>OY101440.1:32177080-37927080 GCA_956483585.1 Gymnocheta viridis
TTTGGTTTTCTTTATATTTTATTGTATTTATCCGTTTGTTTTCATTGTCATAATTCGTTGCTTAGATTTTCAGAACTTCAAAGGAGATACTAGCGCAGCTCTTTTTTTAAAAAAAAATTGTGCTGAATATCTACAGTGATTCACAGTGAAATTGGTCCACTTGTGAAGAAGAACTTTAAAACACATTAACTTCAAAAAATCAAACTTAGAAACAAAGGAAAATTGCAACAATTATAGTTTTTTTTAATTTCTTATAAAGGGTGCCCCAAAATGAATTCAATATTTGAATTTTTGCAAGCCCTAAGCTGTCAGCTGTCAAATTGTTTTTCTAGGCTTACTAATATTTTATGTCTCTTAGCACATAAGTTCGAACATATACGAGAACAAATTGAAGACTCGTCATAACAAAGCTCTTAAAGTTGGATTAATGAGAATATACACCACCAATACCACCTGTCTAACTCTCAATAATAACACCATAGAAGATGTACAATCTTTCTGTTACCTAGAATGCACGATCACAAGGGATAGCGGTGTAAACGAAGACGTTTTTGCGCGAATTAACAAGGCCCGACATGCTAAGCATTTTTTTAAAAAAAGTATGGGTATCATCCGAAATATCAACACAACTGAAGACCAAAGTATTCAACACGTATGTGAAACCCATACTCCTATACGGGTGTGAAACTTGGGGTCTATCCAAAACCGACGTACGACGGCTGCAAGTTTTCACAAACCGTTGCTTACGAAGGATTATTCGATGTTTCTGGCCCAACACAATAACCAACGATGAGCTGCTGCGAGGCACGAATCAACAGCCAATCCAATACGACATCCTGAAAAGGAAATTTGAATGAATTGGTCACACATTGAGATCCGATAATGAGATAGCCAAGACAGCGCTGCAGCAGTACAACCCCCAAGGCTCTCGACTTCGTGAACGTCCAAAAACAACTTGGCGCATCGCAACCGTACGTGAGCTGACTACTGCAGGAACTGCAGGATTTTCGTGGAACGAGGCACTAAGAACAGCCCACAACAGAGTCCGTTGGAAGTCATTAATTGAGACCGTTTGCTCTCCAGCTGGAGAATAACGGAACATCATCACTAACATTTTACTGCACGAATGGCAGAAAATTAAAATCTTGCCTTAATTTTTGGACACTGAACTAAATTTGGCTAAAAAATAGAACAAAGTAGTTTTCCGATTTAACGAACATTCGATTTAATGAACATCGTATTTAACGAACACCCAAATATTTTCTACTGAGTACCTTACGATTATATTACGAACAAATATTTTATTTTGTACTCGGCTTAACGAATAAATGTAAAATATATCAGCTAATGATTTGAATAGATGCATTGAAAATAAACCTTTACCCGATGATGAATGCGATGATAAAATTTTGAAAATGATGAACAGCTCGATGAAACAGAAATTCTAGAGTCCAAAATAAAACACGAAGATGTCATTAAAAGGCATTTCAGACTATCATACTTTGTATTAAGACTTCTCAAAAACTGTAATAATACGTGCAAATGTGATAGTGTGAAAGCAAAATGTTATTAAAATGACAAATAATACGATAATATTGACAAACCATAAGACTGCCATTTTTAGAAATTTTTCTAAACGATAAGATTTTTCATTTGATCAGGGTTGAATTTTCATAAAAGCAAGTTGAATAGTCGATTGTTTCGCCGCCAATAGCGTGCCGTCTCTGGTGGGGGTTTTTTTGTCATACACAGGCTCAACATTTGAAATGTGTATCACACCATGTCTCAAAATTAAATGAAATTTTGTGTTAATTAATATTGTACTTTAATATACATATAGTATATACCTTAACTGCTAAACATTTTCTACTCATATTTTTCACTTTACTTGAGATCTCCTAGTGTGAAAACAATTTGTAATTGTACGTTAGAATTTTTAACAGTCGCAACAAATCTCATTAGATTTCTTTCACACAAAATCCAATGAAAATCTTAAGACTTGTATGATAGTGTGAAAGGCCCTTAAGAAGATTTTATTAAATTGGCTTAGCAAAACAATATTAGTAGCAAAAATTTAATACTTTTGAGAGAGTTTCAATAAGATATCCATTCCAAGAAAACATACTGTGTGTGTGTGTTGTAGTATTTAATTAAAAAGTTTTTGTTTATATACTTTTATTTGCTTAGAGCTCATTAAGAGCTCCTAAGCTGTAACTTTATTAATTCCTTAATTTTAAATCTTACTCTACTTATATACTACTTATGAGAAGTTCTAGACGACTTAAATGAGTGACATTCTAGAACTTCACTCAGAACTTAATTCTATTCTTACAGTATGCTTATTTTATATTTTACCAGGCAATCATAAATTTTAGACAGTTTCTAAAACTCATGATTGAGTGGTTTCTTAATATTAATAATTGTGGGAATATAAAAGACATATGATCGTTTAGCTATTTCGAGTGTCTTTTAGTTTCCCAAAGAAAAGATACGGCGCGCGTCTCAACAGTTTGTATAGTTTCTACGAGTGCATAATAGATCTTTCTTAAAACACAAGGAATTGTTCAAGTGACTTTAACAACGGCCTACGATACACACACAAGGTGTCAAGTGACCGCTGCACAAATATTCTGTCTGGCATTTGGCAATGTAATTAGAAGCTTGTATGTTGCTGCACTGTAGACTGCAAATGCCTACTACACACTGTTGGTTATAGTGATAAGTGTGTAAACAATTTTTAAAATAAATGAATATAATTTATTTTGAGCACTAGGTAATTTTTTTTTAGAAAACGTTAACAAAATTTTTATTAAAAAACCGATATTTTGCCACTTTTTTGTGTGACTTCTTCAGGGATATATAAAATTGTGTAAATAAAAAATTTTTTTACAATAATCAAAAAGCAAAAAATATACAAAAAATTGTCATTGATTTTTTAATTTTGACAATTTTTTGTATAATTTTTGGTTTTTGATTATTGTAAAAAGTCCTTCGAGGAGTGGGAAAAATTAGTAAAGAGAATATGCAAATCTATTTCTAATCGGTTGGAATCGGCTCTTTGTGAAAAAAGATACCCAACAAAATATTAATAAATAAGTATTCGTATCTTTGTGTCGTATTTAGTAAATGTTAGTTGAAGTAGACCACATTCATTGCAACATGAGTTTTTCTTTTATTTTATAAAATGTTCGTTTCGTGGAAAATGTTAAACTACATTTATAGCTTTTTTGTTTAATGTCTTTATATTAAAATAATTAAATTTATTTACTTCCTTTCTTTTGTATTTACTTTTCAATTCATAAAATTTTTACACTGCCACGTTATTGGCACCAACTGGAGCCCTTTCACTGTGAGCCACTGTATACTAAAAAAGGTACATATATGCATAAATTCGTATGTGCATTAACATTTTGCTTACTAAGAAGCGATTAAAAGAATTTCTGGTTTGATAAAATTCGTAATTATTCAACAAAGCGCAAGCTTCAAGGATCTTATCTGTGTTATTGAACGCAATATCTGTCACTGTACAGCTATAAACACATTCACGACAGCAGGCTACCGACTAAAACCTGTCAAAAATGGAATACATGTGTGTGAATGAAAATGATTATTTTCACGACCACACGATTGTTGTCAATGCTACTTTTGTTGAGTTGTCTTAACGTTAATTAGTGATGGTAAAATTTGAATATTGATAGTGGTAAAGCAGTGTTTACTGTAAAAACAACTAATATTACAAATAACTCTCGTATGCTTTTTCTAGACATTATTTGTATAAATACAAATTTGAAATCAAATTCAACCGAGCCAACTAAACAGTGGCGGATACATGGAAATACACATGAACACTGATGATGGGAGTGTAGCGGCTCCCGAAAAACAACGTTGTTTCTGTTCTGCCGTGTAAGTTGAAATTAATTGGTGTTGAAATTTCCCCTTGTTGCTTTGGAATATTGTCTCATGTCCAATTCTTTCTGACTAAAAATGCTACGAATATTAGCAGAAATTGCAGTTCGTTTTTTGATATTGATTTTTTGTGTAAAAATAATTATTGCATAAAAATAAAGACAATGAAATTCCTGCATATTAGATAAATATTCTGTGTTCATCTTCTGATAAAATCTTAAAAGTTCAATGAAGCAATAAAAAGGCCACTGAGTCAATCATATCGCGAAAATGCGCGAAATATACGAAAATTTAGAAAAAGCAGTGAAATCTTCTAAAACGATCTACAAATGCAAGGAATGTGAAAAATTCACAAAAAAAGGAAACAAAAAAATATGAAAATTCGCATTAACTTCCAGTCATTGGGAAAATTTAAATGTTTAAAATCGTTTAAAAGTCGATGAAACGATAAAAAATAGAAAAAGTCACTCAGATTGCAAAAATCGCAAATTTCGCAAAAAGTTGTGAAATTTAGAAAAAGCAGTAATATCTTCTAAGAAGATCTCAAAATGTAAGAAATGTGAATGTATATCACATTCCTTAAGTTTTTACCTCCATTTAGGAATTTTTACGCCATTTTCTAAAATTTTTAACTTTTGGCGGTTTTTAGCTATTTTCGCTGAGTGATTCTTTGTTATTGAATTGTATATTTTAAAGAAATGTAACTTAAAAAAAAAGCAAAAAATCTAAAGTGACTACTGAAATAGAAATGAATCAGCTGCTTACTGTGTAGCTGTCGTTTTCAAAATAATTAAGTAGTTGGCTACAGGGCAGTGATGTTATACACTTTTTTGAGAAGTCTTTACGCAGCCCGAATAAAATCCCTTTTTTCCCTAAGCGTTCATAAAATTGTCTCTATAAAAATTCCTACAACTCTTAATTGATGTATACGTACAAATTTTATTTAAATATAAACACTTTTATGTACGTGGATCAGTTATTTCTTTTCAAATGCGGTCGACGATTTGCAACGCCACATCGTGGTCAGCGAAAAACAGCTGACTCGCTGCTTTTCTTTTTTAATAAATTATCAATTTGTTTGTCTTCTTTACAGAATACACATTTTTTGTGTATCTTTCTTTCTGCGTCCTTCAGCAGATCAGACTTGCCGCAATTTAAAATTTTATTGCATGCAAAACACTTGTATTTTAACGGTTCATCAGAGACAGCTTCCAGCCAGCATTTAAAGTTATCGCCATTTTTTGCTGAATTTTTGTTTTCAGTACTTTTCGGTTTCCTCTAAGCACGCCGAAAAGTCTGAAGAAAATGAAGAGTTCATTATATATACTTAAATATTAAAAGGGCAATATTTCAAAAATTTACTTTAAAATGAAAGCTGAAATGGCGGCAAACGATCATTTAAAAAAAATATGACAATTTGTTATATTCCCGTATTAAAAACGTCGTTAGTATGTTGTCATAAATCGAATAAGATTGCAAAATTAATAAATTTTTTCCACATTATTGAAAAGTCCCTCATTTTAATGACTTCAATAAATCTGTCATTTTTTTCCTAGGGCCATTTTTTGTAGAAGAAAATCCCTACGAATAGGAATTTTTACCTACGTACAACATCACTGCTACAGGGCGACATTTATAGCCAGTGACATTGGTAGAGTCATGTAGCCGTGTATCCTGCTGTCTTGAATGTGTTTATTGCTTAATTGTCTTATTCATAAATAAATATTTTTGAGCAAGACGAATTCATAACAGGTGGACTTGATAGCGCAGCTGATAACTTTTTTTTAATTTTATTCAAGGCGAACTATAGTTGGATGTTAAAATTTATTTATTTCTTTTGTTTACATTGAAGTTGAAAATTTACAAAATTAAAAATTTTAATTGTGAAAACAAAGAAAAATTAAACGAAAATTTAAATAAAAAGATATAAAACTAAATATCACATATCACAGCAGTAGCAGCTGCAGTTGATGAACAAAATTCTGAAGAAGCAACGTGCTTTGGCCATGTGTAGTGATAAGATTTATTAACAATAAGTTTCAATCATATGATATTTCTTAAATTAAATTACAGTGCAAAATAAAACTAATTTCCAATTTAGCAACCAGAGCACAGGCCATCAAAGCATGAACACTTTGTTCCACAATGGAATTTCAATGTGTACTTACATCCGTGGAAATTTTTTGGGTGGGTGGTGGTTGATGAGGAAATGACCGATTGACAACGACGTTGAACGGCATTACGGATGGCAGGAGCCAATAATTGATCAGCGGACCTTTAAAACATTTCCACACAACAGATTTTTTCAACAAAATAATATTTGTGAAATATTTCAAGGGATTTAAAAAACAACCCTTAAAAAAACTTTTTGAAACAATAATTTTCAATATTTTATTATTTCGCCTCAGTAAAATATTTTTGACAAAATACTTTGATTTTACAAAAACAAAATGCTTGTGGTTTTTGTAGTGTTGTACTTGTTGTAGTATTAAGTTCACCTGTTATGGATTCGCCTTGTTTTTGAGTTATAAAAACTTTATCAAACAAACTTCGCATGGCGTTGAGGGTGCTGTTGGCTGAAGTAATTAGCGCGTTGACTGCAAAGCAAATAATGTCTAAGAACGTGGGTTCGAGCCCAGCTTCAGACAAGTCATAACATCCAGCATTTTTCAGATGTGCATTAGTATGCGATTGTATTTGTTGTTGTCAGACTGTTTAAGTGATGAAGGCATAGCACTGGTCACTGAACAACAGTTCTGGCAGCAATTGATACTGGTGTATGCTAGCGGACATCACAGTGCCCTCCTTCGTCGGTATTGTAGCAAAATCACCGGCGAAGTAAAATAATTAATAAAATGGCTACAACAGCTTAAAACACATTTAATGCGCCTACTTGACATCAGAGGCGCTGCAACACTGATCTAAAAAAACTAACACAACGCGCAATATCAGAGTTGTAAAAATTAAGCTTTCTCTCTTTCATCATCTGTCCTCTCTCACTATCCCTTTCCCAAGGAAGGTAACACACCTGCGGGTTGGTAAGGCATACTAATTGCCTGAGTGTTACTTCTCTTTTATAAAAAAAAAAAAAAAAAATGGCAATCTTTGTTAAAAATCTTTTATAAATCAAAAATATTTTCTAGGAATAAGCATGATACCAAGGCAGATCCACAACAGGTAGTTTCTCATCCGACTTCGCCTTGAAAATTGGAACAGATGTGTCAAGACGGTTGACAAATTTATGAGAAAATAAAAACAAAATGAAAAAGAAAATAAATAAAAAATAAAGTATATATGTATGTATTTATTTCTTGTGAATATGTGGATATAAAAATGGTCAAGCAAAACTGGACATAGAAAGTAATTCGAACGCGACCTCACCAACCGTATCTGCAAAGGCACAAATAGTGCAAAATGCGTTCCCAATAAATTACGCCAGTTTGTTGAACACACAGGTGGCAGAAGCATCAGTTGCATCTCCTACAGTTCCAGCCATATCAGTTTCAAATATGTACATACTTCGATTGGCGTTATTAATGCAGCAACGCTAGCCACTTATCTACAGGGTGGCTGATGAAAGCCGCTACCAAAAAAAATTGAATAACTTTTTTTCTATTTAATGAATCTGGTTAATTTATTTTTTATTTTGGAGATTGACTTTTACATTTAACAAAAATGTATAACTGGGACACTGAAACAAGAATTTGGATTGTCCGCCGCTATCACGCACTGGAGTCCGTAGTTTCGGTTCAAAGAGAGTATAGGCGCACGTTTGGCGGCAATCCTCCGAGCAGATGGACCATAATGAGACTTGTGAACAATTTTGCCGAGCATGGGACAGTCAACAGAAGACCTTACCATCGAAACCCTTCAGTTCGAACGGAGGAAACAATCGCTGCTGTAGGTGCTGCCATTACAAAACAATCCACGTGTTTCGACAAGAAGCTTATCTGCTCAAATGGGTATAAGCAGACAGTCATTACAGTCAATTATGCACAAAGATTTGGACTGCAACTGAACTGTCTTTTCATGTCTTACGAGGCCCTGACCTTACTGCACCTGACTTTTTCTTGTGGGGTTATTGCAAACAGGAAGTCTACAAAGCAAAACCAACAAATTTGAATGAACTAAGGCAATCCATTCGAGAAACAATTGCGGCTATTCCTGTCTCAACTCTCCAAGCAGTAATGAACAACTTTTTGGTAAGATGCCGCACATGCATCAACGAGCAGGGGGGGGGGCATTTAAATTCCATTATTTTTAAAACTAATTAAGCTATATTTAATAAAATTGAATGAGCTTTAACATGAATAAAAGAAAAATGAATTCCATACACTGAAAAAAAAAATATTTGAGTTTCTTAATGTAGCAAAATTCATCAGCCACCCTGTACTCCATGCTAATGTTACGGCCACACAAATGATGGGTGTTGGTGTAGGCGTACCTGCAGCTCAGAGTAGTGCTTTGTGTCTGCAAGACAAAGTTTATTTACACCCATTTGCCACATTAAAGTTTGTTCACCATTACTACTTCCAGGGCAGCTGGTCCTGCCAAGTGCAATTAATACATGCCATACCTCTACAATTCCGACAACTTCATAAGGAACTCTCAGGGTATTAGTGGCTTTCCAGTTTGCGTTGGTACTATTGGTGGTACGCTGGTTGGAAGTACTGCCTCGGCTCTATAGTCGGTTGGTATTGATAAGCAACAGCAAATATATAATTTATAAAATATACAGAGCTCAATATAAGATGTTTTTATGTGAAACGTTATTTAAAATAAAAAATCTTTTTTTGTATCAATATACATGAATAATTTTTTTTGTAAAAAAAAACAAAATAATTAAAAAAATTTTGGCAGCCAAAATTCAAGCGAATTCAGTCACCTGATCTCTCGAGGCCACCTGTTGTGAATTCGCCTTGCATGATACACTTATTACCAGGTAGGTGTTGGCTGGGAGTTTAGTTACTGACTGTCAAAAAAAAAAAACAAATTCTACATTGTTGTTTTGACAGACAGACAGTAAGTAAATTCCCAATACAATGTGAATTAGGCCGTAAATATTTAAAATAAATTCGTAATTTTCCGAAGCGGCTTTCTATTTGAATATTTATTATGCTGTAAGTAATATGATGCCTGATACTTTGATCTCCAATCCGAAAAACTCTTTTTCGCTATATTTTTTCATTCGCATTTTTATTTAATTTTTCTTCAATTAACTTCGTCTTGTCTCTGTTCATTTTTATCTGTGTGTGGTTTGAAAACAATTTTTAGAATTTAATTAATAAAAGTCCACTAAATACAAAATTGCGAATTAACTGCGAAATCTGGGTAATAACAGAAATTCATTTAGCTATAGGGTGTTTTTTTAATAGATAGAAGTTTACATTAAAATGAAACACAGCTGAATTTTGTCAATTGCGAAACGAATTTCGTTTCATTCGAAAGTTAATTCATTATCATTAATGTTTGAATATGATGGCCGCCGCTTTTGGCGCTTAGATCGCGCAATCTCGATGTGCAATTTTCATACTCTTTTTGCAATAGTTGTAGCCACATTTCGCCACTAACTCGGCAAATGTTGTGTTCCAAGTGCTCAATCGTCTCTGTTTTATCAGCATAGACTTGACATTTTGCTAGAGAAAATAATCTCATGGAGTTAGATCGCACGATCTAGAAAATTATCTGCAATTAAAATTTTTGTTGTTGTATTTTTTGAGGATTTTTGAGATAAAAACAATTTGCGTTCACTAAAAAATTTCAAACGAAACTAACCACAAAGCAACTGCCAGCTGTCAAATTGGTTGTCAAAAATCAACCAGTGTTGCAAATTCAAAGTTCTGTAGGGCTTAAAAAACATCACCCTTTACATTTATAGGTACGTTGCGAAGTTTCGTTTGCCCTCAATTTAGTAGTAAATCCAAGTAGAATTTTAAGCTGCTACTGAAACAATTGCCAAGTATGAAGATATGAAACGGCAGACGAAGATCAATTAAAATAAATCATAAATTTCCTGATACGTTTCTTGACGCTTGTGTGAATAAAAGTTTTTATATTATTTCTCTGTCTTTTAAATTAAAATCTGACTATTATTTGATTTTCTAGTTTTTTTTGCGAACATCTCGAATTAACATTAAAAAAAATAATAATAATGTAAGTAAATGCCATAAATTGAGGTGTCACTTTCTGAGTGATAAAATATAAGTTTATCTGAGGAGATCATTGTATTCATAAATAAAATATTTATTTTATAATTTATTTCAAAACAAACCGTCTTGAAAGTTATAATGATCTCTTTATTATCATCATCGTAATTGCAATTTTTTTCTTGTTTGGGATCTTTATACATTTTCGAAGGAGTTTTGGCCACCATCGTAATGGTCAGTTTCACCAAAATATGTTGATCTTAATCATAATAACCCACCACCCACCACCAAACATTGTTTACATATACGTTTTATTTTAATTCATTATTCATCGTTTCTGGCGTTTGTCTTTATTTGTGCTTCGTCTTTACGAAAGAAAGTCTAATTCCCGTTTTACTATCTATCAGATGTGTACATACGTATGATTTTATTATATTTTATCGTTTCCATTTGATTTGTTTGAGTGTTTCTGATGTGAGATAGACTGAATATTAAATTGATGTCATTACCACTTTTATTTATTATTCAAACTTGTTGTCATAATTTGCTCGAATTACGATGGCTGCCTGCTTTTCTGATTTTGTTTTTTGCGTATGTTACTTATGTACACATAAGTCAACAAACTGAAGCTTAATTTATTTATTTTTCTTATGGATTTATTAATAAATATGAAAAAGATCCAAACACTGAAGATGTCGATGTAGAACAAATCTCGATAGAAATCTTTTATTAGACAAAATTATGCAGCAAACCAAATAAAGCAATTGAAAAATAATGTTTATTTTCTCGATAAGCTCTTTAGGAAAATTATTTTGAGAAATCTTCTGTTATAGAAAGTGATGTACGTACATAAATGGATGCATATCGGAATAAAAGATCTAAGTAATAAATAATTTCTGAAGAAAATTCAAGATTTTGCTACAAATTTCAATAGCCAACATAGAGTTTTCAAAAACTTATCGATAAAAATCTAAGTTTTTGATAAATTTCAAATTAATTATATCGAGCTCTAATTATGATTATATCGAAAGCGACAATTTTTTGTAGGAAATAGATTACAACTAGCGTTTTTCCCGGGAATTCCCGTCTCGGGATCAGATTTCTTGACAAGTCTGTCCGACTTGCATATAATTATAAAAATTTCTATAAAATAATAGATTTCATGCGATCAGAGAGAGATGCATCTTGTTTACAAATTAAGTTGCATCGAAAGCAAAATTAAATTAAAAATATTTGTTATATAAGTCTGCAACTATTTAGGCACAAAAGAAATCATTAAAATCTAAAATTACTTGAGTGAAAAATACAAATCTGTTTGCATCTTTTTTATGTGAAAGTGTGGTAAATTCAATGCGATTTTTAAAAGTGGTACACAATTCTGTCAGATTTTCCCGTGAATGAATCGTACGACTGTGTATGATAGTGTTCATCGAACACAATTAACTAAAACAACGAGTAAAAATATCAACGTTTTTCCTGTTTGGGTTCATGCAGCACGAACGTCAAACTTTTAAACAAAACACGTAACAACTGGCACATTTTTTTTGGTCTGTGTATCGCGTTTTTAAATGTCAAACATCTGAAAACAACACGAATAGAGTAAATTATTCGCTGTGGAAAAATATTAATATCAAATTCAAGTTACACTTTGTGAGCGTGGTGAATTTCTTGATTCGGTCGCCGCTCTCAATGCCAGCGATAAAAGCTTAAAAGCCTACGAATTGTCTGTTTGTTTGTGTATATAATTTTTTGTCAACCACGATTGCTCGTAAGTACGCCATTTTGTGTTTTCCTACATGTAAAAATCTGTTCTGGCAGTACTGTATGTTAATGAAATCAATAGCACACTTTTGGGGTTGACATACGCAACGCGATTCAAATACTTAAAAAAACAAAAGACTTAAGAAACAAACTTAGTGTTAGGTTTTATTTTGTTACGGAATTTCTTGATTCGGTCGCCGCGCTCAAAGGCCGCGATAAAAGTTGTGCAATAGCTTAAAAAATGTGCTCATTAAAATATTAAAAAAGACAACAAACACAAACTGCTTAAGACTTTGGATTGTCTACGGAAACACAGAGGGTCTTGGCAGGAATCGAATCTGGGCCACCAGACACAGTCCACTATTCTACGGGTATACATGTTCAATTTTCAACGCTTCTCTTTAGTTTGTTTCATAATTTTGCCGGTGTGTGTAGTATCTTCAATTACATACTTACAAATAGTGTATTTTAAACGCAATGACTTGTACTTAATAAAAATATGTAGGTATCTATTTGAACATGTAGATCGCGCGGGTCCTACAAGAATAAATAATATCAGTTTAACTTTTTAAATGTATTATTGTACATAAGTACACAAAATTGCTTGTATGAGCACAAAAAAACAAAAAAAAAAATTTAAATTGATTCGTAAGTTTATATTTAGAATTTTCCCACTTAAGTGCGAAATTTAATTTTAGCACTCGCATGTTTGAAGGAAACGAACTTTCCTACTTACGTTTATTACGCTGTGATGAATGTATGCCAAAGAAAAAAATACAGATTTCAATAAGTTACAAAATTTAAGTGGGATGTATCACACAAAATTTTTCTTATCGAAATATTTATTCGTTCATTACTTTAGTGTACATGTACAAAAAAAATATAAAAATAAATTATTTTTTTTAATATATTAAGAAAATTTTTCATCGCTAACTTTCTCCAACGAAATTTTTTGTTAGCGATAAATTATATATCTATATATAAATTTGTTCCTCCAAACTCCTATAAGGATCATAGGGCCAAGCGATAAAGTATAGTTTAAAGAATTGTAAAATATTGGGCCGTTTACTTGATAAAAAAAAATAATAAGCAACATCAAAGATTTTCAAAAAGTTTTGTTTGTTAAGGGTTTTTTAGCTATTCTCTGTACATGCATTTCATTGGTGCTAATGCCAAATCATCAGTAGACCTTAAACCATATTTTTTGAAAAGTTTCAAACCTCTTATACAAAAACTTCTAAAAAATCAATGAGAATTTCAAAAATTACAAAATTAGTAGGCTTTGAAACTTATTCAAAAATCCCAACAAACAAATTATATTCTATATGAATTTATTTTTTTTTTTGAAAATCTTTGAAAAAACACCCAATTCATACGCTGGTTTAAAAATCATGTTTTATTTTTAATTCTCTTTAAAAGTTGCTTCCGAAACCTTTACAGATTCATACGATGATTTTTCCCCATGTTTTTACGGTTGATTTTTTGTCCGTAATCGGTAATTCTTCTTTAATTGCTTATTTGTATAAAAACAAGTAAAAGTCGTTATAATTAAACAAAAATAATGGTATTATATTATTCACATTATTTTTGGTAGTAATATTTCTTGTTTTTATATTTAAAAGTATTATTTACTTTTCTGTTTTAAATTTTTCTTTTATAAAAATATCAAAAATGTTCTTATTTCATCAAAAATGATTTTGTATTGCCACATTGAAACGAAAAATAAAATAAAGCAACATAACAAAAAAAAAAAAAAACGAATGTGTGAAAAGAAAAATATGAAAAAAACACCGAGAACTGAAAATGTGATTTTTTTCTTTACCCCGTTTGCTTCTCCAAACCTTTCGCCAACATACACCAAAAATCATGTTTTAAAAATCATTGAAAAAATCATCATATGAATTGGGTGAAAGATATCGAGGCAATCTCGATTAATAAATTTAAAAAAAAACCAACATCTTTAATCCAGGGGGCAAATCACGGCATTCGATATCGAGCGAAATTACTATACAAATTCAAAAACATGTAGATGTCGAAAAATCGATAACCAAAAGGCCTTTTAATTTTTCGTAAAAGAGCGTCAAAAACTAAAACTAAAAAAAGATCAATTTTATGAACCAAATGTTTCGTTTACGTTTTTCATTTAATATTTTATCATCGGCAAACTTTCTGCATAAAAACTTTTATCCGCAATAAATTTTATAGATACAGTTTCTCTAAAGCAATTTTTCGTTACCGATAAACTTACAATAAAGATATATTTTTTCAACACGACATTTCCGATACATAATAGAATATTTTTTAAATGCATGAATGTTTACAAAAATTTTTGTTATCGATAATTTTCGTATATGGATCATTTTTATCACCTATAAATGATATATGTAGATCATTTTTGTATATATATTTGTGTATGAATGTGTATAAAAAACAAAATCAGAATCACACCATCTTTTTTAGCAATAAATTTTCCTAGATCGATAAATTAAAAAAAAATTATCGAGATAATTTCTCAGTACGTAGATTATTTTTAACCGATTAATTATTGAGTATTTTGTATCATCTAGCAATTTCTTTATGGTATGTTGGAAATAGACGGATGTGGTAACTCTATTGTCAAACAAGCTCAAGCTTTGGGAAGCTTATTTACCAATCATTTAATGTTAAAATAATTTTTTTAACAGCATAAAAGAGCTTTTTCTTACTTTTAAATAACTTTGTATTAAGCTTAGCAAAAAGCTGCAAATTTATGTTAACACTACACCATGGTAGAATAATACAGGCATAGTTTGGCAAAATACATGGTTTGCGGTATTTAATATACAAAATACTTCCATTTAAATACATTCAAATACAAAATACTTCCACGTCATTTACTTACTATGTATTTAAAATACCAAATACACCATTTTTATTCAAACCAAAAAATGCATTAGATAAAAATAATCAACAAAACAATTGTTTCATTTAAACTGATTATTTTTCGAACAAATTGGTTGTTTATTCCAATATTCCAAAGGAACAAGGAAAAATTTTAACACTAATTAATTTCATCTTACACGGCAGAACAGAAACAACGTTGTTTTTCGGGAGCCGCTACACTCCCATCATCAGTGTTCATGTGTGTTTCCATGTATCCGCCACTGTTTACGTGGCTCGGTTGAATGTGATTTCAAATTTGTATTTATACAAATAATGTCTAGAAAAAGCATACGAGAGTTATTTGTATTATTAGTTGTTTTTACAGTAAACACTATTTTACCACTATCAATATTGTTTCCTTTCATAAATATCAGATTTTTTAATGTAGCTTTGGCGAATAAATAAAACCTGCTGCATGAAATAATCTTTCTACAGGTCCTGATGATCACAAACTTGTATTAAATTCTATGAATACTCTTTTTATATTTGGATAGCTGTCGAGAGTGATAATTAGAGTTGTGTCGTTCCGGAACGACCTAGTTCCATTAAACGATTCCCTAATTGGAACGATTCGGGCCGATCCAAACGTTCCTTTTTAATCGTTCCTCGTTCCGCAAATGCAAACTTGTTCTGATAAATGTAAAAATCAGTATGAAAAGCAAATTTCTGACTCTTCAAGACTGTTTGCTACACATATTTTATACAATTAGAACAAGGTTAACTTTTTGTATAGAGATCAATGTTGAAGACATAATGGACAATATTATATTTACAATTTCTTTTATAACAGTTATAATTTTTTACAAATATTTTACGAAAGCACTTGTAGAACTTTTTTATTATATCCAATAAATGAAAACAAACAATAAACAATGTTTGTTGACGTTTTTAAGAGCAACAGACAATTTCACTCGTTCCTCGTTCCTACACAGTTCAAAGCAAAAAAAAGGAACGATGAACGAAAGGAACGACCTAGTTCCTGTCATCTTTCGGATCGGTCGGAACGATTCCACAAAAGGAACGATTTTGCACAACTCTAGTGATAATGTCTTTGCTCTCGCCACTTGTGAAACTGACAAATGCCAACTCCAAATTTGACAACTGAATTTGTATAGTTACGTTTTTTAGCGATCCTAATTTTATGTTTTTGGTTTGACGCATGATACGCATTATAAATAGATCAAAATGCAAACAACCATCAATAAACTGACAGAATATATTTTTTAAACAATGTTTTTAAAATACGAAATACTGCCATTTTTTTTTATTTAAAATACAAAATACAAACTACTTCTATTTATTGCATGTGTTTAAAATACAAATACAAAATACGTATTTGTATCTTAAATACATGTATTTCAAATACTCTCCAGCCCTGAATACAGGTAGTGTCGAGGCTACAACAACACTGCTTTTAGGTTCGAAGCTGTCAAAAAGCACAAAAGAAAAATGGCAAAAAGTTTGCATTTTCTGTTCCATAAAGAGTTTTTTTCTTTTCCTTTTCTTATTTGCATGTAAAACAAATGTTAAAGTGTGCTTTTTTAGTAGAGTGGGTGTGTGTTAATAATACATAATCAAATTTTGAAAAAATTCCGTTAACACTTCGACACTACCTGTATTAATTGGTCGCCTTCATTGCACCGCGATATGGGAACTATAAAAATATACATGTAAGAGATGTATATGGGTATGTAATTTTTTATAATTTTAACAGTAGATACAACAAATGCTATCGTGAGTAACTTTTCACTCAGACTCACAATAAAAAAAATTTACGAGCTTATATATTTAGATCACGTTCGTACACGCTCATGTGAGCGATCACGCATGATTCACGCTTATTACGTGAGCGGTAGATAATAATTATAAGTATAGCATAATGTGTACGAATTTCCATTTAACTTTCAGTGGAAGTAGAGAACAATCTTATTGCTTATTTGTTATTACAGAATCAAGGCGAATTCATAACAGGTGTTCTTGACAGCTCAGCTGATTATTTTTTGTACCTTGCATCTCCTTGCATTTTGATCTGCTGTTTTGTCTGCCAAAAATTTGTTTATGTTTGATTTATATACATACAGTGTTTGACGTTGATTTTGTCAAAGAAATCAGGTATTTTTCAAATCGAATTGAGGCGAGTCTACCTGTTATGAATTTGCATTGCTACAGAATTTTAAAACATTTTTTGGAATTTATTTTATTTATTTAATCGTTCATTCATAACACAGTACAAAATTTTTCAGCTCATTGATTTGGAAGTCAATTCTGAGAATTGCCCGTGAAAGTAGCCCCAAAAATAAGAAATTCTGCATCATTCGTTTTGTCAAGTTGGCTGCAACATTATAGTATTAATTAATTAATTATTACTTGTTATTATTACAAATTGAAATTTATACTTTGTTCACTATTTAGAGAGCTTCTATCTGTGACGATATTGTTTCACAAAAGTCTTTATAAACATTCGAAATATTTGTTCGTAGGCATTCTTTTTATCTATTTCGTACTCAACTCGTCAAGAGCAGAGAGGAATGAAAATATTTATTACTTACGATTTTATTTATTTGATATCTACAATACTTTTTTAATTATTGCAAATTAATTAAAAATTAATATTCCTATTGAATGGCTGAACTAACACAAAACAATTTGATGCTTATTTACACACTGAGATTGAGATATTTAAAGGAATGGAATCTACGATTTTAATTTTTGTCATGTTTATAAAAAAATCTTTGACAGATATGAATTTTTTATCTAAATTTTTCTGCTACTCTTATTGGTTATATTTTATTTTCAAGGTATTCTAAATGAAAAGTATAATTTTTATAGTTATTCTAAAACTATTTAAGATTATATATACATATCGTCATATGAAACGTAAAACCATGTAAGTAACGAAAATTAAAAAAAGACTTGTGGCGCTCGGGGACTGCCGCGGCAAAGCTATTGCGTAGCATTTTTATCAACTTATGCAATTATAATTATTTATTTATTTTTTATTAATGCAGTATTTTTTTTTTCTTTGATATTAATTCAAGTTTTTTCTTTGATATTAATTCAAGTTACACTTTTTGATCGTGGTGACCGATAAGAAAACAAATTTTTTTCTCTTATTGAATAAATGAGAAATTAATATCTATGATAACTATCAGTACGCCGAAGTTCGGTGATAGCTTGAATGAACATACAGAGATCGTGTTTGTTACTGTTAACCATTTCTGTATGTTTGAAACTGACCGCCGTAGATTGTCGGAAAAGATAGTTCTTCCGCATGTGCATCCATTAAAATACTGACTGGCGTGTCATATTCACCTACGAATTGTCTGTTTGTTTGTGTATATAATTTTTTGTCAACCACGATTGCTCGTAAGTACGCCATTTTGTGTTTTCCTACATGTAAAATTCTGTTCTGGCAACTGTATGCTAATGAAATCAACAGCATACTTTAGGGGTTAACATACGCAAGGCGATTCAAATACTTAAAAAACAAAAGACTTAAGAAACAAACTTAGTGTTAGGTTTCATTTTCGTTACGGAATTTCTTGATTCGGTCGCCGCGCTCAAAGCCCGCGATAAAAGCTATGCTTAACAAATTTTTATTGAATATTGTATACCATGTGAATATGCACGTTCCTATTAACTATAATTTTTTTTTTTTCAAAATATAGGTGAGTCTGTTAATTTTATGCAAATTTTGAAGAAACTTTTTTTCAGGTTGCTTACTTAAATATTTTATTAGGCTTCTTCCACCCTCTTCCGTAAAATCGAAAAAAGTGTAGTTACATGGTTTTACTTTATAAATGACGATATATATTTCCACACGCAAAGTTTACTTTGATAAAGTAATTTAAATTTCCTTTTAAACTTTGTTTCACTTCTGCATACGCAAAGTTTACTTTAATAAATTTTGTATTCTTTTCTTAAATCAACATCCAAACCAAACCAAATACATAAACATGCAGTTCTTCGTTCGTCGTTTACACATGCAGCCTGCATGCGATTATAAACAAATATTTCATTCTGTTTTTACACGATTTGATTTAATTTGATTTGACTTAACGTGGTCCTAAAAAATGTGGAAAATGAGTGGAAGATATTTTTTATTATGAACTGTATTGTAGTGCACCTCTTATATGTATATACGTTGCATACCCCACTTAAGTAGCGTACTTCACAATGTATACGCAAAGAATATTATATGGAATAATATCAACAACTAAAAGTCAATATAGAATGTTATATTTCAGTGACACAAATTTAAGTGTCAAAATTAAATTGAGTGCTTTCCATTCCAACGTGCGATAGTTGGTCAATGCATGACTGTAATATAAGTCCTTTGCATTTCCATAACTACGAATGAGACAAACACTGTGTCTCCATTAAGCTGGAATAAGATAGATTTGTAAAAATAGTTTATAAGCCGTAGAAATTATTGAATAAAATAGACTTTGCATTGATCACATAATTCGGCAAAATCTCCCTTGTTTTCATTACACGTCTCACCAATCTTTTGGCAGTTCTTTTGAACGCCAAAATTCTAGTTGAAACCCTTCAGTTCACAAATGTCATGTCCTATTGATATGATTGCTACTTTATAGGGGAGAGAGATGAGGGGAAAAGAAACGAATACTCAGTTGTACTGTCATTACGTTTTGCTTTCTCATTCGTCGCAAGTTAATTATTGTATTGAGGTATATTCCCGGTTGTAACTCCAGTAACAGAAAAAAATCAAGGGTATTGTTCATAAAATTGTAAGATTTATTTATGGACTTAGGCTAAGAGCCCATGTTTCAAACTACGTGAAGGAATTTTTAAACCTTACATTTGAGGATTTTCTACAGTATCGTTTGTTAATCTATCTCTTTAGTATTATTAAGTATCAAAGGCCTCTAGATATTGTGCTGACTATTTCCTTTACTAGATCACTTAGAAATCCTCAGATAACTATATCTCGTATTTATAACGTTTATAATTTATGAACTATCATTTGTGGTTCGTGCTGCTCGATTGTGGAATTGCCTGCCTACTAACCTGCGTTCCTTTTCTATGTCACTAATAATGTTAAGGCATAAACTTATTGATTATTACAATTTGCGTATAGTTTAGTCAATGATTGTTGGATTGTATCCTTATTTTTTACTTGATTGCATTGGTGTCGTGATGGTGTTTGAAGGAAATTATCTTTAATTATCTCTTGTTAAATTGAAAAATTAGATCGGAATCTAACATGTTTGCCCCACAGTGCATAGCTCACATACATATGTACGAGTATATGTATATACTAGTAATATTTTTTATTGGCCAATAGGCCACATGTATTACAGATGAATAATAAATAAATAAATAAAAATAAATAAAATATTATTTAGCTAGTCTAAAGGTACGGTCACACTTGGCAAACATTTGTCCAAAAAAACGTGTAGTGGTTACGTTTTTTGCTTAGGGTTAGTGTGATTTAACTTGGTTTTTATGTCACAAAATGCAGTCAATTATGCCGCAAAATGCTATTTTTATATTAATTTTAATAAATGCGAACCCATATTTAAAAAAATATCGGAATTAAAGAAAATGCAAATTTAGCTTGTCTGTTGGTTACGTTTTTTTCGGCAAATATTTGGCAAGTGTGACCGTACCTTAAGACTAGCTAAAAAACCCTCAACAAACAAAAGTTTTTGAAAATCTTTGAATGAAGATATCGAGGCAATCGCGATTAATAAATTAAAAAAAACACTTAATATAAAATATTTTTAAACGAATCTAATTTATCTCGAGCTATAGATAGGTAAATTTTTTATAAAAAACTTTTATAAAAAAAAATAAAAAAATATAAATAAAAGGTCGAAAAAATATATAAGAATAATAAAATATTTATTTTTATATTTTTAATAGTATTTTCTTTTCCAGAAAAAGCAACAACATTTTTTCCCTTTTTATTGAAAATTTGCGGTGTAATGATTTTTTGAAATAGTGAGTTTATTAGAAATTATTGTATCATCACTTACGAAGCAACATTTTTGTCATAAAGAAATTTTGAATAGCAATTTTTTTTGATAAAAATTAAAAAAAAATTAAATTTTTTTTTAAATTCTTTCTACTGTTTTTCTTTTTTAATAAAATATGTACGTATGTGTATGTAGTAATGAATTTGAATTACATATTTGTCAAATTTTTCCTGATATTTAATGATTTTCGTAGAACCAACCCGGTATTTTATACGAATACTCTATTTTATTTACGCGAGCTTTCGAGGAACATATCTAACGCGTAAAAACAGAATTAAGTGTATAATTTAACTATAACAATTTCTTTAATACGAAATTTAACTTATTCCTTATACAGTCTTCAGACTTAGCCTTCAGTTTCGCTTTCACTCTACAACACAACGGATGATACTGTAAAGCATAAATGCTCATATTGTCTAAGAATTAAATTTAATTGTACCTACATACTATTAGATTTGGAAGCCATGTGAATAAGATAAGTTGGTACACAACTGGTTTAAACCTCACTCAACAAGTTTGAAGCAGGTTGGTTTTTAAACCTCAAGATTCTAGAGGAAATATGAGAATAAAATCGACAATGATTCTGGTAGACTTCTTCATCATTAATTAACATGCTTGAACGAAAAACATCAAATAAATAAATATGAACACACATACATATGTATTTATGTGTGTATGCATGTCTGTATGTATGTGTGAATTAGCAAAACAGCATCAGTTGATTATCGGTATTTATTACTTCACATGTTAAATATTTAATTCAATGATTAATGAAAGAAAGCTTTTAATAATACGATGTGTCGTACGCGAATGTACTTGTAAAGAATACAATTTATTGGCGCTGTATTTGATTAGAAATTTTAATCGCTTAATGGCCTTTTATGTTTGTCAGATTGTGGGTATGAAAAAAAAGTATTAAAAATTTATGACATCAACATCTATTCTCATATTTCTCATATAACGACATATTTTGCCGGTACCGTCTTCATTGTATTTATCAAGCATTTTTAAGCATCTTAATAACTGGTCACAAATATTTATGGCTTTTACTGCTCAAACAAGCATTCCAATAGACACCTGGATACCCCAACCCTGAATAAAACGAGTGATCGTGCTCTTTGGTCATTTCATATTTTATTAGGCAACGTTCTTGAGCATATTTTCACTCTTTATCTCACTAAATAATTTCATTTACTGCTATTAAAACGTAAAAAAACTAGTTTTTTACTTAATTAAATTATGAAGGATTAATAAACAACTAATATAAACTATTAAACGTGTAACACTCAATACTCGTATACATAATTAACAACTACCTGCAAAATTTAGCAAATTATTAACATCATGATGAATAACTTAAATTCTAAAATGGAAACACAAAATGTGTTAACATGATAATAAAACAACAAAATATGTATTTACATATTTAATAATATTCGAATCAAATACTCAAAATGATCTGTTCTTCTAAATGTAAAACTTATAAGAAATGGAAGTTGTATTTCTAAATGAAACGCTTCATTTTCTTGCGATATTTGAAATAAATCGTAATTTCTCATGGCATTCCGACCGAATAAGACGATTCACTTTTCTTGTTTGCCTAAACAAAGCTTTTCACTTACATATCTTTTATTTTGCATTTAATTTTCATTCTCCTCTAGATGAAACATGCTATTCTAAATGAACCGCCTCATTTTCATGCTATTACAAATCAACCGACTAATTTTTCATGCTATTCCAAATGAACCGGCTCATTTTTCATGCTATTCTAAATGAACCGCCTCATTTTCATGCTACTCTAAATGAACCGCCTCATTTTTCATGCTACTCTAAATGAACCGCCTCATTTTTCATGCTACTCTAAATGAACCGCCTCATTTTTCATGCTACTCTAAATGAACCGCCTCATTTTTCATGCTACTCTAAATGAACCGGCTCATTTTTCATGCTACTCTAAATGAACCGGCTCATTTTTCATGCTACTCTAAATGAACCGGCTCATTTTTCATGCTACTCTAAATGAACCGGCTCATTTTTCATGCTACTCTAAATGAACCGGCTCAAATTTCATGCTACTCTAAATGAACCGGCTCATTTTTCATGCTACTCTAAATGAACCGGCTCATTTTTCATGCTACTCTAAATAAACCGGCTCATTTTTCATGCTACTCTAAATAAACCGGCTCATTTTAATGCTATTCTAAATGAACCGGCTCATTTTTCATGCTACTCTAAATGAACCGGCTCATTTTTCATGCTATTCTAAATGAACCAGTAAATTTTTCAAAGCACCAGGTTTCCATGGCTTCCGAATGTAATTAGTTCCTACACGTGCTATTTGGAATAAACTGGTTAAGTTTTTATAGTAAATTGTATTTCGATCAACATTTCATATACAGTAGTTTTCCGATTTAACGAAACTATGTAAATTGTTAAATCACTTTAAGGAACAACGTTATATCCAGTACTGAATTAAAAATGAACAGCATCGTCTATTTTATTCTAAACTCTAGTAGGTATTATTTTATTAAAATTGTGGTAATTCAAAATGAAGGAAAGGAAAAATGCATAAAAACACTGTAATAGAAAAATAATTCATTTAGAAAATTCTCTAAGCATGGTGGGGGTTTTTTTGAAAGGATATCTTTTTTAATGGCATCTTCGTGAAGCTGTCTCAAAATCATTAAATTTGTGCTACTAATATTGTTTTGTTGAGCCCATCGAAGGGAAGATGTCATACCTTCGTGTTTTATTTTGCGCTCTAGAATTTTAGATTCATTAAGCTCTTCATCATTTTCGTCTATTCAAATTACGAGTATCAGCTAATAAATTTTTTAATTGTTCGTTAAACCAAGTACAAAATAAAATGTTTGTTCCTGATATAAGGTACAAAGTGGAAAAAATTTTGGTGTTCGTTAAATGTGATGTTTATTAAATTGAATGTTTGTTAAATCGGAAAACTACTGTACACGTAATTCGTTGTTATTGTTTGCAAATAAGTTTGTTTTCGTGTTCGCTCGTCCTAGCAGTTGTTCATTGTTCTCGGAAAATATGAATATAACATTTAATAAATGCTATTGAAGTAGTACACTTCCGGTATGTTTTGGACCATGGAATTATTTACAGGAGATGCTACAGTAGTTCAAAGTTCGTCAATGTTTATATAAATATTGAGATTCCTGTTTAGTATATGAACATACTACATACTTGCATATGGCTGCATGTTTGCATATACAGTACAACCTCCATAATCCGGACAGATATAGTTTCAGCTACTGTCCGGATTAGTTGATCGTCCGGACTACAGTTGATATAAAATTTTAAACGCAATACATAAATGTACATATACATATAATATATTTTTTTACCGAAAAGAAAAATAAGAATTCATTTGTATACACTCAAAATAGGCTGTAAGTAAAATTAACTGAAATTTTAATTTAAAATAAATGAAAGTTCACTTAAGAACGGGTCTACTCATTTTTCATTTAAATTGAACCAAAAGTTAATTTAATTTTTAATGTTGAAAAATTAATTGACTTAAGCCCGTAAAAGTAAAAGGTTTTTCCTTTGTTTGTGTAGGAGAGGAGGTCTCAAACAAATCAAATAAAGCAAGCAAAGAAAAAAACAACACTTGAAAACAACGGACAATATTGAAAGTAACCGAAAATCCGTTTTAATATGTCCTTAGTTTTTTGAATGAATGTTAGAATCAGTTAAAAATAAATTTGCTTATAATTTTAAATGCTTATTCTTTTAAAAATGACTGAACGGATTACTTCTTGAATAACGTACAGTCCGTTACTGTAATAATATTGTGAGTGTATAATTTATTTACAGAAAACATAAAGAAGCATACCTACTAAAAGCGACCAAAAATTTTAATTTTGAAAAATAAGAATTTTTATGTAATTTGTCAGCTCTATTTTTAAATTCTTTTAAAACTAAAATATCCTTATCTGTCGCTTTGGTTTGTTCAGCCCATAAAATTTTTTTTGAAAACAGTTCGCCACACAAATTTTACTGAGAAAAAAGAACACTTGTCCAGACTATAGAAGAAAATATTTTAAACTGCCCGAAAAATTTAAATGTCCGGATTACCGGATAGTCCGAGTTAGCGAGTGTCCGAATTGGGGAGGTTGTACAGTACATACATATGTATGTACGTACATATACAGTGTACTCTCTCTTAAGCGGACACCTAAGGGACTGGCAAATTTGTTCGCTTATGAGAGGTGTCCGCTTATGAGAGAAGTACAGAAAGAGTAAATAACAATTTGTAATAGATACATACATACATACATATTTGTCTTTAAGCAGTTTTATTTCAAAACCAGAACATATAAATATTTCTAGCAAATTTATTGATTTTGCATCTTTCATAACTTCAGTGTCCCACAATCTCAAAATTTGGTCTTTGTTTTTGATGATGCAAGCCTCAGGCTGCTTGCGAACATTTTTTTAATTTTAATGAATTTCAATAACATTTACCTTGTCTTTAGTAGTCAATACTGCTTGAGGCATATTGATTCAAGTACATATGTATAAAACAGAAGTATATAAATATACGTATTTATTACGTACAAGCCAACAAGCTGTTTGTTTTTGGGGACTCCCCTTTATATACATATACACGCATTATCGTATAAGAAAAATCTGTACGAATGAAGGAAAAGAATAAAAGGAAAAACAGTTTTACTGTCCGGTTATGGGAAACTGAAATGCCCAAAGGATGGGAAAAAAGTGTCCGCGACCGGTTATGGGAGGATTGTCCGCTAAAGAGAGAACAAGTTTTTTAATCCCTAAGGATTTTTTGGGACTAAAAAAATTGTCCGTTTATGGGAAATGTCCGCTTAAGAGAGGTGTCCGTTAGGAGAGAGTACACTGTACATATATTTTATTTTTCTATAAAAAAATCATCTTAAAATTAATCTATTTTAAATTGTATAATTAGTTTAACCATGACTCAAAGCTGTCAAATATGTATATTTTTTTACTAATGAGGTATATCGAGTACTTGATAGTGATTTGGAAAAGATTGATATTATCTAGTTTAAACCAAATCTGAGTTAGTAATGCGTTCAATAATTTCGCTTTAAGTCAGTGATTTCAGAGCAAATGCTGTTGGGACAGGAAGGAAATGAGAGAAGAATAAAGCGGCTAACAACATTCGAAATAATTATTTATTTGTTATGACCACAAAGTAAACGCAACCAAAACAATTAGCATGTTTGTTTTTGAAACTAAATGACAAAGAAACAAACAAAGTTGAATTCCAAAAAAAATATGTGGGTTAAAGTTCGTATTTCAAGTGTGTGTGTGTTTTTTTAATCATTCTCTTATTTTAAATGGTTAAAACGCTTAACAAATATTTAAAGCCAAATCCAGTTTTTACTCATTTCTGTTTCTTTGGAAATTCTCAGAGTTCTATTTTGTAATTTATTCTGTTGCGCGTTAATGAAAAACAATTCTTATCACACAATTAAATTTTCAAAAGTAACAAATTTAATATAAACAATTTTAAACTCAATTAGTGCACTATTAACTAGTTTAGAGACTGATTTAGTTACATGTGTACAGTGTACACACATATGAATTTATGTTAACAGCTAAAATAACACAATTTAATTTCTCTTTTACTCTTGCTTCTCGTAGCACGCTCGCTCTTGGTCACTCACTCACTACTCTCTATTTTAACACGATCATTTGGTTTTGTGTTAATCTGTTGTCTTGCTGTCTGTCGTTGTTTTTTTTTTAATTTTTTCTTATAATTTTTCTATTTGAAAATAAAGTTTTTCAAAATTCAGATTCATTTCAACCGTTCGCCTGTCAAGTCGGTCTTTCGTTATTTACCGCTGCCTGCCTCCGTAAATCTTTTTTCAAACACACCAATTAAATTCGAGAAGTGCCGTTACTTCTTTGCTTGATTTTTAGCTTTCGAGTTTGCGTGTGTGTGTGTATCTGTGTATGTGTATAACTGTTAATAAGGAACAATAAATATTTTTAAATCGCTTTAAAATTAAATGCACATAGTCTGAGATTTTAATTTTTCTTGTGTGCAGTGTCATCAACGACGACAATAGTTTAAGATATAAAAATTAAGAATATTGTTGGACAAAAGCGTGGTTGGTTTCAATTAAAATTCATCATAAAAAGTACGTTGACTGCATTTTTAATTTACACTTGTTAAGTCGTTCTTTCTACCGAGTCTTTATGTTAAATTTTCTTTCGTTTTGTGTTTAATCAAAAGTTTCTTTTGTGTTGCAAGAAGTTGAAGTTTATTTTTTCATACTTATTTAAAGTGCAATTTAACGTGTTTTTTTACAAATTTAGTTGGCGTTAAAAGAAGTAATGTTATCGAAGTTTTTGTGGATTTAAAACTTTCATTTTGTTAATTGCTTACAATATGTATACATACATACATAAGTATGTATGTATGTACATACATACATATATATGTATTTCGTTACCTTAATTTAGAAAAGACGTATCTAACGTATGCAAATTTTTAAAGTTGTCTAATACTAAAACTTAATACCTATAATAACTACCTACATACATACATATACATAATTTTTAGTTTTATAACTTTAATGACGTTTTATTTTGTAAGAAAAGTGCATCATATCTTGCCCTTTTTATTGAAAATTTTCAATAAAATGATTTTTTGAATTTGTAAGTTTATTAGAAATTATTGTATCATCGCTTACGAGGCAACATTTTTGTCTTAAGGAAACTTTGAATAGCAATTTTTTTTTATTAAAAGTAAAAGAAATGTTATATTTACATATATTTTTTAGAAAAGAAAACGGCATAAGAAATGCCTATCGGAAAACATTAATCTATTGTTTTAAGAGTTAAAAACTATACAAAAGGCTCTTCTAAACAACGTTCTGAGTTTTGGGGATTTGTCCCCAATTAGGGGATTTTTTCGGGAAAATCTCCAGGGGATTTTTTGTGGAAAAATTTGTTTTTTCGGGGAAAAAATCTGTTTTTTCGCTTTGGAGTTTTGGGGTTATTAATAGGCAAACAAACACGTTTTCTTAGATCCCTTTTACGGCCGTAATATTGAACCGATTTTGGAAAGATTTATATATTTTTAAACGGGGTCTTACATAGAAGTGCACAATCTTAATTATATTTAAATAGGTTCGTTATTTAGGGAGCTATAAGCATTTGAATTTGCTACTACCTCATGTACACTTCTTACACAAGAATGTATCAGTTGCAACTTGAAAAATAAGCAAAGTTTGCGCGTGTGTTTGTCTAATTTGCTTTTGCATAGAAATAAGAGGTTTAAGTTCTTTATTTATGTTTTTCGGTTTTGTATTTTATCGTATGTATTTGTGTAAATGTTTAATATTAATTTCTAGAATGCGGTCAATTGAGTCGACCTCTGGACGCACTGGTCATTATAATTTTTTTATGGAAATTGCTAAAATTTTAATATTTTAAATTTTTAATCGCACAATTTCCCATAATTAATATTTTACATAAAGACATACATATGTAGTAAAATATTAACACTTTTATTAAAAACAAATTTGTTTTTACAAATAAATGTTAAATATTTCAGAAGAATCTATCTGTTAGAGACTGAGAAATATTGTATTGAATTTTTCGAAGCTTTCTGTTATTTGTTAATTTATAAGCTTGAAAATTCTTATTACAACTCTGTGGGGATTTTTGGGGATAAGAAATTAACTATTTTGGGGAATGAAATGTTTCCCAATTGGGGATAAAGTATAAAATAACCCTGGGAACCCAGAATACACACTCGTTGATCAAGCGCGGTTGATATGGCAAAGTACAAACAAATATTTCACAAATTTTAAGTCCACGCTTATTTCGTCAAATATTTGTGCGGTCTGCTAGATATGCGTACCCACATATCGCGAAAATATTCAGTATGTTTTTTCATGTGTGTGTGATCTTTAAGTTGAAATCTGACAAGATCTATTTGTATGCCAATTTTATTTCAATTTATATTACTTTTTTACTTGTTTCTCTAATGAAAATATTTTCATTCAACTTGATTCAATGCTAACAGAAAGTATCAAAATTAAATTAAAACAAAATACAGTAGAATCTCGAAAAGGTTGAATTGCACTGAAGTTTATTGCACAGATAAGTTAACCGAATCTCAGCGCTCACATGCCGTTAAATTTTAGTTGTCTTTTTAGAGCTTAAGGATTTTTCAAGCCAAGCGTTTTTTGTTATTTTGCTACTTAAATCATGGATGTGGGAGGATTGCCACAAGATGTTCTTATAAAAGCGTGGAATGATATAAAAAAAGTGAGACTATTTCGGTGTGTAAATTGATTAAATCAAACAGTGTTTACGACGATACACTGCGAGAAGTTCAATTGTTGATGTCGAAGGTGGGTCATAATATTGACATCAGTATTGTTGACATTAAAAATTGAAACAGACATCAAGTTAAGGAAGATAACGATGACTTCGGAGTCAATTATCGAGCGAGTTATTCAACAACCAAAAGTAAGCTTCTCCAAAGTAATGAAAATCATCAATATGTATCTGAATAAAAGGGTTTGTAAACAATAACGATGCATATCAGGTGGAAGACCTTTTCAATATTCGCAAGAAGATGGTCCCGAGTTATTACACAAAAGAGAAAAATCAAAAAAACTCGACTCGAACCACTTCGCACAAATTAATATCAAGGGGTCAATAATGATTGCCAAATTTAAGCCAACCGATACTAAATAAATCTAAATTTCTTTAATACAGTGATTGAAATGAATTTAGTGTCTTATTTACTAAAAGTCTATCGGTGGTATTCATAAAATGTATCTTAAGGATTGAAATGTACTTTAAGGAAAATTTGTATGATAAAAATGTCTTAAAATACATCTCAAATAAAAATTATTTTTTATGTGAATACGGGCCTATCTATGTCTTTTATTGCATTATTTTTGAAATTTGAAAACCGCTTACAATAGTTAATAGTTCGAAAAAGTTAATTACATTTGGAACATTTCATTTAAATTTTTCGAAATTCTACTGTATCCATACACACATATACTTAAGTATATATGTACATACATGTGTGTATGCAGTTTTTTAGGGTAAATAGAAATTATATATAAATTGATAAAATATAAACTGGGGGCAATAATTGCCTTAAGGAAGTAGAGATAAAGCCAAAAGATAATACCAGATATGAAGGATAGTCAGAGATTGTAATGTAAAAAAAAATATTTTTATAAATTGAAACGATTAATTTTGGCTCAAGGTCAAACCCGAGTTTACCCATTTATTTATTGTAATTTTTTTTTTTTATTAGAAAATTTTTTGGATAAATTCATTATTTTTATTAAGAGAGTACTATATATAGAACAATTTTTATTATTCATCATATTAACAGAACGGATCAGTACTGGGTTTGAACTTGAGCCAAAATTAATCGTTTCAATTTATAAAAATATTAATAAAAAGTTCGACTAATTACTTATAAGCATTAATTGTAAAAAAAATATGTAAAATGAAATGTGCAACTGATCGTAAAACACATGTAAAGGCACCTATTAAAATTACTCTTTTTTTAATTTAATTTCAGATTTACTCGTAATGTAAACAAACATTTCGTCTCGCAAAAAACACCGAAAAAAGACATCAGCTGCCTGCCGTTATCTATTTTAAGAATAACAAAAAAAAGCTGTTATTTCAAAATTTTCTTTGATTAATTTTCGCACGCACAAACACTTGTTATTACTACGAGTAAATTATTAAAAAAAAAAAAAGAAAACAAATTAAATATTAATATCATGGCTGCCACTTCTGCAACATCATCATCGACACAATACAATGCCACCAAAATGCTTCTGTATTACACAGTGATAATTGCCTGTTTTACAAGCCAATTCTTATCAGGTAATTTTTTTAAATTATATTTTTGTTATTTTGTTAATTTTTATTATAAAATGTAGAACATTTTTTAAAATGTATAAATATATTTTACATAATGGAATAATTTGCAAACCTTCAGACTTTTAACATTAAAATTAATTACATTTTCAAGTTTAAGTGGAATTGAGGGTGACAAAAGCGAAGAGTGTTTTCTGTCGGTTATGTTGAAGTCTTGCTCCATCTCAAGTAAATGCGTTTATTTTTTAATGGTGGACTAGTGTTCTCTTCAGCGACTAGGGAAGTTAACTTAAAATGCCCTTAGCCCTAAGAGCGCTGCCTAAATTAGAGTGTTGGCCGGTAAATTAGCGGCAGGGTACATAATTTACACTACAATTCGGTCGAAGTATTTGTATTAGAGATGGGATCGTGAGTGGCTTTTCATTTTTCGTTCATGCCCATGCACGCTCACGTGGGTGGAAAAAACTAGTCACAGTCACGATAACTCACGCTCACGAAATACTCACGAAAAATAGTATAAAATATTAAAAAAAATTAACTGCCTGTTTTTAAAAAACGAAAACAAAATTGTAAGTGAGAATTTATATTGAAAACAACAATAAAATACGAAAATTTGTTTTTGTTTTCAATATAAATTCTCACTCACAATATTGTTTTCAGTTTCAAAAAACAGCCAGTAAATGAAAAACTACAAAAAAGCAAAAAAAAATCCCAAATAAATCACGCTGAAAATCTACTCACGCACGCGCTCTATTTTTTATATTCACATTCATGTACGCCCATTTAATTGAAACAAAAAACTAACCATGAGTGAAAAAAAAATTAAATAAAAAAATTACTATAAAGCAAAAAAAATCTACTCATTCACGCTCACGTTAATACACGGTCACATGATTGAAACAAAAAACTGAGCAAGATTTTGCGTGCTCTCACATTTTTTATAAATTACATTAATTTCATTTAATATAAAGTTTAAATGTAAAAGGAATTTACTACATTTTATATACATATTTAAAAACAACTAAAGTTTGTTTACCACGGACACACACATTGTTGCAGAGCAAATATTATAGTTGTGGTAACCACACTCAGTCTTTTATCTATGTGTAATGGTCAGATTTATAATACGATATCTTTAGACACATATTTACTTCTGGGGCTAAAGAAAGTCCATAATCTATATAAATAAGCCGGCATCTATTAAAAAATTGGAAGTTAAGATTCCTCGCGTTGTTCTAAAATTTAAATCTCATAGTAGAGATGGGATGTTGAGTGAGGTTTTACTCACGCTCATGCACGCTCACGATAAAAAAATTTCACTCATGCATGCTCACTCACGACCTCAAATTTTTGGACCGATCGAAAGCCATATTTTTATACATTGAATTCACTTCAATTTTAGTAAAAAGATTTTGCCTTTACTATTTTGGAAACATTGAAATTAGATATGATATTTCAGAATAGAAGTCTGTTTCACATCTCTTCAAGTATTCTTCCTGGCGTTGAAAAAACTCCTTCGATTGTAGCTGAGCTGGATGGTACACACAGTATTTGTTTAGCCAATTTTTGCAGAATTGGAAAATCTATAGCTTATTTCAAAAATTTTAAATTTCTAGGTCTTGTTCGTCTGTGTGAACGCGAATGAAAAAACGAAAGAGAATTCCAGATGTTTTTCTTCCCAATATTCGGCAGTCTAAACTCGGACTTATACTGCTATTTTGACTCTGTTCATTGGCACCTATTAAAAATATGAAAAAAATTTCAAAATCAAAAAATCACGAAACAATCACGTAAAAAATCTACTCATGCACGCTCACTCACGTTAAGTTTTTTATACTCACGCATATGGACGCTCACGTGATTGAAACAAAAAACTGCTCACGATCATGCATGATCACGCATGATTCAGGCTAATCACGTGAGTAGTGCCCATCTCTATTTCATAGTGGACCAACATGACAAACATTTCAAGGATTTTTTTAAAAAGCTTCGTATGAGAAATAAGAATATTCGATAAAATTAAAGTTTTCATTCACCCTTATTCCAGTTGGCGACATCGACATGCTACTGGCAATCTATTTCTGTTCTCTAAGGTCCAGAAAATAACATGAGTCTGTCAATAGTAGTCAGTTGTTTTCGAAAACGTGTAGACAAGCGCCAATTTTTTGGTATTGTGTTGACGTGACGTCGATGTCGCCAACTGGAATAAGGGTGATTAATTTTCTTATTTTCAAAAACTTAATGTGCATATAATTTTGTCTCCGTACTTTTATATCCTTTTGATATCCTTTGTACCTTGTAATTACAACAAACAAATCATACTTTATGGAAAAGATTAAAATCATGGAGAGAAAAGTTTATAGCAGACATAAAAACACCAAAGGATTCATAAAACACAAGGATAAATGTAATTTTGCCATGCTGATATTAAAGTTTCTTGTTTTTCTCGTCTTTTATTACCTGTTGATCTTAATCTCACGAGTCTCGTATTTTTGCACATTTTATAACTTTATCGATTTTGAAGTATTGTACCTGTAAAATATTAAAAATAATAATAATTAATAATTAAAAACGAAAATGTTATCGACTGCATGCATGAACATATTAAAACAATTAAATTATTCTAGGAACGGGATTATAAATTAAAATCATCCCAAACAAGAGCTTATTTATACCTAGAAAATTTTAAAGAGTTTTTCAAGAATTTCATTCATTATGCGTTAATGCACGCGCAACACTCACTTGAACGGACGGACACAATTAGAACGACGCAGAAGAAAATGATTCTTGATCGCCATGGTCGAATAACGCGATTATGATTGCTGCGGATAGCAACAGATCAGTAAATTATACTACATACACACTTATCAGCACTTTCTGAAAGCAAAACTTCATGTTCCCTGTACGCATGTATTATTTACTTATGTATATATGTATGTACAAGCGAATATAGCAATCAAATTGTAGAAGAGTGCGAAAAAAGTGCAGATCATTAATTTGTAGATTTGTTAATTATTCGTGTTTTTATTTGTTCGAATAAAATTTCATATTTTTTTTTTGTTCGAATAAACGAATAATTTTGAAATTTTGTTCGAATAATTCGAACGAACAAAGAATAAAAAATATACCGTTAAAACAGCATTAAAGAGCATATCAAGTTTGTTTGTTCTTTTCTTTAATTTTTGCTAAATAGATCAGATAATCTTCAATACTGTTAACGATTTTTGCGTTAATACAATTTCTTACTTTATTTATAGACATTTTTAGATCAGTTAATACTTCATAATTCTTCATCGTAGTTGAGGTCAGGAATAACATTAAATTTTATACGTCGCTCATTAATTAATCGAATGTCTGATTATTCGAAAAAAGTTATAAATAAATTTATAAAAACAAATTTTTTATTCCAAATTGAAAAATGTTTGCTCGTTCGAATAAAGATGAAAAATATGTTCGAATTATTCGAATAATTTTTATTCGAACGACAACCCTATTAACGTTATCTATTCATTAATTTATCAAAGCTTTTTAAGTCTAATTTGTATGATCACTTTAGCTGAGCAGTTTTGTTTTTCGGCTCATGTCAGGAAATAACGTAAACAAGTTTAAAGTTTTTGTAAAAGTTAGGAGTTCAAAAAACCTATTGAAGATTTAATTAGGCATTCCGAAAAAATTTACTACAAACACAATAAAATGAATAAATAAATGTCATAAATTAAAACACGTATTGTTATAAAATACAGTACAAATATAAAAACCGCTGATGACATTGTTGCCCCGTACTAAATTGCAATTGTAAAAAACAATACGATACAACAAGAAATTAAAAAAATTATTCAATTGGAAAACAATTTAAAAAAAAAAAATTAAATAAAAATTTTTTACATACATACTCGTACATCTGTATAAATAAAAAATTTAATTAATTAAATTAAAAGTTGATGTATGAGCACAAGCTTATTATAAATAATTGCTCAATTTAATTTTTTGTTCAATCGTGTGAAACTATACAATTTAAAAATTGCTCATATTAGTTTAAATAGTTTCTCACTCCCCTTCCTCTCCGTCACTTGGCTCTTTCTGAAACACATCAGACGATTAAGTACTGTTCAAACATTTAATTAGCAAAGCTGAAAATTTAAAGTTTTGAGTTTATTACCATAAAAATATTTGAAATGCTAATTTTAGCACGTTTACTTTAATTGAATAATAAATATATAATATTTTAGTTAATGCACTGGAATTCAAGAAAGGAACGTGTTAATCGTTTATATAAAAAAGCGACAAATTTTAACTGCAAACATGGTGCAAAATCGAGGTTATTTATCGCAATAAATAAAAACTTATTTTAGTATTTTAAATTTTTGAGCGCACTATTTCCCATAATTAATATTTTACCTACATATGTATGAAGCAAAATATTAACACTTTTGTTAAAAACAATTGAATTTGATTATTGAGGGGTATAGCTAGTTCCTATGCGCATTTCACTGTTGCTAATAAAGATCATCAGGGAACTTTACCCAAATACCAAAAGTATTTTGTTTCAATAAAAAATACCTGTTGTAAAAAAGTGTATAGAAAAAAGTAGCTTTTATAAAAAAGTGGCTTTTATAAAAAAATAGCTTTTAAAAAAAATTGCTTTTATAAAAAAGTTCCTTTTATAAAAAAAAAACTTTCATAAAAAAGGACCTTTTATGAAAAAATTGCTTTCATAAAAAGTTCATTTTATTAAATAGTAGCTTTAATAAAAAAGTACCTTTTAGTAGCTTTCATAAAAAGTAATTTTCTTTAAAAAGTAGCTTTTATAAAAAAGTATCTTTCATAAAAAGTACCCTTTATAAAAAAGTAGCTTTCATAAAAAACTACCTTTAATTAAAAAGTAATAATTATAAAAAAGTAGCTTTCATAAAAAGTTTCTTTTATAAAAAAATAGCTTTCATAAAAAAAGTACCTTTTATAAAAAAGTAGCTTTCATAAAAAAGTACCCTCTATAAAAAAGTAGCTTTCATAAAAAACTACCTTTAATAAAAAAGTAATAATTATAAAAAAGTAGCTTTCATAAAAAAGTTTCTTTTATAAAAAAAAACTTTCATAAAAAACTACCTTTTATAAAAAAGTAACTATTATGAAAAAGTATCTTTCATAAAAAAGTACCCTTTATTAGGAAGTAGCTTCCATAAAAAAAGTAGCTATTATAAAAAAGTATCTTTTACAAAAAAGTGCTTTTAATAATAGCGGAAATCACCCTTCGAAGCACATCTGCAATTTGAGCACACATCGCATGATTTTCTGCTATAAAGCGTGAGTGTCTTTTTCAAGCGTTTAGCAAGTTAATTATAACAGCTGATTTTAGAGTTTACAGAGTTGAATGAATACTAAATTTGCAATATCTGCAAGGTTTGCAAGTGTAGTTTGCAACGAAGTGTGATTTCCGCTAATGTTTTGGCTGTTCTCTTCATTGTTTATTTTGAATATTTCCGTGCCTAAAACTTCAGTGTCATTGGCGTCGTATGTGTTGTACTCTCTTCAATAACATTGAAAATTTTTAATAAATCATTTTTATATATTTTTTTATTTATTATACCACTTGGTATAAAATATTGAGTTTTTATAAGAAAAACTAATTTCTTTATTTATTTTTTCTTCAAACATTAATATTCATATAATTAGTTAAATTTTCCATTTCAATAAAAAAAATTACGCAATCATTTGTTTATCTTTTTTTGTTTAGTGTGAAATAAATAAATAAAATATGCAAAGTAATAAAACCAGTCCGAGAAATGCATTTATTTAATCAATTCAATATTGTAATTTTTATAGCAATTAATGCATCTGTAATATGTTTGTTTATATGTATGTATGTATGTAGGTGTTATAGAATAAAAAAAGATATAATTAAATTGTGTTCGTTATACTTGTAAACATTTGTGGTATTAATTAAAGGGCTGCACAAGCCTAAACAAATGACTTGGAAGCCTCACATATCAAATACTTTGTATCTGCTTCATTTCTTTACAGTAGCGGTATTCAGTGTTTAGTGCATTTTGCATTGCAACTCCTTGCAAGTGCAACTATTTTGTCATGGATAGTGAGCGCTATTTTTAAACAAAATTGCAAAGTTTACTTTGACAAAGGCTTTTCAATTTGCTTTCAAACTTTGTTTCGTTTCTACGCATGCAAAGTTTACTTTGAAAATTTTTGTATTCGTTTGTTGGATGAACACGCAAACCAAACACACACATGCAACCAAATACGACGGACGAAGAAGAAAGCAAACCCCTTTTTGTTCTTCTTTATCACCATCAAACACAAGACTTTGCAAAGTAAACTTTGACCGTGGAAAAGCAGTCAGTCATAGCTTCACAATTTTCGACCATTAAAAAACACAACGCTACAAAAAACCAATTGGACTCTTGAACAGACCTGTATTATTGGTTCATGTTCACCATCAACAAATAATTTGTTTTTTAATTCACTATGCAGTCTTCCAAAAAATTTAAAATTTAAGATATTTCATTTGTTGCGGTCCACTTTTTATTTGATTTTACTCTTTTTGTTTGTTTTATTGCATCAGTCGATTCCATGCCAAAAAACAAAGTTCTATTGCGCTTATAATACTGGGCCCAACATGATCGAACCTTAGCCAACATAAGTTATTTAGTGTCGTAAATTATTTTGACATGTCTGATCTTGTTCTAATAAAACTAGAATTTAATTATAACATACGGTTGCCAAATATGGTTTAATATTTCTCCATCAAACGAGTACACACACATATAAGGAGAAAATTGGAGTATTTGAAAGAAAGTGTCAAGATCGTGCACATCGCTGTATAGATCTCCAAATAGAGATAATGTAAAATACTAGAGTTGTTCGATTAATCGAGTAAAGTTTTTCCATTATTTGATCGAATAATGAAAACAGTTAATTTCGATTAACCAATAACACGAACAATTGATGTCAATTAATCGAATAAAATGAATTTCTTAGTAAATTCGTCTTTTTTTAATAGAAAAATATTTTTTTTTTAAATTTATAACTGATTAAATCCCTTAAATCCCTTCTGTATTTATTTTTATAAAACATACATTTGAATATATTTTATAAATGTACAAGCCATGCTCTGTCAGATTACGGGTTACCTGTTTTTACGCACAAGGAAATTTTGATACTTTCAGACATGAGTAATACTTTGCGAACGTTGGACTTGGCCATTAAAGATTCCGATACTGATTTGGCGGCGGCATTGGCTTTTTGTTTTAATAAAATCCGAATTTATTCTACTTAGTATGTACATTTTATTGTTTTAATGAATTGTTTTCGTTTTTTAATGCTTTCATTAATAATAAATTAAAAATAGTAAAATTGATTTGCTGTGGTTAACAAATCTATATGCCATCATTTCGGTGGCCGCTAATGCCAATTCATCAGTAGATCTCTAAAAACGGTTCCACATTTGTTGTCCTCGAATGGAGGAACTATCAAATGCTAAATAGATGAACCACATTTGAAAAGTTTTAAAAACTATAAGTATAACAGTTTAGTTAGACTAAATTTATGTTTGCAATAAAAAACAATTTTTTACATAAGAGCATATTTAGACAGATAAGTGAAATCACTTAGCAGTATTGTTTATGCTGCTATGTGAAGCTGCACAACTGAATATTTTGCTTATGTGCACGAATTTTCCTACAAACTCGAATGTGCAGCTAAACGAAAAATACTGTATTGGGTACTCGGTACTCAAATACTCAATACTTTTACAACACTAGTTGCTGGTATAATTTAATCTATGTTTATCAAAAGCAAATTTTCCAAGGTTTTCAACTGCTGTGTGGAAGATTTTAAGATAAGAAAAAACTATTAATGTTTAAGATAACTAAAATTAATTACTCGTATCTAATGTATCTGACGAAATACTTTTAAATAATTATTCTTTTGCTTTTCAACGGCTAAAGTAAAATGTCATCGAAAAGAGAATTTTTGGAGATTTCTTTAGTAATTACTTACTTATTTACTTACGTAGGTGGTTATTATTATTATTATTTTCTCCAATTTCTGACACCGATATCTTCTTCCACTTTTGATCTTTCTATTAAAGTTTCGGTCTTCCCATGGTAGAATAATAACCCCCCCAATTTTTTCGTATTGTGTTAACGTGACGTCGATGTCGCCAACTGGAATAAGGGTGAATATATTCTTTAAATCAAAAAATTAATTCGAATCTATACTACATGAATATTCAATGAATTTCTATTTAAATTAAAATATAAAATGTATCATATAAAAAAAGTTAAGGTTTCGACACAAAATCTCTTTAAATCTTGCTTTGAATTGGCTAAAATGATTAAATGTTTTATGTAGTTTTTAATGAATCTGTTGAATTGTTAATTTATAAATGAAAGATTGTTGTATAAAACATAAGATTTTTGAGTGACGAATTTTTGACGACTTCTTTTTTTTAAATACTAACGATTTTGCCGATTTTATTTACAAAATTTTACGATTTTTCTGGCAGCCCTGGTTGTACAGTGTAATATTTCCAATGTCATTAAGAAGCCGATTCTTAAATACAGTGAACTCGTGATAAATTGAACAAATTTTTACCAAAGCAGTTCACATTTCCGAGTTTGTTCACGTTATCGAGAACCTAAATTTAAAACAAAAAAAAAATGGCCCTATTTAATATAAAAAATTATATTTTAATAAGTAAAAATGCTAAACACTATTTGAATTTAATTATTTTGTAAATTCTTAAGAACAAAAAATAAAACGTTATATATTCAGTTCACTTTGCAATCGATAAAATCGATAAAAAATTTACATAAAATAAAGGATACAAGAAATTGATATTTAATTAACAAAAACAGCAAAAAATAAACTAAAACTAAGAGGAAAGTTTGTTTTTTTTTTGGCTGGATAATTAAGAATCAGTTAAACAAAGTTTAAAAGAAAAAATCAGTAATTTTTTCTGTGAGTTTTTTGATTTGCCATCTTTAAAAGAGCTTTTACTTTAAGGTTTCTTAGCACTCAAATGTCACTTTGGTCTACCATCTCGTTTTCACCCCATATTAAACCCTTATCCAAAGCTTCTACAGCTGCCATGGATTTAATTGTAACTTCTGGATGGAATATAATCGAATCATCATCATCGTCGGTATCATTCTGAATTTCAATATTTCCCACTTTGTGCAATTTTCTTCAGGATGGTTTTTCCAATCTTTGATCCTTCTGTAATTAAATTTTAGTTAAATTATCTAAAAACACTAAAACCCACAATAAAACAAATCTCAGAATTCAGCGCCTCAAGAAGTAGAACCGCACTATTTTCTAGCTGTCTTTTTCACTTTCAGGAATTAAAATTTTTTAAATAACCTGTAATTCGGGGATTTCGCAATCGAAAAACAGTGTTTACGTTTTAGAGCTTTCAGATTTTATTCACGTTTTAGAATACTCTATGGAAATATAAATTTGTTCACGTTTCTGAGACGTTCACACTTTCGAGTGTTGACGTTTTCGCGAGTTCACTGCATCTTAAAATTTATGTATTTTTAAATGTAAGTTGACATTTACTGCTTTCACTTTAAATTCTCTAGTACACAATTAAATTTGGCATTTTCAAATTTATTGCCCACATTATTTAGACTCTTTCTCGCTCAATCAATTAAGTTGTCATTTGCAAGTCGTTTATTGAAATGAAATAACAAGCATTCAGACGTCACATATTTTGGAATAATTGCTGAACGTCAGTCAGTTTATTTCTATTTGATAACAAGTAAATTGTTGCAAACTTGAAATTGATTAAAGGAATGCTACCAAAGAAATGAATATTAAACAATCCTTGATTGTTAGAGAAAAGGAAACTTAAATGAATGTGGCCTTCAAATTACAAATGAAATAAAAATAGTCATAGAAATGTGAAAGAGGTCAGTAGTTTCAGTTTTGAAGGTTAGCAAGTGATGCCAGTAAAAATTTAGCAAAGTCCCTTAATGTCCCGAGAAAAGTTTCCCTTTTTTTCCAACCATACACACAAAAAAAGTTCCCTACATTTTTTCCTACTCTAAAAATTCATTGATTTTAGCAAAAACTAACATTTTTTACATTTTTAAAATTTTGTACATTTATATCGCCAGGTACAAAATTCAATTTTAAAATAAGGTAATCAAATCTTAATTCTTAAGCCGTTACATTATTTTCCCTTGGAACGTGTAGGCCTGCATATTTAAGACGTCAATGCGGTTTGATTTACAGCGAAGAGTGAGTGGAAATTGAACCTGTAGACTATGTCATGTATGATATCACATTGAAACATTAATTTCGTGAGACCATCTTCGAAATAAGACCATTTTCTCCGCATCTGAAAAAAACCCGAAACAAATGTTGACTGCAGGCAAATGATGTTTTTCAACGTCAGCACATGTTCGTCATAAAATATGATCTCTACTGTCTAAGGTTACTCTTTACTCTTGATCTATTCATTTTGAAGAAACTTTTTAAAAGATAAAGAAACAATTCGTTCTAAAGTCTTATTTAAATTTTTTATTTTCCTAGACACATTAAAAAAGACTCTCAAAAATAGAAACAGCGTAACAAAAAATTATGATCTCTAAATATTTAACATTCAGCATAAAATGAACACTGACAAATCAAATAGACTTTTTTGTGGAATTTATTTATTTATTTATTCATTTAGTGGTAACACTACGCCTTCGAGGTCATATTACAATCTACAAAATATAAACACGTGAGTAATTTAATTTCAAAAACTTAATTATTACACTGTGTTACAAAAAAGAACGAAGTCGAAATACCTGGGATGTGATATTATTTTTCTTGTATCTGGAGTTAATTTTAAGATTTCTAATGCAGCGAAATTTTAACTCAATTTAATTTCTCAGCAGAATTTAATAAAGCATGCCTCATGGCATTTCCATTCACTTTTTTATCTGTTTCTAACATCATTAAACTTTTTTGTTGTATAAACTGTCTTGCACAGAAGATAAAAATATTGAACATAAAACTTTATACGACTTCTATAAATTATATTAATAAATAAAGTAATATTGCTTATTTCTTGAAAGAAAAATATTTATTCTGGTTATAAAGAACTTCGTCAATAACGGCCCAAACCGCACGGTTTTAGCTATTTAGTTATAACTTCACTGTGCAATTAAAAAAGTTGGCGTATGAAATCAGGCAATAATAAACATTTAAACAATCTAGAAGGCAGGGTAGACTATTAGATAGCGTACTATAATATTAGTCGACGGGTCGCAGGTTCGATTCCTGTTTCTGCAAACAAGCCAAAATGGCTTCGCGGCTTGTGTTTGTTCTTAAAAAAAATTAAAAATAATAAAGCAAATTAAAATCAAATTAACACTTGTATTCTTTTCTTTTCAGTCAATGCAATACGTTGCCATCAATGCAACTCCCATATAGATGAAGACTGTAACGTTTTGCGCTTGAGTACGCCGCGTGCCCAGCGAGATGATATTTTCCTTAAGGAATGTGAAGAGCAAAATAATCAAAGAGCCTTTTGCCGCAAGACTGTGCTGAATATTGATGTTACCGGAGAGCGCCGCATCGTTCGCGGTTGTGGCTGGCTTCGCGAACGCAGCGGAGTTGGTAACAATTCTTGTTTCACTGCCGACAATGAGGGTTATAAACAAATAATTTGCACTTGTAACGAAGATGGCTGTAATGGCAGTACAGGATTATATGTTTCCAAATGGTCGGTGTTGACTGTGACCGCCGTGAGTGTGGCTCTAGCTACAGCATTGAGAAGAAATTAATTATTAAAGATGTGCGGATCTGTTTTAAAGATCGTTGAATATGAGTGGATTAATTTCTTAATACTTTTTTTTCCTTGTACTATTTTTTCTTTAATAATTTTTTCCCAACTTCATTAACTATCAATATAATTTCTATACTCGTACCACGGTCTATTATTCGGCCAGGACTCGTACATTTTATATATGTATGTGTATCAAAGAAAAATCAAAATATTTTTATTTATTTAATTAATCAAAAATGTGTTTAAAATAAAAAATATATAACGAGTAATATAAAAAAAAACTTTGTTTTTTGTGTTCGCAAGATGCACGAGTATGATGGTATGATGTCATACCATTCTCACATATCAAGTATGATCGTCTTATAGCCGTTTAACACTAGCGCGGCGCGACTGAATGCGTTTGATCCAAGTCCAGCATGAAGTAAATTCATACTATTTATGCTCGCTTTTTTGTGCTGTGTATATTCCAAAAGACAGTTTTTTTAAGAAAAGTTACTCATAATGAATCATTCCATACAATTCCAATTTACGACCATCATAAGAATTTCTGTTGAACAACTATTTCAACGATGTACGTTTATAAATAAAAATTTATAAAGTGATAAAAAGAATAATTTTCTTTTACTCCGCCAAAATCAGTGAAGACATGCCTTGAGGCTTAATGTTATTTTAATGTCATTTTAGCTGCAGCAGCATTCAGAAATCAAAGCACGAGAAAGTGACAAAAGTAAAAATAGACATAAGAAAATCGTTGATAGAATGATAGAATAGAGATGTATTGTCAACTGCACACAACACTTCGTCAGTTAGGACGCGAAAAATGTCTTAAAAAACATTGTGTAGCGATGTATGTAGATGTTGCATTACCGTTAAATTGTTTTTTGTTAAGCTTTATTAGCGAATCATTGTTTAGTTTCAATTATTCTGAGACAAGAATTTGTAATTTTCATCTAAAAAATAGTCCTCATTTTTATTAAAGGAAATTTTACTTGGGAAATTCTAAAAAGATTTCAAGAAGAGAAATGTGTATGGAATTGAATACAAATTATCAAGGTACATGTTTAAGCAGTTTGAGAGCTATTGCTGTAGGAGATGAATATGATAACAAAAACCAAAAATATATAAACAAAATTAAAGCATACTCTGAGGAGGAACTTTTTGATTACAAAGAAGATTTCAGTTTTAGTTCTTAATAGTGTAATTTAATGCAACTACAACAAAAAAGTATATGAACAGTGTTGGTATCTCTATAAAGAACAAAAGCACCGTAAGCTGTTCCAAAAAGGGTAAAATGCACAAAAAAAATACAAAAAGTGTAAAACGCTCCATAACAAAAATTTTAAGCAATTTATATAAAAGTGAAGGTAAATACCCAAAATACTATTTAAAGTTTTTGGTACAAAATACATAAAGGAATTGAGATCAAATAGCAGAATTTATTAAGAAATTAATTTAAATAAAATCCTAACTCGTTAAATAAAAGTAAACAAAACGTAACAAAACAAAAACAGCAGTAAAATAATATACTGTGTTGTCTTTTTAGTGGAAATACATTTCGTTTGGATTAAGCATACTTGTGCTACTGAAAAACTTTTTACATACATATAAAGAAATAACTTCAACATCATTTTTTTTTTCTAATTAACTTAAAAGTCTTGTTTTTTTAAGATATGATCATGTTGCATTAAAGGAGCGATGTGTAGTTTGCAAATTTCAGCGGAAAGTACTATTTGGGGTTAAAAGAAGTAGCCGATTTTTTAAAGCTGTTGAAATTTGCGAAATGTGTTGAGCAACGTTGATTATTTCGTTTGAAAATTTTGACAGCTGATCAGTGGCGACAATAACACGATTTATAACATATTTATCGGTTTTATTGCCTTGAAATGAGCAACATTATTTTTCTTATAAAAACAAAAAAATGTGTTTATTAAAAAAAAATTAAAACAAAATAACAACAAAATAATTTTAGTAGATTGTACTGCAACGTATCAATTAATGCAAATTGCAGATGTTGCGGAGGAGATCCTTGAAGACACACGTTCTGCAAAAAGCTCTCACCTTTGCATTCCCTTTAAAATTTAAATTTGCCTTTTAAAAAATAGCAATTTGACAATAATTTTTATTCTGAAAACACTCAATTTGAAACCCCTCGATTTACAGAACAGGTCCTCGATTGATTCTGTTCAAAATGACATGGAATCAGATTTTGCGTTCCTAAGTTCAAAGTATTAATTTGTATTCCTTTTTAAGAGAAAAATTCTAATTATTTTAAGAATTGCCTGGACCGGTAATTGCTTGTTTTCAAAAATATTTATAGCTTCTTAAAGCGTCTTCTAGTTCTACTTATATTTGAAAGATAATTGATTTCATTTGAGGTAACAGATATTTTGGTCATGATTTTCTCTAGCAAACGTGTTACATACAAAGTATTCATAGAATCCATTGTTTTTAAGTTAACTAAGTCCCAAAAGGGTCGCTACTTTTCCGCACTTCATTTTCTTTTTCGCATCTCCAGTTGTTGCGTATATGAGTCATTTTTGGCGTGATTGCTCCCTGAGTTTTTGCTTCATTGTAATTTTTTTCTTACAATTTCTTAATTTTTACTAAATTAAAATTTCTTAACATTAAAAAAATAAATGCTTAAACTCATATTTGAATTTGAGCTAAACAATTCCTCTCAATAAGACAAATACAGTTTGACTAATTAATTACTAACATATATATATTAATTATTAAAAAAAAAATATTTTATAAATATTTTTTCGTTAGAATTTTGTGAGCGTGATCATTCGTCATTGTGACTAACTTTTTTTCCACTCACGTGAGCCAAAAATATAAGGTCGTGCATTAGTAAAATTTTTTTTATCCTGAGCCTGCATGAGCGTGAGTGAAAATTCACTCACTATTTTAACTCTAATATAAAGTAATAAATTATTTATAATATAATAATTTCTAGAATATTCTTGCTAAATTTCCAATAAAAATTTTATACTCCAAATAAAAAAAGTCATCACACAAATCATAAACAACATTGACACTAACAAATGACCGCCAGCAACAAACAACCCCTGCCACACACCACAAATTAGGTCATGCTGCTCATCCACACTGTTTATTAAATGTCAAAAACTCACACACACACACACACAAACACACACACTCATTTTTATAGCAGCCAAACCATGCGGCGCTTGACTCATTTTTCTAATTCATTAAAATAATTAAATTTTGCAAAGCAGAGTTTTAAAAGTATACAAAAAGGATGACATTGAAAAAAGTTTAAAACAAGCAAATCATTAAAATTTTAAAAACCACTTTAAATTATTTATTAAAAAGAAATTTATTTCTCAAACAACAAACAACAAGCAGCATCCACTGAAGAAAAATTGAATGGCAAACAATTGAAAATAAGAAAGTTTTTGTAATAAAATTAATGCAATAAAAGAATTCAACAGCAAACATACGAATAATATTTTGTTGTTTCTTAACCCTTAAAAGCCTACTGGTTCCTGTAGGAACCAACCAAAATATATAAGAACTTTGTTTAACAATTTTTTGTTTAACTTTTTGCTGTGACTTTGAAATTGTTTTTTGATCCAACCGTAACCATTTGCACTGATCGCAACTTGAATCTACGTTTAGTTAGCAGCTACATGCTGAGTAGTAAGTGACAACCGCGACCAAAAGCACTTTTGCGTATTTGTGTGTTTTGTGAAAAAAGTTTTTGTGCTAAATTCTCCGAAATCATAACGGGAAAAAATATTTGAATAGTCTTTGTGTTGTTTAAAAGACGCTGTAAGTATTTTAAGTAAATAAAAGTTTTTTCTTCTGTTTTTTTTTCGTATTCATTGGTTGGTTCTTTGAAGAACCACCAGGCTCCGGGATTCAAAATTAAGCATTTATATCTGAACTTTTATAACTGAACAAAAATTTTAAAAAAGTGGCAATGCGATCACGATTATGTGTCGATGAGCAAATCTGTGCAACAAAAATTAAGCACTATTTGAAACAGTATATGCCAGACAAACCACACCCATGGGGCGACAAACTGTTTCTTTTGTGTGATGATTCTGGGTTTTGTTACAGTTTCAAAATTTATTCCGGCGACGACGACCATCGTGAAGATAATGAGCCGAATCTGGGTGCGTCTGCCAATGTTGTAGTAAGATTGGCTCGTTCAATTCCTCAATTCGTCAATCACGCTTTGTACTTCGATAATTATTATACTTCTATTCCCTTTATGGTATATTTGCGAACTCAAAGAATATACTCACTTGAAACTGTTCGCCGTCCACGGGTTCCACTGTGCAAATTACCACAGAAATTCAAAAATCGAGGTGAATACGAGGAGTTCGTAGTAACGTTTCACGGAATCGATGTTACCACAGTCGCATGGAATGATAGCAAAGTGGTGAACATGGCTTCGACTTTGGCCATATATTTTGCCTGATTTAGAAACTCCCGAAAATACACCAACCATTGAACGGTACAACAAAAAAGAAAAGAAGATGGAAAGTATTCAGTGTCCAAATATTGTGCATGAGTATAATAAGTATATAGGCGGCGTCAACCTTTTGGATTCTTCTCTCGGTCGTAGCCATATACGAATAAAATCACGGAAATGGACAAATCGGTTATTTTATCACATGTGTGATATGGCAATAATCAACGCTTGGATTCTTTACAAGCGACATCATACAACTACGAATCAAACGGAGCCAAAGAAGATGTTGCATGAATTTGTAGCAGAAGTTGCTCATTGCTTGGCGAAATCTGGTAATGCAATGAGAGTAGGAAAAGATCGATCAAGTAATCTTGAGGTTGAAATTGTAGCAAAACGTCAGCGTCCAATGTCTGTTTCTCTACGACCGCGCGATATTCGTTTGGATAATGTCGGCCACTTACCAGAGTTTGTAAAAGAAGGCAAACCACGCTGCAAACGTCCGAAATGTACCTCCCGAACAAAATTTCGATGTCAAAAATGTGGTGTACATTTATGTCTTTCATCAGAGCAAAATTTCTATGCTAAGTTTCATCAAGACTAAGTGTTATTGCTGATAGCTTTACATATATTATTATTTTTAGTGAATTTTTCTTTTTATTTTCTTGAATATAATTTGTTTATTGTTATTTAAAAACTTTGTGTGCTATTATACATAAGTGTTCAAATTTTGAACTCTGGGTGCCTGCTGGTCCCTCCAGGAACCAACCAGATATTTTGCAAAAATTTCAGGTAAATACCACTTGCAAACAAAGTTGTAGAACAAAAGTTGCTTAAAAATGCAATTTTTATAACATAATTTTTTCCAGCTAAAAAAAAATCAGGCTTTTAAGGGTTAAAAAGAAACAACTGTAGGAGATCGTGAGTCCTCAAGTCGCCTGATAATATTCTTGAGGAAAAAAACTCCACGCAAAGCTCTTGGAATGTATGTAAATGACTGGATTAGCAGATATGTCAACTTAGCTATTTAAAAACACCGGACTTATCCTTGCCATACAGGCCTTCTAGCAGGCCTTGGCATAGAAGATATAGATGCTCTTTGTTAATCTGCAGCCACACGTTCAAGTTTTCCGCATGTACTGCTTATCAAAATTGATTTAAATTGAAAGCTGTGACTGTGGTTAAACGCAATTTTAAACCAATTTCATTTTTCAAGATGTCATTTTCAAGAAAACAGTTTCTATATATACATCGCACAGCATCCTTGCATGTATTACTTTTACTCAAAAACATATTTTATTATATGGGGTTAAGTGTATCCATGTCAATATTTTTGTCTACAATTATGGTGTCTTTTTGGTGACTCTGTCAACAAATTGTTTTTTTTTTCTTTTTGATATGTAGAGAAAGTGTTTGACGGTTGAAAACAAATCATTAATTTAAAACGAAACGAAGTGCCTTTTATGTTGTTTAACAATAAGAAAAGTATACCTCAAAGGAGACTGTAATATATTTTATACCTTATTTTCTTTTAAATATCATTTTAAATAATTAAAATAAAATAGTATTGGTGACATCGTTAGTATAATTTTAATATTGACATTTCCTGCAGGTGGTGGCAGCGCCTACAGTGAATCAGTATAGTTTTGCTACTACATTTCCCACAGTGAGGTGATATCGTCAATGGTAAGTCACTACAATCTTACTATTGACATGTCCTCCATATAGTCCCACAAGAACTACCCAGTCAGTATTGACGCATTCTATACAAGTACAAACCTGTGTTAAATGTCAATAGTAGATGGAATTAGTTGGGGTATAATTTGTCAGTAGTACTGGTGACATCGTCAATAGATAATCAATACAATTTCACTATTGACATTTCCTGCAGGGCAATTAGTAAAGGGTCCGCCATCTAACGTTTTTTTTTCAACTAGTGCTTATTTCATGTCTGATTTGACAGATAATTAGTTTTATCCTTCCGCTGAACGAATATGGTTGTGTATTCGCTTCGCTAAGTGGGCCTGCGATCGACTTACAGAAGATGCCGATTTTGCCCAAAAAAATCATCTTTTCAGATGAAGCTCATTTTGATCTTGGCGGGTATGCAAACAAGCAAAATTGTCGCATTTGGGGCACAGAAAACCCGCACGCATACATTGAAAAGCTGACGCACCCAAAACGAGTCACTTTTCTTCGAAAATGAGCAAGGAGTGGCCGTTACAGTCAATGGCGATCGTTATCGGGCCATGTTGAACGAATTTTTGTTCACAAAAATTGAAGAGGAGGATATTGGCAACATTTGATTTCAACAGGACGGCGCACAGTGGCTGAAAATCGTTTTTCATTGGCCAAAATTCTGTAACTTTTGAACCGATCAAAATATTGAAGTAATTTTTATTTTATTGGATCGATATTTAGTTCAGCTTGACTCAGTTTAAATTACATTAAAATTGATTGAGGACTTTTTAAGGAATTCTAGGTCAAAGTTGAACTTTTGATTTTTTTTACTTTTAGAGTGAAATATGGATTTATTATTTTTTTATTTATTAAAAAATTGAATATTTGGAAATTAATAATAATTATAAATATTTTTTGTAATAATGGAATTTTTTTAATGTTACACTTAAAAAAAATTTTACACTGAAAAAAATAGTAAAATCAACTGGAGATTTTGCTATTACAGAAAAATTGAAAATTTGTTGCTGACAAATTTGCAAATTTGTTTACACTCAAAGAATAGTTACACTTAAAAAAACACGTTAATAATATTATCTAAAAATATTACTATTACTACAGAAATATTTATTATTTTTTGCTGTCAAATTTGATAATTTTAAAAACATTTTAAAAATAAAAACTGCAATAAATTTTAATAGCATTTGTAACAATGGTAGGTTCTGTTTATTATTATTTTTTACTAATATTATGTTTTTCGTACTTAAATAACAATGAAAGGCAATTATAATTATTATTCATTTGACTCAAATATTGATTGCAAATATTCCATATTTTGTTCTGTGCTATTTCTGTTCTTTAGTAGTTTTTTGGCTTCTTCATCTAAATCCCGATGTTCCACTTTCCATTGATTTCGAATACTGGAGATGAACGGATCTGACGTTGCCAATAATATATTAAATAGATCTTCATTTGTTGAATTTCTTGAAATTTTTCTAGTATTGTGCTCTCTATAAAATCTGTAATCCTTGTTCCTTTTTTCCTGAGCCTCCTCTGATAGATCTCCAAGTGGCACCAAATGATATTTAATGACATCTTCTCCATGATAAAGGATTTTGTGAACTGTTGCAGACATATTTCTCCATGGGTAGTTGGTTGTATATATTTTTGCAGTTTCCTTAGCATAATCTCCAAATTTTCTAGAGTCAATTTCTTCATTGCACGCAAGTACTTCTAGGATTATTTTAAATCTGAAAATAAGGTTAAAATCCACTCCTGTTATTTCAGATGCTGTTTCTGGATCTGAAAAGAATCTTCTTGCGGTATTGCCATCATTTGTATTGCCTGACCCTTGTTTTGGCTGATCTATAATCAATCCAAATTTGCGATATTCATCTTGAACATGTTTCTTTTTTGAACTTCTTAACTCTTTGTTGGTTTCGTTGTTTCTTATTGATCCTGAAGACCCAAAATCCAAATCATAACTGATTTTTAGTATGTGTTCCATAAGTCCTATTCTTGCATGTAGTGGTGATAATCCAAATTCATATGCATCGGTATTATCTAATGATTTTGTCGGGACTTGGTTTAATTGGGTTGATGTTGCTTGGCATATAATGCAGCTGGATGCAGCCTTCGTGCTGTCAAAGCCTGACCTACTTTTCCATCTATCATTGTCAGCACTAATTGGTAGCTTACTTCAATTTGCTGCCCATCCAACTGTAATTGTAATGGCTGTAGTGTTGCAATTTGGGCCTTGATATCACTAACTTCTTTGTTAATGGCATCATGAGTTTCTTTTTTGAATTCAAATTTGATTGGCCTGCAGTATTTCGTAGAAGATGGTGTCTCATTTTTCCAAATATTCATTGTTTGCGTTGTACTAGTCGAAGGCTCTGAATCTTCCAAAATCTTTTTCAATCGCAATGGTACAAATGATACCATGAACATATCTGAGTCCGATATATTTTCACATACAGCTTGTTTGTATTGTTTTTGTCCCGAAGAACCATCACATCCCCATTTACAAAAAAGAATTAACTTTGTGTTTCCACATTTCTTTAACTCATTTCCTTTTATTGATTGTAGCAAGCGTTCGGCTGTGTGATCAAGTAGAGATTGTAGTTGTACCTCTGCCGAAATTGGTGTGATTGTAATAGTGTCCTTTGATGGCAAACAGTCCATTTTAGCAGCGGTTATGTGATGATATGCTGGATACATATTTGAGCCTTTTTCAATCGCACGCAGTCTGAGCTTAATATATTGCTGTTTTGTTAATTTCAAATCCAGAAATAATGCTAATGCCTCCTCATTTGTGTACTGAATCCGTTTTGTTCTCACTGGACTAGCTTTAACAACTTTTTCAATGATATCCACTTTTGTTAATTGGTTCTGTGATCGTAATTGATGTAGGAAAGATTCTTTTATATTTGTACAACCAATTGCATCGTTAATATCTTTAAGTTTCCGCCTCTTAGATCTATCGCTGCAGTTGCCCATTAATGATTTGCGTGGTCTTCCAGCCTTATCTTGCTTTGCTGTTTCTGCAGCGACAGTAAGTTGGCCCTCTAACCAGTTTGCACTTTTTATATAAAAGTTTTGTTTACTGTAGCGAACTTCTTTGTAGCGTTTTTTTAGTGCTTTGACGAAATTAGATAATTCCTCTTCCATTTCGGTGCTACACGAATTTAAGTTTAATTTTATTTTAACGTAACTAAGAACATCTTCCTGGTTTTTGTTTCTAAAATACTCTTCCGCCAGTTCTTTATAACTGAAGCTCTTCATATTTTTCTGAATATTTTTATTTGCGTCTGTTATGTTTTATCCGTACACTTAGAGGATTAACTTATTACTGAGTAATCCCTTATCGAATCCGTAGTTTTATACATTTTTAGATACATGTTATTCACACATTGATCTTTAATTTCATAGCAGGTAGTGCTTAAATTGCACAAAACTGCACATGTTGTCCAGACCTTAATATCAGGTAAAACTAATTAGTATCTCGCCAATATTTGTTGTTGTTGTTGGGTTGTTTTTTTATTTTTAGTGGTTTAATGTCCCGATTATTGTTATAAAATTGCTTATGACTTTGGTTGACCCTAACATTTGATAACAGGTAAATTTAGAAACAGATCATATGTTTACTGTAGAATTTTGTGATAATTTGTGATAATTTTATGACTTATTTTTTGCTGATCAAAACAAAGCCATTAAACCCTTTCGCAGGTATTATATTTAATTTTTTTAGTTTTACGTAGTCTAAAGTAAAAAAACATAAACTTTTATGCAAAAAAGTGAAAATTATATACACCATTGTATACGAGTACTTTGGAGTAATTTCATTAAAATGAAAAAAGTGTTCTACACACGGCTCGTCACGGGTGCAAAAGTATATATAGAGGTAAAGAGGACACTTTCACCTTTCTCCGGGTGGTATACATTTCTTGTTCCCTTTTGTTCCCTAGAATTTCTATTCTACTAAAGTTTAAATTTGAGAAAAATATAGTAGTTTCATAAATATTCCGTAACGCCCTTAATATTAAACGCTAGAGCTCTGACCACTTACAAAAACTAAAGACTATAATCCTACCAACATTATAAAAAAGACCGCAGGCCATTATCGATGATAGCTTGCGAGTAGTAATCATTTATTTTTGATAAAAAACAAAAGAAAAACACCTTTTTCTGAAATTAAAAAAACCGTTGAGTTTGACAGCATGCCACGCTCACAATTATCAATAGTTTAACCTAATTTTTTGGCTACCTTAATCTGGATATATTAGCTGCAAAAGGGCGTAAAAATTTTAAAAATCGGTGACAAAAAAAATTTGACTTTTGGCCAATGAAAAACGATTTTCAGCCACAGTGCGGCGCTACGTGCCACACAGCCGAAGCTACACTCGATGTTTTGCGCCCTGTTTTTGAAGATCGCATTATCAGCCGCAGAGCTGATGTCGTTTGGCCACCTCGGAGCTGCGATTTGACACCGTTGGACTATTATTTGTCGGGTGCCGTCAAAGATAGGTGTTACGCCGACAAGCCAGAGACAATTGACGCTTTAAAGGACAATATTCGTGAAACCATTGGAGAAATACAGCTGCACACAATCGATAATGTGCTTAAAAATTGGACCGATCGTGTAGGCTACTGCATGGCCAGCCGAGGCAGCCATTTGAATGAAATTATTTTTCATTATTAACCGGAAGGATTGTACTTTCAAATAAAAAAAGAAATTTGAGAAAATATTCAGTAGTTTTTTTTATAGCATTTTCATTTTCTGGCGGACCCTTTAGTTTTGAATTGCGACAGAATGTTTGTGAAAAGAAAAACGACAAACTCATCATAAGAATTGTACTGCGCTGTTTTCTTGACTGTAAATTGAAACACTCGACTGGAAAGAGAATTTCAGAAGCAAGTTCCTATCAAGTTTCAAAAGTATGAGTGTATTCGTAAAAAACTGTGAGAGTATTGAGAATTGATAGGCAAATCAATCGTTCGCGAAACCCCAAATTTAGCTATTTTATGTTCACAGCAATAGAATAAAAATTTCTTGAAAAATTTTATACTACCAGTACATTTAGACTACCAGATGAACCGACAATAATAGGGACTACTTTTAGAAAGCAATCATTATGAATTTCTTCTTGTCGGTGGGTTATTGTGCACATATCGTGAAATACTCGTATCTGCGGGAATGCCAAACCGGATTATATTCATTTCGAATCGCGAGTTGTTCTGATTTTAATTTCTGGGATTTCGGGGACTTGTTGAAGCCCGTTTATTCATTAATGATACAGTGTCAAACAAATGGGAACAATAATATCACAAGCTGCCTGTTCGTCGATATCGAAAGAAAACAAAACAAAATTAAAACAAAAACAAAATTTTAAAAGTTGTTTTTGTTTCAAATGTAATACACCCAATCCTGTTTTACACGGTACATACGTTTCCACATACAAAAAAGTTATATTTGATTATTTCAACCTTGAAGTTGGTTTAAAGGATTAATATTTCTATGAAACACAAAAAGAAGTAAATGTCGGAAAACGGATTCAAGTATACCATATTGATCTTTATGCATTAGTCCATTATAAAATATATTGCTTTTTAATATTTTGATTTTTTCGAGCAAGAATAAGTTATTTTTTGTTTTTTATTTTTTTAGCAAAAATAAAAGTTATTTTTTGATTTTTTTTTTCCGGGAAGTCCCAAAACAGTTCAATCCTCAAATCCGGAGAAAATAACCCATTTCGCAGAGTGAAAAATTTATATTAAGAGTTAAATTTATTTTTCTATGAATTTTCCATGCATAATTTTGTTCGGTGCCACAGTGTGTCGTTCCCAATTATATTTTGTAAATCTTCTTATGTTTAAATGTTTTCAATTTTGGTTTATGAAATTTTCAATTTGAGTTTTTCTCTTTTTCTTCAATTCGACTACTTGAGATAGTTCAGTTAATATATTTTCACAGGCTTTATATTTCTTTTTTAATGCTGAGACTCTGTCGAAGGCTCTTCCATAGCCGGATAAATAATCTGTTATTTAAATACTGACAACCAACTGGCTCTTGGGCCATCCATGCAGCCACTTCAATAATGGAATTTTGTATTTTAAGAAGTGAAAATTGCCCATAATTTAAGAAACCCACATTGTTATAGTAACTTGATGTATGGCTGCTTAAAACTCCTTGCTGGTAATAAATATCTAATAAACATGTGGCACTAAATCAGTTACACTCCCCACAACTACATACATAGATATTTATTTATGTATGTATGCATCCTACTTGCATAAGTGTTCGTTATAATTTGTGCATGCAAAAAGCCAAATAAATATGTATTTACAAATATATTTCGTAAGTGTGCAATAGATTTTTTCATAAACGATACTGACTTTGGAATAGTGCGTCATGTTAAAGCTCTCGAAAACAGCATCATAAAAAAAACAAAAAAAAGAAATAAAAAATACTCTCAAGTTTTATTTTTGCTAAGCCATCATCATTCTTGTCTATGTGTGAGTTTACGAAAGGAACAGATTTTTTTACTTGAAACACAATACAAACGTACATACATGAACACACACATTTGTATGTTTATATATGTATGTATATTTTTGGCGCCACATTGACGTAATTTAGCTCCTTTTTATTGTTATTTGGTAGTTTGCTCATGAGGATGATGGTACAGTTCTTGTTTTTTTTGTCGTTGTCTAAAACTTCCCAAGTAGCATTTGAAAGATTATTTGCCGAGCGCGATCATTTCGAGACCCTTTTTTTAATCGTCCAGATGATTGTTTTTTACTCTCCCAAATAATGATTTTGCGAGGCATTTTGATGATTGTTGGATGAGTTAATCGTCGTTTACGCATTTTGGCGATGACTTTGATGACTATTGGACGTGTGTTTTATGATATTCCACAATCGTCGTTTAAGTAATCTGACGATCCTGAACAATTGAGCCGATTTACATTTGTAGTCCCTTCTTATGCTGGCTACACACATTGCAACGAGTTTATGCAACACGTTTATCAATCTTGTTTCATATTTTGATACACACACTGCAACCATGAACGCAACAACATTTCTGTATTTTGTATTCGTACTCGAGTAAGTTACTTTTGTAAGTGATGCTCTTGCGAGTGTTTTCGTTGTTTATGTTACTTCAAAATCGCCGTTTACACATTTGAGCGATAGTTAAGCGTGGATAGAGATACTCGTAATAAGAAGTGTTCGTTTGATTAAAGTATTTTCGTTTAAATTGAATTGTTCTTTTTCAAATTAAAGTAATTTTTAATTAAAATACACATTTATTGTTATTATTTATTATTAAAAAATATAAAACACATAAAAATACTTTTTATTTAAAGGAGTCTTACACGATCCCTTTCCGCACATCGTAGAAGACTTATTACGGCGATTTATTCAAGGCTCGTTTGTAGTAAGAATAAAAGAGCCTTTCACAGTTCTATTAGGCGCATCGCAGATGACTCATATGGAAGAGTCACCGTCTTGACACAGTTTCTACCGTTCTACTGAACTTGCGCGATCGGAATACGACATCGCGGACGATTAATTTAATCGCCCGCTCCGATCGTGGAAGATTCTTCTACGATCGAAAATGCTAGCTGGGTTATGTTTTGTTGTATGAGAATGCATGTGAGTCTGTGAGTGTGTGTGTGTTTGGGTTAGAGTTCGATGTTATTTTAGCCAACTTTATTTGTATTAATGTAACGACAACGCGTCAGCACCAGTTAAACCATATTGTATTCATCTGTGGACTTTTTATTCTGACTAATTAAACAATTTGTTTTTAATTATAATGCGTGAGTACAAACGCATACATATCGCTTTTTTATTGCAACATGACTATCTCAACAAACGTGATTTTCGAATTACACAGTACAACATTTTTCAGGTCATTGATTTGGGGCTCAATTCGGAGAATTGCACGTGGAAGTAGCCCCAAAAATAAAAGCTTCTGCATCATTCGTTTTGTCAAGTTGGTTGCATTAATAATTATATTTTAAAACCAGAAGAACATTGAATATTCCAATATTGAAAATAACAAGTATACGTACTCGTACGATATACCGAATGTAACCGTGTTCAGGGCTACCATTCGCCCGACTGAAGTCGCAATTTGACCCTTTTTTTAGCAGTCTGTGACTTTTTGTGAGACTTTTCTATCACCGACTTTTCCGACCTTTTTAATTTGTTGCAACTTTTCATCCTTTTTTGTAGGGTTTCACAAAAAAAAGCATTTAATTTGCAGTGAATTATAAATTGTCTTATTATTTTTATTGAAAAAAAGTTCTCAAAATAACGTCGTCAAAATGTAAAAGCAGTTCACAAACTATTGTTGATTTAGCAACACTATTATCACTTTTTTGCATCCTTATCATGTATACAATATTTTTAAAATAATTTTCGCAAATTTTCAACAAAAGTTTGAATGAATAGTTTTAGCAAAAAAGGCTTTTTAAAATAAAAAATGTAAGTTTTTACAGTGCTTATTCTACAAAACCTTTTTTTTAGCCACCGAGTCAATGATAGAAGAAGTTTGATTGCATTTATATTAAAGGACAGACATATCTTGAGTTTTCATCAAAGGCTTTGCCATAGAATATTGAAAAGGATAAATTTTGATGATAAAAGATCTTTTTTTTTAAATATTTATATTATTCTTTATTCTTTAAATTAAGCTAGAGGTCACTTTTTTTAAAAAAATCGTCCAAAGTAACTCTCAGGCAATTAATATGCCTGCCAACCAGAGGGTTATCGTGAGAGAGGAAAGATGGTGAAAATTGTTTCTTACAACTCTGATATTGCGCCTTATGTTAGTTTTTAGGCCAGAATTGCATGAGCCTCTGGGGTCAAGTACGCGCATTAAAATTATTTGACTTCGCCGGCGATTTTGCTGCAACACCGACGAAGGAGGGCGCTGTGATGTAAAAGATATATGAGACTTTTATTTTCTCAAACGTCTATTTTGTGCGACTTTATTTATTTATTTAATCGCACTATTTTTTATTTATTTATCATTCATCTGTAATACATGTGGCCTATTGGACAATAAAATGACATTTCAAAAATTCCTAGCGATAGCCCTGTAGTGCGATTCAGTAACTTTTAACACTTTTGTAGGTGTTATTTTTAACCATATGTTTTGGGGTTTGCACTAACCACTTTGTTATTCACTAACTTATGTTTAACCCTGGTAAAGTGTGTTTTGTTTCAATTGATATTAAGTGGCATCTCTGTCAAACGAAATGTCAAAATAAAAAAACAACCCCCAAAAAAACAATTTATACTTTGTGATATTGTGTGCCAAAAACGTTTTGTTTTTTTTAATATTGTGCAAGGTAAGTAAAACATTATTATTTTTCAATATTATATTACCCTGGTTCACATTTGTATATATGTATGTATTTAACTAGAATGGAAAATAATTCCGTAAACGTAAAGTTGCTAGCACCTGCCAAAATACACACATACATACATATATTTTTTATTTAATAATACTTCATTATGTATACAAGTAGATATGTACCTGTTTTTCAGCCGATATTGCAGTGATCCTAGAACCATGTAGAAGAACATCAAGTTCGGACACAACTTCTTCAGCCAATTCCGGATTTAAGCGGTAGAGTTTTTTAAAGTGCGTCCCAGCCAACTCAAAAGGGTTATCCAAATCGCGAAGTTCACGCCGGTTGACTGGAGGAGCGCTATCAAATGGCTCATTCTCCGATAAATTGTAGGCTAAGTACTCAAAAGCCATTAAACACTTTTATTTTTATAGCACAAATTAAAACAGGAAACAAATGCTGGTATTAATAAACCACAACTTTTGTAGTTAAAAATAAAAGCTGACACAAACAGCTGGCTTTAAACGCCAGCAGATATGGTTAAGTGTTAGTGAATTGCAAAAAGCTTAATTTTGTGGTTAAAATTTTTAAACTAAACAAAAGTGGTTTAAAAAGCATAGTGAATCGCAGTACTGACCGTGTTAAAATATAGAAAAAGCGATAAAAGTCCATCTTGAGCAGAAAAATTCGTATGGCCATTAAATTATTAATTGTTAATTAGAATTGAGTCCCAAAGTCTTTTGTTGTATTTTGTTAAGAATGCAAAATTATTCGTAGTATCGTTCTTTGTCTTGTGCAAAAAATTCTTACGAATATCTTGATTCATCGCCTCTTGAGGGGAGAATATATTTTTATTTTCCATTGCGAAGTGTGTAATTAAAAAACTTTAAACTCATTTTTAAAAAAACCAGTTTTTTGAGATATGACTACGTTGCAGTAAAGGTGCGATATGTACTTACATATCGCTAATTTACTGCAACAATTTGATAAATCAACAAAACATGATTTTTGATTTTAAGAATGCGAAATTGTTCTTCATATTGTGTAAAAAAACTCACACAAATACTCGTAAATATCTTGTTTACTCATCTCTTCAAAGGAGAACATTTTTTTTATTTATTATTTATTTAAGAAAATAAATTCTCATGCAATTAATTTCATGGAAAATTGCATCGTGTAAATTCAGTCTAATTAAATTTTGGTGAATTTTAAATAATTTGCTAAAATATCTGTTTGCACTGAATTTTATGATAATGTGGGGCAGTTTTTGGTCTTCAAATTTTTCGGTGAATTTCTTCTAAATTAATTCTTTTGGGTGAAGTTAAATAGTTACGTTTACACATGTATCCTCTCGAGCTAATATTATTTCTAATGTTATAGTTTTTACAGTAAACAGGAAAAGTTAGATCGTCAGAGAGAGTAGAGTTAAAGAATAATACAGAAGGTCAAAGTTGATTCGAAAACTTCACTCCTGAATTGAAACTTTCCTAAAGAACTTTTTAGATATCCCACCTACTTTTATCACCACCATATATTTCCTTATTATTATTGTTTCCTTGCGAGGGTAGAGTGTATGTATGTAAGTATGTGTGCATTTGGATGTGTATTAGTGTATTTGTCTACGCAGCCATTGTGGCATTTGTTTTGTTGTTCTCTTACTTTTAGTACTTTTCTTTTTCAATATTTCTCATCTTTTTTTAAGACTCGTTGGCGCCAAAAAGTTAACAATTTCAAAAAAAAAAAGTACAGCAGACAGATTTAAACAAAAAAAAAATTGAAAAAATAAACTAAAAAATAATCATTTATTTTGTTTAGCTATTTGCAAATTTTTGTGCGTCCGTTGTCCTTGTTCTACTAGTAATTTGTATCATTTTGTAAATAAAATTTTCATTTCATGTCGTTCTGTCTGTCCTCTTTGAAAATTATGTGTGTATATTTTCAGCAAGAAAGGAAAGTAAGTGTATAATTTTTTCTTCATGGTACCAAAATTGTGTTTGTTTAAATTAAGAACACTAAAATAATGAAAGAAAATGGGTCAGAATAAAAAAAAAATAAAAATAAAGAAGTTTCTTAAAAGATGAAACATGCAGTGATGAAGGAAATATTCATTTAGGTTGACACGTTTTTACATAAATTAAAAATTGCTGCGCTTAATTCGTCAACTACTTGTGCCATCCGCCAGATCATATCAACACACAGAAAAATACACAATGTAAAATCAGCGAAAACAAGGTTGATTTTACATTTTTCGGTAATGATTTTGCTTCAGAGCCGTTTCGTGTTAATTCAACATGACTTTATGATAACTTGCAAACAACAGCAGCATATGACAATATAACATGCGAGTTTTTATTGAATAAAAGTGTACCCACATTAAAATACTATGACGAATCTTGTTGAATCAAAATTATTTCAGTTTGAAATAACATCAATTATATATTGAATAAATATGTTTCCAGCATGAAATTCATTTAAGATGTAAGTAGTTATAATGTTGAGTTAATACGATTCAATGATTGATCTAACACGAAATTCTTTTAAAATTAAACCGATACTTATATTAAAATAACACTAAATGTTTGTTGGTTCAAAATGATACTTTTAATTAAATAACCCACAAAAAATTTAATAAAAGCGATTTCTATTATGTATTTACTTTTTTAATATTTATTTTATATACGAAAGGGGATTGATATTGAAGCTACCTAAGTAGGAAAAAAACATTTTTTTATTTCTCAACATAGTCTCATTTTAGCTCAATACACTTGGTCCAACGTTTCTTCAGTTTTTGTATCCCTTCCAAAAAATAAAATTTTTCGCGGTCCTTAAAATAGGAAATTGTATGGTCAATAATTTCATTGTTGGGGCTAAATCTCTTTCCACCGAGCCATTTCTTTAGGTTTGGAAATAGGAAGTAGTCACTAGGGGCTTAAGTCGGAGAATATGGTGGATGAGGGACCAATTCGTAGCCCTGTTCATAGAGCTTTGCCACTGAGACTGCACACGTCACATGTTTACGTTTATGGTCAATTGAGAGCAAACGCGGCACCCATCTTGCCGATAGCTTTTTCATATGCAAATGTTCATGCAAAATGTTAAACACACGTTCATATGATATATTTACCATATCAACCATCTCACGTAACTTGACTCGGCGATTATTCATAACGATATCAAGGATTTTCTTGATATTTTCTTCAGTAACCACCTCTTTTGGCCTTCCTGTTGATGGTATTGTTGCAGTGCTTGTTCGGCCACGTTTAAATTCAGCAATCCAATATTTTACATTGCAATCTGACGGAGCAGACTCAACGTATTGTTTATCGAGCTTTTTTTTTGTTTCCTTCGCCTTGTTTCCCTTTCAAATAATAATGTTTAATCACTGCACGAAATTCACTTTTTTCCATTTTTCAAGAAACACAAAAGTTGCTTATTTCAAACGACTGCAACAAATAAACTAATTAATGAATTTGGATGAAATTTTAACAGCTGACGTTTGACAGATCGCAATTTCTAAAAAAAAGTTTTTGTGTCTGTGCGGCCTTCTAGCGCTAGGTAGCTTCAATATCAATCCGCCCTCGTACATACATTTACTGCTAATGCCAAATCATCAGTAGACCTTAAACCATGTTTTTTAAAACTTTCAAACTTATCTCTTACGAAAACTTTAAAAAACCTAGTGAGAATTTCTTATACTTTTGTGAGTTTTGAAATTCTTATTGAATTCGTAGAATACTTATGTTGATTTAAAATGTAGAAATGTTGTCTTTACACTACTCAATGTTGAATCCAAAGTTAATTTAACGTAATAATTTTTTATTTTACTACGAAGGTGAGTTGTATAAATTCAACATCGCGAAATGTTATTTTAACAACGAAAACTGTTCAGTTTACTATTTGTTAGTAAAAATTAAAATTTTTAAACATTGAATCGATATGAATATATGTTAGCTTTCAACCAAGTCAATGTTTTTGGTAAAAATTACATGACATGAAAGTAACATTGTTTAATTTTGGTTTTACATTGAAATTTTTTTCTGTATGTCTTTACACACAGTTGAACCTTAAAATGGAATTTTTATTTATTTTTTAAATGCATAATTAAAATCTCTTTTAATTTTTTAATACAAAATTAAAATCTCTTTCAATTTATTATTTTTATTAATACATATTGCAAGAGTAGTAACAAAATCCCCGTTTGGAAAAGCCGGCTTAATGTAAATTTACATCTGTACCACTTTGTTTTTCTATCACTGTATATATTAGTTTTTAGTCATTGCGTATATACTCGTACATATATGTCCTTTTTTAGTTTTTGTATTCAATTTCAGCAGTCACTATAGATTTTTATTATTCTGTTCTGGCTTAATATTGAAACTGTGCATTTGAGCCTTAAGACGAGTAACAGATTGCACTGAGAACCCTTTGCCGCCAAAAAGTTCATGAAATTAATCATATTATTTTTTGAAGTCTGAAAATGTCATATTAAATAAATTAAAAATTTGTCATAAATTTATGCTTATAAAGATGTTTGTCAAAGCAAATTCATAAATTCAATTATATAAACAAATTTTGACAAACAAAACAGATCAAAATGTAAGTAGATGAAAGCAAGGTGTATTTAATTAGGTGACAGCATTAGGAAAACAATTTCAACAATACAAGAACAACAGGCATTTTTGTTTGTGTAGTTTCATTGCCAATGTAAAAAACAGATACAAAAAAAAAAGACAAAGGTATTTTGTATGTATTTTGACATTCGCAACGAATAGTCAGCTGCTGTATTGCTGTCACCTGGTTAAATACGCCTTAAATGCAAGGAACAAAAACTAATCACCTGAGCTGTCAAGACCACTTGTTATGAATTCGTCTTGGATTTTTAGCATTAATAAATGTATTACAGGGTGATCCATTTTTCGCTTTCAAAAGCACATAAATTTAAATAAAACACACACAAAGCTGTGATTTCGATGAAACTTTTGTTTCATTTTAATGATTGGACCTTGTCATTATGTACGAAATACAATGGTCGCGTTCATAAGACGTAGCTGTTGAGCTCAACTGTTGTGAAATTGTTGTCTACTGTTGAGCCCAACAGTTACGTCTTAGAAACGGCTTGATGAATAATTGGACAATGAACAGCTGATTAATGTAAACAATTGAAAAGATATAAAAATGTTGCAAAAGAAATAATTTAAATTTACTAAATTAATTATTTTGGCTTATACAACACAGAATTTGCAATGGAGTTTTTCTTGGCACGAATTTTCCATTTTTACGTTAACATCAGCACCACAAATTTAATTATTATTCACAACATAAAAATGCACAGCAAAATACTCCAATAAAATGATAAGCCTTCGCCGATAGTATTTATATTTCAACGCTGAGCCGCCACTGTGTTCAAAAAATCTTTAAACCTTATATTGAACTAAATAATATACATATATTTCAAATAAATAAACATTATAATAAACCGATATTAGTTTTTTAATTAGTATTTCAATTTTATTTCTTTATTTTCGTTACTTTATCGCATTTGTACTGCAAAATTTAACAAATTAATTTGTAGTCGCCACCTAACAAAACGGCGTTGCATTAGACTACAAAAGCGCATAACTCTCTTGATCAGCTGTGGAGCGTAACACAACATGTTGACTAAATGTAGCGAAGGAAATATATGATGGAAAAAATGGCAGCAAATACTCAACTGTTGTGTGGAGCAGAACTACTCAACTCTGCGTTTCTAAGACAAACACTCAACGGTTGCGTTACAGTTACGTCTTATGAACGTGACCAATGACATTAAATTGACCGCCTCTAGATTGGTTGCAGCCGACGATCCTTTAGGAGTATTTTTCTACCTTCTTTTCCCACACTTCGGTCAGCATCTCGGTGGCAAATGTTATTTTCTATCATAAGAACCAAAAAAGTCAATTTCGAAAAAAATTACGCTTACGTGTTTTAACGATCAACATATCGTTGGCTTAATATAGAAAGGACGTATCTCGACTTATTTTTTAAATTGCGATTTTAAGCTTTTCTGTTGTATTTGGAAGTGTAATGCCAGAAAAGATTAAAAACGGCGTTTTAAAAAACTCGAGATACGTCCTTTCCATATTAAGCCAACGATATGTAGATTCATATACACTGTATAAAAGTTTGCTCATGTAGTTCGCTGTATGAGGTCAACTATTACCTTAAAATAAAAAAAGAAGTTCCTTCGGATTTGATTTAATTTCACTTCATTTTATTTCGTTGGTTGTTTGTTATTAATTTCTTTAATCATTTTCCCGAAATGTGAGAACTAAAAGTTTTGCAAAATTTACCATATTCAGCAAAATCCAATAAAGTTTTATTTTTGACAGCAAATTTATATGCTGACTATGTTTACCAATTTAAAGCAAAAGCAATAAAAAAGTTTATTTGCATCTAGAGAAAAACGTACTATTTTTTTTTTTGTGAACAACAAAAGAGTACGTAAAAGTTTTTCAATAAAAGATATTTTATTTGTAAAATTTTATGAAAGCTGGAACAATTATTTATTTTTAATTAAGCCAAGGTAAAATGTAGCGAACAAGAGTTAACCATTGGCAGCCACATTCACAATGATGAAGAGTTGTACACTGTCCAGGTACTGAACTCATCCAGTGCATAACTAAATTACATATCAAGTGTTTATGCTTTTATGCTCGTTAGTCTACATACGTTCAGACGATTTTCAAGTCTTATTGATATGATTGCTACTTTTTAGGCGAGAGAGACGAGAGGGGAAAGAAAAGTGTACTCAGGTTCATGTGCAGTCATTACGTTTTGCTTTCTCATTCGTAATTTTAAGCCTGAAGTTAGTTGCAAGTAAATTTTGTCAACAAGACATGACATCAGTGAAAGTTCAAAGAAGAAAAAGTAAGACTGCTTTTCCACGGTCAAAGTTTACTTTTTAAAGTCTTGTGTTTGAGGGTGATAAGGAAAAGAAGAAAAGGATGTGAGTACACACTTTGCTGTACTCGCAAAGTTGCTTTCTACTTCGTTCGTCTTTTACACATACTTGTATTTGGTTAAATGTGTGTTCTACTTGTATGTTTATCCAACAAACGAACACAAATTTGTTCAAACTGTGCATGTGTAGAAGCGAAACAAAGCTTAAAAGACAATTGGAAAGACTTTGTCAAAGTATACTTTGAACGTGGAAAAGCAGTCTAAGAATCTATACAGTAAAAATGGAATCATCTGAACGTAGACTTATGTTAGAGTTTATTCATAACAGCCCAATTCACAATCTTGTGCAAAAGGGTTGCATCGAAACATATGCAAAGTGGTGCAGCATATTTTTACTCTACACTAACAAAATAAGCAACACCTAAAGTTAGTAGTATATATTTGCACTCTGCGTATGCAACACTTAATTGCAAACCAGAATACCGAAATCTTCTCTCGCCGCTCATTCATGCATGTGTATGTGTAAATGTAAGTAAATAAAAAGATAATTTTGCACAGAAGAGTGTGAATTTCGTGTTTTGCAAAAAAGTATTCCAAAATAAATCAACCAGGCCAGGTTCACGATAGCTGGAAAATGTTTACAATTGCAAAAATATGCAATCTCAAATGCACAAGTTTGTGAGTATGGTTAATAATACTTTTATATTCATTAGGGGAAATCTGCGATATGCAACAGCACAACAACAAAAAATATGAAAGTGAGTTCTTCATCAATTGATGCAGACGTGCTAAACTAAAAATTTTTGGAAACTGGTAATGCAAATTTGCATTGCGAGTACCAAGAGAAACTCTCTCAGAGAGAGAGTTCGAAAAGTATCGAAATAAAAATTATATAGAAATCAAGGCGAATTCATAGGTGAACTTAATACTACAACAAGTACAACACTACAAAAACCACAAGCATTTTGTTTTTATAAAATCAAAGTATTTTGTCAAAAATATTTTACTGAGGCGAAATAATAAAATATTGAAAATTATTAATATTTCAAAAAGTTTTTTTTAAGGGTTGTTTTTTTAAATCCCTTGAAATATTTAACAAATATTATTTTGTTGAAGAAATCTGTTATGTGGAAATGTTTTAAAGATCCGCTGATCAATTATTGGCTCCTGCCATCCGTAATGCCGTTCAACGTCGTTGTCAATCGGTGATTTCCTCATCAACCACCACCCACCTAAAAAAATTCCACGGCTGTAAGTACACATTGAAATTACATTGAGGAACAAAATGTTAATGCTTTGATGGCCTGTGCTGTGGAAGCTGAATAGGAAATTAGTTTTATTTTGCGCTGTAATTTAATTTAAGAAATATCATATGATTGAAACAAATTGTTAATAAATCTTATCATTACACATGGCCAAAGCACTTTGCTTCTTCAGCATTTGGTTCATCAACTGCAGCTGCTACTGCTGTGATATGAATTTAGTTTTATATATTTTAATCTTTTTATTTAAATTTTTTTTAATATTTCTTTGTTTTCACAATTAAAATTTTTATTTTTTTTGTAAATTTTCAGCTTCAATGTTGCTACTGTCTTCTAGAAAAAGTGTAACATTCCTGTATTTTTGACGTAAATAAATAACTTTTTTTAAATTGTTTTATAAAATATTTACAAAGAAATAAGGAGCAAAACTAGTTCTACTAAAAAACTTTGCAATGACACCCAGATGAGAAGGTAAATTTTATAATTTTTTTTTATTTTATTAAGGGTATTCATTTCACAGTTTTTTTGGTTGAAAAAATGGAAAAATGAAAAATTACACTCTTATTGATTTGAACGGTATTTTTTTTTAAATAAAAAGTACAAAAATTTTAACAAATAATTAATATTATTCAAGATGCCAAATAAAAGTGTTAAAAGTGAATTAATTGATTATTTATTCGCTTGACGTTTTAAGCGGAAAATTACATCTTTTTATCCCGATTTTTTTACACATGGTTATAGTTTGTTAAAAATTCAACTTTTAGTGGAATTTTTTTCCTGTGTTTGTTGTAAAAAAAATTACATTTTTACATTTTTCCAACAAAAAAACTGAAATGAATACCTTTATTATTTTTTTCTAGCCTTTTATTTTTGTTATTAAATGGAACTTTGATAAATGACAGAGGTCTATTTTCTAGTTATACATCGCCTGTACATTGTCTATTGATGCATTTGAAAAAGTATTATGCATAATCAATTCAATAGATATGCAGTACACACTTTATCAATATGAATTCGGCTGTGGGTGTACAAGTCGCATACAAATAATTATTAGAATGGTGTCTAGAAAAAATCTAACATCCAATTAAGAATTAAGAGAGCAACGAATTCACCTAGTATCCTTTAAAGCAAATCTTGCTTTAACTAAGAAAAAATTAAAAATTTTAAGTTGCTTAAAATTTAATTGCTTCGAAATCTCCTCTTTTCAAAACTTAAAAGAAACAAAATAAGACTATCATAGGAGTATTTTGCCATTCATAACTACATGTGTTTATATACATATATATTTATGTATGTATTATTATTATTTTTTATTTTACGATAGCATGACCTTTTAGAAATGTTGTTAATATTAAATCCCTTGAGCTGACTTTTCGCCTGATGCCTCAAACAACATCATATTTGAAAATATAATCTAGAATTTATTTGCCTGACTGTCTGCCGATGTTGTGTTCATACAAAAAAAACACACACACACATCGAATTATGATGGAATTTTTCACTCTTCAGTGATTTTGTGAATATTTTAGTTCTTTTTTTTCGATTTTTTTTTATTTCAAATTACTTCGACAGCTTTAAACAGAACACAAATAAAAATGTAGACTTTGATGCCGATAAGAAAAATTTCATTATACACGTTGTATGTTGTTGCATGTTCATCATAAATACTTACAGGCAGTTTATGCATAAAAAATTAAAAATAAAAAATTTTAATGAAAACTTTAAGCACTTCTTACTACATTTTTCTATAATGCAGCGTCTTCCAATATGAGATATCAATTTGATATGGAAAAAAGATGTTATATTATTAATAATGGAGAAAACTATCAGCCAAATGGCCACCGCAGCTACACTTGCAGGATGAGATTTTTTTGGAAGCAATTTTCCATCATGAATTGGAACATTTGCGGCTGAATGTCCTTGGTAACTTCCAAAAATCCATATTTAAGGTCTTGAATTGATTGTGGGCCATTGGCAATGACGTCTCAGAAACTTTAATGACATAAAACTGTTGTCCTAGAAGGTGGCCGGCCAGCCAGCCAGCCAGCCCAACTATTTTCTAACCCACTATATTGTCGAAAACTATTTTTCGATCAAATCATATAATTTATCGCCAGAATAATACTGTACAGCATTTTTCAGCTCATTGATTTGGGACTTAATTCTGAGAATTGCACGTAATAATTAAATTTTGTGATGTTCTTTCTCTTCTGTTAAATAATATGGAATTTTAAATTTTAAGAATCCCTGATGACATCTGAAAGGATTGACCGATCAAGTTATTTAGAAGCAGAAAAACTAAATCAAAATCGATCCAGCCTTTTTGACACTACAATGGAGCAGACGGACAGACAGAGATACACACTACAAACTTTACTACTCCTCTTTCAAGGTCGGGGCTTAATAAATTAAACTATTTTTAAGCACTCATTTATTTCACCAAATTGATTGTATTGACAGCACTGGCTCTGCTCACAGTCGCTAACGAAAATACAAATTAGCCAAAGTTGGCTACGGCGACGGCGACAGCGACAACGGTGATGGCGTCAAAATCGTCGTGCGTTCTAGTTATAATAGATTGTGTGCGGCAGGCTGCTGTTGTCTATGTGTTTTAGGAATTACTGTTCTCTGACTGACGGAAACGATCCTTTTGAGAAACCTCTAGAAATATTGACAAGAGATTATCAGATTTTGTGACAGCACTTAATTTAAAGCTTAAAGGAACGCTGCAATTGCAGTGGCGAATACATTGACTACGAAGTTACTTTGAGTAAGCAACGTCGTCCCGATATAAGATCGTGTTAGAACAGATTAGTCCTTCATGGTGGCTGAGGTACAGAACATGTTGCAAGTAAATTAAAAACTTGAATATTGAAGAAGACGAACTTGAAGGCTATGTTGTCGTTTTGTTATTGTATTTATGTATGTCCATATGTAAACTTCCTCCATTTGCAATATTCTACCATGGGACCCATATGGACGCATCCACATACATAAATATATTTATATATGTACGAGTATGTACTCGAATAATATAGTTTACATGGATGGCAAAATGATTAGTTTCGCTTGATGGCTTCTGAATGATTTTTGGTTGATTGGGCTGGTGTTCGTTATTGCATTTGAATAATGTAGAATAAACCGATACTGACTTGAAAATATGTTTATTGCCTTGAAACAGAAAAAAATAAAATAAACAAATTATTTGTACCAACACACACACATGTGTTGTATAAATTGAAGATATTTTATAGGTCAGTGAGTTTATTGGCAGCTCATGTTACAGTAACATTTTGTTCCTTTCGTTTTTGTAAGGAAATATAATCGGCAAAAGAAATAAGAAAAAATCTAATTATAAGACTAAAAGGAAAATGGTAAAGATATAAAGTTTACTTTAAATTAGAGATTTTTGCGTGAGTGAGTGCTGTATCACTCATGACCACACAAACTCAAGAGCACAACAATTTTATGACGCTATTTTATTTACGCACTAGAAAGTTACAAAATTTGACATCAGCAATACTCAACTATGAAACGACATTCCTGAAATATTTACAGAGTTAACTATTCATCCGGAAGGAGCAATATTTATGTGGCAAGTGAGCGGGGCACTTCCCCTAGAATTATAATATTATTAGTCTTAAATCAATATCCAGGGTTTTCAAACTTGACATAGGTAACACGCTCATGCACGCTCACGATGAAAAAATTTTAATCATTTTGATAAAGACAAAGTCAACGAAAATTGCAAAAAATTCATAAATTTAATGCATTTAAAAGTAACACAAATTTTTTTTATAAATTTCAGATATTGTGTTACTTTTAATTATAATAAGTTGCAATGTTGCAATTTATATAAAAAACTATTTTTCGTGTGAACGGAAATGCATTTAAATTTAGGAATTTTTTGACTTTGTCTTTATCAAAATTTGTTTATTCCACACTTTTAGACTTTCACAATTTCTTCAATAAATTTATCAATAATATGGGGGTTAATATATATAACTCGCATGATTCACAATATTCACGTGAGCGGTTCCCATCTCTAGTAACTGCTTAGAATTTCGATTTTATTACTAAAATGATCTTCTGTTGAACCAAAAACTATTATCTTGCGTATTTTCAGAAAACTATCTGAGGTCTTTATACGTCCCGACATGAACACGCCTGCCTCCAATGGCTCTATGTAGTGTTTTAAAAGTATTGAGTACCGAGTACTAAATACCGTATATATATATACCGGTACTCAATACCCAAAACTAACAGAGATGCATTTCCATATGTAAATACAAAAATTTTACTTGCAAATACTTTAAATTAATACAACTCGGCTTTGAGGAAAGTTAAGCACCTTTAAATCATTTGCAACCGTTGAGTTAGATATTTTTAATGGATTATTAAGTTTACTAATCCATGAATTATTATGGAGTGAGTACGAGTACGTTTAATAATAAAATGGTATTTTAATCTATTAAATATTTTTATTTTGAAATAAGAAAAAATATTAAAGGTATTGAGTAGTATCGAGTACTCAATTGAAAAGTATTGAGTAGTATTGAGTAGTCATAAATAGTCGCTTTTTACAACACTAATTGTATGTTATGGCGTTCTAGTTAATTATGAGATATTTAAATAAAATGAAGTGGTAAAATTTCATTAACCTAAACTGGCTTTATATTTTTGAAATGCAGAAGGAATATCGAAGCAGACCACAACTGTAACAGCTCCCTTTTTACATGCATCAGTAGATGATTGTTCAGTCAAACACTGGATCGAGTTTACCAATCACTTAGACATGCAGCATGACCAGCGTTTGTTTAGTGACTTCTGACGACAGTCGACAGTCGATTGGTAGTTATCAACATCTATTCTCATCACTGAATTCGCTGGCCACTGTCTGAGGCTGAGTTTCACCATCCCATCCCCAACTAATGTGCCGGCCAGTCTCAGCTTAATGCTTACCGAAACCAAAACGATACAACCTGCGCTGCTGCATTGGCTTCTGCCAGGCATAGTCGTCTACAATCATCATCCTTCAAGATTTTCATCTTAGCCAGAGGGTATCAGCAGTTTCCCTATCCTGCCAGGGGCGAGCATTTGATCAGATCCTCTCTCAGCCACATCAATTCGGAGTCTTTGGGGCCACAGCCATTCATGACTGAAGCGAAGAGATTAACTTCGCCCTAAACTAGGCGCGTTGTTGTCCATCTCTTTCCTTGCAGCCAAAAACTACTCCTATCCTGGTTCCACTTACATTTTGGTTTGTCACGTTTATACATAATCTATGGAATTCCCAGATTTCTATCGGAGTCGCGACTTAGCTCGCCTTGTATCTGAAGTGAAGTTGAAGATTATTCTTTTCACCACATCGCTGCCGCCAATCCTGAGCCTTAATTGTTGCTTTCGATATCATGCTGCTCGATTACGCTTTATACGATTCGATCACGTGTTTAAAATTTTCGTTAGCGAATCTAAAACAGCGGTGCTCGTCCCATACAACAATTGTTGAAAAAAATTTAGACGCATTTGTTACGCTCTTTTAAATACTTTTATTCATTCATCGTTAAGCAAGCGATGAAAACACGTGTAGCGGACATCGCTATTTTTTCAGAAATTTATTAAGCATTGTTGTTGGTTGAAGCAAAGCAAACACACGCTTTTCAATTACAATTGAACACTTGAATTGAATTTCGGCCGCATAATGTATATTTCTTTCTCTCTTTTCCTTAATATTTTAATTATATCTGACAAAAAACCTAAATCTAAACTTTTTTCTTATTTGAAGCGTTTGACATTCATTATGTGTGCTGGGTAACTCTCTCAGCAATACATACTCATTTTTATTTTTGAACGTTACTGATCTAAAATAATAATACATGAGCAAATCGGCGAATCGCTCATTGAAAGCGGCGATTTGGCATTTGTTTCGTTATGTCCAGTCATGGAACGTACGACATTTTTAGTCAGCACTCCCGGGCAGCTGCAAGCCAACCAGAGTGTCGCAACGCGGAGTAACCAGCAGCACTTTCCACAGTAGACAAGAACTTCCATCTGAATGTAATTTCAAAATATGTTTCCTTTGTGCCCACTGTGATTTATATGTGTGTGCTTTATATGTGTGTGGTTTATATGTGTGTGCTTTATATGTGTGTGTCTTATATATGTATGTATTATTGCTTTGCAATTTTTTCGCAGCTTTGTATCCATTTCAAAATTTAAAATTCAACAAACTTTTTTTTCAACACTTTTTCTTTATCGCTGTAAATGTGGTTTTTTAAACAAAAAAACTCTCCCAAACCGTGCAAACTCTGTTGCTTCTAAATGACCCTGGGAAAAAACAACAGAAAAAAGGAGAAAAACAGCAAAGATTTTTAGAAATTCGATCCATACAAAAACAACTCTATTGAACAAGAATTCAGCTAAAAACAATTGCAAACTAAACAAATTCAATTTATTTTCTAATTTCGTGAAAATTAATGCTCCTGCAGTCGAACACGTCTGCGAGAACGCAACGAAAAACATGTGGTTAATTTTATAGAACAGATTGTTTACAAATAAATCATTCCAAGACTGGAAATAGTCATGACGTGGCAAATAAAACTTTAACTAAAATTTATAGCAGTTAATTTGAAAGTAAAATAAATTCCAAGTAATTGAGACTTGTGGACTTCCTGTCAATGGCGGATGTGAAAATGTAAATGAATGTATTGTTTTCATTTACCAGTAAGTTTTATTGTTTCACAACAACAACAACAATATCAACAACAACATTAACACAAAACTAAACTATTTACTTGTTGTTGTTGTGGTTTTTTATTTTTACATTTTGCAACATGTTACAGCCAAGTTTAAGAAAGTCTTAAAACTTAGACGCCACATTGTCACGCAAAACGGAAGTTGAGCGATGGTGTAAAAGTTTTTGCTTTTGTTTTATGAAAGTAGAGAAAAGTTTTATTACAAAAGTGTTCACATGCAAATTTGTGTACGATGGTGAGCTTGAAACAAGCTGGCCGGATAATCTGGGTTTGAAAAGAAGTCAGAATAAGAAGTAAGAACTTCCATTGTTGGTTGTTCTTTGGAACACCTGGCGAATGGAGCTAAAATTTCACCCTCTTTTGCGCAAAAGAACGAAATTTAAATTTTCGAAAAAATGTTCGAATAAAATTTTTGAAATGAAAATTATTCGAATGAAATTATTGAAATAAATTTAGTGGCACAAAATTTATTTACAATAATTATTCATAGATATTCAATAAATATTAGGAATATATTTATGATAACAATGGAAAGTTTTATTTTTATATTAAATTTTCTATTGTTAAAATATTTAAAACCAATTATTCAAATAAAAATAATTAAAAATTAAAATAAAATTGAGCGTAAGAAATTTTTTTTAATTATATTTTTCGTTTGAGATTATTCGAGTAAAATTTATTTAAATAAAAGTACTCGAATGAAATTATTTGAAAAGGAGCTATTGAAGAAAAAAGTTATTCGAATAAAATTTATTATATTATTATCTGTATTATTATTTTTCAAAAGTAACTGTTCTAATAAAAATTATTGTTTTGGAGGATTCCTTACTAATGCCTTAAATAATTTTAAAAATTATTATAAAACAGTTGTTTGAATAAAAAATTTGTTAATAAAATTATTTGGATCAAAATTGTTCGAATGGAATTTTGCAATACAAAAGTAACCGAATAAGTATATTTTCCGAAAAATTATTTAATTATAATTATTCAGTTGAAACTTATTAGAACTATTTGCATTAAAATTTTTCGAATAAATGTATTCCAATAAAATTATTTAAACAGTTCAACAAATATTAATTAAATTATTTAAGTAAAATTTATCTGGAAGATAATTAAAAAAAATAAAATTATTCGAATTAAATTCAATGGAATAACATAATTGTTTGAATAAAGATTTTTCAAGTTAAATTATACGAATAAAAATTGTTCAAATAAAATTATTCGATGAAAAAAAATTAGTTTATTAAAAATAAATCATTTTGAAAATTATTCATATAAAAACTAATCGAATAAAATTGTTTGAACGGCAACTATTCGAATAATAATTATGGAAAATTAATAACTCAAATAAAATTGGGCTTATGAGAACATAAAACTTTTTAAATAAAATTATTGGAATAAAAATAAAATTAAAAAATCGAATGCAATCAGTCGGATAATTATTTAAATAAAATTGTTTCAGCAAAATTTATGTGGAAGATAAATAAATAAAATAAAATAAAATTATTTGAATTAAATTAAATAGAATAACATAATTCTTTGAATAAAGATTTTTAAAATTAAATTATACGAATCAAAATTGTTCGAATAAAATTATTCGACAAAAAAATTTTAGTTTACTAAAAATTCTTTTAGGAAAATTATTCATATAAAAAATACTCGAATACAATTGTTTAAATGAAAACTATTTGAATGATAATTGTGGAAAATTAATTACACAAATAAAATTACGCTATAAAAACTTTAAAATTTTTAAATAAAATAAAATTAAATTAATTCGAATACAATTATTTGTATAATTATTACAGCATAATTAATTGAATAAAAATTTTTCAAATAAAATTATACGACTCCAAATTATTCGAATAAAATTCTTCGATAAAAAGTTTTAAAAATAATTTATTTAAAATTATTCACATGAAAAATATTCGAATGAAATTGTTTGACTGAAAACTATTGCAATAGTATTTATGTAAATAAAATTACGATTAGTCTCGGTTTACATTATGAAAGTTTTCTTTCTGAAATTTTCTCTAATTCGCTTTTTCCCATTCGTGTTTACCTTGACATTTTTTTTGTACACAAATTTTTGCTGTCACCACCGAATTACAAAATACTAGAGGTTTTCAAAGAACATAATGGAGTGTAACTCTTCCTAATCTTCTCTCCGCTCTCGCCAGCAAACTAAGACTTTCTGAAAAAAAACTAAATCAAACTATTTGAATACAATTATTCGGATTATTTCATTCGGATAGTTTTTCATAAAAATAATTCGATTCAAATACTGTTTATTTCAAAGCTTTTATTCGAGTAAAAACACAAAACTTTTCATAAAAAATTATTGGAATAAAAATAATATTTATTTTCCAAAAGTATTGGAACCCAAACGCTGTCATTTCGTCCATCTGTGTTAAAGCGTTACCTCTGGAATTGAACTGAAATTTTCATATTTTTGTATTACTGTAACAACAAACAATTTATGGGGTTTCCCCGTAAGCAGTTGTATTTTTTATTCTTTTTAGGTGACAAAAAAATGTTGAATCATCAAAATCGGTTCGTGTTTGCAGAAGTTATGATCTGAGAAAGATTTTTATAACACGAAGTGGTCGACCTTGGCACCCTGTAACTCATCATGCATTCCAACAGTATGAGCAAGAATTTTATTATCTGAAAGCTTCTTCTTTTCTTTTTTACGATCATTTTTAAATTTGCATTACAATTATTTTTTCGTTCTGTCACACTGTACAGCGGCGTAAATCAATTTCTTATTATAAAATTAATGGTTTTCGTTAATAACGAAACTAAAGTAAATGCAAAACGAGTGCAATGAAACGCTTCATGTGCATAATAATCAACTATCGTACACTCTGTCTCACTCTCTATTCAAATTTAAAACAAACTATTCAAATGTAGAAATTCCGTTTTGTAGAAGACGCATGAAAAAGAATTTCCATTGCATATTACAAAAAAAAACCTTTTTCCATTTCAAAACTTATTGTTAGAAATAAAAAATTAAAAAAAAAATCTGCTTCAACAATTCGATGGCATAAACACAGCGTGGCATTAAAAGGCTTGTTGCGCTGTAATCTTTTTTCCATAAATTGTACTGAGCGCAGCCTTTTCTAAACTTTTCTTATTTCAGTTGTAATGTCCTTTGGAAGGACAAAATATTTTTGTATGACTTCCACTAGTTTAAATGTTAAATGTATAATGTTTTCATTTTATTTTTATTTCATTTTATTTAGATTTTTTTCATGTCACATCAATGTAAATGGCCTTTTCATTTATTTGTTTTTCAAATTGCATTTTTTCTATTTCCTTGTGCTTTTCCTTTCGAAATGCACCCGTTGATGTCAACCAAAAAAAAAAAAAAATAAAGATATAAATTTCATTTCTTCATTTAACTTTTATTGTACATGTGTACAAAAATACAAACATATGTACGAGTATGTACATACATACATATTTGTGTTTTCCACTTGTATAATTTATGGCCATTTCCAATTACCATGCTTTTCTTTCATTTTCGTTTTTCAACTTTAAACAGTTTGCATTCATGCATTCCTCTACATGGCGAAGTGTAAGAGAAAAGTTACTTATTTTATGTTTCGGTAGACTAAAATTTATGTCTGATGAAATTTTAGCAAATAAATTTATTTGAAATTTTTTGTTGTTTTGGTTAAAATTTTTCAAAATATTTTAAAATATATTCTTCGAGTAGAATAAAATATGTTTTTCCTATTTGCATTGACCTCCGGCATACAACTGTTTTTCTGAGTTGAATTTTTCCTGGTGCAGAAGAATATGTATGACTTCATAAATGCAGTTTGCAAAGCAACACTAGAATGCATAAAGTTCATAAACGCCGTAGACTTATATTTGAAAAATGCCGTGAGTTCATAATTGCAGTGAAACTCTTTCTCATGCGTTACAGTTGTGAAATTTGTGCATTGTTCTCATTTGCGATGTTTTTCTTTTGTGTTTTCTGGATGCAACAAACGAAACGCAAGACATAACTATTATGCATTTGTAAACGTTTGACAATTCATTGGCGGTATTCAGTGTTTGGTGCAAATTCTCTTGCGAAAGTGCAAATGCAAGATATCGTAGCTTTTTGTGAAATTTAACGGCAACTCTGTGTATTTTGTTGTTGGATTTTACAAAAAAGCTACGATATTTTGCATTTGCCTTTTCGCAAGAGCATTTGCACCAAACACTGAATACCGCCATTGTATTATTTGACATTGCAGTATTATTGCGAAGCATTGCTTTGCCTTGTAAACGTATATGTTTCCAATCAAGCTTTGCAAACTGCGTTTATGAAGTCAGTCTATACTTCGAGCCGATTTAGCGTTTTTTCTTGCAGCTCCTGGCAACACTGCTTATGGCTTTCTCATGTTTCTTGCAAGACGAATTCATAACAGGTGGTCTCGACAGCTCAGCTGATTATTTTTTGCTCCTTGCATCTCCTTGCATTTTGATCTTGTTTTGTTTGTCAACATTTGTTTAAGTTTGATTTGTTTAAGTTTGATTTACTCGTATATAGTGTTTGACGTGGATTTTAACAAAGAAAGCAGGTATTTTTCAAAGCGAATTGAGGCGAATTTGCTGTTACGAATTTGCCTTGTTACATATTTTTAAATTACATTGTGCCTACAAGGAAATGTGCCCTTTTTGCATTTTTTCTCTATCTTTGTTGTATATTACCAAAGTTTCAGTGAAAATGATGTTCAAATTAAGTAATCATAGTAATCGGCTGGTTGTCGCACTATTAGATGACAGCAGTGAAACAGGTAGATTGAATAGAATTGATGTGTTAGACTTGCCTTTTAGAGGCTGATTGATCTCCTCTCTTTAAATATGTACATGCATTTACATAATTTTTACGTAAATGTAATTGTATTCCATTGAAACTATTTACATGACTCCTGTTATTTATTATTTAAGTTACACACGTCTTTTTTATTACTGTGTTTTGAAAAAGTTTGTTGAAATATATATTTATATTTTACAAATAGCTTGTATTCGACAAATTTTTGTTCGAATAATTTTACTAGAAATTTTTGCATCATTCTATTCATGTTACTCGAATAGATTTATTTCGTATAATTTTTATTCGAATAAATTTATTCGATTAATTTCTATTCGAATAATTTCCCGAATAATTTTTATTTGCCGAAGATTTTTGCTACTAAGATTGGTAAACAATGCTGCAGAATAATTTTATTTAAATCGTTTTATTCGAACTCCTTTTTTTTGTTCGAATAATTTTTGTGCGAACAATTTTATTCGAAAGATTTTTCGAACAATAAACATTCACTCAATCAATAGCAACATTTTCATTTGAATAATTTTTATACGTACAATTTGATCCGAATAGTTGTTATTTATTGAAGTCGTTTGTTCCCACTGTCGCTAAATTGGGTTTGTATATAATTTTACAAAAATCACTTTCATTTGAATAACTTTATTCGAATAATTTGCACCGAGTAGTTTTCACTCATCGAACGATTAGGCATCTGTGCTCATTGCACGGCAATGAGGCAAAATGATTCGCTAAATAATGATATTTTAGCAATCTCGAATGGGGACGAGCGAATAGGGTCGAATTTAATGCTCGTAATACCCAGTATTGTATGCTTACACACAGATGTACGAACAATCATTCTGCTCCATCTGTAATAATGGGTGGTGTAGATATTGAGGAATCAGAGACTCTTGATTTTCTTGGCATGAAAGTTAAATGTGATGTTCGATGGACTGATCATATTTTTCAAGTCTCAAAAGAAGCAACTTGATCTCGTCTTTCTTAGACGGTGTAAGAGATACTTCACTCCATCTGATCTCCTTAATGTTTACACCATGCAATACAACTCTCATGTGTATCACACTTCTTTTTTTATCAATAGCATTTCCCTATCAGGCGAATTGTGTTTATCGAGTGCATAATATTATTTAAATCACTTTTTCGTCACAAATTTTCAATAATCTTCCCGAAAAATGTTTTTATTTTTTTTTTACAAAATTTAAAAGTGTCGTTTTATTTTTAGTTTAAAAAAGGTTAAAGCCAACAATAAAATTTCAGATTTTATAGATGCTTTATAAAACGTTTAAAAGCCTATTAATAATTTATGAATTTAACTTTATTGAATTTTGCTTAAAAATGGTTTATAAACCTGCTGTAAGTTTTTGTGCATATGGCTGTAAGAATATAATCAAATAAAATTTGAACTAAGGTAGTAATTTTTTATTAGAATTTTAAAATAATTATTTCTTTTTTATTTCATAATATATTATACATACGAGTATGTACATATGTATGTACATATTTATAAATTTATTTTTTATTTGACCACATACTTCTTGCGGGACTCTTGTCCGTTTTTGGCGAACTGAAAAACGACTTTGTGTTTTTGACAAAGTCGTCCTCTCCCGCTCCAATAGAAATTGCAGCATCTGTAAAAATTAAAAAGTAAATGAGTATGTTAATGAATACAATGTGTCTACGAAATACTTTACTTCTTATAGCTCTAGCAACACTTAGGCTCCGCGCATTCTTCTGCTCTGCCGTTCCCTTTCAGCATAAATGCTCTACCAACTCATGTGTTAAGAATTTGTTTAATTAAAATTATATAATATTTAATCACTTTTTTTTAAATTGTGCACTGTTTAAAACACTTCACTATTGACACAAAACACAAAGACTGAAAACTGTAACTAATAATATTATTTTCAAAAACACTTACAAAACTACAGCGAGAATAAGTCATTTGAAATCATATTTGTTAAATTGTTGTCTAAACTAAGTAAAAATCAAGTTTTGTTGTAACAACATTTGTCATGTGAAGCATTTTTAAAACACTATTTGAAAACTGTTACCTTTTTGTACTTTAATAATAGTAAGTAAGTATGCTTATAAAAAGTTGTAGGAAATCTCTTATCATAAACTTATTCTACAATTCAGTTACATTTTCCTTATAAAATGGTCTGTTGGGCAGCACTTCCTGTATTCCCCTTTTAATAAAAATAATAATTTACATTATTAATTTAACTTAACGAACTCTAACCTTTTATAATATATTTTAATTAGCCAATATTGAATATTTGTTTCGTTCGCGTGTTTGTAGCTTGTACATACATATATGTATGTGTATGTCGGATGTCGAGCTAAATTCCAGACAATAAAAAATTATTTTAGGTGCCTTGGGACTTTGAACACACACACACACACACACACACACACACACACACACACACACACACACACATATATATATATATATATATATATATATATATATATATATATATATATACATATATATATATACATATATATATATATATACATATATACGAGTATATGTACATATTTATGTACATACATATGTATGGGTTTCCTGTTGTAATATTGTAAACTTGCCCTAGAAATTATAAAATAAACATAATAATTTCTAATCGTCACAAATAAATGGCCAACTTTCACGCAGTTGCCCAAATATACGCATTATTATTGAAATGTATTAATCTAATGACGTCAATGGTTAACATTAAGCCGAATAATTTATTTGGACAAACTCAGCGATAAGAAAGAACATTAAATAATTTAAACGTCATGATTTTGTGATTATGCTGGGTTCCCATTTAGTAAAGTTTAATGTTTTTATGTTCAAAACAAGCCCTACAAAAAAAATAAGAATATAAAGTAATAGTAAAAAGAGAAACCAAAATAATAATAGTAATAAAAAAAAGAAAACAGTTCGCATGTCAACACGTATAACAACATGAGAAACAATTATTTAAAAAAATAAAAAATACAAGCATGCAATGATTTGTTGTAATAACGAAGCGCCTTAAGATGTGCTTCAGCAATGTTAACAAAATGTTATGAAAAGCCGTGAGATAGTGTGAGTATGGGTGTGCGTAATATCCCAGCTAGCATTATCAAACGTGAAAGAGCCTACTGGGAATCTCATGAAGAACTTTGTTGATCGTCGACGAGCGCATTTTTGCTATTGTAGAAGATTCCTTGCACGGAAGAAACTGTTTCACGAACAGGTTTTTCTGGGAGATTCTTCCATAACACAGCATTAAGACGCTTATATTAATCGTAGAAGAAATCGTTTTAGATTTGTGTAGTTCAACAAAGTGTAACATTGTTGTTTTCGTACTCTTTAAATAATCATTAGAAGAGTTTTTTACGAGTTGCGTATTGAACTTTCCAAGACTAAAAGGAGAGCGCGTCAGAAAATGTATAAAAAAATAAGATGCAGATGTTTTTGTTATTGTTACTCATCAGATCATCATCAGAGGAATCTTTTAGGAGTGGCATATTAAACCAAATCGTCTAACAAACATCCTATGCCAGCTGCGATGTGGCAGTAATACTGGCGGTTGTTGGGTAAAGTTTGTGTTAAGTATGAATCAAGTTTTTAAATTGGAGATGGAAAGGTGCGTAAATTTTCACTCACGATATTTACAAATTTTTTTACACTTCAAAACGAGCAAGATTTTCTGTTTCCAGTTTCCTTTTTTATTTTTTTAGTTCTGAAGTGAACATTTTTTTTAATCTTATCGTAAAAGTATTTCTATGTCCAGCAACTGCAATAGTTTTTCGTTCGTTACTTTTAATTGCAGTGCCAGGACCAGGACCTTCGTAGTTTTTTTTTGTTTTTGGTTTTATTTTCTTCATCTCCTGCTTTGGAATCTTAAAAACTTTAATACGTTTTCCAATTTGTCTATTATCTGCAAGCGTTGCTGGCTTTAATGTTTTACTGTTGGTCTTTTTTTTCTAATTTTTTATTTTTCTAATAGTTTAAAGTCTTTTGTTGTTAACCAACTCAATGATTTTGCTTTGTTAAATTTTTCCATTTAAAGTTTCAAGTTTTTTACGTTTATTTTCTATTTTTTATTTTATATTTTAGTTTAGTTTATCTAACGATAAAGTTTGTTTTAGATTTTTGTTGATCTGCTTTGATGGTTTTCCATTTCATCATCAGCAAACTTTTTAGTTTGTGTTTTAATTTTTTACCACCAACATTTGCAGTTTGTTGTCTGACCAGAAAGTAACAAGAAGTAGGAAGCACTCCAGCTGTAGCTGGGCCACAACTTCTAGTTGCCAGTGTTGTTTAATTAATCAAATTAGAATACTGAATTCAATTATAAAATTAATTTGAAATGTTTTTATTTTTTGTAGTTTACTTGAGAGTTTAGTTAAAGGAAAAGATTTAATAGATAAATGCAGGCATGTACTCGTGTGTAGTGAATGAAATACCTGCCCATGTAATTGCTGAGATAGAAGTTTTAAATTTGTATATCTCTGTTTACAATGAAATAGTTTCTTCAGCTAAAATTTAATAACTTCTGAGGTCTCTTTACTATTTTCAAGTTTAGAAATTAGCTTTACATTTTTACTTTTTTATTTTTTAACGATTCGCTTATTTTTATATGTTTTTGTTTTCCATCCCTTTAGATCTTTATGTGAAAAATTTTTGAAGCAAATTTCTTCACTTTGTAAAAAGTTGTGAATTTTTATAGAAATTACAGTGAACTAGCGGTAATGTGAACTGATGAAAACCAAGCTTGTTCACTTTATCGAATTCGTTCACATTTTTGATTGGAAAAATTTGTGTTGTAACATCAAAGTCCACAGAGGATTTAAACTCCATGAATTATTGAATAAGTAACATATAATTTTTTTTTAAACTTAAAGAGTTCTTAGAAACTCACTTTTAATTAAAGTAGTGTATCCACCGGTTAACTCAATCGACCGCATTCTAGAAATTAATATTAAACAATAAAATACAAAAACAAAACACATTCTAAACAAAAATCCTTTTTTTTTGGAAGGGATAGAAAAACTGGAGATATGTTGGACTAACTGTGTTTCATTCAAAAAGTCACGCAATTATTGATCCGCCCTCGTATAATTTTTCGAAACTTAAAGAGTTCTTAGAAACTCACTTTTAATTAAAGTAGTGTATCCAGCGTTTGACTCAATCGACCGCATTCTAGAAATTAATAATTAATAATGAAATACAAAAACATTTTAAATAAAAAAATTAAAACTCTGCTCATTTCTATGCAAAAGCAAATTGGACAAACACTCATGCACATTTTGTTTATTTTTCAAGTTGAAGCTTGTAAATGCATGTGTAAGAAGTGTGCATGTGTTAGTAGCAACTTTTAACGCTTATAGCTTCGTAAATATCGAATCGGCTTAAATAAAATTAGGATTGTGCACATGTATGTAAAAACCCGTTAAAGAACATATAAATCTTTCCCAAATCGGATCAGTATTACGGTCGAAAAATTGATATAAGAAAACGTGTTTGCCTATTAATAATATAAATATTAAATCCATATTAAAATATAATTAACGACTTCAATTCGTTGAACTATAAACGAAATTTCACACATTTGTATAATCAAAAGAAAAATCAATCCAGCCATTCTTCAATCAATCCCAAGTGGTGTTAAAAGTACGCTAATCACAGATTTACTATAGTCAAGTACAGAAATATTGATTTAAGAACGGACGGATTTAAGTGCTCAATTTAATTTTTTAGTTGATTCCAGATTTTCACGTGATTAAAGAAATTTGAACTCATTTTAAGAAACTCCAGGATTGGTTATCTAAAGTAATCCCGTTTTAGGGTTGATTAAAGTTTATTTTATTGTTACTTGTACATAAAATTTTGAGTACGACTCGTACTAAAAGTAAGTAGAAAATACTTGAATTTAGCAAGGCGGTTTTCTTTAGTTGTGTTAGTTAAGACAATAATCGGTTATCAGTGGTTTTTTTAATCCAAAGTGATTATTATTTTGGCTAAAGTTCGTAACATTTTTAGTCAGAAAGAATGGGACATGAGACAATATTACAAAGCAACAAGGGAACATTTTAACACCAATTAATTTCAACTTACACGGCAGAACAGAAACAACGTTGTTTTTCGGAAGCCGCTACACTCCAATCATCAGTGTTCGTGTGTGTTTCCATGTATCCGCCACTGTTATCATTTATTGCCACTTCTATCATTTTCTTCGCTACTTTTAAGTCTGTTGGGTCGATCATTTCAAATTTAGCACATGCAATGCTTTATTAAAAATTTTGACAGCGTCATAAGGCAAATTTATAACATGAAGACTCGCCCCAATTCGCTTTGAAAAATACCTGCTCACTTTGTTAAAATCAACGTCAAACACTATATACGAGTATATGTAAATCAAACTTAAACAAATGTTGACAAACAAAACAGATCAAAATGCAAGGAGCAAAAAATAATCAGCTGAGCTGTCGAGACCACCTGTAATCAATTCGCCTTGCAGCGTCCTCCTTTCTTCGCCAAAAGATCGGTAACCTTAGTGGGAAAATAAAAACATGAACACGAAGAGTTGAACACAAATCTTATATTTACGTATGTCAGGAACAAAAGAGTAGTGAAACCAATTTTTGAAAATTGTAGAAGTCATCCAAGCCGACTTTGATTTCTTGTGCTGTACGGAACAGATGACGCACACTTTGATATTTGATTCTCTTAATTTTTTATGGAGCAAATTGTTGATTTCCCAATATTACACTGTTTAGCTAATGCCTTAGCAGTCGATCGTTTTTGTAAAAGTTATAGAATTTCCCATTTTTCTTTTATAGTTAAAAACATAAGCTTGTCCTTAGGCATCTTTGTACCTCTATTAGTGACGTAAGATAACTGAATACTGGATCTCAATGAACTAAACATTTTGTTTTCATTTGCTTACTGCCAAAATTATAGTTCTCTATTAAACCATTAAGCTTTGTTCACTATTTAGAGAGGTGGCATAAAAATGTGAGTGTTCGCATTAGTGGGAGTTCACACTATATCAATGTCAAAAAACTTCCCAGTACTCTTAGCACACATTTCAAATTGAGCCCTCTTGGAATTAAAAAGCCACAATATTCCCACTCACTGCAATTTAATTTCATTACTTTCCTTTACAGATAAAATTCCAGCTAATAATTGTCTGGTAATTAAAAACATTTTCTTCAATTTATAAAAAAGAAAAAATCAAAAAGATTTACAACAGAACACTTGTATTATAATGATGACGGATGATGACGGTTAAGGTCAACATTAATACAAATTCCAGGGGATGTGCAATAAACAAATTGTTAAGAAATATTGAAAGAAATCATCACACAACTTTGAAAAAAATTAGCAATGAAATGTCACAATAAACAATTATTTTTATTTTTCAAACACAAACGAACAAACAAACACACATACCCATACTCACACATGCACACACTTTCAGCCATTTAAGCAGTTGTAACAAAAAAAAAATAAAAAATAAAAATCACTTATTCGCCTACATTTGAATGGCGCAATCAGTTAAACAGCCTGGAAGTGTGCAACAATAAACGTTATGAAAGCCGGAAACCAAATGTAAAAATTGCGATACGAAACGTAATGAAACTGTAGTAAAATTACAAGGTTCTTTTAAGTTGCCAGCAGTGATATCACAAAAGGCAATCCATACAGCCTGCGCCTTGCTGAGCAGTCAACAGCGACACTAAAACAGTTACAGTCACAGTCACAGTCACTGGCATTTAGTCAGTCGTTATTTATTTTGTAATTTCTTTTTTTTCTATGTAAATAGTTGCAACTAAAGCTGTAGAGAAGAAATGAAATGTCATGAAAAGTTATTTTCTATTTATGTAGTTGTGTATGAGAAATTTGTTTTTAATGCAACAAATGACTGCCATTGAAACGTTTGTTGGTTGCTGCTGCCTCGTTACAATTTAATGTCAAAACAATCAACTTAATCCAATCTCTGCCCACAACTGCTGCGAGCACATTGTAAAGAAAATAAGAAAAAAAATAAATAAAATAAATTGATGGGAAAATTGAAAGAAACAAAACTTCAGAATACTGGTGACCAATAAAAGACTCATTCTTAAAACATGAAATGGAAACCGAATAACGAAGCTTACAAAATCTTTTACAATTCTGTTTGAAATTAATTAATACTAATAATATTTTAAAACTAAGTGAAGCAATTCATATATGAAAAGTTTACTTATACAGTAGTTTTCCGCTTTAACGAACATTCGCTTTAATGAGCATCGCATTTAACGAACACTCAAATTTTTATTTCTTACTTAAGAATATCTTATATTACGAATAAAAATTTTATTTTATACTCGGATTAACGAACAAATGTAAAACAAAACGATGAACTAAACGAAAAGGAGGAAGTCCTTCATCACTGGAATCTAGAGACCAAAATAAAAAAGATGATGTCATTAAGAACATCGGAATTTGTATTAAATGGACTCAGCAAAAAAATATTAGTAGAACAAATTTAATTTGAGAGAGCTTCAAGAAGATGCCATTAAAAAAAGATATCCATTCCAATGAGCAGACTGTGCTTACCAAATTTTTTTAATAAATTATTTTTGTGTTACCGTGTTTTTATGAATATTTCCTCTCCTTGTACATATTTTTAAAGAAATATTTATTTTAATAAAATATTAAAAAAATAACAATATTCATATTTATAGTTATGAGTAAAATAGGCGACGCTATTAATTTTTGATTTAGTACTGGATATAACGAACAATTCGCTTTAGCGAACAGGCCTGAAAACCCTTAGGTTCGTTAAATCGGAAAACTACTGTATATGTATTATGCAACACTGCGCAAAGTTTGTATGAATTGTTCTGAATGTACGCCTGTTCCTTAATGACATTTATATCTCCTGATTGGTTTAACAAAATCATATCCACTTTCTCTAAAGCAAAGAGTATTTTTTTAAGTCCAGCTGCTTTTATTATTGCTAAACATCAATCAAATAAATTTATAATTTTCATTCTAAGCCGGGCTTTTCAAAATAATTAAAAAAATAGGTTTGTATTGGTTCTCTTCTCTTTAAAACCCCAACCAGACGAGCAAATAGTTTGGCAATTAATGCCATAGCAAATGTCAGATTCTATTGCCAACACAAGGTATTAATGTGTAGACCGCATGAGTATATATTCGAACACATACTCAGCAACAAATGTTACAATACATTACTGAGAATAATCTTTTAGCACAAGCTGTCCAATTCAGTTGTCATTTGCTTTACATTTAAATTTTGCGCAATTAGAAAACAAATTCAGCACCACTAAACAAACGTACATACAAAAGTGAAAAATAATTCAAATTAAAATTGCAATTATAAATAACTAACAGCGCGCCGCGGTGTTACCCGCGATTAAAAAGTATGTCCTTATCCTCTATGGCATTTTCTGATCCCAATGCAAAAAATCATATCGATCAGAGCAAATGATAGAGATGTCAAATAGAATTTCATCAGAGGAATATTTCTAAATGCAAAATATATTTAAGCTCAGTTTTTTCCAGCAACAAACCCAACAATAATAAATTATTTATTGATGGCTGATTTTTTTTTAGAAAACTATTCCGAGTCAAAAATGAAATAGTTAGTGAGTTGCAGCGATCAAGTGCTGCCTTGAGCGAGGTTTCACTGTATCAGTATAAGTCTGGAAATCTTATGTGAGATTCTGGTCTGCTTCATTATAACGAGTAAGTCTTTATTATTGTGTTTGAAAAAGTTTGTTTAAACATGTACATATTTATATTTTACAAATAACTTCTATTCGAGTAATTTTTATTCGAATAATTTTATTCGAAATTTTTTCATCATTATGTTCATGTTACTCGAATAAATTCATATCGTATAATTTTTGTTCGAATTAATTTAGTCGTGTAATTTGTATTCGAATAATTTGTCCCGAATAATTTGCTCCGAATAATTTTCATTTGCGAAAATTTTCGCTACTAAGCTTGCTAAACAATGCTGCAGTGTAATTGTATTTAAGTCGTTTTATTCGAATACCTTTTTAAGTTCGGATAATTTTTGTGCGAACAATTTTATTCGAAAGATTTTTCGAACAAAAATAATTCAATTAATCATTAGCAACATTTTTATTCGTACAATTTGATCCGAGTAGTTGTTATTTATTGAAGGCTTTTGTTCCCACTGTCGGCAAATTGGGTTTGTATATAATTTTACAAAAATCACTTTCATTTGAATAACTTTATTCGAATAATTTGCACCGAGTAGTTTTCACTCATCGAACGATTAGGCATCTGTGCTCATTGCACGGCAATGAGGCAAAATGATTCGCTAAATAATGATATTTTAGCAATCCCGAATGGGGACGTGCGAATAGGGTCGAATTTAATGCTCGTAATACCCAGTATTGTATGTTTACACACAGATGTACGAACAATCATTCTGCTCCATCTGTAATAATGGGTGGGTAAAGAAGAGGGCGAAAAAGCCCATCGGTGACAGTAGGGTAGCCAACTCTATTGGCTCACTGGAGCATCGACGCAATGTGGGAGGTATTTCACTGTTTTATCTTTACTACAATGTGCTCTAATGAAATCGGGGAACTTTTTCCCGAAACCCGCTCATTTTTACGAACAACACGTTCTTCGTTAAGAGCGCATCCATTTGTGGTCGATATGCCAGTGGATCGCACTACGCATTACAGAGAAAATTCGTTCTTTAGCCGAACAGTTCTCATGTGGAATTAACTTCCTGCAGATGTCTTTCCTGTTACATTCAGTGTGGGAAGTTTCGAATCGAACGACCACAAACACTACTCCCTTTACCCTTCTTCCCATAACCAATTTTACTAGTTCCGGCACAATGCATTGCATATGTAGGGGTCGTCCCCTGTGCTGGTCCAAGTTAAAAAATACAAAAAAAAAATAATGCTGCTGTATATTTCTACTCAAGTCATTTATGTTCGGATACTTCTTATTCGAATAACTTTTTTCTCAATAATTTTATTTGTAACGTTCTGGTTTGAATAGTTTTATTCGAGAAACTTTTATTTGAAAAATTTGAGACGATTATTTGTTATTCATTGAAGATGTTTGCTACCAGGGTCGGTAAATGGGGTTGATATATAATTTTATTAAAATCATTTTTTTTTTCTGAAAAACTTTATTCGAATAATTTTCTCCAAATAGTTTTTATTCATCGAAAGCGTATTGCTACTGTAAATAAGGCTACTGTATACTTTTATTCAGGTTATTTATGTGCGAATACTTTTTATTAGAATAAATTTCATCCGAATAATTTTATTCGAATGGTTAATTTTATTCGCACCGTTCTGGTTTGAATAATTTTGTTCGTGAAATTTTTTATTCGAACAATTTGAGCTGAATGGTTCTTATTCGTTGAAGTTGCTTGTTGCCAGGCTCGGTAAATTTGGTTGGTATATAATTTGATAAAAATCATTTTCATTTGAATAACTTTATTCGAATAGTTTTTATTCATCGGAAGTTTTTGCTACAGTGCTTAAATAAAGCTACTGTTTACAGTTATTCAAGTCATTTAGGTTCGAATACTTCTAATGCGAATAAATTTTATCCGAATAATTTTATTCGAATGATTAATTTTATTCGCATAGTTTGGATAATTTTATGCGGGAAACCTTTATTTGAGCAATTTGAGCCGAATGGTTTTTTTATTCGTTGAAGGTTTTTGTTACCAGAGTCGGTCTGGAAATTGGGTTGCTGAACGAGTATAATTTTATTAAAATCACTTTTCGAATAACTTTATTCGACTAATGGTAATTCAAATAATTTCATTTCATTCATTCGCATACATTTTATTTAAATAATTATGCCTGAGTAATATTTTATTTTTCGTACAATTTGATTCCATAACTTTTGATATGAATAATTTTAATGAACTTCTGTATTTTAGAACAAAATCATTTGTAATGGGATTTGTGAAATATAAAAACAAAAAATACTTTATTGTCAATATGTATTTGTGTAATGAAAATAAAAATTGTTTGAGACTTCACTGGAATAGAGGAATTTTACAAAGTCATTTATGCTGATAAATATTAAATAGAAATTAAAAAATAAGAAAAAATTGTAAACAATTTTCAATGTTTTAGTTTATACAAAAAGAACTTTTACTTCTGATCTGCCATTTGCTTTGCGCTATTCTGATGATGAGAACTGCTGGAATTTTCCGTTGTGGGTTTTCTTTTTGTACATCCATGGCATTTAATTTTTTTATTATTTGATATTCAATTCTATCGCATTATGTAGAATTCCGCCGCTCTTGTCAAAATGGTTGCCAAAATTTATAAAACAGAAATTGCAACAAAAATAAAAACAAAAAAACATTCAGCACTTAATGTCATAATCATGACATTGTTGCTGGCAAATTTCCCTTCATCCCCCTCAAACACACTCTTCTTCACCTCATCACTATTATTACTGTTAAATAGTAAAACATCATCATCATCACCAGCATCAACATCATTCTCGCCGTGCTTTTATTGCAGCCATCAAATCGAAAAGAATTGTGAGTAACCAAAAGTATGATTTGTTGTTGTAGAAGAGTGTTGTAACTGACGCATCCTTTTTTCCATTAAATATTTTCCCTTCTGCATTTGAGTGTTTTTATATTCACAAGGACGTGCTTGTTGCAATTTTAGTTTCTTATATCCGTTTCTTTGGTAATTTTTTTTCTTTTTTGCATTTAAATTATGATGGTTTCTCTCAAAATGATATTTTCACATTGAGATGTTGGTGAAAAGAAATCGCTATGCAAGTTAAATTTTCTAGTTTATTTAACTAAGCGATTTCAGTAAAAAAGTAAAAATGCAAGAAAGTATAATGGATGTTAAGAGTACTTCAGATAAGCTGTGTATTTGGAGGGGGGGGACTAGATCACGTTAATGGGAATTTATGCAGAAATGTTAAAGCCATCAAGTGCTTCAGTAGAGTAACAGACATGAAGCTGAAAAACAATTTCTTTATTATTTTTTTAATTTATAATGCACAAAAAGCTTTTATAACAAAAAAGAGCGAAAAAGCAAAACCTCTGAAATTAAACATAATTTTCAATTGAAGCCATTGAAAATTTCCACATAGAACGAACACACACATTTAAAAATTAAATTTTCTTTGCATGAAGTGCATTTCGCATACAACGTAACGTATAAGTGCTGACAATGTGTCTAACATAATGAATGTTAGTCATACGCCTCACACAATATCTCACAGAAATTCAAAAGTCTTTCTAATGCTTTTCAAATTCCTAATAGAATTTAACATAACAAACTAAAATATTTTCTTCTGCTGACAAACAAACACACACACACATCCACACACATGCAACTATTCATTTTAACTGCTGTAAAATATTGCAACTATTTAAATAATTTGTAAACACATTTCATTACGTACTTGTTCTTAAACATTAGATAGTGAAAAATTATTTTAACTTTTCTTTTTTTCATGAATTCATGTGTGTACGAGTGTAAGAGAATATTTTCAAATATCTTTCAGTTTCAAAGTAAAACAGTCAAGGGAAAAAAAGTTATTAAATTTGGTTGTAAAACTACAAACATAAATACTTGAGCAAACAAAATATTTTACAGACTTTGAAAGGTAGAAAGAACATACAAAGATTACTTGGAAAAAATTATGAGAAAAAATAGAAAAATATGAGGGAAGCTCAAGCAACATTCATGCATACCAGTGCCGTTCCCTCTACGGTGCGCAGGTGTTCAGTGCATACCCTCATATAATTTCATATTATGTATATTTTAATTTGGGATTGTTCGTTAGTTTCCGGTATAACAGCTCTATATTATTTTTGATCAAATCTCGGACGATTACCATTAATAACCAAAACATCAATAAGCAATTGTACCACACTATGGCTGGAGTCAGTGGGACAGCCTGGGGAATCTTCAATTTTGACTTGAAGATAAATATGAGGAGTTCGTTCACAATCATTAACAACCTGCAGTGTTACAATTATTTCGCATGTAAAATTATTTTTCTCATGGAAATGGGCATTCTCTCTCCGACAGTTACCACAAGCATTTTTTGTTAAAAAAAAGTTACTGACCTGCGTAATTTGCAAGTTATATAAAAAATGCTTTTTTTTGGGAAAAATTTGAAAAATATGCAAATGCATATTTTGCATGCAAAAAGCATAAAAAAATGCCCTGATTATAACTCTTTTATTAGATTTTTTTTTAATTTTTTTCGTATTTCGTGAGCATGAACTTTCGTGATTGTGACTTTGTTGTCAGAAAAGTACTTCTGAAACTAATTTTATTAATATTACGGTATTTTCTGTAAATATTTTTGTTTCCTTAAATATTTTAAATATTTTTTCATATGTACCTACTCAAGTGAAGCAAAGTGTAGCTATATTTTGTTAAGTCATAAAACTTTGCTGCTCACTTTATGATAAAAGTACATATCATTATTGTAGTTCTGGTACTCATTATTATAAATAATGAGTAATTTAACTAATATGTATATAATTATGTACATATATTTATATTTGTCCCGAGTCAAGTTCTTAAGAATCAAATATATAGTTTTAGTTAGCGGTTTATTATTTACATTATATTATCAAGTCCGAATTCTTACAATTTTTTAAGAGCTTTGAGTTTCTCACTTGACTTATGTACATTTAAATAGAAATATTGTATGCATTTAAATATTGAATTTTAACTTTTCTTTCTGTTCTTGACTTTGAAGCTGTAAGGTAGTATTGATTAGCAAACTTATACAAAATAAAGAAAGAACAAACTTATACAATAATCAAAAGCAAATTTTCTTCACTACTCAACTATAAGCTAAACATAATTATTGGTGCCGAAACCCGGGAATTAGAATTTTCCCTATAAATAAATTTATTTCATAAATTTAGAAGTGGTGATATATTGTAATTAAATTTTCTTACGTGTGGTTTCTAAAAATTAACAGTCATGAGTAATCTTGATATTCTAATTGGAGCCCAACGTGATCTACTGCAATTGATTAATAAAATAGCGGCCCGTTTTGAACAGAAGAACCAAGATGAAAAGACATGTGGTTATCTAACCTCCTTAACAGAAAGAGTTGATGATATTTTAAAGAAATTTGAAGTCCAACATGACAAAATTGTGCGGAAAATACATGGTGAGTCTCTTAATGTGAATGATGTTCCATATATGAGTGAAGAGGTTTACTTCGAGTTTTCTGAAAAATGTCTCATCATAAAAGGGAAGATAATTGAATCTTTTCCAGACCATTCGGCAACAACTAGCCCAATAGCTAGCACTTTTGTTGCACAAAATAATCGTTCAAATTCTCCCCTTAATTCTGATGCTAGACTTCCAAAGATATCACTACCAAAATTTTCTGGAGAATATATGGACTGGATTCCATTCCGAGACATTTATTTCTCTCTCGTTCATGAAAACGATTCGCTTACCAAAATTCAAAAATTTTACTATTTGAGGGGTACACTTACTGGAGAAGCAGCTAATTTAATTAAAAGTATTTCTGCCACAGAGGCAAACTATGATTCCGCATGGGAAATCCTTGAAGCAAGGTATCACAATAAGCGAATGCTTGTTGGAAACTTAATAATGAAACTCTTTACTATACCAAAGGCAGATGGTGGCTACCAATCGATTAAAACTTTACTTGACTCTACTCAGGAATGTTTATCTTCACTTAGGAACTTGCATATAAACACCCAAAGCTGGGATCCTCTTCTTATATACCTGCTTGTTCAAAAATTAGACATTCAAAGTAGAAAAGATTGGGAACAATCTTTGAAATCATCCACCGAGATTCCCTCTAAGGAAGAATTATTTTCTTTTCTAGAACGAACATTTCGTACGTTGGAGTCTATAAATGATACACTTCCCTCAACTTCTAAGCAAAAACCCATCAAGGGTAACAAACATTTTACACAAATACGAAAAACTTCTTGCAATTCGGGTACCTTTTCTAAACAAAATGCCATTTCTTGTCCATATTGTGAAAAAAGTCATTCGCTATCAAAATGTTTTAAGTTTTTAGCCCTTTCTTTAAATTCAAAAGATGAATTCTTAACGAACAAGAGGATTTGCAGAAATTGTTTTGTATCGGGACATGATGAAAGGAATTGTGGCTCCCCTTTTCGTTGTATTATTTGCAAACAAATGCATCATACAGTTCTCCATTCTGAGGACAATAATTCCTCAGCCGTACTTCCATCTAAATCTAACCCTAAGCAAAAGGTATTGACTCCAGTAACAATTCATAACGCAAACTCATTTCGAACAGTTTTGCTCTATACAATTAGATTAAGTGTTCGTACTCAGCGTGGTTATTTCTCTCTGCGCGCTCTTTTAGACCCTGGATCACAAGGGAGCTTAATTTCTGAATCCGTGGTACAGCTTTTAGGCTTAAAGAGAATCAAATCTCAATGTAAGATAATTGGTATCGGTGATGGAAATGAAAATTTATCAAAATATTTTGTGCACATGGATTTATGCAATAGAAAACAGGAAACTGTACTCTCCTGTACAGCTTTAGTTTTAAATACTCTTTCTTCATACACACCTGATCCTTCTAGTAAATATATTTCAATGCCCGAAATTGATAAGGATAGCTTGGCTGATCCATACTTTTTTAATACTGACCCTATTGACATAATCCTAGGCTCTGACGTTGTTTCAAAGATAAAAATTGCTTCAGATTCGTTTGTACATAACGAACTGTTCTTTCAAAATACACATTTCGGTTGGGTATTTTCTGGGAATAATAATGTCATATCAACTAACAGGGTGTACATACATAATGCAAGTTTAGAAAGCATATTGACCTCTTTCTGGGAACAGGAAGAGGTAGTAGTAAAAAGAAAATTCAGTAATGAAGACTTGGCATGTGAAAATTATTTCGAGACCACAGCATCACGATTAGAATCTGGTCGCTATATGGTACATTTACCATTCAAATCTTTATTGAACGAACATAATGAACCTAACATTCAAAACAATGTTATAAGTGCTTTTAAACGCTTACGTCAATTAGAGATCTCATTTGCTAAACGACCCCAATTTGCTGAAAGCTACAAGCATTTTATGCTTGAATATGAGGCGTTGGGTCATATGTCGAAAATTGGTAAATATCCTGACGATATACGCCAAAATTCATACTTTTTACCTCACCATGGTGTTTTGAAGGAGAACAGTACAACAACTAAATTAAGAGTTGTATTCGATGGCAGCTGCCACTTAAACGGGCAAAAATCTCTAAACGAGGAACTTTACCCAGGTCCTCCCCTTCAAAATAACCTTCCTGCAATTATTGTCAAATGGAGAAGGCATAAAATAGCATTCAGTGCTGATATCGAAAAGATGTTCAGGCAAATAGAAGTTTGTCCAGAACATCGTAAGTACCAACAAATACTTTGGCGTTCTCAGCCAACTCATAACATTTCCATTTATGAGTTAAATACTGTCACATATGGCACGACCTCAGCGCCATATTTAGCTATTCGTGTGCTTCAAAAACTAGCTCAAGATTATGAGCTTGATTTTCCGCATGCTTCTAAAGTTTTGATATCCGACTCTTATGTCGATGACATTATTTCAGGTGCTGATAACCTCGATAACGCCATAACTTTACAAAGGGATCTATGCACTATTCTAGAACATGGTGGTTGTAACCTTCGCAAATGGATCACAAATTCACCAGAACTTTTACAACAAATCCCTGAAGATTGTAGGGAAACATCTGTCACTTTGAAATTTGACAGAGATAATGTTGTTAAAACGCTTGGTATTCAATGGAATACACATTCTGATTCATTTTCATTTAAGGTGAACATTGATGATGCTAGATCTATAACTAAGCGTATTATTCTTTCTGAGTCTGCTAGACTGTATGACCCACTAGGATGGCTCACTCCATTTACTGTAGTTGCTAAGTCAATTTTTAAGCAACTCTGGGAGCATGGTCTAGACTGGGATGAGCAAGTTCCACCGCCAATTGAAAACAAATGGCTCAAACATAGGTCATCACTACCACAACTGGGTAATTTAAAAATTCCTCGTTGGATACGTTGGTCAAGTGAATCCCGAACGGAATTGCATTGCTTTTGTGATGCATCAACTACGGCATATGCAGCTGTAGTTTATTCTAGAGTCATTACCTCTAATAGTATATTTGTAAACATTTTACAAGCTAAATCTAAAATATCTCCAATTAAAGTTGTCACCATACCCAGGCTAGAGTTATGTGCTGCTAAACTTTTGGTACAATTAACTCAAAATGTAAGGGAGTCATTATGCGATATAACTGTAAATGATATATACTACTGGAGTGATAGCTCAACTGTTCTTAGCTGGATTCAAAAGCCTTCTTCCACTTGGACAGTTTATGTCGCCAATAGAGTCGCTGATATACAACGCTTGAGTAACCCACAGCAATGGAAGTATGTGCCAACGGCGCTGAATCCAGCAGATTGCGCCTCTAGGGGCATATTGGCTCAAGATTTAGTTGAAAATCATTCGTGGTGGTTTGGTCCAAAATTTCTTTACGAATCAATGGAACAGTGGCCAAAGACGCTTTCAAATCTACATACCTCTGAGGAGATACGAATGAGTAAAATTTCAGCAAATACTTGTAGTGAAAAATTATATCCTGATATATTATCAAGATTTTCGAAACTGAGAACTTTAATTCGAATTTCTGCAATGTGTTTTCGTTTCATACACAATTGCAAAAACCCTCAATTAAAAACAACGGACGTGTTAGCAACATCAGAAATAAACCAAGCGTTACTTCATTTAATTAAAGTTACGCAGTTAATTGATTTTCCTAATGAAATTAAACTTCTTCATGCAAACAGTGAGTTAAAAGGTAGTTCGATACTGAAGCTTATGCCTTTTCTGGACGAAAGTGGTGTAATTCGTGTGGGTGGTCGCCTACAAAACTCAAATTTGATATACGACATAAAACACCCCATAATATTAGGTAAATCTAACCCCCTATCAAAACTTATTATAATCGACTCACATGAGCGAACTTTACATGGCGGTATTACCCTAACTATGTCTGTTGTGAATCGGAAGTTTTGGATAGTTTCTGGAAATCAATTGGCAAAATCTATTATTCGTAAATGCATGATATGTTTCAGATATGCTGCTAAAGCTTCTCAACAAGTTATGGGAAATTTACCAAGTGTTCGTCTTAAGGTCACTCGACCCTTCAAACATAGCGGCGTTGACTATGCTGGTCCGATTAATATTAAAACTTTAACTCTAAGATCCGCTGTAGTCTCTAAAGGTTATATTTGCTTATTTGTGTGTATGGTCACAAAGGCTATACACTTGGAAGCAGCTTCAGATCTTACCACTAATGCCTTCCTTGCAGCATTTAAGCGATTTGAGTCCCGAAGAGGTGCGTGTACTGATATCTATTCAGATTGTGGTACAAACTTTGTGGGCGCCTCAAAAGAACTCCAGGTCATTTACCACAGAAACAAGGATTCACTGCCTGAAGATTTGCGCCAGGCGCTTAGTCTTAACTGTACAAACTGGCATTTTATTCCACCAGCCTCACCAAATTTTGGTGGTTTATGGGAGGCTGGTGTGAAATCCGTTAAACATCATTTAAAACGTATTACAAATGATAGAATTTTAAGCTTTGAAGAATTGGCTACGCTACTCTGCCAAATTGAAAGTTGCCTAAATTCGCGCCCGTTATGCCCTTTATCTTCAGACCCAACCGATTTTGATGCGCTTACACCAGCGCATTTTCTTATAGGCGAACCAACACACTGTATCCAAGAGGAAATAATGCTAGACAAAAATATTAACCATCTCACTCGCTGGAAGTCTATAGAAAAGCTGAAACAACATTTTTGGAAAAGATGGCACAGAGAGTATCTCAATCGCCTCCAGGCTCGTCCGAAATGGTTAAAGGGCACTACAAGCCCCAAAATTGGAGATTTAGTACTTGTCATTGATGATAGATGTGGACCAGGGCAATGGCTATTAGGTCGCATAAAACACATCCATGCAGGAGCTGATGGGCGTATAAGGGTGGTATCTGTTCTTACAAAAAACAACCTTATTAAAAGACCAATTTCTAAAATTTCTCTTCTTCCAGATAATACACCGGAATGTGTCACATATAGCGCCTCTGATATATAATTTGAAATATTAAAGAACGGAGCCTACTGCAGTACGCTGTGAGTCGGAGCATAGCGGAGTTCCATAACTCGACTAAATCACTCCCAACGATAGGCCGTTCTCAACCTAATATCCTATTTAATAACATTCGTTCTTGAGGGGGAGAATGTTGTCAGAAAAGTACTTCTGAAACTAATTTTATTAATATTACGGTATTTTCTGTAAATATTTTTGTTTCCTTAAATATTTTAAATATTTTTTCATATGTACCTACTCAAGTGAAGCAAAGTGTAGCTATATTTTGTTAAGTCATAAAACTTTGCTGCTCACTTTATGATAAAAGTACATATCATTATTGTAGTTCTGGTACTCATTATTATAAATAATGAGTAATTTAACTAATATGTATATAATTATGTACATATATTTATATTTGTCCCGAGTCAAGTTCTTAAGAATCAAATATATAGTTTTAGTTAGCGGTTTATTATTTACATTATATTATCAACTCCGAATTCTTATAATTTTTTAAGAGCTTTGAGTTTCTCACTTGACTTATGTACATTTAAATAGAAATATTGTATGCATTTAAATATTGAATTTTAACTTTTCTTTCTGTTCTTGACTTTGAAGCTGTAAGGTAGTATTGATTAGCAAACTTATACAAAATAAAGAAAGAACAAACTTATACAATAATCAAAAGCAAATTTTCTTCACTACTCAACTATAAGCTAAACAGACTTCTTTTGTCACTCCATTCTATGGTGAATGGTATATAAGATTCGGCAAAGTAGAATATATCACTCTTACTTGTTTTTTATTTCTTTTGAGTATTTTGTAAAGAAAATTTGAGAAATTTTAAATGGAACAGTACACAATAGATCAATCTGCCCAAATCGTTGAACTTTATTTTAAACAAAAAGCAGAAAAAAATTATGATTTTATTCACAATTTAATTATGAGCGACGAAGCCTATTTCCCATTAAATGGATTCGTGAAGAGGTAAAACTGTAGAATATTGGATATGGAAAATCCAAGAGTAGTTCAACAGCCACCATTATTTAACCACTTAAGTGCACTGTTTGGGACGGTGTTTCGTCGGAAAGGATAATTGCCCCATATTTTTTGTAAATTGAACTCGCAGTTGCCGTTTCCATGACTGGTATTCGATATCGCACAATGTGGCTAAATTTTTTAAGGCCAGCTGGGGAAAAATATCAGCAAGTACGATTCCAATAGGATAGAGCCACACTGCGAGGGACACAATGGCTCTTCTAACCGACTTCTTTCATGAACGAACTATTTCGCATGCTTCCGCGTTCACCAGATTTAATAGGTTCAGACTGTTTAAAATTGAATCATCCAGCAATTAAAAAACAGAATACGCGGCGAAATCAATAACATAACACCTGAAGTTTTACGAAAGGTTCTGAAAAATATTTCGAAAGAGCACGAATACGCGAAGCAGAAAAAAGGCCACCACTTAGAAGATACAATTTTTCTTAATCAAATTAAAAATATTGTCCATGAATATACAGTATTTTATAAAAAATTTAATAGTTATGTCTTAAATAAAAAATTATAATGAACTCAGACCCCTTTGGTAATTTTGGCCCAAAAGTATTCAAACAAAATATTTAATTGGTGCTTTTTACGGGAATTGCTAAAATTTTAGTATTTTAAGTTTTTATTCGCAGTTTTTCTCAAAATTAATATTTTACATATTTAGTAAAACATTAATCATTTTGTGAAAAACAAATTGCAATTGATTATTTAACAAATAAAAAAATTAAAATAAATAAAAGAAAAATATTTATTAAATTTATTACTCGAGGCATGTCTCGATATCTTATTTCGATGACTATAAAACAAATAACACGGCCCTGGAAAAAAACTGAGTATAGACGTTATTTTGAAATATAGTAAAAGTGCTGAGCACCTCGCCAAAAACCTCATCGAACGTCACTGATACAAAAAGTAATATTTTTTTTCTTGTTTGTACAATATGTTTACGTCATATTGTGTTGCCACAATACAAATTGGTTTAGATGTTGTGTTAAAAGTAAGGAGGGCTGTTAGCTGGCTTCTAGGGCAATAAAATTTATTGGACTTTTATTAATGAGCACGTTTTCAGTAGAAGTTATTGTTTCATAAATTATATTTCTGATTGTGGAGTTTAAATTAAGAGACATTGTTAACCAAAATAAAAAGAAAATAAATTACACATTTATGAGAGGACCGATTTCGAAATAATTTTTCGAGCATTGAACAGCAAAATCTTTTGAGTTACAAAAATTGACACTGCGCAGAAAAACTTATTTTTATTCTTATTATTATTTTATTTGCTTCCATAAAAATATTTGTTTAAATTTATAAGCAATTTTTTCTGCGTGATTACAAATTTATTCGGGATTTTTTCAATTTAGTGCAGATTTTGAGTGATTTTGCAGTTTAAGTTATTTTACTTAATTTTTCAAAATATGGGTAAATTTTGTAGGATTTTGTTAAATTATTTCTAAAGTTGCGTGCCACCATTTTCAATGTCACATGGAAAAAAACTAACATTTATTTAGAATTCTCTTCAAATTTCTTTAAATAAATGTTCCAGTTTGAGCTCTTTATCTGAACTACAAAAAATAAAAACCCGCTTTTCAATCAAATGGTTTGTCTGGCTTAACAAAATTCTTTGTAGGTCGGCATTCAGTAAACAAATCCATTTGAATTCACAAACTCTTTTTAATGATTTTGAAATCAAAAAAATTTTTAGACAGTTAAGTTTTGGACATGTAATATTGCGTTAAAAAGTAGACGAATATCTCCATTTAAAGTGGGAAAAATCAAAATTTCTTGAAGTTGCTTGTATATAATTGCCCCAGCGGGAAAAGATCATGTCACAGGATACGTCACGTGACTGGTTCCCGGTTCGAGTTCTGGAACTTAATATGGGATGCATCGGTAGCTTTTGCATGGCATTGTCATTGGAGGGGGTCAATTGACATAATTAAGATACTCGGTGACAGGTTCTAGATCTAACCTTTACGTACTTGTCCTGTGGTCTTATCCTTAATACCAGTTATGGTTTCTTAAAAACCGGTAATAAAACTATCCTAAAGCAGAATGCACCCAGAATGTATAGAATGTACGCTGGTAAGCTTTTCACTGGGTATAACTTCGGTTTCGATTAAGATAAGTTTCTAAAAGTTTGTTTGGTCCAAGTCAACATACAATATACTTAATTAATGTAATCTATCACTATAAATTATAAAAAAAATATAACAAAAATACGTAGAATTTTTTAGAGTGAGGGAATTATGTAAGCACTTTTGTTCTAGTTTTATGAAACGTCCCCATTTCGCCAGGCACGACTCAGAAACTTTTTGTATCATTCCTGTTTTCACCAATCATAGCAAAGGTACGTTCAGGATAATTGGTACAACATTTCCCGTAGGGTGTATACAACTTCTGTTAGATATAATGAGCTTTATTTTGTTTAACGATTTCTGCCTTTTTCTTCGAAATCTTGTACTAGAATAAAGAAAGCAAGCAATATTTTTATTTAATCTATTACAAAATGTCGTAGTCGAAGGCGAAATTCGAGAAAAAAATAAGGGGTAAATGTTATTAAATAATAAATATTTTTTCGTATTTTAAATTTTTATTCGCACTTCTTCCCAAAGTTAATATTTTACTTATTCAGTAAAACATTAACCATTGGTTGATTATTGAGTTCTTGTTACAACTTTGCTATTGTTTAAACTTTTCATTTGTTTTAATGAAGGTTTAATATAATATCTCCAGTTGTTCTAAGAAATATTTAAGTAAAGTTCCCTGATGATCTGCATTAGCAACAGTGAAATGTGCATAGGAACCAGCTATACCCCTCAATAATCAATTGCAATTTGTTTTTAACAAAATGGTTAATGTTTTACTGAATAAGTAAAATATTAATTTTGGGAAAAAGTGCGAATAAAAATTTAAAATACAAAATTTTAGCAATTCCCATAAAAAGCACCAATAAATATTTTTGTATATAAAATACAAAGGAGAGTAATTCTTTACATTGGTTATGGACCCAGAGCGTTAAGGATGTAAGGATACTGTAAGATTGTAGAATCTACATATTAAAAAGGAATCAAATCGGTGAACCACAAAAGAGAAATGGAAACTCAAATTACCAAATTGAACAATTGAATTGAAAAGGTTGAGAATTATGTGTCATGGTCTCGTGATTACTCAAGATTTATGGGATGTTTTGAAACAACATTAAGTGCAGCAACACAGCAAGAAAAGATGTCATGGAAAACAAGAGATTGTAAGGTTTTTGCGTTAGCGGTGAAAACTTCTAAGTTAGTCCATATTAAAGATTATTATTATTAATTAATTCCCGCAGCTCCTAAGTGGATAATAGGGCCTCAACAAACAATTAAAATTTGGTTTATCCAACGCCAAAGCTATTTTTTCACGCAATGTACGCTCTGTGTCTACTCCCTCAGATTTATGTGATTTTATGTTGAAAGAAATTGTTTGGCTTAATTTAATTTCTAAGAAATTCATATTATTTTATTACGAAAATAATATTGGAACAATTTATTTTTTCAAACTAGCAGAACGGATCAGTACTGATTTCGAGTTCGTTACATCAGCTCATCAGCGTTCTTTGTTCGATTTAACCACTTTTAAGAGCGGATACTAGTAAAGTTAGACAAATATTTTGTCTGAACTTTCAAATTCTTTAGATGGTACGTTTTGAAAATAATTATGCTTATTTATTTTTGTTCATAATATCCATAAACATTGCGACATTCCAAAATGTGTTACCGAGTTCATGGACAATAAATATGAATTTTTTAAAAGTGTCTCTGCGTGACTATGATTTTGAACGTTGTTAAAGTCGACCTAATTGCATTATTGGAAAAATTTTCTCCCCGAACAGTCACCGAGCGGTCTTAAGGGTTTCCCTCTCTGGCCATTTAAAGCAGCGGCTTCGCTGAGTAAGCACTCTACTTAGAAGGCCTTCAGTCGATTTTAAGGAGTCTCTACTCTAGTAGGTCAAATAGCGGCTTCGCTATCTAAGTATTTTCTGCCTTAGCCGTACTTTTTTTTCGGAATTTGTCAAACGAACGCTTCGTCAGGCACAGAGAAGGAAATCCATGTGGACGACCAAAGACAGTCTCAACAGAAAATTTTACTCAGCGAAGCCGCTTTTTGGGCATTTTTTTAATGCATTTATTCATAATAATTATACACAAAGTTTGTGAATTAATTATAAGAAAGTTCATGTAGTAGAATTTAAGGCACCAACGAATCTTCTCCCTTCATAACAGTTATTAGCGAGGAATTTTATTTGACTCCATGATTTATTTGTCATTTGGAATTCTTTTACTACGGTGTTGATGACAGGTGTTACGAGGGCGGCCGGCTCAACGATGTCTTTGGGGACTCCATTCCAATGCAGCTCTCACGATATGATTTCTGGGTCTACGAAGTAGCTGGCCTATTCACTTCCATTTACGTTTTAGTATCTCCGTCGGAACAGAGACCATATTTGATATTGACAGCAACAGTTCATTCGTCACCCAATTTGGACAGAAAACTTTTGTGTTTGCCGTGTAGGCATCGGTTAATAAACGTTTGTATCTTAGGCTTAGTAGTGTGTTTAAATTTGCGAAAAATGTTGAGCAACATTAATTATTTCAATTGGAAATTTCGACATTTAAAATGTGATGTTGACGGCTAAAATAAGTTGTCTCTTCTCCACTTCACTAAACTTTTCTTTTTCAATATTTGCCATTGATTATTTTTATTTATATGTATTTATTTCTATAAATTTATTTTAGATTAGTATTTTATGTATTTAGAACAGCTATCGAAATTCCGTATGAAATAAAGGCCATTTGTTTTGTTTCACAGCCTTGATAAAATGTTGCCAGAAACATTTTCATATGTTTTTCCTCAAGAAAACACAGTACAACCCGCGCAACATTTTTTCATGAATTTTCCACATATATTTTTTATGCATGCATTTTGACAGCATTCCGCGTGGAAAACTGAACACAAAATCAGCCTGGCCAAACGCTGCTTAAATGGAAAATCTTTAGTCAGCGAAGACGCTGTGCGCAAAGTGCTTATCGTGTGGCTTTTTTATGCGAATAATAAATGTAGTCGCTTCGCCTTCAAATCAGTTTTGCAAGTTGTTGATATTTTATAAATTTTTATAATGCAGAATTTTTAGTTGTCGGTAATTCTGTATTTTTAGAGAACGTATTTTTTTTTAACTTTCGGTTTCGATGAAATCAATGGATATCAAAGAATAGAGACTTCGATTCTTTGTTGAAAAATTTTTGCAGTTGTTGGCCTTTTTTGTTCAAGAATGTGGCATTTTGCATCATGTTTTCTTTTAGTTTGTGGTGGTTTTAAATTATTTTGTTGAAGTTTAGATTTTTTTTTAAATAAATATAGATTTTATTGTTAGTTTCTATTTGCATTAATTGATGCTGATGTATCTCAACAGTTCCTAAATATACATGTAGTCTACGCAACCAGTCGCCTAAAATTCTTTTGCTTTCATATTCTAGTGCTTCCTTTTTCCTTGAATACAACTGCAGATAAAAAAGTGGCGCCAAGAAGAAGTACTCCCACATGAAAGCGACTCATTCAAGTAAGAAGCGTTAAATCAAATAAATAAATAAAAATTTTTTTCTTGGCTAATTTCATTCTCTTCATATTTGTTTGCTGAATTCGCACTGCTGCGACTGGAAAACAAAGTAAAACAGAATTATATTTTTGTTTTTTTTTTTTTCTTTTTGTGGTGGAAAATTATATTTTCATGTTTTTCTCAGTAGATTTTTCATTTTCCTTTCGTATTCATTCAATAATACGCTCAGTCGTTTATGATGAAAAAAAAAACTATTGAAAACGATTGCTGTACGAATAAGGCAAAAACAAAACAAAAACGAAATCAACAACGACAGGATATTTATGCTGAAGAGGAGAGCAATTTTGCCAAGACAGTGTGTAGAACACTGGGAACAGCACAGGCGGCATCCTTTCTTTAATAGTTCAAGCAGAGTACTTGACTGGTTGTTGAGTTTTCACGAAAAGAGGTTTCAGTTTTCAGTTGACTGTGAATTAAATCGGTTTATTTGAAAGCAAGAAAAAAAATTATTAGAAAAAATATAAACTCAATAAATAAATTCAAAAAAGCGTGTGAAATTTTTTGAAATCGGTGAAAAAGCAATAATAGTTTTTAAATAACAAAAAAAAGAAGCCTTATTTTGATAAAATCATAAAATATAATATAAGTAAAATATTTTGTTATAATCGCATAAGCAAAAGTTATAAAATAATTAAAAATGTCTGTAAATTTATTTAAAAAATATTTAATTTTAACGGGTTTTCTGTTCGTGCAGCATTTTCAAAATGGTTGGTAAAAAGTTATAAGTTGAATGTTTTTTTTTTTGCATTAACAATTTTTTGATAAATTTAAATCATTTTAATATATTTCTCGTTCCATTTTTCCCCATTTTATTTTTGTGTTTGTGGGTGTGCGTGTGTGTGTGCGCTTGTTGTGAAAAAAATCTTCTTGATGATGATGATGATGCAAATGATGTGTTTTATTACCGCTGCGGTTTCTTGTGCGATTTGCAACTTTTCCAAATTTAAATTTATTATTTGTGTTCAAATGATTGTGCTGCCAAATTTACTTTCGGGTTAAAAATATTCGAAAAATAAAAATGTTGCAAAATTTTTCTACTCCAACATCCATCCATTCATTCGTGGTTTTTCTTCCTTCAAAGGCTTTGCTATAAAATGCTTTGTCTGCGATTCTAGTGATAATCCTAGCTGTGCGGATATTGACTCAAATAGCAGCATTATTGCAGAGGTAAGCAAGATAAATTAATTTTTATATTTTTAATATATTAACAGGGAATTCTTAAAATCATATATTTGCGGTTGTCATAAGGAAACTTTTGGTTTTAAAGGACAAATTCTTAAGTAACAAAAATTATTATTTTCAATATGATTTTACAAAATAAACAATATTACATTCAGTTTAAATTGAATTTGAGATCATGGTAAAATTAATAGAAAATTAATAATTTTTTATAAAAAACAACATTGTAAGAGATTAAAATTAACTTTATTAACCGTTTGTAAACAAGACCATTAAAATAAAGATTTAAATTGTAGGCATACAAGTTTATAAAGACATATTTTTAATTCTTATTTATGTAGTTAACAAATTCATATTAGTATAAAAATGTTTCTTTTGATAGAAAATTAGAGAAAATACGTATTAATTTTTTTTTTTAAACTATAATTTATTAATGATTTGTTGTTAATAAGATTTTTAATTAAAAAACAAAGTTTTCCCAACTTTTGCGGAGATAGACTTCGATTTCGCAAATACGTTTGAAGCAGAAATGCAGTGGAAAATAGTGTCTTAGATGCGAAAGAACTCATTTGAAAACTTAAGTATTTCTGCGCCGTTTTCCTTAATTTGGTCAGGACATGTCATTGTACCAGTAAACAAGAGGTTCTGCGTCTGCAGAAGTATTAGGAGATCTAAGGTATCTTTCGGCTTCTTCTTTAGCAGAACCACAGCTTAGGATGGATAGACGCTTATTCTCTTATATTTTTTTCACAAACGCTCCAAAGACGCGAATACACAGAAAAAAATCAACATGAAGACAAATTGTTATCAGATCATTGTTAATATGTGGAAAAAATCCAATTGAATTTACTTTTAACATTGTTTTAAGTTAAATCAATGGTTAAAATGGTTAATTTAGTATTAAAATATGTTGATTTAAATTTAATCACATTGAAATAACATTGTACATTTTAAATTTTACCTTATACAGAGTTAAAATAACATTAATCAATGTTTAATTTTCATGTAAAATTAACATTGCATATAGTTGAAACAAGATTGACTATTGTAAAATCAACAGTGTTATAAACAATAAAAATTACATTGGAATTAACAAACGTTGGATTTTGTTAAATTAACATGTTAAAAAAGTTAAATCAAATTTGTGAAATATTTATAATGACTGAAATAATATTAAAATAAAATTGCTTTATGATAAAAAAAAAACATGAAACATGTTGAAACAACGTGCAACATATTGAAATGAAATTAATTCATGATAAAAGAGAAAAAATGCAAAAAGTGCCTCGGACAATGTCAATTCAACATGATTTCTAGTTGTTTTAAAGTGGATAACTATAACTTTTATTTAACTTTGAAACATTTCAAAAATATGTTTTAAGGTCTACTGATGATTTGGCATTAGCACCAATTAAATGCATGTATATAGACTAACTAAAACACCCTCAACAAACAAAAGTTTTTGAAAAACTTTTATTTAACTTTAATATCATATTAAATTAACATGAAACGCTTATGAAGCAAAATTGTTAACAGAACTAGTTGAATCAGCCTTGTTTTAGTTGATTTTACAATGATTGTTTTCTGTGTGTATTTCTTTCTCGTAGACTTATCAGAACTTTTACGAGATGTAGGGAGGGACTGTGTCTTGAACACTTTCGGAATAGAGAGAGAGTCATGTTATGTTTTTTCGTTAGAATTGAGGTTAATTGCCTTTGAAATATTCAAGCTTTGTATCGAACGCACAGCGTAGTATTTGGTCTGAAAAACTGATCAAAATAATAAACGTATTTTTTTAATTGAAAGATTAAGTTTTTTTTATAGTTTTATGTTTAATTTGATATAAAAAAATCTAGTGGAAAATTTTGAGTTGGCGTAAATTTTTTTTATTGGGTCTAAAATTAGAGACTCTACATTTTATTGTGGTATAAAACATAATTTGTACATTTGCTGCCTTCACTTTTAAAAACGTTGTTCTTTTTTGTTTGCAAAAAAAAATTATAAATTAAATTTTATTTTTTTCAATTTTAAAACGAATTGTTTTAATTGTTAAACTGTTTAAGGTATATATTGAAATGAAAATTTTTGGCTTGAGTTCAAAACTATGTATTTCAAATAAAAATATTAATATTAATAAAATAATGAATTTATCCAAAAATAACTTCTTAAATTAAGAAGAAATGGGTAAACTCAGATTTGAACTCAAGCCATAATTTTCATTTAATTAATATTCAAGATAATTTCTTTTTTAAATACCGAAAATAGCTTTTGATTAAATCATTCAGTGAAAAAAATCAATGTAATACCTTTATTCGTTTAGCCACGAAAAAAATATCATATAGACATCTTGAAACCACAAAAAAATATTAAAAACGCATGTAATTTTCTTCACTTTCTGGATTTTAGCAGTGTCTCAGAGCCACAAATCGTAACATAAAGTCTTAAAAATTTACAATATGATGTAAAATGTTGTTGCGTATCGAGCTGCGTACTTAGTTCTTAAGATTTGCCGTTTTGGACAGCTTTTTTTCTCAAATAATTCTCTGTGGAGCGTCAAGAATTGTAGACAAATAATAGTTTTTATTATTCTCTAAACCTTCAAATCTTTCATTAAGAGCTGATTCCAATTTACTCGGAAATTTTTGGAACTCTGAACTACTCTCCGTTTCTCTTGATTCATGTATTATATTTTCTAATAATGTTCGAAGACTTTGAACTAGGGGAATAGCGTCAAACAATGTAGTAGTGGCTTTGCTTATGGATTTTGTAGCCTCTTCGAAGGAAGCCACGTTCACGTCTTTCATCATTATCCATTCGTCTGTTGTAAGTTCTAGCTTGAATTTTATACGAGGTAAATAAATTTGTACCGCAATCTTTGCTGTAGCAAATGTCTTAAAGCCTGAAGTGTTGAATGCCAACGTGTAGATATGTTTGTCCTGTATAAGGACATGTTTCGGAATATTGTGTGCATCGTGCATTCTTTTGAAATTTTAGTGCTGCTTGTGGAATGACTAAAATGTCCTATAATAGACTTTGATTTGATAATCATTTCAAAACGAATAAGAATTAAAAGAAACATTTTCGCTTTTCTTAGGCGCTTCGATAACGAGCCTAATTGATCATGTGGTTCTTTGATATTATGGCGTTCGCTATCGCCCACTACGTACTTACTTCGCTCGTTATCGAATGCGTTAATGAAGTTCTCTGCTTAAATCCCATCTCCTAAAAAGTAATAAAATATTTAACCCACTTCATTTCATAAACTGAATATGACAAAACATTGCAATTCAGCTTGTAAAAACGTCATTTAAAATTAATTGAATTTATATTTAAAGAAAATCCTGTGTGAAAACCAATTTGAAATCCAATATTTCATTCCAATATATAAAAATATTTTCAATAGAACAAGGAATGTGTGTGTTTGTGTAGGCAAATAAAATGAAACTACTCATATTCAGTTTATTTTATTCAGTAAAACTTTATAAAGAACTGATTTCGTGCAAAAAAAAATACTACAAAAATATTTTATTTTTATTAGTGAATTTTTATAAGTATGTGTGTATGTATGTACGTGTGTATGTATGTACGTATGTATGGACTTGTGAATGTATATCAAGAGTTGTCAATGCTACCTGTTAGTGCCACTTAAACCCAATAAATTAAAAAAAAAACACTTCACTGCTCCACAAAATGATACCAACAAATCAATAAAACTGCGAAATTTAATTTGCACTTCAGCTTTCAATAGTTTGGAAGCGACTGTTGCCACTGTTTAACGCTACTCTGCCCCTTGTTTGGGGACTAGAACTAGACACCAGCATAATGGGGTTTTTGTTGTGTTCGCAACATTATGATCCAGTATCCAAGACAATGATCGAAGGACCATAGATAATAGACTTGGCTCTTTTGAACCAAAATAACCTGTTAGAGCGAAGACGTCAACTATTAATTACTTAAGGTCTCTTCAGCCGACCGTAGAAATCGTAAATGTATCGTAAAAGTACCGTAAATGTATGTTTTTCATATATAAAAGAAAAAAATCATTTATACATATCAAGTCGAATTCATAACAGGAGAACTTGATAGCGCAGCTCAAGGCAGATCCACATCAGGTAGTCTCATCCGAATTCGCCTTGAAAATTAGAACAGATGTGTCAAAAACGGTTGACAAATTTATTAGAAAATATAAAAAAAATAAAATAATAAATAAATATCTGAAAAATGTGGATATAAAAATGGTTAAGAAAACTGGACATACGAAATATTTCGGATGCGACATCACGAACCGTATCTGTAAGGGCACAAATATTGCAAAATGGACACACAGTTGTAACTCCTACAGTTCTAGCCATGTCAGTAGGTGCTGGTGTAGACATACCTGCAGCACAGACTAATGCTCTGTGGTTGCAAGTTAAATTTTCGCACTACACCAACGTCGGTTACAGCTAATGGCGCTGTGGCTCATCTGCCGCCACAATTATACCACCAGCAGTACTTGCATGGCCGCTGGTCCTGCGAAGGTCAATTAAAAACTCCCATACCACTTCAATACCCACAACTACATAATAATCTCTCAGGGTATTAGTAGCTTTCCAGTTTCCGCTGGTGGTTCAGTTGGTACTATTAGTGGTACGCTGGTTGCTGGCACTGCCTCAGCTCTATAGTCGGCTAGTATAGATAAACAACAGCAACATAATTTATAAAATAGAGTACAATGTAAGATGTTTTTTATATGAAAAATGTTATTTAAAATAAAAAATCTATTTGATTTTTTCTTTCCTTTGTAAGCAAACAAAATAATTTAAAAAAATTTTGCAGCCAAAATTCAAGCGAATTTAGTCACCTGATCCCTCGAAACCACCTGTTGTGAATTCGCCTTGGCGCAGCTGATAACTTTTTTTTTTAGTTTTTTCCAAGGCGAATTAGGGTTGGATGTCAAAATTGATTTATTTCTTTTGTTTACATTCATTATTAAATTAAATTTATATAACATCATACACAATTTAAAATTTAATTTTTATTCATATTTACTTTATACATATTTATTTTGTACACGTACAAAATAAATTTAATTTTTAAAGAAACTTCCATTTACTTTCCATCCTGCAAATGGGGATCAATATCATCCGATTGCCTATATCCCTCCAAATCAGCACCTACAGCACAGGCTATCAAAGCATTAACACTCGCCAGCTTTATAAATATAAATATTCGCTTTGTCTATGTGATTTCGTAAACGCAGCATTTGAAACATTTGAAAAGACACTAAGGCATAATCCTCAAATATCCAACAAATTGCCGCATTTAGTTTTAAATATATATTTTTCAAAGCTTCCAATAAATATTTCAAATTCAAAGCATCGGTATAAAAATCCAAATTAAAGTGTAACTTTTCTTCATGTTTCTTTAGCAAATCAGCCTTAAGGCCTCATTAGTTTTTACTTTTCGTTGCCGTTCTGTGGCGTTCTTTTCTGTAGGAAATATTTTTGAATTACTTGTTCTGTAAAAGGAAGCAGCTGTTTTAAAAAACAAATAAAAAAACATTGGAATTGTTAACAAAAATTTTACGTAAAGTTTTTTTTAATAAACAAAAAAACAACAAATTAATAAATAAAAAAATTAGTATCTTGTTAGATTCTGACTCTGAACTTTCGGATGTAACCGATGTAGTAGCTTTATAGAATTCTTTAAAAGTTTGTACTGCTTCCACAAACAATTTGTCAGTATCGTCAATTGCGTTTTGTTTTTCCGCCGTTTCAGAAACCGGGAATAATTTGCTTAGATGTGTTGATGTGGTCAGCAATAACGACTCTTGACTTTCTAATTGTTCTATATTCTGTATCCAAAATACTTACATACATATGTTTTGTATTGGCGACTCATGTGTCAAGGGTTTAAATAATTTGAAAGTGTTGCCATTAGATGTCCATTCTACATATAATTGTAATCAAATTAGTTAAATAAAAACTTACGACGCGGAGTTATATAAGGTGTCAAAAACGCTAAATGCCAACGTTTTGCCACTACCGACACTTCGACTAAAATAATTTGTTTTTCATCTTTGATTGTTTTTTATTTTAAAAAATTTGTAAATTATATTGAAATGAAAATTTTTTGGCTTAAGTTCAAATCTGAGTTTACCCATATCTTCTTAATTTAAGAAATTATATTTGGATAAATTCATTATTTTTTATTAAGAGAGTACTAATGAGTTGTCCAAAGGCAGAATTAGTTTGTACGTTCTGTTCTGTTACGAATCAGCTGTTTTGTTTCTGTTCAATTGAAAAACCGTATGTGTGGTTTGTTGTTACTTTTTCGTTCTGTTCTGTTGCCGACTATTCTGTAGAAAATAGAATACAACGTTAAGTGCCAGCCAAGAGTTTATTTTTATTCGTTTTTTGTTTTGTGAAATATTACAAATTTTGTTTTAAACGTGAGAATATATTATTTTAATTCAAATTATTAAAGAATTATATATTTTTGTCAAGTAAAAAACATTTTGAAAACATTTACAAAATTTATTCATATAATTATATCGTCGACAGGCGAAAGTTCGGACACAGAACAAGTAATTAAAAAATATTTTCTACAGAAACGAACGGCACAGAACGGCACAGAACGGCAACGAAAAGTAAAAACTAATGAGGTCTTTAGTCAAATGTTTTTGACAATATACTATGATTTTACAAAAACAAAATCCTGGTGATTTTTGCAGTGTTGTTCTTGTTGTAGTATTAAGTTCACCTGTCATGAATTCGCTTTGATACGAGTACATATGAAAAATCGACACAGTGATGGGAGTTCAACATGTCGAAAGTATTTCTAATTGTGTTGAAAAAGTATGAAAACTATTTAAATTTTATAGTTGTCAGATTAAATTTTAGCTTTATTTTTATTATTATAGTTATTGGTTTTATTACGGCCGTATCCATAAAAAATTCATTTAGGTTTGAAATGTATTTTAAAGAAAATTTTTATAAAAAATATGTCTTAAAATAAATTTCAAATACAAATTATTTTTTATGAATACCGCACATCTAAAAATCATTTTTTTGCTCTTGTTTGTATGTACGTACATACATACTATATTGTTACATATGTTCAATATTGGCACTTAAGTAGATACGATTGGCAGTCTCCAGCTAAATTTTAAAGAGAAAAATATATTGATAAAAAAACTAAATTTATTCAACATACCATTGAATGTATACAAATTTAACAACTAAAATGGTTCAAATATCAAAATAAAGAAGTACCAAAAAGAGGGTACTGTACATACATGCATTCCATCACTGTCTACATTTTTCGCGTAAAATCGTAATAAAATTATATTTTCAACAAGTTGGCACGTTACGGCCAAGTGACATTACGGGTCCGGTAAGCATTTTCATTGCTTTATCGTGTAACAGATATGATCAGCTGACAGGACTACATTTACGATTCTACATTTACATTCGGCTAAAGAGGCCTTTACAAGCGTAACTTTAAGAAGCGTCTAGTATTCGACGAAAATACTCCAACCGCAATAAAGGCGATTATTTTTAATTAAATGAAGGTTCGATTACCAGCAAAAATATCCGCCTACCGCAAGCAGAGATTTCAGCGCGAGAAAGAAAGAAAGCGTAACTCTCCCTTACCAACCTGCTTCGGTATTATAATACTGCTATAATTTTGAATTGCTTAATTGTTCTTTGCATTTCTACGTGTGTGTAGAAAAAAGGTATTTTCCATTAAAATTTGTTTGCATTTGTTCAACAGCCAACTTAAAATAGAATTTTTGACAGCTTTTCTTTATGGACGTCTGCTTCAAGTGTGTGATTGATAGTACCGATTAGAGATGGGATCGTTAGTGATACTTCACTCACGCTCACGATAAAAAAAAACTTTACTCATGCACGACGTTACATTATTAGCTCACGTGAGTGGAAAGAAAACGTTAGTCATAATCACGAAAATTCGCGTTCACAAAATATTTACAAAAAAAAATCATTAATATGCTGTAATCGAATTGAGTGAATAATTTGTATCACAACCACTCACTTATTTGAGTGGTTTTAATACATATTTTCTACTCAAGTCGATTGTGTTCATTTCTATGAACAGCACATAAGTAATTTAATTTTTTTTTTAATAAATGAAAGAAATTATAATAAAGCAAAAAAATCACGCCAAAAATCTACTCAAGTGTGCATAATTTTTATACTCACGTTCATGCACGCTCACGTGATTGAAATATTGAAATAATCACCATCGCATGACTCAGGCTAGTCACGTGAGCGGTGCCCATCTCTAGTACCGATACGGTCTGGTATGTATGGATGCTTATAGAAAGTGATTGGAAGGCATTTATTTGCATATTATACAATTATGAAGAAATTATATTACGGATATGGTGAATAAATTGCACAGGATCAGTTTGGCAGGTGTATAAATATACTTTTAAGATTTTTCTTAAAAAAAAAAATTTAAAAAAAGCAAATAATATAATCATATTCCAAAAATATATTAAAGTTACTGAAGCAAAAGTACTCTTTAATATCAATACAAAAAAAAGTTATTATAACTCAAACTAAGCCGCACACGAACAATATTATTTATTTCTGAAACATTTTTTTGCCATTATACACAATATTTTGTATTTTGTGCAGCTAGACGAAAAAGTCACTTAAGCGAAATGCAGCTAAACGAAAAATACTGTATAACTAACCAGCTACGCAGAAAGGAGTAAAAACAAGATTGAAAATATCAATTAAATTTCAACCTATCACGGAATCCGCAGTATTATTTAAATAGTTTAATTGAAAAAAATTAAAATTTTTTTTTAATTCAAAACAATAATACCTACCATAACACAAGTAAGTCTCGTATTCATTTTCGGGTCATAATTTGTATAATTAAAAATTTGAAATCACATTCCACCGAGCCACCTAAACAGTGGCGGATACTTGGAAACACAGTAATGATGAGAGTGTAGTGGCTCCCGAAAAACAAAGATGTTTTTGTTCCGCCGTGTAAGTTGAAATTAATTAATGTTTGTCAACCACGATTACTCGTAAGTACGCCATTTTGTGTTTTCCTACATGTAAAAATCTGTTCTGGCAATAGTGTATGTCAATGAAATCAACAGCACACTTTTGGGGTTAACATACGCTAGGCGATTCAAATACTACAAAAAAAACAAAAGACTTAAGAAACGAACTTAGTGTTAGGTTTTATTTTCGTTACGGAATTTCTTGATTCGGTCGCCGAGCTCAAAGCCCGTGATAAAAGCTATACAACAACTTAAAAATAAAATATGTATTAATTAAAGATTTAATTGAAATACATATTCAAAAAAATAATTATTAAAAATTAATAAAAATATTTCTAAAAACTCAATTAGAAAATTAAAATAAAAATAATTATAATAATTATAATAAAAAACATCAATTGATAATTTTTGTATTAATATTGTTAATTAGTTACTTAATTAATTAGTTTTGTAAAATAGTAAATTGAAAATGTAATCTCATTTTGACAAGTATGATTTCTATGACTTTTATATATCTGGTGTTGAAATATTCAGAGAGAACTTAGCAAATTTACGTAGATATTTTTTATAAATTTTCTATATATAATTTTACATGTGGACGGACATTTCCATAGAAAAGTCTAGATTTTGTCACATCTCATAAACGATTTTAATTAGTTAAAAAAGAAAACAAATCAATCAGCAATAAATATTTCTTAAATTACTTGTATGTTTGCGTTGAACGTCTTCGCCTCACTCCTGTACTCCGTTCCATAAAAAAAAATTAATATGTGTATATTTACACATATACATACATATTCTGTTGTAATTCTTAATTAAATAAGAAATTTGTAACATCTTTCCATTATGCAAACAAATATTTGACAAACTGTCTGTCTACTCATTTGTTGACCTTTTAATTACTTACGAAATGAAATTATTACTTCAAATCTTTGAAAAGTAGAACTTTTATTTGTATGGGAATTATGTATTTAACATTTTCAAGTCCTTATTGTTCATCCGTAGTTTTTATCTACTTAAAATATCTTACACAACATTATCCTTTGCCACACAAAGCCGTATGAGCATTTGAGCATTTTATCTTCAGTACTTAAAAGTCTGTAAGAATTTTGTATGAAAATATGTGACGATATGAACTATTTTAAGAGTTGAAATACATTCTATTTAACATCTCAAGAAGAGTGTATTTTTTTCTTTTTTATTATTTGTATTTATTGTCTCATGTTGCTATCATGTTGTATCTGTGTCTCTAATGGAAAAAATCTACTTGTAGATTGCCTGTGTACTTTCTTTATTTCTTTCTTTGCTTCTGATAAATATTATTTCTTATTTCTGCTTTTCAAATAGAAATGAATTGATTTTGAAATCAATTTGCAATGAAATAGTTTTTTTTTGCTAACTTTACTTAATTAGTTGGTAAATAAAATTTCATTTTGATTTCAATGTAAAACTTGAAAATAAATTGTTCGCACGTGGTAACGCAGATGTTGCATATACTTCACGAGAAGTAGAGATGGGCACCCCTCGCGTAATTGGCGTGAATCGTGTTTCGATAACGCGAGCGTGTATGAACGTGAGTATACAAAAAATATTGAGCGTGAGTGAGCGTGCTCTATTATAATCAATAAATTTTTAATTTTTTTTATATTATTATATAGCTTTTTTCGTAGGTATTTCGTGAGCGTGACTTTTCCTGATTATGACTAACTTGTTCTTCCACTCACGTAAGCGTGCTTGAACGTGAGTATAAAAAAGTAGAGCGTGACTGTTTTGTGATGTTTTCTTGCTTTATTGTAATTTTTATCAATGTTACTCACGATCCCATCCCTAACGAGAAGTCAAATTGATTTTAATTAAAAATGTAATATAAATTAAAAAAATTAATGGAAATCAGATGAAAAATTTTAAGGAGGTTTTTCACTTTTCTTTTCAATAAAACTGTCAACATTCGTTTACTGCTTTCGCCGTTTTTAAATGGAGGGGAATTACACGGCACAAATGTGTATTTACTATTGATAAATGAACAACCAAATTTACATTATGAAATAAATTGATCAAGTTTTAAATTTGCTTTTTCTATAAAATTGTTTCTAATGAGAATGTGGATAAACAATGTTTAAAATGACATTTATAATGAAGAATGTATCTAATTTTGGATGCAATAACTCAGTATAAAAACAGCTAAATATCTCATTCACATTCTGAACTTGTGATCTGATCTGGATAACTGTACAGCATTTTTACTGGACACTTAATTATAAATATATTAAAATAAAATATTTAACATTTTTAGCTTCGGAATAGCAACTTTTAATTTCTATTTAACAGCATTCAATTTATTTATCGCTCCTTTGGAAGTTGTCTTTGGTTCCCAACTTAAACCAACAATTATGTATTGTAAGTCATCTTTGTAGTTTCGCAAAGTGCTTTCTTTATCTTGCGTTAATTTAACTTGTTTTTGTTTTCCTCTTAATTTCATTTGGCATTGAAGAAACTCCAATGTTTATTAGATCATAATAAGTGCTCGTAATTTTGTTTGCACATTAACGAACATTTAATATTTATTTGCAATCAATTGTCAGCAAATATTTTGAAGTGCCATTATTTTGATTATATTTCGTACTCGTATTCGTATTAAAAGAAAATATATTTTTTTCATTTAAAATTTAACCTTAATATAATTGTTCAAGTAGTTTTACTAGAAATATTTTGAAGCAGTTTGTTTATTTTGTATTTTCTTTCCATTCAATAATTCTTGACCCAAATAAATTGTTAACAAGTAAAAGTATTTAAAAAGAAAAGAAGAAAAAAATTAGTAAATTTTATTATCTTCATGTAATTTTTTTCAAATGAAAACGAAAAATTAAAAGCATATTCGAGTAGTTCACATGTGAATGCAATGAATGACATTTTGCTTCATAATTTATATTCAATGTATCACTTTTACTGCATTTTTTGTTTTCAAATTTGTTCTACAAGTCTGAATGGTTTTCTGTTGCAAAATTAATTTTTGCTGGTTTCTTTCTTATTTTTATTTCCTTTTTAGGTAAAATTTTTTTTTTTGCTTTTAATTTTTTATTTATTTTTTTTAAATATTTTGTCTTAAGTTATGACTTCCTTGTATGACATTTATTTGGAACATGGAAATTCTATATTTCTGTAGTTGTAGAAGCTTTTCAGTTGTTTTTTTTTCATCTGTAGTATACAAAATCCAGTGTTTTCTCTTATTTATTTTTTTGTTAAAGCCAACGATAATGACCTTTTCAATTGCCAAATTTTGCTTTCGTGCCATAACTTCCAGGTCAAAAAAAAATAAAAAAATAAAATTGAGAAATAAGTTTGACAATAAACATGAAGTTTTATTTAACGAATAAAATTGTAATATGTTTTATAGAAAGACAGTGGCGTAAAAAAACGAGAGGTATCTTGGGGTTCACCTGAGGTGCATCGTAACATCCGTGATCGTATTGGCAATCTTACGAAAGCAAATTAAGTGATACGTCAATCGTATGAGCTGAATGAAATGATGACTTACGATTGCAAAAGGATCCCAATATTTTATGAAAAATTTCAAAGCATACTCTCGGGATGTTTATTTTGCATGATCGTTATCAGTCTTTGCAGAAAATATTATGCTAAAATGTTCTACAGATTGTATAAGATTGTTATTTCGTACATACAATATTCAAGCATACAGCTAAGGAAGACATCTATCTCTAACCGGGTGTCCTCGGTTCTAATTTTTCAACTTCAAGTGATAGCAAGGAAAATTTTTTCATCAATAATCCTTACAGATTTGTAACAACGATTGCGTGTAAGTAAAGAAATGCAAGTGCAACAACACTTTCACTGCTGAGCCCACTTTGTAAAATATATTGCGAGGCAATTGGGTCGTAAGATTGTAAAGAAGGAATTGGCCTCGATGCATTGACACCGGTATGGTGTGTATTTTATTTGCGAACAATTTTGATTTGTATTTAATTTGCAATGATCAGTTCTTGGATCATAAAAATGTTAAGAAAATTTCATTTATTCGTAACGTTTTTAATCAATCTAGATTATGAAATTTAAATAGCTTTTATTTTTTGCCAACCGATGATAATTCGTAAAACTCTTACGATCGTTCATACGATCATGGATGTTGCAATCCCGATTTTTATAAAATACAGAACGTTCACGTATGTATGTCATAATTCGAAAAGTGTATTTATAAGCGAGTTTTACATTCACGGTTGTGACGTTTCGATCTCTGCTGGCTAGAACTGTTTTCCTTGGCTTTTTGAGTACATATTTCATTTTTTAAATAAGAATGAAATTTAAATTATAATTTCGCTTTTCTACTGTAGAAGATTTTAGCATTAGTTTATTTGTATCTGTTTTGCATTAATAACGAACGAATAAAATAATATTAAAGATCCTTAAAGTACGCTTTGATGTTCATGATATAAATTAAAATAAATATGAATTGCAACAACAGAAATACTAATGTCCTTTTCTAATGCAGAACGTTTCAGTTACGCGTGTTCTCCCCGTCAATGACATGGTGACATTAAAAAAAAAAAGATTTTAAACATCAATAAGATTTTCACAAAATTATTATATATTGAAATCAAATTAGAAATTTAAATTTGTTACATTCCAAAAGTTGCATATCTCTGAAACTGACGGGTGAAATTACAACACGGCCTTAGCAAGCGAACATTGGCATCCAGTAGGAACGCAGTTCTAAAAGGAAAGAAAATATATAAATTGAATATTGAATATTTATTCGAGTAATATTTAATCCAATATTTTTGTTGGAAAACAGTTTTGTTCAAAAATTTTTTTAATAATTTTCTTAACTTTCAAAAATGATGCTAAAAAAATTTTATTCGTATAATATAATTTTAAAAATATGTTCGAATATTATTTTGTTCGCATCTTTGTTTAACAGATATTTAAATAATTTTATTTAATAATAATAATACATATCATTTGAATAATTTCAATCGATATTAATCATATAATTTTTATTCGAATAAATTTATTATTATGAAAGTTAAAAATATTTTCGAATAATTTTATTTGAAAAAAGAAAAAGAAAATAAAAATTGTTATAAATTGCTAACATAAATATTATTTGAATGCATTTATTCGAATAAAAGCTATTGGTATGAAATTATTTCAATAATTTTGTTCGAATAACTATTATTCGAATAAATTTATTCGAATAAAAACTACTGGTATCAATTTATTCTAATAATTTTATTCGAATAACTGCTATTCGAAACGTTCTAATGATCTCATTCGAATAACTCTTATTCGAATAAAAATAATAGTTTTATTCGAATAACTGTTATTCGTATAAATTTATTCGATTAAAAATTATTGGTATCAAATTATTCTAATAATTTTATTCGAATAACTGTTGTTCGAATTGTTTTAATAATTTTTCGAATGAATTTATTCGAATAAAAATAATAGTTTTATTTGAATAACTGTTATTCGAATAAAAGATATTAATATCAAATTATTTTAATAATTTTATTCGATTAACTCTTGTTCAAATAAATTTATTCAAACAATATTTATGCTGGCAATTTTTCGATTGGTTTTGGTTTAAAAGAAAAATAATATAAAAGTAACTGCTCGTACAATAGAAGAGGGGTAACAAGCAATTATTGCATTATCACCAGTTAGTTATGGACCCATCTAAATGGAGAAAATACAGCTTTTTTTACTTTTAAGAAATAGAAAACAAATGTCGACTCTAGTGTCCGTGCACAAAGCTTAAAGGTCGAACACCATGATTTTTGCCGCAGCTGTCACGAAATCGGTGCAGAGGAGAGTGTAGAACATTTTCTGTGTCACTGTCCCGGACTTGCAAGAAAGAGAATGGTCACAATGGGCGCTCTTGAGTTCAGGGAGCTCTCTGACATCACCAGTGTTAAACTGCAACGTATTAGTAGCTTTATATTAAGCTCTGGTTGGTACGAGGGTGGGTACTCTGCTTAAGTAGAGTCTTCGTGGTATCACAATGTAACAAAACGGTCTAAGTAAGCCAGAGATTCGGGCTGCCACCCTTGCCTAACCTAACCTAAATGTTCGTACATTATTTTCGAAAACAAGCTCTTATTCGAATAATGTTATTTGCATTATCTTAGTTCGAGTATATTTATTCCAATTATTTTTTGTTTTGTAAAAAAAAAATTAAATAACAGAAAGTGTGCATAAAAGTTTTGCTACGATTAATAATCAATATTTCAGTGATATTTTTATTTTGTTAAGGAGTCTATGAGACCGTCCTAATCCTTTAACAAATATTTTCGAAAAACTACTTTAGTTTCGTTTGAAAATGATCAGTTTGTCCTAAAACTCAAGTGATCTCTCTCTCTCCTTTCATATAAACAGATATGAGTATTTATAATTGCAATATTTATATATCAATCAAATGCACTTGTATCCAAACAATTTCTTGCAGTTTCTGGAATATTTCTTAAAACATTTTTACTCTTTAGTTTTGTGCAACATGTTGGAGCCTGCAAATTTATACATATTTGTATATAAAACAGTTTGATTATAATGCTGACCATTGAAAACCTCTTTAAAATACTAAAATAATTATGAACGTACAAATTAAATTCTAATGCTTTTTTAAATGTATTCTCTTTAATAAGTACAATATTTTTTTTAATTTCAGGAATGTACTCTAGACAAAATGAAATCGATCGATACGTGGCTTTTTGAGCTTAACAAAATTTCATATTTTGACACAGGAGCCAATAAGAGTCCTCTAATGAATTGTCAAAAAGTGGTGGCTAAAGATCGTAAGTGAAAATGCAATGCGATTTCAGTATTTTAAATATTCAAATCATGAACCATATGAATTTTGTAGCCAACACGAACAAAATGGTGACGGCTCGATTTTGTCAACTTAACACTGGAGAGTCGGATGCCTGTCAAATTTTACGCACAAAATTAAATCTGCCACCTCCAGGTGATACCCGAATGAACCAGGGAAATGGTAATGGTAACAATAATAACAACAACAGAAATGGACGGCGCAATATGGGACAACAGCAGGACGAAGAAGATGAATTCTATTGTTCCAACTGTTATACGGACAACTGCAATGGTGCCTCAACTTTGGTTGTTCCTTTATTAGTGACCTTGATGACAGTTCCTGTGGTGCAACAAATGATTTCTAGGCTGTGGTGAAAATTTTTAATTGAAATTTAGAATAGAGAGTTGCAAAAAAAATAGTGAAACTATTGTCTTTAAGTGTTTGTTATTACTTCTCATTGTTTTGTAGGCCATTTTAATTTGTATGTGTGTATGTGTTTGTATGTATGTATGTGTGTATATATGTGTGCGTATATGTATCTGCTAATGTTGTTATTCATGTAAAAACTGAGTATGTGTAAATAATCCATTTTTGTAGCGACAATTTAAAGCAGAGTAGCACAACTTTAAGCAGCTTCAGCAATGAAAAAAAGTGCCCAGCAATTATTTTATTGGATGTTAAAAAATATATAAAATTCGAACCTGAAGGTAACAATTATGTTGAAAATTTACTAGAATATAAAATGACAAAAGGGGACATTTTTAGTTTTAATTTGCCCCAGTCAAAGCACAGCATTAAAGTAAACTCGTCGACGAATTAATGCCACAAATCAACTTTGTTTTGTAAAGTTTGCTGTCAAAAATGGTATGCGCGTGGTAGCATAACACAGGTAGTAGCAAAGCGTTAACGAACTTATTTTTTTAGGGTTCGCAGCTGTCAAAATTTGTTTACACTACTAAAAAAGCACACTTTAACATTTGTTTCAAATGCAAATAAGAAAAGGAAAAGAAACAAAATTCTTTAAAGAGCAGAAAATGCAATCAAGCACACATGTGAATATAAAATTTTTCGCCATTTTTCTTTTGTGCTTTTTGACAGCTTCGAACCTAAAAGCAGTGTTGTTGAAGCTTCAACACTTCCTGTATTATTATGCGAGAGAAAAAATCAAAACGAAAAATTAATTGTAATATAATAAAAAAAATATAATGAAATTTACTTATCAGCTGAGCTCTGACATTCACCTCATTAATTGACATTGGGCTTAGTCGAATTCTCAAAAACTTTCTCAGTTTTTTTTTAATGAAAATATAGGAATTGAATTGTGAAATGAGTAAACATAAAACTCAATGCAGGTAGTCGCAAGATAATTCGCCTTGGCAAATATCATCCTTGGATGTCAAAATCTTCTGTTCAAGACGAATTGAAAACCAGAAAAATGTACTGAAAATCACATTTTGACAATAAAAGATTATAAAATATAATGAGTCAGCTGGGCTTTCACGTTCACCTAGTATGAATTCGCCTTGGTTCAACTTTTGTTTCCTTTTTGGAAGATGGCGGCCTTATTTAGAAATATCTCGAGGGCGGCTTTATTCGAGACCAGATAAATAATATTTTATTTTAGTTTGAAGTATGTGTTTCGCTGTGTGCTGTCTATGGCTTCAATAAGCTTTCTAAAGTTAATTGTGAAATTCCTCAAGCAGGAGCACTATAAGCTAACCATGACTAGCTGTGATACTGAGTCAGACTTCTTGTAGAGGCAAGCAGTTGCACAGTTGATAACTATTTTCAGTCCAAAACTGTATCCCGAACAGAAACATGTAGTCTTTTTTTCCTTTTTTTATTTTAAATTTTATTTTGAAAAAAAAAACACAAGCTGCTTAAGCTTCTTTGTCTTGTTTGAAGAAACACCCAGGCTCTAATTTTCTGTTATTTTACGGCCGCCCTCGTATTTTTTCTTGTATGTTTAATGTTCGTAATATGTAAAACTTCTATAAAAAAAACAAAAATGCTTTAACTGAATTAAGTTAATACTCTAAACTTGCAAGCCAATGTAAGTCAGATATATATTTTTTCTTTGTTTATTTGTAATATATTTAAGATAAATGAATATTTGAATTATTAACGAAACAAAAACAAAAAATTGTAATTATTTTAAAACATATATAAATTTTTTTTGTCAACAAAAACAAAATATAATTTACAAAATCTTTGTACAAACATTTTTTAAGAAAATGTTCAAAAAGTTTCAAAAAAGTATTTAAAGAAAAACAAAAATAAAAATAATAATATTCACCTTAATGCCTTTTTTTATTACAAAAAAAAGAAAAAACAAAGAATAAATTTATACAATAACAAACACATTTTATCAATAAAAATCAACTTAAATTTGCATTATTACAAATTAATTTAAATACATTTTTTATTCATTTCCTTATCTCACAAAAATTAAACGAAAAAAAAACTCTCACAATATGAAAAAAAATGTTAGAATTGAAGGCATCATGAAAAAAAAATCCCATTAAAAGCAATTGTTAGAACAATAAAATTGTTGTTAAGAAACTAAGAATAAATATTAATAAAATCAACTATTTGCAATAATCAAAAAATTTATGAAAAAATATAATTGTAAATTAATGTTTAGCAAAAACAAAATAAACAAAAAACAAAAAAAAAAGTCAAGCGAAAAATCCCCGAAACAAAAAGTAAATAAAAAAACTGTTTTTTTTTCTTCAAAACAAAAAATAAACTTATTCATCAAGAAGAATGCGTTCTAAAATGGTAAGAAAACAAAAATATGCACACGTTGCTCCGGCCTGAGTTCCTATTTTATTTTCTTAACGGTCTCTTCGATTTTGAATAGATTTTTTTTAATCAATATTTTGTTATTTCCTCCCACAATCTGTTATTGACATGTTAACATGACAACAAAAGAAACCAGCCGATTTTATCAATTGAAATTGCAATTTTTTCGCATCTTTTTTTTAACATTAAACTCATCAATTTTATTTATTTTTTATTTATTTGTTTTTTTTTGGTAACATCGCAGAACCATGTATCTGTGTGTTCTTTTTTTTCTATTAAAATTTGATTCGTAGAAAGAAAAGCAAAAGTTATTTGACAATCAGTGCAATTTTAGACGTTTGACGGGCAAACTGTTTTCTTATTTTAAGAAGAAACTTTAAGTTAATTGTTTTATAAAAATTGAATTATTTTTAAAGCTGAATTTAAAAAAAAAAATCATAAGCATAATGCATTTAAGAAGAGTCATTTTAACTTTAATATTAGTGGAAGTGGCCACAAAATGTTTTGTGAAAGGTACCTCATTGAAAGAGTATACAAAGCCTGATATTTAAGAATATCGAATTAAATAAATATCTTAAAATAACTAAATAAATATGGACTCTAGAAATGTGTTCAATAAACTTGTAGATATGCTGCCAAATTAAAAAAATAAAGATGCTATTAAAAGGATTTTTTTAAATACAGTATATTATTAGAGAATATCTTTAATTTGATTATGAAAAATTGTATCTTCCAAGTGGTGGCAATTTTCTGCTTCGCGTATTCGTGCTCTTTCGAAACATTTTCTATAACCTTTTGCGATACTTCAGGTGTTATGCTGATGATTTCGCCGCGTATTCTGTTTTTTAATTGCTGGATGGTTCAAGGCTTATTAATATAAATTTGTCCTTTCAAATAACCCCAAAGGAAACAGTTTGAAACTATTAAATCTGGTGAACGCGGAAGCCAATTCCAATCGCTTGCATTCGAAATAATTCGTCCATGAAAGATGTTGGTTAGAAGAGCCACTGTGTCCCTCGCAGTGTGCGCTGTGGGCCCTGTTGGAATCATACTTGCTGATGGTTTTCCACAGCTGGCCTTTAAAAAATTTAGCCACATTGTGCGATATCGAATACCAGTCATGGAAACGGCAACTCCGTGTTCAATTTACAAAAAATATGGGCCAATTATCCTTTTCGACGAAACAACGCACCAAACAATACACTCAAGTGGTTAAATAATGGTGGCTGTTGAACTACTCTTGGATTTTCCATATCCAATATTATACAGTTTTACCTCTTCACGTATCCATTTAATTGGAAATAGGCTTCATCGCTCATAATTAATTCATGATTTTCTTCTGCTTTTTGCCTGAAATATAGTTCAACGATTTGGGCAGGTTGATCAACTCTATACTGTTCCATTTTAAATTTCCCAAGTCTTCTTTACAAAATACTGAAAAGAAAGAAAAAAATTACTGCCGATCCCAGGATGTCACACATATACATTCTTTCGTACAACTACATATAAAACAAAAACAAATTTTAAAATTTTATTTCAGTTTTAAATGTAATTGTACGAAAGAACGAATACTTGTGACATCGTGGGACTGGCAGTTAATAAAAAAGTTGTAAGGAATTCAAACCCCCTCGGTAATTTTGGGCCACCCTGTCTGTATATATAATTTCTTTAAAAATAATTACTATCACCATAAAGTATATATTTTACACACAGCAAACAACAATAGAAACATTTCCGAACATAAAATTTATTCCATCTTAAGTGCTTCATTAATTTTATTTTCTTGTTTTAATAGAAAATTAGAAAATTATTAAACAAATTTCGAAAGTAGGATAACAAAACAAAGAGAAAAAAGCTTTAATTTAACAAAAAAGTTTCTGTTTCTTTTATGGCGTTTTTTTTCTAGAAAAAGTGCCTTTTTATTGAAAATTTGCAATATAATGATTTCACGAAACAGTGAGTTGATTAGAAATGATTACTGCATCACTTACGAGACAAAATTTGTGTCTTAAGAAAACTTTAAATATCTATTTTTGTTGACAAAAAGTAAAAGAAATGTTATAAATTTTTTTAGAATAGAAAACGGAATTAGTGGTTCAATATCCTTTTGGATATCCTTTGCTGCTGACCATCACATCACATCGACGGCGAATTGATCCAATTAATATTTTGCTTTGCCAGGCCCACATCATAATTTTGCTACCGCTAATCGTGACTGTCTTCCACTCTCTTTCACATCGTTCGCTCTACAATTGCGATCCCACTATTCGAAAATTATATTTAGATACATCCGAAAAGAGCACTGCATTCCAATTCTGGTTTGGAAAATCTTTTACGAGCAATATGATTTTTTGCAGATATAAGAATATTTTTTCGCTGGGCAGGTGGCTACCAACACAAGCCTTATTGGGCTAACTGTTCGAGCACTAATTTATAATTTAAGGTAGTCCAGCGGGGTTTCTAGATTTATAATTTCTCAAACTTGTTTTATAACTATAATATTATTTTATAGAAATTATTTCTACTCAGGCCTATAAGGTCATTAAATTTGCTATCAAATGCAAATAAAAGACAATTTTATTACACTTATTTATAAACAACGTTTCGTTGGGATTTTCCAACATCTTTAGGAATAATAATTTTATTAAAATCTGGCAACGTTTAAATAAAAGAAACGATTTTGATGTTATAACAACAATAGTAATGAGAACATTTAATATTTAACTTATATATTTTATATTTTAATAAATTTTACACTTAAACGTAATATCACGCGACATGACGAAATACGATATTTCGTTATCAGAATTTTCAAAAATCTTTTACTATTAAGTGCCCTGGAAACGATCAAATAAAAATGTTGTAAAGGCAGAATTAGTTTGTACGTTCTGTTCTGTTATGAATCAGTTACATTATTTCTGTTCAATTGAAAAACTGTAAGTCTGCGTTAAGACGGCGCATGTCTTATTGATGCCATAGGCATTCCATATGGCAGTGCGGTTTCGATTTTAAATGATCAGCTGGGCTTGAGAAAGTTGTCTGCAAGATGGATGCCGCGCCGCGTTTGCTCTCAATTGACCATAAACGTAAACGTGTGACAACTTCAAAGGATTGTTTGGAGTTGTTTAACCGCAATCCGAATTGGTACCTCATCCGTCATATTCTCCGGATTTAGCCCCATAGTGACTACTTCCTATTTCCAAACCTAAAGAAATTGCTCGATGAAATTATTGACCAAACAAATGCCTATTTTAAGGACCTCGAAAAATGCTATTTTTTTGGAAGGGATACAAAGACTGCGGAAACGTTGGACTAAGTGTATTGAGTTAAAAGGAGATTATATTGAAAAATGAATTTTTGTTTTGCAAAAAAACTGTGTTTCATTCAAAACGTCACGGACTTATTGATTCGTCCTCGCTTGTTGACGACATTTGCTCGCAAATGCCTTCGGGCTTAAAATTACGAATGAGAAAACAAAATGTAATGAGAGTACATGCATCTGAGTACTCGTTTCTTTTCCCCTTGTCTCTCTCGCCTATAAAGTAGCAATCATTTCAATAAGACATGACGTTTGTGAACACAGACTAAGTGTGATTTGTTGTTCAATTTTCAAACTGTTTTGTTGCAGACAAATCTGTTGAAAATAATCTGCAACTTTAAATGACAGCCAAGAGTGTGCATGTATTAGTTTGTTATTGTGGTGTCAAATAAAACACATTTGTTGTAGTAAAGCAGGAAAGAACGATTTTTTAAAGATTTATATATTTTTGTCAGATAAAAAACAATAGACGACGAAAGCTTATTAGCAGGTCTGGCGTAGCACCTCCGCTGACGACGCTTCTTCTGCCACTTTATTGATTGGTACATTTTGCACACATTTATAAAATTCATTCCTACAAATACATCGTCCACATCCGAAAGTTCAGAGTTAGAATCCCCTTCAAAAAACTCGATTAGTCCATACACGCATACAAAACAAACAAAAAAATATTTCAAAAAGTTTTATTATTTATACCACCGCACAGTGGCTTCAATTAGAAAAAAAAATTAATTAATTGATCTTAGTTCATGTGGCCGTGAAAAAAATCAAAGTCAAGTTTTTTAAATGTAAGTAAAAAATTCAGGAGCATTTTATTTACCTGCATGAAAATTGTACTAACTTTAAATTTTTAACCTTTATTTCTTTATTATTTATTGAAAAACATAGTAATCCTTTTATGTTTAAAAAATTTCGACGATATATTAAAACGAAATCGAACAATAAAAATTAAATTCTTAATGTGATTATGGCGGAATTAAACATGACATGATTCTCTTTACAGTTCATTGATTTTGTTTTAAAACATTGTTGTTTCATACTGTTTGTTCTTACAAAAACTTTGCAAGAACTAATAATTATTTGACAAAAAAAGAGGACAATATTTGGCACTGCGTGGTCACACTTTGTGCACATTGGAGACATTTTTCTTTGAAAGCAAATAATTTTGTAAAAACAGCTCTTTTTCTGTTTGCCCCTCAAAAATATTTTATGGTCACACTGCAGCAGAGAAATATTTCTCGTTTTTCGTCAAATGTTTCCCCAATGTGAGCGTACCTTAAAAGTGATATTGAGCGTTATGTTAGTTTTTAGATCAGTGATGCAGCGCCTCGGCTGGCAAGTAGGGGCTTTAAATTTATTTCAGCTGTGTAGGCATTTTATTAATTATTTTACTTCGCCGGCGATTTTTCCAACAAAAGAATTTTTACGATTTTTTGTTCACAATTTCAATGTTTTTCTTTTGCTTTTAAAAATTGCTGATCCCTTTCACGAAACAAGTAATTAAAAAATATTTCCTACAGAGAAGGACGGCAACGAAAATTTAAAACTAGTGAGGCCTTAAGTGTGGGCGTTCTCCTTCGGCTACGCGTACATACGCCATGTTGTCATGATTGATAAAATTAATAAAATTTTAATTTTTTAATTTGACGATCATTTGAAGATTATTTGAACGTGTCGGATTGTGGTTGCTTTGTGATTATTATGAAGAATAGATGCCTAAAGTTGAAAGTATACATGGGGAAATTATTAACTGGAAGACAATTAAGCACGGATTCGGTGGAGAATGTTTTTTCCTCTCCGTAAATGAATTAAATATCTTAAATATCTCAAAATTCTTTTCTTTGGTAAAAATAAAAATTGTAAAATACATTGGAAATGAATCCGCGCCTGAAAACAATATGACTTTCATAATTGAAATGATTCAAAATATGGAAGAATGAGCAGCTACGAGCTACACTTCAAGGATTTTATTAAAATAGAATCAATAACGACTATTCTGAATGATGATAAAGAATTCTTTTTTTCTTTTCTACAAATGTAGTTTAATAATGAATCACTTCTTCAATTAAAACGCAATTTTTGAGTAGTTATTTTAAGATCATTGTAATAACAATGTTAAAGAAAGAAAATTCTGATAAATAAATCAAAACAGATTTAAAGAATAATATTAAATAAATACGAATATTTTCATATGAGTACTGCGTCTTTGTCACATCTAAACGACACACTTCAATGTCATGTTGGATAAATTACTTATAAAGAACACACAGGAAATAAATGAGTCATAAAATTTTGTAATTCCCAAGAAAGTTCAATGAAACTTAAATAAAAATAATTCAAAACGTTCTTGTGAGCTGAGCTGGTCTATAGAATCAAATCATAAGAAATAAAAAATTTGTGAAATTAAATATCGGAGCATATCTTGAATACTAAATTTACTAAATAAAAATAATTCATATCAGTTATAATATGAAAATTTATATTGTGAAGGAATATATAAAAGGAATACACAAGATGAAGCGATTGTATGTACTTGTATATTTTTTGAAAACTTAAAAAGTGGTTCTTTATAACAAAAATTATAAGATAAAACAATAAAAAAATAAATAGGCCACTTGGAACGACCTTGTGAATTCAAATATTGTAACAATTTTTCCCCCTCAATTAAACCTCGGGAATAAAAAAGTAAGAGTGAAAAAAATTCTAATTATTTATAAATCATATAAATTTGAAAGGCTTTACAAAAACAAGCCAATAAAAAAATAGTTTGCAGGTGTCGTTCGATTTTATATTAATTATATATATTTTTATTTCTTAATTAATACAAAAGAATTTTACAATTAACTAAATTGTTTTCTGGAGAAATATTTGATAAGAATCTTTTGTTTTTCTTTTATATCATTTTCCTATCACAACATATTTTAATGTTGAAATGCCATCTAAATATGTTAATAAGATAAGATAAAGAAAATAAAAATAAATAAAAAAGTAAATATTTACCTGAACCATAAATGTTGTGCAGGCAAAGCATAATAAATAAAATTTCAATACAAAAAGATTCATATAAAAATTATTTATTTGAAGGCCTCCAATGTTATGTTTGCGAAAATTGTACTGAAAATGAAGACTTCAAAGAATTGCATATTTGTGGAGAGATTCCCAATGAGACATTAATGCAGTTCACCACAGCTCTGAGTGGTGCTACAAAAGAAACCACAACGGAACGAACAGATGATTCATCATCAAAATCACCCTCAAAACCTACAATCGATGATTATTTATACGAGGATAGTGGGGAGAACCAAACTTCGATTCAAAAGAAAACAACAAAGACAACAACAACAAAAACTACCACAACTGTTGGGGCAACAACTCTCAAACCAACAAGTGTGCAGGACAATTCTTTAACTGAAAGTTCCACTACTTTGACTGGAAAACCAACTGCAGGCGCTACTCGAACGACTCAAAATTTTGTTACAAACAGTCAGCAAAAGATCACAAAAGCATCGATGGCTGAAAGTAAAACAACAACAACAACAACAGCTACAAGAACAACACCCATCGCTGTTGTTACCTCAACAAAATCAAAACCCGAATTAATACCCGACTACGATGATGACTATATAGACTATGAAGATCGCTTGCCAATGGATGATCGTAGTGCTTTGCTAAAAATCAATGAACCTGTTTGTTATATGATTAAATATAAAGGTACTTAAGTTCCCTTCCAGACTTGCAATTTTTGTTGCAGTAATTCTTGAGTTTATCGTTGAGAGAGGCTAGAAGATTATGGAGCGCTATACAGTTTCATTTGCTCTGCAATTCTCTTTTGCTTTGAAATACGCACTTGTCAATTTTTAGTTGTCTGTAGGTGTGTTTGACGTTTTATTTTATATTATTTCTTCAGTTGTATGAAATATAATAAAATTTTCTAAATAAATTTAAAAATGTCAAACGAAACGAAGAGAAAAGAACGTGTAAGAAATACAAAAATTGCAAAACTAGAATTTCATAATGTGGACACTAATGCAATTTCAAAGTAGAATGTAAACAAATTGCAGCAAATAAAAAAATAGCAAGTCTAGACGGCGACTAATTTTATCTTCCACATTTATTATTGCGGCACCTTGCAACAATCTTCAAAAAATTAAATAAATTGCACTCAAAACAATCGATATATGTATACATACGTTTTATCATAACATCTGAAGTCATTTTAAGTAATCATTGTCACTCGAATAATTTCTATTCAGAGATTTTTATTCGAATAGCTTTGAATAATTTTTTCGAATATATTTTTTCAAATAATTTTTTTTAATAATTTCAAATAATTGTTGTCACTCGAATAATTTCTATTCAAATAGCTTGAGTTCGAATTATTTTATTCGAATAATGTTAATCGAACAATTTTATTACAATGAATTTTTCGAATAATTTTATTGGCAAAAAGGTTATTATCGAAGCTGACATAGTTTACGATAATTATTATCACTCGAGTAATGTATTAAATGATTTTATGCGAATAGCTTCAAGTCGAATAATTTTATTCGAATATTCATAATCGAACAATTTTATTCAAATTAATTTTTAAATAATTTTAAATAATTATTATCACTCGAAAAATTTGTATTAAAAAATTTTTATTCGAAAAGCTTCAGTTCGAAAAATTTTATTCGAATAATCTTAATCGAACAATTTTATTTTTTTTTATTTTATTGGAAAACAATTTATTGATATGTGTATATTTAATTTCATTCAAATAGTCTTGTTTTAAATAATTTTATATGAATGATTTTGATTCAAATAAAAACTAGATTAAATTATTTTATTAAAATTGGTCGAATAAAGCTTTTCGCATAAAACTATTTATTGGGTTTCAATTATTTGATAAAAAAACTTTCCGAATAAAATTGTAGAAAAAATTATTTATTTACTTGTTTATTTGTTTGTTTAATTATTTATTTATTTATTGGTTATTTGTTTCTATATTTATTCGATGCATTTTCGAATAAAATTATCCATATAAAATGACGCCAGATGGAATAGTTAGAAATTAAGTGCTCAGTTTTACTACGCCGGAACTCTAGTTTTTTTAAGTGTGCAGCTGTTTGTTATTCGGTGGAATTTCACTAACAAGTACTTCTTTTTAATTAATTATTTTTTTATTTACAGCGAATAATAGCGTTTTCACAAATCGTGGCTGCACCACTTTCATCAATGGCAACAAATTTTTGACCTGCCAATCTTTGCACAATGGTGCTCCCATGGAATCTTGTCGAGTTTGTTATACAAATGGTTGCAACAAATTTCTGGACGATGATGGTGGACAAGAAAATCATGAACTTTTGTATAATTCCGCTTACGCTCTGAAACATTTTGGCGTTTTAATATTATCATTGTGGATTCTATTATTTAGTTGCGAAGTAATATAATTTTATGATAATAATAAAAATATAAATTTGTAAACAATGTGTGCATATCAATTTAATTTTTTTATTATTTTTTATTATCATGACATAAAATATGTGATGCAAAACACGAAATATTAATGGATGTGTACGTTCCTTTTAGAGATGGGCAGCGCTCACGTTATTGAGGTGAGTCGTGCTAGATCCACACATGATCGTGAAAGATTTTTACTTTCAATGCTCGTAAACATAAAAAAGTTCGGCGTGTAACACAGATTTTTGCCAATTTCAAATCTAAACGTATCGTGTTTTCTTACTGATCTTGAAAAGAAAATTGCATCATGATTAAATGTTTAATTTTATTTAAAATTAATTATTTGTTGAATGTAAAGCAGCGAAATGAATGTTAAAAGTTAATTTAAAAAAAATAATTATTTTGAGTGTTTTTGACCCCAAAATAATGATGATGGCGCCTAAACACACTTTTGAAATTTTGTTGCTCTACGAGAGTTTGTTTACTGATCTTTTTGCAAGAAATTTTATTTCTGTCATTTTGCGCCAACATCACATATTTTTTAATCTTTTAATTAAAGAAATGTTGTTGAAACATTTTTAAGAGTTTGATGACTTGCGTGTGTAATTTTAAAAATACTTTGGTGCAATTGTTGCCGGATTTATTTTTAAACTTTCAATTAGAAAATGCTCTTATCAGCTGACGCCCGTTGACAAAGTGTTATAAAATTCAGCTCTTCATTTTGCTGCAATATAAATCAATGAATAGACGACTCCCATGGTACAATTGTTTTACCAGGTGAGTGCAGTACAATAAATCATGTATATTGTTTGCTGGGAGTTGCTAGAACTTTTGTTACTGACTGTCGAAACAACGATGACAAAGTTTTTTTTTTACAGTCGGTATTTAAGCTCATAGCAAATAATATACATGATTTTTGTACCGTATCTACCCGCAAATAATTGTATCGTGTATACTTCTTTGTATGAAGACGGAAATTATCTTTTATTTCTACCCTATTATCATTAGAATTAAACGTAGAAATTGAATCAGATATCGTGCCTTAATAACTACATATAACTACATATAAATGAAAGATTTACTTTCGAACATCATCGCATATTGAATAGAACATAAAATAAATCACACTGTCTATCTGCTCATGTGAAAAATAATTGAGGGGCCAGAAAAAAGCGTAACAATCAAAAAACCGACACATTTATCGTTCTTGTATGCACATGGTGATTTAGGGACACTCTGTTTAATTTTATTTGTTCATTAAACTGTTAGAATGCAAAATAGGTGAAAAATATACATAATAAAATATTAGTTATGCACGCGAAATACTAAATGCTAAATTATGTTGCATTATTCTTTGATACATTAAATACGAAGGCAGTTTGAGAATTCTTTCGGCACAAAAGCGTTTTATTTCTCAACATAGTCTTCTTTAAGCTCGATACATTTAGTAAAGCTTCTTTGTAGTTTTTTATTCTCTCCGAATAATAAGATTTCTCAAGACTCTCAAAAAAGGTGTTCTTTCAATGATAACCTTTTCGATTGACCCAAATCTCTTGAAAGCCAGCCATTTCTTAAAATTTATAAACGGGAAATAGTCACAAGGGTCTGAATCCCAAGAGTATGCTGGATGGGATATCAGTTCGTAGCCCAATTCACGGATTTTTGCCGTAGTAAAAGCGAATGCGTTTATGGCGCAGTGTGAGCAATCGCAGCACCCATGCCGTGGATGGCTTTCTCATATCCAAATATTCAAGCAAAATGTGATGTGCTCGATCGGCTGAGATGCCTACAGCCTCAGTCATTTCATGCACTTTCATTTCATGCCATTTCAAAGGGTTTTATCGGCTTTTTTTAGCGCGACGACCTTTTTGGGGATGCACAAATGATGCCAAATGTACTGGGCACCATTTGTGCCGGTACGACCACAACGTCCTCATAGTATTTGTGAAGCCTTTCTTTGGTTTCGGCGATGGTTTTTTTTACTTAAATAATAATGTTTCATCTTTTTTTAAATTTTCGCTAAAACTAACGAGGCTGTATACTTTCGAAACCAAACTAATGGTCGCAGCTTCCTCAAAACTACACAGTAGTCTACTAATAGACAACAGTTAAGGGGAGTGGTGTAGGGCTTAAAGATGGATCTTTGGAAATATAAAAAGTCGTGGAATTATCACACTACCCCCACATATTAGGAACATGGTTCAAACTGCATGTTCCCAAGATACCTCTCGTCCTTTTATATTTTTTGTTTGAGATGGAAGAACTTAAAGTGACAACACTGTTTTCTATGTTAGGCAAGTTAACAATTACTCTTGTGGTTTCTTAGCAAGTTTGGTTTTGCAAATCTTTGTTGATACATTCACGCCAGAGCAACGTTTTCGACACTACCTGTATTATTCTACCATGCATATCATTAAAATATATTTTGAAAATATATACAGGGGGTCGCACCATTAATGTCCAGGTGTAAATGCTTTAAAATTTATTTATTTTAAATTAGTTGGTTTCTTTTGCTTAAGACTTATGAAATTTAGAACAACGAACAAAAATCATTGAATTTCGTTGCTATTTTATTTTTATTTTAGTTCGCTGAAGAAGCATTCTTGTCGTCGGTTCCTTAGTGTCCACAATGAAACGGCTGGTTGCCATTTTTCGTCAACATGTTTTGGTAAGAAGTCTCCTAGTGCCGCAAGACTACTTCCGGTGCACACCGCCGTAAATATTTCACGTATACGCCGCAAGACTGTGGAAAAAAATCCAAAAATATCAACCAGGAGACGAGTGCACAAATTTTTGTACTGTTGTATTTTAAATATCTCAGAAATACTTTCTACAAATATTAAACAAAAGAGAGAAATAAGAAGCTGTAAAATAAAAAGCTATAAAGTATATAAATCATACCATTAGTTTTGCGTCACCCTGTACAAAGAGAGAAAAAAGACACAAATAGTTTTAACAGTTGGTTGAGTATACAATTGCGTCTTTTTCAAGGCAGATCAACAAGGTAGTAGCGATAGCACAGCTGATTAACCCGACTGGATGTCAATTGTGTAAAATTAAATTTGTGTCGATAATATACTCATGACAACATGGCTGATGTCCAACTGCCAAGACCCACAGCTTTATATGAAGTTAGACATTTGTTGGAGGTTACACTGTGCTAGCAGTCCCACCCGGTTTTGTACAACTTGTGACGGGTAGACTAGTATTTTTACAACAAATTTTATATTGTTGTAGAATCGCTACTATCTGGTAGATCTTCCTTGGTCTATTTCAAGTAACAATTATTCTAGAATATTCTAGAAAACATGCAAATTTTCTATTAATAGAAGTTTTCCTGATTCCAATCCAGCGTAAATCGTAAAACGCACAAATTATTTTACTAATAAAATTTTGTCATTTTTATTATCTCAACAAAATAATGTAGTAATTAATAGATATTGCTATTGTTGCTCTTTCGGAAACTAATAAATCAGTTTTTAATCATTAAATGATACAAATAAAGTGCAAACTAACGATAAGCAAATGTTTACTTTTTCAGTAATAATAAATAAATTAAAATAATAGATGTCTGCCTTCCTGTCTTCCTGCCGGCCCGCCTTTCTGCCTGGTGTAGTCTGCTGGTATGTACTCTTATGATGTGTCATTATGACTCGTTGAAACATTCCAGAAGATTAAATATAAATAGATGAACATGTCCTTGTTGTTCTAATAAATAAATATGTATGTAACTTTATTAATTTGTTAAGTGCTTTCACTTAATTAACACGTTTTGGCATTAAAATAATATTTATTTTATTTGTATTTTTATCAATATAAATTGACGAGAATATATGGGAAAGTTATGTCATGTCAATGTCTCAAAATTTACATTGCTTTAAAAATAATGCATAAGAAAATTTTCCAGGCCAGCCCTGAAACTTCTCGCTAACCTCAATCACAAAGTAGCTGAAATTTAGAAAATTCTTCCATCACTCCAGTTTTTTGAGACTAAAAATAAAAATAGAGATTTTTCGAAAATTATCGACAATAATATTCTATTATTTTTCGACCTTTTTTTTAAATAATTATTTAAGTGATTATTCAAGCCTGGTCAGTTTATATAAAAAACGTAAATTATTTATTTTTTAAATCTATATTTAGCCAATATCATTGATTGGCTTCTTCAGGAAATAAAAAAATCAAATATGAAAAAAATTTTATTTCCTGAAGAAGCCAATCAATGCTATTGTCTAAATATAGATTTAAAAAATAAATAATATACGTTTTTTATATAAACTGACCTAAGGCTTGAATAATCACTTAAATAATTATTATCGACAATGATGTCTCACGAACTCTTTAACCGATTTATATAAAAATTACGGCATTCGGTGCAGTTCTTCTACATTTTCCATCACTAGCTTTTCGCTACCAAAACTAAAGTTTTTGTAAGAAATTTTACATTAATTAAACAAACACTTTTTTCGAAATAAATAAAAATAAATAAGTTCCGAAAGTCTGTTTGACAACGACTTTTAATTCCAAAATAATTTTGTTGTCAACGAACGGATTAATCGATTTAAATTTTATTTGCAGCAGTCGAGGTATTTTTAACGATTGCGAACTGATTAGATTTGGCATTCTATCGGCTTAGTTGTTTGAAATTTATTCGAAACATTCTTTTATTCAAAAACCCCGTTTTTAAAAAGTTTGCCGAACCAAACCGGTTCATTTTCTCGCGGGATCTAAGAGAGGTCAATGTCAAGGTAAAATGCCGCAAATTTGAACTAATCGATTAAGTCATTCTTAAGTTATGGTGAAAATAATCACAATAATGACCTCAAAATCTCAATATCTGATGAAAAGTGGATTTTCGAAAAACGGAATGAAATCAGTAAGTTTCTATTTTCAATAGCGGAAAGTTGAAAATGTTCTCCAAAAACCTCTATAATTTATAAGTTAAGTAATACTATCCCTGCAGACACGGTTGGATTTGCACCTCCATTCACATAAAGCCCAACTCATGCAACAATTAATGACCAGCTGACCATTCACAACTCCGTAGATATGCTGATTGAGTACCGGAGCCCCAGTTTTTCAATTCTTATTGCTGTTGAGACCCATTTCTCACCCGGCGGTACATCAACAATCAAAGTTGTCGCATATGGGGCTCGGGGAACCCAAAAGTGATTGTGGAAAAGCAGGTGCACGCGGAAGAGTGAATGTTTGCTGCGCATTATGGTCTGGAGGTGACATTGGGTTGTATTTTTTCGAAAATTACGCTGGAAGAACCATTACCGTCAATTCAGATCGCTATGAGCGCATGATAACCGACTTTATTTTGGCCTGCACTTGAAGCTTAGGAAGTGGACGATATGTGGTTTCAGCAAAACGGTGCCACGAGCCACACAACACGACCGATTTTGGCTTTAATGCATGAGAACCTTCCAGAACGCGTAATTTCACGTTTTGGCGACGTCAGTTGGCCACCATTGGACTTTTTTTTTGTGAGGCTACGTCTAAAACCATGTCTATGCGGATAATTACCTAACATTGAAGCATTTGTCAAGTCATCGCCAAGATACCGTCCGAAATGTGCGAAAAAGTGGACGAAAACTACCTCAACTCGTACAGCTTGACAAGGTCCAAGCATTAAAATGAAATAAAAGTTTAATCGGAATTACAGTTTTATGTGTGTTTTATTTAAATTTACTTTTGAAACCGAAAAATGCGTCACCCTGTAATAACATGTAAGTACTTACTTGATGCTTTCAAATAATTCTATGTACTTTTTGTATTGACTACTAGTAAGTCATTACTATTCCGACACTTTAGCTTGACATTTCATTTAAAAATGTTTAACATTCAAAATTTCGCACAGCGGCCAAATATATAATCCACCAGACCATTAAGTCCACATTTCAATAAAATCAAAACACATGATATAAATATGCTCAATTTTTTTTATATTTTGTGATAATAAATATTTAACAATTTCTCTAGGAGAAAATTTCCCTTCACCAATCTGCGCATTAATAATAAATAATACTCAACAATTGTTAATTAGCACTTCGGTTTACCATGAGATAAATAATAATTCGATTTGAAAATACTCGTAACTGCCATCATGGGATCATCAACTTGTTGATTGAAAAATCTAACATGTGTGTGATAAAATGTTAAATAAATTATTATTATTAAATATATAATTATTATTAAATAAATCATTTTCAAATTAAATTAAAAGCAAATCGTGTAATTTTTATATAAATTTATTTGATTGCGGAAATTTTAATTTTAATGAATTGTTTCAGGAAGAAACATTTAAAATCAGACTTTTGGGAAAATTTAAGCAGTTGGTGATTTTTTAAAGATACTTTTTGTTACTCATCGAAAAACACATCTGGTTTCGTTTTTATAATAAAAACATTTTTGTGAAGTAAATTAGTAAATTACACATTTTATGGGATTTGTTTCAAAAATGTTGTTGCCGTTGTCTCAGTGGCTTTTAAGGAAACTTAAATACTTTCCTCTAAAAATAAATGTGAGACGAGAAATAAAACAACAAATTTGAAAACTAAATTTTATACTAAAATTTCTCCAAAAAAACTTTGCGTGCATCACATACTAACAAGCTCAACGTCAACAACAACGTCGACGTCATACACGTTCTAAATTTGTCGGTGCTTAATGAATGATAATTATCTTTAAAAGCGAACACGGTTAGAAAATCAAAAAACTTGTTTAATGTTACTTCACCAAAAATTAAAACCAATAACAGCCACATCAGCAAAAAATTCAACTCAAACAAATTTTATTATTATTTGTCGACGTGACAAAGAAAAGAAGAGATGCACTTAAAAAATCACTTCCTTAAAATAAAATAACAATTTATTACACGGCACAGCATTTGTTAGTCAAATTTGTTGCATAAACCTCTAAAACTATAAATTCTATTGTTAACTTTACTTTGTTTTGGAAATTTCTAAGGGAAAATAAAATCAAGCGAAGTTCATAGAGTTACCGAATAATAAAGTTATTTGAATCATTCGAATCATTTGCATGATCTGAATATATTACCGGAACTAGTTGAATCATTCGATTCATCAAATCATTTGATTCACTCGAAGAATTCGAATCATGCAAATTAAAACACGATTCAAGGGTTAATAAGTTAATCTAAAGAATCATAATTAATCGAAAACTCGCTTTTGATATTTTCGATGATACAGTAGACTCGCGGTAGAGGAACCCAGGATTGAGAGAACTACTTGATCTAGGGGACAGCAAGAATTCATTCATTGAGTACTCTAAAGAGAGAACCTTCGATCTTGCGAGAACTGTGTAGAGAGAGTTTAGGAGTGCTGCATATACCAAAGAAAAGTAACTACAAAAAGAAGACAAAACTCATGTGCATATTTATTTAAGTTGTTCTACAAAAAAAGTCCTTTACTGTTTTCTTGTTTTTTATTTCATGACAAAACAAACAATCAAAAATGTAAATATCTGAAAAGATTCAAATTGGGATCGGAACAACATTAACTCGCTCGAATGCATCCTTGTGCTCAAAAATATCTGGGATATTGCTGTGCTGAAATTCTCTGTTGTATTTACAAAAATAATATTTATTATTTAAGATAAATTATTTTTTGAGGTTGAGGGAATAGCCGTTGCAGGAATTAGTTTCCTCTACCCCGAGTTTACTGTACTTACTTTTGGATTTTCGAAGACGATGTATGTACAGACGATGGACATATTATGTAAGAGATTTCGGAAAATTTTTTAAGCATTTTTGAGCAATAAGTTTGTTTTGCATACAATCTTTAGTAATTAAAGCTGGACCCACCCATAAAATTTTTTACATGTAGTTCGAGGTCTCTCTTCGTGAGGAAGAAATGATTTTGTTCGGCCAACTCTCAACTTGAGTTAATTAATTTTAATTTTTGTCCGGACAAAATTATTCTGAGTTGCCACATGCGATTTATTTTGATTTATTTATTTCATTAACTATTAACAGGCATGATGGACATAATTTGTCGATCATTTTTAGTTTTTATTTGTATATGTATTTCATATCCCCACAAGAACAATGGCGGTCAGTTGATGCATTATCTGATGGTCATTACTGATTGGTATATACATCAGAAGTGTCCATCAAGTGTCCGTCCAATTCCATAATATATAATAATTTATATATATAATTTATTTAAAAAAAAAGCAAAAGAGAATATTTTAAAATTTTTTATCGAAATTTGGTACGAAATACCCCACTATGGCAACGCCGACAGCAACAATTAAATACAAAATTGATGCAAATGTTAGAAAATAAGTTTTATGTGGGTTAGTTTCCATCAGCAATTTCTTGTAGGGATGAAGGGATGGTTGCCTTTATATTCCGGAAAATTTTTTTCAAATGATTAAATCGCGTTGCAGAAAACTCGTCAAAAAAATTTTGTCCGGTCAAAAATTTTGTCGGAAACAGATGGTAGAATAAAATACAATTTTAGAACAAATATCAACATTTTCGCTAAATTTCTATTCTATTTTAGTGACAAAAAAATCTACATGTTGGTATTTTCCCCTATTTCAGGCAACAATGCCCTCGATGTTCAATCTTCAAATTAATTAATTTTCAAAAAAATCATTTTGTATGGCGCTCAGGGGTAAATATTTAATGCATTTTTATTTCGGATAAAAATTTAATTTAATAAAATTTTATAAAAATAAAAAAATAAATCAGCCACGCGCGGTAATTTTAAAATGTGCATGAGTCTTTAACCCTCCGTTAGTCGCAATATTTTTGAATTGAGATTAGTTGCAATCTATCAAATTGATATTTATAAAGAATAGAAAAGAAAAAGTATTGTTTTGGAAATAGTTTCTTTACTTTTTATTTCATAAACATAAAAACAGTTAGTCAATTCACAGTGAGTTCTATTGAATCATATTCATACTCGTATTATTGCGTAAAATATTATGACAATTATAAAAATGTTGTTGATATTTTTCATACATATAAAAGTATTATTTGAAAATACTATTTTGTTAGCCGTGTTTTTTCAGAGTGATATTTAGTCAGCTGTTTTTGTTTACAAATTCGAGTTAAAATTCTGATGAAAAAAGTATTTAAGAATTTTCTATATACACATAAAAAAATCAAAATATAAAAAGCAATAAATAAAACAGATTGAAGGGTTAGTGATTTTTGTGAATTTTATGTTTTTATTTCTTTAAAAAAAATTTCTAAATTTTGTCAGTCATTAGACTAGACTGACCCTTTTTTTATATTACAATACAACAGGCCGTTCACAATGGCTGCGTTTAGACACCAAAACATTTGGAAGTTAAACATTTCATTTGGAAGCATATTACGGGTGGGAAAGAGAGCATCGTGTTTGGGTTCGGTACTCGGCGATACGCTTTGTTCACATTTTCTTTTTTGACATTTACTTTGCTTTTTGCAGATAATAAGCAAATAATAACAATAATAATTGTAATTATTAATTATTATTATTATTATTATTATTAATTAATAATTGAATTATCAATATTTTTTTTACAATTTTTTATTATTTTTTCAAACAAATTTAGAATAACTTTTTATTGGTTTGTGAAAACAATAACTATTATTAGTTTTTAATTAAATATATCCCTGAAGAAGCTTTCCATTGAGAAAGCAAAATATCGGATTACATAAATCATTATGTTTATTTTCTGGAACTAAAGTTTGAATACATTATTTAGTAAAAATATATTTTTATTACAAAATTGCTTAAACTTCTAGAACACAATAATTAGAGTATGAAGAAACAACTGAATGAAGCAAAAATATTAAGATACTTGAAGTTTCAAAAAAAAATGTCATTTAACGAGAAAAAATTACAATAAAAAAATTTTTGCTTGAATCGACCAGATCAGTTGCGACTAGCGAAGGGTTAATTTTTAATGTTTATAAAAGTGAGAAAAATGTTAATTTTTAATTAAATAAAATCATATAATTTGAATATAATAATTAAAAAAGATTCAAGAATTAAATAAATTACAACAACGTTAAAAATATGACAGAAATTATGTATCATAAAAAAAGACATTAGATTTTTGATTCTGCTCCACTGTGCAATGTGCGATTTTGGTTTCTAAATAAAATAATTATTTTTTTAGCCCGATATACTAATTAAAACAGTTTAACAACAAAATAAAATGCTTAATTTCCTCACAAGTCAAACAAGTTATTATCACTTTTATTTAACACTCGTGTGTGTGCGCATGTTTATGTTTTCATAGAAGTTTTCCTTCGAAAATTGTTAAGGTCGTTCAAGTGTGTGCCCCGCAGAGTTTGGTTATTCTCTGCTGCTTACAAGAGTTTTACTTTAAACTGCAAAAGGTTCAGTGCTTCTAATTCTAATTTATAGCTGCGAACTCGTGTTACGAACTTGATTAGACTTTTTTTTAAGTTTGATAAATAAATACGAGTATTTTGCAGAAAATGTGAAAAAGTTAATTAATTAGATTTTTGTTAACAACTGAACTGGAAATAATTTGATTATTTATAAAAGGCAGATTTTTTAATTGAATAAAAAATTTAACGTTTTTAATGATCTTTTGAGTTGTACATAATTCGTTTTGTTAACAAAATTTATTTTGTTTTTTTTTTTTTTTGTATATAATTTTGCATAATAATCACTTAAAAAGTGGTAAAATTGTCCAACAAACAATTTGTCTAACAAATTTTCATATTTCATATTTTTTTTGTAAGAGTTCCTCTGAGAGTGTGAGGCGAATTAAATTTATATTTGAACTTATGTAGGGTTCTAATTTAGTAGACTTCATTGTTAAAAAAAGTGCATACGGATCTAAAACAAATCTCAGGTCAACACACTTTAAGATCACATACTAACTCAAAGGCACATTTTCAATTGTGATCAATCATCATGGATTTATTACTCTCATTATTCATTAAGAATAAGGTAAACAAATTAAAACTAGAATACTCTCTCAATGTGAAAAAAAGAGAACATAATCAGTAAATAAATTCAAGTTAATAACTGATGTACTGATATATTTAAAAATTCACGTTTCTATGTGGTTTATTTATTTACTTTTATTCTTTTTTTGTTATAAAAATGAACAACCACTGTTGCCAGCTAATTTTAACATGAAAGCGATCGATAACTTTGCGGTACATAAAAACGACAAGAATTTAAATGAATGATAATAAATAATAATAAAATAAATAATTTAAAATCTTCAAAAATCTACTACAATTGAAAGGTTTTAAAATTCTTAGGGCCGAGGCACAAAGAAGCCGTCGTACGTTATACGTTGCTTTTTTCAACTTGCATTAAAATAACGGCGGAGGCGGTTGCCACAATCAGTACTTTAATATGTTCCGGTCTTTATAATGATTTTTGCTTACATTTGAAAATAAATGGACGAGACCGGGGCTCAGTCTCGGCCAGCAATAAATATTTTTGCAAAATTTAAAAGTATATTCAAATAAACCGAACATGAAAATACAGCGATTGTTAAGTACAGTTTAATCAACCGTGTATGCAACATTGGCAGCACTAAAGTTTACAACAACTACATGAAATTCAAAATAATAGAAATAAGTAGAACATTCAGGAAAGCAACAGAGACGAGGATTCAAAAGATTGTACAAGAAATCTGTATGACAAATCCAGCGCCATCGATTAATGCGAGTGAAAACTACAAAATTGTGTTTTAATTTATTCCTTAACTACATTTAGTGCCGTCCATGTGTATCCAGAGGAAATTCCACCACATATTTATATGTACATGATAACTGACAACGCTAATTAATATATACATATATGACGAACAAACCATCTAGCTCATCCTTTTAGACAAAATGCTTGCACTATAAAAAGTCGATGGTGTTTAACATTTGGAGTCAGTGCTATTAAAGCCTGAGTATCGTGAATTTCAATAATCAAATTATTTTTTGTGTTTGCTCTGAAATACTGTTATAAAGTAAATAAACAGTGTTGAGCATCGAAATAAATCTGTTTGTGTTTTTAATTTTATTTTTAACAAATTAAAAGAACCAGAGCAAGCAAACGTTTACGAAAATGTAAAAACGTAACAATATGTTAACATATATTGCAGCAAATGTCATAATTGTATCATTACCAAAGGAGATAGTTCATTGGAGATGCTGGCACCACATCGACCCCTATGCGCGAAATTGTCGTAGGTTATACTTTTCTTGAAATCGACATTTTTATGCAAATTCATCTGTTGACAAAATATTATAGCGACAAATATAAAATGTAGCTATGGAGATAACACAATGCACATTATATCGTATGTAACAGTTTCATTCACTTTGTGGTAAATAAAAATGTAATAAAAACGCTCTCCTGTAAAATATACAATATTATCGCGCAAAGGGATCGATATGTGTCCACAATTGTCAGAAGTTTTCTTTAACAATTCTTACAAGTAGAGGATGTCCGCCGGGAAGGTATACTACTTTGTTTTGCCGTCATTTTGGTAAACATTAGTTCTGATAGTTCATATTTGGCAGTCGTGAAGTAGACACGGAAAAATATTCGATGAAATAACATGTTTTAATCGTTACAACATTTTATCAAAATCAATCATCGATTACTGTGACAATGAGAAAGTTACATGAAATTTATGGAAGAAACAATGTGCCAACAACACGCACTATTTATCGTGTAGTGAATGATTTCGAATAAATAGGGACTGTTGGTGATAGGCCCAAACATGGATCACAACGTAATGCAAGATCGGCTGAAAACATTACTGCTGCTCAAGAAAGTGTTCAAAACAATCCATCAACCTCAATTCGACGCCGTCCTCAGGAGCTTGGTCTTCAAAGAACAACTTTGGCCACAATTTTGCACAAGGATTTCCATTTGTTTCCATTTAAGATTCAGTTGACACAAGAGCTTCTTCCACAAGACCATTTACGCCGTCGTACAGATGCCAATAGGATGTTACAGCTCGCCCATGACAACCGCGATTTTCATGAAAAAATCATAATTAGTGACGAGGCACATTTTCAATTGATTGGATATGTGAATAAACAGAATAGTCAGTCCGTTCTGGGCAATGGAGAACCCTCAAATTATTTCTTCAGTCACCTTTGCATCCATTAAAAGTGACATTCTGGTGTGCAATTTACTTTATGAAAATAAGAGAAATTTAAAAAAAAAACAATTTTAAAACATGAAAAGATACAAAATCGCTTAATAGACTCAACTAATCGAATTATTGAAGAAACAATAAGAAAGTACAACCTTGATTACTTTTTCATATCTTTAGAATTCTTTTATGAAAATCTGAAAATTGTATTTTCATCAGCAAATCTGGCAACAGTGATGTTAACTCATACAAAACGACTCAACACTCTCATTACAAATTAGATTTAATGCTTCTGTGTTTAGTTTATATTAACCACTAAGAGATCATTTAACCCGAGCAACCATGCGATCATAACGGAAATGATCAGATCAAACATTAAAAGAGAGTTCATTAGCGTTCTAACACAACAACAAAATAAACAACTTTAATAACATTAAATTTTAAGTTTTTACGATATTAAAACTGATTTTGTTGTTTTTAATTCTGTTGGCAGAATACGTTGTGAAAATTCAGTGGCTTTATAAATAAAATAAAACAAACAACAAGAAGATAACAAAAAGTGCGAAAAGTAACGTTCATATTAAACAGTCAGAGCATTTACGATCATTTTTTATTTTTTATTTATATTTTAATATCGTTTTGGTAGCGTCGTATAAAACAATCAATTTAAAATAAAAGATTTTCAGTTGATTTTTAAAACTTGCATACGACAGTTGAACGTTAAGGTTACAAAAAAATAAAAAAAAAGATTTATAATAAATTAATAAAAAAAATACACTCGGAATTGATTAATCGATCGATATTGGCGATTAAACGGATTTAAAGAAACATCTGAAATTTGTTGAAAAAATTTAAAATACAAAAAAATATACGAACGATTTTACTTAATAAAATAACAAGAATACAAGCAAAAATTAAAATAAAAGCTTGAAAAGAATAAGAAAAAAATGGAATTCAAAAATCGTGTTTCAAAAAAATTTCTGGGACTGGTTTTGTTATTGTGCATTTCAAGAGGTGAATACAAAAAAATATTTGCATTTTTTTTAAGGGTGATTCAATTTTATTTATTTATAAAAAAAAATTTAGTTAAGCAGTAATTTTTTATAAACTGTTTTAAAAAATCTTTTGAGTACGATAAAGTTATCGAAAAAATAGACTTCAAGTAATTTTTATAGCAACGAGTTTTGAAGAATTGTATATTCTACGCAAGAGTTTTTAAAAACTTTGATTTTCTTTAAAATAATCATCGAAATTTACAAACAAAAATATCGATAACTAATATTTTTTATAAAATATAATTATCGATAACATATAAAAATATGTGCATAGAACATTAAAAATTACAAAATTTTAATATTCGTTAATAAAAAGAGTTACTCTTAATAAAACATATGTTAATTACAACAAACAAAAATAGTTTTTCATATGCAGAAAAATAAATATAACAATCATTACTAAAAAAAACTTATCGATAACAAAATTTTCTTAAATTGTATAAATAGTTTTGTTTGAAAAATTTTTATTTATTATTTTTAATAGCAAAAAATATGTAATGAAAGCTTTTATTATCTATAAATTTTGAGATTAAATAAGTAAAATTTAGTTATCGAAATATTTTCTGAACTAGAAGTTGCTGGCAACGAATATTTTTGTCATCGAAATATAAAATTTTGCTATAAAAAATATATATGGGTTCACCGAAAATGTCTGCGTGCATGAATTATGAATTTGAGATTTTTTAATTGTTAATTTTCTGTAGAAAGTAAACTGATATTAAAAACAGTTTAAAGTTTTAAGTGAAAATTTATTGAAAATATGTGGTTTTATTAAAAACTTAAATTTTTAATAAAAAAAAGACTTGAGTTTTTTTCCGGAAAGTTTAATCGGTAAACTAAATTTCCTTCACGTAAGATCATTTTACCGATTTGAATCCCCTCTTGACAACCCTTCGTTATACATTTTATAATTACTTTCGTAGCAAATTTTCGCTTCGTAATATATGAACAGCCCCTTCTTTATAAATATCTCCTTTATCATTTTTATTAATAAAATTAATTGATAATTTTTAGTCTTTTTTTACTTATCGATAACTTTTTTATTTTTATTATTCATTTAATTTAGCAGCAATAAATATTTTACTCAAAAGAAATATGAATTTGTGTAGATTTATGATCTTCAAAAAGATTTCAAAAGTACACGTTTCAATTTCATAAACTTTGGGAACGCAAAATAAAGATTCGTATTTCAAAATCTTTACGATATTTTGAGTCTGTTTAAATATATCTAAAGGTAAAATATTCACGATGCATCTCTGGACGCTTCGAGTTGCAGCAACCAGTTTTGCTCGCTCAGTACAAACGAAGCAACACGAGGAGGCAAATTACGGCATTTCCGGAATTTCCATTAAATATCTATTGTAATTTCGATCGATATCGAATGCCGTAATTTGCACCGAGTATTATTTGTTTATTCATTAACAAATTTATACAATTTTCTTAATTTTCAATTTCCATCATGTATTCGCAACGGCGCGCACCAGGCAACCGTTGCTGCAACCCACACACGTAACACCAACAGTTGACGTTATCGCTGCAATTGGATCTACGCTCCGAAGTGACAGGAGTCTCACTCTGGCAGAGATTCTCAACCGGTAGTTTATTGCCCAGGGAAGAGCCTCCGACAACAGCAAAGCTGTTTTTGCAATAACAACAGCAGCCGCCGGTTGAAGTTTTTTTAATTATATCGACCACTAAGTGCCAAATTATCGTAAGCGGTAATTATTCGAAAATTGTTTGGTATTGAAATCACAATTGTATATGTACATCCACCGATAGATAAAAATTTTAAAAATTTTTTATAAGATTTATAGAAGACATCGTTGGTTTATGTCTATGAAACATAAAAATAATATAAAAAACTTCAGTTGATATTTTTAAATTTTGAAGCTTACGTTAATTTGGCGCTTAAGGGACTGATACATAGAAAGCCATTTCAAGCGCAGTTTTATTTCCTAAATGATATTTATCGAGATCAAAAAAATTTTTTTATATTATAAATTTACCAAAAATACCTCGATCTATTAGAGCCAAATTATCGTAAGTGACATATTTTTTGCACAACTTTTCTTATTGCTTAAATTAAAATTTGATTGGCCCATCGCTTGTTTTAAATAGTAAAACTTTCAAATTTGTTGACAACTTGTAAAATTCAAGCCGTAAGATTTATCGTGAGCGACGATTCGCATGCAAAATAGTTTAGTGAATTTATTCAGGCATCTATCGATTTCAAATCGCCTGATTTCGTTAAACGAATCATTGCCAAATACGCGCTCTGTAAATCGGACTATGTTCTGGAATGGACTTAAAGTTCTAATAGAATATTCTAAGTGTCAAAACAATAAAGAAGAATTAGTTAATTTGTTTTTAGTGGAATTTGATTTTAGAAATTGTGCGATTTGACATCAATCGATTTCCATCACATACCGGATTATTTATTTATTTATTATTATGAGATATTCTCCCAATATAATTTTAAAAAATGTGCATAAGAAGCATGTACGAGTATATATAAAATTCTTTTAAAAAAAATATTAAAAAAATCCTCTCTTATAAAATTTAAGATTTGTCGCCTACGATAAATGGCAGCAAAATATTAATGGAGTTCACAAGAGTGTACAAAAGCCGTTTGCTTTTCTAGAAAAAAGTGCAACATTTCTTGCACTTTTTATTGAAAACTCGCAATATAATGATTATTTGAAATAGTGAGTTTATTGCTTCATCACTTACACGGCAAAATTTTTGTCTTAAGAAAACTTTGAATTGAAATTATTTTGATAAAAAGTAAAAGAAATGTTAAATTTTTTTAGAAAAAAAAACGGCATAAGTGTTCTAGCGATTATATATCGTTATATAAAATGCAAAGCGCTTTAATTAACACAAAATGCAAAATCGATTTTTATTGATTCCGGTGCGTTTCATAAAAATATACCACTGCAAAAATATCAGACTCCCCCACACAAAAATTCGGGAGAGTTTTTTTTTATTTTATATTGGAAAAATTTGCATTTAAGACCATGATATATATATTACATTTTAACATGTATTTTGCTTCTACTGTAAAATTATTTAAATTGTAATTATAGCGTTTTGCGTTTTAGGTAACAATATGCTAAGTTTTTTAAAGTGCGTATGCAGTTTTTTCTCTCTTTTAATTTTTGTTATAAAGGATATCAGCGTATATTTTATAGGTTTTGAAAAAAAACTTACTTCATACAAACGTTACAACAGTTACTACAGCTTGTGAGCTTCTTTAAAGAGCTTTACAGCTTTTATTCTTTTTCTTTTTGTTTTTGAAGGTCTACTTGAAGTAAATCAACTTAATTATCAGTATGCATTAACTTCGTAATTTTTAACCTTAAAAAACTTCTTTATGTCCAAAACAAAGTTAACAATCATAAATTCCATTCGAAATTACAAATTGTTAATAAAACGTGTTATACGATTTTTTATTTAATTATAAAAAAATTACTAATTATTAGTAGCATAAAGATTTCAATGTAGCAGAAGGTTTTTGTTTCTTTTTTTAATGCATTTAATCAAACAACGTCATAACTGGAAAAACTTGATTTTTGATTTAAGAATGCAGAGTTACTCTTCTCATCGCTCTTCAGCTTGCGTAATTAAATCATACAAATATGTACCTTGTTTAGTCACCTCTTGAGAGAAGAATGTATTTTTTTCATTTTTCTCTGAAGTTATGTGTAATTTAAAAACTCCAAACTCGTTTTCCGAAGAACGACTTTTTTCTTTTTTTGAGTTATGTCGTTGTTTGAGTAAATGAGCGTTATGTATTTATAATTTTTATAATTATTTTTATAGGAAGAATATTTGCAATATAGTTGTTTAGTTTTTGCAAAAGTAATTTTATTTGCATTGGAGCAAATCTTATTAATAATTTAATTACTTAATTATTATCAATAAAAGTTGTGCTAATGAATTTAGAAAGTCATTAAATAAAACTTCAAAATACTATTCCTTTCTAATCCATTGTGTTAAGCGTTTGTAGTTGGCTGGCAATAGTGGCTGTTAGATAAGATATATTTCTAGCACCAGCTGAAAATTTCATATCCGTGTTTCATATTAAATACAACAACAAATAAACAATCACAACTGAAAGTTAAATAATATTTAAATTGCTTAGATTATTTAAAACTTAAAATTTATTATAATGGAATTTCCACAGACAATTTTAACGTGTACAACTTTATTTCAGTCTCATTATAAAATATCCTTTTTCGTGTTTATCCTTACCGTGCTTACTTTTATAACTTAACTTGCTTTATATTTATTTTTTATTTATATTTTATTTTTTTATTTTTTTTTTGGTAAAAAAATATTTCTATGATTTTCTTTTGTGTGCATGAATGTTTTTTCTTTAATTTATTCAAGGCCTTTTTAGTCTGTCGTAGTTTTTTCTTATTTTGTCAAAGTTACATATTTAACTTCTATTTTTGAGTATTTTTTTTTCTCCACAATCACATTCAAATTGAAAACGTGTTTCGTATGTTCTTCATAAGAAAAATAAGAATAATAATAACAATAAGTCACAAGAAAAATTATACAACTCAACAAAAAGTTTATTGTTGAAGGTGTTAATTTACAAACCAAAGAATAAAGAAAAAAAACAAGTTTATAAAAAGTTTGTTTTATCGAGAGAAAAAAAAACATACAGAAAAAATTAAATTACAAATAAAAATTTTAAATTAATGGATTTTTAAATAATTCTTTTCAAGAAATTTAAATTTTGCAATACCCATACATGTTCGCTCTGAGACCATTGACAACGTAAGTGCGACCCCTCCAAAGTCTGTATCTAATTCCTACTTACCTTTAGGTCTCTTAATTAAACTCTGAAAGTTAATAAAATTTACATTTTTATTATTGACATCTACTTCAGAAAAGTACCCAAATTGTAGCCTAGAATTACTAAAACGTACTAGTAAATCACTGGTTGCAATGTGTACATATGGTCCCAAAATAACTACCTAGTCAATAGTACCAATGTCAGTAGTGGATTTTCAATGGCACGCACATGTTAAATGTCTATAGTAAATAGCATTGTCTGGGGTATTATAATTCACTAGTACTGCTGACTGTGTCAATGGTAAGTCAGTACAGTTTCACTATTGACATTTCCTGCAGGGTATTTTGTAAAAAGAGAGAGATAGGTAAGAGAACTTTAAGTTGTTTATTAAGATTGTTTTTTGTTTTTGTATTTTACCGTATATATTTATGTAAATAGTTAATATTTAATTACTAGAATGCGGGCGATTCGCGGTCGACCGCTAAATATTACTCGTATCTAAAAACTTATGAAGAGTTCACGTCAATTTTTCTAAGTAAATAATTTAGTTTTAGCTTAATTTTTTTAACTGTATTTGTTTAATTAAAGGTCCATAAGCCCGGCTTGAGTTCGCGGCTAGAATTCGTTATTAATTTGTAAACTATTTTATAAAAAAAAAGGAAGAAAGTCTAGTTAATACAATTATTCTGTTGGCACAAACTAACAGCTGCATGCTAATGAGATATTGCAGCGACCATCGAAAACACTGTTGTTACATTCTACTGGTGTTAATTAGCTTCTCCCGTATTCCATTTCATTAAAAAAAGATCAAAACTAATGACTTGAACTAAAAAATGTAAGCCTTGATCTCAAGCCTGATTTGAAACCTTTCAAATATTCATAAATATATAAATTAAAATCATTTGCTTAAAAAAATTTAAAATTTGAACACATTAAGCGCGTTCATAAAATACAAAGCGAAAAGTTCAGTACTCTACAGGATCTCACTTCTTTTATAAAAGCCAAATTAGATTAATCATTTATATGAAGTCATTTAGCAGAAAATTAAGTTGATATTTGTCAGAATTTGCCATAAACAGCATAAAATAATTATCACCCTACTAAAGCATTTGAAATACAATTTAATTCCTTTTTTGTCAATTTTTTTTATAGTAAAACAAAATAAAATAAAATTCACAAACAGTTTCTTATTGATTTTGTTTCACTTTTTGTTTCATTTAACAAAAAAAATCGAATTTCAATGACAAAATTTATTAACTTTTTTTATACAAACACGTTTTAATGTCAACACTAAAAGAACTGAAACAAGAGGAAAAATAAAATATTATTTAAATAAAGAGACAAATAAATATGTTAATTTTTGTTTTAAATTAAATAAAAACACTTTCAGAAAACTGGCTTAAGTTTTTGGTCATAAACCTGATCTGAAATGCACTTCGTTTAAAAGTGGCAAATCCCACTTTTGTTAAAAGAAAAAATATGTTGGTGAACAACAAAACGGAACAGTTTCTTTCGCAGTCTGAGTGTTAAAATAATTAATTGTTTAGTGTGATTAATCAAATATATAACGCGTATATAGATCTACAATAGTAAAGGCTGATTTTTTAAGAGCTTTCGGATTTGATGTAAAAAAACACATAAAATTTAGAGAAATTTATGAAATCTTTATTGGAGTCGACAGAACGATCTAAATAATTCATTGTTTAAAGATGATTTCATGTAAATGTTGACCGTGGCTACGCCTCAAATGGTTCATAAGATGGGTTTAATTTTGACATACTTCCTCTAACATATCGGCCGGTATCTCACGAATAAATTCTTCAATATTGGCTTCCAGTGCGTCAAACGTAGCGGGCTTGTCCCTATAGACATGAGCCTTAACATAGCCCCACAAAAAATTGTCTAAAGACGTTAAATCGCACGATCTAGGCGGCCAATTGATCGGCCCCAAACGTGAAATAAACTGTTCACAGAACTCGCCTCTCCATTGGGCAATTGTTTCGCGTGCTGTGTGGCATATGGCACTGTCTTGTTGCAACTAGATGTCAGCCAAGTCCAGCTCTTCCATTTTGGGCAAAAAATTTTGTAATCATCGCATCATCGATGATAATTCACGGTCATCAACTACACTGGCGGTTGCAGCTGCGATATTTTCCTCTGCACGCACTCTACGTGTGCGTGTTGGTGATTTAATGTTCAATAATGTGAATTTGGTGCGAAGTTTAGTCAAGCGATTCCGAATAGCCGCCTCAGAAGGTCGCCCAAACTGGCCACAAAATGGAAGATGTGCACAATGCACTTTCTTAACCGAGAATTAATTTTAATAATAAAATTCTATAATCTATATTTTTAATTACAATTCAATGAATAATTTTAGTCAGGCTCAAGTTCATTTTTGTTGTATACTTTATGAAAAAGCTTTTAACGCATAAATATTAATAATAATTAATTAATAACCGGTTTGTTGTGCGTTGAACCACATGAGGAGTTTCTTCTTGAGTTGCACTAAACCAGCGCTGATTTCTTTATAAATTAACATTATTTAAAAAAATTAAAAAATTATCTCTTATTATTATTTGTTTTAGTAAATTTATTCATAAATAAAATTTCTTTTTTATTTTTTTTATAAAAAAAACGTGAGCATCATTATCATTATCATCATTACCTGCCCACCCCTCTAGTGTTGCATTTTTTATTTATTATTATTTTTGTAAGTAAATAATAATAAATGTTGTACATAAAGTTTATGGCAGTTTACTGATTTATTGCGCAGCCCGTTTGAATTAGAGATGGTGTCGTGAGTAACAATCACTCACGCTTATGCACGCTTTAAAAAATTGTACTCTAGCACGTCTTTATATTTTTGGCTCACGTGAGTGGAAAAAAAGTTGGTCGAAATCATAACAACTCACGCTCACGAAATATTTCTGAAAAAAATTTATAAAACAATTTAAATAGATTTGAAAATTAAAAGAAATAAAATATAATAAAGCTAAAAAACCACTAACGCTCAGTTTTTTTATACTCACGGTCACACACGCTCACGTAATTGAAACAAAAACTAATCACGCTCATCACGAGAGTACTACCCATCTCTAGTTTGAATATAAAATCTTCATAAAATAATTTGTAAAATATTGGAAATCTTCAAGGAAGTAAATTTTCATAGTTCAGTCGTATTTTATATATAAAATTCAAATAAATTATTCGAAGTAATTAAAGTTTTTTTATTAAAAGTGTTAATTATTTAATTATAAATTAAAATTTCACAGAAAAATTTATTAGTTAGTTAAACTGCGTCTTCACAAGCAATCGACTTGAACATGACATGAACATGACACCGGCAGAGCAATTTTAATGTCCATGTTTTTGAATGTGGCGAATACGTGTAGATGTTCATGTTCTCCCTGCTCATATAATTTTCAGGTCTACATTAGCCATATGCGATGTTCGAAATGATGTTCATACCAAGTTGATGGCTAATGGAGACATCTACTAAAGACAAATCAAACAGCTAAATCCACTATACTTTCCTCTAAACAAAAACTGCTTCAGTTTTTAAGGGGTTAAAACTTGTCTTTATAGTCACGTGGCTTTTTTTTAATACATATTTTTTTTTCATTAATCTTGCAAAATGTTAATTATTATTTTTGAATTCATTATTTGAAATAATAATAATTAATATATTACGAGACAATTAGTTGTTAGTGAAATGATTAGCATTTGTGAAGTATTAAAGATGGAATATTTTGCAATTATTTGTTGTTTAATAACTTTTCAAAAGACACAAATCTTAAAAGGCTTAACTAAAGAGACACACATATATAAGACAGTTCTATCACAAGTCAAATAATTATAAAATACTTGACAGTTTTGTATTAATCTTGTGATTATTTGGAAATGACGCACAGTGCAACAGAGAAAACCCCACGCTTTTTATTTGAAATATGAATAATTCACTGAATTAATTTTATATACTCGTATTTAAATTTAAATAAAGAACACTTGTAGTTAATTAATCTTGATGCGTCAAATGTGCAAGCAAATCCACATATTTATGAGCTGAAAATTATAGAGACGCCTGAAAATACTAAAACAATTTCGTGCGTGGCTTAGCAGGATGTTTCTTAAAAATACTCTTTTCAACTGGGTGCGTTTCGCACCATTTTCGGTGTTTTTTTTTAATTTTTTGTGCGAGAAATTCCTTAGTTGGTGCGCGGTGTGCTTTTTTTAATTTCGGTGTCTTTTTTAATTTTTGGTGGCACAAAACTCAACTCAACTTTTTATTTCAGTGTGAGAAAAAAATCGTTGTACAATAAAATACACCTGTTTAATTTAGAATAATTATTCTACTTGTTAATCTCTTTTTCAAAAGTTTTATAGAATTAATGTGCGAAAATGTATTGTCTTGTACAAATGAACGCAAACATTTTAAATTATTATTATTTTAAATTATTATTGAATTAGTTTTAATCAAATTGAATTGTTTATTAATTAAAATTCTAAATTTGAATTGAAATTTTGGAAGCCTCGAAAATGATTTCTTTGATATGTCGTGGTGGAATTTTTTTTCCTCATGCCAAAAGCCATCAAAAAATCTATGGCACAATATCGACAAATTTTTGTCCTTACAAATCGGTCGACCCTACTGTGTACTCGTATATTTTTAATATGAAAATATCAAACTGAAAAATAAATGAAAAATAAATTTTTTTTAATATTTTAATAAAACGATAAATAGTGAACTATTATTCATTTTGAATCTTAAATATTAATTGTTGATCTCTTTTTAAAAAGTTTAGTATACAATTTAAGAAATAAAAAATTATTATCTATTTTGTAGATTTATTTTTTTTTTTGAACTCTTAACTGTAAAAGACTGGCGTATTGTTATATTCTTAATACAAAAATATTATCATTTTTATGAAAAATGAATTCAATAAACATTTTAAATAAAAGAGAAATTCTAAATTTGGTGCGTTTTTTAAAAGGGGCGTTTTTTGTTCCATTTTGGTGCGTTTTAAAATTTTAAAGTTGATAACGCTGATGAAAATTCACACAATCTTGACGTTGACGAAATGCGCCGCACCCGGCAAACTCTACAATATATTTGTTTCTATTTCTTACGCCGGTGAACGACGAACAAACCGATACCACGTTCGTTCGTTCGTTTTTAGTTTTCAAGTGTTTTGCTAAATAAAGTAATTATTTTATTTTTATTTTATAGTATTTTAAATAAATATAGAAAATGTATAATTACAAAAATTGTTTTAAGCTGTGTTCTTGTCAATGCTTAATTTAATAAATATTATATTTTTAATATATATTCGTCATTATTTTGCTTCATACGATAAATTTCCAAAGCAAATTTTCACCGACGAATTCGTAGCGTTGGGAGAAATTCATCGTTCGTCTCAGTTATGTTTCTAGCATAACTCTTATGTTTTAGAGTTAAAATTGTTCTAATAATTTTCAAAACCTAAACTAAACATTTCAAATTCAATTATTTCTTCCAGTATGTCACGGTCATCTGATGTGTTATGTTTGTAATAATTGTGATCAAATAACCGCTCAAACCCCACAGTTTGAATGCAATGAAGATTTCTTTAATACCAGCGGACAAACAGACTCATCTGTACAAACAACAACAGAACATCCAAAGACAACTGCGGCCGCTACAGAAAACACGGATACAACAACGACAGATGGGACGACGTTAACGCCGGCAACTAATAATACCGAAGAAATAACTATGACAACAACAAGAACAACAACAACTGAAACAAAATCGCCTGAAGCCACCACAAAAGCAACAACCGAAAATGTTACAGAAACTACTACAGAGGCCATAACAGAAACTACGACTTTGAAGGTAACAGAAACTACGCAAGGATCAACAAGTACAACTGAGGAGCAGCAACAACCCTCCTCACCCCGAGTGGGTCCATCATTTAATGCCGCAACTGTGGTGCCAACGCCACCCAACAGTGGCACTTTAAAGCCCTTAGATGATGTTGAAAGTTTAAACAATCAAACTGGTGCTCATGCACAGCATGTTAACAAGGACGACGTGGAGGAAGTTGATGTTGAACAGGGCAACACCACTAAACCCTACAAACCGTCGGCTGAGTTTAGAGTACGCCAACTGAGATCGGTCAGTGATGTAACGTATCATTGCTTCAAAGTGCAAGCCACAACAGGTGAGTTCGTAATAAAAATATCGACTGCAATGTAATTATAATACGTTTTCCTTTCAGTTAATGGCACTATGGTCGTAAATCGTGGTTGCTCTCGTACACAAACCAATGAATCTGTGTGTGGCCAATGGCAGTCACAACACTCTAATGAAAAAATGATCAAATGTTATCCCTGCTCTCGCACAAAATGCAACGGAAGTTCAGCTTTGAATGTATCGATTGCAGCTTTAATTGTGGCTGTCGTGGCAGTATTTATGCACCGGAAGTAAAAAACTCTGACTGTGTGTGTGTGTCTAAGAGAATAAATAAGGGAGCAATGCAAAATATATAAAATATTTTTTCTCTGTAGACAGGAGAACGAAAATCCTTTTTTATGATTTCTCAAACATACTTAAAAGTCTTTAAATTTCAAAGGCTTTAAAATAAAGTATTCTAACTTTTCTTTTACACGGGTTAAGCAACAAAATAGTGTAAATATGAATACCATGTTTTTTCTTTTATTACAAAAAAATAGTTCTAGTTTTGCTGCTAAGTTTTAATATTTCAAAGATTTCAAAAAGTTTATTTCAAAAAAAACAAGCGTTTCATTTAAAGAAAATATACCGCCAATTTATGATACGAAGCCATTAAACACACAAACTAAACTCTTCCAATTATTTTATTTTTATGTTTAACTTGTTTTTTTTTTCTTTTAATTTAATTATAATTTGCTATACTTTTTATGTTAATTGTATTTCATAAGTTTATCGTTGATACATGTATGTAATTGTACATTTTATTGTATATTTTAAAAACTTTTAAAATAAAAAAAATCGAAACACGTATTTCTATTATGGATCCGTCAAATAAAGGGTGTCTCAAAATTAGCGCAAGATTTGAATTAAATAGAACACAGAGTTTTTGAGTAAATATTTTCATTGTTTTTGCGGTGCTGGTCAATAATGAAAAAATAGTATTCTGTCTGGTCAGCTGGAGAGAAAAGAAGAAAAATTAGCAATTTAAAAAGGCCACAAAAGGCTAAATCGCCCAAAAAAAAGAGCAAAAAAGGGAAAATTTATTTATATTCACAATTCCACGTTTTATTTATTAATAAAAAAATGCATACAACGTGTTAAAAGTTATTAAACAGAAATGCACTTCATGTACATAAACGAGAAAGAGCAATAAAAATATGCCGCAAATGTTCATAAATTATAAAAATTTTTCTAATAAATATAATGCAAATATTTTTGCAATAACAGCCTAAATAATTCGACTGTCTTCCAAGCCGTTAATTGCTCTGTTGGCACTGCATATATTTTCAAAATGTCGCGACGACGATAACCATTTGAAACGTTACAAAAAACAATGAGGGCATTGGTTTCAAAGTTGGTATACAAAGTAGCAGTGCTTTGGAACTTTTTGTAGTTATACAGTTTGGAAGTCTGTCTTATTAAAAGCAACTAGTGTATCCAGCGGTCGTTGGGCGAATCGACCGCATTCTAATAAATAAATATTAAGCATTTACATAAATATACCTATACGATAAAATACAAAAACATTCTAAATAAACAACATAAAATTCTCTTACTTAGCTCTCCTTTGCTTACAAAGTACGTATAGAAAAAACCCTGGCTGATTTCTATCCAAAAACAAATTGGACAAACACACATGCACATTTTGTTCATTTTTTAAATTGAAGCTGATACATGCATGTTCAATAAGTGTACATGTGTTAGTAGCATATTTTAACGCTTATAACTCTTAAAATACTCAACCTATTTAAATATAATTAAGATTGTGCACATCTACATAACAACCCCATTAAACCATTAAAATCTTTCTAAAATCGGTTCAGTATTACGGCCGCAAAAGGGATCTAAAAAAACGTGTTGCTTATTAATAATATAGATTAGGGGCTTAATGGGTAATTTCTGTTGGGAAAAAAAATATACAAACATGAAAAATCGATAGCAAGTAGATACACTGCATGCAAATATGCAACATACGAAGGCCGAAATAAAATATTTATCTGTTTCAGAAATTTTTATGAGCTTTCGCATCGAGTTGTTAGTGCATATTTTTGCATATTTTACTATTTACAGCATTTTTGTTTGCATTTTCCAGTCTTATGAGCATATTTACAATATTTTTCGAATTAACAGAGTATACACGACCCTTTTAGAGAACATTTTAGAAATATAATGCCACTTGATCTAATATGCTTACATATTTAAAATACAAAATACAAAATACTTACACATGTATGTATTTAAAATACAAAATACACCATTTTTATTTAAACCAAGAAATACATTAGATAAAAGTAATCAACAAAACAATTGTTTCCTTTCATAAATGTTAGATTTTTGAATGTAGCTTCAGACAAACTGTTTCTTGTTGGAGAATAAATAAAACCACCTAAAGAAAATAATCTTTCTACAGGTCCTGATGAGCACAAATTTGTAATAAATTCTATGAATACTCTTTTTATATTTGGATAGCTGTCAAGAGTGATAATGCCTTTGCTCTTGGTACTGAGGAAACTGACAAATTCCAACTCCAAATTTGATGTCCTAGATTCACCATCATCCCTATCTCAGAAAACAACAAAATCATCGTCTTTTTTACTGGTGCTTCTACTCCAGGTGTCATTTTAAGTTTTTTGTAATTTTCCTCCAGAGTATAAATTGCAAGATTTTGGATTCTTTGCCTTTCTTCTGTCGTGATGTTTTCTGGCAGCCAACGCATCTTATAACCAGGATGATAACAGAAAGCCAAAATAGCTCTATTTATTTCCGGTGATAGTTTAAAAAACTTATCGAATCTTTTTTCCAAGCTCTCTTTTAGTAGTGATAGGAGTTAAATGTCTTAAATTGTGTCCATACAAGCGACTTAATCTTGTTCTAAAGGACTTAAAGTCGGCAAAAGTTTTCCGTAATAACAGTTGTTACATTGAAGGTAATCTAAAGCAGTGGCAATAGGTTTCCGCGAACGTGCTCTCCTTATGTACATAACTTACCAAATAATTAATATAATTTGGATTTACTTTTCATACAGAGAAATACTGCCATTTTTTGTATGTATTTAAAATACAAAATACAAAATACTTGCACGTCACGTATTTGTATTTTAAATATGTATTTGAAATACATGTATTTCAAATACTGCCCAGCCCTGCTTACATAGTCTTCACAACGGAAGCAAAAAATCAGTTTCAAATTCTGCTCAACATTTGTTACAGTTTCGCCTGCTGCATCTGATTGCCAGTCTATATTTGCTCAAACTAAAGCAGTTTAAAAGTTTTATCTTTAAAAAAAAATTATAAAAAACGTGTAAGTGCAATTTTTGCAACAGAGGTAAAAATTAAGTAACCAAAACACTGTTGGAAGAATAGAAGGTGCCAATCTCTGTCTATTTCTACTAATTTTTCCTCTAATCTCAAGTAAATTTCAGTTATTTTTTTACGTAATCACCCAATTAAAAATATTTAAAAAGAAACAACAACTTGTCTCATGACATGCAAGATGGAATAAATAAAAAAACTTAAGGGGACACCCGGGTTTGAACCGGGGACCTCTCGATCTGCAGTCGAATGCTCTACCACTGAGCTATATCCCCACATATCAAACTTAAGCAAAACATTCAATATGAACACAGCAAAGCTCTCACATTTATCAAATTTAAAAAAAAAGTTATAGGAAGAGCAGAACAACCACCAAATAAAATGTACTGCGACACTCAAGCACATGTGTGCACACAAACACAAAATCACTCAACCACACAAACGTTTTTAAACTAACGAAAAATGTTAACAAACAAGCGTATGATTATTGAAATCTCACTGATATGATAAACAATTAAAACCGAACAAAAACATTCATACACCCAGTGATGCCAGCAAAATTTTAAATTTAAAATCGTTAAAATTATGGAAACAGAAGAAATCAGCTGAAAATATACACAATATATGCCACTATAGGAATATTTACGTTTTACTAAAGGAAGGAAAAAAAATACACAAATAAATGAATTTATTTATCTTTTATATTTTTATATTGAAAAAAGATAACGAGGCAATCTCGATTAATAAATTTAAAAAAAAATTAAATTATTTAATTGGTGCTTTTTACGGGAATTGCTAAAATTGTAGTATTTTAAATTTTTATTCGCACTTTTTCCCAATTATTTATATTATAAAAATTATTTAATGAAATCGTTTCAATATAAATATACAATATATAAGTTCGACTAATTACTTAAAAACATTAGTTACTTACAAACATTACTTACAAACATTAATTTAATGAAAATTGTAAATTTCTTATGATTGTTCTCTTAGAGCTCTGCCATTTACTCGAAATAGCATATTTCGAATAAGTTTGTTATCTATTTTATGTTTCTTTATTTGATGTACGTCATTCTAGTCATCTCTCAAAATTAAATTAAAAAAATATTACACAGATTAAAGCTAAGGTCAGCCCTTGCACTTCAAATGCTGATCACTCGGTAGATTTGGCAACTGTCAAAACACCCATTTGGTGGCATTTGTTCCTCTGAAAGATTTTTCAAAAGAGAACACAAATTTAATCAGAACACATTTTCTTGCAAATTTCCTTAAATATTCAGTAAAGTATATATAAAAAAACTATTGCGGAGAATATTTCACTAATAGATATCTTTATTCAAGATTTGGGTGTTTATTTTTTTCAACCAGATAGTGATATTGGTACAGAAATCAAAACATGATTCCTTGAATAAAATTTTTAAAGTAAAACTCGTTTATAGCGAATCCTCTGTTGTTACAAACTACTCGTAATTCCAAAATCGCAACGTTTTGATAGCCATTTTCATGCAAAAATACTTCGTTATAGCGAACACGCTTATAACGAGTCCTTGTTTTTAACGATCTACAGTTTCGGTGCCACGAAGTAAATTTTATAAATTTTTTCCCTCTTATAATGAATTTATAAAAATATATACACATCAATTTTTAATCTTACATTTCCAGAGCACATTTATTTATTTATTTATTCGCATTCCCATACAACAAACATTATAGTCTTATAATTATAGTACAGGATCAGCATAATTGACCAGACACATGTAATACAATTAAATAGTAATAATAAAAATGTTTGAAAAATATAAAAAATTTTACATAATGGCGTTTTCTTTTCTAGAAAAAAGTGCAGCATTTCTTGCCCTTTCTATTGAAAATATGATTTTCTGAAAAAGTGAGTTTTTTAGAAATTTCTGTATCACATTTTTGTATTTACAAGGCAAAATTTTTGTCTTGAGAAAACTTTGAATTGCTTTTTTATAAAAAGTAAAAGAAATGCTACACACCTTTTTCAGAAAAGAAAACGGAATCAATAAAAATGTACATTTTAACATTTTCAATTAGCAGAAATTGGAAAAACATTTTTGAAATGTCGCAATATAAGAAACAAAGTTTCTTATGACGAACTAATTTTGCTGGTTCCGTGGAGTTTGCTATAAACGAGGTTTACTGAATATGTACACTAGGGTGGGTCGATTTAGCAATCGATATTGTACCTTGTATTTTTCGATAGCTTTTGGCATCTATACAATACATCAAAAAATCCATTTTCGAGGCGCCCAATTTGTAATTATATTTTTAAAGGTTTTTAGTAGGTAATAAAAAAAGTTTTGATGATATATATTTTTTTTAAATATTACTTTTCCAAGGTGAAATTTATCTTTGCATTATTATTATTTTGAATTGTTATCGAATTAATTTTGATGTAATTGAATTATTTATTAATGAAAATTTGAAATTTAAATTTATGCGCCTCGAAAATGATTTTTTAGATATGTTGTTGTTGAATTTTTTTCCTCATGCCAAAAGCTATCGAAAAATCGCACAATAGCACAATATCGAAAAATTTTTGTGCTTGCAAATTGGCCCACCCTGAAAAACACACTTTAACATTCAGGGGGATTTTTCCGAAAATCGTTATATTTAGGGGGGAGAAAAAATTTACCTGGGAGCACTGTGGAAGACAGTAAAAAAAATCAATAAATAATAAAGTATACTTTCTGGCATGTTTCCGCTGGAAAATATAATCTGCGTGCAAGTATTAAGGGGGCCCTGTGTGTTGTTGATAAATTCTCATATGAATTGCTAAATTCGCTATTTAGCAGCGGAAGTAATATTCTTATGGCCTTATTCACAAAGGATTAATAAAATTATTGTAGGTTTAATGTTGGAATTTTATATGGGAAACCGGTTTTAATGTACACATTAACATTTTATATATTGAAACGATTAATTTTGGCTCAAGTTCAAACCCGAATTTACCCATTTATTTATTCTAATTTTTTAATTTTTTTTTTTATTTTTATTAGAAATTTTTTTGGATAAATTCATTATTTTTATTAAGAGAGTACTATATATAGAACAATTTTTATTATTCATCATATTAGCAGAACGGATCAGTACTGATTTCGAGGTCGCTACACCATCTCATCAGCGTTCTTTGTTCAATTTTACTACTTTTGACGGTGGATACTAGTGATCAGGAATATCAACTATTTAACCGTATTATTTAACAAATTAGAATACGAAAAGTACAAACTTATTCATTTTCACATGTCAAATCAATTTCGGTTAGTACGAAATCCCATCTATGATGAATAACTACTCCATATATTCTAGTTTCTCTTGCTTATTCAGCGCCATTGGCTGCTAAGAATAAACGGTACTTAATCATGTTGTTAGGTTTCTGTCATTTGTAGTTGAATTTCTTTTTTAGTATTCAACCAACTATGACCACGTAAACATGTAGAATATATAGAGTAGTTATTGTTCTATATATAGTACTCTCTTAATAAAAATAATGAATTTATCTAAAAAAATTTCTAATAAAAATTAAAAAAATAAAAAAATTAGAATAAATAAATGGGTAAATTCGGGTTTGAACTTGAGCCAAAATTAATCGTTTCAATATATAAAATATTAATAAAAGTTCGACTAATTACTTATAAACATTAATTGTACACATTAACTTTATTAAGCGTTTGTGAATAAGGCCATTAGTCTATTAACTACTAAGCAAATTAGTAACGCAACGTGACTATTTTTACATTTTGATGTTTTTTTATGTACATTGATAAGAAACTGTTTGAATTATAAAAATTATTTCAATAATGGGAAAACGATATTGAAAACAATGTATCAGCTATCGATTTATTTATCTTTTTGTTATTGCGTTAGCCAAGCCCTTACTACATATTATTATTCGTTTAGAATAAACAAGTCAGCAAATAAGGTTGGCCAAATATGTTTTCTAATGTTGGCCAATTTATTGAGTTTTCCTATGCAGGTCTTTTAGAAATATGCTACATAATTGTTCTTGTAGCAATGGCCACTAGCTACATAATTAAATATTTAAAAAACAACAAAATTATTATGGCGACTATTCGCCATCATCAATTAACATCTTCAAAAAATTTCTAATTACATTTTTTTGCGGTTTTCTTTTTTCATGGAAGTAAAAATAGTGAAGTTATGAGAGTGATCGATGTACAAGAGTGCATACATATATAAAGATATGTGTGTATATATGTATATTCAATGTATACATGTGCTTATATATATGCCTATTGCTAATTTAATATAGAAACGCCGTAACTAAATGTTTCTTTAAAAATCGAGTTTTTTGCATTTTGCGATAGATGATCCCTTAATCAATCGAAATATGCAAAAAAAAATTTTAATTAAAACGTTTAGTTAGAGCCGTTCAATATTAAGGTAACGATATATACAATATTTAAAAAAAATGTATTTTAAAAAAGAATCACATGATTCACATTGAAAAGGTTACTGACATTTATGATTAAATTTATTACTAACGAATATCTTAACTATTTCGAAGAAAACGTAGATATTGCAATTAGATATGGAGATAAGCACCGCTCACGTGATTAGCGTGACACACGCATTATCACGCGGGATTTTTTCGTTATTTTGAAAAAACCCTATTTTGTGATTTTTATTACAAATACTTTCCAAAACGTCAGGTTTTCTTTCTCATTCCTTAGTTTTTTCCCAATAGGAATGGTAGAAAATTCAATGTCTTATTGTTTTTTAATTTAAAAAAATAATTTTTAAAATTTAGATAAATAGAAATTTGTTGATTTGCGGATAAGTAAATAATATGGCATTTACACCAGGCTGAGATCGAGTACTTTAGATTTAGATATCGAGAAAAATGTTGTTGATTTTGACCAGATTTCCCATATAAAACAAAATCTACTTCGCCACTAGATTCTGGCAAAATCTACCCAAAACTTCGTAGTACTTAGTGATGTAACTGTGGTTTTTCCTAAAATGTACTGAAAGATACAAGGTAGATCTACAAGGCAGTAGCGATTCTACAACAATACAAAATTTGTTAATTTGTTGTAAAAATACCTGAGCAACTGTAAAAACTTGTACATAATCGGGTGGCACTGTTAGCACAGCAGAATCCCTAACAAATGTCAAACATCATACAAAGCTGTGGTGTTTGGCATCAGCCATATTACGAATATATTATCTACACAAATTTAATTTTACACAATTGACATTTAGTCAGGTAAATCAGCTGTGTTATCGCTACTACCTTGTTGATCTGCATTGGAAAGATACTACGCTGTGCAACAGCAATTCTTTGCAAGGTGTGCTCGCCCACCAGCTCTTTCACATTTGAATGATGATTTTTTGTATGGAGTTTAACATCTGAAAATGAAAATTCCAATCAACTGGTTTTGGTGTGTATACGAAATCTTGAAAAATGTCACGAATAACCCGGTGTAAACGGCATACATATTGATAGAGATTTCAATTGAAATCTACAAGATTTTCGTCTGGTGTAAACGCCATATAAAGGTTTAAATTAAAATCTCTAAACAAGTTTTCGTAAATTATGGAAAGAGATTTAAAAATTCTAAGATACAATTCTTAAAAAAGTGACACACTTACATAAAATGAATTTTATATGTATTTTACATCAAACTTTTTATAAAAAATTTTCTTAAAATAAATTTCGAATATGTTGTTTATGATTAGAACTTTCTGAAGAAGAAAGTGGAAATGGCGTAGTACTGTTTGCATGTCATTAAAAAAAATTTCCATCGAAAGAAGGTCAAAAAACCAGATCGAATACAAACTTCAGCAGATTTTCCAGACCGAACCGAAATTTGTGATATTTTTTATTTAATAAAAACTAAATTAACTTCCATAAAAATCCTCTATTTTTACAACGTTGTATTTTTTGTACTGTAGCATTTTACACAGTTTAATTTTTGCGTATCTTTGATGATATACAAATATGTACAAATAATCTACGCAAAGCTCGGTGTTTCGTGATAGTTTTTCTAAACGCTAAACATGAAACTAATGAAGGTTTTTTTTACGAACTTCGACACCGAACATTCGGTCGGACTCTACACCATTTTTCATTGAAATTGAAAAAATTCAAAATGAAATAGAGAATTTCAATTTTAAATAGAGAAAACTCCATATGAAATTGCGAAATTTTAATTCTAAATTGAGAAGATTCCAAATGATATTGAGAAATTTTAATTCTAAATTGAGAAAATTCCAAAAAAAAAATGAGAAAATTAAAAAAAAAATTAAGAAATATTTACAATAGGAGATATTAAGTAAAACATTTTGCCAAATCAGTGTGGCTGTTCTCAATCTATGGAGTTTTTTTATTTTCACTTCAATTATAATTTGGATTTTGGACAAGTTTTCTTTTTGAATTACATATGTCACAGGAAACCAGCAAGGAACTTAAACAAAGATGAATCTACCGAGCAGAGACTTGCTTTTTTAGAAGATGTAATTATTGTTTCAAAGACATGTATAAGTACTGGAGATTGCAGTAGAGTTATACAGCATACTACAACGTTTTATCTATCTGCTCTTGATCTGGAAGATATGCCTGTTGGTCAATAATACTACGATTTGTATTTATTTTCATATGATTTCTTTACTTTGTTTCTATATAGTATGTATATGTATATTTATGAAAAATAAAAATTATATATGTAATTAAATTTTCTCAATTTAAAATTAAAATTTCTCTGTTTCATTTTGAATTTTCTCAATTTAAAATTAAAATTTCTCTGTTTCATTTTGAATTTTCTCAATTTAAAATTAAAATTTCTCAATTTCATTTTGAATTTTCTCAATTTAAAATTGCATTTTTCAATTTCAATTTTAATTTTCTCAATTTCAATGAAAAATGGTGTAGTAAAAACCAAACACTTGATTTATTTATTTTTTTATAATATTTTTTCGAGTGCGTAAATCTCAGTGATTGTTATCAATATATTTTTACACACATGTGGGCCTTTCTGCATAAGATTTTAGAGGTAACGTTTTTTGTGCTCGGAACCTTGTATGATCGTGACTGAAATGTTGGCCATGATCTCATCGCTAAATACAATATATTGAGTTGGTTTTAGGGATCAAATATTATTATCTGATAAATGCCTTTTTTATCTATATTTTTCTTTTATAAGATTCCTCGCCTGGAAAGATAAAATATTGATTGTTTAGTAATAATAAATTCATATATTGTTTTAAATTGCAAATAAACATTTTTAATAAGACTTTTGAAATGAACAATCTTTGCAAAGCAGCAAAAAATACGAGGAGCACAATCAGGTTCAATGGGAATAAAAAAGATATAATTTGTGTACAGAAAAAAATATTTACAGACAAGAAGTTGTTGTGGCTGTTTAAGAAAAAGTTTCTTAAACTCTGAAAATTATACTTTGAGTCGGCATTTTTCAAAGATGGGACTTGTCAGAGTCCAGGCAATTTTTAAAACGACGAAGGGAGTATGAGCTACTTCTGCTTTCCCAGAAGATGAAGTCATACTAATATTAATCGATTTAGAGAAGCCTTGGCACTCAGAAATATTCTCTTGAATGATGATCTTCTTTTGCGTTCAATTTGATACAACAACGTATCAGGCAGGACGACTTTAAGACTTAAAAAGGCGGTTGAATTATTAAATTACAGTTTACAAAATTGAACAAAGAGAACCAAAAAAAAATGAATACTCAACTATCGAAATGTATGTTTACAGTGTGGCTGCTATGAGTGTCCCTAAAGACTAATGGATAGTGCACTAGACTATTAGTCTGGGGATAGCGGGTTCGATTCCTGCCATCCAGGGTGTATCTGCAGACAAGCTAAAAGAGTTCAAGCAGTTCAAGTGTTTGTAAAAAGTAAAAAAAAATTTCACAATTGTAAAGTATTGAAATCAAGTGGACCGTGCTTGGAAGATATCCAATCCAATCATGTTAATTTGGTTTGCAGTGCTAGAGAGTATTCTCGGAATTGATTAATCTAATATCATCGTTCGTCACAAGTTCGGTGATCGTTTAATAACTTGTTTAATGTTATCAAAACGGTAAATCATCCAAAATGTCATGGATAGAAAAATTTTCCTAGTTGTCCATATTGTGCAAAATCAAAAGAACTTTTATTTCAATAAAGAAAAATTAATCTTTTTGTAATCTTATCTATTGAATTCTGAAAAAAAACAATAAAATTCCTAGTTCTTGTAATTTTGACATGTGACAGGTGCTCAGTTTCCGCCGCTGATAATTAATACCAAACTTACACTGTGCTGCAAATATATTAGATTAAAAAAAGAGTGAACAACAAACTTAAGAAAACAGATTTGACGACCAAACATTTTTGGGTGAAGCGATTTACTTTTTTGTTATATTTTCGAGATCTATGGCCTAGTAGTAGCTATGAAAAAAATGCCCTTCTGGGAACTCCTTAAGTCCCCCATTTAGCTTGGCAAATATAAGTAGTTGTTATGCCAAATTATTCCATTGCAGAAAAGTTTTAAAAATTGTTTTTTATTTAAAACGTAAAGAAAAATAGAAGAGATCTCAAAAAAATTTTATAATTAGTGTTTTTCCTGATAGATTCCAAAGCAATCACGGGACGTAGTAAAGCAAAGGAACACATTATATTGAGCGCAAATAACATTTGTGCGAATATATTTATTATTGGAAGCACAATGAGAACACCGTTCCCAACCATCACGTTTTCCCATTTTATGGAGAGATTTGGGTTTGCTTATGAAATGGGTTCCATACTCTATTGCGGCTGAAAAGGCACGCTTCCTTGAATTGAAGCTACTCGAAATTTAATGGATGTCAAATTGAGGGAAGTTTCACTGAGCTCATATGCCGATATAACAGTTAAACTCAGCCACGGTCAAAGTGAACATACGCCCCATTTGCAAAGCATGTAGGTTGGACTGCTCCACTATCATGAAACACATTTCTAAGATACATGGGCAGCAAGCCCTGACAATTCAATCTTAAGTACTCGATCTTCAATTAATCAATTATATTTTTAAACACAAAAATTTTTATACTATTCAAAGTCTCTGAGCATTCGTTAAGAACAAGAAATCACAAAAACTCCTGATTTTATTTGCTGAAATATGCGATTTTTGTATTAATAATGTTGCAATAATCGCCATATTCTTATTTATCTTGTGTAAAAAATTTAGCGAAGATTTTTAAATTTTTTTTTTCAATTTTCCATGAAACTGTGTGTAAATTAAAAAATTTCCATTTTCTGATTAAAAATATTTTTTAATTATGGCGACGTTGCAGCAAATGACCGCTAATTATATAATTGTGTTGGTTGTTGCCTTCTTGAAAACTCCATATTTGCAGAGAAAAAATCTCATTACTCATACACATACATATGTAGCTAATCTTAAATCCAACACTTACATAAGTGAATATATCTGTGTATTGTTAGCATTTGTAGTGGTGTCAACTTTAGGAGCGTTCTATTCCTTTAATACTGAACCGATTTAAATAATATATAGTCGGTTCACTAACCTCAACAATGTCTACCATTTAATAAAAGAATGAAGAAAATCGGTTGGCAAACCAAGGAGAAAAAGGGATCCAAAAATTTGTCTTTTCTTATTTATATAAAAGATTATTATTTTTTTATGTTCTTACTAAATTTTTGTAAAAACAGGTTTAGTTTCGGGAACCGATCATGGTGTTGAAATAAAATTATATACAAAGTATTGTGTTCTAAGACTCTAAATATCGAATAGATTTGTTATAACATCATATAAAATGGGTTTGAAAGTACCATCGTTGGCAGATTTAGGCAAAAAGAAAACAATAATATGTATTTTTTATTTTTTTCCTGTCAAATAACAAAATGTTAAAAAACTAAGCAATAAAATAAAACCAATCCGTACTTCCTATATATTAACAGCGATCACGAATCGCAATATTTATTGAGTATTGATGGATCGCCATCCATATCACGTGATAAATATTGAACGTGTAGCATACTTCGTGATATCAATACGGAAACGTTAATAAAAAGTGAGAGAATAAAAAAATAAAACATCACGTGACATTTTTTAATAAACGCACAAAAATAAAGAAAAGCACAAAAATAATGACGTGATAAAAATTTGACATGTCGCATACCCGCGCGATCTATCAATCGATTAAAATGGATCGAGATTTAGACATCACAATATAAGTATATAGACTGCGATCCAGTATCTCGATATTTATTGAACGTTTACCAGCCAGTATTGACGCAAGTACTGAGGAAGAACTTAATATTTTGAAATCCGGAAATGGATCGTGATCCAAATATCATAAAGTCAATAATAATAAGATATCCTTATCAGTAGAATAATGTTGTCTTTTACAGTGAATAATTCATGTAAACGTTCGATGGCCACGTTATGCAGTAGTAGCATAATATTGTAATCACTTCTGATCAGGGCTGCGCCAGTAATACTTTCAGAAAAATCGTCAAATTTTTTTAATAAAATCGTCAGTATTAAAAAAAACTCGTCAAAAAATCGTCATTCAAAAATCTTCTGTTTTATAAAACAATCTTTCATTTAAAAATTAGCAATTCAACAGATTTATTAAGAACAAACATTTTATTATTAAACATTTTATTCTTTCAAAGCAAGATTTGAAGAGATTTTGTGTCGAAAATAAACGTTAATTTTTTATATAATATGTTTTATATTTTAATTTAAATAGAAATTCATAGAATATACTATAATGCTGTTTTTCATAAACTTGCAATTCATGTGTAAAGTCGAATTAATTTTTTAATTTATTCGATTTTATACGCGTACAATCATACGAGTACATATTTACATATAAAGTACGAAAGAAGGACTTATGATGTTGATTTAAATTGGGTAATTATAAAATAAAAATACTATACATGCATATCATAATTATGTTTCTTTGTATATTTTTTATAATGCTTACTTATTGTCACATTCAGAGGAATTATTTTTTAAATAATCTTTTGAAAAAAGGCTCCCCTCAATGGTTCCTGTTTCTGTTTCCAATGAATTTCTTATCTCTTGGTTTTATCAAGATTAATTTTGTTAAATATTCTTTCAACATTAGCTGAAGAAGAGTTTGGCAAAGTCATTAAGTTATTTACAAATTCATATAAATTTGGAAAAACAGGTTTATTGTTTGATCGATTAATTGGCTTTCCTCTTTTCCAAAATATATCGGCATTTAATGCGCTGTCTCCAAAATCCAAAAACCTTTGTTCACTTATTTCATGCTCAATATCTTGCTATTTTTCTTAAGAGACTAGATTAGGAAAATCTTTTAATAAAGGAAGAATTTCGGAGTTCTTTTTCTAAAATCACAGATGTTGTAATTAAACTAAAATTTTTTATAATTTTGTCATCGAAATAAAATCTCTTTTTATTTGGTAACACAATTCAACGTAAAATGATACACAATTATCAATAAATCGATTGAAAGTTTCAACTTCAATTGCACATTGTCTTAACATTTCATTTACATACACATTAATATAAAGTTCTTTCTTTTTTTAAAAAAATTTACGGTTTTGGAAATCAATTTGATTAAGAGGCTTATTTTTTATATAATCATCTACTAAAAAATTTATTAAAACATTTTAAAAGAGTTTTGTCATTTCATAGTGCATCTTGTGAATTTGAATTCCTTCAATTTTGTTGAGATTATTCATCAAATTAAGCACATATTTAAAAAAAAACAAAACTTAAGCTCGTTAATCTCATTCAAATTTTTAAATATAACTTTATCCGTGTATCAATATCATCGATATTGGCCGCAAAACATAAATATATTTTTGGAGCTTAACAGTTTGCCACAAGTAGAGCAAAACGCAGCGAAGTCAAAAAATCGTCAAAGTATAAGGGATACTAAAGAAAAATCGTCAAACGTCATTTTGTGAAATTCGCTATAAATAATCGTCAAAATGACGTAAAATCGTCATGTGTGGCAGCCCTGCTTCTGATATCAGACTCATTGTCTGTCTCACTTTAATATTACTGGCCTAGAAACTTTCAAATAACAATTTTTACTTTTTAGTTAAAAGTTTTAAAATTGTACATCTTATGTTTACTTTCTTCCGTCTTTCATTAAAGTACTCTTTTTAAGTGCTGCCTTAAAACTTCCGGTTTTGTATTTGATTTGACAGCTATAATAAGGTATTTTCTACAATAAATTTTGTATTATTGTAGAACCGCTCCCACATGGCTGATCTAATTTGGCGTTGACGCAGCGCTATTTGGTTGTATGAGCATGATCATTTTTGACGGATGGAAACGATTTGGGTTTGTCTGTAAAGTTCTTTTCAACAAGTTTAACATCACCTTCTTGTCCATTAAATCATCCATTATGCCATTTGGGTTGTGTTCCTTCAAGTTCTTAAAACTTCCAATAGTTTCGAATAATTCCGCTGTACTAAATTAAACGTATAAAAAAATATGTTTAAAAACTCCAAAAATTATAAAATTTTCTTTAATCGATTAATGTATCCAAGCTAAACGAGTTAATCGTCAATCGAAAGTAAACAATTTTCAATTAATCGATCAGCTATTCGATTAAACGAATAAATATCCTAATATGCATTTATTTTTATATTTAAAAAAGGTAATTTTTAAAAAGGCAAATGCGCTCTTTTAAAACAGATCCTTTAAAAGTGTTTGTCTTTTTCAAAGTACTATTTTCTAAAGTATTTTTATTACAAAAAAAATACTTTTCTTTGCCAGAGTACTTATCTTTAACGTACTTTTTACGTGTCTTATATGATTAAAATTTTTTTAATTTCGGCTTAAGGTTCATAAATGAAAAAAAAATTATTTCTATAAAAACATTTTTTTCTCCGTTTATGTTCCAATATTTCGGTTAACTTCGTTAATCATTAGCAAGGACTCTAAAACATCGAAAAACTTTTCCTGATTTTTCCAAAGCAACATTTGTTTTTATTGCAACAGGTTTTTACATACACGAATGAAATAAATGTTTACAAAAACCAAACTTACTTCATTTAATTGGAGTAGTTTTTGACAACTGATTATTGTTTACAGATATTGTGTTTATTTATTATATGTCGATATAATTGGGGGACACTTGTCAGTGTCCGTCTTGTAGTGTTAAGACGCAATTATATCGACATACAATAACAATTGGTTTTTTTTTATTTATGAGACCTTAAGCCGAAATTCTAGAGTTTTCACCATAACAACAGACACAGGTCAACTATTCAAACACCCTACATTTACTGGTTTTTTTAAGATACTTTTATTTAAAAGCTAATTTCATTTCAAAAAGTAAATTTTTGAAGATATAGCAGTCCGTTGTTAAAAGGATATTCGCTTAAAAGTATTTTTTAAAGTACTTTTTATTAGGATCCTTCAAGTGCATACAAACATACACATACATATACTCATAGCTCTCGAATGTCCTTGAACTCAAAAATTAGATTAAGTGTTTTTCCCAGGATGTCGAACGAATTCTTTCTTTAAAGAAATTATATTTAAAACAAAAACAAATTCTAAAATGTTGCTTTTGTTTTAAATGTGACATCCATCGTGGGCGTGGCAGTAAGACTTTACAAACGACTGGAATAGATACATGTGGCCTAAAATAATTATTCCAATTCCAGTTTAATTTCAAAGCAAAGACATCAGCAAAAAAAATTGTAGAAAAAATTCAACCAATTTTAAATAATGAAAAAAAAAGTTTATTTAAGAATTTTTCTCGTAGATCCTGTAGATCAGTAGATCCTGACTTGATGACTAGAGATGAGTACCACTCACGTCATTAGCATGATCACGTATGATTGTCACCTATTTTTTGTTTCAATCGCGTAAGCATACAAATATTTACCGTGAGTGAGCGTGAATGAGTAGATTTTTAGCGTGATTGTCTCGCTATTTTTTTTCTCTGTTTTATCTATTTCATTTCATTTTTTAAATTATTTTATAGTGTTTTTTTGTAAGTATTTCGTGAGCGCGAGTTTTCGAGATTATGGCCAACTTTTTTTCACTCACATGAACGTGCATGAACATGAACCAAAAATATATGGTGGCTCATGAGAGTGCATTAGTAAAATTTTTATATCATGAGCGTGCATGAGCGTCACTCACGACCCCATCTCTATTTGACACTCAACGTATGAATTTCACAAAATTCTTTTGCGGGATGTTGTGGGAATTTTTTCACCATCTGTCAAAATTTACTATATAAAAACAATTTTTCTTTTTAAATTATAGATTTCGACTCCGATTTCTATTGCAAAGTAATATTTTTGAAATTCTGAAAGTTTATATGATGCTAAATATTTTACACTTTTCTAATTCAATTAATTAACTAAACAATGTTAAACAAATTTCAGATTTAGAACGTTGGATTTTTGTGTTGGCTAAAACACACAACACTAACACTGTGCGACGAAAAGCGAAAATTTTTAAGAAAAACAAAAAATAAATTTTATAATTTTTTTTAGTTAATTTCTCAGCAGGTGATAATTATTTCTTGATAATAATTTTTAAGATTTTGAATTTTTGTGTAATTAATTTTCAGTATTGACAATATTTGTTTTCATAAGGGAACTGCTAGACGTGTTCAATATATATTGACCGCGATCCAGTATCGCGATATTTATTGAACGTTTAGCAAGATCGATCACTTAATATTTTGAAATCCGGAAAATGGATGGCGATCTAAATATCACAATATATATTGAACGTGTAGAAGTGTCCTAAAAGTTAGAATAAGTTTTTTATTGTTTTTTTTCTTTAACTAAACAATTGTTGATATTAATTAAATATCCCTGAAGAAGCTTTCCATAGAGAAAGAGAAATATTCAGGGTTGTCACAGAATCAAATGTTGTTGGAATTGGATTTGAAAAGGCGACAAAAAAAATAATATGTGTGATGAATTTCAATGTCATGGGTTTTATGTTCAATCTAGAATTACTATCTGTTTTTAACATAAAACCGATAACATTGAAATTCATCACACAAAAGTATTTTTTTTTGTCGTATTTTCAAATACAATTGCAACAACATTGGATTCTGTGACAACCCCGATTGACAAAATACAGTTTTTATTTTGTTATCTGCTGATATTAAGCTTGAAGAAGTTTTTAAAAAAAATATATCCACAGTTCTTAAATATAAAAACATATTTCCACTGATGTATAAATGTTTTTATATAATCCAGATATCTTGATTTAAATTTGTTTCTCAAGAATTTGGTTCTCAAAAATTTGATTTTTCTTAAAAATGGCTTTTTTAGAACTCTTGCTCCTTTAACAAAGTTATGTGGAAAAAGCAAACATAATTATTAAATAAATTGAATAACAAATCAAACAAACTAATTAATGACCAGAGACCGAATGACCGACCTACTTTATTGCTATCACACACTCAAAGCGAGGACAGATTGTGCTGCACCATTAGACATGTTTTTTATTCTCATTCTTTTAAGTTTTTAATAAATTATCGGTATTTTAATCGATGGAGATGTTAATAGACTTTGATAATATAACAACAACAGTTTTCGCACAAATATTTATATAAATAATTATGAATTTGAATGGAAAAATTGATATGTGTTTTATTACTCGAACATTTTGGTGTTTCTTATCACTTTGGAGAAAGAAAAGAATAAAAAAATTTTGTTAACACTAATTTAGTAACACCTGATTATTCACATTTAAAAATTAATTTGATGCCAGTTGCCACACACACACAAACACATGTTTGTTACCAATAAGTTGTGAATTAATAACCAGAGATACGAGTAATAATTATTCTTGCAATACAGTTTCAGTTTGCTAATGAAAGTGAATAAAGAAGATTATAAAATTTTAAAGTCCATTTAAAAAAAGTACTCAAGTAATTAAATTATAGGAGAATAACGAGTGAGATCGGTTGGTATTTTAAATAGCCTTCCTTCACTTAGGTATGATTTTGATATTATAATTCTGAAGAAAAAATCTATTCAAATGACGCATTTAAGTTTCATATTGAATGTCCTACGTTTTTAAATTCATTCTATTTCGTCCTAAACTTACATTTTTCTGAGTCTGAAGCAGAGGTGGGCAACGCTTACATGATTAGCGTAAATGAGGAGTGATCACGCAAGATCGTAATAAGTTTTTTGTTTGAATCACATAAGCCTACACGAAAGTGAGTTTAAAAAAATTTAACGTGAGTGAGCGTGATTGAGCGTGAGTGAGCGCGCATGCGTAGATTTTTTGTCTGATTGTTTCGTGATTTTTTTTTGCTTCGTTGTAATTTTTTTCATTGAATTTGTTAATTATTATGTATTACGTGAGCGTGAGTCTCCATGACTGTAACTAAGTTTTCTCCACTCACTTGAGTGTGCATGAACATGAGCCAAAAATATATGGCCGTACATGAGTGTGCATAAGCATAATTTTTTTTAAGTCACGCACGATCCCATCCCTTATCTGAAGCAAAGTTTAGAGAACTGAGCGCACTTAGCCCGTGCAATATTGTTGAAATGTTTAACAGTAAAATAATTTGAAATAAAACTGTTTACAGATGCTGAAGCAGTTCGTTCCTGTAACCGAATTTATTTCTTCTATACTGATTCCGTGACGTATTGCGTCAGCAGCAATCAGGAATCTGTTTGGCAGCAATTTTGCGAATTGAGATTTAATGTGATCAATATCAATGTTCTCAGGAAATACTTCATCAAGTCCTCTAAGACCAGTTTCAAGTGAAATTACTTCACCCACTGACTTCATGGAGGTCGATAGTTCCTAATTCGTCCCTTAAATTTCTCAAACTCAAATCGGCCGATTGCACTATAGAAAATTTTCCCCCTTTTTTTTGGCTTTGACTTTTGGTGAACACTTAAGAGAGAGGGAGTGACCGAAAAAAATTTTCATACACTCAGAAAAAAAATAAGTGGATTTAACTAAAAAATTAACAAATAATTAATTCTTAGAGGGGGGTACGTGTTATAGGTTCCCGCATCCAAGATTTTTTTTAGATCTTTGATAGATAATCTGGTTTTTTACACTGAATTTTTTATAAAAATTTTTTGAATATAACAGTAGATATTAATTTTACCAATTTAAAGAAGTAACAAACAAAGTCACGTTTAAACAGGATTTTATTCAACAATTTGATTTTCGAGTTCCAAACCGTCCACTAAATGTAATATACATATGTACATGAGTTCAAAATGCCACCACTTTCCATTTCTTCATCTTCGCTTTCGGGATTTTCTTTGTCTGCTTGAGAATTTTCGAGTAACAGTAGTCACCTGAAAAAATTTATTTCTTTTTAACTCGCAAAAAATTCGCAGATGAAATATATTAAAATTCGAATATAATTGATTGTTCTAGAGAACTATTATGATATTATGTCTAACATGTGTTATCATTTTTCGTAAGTCTATATTAAATTCTAATTCATAATTCCATTAGTTCACTTTGATTTTTCTAACTTAATCGATTTTATAGATGAGTTTACCAACATTTTCCTATAGAATGTAAAAGTACTTACCTTCGGCATTATTTCCCATTTTTTAATTTTTCAAAAATATAAATTTTTTTTACGAAAACTTTTATTAGATGTCACAAAATTCACTGCACTTAAAGGTTTTCTGAAAATTGGTTTAGAAATCGTAATCAAAACAACTATTTAGGCCCGTTTAGCCGAGCGTTGCTGTACCCGTACCGTACCGTACTTTTAGCACGTTGGTCCACTTATAGAACATTTAAAAACGTACGTTTGTTTTATATTATTTGTTTTATTGCCAGGAAAAAGGAACAGCTGTTTACAACACAGTGATGGGTATTAAAAATTTTCAATTGGTGACTTGTGCGGAAAAAATACCTAAGATATTTAAATGATATCAGAACTTTATTTTGTGTATGTATGTATATAAAATTATTTATTATTTCACATTTATATTATAAAATTATAATATAAAATATAAACAACAAATTAGTGTTTATATGTGCAAACAAAAAAAATTATGCTATTTAAATTATTTTATATGTATGTATATACGTACATATCACATTTATATAATATATGTATTTGTTTATTATATACATCTAAACATGTATATCGTCTTATCAAATGCAAAACGGCCTATTTATATTATAACAAAATTTTCACTAGAGATAACAACTTAATAAAAAGCAAACTATAGTGATAACAAATATTGTCTTTTTCGGTATAGTATCATTAACTCCGATTTTATTAATGATACTACCTAGAAAAAATATTTTTATGATCACTATAGTTTGCTTTTTATTAAGATTTTTGTTTCTGAAAAATTAAAAAAAAAAAAATAAATGGTTGTTTTGCATGCTATATGGCGATATGGTATGTACATATATGAGCAAATATACATTATTTTAAGTTGTTTTGTCAAAAGTACACAAATAGTATTATCAAAAAGTACCAAAAAATAAGAGCGGAAATAACCCCTTAAATTGTGCCAAAGAAACAGCCCATCACTGGCTTACAAATGTCACGTAACAACGTTAGAAATTTCTATTTTATACAGATTGGTACGTTGCAACTACGGTACATTTAAATTCGGTAAGCTTTTGTATTGCTTTTCCCATAACATAGATGAACAGCTGATACAGTACGGTACGGGTGCGCTCCGCTAATTCTGCCTTAATTCTTCCTTAATTCTGCCTTTAAAGTAACAGAAATTAAATTTTTTAGACAAATATAAAAAAAATGTTTACTTTGTTATATTTTTTATTTTTTATTATATTACAGCAAAAAAAATAGACTTTGCAAAAATTCAAATTTTCAATTTTGGCCAAAAAAATGGAATTTCCTATTCTGGTTTGTAGTGACGATATAATCAATCACTGGTATTATTAGAGCGCAGTCGTTACGTATTTCATCGGGCGAATAGACAATAGCAAGCTTAGTTACAACTTCTGTCTGCGGGGCTTCCCTGGCATTCTTTGGAATAAAAAAAATACCCCGCCGATAATTATTATGATTTAATAAATATTCTATATTTTCTTTTGCAATTTCCAGGAATTATTCAAACAAAAGAAAAGTTTAGTAAAAATTACAACAAAAAAAAAAGACAGTAATTTTTCTAATAAATTTTATTATATATTTTTGTCTTTGTTTAAGTCAAATGTAAACAGCAAAATAAATTATATCAGTTTAACAAAATCATAAAAAATTCTTGTCTTATCTAATAATTTGGGTGATTTTTGTTGTTGTTGTTTCGCACAAAACAACAAAAAGTAAAAGCGTAATTTCAGCGATTTGTCTGAAAGCTATTTTCAATGACAAGAACTCAAAGGGCGGCACATAAGCGCAAATAGAAAAGCCTGCCCCAACCCATTTTTCATACTGCTGCAACTTGCTTCAACTTGTTAAAAGACTTTATCGGGGAAAATGCAAAAGAAATTATAAAAACTGAACGTTTCCGTACAACGAATTGTTAGTAACGCTTTAGAAGTCGTGCTAGAACGAACGTGTTCGATATCGACAAATAATTAATTGATTGACGGAATTAGTGCAACGGAAATTCAAAGAATAAATCGAATACTCTTTTGATTATAAGCAATTGATAATTATAATCTTATTAAGCAAATTAAAGAAATTATTAAACTTCTTTTTTTATCTAATAAATTAAATATAAAAAGAAAATTATTTCAAAATATGAAATTAATTTATGTGATATTGCTAGTATTGCTAGCGGATTACTCCAAAGGTAGGACATTTTAAGCTAGCAAAATTTCATATGCTAATTTTATAAATAAAAGAACTAATACCAAAATAAATATATATTGCAGCAGCAAAATTTTTAAAATTTAAAATAAATACAAAAATAATTTAACAAAATTTCCTATAAAAATAAGAGGCAAAAACATTTCATGTATGAAGCAGTTTTAGAATTTCAGTAAAATAAAAATTATTTGAAGAAAAATTATGCACAACTTTTGATGAATAAATATTTAAGCTTCAGGACTGTTTTTTGCATTTTTGAAAAAATATTTCAATTTCTTATTTTCTAAAAGTGCTAAACAGCGAACGGTGGGCGAAATATTGAAAACATTAAAGATTTGTAGATAAAACCGAACTTAAACTTAAATAACTTATTAATTAAAAAAGATTGGAAGACTACAATAAATTTGAAATTTTAAAGAAAATATGATCATGTTATCAGTGTTGCCAACAAATTAAACTCGTGGCGGTGTTCTTAAGCAGAAAAGCTAAATGGTAAATTGAATTTTATTATCATAGAACATAGTTGTAGCCGGATGTCCCCAAGATATCTCTCGGACTTTTATTAATACTCGCATTTACGAATTACTGTGTTGTATAGGTAGACCTCGTTAAACACGGGCGTTACGTTGCACAAAAATGCAACCGTGTTAAGCGATACAAGTAACCGGTACAAAAAGAAGAGTTATGTTCCACGATCTCCAAAAGAAACCAATTTCAACCATTTCATATTCGATTTTAGTACGACCGTATGTCATTAAAACCATAAAAGAAAATGTTCATTATAAAGTTTAATGTTCATCAGTACATATTCAACCAAATTATGAATAAAAAATTCCCCGGGAGATTTCTCCCTTTTCCCAAAAAGGGGCTGTTCACATATAATAAGCGAACAATTAATATGTGAACAATATGTGAACAGCCCCTTTCTGGGAAAAGGGAGAAATCTCCCGGGGAATTTTTTATTCATAATTGGGCAGATTGTTGTAGTTTTCTTCAAAATAATCTGTTATTTTTGTTTGGTCATTTGAAAGATTTGTGCAAAGTTCTTTGTCTGCTAAAATACATTTTTCAAGCTCTCTTTTAAATTATTCTTATATATATTTTCGAACTTTTGTTTTTTAAATAAATCTAATTTATCTCGAGCTATAAGTAAATTTTTTATAAAAACGTTTATAAAATTTTATTATATAACCGATATTTCGCCACTTCCTTGTGTGGCTTTTTCAGGGAAATATAAAATTTTTTTTATTTTTTTTTAAATTTTATAAACGTTTTTTATAGCTCGAGATAAATTAGATTTCTCTTTTAAATGTTGTTCGACGTTCAAAAGATCGGTCAAGGATAACAAAGGACTTAAATGCATAAAAATCTGTTCATAGAAACCGTGTACCACCGTGATTTTTCCGTGTTAACTAAGAACGTGTCACAAAATGTGAACCGTGTTATACCAAGGGTGTGTTCAAGGAAGCACATGTTAAGCGAGGACTAACTGTATTTGCTTCCCGTAATTTTTTTCTAGTAAATTTTAGTTTTAACAACCTCCGACATCTATATTTGAGCCTTTGTGGGTAAATAAAACGGATTTTTATTAAACAATTCAGTCAAATTACACTTGCAACAAAAAAAAAATTAATTAAAATATGTTCAGCCATTTGAGAGTTTCGATGCCCCAAACAAATAACACCCTTTTCTTTTGATCGAGGGCTAAAAAATAAAACAAAATTAGAAAACAAAATTAGAAAAGATAATTATCAAAAAATAAATAAAACGTTCGTTACTCATTTCTTCTTTTAATTAATTGAAGATAAATATCATGTTGCGTCTTGTTTCTCACAATTATTTGATTGTAATTTAATCATAATAAAATAGTTTAAAAAAAATAAACATTCATCAATGTTGTTGAAACTATAATAGATTGAAATCAGTTTTTTTTAAATATAAAATTCGCTTGACAATAGGAAATTTAGGATCGTTTTGAAAACTCTTAGCAGATTTTCAGGAGAAGCTTTTGAAAGTTTACGGGCACTATTTCGGAAGTTGGACCTTATGGTTTATAATTTTTGAGTGTATTTCTCAAAGAGCAAATTTTTTACTTAGATATTATTTAAAATAAAAATTTTGATAGATCAAAAAAGTACAATATCGCACTTGTTTAACCATACTGTATTAACTCAAAAATTTTAAAATATTCAATACTTTTGTATTTTACATTGAAGATAGAAATATAATTTTTAAATCTTCAATTTCGCTAACAAAAAACGATTTTTTTGCAACGGTCAGATATGATTTGTAGGTCCGTTTATTTACTTTTGCAGTAAATAAATAATTACTGAGCAAAATGAAAAATTTAGTCTCAAAAAAACCTCTTGCCCAAAAATGTACGCAAACGGAAAAATTTTAAAAATCAGAAAGATTAAGGAAACCGTTGATTGTAAATAATTGTTTTATTGAAATATATTTACACTTTTGACTACTCAATTCTTTTTCTTGTTGATACTCGATGCAATATTTATTATAACATGAATATTTGAAGAAAATATAAACAAATTATTTTCTGTAATCTTTTCCATTTTATTTGATTTTTTGCTAATTTGTGTCTGATTAAATTTATTCAAAATTATGTGATTATTTATTTTAGCAACTCGCTCATTTACTACAACAACGTCATAACTCAAAAAAAAACTCGTTCTTCAGAAAACGAGTTTAAAGGTTTTAATTTACATACACATTAATGGAAAAATTAAAAAGTATTATCCCCTCAAGAGGCGAGTAAACAAGATATTTGTATGAATTTTTTTACACAAGATGACGAACGACACGGAGAATAATTCTGCATTCTTACCTTAAAAATCACGTTTTTTGAGTTATGAATCTTTTGCAGTAAATGACCGAATTGATTATCTTAAAAACAAGAGCAGTATTAAGTAACCATATATTTAGCACTTTCACACAACAATAGAGAATTAATATAACACAAAGAAAATAAAGTTTTAAAAGTCAAATTGTTGTTTAAGAAACGAATAGTTCAAAAATAACGGTCTGTTCTGAAATCACGGTGATTTCGAGCCACGTGATTTCCAAAAATTAATTTTATTTACATCTGACTCATTGTTGTTTTTTACGCTTTTTGGTGTTTACAATAGAATATTTTATTCTAACTTCGAATGTCGTAAACCGTATGATTGCCAAAGCACTTCATATAATTGATTTTGATTTTAGGAAATCGTGTGATTTGATATCTCATGAATTACGGAACAGGTCTAATAATTAATCACTTTTTATTTTTTATTATTTTATTATATAAGTTTTGTTTTTTTTTTCAAAGATTTTTTTCACAAATTGTATACTTTTAGGTTTCTGATTTTTACTTGTTTACCTTTGAATCATATGTTTTTTGCTTTTACTAAATTTTACTACAAGAAATTTCTGTAGTGAACACTTTTAAATACTTCGCATGGTGGAATAATACAGGTTGTGTCGAAGCTGCAACAACACTAAATACTTTTTGGTTCGAAGCTGTCAAAAAGTACAAAAGAAAAATTGCAAAATAGTTGCATTTTCTGTTCTATAAAGAATTTTATTTTTTTTCCTCTTCTTATTTGCATTTGAAACAAGTGATAAAATGTGCTTTTTTAGCAGAGTGTGTGTGTTAGTAATCAAATTTTGACAGACTCGAACCCAAAAAAAAAAGTCCGTTAACGTTTCGACACTACCTGTATTATTCTAACATGATACTTCGCCATGAAATGTCACTTTACGTTCTCATTTACTGTTTTTTTTTTTTTTTTTGAAACGAATGCAATTTAGTGAACTGCAGCAAGGTTCAGTAAAAATTTTTAAAAACTTTTGGGTACTCGAACGAACCTATTATCTCTAATTTTTTTATAAAAAGTCAAGAAGTAAAAAATTTTTACTTAATACACTATTGTGTAATAATGCTTATAATGTTCTTAAAAATGTTTCTAATATCCGGCGAATATGATTTTCTTTAACTGCAAAAATTAATTAGTTTTTTAGCATATTTTTTTTTTGAATTTTTAGCCTCTCCTTATGCCGCCCCTTATTTGTACATTTCGCGCTTTTAAACTATCTTCCTATTTTTTTATTGAATTTTTGATTTTTTAGCAAAGTTTTTTTTCTTTCTTTTTTTAGTAAAATTTTTATATTATTTTTTGCGATTTTTTCTTTCTTTCTTTAATGTTTTATCTGCAAAAGTATGCAAAATAGAGAAAAATAAGATATCAATGCGATTATATTAGGCTGTAGTTCGTAAAGTTTTTTGGTCAGAAAGTATTGGATATTAGACAATAGTCCAAAGGAACAGGGGAAAAATTAACGTTAATTATTTTCAACTTACACGGCGGAACAGAAACAACGTTGTTTTATGGCAAAGTTCGCAGGACTCTCAGGTTATACATCGGCCCAAAATGTATGTGAGATAGTTTGCAGGGGCATTATTGCCAATATCCATTTTTAACCTTTGCGTGGACAGACAGCCATCGATAAGGCTATTTAGCTGCTAACTATAAGAATCGAAATGAATTGAATTGCAATGAAAAACAGATTCAGGAAAAGTTTTTTGAAATGAAATTGCATCTGAAACGAAGTTAATAGCATCATGTCGAAAATTAATTCAAACTCTAACAAGTCCAAACGTATTCTAATACAAATGACAGGCTCTAAATATATTTCAGAGAAATTTTAGTTGAATCAAATGAGCAAAAGCCACTGCAGCGTCTTATCGAACTTACAACAGTCGAAACAAAAATTTTAAGTTTATAGAACCAAGTGTTTCTAAATCTTCTAATTAATTGTAGATTAACAAAAAAAAAACAAGTTTCACAAGATTAAACTATTAATAAAAATGTATTGTTTTTCTTTTTAAGTGGAAATGTTGAAGTGTTACTTTTGCGAAGGCGATGATTGCAACAATATTGCCACAATGAAACAAGAAGTTTGCGGTTCCGCTGAAGCAACAACAACACCGCCCGAAACAACAAACGATCCCATAGGAGGATCGGAAACAACAACAAAATCAAGCGAAACAAGCAAACCGGAAACTACAACTACTGACTCCGAAACAAGTCAAAAGCCAGAAGTGACAACTATTAAACATGAGACAACAACTACGGCTTATGAAACCACGCAACCAGGAACAACAACTAAAGAGCCCGAAAAAACAACAACAACAGTAAAATCTGAAGAAACAACGATTGGATCTGAAACAACAACAGCTAGTGCTGCAACTGCGGCACAAACAAGTGAGACGACTCTCCGACCAAACACAACAACTGCTTCCCAAGAGACAACGCCAGCAGAAACAACAACGAATGTACCCGAAATAACAACAACAACCGAAAAACCTAAAGAAACAACAACTGGATCTGGAACAACTGCAACTACAGAGCAAGGGGAGACAAGTATTGAACCTGAGACAACCACAGCAGCGGCAACTCTTCGGCCAGAAACAACAAATACCGCTCGCGAAACTACACAACCAGCAGCAACAACTATTCAATTCCAGACAACAACAGAGTCTGAGAAAACAACAACTGCGGCAGTGGCAACAACAACACAATATTCTACTATTACAACAACTACAGATCTAGAAATAACAGCAGGATCTCCAGAAGCAACAACATCTAATACTGTTAAGCCCACTACTACAGTTTCCCTGGCGACAACTCTTGAGCCTGAAATAACAACGCTTAGTGTTTCCACAACAGAAAGTACAGAGCCAGAAGTAGCAACAACTCTTGAACCAGAAACTACAATTAATGCCATTGACCCTACAACTGCCGAACCTGAAACAACTACCCTGCCTTCACCAACAACAGCTTCAAATGCTGCAGATGAAACAACAACGTTACAATCCGACACAACAACTGCCGCCACCGAAGGATCTGCTGAAAAATCTCTGCAAAAATCACCAACATCTCAACGCTCCATGTCACCATCAGACACGCTAATTAATAATTATCGTCGTATTTCCCGTAGTCGCCGTGATGCGAACAATGTAACCCACTTTTGTGTTTCTGTCAAATTTACAGGTATTTAAGAGCGAATATTTCATGATCATTGATTGATCTTAACTATGAATTTATTATCTTTTACAGACAATAACCAAACCAAATTGAAGAAAGGCTGTGTGGCCGTACCCACTGAAAAATCCGCCTGTCAGGTGGTCGCCGAGCAGGTCGGCGATAGCATCGTCGACGGTTCCTGCAAAATATGCACTAAAGATCTGTGCAACTCCAGCTCCATGCTAAGACTTTCCATTATAACTCTCTTTATTGCCATATTTGTTGAATTTTTAGTGTGATTTTTTTTCTCTTTTTGCGCACAATTTTTATTAATAAAAATATTTAGTTTTAGAATTAAGAAATATTTATTATTCACATTCATATAATATTTAAACAGTAAATGTATTTAAGTGGAAGGCAATTAACTAAAATTAAATTTATATAAATTATTCATATCGAGTTTTGTCAGGAGGAGGAGAGTTTGAAATTGTAACCATGCAATATGCATTTGGATTGGATTTTAAATAAATAAATATTTTAGAAACTTTAATTGTTTTTGATTGATTTATTTTGAACAATCTTTATAATTAATAGGCCAACACGTTTTTTAGGATCCCGTTCACGCTCATATTATATAGCCGATTTTGACAAAAATTATATTATTTTGAAGATATTCATTCACAAATGTGTAAAATCTATATTTTGTTAAAATCGGTTCAGTATTTTGGGAGCTGTAAGCGTTTAAAGTTGCTACTAATCCATGCACACTTATTGCATATAGATCCTCAAGCACTTCCCCTCGGTATCTAGGATCATTAAATGGAGGGAGAGTATCTGAGATCGACACTGCGAATCTTTTTTCAAGTAACGAGAACGGTAATCTATAAGTTCAGAAAGATTCTCAAACCGTCTGTTAATATTCGCATGTCCGTCACATAATGATTTCCACGTTCCAGGCTGCACTGAGTCTAACTGCCGTGTTCATAGCCAGTTGTTTGAGCATTAAATCGGCAGGAAGCCAGCGTAACATTGTGAACAAGGCTTCTGATGGGGTGGTTCGAGTTGCACCTGTAATCATCAAGGCTGATGTGCTTACAATTCTATCAATGATTTTAGAGTAGGTGGAATTGCCAAGGCCCGGCCACCAGATGATTGATTTCAAAGAGCCAATTGGCTGATTTGAGGATGACACCGCCCTCTGTTGCCTATGGCCCTTCTGCAGGTATAGAGAGCAATAGCGGCCTGCGGTGCTCTTGCTTGTACGTTTAGGTTCCACGAATGAGGGCACATTCCAATATGATTTATAGAGCAAAGTATTCTGTTTATGTGATCAAAGGTATGTTTACAATCTTCCTTATTATTGAAGAAATTCAAGAATAGCTTAAAATATAAAATAACTCTTTAAGTAGTACGAGGGCGGATTGATATTGAAGCTACCTAAGTAGGACAAAACATTTTTTTTCAAAAACCATTTATTTCTCAACATAGTCTCCTTTTAGCTCAATACACTTAGTAAGACGATATTCCAACTTTTTTATACCATCTGAATAATACGATTTTGGAAACCCCTCAAAATACGCGTTAGTTTCGGTAATCACTTCTTCGTTTGAGATGAATGTTTTTCCTGCGAGCCTTTTTTTAAGTTTGGAAACAGGAAAAAGTCACTCGGAGCTAAATCTGGACTATAAGGTGGATGATCAACCAATTCGAAGTATATTTCACGTAATTTTAGCATCGTATCTAATGCTGTGTGAATCGGTGCGTTGTCTTGAAGAAAGAGCACTTTTTTCTTCCTTAAATGTGGTCGTTTTTTCTTGATTGCATCAATCAATTGATCCAATAATGCACGATCATACTTTCCTGTGATTGTGGATCCTTTTTCAAGATAATCGATGCGCGTGTTCATCCCAAAATAGAGTGGCCATAACCTTGCCAGCCGATTTCACGGTCTTCACCTTCTTCGGAGCACTTCCACCAGCTTCCACCCATTGTTTCGATTGATTTTTGGTTTCAGGTGTGTAGTGGTGGACCCACGTTTCATCAACAGTTATTAATAGACGCCAAAATATTACGTTTTATCATGTCCAAATACCGCTGTGAAGTGGTCTATCGAACTCGTTTTTGTTCGACGCTGAGCAAAGGCGGCACCCATATTGCCGATAGCTTCTTCATATGCAAATGTTCAAAATCATTTCAACAATCTTCACGTAACTTGACTCGGCGATCATTCATAACGATATCGAGGATTTTCTTGATATTTTCTTTAGTAACCACCTCTTTTGGCCTTCCTGTTGATGGTATTGCTGCAGTGCTTGTTCGGCCGCGTTTAAATTCAGCAATCCAATATTTTACATTGTAATCTGACGGAGTAGACTTACCTTTATGTTTATCGAGCTTTTCTTTTGTCTCTTTCGCCGTTTTCCCTTTCAAATAATAGTGTTTAATCACTGCAGGAAATTCCTTTTTTCCATTTTTCAAGAAACACGAAAGTTGCTTAATTCAAACGACTACAACATATAAACTAATCGATGAATTTGGATGAAATTTGAATAAAAAAATAAAAGTTTTTGTGTTTGAGCTACCATCTAGCGCTAGGTAGCTTCAATATCAATCCGCCCTCGTAGTAGTAAGACAGAATATTACACCGCAGTCATGTGCTCTCACAGATTATAATTGAAAATTTCAGCACGATTTTTCTGCTGCATAAAAGAGTATTAAAAATTGCTTCGTAGCACACCCGGTGTAAATTTCAAATTAACGTCTATTCATTAATAATAATATACAAGCAGCTATTCTTCTTGTTACAAACACTTCCATTTTGCGCAAAAAGCTAAATTAACAGCTTTTTTATTTTTTTTACTTTATTTCAGCATGTTGGGTAAATTGAGATAAACAATCTTATCATATGTGCTGGTTTAAATCTATAAAAAACAAAAAAAAAATGGTGAGTGAGTACTTTGTAAAATGATAAAAATTTTCGAACATTTGAATGGTGGAAAAAAAAGAAAAACACAAAAAGCATTTAACCGTCAGCAGTCGACTGGTAGAATTGAAAGTGTTAACAAGTGTTTAAATAATTATATTTAGAAGTTGAAAAAAACATGGTTCTTTTGAGGGGAAAGCATGCGGAATATATTTGTTTAATCGCATTGGTTTTGATACAAATATTTGGTTATAATTCGGTGGACGGTAAGTTTAAGGAAAATTTCTTGGAAATCAATAAATGTTATTTTTAAATTTTATCATTCTGGATTCATATAAAAAGTATTTGTAGTTCACTGGTTTATGTGTTAAAACTTATTGGTTTTGTAATAAATCTTTTTAGCTAAAATCAAATGTGTCCAATGTGGTGTAGGAAATTTAAGCGCATGTGCTGGAAAGGAAGAACCCATTGATTGCGTTGACGATACATTTACAAAATGTTATACACAAATTAGTAAGTATAATTTATTTATAATATTGTAATAAATCTTTAAAATCATGTGGATCAGACTAACTAACTCGCTAGAGACGGGATCATGAGTAACTTTTCACTCGCGCTTACGCACGCTCACGATAAAAAAAATTTACTCATACACGATCTAATATGTTGGCTCATGTTAATGCACGCTCACGTGAGTGGGAAAAAACTTAGCCACAATCATGAAAACTCTCGCTCACGAAATACTTACAAAAAAAATTAGTTTATAAATATTAAAAAATTTTATGAAATTTATTACAATAAATAAACAAAAAATCACAAAGCGATCCCTCCAAAAATATATTCACGCTCATTTTTTTAACCTCACATTCATGCACGCTCATGTGATTGAAACAAAAAATTAATTACCATCCTGCATGAACACGCTAATCACGTGAGCGGTGTCCATCTCTACTAACTACTTACTAGATATTTATCAAAATATATATACAGATGTGGCCACTAATATAGGTAGCATTTACATAAATGCACGTTTTTTCTTTCATTTGGATGCAAACAAAACATAATTTCTGGTTGATTTTTATTGCAGAAGACGTAAAAATAAATAGAAATAACAATTAAAATTTAACAAATCAAAATAAACAAAAATGCAAAATTCACTGAACCAATAAAATAAATAGGTGCTGCGATAAAGTAATTCATATAACAGAAGAATTTTGCATTGAAGTATAAAGGCGTTTTCTTTTCTAAAAAAAAGTGCAACACTTTTCGCCCTTTTTATTGAAAATTTACAATATAATGAATTTTTGAAATAGTGAGTTTATTAAAAATTATTGTATCATCTCTTACAAAATGCAAAATGTTTCTTTTAAGAAAACTTTGAATTAAAATTTTTTGATAAAAAGTACAAAAAATTTTACATTTTTTTTAGAAAAGAAAACGGCATAAGAAAAAAGTGTTACTATTATTATATTCATGTTCATGTCATTATTATTAATAAATTTATTTATTCTGTTCGTCATACTTAGATGAAATAATTCCACGGGATGTTTTAACAGGAGTGTAACACCATGTTTGCTCTTCTTGTTCTGAATATTTTGTATTCCCAGCGTCACTTTTAAATCACCTCTAAAGTTTTTCTATGGGGTCGAGATCGTTGCCTACTCCATAAATAAGACTGTTTATTTTCTTATTTTCTTTATTTTGGGGTCGTTATCTGGTTGGAAACACCACCGTGGTGGCATTTCCTCTTCAGCGTAAGTTAAGACTTCTTGAAGAATATTTTTTATAATTAATATTTATACGTGATTTGGTGAACGTTTTCAGATTTAAGTTGAAAACGCTGTGTGGCTCAAGTTCAAATCTGGCTTTACCATTTTCATTTTAATTTACGAAATTTTGTTTATGCGTAATTTGTTGAATTGTTTAGGTTTATATTGAAATGAATTATTTGGCTTGAGTTCAAATCTGAGTTCAGCCATTATTTCTTAATTTAAGAAATTGTTTGGATATATTCGTTATTTTATTAAGAAAGTACTTTTTTGAGACAATTTATTATTCACCAGACTAGCAGACTAGCAATTTTTTGATAACTTCAAATTATAGTTTTATTTTAATTTATAACATCAATTTTATTACCAAAATTAATATTTTATATATTTAGAGGTGTAGCTTAGTTTCTATGCGCTTCCCTCTGTTGCTAATGCTGATCATCAGAGAACCTTTACGCTTTCAAAATAATATTGAAACAATTTCTTTATCAGACTAGCAGAACGGATCGGTACTGATTTCGAGGTCGCTACATCTTGTATCTCATTAGCGTTCTTTTTTCGACCACCTTGACAGGTTGGCTACCCGTTTTTATGTTCCTGTCCCTGTCCCTTGGAATGTAACCTATTGAATATTTTTATAAATTTCAGTACTCTGGGTTTACAAAATGAGGTGAATAGCGGGCATTAAGACACAACGAAAAAGATCGCCCAAATCATTACGCTACCACCTCCATGTTTTATTGTTTTTTGGGTTAAATTCTAACATTCCAGCCAGAATCATTTTTAAACAAATCTATTTCGGTTTCATGTGATGTCATCTTTTAACTCCCGGTGGCCCATTTCAACTATTATTAACTTTAGATTGAGTTTTTTTAACAGCGGAGACTTATGTACATCGCCTCACCGATATTGCCGAAATTGTAGAGTTGGTTAGTTCATGATCGAACTAGTTCAATTGAACTACTCACACAAGTGAACGAAGTGAGCTGCTCCTTTTAGCTCCTTAGTCCATGTTTCTTTTAATTTCCTGTTTTCTTTTTCGCTCACTCTCACTACAGACAAATTACATTTTGTAGCACAATGACTGATTTATTCCGCATATTTGCATCAGTCTATTAAAAGTATCATATATCATACAAATATTTCCTTTTGTATGTTCTTGGACAGTTCTCAGAGGCAAGCGTTGATAGAGAAATCCGTCGTTAGCCTTTGACACAAACTCATTTTAATTGTTTTATTAAATTTTTTACATAAAACAATATGTGCAGTTTTATACTAATTAAAAAATGATCACCTATACAATATTTATGTTAATACTTTTGTTTACTTGTTTCCCTTATTCGTACACAATACTTTTGTAGCTTTTCTTTACAAATGTCAAAATTGCTGATTTTATATACTCGTATGTACTCGTATGTAGATCACTTCTTTTATCTTCGTACACTGAGCAACTGAACTATTGAATTACTGAACTAAAAGAGTGTCCTAGTTCAGTAAAGTGAGCTGAGCTGAAAAGAGCGCTCACTGAAAAGAGCTGAAAAGCACAACTCTGCAAAATTGTATTGTCTGTTTTAGTTGCAATGGCCTTAAGAAGACAAATCAGGATTTCGCTTCTCCAGTATTGCTACGAGTATGTATCCATTTATAATATTGTTGTTTTGCGAGGCCTAAGAGTATTTACTACATAATTTGTGGATCGTTAGAGTGCTTCAGCTATAAACTCATAGGATTTTTGCTAGTACCCTCTTTAGCTGTACAATGCAGCGTCCGACCCAACTGTTCCAAATATTTTAGTTAATTAAAATTCATGTTACGTTGCAAGTTTATAACAAATCTTAAAATATTAATTTCGACAATTTCGAAATTTACAAAAAATCGGACTATAATGGCAAAGTACTACAAAATGTGTGTACTTTTTTAAAGAATTTTTAATAAATATTTCACTATAAAAGAATGCATTTTTTTGTTTTGGGAAACGAAAAAGTTTTGACTCATTTAACAAAATTGATTACTTTTCAAAAAAAAGTGATAGAAATTCTACTGCAGTAACAAGTACCTATTTCATTGACCATATCTGTATGTACAAAATTCTACAAATTATCAATAATTTTTGCTATGACTAACTTTTTATCAAACAATTTTATTTTTATTAATAATTTTTGGTGTTAATAATTTTTTGTGCCAAATGAAATCTACATATCAGGGTTTCTGTTTAATCGGATGATTAAAATGAATCGGGATTTTTGTTTAATCGATTGAGTTTTAATTAAACTACAAAGTAATTAATGCATCAATAAAAATACATAAATTATTTATGATTTTAAGATTTTATTAGTGAAATAACAATAAAATAAAAAACATAATAATTCTTGAAATAAATCAGGCAAAAGGAGGATTCATAAATATCTTTGAACAAAAAAGTAAGTGAGATACTTTTATAACTTAGTTTCATAGTTTAAGGATATAAGGGGTGATTTTTTTAAAACACATAAAATTTTTGAGAAATCTTTATTGGAGTCGACAGAACGATCTAAATAATTCAGTGTTTAAGGATGATTTGATGTTGACCGCGGCTACGCCTCAAATAGTTCATACGCCGGGTTCAATTTTGGCGTACTCTCTCCAACATATCGACCGGTATCTCACGAATGAATTCTTCAATATTGGCTTCCAGTGCGTGAACCGTTGCGAGCTTGTCCCTATAGATATGAGCCTTAACATAGCTCCACAAAAAATAGTCTAAAGGCGTTAAATCGCAAGATTTAGCCGGCCAATTGACCGGCCCCAAACGTGAAATAAACGGTTCTCAGAACTCGCCTCTTAATTGGGCCATTGTTTCGCGTGCTGTGTGGCATATGGCACTGTCTTGTTGCAACTACATGTCAGCCAAGTCCAGCTCTTCCATTTTGGGCAAAAAATTTTGTAATCATCGCATCATCGATAATTCACGGTCATCAACTACACTGGCGGTTGCAGCTGCGATATTTTCCTCTGCCCGCACTCTGCGTGTGCGTGTTGGTGGTTTAATGTTCAATAATGTAAATTTGGTACGAAGTTTAGTCACACGATTCCGAATAGCCGCCACAGAAGGTCGCCCAAACTGGCCACAAAATGGAAGATGAGCATGATGTACTTTCTTAACCCTTTTAGACCCGGACACATTGATTGCGCGGATGGATTTCGGACCCACCGTTTCGTTTCTATTTTACAAATGTCAAATAGACCGACATGCATCGATTGCACTGACGGTTCTTTATGTTTGTTTCTCACATTGTTGCGCTGTTCGTTCTAGCGCTACTTGAATTTCTGCGAAATTATTGCATCACATTTCAGTTTTGTCAAAATGAGCCGCAGAAGTAAACTGTGTTTTCAATTATAAAAGTACTAATCGTGTTAAGAAATATTTAAGTGGTCGTATTTTAATTTAAAAAAATATAAATTTTAATAATTCAAACCAATTGATGTCATTCGACGCAATAAAAACGCGTTTTAGCTAAAAAAAATCACCAAGATTCATAAATTATGCGTATCCCGAAAATCCTTGAAGGATATAAAAATTATGAAAAATAAACATTAATTATATTTTCATACGATAGAGAAACCATATATTCCAAAAATTATGAAAAAATTACCAGTAGTTTAGCGTCAGGTCTGAAAGGGTTAACCGAGCATGAATTTTGATATTAAAATTCCATAATCTGCCAGCGTTGTACGTTTGTAAGTCGATTCATGGTTAAATTATAGACCAAACTGAACATGTTTAACAGTAACAAGTTGCACAAAAACAGCTGATCTGCCAAAAACAGTGTTGCCAAAAAAAAGTTGCTAAAAAATCACTTTTATTTGAAAATAATCTTTTAGAAAAATAATATCTATAGACATGATTTTTTAAAGTTCCCAACATTTCTAATATTTTCAACAATTTCGTTAGATTATCACATAAAAATTATGTTTAAAAAATTAAAAATGTTGTTTAATCGGTTAATCGACTAAAATCAAGCGTTATAATCGTTTATCGAAAATAACACAAATGGCGTCCGCCTTGCACTACCTTAGCGCTACCAAAAGGCATTTTGAGGCATTTTAGAGAACTTATTGTCATCAATGCCGAAGTAGAGTTGTGGTTGCAGGGACATAAAGGTTGCATGGAAAATTCAGTGCATACAGTATACATTCCGCCTTTTCCTATTCAATTACACAAATAAGTAGCGCACTATTTTCAATTAAGAAATCTATTAATTTTGCCAACAAGTATTTCTTTTTCATTTGAAATTATTGTTACGCCTCTCATAACGTACAGTCTTTTTCGTCACAGTTTCAATCAACTTGTTACTTGGAAATGTTGTTAGAATATTTTAATGAGTTTTCTTTAGTTCCGCAGCAATTAATTATTTTCTTTTTGTGGAAAAATATTTACTTTAGATGGCGTAACTTTTCGACCTTTTTGCGGTTTAATTCTGAGTTAATAAATCAGATTTAATTTTATTTTTTATTTTATTTAAAAAACAGTTGAAATACATTTGAACCGTTGACTCAAATAGAGTTAAGTTGCGTCTGCAGGTTTGTATTGTAACTACGACAAAAATATGTTTTCGAGCGCGTGCAGTTAAAAAGGTTTTAAATTAACTCGTCATAAAGAAGTCTCCTAGGCCGGATGGAATATTAGCGCTGGTCTCGAAGCAGTGCTCTTCGACGCTAACGCGTCCGTTGGAGAACCTTTTCAGTACATTACATCATGCTGGTGAATTCCCAGTATGCTGGAAGTTTGCTAATGTAACGCCAATCCTTAAAAGGGGAAAAGGCTAGTAAACCTGAAAATTGCCCTGAAAATTACCTCCGAATTTCGATCTGTACTGCACTTTCCAAAGTTATCGAAATTATCGAAAATTTCGATCTTGTGAGGTATCTGGATTCCAACAATTTACTTTGCAACCTCCAGTATAGTTTCCATAGAGGTCGCTCTGCTGGGAATCTGCCTGGATTCCTGTTGGAAAAATGTTGTTATTTCATTCACCATTTTGGCGAAAGTCAGGTGCTGGCTCTAGATATATCCAAGGCGTTTGAGAGAGTGTGCCATGACGCACTTCTGTCAAAACGTATTGCCTTTGGTGTCGGTAATGACGTCTCTCGATTTATATCGTATGTCCTCAGGGATCGCACTACACGAGTCGTTATAGGTGGGATTTCATCAAACCAGTTCAAGATTGATTCAGTTGCACCGCAAGGCTCCGTTCTTTCCGCTACCCCACTTCTTATGCCTTTATATGACCTTCTAGGTCAATCTTCAAATCCTATCTATTCTTTGGCAGATGATAGCAGCATTTGCCATCATTTATATACAGGCACAGCCTGTTGCAGATTGAAGTAAAGAGACTAAACATAAATGATTCACTCCGTCACGATCTTGTAACATTCTCTGAATGAGTTCATGCGAATAGAGTCGTCGATATTAACGCTTGTTAGACCCAGTGTCGCCTTTTTACGCACAGGCGTATGACCGAATATACTGCTCGACCGATAATTATGGCTGGTATGGATATTAAGGAATCGGATGCTTTTCATGTTTTTGGCGTGAAGATCCAGTATGATGTTTGATAGACAGTCAGGTCATCTTCCAGGTCACAAAAGAAGCATTCATGTGCCTCAGGTTTTTAAAACGGTGTAAGAGTTACTTCACACCATCTGATCTATTTACTATTCATAGCGCCTCTATCCGATCGAAAATGGAATACAACTCTCATGTATGGGACGGTGCTTCAAAGTCTATTTTGAAGTTACATACTCAAGCGCATGCAGGAGAGGGTGATAAAGGTCATCGGTGACATTAATTCACTGCAACATCGTTGCAATGTGGAGTGTGTTTTATCGTTACTACAATATAATATACACTCTAGTGAATTCTTGGGACCTGTTCCCGATACCCGAACTTTTTTGCGTGCCATTTGCGGTCGATTGTACATGCATTACAGAGAACATTCGTTTTTTAGTCGCACAGTTCGTTTGTGGTATAAACTCCCCGCAGAAGTCTTTCGCATCGCTTTCAGCGTGGGAAGAATCAAATCGAATGTTCACAAACACTAATGTTCCCTTGTCACTGGTTCTTGATTTAAATGGAATGTCGACAAACACTACTCCCTCCATCTTCCTTCCCATAATATATTTTCCAGTTCCAGCATAATGCATAACATATGTAGGGGTCATCACTTGAGTACTGGTCCTAATCACCAAAAAAAAATGTACAATATTTTGAGGAAGCAACCATAACTATTTTCTTTTTATAACGCTTTAAGCAGAAAAACTTATCCCGCTTTAAGCAGAAAAACTTATCCATCAGGCATCATTTAATAACTTGTATTAGTAATTAACCCGATTATTGAAAGTACACCCAATCCTGTTTTTACACGGTACATACGTTCCAGCGACCACCGTGTAAATAAAAAGTCGTGCAAAAAAAGTTATATTTGATCATTTCAAACTTGAAGGTGATCGAAAGGATTAATATTTCTATGAAACACTAAAATTTTACTTCTTTTTCTTCATACACTGTTGCTTTAATTTAATTTTATAATTTTTGAGACATAAAAGCAAAGAAATAATTGACAAGTTATCTTAAAATATTTTTTTTAAATAAAGAAACACATTTTTAAGGAACTATATATATTTCTGTATAAATAACAGTTTGAAAAACTGAAAATAATAAAAAAAATATTCAATATATAATTTTTCTACATTTTTTTTAATATTTATATTATTCTTTAAATTAGGCTTGAGGTCAATTTTTTTTTTGTTTATAAAAATCATCCAAATTTATTTAATCTGATTTTGTTATTTAAATTGTTTATTGATGTTTTTCCTCCTAAAGAAGTTACCCAAAAGGTAACGAAATATCGAGATAAAATAAGTTGGAAAGATTTTTATATAAAAAAGTGACCTCAAGCTTAATTTAAAGAATAATATAAATAAAAAAAATCATATATGTCTAAGGAAAATCAAAATGTTTTAATCGGTGTTAGTGTCGCGCTGGTTCAATATATCAGCTTCGTCCGAAGACATGCATAGTTCGTCTGCATTTTCAGATTCCAGTGGTTTAATTATTTTAACAGCAAAATCAGATGCGGAACGTATCTATCCTACTTTGGAGATCTCTTTGTGTTATTCTGATTGTTAAACGATTTTTCATCCTTATAAAACTATCAAAGGAGTAACGGAATATCGATAATAAATTTAGAAGTTTTTTTTATATAAAAGTGGTCTCAAGCTCGTTAATTAATTAGAAAATCAATATGGAAAAATTTGTTATTAATAGCAAACAGAATTATGTTACCACATATAATAAGTTTTTTAAAGTATGATTAATCAAGTTATGAAAGTTATCAAAAGTATATGGCAGCTCTTGTTTGCATATGTCTGTCCTACCTAAACTGAAAATTCCCCAAAACTATTTTTACCCGTGTATAAAAAGACGTGTAAAAACAGGTTTGGGTGTACAGATATTATTCTTGTGCACATTCACATCAGAATATAACAAGCAGCTTCAAGAGCATGACACTGTTAACTTTTCAGGAAAACAAATTTAATATTTTGATAACTGCTACGAATGAAACACCTCTAAAACTTTTAAAATTTCTTACTTCTTCCAGATAGCAGCGGCGTCATTCAAAGAAGTTGTATGAATGCAACAGAAGTAGACACTTGTAAAGCCGAAAATAATTGCGTTGTCACCGACGAGGGAAAGAACAACCAACTTATTTGTAAAAAATGTGATGGGTCCGATGAAAAGTGTTCACAAACCGATATGAAAATTAACGATATTAAATATAATCAAGTTTGTGATGGAGCCGTTAAAAAATGTTTTATGAAAGTTGACAACAAACTTGTCGTTAGAGGCTGCGCAAATGATGCCGTTGTTACAGAATGTACCGATGCTAATACCTGCAATGTGTGTGACACTGATGTTTGTAATACTGGCATATTTCCCTCAAAACGTATCAGCTGTTATCAGTGCAGTGGCGCCACTTGTAATAATGTAGCAACCGGTGATATAACTGCCAAGCCCTGTCTACATTATGAGCCAAAGGAAGAATGCTATACCAAGGCAGACAATACAACAAGCATGATGCGTGGCTGCAAGTCTGACACCAATGATAATACATGTTCGACCAGTGATGCCAAGGGTTGTGTCTTTTGCGCCGAAGACAGTTGTAATAATGCAGACAACGTATTTACATGTATTGTATGCCGGAGTGATTTGGAAAAAAAATGTTGGAATAATGCCAACAAATTAACCGGCCAAAAGTGCTCAGAGGAGAAGGGTTGTTTCTCTGGTGTTTGGTGTAAGTGCAAACTTTACATAATTATACAGAGATGGAAATAAGCAAACAAGTGATACAAGATATAAGAGCGGCTCTTCACATACTCGTATTACGTAAACTGGAGATTATTTCCTTTTAGGAAATATAAAATAAATATTTTATTTTATTTTTTTCTGTGTTTGCAAACACGGTTTTTGCAGAATAAAGGTTTTCTGCCTGGCCTACCTTTAAGGTTTTCTACTCGCAACATGACTTTGGGCAGCCATAAGGATTTTCTCTTCTCGGTGTGTCGAATAGAAGCGTCGTTGAGTTGAGATTTTGTATGTTCCCTGCATTCCTCGAGGGAGCATAGGGCCATAACAAGGTGGTTCCAATAATCTCGATCTTCGGCTCGATGCTTGACTTCGTTCCACTTCATAAGCAATCTCGAAAGTTCTGTTGTTACTTGTCGCTTCCACGTGTGCGCTGATCTCCCAACTCTTCTGCTTCCCTGCGGGTTCCAATCTAGGCATTTCTTGGCAATATCTTCCTCTGATTTACGGAGGGTGGGAGGGTATGACCTATCCAACTCTATTTCCGCTTACTTATTTCCGTTCTAATAGGCTGCTGATAATTTGCCTCCATCCAGAGTTGTTTGTTGGATATTGTTTCAGGCCAGAAAATCCGTAAGATTTTTCGCAGGCATTTGTTGAGAAATATCTGAAGGCACTGCAAATCACGTGGTGCCATGTTCCAGGTCTCGCACCCATATAATAGAGTGGATTTTATGTTGGAATTGAATGATTTGATTTTGGTTTGTTTCGAGCTTAACCGGGCTTAACTGGGCAAATGCTTTCCTTGCCTTCTTTATGCGACTACATATATCTACTGCTGAGCCACCAGTTGTGCTGCCCAGGTAGCAGAAGGACTTGACATCTTCAATATCTTGATCATCTACGAAAAAATTGCGATCTTTGTTACAATTGATGCGGAGCTATTTTGCGATCTCTCTGATGGTGGAAATTCTCGACTGCATCTCTGAGAATTAGTGGCTAATTAGACATATGTCATCGGCATAATCAAGGTTCTCCAGCCGTTCTTGCAAGCCCCACACAATACCTCTCTTTTGATGTCTTCTTGCTAGCGGTGATAAGACACAACCTTGTCTAACTCCAGTTTTCATCGTGATCCTGTTGCTCAGTTGTTTTTCATGCAACACACGGCAAGTAGTATTCTTGATAAGGGCTTTGATTAACCGTGTTAGTTTTTTGGGGACACCCTTGCATACCAGCGAGTGGTTGAGTGTGTCAAAGGCCTTCTCAAATTCTATAAATATGAGGAGATTTTGTGTCTTGGACAGGCTTAATGATTTTCTTCTACGCATAGTAATAATTTTTTAGCTTGGCTGAAGATGTCAACTCCTCGTCCTGTCATAGTCACGGTTCACACTAAGAAATTTTTCTTTCCGTAAGTGTTAGTTTGTAGGTGTACGGGGAGAGAGGATTGGGAAGGGGCACACTCTTTCATGTACTTTGAAATTCTCTTGTGTTTTGTTATTCGTAACTGTGAAATTGAAAATGGCTGCAGCTTTATTTTTTATTTTCTTTTACTTTTCTTTTCTCTTTTTGTGTGCAAAAAAAAGAAGAATGTGAAGATAAACATACAAAAATCTTGAATTTCATTACAAACAATTTCAATCACAAAATTTCAAAAGTGAATTACAAAAAATTTCAGAAAGTAAACTTTCATAGTCTGAACTGGAACATAAGGATTTTTTTCTTTGTAGACTAACGGGAAATTAGGCAGAAAATCTTTACTCAGCGAAGCCACTATTCGACATACTGCGATTGGAAAATCTTTAAGGCCGGCACGGCAGAAAATCTTTATCTGAAAAACAGTTTTTTTTTCAAGTTTACGATTTACAAAAATTAGAATATCGAAATATTTGATCAGATATTTTAAAAATTAATCAATAATTCATTTTTCTTTTCAGCCGGTGTTGCCATTCGTGGTTGCGTCAGTGAAGCCAGTGCGCAAACTCAGGAGTTGTGTAAAGATAAAAATGAAAATCAGTGTACTATTTGCCATACAAAGGACTGCAATACGAAAATGTCATCCGGCACCAGAAACGGCTTATCGTTCGCTCTAATAATGGCCGTTTTCATAACACTGTGTAAAATTAAATAATTTTTTTTCCATGATATATTTCCTTTTTTATTAGTTTAAATAATTATTTAAAAAATAAAATACATGTGTATGTTTATTTTGTAATAAATAAATATGATTGTTGTTGTCTTTAAATGTTTATGATTTTATAATTATTCAGTAAATGTAAAACTTGAAATTTTTTTAATTATTATAGAAGAAATGCTAAAGAAAAATAATGAAAATATAGTGAATTGTAGTCTGACAGCGTTGCTGGGTGCCAGTTTATCATTGCAGTTGTTGGTGTAGCACAGATTGCAAAGCTTCTCATTTGTTAAGCAAAATTTAAGACCGTCTTCGGCCAATTCATCCACACAGCCACGCATTGTGATATTCGTGTCAGCTGAAAAATAAGAAAAGAAAATTAGTTTACATTTTAGGCAAAAGATTAACTCAGCGTTTCCGGCTTAGGGGATTTGTTTCCGAATCGGGAATAGTTTCCACGTTTGGGGAGCGAAATTTCTAGTTGGGGATCAGGAGATTTCTTTTCAATACATTGTTACCAGCGTTGCCGTTTTTTGTTACTTTTAACCAAAATTGGTTATTTTTTATTTAATCTGTACATGTATATTTTTTTATAATTATACTTTTTTCAACCAAAAATTTAAATTTTTTTGCTGATATGCTGAATTTTGAAAACACGCTTCTATGTGCAGTACATGTCATCTACATTAGACATAAATTCACTAACATTAACTTTAATGTCATGTGATGGAGCCAACGTGATGGGTCTCGACGCCAATGGCTTACGAGTGAAATTTAAAAACGATGTTATCTATATATTAAATTTACTTGCCATTCCCTACATTTATGATCTACTTATGCTTGTAAGAAGCTTCATAATATTCAAATTTATACTCTTTTTGGAAACATATAAAACTTCTTTACGCGGGCGCTAAAAAATTATATAAATCGTTTAACAGAGCAGTGGTCTGCATTGCAGTTATATTTTATATCAGTTTACTTAGAAGTAAATGGTGTAAAAACTTGTGAACTGGGAAAATTAAAGAGCGATTATAGCTTCAAGATATATTTTCTATTCCTTTCATATATTCATTAAGTAAATACATTAAGTAAGGAAATCCAATCAGACGCACTTTTTCTAATACACAGTCAGTTTGAAATAAATTTTAAAATAATTTTAAGCAATTTCACTAAAAGTAATTTTCTCAAAAGTTTATTTTCTTTGGAGAGGGTAAATCTTTATGACGAAAATTATTACTTAAATATGAAAAATATTTTTATTGGCCGTAAAGCTAAGCAAGTGTGCAAGAAAGTAACCTGTCAGACTTAAAAAATATAATATTAAAAAAAATATACAATATTTTTATGCTAAACTTTTAGAACAAATTCCAAAAGGGTTTGATTTTTCAAGAAACGATTTAAAATATCTGGACTTAAAACACCGATGAAAGTTTTAAGTAGTTCAGAGATTGCTTTGGAATCTTTATTTTTATCTTTTCCAAATTTAACCTGTGGCAATGAAGAAAAAATTGCATCCCAATGAAAATTACTACGATTTTCAAACATGGCAATAGTTACAGGGATATTGTAGAGTTTTGCTACAAAGTATCGAAACATAAAAAGGGTATGAATGAAAAGTGTTTCGAAGAATTAATTTATTTTGTTCAAAACTTAATCTCATTGCCACATAGTTCAGCTGCTGCCGAAAGAATATTTTCAAAGCTAAGTTTGATAAGAACGTAATCTAGAAATATGCTTGAATTTAAAAACAATTAACAATATAATACAGAGTTGGGCAAAAATCAAAATGATTCGCATTACGTTATGTGAAGTATTTATTTGCATGATATTTTATCAGGCATGTTCTGAATTTTATTCAGAATATTTTAATTACGAATGAAAAACCGAAAAGGCCTGAATATGGAATAAAATTACATTTTAGCTTTTTGTTGTTACTTAATATGTATGTATGTAAAAAACTAAATTTTTATTTGTTTGTTTTATTATTATTCAACTGTGAAGTACAAATTTTTCCATAATAGATGTAAAATATATTTAACTTAAAATCTCTTTTAACTTAATCAAACAAAATGCATTTTAATTTTTGGTTATTTTTATTCAAATTTGGTGACTTTTTAAAAAAATTTTGGTTGCAAAAATTTGTTGGTTGTGGAAACACTGATTGTAACTCTAACTTACTTTGCAGTGTAGAGATTTTCGAATTAAATTTAATAAAAGTGTGAAACGGTATTTTAACCCACCTTGCAATAAAGTGTAGCATCCATTGTGTTTTCCTGCATCGCCCGCATTTACTTTGGGGCAAGATATCTGTTGGGTTGCTTTAATGGGACATTTTGAGTCCTCATTGCTGGTGCAACTAAAACATGATATACCATTTTTATTAGTGTCTTTGGGAGCTGAAGCTGTAGTTCCATCTTCTGCCATTTTATTCTTATCTTCCTCTTTAGCCGGTTCATCATTCGGCATTTCAGATTCATCATTTTCTGCTGCGCCTTCAGGTGGGTTCGCTACAACATCTGGTTGCACATTTTCTTTTTCTGCTTCATTATCTGCTGCCGGCTCAAGTTCAGGTTCTGGTTTCTCGTCTGCTACAGGTTCGGCTGCAACTGCTTTTTCTTCTTCTTCTTCTTCTTTTGGCTGTTCAGGTTCAACTGCTGCTTCAGATGCTGGTTCGGGCTCATCTTCAGGCTTAGCTTCTGCTTCTGCCTCAGGTATGGCTTCATCTCCCTCTTCAGCTGGCGCTGCTGCTTCTGATTCTGCAGCTGGTTCTGCAGCTGCAGCCTCTGCTTCTTCTTTTTTAGGTTCTTCGGCTTCTGGTTGTGCTTCTTCTGCCCCCTCTGCCTCTTGTTCTTCTTCTTGCTTTTCCTTCATCGGCCCCAGTTTTTCTTCAAATACCTCTATGTCATTCGGAACATTTCTAAGAACGAATTGATCTTCAGCAGCCATTGGGGTTTTTTCAGCTGTCGATTGTACAACTTCATTATCCTCAGACTGTTTAGATTGAGAAATTTCCAAAAATATAGGAACTGGTGTTGTAGATTCGGCTAACGTATCTTGAGATTGATCTGAAAATATAAGACATTCATTTGAGCAATTCACAAGTTTCTGTGCATTGATTGTATCATCGTATTACTTTCAGTGCTGTCAACACATAAAAAATGCCATCGAAAGTTTCGGTTAAATGTTTCCCTTAAATGTTTTTTATTTGAAAAATATTTTGGATTTATGAAAGGTTTATCGAACTAATTTCGTATGCCGATCTTTGCTGAAACCCTTTTATAAATTAAAAATATTTTTTAAGGATTAAAAGGCCATAAATATTTAATTAGCAGTTTTATATAATTCGTAAGTTTCCAAAGGGAATTTCTAAATGTATATTATTGTGCTGTACGTATGTATGTATGATGCTGATCCTTTATTCTCCAATTTGTCTGTGATTTGAAAACAATTTTTAAGATTTAATTAATAAAAGTCTATTTAATACAAACATACGATTTCCCGTTGTAACCTTCGAAATCTGATTAATAACACAAATTCATTTAACTAAAATGTGTTTTTTTCAAAATGAAATTAAATTTGGCTTTATTCGAAAGTTAAATCTTTGTCATTAATGTTTGAATCTGCCTTTGGCCATGTGGCCGCCGCAGTTGGTGCTGAGATGGCGCAATTTCAATCGAATTTTCAAACACTTTCCGCAATAATTGAACCAATATTTCGTCAATAACTCGACTTATGTTGTGTTCCAAGTGTTCGAAACGTGACCTCAAAACTGGATTTTCGAAAATTTTACTGAAATCAGTAACTTCCTATTTTTGATGGCGGGAAGTTAAAAATATTAAATTAAGAAATTAAATTTACGTGAAAATACGTAAGAAGAAGCGATTGGAGGGTACGGGTATGGAGTACGGACTTTCTTAAATATATTTCCGGTGGAAAATTCAATTATAGAACGCTTCCGTTTCGGTGAATAGGAATCAAAAAAGAGAACTTTTTACATGAAATTTCTGTTTACAGAAAAAAAACTAATTTATTGGTTTTAATTAAAAAAAAGTGAATTAATATACGGTCACATCTGACAAACATTTACCGAAAAAAACGTTACCAACAGACAAGCTAAATTTGCATTTTCTTTAATTCCAATATTTTTTTATCAAAAATAATATAAAAATGGCATTTTGCGGAATAATTGACTTCATTTTGTGATATAAAAACCAATTTAAATCACACTAACCCTAAACAAAATTAGTGGTTACGTTTTTTATTTATGTCCTGAAATTTTATTTTCTTGCTTGCCAACAATCCAGGTTTTTACGAGCTGCATTATCCTACTGCCAGGCCCACGATGTCATACGTTTTCATTCTTTCGTACAATTACTTTTAAGACAAAAACAAAATTGTATAATTTGTATTTGTTTTAAATGTGATTGTACGAAAGAACAAATAAGTGTAACATCGTGGACCTGGAACTAAATATCCTGCCTCTTGTGCCATTTCTTTCAAATATTGAGCCCCAAATCTTCTGTATAAATGGTCGCTAGTTAAGTTCCGATGTCAAAGTTCTGCATTTAATTAACTTTGAATGTCTGGAATGTCCTCTAAATAAAAGATTGGACAACTGGTTTCATTATATATATAAAGAAATAATAAATAATATGAAAATCTGAGAGATTTTACCAATATTTTTATAATTCTTCTATTAATGTTGCGAAGGCGCTACATCCCTTTTCATGATGTTCGCCGTTAATTCGAAAGGAAAAACAACGGATTTGGATTACACTACACTAAATGTCATGATGCATTCTCCCGAGTTTTATTTGTAATTTGTACAACCGAATCGGAAGATGTCAGCCAATTCTGCTGTCTTGGGAGCATTATATTTACGTACATACGGGGGAGGACATCGATAATCGCTTATAGAAGGCACGTCAAATATTTGGTCGCCTAAAACCTATTTGAAAATCGGGCCCTTTATCTCTACGTACGTCCATCGTCATCGACAATATAAAATGTACCCTTATGTATGATGGCGAAACTTGGAACGCTTATACTTGTGATATACGAAAAATGCAAACATTTGTGAACTGCTTGCTGCGTATTCAGCAGTGAACGACAAAGGTATACAATTTTCAATACATACGAGTAGCACATATCGATATTAAAAAGTGTAGGATTATTAAAATGTAGGGGTATAAACAAATACTCGTACGTTCACAGAAAGCAATGACGGGTTCCATTATAAATAAGGGCACATATCGATAGGTGTAACATAAATGAATAGAAAATGTTTTTTGTATTGCTAGGAATACGTACAAATATGATGGATATGACTACAGGAGACAATGTTGTAGCGTTTGAACAAAAATTGTTTGCAGAACTATAACAAAAAGAAGCAATTTATTTTGGACTTATATTTGTTTTAGGCAAAAATTGCAGTCCTTTATTTGGTATTAACTTTTTAAGTAAAAATATTTTTGCATTAAAAGAAGGTCAATGAAATTCATGCATATTGGATCAATAATCTGTGTTCATCTTTTTATAAAATCTTAAAAATTCAATGAAGCAATAAAATATATCGCGATAATCGCGAAAGTTCGCAAAAATTTTCCAAAATTTTTAAAAGCCGTAAAATCTTCTAAAACGGGCTACAAATGCAGGGAATGTGAAAAACTCGCAAAAAACTGCAAAAATTACGAAAATTCGCAATAACTTCCAATCACTGGGAAAATTAAAATGTTGAATATCTTTTAAATGTCGATGAAACAATAAAAAATAGAAAAATTCACCCACATTGCAAAAAACGCGAAATTCTGCGAAAAGTTGCAAAGTTTTGAAAAAGCCGTAAAATCTTCTAAAAAGACTTAAAAGTGTAAGGAATGTGAAAAGTTTGCAAATTATGCAATTTTTTTGCGGATTTTCAAAAAAAAAATTTACAAGCAACTTACCTTTTTTCGTTTCGTTCGCTTTTTGTTTAAGGATCTCCATCCATTTTTAACCTTTCCCATTCTCAAAATTGTTTGCAAAAATTTGTTTCAAAGTAAAATTGTATACTTTCCAGGTTAACGCGTATTTTTTAATACAACTTTGTCGCATTTTGCTTAAAAATGGTTCCTAATAATTATGAAACGAAATCCATAATACAACTTTAGACAAAATTTCTGGCAATACTTATCAAACAAATATTGGAAAATAAATGTGCTTCATAGTAATTGGAGTACCTATCGATACATACTCGTATGGGTGCGCAGGGATATAAACAAATATTAACATGAATACATACAGGTATAAAACAAAATGCGCACCGATACATATAATTATGAAATTGAACAGATACAAAAAATATTTTGTATTGAAAATATTCAATATATGATAGAGTAATTTATTTATTATTCTATCGTTTGTCGTTCTCTGGTATTCACGTGTATTCTGACCGAGAACCATAACTAATCATACGCTCTGGAATAGAACAAGCCAACAAAACCCATCGATTGAAATAAGCAGATGAAAATTATGTTGGATCGGCCACACCCTTAGAAGGCAGACTAACGACATCACTAGAACTGCCACAGACTGGAGTCCACAAGGGAATAGAAGAAGTTAACGGCCAGTTCATAAATGGAGAAGACATATTGAGGTCGAAGTATGTAAATATCTGGGGCTGGGGGTGGGGAGGAGTGAAGGCGTTAGCACAAAATAGTCAAATCAGTTGTTTTTCGAAAATCGATTTTCGTAGCGAATAATGTACCTGCGAGCGATAACGTGCCACATCGTGGAACAGATAGTGTGTATGTATGTGTGTTCTTATTTAAGTAACTTAAGGTACGGGTCATATCTAACAAACATTTTCATTAAAAAAAACGTAACCACTAATTTTGTTTAGGGTTAGTGTGATTTAACTTGGTTTTTATATCACAAAATGAAGTCAATTATGCCGCAAAATGCCATTTTTATATTATTTTTAATAAATGCGAACCCATATTTAAAAAAATATTGGAATTAAAGAAAATCCTAATTTAGCTTGTCTGTTGGTCACGGCTTTTTGTCAGATGTGACCGTATCTTAATCAGAAAAATATTATTTTATTGATTTATTTGCTGTTATTAAAAAGAAGCACTTGTTTAAACAAAACAAAAAATATCTATATTTTTTTCACTATTATCTATTATCACGTTGACTAGAAACAGATATAGATGGAACTACATACATACTTACATACTTACTTACATATTTATGTGTGTAATAATTTAATACCTTTTTCCAAAATATGTGCTTCAACTTGAAAAATTGTTAAAAATACATAAAGTAAACAAACTTTTACATAAAACATTTTTTTTTGTTTGTTGTTATCACTAAATTTTTAACACTCTATTTTATTTAATTAAATATATTATTTAAAATCATATAAAATAAGCTGCTATAAAGTTCACAAATATGTTTTAAAATATTTGTCCATGCACTTGAAGGTTTAAAGAATGACTGGATAAATATTTTTAAAATACAAGTATCTCCCAGCCATGAATAGTAAGTACACTAATCGATATTTGGAAAATGTAAACTTTTTTTTTGCTTTCATTTTACACGAGTTATTATTATATGTATTTTATTGTATGTGAAAAAAAACATGAAATTATATATAAAAAAGTCAACAAATTAAAAACTAAAATAAAAACTATGTCTGCTGCAGGAATAGTTTTGCATGACATTGTCCCTACACGGACATACGAACACAAACAACAAAATTATTATAATGGTCAGTGGAACAGTGACTCAATGTTTCAGTGTAGAGTTTAAACATCTACCAGAACCATAACTTTATGGTATGACTTGTTTGTGCTGTTCAAACTAATTATAATAGAAAAGACACTCCATTTTTAATTGCAAATTAATGAAAAATTTTGCCCAGGCTTGAATAGAAATAAAATTGTTTGGTTTAATTACCAACGTCGCCTATACATTCGAAAAATCGATAGAAAATAGAATACGAGAGTTAATTGTTTTCACTGTAAGTTTTCATGTGTTAACTTCTTTGGGAAAGGGCTGGTGTAGAAAGCTCAGATGGTGAAAGTGTGAGAGCTTAATTAATTCTTTTACAAATCACTCTCTCTCTCTCTCCTTTTGCGCGTTTTTTGTTAAGTTTTTATAGCACTCTTGCAGCGCCTCTTTGCTGTCAAGTGGGCGCATTAATTTTTGTTAAGCTGTACAGCCTTTTTATTAATTATTTTACTTCTCCCAACAATATTGCTGGAATACCGACGAAGGGGGCGCTCTGACGTACATTATAGCATACACCACGGTATCAATTGCTGCTGGGACTGTTTTGTGACCACTGCTATCTGTAAATCACTCAATCAGTTCAGTAACGACAAATAAAATGAAACACTAGTCTACATCTGAAAAGTGCTGGATGTCATGACTTGCCTGAAACTGTACTCGAACAGACGTTCTCGGCCATCATTGGCCTTTTTGAGGCTCGGTTTAGCCTTTTTTTGGTCTTGTAGCCACGAAATTTGAAATGAGCAGCGTTCACGTGATCAGCGTGATCACGTGCGATCATGCATGATCGTGATAAGTTTTTTGTTTCAATAACGTGAGCGTGCATAAATGTGAGTATGAAAAAATTAAACGTGACTGAGCTTGCATGAGTAGATTTTTGGCGTGATTGTTTTGTGATGTTTTTTATTGTAATTTTTTTCAGTTAATTTTTTTTAATTTGTTTTAGTTATTTTATAGTTTTTTTTATTTTTTGTGTAAGTATTTCGTGAGTGCGAGTTTTGGTTATTGTGACTAATTTGTTTTCACTCACGTGAGCATGCATGATCATGAGCCAAAAATATAAGGTTGTGCATGAGCGTGCATGATTAAAATTTTTTATCGTGAGCGTGAGTGAAAATCCAATCACTATTCCATTTCTAGCTTGATTTGGTTAAATAAAATTATTAGTTCAAACTATTTTTATTAAGAAAGAAATACAACAAAGGCTATTTTAGTCCTACAACATAAAAGCAGAACGGAACAACATGATGTTTTCTAAGGCCACAACACCTTCTTATCAGCGTTCGTGTGTTTTTTTTTTCGTGGCTGCCTGTTGTCATGAATATGAACTACTTAACCGAGTTGTTTTTTTTAAGAACATAAATAAACCAAGAAGCCATTTTGGCTTGTCTGCAGAAACATCCAGGGTCTAGGCAGGAATCGAACCTGCGACCCCTCGACTAATAGTCTAGTACGCTATCTACTAGTCTACGGGGCTCCCTTAATGATGATTAACGCCCCCGATATGTGCGTCAGTTAGGCTCTTTCACTTATTAACAAATGCCATATAACAATCATAATTGCGCTGTTTTCTAATATCCAGAGTATTCCTTCCAAATTTTCTTTCCATATAAACCAGAATTTGCATCCTTATTCTTTCTATTGTAGATAAATTTGCTCGAAAGTATGATTTATAAGAATTCTTAGTGCAAACCACTGTGCATACTAGTAAATATCCTTTACATACTACCTCAACAATTAAACGAACATATTTTAATATCTAGTTTATTAAATAGTTAATGGTGAGAAATTCAAATATGACACGATGACTGCTTTTTTGTCGTCCTTTCGTCTTTTTTTTTATTTACGTTTGGTTTTCTACGTACGAGGATCCCACCATCATACTGCGGTACTTGTTAGCTGCCAGGTTATACATACATAAGTGTTTCCCCATGAAGGTTTCAAAATTTTTTAATCCTTATATGAGTCTGTCTTATGGACCAGTACCTCCCTGTCTGACACATCTTCAGCCTTTGGAGCATTTTATTGCCAATCGTTTCACAATATAAATTTTGAAGGAAACAATTTTAAATTTTCAAGAGATGTTCGAGTAAAAGTGTCCTGTCACAGATTGCTCTTAAAATTTTAAACACATATATCTCGACAACAGCGCTGCATGTCGGCTCCAAGTTAGAACCGACCATACGCAATTATTGAATTTCCCTAAAATCGGTTATGCAGTTTCGGAAATTAGAGCAAACGAAAACACGGGCACGACATTTTTATCTTCTAGATTATTAATAGGCAAACACGTTCTTTGAGATCCCTTTTACGGCCGTAATACTAAACCGATTTTGGAAAGATTTATAGTGTTTTGAAACGGGGTCTTACATAGATGTGCACAGTCTTAATTTTATTTAAATCAGTTCGATATTTAGGGAGCTACAAGCGTTTAAAGTGACTACTAACACATGAACACTTATTACACATGCATGTATCAGCTTCAACTTGAAAAATAAACAAAGTGTGCATGTGTGTTTGTCCACTTTGCGTTTGCATAGAAATGAGACAGACTTTTAAGTTGTTCATTTAGAATGTTTTTTGTTTTTGTATTTTATCGTGTGTATTTATGCAAATGTTTAATATTAATTTCTATAATACGGTCGCTTGAGTCGCCCGCTGGATACACTAGTACATACATATATATAAAGAAGAACGAATTAGTAGGTCCATCCATCATGGCTCTTACTTGCCCATGTATAATGATTTTCGTCAGCCATATGTTGGAGGTCACCGAAACTACTATTTTACATTTTTTCCTTCATTTAAAATATATGTATTATAAATACAGTTCAGGGTCTACTGATGAGCCCGCATGATCCCAACAATGAAATACAACACTTCGTAAGTATCTCGCAAAAAATAAATCATGTTCAATAAATTTTTTATTTATAACGATTCAAATTTATACCGATAACAATTAATATACAGTAGAATCGCACAGCGTTTAGAGCGTTTAATTTGGTTTTTCGCCTCTTTAGTTAAAAATCACAGAAAAAAATATTTTCTAGTAGAAATGAAAACCAAAAACAAAAACTTCCAGAAATTAGAACCACAAGTTGTAATTGCAGAGCGACCAATACATTGAAACGGCTGGTTCTAATTTCTGGGCGGTTCGAATTTATTACTGCCTGGCCCACTAAAGAGCTGCAAAACAATCGATGGTGCTATCAATAGCATCGATAGTTTTATTTTTAATGAACTATCGATGTTTTTCTCCGATGGCGGGAGATGTTTTCGAAAAAATTTAATTTTAACAAAGTAAAAGCGAAGTCAGTAAGAATTAGTCGATGGCACCTTTGAAATACGATATTTATTTATTGATGTTTGCGTAGTTAAAATTAGCATTCTTCTAAGAATTCGATACTAAAAAGGCGTATATGTATGGCCCACGATGTCGCACGAATTCTATTTTTCGTTTACATTCAAAACAAAATTTATAATATGTTTTCGTTTTATATGTAATTGTACAATATCTTATTTCATTAATATTTAATTATTTTTCTAATTGAGTCAGTCAAATAATTAATTAAAAATATAAATTTTTAGTTAGTTTATTTTTTGTATTGAAATCTAATCTAACTAATATTATAAATTTGAAAGTTTAGATGGACCGATGAAATGATAGACGTTTGCTACTCAATCATGCCAAAACGGCTGAACGGATCTGGATCTCGGTAAAATATATAATGATTCCCGTTTGTTAGATTTTATTTTTTATTTTTCATCCCTGCAGATAACGCGACTCGTCCAAACACGCATGTAAAGTTTCAGCTATAATGGACCACGTAGTCCAATATTATCTGCAGGGATAGAGCAAAGGATCGCTATAATTTTTTGCATAATTAGTGGTAGTTTAGGGGTCAGAAAGTGACATAGGCTAATTTTTATCTTCGAAAAATGCACTGTTCCTATCGGAGAACATATTAGGACATACAGACGTTTTTGTTTTAAATGTAATTATACGAAAGAATGAATATGTGTGACATAGAGGGCCTGGCCGTAAGTTCTAAAACTTTTAAAAATACAAAGGGTACAGAAAAGGACATAGAGGAAAAGAACATACTTTTTAATCGCGGGTAACACCGCAGGGCGCAACTAGTATTTATACAAAACATATAATTATTACTACTAGAGTACGCCCAGGGGTCGAAATTCGACCGCCAGTTTAAACGTATACATATTTTAGTTGCATTCGTTTAAAGAGAAAAAACTCGCTCATTACTTATTCCATGGGGAAGGAAAAAACAATAAACGAAATAAAATTGCATACAAACGCGCACATTTATTTTGTTAAGTTTTTGCTTGAAGCTAACACATCCATACGCAATGAACATGTATTATCCATATCTAATTATCATCTCTTTCAATTCAAATACTCATATATATAAATATGTACATATGTACTCTTAAAAACTCTCATTGCTCTGCTTATGATATTACTTGAACCAATACTTACATAAATGAATACGTGTGTATTTTTAGCATTTGTAGTGGTGTCAACCTTATGAGCCTTTTAATCCTTTAATACCGAACCGATTTAAATAATATAGAATCGGGTCACTAAAGCTCAATAATGTTTACCATTTGGTAAAAGAATGATGAAAACCGGTTGGCAAACAAAGGAGAAAAAGGGATCTAAAAATTTGTCTTTGCCTATTTATATATAAATTAATATTTTACTGAAAATAAATTCGATTAATTAAGTATAAAAAATTAACTAATAATATAAATTTGTAAAAAATTAAAAAAAATTTAATTGACATCACAAATTTTTTAATTATATTATATTTTTTGTGTTTGAGGCGAAATTGAAAACATGACGTGACATACTAGTTGGATCCATGATCCAATATTAATGGCTTATGGTTGGATCGCTCGCATGTAAATTTTATTTGACCATAAAGGATAATAATTCGAAAAACAATAACGGTCGTATTCATAAAAAAATAATTTGGTTTTGAAATATATTTTAAGTAACATTTGTATGAAAAATAGGTCTTATAATACATTTCAAATACAAATTATTTTTATGAATACGGGCCTAAATATACATATGTTCAATGAAAATTTACTGTTTTTTAGGCTCCATTAAAAGTAGTGTCCTTCCTATGAAGTATGGCTTACGTATAAAAAAGCATTACGTATGTACGTATGTGTGTATGCATGTACTATGTATGTATATTTAGGAGTAAGTAAATAAATCAGTAAAATGCATGCATGAACATACCTTGGGGGGCACTTACTAACCGCGATATGGTGACTGATATGGAATTTCTAATGAATTTGACAGTATCTATTGTGGACTATTTGTGGGTGTTATGGGTCTAAAAATACGTTGACGCATACTTATATATGTATGTATACTTATATTGCCTTGTGACTTTAGAGTCCCGACAATCAAGTTCCATACATACTACATATGCGCTCCTTTATAGAAACGTAGTGATATCTCAAAAGAACTCGTTTTTCAGAAAACAAGTTAAAAGTTTTTAATTAAGTCGCATCTCAATGGAAAAATAAAAAAAATATTCTCCGCTCAAGAACGGAGTAAACAAGATTCAGAAGATGAAGAACGATATGACGGATAATTCTGCTTAATTCTTAACTCGAAAATCACGTGTTTTGAGATATGACTACGTTGCAGTAAACGAGCGATATGTACGTATGTACACTTAAAAAATATATTGTTATGTGTATATTATTATATGTTTATTTATTTGATGTAAAGTTTTCAGCTGATAAAAAATTTTTCTGGTAAAAAAACATAAACATATTTATATATCCCCCTTTGAATGTACAACAAATATATTTCATTAATTATATTATTCGAATAAAAACAATTCGGATGAAATTGCTTGAATGAAAATTATTCTAGTGAAATAAATTGAATAAATACTTAGTAAATTTATTATTCGAGATATGCCTCATATTTTAAATTGAATAAAAATCTTCTAATAATGTTATGGGAAAAATCACAAAAAAAAATATTCGAATAAAATTATTCGAACATAAGTTCGAATAAAAATTATTCGAATATAAGTTCGATTAAAATTATATTCTTACTTAACATAGTAACTAAGACTGTTTAACTATTAAAGTGAAACAGGCCGACTGTGGTATGTTGTTGTTGTTTGTTTTTAGGGGGAACCGAGTACACATTTATAGGTTAAGGGGCAGTTCATACACATAATACGTCAGGTATATTAAAATGATTCAAGTGAAAATTATAAATTGCGTAACAAATGTTCAACAGCATCCCCATGCTTAGTGCGTTACATAAAACCTATATGACATTTGAACAACTCGTGAGTCAGAACTTAGTCGTTCATTCTCTCGCTAATTTTATTAACACGAACAACTTCAATAAAAACATTTCTAATAATGATAACACATAATTATGTGGATTCAACTACATAAATTGCTGTTACATAAATGCATATACACATGTATATGTATAGGTAAACACTTTGCAACGTGTTTATGCAACATGTTTATCGTTCATGTTCCATATTTTGACACCAACTCTGCAACCAACAATGAAACCGTAAATGTAACATCGGTTCTGTATTTTATATTCGCATTGAACATCGCAGGACAAACACACATATGCACAGCTTGATTGTTTTCAATGAACTACAACAATAAACACGACTCCAAAATATGCAACCAACATGAATGCAACTAGAAAATATCAAAATATTTTGATGTTTTTAAAACCTCGAATGCAATACGAAATTAAAGCATTAACACGACTACATACTATGCAACCAACAACGACATGTCTGGTGGCATACACATGTTGCAAAGTTTGTACCTACCATAAATTTGAATTCAAAATACTCATCTCTATTGTTGGTGGTCAATGACCTTTAAGCTTTCAAATGAACTCAATTTTTTTTTATAATTTCAATCAACAGAATACTAATCATTTTTCATGCATTATATTCTTGATAATCGTTGTCAAGCGCAAAAGGGACTTTTGAATATTTAAATTGCATGCGAATTGATATTTAGATTGTTGATTAACTCAATTCTATTAAATTTTAAAATTTGTATTTTGTATATACTAAAAACAATTCTAGGTAAAATGCATTGTGAATAGATAATTATCATTGTATGTACAATTATTAACAGATACTTGCAGTCCCAAAAAAACATGTACATACTATGTATGTATGTATGTATGTATATTGTTTGCTGGGAGTTAACCTGGAGTCTCCATATTGGCATATAAGTATATACATACATGCATTTGCCGTATTCATAAAATAATAATTTGGGTTTGAAATCTATTTTAAGGAAAATTTGTGTGAAAAATTTGTCTTAAAATACATTTCAAATAAAAATTATTTTTTATGAATACGGTACATAGTATGTACATTAGGGGCATAACCAAATTTTGGCCCCAGAACTATGCGATAGTGAATATTTTGTTATTTACAAGAAAAATTTTTTTGGGTCAATTGAAAATAAAAACCCCACCTACAAAAGCAATTTTCCAAAATCCCTAAAGAAAAAAAAAGTTATTACAAAAATGTTTAATATTTTATTAATATATGAAAAAAAGTTAAAAAGTTTCTTAATTATTAAAGGACATGAATTTCAAATTTAATGTGTGTGTGTGTGTGAGTTTTTGGCTAAATATATAAGTACAAATTAAAATAAAAAATAATAATTTTCCATCTTTACGGCTTTTTGTGGGTGACCTTTTTTGAAAACCGCGAAAAAATTAATATAATTTATTTTAATAGTTCGCAATGGACTATTCGACTATGCCAATTCGATATTTGCAAAAAATTGGAATAAGTTATGCCCCTAATGTATATACTATGTATGGACAAATAACGGCATTCGATCGAAATTACAATAGAATTCAAATGGAAATTTCGATCCCTATCGAATGCCGTAATTTATTGTGTCATTATAAAATTCGAGAAGAAATTTGTGGTAATATTAATTTTTTCCAAAATGCAGGAACTGCAAATACAAAATTAATTGCTAATAATTGTTCCATGGGGCATAATTTTTAATAAATGTGTTTTCTTTTTCAAAGTCTCCAGGTATGTGTTTTTTAGCTTCCAGCTATCCTAAAAAGGAAGTTACTGATTTCATTCCAATTTTCGAAAATTGAGTTTCATGAAATCTCGTCCTTTTGATGTCATGCTTATCTTTTTTGACTATTTTTATGATGATGTCACAATATCCCTATTTTGTTAAATAATTTTAATAAATTCCCTCACACTATTTAATCAACTTGTTTCGATTATAAATAGATAAATTTCCTTAAGCCCGAAATATGATCCAAATTTTTGGAACCTCTGGCAGCTTTATCACGGCTAAATTTTATAATAAATGATGATATCAATTTATTCCGAAATTTATTCAATAAAATTAAGTTCAAATTTTAGAATATATACCTATCTGCCTGTTTTCATTTTCTAAAAACAGGCATTATATATAAATTTTGCACACCAAATTTTAAAACTGAAATTCAGGCATTGATAAAAAAATTATATAATTTTTTACCTGTTCGGAACGCCCTTACTAATAACTTCCCTGTCTTTAATAATATCATATGTTTTAATTGTATAGTTTGGGAGTCACAGCTGAAATAATAAAATCTGGAAATCCTAAATATCATTTTAATTGAAAAATTAGAAAAGAACGTTCAATAGAGTTCATGTTTATCAAATAAAAAATATTAGAAATATTGAAATACAAAGTAAAACATTGCATAAATAACAATGGTCAACACAGTGTTTAACAAGTTTTTGTTAATTGCCGGATTTGTCAGTTTGGCACATGCAGCATATTCAGCGGCTCACTGTAAGTAAAATCTCCCTAAAAAAAATTAAAAAAGTTAATGATTTTCTTTAATAGATCGCACTTACTTACGTTTAATAGAGCAAGAATTTACTAAACTACCTTTGGATGTAAGTAAATTGAACTTAATCATTTATTAAAATAAATAAAAAATTTATTTTCTTAGATCGTTGTCCAAATTGTGGTCAGTTTAATTGTTGTCATTTACAATCTAATCCAAATTGTGGGCAATTTTAAAGAAATTCGTGCAACTGTCGATATGCAAGCTAAATCTTGGGACACGTTAGGCAATTTTCCTTCATTTTATTCATTTAATCACAGAGGCAAAGCCCTGTCACCGATTTATATTCCCGAAGAGGAGGCTGAAGGCAAATCAAAGTTGGATTTGATTTCATAAGCACCTGAACAATACTTTTGTAAAATAGAAATAGATTAATATAATTTTGTTATTCTCGGATTTTCATAGATATTTAAAATAATTATTAATTGCCGTGTTAAAAAGACAATTTTCGTTTCAAGATTACTTTAACAAAGTTCATCAATAAAATTCGCTTTTAAACAGTGTTTGTAGGTATAACAATTTTGTTTTAAAGCAAACTAGAAATACTAGCTATTTCCGCAAATACGGTTAAATAATAAAAGTTTGTAAACGTTTTTTATAAAAAATTTACATATGTAGCTCGAGATAAATTCGATTCATTTAAAAAAAAGGTCGAAAAAATATATAAGAATAATAAATTTTCTCCCGTAAAATTAATCAAATCAAATTTAAATTTGTTATTTTTGATTTAAGCATTTACTGATTATTAGATAATTTTTATTTTTCTCAGTGGATAGTAAATATATGTATACTCTGTTGCTAACGTGACGCTCAACGCTATGATTTAGATATGGCTGTTAACATTTTTTTTAAGAAAAGAAAGCATTTGAACGGTTCGTTATTTTGTTACCGCTTTTAAACTCAGTAAACTCAGCGATTTCAACACGCATCGCAAATGTTATGTGAAATGCGAATGTCGGAACCTGTGCGATTGCTACATGAATAAATTTCTTCATCAAAAGTTTTCATCATCCTCAAATTATATAGAAATACATAGTAGAAAACTTTGAAATTAATGCGTAATGCTAATCGAAGCAAATATTCATAAATTATTAAAGCAATAATTTTCGGAAATTTAGGAACAAAAGCTTGTTGGTGTATCAGTGATCGGAAATATTATAGACTTATATGTAAGTATAGGTTGCAATAAATATGAATGCGACGTCGGCATCATACTCATACCATATCCGCACTCAAAATCACCTCAGTTTGAAATCTAATATCAGGAATAAGCAGTTTCATTAACGGTAAAATATAGGGCATACACTTTTCTAGCATGTATTTTGACACGGTCTTCACGTAGCAATATCCATTGCGGCAATTGCCAAAATTGATTGCGTTCATAAAAATTGTTAGGTGTGGACAGCGATTGCCATAAGTGACAATCTATTGCGCAATGATTGCTAAAGTGATTTCTTGAGGAATTATTGCCTATCAATCTGTTGTCATTTCTCTAGTAGTGAGTGCAATTGCGAATTTAGAAAACTAAAAACTACATATTTATTAAAAATAAAATGGAATGGAAATATTTAAAATAATAAACTTTTATCGACAATTCCCATATTTATGTACATAAAATTATAGCATATTTATATAACCTCTCACTATAAACATTTTGAATTTGTGACGAAGCAATTTTTCGTGTTCTCCACCTAAAAGCAATCAGCAATCGAACTATGAAAACTCTGCTGACGTTTTTGTTTGTCCTCAGCAATAAAATCGCTACGTGAAGACCCAGTGTGAATATTATGTTGTATTGTCAAGATGAATGTTGGCTGCGGACAAAACACCTATTCTGTTTGTAATCTTGTTAAAAGAGTATACGTGTTTGAAGAGTAAATGCAACACATTCATTAAAACCGATCGTCAAGCATGTCAATAATCTAAATTGTCTGATTTTCTATCCAGCATAATGATTAATGTGATTTTGACAAATTTATAGTATGTTTTGGCAAACTCGCAAGTAAGCTCACAGCAAAAAATATAATTGTTTTTTTTAGCTATAAACGGTTTAACTATGCAACAAAAACCTCAATGTTCTCTTATTGACATTTAAATACCACAAATTTAAACTGTTTTCTTTGACACTCAGGAAACAGAATAAACAATCAGATGTTGTTGTGACTACCTTGTTCATTAGGCCATGCTAAAAGTACTAATTGTACTACATGATAATTTTGTTGGACTCCTCTGTTTCAGATACAGTTGGAAATGCTTTGTTATGACACAAATAATTACCTTCCGGTTTTTATCAACTATTGTTCACCAATTACTCCATAGTTGCAGAAACTGTATTAAATATAAACATAACTTTTTAAACATCAGTCACTCTTCAACTGTCTGGTTCGATGGTTGCATACGTATTTGTCGCGTGAATTTGTATGAAACCTATAACGGAAAATAATTAAATACATTTGTAAAATAAAGGTTAATAAAAAAGTACTTAATAATTAAGAATAAAGCAATAAGTGTGTTGGTGTTGTCAATTTAAAAGGAGTGAATTTGAGCAGAATAAGAATCCTTTAAAGCAGGGTGTGTTGATAATTTTTACACAGAAAAAAAAAACGTTTTATTGCTCAGCCAAACGTCGTAATAAAAACAAAAACTATTACAGTTATAAAACTAAAATATTTTCAGAAAAAAGAAAACAAAAATATAAAAATGTCGATCTCCTCAAATGCTTCTTCAGCTGCATCCTCCGTTTCTGGAGCCAACACCTCAAACGGTCGGCGTTCTTCTTTGGGTCGGCCCAATAGTTGTGATTCGGGCTCCACCGATTCCTCCGAATTGTCACACATTTTGAATAGACGCCAGGTGATTATGGATTCACAAGAAGCTGGTATTGAAGTACCACACAATTTTAAGGTGGTTAATGTTTACACAGAATTTCATGAATTTTCACGCAAACAAATCAAGGATTATCAAAAAACCTTTAACACGTAAGTTTGTTTTTTTGCCATTATTTATATGTATATGTTACCTTGCTACATACGTACATATGTATAATACATTAAAATGTCAAGATCCCTGCCAAGGTCAATATAAATAAAAATTATAGAGGCGATATTTGTCTACATTTTTAAAATTTGAAACTGGCATTATTTTGCATCACCACCAGTTTTTCTTATCCCTGCCTACAATATCTACATACAAACATATGTGTGTCCTAATACATTCCTCTGCACTACAGCAAATTGTATGTATTGCAGAAGGAAGAAATACGCAAAAAGAAAAAAAAACGCCCACAAACCAAGGTACAGCATTTATTTCTTCTTCCCATTTCCATTTTGTGATGCTGTGTAGACACCTAAGATTCAATTTGGTTTTGTTTAAATATGAAAGAAGGGTTTAACATGGACCTATGTGAATATTTGGTATTTTTATATTTTGTTTTAATTTCACGTGACTCCAATAAATCTTATATTTTGTTTGTTTTTTTCTTTTTTCGTCTTCTCTTTATTTGTTTGCGTACAGAAAGTGGTCGCCTGTATGTTGAATAATGTTGTGTATAAGGATTATATTTTTGTTTTGTACATACATATGTATGTACTTGTGTCGCACATACATAAGTAGAGACTTTACATATTTTTTTTATTGAGTAAAATCCCATACAAAATTTTTTGAATTTGTATGGAAATTTCGCTCGATATCAAATGCCGTAATTTGCCCCATGTATTAAAAATTGTAGACACAGGTCCTTTAATTACCTTCATGGGGTATTTTATTTATTATTTTTTTACAAGTATTCAATACTGTAATGCATTGCTAAAATATTTTTTAAAGTTTGAAATTGAACTCGAATCGTAAGCAACTTCTCTGTATAGAATACTATATATCCATCACTTTAATAAATTAATCTTCTTTTTTGCAGCAAATATTTTTTTTATAAGATTTCTGAGTTTCCAGATTTGGAAAAGCTTTAATGAATTTAAATATACTCGTACCTAATATCAACTGTAATTTTAAAAAATTTAAGCCAGATCAAATTTTAAAGAATTTTTGTAAGATACCTATTCGAATTTTGTTTTTTGTTGTAATTGTGGCGAATTGTATGGGAATTGCATCTACATGTCAATTCGTGCGATGTTTTGTAGTTTTCTGCTTAAGGGTATTTAAATGATACTTCTTCTGAGTTACGTCGTCCTTTTTTTTAAGTTTAAACGATACTGATTCAAATTTTTATAATCTCTTTTAGTGTTTGACAATTTTTATTAAATTGTCGGTCATATGTTGAATTTTTTGCGATATGTAATACGTTTTCTTTTATAATAAAATATTTAAGCCTTATTCACAAACGCTTAATAAAGTTAATGTGTGCATTAAAACCGGTTTTCCCATATAAAAATCCAACATTAAACATTAATTTCTTGTTGTTTTGTCGATGTTTTATGATTTCTTGATATTTGTATTTTAATTATTATTTTTAAGAAACATTAATTTTGATGCACAATTTTAGTTTCCTTTTTTTTCTCACTACGAAATATTATTTATTTTATACATTTTTGTTTCTTTGCTAAAATTCTAATTTTATTTTATTTTTTTTTGGATTTTTGAAGATTTTTAGTTATTTGGGGTCAATAATTTTTTAATAATGTACATATATTAATAATATAATAATAATAATAAATTTACCCAAAAAATTTTATAAAAGAAATGAAATAAAAAAAATAAATTGTTAAACGCGGATTTGAACTTAAGCCAAACTATTCGTTTCAATATACATATGTACATACTCGTACATACATATATACAATATACATACATATATAAATTCGACTAATTACTTACAAACATTAATTAATAATAATTATATTAATGAATTTGTGTGTTATTTATTTAGAATTTGAGTAAAGTTTTGTGAAAACATTTAATTTTTTTCGAAATTTTGTTTTTTGAAGAATTTTTCTTTTAATGTAGAAGGTCCGATATTTTGGTAAAATTTGTATTCTTTGGTTACTGCTGCAAGTTCAATATATAATGACTGCGATCAAGTATCGTGATATTTATTGAATGTCTAGCATGCATTATCGAAGCTAGTGCTGATGGATCACTCAATATTTTGAAATACGCTAAAGGGATGTTAATATATTTATATTGAACGTGTAGCAGTGACGATTTTGCTTTTAAGAATCTCTTAATACAATTATCTTGGATCCCAATGTGCTAACTTCCGGTTTCATAAACATTTCCTATTCGGTTAAAGTCGTCTGACTGTGCGTGCACTGCATTACATTAATGCCTTTCTCCAATTTGTATGTGTGTTAAGGGTTATTATTGTGTGGAATATCCTTTGATGAGGCATGAGCTTACAGCAGAAAAGGAACTCCACACTATAACTTGCCCTTCCTTATCTATGTTGATCCAGTGCAGTATTTCAGATTTAGTCTGCTATTGACAGGCCATCGTACTCTCCTCATTTCATTATAATCGATACAATTAACTCGACAGAAGCACCTTTCATTAAAAACCATAAATTTTTAAAGAAAAAAATTATTGCACATATAAAGGCCTGTTCTGAAAACACTGTTTTTGGTGTTCACAATGGAATATTTTATTTGAGCTTCGAATGTCATAAATCGTACGATTTACAAAGCACTAAAATAACAGCTTTTAATTTTTAGAAATCACGTGAATTGAGATATCCTGATCTACAGAACAGGCCTGATAAAAAAAATAAATAAAAGTATTCAAGCTCATATTCTTAAAAAATAATTAGTTTTTGAAATTTATTTAAATTTTAATACAGTTTTGCAATAAAAATTTTCTATAAAATTAAACTCCCTTCCTTTTAATAGATTTTTAATAGATTCATTAATGACGGATTTGTGAGAGAACGAATGTTTCTCTTTTCGGGCAAAAAAAAATTCCAAAGATTCAACCCCTTGCGAGGAGGTTTCTTGTGTGAGATTTCAATGTTTCAAAACACAAAACTTCTTTTTAAAGTTAAAAAAAATTATATATAAATATTTATGGATATCTTTGCTGCTGGTGTTGGTTGGTTGGTTGTTTGGTCTTTGCCTATACAAACACTTGCTACAGACGACGACACTTTATTATTAACTTTAGATTATCATGTGAATGCAACCTTTTCATCATTCTTTGTATTCTAAATAATCTTGCCACTCTCGAAGCCAACAACTCAACAAGAAAACAAACATAAATGAACAAAAGGGGGCTTTCAGAAATATTTATAACATTTATTATGATGTTTTTCATGCACTCGCACATGCAGGTGAAGTTGACGGTGCCTCGTTTATGGTATAAAAAGATATATTTGTATAATCGTAGATGATAATTAAAATTGAAGTTGTTTTTAACACGAGCAAAAGCAGCTTCTAGTAGTTAAATACTTAATAGACACACTCCCAGCAAATAGATAAACAACATGGTGAGGTTTTCTGAATGATGACATTTTGTAGAATAAACAATTTTCTATTCATTATTTTAAATGTTTGTATTTATTATACCAGCAAATTTTGAACTGATAACCTTAGGAGATTAACCTTAAACTTGAATATTATTTTCAACGGCATAAGCTGAGCATTAAATATGTTTTAATTTATTTTTAAATTGCGACTGTTATACAATTTTTGGTTCAAGTTCATTAGAGTTCATCTAAATTTAGCTGTATTACATGTCGTGTGTATTAAAAACCTTGAATTTTCTGGCTAAAAATTAATTGATGGGTTTCTTAAAAATATTAAGTTTAAACTTGTATCTGTCATATTAATTTTAATATAAACATTTTAATACGAAAAGGTGGGAGAGATAGCTTGTTTGTTTTGTTTATTTAAAAAATATAATTTCTAACACTTTATATCTTTCTAAGTTTTTTTTAGAACTAATTAACAAATTATAAATTTTAAAATAAACCTTGCTCTCCTCCACTTGAGCAAACAGTAATTTCCCAGCTACTGACTGACTACTGGAGCGAATAATATTTATATATTTATTTATTAACTTATTTTCTAATTAATAATAAAGGTTTCCATTTTTATCGTTTGTTAGTTTTTCAAAATCAAATAAATATTACACGTAATTGTCTTAATCCAAAGAAAAAATTACCAAGTTGTAAAATGACGCTGACAGACAGACAGACAGACTGGCAAAACAAAACATTTCTTTAATTATCGAATTAAATTACATGGTGTGGTCTGAAATGACATTTCATCTAAGACGTCTCATATCAACAATATGTTTGTGAATACCGAAAACTCAAAAAAAAAACACTTAAAGCTAATAAAAATATATACAAAAGCAATTTTAAACAAAAGTCAGGAAAATCGTATAGCAAAAACTATTGCCTTGGATCTGTAATGAAAAAAGTTGCTAGTTCTTTGCATAAAAATCACAAAAATTAAAAAAGAGTTGTCAAGACGCCGAACGATTAATCGTTTTCGATAAAATTGCAGCAATTCCCGAAAATAGCAAAAATCTGTAACAAACTCAAAAATTTATAAGAAATAGCAAACAGTTGCTATTGATTAGAAATCATAAAAATAGCAAACACTTGCAAAAAATTTTTAAAATGACACTATTAAATTGGCCAAAATTAAGGAAGAACAGAACGTGTTTATCCCCAAAAATTTATGGTAAAATTTTCTAAAATCGTAATTAAACTCTTAAAACTAAAAAAAAGTCAAAACTTAAAAGAAACTAGTGATGCATTCAATACCGATATATCGGCGATACTGCAGATTTGCCGACAAATCGGCATCGGCGATTATTATCCAGTTAAACAAGTTTATTCGTAATATTTTTAGCTAGCGATCCGCCGTTAAGCTCGAACAAGAAAAATCACTAATGGAAGTGTAGTTACATAATACATATTCAGGTATGTGATGAAAATCGATCGATTTCAAAACAATCGTTTTAAAGAGATTTGTGTGACGAATTCAAACGATTTTGAGAATAATTTTAATGCGGATATCAAACTATTGGCTTGGAGAAGGCAGACAAGAATATAATATACGAACATAGTAAACGTATATTGAAGAGAAATTATCGAAAATTAGTGAAAAATCTCTTAAAAACAATGTGTGAATGTGAAATAATTTTGGAAATTTAATAAATTGAATAAATTCCAAAATTATTTCAGATATGCGACCAATTGGGTGCCATTAGGGACCCCTTGGACTAAACTACCTTTATAGTGCACTACGTGTGCAATTCCATATTTGACCAAAATGTTCACCAATCTTTTGAAGAAATGTCACTAAAAAATCCTTTTTTTTAAATCAATTTTTGTAGTGCCTGCCAACATATATCCCATATTCTATTATTGTAATATCATTAGGTACATAATGAAGAATTAGGTACATAATGAAGTTTTACAGAGCTCTGTTAACTGCAAAATGAGCTATGTTAAATTTTTTGGTTCGTGTCTCTGCTATATAAATACGAATTTATCTTCACACACATTTAAAAACATATTTTAAAATATTTCCAAACGAAAATAATGAGCACCTCACATCTTGTTGTTTCGTTTTCAAATCGATTTATATCACATAACTTATTAAATTATATTTCTATTTTTAAGTGTTTAATAATTTTATATTATAATATTTAACAGGCGGCTGCTAGTTGGTGATGATTTATTGCTGATCCGTCGCCATTGAATTTTTGTTACGGTTCCCTCCTTTATATTTTGTTTCACAGTCGTTCAGCTCTGGGCTGAAGAAGAGCTCTCGCGTCATCGTAATTATTTCTTAAGTGCGGTCAGGCTTGCCTGTGTTGTTTGGCCTTCGAGAGTTTTTCGTCTCGCTCGCACTGGTTGACTGATTTGCCACGGATAACCGTATAGTCTTGCGGTTCTTTTATGGAATTTCGTTGACAACCAGGTTGCTACTTCCTATGTGAAGGCATAGGTCGGGTATAGTCAGTCACAAAATCATTTTTAAAATACTGTTAATAAAGTCATGGACATATGGTCTAGTTACCGGCGCCATTTTTGTGCAACAATATTCTTTACTTTGTAGAATATATACCAATAAATAAATAAAATAAAAAAATAAATATTTTGATTCAACTATTTTGTTTATGGAAAATGAAGCAAAGGAAAAATAAAATTTATTTTGCACATTTTTGTATAAAAAATTATTTAACCTTAAAATTGTTTGCATGACATCTCAGAAAGCATAAACATTTTCGCAATAAAGATTTTGGATTAAAAAAGGAGACACTCAAAATATATTTTTTATGTTTCCTATTTCTAAATAAATTCTTTTTAAATGGTCGGTGCGCCAAACTAATAATGAGCTGAGTTAATGTTAATCTAAACGAATCTATGAAATGAACCTGAAAAACTAACTTCGCACCGCTTTATCAACATCACTAAATCTGCACTTACAAGAAAATTAATATTAAACTGTCAGTTAAGAATAAATAATGCAGGGAAGAGAAATAAAAATAAATAAACTTGTCTCAAATTTTTCTTATTTAATTTATTTGCATTATTTAAGACAAATCTAAAAGTAAAAACTACTCCTACAATAATAATAATTATGTTATAATAATAAGATAACGTTAAGAAAACCCAAAGAAAAGGAAAAAGAAACCAACAGCTACAAAAACAGACAGACGTAAGAAAAAGATAACAGAAATCTGAGTAACATATAATTTATTTTTTGTTTTTCATCGTCAGATCCACATTCAAGTGATATCTCCGACCAATTAACAACAATTGCATGTAATACGAGAGTACATAAATATCGTGTTTTTGATTTTTATTGTTCATGTATTTGATTGCCTTTTGGACTGTTTGTTGGTGTTAATACTGATTTTACGCCTAGATGACTCATTTAATACTGTTTATTTATATTTGTTTGCTTCTTCTCTTTTTATTGCATTTAATTGTTCCTTAAAAAGTAAAGTTATCGCTTTCATGTTCGTCGGTTTCACACAGTTTGGCAGTTTGACTAACCAACCAGCTGAGTTGACTGTACAGTGTCTGCAAAAAGATAATAAGCTATTAAAATATTTTTAAAATATCGCAAATTACTATTCTGATGCCGCCTAAAAGGGGGGGGGGCATAATTTAACTATCATAGGCCACAGTTTAGGTTTAGCAGCACATACTACATATTATTTGAACCCTCTCGAAGTTTTACTGCCTGAATAAATAATAAATAACAATTAAAGGTTTTAAAAAAAGTTTTTTAAAAATTTTAAATAAAAAAAAAATTGAAAATCTTTGAAAGAAGATATCGAGGCAATCTCGATTAATTAATGTAAAAATTTAAAACTTATAAAAACATATTAAAAATCCAAAATAAAAGTTTTGTCTTGTATGAACACAAAACATACTTAGGATCACGTTCTGGTCTATAAAGGTAGAATTAGCGGAGCGCACCCGTGCCGTACTGTATCCGCTGTTCGTCTATGTTATGCGAGAAGCAATACAAAAGCTCACCGAATTTAAATGTACCGTAGTTGCAACGTACCAATCTGTATAAAATAGAAATTGCTAACGTTGTTACGGACATTTGTAAGCCAGTGATGGGTTGTTTCTTTTGTACAAGTTAAGGGGATATTTCCGCTCTTATTTTTTGGTACTTTTTGATAATAATATTTGTGTACTTTTGACAAAACAACTTAAAATAATGTATATTTGCTCATATATGTACATACATATCGTCATATAACATGAAAACAGCCTATCTATTTTTTTTAATTTTTCAGAAACAAAAAGCTTAATAAAAAGCAAACTAAAGTGATCATAAAAATATTTTTTCTATGTAGTAACAATAATAAAATCGGAATTAATGATACTATACTGAAAGAGACAATATTTGTTATCACTATAGTTTGCTTTTTATTAAGTTTTTATCTCTAGTGAAAATTTTGTTATAATATAAATAGGCCGTTTTGCATTTGATAAGACGATATACATGTTTATATGTATATAATAAACAAATACATATATTATATAAATGTGATATGTACGTATATACATACATATAAAATAATTTAAATAGCATAAATTTTTTTATGCATATAAACACTAATTTGATGTTTATATTTTATATTATAATTTTATAATATAAATGTGAAATAATAAATAATTTTTATATATGTACATACATACACAAAATAAAGTTCGAAATAAAGTTAAATATCTTAGGTATTTTTTCTGCACAAGTCACCAATTGAAAAATTTTAATACCCATCACTGTGTTGTAAACAGCTGTTCCTTTTTCCTGGCAATAAAACAAACAATATAAAACAAACGTACGTTTTTAAATGTTCTATAAGTGGACCAACGTGCTAACAGTACGGTACGGTACAGTACGGGTACAACTCTGACACCAATCGAGTCTCCACCTTTAAATTTTCCGCAAATGTAGAAGAGAGTCTAATACTTGACATATTATTTTTAAGAGTTTAAAAAAATATACTTTATCAGACATGTACCTTTGAACTCAAGACCCCAAAAAATGACATTTGACCTTTTCTTAAAAAAAACACAAACGATACCAAAAAATCTAAATTATCTTACACAGTTCAAAAGTTCTACCCCCTTTTGTAAGGAGACTTTTGTGATTTTTTTAAACATTTTTCGCATCTTTTATGACGTCACATTTCGGAAGCCGAAAGAATCTGGGTTTTGTTAAAGTCTAATAACACAACAGTTGTGGAGAATTTCATTGAAATCAGAGATGTTGCATCCGAACGGCATATTGGTTTGACATGTTTTCACTCTATAATAAATTATCGACTAAAATCATTCTTGACAACTCGAATGTAGCGGGCAATAATATACTAAATGCTGTTAACAAATCTCTTGAGACTGGAATTTTTCCAGGTAAATGAAGGGAGACTGTAATAAAATTAATGGCAAAACAAAAGTGCGGAAAACAAAAACAAAAAGGTTGTAATGATTATATATATTCCCATATTCCCATCGATCTTATAAAGAGCATAGGGCCTCAATAAAGAGATTATTGTCCAATAAATACTCCAAAAATGTCCGAAAATGTAATTTTTTATGGAAAATCCCACTATTAAGAGTTCTGATTACCGGATGTCATAAGAGAGCACAATACATCCTATTTTACTTGCCCAGGTATGTCCAATAGACTGAAATTAAGATTTTTCCTTTAAAAAATATTAAAGTTTTTAATATGTAAGAGAATTATAGTTTTGGTACACATTTGTGTTAAATGCCTGTGTTTTTATAAAAAAAAATAGAATTATCAGTTTGTACTTTAAATATTTTGTCCATTTGGTCAAAAAATGTGGTCATAATTCCATTTGGTTCGGTTTTTTCATGCCTAACAGCGCTATTGTATCGTTGTATCATTTTGACAAAACTCTGTTAATGCTGATGGTTTGTGTCTACGGTTATAAATTTCGAAATTTATCTTCACACACATTTTTCATATGATGCGGACTAACTTGACTGAGCACACTAAAATGGCTTAACATGAGGCAGAGACTATCAGCCCAATTATGAATAAAAAATTCCAAGGGAGATTTCTCCCTTTTCCCAAAAAGGGGCTGTTCACATATAATATGCGAACAATTAATATATGAACATATGTATATGTATGTGAACAGCCCCTTTTTGGGAAAAGGGTGAAATCTCCCGGGAAATTTTTGTTCATAATTGGGCTGTATAACTAGTCATTAATAATCATTAAGAAAATTTTAGAAGACGATGCTGCAGAATATCTTTGCAGGCAGTTAATTATGTTGGAGATGTGAAGCCGTACCATCTAAGAACTTCAGAAAATGTTCGTTCATATTGCCAGAGTAAGAACAACTTATTTATACTAGTATTTCCTATGTCAGATTAAATCAACCATATTCATGCTATAATTAATTACGTAAACAAATTTCTTCCCGAATAAAACAAAACTATAATGAACATGTACATCCATAGTTAATTCTCATCTCTTTAAATTCTGATCTCTTTTTATTTTTCATTTGAAGAGAAAAAATCTCATTACTCATATACATATATATGTAAGTACTCACATAAGTGAATGTAAGAGTATATTTTCAGCATTTGTAGTGGTGTCAACTTTAGGAACCTTTTATTCCTTTAATACTGAACCGATTTAAATAAGACATAGTCGGGTCACTAAAGCTCAACAATTTCTACCATTTGATAAAATAATGAAGTAAATCGATTGGCAAAGAAATGGATAAATTACGACTATTAATTAATTGCATTTTACTTTAAATTTTTAAATCCTCCCAACTCACTGTGTCACACCACACAAGTCAGCATAAAATTTTCGTGACTATTTATTTCTTTATTTGCTTACTTTTAATGAAAAACTATTTTATTTATAATGAAATTATAAGTAATTAATTAAATTTTATGTCATTTCACTTCTGCTCTTTTGTGATCATATTAAAAAAAGGTAGGAAACGCATATTGAAAAAAATTAACTTTTTAATAAATTTCCAGCACTTGTTGAATAATAAAAATATAATTAAATATTTAATTTTTTTATAAAAAAGAAAAATATTACACGTTTTTATTAATTCTGGTTTGGTTGCAGGTGATGATACTTTTTCTCGTTAAAAATGTTTATTTTTATTTCCTGTATGTTGTTTTTGACGTGCATTTTATTAAAATTTAAATAATTAATAAATTTGATTGGAATTTATGAAAAAACAACAAATCAAAAATACAACGTGATCAGTTAAATAACTTTTAGTTATTAATTTCATTAAACACATTAAAGTGAATTTAAATTCTGTAAGAACTTCCAAAATTTACTGGGAGAGAAAGTCAAATGTTTGCAAGAACCTTGAAACATTGTTTTGGTTTTTTTTTTTTGTTAATTTTATGATGTGAATGATGGCAAATTTATATTCAGACTCGTATAACAAATTAGCCAAGTGCGAGTACGACTCGCTTGTTGTTTCGGGGTGAGGACCAGTGAATACATACGAGTAGCACATATCGATATTCAAAAGTGTAGGATTATTAAATTGTAGGGGTATAAACAATACTCACTCGTACGTTCACAGAAAGCAATGACTACCAACGGGTTCCATTATAAATAAGGGCACATATCGATAGGTGTAACATAAATGAATAGAAAATGCTTTTTGTATTCAAACAGTCTCTAAATAATTTCAAAATTGTCTAAGAATTTAAGAAAAAAAAATATAAATTTAAATTACGTAAAACATTTGTCACACATCTACATCTATCTGCAACCATCATCTTAAACATAGATAAGTTGAAAAAATTACCTTTTTTTATTATCTTATCTCTCGGGAGGAAAATTTCATTCACAAACATCAAAAACAAAGCAAATTTTTAAAACCACAGAAAATAGAAACAAATAAGTTTTCACACATCAAAAGTAGCATTTTTGCCAGAATGTATTCAGTCAAATCTCTCACAAACATTTCAAAATAGGGCCAATTCTAAAATTGTTTAATTTAAATACAATTGCTTTTTTATATAGAGTTTTTTTCTTTGAATAGCCTTCTAAGTTTTCCGAATATTTCAAATCATGCAATAAATTAATTTTTATGTCTGTTTGCACCAAAAGTTAGAGGTGGTGGATGTGTGTGTTTTTTCATAAAAATTACATAAAAAGAAACATATTTCAAATGCTACAGCATACTGAATCAATAGGTAGTATTCGTTTATAGATTCTAAATGTTCTGATATTATAAGTAAAGTTTTGTAATATTTGAAATTGAGTAAAACATTGCGTGGGTCATTGTTGTTTTTCAAAAGTTTTGACAGAGAATTTATTACTGACAGGCTCTGTTTGTATTTCATCATGATTATTTCTTTTTTTTTCATTATTTTATATATTTTTGTAGTATATTTTAGAAGCAAAATTTGCTCGGCTTTTAAAATACGAGGGGAGGTCAATAAGACTTTGCGAAAACATTGGGCCTTATTGGGCGGTATTTCGACAGCTCTAGATTAAAAAATAATTTTGTGTGCTTCATTAATCAAGTACAACTTGTCGAAGTCGAAGGCGCAAATACGACAACCGTAATGAAGCCCATTATTTTTTATTTTCAAAATAGTCTGCATTCACTTTGATGACTTTTATCCAGCAGTTCTTCAATACTACGAAAATAAGCTGAACAGGCGTGGCATTATAGCGAAAACAATTTAGTGCACATATAATTTCACGTAGATCGGGTGTGATAACTTTAGACATTTTTCTTTTGGGGTTACGAAAAGCCAAAAGTCTACATGAATGAAATAAATCTTACTCGATAATTGTACCTCCAGGTTAAACCATAATGCCAAGATTTGAACGTTATAATTTTGAAAGCATAAATATTAAGATTGGCTATTTTATTGGACAATGAAGGGGAAGAGAAATTAATTTAATTTTTGAAAAATGTTCCTTCAAATATATCACGCGGCTGTTACTTGTGTTGTATTTAGTTTGGCATTTCATCATGATTTAGCTGACATCTGAACAACGTCTACAAATTGTGTAGACTTTTTCTAAGAAACATGATTCAGTTCGAGAACTCATCGCGCTCTTTGCTCATTTCACGATCGGCATAATCGTCTTCTATCAGAGCAATTAATTTGAGCAACCTTTGTTTGTTTTCGCGCCAATATTTTTATATTACAGCTCAACAAACATTCTCATAAACGTCGCACAGTGGCTGAAAATCGTTTTTCATTGGCCAAAACTCTGTAACTTTTGAACCGATCAAAATATTGAAGTAATTTTTTTTTTTATTGGATAGATATTTAGTTCAGCTTGACTCAGTTTAAATTTTATTAAAATTGATTGAGGACTTTTTAAGGAATTCTAGGTCAAAGTTGAACTTTTGATTTTTTTTTAACTTTTTGAGTGAAATATGGAATTATTATTTTTTATTTATTAAAAAAATTGAATATTTGGAAATTAATAATAATTATAAATAATTTTTGTAATAATGGAATTTTTTTTATGTTACACTTAAAAAAAATTTTACACTGAAAAAAATAGTAAAATCAACTGGAGATTTTGCTATTACAGAAAAATTAAAAATTTTTTGCTGACAAATTTGCAAATTTGTTTACACTCAAAGAATAGTTACACTTAAAAAAAACGTTAATAATATTATCTAAAAATATTACTATTACTACAGAAAAATTTATTATTTTTTGCTGTCAAATTTGATAATTTTAAAAACATTTTAAAATAAAAACTGCAATAAATTTTAATAGCATTTGTAACAATGGTAGGTTCGTTTATTATTATTTTTTACTAATACTATGTTTTTCGTACTTAAATAACAATGAAAGGCAATTATAATTATTATTCATTTGACTCAAATATTGATTGCAAATATTCCATATTTTGTTCTGTGCTATCTCTGTTCTTTAGTAGTTTTTGGCTTCTTCATCTAAATCCCGATGTTCCACTTTCCATTGATTTCGAATACTGGAGATAAACGGATCTGACGTTGCCAATAATATATTGAATAGATCTTCATTTGTTGAATTTCTTGAAATTTTTCTAGTATTGTGCTCTCTATAAAATCTGTAATCCTTGTTCCTTTTTTCCTGAGCCTCCTCTGATAGATCTCCAAGTGGCACCAAATGATATTTAATGACATCTTCTCCATGATAAAGGATTTTGTGAACTGTTGCAGACATATTTCTCCATGGGTAGTTGGTTGTATATATTTTTGCAGTTTCCTTTGCATAATCTCCAAATTTTCTAGAGTCAATTTCTTCATTGCACGCAAGTACTTCTAGGATTATTTTAAATCTGAAAATGAGGTTTAAATCCACTCCTGTTATTTCAGATGCTGTTTCTGGATCTGAAAAGAATCTTCTTGCGGTATTGCCATCATTTGTATTGCCTGACCCTTGTTTTGGCTGATCTATAATCAATCCTAATTTGCGATATTCATCTTGAACATGTTTCTTTTTTGAACTTCTTAAATCTTTGTTGGTTTCGTTGTTTCTTATTGATCCTGAAGACCCGAAATCCAAATCATAACTGATTTTTAGTATGTGTTCCATAAGTCGTATTCTTGCATGTACTGGTGATAATCCAAATTCATATGCATCGGTATTATCTAATGATTTTGTCGGTATTTGGTTTAATTGGGTTGATGTTGCTTGGCATATAATGCAGCTGGATGCAGCCTTCGTGTTAGTCAAAGCCTGACCTACTTTTCCATCTATCATTGTCAGCACTAATTGGTAGCATACTTCAATTTGCTGCCCATCTAACTGTAATTGTAATGGCTGTAGTGTTGCAATTTGGGCCTTAATATCACTAACTTCTTTGTTAATGGCATCATTTGTTTCTAAAATACTCTTCCGCCAGTTCTTTATAACTGAAGCTCTCCATATTTTTGTGAATATTTTTATTTGCGTCTGTTATGTTTTATCCGTACACTTAGAGGATTAACTTATTACTGAGTAATCCCTTATCGAATCCGTAGTTTTATACATTTTTAGATACATGTTATTCACACATTGATCTTTAATTTCATAGCAGGTAGTGCTTAAATTGCACAAAACTGCACATGTTATCCAGACCTTAATATCAGGTAAAACTGATTAGTATCTCGCCAATATTTGTTGTTGTTGTTGGGTTGGTTTTTTATTTTTAGTGGTTTAATGTCCCGATTATTGTTATAAAATTGCTTATGACTTTGGTTGAACCTAACATTTGATAACAGGTAAATTTAGAAAGAGATCATATGTTTACTGTAGAATTTTGTGATAATTTGTGATAATTTGTGATAATTTTATTACCAATTTTTGGCTGATCAAAACAAAGCCATTAAACCCTTTCGCAGGTATTATATTTAATTTTTTTAGTTTTACGTAGTCTAAAGTAAAAAACATAAACTTTTAGGCAAAAAAGTGAAAATTATATACACCATTGTATACGAGTACTTTGGAGTAATTTCATTAAAATGAAAAAAGTGTTCTACAGGCGGCTCGTCGCGGGTGCAAAAGTATATATAGCGTTAAAGAGGACACTTTCATCTTTCTCCGGGTGGTATACATTTCTTGTTCCCTTTTGTTCCCTAGAAGTTCTATTCCACTAAAGTTTAAATTTGAGAAAAATATAGTAGTTTCATAAATATTCCGTAACGCCCTTAATATTAAACGCTAGATCTCTGACCACTTACAAAAACTAAAGACTATAATCCTACCAATATTATAAAAAAGACCGCAGGCCATTATCGATGATAGCTTGCGAGTAGTAACCATTTATTTTTGATAAAAAACAACAGAAAAACACCTTTTTCTCAAATTAGAAAAAACCGTTGAGTTTGACAGCATGCCACGCTCACAATTATCAATAGTTTAACCTAATTTTTTGGCTACCTTAATCTGGATATATTAGCTGCAAAAGGGCGTAAAAATTTTAAAAATCGGTGACAAAAAAAAATTTGAGTTTTGGCCAATGAAAAACGATTTTCAGCCACAGTGCGTCGTACAGGGCGAACCGAAGAAGCTGTTGCTGCTGTAGGTCTTATTATCGAGGCCGGGCCAAATGAGTCCATTCGGCAGTGTGCTCAACAATTGGAGCTGTGTTCATCCACTTTATGGAATGCCCTTAATGCGGAGGAGCTGTCGTATCAACAAGTCTGCGCAACATGCCACACAGCGCGTGCCACAATTGATTTATTGAAAGAAAACTTCAGCGAACAAATAATTTCTTGTACTGGACCCGTAAATTGTACTACAAGATCATGCTATTTAAAGCCACTGGACTGTTTTTTTTGAAGAGCTATGTGATGCCTCTGGTCTACGGCGTTAAGCCTCAGACCATTGACGCCTTGGAAGACAACATTTGTAAAAGGTAATCGAAAATTGGACTTTCCGATTGGACTTCCTCCGAGCCAGCCGAGGCGGCCACATGCCAGATCTGTTATTAAAATAAAAATTACAAAGAAACAAAGAATTATCTTTCGAATAAAACCAAATTCATGACTGTTATCTGTTTTATTTGAATTTAAACTTCTCTACCTCTAAAAAAAACTCATTAGAAGTAGCGCGCATTATTTTCGGTGTAGTGTTTTTAATCTGAATTTTTATTTTGCATAACTTATTAATTAATTAGCGTAACAATAGAACCCATTTTTGTGTAAATACTCGTACATATTTATACTCAAAACAGAAGTGTAATTAAAGTAATTAAAAATTTGTAAACCTTTTCTATAAATTAATGATTTTCAAGTTTAAACAGTTAATTAAAACTAGAATACATTCAACAGAATTGTGTCAATGTTACGTATGTACGTACGAGTACTTGCCGATTGACATGCTCATTAACTAAGTTTGCTGCTTTCTTTTATTACAAGCGCTTCGCATTACTTTACACTTTGGGTTTTTCTATTGGCATGCAATTTAGAACGTTAAACACTATTTATGTTTCTTAAAGAACGATATCACCCAACAAAAAAATCTTCATTTGAAAGCAATAAGTACCTTCCTTCATTGTCTATTGTTCGGTTAGAACTTTATCGGAAGTTTAGAAACAGAGTAAAAGCGAAGACGAACATAAAGACGAAGAACACACGTGTAACGTCTCCATCTTCGTGGTTGGTTTCACTTTTTACCAAACGCATGCGTTCACAATTCGTCAATTCCAAATATATCTTTATCTTCGGCTTCGGTTTTACAATTAAACCTTGGTGCAATGAAATAAGCACAGTGTGTAGAAAACCCATTGAAAATTCGTTTAATATATCGAAAAATTTGTATAAGCTAATTAGGATAATTAGAGATGGGATCGTGAGTATCTTTTCACTCACGCTCACGATAAAAAATTGCTCATGTACGCTTATGCACGAAGTTATATTTTAAGCTCACGTCCATGCATGATCACGTGAGTTGAAAAAAAGTTAGTCACAATCATAGAAACTCACGCTTGCGAAAAAAAACTAAAATAATTAAAAAAAATTCCGATAAATTAATAAAAAGGCAGGAAATATCACTCTAAATATCTACTCATGTGCACTCACATTCATGTACGCTCACATGATCGAAACAAAAAACTAATTACGATCATGCGTGGTCACGCATGATTCACGCTAATCCTGTGAGCGTTACCCATCTCTATTAACGAGTAATGAGTACTTTTCACTACTTCTGCTAAGTGACAAAGCTCATTATTCGGAGGCAAGTATCTACAACTTCTTCAAAGTAGGGATGGGCACCGCTTACGTGATTATCGTGAATTATGCGTAATGGTGATTAATTTTTTGTACGAATCACGTGTGCGTGCATGAACGTGAGTATAAAAAAAATTAACGTGAGTGGGCGTGAGCAGATTTTTAGCGTGATTTCTTCGTTTTTTTTTTTTTGTTGCTCTATTATATTATTTTCAATTTCATTTTTTAAACTTATTTTTTCGTGAGTATTTTGTGAGCGTGAGTTTTCGTGATTATGAGTAACTTTTTTTCCACCCATGTGAGAGTCCATGAAAGTGAGCCAAAGATATCGGACCTGAGGACCTGTAAGGGACATGAGTCAATGTTGCAATTTGAAAAACTGGAAATAACTCGTTCCAACACAGACTCTTAAGGAATCCTTAAACGAACAGCTTTCGTTCAAATCGCATTCAATTTTGTCCGCCTACGTTTACTCCTAAAATTTTATATAGTATGTACATATATGATCAGAGTGATGTTAGCATGCTAACAGAACTCTGATAAACTCCGTGGCTTGTGTCTAAGGTGATATATTTTAAAATTTAACTTTACACACATAAGTTTTTGCTGAGTTTCAAAACCTTGTTGAGTGCTGAATTCAGTAGCATTTGAAAATTTGTTGATAGTGTTCATAACTAGTTCCACATGCGACACTTGATAATCTTTTATTTTTCTTAAAAAACAACACATTTTCACACTTAGAAGAATAACATTCAGACAACAATATTGACTCGTATTATATCACTTGTATATCAATTTATGAATATTTTATTGACGACTCAATTTTAATATGTCTATTGGGTGATTTTTAGTTGTTTGTTTTTTAAATATGAAAATAATATGGAAAATGTTTTACTTGAAGTCGTTAAATTAATAAAATTGATTTTATTAAAATATGTACGAGGGTTACATTTTATGGGGTGCCTCATGAGAAGAACATCACACAAGATATGTATATGAAACGGTTGTTTTGCCCCAGTGTGAGCTAATAATAACGATATTCATATGACCTATTGTGAGATTGAAGTATTTTTGGGCGTTAGATGCTGCAGTGTCTATTCAATATTCCAGGAATTTAGGTGCCACGAAGTTTTCTTCGCATTCTATTTTGCATAATTTGGCAAACGGCCAAACAAGGCTCGCATTGATGGGTCCAAGGAAATTCTGAACCATTTGTATTACCTCTATAATAATGTAGACCTCCATAATTATGGTAACGAAACGTTGTTCTCTGCGCATGCGGCCGATGCAAATATTGCAAAAGTATGCGGCAAATGGTCAGCATTTTCTTCTACAAAAGTAAATTTATAATCTATTATTAGATCACGTCAAGTAGTAGCAAACGAGTATTGAAGTGCAAGAACGCTGGTGGACGTCTGGAACGCTCTTGGTAATTGCGATTAAACCGGTAATGAACGATACTCCGAAAAATCTTACTTACATTTGACTTCACATCTGCAAAATTGCTTAAAAATGTAAAATTTAATCATTCCGATTTAACGTACAACGTACGCCGTACATATCGTTAGCTGAAATGCAAAACTGCGCAACAAACAAGAAATTCAAACTCACACGCTTTTTATTAATTACAGTGTGTATTACACCAAATGGCATGTGCCTAAAAATTTTTAAACTTCTATTATAAAAAAACAGCCAAATTATAGACGAAAAGAAAAAGACTTGAAATATTTTATTTCGTTCTTTTTTCTTTCTTCTGTATAGTTAAAAAAAATTACGGTTACGTGATTTTGCATTTCACCCAACGATATGCTTTGCGGAGTTGCCATAACTTACCACGGTAACGATTTCGTATAACTGTTGGCCATGATAAATTTTCTGATTAGCAAAGCTTCTAACATTGTTTTCAAAGTCCTTTTAAGCGTTGAGTGCCTTCTAGTGTCAGACTCGAAAATCACATGACGACAAGATTTAGCTGTGCTCTCTCATCTCCACATAGACATTTGTATGTTCGCAATTGTCAAACTCCATGTCAAACACAAAAAGTATATTTTTAGCGCACGTGCCGTGCCATTGGTGTTTTTGTCATCCGAAAAAAGCGAATCTTTTCTTTCCAATAACCACTTTATCGAAAATTTAACTTCTTGCACAAGTGGCAAGGTCATTGCCACGTGTCGCAAAACAGCTGTTATATTTTCTATAAAAAAATAAAAACTCAATAGCAAAATAATCACCCTTTAGTTGCGTTACAGCAGTTTGACGTCAATTTGTTAATTAACTTACAAATAACATTATTTTTTAATGATTCTTTTAATTATATTTCTCTTAAAATAACTCGCTAAATTTAACACACTTGTTCGTGTTCTTTATTTTTTCATTTTTTTCTCTCTCGCAATTAAATTGTTTTTGTACGAGTCGTTTCTACCTGTTTTATATTTTACGTCTTAATTTTGAAATTCAAATACAAATTAATAATTTTAATTATTTGCTTTTAATTTTAAGAATGTTTTGTTGTTTATTTAACTAAAACATATCTCGCAGCTTGTTGATGAATCACGGGTGTTTCACTGGAAACATTTTTTTAACAGCATTTACTTAAAGTAAATTGAAATTAACTTTCTATTCTAGTTGAGTCATATTAAATTGTTCAAAATAAACAGATTTCAAAGTCATTATATCAATGAATAATGTTCGTAACAAACATAAAAATAAAAATAAAAAACACCTTGAAAAATATGCTAAAGTAAACGTTGCAGTATTAAAATAGCAAAATTTTGAGAAAGAAATAATTTAATGGTCGGGTCGGTCAGTATTAAATTATGAACTAAATTATTTTGAAGAACGTTTAACCAACGAGGCTGAAATTTAGCTGCTTAATAATAAATTACATAAATTTATATTTCATTTCATTTGTAATTAGTCAAACCAACATTTTGTTGAAAATATTAGAAATATCGATCAATTGCAATTTGTTTTTAACAAAATGATTAATGTTTTACTGAATAAGTAAAATATTAATTTTGGGAAAAAGTGCGAATAAAAATTTAAAATACTAAAATTTTAGCAATTCCCATAAAAAGCACCAAAAATTTTTTTTTTAACATAATCTCCTTTTAACTTAATACACTTAGTCCAACGTTTCTCCAGTTTTTGTATCCCTTCCAAAAAAATAGGATTTTTCGAGGTCCTTAAAATAGGCATTTGTTTGGTCAATAATTTCATCGTTGGAGCTAAATCTCTTTCCACCGAGCCATTTCTTTAGGTTTGGAAATAGGAAGTAGTCACAAGGGGCTTAATCCGGAGAATATGGCAGATGAGTTACCAATTCAGATTGCGGTTAAACAACTCCAAACAATCCTTTGAAGTTGTCACACGTTTACGTTTATGGTCAGTTGAGAGCAAACGCGGCGCGGCACCCATCTTGCAGACAACTTTCTTAAACCCAGCTGATCAGTTAAAATCGAAATCACACTGCCATATGAAATGCCTATGGCATCAGCAATCTCACGCACTTTTGTTCTTCGATAGGCCAACACGATATCGTGGATTTTTTCGACATTTTCGGGTGTACTGACCTCAATTGGCCGTCCAGAACGTTCAGCGTCATTTGTACTTGTGCGACCACAACGAAAGTCAGTAAACCACTTCTTTACCATTGAAATCGATAGTGCAGAGTCCCCATAGCATTTATCGAGCTTTTCCTTGGCTTGATTGACGGTTTTTTTCGCAAAAAATAATGTTTAATGAGCACTCGAAATTCACTTTTTCTATTTTTAGAAAAATACACGAGGTTGTATGTTTTGAACAGCTGTTAAACGCAAAGTGAATGACGACACTTGCTCAAAATTAGATAGTGGTTTATCAACAGGTGGTATTTGATGAGAACTGTTTTGAATTTCATATAACTACGAGGGAAGTTCGAAAAGTCACGGACGTATTGATCCGCTCTTGTACTCACATCAATGGAGTTTGACCTTCGCTATATCATGTGGATGAGCTTTATCAAGCAGGAATATAATGTTCTCGTTTGTTTAGTAGTATTGGCCGCGTTTTTTTTGAGTGCTCGGCAGAAAAGCCCATCAAGAGATTAAAGTATAAACAAATTGTGCGTGAGTAAGCATGCATGAGTGGCGTGATTGTTTCTTGATTTTTTTTCCGCTTTATAGTAATTTTCTTTCATTTAAGTTTTTTATTTTGTTTAATTTTTTATAGTTGCTTTCCGTATTTAATTCGTGAGCGTAAGTTTTCGTGTTTGCGACTAAGTTTATTTTTTACAAATATTGAGCGTAAGTGAGCGTGCATGATTAGATTTTTACCGTGGTTGTTTCGTGATTTATTTCGCTTTATTGGAATTTTTTATAATATTTTATAGTTTTTTTTTCGTGAGTATTTTGTGAGCGTTTTCGTAATTATGAATAATTTTTTTTCCACCCACGTTAGCGTGCATGAACGTGAGTATAAAAATATTAAGCGTGTATGAGAAGATTTTTCTGTAATTGTTTAGTAATTTTCAATTTATTTTTAAATATTTTATTGTTTTTTTGTGTGAACGTGAATTTTCGTGATTGTGACTAAATTTTTTGACCACTCACGTTAGCCAAAAATATAAAGTTGTGCATGAGTAAAGTTTTTTTTTATCGTGAGCGTGAATGAAAAAATTACTCACGATCCCATCTCCAGTACACCGCTTGAGCAACTAATAATACACGACACCAATCTGCATTGAATAAATTATGTTACATAAAATCTACGAATGATTCGTTAACTTTGTTTTTGAAAAAAAATACGTCGATTCCAATGTTCGCATACGCTGCTTCAATGAAAATATTGCAAAGAAATTCAATGTAGACGTCAACGTACGTATGAATAGTAGATTCATAGCATTCCTTAAAGTTAACAATGGGCCCCGAAAAAATTTATATTTTTAGATACAAAAGAACAAAAGGCTCTTCAAATTTAAGGGTGCAAAAATAAGCTTTTTCCACCCAAAAAAAAATATCTAATTACGTCAATGCTGATGCAATTTCCTTGAACACTTAATGGGCATATTTCCATTGTCCTTATTTACTTCTCGTATTGTCGGAATCATTAATTAAATTCCAAAGCAACTAATACATACAAAGTATGCTGATGAAGTGTCAGGTGTTGGTTGTATGCTACTTTTTGAATGTTTAATGACATCTTACGATTGGTTTTTACTTTTCGAACTCCGCAGAAGACCGACGAAGTGTGAAATGATATTTCACCTTAGTGTCTGATTATGATGCATAGAACTGCTTTGGTTGCACCAAACGTAGTCAACAAGTGTAATTTACGATAGTGAACTTTGCTTGTGCGGTCCTTTGATAACTTTAGCTAAAGGTTCACAACATTAGGAACAAATTAAGGGTAACGCTTGCTTAGCTTTAATAAATCTTATGTGGGAACAATTCATATTACAAATACAAAAAAAATGGGAATTCGTCAAAATAAAAAACCAAGCGAAAGCAGTGCGCAAAAACCTACGATTAATGCTGCTCCAAACATCTAAGAACTGATAATGCAAGTTGTGTTGCTTGTTGCTTGTCGACCTCCATATATATTGTGTGAATCGATCATAAACATTTTAAGTGTACGGCACAAAGAATGCTGACGATTAATTATTATATTCCGTTTGTAAAAATGTTTCTTTAAACATTTTTATTTATTAAATACTCTGTGCAAAAATTTGAAATTCACCTCAATAAAAGCACTTTTTAGAATTACAAAGTACATTTTTCATGTGTATGCATGTATGTAAATTTTAAAAACTTTTAGATTATTTATATCCTGTTTTTTATTTTTATCAAAACTGAACATGTTGCAGCATGTTTATGTATGTACAACTGCGCTGCACACTTCCAAAGTTTTACGAACAAAAAATAAACCATGACCACATGGCCAAGAATCCTTTAAATAAACACAAAATAACCCTTCTGTTTTATTGATGTACATACGTACTTATTTGCATTACAATATGATATTAAATTTAAATACACTGAAACAAATATTTAAGAAATCACACAAAACGAAAAAAAATATGAAGAGTTAAGAAAAAGATTTCTGCATTAAAAAAACATGACAAGATGTCATATTGTCATGATGTCATGTCAATTATGTCATACTTGTGTGTGACACTGTGTGTACATACTTTCTAAAATTCACTGACTTGTTAAGGATATTTTCAGTGTTGTCAACTGGGAGAAATTCGTGTGCGTGGTGCGCTTTTTCTTTAAATTTCGGTGCCTTTTTTTAATTGTTGGTGGCACCAAAGGAAATTCTATACAAGTTTTTATTTCAGTGTGAGAAAAACATCTTTGTACAGTAAAATATACCTGTTTAATTTAGAATAATTATTCTAATTGTTAATCTCTTTTTCAAAAGTTTTATAGAATTAATGTGCAAAAATGTATTGTCTTGTACAAATGAACGCAAACATTTTAAATTATTATTATTTTGAATTATTATTGAATTATTTTTGATGAAATTGAATTGTTTATTAATTAAAATTCTAAATTTGAATTGAAATTTTGGGAGCCTCGAAAATGATTTCTTTGATATGTCGTGGTGGAATTTTTTTTTTCGTCATGCCAAAAGCTTTCGATAAATCTATTGCACAATATCGAAAATTGTTTGTCCTTACAAATCGGTCAACCCTACTGTGTACTCGTATATTATACATTTTCAATATGAAAATATTAAACTTCTGATGAAAAATAATTTTTTTTTATTATTATTCATTTTGAATCTTTAATATTAATTGTAGATCTATTTTTAAAAAGTTTAGTATAGAATTTAATAAATAAAATATCTATTTTCGTTATTTTATTTATTTAATTTTTTGAACTCTTAACTGTAGAATACAAAAATATTATAATTTTTATGTAAAATTAATTCAATGGACATTTTAAATAAAAGAGAACTTGGCGCGTTTTTTGCTTCATTTTGGTGCGTTTTGAAATTTTAAAGTTGACAACGCAGGAGATTTTGTTTTTTACTCTACTATATTTTTTTCCAGTGTATTTAAGTAATTCTATAATGATAGTTGTAATAAATGCTTAAATTTCCTTGAACTCTCTCTCTCCCCCTCGCTATCGCTGACCCTTTACGACTATTTATTATATGTATATTTTTTTATTTTATCAAATCCGCACATTAGTTGCAGCACTCGCCATTACAATTCATTTGCAAAAGGGAAATAAAAAACTCATTGTGTTCGTTCACTTTGTGGCGTGTGGTGGTAACAATACAAAATATATTGTAGCAAAGTAAATTTACATACATTTGACATAAAAGAGGGGTTGTTACTCGTAGTAGTTTTTGTTGGGCTGCTTTTTGTTGATAAAATAAAATATAAAAAATGCTTGTACTATCAAATGGTGGTAGTTAAAAGTTTTATTAGATCTCTCTATCTCCCGAAGAGGATGCACATGACTGGTCATTCAAGTGGATATTGAAAGAAGAAATTAATGTAATTTTTCATTAACAAAACGTACAATTTTCATAAATTGTGCATCAGAGCTGGCACAGCAAGACTATTGTTGTTGTTTGCATACGTCTGTGTCAGGCAGCAGGAGGGTTGTTGGTTATCAAGAATTATCAGATATTTAACTTCAATTGTCATACAGTTTTTGAAATGTTTGAACCGCTAACGCTGTAGTTAGTTAGTTAGCTTATGTTAAAAATAACTATTTTTGTTTAATACGTTGACATTAAGGGTTTGGGATTTCAAGAACTTTTTCACTTCCCGGGAAACAAGAATTCAAAAGTTGCATTCCCGTGAATCCATACATTTACTAAGTTAATTTAAGTTAATTTATGAACTGAAATCTAACAAAAAGTGCATTGTTTTATTAGTATCATAAAACATTCTAATTAAATAAAAATTAATATAATAACTTATTGACTTGCATTGATTTGAGCTTAAGATCCAATTTTTTATAAAAATAAGAAATTTATGCGTAACTTCTTCAGGGAAACTATTGATAATCGTAGAGCAGTGGTATTTAAATTTCTTTGTAAATTAGTTAATAATAAAATAAAATAAATAAAAAAGATGCTTCCGAAAAAGTAAAAGCATTGAAGATAAAAGACTATTTCTGTAGAACATTTTTGTTATTTTTATTGCGTTTTGGTCCGTCCGGTCCAAAGGCTGTATTGGAGAGCCGCATTTGGTCATTATGTTCCTATATTCCGTTCTTAATTCCAGCTCTTTTGGTTGATTTTATCGAGCATTAACAATCAACAGAAGGGCCTTGATCGGCAAGGTTTTACTTTTGAGAAATTTAGTAACCTGACTTAGAAACAATTTTAAAACTTAATCACAAATAATTATCTGTGGCACAAATGATTTATGATTTAAAATTTTTATTATTTTTGTAAACTAAAGCTCATTAAGTTATACAGCCAGATTGCTTTTATGATATTCTAAGTAAAATATTTAATTGTTGTTTAATTAATGGCTTCATTCCCTGTACTTTCAAAAAATCGAAAATAATACCGATTCATAAAAAGGACAAAGATCCCAAACTACTCACCAGCTATAGGCCGATAAGCATCTTAAGTTTACTGGACAAGGTCTTTGAAAAAATTATTCATAAAAGATTAGTAGATTTTGCAGATCAAAATAATATTATTAACCACCAACAGTTTGCATTCCGTAAGGAGTACTCTACCGTATACCAAATAAAGCGAGTTGTGAATTATATAGAAGATAACAAAAGGAATCGCACGAGTACTGGCGTTGTTTTTCTCGATATAGAAAAGACTTTTGACACCATCTTGCACAATGGAATGTTATACAAGCTCAATGCATTAGGTTTCCCATTGTATATGCAAAAAATTATACAAAGTTTTCTAAAGAACCGTACATTTGTTGTGTGTGTTGACGGGGACTTCTCAACAGAAAGAACAATCCCAGCGGGATTGCTCCAAGGGTCAGTACTATCACCTACACTCTACTCATTGTATACGTCTGATGTTGAGGTGCACAGAAATCAGGAAGCAGCATTTTATGCTGATGACAGAGCTTTTATATGCAGTGGAAAGCAAGAGAGCTTTACCACAAGCCAGAAATATTTTAATAAGTGGAAAATAAAAGTAAATGATAATAAAACGCAGGCTTTATATTCCCATATAATAAATCACCAAAACGTATTCCTACTAAAATTTTGTACTGTCGGGCAAACGTGATCCCGATCAAAGATGATATTAAATATTTAGGTATCACTTTAGATAAAAAACTTTAATTCAAACAACATGTAAATTACATTTGTGATAAAGCTATTAAGTGCGGACGTGCTTTTTACCCCATACTTAATAGAAGGTCTAACTAGGCTCAACCTTAAAAATAAATTATTGTTGTATAAAATGTGTATTCGACCGATAATGACTTACGGCTGTTTAGGCTGGTTTCACAAAACTTCCAGAACACATACAAAAAGGCTTCAAGTTATTCAAAATAAAAATTTTAAAAATAATTCATAATCTTCTCCCTAAATTCACCACGGACTTACTACACAATAGATTTAAATATAAAAAGATAAACACTTTCGCCAACGATTTGAAGCTGTCACTTAATGAATAATGCAGATTGTCTAATTTTGAAATAATAAGAAATTTACTAAACGGTCGCTGATAATCTTTTGTTAAAAAGAATTTTACTAGCGATTGTTTTACCAAATTTCATTATAACATTTTTAAAGTTTGTAAGAGGTTTTTGTGAAAAATTTTCCTTAAGACGGTATTACTAATAGTTTCCTGATTCAATTATTAGATTTAATTGTTGTACTACGCTTTTGTAAAATCTCATAACATTGTACCTTATTTAGCTTATAAGATTCGTGAATAAAACATTTTAATTACAAAAAAAAAAGTTATTGACCGATCTTTCTAATTTTCTTCAACTTTTAGAATAGTTATTTGGGGGAAAAAATTGTTCACATTAAGCGGTGTTCATATTATGCGGTGTTGTTCACGTTACCGCGAGTGCACTGTATGTAATCTAAAAAACTAATATGTGATTGTGTTAACGGAAATTCTATATTAATTTTTATTTCCTTCTTCATTCCCTAATCAGATTTGAATATTGCGTATGTATTTCCTTTCGTTGTTTAATTTTTTTCTTTATTTATTTTATTCTAAAAATAAATTTAATCATTGGTAATGGGTTTATTAGTTTTTTTTCCCTCCTCTCACTTGCGATAAAAGGAAAAACTTTTAGTTGCTTTAATAATGGTTTGTAAATTTTATATCACGACGTTGTAAATGAATTCCGTTCATAATTGATAAGAAAGAGGCATTTGTATTTATTGTGGGGTGTAAACGAAATCTTAAACAGAAAATTATAAATTCGTCACAAAGAAATTTAAATTTTATTAAAATTTTAACGTTTCAATTTTTTCGGTCTTTCGTTTGTTAAATATTTGCTCATATTGCACTTGAAATGCATTTTAATTAAATAAAATGAAATGAAAACAAGTTTGATGGACTTAATAAAAGCTTTTGAGATGTGCTGTATAGACGGCATTGTTGGTTTTTTGTCTTTGTAGTTTCAATCAAAATATGTGCCGATATTGTTATTGATTCTTCACGCACTAGCGCCTATCGCATGCTTCGGAAATATGTGTATCAAAATTAATTTGTTTTTATATAACATTTTTAGAATTGTTGAAAACTTGCTTGACAACTTGAATCAAAGTGCATGCTGTACAAAAATTTATTAGCAAGTGTAAAAAATTTCAATACGTAAAATCCTTTCAGCTTGTCACTAAATCAGTTAAATATTTAAAATATTTTATTAAAACTTTTCTTATTGAAGTGTGCATCTAAAATATTTAATTGTACGCACGAAAACCTCATTGAATTTGATTGTCCATTGCCGTCGTCTTCGTTTTGTTTATTTGAATACATATTAAACAATAAATATGTTTGCCTAATTTTATGTGTTTGGCATATTAATTATAAAATTTTAGGGAGGTCTGTCTATGTATTTCTTTAAAAATTTATTATACCACGTGCAGGGAGAATTTCAATCTTATGTTTGTAGTTATGCAATCAAAAACACCCGCTATTTACATATTTCAAGTAATTTTGCTTCAAGTATGTCTTGCAGTTGATCAATAAATATTCAAATTGGAGACTGTCAAATAAATTAAGCAATAAATGTATCTTAATTTAATTTTTTTTGTTAAAAACATTTTTCGTACTTTTGAAGAAGGTTCCACGTTAAAGTTAAGGTCAGATGCGGACAAATATTCAAGTTTCGAATTAAATTAAAGAAAAAAACAATACACTACATAATCAAATTAGGTCACTCCATTTGCTATCTCTTTATATGCTAAGCGGCCCACACATTATACAATATTATTGCATATTTTATTGTTCATATTATTGTCGTGTAGCTTCATAATATTCATTAAGTGGTGCAATATTTTGAAATAAAATATGGTCCAACTATTCCCACCATGAAATATTAAATATCTAAATATAAAATCAATAAGGCATTGCACTTGCATTAAAATCAATATGAAAAATTACACAATTAAATTGCAAGTGTATGGTTTGTTTTATCTATAAAATGTTTGATCAAATAAAAATGTTGCCAAATATATTGAGATTACCTTCATTCGTCACACATTTGCAGCATGTGACCGAATCGTAAATAAAACAAAATAAACCATAATTGACAATCTAACTCAATGTCATATTTATACACACGAAAAAATAATAAATCTAATATTTATTAAATTTATTAAATTATATTGACTTCAATTTCATCAAAAGGTTAAAAAAATACAAGTAATTTTTGTTTATTTCTCTTGCGAAATTTGTGAGCTAAAAAAGCAAAAAAACAGACAGCAGTGAACATTTCATTCAAACTAGAAAATTTAAGACACGTTTATGATAAGTCGCTTGTAGAGATGGGATCGCGTGTCACTTTTCATGCACTCTCACAATAAAAAATTTTTACTTATACTCGCTCATGCACAGTTCTATATTTTTTATGCACATTTATGCACGCTCATGTGAGTGGGAAAAACATTTTGTCAAAAAGTTCACATAATTGAGTAAAAATGTTTTTTTTAAGAAAAAAGTGTAAATTTTCCGAAAACCCCAAAATGGAATCAATTATTTTTTTTGTAAATTTTACATATTAAAAAGTAAAAATTTAGTGAACATTGGCGTTTAGAAATAACTGAACCCTTTGCAATTGAATGCCAACCCATTGTAGATTTTAGAATAATGTGTGTTATATTCAGAATCAGTATATATTTCCTTCGATTTTATTTGAATTGCGGAAATTTTGCAGAAAAGTGATTTTTCGATTTTGGAAATTTTTTCGCATTTACAGTTTATTTTTAGTTTTAGGACAAGCGTTTGAAATATAATGCTGCATTATATTTTCTTAGGTAATACTTTACGCATATGAAATAAAATTATTATTTTTTTAATAGTTTTAATTCACAGAAAAAAGTAAAAACAAGATTCAATTAAGAAATTTAATTGTGTTCAACCAATTTTTAAAATTGTTGTATTAGCTCAACTGGATTAATTAAACATATTTTTTGATTTTTTCAATCAAATCAATTATATTCATTAAAAAATTATTTTAAATGTAAGTATTTGTTCTTTGTTTCAGGCTCTACGTCATACTGAAACCTGAAACAAAGAACAAATACTTACAAATTTTAAGGTCGAAGAAAATAATCAACATTAATTGAAATGTTTAAAAATATCAATTAATTTTCTGAAAACAATGTCATATTCAAAAAATTTATTATATTAAAAGAATATATGAGTTACGTTAAGCGAGGTTGCACTGTACTTACCTTGAAGTGTGGGGTCTAAAAAATGCTAGTTCATGAGTACACTTATAACTAAAAAAAATTACCAAATTCAAAACCTGGTTTTTGCAGACGAATGTGGAATGGGTACGGTGAGCCTGCAGTGGGCGCCAAAATGTGAAACAAATAAAAATTTTGTTTTATTTTTTTTTCGTAGGTACATTCTTTGTTTATTTTTTATTTTATTTTTTTTTTGTCTCTTGTAACAATTACACATGACATTATAGTTGAGTATGCAAAAAAGTTATGTATACACACACATATGCAAATGGTTAATAGTATAAGAATGTATGTGTGTATGTACATTGTAATTTACGTTTATTTCTTTATTCAGTTGTAATAAAAGATGACCTGGTTTCGTTTTTTTTAAATATTTTTTTCAACATGTGAAAAATACAAAAATATTCAGCATTATTTCATGTATTTTTCTTTAAATATACAAAGTGCTATTTAAATACCGATTATATTTTGTGATCAAAATATTTACTGTCGTTTATTAAATTTTTTTTTGATTTTTTGCATCTCAAACAAAAAATGGCGTGCAAGTGTGCAAACAATTAATGTGTGCAGAAATAATAATCGTCTCAGTCAATAATGTAAAAAATTAAATTATTATTTTTTTAATGTAACTACCTATTTGAAAGAGTTATTTAAGTTGTTTAAATGATAAAAGCTATAGAAAATTTTATATTCCACAGTATAAGGAGCGCAGTGATACAAAAATATGGGCAAACGAATACAGAAGGTGCAAATTAACTAACTAATCCATTTAAACAGCTGATTGATTTCTATTGCGACCGAAAAAACATCCGTACAAAAAAAAAAACAATACACTAGAGATTTATTTTTGGTCCACAAAGTTCTATTAAATAACTTTACTTTTACAGCGCCTTATTTTAATTGATGTATATACAAAAAATCTCCTGAAGAAGTCAATCAACGATATTGGCGAAATATTGATATTTAAAAAAATTAAATAATATACAATTTTTTATATAAATTGACCTAAGGGTTGAAAAATCTTTTATAATTATTAAAAAAAAGGTCGAAAAAATAAGAGAATATTGTATATACAAATTATGAACAAAAAATTACTTTTATAGGATTTGTATGAATGTTTTAAAGAAAAAAAAATTGTTTTTTTAGTAGCCCTCTTACACCCACTTTTTAAAATTATTTTACTCCTTTCACATAGTTTACTTTTTCAGATTTTATAATATAAGAGAGAGAAGAAGAGGTCCATTATTATTTTTTTTTTGGAAATTTTAGAGGGGATGGAAGGGAAGTGCCCGCCACAAAACTTTATTATCAAATAACTTTGTCATTGTGGACCAATTTTCATATATTTTTTTTGCAAATGGAAAAGGTCACTAAAATTGTTTTTTTGGGGAAATTCGGGCGGGGCGTAGCAAAACGCACCGGTTAATCTGGTTATATACCATTTATTTATAGTGGGATATCTGTACTATTCACCATTTTTCCATAAAGGCCACTAATCTCCAGAAATATTACTTTTTTTTATTCAGTTTTCTAAAGTTCCAAAATTATTTCAGGAATACCACTAATTGTGCTCTTTAAAGGCCTTTCCGGAGCACCATTTCTATGTAGTGGGATATCTATACTATTCACCATTTTTCCATAATGGCCACTAATCTTCTCCAGAAATATGACATTTTTTTAATTCAATTTTCTAAAGTTCCAAAATTATTTCAGGAATACCACTAATTGTGCTCTTTAAAGGCCTTTCCGGAGCACCATTTCTATGTAGTAGGATATCTGTACTATTCACCATTTTTCCATAATGGCCAATTATATTTCCGAAAAAATTAATTTTTTAAAATTACGTTTTTATGTTATATTTATTATTTGTAGAATTCCCATAATTATAATTATCTTAAGTAATATCTTGGACACCATTTTTCGTTAATTGGTTAGTACGGAACTGGCCCCTGATCCCAGATTTGGCGTCCTAAATAAAGTTCATAACTTTCACTATGGCTGTGAAATGTTTAATAGCGCTCCGTTAAGTGTTTAAAAGTGCTCTCTTAACTGCAAAAATAGCACGCTAAAAATTTTGGTTCATGTCCCTGCTAGTTAAATTAAAATTTATCTTCACACACATCAATTTTCATATACATATATTTTTGTTTTGCAAATGGAAAAGGTCACTAAAACTGTTTTTTTTTTTGTTTTGGAAATTCGGGCGGGGCGTAGCAAAGCGCACCGGTTAATCTGGTTATATATGAGGATCAATCCACAAAAACAAAAAAAAATCCAGATTACTTAGATAAAAAGAAAGATATCAAGTTTTCTTTTGGATATTAAATTTGAATTGTTCACGTAATGGGGCTTTCTAACTTTGTTCATATTTTAAGGTCACTGTTGAAAAAAATTTGTTCACATTAAGCGGTGTTCACGTAACTGCGAGTGCACTGTATAACGAAAAACAAGAGTTTATCTAATGTTTAATATGTATGTACAATCAAACAAAATTTACACAACATACATACATGCTTCATCAAGTTGGCCTTAATATCAGATATACCAGCACATGCACGTACATGGTGTACAGTGTACACATAAACGAATTCCACTAAAACATAAAATTACAATGAACCCTATAAATAAAACTGTATATGTGCGTATAAATATTATCTTTTTTTTCTAACAAAATAAAATACACATTTCCCATTCTATTATGGTTTTTTATTTTTTTAATCATTCAATTATAAGTGACCATATTTGCGGTGTATCGTTTAAATTGTTTTTATTGTGGCTTCAAGATACACCAAAGAGTCACAATGTCTACAAAACACAAACATTCTTTACAAGTGATAATATGCGGCAATAACAATCGTGACACATCGCATGCAGCTCACACTACACAATGTCTATTTGCCGGACATAATATTATTTAATTTTTATTATTTATTGTAATCTCTGATATTCTGATGTGTCCATCAAAAGAATATGACACTTTTTGTGTCATACTGATTGTTGATAATTTTTTCTATAAATTATCATAATTTTTCTACACATTGCTCGTTTAGCATAAGAACGTTTTAAGTACAACAACAACAACAACAAAACAGGTTTACAAAAACGCATCTAACCCCCATTAACACAAAGTTCAGTAATGCTGACGTTATTTGTAAGTTTACTAACTTTCAGTTAGACAAAACTTAATTTTAAACTGATAGTTAAACATTTTCGTTAACAATAAAAAAATTTTGTTAACTTGCTTTTTTTATCTGCTATTGTGAATCACATCAACAATTTATTTTTGAGAAATGAAAAAGAAAAAAATAGCACCATCACCCAATCACATCTTAATAAGATTTCTGCACAAAAATTTGCCTTAATTGTGAATTGTGAAGAAAAATTAAAACTGAAAAGCGCTTTGTGTTACTGAATTTTCACTAACTAAAGTTCGAATTTCGAGTTTAATGTTTTCTTCAACTTAATTTATTTGTTAACGGCCTTTAAGTTTTCAACTAATTATTTGGAGGAAATCGTAACAACATGCACTTCTTAAAAGGAATATCTAATAATTTTTTTAACTAAAGAAAACCAATTATTTTCGCAGTAAATATTTTTTTTAAAATGTAGTAAAATATATATTTGATTGGCAACAGATATACATCGTCGTCCCGAAATCATCTTCACGTACGAGGGCGTATTGATATTGAAGCTACGTAAGTAGGAAAAAACATTTTTTTTTTTAAAAACCATTTATTTCTCAACATAGTCTTTTTTTAGCTCAATACATTTAGTCCAACGTTTCTCCAGTTTTTGTATCCCTTCCAAAAATAGGATTTTTCGCGGTCCTTAAATCCTTTGCTATTGAGACTGCACACGTCACATGTTTACGTTTACGGTCAATTGAAAGCAAACGCGGCACCCATCTTGCCGATAGCTTTTTCATATGCAAATGTTCATACTTAATGTTAAACACACGTTCATATGATATGTTTACCATTTCAACAATCTCACGTAACTTGACTCGGCAAACATTCATAACGATATCGAGGATTTTCTTTTTATTTTCTTCAGTAAGCACCTCTCTTGGCCTTCCTGTTGATGGTATTGTTGCAGTCAGTGCTTGTTCGTTCGCGTTTAAATTCAGCAATCTAATATTTTACCATGTAATCTGACGGAGCAGACTCACCGTAATGTTTATCGAGCTTTTATTTTGACTTTCGCCGTTTTCCTTTTCAAATAATAGTGTTCAATCACTGCACGAAATTCACTTTTTTCCATTTTTCAAGAAACAGAAAAGTTGATTACTTGAAACGACTACAACAAATAAAGTAATCGATGAATTTGGGTAAAATTTTGACAGCTGACGTTTGACAGAACGCAATTCGTAAAAAATAAAAGTTTTAGTATTTGTGCTAGCATCTAGCGCTAGGTAGCTTCAATATCAATCCGCTCTCGAATATCACAAAAAATAAGATAAGAGCGCTTCTCCTAAAATTCAAGACTTGACGAGTCAAATCTGACGCGTGTGAACCATGCCTAAGATCCTGAACTTGTGCTACTGAAGTAGTGCAAATTTGGATCATCTAATATTTTTTTTGTACGAGTATATAAACATTTTTTTTTGAGATACGTGAAGATAACTTCGGGACGACGACATATTATATAATCTACAAAAAGTTAGAAGTTCTCAAGAAGTTTCAGTTATCAAGTTGCAGATTATATATTTCAATGAAAAAATTTTGGTTTAAACCCCCAAAGGTACGCGGCTACCTGGCTACGCACATTAAGAATGTTAAGATTGTTCTAACGCATTATTAACAAAAAAATCGCGCATTTTGAGTTAGCACAGTCTTCTAGCAAATGAGCGATATGTTCGTGTGTCATACAATTGAGGAAATATCAAATTATGTTTTTGCACAAATTACAAAAATAGTAAAACCAAATAGAGTTATTCATAAAATTGCATTCATAAAAAAGCATTACAATCACCATGATCACCATTAATCGTGACCATAGTCATTGTTATTTATCTGATGTGTACGTGTGTGTGTGTGTGTGTGTGTGTGTATCCCTCTGACTATTAAAAAATGCAGATTGTTTTAAAAAAAATCTACATACTAATAATGTACTATTTGTGTACAGATGTACTAAATCGGCTTATACGAGAATTATTCATTCCTTTGTGATTTATTTAACTTTAGTTCAGTTTTGATTGGATCCATTTGTGTGTATCGCATGTTCATGTGCAAGCAGTTCTTCATATTCATCATTATGTTCATGTTCTTTGTCATTGTTGCATTAAAATATGCATTTTATTGATGTCGCATCTAAATGTCAATTGCATTGTATTATTTAATTAATGGTGATTTATTTTTCTGTTTGCTTCATTTTGCAACAAATCTAATTTTTAACACACTATGTTGATGCTCAAAGAGTTGAGATTGTAATGATGTTATGAATAATTGAATTGGTCCAAAGGAACTCGTTTATCACAAATACTAATAGTGAATAGTGATTTACATAAGTCGAGGGTTTTGTGAAAATGAATTTTGCGAGAACTAAAAACTGATTTACGGCCGTTTACATAAGTTGTCTATAAAGTGCGTGTTAGTTAAAGTGATGACTGAAGTGAAGAGCTTTAATTATTTTTTGTTATTACAACCTTTTTGTAAAATAAATTTTAAGATATTAAAATTTGGGCAAGGCCACTGCAAAAGGGTGCTGCTGTCGTGGGCAAAGTAGAGCTGTGTAGCTCATGAACGAACGGGTTAAATTGAACGAATCACTTGCAATGGCTTCATTTAAAGAACAAACACAATGCGCGAAGCCATTTTGGCTTGTCTGCAGAAAACCAACTGTTTTCATTATTTTTCCGTTCAATTTTGTAGATGAGTTAAATCTTTTTTTCGTTCGTTCAGTTGTCTTTTATGTCAAATTTACTTTCGCTCATGGATCTTCTTTATTTTGTATTCTCTTTTGTTTCATTTGAGTTTTGATGTATTGATCAGAGTTATTTAATAAAAATAAATATATTTCGATTTTTCGATCGACTTTTTTAATTTTGATTTTTGAAATCGATTAACCTAAAAATCGTTTAAAATAAATTTTCAAACTTTTAAACAAGACAAACTTTATACATAAAAATTCATGTATATAGCAAACAAACAAAACTTAACAGTGATGGCATTTTGGTGCTTTTCGGGTATTTTTTGGTGCTTTTTGCCTCTTCACACACGCGAAATTTTGTTAAATGCCCGTTTTTAAAAAGCGGGTATTTACAGTGCTTCTCATAATTTCTCACAGTGCCTTCTGTGCTTTTTTGTACAACTGAGAAATGTTTTTAGTTACAAAAATTGGCTACTTCTTTTAAGCGCATATAGTACTTTTTAAGCAACCATGAATTTTTTCGCTGACGTTGAAAGAACATTCACTTGTAGCAATTTTCAACTGCATTTAAATATTTTTAGCAAAGTAAACAAATGTAAACATACGAGTATCATACAAAAATCTCAATATTTTATTACAACTGTTTTGTGTGTGGCCTGATTGCGAAGACGGAATAAATATTTTTGATAGCAAAATAAACGAAAATGAAATAACATTCGATTGAAATTCTGTCATGAATTTCATTCGACTTTGAATTCCCTTTTTTTAATCGGTTCCGTATTATTTCGAATTTACACAAATTTGCTCCTTTAATGCAACATGATCATATCTTCAAAAAAAGGCCTGAGGTGGCACACACTTCGTCAGCTGTTTAGCAATTGATCTCTCCTAAATTTTTTTTGTTGACTTTTGCACACAAGTGAAAAAAATAAATAAATTTATGTGCTGTGAGAAAGTTTGCAATAACTGAAAAAAATTGAATTAAAGAAAAGGGAAAGCATTATTGAAATAATTTGATTTATTGTTATTTGAATTGACAAAATGCCTTTTGTTTTTGTTGTTGTAGAAGCAAGCGCACTTTGGTTGAGTTTTAAATTAAATTCAAATTCGTTTAAATTTTATTCGAAAAGTGTGTGTTTAAGGTTAATCAAATTTTCATTTTAAACAAACTTTAGTACTTAACTGTATGGAGTAGTAACATAATTATATGGGTACAAGTGTACCTTATTTTCCGATTTAACGAACGTAATTTTTATCAGGCCTGTTCGTTAAAGTGAAATGTTCGTTATATCCAGTACTAAATTAAAAATTAATAGCGTCGTCTATTTTATTCATAACTATAAATATGTATAGTTTTTTTTAATTAAACTTGTAGCAATTTAAAATAAATATTTCTTGAAATATATGTACATATAAGGAAAGGGAAAATTCATGAAAACACCGTAATACAAAAATAATTTACTATTTAAAAAAAAATTTTAATCAAACTTATTCCAGCTGGCGATATCGACGTCACGTCATTACAATACCAAAAAATTGGAGCTTGTTTAAAAAACCACTACTCCCCCTTTAGCATTTCCAGTGCATATATGTATGTTATTTTATAAATATTTGCCTTATCTTAAGGCTCAGAGGTTAAACTAAACTTGAACTTGTTAATATACGAGTACATCTCTCTTGTTAGTCTTTTGAATTATCTATTGAAAAAAAAAAAATAAATAAAATTAACAATGGAATAACGTGCAGCACAACATTAAATATAAATACATAAATACATATGATTGAATAAAGTTATGTCATTCAGTTGTTACAATAAAACTGAAGTATTTTAATCGGCAAAATGGATTCGAAAAAGACTCTACACTAAATAGGCAAAGACATATTTTTTTACCAAATGGTAGATATTGTTGAGCTTTAGTGACCCGATTATATATTATTTAAATCGGTTCAGTATTAAAGGAATAAAAGGTTCCTAAAGTGGACAACAAATGCTGAAAAAATACTCTTACATTCACTTATGTAAGTATTGAGTCGATTAAAAACATAAGCAAAACAATGGGAGCGTTTAAGAATACTTACATATGTATGTATATGAGTAATGAGATTTTTTCTCTTCAAATGAGTGAAGTTGAAAAATAAAAATAAATCAGAATTGAAAGAGATGAGAATTAAATGTCGATGTACATGTTCATTAAGGTTTTATTTATTCGGGAAGAAAGTTGTTTGTGTAAATGCTTAATATTTAATTAATTATAGCTGGAATATTGTTTTTTATTGAAAGAGAAGTAACACTCAGGCAATTGGTATGTATGCCTACCAACCAGTAGGTGTGTTACCTTCTTTGGGAAAGGGATAGTGAGAGAGGACAGATGGTGAAAGTAAGAAAGCTTAATGTTTCAACTCTGATATTGCGCATTGTGTTAGCTTTTAGATCAGTGTTGCAGCGACTCTATTGTCAAGTAGGCACATTAAATGTGTTTTAAGCTGAGTAGCCATTTTATTAATTATTTTACTTCGTCGGCGATTTTGCTACAATACCGACGAAGGAGGACGCTGCGATGTCCGCTAGCATACATCAGTATCAATTGCTGCCGGTACTCTTCAGTGGCCAGTGCTATGCCTTCGTCACTTAAACAGTCCAACAATAACAAATATAATGGCATACTAAGGCACATCTGAAAAATGTTGGATGCTATGACTTGATTGAAACTGGGCTCGAACCAAAGTTCTTCGACATTATTTGCTTTGTAGTCAACGCGCTAACTATTTTAGCCAACAGCACCCTCAATATGAATGGAATATGGTCGATTGCGTCGGCTACAGGAAATACTAGTTCATATAAATATATATGGGCATATGTATGTCAAACACAACAATTTGCCTCCAAAAGAAAACTCGATTGCCTCCAAATGTTTTGTGCTCTTTTATAACATTTTCCGGCTGTTATTTTAAATCGAAATGCATAATGGTGCATCGCATCTATAAACTCTGATATTCCTCGTATTTGTTACCTATTGCGCAACCAACTTAATCGTCAAATGAAATGAAAAATAGCAGAGTGAACTTTTATTGCAATAAAATAAATTTCCCATCATTCTTTAACATCTCACATACACTTAACATTCATCATCAGCGATCGTCGTCTTCATGATCATATTAAATGAACATTGAATGGAAAAACGTGTATCAGATTTGACGTGTATGTGCATGTGTGTGTGTGTGTATTACAAGAAAATTACATCAATTTAATAATTTCCATATCTTGCAATAACAGACAGACTGCAGGAAGAGCAGTCTTGTTCGCATTCATGTAAGTGCAAGAGGGGATGGATAACCCTCAAAACAAAACATTTTCTTATTTCTATTGCGTTGCTAAAAGTAAATTGAAAAATTGTATGTTTCATTTATAAATCTCCCTCCCCTCACCACAAAATCTTAAGATGTATGGTTACGCCCCTGGCGTAGACTATGCAAAAATAAATAAAAAATAAGCATAAAGTTATAAAATCTAATGACTGCATAAGATGTTCGAGAAAGAAGAATTACCTAACATACGCTTGGTCTGGTGTCGTCACAGCATCATCATCATTATCATCGGTATTAACATCATCTCTATCAACGGCAGTCATTCCACTGATTGCAGTGTTAGCAGCAATTACGTGTGCATATACATACATCGACTGAAATAACAAGTGTTACTACTCGTACATATTTAGTAACACTTTGCGGGCATGTGCATAACAAAAAATTGTTTTAAATAGAGTCAATTCTTAATACACTTAATAAAATATGGGTAAAAAGTAGAGATGAACAGCGCTCGCCTTTCTTTTTCACACATTTTCATATTGTGTCCTCATCGTATCATATATGCACATATCTCAAGAGAAGATAATGTAATGGGTCCAATCGCAAACGAGATAGTCAGCTGAAAGGACGATCTGGTCAAACTAATGGTTCATTAACTGTCTCTTTCAGTAAATTAATTGTTTCGCGTCTTGTATGCTGACATGTATCTGAAACATTAATGCCGTCCAATTGAAGCATAAAAAATTTGAATAACAAGTCTTCGTACCGCCGCGTGTTTTAACAGTAAAGGGTATGTAAGGATCAGTCTAGTAGATATTTTTTTAAATTATTTTCTTTATGGCACTTTGAGTTAATGAGGGGTTACAAAAAAAAACACATAACAATAAAAAACCGACACTTAGCCAGCGTTAGATCAGCGCATGTAGTTATGCTTTATTATTGTTGTTGTAGCACTCGTTTCGACCCCTGTGCGCAAGTTATCGTATATCACACTTTTTTCAAAATCGACTTTTTTATGCAAATTGGTTCTAAATCTATTAATTTATCTGTTGACAAAATATTATAGCGATACATATAATATGTAGTTCTGGAGATAATACAAAGCACATTTTATCGTGTGTAACAGTTTTATAGTATGTAATCTATATATAAATAGGCAAAGACAAATTTTTAGATCCCTTTTTCTCCTTTGTTTGCCAACCGATTTTCTTCATTCTTTTACCAAAATGGTAAGCATTGTTGAACTTTACTGACCCGACTATATATTATTTGAATTGGTTTAGTATTAAAGGAATAAAAGTCTCATAAAGTTGACACCAATACAAATGCTAAAAATACACACATACACGCATTCAATTAAGTAAGATTGGTTCAAGTAAAAACATTAGCAGAGCAATGAGACTGTTTAAGAGTACCTACATACACATGGATATGAGTAATAAGATTTTTAAGCTATTGCATAGCTTTCATCGCTGGCTTTGAGCGTGAAATTCCGTAACGAAAATAAAACCTAACACTAAGTTTGTTTCTTAAGTCTTTTGTTTTTTTAAGTATTTGAATCGCCTAGCGTATGTTAACCCCCTGATTTCATTAACATACTGTATTGCCAGAACAGATTTTTACATGTAAGAAAACACAAAATGGCGTACTTACGAGCAATAGTGGTTGACAAAAAATTATGTACACAAACAAACAGACAATTCATAAGGTTTTAAGCGGTATTTTCCAGATATTTAGAGAATATCAAGTCTCAAATTTATGTTTCTTATTTCCGTTACCCTAAACCTATAGTTTCAATGATAAAAATTCCTGAATAACCTACATGTATTGTAAGATAATAAAAATATTTTAAACGATATTAACTTCTCATTTATTCAATGAAAGAAAACAAATTGTTTTCTTATCGGTCAACACGCTCAAAGAGTGTAACTTGAATTAATATCAAAGAAAAAAAAATACTGCATAAATAAAAAATAAATATTTATAATTGTATAAGTTGATAAAAAATGCTATGCAATAGCTTTGCCGCGGCAGTTCCAGTTCCCGAGTGCCAGACGTCTTTTTTTATAAATGTGCGTGTTTGTATGCAATTTTATTTCTTTTATTGTTTTCCCATGAGGAAAGAAATAAGTAATTAGGTAGTTTTTTTCTCTTTAAATGAATGCAACTAAAATAGTTATACGTTTAAACTGGAGCTCGAATTTCGACCACTATGTGTACTCTAGTAGTAATAAAAACGCTCTCCTCCAAAATCTAATTTTTCTAAGATACAATAATATCGCGTAGAGGGGTCGACTTAGTCTCATATTTTTTTAATTTTAATCATACCGCCCAATTATGAATAAAAAATTCCCCGTGAGATTTCTCCCCTTTTCCCAAAAAGGGGCTGTTCACATATAATATGCGAACAATTAATATGTGAACTTCTTGGGAAAAGGGAGAAATCTTCCGGGGGAATTTTTGTTCATAATTGGGCTGATACTTGAGGGATTTTAATTGGAATTTCGGTTGTACGTTATCAATGTTACCAGAAAATTGCTGAATTCGTGCTAAATAGTTAAAAAAGTATGAAAAAATATTGTGCATGACGAAAACTAATTGGTAAATAAAATTTCTTTGTTATTTAATATATGAAATATGCATGCACATATCGATAGGAACCGGCCGTCCTGCATCTATAACCTAATTACATTCTAATTTTTTACTAGAGGCCCGCACAAGTATACTTAATATGTGCTTAAAACACATGTTATGTTTGAAACAATTCCGCGCTGCACATATCGCACCCTAAAAACTAAAGGGTCAAATTCTTAAATTTTCAGGGGATTCAAAAAGCTGTTTATCTGCAAAAGCAATGCAATTAACATAAAAACAGACATAACGGGATTTTTCCAGTTAAAGAAGATAGTGATGAGAACGAAATTTTTTAAGTAATTAGAGATGTGAAATGTGAATTAATTTATAAAAAAAGTCGATTTTGGAAACTCTTTGAGTATTTTGACCTTTTAGTATTTAGGGTGCGATATGTATATTGAAAAGCGCAATTGGAAAATATTTTTTTGTATTTTTGGACTGTGCAGAGCCTCATCTGTGTCCTATACGTTGAAAGAAAATGTTTTTTCAGTAGTAATTTTGTGTATATGTGCATCGCAAGCAACATTAATGCTGCGACGGTGTATCAAACGAAAAAAAAGTTTTAAACACATATTTAAGTGTGCTTCTGCAGGGCTCTATTTTTTACTTCAATAGATTACCGCGCCACTACTTAGAATTTTTTTTCAAAATCAGCTCAATTTTTAAGTTTTTTTACCAATTCGACGTTAATGGGTTAAGGTAGAAAAAAGTACATTTTTTTGTTCTTAAGGGTACAATTTGTAATACAGCAGCAGCACAAGCTACGCGCAGTTCAAGTACATATTTATGAGTTTTTGAGGAGATGAATGAAGAGTCTAGGAAAAAACAACTTGAAGTTGAAATTGTTGCTTTTGTTTTTGTTGTTGCTGATGTGTATATTTTCACAAGGCCTCATTTCTTGCCAAATGAAATTAGCTGCCGCAAATGTTGTTTTTGTTATTTGAAAAAGTTTTTCCACTTGCATTTTTTATTGTTCCTATCTAACGTTTAAAATTGTTTGTGTTAGTTGTTAATATATCTGCAGTAAGTTAAAAGTTGTTGCTTGGCATTCGGCCAACAACAGTCTGAAAGAGAAACTTTGATTTTTTTTAAATGTTTTTATTCAGTTTTTCTACATTATAGACGTTTCTATTTTTCATACGTTTTCTTTTCTAATTCATTGATTGTATTTTTGCAGTTAAGTAACTTTTTTTTCTAGTTTAGTATGAGTATATTATTTATTTTCTATCTGCTTCTACTAACGCAAGTTTAATAAATTGTTTTATGTGTTGACCTAAATTTTTCTTTTGTATTTTTTTCAATACTGAAATCTTTTTAGGGACATTTCAAATTTTTATGTCATTTATATTTATAACAATGAGTTGATGATTGTATTAAGGAGTTATTGATTTTGTTAACACTGGCTGCATCCTTATTATTGAGGACAGTACAAAAGGATAAAAGGCATGACATTTTACTGCTATTGTGTTTATTGTTCAAAATCATCATCTTTTTTTCGTTGTAAAGGAAAACAATTCTATTTTGATTTTAAAGACTCAGCTCCCAGTTGATGGACAAATTGGAGATTTTTTCCTTTTTTTGGAATAAGAAATTTTTACTAATAGCCAAATCTAAATCGAGCCCATCAAGCGTTTTCTATCTGTCAAAAACTTTCATTCTCATACAAAATGTATGAAGCAAATCGAAATAGCACGGCGTCAACACTTTGCAATTGGAAAATCCGATTTTGACATCGCGTTTAGTTGTGAAGTTGGCTGCTAATGCAAAGTAAGTAATCGATCTGGCGATTTCATTTAATGGATTGTATTAAACAAGGCATCTTAACAATATTGTTAATGACACAGCGTTGACGCTCTTACTTAATAAGTAATTTCAGCGTAAAAGCGCTAATTTACGTTGGTCTGTAAACCTTATTCTTCATTACCAGGCTTAAAAAAGGCTATTAAATTAGCCGGAGTTCTGTCAAATCTCATAGTTTTGAATTAAAACAATTCTAAACTAGTTACGTTTTTTATTATAAGGAAAAACATTATTTAGGGAATTTTCGGAGATGAAAAATCGAAAATTGAATTTTAAAAAATATTATCTAGTATATCGTCATATAAAATGCAAAATAACGTAATATCACTTTTCATAAGTTTACAGGAGAAACATAAAACTGTATAATATGGACACTGTTTGAGATATTGAAATCATATTATCACGGTCTTTATCGCTTTCTAGCAAATTTTGAGCAAAAGGACAGCGGATTTTTGATGTAAATAGTTGACAACACTTGATGATGATACGTTTTTTTTTCACTTGATTATACGTTATTTTTAATTTGGGTCATAACTTTTTTGTTTTTCTTATCAGAAGCTTGAAATTTTGCAAATATATGTAATATGATGTTGTAAATCGTATTCAATAAAAAAAATCAAATTTAAATTTTTTGATGATACGTTGTTTTGCATTTTAGGTGACGATATGTTTGTTGAAATAAATTCATAAGAAAAAAATATACATACACCATCCTTTCAGGATTCCATATAATTTTACAAAATATATTTTTTAATAAAAGGCCAAACAAAATTTTAGTTTTTTTACAAAATCACGTACGTACTACTAAAGCTGGAGTCAGACATCACAATTATTTGAGGAAAAAAAAACGTAACCACTACTCTATTCATAAAATTGATTAAAATTAAAAGGCAATATATCTACACTTTTATATTACTTTCATACTATCATACAAGTCTTAAGATTTTCATTGGATTTTGTGTGAAAGAAATCTAACGAGATTTGTTGCGACTGTCAAAAAATCTAACGAATCATTACATTTTGTTTTCACACTATCAGATCTCAAGTAAAATGAAAAATATGAGTAGAAAATAAGCGGCGGCTGAGCAGTTTCATGAGACCGGCAAACGTGCCGGGCTTTTAAAATGTTTAGCAGTTAAAGTATATACATATATACTTTATATCAAAGTACAACATTAAATAACACAAAATTTCATTAATTTTGAGACATGGTGTGATACACATTCCCAATTTCGAGCCTGCGTATGACATCAAAAAAAACCCATCAGAGACAGCATGCTATCGGCAGCGTAGCAATCGACTGTTCAATTTGCTTTTATGAAAATTCAATTCTGATCAAATGAAAAATCTTTTCGTTTAAAAAAATGTCTAAAAATGGCAAAGTCTTATGGTATGTCAAATTTACGAGGGCGGATTGATATTGAAGCTACGTAAGTAGGAAAAAAACATTTTTTTATCAAAAACCATTTATTTCTCAACATAGTCTCCTTTTAGCTCAATACACTTAGTAAGACGATATTCCAACTTTTTTATACCATCTGAATAATACGATTTTGGAAACCCCTCAAAATACGCGTTAGTTTCGGTAATCACTTCTTCGTTTGAGATGAATGTTTTTCCTGCGAGCCTTTTTTTTAAGTTTGGAAACAGGAAAAAATCACTCGGATCTAAATCTGGACTATAAGGTGGATGATCAAACAATTCGAAGTGTATTTCACGTAATTTTAGCATCGTATCTAATGCTGTGTGAATCGGTGCGTTGTCTTGAAGAAAGCGCACTTTTTTCTTCCTTAAATGTGGTCGTTTTTTCTTGATTGCATCAATCAATTGATCCAATAATGCACGATCATACTTTCCTGTGATTGTGTATCCTTTTTCAAGATAATTGATGCGCGTGTACATCCTAAAATACAGTGGCCAAACCATGCCAGCCGATCTCACTGTCTTTGCCTTCTTCGGAACACTTCCACCAGCTTCCATCCATTGTTTCGATTGATTTTTGGTTTCAGGTGTGTAGTGGTGGACCCACGTTTCATCAACAGTTATTAATAGACGCCAAAAATCAACAATATTACGCTTTATCATGTCCAAACATCGCTGTGAAGTGGTCTGTCGAACTCGTTTTTGTTCGACACTGAGCACACGCGCCATCTTGCCGATAGCTTTTTCGTATACAAATGTTCATGCAAAATGTTGAACACACATTCATATGATATGTTTACCATTTCAACAATCTTCACATAACTTGACTCGGCGAGGATTTTCTTGATATTTTCTTCAGTAACCACCTCTTTTAGCCTTCCTGTTGATGGTATTGTTGGAGTGCTTGTTCGTTCGCGTTTAAATTCAACAATCTAATATTTTACCATGTAATCTGACGGAGCAGACTCACCGAGCCTTTCTTTTGTCTCTTTCGCTGTTTTCCCTTTCAAATAATAGTGTTTAATCACTGCACGAAATACACTTTTTTCCATTTTTCAAGAAACACAAAAGATGCTGACTTCAAACGACTACAAGAAATAAACTAATCGATGAATTTGGGTGAAATTTTAACAGACGTTTGACAGATCGCAATTTCTAAAAAAAGTTTTTGTGTTTGTGCTACCATTTAGCGCTAGGTAGCTTCAATATCAATCCGCCCTGGTATTATCTTATTATTTGTCATTTTAATAATATTTTGCTTTCACACTATCACACTTGCACGTATTATTACAGTTTTTGACAAGTCTTAATACAAAGTATTATAGTGTGAAAGGCCCTTGAACTCCACTTTATATAATTTGATCATAAATATGTCATATATGATTGCATATATGTACATAATTTTAGTGGTTGCTCTTATTTCTTCAATTGTTTGTCACGTCTGAACTCACTTTAACATTAGATAAGCTTTTACTAAACTAACCACAGTAGTTTTATTTGGTTTTTAACCAATATTATTTTCTTGAGTGTAAACAATTATGTATCCAATTTCTCATGTCATGCATGCACATGTTGTTTGTTAATGGATATTTTTTGCAACTTGTAAATATGTATCTTTTATACTGGCACGAGTGAGTCCTTCTTTTTGCAATTATGAAGCTCGCAAGATGCCTTCCTTCCACATGTTAAACATGTGCTTCTGCATAATTATTATAAATTTAAATGCATTTATAGGGTGTTTGCTTAGACGCATATAACTTTATTAAAATAAAAAAAGTAAAAAGTTATAATATATTCATTACAATTGACTTTATTTAATACATTGGCGGTATTCAGTGTTTGGTGCAATTGCTCTTGCGAATGTGTAAATGCAAAATATCGTAGCTTTTTTGTAAATGTACAGAGTTGCCGTTAAATTTCACAAAAACGCTGCGATATTTTGTATTTCCTCTTTTGCAAGACCATTTGCACCAAATACTGAATACCACCATTATTTTAAAGACGATTTGTGCGTATATGGCGTAATCTTTTGTAGAGAGAAAATTTGCATTGGGTGACCCAATAAACTAGTGGATAGTTTGCTAGACTATTAATCTGAGGGTCGCAGGTTCGATTTCTCCCAAGACCTTGGGTGTTTCTGCAGACAAGCCACAAGGGCTTAAGCCCTTTTCGAGCTTTTGGTACAAGACGGACGAGCTTAGAAATTTAAGTATGAATAACACTCAATATCACTTGAATCGAACAGAAAACAGAATCTCTTAATAAAATTTTAAAATAAAAATAAAACACGAAACAAAAATCTGGAATTTTAATCTTAAAATAAGCCTAGAAACAGTGTTGCCACCTTATGTGTAATTACACATATCATGTGTGATATTTATTTTCACGTGTAGCCCATGTGTAACTCATGTGTATTTTAAAATTTTATCGTTTTTGAGCACTACTTTTTTTAATGTGATGACGACTGTGATGATGACAAATAAGGATTGGCTGTGATATTTTAATATATTTATGAACCTGTTTTGCACTTTTCTTGCTTTAAATTTATAAAATTTTTGTTTTTGATTGTCCTTTTTACACAAAACAAAACTATCATATTTTTAAGGAGAACGATGTAGAATTGGTCTAAAGAAGATTATTTATCTACAAAAGTAATAAAATTCCCTGAAGAAGTTGGAAGATACCAACGAAACGTCGGAATAATATGTGAAAAATAATCTTTTATAAAATGACCTTGAAAGCTCAAATATTGAAAATATATTCATCATCAAAAATATCTTGGAATTACACCAAAAATGTCAAATGTTTAATTAAAAAAAATCAAAGCACGTTATTTAATGTGATTATTTTTCGAACAATTTTGTTGTTAGTAGTTTTTTTAATCCAAAGTGATTATTATTTTGGCTAAAGTTCGTAACATTTTTAGTCAGAAAGAATTGGACATGAGACAATATTCCAAAGCAACAAGGGAAAATTTTAACACCAATTAATTTCAACTTACACGGCAGAACAGAAACAACATTGTTTTTCGGGAGCCGCTACACTCCCATCATTAGTGTTCATGTGTGTTTCCATGTTGTATGTGATTTCAAATTTGTATTTATACAATTAAAGTCTAGAAAAAGCATACGAGAGTTATTTGTATTATTAGTTCTTTTTACAGTAAACACTGCTTTACCACTATCAATATTCAAATTTAAATTTTACCATCACTAATTAACGTTAAATTAACCCATTTTACGTTATTTTGTAAAAAAAAGAAAGCATATGTAATTATTTAATTTATTATCAGCAGCCGATGGCGCTGAATAAGCGAGAGAGACCGGAATATATGGAGTAGTTATTCATCAGAGATGGGATTTCGTACTAACCGAAATTGATTTGACATGTGAAAATGAATAAGTTTGTACTTTTCGTATTTTAATTTGTTTAATAATACAGTTAAATAGTTGATATTCCTGATCACTAGTATTCACCATCAAAAGTGGTAAAATTGAACAAAGAACGCTGATGAGATGGTGCAGCGACCTCGAAATCAGTACTGATCCGTTCTGCTAGTCTGATGAAAAATGAAAATTGTTCCATATATAGTACTCTCTCTCTCTTAGTAAAAAAATAATGAATTTATCCATAAAAAATTTTCTAATAAAAATGAAATAAATAAATTAATTAGAAAAAATAAATGGGAAAACTCGGATTTGAACTTGAGCCAAATTACTAGTTTCAATATACATACATATATACAATCAGCCTTATTCACAAACGTTTTATTAGAGACTAATAAGCAAAAATCGTTAAAGTATTTTTCACAAACGTTTACTAGCACTATGAAGCTGCAATTAGACACTAATAAACTCAAAAAATTTATTGTAGGCATCACACCTCTTTATCCGTTTAATAAGTTGACTTTTGTATTGTTAAGAAAAAGCAATTGTGAAAGTTTGAATGTTTTCTCTGTGGACACTCTTTCTTTTACCAACTCCTTCAGCAAAGTCTAGTTAACATAAAAAAGTTCAATAAAATGTACATATATGTACATACATATGTATGTATATAGGTATGTACATACTTATACACACGCAAACGCATAACTTTACCTGATCATTAAAATATTGATACTTCCATTGTCTTCTTCCATCCAGTTGTCGCTTAATGATTATTTCCATTTTTTGCACTTTGCAACCACCAAAATTTTTCCAAATAAATGATTCAAATAAATTAGTGATGAATAAAAAATTGTAACGTACTCGGTATTTCAATATTTTTGTAATATTTTATCAAAACATATTGTGGGCAATTCCATTTCAACACGTCTTAATAAATTTATATATATTTTAGGATTTTATAAGCAATATGCTATTAATCTAAATTGATTAAACAACCTTTATATGGAATTAATTTCACATTTTTCCAACCCTTAGAGAATACTTGCTAATCGAGTATTTTATTGTATGCAACATTAATTTTAATTTGACAATTCAAATAACACAGTGTAGCTAACACACAATCACAAAACTGAAAAAATCGCTTAATAGTTAATTTTGCCTTATTAAACGTTTGTGAATAAGGTTTCTTATTACTGGGTAATAAGACTAAAACTGATTATTAACTAATGTGAGCATAATATCTTCAATAACAATTTTTTGTGAATAAGGCTGAATATATATAAGTTCGACTAATTACATATAAACATTATTTTTTTTTTTTTGTAAACCATACACAACTTCACGATCAATATTCAAATTTTAACATCACTAATTAACGTTAAATTAACCACTAACCAACAATTTACTTCGAAAAATTATCACATTAAATTAAGTTTTTCTTGTTACAAGAAAATAATGTTATATTAGTGCTATTATTTTGATCAGCATTCTATATTTTGTTAGTTGTTTCGGCTGAGGTTGAACCGGCTCGGCTATCCATTGTACGGTAGGTATCACACGCTCTATTAGCGCACCGCACAAAATAATACAATGTTTGTTTACCAGGAATTTGTTTTACTACGGTTAATAAGCCAAGTTTTAGCTGGGACTTGTTTTAGTCACATACAATTTGTATTACAACTGTTTACATACATACATACATACATAAATATATACATATAGTGATGTAATACCATAAATTTGTCCTGCCAAAAAATATAAATGTAAAAAAAAACTATAAAAATCTTCACATGAGGTGGAATATTTTTTACTAAGTATTTATTTAAGAACAGAAAATAAACAAATTCTATGTAAATAAAATTTAAAGCGAAACTAATAAACAGACTGAAATAAACTAAATTTAACACAATAAATATTCTTGTCTTCGGCTTCCAACTTGTGTGACAGCTAAATTGACTTAAATACACAAGCAATCGACCCATGGAGAGTGTCCCGTCTGTCTGTCTGCCTGCTTCTGTTTGCTTAATGCATCTTTGTTAATTGACTCTTTAAATTGCAGTCAAAACAAATTTAAATTAATTGAAATTAAAAAAAAAATCATGAAAAAATTGTCTTTTGTTAACAAATACAAACACACCCACACATACACACACACACACACATATTATTAAATGTATTTTTTATATTTTATAATTTGATGCATATTTATTAAAACTTCCAAAATAAAATTGTTACACTAATTAATTTTTTACTACATGTGAATTAGTTAAATAAAAAAAAAACTTTCAATTTTGATGTATATTTTTCCAAATTCTATTTGTTTTCCAAATAATGTTTAAAAAATTTTTTGCGTTTTTTTTTATCAGTTAAATTTACAATACAATCAATCGGATATTTGTTATGCACACAACAAGGTTATATGTGCCCATAATTTTGAAAGTGGTTTAAGTCATCGAATTCATTCGAAATATTTAATGGTTTACATTTGAATAAAATTAACACTAGTTGCATTCCATATAAATATACAATTGTGAAATAATAACTAATGGCACATTTCTCAAATATGTTGAAAATTACATTTAATTGTGGTTTAAAATAATGTGTGGTGTGAAATAACTGAACACTTTCAAAATTATGTAAACATGCGTAGCGGCACAGCTAGAAAGTGTCACTATGTTCACGAACGTAGTCATAACGTTACTCGTTTTAAAATCGTTTAAGCAAACCTCCCTGAAAGATAATACAGTCCGATTCCCGATATTTTAAAATTCTAGGGACCATAGTTAAAGTTCAAATAATCAAGAGTTCATATTAACAAGACTCCAAATTATCAAAAGTGAAGTAGAAACAAGACTTCAAATTATCAAAAGTGAAGTGGAAAAATTCAAATTAACAAGAGTTTGATTAAAATTTTTAAATTTCAGCTTTTTTTAATTTGAACTTTGCAAAACTTATGTTTGATGTTATAATGTCATATGTGCATAACTATTATAAAAATAAACGTAATTTTCTTTTAAGTGAGCGACTTCAATATTTGTGTTTGTCCAATGAATTTTCGATCGTGATGAGAGCTGAGAAGAAATAATTACTTGTAAATGTTCTGATGTGCGCATTTAACTATTGATAATGCAAGGAATGGAAAGGAATACCCATAAAAAGCACCGATTTATGTTTATTTTAAAAACGAATTCATTCATATTACCAGTTCAAATTACAGAGTAAAGAAAAGCCACACTTCAAATTATAGAACGATAGTGAGCTAGATGAGCTTCTCTGTATAAATCAGTGCTTATAAACTTAAACGAAGGATTATTAGTATTTTTTTTCATAAAAGTAATTAAAATTATTTAGTTTAGAGACGAAAATTCGAATTATAAAGTACCAGCGGGCAATATGCCATTCAAATAATTTCAAATTACTGAGAGGATCAAATTATAAGGACTTTTTTCAATCTATTGAAAGTTTTTCAAGGGACCTGGGAAATTGTTAAAATTATCGAGATATTCAAATTATCGAGATGTGTTTTATGAAAAAAATTAATATATTATTACAGTTCTAAAAAAAATATTTTTCAAAACGACTCCTATAATTATTTATATTTACTGCAAACATGATTAAAAATTAATTGGATGAAATAGAAAAAAAAATATTTGGGTATTGTCTTGAGGTGACGTTGACAAATAGTTAAGGAATAGTTACACAATCCCCATAAGTTTTAATAAAATGAAACTATTTTACTGGCAGAATTTGCAACTCAGAAAATATTTGAATGAACGGGGAACATTTTATTGGGGAAAAAAGAACTATTCGACATTCGATAGATAAACATTTAAAAATACCCGACTGCCATAATACAGGAAACATTTAGCACACAAAGTTAATGGAACTAACATTTACTGCCTGTCCCAGGATGTCACATATATTCGTTCTTTCTTACAATTACATTTAAAACAAATGTAACAAATTTAACATGTATTTGCACGAAAGAACGAATACTTGTGACATCGTGGGACTGGCAGTTAATTGTCAGTTCTAAAAGTTACTAAAACTTTTTCAAAAACTACAATCATGCCACAATAATGCTAGTATAGTTAATTGTTTTTTTTTTGTTGCTGTTGTTGGTTGGTTTTCATGTCAAAAATTATTTGAAACCGAAAATAACTTTTGACGCAAGAACCCACTTTATAGGGAAAAGAAAGTCGATTAAGTGTACTTATGAAATTACCTGTATTAATGGACTTTGAAGTGCAACAGACAAAAAAAAACACAATTTTTGGTTTAACTTATAATGTTTTCTTTTTTATATTAAGTAACTCGCATTCTTGAGATTTTTATAAGAACACTGTGCTTTGAAACTTTTTAAATATGAAATATTGATCGCGTTCATAAGACCTAACTGTTGCGCAACCGTTGAGTATTTGTCTTAGAAACGCAGAGTTGAGTAGTTCCGCTCCAAACAACAGTAGAGTATTTGCTGGCATTTTTTCGATCATAAATTTTTTTCGCTACATTTAGTCAACATTCTATGTTTAGCTCCACAGCTGATCAAGAGAGCTATGCGCTTTTATAAGTGCGCCAAGATAGCGTCGACGAAATAGCGTCGATTATGGGAATTCAAAAATAGGGGAAATTAATGGATATTTTACGCGTAAAATCAAAAGATAGCGTCGATATTGGGAATTAAAACACGAAAAAATATTAGAGTGTTGCTGATTTATATATACCATCTTAAAGATCTATATATTATGAAAGAAGACACCTTAAGGAACAAAATGAGCCAATCGTGCTGATAATCCATAATTTAGTTTCCTGGTATAAATCAGCGTCGATTTTTTTTCCATTTTAGAAGAACTCAATTTTCTCGGAAACTAAATTATGGATTTTCAGCACGATTGGCTCATTTTGTTCCTTGGGTCACGTCGCTTTTATATTATAATGCATCGCCGTTGTGATAGGTGGCGACTGCAAATTAATTTGCTAAATTTTGTATTACAAATACGATAAAGTAACGAAAATAAACAAATAAAATTAAAATACTAATTAAACAACTAATATCGGTTTATTATAGTGTTGCTTTATTTGGAATATATATTATTTAGTTCAATGTGAGGTTTAAAGATTTTTTGAACACGGTGCCAGCTTAGCGTTAAAATATAAATACTATCGGCGCAGGCTTATCATTTTATTCGAGTATTTTGCTGTGCATTTTTATGTTGTGAATATTAATTAAATTTGTGGTGCTGGTTTTAACGTAAAAATGAAAAATTCCTGCCAAGAAAAACTCCATTGCAAATTCTGTGTTGTCCATACTTTTTAGTATACGAGTAAGCCAAACTAATTAATTTAGTAAATTTAAATTATTTCTTTTGCAGCACTTTTATTTCTTTTCAATTGTTTACATTAATCAGCTGTTCATTATCCAATTATTCATCAAGCCCCGTTTCTAAGACGTAACTGTTGAGCTCAACAGTTGACAACAGCTTCACAGCAGTTGAGCTCAACAGCACCGTCTTATAAACTCGGCCATTGTTGAAGGGTCTACTGGTGATCTGTCATTACAATTTTAGTTAAATGTTGTACGTTTCTCTTTTACACCGAACTAAATTCAAATTTCTTTTTTTTTTTTTAAGTATGTACCTTATAATTACTTGAACAAATTATTTCACGCTACCCAATTTCTTATAGAATCGTATACAAAATATATATATATATATATATATATATATATATGTATATTTATTTGCAACACTTTTTAAGATTAACATTCACACATACTCGCAAAGTAGCTGGTAATTAGCGTAGACACAATCATAATAAATAAATTCACTAATGTGTGACAGATTCGTTGATAAATCAAATTTATAAATAACAAAATAAGCATTTAATTAACAATATACGAGTACATATGTACGAGTATTATTTAGTTTCATGTATTATTGTAATGAAATTGAAAGTTTAACCAGTTTTCCGTCTACTGTTGTTGCTTAACAATTTACTTCTGCTAGTTTTCCAACGAAAAGAAAATCCAAATAAAAAAAACATCTCGTAATAATGGTCATAAAGTTTATCTTTTTTTTTTTGCTTTTGACGCAACATTTTAACAAGATCGTTTAGGTAAATGTAGATATTTTAATTGGAAGCTGGCCGGTTAAATACGTATTACACCATTTCAAGTGTGTGGAATTTAAATATAAATAAACTTTTATGAAAATATTTAAAGAACTCTTAATGAGAAACATCAAAAAACTTGAGGAAGCAGCGCTGAATGCGGGTCCTAAAATTAACTAGGACAAGACCAAATCAATGCGAATTCGATTGTTTTTCTCGCAATTTTTAATTTCCCGGGAAAGCGAGAAAATTTTTTTAAATTTCCCGGGATCCCGCTCCATGAAATAATAAAAATTAAATTTGCTAGGCATTAACAAAAATTGTATTAGAAAGTTTGAAACACTTAAGCCTAAGCCCGTGATACACTATCATACACAGTCGTGCGATATTCATTCACTGGAAAATCTGACAGAATTCTGTCCCTCTTTTAAAAATTGCATTGAATTTACCACACAATCACACAAAAAAGATGCAAACACATACATACGTGTGTATTTTTCACTCACGTAATTTTAGATTTTATTGATTTTTTGCGCCTAAATTGTTGCAGATTTATAAAATAAATAGTATTAATTTAATTTTGCTTTCGTTGCAACTTAATTTCTCCAAAAGATGCATCGGATGTGGACGATATAATTATTTAATTTTACTTGACAAAATTAAATCTTTAGTAATTTGAATTAAAATAAAATATTCTGACTTTTAAAACAAAATTTGTAATATTTCATTCCACAAAAAATTAATACATACAAACTCTTAGCTGTCACTTAACGTTGTATTCTGTTATCTGCAGAATAGTCCGCAAGAGAACATAACGAAAAAGTAACAACAAACCACACATACAGTTTTTCAATTGAACAGAAACAAAACAGCTGAACAGAACGTACAAACTAATTCTGCCTTTAGACTTTACACAAACAAAACTACCTTTTTTTGTTGTATTGTTGTAATTGTAGCCCTAATGCCACCTGTTTATTTCATCATGATACGAACTTGCTTTTGAAATTCTCTTTACATCGAGTGTTTAAATTTACTGTCAAGAAAACATTTTTTTTGGTTTAATTTTTACAAATATTCAAAACTACTACTTAATTAAAATCATATATGATTGTGAATAAAATTAATAAGTGTAATTATGTTGTGTGATGTATAGAGCAACCTTTTGAAGCTGTTGACGATAAATTAAAATAAAATTGATTTAAAATTGCGTGCAGCCTAAGTCATAACTATCAATTTAAATGAATTTTGATAAGCAGTACATGTGAAAAACTTGAAGGAAAAACTTGAGCGTATGGCTGCAGGGTTAAAAAAATAATTATGCGTAATTCAAAGAAATAAAAACGATAATTTTTGTGTAACTCGTATTATTGCCACCACTGGCTAATTGTCAAAATTTTCAAACGAAATAATCCATGTTGCTTTCACCCTTAACTGGGTGAAGGGTCATGGGACCACTTCAGGCAATATCATTGCTGACGATCGGGCAAAGGGTGGGACCACGCTTGCGGATGTTGACATTGACAACTTCCGCGGTATCCCACTCTCTTCCTGCCTTACAGCGAGAACACTCTGGCCTTGCATTGATACAGCTAGAACAAAACAACTCTTCGGGTTTTCAAGAAAACAACTGCGGTTCCTTGTGGCTACACTCACAGGGCACTGCACCTTTGGAACCCATGCTAAAAGGATGGGTATCCCTCACAACGACTATTGCTTCTGCTGTCAGGACGAGGAGGAGGAAGAGAGCATAACTCACCTACTCTGCCCTGCACTGGAGCGCTAACGCCTTCGTTTCCTGATCAAGGGACGCTTTAATAGCCTATCGGAGCTATCGGGCTCGAGTCTCAGAAACATCAGTTCCTTCATTGGGAGCAGCGGTTGGTTCTCTCGTTGACTCCCCCCAGCCTTTGTCGTAGACTACACGATCCCTCCTACACGGAATCTATACCTTTCCTTTTCCCTTTTAATTCTAGCCATCAAACTTCTACATCCTCACTGACTTCCCTACTATGCTCTCTTCTACACCATTTTCAACACTTTACTCAATTTCTTTCATTATCTTCCCAGCGGGAAAAGGTAATGAATAGTAAACGAGAGAGTAATGTACATTTTTCATTCCAGAACTCATTATTGTTAACACAGAACATGTCCTAGGAAAGTAATGAATTCGCAATGAGCAAGCAAAAACAATACATTCCTTATTCTTAAGAAGTGTGATCAAATTACCTTCTCGTTTCCAAAGGATTGCATTGTTTTGCTTTGGAAAATAATACATTATATCTTCCATTACATATGTAATCAATGACCAGTATTCCCGCTGGGTTATGTCCCATTTTTCCTCTTTCCTCAGGTAAACACAAAGGGATCATAATTACTTTGGACACAAGTGGGCTGGTACTATTTCTTATTTCTTCACTGGCAACCTGTTAATCTAACCTAACCTAATCAATGTTGCTCTAAATTTTTCACAAATTTGAACAGAAGTAAATTTTGAGTTTTCTCAGGAAACGGTTTAAATTTGAATTATTGCATAAAAGTCTAATGTATTTAGTATGCCATTGCGGCGGCGCACTTGCAATGTGTTCAGTGACCGTGGCCTTAAATGTTGGTTTCTTCCTTAAAAAAAAAAAACGTTTGTTGCGTTGCTGCTCAAAAGCAGAAAACCAAGAACAAGTTTTTCCTGTCAGTTACTCACTCACTCACACTCAGTTGTTGTTGTGAGTTGACTTTATTTCTTTTATAACATTTGAAGGTGAAGGCAGGCGATCTTGAAGAAACTTGTTTTGTTTTAACCACGCCAAGGTATATGGAAAATGTGTGTGTGTGTATGTCTGCACAACATCCTTGGCTTGTAAAGCAAGTGTATTTTAAGTTGTTGTCTCTTAAACAAATAAATAATGAAAAAAATAGCACAGGGTTCCTAACATTTTCCATAAATATTTACTATTCATATATAATTGTCAATGATGTTGATTGTTACACTGTTTGTAAGTTGAAAACAAATATGTAATTTTGTTACTAAACAAACAAAAATATGTAACTTTTTTATAAATATATAATTTTTAACTGTCGTCTGTCGTAAAATTTTGTTTTGTGTTAAGAGGTTGTAGGGAATTCTAAGGGAAATTAAAAAATGTGACAACAATTGTTATCTGTACCACTGCTCGCTCCACTTATTGTTTCAAGCTCCCTGTAATAGTCAAGAAATTCCAAAATTTCGTGTACAGTTGGGCCTCGTTTAACAGGGATGTTACGTACCATGCTCACATTATACAGCCAAGTTTGATAAAACTTATATAATTTTGCAGATATTTATTCACAAACGTGCACAATCTATATTTTGTTAAAATCGGTTCAGTATTTTGGGAGCTATAAGCGTTTAAAGTTGCTATTAATGCATGTACACTTATTGCACAAACGTGTATGAGCTTCAAGTTGAAAAATAAACAAAGCATGCATATCAGTTTGTCCAATCTTAAAATTTATTCTTCATCAATACATATCGTCACTTTGAATGCAAACGAACGTAACTACACAAATATTCGAAATAGAGTTTTTGATTGATTTTAGTTCGTCTTGTCAAACTACAAGTTCACAGAAAATTTTTTACTCCTACGATCAAAAACGCCCCTTTTTAATGAAAGATAAACGGGAGTAAATGCAAGTGCATGCACTTTTTAATGCAAAAAAGTGTAACTACAATGGCGGTATTCAGTGTTTGGTGCAAATGCTCTTGCGAAAGTGCAAATGCAAAAAAATCCTAGCTTTTTTGTTAAATCCAACAACAAAATATACAGGGTTCCCGTTAAGTGTCATAAAAAAGCTACGATATTTTGCATTTGCACTTTCGCAGGAGCGTTTGCACTAAACAATGAATACCGCTAATCTTTTAAAAAATAAATAAGTGTTGTCTTGTCTTGTTCAAAAATTAATAACTCTCTATTTATTGATTTCATAACGTTCTTAGATTCTCTTTTAAAAGAAATAAAATTTTAGTTACATCCTTTTGTATTTAAGATGACGATTTTTTGATTTTTTTTCTTCAAAAACATCTGTTGTTTTTGTGTGGTCATTCGAAAGATTTGTGTGAAGTTCTTTGCACGATAGAATACATCTTTCAAGTTCTCTTTTAAATGTTGTTCGCCGTTCAAAAGATGGGTCAAGGATAACAAAGGACCTACGAGAATGTAAAACTGTTAATAGAAACCGTGTAAAACCGAATTTTTTTCCCCTGTTAACCAAGAAAGTGTCCCGAAAATTAACCATGTTAAACCGAGGCCTTATTCAAGGAAGCACGTGTTAAACGAGGTCTGCCTGTACTTTTCTTATGGAATTACCATCCTGAATATCCGTAAGAACTCCGTAGCATCCTTTAATTTTGAATGTTTGTACTTGTTATATTTTATGAAAATAAATAAATTTAATTGAGTAAAGTGACAATTTTCTAAACCGTCTACTTGATTATTTTTCCGTGTAGGAATAATAATAATAATAATAATAGGAAGAGGCGTTATGTTTTTAACTCACAAACTAGTTTCATTGCACTCACATACATTTTTCTTTACTTCTTGCATGTTGGGTGGTGCTTTTTAAAAGGACACTGCCGATATTGAAGAAGATTAAGGTTTTAGTGATCTGTAAAACTTGCAGAAATATTGTTTGTAATTTTGATCATGATGGTAAATAAGTAGGAACACACAGACTGTTAAAAACATCAGCTTACCTTACAGCGCTGCCGTGGTCATATCAAAATCGAGCTTGAACCCGAATTTATAAAACCTGAATTTCAAAAGAAAATACTTGTAGAGAAAATGTTTTTGTGTTTTTTTTTTCGTAAAAAAATAGTAAAATAATAAAATGTTAGTTTCACATAAATCAAAAATCTTTAAAAACTTGAAACATTAAATGCAAAGAAACAAACAAATCACAAAAATAAAAAATTCCATCTTAAATTTTCACTTTCAATTAGAAAAACACGCAATAATTGTTATTGTTGTCGTTGTTGTTGTTGTGTGTGGCTGTAAGCAAACGTGCAAATTTTAAAAATAAGTTTTTCCACACCATTGAGTAATTAGTTTGGATTTAAACATTTTCCATTTTTATTGTTGAACTCTCATCTTCATTTCATTTGTTCGTTTTGTTTGCGGAAGCTTCAAATTTTCTTCTATTTTTTTTTGTCTTAATAATTTTACATAATTGTTGTTTAACACACATAAATAGATGATCACCTCTATATCACATCATTTGCACATGTGGTGAAAAACTTGAAAATTGTTTACTTCTTCTGTTTAATTTCAAAATCTTTCCTTTAGTATTTGCAGGCGGAAATGGTTTTTGAGGTTTTGGCATCTTCATTGATGTCTGTTTAGGGAAATTTTGTGTATGATTGCTTGTGCGTAATAGAAAATCGATTCGTTTTATTTATTTTTTCTTTAAATGTAATAAAAAGTTGAATAACGTTCGGCAATATTGCAAAGTTTTATTAAATGTAAAGCTTATGAACAAATATTTGTTTGCTTATCTTTATACTTTTATTTTTAAACAATCTACTCTGAAAATTTTAAAATTAGTTCGATTCCGAAAAAAAATATCTTTCATATCTTGTCACATGATTTATTATAGAAAAAGCTGGCTTGCCACTGTTACTTGTACCTTGAAATGTATTTCTAGGATATAAAATTAAATTTTCTTTCTTTCCTTTCATTCCAGTTATGACGTTGGCCATGATGGCTATCTGGATTTGACCGAACTCAAATATATGATGGAAAAATTGGGTGCTCCTCAAACTCATTTGGGCCTTAAGGAGATGATCAAAGAAGTCGACGAAGATCATGATGGCAAAATTTCATTCCGAGAATTTTTACTAATCTATCGCAAAGCACAAGCCGGCGAATTAGATTCCGACTCTGGCCTTAATGCATTGGCCCGTCTTACCGAAATCAGCGTTGAAGAAGTTGGTGTCAGTGGAGCTAAAAATTTCTTCGAAGCCAAAATTGAACAGCAACTAAGAACTAATAAATTCCATGATGAAATCAGACAAGAACAAGAGGAAAGGCGACGCCAAGAGGAGGAGAAAGCAAATCGTCGTTTATTGTTTCAACAAAGAGCTGCAATTTTCCAATAAATTTCCCAACTCCAACAATTGTATTTAGTAACTAATTTGCTGCGACAACGCCATCGTGAAACACTAGATGGTGGAACTTAAAGGGGTTCAAATGAACTTTATAAACATCATCAAATGCCCCAAAAAAAACATTTTAAGCTTTAATGTCAACATAAAACTACATATTTTTAATTAAGTTTATTCTTTTTTTTCGTTTAGTTTAATTATTATGATTTAAATTTTTAAGCAAAAAAACAAACATCAAGAATGTGGTAGTTTAGATTTTAACATAAATTTAAAGAAATTTTTCAATTTGATAATTGAAAAATTCATTTAAGTTTACTTCTTCATTTACATATTTATTATTATTTTTGCTAATCGCATTTAAAATAACAAATAAGAAAAAGCCTTGTTCATCATCAAACTATTATTTAAAGAAATATTTTAGAAAACAAACTAAATTGTTTGCATATTTATACAAAACTTTGTTTAACTAAAAATTTAATTTTATGAATCGAATAAGGCTTTTAAAACATTATGACCACACAAACACATCACATTAAATTAGTTTGAATTAAGATACATCACAATTTTACTAATAATCTATACATATAAAACCATCATAATCAATCATCTATTATATACACCGTACGTACATTATTGTTTGAAAAATCTATTTAAATTAAACTCAAATCAACATAATCAAACATTCGCATACATATTTCACATGTGCGAACATATTAACATTTTTAAATCAATACATTTCAAAGCGCTTTGTCGGGAATTGATTCAGTTATAGGTTTCTTGGCAGACTTCAAGAGGATGATAACACCGAGATAAATCAAAATACTTTTTTTTTAATTAATTTTATTGATATATTTGAAGAAAAAAAAACTTGTGTAAGAAACAATCTTCTTGATTATACATTGAGCTGCATGTTTTGATTAATTGAAAACTAAAAGTTTGCAAATAATTTTTCAGACCTTAGGGAATGTTCACTTGTATTTTATATTATATTTATTTGTACCCCGAGTAATTTAAAATCATGTGATTTCCAAAAAAAACGAAAAACAGTTTTCTGTTAATTAAACAATTTCGGGCAACCGCTGGCTGTTAAGTAAGTTCGAATAAAATATCTTAAACGCTTAAATAAAAAAATTAAAAATAAAAAACATTGGAAAACAGCAATAACATAAATAAATATAGTATCGAGTTTATATATATTGATGTTTTGTAAAAAAAAAATTCTCAATACGAGTACTTACATATTTTTGAAACTAAAATTTCAAAAGTACACTAGAATTTCCTTCCTAAAATTCAGTAGATTTAACAACAGTCGATTTACATACATCACAGGCCTCATTCTCAAATATATACATATAATCTTAATCTAATAATAAATCTTTTTTTTAATCTCTTCTTGTAAACTGAATTAATTCTTTGCAAAGCTGTTGTGCTACAATGCATTTCGATTCGAAAACAAAATCATTTGAAATTGTATAACTTGTGGTGGATTCAGCCCCATTTGTTTCGAACAACATTTTTGACCGAACAAAAGCTTCACTATTGTTGAACAAGTGCGATATGCTGTAGCAACTCTGTTCAACTTTGCCAACATAAAAGAAAATTTCCGCACAAAAAAGTTATCTGAAACAATTGGGTGGGTGAATTCGCATAGTGTTTCGAACATGTTGCCCGCCCTTCCAATCGAAAAACACAGTACACTTCCTATAAATCATACTAAGCTTTTTTTATATACATATATACATATATTTTCCACTTAAACGCATAATTTTATATCAATATATCTGCAATACAGATTTTATACATGATAATTAATAACTAACAATTTAATCTAATTTTTAATATGTCAAAAATGATAAGTATTTTATTCTCTTATCGATATTTATAATCAAAATCAAACAAAAGGACTATTCGTTAAATTATTGTATTCTCTTTGAAATGTTTTTTTCTTTTAATTGTTTTTTCAACAAATTATTTTCATATGTCATATGTTCTAATCAAGGCGTATTAAACAGGTGAAATTATTAGTGCAACAATACAAGAACAACAGACATTATTTATATCGGTTCTGTCAAAAACAAATCATAATTCTGCTACCAGGTTAATACGCCTTAAGGCCGGGGCACATAGAATCCGTCGTACGTTATACGTTGCTTTTTTCAAATTAACATTAAAGTATCGGCGGAGGAGGTTGACACAATGAGTACTTTGTTGACGGACATTAAATCAGCTTCACTTGATTAAAATACACATTTTCAATAGAATTAGATGATATTCTGTTCTTTTTTTAATTTTAATTTAATTTAATTTTGTCACCACACAACACAAAAAAGGGTAATCAAAACAGCAAAAAAATTACATTTTTCAATGTACTCAACGTACGTTAAAAGTTGCCCAAGTTTATTCTATGTGTCCCGGCCTTTATATATAATGTCTTGTGCTGTAAAAAAGGTGATTTGAAATTGGACAAAACATAGACAATAGTCACCCCTATTCTGCATTACGATTACGTTCCCGCATTTAGTTACGTTCGAATCAAAAAATGGTATTCCAACAAAAATAAAAACTTAATGGAAAGAAAAATAAAAAGAGAATAGTTTAACCAGCTGCTTTGCTATGAAAAGTATGAAAAAATAATTAATTCTGTAAACATTTGTTCAATTCACAAGCTCGTATTAACGTCGTATGTGTTGTGTAATCGTCTAATTATAGAGTATTGTCTATTTGTGGACCAAGCAGTAAATAATGCTTTCAAATATGAAAAAAAACACAAAGTTATGACAAAATAAGCTTATAGCATCTTATACTGATATCTATATATAAATAGGCAAAGACAAATTTTTAGATCCCTTTTTCTCTTTTGTTCATTCTTTTACCAAATGGTAGACATTGTTGAGCTTTAGTGACCCGACTATATATTATTTAAATCGGTTCAGTGTGAAAGGAATAAAAGGCTCCTAAATTTGGTACCACTACAAATGCTAAAAATACACACGTACACGCATTTACTTATTTAAGTATTGGTTCAAGTAAAAACATAAGCAATGAGTGTTAATAACTACATTCATATTTATATGAGTTACATATAAATGTGCGTGTTTGTATGCAATTTTATATTGTTTATTCCATGGCGAATGAAATGAGTAATTAGGTAGTTTTTTTCCTTTTAAATAATTGAAACTAAAATAGGTATTCGTTTAAACTATCGGTCGAATTTCGACCACTAGGCCTACTCTAGTTTTATTTAATTACACATTTTTTTTTTAACTACCACAAACAAAAATCGAAAAACTTAGCAAACGTAATGGCGATCGTAATGCAGAATACATACAATCGAACAAGAAATCGAAATGATACGGTGAACTGAACACAGAATATTAAAGTAAAGGAGAAAATTTCGATTCGAATCGAAACACAGAATAGAGGTGAATAAGTCAACTTTTTTTTGGTTGACCACTAGAAAACAACCGTTTTAAAATCACTCGATTTGCAGCACCAGGTTCATAACTGTTTTAACTCACTTAAAACAAATTTAAAGATTTTTTATTCTCGCAAAATACTAAACGCATCAAATATTTCAATATAACTCAGGGATAGTTAATGCTGGAGCAAATTTCAGTTGAACTTAAATGGAAATCGAATTACAGAATTTTTCTTCACTATTATTTTTTTTGCATTAAGTTTATTGCATGCACACTTTTCATTTTTCATGAGAATAATAGGAAAGCAAGTGGAGTATAAAAACTACCAGGACACGGAATTTCTAAGGATTTTTGACAATTGTGTTTGTCCTTGCTTTATTGCGCTTACAAAAATTTCATTAAAAAAAGGGATCGTGTAAAAACAGTATAATTTTTCTTTAATGGAACTTCATTTCGCAGCGTCAGTCGTTAACACAGGGTAGACCAGAGATGAAACTTTGAGGTTATGTTTTGGAGCAAATCAGCTTTTTTGTTCAACGAGTTACTGTTAAAAAGAGATAGCAATATAATGTAAGGATGAGGGAAAATAAACAAAACAAAATTAAGCATTTTGGAAGTAAGAAATGATGAATTGTATTGCACTTTACTTCTTCTATATATCACGAATAATTCTTATTTTATATTATTTTTAATGTTATATAACTTTTTGCATTTATATTGCTTAAATTAATATTTTTCTGCAACTCTTTTTAGTGAGTCAGAAATTAATAAGAATACAAAACCACAACAAAACATGAAAAATTCTTTGTTTACGAGTTACTGTGCGACAGATACAGCAATAGCATGCTGTTCGTGTCACCTCTGGTATTACTTAGTGGTCGTTAAGCAGCTCTGGGCTGAAGAACAGCCACAGGGTAGACCAGAGGTGACACGAACAGCATGCTATTGCTGTATCTGTCGCACAGTAACTCGTAAACAAAGAATTTTTCATGTTTTGTTGTGGTTTTGTATTCTTATTAATTTCTGGCGCAATAAAATAAAACAAATTTTCACAGGTAAGAATTAGCAGAAGTTATATAACATTAAAAATAATATAAAATAAGAATTATTCGTGATATATAGAAGAAGTAAATTGCAATACAATTCATCATTTCTTACTTCCAAAATGCTTAATTTTGTTTTGTTTATTTTCCCTCATCCTTACATTATATTGCTATCTCTTTTTAACAGTAACTCGTTGAACAAAAAAGCTGATTTGCTCCAAAACATAACCTCAAAGTTTCATCTCTGGTCTACCCTGTGGAACAGCTTTCGCATCATCGTAATTATTTCTTAAGTGCGGTCAGGCTTGCGTGTGTTGTTTGGCCTTCGAGTTTTTCGTCTCGCCCACACTGGTTGATTGATTTGTCGCCGATAACCGTATAGTCTTGCGGTTCTTTTATGGAATTTCGTTGACAATCACGTTGCTACTTCCTATGTGAAGGCATGATTCGGGTATAGTCAGTCACAAAAACATTTCTAAAATACTGTTAATAACATCATGGGCATATGGTCTTGTTACCGGCGCCATTTTTGTACAACCATAATCTGCAAATTTACTTTGTAGAATATGTACCAAAAAATAAATTAATTTCGCATGAGAATTTATTTGTAAAACTAAAAGGAATTTTCGAATCTTGTAGTCGTTTTCATATATCGCTTTTACTTTTGCAACATTGTAACTCAGAAAACATAAAACCAGCTTGAAATTTTTAATTTATACACACCTCAATGGGAATAATCAAGACGTATTTAACAGGTGACAGCATTACAGCAGCTGGCTATTCATTTCGAATGTCAAAATACATACAAAACACTTTTGCTTTTTTTCTGTATCTGTGTTCTTTGTTTTATGGGTTAGATTTTTGACATACGCAATGAAAATACACAACCAAAAATACCTGTTGTTCGTGTATTGTTGTAATTGTTTTCCTAATGCCGTCACCTAGTTAAATACACCTTGGAATAATAAAAAATATTCCGGGTGGGTTACTACTAAGGGTATTCATTTCACAGTCTTTTTGGTTGGAAAAATGAAAAATTACACTCTTATTGATGTGAACGGTATTTTTTTTTTAAATAAAAAGTACAAAAATTTTAACTGTCATTACAAACATTCTGTCAAAAATTCTTGCAAATAATTAATATTATTCAAGATGCCAAATAAAAGTGTTAAAAGTGAATTAATTGATTATTTATTCGCTTGACGTTTTAAGCGGAAAATTACATATTTTTATCCCGATTTTTTTACACATGGTTATAGTTTGTTAAAAATTCAACTTTTAGTGGAATTTTTTTTTCTGTGTTTGTTGTAAAAAAAATTACATTTTTACATTTTTCCAACAAAAAAAAAACTGAAATGAATACCTTTACTAAATTGCGATGCGAAAGAAAAATTTTACAAAATCGTATTATTGTTACACTGGGTCTTCACGTAGCAATTTCATTGCTGAGAACAAGCAAAAACGTCAGAGCAGAGTTTTGATAGTTCGATTGCTGATTGCAATGGAGAACACGTAAAATTGCTTCGTCACAAATTCAAAATTTCCATATAAATATCTTATAATTTTATATATGTACATAAAGATGTGAATTGTTGATAAAAATTTATTATTTTAAATAATTTCTTCGGTTTTCCATTTCATTAGGTGTTTTTTTTAATAAATATGCATTTTTTAGTTTTCTAAATTCAAATTCGCAAATGCACTGACAACAGAAAAGAGAAAAGACAGCAGATTGATAGGCAATAATTGCGCAATAGATTGTCACTTATGGCAATCGCAGTACACACGTAGCGAAAATTTAATGAACGCAATCAAATTTGACGATTGCAGCAATGGATATTGCTAGGTGAAGACCCAGTGTTACACTGAAATTGCTTTCGCATCGCAATAAAATAGTGACCCCCGCTATTCGCAACAAACAAAATATTTGCACGCATTTTTTTCACAACAATCCGGTGTGTTCTATATTTCACTTTGAAGTGAAATTCAATTGAAATCACTTCAGTTTAAATTTTTTATATTCGGCATTCTTCTTTTCACATTTGAATTTCAATATTCGATACAAATATACTCACTCTACTTTTCCAGAACATCAAAAATGAAGAGTTTATTTTCATATTTAATTTTCACTACTTTTGTAGAACGTGCCTGAATATGAGGAACGAAACGAAAAATAACTGCATTTTTAGTTCAAAAATCACACGAAATTTGGTTGTCATATTTCATAAAAACAGACAAGGCAGTAAGTAAGCTTAGCTTCCTTCACTTTTTACCCATGAAATTAGAAATATGTTTTTTTTAATTGTTGTAACAAATATGACATAGTTTAAGTAAATAAGAAAATATAATTAAGAAAAATATCCCAAAAATAATCGTTCAATTTCCTATTTTATTAAGTTTTATTCGATTTCCTTAATAAGAGAAATATCTCAAGCGCATACAATTTTTCAGCGAATAGATGTTATTCAAAACTATAGATCTATCAGATATTCCTCGCGAAAGAGTTTTGATTCTGTAGCAATCTTTCAATTGATTTCCGTTTAATTTGTGAGTTCTCAAGATCTCTTTCAAATTTATTCGACAATATCATCATATGGGCAGCCGAAACGTACTTTTTGTTAGTATTTTTTGACAATTTGTTTTTTTTATAAATATATATGAATTGGTGCGATTGATTTTTTCACCCTTATTCCAGTTGTCAATATCGTCGTCACGTCGTCAATACAATACCAAAAAACTGGGGTTTGTCTACCCATTGTCGAATACAACCGCCTACTATTGATAGGCTCTTGTTGTTTTCTAGACCTTAGAGAACAAAAATAGACTGTCAGTAGCACAAAATTGTTCTCGAGAGCGAGTACACAAGCCCCAATTATTTGGTATTGTGTTGACGTGACGTCGATGTTGACAACTGGAATAAGGGCGATTAGCATAATTTTATATAAAATAAATTAATATTTTGTCAAGTAAGAAATAAATATAAATAAACTCAATTCTCGAAAAGTAATTCAAAATTAAAAAGGTACGTTTTGCTGTGCGGTTCCTAATACATATAAGAGCAGTTGATTTTGAATTTGTTCTGCATTTCACACGAAATTAAAATTGACATTATTTTAATATCAAGTGAAAGAGAATACAAATCACATTTACCATCTCTTCTATTGAATGGGCATAAATATAAAATCTCATTTAAATTTAAAATATCGAAATATCGCCTCAAAATTTGATTTGAATTCGACAACTTATATTTTATTTTAAGAAAATCCTGAAAATCAAAAAGTACAAATAATTTCAATTCCGCAAAAAAGAAAGAAAAAGAAATTATTCCTCAAATTATTGATTCCCAAAGCACTCCATACACTTTTCAATCCAATAGGGAACTGAGTCGGTTGTTGTCCAAATCATGGCGTGTATGGCTCTGTCAATTGATTAGTTTGGCAATTGTCGAATTGGTTGAAGAAAAATCAAAAGATTTTGATTTTTTCAATTTGGCTAGTAAGTTATTCAATTCGATTGTGTGCTCGAGTCTTTTGATCAGCTGTCAAAATTTATGTTTGTAGTTTTCTTTTGCAAAGAAAAAGTTACATAAGTATTTTTAAATTCTTTTCTTTAAAGATTTAAAAACTTTTGTTTGTTGAGGGTTTTTAGCTAGTCTATATACAAACAAAAGTTTTTAAATCTTTGAAAAAAGATATCGAGGCAATCTCGATTAATATAAATTTCATAATTTCTTTTCTTTAATTTCATTGAATTTTAAATAAAAAATATAAACATGACATTGAAATTTTCCAATTGCTTGAAGAAAATCCAGCACTTTGGAAAATAAAATAACATTAAAACAAAAATAAAATGAAAAAGACAAACCCTTTCAGATATTGCAATAAAAGTTTTTGATTTTTAAATTGAATGAAAATCTTTCAATTCAGTTTATAAAGTGTGCGGCCAAGAATCAATTCAATTGAAAGACTCAATTGACAATTGAATTGGAACGTGTATGGGGTGCTTAAAGGATTGGTCTGATCGGGCAAATATTTGTTGCACTTCAATAATATTGGTCAAAAATAAAAGTGAGTGCATACACATTATTTAGTTGTTACGTCAAATATTTGCCAACCAGTCTTTCTAAATGAACAAGCTGCGGAATTCATTCCATTCGTTCGATATATTTGGTAATTGTAAAAGGTCTGCTGAGTCAAAACTTTTTTAAGTGTTTATATTTTGTTGTTTTATTCTACCAAAAGTAAACATTTTAATTTTATTATTTTGTTTATGTATTTTATTAGTTAGTTTAATTGTGTATCGTGAATATCGTTTTAGTTTTTAAGTTGAAACGCAATTTTTATTTTTATGAAGCTCTAACATATTTCTTTAAAACTTTACGTGTTTTTAAGCAATTTTTATTCAGTTTTTTTTTAATTTTTTATTTTAGTGCCATTTTGTTTAGTTATATATTTTATCCTTTTGTAAACATGTATACATTAGTTTGATGTTAAAACTGTTCTATCGTTTTTCTATTATTCTTTTTATTTACTTCTAAATAATGATACAAGCAAAAACCCCTTTACTAAAAAAAATAAAACTTATTCTGCAATATAATTTTTAATATAATTTCTTGTTAACTTTTCTTAGTTTTATTTAATTTTTAATGTAAATATGATTTTCATTAAAACACATTTCGTTTCTGTGTTCTTTTTTCATTTTATTTTGTTTTTAATATTGTTTATTTTTAACTACTTATTTTGCTTACATACAGTATTTGTATTAATTTAATATAAATATATTATACACATTAATAATCAATTTAATAAATGATTTATAAAATTATTTTCGTTAAGTGTAAATAATTTAATCTACATATAAATAAACAAATAAATAATAATTAATATTAAAGTACTCAATTACCTTTATTTTTGTGTTTGAGTCGGAAAAATATTCTCTTAAAAGGTGAGTAAACAAGATATTTGAATAGATTTTTTACACAAGATTAGCTGCGTTCGAGTACTTTTGCAGCAAAATGCAGTAAATGAGTAATTACTGAGTAAACTGAAAAATTTACTCAGAAAAATCTTTTGGCCAAAAAAGTACGCGAACGGAAAAAATGTAAAAATTAGTAAGATTAAGGAAACAGGTGATTGCAAATCAATATAGTGTTGAAGTATATTTACACTTTGGACTACTCAACCCTTGTTCTTGTTGGTACTCGATGCACTATTTATTACAACACGAACATTTTAAGAAAATATAAACAAATTATTTTCTGTAATCATTGCATAAGTTTATTTTTATTTTATTTGATTTTCCTAATTTGTGTCTGATTAAATTTATTCAAAAGTATTTGATTATTTCTTTTTGCTATTGACTACCTTAAAAGCAAGTCCAGTACTAAGTAACCATATACTTAGCATTTTCGCAACTCCAAAGAAATAACAACGAAAATGTTTGTAAATGGTTCCTACAAGATTGCTGTCCTTTTAAAAGGCACATACACACATTACATACATGTTTAACGAACGAATGGTTTAAAAATAATTGTTCACTCCTTATTGTTTATTATTGATTCAGTTCTTTGTTTTAATAATTTTTTTACAAATTGTGTACTTTTGTTTGTTTACCTTTTGAATCATTTGTTTTTCTGTTTTACTAAATTTTGCTACAAGAAATTTCTGCTGTAAAAATTTGTAAATTCTCAGCCATGAACTGTCACTTTACGCTCTCAATTTCTGTTCTCATTTACTGTAACTTGAATAGTAAAAGAACGCAATTCAGTAAAATGCAGTAAAGTTCAGTTAAAATTTGTAAAAACTTTTGGGTACTCGAACACACTTATTATAAGACGAATGCTTCGGCATGCTTCTTAACTCATATTTGAAGTTTTTTGAGTTACGGCATCGTTGGATTGAGTCAATGAATTATACGGTAACACTACAAGGGCGAGTTACTCAAAAATATCGTATAAATTTGAAGTACATATGTATATCTTAATGCTGTAAGAACACAAGAAGATTGTTAAAAATATATTTCGAATCGAAAGAAAATGTTTTCGAATTGCAATCTCAGTGTCGGTTCACACTATAAAAGTTTTCTTTCAGTAAATTCTAGTTTGTTGTAGGTGAGAGGGAGTAGATTGGGAAGGAGTACATTTTTTTATGTTCTTTGAAATGTTCTTGTGTTTTGTAATAGCCTTAGTTAGATTTTATTTGTCTTTTCTTTCATGGTGGTGACAGCAAAAATTTGTGTGAAAAAAAAATATGAAGATAAATGTGCAAAAATTTTGAATTTCTTTACAAAATATTTCAATGTGTAGACATTGAATGAACGTTTAAAGAGAATTAGAGAAAATTTCAGAAAGAAAACTTTCATATTATGAGCAAAGATTAAATAAAATACAAATTCGAATCGAATTGCTGCGTAACCACCCGACATTATGCTTAATAACTAACGAACAAATTTTGTCATTAATAAAATAAATAAAAAAGTAAACAACTCGACTTTTATTTAAGAGCCGATCATGGATGGCAACCAAACCTCAATTGTGTTGCTAGTTATTGAAAACTGTATTACGGATGGCAAATGGCATTTAGCGTTAATGTTTTCCTGGCCTGGCAACTCAACTGAAGTTAGCTATCCATAATCGACCTGTTAATTCGCTTTATCCTCCCAAATATAAATAAAACTACACACCATTTAATGTTTTTTATATCAATTTTATTTAAAAAGACTACACTTTCCAAAGTAAACTACATTAAATTAAAAAAATGTTTATAAAATGCATATTAACAAAGTCTGAAGTAGAGAAAGATGGAAACGAAATAAGAAATTGTTTGACTTTGTGTACAAGTTTAGAATAATAGAAGATACTTGGTACGAAAGCACAACTTAGAACACTAATTATAAATGCTTAAAAAGTAAATGAGAATGCCGTTCATTAAAAATGTGCTTTTTACAATCCTAAATCGGAATTATTTAATTCGGAAATAACTAGTGTGGGCGAACTAAGTAAAGCTTTGTTCTGTTAGTAATATCAAATGAAATTTTTTTAATGTAATAACAAAAAATGCTTGCTGGTGGTGGTGGTCTCTTAATTAAATTCAACATAATTATCGGGCATTTAAATTTAAACGGGTTTAGTTCAGTATGAGTTGACTTTTATTCGCTTGACTATAAATGTATGTTTGTTGCAATATTATCGCTTATATACTTGCTTAACTCACAAACCTCCCTTGTATTTTTATAACGATTATTGTACTATCTTACAACAGTTTATACTTGTAATTTTCATTTCACGCTTTTGGAAAAAGTCGTTAAGAAATTCCTTATAATAAATAAGCAATAAAGTTTTGTAGATATTTATTAAGAAATTTCAAGAAAAGTTTATGTTTTCGTTCTAAAATACAATCGTTAAATAAAGAATGTATTTTAATACATGACGCAAAATACAAGACCGGCTGTGAATAGAGAAACAGTTAAAAATAATATTAACAGCTAAATATATAATTAAAGTTCATTAACACATATTCCAATAAAACATTTTTTATTTAACCAAATTACTATTTTTTTTTCATTTAATTTTTTTTTATAAAATTTTAATTTTTTTCTCTAATTTGCAGCTTTTTTAAGTTTTTATAGACAACTGCATTTTTGTTTACTTGTTACAATAAAGTAAAAACTTTACCTAGAGTTAAATTTACAGCATGCAAGAGTCGAGACTTGATGTTGAGATATTTCACTTTTTTTATATGTTATTGTTACATTTATGTAGATCTCTTGTTGATAAATATGGCTGCTGAACTTGATATTTTCTAGCGTAATCGACTTTTACGTCAATGTTGGTTTTATTTCTTACAAATGTAACTGATGTTGCTGCTGCTGCTGTTGTTGTTGTTGTTGTTTTTGTTGTTGATGTGAATGTTTTAGTAGGATGCCATTTGCTGCTGTAGGAAATCATTTCAGTTTGGCATAGACATCAACTTTTTTATGGAATTGATTAAAATATTCTAAAGCCAAGTTGTGAGTTTGATTGAAAGTTTTACTTATATTTTCTGGTGACAAACGACCACTAGAAAAATTTTATTGTGAATTATGTGGCAATTAAATAATTTTATATATAGCGAAACTTACACTAACACTTGGGTCTTGAAGAAAACCAAAGTTTTGCCATAGAGATCCAATGAAACGGTCTTTACAGTTCCTGCTGTGTTCTCAATTTTCCTGGGTAGACCGGGCACATATTGTTCCAACTGTAAAAATAGACGATTTCATAAGCTCATACTTGATAAAATTTATTTGTAGATTTTTCTTTTTGTGAAATGCAATTGAAATATATATTTGGAGTGACTACTCTATAGTCATGTTAGCCGATTTTTAGTTGGACTTTGAGTTTGCGTCAACGACCTTGTAATGTTAACAATATTAAAGTTAATAACAATGTAATAGTACACACTGTGTGGCCCGAACTTGGCCTGGCGCACTACCGTTCGCCTACATATGGCAATTGTTGCATAAATATACTTTTGATAATAAAATATGCTGCTAAGTGCTGCTTTTCGAAGCTAAGCTTTCATTATTGTGCAATCATTAAATTTATTAACGTTCCACTTCATAAAACTATACCTTATAAATTTGTAAAAGAAAAAATTGAAAAGTGAGGAAAAGGCATAACTACATATTTTGGGAAACGCAATGAATTTCACATTGATATGTCATTGGAAGGAAATACAATAATTTCCCATAAGACTTTATATGAGATTGTAATCCGGCGAATGTGCAGGCCGCTTCAAAGAACATACCTGTAACGACTTGACTACAATTCCGGTAATTTTATCTTTTATAATATGAATTGGCGCAATTCTTTTCATCATATGTCTAAACTAATAACCACTCCCTATGAACAGTTTTTTAAATACAAATGATTAAATATGCTTGAAGTAACTATCTGGTAAAAGGAAATGCATTAAGATTATATTTCCCACAGAAAATTTATATTTATATTGTAAAAAGTACAATACGTATATAGTATAGTTAAAAAGACTTTCTATTGTATTATCACGCACTGTATATACGCTGCTTGCATTATAAAATCATGGATATATTAAAAAGTACATCGAAAATACAACAGACTCATAATGTTAGGGGATTAAACAATTACTAGAGATTGAAGAGCGAATGCCGATAAAAAAATAATTTAATTAATTTAAAAATAGCGCAACTTCTTGTGTTGTACAATTACATATATGAAAAGGAAAAGATGGAATAATTAATGAAAGCTTTGATATAGTAGACAAACATCATTCACTACTAAAATACTTAATGAAGAAGAGATATATGCATGTTTGTATGCAAGTACATGTGTTAGATAGTGATGATGATTGAAAAAATCTTCGCAAAAGTTAGCATGTTCGCTCAGCATGTAGTCAAATTTACTTTTCCTATATTTTCTAATCATAAAATCATATTAAAAAATATTCATTCAACCCAAATATGTGTTCAATAGATTTACCAACAAATTTCGACGTAAACCAATGAATAATCATTAAACTTCAATTTAAAAAAATAAGTTAAAAACTTGAGACTAACAAGAGTTTTATACAAAACAAAAAAAAAACAATTACTTAAGCTTTGTTAGAAAAAGGTGATGTCATACACACAAGAAACATTTTAAGCTATGAATATGGGAGCCCCTGTGGACTAGTAGATAGCGTACTAGACTATTAGTCGGGGGGTCGCAGGTTCGATTCCTGCCTAGACCCTGGGTGTTTATGCAGACAAGCCAAAATGGCTTCGCGGTTTGTGTTTGTTCTTTACTCTCTATTGCCTTCTATTAAATGAAAATAAAAATGTACAACAAACTTACAAACTCAGCTGCTACAGGCAATTTGGCATTAAATAAATCTCTGCTAGCGGAGAATGCATTGCAAGCAGCATTGCGCACCACTTTCCAAACATCACAAACCAATTGACATACGGGTGCTGTGTAAGGTGGCAAATTCTTTTCGGCCCATTTGTAACCACGAGCAGCACAACTCATTGATGTATACCAAGCCTTCTCGACAGGTGGTAGAAGGCCGGCATTTTGCAAAATTTTACCAGTGGCGGATTTGGCAAAGACACCTTTACCATTAACTTCGGTATCATAAAGGAGAGCACCAGCTATCAAAGCAACCAACACTATGCTGCCCAAGGCCCACTTACAACAACTGCAACCTTTTTTCTTTTGTTCTGATGCTTGCTTCTTTTTTTGTTGTGCGGTCTTCTCTTGTACACTCTAAAGATTTTTTTGTTTGCAAAGAAAAAGACAAAAGTTCATTAACATTATGTATTGATTATTATATTTGTTAAGATTTTAAATAATAGTTTCTCAAAAATCTATATTATATAAATTAATTGATATTTTTTATATTATTCTTATTATTAATGGATTTTTACCTTTTTACCAGCTGGTTGCTGTTGTTTGTTTTGTTTGTTTTTATTGCTTTTGGAATTTTGTGCCATTTTTGTTGTAGTTATTTTTAGAAATGTATTATTTAAAATTTGAGTATCAAAATTTTAATAATAGTAATAAAATGGAAAGACTTTTGTAGCTTAACTAAAACTGGAAACGAGATTTTTTTTGAATTAGGTAAAAAAAAATTATACTTTTGGTAATATTTCTTTAAGTCGAGTTTTTAATACATACACATTTGTACGTATGTATGTATACATATGCAGGCATGTGCATTTATTAAAGAATTGTGCAACGTGTTTTTATTGAAAAATAAGCAATAAAATTCCGAAATTTTTATTAAACGTTAAATAATTTAAAACAAATATTCTTTAAATTTTGTGGATACAGTTTCCTCTAAATTAGTGATTTGAAAGCTTTAATTATTAGCTGAAATCATTTTTATTAAGAAATGAATAGAAAGTTAATCAATTGCGATAATAATAAAATAGAATGAAACAACATATTGTTTTCAGAGGCCTTTACACCCCTTCATCAGCACTCATTTGTTGGTTTTTCTACGTCTCAGGTAGCTGTGTTATTTTAAAAAATATATACTTTTTAATCGAATTATTTAATGATCAAGAATGCAATAATTATTAATTTTTCATATCAGTTTTATAGAATTAAAAAAAAACAATTTAGTAAATGTTTCAACCATCATTATGAGAGTATTCGTTTACCATGTTTCATCATTCGTGGTAGAAAGTTCTAAAGGTAACAAAAAACCATTTGCATTATATCTTATTTTTTTATAAGTGTTCCAGACAATAATTCTGAGAGAAGTAATTTCAACAGAAATCATTTCCAAATATATATATATGTATATGTATATATATGAACAGATTGTTCGTGCGCTTTTGCACAAAATCGCAAACAACTTTTATTTTCACCATAAATCACAATAAAGGTACAAAGGTTCTGCACAATATCTAAGTTTTTTTTCCCCCTAACGGTTGGTATGAATCTTAAACAGTGCATTTCTTAATGTATAAAGTGTTTGTTTCAAGAATTCTTAATCACAATAAAAACAAAATTTCACCAAGATTAATTTTCAAATAACCTGTACTGTAAACTTTTTCACTATGTGCAGAAAGTAAACTCCATTTTGTAAAATATATTGAAAAATATGTAATCTATTGCATTTATTTTTCAATCTTTGTCATGCAGTATTTAATAGGGAAATATTCGATTTGTTTTCTTTTTTTTATAAAACAGAGTAAATAGTGTTGTTCAGGCATAAAATGATAGTGAATGACATGCTGCTATCATCCTTGTTTATTACATTCAAATTAAACTTTGCTTTCTTGAAAAGACATTATTGCAGACAATGTAGAAAAAATAATCTTTAGATGAGACATGCTGGGATGTCGTCTATAGAATAAAAAACTCTTAAACGAGATGAAATGGTAGGTAGCAACTAAAAATGCAGATGGTACAAAACATATGAAAAAATACGCAGTTAAATTTTTCACATATTGCACTAATGGTTGCTGCTCTTGTTTATAATTATGAGAAATTTGGGATGAATTGTTTTTTGCGCCAAGCAGTAAAATCGCATAAAACCTCTGGGCTAGTTTTCTCAAAATTTGCTGAGGTTCTCTGTGGCTTAAGAAATACAATTTTGAAATATATTTATTATAGTAATACCTCGAAGTAGATGTGTATGTATATTGAAAGTATGCTTTATGTCGAGCAAGAGAGAAAATCCGAAATTATTGAATAAAAAAATTTAATGTAAGTTAGTTCTACATGTTATACTTAACTAAATCAGAAGAAAAGACGTTTAAAAAAAGTTTTGATATTAATTTACTAACCTTTTATTAAACTAGTGTTTGCTGGGATTATATGTACTATGTATGTATGAATGTATGTATGTAGGTACCAAAAATCTGTGCTTAGGTTATGTTTGACCCTATATGTGTGCTGATAAAGCAAAATTTTGTTCAATACATTATAATACAAAAAAATTTATACTGATAAAATTATAATATATAAAGACCAAATACAAATTAAAACAGAAATAATAAAAATGAATAATCTAATTGCCAACGTCATCAAAGTTAGGATTTAAAGGAACACAAATTTTGTTTGTTAATATTTTTTATTTTTCTGCTTTAGAGATATACATATGTACATACATTCATATTTGAAAATTTTAAAATCTGAGAATCCTAGTTAACTAAACTTTTCGTATCTTAATTGTACCTTAATGTCTAACTTATTTTTTATCGTGTAAAGCCGCTCACCTCTTTCAGCACGTTGTTTATTTCTACTTTATTTTTAATTCTATCATACCTTTCATTCATGATGATCAGAGCTATACACACAAGAAATAAAAATCAAAAGTAAGCAACGAACTGGACTACAGAAAGGTAGCATGACTCTCACAAAATAGAACATTTTTATGGTTATGCTTGCAAAAATTGTTTGTGTATAAAAATAAAAAAAATAAAAAGTATTACGAACTATTACCTCATTAAAATACTGTATTATTGTATGTATGCATATATGTACATATGTATGTATTTTACATCTGCTATGTACTTGTATGTATGTATACTAAAAATATCTATGCAAAACAGTTGGAAAGTTGTTGTTTTTGCTTTCCATTTCCTTTGATTTTGAAACGTACTATATACCAAGTGGTCCAAAACAAAAGTCTTTAAAAATTAAATAAAACGAACAACTTAATTTCTTTGTGAACATTCCCATTATTTATGGAACACGATTTCATTCATATGATTGTCGGGCCTTGCTTCGCAGTAAAGCTTTACAATTTTCCAAGACTTTGACATCGCCAACACGGCTTATAACACGGTTATCGAACATAGTGCAAAAATGGTCGATTGTTTGATGACTTGCGCGACATGGTGCACCATACTGCTGAAACCTCCGCGTTGATAAAAATGGTGTTTCCAGCAGCATTTGCGACGTTCTTGGATTGAGTTGCGAACTTTGCCTACAACACTCGCAGTGTGTGCTTCATTTTGGTCAAAACTTCTTTTTAACTAAAGCAATTTGGGCAACGCAGCATTTTGGAAATAAGTTCGCAATATTTTCAAACGATGCTCAAGAATTAAGCAACTCAACTATCGACTGATAGTCAATATTTCGGACAGAATCTTAATATCATATGATTTAAAAAGATATTTGTATTTGGACGATCGGGTACACAAATATTTGGCTACGTACACATTTCCATATAATATATTTCTACAATACACATTTTAGTACTATCGTTATATAGCTTAATATTATATGAAAGGACTTGGGCAATTATCAGTTAGATTTTTAAAATTCAAACTAACTTCTCAAATTTTTAAGAACTTAGTTATATGCAAGACAGCCAATTCATCAGCAGAGGAAAAAATACTTTGTGTAAACTGCGACAATCTGCAAAAAGATGTAATTCGAACCGATAGTAGTTTTCATATTGCAATAGGTATAAATAATAGGCAAATTCAAATCGATTTAAGAGTAAACCACCCAGATTCATGGCACAATAGAGAAAGCTGTATAAAGAAAAAGCACAGGCAAAAACCAAACTACCTATAATGAATTAGTTTGTGTTAAAAATTAGAAATTATTAGATATTTCATTTCATTCTAAATAATTTATCAAGCCCGTGTGTTCGGTGGGATAACTTCCTCTGTTTCACATTATGTACATGCAACAAAATCTGGCATCACCAAAATATTTCCCAAAGGTAACAAATCAGCATGGCACACACACACATAATTTGTGCGTTTGACGACTTGTAGAAAGTAAACATGCATACCACACCCCCTCCAGAAAATTATGATACGTGTCGATTTAAGAGACAACTTCACAATATAAGCCAACAACCCAAGAAAATAAAATCAGAAAACAAATTTTAATTAACCGGTATAATACTCTAACAAAATTTTTACGAAAATTTTCCACGTAGTCCAATGCAGTTGCTATTATAAATTCATTTCTTTTCGTATTTTTTTCAAAGCTTCGTCGACATCGTGTATACTTTTTTCGGAAATCCAAGACTTGTCTTTTATTTCGCGGAAAATAAACACGTCGCACATTTCTTTTTATGGCAATAATTACACTGTTACAAAAATAAAAGTTATAATATATTACTTTTATACTCAATTGAAATAAATATTATTTTTTTTAATTTTCAGTACAAATTCTAATTCACTTTTATCGTCGCTTAGAAAATTCGGCGGCGTTATTCACACAAATTGAAGATACTCTTCTTTTTGAAAATAAACTCGTTTTAACAAATGAACGCACAAACGATGAACACTTGCAAAGAAATTATTTAGAGTTACCAGGGCAAAATATTATTTTATTAGAGTTGTATTTTATTGGCATATTTATTACTGAGCGTCGACAGAATGTCACAAAAAATTTAATGCTCTAGTTTCTGTTAATTAGACGTACTGAACTTGTTAAAATGGTCGTTCAAGAATATTTTAACATAGTTTGTTTGATAACTGTCGTCTTATTTCATACTTTAATGAAAAATTGGATTTATTTTCACAACGAATTAAAACCTGACAAAAATGTCCGAATTTCTTGCATGGCTGACGAAAAAATAATAATAATATAAAACAGTCAAATGATCTTCAGCAACAATAGTGTTGCTAACAACATTATTGGTAAAATTGGTAACTTATTTGTGCTATTTTTATTTGTCCTGTTGTTTTAATGGCTAAAATATTGCATTCGAATTAAATTCGAAATGCGCGATTTAAAAAATTGCAATTTGACAACTATTTATATTATGAAATAGCACAATTTGAAATTACTCGATATAACTTTATTAATAATAGTTGAACGTGCTTCTATAACAAACTAAAACACAATTTTATAATATGTTAGGAAGGATAGTGCCAGCGGCACTTCCACTCGGAGACCTGTAGGGTTCCATTGTGAATCAAAAAAAAAATTTTTTTTGAATTCATAGTAACGTGGCGTTTACCATGGATATATCGTTACTTTAATATTGAAAGGCCCAAATATTTTTTTTTCAAAATTGAGTATTTTGCATATTTCAACAAATTTAAGGATCTCATCGAAATAGGATAACCACGCGATTTGGAAAAATATACTTAGGGCCTTTCTAAATTATCTATATATAAGATATAGCAAACCTAAAAGTTTCCCACCTAGCTATTTCTTCCGTTTTATCGAATGCAAAGCATTTCGGGTAAATTATTTTTGTTTCATTTACATTCCATTGTTCGTAACATTATATACATATGTATGTATCATAGTCCTCTCTTTCGACACCGCTGTCAAAAAAAACGCGAATTCATAACAGGTGGTCTTGACAGCTCAAGTGATTTATATATAGTGTTTGACGTTTGCTTTGCAACTGATTTTGACAAAAAAAGCAGGTAGTTTTCAAAGCGAATAGAGGCTATTATAAATTTTCCTTAGTTTCAACTGCCAAATTCTGTATGGCTATTATTAGTTTGTAGTATGGTACAGTCATGTTGTGTTAAAAAAAACAAACAACAGCAGCACTGAAAACACTTAGCATTCATCCACGCTACAGTAGTGTCCAAGACGTATTAAACCAGGTGAGAGCAGTACAGCAGCTGACTATTCGTTGCGAATCTCAAAATACATACAAAATACTTTTACATTTTTTTCTGTATCAGGTTTCTTTGTTTTATGGGTTAGGTTTATGACATACGCAATGAAACTACACAAACAAAAATGCCTGTTGTTCTTGTATTGTTGAAATTGTTTTCCTAATGCTGTCACCTAGTTAAATACACCTTGGTAGTGTCAAAGTATATTTATTCCAAGACACAATAAGCAAGGTAAGCGGGTTAAGACAAATAGTCGTTTGTTATATTTTCGTAATATCAAACTCAATACGGAAGAAAGCATAACCAACATTTTTTATTTGTGGAATTTGAGTTACAAATTGAATGTTTTCGTTGTAATCACGGGTTTACCTTGCTTATTATATAATGATTTATTTAATACCAAAACGATTTCTTTTTACAGGTGGTGTTGAAGGCTTAGTTGACAACTTCGACGTAGTGGATGTATTTCAAAAAATTTCTGGTATTTTTAAATGATTTTGTTGCAGAAAAGAAAAAAAATATTTCTGCTTGGTTCACATTGAGTGATCAAATTTGCATTTTTCATAAATTTTCTTTAATGTTTTTGACAACAACAAAAATAGATATATTTTTGTAATTTTTTTTTAAATAATTTAGAGCCAATGTGCGTATAAAAACTTTTTTATCACGAGATTTATAAGCGAAGGTTTTACAAAAAAAAAAAATAAGGGCGAATTTTATAAACTTTTTAAACATATTTATGTTTCATACAGAAATTTTTATAAGCATTCCTATATACTTTGAAGCTTACCTGAACCAACTCAATGAGCAAATCAACATTAGGATCACGCCTTTTATTATTATTCAATTCAGCATTTAATACTGCAGCATCACATAAAAATTTATGGAATGTTGGAGACATGGCCAATGATGTTGCGCTATCGAATATTTCTGTTTCTGTCATATTAATATTAAATGAAAATAAAAAAATCAATTTTAGATAAAAATTGTAAGTTATATTAATAATTTACCTAATTTTTGCAATAAATATATTGTTGGTATTATTTGTTTCTTGTAGTTCATTTTCCAAACTTTGAAACAATCATCGTTGTGTAGCAAGGCGGAGAGGCAACCATTTACTTCATTTTCTCTCAACAAATTAAGGAAGAGACTTGCATGGCTATTAGTGTTAACAATGTATTTTTGCTAAAGATAAAAGAAAATACATTTTATATAAATTTCTTAATTTTTTATTTTTTTGTTCAAATGTTTTTAAACATACCAAAAATAAAGACGAACTACGTGTTAAGGCTTGTTGAAGTTTAAAAGGTAGTCCGGTATATTCTGTCTTTAAAGCACTATATGTGGCAAAAAATTCATTTTGGTTAATAATCAAACGTTGATCAATTGCCGTATTTAATATATTTTCAATATATTCGGCAATGAAATGATAGTAACTTCTCATAGTTATGTTTGGTAACATTAAATTTTGCCACACTTTTTCATTGAAAAGTTGAGAAATTTATTAATTGTATTATATTACTTTTTAGTATATTATAAAACCTTACCTTTAATACCTTCCATTAGATTTTGATAGCCACCCTGCCCAATGGCCCACAAAATACTTAAACATATGTTACTCCGATTTTGATAAGAATCTCTCAACATAGCTGTATTTGCCATTTTATTGGAACATATTTGGGGCCAATTTTGAGCTATTAATTGTAGGAGAAACTTTAAGGAAAAAATGCAAATATTTTTACTACGTTTAAAGGAAATAACTGCAGTTTTTTATATTTACTTTATATCCAACAACAGGCAGATTTTTATTCAATTCCGTACACATACTTTCCAAAAGAGTATAATGGAAAAAATACTCTAAATTTGTTTCACCCTCTGATGAAAGAAAATCCAGTATTGCTTGCTTGAAATCGTGGGAAGCTAAATTGCTAGGATATGTTACAGATTTACCGGAAAATGTAGGATCACATTCAAATGGTAAACTGGAGTTCAAATAGTTGGCTACCTGTAAACATTTTTTATGTAATCAATTATTTTATGTAAATAAAATAAGTAAATTCAAATTCATTTGAACAGCACATTGTTGCTTAGTTTCTTTAATGCAAACAATGGACACATTTCCGTAACTACGGCAGCTATTTTTTACTGTTGCAATAGTTTACAGACAGTTTACAGATTTTCTGCATTTACGAATCTTCGCATTGCAATACAAACAAATCGATTGATAAAAATCCATTATTAAAATTGTGCTTTTTAAATATGCGAGTAGCAAAATAGCATCACATATAAAAAATGGCTTCTATGAACAGAGAATTTTGCATGGTTTGGCAAACCGTTTCTGTTATTTGAGTATTTAAGACAGCCTAGTCTTTGACGAATTGACGGGTATAGGTGAATGTGTCGCCAAACTTATTATCCTATTTGCTGCGAAGCCGTTATATGAATTTGCTTCACTTATCTAATATGCTTTTCCAAATCTATTCTACTGAATACCATAATATTCCGTATAACAAATAATAATAAAGTTTCTGTAATTTAGTTTTAAAAAGAAATGGAGATTGCAGACTTTGCAACTATGGCCCTGAATTTCTGTAGCCTTTTTTTTATTCCTTCGAATTAAGATTACCAATTTACATTTATAAATACCTCTTTTAACCAAGCCAATTTGGAACCAGGATATATGATCTTTAATTGTTCTAAATGTGAGGCAAAGTCATCCACTGTTAAATTACGAAAAGCCTGCTCCAAACTTTTGGGTTTAGCCGGTCTTTTGATCACATCACTTTTAGTTTTCTTATTACTTTCACGCTGATGAGTAGGCACTTTAGACGATTTAGTGTATTTTTTAGGCGAAGAACTTTTAGATTTAGAACTGTCATTCGATTTAGCAGGCGAGTGGTTTTCCTGCCCACCACCTGTGATTAATTTACGATATTCATGAGAAGGCACTAAATGAAATTTTAAAAATATCTTTAAATACTGAAATCATTTAGTATTAGCATATTTCACATACATATTTCTTCCAATTTAGGCAGCAGAGCTTCTTCCTTTATCCTTTCCTTATGGGCTACCACTTTCTTTTCGAAATTTTTCTGCTTTTTTGGCCTGGTTACCACTTCCCACAGATTATTATTGTTAGACATTATTCCGTTAGTATAATAAAGAAATAAGGATTAAAATATCTCTAGATTTTATTTATAAAAGAATAGTGAGTTTATTGACCGGCACAATTTGCTTAAAAGTGCAATATTCTACAATAACAAATATGTATCAACAGCATTTAGCAAATGTCAAATGACGTACACAAAACAGCATCAAGTATTAATACAAACAAAAGTACATTCCAGTTCAATTCTTCCATAGTTGCTCATGTTGGTATTATTTTTTTCGACTAAGCCCAAGACCGTTAGAAATTTTGATATAATTTAAAACTTTAGCAAATTTAAACAAACTATTTGTACTTTTTTAATATTCTCACAATTTAAAAATTAATACACTTTATTTCAGTTTTTATATACATAAACATACTAGGAACCTTTTAAAAAAAATGGGTGGAGTTCTACAGAGGAGCCCCTCATGTGCAGTCACACAAACCAGCTATAACCCACACTAATAATAAATAAATTCAACATTATTTTTAGTAGTATTTATCAATAAGATTTTTATTTAATTTAATACAAAAAAAGTATATGTATATGTAAAACGATGTTATCTTAAACACTAAAACAAAGGGCAGTTTAATAGTTGTGTTTTTATTCTCCTTTTACGTTTACAACATAGGTATGTCTTCTACTGTAAATCCATCGCGTTTGAGAAAAATGCACAAAAGTATGTAACCATAATAACCTCCTGGTATGAACATTAAAATACCTAATATCAATAATGGCCAAGCGCGATCAGCATATTTTTCATTGAATACACCAGATGAGACTAAAATACTAAACGTCAAACAGGTCTGCAATAAAAGGCAAATCATTCCATAAACAGCTTCAAAAATATCTTACAATTATTTGAATGACTCACCGCTCCAGCCACAAAGAAAAACAATATGAACAATACTGTTTTCCAAGGGAATTTCCTTTGTGGTTCTACCCATTGTTCGTCTATAAAGCCATCTGGTTGGTCAGTTTGCTCGGGCTCACCATTTAAAAATTCATAAGAACCAGCATTTGTTCTGCGGCGTGACATTTTCGCAACTTGTGCAATAGTAAGTATATTTCAAATATTTGCTTTTAAATTATTATCAAATAAATAATGCACTCATCAGAAAACTCCTATAAATTAATGTAAACAAAAAAGCCACAAAAGTTATTAGTTTTTATCCAAATAAAAACAAAAACTGAACAACTGTCAAATTAGTGTCAGCTATTGGTGGTGTTCATTACTTTTATGCAGCAAATGTGCTGCCGTATCAAACATATTTTATTAGATCGCACTCGTTTTAATAATGGTGTATTAATAATGTTATCATTGACCTTAAAACATCTTGTTTTAAGGAAATTACTTCGAAATGTGTCCATCGCCTTTTTTATTTTCGAATTTTCGTAATCACATTGGTGCATTTACTTTATAAGATGTACGCAGCAGCTGAAAATTAATTGATAGATTAACGAAGTATAGAGTTTGTAATTATGGAATCAACGCAAGGTTGCATAGATAAACCCAATTCGAAAAATAATTTTTTCGACTTATTTTAAAATAAAACCAGAAGTTTGAGTTGTTTAAAAATGTATGTCAAACATGTATAATATTGCAAGATTTATTCAAAACGATATGTTTTCATGAAAGCATGCCACTGGAAACATAGTATAACTGGAAATGTTTATTTTTATACTTTTTGACAAAAATAGATATGAAATATTCATATCTATCTGTGGGAAAAATTTCGTATTGTTTTATCTACTTTCTAATAATAAAGCGAATGATTCAATTGTATTTTTCATATACACTCAATGTAAAATTAAAAAGTTTTTCGCTTATACGGAAAATTTTGAAATTTCCAGTAAGTACATTATATGACGTTTTTATCTAGGCGCACAAAAGTGCACCAGGCCAAGTTCCGGCCACACAGTGTGTATTATTACACGAAACCATTCGAGCTGTCTCTACCCCCTCATAACTTTCCTCCACTTTATCATAAAATAATGAACCTCATAGGTCAAAGTTCTACCGAAAAAGCTTTCCGAGATATTAAGGTGAAAAAGTGCATATTTTAGTACATATTCACTGACTCATCAATATTATTAAGCACTTCCACTATAGCTAGAAAGCTGAAATTCGGTATACAGGTATGTAGGTCCTGGTGAGCAATAAGACTTTAAATTAAAAAAAAATTATATATAAATATTAATATTTATACAAAAATAACTTAGAAAAAAGAAATGAGATCCGCACAAAAACATAAATGTGAAAATAAGGCCATGTTCCTATCCAAAAAATTTGGCCATAAAAAGTACTGAGATCAAAATAAAGACCAAGTTCTTGATAGGTACAATACCATCTCATTTCTAGGCAACCTGTAAGCTTGGCAACATTTTTCCCATAATTCTTTTCCCTATTTGAAAGGCAAAAAATATTGCCAAGCTAACAGGTTGCCTAGAAATGAGATGGTATTGTACCTATCAAGAACTTGGTCTTTATTTTGATCTCAGTACTTTTTACGGTCGAAATTTTTGGATAGGAACTTGGCTTTATTTTCACATTTATGTTTTTGTGCGGATTGAAATTACGGCTTACGTAGACAGAATTCGACAATAATTTGTAAAATAAGAACTCACTACTAAAGAGGTTTGATCGAAATTTCGAACTTATCGAACCCTTTGCTTGTTTTTTTTATTGAAATTACAGTTTTGTGAGACTTCCAAAATTGTCAAAATGTCAAAACTGTTGATAACTTTTTTAATACAAACCGTGATTAAATAATTTTTTTTTGTGAATATCTCGTGATTGTGCGTACCTTTTTTTCCTACTCACGTGAGAATGCAGGAACCGGAGCCAAAAATATAAGGTCGTGCATGAGCAAAGCTGTTTATCGTGAGCGTGAGTAAGAAATCACTCACGATCCCTTTTCTAGTTTATATTTACAAAATATTCAAGCTTTTGTTTCTTCAATTTATGTTTATTTTTTTATTAAAATTTTCAGTAATTTCTTATACCTAGGTACTTATACATTTGTGTTTGTTTCGAGGGTGTCACTACATTCTATATGGACCGTAATACTTTTAAAGTAATCCACATTTCCTTATCTTGCTCATTTGTAGAGTCCAAAAATTTCAAAGGTTTCTGTTAACTTATTTTATTTAATTTAATTTGTTTACAATAATTTTTGACTAAGGTTTAGACTTTACACAAACAAAAATAAATTTTTTGGTTGTATTGTTGTAGTTGCAGTTGTTTATTTCATCATGATACAAACTATAAAACAGATTTGGCATATACTAAAAACAAATCTTCTAAGACTTGAAAATTTTTTAATACAAAGTAATTGAGTAAATCTAAAAAACATTACATAAGTAATCTATATAACTCTTCTTTAATGCAAAATAGTCAGATCTAAAAAATCAAATAATAAGTTCTTACTTTGTTTCATTTATTTCTTAACAAATTTCACATGTGCAGAAAACTTCCTTTCTCAAAAATATTTATGTATGTACATATTTAACGTCCTAAAGCCTGGCCCAACAAAAATAGCTGGATTGACAAAATAGAAAATGTTAATATATTATATAGTATATACTATATACATATATTATCAAAAATCTGAAAAAATCATTCATGGAATTTGCATGTACTACAATTTAATTAGACTTTACAAATTTAGCAAATTCTTACATATGTACATGTGTGTATGTACATAAGTATATGTCTATATGTGTATAGTACCACGAAGCTAGTAAGCTTAAGGTTTTCTATACTAGACCTCAACTTGGTATAAATCAAGGTTATATTAAGCACGTGTTTAATACAACCTCTATATATTATTACTCACTCATACACCACATTTGATGGCTCCAATTCCTTTCCTTCGCCTTAAATGACTAATATTTTCAATAGGATTTATTTTAAAATTTTAAATTATAATGGAAGTTGTTGGTTTCATTGCTTCGTTGCTTTGTTCGGTTAGTTGGCCAATATGACTTAATACTTGCGCTTTTTTATGCATTGGCAGCAGAACAATTTCAACACGTGAAAAAAGTGTTACAACTAACACCGTTGCCGAAAAGAACCAGCAAAAATATTTTTTGAAGATCGTTTTTTACGGTTTTCTGGTGTTACTTTTTAACAGCTGATAAAAACACAGTTTTTAGTCTTTTCATTGTTTGAACATTTAAACGATCGAAATATTAGCTGCGTTCGAGTACTTTTACAGTAAAAGTCAGTAAATGAGTAAACTGAAAAATTTGCTCTCAAAAAAAGCTGTTGCCCAAAAAAGTACGCGAACGGAAAAATTGTAAAAATAAGTAAGACTAAGGAAACCGGTGTTTGCAAATCAATATAGTGTTGAAATATATTTAAATTTTGGACCACTCAACTCTTTTTCTTGTTGGTACTCGATGCAATATTTATTATAATACGAATATTTTAACAAAATATCTGCTTAGAAAAAGGCAAATTCATAACAGGTGAACTTAATACTACAACAAGTACAACACTACAAAAACGACAAGCATTTTGTTTTTGTAAAATCAAAGTACATTTTTTTTTAAATTTGACTGAGGCGAAAAAATAAAATATTAAAAATTATTGCAAGGCAGATCCACAACAGGTAGTCTTATCCGAATTCGCTTTGAAAATTAGAACAGATGTGTAAAAAAACGGTTGATAAATTTTGTGAAAATAAAAAAATAAATGAAAAAAATAAATAAAAAATTAAAATATGTATGTATGCCTTGGGAATTTTTGAAAATTATTAAGGAAAACTGGACATAGGAAGTATTTCGGATGCGACATCACGAACCGTATCTGCAAAGGCACAAATAGTGCGAAATGTGTTCCCAATAAATCACTTCAGTTTGATGGACACACAGGTGGTAGAAGCAGTTGCAGCTCCTACATTTCCAGCCATATATGTTTCAAATACTTCGATTGCCATTACTAATGCAGCAAAGCTAGCCACTTATTTTATGGCCACACAAATGATGGGTGGGTGTTGGTGTTGCTGTAGGCGTTCCTTCAGTATAGAGTAGTGCTTTGTGTCTGCAAGTCAAAGTTTAGTTACACCCATTCGCAATACACCAGCTTCGGTTACAAGTACTGGCACTGTGGCTACGGTTACTGGTAGAAATACTACGGGAAATTTTGTTCATGGCACATCTGTAAATCGCACCAGTTCATAACTTGCCGCCACAGTTACATATATCACCAGCACTACTTCCATGACAGCTGGTCCTGACAAGTGCAATTGATACATGCCGTACAACTGCTAATGATCTCTCAAGGTATTAGTAGCTTTCCAGTTTCAGTTGGTGGCACGCTGGTTTGTAGTACAGCCCCAGCTCTATAGTTGGCTGTCATTGATACGTAACACTAAATAAATAATTTATAAAATACATACATAGAGCTCAATGTAAGAAGTTTTTTTATATGAATGAATATTTTTTTCTTTTTCTTTTGTAAACAAACAAAATAATTTTAAAAATTTTGGCAGCCAAAATTCAAGCGAATTTAGTCACCTGATCTCTCGAGGCCATCTGTTGTGAATTCGCCTTGAATTATTGTTACATATGTTAAAAAGTTTTTTTAAGGGTGGTTTTTTTGAAATCATTTTAAATAATATCTTTAAGAAATATTATTATTGTTGAAGAAATGTTTTAAAGATCCGCTGCTCAATTACTACCATCCGTAATGCCGTTCAACGTCGTTGTCAGCCGGTGATTTCCTCACCAGCCACCCAAAAAACTTTCACGGCTGTTAGTACATATTACAATTCCATTGAAGACCGCTTTTCTTCCCGTTCCTTTTTATAATTTTCAGGAGCAATCGTTTTAGGTGGAGGTATGTGCGCAAACATTCTAACACATGGAATTATTTTTTATTCGATTGCCCCGGACAAGTGGATTTGCATACACATCATGTTCCTATGTCGAAAATATTTTAAAAATTAGAAAAACTAGGCTATCATTTGGTAACAATTATCTTATCGACTCTCATTATTGCAGGGAACCTGAAAAACTTGTTGCTACTTTGTTGTTGGCTTTAAATATGATGCTACGCAGGGGTTTGCTGATTTGCTAAAGAAACTTGAAGAAAAATTACACTTTAATTTGGATTTTTATGCCGATGTTTTGAACTTGAAATATTTATTGGAAGCTTTGGAAAATATAAAAAACGAAATGCGGCCATTTGTTGGATGGTTGAGGATTATGACTTAGTATCTTTTCAAATGTTGGTTTCCCGCAACACTCAAAGTATGCTGCATTTGCGAAATCACATAGATAAAGGGAATAAATTTATAAGGCTGGCGAAGAACAACGTGTTGGTGCTTTGATGGCCTATGATGTGAATTGGAGGCATCCTGGCAATCGATTTATATTTCCATACAAATTCAACAAATTTTGTATGGAATTTCGTACGATATCGAATGCCGTAATTAGCACCCTGGTAATTTTTTTATATCTTATTTATTTATAACTTTAACAAACGATGAAGAACGATACGACTATTATTTCAACATTCTTAACTCAAAAATCACGTTTTTTGAGATATGACTACGTTGCAAAGTTAAACTTTTTCTAAAATCACAAATTTCTTAAACAGTGATTCTGGGAGAGGGAAACAAAAAAACTAATTTTATTTTATTTATTATACCGCCAGCTCGTTATTAGTATCTCTTCTTGAATCCGAAACCTGTTTTGTGAAATTTTTTTCGGGCTTCTGAGATATCAAGCCTTTATTTTGCCCCATATCAAAAATATGTATTGCTTTGCTGCATACGCCACTGTTTGGTCATTGAGCAAGTTTTTAATAAAAAAAATGCTCAAAATAAATTTTACTTTTGCTTTGCTTCATTTGCATAACAAAAAAATAATTAAAATAAAAGCAAAATAAAATAAAACACATAAAAGGAGGAGCCGGCGATGGATAAGCAAAAAGGTCATTACCAACTACCAGCCGTCGCACTGTGAACCATTTTACGAGAAGGCGGCCAAAACTAATTTTTTTATGGTCACCGATTGTAAAATGTTAAAGTTCATTCGAAAGTAGACACTGGTATGCCTCGGGAGCCAAAAAATTTAATCTTTCTTTCAACTATATGACAGTGAACAGCATGATTCAAAATGGTAATGGTAATTAAAATTAATAATTTCTCAGTGTTTTTAATTTTGAAACACCTATAACTTTTTTGCTTTAAAAGATTTTCAAACGAAATAAATTTTGTTTATTTGCCTAATTTGTTAGCTAGCTATTAGTACTAGAAAAATTAAGTGTTTATGACTTTCAGAAATTAATTTTTATTTTTGTTTTTTTTAAGGGCCAAATTTTCCTAAACTCTCCCAATTATTAGACCATAACTTCTAAAGTTTGCAAATGTTCTGAGCACCAGAACAATTTTTCTGACACAAGGTCAAATACTTTTTGCAAAATTTTAGTAAAAGAGTTAAAAAATAATGTATTTTCTGTAATGATCTTTTTGAAGTATTTTATTTTTATTTTTTATCAAATCACTTTTATGAGAGACGGTTTTTAGATGGATATGGATGGATATTTTTAAAATGAAAATTAATAATTGTTAGTCAATTTTTGAAAGTGGGCACAAAACTATTTTGCCTATTTAAAATAAAGTCAATTTATATAATTCAGGTCACAAAAGTACTTTGCTTTTTAAATTGATTTACCCTGATTGTAAAGGTATAATAAAATTGTTTTTTTCTCGGAATTGTTAAACTGTTTTGCTGTGGGCAAAATAAGAAACAGATCTCATCTAATTATGGTAAAAACCATTGATATGTAACAAATGCTCTTACAGGTAGAAGTACAAAATCAAAAAGGATAACACAAATGATGGAAATACTGCAATGGGATTTTTTTTAGATCCAGAAACTGCAGCATCTATCGCAGCTGCAGATTTAGAACTAATAAGGCGATTCAACATTATATTACAACTTCTAGCATGCAGCAGAAAGATAAATGGAAAAAATTGAAGAGCACGCCAGAAAAAAACAGTTATACTTTATAACAAAATATATTCTTGGAGATATATGCCATCTACAGTTCATAAAATTTTTTACCATGGAGAACAAATAATTCAACACAATATGCTTCCAATAGGAGATCTATCTGAAGAAGCGTAAGAAAATACAAACAAAGACTATAGATACTTTCACGAGCACAACACAAGAAACATTTCCCGATGTTGTACTTATAAAGACCCGATTACTATTTTATTATGCACATCAGATCCCTATGTGTCCAATATCCGACAAAAATGGAAAACTAACTCTATTGAATTAGACGTAGAAGCTAAACTACTTCTAGAAGATGAAAATCAAGGCTATTTAGAAGAAATATTTACGAAAATTGTTTAATTAATAGTAATTTTTTCGAAACACTAGAGGTATCGTTATTTTATCGTTTTAACATTTTATGTACATTAATCAACTTTAAATTTACAAATTTATAATAAAAGTTTGAAAGAAAATATCGAGGCAATCTCGATTAATAAATTTAAAAAAAAAGTTTACATATAATATTTATAATGTCTATTTTGGACTAAAATAGAAACCTACATACGACTTCTTCATTAAGACCTCATTAGCTAAAGTAAATTTGAATCAATGTTTGCAGTTTGTATTTTCGCTACTTAATAAACTAATTTTTAATCCAATATGCTTCATAAAACCAACCTTTAGCTCTTCCCTATCCAAAATATCATGGGGGCCAAGGTTTGACACTTTCTGGCAAAATTTAAGTTTTCAATAATTGTAAGTTGTAAACGTGACTCAAAATATAAGACTTTGTGTAAAACAAAATTTTTTTAACAAGTTTTAAAGTTCTCCTTTTGCACCAAAAATCAGCTGAAACTTAAAATGCATTTTAAACCCATCGTAACTATTTTTCTAACCGGTGGATTTTAAAGTTTTATATCTTAAACTTAAAGCCTAAAGTTATAGATTTTTGACCGCCTTCTCGCGAAATGGTCCACTTTGCGCCTGTTAAATTAAAAAATATTATTTTTTCCATTGAATTACATACAATTAAAATGCCTCGTGGAAATGGTGTAAGCATGAAGATACTATCGACACCAATACTTTATCCACTAACGTCACTACTTGTTGTACTTAATATTTTATAAAAAATTAGTTTTGTAACACTAGTACGACTATATATGGATGGACATACATATTTATATAGTTCATCTCCTCGTTCTCCCTCCAACAGGGCCAATTATTTGCCTCCTTTTTACTGCATTTGTTGCCTTCCTTGAATATACGAGTACTCAATGGAGTTCGTGAATCATGCATTTTGCTTTCTTACGGATAGTTTTCTGTATTGTGTGGCAAGTGTGTGTTTATTATTTGAAAAAAATAAAAAATTCAAATTGGCATGTACTTGTCGTATCATTTGTAAATACGAGCATTCGGAACTGTTTGATATTCTACTGGTGAACGGTTAAAATGCAAAACTAAAAAAAAAAATTGAAAAATTTTAAAAAGGTTCTAAGGAACCAAACCAAATTTGACCATGACATTAGCTCTATTTACATACACTATATGCATATTTATATGCATGTGTTGCATTTTATTTAATACCCTACAGTAGACTATAATGCGACAAACTATAAACAGATTTAAATTCAATAAATTTAATTATGACTTAAAAAAGATAAGGCAAAATGAGGATTTCATTTAGGACGGCATTTATACACTGAGTTTCCAGATAAGATTTTAATTTCCCCTTTGAAGTTGTTGCAGAAAGTCATGATGATGAGTTGTTAATTCATGTCTTTATTTTCTCGTTCATAAAAATACAAATGATGATCATATAAAGTTTACCCATTTCTTCTTAATTTAAGAAATTATTTTTGGATAAATTCATTATTTTATTAAGAGAGTACATTTTATTTGAAACAATTTATGCATCAGACTAGCAGAACGGATCGGAAATCAGTACTGATTATATTCTTACACTTGCTCGTACATGAATACATATGTATGTCTTGTTTAGCGCCACTTTTTTTTCTTCAAAATGGTAACCTTTTGAAAACATACATATATGTATGTATGTAGTTATGCATGTATGCATATATGTATGTATGTAAGTACTCGTATATGCCCTTATTGTAATGCAGTTGTCATTACTTTTCAAGAGTATCTACCATATGAACTTTACTTAACTCAAACTAAATATAAAACAAACATCTAATATAAAACAAGAAAACATTTAAAAAATTATGACCATGAAAATGTTCAAACACTAATAACTATACATATTAGGATGTTCAGTTGGATAGTGTTTGCTCGATTAATCGAAAAATTTAAGTCAAATAATCTTCGATCAAATGAAAATGCTCAATTTCGATTAATCGAATAACTCGAGGCTCATTAGAAACATGTGACTTTTTTTTATATAACAGTTTCTCTACTATTCACATATTTATAGGAAGTGGGACCGCTAATTTGAACACTTTATTTTAAGGGACACCCTAATGTACATATATGCATGTGAGCATATTAGAGCAAATATAAAAATGCCTCTTGTACTGCCCTGCAGGGTGTCAGTCGATCAGGCCATTACAGTTCATGAAGCACAACTTAAAAGAGTTCACGCATGAAATGAAAGAAATTTAAAATTCAGATTTTTCAATTTCGAGATGGAAATTGCACTTTTGCATGCACTTTTTATGGGAATTGATAAAACTTTTAATTTCAAATTTATAATCGCACCTTTTCCCAAAAAACAAAAAAAAAATATTATATTTTACACAATCAGTAAAATATTTTCCATTTTCAGTAAAATATCAATTGTTTTATCGAAAAGAAATTGAAATTGATTAATGATCGGTAAAATATTAACTTTGAGAAAAAGAGAGATTATAATTTAAAAAACAATAGCCCAATTCACCATAGCGGTATTCAGTGTTTGATGCGAATGGTCTTGCATAAGTGCAAATGCAAAATAACGTAGCTTTTCTTTGCAATCCAACAAAAAAATATTAGAATTTGCATTTGCCACGTTATTGCAATTTAGCAACACTGAAAATGGTATAAATTTTTTTTGCTATGAGCATTGCGCTGTCATCAGTCACTTTTAAAGATGTCACTTGTAAAGAACAAAATTTATTTACTAAAAAAATTTAAAAGCAATGGAATGTGGACCACAAATAAAATATCTTTAATTTTAAATTATTTGGAAGACTGCAGAGTGTATTTAAAAAATTGTTATTTGTTGATGGAGAACATGATCCAATAATACAGAGGTCAGTTCAATCAAGCTGATTATTTGTAGCATTGTGTTTTTTAATGGTGGAAAATTGTGAAGCAATGACTGCTTTTACACGGTCAAAGTTTACTTTGTAAAGTCTTGTGTTTGATGGTGATAAGAGAAAGAAGAAAGGGGGAAGTACGCACTTTGCTGTACTCGCAAAGTTGCTTACTTCTTCGTTCGGCATTTACACATACTTGTATTTTGTTGCATGTGTGTTTGGTTTACATGTTCATCCAACAAACGAACACAAAATTTTTCAAAGTAAACTTTGCATGTGTAAAAGCGATATAAAGTTTAAAAGATAATTGAAAAGACTTTGTCAAAGTAAACTTTGCAATTTTGTTTAAAAATTGCACTCACTGTCAATGACAAAATAGTTGCACTTGCAAGGAGTTGCAATGCAAAACGCACTAAACACTGAATACCGCTAATGTTGTGCAAATGGTCTTGCATCGTAGCATTTGCAAACCCTCTAAGAAAAACGGCACGAAAACGAACCGCTGGCGAAGTAATTTTTTCATACAAGACTACGAAAACGAACCGATTTTGCGATACTTAAATGCACCGTAAACGTTAAGTTCGGAATAAGAGAATTAGAAAAAAGTAGTAATTTGAATGTATTGGTAGTACGCCAAGGCTAAGCTAAAGTAGTACTTTTACGTAACACTAAAGAGGTCCGTTTTCGTAATACCAGTGTTGCGTTTACGTAACACTGCAGCGGTACGTTTTTGTAACGCACAAAGCGGCACGTGTACGTAACGCTGAAGCGGTACGTTTTTGTATCCGCAAAACGTTCTGTTTCCGTACTGAATTTCTCTATCGAAATAATATAAGCTTTTTTATACTGAAGAATTAATGTTACATATATTGTCAATGATTATGAATTCTTTGGCTATTACAAATTATAGATATCTAGATAATTTCCTGCCTTACTTCATAGTATCCTTTTTTGTCCATTTTTAACTTTGAAATTATATTAAGACTTACAAAAGCTGATTTGATTTAACAACAATCAGATCATCACACTTCAAAGATCAACTAAAACAATTCAAGTGTTCTGTCAACATGACTGCCCCAATAAGCAAAAAACAGTTAATGCGGTTCGTTCCCATTAAGAAAAATCAGTTCGTTATTGTATCGCAAAAACGGCACGTAAACGGACTGTTTTAGGTACTTTTAGGTTTAAATCAGTTCGTTTCCATTACGCAAAATCACTTCCGTTTCGTACTGTAAAAAACGGCACGTTTACGAAGAGATTTACGCATAATTAATTTCTTCTTATTTTTATATGAAAAACTATGCAAGTGTTAGTGAAATGGCGGCCCGTATGCGGTTCGTTACGTTTATTTTTCTTGCAGGGATGTGATGTAGCATATTTTTACTCTACACTAACAAAATACAAAGATATGCACTTGCTACTCGTGTACAAATAAACAACACAATAACCTGTATTTTATATTTACACTTCATTTTACCAATTGAGAGAATTCAAACAAGATTGAGCGGACTAAAAAATGAAGAGAGTAATTTCATGTTCATGGTACAAGAATACCAGGTAATGCTAATAGCAGAGCTGACTTAGTAAATTTGAGAATGTGTGCGTCACACAGACAATAGATTTTGACTTAAGTCTTGTTTATTTTTTGTAATTTATTGTAAATATTTACAATTGCATAAAATTGCAATCTTAAACAGAGTAGGAAAATAAACAAAACGAAACGTTTGCTTTCGTTTTGTTTTGCTCTTTCCGATGAGTAAAACAAAAACTCTGAGAACGATTGTCTCATTTAGTTTTGTACTGTTTTGGTTTGTGAGCACTGAATGTACATTAATTTAAACGTACGCAGCTAGAAAAGAAAACAATGGGAGCAAAATTGACAAATTTTAAGAAGAAATGTTTGCAAACGTTTGCTGATTGATTTGCTCACTATACAATGACGAACGAAATGAAAGACTCAACAAAAGACGTTTGAGCATTTGTTTTGTTCTCAGTTGTACGATTGTAACGGGATATTAAAGCAAGCAGATGAGTGAAAAGCCAATAGTTTTGTTTGCGCTCTTTGTCATTTAAAAAGTATTTGTTTTGGTTTTGCTCATGTACAAAACGATTGAAAACATTTTAAAAATTCGTGTTTTCATAGGAAACGTTTGCACGTTTGCGAAAAGTTTTGTTTGTTTTCCCACTGTGATCTCAAATGCACAACATTGTGAATTGGGCTTATTTCTTATATAAAATTGCAAAAAAGAGCTTAAGTTGAAAATTTTTAAATATTGTGATATTTAGTGGGCGGTGATGGACTGCCCACAGCGTGGCGTTACTAGAGCTAAAATTTTTGTTATCACGCTATTACATACATACATATGTATATACATATACATATATACATATATTTCCATACATATATATGTACATTTGTATACAAGGGTGGCGTTGGCTCAGGTAGTAAGCACGTTGACTACAAACCGAAGGACCTGGGTTCAAACCCAGTGTCAGACAGAGTCATGAAATAAAAACACCACGCATTTCTCTGATGTGCATTGGTGTGCCTTTGTGTCAGTTGTTGGCGGAAGGTTTCAGTGGCGAAGTCATGGTCACTGGTCACTGAAAAGTACCAATTTCAGCTGATACTAATTCCAATGTAACATCATATCTATCACTATCCCTTTCCACTAGTTCCAGCACAATGCATTGCATGTGTAAGGGTCATCATCCCCTGAGTGCTGGTCCAAGATAAAAAAAAGTACCTAAATATCAATACCTTAATATAGAAACGAATAAACCTGAGTAATTTTTTTTTTCAATTTTGACGGATGATCCCCTAATTGTTTAATTAGTTAAATTAATTTATTGAAATATGCAAAAATCGATTTTAAAAAAACCTAGTTAGGCCCTTTATATATTAAGGCAACCATATGTACAACTTTCTAGTTACCTACATAAAATACAAAATAAAAAAATATTTACATACTACTTAATTCACATTTTACGAGTCGTGGCGGCAACAATTATACATATTTAATTATAAATATTTATTTAACTCGTCTTCTGAAGCTTTTAAATTTATTGCGGATAATTTTTGAACGGAGTTGCCAAGGTTTTGCTTATTTTTAATTCTTCAATCTCATGGTACAATTATTACCGGATATGTAGGTGCAGTACAAAAAAACATGTGCATTGTTTGCTAGGAGTTTTCTGAATGTAGTTAATTATTTAAAGCCGGTTTTAATTTCCCTTTGTGAAAATGTTAATGAATATTAAAAAGAAAATTTGGTAACGCATTCAACACATACTCGTACCAAAAGGTCTGTCTATTGCGTGCCAACATGGCGTCAATTTGGCGTTTGTGCCACACAATTCTGCTACAAGCAAAACAAAGTAAATCGCGTTATACTTGTATTGTGTGCAGTTAGGCAGCAAGCAACTTAAATAACCCCAAATGTAGTAAAAACGCCACAAAAGAAGAAAAAAACAATAGAAAATTTGCCTCCCCAAAATTCTGCACTTGCGAAAACGGGACAATGAATGAGGGGAGGGGAGAGAGCCTTTAGAAAACATTAAATGTAACGATTTTTTTTTATAAAAGACAAAAATAAAATGGTGCAACTAAAGACAAAAAAGAAGTGTCAACAAATAAAAACATATACAGAGCTACGTGTAGAAATACACATACATATGTTTCGGAATGCATTCAAACAGTGAGTGATATTCATTTAGGGGCAAGATTCTAAAAGATTTCAACAGGTTTTTGTTTGCGCTTTTCGTTTGATTTTTCACAACAATTCGATCGTTTGATATGTGGAAACCGCAAAATTGTTAGGTCTGAAGAGTGAGCTTATATTTTCGTTTGTAATTCTTGACAAACACAAGCTACGAAGCCTTTTGAGCCTGTCTATGCATAAACCAAACCAGCGACCTTCCCCCATATTAATCCACTAACCCACGCATGCTTTTAATATTTGGGTGGATTAACGGATCCGTAATAAATGTCGGTAGCATATAATTAAATAACATAGAATTAGAAAACGTTGAAAATTTAAAAATTGCTAAGTCCACTTATCCTAGCTTAGTTTGGAGACGACGATTTCTAGGTCCCGCCCGGTTCACACACATCAAGTTTAGCTGATCAGGTTTTGTTCAATTTTCTTTTAAAGTTTCCTTAACGTTCACACAGAGAAATCTATTTCAATTAAATACCAACCTGCGTCTACTTCGTATAATATTATGGGTGTAAAAAAGTGAAAATTGACTGATACACGTGAAGTCTACACCGCTCCCCATTCTCTTTTTCTCTTTCTCTCGCACCACCCCCCCCCTCCCGCTCCTTCTCTCTCTCACTCTGCTAAAAACTCAAGGATTGACGTATGTGAACCACAACCAAGTGGTAAAAGAAGTAAATTTTATTTTTGATTTTATAGTAAATTAGATTATTTTTTTTAAGCGGATTTAATTTTTGGGAAAAAATATTGTTACAAAATTCAAATGTAGATTCAAATAATATGTTATCTGAAAATCAGGCCGGGTTCAGAAAAAATCATGGATGCATAACAGCATTAGCTGATAATGCTGAAGATATTCGGAGACAAGTCGATAAAGGCAATACCTCATTTTTGATCCTGTTAGACCACTCCAAAGCTTTTGACACTGTGGAACATAATATTCTTTGCTAGAAATTACATAACTTCTTTAATTTCTCCACGTCCGCCACTCAGTTATTGTCAACGTACCTCTGCAAAAGATATTAGTATACCGAAGCGCATAGTAAAAAATCAAGAGCTTTCCCTATGTCAAGAGGAGTTCCGTAAGGTTCTATAGTCGGTCTTCTTTTATTTTTGATATGCTCGAATGACCTCGCAACTATAACAGCGGGTTGCTAGATTAGAATTTATGCAGACGACATTCAACTCTGTACCAGTTTTAATAGTGAAATGGTTACTCATTGCATAAATTCGTTAAATGAACAGCAGCTACATCATATTTATAAATGGGCTTCTGCAAATGGTCTAGCAATAAATCCTAAAAAATCCAAATGTGCTGTAATTCAAAAAAGACTTACACAATCCAATATTATACCTAACATATGTATTAACAAAAGACCTCTGTAGAAGTTGTAATAATGAGGAGGAGGAAGAAACTGTAAAGCACGTCCTCCGTCAATGTCCAGCTCTGTCTCATTACAGAGCCATGCATCTAGGTAACTCGACTTTACCCGAACTCGCAGACCTTACGGAATGCAATCTGAAGGGAATAAACAAGTTTATTCGAAAAACCGGTTGGTTCAACACTGACCATAACATAGGATAGCCAATACTTTTTATTTTCTAGCTGTCCATATCGGGCATCACAAAGGAACCTATTTTTCAGGACCCAAGTGGGTCGGTTGCTTGCAATCTGCGGCCTGCGCAACCCAACCTAACCTATATATTAACAATCAGGAAATTGACATAGTAACATTTGCTAAAATCCTAGGCGTTTATTTCCATAAATCCCTTACTTGGTCTGATCATATCAATTATACATGTGGACGTTCTTTCTCTATGCTGCGAGCTATATGGTCATCTCAATACTGCACCCCAATTAAGATAAGAATTCTTCTAGCAAAAACGTATTTACTTCCAGCTTTACTGTATGGATGTGAGCTTTTCTCTGGTTGTCACTTCACAAGAGAAAGTTAAACGTTGGAATTCCTTTTGATGATCTGCTCAACCTAAGAGTTTTAGTTCTTATGCATTAGATAATATATACGCGCCAGCCAGAACATCTTTACAATAGACTGTCTTTTGCAGATAACTGCAGAGGAAAAAGAATAAGATCTTTTGGGTACAAGAGCCTAATGTCAAAATGGCATTTCTACATATTTGCAACATTCCTCTGGAACTCGATCCCCTATATCTGTCAGGTTTTAAGTCACGCACAACAATTTAAAAAACAACTAATGAAACTGTTCTCATCGTAATCACTGGCTAAAAATTTTGTTTTACATTTAATTTTTAATATTATATATTATTATATTTTTTTAATTTTTTTATTCATGGAGAATATTTTGGGTTAGTTGTGGGCTTGTAAAACGAATTCCGAATGGATATTCGTTTTTTTTTGACCTGTTATATATTAAAGGTGTTTTTTATGAATACGATTATATATATCAGAACTTATATTAGTAGTTGATTTTATGTATACACATATTGTTCTAACTTATTGCTCAGTTCCACACTGCAATTGTGTATGGAACAATACAAATAAATAAATAAAATAAAAAATAAAATTCAACGAACATGAAAATTCAGCGATGATTAAGTACAGTTTAATCAACCGTGTATGCAAGACTGGTAGCACTAAATTATAAAACAACAACAACATGAAATTCAAAATAACAGAAATAGAATGATCACGAAAGTTCTATAAACAGTCACGAAAATGTTCAAAATTGATCGAGAAATCTGTATAACAAATCTTGATGATAGCAACTGTAAGCTTCAGCGCCATCGAATAATGCGAGTGAAAATTATAACATGCTGTTTTAATTTATTCTTTATCTATGTATATTGGCGGAGGAAGTTCCACTGTTATACTACACAAGCTAACTGACAACGCCCATTAAAATATCTAGTTCATCCTCGAATAACTTGATCTGATTTTGTGCTGTGTAATTGAAGATTGTATTTTATTCTTCCTTCATAGTTTTGTAGCAAATAAAAAAATCTTACTTGAAACGTTTTCTTGTACAACTAAGTGCGTTTAACTTAATATCGCACACAGTATTTATTTACATTCCAACTAAGGCAATTAACTTACATACACACTTACTTAGCACTTTTGCTTTGAAATTTATTCAATTCGACGAAATTCCTTTTAGGACTTTGAACAGTCAACAAATAACGCTGACCTTGAAAAACAAAACACAAATTATTTATTGTGTTTTTTAAATTTCATAAAACAAAGAAAGTTGTGTGTTAAGTATTAAATTTATTTCTATTTCCTTTGGCCCCATTTATTTGTCGCCGGTTGTGGGATAAAAGTAATAAATAAATAAAGTTGTAAATATATTTTTTTTGGCAATGTGCACACATACGTACGTATGTACTGCTCCATATATTTAAACGAATTAAAGGCTAATTTGTATTTTATAGCACAATTTAGTTAGATTCATTTGAATTATGAAATTGAGCGTTCACACTACTTTAGTGGACAATATAATATTCCATACTCAACTGTGGCGCAGTTTTCGAAAATACAAAATTTAACTAGAATTTGCAAATATTTCTAAAAATGTTCGTAAATAGTTACATACTGATATTACGAGTATTTTGGAATATTTCAGCTAAAAAGTTGTTTGATCGCAATATAAAAATACATATTTAAAACGCTAAATATCTATATCCGAAAGTTATTCACACCTTCGCATCCAACGTTATATAAAAAAAGTTTAACTCCTTCTCTACTGGTGTTTTTCATTATCAAATAAGTCTACTCGCTATGCAGTATATTGCTCATCCGATCAGATTCTTGCCGCTAAACAGTAGTTATACGAAAAAGGTTGAAAGGAACATATTTAATATTTCCACTTTAAATATCCTTATAAGTACAATAATACGCAAAAGCATTAACTTAGTCATGAATTAGATTTTATTCCTGCTGATTTTATTCCACAGGACATTATTGTTGCCAGTTCTCGAAATATAAATAATTCCCTGAGAAATTAACTTGCTCAAAATGTTTGAAAACGAACAAATCCTATAAATAAAAAAACTCTAACACAGAAAATACATACATAAATATTTTGTTGATTCATTTAAATTTTATTGTTTAATGTTTATTTTTTTAAAGTTATTTTTCCATACATTTTTCAATACGCCATTGACATTCCGGGTTGCTGGAAATATTTTCTCTTATTACGAATCCCTTAACAATGCGTGCTTTTAAATTTTTAACCTTTTCTACGGCACACATAAAATAATCGTTTTGAGATATTACTACACGATCGTCATCCAAAAATTCTATTTTCCAAATAGGTTTTTCGGATGAGTATTTATAATCTTTTATATTAATGTTTGAATTCTGCATACTGTGATGCTCATCTGTGGAAATAGCTCTGAGTGCAACATTAGGTTTTTTGTCTTTCTCTTTATCGAATCCTTGCAAGTGGGCTTCAATATAGCTACTTTCCTTTATAGAACCACTATCGGGCCAAAGACGCGTGAACTTATTATAAGGTGTGTAAATGAATTTGGAATATTTAGTATTCAAAAGACAAAAGTATGGTCCAAAGCAAAAAATTTTCAAATTGCCAGGCAAGTGAAGAATAATTTTCTCTAATCGTGATAATGAATCAATATCAATTAGATGATGAAATGTAATCTGTTTTATTAAACATAAAGTTCCGGCGTACAAAGGTAAACGCAGCTTTCTCCCATTAGATATGATACATGTCGTATGCTAGTATTTCCGCTTTCACAAGAATATTCAACATGGCTAAATTTTTTTCAAAAGACACATACATATCTAATTGATTCAGCAAAAATTCTATTAACGACTCACAGTGGCTGAAAATCGTTTTTCATTGGCCAAAATTGTGTAACTTTTGAACCGATCAAAATATTGAAGTAATTTTTATTTTATTGGATAGATATTTAGTTCAGCTTGACTCAGTTTAAATTTCATTAAAATTGATTGAGGACTTTTTAAGGAATTCTAGGTCAAAGTTGAACTTTTGAATTTTTTTAACTTTTAGAGTAAAATATGGGTTTATTATTTTTTTATTTATTAAAAAATTGAATATTTGGAAATTAATAATAATTATAAATAATTTTTGTAATAATGGAGTTTTTTTAATGTTACACTTAAAAAAATTTTACACTGAAAAAAATAGTAAAATCAACTGGAGATTTTGCTATTACAGAAAAATTAAAAATTTTTTGCTGACAAATTTGCAAATTTGTTAATAATATTATCTAAAAATATTGCTATTACTACAGAAAAATTTATTATTTTTTGCTGTCAAATTTGATAATTTTAAAAACATTTTAAAAATAAAAACTGCAATAAATTTTAATAGCATTTGCAACAATGGTAGGTTCTGTTTATTATTATTTTTTACTAATACTATGTTTTTCGTACTTAAATAACAATGAAAGGCAATTATAATTATTATTCATTTGACTCAAATATTGCTTGCAAATATTCCATATTTTGTTCTGTGCTATCTCTGTTCTTTAGTAGTTTTTTGGCTTCTTCAGCTAAATCCCGATGTTCCACTTTCCATTGATTTCGAATACTGGAGATAAACGGATCTGACGTTGCCAATAATATATTAAATAGATCTTCATTTGTTGAATTTCGTGAAATTTTTCTAGTATTGTGGTCTCTATAAAATCTGTAATCCTTGTTCCTTTTTTCCTGAGCCTCCTCTGATAGATCTCCAAGTGGCACCAAATGATATTTAATGACATCTTCTCCATGATAAAGGATTTTGTGAACTGTTGCAGACATATTTCTCCATGGGTAATTGGTTGTATATATTTTTTCATTTTCCTTAGCATAATCTCCAAATTTTCTAGAGTCAATTTCTTCATTGCACGCAAGTACTTCTAGGATTATTTTAAATTTGAAAATAAGGTTTATATCCACTCCTGTTATTTCAGATGCTGTTTCTGGATCTGAAAAGAATCTTCTTGCGGTATTGCCATCATTTGTATTGCCTGACCCTTGTTTTGGCTGATCTATAATCAATCCAAATTTGCGATATTCATCTTGAACATGTTTCTTTTTTGAACTTCTTAACTCTTTGTTGGTTTCGTTGTTTCTTATTGATCCTGAAGACCCAAAATCCAAATCATAACTGATTTTTAGTATGTGTTCCATAAGTCGTATTCTTGCATGTAGTGGTGATAATCCAAATTCATATGCATCGGTATTATCTAATGATTTTGTCGGTATTTGGTTTAATTGGGTTGATGTTGCTTGGCATATAATGCAGCTGGATGCAGCCTTCGTGTTAGTCAAAGCCTGACCTACTTTTCCATCTATCATTGTCAGCACTAATTGGTAGCTTACTTCAATTTGCTGCCCATCTAACTGTAATTGTAATGGCTGTAGTGTTGCAATTTGGGCCTTAATATCAATAACTTCTTTGTTAATGGCATCATGAGTTTCTTTTTTGAATTCAAATTTGATTGGCCTGCAGTATTTCGTAGAAGATGGTGTCTCATTTTTCAAAATATCCATAGTTTCCGTTGTAATAATCGAAGGCTCTGAATCTTCCAAAATCTTTTTCAATCGCAATGGTACAAATGATACCATGAACATATCCGAGTCCGAAATATTTTCACATACAACTTGTTTGTATTGTTGTTGTCCCGAAGAACCATTTACAAAAAAAAATTAACTTTGTGTTTCCATATTTCTTTAACGCATTTCCTGTTATTGATTGTAGCAAGCGTTCGGCTGTGTGATGAAGTAGATTTTAATAGTGTCCTTTGATGGCAAACAGTCCATTTTAGCAGCGGTTATGTAATGATATTTGAACCTTTTTCAATCGCACGCAGTCTGAGCTTAATATATTGCTGTTTTGTTAATTTCAAATCCAAAAATAATGCTAATGCCTCCTCGTTTGTGTACTGTATTGCATCACTCGGAGTTGGTATATTTTTAAGAATCCGTTTTGTTCTCACTGGACTAGCTTTAACAACTTTTTCAATGATATCCACTTTTGTTAATTGGTTCTGTGATCGTAATTGATGTATGAAAGATTCTTTTATATTTGTACAACCAATTGCATCGTTGATATCTTTAAGATTCCGCCTCTTAGATCTATCGCTGCAGTTGCCCAATGATTTGCGTGGTCTTCCAGCCTGATCTTGCTTTGCTGTTTCTGCAGCGACAGTAAGTTGGCCCTCTAACCAGTTTGCACTTTTTATATAAAAGTTTTGTTTACTGTAGCGAACTTCTTTGTAGCGCTTTGACGAAATTAGATAATTGCTCTTGCATTTCGGTGCTACACGAATTTAGGTTTAATTTTAACGTAACTAAGAACATCTCCTGGTTTTTAATTCCAATATACTCTTCGGCCAGTTCTTTATAACTGAAGCTCTCCATATTTTTCTGAATATTTTTATTTGCGTCTGTTATGTTTTATCCGTACACTTAAAGGATTAACTTATTACTGAGTAATCCCTTATCGAATCCGCAGTTTTATACATTTTTAGATACATGTTATTCACACATTGATCTTTAATTTCATAGCAGGTAGTGCTTAAATTGAACAAAACTGCACATGTTGTCCAGACCTTAATATCAGGTAAAACTGATTAGTATCTCGCCAATATTTGTTGTTGTTGTTGGTTTTTTTTTTCTTTAGTGGTTTAATGTCCCGATTATTGTTATAAAATTGTTTATGACTTTGGTTGACCCTAACATTTGATAACAGGTAAATTTAGAAAGAGATCATATGTTTACTGTAGAACCTATTGTGATAATTTTATTACCTATTTTTTGCTGATCAAAACAAAGCCATTAAACCCTTTCGCAGGTATTATATTTAATTTTTTTAGTTCTATGTAGTCTAAAGTAAAAAAACATAAACTTTTAGGCAAAAAAGTGAAAGTTATATACACCATTGTATACGAGTACTTTGAAATAATTTCATTAAAATGAAAAAAGTGTTCTACCCACGGCTCGTCACGGGTGCAAAAGTATATATAGCGTTAAAAAGGACACCTTCACCTTTCTCCGGATGATATACGTTTCTTGTTCCCCTTTGTTCCCTAGAAGTTCTATTCCACTAAAGTTTAAATTTGAGAAAAATATAGTAGTTTCATAAATATTCCGTAACGCCCCTAATATTAAACGCTAGAGCTGTGACCACTTACAACAACTAAAGACTATAATCCTACCAACATTATAAAAAAGACCGCAGGCCATTATCGATGATAGCTTGCGAGTAGTAACCATTTATTTTTTATAAAAAACAAAAGAAAAACACCTTTTTCTGAAATAAAAAAAAAACAGTTGAGTTTGACAGCATGCCATGTCCACAATTATCAATAGTTTAACCTAATTTTTTGGCTACCTTAATCTGGATATATTAGCTGCAAAAGGGCGTAAAAATTTTAAAAATCGGTGACAAAAAAAATTAGACTTTTGGCCAATGAAAAACGATTTTCAGCCACTGTGCGACGTAACTGTTATTTAATCAAATAGTTCGTTAGTTTTCAGGAATAACGACGTAAATTTTAAAATTGATTTTTCAGGAGATCCAAAACACAGAATCCACAATTCAAGACAGATTGAATCGATCGATTTTCAGAACCAATTAATTAAGATAAAATAATTAAAGGAAAAATAATTAATTTCAGATACAAAATTTAAAGCTCTAAAAAAGTAGGAAATTATAAAAAAGACTCTTAAAAACTACTTATTGTTAGAATTAGTCTTCTTAAGTCGAATAATAAATAAATTCGTAACTAATTTTTTGAAAATACTTAAAAGTTTCGGTTGCGATTGAAACAGTGATGCATAAATGGAATATATATGGGAAGAATTAATTTTTATGTCGAGAGTGTAAACTAAAATTAAATAAAAATGCTGAATTCTCCTGCCCTGATCTAGACACAATAAGATAGATAAGCAGTTAGAAAGTAAACAGATAAATAATTTTATTAAAGGACATCTGTTCTACTTAATAGATCTGCATAAATCCGAATCGAATCCGAATGAAAAAATAAAATCAACGAAAAATACAAACTTTGATATTAAATTATTTTGTTTTTGATATTTTTGAAATTAATGAAGAACACACACACACACATATATATGCATGTTGCATGAAATGATGCAATGCAACAAGTTCGATCCTTCCTTTTTTTAAATCAATATATTCAATGTGGAACAGGCAAACAGCACATTGGAGCAAGTGCGCTAACGACAATAAAAAGAGCTTTTTGACCACAAAAATTTCATCTCATATGTGTACCTTTAAAAGTGTTTATATTAAATAAAATTAATTTTGTATGTAAATATATTTACATAACTAAAATATCAAATAAAATTAAAGAAATTTAATATCAGTCAGTCTTATACAAATGATAAAATTTTTTTTTAAAATGTACTGATGTCTGAAATTTAAAATTTTACAAAAACTACCACTTTTTTTTGAACCGTAGAACATTTTAGCACTTTGTTTTTGGCAATCTAGGACATTTATCTGCCTTTTTCTGGCAGCCCTGGTAGGCCCATAAGAAAACGCAGTAATTAGAGTCTCTTTTAGTTTTTAGTATTTGCCAGAGAACGAAAGTATATGTCAATGATGTATTCTTAAACATACAAAAGAAATCATCGTTATAAAGAGAATCTTAGAAAAATTTTGCCCATACAATATACAGTAGTTTTCCGATCAACGAACCTAATTGCTGTCAGGCTTGTTCGTTAAAGTGAATTGTTCGTTATATCCAGTACTAAATTAAAAATTAATTGTGTCGTCTATTTTCTTTATAACCATTAATATGTATAGTATTTTTTTAATATTTTATTAAAATTATAGTTATTTAAAATAAATATTTCTTTAAAAATATGTACTTATAAAGAAAATGAAAAAATTCATAAAAAAAAGATGTGATACAAAAATAATTTATTTAAAAAATTTGTTAAGCACAGCTTGCTTTCTTGGAATGGATGTCTTATTGAAACTCTTTCAAAAGCATTAAATTTTTGCTACTACTATTGTTTTGCTAAGCCCATTTAATAAGAACTTCTAAGTGCTTAGCAGGGTTGTTAATTATTCGTGTTTTTTATTTGTTCGAATAAAATATCATAATATTTTTTTTTTGTTCGAATAAACGAATAATTTTGAGCGATCAAAACGATCTTTTCGTTGATTTTTCTAAATAGTTCAGATCATCATCAATACTGTTAACGATTTTTGCGTTAATACAATTGCTTACTTTATTTATAGACTTTTTTAGATCAGTTACCTCAAAAACGTTATCTTCGTCTTCATCGTAGTTGAGGTCATTCGCAATACATATTTTTATCACAAAATAATCGTGAAAACAAAGTACGAGTATTTGCGTACTTTTTTGTTTATTGTAAAAATCTAGTATTTGATGAGAATTTCATAGAATTTAGGAATAATATTAAAGTATTTAATGATTTTATACGTCGTTCATTGATTATTAGAGTTTTCGATTATTCGAAAAAAGTTATTCGAATAATTCTTTATTCTAAATTGAGAAATGTTTGTTCGTTCGAATAAAAGTAAAAAAAAATTGTTCGAATTATTCGAATAATTTTTATTCGATCGACAACCTTAGTGTCTAATGATGTCTTCGTGCCTTATTTTGGTCTCTAGAATTTCTGTTTCATCATTATCAAATTTTTATCATCGATTCATCATGAAAGCTTTATTTTCATTCCATCTTTTCAAACCATCAGCTGATATATTTTACATTTGTTCGTTAAACCCAGTACAAAATAAAATGTATATTCGTATTATAAGGTACTCAGTAGAACATATTTGGGTGTTCGTTAAATGTGATGTTCATTGAATCGAATGTTCGTTAAATCGGAAAACTACTGTACTACTAATCTTCTTCTTCTGTCATCCTTCTGTCTCATTGGAGCATATGGCTTCTAGTTTTTTTCTGCGAGTGATATCATTCCAGGTGTACTTTTCTGCGAGAAGTTCAAAATCTAAACAAACATAAAATCTAACATAAATTTTTTTGAGTTTTAAATAACAGTTATTTACAATTCTTAAAATTCTTGATATATGTATAATGCTAATTATTGGGAAGAAGGCTAATAGCCTATTTCTGATTTAAGAAAGTAAACTTAAGCGAATGAAAGGCACTCGCTCGAATTCGAACCAATTTGGATTTCTCATTGGCACTCACTTTCATTCTCATTAGCTTACGTTTTATGTCAATAAAATAAAATAATAAAAAAATGTAATAAATTTTTTTAAATATTTTCTTCCTTATTGTGGATTTAACTGATACATTTGAACCTGCTGCTGTTTTTCAAAGGCGTAAGACATCCTTTTTGCTGATTCAGTGCACCTCAGCAGCATCAGCCATTCTTTTTAATGAATTAGCTTTTTCTGTAGCTGTCGCCGCATTTTTCTTCGCTATTCTTAGCTGTCTGCGGATTTTGCCTTCTTTGTCGAACAGGAGATTGGTTGCTCACTGTCACTTAAGCAATTTTGCTTAAGTTTTGTCGTTGTGGCATTTTTTATTTTTTTGTTTTTTGGATATTTGCTGGCCATTTTGGGGTGAAAAGCATTCATTTTTACACAGTTTATTTTGGTCCTGGGAAGTTTCCGGGTTTGTATTTGGAGTAACCACTGCAACAACTTTAATGCAACTAGCTAGTGACTCCACCAGTGCAAAAAGACAATCATCAATTGATTGGGGCTTTACACCAAATACTTTGCCCCCGGATGCTACAGTAGACTATAGAAAAAGCGTCTTGTATAAGCCCGTGTTTTGTCAGAAAACCTACTCTAGCACATTACTCGCCTATAATACCAGAACTTACTCTATAGATAAAATGTTCAATAGGTTTCTTCTGTAGCATACAAACAAACGTACTATTCTTTTTCCATTCAAAAATAGCGAGTGGGAGGCCCAAGCGAATTTAACTTATTGGACTGCTTTTTCCAGCTAATTTTTAAATGATATTTATTTTTATTAAACTCAAAAATTTTGTTGTGAAAGCAAAACCACAAGTGACTGATTTTAACATTTCATTCTCAATGTTAACGACACATTCGTAGCACAGAAATCGGATTTTATATGAATATGAGGATTATTGGACGAGTTAATCGTCGCACAGTGGCTGAAAATCGTTTTTCATTGGCCAAAAGTCTAATTTTTTTAAATTTTTACGCCCTTCCGGGTCAACCAAAGTCATAAACAATTTTATAACAATAATCGGGACATTAAACCACTAAAGAAAAAAACAACCCAACAACAACAACAAATATTGGCGAGATACTAATCAGTTTTACCTGATATTAAGGTCTGGACAAGATGTGCAGTTTTGTTCAATTTAAGCACTACCTGCTATGAAATTAAAGATCAATGTGTGAATAACATGTATCTAAAAATTTTAATCCTCTAAGTGTACGGGTAAAACATAACATACGCAAATAAAAATATTCAGAAAAATATGGGAGCTTCAGTTATAAAGAACTGGCCGAAGAGTATTTTAGAAACAAAAACCAGGAAGATGTTCTTAGTTACGTTAAAATAAAATTAAACTTAAATTCGTGTAGCACCGAAATGCAAGAGCAATTATCTAATTTCGTCAAAGCGCTACAAAGAAGTTCGCTACAGTAAACAAAACTTTTATATAAAAAGTGCAAACTGGTTAGAGGGCCAACTTACTGTCGCTGCAGAAACAGCAAAGCAAGATCAGGCTGGAAGACCACGCAAATCATTGGACAACTGCAGCGATAGATCTAAGAGGCGGAATCTTAAAGATATCAACGATGCAATTGGTTGTACAAATATAAAAGAATCTTTCATACATCAATTACGATCACAGAACCAATTAACAAAAGTGGATATCATTGAAAAAGTTGTTAAAGCTAGTCCAGTGAGAACAAAACGGATTCTTAAAAATATACCAACTCCGAGTGATGCAATACAGTACACAAACGAGGAGGCATTAGCATTATTTTTGGATTTGAAATTAACAAAACAGCAATATATTAAGCTCAGACTGCGTGCGATTGAAAAAGGTTCAAATATCATTACATAACCGCTGCTAAAATGGACTGTTTGCCATCAAAGGACACTATTAAAATCTACTTCATCACACAGCCGAACGCTTGCTACAATCAATAACAGGAAATGCGTTAAAGAAATATGGAAACACAAAGTTAATTTTTTTTTGTAAATGGTTCTTCGGGATAACAACAATACAAACAAGTTGTATGTGAAAATATTTCGGACTCGGATATGTTCATGGTATCATTTGTACCATTGCGATTGAAAAAGATTTTGGAAGATTCAGAGCCTTCGATTATTACAACGGAAACTATGGATATTTTGAAAAATGAGACACCATCTTCTACGAAATACTGCAGGCCAATCAAATTTGAATTCAAAAAAGAAACTCATGATGCCATTAACAATGAAGTTATTGATATCAAGGCCCAAATCGCAACACTACAGCCATTACAATTACAGTTAGATGGGCGGCAAATTGAAGTAAGCTACCAATTAGTGCTGACAATGATAGATGGAAAAGTAGGTCAGGCTTTGACTAACACGAAGGCTGCATCCAGCTGCATTATATGCCAAGCAACATCAACCCAATTAAACCAAATACCGACAAAATCATTAGATAATACCGATGCATATGAATTTGGATTATCACCACTACATGCAAGAATACGACTTATGGAACACATACTAAAAATCAGTTATGATTTGGATTTCGGGTCTTCAGGATCAATAAGAAACAACGAAACCAACAAAGAGTTAAGAAGTTCAAAAAAGAAATATGTTTAAGATGAATATCTCAAATTTGGATTGATTATAGATCAGCCAAAACAAGGGTCAGGCAATACAAATGATGGCAATACCGCAAGAAGATTCTTTTCAGATCCAGAAACAGCATCTGAAATAACAGGAGTGGATTTAAACCTTATTTTCAGATTTAAAATAATCCTAGAAGTACTTGCGTGCAATGAATAAATTGACTCTAGAAAACTTGGAGATTATGCAAAGGAAACTGCAAAAATATATACAACCAACTACCCATGGAGAAATATGTCTGCAACAGTTCACAAAATCCTTTATCATGGAGAAGATGTCATTAAATATCATTTGGTGTCACTTGGAGATCTATCAGAGGAGGCTCAGGAAAAAAGGAACAAGGATTACAGATTTTATAGAGACCACAATACTAGAAAAATTTCACGAAATTCAACAAATGAAGATCTATTTAATATATTATTGGCAACGTCAGATCCGTTTATCTCCAGTATTCGAAATCAATGGAAAGTGGAACATCGGGATTTAGCTGAAGAAGCCAAAAAACTACTAAAGAACAGAGATAGCACAGAACAAAATATGGAATATTTGCAAGCAATATTTGAGTCAAATGAATAATAATTATAATTGCCTTTCATTGTTATTTAAGTACGAAAAACATAGTATTAGTAAAAAATAATAATAAACAGAACCTACCATTGTTGCAAATGCTATTAAAATTTATTGCAGTTTTTATTTTTAAAATATTTTTAAAATTATCAAATTTGACAGCAAAAAATAATAAATTTTTCTGTAGTAATAGCAATATTTTTAGATAATATTATTAACGTTTTTTTAAGTGTAACTATTCTTTGAGTGTAAACAAATTTGCAAATTTGTCAGCAAAAAATTTTTAATTTTTTTGTAATAGCAAAATCTCCAGTTGATTTTACTATTTTTTTCAGTGTAAAATTTCTTTAAGTGTAACATTAAAAAAATTCCATTATTACAAAAATTAGTTATAATTATTATTAATTTCCAAATATTCAATTTTTTAATAAATAAAAAATAATAAACCCATACATATTTCACTCTAAAAGTTAAAAAATTCAAAAGTTCAACTTTGACCTAGAATTCCCTAAAAAGTCCTCAATTAATTTTAATGAAATTTAAACTGAGTCAAGCTGAACTAAATATCGATCCAATAAAATAAAAATTACTTCAATATTTTGATCGGTTCAAAAGTTACAGAATTTTGGCCAATGAAAAACGATTTTCAGCCACTGTGCGTCGTTTGCGCATTTTGGCGATGATTTTGATGATTGTTGGACGATTTCTTTTTATGTTATTCCACAATCGTCGTTTAAGTGTTCCGACGACCATTGAACGATTGTTATTTCAACGTAATCGTATATTAGTTTTATAAATGATGTTTTACGAGTTTTTTTTTTGTTGTTTATGTTGCTTTAAAATCGCCGTTTACGCATTCTGGCGATGGTTTGGCGTGGGAGTGACAATAAAAAGTGTTCGTTTGATTAAAATGTTTCCTTTAAATTGAAGTGCTTTTTAAATGAATGCGATTTTATTCTTAAAAAATATGAAACACAAAAAAAAACTTTTTATTTAAAAGATCCTTACACGATCCTTTTCCGCGTATCGGCGATTTATTCAAGGCTCGATTCTATTAGCCGCGATCGAAAATGCCAGCTGGGTCTATACATAAAAAGTATTTCCATACATACATACATACATATGTACATAGAAATATACATCTGAATGTATATACATATGTATGTGCATGCTTACACGTATTTGTATCTACTTAAATATTTTTTTTGTAAGCATAACCATAATTATGTAAATATGATGTACAGACACATTCACATTTTTTTAGATTTCTTTTTCAAAGATTTTCAATTGTTATTCATACGACAACAGCAACATCAGAACATACATACACACATATTTACATACATACAACTTCTTATTAATCAGCAGACGATTGTTGTTGTTCTACATCTTCAGGAATAAAATGTTTAAGCACGTGCAAAATGTTTGCAATTATAGCAAATGTTATGCACTGTACTGAGCATGCCCACTGAGAGACCGAATGAGATGCGAAGAAAATGCAACATAATAACTCATTTTCTTGTTTACAATATGTATGTTTGTATGTGTGTGAGTGTTGGTGTAACTTTCTGATGTCAGTGTGTGACCGTTATCAACCCCTATTGATTATTTGTGTGTAAGTATGTGTTTGTGTTTAAAAAGTCAGTTCGATATGCTAAAAAAGTAGATAAAAAGGAGATATGTACACACATATTAGGCGCGTTCGAATACCCAAAAGTTTTTACAAATATTTACTGAATTTTACTAAAGTCATGGTTCACACTATGAAATTTTTCTTTCTGAAAGTGTTAGTTTGTTATTCGTAACTGTCAAACTAAAAATGGCTGCAGCTTTATTTTTTATATTCTTTTACTTTTCATTTCTTTCATGGTGGTGACAACAAAAATTTGTGTACAAAAAAAAAGAATGTGAAGATAAACATGCAAAAATCTTGATTTTCATTACAAAAAATTTCAATGTGTAGACATTAATGAAAGTTCAAAAGAGAATTAGAGAAAATTTCAAAAAAAAAACTTTCATTGTCTGAACCGTGACAAATTGCGTTCGTTTAAACAAAATACAGTAAATGAGAACAGCAGAGCAGTAAAATTGTGCAAAACAAAAAAACATGTAATTCAAAAGGTAAACAAACAAAAGTAAGAAAACGAAAAGTATACAATTTGTCAAAAAATTATTTTAAAAAAATAAATAAAAATTTAAATAATTTAAATAAATGCTGTAGAAAGTATTTACAAACTAAAATAAGAATAACATGACAACTTTTGAACTTTCTTTTCTTTGTCTTATTTGAACACCACATAATCAGCGTTCTTTGCTCAATACTTTTAACTTTTAACGGTGGAATATCAACTATTTAACCAAATTATTTAACGAATTAGAATAATTAATTAGGAAAATTTCTTATACAGTACAACCTCCATAATCCGGACAGATATAGTTTCAGCTACTGTCCGGATTAGTGGATCGTCCGGACTACAGTTAAAATAAAAGTTTAAAAGCAATACATAGATGTACACATATACAATTTATTTTTGTTGCCGAAGAGTAAATTAACAATTAATTTTTATATAATTTATTTACAGAAAATATAAATAAACATACTAAAAGTGACCAAAAATATTAATTTTGAAAAATAAGAATTTTTATATAATTTGTCTGCTCTATTTTTAAATTCTTTTAAAAATAATATATCCTTATCTGTCGCTTTAGCTTGTTCAGCCCCTAAAATAGCTTTTGAAAACAAAAATTTTACTGAGAAAAAAGAACAGTTGTCCATACTATAGAGGAAAAATTTGTAAAATGTCCGAAAATTTAAAATGTCCGGATTACTGGATAGTCTGAATTAGCCAGTGTCCGGATTAGGGAGGTTGTACTGTACCAATTTTTCCAAGTTAAATCAATCTCGGTTAGTTCAAAAAACTTTTTACCCATTTCGAAAGTTTGTGCCCACAGACAAGCGGATAGTGTACTAGACAATTAGTCTGGGGATCACGGATTCGATTCCTGGGTATTTCAGCAGATAAGAAAAAAAACCTTAAGCAATTTGTGTTTGTTTTTACAAAAAAAAAATAAAATTTCTCCCACACAGTTTGTTTCATTCCATTTCAACGTCAGTCCGGCGTTATTGGAAACCCCTTTAATAATTCCTTATTTCCTTGAAGCATACAAAATTGATGTGCTTTTTCTTCCCTAGACCTTTTGAGTATTCAAATTGACCTCGTACTGAAGAATCAAGATAATGGATTAGTAAGGTGTCAATGCAATTTCGTTGGCCACATTTGACTACCGGCCAAATTATCTATGGATGTACATATGCATGTAGTATGTTGGCACGTGTGCAAGAATTTATTCGCATAAAGCATAAAGTGAAAGGTATGTTTTATATGCCGATTCATAAGGGTAGTCATGCACACACCGATACACACACACACACACGCGCGCACCCACAAAGCACTCCTGAAGAGAACATTAAAGGTAGGTGCATGTGCATAAATAATAAGAGAAATTACCAGCTATAATACTCGTATCTCTGTAATCTGCTATAAAACGAACTCTCTGCTCTGTATGTTAAATAAAGGAATTGCGAATTGTAGAACGCAAAAACAAAACAACAGAGAAACAACAGAAAAAAGCCGCCCTTCGATAAACAAACATACAAACAACAATAACAGTTGCAACAGCACAAACAAAAATAACAGCAAAGCCGTCACGAGACGAATAAGAACGAAAACTCTGGTAACAAACAAAAGAGTCATAGTGCAACATCTGCTCCTTGGCAAACAATCAGTACAACGCCAGTCAGTATCCGAAGAAGAACAACGAATACAAGAATCATCTTAATAAATTGAAATAAAAAATATACTGCTAAATAAAATAAAAGTATAAGAAAAACCATAAAAAAATTAAATCAAACGTTTTAAAACGTGAAAAATTATTAATAAACAAATAAAAATTCTTGAAAAAAGTATAAACACAAATGTAGGTACATGCATACATACATGAGCGTTTTTTATTCAGAAACCTTTGAAAAAAATAAGAACTATTTTTTTTGAGATATCAAAAAAAGTCTTATAGAGAGTATCTAAAGTATTTCAAATACATACATACATACATATGTATGTACATACATACTTACATTATTGGTATTTAAATAACTAAAAAGGAAATGTATAAAATTATTCTTAACAAAAAGTGCACTGGATCAATAAAATTAAAAAAAAATGATTAAAAAAATTGTAAATTTCTAAAACTTATGAAGAAATTTTTGCAAATTTTTTAAAACATATGTAGGTATGTAACTAACGCCATTTTGACCAGAGAAAATTAAGCTTATTGATTTCTCAGCATCAACAACAACCAACACCAGACAGATTCATACAAGTCAGTCCTGCTGACAAAATTTTCTTAAAGAAAAAAAAATACTGAAAAATCTGATTTAAAGATTATTAGTAGTTATTGCTCAATTGTAAAGTAAATTTGACATTTTGGAAAAGAAAATTACATATTACTCCAAATCAAGGACATTCAAAATCCGAAAACCATTTAACATTGTTGTCAAAATCAAAAGCTGAGTCACGCAGTGTTGTTTGTGTATACACGCTTGTATGTATGTTTGTATTTGGAAACACTACATGTGTGAAAAAATTCCAGCCGCAACAGCAGAAGCAGCAGAAGTACTGGCAACACCAGTGAAAAAAGGAACAGAACTAAACTGCAGAAGTATCTACTAAAAAATTAAAATCAAACAATTACAACAAAACTTACATTCGACGGACGCCAGCAAAACAACAAGAACAAACACGCGATTTTTTTAACAAACTTTATGGAAAAAATACAGTTGTGCAAATAAGACACCAACCAACAGCAACAATAACAGCAACTAAAACTGCAACGCTTAGATACATTCATACTTGCCACAACAAGAGAGCAGAAGAGAAGTAAGAAAGAGCTACAGAAGAATAAAAACAAGTGAAAATAACATTTAACACTTAAAACAATTTTGGGTCAGGCCAATTGGAGGTGCTCCGGGGGGAGTTATAAAAATTATAATTAACAAATTTTCAAATAATTATTACAAAAACGTCAAATTCCACAATTCTTAAGAAAGGACAACACAATTTATAGACATTTCATTATAGTAAAGAAAAAAAATCGATAAACTTAATAAGCCTCCCGTCATCTCCAGATCTGTAGGCCATTACACCCGTGTTTAATAAGAAATCAAATAATAAAATTTTAACTATTTTTAAACAAATGAAAAAACAAAAAATCTGTGATTAAATTATTTAAAAATTTAATATATATTTTTTTAATACGGCACCATTAAAACTTAAAACAAAATAGATTTTAATATTTTTTGTCACCAATTTTGTGCACTTTTTATAAAAATTACACTATTATTAATTAAAAACGAAGAAAAAAAAACTAAACCAAAAATTTAATTTAACAATTTAAACAAAAACCTCAAACTATAATAAAAGTAAAACGCAAGTTTTTATCTTCTTCTCGCTCGTAGGATTTATAAGAAAAAGTTTTTTGTAAGTACTAAATCAATTTTGTTTTAAATTTGTATAAATTAAAGAATAAGAACCAATTAATTCAAAACATATCGCGGCTTTATTGCAACTTAGTCATCAATCTCAAAAAATCTTGTTCTTCAGAAAAGGAGTTGAAAGCAGTCTGACCAGATCCAAAAAATTTTTGGAGCTAAATTAGCATCAAAATAGTGCTAAAAAGTGCTAAAACATAGTGGTAAAAATTAAAAGTCTTAATTTTAAGCAAATATTTTCTTTGAGAGTTCATAGTTTTATCATTTATGCTTATGTTTGCCTTAGAAATATTTATTTCCATTGAATAAAACAAAATTTCTTAAAACAATAAATTATTTTTTAAACATAAAAAGTTTTAAAAACACAGCAAAAATAATAATTCAGTCTTGGGCATGTGTCTCCAAGTCACCAGTTTCGTCTACTATTTTGCTGACTATTTGGCGTCATTGTAAAAATAAGAAAACTTTAAAAAGACTGAAATGAATTAGTACCTTATTTTTAGTACCTATATTTTTCAAACGACTGTTATGAATTACCGCCTTTTAGTCTTTTACATTCTTTTAATTAAACTCCAAAAGTTAATAAAATTTACATTATCATTTTTGACATCTACTTCAGAAAAGTACCCAAATTGTACACTAGAATTATTAAAACGTAATAGCGAATCACTGCTTCAAATGTCTACATATGGTCCCAAAAGAACTACCTAGTCAATAGTACCAATGTCAGTAGTGGATTTTCAATGACACGCACACTTAGGCAAATTTATTCTAGTTAGCCGCAGTAGGATTTGAATTTACAACTTTTTGGTTCAGAAATATCAAAAAATGCTTAAAGAGGTTGCAAATAAATTATTAGGCTTTGTACTACTCTACAAAAAGTAACATATATAGTATGTTTTGACAATTGTAGCAAACTTGACACCAACGAAAAGCATTCATTTTCAGGTGCTATTATCACCCAGCAAAAAAAAAAAACTTACCAATCATCACTTTTTCACTACAAATAATGAAACCGAAGTAGTGAAAAATTGACTGAAACACTGATGAATTTTATACGTGGTTGACATTAGAGGGAAGTCATCCAAATTGCTGAAAATCAAGCAATGAAAGTGTACTTCTTATCATGTTCTTTTTCATCAGTATAAAATAAGTCATTTAGATAACATTGTAACTTTTTAATCTAAAATTTTGGGTAAATTTGCGATCCTGTGCATATGTTTACATACATACATATGTATATAATGTCAAAAGGATCCAAGTTTAGATTTAAACGGCTAAAATGAAGAATGAATTAGTAAAATAAAAAAAATATAGATTTGGATCTTAGATTTTTTATCAAATTATGACAGAATTTTAACAGACTGTAAGCTACTTAGATATACTTCTTTTGAAGTGGTGAAAGGTATTTAATGGAAAAGTGATGATTGTAGAATAACTTCAATATTTTTTGCTGGGCTGTTATAAATTTTTCTTGCTATGTACTTTGTACATTACATTACAAAATTAATATAAAAATAACTAAATAATTTTAAGTTTTTATATACATAAATACATTTGTTAAATATTAAATACATTATGAAATAAACATTTTGTAAACTATATTATTTAAAAGTGCTAGAAATTGCTAAATGAACAATTCGAAAGTGCTAAGTCCTAAATCGAAAATTTTAACGCTAAATCAACAAAAGAAGTGCTAAATCTAGCACCGAAAGTGCTAAAATGGGCACACTGGTAGAAAGTTTTTAATTTACTCACACATCAATGGAAGAATAAAAAAGTATTCTTTTTTCCAGAGATGTGTTACCAAGATATTTGTAAGAATTTTTCACACAAGATGAAGAACGATACGATGAGTAATTCTGCATTCTTAACTTAAAAATCACGTTTTTGAGATACGACTACGTTGCAATAAAGGAGCGATATGTACAGATATAGTTAGAATAAAAGAACTCACAACTGTGTACGAATTGTGCATTAGTGCTGGCAAATTCTACTACTTTCCTTTACTCAATAATATTCAATACTTTTCATTTGGGTACTCAATACTACTCGATACTTTTAACGGAGTTTTTGAATTTGTAACGCATAGTTTTTATCTGCAAATTGAAGTAGTTTCTTCAAAAATTAAATATAGATCTTCAACTATTATTGGTTTTGTATGTTTTTTATTATTAAATAAAAAATAAATGTAAACTTTTAATTTAACGTTAGCAACAATTTGAGAAATAATTTAATTGTTCTCAAAAAAATTTATTTAGTTTTGATTTGATTAAAGAATCTTACACCTTTTTATACAGTGATGTATATTTATGCACTATTTTAGCCACTCCACTTGCTTAAAAATACAACTCTAAAAGTATCGAGTAACTACTTTTGAGTATTGAGTAACAAAAAAAAGGAAGTACCCGTTACTCAATACTTTGACAGCACTTCTGTGTATTATTGTTTTTGTTATTTTATCATATAAATTTTTTCAACGACAATATCAAAAATAATTTTATAAGTCTTGTAAGCTTTTAAAATAGATTTATACAGTACAAACTCGATACTCGATACTTGTACACCTCTATCCTTGCGATGCGAACACTTTTCCCATTGCGTACTAGGGTTTTCAATTATTCGTGTGTTTTATTTGTTCGAATAAAATTTCGCGATTTTTTTATTCAAATAAACGAATAATTTTGAAATTTTGTTCGAATAATTCGAACGAACAAAGAATAAAATATTTTATTCGAATAATCTAACAAAATAAGTAAAAAGCTACACATACATATGTATGTATGTATTAGTTTAACTTTTTTATTCACAAACAACAAAAAAAAACAAAACAATCCATTACAAACTTTAAAATATTATTGAACACGAAATGAAATTCATTAAAAATATTTATATGTACATATTTATTTATGTACATATGTATGTACATAAAAAAAAGAAGTTTTAAAATGAAGGAGACACATTTTTAAAATACAACTAAGTTTGCTTAATTTCTGTTTGAATGTTTCTCTGTACATTAAGCATATAAAACAAAAATTTTTCATTTTAAAACATAAAAATAATCCAATTTAGTTCTATTTTAAAATAGTTTTTTAAAAAACTATTTTTGTGTTTATATAACAAAATTTTGAAATATCTCATTGATATCTTTTAATATAATCAATTAAAAACAGCTTTTTGGCTTCGTTTTATTTGTTAATTAAAAGACCAAGTAGAAAATTTTCTTTAAAAAATTGTTGATGATACTAACCTTATAGCATTAAAAAGTATATCAACTTAAAAAGTTATGAGATGTAAAATACTTTTCACATAAACTACGCGAATCTACAAAGTTGACTTATCCCCTTTTGGCCGAACGGCCACACTCAGCGTTGCCATATATTTTTTCAAAAATCTTCGAATCGAACAGAAAAAAATCTTCTTTTTGCTTTGAAAATCTTTTTTAAGGAGATTTTATCGAAATCAAATTCAGTTCAAATTTATTTTAATTAAACTAAAACAATAAAGTTGTTTTGTGAACATAAAATTAAATAGCATAAAATATTTATTGCATATACATTTAAGGCATATATTATACATATGTAGGTTTTTTAACTTCAAGTTCACCCTTCTCAAATCAAATTCAGGTATTTAAAAAAAATCAGAATTGTCCAAATTAAAAATCATTCAGTATTTTTCAAACCAAATTCGGTATTTTAAAGATCAAAATCAAGCGTTTCCAAATGAATTTTATCTAAAACGGGCTGGTTTTGGTTTTTTAAATGCCGAACTTGGTTTGAAAAATGTTGAGTTTGATTTGTAAAATACGAAATTTGTTATGGAAAATTCAAAAAATCTTTTTTTTTAAAACCTTAATTTGATTTGGAGGCCAAATTTGAAGTTAAAGGCAAAACCTATAATCAGAGTAATAACATATTTAAATTAAATTCATAAATTTTTTATGTTTACATTATACATTTCTTTATTAAACTTGCTATTCATTTCTTTTGTTTGTTCAAAATTTGTAAAATTACGATCAGGTTTTTTCAAAAAGTCTTTGGTCCTTAATATACCACACAATGTTGGTATATCTAATTTATTTATTAGTTTGTTCTTATTGTTATTGATTTTGGGGAAAAAATTTTTTGTGTTGCTACTGGTATTTACATAAATGTGTAAACTAATTTTTTCAAACAAGGATAGGCATTCAAAATGATTTCCCCAAATGTTTCAATATTCTATATTCTTTTCATCCAATAAATTATATTCTTTAAAGTTGACTTGGAGCAATTCTCGCCATTCGTCATCAATTTGTTGAATATTATTCGAATCGATAACATTTGAAAATAATTTCGTTAATTGGGAAATACTTTCATTATTGCTTTTCATAATATTATTTTAGTAGGTGCCAGGAACTCAACACATTTTAAAAATTCGCTGTCAAAATCAAACTTTTTTAATAAACTATCACATAACTCAACATTAAACTTTAGGCAATTATTTCGCAATTTCATTTCATCTTTATGTGATAATTTATGAGTAGAACTAAGTGCTTTAGTTATATGGGCTCCCAAGTATATATACTTAATATCTTTAAGATAATATTTAACATTAACGGTCGGAGTAAAAGGGGTGAGGGGAGGTTGGGCTAACCTGATGATGCGCAGTCAGTGTATGTACAATTATTAACATCAATTTTGTTAAACTTTTCAAAACAGATATATTCATCTTTTACGATGTATTAAAATATTTTTAAATACAGACGACGACTTTCATTATAAAGTAAATGAATTTGTATATAAAAATAAAACATCGTTGCAATTTAATGGATGGAAGTTAACAGTGTTGCGGAGGTTAACTTCTTTTCACATTTTTTATGAAATAAAGAAGAAAATATGTACGAGTAGTTTAGTTAACAGGAATCTGAAGTAACAGACTAAAAGTGCAAAATATCAGCTAAAAAATCTTTTAATCTTGTTGGCAGCTCAAAACACTTCAAAAATAAGATAAATCTTCACATATGGTAACACTGGCCACAATATATTTGCGCATGCTCATAGTCGCGTTTAGTTCCAACTCAAGTCTGATCTACATATGTACATATTTATAGTTGCTGCTAAAGTTATTCATTATCCGTTAGTTTCGACTTTTCTGCTTACTTGCAATTAAAAAGTTAATGACAGCTGAAACTGAAATTAAGTTGAAACTTCCGTCACTCAATAAACAATAATTAAAAGAAATAAAAAAAAATGAAAAGATATTAGAGTAATAAAAAGATCTCAAGGTCACACTTGCCAAATATTTGCCGAAAAAAAACGTGACCAACGGACAAGCTAAATTTGCATTTTCTTTAATTACAATATATTTTTAAAATATGGGTTCGCATTTATTAAAAATAATATAAAAATAGCATTTTGCGGCATAATTGAGTAAATTATCTGATATAAAAACCAAGTTAAATCACACTAGCCCTAAGCAAAAGTAGTGGTTACGTTTTCTTGGCCAAATGTTTGCCAAGTTTAGTTTTACAAGTGCAAAGTTACTCATTCAAAATGATTGGACGATTAATTTTGTGCTGCATGATGCAGATTTGATGAGCATGCAGTTAAATTCACTATTGATACAATTTTGCAGTTTTTCAAATAAACAAAAAAAAAACAAACTAGAAGTGTGATTTCTTACAATACGATATTTATAAGCAACTCTAGTGCTTTAGAAAATATTGTAAAATAAAAAAAAGAGAACACAAATTTTTCGTAATATGACATTTACGTCAGACCGAGATTTCGAGCAAATTTAGAGTTCGACTAGATTTCCAATAAAAAACAAAATGTAGTTCGCGACTAGATTTTGACGAAATCTACCCAAAAACTGGAAGCACTGAGTGATGTTACTGTGTTTTTTTTGCCAAAATTATACTGAAAAATACTACGCTGCTCAATAATAATTCTTTGAAAGGTTTGCTCGCCAGCTGTTTTGCATTTGATTGATAATTTTTTGTATGGAGTTTGACACTTGTAAATGAAAAAGGTCAATCGACTGTGTTTGGTATGGTTACGAAATATTGAAAAATGTCACGAATAACCCGGTGTAAACGGTATAGATTTTGATAGAGATTTCAATTGAAATCTACTAGATTTCGTGCTGATCTAAATGTACTATAATACATTAAAAATAACAATGATCATAATGTCTAATGACCAGCTGCACGGAACTGAAATTTTTTTTCATAACCCATATGCAAACGATTTTATTACTGTTCAAAAATGCATCACTGCGCTGCATAATAATGATTTTTTTGCACTTCCAGGGGAAGGAAATTTTTTAAAAATATAAATGAAACGTCCTAACATGCAGAAGGACAAACACAGTCTTTTGGCATCAAAAACCGGATTCGATTTTTTGCGAGTTAAGAAGAGTTGTCAACCTGTGACCCACGTTATGCTTCTTGCTCATTTTAGTGTTTGCTTTTGTGAATGAAAAAATATGACCTAAATGGAAGAGTTTTAGAATAAATTTAATTCGTGAGCTGGATGATAAAACTAATTATCAGAGCAGAATTTGCCTTGCTAATGATGTCAAATTGTGTAATCTGCAAAAACGCAATAGTTTTAGAAATAAAAAAAATCATTTATCAATAATTTACTATCGAAAAATTTACTAAGCAAAAAAAAGGCGAGTTGTTTTATTATTATCCAAAAATGTCCAGAAGATATATTTTTTGATCATTTTCAAATGAAACGTTCAACATCTCAAGTAAAAAGAATAGTAACCACTAAAAGAACTAATAAAATTCAAAATTGAATAATTACCCATCCATCATCAATTTGATATGATTTGCATTTCTTTGCGCATAATATACTCAGGCGTTGCATTTTTGAATACCTAACATTAGCAGATTTGCTAATGTTTGCATTTATGAACGTACTGAGCAGAACATGCAGCGAAGTGGTGAATTTACGAACAGGTCCTATTTGATTTGGTGAAGTGTCATATACAGGGTGTCCGCCGGGAAGGTATACATACCACTTTGTTTGTTTATAATTTTTGATTAAATGAAAGAGAATGGATCTTATATTGATAAATGTTTTATTTAATGTCGGCAATTATGTATGAAATACAATATCAGATAAATGTCCGCCTCTGTTAATCTCACAAATGCGAGCCCTTTTGAGCACATTTTTCATTACATTCTCACACATTTCACGTGGTATTTAATTAATTTCATCACGAATATTTTGTTTGAGTTGCTCAAGCGTTTCTGGTTTGTTGGCATAAACTTTGCTTTTCAGATAGAAGTCCGGAGCAGTCAAATAAGGCGACCGTGGAGGCCAATCAACATCACCATTTCTTGAAATAACTTGTTGTGGAAAGCGGTCTCGCAGTAAGTCCATTGTAATCCTGGCTGTGTGCGATGTGGCACCGTCTTGTTGATACCACATGCTAATCAAGCCCAAAGCATGCATTTGTGGCGTTAAAAAGTTTTCAATCATGTCACGATATCACTCCCCATTCACAGTGACCGTTACACCGTTTTCATTTTCAAAGAATTAAGATCCAATGATTCCTCCTGACCAAATTGCACACCAGACTGTCACTTTTAATGGATGCAAAGGTGACTGATGAATAATTTGAGGGTTTTCCATTGCCCAAAACTGACTATTCTGTTTATTCACATATCCATTCAAATGAAAATGTGCCTCGTGTCACTCATTATGATTTTTTCATGAAAATCGAGGTTGTCATGGGCGAGCTGTAACATCCTATTGGCATATTTACGTTGGCGTAATTGGACTTGTGGAAGAAGCTCTTGTGTCCACTTAATATTAAATGGAAACAAATGCAAATCCTTGTGCAAAATTGTGGCCAAAGTTGTTCTTTGAAGACCAAGCTCCTGAGCACGGCGTCGAATTGAGGTTGATGAATTGTTTTGAACACTTTCTTGAGCAGCAGTAATGTTTTCAGCCGATCTTGCAGTACGTTGTGGTCCATGCTTGGGCCTATCACCTACAGACCATCTTTCTTCGAAATCATTCACTACACGATAAATAGTGCGTTTTGTTGACACGTTGTTTCTCCCAAAAATTTCACGTAACTTTCTCATCGTCACAGTAATCGATGATTTATTTTGATAAAATGTTTTAACGATTACAACACGTTGGTTTATCGAATATTTTTCCATAATAAATTTGCCACGTGTCTACTTCACGACTGCCAAATATGAACTGTCAAGACTATTGTTTAACAAAATGGCGGCAAAACAAAGTAGTATACCTTCCCGGCGGACACCCTGTACAACTAACTCCCTTTTTTATCTTGGACCAGCACTCAGGGGATGACCTCTACACATGCAATGCATTGTGCTGGAACTAGTGGAAAGGGATAGTGATAGGTATGACAGGAGGTGAAGCTTCATTCGTTCTTTTACAACTCTGCTTTTTTGCACGTTTATTTGTAGAGCAGTGTTGCAGCGCCTCTGGTGTCGAGGAGGAGCATTACGAAGTTTTTTTTTCACATGGATACTGATCGACATCATAAATCTTCAGACTGTATCTCTGGACTGTCAAGTCCAGCTTATTTTGATACTGTAAACTTGTAATATGCCACCCAGGAAAAATAATAAAAATTCCTTTTGTCAATTTTGATTTTTTTTAATTCAGCTATTGGCCTACTGCGTTTTATGTAAATAAAAATGCAAGTTTTTATTCCATATTGTCCCGACGATTCGTGAATTGTATGTTCACTTTTTTAAGGGATTTTGTCTATTTTATTAAAAAGAGAAAAACATCAAGAAAACTGCAATAATATAATATTTGCAATTAATGACTTACAATATGAATAAACGTCACATAAATATCATTTAAAAAAATTTTTTTAATAATAAAAAATTCCAAATTACAAAATTATCATTGTCATTATTTTCTTGTTCTGTATTTTGATTTCAAAATTATGGTCACCGTAAATAAAATTTTTGCTCTTCTTTGTGCTAAATATGCACTTAGAAATAAAAATCAAAAATCCCTTTTAATATTTCTTTTTTGAATTGTTTATTTACTCGCTTGTTCACTCATAAATGCACATGTGCATGTCAATTTCAACATTTGCAGGTTTTATTTTATATTTTTCTCTAATTTTTTTTTTTTGCACAAAATCTATTCATTTCTTTTGTGTTCATACTTTTCGCATGAACGTTCATTAATTTAGATTGTGGCATTTCCATCTTTATGGATTTGACTTTACATATAACAATAAAGAAGATTTGAATAAATTAGAATCATGATAGGAAAATTTGAAACAAAAGAAGAAAATTAAATACTTAATGAAAAGTATCGCATTAATTAAAAGATATTTGTTAAATATTTGAAATAAAAAGAAATGAAGCAAGCATATACCGGGTGACCCAAATTAATTTGGTATATTATGGCTTTATTATAACAATAAATATTTCCATTATTTCATTCATGTAACTGCTGCGGCTGGCTTCGCAGTAGATTGACGATTGACGATTTCTGATCCTATCTGACGAATCGTTCGGACGATAATAGCTTTAAGGGCACGGATCGTTTCTGGATTATTCGCATAGCATCGGTCTTTCACGGCAATCCAGAACAAAAGGTCTTAAGCGGTCCAATCGCAGCTCTAAGGCGGCGAATTTACATCGTCAAGAAGGCTGGTAACACGAATTCCTCGATCAAATACGATGTCCGGTAATAAGTTTCCAATATTCTCCAAACTTGTTCAAGCGTAAAGCAACTCATTTTGATTGACTGATAGTCAATATATCGGACAGAAAAAATTTATCAGTGTCAAAATAACATGATTTAAAAATACCATCGAAGGTCATACGTTGATAGGTCCTAACTTGGTAGTCACACGATAAAATTTTCATTCAAATTTTAAATTCTCTCTCACTTTTCTTACCCATATACTCACACTTTTAAAATTTGACGAGAATTTGCTTACAAATTTTCATTCCATAAAGTGTTTCAAATTACAGTCAAATATTAAAAAAAAATATTTGTTGTTTGTTTTTATTCTGTATCTATGATTTTGTTTATTTTTTTTTTAATAATTGTAGGGAAAAAATTTTTTTAAGTTGTTTTCTTGATGGCATCTTGCTAAAAAATTTGCTTTTAATTTGAGTGCAGCCTACGTCGCAGCTTTCAATTTTTGTGAATTTTGACAAGCTGTATGTGTAAAAATCTTGAATGAGAATTGAAAAAAATGTTGATGGTGCGACTGCAGGGTAACTGATTCTTACAAAGTTTCAGTTGATTAAATCATACTAGTATATCCAGCGGTCGACTCAACCGACCGCATCCTAGAAATTAATATTAAACATTTACATAAATACATACGATAAAATACATAAACAAAAACTTTCTAAATAAACAACTGAAAAGTCTGTCTCATTTCTATGAAAACGCAAAGTGGACAAACACACATGCACACTTTGTTTATTTTTCAAGTTGAATCTGATACATGCATGTGTAATAAGTGGGTATGTGTTAGTAGCAACTTTCAATGCCTATAGTTCCCTAAATAACGAAGCGATTTAAATAAAATTAAGATTGTGCACATCTATGTAAAAACCCTTTTCAAAGCATATAAATCTTTCGAAAATCGGTTCAGTATTACGGCCGTAATAGGGATCTAAAAAACGTGTTTCCCTATTAATATAGATTATAATTAGTCTGAAAGAGTTACTAAACACGAAACAAAATAAATAAAAATTAATTAGTAGATACTACTAACTAATTTCGATTTCATTTATTATGGCCACACCCTGTATACATACAGTTGGCGACAAAACGTTGGCAACATTTCCAGATATTCATTTATTCCAGATATTTAAATATTCTTTCGTGTAGAAGTATGAAAGTGTCCATTGTTTGCCAGTAATAAACACTCTTTATAAGCTAATCTCTTTTTTTGCAACATAACTGCTTGAAAGTCTTCAAAGTTACTGTCTTGCAAAAGGAAACGTAGTAACCTTATATTTTCAAAAGGAAACTTTATATTTATCTTGTAAAAAGTATTGTTATGGAAAATTTAAATAATGTAGCAGAGTTTTCAATAAAAGTTTGCATTGTACTGTCACCCACTGTATGTTTAGTACGAAAATAATCACATTAATTGATGCCTTAAAGCAGAACAGCAAGTTAAATCGACCATTTATTTGCAATGTTTTTTTTTCCTATCTTGCAAATGCGTAATTACATTGTAAACGATTATGAATATTAAAACCCAGCTACACCTGTCAACTGATGAAATTTCTTCCCCAAGCACGATTGCATGAAAATGTTGAAAATTCCGAATAAAATTCTTGCAAATAATAATTAAGAAAATTAATCATTTAGCAAAAATTAATCAATTACAAAGAGAAACTTATAGACATTTCCAATGCGTGGTGCATGGCCCTCGCTAGTCCTTCGTGAGATAAAATCGAGAACACCTGTATTTTAGAATTGTTGAATTACAAAGATAGTTTTCGAACCTTGAGATTTAATAAACCAAACTAATTTTTAAATTTGAAAAATTTTGTGCATTATTTATTGCCCAGGATAACCGGAAATATGCTCTAAAAATGTTTTATGCGCATTAAATATGTATGTAGTAAAAAAATTAAAATATGCCCTAAAAACTTGAAAAATATGCTCTTAATAAAAAGGAATAAGAAAGCCTTTTTTGAAAATAATATACATATGTATATTTAAATTTAAAGGTATTTTTTGACTCATGTTCAAATCTGACTTTCTACCAATTTCGTTTACACAGGGTCTTCGAATAAGAGGTTTTATTTTGATATGCAAAAAAGTTCGAGTTTTAATGGAAAACAATATCAACCAAATGGCCACCACGGCATCATATTCCTTTTATGAAATTTTCCATTACCAATTCGCATTTGAATCGTTTATTTCAGAGGCCCGTCAACATACATTTTAAAATGGCACACTTGACGGGTGGCCAATTGTGATCGCCTCTTCGAGGAATCTCGCGGTAAGGAAACTTTTCACGCAAAAGAGCAATGGTATTGCGAACTGTGACTGCGAAATTTTCTATGAATTTCTTAGTGAATTTCAATGCCTTGTTGAACCCTATATCGTTCCATTTTTATTAATGATGTAGTTTCTACTTGTCATCTGTCAAGTAGTTACAGGTTGAGTCATGACAACTGTTAAAATGGCGGCTATTGACAATGAAACGTGTGATTGCATTAAGCATTTTTTATCAGACTACCAGAACGGATCAGTACTGATTTCGAAGTCGCTACATCATGTCATCAGCGTTATTTGTTCAATTTTACCACTTTTGACGTTAGATACTAGTGACTAACAATATCAACTATTTAACCGCATTATTTAACAAACTAAAATACCAGAATTTCTTCTATTAATTTTTACAAGTTAAATAAATTTCGGCTACTACGAAATTCCCATCACCTCTTTTGATTATGATTAATTATTACATATAATATATATTTTAGTTAGTTTAGTTTTATTATTCAATTCCTTTCACAACAAGATTCAAATCTTACAATTTACAGTGATAGTATGTTACATGGCAAATTAAACACAAACTTGTATCATTAAATTAAGAACTAGTTATACATTTAGATTGATAGAAATAAATTAATTTATGTCTATGTAAATGAATATTAAAGATTTTTCGAATAAAGAAATAATTCCTTTTTAAAGGACGATGTGTTGCTTACTGTTTGAAAATGTGACGGTAATCTGTTCCAAAGACTAATGTGAAGTCAAAGAATTGTCTCGAAGAGATACATAAGATATTTATATTTTTGAGAAATCAATTTTTTTTGCCACGTGGACTCTTTATATAATTATATTATTTGGTCCATCATAAAAAGGATTTTGTATTTGTGTAGGGTATTAAAACTCATACCATATAGCTGAAAGGAGCACAATGAAATGCTATCAGTTCTACTTCGGTTAAATACATATCTTGCTATATTATTGTAGGTTACTTCAAGTCGATGCATGTCAATGGTGTCACAATTGGCAAATATTCAACAATTAAATAATATTTGTCTTTAAAATAAGACAAAGTAAAGCAAAAAAAATAAAAAGCAAAACAACTGAATAAAACTTGTACTGCAATTTCCAAGGAAAGCTCGATATCAAAATAAAAAAATTTCGGATAAAATAAGATAAGCTTTTTATTGATAATTGTGTTATTGCAATAAGCAACAATAAATAGATTTTCAAATAAAACCCCGACTGACTATTACATCTAAATAAAATTGCATGCATTGAAAATGGTCCTTCAACGTCTATTTATGTAATAGAGACATATTTGAAAGGAAACACTTCCTTAATGTCTGCTTAAAACAACACTTCCTTAAAAACTGTTTCGTTCAATTGTACAGTGAAAGCTCACATAAGCGGACACTCACCGTCAATGAAGTTTTTGTTCGTTAGGTGGAGATGTCCGTTAACAGAAATAAGACAATTTTTTTTGTGATTTATTAAAAAATTTCACTTTTAATTACAAAGGATGGTAGATGTCCTGAATATTTCTTTTTTTTAATTTACTTTGTTCTACTTTAAAACATTGTTCTATGTAGTACTTTTCCAAATATATTGCATGTTCATAAGACATGTAATCCTGTTCGGTAATTTTTTTAAGCGTTTAATTTGTTCCAAGGCTTCTTTATAAGTCGATAAGTGAAGGGGAAATGAAATGGTACGAATTCAAACTACTATTGATACACTGAAATTTCTTTCGCATCGCAATAGAGAGTAGACCCCAAGAAATATCTGCGGTGATTATACCACCTATCGTACCTACATTTTTTGACAACTTTTAAACGAATTTTACAACAAATTTTCTATTGTTTTTGTAATGATCCTACCTGTTAAATCTGCCTTGTCACAATTGTCGTTTGATGTTATTGTGAGTTTTGCAATTAAAAATATTCACAATAATGTATGTAAAGGTTAAAATATGAAACTATTTACCTTCTTATTCGAGCAACTGTCCACTTACAGGAGCTGTTTGGTCAGAATTATTGGTAATTTCATGTCCGCGACCGGTCAGCGTCCGTTTATTGGATGGTAATTTTTTTGGTTTCCGTTATAATGCTACCAAGTGTACAAAAACGAACATGGGAGGCTTGCACTGCAGATGGCGAAAATGCAGGTGAAAGAAAACTCGATTCAACTGATAGTTATACAAAATAGAAAAGTTGTTTAGAATTTGAAACAGATTTTTTGCTTCCTTTGCGAAAGCATTTGCAGCAAATTAAAAAAGAACTCAATATAGTATACAAATATGCTCTAAAATAGTCGAATTTTCTGTATAAATTCGAAAAATTATTAAAAAATGTTTTTAAAAATAAAATATCCAAAAACGTTGTAAAAACTAAAATACTGAAATAGTGCATCAACAAAAAAAAAGACGTGTGGCATAGAATTTTTAATTAACTTATGCAATTATAATTATTTATTTATTTTTTATTTATGCAGTATTTTTTTCTTTGATATTAATTCAAGTTACACTTTTTGAGCGTGGTGATCGATAAGAAAACAAATTTTTTTCTTTTATTGAATAAATGAGAAGTTAATATTGTTTAAAATATTTTTATTATCTTACAATACATGTAGGTTATTCAGGAATTTTTATCATTGAAACTATAGGTTTATGGTAACTGAAATAAGAAACATAAGTTTGAGACTATCCTCTAAATATCTGGAAAATACCGCGTCAATGGTGGTCTCATATTTTGTTGTGGATTCTTGTGGATCATTATTCATTTTCATTTTGTGTTTTCCTACATGTAAAAATCTGTTTTGGCAATACTGTATGTTAATGAAATCAATAGCATACTTTAGGGGTTAACATACGCTAGGCGATTCAAATACTTATAAAAACAAAAGACTTAAGAAACATACTTAGTGTTAGGTTTTATTTTCGTTACGGAATTTCTTGAATCGGTAGCCACGCTCAAAGCCGCGATAAAAGCTATGCAATCGCTTAAAAATCATAAAATTTTCTGAAACGGATAAATAGTTTATCTCTCTCTCTTTCTCTCTGCACATTTTCCACAATCAAAACGATGCAATTGCATATTTGCGCATTTCCTGCTCATAAGTTGAATCTGATCCAAAATTGCAATAACATTAAAGAATTAATTGTTAAAGTTTTACAATTTAATGCATTTGCTGCCAAAAAAAACACTTTCAACAATAACCGAATAATGCATATACTCCTCAATGATGGATATTTATATAAATATTTTAAAACTTATTTAATATACAGAAGTCCTTAATACACTGGCAGTTTACGATGACATCGTATAAATATAAAGTAGCAAATGTTTTATTATAAACTATTCATATTCTCTGCAGTCAACCTTGAAGCAGTCAGCCTGTTACCATGCAGTAAAATTACAAATTACAAGTATAAATATGAGTTGAACAAAGAAGAGAAGGTCGGGCCATTGTTCAAAAACCACTTTATGAAGAGATGTATAAAAAATAAAAATCAAGATCAATGTAAATTTTAATTATAAATATATTATCTTATCCCTTGACGACAGATAATGAACAATTCCAAATGTGCATGTGAACATGTATGTATGTATGTACATATTTGTAAGCATGTTGTTTGATAAGATATGAAATCAGCTGTTACTTTTGTTAAGTAATTTGTATAACGTACGAGTATTTGCACTTATAGCCACATCAAACATGTTTAAGTAGAACAAATATTAATTATGTGAATTTCTTAAGGAACGGTCACACTTGGCAAACATTTGCCCAAAAAAACGTAACCACTACTTTTGCTTAGAGTTAGTGAGATTTAACTCGGTTTTTATATCACAAAATGAACTCAGTTATGATACAAAATGCTATTTTTATATTATTTTTAATAAATGCGAATCCATATTTTGGAATTAAAGAAAGTGCAAATTTGGCAAGTGTGACTGTACTTTTACAACAATATTGTGTACATTCATTTTTAGTAATTTTGTTGGATAAAAAAATTTTTTACAAACATGTTTGTTTTAAGAATTTTTCAAATCATGATTTTTATGGTGCCTAACGATTGCTGGAAGCGAATTCTACTTACAGCTTATGCTAAAATTATACTTTCGAAATAAATACAGTACAACCTCCAAAATACGGACAGATATAGTTTAAGCTACTGTCCGGATTAGTGGATTGTCTAGACTACAGTTAAAATGAAATTTTAAACCCAATACATATATGTCATATGTGTACATAATTTATTTTTATTACCGAAAAGAAAAATAAATACACATAAGAACTCACTTGTATTTACTGCCAGGCCCACTATGTCACACGTATTCGTTCTTGTTTTAAATGTAATTGTACGAAAGAAAGAATTCCATCGACATAGTGGGACTGGCAGTTAATTAATTTACAAAAAACATAAAGAACCATAATAAAAGTGACACAAAAATATTTATTTTTAAAAATAAGAATTTATTTTTCTTTGAATACACATATCGACCCCTGTGCGCCAAATTATCGTATGTTACACTGTTTTCGATATCGACTTTTTTATGCAAATTGGTTCTAAGCCCATTAATTCATCTGTTGACAAAATATTATAGCGATAAATATAATAGTTATGGAGATAACACAATGCACATTTTATCGTATGTAACAATTTTATAGTATATAATAGTAATAAAAACGCTCTCCTGTAAAATTAAGTTTTTGTAACATACGATAATATCGCGCACAGGGGTCTATATGTTTATGTAATTTGTCAGCTCTATTTTTAATTCTTTTAAAAATAAAATATCCTTATCTGACACTTTGGTTTGTTCAGCCCATAAAATAGCTTTTGAAAACAGTTCGCCATGCAAACTCAATTAAACTAAAATCTTTTACATTTTAAATACTTATTTTGTCTATCTCTAGAGAATAGTGAAAAAATTTTACTGCAAAAAAGAACACTTGTCCGGACTATAAAGGAAAAATTTCTAGCCTCTCCGAAAAATTTGAGTGTCCAAATTACTGGATATTTCGAATGCACTGTACGTACATACTTTTTGAAAGGATATTAGGATATTTTTCAAAAGGATACTGTTTAAACAGCTCATGTTTAGCCTTTAAGTGAAGAAATTTCGTTTTTTGTAACACATTTACGAGTAATGGAGTTCCACAGACTCATTGGATCATGAATGGATTAAATGATCTTTTAGTAAAATATCGAAACAACAAATATTCGAGAAGTACAAAATTTATATACAAACTAAAACTTATAGCACAAAAAAAGGTTTAGAAGTTAAAACTATTAAGTTCTCTGTGTAAGTTTTTCGTGAAGCTTTTTTTAGAAAGGCACCTTTTTTAATAGGATACCTTTTATTCGTTTTTAAGACTAAAACGTTACAATTAAGTTATGAATTTTAGTCGAACTGCAAAGAAACTTTATTATGGCTTAAGTTCGCTTAATTTAATTTTTAAATTTATTTAGAAAGGATTTTAAAGCATGTAACAATTGAAAATACCAAAGGAACATTTGGCTGCACGGCAGATCGAACTCACATCATGATGTTTCGCTCTCATCATCAGAGTTCCGTGCTGTTTGCTTACGTACTTATTGCGATACTCATAGCCAAAGTAGTTAACGATGTCCAAGGCTAAATTAATGCGAAAGCTCTTACAAGTAGAAAATTTTTTTTTGCAAACCTTTTCCCACTGGGTTCATGGACTAGTGTCAATAAGCAATTGAAATTAGTTTTAGAATTTGAATATGCACGATCGATCGCACTTAAAAGAAAAAGAAATCATACTAAAGCTATAAACACATTCACGACAGCAGGCTACATGACTAGAAATGCCGCTGGCTACAAATGTCGCGCCCTGTAGCCAGGTACTTGAAAACTTTGAAAACGACAGCTTCACAGGAAGCAGCTGTTTCATTTATATTTCAGAGATGCCTCTTTAGATTTTTTGCTTTTTTTAATAACTTAAAAAACGTGATATACATTCACATTTCGAATTTCTGTCATTTTCGAGTTTTTTTTTGAGTTTTTCACATTTCTTGCATTTTTAGCTCGTTTTAGAAGATTTTACTAAATTTTGGAAAATGTCGCGCATTTTCGCGATATGATTGACTCACTGGCCTTTTTATTGCTTCATTGAATTTTTAAGATTTTGTAAAAAGATGAACACAGACTATTGATCTAATATACAGGAATTTCATTGCACTTATTTTTATGCAAAAATTATTTTTACACAAAAAGTTAATACCAAAAAAAAATAACTGTAATTTTTTCATTTTAATTTGCATTAAAAAAATATTTCTAAGCACTAATTTACATATTTTGTTATATTGTCCACAATTTGTTTCGTCGCCAAAAAAAATAGGAATTAGTTTAATTTTGACAGCAGTCGTTAAGCAGCTCTGTGTTGAAGAACAGCTCTCGCGTCATCGTAATTATTTCTTAAGTGCGGTCAGGCCTGCGTGTGTTGTTTGGCCTTCGAGAGTTTTTCGTCTCGTTCGCACTGGTTGACTGATTTGCCACGGATAACCGTCTTGCGTTTCTTTTGTGGAATTTCGTTGACAACCACGTTGCTACTTCCTATGTGAAGGCATAGGTCGGGTATAGTCGGTCACAAAAACATTTTTAAAAAACTGTTAACAACATGATGGACATATGGTCTAGTTACCGGCGCCATTTTTGTGCAACCATATTCTGCAAATTTACTTTGTCGAATATGTACCAACAAATAAATAAATATTTTTGACAGCTTGTAGTCGGTAGCCCGCTGTCGTGAATGTGTTTACAGCTTTACATATTTGTATTTCATCACAGATATGTAAAATTGAAACTGTAAAATATTAAAACACAAAATGTATAAAGTATTCAAAATATAAGGAATTTTTATGCGTGTTGATTTTTAATTAAGTTTATGTTTTATTAAGTTTAAAAAATCACACAAATTAAAATTTTTTCCATTCAATAAAAAAAGTTGGAATTTAAGTTTGGTTGTACACTCATAATTTCTGCAGTTTAATTTTCCAGGAAATATCATATTGAAATAATGAAAAAGTAAAAATTAATTTTTTTCGCATACAAAGTAAGTGCCAAATGTTTATGCAATTAAAATTTGATACGCTACTTAGTACTCAATAATAGTTTATAATCCCAAAATGTTATCAAATAAATTAAACAATCGACATTTAGATAAATGTTCTTATAGAATTTCAAAAACAATTTTTTTCACTATTGTTCACATAATCAAGCAATAAATAAGAAAATATGTACAATACAGCCAACGTTTTGGCCCGGAAATCATTTATAAGCTAAAGAAATATTTTATATTGTACATTACTGAAAGGAAATAAACAGAAATGTACACAGACGAACGAACTAATTTGTGGTCGGTCGGTCTGTCTTTACAATATTTAAGAGTATGTACGAGAGTATAAACCTAAAACAATGTTGAAAAAGTTACTGGAGCAACTTGTACTAGTAGTACTAACTACAATATGTATTAATAGTTTGCGCTGTTACTATGGCTATAAATATTAGTTTCTGTGTCAAATCCACTTTTCCTCCCTTCAATTTTCCTGCCAATAAAATTAGAGAAGAGTAAAAGAAATAAAACAATTTTATACACAATGCTTAAATTCAACTATGACTTGACATGCTTAGTGAGCCAAAAAAGGGTGAAACATTTCTAATTTGAAACTTAATTTTGTTACAAAAAAAATCAAAATCAACATATGCGTTTCAAGTGTTTCAGATAATTATAGAACAATACTTCAAATTATGTGTACTTCTAATACTTTTTTGAGAGTCTATAATATAATGTAGAGAAATAAAAAAAACTTTTTTGAAAGGTTTCCTTGAAATAGTATCAAGGCGAATTCATAACAGGTGGTCTCGACAGCTCTGCTATTTTATTTTTGCTCCTTGTATCTCCTTTCATTTTTAATTGTTTTGTTTGTCAAAATTAGTTCATATTTGATTTTTATATAGTGTTTGACGTTGATTTTGACAAAGAAAGCGAACCTACCTGTTATGAATTTGTCTTGAAATAGTATGTACAACAAAAAATTAATTTAAAAAGAATTTAAAAAAGACAGGAAGTGTCTTGAGGGATCCCAATTATAACTATTTTCCTTATCTTTATCCATACATATTTTATATAGGCTGACTTCTAAAGCGCATCGATACATATACAAAGTGGCGAACCATTCCATCAACTTTGAAACCCTGATTGCTTTTTTGCGCCGCGGTGTTTCTAATGAACATGCACGAAGCGTTTTCAAATGGTTTTGTACTGCGACGTATTTTATTTGACTCCATGTGTATCCTTTCTCTGAGAGTTCTGCGTCCACTAGGACTCTCCACGTATTTCATCTTCTGGGGCTTCCCTGTGGACTCCAATCGATGTTAGTGCGGGCTATGTCGTCTTGTGGCTCTCTGAATGTGTGGCCAATCCACTTTCGTTTGCGACATCGGATTTCTTTACTTACAGGCCCTTGCTTCGTGGCTGCCCAAAGGTTTTTATTGGTGAATTTATTGAGCCAATAGACGCGCACTATACTAAATAATAGCGAAATTTTATTTACTAACTTGCTTTTCTCTTGTGCAACATTTAAGTATAATTTTTGTACCTATTTAGCATTCTAGCAGTTTGTTTTTTTGCTGGCAACACTGACAACAAGCAAATAAATTAGAATAATAACAGTAGCAATAACAATGCGTTACTACATGAATCGCTCTAACTGTAAAGAGTCGATTTTGAGATTGTTACGCATTTTTGTCTACCCCTTAATTCATAACTTATCATAAAAAATACATTTCTGGATCTAAAAAATATTTTTGAAAAAATATATTTTTTAAATGCGTTACAAAAGAGGGGTGTAAAACGCCAAAAATGGTGCTGTGGAATATATCAGCAGGACCTTCCTTATTAAAAAATTTCTCAGAGCACAAAAAATAGTTTTTTTTTTAATTGTGAACAAAATTTACAATTCAGGAGAGACCAAATGCTAAACACATGCCACAGTGAGTATGTATCTTTTAATTAATTTACCTTGGAACCAGTGTTATATAATGATATCTAAGTGATGATAGTCATAGGGGTAATTCACGCCTGAATTTTGAATATACATAATAAAAAATATTTGATTTAAGTTTTATTTATTACACAAATTTTAATATACCGTCAGTCGCGAAATATAAATAAATAAAGAGTCACTTTAATCTTCGCATACAAAATAAAAAGTTTTTTTCTTACACGTTAAAACCTGAAGATCCTCTCTAGGAAAATACAATTCCATTGCAAAATTTGCTGAAGAAGCATACAAGTTTTTTAAAATAGAAAAATAATCACCCCTATCGTGAATATTTTTCTCTTTTCCCTGATGTTCCAATTGTAAATAATTCGCGGGAAAAATGATCGCACAACAAAATAAATTCCCTTATCACGAACAATATTTTTCCGGAGGATTTTCCCACTTTTCCCTTTGGTTTTTTTTTCAGATGAACTGAATAAAAACATCATGCATTTCAACATTTTCCTTCTAATTGCATATGAAAGTTTATAAATATTTGATTTTAGGACAATATCAGTAAATACTGTTCATTATTCTTAATAATAATTCCACACAAAACCGTTTTGGACAAAGTAAGCATTTTTTTGTGGTATACAACTTATAGAAGCATTCACTGGACCTAAAATATTTAAAACACATATTTATTTGCACTTAAAATTATTTAATTTATAAACAGAAATGTGAATTTCTTCATTGTTAAACTTGAATTTTTAATACATTTTTAAGCTTTACGAATCTTTTTCACTTTTCACTATACATTCACTGAGAACTGACAGCGAGAAAAAAGTTCACTAGAGATTCACGATAGCAATTTTCCCTTCGAGGGGAACAATTTGCTATTCACAATAGGAGTGAGTGTGTAAATATAACACACATACGTACGTACCGTGCTAATTGTCATGAGTGTGTTAAAAAAGGGAATTTTTATTTATTAATATTTAAGCAGGACACTGTTTTAAGCAAAAATCAAACAATAAAAACTTCAAAGGTCGCTGTTTTTATGAAAAACATAAATATAAAAATTCATTTTTCTGGATTGTTACTTAATTTTGTTAAACAGGAGCAAATGAAAAGTTTTGTTTTGGGAATTTATATTGAAACAATAAAAATCTCAAAATTGTTTTCGTGTCCAATATACTCGTATGTATGTATGTACTCGTATGTATGTATGTATGTAAACCTTTAACCGAACATTTTTATTCTATTTTTAAAGACATGCATAAATAACGTTTATTAGCTAATTTACTGTTTTTGAATAAGAATTTTTAGTACAAGTCTATTGACCTTAAAGGATTGTTATCAAATTCCATTTGCATTGACGGGTAGAGAAGCAAGTGAAACATATTTGTTCGAATACGTTTTTCTCTGTAGAATCACAAAATTGTTCACTTGAACGAATGCTAGAAGTGAATATGACATCACTTGTTTTAATGATGTTATTAAAAGAAAAAGAAAAACAACACAAACACACACAAATGTACAACATAATTATAAAGTGCTGTCTAAGCAGACGCCAGATTAATAAATCAATCAATTCGAGTTTATTTGTTTTCCAGTAGTTAATTAATTTATATGTATGTATATGTATGTATTACAATTCAGTAAAAGTTAACTTAACAATTTCGTTTGCACATCCATTCACACATGTGTAGGTCTGTATGTGTATGTATATCGTCATATAAATCGCGAAAGGACTTCTTCATAATTTTTCTGCAGAGTTAAAAAACTTGATGAAATGCCAACTTTGTAATCATGCAAATGATTTCTTCAGGATAGCGTCATTAAACAACCCTGAATTAATAATACTGTAGTAATGTAGTATGGGTTTTTATAATCACAATAGTTAGCATTTTATCAAGTTCCGTAGCTCTGCCGTAATATTATGAAAAAATTATGTTAGGACCTTTTGCATTTTTTATGACGCTATGCGGATGAATAAGCCCAGTGGTCATTTTTTGCCAACATATCTGATGCCAGAAAAAAATCAGCTATTCAGCAGAATAGTCCGCAATGAATATCCCATTAATATCGGACTACACAGTAAAGAAAGAAAATTTAATTTCATTCAGATATTAATTAGAAAATTCTCAGCTTTTCTGAACTATTTCGTCAGCAGTTTTTCTTATTTTCTTAAAAAATATTGGATATTTCCGCTGCTTGTTGTCATTTTGTCGGAAGACCAAGCCTTAAAAATTCTTCACACATTTAAAGAATAGTCCGCACATTTTCCGAGCTGTTCCATAAATTAGCTTAAGACTTTTATCTGGCAATTCTGCTTATAGTTTGCTGGTTTCGTAATAATTTATATTTCTTGAGAATTCTTACATAAATATTAAAACTTTTTAACTTGTATAAAACGCCTTACAGTTGTCAGATCTTACAATATTGTCGTCAGTAAAATGTATTAAAAATATATTATAATCGTGTGAACTGGCAATTTTTGTCTGATAACGTTCTGACAATCGTGTCAACACCCTTGGTTGCCATTGTCAGACGTTGTAAGACTTTTTTTATTGTCTGTTGTTTTTGGTAATTGTTTTATGGATATATTAACGTATAAATATTTATTTAAAAATAGTTTTAATACATTTTCTTCTCTTTCTTTTCTTAATTTATGGAAAAATAAATTTTCATAATAAAATTTTATTATTATTTATATACACAAACTTTCCCTTTCTTATCCCTTAAAATGGACTGTGCTCTGAGAATATGAGAGACTATGTACCAAGGCAGCTCAACAAGGTAGTAGCGATAACACCGCTAATTTTCCTGACTAAATGTCATTTGTGTAAAATTAAATTTGTGTTGATAATATACTAATAACAAGATGGCTGATGCCAAACTGCCAAACACCACAGCTTTGAATAATGTTTGACATTTGTTAGAGGTTACACTGTGCTAACAGTGCCTCCCGGTTATGTACAAGTTTTGGCAGTTGCTCAGGTATTTTGTTATAGAATCGCTACAGAAGATCTGACAAGTTATGTTTACATATCTCTCCGTTATCGTAACATAGTTATATCTCAAAAACAAAATCGTTCTTTAGAAAACGAGTTTAATGTTTTTAAATTACACACATCTCAATGGAAAAATAAAAAAAAATATTCTTCGTTCAAGAAGTGAGTAAACAAGATATTTGTCTGAAGTTTCTGCACAAGATAAAGAACGATACAACGAATAATTCTGCATTCTCAACAAACAAAATTCTTTATAGAACAGAAAATGCAACCAGCTTGCCATTTTTCTTTTGTGTTTTTTGACAGCTTCGAACCTAAAAGCAGTGTTGTTGTTGCTTCGACACTACCTGTATTATTTTACCATGCTTGCAACCATGTGAACTGACAATCTAACTCGTGATGGCAGTTTCTGATTGTCAGGTCTGACAATATTGCAAGATCTTGCAACTGTATGTACAGAGTTTAATACATATATATGTATGTATGTATACGATGCTCCTAGAGAGCTGCTATAAGCACTAGTAAAATCTATCGCGTAAGAAGATTTAGAAAAGCCAGACAATTTTTTGTTACTGCGTGTAAATTTTGTATGACATTAATACGGAATGTTGTAAAAGAATTCAAACATTTCTGAAAATATTTTTAATTTTATGTCAGACGTTTTTCAAACATTCTAACCATTTTCAGATGTCTTAACGATACTGTTCCGACATGTCGGAAAACTATTCTCTCGGACACATCGCAAAAATTTTGTAAACCACTTTCCGATTTTTGCTACGTTTTCTTATCAACTTCAGATACGAATTAGGCAAATAATGTTCGCTGGGAATTTAAAAGGCGGGATGGGATATGTGTGTTCAAGTAGTTTGTAAAAACCAATGAAGCTTTACAAATGCAAATTTTGTTATTTATTTAATCAAACAAGATACTTTATTGAAGATTTGAAATTAATTAGTTTACACACAACTTTTAATTAAATCTTAATTTAACTAATTTGTATCTAAACGTTTCTATGAGAAGTTTCACACATATCGTCACGACGTTTCCGGATTAGACAGAATAAGGACCTTTTCAATATGTTGGCGGTCTCTTCAGACCCACTAATTTCATCACGGAGACATGTAAGATCTCGAAAGGATTTGGAAGAACATAATTATGAGAATATATATCATTTGAAGCACAAGAAGTTGTGTTTTATTTTGATGCTGAAGGATTTCAAATTCAAGCGATTTTTAACGATTAGAAATATCTTGGTAACTTCAAAAATTATGATTTTTGCAACGAAAAAACCACTGTGCATAGTGCCTCTGTGGGCCTGTGGTCATGCAGGTTACTTATTTTTAAGGGGAAGCGGTGACCTTTGAAATGCTTTATAGATTTTTAAACTATTTTTATTACTTTTAAAGTTATGATGTTTGTAATAAAAACAGTTAAATCCCGACACTGTGCACAAAGCCTGAGGAGTCTTCTTTCAAATGCTTCTTAATTTTTTTAAATATCTTTATTACTTTAAAACTTATGATTATTGCAACGAAAAAACTTAAAAGGCCACACTGTGCGTCGGTCACAGGTTGACAAGTCTTAACATGTTTTTTTGGTAAATTTCAGGAGACAAACAAAACGTTAATACTCCGTTACTAAATCGTGTTGGAAGTAAATAAAAAAAAAACAAAATTAGTAGAAGTAGGGAAGGAAATTTTTTAAAAATATAAATGAAACGTCCTAACATGCAGAAGGACAAACACAGTCTTTTGGCATCAAAAACCCGATTCGATTTTTTGCGAGTTAAGAGTTGTCAACCTGTGACCGACGACATGTTTTTATTTAAGTCACGTTCACATTGAATTTCTGATTATTGTGATATTGTGTCAAAATTACTATTCTTTAAGTGGTAAACAGTTCTTTAATTAATAGTGACGTCACCAATTAATGTCAAAAAATAGTTTTGTGCCAATGAAAATACTAATTAATATCTAGCGAGCAGTTAAAACGATAGAATACAATTTTGTCCCAAATTTAAAAGAAATATAATAATTTTTCATTGCTTTAATGATATCAAGGAAAATAAACTTTGATTCCTAAAAATCACTCTAAAGCAGCACGTTAAGGACACTTAGATTTTTAATTTATAATGAACGTGATTTCCATTTGAAGCTCATAAAAATCTCCGATTCAATGCCTCCTGCATCAGGCAACACATCATCTATGATATCAAAAGCCATTTGTTTATTCTAAATTATCACTATTTTTATCTACGCCGGAAATTAGTATGAATGATGATTATCTTAGCATATCATTAACGATGACATTTACCCTGTAACCAATAACACAAAATAAATTCAAATGAGGGCACAATTGCTTAGCAATCTTCAAGCAGTATCTTTAAGTGACTCATTTTCTAATACTCAAAGCCGTTGTTGCTAGCAATTTTTTAAATAACTACGTATGCCTTAAAAAAAATCCCCATTTTATTTACACACATTGTAGTCATTGAAATTAAAGGAAAAAATTAAAAGGATCCTCGTGAACACAACTCAAATTACATTTGCTGTAATTGATCAAATTTATGGGACTTATTTCTTGCAGTTCCTTTTATAATTGTAGAACAGTTTTTAATAGACAATGTCAATTTCCTTCTCCAGCTACTTATTGTAGTAAATTGAATGCCTCTCATCACACACTTTTCCCTTTAATTTTTCGTCGCTTTTTCGCTTTTTTTCTGGTTTTTTATTTAAACAGAAAAATTGCCAAAACTTCAATATTTCAATGGCAGCAGTAAAATCTATGCAAATATTAAACTTGAAACATCTTTAGACATAGAATGACATCGAAACCACATGCGAACTTCTACGACCGCATGTCACATCAGTCTGGGAGGAAGAAAGGCTACCTCCATCTTCAAAAAATTGCATAATCGTTAAGTTACCGAAAAGTGGCGGCTTGAAAGATTGCAACAACTAAAGAGAAATTACTCTGCTTAACGTCATATACAAAATACTAGCAGTCATAATATAGGAAAAGCTTCAAAGTAAAATGAAGAATAATTTCAGGATGAACAGGAATGGCGTACTCCCCTGAACCTACTGTTCACAAATTTCAAGAAAGCCTTCGATACCATCACACGGAGACTGTCATATGGGAAGCATTGAGAAGAAAAGGAATACCCCAGAAATACCTCAAATCATCAAAGCTATGTACACGGATGCACAACTCTCAGTTCTTCACAACTGGAATACAAATCAACCATTTCACAAAAACGATGGAGTAAAAAAAGGATACCTCCTATCACCCCTGCTGTTCCCTATAGTGCTGGATGGCATTCTGAGCGAAGTATGTTCAGAGAGAAGAGCAATCACATGGAGTCTCTCTTACACCAACTCGAGCATTTGGATTATGCGGATGATACTTGATCTCCAACATGCAAGTAAAAGTAGACTCGAGATAAATATCAAGAAAACGAAAGCTATGAAAATTAACAACGTTAGCACCGATAACGTCATTCTTAACGTGATACTATCAGAAAGAATCCTGACAGTATAACAAGAATGGAGCTAGAGTGGAATCGCCAAGGATCAAGAGGCCGTGGTCGGCTAAAGAACACATGGAGATACACGATACTCCAAGAACTAGGACAGTGCAATCTTACATGGGAAAACTACTGCAACAAATCGTTTAACATGAAGATGCTTTTGCACCCAAGAGGTGTAGTGGAGAGTAAAAAAGACATAGAATGAAATATATTAATATCGTTATCTCTTTAAACTACAAAATTCAGTGTTTCCTTTTATTAATATAGTACATACATTTATATATTAAAAAAAATTTTACGCCTTGTTGAACAAAAGGAAAATATTTTCAAAACAAAATTTTCCTCATTTATAAAAAAAATCAAATTTGAGAAAAAAGAACCTTAAACGTGCGGATTTCCCCCCACTCTGACAACACTGCTCTTGCTTGTGCAAATCTTTTTTTTGCTCCTTTTACGACTTCCAAATTGTTCTATTATGTGAACATTTTCCTAATATCTACATTATTTTTTATATTTTTAAAACCAATTTTAACATTCAATGATTTTGTTTGTTTGCTGCTTTTGTAAACAATTGAGTATAAATTTGTTTTTCCTAAAACAGTATTAATTTCACATTGTCCTCTTGGTGTGAAGGTGATTCGTATAAAAAACTAATAAAAAGTAAATAAAATTAGTGAAAATAAATATTAGTAAGGAAAATTGTGTTACATACCACCCACAACCACCTTTCCCATCCAGTAATCGATAAAAATTTTATAAAAACGAGGGTTAGCAGCAAAATTCAGAGAAACTTTGCCGTGTTTTATAAAAAAATATGCCTTATAGAAAGTGTCCTTTATGAAAATGATGTAAAAAAATATCTCTTATAAAAATTATGTTTTTCAAAAATTCTCTTTTACAGACAGTATTTTATATAAAAGGTATTTTTTATAAAAAGTACCTTTGAAATGCACTTTCATACAAAAATCTTGTTACAAAATAACTTTTTATCCGTGAACGACAAAGGTATACAATTTTCAATACATGGCACATGCCGATATTGAAAATTATAGGATTATTAAAACGTAGGGGTGCAAACAAATACGTACGTTCACAGAAAGCAATGACTACAAACGGGTTCCATTATAAATAAGTGCCGTATATCGATAGGTGTAGCATAAATAAATAGAAAATGCTTTTTATATTGCTAGGAATACGTACAAATATGTTGTAGCGTTTGAAAAAAAAATTTTTGCAGAACTATAACAAAAGGAAACAATTTATTTTCAACTTATATTTGTTTTAGTCAAAAATTGCACTTCTTTATTGGGTATTAACTTTTTGAGTAAAAATAACTTTTGCATAAAAATAAGGTCAATGAAATTCATGCATATAGGATCAATATTCTGTGTTCATATTTTTATAAAATCTTAAAAATTCAATGAAGCAATAAATCATATCGCAATAATCGCGAAAGTTCGCCAAATTTTCCAACATTTTTAAAAGCCGGAAAATCTTCTAAAACCGGCTACAAATGCAAGGAATGTGAAAAACTTGCAATCCGATCACTGGGAAAATTAAAATGTTGAATATCATTTAAAAGTCGATGAAACAATCACCCTTATTCCAGTTGCCAACATGAATACAAAACGATATTGTTTTGCCTTGTTTACTTCAAATTGTTATTCCATTTGTCGTTATCGGATATTATCGATGACTGTCAACATAGAATTTGTATTCTACAAGAAAATTTTACGGCGATATTGTTTTGAAACGACTTTGAATTTACCAACGCCATTTTTCATAACGACTTGATTTTATTTGAAATATACCTAAATTGAAAAATTTTAAATAAATCTGAAAAATTTAAAATAAATTAATTAAAAATTAGTGGAAGATTTGCAGAAGATTCCCTTTCTTGCAGTGGGATTTTGCAGCGGCACTCTTCCAAGTATTTTTAGAGAACAATTTTAAATTCTCCTGGCTGGCCGATACGTTTAGGAGATGGATGACAAAAGGCAAGGAAATAATGAGCGAAAATAGTCGCACATAAAAATAAATTTTCTTAATAGGTTTGAAGTTTAAAGTACTTTTAAGTAACTTTCAAACCTTTTCGAAAAAAAATTATACAATCAATAAAGCAATACACTGAAATTGGTGTTCACTTGCTTTTCGGTAGGTTAAATATGTCGAATTTCTGTCTCAGAAATTTTAGTTCTAATATGAGATTTTGGTTTTCTTGTTTTTTCATCATCACTCTCGAGTCTAAATTTATATCACAAGTAAAAAACATTTTAACTTTTAATAAAATTTTTGTTCAAAATTAACAAAAAATACCACACAGCTGTTTCAAATATTTAGAGATGTGTGTTTGATATGTTGACATAAACGATAAATCATCAACGTTGTCGTCATCCCGTTATAGAATGCAAAAATGTTATTGAATTGATGACGACGTTGAAATAAAATTGTATTGACAATCAAATGACGGCGACGTTGACGACGATAATTGGAATAAGGGTAAATAATAAATAGAAAGTCACCCACATTGCAAAAAACGCGAAATGTTTTTACGGCCGTAATACTGAACCAATTTTGGAAAGATTTATATACTTTTAAAAGGACTTTTACATAGATGTGTATAATGTTAATTTTATTTAAATCGGTTCGATATTTAAGGACCTATAAGGGTTTGAAGTTGCTACTAACACATGCGCACTTATTAAACATGCATGTATCAGCTTCAACTTGAAAAATAAACAAAGTGTGCATGTGTGTTTGTCTAATTTGCTTTTCATAGAAATGAGACAGAGTTTTTTTTATTTTGTTTATTTAGAGTGTTTTTTGTTTTTGTATTTTATCGTATGTAAATGTTTAATATTAATTTCTAGAATGCGGTCGATTCAGTCGACCGCTGGATACAATAGTGTATATAAATGTAAGAAAGTTCACAATTCAAAGTGTGACATTTTAATTAAACTCTTGTTGATTTGAATTTTTTCTATCTCCCTCTTAATAAATTTGAACTCTCGTTAATATGAAATATCGACTATTTGAACGTTTTCTCTGGTCTCATGAACTTCAAATTATCGATATTCGATTGTAATACAGAATAAAAAAGGTATATTTTATAAGAACTATCTATTTTAAAATATGTATATCTTTTTAAAAAAAAACTATACCTTTTCGTTCTACTCCTGATTTGTCGCTAGAGAAATATCGCAAAGTGTTTTGCTAAATGTCTTGAAATTTGAACTTGTCATAATTTCAGCGTTCTGCTAAGTAAATTTATTATTCGAGATTTTCTCCCGATTTATTTTAAAATATTAATAAATTAACCAAAAATTTCGTGTTAACCCTCCATTAATTACAATGTTTGTAAGTTGTACTAATTCGGATTAATGTCTGTTGATGTTTCTATGTAAATTAGATTACAAAATTTATTTTTTTCTGTCCACCGTTGATAATGCCAGGCGACAAAATAAATTGTCGCAGCCTGTTGCTTTTGCATTTCGGCAAAATGTGTGTTTTAGCTAAAAACAAAATTGTTAATAAAAAACTTAAAAATGTAAATAAAAATATAAGAAGAATTCTTTCTCAATTCTATTCATCTCATGTCCACTCCCTTGGCCAAGCCTTTGTGTATGATATGCCCTGCGAAATTATCGTGAACTTCTTTCGTGTAAATCATTCGCGATCGATAAACACAAAGAGTTTACCACCAGTCGCACAATTTTGTTTCAAAAACGCCTCGATTTCGAAGATTCGCTCCCGTTATAAATAGGAAAACTTTAGCAGATCAAAAACGAACCGTAAACGATACGACATCGAATAGATTCCGATATTTTAAAAAAATAATTGAAAATGATTGCTCGATATTATATAGTGGGGTTTTGATATTTTTCTTTTACTTATTTATTTTTTATATCTAAATGGAATATGGTACTTTTAATTTGATATATTTTTCTAATCACCCTTATTCCAGTTGGCGACATCGACGTCACGTTAACACAATACCAATAAATTGGAGCTTCTCTAGTCGCTCTCGAATTTTGTGCTACTGGCGGTCTATTTCTATTCTCTATGGTCCAGAAAATAAAATGCGCCTGTCAATAGTAATCAGTTGTTTTCGACAACGGATAGACAAGCCCTAATTTTTTGGTATTGTGTTGACGTGACGTCGATGTCGCCAACTGGAATAAGGGTGATTAGAAAAGTAGTTCGTCATAACGATCGTTCAGATTTTTCAAAACTGTCAGCATTTTTTTCTTAATGTTTAATTTCGTGAAATTATCGACAGTAGTTCACTGTTCGCCCACATTTCGTTATCGGAACAGTTCTGTTTTGAAAATTATTCGCCTAAGCGAATATTTCTTTGTTTTCTTATGTCCCAGGTCAGGTGGGTAACTGCGCGTACTTCCTCGTTTTATTATTGTTCTTTTTTGGGTATCTTTCTGTATATCCACCATAAATTAGTAGAGAAGTGGATTCATGCGCGCTATGTCCTTGAATAGTATTTTTATCAGTCTTGAGAGAAATTTGCCGAACTTTTTTGTTTTAAATAAAGATGTTAAGACTCCAAAGAAAATATTATACCCGACGTAAAAAATTTGTAGTATTTTTATTTAGTAATTAAAATCAGCAGAATAGTTTACTCTGAAAATCATTGTTTGTTCACTTATATTTTCTCTTGTTAGTTACTGCAATTACCACATTGCTTACAGAAATTATGCCATTGGCATTGAAAGAATTGTGAACAATTATTTCACATTGTTGTACTTGTAGTTCTAATAAAGGCTTTAGGCCAACTACTGAAGTAAATATGTAGTAGATGGAAAGGAAATGTTTTAGATTTTTTCCCTCTTTTCTTGTTTGCTAGTGTGACTGAAATTATATAAACGTTAAGATCATTATGTATGATGTAGAATGTAAAGTTATTTCAGATACATTCAAATACAATTGGCAGAACTGAACGACAACATAATAAGCTGTGGTCCTTTCTGAGCTGTTTTTTTAAAGTTCCAAAAATATGTAAAAATACTTCAGCTCGTTATAAATTATATTTTCAGTAAAATTTATCCACATCTAAATTTAAAAAATATTTGTTCAATTCACAAGCTCGTATTAACGTTGTATGTGTTGTGTAATCGTCTAATTATAAAGTATTGTATTTTTGTTATTGGTAGTTTTCATACAAATGTGTATTATAATTATACGTTTGAATTTTATACGTTTTATAAATGATTGTACTGAGGACAGGTATGGAAAAATTCTATTTGTAAAGCTAAGTTTAGACGATATGTTGAATCAGCATATTTATGCTGAAAAATTTGTTAAAAGTCACCCACATTGAAAAAAACGCGAAATTTCGCAAAAAGTTGCAAATTTAGAAGAAATCGTAAAATCTTCTGAAACGAGCTACAAATGCAAGGAATGTGAAAAACTCGCAAAATCCTTTTTTTTAAAGAGAAGTAACACTCAGGCAATTAGTATGCCTACCAACCAGTAGGTGTGTTACCTTCTTTGGGAAAGGGATAGTGAGAGGGGACAGATGGTGAAAGTGAGAAATCTTAATTTTTACAACTCTGATATTGCGCATTGTGTTAGCTTTTAGATCAGTGTTGCAGCGACTCTATTGTCAAGTAGGCGCATTAAATGTGTTTTAATTATTTTACTTCGCCGGCGATTTTGCTACAATACTGACGAAGGAGGGCGCTGTGATGTCCGCTAGTATACACCAGTATCAATTGCTGTCAGTACTGTTCAGTGACCAGTGCTATGCCTGCATCACTTAAGCAGTCCGACAACAACAAATACAATGACATACTAATGCACATCTGAAAAAATGCTGGATGTTATGACTTGTATGAAGCTGGGCTCGAACCCACGTTCTTAACATTATTTGCTTTGTAGTCAACGCGCCAACAACTTCAGCCAACAGCACAAAAATGACGAAAATTCGCAATAACTTCCAATCATTGGGAATATTAAAATGTTTAATGTCATTTAAAAGTCGATGAAACAATGAAAAAAATAGAAAAAGTCACCCACATTGCAAAAAATGCGAAATTTCGCAAAAAGTTGCAAATTTTTGAAAAAGCCAGAGAAATTTGTAGCCATGCACCGTAATACTGAACCGATTTTGGAAATATTTATATATTTTTAAACAGGATTTTACATAGATGTGCACAATCTAAATTTTATTTAAATCGGTTCGATATTTAGGAACCTATAAGGGTTTAAAGTTGCTACTAACACATGCACACTTATTACACATGCATGTATCAGCTTCAACTTGAAAAATAAACAAAGTGTGCATGTGTGTTTGTCTAATTTGCGACGATACAACAAATTTGTCTGTTCACAAGCACATAAACAAATATCGTCTTCTTTTAAACGATAAGCCTACACGACAGAGCTTGTGAATTGAACAATTATATATTAGTTTTTGGATTATTAGCATATAATCAAAAATATTATCAAAATATCAAATTGTTTAAGAATGAATAAATGAATATTTTGGAAATGCTTTCATTGTATTGTCGTCCATTGTGTACTACTGTGTATATAAGTGCAATTAATTTTGTTGTTTTTTTATTTTAATTGAAAAAAGCCACAAAACAAATTATTATTTAGACAAAGTCTCATTATAAGTAATTTGTTCACTTAAATAAGCCCAAAGATAAATGGGCAAGATTAAAGCTAAAAAGATTATATCAATCCTTAAGCTCCAAATTATCGTATTTTGAAATGTGTACTTATATGGTACATTGACTTTTTGATAAATTTAAATTATCGTTTCATATTACATAATTTAATTGCAATAAACGAATTTAACGTGGCTTTATTTTAAGTCGGTGTGTGCATAGTAAATATTTAAATTTAAAAACGAAGTCCAATAAGCTTTAATGCTTAATAAAGAGAGCTCGCCATTTTTTTAAACAACTGTTACAGCTTTTAACAATTCATTATATTCAATGCGCATTAAATCTGTTTTACACACTCCGCCATACATTCAGTAGTCAGTCATTCACATTTCATCACTATAAACATCACGCCATCAGGAGAAACATAAGTATAGTGGCAGCAGCAGCATGATTACCATCAGCAACACAAATATTTATTGTGTTGTTGTCATTGTTGCTGCTACTGTTGAAGGCATTTCATAACAGCGATTTGCTGTCAAACGCAGTAGATTTCATTTATACTCGTATGACACAGAGAGTAGAAATTTACAACAATAGAATTGATATTATTTTCTTTAAATCTTATACGAGTTTTTTTATTCGTTGTTGTCTTTATTATCACTGCAATGTCCTTGAAATGGTACCATTATGAAAAAAATCGAAAATGCTGTAAAAGCGGAAACACTTTTCAATTGTCTAAATGTTGTCGAAAAAGTTCTTTTTATATTCTTATTTCTATTGTTCGTTTTTGAAAGCAAAAGTTAACGTTTTAATACGTTTGTTTTATTTTAGAAATGGAAATCATTCCTGAAGGCAGACACTTCCGTTTGGTGCAAGAATCTGAGCTTCCCGAAATATTGGATTATTTAGAACGTTTTTTTCCGGAATCACTAAAGGTAAGCAAGCGAATTGTTAACAAAAAATATATATAACGACTGGCAAAAGCATTATTTGTGAAATTAAAGAAAAAAACACGAAATTTTTCATTATTTTTCTTTTTAATTGGCACTTCTCCATGAGTAACAAACTGGTAATTTTTTTTTTTTGTTATATTTACAATTTTCATTTGAAATCTTATAAAAAGTTTACATTTTATTTGTTTAAGTGTACGTTCCTAAGAGCGCAGCAGGGGTCAAATTACGGCATTTGATATCGAACGATATTTCCATACAAATTCAAAAAATTTTGTATGGGATTTCGTTCGATGTGGAATACCGTAATTTGCAAAAAGCTTTTAAAATAAAAAATTTTGGTTTCTGCAGTGCTTATTATTATCATTTTTAGCCGCCGAGTCAATGAAAAAAGGGCTTTAAATCTAATACACAAAGATAAAGAAGACTGGATTCCCTGTAATGAACCTATATTTATAAATATAGAAATGAAATTTCAAAAAATTTTATGTTAAGAAACGATTGTTGAAGTACAAATACGGTCACCTAAAGAATATGAAATATGGGGCCAAGAACAAAACGAATGGTACTAAAGTTAAAACATCACGGGGCCTTGATGGGAAATGTTAAATTTTTGTCAAAATTATCTTAACTTTAACTTTTTCGACTTGCTTTTTGCTTAAAAATTGATTCTCCAATGAGCTTTTTGTTTTGTTATGCTTTTTATTAATAAAAAAAACGTTAAAAAACGGCGTGCGACTTTTATTTTCTCAAACGACATTTCGAATTTTCGTAAATTCCTAACGGTAACCCTGGTCCCCTGTATAAATTGTGTGATTAGTTCTACTTTGATTTGCTTTCGTATCAACTCCAATTATTTCTCAATAAATCTTTTAAATTCATAACTATTAATATTTACAAAACTTTATTCTTTCATTATTATTCTTAAACATTTCTTTAGATAACATGCGATTTGTTTCAACACCCAACAACTTTTTTTAATTGCTAAAAACAAAAACAAAAAGTTTTCTTTTCTTAACAATTTATATTTTGTGCAACTTACTCGTAGTTGATAAAAAATTAAATGTGATGATTAATTGAGGCACTTTGATTTTGAAAGGAAAATAAAGCAACGCAAAAGTTTTTATTTATTTTTTGCACTGTTTTGTAAACTTGTGCCTTGAAAGCAACAAAAAATGAACAGAAATATTGTACAAACATAAATGCCACATGTGCAACATGCAAACAAAAAAAAAAGACATTGCACACAAAACACAAAATTATTATTAACATATAAATTAAAATAGAGATTCAAAATGTTGGGAATGATGATGAGGTATTCATGGTACAAGTGCAAATATTTTCAAAATAGATATGAATATTTAACAGAAATTAAACAAAAATACACAGGGAATTATAAGAAATGAACAATCTTTCTATTAAGAGATTAAAATAGACAGACAGACAGACAAGCAGATCTGTAGCATATTTGCATTTTCCTGTTATGAAAAGTGGATTAAGATTTTTTTTCATAGTACAGGATACGTTTAGTTTGCAACTTATTAGAAATAAGAGAGTGAGTGGGTTTATAACTAATTAACAGGCTTGAAATATGACAGCAGCAAATATTTGACAGCAACCACTGAAAGTGCAATTTTAAAGTTTGCGAATGCCGAGCTGTTACTGGGGGTCTCCACGTGCAATAAACTTGGAAATAGTTATGTATTCAGCTGTCGAATTCTATTGCTTGCACAATAGCCTAATTCACAATGTTTTGCAAATGGTCTTGCATCGTAAGCAAAAAAGTATTCTAAGATAAATCCACAAGGCCGTTCACGATTGCTGGAAAATTTTGAAAATTGCAACAATATGCAATCTCAAATGCAGAAGATCGTGAATAGGAATATTGTTAATTGGGCTAATATGTTCACATTTATTTGCACATTTATTGCAAAATATTTTCAAACAACTGTCAAATTTGGTTGTCATTTTTCTGACATTTGTTTTTTCTCCGAAATCCATAAGAAAAGGTTGTGGTGTGAAAAAATATAAATATGTATATAAAACATGTGTAACTTTTTAAATGAAATAAAGAATAATAAAAAACCCTGCACACAAAAAAAAATCATTAAAAAAGCGCTGGAGCTAAGGTACTTATTCACAGCGAAATTTTTACATTTAAGGGCCTCAGACACGTTCTAAATGCTTATTGTCAAGTTCGTGCACTTGTGCTTACTGGCTTGATGTTACCACGCTTGATGACCCATCATGCATTCATTTTTACTTTGATTTTGTGCTCTTCCTTTAGCTAGAAAAAAAATATAACAATGTCGCTAAATAATGAAATTTTAATAACAAAAATGTTATTTAATAAGTTCTAACACTTATCTTTTCTTTATCAGTCATTTGTTTGTTTTTCTTTTAATTCTAACACTTTTTTTGAGCGAGTAACTTTTCTAATCTTCTTTTAGTTCCGATTTTTTTTTTGACAACTGTTCACAATGAAAATATAATTCTACTGAAAATTTGTTCGTGCTTGATGGGTTAACAGTATACATGTACAAGCAATTGACAGCAAGCATGCCAAAAATCTAAATTATGTGATTTTCATCAAGCGTCCTTTGTGTCACACATACTATCATATTTTCACTTATACTATAACCATGCTTAGCAAGCATTTTGAACGTGTCTGGAGGCCTTTATGTCCAATACATAAGATTGTACATAAAGATATTTTTGACGTCATGCTGCCGACGTTATTGCTTATGTTAGGAAATAAATATTGGGCGTGGAGACGTGTCGTTAAGCAATTTGTTTGGAGCAACCCACTAACACGCCTGCTCGGTAAATCACAATACTTCAAATCAAATTATTTTCAAAAATTAATAATAACAACCAATTATGGCATTTGAGAATCGAATAAAATATTGTATTTAAAATGCCAAACACAAACAAAAAACAACAAAACCCAAAAGCCCAAAAGTCACAATTTAGTTTTTGAAACTTTGTGGTGATTTAAACTTTTGTCGTTTACTGAATAGACCCGTCAGTTTAATAGAACAATTTTATTGTTCCCAAATTTTCTATAAAGTCTTAGCCAGAGCAACTTATTTATTTATTTATTCATTCATTTTTATCTACAGAAGTTCAGTCTTACGGATTACTACAAGGTTTTGCCTAATTATAATATTTAAATAACATTAACTTAAAAATATCATAATTTACATTAAAATTTAAAGGGGGAGTAAAGGGAGTAAAGCTGTTACATAAATGCAAGCATCTTGCAATTGGCTCATTTTGCGCATAGTTTGTTCTGTGGACAAGTTCTACAAAACATTCTATTGTTTCCTAAATCTCTGAGAGGACAATAAATGTTAAAGAAATATGCAATTTCTGCACATTTTATTCTTCTAGATAAAACATTGTAAGCAAACAAAATGGAAAAGTACTACGTTGTTCTATCGGTTAAAGCTTGCAAGCCTAAGAATTTTCTCCTGACCTCATCGGATGGTAATTCAAAGGTCCAATTTAATCTCAAAGCAGTTTTGGTAAAAAATTGTTTAACATGTTCAATACGATTTGAATGATGCAAATAATATGGATTCCATACTATTGAACAATATTTTAAAATACTGAATTGTCAAATTTTGTTTACATTTTAATGTTCATATATTATTTACATAAATTTGTTTTCACCAAGGCGAATTCATAACAGGTGGACTAAATAATAAAACAAGTAGAACCCACAAGCATTTTGTTTTTGTAAAAACAAAGTACATTGTCAAAAATATTTGACTGCGGCGAAAAAATAAAATATTGAAAATTATTATTATTTCAAAAAGTTTTGTTTTTTAAGGGTTGTTTTTTAAAGTCGCTTGAAATATTTAAAAAATATTATTTTGTTGAAGAAATCTGTTGTGTGGAAATGTTTTAAAGATCCGTTGATCAATTATTGGCTCCTGCCATCCGTAATGCCGTTCAACGTCGTTGTCAATCGGTGATTGCCTCAACACCCACCCAAAAGATTTCCACGGATGTAAGTACACATTACAGTTCCATTGAGGAACAAAGTGTTAATGCTTTGATGGCCTGTGCTGTGGGTACTGAACCGGAAATTAGTTTTATTTTGCATTGTAATTTAATTTAAGAAATATCCTATGATTGAAACCTATTGTTAATAAATCTTATCACTACACATGGCCAAAGCACGTTGCTTCTTCAGAATTTGGTTCATCAGCTGCAGCTGCTACTGCTGTGATATGAATTTAGTTTTATATGTTTTAATCTTTTTATCTTTTTATTTACATTTTCGTTTAATTTTTGTTTGTTTTCACAATTAAATTTTTTTATTTTTAGTAAATTTTCAATTTGAATGTAAACAAACGAAATAAATAAATTTTGACATCCAACTATAGTTCGCCTTGAATAAAACTAAAAAAAAAAGTTATCAGCTGCGCTATCCAGTCCACCTGTTATGAATTCGCCTTGGTTTCCACATTAAAATTTTCAATAATTGAAAAAATAATAACGAAAAGGATAAATAAATAATTATAATTGTTTATGTTGGTGTGAGGAATTCCTTATGTTTTGCTTTGTTTCTGGAAATTATTTAATAGCTTTGTTCACTTAATTTTCCATCAGAAACCATCAACGAGAGAGTTAAAAGAAATTTTGTAAAATTGCTCTCAAAAATATTAAAAAGTAAATGAACACTTTAACATCCACAGCTTAAATATATATGACCATATTCAGAAACGCTTAATAAAAACCGTTAAAACCGTTTTCCCATATAAAAATCCAACATTAAACATACAATAACTTTATTAATCGTTTGTGAATAAGGCCAATAATATATAAAACTATCAGCTTATCTGTGAAAAATTATTAATTTTTAAATAGAAAATACATCAGTTTACAGAAATCACCAACATTCGCTTCAATATTCTCTGAATCTGATGCACTAGATTCTTCAATTCAATTGCTTTAGAGATCCTATTCTGCTGATCCTAAGTTAAATTAAAATTGGTTTTCTATTATATATAATAGATTTTACCGTTTTGATAATTTACATTTCATCACTATTTACCATCACGATTCATTTAAAATGTGCCGCAATCAAAACAGCTCATAAATTGATGCATAACAAAATATTGGCCACAAAAATCATCATACAATTTTAAAAATCTATACCGCACTTTACTCTATTTACTCTTAAGATAATAAGATTCAAACTTTTATGAGTTTTTAGTGAAAACTTTTTTCAAATTAATACTGCAGCAAAAATAATGATTTTAAATGACGTAATATGAACAAGTTATGGGGTAATCTGCTCGTTCATAAAATATAAAAAAGAAAAAAGAGCAAACACTGACACACACACACATTTCTCTTTACAGTTTATCAATATTATTTTCAGTTTTCATTTTCTGGCCAACCACAAAAATAAAACTTCAAATCGCAGTTCAAAAGTTTAAGGTCAACAAAATCATCTTTGCAAATAGTGATTCATTTTTGTTTCACATTAAAGAATTTGTAATTGCTGCAGCCAGTTTTTTTTCTAAAGGTACGGTCACATCTGACAAACATTTGTCCAAAAAAACGTAACCACTACTTTTGCTAAGGGTTAGTGTGATTTAACTTGGTTTTTATATCACAAAATTTTTATATTATTTAAAACAAATGCGAACCCATATTTAAAAAAATATTGGAATTAAAGAAAATGAATATTTAGCTTGTCTGTTGGTTACGTTTTTTTGGGCAAATATTTGTTAGATGTGACCGGTACCTTAATATATATTTTTTTTTTGCGAAATCTTAAATAAAAACGAATATAGATTTTATATTTATGAAAAGGTTTTATTTATACATATCAGTTCTGTTAAAAAACAACTTTCTCCCGGTCCCTTGTCAGCTACGCCTTTCTATTCCTTATTAAATGTAGACAGTTTTGGTTGTTAATAAAAACTTTTTTAATTATTCATTTAAATGATGATTTAATTATTATTAATTAAGCAAACGTGATAATAACACGTTTTGCACGAATATTTAATCAGAAGATGGGAACATGGCAAATGTTTGAATTAAAATTTTCAATAAACTTGGCACTGATTAAGATGTGTACCGAAGTATTTTACCCTTGATAGTTGAGGCACGATTCCTTTCACTTTGTAAATGTTATTTGAAAGAAATTTCATTTATTAACCTTCTTTATTTTTAATTTTGTTAACTGCAGCTTTTATAACTGTCCTGCCAATATCGTTATGCTTTTAATGATCTTTCGTGAATGTTTAGAAAAGCAGTATCTTTAACAAATTTTGATATGTATATAAACACGTATATTTTTCCTAAATTAGCCATCCTCGCATCACTTATTAACATTTGCATTTTAATTTCTTAAACGATTTTAAAGTTTAAACTTCATATTTTCTTAGAAACCTGTGACAGTCTTTTTTTATTTTTTTATCAATGTGCTCGATAGGAAAATATTAAAATTAGTGAGTGAAATCATCATGTTATCATGAGTTATCATGATTTTTTTGTGTGTTTAATTCTTACACATCACTGTAACTACCGTTATAATATCATGTGATATCAAAGTTTCCAAAGTAACAATTTGATTAAACGAGTACCAATATGTAAGATAGCCCCAGTTCCTATTATTTTGCACAAAGTTGTAAATGCATATATTTATGTATGTTCACATAGATAATTCTCATTTATTTATGTATATAATCATGTGAATAGAACTGAGGTGAGCTATCAGCCATAATGTAATAATACGCAATTATGCTCCAATTGTTTTGTTTTCAAAAATAGTTTTAAAATAGAACTATAAAACTTGAATCCGTTAAGAACGAATCATTATTATTATTTTATTTTTGTTTAATTGTTGTTTATAATCAAATGGAAATAAATCATGTATAATTTTTCTTCAGATGTGTAATTTACAAAATTTCTTGCTGGCATCACCGAAATATACACGTGCACGTATGCGTGATATTTAATTATTTAAATAACAAACATACGCCACAGTGGTCAAATGAGGGTGCTGTTGGCTGAAGTAGTTAGCGCGTTGACTACAAAGCAAATAATGTCTAAGAACGTGGGTTCGAGCCCAGCTTCATGCAAGTCTTAACATCCAGAATTTTTCAGATGTGCATTAGTATGCCATTGTATTTGTTGTTGTCGGAGTGTTTAAGTGATGAAGGCAAAGCACTGGTCACTGAACAGTACTGGCAGCAATTGATACTGGTGTATGCTAGCGGACATCACAGCGCCCTCCTTCGTCAGTATTGTAGCAAAATCGCCGGCGAAGTAAAATAATTAAAACACATTTAATGCGCCTACTTGTCATCAGAGGCGCTGCAACACTGATCTAAAAACTAACACAGCGCGCAATATCAGAGTTGTAAAAATTAAGCTTTCTCTCTTTCACCATCTGTCCTCTCTCACTATCCCTTTCCCAAGGAAGGTAACACACCTACGGGTTGGTAGGCATACTAATTGCCTGAGTGTTACTTCTCTTTAAAACAAACAAAAAAAAATTAATTGTTAAAATTGTTCTTTTTAACCGACTTCAAAAAGAGTACAGATTTTCTTTGTGAGTATGCAGAACATGTGCCTAAATTTGTATACATACACAGGAGTATGTGCAAAATATATATTTACCTTAACCCTGCAGCCGCACATTCAAGTAGTTCCTTCAAGTTTTTCACACATACTTCGAGTGTATTGAAACTGGAAAAGCAAAACATGAGTGTACATCAACCGTTTGCTCCCTCAGAACTCCGCCATTAACTAACCAATTCCGGATATTGGGTATACTTCCGTATTGGTAGCGTCACGCTCACACAAAGAAAATACATATCTTTTTCAATTATTCATACTTAACCGATTCTTATGAAACTTTGCACACACATTTACTTATCGTGACAATATAAAGCTAAGTTTAGACGATATGTTGAATCAGCATATGTATGCTAACACTCATATGCTTGAAAATAATAACAAATGCCTCTATCAGCATATTCAATTTGTTTGGCATCTACATGAAATGTTGAAAGTAGCAAATTTTTGGATGTCAGCATATGTATGTCAGCATATGTATGTCAGCAAATGAAATGTCAACATAAGAGTTAGCATACGATTTTTGTGTGTCTACGATATGTTGAATTTTATGTGGTTCTATATATGTTGAGTCGTATAAACATTTGTTTCAACTTAATGATGAAACAGAACAAATCTGCAACTACAGGAACAAACGCTGATGGCCCATAATAAAATCGACGGCAGTAACTTCAAATTCTCTCTTATTATTGTTTGATTTTCTTTTGTTTGCATTTTTCGTATGAATAATGTATGTGATTTCATGAAAACACGGTAACATTGTTGAGAGAATGAGTGTCTAAAATTGAGAGTATAAGAAAAAAACTCTGTAAAAATAAAATAGATTCTATTTCACGACCACTTTCTCTGGCAAAATTTTATGTCAAATTGTATGGAAAACAAACGTCAACCCCAGTTCTGTTTCATCATTTATGTAAATAAAAAACAAAAATAAACATAAATGATGTCGTCGGAGCAAATATCACTAGTTATTGCAAAACTTACCAAGTAAAAAATCGAGATAAATTAAGATATAAACACATTCACGACAGCAGGCTACACGGGTGCATGGCTACAAATTTCTCTGGCTTTTTCAAAAAATTCCAACTTTTTGCAAAATTTCTCGTTTTTTGCAATCTGGGTGACTTTTTCTATTTTTTTTATTGTTTCGTCGACTTTTAAATGATATTAACATTTTAATATTCGCAATGATTGGAAGTTATTGCGAATTTTCGCAATTATTGTAGTATTTTGTGAGTTTTTCACATTCCTTGCATCTGTAGCTCGTTTTAGAAGATTTTACGACTTCTTCTAAATTTTGCAACTTTTGACGTAATTTCGCGTTTAATATTCCCAATGATTGGGCTTTGGCATGATGCGCATATGCATACGAATTTGGCATATGCTGAAAAGCTTGCATAGTCCTTTCAACAAATTACATATATGTCAGCATATGCAGGAAATTTGTTAAGCCCTACTAATATGCTGTTTACACGATATGCTGAAATTACCAACATATGTTTATTGGTATTGTTAACAAAGTGTTATCAAATGCTGTTAAACATACGTATTTGTAACAAATTTTTCAGCATAAATATGCTGATTCAACATATCGTCTAAGCTTAGCTTAAAATTATTGTTAGAAAAGTAGGCAGTGTGTAATTTTGTATGTCTTTTTTTGAACAATTCCTGTTTTGTAATCCATTTTACGTTTATTATATATTATTAAATTAAAAACAAAAATTCCTTTACGGCTAATTCAATTGGAAACGCACGCATGTGGTACATTTTTTGAGAAGCTGGCTAAAAATGTTGAAAAAATCATAAGTAGATTTTAGACGTGATTGCTTCGTGATTTTTTTTTGCTATATTGTTATTTTTTCGTATACTTTTGTAATTAATATTTCTACGTAATTACTTAAATTGTTTTAAGTTTATGTTGAAAGGAATTGTTTGGCTCAAGTTCAAATCTTACTTTACTCATTTCTTTATTTATTTTAGAAATTTTTTTATAAACTAAAATTATTTTTATTAAGAAAGTATTATTGGACTAGCAGAATGGCAGTGATAATAATATTTTTTTAATTATTTAAAATTTTTTTTCCTGATTATTTCGTGAGTGTGAGTTTTCGTGATTGTGCGTAACTTTTTTGCTACTCACGTAAGCATGCATTAACGAGAGCTAAAAATACAAGGACGTGCATGAGTAAAGCTTTTTATCGGGAGCGTGAGTGAGAAATCACTCACGATCCCATCTCTAGTTTATATTTACAAAATATCCAAGCTTTTGTTTGTTCAATTTTATTTGTTTTTAGTTTATTTTTTTTTTATTAAAATTTTCAATAATTTTTTATAGGTACTTATATATTTGTGCTTGTTTCGAGAGTGGCACTACCTTCTATATGGACTGCAAATACTTTCAAAGTAATCCACAATTCCTTATCTTGCTCATTTGTAGAGTCCAAAAAAAATTATACATGCTGTACATTACGCTCTCGTTTACTATTCATTACCTTTTTCCGCTGGGCATTTATTGAAAAAAGAGATCTCTCTCTTTCTTTCTCTCTACTGTATGAGAAGTTAGAAAAAATAATTTTTTCTATGTACGTAATTGATATGAAAAATATAAGCCTGAGATAAGCGAATTTAAAATGCTAAACAAGCACTTTGTTTCACTTCGTAAGGTATTTATTTCAGAGAGGAAAAATCAGTTAGATTTTTTTCTTCTGAACCACTCCAATATATGTATGTATAAAAGTGCTGCTGCTCAAGCAAGAAATTTCGTGTTCAACAAACAACTGTTTGCTTTTTCTGTGTTATTTTCAATTTACTTGAAATTGTCTGTTTATAGTTTCCTTATATGGTCCTGCATCGACAGTTTTATTGCATGCCCATGCAATATATATTGAACACTTGATCCCTGTAAACTAATATTGATTTCTTGAAGATTACACAAAACTTGGCAAACAAAAAAGTAAGTTAGTTTCTTGAATAGCATGTGAGAGCATGTAAAACCCATGAGATTGATGTACAAGTAAAATAAATACGAGTACACATGCAATACTGCTGAACCACAACATCAAATCTAACAAAAGCTTAATGGTGTAACACATACATACAACAGAACCGAATACTGAAAGTATGGCTACTAAGTGTTCATGAATTTCCTTTTCCAAATATAATGCAAATTATGAAATGTTAATACGACAAAAAAAAACTTCTTACAAAAATACAATCTCTACCACAAATACCACAGCCACTTTAACCACTTTTTATGAATTATTGGATTTTTAAACTAAAGTTTTTCATTATTTGTTTTGTTAGAGTTTTAGATTGTAAATTCTTCCATTTCGTATTTGCTTAAGTTTAAAAAATGCACATTTCATTTCATATTTAGTTTTCCCTTTTTAAATTACTCGCTTGTAAATTACACTTTTTCTTGTTTAAATTGTTGTTTTCCTTTGTTTTTTGTTTTTTATTGTTCTTGCTTAACTTCTTTTAAAGGAAGCCATTACATACCGAGTTTTTTTTCAATGAGGTCATAACAAATTTTGTATTTTACTATGAGCGCATCCTTGAACTTTTTTTTATGATCGGACATCAGAGATGCAAGCGTTCATCGATCTTAATTATTTTTTTTAGTGCAGAAATATACGAACGAACAAAGTTTCGTAATATTTAATTAAAGCTTCTGAAATATCATCTTCATTAAGTGGGGACAGTTCGAAATAGACCATGACTGCGTAATACCCGATATATGTTTCTGGTCGTTGTCCTGATAGAACAGAAACTCCTCCCTTATAGCCAGTTTTTCGGAACTTTGAAGTAAATTGGATTTAAGGATGTCAACGGATACACCGTGTTTGACAGTCGGCTTTAAATTTTTATTTTGAAGCTCTGTCTTTGGCTTATGCCAGACGTAGGTTTGGCCATCCGAGCTGAAGATGTTAAATTTACTATAGACTCATTCGCAAAAACTACATGTTACCAAAAGCCTTTCGTAATGTGTTCTTTAGACAAATTTAGGCGTGCTGCTGGATTTTTCTTAGTAATAAAGGATTTTTTTCCGTGCTACTCTTTCATTAAAAAATTATGCTTTCGAAGTACACGCCGAATAGTTTCTGCAGTACATGTTTTGTTAAGCTTATTTCTAACTTCTAAAATCAGTTTTGGAGAGGACAGGTTCGGGGTTTCCCTTATTTTCCTGACAATGTAGCGCTCGTCAGTTTTATTAAAAAATTGTTTGAGATCTTTTTTGCCGTTATCTCAAGTATCCTATTTTCATGCACGAACCGAAATATTATTATGTGATCTGTCAACTCACTAAGGCAAACAATTTCAGCAATTTTTCGACGCGAACCGCTGTCCTTAAAATAACCAATTCCCTCTCTTCTAAGTTAGGTACGTCGTTCCATTCTCAACAAATGTGCCTCTCGTTCACTTAACTGCCGAAAACGCACTAAAAGCTTATTTAAATACATATATCAAGAAGACAAGATTGCGCATGTCGCATGTCCGTTATTTTGTTGTGTGTGATTGTGTTGTGTTGTGACGTAGACATAGAATTTGTGTTCTAAACAAAAGTACATTTGTGTATCATCGAAACTAAAGCGAAATGTAAGACTTTGGTAGCCCGAGTAAGATCTTCCTCAAATAGCTTCAAACCCAAACTCAAAAGTTTTACTCTACTGCATCTCTTTTCTGTCCATTTAAATTTTTATTCAAATCGATGCACCCGCTTAGAACTTATTTAGAGTTATTTCCAGTTTTGAGCCAAAAATCTCTTACACTTTTTACAAAAAAAACTCATTTGTATTCTATGATGACGTAGATGCGCAGTGAAATTTTTTTTGTACGGCTGAGCGCGAAATCTTGTTTTCTAGATTCATGATTTAAACACATAATTGGAAACATAACTACAAAAAATATGGTTTGAAATTTACCTCAATTCGAGGAGTGATGTCAATTCAACAGACCTTAGAAGTGACTGGTTGAAATAAGCTGTGACTGCGTATGTTCCTCTATGTTTTTTTTTGTTTTTTATTTCTAAATTTTTAAAAATGTAAATTTGAGACTGAATAAAATAAAACATTTTTTTAGTATTTTAAATTTTTTATTGGCACCTTTTCCCAAAATTAATATTTTAGACATTTAGTAAAACATTAATAATTTTCTTAAAAACAAATTGCAATTGATTATTGAGAGGTATAGCTTGTTGTTATTAATGTTTTACTAAATATGTAAAATATTAATTTTGGGAAAAAGTGCGCATAAAAAAATTTTAAATACTAAAATTTTAGCAATTCCCGTAAAAAGTACCAACAAATTTGTTTCGTTTGAATTTTTCAATACATTGTTTCGGTTCGAAATTATATATTCTTAAACTAGACTAATTGAAATAAGCTGTTAGCCACAGCACACACACACACACAACACACATCCATACATAATTTACAACTTCATTATAATTTATTCTATTCTTTCAGTTTCATCAAACAATACGAACGTACCTGAATGATCGTGTTTGGGAATTCAAATTTTATGTTTCAAAAGATTGGCCCGAAAAACCAATATTGCTACATTTTCCAGGATGCACACTAACGGTATGGATAACGATTTAGTCGAAACAAATTCAAATAAACAAAAAAAAATTAAAAAAATATATTATTTTGATTTTCAATACTATTTCAGCCCAACAACAATATATACCAAAGCTTTGGCATATTCTGCCCATCCGAACAAATCGAACATGTGGATCTAATGCGTACCGAAGACATATTGATCGATTGGCAACAACCACTGTACCTGAATTTTACGCACATCGCCATTATGAATCGTCTGGATGATTTTTATAAAAAAATGGGCATCATGGAAAGGCTTGAGGGTGATATTTATGTGTGTAATAAACTGAATACGGAATTGGAATTCGATGATTTACCCGATAATGCGTATATGCGCCAATTAACTGTGGATGATGTTAAACACATTCACGATTTATATCCGGCCAATGAGATTGAATGCGTCCACGTATTCGAGATACTGGTGCGAGTGTTGCCCGGTTTGGGTATCTTTCGAAAAGATACAAACGAATTAGCAGCATGGATGGTACATTCATATTATGGTGCAATGTTTTCAATGCAAACACGTCCAGATTATAGAAGATTAGGGTGAGTGCAGTCAATTTGTTTCATTTTCTTCATCTATTCAGTATGAACTATTTTCCGACTTTGTGAATCAATAAGTACATAAACATGAAATCCTAAATACATATCGATAGTCTCAAGTAGTAAAGCCCTAACTCGTATTTTTTACGAAATTTAGTTATTCAGTTTTTTTATATACATATATTCATCCTCTATTTTTTATATTTTTTTTTATTAATTAGATATTTACACATGAATATATATTACAATATATAATACAAATCATCAGAAGATATTAATATTGTTTTAATGAATTTGATGTTTTTAAAGGCAAAATGGGAAAAAGACCTTTCTTTATGTGGTATAAAAAAATTCAAATATGATTAGAAAATATATATGTTTACAGTAGTACTACTAGTAATAATAGTCCTCCATAAACATATAATTTTCAATTTGATAATTTACATTTCGTTACTTGTTAATACTATACATTCATTCTCTTATCATTGGATAAGAGGAACTTTCAATTTTTTCGAAATATTTAGTATTCGTTCTTGTTATGAAATCAATAATTTTTTCGTATCCAGTTTCTTCATGAATAAGGTATGTTGGGTATCTCCAGTGTTTATTATTTATCATTTTCAGACATTTGTTTTGAATAACTTGGAATCGTTTAAGGTGACAGTTAGCAGCAGTACTCCAAATGGGACACCCGTATGTTAATATACTAAGTCTTATAACACTTTTGACAAGGAGATTTTTGTTTTTTGCGTTCAGATATGAACGTCTGTTTAGTAATGGCCATAAAGCTCTAAAAGACTTTATTGCTTTTTGGCACACTTCGCTAATATGTTGTTTAAATATTAGTTTTTTGTCAAAAACAACACCAAGATATTTAACAACGTTAAGTGATATTTATGGTATAATTTCCAATTGATAGTTGACGTTAGTTGTTGAAGGGAAAAATTATTGCTTGTGTTTTGTTTGAATTAATTTTGATTTTCCACTTGCGAAAATATTTGTTGTAATTTACAAGTCCTATTTCCATCTTTTTCATAAGCGCGCTGGTAAGTTTGCTTAAGGAAATTAATGCAGTATCATCTGCGTAATAGGCGATTTTCATATATTTTGGAACTCTAAAGTCTGATGTATATATCGAGTAGAGCAATGGCAACAATACTGATCCTTGAGGTAGGCCTGTTGTGATAGTTTTTGAAGATGATGTGTCATTATTAATCGTAACCTTAAAAGTTCTACCTTCAATGAAGTCGGCAATGAGTTTACCTAAATATTTTGGAGTGTTTGCAAGTAAAAGCTTATATAATAAGCCATTATGCCATACAGTGTCGAAGACTTTTTCTATATCTAGCAGAATAAGACCCGCTGATCGTTTATTGCATTTGTTTTTAGTAATATGATTTTTAATTCTATCTATTTGGTGAATGGTGCTATGCTCTTTTTTAAATCCAAATTGTTCATTAGCGACGACAGAATTTGTAATAACGAAATCATACAGACGACGATACAGTATTTTTTCAAATATTTTACCTATATTGTTTAAAAGACTGATAGGTCTATAGCTGCTAGGGTTATTTTTTGGCTTGTTAGGTTTGCTGATAGCTATAACCTTGGCATTTTTGAAATGTTATGGAAGGTAGTTGAGTAATTTTAAGGCTTTAATTTGAAGTTTCTTAAAAAGTAGGTTGGGGACATTGTCAAAGCAAGGTGATTTAGCAGCTTTTAATGATGATACGATATTTGATACTTCTTCAAGCGTTGTAAAGATAGCAGATTCAGAACAAGGGTTCTCCTTTTTAAAGGTGTTTATTTTATTATTAACTAATTTATCTTGTGAGTGTGTGTAGCTTGAAGGGAGATTAGTAGTTTGTACAAATGTATGGGCCAAAATTTCTGCTTTCTCTTTCTTGACAGTTATTATATTGTTTCAAACTTTTAAATTCGGGATTTGCTTTTTGCCAACAACACGTCACAAAAATTTATTGCAATAGTGTAAAAAATAGTGATTTTACAAGAAGTTGCACAGTTTCTTTTAAGTTTTAACCTTCACTTGTAAAGTTACAATTATTTGAGTTAGGGCCTTTCTACTTGAGACTAACGATTTACACCAAGGAAAAAAAAACGATTGATTTTCATTACGTACCCAAGAGATTGTTTAACTTTTCTAATATGTTTCCCCCATCTATTTGCAGTTATGGAATCCGTTTAGCCACCGCCTTGACCAAAAAAGTTGTTGAACGCGGTTATAAACCTTTCGTTGTGATACGTCCACAAAATGATGCTTCTCGTAATCTCTATACTAAATTAGGTTTCGAAAAAGTTTACGAAACATGCAGAGTCAAAATGACTCCACATCCTATTAAAACAAACGGTGCCCAAGAACCATCGGCTCCCGAACTAGATGCCGATGCTGATTTAGAAGCCCAAAGAGAAAATCAACCCATAGACGAGGGCATCGAGGATATGCTTGCCGAAAAGTGTGATATTAAAGCTGATGACGATGACAATGCCGCAGCTGCCATGGGTCAAGATAAAAAGACCACCACAGCTGATGAAGGTATAGGTGACGATAAATAAGTAGTTAGATGTAGTTTTAAGAAACCGTAGATCGGAGAAATAAATTGGACAAAGCCAGGAGAATAACTTTTAACCATTTTTATTAAGAAAAACTAAAAACAAAAGATCTTGAAAAAGTAGTGATGAATAGAAAAAAACAAATAAATTATTACAAAAAAATAAAAAATAAAACAAAAAGCTATACATACATATATTATATATAAAAGAAGAAAAGCTCTATTAAGTTTATTATATAAAGAAAAGAAAAACAGAAAACTTAAGGGAAAATTTTTTAAAGTCAAAGTAAAAAACGGAAGGAAGGACATAACGATTTACTGGAATTAAGTAAAAAAATTAAAAAAATAACGTTGATAAAATATCTTTTTGATTACAGATTTTTTTTCGCTTGAAATCTCTGCTTTTAATCTAAGAAGACAAAAAGAATTAACCAGAACTCCCTTTTAATAATAAAACTAAATACTTAAAACATAAATATATTTTCTTACAAATTATTTTTCCCCCAACAAAATTTTGCTTATGGCACACATTGAAACGAATATAATGTTTTAGGAAAATTCCAAATGATTCTTGTTGTTATTAAAACTTTGTTTAATATTTAAAACAATTCGAGTTGTAATAAACAAATAAAATATAATGTGTATTTAAATAAGTTCAACATAAAGATCTGTTCAATATCTGCCTGCCAACCGCTAATTATCACACAAATCAACTGGCGATTTATCAATAGCCAAAACTTTCCATACATACATATTTATTTAATCATAAAAAAATACTTAAGTAATGTATGTATATTTAGAAATGAAAGCAGCATATATTTAGTAATTACATACTCTCTTTTAATAAGTTAATATATGTATGTAACTTTAAATCCATGCAAAGGACATTAAAACAGTAGAAAGAGCAACAAATGCGAGCAGAGGATATATTATCATCATCGCATAACAAAACACATTTCATTAGCTAAAAAAAACTATTATTTGTAATAATTAGAAACATTTCCAAATATTAAAATTTTTTTTACAAACAAAAAATTAATATAATGTTAATACGAGTATTAGTTTTCCTAATAAATTAACAAAAAAAATACTTATGTCTATCCTTTAATTTAATTCCTTTAACTAAATAAAAACCTTATACGTGTAATAGACATTCAAAATGTCTTAGGATTCTTTTTTATAACAATTTGAAGCTTTTTGCCCAAATACTATTTATTACTATTATTATTATTATTATTAAATTTACATATGTTTACACACAAGTAAGAATTGTCAACAAAAAGAACAAAATGTTCTACAATTCTATACAAGACAACACAACAACAACAAAACACAAATATAATGAACTTTTTTTAATTATATTTAAAGTCTTCTTCTGCTTCAAGTTAAGCGATGAAAAAACTTAAATATTTTATTGAAAACCAAATAAAAAAATATTTAACAAACACACCAAAAACAAAAATGTTTAAACTCACTTCTTTGAAAAAAAAAACAAACAAACAAAAAATAAAATAAAATAAAATGAGCAACAAAAAGATATACGCAAAAAATCAAAAGAAAAGCTGAATATTAAATGATTAAAAAATCTAAAAGAAACATCTTTAAAAAAAAAACTATGTATCCAAGAACTAAAAAACTCGAATGAAAATAATGCAAAAAAAATAAATAAATAATAAAATATAAAAAGAAAATGATAAGAAGAACACTGATTTGCAACATTTCTCTCGTTTTATTTATAAATAAAAGGTGAGTGATAAAATGAAAATTTCGGCAAAAAATCAAAGGCTGCACCGAAAAATTTAATTTCACAAAAAAAGCTAAAGTTCCACTAAATAACAGTCGCAATGTCGCAGATTGAACGAAATTAAAAAAAGTCTTGGAAAATTGAACTGGCTGGATAATATACATATTATTAGGGCAGCCGCGGCTGTCACATGAATAAAATAGTGTCCCATACATATTGGAATGTTTTTTTTTTTCAAATAAAGACATAATGTACCAAAAGAAATTATGTTTAAGATACTTGTATTTGGACCACCAGATTTTGCCTAATAAAATATGAATTTCATCATAAAGTCTGGTAAATTTTTTGATTTTATAACAAACTAAACATTTTCGCAAAAAATCTTAATATCACTTAAACTTCGAAGTTTAAGACAAAACAATTATCCAGCAACTAAAAATGTCGCAGATTGGTCATAATTTTCTAAAAAAAAATTAAATTTAATTAAAAATTTTAATTTCGCTTATAATCAAAACATCTCAATTTCAAAATAAAAAAAGTTCTGTAAAAAGCTTTAGTTTCGTAATAGGAATAGAATTAAAAAACAACAAAATTTTACAACCAGCAAAAAATCTAGATCACAAAAATCCATCTAAAAATTAATATTTCACAAAAAAAATTCACCAAAACTCCTCATATACAAGTCCGACCAGAACTTTATAAATGGTGGCAGTTTTAGAGCAAGTTAGAATTTTAAAGGGTCTCCGTACATGTCTATAAAGCATTGGAAATTGAAGACATAGTCCTAAGTTTTTCAATTGAGTAAATTTGTCCACTCCCGTGAGATGCAAAAAGTTATGAAAAACATTTTTACAACATTTTTTACCAACAATTGTGGGGCGAACGACGAGCTGCGTAGAGCATGACGAACTCATCGGCTAATATTTAGATATTTGTATAGTCTTGGGATATAATATAATATAATAAAATTTTCGCTATTTTCGCGAAATTTTCTAAGTTTTTGTCACTCCTTTCACTTTTAGCGGTTTTTAATAAATTGATCGATTATTTCCAATTTTGCAATTTTTCGTGTATTTTCGACATTTTTGTCCTTTTTACAGATTTAGCTCCTTTTAATCAATCAATCAATCAATTTGACTTTGCTATTTCTTCGGATTTTACGAATTTTCGATATTTTCGAATTTCTTGCGATATTAACTGCCTTGGTCACGATATCGTTCGACATTGTGGGGCAGGCAGTAAATAAAAGTCAACTATTTATTAAATTTATTATTCGAGACATGTTTCGATATCTTATTGCAAAGAATTTCAAAAAGTTTTGTGTGTTGAGGGTTTTTAGCTATTTTATATACACCAACACTCAACAAACAAAACTTTTAAAAATTAACTATTAACTTTATTTACTAAAACATTTCAAAAACTAAACATAAAACCGCTGTCTGTACCAATATAATCGTCGATCGTCGACGCAAGAAATATAAATAAACATATCGCAGAGCTTTTTCGCACGGCGAACTTCAGCCGACGTAATGATTGTGCGTATTGGCATACATAAATGTACATATCGCTCCTTTATTGCAAGGTAGTCATATTTAAAAAAAATCGTTCGTCAGAAAACGAGTTTGAAGTTTTTAATTTATAAAGACATCAATTCTCCCCTCAAGAGCTGAGTAAACAAGATATTTGTATAAATCTTGTACACAAAATGAAGAGCGATACGACGAATATTTCTGCATTCTTAACTCGAAAATAAAGTTTTTTGAGATATGACTACGCTGCAATAAGGGAGCGATATGTTTTATTTTCTACGACTAATATTCGTTACGAAAAATTCTTCATTCGCCACAGTTGTTGATGACACACTACATATTTCGTAATGCTGAAATTACTGATAGTAAAATATTTATCATTTAAGCTGTCGAGTTCACCTGGCCTTGAAAGCAATAATGAATTTTTTATAAACAACAAAAGTTCAGACAGTAAATAAAATTTAGCAGATAACATCTACAATGCAAACATTTGTAATAAAAGTAAACAAAGTGCGTGAGAAATAATTATAAGCAAAAATAAACAACTGAGGAAAATATTTCAACACAAAATAAATAAATAAAACAAAATTATCATTTTAAAAATAGTAAATACAAGTTTATTTCAAATCTATGACAATACCTGCGCACATTTTTTATAAAAATATTAAACATTTAGATTTATGCAATGCTGGAAAATAAAGTAAAGGAGAGCATCTTAAAACTAAAGTTAATTTTTTTAAGTAAATGTTCTTTAAAATTAATCAAATTTAAAATTTGTATACAACAACAATTAAAGCTGCTTCGAGTCCAATTTAGTTTTTAGTTCATCGGCCACATATTGCCAGTATTTACGTCTTATAACATCATGTTTCTTTGACATATCATCGCACAAACTGTAGATTTTGCGTGACATTGTTTCACTTTCTTCCATTGCAGAACTCTTTAGACATTTCTCTATATACGCATCAATTAAAAATGCCAATAAGTAGGGTGATCTGGAATTGCTATTGTATAGTTCTTCACAAAATGCTATAACTTCGGGAAATTGATTAAGAGATCGGCTATCACTTTGCCGTAAAACACCTTTAAGATAGTTCCATGCACTTTCATTATTTTTCACAATACGTATACGATTCATGGTATATTGTAGTTCACTTTGCATTCTTTCGACTGTAAAGCCGAGATGCTTTATTACAAAGAAACGCTGATTCCAGGCGGAATTGTTGCGTATATCTTCAGATATAAGGCGATCAACGAAAGCTAATTCATTGTCGTATAGGCTGGAATGGTAATTAAATTTTGCTTAGGTTTTTATACAGATTAATGTGAGTTTCGAATCTCCCAGTCCAAAATAACTAAGGGAATCATGGTTGATGACATTGTGAGTTCTCATTATCTTTAGATGATTGAACTACGGATATAAACTATTTTAGTTATGTTTCTTTAAAAAAAAACTAAAAGAAAAATCCTATTAAATTTCAAACACACGAGCTATTCAATTCTTTTTTAGGTTGCCATTATACACATTTTTCTAAACAAATTTTAATTATTTCTAAACTTTTATGTGGGTTTTTAAATTTTTTTCTTGCAATACAAAGCAATTTTAAAAGGAACGTATATTGGGACAATATCAATTAACTTAAAATATGTATATGGATTTAATAATTTAATTTTTTAGATGGACCCTTGAATAATAAACAATATATGTATGCATTTGTTTGTCCAGTTTGTTTTTTTAAGAAATGAGGTAGGGCTTCTTTTCTACTTTGGATTTGTGGAAGGGGGAAGCGCGTATTAAACAAATTATTTATTTTGAATGTTGTTTGTTTGTGTATTTTATCGAAGTGTTTTTAATGTTTCAATAATTATAATTAGAATGTGGCCGTTTGCGTCAGACATCTGCTATACTAATTTAATATTAAACAGGAATCATGTTTTAACCTTAAAGAATTTATTTCTGTCTGCTTTTGTAAAACAAACAAGTTGAGTTATAAAATATATATAAAAAAAAGTTGTAACCTTCCTGATTTCAAATTCTTACTTTAAGTCTGGCAAAATCTAATTAGATTTACTCACATACGTATTTTAATTCAACATCTGCATACGAGTTTTAGCATTTATAAAGCATTAAAATTATTCTCTTATCAGTGAGTCACTGTGTTAATGATCAGATATAATTGTTGATAATAAAAATATTTGCAAAATTTGTACTCACTTGAACGTTTTAATGGCCCATTGTCGATGCTGCCAGGCATGATAATTTTTAGCATCAGCTTCCAACGCCGTCTCAGTTAAATGTAATTCTTTCGAAGCATCATTCTTCATTTCAACAATAACACGACGATGATGCCAAACTTGGTAATTTTTGGCATTTTCCGTAATCACATCTTCTATATAATTGAGTTCCTCTTTCAAATCACTACCTAATTCACGTAAGATATCACGGCGATACTGCCATACCGTATAGTTAGCTGGATTTAAGCGCAAAGCATCAGTGGTTAGTTCCAAAGCTCTAGGAGATTTTTCCTGTCGCGCCAATATGGCACGAAAGTAGTCGAATACTTCCCGAACTAAAGTTAAGATTGATTAGGAATAATAATTTTGTATTTTTAATAAAAATTATTCACTTACAATTAGAGCTATAGGCTATAGCTACTACCGGATTCTCCCCATCATCTTGGGATATTGGAGTAATGTCGGACCATTCATTGCGTTGACTGTATGGTATCCACTCACCAGCCCACTCCTCATCTGAACTGTCACACATGGTGGTCTGTTTATTTGTGATATTGTTGACTTATTTTATTACTTCTATTTCAAAGTTTAACAGTGTTCTGCTACACGTCTTTGTTTGTTATATTATCTTTAATAAATAAAAGATATTTTTTAATTATTTTTAGTTTTTACCACAACTGCGGTTCTGCTAGAATTTTTTTCCTGCACAGCTGACTCATGCCGAACTGTGTTCATTATGGCGCTTTTGATTTGTAAGCTGCCAGACGTTGAAACTATATGATTATCCCGTTATGTATTTGAAAATGATTTTGATTTTTTTGAGCTGTTTGTTTTATATGCCAAGAAAATCTTTTATTAACATATGACGTTCAAATAAAAGTATTTCCGAATCTGAAAATCACACAATTGAAGTACATGCAAACAAATTAAATTTAATTTGCATACAAGCTTAATTGAAATAAATCCCTTTCTATCGTTGCATATTCTGGCAATAATATCCGGATGTATCTGCGCGCGTCTGCATATAAATGTCTTATAACTTTTGAACGATCAAACCGATCCGAAGGAATTCTAAAAAGTTTGAATTCACCTAAATTTCATGTGCATGTGACAAGCTTATTAGATTTTGAAAATTTTCTTAAACGGCAATTTCGAAAATGAATATGAATAGCTCTTATTCTCAAAAAACAACGTCGATTAACGCAAATTTCATTAAAATTGATTGATACATTCGCGATATCGTTGTACAGAAGTTTAGAAAGTGTTTTTCAACGACCCAAATGGTTTTGATAATTTGGAGTTTTTTTTAACTCCAGACTGCTGGATATTTATCTTAGTCGGTCAAGTGGTTCGAGAGATATCGTTGTGGAAAAATTTCGAATTATCCTTTTAATTATTCCAAAAATTTACAGACTTTTTTCCATGTGAGTATTCATGTCCTTATGTGCGACTACAGTTATACTTTGTTAAAAAAAGCTAACGCGCTAGAAGAGTTTTTCTTCCAGAGCTTTTGTGTAAAACACTTTCCTAAATTTCTATTGCTATAATTTTATTCAATATATACACGTTATTTTAAATCCCTTTTACGGCAGTAATACTGAACCGATCTTGGAAAGATTTACATATTTGCACGTTATTTTAAATCCCTTTTACGGCAGTAAATTATGGAAAGATTTACATATATGTTTTTAAACGGGCTTTTACATAGTTGTGCACAATCTTAATTTTATTTAAATCGGTTCGATATTTAGGGAGCTATAAGCTTTTAAAGTTGCTACTAACACATGCATGTATCAACTTCAACTTGAAAAATAAACAAAGTGTGCATGTGTGTTTGTCCAATTTGCTTTTACATTGAAATGAGAAATTTGTTATTAAGAATGTTATTTTGAAGTTTTCTTTGTTATATATTTTTATAGTTTTTTATCTACCTTTCTTATTAATCTAGCACTATCTAGTTTATTATTGCTGTCTTAAGTACTAATTTTTTCGGCCTGTTAGGCTTTTTTGTACTGATTTGATCAAATAAATAAATAAATAAAAATAAATAAATTTTCATCTTAAATTTACACTCTAGAGGTTTTAAGCACGTTTGAAAAAATGTTTTGGATTTTGGAGGAGACGGACATCAGACCCTAACTGTAAGGATCTATAAATATATATTTATACTCCTGACGACAAACTTACATATTGTCGTATGAATTTATAAAAGCCGTACTTTACTTTGAAAAAATTATACATGATACACAAAAATTAAATAAAATTGTTTCAGTTTAAGCTTATTTCTTATTAAGGAGTTAGTAAAATTTTTAAATGTAAAATTTTCCGGGAACATATATACATATGTATATATGATATAGTGCATTGTAGTCCAAAAAAATGTTTATTGCAAGTCCCAGTAAACTTTTAAACTCATCTGATGAAAACGCTGCCATGAAAAAGTTTCTTCATGAACAAATTAAGAACACCACACAACAAATTAAGAACAACACGGCTTTTTTATACAAAATAGGAATTCGCAGCATACGCGTAAGTCTGCCTTGGGCATTCGCGAATTTAGAATACCGATTACTAGCCGATTGACGATATTTGGCTGAAGCAGAATTTGATTAATCGGTTAGATATTGAAAATCATGAATGGGAAGAACCCAAAAAACGAATCTTCATTCGAAATTATTGTTTTCGTTTTCCAACATTTTAATAGATTTTGACTGTCACACATTCAAAACAAATTATCCATATGTATTATGTATTTACCTTTATAAAGGTGTAAATATGTATGTATTTCATAAGTGGTTAAGTAATCACCAAGGATACTACAACAATATTAAATCAAGTGCAACGTCTCCAAAACACGCGTCTAACTGCTAATGGCCACCTGGGGATGTACATATGTATGTATGTAAATAATATATATGAACATATAAAAGTACATTGACATATACGTGTATATATACATATGTACATATGTATGTTTTTTGGAATACTTATTCCATGTAATTTGGTAAAGAACAAAAAATACACAAACAAAAATGGGAATGAAATTCATGAAGGCGCACGAAAGAATGCTAAAGGCTATACCTGACCTTTTATACCCTTCACGAAAATTATTTTTCATGAGGAATTGGAGTTTCTGATGTAGCCTAACCAGACGTACTGTTTTCACCAGTACGCGTACGTCTTTCTATTTAATATACTGCATTCTGCATAGTCAAATAAGTTCGCCACACTACAGTTGCGCAATAGTGGCTTTCGATAACGATCTGATTCGATCACGTAGTTTTAGCTTGTGATTATGGTATTCGCTGTCGACCAATGTATTTACATACTTTGTGATCACTGGATGTACATATATATCGTCATATGATTTCAATAAAGCCCTAAGTTACATTGAAAAAATTTCATTTCAACATTTTCAACATTTTTTTCGTTTAAACTTATTTCTTATTGACGGATTAGTACAATTTTAATAAATAAAATTTTCCAGGGACATGCATTTTGATATGGTAGATCGTAATCTACCAAGAAGTCGTTTTTGAATTTTTTGTAATCATATGACTTTATTGAAATCATATGACGATATGTATGTATGTATGTATGTATGTATATATAAAATTGTGGTACTATGATTGCTGTGTTATAACTTTGGCGGCCTAACAACTTTAGGCGGATTCTTCCTTCCTTCCTTCTTCCTGTGCGCAGGCATTGGTCGCTTGGAGCTTATGGAAGAGAGTGCTTGTGGATGTTACATTTGGATTATACAAACTGGATATAATAAACATAAATAAACATAATATTTGGATATTGGTGGAGACGATATACATACATATACTCACATGCGAAGGTCTACGTCGCATGTAACTTTTGGTGGCGCTCCTATATGTCTTCATAATCTGGCAGTATAACTTTATGCTACACATTGAATTCAAAATTAAAAAAAGAGTCTGCCGTTGGCGATTTCTTCCAGCTGTCACTCATACATACATACATTTGTACATGCATACATACATATTTATGTATGTATGCGTCTTTGAGGAATTTATATTGTTGTTCATTAATCCTTGACGATATCTTGAAGACATGGCCAATTGAAAAAAGTTCAGTTCTCCCTTTTCCCAGACATTCAAAATTTTTTTTAAATAGCAAACATTATGAAAGCGTATCTAATTTATCGATCCAAATTTAAAATCCGTAAATTATTTGGGGTCTTCGGAAACTGCATTATATAGCTAGCTGACTGACAGAAGAACAGACGGAAATATGTATGTACATATGTATGTATGTATGTATGTATGTATTTGCGTCGAGTTCCCTAACACATATCGCTCGTTTACTTGAATAACGTCATAACTCAAACAATATGATTTTTGAGTTTAGAATGCAAAATTAATCTTGGATTCGTTCTTTATAATGTGTAAAAATTTCCTACAAATGGCTTGCTTACTCACCTCTTGAGAGAAATTATTTTTTTGGTTTTCCATTCAGGTGTGTGTAATTTAGAAACTTGAAACTCGTTTTCTGAAGAACGACCTCCTTTGAGTTATGACTTTGTTTGAGTAAATGAGCTATTTTTACTATATGTACATATGTGTATCTACATACATACAGTAGTGGTCGTAACTTGGGAACAACGTCTTTATTTAAACTAGAGTTCGCATGTGGTCGAAATTCGACCGCCAGTTTAAACATATACTTATTTAAGTTACAATCATTTAAAGAGAGAAAACTAACTAATTTCACATTCCCTTCCCCATGGAAAAAACAATAAACAAAATAAAACTGCATAGAAACTTACATACGAGTAAGTGAATGTACGTGTGTATTTTTATCATTTGTAGTGGTGTCAACTTTAGGAGACTTTAATTCCTTTAATACTGAACTGAAGTAATATATAGTCGGCTCACTAAAGCTCAACAATGTCTACAATTTGGTAAAAGAAGGAAGAAAATCGGTTGGCAAACAAAGGAGAAAAAGGGATCTAAAAATTTGTCTTTGCCTAAATATATATAGATATCAGATCCCAATTTCTCTTTAATATTAAAATTTCTGTATGTTCATAATATTGTTTAAATTTTTTCGTAAAAGTAACTAAAAAAACGTAATCTTTTTACTGACAACAACAGAAAATAGTTTTTGACCGAGAGATTATAAATTTCATCAAAACAGTTATAATTTCTCATACTCTTAAATGAAGAATTTTTTGTAAGAAAAGTTTAAACCTTTAATCACGTTTCTTTATCATAATATGAGTTTCTCTCATCTGTATTTTATTATAAATTATTCACCTTTACAAGAATTAATGTATTTGGAAAAACTCATATTCGTGTAAAAAATGGTCGGAAACAAAATATATTTTTAACGATTATCGCCGTAAAATCCGAAAAAAGGTAAATCTCGTCTTAGCGTTGCTCGAGAACATTGGACTCCACAGCAATGGAAAAATGTACTATGCGCTGGCGAATCTAAGTTAAATCTTAGGGAATGAGATGGAAGAGTTGGTGCTCGAAGACCACCACTCAGATACACGACCGCTACTGTAAAACATGGCGGTGGAAATTTAACGGTTTGGGGATGCTTTTCGTGATATGGGATTGGTCCAATTTACCACGCTGATACTATGACGGCAACAGTTTACAGAGATCTTTTAAAATTAATTATGCTCCCATATGCTGAATCCCTCTTTCTTGGAAAATTCAACCCGACAACGATCGATCCCAAGCATACAGCGAAAGCTGTTGAAGCTTGGTTACAAAAAACTCAAATAAATGTAATGTCTTGGCCACCGCAATCTCCCGATCTCAACCCGATTGAGAACATTTAGATGAAAGCAAAACGCAGTATTGAGAACAAAAGCTTCTGTAATGCTAATGATCTTTTACTCGATTTCGAGAAGCAATGGAATGCAATGCCTAAAAGGTGTTCGGAAGTGATAAAAAACCGTAGATATGCAACTAAATACTAACCACATGAAGTTCTTTTGTTATTGTCGGTGGTACTTTCTGGAGTGCCATGTGTTTTGAAGAGTTGAAGTTTTAGTTATTTTATTTAAACTAGTTGTTTCTATGTGCTTTAGCTACTGAAGAAATTTTTATTTTTGTGATATACTCGAAAGCATATAAATATATTGAACAAAAAATAATTAAAGTATTAATAAATGAATCTAATTTATCTCAAGCAATAGGTAAATTTTTTTTATCAAAAAACGTTAACAAAATTTTATTAAAAACCCGATATTTCGATACTTCTTTGTTTCGAGACTTCTTCAGGGATATATAAAATTGTGTTAATAAAATTTGTTTAACAATTATTAATTTAAATGTTTTGACCACTACTGTATGTATGGAATGACAACCTTATGTGTTAAAAGATAGGATACAAAACTTTCGATTTTCATGCCGATTTGTGGTTACACACATTTTTAGTCCAACAAAGGGTTTTTTGTAATATTAGGGTGGAGCAGATACACGAAAATCAAGCAAGATTGCAGTACAGTTGTGCAACCTGTCAGCAAACTATGGCAACAGTAAATAAAATGTGACCGTAGTTGCTGAAAAATGTGTAGCAGCACTGTCAATTGCTTGCATAAAGAAAGTTTTAACTATAAAATTTTCATTATTGCGCAGTTATTGAATTTACGAATGCATTAAATGTTACACCTTCAACATATCACTGGAGTTAACCGAAATTTTACTAACTTACAAACGCAATGTGAATGAGCCGATCCGTATTAAAATTAAGATATAAATAATTATTATTAGTTCATTTTATATTGAAGATACAATGAATATTGTTACAAATAAAAGTTTTTATTACTTTCGAATATTTCATTTGAAAGGCCTCTTCAGGAATGTCGAACGTTATTGTTCGATGGATTTCTGAACGTAAAATAACTGATTTGCATTTAACCAATAACCTATTTTATTCTTTTATTTACTTAACAAATTAAGTAATAAATAAATAAGGACGGAAATCATATTTTTTCATTCGTAAGTATGTATATATGTTTGTATAACAATGAACCAAATATATCGAATTGTAGATGCCGCCCTAATGGATATTGTGAAATGTCCTGCATGTCTGTCATCGTGAGCATTTCATACTAGACTCTAATAATAATTAACAACAATAACAAAGGAATCAAATAAATGCTCATGTGTAAACACAATTATCCTTTCAATAAGTTTTGTGGTCATTCCGTCAAACAGTTCTTCAACGTGTCGTCAAAATATTACTTTGATTTCCGCTTCATTTCTATTTCAATTTCAAGAATACATATTTTTAAGTGAAATATTGAACTTAGTCATATTTTAGAACTCGCTGTAATAAAATCTAAGACGGGGCAATCAAAAATACGATTATATTTAAAGTAATTTTTTTAATTCTTCGTGTCGAAGGTCAATTGAAAAAACAATGATTTTCTCTCGTTGTAATATTTTCAAAATTATATTTTTTGTAATTTTGGGAATTTCCATAAAAAATAAAATCGTACGTTCTCAAACAAGTCAAAATATAAATGTTCGTAAGTAAACTACAGCAATTGTTAATAAATAGACATATAATTTAAATATATAAAATATAAGTACACCCAATCCTGCTTTTACACTGCACATACATATGTTCCAGAGACCACTGTGTAAAAAAATCGTGCAAAAAATATATTTGATTATTTCAACCTTGAAGATGGTTTAAAAGATTAATATTTCTATGAAACAGAAAAATGTTACTTCTTTTTCTTCATACAGTGTAGCTTTTATTTAATTTTATGATTTTTGAGACATAAAAACAAAGAAATAATTCACAAGTTATTTTAAAATAATTTTTTTTTAAATAAAGAATCACATTTTTAAGGAACTGAATAACTCTGTAGGAATAATATTTTGAAAATCTAAAAATAAACAATAGAAATATTCATATATTTACATATAAGGAAAATCAAAATGTTTTATTCGGTGTTAGTATCTGATTGTATAGTTTCGTTCAAAGATATGCTAAGTACTCGTACGTCTGCGAATTGAGCTATGGAACGTATCAATCCTAATTTGGATATCTCTTTGTGCAGCTCCTTGTATCGAGCGATACATTCATTTATACTATTTTTTAATTAATTGTTTTAATTGTTAAACGATTTTTCATCCTGAAAAAGCTATCAAAGGAGTAGCGAAATATCGATAATAAATTTAGAAGTTTTTTATATAAAAGTGACCAGAAGCTCGTTAATTAATTAGAAAATCGAAATGGAAAAATTTGTTATTAATAACAAAAAGAATTATGTTAACACATAATAAGTTTTTTAAAGTATGTGTGTTTAATGTGTGTACTATCTGAACTGAAAATTCCCCAAAAATATTTTTACCCTTGTAAAAAAGTCGTGTAAAAAAAGGAAAAGATTATTTTTGTTAAACGTGTTATTTCAAAATCGTGTTATAAAAGATAGTGTAAATTAAAATTGTACTAATTTCTTAATAAGAAATATGCTTAAGCCGAAAAAAATTTGAAAAATGTTGGTTAACTTTTCATATTAGAGAGTTTTTTGCTTGTTCTCTAAAATTTTTCCAATATCCTTTAAGACATTTATGAATTCAAATGACGATATGTATTTTGATAAGATACGTTATTAATGCCCGTAATTTGTAAAGGGTCCGCCAGATAACTTTTTTTTTTTAAATACTATACAAAAAACTGCTGAATATTTTCTCAAATTTCTTTTTTATTTGAAAGTACAATCCTTCCGGTTAATAATGAAAAATGATTCATTCAAATGGCTGCCTCGGCTGGCCATACAGTTGCCTTCACGATCGGTCCAATTTTTAAGCACATTATCGATTATGTGCAGCTGTATATCACCAATGGCTTCACGAATATTGTCCTTTAAAGCGTCAATTGTCTCTGGCTTGTCGGCGTAACACTTATCTTTGACGGCACCCCACAAAAATAGTCCAACGGTGACAATTCGCAGCTCCGAGGTGGCCAAACGACATCAGCTCTGCGGCTGATAATGCGATCTTCAAAAGCAGGGTGCAAAAAATCGAGTGTAGCTGCGGCTGTGTGTCACGTAGCGCCGTCCTGTTGAAACCAAATGTTGCCAATATCCTCCTCTTCAATTTTAACGAACAAAAATTCGTTCAACATGGCCCGATAACGATCGCCATTGACTGTAACGGCCACTCCTTGCTCATTTTCGAAGAAAAATGGCCCAATTTACCTCTGGACCAAAATCCGCACCAAACAATGACTCGTTTTGGGTGCGTCGGCTTTTCAATGTATGCGTGCTGGTTTTCTGTGCCCCAAATGCGACAATTTTGCTTGTTCACATACCCGCCAAGATCAAAATTAGCTTCATCTGAAAAGATAATTTTTTTGGCAAACTCGGCATCTTCTGTAAGTCGATCGCAGGCCCACTTAGCGAAGCGTATACACAACCATATTCGTTCAGCGGAAGGATAAAACTAATTATCTGTCAAATCAGACATGAGCTAAGTGTTACCATTCACGAAATAAGCACTAGTTGAAAAAAAACGTTAGATGGCGGACCCTTTACAAATATATATCTAAGGTTTACCTAAGCGGTAGACTAACGTTTCCTTACAATCTTTACCAACAAGGTAAAATAAAAAAAAATGTCTACACCATAGATAACTATGCACAAATTAAGGCGCACGGTAGAGCGCCAGGACAAGTTCAGCCCACACAGTGAGCATATTTCACGAAAGCATTCGCGCTGTTTTTAGCCCCCTCATAACTTTACTTCATATAATCGTAAAGTAACAAAACTTGGAACATAAGGTCTATCCACACCTCATGTGTGAAGTTTGAAAGTTCTACCATAAAAGCTTCCCAGGATAAAAAGTTCATATTTTAGTATATATTCACTGACTCACCCACTCATCAATATTATTGAACAAATAATCACAAAAATCTGAAAACGTGCACTTTTAAACTGAGGGGACTAGAGTGCCCCTTATTTGTATAGGACACTTCCACTACAGCACGAAAGCAGAAATTTGGTACACAGGCCATAAAAATTACTGAGATCAGAATAAGGACCAAGCTAGCCAACATGCCTGGCAACAATTTCCCCGAAATTCTTTCCAATATTAGAAAGGTGAAAAAATGTTGTCAAGCCAGCAGGCCAAACTAGGAATGAGTTTGTATTGTACTCATCCAGAACTTGGTCCTGATTTTGATTCTTGAAAACTTGGCCTTATATAGATATATGTATATCGGATAGATAGATATCTGTTTGATAAAATTACGGCGATAAGTGACAAAATTTTTTTAGTATCTATTTTAGAATAGAAAAAAAATTTTAATAATTCTTCCAAATAAAACCAACTGAAGAAAGAATCCATTAAGAAATTAAAAAAAAAATAGATATCGCCGCCGAACTGGAAGTATACATACTTTCAAACTAAAAGAAATCCTAATCGGTTTCAAAATGGGGGTTTTCTGAGCTAACAAACATTAAAATCATACAAACGAAATGTTAACCTCATCCTTTTTTAATTCGATTAAAAATATGTGTACATACATATGTAAACATACATACATATGTACATTTGTGCATACCCGAATAAAATATTAAAACTAACGACTACCCAGTTGATCTTTGATTTTGATTTTGAATTGTAACAATAATAAATTAATTAATTAAACTAGAGTACGTCTAGTAGTCGAAATTCGACCGCCAGTTTTTGTATTTGTGTATGTACTCTTAAACCCTCTCATTTCTTTGCTTCTTTTACTTGAACCAATTCTTATATATTTGAATGCGTGTACGTGTGTTTTTTTAGCATTTGTAGTGGTGTCAACTTTATGAGCCTTTTATACCTTTAATACTAAACCAATTCAAATATTAAATAGTCGGGTCACTAAAGCTCAACAATGTTTACTATTTGGCAAAAGAATGATGAAAATCGGTTGGCAAAAAAAGGAGAAAAAGGGATTAAAAAATTTGTCTTTGCCTATTTATATATACTCGTAGATTAGAAATACCACAAATTAAAAAAAATAATTAAAAAAAAGATATGAACAACAACATCTATTTCGATTTCGAATCGTCATTTACTGCTCGCTTTTGACATTGATAAAATTTCGATATTGATATAGCGAGCGAATCTTCGAAATCGATAGGTTTTTGAAATAAAACTGAGAGACAAGTGAACTTTTTATTATTCCTTTGGGGTTGTCGATGTCGAATGTTTTACACGAAAAAAGTTCGAGATGCTTTTGCAGGCGATATCATAAACTAAGGTCAAGTAGGTATTTGCTTACTGCAGGCGCGTTTATTCCACTACATGCATATTTAAGTATATTCATACACATATTTTATCTCTACCCTTCTATAATTTATCTTCACTAATTATTGCTTTAAACGTTTGTAAGCTTGTATGACATCAATAATCCAAATAACACAACACATTATCGATTTAGTAACTAAATTTTTGTTCAACATTGGCTTACAAGTAAGTGTACATTATTAGGATAGAGCATAAAATAAAGTTATTTTAAAACAAAGTGTGCTTCGTAATTATAATACCCTCCTAATAGGTATTATCGATTTTCGGAAGTATCAGTAATGTGAAAACTAGTATTTGTAAAGAAATATTTATACAGAATAGCATAAAATTTAAAGTTGTTAACGTAAGTATTTCAATACCAATTAGCTAGTGTTATTGCAATTTACATGAAAAATAATTGATTAGTAATAACCTTTATCGTCAAAAATTCTGTACCTTCCCATAAAATTGTGATCGCCGATTTTGTATTGTTACTGTTGTTGTATACTATTTTGTCAATTTGTTTTACGATTTTTTGTTAATTGGAAATAAATAATTCACGTGGACGTAAAGTGAGCCTTTTATTCACGATAAGGGTGATTCAATCGTTTTTCAAAGGCGATCATTGTTTTCGTAGTAGAGATGTACGTATTTGAATAGATTTAATAAGTTGGTTCATATATTTGGTATGTTCCTGTGACCAATTATAGAATATACAATAAATAAAAAAAATCAAACCAAAATGTATTTTATTTCAGTATTCATAAACGAACTAGACAACGATCCAGCCAATAAAGCAATTGAAACGGTACAAACTTATTTGAAGAAAAATTCCAACTATGGATTGTCGTTGCAAGTCGATAAAATCGAAGCAAATAAAACGGATGCTAAGGCTCTACTGGAAGCGAGTAAGTTTTAAATTTATTGAAAGGAATTGTTTGGCTCAAGTTTACATCCGCCTTTACCCAGTTTTTTTTAATTTTTAGAAATTTTTGGATAAATTCGTCATTTTTTAGTAACTGAGTACTATTTAGGACATTAGTTCAATAGTGAACTAGTATCCACCTTCAAAAGTGGTAAAATGGAACAAAGAACCCTGATGAGATGGTGTAGCGGTCTGATAAATAATAATTGGTTCCAAAATGTACTTTCTTAATAAAAAGTGATGAACATATTCAAAACTTTCTCAAAATTAAAAAACAGAAATGTGTAAACTGGGAATTGAACTTGAGTCAAACAATTCCTTTCAATATATACAAATATAAGCTCGTCTAACTAATTACAAACATAAATTATTTTTTAAATTTATTGTTTATTGTTGTAAATAAATATGTAAATATATTTCTTTGATGCATGGTAGCATAATACAGGTAGTGTCAAAGCGTTAACGGACTTTTTTTTATTGGGTTCGAGCCTGTCAAAATTTTATTATGTATTACTAACACACTCCCACACTACCATAAGAGCACACTTTAACATTTGTTTCATATGCAAATAAAAAAGCAACAGAAACAAAATTCTTTATAGAACAGAAAATGCAACTATTTTGCCATTTTTCTTTTGTGCTTTCTGACAGCTTCGAACCTAAAAGCAGTTGTTGTTGTAGCTTCGACACTACCTGTATTATTCTACCAATCTTTGGTGCTTATGCCAACTCACCATAGACCTTTACCATATTTTTAAAAATATGTAAGTTTCGAATGTTTATAAAGGAACTTTCCTTGGTATCGATACATGTACATAGTTTTATATGTACTAGTATTTCCTATGGTCGACGCAATCGGCCAAATAAGTCTGCATGTAGTAGTAGTAGCTTTAAACGGTTATAGCTCCCGAAATACTGAACCGATTTTAATAAAATTAACATTGTGCATATCTATGTAAAAATCCTTTAAAAACTTATGTATATAAATTTCCAAAATGAGTTCAGTATTACGGGCGTAAAAGGGATCTAAAAAATTATATATGTACATAGATAAAAGATGTACAAATGTACACATTTATTTACATATGTATGTATATTTTTAAACTTTTTTTAATTAAAAAAATCTTAACAGTTTGCACCAAATATGCCCAAAGTATTGAAAATAAACAACCACCACATATTGTATTCGATACTACAAAATCAGGAATAGCTTCAGAAACAGTGAAATCCTTTACCCAAGCTTTGGGTTTACCCACTGTAAGTGCCTCTTATGGCCAAGAAGGTGATCTAAGGCAATGGCGTGATATGGAGGAAAATAAACAAAAATATCTTTTACAAGTTATGCCACCGGCAGACATTATACCAGATGTGGTTAGGAGTATAGTGCGCAAAATGAATATAACCAATGCGGCTATTTTATATGATGATACATTCGTTATGGATCACAAATATAAGTCACTTTTGCAGAACATACAAACACGCCATGTTATAACAGCTGTAGCCGATGGTGATGCAGCTAGAGTCGATCAAATAGAGAGACTGAGAAATTTGGATATAAATAATTTCTTTATATTGGGTAGTTTGAAAACAATTGGACTGGTTTTGGGTAAGTAGTATGTAGCGTCTGATTAACGTTTAAAAACAAATTTAAATTCTATTTAGAATCGGTAAAGCCGGCCTTTTTTGAGCGCAACTTCGCTTGGCATGCTATAACCCAGAATGAGGGAGAAGTTAGTAGTAAACGTGATAATGCCACCATAATGTTTTTGAAGCCGGTAGTATATCCGCAGAACCGTGAACGTTTGGGTTTATTGCGTACCACATATAATTTAAATGAAGAACCACAAATAATGACCGTGTTTTACTTCGACTTGGCCTTAAGATCATTTTTAGCGATAAAGTATGATTTTGATTTTGAAAAATTATTATTATTATTTTTTTATGATTACATTTTTTTTTAACTTGCAGAGAAATGTTGCAGTCGGCTGCCTGGGCGGCAAATATGGAATATTTGGGCTGTGATGATTTCCAAGGTAGCAATACCCCCGAAAGGAATATTGATTTAAAACAATATTTTTTGCAGGTAAAAACTTTACATAAGAATAGTTCAATTAATTCAAGCCCTATTTTCGGAGTTCTATGTCAATAGATTTCACAATAGTTTTGGGTTGTGTTTGGTAATTGCAATGAAAATTATTTGTACTACACATACAACTTTTTTCCAATGCTTTTCAAATGTTGTATGTCAAATGCTAAAAAGAAAAAATAATTGATACTGTTCGAGTATAAATAAAAAAATACTTAATATTCAAGTAAGTTTAATTAACTGCCTGTTTTCATTTTCCAAAAACAGTCAGTAATTTCCAATAGAAAGCTTTTATCGATTTCTTCTTTAAAAACTGTGTCATTTGGGTGCTTAAAAACGTGAACTTACAACTGCTTAAAACAACTTGTGTTCAATAGTTTTCTAGTTTTATTTGATATTGTATTATTCAGGAATTTTATCATTGAAACTATAGGCTTATGGTAACTGAAATAAGAAACATAAGTTTGAGACTTGATATCCTCTAAATATCTGGAAAATACCGCTTAGAAACCTACGAATTGTCTGCTTGTTTGTGTCAACCACGATTGCTCGTAAGTACGCCATTTTGTGTTTTCCTACATGTAAAAATCTGTTCTGGCAATACTGTATGTTAATGAAATCAATAGCATACTTTAGGGGTTAACATACGCTAGGCGATTCAAATACTTAAAAAAAAAACAAAAGACTTAAGAAACAAACTTAGTGTTAGGATTTATTTTCGTTACGGAATTTCTTGATTCGGTCGCGGCGCCCAAAGCCCGCGATAAAAACTATGCAATAGCTTTAAAAAATCATGTTTCACCTAAAAAAAAAATTAAAATATAATTTTTAAAAATTTATTAATCGAGATAAGAGGTTTAAAACATTTCAAAAATATGGTTTAAGGTCTACGGATGATTTGGCATTAACACCGACGAAATGCATGTACATATTATAGACTAGCTAAAAACCTTCAACAAACAATTTTTTTTTAATCTTTGAAAAAAAATTTAAAATATTTATAAAAAATTTTAGTTCATCAAAAATTGCAAACATCATCAAAAAACTCGAAATTCGCAAAAATAAAAAGAGGAATTTGCAGACAAATAGAAATTACACCGAAGAAATTTGAAACAAAAATTCACTTAAAATTTAAATTTCGGACAACTGGGCTGTAAAATCGAAAAATTATAAAAAAAATTTAATTTCACAATAAGGGAAAAGAAATTTCACCGAAAAATTGAAAATTCAAATCCTAAGAATTAAAAATTAATTTTTTTTTTCAATTGTGCCATGAAATATTGAGAAACATAAGTTTAAATCGAAACTAATAAAATTATTTTTTTTTAATTTTTGAAAAGGTAACCGAACCAACATCCTACGGTGAATTTGAATTAGTCACCCAACCTGGTCAAACTTTTAATGGCTACAGTTATTCTAAATTTGAAATGGACATTAATGTAATACAAATACGCGGAGGTAACTCTGTGAATAGTAAATCAATTGGTTCCTGGACTGCTGGCTTAGACTCACCTTTGACGGTTAAGGATGAGGAGGCTATGAAAAATTTAACAGCTGATACGGTTTATAGGATTGTTACTGTGCTTGTAAGTAAGAAAAATGTCTCAATGGACATTAAATTTTCATTAAAAAAAACCCAGGAAAATTGAATCCGTGTTTACACTTCGTGGGCATGTTTATATTAAAAAGGCGATTGAAGATAAGTAATATTACTTACATAAATAATAAATCTACACTATATATTTTATTAAAACATAATGCTATCTATTCATGTAGTATATAGTATATTTATAATATCATTCACATTATACTTTTTGAATATGAATATGTATATTAAGCATTTTTGTAATTGTGTTTATTCTCAGAACTTGATGTACAAAACAAAATGAGTAGCATTAATGATAATGATTGTTCCAGTGATAGCATTATGGCTATGGTCCTCCGCATCCTCGCTAAACGCTCAGAGTCTTAACGATAAGATCGATAAATTTAGACTTATATTTGAAAACTCTCAAATTGGCATAATATGTGTAACCGAAACTTAGCTTAATGACGACTTAACTGATGGTCTGATTCATATGAGACGTTACAATATGTACATGGAATGGTTGGTTCCTCTAGATAATTTCGTGTTTAGTAAGAATCTTAGATAACAGTTTAATTTTTCGAATACTTACTCTGCTGAGCTACCAGTCACAAAAGGAGTACCACAGGGTTCAATCTTAGGACCATTTTTATTTTCGATGTATGCTTAATGACTTACCTTACTCTATTTCATATTTCAACATTCACATGTACGCGGATGATGTACACCTCTACCTAAGTTCACTCAGTAAAGCACTACAACAAAGTGTTGATGCTCTAAATATAGATCTCAATAGTGTATATTCATGGGCATCGGAGAACGTCTTTTGTTTAAATCCGAGAAAGTAAAAAAGCATAACAATTCACAAGAAAAAACCAAACTTACATATTCCCAATATTAACGTAATGATAAATGATTTATTTAGTCACCTTCATCAAGAAACCTGGACTTGTATTTAATCAAGCATTAAGTTGGTCGAATCATGTTAACTCTATTGTATATAAAACTCAATCCATAGACAAAGAATGCGTACCCGATGCCCTGTTTACTTTACGGCAGTGAAATATTTGGATATTGTGACTCAGATAGTACACGAAAGTTAAACGTAGCAATTAACAACGTAACCAGTTAAGTTTTCGGTCTTCGCACACATGATCATACTTATATGTAACTCCATTTTCCAAACAATTGTATGATAGCATGACTTTCTGAAACTTGGTCTGTGTTTACACGCGTCATGTCTTATTGACATGATTCTTACTTTTTCTTCTTTGAACATTCATACTTGTTCAAACAAGTCATGTCATATTGACGACATTTAGTCATGTCTTATTGACATGATTGCTACTTTATAGGCGAGAGAGACGAGGGGAAAAGAAACGAGTACTCAGATGCATGTATTGTCACTACGTTTTCTTTTCTCAATTGTAATTTTAAGCCTGAAAGTATTTGCAAGTAAATGTCGTCAACATGACATGACTCGTGTGAATAACAATGAAAGTTCAGAGAAGAAAATAAAATGTAAGAATCATGTCAATAAGACATGACGTGTGTAAACGCAGACTTAATTGACAGCAAAACTTAAATACTCGTATCACTGCTCAAAATCATATACTAGTACATACGAGTACTTACATATTAAAAAAAACCATCATACTTGTACAGCAGATTGCACTTTGTAAGATCGGGCCGCAGGTATAAACTAAGAAGTATTAGATGCACAACTCAAGTATCAGAGCGGCAGTTTTTCATTAATGCTATCCGTTTATGGAACCGACTTTAAACAATCAGTAATGCGAATATTTTCAAGAATAAAATTACAAAACTGTTTTCATAATTTTTAATTATTTAATGTTTTTAAATTTTATTTTTATGTTTTTAAATTAGTCATAAATCTCATTGCAATTCTTTTAAGATTTTTATCAACACTTATCTTAATGGTAAATAGAAAATAATAAGTACCATATTATAAACATATGTATATGTATGTAATTATGTATGTGTTTGTATAATTACCTGTTATCCCTATTTTATTCTAACGAATTTTGTATATCTTATTGTATGGGTGAAATATTAAATAAATATCATATCGAAAAAAATTAAAAAAATGCCTGCAATTGCTTCGCCAAAAAACAATTTTGTTTCGAATCTTTTTTCTTTCTCTTTTAGCAAGCCCCATTTATAATGAAAGACGAGACGGCTCCTAAGGGCTACAAAGGTTACTGCATCGATTTAATCGATGAAATTGCCGAAATTGTTCACTTCGATTACACAATTCAGGAGGTTGAAGATGGTAAATTCGGCAACATGGACGAAAAGGGAGAATGGAATGGTATTGTCAAAAAGTTAATCGATAAACAAGCCGATATTGGTTTAGGTTCAATGTCGGTAATGGCTGAACGTGAAATAGTTATAGATTTCACGGTGCCCTATTATGATTTGGTCGGCATAACAATTATGATGCAAATGCCAAGTACACAAAGTTCCTTGTTCAAATTCTTAACGGTTTTGGAAACAAATGTATGGTTGTGTATATTAGCGGCATATTTTTTTACTAGTTTCTTGATGTGGGTATTTGATCGTTGGAGTCCGTACAGTTATCAAAATAATCGTGATAAATATAAAGATGATGACGAGAAACGAGAATTTAACTTAAAGGAGTGCTTATGGTTCTGTATGACGTCTTTAACACCACAGGGCGGCGGAGAGGCACCAAAAAATCTTTCAGGTCGTTTGGTAGCGGCTACTTGGTGGTTATTTGGGTAAGCAGTATGTACTTTTTCCCATTTTTTGCAAATATCAATAGCCCTAGCATAGTCGAATAGTCCATTGAAAATTGTTACAAAAATGATATTAATTTTTCGCGGTTTTCAAAAAAAAGGTCACCCACAAAACGCGGAAAAGTTGGAAAATAAATTTTATTTTTATTTGAATTTATACATATAGCCAAAAACTCACACACATTAAATTTGAAATTCATGTCATTTAATAGTTAAGAAAATTTTTAATTTTTGTCCATTTACTAATAAAATATTAAAAATTTTTTTATTTAATTTTTTTCTCTAGGGATTTTAGAAAATCGCTTTTGTGGGTGCGGTTTTCATTTTCAAACGACTCAAAAAAATAGGGCCAAAATTTGGTCATACCCCTAATATATGTACATAGCATCCCTGCAGATAACACGACTAGTCCATACACGCATGTAAAGTATACTCCATAAAGGACCAGGACTAGTCCAAAAGTAACCCAAATGTATGAAGAAAACATGGTCTATTTAACATTACGATGTCCTAGGGCTGGACCATGTGGTCCAGGTTTGCACTACATCGGACTAACCCAAAAACTACTCCATGTCATTAAAAATGGACCATGCACAAATAGTTTCTTCGGCACGAGTAATATCGTGAAAGCACGAACATTTGTCGTATAGCAATAAGCTCTTGTTTGAAAATGACATACTCCATGACTGCATTACATCGGACCATGTTGTAACTAGTCCATTTCTGCTATAATGGACCACGTAGTCCAAAATTATCTGCAGGGATATATAACTACACACATGCATACATGCATACATATATCGTTACCATAATAGAGAAATACCCTAATATTTTTTTTCTTTTTTCAAAACTGATAAGAGATCTCTGAATTTATTGAAATATGCTAAAAAATCAGTTTTGAAAAATTAGTTAGGCCCTTTTTATATTAAGGTAACGACATACATACATACATGCTAAACTTTTTCAAATATTTGATACAAAATAACTTTCTTTCTTTCAATAGCTTCATTATCATTGCTTCATATACCGCCAATTTAGCTGCTTTTCTGACAGTTTCACGTTTGGATACTCCCGTTGAGTCTCTAGACGATTTGGCTAAGCAATACAAGATTCTGTATGCCCCCCTTAATGGTTCCTCGGCCATGACATATTTCGAACGTATGGCCAATATAGAGCAAATGTTTTATGAAATTTGGAAAGATTTGTCGTTAAATGATTCTCTGACTCCTTTGGAAAGATCAAAATTGGCTGTTTGGGATTATCCTGTAAGTGATAAGTACACAAAGATGTGGCAAGCCATGCAAGAGGCACAATTGCCTGCCACACTAGCGGATGCTGTGGCGAGAGTACGTAATTCGACCACTGCTACCGGTTTTGCTTTTCTTGGAGATGCCACCGATATACGCTATTTAGTAATGACAAATTGTGATCTTCAAGTGGTGGGGGAGGAGTTTTCACGAAAACCCTATGCCATAGCTGTGCAACAAGGATCTCATCTCAAAGATCAGTTTAATAATGCGTAAGTTCTGTATCAATGGATGGATTAGGATGGACAGTAATCGTTTTGTATTTACTTTCCGTTAGCATTTTAACTCTTCTCAACAAACGTCAATTGGAAAAACTCAAAGAAAAATGGTGGAAGAATGACGAAGCCCAAGCTAAATGTGGCAAACCCGAAGATCAATCGGATGGCATATCAATAGAGAATATTGGTGGCGTTTTTATTGTCATCTTTGTGGGTATTGGCATGGCCTGCATAACTTTAGTTTTTGAATATTGGTGGTACAAATATCGTCGAAATAATTCACGTGTAATCGATGTGGCCGAAGCAAATACACCACAAGGCAAAGATATAAAATTGGCTGAAGGTGTTATGTTAGGACAATCTGGCAAAGAGCAACAAGATAAAGCTAATGCTGCTTTACGGCCACGTTTTCATCAATATCCTCATAACTTTAAGCCGAGATTTTAAAAAGGCAAAAGTTTTACATCAGATTAAATATTGAAAAAAGTTTTGTTTGTTGAGGATTTTTAGCTAGTTCTAAAAACGCCCTAACTCGTATTTTTTACAAAATTTCCAATACATTTCACACAAGTACACCTCGTCACAGAAATTTATTGCAATAGTGTAAAAAATAGCGCTTTTACAAGCAGTTGTAGTTTCTTTTATGTTTTTACCTTCTCCTGTAAAGTTACAAATATTTGAGTTAGGGCCTTTCTACTTGAGACCAACGTTATATACAGTTTTGGTATCTCTAGGAAAAACAAAAGCACCGTAAGCTGTTCCAAAAAGAGTAAAAAGCGAAAAAAATGGGCAAAAAGGGGTAAAAAAGCACCATAAGAAATATTTTATACATTTTAGGGCCGTTAACAATAGAAAAGTTAACTTGAAGTTAACACTAAACTCAAAACTTTAACTTTGGTTAGTGAAAATTCATAAACACGAAGCTCTGTTAAGATTTAACTTTTAAATAAAATTAACTGAAATAATTTCTGAGTTACAATTTTTAACTTGAAAAAATATGACATTTCAAAATTAATTATTTTTTGTTTATTTTAAAAATATTTTTCATGAATTCTTATTTTCTTTTTTTGCATTTCCCAAAAATAAATTCCTGTTGTGATTCTCAATTGTTGATAACTGTAAGTTAACTAAATATTTTTATTGTTAATGAACATTTTTAATTTCCAATTAAAATTTAAGTTTAGACAAACTGAAAGTTAGTAAACTTTAAATTAAATAAACATAACTGAACTTTGTGTTAATGAGCCTTACTTATGCCAAGAAATATTAAGCAATTTATAAAAAAGTTAAAGTAAATACCCAAAATACAATTTAAAGTTTTTGCTTCAAAATATATATATTTATAAATGACTTGACAAATAGCAGAATTTATTAATATATTGATTAAAATAAAATCAAAATCCATATAATAGAAGTAAAAAAACGTAACAAATCAAAAACAGGAGTAAAAAATATACATGGTATATATACATTAGGTACATACATACATATGTATATAAAAAAATATAAAAAATAGTTTGTTTGGACAAAGCTTAAAAAATATATGTACAGACGAGAATGTATTTATGTAAATATCGCACCTTTATTGCACCGTAGTCATATATGAAAAGTGAAATCCTAAAAATGTTAGCAGCTATGTACATACATATATAGTATATGGGCATTGGCTTTTTAGTGGATATACATACATTTGATTTGGATTAAGCATACATATGCTACTGAAAAACTTCTTAAATATAAAGAAATACCTTCAACATCATTTTTTTCTAAATAACTTAAAAGATATGGGTTTTTAAGATGTGATCGTGTTGCATTAAAGGAGCGATGTGTAGTATACAAATTTCTGTAAATTCTAAATAACATAGAATCGATTAAAACAAAGGGAATTCAAAGTCTAATGAAATTCATGATTACAATCGATTTTTCGTTTCGTTTTCGTTTATTTTGCTATCAAAAATATCCATTTCGTCTTCGCAATCAGGCCGCAAAAATGTTGTGACTTGAGATTTTTGGTATGATTCGTTCGAATTTATTTTGCTACAAACATTTAAAGGCAGTTGAAAATTGCTAAGAAACGAATTTCAAAATTTTAAACCGTATTTAATTTAATATGCACTAAACGCACTTTAAGGATAATTCATCAAACTGAATTTTCTTTTAACCTCAGCGGAAAAAAGTCATGGTTGCTAAAAAATAAATATTTCGCTTAAAAAAGTAGCCAATTTTTGGAACTAAAAACATTTCCCAGTTTTACAAAAAGCACCAAAATGCCATCACTGGTTATATACATATCGTCACCTAAAAAGCAAAACAACGTATCTCAAAAAATTCAAATTTCATTTTTTTTATTGATTATGATTTACTACATCATATTACATATGTGTGCAAAATTTCAAGCTTCTGTTACCAAAAACAAAAAAGTTATGACCCAAATTCAAAATAACATACCAAGTGAATGCTTTTATTAAACAAAAAAAAAACGTATCATCATCGGTGTTGTCAACTATTTACATCAAAAATACGCTATCCTTTTGCTCAAAATTCGCTAGAAAGCGCTAAAGATATGATTTCAATATCTCAAATAGTTTCCATATTATACAGTTTTTGTTTCTCCTGTAAAATTATGAAAAGTGATATTACGTTATTTTGTATTTTATATTTCATTGGTTCGTGTACTATATACTCTAGCTAAAAATCCTCAGCAAACAAAACTTTTTTGAAATAATATATCGAGGCATATCTCGAATAATAAATTTACTAATTTGAAATAATTTAAAGGTTTTTAAGCACATGTCACTTGCAGCCTACTCGAGTATGAATGCAATTATTTTGGTGTTTATATTAAAGTGCACAAAACTAAATAAAGGAACTTTCGCTTTTATGTTCTTTTTTATTCGATTTTTCACCAAGCAAACTGATAATGGGTCCGTTCGTAAATGCATGACTGTGCTGCATCTTAAAAAACATTCAAAAACAAATTGGAATATTATTGAAATTTAATTATTCTTAGAAAAATAAACGGTTCTCAATTTGCTTAGAAGATTTCAAATTGATGTAGGTTTAAAGAGCCCGGCATATTAATGTATTGTAGCCTATTAGAGATTCTAGAAAATTAATGGCGTTTTCTTTTCTAGAAAAATGTGCAACAGTTTTTGTCCTTTTTATTGAAAATTTACAATGTTTTTTTCAAATAATGAATTCATTAGAAATTTATGTATCATCACTTACAAGGCAAAATTTCTGTCTTAAGAAAACTTTGAATTGGAATTTTTTGATAAAAAGTAAGATATATTAGATTTTTTTACAAAAGGAAACGGCATAAGTCGTGAGCATGTGACATTTACATATCGTCGTATGATTTCAATAAAGCCCTAAGTTACAAAAAATTCAAAAACGACTTCTTGGTAAATCTCGATCCACCATATCAATATGCATGTCCCTGGAAAATTTTATTTATTAAAATTGTACTGATTTTTCAATGTAACTTAGGGCTTTATTGAATTCATATGACGATATATAACTGATAAAAAAATTTAAAACGTAAAACGCAGTATATCTATGTACATACATACATACAGTTTCGTTCCTGGGGAGGGTCGTGAAAAATTGCCATGGAAATAAAGGAAATTTCTCTTTCAAGATTCCCGGGAATTAAAATGTAATAAATGTGAAATCATATTGGTTAGAGCATTTGTAAGGTTGAAAAATAAAATAATCGTACTTTTAAGCACGATTATTATATTGAAGTCGGTGGATGTTCTTTTTAAACATTTTATTATGTGTACAAGGTACTCGTTATAATCAAATGTGACATTTTTATATTAAAGAAAATATGTAGGTAAAGGTCGTAGTTTTTGTAACCAATTTTTACAACAAATGCGTATTCTCAACATTATTTTTTAATTTCTTCATAATTTAAAAAACATGAAGTCGTTTGGTATGCTTTGGATCTTACTAACCTTTCAAAGGTTTTTTAGTATCTTTTTTTTATAAACAATCGCCTTTTGACGATGAAAATCGATTAACCAATATCCAAATCGATTTACCACATTCAATAGCTTACCTACATTTTTGGTTTAAAAATTCTGTCAGAAGCATGTCAAGAATATCTGTCGACCAGAGGTTACTAGAATATGGCATAATATACCCTGGAGCGATGAAACTTAAATTAATGTTTTTTAATGATGCTGGAGATATATAAGACCAAGGGTCAAGAATTCAATTCATATTATACTAAAAAAACAAACATGGTGGCTTTTGCTATATTTATGAAGATGGTACGTATTTTACTGATCACATGTGTATAAGATGTGACAACCCATCAAAATTACACCCGTTAAAAATTAAAATGCAACCAACCAATTAAAGCCAATAGTTTTCCAAAACAAATTAGTGAATTCGCCTAAGTGTAGTGTATCACAAGTTTCATAAAATCTTTACTTCCTCTGTCAAATAAAACCAAAATATTTTTTATTTATATTTTCTTTATTTACCACCATTTATATGTTAGTCAATTTGATTCAATAATGAAATTTGTTCTTCTCGTAAGAGAATCGATTGAGGTCTAAACTTTAATCGATGGCGATGCCTGAAAGTACGACCGATGAAAGATCTGCAAGTAAAAATAAAAAAAATATTAGAAAATAATAAAATAAGATTCAATTAACTTCTTTATTTTAATTGTTCAGCATATTTAGATTTAAATGTCAAGTATTTTCAGCAATTATGTTTATGAAGACCGTCATGATTTTATCATCAGAATAATAAGCAGTTTAAAAGAACGTAATTGGACACATTTTAATTACCTTTTAACAGAGAAAAGTTTGCTCTCCAAGATATCTGAAAAAAAATATTTAAAAAAATAAACATAATTAGAACAAAATTAAAATACTTGAGTTTTATTTAAAACTGTATGTAAGTATTTAAACAATCTACTCGAAGATTTCTGTATATAGGCAAGTGAACATTTTTAATTTATTAAATACATATGTAAACAGAAATATTAAGCAGATTGTAGTCAGTTATTTAATTATAAAATATCAAGTCTTTTCAGCAATTATGTTTATGAAGACCGTCATGATTTTATCATCATAAAAATTTTTATAAATACGTATTTATTATTTTCTAAAAATAAGTTCAATTACCTTTAGTTCAGCTGAAGGGAATTAATTGTATCGTAGTTTCTGTAAAATTTTCTAAAATCTAATAATCAAAAAGAAATACAAATACAAATTTTTATACATATTTTTTATTTTTGTCCGTAAAAATTATAGCTTGAACATCAAACTAAATATCTTAGAATTTTTTGAAACTCTTTTTGATACCATGACCCTTGGAGACCTTCAATACGTTGAAACGAACAGTCTTGGACAATGGACGACATTCACCAATGGTAGCAATATCACCAATTTCAACATCTCTGTAATTAAATAAAATACACAGAATTTAGTCGAGATCGGAAAATATATTTTAATATGTACATATCAAACATTATTTTTCATGATCAGTTTATTTAAAATTATCAAGTCTTTTCAGCAATTATGTTTATGAAGACCGTCATGATTTTATCATCATTTAATAAAAAATTATGCTTAATTTTAACTACATAGCAATCTTATCAGTTTATAGAGAAAGCTTAAAAACAGTCAAGTTCATTAATTTTCAGTAAACTCACCTGAAGCAAGGAGAGCAATGAGCGCTCATGTTTCTGTGACGTTTTTCAAAACGACTGTATTTGCGTACGAAATGCAAATAATCACGACGAATAACAATAGTACGTTGCATTTTAGTTTTACGTACAGCACCGGTTAAGATGCGTCCACGAATTCTCACATTACCGGTGAAGGGACATTTCTTATCAATGTAGTTGCCATCAATTGCCTAAAAAGTTAAAGAGTTATTAGTATGTATTTTATTTTAGATGGAAAAAATTTTATAAATCTAGTTTAATTTTAATACTGTGTATTTGTTATGGGAAAAACACAAACGGTAAATTTATGATACATTCTTTTAGCATTTTGAAAAACTAATAAATAGCTGAAATGCTAAACTATGCATTTAACAAGAAAATATAAGTACTTTATTTTATTAATTATAGTATTTTATTGATATAATGCAATAATAAATAAAATCTTTTCCTTTTCGATAATCTTGATAGTTACATGGTTTGCATTTCAGCTAACGATATGCTTCTTTAAGTTAGTAATTAAAATTAGATACATAAGGCTTTATATATTACAAAATTAATAAAAATAAATGAATAAAAATTAAACACACAAAACTTACATCACGGGGAGTCTTGAAACCCAAACCGATATCACGATAACGACGAAGTACCTTCTTTTTGGTGAAACCGGGCTTAACCTTTCGGTTTAGGTTAATGCCGAATTGTTTTTGAAAGGCTTTCTCGTTTTGCTGGATGCACAAACACAACAAATGCAATTTGGATTGATGGTTAAGGCGTGGGTGGTAATTGTTTTTTGTTGCGATTAACATTCAAGTTTTCGGGAAGTGGGATAAGTTAAGAACAGCATTCAGTGTAATTGATTGAAGGAAAATGTGTGTAAACCATTCATAGGAACAAGTTGGTAGTTTGTAGGGGAAAATAGTTGCAGTGGCGTGCAAAGAAATAAAAAGATACAATTAGTTAGTTTTTGTTCTTTAAGCTCACCTCGGCCGGAGTGCGGAAACCCAGGCCAATGCTTCGATAGAATCGTGGCTTTTTCTTAAAGTTATTAGGCTTGCAACGAGTCACAGGCACAGTAAATTGTTTACGAAAAGCACGTTCCGTTTGCTTTAGCGGAGAATTTCAATATTGGCACACATAATACAAAAGAAAAGTAAGGTTATTTATCGTTAAAATCACAATTCTTGTACATTAAAATAAAACTTTTCCAAAAAAAATCTTATTTTTGTATCACAAATTATAGAGCAGACAATTGCTATTTTATTTTTCACATTATTCTCCGCGTGTTTTTACTTCGAACTGAAAACTTGACTCATTTCACATTTTAAGATGCTTCTTTTAAAAAGTTTACGTGAGCAATAGTTCCAATCATATATTTTCATTTCATTTTTCACATTTTATGCACTTATTATGATTTTTAATGGCAAAAACGAAACATTTTTTCGCGTCTTACCTGATCAGCCATATTGATGTAAAAGGAAAGAGCACATACGTGAAAAGGAAGTAGAAATAGCGAGTAAAAAGGGAAATTTTTGTAAAAGGGAAATTTTATGACATTTGTAAGTGAAGCTAGCTGCAGTTTCTACTGCCTACCTCTGTGGTCACACATACTAGAAATTGCTTTCAAGTTTAATGTACATATTGATTAGTCTGCGCTTAGACGACTCATATTTTGTTAATTTTTATCACTGTTCATATAAATAATCACATTGCGAATTCACTAAAAATCCCAACATATAATCTGTAAATATTTTTAGCTAGTTTAATTATTTTTTGTCGTCCGGACTGTTTTTTGACGATTTAGTTTCAATGTCGTTGCTTGAAAAATAATTTTAAAAATTGCGCGTTGCTCATCGATATATTCTTTAGCTGCAGAGCAAAATGAGATTCTGAGTTCTAACCGACGACTTTGAAAAAATTCACATAAGTTTTTAATTTTCCAAAAGTCAAAATAATACTTGCATTATTATTATGTACAGAGTATGGGTTCATTTATAATAATGTTTTTAAGTGACTACGTATTTTGTACTAAAAATCACAACAAAAAATTCGAGCTCATAAATTTGTTAAATTAATCCTCCTTATTAGTTGTGATTATCTTTTCTCCATTAAAAAACAATTCGTTATTAATTTTTATTAAATATTTGTTTATTTTCGCTTAAACTAAAAATAATAACACATTGTTTATTAAAAAGCATGCTTAATTCTGCTTCTGTAAGAGAAATGAATAATAAATAATTTCATAAATTATGAAGAAAATAATTATAACAAAAGAAAATACTTAAAATTTTACTAAATGTAAAAACAACACACTATCGAAAGTTCTAAAGAAATACTTTTTAAACATATAAGAACATATATACATATATATATGTATGTGTATATAAATCATTGCCTTAATTTAGAAAAGGAGTAACTAACATATAAAAATGTTTTAGTATTAGACTGTACAAAATCTTATACATATTTTTAGAAATTAAGAAATAAAGAAAAAGCACTAACATAATTTTTTTAGCTATACATCTTTTAATTTTTCTATTATTTCCAACAATGTGGTTTACTGACGATTTGGCTAAACAAGAAATGAAATGCATGTATACATACATATATACCAGCTCAACCTACAAGAAATAAAAACTGTCTTTTTAAAGTTAGATACGCTTTCTCAAAATAAAGGTAACGATAATTTGTTAAACTGATTATGTAGTAAATTAAATGGAAATTTTATCCGTTTAAGTTTTCCGCAATAACGTTTACTCTGCAAATTACACGAGATTCATGCAAAACCATATGTTAGGCATTATATAAAATAAATAACTATGAATGCTATGTATTAACTTGTTTATAACTCTTAAGTTCAACTTTATATATACATATATTAATTGAAGAATTATGGTAAAGATGGAATCTCTCTAGTTTGTACCTATTCTATTTATTTATTGGACTTTTTTTGCAGCTGCATTTTGTTTGATAGATTTTACAGGTATTGGATTCTCTACACATTGCTTGTACAAATTATTGAGACCAAAAGCTGCTCGAACATTGTCCAAAGAAAAGAAGAATTTTTGCAATTTGCCCTTAGCATCAGACATAGGACGGCGTTCTGCTTCTTTGCCGTTTTGGAATAAAACAATAGTAGGCAACTGGCGGGACAAGCTGCTATCCGAGATACGATACTTTTGTGCCATTTCCGGAAAACGTCCGATATCAATTTTTCCAAATCTTAAATTATCCAAATTATATTCGGCAGACAGTTCAGCAAATATGGGAGCAAAATTTACACAACTGGGGTTCCATACAGTGTAAAAGCAAATTAACCAATTAACACGTTTATCACGGGTCAATTCATCTTCGAAAGATTGAGACGTGCGGAAGTATGTTATGTGTTCCGGACCCTTGTATGTTGGCTCCGACAGCAGCATACCAACAAATACACACATCAACAAATATCCTAAACCGTAAAGAAAATCACTGTATGCCCACAAAATTACATTTGCTACCTTTGTGTACAAAAATGACGAAGACAAATAATTCACCATAGTAACACTTCCCGTCTTCCGGCTTCTTATCATTATTACAATAAGCAAAAAGAATAGAATTTCTGTTTCTCTGCTGTCCAATTCACACATATCGTCATCCCCGCGTTGATTGAATATCCTTATACAAATGGGGTTTATCTTTTTGGCTATTAAATAGGACAGTGCCATTAAAATATTAACCCAATAATAGGGTTTAACTAGCAGACGTAATTGTTTCTTCATTGTCATCTTGGGATTATGAGTTTAATAATTTACACTTAAGCTTCTATTAAAAATTCATAGACTTGTGTTAATTAGAATAATATACTTCTTGGCAGCCTTTAATGTGCGTTTCTTTAATTAACAGCTTCCGTTTTTATAAATGTTTTAGTTTACTGTAAGAACAAGAACTTTTTCATGTATTTATAAATAAATTTGACGGATGTCCATGAAAATATTAAACTACAGAAATGTCGGTGGCGAAAAAAGTTAGAATCAGTTGTTGTTGCACTCTTAATTCATGTTGTTAATTGCTAGACAAGGTGGCAGCATAAGCTGTGAATATGATTTCGAATAACCTTTTTCATAACGAGTTTGACATTTATATATGCAATAGTTCTGAAAGAACTGGCACCTGCCACCAAACAAATATTAGTAATAGATTAAAGATAATGCAGAGTTCAAATTAAGCAGCAGGTCTGGAAAGCATTAATTTTGTTATTAAATTAAAATGCACGAAAAATTTCATGCTTGAATTTTTTAAGTTATGAATTAAAGTGCTTAACATATGCAATATTGTTATTAATAACATTACTTTACAGTGTAAGCGCAGTGGTTGTAATTGATTTTTTTCATATATAGTTTGACATTTTAAATTAATTGGTATCAATGTTTAATGTTTTCGAAGTTGTCAATTGGTTGATTACCTAGGAATTGAGTTTTTAATTTTAAAAGCAACGTTGAGTTTCTGAGATAGAACGACTTCAAAAAAAATATTTCCGGCATGATTAAATACAAAACACATTATTTAGGATGATTTGGTAGTATGAAATTATTTTTTGTGTTCGAAATTTCACTTTGAAACTCAAAAACAATAAAATCAACATAATTCAATAAAGAGCTGCTGGTGGAAACATACTACTAGTTTCAATTGTGCTCAATGATAACTAATTTTTTTCTGGAATACTTTAATTTAAAGTTCTACAAACAAAAATTATACATATTTCTATCAATATATAAATATATACATATTTCTATCAGTCTGTAATAAAGTCCTGCAATTGTAAAACATCGTATTTGACTAAACTGTAGAATAACTTTATAAAATTGATGTTGCTAAAGTCTATAGGTGTAATTTGTGAATTGCATATATTTATTGAATTTTTATTATCGAACGATTTGAAAAACTTGGATAAGATATTCAAAAAAAAACTATAGATGTCATCTTAAGTTAGTTTTGAATTTGATACGTTTTTCTCTGCAGATAATAATAAAACAATGGACTCAACCCTCAGATAAATCTATTCCGAACAATTCGAAAATTCAAACTGTTACACTGAAACTGCATTATCGCATGCTATTATTTTTGGAGCTTGGCAGCCCTGTTGATGTTTACATTAGCCTGAACGAAGAGCGTGTACAAATTATCACCTGAAATTATAAAAATTTGCAATAAAAAAATATAAAAGATGGCTTCATCTGTACATTGTCAATTATGGATGGGGAGTGTAAGAATTTAATAATCATAGGAGCATAAACTTGATACTAATAATTCGTTGTTTCAGTTGGAACCCTATATGACGGAAAACTTTATCATTGCTGCCTTCCGCAAAATGGGTGAAGATCCCACAACAGTACGCCTGATGCGAAACAAATATACGGGGGAACCAGCTGGTTATTGTTTTGTCAACTTTGCCACCGACGACAAAGCAATGGATGCTATGCACAAGTTGAATGGTAAACCTATTCCTGGCACGAATCCTATTATACGATTCCGATTGAACAGCGCAAGTAACTCTTATAAACTGCCCGGAAACGAAAGGGAGTTCAGTGTATGGGTGGGAGATCTTAGTTCTGATGTAGATGATTATCAATTGTATAAAGCGTTTTCATCCAAATATACTTCCATTAAAACGGCCAAAGTTATATTGGACGGTTCAGGTTTTTCCAAAGGCTATGGATTTGTTCGTTTTGGTATTGAAGATGAGCAAAAGTCAGCTCTATATGACATGAATGGTTACATTGGCTTGGGTTCAAAACCTATTAAAATATGTAACGCTGTTCCTAAACCGAAAAATGAATTGGGAGTTGCATTAGGTACTACTAGCAACTACGGCTATGGAAGTTCGACCAATGTAGGTTCCACTACACCAGCCTCAAGCGCAGACTATACACAATATTATGATCCAACCAGTAGCTATTGGCAGGGCTATAATGCATGGCAAAATTATTATGATCCTACGGGAACTGCTGTCACAGATCCCAGTAACGCTTATTATCAACAAAGTATGGCTCAGTCACATTCAAATCCTCAAACATTGGCTCAACACGCAGAGGCTTGGAGTGCCCAACGTAGCGCTCAATATGAACAACAAACCGCAGTAGCGGCCGCTTCTTCAAATGGTGCCGTTGCCGCCGATGAGGACGATTATGCTTTGGTTGAACATAAATATACGTTAGATGTGGACAAATTAAATCGTGAAGCGCTGGATTCAGATCGAAACCTATATGATGCTCTAGAAAGTTCCAAATGGTTGCCATTGGAGCAATTAGAATCGTATTAAAACTTTTATTTACGTTTTTTATTAGTTTTTAAGATGGTTTTCTATTTCGATATACTATGTATTAATAAAATACTTTACGATTTTATATAGAAACGCACTAAATAATAATCCTTATTGTAATAAACGTTTTTATGTCAAAAAAGGTTGTACCGTCGTTAGAAAAAAACGCCGATAAAAATGTATGTATTGGCCAATAAAAAGTTATTAGCGTTTTCGGCAATCACAATACCATTTTTAAAAACGCCCGTGTCTCCACAAAAACGGCAATCAGAATAGTTTTGGCTTGTGTGTTTACCCTGCTAACCAAAGCGATCAAAAGTAATATCACTTTCGAACATTCCCCGGACGAAAAGCTTGAGAATAACAATCAGGGCGAAAATAGAAAGAGGTATTAAAGCTCATTGTCGAACACTTATTAAATGGTAACTACAAACAAACTCGTAACATATTCGATATCATACAGGTTTGTTAATTAATAATTGCTAGATATTGGAAAATATTTCTTAAGTTGTGCTAGAGCTGCTTACCGACTGCGTTATACAGAAATATATTTTCATTATAGTAAAATATTTGAGATGGGCTTCAGGAAAATGTTAAATAAAATTATTTGTAAAAATTTGTATATAAGAACTTTAAGATCAAATATTTTATTACAATTATCAAAAAAAGGTAAACAAAATATAATTATGAAATCTAAATATTTTCAGAATTTTCTGTTCTTTTTACTTACCTGATGGTTTCTTTCACTTTCCAAACTTTTTTAATAATTTGTATGTATGTTTTATAAGACACCAATAGAATTTTTTCTTGTAATCACTCTCAATTTTAACGCACTAATGACTTGCATATTTTGCACTTCTCCGTTTACATTTTCGGCAAATTCGCGAACGTTTATTTTTTAAAGTTGTACTTATTGCTTTATTTTCGAATTTCAGTTTAGATTGGTAGAAACAGGGTAGTAAGAATCGTTTTAGGGATAATATCAAAAACTACCGCGATAAATATATATAACACTATAATTAAGGCCCATTTCGAATTTGGATCAACAATTTTATATTCATGCAGCAACACAAATCAACTAGAAAGAATGCAAAAATTACAAAATAAAGCAATGAGAATATGAGAAATGCCGATGATTTTCGTATCCAGAGGGTTACTACAACGCTAATGCAGAGATCATTATTTTATAAAGGCTTTCAATTATATGATTCTTTGCCAAATAATATGAAAAATGAAAGAAACGATACTGTTTTTTGTAAAAAATGTGTTAACTTTGTGAGATTTAATGTAAATTCTTAAAAAATTAAATTGTATATACCTATGTATGTAGAAATTTTAAAGTATTTAAAATACTAATAATAATAATAATAAAAAAAATAGTATAAAGAACGTTGGGTTACTCTCTATTGCGATGAAAAATAAATTTCAGTGTACCAATAGCACGATTTAGTACCATTTTTTCTTTCGCAAAGCAATAGAGAGGTACCTCCTAGATTTTGTTAATCTTTTACGTTCCGTTCAAAGGAAAAAAAATAGTTAGGCATGCATTTTACAAATGTACCCAGAAAAACTTTCCTGGCAATGTAATAGGTTAAAATGCTAATAAATACATCTTCACTACTTCTACTTTGACATTTAAACTAATTACTTTAACATACCGATCGCATTAGAGGCAAGCAATTACCAGTATCACTTACGGACAACGACTTCTAAATGTCATGACATGAAAGTCATTGGACTATTTAATTTAAAAGTCTTTATTAACAATATTTTCACAATGGACCTCTACAGGTCTCCGAATAGAAACGAAACAGGCGCCACCCCTCCTACTATCAATATTAGATTTAGATTTCTTTTTATTAAAATCAATGTGTTTTTTTTTGGCTTGATTGTAAAATATGGTTAATATACGTTAATTTACCAAAAAACAATTTTTAATTTCTTTTACTTGCGTAATATTTTTCTTAGCAATTTACGATCAATAAAATCCTTATTTACAATAGATGCATTATTACATTATAAATAATAAAAACTTACGCCTGTAAAATTTTGTTTTGTCGATATACAAGAAATCAAACTCGTACTAAAGCTGTATTTTATCTTATTGTATTTTTTAGATTTTACAGTGCAATTTGGTTAAAATAAAAAGTATTTGCTCCAAAATTTTATGTATAGTCTAATCTAAAGAAACTGTATTTTTAGCAAATTATAAAGAAAAAATTAATACATACTGCTAAGAAAATGCAGATAGTCGTGTAGATTATAAATAATAAGTTTTTTGTGGAAGATACATAATTATTTACATATTTGTTATATTTTATCATTTCATATTATTACTTTAAGTTTAAGGATTTATAAGCATTAGACTACAATTATATTTTCTAATACATATGTAATATAAAAAGTAGAAATAAGTATAAAAAATTTGTAATAACACAAAACAATACAAAAGGAGATTGAAACAGAAACTAATATGGATATACAACAATTATAGGAAATGACATCCATATATTTATATGTATGAATTTGGACGATTTGTAAAGTGTTTGGGATAACGTTTAACAACTGTCGAAGAATGCAGTGGGGTAGTGCTTGTGGTTGTACTGTCAGCAGTTGTTGTGCCAGGATTGTCGGCACCTGATAATCATTTAGCCTTTTTAGACTCCTTCTTTTTACTGCTGCTGCTGCTTTCCTTGACTTCTTTCTTTTCAGATTTTTCCTCAGGGTGATCTTCATAACTAAAACGATAAATTATAACATAGAAACCAATTCGTTTAATATGTACATATGTCCGTTCAAAGTACTTACGCAAACAATGGTTTTAGTTCACCACGTACAAGAGCCACCAATAGAGGAGTTCCCATACAAGCTGGTACCAAATATAACAGAGCAGGTTGAGCGTGTTTAAATACATGCATTACAAATATCGTAGCCATTAGCCCCAGGAAATAAGCTGTCAATGTTGAATAGAAATAAATCCGATTCTTACGCTTGGTGCTGTGATCAAAACGCAATAGCAATGCAATAAAAATTCCGGGTATGACAATATCTCCCAAGCCCAACATGGCGAAATTGGAAGCATTCAATCCATTTGTGAGCAAATCTTGAGGGAAAACTAGTTTAATGGGCCCTTCAAAATTTTTGGCAACTGTTACCATAACATTTGTGCCAAAAACCCAAAAAATATCATAGAAGAAGAGACCACTTAACAAAATGCAACCGGTAACAATGTTGTTCAGATGCAACATTTCCACACCATTCACAGCAAATGCTAGACCAAACATATTATTGGCGATCCAGTGTTTCTTCAATAAATACCATACTCCAATTACCGCAGACATAACTAAACACACAATATCATGGGTGCTGAATTTATAGTTTATAATATCTTCTTTACTTTTACCTTCACCGCGAGTGAAATGTATATGGAATGGTATTTTGGGTACCGCGGCGGGCATTAAGGAATTTGCGACAGGGCTTAGTAAATGAGCCAAAGCAATGACACCCAAAACAAAGAAATAACCTGTCAATAGCAGATTAATGTGATCTTTTGAGGAAATTTTAAAGATGATATAAAGACCGAATAAAGCTCCGGATGCTATGAGAGGAAAGAACATGGCATCTGTTGTGGTCATTGTGTCGGCTTTTTCACCGCTTATCTGCAAAAAAGTCAAAATTAATTTATAGTTTCCGAGAATTATATAAAAAGGTATTAAATTAAAAATTCTACATCTGTAAGTACAGTATCGCGCTGCAGGAAAAGAGCAAACATTAGCAACTCAACCCCATAATTATTCTATTTAATTTGTGTTTAATATTTTTACTGCTTATTTGACATTATTTGGGCAGTATCTTCATAGAACATTTAACTTCATTGTTGCAGCATTTACTACGAATGTATGATATTTATGGGTAGTGATTTGCTTGTCTCTCCATATTATTAATAGGCAAAGACGTTTTTCGAGATCCCTTTTACAGCCGTAATACAAACCCGATTTCGAAAGGATTTATATGTATTTAATGGGGATTTTAGATAGATGTGCACAATCTTAATTTTATTTAAATCGGTTTAGGAATTTTATAGCTATAAGCGTTTGAAGTTGCTAACAATACACACATACAAAGTGTGTGTGTGTATTTGTCCTATTTGTTTTGTGTTGAAATGAGACAGTTTTTTCTATATCTATTTTGTAATAAGAGAGATAAGTAAGAGTTTTAAGTTGTTTATTTAGAATGCTTTTTTGTTTTTGTACTTTATCGTATATATTTATGTAAATGCTTATGGCCTTATTCACAAACGATTAATAAAGTTAATGTGTGTATTAAATCCAACATTAAACCTCCTATAACTTTATTAATCGTTTGTGAATAAGGTCATTAATATTTAAGTACTACAATGCGGCCTGCTGGATACACAAGTAGTAATTTTTCGCACTATATATATAAAAGCCAAGAGATATTGTGACAGTTTATGTTAACCACATACCTTACATTATTGTAACCAGAAAAACGCGAGTTTGATATTAAATTTATATATTTAAAATCAAACTATAAAGTAAAAATGGCAAAAATTATAAAAGATTTTTTAAACAGTTTTAAAATCTCTAAATAAAAGTGAAAGTGTGAAAGGGTACTTTAGGGCAAAAATTATTATAAAAAAATGGGAAGCATTTGTTAAAAAAAATTTTAAGAAGTTGCAGTTGCAGTTTATTTGTTAATAAAATAGTTATTTCTAGACGTAGACACACACTATTTTGCGGGTGGCTAGTTACATTATAACCAAGAAAAAAAGCCAATTTTCAATTTGTTTATAATTAACCAGCAAAAAAAGTAGAAAAACACAACATCTACTGAATCAAACCACTTCAAACCCTTGAGAGAACCCAATTAACTTTACATTAGTGTGCCATAGGAGGGCACACTGTTTTATTTTTGATATTGTTTTATCTAATATATTTAATGACAGAGAGAATGCCTATTTTGACAAAAAACGTACGTTTAAACTATATAGAAGAATTGATTTGTAGCTTAACCGATTTAATGATTTATTTTTTTCAAAAATTGAGTAAAATCAGAAAAAATCCCTAACAAAAATAATTTTTACAAATAATGAAAAATCCCATTTTAAATATTAGTTTGGTTAATCTGTCAGTTTATAGACTCATATAGACCAGAGCTGATGACAAACCAGATTACTAGGGCAGACTAGTTCTTGGTGGCCGTTTCGAATGACTTCCACACATATTTTTTATTAGGTAAATTTAGGAGTATTTAACAAAACTCAGTAGTCTACACAGTCCTACTTTCGATACAAGTTCGAGACTACGGAAAGTGTAAGCTCAAAAGCAAGTGTATCACTTGCGAACTAGAATTTGAAAATAGCAGCGCCCATTTAATAATCCCACCTAAAGTCTAAAATCATTTCTCGTTAGTCTATGTTACCTTTCAGCTTTTTAACTGATATGTGAACCAACACCATTTCATCAACCGATTTATAATTTTTAGAACATAGGAAACTCGATACTATATCAATCCGAAATTAAATCTAGTCCACTCTATAAGATGTAATGGTTTGAATCGTATCGTTTGTGCAAAAAATAATATCCGAAATTAACACGTTTCTTTATTAAAAATCTAGTAAATACATACTTTTATTTTGTGACAAAAGCACAATCACCCCCAAAAGCAAATAAACCACAATTGCATACTAGTTATATACATATCTATATATACATACATCTTTACAATTCATTTCACTTCACCCATCTTTTACAGCACTCAAATAATTTAAAATTACTCACCTTCTTTGCTTTGTGCAATTTGACCGAGCGTATGGAACCAAAAACAATTGGTAACATGGCCATTATGACCAGACTGCCATAGGCAACAGCAATACCTTCTGGAGTTGAGGGAGCTTTTGCATTAGCTACAGTTTCAGTCGCATTTTCAACAGCCGATGCGGCTGCATCTTTCACAGCTTCCAATACATTTTCACCCACTTCTCCTGACATTTTTAATTACTTTATCCCTTTTGTATTTATTAATTATTAATAAGTACTGTAGCTTTCCACGATTTCCTTAAGAAAATCGTAAGAAAAAATAATGACACGCACTCAAATACAGTTAGTAGTCAATGAAAAGAAACGAAGAAGGAGCACGGTATGTCAACAACACTGTCTTATCATTATTGATAAAAGTTGACGTGTCAGTTGAAGGGTTGTATTTAAATAGAGCAGGCACCAAATTATTTATTACGGGGCTTTTTTCAGATATTGTACCACCGAAAGGTTTCAAAACGGTCAAATCTTATGCGGCCGTACTTTAGTTAAAGGCAGGAAACTTAACTACCTGTTTGCTTTTAAGTTTGATATTTTTTATATACCAATGCAACAATAATAACATTATCTTATATTTGTCCCATATAGCAACTTGGTTATGTCAGTATATATATTGTTCAAGTAAACTAGTAAAACTGAAAATTTACTGCTTTTACCTTTTGAAAAGTTAGCTAGTCTATATAGGTACGCGATATATTTTTAAACATTTAATTATTAGAATGAAAGTTAGCTAGCAAAAAAATGTTAACTTCGTTTTTTCGGAAATATATTATTTTTATAGAGCATTCACAGACGAAAACAAGGCTAATTCGTCTGACATAAAATGTATACATACGTGTACAGAGCTTTGTGTATTAGTGTTTTTTGTATTCATTTGACATGTGTTTATTTTTAATTGGTTATGTATTAGTTTTGTGCTGCTAATGCGTGGTTGTATCTGGTTGAAAAATTATGCCAACCAAACCATTTCCTTCACCGAATTCGCTAACAAGCTGCCTTGTTATGCCAGCATGATTATTCTAGTGTAAATTGTCTCAGTAACGAGTTTACAGCTAAATTTCTATTGTAAAATCTAATTAACGGTACTACCCACATAGTACAATCAACTGCATCCAACTTCATTAACAATATCAAACACAATTGTCATTCCCGGCTAGGAAAAAACTAAAACATTTTGGGAAACATTAGTTTTTGTATTAAAATAAAATCAATTTAATATAATGGAAACTATTTTGGGTATACGAGGTCCTGATTTTGTAATGGTGTGTGCCGATACAACGCAAGCACGTTCTATTATTGTAATGAAAGAGGGTAAGTTGGCTCTTAATAAGCTTCAACCGTAATGACTTTACAAAAAATATTTTTTACAAGAAATTCGATTTTATTTACCTTTCCTGTGTTTTAGATGAAAATAAAATACACAAAATTGCTGATAATTTGCTGATAGCAACAATTGGTGAATCTGGTGACACGGTACAATTTACAGAGTTTATTTCAAAAAATATTGCTTTGTATAAAATGCGAAATGGCTATGATTTAAGTCCCAAGTGTGCTGCTCATTTTACACGCAAAAATTTGGCGGATTATTTGAGATCACGTACTCCTTACCAAGTTAATATGTTTGTGGCTGGGTAAGCAAATGAAAAATTATACCGTAAAAAATTTTACGCATGATTGAACTAAAAAAATCGTTCCTCATCTTAATTTTTAGCTACGACCCGAAAGAAGGACCCGAATTGCATTACATCGACTACTTAGCCAATGCCAAATCTGTTAAATATGCCGGTCAAGGCTATGGTGGCATGTTTTGTGCCAGTATCTTTGATCGTTACTATCATGAAAGAATCACCCAAGAAGAAGCCTATGATGTACTCAAAAAATGTGTTATTGAAATTCAAAAGCGTTTGGTCATCAATCTGCCCAAATTTAACGTGTCTGTAGTAGATACAAATGGCATTAAAGAATTACCCCAGATAACTTCACAAAATCTTATTGATTATAGGCCCTAGATTATATTCAACATACACCTTAAATATTAAAGCATTTTAAATGCTTGGTTGAAACATTTTTGAATAAAAATTTTTTGGTTTTGAAAATAAAAATAAGAATGCTATTTATTAGGCATTCAAATTTATATTCAATATTTACATAGCAGCATCTAAACTATTGTCAATTTCTTTTGGCCAATCCAAATCTATGGCCATAACATCCAATGCCATTATGTCAACGGGTTGTCCAATAATGGAAGACACCGATGGTGTCGTTCTTCCGAATTCTCCATGGACCAACTCCTTTATGTAGGTACCAGCCTGACTTACAATATCTAGAACTAAAATTTTTGGATTTTCTCTATGAACCATAGCATTTAATTTGTATATCATGCGAGGTCTTGTATGCAGTGGTCTGCGATGTAAAACGCGTATGGGCGTTTTTTGTTTAATTTCGAAACCAGGTACATTTAATTTTTTCAAAATATCCACGGTAGCAGGTTGTTGCAATACGCAAAGCGCACGATAATATTTTTTCTTTTGTTCTTCACCCGATTTAATATGTATCAATTCATCTCGTTTTACCATCTGCATATTGCGTACGGATAACTTTTGAGATTTTTCAATTTCTTTTTCCATATGATAGGCTTCTGAGGGTGTAAGGGTGGTTCGAAATGAATTGGGTATTTCCAAAACAAAAGGCCGACCTTTGCCCAAGCAACGAACATCAACGTCTTCACGCCCACTGGACATAAAAACTACTTTCGTCGAGTCTTTACTATAAAAAAAGTATTTGGAAATATTAGAATATGGACATATTTACATTTTCATTTATGTAGGTAAATCTTAATATTAGTTATGATTTGTTCAAGTAGCGTCATCAAAAAGTCTTACCAAAAGTGTGGGGTCACGGCTCTAATAATAATTTCCTCTATGCTGTCCTCCATAACTCGCTGTCCATTCAATACCCATGGCGTGTGAGATAGTTCACGGGAAATTTTTCGATACCGACCAGCAACAAACACGGTTGGTCCTGTTAAAACTATTGATTCCAATGTTAAATTATCAGATGTAATAGGAGGTGGTATTGGAAAAAATTCTTTGAAAATTTCTACTTTAACCCTCTTTGGAGTATATTGCTTTTCCAAAACTCCACGTGATATCACTTGTTTTTTTTCCTTTGGTGCGGTGGGGAATGCTTTGTTATGAAGTTCTTTTAATTTTTCTAGTTCTTGAGCTTCTTGAAGATGTGACACTTGTATATTTATCATTATGCCATTAGCTTCGTAGTTTTTTTTTAATTCTTGGCATACAATTGGATTAATAATCAGTTTGACAGCCTCTTTTAAGGGAACGTCAAGTGCCTTCTCTTTATCGATTTTGACTCCGAATTTCTCTATCAATGCAAACCACATAGATAATTGGCGGACTTGTACTAGCATAGGCATACTTATAGCCACTACAATATCACTACATTCAAATTTGTGTATATCTGTTTTTAATATACGCTCAATAAGTTGGGCTTGGAAATCTTTTGAAAATAGACCCATACAGCAGGGACATGCTGCTATTTTTAGTTTTTTTGCAGCACTTTCCTCCATCTCGACCTCATGATCGGGTTCATAACTAACTTTAAGCTAAAACAGAAAAATTTCTTTAAAATTTTTAATAACTTGTGGTTTTCTATTTACCTTATCAAAGCTATCCTTTATATCTTTGTATTCATTACCACGAGCTTTTAAATATCTTAATTGACATATTTGGCAAACTCCACATCCTTTCAAATAATTCACCAATTGCTGATTAAACATAGTTTATGACTTCAATTAAGTAGACCTTGCGTTTACTAAAAAAATTAATTTGTTTACAAATTATTCAACACGTGAATAGAATGAAAATAAAAACAAAACCAATGAAATTATAAAGCATGCTATAATAAACAAGGTAAGTCTGTTATTACACCAAAGCATTTACATATATTTTCTGACTGTTAAACAAATTCCATCCATAAAAAATATTGTCTAGTTTTCTTCATTCTAGAATTATGCAGGTAGTGTCGAAGCGTTAACGGGTTTTTTTTTTGGTTCGCGTCTGTCAAAATTTGATTAATTATTACTAACACACACCCACTCTACTAAAAAATCATACTCTAGCATTTGTTGCAAATGCAAATAAGAAAAGGAAAAGAAACAAAATTCTTTATAGAACAAAAAATGCAACCATTTTGCTATTTTCCTTTTGTGCTTTTTGACAGCTCCGAATCTAAAAGTGTTGCAGAGTCGACTCCACCTGTATAATACCACCATGGCTTCGACACTACCCGTATTATTTTACCATGGGCATGCACATTTCTACAACAAAAACATTTGAATTCGTAAATGTCAAACAAAAAAAGTTGTGTATGTAGCATGGTAGAATAAACAAAGTAAGCCCGTTAGAACAGTTGAACTTAAAACAAATGTCATACATCATATAAAACTGTGGTATTTTGCAATATGCCAACAGCAATGTTGTTATGAGTTTATTATCAGCACAAATTTAATTGTACACAATTGAAATTTAGTAAGGTAAATCAGTTGTGCTATCGCTACACTTTGTTGATTTGCCTTGCAAATTCCATGCATAAATAATATTAGACATGAGCGGTCAGCTGCTTTAACGAACTTACTTTGCTTATTGTATCGTCTTGACTGGCAATAAAGCAATAACGGTAATCGTATTTATGTTAGCACACAATTTATAAAATTTCAAACAGAGAGGTACTATAATAAAGAAGAAGAAACAGAAAGAATTTTTAAATTTCAATCTGAAAAACTCATCCTGAAATAAGAAATTTTGCATTTTTATGTATATTATTAAAGATTTTCTTTTTAATTTGCCTATTTGATATCTTTCAAAAAAATTATTTTTCTTGTTTTATGGCGCGTCTTTTTTCTTTTATTTGAAAATGTCAAACGTTTTATGTTCGCAATAATTGTCAACGCAAAACTATTGCTGGACATAACATAATTTTGACATTTGCTGCAATATATGTATGTCAGTGAATTTATTGCCTGTCAAGATGGGGGGTGATGTAATCAAGGTGTATTTAACCAGGGGGCAGCATTGCAGCAGCTGACTATATTTTGCTTTGCTTTTGTTTTACGTTGCAAATGTCAAAATACATACAAAATAGTTTTGTATTCTTTAAATTTTTTTCTGTATGTTTTCTTTGTTTTATGGGTTATGTTTTTGACATACGCAATGAAATTACACAAACAAAAATGCCTGTTGTTCTTGTATGTTGTAATTGTTTTACTTAGACTGCCACCTAGTTAAAACACCTGTGATGCAATATTATAATATCCCTTGGCACTCACCTCATTAAATAAGGTCATGGTGCCTGCCGTGCAATGAAAGACAAACCAATGTCAATTTATCGGCGGCGGCTCAATTCGTTATGGGTATTTTTTACAAAATAGTACTAAATAAAAATGGTAAAGAAAAGTACACAAATACGTTTGTATATCCATGAAGGTGTGTGTAAATTAAAAACTCGTTTTCTGAAGAACAATTTTTTTGAGATGACTTCGTTGCAATAAAGGAGCGATATCACAATTTGGGCGGCTCGTTTTTAATCGATATCAGCCAATTGAATCGGCGGCAGAGTTAAAAAATTACCGGCGGCAGCGCGTTGATTTAGTTTCTTCGGCTTGTTTATCTTTTTTAGAAACAAAATTTTATAAATTTTTTGAAAAATAAATAAAATTAGTAAATACACAAGGTGAGTTTTAATTATGAAAATTGCTAAATTAACGGTATAAAATGTTCAAAATTCAATGTAAATATGTAATGCTTATTTACTAAAACAATTTCGGTATTATTTTAATATATCTTGTTACGTCATTGAGAGTTCTGGGCAGTTTGGGCAAGGACTTTGTTTTAATTGTTTGCATCAGTTGTAAACAGAAAGAGCATATTTTCTAATAGTTAAGACATATATTTTCAGTTCATAATGACTATTACACCATTCTTCCTGTCGCCGTTTACTGATTTAACTGGCTGTTTGATCAATCATCAAACTTATGATGAATGCGGGAAATTGGAAATGAACATGATGGATTGTTTGGAAGCCTATGGTGCTGAAAGAGGAAAAAAGTTGTGCAAAAATGAAATTGATGACTTCAATGAGTGCTACACCCTGCATAAGCAACTTTTGCGTTTCCAGGTAAGCGATTTCAAATTTTCAAACGTGGAGGCGTTAGCTTATTTTTAAGCGTTCCGTACCCTAGCGTTGCTAAAGGAACCGTATTGCTTTTGCTACGCAGCTAGTTCCATAGTATTCTTTCTTGTAAACCGCAAAGGGAATGGTACATATATTTGCATATAAGGACATTAATTAATATTGCAGACAACCACAGTGTGCAACCAGTGAACTTTTTCCCACGAAATTTTTCTGTCTCATCCCTAGTTTATGTAGAAACTGTAGCTCAAGAGCAGAATTAGCGACTGAAGCAAAATACCGAACGAGTTAATTTTTTAACTATTTGCTAAAAAGAGTGGTCACTACAATGAACTAAATGGTACAAGTCTACAGTGAATAAAAGTTTTATTTTTCGTTCCCCTAGTTTAGAGTTATTTGGCAATCGTGTTCTAGAGTGCCATAAGGAACAGTTTCTTTCTGCCAAAATGAAATAATAATAATAATAATAATATAAAAGTAGTCCTTTGAAATTTAATAATATAGTGAAATAGTAGTAATCTAAATTTTAGATAGTCATCAAAATAGAGTTTTAAGAAATCCTTAAAGTAGTTTGAGACATGTGCACCAACTCTAAGTCAATAAACAAATCTCACCACCTTGGTAATAATAAGCCTTATCCTATTTCTATTTCCCAAGCTACAACCCGAGTAAACTTCCAAGGAACAGTTTATTTGCGACAGCAGTAGAGAATGGACAGTAATCTTTTTTATATGTAGGGGAAGAACCAGGTTTAAGTGGTACAGTCTTCGTAACGTAAACATGTTTATTTTTTTGTAAAAGTTTGCAACTTATCTCACTACCTTATATTTACTATAGAAATTACCTTATTATTCAATGACGTTGCTTTTATAACACCATTTATAACAGATTTGCTACTATGTAAAAATATAATAAATTCTAAAGTGGAAATTGAGCATTTAATAGCTGCTGAAGGTATTAATTTGTAAGATTCTTTCTGACCTGAGGTGTCACGTTCAAAATTCTACCTCTTTTGTTCTGATCACGCCAATCTGTGTGTAGGTAAAAGTTAATAAAGTGACTGATCCTAACTTCGTGTAGATTACTATATTCCTTTAGGCGTATACTATTTTTTTAATACTAAATTTATATTTCATTTTTAGGCCATGCGCAACGAACGTATGAGACAATATTGGACCGGCGAACGTAAGAAGGAAGATCTTTACGCTGAACCGCCAAGAGTTGACTCGTATTAATTTTTAATGTTTCAACATTATATGTTATTTAAATAAACTTTAACTAGAACAATTTAAAGTATTTATATTCTCTCGCAGAAATAATCCTTAAAAAATTATAGTGATGCTAGATGGATACATCATTTTGGTATTAGATCAAAATTTAAATAAATAAATATGTGTTTATATAGGATGCCTTATATAAATTTAAAAATAAATACGTCGTAATAAAAAAGCTTTTGTTCAGTATGTTACATAACTTAAATATCTAATTTGTTCAACATTTTATAACTGTTACAATATGTTTCATAAAAATTTACTGCATTTAAAAGTACACAAATATGGACATGAAAAATTTGTGGATAATAACATTGTTCTGTAATTTCCTATTATAGTAAAAATTTAAAGATACCGACTTTTTAGTAACTCAAGAGTGGTCGAAATGTATATATTGGCTATCAGTCTAGAAACGATAAGTATTAAATTAGCACTTCCATCTCTGCAATATGTAAACCTGTTGTGCCGACACATTCTATTTGACATTTTAAATTTGACTTGGCAGCACTAGTTGTTATCAAAACTTTTGTGACAAGACGGAATTTTTTATATTTACGTTGTTTGCATTGAAAATTTCTTTATGATTCTTAAAAAAACTAGTAGTTTGCTGCTTAAATGTTGAATAAAAACAATTCTTTGGATAACAATAATATGATAATATTAAAAAAACGGAAATTAAAGAAATAAGTTTGGAATAAAAAAACTATTTTGCTAGAATCAATCTCCTCAACAAGTGAAAAATAAGCATTGATTGATGCTTTTACAATGTAATTAAATATTAATATGTATAGCAATAATAATAACTTAAAAATTGTTCAATCAATTGAAAAATGTAACAAAATGCCATTTTATAACAAATAAAATGGACCACCGTCACACATTTTGTGTGTAATAAAAGTAGAGTAACATATTTTCTGAACCGCCACCAACGACCTTCAGGCAACCTTCATAAGTGTTGCTATGATCATAGTGAAACATAGCATATAATACATAAGTATATTGCATACAATAGCGACGGGTGGCCAGCATAGTTCACGTGTATAATCAATTGTACTTGTAATTAACAAATGCTTAATTTATTCCTTTAAGGGGTTGGCTTGAAAATATTTGTTTTCAACTTCAACCATCTCTTCTATCGGCTGCTAAGTAACGAGAAATAAACAAGTTTTTTTTCTCTACAAGGAACTCAAAAACAAATGATAGGGACATAAACAAAAACATATGTGTCAATTACAAAGCATTCAGTCTGAACGCGATTTTGTTACTGTGCACATTTTAGAATATATTTGAAATTAATAATTTTGATAATTTGCTGCAAGTCGGGACAGACCTAGTGATACAAAGTTAGTTTTGTTTATTTGTTCGATCTTTTTTAATATTGTGTACAATTGTCGACTGTTTAATACATAAGGTTTCCTAAAATACAAAAATTCATTACAAGCGAATCAAATACGAAATCTGAAAACTTCATATATAAGTTTTAAAATGGAACTTAAAAATTAAGACTTTTGTGTAAAAACAACATTTCTTAAAGCTATCTCTAAACTACAGATGTGAATATGTTGTGTTTTATTCGTTATTAAATATGAAAATATTCATGCGTGTTAAAAAAAAATAGCGTGCGATATTTTTTAAATGAAATTTTCACGCACCCACGAAATAATTCTAACTAGAGTTGGGCAAAATCGTTCCTTTTGTGGTATCGTTCCGACCGATTCAAAAGATGAAAGAAAATAGGTCGTTTCTTTCGTTCATCATTCCTTTTTTACTTTGAACGAGTGTAATTCTTTGTCGCTCCTAAAAACGTCAACAATTTTTTGTTATTGTTTGTTTTATTTCTCTTGCTATACTAAAAAAGTTCCATAAGTGCTTTCGTAAAATATTTGTAAAAAATAACTATTATAGAATAAATTGTAAATATAATATTGTTCATTAACTCTTAAATACTGATCTCTATACAAAAAGACAACATTGTTCTAAGTGAACAGAATAAGCGAATGAAATACATAATTGTAACAAAAAGTCTTGATGAGTCAACGATTTGCTTTTCATACTGATTTCGACAGTTATCAGAACAAGTTAATGATTCCTCAAGACGGGTTGCAATTGCGGAACGAGGAACGTTTGGATCGGTACGCATCGTTACAATGAGGGAATCGTTCAATTGAACTAGGTCGTTCCGGAACGACACAACTTTAATTCTAACAATGTTGAAAAAATGTTCCTTTCAAATTCGGTCCCGAAGGCCGAGCTCGTATCCAAATTCGTCCAGTAAATTCAACTATTTCCCCATTCAAATTTAGAGATTTTTAAAACAGTTTGCTATTAAATACATATTTTTAATGTAACGAATATCAATATTCGTGAATACGAATTGAAATTTAGCTCCACTTGTCTTTCTATAATTCGATTTTAGAGTCAAATTTAATTTAAAAAAGATGACCTAGCATCAATAATAATAAATTTTAATAACTATATTACTTTCGGAATTTGTGTACATTCCGACAACAATAAATGACTTTCTTGTCTTTCATAGTGCACAGCGAAATTGATTCGGTTTGGTAGACTTAATCTAAATCTGTTGGATTTACATAAAATATTAAACTTTTTGAGATTTTCATAATTTTTCAGGTTTGTTTTTTTTCATTTTCCGTTTGCGCGCTTAACAAGCAATTTAAGGTCGGGTTGTATCGAATATCTTCATAAATATTTATAAGGAATTCAATTCAGCTTAAATTTGATTTTGTTTCAGATATTTTGTAGTTGAAACTAGGTGTTCTTTTACTTCACTGATATTAAACGATATTAAAGAGACTTATTAACCTTGAACATACGCTGAAGCATCACCTGTATCGAGGGATGTTTCATTTTTAATTTCGGTTAACTTTCTCCATTGGTCTTAAATTAAACTTAATTTTTCTCCATAAGGTTTGGCCTCGGCTATAAAGTTTTAATTGTTTTAGTTCAGCCGATGAATTAATTGTCTATAATTTATTAATTATCGTTTTAAAGCAACAGCTTTTATCAAGCTTTTAGTTCTAGAAAATGAAATATTGTGTGTTTTTTAATATTGTTGACCTTTTCTTTGTTTTTATTTTGTAATTTTCTCTTTATTGGGCTTTTAAGGTCATGATATGTAAAAATAAAAATAAAAGATTATTTATTTTTAAATTTCATCCTATTTTATTGTGTGTTACGGCAAACTTCATTAATCCAAGATATGAAATCAAATTTTCAAATAGTCAATATGCGAAGCGCACCAATAAGAGTCCGTAAGCAATAAACGTAAAAGTGATTGTGATCAAAATGACATTTCTCAACTTATTTTCTAAAATTCCGCGCTACCTTTGATTCAAAAAACTCGTCTTCGACCTTCTGATATTGTGGAAAGTAAATAAGCAATAAGCCTATTTCGTAGGAATTTTTAGTCATACTGAGTAGCAACAAGATTGAAGGAGATTATTATTTTCGTTTGATTATTAATTTGATATATGAAGCAAAATATTAAACTTTTTTTAATGTTAGTTGTAAAAATAGTTCGTTTTTTAGTTTACTAAAAGGATATGAACATTAATTTTAATTAAAAAATAAATGTTCTTTAATAAAAACTGTTACAATTTATATTTTTTTGTTACACTAATGTTATTATCATTTAGATTTTTATTATGCTTTGGAATATTAATATGCGTGAAATATTCGAATGAATTTGGTGAATACGAATACGAATATCAAAAAGAGGTGAATATTCTCGAATGTGAATACAAATCTTCGTTAGATCAGTAGTACATACATATGTGTGCATGTAAGTAAGTTCGTAGGTTAACGGGTCTGTTCAGAAATTCTTCACTGTACTGCATCTACATATTTAGTGGAGAATTCAGCCTGTATAAAAACTAAATAATTGGCTTGTGTTTATTTCGACGTGAGCGCTCGTAAACATGTTAGCTCTGTCGAGCGGTAACGTGCGTGATTGAGTTCGAAATGCTTAAATTTTGTATTTTTCTGTCTTACTTGAGAAAACGCAAATACGCCAATGCCTAAGACTGAAAAAGGCGATTAAAATGCGCTAAAAATGCTGTGAAGGGTGAAATATGTAGAAATAGTTATGCACTAACAAAACAACATAAAATTCTTAGAAAGTTCTAAAACGAAGGACAAATTGCATATTTTGTTTATCCTGCTGATAATTTTTTTTATTTATTGAGAATATATTGCTCATTATCATTACGCTTTGCATGGTCATACATGATTATAAACAATTGTATTACAATTAAATTGCCTGTGTGTTTCAGTAACAAGGAATGTTAAAAATCTTGACCATTTTTCAAATTGTTTTTTTTTCTTAAAAACTATGATGCTGTTGTTGTTACCAAAAGATACATTTTTTTTATATTTATTTTCAAGTTTATGATTTGTCATAATGACCTAGGTCATAAATCATAATTCGAATTTTTCAACATTCCCAACTAAATGTAGTAATTATCGTTTTCTTTAGTTAGCTGGGTGACTTGCTGGGTAACACTTATTTATAAAATGCAAACTCGAGATAAAAGAAATGTACAGCACAAACAACTTCAATGCATATTTAAACATTTAATTCAATTCTAATCTATTAATGGAAATATATTTACACATAAATAAAATATAAAAAATACACACAAATTAAATATACAAATTTACATTCGAGTGAGAGTACATACATAAGTACTTTGTTGTTTGACTTTTTTGGCATTAAAAACAATTTTAGAGAGTAGAATGATCAGTAATTTTTCGATCGCATGATGAACTGGATTGTCGTATTGTTAAGTTGTGCTTAATGACAATTGTTCGGTTTTCAATTTTAATAACGCTAATAACTTTTGTCGACAACTATAAAAAATATATATTTTAAACTTAAATACTTTAAGTTGTTTGTTTTTGTTTAATACGCACGTGTCTGAGTTTTTGAAATATTTAACTTTTGAAGATTTTTGGAGTGATTTGAAAAACAAATAATAACATTCTACCAGAATTAGACAAATATAAGCAATTTAAAAATTGTTGTCATTATGAGTGACCGTGAATTAAGTTGCAGCAATACAGCCGGACAATTTATGGATCGTGGCTGTATGAATCAAAATGGTGTGGTGCAACCTTTACTAACAGGTGAGTAAATTCACGATTATTTTTATTTATTCGAACATACTACATTTTATACATAAATACATACATACACACATATAGACAAGGTGATCAAAATACAACTATCTGTTATAAAAATAAAATAAAATGACAACCAAATTTCTTTTCGTATATTATGGCTTATATTATTATATATATATATATATATATATATATATGTGTGTGTGTGTGTATGCACAAAAATAAAAAATAAATGCCGGCTGTTACGAAACTACTGGGCGTTCTTTAAAATACGTTATTTTAAATCTTCTAATTTCTAGGAAATAATTAAAAAAGTTGGCTTATTCCAGCATTTTAATTATTTTTTATGTTTTAGATTATTAATATAAGTTATCTGAACTTACATAATTTCGATTAACAGAATAATGCTTTTGAACAGAGTCTTCGCATACCTGCGAGTATATACACATATAACGTTATTTTAACTGATAATTCAAATATTTCTGTTATCATATGGAGTAATAGCTTAAGTCAAAAATTCAAGTTTTGAAATATCACCAATTTCGTGTAATTTTTATTCCAATTGATTTAAAAAACTTTTGTTTGTTGAGGGTTTTTAGCTAGTCTATATACATGCATTTCATTGGTGCTTAAGCCAAATCATCAGTAGACCTTAAACCTAATTTTTAAATGTTTCAAACCTCTTTACTTCTACAAAAACCTTTAAAAACTCAATGAGAGTTATAAAAATTACAATAGTATAAGCATAGTATGCTTTGAAACTTATTCAAAAATCCCAACAAACAAATTATTATATTCGATATGAATCTATTTTATTTTCTTTACAACCATTTTTACAATTAGACGCCCTTTGGGTGACAATAAAAGTTTTTAATAAGGCAAAACGGAAAATAAAATGTTAACTAGGTAATTATGAAATTTATATTAATCGAGATTGCCTCGATATCTTTTTTCAAAGATTTAAAAAACTTTTGTTTGTTGGGGATTAATATAAATTTCATAATGTGTGCAAGCTTCTGTTAACAAAAACAAAAAAGTTATGATCCAAATTCAAAATAACATATTAAGTGAATGATTTTATTAAACAAAAAACACGTACCATCTTCAGTTTTGTCAACTATTTACATCAAAAATACGTTATCCTTTTGCTCAAAATTCGCTAGAAAGCGCTAAAGATATGATTTCAATATCTCAAACAGTTTCCATATTATACAGTTTTTTGTTTCTCCGGTAAACTTATGAAAAGTGATGTTACGTTATTTTCCCTTTTATATGATGGTATGTACTATATATATTTAATATCTTCTTGTTGTTATCTGATAGAATTCAGACAATTTTCGAAATATTTTAAACAGAGTCCATGAAAATAACTTACTCTTATATTGAAAAAATAGTAATAATTCGCTAACAACTAAAATCGATGAAAAGCCTAAAAATTTTTTAAATCGAAAGTAAACTCCAACATTGACTGAAATTGCTAAAACTGTAAAGAATACTAAAACTCGAGAAAACACATAAAAATGTCTAAAATTTGTTAAAAATTAATTAATGTTTGTAAGTAATTAGTCGAACTTATGTATATTGTGTATATGTATATTGAAACGAGTAATTTGGCTCAAGTTTAAATCCGAGTTTACCCATTTATTTTTTCTAATTAATTTTTTTATTTCATTTTTATTAGAAAAATTTTTTATGGATAAATTAATTATTTTTTTATTAAGAATATGGAACAATTTTTATTATTCATCAGACTAGCAGAACGGATCAGATTGTTAAAAACGAAAAAAGTAAAAAGTAAAATTCTATTATGGTAATTTGAATTTGAATAAATAATTTAGACAAAAATACTCCAGCTTCACCGAACTTATCTATTGTAAACATTAGTATTGAGATTAATTGGTTAAAATGATGACAAAAACGATGATCACTAGCAATGCTCTTTGCAAATGTTTTTGCTGGATTTAATTTCATTTGGACTTGAAATTAATAATAGTTTTACTTTTGTAAAATAAAAAAAAAATAAAAACATTCATATGAAAAGACGGAATCTTAAAAACAAGGATGTTAACAAGGCAAATTAAACAAAAACATTTTCGTTTCGCGACTGTCAAACAAACTCTATATACAAACAATTTTGTTTATGTTGTTTTATATCAACGTTAGTGGGTGTAACTATTTTACGTGTACTCTGCATGGTGGCATGATTTTTAAATTAAGCGTCAGAACTCCTTTGTTATCGGATTGTAATATGTCAGAAAATAAGTGGAGCTATCTTGAATTCCCATACTATGACGTCTAGAGTAGCTGTTTTAAAATATAGTTTATTTTATTTTAAGAAATTATTTTCTTGTACATACTTTTATTTTTAGACTCCATCTCACAATCACGTTACCATATTTTCATAATTTTTCTATTCTAATTTTAAATTCATTTATGTACATCTGCACCACATGGCTTGAATACATATTTAATTTAGTATAAATTAATCAAAATTGTAAGTGCGGACTGATTTCAAAATTGTATAAAAATATTTATTGATTAATTCACCAGCGTATTACCAAATACTGTGATATATAAATATTTAAACTTTTCCAATTTTATTCATGTATCGGCAAACTGTAGTCAAATGACTCTTTAGGACTTTTTTATACTCTGAAATTGAACCACCTCGTTTATTGATAAATAATCAAAATATTGATAAATAATCAGCTTGTTGAAAACACTTATCGAATTTTCAATTTTTTTTCAGGCGTCGCAGAAACCGTTATATAAATCGCAAAAAATCCGTAAAATAAATAAAACCGAAATTATTATTAGTATTAATTAGTATCTACTAATTTATTTCAAGTCATTTTATTTCGTGCTTAGTAACGATTGCAACCTACGTATGTACATATTTGTAATATGATTTCATCAAATTTTTTCAACGTATGACCATCGATATGTCTGTATGTATATATGTATGTATGTATGTCCAATATTATCCAACATTAATGCCCTTCAATTAAGGCACGGTACTGTTGGCTGTAACGTTCTAACCATCAGTAATATATAAATTCTATGGACATAATGTGACTTAACCGATCGGCTGGTAAAGCGCATCAAATAAATGATTACTTTCTCTGGATGCGACGATGCTGCAACTGTGTATATTAAAATATTGATTTAATTAAAAGTTGAGTTTCTGCAATTGAAACATGTTTTTCAAAATATAGCTGCGTTCGAGTACTTTTGCAGTAAAATGCTGCAAATGAGTAATTACTGAGTAAACTAAAAAATTTACACTCAAAAAAAGCTGTAGCACAAAAAAGTACGTGAACGGAAAAATTTTGAAATTAGTAAGATTAAGGAAACAGCTGCTTGCAAATCAATATAGTGTTTATATATTTACACTTTGGACTATTCAACTCTTTTTCTTGTTGGTACTCGATCCAATATTTATTATAACACGAATATTTTAAGAAAATATGAACAAATTATTTTCTGTAATCTATTGCATAAGTTTATTTTTATTTTATTTGATTTTCATAATTTGTGTCTGATTAAATTTATTCAAAAATATTTGATTATTTCTTTTTGCTATTGACTACCTTAAAAGCAAGTGCAGTACTAAGTAACCATATACTTAGCACTTTCGCAACTCCAAAGAAATAACAAAATAACAACGAAAATGGTTGTAAATGGTTCCTACAAGTTTGCTTTCTTTTTAAAATGCATATACATATGTACATACATACATTACATACACGTTTGACGAAGGAATAGTTTAAATATAATTGTTCACTTATTATTTTGTTAGAATTTTTCTTTTTTTTAAATAATTTTTTCACAAATTGTATATATACTTTTTAATTTCTTACTTTTGTTTGCTTACCTTTATTATATGTTTATCTGTTTTACTAAATTTTACTACAAGAAATTTTTGCATAAAAATTTGTAAATTCTCAGCCATGAACTGTCACTTTACGCTCTCAATTTGTGTTCTCATTTACTGTAACTTGAGTAAACGAATGCAATTTAGTAAAATTGAGTAAAGTACTCAAACACACTTTATATTTGAGCAATTTGCAATCGAAATGCTTTTTAATACATGCATTTCTTTCTTTTTTTTCCAACGTCTACGATACTAAAAATATTAAATTGAAGGAAAAAATATACTTAAAGCGGATAATGTTCCATATCAACCTAGACCTTTAAACAGTAAACTCTATGATAACTCTATGCGAAAAAAATTATGTAGATGTGATGCAGTATAAAAATGAACACATGATAAAGTCATCTAAGCATCTTATTTCTTTTACGAGTATTATCAACACACTCTATTTGAATAATTATCAGTTCATTTGTTTGAAAATAATAAAAAATATACATACATATGTACATATATTTTCCTACAGATTGCAAGATGAATTCTTACGCTGTTATCAAGTTGTTGTACATTTTTATTACTCGTATTATTGCATTTTAAGTAAGTGCATTTTTATTATAATAATAAAAAATGTAAAATAAGTAATATAATAAATGCCATAAAATGAAGTACTATATTATATTTCCTTCTAATAAAACTGACACATTTTACATTTAACGTATTAATTTGCTTCTGAGCACAAAATTTTTGCTAAGTGAAAATAGGTGTGTTTCTTTACTTTTTTGGGTAAAGTTCGGAGAAATGAGATTAAAACATAATTGTTCTCATTAAGACTGTGTGTAGACGCGTCATGTCTTATTGACATGATTCTTAGTTTTTCTTCTTTGAATTTTCATTGTTGTTTACACAAGTCATGTCATGTTGACGAGATTTACTCGTAAATACCTTTAGGCTTAAAATTACGAATGAGAAAACAAAATGTAATGAGAGTACATGCATCTGAGTACTCGTTTCTCTTCCCCTCGTCTCTCTCGCCTATAAAGTAGCAATCATGTCAATAAGACATGACGTGTGTAAAAACAGGTAACCGCTCGTCTTGACTGTCAATAAATATGTTGGCAATAAAGCAATAACGCCGGCAGAATAACGGAACAGTTTTACTTATTGCTTTGCTATGGGTAATCGTATTTATAGTAACACACAATTTACAAAATTTCAAACAAAATGGTTCGATAATATAAAGAAGAAGAAACTGTAAGACCTTTTAAATTTTCATCTGGAAAACTTATCCTGAAATAAGAAATTTTGCATTTTTATGTATTTTTAATATCCTTTAATAATTTATTAAATTTTTTTGCAAAAAAATTTCTTCTTTTTGTTTTATGGCGCGTCTTTTTTTCTTTTATTTGGAAATGTCAAACGGTTTATGACGTTTTATGTTCGCAATAATTGTCAACGAAAAACTGTTGACAATTATTGCCGCAATTATTGCAAAGTACGAAAAAGATGCGTCTTCACTGGACATAACATTATTTTGACATTTGCTACAATATATGTATGTCAATGAATTTATTGCCAGTCAAAAAGGGGGGTAAGAGACGCAAAAAAAACAAATTTCTATCCCAAAAGAGAGCATGAGAGTTAAAAATAAATGTTAAACAAAAAACTGATTTTTAATCGCATCTATGTTGATGTACATATATGTATGCATATATTAAATGGTATTTATTTAAACCCGATAGAACTTCAAACTGACAAGACCGCTTTGTTTGACAAACCGATTTGACAGCTGAAAGTTTCTTTGTGGTTAGTTTGGTTTGTCATTGTAGGTATATTGAATAGATTCACGCTTACAAGTTATTGTAATCTCAAAAACACAAAAAAATACTGAAAATAATCCCATCGATTGAAAATTGCACGTAATTTTTATAAGTTGGCTGCCAAGTTGTGTATATCGAGATGCCAGCCACAATTCCAGTCCTAGAAGGCAATATTACAGCTGCCATTGAGGAGATACCGGCCGAAATGCTGGAGTGGCCTAGGGCAACATTAACATGAAATAATCTGTAAAAAGTAAATTGCATACATTCATTTATCGCCCCAAATAAATATTTTATTTACGCTTGCAAATTTTCTGTATTTTTTTCAATTTTCAAAATTCAAACGGTTTATTTTGCATTGAATTTGGCTAAACTCATTCTGATTTTGTTAGTATTTCGGTATGTAGTTTCAAACCAAATTTTTTATTTACTATTGTTTATCAGATTGTTTTACAATTTACCAAAACTCTCCAAATGTAGAGTAAAGAAACAAACCTATTATGTGTGAGCAAATTCATTTACATACTTTGACAAAAGATGAATAAACTTAGAATGCATTTTCATTTTATTATAAACTTGTTTTAATAAGAATTGAATTTTTGTTAATATTAATGCTTTAAGTTAATTAATTAAACATATTGCTTAATCTGAATCAGAGTAGGAAAAATACAAAGCGAAATGTTTGCTTTCGCTTGTGCCCTCTAGTTTTGTATTATTGTTTCTTGTGAGCGCTAAATCTGCATGTATTTAAACGTACGCAGCTAGAAAAGAAAATAATGAGAACAAAATCGATACGTTTTTAGTGAAAACGTTTCGCAAACGTTTGCTGATTAATGTGCTTGATACAAATAGTCTTGCAGAGGCACGAATGCAAACACTTCTTTTCCACATGCAAAGATTACTTTGAGAAATTTTGTGTTCTTTTATTAGATCAACATGCTAACCAGACATACAAACATCCAACCAAATACATCTCTATATAAAATACGAACGGAAAGCAAAGCAATTTTGCGAATACATCATTTTAAAAATGATATATCCTTACCTGACGCTTTGGTTTGTTCAGCCCATAAAATAGCTTTTGAAAACAGTTCGCCACGCAAATTTGACTGAGAAAAAAGAAAAAGGTCCGAATTAGCGAGTGTCCGGAATAGATAGGTTGTACTGTATATAAATCAAACATAAACAAATTTTGACAAACAAAACAGATCATGTATGGAGATGCAAGTAGCAAAAAATAATCACCGGAGCTGTCAAGACCACCTTTTATGAATTCGCCTTGTATCTTTCCAATGAAATACAATATCAGTTTTGTATATTTTGTTGTTGATTCTCACAAGAAACTAAATCAATCACTCAAAAAATACGTGTCTGCTTTCGGTTTGCTCGGAATTGTCCATTGTTTTGTTTGCGCTCTTTTTCATTAAATAAGTATTTCTTTTGGTTTTGGTCATTAAGACGACTAAAACGATATGAAAAGTTAATGTTTTTGCATGAAACGTTTGCGAAATGTTTTGTTTGTTTGTACTTTAAAATAAAACGACCTATAATTTGATAAAGGCAAGAACATATTTTTCCTGTGAGTTGCTCTATTATACATACCGGGTGGTCCATATATAAGTATCTTTTTAAAAATTAAACAAAATGAATGAATATGAAGGTTTTTATTCTAAGAGGGGTACTAAGGTTTTAGAATTCATTTTAGTATATTATGGGCTTATTAGAAATAACAAATATTTCCATTATTTATGGAACACAATTTCAATCTTGTGACTTCATATCCCGCCAGTTAGATTTTACAAGACTTAGTTGACAATTTGACAGTTCTAGATCACAATTGACTCGGACGAGAGCATCGCATAGCATCCGTCTTTAACGGTACCCCACAGGAAAAAGTGTAAACGCAGCTCCGAGGTGGCCAATTGATATCGAAAACGACTGACAACACGATTTTTCGATTTTTAAATATTTTTCAACCATTGTTTGATCGCAAAGGTACTCATTTCGGTCCGCGAAGCCATGATACTGACTGATAGTCAATATTTCGGACATAAAAATCTATCAGTGTCAAAATAATAAGTGATTTAAAAGGATACTTGTATTTGAACCACCAGTTACAGACATATACAAATGTACGTATGTACAACGATTAACAATATTTAATTTAAGACCCAAACATTTTGTTAAGAAATATTAATAAATAAATTGATCTCTTTAGATTTATATCAAATTACAATGGCATATGCCTATTGGAAATCTGGCAAAACAGACGACCATGCTGTATTTGATTTGTTTTTTCGCACAAATCCATTCCATGGTGAATTTACCATATTCGCTGGCCTTGATGAATGTATGAAATTTTTAGATAGTTTTCATTACAGTGAAAGTGGTAAGTGTAAAATCAATAAATTTATCATGTGATCAATTAAATATCTAATTATATATATTGCGTCTATTATAGACATCGAATATTTACGTCAGACCTTACCCGAAGGTACAGAAAGTGATTTCTTCGAATACTTGCGAAATTTGACGCCAAAAGATGTAACACTTTATGCTATTGATGAAGGAACTGTGTCGTTTCCCAGGGTGCCAATAATAAAAGTTGAAGGACCCTTAATAATAGTACAATTGTTAGAAACAACACTATTGACCCTTGTGAATTATGCTAGGTAAATTTTAAAGGCAATTATTTTGGTTGAGAGAGTGAAATAAATTTTATATTATTTTCTGTTTGCAGTTTAATGGCCACAAATGCAGCCCGCTATCGCATGGTTGCCGGCAAACATATTAACCTTTTAGAATTTGGTTTACGGCGAGCTCAGGGTCCTGATGGTGGTCTATCTGCATCTAAATATTCCTATATAGGTAAGATATTATCTGTTTTCCAAACTATTTAGTTATCGACCAGTAGCCGAAACTTCATTCTGATTGAGTAAACTTGTATGTTGCAACGTTATGGAGGTCCGTCTGTTTGTGAGTTATACATACACTAAGGGTAAGTTAGACCGACAGATATACATACATACATGACATACAAATTATGTTGGCCAGTTCCCATGACTGTGTAAGGGGGTATTGACATATATGTTCACATATTAATTGTTCACATATTCATTGTTCGCATATTATATTGTTCGCATATTATATATGGGGCTGTTGACATATATGTTCACATATTAATTGTTCACATATTCATTGTTCGCATATTATATTGTTCGCATATTATATTGTTCGCATATTATATATGGGGCTGTTGACATATATGTTCACATATTAATTGTTCACATATTCATTGTTCGCATATTATATTGTTCGCATATTATATGTGAACAGTCCCTTTTTGGGAAAAGGGAGAAATCTCCCGGGGAAGAGACCATATGTCCATGATGTTATTAACAGTATTTTAAAGATGTTTTTGTGACTGACTATACCCGACCTATGCCTTCACATAGGAGCTAGCAGCGTGGTTGTCAACGAAAAGAACCGCAAGACTATACGGTTATCCGTGGCAAATCAGTCAACCAGTGCGAGCCTGCCCGCACTTAAGAAATAATTACGATGACGCGGGAGCTGTTCTTCAGCCCAGAGCTGCTTAACGACTGTTAAAAATTTTGTTCACTTAAAATGGAAAAATATGAATTTTTATAATTAAAAAGGTGGTAGCTGTTTTAATTAGCACATTTGTATGTACTAGGGTGATCGATTATTCGATATTTTTCAGAAACCGGTTTTCGAATAGTTCGAATATTTGAAATTTTGAAAAACCCGATTACGGTTTCTAAAATTCAAGAAATATCGGTAAACCGGTTTTATTTTTCTTAAGAATAGTTTTGATTTTTATTTGCTTTATTAAAAAAAGAGTTAACAGTTCATGTAGTTAAAAAAAATTACAAGGACTTCCTTTTCTTTAAAATTACTTTAAAAATATGTTTACAAAATATGAAAACATCACGTTACGTGACTAGCTTTAACCTTAGCAATAACAAAAGTGTAGATTGTTTTTTGGCAGACCTTAAAATAATGCATATGTTAGCTGTCAGTTTTTATGATTGACAAATAAGGTCATGATTATTTATTGTTTTAAGCAATACAGATTTAATAAAAGCTTAAATTAAAAAAAAAGAACAAGAGAGACACGTGGCATGCCTATTTTATTCACAACAATAAACTAAATTTGGCAAAAAATTAAAAGATATCACCTTATAACGAAAAGGAAGGTGTTCATTGATTTCTTGATTTTTGCACCTTAGTTAACGTTAACAGTTTTCAAAACAATTTGACTGACAAGTGGCAAGGGCGAAATAACTAACGACATATATACACGCAATATCATATGTACCTTAAGCATTCTTATTCAATGCTGTAACTCATTTGTAATAGTCCTAATTTTATTTTATGAATTTTTGTAATAAATACTGAAGTCATCATAGTCTATAGGACTTGTCTAGCAAATTGTTTCAAATGTTTCCTTTTTACGAATAGTTTTTTTAAGTTTTTTTTTGCATATTTCCTTCAAAACACCTGTTTTCCTCTGACTTAATATTTGAACTTCTGTTCAAAACAAAAAAGAGCGGGAGGTTGTTAAAAAGTTTTTGTTTGCAAACTTAAAAAACTTAATACTTGGCAAGAAAACCCCTGTATCGCAATCGTGAGGATTTGAGTATGGAAATTGTTTTGTTAATATGTTACTTACAAGTTTTTCCTTTTCGTTGTTTGTTACATAGTACCATTTAGTACCAGGTTGCTATTGCTTCCTTTGTACTCATTTTAATGATTGCGCAAATGTTTTCGCTTTGAACTAACACTTTGTAAATTATACGTTTCAAATTCATACTGCTACACTTTATTTATGTTTTTCAAAAAAAAAAAACAATTAAAAATTTTTCAACAAAACAAAACAGCAAATTGTTATGGAATTTCCATTCTTTTTTAGTAAGAAATGTTTATTGTTTCTCTTTAATTACTAATCCATTAGTGGTAATGGATATTATTTAATTAGTACTGCAATATAGATGTTATGAAGAGTGTTGCATGTGGTTGAGTTGCTGTTGACTTTTCTTTTATTATTTGTAAAATAAATATGTGTTCTTTTAATTGGCGTATTCTTCAAAATAAAATAATTCGTATTTTTTAGAATAACGTACAAAAGTTTCATATGTTCGAAAGTTCGAAATAGCCTCCATAGCTTACAGAGCCTACCAAAGAGATCCCACCATTTGGACCAGCACTCAGTGCTGGAACCAGTAAACCACTTTTGTAAGAAGTTTATTTGACATACGAACTATACGACTAAATACGAATGTTGATTGCTATGTTTTGTTCGATTCACTGCACTATCTGTTAAAGAAACACGAGCGGGTACCGAAAATAAGTTCCCTTATATCATTAGTGAAGACCTGCACAAGCATACTTAAACATATTTTTAAACCATATGTTTTGTTTAAAACACTTCCGCAATGTTGTGATACACATATACAGAAAATTACTGCCGATATAACATATTGTATCAACTTGTAGGACACAGATACGGTTCGGAACAGTCTACAAATAAAAAAAAATATTTTCCAATTGTGCTTTTCAGTATATGTACATATATGTACATATATGTTCGTCGGAACATTAATGTTGCGGAATTATTTGACCCATAACGAATGTTTTGAGCACATGTTTAAGTATGCTTGTGTAGGGCTTTAGTAAAAAGTCAATTCATTTTACAGGTGACAGGGCGGTGGCAACAATAGGAACTTTGTTGTTGTTAGGTGTAAGCTCGATGTCAAAAACAGTTGAGTCACAAGCATAATAACAAATATTTGCTTTTACATAAACATAACAAAATAACACATTTTTGACAGCGAGCAAAATTGAACTACAAAATGAACTTTGAGAGTTGATTTCTATTTTGGTAATATTTTCCTCTAAACAGTTATGTTTATTTTTAAAGGTGGTTTTGATGGTACCTCAAACGTTTTGGCTGGAAAACTGTTCAATATTCCCGTCAAAGGAACCCATGCACATGCCTACATAACCTCATTTTCCGGTATTGGTGAATTAAAAACAAGACTTTTAAAACATAAAACAACCGGTGAGTTAAATTCAATTTTGATTTTCGAATATTTAAATTAATAACTTAATTTTATTTGTTTTTATTGCAAAGGTGTGATGGGTGATTTACTGGAGCATTCCGTTAAGCATCGCCAATCTTTATCTTCTGTATTAGATGTTTCGATGGAGGAGTCATCGGAGGGCGAGTTAGCAGCCATGGTCTCTTATGCCATAGCATTTCCGGATGGTTTCATGGCTTTAGTCGACACGTATGATGTTAAGAGGTATTTCGCTTTTAGGCAAATTCTCTCGGAACAAAACAATTTATTTGTTTGTCATTTTTTTTTAAATTTTAACCATACTAATTTTGAACAGAACCAAAGACTAACATTTGCACTATAACTCTAGTGTTGTAGTTGTATAATTCGTAAAACTTTTATGCAGAAGAAAACAATCGACACATGTCCTGTCCTGTCAGTGTTTAGTTAATATTAATTAATTTGTATTTCCGTTGAATTTTTCAAATATTTTTATTTCAAAACTCTTAACTCTTAACAGCCATAAAAGCAAAACTAAAGAAATAGTCAATATAAAGCCAATTGTTAATGCTGAAATCTCGGCAAGTGATATGAAAACGAAAAATTCGTTTAATAAGATACAGCATCAAAATGGTTTTGGCAAAACCTCTCAAGCTAATGGAAAATTAACAATACTACAGCTTCAAGCCGAACAGGCAAATGGAAAAAGGTGTTTAGATAAAAAACTTTCTAATGGTCATAATGTTTCGTATGCGAATGCTTTAACAAATGGCTCGCACAAGAAAAGCAACAATGCCAATAGCTCAAGTGCTACATCCAACAAAAATACTACTCCCATTATGAATAATAAACATTCAGTGGATGTAAATTCATTATCATCACCACCGTCATTATTAGCGCCACAAGCTTATCTGCCAAAATACGTCGAGAAGTCATTCAGGTAATTTTTGTAACTTAGTTTTTCGTTTAGATTGGTTATTTTTCTTTTCATAAACATTTAATTTTCCTTTTTATTTTTGGTTCTAAGCTTTGCCTTTTCCATGTTTTAGTTCAATTGCTTATTCAATTTATATGTCTATTTGCTCTTCGGCATCTCTTTTGCATGATTTTGTGAATTTGTTATTTTGTTGATACATACATATATTTTTTTCTTTAACTATGTACATATATACATATTTAGAATTTATGTATGTGTGTATGTATGTATGTATGTATATTGTTCATCTCAACGAGCATCATATTGTTTTGTGAATTTGATGTTGTTTTTCAAATTTTAACATACTTATGTATATATTTTCATGCAATTATAATATAAATATTGAAATTGTTTAAAAGAAAACTTCATAAAGCGTATTTATAAGGGTTGTTCTTTTGAGGTACTTTCTTCAAAAAATAAAAACTAAAATTGTCCCTCCTGATTTACTAATGTCGTTTAGTTTTCTAGAAGAAAATTTTAAAATTTTTTGCACTTTTCAATGAAAATTTTGAAAAGTTGAATTTATTAGAAATTATTATTTCATCCTACGGGACCCTAAATTTTTATTTGAAATCAAAGCAAAATTGCAAATTTGCCAATAAAACAGAAAACAAATGTTGGACAATTTTTTAGAAAAGAAAACGGTATAAGTCGAACGAACAAAAGCGTTTTATTTAAAATTTTTAGAAAAAACACTCAGTTTTTAATTTTTTGTTTAAACTGAATTTCATTCAAATTTGTGTGTGAATGTTTGAAATCTAGTTTGTGAATCAGGCCCTTATTGAACACTTTCTAGCGTCATAGAAATTAGCCTTTGTTTACATACATACATATTATGCATTCATAGGTACATAATATGTATTTATTTTTAAAAAAAAAAATTATTGTCTTCAAATATCTGCCTGCCGTAAATAGGGTTTCGTTCCTTGGAAGCGTCGAGAAAATACTACCGGGAAATAAACCGATTTTTAACTTCACGACTCTCGGGAAATTTTAGCGGGAATTAAAAAATACTAAAAATGCAACCAATAATGTATAACACATTTATACAAATGAACTAATAATAAAATTAAAAAAGGTTTACGTATATTTTTGGTCTACAAATTTTGACAAAATCAAATTACACATGTAATTTAGATTTTACTAACAATTTATTCAGAAATTCTTAAATAAAACCCACATCCATAAAATTTCTGAACGAGGACGATTAATAACGTCTGTTCACCAATGATTTAAAGCCAGTACGCTCCCTCTCTCTCTCTCTCTTTGTCAAATACCATTTAGAAAAACTTGTATTTATTTTATATGATTTAAAAAAAGCGTACATAACTTTAAAAAATATATACAGAAGGAGCAAAAATTTTTATAGAAAAACTTAAGAAGAGTATTGTATATAAAACTTGTATTTGTATTTATTTTTTGTAATTTTTTATAAATTAGTTATTGTTTTTCTAAATTAAGATAACGATATGATGTCAAACAGTCAGGGCTTGAATTCGAATATGCAACACACATTATTAATCGAGCTTCTTTCTAAACAGATTTCATTTACTACTATTAGAGTTATCAGTTCTGAGATATTTGACATTTTTTTGCATTGTTTTCATAAATATATGTAATATCACTTTAAAGATTGCATTGTCTCGGGTACCCGCGAACAAAACTGAATTTTTCATATGAAAATCGACAATGAAAAACAAGCCTGAATTGTGGAAACATCACTTTTTTACTAAAAACAGAAAAAAATTATAACTGCTAATGAAGGTTATAAAAGAGACGTATATTATAATACAAATACTTTTAAACAATTTTTCAATAAATTATTTTGAATGAATAAGAATAAAATTGTATTGGCTTGTTGTTTTTATGCACATTTCAAAATTAAATAATAAAATAAAAAAAACCAAAGACTTATTTGACAATTCTTCGCAATTGTCATTGGCTACACAAAACGAGGTGATAATTGTTTAGATAAATATTAAATTTTAAGTTATGTTCTCTTACTTTAACGCTTATTTTATTTATAAGTTCGAAATATTTTAGTTTCTTTTTATGTTTGGTTAAAGGTAAAAATATTGATTATTTAACACATTAACCATTCAAATAGTCAGATTGCCTGGATAGGGAACTAAGTGTGTACATAGTTTGGCATGTTTTTAAGAATCGTGGACTCGTTTTTAAAATTAACACACGTGTGGATGTAGTTTTAGCTTTAGAAAATAGTACCATGATAGTAATTTTGTTATGCTGCATAGTAAACAGAACTTTTGATATAATAAATTTTTAATAGTGATATCTATACAACCAATCAATGTGCAAATTGTTCTATCGAACTTAAAAAGTACTACTTGGTATAAAACAAAATCTTTTGGTTGTTTTCCTTAGTAGGTTTTGAAAAATTGTACATAAATTGTGGTAAATAGCGATATTTTCCATATAAAAGTTACGGCTCCAAACCTAAATTTTAGGCAAGCTAGTACACATACACAGATTCACTATAACTTAAGAATTCCGTAACAAAATTTCAAACCTCTTAGCAGCCTGAGTGCGATGAATGATATCGCTCATTTATTGCAACGTAGTCAGTCATATTTCAAAAAACATGATTTTAGAGTTAAGAATGCAGAACTATTCGCCGTGTGTTCATTTTGTGTAACAAATTTATACGACTCCATCGACCTTAGAATTAAATATGACATATTTACATAGACTAGAGTACGACTACTGGTCGAAATTCGACCGCCAGTTTAAGCATATACCTCTTTTGGTTGCATTCATTTAAAGAGAAAAAACTACCTCTCCCCATGGGAAAAGCAATAAACGAAATAAAATTGCATACAAACACGCACATTTATAAAAAAAATGTATTACTCATATAAATATGTAGGTACTCTTAAACATTCTTATTGCTTTGCTTGTATTTTTAACTTGAATCAATACTTACATAAGTGAATTCGTGTACGTGTGTATTTTTACCATTTGTAGTGGTATCAACTTTATGAGCCTTTTATTCCTTTAATACTAAACCAATTCAAATATTAAATAGTCGGGTCACTAAAATTCAACAGTTTTTACAATTTGATAAAAAAGTGAAGAAAATCGGTTGGCAAACAAAGGAGAAAAAGGGATCTAAAAATTTGTCTTTGCCTAATTATATATATGTAGATAGATAACACTTACGATAAAATACAAAAAGAAAAAAACATGCGAAAGCAAATTGGATAAACACACATGCACACTTTGTTAATTTTTCAACTTGAAGCTGAAACATGCGTGTGCAATAAGTGTGCATGTATTAGAAGCAACTTTAAACGCTTATAGCTCCCAAAATACTGAACCGATTTAAATAAAATTAAGTTTGTAAAAAAACAATTTAATAACATATAAATCTTTCTAAAATCGGTTTAGTATTACGGGCGTAAAAGGGATCTAAAATAACGTGTTTGCCTATTAATTATGTAGATATCTTACTCACCTCTGGAGGGGAAAGTAGGTTTTGTTTTTCCGTTGAGGTATGAGTAAATTAAAAAGTTAAACTCGTTTTATAAAGAGCGATTTTTTTAGGAGGAGCCCCCGTAGACTAGTGGATAGCGTACTAAACTATTAGTCTTGGGGTCGCAGGTTCGATTCCTGCCAGAGAAAGACAAAATCTGATTGCGAAAATATTCATAAGTAATCAACATCCTAAAAACATGCCTTTGTGTTCAAACCACTAAACTTATTCAAACACATATATTCGCTGCGGTTGTTGTTCGCTCTGAGATTTTAATCATGTGTCGCATCATAACAATCATTTCGGGTGTTTGCTCGTTTGGCTCAACGACAAAAATGAGCGGGTATGAACGCGTATGCATATTTTATTTTTCTTATGTATTTAGCAATATTATGTAGGTGTGTATTAATTTTCATGTTTCGTTTTAGGGATGGAAAAAGAGGTTTAGATTTTGTACTAATTATTAAAACAAAATGTTAAACAATTTAGCAAAAAACACTTAATTCATTTTTGAGATGAATTTTTGTATGATACTGATTTTATTCAACATTCAGTTTTGTTGCATGATTAAATGTGAGTAAACATTTTAGCGTATGATGAATGAATTGAGTAAAACATGTTTGATCACTCGACTGATTTTTACTTAAATGAAGCGTTCACCACTACGATGCTGCTTTTACTCAACGTTGATTTGTTTTGCATGATTAAAAGTGAATAACAAATTTAGTGTATGATTAAATCAGGAAAAAAGTGATTACTGCCTTTCTCTGATCCCTGCCTATACCCTGTGTGTTTCTGCAGACAACCCGAAATGGCTTCACGGTTTGTGTGACTACGTTGCAATAAACGAACGATATGTGTGTGAACTGTCAATAAAGTTTTTAAAGAAAATTACATTTTCTTGCTTACGATATACATACATATGTAGTAGCTTTTTTTTGTTTTTATGGTAAAGTAACCGCTTTTTAAGGGAACCTAGAGCTTTATAGCGATAGAGTTTTTTTTATTTTGTTTAAGTTTCTCTGGTTTCATACTAATCTATTAATTTGTTAACTAGCATAAGTTTTAAATTTAATTTGTAGCTTTTTTTAAGTTAAATTTTGTTCTGCTCTCTGGAAGTCTTTATTTTTTTATTGGCTTTATTATTTTCTGGTTTCCTTATTTTCCTTCTAACACCATTTAATTTATTTTTTTTATACTGAAAGAAACTAAATAAAACAATTTTATAAAAGAAAAGTTCCTCATCATGCTACCCTTCATCGACTAACAAATAGTCAAAAATATATGAAATTTATAATAAAGAATATCTAAAAGAAATGACTTCCCGGCTCTATTTTGGCAGAGGTATGTAAAAATCTATTCGAAAAAGAAATTCTAATCATATCATTCATATACAAATTTAATTCTTTATAAAACAAAAATTATATAATATTTAATAATCTTCGTATGTGTGTTGATTTATTTGTATTTATTGCTAAATTGTCTTTGTCTTTAGTTTGTAAAACCAATTATGTATTTATAAAATCGATTTTGTTTGTCTGTACTTCACAAAGTACCTACTCAAACAAATTAACAAATATATTATGCAAGGCAAGGTTGTAGAAAGAAATCTCTATACATATTATGCAAAAATGTACACACTATTCTGCAAATAATTTATTAGATATATTTTTTTTGTTATTACTTTTATTAAAATCAAATTTCATCAAATGGTCCGAGAGATACCACTGCATGGCTTTTGTGACGACAATGTTTAGTGCCGTTTATTTTTTATTTATTTATTTTTTTAATAAATAGATTTATTTTAATGTAGAACTTTAGTTTAATTTGAAGTTAAAAGTATACTTTTGTGTTATTTATGTAAACAAAGAAATAAGAAAAGATAGTAGCAGAAAGAATAGAGGAAAGGTCATACTATATATAGTTGGAAGGCAGGAAGCGATAGTAAAGGTTGTATGTCAATCATGCGCTGCCACCAAAAAATTTCCATAGCTAATATTTCATACACATAGAAAAAGAAATTATTGTAAAATCAACTAAAACAAGGTTGATTCAAGTAGTTTTGTTAACATTTTTGCTTCATAAGCGTTTCATGTTGATTTAACATGGTATTAAAGTAAAATAAAAGTTATAGTTATCCACTTTAAAACAACTAGATATCTTGTTTAATCGACATTATACGCCAATTGAATCAAAGAGATGGACATGTCATAATAACGTTAAAATCCTTATTGAAATAATATTAAGAAAATTTATAACATGATTTTCATGTTGAATCAAAATAAATTTAATGTCGAATTAACTATTTAGCCATTTAGAATTAATCTTCAACATGTTTCACGTTGTTTCAACATGTTTTTTTTTTTTTTTTTTTAATATTGATGTAACATAAGTCAACGTTTGTTAATATTTAAAATTGACAAAGGTTTTTAAAGTATTCCAATGTAATTTTTAGTGTTTATAACAACGTTGATTTTATAATAGTCAATCTTGTTTCAACTATATGCAATGTTTGTTTTACATGAAAAACTGTAATTATTACTATAAAAAAGGAATTTACAAAATTAAACATTGATTGATGTTATTTTAACTCTGTAAAAGGTAAAATTTAAAATGTACAATTTTATTTCAATGTGATTAATTTTAAATCAACATATTTTAATACTAAATTAAATATTTTAACCATTGATTTAACTTAAAACAATGTTAAAAGTAAATTCAATTGGATTTTTTCCACATATTAACAATGATATGATATCAACATTTCTTCATGTTGATTTTACATTGGGTTTTTTTTTCTGTGCGTAGAAGCTCCTGAAATACCTTCTGCTGGACGCGTAGGATAGTTCATCGTTTCATCTCAACAACTATCTACTTTGTATGATATATTCATTCTTTTTTCTAAGTTTCAAATCTGCAAAAAGAGGTCCTGTTGTCTTTTTTGGCAAAGTTAAATTGCTTTTAGTATTTTTCTTTGGAATATTTATGTGTTACTAATAAAAAACCATTAAAATACCATAAATAAGTGTTAAGCCAATAGAGAAAACAAGTTGCATACTTTTGAGAAGATAAAAAGCATACACTACTCTCCTACTCTGTTGAAAGCTAAGAACCTTCCACAAGGTAGATCAGAGATGAAACAATAAAGTTATATTCTAGCTCAAATCACCTTATTTCCCATCAAATTATAAATGAAAAGAGATAGCAATATCAAATAATATCAGATTATCGAGCGATAGAGATAGAATAACAACAACGACAACTGCAATATCTTGCAGTCTCGTGTCATATCTGGTTTCCTTTGTGGAGCTACTAAGGGTCATATTTACAATCTTTAGTTAACTAATAAAGGTGGTTTAACTAATGACTTTTCATATAAATGTCATTGGTTAAAAATAAATATTATGCCACATGTTATTTCTACATTATTCATTTAAGACCCCATAAAGTATATATGTATATGTTCTGGATCCTTATAGATAGAGAAGCCGATTGAGCGATGTCCGTCTGCTATTTTTGATGTAATTACCACGAGCATAAAGACCTAAATTTTGGACCATTCTGTTGGAATTTATCCTAGAATTTCCAGCAAAAAATGTTAAAACTCTGTGCAATAATCATTGAAGTTAAAAAAAAGCTTTTTAAAGCTTGCAAAGCTTTTACCGCGGGCTTTGAGAGCGGCGACCGAATCAAGAAATTCCGTAACGAAAAAAACCCTATTTATTTATTTATTTATGCTATGCAATAGCTTTGCCGCGGCAATCCCCGAGTGCCACACGTCTTTTTTTTTCGTTATTTGTCTTATTCTGTTGTTTCTTTATAGCATCAGTTTATGGTCCTACGGTCGATTTTATGACGCAGATCTCTTGTTTTATTTTTCAAATATTTCAAATATTGAGCATATGCCCGATATGATAAAACTATTATATTTAATTTAAGCGATGAAAACGAACTGCATTCTGTGCACACATCAAACATCGAAGACAAAGAATCAGAAGAATTTAAAGATTTGAGTCAATCCCGAGAATAGTTTTCATCCTTTAGAAGTAATTTAAAAAAGTGATTTTACACGCAATTGAAATGGGGTGTCTCATAAAGTGCAACATTAAAACAATTTCAGCCGATTCTAATCAAAAGAATCTGATATTCAATATTAATTCTTTAAGCGTTTTTAAATTTTTTATACAAACATAAGTAGTTTTGCCATTATTTAACATAAAAGATGATAAAACACAAGGATTCAGCTGAGCTGTCGTGTTTACCTGATATGAATTCGCCTTGATTGTCAGTTTAAGTTTTTTCCCTAGTTTTTTTATTTATTTTTTATATTTCTAACAATGAAATGACAATGGGGTTCCGGGATGTTGTAAATATAATTAAAAGCAATGTCAGTGAATAAAGTCATAGTAAAGATATCATACAGTAAATCGTTGAATTTTTTACGTTTAAAGGAAACGTAATAAAAACAAGTAGATTTTAAGGAATATTTTGGGTGAGCAATTTTTTTCTTTATGGCAGCCCTTAGTGTAATGCCAATGAGTTTTAAACTCTGATCTAAATAAAAGAATTGCCACCGGAATCGTTTTGTAAATTCTCAATCATATATGGCTTCGCCGTGTAGAGTTTAAACTTTACGTAGCGGCAAAAGTTTTGCTATTCAGTCATCTAGGCGTCCATTGCACAAGAAGATTATGTGAAATTAACTGTTCATTAAAAACCGTTTCTTCAATACTGGCAGTGAAGGGGTTAATTAATATCAACTTATTCACAATTTAAATTAATCAAACTAATTTGATTAATCAAAATCATAATTAATTGATCATGAATCTGAACAATCAGATTTTGATTAATCACAATGTTTGAATAATCGATTAATCGATATTTTAACTAAATTTAGGCTCTTATTTCCATTTATTATTTCATTATCACTTTCATGATATAATCAATTAAAATATAAATGAGTTAAGAACTTATTTTACTAGTTTGCACAAGAAACTAGAAACTTTCTATTATACATTTTTTGTTTGTTTTCAGGTCTCATTAGTTTTTACTTTTCGTTGCCGTTCTGTGCTGTTCTTTTCTGCAGAAAATATTTCTTACTTACTTGTTCTGTGTCTGAAGTTTCGGATGTGTTTCGATATAATTATAAAATTGAATTTTGTAAATGTTTGCAAAATGTTTTTTACTTGACAAAAATATGTAAATCTTTAAAATATTCTGACTTTTAAAACAAAATTTGAAATATTTCATTCCACAAAAAACTAATACATACAAACTCTTGGCTGTCAACGTTCTATTTTAATTTCTACAGAATAATCCGCAACAGAACATAACGAAAAAGTAACAACAAACCACACATACAGTTTTTCAATTGAACAGAAACAAAACAGCTGATTCGTAGCAGAACAGAACAGAACGTACAAACTAATTCAGCCTTTAGACTTCTCATTAAGTTTAGTCTTATGCAAAGAATATGATAGGAAACAGTTAAAGAAGTCATTTAATATTTTATATGTGTAATAAAATATTTATTTGGGTTTTAATAGCACGTTGCAAATTAAAAATTTTATATATTTTTTTTGCAAATACTTTTTAACTCACGTTTTGTCATAAAATTACTTACACCAGAGCAGTTGAAAATGCAATTTAGTAAAACGTAATAAATTAATTATTTTGTCTATCTTAATTAATTTTTATTTACCTTTTTAAACTATTATTATCTCTTCTTAATACAATTGTTAATTTAGGAGTGGTTTACTTAATTTCTGTGCCGTTGCTTTGGGTCTAAATGACTTGGGCTACCGGGCCGTTGGTATACGCATTGATTCGGGAGACTTGGCGTATTTATCCTGCTTGGCTCGTGATACATTTCAACGTGTAGCTGAACGCTTTAAAGTTTCATGGTTCAATAAACTTACTATTGTGGCGTCAAATGACATAAATGAAGATACAATATTAAGTTTAAATGAACAGGGTCATAAGATCGATTGTTTCGGCATTGGTACACATTTGGGTAAGTATTCTACTAATGCATGTACATATATTTAAAAAAGAAAAGATCGAGTATAAAACATTTATTTTGCACTAGTGACCTGCCAAAGACAACCCGCTCTCGGTTGTGTTTACAAACTGGTTGAAATCAATGGTCAGCCACGTATAAAACTAAGTCAGGATGTGGAAAAGGTTACAATGCCTGGCCACAAAAATGCCTACAGGTATTTCAGATTGAGTTTACTTTGAAAACATTAACATTTTGCTAACACAATTTTTTCTGTTTCTTTTTTAGATTGTACAGTGCCGATGGTCATGCTTTGATAGATCTTTTGCAAAAAGTTGCAGAACCGCCACCAGCGGCGGGACAAAAAGTTCTTTGCCGTCATCCTTTTCAAGAATCGAAACGGGCCTATGTCATTCCAACACATGTTGAGTCGTTGTACAAAATTTATTGGCAAAATGGTAAAATCTGTCAACAACTACCCACACTGGAGCAAATACGAGAACGTGTACAAATGTCTCTAAAGACATTGAGAAATGATCATAAACGTACCTTGAATCCAACACCGTATAAGGTAAATGTAGGTGTATTTCCGAAATGAATATACATACATAAATTTTTTTAAATAATTATGTGTAATTTGTAGTGTCCGATCGAACGCACTTTTTCAGGCCAACTCGAACCTGAACTTCGTTAAATTTTACAAAGTTCGGCCGAACCCCCACCGAACTTTTTGTCATTAAATCTGAACAATTGTGCTTTGTTAAATTTATTTATTTAAAACCAAATAAAATTTCAGGAATTCATGACATTTACACTTTCGCAAAAATGCAAAATTAAATAATAACTTTAAAATAGCAAAACGATTTTATTAAAAAAAAATAATATTGAAATGAAAATTTACGGCTTGAGTTCAAATCTGAGTTTATCCATTTCTTCTTAATTTAAGAAATAATTTTTTTTGGATAAATTCATTATTTTATTAAGAGAGTACTTTTTATTTGAAACAATTTATTCATCAGACTAGTAGAACGGATCAGTACTGATTTCGAGGTCGTTACACCATCTCATCAGCGTTCTTTGTTCGATTTTACCACTTTTGATGGTAGATACTAGTGACTAGGAATATCAACTATTTAACGAATTAGAATACGAAAAGTGCAACTTATTCATTTCTTAAAAGTTAAATCAATTTCGGTTAGTACGAAATTCCATCTATGTTTATTAATTATTCCAAATATTCCATACTCTCCCGCTTTTTCCAGAGTCATTGGCTCTGAGATCAAGCAGTTTTCCATTTTTGTTTACTTTATTTTTGTCTTGTAATTGACTTTCTTAGTAATCAACCACCTTCCACAATGTAAACATGGAGTTTTTTAATAAAAAATAAGTACTAATTTGTTTTTCAATATAGTACGGGAGTTCAATATAGACAGCATACGTCTATATTAGTACTCAAAATTTAATATTTTAATATTATAATGGCAAAAAGGCAATTTTTCTGCATTTATACCATGTAGATTATTTCTTCGGTTCGAATAAAGTTGTCCAGCAGCACTAAATAACTGCTCACAACAACGCTGGTTGGTGGTGCTGAAAGGTACTTTCTGCTCACAGCCTTAAGATTTATAAACGGACTGGAGTTTCAATATTCAAAAATATCTTTATTTCGAGGATTTAAAGGTTCAGTCAAATACAATTTGAGTTCTTTTCCGACAACATTTTCGTCCTGTTCTTCTTGGACTTCTACATGTGGTGCTGTATCATGTTTCTCCCACAAAGACGGTATTTTTATTGTCGACTTTCTATTTCTCCTTGATATATCATTTGTGATACTTTTAACCAGCTTGCACGTTTCCGCAATAACTGCACTGTCTTGTAAAAATAATTTATTTCCATTTTAGATTTTTCAATCTGCTCATTTGTAAGGTATCTGGACTTGAGCCGAGGGTCTAGAAACGTAGCAACATTCAAGAGGCTTTCTTCTGCTATGAATTGGAATTTCTTGACTAAACGTTCTTTTAATAACTGCTTCAGTTCAATCTCCGATTCGTTTTCATCTAGCTTCGACATAGGCATTTTGAATAAGGAAATTACTATGGAAATTGTTGATGCATTTCCCGTGTGGCTTCATAAAATAAATTTATGATTTCATTGTTTTCCATTCACTTGCAGAAAGAAATTTTTATTTTGCCTGTTTTAATGGCATACAAACACAAAGCTTCGTTTTGTTCTAGTAATCTAGCCATCATTAAATAGACACTGTTCCTCCTCGTTCGGATTTAGTTCGGATGTGAAATGGTTTGCTGACCTATTTTTCAGTACATTTTTTGACATCGAAAGTGGATGTTTTTCAAAGCGAATTGAGGCGAGTCTTCCTGTTATGAATTGGCCTTGCAGGATAATAAATATGTAGTTTCATTAAAAAGTTCGGAATTCGTTAAAGTTCGGTAAAAATTTCGTCGAACACCGAGCACCATTTTTTGCCGAACTCTGTAGCCGAACCCGAACGTTCGGTCAGACACTAGTAATTTGATTCATGTTATTACCAAAAATTATTTTGTTGCTCCCTGCTCTCGTCATTGTCCTTAAGAGCTTCTAGTATTGCAAAAAAAGGGGTGTTCACATATTACGTTACGCATTAAGGAAAGCAAGTGGGTGTAAATTTTAACGGAATTCATAATTTATACTCTAAATTTAAAAAATGCGAAAAATGTGGTTATTCAATAGGCCTTTATACGGTTGTCGAATTCGGCTATGACAAGTTGTGCTAGATTAAAGAACAACACAACAATATTCTTTAATCTAGTACACAGTGTCGAAGTCGAAGACAAAAACTCGACAACCGAAATAAGGCAGAATATGCTAACATCCCCTAAGAAAATATCTGAATCTGTGTGTTTGAATTGCATCTTAACGATTTTTTCCTAATAAATTTTTTCTTATCTTACAGGTCTCGGTCAGTGATAACTTGTATAACTTCATACACGATCTGTGGCTACAAAATGCTCCCATAGGCGAACTTTCATGATCTATATAAATTAAACTGATCCTACTGACTTTATTTTTGGACCAAAATGATTTTTTCGTAACTCGTTTTAAACTTCAAAACAAATTGGGAAGTAGAAACAAACTTGCTGGTCATGTATATGATTTTTGTTGTATATTTTTTTTCATAAATAATACTTGCATGTTTTTTTTTAAACTTACCTATACTTACGTATTGTAAAATTTGTTTGTATTAGTTATACATTCACGCTGCATACATACTTTTATTAATCATCATTAATGAAAGAACAAATATTTATTGTATTTTATCAACTAAAGCTTGTTCGAGTAAAATACTTTGTTATAGTAAAGAAAAATACTTAATAACTTTAATGTATGTTTTTAGTTTTAAGTTTAATATAAATTCTACCATAAATTATGCACAAAAAAAGTGAAAAATACACCAAATAAACAAAATACATTTTAAAACCTTTTATTTTACAAAATATAAAGAAAACTTGTAAAATATGGCACAAATTTGAAAAAAAAAGAATAATATATTGTTACTTAACACGATACAGAAAGTAAAAACATCAAAATAACTTGGGACAATTTAATATACATATGTACACATTTATAACAAGAAAAAAGCTTAAACTCTTAAGGATTCCACACTATTAAATGTGCCTTAAATACAAAATCTTACACACATCAGCAAAGTCATAAATTTTAGCATTACAATTATGTACATCTTAATTATGTACATATAAAATTTAATTCAAATAGTTTGTAAAAGTTAAAATTTTAAGAAAATTACAATTTAAGTTTATTTTTTTTTTTGGGTTTTTATTTATCGGTTGTGCGTATTTAGTCATTTTTTAGTTATAGTTATTTGTTAAATTTTTATTTTTAAAGTTTTTACAGTCGAGAATATTGCACAAAAGCAATAAGATTAAATAATAATTTTGCTTGAAACAATGGAATCGAATAAAAATAATAAATGCTTATAAAAAAACAGAACTAAAATTATGATTTTATATTCAATATTCAGAGAAAACTATTATGAAGTTATTTTTTAAATCACTGCTAGCTACTATTAGACTAGAATCCCACCAGCCAAGTTTTCTTGCCGCAAATTAGATTTTTTTAAATTAGATAATCTGGAACAAATATCTGATACCAAACGTTATTCTTAATCCCTTTTCACACCAAGATAAAGGTTTCAGATTAAAGTTTAAAATCATATTGAATTTCTGTTGAGAGTAAATGTTTGGTGCTGACCTTAATGTTAAACTACATTGATCTTCTTCAAGACTGTGAATATTGTCCTAAATTATAGTGTTTCTCAAACTAACAATACATTTCAAGTAAAACTTTGCTGTTTGTGCACTAATAATAAGCTTACAATATTTCAAAACGTTGTTCATGCGTAAAGCGACTAATTTTTGTCCTCATTTTTGTGATACTGACGGATAGTCAATATTTCGGACAGAAAATACCTATAAGTGTTAAAATAACATATCAATAAAAAAGAGACTTGTACCTGAACCACGGTCATGCTTAGGTTATCGCAATTAATTAATCCAAAGATTATTTATTTCAAAGTATGAAAAATTTAACTATTATGGAATAATTTCATTTCAATTACATATTAAGAATTAACAATATTCTCAAATTGTAAAAAACCAAACTTTTATGGAGAATCCTATTTTTTAGAAGTTATGTTCAAATTATTCTCAAATAATATAACATCCCATATCATATTCTGTTATGGGGATATATTTAGTTTTTGTGAGGCTTTTTATATTGGGCAAATATTGGAATTGTCAGTTAATTAATTTTTGCTTGGGACTTATTTAATTTCATTGGGAAATATTAAATTTTTTTTTGAATTATTGTATTAGGAAAAAAATTGGACGCACAAACATGGAAAATATGAAAAGTAGATGCGCTATGAATTAATTTTTCTTATTAACGTGTTATATGTTAATAGTTTTATTTTTGAAACAACAAGATTCTATTGTGAATTTTTGTCTTCACGGTTGTTGACTTTGGTATTTCAAATGCACAACGTATTTAGGGTTCTTCTATAGACTAACACTAGTAGTACAGACGTATAAAAACACTGGTGATGACAGATGTTTGAAATTATCCATTTTTGTTGGAAGTTTTCTGCAAAATTTCATTCCTGGGGTAAAAAGGATAAATGTTAAATATTAAGCGAAAAACTGGATGGTCTTTATATATATATATATAAATATATAAAATATAAATATATAAAAAAATAATATCTTTAAATTAATTATTAAAGTTTGTAAGTAAATAAAATAAAATAAATGAATCTAATTTATCGCGAGCTATAAGTAAATTTTTTATAAAAAACGTTTACAAAATTTTATTAGAAAACCGATATTTCACCACTTCTTTATGTGGCTTTTTCAGGGAATAAAATTTTTTAATAAATTTTGAAAAAAAAAATACTTACGGGTTGTGGGATTTTCTTTCACTCGGAAAAAATGACACGAACAAATTTTTTTTTAATTTTTTGAAATATTTTGTGTAATCATTTTATTTGCATAATATTTATTTATAATAACTTGTTATTTATTTTTTGTTTGGTATTTCTTGCATGTAGATTTTCATTTATAATTTATACATATTCATATATTGTTTTTTTATAGTTTAAAATGTAATTGTTTTGTTTTTTTTTATCATGTTATGTTTGTTAAATTTTTTAAATATTATTTTCGCTACAGTAATATGAAACGGTTGATTTTGTTTGTTTGTTTGAGGGAGTTTCTTAACGGGTTAATTTTTTTCATGCGGTTTTTAAGATAAACATATTTTTTTAATTATTGCATTTTTTTATGTTTATATACTGATTTTATTATTACTTTTTCCTTTTAACGTTGTTAATTTTGTACATGTTTGATTTTTAATTTTTCTATTTATGAGAGAATCAGTTTTATCAATTTGATTTTCAGAACTGTATGCATTTTTTTACTTTAACTTAAATTTGCCAGTTGTATTGGAAAGTATTGGAAAATATTATGGGAATTTGTTTTGTTTTGCTTTTTTTTATAAAAAAATGATTGTTTATGCTTTAATTTATTATTTTTTTTATTAAAGTTGTTATGAATGCCTTTTTTAAGTTTTTGTTTTTATTATTTAAATATAAAATTTGTACTGAAAACCTTTAATATATATATTTTTGTTTCTTTTTAAGGTTTAAATTATAGCATAGAAATAAGTTATTCTCTTCCTTTTTTTTAAATTTAAATTCTATGTTCCTTTAAATATTTTAAGAGTTTCTTTTTTAAGTAGAGATTTTGTTTTTTTTGGCCATATAATTAATGCTAATTTGAATACCATTTGTTTTTTGTTGTTGTTATCCATTTTTTGTTGTTGTAATATTCATGGTCTTGTTTTTTCAAAAAGTGTTTTTGCAAGTCTTGTTGTTAAACTCTTGTTTTTGGGTTTTTATTTAAGACATTTTTTTTAATTTAAGGAAAGAAAATGAAAATCATGTTTTGGTTAAATTTTTAAATATGTAATTTTTATTTAATTTTTTTTTCGTATTTATTTTAAATAAATGTATTTTAACAATATAATATTTTTTTTTGTAGTTCGTGTTTTCAATCAATATCCTCAAGTTACGCGTCAAAGTGATAAAGTCACTTGTTTTCATTCTGTGTATGCTAACGTAGAAAGTTTATTAAATGGTAGCTAAGTACTACCTTTAACTATTTGCGCTTTGGCATAAACGGAAAATCAGGAAACTTAGTCACTTTAATGAATAACTTATTTTAAAAATTTTTCGAAATGTTTTATTTTTTTTTAATTTTGTTTAACAACTAATTTAAACTAACGTCTTAGTCGGGGACTCTTAGGGGAGAGGAGTTTTAATTAATTTTATTAATTAAAAAATGCTTAAAATTAGATGTATTTTAAATTTCTAAAGACCCAATCTAAACAGTAAATTGAATTTAACAATAACATTTTTTGTTGTTTAAAGATTTTTCTAAAATCTTGCTAAATTTTGTTCTTAAAAAAAACTATATTTACAAAGAGAAAATAATATTTAAATTTGAGCTTAAAACAAATAGTTGTTTAATAAAATAATATATAAAAGCAAATAATATTTGTTTAAACTAAGAAATGAAAAACATTATTGTGATGCTCTTTTTATGTTTTTCTTTTTTTTTGTAAATTGTTTTTGATGTTTGAGAATAATACTTTATTTAAATGTTATTTAAACTCAATTATAAAATTATTTAAAGTTTTTTTTTTGCTTTACATTTAATTTAATAAATAACTGGTGGGTTTGATAATTTGTGTTTTTTGTTGTTGTTGTTTTGTTAAATATTAAAAATAATATATACTTTTTATTATTAAATTTTATGTATAAAACTTAAAATGAAATGCCTTAAGAGTAAAACAAATAATAAATGAACTCACTAAATATAAAATAATTTATAAAAATTCTCTAAAAATTAAGCCTCACTTAACAAAAAAAAATCTAAAGAAACTAAACTTTTAATTAAATTTAATTAAAATTTATTTAAAAATAATATTACAAAATCATGCGTTTTTTTAATTTCAACAATTTTCTTTTTTATTTATTTTTATCATAACTAAATTTAAAGCTTTGGTTTCAATGTGATATAACAAAAGCAAACTTCTTACTTTAAGAAGTCTTTTTTGAATATATATATTTTTTTATATTTTTTTTAAATACATCAATAAATTTTATTCTTAATTTATTTTAAATTTATTAATAAAGTAAGAAGAAATTCAAAAATCAATTGGCACATATTTTTTGTTTAACAAAAATTATACAAAAATATACAGAAAAAAATGTGGAAAAAGTAACGTTTCCTCAAATATATTCAATACAAAACTAATGTGATCAGACTTAAACAAAATTAAAGGAATTTATGAGAAGTTGTTTCATTTTCTTATAGACTTACGGCCGTATTAAACAAAAAATAAAAAACAATGAAGACCTCAATTAAAAAAAAAAAATAGAAAAATTTTTACTCTTGGCATCGAAATTACTAGTTTTTCAAAGCGACAATTAAAACCGTATTCACAAAAGATTATTATTCAATTTAAAATTGATTTTAAAACCAGGGGAAAGAGAGCATCGAAAATAATTTCTTTCGAATCGAAATACACGAAATATCGAAAAGGCGCGTCTAACATAAAAACCATTTTTACGTATTAGACAAAAAACTTAATAAAAGAACTATAAAAAATGTTTTATAAAGTGCGAAAAAAGCATTAATTTACAGTTTTCATAATTAAAAAAAAGAATATATAAGACTCTCCGAAAGCTTTCCTATTCAGATGTTTTTTTCCATCTCTATACATTTTTAAAGTTAGACACAACTTTTCCAAATCAAGGTGACGGTTTCTAACGATCCAGTCTTTCCACAGAACAATTCTCTTTTAACCCGATTTTAACTTAATAATTGTTTATGAATAATGATCTTGAATTAAAATACATTAAATTTTTGTATTTGCAGTATTTTAGACTCCTTTAACACCAGTTAAGACATATTGAATAAATAAGAAGTATTTGGGGGGTAATAAATTCATTTACCCCGACTAATTAATTTCAGAGTTCACACGGTCCAAAAGTTATGCAAATCCTTTAATTTTAAACAAGCTTTATTTGAATAAATATTTCTTTGAAATTTGCAATGTTTTTTTTAAGGGAAAGGAAGCACACGTTGGATTAATTTACAAGAAATGTTTTTTTTTTGTTGAAAGTTACAAAGATGTTTTAAAAACCACAAAGCTTTGGTTCTTTAAAATGATTAATCTAGATAAATTATTTTTTAAGTTTAAATTAAATGTCTTAAGAATTTAAATTAATAATTTTTAAATTAAAGATTAAACGCTAACAATTGACTTAATACACTCAAAGAAACAAATCGTTAAGTTTGGAAAGAATGGCATTAGAAACTCTTTAAGGCATAATAAAAAAATATAAAAGAATTGAAACCTTAAAAATGTTTTTAAATAATTTAAAGAGCGGTTTGTAGGCTAATAATAACGTTTTAGAAACTTTAATTTCTGCAAAAGCTTTTCAAATTAAATATATTTGTAGTACATTATTTTTTAGCAGAAAACAGTTTGACTGTTGATAACACGATCCTCCTGCATTTAAGAGATTTAAAAAGTCTGCAACTTGATTAAAAGCACTTGATTTTAGAAAATATTCTGTAAAAAATAAAAAAAAAATTTAATATGAAAAAGCACATGCAGTGATCATAGACAATTTAATTATGCAAAACATACAAATAAAAGCTTTTGAATAAACATTTCTAGTAATTCTCATTTATTTTTAATTTAGTTTTAGTCGAAGTTATACTGACGATCTGGTATAAGCACCAGCGAAATGCAGCATATTATCTCTTGTGTAATCGACAACAAATAAGAACTTTTTGAAAATTAGTTGGCAGAATACAATTTACAGAAAAATAAAATCATTTTCCAAGACAGTTTCTTAACAGAGTTTTGTAAACTTTATTTAATAAAAGATTAAAAAAAAACTTACTAAAAACTACTACTACTACTTTTAATAAGAAAATTTTTCTTTTTTATTAAATTTATTAATCTAGATTGCCACGATATCTTTTTCAAAGATTTTAAAAACTTTCTTATCAAAAAAAAAAACTTGAAAATCACAAAAGCGACTCAAAATATTTCAATATAAAAAAGTCTCCAATTTTTAATTAAAAGCTCAATATACTTATAATCTTCTTACTTCTGCAATGGCAGAGATACCTACATTAATCGATCCCATTTACAATCTTCCCATTTCAACGGATGACGAAAATGAGACCCCTAGAACACGGGCACTTAAAGAACAACAAAAAAATCTGGAACAATTTTCACATAGAAATGTTCCAAGTGTTTGTGAAGTGTTTTCAAATCGTACCAAAATTTTAACGCATGATAAAAAGACATGTGATACTTTTATAAACCCAATCAATGAATATAAGCCCGCAAATATCAAAAAGCAAAAGTTAGTGGTGATTCCAAGTACCTATAAATCCTTGGTAGGTCTGTTAGAGTCCCTTCAAAAAGAAGTTGGTGCAGGCGAGACTCCAAGATATACCAAAATCACCACTACTTCAATGGATTTACCTTATTTAATATCATTCTTCACAATTTATCCAATTATGGGCCCTATTTATGAAGAATACTTAACCGACTTGGATGATGGTCTGATTGCAGATGACGGAAAGCTGACAAGTCCTGCAGCAACTGTAAATGGAACTGCAGATGACGGAAAGCTGACACCTCCTGCAGCAACTGTAAATGGAACTATCACAATTAGTGATGTTAAAGCAACAGTCCATATTTTAATATTGCTGATGGGGAAAAGTTTTCCTTCCCAAAGCACACAATTAAATGAGCACATCAACCACTACATGAACAACAGATTGAAGGCTGTTCAATATGCCATCAAAGACCGATCTGCTAAGTATTTGATAACGAATGAAAAAATTGCAGAAATGAAAGCTGTCTGGAACTATTACCCCAAATTCCGTGATGAAATATTCTATTCCCTGTTTCCACTTAAAATGCATTCAGAAATAGATACCGCCCTTATGCTATTAAAGGACGCATCAAAGACAACCATAAATTGCATTAAAACTTTTATCGAGTGTGAGATACCTACTAAAGCTCATGAAATCCCTAAAATCCGTGAAGAAATTCAAATTTTCGAGGCTGCATATAAAGATTTAGAGAGAGAAATGGGAGGGTTATGGCCGTATTATAGAATTCTAAGACCTGATGATACCACTCTCGTCACATCAAAATTTCCGAATTTGGCAAAAGCTGCCGTTGTTTACTCCAAAAACTTCATAAATACGTCAGCATCATTTCAGAGAATTATTGAGCCGAAGCACCAAGTTATGGCAGGCTTAGTTGAAGCAGCCAAAACGAAACTCCCAGCTAGTTTTCTAAAACACCCTGAAGGAATAGCAGCATTAGCTGGAATTTCTGCAGAACAAAAAAGGATTGCAGAACGCATGGGTATAGATCTGCTACGTTGGAGAGCTCCACCTTATATGTTAAAACATTTGCGGTTTGACCTTGATGAGCCAAACTTTTCTTAGAGCTTTTTATTTTTAATCGTTTCACGAAAAATAAAAACAATGCAGTAAATTTATGCAATCTGTCACAAACAATAAAAAAGATGCGTATTTATGTGTAGCAGCACTGTCAATACTTTGCATAAAGAAACCTTTGGCAAAAAAATGTGCTGCCAAGTGGATTTTTTTGCACGCAGTTTTTGCATTTTCAAATGTACCCAAAATTTATTAATAAAGCTTTAATTACTTTTACACAAAAAAAAGGGAAAGAAAGATGCAAAAATATTAATTAATAAATTAATTAATAAATAAATTAATTAATTAATAATTAAAGACTTGTTGTAATATAAATAATTTTGAAAGGCTTAAGCTTGAGATTTGAATTTCTTAATTGAAAATAATACATATTTTTTTTAAATTAAAAGGAGAAAGAAAGCACTAGCAGAACATAACTTAACGTAATTCGCTTTCTTAAAAGAAATTACACTAAAAATCATAATTTGAATTAAAAAAATGCAAGGGTAAAACTCAAGCCTGACCAATAAAACCCAATTAGATCAATACATTTCGAAAAAAATCATGTAATATAATTAAATTATAAATAATAATAATTATAAATAATTTTGTACAGTCGTGTTTAAATACATACAACTAACAATTTTATATACAAAGAATAAATTGAAACCTAAACGCTAAAAACGAATTTTTTAAAAGCTCTAAAATCAATTAAATTTTTTTGAGTGTATTAAGCACGTTTGCATCATAATTAATTTGTATCTTTTTTTAGAAAATTTAATTTAATCCCTTTTTAAAACGAAAGGGATGTTGAGTTTTTTTTGTTACACAAAATAAAAATTTTTAATTTCTATACAAAAAGAAACTTAAAAAAACTGAAATTATTTTTAAGGAAATTTTCTTGTTTGTTTCTTTTTTTCAATAATAATTAAACAAATATATGTATATTATTTTTTTGAATCGTATTTACGTGTTAATTTATAATCTTTAAAGTTTAATATTCCAAATATTTATAAGATAGATAGTGAGAGACAGATAGATAGCGAATAGTAAAATAGTTAAGAGTATGTCGAGAATTTTACCATAAAAATGTTTTTGATTTTGATAAGTTTTATTAATTATTTTAGTTTTTTTTTTGTTAATATTTTCTAATATATATCAATCAATAATTATGCAAAATCTTTATTAAATTCTAAATTTTCATTCTTAAGCTTTTAAGCTTTTTAAGTTTTGTAAGTCGTTTAAAACTGACAGTATTCCAAAAAAAAGGAGAAAAGGTGAATAAGGATGGGACTGATTTAAAGTTTTTAAAACTCAATATTCCATTTTTAATCTCACAGATGACTATTACAAGTTTGTGTTTTTACAATATATTTTTATCTTCCTTTGTTTTTTTTCAAGATTTTGTTTTATAAACAAAATTTGTTTAAGAGCTTTTATTCACTTACAATCTAGAAAATAAATCTTTAAATTAAAAACTTGTTTTGTGTATAATAACATGCATACAGTTTTGTTAAGCCTTCAAAAATGGTCAAGAAAGATCAGAAAACACACGAGTATTTAAAAATTGATAAAGCTTTTATAAAACAAAAGCAAAGTCAATAAATTTTCCAACAGTTTTGCCAAAAACGTTTCAACAACAGCTTTTAAAATTAGTTTGTTAGCATAAATGTAAGTATTTAAATATGGAAAGCAACAAACATTTCAATACTATAAAGCTTTTCTAAAACAAAAACTTAAATAAAAAAATAGTTATTTTAAGCCCTTTTTTAGGATCAGTTAGAAAAAACTCATGCTCAGAGTAAAAGCTTTACATAAAAAGCTTTATAGCAAAACAAATAAAAATATTGAACAAAAAACTTTTTCAAATTATGCTTACAGTGAAAGCTTTAAGGGAAAACTCTCAGAGCAAACAATTTGATCAAACGAAATATTAACAGTTCTATAGAAAACACTGAATAAATCAAGAAAAATTATTTTATACCTGACAGTTTTCTAAAGCAATGTTACTTTTCACAGAAGCTTTTGCAATTTTTAAATACACATACAGTTTTAGATTTTAACTTTTGAGTCATGATCTTACCAAACTGCTTCCTGCTCCTTGCTTGCTTAATAACATTTTATTATGTCTGTTTCCGTACATGCACGAATTTAAACAAGCTTTCACAAAAAAGCTCTTTTATAGCAAATTTTTTATAAAAAACGAACGGGAACATAGATATTAAGTGTCTTTGTATTTTTAAAAAGCTTTACAGATGTCTCAAAAACTTAGAAAAGTTTGCATTTAGAAAAGGTATTCTAAACAAAAGTGTCTTAAATTGAAAGCTATATTTTGGTTGCATTTTTGTTTTAAACTCTTCTTAGACTATAATTTTTATAATCGGCACATTTAATTTTCTTTTTTTCTTTAATTCTAATTTTAATTTTTTTTGTTGTTGAAATTTTTGTATTTGTTGTTATTGATTAATTTTGCTTTGGAGGGGATGGGGTGGGGGGTGGTGGGGGTAGATACCTTAAAGGGACGAGGGCCGGACAATTTTTAATTATAGATATTCCTGTTTGATTATTAGATCATTATTCGTTGTTGGAGTTAATTTTTTGCTGGCCTTTGTAGCCAACACAACCGTGGTAGCGTTAGGAGGCGTTGTCGTATGATTTCTGGAAGTATTTATGATGTTTAGTGTGTTTGGTGTTGCTGTTGTTGAGGCCACTTTGTCTACTTTGAAATGCCGTGTTTTGTGTGTATGATTTGGCAGCCGATGCTGCTCATCGGCTTCATCGGAATTATCATGTTCAGTCTGACCATCTTGTGATTGGCTGTCATCATTATCAGAATTTCGAATATTGTTACCTGCTGAATTGGGATTGTTGTCGTTGGCTTCCCTGTCGTCCTCATCATCGTTTTCGTCGTCGTCTTCATCTGCATCTGCATCTGCGTCATCGGCATCATTGGTTTCAGAATTCATTTTGGCTAAAGCATTGGAGGCAGACATTTGAGCTTTTTTCATCGAGGACTCATCACTACTATTGCTGCTATCGAATAACTGACCAGCAGTGGCAGCAGAATCGGGTGACAGAGGTGTGGTAGCAGTGGGTGGTGTTGAGAGAGCATTCGTATGCGGTGCTTGTACACGATCCTGGTCTTCTTCCTCATCGTCTTCATCGTCCTCCACATCCATATCATCCTCTTCGTCATTATCTGCCTGCCCAGCTTCATCGTCACGCTCTCCTTGTCGTTCTTCGTCCTCTTGTTCGGACTCATCAGCCGGCTGGGTGTTATTTGCAATTTGTTGTTGTTGTCTGTCTTGCAGCCGCATGTCTTTTTGATTTTTTGCTATTTCTAATTTGTGATGATTCTCCTCTGCACCATCATCACCATCATCATGAGATCGTTTTTGATTTTGTGTAGTGGACATTTGCCTAATGCCCCGTTCATCCTCTTCATTGTCCTCATCTTCGTCTTCGGACTCCGACGAATTCTCTGTGTTTGCTTCAGCACCATGCTCACAACGCTCGGGCTGTGTACTTTCCACATCGGGCTGAGAGTTACCGTTACCGTTCGTTGATCTTTGCTCCAGAGTGGCTGAGCTAGATTCATTATCATCCTCATTGTTATCCTCCTCCATGGACTCACTCAACTCCCTCTTGATCTGACTTAAATTATATTGGATTCTCTCATCACACTGCATTTGTGCCTGTTCTTCACTTTCCCTTAGTTCTTTCTCTTTCAAGTCACGCTCGTACATTTCAGGCCCTCTGCGCTGAGACTTTTTCAGAGGCACTCTCAGTATCATCTGATCGTCACATTCCTTTCTCAGTGCTTTCGTTATTAGACCGTTACCAAGGCAGCCACTGCCATTTAATGCCGCTGGCATTGGACTAATTTGCAAGCTCTCCAATTGACGTTGACAATGTTGCAATTCCGTTTGCAATTTGACAATTTGTTCATTGCGCACTTCAATCAGTTCTTTTAGTTGTTGATTTTGTAAGCGATAATGTTGATTTTCATTTAAAATTCTTTGCAGCATATTGAGCAAACGTTCTCTGTCTTTGGGTCGTGAGTCACGTAATGTTTCGATGGCCAACTCCCAGGGTGTCAGCGTGTTGCTGCTGTCAGCTTCGCCATCGTTGACACTTTCATCATCGGTATCTGTGGACAATTCAAATTCACTGTTCATGGCAGTTGCTGAACGACCATTCTGCAAATGATGTTGATTCATAAAGGCCTGGGGAGTTCGCAAATGAGGCTTGTCATGAGTTGCTATTGTAACGGCCGCATTAGTTGTTGCTGCTGCTGTTTTTGTTGTTGTTGCTGTTGTCGTTGTTGCATTTGAGGCCACTGTCAAATTTGTGGTTAAATTAAGTCCTGTTGGCGTATTTGCATTAGAAGACTGTGATGGCGAATGTTGCTGCTGGTGTTGTTGCGGTTGTTGCCGCTGCTGATGATGATGATTAAGATTTGCCGTTAGTGATTGCGGGGTGGTATGATTACGTTGTTGTGACTGCTGCTGCTGTTGTTGTTGTTGTTGCTGTTGTGGCGTCAAATGTTGTTGGTAATATCTTTGATTTTGTTTATAATAATCGTATTGCTGCTGATGATTTTGAGCTGCCGTCACTGTTTGCTGACTTTGAATTCCAGCCTGCGGATGTTGATTGTGTTGAGGCTGATGTTGTATATGATGTTGATGCTGATGATGCTGCTGATTATGATGCTGATTATGATGCTGATTATGATGCTGCTGATGATGATGATGATGTGAAGAATGCTTATTGGTAGCTGAAGTTGGAAGATTAGTAGGTGGCGGCGTGGGTGTTCGCATTATATTATTTTGATTAATTAAATTTTTACTAATGCGTATTCGTCCAGTCAGATCATTGTGCTGTAGCGGTTGCTGCTGACCGCTGTTAGCACCATATGTTGCACAGTTTGGCAACAATTTACTGTGATGATTAACCGTGGCAATAATTGTTTGTGCATTTTGTTGCTGCTGTTGAGCTTGTGGCAAAGGCGAAGTCGATGATGTTATTTCATTGGAGCCGCAGAACTCCTCTGGACTAGAAGAATTGTTACAGCTGCCACTGTTGCAATGGGCATGTGGTGAGGGAGATTGTCTTATATATGGCTGAGGACCATGTACAGGCCCGTGATGACTGGGTATTCGTTGTAGGTGTGACGCCGTTGGGGGTGGTGGGTGATGTTGATGATGATGTAGTTGCTGTTGTTGAAGTTTTTGGGCAGGTATTATTAAAGCTTGTGGTGGTGTGGTTGAGGATGTTAGATTTGTTGGAGTTGTTGAGGTGGTAGAAGACGATAAAGAGGCCGCAGAATTGGCGGATGAATTGGAGTTTTGCAGGGAAAGACGTCGTGTTTGCATTTCCATATGATTGAGGTGTGTGGGAGGCAAAGGTTTGTGTCGATTTAAGGCCAGGGGGGAGACTAAAGGCGTCATAGAGGCTTCATTTTCCATCAAAGAACCATTACAACTTCGTCGCTCATCATCACTGTGATTGCTAAGGGGCGGGGGTGGTGTAGATGACATTTCACAGGGTGTGGGCGCCCTTTCTTGTTTTATTTGAATTTCGCCTTCACACAGACCCTTTACAATAGGTTGTTGCTTAGTTTGATGTTGTTGTTGTTGTTGTTGCTGCTGTTGTTGTTGTTGTTGTTGCGCCTGCAGCTTTTTTTGCAGTTCTCTTTCTCTCATTTCTCGTTCACGTTCAAATTCCCTTTCTCGTTCACGCGATCTCTCGCGCTCTCTCAATCTTTCAACTTCGCGTTCCCTCTCCCTTTCTATTCTCTCTCGTTCCCTAAGTTCTCTTTGTTCTTTTTCCCGCTCCTGTGAGAGGTGTGTCTTTCGAGGCGCCAATGCAACATTAGGTTGATATGTACGCTCGAATCGTTCACGATCTGTGGAGCGTACCACACGCTCCGGATTTTGTAACACTGGCGGTTCTTGGCTCAAATAAGGCAGTGTAGATAAAGCTGCCACTGCTGCCGCATTGTAGGCAGCGTGCATAAATGTTTTGGGCTGAGGCCATGGCCGAAACGCGGACATTTGACCAGCGGCCACCATTCTTTGCTGCTGCGCACAATGTGCATACATTAAAGACTGATAGTGCTGATATTCTAGCTGGTATGCGGACGCTTCATCGAGACTTTTGGACTTTTTCGACGTTGGAATATCCAGCTGATCGCTGCGATGCTTGAGAACGCTGGGTGGTAGAAGCTGATGAGGTGGTGGCGGTCCTAGACCCATTGATGGCACTAATATCGAATGGTCCATGTGTATTTCGGCCTAGAAGTATACAGAAAAAAATAACAAATAAATATAAAAAAAATAATGAAAAGCCAATAATGCAGTTAAAAATTAAAACAATTGACTCTTTCAATTCCCTGGTTCTTCTGCTTTCATACACTACTTTTGTTTTGCTTTTATTTAATTTTTTGGCGCCATAACTGAAACGTCAATTTGAAAATTATGAATCGTTTTCGACATCATTGATGGGTGTAGACTTAACATTCATGCCATTGACTCAAATCTTTGCGCTTCTTCTCTTTAAAAACATGTTCAACATAAATATTTCTAATGACGATGAGGTTGCCGTTTGCTGATCGTCTTTATGGCCTGTTACTTTAGAGGAACCATTTAAATGCTACTAGACTTAATTATACATACGATACGATCAGCATTCAGTTGTCTTATGCTTGCTTTGCATAATTGCTTCCAGTTGCAACGCCTGTCTCATTTACGACTGGACACTGTTTGACCAGACATACACACACATGTGCACAGCATATACACAAGCTTTTTTCTCTCCACAATGCTTGCATGCATTTGTTACTGGTTTTGCTTTTGGGTTTCTCAACTCCAAAAACAAAACCCATTTCTATTTAATGAATTTATTTAAAATCTATTTAATTGTCCTTATTGATGACACTGCTTCGTTTGCAGTGGAAGTTTAATAATGACTTTATTAACTGGAGTAGAACAAATTTGAGTGGTATTTTATGATGATAGAAAAATATGTGACATTTATGAAAGCCACCACACGATAACAATTAATAATGGAAACGAGTTGTTGGTGAAAATGATGAGGAAAAATTATTGTTTAACTAAATTTGATGGCAAAAAAAAAAACAAATAGGAAATGATTTAATTAATTTGAATAAGTTTTTTTGAGTTGAGTTGAGTTTTCGTGGTGATGATTAATTGAGCAAAAAAAAAAAAAAAAACCAGAATAATTTTGTTTGCTCGTGAGTGAAAATATTCTCGCGATTCCATCTCTAGACAAAATTAATGATGATAATCATTGTCTAGTTTTTCTTATTCCTAACAAGTACTTATCCAATAAGAAAATTATTATTGTAATAAAAATTGCGAAAAAAAGTTTCTATGTGAACAGGGGCAAAAAGAAATATTAAGGAATGATCAATGGCAGTATGAGACGAAAGTAATACAGTGGAATTCGCGTATAATGTACACCGGTTCTTCTCTGGTCCCAACAGTTGCAGCTTAATATTTCATATAAAATACTACGGTTATAACGAACTTTGGTTATAGCGAATTTTCGCTTATAACGAACTCTTTTTTAAGTACCAAATTTAAAAATGCATGTGAATTAATATGCTTATAACTAGAGATGGGCACCGGTCATGTGATTAGCGTAAATCACGCGTGATTACCTTTTTGTCTCAAGCGTACATGCACGTGAGAATAAACAATTAGCGTGAGTGAGCGTGCATAAGTAGATTTTTCGCGTGATTGTTTCGTAATTTTTTTTGCCTCATATTTTTTTTTCAAATTAATTTTTTAATTTTCTTTATTTTTTTAATTATTTTTTTGTTTTTCTTTCGTGAGTATTTGGTGAGCGTGAGTTTTCGTGAACGAGTTTAAACTTTTCAGTTTACGCACACAACTTAATTGCAAAGTAAAATAATATATTTCCCTCAAGACGTGAGTAGACAAGATATTTATTCGTAATAGCCGAACTCGACTGTACATACTATCAAAATTTAAATTATAGATTTCAAAAAGGTTTCTTTGCTATAAACCCTCAACGAAGAAATTTGTTTAAATTATTTATTTTTATCGAATCACATCGCGAATAATAAATTTTCTAAACATTTAAATTATAGATTTTAAAATAAAAACAATCAGAGGTTCTTCTATTTGAGCAAAATAACACATACGCTGCTAAAGATTTTATTTTAACCGATTTATTTAATCACAAATACCAGTGTGGCCAGGTCAAGCTTTTTCTTCACCACAAACAAATATGCATATGAAAATGGTAGACCTTGCAGAGCATCCGGAACATTCCGCTAAGTTTAGACCCAAAGCGGGTAAAATTTTGTAAATTTTCCAACACTGCAGTTTTCTTTTGAAACCAAAAATAAAGAGATGAACCCTTTAATCGATTTAGTTGAAATTTACGGCATTCGATGCAGTTTTTCAAGTTAAAAAAATAAATATATCCCGATAAATGATTTGACAATGGTTTTGCGATTTTTCTAGTTAATAAAATAAATCGAATTTTTTTTTAAATAAGAGCTGATTAGATTAAAATTTATTTGATAAAAACATTTTTTTAAAAAATGTATTTTCGGAAAATTTTAAAAATCTATCGAACCGATAGATTAATGGCTGAGATCGGTTGAGCCATCCATAAATTATGACATACCCGCATACACAAACACACACACTCACACATATGTACATACATACATGCGGGCATCATCCTAAAACTCGTCGTAAAATAGACTTCCATGACCTCAAAATGTCGAGATTTGATGAAAACTTGATTTTATAAAAATGTGTTGAAATCAGCAGCTTTACATATTTAATAGCGGGAAGTTATAAATTTAAAAAGTCCTAAATGTAAACTTTTTTGGAAGCTCTGACTATAATTTATTACGTTTTCTTTGCTTTTTTATTGAAAATTTGCAATATAATGACTTCTTGAAGTAGTGAGTTTATTAGAAGTTATTCTAATCATCACTTACGAGGCAACATTTTTGTCTTAAGAAAACTTTGAATAGCAATTTTTTGACAAAAACTAAATGAAATGATACATTTTTTTTTAGAAAAGAAAATGGCATTAGATACTAATATCGATTCCAGAATTTAGAAAAAATCCTTAAAGTTTTAAAACTACTGAAAACAGATATCTCTGGGTGAACAGCATTGAGACAACTTTAAAAGAAAAATTAATAAAATTTATCAGCCAAACTTGATCTGTGTAAGCCGGGACTTAGAAAACAACTGTCTTATACCAGGACAGGGATATTTTTCAATCTACTTAACTAAATTGCGACTACAACGGCAACGGCCTTTTATGTGTCACATTAAGTGTTCTCACAACGAAATCCTCAATGTTTCTAGAGAATTCTCAAAACTTTCCTTCTGTCATTTTAAATTTCAGAGTTGTTACTTAATTAAGATAAATGCTGGTAGCTCCAGTAATTTTTACACCAGATGACACTTAATTCGGGACACAAATTCAAATATTTAATTCGAGGGATTACTGTAGATAACAAAATTCGGTTCGCTTAATTTGAAGACAATCACTGTATTCGAAATAACTTATGAACAGTGTGACCATTTTAACACTTTCGGTGCTAGATTTAGCACTTCTTTTGTTGATTTAGCGGCAAAATTTTCGATTTAGCAATTTCTAGCACTTTTAAATAATATAGTTTACAAAATGTTTATTTCATAATGTATTTAATATTTAACAAATGTATTTATGTATATAAAAACTTAAAATTATTTATTTTTTTTTATATTAATTTTGTAATGTACATAATGTACAAAGTACATAGCAAGAAAAATTTATTTACAGCCCACCAAAAAAATATTGAAGTTATTCTACAATCATCACTTTTTCATTAAATACCTTTCACCACTTCAAAAGAAGTACATCTAAGTAGCTTACAGTCTGTTAAAATTCTGTCATAATTTGATAAAAAATCTAAGATCCAAATCTATATTTTTTTATTTTACTAATTCATCCTCAATTTTAGCCGTTTAAACCTAAACTTATGCACAGGATCGCAAATTTACCCATAATTTTAGATTAAAAATTTACAATGTTATCTAAATGACTTATTTTATACTGGTGAAAAAGAACATGACAAGAAGTACACTTTCATTGCTTGATTTTCAGCAATTTCGATGACTTTCATCTAATGTCAACCACGTGTAAAATTCATCAGTGTTTCAGTAAATTTTTCACTACTTCGGTTTCATTAATTGTAGTGAAAAAGTTATGATTGGTAAACTCTTTTTTTTGCTGGTAGATAATAGCACCTGAAAATGAATGCTTTTTGTTTGTGTAAAGTTTGCTACAATTGTCAAAACTTACTATATATGTAATTTTTTGTAGAGTACAAAGCCTAATAATTTATTTTCAACCTCTTTAAACATTTTTTGATATTTCTGAACCAAAAAGTTGTAAACTCAAATCCTCCTGCGGCAGCATAGAATAAATTTGTCTAAGTACATAATATACGTACATGTATGTGTATGTGATATTTAATTTAAAGACTGAATTATTTTTTTTTTGTTGTGTTTTTAAAACTTTTTATGGTTAAAAAATAATTTATTGTTTAATAAATTTTGTTTTATTCAATGGAAATAAATATTTCTAAGGCAACATAAGCATAAATGATAAAACTATGAACTCTCAATGAAAATAATTGCTTAAAATTAAGTCATTTAAATATTAGCACTATGTTTTAGCGCTTAAAATTTTTTTAGCACTTTTTAGCACTATTTTGGTGCCAATTTAGCTCCAAAAATTTTTCGGGTCTGATCACACTGCTTATGAAGGTGTATGAAACATTTCATTTTTCCTATTTGAACTTTTTGCCGTACACTCGTGTGGAATAAGATTTCTTATATTTTATACATTTCACTGACTATCAAGACAGTCATTGTGTGACGTTTTTCCTCTGCCAATTCTTATTCTTCTAACAGACAACGACAGCGAAACGTAAACACAATGACAAGGTTGAGAATTGCAAAAAAACAAAGAAAATGATGCTGATGTAGAGGGCAACGAGGCACAGTGGGACCGTTCGCAAAATATGCATCCTTATTGCGTAACTATTTGTCAATTAGTTGTCGACAGCGAGCGGAGAAGAGCTTGTTTTTGGTGTTGCCTTCATGTGACATTAACAAATAGTTTGTTAAGTTACTTGCTCTAGAGAGTTTTTAGAAATCGAGGTGATTAACTTTGACACCCTGTAGCTCAACCTGTATCACAGCAGAGTAATCACCAATTCAATTTTATGGAACCTTAACAACATCTTCACGGCCCGTAGTTCTGTTCGTACGGGAACATGACGCTAGCAGAATAATAGGGAAAAATTTATTCATGTTTTTTTGTGTGAGGAGAACGTACGATGTTTTGCGGTGTCTGTTTTACTCTCCTTTAACAATTAAATTTGATGTCGAACATAGTTGCTCAGCCATAAGCTCGGGCGTGGATGTCAGACCATGGATAAAACATGGACATGAGCGATCTAGATTAGCCATATCGCACTTGATCAACAAGAGTGTATAAACTCGAAATTTTAATTTTTTCACTTTTCTCCAAAACGTGCATTCTAATACTCATATTTAGCTGCTGTAAAAATTTCACATTGTTTTGTCTATGTTTCGCTAATGAAACGGATGATTAAAAATCAATTTTTCATATATGTACCTTTCATGTAAAATCAAAAAGTATTTTGCTTCTGTTGGAAATTTTAAAATTTCGAGTTAATACCCTCTTGTTGATCAAGTGCGATATGAGATGTTCGATATGATATTTATACCAAGTTGATATCTAATGGAGACGTATATTTATGCAATTCTATATGTTATTTTTTTTTGTTGTTTACATATTTATTTGCCATCATTATTACAATCGACTCCACTGTGCGACGTTAGAGTTGCTGTTGTTATTTGTGTTGTTGATGATGACGTTGAATGTGGCTCATGAGCCCGTTAGACAGACCATTATGGTTTGTAGAGCAATATCGCAGAGACAAAAAACCAAGACCAAGACAGCATCACAAATATTGTTGCGATTGTTGCTGTTGTTATTGTTGCTGGATGCCTGGCTGGCAAGAAGTCAGGCGGGTAACCTCAACCTAATCCAAGGAGTATTTCTGAAGTCATTCATGCGTGACAAATTGCATTTGCCATACTGGTAGGAGCGAGCACATGAGGGATTGTTGTGTTGTGCATTTTTTTCTTCTCACAAAGTTGGCTCGGAATTGGTTGCAAATGAAGGCAGCAAGCAAGCAGCATGTATGAATATGACTGGGTTCAATTTATATTTTAAAATAGAATTTTGAAAAAAAAAAAAAAAATTAAAAGCAACGGCAATATAAAAAAATTGTTCTCATCTGTTTCTTAACCGATTTGCTTCTTGAAAAGTATGTTGGTCTTAGAATAGAAATAGAACTCATTATTAAAATTATGCTGAATTCCTCTATATTTCGCCTCAAAATCGCAAACGATTTCTCTAAAGAAGGAGGCTGTATTTACAGTGGAAACAAGACAACCTCACACATTTACACCTTATTTGTAAATGGTGTCTACTCTACATCCATCGCGGTTGTTTAAAGCCGGGTATCTCTTGATGCCATAGCGAGACATTCAAGAGTTACTCTAATCTGGACTCCAGGACACGCTCACTGTCCTGTTAATTGTATCGCGGATGGTATTGCTAGACAGGGTGTGGCATTGAACAACTCAATGACATGCCCCTTCACTGGCATTCCTCTATCACAATGTAAGTTGTTGATTCAGCGCGAATCGTATCCACTTGCTCCACAAAGGTGGGAACACGAAGGTACCTGCCAAGTGGCTAGGTCAACGTGGCTCCGCTACGACCTCAGTGGGACATGTGATCTACTCAGGTTCAAGAAAAGTCGGATGCGACTATTGCAGGAGTTGTAACGATGAGAAGCAGGAGGAGGAGACTGTGTTTCGTCTTCTATGTCAATGCCCTGCGCTGATAAGCGTAAGGAGTAAGATACTCGGCTCTGATACATTGTCAGATCTACATAATCTGGGCAGGTATTGGGCTACTCAAACTATCCGCCTTTGTAAAAGAAACCGGGTGGTTTGAAGAGGCGGCGGGGCAGTAATTTCTTGTCTCACTCGCTCTAGGGTATCACAACGGGACCGAACTGACGGACCCAAATAAGCCACCATTTGATTGGTGGCTGCCCCATTAACCTAACCTAACCTACACCTTATTCTCCTAAAGTTTCCATATTATTTGAGTTTATAAAATCCTTGTTTTTAGGTTAAAAATCTTCAAATCTCTATGTCGTCGTTTAAGAGGGTTAAAATCGGAATTTCTGGCAACAGTGATCGATCGTATGGCAACTTTTTGTTGCATGTGGCAGCATGATTATTTTGTTCTGCCGTTTCCTTAATTTTATTTCTTTAGATTAAAGAAAATGAGCCATACCTTGTATAGAAATACAAAAAAAAGTAGAACTGATCGATCAGTTATTGGTAGTTATTCTTGAATACATCTCCATATGTATGCATGTATGTGTGTATGGGTGTACTATTCTTCTAAGACTCTAAACAAACTATTGATTGGTTTAATTTTTTTTGTAGTTGAATTGATATAAATTGAAATTGATGAGGTTGTAGGAAAATAAATATGTTCAACATATTTGTGGAATGTTGAAGTTTGTTTAAGTGTTTTTTCGTCTGCTTATCTTTTGACTATTTGCGGTTAAAATGATGATGATAATGATGATGGTTTTGATTTGGCTGGGATCGTTTAACATTCGCTTGGATGTTTTTCTATTTTTTTTATGATGATGATCATGACGTTAGTTGGTTGTTGTGTGATGATGTTCGTTTTATGAATCTGTGTAAGTAAACGAGCATGCTGTTACTTTTTTTCTTACTATGTATGTTTGTTGTTATTGTTTATTTATTGCAGCTTTTTGGATTTTTTTTCGGGTACGACATTGATCGTGTTAGGTGCAGCACCTGAAGATCATTGTTACCTCATATACATGCATACATATCTTCACACAAAAATACACATACTCTAAGTTGCAACTAAATCTTAAATAAAAAAAAAAAAACAAAAGAAAAAATCTTTTTATTTTGGTTTTTATTATTGGCCTAAAGAAATTGATCTTCAAATTAGGAAGCCATTGTATTTAGGCGTGTTTGTATTCGTAACCGAAACGATAAGTACGTTACGATTTTGCTGCTGATGTTAAAAAGATTGTTATTGTAGCGAGCGGTAGTTAATGTCAATTGGTCATGTTTATGACCCATTAACGGTAAAATTGGTTTTGACTGTTTTCGGTTAAAAGTTTCTTTTATTTTTGCAATATTTATTTCGGCTTTGGCAGGAACAAAACTAAAAAGTAATAAAATAATTTTACGTTGGTTTTGCTTGATTTCAATCGTATTTGGGTTAAAATAAAAGATTACAAAAATAAAAAAACAAAATAATAAAGAAAAAGAAAAATGCCAAAACATTGAATGCGTCTAATAAATAAGAAAAACTATAACTTTGTAAGTGGAAACATTTGTAATACGATTATCGGGTGTTTTTCTTAGAGGCAAAGGACACATTTCTTTTCAAATCAGTGAAATTGGTTTCAATTAAGATTTGTAGGTCCATTTTTTACACACTCTACGCAGTAAATCAGGCTGTAATGAGCCGTATGTTGGTTACGAAACGCCCTCAAGTCTTTTCAGCCTATCGGTGTAGACATTCGATTGTACCTACTTAAAGTAGTTTCAATATAAAATATTACAACACTTTTAAATAAATTTTCAGGTTTAACTGTTTTTGACGCTTCCGGAGGAGTACTGCCGCCAGATTTAGAGAATTTTAAGTAAAAATCAATAAACAATAACTTTGGTTGAATTTAAAAAAAGGAAAGGACAAATGGTTTACCTTTTTTTTCTAACGACTGATTCTGGTAGAGGGGACTAACATAATAATATATAATCGTAGAACGGCGTTTTAAAAGTTTACAACTAAGTCTTAAGGTACGGTCACATTGGGGAAACATTTAATTCAAATAACATTAAGTGCAAACATGAGAAAATATTTTTTCCCTGTGGTCGCACTTAAATTAATTTTTTCCGATACAAAATATTTGATAAAATATTTGACAAAACATTCGATGAGGAAGAACAAGCACTTTTGATATGACAAAACAATAAAAATATTTCAAGTTTATGGCCTTATTTATTCACAAACGATTAATAAAGTTATTGTATGTTTAATGTTCGATTTTCATATGGGAAAACCGGATTTAATGTACACATTAACTTTATTAAGCGTTTGTGAATAAGACCATTATTATTTATACCACCGCACAGTGGCTCCAATTGGAAAAAAATTAATTAATTGATCTTAATTCATGTAGTCGTGAAAAAAATCAAAGTCTAGTTTTTGAAATGAGAGTAAAAAATTACAAAAATTTGACAAAAATAGAACTTGATTGTTCGACGTTTTTCTAAAAATTTTTTGAAAACCAAAATTTTTTTTACATTATTTCAAAAGATTAGACATAAAAAAGACTGCAATAATAACGCCCTTCGAGCTTTTATTTTTTTATATTTTATTAGACATATTTAATACGATTAAGCTGGCTTTTAATTGTTAACCTCCCGCTCAAAAATGTGGCCACGAGAGCAGATTTGCTAAAAGTAGTAAAATTTTCAGAAGCATTTTTATTACCTGCATGAAAATTGTACTAAATTTAAATTTTAAATCTTTATTTCTTAATTTTTGATTGAAAAATATAGAAATCCTTTTATGTGTAAAAAATTTCAACGATATATTAAATGGCAATTGAACAATAAAAATTTTATTCTTAACGTGATTATGGCGAAAATAAATATGATGTGATTCTATTTACAGTTCATTGATTTTGTTTTAAGACACTGTTGTTTCATATTGTTTGTTCTTACAAAAACTTGGCAAGAACTAATAATTATTTGACAAAAAAAAATAAATATTTGACACTGGGTGTTCACACTTTGTTCACATTGGAGGTATTTTTTTCTTTGAAAGCAAATAGTTTTGTTTGTAAAAATCAGCTATTTTTCTGTTTGCCCCTCAAAAATATTTTATGGTGACACTACAGCAAAGAAATATATTTCGTTTTTCGTCAAATGTTTCCCCAATGTGACCGTACCTTTATTTTATTTTTATCCTTAACTTTTCAACGGATTAATTTTTTTTTAAAGAACAAACACAAACCGCGAAGCCATTTTGGCTTGTCTGCAGAAACACCCAGGGTCTAGGCAGGAATCGAACCTGCGACCCCCCGACTAATAGTCTAGTACGTTATCTACCTGTCTACGGGGGCTTCCTATTTAAAACACTACTGGGAATAGTTTTGTGAAACATCTTAACCCCCTAAATCTTCGATAAACATAAATTAAATCATGTAAAAAAATTAACGTTTATCTTTTTTTAAAGCCACAAAAAGGCGCCAAAATCAATAATAAAATTGGTTTTAATTCTTTCAAAAACATAATTGTCAAAAATTATTATTTTTTAAATATGAAATTGAAATTAAGTTATAAATAAATGTTTCTTCTTAATAATGAATTGAACTCTATCCAGCATTTATTTGCTCATGCAAGTGCAACTTCAAAAATCTCAACACACTCAAACTTGTTTACCAACACACTCATATTTTCCTTACATGCAACTCAACTTGCAAGAGATTTTTGACACTTGGTGAAGTTGGCGACCAAGGCAGATCAACAACGTAGTAGTGATAAGACAGCTGATTTACCTGACTAAATGTCAATTGTGTAAAATTAAATTTGTTTTGATAATATACTCGTAACAACATGACTGATGTCAAATTGTCAAACACCACAGCTTTGTATGACGTTTGACATTTGTTAGAGGTTCAGCTCTGCTAACAGTGCCAGCCGATTATGTACAAGTTTTGACAGTTGCTCAGCTATTTTTACAACAAATTTTGTATTGTTGCAGAATTGCTACTACCTTGTAGATCTGCCTTTTTAGTGTCAAAAATATGAACAGTGCTGCAAAGTAAAACGTTTTCTACAAATTTACGGAATTGTGCAAAATATTAATTAATTAATTTACGAATATATAATAAGAACTGTAATTTATTTCCTCAAATATACACAGAGCTGTTGTCTTTTCATTTTAAAACATCAATCTTAAGAAAATATTATTTATTATTATTTGAAATGTGGCCGTGTTAAGTTCTTGGCAACTCAGATTTGTTCAAGCAACTTGCATGACATTCGACTATTTCTTTGACATTTTCGATATTAAGACGGTTTTTTTTTTGGTTTTTTATATAATATATATTTAAAACACACCTGGGAGCTAATTCTGGCAGTCGTGATCGAAATAACATACGAATAGAAATTTTCTGATGATGTTAGTCGATACTAAACGAATCGAAATTTTATTTAGTGTTGCACAAAAAGCACATATAAAAACGCTTTACAAAACTAAAAAATAAAACTTACGCTATTATAATTATTTATTTATTTTTTATTTATGCAGTGTTTTTTTTTCTTTGATATTTATTCAAGTTTTTTTCTTTTATATTAATTCAAGTAACACTTTTTGAGCGTGGTGACCGATAAGAAAGCAAATTTTTTTCTTTTATAGAATAAATGAGAAGTTAATATCGTTTAAAATATTTTTATTATCTTATAATACATGTAGGTTATTCAAGAATTTTTATCATTGAAACTATAGGTTTATGGTAACTGAAATAAGAAACATAAGTTTGAGACTTGATAGCCTCTATATATCTGGAAAATACCGCTTAAAAACCTACGAATTGTCTGTTTATCTGTGTATATAATTTCTTTTCAATCACGATTGCTCGTAAGTACACCATTTTGTGTTTTCCTACATGTAAGAATCTGTTCTGGCAACACTGTACGTTAATGAAATCAATAGCATACTTTAGGGGTTAACATACGCTAGGCGATTCAAATACTTACAAAAACAAAAGACTTAAGAAACAAACTTAGTGTTAGGTTTTATTTTCGTTACGGAATTTCTTGATTCGGTCTTCGCGCTCAAAGCGCGCGATAAAATCTATGCAATAGTTTAAAAAATATAAACAAAAAAACCTTGGTTGTGTAGAAAAATTAAAAAATCTGTTAAGTTGTGTTAAAAAATTTCAAAGTAATGAAATAAAATGAATGCTGCATTCTTTTTTATTCGTCATCTTATGATTCTGACGAGAATGCAAATCTCAATGTTATTCGGAAAAAAATACGAGGTAGCAGCGATCCCTTCTGTTTTTCAACTAATGAGTAAGATTAATGTGTAAAATAAAGTAATTGGTTCACAAACATTATTGATTAATTTTTTATTCTTAAATTTTCATAAATTTGTTAACTTACATTTTCTTTTATATTCTTCTTTGTAACAAAAACGTCAATTCGAATGCTTTTGTGCCGACGAGTAAGAACTCACAAGGTTACATTCGATTGATAACTCGCTATCACAAAGTAATACCAGAGGTGACACGAACAGCATGCTATTGCTGTATCTGTCGCACAGTAACTCGTAAACAAAGAATTTTTCATGTTTTGTTGTGGTTTTGTATTCTTATTAATTTCTGACTCACTAAAAAGAGTTGCAGAAAAATATTAATTTAAGCAATATAAATGCAAAAAGTTATATAACATTAAAAATAATATAAAATAAGAATTATTCGTGATATATAGAAGAAGTAAATTGCAATACAATTCATCATTTCTTACTTCCAAAATGCTTAATTTTGTTTTGTTTATTTTCCCTCATCCTTACATTATATTGCTATCTCATTTTAACAGTAACTAGTTGAACAAAAAAGCTGATTTGCTCCAAAACATAACCTCAAAGTTACATCTCTGATTACCCTGTGCTCGCTATCGAATGCCATTATTAAATATTTTGATACATTTTACTCGATAACGAATAACAGAATCCCAAAACTAAAAAAAACTCGCACGTTCGCGTAAGAACTCGTTCGTATACGACTGCCGGAATCACCCCCTGAATATAATACATAGTCCATTCGAATCCATAAAAGCTTTTGCAAAACAGTTTTGTGCGTGAGAGGTTTAATTGATTTACGAAATTATTTGTCAAAAATATATTCTTTTGGATGCGTAGAAGTTTGATCTTTTTAAAGAGCGAAATAAAAAGCAAACAAAATTCAGTTCAACTGAATTATATTATGTAAAAGCTCAACGAATTTTTTTTCCAAATTTCTTTACATGATTGAGAAAAAAATGTATTCTTAAAAATGTCTAAATTACCAAGCCTTCTGGTTTTATACCTCCATTAACGTGTAATATTTATTTTTATTTTTTTAGTCTGCGAAATTTTGTCTTTTAATACTAAACGAAAACTATTCTGAGAACTAGAAAACAATAACTGCGCTGCAATCACCAAAAAAAAGTATAAATACATACAGTATAAATTCGATAATCCGGACTCCACTAATCCGGAATATTCGGTAATCCGTAATAATAATTGCAACTCTATAGTCCGGATTGAATAACAACCGTTTTTATTTATTCTTTTATTCATATCACAGCATGCTTTGAAAAATACAGTGTGATATGAGTATGTTTTGGAACGTATTTTTTTATTTTAACTGAACCGTACAAATTAATATTTATGCTTTTATGTTTAATTTTGCTATGAATTATTATAATTTTCAATAAATACATACATACGTAGTAATCCGCATAATTCGCTACACCGGATTGGTGTGTGCAATCAATTATCCGGATTATCGTATTTTTACTGTATATATTTTTTAAATTAATATTTATAAGCAATTAGTTCAACTGTTTTTAGGTTTAAGTCGAATGGTATTGTTGGGCTCAAGTTCAAATCTGACATAGTCATCTATCCAATTTTAATGATATGCTGTAACATCTCCTGCTACTTTTGTCCCATCGTTATATGGAGAATCAAAACATCGCGGGAGGTGGCCAGTTCTAAAATCCATTTTGTGATTAATTCCCATTTCAAAAACCCTGGTTTTAACTTATTACTTGCTAATGGAACTACTAGATGGCACTTATTTTCATTATAAATTATCCAAATCTAAATAATCTATGCCCCAGGCCGATCCGATCAGTCATCCATAACTGTCGTATCGGTAAGTTCTTTTAATGTTATGACTGAAACCGACATATACATACTTTGTCCGTTAACATTCTTTTTCTTTTCTTGCATAAAATCTACTTTTTGTTTAATTTTAAAAACAAAGTAGTACAAGGATTAACGAGTATCATTTGTATTTTATCACCCCTGGGTTACTGTATTGAATATATAATTTATTTTCAAAACGAAGAAAACTTAAGCAAAAAAAACTCTCTTTGTTAATAAAAGATATTTATCATAAATAAGAGTTAAGAACGTCAGCAGAAAGAACCGCAAAATTAAACTGATATATGGTATATATTCATCTACTATAATAGTTAATCAAGGGGACATACAACGAAATGTCTGCTGAACAATAAAGTTGGCATACAACACAAACACACATACTAGTTGGACAACACATATTACAAAAAAAAACGCCAAACTATTAGCAACTAATACGTCTAAAAACATAAATAAGCGGCATTTTCTTTAGCACTTCAACACAACACCGTTTCCATGGAAAATGAAACACTTTACTTCGCCGTAAGTGAAGAATATTCATTCTCTGGCAACCCGGTTAGACACCGAAATACTTTTTAATAACATCGCATCAAATGCGGCAATTGAGACGTAATCAAATGTTAGACCCCTTTTCCACACATAAAGTTTACTTTGAAAAGTCTTTAGCAAGGCAGATCCACATCAGGTAGTTTCATCCGAACTCGCTTTGAAAATTAGAACAGATATGTCAAAAACGGATGACAATTTTTTAAGGAAAATAAAAAAAATTAAAAAATAAAAATTTAAAAAATGTCTTGGGAAAATGTGGATATGAAAATGATTAAGGGAAACTGGACATAAGAAGTATTTCGGATGCGACATCACGAACCGCAAAAATAGTGCGAAATGTGTTACTTATAAATCAAGTCAGGTTCTTGGACACACAGGTGGCAGCAGCAGCTGTTGCAGCTTATACAGCTTCTAATACAGCAACGCCCACACAAATTATGGGGGTTGGTGTAGGCGTGCCTGCAGCGCAGACTAATACTTTTTTTAAAAACTCAATGAGAATTACAAAATTTACAATAGTATAACCAATGTAGGCTTTGAAACTTATTCAAAAATCCCAACAAACAAATTATATTATTCGATATGAATCTATTTTATTTTCTTTACAACCTTTATTTTATTCAGTTTTTGTATAAGGTTTGAAACATTTCAAAATATGGTTTAAGGTCTACTGATGTTTTGGCATTAGCACCAATGAAAAGCATGTATACAGACTAGCTAAAAAACCCTCAACAAACAAAAGTTTTTGAAAATCTTTGAAAGAAGATATCGAGGCGATCTCGATTAATAAATTTAAAAAAATTATTTTTTATTTATTTGCGGATATTTTGTAAACTACAAATATTAAAGTCGCAAGATACAGTATTTTCGCCGCCGTCGTTGACATTTTTTTAATGTTAGTAGATTTTGGCCGCCGTCCACGATATTTGTGACTAGCGTTCTCAAGGTATAAAATTTCACTTTATCTTGGAGTTGTATATAATGACATTTCTAACGTAACGCTGTAAGATCTTTTGATAGTTTTCGACATGAGTTACAGACACACTTTTTTCTCACTTTTCGAGAAACGTTGGAATATTTTGTTTCACATTTTTTCGACGCGAGAAATTCTCGCCAAATTTACAGAACATGGACACAGATTTTGAATCCTTTTTCGATATGAACATTCGTTTAGAAACTGGAAACAGTGTTTGCAGTTAAGCAAGCAAAAATAAGAAGGAAAGGAGCAGAGTCCATGATCGTACAGCAAAGACAAAACAAACAAACAAAAAAAAAAAAAATAAAACACAAAAACTCAAAATGTATAATAATAAAATGGTTAAAGAAACTGTTCGAACAGCAATAACAAAGGAATACAAGTACGAAATTACAACTATTGTTGACATTCACATGATCATTAGTAAATATTATCATTATCATTAACAATGGTTTGGTTTGGTTTAGAACACAGCACTGATGGTTTGGGAGTTTCAACATTTTCAAAGTTATTTGAGTGACTGGAAAAACTAAAAGGATGATTTTAAACTTTAAGTCAAATAACTTGGCACATTTTCATTGTCATTGACCATGAGACTGTTTGCTGGCCGCGGACACGATCATTATCATTTCCATTGTAATGGTTGATATGTGTATGTGCGCATGTGCACATGTGCATGTATGGCCATATATGACAAACAGTAATCCATAGCGAAAGCATTGGCCAAGTGAAGCGTTTCAAACAATAAAGGTTTGTCTTGACTGTTATTTTAAATGATTATGATTAAAAAGATTTGTGGTTATGGGCTTAGAGATGGGTTTTGTCTTCTTTCGTTTGCTCTTTAGTCATGTAGACAATTTTCAAGGAGTTTTTTTCTCTAAATTTTATTTTTTTTATTTATTTTTTGGTTTCAAGCTGACTTCGTTTTGCCGTTGAAACAATCAAGGTGCGGCTTTTACAAATTACTAGCAAATAAAGAGTCTAAGATGAAGGTAAAATACTTTAAATTGATCTGTTTGTTGTTGTTGCAGCCTGAAGTTAACAAAGGTTTGTTTTAGACATTCGTTACATGGAAGATAAATAATTGATTTGATTAAATTGTTTAATTGATTTTTGTTTTTTTTTTCCAATTGAAGCTTGACTAATTGTATGTGATTGTTAAAAAATGCTGCTAAAAATAGCTCAAAATGTAAACAAAGGTTTACAAAGTTCTGAGGTGATAACACAACACAACGATCATAAAAGGCTGGGGTTTGCGAGAAGGTGAATACGCAATGTGTAATTGGGTATGATTTCAATTAAACACTTTTTCTTAAAGCAATTTCAACACAAGGTCCTAGCGACTGAATGCGGCAAAGGAGACCAAAATATACACGTGTATCGGTGTTTTGAAAGTTTACTTATGAACATTTTCTTAAGGGGGAGTTATTATAGTGAATCGGCACATGTAATCCTTACATTTTAGGTATATAATGATTTCAGCCGGTTTATGTAAAGTACTACGAGGTCATTTTAACTGTACGGGAACATTTTAACTGTACGGGTCTTCTTTTGCTCTTTTCGTGAAAAAGATAAAAATGTCCTTAAATTGGGATATAAAGGGTTAGTATGCCCTACAAAAATATTTGTCATGAAATTTCACTATACGTCTTTGCAAACACCAAACCACAAAGTTCAATTTGAAGGGCAAAAATAAATTAAAACTTAAAACTGTGTTTAAGGCTGAATTTCGTACTTATTCACAAATTGTGCCAAAATGTCCCACCAGAACGAATTTTGGGGGGTTTATTTTACTCTAGTATTTCCTTTGGCCGACGCAATCGACCATATTTTAGTAATTATGTATTAAGCATGTATTATATAAATAGGCAAAGATACATTGTTCGATCCCTTTTTCTCCTTTGTTGGCCAACAGATTTTCTTCATTCTTTTATCAAATAGTAAGCATTGTTGAGCTTTAGTGACCCGACTATATATTATGTAAATCCGTCCAGTATTAACGGAGCAAAAGGCTACTAAATTTGATACAACAAATTTTAAAAATACACCCGTACATAAGCAAAACAATGAGAGCGTTTAAGAGTGCCTACATATACGTATGAGTAATAAGATTTTTTTCTCTTCAAATGAGTGAAGTTGAAAAAGAAAAAGAGATGAAAACTGAAAGGGATGAGAAATATATATGGATGTAAGCAGTGTTGCCACCTTATGTTTAATTACACATATCATGTGTAGTTTAACCTATTAATATTTTACTAATATATAAAATAGTAATTTTGGGAACATTGTGCGATTAAAAATTTTAAATACTGTATATATTGAAACGATTAATTTGGCTCAAGTTCAAACCCGAGTTCACTCATTTATTTATTCAAATTTTTTTTTATTTAATTTTTATTAGAAAATTTTTTGGATAAATTCATTATATATAACGATTGTGAAAGTTTGAAAAATAAAAAAATATGAATGTTTTAAGTGTAATTTCGACAATCGGTAGGTTTGCGCAAAGTATAACTGTAAAATAAGTAAATTTTTTATGACGTAAGTTTTGTTTTCTATTGTGGACACTCTTTCCTTTACCAACTCCTTCAGCAAAGTCTAGTTAACATAAAAAAGTTAAATAAAATGTACGTATATATATATATACATACATATGTATATAAGTATGTACATAATTATACACACGCAAACGCATAATTTTAACTGATCATTGAAATATTGATACTTGATACTTCTTTTACCCAGTTGTCGCTGCGTTTTCTTTTAATGATTTTCTCCATGTTTTTGCAAACACCAAAAATTTTCCAAATAAATCAGTCAAATAAATTAGCGGTGTATTAAAAACTGCAACGTACTCGGTATTTGAATATTTTTGTAATATTTTATCAAAACATATTGTTGGCAATGCCATTTCAACACGTTTTAATAAATTTATAGATATTTTAGGATATTATAAGCAATATGCTATTATTCTAAATTGATTAAACAACCTTTATATGGAATTAATTTCACATTTTTCCAACCCTTAGAGAATACTTGCTAATCGAGTATTTTATTGTATGCAACATTAATTTTAATTTGACAATTCAAATAACACAGTGTAGCTAACACACAATCACAAAACTGAAAAAAACGCTTAATAGTTAATTTTGCCTTATTAAACGTTTGTGAATAAGGTTTCTTATTACTGGCTAATAAGACTAAAACTGATTATTAACTAATGTGAGCATAATGTCTTCAATAACAATTTTTTGTGAATAAGGCGCACACATTTTATTGTTTATTATTCAACTTGAAACTTATACATCCATGTGCTATAAATGTGTATGTATGGATAGCAGCAACTTCAAACGCTTATAGCTCCCAAAATACTGAACTGATTTTAACAAAATATAAATTGTGGACATTTGTGAATAAATATCTTCCAAATGGTATAAATTTTGTCAAAACCGGCTGTATAATATGAGCGTAAAAGGGACCTCTAAAGCTAGAAGATAAATAAATATGTGTTACGTATAACTGCACTGTAAAAGTGCACTTAGCCGACTAAAGTGGACTTTAACTGTAACGGAATGAAACTGCTGATAGATGTTGTTATGTGAAAAGTAGTTAGAACAGTTATAGAGATGAAATTGTTTAGCATATCGTCGGGTTTATTCTTAAAACACGTAAGCGACATTTTTTCCAAATTGACTTTTTTTGGTTATTATGGTGGCAAATGTTATATTTTCTAACATAAAAACCAAAAAAGTCAATATAAAAAAATGGCGCTTGCGTGTTTTACGAAGAAACGCGACGTTATGAAAAACATGTGATACATTTCTATGTTGCATCATTGCGCTAATATCCTACGTTTACTTTACACTGTTGTTACATTTCCTCAGCATTCCATTCCAGTCGGCTAAGAAAGCTTTAAGTCTGCATAAAATAGATAACTAAAGAAAAAATATCTATTGATAAAAATACATATTTATATGCACATATTTAGAAATTAACTCTTTTGAAAACATTTAACATTTCTATACAAAAAAGGCGTTTAAGGAACTAAATAAAAATATTCTACACATGCATCACTGAGAGGCGTTTCTCAAGACTTATAACACCCCGATATGTCTCACCTTAATAGGAAACTACAAAATACTACATACTTGCAATTTACAACAAAAGATAGCAAGAAGCAAACAAAACAAAACAAAAAAAAACCTTTTACATCAAATATGACTGACATTTTGACATCTCCGGAGGCGCTCTATAGAGATGCATGTTTTAAACTTGTTATAAGTACTTCATAGAATTTTGTATTCATATTTTCATTACAAACAAACAAAAAAATATACGGCACAGAAAAATACCAAGAATGGAAAAAAAATTATATATAAAAAAAACATAATAAAATTTATAGCATTTTTGCGTTTAATTCAAAATTCAGTTGTTGCTTTTGTTCATAATTACAAATATTGCCATAATTTATAATTCTATTTTTTTATTTAGTTTTGCAATCTTAAATAATAATCTTTGCAAGCAACAACAGCAGCCAGCGCCTGCAAACACCAAAAAAGAAAAAGAAGAAAAAAAAAACATATGAATCCATTAGCATTTTTTTTTCCTCTTTTGAAAATATATTTTCTATAATATTTTGTTAGCTCTGGATATTAAAAAAATAAACAAATGCATTTTATGCTTGTACATGCACATATTGAGTCTCAAAAAACCATTAATCATTCCACTTGTCCGAGAATGCGTTAACAATTTACAGAAATTGGCTACTGTTTTGCACTTTATTAGAAATATAAAAGCGCCTTATAAGCACGCATTAATGCATGTCTATGCAAGCATAAGTAAATATATATACATGTGTGTGGATGTATGTTTACATGCATCTAAGGTGGAAAAGGATGAGTAGACGGTCTCGTAAAAGGCTTTCTACATATACATACATACGCAAGTATAACCATAATGCATATGAATGTGTCCATGTATATGTAACTTCATATACAATAACATGACATAGACATGCCGCAGAGCACGAATTACTAAAAATTTCTTCGGAATCAAACCAATTTTAAATCTCACAGAAGCTTTTTCTATTAGATTGCTTGCAGTGAAAAGTAAAAGATCAACATACTTTTAGGAGTGAAAATGAAAAATAAATGTGCTTTATACTCCATTTACACTGCACCGAAATCTAGTACTTACGAGATTTCGAACAAAATCTAGTTGTTCTTGACTAGATTTCCCATACAAAACCAAATCTACTTCTTTACTAGATTTTGACAAAATCTACTCGAAATCTATTAGTACTTAGTGATGCAACTATGATTTTTTTTTATTCAAAATGTGCTAAAAAATACTACGATGTGCAAGAATAATAACTGACATTTTAAATAAATAAAAATAAATCAAACAAAAATATATTAATAGCCTGTTTCTGATTTAAAAAAGAACACCTTCATTCGCATTCTATGAGAAAGAACATTGAAAGACAACTCGAATGAAAACGTAAATGTTTTCATATAAAATCCGATTTCTGTGCTACGAATGTGTCGTTAACATTGAGAATGAAATTCGAGTACCCGAAAGTTTTTAAATTTTTTTTACTGAAATACAATAAATAAGAACACATATTGAGAGCGTAAAGTGACAGTTTATGGCTGAGCATTTACAAATTGTTGCTGCAGACATTTTTGCTAGTAAAATTTAGTAAAACAAAAAAAACATGATTCAAAAGTTAAACAAAAAAAGTATACAATTTGTGAAAAAATTAGATAAATAGAGAAAAATTTAAATAATAATATTAATACAAAATAAAGAATTATTTTTAAATTATAGGTATTTGCTTAATAATCAAATGTATGCCTTTTGAAAGGTAATAAATGTAGAAACCATTTAAAACCTAAAACAAGAATAATATAACAACTTTTGAACTTTCTTTTCTTTGTGTGATTTTAATTCTTTGGAGTTGTGAAAGTGCTAAATATATGGTTACTTAGTACTGCACTTGTTTTTAACGTAGTCAGTATCAAAAACAAATAATCACAAACTTTTGTATAAATTTAATCACACAGAAATTATCAAAACCAAATGAAATAAAAATAAACATATGGAAAAGATTACAAAAAATAATTTGTGTATGTTTTCTTGAAATGTTCGCGATATAATAAATATTGCATCGAGTACCAACAAGAAAAAGAGTTCAAAAAAGTGTGCAATATATTTCAGTAAATACTCATTTACAGAATTTTCCTGCAAAAGTAATCGAATGCACCTTTAAATTAATAAAAAGGAAAAAATAAATAAAAGTGAAAATATAAATGAAGTGCAATATTTGTATATTTTTTTTTCTTTAAATATTGGCCAGCTGATTTTGTTATTCACTGCTGTTATTAAATAATGCCAAAAAAATTCAAAGAAAGATTTCAAATCAAATCTACTAGATTTCGAGGCAGAGTAAATGCACTATTAAACACATTGAAGACTGCAACTACGAGGGCGGATTGATATTGAAGCTACCTAAGTAGGAAAAAAACATTTTTTTTATCAAAAACCATTTATTTCTCAACATAGTCTCCTCTTAGCTCAATACACTTAGTAAGACGATATTCCAACTATTTTATACCATCTGAATAATACGATTTTGGGAACCCCTCAAAATACGCGTTAGTTTCGGTATTCGCTTCTTCGTTTGAGATGAATCTTTTTCCAGCGAGCCAGTTTTTCAAGTTTGGAAACAGGAAAAAGTCACTAGGCTCTAAATCTGGACTATAACCAATTTGAAGAGTATTTCACGTAATTTTAGCATCGTATCTAATGCTGTGTGAACCGGTGCGTTGTGGTCGCTTTTTCTTGATTGCATCAATCAATTGATCCAATAATGCACAATATTACTTTCCTGTGATTGTGGATCCCTTTTCAAGATAATCGATGAGCAATATTCCGTGTGCATCCCAAAATACAGTGGCCACAACCATGCGAGCCGATCTCACTGTCTTTGCCTTCTTCGGAACCCTTCCACCAGCTTCCATCCATTGTTTCGATTGATTTTTGGTTTCAGGTGTATAGTGCTGGACCTACGTTTCATCAGCAGTTATCAATCGACGCCAAAAATCAACAGGATTACGCTTTATCATGTCCAAACATCGCTGTGAAGTGGTCTGTCGAACTAGTTTTTGTTCGACACTGAGCAAACGCGCCATCTTGCCGATAGCTTTTTCATATGCAAATGTTCATGCAAAATGTTGAACACACGATCATATGATATGTTTACCATTTCAACAATCTCACGTAACTTGACTCGGCGATCATTCATAACGATATCGAGGATTTTTTTGATATTTTCTTCAGTAACCACCTCTTTTGGCCTTCCTGTTGATGGTATTGTTGCAGTGCTTGTTCGGCCGCGTTTAAATTCAGCAATCCAATATTTTACCATGTAATCTGACGGAGCAGACTCACCGTAATGTTTATTGAGCTTTTCTTTTGTCTCTTTTTGCCGTTTTCCCTTTCAAATAATAGTGTTTAATCACTGCACGAAATTCATTTTTTTCCATTTTTCAAGAAACACAAAAGTTGTTTACTTCAAACCACTACAACAAATAAACTAATCGATGAATTTGGGTGAAATTTTAACAGCTGACGTTTGACAGATCGCAATTCCTAAAAAAATTTGAAGAAGAACCGCTCGAAGTAATGCAAATATTGCTGCCGTTCAGGCAAGTATTGCTGAAGACCGCAATTTGTCGACTCCAAGACGTTGTCAACAATTGCGACTGTCTCAAACCACAAACTGGTGGATTTTGAGAAAGGATTTGGGTTTGCATCCGTGTAAAATTGTTCTCACTAAAGAACTGAAGTCATTGGACCACACAGCAAATGCAAAAATTGAACTATTAAAATAAAAGTTAGGAGATTCGTTTATTTCAAGAAATTGTGATATTGAAAGGCCTCTAAGATTTGGCATTAGCACCAATGAAATGCATGTATATAATAGACTAGATAAAAAACCCTCAACAAACAAAAGTTTTTAAAAATCTTTGAAAGAAGATATCGAGGCAATCTCGATTAATAAATTTTAATTTTCCGACTCAATGTCACTTTTTTAGGCTGGCAACATCAATACAATTTCAACTGAAATTAGTTGTAATTCGTAATACCAAAGTTAAGTTGTTTCAACTTCAACTCAACTGGGTTGTAAACTGTAATAGGGGCATTAATGAAAAGACAAGCATTCTTTAATTGCAAAACTTTTAATTAAATTTATAATTCAAAATTCCTTTCTGATAATTAATAATATCGTTAAATATCATTAAATCAATGAAACAGTGTTTGATTGATTGTACAAGTGAAATAGTTTATGACAAAGGTACCCAAATTGAAAATGTTCATAAATAAATAGATATACTCTTCATTGATAAAATGAACGGATTCATTATCTCACTTTCAAATACAAATTTCACCGACACAATGTAAAAATTAATTTTCTGAGTGAAGGTGTTCAAATCAGTGAACAAATAATAAACCGCACGCCCAACACTGTCAACATAAAAACAAAAACCCGCAAATGCAACCAATTTCAGCCATCAACAACAAACAAAATAGTTTTTACGTTGTACGTTTGCATTCGTTTTCAAACTATAAAAACGAATTGAAGTCGTGGGAGTTCTACATCCGATCCACTTATAAAATCAACGTTTCCATTAAGCAAGCCATAAATCTAAATTTAAAAATAAGTCACTTCAAACCCAAGATCAATAAATATATACATACCCTGTAGAAAATGTCACTAGTGAATCAGTACTGATTTGCTATTGACACTGTCACCAGTACTAGTGACTTATTATACCCCGACAATGCATTTTTACTATAGATATTTAACATATGCGTGTCATTGGAAATCTACCACAGACACTGGTACTACCGAGTAGATCGTTCTTTTGCGACCATACTCGTATGTAGACATTGTCAGCAGAGATTCACTAGTGAATTTAAGTAATTCTAGTCTACACTTTTGGTACTTTTAAGGTGTTAATGTCAGTAGTGAATTTGTACTGACCCACTGTTGACACGGTCACCATCCTGTAGAAAATGTCACTAGCGAATTAGAACTCTTATTTGTTGTGTATACATTTTTTTCTCATCAAAGCAAATAAAAAAAATGTAGGCACTTTGTTGACAATGTCGCCAAGACGTCACCAAAATAGTCGACAATTCTGGTGACTTGGAGACACTTGCTTCCAGGTTTTCTTCAGGGTATGTACACGTATCAGTATATGCATACGTTTTATAACGTTTTAAAGAAAAACCAAGGGTTTTATTTACTCTGGAAGTCCCGCGTAAGACAAGCGGTTTATCGAACACTCTCTAACCCGTTTAAATAGAAGGATTATCTTCCCATACATTGTCAGCTATACACACTTCATATTTTTTTATTAAAAATGTTTAAATCATACCTTTTTGGTCTAAACGTATATATACTCGTATGTACATATATGTAGAACTGTATTTAACACATACCTGCAAATAGAAATAAATAAATAAACGATTAGTTTTACATAAAAAAAATTTTTATAAAATTTATAAACATTTCATAGTGGCAGCTAAATCTTATAACTAAAAATAAACATAATCAAAGAAATCTTTAGAATTTCTTTGTTAAATATCATCAGTTTGTCCAAATGCCTGTTAATAATTAAAATTCTAAAACAAGACATTCACAGAGACAGACAGAACTCTTTCCGAACAAACTCCATGAAATTGCTAACATTAACAACAACAACAACACACTCTATTTGAGCCATTATATTGGAAACCAAATTAACGCGTTTTCATGGCTACACTTTTTGATCATCTGTCTTCTGCTACAATAAATTCTACTCGTATCAACTACAAAGTAAGAGTAGCTGAACAAAAATGAAAAAAATTGAAAAAATTAAAAAAAAAATAATGACTGTTGCACACGAGCAGTTTAAAAACACACACCTCTTAATTGTTTTTTATTACACAAACATGCACTTTTTTCCTCGAGTGTATTTTATTTTAAACTAAAGAAAAAATTTATTTCAGTTTGTTTGCTGAGTGTTCATTATCATGAGGTGTAGTAGGCAATTTAGCTACTGTTTTATTGCGATTATTTGCTGGTGCTTCTTTTCTCTATAGCAAATGACTTCAAATAGTCCGTCCGTCCGTCCGTCTGTCTGTCTTTTTTAGGTTTATATTTTCTTGGCCTAAACTATATAATTATTTGATCCATGCTCAGTGGCATACAAACGCAACATAAAATATCTTTTATTTATCTTTTTTTTTCATTTATTTTGGTGAAGCATGAAAAAACGAAAACTGAAAAATCCGAAAAAATTTTAAGAGAACGTATGGGTTTGTCAAGTGTTGATTGCTTTTGGTTTATGTGCATTATAGACTTTTAGTGCCCGCAATTATCTTTTAGCTTGTTGCCATAATTATAGAGAATAAACTTAAGGAAAAAAATATATATGAAGAGTTACACATGTCTAAGTGACTTGTGATTGTCAGGCTATAAAACGATGTTTTATTGAGCAACGAACGGTATTTTTTAATTTAACAATAAAGAAAATTTTAGCAAAATAAAAGCTGAATTCAAAAGTCAGTTCTTACATTGTATTCTTTATATGACTTAATAATAAGTTAACATGAATGCAACAAATAAATGTTGCAACTCAAGCAAAATTTAAGATGGCTAAGAAATGCGCAAATATTATATATTGAATATTCAAACGGCCTAGAAGAGGGTTAGGTTAACACGCCCCGCGAAAATTTCATTGACTGCAAGTACTCGGTAAATCTCATACTCATAATTTATAAAAGTTTCTACAATACCATTCGGCAATAATACAATTTAATGTGTATAGTTTGGTAAAGGAAACATTTAAAAATATGTATCAGGGTTGCTCTGGTGTGGAAACTAGCACCGTGACAAGTGGTACAATTGAACAAGGAACACTAATGAAGCGACCTCGAAATCAGTACTGAAGCGTTCCATTTTTCTTAGTAAGAAATAGTTTGAATTTATAATAAAAATCTTAATAAAAAATTATAGTCGCACTTTCTCCCAAAATGAATATTTTACATATTCAGTCAAATATGAATTATTCTTATGCGCATTTAGCTGCAGATCATCCGGGGCGAATCTTTACCCAAAAATTTCTTATAATAACCTTCATTTAAATAAATGAAAAGCTTGAACAATATTAAAATTGAAACAAGAACTCAATAATTAATCAATTGTTTTTACTTTCTTATTTTACCAATCAATTTGTTTTTAGTAAAACAATTAATATTATATCGAATATGTAAAATATGTATTAATTTAATTAATATGTAAACTAAATTTTACCAATTTCCAAATGAAAAAATAATCACCCTTATTCCAGTTGTCAAGATGAATACAAAACGATATTGTTTTGCCTTGTTTACTTCAAATTGTTATTCCAGTTGTCTTTATCTGATATTATCGATGACTGTCATAATAGAATTTGTATTCTACAAGAAAATTTGACGGTGATATTGTTTTGAAACGACTTTGAATTTGTCGTCGCCATTATTCATAACGACTTGACTTTATTTGAAATATACATATGGACATACATAAATTGAAAAAACTGAAAAATTTTAAATACAACTGCAACTCCGTTTGAAAAGTTAGTGGAAGAGTTGCAGAAGAATCCCTCTCTTGTAAAACCCCATTTCAAAACATGTAAATCTTTCTAAAAATGGTCCAGTATTACGGCCGTAAAAGGGATCTAAAAAAACGTGTTTACCTATTAATAATATTGATAGAGTTTTTGAAATTTGTATTTTTTAACACGAGAATTTCTTACAGTTTGTATATTTTACGAAAGAGTTTCGTGGCGCAAAATAATGAAACATTTCGTGCAATGTACGTCAGGTCAGGTTAGCTTACGCTGCAGTCACAGCATCAAATTATTTTTCAATTCTCATTCAAGATTGTTACACATACTGCTTTTAAAAATTCACAAAAATTGAAAGCTCTGACGTAATCTGTTCGCATATTTAAAGCAAATTTTTTAGCAAGATGCCATCAAGAAAACAACTTAAAATTATTTGGATGAAAAACTGCAATCAGCTGTTTTCTTGATTGTAATCTGTGGAATGAAAATTTGTAACCAAATTCTTGGCAAATTTTAAAAGTGTGCGTGTATTGGTTAAAAAAAGTGAGAATTTAAAATTTTAAAGAAAAATTGATCGTGTCATTACCAAGTTAGATAATATTTTGCATGCTGCTTTTCTTTCTTCAGTTTAGTAAAATATTATCGAAATATCGAATCGGGAAACTTTAGCTGTTTTACTTGTCAGCTTCATGCATAATAATGCCCCATAGTGCAGTAGTTAAATTTTTGTTTTGGGTTTTCTTAAGAAACAATGGGTCAGTTGCTCAGAAGTGTTTAGGATGCAATCAGCCTTTCTCAGCTTAGCAACAACTTGAAACATATCCTTGCACTTATCATTGTGCGTGACCGAAAGCTTTTAATTTCCGTGAGCTGGCTCCAAGGACCCTGACCTGCAATTGGCATTACAATGTATTCAGCTCATCAACGGAGCAATACGCACAATTATTTGTAAAAGAATTAAGAAATAAATATGTACAATTAGGGGTTAATTATAAAATTTAAAAGCAGGCTTTAAGATTGATTGTGCGTTCCTTGCATTATTATATTTTCAACATGATTTTGATTGACTAAGTTGTTATATTTGAATGCACATGTGTATGTAAAATGTTTTTGTTGTCTTATTTTAACAGCACACTTGTGCTATAATCAACCAACCCACACTCGATACGAGTATTAACACTTAATGCAAAACATTACAATATAAATGTTTTTGCCATTTTATTTTATTCCAATATATTTGATTTTAGTTTTATTTTATTTTTCATACAAATAAAAATCCTTGAACATGTCCGCCTTAAAGTGAGTTAATCGAGAAAAAAAACCACATGTGTTCGTACGGTGTTTAGTTTAACAAAATGTTTCTACTATTTATTTTGATTTTAATTTAGCATTTAGAGGAAAACTGCATAAAGCCAGACAACAGAGTGTGTGTGTGTGCATTAAAGCAGCTGTCAAACTGTCAAAATGAGTGGAAAGAGTTCATAGATTTCAATGTGTGTTGAAGAGCTGAGCAGTTCCTGTGGTACAAGCAACACCCCAATGACCTTTTGTGTTACTTTTGTAACTTTTTTTATTTTAAATTTAAATTGTTGTTTTCTTTTTAACTTAATTTGATTTTAATTTTTGTTGTTAATGTTAGTTAAAGTTAAACCACAAATAAAGAATTTTCAGTTGGTAATAATGCATGATTGGAGTAAAAAAAAGTGAGGAAAGAACATTAACTAAAAAATAGAACATTTTCATTTGAATTTAAATTTTTTCTTGATCAAACCAAAAGTCATTGACTGTATTTGCGTGTCGTTGTTGCACTCAAATATTTGCAGAAATGTTACTGAACTTTTTGCCGCAATCAAATTGAAAACTAATTAATGCGTTTGTCTTTTTTTGTCGTACAACCTTAAACAAATTTTACAGCGTGTAGTTCAATACAATTTTTGTCAATGTTTGTTTATTCCTTTTTTTTGCTTTCTTGGACTTTTCGGTTAAATTTATTTGTTTTAGGGAACATGTAAACATTTGATATGTAACAATTAAAAAGCTTTAAATATTAGCTTAGCTTAAGAGTTTAAATAGTCACAAGATCTATGAAAATTTGGAGAGTTAAAAGGTTCTAGTTTATTAAAGTTCGAAGCAATTAATATTAATCATACGCCTCTCTGAACAATATTTCCCGAGCAAAAGGAAAAATGCCATAAGTTTTGATATACGTAATTGTTATTCTCTTATTTTTGATTGGATAGTTTAATTTTTTAATATTTTTTAATATTAATTAATTTAATATGTAAACTTTAAAAATTGAATCATGACAAAAAACAGTTTTAAAGACCGGAAAATAGGCGTTTGAATTGTTTAGCTTTAATTTAACTAATATTATAAATGTGAAAGTTTGTACACACAGAAAAAAAACCCAATGTAAAATCAACATGAAGAAATGTTGATAACAAGCCATTGTTAATATATGGAAAAAAATCCAATTGAATTTACTTTTAACATTTTTTTAAGTTAAATCAATGGTTAAAATTGTTAATTTAGTATTAAAATATGTTGATTTAAAATTAATCACATTGAAATAACATTGTGCATTTTAAATTTTACCTTTTACAGAGTTAAAATAACATTAATCAATTTTTAATTTTGTCAATTCCGTTTTTGTAGTAATAGTTACAGTTTTTCATGTAAAATTAACATTGCATATAGTTGAAACCAGATCGACTATTGTAATATTAACATTGTTATAAACATTAAAGATGACATTGGAATATTGTGAAAAAACTTTTGTCAATTTTAAATATTAACAAACGTTGGCTTATAGGGTAGACAGACGGCAGAGTTAATTTGCATTAAAAACTTATTAATGTGAATTTAAAATTTACCCTGACAGACGATAGTTTTTAAATTTAGTAATTAAAAAAATATTTTTTTTTGGAATTTACATCGCGATCAAATGTATAGAAGGTGGAAAGTACGATTAGCAGCTATGCTGTTGATGCAAATTCACTATTCATTCTTTTTAAAGAAAGTTAAAATTATTTTTGCTGACTTTGTATCCATTTTAATTTCAAAATAAATGTAAAATTTTTTTGAATTTTAAAATTTTTCCAACAACTGACTGATTGTCGACGGTATTGTCAAATTGAGATAAGCTAAATTCAGTATAAATTCAATTTGCTTTCGTGCGATTACGTTAAATAAATACTCATTTGGAAGGAGCTAATGCACAAGTTAATTTGAATTAAGGCTACTAATGCAAATTAACGCTGTCGTCTGTCTACCCTATTACGTTAAATAAACATGGTAAAAAATTAAATAAAATTTGTGAAATATTAAAAATGACTGGAATAATATTAAAATAAAATTGCTGTATGTTAAAAAAACATGAAACATGTAGAAATGAAATTAATTCATAATAAAAGAGAAAAAAATCAATAAGTACCGCTGCTTTACAGCATTAAAAAACAGCAATTTTCATTCTATCGCGTCAGAAGTGCAGTGTGTCAGAAGTGAAGTGAAATAAATTCTTCAAATTTCATTATGTCTGCAGCTAACAATAATAATAATAAGCTTTGTGGAAAATTTAGTAACCGGTGGAGAAAATATTAAATATATTGTTAGTGACGAAAGATTATAGTAAACCTTCCAGTTGTTCAAAATACGACACGCAAGGTTCCCAAGACCACCTTTATACATGTTTTTCCAATTAATAATCGTAAAATATATTTAAGAAACAAATATCTGTAAAGCTAAATGTATAAGCTATATCGTCGGTATCCTGCAAAAAAGTTCTAAGTCCACTTTTTTTTGAAATGGAGTTAATGATGCAGAAGTGTCCCAAAGTCATATCTTACGTGCTGTAAAAAAAATCCCATGCCTTTTTAGAGTATTTTTGTAGCTATTGTATTAAAACAAATTATTCTATATTCACAACACCCAAACATGTAGAACAAAAAAGTTCCAAATTTACTCCCTAGTGAACAACACAACTTGTGTTCTATATTTTTTTTATATTATTGCTGCGAAAAAGCTCAAGTCTCAAATTTAAAGAAAAAAAAACTCATCAGAAAAGAATACTTAAAAATATTTTAGTAACAAATTTCTGTATGATTAGAACTAAGGAAATACTTATAATATATCCCAAATGCGGTTTTCCGATTTTCTGGATTTATCAAAGCTATCAGAATTTATAAAAAACAAAAATTTAGACGAAAATGGGGATAAAATAAACTGGTTGAAAGTAAAATCTTTTAGGTACCAAAAGATTAAACCTGGTGTAATAGAGTATAAATACGCCCATGGTGAAACCTCTAAAGAAATGCGTGTTTTTGGTAAAGGTCGGCCCATGAATTTGAAAAAAGTCAACATTGAAAAGGTGTATAAAAGCAACCTTTCTATACATAAGTATCGAAAAGAAGAAAGATTTACTTAATCTTTGCACATCAGGAGCCATACCGGTACCAATGCTTGAAGACATGCAAAACCGTCAGAAATAAGGCCCCAGAGCCCGATATATATGATAAATCAGAATCAAATCAAGATGAACCAATTTAATATAAAATTTCCAATGCAAAAAAGTCTATGTCCCAGATACATTTAATTTTTGTATAAAAAGAAATTAAATAAATAAAACTGAATTAAATTTTTTGCTTTCATTTTAAAGTTAAGTCATTTAATTATTATATTCTAATATCAATTTTCAAATCTAAGCTATTTAAAGATTTTTCCGGGTCCCATAAACTTTAAATCGCCAATAACTCAGAAACACAATTATGTGTCTTAGGACTTTTTTGCAGGACACCGACGATATGTATGTGTTTATAAATGAATACAGATAACAAATTATTTAACTGCTTTTTACTAACTGCCTGTCCCATTGTTAAACAACATTGCGTAATTGTTATTTCAATAACAGGAACCATGTAAAATTAACATAGAATTTTCAGTAATTTTAACATCTTTTCATGTTATTTCAATATGGCTGTAACATTAATTTTAAATGGCTTAATAGTTGATTCGTCATTAATTTTGTTATTTCGTCATGACAATCTCTTTGATTCAATTGGCGCACAATGTCAATTCAGCATGATTTCTAGTTGTTTTAAAGTGGATAACTATAACTTTTATTTTACTTTAATATCATGTTAAATTAACATGAAATGCTTATGAAGAAAAATTGTTAACAAAACTAGTTGAATGAACTTTGGTTTAGTTAATTTTACAATGACTTTTTTCTGTGTGTATGGATGGATGTTTGTTAATCAGTCACGCCCAGAACGGGTGAAAGGAACTGAATGAAATTTGGCACAGTTTTTTTATTTTTGTCCCCGGTAAAATGTATGGTTCTCTTGGGTCGGAATAGATTTCTTTGCAATTTTTCATAGAGAAAAAGATCGACATGATTTTTTGCAAAGGTAGTGGTAGTTAAGGTATCAGAAAATGGTAGGCAAAGCAAAGGGTACAAAAAAGGACAAAGAGGAAAAGGACATACATGTTGATCGCGGGTAATACCACGGGGACACAGCTGGTTTAAAATAAATTCGATTAATTTTAATTAAAACAAATACTAAATCTAATGTAACTATAAATTTGTTTATAGGTGCAAGTCTAATAACATTTTTAATTAATATTACAACATATTTATAGATGCAGGTATGAGGCCAGAAAATAGACTTTTGAATTGCTCAGTCTCAGTAATCAGCATTAATAAAAATTATTCTTATTTTTATATATTTATTATAACTTAAATTAGCAAACATTTTATACTTTTAAATGAAATTTCTGAAAAAAGAAATATTTTTTGAGGCTAACAGTCTCTTCGTGGAACGCGTCAAATAAAAAACGAAACTGGGAGACACATTAACGAATACATGACAAATAGCGTTTGTGTAACACGTTTTCAATTGTTCGTTGTATGACATTTAAATTAATATTTTGAACTATTTTTTTTATATATTTTTTAAATTTTTATTTAATTTGTTAATTATATTTTGCTAGAGCGAATAAATTATTCTATTCTAATTGCTTTCAGCTCTTTGACATTTAAAAACGCGAGACACAGACCAAAAAAAACTTGCCAGTTTAAGTACTTGACATTCGTGTTGCATGAACCCAAACAGGAGAAACGTTGCTATTCTTACTCGTTGTTTTAGTTAATTGTGTTCGTTGAACAGGCTGCTAAGAAAAAAACTTCCTGATTCTCTGACTAATTTGCGCCTGTTCTCACTGCTAATTCATTCATTATTATGATTTTTACGACATTATTTTTTGTTATTAAATTTTAATGTTTTTTTTTTTTTGCTAAAAAAGCGAAAGAAAATAATAATTCTAAAAATATAAAATACGCGAGTGTGCGAAAATTGTTTGCATACAAATAACTTTATTTCATTGAAATTTAATGAGTCTGTTAATACAAAAAAAAAATTATAATAATGATAAAAATAATATTAAAAAAAAATTAAATAAGTAACAAAACGTGATGATGATACGAATGTAATGAATGCACAAAAATATATATATTTTGCATTTCACTTTGCTAAAAGTTCATTAACATTGAGGTGACAACAGACTAAAGTTGAAAGCAGGAGCACAGCTCCTGTATAAATGCTAAAATAAATTTGAGGATTAATTAAAATAATACTCGTAATAATAAATAATTAAGTAGAGGAAGAGTTCAACAATCAACAACATCTTCATAGACCTGCATTATCTATTTCTTTTATGCAGACATCTTAATGAGTTCAGAACGTTTTTTTTTTCGTTTTCGTTTTTTGTTTTTTCTATGTTATTTTGTAGTCAAATTGTTGTCTAATTAATGAACGTTCAGGAAGGGAATGGTGGCCAGCATTTTTTTTGCTATTAAAACATAAATTATTTTAAGCTTTTAGGCAACGTTCTCTGCTGATGGGTTAAGGATTTTAAATTGACTCTTTCAAATTACTTTTTCGGCAGCACAACATGTGTAGGGTGAATAATTAATAATTATTAAAAATAAATTAATTAAATTTTTTTTAAATATACTAAACTAATAAATTTTTAATAAATATAATATTTTTTGAAGATTTTCAAAAACTTTTGTTTGTGGAAGTTTTTTTTTTTTGAAAACAGATATCGAGGCAATCTCGATTAATAAATTTAAAAATATAATATATTTTTAAAATATAAATAATTAATATAATTTTTTTTTAAATTAAACTGTCGAATTAATGCCACAAATTCCATGTCAAATTGAAATCTAATTAAAAAATTAATTGGTAATCTAATTGGTAATCAAATTAGCGTTTTTTTTATTTGAATCTTGTTTTTACTTTTTCTGTAAACGATTGTTTAAAAAACTGACTAATGGATTTTCCCAGTCTTATTTTCCAACTTGACACTTGAAGCAAACCAAAGTGAACTTATTTCACAGGTGATGTTGAGTTTGTTTGGCACAAATGTCAAAAACAAAAATAGGAAATTTATTTAAACTAGAGTTCGCATAGTGGTTGAAATTCGACCGCCAGTTTAAACATATATGTACTCAGTTTACTTAGAATCATTTAAAGAGAGAAAACTACCTAATTTCTCATTTCCTTCCCCATGGAAAAAACAATAAACAAAATAAATTGCATACAAACACGCATGTTTTAATTTGAACCAATACTTATATAAGTGAATGTACGTGTGTATTTTTAGCATTTGTAGTGGTATCAACTTTAGAAGCCTTTAATTTCATTAATACTGAACCGATTGTAATAATATATAGTCGGGTCACTAAATCTCAAGAATCTCTACCAGCTGGTAAAAGAATGAAGAAAATCAGTTAGCAAACAAAGGAGAAAGAGGGATCTAAAAATTTGTCTTTGCCTATTTATATACATAATAGATTTATTTATGGGCCACACAAAGATATTTCTTTCTTTCGTGCAACATGTTATTGTCTAAGCTCATTTGAAAATACCAGAAAACATAAATAAAAAATATTCTGAAATTTACAGTCTGAAATGCGAACAAACACCACCTGTAAAATGAATTCGCCTTGGAGCAAAGGGCTATGCTTTGACTTCTTAATGCTTCTCATGCAATTGAATTCCTCTCGTACATGTTTAGGAAGACAAATAATCAGGGTTGTCACAGAAACCAATGTAGTCGGAATTGGATTTGAAAGGACGACAAAAAAATACTTTTCTATGATGAATTTCTATGTTATTGGTTTTATGTTCAATCTAAAATTACAATCTGTTTTGAACATAAAACCGATAACATTGAAATTCATCATAGAAAAGTATTTTTTTTTGTCTTTTTAAATCCAATTCCGACTACATTGGTTTCTCTAACAATCCCGAATAAAGTGAAACAAACACCTTCACCTTTTTGCATTTTTCGAGTGCTGTTATTTAAAAAAAATGTCATCTTTTGTTTATGAGCCTTTCAGAGCAAACGAAAAAATATTCCGACTAAAGAGTATTAAATTAGAAGTTAAAAATGTAAAGAAATAAAAATTAAATATTTCATTCAGATTTATTTTGCGATCTCACTCACCACTGTCAGCCATTAATATCCTGCAGTATTAAAAAACTGCAAAAATAAACTCCAAAATACAAGTAATTTAAACCATAAACTGCAAGCAGTGAATATATTAAACGACAAAGAAAAAAATTAAAAAACAACAAAAAAAAAAAACATCCAGGCAACGAAACATCCCTCAAGTAGAAGAAGAAGCAGGGAGGACCTGCACAACAATTTTCATAATGAAAAAAAAAACCACATATAAAAAAAAAAGAAATAATAATCAAGTGAATGTACAAGTACTTAAGGGTATTCATACGACTGCGATGTTACGAAAAAATTCAGCATTCTTCCTTAATTACAATAACAATGCGCAAGTGTAGGGATGAGATAAAAAATATATGCAACATTATGTTTGTGAAAAAGGACGAAAAATAAATAAAATTTTTATGAAAACTATTTAAAGTAGTTTACTCAACACAAATTCAATTTTCTTTCAACAAACTGCACACATAAGGAAGGCTCCCGTTTGCAAGAACGGGACGCCGACCGGCCAGTAGGAGTCCCTCTAAAAAGCTGCAAAATCCTCATTCAGCTGAAACTTATAGGGATAGAACAATCTAGATGATTCAACGAAACCAAATGTCCAGTCTCCCGATCAACATGGCCCCAATATGATCAAGCAAAATCTGCCATCATACTGGGGATTCCCTGACATCAGGTGCGTATACTCGTGGCGGTCCTAACAGGGAGGGCACTGTTTCATAGGATTGAATGTCCCTTTCTTTGACTTTTGCAGAAGTTGTCGAAATGAGGAGGTGGAAGAAACTGTCAAGCACCTCCTCTGTCAATGTCCAGTTCTGTCCTATCACAGACTTTACCCGAACTCGCAGACCTTTCGGAATGTAAACTGAAAATAATAAACCAGTTTATTCGGAAAAAGGGTTGGTTTAACACGGACCATAACATAGGATAGATACAATTTCTCTTTCACTGTCCATATCAGGCATCACAACGGGAGGTCCCTTTCCTGGAGCCAAGTGGGCCGGTTGCTTACAATCGGCGGCCTGTAAAACATAACTACACACATATTTTAGGCTGGGTTATTGCAAGCTGTGCTCGTACTGTGACGAGTAGTGCTGGCAAAGTATTGAGTAGTGGGTACCGAGTATCGAGTATTTCCTTTTTTTGGTTACTCAATACTCAAAAGTAGTTACTCGATACTTTCAGAGTTGTATTTTTAAGAAAGTTGAGTGCCTAAGATAGTGCATAAAAATACATCACTGTATAAAAAGACAACTACTTGTAAGATTCTTTAATCGAATCAAAACTAAATAATTTTTTTTTGAGAACAATCAAATTATAATACAAATACAAAACCAATAGTAGATTTATATTTAGTAGATTAATTTTTGAAGAAATTACTTCAATTTGCAGATAAAAAACATGCGTTACAAATTCAAAAAATCCGTTAAAAGTATCGAGTACCCAAATGAAAAGTGTTGAATATTATTGAATAATGAAAAGTAGTAGAATTTGCCAGCACTAGTGACGAGAGTTGTTAGTTCAAAATACGCTTCCAGAACAGGGATACCAGTAAAATTTTCAAAAAATAAATCGTCAAATTTTTTTAATAAAATCGTCAGAATTAAAAAAGTTAGTCAAAAAATCGTCACCCAAAAATCTTCTGTTTTATACAACAATCTTTCATTTAAAAATTAACAATTTAAAAGATTTATTAAAAACAACAACTTGGAACATTTTATTCAATTCAAAGCAAGATTTGAAGAGATTTTGTGTCGAAAATAAACGTTAATTTTTTTATATGATATATTTTATATTTTAATTTAAATAGAAATTCATAGAATATACTATTGTGCAGTATTTCATAAAATTACAATTCATGTGTAGAGTTGAATTAATTTTTTAATTTAATCGATTTTATACACGTACAAACATACATATTTACAAATAAAGTACGAAAGAAGGACATATGATATCGTTTTAAATTGGGTAATTACAAAATAAAAATACTATACATACAGGGTGTCCGCCGGGAAGGTATACTACTTTGTTTTGCCGCCATTTTGGTAAACATTAGTCTTGACAGTTCATATTTGGCAAATTAATTATGGAAAAATATTCGATAAACCAACGTGTTTTAATCGTTAAAACATTTTATCCAAAGCAATCATCGATTACTGTGACGATGAGAAAGTTACGTGAAATTTTTGAGAGAAACAACGTGCCAAAAAAACGCACTATTTATCGTGTAGTGATTTATTTCGAAGAAAGAGGGTCTGTAGGCGATAGGCCCAAGCATGGACCACAACGTACTGCAAGATCGGTTGAAAATATTACTGCTGCTCAAGTGTTCAAAACAATCCATCAACCTCGTTCCGCGCCGTGTTCAGGAGCTTCTTCTTCAGGGAACAACTTTGGCCACAATTTTGCACAAGGATTTGCATTTGTTTCCATTTAAGATTCAGTTGACACAAGAGCTTCTTCCACAAGACCATATACTCCGCCGTACAGATGCCAATAGGATGTTACAGCTCGTCTATGACAACCCCGATTTTAATGAAAAAATCATATAGAGTGACGAGGCACATTTCATTTGAATTTATATGTGAATAAGCAGAATAGTCGGTTCTGGGCAATGAAATACGCTCAAATTATTCATCAGTCATCCATTAAAAGTGAAAGTCTGGTGTGCAATTTGGTCAGGAGGCGTAACAGTAACTGTGAATGGAACCGGTATCATGACATGATTGAAAACATTTTAACGCCACAACTGCATGCTTTGGGCTTGATTAACATGTGGTATCAACAAGACGGTGCCACATCGCATACAGCCAGGATTACAATGGAATTACTGCGAGACCTCTTTCCACAACAAGTTATTTCAAGAAATGTTAATGTTAATTGGCCTCAACGGTCGCCTAATTTTACTGCTCGGGACTTCTTTTTGTGGAGATTTATGCAAACAAGATTTATGCAAACAAACCAGAAACGCTTGAGCAAATCAAACAAAATATTCGTGATGAAATGAATGAAATACCGCGTGAAATGTGTGAGAATGTAATGAAAAATGTGCTCAAAAGGGCTCGCATTTGTGAGATTAACAGAGACGGACATTTATCTGATATTGTATTCCATACATAATTGCCGACATTAAATAAAACATTTATCAATATAAGATCCATTCTCTTTCATTTAATCAAAAATTATGAACAAACAAAGTAGTATACCTTCCCTGTGGACGCCCTGTACATATCATAGTTATGATTTTTTTATATTTTTGTAATGCTAACATTGGCCGCGTTCATAAGACGTAACTGTTGCGCAACCGTTGAGTGTTTGTCTTAGAAACGAAGAGTTGAGTAGTTCCGCTCCATTATAAATTTTTTCGCTACATTTAGTCTACAAGTTGTGTTTAGCTCCACAGCTGATCAAGAGAGTTCTGCGCTTTTGTATTCTAATGTCACGCCGTTTTGTTAGGTGGCGACTACAAATTAATTTGTTAGATTTTGCGGTACAAATGCGATAAAGTAGCGAAAATAAAGAAATAAAATTAAAATACTAATTTCAATAAATGTACGTCGGCTTATTATGGTGTCTATTTATATTAATTACATAATTAGTTCAATATAAAGTTTAAAGATTTTTTAGGCACAGTGCCGGCTTAGCGTTAAAATATAAATACTATCGGCGCAGGTTTATCATTTTATTGGGGTATTTTTCTGTGCATTTTTATGTTGTGAATATTAAATTTGAGGTGCAGATTTTAAATTAAAAGTGTAAAATTCCTGCCAAGAAATCCTGTGTTGTCCATACTTTTTAGTATAAGCCAAACTAATTAATTTAGCAAATTTAAAATATTTCTGTTGCATCACTTTTATTTATTTATTTATTGGCATATATTCTGCACAGTAAATTTGCAGAATATGGTTGCACAAAAATGGCGCCGGTAACTAGACCATATCCATAGTCCATGATGTTATTAACAGTATTTTAAAAATGTTTTTGTGGCTGACTATACCCGACCTATGCCTTCACACAGGAAGTAACAACGTGGTTGTCAACGAAATTCCACAAAAGAACCGCAAGACTATACGGTTATCCGTGACAAATCAGTCAACCAGTACCCAGGCAGTGCGCAGGCCAAACAACACACGCAAGCCTGACCGCACTTAAGAAATAATTACGATGACGCGAGAGCTGTTCTTCAGCCCAGAGCTGCTTAACGACTGCATCACTTTTATCTCTTTTCAATTGTTTACATTAATCAGCTGTTCATTATCCAATTACTCAACAAGCCGTTTCTAAGACGTAACTGTTGGGCTCAACAGTTGAGCTCAATGAACGCGATCATTGATAAGAATGTAAACATTATTTGAATATTCTATTGGTACATGTTGATGAAAATTAAAAACGACTTTTAAACATGAATTGATTTTGAAATAGAATTGGTGAAAGAGGCTCCAACCCACATAAAAAGTTTTTGTTTTGACAACGCAGCACTTTTTGTACATTAATCTTTGCTGAATAACATTCATGTATAAAAAATTCTTCCAACATTCGAGCATGGACTTTTGCCGCAACTCCGACACCGTACCCGAAAGATCGATAGGATTCCAATGATATATGAATTCATGCATACAGCTGAGGAATATAGTTCAAACCGAGTGTCCTCAAGACATCCCTCGTGTTTTTCTCCCCTCATAAAAAACTTAGCATTTTCAGGGTTTTTATCTAACACATGATTATTAACAACTTTTGCAAAAAAGGGTACATTCATTTGAAAGGCTTGAACACCAACTCCCCAAACCTATTTAGCGTTTATAAAATGGAGTCAAATTAAAACAAATTCAAGGGTAAGCAACAAAAAAAAAAGAAGAAAAACTCATCGCTCATACAAATAATAAATCAGAGAAAAAAGAAAAAACCATTTTAATCATCAAACGAAAGCCAAGTAAAAAAAGGAAATATTAAAGGGAGTAGAAAATTATGCTCGTATATAAAAAAAAGACTGCAGTGAATAAATATTTTCAAGTTATTTCGTTTTATTTGTTATTCCCCCGAGTGAAAATAAGTAGGGAAAGTCGGCGATTCATGCAACATATTAATTACACATCACCTTCATTCCCCCGACCACATACTCGTATGTATCATAGTCAGCACTCGTGATGATGGCTGGCTTTTGCTTTTTGAAAAAAAATTCTTTTGCTCCAAAGAAAATAAATCCTTTATATGGATTATTGCTTTAAGGTGAAAAACAATGATTTTCTTTAAGGGCGCATGCAGCAACCGAGAAAAAAAAAATAAAAAAACGTGGAAAAACATTTAAACAATGCAAAGTTAAATATTGTTTAAAAGTCACAATTTATGCGAGGGTGGTATCAGAATTGGGGAATTAGTTATTTACGAGGGAACACTAACTGGTGGTGCACTAGAATTTAAGTTGGGTGGGAAGGGGTTGTTTTGGATACTGCTTGTTTTTGCAGGCCAGCAAAAAAAAGTTGTTGTTAAAACAAAATATCAAATTATGCCATGAACCATTTGTCAGCACTTTTTCCGATCCCGCTGCAGAGAAAAACGCAAAAGCAAGGTTCCATTTTTAATGGAATTTGTTGATTTGATAAGAAAAACAAAAATAATTAGATTTCAACCAATCACGAAATTTGTAGTACAGTGTGGCCTCGATTATCCGTGATTCGATTAATCGAAATCATCGATTATTCGGGCAAGAATTTTTTTTAATAATTTCTAAAAATTTAATACTTTTTGCACCTATTAACCGTGATTACCTCAACTATAGTGGATTTTAAATTTTGCATCGATTAACCGCGATTACCTCTATTATCCGAGAATCTAAGCATATTTTTATTGCTTTTGAACAATCAAACTCAATGCGAATACATAAAACGAAAAAGGGAATTTCTCTCGTTCAAATAAGATGAGTCAGAAGTGTGTATGTGTAAAGGCATGTTTAGTTTCATTTACTTGCTTTGAAAAAGAAGAAACAAACACCATTAAAATAATTTTTTTAAGAAACTACGTAAAATTAAATCTTTATGTATCGTTTAATCTTTTTTTTCAAAATTGTACAGTGATTTTCCGATTTAACGAACCTAATGGCTGTCAGGTCTGTTCGTCAAAGCGAATTGTTCGTTATGGCCAGTACTAAATTAAAAATTAATAGCATCGTCTATTTTGATCATCTACATATATTATCCCTTTTACGGCCGTAATACTGCACCGATGTTGGAAAGATTTATATGTGTTTAAACGGGTTCTTACATAGATGTGCACAAACTTAATTTTATTTAAATCAGCTCCATATTAAGGGAGTTTAAAGTTGCTACTAACACATGCACAGTTATTACACATGCATGTGTCAGCTTCAACTTGAAAAAAATTGGCTCTTGCATAGAAATGAGTTGTTTATTTAGATTCTAAAGTTTAGAATGTTTTTTGTTTTTGTATTTTATCGTATGTACTTATGTAAATGTTTAATATTAATTTCTAGAATGCGGTCGATTGAGTCGACAGCTGGATACACTAGTAACTATAAATATGTAGTGTTATATTGTAAATATTTTATTAAAATTATAGTAATTTAAAATAAATATTTATTTAAAAATATGTGTAAGGAAAGGAAAAATTCATAAAAACAACAAAAATAATTTATTTAAAAAATTGTTTGAGCACAGACTGTTTTTTTTTTGTGAGGGATATCTTTTTTTAATGGCATATCCTTGAAGCTCTATCAAAAGTATTAAAGCTCTTCTTTATTTTCGTTATGCTCGTCGTTTTGTTTTATATTTGATCTTTAAAAAGAGTATAAAATAAAATTTATGTTCGTAATATAAAGTTCTTGTTTAGTAGAAATAAAAATTTGAGTGTTCGTTAAATGCGATGCTCATCAATCGAATATTTGTTAAATCGGAAAACTATTGTAATTTATTTCTTTATATTATTTAAACATTTTTATAAAATCTCAGGATAAATGAATTCCATATAAAGAAAAAAAATGTTTAAATTAACCGGGAAAATCGGTTATCCAGAATGCTTCCGGTCCTGACCATTACGGATAATCGAGGTCTCACTGTATTAAAAGCAAAAAATGTTATGATTTATTAAAATTAAAAAATATTTTACTAATTAAAAACTACTCGAGTGAAGTTGGGGGCTCATATCCACATTTGTAGCCATTATTCTCAACGCGCTAAACACTTCAGCCAACACCACACTTTGAAGATATTCCCCGCGGCCTACTTTTAAAAATCAGATCCTGAAGATGAACTAAATGGTTCGAAATATATAGATACTGCTCAACGTTTTTTTATTTTTGTGAAGGGAGCTCTTATAGAGTAGTAGATAGCGTACTAGACTATTAGTCTGGGGGTCGCAGGTTCTATTCCTGCCTAGACCCTGGGTGTTTCTGCAGACAAGCCAAAATGGCTTCGTGCTTTGTATATATTAAAAATAAAAAATAAGTCAAACAAAGTGACACAATATAAAAATCAACATAATTACTGGTATCAACCACCTCTAATGCAGTTAATCCATCCGCAGCAGACCACCCTCGCATCACATTGCCGCAATATATTAAAGCAGCAGTTGTAATAAAATAATGTTGAAAAATGTGAAATTAATTTGCAGAAAATTCATTGTTTTTGTTGATTTTTATGTTTTGGATTTATTATTTTTTATTTTTAGCTTTTGGTTCATCATGAATTAAACTTGACTTTCGGTTCGTTGGCATGTTGGCTTTTTTGTTTTTGTTTTTTTTTTGCAATTGAAAGGGTTGCTATTTTTTCCCTGTTGCAAAAAGTTATATTGTAGGAACTTTTTTTATTCTTTGAAAAGCGATATGGCTGGTTGTTTCATCGAAACCAAGTGGGTAAGGTCGTGGTGATGTGTTTGATGGTTGAATCCACTCTGTCGTTGCCAATAAGAGGAAAGTATCATGCTGCAGTGCCGTCATTCTGGAAAGTTGTGGAAAGTGATTTGAAAAAAAATAATCATACAAATTGCTTAAGTTTTTTAAGTACATCCAGGGAAGTGCAATGTACAACTAGACGTATGATTTATACAGTAAGAACTCGATAAGTGGCATTAAAATGTGAAAAAAATTTAAGGAACGTTTGGAATATACGATATATCGTATATATACCTCAAACACAAAAACTCATTCAAAATTACCAGTTAATAGACCGTAGAATTTTTCAAATTTCTTGCTGAACATTATCATTAAGTTAAGCTGCAAAAATTCTTTAAAAGAAAAACTTGTTGCACATATTCTGAAATATTGCGTAATGGAAACATTTTTATTATTTCTAGTTAAATTATTTATGAAACACCATGAATAAAAAAAAAACAAGATTGCGCATCCAGTCGTACAATAAAATTTTCTACTGCGCATCTACGTCATCATAGAAAACAAATGAGAGTTTGTTGCAAAAAGTGCAGAAGATTTTTGGAGCAAAACTTGAAATAACTAAATAACTTCTAAACGGGTGCATCGATTTGAACAAAATTTTAAATGGACAGAAAAGAGATGGAGTCAAGTAAAACGTTTGAGTCTGGACTTGAAGCTAGAAGAGCTTCCTCGGGCTACAAAAGTTTTACATTTCGGCTTACTTACCATACACAAAAGAACTTTTGTTTGCAACACATATTCTATGTCTACGTCACAGCACAATCACACTTAATAAAATAAGGGGTTCCCCGCAATCTTGCTTTCTTGATTCATGATGAAACACTATACTTTGTTTGAAGACAAAGCAATTGATGTTTTGGAAGTCAGCCAATGTGATTTAAATGCAGTTTTTTGAGATGATCTTTCATGATTTCAATAAATCACGCTCTTTTTTATTCTTTGCATGCCGAAATTTTTCTGACTTTTGAGCAACGTTATTTAGTGCTTGTTAACTTCCTTATTCACAATAGAATCTAGAACGTAAATGTGTATTGGATTGTATTTTTGATTCAATTTATTTCTGGCTAATTTACTTTTTAGTTTATTTTTAGTGGTACCTATTTATACTTTATTACACACTCCATTATTATTTCTCTTACGCGATATTCTATAAACTGAATTAACTCTCATTGGATTCACATGATTTCGCCTTCTATGCTGATTTCGGGTGCTGTTGGCTGAAGTAGTTAGCGCGTTGACTACAAAGCAAATAATGTCTAAGAACGTGGCTTCGAGCCCAGTTTCAGGCAAGTCATAACATCCAGCATTTTTTCAGATGTGCATTAGTATGCCATTGTATTTGTTGTTGTCGGACTGCTTAAGTGATGAAGGCATAGCACTGGTCACTGAACAGTACTGACAGCAATTGATACTGGTGTATGCTAGCGGACATCACAGCGCACTCCTTCGTCGGTATTGTAGCAAAATCACCGGCGAAGTAAAATAATTAATAAAAAAATGGCTACACTGCTTAACACATTTAATGCGCCTACTTGACATCAGAGGCGCTGCAACACTGATCTAAAAAACTAACATAACGCGCAATACCAGAGTTGTAAAAATTAAGCTTTCTCACTTTCACCAACTGTCCTCTCTCACTATCCCTTTCCCAAAGAAGGTAACACACTTACTGGTTGGTATGCATAGTAATTGCCTGAGTGTTACTTCTCTTTAAAAAAAAACGGTTACAGAAATCGAGTACCTTCTGTATATATTTTAAATATTCGCCATGCTGATGCTTTAGAAAAAAATCCAGAGGTTTTCAAGCTTTTAAGGAAGAATTTAAATGCTAAAAATCTATTTGTACTATGCTTTTTGTGCAGAAACACTCAGGATCGTTGGGTCTAAAATCAAGCCCGCGATCGCCAGACTGTTATTAGAGCGCCCTAGCAGTTAGTTTAGCTGTTTTTTCAATAACAAAAAAAAATAAAAGCAAAACCACGACTTGTATATTCAACATTAAATCCAGACACTGATTCTGATTCAGCTTCTGCAAAACCAAATGGAGTACGATTAGTTTCAGCTAAAGAAATTCTAAATCCCACTTAAGCTATAAGAAATATAATAAATAAAAACCAAATAAATATTTGATATTTATAAAATATTAACATATTATAGCACCTAATTAAAAAAAAAATAAATCTCAAAAAACCAAAACTAACTTCATAAGAAATAGTTTGATCAACAGCTCGAAGCCCTCACCATAAAGCATAATTAGAATTCGAAGATCAAGCAGCAATTATTACTGTATCAACTCCTAAACTTGTACAACAAACGAATCTAAATTAAAAGAAAATAATTTAACAAAAAAAAGGTATTCTTATCCAAACAAATACTTAGAAAGTGTCCTCTCTGCAACAGGATTTCAAGCGGTCATAATTTCTTTTCCATCATTAACATCATAATTTTAATATAAAAACCTTTAGGAACCTCTGCAATTTTACAGTTGTATATCTATAAAATTTATATGCAGAATTTAATACTAATATTTTTTCCATTTTTTCATCAGTCACTCACTCTGTTGGTATTTAATAATGACTGGGATTGTATCTAAAGTACTGTTTGCTTTTAATATTGCTTCTGTTTTCATTCTGCAATTACAACGTTTTTTTTCGAAACATATTAACAAAAAAGTTCAATGACATTTGAGGCAAAAAAAAGATGCTGTTTTTTTTTCTACGAAAACAACTCAACAACGAAGCTCATGGCTAAAATGCTGCAGCAATAACAAAAAAAAACTTTTTGCCAAATTCAAACAGCAACATTGAAAATAATTAGAAAATATTGCCACAAACAGCAACTAAATTGGGGAGGGGAAAACATAAACTGCAAAAACATTCCAATTGTTGGCCATAAATTAAGAAATAAAGAAACGAACGAACGAAAAAAAACAACATAATTTTACAAGATTTTTCCGTGATAGCAACAACAAAAAAATTGTGAAAACACCAACAAACCCGTTAAACCGTTTAAATGCGAATGACTAATTTGTTAAAAATCTAGCACAAACAGATACACGAACTAAGAATAAAAAAATAGAATTTTTTTTCGCTAAATAAAACGCTTTAATGTCATAAACAAATCATTTATTTAAACAGATTATTTAAACATCAGTAAAACACAACTGCAAGCAAGTGGTGGTAACCAGGATTCTAAAGAAAAATATGAAAAATGCTTTGTTACTGTTAATGCCAGCAACACTTTTGACAAACAAACACAAATAGAATGCAGTTGAAACACATTTGGAGATGCACACAAATATACAGTTTGAGGCAGGCAGGCAGGCAGGCACCCTCATGGTTTTAGCTGGCAAGCAGGAAAGCAAAAATACACTTAAACATATATTTTTATAATAAATAATAAGAAGGAAAATATCTCTAAAAAAATAAAAAATTGCCACTAAAAAGTGACTAAAATAGATGGCCAAACATTTGCCTTAAACTCATCTTAACAACTTTAAAGTGGCATTTAAAATATTGACTACTGTTGCAAACAAGACTACCAAAAAATATGAACATAATCGGGGGAAGGATGCCCTGAAACAATGCATATTTTATTTTACGAATACATTTACTGGCTGCTAGACTTGGGTCCAACTCATTCAGTTGCTCGCGCAAGACAAAAACTTTTGATCAAACCCATTTAAATTACATGGGCTTGATCAAAGGTTTTTGTCTAAAACGAGCGACTGAACGAGTTGGACCCAAAACCTACTGGCTGCACTAAATCAGAGGTTCTCTTCGTGTTTTGGTTCAAAGACCTCTAATGAAATTTTCGCTTCCTCGCGGACTCTTATACTATTTTTATTTCTTAGTCACAGTTCACGCTACGAAATTTTTCTTTCTGAAGGCGTTAATTTGTAAGTGTACGGGGAGATAAGATTGGGAAGGGGTACACTCTTTCATGTACTTTGAAATTCTACTGTGTTTTGTAATTCGTAATTGTCAACCTGAAGTTGTCTGCAGCTTTATTTTATATATTATTTTAGTTTTCCTTTCTTTCATGGTGGTGACAGCAAAAATTTATGTACAAAAAAATGTGAAGGTAAACACAAAAATCTTGAATTTCATTACAAAAAAAAAATTCAACGTGTAGACATTAATGAAATTTTAAAAGAGAATTAGAGAAAATTCCAAAAAGAAAACTTTCATAGTCTGAACCGAGAATTTTCATTTGGTATTATGATGCAGATTCGATAAAAATAGCGCTATTTTGTGAATTTCACTCAACTAAATTGTTCACAATAGTTCATTTTAGCACTTTCAGTGCAAGATCTAGCATTATTTTTTCTGAGTTAGCACTAAGAGTTTAAGAAAAAATGCTAAATGCTGGCTTAGCATATTTTTATAATTATTTAGCATTTTTAGCAATTTTTTAGATCGCAGAATCATTTAAAAAAATCATTTACATTCATTTATTTCAAGTTAAATATAAATTCTCTCACTGTATAAAAACGTACAAAAATATATGCTACCATTTCTACAACTTTGTCGTACCCTTTTTATTTCTTTGCAATGTACGAAAAATAAAACAAAGAATTGTTATTTCCGGTTATACGAATAAGAGAGGGTGTAAAATTAGACAACGTATGCTGATATACTTTAGACCAGGGACCCAAAATAAGTGCTGTTATTTCTTATTTAAATATTTAATTGGTCAAAGAAGAAATAGCTGGTCCTGAAATAACAATTAGAAAAAGCTAAAAATCTTTAGTCCTCTCATAATTGTTATGAAAGATTTTTATTTATGTTGGTCTTCTCTTACCAATTTTTTATTTACCTTTTTCGGTCTTTGCATAGCCATTATTTAATTAGGGCTTTTTAGAGCTTGCACACAGTGTATTGATATAGATGACTAATAAAAATTCAGGTCGCGAGAAGACTTAGAAAAATAAAAATCTTCTGTAATGGTTATGAGAAGGCTGAAAAAATAAATGTCTTTTATAAGTGTTATGAAAGTGTTATTTTTAACTGTTAAGAGATTTCCATTTCAAAAAGCCCTGAATAATAATTCTTTGAAGATTTGTATATATAAATATTGGGCATAAAAGTTATGTCTCTGGCTTAGATATATCAGGAGGATATTGTAAAAAAATCGGTTCATCTGAAATATACAAAAATGAGTTAGTCTGTGAGGAATTTGCAAATAATATGGTTGGTATTTTGAATATTCTTAACTTGAATTAAAATATATTAAAGCTTTTTGACTACAGCCTTTTTGTGATGCAATTAAATTATTTAGTAAAGAATAAACTTATCCTATGTTATCTAGTTATATTTCTTATTATTTTTCTCCTATTTTTTCTTTATTTTTATCTTTGTTGGTTTGAATAAGAATACCTTTTTTTTGTTAAATTATTTTCTTTTAATTTAGGTTTGACATTCGATGTTCGATAGCCAGCGTAGATCGAACATCGAATGTAACTTATAATAAGGAACTTTGGAACATTCGGAACAGAAAATAATAGAACAAGCAGAAGATAAATTTGTATTTATTTTCTCGTAGCGAAACTTGATAAATAATTCGCATGCGTTGTTAAAGAAAAGTATAAAGAAAACGTATTTGAAATGAAAAATAAAAATAATTATATATTTAATGTTATTTTGGCAATAATTGCACGGAAAATTCTGCACAAGAAACTTCCCCTTGATGTAGGAAATAAATTTTTTAGCGCCTCCAGGCTGTTCTTATACATAAATCTTGTTTAAGAATTAGAATGAATAAAGAGCTTCTATTAACCGTGTACAGTGGTCGTGTACTACACAGTGCAGCAAGCATGCCAGCAAGCAAGTGAGTGAGTGAGTGAGTGAGTGAGTGAGTGAATGAGTTTCGTTCGGTTGTTTCTTATTTTAGTTGGTGTTGACTGGCAATTGTTGCCATAATGTGCAACCATTTTTCAACTTCATCTTTTGCGGCTTCTTCCACTTCTACCGCTGACAATTTTCTATTTATAAAACTGTAGCAGCAACAGCAGCAGCGGCAGTTGGCAAACGCTGTAGCATACATTTCGTTCATTTTTATTTACTTTCAAATAAATGTTTTCGCATGTTAAGAGTAATAAAGTTCGTAAATAGAGACAATATTTTTTTAAACGTCAATTCAAGTGTTTGCAACTATTTTGGAAATATTATTTTGTTAAGATTTATAAGTGGTCATATTTTCTCTTTGCAGCCATAAATCTAATTGCAATCATGGTAACAGCAATTTAATGTCTATTTCGTTTACAACAAACGATTATTTCGGTACTTTTCTTATTTTTATTTCTGATTTTATAGTCTGAAGCCAATAATTATATTTTTGGGTAACAGAGAGAGAGAGAGAGTTAGACGACTTGTAGTTCCATTTAAGTCTTAGCGATGTGAAATTCCTATTCAGCCGGAATTATTTGGCCAGATGGTTAATTGAGATGATTCCAGTATCACTGAAAAAGAAACGATAAAAACCTCTCGTCAGCATTTTCGCACATGGCTAATGTCCATACTTACTTCATTTAATAACACATTGCAGTATTTTAATCCTGCGCGAATTTATGCTTCTCTGACGAAACACTATTAAACAAAGAAGTCGCTACCTCTATTTCTTTTTTTTTCAAATTGTAATAAAATAGTTATGGAATACCCCCAGTTTCTCTTGTTCATTGTTCAAGTTTAATTATATGTAATACCCCTTTATATTTTCTCTTAATAAATTTAATTTGAAATATTTGAAATGCATGAAAAAATTGAAGCAAAATAATAATCATCGCACTGCAACGCGTAAATTTAATTGCCACAATGTTCATTTACGCTTAAATATTATTCACAACTAAATACGCCCATTTGTTACCATAATAAATCTTTATTAGATTTAATATTGAAAGCAATATAAAAATTAGAAGAAATAAATAGGGAGTGAAATAAGCAGCTCCCCGAATTAATTATACAACAATAAATATTTAGTTTTTTTTAACGCATTTTTATTAATATGACGTTTGATGAGGAAATCATTAAGAAAAATTTTAATTTTCAACGGAAGGTGTAACGATATTTTGTTAAAATAAAATTGAATCTGAAATAACAACACAGTGGGGCAAAGTGATTTCAAAGTAGATTTTTTTAAATTAATTTTTTTTAGTCTTTTTAGAAGATACTTTTTTTAAAAAGTATTTCTTAAAAAAAAACACTTTTTTCAATGGATACTTTTTCCAAAAAGTACATTTTCAATAGGTATTTTTTTGAAAAGATACTTTTTTCAGAGGGAACTTTTTTCAACAGATTTCTTTTGAAAAGATCATTTTTTCTCCACTCTTTTTTTCTCTATTTCTTTTCTTTAAACACTTTTTTCAAAAGATTTTTTTCAAGATACTTTTTGCAGAGGGAATTTTTTTTCGCAAAGGTTACTTTCAACAGATTCTTTCAAAAGGTACTTTTTGAAATTTTTTCTCTAAAGATATTTTTTTAAGTATTTATTTCAAAGAGGCATTTTTTAAAAACACTAAGCTTCCTCCTCACCTTTAAACCGTTCAAGACTCATTTTAATGTACTTTTTTAATGATTTTTTTTAATTAAGGGTACTTTTTTTAAAGCGAGTTTTTCTAAAAGGTACCTTTTTTAATTAAATTTTTGTAAAAGTACTTTTTGTAAACCTACTTATACAAGGATTAAAAAAAACGATTTATTGTTCGCTTCTTGAGTCCTTCTGTACCTTTAAGTTTAACTGCAGCACACTTTCATTAGCATGACGACTATAAAAGGGTCAAAAACACTTACACACATACAAACATGTGCATAAAATTCAAAGCTCAAAACTTTCAAACTAAACTAGTAGTTAACGTAGAAAATAAAATTTAATTGTAACTTATTAACAATACGTGTCTGTTGCAATGAACGTGCAACAAACAAAAAACAAACCGTCAATTAGTTATATCCTCTTAATTTTTTTTCTTATTTCATTTCATTTTTAACAACTTGATATTAGAACTGCTCCTGGTTATTTCCACTACACAGAAGAGATATTACAATATTGTTTAAATACCAGGGGAAATTAATCCCCTTGTAGTGCATTTTTCCCCCTTTATATGTGCATATAGTATATTTTGTTAACATGGCTTTATAAAATATAATTTTCTCGGTATATTTCTTGTTTTGTTGCTTTTGGATTTCTTTAGTCAGTCATGTCTTTAATTATGTAGATTCTTCAAAAGCACGTATATTGAATTTCACACTCTTTTGAATGGCAAAATACGTATCTTTTGACCATTTATGTATGCAACAACAAACATGGGCAGTTAAATGTAATAATTTTCAATAATATTTAACAACAACAACTGCAACAACAAGAGGCCACTGCAACAACACTAATAAATATATTGTTACAGAAACTACAAAACAATAAAAACAACAAAACACACACATACAAATTAAAACACATCAAACATTAAAAGCCGTCTTTTTGTTATTGACAAAGGAGCAAAAGAGAGTGTGAGTGCAAAGCAGAGTGAGAGAGTGAGAGTGAGTGAGAAAGGGGCTACTAAACAATTAGCTGTAGAAGGTTACAATTTCCTTGTGTGTGTTCTTCTTCTAGGGTTTTTATTGTCAATTTGCCGATTTTTGTTGCTGCTGTTCTTGTTGATGTTGCCGTTGCTGTTGTTATTTGTTGTGTATTTTGTGTAACAACTTTGTTAATTTCATTAAAGGGAAATTTATGCAAATATGTATATAAACAGACTTATTAACAAATGTAATATATACCCCATTTAAATATTATGCCGTGGTAATTAAAAATGTACATGAGTAGTTATACAGTGTGGTAGAAAAGTCCTGTGACATAAAGAAATAAAGATGGCTTTGCACTGTGAATAAAAGGATTTTCGTCGAACACTGCTGGCCGAAAAGCATGTGGCTTCTAGATTGCAAAAGTGTGCAGCTTAAAGCAAGAATTTCGAAAAATGTGGTTGAAAGTGCCATTTCAGTCAACGGCAAGCACTACAGATCCATGAATACGCACTTTTTATAGCTTGGAATTGAAGATATGAACTCGGATTGTCTTTCGTTTCACAACAATCTATCTTTTTGACATTAAGATCGGTAAACGTATTATCAGCGCTCTCGACGATATCAACTGGCAGCGTCGAACCTTAATGGCAGCCCCCAAGAAAATCTTAAAGGCCGATGCGAATAATCCAGAAGCGACACCACATCCTTGAGACTGCTTTCGTTCAAGCCTTTCGTGACATAGAACCAGAAAGTGTCAACAAAGACTTGGAGAATATCGCCGCTGTTGCCGAGGATGTCGAGTTGTCGCCAGAAACATCGACCAGACGCAGTGCCACGCAATTAGCCATCAGCCGGTCTTCGCTAAGGCGAATTTTGGTCAAATACCAGCGCATGTTCTCGTACAAAGTCCAGTCCGTCATCAGCTGTTCCCTGTCGACCGCCAAAAGCGTGTAACCTACGCCCAAGCCATCCCCAATCTCAAGGACGAAGTGGACGATTTTTCGACCAAATTCATGATTTTCATCATTTTCACCTCAGCGGGTACGTGAACAAGCAAAACTATCGCTACCACTATCCACGAGTGATGCACGAAGAGCCGTTACACCCGCTCAAAGTACCTGCATGGTGCGCAGTTCACGCTGGAGTAGTCATCGGGCCATTTTTTTCGAGGAAGCTGCTGGTCTAACGACATCAGTGAACGGTACGCGCTATAGGCCATGTTAACCGATTTTTTTCTGTCGCAATTGAACGAATTAGGACTGGAGGACATGTGATTGCAACAGGACGGAGCAACGGCACACACTGCGCGAGCCACAACCGATATTCTGATGGCGGCGTTCCCGGGTCGCCTCATCTCTCGTTTTGGCGATTTACCCGCAAGATCGCCCGATTTAACCGTTCCAGACTTTTTTTAGGGTTTTTTGAAGTCCCGTGTTTACGTGAACGAGCCCGAGACCTTGGAAGCCCTCAAGGACAATATTCGATACGAGTGCGAGAATCTGTCGCCCGAAGTTCTCGCCAAAGTGATGAAAAATGCCATAAAACGAGCCCATATAGCAATCAATCATCTTCTCGACTTGACTAATAAAATTCTAAAGGTTCAAATAAACATAATAAAAAAAAAAGAATCGAATTTTTTCATGTAGAAAAAATGAGAGCCAAACAACATCGAATGACTTCTTTTGGCCCACCTTGTACCATCGAATTCTTTCTGCATAAAATGTAACGAAGTTTAAAACTTTGGGTTTGAACTTCACTGTACTTTCACTCTATTTATTTATTCGTTTCCCAAAATTATTTTTATGGAATGTCTGCTTAACTTCTTGCTTAACTAAAAGTCAAAGAAATTTACTTTTTTCATACAATCTTTAAGAGCGTTATTTCAATTGTCAATAGACTTTTTGCATAAACTGTATATACATACAAAGACATGATGTTTGTTTGTTTATTTGTCATGGCTTCATAAAGTTGTTGTAGTTTTAATTCTGGTGTAAAAATGCACTTTGTTAAATCATGCAGAACTTCAAAAGCCACTTTTAGTTTGTTTTAAGTTTATATGTGTGTGAAAGAAAATAATAGTAAGTTAAACTTTTCATTAGGTTTTTTGTTTTGCATTTCACTTTATGTGTGTTCCTGTCGCAAAAGGTTGTTGACCAACTCGACAAACAATCATCATCTTTGCCAACATGTCGGCATGATTTTTTTCAGAGCAAAAACCTCTTTTTTTGTCTTCCACTGTCCTGTTTTTGTTATTTTTTTTTTGGTTCAAATTACTCTATTAGAGCATGAATCTAGAAAGAAATGCAATTCACGCTTGTTAAAGTGAAAATAAAAGGGATTTTTAATTTCTGCTCACTTTGTTCTTTTGCCGAATTTCAGCAAAGTATCAAATTGCGAAATTCAGCTCGTAACCAACCAACCAACCAACCAACCAACAACTACGATGACTTTGTTAAATTGTTTAATTCACATTGTTGTTTTGCCCCTTTAACTTTGTGATTTTTTCTGTATAGTTACCGATCATAAATGCCGCTGTTGTCATCAGTTGTCAGTTGTCACATTTAGAGTCAATGAACTTTGGTGTAATGGGGGTCTTTAGGCAACATATTTTAGCTAATTTTGTACAAGAGCTTTTTAAATTGAGAAAATATTCAGATATTTTTATTATTTAAAAAATATATTTATGCTGAATATATTAAATGAATTATATTCTACGCTCTTGAAGTCGACAAAGTCTGTTTTGTCATTAAATAAAGTCTCAAAAAAAAATTAATTTAATTTTGAAAAAACCAGCAAATAAAGAAATTCACAAAAAACTAGAAAAAAAAATTTATAAATTTTTAAAACTAAAGTTTATAACTAAGCAAGTTCAAGAAATTAAAAAATCTTAGATTTGGTTTTTATTAAAAAAAATTAAAACGAAAATTCACAAAATATTTCAAATTGTTATGGAGATTTATTAAAAATATAAAATTCAATAAGAACCAGGGATGCGCGATTAATCAATTAGGCAAACTGTTTGATTAATCAATATACTAATTAATCAATTGATTGTTTAATTGATAAATCAAAAATTTTATTTTAAATTTTGATCATTAAAATTTTAAAAATTTTATTTAAAAATATAAAAAAAATTTTAGAAAGAAAATTAAATTAATGTATGTATATGTATGTACTGGAGTTGTTCTTGACCGATTTTCTAGGAGTTATCACAAATTAATGTAATAAAAAGGACAACAACGGGAAAACGGATCTACAATTGGTTTACAAATTAATATTCACAACATAAAAATGCACAACCAAACACTGCAATAAAATGATAAACCTGTGCCGATAGTATTTATATTTGAACGCTAAGCCGCCACTGTGATCAAAAAAACCTTTGAACCTTAAATTGAACTAAATATATAATTAAAATAAACATACACCATAATAAACCTACTTATATGCAATGAAACTAGTATTTTAATTTTATTTCATTATTTGCGATAAAGTAGCATTTGCAACGCAAAATTTAACAAATTAATTTGCAGCCGCCGGCGTTGCATTAGAGCATAAAAGCGCATACCTCTAGTGATCAGCTGTGGAGGATAAAGACAACGTGTTGGCTGTATGTAGCGAAAAAAAATTTATGATGTCAAAAATGACAGCAAATACTCAACTGTTGTGTGGAAGCGGAACTATTGAACTCTGCGTTTCTAAAGGGCCAAATGAACTACACAAACGGTTTGACACACACACTTTCCGTTTGCAAATACACGATACTAACATAACTTGTACAGGGTGGCCCAAAATTACGAAGGGGTTTGAATTGCTATAACTTTTTTATTAAATTTTTTTTCTTTTCTTTTCGGTATTTTGTAAAGAAGACTTGGGGAATTTAAAATGGAGCAGTACTCAATTGAACAACGTGCCCAAATTGTTGAGCTTTATTTTGCAAATCAACGACCCATTGTTTTGACTCAGCGTGCATATCGTCGTTATTTTAATGTGCGGGTTGTACCCTCAGAGTCAACAATAAACCGTCTGGTTGTAAATTTTCGCCAACAAGGGGCAGTAAGGAACCTTCCTGTTGCTGGCAGACGACGAACGGTGCACACGGCTGACAATATTGAACTGGTACAGAGGAGTATTCGGCAAGATGGAGAAACATCAACCAGGAGACGTTCGACACAATTAATGATGTCAGATATCGGACAATGTTGGAAAATTTTTTAAGGCCAGCCGTGGAAAACCATCCGCAAGTATGGTTCCAACAAGATGGAGCCACAGCGCACACTGCAAGGGACACAATGGCTCTTTTACGAGACATCTTTGGTGAACGAATTATTTCGCGTACAAATGATTTTAATTGGCCTCCGCGTTCACCGGATTTAACCGCTCCAGACTGTTTTCTTTGGGGTTATTTTAAAGGAAAAGTCTACATTAATAAGCCCAGAAGCATCCAGCAATTAAAAAGCAATATACGCGACGAAATAAACAACATAACACATGAAGTTTGGCGAATGGTGATGGAAAATGTGTTGAAAAGAGCACGAATATGCGAAGCAGCAAATGGCCACAACTTGCGAGATATTATTTTTCATAACTAAACTTAAAATATTCCCCATTTATATTCCGAATAAAAAAAATTTGTATAATTATGTCTTAAATAAAAAAGTTATAAGCAATTCAAACCCCTTCGTTCATTTTGGGCCACCCTGTATAAACACATGCAGGAACGCACAAACATTCAACATGTTTGACAAAAACCTTAAATTTTTGATTTTCGTAAAAACAATCATGATTTTGCATAATCAAGATCAGAATGAAATGGTGAATTTGAATAAATAAATTTTTGGAACAATCATAAATTCGATTGATACGATTTCGATTAATCAGCAGGTGTTATTATATATTCAGTTTCGGAACCTAAATCATTCGAATTTATATACGAGGGCGGATAAGTAAGTCCGTGGCTTTTTGAATGAAACACAGTTTTTTTTGCAAAACAAAAATTTATTTTTCAACATAATCGCCCTTTAACTCAATACACTTAGTCCAACGTTTCTCCAGTTTTTGTATCCCATCCAAAAAATAGGATTTTTCGAAATCCTTAAAATAGAAATTTCTTTGGTCAATAATTTAATTGTTGGAGCTAAATCTCTTTCCACTGAGCCATTTCTTTAGGTTTGGAAATAGGAAGTAGTCACTAGGGGCTTAATCTGGAGAATATGGCGGATGAGGTACCAATGCGTAGCCAAACTCATAGAGTTTCGCCATTGAGACTGAAGTTGTCACACGTTTACGTTTATGATCAATTGAGAGCACACGCGGCACCCATCTTGCAGACAACTTTCTGAAACCCAGCTGATCACTTAAAATCGAAACCACACTGCCGTATGAAATGCCTGTGGCATCAACAATCTCACGCACTTTTACTATTCGATCGGCCGGCCAACAGCATATCGTGGGTTTTTTCGACATTTTCGGGTGCACTGACCTCAATTGGCCGTCCAGAACGTTCAGTGTCATTTGTACTTGTGCGACCACAACGAAAGTCAGTAAACTACTTTTTTTACCATTGAAATCGATGGTGTAGAATCCCCATAGTATTTATCGAGCTTTTCCTTGGTTTGATTGATGGTTTTTTTCGCAAAAAATAATGTTTAATGAGCACTCGAAATTCACTTTTTTCCATTTTTAGAAAAATACACGATGTTGTATGTTTTGAACAGCTGTTAAACGCCAAGTAAATGACACACTTGATGGAAACAGTGTTGCATTTCATATAACTACGAGGGAATTTCGAAAATTCACGGACTTGTTTTCCTTCGAATCGAAATACATAATAACCCCCTGGATGTTTAAATAATCCATTAAACGCACGATCCTAAACAAAAAAAAATTTTTTTTTATAAAATTTAAGTCACAAGATTCACCCAAAAATTTTAAAATTCACACAATACCGAAACATTAACAGAACTCTATATTTATTGAAAAATCAAAAGATCAATAGTCTACCCAGGCAACATAACTATTACAAAAAAATAATAAATAACTTGTCTGCTAGCTTAGCAAATATTTGCCTCTCCTGACCGGGACTTATGAATGCCGGTTTCCTTTATTTTAGTGAAATCTTTCTAACACAATTAAATTATAATTAATGTTTGTAAGTTTCAATATATACAATTAAATTATTGTATTAAATTTAACAAAAACCCAAATTATTTTCTATTAAAACGTAAAATTATTTTATTTTTCTTTAAATACGCAATAAATAAAACCAAAGTCCAATAAAAACACTAACAGAAAATGTTTAAGAAAACAAAAAAATTACACATTAAAATTGTTATATTAAAAAATTAATTGCAAATGTATTGAATTATTAAACATATTTTTTTATTACATCCATTTTGTAATGCCTTATAAAATGCATCAATGCATTACGAAAATGCAGGCATCAAAATATTTAATGATCCAAAAGTCCTAAATTGCTGGATGAGTTGGCCCCGCTTGAATTGACTTGACTGACTGTCTGGTTGGTTGGTTGGTTAGTTTGTTGGTCGATTGCTTGCCTGCTTATTGGTTTGGCGCTCTCTCTATCGTATATCGATGTCGGTGAATGTGGTTGGTTGTATGCATATTCGTATAATAGGGCGCAACCGGAAACTCGAAATTTTTAGAAAATTTTCTTTTTTTTTCTTTGGCAAAATGAATTCAGTTATAGTATATTTATATTATAATTAATAAAAAGAACACTCAAATAGTGTGAAAGAAATTTGTGTACCATTGAAAAAAATTAAGTAAAAATTTTTTTCAGAAATTTTGTATTCTGATTAATGAATTATTCATATGAATTTTACCGATCTCGAGATATTCAAGATGTAGTGCACTTAGAATGTACGGAAAACTCCGCATATTTACTTGTTTACTTTATTTTAATTAAAGTGGCATATGAACGCAAAATCGGTTAAAACATTTTTAAAAATCTGAATAGAAGATTAAACTATCTTTGCAGTGGCATGTAACATGTCCAACTTTTCTCTCCCCATTATTTACATTTTTAAAGTATGTTTAGGTTTATAATCAGTGTTGGTATCTCTAGAAAGAACAAAAGCACCGTAAGCTGTTCCAAAAAGGGTAAAAAAAAAAATCCAAAAACAGGGTAAAAAAGCCATAAAAAAATTTAAGCAATTTATAAAAAATTTAAAGTAAATACCCAAAATTCAATTCAAAGTTTTTGCTTCAAAATAAAAAAACGATTTGAGATCAAAAAGCAGAACTTATTGACAAAATCACAATTCATTTAATAAAAGTAAAAACACGTAACGAACAAAACAAAAACAGGACTAAAAGTTGTAATATCTCAAAAAACATGATTTTTGAATTAAGAATGCAGAATAATTCATCGTATCGTTCTTCATTTTTTGTGAAAAATTCATATAAATATAGTATTTACTCGCCTCTTGAGGGGTGAATTTTATTTTATTTTCCGATTGAGATGTGTTTAAATTAACAACTTTGAATCGTAGTCATTTATCAAAATTGAAATATTAAAAATGTTTTGGGTTTTTAGTGGGTATACATTTGGTTTGGATTAAGCGTACATACTCGTATGCTACTGAAAAACTTTTTACATGCAAGGAAGGAAATACCTTCAACATCATTTTTTTCTAAGTAACTTAAAGATTTGGGTTTTTAAGATGTGATCGTGGTATACAAATTTCTGTAAATTCTAAATAATAAGGAATCGATTAAAAAAAGGGAACTCAAAGTCGAATGAAATTCATAATAGCATTTCAATCGATTGTTATTTAATTTTCATTTATTTTATTTGCAATCAGGCCACAAAACAGTTTTAATAAAATATTGAAATTTTTGGTATGATTCGTTCGAATTTATTTTGCTACAAACATTTAAAGGCAGTTGAAAATTGCTACAACATGCATTTTAAAATTTTAAACCGTAATTTAATTTAATATGCAGTAGCGCATTTATTGAATTTAAAAATAACCGGTTTCTATATTTTGTTTTAAACAAATTCATCAAAGTGAATGTTCTTTCAACCTCAGCGGAAAAAATTCATGGTTCCCTAAAAAGTACTTATTGCGCTTAAAAGAAGTAGCTAATTTTTGTAACTAAAAACACTTCTCAATTGTAGAAAAAAAGCACAAAAGGCACTGTAAGAAATTGGGAAAAGCAGTGTAAATATCCGCTTTTTAAAAACGGGTATTTAAGAAAATTTCGCGCGTATAAAGCGGGAAAAAGCACCAAAAAATACCCGAAAAGCAACAAAATGCCATCACTGTTCATAATACATTTTTGTTATTTTTATACACTTTTGCTTGCAACTGTTTGCGTACATACTATATGTTTTTTATACAAAAATTAAACAATGAAACTTAATTTAGCTGCTACAGAACGTTTTAGTATATTGTATCACATTCAATTTCTGGCAACACTGATAACGAAGAAATGAAATTTATAAAAAAAAATCTCTAAAGTATGTTAAAAATTTTTTTCATAAAAAGTGAGAACAAAATAAGGATAAAACAACAGCAGAATGCAGCACTTCCTGCATTGCTCTAATGACAAAAGTGTTGGTTTTTTTTATTGTTACACAGTTTTTTCTTCAACCCTCTTGTTCACAACATGCCATAAAGAACATAGTTCTAAAAAACTTCCAATGTATCTAAAGCACGAAGGTTGTGTTAAGCAGATTCCAACAGAGTCGGCATGCGCAATATGTTAACTTGTTTTCTTCCTCAATTTTAAAGTCTTACCCTAATATAAATTTCACTTTTCAAACAGTTTTTAGAAGATTTATGTATATTAATATTTCGACATATATATTTTTTTGCGCTTTGCTTTTATTTCTCACTTGGCAATTAGTAAATTTTGTAGGAAGAAAAAGAAACACTAATAAAATTACGATACATTTAAATTATAATCAATTTATTTATATGAACTGAATTTTTATTGAAAAATTTTAAAGCACAAAAAGTGTGTTTGCTTTCTGGCTTTCTGCTTTAACACAATTCAGGGACAAGAATTTAAATATACAGGGTGTTCGCCGGAAAGGTAATACTACTTTGTTTGTTCATAATTTTTGATTAAATGAAAGAGAATGGATCTTATATTGATAAATGTTTTATTTAATGTCGGCAATTATGTATGGAATACAATATCAGATAAATGTCCGCCTCTGTTAGCCTCACAAATGCGAGCCCTTTTGAGCATATTTTTCATTATATTCTCTCACATTTCACGCGGTATTTCATTAAATTCATCACGAATATTTTGTTTGAGTTGCTCAAGCGTTTCTGGTTTTTTTGCAAAAACTTTGCTTTTCAGATATCCCCACAAAAAGAAGTCCCGAGCAGTAAAATTAGTCGACCGTGGAGGCCAACTAACATTAACATTTCTTGAAATAACTTGTTGTGGAAAGAGGTCTCGCAGTAATTCCATTGTAATCCTGGCTGTATGCGATGTGGCACCGTCTTGTTGATACCACATGTTATAATCAAGCTCAAAGCATGCAGTTGTGGCGTTAAAATGTTTTCAATCATGTCATGATACCGGTCCCCATTCACAGTTACTGTTACGCCTCCTGACCAAATTGCACACCAGACTGTCACTTTTAATGGATGCAAAGGTGACTGATGAATAATTTGAGGACTTTCCATTGCGCAGAACCGACTATTCTGTTTATTCACACATCCATTCAAATGAAAATGTGCCTCGTCAGTCATTATGATTTTTTCATGAAAATCGGGGTTGTCATAGACGAGCTGTAACATCCTATTGGCATCTGTACGGCGGCGTAAAAGGTCTTGCGGAAGAAGCTCTTGTGTCAACTGAATCTTAAATGGAAACAAATGCAAATCCTTGTGCAAAATTATGGCCAAAGTTGTTCTCTGAAGACCATTCTCCTGAACACGGCGTCGAATTGAGATTGATGGATTGTTTTGAACACTTTCTTGATCAGCAGCAATATTTTCAGCCGATCTTGCCGTACGTCGTGGTCCATGCTTGTGCCTATCACCTACAGACCCTCTTTCTTCGAAATCATTCACAACACGATAAATAGAGCGTTTTGTTGGCACGTTGTTTCTCTCAAAAATGTAGCGTAACTTTCTTACATGTTTCTTTTAGTTTTTTTAAATTATGTTTTGAGTTTTAAATTTATTTAAATGTAGTCCGCAGTAAAGCTTAGTACTCTGTTCAGATTTGCGAAAAATGTTGAGCAACATTGATTATTTCGTTTGAAAATTTTGACAATTAGCCAGTGGTGACAGCACTACGATTTAGAAGAAATTTATAGTTTTTTTATTGCCTTGAAGTAAGCAACATTGTTTTTCTTATATAAAAAGAAACCATGTGTGAAAGCAATTGGAGAACAAAATAATTTTAAGAGCTTGTGCTGCAACGTATCAATTAATGTAAATCGCAGCTGCTGCGGAGGAGTTTTTTGAAGACATACGTTCTTGAAAAACCCCATACCTTCATTTTATGTTACTTTTACACTATTTTCCATTATTTTAGTTTTTTGTGCGCAAGAAATTTAATGCTAAGTAAAATCTGATCACCTGTTGTTTACAATTCCGTACGAAATAAGTGATGCTTACATTATTTCGCAGTTGGAAAATATGTTTCCAGAAACATTTTATAATTGAAAGAAAATGCTGCCAGAAACATTTCGTATGTGATCACAAGATGATCAGAGTACAACTTCAGCCATATTATTTTGCAATTATTTTCCATGAATATTTTTTAGATGGACTTTTGATAGCAGTTCGCACGAAATGATGAACAGAGTACCATACTTAATGCGGAAAAAGCTGATATATACGGATCAAAGGGGTTACACCGTACAACCACTAACGACAAAAAAATAAAAATGTTAATTAGTTTCTATTAATAGAGCATATCTAAAGATAAGATAAAGAAAATAAAAAAAAACTCTCCTGTGAAATATAATTTTTGTAACATACGATAATTTTGCCCCAAAGAGTCGGATACAATGAAATGAAATCATTAGGTATTTGATTCTCCCTACAATTTACGATTTTGATTTGTGTGCAACGGAGATTCTTCTGTTTAAATCCCCTCAAGTCCGAAACGAAAGCTTTTAAATCAAGCTCTAATTTGCAAAATCCATCATAAACGCACACTCAATCAAAAGCTGTCATAACTAAGAGGATAATTTGACTTAAAGCAATTTTAATACAATACGACTATAAACAACTGTGAGTTAAGTTGCAAATGTTGTTGTAGTTGCTACTGTTGCTAAACCGCTGGTGGCGTGATTGCTTTTGCTGTTCCTGTGGCCTGCGTAAATAAATGTCTTATGCAAACGTGCATCTTTTTTTCATCTTTATAAATATATTGTTTTTTAATGCTGCATGCAACCACACATAAAATGTTATTAAAATGAAATCTCTTGTGTTTCCTTAAATTTAATTGCAAACAAATGCTGGTTTAAATACAAATCTGATTTTCTGAATCTGAATTACAAATACAAAGACGGCCAGAACACATTGGCCGTTGAAAGCTGGCGAAAAGAAAATGAAATACAAAAGACACAAACATATTTAAGCCACAAAGACAACTTGCTTGGATGAACGTGCTCATTTGGATTGCGTCACTTTATTCTTTCTTCTCATTTTTTTATGCATAAATATATTTTTTTCTTCTGTTTAGCATCTCTGGTGGTTGTGGAGTTTTTGAGTCTTTTCTGTATGACGACTGATTCTCAGTTATGAATAGAATTCATTTATTTGTATGTACAACGTCTTTTTTTCTCCTCTTTTCATAACTTTTAATCTTATTGTTTGTTGTCATTTTTCAATTCTTATCTTTCATTTTATTTATATTTTTTTTTTGGTTTGCTGTTGTTCAAAGTTGGTGTTCTGCTGTAAGTTTCAACAGGCAACTTTTAACCGGTTTTTATAACCGAATGACCTTGCTTAGGACGTTTGATGATTTTTGTAAAAGGAATGAATGTCTTTCAAGAACGAATTACAGAGAATATAATAAACAAAAAAATAAATAGCTTTAAAACGAGTAGAATGAGTAAAAACAAAAAAATTGGTGACTTCTTTTAAAATAAGACTGTGTTCCCCAGTGTTAGCTGCAGCGAATTATTAAAGGACACTATTTTGTGAAATGCAACGCTTAGCGTTGTTAAAATTTATATTGAGAAAAAAATGCAAAATGCTAAAACAAAATACACGTTTAGTGTTGCGTTTTGTAAAATAAGGGCTTAAAGTTCGTGTCAAAGAACACTGTGCAACAAAGCAATTTTTATTGATTTTATTTCCTTCAAAATCACAAGGTTCTGACATCTGATTCTGTTAAACAAAAAACAACATGTATCGGCAGCTTAAAAGTTTATGTTTTTTTTTGCTGATCATGTACATATATACCGGGTGACCCAAATACAAGTATCTTTTAGAATCATGTGCTTTTTCTATGCGAAATATTTACTATCATGCAGTCTCATAGCTCGGCGGACCAAAATGAATCAATCGCTTTACGCTTGAACAACGTTGCGAATTATTGCAAAATGATGTCGAACAAATTATTTCTTTCCTAAAATTACATTTGAAACAAAAACAAATTCTAAGATTTTATGTAAAGAAATTGTACGAAAAAAACAATTCCTTCGAGCTCGTGGGCCAAGCTATTTATTTAGGAAATTTTATTATATTTTTACAAAAGGTATTTGGTATTTGGAGCACCCGGGGCACCCAAGTTTTATTTTCCAACTCTGCCTTGAGTTCGTTGGTTTAATTTTTATCGAATTAAATTTTTATTTTTCGGAGAAAGCAATTATTTACAATCATGTAATTTTTTTTGGGAAATTTCAAAGGAAGAAATAATTTATTAGAAAAGCTCAATTAACACGTAACTTCGAAACAATTAGATTAAATTTTATCTAATAATTTTTCAAAATTTTTTAGCAAAAGAAGTAAAGAAGATTTCTTACTCTTTTTTACTTAAAGACACAAAAATAAATATTAAAAAGAAGGTATTTATTTAACAAAATATATTTAAAATTTTACACGTATTTAAGTCTTTATGCAATCATTCGAACGTAAATTGTATCCTTGTGTTGGAGTTTACATTTGCATGGATGTGTATTACAAAATCCTTTACATATTTTACTACAATTTACTACACAACTCTGCTACGAGTTTATATTTTTTTTGTTCAAATGAAAACTACAATCTGCCCTTCATTTAGGGAGCTCTCTAAAACTTTATTACATAGAGGGTCTTCCAATGAGAGGTTTCATTTTGATATGTTAGTCCTGGTTCACACATATCAAGATTACCTGATCAGTTTTTGTTAAATGTTCTTTTCAACATGCGTTCACGTTCATACACGAAAAGTTCGTTTTAAGTATTTTGTTTTTCTTTTTTTTTTTGCTTTAACTATTACGTATAACAAACGAAAAGGAAAAAGCTAAAATTGACTGGTACGGTCAAGTCTGTACCCCCCTCCAAAAACGTCAAACTTGAAGTGTGTAAATCAGCACTAAAGAAACGAGAATTTTTAAGCGGAATCATCTGTTGTTTATTTAATTGTAAAGAGATGGGTTTAATTTTTAATTGTCTCATGTCCAATTCTTTCTGACTAAAAATGTTACGAGCTTTAGTCAAAATAATAATCACTTTGACTTAAAAAAAACACTGAGCGATGGTATTGTTTACTTGTGTAGCACGTATTCTTGAAAGTAAACGTCGTTCACATTAATATCCTCCAATTGCTCTCACACGAAATCATTAATCATCGTTCGATAGCGCAATCCATTTTCACCGTTATTAACAGTTGCTCCAGCCTGAGTTTGCAAAAAAGTAAACTGCAGTGACCCCGAACAGACCAAAAGCCGCACCAAACAGTCACCCGTTGCGGATGGAGAGGCTTTTCAACACAAATTCTTGGGCTTTCCGAGACACCAAATGCTGCAATTTTGCTTATTAGCGCAACCTCAAGATGACTTTTCGATAAAAATGTTGCCGCAGTTTGATGCATTTAAAGGATCCAAAATCAGAAAAGTCACGATATTGTTGATGATCGGTAGACATGAGTTTTTGTATTAACTGAACTTTAAAGATCTTTAGACTAAAGGCAGAATTAGTTTGTACGTTTTGTTCTGTTGCGAATCAGCTGTTTTGTTTCTGTTCATTTGAAAATCTGTATGAGTGGTTTGTTGTTACTTTTTCGTTCTGTTCTGTTGCGGACTATTCGGTAGAAAATAGAATAGAACGTTAAGTGACAGTTTGTTGCGGTGTAAAATATTAAAATTTTTTTGTTAAGTCAGAAAATTTTGTTTCTGAAGCAAACAAAAGGACGGAAGAACAAAAAGCAATTTGATGATACTGACAAATTGTTTGTGGAGCAATACAAACTTTTAAAGAATTTTATAAAGCAACTATGAACATCGTCCACATCCGAATGTTCAGAGTCAGAATCCAACAAAATACTCATTTCTTATTTATTAATTTGTTACTTTTAGTTTATTACAAAAAAATTTACGAAAAGTTTTTGTTAACAATTTCAATGTTTTTCTTTTGTTTCTCAAAACAACTGATTCCTTTTACAGAACAAGTAATTCAAAAATATTTCCTACAGAAAAGAACGGCACAGAACGGCAACGGAGTGTAAAAACTAATGAGGCCGTTAAGGCCGAGGCAAATAGAATCATAGAGTCATACGTTATACGTTGCTTTTTCCAACTGATATTGAAGTAACGACGGAAGAGGTTGACATAATGGGTACTTCATTGACGGATATTAAATCAGCTTGATTTGATTAAAGTACACATTTTCAATAGAATTAGAGGATATTCTGTTTTTTTTTTAATTTTAATTTAACTTATTTTTGTCACCACACAACACAAAAAGCTTAATAAACACAAAGCAAAAAATATGATATTTTTCAAATTACTCAACGTACGTTAAAAGTTGACCAACTTTAGTACTTTGCGTTGACGGAGACGTACGGAATGCGAGAAGGCTCATAAGAAAACCTGTATTTCAACTTAGTTGTCAGTTAAGAAAAGCGACGTATAACGTACGACGGATTGTATGTGCCTCGACCTTTAAGTCTTTATGTACAATACGCTGGAATGCCAAATTCTAAAGATCGAGAACAAGAAATAGACAAAGCCGGGGTTTCTCCAACACTGTGGGCTACAACAGCAATATTCTCAGTTTTTCTTGAGCGAGGTAGGTGCACGAGTTCTATTCTTCACATCACATCACTTGTTGCAATAGCTTCAACTTTTCCACCAGTTTCACAATTGCTGGCAGAGAAGGTGCTTCACGACGACCCAAAAATATTTTAGTTTAGCGAACTGTGACCGCGAATCTTCCCCATTTTTGTACTGAATTTTGATAATTTCAATGCGTTATTAAAGCTTACAAATCGTTCCATTTTTATTAATCGTGTAGTTTTTACTTGTCATCTGTCACGTCATATCTAAAAATAATATAAATACAAAAATGTAAAATAAGTATTTAAATAAAATGTTCACGTAGAACATAGGGCGTCAACGAATTCTCTCCATCGATTTCTATCTCTGGCAAGTAGTTTAATCTCGTTCCATGTAAAATGAGCTGCTTCATGTTCTTTTCTGATAGACGGGATCCAGGAATTACATGGTCTACCAGGTTGACGCTGACCTTGAGAGTTCCATTCTAGGGCAGTTTTGGCAATATCTGTTAATGGTCGTCTGAGAATATGGCCGATCCATGTCCATTTACGTCTTCGTATCTCATTTTGAATGGGGCAACAATGTGACTGATTGCAAAGGGTTTCATTGGGTATCCAATTAGGCCAGTAAATCCGTAATATCTGTCTCAAACACCGGTTATCGAATGTTTGTAGTTTCTTCGTGGTTAATTTTGTAAGGCTCCATGTAGTGCAACTATATAGCAGCACAGATTTTACGCTGCAGTTGAATATGCGTATTTTAGTCTTCCAGAATAAGTTGTTAGCGCGCCAAACATTGTGCAACTTGAGGAACGCAAAACGTGTCTTGTTGATCCGGTCATCAATATCGGCTGCAGAGCCACCATCTTTTGTAATTTTGCACCCGAGATAATTGAAAGATTCTATATCTTCAAATATTGTATTATCAACGACGAGTGGTGTTGTTATATTAATTCCAATACGCATCAGTTTTGTCTTCTTGATGTTTATTCTCAATCCTACTTTTTTGGAGTTTTCGGGGAGTCTTTTTTAACTTTTCTTGAATATCCGTAAAGCGGTGTACCATTAAACATAAGTCATCTGCATAGTCAATATCATTCAGGTATTCATTCCACCATGGAAATAAAACGTCCTATTGAAGCACCCTGTACTTACTTACTTACTATGGTACCTCGTATGACTAAAATGTATATTTACATAAACAGAAAACGTGCTAAACTTTTACATGGGACCATGATAAAATAGGGTGATTTTTGTTGCTAGAACTTTTACATTTTGTGTTTACTCCTTTAAATGCACATTAATATAAATACTCGTATTCTTTTTTTTTGTTTTGTATGCAGTCGTTTATTTACGACTCAGGTAATCCAGAGAGTTCAATGTTCCTTAAAGCTTTCTACCACCAACACCACCACCAGCCAAAACAACAAAACATCTGGTCGTTGTAGCAACAGCAACGACAACATCTGCAACAACGCCACAACGAGAATAAAATGAAAACAGCAGCATCAACGAAACAACAACAACAACAACAATAACAAAAAAATGCTTTTCTTATACGAATACTTACTGATCCAATGTGGCGTGTGGTTCTACTCGACTCATTTCCAATTTGAAAATTTTAAATGTTAGAAATAAAGTATTTTTCAGTGAATATTTGGAGCCTGTATTTTTTTAAAATTATGTTTGCATGTATTTTCATTAGATATTTATGCAAATGGATTAGCTGGTTTAAAAAAAAACATGCACTTCTTAATATTACTGCAAGGTGTGGCTGTCAGCAATAAATTTGTTTCAGGGGATAAGTCCTTGTTACGGAATTGGAAAAAATGGTTGGTTGTGGGAAGAAGTGTGCAGGGAGTAGTGTTTATGTTTATTAGCGATCCTTTCCAACGATCGCTAATGCGATGCCTTAATATCCCTAAAAGCCCGGGATTTAGTGAATACCAAATCCTGGGACTTGAATTTTTTAATCCTGGAATTTTCGGGCTTCATTCAATCCCGAAATTGCTTACTAAATTTCTTTTGCCCTTTTTTATAAGCAAATTCATCATGCTTTTCTTCCATATTCACTGTGGGTACAAAATTGATCGTTTATATTTGTTTGTTTCACTGTCAATGAAATCTAAATTTAAAATGAAACTTTGTTATTCTACACGTCTAATAATTATAAAGAAATTTAATGTGAGACGTATTGAAAACAATTAAAGGAAATATATTGCAGAAAAAATGTCTTTTGAAATGCACAAAACAAAAAGCAAAATCGAAAGTTCGGTGTGGTTTTATTTTCTAGTTGATTCTTTTTCGATTTTTGTATATGAGAAATGAAAACTGATTAGACTGATCATTTTCGCATTTCAACAGTTATTGATAAAGTCTGAAAAATTACAAAAATTTTTAGAAAGTCACCAACTAAAAATTAAGTTTTGCAAAAATATATTAAAGAGGAGAAAGGTAAAGAACTTAAACTTATTTTAGACTGCAAAACTAGGTGGAATACTCTTTTCGAAATGTGCCAAAGAATTCATGAATTAAAAATAACCGCGAAGAAACCTTTAATTGATTTTAAGGAACAACCAATAACGGATGATGAAAATAAATTTATCAAACAATTAACAGATATTTTGAATCCTATAAAGGCAACAGTTGAAGCTTTATGTCAAAGCGAAATAAATCTTTGGAAAGCAGATCCTTTTCTTTTATGATAAAAAAATATCACAACTGATATGCAAATTAAGCCTGGAAGAACTGGAAAAGTCTCTTTACCAACGAATTACAGAAAGAAGAACGACTTATTCAACATTGTTGAATTTTTTGAAACTTTATTTTGTATATTGTTATTTTTATGAATACTAACGGTTGTATTCATAAAAAAATAATAATTTGAAATATATTTTAAGGAAAATTTTTATGAAAAATATGTCTTAAAATACATTTCAAATACAAATTATTTTTTATGAATACGGGCCTAAATATTTTTGTTATATTCAAATACAGTATGACCTCGGTTACTGCAACTCTCGATGAGCGCAACACCTCGATTATTGCACCAACTAAAATACTTACATTATAGACTCAGTGTATGCAACTCGGCAAAAATTTGTGACTCAGTAAACGCAACTTTTAAATTTTGCCGTCAGGTTTTTTTGTTTTTTTCTTAACTATTTTTTACCGTTTTTTCTCGGAATATACAAATACATACCATGTGTATGTATATTTATATATGTTGTTTGCACGTGCATTTCTAAATTGTATTTAGTCTAGAAGTGATTGTCTTTGCGAAGAGTTCTTCTTTTGAAACATAGAGATGCTAGTGATTAATAAAAGAGTTAAGCTTACAATTAAAGAATAAAGTGAAATTCTCGAAAAACTAAACAAAAATGCGCCTACATCAGTGATTTGCAGGGAAAACAAAATCGGCTTAAAAGAAGCTTTGCTTTGATCTTGATCTTCGCGAAACTGCAGTGCAGAAACATATTTCTAGTACTAAAAAACAGTCTTAAATTTCTGACTTCTTTTAAAACTAGTACAAATGACCCATTATTCATATTTTGTACATAAGAATGTGTATTTTTTATTTATTTATTTATTTTTTTAAATTAAATTACATATGCTTGTATGTAATGTTTTGTGTTTTATATTATTATTAATAAAATGAATTAAATTTTCTTGAAAAATTATCATTTTAGAAGTAAATTGATAACACTAAAGTTGTTTTAATTAAAAAAATATATTAATTATGCACAAAATTATATTTAAGACAATATAAACTAGATATTGTTTGTATATAAATACTTAAAGCAGTGTTTATATATGTGTTACTCGGTCAATGCAACAACCGCGGTTCTTGCAACTGCCTTGGTTTTTATTAGTTGCAGTAACCGAGGTCATACTGTATATAAAATAAATATATATATATGTATATATATATATTTTCACTATGTAATTATAAAACTTTTGTTTGTGAACCTCTCTCAAATGCGTTTTTTGAAATAAATATTTATAATGTTGAATGTTACAACGGTGTATTTTTATTAAGCTTTCACGTTAATAGATCTTAATTTTAAATTTTTGTTTCAATATCTATAAGAAGCATATATCTCTTAATGTTAAAATCCCGAAAGCATTCCGAAAGCCCGCGATTTGATTTTTTGAAATCCCGAATCCCGGGAATCGCGAAAACCAGTCCCGATTGGCATCCCTACTGGAGAGCCACGCCCAGTTCGATTTTAAAATCATGCCTTCTAAACAAAACAATACATTCACGGGCACAAATGACACAAAAGTGATCGAATTTGATTACTCCTCCATATAGGATTATTGCGTCGAATGATGAGGAAAACAGAAAGGAATCCTAGGTCATCATATCTATTCAAATACAGAATTATATTCTCTGAAAAGGTCTTTCTCAACGATCCCTCAGCCCCAGAAGCATGTTTATCTTTTTCTGAGATCAACAGTTTCTCACTTCTTATTAGTGGCGTGACTGCTATATCCCATTACTATTTTACAGTAGTTATTCAATTGTTTACTTTTAAATAAACAAGTAATTTATTCTCCGAGAGGCGCAAAAGTACAGCTTGCCTTTAAAGGCCGAGAGGCACATAGAATCCGTCATACGTTATACGTTGCCTTTTTCAACTGACATTGAAGTAACGACGGAAGAGGTTGACACAATGGGTACTTCATTGACGGATATTAAATCAGCTTGATTTGATTAACACGTTGACTTCCAACTACGAGATAACTCGTAGATTGCGTTCCCTTCTAGGTTTGTCAACTACGACTTATCTCGTACTCACGAAACCTGCAATTTTTGTGTACCTACGAATAAAACCGTATTATATCAGTGCTAGTATCGATAAATGGCTTCTGGGAAAAGAACGAAAAATCAATGTTGGCGTGCGTGAACTGAACATTTATTAAAAAAAATATATATAATGGAAAAATTAACTCAAATAAAAGTAATATTTTATTGTTTGTGGAAATTCTTAAAACAATTTAATAATGATAATAATAACTATAAAACAAAATATTAAAGAAAGACGTACGAATTAACTCGTAGTTGGCTTCTGCGTAGCGATTTCAGTTACAGAAGCCAACTACGAGATAATTCGTAGGTCCTTTTTCTCCTAAAAAAAACATAATTTTTTTGTAGTGTTTAATCCAAAGTGATTATTATTTTTTGCCTAATGTTCGTAACGTTTTTAGTCAGAAAGAATTGGACATGAGACAATATTCCAAAGGAACAAGGAAAAATTTTAACATTAATTAATTTCAACTTACACGGCAGAACAGAAACAACGTTGTTTTTCGAGAGCCGCTACACTCCCATCATCAGTGTTCATGTGTGTTTCCATGTATCCGCCACTGTTTAGGTGGCTCGGTTGAATGTGATTTCAAATTTGTATTTATACAAATAATGTCTAGAAAAAGCATACGAGAGTTATTTGTATTATTAGTTGTTTTTACAGTAAAAACTGCTTTACCACTGTCAATATTAAATTTTACCATCACTAATTAACGTTAAATTAACCCATTGTTACACGTTGGTTTGCTTTTTAATGATACCTATGATCTAGAAAAAGGGTTTTTAGTATTTATAATGTAAAAAAATCAAATTGTCATTCTTGGCCAGTTTTCTGAAAATTGCCGTGGCAGTCAACGTTTTAAAGTACACATTTTGAGTGGAATTCGAGGATATTCTTTTAATTGTAATTTTATTTAATTGAATTTTTTCACCACACAACAAAAAAGATTAATAAAAAAAGGGGGAAAAATATAATATACTGATAGCTGTCAAAGTACTCAACGTACGGAATGGGACAAGGCTCATAAGATAATCTGTGTTTCAGCTTAGTTGTCAGATGAAAAAAGCGTCATATAACGTACAACGGATTGTGCAAAAACAATTCCTGTTATTCTGGTTACGTGGCCTTGAATGGAGCTCCTCAACAAATTTGCCTTTATTTAGTAGCAGATTAGCATTAATAAACCTTCCTACTCTCAAAAGTCGTCGTACAATATTAAATGTTTCTTTTATGATAAACCTTATCAATGGTAACATTTGCTCTGAATTTCTTTTAAATTCTGTTAAATTTAATATTCTTTGCTGTAGTACTCGCCATTATAATTCTTTTGGTTATTCAGTTTTGTAGGACTAATTATGCTATGGCTGATCCTTTCACGAGATTATGTCGTCAATATAATTATTTGTCTGAACTTGTTGATTTTTCTTAGAATTTTAATATTATTTCTTAATTCATAACTTATAAAATTTTATTATAATTCTAGTAATTTAATATAATTTTAGTATCTTGTTCTAAGTCTGTAAGGATTAAATCCATTGATTAGTTTTTAAATAAATAAATAAATAAATAAATAAATAAACTATAAAAAAAATAAACTCAAGACACATTGGATAAACGGTTCAACCCCTGCTGAAGCATAGCGTATTTTTTTGCACTTCTTAATTGTGTGTGTGTGTGAGTGTTCTCGTAAAACATGTTTTTAGGCGCCTAATGAGATACTTGGCCCAGTGAAAAAAAACCCTGGACAACAAACACAATCACCCTTATTCCAGTTGGCGACATCGACGTCACGTTAACACAATACCAAAAAAATCGGAACTAGTCTGTTCGCACTCGAAAACAAATTTTGTGCTACTGACAGTCTATTTCTGTTTTCTAAGGTCCAGAAAATAACATGAGCCTGTCAATAGTAGTCACTTGTTTTCGACAACTGGTAGACAAGCCCGAATTTTTTTGTTATTGTGCTGACGTGACGTCCATGTCGCCAATTGGAATAAGGGTGAATAATAATTTGAAAAGAAGGAGTTCTATACTCCTAGCGGACATTTAATTAGTATTATGTTGGGTGTATTATAAACTGGTTGTCCAAATGAAATATTAAAATCAATTTCGAAAAGTCGGCTCATATTGTGTTCACTTTATGCAACCTTTTTTCAACCTTTTCTTGATATACATATTTATATAATTTGCTAATTAATTAAAACGAGCTTGAGCCCACTTTTATATGAAAAAAAACTCCCACTGTGCCGTAGACATTAGAATTTCGTTAGTAGGCTGGATGTGGATACTTAAATTTTTACAATTTTTTACTCACTTATTTGTTTGCAAAGTCTTCCAATCAAAACAAAAAATTTACCTGAAACGATAAAAATAGATATTTTTTTTAAATTTTGAAATTAATATTTTAGTAAACAAATATTGTGTTGTTTTTGACATTTTGGCGAATTTAAATTCCCAGAAAATTTCATAATCCTCTATAGTATTTATTAATAGCGAGAATGAAAACAATAAACATTTTTTGTCTTGTCTACTCATATTGAAAGCAAAAGAGACAGACAAGTCAAGAGGAATTTACACTTAAAGAAATATTAAGGGGAAAACACTGATCAAAAAAAAAAAGTCAATTGTTTTTTAAATGGAATCTCTTTGCTTCACTCAGTTTGTAGCGGTGGTCTTAATGCGTATTAACATTTTAGAGTTCAGGATAATCGATTAATAAAATGTAAAAAGCTACAAATTATTACAAATGTCTGTTAAATAATTTAAAGAATTTTTCTATGTGGCTTGTGGTGATTTTTTTTTGCTTGATTTTCGACTGGAATATAATTCAACTTTTGATTTATGTGCTGTTCATAGAATCCAAGCAATCGAATTGATTGAACAATTTCTATGAAAAACACTCAGTTATTCGCGTGGTTTTCATACAAATTGTTCACTCGATGCGATTGCTTGGATTCTATGAACAGCAAATTCATTAATAAAATTTTTAAGTAGATAACATTTGCATTTGTTTTTTATTGTGTCCACTATTTTGGGCAGAATGGTCAACCCTTTTATGTGCATGTAGGTCAGGTGAAGCTACCTTGCAACGGAATTATCCTTTTTTCCCTCACACTGATCAAAATACACCAACAGTATTGATATTTCTTTTATATTGACGTTTAAAGAGAAAAATTCAAAAATTTTAACATTTAAAGTATCTTAAAAAATTTCTAACTCCACACTTGAATTATGATAAAATCAGGAATCACATTTTTTTCTCCCAGCCTTATTTAAAAATTTCGGTTTTTGGATCCCAAGAATCCCATAAATAGCACTTTTCTTTATAACAACAAATTAAAGCTGAAATAATTATAAAATTTTCATTTTAAAATTGTTAAATGTAATTTGTTAAAATATTTCTGATTTACTCGACCTTTTTATTTAATTTTATTAAATAATTTATTCAAGCTTTAGGTCCAGAAAATAAAAATGTATAAATGATTTATTTTAACCGATATTTCCCTTTCTCAATTCAAAGTTCCTTCAGGGATATATTTAATTAAATACTAATAGTAACAGGGGTTTTTTTCACAAAAGTTTTTATTGGTTTGTGAAAACAATCGTGGTTGTCAGAGAATCCAATGTCGCCTTTTCATATGCAATTCCGACAACATTGGATTCTGTGACAACCCTGAATAACTGTAACTATTAATTTTTAATTAAATATATCCCTGAAGAAGCTTTCCATTGAGAAAGCGAAAAATCAGATAAAATAAATCATTTATGGTGCTTTTGATGAAAATTGTTAAAATTTTAGTATATAAAATTGTTAATAGTGCGTTTAAAAATTTAAAATTTATCATTTATATTTATTTTCTGGACCTAAAGCTTGAATAAATTATTTAATAAAATTTGTTAAAATATTTCAAAAGTTTTAAATTGAAATTATACAGTTTCGGCAATATTCGGAGGAATTTAGTAGTAGTGTTTTTCACTAGTGATTGAAAAATATATCGGTATGAAAATAAATAAAATCAAAAATGAGATTCCGTACTTTCACTCTGTGAGAATTATTTCAATGCTTGATTAAACAACAACAAAAACAATAGGCATTTTCTTTTTGCTATTTTCATCCATAATGTCGAAAACAGCTGACAGTAATAGGTCCGTTCATTTACTCAAAATTCTTAAGGATTTGTAAGAATTCTTAATAGAAATTGTTTTCAAGACGAAAGCAACAAATTGTGATATAAAACATTCTTGCGAATTCTTAGTAGTAAAATGTTTACTTATAAGAAATTTTTAAACAGCTGTTTTGTTTTTGTATTTACAAAAAGAGTTAAAAAAAGAGTGCAAAATAAAATTATTTTGCGAAATAAAATGTATTTATACGATAGAAAAAAATTTTAGTTTCACTTAGGATCAACAGGACCAAAATAAGATGTCTAAAGCAATTGAATTAAGGAGCCACTACATCAGGGTTAGAGGTTGTTCCAGCAAATGTGGGTGATTTCTATAAAATAATGTATTTGCTATTTAAAAATTAATGAATGGTTAAGTGTTCATATACTTATTATTATTTTTGAAAGGAATTTTACAAAATTTTTTTTTAATCTCTCGTTGATGGTTTCTGAAGGAAATTATTTATTCTTTCTTTTCGTTATTATTTTTTAAACTATTGAAAATTCGAATACGAAAATAAATTTATGCAAATAAATATACAATAAAATATAAAAAGAATTTGACAATTCAGGTTAAATAAGTTGGTAATCATTATATACAATATAACGTATTTTAAGAAATCATTCAATCAGCAGTTAAGTTCGTAAATTATCACCAAACACAGAAGCCGATTAGAAAATATTTCTGAACTGTTTTACCTTTGCCTATTTATGTATAGATATTGATAATAGCTAGGTCGAAAATTTTTAGATTTCTTCAATAGGAAATTTATACCATATTGAATTAAATTAAATGGATATTAAAAATAGTGTATATCTTGTTATTTTTAGTCTTTATTGTGAAAATTTTAAGTGTCTCCCTATTATGATTCACGAGATAGAAGCCTGTGATAGACGGACAGATGGACAGACATCTTAGCGAAAACAATAGATTTCCGTTTATACATTTTGTGCACTTATTAATTATATATGACCTACAAAATTTGCAATAACTTTATCAATTCTATTAGAACAGCAGTTCGAACTTAATTTCGAACTTTCGAATTTAAGTAGAATATTGATTTTAATGCCGCATTTCCATAAAATCTTACTTTTTTTATTAAGTTTACACGTTATGCCTGTTTGAAGATTCGAACTTCACTTTAGAGTTTGGCCAAAAATAAATTTAATTACCCGAATACCATATTAAAAATAATTTCTGCTTTACTCAAATACATGGAACATATACATACATACATATGTTCTATCTTGCCAAAGTTCTTTAAAATTTCCCATTTATTTCTTCAAGTGTATTTGAATGCAGCCAGAAATATGAAGAAAAATAAGCCTTTTTATATCCGCAGACTTGAGATTAAACTTTGTTTTGGTTTTTTGCTGCCAAAGAATCCCATTCATTTCTTGGAATTGTTTGTTTATTATTTACGCTATTAAATATTTTGTTTATATACTTATTGTTTTTGTATGCCCATAAAAATAAAGCACATTTTTTTTGTTTAAAATTTTTTTTCAAAGGTTTCAAATATCGTCTCCGTTAGAAAAATACGTTGATTTTGTTTTTCTAGTCGGTTCGTGTGTGTGTGTGTGTGTCATTCTCATTGTTGATTTGCTTTGAGGATGCTTTGATTTTTATTTATTTGTTTTATTTTTTTATGGTTTCATTCTTAGATACTTCCTGAAGGTTTTATAAGGCGTGCGTTTAAATAAAATTTAACATACTACTCGGCACATATTTTTAAAACAAATTTGTCCGAAATAAATTACAAGTTCAAGATTTTTTCTACGGCTCAGTTTTTAATTTTTTCTTATTTTTCATACCACGTTCACCACATTTGTCGTGTTAATCAGCTCAAACGTGATTAAAAAGAGGTGTTCCAATACATTCAAGTGATTTCTTATTTACTTCAAATGGACATGTTTAAATTTTAATCATCCTAAGCCGATAGCCTTAGTCGCTAGTGCTTTAGCTTTAAGATTTATTGTAATTTTAATTATAATAAATATCTAAATAAATAAATAAATAAATAAAAATAAATTTTAATAATTTTGTTCGTACCCAGCTCATGGTGTAGAACCGATCATACAAAACCAACAAATGAGTGTAGCATACAAAATTTTATCAAAATAAAGCGAAATTTTTTGAAGATAAAAGAAAAATAAAAATTAAAAATAAAACTTGTGAAAGTTTAATTTCTTTCCATTTTCAAAAATGTTAAGAATCATAAATTCCTGGTGAGAAAATGATAATAAAAATCTCATTTACAAATTATTCTTTTTGTTCGGATTTTTTTTATCACATTAAATCAGCTGCTGAAATATTAGCATAATCATTTAAATGGAAACCGGAACGACTTTTTTGACTTAAACGCGTTTCTAACCTAATTCATTCAGCAGGAAACAAGTCGCAAGGTGTTCTTCTTGTTTTCGACTTCGAACTCTTGTCGATTGCTTGGAGATAATAAATCTATGCTGCAATTCGTTGAGATACATATATGATTCAGCTAAAGATCCGCTAAATAGAATAAACAAGATACGGCTGGCTGCAGGTAATTTTAATAATTTTTATAAATATGTTTTTGATGATTGTGAATGAGGGGGTAGATAGAAAGAAGGCGTAACAATAAAAAATCGACACTTTTGGCGTTACAGCAGCAATGCATGTAGTGATGCATTGTTATTGATGTTGTTGTAAATGGAACTGCTAGAACTGGTGTTAAATAGGGGAAAACAAATTATGCTAAAAGATAGTGGTTAATTCAATTTCGTTATATTTCGTGAAATACATACATATGTACATAGTACATATATTTGCATGTCTTTAAGAAAGATAGTTCTAAATGGGTGTCCCTTAGACAATTCTATTGCTCTTATCTCATTAATAAATAAATAAAAATAAAAGCCAGAGTTTGTAGTTTCAATAAGAATTTATGGGGAAAGCTACCCAACAAAAGTATACTTTATAGCCTGAGAATTAAAAAAAATCATCAAAGAAAAAAATTTGGCACTGTAGTCAAAACATTAAGTAAGACTTACGATATGTTGCGACCGAAATACAAACTGGTTCAAAATATATGTACATACATAAAGGAAAAACGTCTGTATATTACGACGTGATAGGTAGAGATGGGATCGACTGTGACTTTTCACTCACGCTCATACAAGCTCAGAATAAGAAACTTTGACTAATATACCTTCATTCACCACCTTATATTTTTGGCTCACGTTTATGCACGCTCACTTGAGTGAAAAAAGTTAGTCACGATCATGAAATCTCACGCTGACAAAATACTTACGAAAAAATCTATAAAATAAAAAAATACAATGGAGCAAAAAAAACGAAGCAATCTCGCTAAAAATGTGTATGAATCTGCTCACGCTATTGAAACAAAAAGTCAGTCACACGAGCGGTGGCCATTTCAAGCGGTACGCAGCGTTTCCAAATGTGCAGATTTATCTCTTTTTGCAGTTTTTTAAGTGCAAAACAGGCTCCCAGGTTTTTATTAAAAAACAGTTTTTTTACATCAGTGCAGTTTTTTAAATTTTATTATAATAAAACAAAGCATTCAATTACAATATTATTACCGAAGGCAAATTCAATACCACGTGGCCATTTCCCTACAACAGTACAAGAATAAAACAATTGATCGCCAATTGGCTGCTGAGGCCACCTGGTATTGAATTCGCCTTGTTATTAACGAACATATATATTATAATACAACAATGATATAATTTGTACTTCCTTTTAAGAGCAACACCGTGTTATTTATTTTTTCTCATTCCTTTTTTATGCAATCGTGATATTTGCGAATTATTGCACTTTGATTTTCAATACTATAACTTGTTAGAAGAAAAAAGTATTGAACGCTTTTGGCAGGTAATCTTTAACACAAAATGTTGCGATGGTTCTGAACCATTTCCAAATTAAAAAAAATTAGTTTACGCAATTTTGTCACTACCATTGTCGACAGCCAACGTTGAGAGGATATTTTCTCAAATTAATTTGAATAAAACCAAAACAAGAAATAATTTAGATATTCCTACTCTATGTGGAATTTCGCGAACCAAAGACTTAAAAAAAATAATTTCAATTGCACAAACTTTGTACAAACAAAAGAAATGGAAACTAAATTTAATTAGAATAGGTACAACTAATACATAAATATGTGTAATTAAATAATTAACTATCATCTCTGAATGTGGTGAATTAAATGAAATATTATACGTTATGTTGTTACTTTTAATTTTATACTTATATTTTTTACATCAAATATAAAAATTATATTTTAGTTTTTCTTTTTTTCTTCAATAAAATGAATTAAACATATATAAATATGGTTTTATTACATTTTCTTTAATTTGGTTTTGAAGGTGCAGATTTGGCGGTACGCCTTTCTGTTATCTCAGAAACTTTAGTGACATAAAACTGTTGGCCGGCTTACCAAATGAATATCTTAATACTTTCCTAATAGTAAGAGAGTGGCTTTTATATAATGTTAAAGTGCTGCCCCATCCTCTCGAGAGGTCTGACCATAATCCTATAGAGCACTTGTAGACGTATATGGAGAACAAATTACGCGACCGCCAGTGTAGGAGCAAAAATGAACTCTGAAGTGGACTCCGGGATAACATACATAAATACATACATATGTACCTCCCAATATTGGGCCAGCCAGCCCAACTATTTTCTAAACTAAACTAGGTATTTGTCGAAAACTATTTTTTGATCAAGAAACAAATTCATATAATTTATCGCCAGAAGAAGTTAACAAAATAAAAATTGCGTTACAATTTATTTTCATGCACTCCTTCCTAATGATGTTCATTTTATTTCGCAATCCCATCAACAACAGCAGTTGGTTGTGTCTTATTTTACTACGATCAGTCGTTATTTATTTTTGTTGTTGTTGTTGTTGCTCTTTTTATCACAAATTCTATCATGTGGTCTGATATGTTTTTTGTTTTGATCTGGTTATAAAATTCTAAGAACTTTGTAGTAGCGGAACTCGATTCCTTTGTTTTTGTTTTGACGATGAAAAAAAGAAGGAAAAAAAAAGAATGTTAAATGTTGCCATTTTGTTAATTTCTGTCTGCGAATCTAAAAATCGATGCACAAACACATTTTGTAGAGTGTATCTCTGTGTGTGTGCGTGTGTATGTTTTGTAGGCGGTTTTTAATTAAATTTTTATCGTTACTTTGAACTTTGGATTAGTTCTAGGAAGGTTTAATTTATGATGAGAAACAAACATAAATAAATAGGCCTTTTATAATTAAAGCAACATGTTGTTGGTATTTTTAATTTTATTTTTTTTTGCTTTTTGTTAGTCTTTTTTTTTTGTTTCAGGAATGGACTACTCAGAAAAATTACCAGGAATTTCTGATTAAAAAGAAAAAAAAAGAAAACCGTACAAAAATATCATATTTATGTTGTTATTTTCAAAAGATTTCAACCAAATTTCAATAGCTTTCTTTGTCTTCTATTTAAATGCTTTTAAAATATGTGTGTATGTATGTATTAGGGTGATTGACGCGGTTTTTGAACCGGTTTTTAAAACCGGATTTTCCACAATACGGTTGTCGGTTTTTTCAAAATGTTGATTTTTCGAATGTCGAATAGTCCGGTTGTTTTACAATTAAAAAACCGGATCAGTCGGATACTTTTCAATTTGTATTATAACGTTTTTTTTCAGACGCTTAGTTTAAATTAATCAGCCCGCGAGCATAGAAACAAATTAAACCGGGTGCATTGTGGGGCAGAGTCGTTCTATTTTCAAACTTGAATATAAATTTAAGGAAACTTAAATAAATAAATTTCAAACAAATACATTAAACAGAAAATCTATTTATATTTAATACAAATTAAAAATTTAATAGCTTGTCTGCAACTCGATTTTTGTTTGATTAGTTTATTTTATTTATTTAATAAATAAATTATTAATAAATAAACCAATCAGAAAATTGAGTATGAAATAAAATCGAATGTGCTATAAATTTTCATTTCGAAATACATAATTAATTTATCACATTTACGTGGTCGTTCTTTGAAACTTCGGTGCGGTACTACAAGCAAGATTTCTTTTTATCATTAACAAGAATTTAAGATTGGTAGATGATTAATAAAGTTAGAAAATCGAAAAAGGTTTCTCATTCGAGTCCGAGCTATTTAATCATTGCAGCGAAGTTTTTGCATAAACTGAACACCTTTACGGGCAGTATTCTGCAAATCAAATTCCTCGTTTACTGAAGTTGAAGTTAAATAAACACATTCTTTTTGTTTTCATAAGAAAAACAATGTTGCTCATTTCAAGGCAATAAAACCGATAAATTTGTTATAAATCGTCATATTGTCGCCACTGATCACTTGTCAAAATTTTCAAACGAAATAATCAACGATGCTTAACATTTTTTGCAAATTTTTACTGAGGTTGAACGTTTCAAATACATTTACACAAACAACGTCATAAATCAAAAAACGAGATTTTTGAAGTAAGACAACAGAATTATTACCCCCCATACAAATATTTTGTTTACTCAGCTCTTGACAAGAGAATAGTTTTAAATTTTTCAATTGGGTAGTGGGTAAATTAAAATGTTTTTTTTGGAGTGAGTTATGACGTTGTTTTAGTAAATAAGCGATGTGATCGGTATTTAAGAGATTTGTAATAGAGGTGGGATCGTGAGTGACGAAAACTCACGCGATCAGAATCACGTGAACGAAACAACAAAAACTAATCACAATCCCGTTAATCAGATAAGCGGTGCCCACTTGTAATTTGTGATCATTTATTTTGTGATCATCTCTACTGTTTAATGTCATATTCACACACACATTTCCGGAATTTTTTATTTTTGTTTAAATCCCACACAACGTGATCACCAAAAAATTTCAAGTTTCATCTTCAACAAACATAATTCAATATTTATAAACAAATGCGGAAGAAGTCTGTGTGGAAAACTTTATCTTTACTACGATATTTTACAAATTCTCTAGTTTCTATTCTTGTGTGTAATTTTATTTGTTTGACCTACAAAAAAAGTTGTCATTTACCCCTGAATTTGTCGAACAGCTTTAAGCCCACGTGAATCACGCTGTAATACGTATTAAAAATTTTTTTAGATTCAAATCATAAATTATATTCTTGTTAATCAATTCAGTTTTTCAAGGCAAACTTAGTTAGACTTTAGTCAAATAATAATCACATCGGATTACAATCACTAACAACCAATTTAGTGCGAAAAATAATCAGATTAAAATTTTTCTTTTTTTTTCTGGATCAATTACTGCATTTTGTTGTTGTCCCGCCGCCGTATGAACTTAACAAGCGAAGCATGTTGCCTCAGCACTTTATCGTATGTGTGTGTGCGTTCTAATAATAAATTTGATCTCTTTACATCATGTACATATGTTCATTTATTTGATTGTTTATTGTTATAACAAACATTTTCTTGTTACTGTCTTCACTTACATCAGTCAATATTAAGTATTTAAATGCATTTTGTAAATCAAACACCTCTGCACGAACAAATGAACGAACGAACAACATTGATGCCAATGTTACGAATAAAATTATGAATAGAAATTCCCTTTCAAGTTTAAGATGCCCCAAAAAAAAACCAAAAATTCTCTCCTCGTATTGTTGCAACATCATGATACAATTGCTGTTGAGTATTTGTCTGATTATGCACATGTTGACGACGACAATGATGCCAGCTCAACCTGCATCAATGAGTTTGTGAATGTCTGTCGCCGAGCTGATGAATTTGTACCACCTGCAGTTTTTGTGTTTTAATTTCGTTTATAATTTATTATTAATGTTTGCATCATATAATTCATGTTGAGATAAAACTATGATAAATTTATTGTAATTAGACGGAAGGTATCGGTAGGTGTGGGCACAATAACAACAAATGTTAGCTTTGACATAAATAACGAATGCAAGAGTTATAGGAAACTGCTTTATGTGGGCCACAGACAGAACACAACATTTCTAATTGAAATCTCTGTCCTTTCAAAAAATGACATTTAATATTCTTGTAGAAAACGTTGGCGTGATACGCGGCTCAAGTCCAGTTCTTTAGATCATTGCATTCATATGCAATGTTTAATCCTGCCATAAGTTGTCCCGATCCGACTTTTACAAGCTGTCACTACGAGGTTTCAGCACACTGACAACCTTTTTTTGTGTGCTGCTAGAGCTCAGTGGGCTGGAGCGGATGTTTGTTGCAGATATCCCAATAGCATTCGGGAACTGCCACGGCAAAGCTATTGCAGAGCATTTTTTTATCAACTTATGCAATTATAATTAATTATTTAATTTTTATTTATGCAGTATTTTTTTTTCTTTGATATTAATTAAAGTTACACTTTATGAGCGTGGTGAATTTCTTGATTCGGTGGCCGCGCTCAAAGCCCGCGATAAGAGCTATGCAATAGCTGAAAAGCCTACGAATTGTCTGTTTGTTTGTGTATATCATTTTTTTCAATCACGATTGCTCGTAAGTAAGTACGCCATTTTTTGTTTTCCTACATGTAAAAATCTGTTCTGGCAACACTGTATGTTAATGAAATCAATAGCATACTTTAGGGGTTGCTTTACTTTAAGCGAATGCTAGGCGATTGAAATGCTTAAAAAACAAAAGACTTAAGAAACAAACTTAGTGTTAGGTTTTATTTTCGTTACGGAATTTCTTGATTTGGTCGCCGCGCTCAAAGCCTGCGATAATAGCTTAAAACCGGGACTCGAATTTTCATACTCTTGTTTCTATCCTGAAACAGGGGTATATGTTATTTACCGGGCATACCTTCCCATGTATAAACAGGTTTTAGAATATTTTACCATGGTGACTGCGAAAGCTTGACATCCTTGTCACTGCCATACCCAGCTGATGTGCTCCACACTTACGACGACACGCGCTCACTATATAATCTTCTAACTTCGGTGCAAGTTGTCCCTTCTGGCCAGGAGTTGCGCTCGTGGTGGATGATTATGACGTTATTTCCTTGACGCTTTGCCCTATTTCTATTTTTATTTGTTTACAAGAATTTTTTTTACGTTTTCTGCGACACTTAGCGATCATCATCCACACCACAAAAAAATGGACCAGTTCTTGAAATTGACTTCCTGTTGTCAAAGGCAGAGCAGCCAACTTCACTCATAAAAATTGTCTAAAAAATTCAAAGTATATACAGAGTTGCATTCTTTGGGATACAATATGTAATTGCGCTGCCAACTTGTCAGACTTTCCAAACTTTTAAATTTTATTCAATTTGCATTTCCATGAATCGCTACAAAGTCAGTGGGCGGGCAACATGCTAGAAAAAAAGTATATAATCACTTTATTCCTGGATGGAATAAAGACGACACCAGTTTATCATTGACAATTTTGAGACTAAACTACTCGTATGTAGATTCTGCGAAACGCAAAAATAATCACCGAAGAACATTCTCTGTGGATTGTCCGGCGGTGGCGGCGTGCAGGCTGAAGTTCCTTGAAGGCATTTTTATGACTACAAGTGAAGTATAAAATATCTCACCGTGTAGGCTAATTGGCCTAATTCTATCTACTAATCTACTTCAGTAAATACTCGGGCTGCACAAAAGATCCTTTGGGTTGCGATGTCTATGGCCTTTATAAAAAAAATACCTGGATGGAAGTATAGCACGAGAGGTATAACGCAATAAGCATTAAAAGCAGCGATGCTACCAGGCGACACACAAAATTCGTAGCACGTATGCCGACGTCGTATTGAGCTGCTGCTCGGAGAGAAATTCTTGCAACCGATTAATGAACTCATAGAGGAGTCGTTCAAGAAATTTTCCAGATGAGCAAAAAAAAAATAGCTTAACTTTTAATCCGAGCAGGACAAAATTAATTCTGGTTATGAAAAGATATCAATCTCTATATTTTACACTCCCATGATATACTGCTAAACTTGAATTTGCTGGCGGCATAAAAAAAGCTTCCGATTTGTAGAAAAAAATTATATATGAATTTCTTAAAACAACTGCAACATTCATTCAAGCTTATGTTTGTTAAGCTAAACTGTCTGTCACAAAACTACAAATCAACATTCTTGCATTAGAAAAAAAACGAAAGATCTATTACTTTTATTTTCATAAAGATCGCACACACCATTTAAAGATCAACGACACATAACATTTGGTCAGATCTAGATTTGAAACGACAAATTGATTGATTAACACACTCTTTATATGGATCACTTTCACTTACGACTGTCAATAAAATATCTTATTGATCGATCTATTTTAAGTCATATTACAAATCCATTTTTTTTCTTACATTTTCAACGAAGTGACATAAAAAAGCGGAAAGAAATGCACAAGAAAAAAACAGACACTGATCATGGCTGATGCAATAACACTTTTTTTATTTCACTCAAGCCGGCTGTTTATCTGCAGTTGATTTCTTGAATTGCCATTATATTGTGTCAATTCATTCATTTAGCCAGTCAGTCATTGATGATTATAATGATGATGCTGATGCCGATGCCGTTGATCATCCGTGGCCAAGCGAACACCATGTGTGTGGTCTTCTATTTCTATATTAAGTTTTGATCTTGTTTTGCGGTTTTATGTTTTCCTTCTTGTCTCATCGTTTTAGTCTTAGAATTAGTCAATCGCATGTGAATGTCGTCTGTAAGTTATTTTATTTATTTATTTTTTTTTTAAATTTTTATTAAAGATTGATCATCATTTTCTGCAACAACGTTGTCGTTAACATCATCACACGTTTTGTGTTTTTTACAGCCATCTTTAAGCTTGATGTTTGTAATTTTTGTTTTCCTTATTTATAGCTTTCAGTTTATTTTTCCATCTAATTCACACATTGAATGAACATATTTTTTTATTTATTTTTTTTTTTTTTGTGCAATCTCGTTTATGTTTTGTTGAAGGAACTTATTCAAAGTCATTTTCCCTTAATGGTCAAAACCATTAATGATATCTTTATGGTTAAAGAAACAAACGCACAATGCGAAAAGACCACACACGCACTGCACTGATCAAAGAATTATTAGCGCTTAAAATTGTTAGAAATATGAAATCTTGTAAGATCATGAAAGGCGCATGTTTGAAACTTTACTAATTTGCGGTGAATATTAAAAAGAGAGAGAAGTGAAACAAGATATGGAAGAATTGGTAATAAACATAAAGAACATTTCGGAAGATCTTGAAACGGGCCTAAGCCGTTAGTTAGAAGCATTTAAAAATATAATTTAATTTACTCAAATATTCTGATGACACATTTTCTGCTGCAAAATGTCTCGAAAAGGTATTTAATTTTTTTTCAATTACTAACATTTTCAGAGAAAAGTTTTCTATTAATTAAAGTTTTATTGGAATTAGAAATGTACGATAAATTGTCGATAACTAAAATTTCATGAAAATTTTTTTTTGTATAAACATAATATAGTCCTATAAAAAATATTATCAGTGAAATTGTCTATAGAATTTTCTAAATAATTTTTTTTACAACAAAATTGCCTGTCAGTAAATTTTGTTATAGAGTTTTTTTAAATAAATTATTTTGATAAGAAAAAATTTTTTAAGAACATTTTTCGAAAATTTTCTTAAAAATTTCTTTTGAAAATTTTTCGACAACTACAATTTTTTCAATTTTGATTTACAACGATTTCAATAGATATAATTGTATATAGAGAAATTTTTGATAAATATAATTTTGTATGGAATAAAACTTGATGAACAACATTCTTTAGCTTTTTTAAATTCATTTTAGTAAATTAATTATTTTTTAAAATTAAATTTTGTATAGAAATTTTTCGAGAAATTAAATTTTTCAAAAAAAGTTTTTTGATAAAAAAAATATATTGAGAAATTTTCCATTAAAAAATTTTATATTGAAAATATTTCCATTAAGATATTTTGTATAGAACATTTTTCGAAAACTAAAAATTTTAACAGAAATATTTCCATAAATAAACTTGTCTATAGAAAAGTTTTCGATTATCAAAATTTGCTAAACAAATTTTTTGAGCTTTGCAAAATTTTTGTGTAAAATTAAATTTTTTATTGAAAATTTTTCGATTAGCAAAATTCTCTAAAATTCACTGTATGATAAATAAAATTTTTTATGGAATAAAAAAGTTTTATTTTTGTCTACAAAAAATTTATATAGAATTTATTTTGCTAAAAATCAATTTCAAAAGAATATTTTTCGATACCTTAAAACTTCAGCAGAAAATTTTTTAATCGATATAATTTTTTATGTAACATTTTTCAATTAATATAGTTTTCTTTCTTTCTATTTTTCAACTAATAAAATTATTTATAAAAAATTTGATTGATTACTAAAATTCTTGCTCGTTAAAGATTTTTACAGAAAATTTTTCGCCTAATAAAATTTTTGATAGAAAATTTTTTAAAAGTTTCATTACTAAATAAATATTAATAAAATTAGTTATAGAAAATTTTCTCGCTCGTCTAATAAAATTTTTCCACTAATTAACAAATTTTTCGACTGATAAAATTTTGTTTAGAAAATTTTGTAACTTTCGACTCATAAAATTTTTTATAGAAAATTTTTCGACTCATAAAATTTTTTATAGAAAATTTTTCGACTCATAAAATTTTTTATAGAAAATTTTTCGACTCATAAAATTTTTTATAGAAAATTTTTCGACTCATAAAATTTTTTATAGAAAATTTTTCGACTCATAAAATTTTTTATAGAAAATTTTTCGACTCAAAATTTTTTATAGAAAATTTTTCCACTCGTAAAATTTTTTATAGAAAATTTTTCCACTCGTAAAATTTTTTATAGAAAATTTTTCGATACTGGATAAATTCGTTAATTTATTAAGAGAGAACTTTTTTGGAACAATTTATTATTCATCAATTTATTATTAAGAAGAAATGGGTAAACTCAGATTTGAAATAAAACCAAAAAACAACAACTCTTTTAATTTTTTCGACTCAAAAAATTTTATATAGAAAATTTTCGTTTTTTAGTGAGCCTTTTAGACATAAATTTTGCTGGGAAATATTTTAAAAGATTTTTTTCTATATTTTTTTATATTCTTATTTATCCTTTTCTATTTATCAATAAATATTTTTGCGACTATCTACAAAACTTGTGGCAAATAGTTTGTTTGTGTATTTTCTAATACATTAAAGTTATCTATTCTGTATCCATACAAGTAAAGTTTTCTATTTTATCTAACAAATGCCTGTCTAATGCAAATATATTCTGCTAGCTGCGCTGCCACATGATCAAGAAGAGATTTTTTACAGGCAACTTCAACAACATGATACCATTTATTTGAATTTTGATTTGGTGTTTTCAATGAAATTTTAAACTTTAGGCAAATATATATTTTGAAAATTTATTTGGATTTTCTTCAAGTGCGTTCAATCTGGCAATACTATTTTGTTAAATCCCCACTAAATCAGAACAAAAAAAATCACACACTCTCTTTCATTTGTTGTCGGGCAGCTCAAACTCGTACATGCATGTAACTAAATATCAAGAACAATTCGCCAGGATTTGTGCTGCAGTAATACAAAAAAAATAAAATGTTTGAAATTGATTGAAGTTGTCAGTTTTGCCGACAAAGGCGGCAACCATTAAAAGAAAAGTGCGATTCTGTGTGTACAAACGGTGTGCAACAGCAACAGCAAAATACGACAACCAGCGAGCAAAACCAGGCTGAGAAAAAACAAAAACAAAAAACCAGAAAGAAATAGAACAAAAATTCACTTTGACTATTCTGGCAGTGATTCGAGAAAATAAAATGGGAATAGTTAAATAAACAACAATAATATTGAAAAAACACCGCAACAACAAATGGTCAACATAAAAGCGAAAAAAAATCTAAACAAAAAATCAAAGGCAAAGTACAAAAACGTTTGTGCGCTAATGGACAATTGAAGGCGGGCGGTAGCACCAGCAAAAAGAATTGTTTGACAAAAGAATTTATTCCGATCAGCTAAACTTTAGGTAAAGTAGAGTTTGCATAAACTTACAACTAAGTTTATTTGAATAAGTTTATTGAAATGAGAGCAGAAGAAGTATTTTGAAATTGTATTTATTTTTATTTTTTAAGATAAGTAACAACTCGGTCAATCAATGCGTACAAATCAGGAAATGTGTTGCCTTCTTTGGGAAAGGGATAGCGAGAGAGGACAGATGGTTAAATCAGAAAGCTGAATTCTTTTACAACTCTGCTATTGAGCGTCATGTTAATTTTTTGAGCAGAGTTGCAGCGCCACTGTAGCCATATTTTATTATAATACCGATGAAGGGGGGTGTGGTGTACATTAGCAGAGAACAGCATTATTTACTGACCAGAGCTATGCCTTCATCACTTAAGAAGTCCAACAACAAGTAACACATTGCCACACTAATGTAGATCTGAAAAAAAAATACAGAAAGACAGGCAGATAAAGTTTGAAGAAGAAGGGGCGAAAATGCAGAGTGTGTAATACACATCCCTCTGTACAGGACATTTTTTGATTCTCTTTTGTTATTTTTGCAATTTTCAGCTTGTTGCTTTATATCATATTTCTCAAGCTCAAATTGTCTTCTGAAAGAACACAATAAACTGAATGTAAGGATTTTTGCAAATATTTTGTTTATATAAAAAGTTTAATAATAATAAATCAATTAGTTTTTAACGGATTTTTAAAACCAAAGTAGCATTTTTTTCCTTTACAAAATATATTTTCATATTATGTGTATAAAAAATAGGGTTCTCTTACAAAATACTGCAAAAAATGAAAGATAGCGAAAAATTTTTACGGAAAATGCCTTTGCGGCTAAATTACTAAGATGTTTTTGAAATTAAAATGAATATCATATACATCATTTTAGAGGCATAAGTCTCTTCTTTCTAAATCCGTCTTAAATCGGTTAATATTCAACTAAGTTACAGACCTATAAGTGCATAGAGGTACGAAAACCCGGTTTTTTGCCCGTCACTCTAGATTTTGGGGGTGTCCCGGAAATTTCAAATACATCTTCTTGATCTACTCGACAGCACCTACAAGAAAAATAATATCACTTCCCAGGTATTTCGACTTCGTTCTTTTTTGTAACACAGTGTAATCATTATTTGCCTTATAGACAACCCCCGCTAATTACTTCAGCCAACAGCACCCTCAAATTTAATAATTTCATAATTCAATGAATAGTCAAGTTCAGTTTTGTTTAAAACTCCATTAGACTTCCTTGTTTTGTCTAATTTCTTATAGCAAAAGTTTAAAAAAATTTTTCTTTACAGTAATTTATAAAGTGATGTCTCTGATCGTTCAATTAACGCAGCCCACTTTCGATCATATAACAAACATAAATAAATTGCACTTGATGCAACAAACTGTCGTTAAGAAATTATGAAAATTTTTCAATTTAAAGTTTCATATTCCAACTTTTAAGTGATGACAGTGATGACTTAATATTGGATTTTAGCAAAATCAACAGTTGGCAAAAGAAACAGCGAATCTCAGCATAATTTTCGTTCATTTTAACAAACAGTTCAAGTTAACAAAGACATGATTGAGAAAAAAAAATTGCATTATATTTTAAGAAACATTTAAGAGGGTGTTCAAATGTGAAGTAATTTAAGCAAAAGTTTTATACATTTTATTCAGAAAGAATTGGAAAAGTTTAGATAGGAGTAACTAAAACTTCGTTCTGACCAAACAATAAAGAATAAGACATTAATTATACAAAATTAGCAACTCCAGTGTTCTATCTATCTAATGCCTGTAAGTAAAGCGGCAACTGAACAACTGGAGAGATGTAAGATAGAATCGAGCGCTTGCCAGGCGCTCTTTGAAAATTGACATATTAACTTAGAGCATTTTCATACTAGTGTTGTAAAAGTATTGAGTATTTCAGTACCGAGCAATCAATGCCGTAAGGAATGAGTAAATTTTTTCCGTTTTTGAGATTTAGCGTGGATACACTTCCTTTTATTACTAACAATGTATGGTAAAAATTTTGTTTTCAAATTTCCACGGAAAACCCTCTTTTAAAGACAAAACATTTTTTTGTACGAAACACAAAATTTTTATTTTCAGTGGAAAAAGGGAATAAGTCCACGCTTACATTTATATTGCATTAATTCATTTATCGTCATTGTTAACTTTGCTTTTAATTACTCTTATTTTTTTCTATTTCTTGCCTCTCTTCGAGCTTTCGCTATTTGCCAATTTTTTGTGTTCTTTAAATTGTATTGGACAAAATAGAAATATCAAAACTGTCTTAAGTTTAATCAAATTAGTTCAAAGTACTGATATAAAAGCCAAGTCAATTGAAATTAAATTTTTAGTAAGCGGACATACCTATTTACCAAATGACGCCGATTTCGCCATTATTGAGTCTAACGCAAAAAAAATTCAGCACATTTATTCGCCAAATGATTGGATAAATATAATCGCAACATGCAAAAGAAAGGAACAGTTTCGAGTGATTTTTTCTCTACAAAATCTTCGGAAAATAACGTTTGCAATCGCAAAACCAATGCCGCGGGAAAAACGATAAACTGGCTCCAAATGAGGTGGATCAAACTAGAGAGATAAAAATAATTTCGATGAAAATTTTGGATTTGAAAATATAAACATAAGAAAGAAAGGTAAAGTAATGTTATTGAATAGCGAGAGTCAAAGTCTATTGTACCCTGAAACAAGAGCTATAACAAAAGAAAAAAAAGAGAATATGATTGATTTATTAAAATATATCCCTCCCGTGTACCATACTTTCTATAAAAACTTGAAAACAGTATCAAGTGAGAAAGATTATTCTGAAGAAGACATAATATTTTGTTAAATTTTTTTTTAGTTATTTTAGTAGTTTTTTCTTTTAAAAAGAAGAAATTTTTTATGTTATTTTTTTTTAAGTTCATTAAAAATAAAACTGTGCGAATGCACTGACCTAAGAAAGAAATTATCTGCAGCCTTTTTTTTTTGCAATATTATAAAAAATGTACTCTTTCCAAAATATACTAATTCAATTAAAACACTACGCAAGGTAAGCCAAGATTTAGATGGATATTTTTTCATTTTATTTCCGAACGAATGCTCAAAGTCAAAACATAATTAATTTGCATTTCTACGCTATCGATTTTAACAACAAAAAATTTGGTAGACTTGTTCCCTTTTTCCACTGAAACTCTTATCAATAAAAACGTATTTGCATCATATTAACAGATTTTGTGAACACATACACTTACATACTAACATTATATATTTACAAATTGTAAAAGAAGCCCTAATAATAATTTTACAATTTTAATTTTGAGTTTTGTTGTAACAACTAGTTTTAAAGTCAACATCAACTGTTCTGTCGTTTTTCTGCATTTCAAATTTTTGGACTCATTACCTTTATCCACTGAACGACTCATATGTAAATACGAAAATTTTATTTGAAAATGTTTTAAATTAACACAACTCGGTTTTGCGGAAAGTTAAGCGCAAATGATTTAATCGTGTGCAACAATTAATGAGCTTGGCCGTTTAGTCAGACATTTTTAATGGATTATTAAATTTGCAAATCCATGAATTATTATGGAGTACGTGTAATAATAAAATCGAATTTTAACCGATTAAATATTTTTATTTGGAAATAAAAAAAACGTTAAAAGTATTGAGTAGTATCGAGTACTCAATTGAAAAAATATTGAGTAGTCAAAAGTAGCCGCTTTTTACAACACTATTTCATACTCAATAGATAATAAGAAAAAAACATGTTATGCCCGAGTAAAATTATTCACTCAAACAATTAAATGTGTTCATTAAAAAATCGAAAAATTAGCCACCCATTTAAAAATCTAAATTGCTCAACGAATTTTTTCCAGTGTAGTTGAACTTTTAGAGCTAGAAAAAAACAACACAATACATATATTTTCATAAGCCATTTTTGGAATTCCATAAAAAATATTAAAAACTCTCTTTCTTTAAATTGACATATTGCCATTTGTCTTCGATAATTACCAATTAACACCCACTGTTGACAAGTAGTCACAGTAGCCGACACTCCAAGTGTTTATTAGGAGCCTTAAATAGCATTTTATTTTTATTTATTTTAATCACCAATGAAGTAAGTATTTTTTTTTTCTTTAAATTTTTTGCAACCCGCACATTTGTATGGCAAACTTTGTCGGCAATTTCAATTTAATCAGAAAGAAAATTATGAAAAAATGAATTCAAAGCACGCTTATGCCAAAAAAAACAAATACAAAAAAATTCAAATACTTATTTCATTTTAAAAAAAATTGCTTAAAATGGTTTTCAACTGCAGTGGCTTGGCTGGCGCTGGGATTTATAAAAAACGAAAAACGGCGACATTTGTTTAAAAAAAACCACTCCATCAGCAATTTATTTCAACAATTATTTACCACCTACTTATTGCATGAGTTGTTGTGGAAAAATGTTGTTCATTTCGTGTTGTTTGTTGCAAGTGAAGCCAACGAAAGAGATTTGCTGAACACCTGATTTCTGTTGCATTAATTAATTTTTTCTTCGCTGTTAAATTTGCAAGTTGGCGTATTTACACGAATCGTCATCATTGCTGAATCAGCGTTGCCGTTTTGCTTGCTTTTAACCAAAATTAATATTTTTTTTCAATGTTTACATGAGTACTTTCTTTATATATTTGGGTTACTTTTTTCAACCAAAAATTTAGAATATTTTTTATTTTATTTTATATGCTGAATTTCTCAAATCAAGCCATCTACACTAAACATAAATTGCCTAACATTACCTTTAACATCATGTTAATGTTAACTGTATACTCATCATTTCCTCATTATTACTCATTGTTTTAACATCATTGATGAGCAGTGATGGCATTTTGGTGCTTTTCGGGTATTTTTTGCTTTTTGCCTCTCCATACGTGCGAAATTTTGTTAAATACTCGTTTTTGAAAAGCGGGTATTTACAGTGCTTTTCACAATTTCTCACAGTGCATTTTGTGCTTTTTTTTGTAAAACTGGGAAAAGTTTTTAGTTACAAAAATTGGCTACTTTTTTTAAGCGCAAATATTTATTTTTTTTCAAGCGTGACTTTTTTCCGCTGGGGTTGAAAGAACATTCAGTTTGATGAATTTGCTTAAAACAAAAATTAGACACCTGTTATCCTTAAAATGCGCTACTGCATATTAAGTTAAATTACTGTTTAAAATTTGAAAATGCATGTTATAGAGATTTTCAACTGCTTTTAAATGTTTGTAGCAAAATAAATTCGAACGAATCTTACAAAAAATCTCAACTCATAACTTATTTGTGGCCTGATTGCGAAGACGAAATGTATATTTTTGATAGCAAAATAAACGAAAATGAAACGAAAAATCGAGTGTAATGCTATCATGAATTTCATTCGACTTTGAATTCCTTTCTTTTTTTTTAATCGATTCCATGTTATTTAGAATTTAGAGAAATTTATATACTACACATCGCTTCTTTAATGCAACACGATCACATTTTAAAAATCCAAATCTTTTAAGTTACTTAGAAAACAATAATGTTGAAGGGATTTCTTTATATGTAAAAAGTTTTTCGGTAGTTTATGTATGCTGAATTTAAAAAAATGTAAATGCATGCGTTTTTCAAGAAGTAATTTTATTGCTGTTAACTATTCCTTGGGAGGTCGGTCATCAGTTGGATTTGGTTGATTCATTTCTTGACCTTGGAATTTTGCTGGATCCTAAATTAAATTTTGTTTTTCATATTACTTTGGCTGTAAATAAAGCTAGAAGTGTTTCTTGCCTTTATAAAGCGTTGGTCTAAAGAGTTTTCTGACCCTAAACATTACGAAGCAGCTTTACGTGTCTCTAGTTAGACCTATCTTAGAATACGGATCAATCATATGGGATCCATATTTGTTTCTTTTATGATAAACCTTATCAATGGTAACATTTGCTCTGAATTTCTTTTAAATTCTGTTAAATTTAATATTCCTTGCTGTAGTACTCGCCATTATAATCCTTTTGGTTATTCAGTTTTGTAGGACTAATTATGCTATGGCTGATCCCTTCACGAGATTATGTCGTCAATATAATTATTTGTCTGAACTTGTTGATTTTTCTTAGAATTCTAATATTATAAAGCATAAAATCATTGTTTTTCTTAATTCATAACTTATAAATTTTTATTATAATTCATGTAATTTAATATAATTTTTGTAAATTGTTATTAGTCTGTAAGGATTATATCCATTGACTAATTTTTTAAATAAATAAAAAATAAAAAAATAAGTTATTTGCAGCCAAAAAATAACTTAATCCAAATCATATGAATACCCACTAAAAAGCCAATGCAGCCCTGCTAACATTTTTAGTATTTCAATTTTGATAAATGACTACGGTGCAATAAAGGAGCGATATTTTATTTATTTTATTTTTATATATATTTTTATACATGTACCATATACTCGTATATTCTTTTACTCCTATTTTTCATTTGTTATGTTTTTTTTACTTCTATTTAATGGATTGTGATTTTATTTTAATCAATATGTTAATAAATTCTATTTGACAAGTCCTTTAAGTATTTTTAAGCTAAAACTTTACTTGGTCATAGTTGGTTGAATACTAAAAAAGAAATTCAACTACAAATGACAGAAGCCTAACAACATGATTAAGTACCGCTTATTTCTCTGCAGCCAATGGCGCTGAATAAGCAAGAGAGACTGAAATATATAGAGTAGTTATTCATCATAGATGGGATTTCGTACTAACCGAAATTGATTTGACATGTGAAAATGAATAAGTTTGTACTTTTCGTATCCTAATGTGTTAAATAATACGGTTAAATAGTTGATATTCCTGATCACTAGTATCCACCGTCAAAAGTGGTAAAATTGAACAAAGAACGCTGATGAGATGGTGTAGCGACCTCGAAATCAGTACTGATCCGTTCTGCTAGTATGATGAATAATAAAAATTGTTCTATATATAGTACTCTCTTAATAAAAAAATAATAATGAATTTATCCAAAAAATTTTCTAATAAAAATTAAATATTAAAAAAAAATTAGAATAAATAAATTGGTAAATTCGGGTTTGAACTTGAGCCAAAATTAATCGTTTCAATATATAAAAATATTAATAAAAAGTTCGACTAATTACTTATAAACATTAATTATAGATATTTAGTTTAAAAATTTTTTGTTTTATTTTTGACGTTTTCAGATAATTATTTTTGGCGATATTGACGATGTTTCGCTCTCAATTTGACGAATTTACCGCGACTTCATCTGACAACTGTGGTTCTGTAGACAATGCTTTCAACAGTTGCAAAACTAATTCTTTTGATTAAATGATCAATTTTGCCATATTAAAAAACAGATGACTGTTTTTAATGGCGACTTTAATTAATTTAAAAATTTATTTTGCTTTGACTAATTCCGGTGTTGATGTTAAAAAAAGTTAAAAAAATTAAAAGTACAACGCCTGCCAATCCGGACACTCGCTAATTCGGACTATCCTGTAATCCGAACATTAAAATTTTTCGGCCGTTTCGCTATTTTTCCTATAAAGTCCGGACAATAATTGTTCTTATTTTTTAAGTATGTAATTTTTTTCGTTATTTTACCGCTAGACAAAATAATTATTTGTTTGTGTGTAGGCAAGAATTAAAGATGAATCGTGTTTGAAGAATGGTTTTAGGAAAGAGTTTATCAAAAATGTGAAACAATTTCATGTGTTTTCTGATTATTTTGGTATTGGACAATGCGCCATCGCACCGACTTTTGTACCTATATATGAATGAAAAAATAAACGTGTTAATTATTTTCTTCGACCTTAGAATTTGTAAATATTTGTTCTTTCTTTCTAGAGCCTGAAAGAAAGAACAAATATTGAAAAAATAAACTTAAAATCTATTTTAACTAAATCAAAATGCATTTCAATTTTGCTTATTTTTGTTTTCTCATTTGGTTACTTTTTTTAAAGGAAATTTTAGTTGCAAAAATTTTTTGTTGGTGGCAACACTGTTGCTGATCAACATTAATTTGTTACTTCTTGTTTTAAGTTGTACGAACACAAATAAAATTAATGTTTTGTAGATGTTTATCAAAATTACTGTACGTGTATGCGACTTGGTTAAAGTATAAGTTTGCGTAATATTCGTAATTGAAATCATGTTGGTTAATTGTGATTAAAGTACCTTTTGATAAAAAGTACCTTTTTTAAAAACCATTAAATTTTCAATAAGAAGCACTACATAGTGATAAAATATACATAGCTATTCTGATTTAGCAATACAAAATTGATTGAATTCAATTTCAATCTCCATAAAATATTAAAAGATCTTAAAAAAAGTACTTTTTGATACTTTCATTTTAAATTATTAAATTCTCTTTTTGCGGAAAATTTTCATTTTATTAATTTTGTAAGGCCTCAAAAATATAGCGGGTGATATGCTAGTACATCGGTCTGGCGATAGTGGATTTCTTTCCCATCAAAGACTCTGGTCTGCTTCACTACAACGAATACAGAGGAGGCCTTTTTACTCTGCCCTCTAAATTAAGTTACAAAACAATTTTAATTATCCTACAATTTCATACAAGTTATTCCATCTAATCTAAATTCAATTACTAAATTTGAAATCCATCGATCTTAAACAATTATTGTAACAACAAATAAAAGCAAGCTTTCGCAGATCACACCAAATATTGACTATCAGCGACAATAAAAGTTACATGAACAAATTACTTTCCGGTCTAAACACATATTTTTAAATTAAAAAAAAAAATCTAAAATATTTAAATAAATTTACTAATTAATAAACAACGTCGTCCTCATCAGCACTCTCCTCAGCGAGGAAAATATTAATCTAGATTAATTTAAATAAAATGATTTACATGACAAACAAAATAGCAGCAAACAGCCAAATATGGCAAAATTAGTTGGGAGATTTTAATTAAAAATACATTCAGATGAGTTGTGAAAATATTTATGAAGACTTTCAAATGATTTATTAACAGATTAATGGAGAAAAAACATTTACAGAAACAATTAAGCAGCCAAGAACGAGTGAGTGTAGGTTTCTGGAAGACAGCTAATAAGACTACACTGAACAAAATCAAATGGGCGTTGAATGATTGCTTACTTAGAGCTGATCTCTATCTCAGTCAGAGATACTCGTACTTTGTAAGGAATTCATATGAAATCTTTCATACAAATCAAATAAATCAAATTAATTAAGTGTTTATGAGTTTTTCAAATAATAATTTCTTTCTTTGGTTGTTGTTGTTGTTGTTATCATTGTTGTTATTTGTTTGCAATGCAACCATGTGTAGCCCAACAAACAATTTAATTATTTTGTGTGCAGTCTTCTTTCTATGCACGATAATTAGTAATTCTAAATAAAAAAATCTTTATTTTTGTTGCTTTTGTTTCATTTACCGCCGCCAGCCAGTTTTAACTTTATTTCTATATAATTTACCAACATTAAATTTCTAATTTATTACTACGAGTGCAATTAGAAAATTACACATGTGTAGTGATGAATTTTAATTAAAAGTAGCACGTTTTGTTTTGCTGTTGCAAATGCGAAATACGAGTATAAATAAATTGCCGCCTAAAACTAAAATTTCTTAGAGAATTTAATTTAAAAATTTGATTTTGTTTTAACATTTTCAAAATCAGAGTGGGCGGTTCCGATTAGAATTTCGCTTCGAACAGACCATGAACAGACATGATTTTTGTGCCTTAAGAAATTAAATAAAAATAATAAAGAAAATATCATATCGTGGAACAGACGTAATTTTTGTGCCTCAACACCCTTTCAGTACTGACGCTGAACTACTGGGAATTTTTCATAATTTTTGGAATATGTGGTCTCTATATCGAACGAAAATATTCACCTTTATTCCAGTTGGCGACATCGACGTCACGTTAAGACAATACCAAAAAATTGGAGCTTGTGTACTCGCTTTAGAAAACAATTTTGAGCTACTGACAGTCTATTTCTGTTCTCTAAGGTCCAGAAAATAACATGAGCCTGTCAATAGTAGTCAGTTGATTTCGACAACGGTTAGACAAGGCCCAATTTTTCGGTATTGTGTTGACGTGACGTCGATGTCGCCAACTGGAATAAGGGTGATTATCAATGTTTATGTTTGATTATTTTTATATCATTCAAGGGTTTTCAGGATGCATCGCGGTAAGATTTTTTAGCCAAACCGCTTTTCAATTGGTTTAAAATATCAAATTTTATATATTAAATTAAAATATGCCCACTTCACTATTTGTTACGGCATTCGTTGTCGATCGAAATTTCAATACAATTTAAATACAAATTTCGATCGATATCGAATGCCGTAGTTTTCCGCCAGTACTTTTGTAATTGAAAACACAACTTAATTCGGCGGCTCATTTTGCCAAAACGGAAATGTGAAGCAAGAATTTTGTAAATATTTAAGTAACGGTAAAACGAACAGCGGAACAATGTGAAAAACAAACATAAAGAACAATCAAAGCAATCGATGCGTGCCGGTCTATTTGACATTGCTCAAATAGAAGTGAAAATATTGAAACCGAAACCCAACCGCACAATTGATGCATCAAGGTCTGAAAGAGTTAAGAAATTAAATAAAAATAATAAAGAAAATATCAACAATTTTCAAAAAAAAGACAAATATAAAGTAAAAAAATGGAAAATTGCTTAATCTTAGAACCAGTGACTCTGGAAAAAGCGAGAGAGTATGGAATATTTAGAATAATTAATCATCAAAAATCACACCAACCGAAATTGATTTAATTTGGAAGAAATGAAAAAGTTGTACTTCTCGTATTCTAATTTATTAAATAATACGGTTAAATAGTAGATAGTTAAATAGATATTCCTCGTCAGTAGTATCCAACGTCAAAAGTGGTAAAATCGAACAAGGAACGCTGATGAGATTGTGTAGCGACCTCAAAATCAGTACTGATCCATTCTGTTAATCTGACGAATAATAAATTGTTTCAAATAAAAATACTCTCTTAATAAAATAATGCATTTATCCAAAAAACAATTTCTTAAAAATTAAGAAGAAATGGGTAAACTGAGATTTGAACTCAAGCCAAAAATTTCATTTCAATATAAACCTGAAACAATTACGTATAAATATTAAAAAAAATAATTTTTTTTTACTATTTTTATATTAAGATTTTCTATAAATAAGTGAAGGATGTGAGCTGTTAGCGTTGTATATTAAACGTTATATCCTAAAATAGGAACTTAAAAAAATGAATTCAAGATCAAAGCTGCAAAAATCGATTGCAATTAACGACGAAAAGTGTCAACTTCGAGCTTCTGGATGTAGTTCTTTCTTTTCAAGCTCTTCTGGATCAAAATCTCTAGAAAACAGACCTAATAATGAGATAAGCATAATAAGTGATATTACATATCCGACACAAATCGCTTCCCAATTAAAAAATTGTGATCATTCCTTTTGTTTGCGTATTTTTATAAAATATATATAATTTTTTTTAAGTTAAATAAGAAACAATGTTATGAGATTTTACTAAAGCGTACTACAACAATTAAATCTAACAATTGAATAGGGAAACTATTAATAATACTGTCTTGAGGATAATTTGGCACAAAAACCTTTTACAAACTTAGAGAAAAAGTTATAATGAAATTTTATAAAACAATCACCAGTAAGATTGTTTTTAGCAAAAGATTCTCAGCGACTGTTAAGAAAATTTAGTTTATTGTTTCAAAATTAGACAGTCTACATTTTTTATTAAATGACAGCATCAGATCACCGGCGAACGCGTTTATCTTTTTCTATTTAAATCTATAGTAAGTAAGTCGGTGGAGAATCTAGGGGGAAGATTATGACCTGAGGCTTTATTGTGAAAACGGTTTAAGCGAATAAACGTTTTGTATTTTGAGACTTTATAAGAGATTCAAAAGGTCAAAAAGATGCATGAAACATTAAGACAAAATGTCAATCTAAGCGTGCCCCAAACAATCAATGGCCAATTAACAATTACACCCCTTTGTCAAAATTTTATTACTGCATGTTGGCTTCAGATTAGTCATAGAGTGCACTATGCGTCATTTGAAGTAAAATGTTTAAGATATATTTTTAAAAAACCGTAACCGAAATTGATTTAAATTGTAAAAATGAAAAGAAGCAATTTTCGTAATGGTTAAACTCAGATTTGAACTTGAGCGCAACAATTTCTTGCAATGAGCCGATTCACACTAGACTAATTTTTAGTCCGCTTAACTTTTGTTCTTTCCAAAACACACTGGATTAATTCATCTGGCATATAATTGTATACGTATACACAACTTTGTGTGCATTAGTATTTTTTGTATTCATTTGACATGTGTGTTTTTTTTAATTGTGTATGTATTAGTTTTGTTCTGCTAATGCGGGCTTGAAGCTGGTTGAAAAATTATGCCAACCAAGAACGACTCTCTTCACCGAAAATGCCTACAAGCTGCCATGTTATGCCAGCATAATTAGTCTAGTGTGTTCGACCAATTACGTAAAAACGTTAATTATCAAAAAAAAAAAAAACGATAACACGCGTCAAACTCCATTTTTATGTTGTCAAAGTCAGTTGAATTCTAAGAAATCCAACTACAAAAGACAAAAACCAAGTAAACATTAAAGGAATACTGCTTGATCTCAGCAGCAGAATAATTAATGAACAGAGATAGGAATTTTGTACAAAGCAAAATTAATTTAACTTTTAAAAATAAATAAGTTGTACTTCTCGTATTCTAATATGTTAAATAATGCGGTTAAATAGTTGATACTTCTAATCACAAGTATCCACTGTCAAAAAGTGGTAAAATCAAATAAAGAAGAAAATAATTTGAATTTATCATAAAATTTCTTAACTTAAAAAAGAAATGTGTAAACTCAGATTCAGGTCAAGCAATTCCTTTCAACATAAACAATAAAATATTTGTATGGCAATTTATCAGGTATGTGATGGGAATCTATTTTAAAAACAAAACGATTTAAAGCCGAAAAATGTTGTAAATATTTCCGAAAGTTTTAAAAAATTTATTTAATATATTTTTTTAAAATAATTTTCGAGAAATTTACTGCCAGGCCAATGATGTCACACGTATTCGTTCTTTTGTATTATTTACATTTAAAAAAAAACAAATTCTAAAATTATATAATTATACGAAAGAACGAATATGTGTGAGACGTCGTGGGCCTGACAGTTAATTTCAAATTTCTTATACATTGTTTGAGTTTTATCTTTTAGACTGCTTTCTTTGAGTTATTAATATGAGAATGGCTCAAAATCGATTCTCAAAATCGTTCGAATTTCATCACACGTTTTTAAAACGAACGATTTTTAAATCGATCGATTTTCATTCCATACCTGAATAATTTGATTTAACAAATTTAAAGTGAAACGATTTTTTTTAATTTGAAAAATGTTAAACTAACTGCTTGTACCAGCTTGCAAATGGCTTATGATGGTGAACTATAAGCTGGCGATGTCTGTAGAAATGACAGCTTAACGATCAATAGAAAGTTTGTTTTATTAAAATTACTATTTGTTTGGATCATTTCTTAAAACAAATTAATAGTTATTTATTATGGCATTTTTTTTTCTCTCTCCTTACCCACTGTGCGTGCTGTGCGGCGTACGAAAATATGTATAAAACCACAAAAAGTCATGGCAGACAACTAGACGCTACAATTGCCACCATAATTGCAGTTAAGAGTAAACACGAAACGAACACATAAAACAGCATTAAAAACATACTTGAAGTTAACCACACGCTTCTCAAGACAGACAGACAGACTGACAGAGAGATAAATAGAAACACACACACAAACAAAACATTTAAAATGGAAATCTATGAGTAATTCTAAATGTTGTTAATAATAATAACAGCCGTACACCCACCCCCGCCCCCACTCGTGGTATTTCAAAGACCCATTTTGTTGTTGCTATGCTCCACTAATTATAGTTCGAATATCTGTCAAACAAAAAGTTAACAAATGCAGATTATTGAACAATATTTCATAATTACGAAGGCAGTTCCAAAAAAAATTGACTTTATTTTTTATATTTCCAATACGTTTTTCATATGAGGAATATTCAGGCAAAAAAAGCGTTTTTGAAAAGGTAACTTTTTTAACAGACGACCTTTTTCAAACCTAAATATTTTTAAAAAGTACTTTTTTTAAAAGGACTTTATTTGTTATATTTTCAATACGTTGGATGTCACCGTAGTCTAGTGGATAGTGTAATAGATTATTAGTCTGAGGGTCGTAGGTTCGATTCCTGCCTAGAACGTGGGAGTTTCTCTTTCAAAAGGTAACTTTTTTAATAAACAACTTTTTTCAAAACGAAACATTTTTAACATTCATCTTTTAGTTTTTTAAATATTTATTTAAAAAAACGCTATTTAGAGTGCACATTTTTGGATTTGTTTGCAATATAGGAAACATTTTACCGTGGGTTAAACGCCAATTCATCAAACTGAGTATTCGTTTACTGGGGGTCTCCACGTGCAATAAACCTGGAAATATTTATTAATTACAGTGGCAAATTCTTTTGCCAAAAATGATTGTTCAAACTTATTCTCAAGCAATTATGTTGGAAATAAACTGTCAAATTTGGCTGTAATTTCTCTGACATATGTTTTTTCCGCGAATTAAACAAAAAAAAATTGTGCAGTGAAAAAATATAAATATGTAAAACATGTGTACAACGTACAACGAAATTTTTAGATTTAAATACCTCCAATGTGCACCTAAAAACATAAAATAAGCATATTTGTGGCGTCATGCTGCCAACGTTATTGCTTATAATCGGAAATAAATATTGCGCGTGGAGACGTACTGTTAACCAGGATACTGCTTCACTTTTTTATAAATGTACTTTTTTGGTGGTAATTTTTCAAAAGGCATTTTTTTGAAGTACATTTGTACTTTTTTTAGCTGTACTTTTTTAAAATGTACTTATTAAGAAACAAATTATAAAGAGGAAATATTTTTAAGAATACATTTTCTAAAATGCACGGCTTGAAAATGTTTTTGTAAATGATAATTTTTTTAGAAGTTATTTATTTTAAAGGAACTTTTTTAAAAGATACATTTTTTGAAATGTCCTTGTTTTTAATTTTTTTCCTTTTTGCTCTAAGAACAACTTTTAAGTTTTTTTATGGAAAAAAAATAATTTTAATCATACATGGAAACACACATGAACACTGCTGATGGGAGTGTAGCGGCTCCCGAAAAACAACGTTGTTTCTGTTCTGCCTTATAAGATAAAATTAATTGATGTTAAATTTTCCCTTGTTCCTTTGGAATATTGTCTCATCACCAATTCTTTCTGACTAAAAAATGTTACGAACTTCAGCCAAAATTTAGAAGAAAAAAATAGTCACATTACATTTTAATCAAGTTTGTGCAGGACTTGACCCTTTTTGCTTGTACCTCCAGTTTTTGAGAAAATCGTTAAAGTTTTTAATAAAAAAACACGATTTTTTCAAGTAAAATTTAAATTTTGAAAGTTTTTGTATGCCGGTGTAATCACCGATTTTTGCCTTTTTTGCTCTAGGACGCTTTTTATGCCCTTTTTGCTCTAAAAATTTTTTTTATTTCGTTTCTTTTTTTTTAAACACATTTTTGATATATACTTTTTTAAAAGGTGATTTTAAGGTAGATCTTTATGAAAAAATTTGCCAAAAAAATTAAGAATTTGTAGCATTTTATGATTAGTATATTTCATTTAATTATACACTTTTTTTATATAAAAAACTAGAATCAGAAAAAATTCCGTTAGTAAACAAATCACTTGAAAACGTAATGCAGAATATAATCGAAAAAGAAATCGAAATGATAAGGGGAACGGAACGCAGAATACCGAATTTGCAAAACGGAGAATATTTCGTTTCGGATGGAAATTTAGAATAGGGATGAATTAAAATTGCGAAAGTTGAAAAAGAGTAAAAAGTTCGAGTTCGATAGATGTTGTGTTTACGGATGTCTGGGAAAGCGTCATCATTGATTATGATTGATGTAAGAATTGGGGACACATTATAATGGCCACAACTTTTAGAGTACTCTGACTGCCCTCGTATATGCCTCTCTACACACCCATTTATTTGAGATAAATAATTTCAACAAAGTATTATATTCATACATAAAATAAGTACATAAATCTGGTCGCAATTACCCAACAATTAACTGAAGTATCGTTTTTTTTAAATTTTGTTTTGGCTTCGTTTGATATTTATTTGTTTTCGAGCGAGTTCATAGACCACAACTAATACTTAGATAGACTTGGCGGCCATGCTTCGCAGCACCAAAATTTGCCAGTGAGTAAAAGAAAAAAAAGGACGCCTGCCATACGAAAACAACCACACACACTCTGCTTGCAATAATGTTGCTTAAGAATTCCAACATGTAGAGGAGAGCTTATGATCATATCGACGACTTGACTGTTTTGGTTCCATGTACGATTTTTTATCTAAAAAATTTTTTGTTATTCATAATTATTGGCCACTCCGTCAATGTCACTTAAAAAGGCAGAAAATTAAAAAAAAAAAAACAAAATAATAATAATCAAAATAATAAAAAAATACTGTAATATTTTCTTTTTTTATTTTTTAAATCAAGTTTATATGTTTTATTAACGACGTGTTTCAAAAATTTATGATATTTAAATAAAATATTTATGCAGCAACAACAAGAAACGTAAATTTTTTTATTCTAAAGTTCATCAAATCCTCTAAAAAAAATTACCGCAAGACACTCGTAATAAATTAACGAAAATGAGCCATGCCTAGTCTCGACCTCAAATTATCTATTATTGAAATACCCTGTTGCTTGTTTTTTATTTCAAACAAAGTTTTCATATTTTCACAGCCGTTAGTTCAAATTAAAACTAATGCTTAACGGTTTTATGCTTGACTTCATTCCCTAACATTGATTTGTATTCGTTAATGTTTGTTTTTGTTGATGTTTTTTATAAGTTTTTCTTTTTTTTAACATTTTCTATGTTTTGAAGTTAGTGGGCCAAGTTTAATTAAGCAGCGCGTAATAATTTAAAGAAAATTTTTAAATTTTTTGTAAAGGAAATTAATGTATTAGTCACAAGGTTGGTCTTGTCCAATTTTATCTATATCGCAAATGAAAAGCGAAATTACTATGTTGCGGATCAAGGTTATACAAATTTCATAATTTGCACAAAGTACTACGAGTATTCTATTATTTTTAGTCTTCTCAAATATTTTTCTTTATTTCAAAAAGGTGTTTTATTTTTGTCAGAGTTAAATGTGCTCCAGCCACATTAGCTAAAATGGCATTTTCTTTGAAAGGTACTTAAAAAAAGTACTTTAATCATTTTTTTGGAAGTGATTTAAAAAAAATGCTTTTAAATAATTTTTTTTCAAAGGTTCTCGCTATAGAAAGCTACTGATTTTTTTTAATTTTTGAAAATCGCGTTATCATCAGATTTTCACTTATTGGGGTCCTGTTAGTCGATTCTGACTAATTTCACAATGATGTCCGTATGAATGTTGTTGTGTATTTTGTTATGTTTCTGTGTGTATGCGCGTAATCATCTCATAACTTAAGAATGGCTTAACAAATCGCAATCAAGTTTGCCGCTTTCTCAAGGCACTGAGCTCACTTTGATCTTCGTGATTTAACTCCGTATAAAAAAAATTTTTCGACAAAATATTTTTTGCACATCAATTTTAAACTACTCAACCAATCACGCCAAAATCTAAACAGCTCTTAACATCAAAAAACATCGTCGATCGTTGCGAGTTTGATTAAAATCGGTTGATCCGCTCAAGATTTATCGTTGCTGCGTTTTCTTTTAATAACTTAAAAATGCTTCTTTCGTTAAATAGATTGTTGATGTTTGGTGATTCTTGTGGGATTAAAAAAAACATGTTAATTAATTGCATTAAGTTTTATCAAAATTGGTACAGCGGTTCGAGAGATTTCGTGCTAAAACTCTTTCCAAAAAACATGTAAAGAAACATCAATTTCCAATATTTACTGCAAAGTTTAAAACTTTTGACCGCTCTCCGGACCGTTTTGGGGACGGCATGCAAGATTAATCTTAATTTAAGTTTGAATTTTGCCGAAATTTTCTCAAAGGTTTTTTTTCCAAGTTAAATTTTCTTAAAAAAATTACTTTCTTTTAAAAAGAGCAATTTTTCTTAAAAAATACATTTTCTGCAAATAGCAGATTTTTCTTGGAAAACTATTTTTTCTTGAAAATATATTACCCTTTAAAATTCACTTTCTCGAAAAAGTTACTTTATCAAAAAAGGGTACTTTTTTGTAAACAGTTACTTTTGTAGAAAATAGTACTTTTTTAATAAATGTAAATTTCAGAAAAAAGTACTTTTTCTTATAAAAAAGGTACGTTTTCCTAAAAAATACTGTTTCTTAACAAGATAATTTTTCTTAAAATTTTTCCAAAAAAAAATATTTTTTCCAAACAAAATACTTTTTTTATTAAAGGTTGTAATCCAAAGTGATTATTATTTTAGATTAAGTTCGTAATTTTTTTTAGTCAGACAGAATTGAATATGAGACAATATTGCAAAGGAAAGAGGGAAAAATAAAAAAAAAATAATTTCATCTTACACTGCAGAAACAAAAACAACGTTTTTTTTAATTTCATTGAAAATTTTTCTTAAAAGGTACTTTTTCTTATGGAAGCGAAAGTACGTTTTCTTAAAAAGGTAGTTTTTCTCAAGCAATTATATTTTCTTAAAAAGCTAATTTTTAAGAAAGTTTGGAAAATGTGATTTCTTGGTAAAATTTTTGTTTTTAATTATTTTTTCTTAAGCAGCTAATTTTTCTAAATGAGATACTTTTTATAAAATAGTTACCTTTTCTTAAGAGCGTACTTTTTATTACAAAAGGGAAATTTTTCGCAATTTTTCTTAAGACCACTTTTTCTGAAATGGGTACTTTTTCTAAAAAAAATTAATTTTCTTGAGATGGTACTTTTAATTTATTAAAAACGTAATTTTCTTAAAAAAATTTTTCTTAAAAAATTTACTTATTCTTAAATAAGTACTTTTCCTTCAAAGTGTATTTTTTTTAATGTAGTTGTTTTTAAAAAATATTTTTTTTCTTACTTTGAAAAATGTACTTGTTCTTAAAAGGTCCTTTTTTTAAAGAGATAATTTTTCATGATAAATATTTTGTTCTTAAAATAGTAATAATTTTTCTTAAAACGAATCTTTTCTTAAAAAACAATAGTTTTTTTAAGAAGGTACTTTTTTATAAGGGCCATTATTTTAGACAGATACTTTCTTCAACAAGGTAATTTTTCAACAGGTACCGTTTATAAAGGTACTTTTTTCAATGTTTGAGAACAACGAAAAAATAAAAAAATTTAACTAAGAAAAATTAATATTTCCTGAAACAAGAAAAAAAAAAAAATAAAAATAAATAAATAAACAAAAAAAAATCAGCAAATTTACATTTATTTATTGCCTCTTCGTATAAAGTTAATTGCAACATGTTGCAACATGATTAGAAAAAAACTCATTACCCATCAGCATGCAAAACTGTTGTAAATAGAAAAGTCTATCTTGCAGTCATTTCAACTAAAAAGCATTTGAAATATTATGTGTATCAACCATGAATATCAGGGACCTCATACTGTGACGCATTCATTGTCTGTCTGATGTAATGATAAAGTTCAACAAAATGTGAAAGATAGACAAGAGACATCCAACAGAATAGAATTTAATAGAATAGATTTGAATCATATGAAAATATATAAAATTCTATATACTACTTCTTGGCAATTATAATAGAAAAAAATAAAAAACAAAACCATAAGATAAAAATTATAATGAATACTTTTGCGCGAGCTCAAACTGTCAAATGAGCAATTAATAAACTACGTAAGCGTGAACATGGATGAATTTGGCAAAATAAATTATAAAATAAAAACAATCTCTGTTGTAAATTAGTTTTTGCATGTAAAAAACGTATGAATACAACAGAAACCACAAACGCAGATACAAAACACACAAATGCTGTTGTAAGAGGCAACGAGAAAAAAAAAGAAAAAAGATTGTAGCTGAAAATTAAAAAGAAAATATATTAAGAATTTCTACGTTTAATGAGTTTAACATACAAATTTCTAGCCACTGCAACACATGCTGATTTTGCAAACAAAATATTTATGATGACATGCATGTTTGAGGAACAGTAGTTTGTTTGTAAACCCATTTCCCCAATTAACGTAATACGTGAAGGAGTCCAGTCAAGTTGAATAGTTTATAGATCCCTTCTCGATATGATGTCCAAGTTGTTAAGCTACTTACTGCTCGTACCTTTTCTTATTATGTAAGACAATTGCATTATATTTACAACTTAATCCCACTGTATTCTGTTTAAGTGATCACACTGACGCGTCAGACACATCTTGCATGAGCTTTTTTTTCAGCTTTTCTGTTTAATCTTTGGAGTTTTCTATTTCACTTTTTGGGAGAATTTATTGATAAGTAGATTTTACTTGAAAAAAAAAAATAGAGAAAAAACAAAGAAATAATTTTATTTGGCTTTAGGCCAAAACCTTTATTATTAACGAAAGATGCCAAAAAAAAGAACTCGGATGAATTTTTCTTTGACTGCCTGTTACAGAACAGTAATAATTTACTACAGATGAGCAATTGAGTGGTGCTGGACTAGCAAAACCGATGAACATGAGCACATGTTCCAAAATATATATTCAATATGTTCATATTTATGCTTTTGTTTTTGCTTAATTGAGAAATTTTTAATTTTGGATACACAGAGGGCTGCAATGACGAGAAGGAACATAATTTGGTATAAAAATATTTTAATAAAAATTTACTTTAATAAAAAAGTTGAATTTTTTATTAGAAAAAAATTACATTTTAAAGGCATCTTCTACGATTCGGTTGCAAGATTAAACTGGAAAAAGTTTGCTGCTAGCCTGCCTAGTTTGGTGATAGGGCTGCTATTTTTGTGTCTAAACACACACCCGTATGACGGAAATACGAGGGCGGCTTGATATTGAAGCTACCTAAGTAGGAAAAAAACATTTTTTTATCAAAAACCATTTATTTCTCAACATAGTCTCCTTTTAGCTCAATACACTTAGTAAGACGATATTCCAACTTTTTTATACCATCTGAATAATACGATTTTGGGAACCCCTCAAAATACGCGTTAGTTTCGGTATTCGCTTCTTCGTTTGAGATGAATCTTTTTCCTGCGAGCCAGTTTTTCAAGTTTGGAAACAGGAAAAAGTCACTAGGAGCTAAATCTGGACTATAAGGTGGATGGATGATCAACCAATTCGAAGTGTATTTCACGTAATTTTAGCATCGTATCTAATGGTGTGTGAACCGGTGCGTTGTCTTGAAGAAAGAGCACTTTTTTCTTCTTTAAAAGTGGTCGTTTTTTCATGATTGCATCAATCAATTGATCCAATAATGCACGATAATACTTTCCTGTGATTGTGGATCCCTTTTCAAGATAATCGAAGAGCAATATTCCGTGTGCATCCAAAAATACAGTGGCCACAACCATACCAGCCGATTTCACTGTCTTTGCCTTTTTCGGAACACTTCCACCAGCTTCCATCCATTGTTTCGATTGGTTTTTGGTTTCAGGAGTGTAGTGGTAGACCCACGTTTCATAAACAGTTATTGATCGACGACAAACATCAACAGGATTACGCTTTATCATGTCCAAACACCGCTGTGAAGTGGTCTGTCAAACTCGTTTTTGTTCGTCACTGAGCAAACGCGCCATCTTGCCGATAGCTTTTTCATATGCAAATGTTCATGCAAAATGTTGGACACACGTTCATATGATATGTTTACCATTTCAACAATCTCACGTAACTTGACTCGGCGATCATTCATAACGATATCGAGGATTTTCTTGATATTTTCTTCAGTAACCACCTCTTTTGGCCTTCCTGTTGATGGTATTGTTGCAGTGCCTGTTCGGCCGCGTTTAAATTCAGCAATTCAATATTTTACCATGTAATCTGACGGAGCAGACTCACCGTAATGTTTTTGAGCTTTTCTTTTGTCTCTTTCGCTGTTTTCCCTTTCAAATAATAGTGTTTGTTTAATCACTGCACGAAATTCACTTTTCTCTATTTTTCAAGAAACACAAAAGTTGCTAACTTCAAACGACTACAACAAATAAACTAATCGATGAATTTGAGTGAAATTTTAACAGCTGACGTTTGACAGATTGCAATTTATAAAAAAGGTTTTGGTGTTTGTGCTGCCATCTAGCGCTAGGAAGCTTCAATATCAATCCGCCCTCGTATGGTTTTATTTCATGTTGCGTTCGTGGTTTCAAAATTATCAATATATTTTGATATTTTATGGTTGCACCGATGTTGGTCGCAGTGTGTGTGCCAAAATATGAAACATGAATGATAAACGTATTGCGTAGCACGTTGCATAGTGTGTACCTACCACTTTATTTAAAAAGGAATTTTTCACATTTTCATGAAAATAACATATTAAATAAAATAGGCAAGATTTTCTTAAAATTTTTTCATTATGTCTTTAAAAAAAAGGTATTTTCTCCCAAAAATAAAATTTAATTTTAAAACTCAGCAAAAGTAATCGATAGATGGAAAAAAATGAAAAAATGGTAAAATAAAGACCAAGAGAGAAAGAATTTTACTAAAAATTAAAGAAATTTTTTAAATAATTCAAGTTCTACCAAAAAGAGTGCACAAGAAATTGAAATTTTACTGAGAAATAAAACTGTCACAAAATAATAAATGTCTAATTAATGTTTGTAAATAATTAGTCGAACTTACATTTCTTTTTCCATTTCTTTTATAATTTAAAAATTTTTCGACAAATTCATAATTTTATTAATGAGAGTATTATTTGGAACAATTTTAGTTGTTGCAATTTTCGTATTCTATTTTGTTAAATAATACGGTTAAACAGTTGATATTTCTAATCACAAGTATCCACCGTCACAAAGTGCTAAAATCGAATAAAGAACGCTAATGAGATGGTGTAGCGATCAGTACTGATTCGTTCTAATGGTCTGATGATTAATAATTTGTTGCAAATAGTACTCTCCTAATAAAAATAATGAATTTATCCAAAAAAAAATATAAGAAATTCTTAAATTAAAAAAGAAGTGGATAAACTCAAATTTGAACTTGAGCCAAACGATTTCTTTTAACATAAATAATTAATTTCTCCAAATAAAATAAATGAAATAATGAAATAAATTCTTAAACAACGAACATTTCCCTAAACAAAAAATTTTAACTAAAAATTGACTTAAATAAGTTTTACAAAAAAATAACAAAAAATTAACAATTCACCAAAAACTCGTGAATTTCATCATAAAATCCACATTCCTCGCAAAGAGATAAAAATTAATTTTTCCAACAAAATATAGAAAATTTATAAAACTTAAATTAATGTGCTGTTCATAGAACCCAAGCAATCGAATTGAGTGAACAATTATTATGAAAAACAATCAGTTATTCGAGTGGTTTCCGTACATATTTTCTACTCAAGTAGATTGCTTGGATTCCATGAACAGCACCTAAAAAAAATTGGAAACATTTTCTTGTCACATATCGCTCCTTTATTGCAACGTAGTCATAATTAAAAACCACTCGTTCTTCAGAAAACAAGTTCAAAGTTTTTAATTTACACACACCCGAATGGTAAAATAAAAATATGTTTTCCCCTCAAGAGTTTAGTAAACAAGATATTTGTATGAATTTTATACACAAGATGAAAAACGATATGACGAATAATTCTGCATTTTTAACTCAAAAATATTTTTTTTTAAGATATGACTACGTTGCAATAAAGGAGCGATATGTAAATTACTTTTAGTTTATATTTAGATAAATAAAGCTTAGATAAAACAAATTCCTCTTAGTTTGTTCTGCCATAATTTTTTTTTTTCGATTTCTGTCACCTTAAGTAAGCTGCCGCCTTTCAAGTACTCAGTGTTTTTCACAGGCACTTTTCTTTTCAGTAAATTAAAAAACAAAAAACTTAAATAAAGTAAAAATACAAATGAAATTGTTTATGCATATAGAGCATGATGATAGTGCACTAGTGTTAAAACAAAACGAAAATCTTGTGATTGAGTTTTTTTTTGGAATCTTCTGTTTCTAAGTTTTTTTTGTTTGTTGTTGCGATTTTTGCTGCACATTGTTGACAGGAGGACATGCACATTATGGACAGATAAATTATAAAAATTAAAAAAATAAGAAAACACACACAAACACACTCACACAATGACACATGTGAAAATGTGCACAAAATTTTAAAATAATTTTGCTTCCGTGTTTTCGAAATATTTAAGCAAAGATCACAAATGTAGTACATTTCATAAGTTGATATAATAGAGAAAGAATGTTTTATAATTAAATTTTTTATTTTATAATTAGAAAATTAAATTAAATTTGAACGAAAAATTTTATTGATATTTTAAATCATATAACGAACAAACGCTTTACCATAAAAGGATTGATTGTATGTATGAACACATTGAAGGCGATTTATAAACATGCTCGTATTAAAACCTGAAAACATTTCCAATATGTATGTTTGTATGTATTTTAATAATTTTTAAAATATTGCCATTTGTATACAAACCAAATACCGCAACTGTCAATGTCACAATAACACAACAACTACAACAAACAATTACAATAAAACAAACATTGTGGTTGATGTTAAATAATTGCACTCCGGCTGCTTGCAGCAAACAATATTGTTTATTTCTGTAGCAAAATCTACAGAGACTTGGCGAATTAATTTGGTTAATGATACAATTTGTTATGCCGATCGGTAAGTTGCAATTTGAATGCTCGAAAACAAAATGCAAGATTATTTTTATTTTTCAATAACACAAAACGATTAATTTTATTTTCAAAGGAATCGCAGTCGATCTGGAATTTCTTTAAAAATTACGAAAAAATATAGAATCTTCTTTAAATAATTTTTGGGAATTTGTGCGTGGCCAATTACGAGTGAGATAATGATTACAAAACTCTGTGCTTAAAGTTGTGGCAAAGAAATGTCCTGGATTTTTTGCACCTTTCCACAGCTGGCAAAGACAGATAACCAATATTTTGGTTGCATGTTATAAGGTTCTTAAAATTCTTTACAGCCGCTCAAAGAATTTGTTTTATTTTATTTTGCAAAATGATTTTTGTTGTTGTTTTTGTTTAATAATGCCAAATTGTCTGCAGTTCACCGTATGATGTTGTTCTATGTCATTGTAATTGTTTGTTTGGTTGTTTTAAACACCCGCAAAAACCGCACACTGACAATGTTGTAAGAAATGCTTAATAATTATGACAAATAATCAATAAAGTATGAGTGAATGTTTGTGTGTGTCTGTGCGTGTAATTTTATTTATTTATCAAAGTTTTTCAATTTTAATTCTTAGGGGGTCATAATAATATTTCTAAAGAATTTTAGTATTTATTTATTTTTTTCCAATACTCGTAATTAAAAAACCCACATGATTCTTTTAGGAATAAAAATAAAATAACGAGTATTTGTGACAGAGCCGCCGCAACCTTGATACGAACAATATCCAACAATTCAATCGAACTCAACATGTGCGGATGTGCAGAAATAAATAAAAAGAAATTTGTATAACAAACATTTTTACAAGTACATTTTCATTACAAGGATTTTTAACAATTGACTGCGGAATTTAGAATTCGAGCAATTTCGAGAACATGCGGGAGTCGAACCCAAGTTCTTCCGTCTACATTTTTTTTTAGTTTAAAATTTAACAAATTTAAAAAAAAATTCGAATAGATTTGGTACAAGTAAAGTAAAATGTATTGATAAAATAATATTTGCAACTTTTGATAATTTTTACTTACATAGAGCCATGTAATTACATAAAATAGCACATACCTGGAATAAAAGAAAAAGATGAAAATTTAGTAATTTCTTTAATAAACATTAAACGATTTATAGAAACAATTGAATTAATTAGTAATTTTGTAAATTTTTGATAAAATAGATTTCAAATTTTCGAATTTAAATCGTAATTACTGCAACAAAATTTGTTTACTGCAAATTTTACCAATTAATTACATTATTTATTTCAAGTTCGATAACAAAAGAAAGAAATAAAATCACTATCAAAATTCTAAAATTATTTGAACTTTTTTAAAGCAAAATATCGACATGGACATTTTTCTGTGGGAAATAATCGACAGAACAAGAAGTTTTAATTTAGAAATTCCACTTGAGAGAAAAATGTTGTTATAAAAGTAATAGCGACCTTTGTCTATTTACTATTTCAATTATTTTCGAAAAATAATTCGCAGGCACGTAAATCAAGGTGTGTTTGCGAATTTCCTCATGAGTGGAGACCTGAGATTTATTTATAATCTCATTAGCGTTTATTTAGAAGGGATACTTAAGCCAAGTTTTATCACTTCCAGGGCGTATATGAAGATTTGGTCTTAAAACCTGATGAGAAAAAGTATTACATATACAGTACAACCTGCCTAATCCGGACACTCGCTAATTCGGACATTTAAATTTTTTGGTCAGCTTAGAAATTGTATCTCTATAGTCCGGACAAATTTTCTTCTTTCTCAGTAAAGTTTTTTCGTTATTTTACCGTTAGACAAAATAAGTATTTAAAATGTAAAAGATTTTAGTTTAATTGAGTTTGCGTGGCGAACTATTTTCAAAAGCTATTTTATGGGCTGAACAAACCAATGCGACAGATAAATATATTTTATTTTTAAAAGAATTTTTGTTTTAAATTCTGGCAAATTATATAAAGATTTGTGTATTCAAACAAAAATAAATTCTTTTTTTGGTCACTTTTATTATGGTTCTTTATGTTTTCTGTAAATTAATTAAATACAAATGAATTCTTATGTGTACTTATTTTTGTTTTTGGTAATAAAAATAAATTATGTTAACGTATTGCATTGAAAATTTAATTTTAGCAATAGTCCGGACGATCCACCAATCCAGACATTAGCTGAAACTATATCTGCCCGGATTATGGAGGTTGTACTGTATTTTTTGCTTCCTGCATTTAAAGTAAAGATGGGACATTTCACTCACGCTCACTATAAAAAGATTTTACTGATGCAAGTTCATGCAATTTTAATAATAACAAAAAATAAAGAAATAATATGAAGAAAATGACAACAAAGAAAAAAAAAATCCCGCAGAAAAATATCCACTCATATACGCACGCGCACGCTCACGTGATTAAAAAAACTAATCACGATCATGCGTGATGATGCATGATTTATGTTAATAGCGTAAGCGAAGTTCATCTTTAATTTGAACGGGCACGCATACAACTTTGGGACAATTTAATATTTTCACATCTATCTATTATATTATATTATTATAGGCAAAGGCGAAGGCTCTGGCAGCCAGTTCTTTTCTTTATATACATTTTCTTTAAATTAAATTTGCATTAAATAAATATTAACAATAATAATAATAATAATAACAAATTTTTGGATCCCTTTTTCTACTTTGTTTGCCAACTGATTTTCTTCATTCTTCTATTAAATGGTAAACATTGTTGAGCTTTAGGGACGCGTCTATATATTATTCAAATCGGTTCAGTATTCAAAAATAAAAGGCTCCTAAAGTTGACACTACTACAACTGTACATTCACTTATGTAAGTATTGGTTCAAGCAACAACGTATGCAAAGCAATGAGAGTGTTTAAGAATACCTACACATGTACATATATGAGTAATAAGGTTTTTTCTCTTCAAATGAGTGAAGTTGAAAGTGAAAAAAGAGATCAGAATTGAAAGAGATGAGAATTAAATATGGACGTACATGTTTATTACAGTGTTGTTTTATTTGGGAAAAAATTTGTTTACATAAATGCTTCATATTTAATTGGAATATTATTGATTGCGTTGGCCATAGGAAAAACTAGTTTTAAGAATTAAGCTTCACAATTGAGCCAAAATAAGCATCATCAAAAATGCATCTTTTTGCATTTTTTCCTGTATGAAGTTTCATTAAGATATCTTTTTACTACGCCATTACGCGCCACTCTAACAAAATCCCTTGACTAAAATACGTCGTCCATCCGCTAAACGAAAATGATTGTCTGTAACCAGCGTTGCCGTTGTAACACTAAAGTATCACTTTTGACCCTTTTTCATGCTAATGACACTTTTTATGACCCTTTTTTAATTTAACCCTTTGTATCGTTTTAACAAAATCTATGCCACTTTTTGACGCTTTTTGAAAATGAATACAAGTTCCAATATTAATAAACAGCAAAAGGTATGAAGATATATGTACGTAAAATAACTAACGCAGAAAAGTTTTGGTTCGAGATAGGAAATTTGAAAATAGATTTGATGAAAATATATATTTAAATTTATATGAATTCGTTACAAATATATTTACTTTGCCTAATAGTAGTGCTGCCGTTGAACGATATTTTTCAAAACCATCACTGATTAAAAATAAACTTACAAACAAACTTAAAACAGAATCTTGTTTATCCAAGTGAAGAATTAATTACAAAATATAGAATAAGTATTTTTTAAAAATGATAAACATTATCAAAAGTTTTTGTAAAAGTAACTTCTTTTTTTTGATAATATGTGTAACATTGGAATGTACCTGTGAATTGGTTTTTAGTTTTAACATTCAGTTATAATTCAAGTATGTACAATCAAAATATTCTGTACGTAAAATTAACTGAAATTGTAATTTAAAATAAATGACTGTCCACTTAAAAACCAGTCTACTCATTTTTCATTTAAATTAAACCAAAAGTTCATTTAATTTTTAATGTTAAAAAATTAATTGACTTAAGCCCGTAAAAATAAAAGATTTTTCCTTTGTTTGTGTAGGAGAGAAAAACTCAAACGAATCAAATAAAGCAAGCAAAGAAAAAAACAGCACTTGAAAACAACGGACAATTTTGAATGTAACCGAAAATCCGTATTATTATGTCCTTAGTTTTTTGAATGAATGTTAGAATCAGTTAAAAATAAAATTGCTTACAATTTTAAATGTTTATTCTTTTAAAAAATACTGAACGGATTACTTCTTGAATAACGTTCACTCCGTTACCGTAATAATATTATGAGTGTACACTTATACAATATACATAATTAATTTTTAAAATTATTATTATTATTTTTTTTTAATCGAAATAAATATTATTTTTTTTGTTCACAAAAAACTTGGCCCTAATTTACTTTAAAACACCCTATTCTAGACCCCTTTTTTTCTTAAATACCCTTTTTATGAAACTTTTTCAAAATTTTCAACGGCAACCTTGTCTATAACTATCGCTGTACTTCGAGCGCTTTAAGGAGTGAGTGATGCATTTTAATCCATTTAATTCTCCTCCTTCTAGTTGTACATGCTCTATAAAAACGCGTGTGCAACAGCTACTTTTACGTATCTTGATAATTACAGGTTGCAACTTGGCACAAACAAACGGCTGCTGTTTCAAAATGCCTGCTAACTGTAATAAGTTTTCTAATGAAATAAAAAAAACCTTTTACGAAAAAATATTACATTTATTTATATGTTGTGTTGTTGGTTCTCTTTTCGTTCGCTTTGCCTTCGGATTTACAGTTCATGCATGTCTAGTCTATCTCTTTTTCAGTGCTTCTAATCATCATCATTATCATCCTTGTTGTAATTTCATAATAAAATCTTAGAAGAATTCCAAAAGTATTTCGTAATAGTTTTTTTTGTGTTCTCAGTTTTGCCTGAAAAGTAGTAGCAATATTAATGATGATTGTTATGACGATATGAATTTGTGGCAACCAAATTTATAATCTTTCTAATGGACAACAGTTTATTCGCTTTGTAGGAAAGGTTTAAAGTTTTTTTTTTTGCTGTGCTGACTTCAAATCATTTCAGCATTTAATCCAAAAAGTTTTTTTTAATAAATATTGAAAATGATTCCTTTACAATAAAAAACTCTGCTACATTGCAGAAATTCTTGACTATAAGTTTTGCCGATATTCCCATTTTGATCCCACTTCGATGGCCAGTGGATTTCGGGCCCAGTCTACTGGTAGTTGCATCCGGCTGCAGCTGATTAATATGGCTTATACAACAGACCGAAATCTAGACCTTACGAGATTTCGAGCAAAATCTTGTAGATTTTGACGAAATTTTCCATACAAAACAAAATATATTTCGTCACTAGATTTTGACAAAATCTACTCAAAATCTCGTAGTACTTAGTGATGCAACTATGTATGGTTTTTTTTAAATTGTAATGAAAAATACTACGCTGTTTAATAACAATTCTTTGAAGGGTGTGCTCGCCAGTTGTTTCTCGCATTTGAATGATAATTTTTCGTATGTAGTTTGACATTTGAAAATGAAAATTCCAATCAACTGTTTTTGGCATGGACACGAAATCTTGAAAAATGTCACGAATAACCTGGTGTAAACGGTATAGATTTTGATAAAGATTTCAATTGAAATCTACTAGATTTTGGACGGGAGTAAATGCCATCTAAAGAGTAAAAGTCTTGACTTAGTTATCTCTGGACTGTGTTTAGGCTGGACTCCCGCAAGGCATCAACATACGTAATCTTACTTCTTGTGATCCACCTTCTCAGGTTAGTGTTTGCAACTTATTTGCAGGCAACATACGCTGCCATCTCAGCTTTTGACAGGCACGACATCTTCTTATCGATTAATCTTTGTCAAATGATATTTGAACTCCGACAGTAGATTTTGTTTGAATTTGAAAAAAAAAATAAAAAATCATGACACAAGTATGATCCAACCATTTTGTTTGCCACAATTAGTTTTGATTAAAAATAAAATCTTCCTAGAAATTTATATATTAAATTGCACACACTCGCACATACACGTATAAGTGGCCACAATAACTTCCCAATTTATTTCAGCCAATGTGAACGTACTTTGCCATTTAGCTCAATAAGCTGCAACCAACAACCTCAATAATCTAAAGTACTATCAATTCTAACAAATATTTCAGGCCATTCAATTGATGGGCATTTTATGATACAGTTTGTTGCCAATATTTTCTACAGCAACAAGTAGCAAGTTAAGCACAAAGTAGCAACAAACATTATTAGTTAGTTGCATGTTGCAATTGAGTAAAAAAAAATCAAAAAAAAAATAATAATAACCCAACATACAAACAAGGAAGTAAAATAATAGTTATAATAAAATAGAACAAACCCAACAACAAGCCGACAACAACATCTTAAAATGCCTTTCTTTATTACTTTTATAATTCAATACAATAAATATACGGCAACATGTTTAATAATAAAAATTGATGGCCTTTGCAAAGCCTTTTATTAAATTTAATGTTAAGTTTTCAGTTAAGATTGTTGGAAAGTTTTCCTTTTTGCTTTTGAAAAAAAAAATAATACAAAAAATAATACAATGAACTATTTTATATTTTTAGTTGTTGTAAAATGGTCAAGATTTATATTAAGCATCCATCAGTCAAATCAATCATTGGAGGTTAAAAGTAGCAGAACAGTAGCTGAGCTGTTTTTTAAAGTTATGTGGAGTCGTTTACAGCAAATGTTCTAATTTCTAAATGCTTTAGAGGCAAATTAAAGTTTCAATAGGAAGTTTTTTATTTATAAATAGAAACAATCATATTTAATTCTCTCCAGTAGAGAAAGGAGAGTGAGTTACTTTTCACCAAGTCATGTTCAATCATGCATGAGGTTTTCTTTTTTTTTGCCACCCACATGCACGCTAATGTGTGGAAAGCAAAATTTCGTCAAGATCTAGAGAAAAATAATAACTTGTTATGATATAAAAATAATTCGAATAAAAAGATTCATGTACAAATTATTCGTTATGAAAATAAAAACTATTTGATTCAAACAAAAAAATGAAAATCAAAAAAATTATTCGAATAAATCTTATTCGAAGAAATTATTAAAAAGAAATTGCTGTCTATAAGTTATTCATTTGATATTATTAAAACTAGTATATCCAGCGGTCGACTCAATCGACCGCATTCTAGAAATTAATATTAAACATTTACATAAATAAATACGATAAAATACAAAAAACAAAAAACATTCCAAATAAACAATTTGAAACTCTATTAAATTAGAAGTCTACTGTCTACTTACAACACACTCATGCACACTTTGTTTGTTTTTCAAGTTAAAGCTGATACTCGTACATGCATGTGTAATAAGTGTGCGTGTGTATGTAGCAATTTTAAGCGCTTATAACTCCCTAAATATCGAAACGATTTAAATAAAATTAAGATTGTGTATATCTCTTTTAAGCCCATATAAATCTTCCTAAAATCGGATCAGTATTACGGCCCTAAAAGTGATCTGAAAAAACGTGTTTGCCTAATAATAATACAGATAAAAGTTATTCGAATAAATGTTAAAACAAAGTAACAAATGAATAAAAATAATAACCGTTTGTAAACTAAAATTTGTTACACTGAAAATACTCGAGAGCTCGTTTCTGGGACTTGGTAGATAGAAGCTTATTATAGTTTGAATTTTGTTCAAAGTTGTAAATAGATAAACAAAAAAAAGTTATTCGACCAAATATTATTCGATTAAAACGATTGAAATAAAAACTGTTCGAATATATTAAAAATTTTAAAATAGTTCGAATAATGAATATTTGAAGAAATTATTTGAATAACAATTATTCGATTGATACAATAAAAAATATTCCAACAAATTAAAGAACACAAAAACCGACCAAAATTATTCTTATTCGATTAAAAATTATTCGTTTAAAATTGTTGAAATAAAAAATACTCCAATTATAGTTAAAAAATAGAAATCTAGCAATACAATCAAACAAATATAACTCGAATAAAGTAACCCGAATAAAAATTATTCGTTTAAAATTAAATTTAAAAATTAAAAAAACAAAATTCGAATAATTTAGTTCGTGTAAAAATGATTAATTTGAAATTATTTAAATACAAACTATTGGAATAAATGTTTAAACAAAAACCGAAGAAAAATATTTGAATAACATTATTCGACTAAAAATTATTCGCTTAAGACTATTACAATAAAACTATTCGAATTAAAGGTGAAAAAATAAAAGAAAATAAATAAAATTTCTAAAAAATTATTCGTTAAAATAAAATTCGTTAAAATAAATATATTCGAATAAAATTAATCGTTTAAAATAACTAAAGTGACCTATTGCAAAAACGTTAAAACAAAATAAGTAAAAAAATGATTAAAATCAATCAAAATCGAATAGTTTTTGTTTGATTTTAGAATTTTTGATTTGATTGTCAGAATAAAAAATCTGAAACATTATTCGAATAAAATTATTTGAAACAAAGAAAACTGTTTGAAGAAAAATTATTCGAATAAAATTAATTGTTTAATAAAAATTAAACTAAAGAAAATTATTTCAAAAAACTTTAAAAGCAAAAAAATTTAACATCAACATGTGAAAGAAATTATGCGAAAAAATGATTAATTTCAATTTATTTGAATACAAACTATTCAATTAAATGTTAGAATAACAAAAAATCTACCAAAATAGTTCGAACGTTAAAATAAAAATACGAATGAAGTTATGCGATAAAAAAAACTTATCACCTAAATGTTATTTATTTGAAATTATTCTAATAATTAATTGAAATAAAAACAATCTACAAAAAATGTTGGAACAAGAAAAATTTAAATAAAATTATTCAAATAAAAGAATTTAAATTTTATGCGAATGAAAATTATTCGTTTAAAACTATGAAAATAAAAACTATTCGAACTAAAGTTTAAATAAAACAAATCGAACAAAATTAGTTAAACAAAAATGATTAAAATCAAACAAAAACTATTCGAATCAATGTTAAACTAAAAAAAATCTGAAAACATAACTCGAATAAAATTATATGAAACTATATGAAAGTACTCGTTTAAAATTATTAAACTAAAAACTATTCAAATTAAAGTTTGAAAAAATCGAAAAAAAATAGTCGAAAAAATTATTTAAATAAAATTATTTGAGTAAAAACTATTCGTCTAAAACTATTGAAATAAATCAAATTAAAACAAAAAATCTGACAACATAGAGCGAATAAAATTATTTGAAAAAAAAAATTATTCGTTTAAAATTATTGAACCAAAAGCTATTCGAATTAAAGTTAAAATAAAAAGATCAAACTAAATTAGTCGTACAAATATTATTTAAATAAAATTACTTGAGTATAAATTATTTGAAGAAAATCATTCCATGAGTATTCATGCGTATAAAATCAAATTAAATAGAAATTATTTTAATGAAATAATCGATCAATTTTATATGAACCCACTGTTATGCAGGCAAAAAGGTCCTAAAATAAATTACCAACAATTTTGCACCTCAAATATAAAAGTTTTAAAACGTTTACAAAAACAATCCTTTCTCGCTTTCCAAAATGAATATTTTGTAGCGAAACAAATAAAATGCGTTTACTTTGTTCTTTAACATTTATGAGTGGCATTTTAAACTCTAAATTGCCAAACAAACAAACAAACCTAAACTCATCAAATCGGCAGGGATCTTAAAAAGGAGTAGAAGCAAGGAAAAAGGAAAAAAATTAAAAGCGGTTTTAGTCGCTGAAGATGCTGATGAAGAGTTAAGTAAATGAATGAGTGCTTCTAGCACATTTGGCGCCAACACTGTAGAAATAAAAAAGATCCGCAACAACAGCAGCATTTTCAAAAATTATTACAATGAAACGACATGGAGCAGTCATTATACGAAGACATAAATAAATAAAAAAAATTAACTATAAACGCATTTATGCAACCATCCAGCCAGACATTGATGCAACTGCAACAATCATGCATGCCAGCATTAAATGACTGATCTTAAACAGACACACGGTAGCACGATGGATAAAAAATAAATCAATCAGTTTGTTTGTTTTTTCAAATATATTCATAACTTTAGTTTTGATAAACTTTATCAAATACACAAATCATAAGGAACACTCATTAGTAAAATCATTGAAGAATTGAATTTAAAGTGGTTGGATTTCTTGTGAAATATAAGTGAATTTAACATGATCTTCTCTTAGAACGGAAGTGATCCAAGGACAATTCGCTTAAAATGTACAGACTTAGAATATCGAATTCAGTATTTGTACTGCTGGGTTTTTAATGAAAACTACTGCTACTACTTCTTCTATTTTTTTTACTATATGGTTTTCTTTTAAAAATTAATCGAATAAAAATTTTGTAATCGGAAAGTAATCGTGGCGAAATTCACGTTGATTGATAAATTTTTGTTGCGAAAATTAAATTTTATATATGAGTTATAAAATTAATTTATTTTGCATTTTATAGTTTTTCTGTTAAAATGTCTCGAATTATTAAATTATACGAATATTAAGGAATAGTTATGTTAATTACATAAACTTTATTTTATAATCGAAGTTTTTTTTATATAGAAACTCTTTTAGAAAAATAACCAATAACTCATTTTGCTTTAAAAACTAAAGCAATTGATTTTCTTTGTATTAAAACATTTTATTCGCAATTTTATTCGCTTTTGAGTATTCGATTATTCTAAATAGAAAAAAATAGATCATTATATCTTGAAGTAAATTATAAATAAATATAAACATGTTTATTGCAAATGTTAAGCGATTAGATTTATTCGGAAAGAAAATTAATCGTTTAATAAACATATGCTGAAGAATAATTTTTCAAATATTTTATATGGTTTTGAGTGCACAAACAAATTATTTTTACTGTAATGAATCTCTTATTTCAGTCGTAATTTTGAATTGAAATTTTATTCCCGATAAGGGCAATTATGACACTAAAATAAACTATAAAATATTAATAACGATTTATTTTAAAAAATTAAACGATTAAATTTGTTATGCTGTAGTATTTATTAATCGTAAAAATTTTGTAACGTTATGCGTTGCTGTACCCTAAATATAAGACTCGGTCTAGTTTTAGAGGAAACGAAAAAAAAAATAAATAAATAAAAAAATAAAAAATTTATTAGATTAATAATCGAACTTTTTTGAATAATCGATTAATTCCCGATAATAAACTATAAAATGTTAATTATGTTTTATTTTTAAAAATTAAGCGATTATATTTATTCGATTAGTAATCGATTGATAATCGAATAATTTTCTTAATCGCTTAAAAATGTGTTTGATAAATATAATTAGCTATAGACAATTGGACAATGCGATTTAGTGTTTTTCCGACAAGCACAAATTTTCAGTTGCCGGCTGACAACGCAACTGCAGTTCAGCTGCTATCCATAATCGATTTGATTTATTAGTAAAATTTGTTCACTTTAGAATTTTAGCCACTTAATCTTGTACGTCAAATGCACATAAACGCTAAGATATTAATTAGTTTTTTTATTTTGTTCGTTAGCAAACAATAATTTGTTCAAATAAGAAAGTTATTCAAATTATTCAATTAAGAATGTATGGATAAATTTCAACCAATGAAATTATTTGCTGGAGATTATCACACATTTTTTGATAGAAAATAAATTCTTTTTTTATTTTATTTCGTTTTGATTTACTTTCTTTTTAGCCAATTTGAAAAATGAACAGGATATCAATTCGTTTTGTATGTTTTTTTTAAGTTGGTTCCCTCAGAACTCTGCCATTTATATAAAAATTGAATTGTTTTCTTTCCTTGAAGGACTTACTTTGAAATTAGTTCCGTTGTTTTAATTTTTTATATCGAATAAAATGCCAATCCGTCTGCCTGCCCGCGTTTCAGTTTTATAGTCGGTTTCTTTTTTTTTTCAAGAAATGTACTTAATTTTATTTTTTATGCTTCAAAAAATTAATTTACTTAATTTCAGTTCGAGTAAATTAATCGGTCCATCTTGAAAGAATATTTATTATTAGTTCTTTATTGGAAAGAATTATTTTATTTTGCTTAGATTGCAATGGAACCCCTTTTTTATGGTCCTTCGAAGCCTATAAGCCTTGTATATTGGCAGCTGTGACCACAACTATGGATCTAACAAGGGTCTGGAGTTTAGTTCCACATAACATATAATAGACTGTATCAGCTACATTCTGTTACTTTAATCTCGTTTATACGATCTTATAAAAATAGTGTATCAATATTAACAGGAAAAATATTCTCTTATTACAATATTAATCGCTTTCTGTGCGCTTTTAAACACTTGCAATTTTCCTTAAACTTTTATTTTGATTTCTTTTTTGCTTAAACAGTAATTTTATTCGCTTGAAGAAAATAAATTGTTAACGTGCCCCTGTGCGGCCGCGGCAGTTTGCATAAAATAGAGGATTTTAAAGACAATTTTTTCATTTTAAAAGTCATTAAACTTGATTTTTTAATTTTAAGCAGAATTTCATATGATAGATTTTTATTTCATTTTTATGATATGTATGTAAATAAATTGCCGCCACACTATTATATATAGACAGACAGCCAGAAAGACAGACAATTTGGGTAGAGTAGAGGCTGAGAAAGAAAAAAAGAAGTAAAAAATAATATTGACGCCGTTCATTATTTAAGGAAATTTTGTAAAGAAAACAGCCAGATTGAAGTAGACCTTGGAGCATGTAAATTATGCATTTAAGGATGGCGTCTACGAATTACAAATAACAGAACTTAAAATCATAAAACTCCAGTTCTTGAAAGTAAAATGGATAAATATATTTTGCAGCAAAAGCTGGCTTCTTTGGGAGGGATAATGACACGCCTTGGCGTTTAGAGTAGGAGACACAAGTCTGGACAAACTAAATAAAAAAATCTTTTGTTTAAAAGCAAAGCCAAGGTATACTTCAAACTATCAATGAATATTTTCATATACACACACACACACACACACACATACACACTGTATTTATTATTATCTTCAGTTTAGTTGTTTGCATGTTTTCGCAAACGCAGCGATTTTTAACAGAAAGATTTTCCAGCAAAGATAATAATATGTCGCATTATAGACTGCGTGCTTGGCATGCGCAACATTCATTTCATACCTGCAACAAACAACATCATTTTCAAGTATTTAAACTCAGCGCATACATACACTCATCCATCCATACACACACTCACACATACACTTCACTTGCAACAGCCACTTACTTGATCATGTATTTGTTGTTGTACATGACAGAAGATGGTAAGTGAGCGAGTGCAGCATGTAAAGATATCAACCATGCCATCCATTGCAGCAGGTGAATTTAATGTTTAAAATGTTTGACATTGCTGCAAGCTGCTTTCAATAAATGTTCGTTAGTTTTTAAGAATGTTGAGATGGATCACTTTTGCACAATCACAAGTGCCGACAGTTTTTTTTGTTTGTTGTTCTTGTTCTTGTTGTTCGTTGTAGCTATTTTTATGCAATTATCAACATGCGTTTGGTTGGCAAGTGCAAGTGTGTGTTAAAATTATTAGAAAAACAGACTTAAAAAGGAGTGTAATCTTGTTTGAAAACAAAACGATTCAATTAGAAGACTAATATTTTCTTAAGAAAACGGAATAAAACTAGCCGATTAATTGTCTGCCAAGAACAAACTAGCATTTTGGAGCGAATCGAATAGAACTAAACAGTTGATATGTATATAGAATAAAATTTAACTGATTAAATTTAAAGAAAATTTATCAATCAATATAATGACGAATACATTTTTTTCAACTGCAACTTAAATTAATCGATTAATTTTCTAAATTTATAAAATCAATCGCTTAAGTTTCAGAATAAAAAAAATTTTTTTTACTACAAAATAAAGCGTTTAACTTTTTTAAGTGATATAGAAAGTTAGAGAAAATAAATAAAATTCTACTGAATTTAATTTTATTTATTTTCTATAACAAACATAACTGTTTTATCAATTGTCTATGACGAATAAACTCGAATTTTAGAGCGAATAAAAATAATCGGTTGGTATGTATGTAAAATAAAATTTAAATGATCAAATTTAAAGAAAATGAATCAATTAATAATATAACGAAAATATTTTGTTCAACAGTAACTTAAATTAATCGATTAATTTTCTAAATTGATAAAATCAAGCGATTAAATTTTATACCACAAAATAAATTTTTATAGTGAATAAGATTCAGGATATTTTTTGTAAATACAATTACCGGTTTATTTTTTATAACGAATAAAACTAGTCGATTAACATCTTTTAACGATTAAACTCATATTTTAAACGATATAATTTTAATAAAATCAATATATTAATAAAAAAAGTAAATTTGTTTTCAATATAATATTAAATTCATCGATAAATTTTATTCAATTAATTCAATGAATACAATAATCTTTATCCGATATACACAGATAAAGCCAATCGTTGAAGTTTCCATAATGAATAAGTTTAATCTTTAAAACGAATTAAATGTTGTCATTTTTTATAGTTAATAAAAATCAGTCGAATAATTTTTTCTTACGAAAACAAAATTTTCAAATTTATATCCTACAAAAAAACAAATAGAATATAAAATAAACTCTCTTTTTATAGTACATAATAAAAATTTCATGATCAAATTTTAATAAAATCACCGAGTTAATATAACGAAAAAAGTATATTAATCGATTAATTTTAAACACATTTAGAAGCAATAAATTTTTTACAAGGTCTTTCCTAAAATTAATTTTGTACTACAAAACAAATTTATTTTTTGTTTGTAAAATCTTTGGCGAATAAATCAATCGACTAATTTTCTACAACAAATAAAACAAAATTTACATTCTCTTGATAAAGAAAGTTTTTGATTAATTTAATTTTGATTGAACAATTTTTATATCTATTATATTAATCAATAAGCAAAAGCTAAACATCAGGTGGCAAATAAGCTGAAGCTGTTACTTTAGTGTACTTATTAATCCAAAGTGAGTATTTTAAGGCTAAAGTTCGTAACACTTTTAGTCCGAAAGAATTGGACACAAGACAATGTACAATCGATCAGGGGAAAATTTCAACTCATGCGGCAGAACAGAAACAACGTTGCTGCAACAACAATATTCGTCAAGTTTTATTTTTGCCAATCAAATTAATCGATTAAATTCAATAAACGCTTTAAGCAAATCAGTTATTTTAATAAGATTTTAAAGTCAATTTCGCTACACAGAAATAACTAAAATACGTTTTCAATTACGAAAACTGAATATTGAATTAAATGTTTTATTATATTAATTAATAAATTTTTGATCCCATAACTAATTAAAAAATTAAGTGCAATCAATTTTAGTTTTTTATAAACTATTTTAATGAAAATTTTTAAAAATATTTTTTTCTTTTTAACATTTTATCTCTTTAAAAATTATTTTTTTTTACACAAATATCGTATTGATTCCTTTAACGATCTGCACAATGGCACAACAGCTTCGAACAGACGACAGTTGTTATCATGTTGTTATTTGCTTATCTGTAATTCAGAAAAAGGAAGTTCATGTCTGAGATATCACACCATACGAATGCAATCTCAACTAGTGGCAAGTACGTAGAATACTCGTAGATGCATGTTCTTCAAACTTAATGCCACTTTATTATTCCACTAAAATCTAAATGGCAGCAAAAGAGAAGAAATGCTTCTTAGTTAAAATTCTGTTTTAAAAATAAATATATATTAAATTTTGTTAGCAGATTTAAATACAGCTTATTAGAGACTTGTTTGTCTCAGCTCCACTCAATAGATTGTTGGAGAACGAAAGACTCTGAAGCTTAACAATTTCCAAAATGTGCGCACACACACACACACACACACACACGCACACATACTCGTACAAATGTTTAACTGTCTGTTATGTGATGTTTGACTCACGAATTTATTGCCCCATTCTCTTTTTGCCGCATAGTGGAAGAGTAGTTAGTTGCACTTCTGTCGTGTCGTTATTGTTGTGTAATTATGACCACAAAAGTTGGCGACAGGGCGCCTTAATTAATTGCCTGCCGCTGCCATGTTGTGTTTTCAACTCCACTGGGTGCAATGTTTTGATTAGATAGACATTGACCAATTTTCCGCAATAAAAATTGAGAATGCAATATAATTATGGTGTTGCTGTTCATATGCTACGCTCATGTGTTTTTCTTTTCTCATTTCTGTTCGTGACGTCTGATAAAACTAATCGGTAATTACATATATGATACCGAGTGCTAAGTTAGAATCATTTAATTGATATACCGATACATCTGATACGCAGGATAATTTTAGTAGTTCTTTGAAATATACTTTAAAAATATAATTTTAATAAAGAACTGAAAATAAAAAATCCCAGTGGCGAGAGATTCTTTCTAGTTCATGTAACCGAGTGTGCAAGTCTATGCGAATCACTAAAAAACTTAACTATCTTGGAGTGAGTTGAAAAATCATAATGATTCTTAAAAAGAACAATAAATTTTCGTCAACTTTTCATAACTACAACTTAACTGTACTCCATACACGCATTTCCAACTCTCATTGGGGAGCAATATTCTTACGGTAACTTAAGATTTAATTGTGGAAAAAGATGAAATAAAGAAAGCATTAATAAATAACCCATATAAGTATCATTAAATATAATTCGATTTATCTAAAGTGGTTTTCTATATTAATCCTGACGACTATAATACATGAAGACAGACAACCACACAATTGATCGTCTGGTTATTGATCATCTCTATTTTGTTATGGTCTGTAACAACGACAACAGCAGCAAAAGCAGCAACAGCAACAACTGGAAAGAATATTGAATAAGAAGAAATCCAAATGATTTTCAATGGCACTGAATGATTCTAAGCCACAATTGAAAGCAGCATTAAGCTGTAACATAATGGGAGACGCCCGAATACGATTACTTATGGGATTAAAAATTAGATGGTGGAAAGGAATCAGTTCTTTGGCCGAGTTAGAATCGTATTAAAAAATAAATAAATACAAAGTGTTTGAAGTTATCACAAATTTTGCACAAAATATTTAACGATGTCAAATATTTTTCTATTGAAAAATTATTAAATTAAAAATTTTCGCTAAAAATTTTTCGATATCAAAAATTGTCTAAAGAGAATTTATCGACTTCATCAATACTTCTTAAAAAGTTATCGATCTCAAAAATTTTCTATAACAAATTATTAATCGATAATATTGCAACAAATTGTTTATAAAAAAATCAAAGACATCAACATTTTTTTTATAAAAAATTCAAGTACATCTAATTTTTTATGAAAAATCTATCGATATCCTAAATTTCGATTTTCCGTAAAAAAATTTATCAATATCGAAAAATTCTAAAAAAAAATTTGTCGATATCAAACGAAATTTTACAAATATATATTATATTTTACAAAGGAATTTAATGTACTCTGAATTGGATTTAAAAACTCGACAAAAAAATACTTTTGTGTGATGAATTTCAATGCAATCGGTTCTATGTTCGTGTCATTGAAATTTATCATAAAAAAGTATTTTTCTGTCGCCTCTTCAAACTTAATTCAGACATTAGATTCTGCGACAACCCTAAATAAGTATTTCACTGAAAAATTTATTGATTAAAAAAAAAAAAAGACAATGATATTTCTACATTAAAATTTTCTATAGAAAATTTATAGATATAAAAAAATTGTAATTGTTGATTTCTGTTAAAGCTTGAGTTTTTAGTATTTTTGTTCAAATTCTCAGTTGTTATAAAGAAATCTTTAAATATGTATTTTTATTTATGTAAAAATTTGAGGACTTGAATTTAACTTAACAAAAAGACACCAACGGAATGCCGTGGTAAAAACTAGATTTGCCCCAAACAAATCGATGACAATTTCATAGAATAATTTTCGGCTAACCAACGCGGTATTATCAAATAAAATTAATATCGGGTAGTTTTACGTGTCTGCTTTGATTGTGTATTTGCGGGTGAAGCCCACTAATATTCAGAGGCATAAATACTTTAGACATCTCAAAGAAACACATTCAACAACACGCATCATTGCAACGCAGCTACTGTTGCCACATCAATAACAGCAACACAACTGATAGCATCAGCAACAATACCAACAACACGTTAGATAAAGTGCTTTTGCTTCAACGGCTGGAGTTTCTTTGTTGCAAAGAAATATAAGAACCGCTATTTTGGTTTTCATTATTGTTGGGCACAAGAAATTATTAAAACACAGAGAACCATGCAGGCGACAGACACAAAAATATAAAAAGAAACAGAAGCAACAGCAACTTCAATTCCATTTACTGAAGTAATCATTGATTTTAAGTTTTCACTGTGTAACCCAGTATGACCAGTAAATCAATGTGTGTGTGTGTGTGTGTGTGCCATTGAGTCGGCACATATTTATATCTTATCTTGAGAACATAAAGTGGTGGTGAAGTGAACGCTTGGAAGGGGACCTTGTACTACCCACAGATTTCATTATAGTGATATTGATGATGCGGTTGAGTGACGAAAATATACACACATCCATACATACAAAACAAATTAATATCAAAAAAAAAAAAAATAAGCGATTGTGGTGAATTCCAACTACTCCGACTTTGTTATCTGTAAAGATTTACTTCTTGTGTTTTGTGGTAACAAGCGATTGGAAAACAAAAGACGTGTTTATAGAGTGCATCCTCATACATACAAAAATAACAAGTTCGATCTAATAGTACGTATTATGAGTTTCGCACAAGTTACTGTTGCTGTTGCACACTGACGGGGGAGGTAGGTGGTGTTGTGTTCAGTTATTGAAAGAATATATCGACTTCAAAAATATAAACATAATAATCAATTAAATTAGCATCCGCTTAAGATAACGTGCAATGATTATTGGTTAGATGGTTGGTTGCTTGGGCTGTTTGGTTGGTTGGTTGGTCGGTTGGTTTAGCTTGGTTTGACTGGATGGTTTATTGGTTGCATGCTTGATCAGCTGAAAAGTTTATATGTACATGCATTATGTATGTACAAGCACAATTGGCCAATAAAATAGGTACTATCTACATATTTAAGAAAAACGCATGGGTTTCGCTTGGATAAAAACATAAAATAATTATTGCAGAAGAAGTAAAAATCATTAGGAAGAACAATTAAACAGTTAACAGATCATAATAAACAAAAATGCGAAGCTCAGTTTGCCAATAAAATAGGTACTGCAAAAAAGAAATGCAGAAGAATTTTTTATTGAAAACTTAAAAACATGTTACTGCATCAGTAGCCACTATATCCATCATTATTTTGAGTGTTTCGTTTTTTCAGCCCGATTTTTTAATCTTAGCTGTATAATGCTGCGGCCGACCGATCGATCTATTGCCAATTTTGTAGTTCAGTAATATTAAAATTCTGTTGCAATTTGAAATTTCCAAAAGTTCGAAGTATAATGGCAAAGTACCTATTTCAGTGACCACTTTTGTACTTTTTTTTCTTCTATACATACGAACAATATAAGACAACCGATTTATTTTTCTAAAAAGAATAGTTTTGAGAATTGAATCAAAGTAAATATTCAACAAAATTTATTAATTTTTAAAAAGAGCGAATGAAATTCTAATGCAGTAACAAGGTACCTATTTTAATGATCAAATGTGTATGTGCATTTTGATGGCAAATGTATGAAAAACGAGGGCTGTGAATAGTATTACAAATATAAAAATATTATTTTATTAAAAACTACTTTTTAGGAAGGTGTGTTTTATGTACGGCACTTTTTATAAAAATAACTTCTTATGAATGGGACTTTTAATAAAAAGTATTTTTGATAAAAATGCGTGTTTTACTTCTGATAAAAGTATTTTTTGAAAAAGGTACTTATTGGAAATGTTAATCTTGAATAAGGTACTTTTTATAAAATGTGCTTCTTATAAAAGAACCTTTTTATAAAAGATACTTTTTTAAAAGGTACTTTTTATAAAAGATACTTTTTTAAAAGGTACTTTTTATAAAAGACACTTTTTTTAAAAGGAACTTTTTATAAAAAGTACTTTTTATAAAAGGCACTTTTTATAAAAGGTACATTATTTAAAGGTACTTTTTATAAAAAGTTTTTTTTAATTGTACTTTTTATACAAGACACTTTTTATAATACGTACATTTTATAAATGATGCTTTTAATTAAAAGTACTTTTTATAAAAAAGTAGTTCTTATGAATGGAACATTTTATTAAAGGATGGTACTTTTAATATAAGTTGTTTTTATAAAAATTTGTTTATTAATTCTGATAAGTGGTACTTTTTATTAAATTTTTTTTAGATAAGTTTTTATAACAGAAAGTTTTTAAAAAAGGTATTTTTTAAAGCATGCTCTCTATAAGAGATAATTTTTATAAAAGGAAATTTCTATAAAAGGAACTTTTTATAAAAAGGAAATTTTTATTAAAGAAACTTTTTATAAAAGGAACTTTTTATTAAAGGAACTTTTTATTAAAGGAACTTTTTATAAAAGGCACTTTTTATAAAGAGTACTTTTTATAAAAGGCACTTTTTATAAAAAATAAATTTTTTAAACGTACTTTTTATAAAAAATAAATTTTTAAAGGTACTTTTTATAAAAGGTACTTTTTATAAAAAGTTTTTTTTAATTGTACTTTTTATACAAGACACTTTTTATAATACGTACTTTTTATACAAGACACTTTTTATAAAACGTACATTTTATAAATGATACTTTTAATTAAAAGTACTTTTTATAAAAAGTAGTTCTTATGAATGGAACATTTTATGAAAGGATGGTACTTTTAATATAAAGTTGTTTTTATAAAAATTTGTTTTTTAATTCTGATAAGTGGTACTTTTTATTAAATTTTTTTAGATAAGTTTTTATAACAGAAAGTTTTTAAAAAAGGTATTTTTATAAAGCATGCTTTCTATAAGAGATATTTTTATAAAAGGAACTTTCTATAAAAGGAACTTTTTATAAAAGGAACTTTTTATTAAAGCAACTTTTTATTAAAGGAACTTTTTATAAAAGGACCTTTTTATAAAAACAACTTTTAATAAAAGTACTTTTAATAAAAAATACTTCTTAGATTTTTTGCAATTGTTTTTTTAATAAACAGTTCTTTTTTATAAAAATTACTTTATCTAAAATGGAATTTATTCCTTAATAGGCTAAATGAACTTAATTAAGCTTTAGTAAAAAAATATTTATCTTAGACAATCAAACAACCACCAACTACCGAAAATTTTGAATTTTTAGGAATACATTTTATCGCACAACCCTCGTAACGTTTGTTAAGCTCAAGTTGGCTGTTGGCGGTATTTCCTTATACTGCATCGATGAAGTAGATCGTTTTTTTATCTATGATAAAAACCAATAGTCAAATCTAATCTAATTTATTCATTCAATCATAAATAACACTACAACACATTCAAGTTTAAAAATGAATCGCTATTTCTTTAAGTGATGCCTTAGCAAAGCTTCTAGTTTTAAATTTTTTTCGTATGATCTTCTAATTGATCAGAACATAATTTATTTTAATTTGAAGCAAAAGTTAGTAACGGTTTTGCTAAGAACCGTTAAGAGAGCTTCTTAAAATTCAGGCTACCAGTTTGTGGCTTTTGATTCGAAGAAAGCAACATTTGAGAAAGCAACACTTATCGAATATTTCTTGTTAAGGATTTGGAATCCTTTAATAGGAAAAAGCTAAATTTCATTTTCTTTGCAAACACTTTTCTTCTTTTCTTCGGAATAAAATTGCATTCAGCCAACACCGAACACACATTTTCATGGTTCATAAAATAGAATGTGCAACAAAATGTACAGCTTGACCTCGTAAAAAATGGTAACACATCAATTTATTTTAAAAGATGGTGACATAAATATCAATTGCAGTTTTAAGCTGGTATTTCTTATTTATATTTTTTCCAAACCACAAGGAGCCATTGAAATATATTGAGAGTGGAAAATACTGTTCCATTAATAGGTTTATCGTGTGTCTATGAGGATAAAAGGGTGCAAAAAGTATGTTTTGACAAGACTGCTTAACCCAGTTTCAAATACACGGCAACAATTGCACAAACACATGCCTTCACATGTAGTTGCACTTATACATATGTACAGTGGTGGCCATATAATTAAAACATTCGTAATGATAGTAAATTATTCGTTTTATTTTCAAAATTAAAAAAGACAACAAATTTTATTTTTCAGTTCTTAAATCTATAACTTAAACAGTTTCCAGTACACTTGTTAAATAGATAATTTTAAATTCTGTAAAGAAAAAATATTAAACAAGTGTTTAATTGGGTTGGCCATATAATTAAAACATTTACTATTTTATTTTAACCACAATATTTTTTGTACTTACCATCAATATTTCGTGAGGAAACCTTTGTTTTTTATAACATTTACACATCTGTATGGCAAACTCTCAGCTAAGTGCCTGCGGAGAGGTTGAGGAATAGCCTACCAACACATTTCGATGTTTTGCCACAATTCATCAGCATTTTTGGTATTTTTGTTTTCCATCCTCTTTTCAACTTCACTCCACAAGTTCGCAATTGGATTGAGATCAGGCGATTGAGCTGACCATTTTAAAACGTGTATGGTTTGTTCGTATAAGCAGCTCTTCACAAGCCATGAATGTGCTTGGGGTCACTGTCGCGCATGAAGTGCCACATTAACGGTAAATTTTCCTCCATACATTGTATTTTCCATAATGTTTATGTAAACATATAGATCCATTCTTGAACTGATCATCAAAATTGGTCCAATACCATGCCAAGAAAATGCACCCCACACCATAATGTTGCCGCCCCTATGCTTAATTGTCTTGATGGTATACCTAGGATTGTGTTGTTGGTTAACTGGATCCCATACATATCATTTTATATCTGATCCCCATCGACCAAATTTGGATTCGTCGCTTCATAAAATATTTGTTCAAAATCTCACTGGTTTCTTAATATTTTCTTTGGAAAAATTCAATCTGGATTTCAAATTTTTTTTGGAGACGAAAAGTTTTCGTTGTGCGATGCATCCTCGTAACGAAGCTTCATTGAGCCGCCGTCTAATAGTTCTAGATGAAATACCAATACCATATGATAACTCTAATTCAACTTTAAGCTTTTTAGAACTGTTAAATGGCTCAGCTTCAGAGACTCTTGCGACTATTTCGTCTTCGTTGGCTATGGTTTTATGGTTTGAGGGCTCTGGTACATTATTTGAGGTTTCAAATGTATCAAAATGTTTCATTGCATTATACATTTTTCCTCTAGAGCAATCAAGTAACTGGGAAATTTCATTTACTGTATTCCCGGACCCTCTGAGATTAAGTATTGCATTCGTTTCTTTCCCGGAACAACTAGGTCCTTTTCCCATACTTGATGATTAATTTTTGTATACATTTTTGCTGATATCATTTAAAACATACTTGCCAATAAATTTTCAAAAATCAAACAAAATTAAATATAACAAATACGTTATTAAAATAGCAAAACTAAAAATGTTTTAATTATGTGTCCACTTTAAAAACAACACTTTCACTAAATAATGACTTCCTTTGAAAGAAAACTGAATGGAAAAGGAAAATAAAGAAGGAATCAAGTGTAAAAGACATCAAATTTATCTTTCCAGTAGAAAAGTCCCTTTGAAATAGCAAGAGATAATATATAAAAACCGAACAAATGAGAGATCATACATATGTTTTAATTACATGTCCACCACTGTACATACATACGTTCATAAGTATTTATTGCATTTAGATTTTGAAATATTATTATTTTAGCATACATTTAGGTAAGAAGAACTATACGCAGCATAAAAAGCAGCACCATTAACAGCAAAATAAAATAAAATAAAATATAAAAAATAATAAAACAGAAAAAGTTTCGCTTTGATTTTTCCTGCAGCACTTGTATAATGAAGTAGTTGCCATTACACTCAACAACAACAACAGCAACAACAACAACATCAAGCAACATTCAAAGTGAATGCGTACAAATTAAAGGAAAAATATGTGGCATGTTGATGAACATGAGCGTGTTTGATGAAAAGCAATGAAGGCGGGGGGAAGGTGATGGAAGGTTGTGGTGGAGCTTAGCGGCAAGAGTGCTACTAGTTGCTGTGGCGGGGGGAAGAGAAGCTTTTGAAACAAGGATGCCTTTGTGCCACAAAAGAAGTCAAACAACTAGAAACATAAGAACCAGGCGAAATAATGAATGAACAAACCATCGAAAAATATTAAATATCAAATATTAAAATTTTAATGGAAAAATCTACATTTTGTGCTTCTTTTCTTCTTATTTTTTTAATTTTTTGCTATTCTGTTTATTTCTATGCTGATGAGTGTGAAATGCTGTTTGTGTTTATCATGCTGATGATGATGGGCTGTTTGCGGATTCATTTGTAAACTCGTGTGGCTGTGTGTGTCTGCTGTTTGGATTTTAATTTTACCTGAAACAATTTTATATATTCTTTGCTTTTCAGTTTGAACGATGACCCAAATTAAGGGTAGACATTTGCATTTGAAAAGGTAGGAATTTAGATTAATGTTGGAGAAGTTTAAAAAATGCACTTTTTGTGTTAAAAAAAAAGCAAAACCAAAACAAAACTGGGACAAGAAAATACCAGCGAAAAGAAATAAACAAACAAAAAAATATACATATTATTGAAAATTCTTTTTCCGAAAATGCAACAAAATAACATTCGTGTGAAAAAAAACTTTTCTAAAAAAATAAAACAAGAATAACAATTAAGAAATTGTGAAGCGAAAATTTGGTATAGAAATTGATTTTTGTATTAAATAATTTATTCAAGCTTTAGGTCCAGAAAATAAATATAAATGACTTATTTTATCCGATATTTCGCTTTCTCAATGGAAAGTTTCTTTATATTTAATTAAAAATTAATAATAACAATTATTGTTTTCACAAACCAATAAAAACTTATTCTAAATTTGTTTGAAAAAATAATAAAAAAGTTCATAAAAATTTAATAAAAAGGCCGAATAAATCAGAATAATTTTAAGAAATTGATTTTTTTAAAGAAGTTTGAAGAAAACATTTGTTAAACAAACTGCCCTTTAAAAGACCATGTTTTAAAAAATTCTCTTTCGCAAAACAAACCAAATTTACTTTTGTGGTCATCCCTCTTAGCATCACAATTTGAGAAACTGAAAATAACTCGTTGCAACTAAAACTATTAAAGAATCCTTAAGTGAACAATAACAGACGAACACCTTGCCTTCAAATCCTATTCAATTTTGCGCGCCCTCTTTGACTCCTTCCCAAAAAACAATTTTTTAATGCCTTAAATAAGATTTTATGTATTTACAGCAGTGTTGCCACCTTAGGTGTAATTACACATATCATGTGTAATTTTTATTTTCATGTGTAGCCCATGTGTAATTGGCGGCATGTGTAACTCATGTGTAATTTAAAATTTTGTCGTTTTTGAGCACTACTTTTTTATTGTGATGACGGCAAGTGTGGATTGGCTGTGATATTTTAATTTATTTATGAAGCTGTTTCGCGTATTTTTGCTTTAAATTTATTAAGTTTTTGTTTGTGATAGTCCTTTTTACACAAAACAAAACTGTGATATTTTTAAGGAGAATGATGTAGAATTGGCCTAAAGAAAATTATATATCTAAAAAAATAAAAATTCCCTGAAGAAGTTGGAAAATATCAACGATACGTCGGAATAATATGTAAAAAATAATATTTTATTAAAAGACCTTGAAAGCCCAAGTATTGAAAATCATCATCATAAAAATTTTGCAATTACACCAAACAAGGTCAAATATTTAATTTAACAAAATCAAAGCACATTATTTTGCGAAAAAAAGCCATGTGTAATTCCTAATTTCATGTGTAATTTTGACATGATGCATGTGTAATTTAAGATTTCGTTGGTGGCAACACTGATTTACAGTCAGTTAGCCTGTTAACAGAGCTCTGTTAAACTCAGTGGTTTGTGTCTAGGGTGATTGATATAAATATATTTAATTTAGAAGACGGATTTGTTTTACTCTTGGTTTCTTGTTCCTTTTTGTTTCTTATCGTGTAAAGAAAATTAACTTTTATGGAAATGAATAATGCGATTGATGACATTATTGTACAGATCAAGTGCACGCAAAGAAAACTCATGGTCGAAACAATAATAATCTAACATCCGTATTGTTGGCTTTGTGACTCATGATAAAATTATAATAGGTGACAATTCATATGTTCTGAACAATGTAAAAATTGTTATTTGCTACAATTTTCACTGTGATTGAATTACAGTGATAGCTTTTCTAAGGGGCGGACAAATTCCACAGTCCCGTGTTTTTGTTATTTGTAGAAATGATCTCGTAAACAAACAAAAATCTTTCCAGTCAAAGTAAACAAACATTCAATAAAATTTATTAATTTTTAAAAAGAGCCAATAAATCTCTAATACAATAATGAGGACACCTGTTTTAATGGTCATATCGTCGTGCCGAAGTTATCTTCAAATATCTCCAAAAAAAAATTGTCCTTTGGGAAATTGAGTCTAAAGATTCAACATTATGTACAAAAACTTTATGAGATGATACGAATTCGCACTACTTCTAGAGCACAAGTTCAGGATCTTAGACCCAATTCACAAATTTTCATTTTTTTTTGGGGATTTTGTGACATACGTGAAGATAACTTTTGGACGACGATATGTTGTGGCTTCTCGTCTTCAAGCAGGAAGAACAGTTGGTAGACCACGGACAACTTGGAGACGTTCCACCGAAACCGAAATGAGATCTATTAGGTTAACATGGAACCAACTTAGATTTGTAGCTCTAAACCGAGTGAGATGGAAGACGGCTATTGTTGGCGCCCTATGCTCCAGTGGTAGTTAATGGAATAAATATCTATATATGTATATTCTCGTCTTTAGAAGGTTAAAGCTCAAAATTTTATTTTTATTATTGAATTACTTGTTGTCATGTGCCGCACCAACGTCTACACAAGTTCGCTACAATTTGCATTATTAAGTATTGTTTTCTCATAAAAAGCTCATCTTTGTATTTAATATGTTTATGAAATTAAAAAAAAAATAAAAAGATTGTAATAAATTCAAAAAGGACGCATAAAATATTCTGTTACAAACAGTGGAGTGACATTAACAACAGTGATTGTCGCAATGCGGAATGTCACTTCAGAAGGGAAACCGGAGAGATGTACAAACTGTGTGCTTGAACGACACAACAAATGAAAGAGAAAAATTAAATAAAACCAAATAAAGTCTATTCAGGCATTTACCTCTGCCTTAATGAGGAAACAGAAGAAGTCTGCAACTTCAGGAACAATCGCTGGCAGTAACTTCAAATACTCTCTTATTATTGTTTGATTTACATTTTTCGTCGTATGAAACATGTATAAGATTTCATGAAACCACAACAACATTGTTGAGCAGTTTTAGAATCTCTAGAAAGAACAAAGGCACCGTAAGCTGTTCCAAAAAAAAGGGCAAAAAAATTACAAAAATGGGTAAAAAAGCACCATTAAAAATATTTGAAAAATTTTAGTTAGCCAAAAAATATTAAGCAATTTATAAAAAAGTGAAGGTAAATATCCAAAATTTAATTTAAAGTTTTTGCTTCAAAATAAATAAAGGACTAGCAGAATTTATTAACATATTAATTAAAATAAAATCACATTTCATTTAATGAAAGTAAAAAAAAATTTAACAAAACAAAAACAGGAGTAAATAAATAATTTTCAAAAACTTTTGTTTGTTGAGGGTTTTTAGCAGTAGACCTTAAACTATATTTTTAAAAATATTCATAAATTTAAAACCAAAATAAATAAAATATAGTTTCGATGTGATTAGTTTTTCGAACAATTTTGTTGTTAGTGGCTTTTTTAATCCAGTGATTTTTATTTTGGTGAAAGTTCGCAACATTTTTAGTCAGAAAGAATTGGACATGAGAAAATATTCCAAAGTAACAAGGGAAAATTTTAACACTAATTAATTTCAACTTACACGGCAGAACAGAAACAACAAAACAAAATATAGTTTGTTTATTGTACTTTATTGGCTTCTTAGGGGGTATACATTTGCTTTGGATTAATTAATACATGTGCTACTGAAAAACTTTTTACATATACAAAAATACTTTCAACATCATCTTTTTTTTAAGTAACTTAAAAGTTTTGGTTTTTTTTTTTAGATATGATAGTACAGCATTAAAGGAATGTAGTAATGTAGTATACAAATTTCTATAAATTCTAAATAACATAGAATCGATTAAAAAAAAGGAATTCAAAGTCGAATGAAATTCATGATAGCATTACACTCGATTTTTCGTTTCATTTTCGTTTATTTTGGCTATCAAAAATATCCATTTCGTCTTCGCAATCAGGCCACAAAACAGTTGTAATAAAATGTTGAGATTTTTTTTGATTTGTGCGAATTTATTTTGCTACAAACATTTAAAGGCAGTTGAAAATTGCTACAACATGCATTTTGAAATCTTAAATCGTATTTAATATGCAGTAACGCATTTATTGAATTTAAAGATACCCGGTTTCTAAATTTTGTTTTAAACAAATTCATCAAACTGAATGTTTTTTCAACCTCAACAGAAAAAAATTCATGGTTGCTTAAAAAGTACTATTTGCGCTTAAAAGTAGCTAATTTTTTTTAACTAAAAGTATTTCTCAGTTGTAAAAAAAAGCACAAAAGCCACTGTGAGAAATTGTGAAAGGCACTGTAAATAACCGCTTTTCAAAAACGGGTATTTAACAAAATTTCGCACGTACGAAGAGGGAAAAAGCACCAAAAAATACCCGAGAAGCACCAAAATGCCATCACTGTTGTTGAGAGAATGAGTATCTAAAACTGAGAGCATTAGAAAAAACGCTGTAAAAATAATATAGATTCTATTTCACGACCGCATTCTCTGGCAAAATTTTATGTCAAACTGTTTTGGAAAAGAAACGTCAGAAAGAAAAAAAATGAAACACTTTACCATACTGGACTTAACTCCTCTGGAAAGTTTATATCAAATAAATATTCGCCATGTCGGCACTTAGCGACAGCCAATCAGGCGATTTAGGGCATAAACAAGGGCATGTTACTTTTGGGCAGGGAAAAACGGACCAGATGACTCCATAAAAAATTTGTAGTCATAATACCGAAGTGCAATGACTGTAATAAAAATTCTCTCATACGGAACAGAACAGTGTAGATAGTTTCGATCTTTACGGGCAGCTACAAAATAGAACGGCGGCATTGCTGTTTTGGATTCTTGAATATTTTAGTAACCAGAATAAATATCTATCGCAAATAATAAATAAAGCCTCTTTAGAAGTTTAATGGACCACCCGTGTTATTTATCCTTAAGGAAGACGAAACTAATTTCCCAGAAATGAAATTTCTATAAGTTTCCCCCATATCAATTACATATTTGTAAACTTTAAAAAGTATTTTTTGCCTTAAACAGCAATTGATTGAGCCGATAGTGCACTCTACTGTTTCAAATGTAAACAAGTTATGAAAGCTTTGCTATTTAACAGCTCCTAGATAATTGGAATTATTATCTAAACTTTTTAAAATGATCAGTATTAAGAGCTTTATGAATTGTATAACAAAACATGTGCTAATACTTACATGGAACGCCGCCAGTAGTGCTTTGTCTGATAAGTAGTGTTCGACCGAACGCAGTTTATCAGACCGATTTTAAACTTTAAAACCGAACTTTTTTTTTATTGTTTAGAGAAAAATGTTAACTTTTGTGATTTATTTATTCAAGAAAAACAAAATTAACTGATATAAAAAAATTTCATTTTGTCTACGTTGTGCTTTTTGAACTTTGATATTTTACTCTGTTACATTATTGTGCGTACGTTTGATGACATGCAAACATTTAAATAATATATAAGCAAAAGTAAGCAAAGCCGAAAAAAAACCGAGCATAATTTTGCGCTTAACTCTGATACCAATAGCAACACCGAACCCGAACGTTCGGTCGGACACTACTGATAAATTTACTTAGAACTGATAATTACACTTACAACCACTTAACAGTGAGTGTGTCATACTTGTGTGAGACATTGAATGCACAAATATTGCTGTCATACAAAAAGCGATTTGTCATAAAGTTTATGGCCTGACAAAAGGCTTCAAAATATTTTGAAAATTAAATAACAACAACTATGAAGATAATGATAAAATTGCCTGATTTAAATCTGTTGCACAATGGGAAATATGTAAAACAATTTATATTAAATAATTATTATCGTGTTTTTATTTTATTTAATTTCTAATATTTTCTAATTAAATGAAACTACAATTAGAATATCTTAGAGTAACTTTTGCAATAACCCGCCAATGGTGACTGACCAACTGGTCCGTGAGACCGCGTGTTTAAAAAAATTCAAATAACTTTATTCTCCGTTACAGGTTTTTGTCGCAGTTTCAAGTAGCTGCCGCATTGCACGTCCGCCACCATCATCAGTTCACGTCGAAACTGTTGATGAGCCCACGTTGTGTATTTCAGTTATTAATCCATTGCGTGAGACCGTGGGACCGTGTGTCACCGTTTATGTAAGTAATATAATCAAGGATTAACTTATCAAGGATAAATGATTAGCAATTTCAGTTTATTTTATAAAAGTTATGAATTTCTGTTACTAAAATTATGATTATTTTTATTTATCTAATTCAAAAATTTTGGGAATTTTAATATTGAAATAAAATAGCGGAGCTTAAATTGATTAAATATCTTTTTTTTATTTATCAAAGAGCATAAATTATAAAAAGAACTCGAACTATTAGTAACACGCATTGAAAAATCGTCAGCAGTTGAAAACCCTGGTGCATGAGAACGGCCCTCCCCCTTAGGGTGGAGTGTGGGGGCGTGGTAATAATAACACAAGTTTACAAATTAAGCAACACTTTTGGCCTGGAGCAGTTGAACATTGTTTTGGGACAGTGAAATCAATGTGGATCTAGAGTTTTCTAGATACGAGGGCTATTTGATAACTCCTTGACTATTTGATTAAAAAAATTCTTTTTCGTCAAATAAGCGTTTTATTTTGCAGTATACTCTCTTTTTGGATCAATATCTTTAGTCCAGCGTTTTCCCCATTTTTGTATTCCTTCTAAATAATACATTTTCTCAAAAAGCCCTCAAAATAGGCGTTTGTTGCGGTTATGACATCTTCATTCGACCCAAATCACCCTTTCATCATGTTTGGAATAAGAAAATAGTTGCAGGGGGCTTAATCTAGAGAATATGCTGGATGGGGTAGCAGTTCGTAGCTCAATTTATGCATTTTTGCCATACTGACTTCACACGTGTGCACCCATCCCGCGGAGAGCTTTTTCATTTCCGAATATTCATGTAAAATGTGATGTACTCGCTCGGCTGAGATGCCTACATTCTCAGCAGGCCCCCATTAATCTAGGGCTAATTTTGCTGAAGCCCAGGGGCGCCAACGATCCGAACGCGCCAAAAAACCTAAAATTATGATTGCAGAGACGATAGCAAAAGATTTTTTAGTATTTTACATTTAAGTTTGAGTAAAACACATTATCTCAAAATAAAATATGCATTAAGAGCCATGTTAAGAAAGGAGAACATAACCTGGACCTGGAATATCCCCGAAACGATGGTCATTTCATTCTTTGAAACTCTGAAGAATATCTTCACAGAGAAAAACTGAGATTTTAAAAGTTCTTATTTTATCAAATTATAATCAGAAAATAATTTAGTCTCGAGCAGGAATAAATTAATTTTCATTGCAAAATTGAAGGTCGAACAAATTTTATTAATTTTAAAAGTTGTTTTTGTTTCAAATGTAATAATTCGAAAGAAAATTTTCTTTCAATATCGACGAACAGGCAGTAAGACTTAAACAAACATTATTTAATTTATTTAAAGTTAAGTTATTAAATATTTAATTTGCACATGTTTAAAAAACGTTTCGAATAATTTTCTTTTGTGTAAATACATATTTAAGTTTTGATTTAAAGAATATTTAAAAAAAAATAATTAAATTAAATTTTTATAAAACTATGTAGTATACAAGAGCTCAGAATGCTCAAACTTGTTAATGCGGCCCTGATCTTTAGCAATTTCAATGGATTTTATCGACTATTTCTGGCGTGAAGACCTCTTTTGAGCGATCTGAGTGATGACACGATCGCAACGAAACTCAGCAAACCACTTTTTGGTCATTGAAATTAATGGCGCAGAGTGTCCTCAGTATTTATTACGCTTTTCTTTGGTTTCGGTCATGGTTTTTTTACTTAAAAAAATATTGTTTGATCAGCAAACGAAATTCATTTTTTCCATTTTTCTTAAAACTAAAGAGGTTGTGTACTTTTAATGGCTGTGAAACACAAACTAAATGACGCAGCTGGCACTTCATATGCTAAGCGAATTAGAAGAGCTTAATTCCATTTTTTTATTTTCGAATTAATCTGTTCATAAAGTTAAACAATTAAAATAATAATAATAATTCTTATCGGATATATTTTTTATGTAATTTTAAAATTTATCAAAATAGTTATGGGTTTTTTCATAGAATCCAAGCAGTCGACTTGAGTAGAAACCCCTCGAATTAATGTTTGTACTGTATTTTGGTTTATATTAAAGGAATTGTACGGCTTAAGTCAAGATCTGTGTTTACCCATTTTCGGTTTTTAATTTAAGAAACGTTTTGGGTTTTTTATTAAATTCACAATTTTATCAAAATATTCGAATATTTTCTTTTTTTTTTTTTAGAAAAATATATTCAACTTTATTATTACAATTTATTTATCTTTAGTTGTTAACCTTTTATTTAACATTTAGAGTGTCAAATATTCACAACTTTTCATTTCAGCAATATCCGCTTCCGTTTCCGCTGCTGCTCACCAAGCATAGTTGACGACATATTCTGTTGGAGAGGGTGTTAAGTTAAGAGCCAGAGTAGGCGGTTTATTTTTCGTGTGTCTACTTTTTTTAAAAGAAAATTTCTTTCTAACACGCACACACATAGATATCTATATAAATTAACATAACATTTTAGTGGTTCTGTTAAGCTTACGGTGTATATTAGGGTGTCCCTTCATTTTTCGAACTTTCATACTTTCGTAATTTAATGCTTCTCATTCCGCAATTCCGCAGATATTTTTAGTGAAACTAGAGTTCGGCTAGTGGTCGAAATTCGACAGCCAGTTTAAACGTAGATCTATTTTTGCTGCACCTTTTAATTACTACCTAAATACTCATTCCCTTAACCATGGAAAAAATATAAACAAATTAAAATTGCACTCAAACACGGACATTTGTTTTGTTAAGTTTTTGCTTGACGCCAACACATCCATACGTAATGAACATGTGCAACCATATTTAATTTTCGTCTTTTTTAATTCTCATCTCATTTTCTTTTTCAACTTCAGTCATTTGAAGAGAAAAAATCTTATTACTCATTATCAGGGACAGGGGTTTCATGCAAATGCATGTTTTTTTCATAAGCCTGATAATTGTAAAACTAAAATAGCTTTTCGAAACAGTGAATTTGCTTAAAAATGGCATCGATTTGTTACAGCATATTTTTGCATATTTTAATGAAAATGCATATTTTTTCATATTTTTGCTATAAATGTATATTTTTGCATCATATTTTGATAAAAATTCGATTTAAAAAGAAAAAAATGGTTTTTTTCAATTATTAATATTTTCTTATTTTTATGAAGTTTGTCTTTATAATATTTTGTCTTGTCTAGACGAAGCCTAAGATAACCACTATACAAGTGCTCAGCTATCCGACTTAAAATAAATTTTGATTTCTACGATTTTAAGATGAAAATTTTTATAGTTGACGATTTTTGCGTAAAAATACCACTTTGAATTTGGTCTGGCATTATTCAATCCATACGCAGGCAGACTCACAAATTTATAAATAAATTTAGTTTTTAATATTTCATCGTCACGTTTTTAACGGCTTTAAATTTCAACTCAAGACAGAGTACAAAGCGAATCCATGTACCAGGTGCTCTCAAGTCTGCAACAACAAAATCTGCCTAGTTAGCACATACCTTATTCAAACTTCCTAAAATTGTATTTGACAAGTCAAACTTCCTACATATCCAATGAGACTGAATTAAAATGATAAGTTTTTTTATTTTTTTATATAAATAAAAATTTTAAAATAAGTGAATATTTTTTTCTTTTTAATGCATATTTTGCGTTTTTTATGGCATATTTTAGGCGCATAAAACACCTCTTTTTATTGCATGAAACCCCTGTCCCTGCTCATTATATATATGTATGTATGTGTAGGTACTCTTACACAGTCTCATTGCAATGCTTATGGTTTTACTTGAACCAATGCCTACATAAGTGAATGTACGTGTATTTTTAATATTTGCAGTAGTGTCAACTTTGGGAGCCTTTTATTCCTTTAATACTGAACCGATTTAAATAATATATAGTCGGATCTTTAAAGCTCAACATTGTCTACTTTATTCAAACCGAAGAAATAATCTACATGACATAAATGCAAAAAAAATGTTTTTTCCCCATTATTATGTAGAAATATTAAATTTTCAGTGCACCATCTATGTATATTGAACTCCTGTACTACTCGTATGTTGAACTTTTTTTTGGAAAACTAATTACTAATTATTTTTTGTGTATGAGATCGTTTTACTATTTTTAAGTGGAATTTATCTTTTAATTTTGCATCTTTAAGAAAGTGTAAATTAAAAAGAGCACAATTGTTCAGATTTAATGAAAAATAAGTTCGGTTTCGGGGCCGAACTTTGCAAAATTTACTGAATTTCATGTTCGGGTTTGGCCTCGGTCTGAAAAAGCGCGTTCGTTCGATCGGACACTATAAAATTTTATTAAATCTTTCTTTTTTTAGATTTTCTTTATGGCATTTTTTGTGCCATTTTTTACGCTTTTTGGTGATATATTTTCATGCCTTTTTAAGCATTTTTATGGCATTTTAAACCTGCCCTGGGCATTAATTTGATGACGGTTGCTGAATTTTCGACGTCGACTTCAACAGTGTGAACTAGATTAAAGAATTATTATATGTGGTTCCACAATCTAGTGCAAGTTATCGAAGTCGAAGTCAAAAAGTCCACAACCGTAAGAAGCCCCAATGCGTGCTGTGGAATTGCGGTATTATAAGCAATGAGTTACAAACGCATTTAGAACTCGCAAAACAAGAGGGACACCCTATTGTATATATTTTCCTTCTTTCAGCTCTGCAGTCCTCTGTGCCATTTTTTCACTTACACGTTTTTCTAATTTAGTTAATTTTTTTTAGATTTTTTCTTTTTACATTTTGGTTTTTCTACATGCATACTCGTAAATTATACTTGTGTTTGTGTTTAAATGTACTTGTGTTATTCTTTTTTTTCGCCCCCTTCACGCCAAGTGTCTCGACATTGTCGCGTCAAAAGTCTTCGGCTTGTCTGTCAGTAGTATCTCCTGTTGTATTGTCGCTACTAAATAGTAGGTTCTTCGTTCTTTTTATTGGTTTCAAGTATTATTAGTACTTACAATACGCACACATACGAACACATGCATACAAAATTTGTGTACTCGAAAATTCATAAGCAAACTTAGAGGAGGAATAACTGATTTGTTTGAGGCTTCTGAGTAGATGTGTGTGTGTGCGTGCGTGCATGAGTGTGTATGTGTGCCTTCGCGTGTTTGCTTATAAACGAACAAATCTGGCTGTTAAGACTCACAATTGATATGTCAAACGTTAGCGATAGCGAGGGAAATTAATTTGAAGTGTGTTAATTAAACTATTAATGGTCTTTATTTATTTATTTATTTATTGTTTTTCTTTTTTGTGGCAGTACAGGGTATTTGTTTCCAAAGGAATAACCTTCAAATTGTTTAGCAAAGTCTGACCGTATTTGCACCCAAATGTTCATAGAATTTCCAACGTTCCGGCTGACGTAGAATCGGAGCAGAAGTTCTTCTTTTGGTCTTTTAAAGTTTCAATTTCAGCAGCGTGTGTACAATTATTTATTGCAATCAGGCCTAAATTCTTTGATGTTAATAAAAAAAAATGTATTTATTATGTTGAAAAGTGCGATTCACAAAAGAGCTCGTATTTCAAAAGCGAGCGTTGTGGGAAGCGAGTTTGACGATTTCATTGGAGTACATTCCATTTAATTTTTAAAATTAATCCTCCCTTTAATTATTTGTTTGTTGTTAAGAATGACGCTATAAATTAATGGGCAGTATACTACGTATATTATTAGTCTGCGGGTTCGCTTGGCAGTTCTGCAGCCAGGCTTAAAAATGTCGCACATTTTATGTTTGCTTCCCAAAACTTTTACCACAACTCAGGCCTTAAATACGACAGAAATCAGGGCAACACAAAATAAAATTAAAAAATTTATATCAATTTTGAAATTGTCTGCCTCTCAAATAATCACCCATTTTAATGAAATACACGTGTAAACATCAAATGTGTAATTTTTTTAATTTTTTTTTTTCTATTACTAATAAATTTGTAAGCAACGTAAACAAGTTTATGACCTTTATGAATTACAGTAAAACTTGATAGTTTCCTTCAAAAAGTAATCTTACTTCAATAAGGGGGAGTTTGTAAAGTAGCACAGGACGCGAAGTAATTTTCTTTACAAGTCATGTTCCCAATATTCGCTAGCTAGTCCCTAAGAACCCCTTAAATAAAGCTTTTCTTTATAATAATAAATTAATTAGTAAAATATTTTTTATTTATAATTTCAGTTTCGAATTTTTCAACTGTAATTTGTTGCAACTATTTTTGAAGTTTTGACGACATTTTGGCCATATTCCGACCAAAAGAAGAACGCTAATAATTTGAATACTGATTAAAATTAAATTTATAACAAAAATATCAGTATAAAAATTAGAAGAAAAAAAAGTCCAAACAAAAATAAGGTTCAGCAGATAAATATCAGGTCCACAAAATCCACAGATACGAGCACCCAAGATGAAATTTTCATCCTGAAACAACAAAAAATATCCTCATAAACTGGGCAAGCTGACGTAGAGGATCGCTACTATCCGGCTTATCAAAATGTTAGTACGATTGTTTATGTTAACAAATTTGGTTTAAGTTTTTTGAAACCCCCTTTTGAAAGCAGTTTTATATTCTGATATTTTGTTTTAATACCAAGTTCACTTTACTCACTGTAATATTTACTTGTATTTACGTCAAAGTGCCATAATAATAAAACAATAATTCCAAACTTGAATTAACTTTCAAAAACTTTAAAATTTTTACTATAGAAATAAACAAATTTAATTTGACCTATTTAATGGCATTTTCACTGCTCGACAAAGTAAAAAAGAAAAAAAAAATTGGAGCTGTTTTACGCCATTAAATAGAGAAATATGAAAACAACTGTGCAACCAACCAGCCAGCCAGCCGTCAACCCTCCAGCCGCCACCTCACTCTCGCCATAAAGCCACCACTCCAACCGGCCAACTAACAATCCATTAAAACAAGCGATGCATACAAAACGTCATAAAATATATGCTCTTCTTGTATATAAAAAATGCATGAGTTTCTCTCTGAGTGTGTATGTGTATGTATGTTTGAATGTGTGTTTGGGTGTTGTCTGTGTAGTTTTGTGTGGTTGACTATTTGTATGTGTAAATGTTCTAACAGAAACCAACCGACTGTAGTGAATAACAATAGACCAGCAGTTTCAGTATAAATATCATAGTCGAATGGATTTTGCAGAATCGCCAACATCGTCCTTAAAATGAGTGCACACACGCACACACACAAACACAATAATATAAATTTATATTGAAGAATGACCCACCAACATCAGTGAGTACAAAAGTAAAACAACATGATGAGAATTACAAGAAACTATAATTTTTTTCACGTCTTTCTTCCATACAAATACCAACAAAATGTCGTATTTGTACGGTACGGTTGGTTGTACAACACAGTAACTGAAAATGTCTTTTTCGAAATTATCTTTTTCTGTTTATTTTGGTTCAGTGGAGTCTTGTGGCCAGTGATGCCAAGAGTAGGGAATGTATTGGAAAATTTCCAGAACAGAGCACAAATCGTCACAACCGTGAACGTAAAACTCGTCACGTAAAAATACGTACACTTTTCGGATTATGACATAAGGGAACGTACTTGCGGTATTCAAACTAGAGTTGGTCAAAATCGTACCTTTTATGGAATCATTCCGACCAATCCGAAAGATGAAAGGAACTAAGTCGTTCCTTTCGTTCATCGTTCCTTTTTTCACTTTGAACTGTGTAGGAACGAGGAACGAGTGAAATTCTCTGTCGCTCCTAAAAACATCAACAAACATTTGTTATTGTTTGTTTTTATTTTCTGACTATATTAAAAAATTCTTTAAGTGCTTTCGTAAAAGATTTGTAAAAAATAATAACTGTAATAAAATAAATATTAAATATAATTTTTTTTATCCAAAGTGATTATTATTTTTGGCTAAAGTTCGTAACATTTTTAGTCAGAAAGAATTGGACATGAGGCAATATTCCAAAGCAATAAGGGAAAATTTCAATACCAATTAATTTCTACTTACACGGCAGAACAGAAACAACGTTGTTTTTCGGGAGCCGCTACACTCCCATCATCAGTGTTCATGTGTGTTTCCACATATCCGCCACTGTTTCAGGTGGCTCGGTTGAATGTGATTTCAAACTTGTATTTATACAAATAATGGCTCGAAAAAGCATACGAGAGTTATTTGTATTATTAGTTGTTTTTACAGTAAACACTGCTTTACCACTATCAATATTAAAATTTTACCATCACTAATTAACGTTAAATTAACCCATTGTTACACGTTCATTAAGTCTTCAACACTGATCACTTTGTGAACGAAATAATTGTAACAAAAAGTCTTGAGGAGTCAGCGATTTGCTTTTCATACAGATTTTGCCATTTATCAGAACAAGTTAATGATTCCTCAAGACGGTTTGCAATTGCGGAATGAGAAACGATAAAAGAGGAACGTTTGGATCGGTCTGCATCGTTACAATAAAAATTTGAGTGATGTGAGAGAAATTACATACTTCTTGTTTTACTATTTTAACACATATAATTTTATGACTACCATTTGAATCCACCCAACTGTATTTTGTAAAAATCGAGATTACAACATCTGCGATCGTAAGAGTTTTAGGAACTATCAAAAACGCTTTCAAGTGGAAATAAAAGCTTTTTAAATTTTATACAAAATGCAAAATAAATTGAAAATATTGCGAATAAATTAAATTGTTGTTTTTAACATTTTCATGATCCACGAACTATTTATAACAAATTAAATACAAATCAATACGGTCTCCTTCATACGACTCATTTGCCTCACAGTTTATTTAGGATTAGTGAAACTGTTGTTGCATTTCAGAATCTTCAGTTAAACGTAATCGTTTTCAAAAATCTGTAAGGATTATTGATAATCAAATCTTCCTCGCTATCACTTGTAGTTAAAAAAACGAGTAGTGTCTATAGGACACTCGGTTAGAACTATTTTCGGCTTCATAACGAAGATATAAAATAAAAAAATTTCATAAAAAATTACGATCCGCTTGCGATCGTAAGTCATCATTTCATTTAATTCATACGATTGACGTATAAAGTAATGTTTTTTTCGTACGATTGCCGACACCATCACGGATTTGACGATTCGTGCCCAGATTTTTCATTTTAAGGAAAATGTAGGAAATTTTCAAAATTTTGTTTTTTTTTTTCTTTTATAATACGGCTTAACTGTGCAAAACAGCTCACAGAAGTGATAATATATAAACACAAACATCTAAATTTAAAATTTTGTTACACTATAACGTGAGATATTTTACACACGAGACAATGAAAGGCAAAGAAATGTCCGATTTTCTATGCCTTTGCTGGGAAAATAGAATTTGTATAAATAACAAAAGAAAATTCCAACATTTTTGAATATTTTTTGTTTGTTTAATACATAAATGAGGACTTTTTAATTTATATATATATATATATATATATATATATATATATATATATATATATATATATATATATATATATATATATATATATATATGTGTATATTGAAACTTTTTAATTATTCAAATGCGATCTTTGAATTAGAGAACTGCATGAATTGTTGATTCACTTGACAAAGTCTTATGGTATGTCAAATTTCTTATCGTATTATTTGTCATTTTAAATCTTTAAATTGTCATAAAAATCTGCAATGGCTTGGCTTTCTGCCGCAATAGCCCAAGTTCTTTCTAAACGCCGATTTTTGCCGATTTTCGATTTTTCAAAAAATGTCTATCCTTGAAAATTCCAAATTTCGCATTTTTCAACATCCGATTTCAAAATATTTAATTTTGACAAAAGTTGTTAATTAATCCCAGAGGGTAAGAGATCATGTTTAGAGGGAATTTTTACAGAGAACGAATTATGGTAAATAGGAATATTCGATATTCGAAAGAAATGGTTGACTTTGATTTGTTTTAAAAATTCTAAGATTTTTAAAATTAGTTTTTGCTTTCCACAACACAATTTCTTCACCGAACGTGTAACATTTTTTTCGCTTTTCATAATTTTTACAAATTATCTTTGTGTTCCGTAATTAATATCACTTTCGTGACACGCTTAAAAATCTAAATCTAATTAAAAGAACCTTTGCAATGCAGTTTTTATTGTAAATACAAAATAGAATATCAATCGAACAATATGATGGTGCAATCCAAATGCAAAATACACTTTATCACAAATTGCTTCATTTACTTTGAGCCAAAGGTTTAACTGCTCTGCATGCATACCAACACAAAACATATTGCCTGTCTGTTTTGGTTTCAAATCGTCTGTTGTGAGACCCAACGTCAGTCTGATCCACTAACCGACCCAAGCGACTGATATGTAAACAAGTAAGTATGTTAAATTGATGCTTTTGCATAAACCCACTTTTTGTTTTATTGTCCCTTTTTGACTAATAATAAATGACATCAAAGGCTGGCTACCAACAACAGCTGTTGTGCAGTGATGACGACTGACATTTTTAAAAAACAAAAAAGAAGAATTAATGGAAAAATAAAGTGAAACAGAGTGAGATAGAGAACGATACAGACTAAACCCAAACGCAACTCAGTCTCCAACGAAACGGTCGCATCTCACAGACTGTTGTTGCCATCGTCAACAACACACACCCAACCGGAAAATATATAAGTTTGTGTCTCTAACCAGGACAAACAAAAAACTGCAGACAACAACAACAAAAGCGAACACTGATGAACAAAATGGCTGGGAATGGGCTGAGAGCGTAGTGGGAAACACACAAAAGTTTGCCTTATTCGAAGATAGAAAAGAAAAAATTTTGTTCAAAGTGGGCGGATGGCAAAATCAACAAAAAAAAATTATAAAAAAAATAAATAAAAAAATGCAGTGTTAAACAGTACACAAAATGTATATTCTTATATACTCTGTTACTCTGTGTATGTATAAAGTGACATATCAACCGGAGCCCTTCGAAAATAGTCTATAGTATATGCAATTCTGTTAACTTCTATATTTTAAAAAAAGCAAACTTTTTAAGAGTTCTTGGAAGTAAATTGAGCATGCAAAAAGTAAATAAATAAAAAAGAAAAGTATTTTAAGTTTTATTTTTATAAAAACAATCCTTTAAATAGAAAAGTACATTTTTCAAATGAAAAAATTTCGCCGACGAGTTTCTGTGTCTCACTTGCAGATAATTTATAAAAATTCTCTGCAATTTAGGGAAAAGTCCCCTTATTTTTATGGAAAAATTCTATACTTTTTAGAATGTTAGCTGGAAATGCAAAACCACGTAACTAACAAAACATTTCAAATCACGTTTTTCATTGATTAAGGATAATTCACATATTACTCAATTAAGTGCACGGGAAACGGGAATCAAGCTATCGCATTCCCGGGAATTCCGGGATATGTGAACTTTCGTTATTAAATTAATGTATCAACTAAAGATGGGCACCTGTCACAGGAATAACGTGAATCATGCATTATCAATAGGGTGATCGACTGGGTTTTTTAATCGGTTTTTAAAACCGGATTTTCTACAATACGGTTGTAGGAGTTTTTCAAAATGTTGATTTTTCCAATGTCGAATTTTAATTGTAAAAAACCGGCTCAGTCGAATACTTTTCAATTTGTATATTTTTCAAATAATATTATTTTTACTTTATTAAAACTGAGACGAACGTTCTCTGTTGACTATCCAAGTACTTTTTTTTCAATGTAAAAGTTCTAGGTGTTTTTTGAGTATAGCGAAATAATCTTATGAGCTGGTAGCAGTGGCGAATTAAATTGGCCTTATTGCGTGCAATGGATATCAAACTGCATATTTGAAAATCGTTATTTAGTTTTATTGCCATTTTGCTTCATATTTTCGATAGAGTTAGACATCCATTGCAGAGCAAAAAATTTATAAATGAATAAATGAACGTCTCCTGAAAGGTTTGAATACTTCAATACTATATCTCAGAACTGGAAAATTAACTATTCTTTCATAAATGAGACAAAGGAATTCGCCGAGTAACGACGTAACTACACTTTTATTTAATTTAAAGAAGAAGCTAAACACGTTATAAAGCCAATAATAATAGAGTATTTCTTGCAGTTCTAAATTTTTTTTTATAATATAGAGACTTATTTACTTTTGTACAAGACAACTCAACACTTTTGTTTTACAAGAGTGTAGAAAATACATGCACTTGTACACTCAAAATATTCTGTACGTAAAATTAACTGAAATTGTAATTTACAACAAATGAAAGTTCACTTAAAAACCGGTCTACTCATTTTTCATTAAAATTGAAACAAAAGTTCATTTAATTTTTAATGTTAAAAAATTAATTGACTTAAGCCCGTAAAAATAAAAGATTTTTCCTTTGTTTATGTAGGAGAGGAAATCTCAAACAAATCAAATAAGGCAAGCAAAGAAAAAAACAGCACTTGAAAACTACGGACAATATTGAAGAAAATCCGTATTATTATGTCCTTAGTTTTTTTTAAATTAATGTTAGAATCAGTTAAAAATAAAATTGCTTACAATTTTAAATGTTTATTCTTTTAAAAAAATACTGAACGGATTACTTCTTGAATAACGTTCACTCCGTTACCGTAATAATATTATGAGTGTATTTACTCCCGTTTGAATTTCTGTAACAAAGGGTCTCTTTTTGATCGTACGAGTCTAAAATTTTTCATGAACAATTTGTTCGACGAACCATAATCAATCAAAAACTATCGATGATATGAAGGATATGAAGCTAATTTTTATGCTCAACCTTTAATTTTTCTATTTCTTTATGGTATTTACATGAACTGTTAACTTTTTTTTAATAAAGCAAATCAAAATCAAAACTTTTCTTAAGAAAAAAAAAACCGGTTGTCCGGTTTTCTTGAATCTTAAAACCCGTAACCGGGTTTTTCAAAATATAAAATATTTGAACTATTCGTAAACCGGTTTCTGGAAAATGTCGATTAATCGATCACCCTAATAATCACGCATCATTGTGATTAGTTTTTTGTTTCAATCATGCAAGAGTGCATGAAGTGAGTATAGTGAAATTAAACATGAGCAGCAGAGTTGGGTCCAATTCATTCGGCCGCTCGTTTTAGACAAAAACATTTGTGGACTTATTCACAAACGCTTAATAAAGTTAATGTGTACATTAAAACCGGGTTTCCCATATAAAAATCCAACACTAAACCTACAATAACTTTATTAATCGTTTGTGAATAAGGCCATTGATTAAAACCATTTAATTTTGGTTTAGACAAATACAAATTAAATGGGTTTGATCAACTTTTTTTGTCGAAAACGAGCGGCTGAACGAGTTGGACCTAAATATAATGAGCAGATTTTTAGAGTGATTGTTTCATATTTTTTTTTGCTTTATTGTAATTTTTTCGTATAATTTTTTAATTATTTTATAGTTTTATTTTCCGAAAGTATTTCATGGGCGTGAGTTTTCGTGATTGTAATTAACTTGTTTTTCCACTCACGTGAGTCAAAAAGATAAATCGTGCAGAAGTGTACATGAATAAATTTCTTTTTCTCGTGAACATGAGTGAAAAGTCAACACTCACGATCTCATCCCTAATATCAACTGAAAGTTTAGGAAAAGTTCATTGCTTAATGAAAACAAATATTTGTTACAAAAAAAAATAATATAATATAATAACTATTAAAAAGTAACAAATTTTTAAGTGATTCAAGCACACGGAGGATAAATTTACAAAGAATGGACTTCGTCAAACAATTTTATAATTTAAACGTCTGATTTGATTTCTTATGATTCCTTCCAGTTGGCCGGTTTAAATATTTGTAAACCAAATTCGTTGACAAATTCTTAGTTTCAAAGTGACGAACGGTTGGTTAACTTCATCAGTTCATTTTATGATGAAGAAACTTGCGATAGTTTACTTCAATATGTGCGAGGATGTGTTTGTATTTGGAGCATAACGATGTGCGAATGTTGGCTGTTGGTGTCGTATGCCGAATGCAAAATACATATACACACTTAAACACACACACTACTAACAACTATTTTCCATATAGCTGAGGATGGTGGGAGCAATAAAACAAAAGGGTGGTTGCATTAACACACACACACACACACAATCCTGTTTCTGCATGTTTTTTTGTTGTTTTGGGCGCTCCAAGCAACATGAACATGCCAGCCAATAAGTTGGTCAAACGACTAAATGATTCACCGACCGACAAATTCATCTCGCAACTGACTTCGGGTCTGGCAGTTTTTCAGTAGGACAAACGTTGTAAATGTATGCCAGACAGACTTCGACCTAAAATCACAGACATGGTTATTGTCTATAAACAGCTTGCGAGTGAGTGCATGCATGTATGTGTATTTGTTTGGCCATTACACATAATACTATACGTTTCGTTAATGTATTAGTGACACACAAAATAGAAATTTTTAGCACACAATATACTAGATAGATAAATGGATAGAAAGTGCAAGAGACTGTTAGTGCAAGAATGTGTTTCTATATACGAGTGTATATGTGTGTATTTGTGTGTGTCTGTGTATGAGTGCAGAATCCTTTTAAAGCTGTGCGCATATAGTGTACAGCAGCATATAAGAAATAAGGAGTGTCTGCTCTAGAGACATAAAATACAAAAATAAGATGAATAAAAATTTTTTAAAAACTTTTTACACGTTTTCTACATTTAAAGATACACAAACGAACGCGCAAACATATTGACTTAGATAGTTACAAACAAATATAGTCCATGCATACCAATACTGCGCGTATAGTATACATTTTGGGTGTGTAGCAGGAATGTTTAATGATCAATGGTACAATTTGGGAAATAGTTTCTGTCTCTGGTACTGTTATTTTTTTTTCTTGAAAAAAAAAACACCATTAAGAATTGAAATTTTACACGGTTGACACGTCCTCGGACGGGACAGCCCCCGCCCATTTTAAATCAGTTTTTAGAGGTACAAACACGATCGTTTCTTAATACTTTCTTCTTAAAAAATTCAAATTATCCTTAGAAAAACTTTCCGGCTTGAAGTCATTTTTTTAGAAGTAGAACTTTGTTTGAAGTTATTTTTATCCAAAGAAATCATTTTAATTTCTTCTAAAGGAAATCGTGTCTCATAGTTGGCGATTTTTTTCAGGAAACTGTTATTTGTGACAAACATTTGCCGAGAAAAACGTAACCACTAGACAAGCTAAATTAGCATTTTCTTTAATTCCAATATATTTTTAAATGTGGGTTCGCATTTATTATAAATAATATAAAAATAGCATTTTGCGGCATAATGGACTTCATTTTGTGATATAAAAACCAAGTTAAATCACACTAACCCCAAGCAAAAGTAGTGGTTACGTTGTTTTGGGCAAATGTTTGCCAAGTGTGACCGTACCTTTAGAGTTGGTTTCCTAAATAAGATCACTCCCTCTTGAAAACTATTTTCTGTCGAATAGCACTCTTCAGTAATTATTTTTTTATAAGAAAATTTTTTGGTTTGCAGATCTTTAATCGTCATATAAAATACATTTCATAATTTTACAGCAGAGTTAAAGAACTTGATGAAATGCAAACTATTGTGATTATTTACAAGTTTTCAGCATAATACCATTAAGCAATTCCAGATTAATAATATTGTCAAAAAAAGGATGTTGACTGAGAACGTGGTTTCGAGCCCAGTTTCAGACAAGTCATCACATCCAGCATTTTTCAGATGAGCATTAGTGTGCCATTGTGTTTGTTGTCGTTGTTGGACTGTTTAAGTGACGTAGACATAGCACACTGGTCAGTGACCAGTACCGGCAGCAACTGGTACTGATAAAAATAATAACTTCTGCATCATTCGTTTTGTGAAGTTAACTGCATTAATGATTTAGTGGCCATACGATTTTTTTTTTAATTTTTAAAATTTTTTCTATATTTTAACACGGTTATATCTCGGCAATATTCAATGTTCTTTTGGTTTTAAAATGTAATTATTAATTATTAATGCAGCCTACTTGACAAAACGAAGGATGCAGAAGCTCTTAATTATAATTATAATTATCAATGAGCTGAAAAATGTTTTACAGTGAATGTAGCAAAATCGACGACGAAGTAAAATAATCTATAAAATTAGTAGGCAAACACGTTTTTTTTAGATCCCTTGTACGCCCGTAATACTGAACCGATTCTGGAAAGATTTATATGTTTTTAAAGATTTTTTCACTCAGATGTTCACAATCTTAATTTTATTTAAATCAGTTCAGTATTTTGGGAGCTACAAGCGTTTAAAATTCCCACTAACTCATTCACACTTGCACACGTGCATGTATCAGCTTCAAGTTGAAAAATAAACAAAGTGTCCATGTGTGTTTGTCCATTTGCTATTGCATTGAAATGGGACAGAGCTTTCTCTATCAGTCCAATTATGAATAAAAATTCCTTGGGAGATTTCTCCCTTTTCGCAAAAAGGGGATGTTCACATGTGTATACGTTCACATATTAATTGTTCGCATATTATATGTGAACAGCCCCTTTTTGGGAAAAGTAAGAAATCTCCCGGGGAATCTTTTATACATAATTGGGTGAGAGAGAGACAGAGAGAGGGAACTAAGTAAGAGAAGAGCTAATAAGTCTTAATTTGTTTATTTTTCTTTTGTTTCTTGTATTTTATCGTATGTATTTGTGTAAATGTTTAATATTTTTTTTTAGAATGCGGTCGATTGTGCCAACCGCTGGATACACTAGTTACACAACAAACAAATGTATTGCGCCTACTGGACAGCAGAGGCGCAGCAACGCCGCTATACAAATTTAACAAAATGCGCAATAGCAGAGATATAAAAATTTAATTAAGCATTCTCACTTTCACCATCTTTCTTTTTTACACTAGCCATTTCCAAAGGAAAAATTACACATAAAAATTATTGGTTGGAATTAATTGCCTGCGTTGAAACTTATCTAAAGCAAATAATAAAAATAAAATATATAATCACTATGGTTGCACAGGCCGCCAGCTGCAAGCAACCGGCCCACTTCGGTCCAGAAAAATAGGTCCCTTTGTAATATAACCACAATAATTTGCTTTAAGATTATGAAGAAGTTTTTTAGGTCCTTTTGCATTTTATACGACGACATGTTTATTTAGCTAAAAGAAATGTTACTGAAATGGAAAATAGAAAGAAATCCCTTTAAAAGAAGCCTCTCTTCTAACGAAATTCGGTTTAAAAGGTGAAAGAAAGATATAAAAAAATTCATTCAATCTCATTTATTGTTTTATTTGCCTGCCAGGAAATCGAGCCTGTGACCCCCAAACCGCATGATCCAACTCAATATCCACAAGTCCACGGAGCATCTTGCGGACTTTTAGCGGTTTAATTTAAATATCAAAGTACATTTTAATGAATTTTCATTCATCTCTGTTGTAAAGCATCACAGTGTTACGTTGTGGACACGCACACACATACATTTAAATGCACATAAATATGTATGTGTGTGTATGTGTACATGTATGCATGTGTTGAAAATAGTGAATGCGTAACTATGTCAATGAAGAAGAGAAGCATACTTTTTGGCAACTCATTCAATCTTTTTTTTTGGTTTTTAATAGTACATATTTGCTAATGTTGTTGTTGTTGTTGTTGTTGCTGTTGCTGTTTTACTGTTAAACACATATTGTTTTTTTGTTGTTGCCACGTTAAGCATAATTTATTGCTTTGCAGCAAAGTTTAGTTCAGACAGTTGTTATTGTTGGTTGGTGTTGTTGTTGTTACTGTTTTTCAAATAGAAGCAGCTTAATAAAATCCAGTTACTTAAAATAAGCACACACTCAAAATATTAGAAATAAACTGGGTGGGTGTTTTAAGACAAAAACTTGTGTTTTCCAAAGGAGCTGATGTAACTCTCAAAGTTTTCAACAAAAAAAAATTAAATAAAACTTAAGTATGGCTTAAGATTTCTAGGTTTGCGCGAAACCTCATGGATACACATTGAAATTAATAGAGTGTAGAGAAATTCAAAATGCTTAATGAAAAACTAAAGTTTGCATTATGGTGAAATAAACAGGTGGCCATTACTAGGACTACAACTACAAGATTACAACAAAAACAGGGATTTAAGTCTCCCCAAATGTCAAAAATTATTGTAAAAATAAATTAAATTGAAGCTCCGCAAACATGCAAACGAAAATCGTTTTAATTTGAAGTAAATATATAGAAATGAAGTGAAAAATACCAAAATAATTAATTTTGTAAAGAAATTCAACTATAAATGACAGAAACCTTACAACATGATTAATAACCAACCGTTTATTCTCAGCAGCCAATGGCGCTGAATAAGCGAGAGACGGCAATATATAGAGTAGTTATTCATCAGAGATGGGATTTCGTACTAACCGAAATTGATTTGACATGTGAAAATGAATGAGTTTGTAATTTTCGTATTCTAATTTGTTAAATAATACGGTTAAATAGTTGATATTCCTGATCACTAGTATCCACCGTCAAAAGTAATCAAATCGAACAAAGAACGCTGATGAGATGGTGTAGCGACCTCGAAATCTGTACTGATCCGTTCTGCTAGTCTGATGAATAATTAAATTGTTCTATATATAGTACTCTCTTAATAAAAAAATAATGAATTTATCCAAAAAAATATTCTAATAAAAAATGAAATAAAAGAAAATTAGAATAAATAATAAAAATTGGGTAAACTCGGGTTTGAACTTGAGCCAAAATAAATCGTTTCAATATAAATATACCAAAATAATTGTTTTAATTAAAGTAAATAGAAAAAATGAGATGCAAAATAACAGAATGGTGAAATTATTTCATCATGACTCTGGATATTCAACCAAAAGCAAATGCTAATAACAATTGCTACCGTCAGGCTTCTCGTGGTACTGAAAGAAGCCCATATCTTAATTTGGTACATGAAACCATGCATTCAAGTAATATGATGATCAGGGAAAGCTTAAATATGAACAAAAATTATTAAAATATGCATGCAAATATTCCCAAAAAAACAACTTTAAAATATGCACAAAAGTATGCACCCGAAAAAACTCAGACTAAAAGCTTTTCATCAGTTTTCTTTACCCCTCGGCTTGACTGGCAATAAATATGTTGGCAATAAAGCAATAACGCGGGCAGAATAACGGAACAATATTACTTATTGCTTTGCTATGGGTAATCGTATTTATGTTAACACACAATTTACACAATTTTAAACAGAAAGGTTCTATAATAAAGAAGAAGAAACTGAAAGACTCTAAATTTTCATCGGAAAAACTGATCTTGAAGTAAGAAATTTTGCATTTTTATGTATTTTATAGAATATTTTCTTTTTAACTTCCCTTTTTAATATTTTTAATAATTTATTGTTTTTTTTTTTTGCAAAAAAAATTTCTTCTTCTTGTTTTATGGCGCGTCTTTTTTTTTCTTTTATTTGGAAATGTCAGACGGTTTATGACGCTTTATGTTCGCAATAATTGTCAACGAAAAACTGTTGACAATTATTGCCGCAATTATTGCCAAGTACGAAAAAAAATGCGTCTTCACTGGACACAACATAATTTTGACATTTGCTGCAATAGATGTCAATGAATTTATTGCCAGTCAGGACGGGGGGTTAAACAAATGTTTATTACAAAGTATATATCTTTTTTAAGTTTTCAGATTGAAAGGATCTTTGATTGCCGCACAAAACGATCAAATATTTTGAAAATATGCGTTCAACATCAATCGATGTTACTGTGTGTGTTATTTTTAATTTTAGTCAACTTTTGAAGGCCAACATTTCGATTAAATACTTTGTGAAGTTTTTCAATAAATATTTTATTCTTAAGGCAGAATTAGTTTGTACGATCTGTTCTGTTATGGATCCGCTATTTTGTTTCAGAACAAGTAAGTAAGAAATATTTTCTAGAGAAAAGAACGGCACAGAACGAAAAGTAAGAACTAAAGAGGCCTTTAATATTTTGAAGTTTTTCTTTTACGTCTTCTATGACAGATAAACTTTCATACAAAGGAAGTCCTTTGGTTTCCAATTTGATTATACTGTGGCAAATACATTCAAAATTATCTTTAATGTATCCTAAATGAAACGTATGTAAGTGAAACATGAATCCTTAACTAAAGCTTTTGCATTACATATCGACTCTGACTCATTATCAGAAACCGAATTTAAAACACTGCTAAATTCTATAAAGTTGTCGCAATAATGTATAGAAGTCTTTAAATAACATCCCCATCTAGTGGTACAGGGCTTTGGGAGATTGACAATGCTTGGGGAAATAAAATACATTAAATTGATACGAGAGGGCGCCTGGAAATTCATTAAGACAATAAGTTTAATTGGAAAAACCTACATCCTACGAGTATGTATGATTACAATTCTACATACAAAAAAATGGCTTTGCAATTTGCAACAAGTGAGTTAACATTGCAAAATGTTAGCGAACAAAATCTGCAATTCCATGCAACCCTTGAGTCAGACATGTAAAATGCAACATTTTCGGGGTAAAGAGTTTTTAACGATCGCATTACCGAGACTATATATGAAGCTGCGTCAGTTATCACAAGCAATTTTTGTTAAAAAGAGTTGCTAACTTGCGTAATATGCAAATTCATGCAAAAAAAAAATGCCATTTTGGGAAAATTTTTAAAAATATGCAAATGCATATTTTTCATGCAAAACGCATGAAAAACTTGCCCAGTTAGTGGTATTGAAGTGAACAAAGAGCGGTAAATATATTAGAATCCTCAACGAATGGAGATGATGAAAGTTTAGTTTTTATTTGGAAACAGAAATCGGAAAGTAAAGCATTGAATTTTTAAGACTCTACAAATGAGCAAGACAAGGAAGTGTGGATTACTTTGAAAAGTATTGCGGGGCCATATAGAAGATAGTGGCACTTGAAAAACGTTCACATCTGACAAACATTTGCCGAAAAAAACGTGGCCAACAGACATGCTAAATTTTCATTTTCTTTAATTCCAATATTTTTTTAAATATGGGTTCGCATTTATTAAAAATAATTCACTTTGTTTGCCAATTGTGACCGTATCTTAAGAAATTATTAATAATAAACAAAAATTTAACAATTGTAATTATAAACTAGAGATGGGATCGTGAGTGACCTTTCACTTACGCTCATACACGCTCACGATAAAAAAATGTTACTCATGCACGACCTTAAACTTTTGACTCATGTTCATGCACGCTGACGTGAGTGGAAAAAAAGTTACTCACAATCACGAAAACTAACAATCACGAAATATTCACGGAAAAATTAAAAATATAATAAAATCTTGTTAGTCCGGACCTCGCTAATCCGGATTTGTAAAGCAAAATTCAGCAAAAATGAAGGGTTTTAAAAGTTTTAAAAAACATTCACCACTCACTTGAATATAAACTTGTAAAACCGAAAAAATAAATCAGATTTTTATTAACTACGAATTCTAAATGCAAAAGTATTTTATTTTCTTGAATTCCAATTTATTTGAAACTCCTTCTAACTGCCTGCGGTTAAACAAAAGGCAGTCGGAAAAGTTCTTCTCTAATTAATTTGGGTGCCAGCCCGTTCATACAGATCATTAAACTCAATAAACACCTAAATATCGCTAGATCCATAAAGAAGCCAGTCCTTAATTTTCCCTCTAAAATCACAGAATGGGAAAACTTAGGGAATTCTTTTTTATGTTGTGTAGGGGAAAACGAGGAATTTTGTCGAGACATCAAGGGATTTTGTTAAATTTCCGCTGGCATCACTGCGACAGCATAACGTTAACTTTGAGCCACCTTGTACTCGGTGCAACGTATGAGTAATATTTAATATTTTAAATAAATATTAAGTATACGTATAATTAATAGAAACAAAATCAATGCTGATGATACGAACGAAATAAGATGTCAGTCTGAATCGGCGTTAGGCACATAGATAGAATTTAATAAATGAGAAAACTATTTCATGAATGTGCTTGTGTGGTTAGCGGCGTTGTCCTGTTGGAAAGTGCAGTTTTTTTGGGGGGTTTTGGGCGGACTATCAAAGGCAATAAACTCATTTCTTAAATTCTGGTATAGTCTTTGCTGTTCATTTTTGATGAAACAAATTTCAAATCAAGACATCCATCCCGACAAAAAACTCAAGATGACTTCCCTGGAGAGCACCAGAAGGAACATTGATGTCTGTTCTCTGTTGTCTTGCAGAGCAAATAAGAAAAAGTCCCTGACAAGGTTCTTTATATTTACCCGACTCTACTTGCTAAAAAAAACCATTCTAAAATTTTGTTTTTGTTTTAAATGTAATTGTGCGAAAGAACGAATACGTGTGACATCGTGGGCCTGACAGTAAATAATTAAAAAGAAATTCATTTGATGACGGCCTGTGCCCGGCCATTATCCCTAATAAAAACTGTTAATTTTTTTTTAATATCGGGATTAGTTTTGTTTGAAATAAAAAAAATTAACAAAATTATGTACAAAAACTTTTGCTTGCTGAGGGTTTTTTAGCTAGTCTATATACATGCATTTTATTGGTGCTAATGCCGAATCATCAGTAGACCTTAAACCATGTTTTGAAATGTTTCAAACCTCTTATCTTATACAAAAAAACCCTCAACAAACAAGTTTTTGAAAATCTTTGAAATCAATCTCGATTAATAAATTTAAAAAAATTATGTACTGTAAAGTTACTGTGGTTGACAAATTGTTGCAGTTTTGAAATGCATAAAAATATTAAAAAACATAAAACAAATAATTGAAAAACAAACTGCACTTTAATCCAATTTAAGTCTTCAAACTTTTCCTTCAATCCTCCGTGGAACGCAACAAAATCATCATTATTATCATCAAAGTTATCGTTTCACAATTAAGACCACAATTCAGTTTCCTTTACACTCCACCCATTTTTTTGTTTTTTGCCAAAGAGTGGCATTGCATGAGAATTTAGTGCAACGTAATGTTGCAATAACAATTGCCGAATGTAGACATGTCGGCCATTAGTGGTGTTAAAAATAAAACTTCTTAAAACGAGCACCACTAAAATCCAAAAGCATTGCAGACATTATCTGCCAAAAAATGGGTCGGTCAAACCGCCGCACAGTTAGATTAAGAGTCATACATTCACATATATCGCAGCAACTACCTATTAGTCGGGCATTAAAAAACACAGCAAGTGTCTGACACACAACAGCAGATTCTCGAGCAAACAACCCCCTGCATAGCGACCGAGTGCCAAAACGAGCAAACACAGCCCCAAGCAATAAATAACAAGTGACGACATGCGCGAACACTTTCAAACTAATGGAAATGTTGGAAGAGTGCATGACGAAGGCGGCTAAGTGGTGGCAAGAAGGACGTACAAACGCTAGATCTGAATATTTACTGCTGTTTTTTTGTGTGTTCAAAAGTCCCTTTTAAGGCATCCAGTATTCGCTGTCGGCTATAAATGAATGAATGCCAAAAACTGTTTTTTGCTGTTTTTTGTTTTTCATTTTTCAAATATTTTCTGCATCAATTGCTTGAGTGTGTCGTCGATCAATGCCAACCAAAAAAAAACTGTTTCCTTATTTTTTATTTTTATTTTTTCTGTTGCCCAATGAAATTTCAAACCGGAAGAGGTTTAAGTTTGAGTTTTAGCACCACGAAACACAATGTTGTAAAGAGTTGCTAAGTGTGTGAGTTTTATGGCCAAAGAAAGTAATAAATTTGGAAAATTTTAAAATTTAAATATTTAAATTACTCGTATGTCTGCTGTTTAGAAACATGAATTTTATTAGAGAAAATATGACAAATAAGGGAAATTATAATAAAACAGAAGATAAATAACAGCTAAAATTTTTTAAATAGTATGACAAAATAAATCTTTGAAATAAAATACAGAACTATAAATAACAATATACGAGAAAACAAAAATAAATAAATAAGTTTCTAATGATTTTATGCTGGCAGAAGGTGGCAATCAAAAATACACGGAGGTATCGGAGTTTTTAAAATTTGCATCTGAAATTTATTTTAGGGGGAGTTAAAGTGAATCACACTTTTTTTTTCTTTTGAAAAATCAATTTTGTTTTAAATTCTTAGTACTTTTTATGTGCAACATATCGCACTTATTCAACAATAGTGCAATAACTCAATATTTTTACTTTTTCACTTTTTATTATAATTCGACAGATAATATTTAAATCTATCCGCTGCAAACAATTCGTATTGTTTTGTCTATATTTTGGTAGCAAAATGGAGGATTTAAAAATTATGTTTCACTTAACAGAGTACAACATTTTGCAGCTCATTGATTTGGGACTCAATTCTGAAAATTGCATGTGAAAGTAGCCGCAACAATAAGAACTTCTGCAGCATTCATTTTGTCAAGTTGGTTGCGTTAATAATTAACTAGTGTATCCAGCGGCCGACTCAATCGACCGCATTTTAGAAATAAATATTAAACATTTACATTAATACAAACGATAAAATACAAAAATAAAAATCATTCTAAATAAACAACTTAAAACTCTGTCTCATTTCTATTCAAAAGCAAATTGGACAAGAAAAAACTTGCACACTTTGTTTATTTTTCAAATTGCAGCTGATACATGCCTGCGTAAGTGTAAGTGTGCATGTGTTAGTAGCAACTTCAAACACTTATAGCTCATCTCAATGTTGAAGTAGAGAAAAAACAAATTAAATTAAAAAATTTTCAGGAAATTTTTCACTTTTGCGGCTACCTGAGCGCTACCTAAACGGTATTAAGAATCATTCCTAGGAAGTTCATATGTTCTAAAACGTTGTTTATTGAGATCTTAGGTACATTTTTGTAGTTGATTGTTTTGTTGAATTTTTAACGGTTTGCTACCTATGGACCTAAACAGTAGAAAAACGGTAAAAAATCGAATTTTTTTTAAATTTTTTGCTATTTTCATCTTGAAGATGAAGATTTTTTGATTTTATATGTTCACAATTTTTGTTCTTTATAACAAGATCTACAACTTTGCCTCAGAGAGTAAATCAAAATTCCGAACGATATGAGCCTGAGAAAATGATCAGTATTTTGCAAAAATGACACCGAGGCCCCAAAACTTTGGGGTCCCATAAAAAAGTGCATGACTTTTGGGCAAAACTGGGAGATACGGGTCTTTTTTTGGTCTTTTATCACGTAGTGGTGTCCGTATATGGTTATTTTTCCATGACTTAAAAAATTACACACACATTTTGACAAAACGAATGATTTTTGAGACTACTTTCACGTGCACATCTCAGAATTGACTCCAAAAATCAGATGTTGTACTCTATAATTTTCAATACAAAAGTATTTTTCTTCTATTGAAAATTTAAAAATATTAGAGTGCAATATGTGTATGATTTTGCTACGACTTATTGACTTCCGCTCATAGAAGTTCTCTGACAAGCGTGTTTTCGCTACAATCGGAATAGTGCGAAAAACGTCTAACAATAAAGATCACATAAAAACATAATAAATTTATAGCAGCGCAAATTAAACTCCTTGATTTTTATTTACCTGCTAAACTTAAAATCAGACAAACTTACTGCCTGCTCCACAATATCGAAAGAAAATTATCTTTCGTGTGTCATTTTATTTGAAAGAAAAACTAATTTTGAAATATTCTTTTTATCTCATACAAATTGTACAAAAGAAAGTTTGCTTTCAATATTGTGGAACAGACAACTAAAATTGAAATATTTACCACAAACGAAAAGTAATTTATAAAATGTGTAAAAACCCACTGAAATACTTTTTAAAGTTTAAAAATAATCTTAAAACAGATGATTTTTCATAAAAACCACCCCACCATTAAAAAACAAAAACAACAAATAGCTGACAAAAAATGTACAACAATTTTATTTTTTTTAATAAAACAATAAAATAAAATATAATAAGACACAATTTAAAAAACGAAAAAGAGGATTAACAATAAAAATACCGACAAGAAAGACAAAGCGGGAGAGAGAAGGAAATGAAAAAAATGTCATTAAAAAAACCAAAAGTTGACGTCAGCTACTTTTTTTGCCCACATTGGATCTGGGGGGGTTCATACTTGTATTACAAACAACTGCAACAACAGCAGCACATTATTAAAATTGCAACAACAAAAAAAACTACAACATTAATAGCAACAAAAAAAAGCGTCAGTATGAACAGTAATAAATATTTGGAATAATGCTGAAAATAACAACAGACAGAGGACAGACAAGGTTTACACAACTGACTATTATAAACTATTTAAATCAACAACTGCACAAATATACAATAATAAAGCGCAGATACACACACACACACACACAAAGTCACACACACAAAAGCACATACACACCCTTAACAACACACTGGGGCCATTATTATCAGCAACAGCCAGCCAGAGTTAAATGAAAAGTCTCATATGCAATGTTTTGGTATGCAAATGAGAGGATTTGCACAAGAATAGCAGGAACAAATTTAAAAAAAAAAATCATTTTATTGCATGTGATTTACAAAACATGTACTTGTATGTGTGTGTGTGTACATGACAAATGTGGGGGTTTCAGGAACAACCGCTCATGTGTTGTTGCTGTTGTTTTTTTCTGTTTTTTTTTTTTTTCCCAGAAAAAAGCCCATTCGAAGCAATAAAACTTCTGCAACTTTAATTTGTCATAAAAATCTAAAAATCATAATAGCAAAAACTTCTTCGAGTTCAGATAACAGAATAGACGACCTTAAAACATCAGTGCCTTTGTGGTTTTTTGCGAAAATACTTCGTCGACAGGCAAGTGTTTTATGACGTTACTGCTATAACGTGACGTTACAAATCGTTCGTCTCAAATAGAAACCCTTAACTTAAATAATTGTAAATTTGCAGGAGAAGGTAAAAACATAAAAGAAACAGTACAACTGCTTGCACAACCGCTTTGTAAAACTGTTTGTAAAAGCTTCAAGTTTAAACACTATTGAAATATTTTTTGTGCCGAGGAGGTGCACATGTGTGAAATGTATTGGAATCACTGAAAAACTAAATTTCGTAAGAAAAAAACGAGTTAGGTCCTTTCTACTTGAGACCATCGAAATACTCTTATTCAATAATAAAATGAAAACATAATGTATAAACATACAAATTATAAACAATTGCTGATACCCTTAATGATGAAACAGAACTGGGGCTGACGTTTGTTTTCCATACAATTTGACGTAAAATTTTGCCAAAGAAAGCGGTCGTGAAATAGAATTTATTTAATTTTTAAAGCGTTTTTTCTTATACTCTCAATTTTAGACAGTCATTCTCTCAACAATCTTACCGTGTTTTCATGAAATCTCATACATTTTTCATATGAAAAATGCAAACAAAAGAACATCAAACAATAATAAGAGAGAATTTGAAGTTACTGCCGTCGATTTTATTGTGGGCCATCAGCGTTTGTTCCTGAAGTTGCAGATCTGTTCTGTTTCATCATTTAAAAGAAACGTTTTTTTAAAGGTACTTTCCCGTTAAAATGAAAGACGTTATTTTACATAAAAGGTTTAAAATTAATTAATATTATATATTTCAACGTATGCGTTGCTCAAAAGCTAATAATCATCTGACACATATTTCAGGGTAAAAAGATTAATAAAATTCAAATAGATTAATTTCAAAACAGAACACAAAGTATAAATTTAAATAATTATTCAAAACAATAAATAAGAGTATCCAACAGTCGGCTATCCTGCTTTTAAAGTGTCCTACCTCACTTTCATCATCGGAAGAATCGTAATTGGTATCATCATCAAAAGTTGGTGGTAACTTCCAACAAGGTTTCAATTTATCAAAGGCATAAACAGACGAGTAATGACGACACGTTCTTTTGGAATTTTGAATATCTTCGATCATACGAGTATATCTGTCATTGTCAAGGATTTTAGTTATTTTAAAAGGTCCTTTGTATCGGGGTTCAAGTTTACGAGATGCACCGAATACTTTAAAGTTCCTTATTCTGTCTTTCTCTCAGCTGAACTAAACTTTGCAAATTAAACTTTGAGTGTGTAAAAGGCCTTCAAAATAGAGCTGAAATTTGCAAACAATAACACACTAGTAAATAATTCGCATTTATTAAATTTTCTGTTCGGTTTCATGAAAAAAAGGAGGAAGGAATTGGAATAGAAAACTTAAATTAAGATTGCATTTGTAGTCATGATCCAGCTGATATCCGAATATCTTTATATTGTCGAATTTATACCGCAATTAACCTACTGAGATTCGAAACGTTTAACTCGTAGAATCTCATCCGCAAACGAATCTCTAAACATTTCAGATAGTTTTCCTGAATCTGAAAGTCATTCCCACTCAGAGTGAATGTCAATGCATCATTTTATCACTACATAATTGAATACAAGTGAGTAGGGATCATTTAAAAAAAAAGAAATTGAGCTTGAAATTTACAGGGTGGCCCAAAATTAACGAAGGGGTTTGAATTGCTTATAACTTTTTTATTATAATTTTTTTTCTTCTTTTCTTTTCAGTATTTTGTAAAGAAGACTTGGGGAATTTAAAATGGAGCAGTACTCAATTGAACAACGTGCCCAAATTGTTGAGCTTTATTTTTCAAATCAACGATCCATTGTTTTGACTCAGCGTGCATATCGTCGTCATTCAGAGTCAACAATAAACCGTCTGGTTGTAAATTTTCGCCAACAAGGGGCAGTAAGGAACCTTCCTGGTGCTGGCAGACGACGAACGGTGCACACGGCTGAAAATATTGAACTGGTACAGAGGAGTATTCGGGAAGATGGAGAAACATCAACCAGGAGACGTTCGACACAAATAATGATGTCAGATATCGGACAATGTTGGAAAATTTTTTAAGGCCAGCCGTGGAAAACCATCCGCAAGTATGGTTCCAACAAGATGGAGCCACAGCGCACACTGCAAGGGACACAATGGCTCTTTTACGAGACATCTTTGGTGAACGAATAATTTCGCGTACAAATGATTTTAATTGGCCTCCGCGTTCACCGGATTTAACCGCTCCAGACTGTTTTCTTTGGGGTTATTTTAAAGGAAAAGTCTACATTAATAAGCCCAGAAGCATCCAGCAATTAAAAAACAATATACGAGACGAAATAAACAACATAACACCTGAAGTTTGGCGAATGGTGATGGAAAATGTGTTGGAAAGAGCACGAATATGCGAAGCAGCAAATGGCCACCACTTGCGAGATATTATTTTTAATAACTAAACTTAAAATATTCCCCATTTATATTCTGAATAAAAAAAAAATTTATAATTATGTCTTAAATAAAAAAGTTATAAGCAATTCAAACCCCTTCGTTCATTTTGGGCCACCCTGTATTTTAAGGAAAATTTGTATGAAAAATTTCTCTAAAGTGCATTTTAAATACAAATTAAATTTTATGAATACGGGCCATAGAATTTTCAATACAAACATCTTTTTTATTTTTTATAAAGAATTGCTCGTAAAAAACGGCATTCGATTGGATTTTGCTGATTAGCTGCCCGCCGTTCCCGATATCGACGCTGGAAAATTTTCTTTCGTACAATTACATTTCAAAAAAAAAAAAATAAGAAAAATTGTTAATTTATTTTTGTTTCAAATGTAATTTAGCACGAAAGAAATATTTGTTTTGCAACATCAACAAATGTATTTTAATTACAGCTGTGTAATTTTTGATCCATTTCTCAAGCAGAAAATTGTTATTCATTAATTTTTTTTTATAAAAATATAAAAACATTTTTAAAAATCACGTTTTCTTTTGCAAAAAGTACTTATTTTGCGTTATATAAGAATATATATAATTTTTTTTTAACAATAAAAGTCCCTTTCGATAATATTTTCCATAAAATAGTAAAACAGCAAGCAGCATGAAAGCCGGCTTTAGGAATGAAGCAAATAAAAATAAATTACAAACAAGTCCTGCAGACACACACCTACACACACACACGCAAGTTCATAAACAAACTGGCATAATAAACATTCATTATTACTCTACTTTTTTTCTATTTTCTGAAGGCCATTCAGCGAACTTTTTCTATTTTTTGTTCTTATTTTCCTTTTTGTTAAACACAGCAACATGAATTAAGTAGACCAGCAGATTGTATTCATGCAACGAATACAATACGAATTCCCCACCACCCTCATCCAGCAAACATGCTTATTTGTAACAAATACATCTACGAGAGAATAAATACAAAGCCGACAATACATTATATATACACACACACACACATACACACATATACAGTTTTACACCAGAGACATACAAATATTATAATGGCTACACGAGTGGATGTGTGTTCTTTTTTGTTTTTTTTTCTTTAGCTTTCAACAAAAGACCAAACAAACTGAACTGAAATAAGTTTACAAAAAAAAAAACAATATAAAATAAAAAAAACATAAAAAGGCTCCACATCCAGTGCTTCCAACAACAACAGCAACAGTAGGATTTTCTTTTTATTTTATGTTTCTGATAAGGATTTTATGTAGTTGCCACAAATGCTGCTTGCTACTCGCAAAAAAATTTTTGCTGATGCTGTGAATGTATGTATGTTGCACAGTGGAAGGGGTTCAACAAAAACAGGACAGTTTAAAATTTTTTTTAAAACGATCTTGATAAAACTTGATGATGTTTGTAATTGAATATTTAAATATTTATTTCTTGAAGAAATGTAACTAATTCTAAGCTATTAAGCAAATAGTTTTTTTATATCTTTTATAAAACGCCTTAAAAATTTGCCGATCCACTGTGCCTGTAGTTCCTTTGTGTCGTGGACAAAATGATGATGTTCATGCTGATGATGACGATGATGGGCCATCAAGGACACACACGATACACTGCTACAGTTTGTATATTTATTAGAGTATGTATGCATGTACGAGTATTTATTTGCACAAGCAGCACACAGACACAGACACAAAGCCTCAAAAATAATATAGAAAAATTCCAAAAAAAAAAACTTTTGTTTTTATTATTACCAGAACATTTGCCAACAGCCAAACTTTTTTTCTATTTTTATTTTTTTGACATTTTAAGGACACTGCTAAAGTATGTGTGCGTGTGTGTTTGTATACTCTCTCACATAAGTAAAGAGAGAAGGAGGAAATTGCTAAAAGCAGCTAAGAGAAGCAATATTTATGTGTGTTGTGTAAGGCGGGCGAGTGAGATGTTGTTCAACTTTTACACGTGTCAACATTTCTGCCGTAAATATGTCTATAAACTTAGGAAATGGACTTTAACACAAACACACGCTCCCATACATTCACACACATTCAAACAAAATATTCCTAAAGAAAAAGCAAGGCACAACAAAATGTACACAAGATAAGCCCCAGACGTTATCAAAAAAAAAAAAAATAATAAAAAATAAATAAATAAATAAAAATAAAATAAAAAAAAACAAGAGGAAAAGGAAATATAATTTCAACAACTTGTGCACAAGTACGAATAAACATGTTTGAGTGCAAAAGAAAAAAATGTTTTTGGCAACAGTGTTAAATTTATTGATTTGGTTTCAAAATATCTTTGAATATAAAACAACATGTTCAAATGTTGTTGATGCAAAAAAATAAAGAAACAAATGTGTGAACGTTTAGCAAAGATTAAAATTTCACAGATATTTCAATTTGGACAGAATTCATTTTCAATTAAAGTTCTTACTAAAAACATACGCAAACAAATATTTTCATCTATATTTTTTCAATAAATTAGAAAAATATCATTGACTTCAATGTAATGCCATGATTTTATTGTAGTTTTTCATTTTAATATTTTGCTTTTACAATTTAACTCAGAAAATTCATATAAATATCCTGGATTCGATTTCAACTCGCCTTGAAATTGATTTTCCGCAGATCTCAGATAATTGATTATTATCACGTGATTGATAGAAAAAAGTTCGAAGTTTCAAATAAGCAATTGCTTGACTCTTTTGCAAAAAGTAGTTTCAGATTGTACACCGCACCGCACATTCATGAACAAGACTTCGAAAGTAGTTGAGAGCAAATTCAAAATGCTGCAGAAAATTTCAAAATTTTAATTTATAAAACCGCAAATAAAAAACAAAAATCTGGAATATTCATCACAAATAGAAATTGTAAAAAAAACAAAACACGAAAATCTCAGCAAGAAGCTCCATAAACGACAAGTTATTCCGTTTCATTGAGTTGTTTTTGTTACATTTGTTCCTTTTTTTTAATAAAATAATTTCAATAATGAAATATAAAATAATATATATTATTAAGAGAAGGTCGTAAAATTATATATTGAAATTTTATCAAAAATATAAAATAAAAAATATATTTATATACAGTAACAGCTCAACAAACTAACGGACACCTCTCATGTAGGACAGCTCTCATAGACGAACGTATTCCATAGTCCCATGCTGTTGTTTTTATTTGTACAGAAAAAAAATAAAAAATCGAGACTCAGCAAAATTCATACTTCAGAAGAAATCAAAATTTTCAAAAATATAAAAAAATTTATGATAAAAATAAATTCATAACAAATCTAAATTCTCCAAAAAAAGAAGTTAAAATAACATAAATTTTTACAAGAACTAAAAATTTGTCATAAACATTTAATTAAAAATAGCAAAAAGTCCCCAAATAATCAAAAAATTTTATCAAAAAATCTGAATTTCACCCGAAGCCCACAAACAAATTTCAGCAAAAATTTAACCCTTAATATTTTTTTGAACTCAAAAAAAAAGAATGAACTGAATTTATAAAATAAAAATCTTTGAAAAAAAACTGTAAAATCATGTTTTGAACTCGAGTCAAACAATACTTTCCATACAAATTAAAAAAAACTGTAGATGAGAGCTCGACGTTTTCTAAAAACAAAAATATAAATTTTAAAGAAATTCTAAAATTTCGTCATAATTCATGATGTTACAAAATTTTTTTCAAAATACCAAAATTTTTACAAAAAAACAAAAAAAAAACTAAAATCAAAATTTACAAAAAAAATAATAAAAAATTAAAAACAAATCAAAATTTTCCTAAAAAATATTACAAAAAAACCTAAATTTAATTAAAAAATAAAATTAAAACAAAATATTTACCAAACAAAGAAGTTTTAAAAAAATAAACTTTAGAAAAATTGATTTTTTTCCCCAAAAAGTTGAATATTAAACAAATCGATATTTACTAGGAGATCGAAAATTTGACTGAAGGCGTTTCCTTTTCTAAAAAAGCGCAAAATTTTTTGCCCTTTTTATTGTAAATTTGCAATAAAATGATAGTAAGTTTATTAGAAATTATTGTATAATCACTTACGCGGCAAAATTTTTGTCTTAAGAAAACTTTAAATAGCAATTTTGTGATAAAAACTAAAAGAAATGTTACATTTTTTTTAGAAAAGAAAACGGCATAAGTCTCGGTTTACATATGAAAGATTTCTTTCTGAAATTTTCTTTAATTCTCTCTTAAACTTTCATCTACACCTACACATTGAAAATTTCTTGTAATGAAATTCAAGATTTTTGCATGTTCAACTCCACATTCTTTTCTTTTTTTTAACACAAATTTTTGCTGTCACCACTATGAAAGAAAAGAAAAGTAAACGAAAGCCATTATTTTCAGGTTGACAGTTACGAATTATAAAACACAAGAGAATTTCAAAGTCTATGAAAGAGTGCACCCATTCCTTATCAGCTCTCCCCACTCACCCACAAACTAAGACTTTCTGAAAGAAAACTTTCACAGAGTGAACCGAGACTAAGCAACGAAATGCCACTAAACAAAAACTTCAAACTTCACCTGAAATGAAAATGTTACCTTAATTAATGGTGTTTTCTTTTCTAAAAAAAGTGCAACATTTTTTGCCCTTTTTATTGAAAATTTGCAATGTAATTATTTTTTGGAATAGTGAATTTATTAGGAATTTTTGTGTCATCACTTACGCGGAAAAATTTTTGTCTTAAGAAAACTTTGAATAGCAATTTTTTTGATAAAAAGTTAAATGTAAAATTTTTTTTAGAAAACAAAAGGACATTAAATTTAATATTCACCAAAATTCAAATTCAAATTTCATTAAAAAAATAAATAAATCTGATTTCTTAAAACTAAAATTTTTACTAAATCCGTAAAAAATTAGAAAAATTCATAAAAAGTTTATATTTAAATTTAAATTCATAAAAAAATATCAAAAATCTGAAAGCAGCAAAAAATAGAAAATTCACAAATAAATTTTACTATTAAATCTACAGCAAAAAAATATTTAATTTACGAAATGAAAAACCAAAAAATCGGTAACATTTTTTTAATCATTTGCCGAAAATTTGGCGAAAAATCAAGAAATACAAAAACTCAGTAACAGTAAAAAAAATAGTAATTTGCAAAAAAATCTAAGCAGAAAATTGGGGAAAAAACCTTATTGTTTCAAATATCGGGATAGAAGTTCAGTATTATGCTTTTGATTAAAGTTTCTTAACAGCTCTTAACATTTTATTTTATCTACTCGTATTTTATTACGCAGCGAGTTCTGTTTGTTAAAGAGAAATCCATTTATAGCTTGAGCTAAAGCAATTATGATGATAAAATTCCTTTACAGCCCTGAAGGCAATTAAACAAAACTATTCTAAAACAACTAACAAAGAATCGCAAACAGAGAGACTGACTGGCTGACTGACTGACTGACTAATAGACACCAACCAACCAACAAAAACCGCCAACACCAATTTAAGTAAGAAAATAAATTAGAGAAGAAAAAAATTTAATGAAAAACTTAAAAGAAACCGATTTCATGTTGTAAGTTGATGTTTCGTTGTTTATTGTTGCTGATGTTACGTTTGCTGTTGCTGTTGCCGTTTCTGCTAATGATTATGATGGGTTTTTAGCTTCTGCTGTAGTTGTAAATTAAATTTGTTGTAAAGTGTCAGATGTTATTGAAACTGATAATGATATTGCTGCTGACGATGATGTGGAGGGAAATTCATGATGATGACAATAAACTTTTAAAAACGTTGATCATCATAATGATTGTAAAGGCCAAAACCATTTGTGCTGCAACTAAATGATCAGGCCACTTATACAAAATGTTATCTTCTTGCTAATATTTGTAGTTTTATGTTATTAACAACAATGTTTTTATTTTTCTTTTTCTTTTCTTTAAACATATTGTAGGCTGCATAACGAAAAGAAGGAAAAAAATCTGGTCGGTAGCTAAATGATCTTGTAAATATTTATATGAATGTTTGTTTTCTATGATTGCAACTAAAAAGCGTGTTGTATGACCGATTGCAATTATATTGGGAGTGTATGTATGTATGCATGCATGCATGTATGCTTGAATGTTGGCATGTGTTGGCGGCATATGCAACTAAACAACATGTACGGATGTAGTAAATAGTTATTTATGTTCGAATGTAAGCAGCCAACTAAGCGGGCATTTTAATTTAAAAAAAATAAATACAATACAAATGAAGGCCGACTGGGCTAAAACTTAGGGCGGCAGTTGGCGGCATGTTGTCTAATTTGCTTTAGCCTCCCTCCCCACTGGTGGGGCTAAATGAAGACAAACATATATTTAACCATGATAAAGCAAAAGAAACAAATAGTTAAAAATGCAAACGTAGCACCGGTATATAGAAAAAAGCTAAAACCAAAATGATTGGACATTAACAAATGTTTGTTTTTAATACAAATCGAATACAAACTATTCGTACATTTTGCAAGTTGCGGCACAACACTCGAAAAATCTTAGTCAGTAGAGAAATGTTTCGGTTCTTAAATAGCTTAGTCTCTGGCGGAAGCGTGGGGTTAAGTGTATCCATGTCAATATTTATGTCAACAATTATGGTGTCATTTTGGTGACACTGTCAACAATTTGTTTTATTTTCTCTTTTGTTTTTTGATAGGTAGCGAAAATTTTTGACAGTTAAAATTTATTTAAAATAATATTAAAAAGAAAAAAAAAAGTAGAAAATATTTTATATTTTATATTTTTTTCTTTGAGGTATACTTTTCTTATCGTTTAATAATATAAAAGGAATTTTGTTTCGTTTTAAATTAATGATTTGTTTTCAACAGTCAAACATTTTCTCTACCTATCAAAAAGAAAAGAGAAAAATAAAAACAAATTATTGACAGTGTCACCAAAAAGAGACCATAATTGTTGACATAAATATTAACATGGATACAATTAACCCTATGCTTCCTTCAGAGCTGTTTCAACTGAATTAAAATAAAATTATATTGGTGACTTCGTCAGTATAATTTTAATATTGACATTTCCTGCAGGTGGTGACAGCGTCTGTAGTGAATCAGTACAATTTTACTGCGAAGGTTTCACACAGTATGTTGATATCGTCAATAGTAAGTCAGTACAATCTTACTATTGACATTTTCTCCATATAGGCCCACAACAACTACCTAGTCAGTATTGACGGAGTCTACTGGTAGATTTCGTAGGACAAGCATGTGTAAATGGGGTACAATTAGTCAGTGGTACTGATGACATCGTCATTAGCTAATCAGTATACTTTCACTATTGACATTTCCTGCAGTTATCCACATGTTCGATATAAGGATGGATGTCTCTCCCTCTCTCTCTCTCTCTATCTCTCTCCGGAAACCTTATGACTGTTTTATTGAACTACTCATTAGAATCTAAATATATCTAAAAAATTATTTTTTGCGATATATGTACACACAAAGATCAATCTTATTTCTATTCCACTAACAAAATTTTTCGAGTCAAACACTGTTTGTTAAATATTTTTGTTTAATGCAATAATGTTGTATGTTTTTTTGTTAAAATTGTTGGCTTAAATGAGGATTAACTTTAAATGGCAGTAGCAGCAGCAAAGTTTTCTCTTTTTAGTTCTTAAACTCTGAGCAGGCAATTTGTTAGTAAAACACAATCGTAGAGTACAAATAAATACAAGTCTATCTATGATCAGATAAAAACAACTGCCACATATAGTATTTACAAAGAGAAAAAAAAAACAAACAAAAAAACTTAAATGTTTTTATTCTTGATGTTGATCATGTTTTCAGCTTGAAGTTAAGTTCATTAAAAGTGACACATTGTTTCCTGTGGCATTTCACATTTGTAAGATCAATGTTAAAATAATTTGCTTGAAGTTTACTTTAGTTTTTTTCTTTTTCTTGGGGTCTCCTAAAGGATTTCGAACATGTTCCACATCACTACATCATAATCAATGTCTGTCAGTGGAGCAATTTGCAGCACAATTTGTAATTGATGTTTAAAGTTTACTTAGATTTTTCTCTTGTTTTTATTAATTTTAGATTTAGTTTGTCAAAGCCCTGATGCCGTGTTGTGTCTGTAGTAAAATAACGAGACAATAATTAAATAGATATATGTTTGTGAGTGTGTACATGTGTGTACATGTGTGTACATGTGTGTACTGATTTTTTTTTTGTAAATTTTTGTTTGAATTCATGAGTAGTGAGAGACATGTAGAATCTCATGAAGTATGCAAAATTATTGCCAGATAATGATTTCAAGTGTTCTAAAAGAAAATTATCACAAAAATAACTTTTCTAAAGAAAACTTATCACAATGATACTTTTGTATAACAAAACTTATCACAGTTATGATTTGTCTAGCAAAAATTTATCACAGTAATAATTTTTTTCAATCCAACATACCACTTTCATTTAAAGAAATTTTATTACAGAGATAAATTTAATCAAGAAAACTTATCACAATGATAATTTTTTTCAAAAGAAAACTTATAAGCGCGATAAATTATAACATTGATAGATTTTTCAAATAAAAGTAATTACAATGATATTTTTCTAAAGTACAGCATTAAATATTCTTAAAAAACGTATCACAGTGATACTTAAAAAAAACTTTTAACACATTGATAAATAAAAAATAACTTATCGCAGTGATAAATAAAAACAATTTCGTTTATAAGAGAAACCTGTCACAGTTATCATTTTTCGCAACAGAACTTATCACATTAAAAAATTTTTTAAGAATAATTTCTTAAAGTAAACTTATCACAGTGTAATTTGTTTTAGAGGACTTATCGCAGTAAAACTTTCTCCAAAGTAAACTTATCACTGTGATAATGTATCTAAAGAAAACTTTGTGATAATATTACTACAGAAAACTTATCACAATGACAATATCTCTAAAGAAAACTCATCACAGTTATAATCCTTCTAAATAAAAGTCATCACGGTGACAATATTTTTAAATTGAACTCATCACAGTGACAATATTTTTAAAAAGAACTCATCACATTGACAATCCTTCTAAAGAAAAGTCATCGCAGTGACAATCTTTCTAAATAAAACTAATCACAGTGATAATCCTTCTAAAGATAAGTCATCACAGTAATAATCTTAGTAAATAATACTCATCAAAGTGACAATTCCTTTAAAGAGAACTCTTCAAAGTGACAATCTTTTTAAAAAGATCTCATCACATTGGCAATCCTTCTAAAGAGAACTCATCACAATGATATTTTTAAGAAGGTTATCACACTTACAAATTTTTAAATTTTTTTTAAGCAAAACTTATTGCAGTTATATCTTTTTTATCATGGCGCTGGTATTGATATATTCTCATAAAAGAACCAGCACAAAGGATTAATTATTTACTCCAACGATCGTGGTGTGAAAGACATATCACCCAGTGATGATAACTCATGCTTAGCTGAATCACACCTGCTTTTAGAAAAAATCATGAATTTATTTGAAAGTAAATTCACGCTGAGTTAATGTCACTTTAATTTTATATATTTTCTTTTTCTTTAAAGCAAAACAAAATCATTAATTTTACCTTTCTTAAAAATCTTTCCCATTAAAGAATTAGTTTCTTTATCGCCTTAAATCAAGGAACAATAATACATACAAATTGTAGCTTATAAACAAGTTAACACTTATAGAAGTATTTTCCATCTTAGAAATAGAAGATACCAGAAAACTAATAATTTATTCCGCATAATAATAATCACCATCAGTTAAATTCTTGTAGAACTTCCTAAATTAGGAGCTTAAAGTTTAGTACTTTATTTTTTTTTATTTTTTTTTAAGAAAAACTACAACAAAAAATATATTGATGTATCAAAAAAAAAAAAAAGAAAAAAAAACAAAAAGAAAAACACATTAAATTTTGTTTTAGCATAAGACCCAATTTTTGTATACTGTCATGTCTGTCACTAATGCCAAACACGCGCCAAATAAAAATGAGCAAAAAATTCTGTTATATACATACATACACACATATGTATGTACATACCTAGAAGAAAATAAAAATAAAATACATACTGATGAACTCAAACCCCCTAATGGTATGCTATAGAAATAATGTGTTTAATATAAACTGTTGTTTGGCTGTGACTGTGTGCGACTGCGAGTGTGTGTGTAAAAACAGAGAAAATGTTGTCGGTATGTACGAACAAACCTGCACACATACACATTTAAGCATTTTCAATTTTGAAGACGAGTAAAAGAAAGACAGAAAAAGCGTAGTCGTCAATAACACACACACACACACATGCATATTTATATTTTATGTAGCGTGTAAATGTCTGTATAAGTGTATGTATGTGTACGCTTGATATATATTTGCAAAGAATTTGTTAGTATGCCAGTACAACAAAATCAGCAAAAATGTAAATAATAATAATAAGAGTTTGTAATACACGTTCGTACTCAGTCAGACTGTCGAAAATGGCTGGGCATATTATAAATGTTAGCAGCAACTGTGCTAAAGCAAAAATCGGCAGAGAAATGTGTGTATATTTGTTAAGTCTTGCAACATTTTCCCAACAACATTGAAGAAGTCGTCAACGATGACGACAATTAATACAAAGTTGTATTATAAAAAGGAAAGAAATTGAAAGAAAAAAAGAATCAAATAAAATGTGCTAGACAGGCAGACAGCAAGTAAATGTGGCATACAAATATGTCTACAGATTGAAGCGAGTGAAATAAGACGGAATTAAGAACTAAAGCCTATTAACATTATGTATAGGTCAGCAGGAAGTACATATTTCCTATGAAATTATGGAATTTAGAGAAACCCCCATTACAGTGATATTATTTTTTCAGTGATAATATTCATTATTTTGCAGAATAGAAAATATTTACCGCTTTCATAATTTTTCAAAAGAACTTGAAAAGTTTTCCTAAATAAAATTGATCAAAGTGATAATTTTGTAAAATGTTTCTAAAGAAAATTCATTACAGCGATAAGTTTGCCCAAAAAAAATCTTACAGTAATACATTTTTTAAAAAAGTGATAATTTATCAAAGGAAAAACACAACACAGTTATAATGATTCCAAAGAAAACTTATCAAAGTTATAATTTAATTATAAATTTTCTTAAGAAAACTTTTCACAGTAATTATTAAAAAAAAATTGTCACCGTGATAAGTTCTTTAAAAAAATAACTTGTCAAAGTAATAATTTTTCTAAAGAAAATATGCCACAATGATAATTTTTCTAAAACAAATTTTTCACTGTGATAATTTTTCTAAAAAATATTTTTCACAGTGATAGTTTCTTTAAAAAACTTGTCGCAGTGACAATTTTTCTGAAGTAATTTTGTGAAAGTCATAATTTTTCTAAAGAGAATTTGTCACAGTGATAATTTTTCGAAAAAAAATAATTTAAAAAAAACTTATGATAATGATTTTTCTTTAAAAATTTGTTTTCTAAAGTAAATTTGTCACAGTAATAATTTTTCTAAAGTAATTTTGTCAAAGTGATAATTTTTCTAAAAAATATTTTTCACAGTGATAGTTGTTCTTTAAAAAACTTGTGATAATTTTTCTAAAGAAAATATGTCACAAGAGATAATTTTTCTAAAATATCACACACACAATTTTTCTAAAGAAAACTTGTTACAGTGATATTTTTTCTAATGTAGAATTGTCATAGTTATAATTAAAAAAAACTTGTCACGGTGATAATTTTTCTAAAAAAAACTTGTCACGGCAATAATTTTCTAAAGAAAAAAGAACACTTAGTACCTTAATAATTTTGCTAATGTAATCGCATCAAAGCGGTATCTTTGCTAAAGACAACTCTTTTGATCGCTCTTCCAAAAAAATTATTATAGTGATATTATAAAAAAGGATAATTTTTCAAGGCAAACATACTAATCACATTGACAATCTTTCACAGTAAAAGTCATCACGGTGATCATTTTTCAAGGTAGAACTCATACCAGCGGTAATTTTTCTAAAGAAAAATCATAGCAGTGATAATTTTGATTAAGAAAACTCTTCAGAGCGATAATTTTTCTAAAAAAATACTCTTCACAGTGATAATTTTTTAAACAAAATTCATTATATTTCAAAAGATACCCCATCACTGTGATAATTTTGCTAAAGAAAATTTTCATCACAATGATGATTTTTCAAATAAGATTCACTACATTCATAATTTTTTCTATAGAATATTTTTTATAACAGACTTTGGTTGATTGACTGTATGCAGTCAGTTTAATTTTAGCATTTAATTTAGAAAATTGAAAATATTTTTAGCATTTAATTTGGAAAATTGAAAATTTTTGGTTTTTCAAAAATTTTATTTAAAATTCAAAAAAATATATAGTATAATTTAATTCTTTCCAAAACATTTAACAAATTATGTACTTGGTATGTGGGTATTAGAAAATCAAAAAGTTAATTTTTGTTACACTGTTTGCTTCTTCAATAGTTGTGCGTGTCTTTTATGTTTATAATAGAATGGTGTTTATAAAACTCTGTTTGTATAAAATTCATGCAATAACGAAAATAATTATGTACGAATGTGTACGTGTTTGGAAAAGGAAATAACAAAAAAAAATCCACACGAGTTTAGTTTTCATACTCTTGTAAAAGATTATCTCTGACTTCCGCTCACTCTCAAGCTCGTGGTAATTTCCATTGATTTTCTCTTCTTCCAAAAACTTTCGTTTATTTCCGACAAGCATTAGGAGACATTAAAAAATGAGAACAGGCAGAAGGAAAAGTTTGAACAACACCCCGTTAAAAATAAATTGGGTTGTTGGTTTTCTTGTTTTTTATTTATTTTTGTTTTTGTTAAAGTCGTTCTTATTCTTGTTGCTGTTGTTGTCGTTGTTAAAAACCACCCATAAAACTTGTGTCTGCTGACGAATTTAGGTTGCAGCCGCCATCACAGCCACAACCACAACCTACAGCAACATAAAAAAAGTTTTTGAATGAATTTCGTTATTCGATTTTTCTTTAGGTATCTCTTTCTGCTTCAAACTGATAAACAACAAATTGTGTGAGTGTGCGTGAGTGTGTGCAAGTGTTTGCACTTCTTCCCTTTCTGCCGGTAGGGCTTTATATTATTGAGAGCGTGTATGTATTTGTGCCCTGTTGTCTTATTTCAATTTATCTTTAAAAAAAAAACTTTATTTCTTGGTAGATATTTTTCCATCTATTGTCGGTTGTTGCTTCGTTAGTTACATCCAGCTCCAGATGCCGACATCTAGTGTGTGCGTGTGTGTGTGTGTTGTTGTGTGCGTGCTTTTCCATGTTTTGTAACTGCCGGCATTGTGTATATGTGTGTGTATACTTAAGCTGCTTTCTGTTTTCGTTGCGAAAAAAATATGTATTAACTTTCCTAAAAGATTTTGTGTGTATTTGGAATTTTTAGCAAAATAAAATTACAAAACCAGCAACAAATGAGAAAAAAGAAAAAAACCAACTAAAACTTGTAAACTTTTCCAAGTCAGTTCTCCTTAACAAGTCTTTTTGTCTCAAGGGTGATTTTCAACTTGTACAACTTTTTGTCCAAGCTACTAAAGTTCGTCAAAGTGTCTTAGTTAGCAAAGGAGTTATTTTCATTGATTAATTAAATTTAATACACATTTATAAATTGAAATTTAAAACAAATTTCTTCTTGGTTAACTTTAGAGAATATTAAAGTTATTTAAAAATATTAGTTTAGATAATTTTCTGGCGATTGCAAATAGATAGAATATTATTTAAAAGATTGTTTTGGATTGAATTTATGGGTTGAGCTCCGACTGGACACAAACTATAGATTTTTTAAATCAGGAAGAAAAGAAGTCATTTTTGCTAATTATAATTATTAAATAACAAGTATAAAATTAAACAAATAATAATAATTTTTATTCGATCAAATTTTATTCGAATAAATTTATTCGAATATAAATTATTCATATAAAATAACTAAAATAAAAAATATTAAAAACAAATTTCATAAAAGAAAAATCATCTTAAATTATTCGAACAAAAATTATTCGTCTAAAATTAATTTAATAAAAATTATTCGATTAAAAAATAATCCAAATAAATTATGTACATATGATATTATTTGAATAAAAAAAAAATTTACGCAATACTTTATTTGGAAACCTATTATTATTATAAAATTATTTTTAAACAAATTTTCCGAATTAAAATTATTCGAATTATATGATTGTAATAAAAATTACAAAAATTAAAACTATTTGAAAAAAAATTCCAAATATTTATGCAATTCCATAATTGCATTAAATTATTCAAATAACAGCTATTCGATTAACGTAATTCGTGTACAAATTAGTTGAATAATATTATTCGGTATTGTTATTCGTCTAAAATTAATTTAATAAAAAATATTCGAATAGTTTTAACGAATAAAGCTTATTTGACTAAATTAATCGATTAAATTTTGCTCGACTAAAAATTATTCTAAATAAATTAGTAAATTAATAAGCTTATTTGAATAAACTTACAGATAAAACGAATTGTATGAAATTATTTAAAAAACATTTATTCGGATTATTTTATTCGTAAAAAATTATTTTTAATAAAAATTTTTTATAGAAAACTATTAGAATTAAAAAACTATTCAAATTTAAATATAAAAAAAATTATAAAAAAACAATTCGAACCAAATTTCAAATAAGAATAATCGCATGAAATTATCCGAAAAAAAAGTTATTCGGGTAATGTTATATTATGAAAATAATTTATCTGAAATCAATTTAATAAAAATTAGTGTCTTATGTTGTAGACCTTTTAGAATTCCCTAACTTTATTAAAAATTATTCGATTGAATTATTCGAATAAAAGTTATTCGTCTAAAATTAATTGAATAAAAATTATTCTTATTGTTTTTCTAAGCAAAATTATTAAAACAAAAGCCAATTGAGCAAAATTTCAAAACAAAACAAATGGAATGAAAATATTCGAAATAGTTGATTCAAATGACAACTATTCGTATTAATTAAATAAAAATTATCCGCAAGATGAAAATCAAAAACATAATAACTTCAGTGATTTCGAAGCTCCTCGTGGTTACAGCCACAGCAGATTTATGAACTCACGCGGCGTCTGTACTACTTTTTTATGCTTTTGCTTTAGATTTTTTTATTTTGTTAGAAAAGGTACTTGATCGAGAGTGTTCGAATCAGCCGTTTGTTTAGTAGATTTTAAAAAGAAAAGAAAAATTATCCAATATCTGCTTTCACATTCCCTCTAAACATTCTGCTTTCATCTTATTTGCCTTTCTTGCAAGAGTAAACAAACGGAACGTTATACCGCAGGACCCTCTTAGTGGGCCAAACTTTTTCACCACTTTCTCTGTCAATCTAGCAGATTTTTTCCAAATACATAATATTTTTTTTATTCTTTAAAAAATTAAAATTTCATCTTTCTTATTTATGCCATTTAATTCCAGACCTGCGATTATTCTAATTTTTTGTTTTATTTATTTTTTCTATGCATATTTTGTTATTCCTTTATGATTTTTATCAGCTTTATATATCTTCTTCCAGTTCTACCATCTTTTGTGTTTATATATAGTACACATATATATTTTTTTTATTTCAAAAGACTTCATGTTTATTGATTTTTCCTGCTGGTGTTTTCTTTTTAGGTTTTTATTTCACTTCTAAAGAGTTCTGGTGTATGTGAGTGTGTGTTTTACCAGGAGAAGGGACACCGAAAGAAAACGGAACGGTTGAATGGACAAATAAACAAACAAATAAATAAATAAATAAACAAACCGGCCACGGTCCGCATACATACATAGCCAAGCGTATAAGCAAACAGCCAGTCAGCCCGTCAGCCCGTCAGCAACCCCATGGCTTGCATGACAGTCATTTTTTTGCCATGAAGAAACGAATGAATGAATAAATGTTTTTGCATCACATCAGCTAAACTGACATTCAGTGTCTGTCAGTTTTTGTTGTGCAAGCAAAATAATCAACAAATAAAGCTGGACTCAGCTGTTTGTTGTTCTTGTTGCTCTGCTGTTTTGGCTGGGAACAAAACCAGCATAAAAATACAAAAAAATAAAACGATTGTTGGATATTGTGGAGCTGACGGGTGAGATTTTCGTGACTGTCAGTTGTCTTTGCTGCTGCTGTTGCTATTTGGTGATTTAATTTTTTTATTCCCTCTCCTCTTTAGTTTCCTTGACTGTTCAAATGCCATGTCGTCTTTTTTTTTAAATAAATATGTATTTTTTTAGTTATTTTAGATTTTAATCCACCTATTCTTTTATCATGCTTGAAGAGCAATAATACTTTTCATAGCGCGGACTTTAATTCTATCATTATACTTTATTTGATTAAGTTGAAAATCTTTCTTGTTTCTTTTTCAAAAGGCTGTTGTTGTGTGTGGCAAGAAGTTAGATTAAACAACAACAACAAAAAAGATTGTTCATGCCTCTGATAATTCTCAAGCCATCAATACAACTTGTCAGCAACAGTGTCACATCAAATCAACTTTTTGCAGGATATTTTTGATTACCAAAAGAATGATTTTTTTTATGGTTCTCTTTGTTATTTTTCTTTTATAGTTAAATAAAGTTATTACTTTTACTCACTTGCAAGTCCTTTATAAATTTAATTTTGTCTATTCTGTGTGTTGATATGTACGTACCTGCAAAGAAAAATTAAAAAAAAAATTTATATCAATCATAGAAGAAAAAAAATTTTGAAAATTTCAATAAAATTTTCTATCTTTGAAAAAATATTCGCACAAAATTTTTCAAGAAAAAATAAATATTAAAGCAAATTAGCTGAAAATTTGAGATTTGTTTTTCTTTTAAAATTAAGAAAACCATAAAGTTCAATATCCCAAAAGATGTTCTATATTATTTGCCTTAAATAACTTGCAAAAAAAAAACAGTTCCCTATTCCTTATCTCTTAAGGAAGACTAATAGATGCATTAGAAATTTAGCAGCTTTTCTTTGCGAATTTTATTTATTTTTTATCTAGTTTTTGTGGTCGGTTTTTATTATGCTCGTGTTGCACTTAAACAAAGATTTATGTTGCAAGGCAGGCAGGCAGGCAGGCAGCCATTAATTTTCATTAAATTTTTTGAAACTTTTTCTTTATTTCAGTATGAGTTTCCTTGGATTTTATGTTAGTTTTTCACGAAAACTTTTTCTTTTTTTCCTCTCTCTCTCTCTCTTGCTTTGTTGTCAGACGCACGGACTTTTTGTTAATTTCTGTTTTTTGCTACTTCAAGATTTTTTTTTATGGTTCGTCCATTTATTTCGTGTTTTTCACTTTCATTTAGAAAAGAAATAAAAATTATTCGTGGCTGTAAAAAGAAATGTTTGAACAAAAAAGTTTCCACACAAAACAAAATATATTTTGTAAGAAAAAAAAAATAAGTTTAAACTTTTCTTGCAATTTTTGCTTGAGGCACGAGGCTTAAAGTTTTAGAAATTAAGTAAATAATCAGAAGTTTTTTATTTATGGCGCGTTGGGAATGAAGGGGTAGAAAAAGTGCATCACAAGCAAGAACCGACACTTTTACTGCTAAAGAACAGGGGACAGACAGGAACCTTTGCGGACACCCTGCTGTAAGAGAAATAATTTCAGAAGAGTATGATCAAATATGAACTATAAAAAATTCGATGATAGAGAAAACTGTGAATGACCTTAAAAAGTTGTACGGGAAAGTTAAAATTTATCATTTTAAAGACAAGACCGTCATGCCATACTGAGTCAAAGGCTGCTTTGACATCTAGTAGAACCAAGTCTGTTGATTTATGGTGGTTCATGTTTTCGTTAATCAAGTTCCTTATTCTGACCAGTGGTTGTGCTGTATTTTGCTCTCTGCGAAACCCGAAAACCCGAACTGTTGATGTGGAATAATGTTATTGGTTTCTACAGGGTGGCCCAAAATTAACGAAGGGGTTTGAATTGCTTATAACTTTTTTATTATAATTTTGTTTCTTTTCTTTTCAGTATTTTGTAAAGAAGACTTGGGGAATTTAAAATGAAACAGTACTCAATTGAACAACGTACCCAAATTGTTGAGCTTTATTTTTCAAATCAACGATCCATTGTTTTGACTCAGCGTGCATATCGTCGTTATTTTAATGTGCGGGTTGAACCCTCAGAGTCAACAATAAACCGTCTGGTTGTAAATTTTCGCCAACAAGGGGCAGTAAGGAACCTTCCTGTTGCTAGCAGACGACGAACGGTGGCCACGGCTGACAATATTGAACTGGTACAGAGGAGTATTCGGGAAGATGGAGAAACATCAACCAGGAGACGTTCGACACAAATAATGATGTCAGATATCGGACAATGTTGGAAAATTTTTTAAGGCCAGCCGTGGAAAACCATCCGCAAGTATGGTTCCAACAAGATGGAGCCACAGCACACACTGCAAGGGACACAATGGCTCTTTTACGAGACATCTTTGGAGAACGAATTATTTCGCGTACAAATGATTTTAATTGGCCTCCGCGTTCACCGGATTTAACCGCTCCAGAATGTTTTCTTTGGGGTTATTTGAAAGGAAAAGTCTACATTAATAAGCCCAGAACCATCCAGCAATTAAAAAGTAATATACGAGACGAAATAAACAACATAACACCTGAAGTTTTGCGAATGGTGATGGAAAATGTGTTGGAAAGAGCACGAATATGCGAAGCAGCAAATGGCCACCACTTGCGAGATATTATTTTTCATAACTAAACTTTAAATATTCCCCATTTATATTCTGTATAAATTTTTTTTTATAATTATGTCTTAAATAAAAAAGTTATAAGCAATTCAAACCCCTTCGTTCATTTTGGGCCACCCTGTATAAAAGCTACTAATTTGGTTTTAACGATTTTTTCAAGAATTTTACTAATCGAGAACAAAAAGCTTATTGCTCGGTACGAAGTGGAAGAATCTGGAGGTTTTTTTGGCTTTTTAAATGGAATGACTTTAGATTGTTTGAAAGTATTCGCATTAAAATTTAATATTTTGTGTTATTTTTTTACAACTTAAAATTCTATCGGGCTTAAGAAAACGCCCTTTATGCAAAGTTATTTTGTTGCATTTATTTCGAATCGTGCTGAATTTATGAATCACTTTTGCACATTCATATTCACTTATTCAATCATATGACAATTTTTTATGTTTGTGCCACAATCTGTTGTAAGTTGCGAACAAAAAAATTTCCCTTTTCATATGAACAGTTTTCTTTAGTTTGGCCATTTACAATAATTTTATTTGCATCTCGTTTGCTGTTTCGCTTTAATTAAAACTACAGAAGACAGCAATAATTCTTGTGTCACATAATAAATTAACACAATAAATTTACATTTGAAATAACAACTAACAACAACAGCAGCAACAACAACAACAGCAAAATTGGCAGAAACAACAACATGATTGTAAAAGAGAAAAAAAAGGAACACGCAGTTTTATATATTTTATACATTTTATTTTTTCATCTTATTTGGCAGACAGATTTTCCGCCAAAAACATAAACAGCCTCCTCTTCTGACACATCAAAAACAAAATCTATTAAAACAACAAAAAACAATATTTACAAAATATATTATTGCCATTTGAGTTTTGCTTTGCTGTAGTACTCGTATGTGCTGTTTGTTGCCCATAATAATTAAAAGAGCAAAATAATAAACACTAAATTACTTTCTCTGGCAGCCTGTTGGCAAAAAGAAAATATTTAAAAGAGTTTGTGTAACTGTATTTGTTAGTTGATGTCGCTCGTTTTAAAGCAACACAGTCATATCTCAAAAGTCCAACTTGTTGTATTTAAGAAAGGACAAAGTGTTCCTCAGTACCTCCTTCTTGATATGCACATTTATGTATGTATCTACAGTGTATCTAGCAGTAGATTAATAAATTGCTCTCAGTGTAAAGCATGAATTAGTTTCTCATTTATTCAATTCTCTCTATGTGTCCACCACTGATCTACACATATGTTGTTCATTTACTTAAACAACGTCTTAACTCAAAATATTTGATTTTTGATTTCAGAATGCACAATTATTCGTCATAACGTTTTTCATATAAAAACGTATAACGAATGCTCGTTAAACCGGCAAACTACTGTAGTTAAAACATGAATTGTCCTGTTCATTGTTTTTGGCTGTAATTATTGTTGTCTGTATGTGTGATTGTCGACTAAAGCTTAATGAAATCTGCATGTTGATGTTTCTTTTTATTTTTCTGCTGTTTGTGTTTCCTTTTGCTGTTGTTATTATTGTTTTAGCAGCCTGGCGACACAATTGAAGCTGCAAAATGGCGACAACAATATGTCGCCAATTTAGGCGATAGTTTTATGGTTGATAATGGGAGAAGTGATGATGTGTGAGAATAGGATAAAACAAATAAGAAAAGGGTCGTAAATTAAAATTTTATATAAATATTTAAAACAATATGTGCACCCATTTATTATTTACGATGTTTTAAAAGTCAAAAAAGAAAAATTAAAAAAATTATCTTTTGATTAATATTTTTTAGGAATTTAGAATTTACAGAAGTGTCGGAAATATAGAATAGAATAGAATACACGTAACAAGAAAATAATTTCAATAGGCAAAAGGCGAAAAAAGTTTGAAAAAATTATAATTTGTTGAGAGTTGAAAGCGAGTTTACATATAAATTAATTTAAAATTCGTTGTCCAGGTCTTTTTACTTTATTTTTGTATTTTTATTTTTTTTTAAATTTATTTCTTCACCAAATAATAAGTTTTCCAAAATTCGATTTTAAAACGTTTTATTTTATTTATTTAAAATTTTTACTTTTAATTTTCTACTATGTAGAAGTTTCAGGGAACAAAGTTTGATACTTGAATAAAAGCATTTGCAATTAAATTTAATTTACATTACAAAAATATTTTTTTAATTTTTTTATCCTTTCTTGATAACAACATTTTATTTTTTAGTATAGTGTAGTGTAACTCACTATTAGATTTAAGTAGGATACCATTAAAGGGACATTGAAGCAAAAACAAAAAAAATTACGGAACAATCACGCTAAAAATTCACTCTCACTTACGCTCAATTTTTTATACTCACTTTCTTGCACGCTCATGCAAGTGGAAAAAGAGTTAGTTAGAAAACTCACGCTCACGAAATACTCACCAAAAAAAGTATTAAATGAAAAAAAACTACAATAAAACATGAAAACACGCAACAATCACGCTAAAAAATCTACTCATTCACGCTCCCTCACGGTCAATTTTTTATGCTCACGTTCATTCACGCTCACGTGATTGAAATAAAAAACTAATCACTACAATTCACGCTATTTACGTGAGTGGTTCTCATCTCTAGTATTTAAGTAACAATTTATCGATGTTGTGAAATAATGAATATTAAGAACTCTTGTATTCTTAGGTGTACAGATGGCCGGTGAAGAATTAAAGTTAAGAAGGTACCGACCCTCTTGGGTCCAAAAGTAAGTATGATCCCTTTCTGCTAATCACAGGAAAAGAAGGAAAAAGAAGACATTAAAGAGATATTGAAGTTTTACGTAGGAGTATAGAGCAGGGGAGTCAAAGAAGAAGTTGACGAGAGATAGTTAGCCAGAAGAAGAGAAAGGGTTGTATAAGGCTACGTCCAGGGGAGGGGGTGGGGTAGTCAGCGGCTGAACCATCCACTCCTTCCGATGGAGGAACTAATACTTGTGAGTTTCATGTTCGACAGCTCCAAAAGGCTATTAAAGCATATTTTGCCTAGGAAATGAAGGCGTTGATGCTCCAGTGCGGGGTAGAGTCAGTGTACATGAGTTGCATTCTCTTCCACCTCCTCGTCGCGATAACTGAAGCAATAGCAATTGTGAGGGATGCCCATTCTTTTAGCAATTGTTTTCTTGAAAACATAAAAAGCTACTTTGTTGTAACAGTATCGATGCGAATAAAAAAGGGTTCTCGCTATAAGGCAGGTCGACTCAGTACACCATCTGTTCTTGTATTCTGGATCGTAACAAAATTTGTTTCAATAGTTGACATTCCATATAGTATCCATCTAGTATTTAAGTAGTAAAATTTAACACATGCATGTTGATGATGATTGATGACGCTAATTCCGTGAGCGGTGCCCATCTCTAGAATTGAGTAATAGATTTTAAAAATTAAAAAAAAAATCATACGTGCTCAATTTTGCGTTTTGTAAAGGATGTTTTTTATAGAGTGATACAACTTTGAGTTGGCATCACTGCTTTATTTGACCACCCATTTAACAGCTGATTGTTTCTTTTTGTTTAGTTTGCTTTGAAATTTCATTAATTAAGACATACGATCATCGTATGCGCTGCCAATTCGGCGAATGGTCTGAGGCACAAATTGATATTAATAATGAATTTCCATTCAAAATTTTATTTTCCGATGAAGCCCATTTTTGGTTGAATGGGTACGTAAATAAACAGAATTGTCGCATTTGGAGTGAGGAGAATCCACAAGCTTTTGTCGAAACATCATTACATCCACAGAAAATTACTGTTTGGTGCGCTTTATGGGATGGCGGAGTCATTGGCCCATATGTCTTCAAAAACGATGATGGTCAGAATGTTACTGTCAATGGTGAACGCTATAGGAACATGATTCGAAGTTTTTTTGTACCACAATTAGCTGGCATTAATCTTGCTGATATGTGGTTCCAACAGGACGGAGCCACATGCCACACAGCAGGGGTTACAATTGATTTACTCAAGGAAACTTTTGACGAAACAATAATTTCACGAAATGGCCCAATTAATTGGCCCCCAAGATCGTGTGATTTAACCCCATTAGATTATTTTCTTTGGGGTTATGTAAAGTCACTTGTGTACGTCGATAAACCACAAATAATTGAACACCTGGAAATCAACTTTCGAAGAGTTATCGGCGAGATACGGCCGCAAATGCCGCAAAAAGTTTGTGAAAATTGGTGTTCCAGATTGCGCCATGTACGCGCCAGCCGTGGCGGCCACATGTCCGAAATCATATTTAAAATTTAATGTCATAAAATTTTCTATCCAATAAAGATCGTTTCATTGATATCAAAAATATATTACTATGTTTTATTATGATTTAAACTTGCATCACTCTATAAAAACACCCGATATATTATTCTTATAAAAATAATCATGATTGAGCCAAACGGGCAAACACCCGAAATGATTGGTTGAAGCGACGACACATGATTAAAATCACACCGCCATGGTAGAATAATACAGGTAGTAGCGAAGCCTTAACAGAGTTCTTTTGGGTTCGAGTCTCTTATGTATTACTAAAACACATCCACACTACAAAAAATACACTTTAACATTTGTTTCAAATGCAAATAAGAAAAGGAAAAGAAACAAAGTTCTTTATAGAACAGAAAATGCAACCATTTGGCCATTTTCTTGTTGTGCTTTTTGACAGCTTCGAACCTAAAAGCAGTTGTAGTTGTAATTGTCGCTTCGACACTACCTGTATTATTCTACAATGCACAGAGCCAATCTCAGATTAAAAAATAGCAGCAGCGAATATATTTGTTTGAACAAGTTTGATTGTTGGAGCACTTATTTTTGATAACTTATTTTTGGAATCAGATTTTGTCGTTCTCTGACTGCGAGCTGTTGCAGTATTAAAATGTTGACGGTATTTTCTATGTGTTCTTGCATTGAGTATGATGACATAAAAATTTTTTAAATAATTTATTAAACGCAAAAAAAAAAATAAATAAAAATGAAAAACTGTAAAAATCAAAGAGCTATCAAAGAGCATTTCGAATCAGTCATTCAAAGTTGGCCCACCCTGCACATTCTATTGTACATTGAAATGTCGAAGCTTATAAAAAATTAGCAACAAGAAATGTTTTATCAGGCTAGAAGTTGAATTTGAAATATTTGCAACCAACTACAAAGCGTTTGCCAAAACCACACACTATTTTTCAAGAGAACATAACATACTTGGCGTAACCATGTCACAAACATAAGTTTTCTCTGCGTGTAGAAAACTAATTTAAATTGACATTTCATTTTTTTAATTTTATTTTGAATTACTAACGGTAAGTAGCAATAGTTGGCCGCTACACAACTTGTCAAGCTGTTCAAATTGTCATTGTGTAAATAATTTTTGTTTTTACCTTCAGAAAAATATTCAAATTAATTTGTGTTTCATGTGTGTGGGTTGTTAACAAAATAAGACCAATCATTAAGTTTTTATTGGTAAAACATTATTTATTTTATTAAGTAGAACTTTTGTATCAAAATTGTTAAAGAATTTTTTTTTGTTTATATTTACCAAATTCAGAAATAATTGTTTTTGCACGAATAAACAATATTCGCTACCACAAAAAAATCAATTCACAAACTGTCTATCCACATGTCTATACAAGCGTCTGGCCAAAAAAACCCCAGATGGTGTTTCATTAATTCCATAGTAAAATTGTTTAAGAAAAAAAGAATAATTATATTTAAAAAAAAAATAAACAAATAAAGTTGATTGACTTTTGAAATGACAGGTTCTAAACGTGAAATAACACAAAAAAAATAATAAATCAAAAATAGCAATCAATCTTAAAAAAAGTTTTTCTTTTTTTTTATCAGTTTAATTTATAACAATTACTAAAAATATAGCGGCCGATCGAAGCTGAATCAAATGTAAAATGAGGTTTGGCATCATCCCTGATAGGATGACTTTGGAGAAATACGATCCTGCTGTCGATCCTAGAAGACTAAGAAGATTTATGGACGTATCCAAAATCTAATATGGAGTTTGAAAGGGCGCTTTTGCGTCGTACACGAGATTAACGGTGTCCACGATACCTCAGGAGAAAATTCAGACAACCTCCACGTGCGTTCAAGTCAATTTAAATGAGGATCATGAAACTTTGGATACTGATTCTGTCGGCGCACACGTTGTAAGCACATGACGTTTGAGTCTACGAGGGCGGATCAATAAGTCAAGGCAGATCTACCAGGTAGCAGTGATTCTACAACAATACAAAATTTGTTGCAAAAATACCTGACTAACTGTCAAAACTTGTACAAAACCGGCTGACACTGTTCGCCCAATTGAACCTCTAACAAATGTCAAACATTATATAAAGCTGTGGTGTTTGGCAGTTTGACATCAACCATGTTGTTATGAGTATATGTATTATCAACTCAATTGACATCTAGTCAGGTTAATCAGCTGTGTTATCGCCACTACCTTGTTGATCTGCCTTGACACAAATGCTACCCTGTCCGCCTGCCTGTTTGGCCATCAATACCAATTGTTCATAATTCAAATACATTTCGACAAATCAATGCTGCATGATCGATCGTTTTGTTGAAAATAATCTTATCAATTTTGCCTTATAAATTATTTGCACTAAAATCTGCTTTTCAAAACTAAATTAATTGTTAAAAGACTATTAAGGGGTTTCTTAAATGATAAATATACAGCAGAATGTAAACGTTAATTAAATTTTATTGTCGAACAGCGGAATAATACGCAGCCTTCATCACGATTTTGTCACCCATTGAAAATAATGTTTTGTCACTTGAGAACAACAGTCCATAAATTTATGCCTTCTCTTAATTTAACAAGGAAGTTAAAGTAAACTCATTTGACAACAACAAAGAAATTGTGCAGCAAGAGATCTACACACACACAGACACACAAACACACACACACACGCACGCAAACACACACTAAATAGTTTCTTGAGCATTTTTTTCTCGACAACAAAATTAATTGCTGTTTGTGACTTTATTTTTTTATTTTTTTTTTTGTTTGTTCTCGATTTAAAGTTTAGCACGATATTTTCTTCACTTTCAGATCACTTTTCGTAGAGACCAACATGCTCGTAAAATAGAAATTTTTGTAGATGTTGGAAAATGCATTGAAGAAAAAGAAGTGCTAGAAACGATTACTTAAAGCCAAAGTGATTAATTTGATTTAATATGTCTGGTCGTAGGGTTACTTAACAAATGCAATGACTCAAGGTGAATTTATTGCACATGCGAGACAGACAGTCAATTAAGTTAGACGACAGAGACCGATGACATTTGGGGAATATTTTATATTGTTCCTGAAATCAATTCTTAAGAAAAAGTGCAGCTAAAATATTTTATTAAATCGATTGCCCAGACTTCATGCAATTTCATAAAAAACTAAAATTTATTTAGTAGAAGATATGATTAAGTTTTACTGAGTTGTAGAAAATAATTGTGAGAAAAGGTACAATTTAATAGATAATTTCTTAAAATATGTACTTTTTAAGAAAAAAACATATTCTTTTAAAAAACTACTTTTTAAGAAAAAATATATTGTTTTAAAAAAGTACTTTTTCAAAATAGTTTTTTGTTTCTAAAAAAAGTAGTTTTTTAAAAAAGGTAGTTTTCTTAAAAATGTAGTTTTTTAAAAAATTTTATTTTCTAACAAAGATATTTTTCTAAAAACGTGCTTTGTTGAAGGATACATTTTCATAAGCGTACTATTCGCTACTTTTTCTATTTGCTTTTTTAAAAAGATAATATTTTAGATTTTTAAAAGGTACTATTTTAAAAGGTACTTTAAAAAAAGCCACAACTTGAAAAATTTTAAAATCTCTAAGGTTTTTTACAAGTATTTTAAAAGATTACCTTTTGGAAATGCATTTTGTAAAAAGTAGTTTTTCACAAAAAGTATTTAAAAAAAGTACTTTTTTATATTGAAATTTTTTTTCAAATATCCTTTTTAACAATATTCTGCTTTTTAAATTTATTTTTCTTTTAATTTGCATTTAAATTTTTTTTAGGTACTCTTTTAAAATATTTCCATTTTTAAATAAGTGTTTTCGCAAGAGGTACTTAAATAATACGTTTTTGAAAAAACCTACTTTTAGAAACAAAAAAATTTTTTTAAAAAGATAATTGTTAAAGTAGATTTTCAAAACGTCTTTTTTTCTACGAACTGAACATATTATCTTCTTGAGAAAGTTACTTTTTCGAAGGGGTAATTTCTGAAAGAAATGCTTCTTGAAAAAGGTACTTTTTTACTTCTGCATCAAGATACTTCTTTAAAAAGCTACTTTTTCAGAATGTTTTTTTAAATTTAATTTTTATAAAAATAAATTTAAAAAATATTATTTAAATCAAGTACAGTACAACCTCCCTAATCCGGAGACTCGATAATTCGGACTATCCAGTAATCCGGACATTTACATTTTTCGGACAGTTTAGAAATTTTTCCTCTATAGTCCGGACAAGTGTTGCTTTTAGGATCCTCCCAAATATTACGTTTTGAAAGAGGTAAAACGATCAAAAACTGTTCTGCACGAGTTATTGGCGAGAGGATGCCAATAGTTTTTTTATTAATGGTCTTGAGGATCAATCAATTGATTCATTCGGATGCTGATAAGGTGTGCTTTGTTATTGGAAACGAGCACATAATGACCCAACATGTAGTAAATTTACCTTTTCTTGTCTTTATGAAACGAATAAAAATAAACCATTTCGAAAAATTATGTACTTTCGAACATTAAACCCATAAAAATTATTTTCATTTGAGTAACAGTTCGATAAAAATAATTGTATGTATTAATAAAAAAAATATACTGCCTGTTTTTATAAAATGAAAACAAAATTGTGAGTGAGAATTAATATTGAAAACAACAATAAAATAAGAAAAATTGTTTTTGTTTCCAATATAAATTCTCACTCACAATTTGGTTTTCAATATAAATTCTCACTCACAATTTTGTTTTCATTTTATAAAAACTGGCAGATAATCTTACAAAAAAAAACTGTTAGCCGTTAATTAAACTTTCTACAAGAGCGATTTAATAATAAAAACAGTTTTTCTTCCTCGGAGTCAAACAAAAATTGTCGTGCCAAAAAATACAATAGCTTTGCATCAAAATATCATCAGTTCCCCGGCACTTTGTTAGTGAATAAACAATTTCGTATACCTGTTTTACACCCATGAAATGTTTTTTTTTTGTTTTTGTTTTTTTGCAATACAACGTAAAATCAAGTAAATGCTTTTGTAGTTCAAATAAGCGATTGCAATTGTCTATTTTTGGTAAAATATTTAACGGCAATTTATCATGGTATTTAGTGCTTAACATCAGTTCATGTCTAGAATACCAAACCGTCGTTTGCGAAATTCAAATAAACTGCACCACACTCAAAACCACTAAATTATGGACATGTATGCAAGTAAAATGCTCGTAACTTTTAATGAATGCACATTTGTATTCGCAACTAAATACATACATACATACGTATGTATGTATGTACGTATGTATGTACGATAAGTCAGCCAGTAATGAACTTTGTATCACACAAAAAAAAAATCGTTAAATCGTCGTACAACCTGCATGTATGCAAATCTAATACTTTTCCAAGATTTGGCACACTTTTTTGCATGATATTCGAAGAGAAGAAGAATTTCAAAATAAGCAGCCACTAAAACTTATGATACTTAAAGACAATCAATTTTGAAAAACGACGAACTCTAAATGCATTTTGAATATCAACCAACACCAACACATTGCGGCTGCAGAAAAAAAAATTATCGCCTTTTTGGCAGATTATTTATGAGCCGTATCAATTGGGCGCATTAAATATTTTTAGTTTATTTTTATTTTTTATTTTTTTTTGCGAATAAAAAGAAGAAAAAAATACACAAGTCAAAAGTGTTGTTGTCATCATCACCATCATCAGCGTGAGCAGCAGCAGAGAGTTAGAGATTGTCATATGAAATTTTTATGAAAAAGAATGCACAGTGTAACAGTTGCCAGTTTCTATATTTTCCCCGATTATGAGTAAAATAATACACACTGTAAATTGTATGAAAAAAGTATGGGGGAGGGGTTTGTTTACTCTTCATTACGATGCGAAAAGAACTTCAGTGTAACAATAGTTCGATTTTATAGCAGTTTTCTTTCGTATCTCAATAGAGAATAACACCCCAGGGAGTACAAGTAGGCGCTTATTATAGCGAAAGCGCACACGGTGGGAGTTTTCGATTAACGATCAGAAAAGGTAGACAGACATTGCATTGTATTCTAGTTCATCGAAAATATGGTAATTACTTCATATACCCTGGCACAGAAAATAAGTTAAAAAAATTTACTTTGAGAAAAAAGACTTTGATTTGATTAAACAATTAATTAGACTTCAATCTAATACGAAATTTATTCAGTTTTCGCTTTCAAAAGTAAATTTAAATAAAACACACCTAAATCTTTGATTTTTCATTATAATGCTGAGACCTTGTCATTAAGCACGAAATACAATGTCAATTAAATGAACGCCTCTAGATTGGCTGCAGCAGTCAATCCTTTTGCGGTAGTTTTTAATCACTTTTTCGCCTATTTCCGTCGGTATCTGGCGATAACTGGACGAATTTCGTTGGCTCCAACGATAGATGATTATCCGCGTGGACACGGTCTTTGACGTAGCCCCCCAAAAAAGTCCAACGCCGTCAAATTGCATGATCTTGGCTTATTGACCTCAATTAGCCAAATTAATTTACATAAATAATTTAATTTAAGTATTTAAAAAAAATTAATTGAAATGTCAAAAAGTTTTGTTTCCTGACAAAATTCTTCAAAATAAGATATCGAGACCTGCCTCGAATAACAAATTTAATAACTAATTGAAATGTTTAAAAATTACAAAATTATCTGAAATATTTAAAAAAGTTAAATTCAAATATTTTAATGCAATTATACAAACAACTTCGCGAACGTAAGATTTATTTGAACCAAAGTCTATTTATATCCCATGAATTATTGCACCGAATTCTTTTTTTTTTAAGTAAATTACTTTTGTAATTTATGGTGCTTCAACCTCTAAACACGGTTGTTAACGTGTTTAGAACTAAAATTGTTTTTTTTTTTCGGCGCAATTTGTCAAACCAAATTGCACGTAGTGTTTGCTTTTCGCTTTCTGTCTCAACAACTTTCATCGAGTCAACATCGACATCTGTGGAACGTCCTACGGCTCCTTCACCCTTTCATCAATAATTTGTACTTGGAAACTATATTTTGTAATAAATATTCATATACTCGTACTTATGTAAATAATATATTGAAGTGAAAAAGATGATTTTTTATTTTCAACCCCGTGAAGATCCAGGTAACTCCTCCTGCCTTTAATTGATCCATTAGCTATTATGCAGTTCTTTAGTATTTCAGTGCGTCTGAGGGCAAGTAGGTGCATCCAATCACTTTAATTTAATTGAAGTATTTCAAAAAAGAATTATTTAAAAAATTAATTGAAATGTCAAAAAGTTTTGTTGGTTAACAAACAAAACTTTTTGAAGGTCTTTAAAAAAAGATATTGAGAGCTGTCCCGAATAATAATAAATTTAATAATAAACTGAAATGTTTAAAATTTTAAAAATTAAATGAAATATTTTTAAAAATTAATTGTGAATAAATTTTTTTAATGCAGTTAAACAATTTTTTTGATGCTTCCGAGCATTTGACGGCAAGTATGTAGATGCATCCAATCAATTTAATTATTTAACTTTGAATTTTAGAAATTCAGTCCGCGAGCTCGAGGCAGATTAAAAACTTTTAATTTCCCCAGCACAGTTGGAAAAACACGCAAAAAAATAATTAAATGCCGCAAATATCTTTCGAAAGTACGCAGATTTTTGCGCTTGAATTACTTTGCAAACGCATCGGTAGTTTAGAACACACAGATTTATTACCAACATCTTTGGGATCGGCCCGGCTTCATTGTCAACAGTTTCCAGAACTTCGCTTATATGAGAGACCATAAATTGTTTAAGAGTAAACAATTTTTAAAATTTTTAAATTTATTTGAGTGCCGTTACACTGTGGCCAAATATTTACTTCGGATATTTTTCTATGTCATTCATTCAGACTGTTAAAGAAACAACAGTTTTTCATTTTTTTTATTATTTTTGTTTTTTTATTGATTTGATGACCATGATGCCATTCATGCTTTAATAGCAAATGCATGCCCAAGTCATAATTTAAACAACTATTTGAATGCATCGCTAGACAACAGTTGCCTCGTGTCGAAGTATTTGTGTTGAATGGAGTGAGTGCAGCAAACGAATGCATTTCCAAATCAAAATGCATGCAAACGCACTAATTTTATGTGCAAACATTTCAAATGTACGTGAGTGCGTGAGTGTAGTTGCGTGAGAGTGTGTGTGCGTGTGCGTGTGTGTGTATGCCTTTGTGATCGATAAAGTCATGTGAGTACTCGCCTTTGAGTCCGTATAACTATGGATTTAAGTATTTGAATGTGTGCTTGGCAAACTTTATGGCCAAAAATATATTCATGTGTTTATTTAAAAATATGCAAAATATTGGCAAATTATATGTATTTACAATTTGATTTATGTTATGAAATACAAGAAAATGCAATTTCAACTGCATCAAAAAATAATAATAATAATAATTTAACACTAAAAAAATACTTTTGTTTAAATGTACACAAGTGCAAAGCATTTAAGCAGACATTTTGATGAGAAGCCATTCGTGTCAAAGCTTGTAAGACACGAAAAAAATTTAAAAGACTTCAAACTCATAAATATAAAAAATAAAAGGCACTTTTAATTTTTGATATAAAAATGTACAGTTTTAAAAAGCTTTTTGAAGGCTTTTATCGCACACTATAAATTTCGAAATAATTAAATAATTTAATTCATATTTCTACGTAATTGTTGATCGGTTTAAGGTTTATATTGAATTGAATTTTTTGGCTTGAGTTTAAATCTGAGTTTACTCGATTATTCTTAATTTTTAGGAAATTGTTTTTGAATGAATTCATTATTTTATTAAGCGAGTGCTTTTTTTGTATTTTTTTTTATTCATCAGACCCGCAGAACGGATCAGTACTTATTCTTTATAAAATAATGAATTTATTTAAAAACAATTTCTTAAAAATTAAGAAGAAATGGGTAAACTCAGATTTTAACTCAAGTCAAAAAATTCAGTTAAATAATTTAATTAATTTAATTAATAATATTTTTTTCAATTATGCTTTTGTGTTTATTTTAGTTGAGTTCATTGGTTACTATTCAACCAACTATGATAAAATATAGCATTGCTAAATTTTATCAATTAAAAATTCAATTAAATTAATTAAATGAGTTAATTGAATAAATTGAATTTTTAATTGATTCAATTAAAAGTATTAATTATAAGTATTAATTAAAAATATTAATTGAAAAATTAAAAAATTAATTAATACTTTTAATTGAATCAATCAAAAATTTTATTCATTCAATTAAATTTTTAATTGAAAAATTCAGTAATTCAATATTTTATCACAGTTGGTTGAATAGTAATTAATCAACTCAACTAAAAATAGCAGAAAAGCATAAAGAAAAAAATATTAAGCTCAGATGTCAGTTTCATAATAACCGAAATCGATTTGTAAAAATCATTGCAAATAAAACAAATTTTCGTCTTCTAACTTGTTAAAATAAACTCGTTTAAACAGTTGATATTGCAACTTACTAATATCTACTGAGACAAGTGGTAAAATTTGTCAATGTGTGTGCCCATAGTTTTATTTTAATATCACCTTTTTGTAAGTTTGATGCCACATATTTTTCTACTCATGAAATTGCATTGTCTGAGGATTTTAGTCTGTGTGTCAAATTCATTTAGAATCGTTTCGGAAGCAGTTAAAAAAATAGTATTTACTTATGACAGGTGGAGTTCTTTGTTATTAAATTGTATTGATTCGGTTAGCAAAGTTTCCGAAATACATATTTAAAAAAATATATATATTAACTATGTTTTGGTGTGAAGTAATAACAATTCTCGTATTCTTTTCTCATACAATATTTGTATAAATAAGACTTTCATTTTTATACAACCTACTAATATATTGTGAATTACATGAATACTGATGAGAAGGTGCTGTGGCCTCCAAAAGCCTTTAAACATGTTGTTCAGTTCCGTTTTAATGAACACAGAATTCAGGGTTGTCACAGAATCCAATGTAGTCGGATTTCGATTTAAAAAGGTGACAAAAAAATACTTTTGTGTGTTGAATTTCAGTGTTATGGGTTTAATACTCAATCCAGAAATACTACTCGTATGTGAACCGATAACATTGAAATTAATCACCCAAGTTTATTTTTTTGTGGTCTCTTCAGACTCAATTCCGACCACATTAAATTCTGTGACAACCCGGATTAATAAGCTTTTCCTGCACAACTTCTTAACATATAAATAATTTCAGTTAATTAGCCTGAATTAATAATTTCCCAGAGATTATTTAAATAATTATGACTAAAATGATTTTATACCTTTAAACTGCTTGCTTATTGAACAAAGCCCGCGGTGGTTTAACCAATTTCTAAATTCAGTCAGTCAGTCAGTTTAAGCAAATTTATTATTTTTTTTAAATTTTCTTACCGCTACTGTTCGGCTTAAAAAAAAGCAGCAGTAATTCAAATTCAAATACGAGTAGACAAAAATACTTATAAAATCAAAAAGGTGCTAATATGAAATCATTTTTGGTTTTAACAATTTGGCAACATTTTAGTTTGAATTTTTTTGTGAAATGACATGCCGTTGATGGCGGTGGCAGGCTGGCGCATGTCATCAGTTGATGACATTGCAAATGAACATTCTTTTATCCAACAATTTTCATAAGAGGCTTTTCGAATGTCAAAAAGTTAACGATAAAATATAGCAAAACATAGTTCGTCATTGTTAAGGTGCTGCGCTGCTTAAGCATATTCATGATTTGTGGCTTTAAGGCGTTTGAAAATGATTTCTAAGCAGATGACCTCGTTGAAATAATTTGAACAAAATTGTTGGTTATCGCAAAGTTATAATATGGAAAATCACATTAGTTGTATCAAAACAATAATGGTATGATTTTTCATAGTTAACGCCAATTTTTATATAAACTTTTGTCATCAAGTTATCAAGTCAATGGAAATCATGAAATTGACTAAACAGAGTTTGACTGAGATCCCCAAATTAATATCTCATTGTTTAATTTCAAGTTTTATTGAAATTATTAAGTCAAGTTTGAGTTGTTTAATGCAGATTATCAATTTAAATTAAATTCCACGTTCAGGATTAATAATTTTTCAAAGAATTTTTTAAAATTATTTTTATTCTAAAAAGATTAAGGCCCATATTCTCAGCCTTTAATTAGTGAACTCATGACAGTGGTTTAACTAACAACTTTTCATATAAATGTCATGGGTTAAACGGCCATCATTAGTTAACTAAAGGTTGCAAATTCGGGTCTAAGACGAAGAGTACTTCTTTTGATAGGTCTCCACACCAAATAACATCAGCATTCATGTGTTAATTTTTACCACTTATGAGGTGTATGCAAGTTGCCCGGAATTTGTACTTGAGTCAAAAATCAATAAAATTTCATTTAAATCAATACAGTTGAAATGAATATGTACAATCATTCAAATTATTTCATTAGCATAGAAGAAGTATAGAAAAAACTAATTATTACTAACAGAAATCAACAGCTTTTGAACTGTTTTCGAAGGCCGCAGCAACTTCTCATAAACTTGCATGTGCTTGTGTTTACGCGGCTGTAAATTGTTGGTATAATATGACGTACATACGTTTTTACAAAAAAAATTTAAATGAAGTTTTACGCCAAGAATTTAAGTGGCAAAATCGAACAAAGAACGCTGATGAGATGGTGTAGCGACCTCGAAATCAGTACTGATCCGTTCTGCTAGTCTGATGACTAAATTGTTTCAAATAAAAAGTCCTCTCTTAATAAAATAATGAATTTATCCAAATATAATTTCTTAAATTAAGAAGAAATGGGCAAACTCAGATTTGAACTTGAGCCATACAATTTTCATTTCAATATAAACCTTAAACAGTTCAACAATTACGTATAAATATTAATCAAGAATTTAAATTTTATTACACTGGAGTTCGGTAATAACGAACTCCGTGAGACCAGCAAAATTTTGTTCGTAATATACGTAATTCGTTACAGCTGTTTGTTCGTCATATCTCTACTCTCGGTACCTGAAAAATATTTCGTTATAAGCGAAAATTCATAATAAAACATACAAATTTGTAGGAAAGATTAAGGCGATACTTTTGGGATGGTATGGAAACTAATGCCTCTATTATGATTCACAACTCAACTAAGTTGAGTCGTCAATGTTACAACTCAACTCAACTATTTCTTTGTATTATGATTCACAACGAATTTTAGTTGTCTTCGAGCAACAACTTAACGAATACAACTCTAAATTAACAGCCGATTGAAAGTGAAATTGAGTTGCAATCCACAATATGAATTTGACAACTACAACTCAACTATCAATTTAGTTGTGAATCATAATAGTGTCATAATTGAAAGCCGAAATTTTCTCTACCTTAAACCATATTTTTGAAATGTTGCAAACCTCTTATCATATACAAAAACTTTTAAAAAACCAATGAGAATTACAAAAGTATAAATAAGCATAGTTAGCTTTGAAACTTATTCAAAAATCCCAACAAACAAATTATATTATTCGATATGAATCTATTTTACTTTCTTTACAACCTCTATACAATTAGACGCCCTTTGGGTGACAATGAAAGTATTTAATAAGGCAAAACGGAAAATAAAATCCTGATTAAGTATTTTTTAAATTTATTAATCGAAATTGCCTCAATATCTTCTTTCAAAGATTTTCAAAAACTTTTGTTTTTACTGATGATTTGGCATAAGCACCAATGAAATGCATGTATATAGACTAGCTAAAAAACCCTCAACAAACAAAAGTTTTTTTTGGAAATCTTTGAAAGAAGATATCGAGGCAATCTCGATTATTAAATTTAAGAAATCATGGTTCAGCTTCAAACTTTATTCAATACGAAAAAATTTTATTGAATTTTATTAAACAAAAATTTAACTGACTAAAATTAAATTGCTGGTAACTTCATCGTTCTCGTTTTAATCTCATTTTCCTTTTCTTTTTTTGTCTTTAAAAACAAACAACTTAATTCGTTTAAAATTTCCATAGATTTGTTTCTGCTTTACTTCATTAAAATTTGAAATGACCTGAATTTTTATTCGTGTTATGATACTGAAAAACTGAAAAGAAGTACATGGAAGACACAATAAAATGAAAATATTTTCTCAAAAACAAAAAAAAAATTATTATATAAATAAAAAAAATAAAAAATCTTGAAGCAACAACAACAACAACAACAAGAACACCCAATTGTCAGCAACATAATTTGGGGCAAAAGAAACGGGCTGACAGACACACACATACAAACACAAACAGAGGGAAAGAGTAAAGAAAATAACTACGAAGAGCCGCGGCTGAAATGTTGTTGCAAAAAGAGACTTTATAGTCATTATTCATATGCAAACAATGGCAAAACTAGGCCACAATATGTATGCCAAATTACAACCCTGATATCAGCATGCATTATAACTGTGTTAACACACACACACACAAACACACTTACACACATGCACTTGCACACAACTGCAAACTCCTTTTCAAATGCACAAACACAAGTAGAAGCACACACACACACACACAAGCACATACATACATATAAGTAAACAAGGCTTACATAAACACTTTGTCAGTTTGGGAGGAGAAAAAACCAAGTTTGATGACAACTTACATTAAAGCAGACAAAAAACTACAAGTTTAGAAAACAACTTGCACAAACGCGCACACACACACACAAGCATACACACTTAAAAAGTACAATGCAAAGTCTATAGAAAAAAATGGAACACGAACACGAACACAACGCATACATAAACAACAACTCCATGTATGTAAACAGGATTAATACAGTGGGTTTGGCTAAAACCGCACAAGAGCCGTAACACTAACACCGCTTCGTATGGCTCAGACTTATCAGCCTGCCTCACACAGGACCCCATAAATTTCTGCGAATTTGAGAGCAGCAGTCGCATTTTGCAATTCTCTAAAGCTAAATATCCTTCGCTAAAACTACATAAAGTTGATTTGGCGATTTTTGTCTATGAATGCAATTTTGTAACGAGTATTTCTATATATGGAAGCGTCTTTAGAATTTGATTCATCATTCATTCACTTTAGCGTATGATGTGATCGCAAAAATTTCTTTGTTTTGTATTCCTTCAGTATTTTAGCGATCGATTTAGCTACGAGAATTACAAAACTGCTGCAGATAGTGTTTCAGTTTCAGGCAATTTTTTCTATTAAAAAATACTATTATTTCCTATGGCCGACGCAATCGATCATATCGCATTTACATTAATACAATTGTGGTAAGTACAGTCGAAGCCCGGTATAACGAATGATATATTGTTAGACGCATTCATTAAACTGTATTTCGATGATAATTAACGCAAAAATTATTACCAAATCCCACCCTTCCGTAGATCTTCTAATTTCATAACAGAAATTAAAAATTTTTCATATCATTCACATCATTACTTTAGTTTAATAAAGATGGCCCGGCCCGATCGAAAGCCAAATTTTTATACATTGAATTCACTTCAATTTTAGTAAAAAAAATTTGCGTTTACTATTTTGAAAACATTGGAGTTAATTATTAAATTTCAGAGTAGAAAAAATTTAACGTGCATCACGTAGCATGCGTCACAAAGAGTTCACGTCTTTTTTCATAAAAACGACAACATTTTTTGGCTGCAAATAATTTTTTTTTATAATTCTCTTATATTCATCTTTCTTTTAGGAACTAGATTTTGTGTCCTTTATGATGCAAAATTCACTAAGAATTACGAAAACACACTTTAACTTTCAAAGTTACTTCCGTTTTTTGTAACGTGCGTCACAAAACTTTATGATCAATTATTTCGCAATAAAAACCTGCTAAAAAACTATGTTTTACGCCATTCGTATGTGCACTTCTTTATATCCCAATAAACACCATGCATAACTTGAAGGTGCCTCTTTTGAAAGACCAAAAAAATTGTTTATATATTAATGTGACAACGACGACGAATGTAACGCTCGTTACGCCGGATATGCCAATATAAGATAAAATACAACAACAGCAAAACAATCTAAATAAACAACATAAAACTTATTAGTTCTCTTTTGTTTACAAAGTACATATAGAAAAAGCTCTGTCTCCTTTCTTTGCAAAAGCAAATTGGACAAACACACATGCGTGCTTTGTTTATTTTTCAACTTGAAACTGATACATGCATGTGCAATAAATGTGCATGTATTAGTAGCAACTTTAAACGCTTATAGATCCAAAAATACTGAATTGATTTTAACAAAATATAGATTGTGCACATTTGAGAATAAATATCTTCAAAATTATATAAGTTTTGTCAAAATCGGCTGTGTAATATGAACTTAAAAGGGATCTAAAGAAAAATTGTTTGCCTATTAATTGTGTAGAAGATATATGTACATATTGTGTTCTTTAAATAAACAAAATGATAATATTTTATCGTTCAAAGAACTTTACACAAATCTTTCGAATGGCTAAACAAAAATAACAGATTTTTTTTAAAGAAAAAAAAACAATATCAGCCCAATTATTAATAAAAATTAAGCGGGAGATTTCTCCCTTTTCCCAAAAAGAGGCAGTTCACATATATGTTCGCATATTAATTGTTCGCATAGTATATGTGAACATCCCCTTTTTGGGAAAAATGAGAAATCTCCCAGGGAATTTTTTTATTCATAATTGGGTTGTATATTTGAAGAATATGTAATGAAAAATAATAAAATATGATATACGAGTAACTCTGATTTTTTTTAAATCGTAAGCCTTTGCACTGGTTTTTTTATAGCTTCACACTATTTTATTATAGCTTCACACTATTTTGGTTAACACGGTATTTTCATAGAACGTAACCCCCGTGTACTTAAGTAGGTATGTATAAATAATATTTTCCGAAAACAGTTCCTTATAAAATCTTTGAAAACATGATCGTTTTAAAAAATACCCACAAACATATTTTTTTCCAATTCCGCCCCACCGTGTACTTCGACAGTCTGGGATAACTGTCATAATTTGCTGAAACATCAAGGTAAACAAAAAAACACAAAAGTGCACTAGAAAAATAGAACTGGCGGTATGTGCTTTGTGTTTGTTGTTGTTGTTGACGTAGCATATCATTTGATGTACAAAAGTTTATAAACTTCGATGATAAACATAACCCAGATCAAATTCAATGCATGCATATCCTGCTCCTCGTTCGTTTGTGTTTCATTTTCAAACATGTGATTGTGTTTGTTCGATTGTGTGCACTGATTTGGTTGGGTGTGTTCGCAGGCGACTGTTTGTGTGTGTTAAATGTGTGCGTGTGTACATTTCTATAGTTTTTGTTTTTGATAACACTGAAATTAAGTTTTCCATACAATACAAAAACATCAGTTTGAAAGTACTCACTCTAGTGGTTGGTTAGAGCTGGGATTTCAAATGAAAATGAGGTTGACGATTTAGATAATGAATGAGTTTTTGTTTTTGTTGAGGCTTTTGTTATTACACAAATTTAGTACAAGTACAATATCATCAGCCAACTGCTGCTGCTGCAAATACATAGAAGCTACAAAATTGCACTGAATGGATTTGCAGACAATGGTCATATCTATCATAAAATAAATGAAATGACAACAGAGAAACAATACATGCACACACTTTCGTTAACACACACACACACATACGCATACGTCAGCCTGACGCTGGAGACAGCTTATCAGGCAGTCAGTCGGGCATGTAAGGATGATGCCTGTGCACATTAGTTATACGAATAGACACACTGACAGTCAGACACATTAAAGAAAAGTGAAAACTAGTCACAGGCAATCAACTTGATTGCATAATGCCAAACAGTGTGCTACAAAATAAACGACACAATAGTGAATAGAGTTGTTAACTGCCTGTTCATCGATATCGAAAGAAAATTTTCTTTCGCATAATAACATTTAAAACAAAAACTAAATTTTAAAAGTTGTTTTTGTTTCAAATGTAATAATTCGAAAGAAATGTTTCTTTCGATATCGATGAACAGGCAGTAAATTTAATTAAAAAGAGTCAGTTAATTGCAGTAAAGAGTATAAAAAGAAATTTTCCTGACTTAAAATAGAAAGTTCCTATTGAATAATTTTAGTGTGAAAAAGTTTTTACAGCTGGAGATTTCATAAGTAGTAGCTTACCTTAAAGTTTTAAGCACAATATATGACAGTTCAAACTCACCTGCAACAAAAGAGAAAAAATAAGTTATTATATTTTTTACAAGAAAAACTTAAATTGATTTTTTTTAACTTAACAAAAAATACATTTTAAAAACAGAATACATTTTAAAAACATTCTTTAGCACATTCGAGTATCAAACTACTTTGCACAGTCAAACATTTAGCAAACACCATACACCTTCAATTCATGTTAAATAACCTTGTAATGTGTCTTGTCTCTTATTTTGTCACAGCTAATAGTTTTGTCATGTAAAATGACACAAACACAAAAAAATAAAAATATTTAAGCAAAATATTTTATAGTTTATCTAATCTATTGATTTGAATACAAACATTTTAATAGTTCGATCACGTTTTTATTATTGTATTTAAAATAACATGAAAACACTCACTCACAGAATGACACCCAAAGACACAAAAACAAAACTTCTAAAGTAGTTTAAGAAACTCTACTAATTTGCAAAAAAAAGTACTTCATGCTACAGAATATGTGAATTTTTTTCCAGCAACAATTTGTTTTTTCAATTACTTCATAAAATAATTCTATTCTCTTGATAAAGAATTAAAAATACATTTGAGTCGGTTTAAAAATTATTCGTTTGATTAAATATAACACAACACATCATATAAATGTTTAAAAAAATTCACAAGGTACAGTGCAATAGGTTAAATTGACAACACAGGGTTCAATGATACCAAAAATAAAACCATATAAAATATCAATTTACTAAAATTGACTTCGTACAATTGGTTGAAAGAAAATTTTGAGAGCTTAAAATATTAAAACAATACGAAATTTCAAAGTGAAATACTAATATCGTAAAATTATTTACTGGCGGATATTATAAAACTGAGACAAAATTTCGTACAGAACTTCCTTTAATATAATATAAAGTTTTAAAATCTTTAAATTTTCGCCAAAAAAAATTGTATATCGTGAAATTTTGGAAGGCATGTTTCGTTTCATTTTCGTAAATCTGATTCTAAATAAAAGAGTGTGAAAGTGGGAGAAAATAAAGGAATACCAGTTTAGTGTAATCCTTTTTCTCATTTCTGCTACAAAACTAAGTTCGCATCAAAAGAAAACTGGTGTCTAATAAAAATTTACGATATTTATTTTTTTTTATTGAAACTTATATATATTTATATATACAGCCCAATTATGTATAAAAATTTCCCGGGAGATTTCTCCCTTTTCCCAAAAAGGCGCTGTTCACATATATGTTCGCATGTTATATGTGAACAGCGCCTTTTTGGGAAAAGGGAGAAATCACTCGGACAATTTTTTATTTCATAATTGGGCTGATATTAAAAAGTGGTGTGAGATATTAAACAAATTTAGAAATGTTAATGTATGAATTTAAGCAAAAAAATGTTATATCGTAAAAAATGAAATATCGTGAAACCTGTTTTCTTAACACAATTTTTGTTAATCCTTTTATCATCACAAAAGTTTTCGTAATTACAAATTCACTGCATGATTTATAACTTAAATGAAACTTAAATTTTAATTTTTCATTATTTTACGATATTAAAACTATAGTGTAATGAATTTGTCTTTTTTGCATTTTACTATTAATAATAAAAATATTTTGTGAAATTTTAACTTTAACAGAAAGAATTGAATCTCAAAACAGGGATTTTCCCTACACTGGGTCAACAGTAGACAATTAATATCGTAAAATTCTTTACTCAAGAATATTTACATATTTTTATTTGATCCACATAAAAACGTAAAGAAATAGTTAAATTTTCTCAAAAAAAATGTTAATTCCTGTTAACCTTTCTGTTGGGAAAACTTACACATTATTAAATTTTAATATCGTAAAATTTTTAATGTTCTCTCATTATAAAATTTCACCATCGGAAAATATTTCCATATGAAAACTGTAACCTAAAACATTCTTAGAACAAAAAATTTTATATCTGAAAATTTTTCTTTATCGTAAATTCTTTTCTAAAAGCTCTTAGGTTACTGCTACAAGTTCAATATATATTGTGATATTTAAATCGCGATCCATTTTCAGGATTTCAAAATATTACATGATCCATCAGTACTTGCGTCAATACAGCTTGCTAGACGTTCAATAAATATCGCGATAGTGGATCGCAGTCAATATATATATTGAATCTGTAGCAGTTAAGGGCATTGCATTTCTATATGAAATTTTAACACCTAAAATTATTTTTTACTCAAAATTTTGTTATCGTAAAGTTTTAGTAGATTAAAACGTAAAGTTTTGTTAATAGAATTCATTTAGCAAATTTTTAATATCGTAAAAAAATATATCGTTAAATTTTACACAATAATACAGGGTATCCGCCGGGAAGGTATACTACTTTGTTTGTTTATAATTTTTGATTATATGAAAGAGAATGGATCTTATATTGATAAATGTTTTATTTAATGTCGGCAATTATGTATGGAATATAATGTCAGATAAATGTCCGCCTTTGTTAGCTTCACAAATGCGAGCCCTTTTGAGCACATTTTTCATTACATTCTCACACATTTCACGCGGTATTTCATTAATTTCATCACGAATATTTTGATTGAGTTGCTCAAGCGTTTCTCGTTTGTTTGCATCAACCTTGCTTTTCAGATATCCCCACAAAAAGAAGTCCGGAGCAGTCAAATTAGGCGACCGTGGAGGCCAATCAACATCACCATTTCTTGAAATAACTTATTGTGGAAAGAGGTCTCGTAATTCCATTGCAAGCCTGGCTGTGTGCGATGTGGGACCGTCTTGTTGATACCACATGTTAATCAAGCCCAAAGCATGCAGTTGTGGCGTTAAAAAGTTTTCAATCATGTCACGATATCCCTCCCCATTCACAGTTACCACTACGCCGTTTTCATTTTCAAAGAAAATGATTCCAATGAGTCCAATGATTCCTCCTGGCCAAATTGCACACCAGAATGTCACTTTTAATGGATGCAAAGGTGACTGATGAATAATTTGAGCATTTTCCATTGCCCAGAACCGAATATTCTGTTTATTCACATATAAATTCAAATGAAAATGATCCTCGTCGCTCATTATGATTTTTTCATGAAAATCGGGGTTGTCATGGGCGAGCTGTAACATCCTATTGGTATCTGTACGACGGCGTAAATGGTCTTGTGGAAGAAGCTCTTGTGTCAACTGAATCTTAAATGGAAACAAATGCAAATCCTTGTGCAAAATTGTGGCCAAAGTCGTTCTTTGAAGACCAAGCTCCTGAGCACGGCGTAGAATTAAGGTTGATGGATTGTTTTGAACATTTTCTTGAGCAGCAGTAATGTTTTCAGCCGATCTTGCAGTAAGTTGTGGTCCATGCTTGGGCCTATCACCTACAGACCATCTTTTTTCGAAATCATTCACTACAAGATAAATAGTGCGTTTTGTTGGCACGTTGTTGCTCCCAAAAATTTCACGTAACTTTCTCCCATCGTCACAGTAGTCGATGATTGATTTTGATAAAATGTTTTAAAGCATAAAACACGTTGGTTTATCGAATATTTTTCCATAATAAATTTCCCACGTGTCTATTTCACGACTGCCAAAGATGAACTGTCAAGACTAATGTTTACCAAAATGGCGGCCAAACAAAGTAGTATACCTTCCCGGCGGACACCCTGGACATCTTAATACAATCGGTAAAGTTAAATATAATATTATTATATTTGTTGGTGTTGAACTGTTTAAGTGACGAAGGCGTAACACTGGTCACTGAACAGTACTGGGAGCAGCAATTGCTACTGATGGAATCTAGTGTACATCACACTGCGCCCTGCTTCGTCGGTATTGTAGCAAAATAGTCGCCGAAGTAAAATAATTAATAAAATTTATATACAATTAATACGCCTACTTTACACCAAAGGCGCCGCAACAGTGCTACAAAAAAATTAACAAAAACGCGCATTGGAAGAGATGTAAAGGAATTAGTTAAGGTTTCTCACTTTCACCATCTGTCTCCTTTGTACAGTATCCTTTTCCCAAGGAAGATAATACATCAAAAATTGTTAGCAGGGATTAATTGCTTGAGTACTATTTACTTCTGTAAAAATTAAAAAAAAAATAATAAAAAACCTAAAAAAAAATTCAAAAACCTTTCATTTAAAAACATTATTAAGCAGGATTTTAAAAGAGTTAAGTTTCACTTTATTTAATATCATAACAAACATTACGGCCAAAATAAAAGTTTGTTTTTATCAAGGATAGAACAACAGAGATTTTCTGTAAGAATATTTTCGAAAAAATCAAAAACAATGGAGTCATAAACTAAATAATGCAAATTAAAATAAAAAAAATAAAAAATTAGAGAAAAAAAACTTCGAAATGAAATCCAAAACAAAGAATAAAAGTACTTTAAGAATATGAAATGAAATTGCCAAGAAAAACAGAACAATTATATTGTTTTTGCAGTCGTAAATGTTGTACGTACAACTCAAAGTAAGTCATGTATGTACATATGTTTTAAAAGTGTATCGTATCTGAAACGAGTGATTGCTGTCAAGTTTAATGCAAATGCCAGGGTGCAATTCAAACAAAATAGGCACGCTGAGATTGAAACAAACAAACAAAAACACACACACAGACACACGCATACATGCAGACAAATGTATGCACTGACAGAAATTGTAGTTGGACCAAATACAAACTAACAGTTACAGACAGACAGACAGGCAGACGTAGATATACTTTTATTTTTTAAATTTAAATGTTTTTACATTTACGTGGTGATGATGTTGTTGATGTTGATGATGATGATGATGAGGTTCAGCATGAAAAACACGCTCGACTGACTGACTAAATGACTGACTTACTTAGTCAGTGCCGCATGAGGTTGGGCCCCGACCGAGCTTAGTCTGCTGTGATTTGAACTGTGTGGCTTTTTTTTTGTGTGTTTGTTAGCTTATTTGCTGGCACACAGGCGCGTTGGCAATGACAATAAAAGTTAGTATGTGTGTGTGTGAGTATTTAAGTTAAAAACTTTTCCAGTTTTTTTTGGTGTGCAAAAATAATTCCAAATGCATTCTATAGTATATCGAAGCGTTTGCATAACATTCGCATTCGGTATTAGACTAAAACTTTGAAATAAATGTATTTTCGTTATTTGAAGCTGAATTTCAAACGAATGAATGATTATTGCCGCTAAAAGCTGCACCAGCAACAGCAAACAGAAAAAGTACCACACGTGTGGCCTTGTACCGCATACATTGAGATCTCAACAGACTGAACTGCATCGGCTGCGTTCTTTTTTTTTTTTTTAATTGCAGTTTTCGTTTGAGTTGCACATTCAAACTCACAGAAATCTTTGTTTTATCAAGTAGGTGGTGGTTCAGTTCATGTTGTTGTTTTTTGTTCTATTCTAACAAAAATTGTTATCTTTATCTTCTTATTGAAATAACAAAAATTCTTTAACTGATGGATGATGGATGGATGGTGGTTGAATATTAATTAAAATCTAAAAAAAAATGTCTTAATGAACAGGTAAACATGAATTTACGATATTTAAATGTTTGCCAACATGTTTATACAAAATAAGTAATAAAATACAAATTTTCAATTTAAAAAAAAAAACTTTTTGTTCTGTTAAAACTGTTTAAAAATATTTAGTAAAATAATAAATATTTAGTAGAATAATAAATATTTAGTAGAGTATTTTAAAAATCATTGTAATATCGTGAAATTTATTTTACAAAAAAATCTTACAACATCGAAATTTGTCAGTAGCCAATTTTTAAATATCAAACATTTTTATATACTAATATTTGCTATGGCCGACGCAATCGACCATATTGTAGTAATGAAAGATTAAGCATCCATATTTAATTCTCATCTCTTTCAATTTTGATCTCTTTATTTTTTCAACTTCACTAATTTGAAGAGCATAATTCTTATTACTCATATACATGTGTTTTACTTGAACCAATAATTACTTACATTAGTGAATGTACGTCTGTATTTTTAGCATTTGTAGTAGTGTCAACCTTAGGACTCTTTTATTCCCCCAATAGTGAACCGATTTAAATAATATATTGTCGAGTTGCTACAGCTTAGCAATGTCTACCATATTTGGTAAAAGAATGAAGAAAATCGTTTGAAAAACAAAGGAGAAAAAGGGATCCAAAAATTTTTCTTTGCCTATTTATAGAAAAGATTTTTATTTTATAGAAAATTTTACAATATTCACGATATTAAACATCTTTAATAGAACACTTTACATTATTAAAATTCTTCAAAGAAATATATGTAGGATATCAAAACAGATAAACATGAATTGGGATATTATTTCTAAAAAAAGGTACGATATTAAAATTCACAGGCAAAATAAATAATAAAATAATACGATTGAAAATTTAAAAAAAAATCTTTGTTTTATACCGAAATTTAGCGATTTTTAACTCTTTCTGTGGAATATTCAAAGCATACAAAATTTTGAAAATGATGGTAATATGATAAAAAATCTTTGATTTGACGATATCAAACATTTTCTTTATAACAGGTTACGATATGAAAACTTTTTAAATAAATATTTTACGATATTACATTTTTTCAAAAAAGTTAACAAAAAATTAATTGTTTTTAAACAAATTTAACAAAATAAAAATATTTTGATTTTAAAGAAAACATTTGTTCAATTCACAAGCTCAGTCGTATGTATGGCTTATCGTTTTAAAAAAAGGCGATATTTGTTTATGGGCTTGTGAACAGACAAATTGGTTGTATCGTCATCTTTTCGTATTTTAAATGTCAATTCAATGTAGTCAATTCATTGTGAGTATGTCGAACAACAAACAAACAACTTTTTATAAAATAAAAAAAACATGAAAAGTGAAACTGAAAAAAATATATATTAATTAATGCTTTATGCCACCAATATAATTTCGATATGTTAATGATTGATTCTTAAATTTTGTTTTCATTAAAATTTTCATCTTCCACAATAGTCGAAACTCAATTCAGATATGAGCCTGAGAAAATGATCATTATTTTGCAAAAATTACGCTGAGACCCCAAATCTTTGGGGGCCCATAAAAAAGTGCATGACTTTGGGCAAAACTGGGAGACACGGGTCTTCATTTTTTGGTCTTTTATCACGTAGTGGTGTCCGTATATGGTAATTTTTCCATGACTTAAAAAATTACACACACTGTAATCAAGTTATTGATATAATTTGAGATACTTGATTTTATGATCTAATTTGACAATACAAAAACATTCACAATGAAAGTTTTGCGCTATGAAAGTTTTCATAATTTAAGCAAAACAATTTAAAAAAACACCGGCTCAATCACGCCTCCAGACCACATAGCACACCATACAGTATTACGTTTAGCCCAAATGCGGCAATTTTGCTTGTTGACGTACCCTGACAACTGAAAATGGACTTCGTCTGAAAAAATGATTTTTTTCAGAATAAATAACGGATTGTTCCTGAAAGAATTGAGCGAATCTACAGCGATGTGAAGATAAGTCGGCTGCAATTCCTGCACTAGTTGAACCTTGTAAGGCTTCAAAGCCAAATCCTTACGCAAAATTCGCCATGTGGTGGTTTTGGATTGTTGAAATCATCGAGGAATTGACAAATTTGGATCTTCTTCAATACTGTGGCTCACGGCTGCGATGTTTTTAGTTGAACGACCCCGTCCAACACGCCTTGGTGTTGACACATTTTGTATCGATCCTTTCAACTCAAATTTAACGACCAAATTCTTATAGCGGATTTTGTTGTCCGAAAATATCACGAATTCTACGAAATGTAACTTTAACAGAATCACCATTTTCATATTGGATTTTAATTATTTCAATGCAATTTTCGGGCTAAATTGAATTCATTGTAACAATTTTGCCAATGCATCTACTATGAATTCGTCAAAAAACTAAATGTCAAAACTATCATGTTGTTGGTGTTGTCACAATTTAAAAACAACAAAGTTCTTGTTGAAAAATTCTTTAGCCTTTATATTCAATATTTATCATAGACGAACTTGACTGATTACAACATTATAGCTGTTTTCTTTTATACTATTGTTACTTTTATGACATGACTTTAACACTAAACTCCACTTTGAATGTTTGCTGTTCTTATTTAACGCATAAATTCAAATATGCATTCCAAAAAAAAAAAAAACAATAATAATAATAAAAATATCTATATGTACGTGAATGTATGTGCATAGAAAAATGAGTTCAAAATCCTTTAGATAATCATCATAGAAAACAGAAGAAGACTTCGTGTACTTCAACTTCAGCAAGAACAACAATAACAACAACAACAACAACAACAACAACAAAACTTACAGCAACAAACATTTTTAAATTTATCACGCATCAAAAATTCTCTTAAAAGCTGCAGGGAAAAATTATTATGAAAAACAACATAAATTTTTTTTTTTGTTTTTTTTTACTGAAACAAATGAGACAACTGATACGACAGAGCAAAATGAAAAAGTAACAAAAAATAAAGAAACAAGCATACAAAGTTGCCATGACACAAGACAGCAAAGACATCGACGACATATTTGGGTAACAAAAGTACCCTGCGACGAGTGTGAATAGAAGTGAAGTCAGCTGCAGCAGACAGACAGACAGAGTAGAGTATCAAAAATTATAAAACAGACTCTCCAGACGTTTACGAATATGTAGACAAAAAGACAACTCGAACAAAGAATAATTATTTTTTAAATAAAAATACGTACATATACGTATGCATTTGGTAGTTAAGAAAAATCCTGTGTAATAATGTTCATTATTCGATTCTTTTAACGTCCTCCCGTCTATCCACCAAAATAATTTTATTACGTACACACATATATTAAAAATTCCTTCAATCCTCTCCTGGTGGTGTCTCCTGTGCACCATCAATTTTATATTTAATATGCCAGATACGAAAACAAACTCTCCTTAATTTTTTACACAAACATTTCTTTTACCCAGAAGAGTTTTCTTTCTTTATTTTTTTTTTTATTTTGCCTTCAAACTTTATTTTTTCTGCTTCAGTCTCTTTTTGTTTCTTTTACATTTTTATTACTCTCAACATGTCGGATGTTGCATGGCTGGATGTGTCATATTATGAGGTAAGCCCTTATGCAAATTAAAACTTATGTTGCCATGTGCAGTGAATTCAAAACAGTGCTGCTGCATTTAATAATGTTATTGCCTCCCTCTACTACCCACTGTCTCGCATTTTCACTCTGACCATGCTGTCCCCAACTCTCGTATTGCTGCCACTACCACTGCCACTCTGCCATCACAATGGCATCTGCATCTTTCTCGCTGTTCACCACGTATTCACCTCTTGCTTAATGGGGCTGGGAATAGGAGTAAGTGGATCTGTGTGAGTTTGAGTATTTGTTTAAATAAATGTGTATTTATTTTTGTATTTATGATTCTATTTTTCTTTCCTCGTTTTTTTTTTAATTCGCTTTTTTTTCTTTATTTGTTTAGATTCAAGTCATTGTACGTTTCACAATTTAGCATTTATACTTGTTTTTATTTTTATTTTTATTTTATTCCAACATGACTCTTTCTCACTGTTTGTCTGCCTACGTGTGGCAAGGGATTTCTGCTCTGTGTGAACTGCAACAAAATAGTAGGGAACTTCGTGCAAAAAACAAAAAACCAAGCCCGGCTACAAAAAATATAAATAGAAAAATTTTTAACTTTGTGATGTGTTTCATTGCAATAGCTAAAAAAATCAAATATCATAAAATTAACGCATTTTTGCCAAAAACGTTAAATACCGTAAATATATTATCGTGAAATTTTGTAAAAAAAAATAATATCATAAACTTTTCTATTCAAAAGTGTTTATGTTCCAAAATATTATTTCAAAATTTACATCGCGCAAAAGTTTTAAGAAAACATTTTCTTACATCACGTAATAGATTTTATCTACGAGTAATATCCTTTAGCTTCAATAGCGTTAAAAGTTTCTTTAGAGAAAGGGAAATTTAAAGAATAAATAAATAAATAAAATTACGCATATCGTAAAAAAAGAACAAGTAAATTTTTTTTAAATAAGTATCGTAAATTTTTTTCAGCAAACTTTAATATTAAAAATATTATTATCACAAAATTGTCCATCGAAAAAAAGATTATATTCCTACATATTACTTCTTATTTAAAAACTGAAATATCGTTTTAATAGTCGATGCAATAGAAATTTTATCGTAAAAAATTATATGATTATGAAAAATCATAAACATTAAATTCTTTCTACACGGTTAGACAATAAAATAAGTCTATAAATCGATGCACAATTCCACGTTCACAAAAATGTAAATATATATACATATTTACGACGTGTAGAAAAAATTAAAATATAAAATTATACGATATTAAAAATTACATATATTATGGCATTTGCCGCTATTAAAAAGTTTGGTAAAAAACTTCCAGCTATTTAATATTTAATATATATTTTAACCATATTAGGAATTTTGAGAAATAATATTTACGATATCAAAATTTTCAACCATCAATTTTACGGTATTAAAAATGTCAATATAAAAATTACAAGATTTTAAAGATTTCAATATCAAATTACATGCTTTTAAATATCTTAACTGAAAAATTTACGATATCAAAATTTTTAATATAAAACTTTACGATATTAAAAATGTTACCATCAAGTTTTAAGATATTAATCATTTTAACAGAAAATTCTACGATAATAAAAGTGAAAACTTTAACAAAATTATAGATTCTTCGGAAAGCCTTCAAATCATTCATGATTCTAAAGAATAGTTTTTATAAGACAAAACGTTTATTTTTATATATCGTTTATTTTTATGTATCGCCAAAATTATATATCTTTGGAAAAAAAATTGGATATCGTAAATTCATTTTTTCAGCAAAAATATAATATCTTTGGAAATTATTTAGATATCGTAAATTTATTTTTACCAAAAAAAATTTTATCGTAAAATTTTATACAAAAAAATTCACTATTTTACAGCAAACGTCTTTAGAAAAAAAAAATATCGTTTTATATTGCAATACCTTAAATATTTTAAATCCAATAAAATTTATATTTTCAATAGATTTTGAATTTTAATTTCTCTCTAAACTTTCACATTTAATTTTTAAGGAATTATAAACTAAAAGTATACTATTTATAATAAAATTTCAAATATAAAATTTGACGTTTTAACAAATTTTATTATAAAATTTTAAGTTAATAAAAATTTCAATTTAAAAAAGAATTTAAAGAAAAATTTAATATGAAAATCTTGGTTATGTAAAAGTTGCAATATAAATCTTTACGATATTGAATTATTTAATATTAAATTTTACGCTATTATTAGTTTTCATATAAAACTTTACTTTAGAAAAATTTTTATATGAAATTTTAACATTGCAATAGGCAATTTTGTGCTATTAAATATGTTAATTAAAAAAATTCAACAAATTAAATGTTTTTCATTAGCACTTTGTTTTTATTTTTTTATAAATTGGCGAAAATTTCACGATTTTCGATTTATTCGAAGAGAAATGAAGGGTATTCAAAATTTTAGAAATGCTAGGTTTTTTACGATTGCAGTTTTTTTAAGGAAATTTAAAAAGGTTGTACTGCACATGCATTATGCAGCATGTTCGCATTCGTTGCAGTCATATCATTTAGCTTTTCGATGTTGCTTTAAAAATTTAAATTGATTGTGTCTATTTGGACCCTTTCGCTTTAAGTCCCTCTTATTATATTTTTGCTTTTTTTCGACTGGTTTTGCGTTTTATTATTAATTTGACTCCATGTCCTCAATTCGTATTTATTTTTTCTGCTGCTGCTTCTCTGCAGCTGCTGTTACCATTTTTATTGCATTTTATTGTTGCTGAAGCTGCATTTATTCTTGCAAATCTTTTTCTATGCTGCACCCCAGTTTTAAATTCTAAAAAATTGTCCCCCATTTTTTTTGTTTTTGCTTTGCAGTGAATGCGTCGTATGTTGTTGAGGGTGATTGCCCAGAGAACATTTTTTTCTTGAATTCGCATAAGCAGCACAAGTTTGTCAATAAGATCAGATAAAAATTAACGTTCCCAGTTCATTTTTATGTAAGAAAATTCGCCAAACTTTGGCAATTTCTCGGAACAAGTTCTTTGAGCAATTCCAATAAGTTTGTTATTAAATGATCAACTGTTGGAAAAAATCATTATGAAATAGAAACATATATAAAAGTATTCAGTCGCATAGAAGTTTGCGTTGCTTTCGCAATTGTTATTAAATAGAATATATGTATTTTAAAATTTTTATTAAAAACACTTGTTAAATTCAGCATCAAGATACTTCTGATGAATTTATTAAATGAAAAGTTTAGAAAAATTAATATTCTTTAAATAATCTAAAATCATGGCAAAAACAAAAAACGTTCTACACTTAATCTCTTTGGCGTTAGTGCAAATAATGTTGAATGTGTTGCTGTTCGGATTGTGCTGCCACAATATGTTGGCTTCTAATGCTGCCACAAAGCACAACACAAGCAACAAAAAAAACTTAACTTTTCTGCAACCAAAGCCAATTAATTTATATGCGTTTTAAGCACTATTTCACCTTTCTACGTTTCTATTACTATAAATTACAAAAAAAAGATTAAAAACGACGACAAAGTAGAGGTGTGGCTGTTAATGCGATGTGTGCAATTTAACACACACAAAAAAAAGTGCGCTTGTTGACGCAACGAGCTGTTGTCACTTTAAAAACCAAATTTTAAAACAAAATTTTCAAAGCGTTTGACATCAAAAGGAAAAGCACAGCGAAATTTCACTGCAATAATTGTTAATTATTTTTATGTTTATTTCTTTCTAGTCGTTGAAGATTTATTAAACCTTTGAGATTTCAAAAGGGATTTTTTGTGTGTCTTATAGTTTGTTTTCAAAATCTTTTTCTTTTTCCCAAAAGAACACAAAAACAACGTTATCATGATTATGAAAAACAAAAACTTTTAACTTAATTAACGTTTTTATGTTAAAATCTAATTGTCTGATATGAAAACAAACAAAAAAAAACTTAAAATCAGAGTGTGAATTATTTTTTTTTCAATTGTTTTTTATATAAACTGTTTCACCACTATAAAACCACACGTTTTTAATAAATTAAAACTTAAAACGAAGTTTATTAAAAAAAAGCAACATTTGATATCAATAGACTACGCCTTTTATGTATGGGTGTATGGGTGTATGTGTGTAATTATGTTTGTATGCTAATGTGGTTTTTGTGGTCGAGATCTGGCTGGATGAAGTCTATACAGAAACCTTAAAGCAACTAAAACCAAAACTTTATTTTTTACATTTTAATTTATTAATAAAATCCCAAAATTTTGCCAAGAAAAAATTTTTTAATAAGTGTTCGTTCGGTAAATTTGTTATATTTTGAGATATTCTCCCAATTTAATTTCAAAAAGTTTTTTTTTGTTGTGGGTTCCGTCAGTCTTTATTTATAAATGCATTTCAATGTTGCTGATGTCAAATTATTAGCGGACCCTAAATGCTTTTAAACTTTCAACCCAAAACTTTTTGTTGTTAATGAGTTTCTATTAAAGTTTGCAGTAGTTCTTAATATTTTATTTCTATCAAATAATAGTATCGATGTTAACTTTACCAAAACGAAAATAATAAAAAAATTAACAAAATTATCAAACATCAGTATTGTTTTTGTGTATGAAAATCTGAGAACACGACGGCTTTGATTAGCTGAGCTGCTGCATGAAGTTGATATAAATAAAACAAACTAATTTACATCCTTTCTTTAAATTTAAAATTCTGTGTAATTTTTATGTAAAATAAAATGTTGAATCTGTAAATTTAAGTTGTTATCAACCAACTTACAGGCAGAATTAGTTTGTACGTTCTGTTCTGTTACGGATCAGCTGTTTTGTTTCTGTTCAATTGAAAACCTGTATGTGTGGTTTGTTGTTACTTTTTCGTTCTGTTCTGTTGCGGAATATTCTATAGAAAATAGAATAAAACGTTAAGTGACACCTAAGAGTGCGTTTGCATTAGTTTTTTGTAGTGTGAAATATTAAAAATTTTATGTTAAAAGTCAGAAAATTTTATTTTATTCAAGATTGTTAGAGATTTATATATTTTTGTCATATAAAAAACATTTTGCAAACATTTACAAAATTCATTCCTATAATTACATCGTTCACATTCGGAAATTCAGATACAGAACAATTAATTAAAAAATATATTCTGCAGAAAAGAACGGCTCAGAACGGCACGGAACGGCAACCAAAAGTAAAAACTATTGAGGCCTTAATTTTTAAAATACTTTTTAAAATGTTTTAATTGTTTATTAATAAAAATAAATTAAAAATGCTGAATTCCGGTAATTAGAAGCGGGTTTTATTGGGAAAAAAATTTTTTCCGAAGTTATTCGAAAATCGGTTCTTATGAAAAAGTCGAATACTTCATAACTGTAAGTTATCGTGGATTTCTCAAAGAAAAAAATTATTGGCAACTTTTCTAAAGAAAACTCAAGTTTTAGACAATTTTTGTTAAGAAAACTAAAAGAATCGATAATTTTTCTGGAGAAAAGTCAAGTTTTAGAAAATTTTTGTTAAGAAAAATAAAGAATCGATAACTTCTTTGAAGAAAAGTCAAGATTTAGGAAATTTTTGGCAAGAAAAAATTAAAAAATCGACAACTTTTTTGAAGAAAAGTCAAGATTTAGACGAATCTTCTTTAAGAAAAACGTAAAAATTTATATCTTTTTTAAAGAAAAATCAAATTGCAAAAAATTCTTTTCTAAGAAAATTAAAACTTCTCTTAAAACTTCTTGAAAAAAGCCAAGTTTTAGACAATTTTTGTTAAGAAAATTCAAAAAATCGATAACATCTCTTAAGAAAAGTAAAGTTTTAGACAATTTTTCTTGAGAAAAATATAAGAATGAAAAACTTTTTTTAAGAAAATTTTTCTTACGAAAAATATAATTGAGAATTTTTCTAAAGAAAAGTAAAGTTACCGATAACTTTTATTAAGACAGGTAAAGTTATTGATAACTTTTCTTAAGACAGATAAAGTTATCGATAATATTTCTAAAGAAAAGTTAAGTGATCGACAACCATTCTATAGAAAAATAAATTTATTAAATAAAAAAATATTAAACCAATATCATCGATTTGATTAAAACTTGAAAAAAATTCTTATAAAAACCCAAAATAGATCTTTTGTTTAAAGAAAAATTAAATTTATCGACAACTTTTTACATCGAAATATTACAGTATATGAGCAAAAAAAGAAAAAATATCGCTTGCATTTCTACAAAAAGCAAAGAAAATTATCACTTTACTACAGAAAACTGAAGTTATCAATAAAACCAAGATATTTAAAACTTGTATATTTAAATTATGAAAAATTTGTTTGTAAAGAAAAGTAATATTATCCATAAAGTAAAGATATCTAAATCATTTAAATTTAAATAAACTGTAAGTCGGGCTTAAAACATAATATTATTCACATACATGTATGAAACAATAGGCAATTTTTGTAATTTTGAAGAATTTGTTATCAATAAAAAATTCTTCTGAAGAGACGTCGAAAAAAAAGTTGACAAAACGGTGAAAAAAATATTAAATAAATTGTTTTGTTTTATATGCATTTTATGTAAAAGAAAAAACTGACCATTTTTGGCCCAAATAACATAAATTAAAAACAGCAATCATATATTTGTTACAAAATAAAAAGAAATTGAATTTAAGTTATCGATAACTTTTCCAAAGTAAAGTAACGTTATCGACAACATTTCTATAGAAATATGAATTTGTCGATTAAATTTAAATTACACAACGGGAATTATAATAGACATAAACAAAAAAAAATTAGTTAAGAAAGTTAATTGTTCGAGTTCACTTTTATCAAACAAAAATTTAAGTCATTGACATTTGTTCTAAAGAAAAGTAAAGTTATCGATAAGTTTTTTTTATTAAGAATCGTAGATATTACAGTAATATTTCATAAAAGTAAAGTTATTGTTAACTTTTCTATAAAGAAATACAGTGAGACCTCATTTATATGTAATAGTCGGTACCGGAAGCATTCTGGATTGTCGACTTTCCCTCTTAATTAAATTTTGAATTGTATTGTGAGGTATGTACATATACTTATGTATATGTAAATCATTTATTTAGAGATTTTATAAAAATTTTTAAATATATAAAGAAAAAATTACAATTTGGGAAAAAAAATTAAACGATACATAAAGATTTCATTTTATTTAATTTCTTTAAAAAAATTATGTAATGTTGTTTGTTTTTTCTTTTTTAAAACGTCTAAATTAAACTAAACATGCTTCTGACTCATCTTATTTAAACCAGGGAATTCCCCTTTTTCGTTTTATTTATTTACATTGAGTTTGATTGTTCAAAAGCAATAAAAAATGCTTAGAATGCCGGATAATTGAGGAATTCGCTGTTAATCGATGCAAAAAATTAAATTTAGAGAAATTATAAAAAAAATTTCCTGGATAGTCAAAGTGTCCGGTAAATGGAATCGCGGATTATCGAGGCTCCACTGTATAACTGAAAGTATAACTAATGAAAACGTTTTTATAGAAGTTATCGATAATTTATTTGCATTTAAAACTTAATTTTTGGAAAGAGTACCGAAATAAGTCCTCAAAAACATTTCGCACAATTTGAGCTCAACACAAAATTATTTTATCATTAAGTTTTCATTTGTAAATATAAAATATAACATAAATAAAATTTATAAAATTCATAAACAATAAAAACGCTCATCACACATGTTGCCCTGGTGCGAAGCGAATGACAGAGACAGCATTTTTGGAAATTTATTTCAAATTAAACTTTTACTTTATTGAATAAATGTTTATTTAAACTTGTGTTTATGCAGAATATTTAATAATTCAAGTTTCACACACACACAAGCAGAAAATTTGAGGAAAAAAACAATTCTAACATGACACACAATTCAGGATAATTATATGTGTGTGTGTATGTGTGTGTGCGTGTGTGTGAGTGTATAGAATACGTGCATATATAAAATTAAGCAAATGCAAATAAATGATTTTCATGTCTAGACACACTGACCGTAAAATTACAAACTATTTTCAACACAAACTTACTTTCACAAATATGCAGATAAAAACTTAATTATAGTACACGTATACACCTATAAATAGTACAAATAAATACATAATGATGTACGAGTATGCATGTGAGTTTGTGCATTTATATGTCCTGCATGTTTGTAATTCATGCTGAATTATTTATCAGGTGCAATTTCTGCAAGAGCACAATTTTATAGAGAAGTATAAACGACTTTTATATCCTTTAGAAATTTTAAATACACATACGAATATAAAAAAGTAATTTAGGAAGGAAGCCCAGAGCGAAACAATAGATTTTTAAAACTAAATTTATCACAACCAGTTTGTTGAATGTTCATGTTGAAGTTGCCACAACGTATACGTGCTGCTGTTTGTATTTCAGATATTTTCATTGATCATACGCCGACTGGCTTATGACTTGTGTATAAGATTTTGAATAAATTTTAAATTTCAAAAATTATTTTCAATAAAAAGTTGTATTGTTTACTAGACTTGCAAAAAATCTTTTGAAATAGTCTTTTAAAAATAGTATACAGTTTAGATGTTTGCTTCTTAAACAGTTTTTTTGTTTTGTTTTAATAAAACTTGACGTTGGAAAGACGTTTCCACTTAATAAAGATTTTTTTGATAGCGATAGGATTGCACTAAAAAAGATTTTCTAGTTTTTCTGATCTTTTCTTGGTCTTATCTAAATACATGAAACAAACCATCTATTATACTATTATACTAATATAATTTGTGATAGAATTTTAACCATTTGTAGTACTTTGTATAGTTTTATTATGTTCATACAACAGATTCTTCTCATTTAGATCCACATTTTCGTCTTCCAATATATCATCATCTGATACATTTGGATCATATTCAATGTAAGACAAGCGTTTATACAGGGTGTCCGTCGGGAAGATATACTACTTTGTTTGTTTATAGTTTTTGATTAAATGACAGAGAATGGATCTTATATTGATAAATGTTTTATTTAATGTCGGCAATTATGTATGAAATACAATTTTAGATAAATGTCTGCCTCTGTTAGCCTCACAAATGCGACCCTTTTTGAGCACATTTTTCATTATATTCTCACACATTTCACGCGGCATTTTATTAATTTCATCACGAATATTTTGTTTGAGTTGCTCAAGCGTTTCTAGTTTGTTTTCATAAACCTTGCTTTTCAGATATCCCCACAAAAAGAATTCCGGAGCAGTCAAATAAGGCGACCGTGGAGGCCAATCAACATCACCATTTCTTGAAATAACTGGTTGCGGAAAGAGGTCTCGCAGTAATTCCATTGTAATCCTGGCTGTATGCAATGTGGCACTGTCTTGTTGATACCACATGTTAATCAAGCCCAAAGCATGCAGTTGTGGCGTTAAAAAGATTTCAATCATGTCACGATATCCCTCCCCATTCACAGTTACCACTACGCCGTTTTCATTTTCAAAGAAAATTATTCCAATGAGTCCAATGATTCCTCCTGACCAAATTGCACACCAGAATGTCACTTTTAATGGATGCAAAGGTGACTGATGAATAATTTGAGCGCTTTTCATTGCCCAGAACCGACTATTTCATGAAAATCAGTTGTCATGGACGAGCTGTAACATCCTATTGGCATCTGTACGGTGGCGTAATTGGACTTGTGGAAGAAGCTCTTGTGTCAACTGAATCTTAAATGGAAACAAATGCAAATCCTTGTGCAAAATTGTGGCCAAAGTTGTTTTCTGAAGACCATTCTCCTGAACACGGCGTCGAATTGAGGTTGATGGATTGTTTTGAACACTTTCTTGAACATCAGTACTGTTTTCAGCCGATCTTGCAGTACGTTGTGGTCCATGCTTGGGCTTTCTCACCTACAGACCATCTTTTTTCGAAATCATTCACTACAAGATAAATAGAGCGTTTTGTTGGCACGTTGTTTCTCCCAAAAATTTCACGTAACTTTCTCTCATCGTCAGAGTAATCGATGATTGATTTTGATAAAATGTTTTAACGATTAAAACACGTTGGTTTATCGAATATTTTTCCATAATAAATTTGCCACGTGTCGATTTCACGACTGCCAAATATGAACTGTCAAGACTAATGTTTACCAAAATGGCGGCCAAACAAAGTAGTATACCTTCCCGTCGGACACACTGTACAATATGAGTGCAAACTCGTTTGTTTCAGCTTTTGAAAAAGAATTATTCGCATTGTCTAAATTGTTCATTAAGAAGTTTATTATTCCCTCCAATAAATATTTTCCAAGCTCATTGCTGAAAGTATCAATATTTCCTTGTCTGTAAAAAACAGATAACACGTAATTTGACAGTGCATGGTTTAAACGTTTATAAAAGCGATAGAAATTTTTAATCAATATGAAATAAATACAGAAGGTAACTCCGTTTTAAGGGATTTAATCAGTTAGAAATATAAAAAAATTATATTTTTCTATTGAAAAAATACGTATTTACTAAGAAATTAATTTTAGTCGATTAATTAGCATCAGCTGTTCGAGATATTCGTTAATCGAAATTAACTATTTTCATTATTCGATCAAATAATGGAAAAACCTTACTCGATTAATCGAACAAAATTCGAGTGGGTTCTCTTAAATGTACTTTTAATTAACAAATATTCATTAACTGACTTTAGCAATTTCTTTTTACATTAATACATTTTTGATAATTATACTTTTCTTTAAAAAAAAAACGTTGTTGAATACTCAACTTTTCTTTGGATTAATAAACGATGGTTTTATTTCTCTATAGACAAGTTTATGGCATCTTTATTTCTCTAATCTAATCTTTACTTACACAACAAATTGGTCTAAATTATAATTTTACTTTTCTAGTTTCTACTTTTTAGTTTCAGCCAGCTAATTTGAAATTTTATAAATTTTTTTTTATTTTTTTTAATTTGTTTTTAGCAAAATTATTGTTAAAAATTATGCATAAGCGATTAATTAATTATTCAAACGTTTTGATTAAGCAAAATTTTATTAATCACAAACTAGATTGTTCAAGTTCATGATTAATCAATTAATTCTGATGTTTGGTTATTCAAAGGTGTGATTAATTAATTAACCAGAGTTTTGAATAATTTAGATTTTAAATAATTGAACATTTTGAGTCTCTACTTTATTCTTTTTGCTTTTTCACTTTTCTAGAAAAAAAATGTTGTATGGAAAAGTTGTCAATAAATTCAATTTACTTTTATTTATAATTTTTGTATTTTTCTGTTTCATTTATTTGTATTAAAGTCATCTTGTTTCAAATATTTTGCTTTTATATTTGTGAATAAAATTATTCAAATTTGAATAATCAAAATCAAAAATATTTTATTAATTCAGAACTCTTAATCAATTGATTCGTTGATCAATTAGTATATTGATTAATCACAAAGTTTGAATAATCGATTAATCGCACATCCCCATTCAAAATTATTAGTTTTCATTTGCTACAAATAATTATGAACTGCAAACTTTGAATCCGTATATTTTTAATTTTTAATATCTATTTATTGTTTTATTTTTTCTTTAGAATGTTGTTCAGTGACAAAAATAAATTGATGACATGTTAGATGTCATATAGAGACCAATGACAATAATCAACATGAAACATGTATGCAGCTGAAGAACAACATCATTTTTGTATATTTTTCTTGTTTTTTGTTGTCAGTGCGGTTGTTGTGTTGCAGGGCTGCTGGCAAACACTTTAAGTCTTTGGGGAGCAACAAATCTATTTTCGTTTTTAAAATTTTAAGTGCTTATGAATTTTTCTCTCTCTGAAAAGTTTTAAATTTGGACACAAAATATTTAACTGCTAAAGAGGGAAACGGTAAGAAATTAAAATTAATAATGAAACAAATTATGAATTTAAAAATTCAAATTTATGAAAATTAAAAAAGTTTCAGATCAAGAATGTTTTAGAATAACAACGTAAGGTTCATTTCTTAAAGGGTTAATTGCAAGTATCTATTTTAATTTTTATGTCTAATTTTACTTTTATTCATTTTTTTCTTTTTGTGTTGTTTTTCAAATACACTAATTGTTGCTGCCAACCTCATCATTCCATCGTTTTGTTCCTGCAAACAATTTGTTGCAGGTTTTTTTTTGTCCTATTGCGGCTGTTGTTGTTGCTGCTGGTGCTGCTGCTGCTGCTAATGTTGCTGCTGTTGGTTTTTTTTCTAAAGACTTTTTCCTCTTTTATTTTATTATCTTCATGTGCAACTAATTGCAAATAATTTCATTTAATATGTTGCAGAACTTCATGTCTTTCAATCTATATTTCTTTAAAACTTCTGCTGCAGCCTTACAGTTCTGTTTTATGTGTGTGATTATAGAAGCCTTTTTCTCCTTTTCAATTTCGTATATTTTAGTTGCGATAAAGAAGAAATAAATCTAAAATAATGACTCATTAAATTTGTGAATAATACAAAGTTGAGATGTATTTTTTTCAACATTAAAGGGATTTTTTTTTAATTATTTTTATTCTTTATTTCTGTGTGATTTGTTTTGCCTTTTTTTTGCTTTTCAGAATATAAGAGAAATATTTTTTTGTAAAATTTATGTCCATTCATATATGATAAATTTTGCTGGCAAAAATATCTTCGTTTGACAGATTTCGAAAATAAAATAAACTGGTTGACAAGAATAGAAATAAATGTGCGATTTTTAGGAAAATAAAAATATTTTTAGATAAATTAACATTTGTTTGATAAATTTAAAGCACATTCACAGAATTCTTTTTTAATTTTTACAAATACATATTTAGATAAACATATTAAAGTTTTTAGTCAAAACTTTCTTAAGCTTTACTAGTTTCTCCGTTTAATTGAGTTTAACATGTCGTTAATTTATTGAAAAATAGCTGAGAAATGAGATATAGAAAACGATACGAAAACTTTCTGAGTCGCCAAGACACTACAGCCGAGAGAATGTATTTTACTTTATTTTTTTTATTAGAATGAAACTATTCAGAGCGGTATTTCAATAAAAAATTATTCGAACAAATTTATTCGACTAAAAATTATTCGATTAAAAATTATTTGAATAAATTTATTCGACTAAATATTATTTGAATAAATTTATTCGATTTGAATTTTTCGAACAAAAACATTTTATATAATTTTTGAAAATTACTAGAACTCAAAATATTAAACAAAATTTTTAATATGAAAATTATTGGGGTCGTTTGAAAATTATTCGAACAAAAATTATTCGGAAAAAATTATCAGAATAACATTATTCGAATATATGTTGGTCGAACCTATTCAAATAAAAATTATTCAAATAAGAATTGAAATATTCGAAATTGAAATAAAATATTAATTGAAATGATTGGAATAAAAGAGAATCGAATAAAATTATTTGAACTGAGAGTTATTCGTAAATAAATATTCGAATTAAAATAAGTTGTATAAAAGTGTTCTAATAAAAAGACTTCAAATAAAATTATTAAACGATACTATTAAAATTCGAATCAAAACTATTTTTATCAAATTGTTTAAAAAAAATGTTTTTTAATTCTGCTTTTGGCTTGTCTGCAGAACCAGTCACAAAAGCCACATATTCGAATAAAATTTTCAAACAAAAATAGTTCTAATAAAACAAATCGAATAAAAAATTTCTAAAAATAAAAATAATAATTTGAATAAAAGTTAGTGTAACAAATATTATTGGTAAAAAATTATTGAATAAAGTATTCAAATCAAAATGTGTCCGCAAAAATTATTCACGAAAAATTATTCGAATAAAATTACTGAGAAAAGTTTACAAAAATAGTAGAAGGGTTTGACTATGAATGCCAAACGGAATCCATATATTCTTCGTAAAAATTATTGAATAAATTATTCAAATAAAAATATGTTCGAAAAGATTTTATTCGCATAAAAATATTCGAATAAAATTGCTCAAATAAGATTACAAAAATGGAATAAGGTGTCGATTTAAAAAAAAAAATATATCAGATATAATTTGATATATAAATCAAAATGTGCTCGATAAAAATTATTCACGAAAAACTATTCGAATAAAATACCTGAAACAAGATTACAAAAATAGAAGAAGGGGTCGATTATGAATGACAAACGGAATTCAAGTAGGGTTGCAATTAAAAGTTGTAAATTGCAGATAGTTTTTAGAGAGTTTCTGGCAACCACGAACTTTCAGTAGCCTAATGCCAAAGCAACTAAAGTTTTGTTGCCTTCCATAATTGACGTATTCATAGAAATAAAGTAATTCGCATAAAAATGATTACAATAAAAATCATAAGCTTAAAATTATTCGAAATAAAAAAATTCGGATCAAAAATTTAATCATGTAAATTTATTTAAATAAAAATAAACTCTATAATATTATCTGTATTAAAAGCATTCCACTAAAATTATTCAAATAAAAATTGTTTTATTAATAACATTTTGAATAAAATTATTCTGCAAAATATGTAAATCATATGAAATTAATTATTCGATTACAGGTTGATTGAATAAAATATATTAAGATCAAGGGGCAAATTACGGCATTCGATATCGAACGAAATTTCCATACAAACTCAAAAAATATTGTATGGGATTTCGATATCGATATCGAATGCCGTAATTTGCACCCAGGTTATGCTAATAAAATTATATGAAAAAGAAAACAAAATTACTCGATTAATCTTATTTCAATAAACATTTTTAGATTTAAAATTAATCGAAAAATTTCATTCGACTAATTTTATTCGATTAAAAATTTTTTGAATAGCAATTATTGGAAGAAAATTTTTCCATAAAAAAATTAAGTTATTTGAAAATAATTTTTATTTTTGTTTTTATTTTCAGAATACAACAACATACTCAAATATTGTCAACAAGCCAAAACTCTGTTGTCTCTCCGTGCGATTGTCGCAGGGCTGTATATTGTATATTTAACAATTCTGTAGTTTCTAATTTCTTTTAAATCTTAATTTGTTTTATTGCCCCGGTAATTTAATAGATAATGTAACTGATAAAGGAGCTTCGTTTTAACAGGGTGTCTTATGATGCCTCTGGACTTTTTTTATCTAATCGTCTGACATATCAGGCATGTGTCACTTTATTATTGTTTCCTTTTCAAAAAAATATTTTCTATATGCACACATTTTACTAAAGAATTCATTATCTGAAAAATATATATTTTTTTAATTTTTCACAATATTTTATCACATTTCGTAAAACTGTAGATTTCTCTTATAACAATAATTAGACCTTTTTAGCACATTTTTATGTTAAACAAATATTATGTAAAAGAGGAGCTTTTATTAGTTGCTGAATGTCAAGTAAGTAAGACTTTTTTTGGGAGACAGTCATTGAAAGAAAGCTTGAATTTTTGTTAAATATTAAGTGGTTTTATGAACTAAAAAATAAAAACGTCGCGTAAGTTTTGTGGTCAATTAAGAACGACAAAGCCAATAACAAATTAATTTATTCCTATTTCAAATCATTACATTTGTACACTGATTTTTAAATGTCATTATTTTTATTGATCACTCTCAATAAGATAGAATTCCTCCATTTGTAGCATATTATTTATTTTTATTTTTTTTTTTAATTGAATTATAAAATTGAATATTGTAGTTTTTAATTTCAGTAAATTGCAAACTTAATATCTGTTTTATATTCCCCGGTATGTCAGATTATCACTTAAGAGTTAAGAAAGAAAAAAACTGTTTCAAGCAACAGACAGCTGTCGATTTTAATCAGTGTTTTTAGATTTTATTTTTATTTCTTATTAATTTTTTTTTGTTTCTTACAGTGTGAGTATTTAGTACTTTACTTGTGTCTACTCATACTGTAGTGCATCAGTTCAAGTATCTGCTAAGTAAATTTTTCTTCTTTTATTTTCGTTTAAAAACATTTACTATAAAATGTTTGAAAGCTTTTTATTTTATTTTTTTTTTGTAATTTATTTCTTGTTGCTGTGTTTGCAAATACTTAAGTATTCTAAACAACTCGGGTCTGATTGTCTGTCAATTATGGTGAATAAAAACGAGAAAATTATATGTATATTTTTTATTCATTTATAGCAAATAAAAACGACATTAGGTTTAAAAAATATTAGAAAGACAAACGATTACACTGACTCAAAATTTTGCAAGTTGTTAAATCCGGCCGGTTTAAGTTTCAACCAAGTCCAAGTAGAAAAGACACCGTGTATAATGTCATAATATATATAGAGGCACAGAAAATATTTATTCCATTCTACTGGTGTCTTAATGTTGCGTAAAGCACTGCTATGATTGTCCTACACAGGGACAACAAGACAACAAGAGCAATTACCCCTTGCACCATATTTATGATTGTCCATTGAGCCGGATGCTGATTGCCAGCATTCATAATATTCCAAACATTTCTATTATTTCTCTAACATACTGTCATTTCAATTCTCAAGTCTTGATTGGCAGCTGTAATTGGATGTAAATTCAAATTCATGGCAAGATGATTCAATTTTTGTGCACCAGAAGTAAAAACAACATTTTGAATTATCCAAATCAGTTGAAAAAAAAATATTTCGGCATGAAAATTGAGATATGGCGGGGCGGGTACACAAAAGAACTAAAACAATACATTTGACTAGCAAACTGCTTCTTATTCTAAAAAGCTGCAAATGCAAGCAATAACTTTATATTCTATTTGCATAAAAATCTTTTAAAACAAATATTTCCCCTACAAAAATATTGACACTCGATTTAATAGCAAAGCCATGCACGTATCTCTCATAACTTAAACATCAGCCAGCCAGCAGTCTAATCAAATTTGAAAAAGAAAAAACTTCCATTTCAATGTTCCAGACAATTGAAATAAATTAGAAATTTCTGTTGTTTATTTGCAAAACTTATTAATTTTTATTATTGTTTACAAAGACTATAAATTATTTAAGCACCCTCTTATGACTGTTTATTTATAATGAGTATTACGCAGAGTCTCAACTCAAAAGTCTCTTTATACAAATTATAAAATCGACTTATAAATAGATCAATAATTTCACAAAGAAATGTTCTAAACAAAACACAAAAAAAAGATAAGTGGAAACTTTTAACAGCCAAATAAATACTTTTAGGAAAGTCAACTTCAGAAAGCAATCTTAACGTAGCACACACTGCAAAGAATTCTTACTTTGTTCCCGTCAACACATGTAATTTTTATTTTTGGAATTTTCGCTTTGGTCAATTGCATTTATGTATGAACAAACTGCAGCTTTATTTGTGCAATTTTCTTTATACCCGTATAAGCAAAGAAGCTTTCTGAAACTAATGGTCTTATTCATAAACGATTAATAAAGTTATAGTAGGTTTAATGTTGGCTTTAATGCATACATTAACTTTATTAATCGTTTGTGTATAAGGCCATAAGATTTTAGACAAGAAGTTTTTTTAAGGAAAAAGTTTATACAACAAAAAAAGTAAATAAAAATTTAATATCTCCGGCAAAACTGCTTTAAGCAAATAATTAATATTTTCAGAATGTAAACAAAGCTTTCAAGCCTAAAATCTTTTTAAGAAAACATGTGCTCTACAAAAGCTTCTCCTACCACCATATGTGTACATTTGCAAAAGGAAGGTAAAAATTAATAACTTATTAAAGATTTATTATTGAAGATTTATTATTAAAGCTTTATTACAATAATTTTTCCACATTATGTTATTAACGTATTAAGCTTTATTGCTTTAAAAACTTTTGTTTAAAAAAACTGATCTTCATTAATAAAAAAATATATATATATATAAAAAGATTTTATACCATAAAGATTGATATGTTGTAATTACATACAAAAAAAAGCTTTAGCACAAAAATATTTTGTTGTAAAAAAAATTTACAAGAACGGTTTTCTCAAAAATACAAACCTGCAAACAATTTCTTAATCTGGAGTGTACGAATAAAACTTAAACAAAAAATACAATTAAAAAACAAGCTTAAGTAAAAGCTAATATGATCCTAGAGCTTTTTCCCAAAAAAAAATCCCCGGAAATTGTCTGCAACAAATATTCAAATCTTCGACTAAGGCTGAAAAAATGGTTTTTCAGTAAAAGCTTTGAAAGTTTTAGAACCTTTCTTAGCACATACAGCTAATCTGAAGACAAGATACAAGAATTCGCACGTGCACAAAACTATCGAAAAGCTTTTTTCAATGCAATTTTTTTCTGGAAAAAATTTTATGCAAAAGTTTGGGTAACTGCGTGCATTTAGCGGACCAGAATTTTTATTATTAAACAAGATTTGATAATAAATCTTCCAAAATATTATAATTAAAAAGAAATCGGAAAATCTCTTATTAAAAAGCCATAATTTGTTGTGGGTTAAGCTAGTCTATATGCCTGCATTCCATTGGTGCTTATGACAAAAAAAATGCAGACGTTTTTAATATTTTAATTCAAAGAATATCTCGAATAATAAATTTACTAAGAAATCTTAGGTTATAAATACAAAAGTACAATTAAATATTGTTATAAAATAAAACCACCGAAAACGCTTCAAAATATAAATTTCCTTAAAGTTTCTGCAAAACGGTTATTTACAACATTTTAGCTGAAAACTTTTCTAAGCCAGCTATTTCAAAAACAAATTTGTGATAATTTGTAATAACAAAGAAATTGTTTCGAAGACGCTTCTTGAGAGAGTAAATTTTATTAAATTATTTTAACGATATTCAGCAAAAAAATAAACTTGCAAACCAAATACTTTATTCAACAACAATTTTAACCGAATTTGAGTCCTAAAAAAAGTTTACGACAAATAAAAAAAAATGCTTTTTCGTCATTTATTTACATAAAAACTACAGATTTATGTGTCTTTTAAAAGCTTTTTGAATGTTTCATCACTAATTGTCTTCTCTAAAATGATTTAAGTCTTTCAAATATCTTTCTTATTTGTTTAAAATAATTAACGCATCATTATTTAAAACAATATAATATATATATTATGAAATACGACATCTTTTAAACAGATTCTGATGTTTTTGTTTTTACAGGGATTTCGGATTTCTTGCTCTGAAACACGTCGCTAACGAGAAACCACATGTTTCAAAAATTGTTTATGTTTATTTAATTTAAACTTTTTTTATTATTGATAAACTCAACAACTAATCAAAGCGTTGTGTATTTAAAAAATTCGCATGTCGAAATTTGAAAGCAAAAATCGCAAAAAATAAATAGATGAAAAAATTCTCAGACTCGCACTTCAAGCAAAAAAAAATTAAATAAATAAATAAATAAAAAATAATGTTAATATTTGTTTAACAATTTTAGTATTTGTTTAACAATATTTATTGAAATTTTTAATTTATCTTGTGCAGTTAGTTGTTTTTATTGTTATTGAGTAGTTTGTACTAATTTTGATGGCTTGAAATTCGTTTAAAAAAATTCGTGAAAAAAGCCCATAAATTTTGTTTTAAACTTTTTTTTCAATCATGTGAATGGGATGATTTTAGTTTATAGAGATGAGCAGCTGTTTTGAGCATTAAGATTATCTGTCTGCCCGAGCGTATGTCAAATATTTTTAAATTAATGTAGTTTTATGGACGATTAGAACATGATATTTGTACAATTTCTCAAAGCTAAAATCGCATAAGAATATTTTGTTTTTATAAATTCGTTTTTCTTGTAAAATTTCTAAAATTTGTTCACGATTTAAAAAAACTCCTACATTGGGTAATTTATATTTAGTAGGATTTTTACCAATATCATTTTCGTAAAAATTATTAAAATTCACCCGCCATTAAAAATTTTTCTGAATTTGAAACTTGTCTTTTAAAGAATTTATATTAAATAATTACATATTTTTTTCTGTGCTTTTACTGAGCGGAATTTTCATTTTCTGTTAAAATTTCAAAAACTCCATTGAGGCCATATTTTGAATTATTTTTTTTTCTTTTCAAACCAAAAGTTAGACATTATTAATTTTTTACACAAACTTTAAATTTCGCTGCGTGTAATATTTTGAATTTTAAAGAATTACTGCAAGCAGGTATTTTATTCTCTTCCTCTTAATGTGTATTCACAAAAAAAAATGTGAAAGCTTCCAGAAATTTCCTTCAGTTCAAAACAATTTCCTTAACCCCAATTAACACAAAGTTCAGTTATGCTAGTTTTATTTGTAAGTTTACTAACTTTCAGCCAGTTAAAACTTAATTTTTTTTGTTTAAAGAACAATCACAAATGGCGAAGCCATTTTGGCTTATCTGTAGAAACACCCAGGGTCTAGGCGGGAATTGAACCTGCGACCCCCAGACTAATAGTCTAGTACGCTATCTATTAGTTTACGGGGGCTCCCCAATATTAATTTTAAACTGATAGTTAAACATTTTCTTTAAGAATAAAAAAATTTTTTAACTTGCTTTTATCTACTATTGTGAATCACATCAACAATTTATTTTTGAGAAATGGAAAAAGATTTAATAGCACCATCAACTAACCACAGCTTAAAACGATTACTGCACAAAAATTTGCCTTTTTGAGATGAAAAAAGCTTCAATCACATATTTTTTTTTAACAATTTGTGAAAAATTTTCATAATTTTTTTCCAGTTAAGAAATCAAATTCGAAAAATATTTCCGTTAATTTTAAATAAAAGTTAAAACTGAATAACGCTTTTTGTTAATGAATTTTTACTAACTAAAGTAAAAATTTCGAGTTTAGTGTTAACTTCAAAAGTTAATATTTTTATTGTTGACGGCCCTAAGAGGGAAATTTTTATTTTAAATAATTAAAAAAAAATCTACTTTATTATTGCTTTTCGGTGAAAGTATTAATTATTTTTTCAAACATCAAAAAACAATCAAATTCAAAGATTGCCCATTAAGGGTTAATTTAGTTTTATTGTTCACATATCATCGCGTTACTTCTTAAAACACATAAGTGCCATATTTTCGAAATTGACTTTTTTGTTGTTTTTATGTAAGAAAATAACATTTCAAACCATAACAACCAAAAAAGACAATGACGAAAATATTGCACTTATATGTTTTAAGAAGAAACGCGACGATATGTAGGTCATCCCATCTCTGACAGGAAAGTTTGACACTCAATTACTTGAATTTGATTGGTTTTTGGTGTTTGTGTTACGTTTTGAATTTTGGTGTGTTCTAAGATTTGTAGTAAAATTTTATGGCCAACATTTTTGTAGAACATTTCATCCCCGCCCAAACCCTTTTATAGACTATTTTTTACGATTTGTTAAAATAAAGCCAAAAAATTCCGTTATAAGTGGGAGTTAGAGGGTTAATATGTTCTACAAAAATATTTGCCATAACAACTTCCACAAAGTTGCTGAACATACCATACAGCTCAGATCTAGAGAAAACATAGTTTTATATACCGACATGCTGCAAGAACAGGCGAAAGCTAGTAAACTTTAATCACCACTAATATAAAATTCCGATGTGATTTTTCAAAACGCCGATACATATATATTTTCTTCGGGTCTCCTCTACCAGAATCAATCGGCGGAGCCTCGTAATTTTGGAAAAAGTTTAAAAATTATTGTACAGTATAATGAAGGCCGCAGTTCGAAAATTGCATACAAAATATGGTCCGAATAGTGTTTTAACTTCATCAACTGAGAAAAGATTAATAAAAAAATTTAGGTAAACTCGATCTGTTGGAGACGCCAAACACACTGGTCGTCCAAAAACAAGCCGTTCAAATGTCAATATCGAAGCAGTGCGTGAGAGTGTCGGTGACAATCCCAGAACCGCAATTCGCCGTCGTGGACAAGTTTTGCAAATTTCAAGAACCCCCTCTACTGCTTATACTTACTAAAGATCTGTTTCTCCATGCTTACAAAACTCAATTAACACAACAACTGAAGCCTAATGACCAAGTACAGCGAAGAGAGTTCATTGAATTGATTATTGAACATCGACAAATGGATGGTGATATTACGACCGAAATCATTCTAAGCGATGATGCACATTGCCGCTTTTGATTTTCTGAGAAGCCACACGTGTTTGCCGAAAGACATATGCATCCACAATGTGTCACTGTTTGGTGTGGATTTTGAGCTGGAGGCATAATTGAACCATTCTTTTTTGGTAAATGCGGCTGTTCAAGCAGTGACTGTTACTGGTGCTCGATATCGCGACATGACAACATAGTTCTTTCTGACGAAATTGTTGCATGATATTGATGCAACCAATATATGGTTTCAACATAACGGTGCCACATGCCCGTGAGCAATTCAATTAGTTATTATAAAAAAAATTATTTGTTAAATAAACGTAAAAAAGCAATTCAATTAATGCACACAGAAAAAATTATTTTAAAATCAACTAAAACAAGGTTGATTCAACTAGTTTTGTTAACAAATTTGCTTCATAAGCGTTTCATGTTAATTTAATATGATATTAAAGTTAAATGAAAGTTATAGTTATCCATTTTAAAACAACTAGAAATCATGTTGAATTGACATTGTAAGCGGTACTTTTTGATTTTTAATCTTTTATCATGAACTAATTTGATCTTAATATGTTTCGCGTTGTTTCGCGCTGTTTCAACATGTTTCATGTTCGCATGTTCATTTTAATATTATTCCAGTCATTTTTAATATTTTACAAATTTTATTTAACTTTTTTAACATGTTTTTCATTTAACATAAGCCAACGTTTGTTAATATTCAACAATTGACAAAAGTTTTTTCAAAGTATTCCAATGTCATTTTTAATGTTTATAACAATCTTTGATTTTACAATAGTTAATTTTGTTTGAACTATTTGCAATTTTAATTTCACATGAAAAACTGTAATTATTACTACAAAAAACGAAATTTACAAAATAAATCATTGATTAAAGTTATTTTAACTCTGTAAGAGGTAAAATTTAAAATGTCCAATGTCATTTTAATGTGATTAATTTTAAATCAACATATTTTAACACTAAATTAACAATTTTAACCATTGATTTAACTTTAAACAATGTTAAAAGTAAATTCAATTGGATTTTTTCCATATATTAACAATGACTTGATATCAACATTTCTTCATGTTGATTTTACATTGGATTTTTATCTGTGTGAGTGTATAACATATTTCCAGGTCTCGTACTCTCTCGTTTCGATGATCAGAATTGGCCCCCTAGATCGTGTGATTTAATTTTTATGGGCTTATTGAAATCACACAGATTTATGTCAACAAGCGCCTACAAACATCCGTGCATTAAGGGAGGATATTCAATGCTGCATCAAGAAATATTCTGTTTTAAGAAATATTTGGGTAAAATTCCCTGATGATCTGCATTAGCAACAGTCAAATGCGCATAGGAACAAGCTATACCCCTCAATCATCAATTTCAATTTGTTTTTAACAAATTTATTAATGTTTTACTAAATATGTGAAATATTAATTTTGGGAAAAAGTGCGAATAAAAATTTCAAATACTGAAATTCAGCCACATTTATGCAAAATGGTCATGGAAAGTTTCAACAAACGAGTGCGTATGTGCATGCAAAGTTGTGCAGGATATTTTCCTCATGTGTTATTCCATAAATAACCCTATTCCATGTTCTTCATGATTCAATAAAAAAATAACAATCAAATGCCTAAAAAGCTGTGTTTTCTATTTAATTCAACTGTTGCGTTAATTTTGGGACACCCTTTATTTTGCCAAAGTTCATTAAACTGCTGCTTTTTACATTCTAAACATCAACATTTCAAAGTTTTCTTACATCCCTGTTTGAAAAATTAAAATTTCTATGCAGACCCTAAAAACCGGTACAAATTCAAAATCACAAAGAAGCAATTACAACAAATTTTTTGTTGTAATTGTTGTTGTAAATGTCATTAAATCACATTAAGCATGATGTTGCACATACATATGGTTAAATTAATATTTTGTCTTTTGTTTAATCAAATGAGGGAGTGCATCATAAGTAGGCATTAATAGTTACACAGCACTGTTCAACAATATAGCACAAGGGAAACGTTTAATTTTCAGTGCGCTGCAAATTCGTTGCAAAAAGTTGCCATGCCATTTGAATTGCATTCAAAAGCAAAACTTATGACGTTTTCTTTTTTAGAAAAAAGTACAAAATTTTTCGCCCTTTTAATTGAAAATTTTGCAATATAAAGATTTTTTTTTTTTCAAATAAAATTTATTAGAAATTATTATATCATCACTTACAGGGCAATATTTTTGTCTAAAGAAAACTTCGAATTGCAATTGTTTGTTACATTTTTTTCGCAACGAAAACGGCATTAATCATAATAGTTGGCCGCCCTATTTAGTCACTCCTGACTGTTTAAAATAGCAAATTTGTCTAGCATAATAAATCTAATGTGCATTGACATTTAAATCAAATGTTTATTTGCTTCAACTCTTCAATGTGCAGCCACTACACTTAAAGGAACTAAGCGAAAATGCGAAAAAAAAGAAAAAGAAACCTGCTGATCATTGTCTTTTTGGGACTGCAAAATGAAAAATGCATTCACGCATGCGCATTAACAACGTTATTGTGGTTACACATGTCAACAAAATATTGTGGATTTTTAAATAAACTTTTCCATCAGCCAACAACTTCTTACTAACGAAAATGTCTTTAGTTTAGATTCAAAATTCAGTGAGTGTGTGTGCATGAAGTGAACATGCAGCCAGCCATGCGTATGCATTTGCAAACCAGTTGACAATAAATATTTTAAACTGACTTTGTCAACACTACCCCCGACACCACCGCCACCACTAGCAAGCACAGCAACAACAATAGCAACTGTCAGTTATTTCCCACCAGCAACAACAACAATAACATTATTGTCATCATCATCATCATCATTATCATCGTCATGGACAACCAGGCAGCAACAAACAGCAACCAGCCAGCAACAAACTGCAACCAGCAACAAACTGCAAACAGCAACCAGCAACCTGTGTACTGGTATGCAAATAATTCATGACAATTATTTAAATTGTATAAACTGTTTTTGTTGTTCGTAGTCCGTGCAAGCTTATCATTGTTTTTGTTTCAGCATTGACTTTTTGTTGTGTCACAAATGTCAACGAGTGCTGTTTTGTTAATTGTTGCTGTTTATTGGATTGTGCGTTTACGCATTTGAATTTTGTTGTTGCGAAAATCTAAATGATCATGGTGCGTTGCGTGGTGTACACGAATCAGCTCATCGTTGTCGTTGTATGACCAGACAATGACCCCAGGATATGAAGAACAAAAATAAATAAATAAAAGTACATGTGAATTTATAGATTTAATACAGTAGTGAACAAGTAATCAGCACACTTTAAGATCTTCTATAGTTTTTACTGCAACGCTTAAGAACACCGTACAGTAAAAGTATACTACAGGGTGGTTTACAAGAAACGAAGGAGTTTTAATTTTTTAATTTACTGGTCTATAACTTCATTATTTCAATATCATTTTATTTTATTTTTCAAGTTGCTGTAAAGAATATTTGGGAAATTGAGAATGGATAAAATGCTTAAGAGCCAAAACTCACTGATTACCAGCAGCGACTCGCCAAATTTTTCGATTTCTTTAATCGAAAAAAGCCGAAGAAAATCATGACTTTATGCACAATCTGATGATGTATGACGAACCTCTTTTTCAATATGAGTATTTCCTTTTTTTGGTTACTCAATACTCAAAAGCAGTTACTCGATACTTTCAGAGTTGTATTTTTAAGCAAGTTAAGTGACTAAAATAGTGGATAAAAATACATCACTGTATAAAAAGACAACTAGCTGTAAGATTCTTCAATCAAATCAAAACTAAATAATTTTTTTTAAACAATTAAATTATTTCTTAAGTTGTTGTTAACATTAAATTAAAAGTTAGCTTTACATTTATTTTTTATTTAATAATAAAAGACATACAAAACCAATAATAGTTGAAGACCTATATTTAATTTTTGAAGAAATTACTTCAATTTGCAGATAAAAATTATGCGTTACAAATTCAAAAAATCCGTTAAAAGTATCTAGTACTATTAAGTACCCAAATGAAAAGTATTGAATATTATTGAGTAATGAAAAGTAGTAGAATTTGCCACCACTGGTGTTTTTGCCTTTGACTTCGACAGCGTGTACTAGATTAAATAAATATTTTGTGTGCTTCTTTAATCTAGTAAAACCTTGTCGAAGTCGAAGGCGAAAATACGACAACCGTAATAAAGACTATACAAACCCCTTCGTTTCTTGGGGGCCGCATTGTATGTGTATTAATTTCATTTATGCTCGAATCGTATTGAAAAAGTAAATTGAACATTTCTATTTCAGCTCGACCCCACCACGGAAGCTTAAATGACAAATTCAAACAGACAATCCATACCAGAGATGGTTGATTTCTTTATAATACACACTCAGCATTAATTATTTATGTGTTTGGCCAGAACGCGGTTTACTTACTGCACTCAAAGTATTTTACTTGCCATTTGCCGTTAACAAATATGAAAAGGTCAATAAAGAGTTGTGCTTAATATTTTCAGATCGGTGTTCTTTAAGCACGTTGTGAATGAAGGGGTAGAAAATAAAGGCGTAACAACAACAAAAACCAACACTTTTGTCCTTGTTCTTATTTATTGTAGTTTTGTGTGTACAATTTCGAAGCCTACTTTAGGGATATTTAATTTTATTTGTTCGTTATCAGTGTTGCCACAAAATAAAACCGTTAGAATGCTAAATATTTGATAAAAACGCGATTTTAGAGAATTGGGGTATAATCAGAAACTTCCCATGGCGGGAAGTAAAAGAAAATATGATAAAATGTTCCGCTTGACAAAACCCAAATAAAAAATTAAATTTCATAAGTTACATACTTCTAACTATAGATGGCATCGTGAGTAATATTTCACTCACGCTCATGCACGCTCACGATAAAATAAAATAAAATAACGAATTTATCAAAAGATTTCGTAAATTAAAAAGAAAGGGTTAAACTCAGATTTGAACTCAAGCTAAACAATTCCTTTCGATATAAAAAAAATTTACTCGTGCACGACCTTATATTTTCGGTTCACACTCTTATGTACGCTTACACGTGATTGGAAAAAATAGCTAATCATTATCATGAAAACTCACGCTCACGAAATACTTACAAAAGAAATATAATGAAAAATAATTTAAAATAATTTAAAAAAATTTTTATTTAAAAATAATTAAAAAAAATTAAATGAAAAACTTAAAATAAAGCAAACAAAATCACGCAAAGATCTTTTCATGCACGCTCACTCATCAACGGATCTTTTTTATTCTACTCAAAAAATTAATCACGTGAGCGATGCAAATCTCTAGTTCATGGTAGAATAATACAGGTAGTGTCGAAGCGTCAACGGATTATTTTTTTTGAGTTCGGGTCTGTCAAAATTTTATTATGTATTACTAACACACACCCACACTACTAAAAAAGCACACTTTAACATTTGTTCAAATGCAAATAAGAACAGAAAAATAAACAAAATTCTTTATAGAACAGAAAGTGAAACCATTTGCCATTTTTCTTTTGTGCTTTTTGACAGCTTCGAACCTAAAAGCGGTGTTGTTGTAGCTTCGACACTGCCTGTATTACTAAACCATGCTCTAGCTCTAACCGAGTGTCCTCAAAATAACCACTCTTCTCTCTCTCTCTCGTCCTTTTATTTAAGCCAACTAAATAAATTACGCTGTACGCTGCGTAATTTTAAGGGCCTTTTTCCTTCTTAAAAGTAAATCGGACACGTTAGCGAACTTATCGGTTGCCTTCCTGTCCCGCTCTTTAGCAGACAAATTACAGTCGCACACAAATCAGACGTATGCCAGTTCGGTTGTTGATCGCTCATGCATCTGCGAAGAGTTGCATAGTTTAAATTTAATGCAAACAAACTACAAATCGAAATAATCTCCAACCACTCGGCAGACTATTCAAACTTCAAAACTTTGAACTATGAACAGGACCTTCATTATTTGAAAATAATAAATACAAAAAAAATTAACATAAAAATAGTACAAATAAGCACATAAGTGCACAATAACCACATCAGACGTTATGTTACGCACTTTGATTACAAGGAAAATAATAATAAATTTAAATAAACACAATTGCGTTTATTATTGTTTGAAAGTCATAAAATTTCTTTTGATGTGTTGCTGATGACGATGATTATGATGATGATTGAGTGACTTTATGGCTAAATGTGTATGGTTGTGAATTTTTAATTCATTTTTGTAAATAAACAAAAAGAAGACAGAGAGAGAGAGAGAACGACAGAAAAAAAGAAGCTCCAGCCCAGACCACAGACGTTCTTAATATGATTGTAGGAAAGACAGATGGACAGACATACAACAAATCGGTAAGCAAATGTGTACAAGTATGCTAAAAGGAAAAAAAGTGTGTGTGCATCTGCATACATATTTGTTGTGTACTCGTATGGTCGATCATACTCGTACGAGTGCTTTTTTTCTTTTTTTTTAATTTGTAATTGAAACTTTGTTGTCTATGGCTCCGGCTTAAGCTTTTGTGGATTTTCCTGGAATAAACAAACAACAAAAGAAGATTTTTGCTTTGCCAAGCCAGTTAGCCGGCCACCATTTGTTTACTCCCATACGAGTGAGTGCAACTTCTGTTATTTAAATAAAACTTTTCTATTTTTTCTACTTTTTTCAATTATGGGAAAAACAATATAAACAGAAGGGCTTGGTTTAGGAAATTAAATGTTTGCAAAAAACCGACAAACAACTCCCAACAGTATTTGTAATCACCAGTTGCAGTCACAGTTGCAGTCAGTCAGAGTTTCTACTCAAGATTTCCAAGAACTTTTCGCCTGACAATAAACCAAAAAAGTTTTCTTTATCTTATAAGGGGTGATTTTTTAAGAAATGTGTGAAATCGTTATTTGAGTCGATAGAACGATCTCTATAATTCAATGTTCAAAGATGATTTCATGTAAATGTTGACCGCGGCAACGCTTCAAATGGTTCATACGTTGAATCCAATTTTGGAATACTCTCTCCAACATATAGGCCGCTATCGTACGAATAAATTCTTCGATATGGGCTTCCAGTGCGCCCACCGTTGCGGGCTTGTCCCTGTAGACAGGAGCCTCCTTAACATATACCCACAAAAAAAGTCGAAAGGCATTAAATCGCACGATCTAGGCGGACAATGGACCGGCTCCCAAACATGAAATAAACTGTTAATCGAACTTGCATCTCAATTGGGCCATTGTTTCGCGTGCTGTGTGGCATGTGGCACCTGTTGAAACTGCATGTTAGCCAAGTCCAGCTGCGAACAGCGCCGAATCTATAATTAACGGCCATTAACAACACTGGCCAGTACAGTTGCGATATTTTCCTCTGTCCGCACTCTTCGTTTGCTTGTTGGTGGTTTAATGTGCAATAATGTAAATTTGGTGCGAAATTTAGTCACAAGATTCCGAATAGCCGCCTTAGAAGGTCGCCCAAACTTACCATAAAATGGAAGAGGTGCACCAAGGCAAATTCATAACAGGCAGACTCGCCTCAATTCGCTTTGAAAAATACCTGCTTTCTTTGTCAAAATCAATGTCAAACACTATATATGAGTTAAACATAAACAAATTTTGACAAAAAAAAAACAGCAGATCAAAATGCAAGGAAATGCAAGCAGCAAAAAATAATCAGCTGAGCTGTCAAGACCACCTGTTATGAATTCGGCTTGAAGTGCACGATGCACTTTCTTAGTCGAGCCTGAATTTCGATAATTATGTTCCGCTATTCTCCAACTGGGGAGCAAACCGTCTCAATTAATTACTTCCAACGGACTCTGTTGTCGGCTGTTCTTAATGTTTCGTTCCACGAAAACTCTACAGTAGTCAGCTGACGTACGACTGCGATGCGCCAAGTTGTTTTTGGACGTCCAAAGCACCGAGAACCTTCGGGAGTTATACTGCAGTGCTGCCTTGGCTATCTCGTTCTCGGATCTCAATGTATGACCAATCCATCCAAATTTCCTTTTCAGGATGTCATGCTAGATTGGCTGTTGGTTCGTGCTCCGACAGCAGCTCAGAATTGGTAATTGTGTTCGGCCAAAAAAAAATCGAATAATGATTCCTAAACAACAGTTTGTGAAAGTTGCAGTCGTCGTACGTCGCTTTTGGTTAGACCCCAAGCTTCATACCCGTATAGGAGTATGGGCTTTACACATGTGTTGAATACTTTGGTCGTGTTGTGTTGTGTTGTTGTGTTGTGTTGATATATCGGATGTTGTCCATACTTTTTTTCAACAATGCCTGTCATGACGGGTCTTCTTGATTCGCACAGAAACGTCTTTGTTGGCACCGCTCTTCGTTGTGATTGTGGAGCCTAGATAATAGAAAGTTTATACATCTTCTATGGTGTTATTATTGAGAGTTAGACATGTGATATTGATGGTGTTTATTCTCATTAGTTTGCTTTTCCGCAAGTTTATTCGCAAGTTAACTTTGAGAGGGTTTTTATGAAGAGCCTTTAATTTGTTCTCTATGTGTTCGAACCTATGAGCTAAGAGACATAAATCATCAGCATAGTCAAGATCGTTAAGTTTTGAATGCCGTCTGGTGCTTCAGTATTTTTTATTGACATGTCATCATCTAGAACGAGCAGGAAAAGAAGTGGCGACAATACACAACCCCGACGTGTTCCCATATCGATAGTAAATGTTTCAGACGTTTGTCCCTTGTATAGTTGGAGTATATAAGTTTTATAACGTCTATAATAGGTTCCGATACACCTCTGCAACGCAGTGCTCTCCAAATGCTCGTCCTCGAGCCCTCGCCCTCTCAAAGTCCACGAATGTAAGCGTGCGAGTTGTACTCATTTGCTTGCTCAATTGTAAGTTGCAATGTCGACACGTGATCTACGCATGAGCTGCCTTCGCGGAAGCCTGCCTGTTCTTGCCTGAACGTATCGCATAGTGGTGACAGCCTTAGCATTATAATTGTTGTAATCGTTTTTTTTGTATAGTGTTTAGAAGGGTTATGCCCTGCCAGTTTTTACAATGTCGAAGGTTTTCTTTTTTGGTAGAGCTTTTATGAGGCCTTCGTTCCAACAGTTTGGTTTTTGTTTATTAACCCATACACCGCAGATTAACCACGAAGGATTGGACTTAAAAAAAACTCTGGATGTTATCTGTTCCCGCCGACTTATTTGTCTTTAGCTTTGCGATTGCAGTTATTAACTCCCTTGTGGTGGCGTGATCGGGAATTTAAATAATAAAATTCAATAATCTGCTGATCTGTCAAAAACAAAAAGTTGACAAACAGAAAGTTGCTAAAAAAATCACCCTTTACATTTTTATACGTATATGATTTTTCAACACGAATTTCCTCGTTAAAAATTTTTAACATAAAAAGAATTTAAATTGTCTTTTCATTTTTTTCTTAGTTTATAAATAAATCTACTTACATTTCCAGCGGAAACTGTTGACAGTTTCATTAATAATTAAGCAAAATGTTTTTTTTTATTGTAGAAAATTGTTGTTAATTACCTGAAAATAGAAGAAAATGGAAAAAACAACAACCATTAGTTTCATTGTTTGATAATAAAAAAAAGGATAAGAAATAAAATGTTATTGAAGAAAATTTAAATATTTTGTTTTATTTATTTAAGAATGAAAATTATTGAACAAGAGTTTTTTGGTTGTTTTGCATAAAAGAAAAAAAGAGAAAAAATCTGAGCTGATTCATGATACTCCAAATTGTTTAGGCCCATATTCTCAGTCTTTAGTTAACTAATGATAGTGGTTTAACTAACGACTTTTAATGTAAATGTAATAAGTTAAAAGGTCATCATTAGCTGACTAAAGGTTGTAAATTTGTTACTTAGAGCTCCTGAAAGCTATTTGGCATTTTAAAAATTTATAAAAAATAATTCAGAAGTTATTGATGAAAACCACAAATTTATTAATTGAAAAAAAAGAAAACTTTTGTAGTCTGTTTTTTCAGCAAAGATATAAAATAATTGGGGGCCACAGACTGCATGATGTGGTATTTATTTTTTCATTATTATTTTCAGCAAAAAAAAAATACCACATTTTCGAATTAATTTTTGTACAAAATACAATCATAATGAACACTTTATGATGTGGGATGACATTTCTGACCCCAGCCGTTTTTAACACCCAACCAAAAATCATTAAGAAGATTTAATAGCATTTAAAGCCATTTTAAATGTTCACACTGTATTAACAGCTAAACAGCCATTTATAAAATAGTAAAAAAAAATATTTAAAAATAAAAAAAAACTAAAAAAAACAAATAATGAAATATAAGAGGAAGAAAAAATTTGAATGTCATGATCACAACAATCAAATTAGCAAGTTACTCATTTAAGAAAATAAAAATATTTAGAAACGAAATAAGAAATATTTATTTTTATCAATCAGGTTGTACAGCAAATAAAGTGCTCCCTTTGTTTTTATTTGTTTGGAGTTTTTTTTTATAGCAAAAAATCTAAATTACGATCAATCAATCTGCATAATGATTAATCAATTACTTAAACAAATTATTTCAATTTTGTTAGTTCATATTGAAATAATTTTATTTAAAAACTTCGTGACCCGTCAACCGTTGTTTTGTCATACAACTTATTTCTAATGAACATTTTCATTAAAAGCGGGCATGGTCTTTAAAAATAATTTTACTACCGTGATCAGTTTGCGTGCATTATATTTTCCGTTAAGAAATTAAGTTTTGCATACCGAACATTTGTGGTGAAATATTAAAATTTGATTTGCCTCCACGAGCCTCCTCCGCCTAGATAACAAAACTCGATATGAAATATACTTTACGATCCATTCTCATACAACAAAAAGGTAAAGCCATTTCGGAAGAGTTCAAACAATAGCAACGTGACCAAGAATTTTATATATTATATTCAAAAAAAAGTTTTGTTTGTTTTAGAAATTGTTTGAAAAAAATTTATCGAGGCAATCTCGATTAATCAATTAAAAATATATATATTATCTTTAAGAATATTTAAAAGAAAACAAATAAATAGAAAACAAATAAAAAAAAAAAACAAAATAAAAAGTCAAGGCGAATTCATAACAGGTGGTCTTGACAGCTCAGGCGATTATTTTTTGCTCCTTGCATTCTGATCTGTTTTGTTTGTCAAAATTTGTTTATATTTTATTTATACAGGTTGTCCGACGGGAAGGTATACTAATTTGTTTTGCCGTTATTTTCGTAAACATTAGTCTTGACAGTTCATATTTGGCAGTCGTGAAATAGGCACGTGGCAACATTTTATCAAAATCAATCATCGATTACTGTGACGATGAGAGAAAGTTACGTGAAATTTTTGGGAGAAACAACGTGCCAACAGAACGCACTATTTATCGTGTAGTGAATGATTTCGAAGAAAGAGGGTCTGTAGGCAATAGGCCCAAGCATGGATCACAACGTACTGCAAGATCGGCTGAAAACATTACTGCTGCTCAAGAAAGTGTTCAAAACAATCCTTCAACCTCAGTTCGACGCCGTGCTCAGGAGCTTGGTCCTAACAAATTTTTACCCTCAAGATTGAAAAAAATTTACCTTTTAAAACAAAAAAAAAATAAAAAGAAATTTTCTTTTATTTTAAACTTGTTGGTCCTTGTAAAAAAATTTATATTATCTGCATTTTGTTTTGTTTCATTCCCTATGATACGTTGTGTATGAGAAGTGTAACAATCAAAAATCAGACACTTTTCCATTTGTTATCACGGTTGTTTATTCTACTATTTCTGAAAATTTTAAACCATCAATATTCAAAGCATACTTTAGGGTGTGTATTGTAATTTAATTTCTTCGTTATCAGTGTTGCCAGCAACTGAAACTGGTAAAAAAACATAAATTGTAAGCTAAATTTCATTGTTATTTAATACATAAAAAAACGATAAATTTATATACTTAATAGTCCTCAAAATACGTCTCGTCTTTTTTTCATTTTATTTTCTACTATAACGATTTTCTTCAAAATAAATAATCTTAAAATTTATTATAATTTCAAACTCATTTTGTAGAATTTTCATTCGAAATAAAGCAAAAATTCCCATAATTCATACAAAAGTAAAAAAAATAAAAATATAAAAAACAATTTTTTCTACACACTATACAAAAATAAAGATCTCAAAAACGTAATAATTTGTAACCAAAAAGAAATGCTTAAATTAATAAAGAGAAAATAAACACAAATAATTAAAATAATTTCAATTGGCTGAAGTCCAAGAATATAAAAAGAAAAACTTTTTCTTTTAGGAAGCAAATTAAATAGAATCAATTTAATACAAAATAATTTACAACCACAAAAAAAATAAAATAAAACAAAAATTTAAGAGAAATAAAAGAAAAAAAACTACAACATTTTTATACGAAAAAGAAATTCAATAATTTTGGTTGGGGGGTAAAAACTAAGAAAATTTTTACAAATTTATTTTAGAAAATTATGACATTTTTACGAGTTTGATTTTTTATTTCTATTCTCGGAGGGCTTTACGTTAAATGGCGAAACAATTTATAAGGCGCCATAGTTATGAAAAAAAATTAAAATTTTGTTAAAAATTCAATAAAAAACAGAATTACAGTAAAAACTACTTTAACGGCCGAATGCATATATTGGATCATTTACTGGATTCCTTAATTATTTCCACATGCCATCATATTTTAACTGCGACTTCTATTTAGTTATAAATTTCCGTTTTTTTTTTGCTTTATTTTTTTATTTAAATTTCGAAATTTATAACCCTAGACACAAACCATTCGCTTTAACAGAGCTATGTTACAATGTTAACATAGCGCTGTTAAGAAAAACTGAGGGTATCTATTCCAAATGGAATCATGACCACATTTTTTGACCAAATGGACAAAAAATAGAAGGTACAAGCAGCTAATTCTATTGTTTTTATAAAACAACAAACATTAAACACAAACATGTATCGAAACTATACTTTCTGACACACACAAAAACTATAATATTCTTTAAAGGAAGAATCTGAATTCCAAGCTACTGGACATACCTGGGCAAGAAAAAATGAATGGATTTTATAGATTTTATGCTCCCTTAAGACACCCAATAGTCAGAAATCTTAACAGTTGGATTTTTAAAGAAAAATGTGGATTTATAAAAATTTAACTGTAAAGATTTCTGACTATTGGGTGTCTTAAGGGAGCATAAAATCTATAAAATCCATTAACGTCAGTCAGCAATTGTAAAATTTCATATTGAAAAGAAGTGGTATTTTTTTGAGAATATTTTTTAAACGTAAACTTGAGTTGATTCATGAAGGTCAAGACTAAATATTCCTTCACCAGGCATCCAATTCGAAGCCGTTCTTTTAGCTTGTGCCTTAAGTCAAGACTGACGGTCTACAGCTAAGATTTTTTTTATCTAAAAGCAAGCGCGACCAGACGTAAAAATGGCTAAAATTAAGAGTTAAAGGCTTGAATAATCTATTCTTGAATGCAGGGTTCTGTACTGAGTACAGCCGTCCTTAGCGTATCGCTTTGGCCGTATTTAAGTACGAACCACTTGCCGTTTCTTTGGAGTGTCTCTGCTAGAAAGTTACTTTAAAAGAAATTATATATTTGACTATCTAACTAAATGCATTCTCCCTAACGAAATATTTTTTTATTACTTAAAATTTTAATTTTTAATACCCACAAAAATATGTCATAGATTTTTTTTATAGAAATCTTTCATTCTATTTTTTTTCTTATCTTTTAAATGCTTCAGTTGCGGTCAGGTTGAAGGCACTAATTTTAGGCATTGTGTTGTTTTTTTTTTAAGAAAATAATTTTTCTATTAATTTAAAAAAATGTTACAGCAAAAATTGTTCATTAATATTTTTTTTCTTCTTGAGTTGCGGTCAGGTTGAAAGCATTATTTTTTACCATTGTGTTGTTTTTTTTTTGTAAGAAAATAATTTTTCTTATCATTTTTAAAAAAGTAAAATCAATTTTTTTTTATTTTTCGGTTAATTTTTAAAAATGTCTGAAGTAATTATTTTTTTAATAAAACACATCTTTCCTTGACTTTTGTTCTTATATCTTCAATGCTGGAGTGATCATGATTCTGTTGTTTTTTTTAAGAAAATAATTTTTCGGTTAATTTTTAAAAATGTCTTAAATATTTTTTTTATTATAACAAATGTTTCATTGATATTTTTTTCTTATCTTTAAAATGCTTGATTTGTGGTCATGTTCTGGCATTACGTATAAGCATTGTTGTTGTCTTTTTAGGAAAATAAACTTTCTGTTAATTTTTAAAAATGTCTTAAGCATATTTTTATTTTTATTTATATTTTGTTTTTTATTTTTATTTTTTTATTTAATTTTTTTTTATTCAAAGAAATCTTTCATTGGTATTTTTTTCTTATCTTTGAAATGCTTGAATGATGGTCATATTGAGGTATTACGTTGAATAATTGCTGTTTTAAAAAAAAATTTTTCTGTTAATTTTTAGAAATGTCTTAATTAATTTTTTTTATTTTTTTTTTAAACAAATATTTCATTGATATTTTCTTCTTATCTTTAAAATGCTTGATTTGTGGTCATGTTGAGGCATTACGCTTGAGCATTGTGCTTGTTTTTTTTTAACAAAAAAAATAATTTTTCTGTTAATTTTTAAAAATGTCATAAGCAAAAAAAAAGAAAAGAAAACTGCCAGTGGGTTATAATTCATTTTAAAACTGTGACAAGTCGTGCAAAGTGAAATGAAAAATGACAGAGTATTTTGCTGTTTTCACTTTACACAGAAGCATTTTGTTACAAGTTTTCTATTTGTTCTGCAACAAATGGATTTTTAAAATATTTTACATCTTCTGTTTCTGAGAAACTAAAACTGGTTAATCTCCCCCATTTGGATTCTATTACACAACAAAAATTTTTTCAAAAATTTTTTATTTTTTATTTATTTTTTTTTTAATAGAAAGAACCCCTTCTTGTGATTGTTTTCTCTTCTTTATCTTTGTAACATCAAAGTCAATATGGAAGTGAAATTGGTATTCTTCACTTATTTCTTGTAAAGTAATAATTAACTACAATCTCTGATGATTTTTCTTTTTGTTGGCTGTTAGAAATGAAAAAAAAAATATAAATAATCCCCATTTTTTTCTTATTACCCTCTAATCAAAATAATAAATTTTTAATTACTCGTTTAATTATTTTTTATTTTTTTGCTTTAAATGGTTGTTGTGTTTGTATTTGACATTGTTGCAATTATTGCAGTCGCATGATGCGTGTTACGGTAAAAGTTTAAATGGGGGAATTTGCATTTTTATGCAATTATTTTTTTATTTTTATTTATGCATATGGGCATAAGACTCTTTTTCTTTTGTCTTCAAAGATGCTTGTCTTAATGATTTGTATCAGAGGAGCAGCAAAACAAAAGGGTTTATTTTATCCTTTCAAGACTTAATGCTACATTAAATCAACATAAGATGCAATTTCTACTCTCAAATAAACACTCGTGGCAACAAAAACAGCATTACTCCATCAATAGTAAAGAAGCAAATATTGCTGCCTAGGAAACTCAACTTCAGACATACAGACAGACATACCGACGACCGAACATTTAATACAAAATAGAATTTAAAAAAAAAAACAAAATCAATCTGCAAGCAATTCGTCCTTCGTAACAAAGCAAACATTTTGCAAATCGGTTCATCAAAGGCGGAGTTTGGAGGGAACAAACATTAACTGCCAGGCCCACGAAGTCACTCGTATTCGTTAATTAAATTTTGGAATTTGTTTTTGTTTTTATTTTTGTTTTAAATGTAATTATAAGAAAGAACAACTACGTGTGACATCGTGGGCCTGGCAGTAAATAAATATAAACGTATTGATAGACTTCTCCTTCTTTTGAAGTCGTTTAAAAATATAATAATCCCTCATCTAGCGGCTACAAAAAAATCGAGTCTTTATCAGTTATAAAAAACAAAAACAAATACATGCTTAAGACAACAAAAGTATGTTATTTCCAACAATATATAGTTGTTCGTTTAGCTGGGTTTGTTGGAACTTTTCGCAAGAGCTTTTGCAATCATTTATTTACTGAAATAGAAATTAAATAAAGTTTATTAATTACACAATCAATTACACATGCAAAAATGTGTAATTGTTTAACATTTCTCAAGCTTTCAGAAATTTACAAAATTTACTTTTCTCGAAAATTTCGTAAAACATTCAACTTTTTTAATAAAAATTTCGTTAAAACAAAAAAAATAAAACAAAACTGAAGAAATTACTTTTAAAAAGTAGCGAGTTTTCAAATCAATTTCAAAATTGTCACTTCAGAACAGAGATGGCCTCCGGTCAAGTGATTGGCTTGATCACGCATGATCTTGATTAGCTTTTTGTTTCAATCACGTGAGAGTGCATAAACATGAGCATGAAAAAATTGACCGTGAGTGTGTATGCATGAGTAGATATTTAGAGTGCTTGTTGGGTGAGTGTAAATTTTATTGTAATTTTTCATTTGAAATTTAATTTTTATTTCAATTATTTTATAGTTTTTTTCGTGATTAGTTTTTTGTTTTAATCACGTGAGCGTAGATGAACTTGAGCGTATGAGTAGATTTTTAGCGTGATTGGTGCGTATTTTTCTTTTTTGGTTTTATTGTAATTTTTTTCAATTGATATTTTTTTTCAATTATTTTATAGGTTTTTTCTGTAAGTTTTTCGTGAGCGTCAGTTTTCGAGATTGTGACTAATTTTTTTTTTCCAAAAATATGAGGTCGTGCATGAGTGCAGGACAAAAATTTTTATCGTTAGCGTGAGTGAAAAGTTACTCACGATCCCACCTCTATTTGAGAATTTAGTAGCTTTACACAATCACGTAACGCTATTTTTGCTGATTTTAATACCCGTTCTTTGCGCATTTTCAAAAATTCTCAACATGAACTATAAACTGCGTAGCAGTTTTTGAACCCTCTCTGTGCGTTACAAGATATGTAAGGAACCTCTCCTCATATTTAATGGTTCTCTACAGTGTTTGAGCTTAATTATGTGCATCAGGTTTTACAGTTACATTAGTTTACTAAAGTGCACCGTGCCTATCACAATGTGCGAGCACTTATTTTGAAGCCAAAGGATTCAAAATTCAAGTGATTTTTAACCATTAGAAATATCTTGGTAACTTCAAAAATTATGATTTTGCAACGAAAAAACTACTGTGCATACTGAACATGCAAGTGACTTACATTTAAGCGGAAGGGGTTATCTTTGAAATACTTTATACATTTTTAAAATATCTTGATCAATTTAAAAGTTATGATGTTTGTGACGAAAACTGCCAAAAGCCGACACTGTTCACAGTGGCGTGGCTAACCTATGACCGTACAAATCATGATATAATGAAGTTTTAGGAGTCTTCAATCAAATGCTTTTTAAATTCAGCTATTATTTTAAGCATCACTGCTTTCATAGGCCGTTACAGCCTTCCTTTATGTCGTTAACAACAGAGTGCGTACGAAAATATAAATAACTGGCCCCATATTACAATATTCTACAGGCAAACAGCCACGATTGATAAGAATTTTAATGATTTGATTTAATATTCTTTAGAAAAATATATTAAAAATAATCATTAGGAAATAAACAATCAAGGAATACTTAAAACAAAAATAGTCTTTATAATTATAAAGCTTAAGATTAGACTTAAAGATTAAAAATAATAAAGCAAGAAAAAAATAAAAAAGGGTAAAATATGAATTTTAGAATCTTTGCTTACGCATTTTAGAAACTCTTATTCACATAATTTTGCCTCGCACGTTATCTGTGGGTGTGTAATTCAATCAATAAAGTTTTGTGAAAGGTTTTCAAAAGTTTTTCTGCTACTAAATCAATTCTTAAGAGACTTCGGATTCCTGTGAGCAAGCAGTTATGTTTAGAAATGTGGGCAGTGCCACTCCCACACAAAGTTCTCTGTATTACTCTTATGAAACTTTGAACACGCAATATTGTAGGTAAAGAGCTGGGCAGTGCCTCATAAAATTGTTCTCGAGAGCGAGTAGCCAAGTCACAATTTTTTTGTGACGTGACGTCGATGTTGACAACTGGAATAAGGGCGATTGATATTTACTTGTTTTTATAAATAGAATTTAAAAAATCCAAATATTATAACATTGTACGTTTGTGGCATCACGATGGTGTTTATTTTTTATTTTTTTTATTAAAATCATTTGCTAACAAAATAAGTCAAAGTGCAAACATTCGCATTGCAACAAAACTTATGTCGTCATATGATTTCAAAAAAACCCTAAATTACAAAAAAAAATCAACATCGAATCCTTGATTGATTACGATTTTACATATTAAAATTTTAATTAATAAGAAATAAGTTTAAGCTGAAAAAAAATTTTAATTTAAAATTTTAAACTTTTCATATTAGAGAGTATCTTGTTTGTCCTGTTAAATTTTTTCAATGTAACTTAGGGCTTTTATCAATTCATATGACGATATACCCCTGTGGACAACAGGACATTCTTTTTTTTAATATCTAATTTATCAAATGAGTGGATTTTTGAAAGAAAACATTTTGTTCAGTTTAGTATGAAATTTCTTTTGAAAGAACAATTGCACAAGAGAAAACTTTCAAGGATTTAAACAAAATCAAATTAACATCAACCTACTCGGCAGAACATAGCAACTTTGTTTTCGGTGGCCGCAACACCCCCTCATCAGCGCTCATGTGTTTCATCGCTTTCTAGATGCTGTTGGCTTCATTTCCAAATCCTTTATGAAAAAAGAATACTAGAATTGTTCCAAATCCTACAGGACTTGAAAAAGCTCTCACTAACCACCCTATAAGAAATTGCTGATGGACACTAACACATACAAAACTTATTTTCAAACACACTTGCAGCAATTTTTTGTTTAATTGTTGTTGTCGTCGTTGCCAAAGTGGGGTTTTTCGTAAAAAATTTCCATACATTTTTTTTAATTAGCTCTTTTACTTAATCTTATTTTGACATAACTTTACGAATATATGTTTGATCATCAGCGTATGTTTTCCAAAAGTTTTAGTTTTATTGTGCTTTTTTTTAAATAAATTTCATGTTAATATTTTGGTTTTTTCATATTCCTCTTAATAAAATGATAGAAACTTGTGATGTATACACCGATCAGCAATGACTACCAGATGATGCATCAAATGACCGTCATTGTTCTTGTAGGGCAGCTTTTAATTAACCCTTGCTGTGTTATTAATTTTCTGTTTTGAAAAAAAAAATTCAAATATTAACAAAAAAAACTGTTGAGAAAAACATGAATATTTGTCCATTAAAGACTTTTTATTCTTGAGCAATAAATTATTCATTATAATTGCACATGTGGTCATTGAAATAGGTACCACATTTTATTAATATTAAAAATGTCAGCTGTTGAATTGTTTTTTTTTTTTAGTATAAAGTAAGGTAAATTCTTGACACTTTGCTCTTCTTAACTTTTGACCAGCATTACACAGTACAACACATAATTTTTGGGTATCAATTCTGAAAATTGCACTTGAAAGTAGACGCAAAAAAAGAACTTCTGCATCATTCATTTTGTCAAGTTGCCTGCATTAATAATTTAATGGACACACGATTTTTTTTTGTTCAAGGTGGATGGATTTTTATCACTTTTTCTATATTTTAATATGGTTATAATCTATATATTTGTTATTTTCCATATTGAAATATTCAATGTTCTTCTGGTTTTAAAATGCAATTACTAATTGTTAATGCAGCCAACTCGACAAAACGAATGATGCAGAAGTTCTTATTTTTGAGGCTACTTTCACGTGCAATCCTCAGAATGGAGTCCCAAAATCACATATTGTACTGTACATTTCATAGAAAAACTTAGCAGTCAGCTGTTAAAAATAGGGCGTTCCACTTTTTCATGAATTTAAATTGAAATTGATTGAGCTAGTTCCTGTGCGCATTTCGCTGTTGCGAATGCAGAGCACCAGGAAACATTTAGTCAAAATATTTCCTAGAACAACTGAAGATATTACAGTGGACGTCCAATAGAACGAATTATATAATGTCAAGACCATTTTCGTAATGTTGGAAAATTCGTACTATTGAACCAAAGTTTTTTCTTCAAAAATGTAATTAGATTATATTTTGTCTTGGTACTCCCTACTGGAATATGAAATTTTCTTTGGCATAAAAATCACTCGTAGAGCGCATTTTTCATTCTTTTAATTTCTCCAGTTGTTATTCTATAGCGGGCTTTTAGTGCACCTGTTGCAGCTGTTTTATTGGATTTGGATAACCCATAATTGCTACAAATTTCAAATAGAAATCTTTCACTTTCACTGTCTTCTATAAATTTTAATTTATTTCTTTAGGATCAAGCAATATTCCATATTTTTTTACTCAGATTTGAACTCAAACCAAAAAATTTTCATTTCAATATAAACCCTAAACAGTTCACCAATTACGTATAAATGTTAATTAAAGTAAAAAAGTTCCAAAGAAGCAAATATATTTAGGAAATAAATTAAAAATTATAGAAGGCAATGAAAGTGAAAAATTTTGTATATGAAATTTGTAGCAATACCGACGAAGGAGGGCGCTGTCATGTCCGCTAGCATACACCAGTATCAATTGCTGCCGGTACTGTTCAGTGACCAGTGCTATGCCTTCATCATTTTAAATATTTCGTATGTATGGAATGTAGAAGACGCGACATAAGACACTTGTCATCATTATTAAATTTCAGTAGCAACTAAATACATATTTGGCTGTTGGGCGCAGAAAAAAAAAATAGGAAAAAACTAAACAAAACTGTAAATCAGGCATACTCGTATTCCTTCAAAAAATACCCCCTTATTCGTATTATAGAGTATTAAAAAAATTTGTATTCGTACTATAGAACTGCCAATGCAAAATAAAAAATGCCCTTTCGTACTATTGAAAATTTGTGGAAGCAAAAGTTCGTACTATTGGACGTCGTCCGTATATTAAACCCTTCCTTTATTGAAACAAAGTTTAATCGCTCTACAGTATATTTTGCATTTTCCTTGTCTCTCTGGGCCACACCATCTCATGTCCTATGAAGATTTCTTAAATCTTTCCTTTCCCTTAAATTCATCTTTTTTTAAACAATGTGACACTTTTCGAGCTATTTGTTTCGGAAAAATTAAATCACATGGACGACAATGTTCTGCTTTTGCCAAAAAAAATTATTATTTGTTATTTTTTTATTTCAGCTGAAATCTCCTTAGATGACTGAAAGAGGTTTCGTTTCGTATCCATCCATAATTGAGCTTGTTTTTTTCCAACAGCACCATGTCTTTTTCTATTGTTTTCCGGGGCTTAAAAGCATCAACAAGAAGACTTTCAGATCGTTCAATTAAATCCACTATAGATTTAGAGGACTCATCCCATTCTCGAATCAGGGATTAATCAGGGCTGTCACAGAATCCAATGTAGTCGGAATTGAATTTGAAAAGACGACAAAAAAATACTTTTGTGTCATAAATTTCAATGTTATCGGTTTTATGTTCAAAACAGATAATAATTCGAGATTAAATAAAAAACCGATAAGATTGAAATTCATGACACAAAAGTATTTTTTTGTCGTCTTTTCAACTCCAATTCCGACTACATTGGATTCTTTTGGAAAACGCAAAATTGTTTAACAATGTACCACCTATTTTTTAAGTTTCTTTATTTTCAATGATTTTTTTTCGCTGAACAGCAGTTTATTTGTTTGTAAAAAAATTTCCTTGTTTTTTAGTGGCTTTTTAATCCAAAGTGATTATTATTTTTTGGCTAAAGTTCGTAACATTTTTAATCAGAAAGAATTGGACATGAGACAATATTCCAAAGAAACAAGCGAACATTTTAACATTAATTAATTTCAACTTACACAACAGAACATAAACAACGTTGTTTTTCGGGAGCCGCTACACTCCCATCATCAGTGTTCATGTGTGTTTCCAGGTATCATCCACTGTTTAGCTGGCTCGGTTGAAAATGATTTCAAATTTTTATTTATACAAATAATGACTCGAAAAAGCATACGAGAGTTATTTGTATCGTACTTTTATTTTTATTATTTTTTTTCAAAGAGAAGTCCCATCTCAGGTAATTTATGTCTACCAACCAATTCGATGTGTTACTTTCTTTCGGAAAGGGATTTTTTAGAAAGTCTAGATGGTAAAAGTGAGAAGAAATTTTTTAAAAGAAATCGAAGAAATCGAAACAGGTGATTATATCATATTATACCTATTTTAATGCTCACATGTGCATATTCCAGTATTTGAAAATGTTTTATTGCTCTTAAGAGTCCTTGGCATAACTTTGAGTTTAGTCAAACAATTCGTTGGGTTTGTTTTTTTTTGTTTTTTTATTTCTTCAAACCAAGAACAAACAAAAAATTCAAAGTGTCAAATGTTAATAAGTTATTGTTAATGAGTGGGAGTGTTTAGAAGTGTCAGCGCTGCTAAAAAGCAAAGAATTTAAAATATTAACACAAAAAACCAAAAAAAAAAATAAATAAAAAGAAAAAATAATTGACACAAAACAATATCAAGACTCGTACATAAGATATTTATGTTTCAAAATTAAAATACAACACATACAACATTCGTTTAATATTTTAATACTTTTCATTAAAATTTTAAATGATTTCGAAAGATTTTAGAAGAAAAAAAAAACAATTTGCTTTGACTCAAATTTGTAGAAAACATTAAATGCCAGCCAGCGAGCGGTCTGTGTGAGAACACCGCAGCCCAGTCAGTAGTCAGTTTGGCTGTTCGCAGGTATTTTTAACATAAAATTATTATGATGCTGCTGATGACTGCTGACTTTTCTTAAGCAAAAATTTTAAGTAGACTATTTTTATGAGTTTTGAATATGAATTTGTTGTTTCTGTTTCAAAATAATTTGGGACGGCTAGACAATTATGTTGCCATAATCTTTTATTTTCTTATTTGTCACGTAAATCATCAGACAGAAACGAATCTTAATGACTGATCTCACTGCGCGGTCTTAATAATGAAAAACGCATAACATTCAATTAAGTGTTTAGAAATGTTTACGAAAAACTGAGTATGAAAGGCTATCGGAGGCGATGGTTGACATATTTGGCTCACAATCGCCAATAAACGCAATAGAATGACTAATTCCGTCGCAATCCCGATGAATTTCTTTGCCGAATATAGAAATCGTCGTTCCGAAGTTTTCATTTCTTTGGAAAATTTAGTCTAAAGTTTTAACATTATCTACAAAAAAATATTATTAGATGTTCCGAATTTCTACTATTTCCGGAGCACAAGTTCAGGATCTTAGACCCGCTTTACACACATCAGATTTGACTCGTCACGTCTTGAGTGAGTTTTTAGGAGAAGCGGTCTTATCTCGTTTTTTTCTCTTTTTTTAATTTTGTGAGAACTTCGGGACGATGAAATATTAGCAGAAGTTAAATAAATAGAAATGCGACCGACAACAGTCAATGCAATGGATTTTTCCTGAAGAAATCTGCCACAAAGAAGGTGAAAACAGTTGTGTGATGTTTATGGCATTATCTACAGTGAATATTTGGAAAAAGTAAAAACAATATAAGAATAATATTATTCATGTTTGCAGAATGAATTAAGCAAACACATCAAGATAAAACGTCCCATTTTGGGGTGAAACAAACGATCACCCATCAAGATAATCCTCGAGTGCACACTTGTTCAATTTCATTTACAAAAATACAAGCGATGAGGTTCGCAGCCATCTTATTTCACAGAAGCGGCAACTAGATGCAAGTTGCCCATTTACAAAGTTTAAAAAATGGCTCAAGGGAAAGACATAAATACGAGTCTCTGCAATCAAAGCCTGTTTGAAAAATTTTAAAAACCTTGGATGAAATGTAAAAGAGCTTAAAAGAGAGGCAATATTGTTTAAAAACAAAAACTTAGCAATTTTTTTTTTATTTTTTTTTTTGGGGCTCAAGCACAATTTGAAAAATTCTGAAGTAAAGTATTTTTCAGATTTTTATCCGATTTTTCGGAACAGGTTTAAAGGTCGCACAAGTCGAATTTTCGCGAATAATCGGCTTTGTCGTATTTTTTCATCAACTTCAATGACAGAAATGCGTAGGGATTTTTGTAGAGAATTTTTTTTATGTGCAGACGAAAACTGTCTTTCATCATACGCAGATATATTTGAAAAAAAATACTGCTTTTAAAATTTGTATGATTTTGGGACACCCTAATCTATATAAACTTATAACTTCACGAAATGTAAAATACTTTTAACAATTTGAACCGTCTTTTGATTTTTGACTAAAACTTAACTTCTTAATTGATTCAAATAATTATTTCAATAAATTTTGATTAAAAAAGCTTCTCCAAGCTTAAAAACTTTATTTATTCAATATTTCGCTCTTTCTATGAAAAGTTTCTTCAGCCATATTTGAATAATATTAAAAATTGTTTGATTTCATTGTATTTGAAAACAAACAATTATTAATTTTATTTAAATATTTTATAGAGAATGCAAAATATTGAATAAATAAAACTTCTATATTTTTATACTCGTATGTTGACCTTACAGCTTGAAGAAGTTTTTTAATAAAATATTAACGAAAAAGTCAAAAAACTCGAATAATTATTTATTTGATTAAACAAAAATTTTTAATTAATTTAAATAAATTTTCTATAGAGTTTAGGACTTATTCATGAGTTGTGTTCAACAGCTTTCGTGATTTCTCTAGCCTCGCAATTTTTGGAAACGCTTCACGCAGCCCATTTTTTCTAGCGAACTGGGGAGGAGCTGGAGGGGATGTTACCTAGTAAAACGCTTTGGAATTGCCGTGTAAGGAATACACAAGTTAAAGCATTTTTCTTTACGAATCAAATTACAAAATAACCCTTTAGATAACTATTGTTCTAAATGTCTTTGCGATTTCATCTCTCTGCATTTCTTAGTATTTCTGGTTAAGCCGAGTGCTAGTAGTCAAACCCCTACCGGCTTCTCTATACTCTCCAGCTGTTGCCAATTAGTTGTCAATTGCTATTTCTTATTTAAAGTGTAATAACCGCGGCTGGCTTCACAGCCTTTTTTAAGTACAGTCTCGATAGTCAACTTTGTCAGACGATATTTCCAATAATCTCCATGTTCTGTTGCTAAAGCAGTTACCCAGTTTCGATTACAGCGATTATATCTTAAGTACTTTTTTCGTAAATGTTCCTTGGAGAACACTCCAGCTGAACTGCTAGCAGTTGTCTCCTCCCCTCATTTTAAGTTTATAGAGGCCAACGACTTTAAAATCGCTTGTAAAATTATTAATTTTCTAATATTAGAAAATATTTTGTATCTGCTCTTTCTTCTTTTTATCCACATGCCATTCTAGGATTTATCATTATTTGAAAATCTTTGCTACTGTTACAATCTTTCCATACTTTTTTATATCTTTTGTAACACGATACCATGTCATGCTAGACAACAAACAAAAAACAACATCGTCTTCAACCCAAACTTTCGAAAACGGTATTGATATTAAATATTATACGAGCATCTTGGTTCTTTTTTTACATTAAAAAGTCTTTGACATTTGAGTAGTTTCCTTGACTTCACAGCTAATGTTACCGAAAGGTCTGATAAAGAGCAAAAAAAGTATATAAAATAAAGAACAATAGAGACAAAACGGAGAACGAAAATGATTGCAAAGAAAAAAGGGCAGGAGTATAAACAATTCAATTAAATATAATTTTATCTTTAAAAACGAACTGACATCGTCGGATTATAACAAAAACAATATATAAAAATACGAACAGAATGTTGCTTATTTTTTTCGTACGATTCAAACACACAAAGAAACAGAAATAACACAACAATAGAAATAAAGGACAAAACGGAGCTGAAGTTAACACAAAAAAAAAACACACAACACAGCACACCAACAAAAAGTGGTATGAAGTTATAAAATCCTTGAAAGGTTAAAGACTTTTTAGTGTGTTTCAAAGGACGAGATTGCTGTTTGTCAGGACAATGCGGTTTAGAGCAAAGAACTTTCTAACAAATACAAACACACACGTACACACATAAATATTACAAAAATAAAATCTTAATAATAATTGAGTGAGTAATTCTTTGGGAGGAGGAGTTAAAGCTGAACTAAAACAAGCTTATTTAAGGTGTGCTAACGAATTGATTTTGTCGATACGTAATATTTTATTATATTTTTGGTTTTAATTCCTATTTTAAAATAATTTCTAAGAATTATTCGTATAAAAAATTATCCGAATAAAAATTATTCGAATAAAAACTATTCGAACAAAAATGTTTCAATAGAACTATAAAAAAAGTTGTTAAATAAAATTATGGGGAAAAAACTATTTAAAGAACAGTATTTTTATAATTATATGATATATAATATTTCAAAGAATATTATTCGAATAAAAATTATTCGAGTAAAAATTTTGCAAAGAAAACTATAAGAATAAAACTATGGGAAAAACTATTTAAACAACAGTACTTGAATAATTATACGATATACAATTATTCAAAGAATATTATTCGAACAAAAATTATTCGAATAAACATTATTCGAATGCAAATTTTGCTTATAAAACTATAAAAAAGTTGTTTAATAAAACTATGGGAAAAACTATTTAAACAACAGTACTTGCATAATTATACGATATACAATTATTCAAAGAATATTATTCGAATGAAAATTATTAGAACAAAAGTTTTTCAAAAATAGAAGTATAAAAAAAGATCTTAAATAAAATTATGGGGAAAAACTTTTTAAAGAACAGTATTTACATAATTATACGAAATATAATTATTCAAAGAATATTATTCGAATAAAAATTATTCAAATAAATTTTTTTTCTAAAAAAACTATATAAAAGTTGTCGAATAAAATTATTTGAAAAACTATTTGAATAACAGTATTTGCATAATTATACGATAAACAATTATTCAAAGAATATTAATCGAATAAAAATTATTCAAAATAAAAATTATTCAAATAAAAATTAATCGAATAAAAGTTAATCGAAGAAAAATTACTCTAAATAAATTTTTTCAATTTAAGCTATTAAAAATATATATTCGAGTAAAATGACTTTGGCATAGCAAAATAACTACATATGTATGTATACAATTTAATTTAATTTCGAATAAGCAATAGGTTTACAATATCGGTTTATGAGAAAAAAGCTACCCTGTTTAGAAACTACAAATTAGAAATGCACTGCTTGCCAGTTTATGTTTAAGGATATCAAAAATTACAACAACAAAAAACAAAACGCTTAAAAATATATAATTTATTCTACGTTTTAATTTATTTGAACCAAATACAAGAAAAGCACATTAAAAACGCAGTTTTAGTCTCCACTACAAAGCTATCAAGGCGCGTTTGTTAAGCAACAAAGGACCGAGGAAGTAAGTGATTCGCAGTCAGCTCTTTGTTGCATGTGTCTAGTGTTTAATATGCGTACAAAGTAGTACAATTGATTTAAGTATTCATTGGAATTTCATTTTATACTCGTATTTGTTGAAGCACAGTTCCTTTATACCGTCCACACAGCTCTCATCAAGTTTTCTTTCTGGCTTTGCTTACAATATTTAATGATTTTTGCTTTTGTGCTCTCTATCATTGTTTTATATTTATTTATTTAATACCTTAACTGCACATGTACGTGTGTAAGTGTGTTATTCCTTTTTAAGTTCATTTACACTTTTCGATTTCGTTTTTTTTCTTCTTGCTCTTTTTTCTTTCTACTGAAATCCTTTTGTGTTTGCCAATGCGGCATTTCATATTACAAAATGTGTATGAGTGTCTTATGGAAAAACCATATATGTACGAGTACATACATATAAATTAATTAAGATATAAATGAGGGATTGAAAATCGTGCATAGAAACACGCACGTACGTATGTCCTTTTTTTAATAAATATGTTTGTATTCTTTAATTTGCTTTGACGCCAAAGCAAGATATTTTTCCTTTTTGTTGTTGCTCAAAGTTCTTCCTTTTCACATATTCTTTTAATAAGATTATTCTTTATATTTTAAGACAAAGAGGAGCTTTAAAACTTAATTATCAAGTTGGGTTAAACAATAGACGGCAGCTGGATAAATTATCGGATTCGCCTGAACTCAGCGTGTAAGAAGGTTTTCTTTTTTGTTTTTTGTTTTAACTACAATTAATTCCTCAGACTTGTTTTACATCATCTGATAGACTACTATGTAATCAAAATAGGTATAAAAGGCTTTATTCATATTTTTTTATTCTTATTATTAAAAAAGGATTTTAAAACATATTTCCATTAGAGAGGGGATCGTGAGTAACTTTTCACTCACGCTAACGATAAAAAAATTTATTCATGCACAAATTTATATTTTTGGTAATATCATTTGCAAGCTCTCGTGATTGGAAAAAAAATGGTGAGAATCACGAAAACTCACACTCACGAAATATTTTCGAAAAAAATTTTTTTTAAATAATTAACAAAAATAAATTACTTGAAAAAAATTACATGAAAAAATTACAATAAAGCAAAAAACAATCACGAAAAGTCTACTCATGCACGCTCACTCAAACTAAATTTCATGCACGCTCAGCTGATTGAAACAAAAAACTAATCATTATAAAGCGTGATCATGACCGATTAAAAATGTTACGAACTTTATCCAAAATAATAATCACTTTGGATTAAAAAAATCACTAACAACAAATTGTTCGAAAAATAATCACATTAAAACAAAAATTTTTGTTTTAAAATTGCAATACTCATAGAAAATTCATCTTCGTATTAATGACTCCATTTCATTTTGACAGCAATGTTATGACAAATGCCATCAAAAAGTGAAGATCCAACATCAATTCGATTGGATGCACTCGATTCCATATTTTGTGTTTAGTGCTGCTCCAAGTTAAAAAAAAATTACCTTAATATGTATTTTGCCTTATAGTACATTAACATTGCACCGGCAATTAATACTCAAGCGATTTCCAATCATTGAAATATAGTAAGATTTTAAAAAATTTCATACACAAAACAAAATCGTCTACTTCGACACAATATTTTGACAAAATATGCCCAAAATCTAGTGTAGTACTTACTAATGCAACTGTGGTTTTTTTCCTAATTGTACTAAAAAATACTACGCTGGGCAAGAATTTCTCTTTGTAAGGTTGGTTTGCAGCTGCTTTTTTTTGATAATTTTTTACATGAAGTTTGACATTTAAAAAGGAACATTTTAAACAACAGTTTTTGGTATGAAAACGAAATTTTGAAAAATGTAAAAAAGACCGGGTGCAAACGGTATAGATTTTGATAGAGATTTCAATTGAGATCTAGGTACTAGATTTTGTGAGAGTACGAATGCATTGTTAACAAAATTTCATATTTCAAATTTTATTCAAACAATTTCAAAAATATAAATATCCGATTTTAACTTGTACTTTTTTTAACAATTCCTTTTTTTTAATATAATATTAAATAAGTTTGAGTTTCCGGCCTTATTAAGTCTAAAAGACAAACAGCAGTTTAGGACGAGCACAGTGCAACGACAGCGACAAAAAAGAAGTTAATAATAAAAATACTTAAAAAGTGGAAAAAGAAAAATGTTTCAGAATTTTCTGCTTTCCATATTTAAGTTTCAATTTGGTTACTTTGGCAATTTTTATATTACTATTTAATAAGTAATATAAAATTCTTGAGCACTTTTTCCCACTGTAAGTAAACCTCTAGTAAATAAACAAGACCTAAAATAGCAAAAAAAAATAATTTGAAAAAAATCCGAAAGAGGTTAAAACAAGCGCCAATAAAACGTAACAAAAACTAAACTGCAACTGCAACTGCGGAACAAATCCAACAACAAAAGTTAGACACTAAAGCAAGCAACAGCCAAACAGACAAACAGCCAACGAGCAGAAATAAAACAGCTACAAAACTCATTTATATTTAACCAAATAAAAATATAAAACATGAACTACAACAGCTAAAAGAAACAAAAAAAAAAAACACTAAACAATTTAAAATATTAAACAAAATTAAAAATAGCAGGAACAAAAAATTCCAACTCTACGAATGCCAATATGGAACAGAGGGAGGAGTTGTAGAACAAGTAATCTGACAGGAAAAATGACTGAAGAATGACTGGCACAACGACCAGTGTTAAGCGATTTAATGTGCACTCCGCAACAGCAACAACAACAACAACAACGACAATAACAACAACAGCAACAACAGCAATAATAATAATAAAGAAGAAAAAAGTTTGCAGACATTTATAAGGTCATGGTAACAAATCGGAAGACATGCTTGGAACGCGTACACAACAATAGAGCTGTCTTTTTTGCAGGAAACAAACCACCACAACATGCAACAACATAATTGAACAGGTTGTTCAGAAAGAGCAGCACTAAAAAAAATGCAGCAACACCAAATTTCTACTCATTTCGCGTTAAACTCCTAAACTGGTCATATAGTAATTGCTGTGCACTGCTGATGATGATTATAATGGACTCCTGCATTACTACTGATACGGAGGCCGCAAACCTGAAGCCAAAAAAAAATTGTGAACCAGCCAGGCAGCCATCCAGCCGCTTTAGCCATTTAGTTGAAATAATAGAGTAACATTTTCGTATTTATTGGGTTGTTTGCGTTTGTTTGAATGATGGCCAACTGCTTGCTATTTAGTTTGGAATAGATTTAAAAAAACATGATTACAACTCGCTTAAGTCAACAGACACCATTTAACACACACAAATACAGACACGCACACACACACACACACATACACTGTGATCAAATATTAATCTCAAATCACTTATAAAGCACTCAAATCGATCTTGTATACATCCAAAAGAAAAATCAATCAATCAGTAGTTTAATCAATCCCAAGCGGTGTTAAAAGTACGGTAATCCCAGATTTACTAAAATCAAGTACAGAAAGATTGATTTAATTACGTACGGATTTAAATGCTCAATTTAATTTAAAAAATTTTTTAGTTGATTCAAGATTTTTCACGTCATTAAAGAATTTTGTACTCATTTTCAGAAACTCCAGGATTGGTTATCAAAAGTATTCCCATTTTCGGCTTGATTAAAGTACATTTTGAGTACGACTCGTACTCAAGGTAAGTAGAAATACTTTAATTTAGTAGTACGGCGTTTTTTTTTCTGTGTAATTTTGCACGAAATTTTATTCATAACTTTACATACTATACCAAGTAAAATATAACGATATCTCTACCATTACAATCGAAAAGTATCGATGACTCTGTGATTTTCCAGAAAATTTAGGATTTATTTTACTGTTCTACAAAAGCTAAACGATAACCCCAATTACCAAATCAAATTTAAATTCTGTTCTGCCGTGTAAGTTGAAATTAATTAGTGTTAAAGTTGTCCCTTGTTCCTTTGGAATATTGTTTCATGTCCAATTCTTTCTGACTAAAAAATGTTACGAACTTTAGCCAAAATAATAAGCACTTTGGACTAAAAACTACTAACAACCAATTTGTTCGAAAAATAATCACTTTCAATAAAATCAAATTTAATCAATAACTTTTCTAAATCAAACAAAATTTAAACATGACTACAAGTCTGAAGAAAAGTTATCATTTTCTTTGTTATTCTGTAAAAGAAAAACTAATCGATAACTTAAATATTCTATTTAATTCGGTAACTTGTGGAACTGTTTCACTCCCGTAGACAAGTTGTTAGTTATATAACGAACTTTAGGGAATTATAAAAAATTATGATAAACAATAAATTATACTAATACTTTAGATTTTTTCTTTTAATAGAGAAAAGTAATCGATAGATAACTTTTGTTTTCTAAAGAAATTATTTGTATTGTATGCAATAAAAAAATAGAAAAATATGTTGGTGATTTAATAATTCTATAAGTAATTTTCGGAAACTTAAGGATTATAAAATATGCGATTAAGCGATAACTGTTATAAACTAAAAGAAATTTGTATTTAATAAAATATTTGTCGTTATAATAATGAAAATATTTATCGATAATTTTTATAAATACGATGTTGCTGATTTCGGCATTAAATTTATATAACTTAAGGATTATGTCGAATGCATTTAAATTTAATACAGAATCAGCTGATTATTTCACAAATTTTGAAAGCTGTAAACAGAAATTACAATTATTCTATAGAATATGAAACACTTTTTGTGCTTTCTTAAGTAATTAACACTTACAAAAAAGTAATAACTAATTATATATGCGCTAAAAAATGTATCGATTAAATTGTGAAATTCTAATAATTTTAAGAGAAATAATTTTAAACTTTTGTAAAAAAGTTTGTATATTTTTCTTTTTCGGAAATTCTTGATTTATTTTATATTTTATAAATAAAACTTTTTTTTATTATAGAAAATAGTTGTTTATTAATTTTATAGAACATTTCAATTTTTTATAAAAAATTCGATTTCTAAAAAATATCGATAACCTTTAGCAAAGATGTTGATAGTTTTTAGATTTAAAAAATTTACCGATTACAATCTTATTCTATGCAGCGTAAAAATTGTCAATTAATCAGCTATTAGAAATAAAAGTTATCGATAAATTTCTATTCAATAAAAAAGTATTCGATAACATTGGTAATTGTTAGAAAAGTTAACGCAAAATATGAAATTATCTATGATTTTTGTTATTAAAAAAATTTCGATTACTTAGCACTGTTTATCGATCACTTTTATGTGTTATCTAAAAATAATGCAATACGGAAAATTAATTATAAGTATTTTTTTTTTTTAATAAAAAAAAGTTTTAGATAATTTTTTCATCTTACGAAAAGTTATCGATAACTTTTATATTGAATAGAAAAAGTAATTTATAAACTACGTGGTTATTCGAAAATTTATCGAAAAAAAGGTTAACTGTACTAATGAGAAGTAATCGATAATTCTACTGTTCAATTCAAATTTGTCAAAATGAATTATCAATTACCCATCATTTTTCATCTTTTGAAAAGTAATCGATAACAAAAACTTTTGATTGTTAAGGATTTTTTAGCGTTTCATTGGTGCTAATGCCAAACCATCAGTAGAGCTTAAACCACCTTTTTGAAAATCTTTGAAAAAAGATATCGAGGCAATCTCGATTAAAAAAGTAATAGATTATTTTATTGAAAAGCTAGAATGAGTTTGCGGTTTTCAGAGGCAAATGTTCCACATGTCTATTTTACATCAAGATCTCCATTATTTGATTTTTATTGATATTTTGCCGAAGTTTGACTTTTTGTGTAACATGAAGAAAGTTACTTTTTATATCACTTGAAATTTTTTCAAGTGTAATTGTAATATGAACTTTATGTCATTTGAAACTTGACAATAATTTATTTGTGTTAAAATAAATTTGTTTGCACAGTTTATTTTTTTGTTTAACTTTTTCATGTGTTTCGTTTGATAAGTTGTAAAATAATCGCTTATAACACCAACGCAAACAACGGAAGAAAAAAGAAACAATTGAAATTCAAATTATTGATAAGATGAAAGGTACTTGAGAAGAGCACACACAGACGTCATAATCGATAACAAACAGTGCGACACTTGACCAAAAAATCGGTTGAAAAAAGAAAAGAAAATGGAATAAATTACATCGAAAACAGACTGAAATGAAAGTTTAAGGAACTTTTAATTCTTTTGAAAAAAAATTCAAAAATATTTATTCGATTCTAAATAAAATTGCTTATAATAATAATTCAGTGGATTGGCGCATTAATACCAGGCGCAGAGGCCAAAATGATATGAAATGAATAGAAATGTAAAATAAAAATATAAAAAAAATTAGGATCAGCTTACTAATTAGTTTATTTGTAGTATGGACATTACAATTTTCCATTTCTGTTTTAACCGAAACTAATTAAACTGAATTAAAATTTCTCCATGCAAAATGCATTTGAGCAAAAATATAAACGAAACTAAATAATTGAAAATGTATTCACTTTTAAATTCTCCCTTATTCTAATAAAATGGCAGCAATTAGTGGTCCATTTCATATATTCCTAATAATTAGGAATATAAAAGAACGTAATTAATAAATAGTGGAGAATCGTAATAAATTGATTATTTCATTTCCCACCACCAATTAGGGATGGACACCGCTCACGTGATTTTTTTGTTTGTTTTATTGTATTTTTTTTTTCTTCATTTCACCTAAAATTTTTTTTCATTTCATTTTAATTTTTCAATTATTTTATTTTTTTTTCATAAAATCTTTGTGAGCGTGAGTTTTCTTGATTATATCTAATTTTTTTTCTAACAAAAATTCAGCGTGAGTGCGCATGAGTATATTTTTGCCGTTATTGTTTCGTGATTTATTTTTTTGCTTTGTTGTAATTTTGTTCATTTAATTTATAATTTTTTTTTCAATTATTTTATTTTATTCTTTAAGTATTTCGTGATCGTGAGTTTTCGAGATTGTGACAAAATTGTTTGGACGCTCACGTGGGCCTGCATGAAGGTGATCCAATAATAATGAGAAAAAGAAATAGTTTTTATCGTGAGCGTGCATGAACGTGAGTATAAAAAAAATTAAGCGTGAGTGGGCATAAATAGACTTTTAGGGTGATTGTTGCGCAATTTTTTTTGTTTGTTTTATTGTATTTTTTTTTTCTTCATTTCATCTAAAATTTTTTTTCATTTCATTTTAATTTTTCAATTATTTTATTTTTTTTTCATAAAATCTTTGTGAGCGTGAGTTTTCTTGATTATATCTAATTTTTTTTGTAACAAAAATTCAGCGTGAGTGCGCATGAGTAAATTTTTGCCGTTATTGTTTCGTGATTTAATTTTTTTTTTGCTTTGTTGTAATTTTGTTCATTTAATTTATAATTTTTTTTAAATTATTTTATTTTATTCTTTCTTAAGTATTTCGTGATCGTGAGTTTTCGAGATTGTGACAAAATTGTTTGGACGCTCACGTGGGCCTGCATGAAGGTGATCCAAAAATATAAGGTTGTGCACGAGAAAAAATTATTTTTTTCGTGAGCGTGCATGAGCGTGAGTGTAAAGTGAATCACGATCCCATCTTTTTAGTACTAAATACATCATAATGCTCAACAATACTTAAAAATATGCACCAAAAAATTTGTCTACCTTCAAGTTGGCATAACACTTCATGATACCTAAACAGTCATAGAACAGACAGACATCTAGGAATGAAAAGACTACATCAGTGACGCACCTGGAGCAGCAGTGCAACTCAGTTTTCATTCCGTAGTAAAGAAACAAATCACATTTGTCATCACATTTTGTTAAATATTAGTTTTTCGAAAAAAATTATAGTGATTGAATGTTGATTGTATAATGTTATACAATCAGATCCGGCCCATTGTGCGCCAGCGGTAAAATGATAACCCAACATTGTGAAAATACATACTTTCCAAGAAGACGAACGGTTATGGAACATGTCACAGCTTCCAGCTCTTAAAGACAAAATAAGCGTTGGTTGCTAAGCAGAATTTTCTTTGTATTATACATTTTTCTATTAAGAAATATTTTTTTTCATTTGTGTGGAATTTTCATTACAAAACGCATGACTGAATGCATGTTTACAGAAAATTTTCTAAACATCTCTACATCGTCGTAATGATTATTATAATCATTATTGTTATCATTAGCAGTTAAAAGCGAAGAAAAAATAATAGAAAAAAATTAAATATTATTTGCATGATCACATTCCAATCCATCACAGCGAATATTCACGTTTTGTAGAGCAACTACTCTCAAATGCAACAAAAAAGAAATTAAAATAAGTGCATAAATAGAAAATAATTTACTACTTGTTTAAAACATTTGTTTTTATTTCGTTTAGTTTTGTAGTTTAATTTTTTGTTGTTTTTATTTTTCGTATTTTTTTTCTACATTCTCGTATATAAAAACAAAAGCAATTTAAGCACGAAAAAATTATAAATATTTTGCCATAATGATTTGATATCATGCATTTCTCTGACTAATGCTGCTGAGAGGCTGGTGGGCCTGACGGACTGACTGGGTGACTGACTGACTGACTAACTTGCTGGTTGTTTGGCTGTTCCTGCCTTTTAAAATCAGTTCCATCATACAGAAACTATTTCATAACATTTACACGTTTCAAGCTCGTTGCATGCAACACAAACAATCATAACAATTTTTAACTATTTGTAAGTCTGTTTCTACGTCTAGTGATTGCCAGCCAGACGGCCTTACTTACTGACTTGACTGGCCGACTGATTGCCTGCCTAAGTGCCTGGCTAGTGGATTCTCTGGTCGTTAAATGTAAATGATACCGCAGCACATCACATCACCATCATGTCATATTATATTGTACACACATATGTACATACACACACGTATACACGTAAGCCATCATCTATCTGGGTGGTGTGTGATTTGGTTGCATGTATGTATAGATGAGTTTTATATCTCGTCGTTACAAACAAACTTATTTCGAACAAGACGACACGTCTACTAAAGCCTTATGACGTTTATTAGGGTGCAACAGAAACAACAACGACAAAATAACTAAAGCGTGTACTGCAATAATAACACTTCCATGCGTTCATATTCAAAACAACAACAAATTCCTATCGCTTAGTCAACATTCCCACAGAACTTTCAAAACATCAATTGTTGTTATGTAATAGAGATGGGTTTGTGAATTGTCATTCACTCATTAAAACGCACCTTGGAGCAGGGCTGGCAAACGTGACGATTTTACGTCATTTAGACGATTTTTTTATAGCGAATATCACAGAATGACGTTTGACGATATTTGTTTAGTATTCCTTATACTTTGACGATTTTTTGACTTTGCTACTTTTTGCTCAACATAACCTCTACTTCGCAAAATGTCAAGCTCTAAAAATATATTTTTAAAAATTTGAATGACATTAACGAGCTTTACTTTTGTTTTTTAAAATATGTCCTTAATTTAATGAATAATCTAAACAAAATTGAAGAAATTCAAATTCACAACATGCACTCTGAAATGACGAATATTTTTTAAAAAAGTTTTAATAATTTTTTTAGTAAATGATTGTATAAAAAATATTCCTCTAAATCAAATTGATTTCCATAAACGTAAAAAATTTTTTAAAAAAGGAAGAAGTATAAGAAATGTTAAGACAATATACAATTGATGCTGAAACTTTCAATCAATTTATTGATAATTGTGTATCATTTTACGTTGAATTGTGTTGCCGATATAAAAAAATATTTGATTTCGATGACAAAACTATAAAAAAATTTTAATTTAATTACATCATCTGTGATTTTGAAAAAAAAATCACCGAAATTCTTTCTTAATTAAAAGTTTTTCCTAATCTAGTCTCTAAAGAAAAATATCAAGATATTGAGAATGAAATACGAGAACTAAGACTTTTAAATTTTGGAGACACCTCATTAAATGTAGATATATTTTGGATAAGAGGAAATTCAAATAATCTACCAAACAATAGACCTGTTTATCCAAATTTATGTGAATTTGTAAATAGCTTAATGACTTTGCCAAAACTCTTCAGCTGATGTTGAAAGAAGATTTAGCAAAATTAATCTTAATAAAACAAAGAAAAACTGATTTTTTCAAAATCAATTTATTAAATTTCTAAAATTATTCCAGATATGCGACCGATTGGGTGCCATTAGGGACCACTTTGACTACCCTACCTATATAGTGCACAACGTGTGAAATTCCATATTTGACCAAAATGGAATTGGAAATCTTTTCCAGAAATTTCACTAAAAAATCTATTTTTTTTAAATTAATTTTTGTAGTGCCTGCCGACATATATCCCATATCCTATTATTGTAACATCATTAGGCGCTTACTGGAGAATTTTTACCATAATTTTTTTGGCATGGACTTAGTCCCAATTCCTAGAGTTTTCGTTTTTAATTAAATTTGTGACTACTGTTAACCGTTTTACAGAGCTCTGTTAACTGCAAAATAAGCTATGTTAAAAATTTTGGTTCGTGTCTCTGCTATATAAATACGAATTTATCTTCCTTCACACACATGCCAAACCATTATACCCTTAATCCTCTCCAAAGCTGAAAACCAACATCATAACAAGACTGAGAATTGGTCACAGCATACTTTCACATCAACACCTTTTGGACAACAAACCTGCTTCACAATGTTCCACTTGCAACACACAGCTCAACATTATTCACGTTTTAAACGAATGCCCCGCTTATTATTCTTCTAGGAAGCGAATATTTGGAACTAACATAGTACTTTCGAATTCACTGAAAAGCACATCTGACGACAATATTAATCGTATTTGCAACTTTCTGTTTGAAAATAATTTAAGAATCTAACTTGATCCAAAATCGCAATTGAAAGCCAACGCAGCTATTACTCACTTCTCTTTCGTATTTAGTTACCATAATTGTATTATGTAACTAAAGTTTTAAATAAATAAATAATATTTTTAATATCTCAAGTATCTTAATGATTTGGAATGATTTTCTCTCTAGATATTTTTTTTTAATTTTTCTAGCGGATTTTATTCATTCTTTAAGCCCGGCATATTGCCGGTTGAAATATTTCTAGACATTCATTTATGTGGAGGGTTAATATCAATTACATGCATTAATTACATACACACAGGCGTACATACATACATACTACATAAATTCATGCACAAAAATGGAAACACAATCAAGTTTCATCATGTTTAAGCGTGCATACATGAATATTTGTATTTGAAAGTTTAGAATTTACATCAATAGATTTTACAGGCACTCATCATCATCATTGATATGCATATTTTTGTGCGTCTATGTGAGTGTGTGTGTGCGTGTGTGTGTGTATTTTGCGTGTGTTTATATCTATTTAAACTACTGGTTGAGTGGAGAGGGTTATTAAATAATTTTCCCATGTCAATAATAAGTACAGAAATAATTTTCCAAACTATTTTTCCTGCAAATGTCATGATGACATTGACAGCGGCATGCAGTATTTTTGCAATTCAAATCAAATTTCATTCACCCTTTGACACCCGTATTTTAAGGTGTCATTGCGCAAAGTTTTTTGTGTCTATACAAAATGTTGATTTTTATATGGTGCTACATATGCTGAGTCGTATAGAGATTTGTTTGTGAAATTAGTGAGTTTGCCGAAACTTATTAATTACACTGATTGACAAAACTGAACTTTTGACTTCCTAAGGTGGAAAACAGAGGTAGAAAAAATTTGACACCCAATTTTTTTTACATGAATTATATATTTCATAAAAAATACTGATACTTTGCTTACAATTATACTTGATAATATGTTTTTTTTTTTAAACTAAAAGGCTCGTCTAGCGTATAGGAGATGGGATGGACAAGCCGTTGAATATTTAGTCCAAAATAAAAAATTTCAATTAAGGGAACAATGTGGGAGTAACTTCTTCCAGTCGGTCGATAAGTGGCGTATGTAGTTTTGAGGCAACAAACATGGAAACAAATAAAAAAAGTGCCGTGTGGCAATCGGGGACTGCCACGGCAAAGCTATTGCGTAGCATTTTTTATCAACTTATGCAATTATAATTATTTATTTATTTTTTATTTATGCAGTATTTTTTTTCTGCCATCATCCATATCCCTGAGATGACCGCCGCTATATCATCTGCGTATCCTACAAGATGTGTGTCTTCAGGCATCCCGATACTGAGTATCTCATCGTAACTCAGGTTCCAAAGATCGGGACCCATAATTGATTCCTGAGCTGCTCCAGATGTAATTGTTTTGACTCTCTGGCCCTCTGGCGTGTCGTAGATGAGCTTACGATCTCTCAGGTAACTTTGAGGAATTTTCATTAGGTACCCGGGGATGCGGAATCTTTCTCGTAGAGACTTCGTAATATCTGCCCATCGTAGGCTGTTGAATGCATTTCTCACATCAAGTGTAGCCAAGACAATTATACGTTTTGGATAGTAGCGTCTGCGCTGGACACACAAAATCTCATACTACATCCTCAATGGCACCAAGCGTCGATTTGCCGGGTCGAAAGCCATACTGCCTCTTCGATAATCCACCAGCCATCTCAACGGCCTCTGCTAATCTGCGTTGCAGTAGTTTTTCCAGCAATATTCCGGCACTATCCAGCATGCAAAGAGGGCGATATGCTGACTTAAGAAACAAACTTAGTGTTAGGTTTTTTTCGTTACGGAATTTCTTGATTCGGTCGCCGCGCTCAAAGCACGCGATAAAAGCCATGCAATGCCTTAAACTAATCGACAACTTACTACTTTAAATTTTTTAGCACATTTAGCGCCATGTACGCCACCGTTGCACACGAACTGATTACTCGTTCGGGCCGCGTGTTCACATATTCACACGCAACCTTGATGTCCTCAAGCGTGAATGTGGCACACGATTTCCATTGGGTTTATATGCATACATGAAATGAATCTGTGGTTTCAGGAGAGCGTGGATTTGTGCTTTGCCAGAGCACTTTGCATACCCATAATGCGTCAGGGGCGGACAAAATATAGGGTTATTTGCTTCAATGAGAACAGGTGGATAGATTTTTTTTTATAATATTTTTGTCATTTTTATATTGCAATAAACAATTTTTTACCATACCAAAACCATTTTGACATTCAAATACATATTTTTTTTCAAATTCAGGTTTTCACTTGTATCACGCGGTGATCCTGGTCCACGTGATCACCGGTGCACATACGGAAAATTGAGGAAAAACCATGGAAAAAGTGAAAGTTTTCACTTTCTATTATCAAATATAAAATAGGTAGACCTAAACAGAATATTTTGAAGGAAATAAAATTTTGGGCCGAATGAATGAATTGCGATTTTGGGGCTTGGCGCGATCTGTGTTAATTCCGTTACAAAATTCATTTAAAAGGCGAATACATAATTTATTTTAGCAACCTTCTAAACTTTTCTGAGTTTTGGAAACCGCAAACTAAATTGTATTGAAAATTGCAATAAAAAGAAAACTGTTTTCCGTAATGCAAAAAAAAAAGTCTGACAATCTAAAATATTCACAAAATTGAAAATGTTCATTTTTAAAAGCCAATCATACCATTTAAGCCAGCAGCAGCGGTAGTAGATTGCAACAGCAATTCAATGGCAAAGACAGGCAGGCAAGAACAAATAAAATGTCTACGGCATTACAGTATTTAAATATTTGTAGAGAAATTACGTTTAAAATACAATTTTAAATTTCAGTTACAAAATAAACATTTTCTTAATTCCTTTAAATACATTCATACATACTCGTACATGCATATGTATGTATGTACACACATAGAACCCAAAAGAGACTCAGTGTGAGTGTTAAGGAGGCCACACATTCGTGACAAGTAAAAAAGGCTGCCAAAGACAGCCAACAACATTTTTGGCATTGACACAGGTTAGTTGTTCCGTTCATTATTATTCTTACTTCTATTTCACTATTTCTATTTATTTTTATTTATTTATTTTTTTTTTGAGGTTAGTAAAGGTTAAAGTGCAACTATGCAGCCCCAAAAGTAACACAACAGCAACAGCAACAAAAAATATTATAAAGTATTTTATAAACAAATAAGAAAACGAAGTGCCACAGAAAAAGGTGGCAATCGTGACAAGTCAGAGTTGTAAACAATAAATTCCTATTTTATTAACCGCAAGAAGAGGTGGGAGTGTGAAATTTCTGAAGGGTGTGGGGACCTTTATTAAAAGAAAGAGTACAAAGTTTTTTTTTAATTTCCCACAAAGTAATGAAAAACCTCAGAATTGTTGTGTATAATTTTCGTAGCAGGCAGCAGGCCATGATGAATATGCAACATGGAAAATAGTTGCTGGAAAAAATCCATTAATTTGGGATAAAATTAATTTATGGGAAACAATAATATTCATTAGATATAAAAGTTGTTTAGATTAAGAAATCTTATTAACAAAATTTAATTCTATCGATTAATTTTCTACACAAAATTATTGTTTCCATTAAATTCTTCATACGTTAATAAAATATTCTTTACTTTTTCAGAAGAAATAAATCTGTCAGCACTTCGGCGATCCACAAATCTTTTATGTCGTCTGTCTGTCTGTCTGTCTGTCTGAACAAATAACCCGCAGTGCAAATATTGTTATAATTGAAAACCAAACTTCCAACAGACGACAGTGGTGTTCTTTGATGGCGGGAGAAAAATAAAGTAAATGCATCCATCCATTTGCTGCAGTTTCATTTAAAATCTCTTTTTTTTATACGAAATCTATTCAATGGAAGTGAGAATTTAGGGTTGCCTGACTAGAGGGAATTTGCCGTGAAAGTGTTTTTGTTTTTTTCTGTTTTTTTTTATTCGTATTGATTTTACTTATACTCCGACGTTTCAATATCTTGTGCACAAGAATTATTTTAGAAGTAAAAAAATACTAAATCGGGAATTTTTGTAAATTTTTTGGAAAGTAAAAGTTTGTTAGTATTTATCACCCCCTTAGTTTTATTTTTTGGGCTAAAACCGATATATCGTTCGATTCGTATTGATTTTACTTATATTCCGACGTTTCAATATTTTGTGCTCAAGAATTATTTTAGAAGTTACAAAAAAATTCTAAATGGGGAATTTTTTGTGAATTTTTTGGGAAAGTAAAAGTTGGAGACTCCTCTAAATGATGGCTGCGATGGGCGATATTTTTGCAATTTCCCTGAACATTTTAATGCCAATGATTTTTGTTCATAAAAAAAAGGGTTCTTCAACACCGACTGAAAGTAAAGTGTTGCTGATGACGAACGATGATGACTGATATTAAAACTCATAAATACGATTTTTTTTACACAGCTCGCTTTTTTATCAATTAAGGTTTTGTTTTTTAGTATAAATTTTGATTTTTATATTTTTTGTTACACATCAAGCAGACTAAAAACAAACAAGAACCATGTCAAGCAATCATATTTTCCATGCTGATGATTTTCACATGCAAAAAAATATTAAAACATACATACATATGTACATATGTATGCATGTATGTGTATGTGTGTGCATGTATAACAATAATTTTTTCTAGCTTTAGTTATACTTATGAATTGAAAGCATAACTATTAAAAAAAACAATATTAAGGTGGCAAATATTTGTGGTGGAGAGATCTTTTTGATTTTAAAATCTTCATTAAATAATAGACGTCGGTCCAGTAGTACGAACGCTCTTCAATACGAACTACTATTTCCTATTGACGACGCAATCGACCATATTCTAGAAATTATATGTTAAACATTTACATAAATTGTATACGATAAAATACAAAAACAAAAATACATTCTAAAAAGACAATTTAAAACTTATTCGGGATTGTCACAGAATCCAATGTTGTCGGAATTGGACTTGAAAATACGACAAAAAATACCCAAGACATTGAGGTTCATCATATAAATTATATTTTTGTCGCCTTTTCAAATCGAATTCCGACAACATTGGATTCTGTGACAACCCTGATTAGCTTTCTTTTGTTTACAAAGTATGTATAGAAAATGCTCCGTCTCATTTCTCTGCAATAGCAAATTGGACAAACATACATGCATGCTTTGTTTGTTTTTCAACCTGAAACTGATACATGCATGTGCATTAAGTTTGCATGTATTAGTATCAACTTTAAACGCTTATAGTTCCTAAGATACTGAACCGATTTTATCAAAATATAGATTGTGCACATTTGTGAATAAATATCTTCCAAATAATATACGTTTTGTCAAAATTAGCCATACAATATGAACGTAAAAGAGATCTAAAAAAATGTGTTTACCTATTAATTATATATACATAGATATCCAGTAGCGCGAACGGCACATTTTTTGCATTCTATTGCAACTATTATGTAGTAAAAACGAATGGAGATTTTTGCTAGTCCGAATGCTACAAATAACTTACCCTTCTTTTTCTTTAGTAAACAACCCATTGATTAATTTAAAAAATTCATTGCATGATAAATTAAAAATTAAAGAAAAATTTGTAAACGAAAAATCATCTTAAGAAATCATGAAGCATCCAAATTAAGGAATTGCAGTATAAAAAATGAGGTGCAAGATTTACACTTAATTCCATGGGAGATGTACAGGTGCAATGTAAAAGCTTTAAAACTCAAAAACAAATATCTATGATGACCACTTTTTTGATAGTGAAGTTTGGCTCTTAAAAAAAATCACTATGGAATAAGATTACTTAAAAATCTGGCGACACAAAGCCAAAAAAAAAAGATTCATCGGCGCATATTCAGAAATTTCCACTAAGTGTTAACTTTTTTAAGTACCTGTTTAAGTTATTCTCATTTGGTTACTTTCCGCTCGAAAAGTTTGCACTTAGTTATGGGTGAAGCTGTAACTAAATTATAACTAACTAATACATTCAAATAGCTGATTGATTTCTATTGAGTCCAAAAAAACCAACACAAAAAAATACTACAGATGTATTTTTGATCAACAAAGTTCTATTGAATAACTTTACTTTTACATCCCCTTATTTTAATTGATTTATATGCAAACTATAAGTAAAAAAATTTTTTGGGATTTGTATAAATATTTTAAAGATAAAAATTGATTCATAAAGTTTTTAAATAATTACAGTAAGTATCGTTCAAAATATTATCATCATTTTATTATCTCAACATGCCAATATGCAGGGTTGCATTTGCTATATCAGGTGAAAGCGCAGTTGCTGCACACAGAAAAAACCATCAATGTAAAACCAAAATCAAACAATGTTGATTTCATGTCATGCCATTTTTGGCAAAAATATTGACTTTATTGAGAGCTAACATACATATATCCATATTGTTGATTCAATGTTTAAAACTTTAAATTTGAACTAACAAATAGTAGATTGAACATTTTTCGTGGTTAAAATAACATTGTGCCATGTTGAATTATACACAACTCAGCTTGGTAGTAAAATAAAAAAAATGATTGCGTTAAATTTACTTTGGATGTGATAAAATCAATATTACACTACTCAATATTGATTTTATCAAATCCAAAGTTAATTTAACGCAATAATTTTTTTCATTTTACTACGAAGCTGAGTTGCGTAAAAGACAACATTTTTACATTTTAAATCAACATTGCTAATAAGTATTCCACGAATTTCAATGAGTATTTCAAAAATTACAAAAGTATAAGAAATTCTCATTGGTTTTTTAAAAGTTTTCGTAAAAGACAAGAGGTTTGAAGCTTTTCAAAAATATAGTTTAAGGTCTACTCATGATTTGGCGTTAGCACCAATTGTATAATAAAATAAAATATATAAAAAATAAATAAAATAATAAAATAAATATTAAAAAAGTAAATACATAATAGAAATCGTTTTTATTAAATTTTTTTGTGGGTTATTTAATTAAGGGCATCATTTTGAACCAACAATCATTTAGTGTTATTTTAATATGAGTATCGGTTTAATTTTAGAAGAATTTCGTGTTAGATCAATCATTGAATCGTATTTACTCAGCATTATAATTACTCACACATTAAATGAATTTCATGCTGAAAACATATTCATTCAATATGTAATTTATGTTGTTTCAAACTGAAAGAATTTTGATTCAACAAGATTCGTTCTATTATTTTAACGTGGGTACATTTCTATTCAATAAGATTCGCATATTATATTGACATGTGCTGCTGTTGTTTGCAAGTTCTCGTAAAGTCATGTTGATTTAACACGAAACGACTATAAAGAAAAATCATTAAGGAAAAATGTAAAATCAACCTTCTTTTCGCTGGTTTTACATTGTGTATATTTCTGTGTTTGCACTAGTTACGAATTGTTAATAAGATCTATAACTATCTGTGAACTATTTTTTAGTTTCTGTTTTATTAATTTCGACTTTGTTTATGATTTCCAAATATGCGCCATTGTAATTTTAATTATAATAAATATCTAAATAAAGGGTGTTTTGTATAGAGTGATACAAGTTTAAATCATAGTAATATACTTTTGATATCAATGAAACGGTTTTTATTGGTTAGAAAATTTTATGAGATTAATGTTTAAATATGATTTCGGACATGTGGCCGCCACTGCTGGCGCGTACAAGGCGCAATCTGGAACACCAATTTTCACAAACTTTTCGCAGCATTTGCGGCCATTAAAGAAAAAATATTGCCCAATATTTTCCATTATACGAATTGGACTTAAATTTTATTTTTAATTTTCTAGTTTCTAGTTTTATTGTCCGAATATCTGTTGCGACCTAATTTTTCTCAATATGAAAACTCATCATACCTTTTTAACACTTCACATGATACTGTCGTACTTAAAACTATTAAACTCGTTCATCAGCGTTGCATCATAAATGATGATAATGGTTGGATACAAAACAAAAATAAAAAAATATTTAATTCTATTGTTTTTATGGATATCATCCTGAAGCTTGGGGTTTCATTGCATTTCTGAATGCAACTTAAAAGCTGACTGTCAGCCTGCATCGATAGATTACAACTCATTAACATTATTATTATCAATTTGCAGTTGTTAACATTTTTACACTATTTTTTTCTCGTGAGGTGTCAGTTTGACGTTTTGCCATGAAATACTTAGAACAAAATATCCAACCTAAAATTAAAGCATTTTTTTATTATTATTTAATATTTAACAGGCATTTTGTTTGTGTATAACACATTAAAGAAATAAAAAAAAAACAGCTGACTACAACATCAAGGAAATTGTGTTTTATATGATAGTGAGGTCCAATATTATACAAAGTTTTTACATCAGATATGCCCGTAACTAACAATGTTTTAATTGCAACTTATGCAGATGATACCGCTGTATTAGCTTCTAGCTCTTGTCCAGTAAAAGCATCGGGTTTCGTTCAAAATGAGCTTTATCAAATTGAAAACTGGTTGTCCAAATGGAACATTAAAGTCATTCAATACCGAAAAGTAGGTTCATATTGTATTCACTTTACGCAAAGGAGTCTGTCCTCGATTAACTAAGTATATATAATAGTGAAATTCCCCAAAAAAAAAAAAATTGTAAAATATCTTGGTCTACATATTGATAAGAGATTAACATGGAAAGCGCACATAAAAGCTAAAAAGGAACATCTTCAAAATAAAACTAAATTGGTTACTGGGTCTTAACTTCGAATTAAATATTGAAACCAAACTGACAATATATAAGACTATACTCAAGCCAGTGTGGACCGGACCTACGGCATTCAGTTGTAGGGAACTACAAGCAACTCCGATATTGAAATTCTTCAACGATACCAAAACAATATTTTGAGATTAATTGTCAACACACCAAAGTGTGTATCTAACAAAACAATTAATTCATAACGATTTATTTATTCCAAAAATTAAAGATGAAAGTAAAAGGTTCTGCGCAAATTATCAAAAAAGTTTAATTAATCATTGTAACCCATTGGCGATATCTTTACTAAACGATATTAATGAAGTGAAAAGACTTAAAGCGATATCACATTCTTGATTTAGCTTTCCGGTAACCTTATGTTTACGATAATTTAGGCTTTGTCAAAATACTTCAAATTCTAATACTCTTTAATATGCTAAATATTGAAAATAATTTTATATATTTTTCTTTTAACTTAATACTAGTAGACTAGCAGCATCCGTTGATCAAGCCATTAGTTGTTACAAAGAAATATATCAACAAAAAAAATCTTTAAAAATTCAACAAATTTAGACATTTTTGTTAAAAAAAATAATAAGACCATCCAATCAAATTGATATACGTGTTGTTGATTTAGATTTATTATCTGAAGAGAGCTCAATGTAAGCTAAATAAATTAAAATTTTTTAATGCATCTACTTTTTATGAATATATGTACATATGTACATACGACTACATATGTAAATGAATTTAATTTTTGTTTTGTTTTTTTTCTTAATATATTGTTTTGTTATTTCTTTATAATAATTATAAAAATTTGTTGCAGTAAATGAAATAAATAAAAATGTATTCATAATTTTTTTTTTATCAAAAATACAAAATTTTTTACTTTGTTTTGAATATTTTCCCCAATAAATTAAATTTCAGTGCATTTATATAGAAAAAGGTGATTCGATTTGCGTCGTATTTCTCCGGTCCCCATTAACGACGCAAGTCGGGGCTCTAGTGTATATCAAACCTAATTGTTACTATGTTGTCCTCGTTGGAGTACAACAATGAATGAAATGTTAAAATTTATCTAATTTGCTTATTATCCTATACAGAATAGATTTTAAATAAAGTTTGTTATAGGGAAAAATATATGATAGTGATGGAAAATGAAACTTTTCTTCGGTACAAAAATATATTTTAAATAGTACTTTTTGATTTCTTCCATTGTGTTCTATCAATTTAATTCTCCCATATTGTTATTATATAATTTTATTTTAATTAAAAATTCTATCGCTTGTTTTTTGAACAAGTAATAAAAAAAATAAAACCTTTTTAGAATTTTTTTTCTTTTGATAAAATTGAAGGAGGCAGAATGATTATGACCAAATATTTCGCCTCCGTAGTTAAAGGTTACAACACCACATTTAAAAAAAGTATCCGGTATGTTCTACGTTCCACTTTGAAGTGGAATTCAATTGAAATCACTTCAGTTTAAATTTTTATGTTCTACATTCTTCTTTTTACTTTTGAATTTCAATGTTAGTACAAATATACTCCACTTTTCCAGAACATCAAAAATGAAAAGTTTTCTTTTCATATTTCACTTTCACTAATTTTGTAGAACATGCTTGTATATTTTGCATAAAAAGTACTTTTTGTTTAAAATTTACCGTTTGTATAAAAGAAAACATTTTGTATAAAAGGTACCTTTTTTGTCAAAAGTACATTTTGTGTAAGAAGTATCTTTTGTGTCAAAAGTACATGTTGTGTAAAATGTACTTTTTGTGTAAAAAGTGCCTTTTGTATAAAAAGTACCTTTTATCTAAAAAGTACCTATTGTGTAAAAAGTACATTTTGTGTAAAAAGTACCTTGTGTATAAAAGGTACATTTTGTATAAAATTACCTTTGCATAAAAAGTACATTTAGCATAAGAAGTAAATTTTGTATAAAAAGTACCTTTTACATGAAAACTTACTTTTATATAAAATGTAGCTTTTATAATAAAAAGGACCCGCACTCATATTCATGTATCAAATATTTTTTTAAATCACCATCATAAATAAATTAATACATTTCTCAAATCTTCTCTTCATGTACATGTCGGCACCGAATATTTTTAAGACACCTTTGACATTAAACTAAATGTGTGAAGCTTGTTTTTTATGGGCATAATTAGCTCATAATTAGCATGCATAACAGTTTGCACGCTTCTCCAATAATAACTTGTAAAGTTTTTTTTTGTGTTATAGTTTGCAGATTATAAATTTGTTCTTCAATAGGCCGGCCTAAAATCAATTATCAAAAAACATTTTCAAGATACTGTCAACAAGTTTCCATAACGAGCAAAATGTATGATTTATGGTTTTTCTGTCTAATGCTTTCGTTAGAAAGACAGAGAAGGGGAGAGAGTGAGAATGAGAGAAAGTCAGAGAGAGAGAGAACAAAAAATTGTAACAAAAATTAAGATAATAATTTATTAAACATTTTTTATTTATTTGTCAACACAAGTGGAAAAAATGTTGTCATCAATTATGGACAGAATTTGTCAGGTGACTACAAGAATATCAAATAATCAAGAGATTTCATATCATGAGATTTCTTAAATAAGTTTTTGATAAAAAATCCGAATTATTATATAGATTATTATTAATATTTTCAAAGTTTTTTGTTGTTTAAAATATTTCATTCGAACTAAACTTTGAACAAGGGATTTAAAAAGCTCGTTTAGATGGATTTTAAAATCACTCGATTTCCAGAACAGGACTAAAGAAGACTTAAGCAAATTATGAAACTTTCGCTCACACATGTCAGGTAAGTGCGAGACAGTAGTCCTTCCAACAATATTCAATCTTACCTTAATTGCTTCCAAGATTCAATTAACATCTTTAATATTTTCAAATACGAAACATACCTGCAAAAAAAAAAAAGAATAAAAAAATGGGTAAAAATTATTCATTTAAAAACGTTAAACTTTATTCAGAAATGTACAAAAAATAAAGAATAATAAAAATGGTCTTCCCCACCAAAATTTTGAAATTATTCACTTGGGGGAAACAAACGCTCCGTAACGTCCGCGACAACAACACCAGTCAACCAGTTTTGTAGACTTTAAATAAAACTATTAAAGAGAAAATATCTTTGCAAATGTACAGACAAAAATATATGCAAAAAATTAAAAGTATTTCAGCATTTAAACATCCGTCTTGTTAGTAGTGCCGCAAATAAGATGAAGAAAAAAGGAAAAAAAGTTGGCATCAATTAGAATAAGGAGTAGGAAAATTATTGGTTTCCTAAGTTTTTCCAATGAGTTGATACTATTTGTACTATTTGTTTATAAAACATGGATTAATTTTCTAAATAAAAAACCAGTTATCGATAATTTTAAGTTATCATTAATGATTTTTTGCTTTTATCAGAAGTATTGTTTGGATTTCAACAAAATTCAAACAGGATACGCAATGATCCTTCGAGTCAGAATTAGTTATAATCATGGCGTAGGCGACACTAACTTTACAAGACTGCCCGAAGCATCTACTGCTGCAAAACGACTTCTTCGAATGTCCGGTTTTCTCGGGAATAGAATTTGTATTAAAAATAAAAACGAATTTGAAAATTTTGTAATTTCTTTTTTGGATTAATCTATAAATTAATGGCCTTATTCACAAGCGATTAATAAAGTTAAAGTAGGTTTAATGTTGGATTTTTATAGGGGAACATGATTTTAATGCGCACATTAACTTTATTAATCGTGAATAAGTCAAAAAATATATATATTAAGCTATTTTAAATTTGTCAATGCACTCTTAAAAACAAAATAAAAATACTTTTATTCTTTCCATTCCGGGTCACATTTTGTTTTAACTGTGAAAAAATTTTATTAAGAATTCAGAATTAAGATTTTGATTACCTTCTAAGATCTTCGCATTCTTATTTTAAAAATTTAAGAAATCTATATTAACAATAAATGCGCAGCATTATAAAAAAATTATGCAAAAGTTCTTAAGTTAATCATCCAAAGACTTCCGTCAAAAATTAAATCATTTTTGAAGAAATGTAATTAGATGTGTGTGAAGATAAATTTCGAAATTTATAACTTTAGACACAAACCATTCGCATAACATAGCGCTGTTAAGCATAGAAAAACTGAGGGTATCTATTCCAAATGGAATTATGACCACATTTTCTGACCAAATGAACAAAAAATAGAAGGTACAAACAGCTATTTCTATTGTTTTTGTAAAACAACAAAACATTTAACACAAACATGTATCGAAACTATACTTTCTGACACACACAAAAACTATAATATTCTTTAAAGGAAGAATCTGAATTCCAATCTACTGGGCATACCTGGGCAAGAAATTCACTAAACCAATTTATCAATAATAAAGTTTCTTTCAAAAATTCAAGTAATCGATATAATTAATTTATACAATTTTTTACTGAATTTTTTTTATGGTGTAGCGCATTTTATTTTGTTGATTATTTGAGTTTCGGTTTATAGGATGTTCTTTCTTTATTTTTTGTACTCCGCTTGCTAATTTAAGATTTAGAAAAAAGTACAATAATAAAAATCGTATGTACGAGTATTCAAAGTGGCATGGAAAACAAGATCAAAATTCAAAAATAATAAGAAACAACAAGAACAACAACAATAACAACAATGGAAGTAAAAAGAACAAACAAAAGCTTTGGATTTGTTAGCAGAAACAACAAAAAATAACAACATTATGCACAAAAACAAAACCAGCAGCTTATTCAACTGCACAAGAAAGATAACACAAACTAGATTATGAAAAGAAAACAAAAAATCCGCAACTAGAATAAGAAACAGCAGAAGAGTTTGCGCTGTCACTAGTGCAGGTGTAAACTGTCAATGAATGTAGTAAATTGACCATTCAATTGTTAAGACGAAGCAATAAAGATGTCTAAGATCGTGGACTTGTATGAACTTGTAGAACGGCAATAGATAAATAGAAGAAATGAAATTTAAAAAAAAAATACGAAAAAAATCAGCTTTTTGGTGGTGATCAGCATGCAAAGCAGGCAGGCAGGAGTAGGATGTTGCTGGCTTTGTTTCAAGTTTCTGTTTGAGGCTTCAGAGTTGGGTGAGCGAGCGGGTTAAAATTATTTAAATATCATTGGTTTATATTATTTTCGATTGCAAAATGAACTAACTGGCTCAACGGGACTTCTTTGCTTATTTGAAATTATAGACCACAAGAAATTTGTACGAAGATTTCTAAAGAAAGTTTTGGTTTTTTATTAATTCATTTTTCAATGTGGTGACTATTTTAAGAAGAGTTTCTGGCAGTTTAAATCTTGCTTGTCCATCATTTCTGTGTGTTCGAGAGAAAAAAGAAGCATATTAAAGAGCGGAAATCCAGATAATTATCGGTTCAAATGGTTGGTTGGTTGGTTGATTGGTTGCTTTTTCGCTGTTGCGTCTCTTTCCACGTTAGATACTCGTAAAATGTTTGTTATTAATCGTTGTTGATTTTTATGATTCTGAATTGGCTTTTTGTACAAGTTCATGAATTAATTCTTGTTTTTATAACAACAGCCCCAACATCCAAGATTCATCGAAGAATATGAGATGCCGCGCGATACAAAGATACAACTAACCTAATTAAATTAATCACGTTTATTTGCATGATACAGACAGACAGACAGACAGACAGAACATTTTAAAATTTTAAAACGTTGTGATCGTTTATGATGAAACAAAACAGGCCTTGAAATTTGTTTAACTCGAACTTTGGTAGAAAAAGAAATTAGAAACACGTACATACGTTCAATGTACGACGACATCACAAGACAATTTCATTGAGGAGATTGCAGAACGTGATTTCTTTTGCGACGAATAGATGGTGAGGCATGTTTTTGTTTTTCTTTTTTGTTATTAACCGACATTTCTTTCGCATCTACTTTTGATGATGATTTAGCGGTTTTTAATTTAGACAGCTCATGACACATTTATGATCAAGTTACAATGCATGTCGCATTTGTTGCAACAAAGTCATAACTCAAAAAATAAAAAGCAATTTTTTTGCTAACACTAGTTCGAAAGAAATAATTCCATAATTTGATCTTTTCACAGGAAAGAACTCAAAATCATAGCATGTATTATAAATGGTTGGATAAAGTTGGGGGTTTTTTTTATAGAAATGTAATTTAAAACTATTTTATAGAAATTTAAAAACAAATTAACAAGTAACTGTTATTCAAAATAAAGTAAGACGCTGATTTTAGATCGTTTAATCTAGAGTTAGCCAACAATTTTAATAGTTAGGCAAGTGATTCAATGTTATTAACAGAGAAACCGCCGATATGCAATTGCAAGTTTTTTCTTGCGCAGCCTATGGAGGCAGAGACAAAATATTTATTCATTTTTGGATTTTTTAAGAATTTTGGCATCGATTTGTTAAGGCATATTTTTGCATATTTTTGCATATTTTGCCCTTTACATCTTTTTTTACCTAATTCAGTCTTAAGAGCATATTTGCAGGATTTTTCTAGTTTATACTGCATATTCGCCCCTTTCAGAGCATATTTTGATACTTTATTGACTTTTTTTAATGCTTACAAATGTTTTCACAAGCGCAAGCAAAAAAAAGTGTATTTTAAATTCTGTTCAATAGGTGGGAAAATAAAAATTGTTACTATTGGAAACTGTTCAAGCAAATATAACACGAAATTTTTTTACCTACATAATTTTTTTTAGGAAAAATATTCGATAAAATATGTTCTTAAGAAAATTACAAAAAAAAATCGTCTTATATTGATTTTATTTCCTAACGAAAAACAATAGATAATAAAAATGTTTTATAGAAAATAATCGATAGCAAAAATTTTGTAGACAAAATTGTTTTTATTATTATTTTACATAAAAAAAAGTTATGGCTAAAATTTATCGAACACTTATCAATGTCTAAAAGAAAATTAAATGCCAACAAATTGTACACGGTTTAAGTATTTTCTGTAACTTTATCGCAAATGTTGATAAGTTTCCTTTGAAGTTTGTGATGTGAGTATGTAATTAAAAAAAGATTGTGATAGAAAAATGCTTTATAATTTATAAGATTATAATGAATATTAAAATCAAGGCATTTGGTTAAATTTGTTTTTCTGTTATTTGCTTTAGATTAAAGATACACGACTGCTTAAATACTTGAATGCCAATAGGCTTCTTTCTATTAACGTATACTGTTATTTATGTTAATTTTGTTTGCTAATTCACTTTCTAACATTTATTTATATTGAACATTTTTCTCTCCTAACTGGTTATAATAAATTCTCAATGGTATTTGGTGAATTTGAAAAACAAAAAACAAAATTAATTCTATTGTTAATAAAAAATAATTTGCATCACTTTCGTTGAATCGTTCTTGAACCATTTTGTGTATACGATCGACCAGTATCAATCTGGTTTTTCGTTAATTTTCGAAACAATTTCATAAACAAGACAATAAAATTAATAAGTAGTATTTATTATTATTATTATATTTGTAGTATTATATTTATTTTAAAATTTATTTGTATTTTTTTCTTTACTTTTCTTTTATTGATAAGATAGGCAAAGAAGCGACGCAGCAATAACTAATCAGCGGGCTGTATCGAGGGCAAAATGATTATCGCTTTAAAATTATTGAATAACAAAATCAAGCTTGTTCGCAGTATCTCATTGAAATAAGTAATTTAGTATTAATTATTTTTTCACAATTTTTTTCGTACTTTGTAATTAATTTGATAAGCAGAATCATTCATATGATACGTAGTAACAAATTAAAAAATTATACAGTTTGGAGTCATTGACTATCAATTAAGTAGGTTAGAGGCGCAAAAACGGAAAAACGCAAAAATTCCTAATGCGAACCGTATTTACATATTTTCAGTTCTTTTTTGTTTGCGGTGTTGCATCTTTTTATTGAAATAATTTTTACGTCTCTATTAGTGTATAACTTAACCTTAAATTATTTCAATCAAATTTACATTTCTATGGAAATTTATTTAGACTATGTGCCACTCTGAACTCATGAATATTTATACAAAATGTATCGTTACAATTGCAAATTTTAATATTTACCTTTTCGTTTCGTTTTGTTTTATTTTTTTTTCTACAAAAATTCAAAACAATATTTGATTTTCGTATTAGAGACTGAACTAAAGAACTGAATTGTTAAAAGAATTATCATCAATAACAGAGAGAGAGAGAGAGAGAGAGAGAGATAGAAAGCGCTAACCGTTTTTTGCGGAGAGTGATATCAACGGCTTCAGTTAATCACAAAATTATGAAAGAATACTCCATCCACATGAGTAACTTTATAGCTCAAGTTTAAAAGTTTTACTCCACCTTCCGAAGATATGAAGATGGAAAAAGTGCATATTTCAGTACCTACTGACTCCCTGACTCACTCAGTGACTCATCAATGTTGAGGGTCTTGATCGGTAATTAATCAGAAAAATCTGAAAACGGGAACTTTTTGTCTAGGGTCCCTAGATATTGTACCGGCTAATTTTTATTTTAATTTTGATTGTAACTGTGTGTGGAAATGCCTTTCTTAGCGTACGGTCACATTGGGGAAACATTTGACGAAAAACGAGAAATATTTCTTTGCTGTAGTGTGACCATAAAATATTTTTGAGGGGCAAACAGAAAAATAGCTGATTTTTACAAGCAAAATTAGTTGCTTTCAAAGAAAAAATACCGCCAATGTGAACAAAGTGTGACCACCCAGTGTCAAATATTTTTATTTTTTTTGTCAAATAATTATTAGTTCTTGCCAAGTTTTTGTAAGAACAAACAGTATGAAACAACAGTGCCTTAAAACAAAATCAATGAACTGTAAATAGAATCACATCATATTTATTTTCGGCATAATCACGTTAAGAATAAAATTTGTATTGTTCAATTGCAATTTAATATATTGTTGAATTTTTTTTTAACATAAAAGGATTACTATGTTTTCAATTAAAAATTAAGAAATAAAGATTAAAAATTTTTGTTTGGAAATTTTTTTTTTGAAAAAAAGTCGCACATTCTAGTTCTATTTTTATCAAAATTTAGCCACTTTTTACTGGCATTTCAAAAACTTGACTTTGACTTTTTTCACAACTACATGAATAAAGATCAATTAATTAATTTTTTCTAATTGGAGCCGCTGTGCGGTGATATGCATAATAATGGCCTTATTCACAAACGATTAATAAAGTTAATGTGTGCATTAAAACCGGGTTTCCCATATAAAAATCCAACATTAAACCTATTATAAATTTATTAATCGTTTGTGAATAAGGCCGTAAAACTTTTTGATATATATATATATATATATATATATATATATATATATATATATATATATATATATATATATACATATATATATATATCTTTTGTTGTCATATCCAAAGAGAGAAGTGTGAGAGAATTTACATAGTGCTTGTTCTTCGAATGTTTTGTCAAATATTTGATCAAATGTTTTGTATCGGAAAAAATTAATTTGAGTGTGACCAAAGGGAAAATATATGTTCTCAGGTTTGCTCTTAACGTTACTTGAAAGCTGCTTGACAAATAAACTTTGACAAATAAATCTACGTAGTGTGGCCAGAAAGCAAATTGTGTACGGAGTTAAAAACATTTTGTTTAAACATAATCAAACATATTTGAATGAAATGTTTCCCCAATGTGGCCGTACCTTTAGTGAAAAAAAATACATTCCGTCAAACATTAGGCGGATCACGTAACAAGAAGTTATATAATTTTTTTTTCAGAAAAAATAAATCAGATCCATAAATTTTAAAATGAGGCCTACGCTATCCAAAAATGTCGGCAGTAAAAAGTTCAGAAATCAATTTGATGACGAAGTTACTGAAATTTAAAATACCACTTCTTTCCAGCCAGCGAGTGAGTATATTTGCCTTTCTAATATGGGAAATAGTTAAGGGTACTTTTTTTAATTTCTACGAGTAATATGGAAAATACTTGTAGAGAAATATTTTTTTTCACTTCGCTGATAAAGGGCGATTAAAAATCGCATTCCCAGGAATCCTGGGACATATTATTATTAATGTATAAATAGGCAAAGACAAATTTTTGGATCCCTTTTTCTCATTTGTTTGCCAACATTTGTTATACCAAATGGTAGACATTGTTGCGTTTTACTGACCTGACTATATAATATTTGAATCGGTGCAGTATTAAAGGAATAAAAAGCTCCCAAAATTGATACCACTGCAAAAGGTAAAAATACACACGTACATTCACTTATCTAAGTATTGGCTCAAGTAAAAACATAACCCTGCAGATAATATTGGAATCCGTGGTCCATTATAGCTGAAACGGACTAGTCATAACATGGTCCTATGTAATGCAGTCATGGACTATGTCATTTTCAAACAAGGACCTATTGCTATTCGACAATTAGTCTTAGTGCTTTCACGATGGCACTCCTTGCGAACGAACTACTTGTGAGTGGTCCATGAATTAATGACAAGGAATAGTTTTTGGGTTTTTTCCTATAACATGCAAACATTGACTATATGGTCCAGGCCTACGAGAACGGAACTTTAAAAAGGCCATGTTTTTTACATGCATTTGGACCAGTTTTGGACAACTCGCTGGTATGGACGCGTGTATGGACTAGTCTGGTTTTTGCAGGGAAGCAAAGCAAAAAACTCATATTTGTTAAAACGGTATTGAAAAAAAATACTTAGTTAAATATTTAATTAAAATTTTTCTTTTAAAACCGTCACAGCATTTAAGAAATTACTTGTTGTGCTGCTTCTAATTTTTGTTGCAAAATTTCTAGCTATAGAAAAATAGTTTAGCTGTCACTGAGTCAAGTCTTATCGGTAATAATGCCTTGGAAGTTTTTCCTAATATCAATGGTTTTGCTTTTTTATTTATTTTAAACTTTAAATGTTTTAATAACAACGTCCGTCGACTTTCAACAAATTTTAGTGTCTCCTTACATCATTAAGCTAAGTTAATATTCGTAGCTTAAACTCTCCAAAGTTGTTTTAATTGTGTTCTTTACTTTAAGAGACTATTAAAGCACATTACAAAAGTGCATTTGGTTGTACATGAAAAATTTGTAAACATATTTAACAAAAGTTTTCTTAAAGTTGCTGGTCACGAAAAATACATAAAAAGGATAGAGATCGTTTAATTCACAAATCAGAAGTAGGTGTAATACTAAAGTATGACTAAAATGATTTGATCGTTTCTTGAAGTAAAACACACAATTAAAACAAGCGAATTTAGAAAGTTTAGTGGAAGCTTTAAGCGTCCGTTAAAAAGACCCGAATTCGCTTTGCAAGTAATCGCTATGAGTGCCTTTCACAACTTTCAAGTCCTATTAAAGACTCTTTACGGCACTCAAATTTTTTACCACTAGAAATCTCTTAACGGCAGGTTCAAACTTTAATAAAAATTAAAAAGCGAAATGAATGGGCAAACTTATTAGCGCATAATTAACAATAACACTTACAAAGGTAGAAAATAAACTTATTTTTCTATGGCTGGAAATTTGGCAAAAAAAATAAGAACCAGAATTATAAGTCTATTACATACTTGTTAAATGCTTAAAATTACAATTTTATGTAAATATTTATGGAAATAGCGTTCAAGTATTTTCTATAATTATATAATTCATATTTTTATTAAAATAATCTTTATTTTAATGCAACAATGAATTTTCCGCAAATGTTCAGTTCATAAGTCAACAGAATTTTGAAAAAATCGTATTCTCGGGAAGGCGGTTTTTAAATCCCGTTTCTGGGAAAGTGAAAAAGTTCGGGGAATCCTAAAACTTATTGACAATAGAATACCCATTTCTCTTTGAAAATATAAAAACCAATAAAATTTTATAAAATAAAATTATATTAAATATTTATTTTTTAGTTTAATTTTATGACATTTTTTCCAACTCATTTTGCATACGATTTTTTAAGCGTGCAATTGTAATTAATTAATGTACATACATATACTTTTAATATTCCGTTTGGCGGTGGCCGAAATTTTGCCGAGATTGCGAATACGGCTTTTCCCGAGAAATCCCGATTCCCATACCCTAATAGTCTGTGTTTACAATGAAACTATTTACTATTTTTTATCTACATATTTATATGTCTGACGAGTTGTTATTTTGTTGTGCTTGCAATGTAAATATTTCTCATCGAGAGATGAGACTGCGAGATTATCAAACTGATCCACCTAAAATTCAAACAAACCAAAATGTACATACATATGTATTTTATTGGGCTGCTGGCAGACATTGTTTATGGCTGCTTATGATTGTTTTAGTTGTTGCTACTGTTGTTATTATTTATTATATGTATACATAATTCTGATTTTTACGATTAATTCCAATCATACGTGAAATTCTTTTAGTTAATTCGCGAAATAATTCAAGAATATTAAAAGATTAGTTACCTTGAAACTTTTATTTATGTACATATGCACATACATATCTATGTATGTATGTAAGTATGTATTTCATTCGAGTAGGTATTTTGTTGCTATCTCAAATGAAAGCAACAAATTTGTTGAAGCTTTTGCGTTGTTATTGTTATTACCGCTTTTTCTCTTTACTGCCCTCTCAAATAATTGTGTATTACGGTGTATGTAGTATGTACTTAGTACATACTTAGTACATACACACATGCAAACATATTTATATAGGTACATATAATATTGCTATTCTTGTTTCTTGTTGTTTTTGTTTTTACTTTTCGATATACAAAACTAAATTAACTAAAGCATTTTTTATTGTGTATGTTGTTGTTGCTGCTGTAATCTATTGCCGTCATCATCTTCGTTGTTGTCGGCTTTTTGTTATTTATTCTTTTTTTCTCATCTTCATTGCCTAGACAGTTTTTATATACATACATGGCTGTATGAATATGTGTTAGTGGTATAGACAAATAGCAAAAACACGAATCAAATTATATGCGCTTTTTCGTATATTTTTGTTGTTGTTGTTTTTGTTGTGTTAAATAGAAGATTGCAACCTTCCCTCTGTTTTACTAGTCACCAACACAATGACGTTGAAAATAATAAAAACGTTTTTTTTAATGAATTTATTTTTTTTTTGTTTTTAACGTATAAAAATAATTTTGTTTTTACAAAATGTAAGTGTATTTTATTGTTTTTTCTTCAATATTTCAAAGGCGACCTCACCTGGCTGAAGCTGCTGCTGCTTCTTTTTTATATGTATGTACGTTAAATTATTGTTGGCGTAAAAGTTGTTGGCGTGGTGTATTGTACAGAGGATTAAAAGATTAATTTCTTTGAAGATAATATAGTACATACATATGTAAATACTTACACATGTATGTACATAGATGTGTAGGTACCTATGTATCTGTCGATGCTGAGATTACATTGTTGTTCGCAATTTGTTTTAAAAAAAATTACGTATTATTGATATTTGTACGAAAATATATCCAAAACAGATATTTATTAAAAACCACAATAGCCATGCGCTTACTTATTTAAAAGATGGGAGCGGGAATTATTTTTTTACTCAAAATCATGCTCTAACATGCTGGAATTTTTTAGGGTCCACTCTTATACATACTGACATGATAACGTCTATTTTATAATGAATGGTTTCGATAATTATTCTTAGATATTTTTTGACCTTTTCTTTTTTAAATGAATATAATTTATCTCGAGCTATAGGTAAATTTTTTATAAAAAGCGTTTGTAAAATTTTTATTAGATAACCGATATTTCGCCTCTTCCTTGTGTGGCTTCTTCAGGGAAATATAACAATTTTTATACCATTATTTTGAAGACAAATATTTATTGTCTATATTAAAGATGTTGATTTTTTTTACTTATCTAAAGAATTTATAGGCTCCATGAAAAATGCCCTCGAAATTCTCTATTCAAAACTTTTATTTTTATAGATTTTCAACGAAAATATCAGTTTTTATGAAAAGGACGTAAGATTTCATCTAAAGCTAATTTTGAGCATAAAATTAACGTACTTGGGGTTCTTAAATAAAAGGGAGTAAAGAAAAATTAACGTTTAAGCTTTGGACATACATACTCGTATGTATGTACATGTAAGCAATTTGGCATACCCATTAGACAAACGAATAGAAAGCTTAGGTATACAACAGAAAATTAAAAAAAACTATGAACCAGAAGGAAGACACTGATAATATTAGTTCCAGTTACAGAGTTGTGATTAAATAAAACAAATGGAACCACTGTGACATTATTTTAAGTTGTGGGTTTAATTTAATTTTATGTTAAAGGTTTTTTGTAAGCTGTACAAAACTAAATAATTGTAAGTTTATAATATGTTTGATGTTTTATATTTTTGTAATATACCTATGTGACCTTCTCCGAGAAAAAGGACCTAGTGTGTAAAAATGTAGTTTTGAGAAAAACGCATTCAAAGTTTCATAACGCATTATCACTTTGAACACACCTTCAGTTGAGAGATGCGATTTGGTATGGTTAGTTATGATTGGGTGCCGTCGTTGGTGACGTCATGGCTATGTGGTGACGTATTTTTTTCGCTTTTAGTATGACAATACCTTTGCTATTGTTGTTATTGTGTACAGACATTGTAAAAATAACTATAAGAAAGGAAAAGTATGAAGTGACTCTTCAGTCACTGTATAACGAATGTTATCAATTCCTCAACAGTGGTTTCGCAATTTTGGTTCTTTTGTAATTTTTTTACTAAGCTGATGTTAATTTGAAGTAATTTTTATAAAAATTGATATTTCTGACAGTTTTGATGATGATTTAAAAAGACTAGACTCGGTTTATGGCGATGATGAGATCGATATGACGTTATCTGAAATAAAATGTTAATGTTTTTCTCATTTTTATCGATTTTCCCAAGTGTCTTTTGTACGTTTTTATGGGGTAAATAAATCCACTCTTAAGTCCAAACCCGTTTTTTTGGCACACTTGGTCCCTTGGTCTCGGAAAAGGTCGCATATAATGTTTTTAATTAAATAGAAAAAAAAAACCCCTGAAGATGTAAACAAAAAACTGACGAAACGTTGGGAGAAAGATGGAAAAAAAAGTTTTTTATTTACATGAAAATAATAGGCCCAATTAGCTTATCGGAAATAAACAAAGACATAAAAGATGCCTATCCTTGCAAAATAATATTTTTAATTGATATGTAAAAAAAATCAGTAAAGAAGTATATTGGCAATAAAATAAAAAAGAGGCAATAAGTACATTTTAAAGAATTTTCTAAACACGTCAACTGATGTCTTTAACTTTTAATTGCTATAAAAAGTTTCGTTCAATTTGAATGAGAGTACAGCAATGCAGGGTATTCAAAACTCGTTATCACTCATTCTGTTTTAAACATAATTTAGACGATCGTTTACTGCCCGTCTTATTTTATTTTGTTTTAATATTTTTTTTTTAATTCACTTAGTCTTTTGTGAGATTATCTTGTTTATAGATTGATTAAATTTGATAAAAGTTAAATTAAAAATTCCAACATAGATTTGGTATTTTAATAGAGTTTTTTTCATTAACCTTTTGCAGAAGTCATTCTATAAATATGTAGTTTTTGTTCTAAATATCTATAAATGTATTCATAAAAAATATTTTGTATTAGAAATGTATTTTATGACAAATTTTTTATACAAATTTTCTTTAAAATACATTTCAAACCCAAATAATTTTTCTATGAATGCGCCAGCTATTGTTTGAATGAATTTTTTATTTTTTTTTTATTTATTGTTCAAACAGATTTAAGAACAATTGTAAGAAAGAAGGTACTTACGTTACGTAGTTCTTTAAGCTTTTTTAATTTTATTTATTTACTTTCTTGTCAACTCACTGACGGAGTAATTTGAAAACAAAAAAAAAACGTTATTTCGAGTGTAACAATACAGCAGTTTTTCGATTTAACGAACCTAATTGATGTCAGGTTTGTTCGTTAAAGTGAATTGTCCGATATATCCAGTACTGAATTAAAAATTAATAGTATCGTCTACTTTATTCAAAACTCTAAATAAGTAGAGTATTTTTTTAATATTTTATTAAAATTATAGTAATTTAAAATAAATATTTCATTAAAAATATGTATACAGAAAATGAAAAATTCATAAAAACAGTGTAATACAAAAATAATTTATTTCAAAAATTGTTTAAGCACAGTCTGTTTTCTTGGAGTGGGTGTCTTATTGAAACTCTTGCAAAAGCATTAAATTTTTGCTGCTACTAATATTGTTTTGCTAACCCCATTTAATAAAAACTTCTAAGTGCTTATTGACATCTTCGTGTTTTATTTTGGGCTGTAGAATTTTATCATTGCATTCATCATCAGTTAAAGAGTTATTTTCAATGCATTTATTCAAACCATCAGCTGATATATTTTACATTTACAAAATAAAATATTTGTTCGTAATATAAGGTACTCAGTAGAAAATATTTGGGTGTTCCTTAAATACGATGTTCATTAAATCGAATGTTCGTTAAATCGGAAAACTACTGTCTTCATAAACAAAGACAACAACAAACACATTTAGTGAAATATTGTTGTTTTAACAGAAATATTACACCAGCAAAAAAAAAACTAACAGTATAAGTTCGAGAAAAGAATTAGGTGCGATTTCTAGTGATGGAACTCTCCCGATTAACATTTTTTTGTTTTTAATTATTGTTTTTTTTTTATTTTAAAGTTATTGAAAATTATTAAATGTCATTAAATTTTTTATAGACATTTCTTTTGTTGCATAATTGCAATTTAAATTATTTAAGCTTAATCTCTTGTTTATTTCAAAATGTTTATGTTTTTAATACTTCGATAAACGTCAGTTATACGTCAGGACACCCATACGACATATTTATTTGAAATATAACTCCCAAATTCTAATTTTTTTTCTTATTAGCTATACATTGAACGCTCAATGCTTTTTCTATAAAATAAACCTTTAGCTTGAATAACTGAATTTATAAGTAAAAATTAATGAAAAGATCGAGAAACTGCAATAAATTATTGAGAAACTAGAAAAAAGTTATTGCATAAAATAATTGTTTATTTATTGGCGATAAATAAAAAAAATATATTTTTAAAATTTAATGGCCTTATTCACAAACGATTAATAAAGTTAGTAGGTTTAATGTTAGATTTTTATATGGCAAAACCGGTTTTAATGTACACATTAATTTTATTCATCGTTTGTGAATAAGGCCACAAAAAATAGGTTTTGCTGCCGAAAAATGTTGAATAAAAATGTTGGAGATAACACTGGTCTGCAATCAAATCAGTCTTTAAATAAAAATATATGAAATATAATGAGTTGAATGCGCTTAATTTAAATGCATTTTCAGTTTTTGGTTTTCATCCACAGACTTTTTATAATGGATGCGACTAATAATTCATAAAAGATTTTTTTTCAAGAAATTTTTTTTTTTTTTTTAAATATTTTTTTTGTTTGTTTTCCAAAATTTATAAAAACAAAAAATTAAAAAACAAAGTTAGGTATGCTAGGAATAAAATAAGTTATAAATCTTGAATATCGATGAAAAAAATTGTATTTTATTCACATTTTTAGTGACGGTACTCCGTGGACAAAAACTTCGATATCCATACAATTTTGCACATAACAATTATTGTCACGAGGTAGTGTCACTAATTTGTGAATAAAATACACATTTGTCCATCGATATTCCCGATTTCTGATTTATTTTAATTTCCTATATGAAATAAGAAATTTTTGTTCCAAATTTCCTTTATACATGTTTTTCACCGAAAATAAAAATTTTTCGAATGGAATCTGTTTGTTACCGATAAGTTGACCGCACAAAAATTTTCTATAACTTTTCGTTAAAAAATTATTGTAACTAACAAATGATTTGTAGGCAAATACTTGTTATCGATAAATTTTCTAGAGCATCAATAGAATTTCCGTGTAAAATTAATGTTTCTGATAAATCTTGTGGAAAATATTATCGATATACAGTGCACTCGGGGTATAGTGAACACTTTGTAATATGAACTACCCGATATAATGAACTGGCTACTTTTTACATTAGTTACTCTAAATAGTGAACTCCACAAACCCCTATAAAGTGAACACAGTTTTTTGCACAATGATTGACAACAAAAAAGCTAAGTTTTTTCAATACCGTTATTTCTCTTGTATATATATTCATTGTTTTTGCATTCTTTTCTTGTTTTGATACACATTTAATGAGATGACTTCAGTTTAAAATTCAATCTAGACACGTGTTTATACATATCGCACTTGATCAACAAGAGGGTATTAACTCGAAATTTAAATTTTTTCACTTTTCTCCAAAACTTGCATTCTAATATTCATATTTAGCTGCTGTAAAAATTTCACATTGTTTTGTCTATGTTTCGCTAATGAAACGGATGATTTAAAATCTATTTTTCATATAGCTTTGATGTAAAATCAAAAAGTATTTTGCTTCTGTTGAAAATTTTAAAATTTTGAGTTAATACCCTCTTGTTGATCAAGTGCGATATGTAAATTGATTAAAAAATGCGTGCGCATAAAAAAAGAAATTTTCTTTCCATTAAAGTGAAATAAGAAATTGTAAAAGAACTAGAAAATGCAGTAGAAGCTACTGTTCTTGCAAAGAGATTTGATGTAGCAAAATCCACAAAACAAAAAACAAAAACAAAGTGGAAGCCGGAGTTCCATGCTTAAGTAAAAGCGCCCTTAACAGAACAGCTGTTCAAATTTTTGAAAAGGCAATTGAGTGGGCTGAACATAATTCAAATAATTCTGAAAACATTTTAGTTTTGCATAAATTTCGTAACTTAGCTTTTCAGAAAGTTAAAATATCTCGTAAAAAGAAAAAAAGTTTAAAAGATTATTTTGTTACACAATAGTATGTAATTTGTGTGGTATCCATTCTTGACACATATGTATTAGTCAAATGAGTACAAATATTTTTATTACTGAATAAAAAAATATTTATTATTTTTTGACATTATATGAATAAATTTTTTTTATTTTTCTTAAACTGTATATAGTGAATTTCCTGATATAGTGAACAGGCCTGTGCATTAATTAGTTCACTATATCCCGAGTGCACTGTATTAAGTGCTGAAAATTGTTGGCGAGAAGTGTTCAGCAGAAAAGTGTAACGTTGAATAATCCATAACAACAAAAAAATTACTGATATATTTTCCATGAAAAACGTTTGACAATAAAAAAAATATATTCTTGATTTACATAATTTCTGTGGAAAATATTTTTTGCTTTTGATTAATATTCTTAACAAAATTATGTTTAAAAAAATTTTGCCATCGACAATTTTTTAAACTAAAATTTTTGTTATCGATTTGTTTGTTTTTTTTTGTTTTTTGTTTTTTTTTTTATGTTGTGCACATATTTGCTGTGGGAAATTTGTGTTATTAATTAATATTCTGAAAAGAAATTGCTCCAGATTTGTAAAGAATTTCTCTGTCGTCGATAAATTTTCAGCTTATAATTTAAATATTGCTAAAACTTTCGTTAAAGTTTTGAATAGCGATAATAATTTTCCACCTCGCTTTTGTATATCTAATGTGAGATGTTTTTGGACTTTGAAATTTTTAAATGTAAATTTCTTTGATTTAATTTATTTACACGTTTAACTTTTCTTTCATTAGAGCAGCCCTTTCATGTTTGTATAATAGATTAGTCGAATAATTGAGTTTATACTTGTAATTAAAAATTTAAATAATTCCAATTGAGGATCAAGTCTGTGACTGTCTGTACTCGCTGTGTCTGTTTCTTAGCAAAGTGAAGGTTATCGTTAGATTTTTTTTATTTCAAAATCAATTTTTTCTTTAAATATTAATTAGGATTTTTGTTTTTTTTTTGTATTGCACATTTTTTTCAATATTTAGTTAATAGCCGGTTTGTTTGCTGTTGTTTGCTTAAATGAATAATTCAAAACAAAAAAAATGTTTGCTGTTCAGATTGGAGGAGTCAAATGTATGTATGTATGTGCATTATTTAATTCTTTTTATTTCTTACACGTGTTTCAGTTTTCTTTACGAGGGTTATTATTTGGGTTGAGGGCCTTGGTTACAGTTAACATTTGTTAGGGTGCCTGTTCCACAAGATTGCTGAGAATTTCTTTCTTTTAAAGCATTTTCCATAAGTAGTGACCCTCGTATAGACAGACTGTGGTGGCATTGAGAAAATTTATTCATTGCTTTTTTATTATATCTTTATAGCTTTTTGTATTAGAAACTTGTAGTTGTTTATTATTATTTTCAACACTAAATGACAATTTATTTTGAAATTAATATAAATCGAAAGAATTTTCTAGGGCAAAAATACTAAAGACACCCACTTTATAAATTCTTAAATATTTGAAAAATTATGAATGTAATAAAAAAAATTGGTCTTTGTGATTTAGTTATGTAAATACTTCAACAATAATTCGTGTTAAGAGATACTTTTTCAAGAGTTTGTTTTGAATAACAAATACCTATAAAATTTCCCAAAAATGGAGAGAAAAAAACTTTGTTTGATGTTAAAACGCTAAATTAAAACGTTAAATAGCAGTCATTTCGAGTCAATACCAGTGTTGGAATCTCCAGAAAGAACAAAAGCACCGTAAGCTGTTCCAAAAAGGATAAAAAGCGTAAAAAAAATTACAAAAAAGGTAAAGAAGCACCATAGAAAATATTTAAAAAATTTTAGTTATGCCAAAAAATATTAAGCAATTTATAAAAAAGTGAAAGTAAATACCCAAAATACAATTCAAAATTTTTGCTACAAAATAAATAAAGGACTTGAGATCAAATAGCAGAACTTATTAACAAAATCACAATTTATTTAATAAAAGTAAGAAAACACGTAACAAAACAAAAACAGGAGTAAAAGAATACACATGGCACATATACATTCGGTACATAACGCTCCTTTATTGCAAAGTTGTAATATCTCAAGAAACATGATTTTTGAGTTCAGAATGCAGAATAATTCATCGTATCGTCGTTATTCATATTTTGTGAAAAATTCATATAAATATGGTGTTTACTCGCCTCTTGAGGGGTGAATATTTTTGTGTGAAATTGAAATATTAAAAATGTTTTGGGTTTTTAGTGGGTATACATTTGGTTTGGATGAAGCATACATACTCGTATGCTACTGAAAAATTTTTTACATGTAAGGAAATACCTTCAACATCGTTTTTTCTAAGTAACTTAAAAGTTTTGGTTTTTTTTCAAGATATGATCATGTTGCATTAAGGGAAAGAAGGTAGTATACAAATTTCTGTAAATTCATGATAGCATTACAATTGATTTTTCGTTTAATTTTCGTTTATTTTGCTATCAAAAATATCCATTTCGTCGTCGGAATCAGGCCACAAAAGAGTTGTAATAAAATATTGAGATTTTTGGTATGATTCGTCCGAATTTATTTTGCTACAAACATTTGAAGGCAGTTGAAAATTGGTACAACATGCATTTTTAAATTTTAAACCGTATTTAATACTTTTTAAAAACGGGTATTTAACAAAATTTAGCGCGTATGAAAAGGGAAAAAGCCCCAAAAAATAACACGAAAAGCACCAAAATGCCATCACTGGTTGATACAACATTTCGCTTAAAGTTTCTTATTTATTTATCTTTTTTTTTTTCTACATAAATTTATATCTATCAATTTTGATAAATTTTGACAAATTTTAAAAAGAACATTCAATTGTATTGATTTTGTGTGTGTGTGTGTTTTTTTTTTTTCTTAATAAAATGTTTACGTTTGAAATTGAATTAAAATTAACAAGAATTAATATAATTAATTATCTAACAAAATTACTTCAACTTCAGAGCAATAGGTTCATATGTATGTATGTATATAGCACAGCACGTCCGTTTCCGTTTTGTATATTTTAGTTTTGTTTGTTTTTAAATGACTGGCAGAACGTATGAATGACTGAATGAATGAATAAATGAATGAGTGAGCGAACGAATGAATGAATAAATGAATAAATGTACGGATAGTTGGATGGTTGCACGAAATGACTGGTATTTGCAAGTTCTTATTTATTTGATTATAGAATTAAAATCAACACAGGGAGACATAAACAAACGACCCAAACCGGTAGTCGACCAGCAAAGAAACAAAAAAAAAGAAGAAAAAAAAGAAATGAAGGAAGTCATCTGCAAGTGGTAACAACATTAATTCATTTGAATAGAACAAGAACAACAACAAAAAAGTAACTGGTCTGTACAGAAGAGCACACTGGGCAACTGTTAGCAAAACAGCAGCAGCAACAGCATCTGCAACAAACCCAACAACAATGGTGCATTAATAGTCGCAAACAACAAATGTTGAGGAGAACAGCAACAGCCCAAAAACAACCAACAAACAACAAAAACATAACCTTACTTCATTAAAAAGCATTAAAAAAGTTAAATACTGAGTGAGACCCCCCGTTTAATACGGTTTTAACATTTCAGTTCTTGTTTTTTTATTATTATTGTGTTCATATTTTTGTTAGAACTAGACCCAAGTGCCTGTTTGATACAAGCTGTTTGCTGATCTAGTTATAAAAATGAATAAATAGCTAAAGCATAATAAAATATAAAAGTAGGAACGAACAAGCAAACAAATGTCAGATTTCATGCCTGGACAGGTGTATTTTCTGCATTGAAACTCGTATCTGACTGTTGAGATCTTAAAAAAACACAAATGTAAATCCAGTTGTACGTTTTAGTTTTAGGAAAATAGATATTTTAAGGAAAGAAATTAAAGTAGATACCCTATAGAACTTCCAAGATAATCTTTGAATGCAAGTGAAGAAGAATTATTAATTTGAGGGATAAAAGAGTTCGCTTCTTCTCCTCTGTTTATTCTGGTAAATATTGCGAATTCTTTTTTTTTTTTGTACCTTTTTGCACACAAATGCATAAAGTTTTGCCAAACGAACTCTACCTTGGTTGAGGTAAAAAGTGACAACTCCGTTTGTCGATCCGGACTATAAAAATTTTCAGTCCAGTAACTGAAGATAAATATTTTAAAAGCCTGAGTTACATTTGTTAAACAAAAATACTTTATTCTAAAAAACTTTTGTTTGTTGAGGGTTTTTAGCTAGTCTATATACATGCATTTCATTGGTGCTAAAGCCAAATCATCAGTAGACCTTAAACCTAATTTTTAAATGTTTCAAACCTCTTTACTTATACAAAAACTTTTAAAAACTCAATGAGAATTATAAAAATTACAATAGTATAAGCAACAAACAAAAGTTTTTTAAATCTTTGAAAAAAGATATCGAGGCAATCTCGATTAATATAAATTTAATAAATACTTTATTTTTCGACCTTCTGCTTTTTAAATGAATCTAATTTATCTCGAGCTACAGATAAATTTTTTTAAGAAACTTTAACAACCAGTTCTTTTTCAGCCATATAATATTTAGAAATCTTTCTTCCTGATTGGCTTAAAATTTATTTGTTCGTCGTCGAAATTTTCACTTTTTTTATTTTTTTACGCCAAACACAATGTGAAATATACACAAAACAAAATTTTTTTATGGACGTAATGATATAAATATCAATAGTGGTCCCACGATAACTGTACCAACTCCAACCCGGAACCGCGTCAGCATTTCATCAGGATGGGGGTTTTATTTTCGTTAACGTTCCTACGTCCTCCTTACTTTCTCTAGGTAAGGAGGTTCGGAACTACTGAACACCTTTCCTTCAATATTCCATTGATATAATTTTCACATAATTTCCATGCCATTTCAGATCGCAGCATTACGTTTACGAAATTCTCATGAGTTAGGGTTAGAACAAGCAAATCATTCAAGGCTCGTCTCTCTTCAGACCATTTATCACATTCGAAAAGTATATGAGCCATGAGCCACAACTGCTTACTTGTTTTATTTTGAATCTGCGTAGGTTACTATAAAGGCAGGTTGGCTAAAACCGCGTTCGATTTATACGTTAGACCAGTGCCATTCAACCTATGGTACGCGTACCACTTGGTGGTACGCGAAAAATTTCCAGGTGGTGCGCGAAATCTTTTAAAATTTTTACAATTTCTATTTTTGAAAGATTTCCTTATTAAAATATATTTTTAATGTACATGTTCTTGTTATGTTTTTTGTGATTTTTATTATTTTTTTTTAATTTTATTGTTTTTTATTATTAATAAATAAAATGGATTAAAAATTTTAAAATTGTTTGGTATTTATTGATCTAATTATTTTTTCAGTACATTATATTTTTTTTGGTGGTACGCGAAAAGTTTGTCGTGAATTTAGTGGTACACGAGCCAAAAAGGTTGAATAGCACTGCGTTAGACCATAACATTTGTAACTCTTTAAATATTTTATTTCCTGCAGAGTTCTCATACTGTAAAACGTTGAACTAGAAAGAAGTAGAATCCGCCGTATTATTCTATATTATAATACTAATCATTTTAAGCTGGTTTACTATCTTTTCAACTAAGAAATTTTTCAGCTAAAAACTCACTGGTCGCTAGCGTAAGCCCCAACGTATTTGGCAACACTGCGGCCTGCTTTCCTCAAAGTGTCAGAGCTATTTCATAAGTGAGTATTTCTTTCTGTGCATAAAATGTTGGAATATATTTTAGATTTTTGTTTTTTTGCGCGCGCATTTTTGTAGCCGTCGCTATTTCCGACATCTCTAAGGTTGTAGACCTTCAAATCAACAAACGGTATGGTCTATCTCTCCTCTCTCTCTTAGTGCTGCAAGTAGTCTTTAATTTTATTCTTTAGATATATTTTTTGTTTGTTTTTGTTTTTGTTATAGTTTATCGCAGTGGCGTCGTTTTTTTTTATTTGCGTCTTCAATGCAGGTTTTGTCTTTTGCTTTTAGAGCAAAAATACATTGTATGTAGTTTGGGGAAAAAGAAATGCATGTCGTTGCATGTCGGCCCAACCGGGCAACAATCAAACAAACATCAAGCAGAAGAGAGAGAGAAAAAAAAACTATAAAATATTCGCAGGAAAAAATTGTCTAGAACTTAATTTGCAAAAGAAATAAAGCAAGCAAACAAATAAACATTAATAATAATTAAAATATGCCATTTAGTTTTTATTTATTTGTACGAATGCAATGTTGCTGCTGTAAAGCGAAATTGCCTGCAACAATAACTGCTCGTAGTTGCTTGTGGCAAGCAGCCAGTGAGCCAGCCAATCCATGCCAACCAAAAAAAAAAAAACTGGAGGGAAAAAAAACAATTGTATCAAATAAATAAAAGACGAAAATTAAACTAAAGAAATTTATAATTTTCTATTGCTGTTGCAGTTTATTTCTTGAAACGTTATTAAAGTGCGTGTTGCTGCATCTTAAATTCACAGTGCATTCATGTTCAGTTGTTTGTAATAATTTCAAACAATGCGTTTTGTAATTAAATAAACATAAAAATTATTGAAACAAAAAGAAATAGGTACCCCTTTTTTATTTTATTTATAAATGTTTAAGTGCGTTTTATATATTTACAGATGAGTTTGTAAATATAGCACGTTAAATACGAGTACAATAAAGCTGATACAATAGAGATAGAGATCGCAATACTCAAAGGGAGAGATATACATATGTATGCACATAAATATATATTGGCAGTTGTTCAACAAAGTGTATTAAGTAAAAAATTTTTCCTTTTTCACTTTTTATGAAAAATTAGCAGATAATATTTATATCTATCCGCTGTTAAAAAATCTTATTGTTTTCTCTACATTTTGGTAACGAAAAGGAGGATTTAAAAATTATGTTTCATATATCTTCAATGTAAAATTCAAAAGTAGTTTTCTTCTACATATTCCCCTTTATTACAGTTGGCGACATCGATGTCACGTCAACACAATACCAAAAAATTGCGAAGAAATTGCGCTCGTCATATATAGTTCCAAATGTTAGCTGGGGTGGGGTGCGGTGAATAAAAAATCTACTACTACACCGAAGGATGGCTAACCTCGTTATTTGGGATCTTCTAGAATAACCCACTTTGTAAACAGGGAAACATCGCAGACAGGAGTCCTCCCTCCTTACATCAACCTCGTACAACCTGACTTTTAAGCTTTAGCCATATTAATAGCACTTCTAGTTCTTGCACCTTATCGCGACTAATAAAGATGTTGATTTAAAGATATTTGCATTTTTTATAAACTTCAGCAACATATTAGACATCTTAATATTTATTCCCTTTTCAATATTCGCACTGAACTAATTAACAACACTTCTGCGTCCTGTGGCGTGGCAAACAAATAAAATATAAAATATGTTTATGGCGAAAATTATTTGAGATTATGCTGTATGTACTTCTTTTCAATTCTTATTTCATTAAAAATTCATGAATAGTTTGTTTGTCTGTTTGTCTGTTTGTTTAAGATAAAAAACAAATTATCAGATTATAATCTTGAGTTCATACGCAGCCAGACAGACACATTTTGGTGGCTACAATTTCAGATCGTTTTAATTTTTTATTTTTTTTTTAATTTAATTTTTGCTTTAATTGCTGCTACACATTCATAATCGCAACTGGCACGCAATAATACTCTGAAAATAATTACAATTTCAAAATAAATACGAGTATATAAAATTCTTTCAAATGAAAACTATACGAGAGCAAAAGCGAAAATTGTAAAGAACAACGATAATAATCATTTTATGGCATCTTTTGCACTGACATGTTGGCAAACGAGAGAATTATGATAAGTTTTTGTGTTTAAATTGAAGATTTTTTTGCTGCTTTGCTGTTGCTTGAAACTTTGTATCGAGAAACCATAAACGGAAATATATTTTTGCGTGCGGACAAAAACGGGGTACCTGCATTGTATGTGGAATTCTTTGAAATAGATTTCAAGAAACAAAAAAAAAACCCCGCCACCAAATTGCTCCAATAAAATAGAGGTAATTGTAAAAAAGATAAATATAATAACATAATTTTTAAAAACATACGAAAAAGTTGTGAATTTTTAAGAAATATACTAATGAGAAAATGATCATAAATATCTGCGTTGGCTTCAAAAAGTTTTATGGCCGTTTAGATGAATGATAACAATTGTGCGTATGTTTTAAGAGAGCTTATATAGAGCGACCGCCATTAGAAGAAGTACAGATTACGTCAACGGCATTTGTTCCAAATAGATAAAAAGACGGCGCGTGGTGCAAGATAAAACAAGCCGTGAATTTTTGTGAATCTTCTAACATTCTAATGGAGGAAGCAAAAAAAAAATATATTTAAGTTGAAAGGAATTGTTTGGCTCAAGCTTAAATCTAACTTTAGGCATTTATTTTTTAATTTAAGAAATTTTTTTACTATTTTTCCAAAAATTAATATTTTACATATTTAGTAAAATATTAATACACTCATACCCCGGCTTGCGTCGTTTCGAAGTTACGTCTTTATAAAATTTCCGCGATTTCGATGTTGCGTCGTTTTTGCTTCAGTTTGCGTCGCATGGCTACGAAGTAGCGTCGTTAGATCTTCTATTTGCGTCGTTAATAAATGTTTGTGTGTACAAAGCAAAAATAGAAAAAGGGGATTTCCCGTCGAAGTCTAATGCAAATTTGTATGTGAAAATTGTCTACAAGTTTGTCTTTGTTGATAGTTTCTAATTACATTTGGTAAAGTGAAGCCTTTTATTTTAATAAAAACTATTATTAAACAAATAATAATAAAAAATTGGATTTTTCTATTGAAAAATATTTTTTTTTTACTAAAATTATGAGTCTCGGAACGAAATAAATGAGAATTAATAGAAATGTATGGAAAACTGTGATTCGGTTTGCGTCGTTTCAGTTTGCGTCTCGTTCTTCCGGTCCCAAATAGCGACGCTAACCGGGGTATGAGTGTAGTTTAATTAAAAACAAAAACTGAAGATATTCTGGGAACATCATTTGGGGTCGTATAATTTATCGTTTCAACGATTTGCATTATCTGACCGATTTAACCTTTCCAGACTTCTGTCTTTTTTTTCTTCAATTAACGAGTCTATTTCCTTTTCTAGAAAAAAGTGCAACAATTTTTCAGCTTTTTATTGAAAATTTGCAATATGATTTTTTTAAATAGTGAGGAGTTTATTAGAAATTATTGTATCATCATTTACGAGAAAAAATTTTTGTCTTAAAAGAACTTTAAATTGCAATTTTGTTGATAAAAAGTAAAAGAAATGTTGAATTTTTTTTAGAAGAAATGAAAACGGCATATGACAACAAACCGCAGACTCTTGGAGCTCTCAAAGAAAATATCTCGACTTAGTGATAAAAATATACAAATAAGCCCACCAAAGAAACATACATACATATTTAAAAATAACAGAACCAAAGTTTCACATTCATAAAAACACTAATGTTGGAGAACAACGGCTGACAACTTTGGCAACAACTTGTATGTTGGAAATTTAGAAATTTTGCTCTTAATTATTTGATAAGCGTATTTATGGTATTTTGCAGCACAGTGTTACTGCCGCAATGCATCAATTATCCATTTCATTTTATTTTTAAATTGCCACTTTATATATAAAATTAAGTTTTGAAAATCAATATTTTGCTGTCGAAATAATTTCGAGGTTTTGTTTGACACGAAATGCATTATTTTTTTATTTTTTTTAATAACAGACCAGATTTCACAAATATTTTCATATTGTATATTGTACACGAGTGTAAAAGTCGTTTTCGAGAGAAAGTAAAACGTAAATGATGACATAATAAAACCCTTTTACATTTTTCCCAACACACAAAAGAAGTTTTAACAATGCACAAAAATTTGCTGGCCCATAAAGAATCCAAAATAAAAATTTTAATCACCAAAGTAAAACAAGATACTCGTAATAAAAATAAAAAATAAAAACTACCAAAAGCCCGACATAAAAAGTTCATGGAAATCCTTTTATTTTTAAGTTTCTTTTTTTTTGCAACATAAACAAGACACATGCACTTGGTGGTTGATTTGGTTTAACGTTGCAGACCTGTCTTCTCCAGAAATGTAACAAAAACTTAAAGAAAAATCTATAAAAATAAATAGAAAAAAAAAACACAACAACAACAACTGGTTTTACATACGATCGACCGGTTAATGTCTCTTGACTTTGTATTTAAACCGGAGGAGCACAAATAAACAACATGAATGCGCCAAAAAAAAAATCAAATAAAATGTTTCTGATTTTTGGTTGTTTATTATTTTGAGAAAATACAAAAATAATAAAACACCAAAAAAAACAGAAAAGGAACAGAAAGAAAACATTGTTAACAAACTTGAAATGCCATTGAACAATCAAAACAGCCAGACCAGACCAGACCAGGACAGGCCAGGCCAAGTCAGGCTGAATTAAAGAACCGAAATAAAAATTTCATAAAAATGAATACGAAACACAAACTTTGTTTGTTACCAACCTCTCCTGCATGTGGAGTGGAATTTAATGTACGTTATTGGTTAAAGACGCATGCATACACACACAAACGGGCACAAAACTGAACACGGTTCAGTTAAAATTTGTAAAGAACAACAATAACATCATCATTGATAACAAGCATTATACAAAGAATATACAAGATAACCCATTGCGAGGGTCCTTTATCTTTGTACACAAATCAACTGGTTTTGCGTGACGTCACTGCAGTTACAAAATTTATTGTGAACATAAATATATTGTGACTTATGCTGTGCTGTTTAAATTGAGAACATTTTAAGTTATTTAAATAAAGTTTTTTTAGTAAAAAAAACAAACATCTTTATTATTAATAGGCAAACACGTTTTTTTAAGATCCCTTTCACTGCCGTAATACTGAACCGATTTTGGAAAGATTTGTTTGATTTGTTTTTTAATTTAATTTAAAAATTTTAATTTTATTTAAATTGATTCTATATTTATGGAGCTATAAACATTTAAAGTTGCTACTAACACATGCACACTTACTACACATGCATGTATCAGCTTCAACTTGAAAAATAAACAAAGTGTGCATGTGTTATTTAAAAGTTATTTTATCATATTTGTTTTTGTAAACGTTTAATATTTGTTCAATTCACAAGCTCATATTAATTTCGTATTTGTTGTGTAATCGTCTAATTATACAGTATTGTATTTTTGTTATTCTTCATTTTCATACAAAAGTGTGTTAAAATTATACGTTTGAATTTTATATGTCTTATAAATGGTTGTATTGAGGACAGGTATGGAAAAATTCTATTTGTAAAGTTATGTTTAGACAATACGTTGGATCAGCATATTTATGCTGAAAAAATTTTTTAAAATCACCCACACTGCAGACAACACGAAATTCCGCCAAAAGTTGCAAAACTTAAGTCGTAAAATCTTCTAAAACCACCTTCAAATGCAAGAAATGTCGAAAACTCGCAAAAAACTACAAAAATGGCGAAAATTCGCAATCATTGGGAAGATTAAAATGTTTAATATCATTTAAAAGTCGATGAAACAATAAAGAATAGAAAAAGTAACCCACATTGCAAAAAAACGCGAAATTTTGCAAAAAGTTGCAAATTTTTAAAAAAAAACCAGAGAAAATTGTAGCCATGTACCCGTGTCGCGTGCTGTCGTGAATGTGTTTATAACTTAATTTATCTCGATTTTGAACTTGGTAAGTTTTGCAATAGCTAGACGACATCATTTATGTTTATTTGTATTTTTTATTTATATTAAAAAATTTTATTGCAACAATTATACGTAAAAGTACTCAAACTCACTAATTTCACAAACAAATGTTTATACGACTCAGCATATGTAGCAACATATAAATTTCAACATATCGTATAGACACAAAAATCTAACTAACTCTTATGTTTACATTAAATTTGCTGAGATACATACATATGCTGAAATCAAAATATTTGCTACTTTCAAACATATCATGCAGACGCCAAACATATTGAATATGCTGATAGAGGCATTTGTTATTATTTTCAAGCATATGCTAACACTCATACATACGTATGCTGGTTCAACATACCGTCTACACTAAGCTTTAGCGAGTTTCTTGCTTGTCCACTTAAATTTCTTCAAAACTAGAGATACGCCTAGTGGTCGAAATTCGACCTCCAGTTTAAACGTATACCTATTTTACTTGCATTCATTTAAAGAGAAAAAACTACCTAACTTAATGGTGAAACAGAACAAATCTGCAACTTCAGGAACAAACGCTGATGGCCCATAATAAAATCGACGGCAGTAACTTCAAATTCTCTCTTATCATTGTTTGATTTTCTTTTGTTTGATTTTTTCGTATGAAAAATGTACGTGATTTCATGAAAACACGGTAACATTGTTGAGAGAATGAGTGTCTAAAATTGAGAGTATAAGAAAAAACGCTGTAAAAAGAAAATAGATTCTATTTCACGACCGCTTTCTCTGGTAAAATTTTATGTCAAATTGTATGGAAAACAAACGCCAGCCCAATTCTATTTCATCATTTATTTCCTTCCCCATAGGAAAAACAATAAGCGAAATAAAATTGCATACAAACATGCAAATTTATAAAAAATCTCATTACTCATATACATATGTATGTATGTAGGTACTCTTAAACACTCTCATTGCTTTGATTATATTTTTACTTGAACCAATACTTACATAAGTGAATACCTGTGTATTTTTTGCAATTGTAGTGGTGTCAACTTAAGAAGACTTTTATTGTTTTCATACTAAACCAATTCAAATATTATATGGTCGGATCACTAAAGCTCAACAATGTTTACTAATTTGCAAAAGAATGAAGAAAATCGGTTGGCAAACAAAGGAGGAAAAGGGAACTAAAAATTTGTCTTTGCCTATTTACATATAATATATAGATAAAGTCATGGGGGCAAGAGGACTTTCTTTTTTTTTAATATCTAATTTATCAAATGAGTGGATTTTTGAAAGACACCATTTTGTTTAGTTCACTGTGAAATTTATTTTGAAAGAACAATTGCACAAGAGAAAACTTTCAAGGATTTAAACAGAATCAAATTAACATCAACCTACTCGGCAGAACATAGCAACTTTGTTTTCGGTGGCCGCAACACCCCCTCATCAGCGCTCATGTGTTTCATCGCTTTTTAGATGCTGTTGGCTTTATTTCCAAATCCTTTATGAAAAAAGAATACTAGAATTGTTCCAAATCCTACATGACTTGAAAAAGCTCTCACTAACCACCCTATAAGAAATTGCTGATGGACACTAGCACATTTTGCAATTTTGTGTTGTCCGCGTCGTAAAAAATTCCAATAATTTTTTTTTAATTTGCTCTTTTACTTAATCTTATTTTGGCATCATTTTACGAATATATGTTTGATCATCAGCGTATGTTTTCCAAAAGTTTTAGTTTTATTGTGCTTTTTTTTAAATAAATTTCATGTTAATATTTTGGTTTTTTCATATTCCTCTTAATAAAATGATAGAAACTTGTGATATATACACCGATCAGCAATGACTATCAGATGATGCATCAAATGACTGTCATTGTTCTTGTAGGGCAGCTTTTAATTAACCCTTGCTGTTTTTTTGTGCTATTAATTTTCTGTTTTGAAAAAAAATTCAAAAAAACTGTTGAGAAAAACATGGATATTTGTCCATTAAAGACTTTTTTTGATTCTTGAGCAATAAATTATTCATTATAATTACACATGTGGTCATTGAAATAGGTACCACATTTATTAACATTTAAAATACCAGCTGTTGAACTTTGCTCTTCTTAACTTTTGACCAGCACTACACAGTACAACACATAATTTCATGTTTTCGTTTTCAATTTAATTAAATTTAAAAAAAATTAAAATTTTTAACTGTCTGCATGCAACTGGCTGAATTACATGAACTTCATGTTTGTACATCAAAAAAAAATATTTTCATGATTAAATGTTGCCTGTTTTAAATGAACCATTAAGTGGCCGTTAAATATTCGTTGTGTCGTCGTCATCATCAGCAGCGGCCACAAATGATTGCGGTTGTTGCTGCCTGCCTGCCATTATCGACGCCGAAGAACAGTTTTCAAAATGTTAACTTCAAGCCAAAACTGCATTTGCAACTGCAACTGTTACAACAACAACAACAGTGACACCAACAGCATCAGCAGCAGCAACAGCAACAGAAACAAATAAAACCAAAATTTATGTTAAAGTCATCTTGTTTAACGGCTTACAAAACAATGTTGCCTTGTACCTCGATATCGCACACAAATTCGTGTATTTCTTCGATTTACGATTATATGAGTATTTATGTATGTCTCTCGTTTAGTCTTCCTTTAACTTGTTAAAGCCAGAAATAAACACACACACATGCACATGCACTGCTACACACACATTTAGTGGGTTTTCTGTGTTTGTAGTTGCATGAATTTGGCTTAATGTTTTGAATGGCTGGGCTGTCATTTTCGTTTAAATTTTTATTTATTTTTTTTGTTGCAGGAACAAAAAACTCGAAAAACATTTTCTTGTCAACCAAAAAGAAAAAAAAGAAAGAGAAATAAATAAAAAGACTTAAAATCACATTAAGAAAATGGATGTACAAGGCATATTAAGGCTAGACTTTTGGCGGGACAACAACGCAAAGTGTTGGCTTGTTTATTTCAAGTAAGAAAACAATAAACTAAACAGTTGCTTTTTTTTTCTTGCAACATTTTCGAGCAAAATACTATATGTATGCTGCATAAACTTGCCACATGCTTTCCTTAGCACACAAATCTTGCCAGACCCAGACATAGAGTTGTATGTATACATTGTGTCTTTTTGTGTACCGCCTAAGAGCCAGCCAGTCAGTCGACCCAAGTCTGGTCGGCCGACTGTCATCACTGCTGCATGCTCAGGTTTTTTTTGTTTTTTTTTTGTTAGTTGCAACAAGGCAAACAACAACCAGCAAACAAACAGGCGACTTTAACCGTGTTTTACGATATTTTGTTTTGTCTTTTTTCGATTTCTTTTTTTTTCTGTCATGGTTGCAATTTTATGTGTGTTTTAAGTATTTATTTTTGGACTTTTAACCTGATACTTATTTTTTATTTTTTTATTTTTTGTTGTTGTCGTTTGTGCTTTGTTGGTTTTATGTGCTAAAAAACATTTAACAGCAACAAAACCTTAATTATGGACAGATTAAAGAAGTTGACTTTGCAAAAACTTAAAATTTAAAGTAAAAATAAAAATTAAAAAAAAGCAAAAAAAAAACATTTCATGAAAATATTTGTGGTTTGTTTTTTTCTTTAGGAAATACCTTTAAATGACTGAAATGTTAACCTTAAGTTTTGGCATTTGTGAAGAAAATATTTAAGTTTTACCAACTTGCATATGTTGAAATTTTAATTGGTTTGAGTCATTTTGGATACACAGACAATTTTTTGTTTGGTTTCATTTTGATTTATCATGTTTGCGCGAATATAAAATTAATAATTGAATCAATTTGAAATTGGAGAATTGTTGCTGAAATTGTACTTCTAGGCGGTTTATTTTAAATGTCAGTTTTTTTTTAATTTCAATGATTTATTTTAATTATAATTTGTGAGTTTCAAATTTCTATACAATTCGATATGAATTTCGAAATTTTTTAAATTTTCATAAATTGCATAATTCGAATTTTGAAATCAATACAACTGAATGAATTTACTGAATCAATTACTATATTCAACTAGCTGAATTGCTTTAAGTGTTTTATTTCGAATTGGTTTGAGTAAAACGTTTGTAGGTTATAAAATTAATTTTGTGCCGATTCGCACACATCAAGATTTCTTGCGGCAATTTTGTCAAAATCTCTTGAAAAAAACATTAAAAATTATTATTCAGCAATTTCTAGTTTTATCGCCTGGAATTATAATGAAATTATTAATTATCCAAGCTCCCGCCGGCAAGAATCCATCAACTTTAGTTTTTTTTCAGCCGCTGCGATTCATTTCTCTTAGAATTGTTTTAAGACTAATGGCTTATTAGGCCAAAGCGTCCGGTCCTAGAGTTAGGGCTGCCAGCACACCGCTAGGCCGGCAGAATACAGTTGAGTTTCAGTGAATAATGGTTATCGGTTGTCACTTCTCACTTTAGCTCGGTGTCTGAATGACATTATCATGAGTCGCTTTACGCTGGAACATACGTTAGGAAATATTGCAAATTTATTATGGGACATCGAATTCGGCCGAAAAATCGAGCTTTTAATCGTCTTGGCGATGTCCATTTGCATTCTCAGAACTGCGATTTGAATATTTCACAACCGCTCTCCACACTCTTAAGTCTAATAATGTCCAAAGCATTTGTGAGATAGAACCACAAACCACCAACAAAGAATTCGACTGATAGGAATTTAGTTATTTCTAATAATCTATTATTATTAATTTATTATTATTATTATTTAGTTATTTCTAATAAATCCATAATATACCAAAAGAAATTAAGCTTAGTTCACTTTATTTCATTTTTAAATAGATACTTGTATTTTCAACCCCCCGGTTGTATTCAAAGGACAACTATAAATCTTGATCAGGGTTATTGGCCGGCATCTTACAAAGTGTCATAACTTCTGAGGACCCATATCATACGAGTATCATATTAACCGTCGTAGAATACGCTGCTGCTATGATTGAACTTAAATTGTATTTTAAAGAATATTACATTGTTTCAATTTAAGATTATTGGCGTCAGACCACCCAATATCGATACAAAAAAAAATAAAGAATGCAAATAATTACAGCCTTTAAATTGACCATAAAATAATTACTTACTGACTTCGATTAGTAAGAAATACTTAATCGAACAATACGTTTTGTCTGCATTAAATAGAATGGAGTTCAAAAGAAAACTGTAATGCTATTTTAAGTAGAAAAGCGAAAAAAAACGAATTGAACTCAATGCAAACCAAGCGACAATTTCCGATATTTTCAGCAACACATGCACACATACACACACTCACATATGTATGTTGCTGCTTTAAATAGTATCACATATACTACATACATATTTTAAGCAAAGTTTGTATTACAATGTTTGTTGCAAACAACGACAACAATTCAGAATTCAGCTTCACCTTTTGGGGTCAATGAGCAAATATGGCAAAAACCGAAAGATAGAAAAAAAAACAATAAAAACGTCAGAGAACAGTTTTGGAACGTAAAAAAAAGAATCAAATATACTTTAAAGACAAACGTGAGCTGATACCTAGACACAGAGACAGATAGACAGACGGACAGACTGACAAACATGCATGTGAACAAACGAAAAGTATTCTATATGAGGAGTGCTATAAAGCTAAATGAGTGCAATAGATACTTACGTATGTCTGTATGTATATTTGTATGTTTTTATTTATTTTATATTGCAATATGGACAAAAAAAACAACAGAGAGACTGACACTTAGTCACATAGAAATAATAAGTGCGTTCGAGTATCCAAAAGTTTTTGCAAATTTTTACTGAACTTTTTACTCTAAATTGCATTCGTTTCCACAAAATACTGTAAATGAGAACACAAATTGAGAGCGTAAAGTGACAGTTCATGGCTGAGTATTTACAAATTTTGACTGCAGAAATTTCTTGTAGTAAAATTTAGTAAAACCAAAAAACATGATTTAAAAAGTAAACACAAAGTTACACAATTTGTGAAAAAATTATTTACAAAAAGATAGATTGAACCAAGTCGTATTCTACCAGGTGGCAGCATTACGCCAGCTGACAATTTTTTGCTTTGTTTACGTTTTCATTGCGAATGTCAAAAATAAACAAAGACTATAGAATCTTTCGCGAGCACAACGCAAGAAAAATTTCTAGATGTTGTACTAATGAAGACCTGATTACTATTTTATTATGCATATCAGTTCCTATATGTCCAATATCCGACAAAAATGGAAAACTAACTCTGTTAAATTAGACGTAGAAGCTAAACTACTTCTAGAAGATGAAAATCAAGGCTATTTAAAAGAAATATTTACTAAAATTGTTTAATTAATAGTAGTTTTTCAAAACACTAGAGGTATCCGTATTCTATCGTTTTAACATTTTACGTACATTATTTAACTTTAAATTTACAAATTTATAATAAAAGTCTACATATAATATTTATAATGTCTATTTTGGACTTAAATAGAAACCTACGTCTTCTTCATTAAGACCTCTTTATCTAAAGTAAATTTGAACCAATGTTTGCAGTTTGTATTTTCGCTGCTCAATAAACTAATTTTTAACCCCATCTGATCTGCTTTAAAGAACCGACCTTTGGCCCTTCGTATTAATAATATCATGGGGCCAAAGTTGGTACTCTTTCTGACAAAATTTAAGTTTTTAATAATTATAAGTTGTAAACGTGACTCAAAATATAAGACTCTGTGTAAAACAAAATTTTGTTAACAAGTTTTAATACTTCTCTTTTACACCAAAAAACAGCTGAAACTTAAAATGCATTTTAAACCCATCATAACTATTTTTTATATCTTAAAGTTGAAGCCTAAAGTCTCACCTAGGGAATAAAAAACCGCGTATCAAAATTCCAATCCAGTCGGAATGGTCCACTGTGCGGCGGTGGTTTCATGATACCATGCTTCTAATTTGTTCCTTGTCAAAAATGTATCTCTTGTGTCAATTTAGTAGTGTCAAAAAAATTACTTACAATAGTATTTTGCTACCGTTTGGCACACGCCCTACGATTGACTTATAACAAATAAAAAAAAACTATTCAAAACAACAATATTGCTCAACTTTATTTGGCAAATTTGTACAGAGAACCATGCTTTACTTGGCTTAAAATGTGATAACAAAAACAAGGCAATGTGTAAATGTGACATATAAGTGACATAAATACATGCATACCTACACTCATATATGATTACAACATACATCTGCTTATGTATTGACATTTATCATCGCTTCATTCGTTCGTTCGTTCTACCTACGAATTAGTTAATTTTTATTTTTGTTTTTTATTACATATTACACAATTTACATATTTTTTATTACAGCCTTGCCAAGTGACATTTTATGTAAATTTGATCAAACTAATTGGAGAAAATTCACAAATTTTAGTTATTCTAATGACACGATAATCATCAAACTATAATTCATTTGGTGTTTTCGTGTTGGCGTCATGTAAGTATTTGTGTACATTCTCTTTGACAAACATTCAACTCAAACATTCCAAAATCCAAGACAGAACAAATCTAACAACACAACAAAAAAATCTATCAATATTAAAATGTCATTTAATTTAGCGGGTGGTCCGAATGCAAGTGTCTTTTGAAAATTAAACAAAATTAACTTAACGTAATTTCTTTTGGTATCTTATGGCTGCATTGGTAATAACCAGGGACAGGGGTTTTATGCAAATGTATTTTTTCATAAGCCTGATAATTGTAAAACCAAAATAGCTTTTCGAAACAGCGAATTTGCTTAAAAATGGCATGGATTTGTTAGAGCATATTTTTGCATATTTTGATGAAAATGCATATTTTTCATATTTTTGCTATAAATGCATATTTTAGTGTCATATTTTAATAAAAATTCGAATTAAAAAGAAAAAATATTTTTTTTTTCAATTATTAATATTTACTTATTTTTATGAAGTTTGTCTTTATAATATTTTGTCTTGTCTAGGCGAAGCCTAAGATAAACACTATACAAGTGCGCAGCTACCCGACTTAAAATAAATTGTGATTTCTACGATTTTAGGACGAAAATGTTTACAGTTGACGATTTTTGCGTAAAATTACCACTTTGAATTTGGTCTGGCATTATTCAATCCATACGCAGGCAGACTTACAAATTTATAAATAAATTTAGTTTTTAATATTTCATCGTCACGTTTGCTTGTGTATGTGTTTTAAACGGCTTTAAATTTCAACTGGAGACAGAGTACAAAGCGCATTCATGTACCAGGTTGTGTCAAGTCTTCCCAATTAGTACATACCTTATTGCAATGGAATTTGGCAAGTCAAACTTCCTAAAAAAATCACCTTGTGATGATGCGATTAAAGAAAAATATTCTATAAAAGATCTGCAATGATTTAAATATGCTCCAATCACATCGGCAGATGCTTAAAGGTCTTTTTCAATGTACAAAAACTTTCTGAGACCAAATAGATCGAACTTTACTTTTGAAAACATAAAGCAAATTTTATTTTTGCATGTAAATAAATAAACAAATTTTGTAATACTTGTTTTTTAATATTGTTGACCTTTCTTTGTTTTTATTTTGTAATTTTCTCTTTATTGGGCTTTTAAGGTCATGATATGTAAAAATAAAAGATTATTTATTTTTAAATTTCATCCTACGTTTCGTTGGAATTTCCCAACTTCCTCAGGGATGTTTTTTATTTAATCTGGTAACGTTTTAATAAAAATATAAAAATACAATAGGTATAAGTTTATGTAAATAAGTAAGCAACTAACAAAATTATAAAAGCTTTATACTAACAAACAAAAATTTACTTACATTTAATCTTTATTTTAATTTATAATTAAATTAAATTTACTTTGTTTTCACACTATAAAATAAATTACAAAAAAAAACAAAGTGAAATTAAAAATTATTTTAAAACCGAATTTTCTTACAATTATTATCACAGAAAACTAAAGTAAAATTATCGAATAATTTGCGTTTGTATTGTCTTTGTCCTCTTTTTTGTTTATTGCATTGTTCCCTTTTTGTTGTATTCTGAGGCTCTCCAGTGTATATCGTTTGTTCTCTCGTCTCTCTTTATCCAATATTTTAATGTTTGTCAATTTTGTAATTTTGTAATATATATACATATATATATATAATTTTTTTGTATTTTTGACTACTTTACATACATATTCAATGAGACTGAATTAAAATGTTAAATTTTTTATTTTTTTATATAAATAAAAATTTTTAAATAATGCATATTTTCCGATTTTTATGGAATATTTTAGGCGCCTAAAACACCTCTTTTTATTGCATGAAACCCCTGTCCCTGGTAATAAAAAAATATTCTAATTATCTACGGAATAAAATTTCATGTGGCTGTGGCAGCCACAACCGCGGCGGTTGGCTTCGCAGTAACATATGGAGGGCTCAGAGCTGAACTGAACCAACACATAAAATATTACAAATTTCAAAACTAGTGCGATATTCCACACAAAATTTAACTATATTTGGTTCCGTAACGGACTAAGTAAAAAAGTGATTCGTTCCAAAGGTAACGGTAAAAAACCCCCAAGTTATTGGCTCTCATTTTATATATATATTTATTTTTACATTTACTGAAGCTCAAAATATTTTCGAATTATCTTTTTGTGACTTGATTCACTTCAGCTCTGAGCCCTCCACATCCTCAGTCAGTTTAATTTTCCGAGACTTTGTTGGCGGTTTGTGGTTCTATCTCACGAATGGCTCGGACGATATTAGGCTCAAATTTGTGTATCGTTTCGGTTTTGAACGCCACGTCACAAGAAAAAAATCTAATTGACTGCCAGGCAATTGATATCACAGACGGCTGATATCACAATTTCCGGCCAAATTCAATTCGATAAGTTTGCAATATTTCCCATCGTTGTTCAACGCTGATAGCAAGGCGTAATAAATATGTGAAATTATGAGTACAACAATAGAAGAACAGGCATTTTTTATATTTGTTCAATTCACAAGCTCGTACTATCGTCGTATGTGTTGTGTAATCGTCTAATTATACAGTATTGTATTTTTGTTATTGTTAATTTTCATACAAAAGTGTAATATAATTATGCGATTGAATTTTATGTGTTTTAGAAACGGTTGTATTGAGGACAGGTGTGGAAAAACTTCTATTTGTTACGCGAAATTCCGCCAAAAGTTGCAAAATTTAGAAGAAGTCGTAAAATCATCTAAAACCACCTTCAAATGCAAGAAATGTGAAAAACTCGCAAAAAATCAGAAAAGTTGCGAAAATTCGCAATAACTTCCAATCATTGGGAAGATTAAAATGTTTAATATCATGATTTATCTAAACCGTTTGATAAGTTATCGCATACAATGCTTTTGTCCAAGTTGGGCTTAATGGGCTTCCATTTTAATCTCTTGAAATGGATTAAGTCCTACCTATCTAATAGAATTTGTTCGGTGCATGTTTAAGGTTTTCTCTCGAAACCGTAAATGTAAACGTCGGCTGCACCTCAGTGTTGCATACTTGGTCCATTATTGTTTAATTTATTTATTAATGATAATGGGTGTTGTTTATCCAAGTCCAAATATCTTTTATAAGCTGACGACTTGAAACTTTTTATGAAATTAGATTCGATTAATGATGCGCATATGATGCAAAATGAGCTCAATAATTGAAATGATTGGTGCAGTCATAATTGTTTGCTACTAAATTTTAGTAAATGTATGCATGTTTCCTTTCATAGGTCACGGAATCCCACGGTCCTTGCTTTTAATATTAACGGTATCGTTTTGAACACGTCGTATTCGAAGCTTGAGTTAGGGGTAGTGTTTGATAGTTCTTTATTATTTGTGGCCCATGTTGAGTATCTTTTTCCTAAAACTTATAAAATGCTTGGCTTTTTGAAGAGGAGTTGTTCCGAATTTGCTAATCCTTATACACTGAAGTATATTTATAACTCCTTCGTAATGTCTAAGTTAGAATATGCTGCTGTGATATGGAATCCTCATGTTGCTATTCATATCTCACATATTGAGAGACTTCAGCGCATGTTTATTAAATTTGCTACAAGCTCGCTTACACATTTATCCTCCGCTACTTACGAGTCTAAATGTCTGTTTATAGGCCTCCGCACTTTAGAATCGCGTAGAAAAGTACAATCAGCCCTACTAGTTTACGATATTATCAACGGTTGCATTGATTGCCCTGACTTTCTTAACATTGTACCATTTTATATTCCACCTAGGAATCTTAGGTTGGCTAAGCTTTTTGATGTACCTTTTCATCGGACTAACTATGCGCGTAATGCGACACTAACACGTTCCTTTGTTCAACTCAATGAAATCAATTTTAGCTTGCAGAAACAGCATAAATCGTTTACTGAATTCAGAAATTCATAAAAAAAACTAAGTTTAAACTTTTGCTATCTATTGTGATAAAATAATTATTTTTCAGGTAATTTTTTTTTTTTTATTTTGTATGTAAGTACAGTAGTAACTCGATTCTTGCACATACTTGTAACTTGATACTTGCACATCTCGATTCTTGCAACATAGAAATATTTTTCATTACGCACTCAGTACTTGCGACATCCGAAAATTTTGAACTCGATACTTGCAACATTTTTGTATTACTCTTGCGTGCTGCTTTGTTTACGTTTTCTTAGACTGAATAGATTTCGGGAAATCCACGTCGTTTTATGCTGCTGATGAAATGTTGTAATCAGTTTTAAGCTGACTATTGAGAGGTGCGGTTTCATAATGACAAAGAAAAAATTTAAGTTTTTTAGCTAATGCGTAGAATGCCCTTAATGAGTCTTCAATTCGGTCATTATTTCAAAAACTATTTAATAAATCATCCGACTGGGATAATGAAGATGTCATTCCTCTTTCAGAGTTACGTTTACAGCTAGCTGACGATGCATTCAATATTCAATCCATTGCAACTTTGCTTCAAAACGTAGAACCATTGCAGCAAATATCACACAATGATAGAACAGTGTGTACCGATGATGACCTTACTGATGGTGAAGAAACCGGTGATGTGGTACTTAATACGAAACAAGTTACATCGGAGGAGACTATATCAGCGTTCAACATTTGCTTAGAATGGGCGGAGCAAAACAATGCTTCATTAGACGATATTATGATGCTCCAGAGACTAAGAAGCAGTGCAGTACAAAACAAAAATTTTAAATTTCTTTAATTCCACATAAAATATCTACTGTTATACGAATGCGTTGAATTTAAATGTTTTGAATTGAAATATTAAACTTAGATTCTAAACAGATGTATGTGCCTTTTATTTTGTATGGGAAATTAATACTCGGTACTTGCGACAACCTCGAAACTTGCACCGAGCCCTGTTTTCATTACGTGCAAGAATCGAGTTTCTACTGTACATATATTGTTGTTTTTTGTTTCTTCAATCCATATTTATTTTATATTTAATATTTATTACCATTAGTTTTGTAAGGTTTTTGTAACTCATTGTCTGTTAAGGATTTTTTTTGTCCATATACTGAAGCAATTAAACAAATAAAAGCCGATGAAACAATAAAAAATAGAAAAAGTCACCCACATTGCAAAAAACTGGAAATTTCGCAAAAAGTTGCAAATTAAAAAAAAAAAAGCCAGAGAAATTTGTAGCCATGTATGTACCCGTGTAGCCTGCTGTCGTGAATGTGTTTATATCTTAATTTATCTCGATTTTGTACTTGGTAAGTTTTGCAATACCTAGTGATATTTCCTCCGAGAACATCATTTATGTTTATTTTTATTTTTTATTTATATTAATAAATTTTATTGCAAAAATTATACGTGTAAGTACATAAGTTGAATAATAATCAAAAAATTGTTGTCAAACTCGCTAATTTCACAGACTACATTGAATTAACATTTAAAATACGAAAAAATGACGATACAAAAAATTTGTCTGTTCACAAGCTCATAAACAAATATCGTATTTTTTAAACGATAAGCCAGCAATACGACTGAGCTTATGAATTGAACAACTGTATTTATGTATGTACATACTCTAGTATGTAAGCACCGCTCACGTGATTAGCGTGAATCATGCGTGCTCACGCTTGATCACGCATAATCGTGATTGGTTTTTTGTTTCAATCAGGTGGGCGCACGTGAATGTGAGTATGCAAAATTGAGTTTGACTGAGCGTCCATGAGTAGATATTTAGCGTCATGATTTCGTTATTATTTTTTTATTGTATTTTATATGTATTTGTTTAATTATTTTATAGTTTTTTTTTTGTATCGTAAGTATTTCGTTAGCGTGAGGTTTTGTGATTGTGACTAACTTTTGTTTCCACTCACGTGAGCATGCACTAACGAGAGCTAAAAATATAAGTTCGTACATGAGCGTGCATTAGTAAAATTTTTTATGGTGAGCTTGAGTGAAAAGTTGCTCAAAAACAACTACAGAAAACAGATACCAGACAGGCAGGCTTGCCATTTTAGCACTTTAAGTGCTAGATCTAGTATTATTTATTTCGGAGTTAGCACTAGAGGCAGAATTAGCGGAGCACACCCGTACCGTACTGTATCAGCTGTTCGTCTATGTCATGGGAAAAGCAATACAAAAGCTTATCGAATTTAAATGTACCGTAGTTGCAACGTATCAATCTGTATAAAATAGAAATCGCTAACGTTGTTACGTGACATTTGTAAGCCAGTGATGGGCTATTTCTTTGGTACAAGTTAAGGGGGTATTTCCGCTCTTATTTTTTGGTACTTTTTGATAATAATATTTGTGTACTTTTGACAAAACAACTTAAAATAAAGTATATTTGCATATATGTGTGCATACATATCGTCATATAAAATGTAAAACGGCCTAAAAATTTTTTTAATTTTTCAGGAGAGACAAAAAGCTTAATAAAAAGCAAACTATTGTGATCATAAAAACTATTTTTTTAGGTAGTATCATTAATAAAATCGGAATTAATGATACATAAATCAGAATTACACATAAGTATACATATGTATGTGTACAAAAGCACACGAATTGGCAACACTGACTATACCAACTGTGATTATTTTACTCAGTCGTATACAAGCTATCGAACGGTGAGTTTGTACGCCGCTTGTCTTCTTGTATACACATAACAAAACAAATGAATTCTTTATAACAATGTTTGGGTACACTTGTTTCCCCGTTTTAAGATATAGATATGCTTCTTAACCCTCAACAAATTAAAACCGTTTTTACAAACAAAAGAATTATTTTAACAAAAATGAAAAAACTATAAAAGAAATTAAAATCTATAAAAGAAATTAAAAACTATAAAAAAAAATTAGAAGAAACTAGAAAAACTATTAAAAAATATACTATTTTCCAAGCAAAAAGCAACACTCTAATAATAGTTATTATATTACATGTATGTAGTTCCTAATTGTTTATCTTAGCGAAATAAACGACGCGAATATTTGTATTCAATAAGAAATTTGGTTCAGTGTACGCACATCGTTACATCAAAATACGAAACAAACGTGTCGTTGTGTGCGTTTGGCAATCACTGTTTTATAACCAAGACGGAATTATACAGATGGTGGCGATTCTAAAATAGGTTTAACATTACAATAACAACTGACATCTCAAGCTCCATGTTAACATATTCGTACATGTACAAATTTTGACATACGAGCCTCTACTTTGTGGAAAAAAGTAGAGCACCTGTTTAAATACGCCTTGTTTTGGACGAAGGTATCAGATATGAAAAATCGACCGATGTTTACTAATATTTCATGAGTTGTTAGAAGAATATTATCCCTCACATATTCTGCTGCAAATGAGTAAAGTTTAGTTTCGTTTAAAAATTTAATAAAAAGTAAAGAAAGAAATAGATTGCTTTTTCGACTGTCTCTAGTCTAATCCAAACAAAGGATTTGCTGAAGTCATCTAATTCGTGCTGCTACAATTTCGAAATGACTAAAGGTAGGATCACACGATTGCCGCAATGCACCAATTATCGGTGTATTTTATATGCCAATCGCGTGATTTCACAATTTATTGTCCCCTACGGCAATCGAGAAGAATATTTTGCCGTAACTCTGGTGCGGCAATCGTGTGAACGATTGATAGTCAACTATGCGTCAATATAAATGTTAAAAATGTAACAATATTTATCTTCTCATGCGGCAATCAAAGTATCCAATACGCGTCAATTTATTTAAATAGTTTAATTTTTTGTGTGTGCCAATTGTTTTGAAGCGTTAATCATTAAAAGCATGAATTTTTTTCGCTTTGACATAGAATTAATGCAATAAAATTTAAATTTTATTTTTAATTTTTTTTTAGTTAAATTTATTTATTTAGTGTAAAATACATCTCATAGATTGTATTTATTTTACTATAATAAGCAGTGAGCGATTAATAATAATTTAGAGGCCAATTAAAAGCTACGATGCATAATTACATCAATATGCTGAAGAAACAAATTTGCACGTAAAACAAAACAAACTAAAACTACCATAACAGCTCTTTGCTGGTGTTGCCGCAAGTTAGAGCAATCGTGTGACTGGGCTGCAGCAATTATTGACACAAATTAATTCTTCGACAATCTGCGGCAATCAAATTTTTATAAAATGGGGCGATCATGTGACTACAGTATATTTGATTGGGACAATCAACACAATGAAAATTGGGCCTGATTGGTGTATTTGCGGCAATCGTGTGATCCTTCCGTAAGAGTTTGTTAGCAAGAAGTATATCATAATGTATAGTTTTATATTCAGATCTCAACAACTGATAGTCTTTTGTGTACTTTTTCGAATTACCAATTAAATTTAATTGTTAACTTTGTCTACATAATACATAAGTACTTAATACATATGAATGTCAATGTACCTTTTTGTTAATTTTTAAGTTTTTTAAACTCATATGTGTACAAATGAATTTTTATGTTCGTTTTTAGTTAATTGTTAATAAAAAATATTTGAAAAATAAAAAGTACAATCCGACTGAAAAAAAAGTACACTTTTTGTTAAAACTTAGTACAATTTGAATATTTCATTTCGCATCCCTGCTGCAACCAGAAGTGATGAGCAGCCACTGAGTACGAGTAAGCAAGAAGACGTCATTGATGATGTTCATAATTTGTTTCGTTATGTGATGTTTGACAAAGTTTTTATTTTTTCTTTATCAATTGAAGACCTTTTTATATTTTTTTCTTAGTTTTTTTTTTGTAATTGATGAAGTCTTAAAGTGTCTGTCTGTCAGACATATTGAGAGCAGACGGTAGTAGTTCGTTGTCTGTCAGCAAACTATGGAACCTTGTCGTTGACTTTATGTTGTTGCATGTGTAGAGGCGAATATTAATTGTTTGTAAAGTCACCAAGCAGACGTATTCGGTGCCGTTAATACATTTAACTCAATTAAATCGTGCGTACTACAACAACAACAAAAAATCGATTTAATTGTTATTAAATCTTTCTTGCTTGATAATAAATAATTTTTCTATTTCTATTTGAGGCAACTTATTTCAGACTGCAACTGATCTTATAAAAAGTGCGAGTGTTTAAAGCCGTTTAAATTTAAAATATTTATCAAATAAGAGAAAAGATAAGAAAGAGGAGGGGATGTGAAAAATTTTTGAATACTTTTTTCTCTTTGAAATACCTCACATTTTTTAACACTTGCCAACATTGTTTGATTTAAAGCTACGCACTTACACTTACCTTTCTTTTCAAATAGTTGATCTCGTGTTGAGCCTTTAGTTGCTCCTTAATCTCCACCTCTTTGAGTTCATCCAATATCTTTTGATATTTTTCACGATTCTCCACATCCAAGGCGACATGCAAGTAATCATGCCAATTGCGCGAATCGAAGCCCCAATGGCAGGTGCGATTTTCCACTTTGCGATGAACATGACCGACGAATTTTTGTGGCGAAAACCAACCTTTACATTCGAGGCACATAATGCAAGTGGGTTTCTGATACGAATACATGTCCGGTGTACAAATGCCATCACATTTGCCAAAACAACGATGATAGACCTTAAAGGAAATGGCTCCTTTGGGTATATCCTCTACATTTATATAGCTGTTGCGATCGGAACGATGTAAGAGGATCGCACATAAGCGTTCGGCATCGGTGCGTGTTATTAAACCACTTGATTTGACGTCAGAAGGTAGAATTTTAGCGGCCTTAAATTCCATCAACTGATCGGGTGTACACTGCGAGCAAAAAATGCCCAAATCATCGAAGCTGCGATTGATTTGCTCCAAGGAAAACTCAGCCAACACATTGTTGAGAAACTGGGGCAAACACAAACGCATCTCACCGCCCAGAGAAAAGCAGCCAATGGTTTTGCCTTCTAGACGAGTTTCGTATAATTCTCCCGAGCCCGAGTCGGCAGCCGATAGTATGGGCTGCGATACTTCAGGCGGTGGAGGTGGCATTATTTTGATGGTTGAAGGTGGTATAAAATTTGGCGGTCCTTGTTGTACTGATGATGGCCCTAAAGGATTTTCAGATGGGAGATCATGACAGTTATTAGCTAAAGCAGGTTCTGGTGATGACATTATTTCTTTTTTTATAAGAGGCAAGGCAGGATTAATATTTGTTGCTGTTGCGGCGGCGGACGACGCTGCGGCATTTGTTGGTGTAGCTGCTGATGACAACGACGACGACATAGGTGGCTGTGGCTGTGGTTGTGATTGTGTGTTAATTGCATTAATTGAGGGGCAGTGAGTAGCCGCTTTAATAAGATCACACGGACTATTACGCATAGTAACCAATCCATGTATGTCCGATACCATGGCGTTCGTGCCATTATTGAGGCTGACATCTAAAGGGCAAGGACAATTTATGTTTGTTTGCTGCTGTATCGTCTGCTGTGTTTGTAGATTCGCATTTGTGGCGTTCGTTGACAGCGAAGGTGATGTTGACTGTGATGTGGCGGCGTGTAAGGAATGACCTGGTCCTTGTAATGATTTTGGAGCACTTGTTTGATATTTTTTCAAAACCGTGTGTATGTTGGGAGTAACGTATTCGGTCATGTTGAGTTAGCAAACTGGTTGGAGAATAATGGTTTCTTGTTGTTGTGTTTTATTTTATTTAGTATAAGAAAAATTACGTTATTTATTTATTTTATTTTTTACTTAAAAGTTATTTCAACGGCTTAAGTCAATCTCCTGGAAAATGTTAAAAATGTTTTATGGCTGAATATCATTTTTTTATTTAATTAAACTTATCAACTTTTTTTGCTTATTTTGCATATTTTCTTTAATAATTTGGCACGTCTAGTAAAACGATTTTTATTTCAACTTGATTTTTTACACTTTTTTGTTTGCATTTATTTTATGCCGTCCGTCGGCATTTATTTAATTTTTCAATCTTTTTTTCTTTCGCTTTTTATTTGCACCTCTTACTTGACACTGCTTTTTGTATGTAGAATTTATTTTGTTGCGCTTTATTTTTAGATTTTCAGCACCAAAATAAGCAAATTTTCACGATTTTCTTGAAATTTTCTTGATTTTACTATTTTATATATTTTTTTCGTGCCTTTCGCTATTTTTTCTCAATTTGTGACTAATTTTCACATATTTTGTTTAAATCTTACTTTTTCTGTGTTTGCCTAATAGAAATACATAATTCTATTTCTTTTTATCTGCCTTTCAAAATTTACGTGACAATTTTAATCTATTTATTTAATTTGGGATTTTACTTTTTGCATCTTGTATTTTTTTTTTGCTTTTTGTAGGAAAACACATTTAAGATAAGATATTCTTCATTCATTCACATTCTCACTCACTCTCCTTAAAAATATTTTATTGCAAATAGCAAAGGAAAAGCCGACGGCCAGTTAAAAAAGCTTTCTCGCTTTTTTTGTTCTTTTAAAAATGGGGGTTTGTTGATTTGTTAATGGTTGTTGTTTTTTTTTTATTTCGCGGATGTTAGAGATGAGAGTTTGACGCACTAGAAGACAAATGTCAACCGAATTCCAATTAGAGTTTATTATTGTTTTTGCCGAATTATACACATGTACATATGCCGATAAGGTACATACATCCCTGGGTAGGTATGAAATTTTACTGTTGAGATTAATATGCTTCTTCTTAATGATTTGTACATGCTTATGCTTGGCTTTTGTTTTGAATAGCGGTAATGTTACGTTTTTAATTTAAAAGGTAATAATTCATTGTCTTTACTTAAAGAAAAGTACTCTCTGATTCATATTAGGAGAAAGAGAGTTAGTTTTTTTTATTATTTATGTGATTGTTGTATTATGGCGCGTGTTTTGCTCCCCCTGTTGTTGGATGGTTTTTGTTGTTTAATAATTTGCCATATACCTATTTACTTACATACCTACATATTTGTTTTTGTTGCTTCTTATAAAAAATTTTAGAAATAAATCCACACAAACGGCTTAAAATGAAGGAAGAGACTGCTAGAAAAGAAAAATCATCTCAATCAACACATTCAATCAAATTTACACGCAAAAATATAAATTATGTCTGGCAATTTTTGTTTTAATCGAGCATTTACATGAGATGAAGAGTTTTTAAATCGGTAAATCCAAAAGCAACAACAAATAAAATAAAAAGATAGTACTAAAAAAATGAGACGGAAAAATATAACAAAACTAAATAAAAGAAAAAATCCCAACGCAAAGAATTTGTTGATACGCCTAACCCAAGAAGAAAAACACAAAAGAATCTTTCTAATTTTAAAACTGAGAAAACAAATTTTGCTGCTGTTTTATAATTGTATAAGATTTTCTTTAGTGTGTTATTGTTGGTTTTTTGTTATTTTTCCCAGTTTTGCATTCTTTAATCAACCAACCATTCTTAATTCATTCAATAGATTTTAAACACTTCATTTTTTCACAGCGTGTTGTTGTTGTCGTTAAGCGAATATTTTTTAATTTTATTATTTCTTCTCTTTCCTCCCCTTTATGAATCTTTCATCAATTTTATTTTGCGGTTGCTACTGTATAAAAACACTTAACATTTCGTTTAATTCTTACATCTTTTCAACTTGTGTTTTAGAATTCGCAAACATTTAACTTTTTATTTATATAAATTTCTTTTTATTCTTAACACATATGTATCTCGCTTTTCATAATTATTTAAAAACGTCAAAAGTTGTCGTCGGATTTATATATTTTTCTTTTATTACTTTATGTTTTTTCTTTTATATTATTTTATCGTCAAGCTTTAATTCATACAATAAAAAAACTCTTGTGCACAATACAATAAAAAACAACATATCTTTTAGATACACACGCGCTGCGCTTCCGCACGTTGTTTTTATGGCGACGGCATACGTTCGATTAAAAAATTGCAAATGTGAAATTTTGCCACTTGCTCATTTTATTTCTCTTTGTTTCATTGCGCAAAAAATTCTAAATTCTCTCACTTTACTGTGCAAAAGCTCGTGAACAAGAATAAAGCACCAAAACAAAAACAAAAAGAATGTCATTTAAACACAATGCTCAAAATTTAAGCTTTTAATTAGTACTGCCATATAGAAGGTTTTAAATTTTAACGTGGTGCCACACTTCAAGAATTCAAAATAAATGACATTTAACTCCAATTTAAGCGGGCTGCCAGACATTAAGTATCATCAGAATTTCTAAATAACTGAAAACTTAGGTCCCATTAGATACCCAGTGGATATTCCACCTCATAATACATTTTTATCAATGACAGTAAATCAGTTGGCGGCCTTTTAGTGTAGAATATAAAAATCAATACACAAGAAGGGTTAATTAAAAATGTGAATGACAAAGTCTTGGCGAGTCTTTGGACAGTACAAATGACAGATTTTGAAACTAGTTAATGTGTCGTACTTACTTTGTGCTCAGAATATTTTGAAGCATGTAAGTGGTTATGTATAAGATAAAATTTTTAATTTTCTACTTTAATATGTAAAATATTTTTGTTGCACCCAAAAAATTCTAAAGGTAATGTTTTGAATTTACAAGTCATTAAAACACTAAAAATTAGTTACAAGGTACGAAAAATGGAAATGTCGATAATCCCGTGAGAAAAAAGTTCCCACTCATCATAATTCGGCTACAGGAGAAAGAACATTAGCAGAAACATGGGCATGTTTTACTTGTGTAACAATGTTTCAGGCCTAGCAATGTTTCATGTTCAAATACGTTTTTCCTTCTTGGTTCCTCAATCATTAAAATCGTCTATATCGATGTATAATGTTATTGTTCTCTCATTTCGTGCTTTCGCAATGCGTATATAAGTCTATTTGTTTAATAATTGTATACCTATTCGTTTCTTCTTCGTACGTGAAACATTCTTTTTAATTTAATCTTCAAGTTATACGCTGAAACAGGATTTGTACCATACCAATAACCATAGAATCAAAATTCACTAATCTATTAGCACTAATTTTTCATACCACCGACCCGAAAAGAGTTAACGCTCAGGGTTTTTAATAAGGGCCTTTTCCAATCATCTGGCAACTATAGTAATTTTTAAAACAACAACTACATACAAAAAGAGATCTTTCATTTTTCAAAAGGCGGCAAATAATTTTTCTTTTGTTTCGTGTTGAAAATACAAATTGTAGTAATTTAGCTGAACTTTTATATTTAAAAAAATTTACACAATTTTTCAAATTAGGGAGGGGAAAGTGAAGTAGAATACCGGAAAGAAGTATCCACAAATAATCAAAAAGCACACAACATGGACTCAAACGATGCCGTATTGACATGTGTTGTAAACCTGCAATGGACGAATGCTGTTGGTATTGTTGGACGCAAATTGACCTACAAAAGAGCCATGTTGAGATTGATACGTAATGAGATAAAAGAGTTGTTCATAGAGTTGTCTGCAGAGAAAATAAAACCGTTGAAATTTAAAATGAAAGATATCATTGTCCATAAGAAATTCATGTCTGAGGGTAAGGCTTCCATAAATTTTAAGGCAGAAAATTGTGTCATGTACTTGTCGAATGCACCACCTGGAACCCTAATGTATTTTCTAAGAACTTTGTTTATAAAAATGAACGGTGTTGAAAAGCAAGATGATGCTACGGCACAAAAGCAATTGAGAGCACATATGCTTTCAGGAAAACCTAGTACATTTGAACAAGTTTCTCCGGTAACAACTGTAGAAATGGTTATGGCTCGTAAAAAGGCTGGTCTAATGCCATCCAGTGCTGCAACTACTACACCATCACCGTTGGCAGCCAAGAAACGTCGCTACGATGAAATTATGGGTGGTAATGACAAAAAGATTGATTTGCCTGCGTCCAAGAAACTTTACCACGAGTCACCAATGGCAACTGAAGATTCGGTGAAATTGTGCCAAGAACAAATGGAAGTGTTAAAGGCTTGTATTTCGGGCAAAAGTGTGTTTTTTACTGGTTCCGCTGGTACGGGAAAGAGTTTTTTGCTGAGGAAAATAATTTCAGCTCTTCCGCCAGATGGTACAGTGGCCACAGCGTCCACAGGTGTGGCAGCCTGTCTGATAGGTAAGTTGCAATTATACGATATACAATTTCTAACGAATCAAATGCGTTTTAACTTGCCATTTCTTGACAATAGGAGGTGTCACTTTGCATGCTTTTGCTGGTATAGGTGGTGGAGATGCTGTTTTACAACGTTGCTATGAATTGGCTTCTCGGCCTGCTAATGCTCAAGCTTGGCGCAAATGCAAACGTTTGATTATAGACGAAATCTCAATGGTGGATGGACAATATTTTGATGTAATTTATAATTATAAATATTGAAAATTAAATTAGTTCAAAGTATGCTATATTTTACACTTTAGAAAATAGAAGCGGTGGCCCGCCATGTACGCCGCAATGATCGTCCTTTTGGCGGTATACAACTCGTTCTTTGCGGTGATTTCCTACAATTACCACCAGTTTTAAAACGTGAAGAAAATTTTTCGAGCGGAAGTTCTCTTACACCTACACAACGTTTTTGTTTTCAGTCTAGCGCTTGGGAAAAATGCATTGAAAATGTTTTTGAACTTAAAGAAGTACATCGACAGTCGGATCCAGAATTTATTAAGATTCTAAATCATTTACGTATCGGCCATTGTACTGAAGAAATAACTAAACGATTGGTGGCCACTTCAAAGCAAATAATAGAGGGCAATGGTATTTTAGCCACTCAGCTGTGTTCGCATACGAACGATGCTAATTCTATTAATGAGTCCAAATTGGAAAATTTACCAGGTGATAAAATTTTATTTAAAGCAGAAGACTCCGATGCTTTAATGACTAAACAGTTGGATTCTCAAGTGCAAGCACCATCGCAGTTGTATTTGAAAATAAACGCGCAAGTGATGTTATTAAAAAACCTAAACATATCGACTGGATTGGTCAATGGAGCGCGCGGAGTTGTGATACGCATTGAAAAAGGTGTGCCAGTGGTGAGATTTAAAAACAATATCGAATATGTATGCAAACATGAAAAATGGATAATTAAAACGGCCTCGGGAGGATCCGTGACACGTAGGCAAATACCACTTAAATTGGCCTGGGCATTTTCAATACACAAATCTCAAGGCTTAACTTTAGATTGTGTAGAAATGTCTTTGTCTAAAGTATTTGAAGCTGGCCAGGCTTACGTAGCATTGTCGCGGGCCAAATCATTGGATTCTGTTCGAATTTTAGATTTTGATACCAAACAAGTATGGGCCAATGCGCAGGTGTTACAGTATTATAAGTTATTTAGACGCCGTCTTCTAGACACAACGATGATTCCTTTGGGCGCAAAGAATAAAGAAGAACGTAAGAGGGAAGGTGTCGCCAAGGTATCAAGCGCTTTAGCCAAATTAAAAAAGAGTCTAATGGACAAGCCCATAGTTTCTATAAGCTAGAGTTTGCTAATAGCACAATTTCATACAAATTTATAATTCTATAAAAATATACAAATATGTATTATGCTTAACGAGTGTATAAAATTAGGCATTGAATCTTCTCTTAAAAAGAACAAATTAATGAAGTTGTTCCTAGTGTATTATGTTTATTTTATGTTTTAAATAAACTTACATAGAGTTAAATATTAATTAAATTATTCTTCGTTTCATGTTGGACGTCAAGTATTTATTTAATGTGTTGCATTTTTCATTTCCTTTTTTTTAATTAATTTTATTTTTTCAATGGGTTTTTTAAGGATATTATTTAACCAATAGTTGCAATTTTATCAGTAAGACTGCCTTTAATTTCAATTGTTCTTTTTTTAATAAATTGTATTTTAGAAAAAAAATAAAAATTTTAGTTTAATTTTTTGAGATTCCTTTTTAACTTTAGAGAGCAAACTATCGTTTTCTTAAAATTGGTATTATGAAATTTTTAGACAGGGAAAGTTTACTAAGACAAACTTTGCTGAATTCTGTCAAACGCTCATTCGTTTAGGCAGAGAAAGTAAGTTTTTAAAACATCAAAATGCAACAACAAAAATAAAGTTGCTTGAATAAACTAAGAACTTAACAAAACTAATTTACTAAACTAAGTACAGCGAAGTCTATACTACATCCATTCCATTTCTCTCTTCAACATATGAAAGTAAACAGTCATCAATACCAAATTTTAAATAGAAAAAAATTACTTGTTTAAAATAAATTTCTGGATGCGTCTTTCCTCCAATCTGCCCATATTTCCTAAACGGAAGCAAAAACTACGAAGTTATTGTATTGTCTGTGTAGTCTTTCCTAAGTTCTTAATATACATATTGTTCACAATAGCTGTATCCTTTACACATGTTCTTTAAGTTGTAAATATCTTGTTTTAAAGAGAAGGTGGATCATCCAATAACACAAACATTTAGGACATAAAAACTACTTTTCAATATTATTTCGTTTTTCTTATAACAGTTGGTTGTGGTTAATTTGCTTCAACACTATGTTTAGCAATATCTGGTTCTTTTCGAACTAATGACGTTTTATTAATAATTGAATATAAAATTGGAAGCAGTGCAGTTAAAAAACCTGGTGCCACCAACTATTTAACATACATTTCTACTCTATAAGAAACTTATAGCACTCATTCGTCAGATTCTGCAGCAGCAGCGGCTTGTTTCTTATTACTACCAACTGGACCATGGCGACGTTCCCATATTAGACGATGTTTTTGTTTCATGTAGGCAGACTTGGCATTAGCGTAACCCCCTAAATCGCCATCTATTAAGAGGAAACGACATTATTAACAATTAATCTATTATTGTTAATCTACATATCGTCATATGAATAAAAAGCCTTAAGTTACATTGAAAAAATTTTAGAGGTCAAGCATAAAACTCTAATATGTAAATTTCAGCAAAATTTTTTTAGTTTAAGCTTATTTCTTATTGACGAATTAGTACAATTTTAATAAATAAAATTTTCCAAGGACATGCATTTTGATACGGTGGTTCGAAATCTACTAAGAAGTCGTTTTTGAATTTTTTGTAACTTAGGGCTTTATTGAAATCATATGACGATGTATTTAATTAATTTTAGAATTCAGTTTTGCTGTGCATGCAGGTTTATTATACTCACATTTAATAAACCAATTTTCGGCAGCCTTTTCATATTGATCCAAAATGGGTCTGCATTTTTCCATGTGATCGGGAGTCTCGTACATAACGCAATCTTCAAAACGTTGACGTAAAATGGTAACAACTTCATTGTCTACCAGGCGATCACGGCGGAACTGTTGATCGGCTTCAAATCGGCAAACCACATCATCTGTGTAGCATTGGTCAATGGTTGGTACGCGACGTAACTTTTGATGATACCAGGCATATTTCTGCTGGTTAGGCTCAACAATGGATTCTAAATCGGAAATATTAATTTTGCAAACATTAGTCAGTAAAATGTAAACAAATCATTAACAACAAAGTCTATAAGAGTATAAGCATTGAGGTTATGGCATTATGTAACGTAGAAATTAATTTAAGAAAACTTGAGAAATTATGAAATAGTGACCAAATCTCATATATAAGGTTTTATTTACTCACCCTTAAACCATGTTACTGGCCCATCAATCATGCTATTCAAGCTTTGAGCAAATGCTGCCAAAGAACTGCGAGCCTCGGGCATTGTTTCTAATTATTTTCTGTCAAAAGTTAGATTTATATTAAGTTCACAAGTTTAAAAATAATATGTTAACTCAATTAATGTCTCCCTTACTATTTTTTATAAAAGGAAACTATCACAAAGTGGAATCAATTTAGAAATATTTGCTTCTTGCTGTGGTTTTTTGATTTCAAGAAAACAAATGTTATTTTTATTGATATCGATAAGCAGCTGTTGGTGCTGTCAAGCTCAGAGTGGCCAGATGATTTTTTTACACCTTCTATTATCATAAGCCTTCGTTCTGTTAGCACAAATCGCAAGCATGTTCATGTGCTTTGGTATGGAGAGAACGTACGATGTCCATGTTCTGCGTGCTCATACAATTTTAATTTTAATATGATGAAATCTTTTTGATTTCGGCTTAAGGTCCTATAAATGAAAAAAAAAATTTATTAAACACACTTTTGTTTTTTTTTCGTTTATTTTTCAATATTTCGGTTAACTTCGAAAACCGTAAAGGCTAAATCAATGTTTTCACCATATAAAAATTAAACTTTAGAAAAATAAGCGTGGCACACATTCTAAAAAACTCACATATGTAAGTAGCACGTTCGTCTCTTACATAAATAAATATTTCTAATACCGATTCGGAATAATTCAATGCCACTCTGGTAAACGTAGAGCACACATATGTATGTATGTATATGAATAGAGCGTTTTGTGTTATTTAGCATTGACGAAGCGAACTACTTACATAAATATCGTCAAATTTATGTTTGATGGGATATTTTTGATTGCTCTGATTTATTGAGTAGACTTAAAATGTTTAGTCTGGTAGCACTAGAAGTAGAAAAGAAATGATGTTAGTGTTGTAAGCAAGCGTTTTTTAAGTCACAAACATTAAGAGCATTGAAACTTTTAAAAACTGCAATCAAACATTTTAAGATTTTTTTGTTTAAATGAATCTAATTTATCTCGAGCTATAGGTATATTTTTTATAAAAAACAATTACAAAATGTCTGCGTAGCTACATTTTAAATTCTTGAAAAGTAGCTACGGATTGATGAGTAACTTGCGTGCCAATGTAATTTTTCTATTTGTTGAATGGTAAGATTGTACCAAGCACGCTTTTGGGTTTTAGTTTGAGATTATGGCATTCGCTATCGAACAATGTGGTTATATTATAAACTCTTGATCGAATCATAAAATACGTGAAGGAGTAGCTCGTTGTCGAAACGACTTTTATTATTTTTTAATAACAAAATTTCATGAACTTCTAAGCTCGAATATTTGTCAAGTCTAGACAGTGGACTAAATCTAAACAAACAAAACAGTTTACTGAAAAAACTTAAAAACTCCCGTAATTAAAACAGTCAAATAACAATAGAAACAATCAAACGGAAAATGGAAACATCGTATCAAATTTCCTAAAATATTTACTACTAATCAAACTTAACATGTTTTTTTTTTTAATTCAAATTCCCATCTGTTTTAAAGCAAACAAATGTCATTATTTTCGCAACTAAACAACAAAACAAATATAATAACAACTATATTCTTAAATAACATTTCTGTAGTCAACAAACTTTAAAGGTTGAATTTTAAATAAAATCATCCACATAAAAAGACGTGCTAATTAGAGTGTACTTTATTTCGCTTAAAATGAAATTTTATTTTGTAAATAATTTTTATTGTGTACAAATTGGTTGTCCTTTTTATTACGTTTAAATAATTTGAACAAATTTAAAATTTTATATTTTAAAAAAATTTTGAATTTTCTAATAATTTTGTGGCTAATGTAATTATTATAAAAATTCAAATTCCGAAATCTGGAAGATTTCCAATACTAAATATCTATGTGCTTAAATTCCAAATTTTACTTTAACGCTTTTTCTTATCAAAAAAAGATGTTAGCAACACACTATTTCCTAATTACATCATTGCAATAAACCGTTACCTTTTAAGAGTGTACTAAGAAACTGTTTTTTTTTTTCAATTAATATGTTTGTACTCGATTGTATGTATTTGCTATGAATAATTCTGCATATTTTTATTTTCTCAATTTACCGTAAAATTTTATTAAATTTTAATGAGAATATTAAGAAATTGGAAAAGAATTTAAGAAAATTACTGAAAGAAAACTTGACGTATTTATTGACTTATGAAATAAATTATATTTATTGCATCACAGTCCGTGCGTCTGTTTCGTAGAACTCATCATTTAAATTTGACCTATGTTCATATTTTTTTGTTACTTTTTTCTTAGCTAACTGATAAGAAAAAAAGCCTTTAAAAGAATACTATGTGACGGCTTTTTTATAGCACTGAAGACGAATGAAAAAACATACATAAGTATGTACATATGTATGTACATATGCACATACATACATATTTATAACGGTCAGCTGAATATTTTAGATTTACTCGATTTGTTTTGAAAAGCATCTAGACAATCTCTACTTAAAAATTGGGCCTTGTCTTTTAACAAAAGGCTTAGACCACTTTTAATTTACTGAAAGTTTAATCTGAAAAATGTTGTTGAATTCTCTTCAGGCATAAACAACGATTAAAAGAAAACGAATTTATGACTACAATAAAGTCTGTACTCCCCGCCATTCTCTTTTTCCTTCTGTTCCACAAGATCAAGACTTTGCAAAGTAAACGTTTTCATAGCTTGGCTGATTTTTAACGTGTTTTGTATTTTGAATTTTTTTCATATAAAATTTATCAGCGCTAAGTGTTGCGTTTTACAAAATAAGGCCCCCGAATTCTCACATTTAAACAAACTTGGTACCTAGTACATACATATGTATGTATGTACATACTTATGTATGTAGCTAATGATAGTCATAAAAATAATAATCGTCAATTTAATACCATAAAATGTCTGCTAATTAAAAGTCACAATCCTATTATCATACAAACAACCGAGTTTGTTTGTTTTTTTAATTGTTTTTCTTTCATTTCCACACATTCACATGTATGTATTACATACATATTTATGTACGTATTATTAATATTAACAAATGTAAAATAATGAAATATGTAAGTGTGTCTGCTATTAATAAAATATTACTGAAAAAATAATTGCGTTGTAATTTTTGCAGTATTACTTACAGTGATACCTCGACTAACGGTTTTCTACAGAATATTTGTTTCCTTCCACTTAGACTTAGATTCCAGTTTTTAAATTTACGTTATGCCGTAAAAAGGATCGAAGTTCAAAACTTTGAAATTTAACTATAAAATTGTTAGACTTTCCAAAAGAAAGTGTCTTATTTTTTTTAAATTTTGTGAAAAATTTTTTTGGAAATGTTTATTTTATGTTTTAAAATGGCGATTTTTTAAGGATATGCTTAGCGATTTTTTTTTAATTTTGAGCCTGTAATCACGTGATAGTGGTCATAGGTGTGTTAAAATCCATGAATTACATTTTATAATATGTATGGTTAGGCATTACTGTTGCATTATAAATTTATAAATGTTTTTATTTCCTTTTCTGGCGGAAAATGAATGAAAGGAAAAAAATAAAATTCTTTGTGCATTATTTTTCGTGCGACGGAGATACTTAGATTAACAAAAACTCGACCATAACATCTTCCGTCTTGTGTCATCTCTGTATACTTGTGTTGCTTGTAAACATCCTGACATGTTAATTTTTTATGTATATTATTTATTTATTGGTACATATTCTACAAAGTAAATTTGCAGAAAATGGTTGCACAAAAATGGCGCCGGTAACTAGATCATATGTCCATGATGTTATTAACAGTATTTTAAAAATGTTTTTGTGACTGACTATACCCGACCTATGCCTTCACATAGGAAGTAGCAACGTGGTTGTCAACGAAATTCCACAAAAGAACCGCAAGACTATACGGTTATCCGTGGCAAATCAGTCAACCAGTGCGACCGAGACGAAAACCTCTCGAAGGCCATAGAGCACACACAAGCCTGACCGCACTTAAGAAATAATTACGATGAAGCGAGAACTGTTCTTCAGCCCAAAGCTGCTTAACGACTGATTTTTTATTTATTTAACTCATTATGGCCCAGCCGATAATTTCACTTACCAGCACTTTAAACTTTTCTAAAGCTAATAGTATTTAAAAAATAAATTTTTCTTTCAATTATACATTAATTTAATGTCTTTTACCTAAACAATTTCGAGGATATTTATTATTTTGATTCATGTAATGTTCGTAAAGCTCTAAAAATGGACATATTTTGAGATATTTAAGTATAAAACTTATATAAAAAATTAAATTGGTTAACAGTCAACGGCTTCTAAGCATAATTATTATCACTTTTATTTCGTTTAAAACCCAATGTAAATTAGTTTAACTAAATGCTTGAAATACTGTCACCTTTCCTTGTGGCTATTTGACTTACCAATGGGCAGAAATGTATAGCAAATTTCGCAAGATTTCATAAAAATTTTATGTGATGAAATTTAACAAAATTTAAATCTTTATGCTGAACATATGTACATAAGAGTATGTAATGGCATTTTGTTTTCTAAAAAAAGTGCAACATTTTTGCAATAAAATTATTTTTTGAAATGTTACATTTTTTTTAGAAAAGAAAGCGATAGGTGTCTTAAAAAAATTGTGTTACTTTTTCCCTTTCAGTGAATACCTATTTTTGCAAAAATATGAATTATTGTTTCTAAACTTTTGTGTATTATTACGGAATCACTTAACATATGTATCCGTCAACTTGTAAGTAAACTTGCCATCTCAGGTCTCAAATACCAGTTGCTGCTCCATTTTCTTCAGACTTAAAATATCCCTTAGTTAGACGGCTTTCCCACAGTCAAAACCCCGGTTCACACACTTCAACTTTTGCTTCTCAACTCGTAATTCAGCTGTAAGAAAAAAGAGATATTTGTATTTCCTTCTCCGTCTTTCTTACAGCTAAATTACGAGTTGAGCAGCAAAAGTTTATATGTGTGACCCGGGCAAAGTTTACTTTGCAAAGTTTAATTCAGCTGGGAGAAAGACAGAGTAAGAAAATATTCGTCTCTCTGTCTTTCTCCCAGACGAATTAAAACTTTTCAAAGTAAACTTTGACTTTGGAAATGGCGTCTTAGATCTAAAAAACACTACACACAAAGTTTCATAGAAATTGGTTAAAGTTTTCGGGTACCGGGCTATAATAGGTTAAATCTATACGAAGTGAACTCAAGTTCGTTTAAGTTTTTTACAACAATGTTTGTTACTGTTAGTCAAATTTTAATTTTCAAGTAACTTTTTAGTGCTTAACTATATAAGTAAGTTAATTATATGAGCGCAACTGTATGTACGTTAGGGGTGGGCCGATTTGAATGTACAAAAATTTGTCGATATTATGACATCGATTTTTCGATAGCTTTTGGCATGAGCAAGAGAAAAAGTTTCATCACAATACATCAAAAAAATCAATTTCGGGTCCAACCATAATTTTTTTTACTCTTTTCCAATTTTATTTTTAAGGTTTTTTTCACACATTTATTTTTTCTATCGGCAAATAATATTAGCAAACTGTCATTTTCAATAATTAATAATTAAAATTTTCATTAATAAATAATTCAATTTCATCAAAAATAATACAGTAATAATTCGAAAATAAATTTCAAAAAAGATTAAAAAAATCTTAAAAATAAAAAAGTCGTGTTGCACTCGGGGACTGCCGCGGCAAAGCTATTGCATAGCATTTTTTATCAACTTATGCAATTATAATTATTTATTTTTATTTATGTAGTATTTTTTTTCTTTGATATTAATTCAAGTTTTTTCTTTGATATTAATTCAAATTACAATTTTTGAGCGTGGTGTTTGTGTATATCATTTTTTGTCAACCACGATTGCTCGCAAGTACGCCATTTTGTGTTTTCCTACATGTAAAAATCTGTTTTGGCAATACTGTATGTTAATGAAATCAATAGCATACTTTAGGGGTTAACATACGCTAGGCGATTCAAATACTTAAAAAAAGACTTAAGAAACAAACTTAGTGTTAGGTTTTATTTTCGTTACGAAATTTCTTGATTCGGTCGCCGCGCTATAGCTGCAATAGCTTAAAAGTTGAGAAAAAGTAAAAAAGTTTAAATTTGTGTTTCTCGACAATGATTTTTTTGCTCATGCCAAAAGCTATCGAAAAATCGATGACACAATATCGATTACTAAATCGACCCACCCTAATGTACATACATTAGATCAATTCATTGAAAGATTATTTTGTTATCCTCTAAAATTATAGAGCGGTTTGATCTATGACGACTCCCAAAACCCTTTTGGGGGGTTATAGGACTTAGACACTATAAGTTGTCCTTAAATTGGCATGAAGAAATTCATAACTTATTTACCAATTAATTGTAGTTAATGGAAAAACTCATGTTGAGACAATAAATTATGTATTTGTCTATAAATCTTAAGCGTGCTTATCCATAAAAACTTACCAACCCCAATACAATGTTTTTGTTTTTAAGATCACCATGAATAGCAAGCATCGTACTAGAAATATAATTTTGTATTATTCTCAACAACGTATGTACATACAACCGCACATGCAATGTAAAGCTTTTTTTTGCAGGAAAAATAAAAAAGTTGAATGTATGATGGATGATAATATTCGAAAAGTTCATTGCCATGAATGAATGAAATAAATTTGGCAAAGTATAAATAAATGAAGGAGCCACAGACTTCTTATATTTCTTAATAATTAAAAAATACGATGAAAAGTAAATATAAATAAAAATATTTAAATAAATAGAAATGCCAAAATTTTTTTAGCAATTGAAACAGTTTTGAAATCGCTCTCGTTATTGCGAAATAGCTTTAAAATGGAGTCATTCATATCAGCAAATGTAAATTAAAAATTTTTTTTTTTGATTTTCTACAGAGTTTTTTTTTAACAAGTGTTCAGAAATTTTAAAGTTTATTTTCTTTGTTGTCGTTTTTTTAAGATAATGCAAGCAGTTTAAATATATTTGTAAAACAAAGTACAATTAATTGTTTTTACTCTACAGGTGTTTTGTTTGTTCATTTGTTTGGTATTTTCCCGTGAGTCACTCTCTAAGTCTGTCGAGTATTTTAATAACGTGACGAACTTTACAAATAAATGAGGTGTTTTTTGTTTTCTGTGCAAAAAGTAATTAGAGCACATTTTTATTACCTCTGCCAGATGTGAACAAATCTATTTTGTGAGACTTCTAAAATATCTTATCAATTGGCAAAAATGAATTTTTTTTTAACAAAGGAGTGCTTTCTTTAATAACATTTATTCCTTTCTCTATAATAATAGTAATAATATCTTGAAAATTATTAACTGAATTTTCCAAATTCAGACCTCGAACTCGAGCCAGATTAATAACTTTCAATTAATATTCCTAAAGAATATATTTTTTAGAGTAACTAAAGAAAATAAACATAGGAACCTTTTAAAAGTACTTTTGAAAAAAAATTTATTCGTTCAAACGCTATTTCTTAAAAGATCCCTTGCAAAAGACTGCTATTGACAAAAAGCTTTTTTAAAAACTTATTTTTTAAAAACAACATTTCTAAATTGTCCTTCTTTGGAAACGTATTTTTTTAGAAAGTTATTTTTTAAGTTATTTCTTTGTGAATAATATTTTTAAAAAGACTATTTAAATATTCTTTATATAAAAAGATAATAAAAAAAAACGTAAACGCGTAGGGTTAGTGTGATTTAACTTGGTTTTTATATCACAAAATTAAGTCAATTATGCCGCAAAATGCCATTTTTATATTATTTTTAATAAACGCGAACCCACATTAAAAAAATATTGGAATTAAAGAAAATGGAAACTTAGCCTGTCTGTTGGTCACGATATTTTTCGGCAAATATTTGGCAAATGTGACCGCACCTTTAGAAATTTACTTTTATAAAAAAGAAGTTTTTCAGCAAAAAATTATTTTATAATTTTTTAATAAAAACTTATTTTTCCAGGTATATTTAGGTTCTGTTTCTTTTAATGTGAAAGAAAATTTCATTCGAACATTTATTATATAGAAAGCAAAAACGAATTTAAATTTCTTATTTTTGTTTTTAATATAAAACAAATGAACAAATGAAATTTTCTTTCGCACTTACAGAAAAAGGGCCTAACAAAAAATACTTAACATAAGAAAAACTTTTTGCAATAAGTTGTTACTTCTTGTAAAATAGGGCCTTTTTAAATCGGGTATTATTCCATAAAAGGAAGTTTTTTAAATAAAAAAATATTAAAATTTATGGAATTTAAAAAAAACACTTTTATAGAAACCGTAATTATTAATATTTTTTATAAAAAGTGGGGATGTAATCGATACCGATGTATCGGCGGTACTTCAGGCTTACTGATACATCGATATCGGAGATATTTTACTGACGATACTTCTAAAATTAATCTCATTAATAATCTCTTACACTGTGAAAAAATTATTTATTTTTTGTTAATTTATATCAATTTTAAATATTAATAATATCTTACGCTGTTTATTTGTAAGATTAATTTATTTTTTTATTAATTTTACCATGAACTCTCAAATTCAATTCTTTCTTTTTTAAGTCTTACACAGTACAACACTTGATTTTGGGACTCAATTCTGAAAATTGCACATGAAAGTAGCCCCAAAAATAAGAACTTTCTCATCATATATTTTGTCAAGTTGGCTGCATTAATAATTTAATGGCCATACAAAATTTTTTTTCAAGGTGTATTTTTATCACTTTTTCTATATTTTAACACGGTTATATCTCGGTATACCGTACGTATACTTGTTATTTGCCATACTGAAATATTCAATGTTCTTCTGGGCTTAAAATAATTATTAATTATCAATGCAGCCAACTTGACAAAAGGAATATGATGCAGAAGTTCTCAGAATTGCGTCCCAAATCAATGAGCTGAGAAATGTTGTACTATTTTATTAACATCAATATAAAATCTTGAGAATACATTTCGTTGTTTAAAAATTTGAAGTTTAGAAATTGAAATGTATTGAACATATTTAGGATCTCAAATAATAAACAGTATGACATTCAGTTTTAGTTGGCTCATTATTAATCTCTTAAACTGTTATTTTGCAAAAAAAATATTTATTTTTTTTTGTTAATTTTTGAATGAATTCAAATATGATTTTTAAATATTAATAATATCTTACACTGTAATTTTGTATCATAAAAGTATTATTGTACTTGAGTTTTGTTAATTTTAACTGGAGCTCAAATTCAATATGCGTATCGGTATTGTCGATAATTCTTCTTGAGTATCGGCATCAGTATCGTATCGTTGCTTCCCTAATAAAAAGTTCATATTTTATAAAAGTTAAATGTTATAACAAAGGTAGTTTTTTTACAAAGAAGGTTTTATATATGTACATGCCTATTTATGTATAAAAAGATAAATTTTTTTTTTGTAAAATCAAGCTTTTTCTTAAAAATATACTCTAAGATAAAAATTACTTTTTATAAAAAAGGGTTTTTTTTATAAAATGACAATTTTAAAAAGGTACTTGTTTTAAAGACGTAAAGTTAATTCTTACGCAAAAATATATTGTATTGACAAGGTTCTTTTGTAAAAATATAATTTTTATTAAAAGGTCTATTTAATCAAAAAGTAATTTTCATCAAAATTCTACTTATAAAAATATAGTTTTTGCCAACAGGTACCTTTTACTATAAGGTACTTTTTACAAAAGCATACTTTTATCCAAAAATGTTTTTAATCCAAAAATACTTTTTATCAACAGGTAGTTTTTAGCAAAAGATTTTTTTAATCCAAAAGAACTTCTATTAAAAAATTAGTACTTTATATAAAAAGATACTTTTTATCAAAGGAAATGGTAATTTATAAAAAAAAAAACAATTTTTATAGGCTTTTTTAGCTGAAAGTCTTTTTATAATAATAATTTTTCTTATTTATCATTTTATAATATTTACTTTCAATTCCTTAAACTTAAGTTCTTTAACGAATTCATTCTTTTGACATCGACCTTTGTATTCCCATTTAAAAGAAATACTGAAACATATTTATTTCTTTAAAGACATTAAATTTTTTATTTACGGTATAATTTATGCTAAATTATGCCATCCCGCAAAAAAAACATGTACTCATCATATTAATACATATGTTCGAGCATGATGCAATTTTGTCTTAAATAATTTAAGAAATCATCAGCGCCAAATTATCGCAATCTAAATTCTTTTCAAAACTTGTTTTATTATTGAAGCATATTGTAGGAGTTGTGTGCTGCACAAAACTGGCGTGCTTAAGGCAAAATTAGAGACAACCGAAAACTAATTTTCAAATATTTCTAATCTAATTTATTCATCATTCCTCATTAACAATACTTAAATGCTTAAAAGTATAACGCATGGACGAATAATACAGGTAGTAGCGAATATACAACAAACCAACAACTGCAAAAACAACACTGCTTTTTAACATTGTTGTTTAGGTTCGAAGCTGTGAAAAAGCACAAAAGAAAAACTACAACAAAAATTTGCTTGTCCTGTAAAAAATAATTAACAGCTGCTCAGTTATAGCACACTTTTAAATTAAATATGTACTAGAATTTCATCATTTAAAAAAGTAATAGAAAGATTTTTAATTTAGTGTGGGCGAAATGCTACCACCTTTGACTTTTAAGACACATTTGATTCTTTTTGGAATTGACTTCACTAGCCTACAGCAATCATCTATAGTTGTAGTTTTGTATTTTTTAAGATTGCAATCGATAATGGACCAAATGTTTTTAATCGGGCTAATGTCAGGTGAAGTTGATGGCCAATCTAGCAAAATTAATCGATCTATTGAAAATTTCGCACTATGACATGGAGCATTATTCTTTGAAGAAAAAGCTTGGGGCCAAATTACGGCATTCGATATCGAACGAAATTTCTAAACAAATTCAAAAAATTTTGTATGTTGCTTACTTCAAACGACTACAACAAATAAACTAATCGATGAATTTGGGTGAAATTTCAACAGCTGACGTGTGACAGATCTACCGCTAGGTAACTTCAATATCAATCCGCCCTCGTATGCAATTAATATTTCTGAAAATGTTTCAATTCTGTAACAAAAGTCGCCGTTAGACGAGAGAGCAAAGTATTTAAAGAAAGTGTGCGATAATTATGAGTAAACTAATAAAAATTAAAAACAAACAAAAAATCTTAAGTGCGCTATAATTTTGAACAATACTTTATGTATATTTTATTTCTCAACATTACATTATTTTTAATTAAATACACAAACAAAAAAATTTTGACTCCCACCAAGAAAAACTAAACTAAACCAAAGTGGCATTGATCACTTCTGTTTTCAGTATTTATTTTTATATTATTGGATCGTTTAAAATCAACAAATTCGCAAAATGTAGGTCAAAATTATTTAGAATATTGTATAAATGAAACAATATCTGCATTTTATTTATATAAATTTGTCGGGTTGATATAATTTAACAATTTTTTTTAAACAATAGATATTGTTTGTAGAACAACTTTATATACAAATGAGTCGTTAATCATAATTATCAGGGCAATAAAAAATATGATCACAATTTTTTCTGTACGCCATACAAACATGTTGGGCAGTTATTTATCAGTTTTAGTACTTTTTAAGAATTTTGTCTGCACATTTTGCCTCTAGTAGCATTTTTTGCGCATTTTGCACTTTTAGGAGCACATTTTCACTTAAATGCATTTTTAATGTATTTGTATTACATATTTAAAAAATTTTACGGCAATTTTTATGCACATAGAAAAAAACATCAATGTAAAATCAAAATTAAACAATGTTGATTGCATGTCGTGTAATTTTTTGCAAAAATGTTGACTTTGTTGAAAGATAACACACATATATTCATGCTGAAAACATATTCATTCAATATGTAATTTATGTTGTTTCAAACTGAAAGAATTTTGATTGAACAAGATTCGTCATATTATTTTAATGTGGGTACATTTTTATTCAATAAGATTCGCATTTTATATTGAATTGTGCTGTTTTTTTGCAATTTATCATAAAGTCATGTTGATTTAACACGAGGCGACTATAAAGCAAAATCATTAACGAAAAATGTTAAATCAACTTTGTTTTCGGTGGTTTTACATTGTGTAATTTTCTGTGTGTGTGCACTTTTTAAAAGCATATTTTCGGTTTCCCTCGTCGGTTTTTTTTGTCTGCATCTGTAAGACATTATGCCCTGGCATCGAAAGCAATAGGGTTCCATTTTTACACTTTCTGTAACACTAACAAAAATTATCGTGTTTTTTTTGTACTGGCAGACAGACAAAACATAATTCTTCTTAAATCTATTTTTTTTAAATACTTATTCAAATAAAAAATTAGATTTTCTGCGAAATTAAAATTTTATATTTCTGAAGAACTTAAATAAAGCACAAATTTTGCACAATACTGCTATAAATTAGAATCTTTATCATTTTCAAAGAAATGTAATTAGTCATAGAAAGAAATTTAAGATTTTTATCTTAAAGCAGAAAAGAAAATAATTCTGGTATTCATTGTTAAAATCAAATCAAAACAAAAAAACGTTATCAAATTTAAAAAGAGGCTTTTTAAGGTGAAGAAGTGAAACAATTAAAATTTGTCTGCCGACCAAAAATGAAGTGATGAATGAAACAGAAATAGTACATTGTTTTCATAATTTTATCAAAAACAGTCATTTGTATGACTTTTTACTGATTAACACATAAGATACGCCTCAATACAATAGGGAACATACAGGGTGGCTCAAAATTAATCATCCTTTCTTCACAATATCCATTGTGGTTCTTGCTGTGTATTCGGTTTCACTGTCTTCTTGAAATCTCATGTTCACCAAGCCCGCTCATTCAATATTGTCAGCAAAAAGTTATTTGTCATGACCCTGTAGCATCTGGTTTCTTCGTTCTCAGCGACATCGGCAGCCAGAGCCGCGATATTCTCGACAAAACGACCAACCCGGAGCGACCACGCCCTACAAGATCTTTTGTGGTTCCAGTCTGTTTGAGTAGATCAGTTGGTACAACACGATTAAGAAATCGACATCGAAATTCACAACTGCGCTAACACCATCGACCGATTATTGGTAAAAAACAACTAATCGACCCAATTATTACACGTTATTCTTGCAGAGTTTAGCGCTCTATTGCTTGTCTGTTTGCAGACTGCAGCTGTTTAGTTCACAATTGTAAAATATAATTGAATTACGACGCCGTTTGCAAAAATTACAACATCTTCCGTTAGGTTGATTAATTTTGCGCCACCCTGTACTGTACCTGTTATGCAAGAGTACAAATACAAATACTACAAAGAGTATTACGAGTATTTGTATTATTAAAAAATTAAATAAAAATAATTAGGACTAGTTTCCAGTCTTATATCCCTACAAACTTTAAAAATTATCCTAACAGATTCCTGCCTCAACTTGCTACACTGCACCTACATACATATCGTTACCTTAGTCGGAAAAAGTGCTAAGTCCATTTTTTCAAATTATTCGTGAGAGACAAAAAACTGTAAGTTTTTTTAGTAACTTTTTGAAAATCTGTAAATGCAGTTTTTTTCTTTAGTCCATCCTCTTAAATTACCAGAAGTCGTAGGATTTTAAAATAAATAGCACATTTGCTCTTTGAAATTTCATTATTTCAGTAGGGACTTAGCGTATTTTCCTTAAATATGTTTTCTTTCATTTCTGCTATTTAATTTAAGGAATTGTTCCTTATGAAGCATAATTCGTTGCAGCTGTGTTCGCTGTAATCAAAAAAGCGCAATAAAACTATTAAAAAAGTAAATGTACTTGGTGTTTACAAGAATGTAGTTATTTTATTGGTGTTGATAAACAAAAATATTAATTGGTTAACAATAAATAATAATAAGAATTATTAGTTTAAAGAAAAAGAAATTTGACGAATTTTCCTCGATTTCATGTGGCAACTGTTCTCGCAAAAGCATCATTTGGGAGAGCAAAAAGTAATTTTACTCCAACAATCGTCTGGACGATTAAAAAAGAGTCGCAAAATTATCGCACTAGTCAAATAATCTTCGAAATGATAGTTGGAGGGGCTTACCTGATTTGTTATAGTATCATGGTATCATGTAACAATGAATGCCCTTTATCATTTTGATACCGATTTTAATATTCTTATTCAGTCGTTATTTTGCCACATTTACGTTTCATAATAACAAATTTCATTTATTTATTTATTTATTTACAATTGATGTTGAAGTATTTTGTTATTAGCTTCCTCTAGAATTTGCATATTTAATTTGTTTATCTAGACATGTTTTGCTATTTTATTTTATTTTTATTCTTCTGCAACGTGTCCCCCTCAAATCGAAATTGAAAACAATAACAACAAGTGATTAATGTTATTGTAAATTATTGTTGTTGCGGCTAGAAATGTTTACATTTTTTCTTGAGACAAAAACAATAATTAAACTATAAATTGCTTAGACAATACTATCTGATAAGTTAATAAATATGTAAGTACTTTGGTAATCAAGCCTTTGTTTGTATATAAATTTTTTTAATAGTTCTTTTAAATAAATATTTATCAACATTGAATGGAAAGATTGTAAGACCATTTAGGTTAAAAAAATAAGTTGAAAATATTTAAATGTTTGAGAAAATCAACATAAATACGAATTAAAAAATATGTTTATGTAGGTACATATGTAATTCTGTAGTGAGTTTAGAATAGGAGCTGCCAAATAGAGTTGTAAAATGTCGATACTTTTGAAAATTTGATACATACTTTTTAAGTATTGATTAGTTACTACTCCATACTTTGCCGGGCGTTTTGAATTTATAAACAAAATAAAATTAGAATTGTAAAAATGGTATTTTATTTGTAAAATTAAAATTTTACTCATTTTTTTATATTGAAACATATTTTTATAATGTTTTAATAATTCCCCGTACTTTCAAAAAATCGAAAGTAATACCGATTCATAAAAAGGGAAAAGATCCCAAACTGCCGACCAGCTATAGGCCGATAAGCATCTTAAGTTTACTGGACAAGGTCTTTGAAAAAATTATTCATAAAAGATTTTGAAGCAATAAGAAATTTACTAAACAGCCGCTGAGAATTTTTTGTTTGTAAGAGGTTTTTGTGATAAATTTTCCTCAAAAAATTTCCTTTTTGTCATAAAGTTTCCTTATTCAATTATTAGATTTAATTGTTGTAGTACGCTTAAGTAAAATCTCACAACATTGTACCTTATTTAGCTTATAAGATTCGTGAATAAAAAAAAACAATGTTTTAGTAAAGAAAAACTCAAATTTTATTCATACTCTGCATTTTATTTTGCTGAGAAATACAACCCTAAAAGTATCGAGTAACTACTTGTGTGTATCTGTGCTCAAAAAATAAACGGAGGGTATTGAGTACCAACGTTCTCAGTTTTGACGATTTATCCCCAAATAGGGGATTTTTTTGTGATTGGGGATACAATTTTCGGGATAATTCCCTGGGCAGTTTTGGGGCAGAAACTCTTTTCTCGCTGGGGATTTTCGGGGATAATATATTATTATAAATCTTGTTATTTAGTTTTTTTAGTATTGAAATTCATATTTTTCTTCTTGATGATGGTAGCATTGAAAAAATTTGCAACAGACTACAGTACGACTTATTAGAAGCTCTTCTTAGAATAAATATACACTTTAAAGACAAACTGCTGTACCGAATTTATTGCATGTTCTCAAATGCTAATTTATAATCAAAGTATAATTTAATTCTAATAATATTACACAAATGGTTTTAATTAATTAATACATGTATTTCCTTTGATATGATATTATTTCATTTTTAAGGATATATGGGATGAGATTATTACAATTACTTTGAGCTTTTGATTAAGTTCCAATTAACAAATTAAATAAATAAAATTAACAAATAACAAAAAGCTTGATTATATTCAATATTTTGCAAATTTTGTTAAGAAAAAAAAGGTTTATGTTGCTTAAAGAATTTTTGCAAATAAATATTAAATATTCCAGAAGAATCTATCTGTTGTGACTGAGAGAAATTGAATTTGATGAATTTGCCAATATATAAGCTTAAAAATTCTTATTACAGATCTGTGGGGATTTTTGGGGATAAGAAATTAGCTATTTTGGGGAATGAATAATTGCAAATTGGGAATAAGGTATAAAATAAAACTGGGAGCCCTGTTGAGTACTCACTATCCAAATATTCAATAATTTGACAACTCTACTGTCAAACTTTTCCGACCATCGATCCTAAAAAAAATACTGTTCTGTTATAAAAAATTATAAAGTTTTATATTTACCTAAGGATATTATTATATATAAAGCATAAATCTAATTAATTAGAAAAATCTCGTTGCTTCTATTCTTTCGTGTAGTTTGAAATTAATTTATTTCATTTTTTCTCTTGGTCCTTTGGAATATTGTCTCGTGTCCCTTACTTTCTGACTAAAAATTTTACAAAGTTAACCCTGACAACACTCACTTTGGTAGAATTTCGGATATTATTTTATTTCTTAACAATTATTTTTGATTTTTGGTGTTTTCTCTTAAAAAAAGTTAGACCATTTAAGTACTAAACACATACATATCGATAGTCTCAAGTAGAAAGGCCCTAATTCGTATTTTTTACGACATTTAGTTTTTCAGTAATTCCAATACATTTTATACAAATACACCTCGTCACAAAAATTTATTGCAATAGTGTAAAAAATAACGATTTTACAAGCAGTTGTACAGGGGTCTAATCGTCGCTTTTGATATCGAGCTGATTCGATCGATTTTTCCTAGTTTAAGATTATAACATTCGATATCGAGTAATGTGTTTATATTGTTCGATAGCGAATGCCATAATCCCGAAATTAAGAAAATTCGATCGAATCAGCTCGATATCAAAAGCGACGTTTAGGCCCCAGTTTCTTTTATGTTTTTACCTTCTCCTGTAAAGTTTCAATTATTTGAGTTGGGGCTTTTCCACTTGAGACCAACGATATGTAATAAATATTCACACTATCAGAAAGTTCTAAATTTTTTATAATCGTAATAAAACAAAAACAACAGCAGTTGTGGCATATAAATATTTTAAGCATTAATTTGAATAGTTTTTTTAATGTTAATTTACACGACCTTCTTTTTGATTTTCTGGTTTTATTATAAACTGATCTACATATTTCGGGCTTTCAAGGTCTTGTTTGTATTTCAATTTAAATAAAATACTATTATTTCATTATTTTGTAGGGTAAAAGCTAATGAAATAATAGTTTTTTATTTATATTGAAATACAAATAAGACCTTGAAAGCGCGAAATGAATGAATTTATTTTATATAGTATGTATTTACATATACGAGTATATATATTTTTTAATAAAAAAACGTGGACTGTAACAATTGTATACTTCATATTTTTAAAAATCAAAATCAGCTGTTAAGTCTGCTTTTACACACGTCATATGTTATTGATAGGATTGCTACTTTATAGGCGAGAGATTTAAATTTATTTGCAAATATGTATCTGAACTAATTGAGTTATTGCCTGCTTAGTGTAAATTACCGAGTAGCTAGGTACTCATAATATTTACAACACTAAAAATAACAGCTGGTTGGTCTCTGTTTGCCGGAAAATCCTTGCCACTGATGTACCCGATACTGTGTTGCTTAATTCACTTCCATTCGACATCTTATTTTGCTTCTGTTGTTCCAAGTTACACAAAAATAAATTTATCTTTTTCAATAATTTTTATCGTTTTAAAAGTTTACATTTACTTACAATTTCTTAAATTTTCCAAAATATTTCTATTTTCAACTTATTTTAGATATATTATTTTGTAAACACAAACACAAAACAGCTGTTTGAATAATTATTGCATGTAAAAATTTTACTTTCAAAAACTTGCAAGAATTTTTCTCTCTTTGGGCTAATGAACGCTTTCTAGTAACAATTGTTACAAATTTGTTAAACTTTTTAGTAAATGAACACAGCTTTTGTCGTAGGTTTTCTACATCTTTGCAAAATACGAAAAAAAGGGATTGTTATTTCAGGTTATACGAAAAAAAATAAAAAGTTAAAATCGTTTAGTCCTCTCAAAATTGTTATTAGAGATTTTTATTTATGCTGGTCTTCTCTGACCAATTTTTTATTTTTTCGGCCTTTGCGTAGCCATTATTTAATTAGGGCTTTTTAGAGCTTGCACACAGTAAGTATGTGTTGATATAATAAAAAAAAAAATTAAAAATAATAAAAATAAAGGTCGCGAGAAGACCTAGAATAATCAAAATCTTCTGTAATGGTTATGAGATGGCTGAAAAAATAAAGGTCTTTTATAAGTGTTATGAAAGACCCAAATAAATACATACTTATGTATGTATATATTAATTAGACCCAAATAAATTAAAATCTTTTATAATAGTTATAAGAAGACCAACAAAATATTCCTCATTTTTAACTGTTAATAAGAGATTTTTATTTGAAAGTGCCTTAAATAATAAATCTTTGAAGATTTTTATAAATAAATATTGGGCATAAAAGTTATGTCGCTGCCTTGGATACATATATCAGGAGGATATTGTGAAAAAATCGGTTCATCTGAAATATACAATGCATGAGTTTCCCTATGGGGAAGATACAAATAATATCGTTGATATATTGAATACTCTTAATTTGAATTAAAATATATTAAAGTTTTTTGGCTACAAAAATTTTATCTCATATGTGTACTTTTAAAAGTTTTTATATTAAGTAAAACTAATTTTGTATGTAAATATATTTACATAACTAAAATATCAAATGAATTAAAAAAAAAATTAATATCATTACCTTATACAAATGATAAAAATTAAAAATTTACAGATGTCTGAAATGTAAAATTTTTGGAAACTACTTATATTATTAATAAAAAAGCAATGTTACAAAAACTAGCACTATTTTTCTTTTTGAACCGTACAAAATTTTATTTTAGCACTTTGTTTTTGGCAATCTAGCACATTTAATCTGTCTTTCTCTTTATCCGCAATTTGCTAAGTCCAAATTCTCCCAAAAACACACACACGCGGATATGACAAGATCATAATCTTTTCTCATTTATTCTAAGAAATTTCAAGAATTTAAATTTGATGATACATGTGCTGCATAATTTGTTTTAAGAAAACATACGCTAAATATTATTCCATCAAGAGATCAATAGCAGAAACAAATATAAAATACATATCATCATCAATCCACGCGCGAAACAACTTTTTACTATTTCATTGACAAAAAGTTTATTGGCCTCGCAAAAAAAAAATAAATAAATACAAATCTTAGAGACTGACCTTTAACAGTGATTTAATTTTAGCAATTGAAATTATTAACAATAATAAATATGTATTTCATTGGACGTTTTGTCAAACGAGCCTAAGTAATTTTAAGACAATTTTCCAGATTTATTATTTGGTGTGTTTGAAAAATTATATTAAAATTTTATGAAAAATTTTGGGGACCATTTTAAATTGCTATTTTTATTTTTGTCCCTTTTTCAAGAAACTGCCCAAAAACAAACGTACAGCAAACAGTTGGAGGGTGTTTCACAAAAATTTTTCTCGTAGTGTTTTACATTAATCTGTTGAACACACCAGTTACATATGTGTATAAACCCCGATAGTGTTGATAAATTTATTGAAGAAATTGTTAAAGTCTAAAAGTGTGGAATAGACAAATTTAGATAAACACAAAGTCAGCGAACTTTTTTTTATTTTATTTTTTTTATTTAAAGTGATTATTTTTCGAACAAATTGGTTGCTAGTAGTTTTTAATCCAAAGTGATTAATATTTTTTGGCTAAGGTTTGTAACAGTTTTAGTCAGAAAAAATTAGACATGAGACAATATTTCAAAGGAACAAGGGAAAATTTTTAAAACTAATTAATTTCAACTTACACGGCAGAACAGAAAAAATGTTGTTTTTCGGGAGCCGCTACACTCCCATCATCAGTGTTCATGTGTGTTTCCATGTCAGCGAACTTTGTTAAAATTCATAAATAAATATAAATGCATTTCCATTCACACGAAAAAATTGTCTGAAATTTATTTTAAAAAAATTAAAAGTAAAATATAATACCAATAAAAACATTATTAATGCAGAGTGGGCTGTTTCGCAATTATAAGTTTGGCCAATCAAAATTTAGATTGTTATCAACAATAAGAAATTAAAATATTGTAATTTAGTTTTAGTTCCATCCTCAAATGTTAAAGTCATTTCCTTTAATAAAATAAATCATTCCATTAATGCAATAAAATTAGTTTTTTTATGGCCTTATTCACAAACGATTAATATAATTATTGTAGGTTTAATGTTGGATTTTTATATGGGAAAACCGGTTTTAATGAACACATTAAATTTATTAAGCGTTTGTGAATAAGGCCATTAGTATATAAAAGAACATAAAAACAAAAGTCAACTTATATCTAAAATGGAAGGACTACAAGATTTCCTATGGTGATAGTGCAAAAAAATTGGATCTTTTACTCCCCCTAAAAAATAGGGTTTAGATGTAAAATTTCAAAAAGCCGCGACGCGCCGGTACACCTACATAATACATATATATGTATTTTTTGGTCCCTTCTGCCAGAATCAGTCGTTAGAACTTTGTTATTTTGAAGAAACATTTTGATTTCGTTGTGCTGTGTAATTCGTTACAAAAATTTTAAGGTTTTGAAAATTTACTTTATCTTGATTTTCATCAACTGTACTGAAAAATTAAAACAAATAAAGTTTTAGTCGGCACTTTAATTAGTTTTCCCATTTTTATTTTTAATCCTTTACCAGAATATCCCATTTTACATTCCCGAAAATCTTCTAAATAAGCCTTTTTTCACAATAACAAATTAATACAAATTGTTCAATTCTAATATGTTTCAAATAACTAAATAACTAGTTCAGACTATTTTAGTAGGCCTTTTCAAAACTGTTAGGTATATACAAATATAGAAAAAGTTCGATATGATAACAATAAGGATAAAGAAAAATAAGGTTTGTTATCCAACAAAATAAGCGCCCAGATCCCCATCATTAAATTTCCATTCCCAAACATGAAAAAAATCCCTGATTTAGGGACAAATCCCTTAAACTGGGCGTCCTGGCTTTTATGGCTTTAGTTGTTTGGTCAAAAGTTTGCAGATTTGTTTTTAAAAGTTAAATAACAATTAATAACATTTTAAATTTTCATCATACACATTTGTCCAATTCACAACCAACTCTATACGTTGTATGTTCTATAAAATGTTCTAAGCAAATGTTTGTTTATATATGTACATATAAATTCACAACAACATTTACTATACACAATACAACTCATACATTAGGTTGTGAGTTGAACAACTGTTAAACATGTACGAGTACTTAAGTTATTTTAAAATATAAAAGAATTTGCATAATATTTTTAAAATGTCACATGTTGCTTCCTAAAAATAATAAATATTATACATATGTACATATGTACGTACTTGCATACATACGTACATGCGTAATTACGTACTACATACACATTTAGTTCTTTACTCATTTTTTATTTTCTCCTGGGATGTTTCTGTATATTCTTCATGTACATACGAGTATATTCCCTAATCGGCGAACATTTATTATCCCACAACTACAACTGCAAACGAGGTTCAATCCTCCTAAATAATGTGCGTTTTTCTTTCGAAATCATGTGAATCAACACGTAGTCCAATGAAAAGTTTCATTAAAGAACAACGCATTTAGTTCACACTTTACAGAAAATTTTATCATCCCTTGTTTTCTGTGTGTCACAAATGCAGGCTGCAGTGACGAAAATATCAACAGTTTTTGGTTGAGAGTTTATACGCATGAGAACATTTTGTTGAATGGAGAAATTACAAGACGAAAGAAATTGTAGAAGGGAAGTACAGAATTCATTAAAACGCTTTAAAGCAGATGTGGAAAATATAGATATAAAAATTTACTGAACTTTAAATTTAATGTTCAAAAATATTAAGAAAGTAATAAATAATATTGCGACAACTTTATAGAATTTAGCAGCGTTTTAAATGAACTTTCTGATGATGAGGCAGAGTCGATGCGTAATGCAAAGGTTTTATTTAAGAATTCATCGGTAACAACAGACTTAGCATACATTAAAGATAATTTGAAATGTAATCGAATTTGAAACCAAAGGACTTCCTTTACATCAAAGTGTATCCGTCATAGAACTCGTAAAAGAATAAATTTATATTATTAAGAATATATATTGAATATATATAATATATATTGAAGAACTTAAAGTATTTAACCGAAATGTTGGCCTACAAACGTTGACCAAGATTAAAAACAATATATACAGAACTTATAATTTCAATATATTCGACCGTTTTGTGCGACAATCGGAGGAAGATCCTTTTAATTTCAAAATTTGAAAAAACACATGATTATACTTTATAATAAATTTTTTTTAAATAAAACTGATTAACAATCATTAGTCTGTGTTTTTTTGGGTGCATATTTTTGTGCATATTTAAATTTTTTTTTTTTAGAATATTTGCATGCATATTTGAATAATTTTTGTGCATATATAAACTTGATCTGCTTATAAGCATAGTGACATGCAAAATAAAAACATATATTTGTTCTTTAAATTTAAAGTTCAAAAAAATTAAGAAAGTGGAAAAGAATCATCTTCGAATAGAATTGGCTCGATACTAGTAAAGCGGTAGAATCAATTTTTTTTTTACATTTGCTAGGGTATTCAACCGTTCATCAGTTAACCGATTAAGTGCGACCCGATTGACTGTTTGATTAATTTAAAATTGCCTATTTTCGATTAACGTTTAAATCGCTTAATTTTAGCCGATTGGCCGTAGAAATTGGCACGTGATTATCGCGAATCATGGGTGATTAAGCATGACCGATATTCGTTTTTTGTTTCAATCACGTGAGCGTGCATGATCGTGTGTATAAAAAATTGTGCTTGCGTAAGTAGTTTTTTTATTTATTTTGATTTGTTGTAGTTTTTTTCATAAATTTGTTTAACTATTTTATATTTTTTTCTCTTATATATTTCGTGAACGTGAGTTTACGCGATTGTGACTCTTTTTCCACTCACGTGAGCCAAAAATATGTGGTCGTACATGAGCGTGCATGAGTAAAATTTCGTTATCATCAGCGAACATGAGCGTGAGTGAAAAGTCACTGACTTTTCCATCTCTAATTGACCGATTAAAAAGAAATATTTTCATTATTATAGTATTTAAACATATTTTTATGGGCAGATTAATTATTAGAAGTGTTAAGATAAAAATCAAAACATGACTCAAATTAGATAATGGAAGATTTTATATATTTGGAGAAAATCAGAAAAATTACTAAGCAACTGGATATTTTCTATTATGGATTGCATCCGATTTCTCTAACATCTTAAAATAAAAGGATTTTTTCTAATTCAAGTTTTCAGAGTCCAACTAAACGTGCTGCTGCATGCCGGGCTCCAAATTTCGGTAAATTTTTTACACCGAAGCCGAACTCAATCTTTATTTTATTGCTGAATAGAGACAATTTTAATTTTTGTTTTTTTTTTATTTAATAAAACTAAATTAATATATATAAAAGTTTTTTATCTTGCTAACGTTTTGCATTTTGTTCTTACATAAATATTTGACAGGATTCCATTTTTCGTATCTTTGATGAAGTTTGGCGTTCGCCGAAAATTTCACAGAACGCCGAACATGGCTTTTCAACGAACTCCGACACCGAATCAGACACTACAAGAAAAAAATATTTCTAAAAGATTTTTTTAGATCTCCTTAAACTATGAAACTGACGTACAAAAAGATCTCATTTGTTTTTTTTTATGTTTACATGTTTATCGATTCTTCTGCTCTCTGATTTATTTCAAAAATTATTATGCTTGTAATGTCATTTACTAATAAAATTTCAAAATAATAAATAATTTAAAACCGATAGCCTTAGTTGGTAGTGCTTTAGCTTTAAGATTTATTGTAATTTTAATTATAGTAAATATCTAAATAAATAAATAATTTATGTATTTATGCGTACTGAAAATAATTAATTGTAAAAAATTCTTACTAAATGGTTAACCGATAAAAGCAAAACCTCGATTAATTAATCGAGCAATTACCCAAGACTACGACCGAAACCCGGTTAATTGAATATCCCACTATTTGTTCAGTATTTCTACTGAATCAATGAATAAATGCAATTGTACCGAATTTGCCATTCCTGCTGTTAACAATTATCCCGGGAAAACAATGAGTACAATGAGCATAGACCTGTTTTTAAGGGACGTTTTAGAAAACCGCACTCTTGGCAAGCAGACGCATTGAGTAAAAGCGTCTTATAAGGTTTTTTTTATGAAGAAATTTTTGTTTGTACCTGCGCATAAATACAATATTTAATTGCGTGTTGGATTTTTAGTTGCCTCAATTATTGTATGTTATATGAACTACTAGATACAAAGATGCTTACATACATACATATGTATGTATGTTTGTATATTTTATATTTTTGTAAAAGGTCTATAGATTTCTGGAGTAAATTTAAAAAGTCGGCATTATTTCAGGTGAAGCGCACACATGCATAAATGCATATTAACGCACACTTGCACATACATACATATGTACATTGATATGTATGTATGTATGTATCTATCTATAGTATTGTGAATTATTCAAGTTCAACCCCAATTATCACAGGATTTATTATTATTGCGTCATTTCTAAAGTTACAATTTCGATTGACAATTTTCTTTTTGAGACTTGAATCAATAAAAATATTTTAAGCAGCTCTCAAGATATTTGGTTTCATATAGCACATTCCCCTCTCCAAAAGCTACCAAAAAACTTAATCTGAATCCGCACCTGATGTCAATAGATTTTAAAATAGTTGTTGAAGTTTTTTTGACTACTCGTATTTCAATTAAAAATATTTGCACAACAACTGCGATTTATTTTTTTGCTATGTACATATGTATGTATATTCTTTAAATGACGTATTAAGACATGAATGGAAATGTTATACATATCGCTCCTTTATTGCAACATGATTTTTGGGTTAAGAATGTCGGATCGGTCTTCCTTTTGTGTAAAACTTTTATACAAATATCTTGTGTACTCAACTCTTGAAAGAATACTTTTTTATTTCTCCATTGATGTGTGTATAAATAAAAATCTTTAAACTTGTTTTCTGACGAACGAGTTTTTTTTTTGAGATATGACTATGTTGCAGTAAAGGAGCAATATGTACATACATACATATCGTCATATGATTTCAATAAAGCCCTAAGTTTCAAAAAATTCAAAGACGACTTCTTGGTAGATTTCGATCCACCGTATCAAAATGCATATCCCTGGAAAATTTTATTTATTAAAATTGTACTAATTCGTCAATAAGAAATAAGCTTAAACTAGAACAATGTTGAAAAATGTTGCTTAAGTTTTCATATTAGAGAGTTTTTTGCTTGTCCTCTAAAATTTTTTAAATGTAACTTAGGGCTTTTATGAATTCAAATGACGATATACATATGTATGTATATAATATTTTTCTTAAAATACTTTTAATGAAATTTTTAACTTCTTGAATCAACAAGAAACATACATATATATATATCGTCGTGGTGAATGCAATAGGCTGTATGTCAAAAAAAATTGAATTTGGTTTTATTGTAGCGTTGTAACCAAAATTAGGGCTCCTACAACTTGCATTTATCTCGTGCCGTTCAGGCAATCAGAAGAGAGCTTTTGCGAGCTTCTTTTGGTTACTGCAAAAGGACGTATGTCAATCGCACGCTTGATTTGACAGTGGCGTGGAGTGTTCTTTCGAGATAAAACCTATAAATTGTGTCATTCTGCATTGGATACTAACATTGGATACAGTGTGAATCGTGGCGATTTATTATTATATTCTAGCCAGCGAAAGTAAAACAAAAAATTTTTCTCAGAAATATTCAGTTTTTGTCTTTCCTGCAAAAGTATGATTTAGTGACATACAGCATATTGCATTCACCACGACGATATATATATATATATATGTACATATGTACAGAAATGTGTATAAAATTGTATACCTTTGGTAAATTTCCTACATTTTTAATCTTACATTTTCAGTGCACATCGTAATCTATATATAAATAGGCAAAGAAAAATTTTTAGATCTCTTTTTCTTTTTTGTTTGCCAACCGATTTTCTTCATTATTTTACCAAATGGTAAAAATTGTTGAGCTCTAGTGACCCGACTATATATTATTTAAATCGGTTGAGTATTAAAGGAATAAAAGGCTTATAAAGTTGACACCACTACAAATGTTAAAAATCCACACGTACACGCATTCACTAATGTAAGCATTGGTTCAAGTAAAAGCCCTGAAGGAAACCTGGGGGCATGTGTCCCCAAGTCACCACTTCTGTCTACTATTTTGGTGACTATTTGGCGTCATTGTCACTATAAGAAAACTTTGAAAGGACTTAAAAGAATTTGTACCTTATTTTTAGTACCTATATTTTTCAAACGACTGTTATGAATTAGCGCCTTTTAGTCTTTTATTTTATTTTTTTATTAAACTCTAAAAGTTAATAAAATTTACATATTCATCATTGATATCTACCACAGAAAAGTACCCAAATTGTAGACTAGAATTACTAAAACGTCCTAGTGGATCACTGGTTCCAATGTCTACATATGGGCCCAAAAGAACTACCTACCTACCAATTTCAGTAGTAGATTTTCAATGTCTATAGTAAATAGCGATTGGGGTATTATATTTCACTAGTACTGCAGACTGTGTCAATAGTAAGTCAGTACAGTTTCAATATTGCCACTTCCTGCAGGGAACATAACCAATGCTATGAGAGTGTTTAAGAGTACCTACATACATATGTATATAGTAAGTAATTCGATTTTTTATAAATGTGCGTTTTTGTATGCAATTTTATTTCTTTCGTTGTTTTTCCCATGGGGAAGGGAATAAGTAATTAGGTAGTTTTCTTCTTTTTAAATGAATGCAACTGAAATAGGTATACGTTTAAACTGGTGGTCGAATTTCGACCACTAGGTGTACTCTAGTATTTTTAATTAGCTGATGAATACTTATTAAAAAGTTCCAGTCGCATAAAACTTTTTTAAAATGTCTGTACATGTTTTTTTTGTACTGCACCTACATACATATGTATGTACATACATACCTGGTAATAATTGTACCATTAGTGCATAAAATGTCATGTATTTAAAAAAAAACTCGGAATATATTAATATGTAAGTATAGATTCTTGGCCGCCTTATTGCGACATGTCCCCTCGTGCGGATGCTACAATGATTTGTTTTTGCGGCTTTTATATTTTAATATTTTATGGTTGACTCAGCAATGGTTAAGTAACATACAGTTTGAAATTTGTTTATTTGTGAATATAATTTTGCAAAACATAAAATTATATTTATTTCAGTCAATCTGTGTAAACAAGTCAATGCGCAAAAAGGGGGTGTGTTCGCTCTGTATAAAATATTTTGTCTTAAAACAAGTATATATGTATGTATGAATGTATCTACGTATGTATGTGTGTTTGTATTTCTGAACAAGTTATTCTAATTTGTATTTTTTCAAAACAATTTTATTTGTTTTTTCTTATTTTTTATATTTTATTTTAAATATATGCTAAATAAGTATGCAGGTAGGCACGTCTTTGTCACTGACATTGATTATATTATTTTCACAGGCGTACTAAGACCAGTTTTGGGGGCCGGATAATTTTTCCTCCGCTCTTCCAAATTTCTATTGAAATAAGAAATATTTAATTTGCCCCATTAAGATTTTCATAAAACTAAATTTTTTAAAAAGAAGCAACAACCCGTTTATTAATAAGTTACGTAGCTGAAACTATGTACATACATACATATGTACATACTTACATACATGTACATATGTATGTAGTATGTAGATAGTATATTTAAATGTTAGATGATTTTTAGGTTAAGGGGTTTTTGGACACCTTTCAACCCTTCGTAGCGCATTTTAAACTTTATTTTTCATTATAAATTGGTAATTTTCCCTGACCAATCTCAAAAAATTAAAAAAAAGTATCAACAATATATAGAGATCACCAAAAATCTAAAAAATACTAAATCGAAAATCACATAAAATTTGCATAATGATTTCTTTGTACACATGTGTCAACAACCGTTACAGTGGATACCGGATAAGAAAATCCCGCTTATAAGAAATACCATACCATCTTTTTCTATACCTTCCATACAAATAGTTTTCTATAACAGAAAATCGTATACTATAAGAAAAAACCTGATATAAGAAACTTTTTTCAAACACCAAAGATGATCATGAATGATATGAAAAAAGACTTTATATCAGGAATTTTTATTCGGGCAACACTGAATATATCAAAATAAAAAATTTTTCCGAAAAACCAAAGAAGATAAATGATATGAAAAAAGATTTCATATAAGAAATATTTTCTTTCGGGTAATACTGAATATACACAAAATATACAAAAAAAAACAAAAGTCTTAAGAAACAAACTTAGTGTTAGGTTTTACTTTCGTTACGGAATTTCTTGATTCGGTCGCCGCGCTCAAAGATCGCAATAAAAGCTATTCATTAGCTTAACTATGCGTTTGTTGAACCATAGCTAAAAAAAGATGTGTAAAAGATGGACACAAATAACAAAAGAAATATGTAAATATGTATGTATGTAAGTCTTATAGAACACACACTTATAAGAAAAAATTTTCTTATGCCCATATACGTATGTATGCATATGTTTATAAGAAATAACTTTCTTATAAACAATAACTGCTTATAAGAAAAACCCGCACATAAAAATAAATTTTCAGACATTTTTAAAGTTTCTTATATGCGATATGTACTGTATTACGTTTTATTTAGCTCTTCTCTTAGCCATTTATTTAAAATGTATGTATTGCACGTGTATATTTCTGTATGTAGTGGTAAATCAATGAGATGAATAAAAACAAGCAATCGACGTCAGTCAATAAATCTACTTACATCCATACATACATATGGACGTGTAAACAATGTAAAGAGACACATTGGTGTGCATGTATGTATGTATGTATATGTGTATGTTTGTAATTGGTTACCGTAAATTAAATGATCGTGCTATAAACGTATATAAATACTACCAGACGGATTTAAAGATTGTAAAAAATAACACGTACATAAAATTATCACGTACATACTTACATATTCACTGACGTACCTGCATTGTCCCACTAAAGTTTCGAACTTTTAGCACTTAAAAAACACCGAATGAAACTTATTTTATAAATTTTTTAAATACATACATATGTATGTATATGTAAATAAAATTAACTTTAAGATCATTTATTGAAGTCCTACCTCTCCCTCTCTCCCTCCTTAGGATTTAAGTTTTCAACATGGCATGATAAAATTTCACAATTTATGTGAGACACTGTATTGACGTTAATTTTATGTATATTTATATGTGATTATTTTATCAAAATATTATTAAGTTTGTCAGCAGCATTGAAATAACCACAAGATCAAAATATTTATATTCTCGTGCAGAAAGCGGAAGAAGGGAACAGGCGCCAGCCAAACCAACACTCATGATCATAATAATTTTTTATGATCTGAAAAATGTGTGCCCATTCAATGTGATGCCTGCCACCCACACGATGCTCGTATTTAGTTTCTTAAGTTGTTTGTTTAAACCGCAATTTTTCTAGGATAATTTATTTTTGTTGTAAGTATTTACATGCGGAGTTTGTTTAGTCTTATCATGTACATATTAGGGTGATCGTCTCGATTTTTCAACCGGTTCTTAAAACCGGATTTTCTACAATACGGTTGTCGGTATTTTCAAAATGTTGATTTTTCAAATGTGGAATAGGTCTGTTTTTTGCAATTGAAATACCGGTTTAGTATAATATTTTTCAATTTGCATATTTTTCAAATAATATTACTTTTTACTATATTAAAACTGAGACGAACGTTTTCTGTTGATTATCCAAGTATTTTCTTTTTTTAAGTAAAAGTTCTAGGTGCTTTTTGAGTATTGCGAAATAATCTTATGAAGTGGTAGCAGGGGCGAATTAAGTTGGCCTTATTGCGTGAAATGGATATCAAAGTGCACATTTGAAAATCGTTATTAAGTTTTGTTGACATTTTGCTTCATATTTTATATAGAGTTAGACATCCATTGCAGACCAAAAAATGAATAAATAAACGTAACCTGAAAGGTTTGAAAACTTCAATACTATATCTCAGAACTGGAAACTTCCTCAAAAGCGAGAATTTTATTAAATACTCTTTCATAAATGAAGCAAAAGAATTCGCCGAGTAACTACGTAACTACACTTTTATTTGATTTAAAGGAGAAGCTAAACAAGTTATAAAGTCAATAATAACAGTATTTCTTGCAGTTCCTTAATTTTTGTTATAATATAGAGACTTATTTACTTTTCAACAAGACAACTCAACACTTTTTTTACAAGAGTGTAAAAAATAAATGCACTTTTATTTACTCCCGTTTGAATTTCTGTAACAAAAGGTTTGCTTTTGGTCGTAGGAGTCTAAAATTTTCCATGAACATGTAGTTTGCCGAACCATAATCAATGAAAAACTCTATGATATGAACGACATGAAGCTAATTTTTATGCTTAACCTTTAAGTTTTATATTATTTTATAGTATTTACATGAACTGTTAAAAGAATTCTTAGCAAAGCAAATAAAAATCAAAACTTTTCTTAACAAAAAAGAAGGTTGACCGGTTTTCCTGAATTTTAAAAGCTGAAATCAGGTTTTTCAAAATTTCAAATATTCGAACTTTTCGAAAAGCGGTTTCTGGAATATGTCGAATAATCGATCACCCTAGCACATATGTATATAAAGGAAGCCTGAAATAGTTTAAAGGCCTCATTAGTTTTTACTTTTCGTTGGCCTTCTGTGCCGTTCTTTTCTGTAGAAAATATTTGTTACTTACTTGTTCTGTGTCTGAGCTTTCGGATGTGGACAATATAATTATATGAAAGAGTTTTGTAAATGTTTGCAAAATGTTTTTTACTTGAAAAAAAAATATATAAATCTTTAATAATTTAAATAAAAATAAAATATCCTGACTTTTAAAACAAAATTTGTAATATTTCATTCAACAAAAACTAATACATACAAACTGAACGTACAAACTAATTCTGCCTTAAGAATCGCTACAATTCTAAAAAAAAATAAAACTCAGAATAAAAATATTTTCATGCCACACGGAGAAAAAATTACAATAGAAAAAAGTCGCTGGAACTTTAAGTGTATGACAAATATTTTGGAAAAGGGTCCTGTAAAAACCGAATACGAAAAACGTTTTCGTTTTAAAGCCAATCCACATACGTACATTGCTGTTTTCTAAACCGAATTCGTATACGAATATGAGTTTATTCATTTTCAAATCAAATGAATAAACCTCGTCTAATGCAAATGGAATTAAATTTTTTCCGAGAATAACTTTCTAAATAAAAAAAGGAAAGGAATTTAAAAATCAATAAGTTCTTTATTTAGTTTGATTAAAAACTTAAAAATTTTTATATGAATTTCTTCTAAAAACAGACTCTGAAAGACTGTCAAAATTATTAATATTTACTGCAAACATGATCAAAAATTTATTATTATTTATTTATATTATTTAACAATGATAATTGGTTTTCGGCACCCTTTCATGCGTTTTCAAATATTTTTTATGTTTAAAATTCTACTGCAGAAAATCGTTCGATTTACGAAATATAAATTATTCGGGTTTAGCCAATCTCTCGTCTTAAAATCGTTTCGACTTGCAGACCAAGAAATTTAGCAGCATCGGAACAAATATGAAATCGGCAAAAAAATATTTAGGACCCCTTTTAATCAGGCGAAGTTTACTTTGACAAATTTTGTTGAATTCTCTATTAAACTCTCTTTGGGTGCAGAGAAAGTTTATTTATTTATTTATTTATTTATTTATTCTTTTGCAACTATTATTACTACAGCTGTGCAATAAAAACATAACACATAAATTACAATGGTTATAAACAATTATATATATAATCATTGTAGTTTAAATAAGATAGAAATCTTCTCTTAGAAATATTCGTTGGCCGATAAATCAATGCGATCATATAATTTGTTAATATCTGAACAAACTCTACGGAATGGGTCGAAATTCATGAAATTTTTTCTATGAAACCGTAGACGAAGGGATTCATATGATCTAAGTGGCCTCTTAGAGTCAATTTTCCCTTGAAACAAGTTTACGAAAAATGCTATGTTGGATACAATCCTTCGGCTCTTCAATGTAGGGAGGTTTATAAGGGCCAATCGACTACGATAAGGCTGCAGGTTCATAGCTGGATTCCACTGCAGATAACGTAGGCAAAATATTAAAAATTGTTTTTGAACTGATTCAAGCATTTTAATGTATTTATTGTACTGTGGATCCCAGTTTAGTTTTACAAATTTTGTTAAAACACAAAGTTGCAGCCAACTTCAGGTATAAACTAAGAACAAAACAAAACCACTTTGCGAGTACATGAAAGTCTGTCCTCCCCGCAAACGTTTTGCAAAGTAAACTTTCTCTATCTAAAAGGTATCTTAACTTAAAAATGAACTTGAATATTCTCTCAAAACTAAAGTTTAAAGAAAATTTTTTGTGGAAGCAAGTTAGAAGGACTTTTTTCAGCATTACTTTAAAAACAAAAATTTTGGTCACATTTTTTCTTATGTGCCCAATATACATATTTTTTAAATTTTGGGTACCAAAATTGTTATTTGATTGCAGCAACACTGGCTGAGAGTCTGAGATATTATCAGGAGTTGAATGTAAAAAAATAATTTTAGCAAAATATGTATGTATGTGTGATTATTATTAAAAAATATTTTTATTTTTTTTACTATTTATGTTTGTTTTATAGCTCATGTTTTACTAAAATAAGTAGATTAGAAAATATGTAGTATGTATGTGTGTATGTTTGTAGATTGTTATAAACATTTTTGAATTTAAACTACATACATATATAAATAATTTAACTATATAAAAATGTAAATATTTATTTAGTTTTTTTAAGTTTTACTATTGTTTTCGTGTTTTATTTTCTATCCAAAATTAAATGTTATCATTGTGCTACGAGATATTATTGCATCAGCCAATAAAAACAGATCTACGCTGAATTTGAATACTAGATGGATGAGTAACGGGGAAAAAAACACTGGCGGTACTTGTTGGTGTCAATATCACGGTAACGTCAATGGCACAATTAACTCAAAAAATAAAAACAAAACAACATTTTTTTTTTTAATTTTTAAATGCGACATTTAACGCTGACTTGTCTTAATATGTCATCTGCTCTAGAAATGATTATTTTTTCTTTTTTTTCTGCTGAAATATTTAACAAAAGCACATGTTGTTGATCTGGTTCTGCTGTTGATCGTATATCTTCTTTATACGGTAAAACATGGCTATAGCGCCCTCAAATGCTAATTGTCCTTGCATTTCCGCTATATGCGTACACATACGTACACATATTCGTTATATTGTTGCTTTACTGTCTGTTATTTGTTTTAGGGATTGTTTCTAATATATCAAAGTACTATTATTTGTGCTTACATCATCTTGCTCTAGAATATATAGAAAGTACATATTTTTGTTTTTTTTTTGGTTATTTAATGATGTAATGACATTTTTATATACAGTGGCCCAAAAAAACTACTCGGTGTATACCATCAGACGAGTTACTGAAAGAAAGAAATATACATACAAAATTCCTCAATAAAATATAAATAAAAAAAGACGTGTGGCACTCGGGGACTGCCGTGGCAAAGTTATTGCATAGCATTTTTTAATCAACTTATGCAATTATAATTATTTATTTATTTTTTGTTTATGCAAGCTGTTCATGTGTACCATATACTTACACGTTAAGCGAACGCTCGGCCGAGCTACATGGTATGTTAGGCTTTATTTTCGCTACGGAATTTCTTGATTCGGTCGCCGATAAGAAAACAATTTTTTTTCTTTTATTGAATAAATGAGAAGTCAGTATCGATTAAAATATTTTTATTCTCTTACAATACATGTAGGTTATTCAGGAATTTTTATCATTGAAACTATAGGTTTATGGTAACTGAAATAAGAAACATAAGTTTGAGACTTGATATCCTCTAAATATCTGGAAAATACAGCTTAAAAACCTTTGAATTGTCTGTTTGTTTGTGTATATCATTTTTTGTCAATCACGATTGCTCGTAAGTACGCCATTCTGTGTTTTTCTAAATGTAAAAATCTGTTCTGGCAATACTGTATGTTAATGAAATCAATAGCATACTTTAGGGGATTAACATACGCTAGGCGATTTAAATACTTAAAAAAACAAAAGACTTAAAAAACAAACTTAGTGTTAGGTTATTTTCGTTACGAAATTTCTTGATTCGGTCGCCGCACTCAAAGCCCGCGATAAAAACTGTGCAATAGCTTAAAAATACATAAGCAAAAGAAAGCAAAAACAATTCTTGTCGAATACTTTTTTTGGCTTGGGAATTTTTGCGTTTGCTTTTAAACAAACAAAATTGTTGTAAAATATATATTGTTTTTGTAACTAAAAGTAAAAAATGACATAGGTACATATACTATATAAGAACGTTCTAATGTGTTTTAAACAAAGAACTTTTAATGTTGAATAGTTTTTTTGACCACTGTATAATATCTCGTCATATTCTTTTTAATTTGTTATGATTGTATATACTCATGTGCATACATATGTAAATGGCATGCACATATGCATAAGTATGTACATGGATGGTAAATCATCTTAAAGATGTAATTAAGCAAAAGGGAGGGCACACCAAATACTAAAGCATTATGAAGCTAAGTTTTTCCTACAACTGCAACCAGTGCACGAAATAAGCTGTGACTTGAATTTTTCATATCTTTTAAGTTTTATTTAAATTACTTTTGCATATATCCCCAATATAGTGAACTAATGAATGCACAGACATGTTTACTTTATCAAGAAATTCATTGTTAAGAGTTTAAGATATAATAACAAAATTAATTTATTTAATGTTAGAAATGTAAAAAACACTTAAAACAAAAAAATATCTGTCGAACTTTTTTGCTTTGTACAGGATTTATTTTACTTTCTGTACAAATGTTTTTCTATTTAAAACGTTTTTATTTACGCATGGAAGTCCACAATCAAGTTTGGTTATATTTTTTTAATGCCACTTAAAATTGTAGATTTTTCTACAGCAAATCTCTTCGCAAGAGCTATAGCTCAACTCCATTTCCAAATTCTTTAAGAATTTCCTTCTACATTTTAATAGGAAGAAATTTAATTTTTTATGTGTTAAGATTAAAGTTAAACTAACTCAATAGTTATTAAAACAAGGAAACTTAGTGTTAGGTTTTTTTCGTTACGGAAGTTCTTGATTCGGTCGCCGTGCTCAAAGCCCGCGACAAAAGCTTCGCAATAGCATAAAAGAATGCAAAAAATGTCATATACACACAAGAGAAGTAACGGTATTGCAAAAAACTTCATTTGTTTTGATTAATTTTTATGTGAAAAATGTGTTCACTTTATAAAGGTTTGTGTTGTTCACAGTTGAGAGTAACTAATGTAAAAAACAAAGAGGTCATTATACCCAGTAGTTCGAATTACAAAGTGTTTACTATATCCCGAATGAACTTAAAAACATGAATATAAAGTTTTTATTTAAACAAAGGAATGTAAAAATTGTGCATTTCAGTTTTTTTGTTATATCATTTTCAGTTTTCATTCTATAAACCCTCCAAGTTGTGTATTGAAGCTGCATGAAATATGCTGTGAGCTACTGTACATAGATATGTACATGAAATATCTATCTTCTATCTATATAATTAATAGGCAAACACGATTTTTTAGATAAATTTTACGCTCATATTATACAACCGATTTTGACAATACTTATATGATTTTTAAGATATTTATTCACAAGCGTGCACAATCTATATTTTGTTAAAATCGGTTCAGTATTTTGGGAACTATAAGCGTTCAAAGTTGCTACTATTAAATGCACACTTATTGCACATGCATGTATGAGCTTAAAGCTGAAAAATAAACAAGGCATGCATATGTGTTTGTCCAATTTGCTTTTGCAAAGAAATGAGACAGATCTTTTTTCTATATGTACTTTGTAAACAAAAGAGAACTAATAAGTATTAAGTTGTTTATATAGAATGTTTTTATATATTATCGTACGTACATATATGTACTCGTATATACTATGTATATTTATGTAAATGATTAATATTTCATTATTAGTCGATTCATTCATTAATTTGTTTTCTTAAAAAAAACTTGTTTTTAAAATTAGAGTGGCTCGCCTTGTATGAAGAAGCAAAACGTGTTCTTGTTACCCTTCACAAATTAAATATCAGTCATTTGAGCGGTCTATCGATTAGCGTTCGTAAGCTGGACCACTTCTGAAAATGTTATATAATTTCCTATTTTTTATAATGCATAATATGAATTTACTTTTTAAAGAGGAATAACTAAATCCAATTAAGCCCGGACATTCGTATCAGTAGCAACGCGATGATAGTTCACTAAAACTATGACCTTTGAGGACTTTTCAACGGAAATAAGACCCCAATCATTTCATATGAAAGTGAAAAAATGTTATTTTTATTCCCTAAATCATAAACTGTTTTATTATGCTTTTATATAAAAATAACAGATTTTATTTTCAATATTTCGCTACTATGTGTCTATGAGTAGCTTCTTCAGGGAACTTATTAATAATCGTTGAATAATAAAATTATTAATATTAATATGAGCTTAAGGCCATCGTTATCGTAGCTCTCCTCTCCTTATTATTATATTAATAAGTACACGGTGTCCGCCGGGAAGGTATACTACTTTGTTTCATATAATTTTTTATTAAATAAAAGAGAATGGATCTAATATTGATAAACGTTTTATTTAATGTCGGCAATTATGTATGGAATACAATATCAGATAAATGTCCGCCTCTGTTAGCCTCACAAATGCGAGCCCTTTTGAGCACGTTTTTCATTACATTCTCACATATTTCACGCGGTATTTCATTAATTTCATCACGAATATTTTGTTTGATTTGCTCAAGCGTTTCTGGTTTGCTTGCAAAGGCTTGCTTTTCGTATATCCCCACAAAAAGAAGTCTGGAGCAGTCAAATCAGGCGACCGTGGAGGCCAATTAGCATCAACATTTCTTGAAATAACTTATTGTGGAAAGAGATCTCGCAGTGATTCCATTGTTATCCTGGCTGTATGCGATGTGGCACCGTCTTGTTGATACCACATGTTAATCAAGCCCAAAGTATGCAGTTGTGGCATTAAAAAGTTTTCAATCATATCACGACATCGCTCCCCATTCTCAGTTACCGTTACGCTGTTTTCATTTTCAAAGAAGGAAGGTCCAATGATTTCTCCTGACCAAATTGCATACCAGACTGTCACTTTTAATGGATGCAAGGCTGACTGATGAATAATTTAGGGGTTTTCCATTGCCCAGAACCGACTATTCTGTTTATTCACATATAAATTCAAATGAAAATGTGCTTCGTCACTCATTATGATTTTTTCATTAAAATCGGGGTTGTCATGGGCGAGCTGTAACATCCTATTGGCATCTGTACGGCGGCGTAAATGGTCTTCTGGAAGAAGCTCTTGTGTAAACTAAATGGAAACAAATGCAAATCCTTGAGCAAAACTGTGGCCGAAGTTGTTCTTTGAAGACCAAGCTCCTGAGCACGGCGTCGCATAGAGGTTGATTGATTGTTTTGAACACTCTCTTGAGCAGCAGTACTGTTTTCAGCCGATCTTGCAGTACGTTGTGGTCCATGCTTGGGCCTATCAACTACAGACCCTCTTTCTTCGAAATCATTCACTACACGATAAATAGTGGGTTTTGTTGGCACGTTGTTTCTCCGAAAAATTTCATGTAACTTTCTCTCATCGTCAGAGTAATCGATGATTGATTTTGATAAAATGTTTTAACGATTAAAACACGTTGGTTTATCGAATATTTTTTCATAATAAATTTGTCATGTGTCTATTTCACGACTGCCAAATATGAACTGTCAAGACTAATGTTTGCCAAAATAACGGCAACAGAAAGTAGTATCCTTCCCGGCGGACACCCTGTATAATATGTAAATAAAATATTACTATATTAATAATAATTAATTAATTGGAGATACATATTTTTTAACACATATAGAATTTTAAAATTGTAGTTAATACTGACATCTTGGGTCCTGCTCTGTATTTCAATTGAAATGAAAATAGTTTCAATATTCCTGGCATTGTTGTTAAAAATATTCATTTTATAACAGCAATTAATGCTACTAAAGTTCAAAATATTTTTATTTCGAATGAAATGCTGAGCAGACCTGTTTGTTTTAGTTATAAAACTTCGACTTAATTAAATTTTAAAATTATTCAAATATGTAAATGTTTTAAAACCATATGCATATGAAATGCATATCGTAAAGTCACATATTTTTAGCATTTCCTAATTTTATTTCAAGTATTTTTGTTGAAAATGATTTTACAGTTCATAAATTTTTATTTTTTTTACTTATTGATTTTTCTTTTGAATAAATCCGTAATTAATATTGAATACATTTAGTAAATATATTTAAGCCACACCCACAAAAATAAAAATATTTTTATAGAAAAATATTTACTAAGCTCATTTATTAATTGTATTCATTCCGGTTATTTGTTTTATAATTTTTTTTATTTAACGAAAAATATATTTGTATAAAAATAAAAAAAATCGTATTTAAAAATTGTAATTTGCCAAATATGAGTACACAGTAGGACGATGTTCAGAGATTTTGCACAATTCTTATATGTGCATACGAAAACTTTTACAACTTAAACAAAACTTGTTTAAGCTTTGTTCCACTGTGATCAGAAAATACTACGCCATAAAGATATTGCAATTAAGTTTTTTTTCTATGCAAATTGCACATGCAAGAATTTATTAGAAAATAAACAAAATCATGAAAATAAACATTTGTTTACAAAATAAATTCTAATCGCCGTCATTTTATGTCGTAATCAATGTAATTTTATTTATAAACAATATTTTTTTTTTAATTTAATTAAGAATAATATGACAAAAAGACCAATAATAATAACAGTGGTAGTACCTATTCTATTTCTATGTTTACGCACTTTCCGCGAAACATATCATTCTCTACAAAAAGGGGCCATTATTCTCAAATTGGGAAATGGGTTTATTTTCAAATTTAATATCAAACGTTGGTTTCAAATGTTTTTAAAATATGAATTATGAACAATTCTTAGACATTATTTAATTCCAAGCAATGCAATAGGGCTTTCTTTAATTTTCCTTATTATGTATATTGGCATATATACAATTAGTTAATATAACCCGTAAATATTATTAAATAATTTAGATTTGAGTTTAGGATAAATTTGCTGATTCAATTTAGGGTTTTCATTAAATAGAGTATTTAATTATTTACAATATTGCTTTATATATGATGTGCTCTGATGGCGAGTTGAAAGGTAAGTAGTTGTTCTTACTGAAATGCAGATCTTGAGTGGGCTTTGGCTTTAAGCTTAATAAAAAAACTCGGTAACAAACCAGAAGTCAAACAGTTTGACCCGTTGACATCTGCATTGCGGTGAGAGCAGCTTTACACAACATATGGATAAATAATTTAAGGTAAGTATATATATATAATTCAAAGTACATAGAATTAAATTCAACATTAGGTTTAGAATACAAGTTTAATATTAGATTTACAGTTCATGTTCAATATTAGATTTATAATTCAATTCAATACTAGATTCACAATTAATATAAGTTATTGTCCAAACTAGTTGGACAGATTGTAAATAAATGCGGAACATAAATGAAATGAAGATTTACTTCCTTGTAGTTTCCTATTTCTCATATTTAACTGGTAAAATTGCCCAATCGCGACCTGCTGCACATTATTTTCAATAATTTTTCCCAAAACTTTAAAAGTGTTTGTGATTTGTGTCAAAAATGTTTACTTTCAATTTATTTTTGATTTTGCGAATATTAAAGAATCTTTAATGAAAATTTCATTATTTTATTTCGATTTACATCTGTTCAATACACAATCAATTGTCGAATTTTTATATCAACAGATTTTACAATCGTCTTGGAAATGTTTTTAGTAATTTTTATGAAAAGTATTTGCACAAAAAATACAACATTTTCCTATGCTTTTCTGATGACAAATACCAAAAATTTAAAAGAAAAATTAATATTATTTGAAGTTTTGCATATAAATAGTTAATGCAACTTATAAAACTGTGAAAAAAATAATATTCAATTAAGTTTAATTCATTTCTAATCGAAAGTTTGACATGTTGGTGCATAACAACGCGTTGTTGCCTTTTAGTCCCATCCTGTGTTGCAACGGGGTATTTCCAAATATAATATTCGAAAAGTTTATGACTTCTTCTATGCACAGCGATTCGATTCATGCAAATCGGCTCCGTAGTTTAGAAGTTATCGATTTATTACCACTTTTTAAATTTTGAGTTGTTCACAACTATTGTTGTTTTATTTGATACGAGGGCGGATCAATAAGTCCGTGTGAAACTGTGTCAAACACAGTTTTTTTTTTGGAAAAAAAAAGTTTTTTTTTTCAACATAAGCTCCTTTTAACTCAATACTCTTAGTCCAACGTTTCTCCAGTTTTTGTATTCCTTCCAAAAAATAGGATTTTTCGAGATCCTTAAAATAGGCATTTGTTTGGTCAATAATGTCATCGTTGGAGCTAAATCTCTTTCCACCGAGCCATTTCTTTAGGTTTGGAAATAGGGCTAAATCCGAAGAATTCCAAATCGGATTGCGGTTAAACAACTCCATACAATGCTTTGAAGTTGTCACATGTTTACGTTTATGGTCAATTGAGAGCAAACACGGCACCCATCTTGCTGGTAACTTTCTTAAGCTGATCATTTAAAATCGAAACCAAACTGCAATATGAAATGCCTATGGCTTCAACAATCTCACGCACTTTTACTCTTCGATCGGGCAACACCATATCGTGGATTTTTTCGAAATTTTCGGGTGTGCTGACCTCAATTGGCCGTCCAGAACGTTCAGCATCATTTGTACTTGTGCGACCAGAACGAAAGTCGGTAAACCACTTTTTTTACCTTTGAAATCAATGGTGCAGAGTCCCCATAGTAGTTATCAAGCTTTCCCTTGGTTTGATTGACGGTTTTTCTTTCGCAAAATGTTTAATGAGCACTCGAAATTCACTTTTTTCCATTTTTAGAAAAATACAGGAGATTGTATGTTTTGAACAGCTGTTAAACGCAAAGTAAATGACGACACTTGCTGAAGATTTGACAGTAATCTATTTACATTCTAGAATAATACAGGTAGTGTTCGAAGCTACAACAACACTGCTTTTAGGTTCGAAGCTGTTAAAAAGCGCAAAAGAAAAATGGCAAAATGATTGCATTTTCTGTTCTATAAAGAAATTCGTTTCTTTTACTTTTCTTATTTACATTTGAAACAAATGTTAAAGTGTGCTTTTTTAGTATTGTGGGTGTGAGTTAGTAGTGCATAATCAAATTTTGACATACTCGAACCTAAAACAAAAAAGTCCGTTAACGCTTCGACTTTACCTATATTATTCTACCATGGTTGGCACTTGATGGGAACAGTGTTGCATTTCACATAACTACGAGGGAAGTTTGAAGAGTCACGGACTTATTGATCCGCCCTCGTACAATGCTGCAGATATATAAGGAATAAAATTTTCTTTCGCATTTAGAAAAACAAGCCCCAAAAATTTATATTTTCAAATTAGATATTTTTCTTACACTTAAAACTTTTTTATTTGAGACTTTATGGAAGACAAAAATGTGAAGTTGACAGTATTTTGACGAAAGCAATTGATATCGAATTGTGAAAGTATCATTCGTCAAACACTTATTCTCAAATGAATATCAATTAGAATTCAAATTTGGGTCTCAATCCCCGCATACATTTGAAAAATATTCGATATCAAATGATAAAACCATCATGTGTTTGTTGGGTTACTATATGTATGTATGTAAGTGCATGCATACATATGTAGGTATTCATGAGGTGCATGTACATACGTACATACATATGTATGTACATACATACATATACTATATGCAAATAACATTTTTTGTTATAATGTTATTTAGGGTACTCAAAATAAACAAAAGAAGAGGAGGTGGCCTTGTACACCAATAAATACATACATAAATCAATAGAGTGCAATGAAACTTTGCCGGTAAATTAAGAAATTGAAACAAAATAACATTTAAAAAATTAAAAGCAAAATTAAACAATAACAAAAACAAGAAACAGTGGGAAAGCATTTGTTTCTCTTAAAAGCAATTTTTTTTTACAAAAAAATAAAGCAAACATGTTTTTCCCAATAAATAAAATAGACTTAAAATCGAATTTAAAAGCCAACAACAAATTCTTAAAAAATTATACTAAGAATTCAAACAATGCGCATTAACTTATTTTATTTTTATTTCATTTGTTTTTTCACATTTATTTTTATTATAAAATTATAAAGAATAATTAAAGAAAAGAAACAAAAAAAAATTCTTAATTTGTTGTAGAAAAAGATAAACAAAAGCACGCCACTTTGAGGGTGTATGTGAGTTTATAGTTTATACCACAAATTGTATCGCATGTATGTACATATGTATTTGCATGAAGCGTCGTTCGATGTGTAACCATAAACAAGAACAATAGAGAGGGTTAGTAACAGGGCTGCCAGTTTTTTCTGATTAGACCAAAAGCTGTAGAATTTTCTTTATTTATGGAAGGATTGGTAGTTTCGTTGGCATGCCCACAAACTTTTACCGTTTTTTGCTACAAAAATTTCTTGTTGGTTTTAAAACTACTATCTACAATAATTTTGCAGTAACAGATTTCTTAATAGAAATACAGTACATATCTCAAAAATATTTAACCGAAATTTTTCAAGGGTAATTAAGATTTTGGAACTATTAACTTTTCTAAGCGTTTTTCGAATTTGAAAAATAATACAGTGGAATCTCTCTTGAGTGGACACCGAAGGGACCATTAAAATGTGTCCGTACAACGGGGCTGTCCGGCTAAGAGAAAATTACAAATTTAAATCAACAAAAATTTGTATAAGATTGTTAGTTCTTATTTAAAAATACTTTTATTAAAATAAATAAAATAAACAATTCAATTGGGTTTAATAACACAAAAATCATTAAATGTAGCTCTATATGTAATAAAAGTTTAAATTGTTTTAGGAGTACGCACATTTCTGTTATTTGGGAAATCCCCTAAGCCGCGTAAGTAATTGTAGAAAAGACGTTAGATTGAAAACATTATGCGACAGAGAAAATGTTTACAATACCCACATTTATCAATGTTATGTGATGTAGTAAATATGATAAACCGTTCCCTGTTGTTAAAGCGAACAAATTAAAAGAGTCTTGGCAAGATTATTTTTTTTAAATATGACATGAAAAAATCTGAAAAATAAGCTAAATGCCCGTCCAAGAGAATTTTTTTGTCAAGCGGATGTCCGCGTCCGCTCATGAGAAGCGTCCGTTCAAGGGAGAGCGACTGTAATGCTTTTCTTACGGAGCGCTGCCGGGATCTGGCAACAATGTCCCTCTAATAGTGGTGTCCGCTTATGGGAAGTGTCCGTTTAATGATATTACACTGTATAATAAAAAGCAAAAATTTTTCATAAATAACACACTAAATTTAATTCAATCGCTACATAGAAGAAACTTCGATTTACTTTCTATAGTTTGGTTTAAAGAATGATTATGAAATTCTTCACCTTTTGTTATTAAAATGTGAAGAGTGGCTTAAAGAACCAGTCGAGTTCTGTTTGTTTTTTATCTTTTGTGTAATAGCACGTGATCATTTTCGTGGGAATATTGACAAAGTCACCATCACTATTGTTTTCAAACTATTTGATAAGAATATTGAAGCTTTCCACAGGTTTCGAGAAGCTCGGTTTTGGTTGTTGAATATATTGCACGATAATCATTATTGCACACTTCGAAATCATCTTATCAGTTATCTTCCGTAATTTGATCAAATGTCTAGCAATGACAATTTCGCATAACAATTTAGTTCGATATCCTAACTTGAAAAATTTTATTGGGTTTTGAGCCATGGGCTGCAAATATGTCGACGCTGAAATTCTGTTAATTTAACAGAGCGATTGACTCTTACGCGAATAAACTTTTTCGAGATTCTACTGTAGTAAAAAACTCTTCCAAATCTGCTTGCAAGTCCCCGAAATCCAAAGAATAGGTTGTATCTATAAAGTAATACGAAATATGAGAAGGAGGACTGATATTACAGCACCTTGTATTGGCAAAATGAGTTATGATAATGAATTGAATGTCGAATTCTTTTAAATAACTTTTCTTAAATACGATTACGTTAAAAAATTCTAAATTTTAGGTACCTTTAGCCGCTATTAAGGACAGTGAGTCCATTAGGACCCACTTTTGTAAAGTCCACTTGAGAAATCAACATTTATATCTAGTACATTTTCCCATCGTGGAATAAAAATGTATTCTTATTAGGCTGTTGTAAATGTCAGTGAATACAGTGCAATAAACTTAGCAAGTAAAAAATATATATGTGTGCAAAGTAAGATAATGAGTTCCAAATGAAAAAAATATATATAAAATTTAGTAAGTGCTGGTTCGCACACATCAAGTCTGGCTCTTCAAGTGTTGGATTTTCACGACACGTAGCAATTTCATTGCTGACAACAAACAAAAACGTCAGCAAAGTTTTGATAGTTCGATTGCTAATTGCTTTTTGGTGGAGAACACGCAAAATTGATTCGACACAAATTCAAAATTTTCATAGTGAGAGTTTGTATAAATATGCTATAATTTTATATACATAACGATGGGAATTGTTGATGAAAGTTTATTATTTTAAATATTTCTTCGGTTTTCCGCTCCATTAGGTGTTTTTTTTAAATAAATATGCAGTTTTTAGTTTTCTAAATTCAAATTCGGAAGTGCACTGATTACAAAAAAGAGAAACAACAGCAGATCGGTAGGCAATAATTGCTCAAGCAATCACTTGAGCAATCATTGCACAATAGATTTTCACTTAAGACAATTGCGGTCTACACCTATCAATTTTGGCAATTGCCACAATGAATAGTGCTATGTGAAGAACGAGTGTGAGAGACTGGAAAGAGAATGGAAAGGGGTACAGACTTGACACTATCAGCCAGTTTTATATTTTCCCTTTCAGTTGTCATGCTTAATATTATACGAGGTTGATTTTGAAGCAAAAGAAACGACCTTTTCGTGTATGAAAATTGAACAAAAACTATTCAGGTAAAATTAATGTGTTTGAACCAGCACTAAGGGCAAATGAAATGATGGGTTTTGGTAGAATTTAAGAAAAGTTTTGGTAGGAATAAATTTGTCTGTCTGACAGCCCTGGTTAGTAAAGATACAATAAGATACAAGAAGAGAAAGAGTGCTGCCATTTTAATTATATTTAAGAAACATTATTTTGCCACGTACAGTGTTAAAAACTCTAATATCTTTAACTTTCTCTCAAGTACACCAAAGTAGGGTATTTCTCTTAATATATTCCAGTCTTGGCCCGCAGGTTCATAAAGAGGACGCATTAATAATTTATATATAATTGATTTATAATTATTTTATTTATGTGGCATGCGACAAACGATGCATCGTTACATTTTTAATTAGCAAAAAAGTAGCCAAAACAAAATAACAATTTAATTTACACATCAAAATTCCATTTAAAAAAAAATTATTAACTATAACCACAACGGCAACGCTGCTTATAAATGTATCTCAGAGATTGCTTTTGCAGGAAATATATGAGAGAGGGAGAAAGAGCATTAAAATATTTGTAAACATTTCGCCGTCTAGAAGTATTCGTATATTCTGGCACGTCCGCATTTCATATAAATAGCGGTGTCTGCCCCGTACAGAACAACATTTCAGTTTCGAATTGCAAATTAGTCGCTTCTCCGTTCACACAAAGAAAGGAAATAATATTTTTAAGTGAGAAAATATCGTAAAAATAAGATTTTCTTTTTTTTAACAAGTGTTTAAAATAAAACTGAGAGTGAAAATATTGCACAAAAGCTTCACGTTTTATAAAAAGCAAATCGTTACACCAAGTTTTATTAAAAAAACCAAAAATAATTAAATTACATTTAAAATAAAAACTAAGAACAACAAGATGTCTGCTTCACCTACTGCCCGTAAGGCCATGCATGTGCCACAAAAGACCAAGAAAATTACTATTACGGATCCCATGCAAATGCCGGAAGTTTATTCTTCAACTCCCGGTGGTACTTTATACTCAACAACACCCGGTGGTAAGTTGAGATTTTTTTCTGCGTATTTACAAGTACTTTCATTTAAATAAATAAAAGTTGTTAGGAAAGGTCAGTTGATTTTGTTTACTAAACAAACATTTTAAAGATGTCTAATGAGATGAAAAAGTTGGCATCAAATTGAAAGAAAAATATTTACATAAAAAATATATGATGTAATTTTCAGTTTAAAAAAAATTTTCTTTTGTCAAGGAAGAGAAAAAAATTTTAAAAAGGAAAATATTTCTTACAGACTTGAAAATTAATTAATTTTTTAAGAAAGACTAATTTCAGATGCTCTTTTTTTCTGATTAATTCCAAATATGAATTTTTTTAAAAGCGACAAGTTTTATCCTTTTTAAATATTTCGTACATAATTTTTCATAACTAAAATTGGCAGACTTTGTTTTTATAAAAAAAGTATAATTTTTAGGCGAAAATTTTCATTTTTTTGTTATTTGAGGAGAAAATATAATAAAAAGGCTGTTGCAATTTCAAATAAGAATTTCTTCTTCAGAGCAAAATAATTTCATATTTATTTTGACCCAATTCAATTTCAACCTCAAATGATTCACTTCAATAAGAGTACCTACCATTTAGAAATCAATTAAAGAAAAATATTGTTTAGCAAACTTATCAATTTAAAAATAAAAGAATTGTTTATCAATTCCTAATACTCGTATCATCATATTTATATTAGAACAAACAAAAAATGCTGAACATTTTAACAAGGCCATAAAGTAAAAATATAGATAAAATCGTTTAATATGCGTTTCAAAATATATTTAGTTAGTTTTGTTTCTTTATCAGTAATAAAATTTAACTAATTATGCTTAATTTATTAATTTTATTTTTCTTCTATTTTAGGCACTAAATTGATTTATGAACGCGCTTTTTTGAAAAACTTGCGTCAGTCTCCCTTAAGTCAATCGCCACCCACTAATATACCCAGCTGTTTATTGAGAGGCACACCACGCACTCCTTTCCGCAAGTGTGTGCCATTACCATCGGACTTGAGCAAGAAAGTGCAATCACTAAAGATAGAGGAGCAAGAGCAATTCCAATTGGAGTTGTAATTTTTCCTTCAACGGATTTCCTTGTAAATTAAGCAATCACAATTCCTGCCACATTAAATAAATCTACCTTCTCACTTTCAACAACTCACATCTTTAATAATTTATAAGCCTGGAGGCTTAAGAACTAATTAAAAATATATATTGGAATATTTTTAAGTCAATCGTACAGTACTTCGCTAAAAATTCCAATACTGCCTGAATATTTTTTTCTAAAGGAAATTAACAAAGTTTTTTTATTAAATATTAATTAAAATAATGCAGTTAAACTTTTTGCTTAAAAAAATTAATTAACAATTTCCTTCTTTTTTTTCTTTAAAATACTTAAATTAACATTGTCATATGTATATCATTATTTGCATTTAGTATTAAAATTTTGAATTTAATTAGATTCCTTATTTTGTTTCCAAATTTGTTATTTTAATTTAATAAATTCTTTTAGTAATTTTTTTCATCAGTCATATTGACTGCAAAAAACTCAGCAAAGACTTGTTTGTTTTGTTAAAAATCCTTTAGTTTGAAAAATATTTATTGTACTTATTTTAATTGACATTTTTTATTATCATTGTGTCATACTTTAAGCTTAGAAAACTTTTTATAAAAAATACAAAAAAAACAAAAAAAATTTATTTAAAAAAAATAAAAACTATAAAATTAAAAAATCGCATTTGTTTTATTTTTAACATAAATTAAAATAAATTGATTTAAAAAGTCGCTTACCAAGTCGTCACATCTCTTCTTTGGAATTCTATCCCACGACTCTTAAATAGTAGCGCGGAGTTGCTCGTTGTCAGCCCAATTATTCCAGACCCTTATCCTGTCTGGAGACCCACAGCACAGACATTTCTTCTTCCACAAAACCAACATTTTGTTATATTTAAACATAAATTTGTTTATCCATAATTGTTTTTATCCTTAGTGTGTCAAACACACACTAAGGCCCAAATTTACAACCTTTAGTTAACTAATAATGGCCGTTTAACCAACGACATTTATATGAAAATTTGTTAGTTAACCCGCTGTCATTAGTTAACTAAAGACTGAGAATATGGGACTAAGGGCCACTTTTTGACTTTGAGATTGAAAATTAAAGTGCCCTTAATATTTATTTGTGGTTTTTGGGTAGTCGATTATATAGTTTTGCTTGCTAGTTTAAGCGGCCAATCGTGGTGTTTTAATCACACCTATCGTGAATATTTTTTTCTTCGAAATATTTTCCTTTTCCCTGATGTTCCAATCGTGAATAATTCCCGCGAAAAATGTTCGCATGAGAAAATAAATTCCCGTTATCATGAAAAATATTTTTCAAGGGGATTTTTCCATTTTTCCCTTGGTTTTGACCACTTAATTTTTGCAGGTGAAATTAATGAAAACATCATGTAAATTCAACATTTTCCTTCTAATTATGTACATATTTAAGTTTATAAATATTTCTTTTTAGGACAAGATCAGTAAATACTGTTCATTATTCTTAATAATAATTACCCACAAAACCTTTTTGGACAGACTATGCATCTTTTTGGTATAAAATCATTCACTGCACCTAAAATATTTTAAACACATCTTTATTTCCATTTAAAAACATTTGATTTATAACCAAAAATGTGTATTTCTTTATTATTAAATGTGAATTTGATTTATTTGTAAGCTTTACAAATCTTCCCTTTTATACATTCTCAGCGAACGGATAGCGGGAAGAAAAGTTCATGGGAAATTCACGATAGCAATTTTCCCTTCGAGGGGAATAAAAATTGCATGGGAATTAAAATTCCACTTGTTATTCACGATAGGGGTGAATCTTAAACTGGAACTGTCAACATACACATGCTTAACATAAACAGCTGTTGAACCAATAAAACTGAACAAAAAAAACAGAATTTTAAGAAAACCAAATAAAAATGGATTATTCTGGTGGAAAGGAAGTTTTGAGTGATTCCGATATATGTATATAAAAACCTTATTCCACCTCACTAGTTGTGAAATTATCGATCTACTTGAATCCACATGTATGTACATATATCACTTGGAAAAATAATCAATTCGTTCGACATTCTAAAATTGTCTAGTTTGTAAATATGATAATACTATTCCATATTGTCCCGACGTTTCGTGAATTGTATGTTCACTTTTTCAAGGGATTTTTGTCTATTTTATTAAAAAGAGAAAAACATCAACAAAGTTGCAATAATATAATATTTACAATTAATGACTTACAATATAAATAAACGTCACATAGATATTATTTAAAAAAAGCAATAAGTTAAATTAAAAAGCTGTGATTCAAAATAAATTTAAAAAAATTTTTTGTGCCTTAAAAATAAAATTTAGTAATTCAATTAAATTAATATAAACAATTTTATATAAAAAATTTTTAAATAATATCTATGTGACGTTTATTTATATTGTAAGTCATTAATTGCAAATATTATATTATTGCAACTTTGTTGATGTTTTTCTCTTTTTAATAAAATAGACAAAAATCCCTTGAAAAAGTGAACATACAATTCACGAAACGTCGGGACAATATGGAATAAAAACTTGTATTTTTATTTACATAAAACGCGGTAGGCCAATAGCTAAATCAATAAATCAAAAATAAAAAAATTACTCTATTTAATATAATATATATATAAAATATATTTTAATAATTTGAAATTAATTATTTTATTAATTTTTAATAACAAAAAATTAAATGCCATATATTCATTTCACTTTGCATTCGATAAATTACAAAAAAAAAATAAAATAAAGGATACAAGAAATTGATATTTAAGTTTTAGCAATCGTTGTTTTCGAATCTCAGGTCAAATGGGTAATTTAGATACCTGTACGTATGTAAGTATGTAGTATGTATGTACATACATACGTATGAAAATATTTCATTTGCATAAAGTTCACATTGCCGGCGAGCCGGCTTTTACTGAAATGAAACACAAGCAAACAAAAAGTAATAAACAGTGAAATAAAAAACTACTGCGTAGTTTCGAAAAAGAGAATTTTTTTTTATTAATAATTGTAGTTTTATATTTGTTGTTTTTTTGCTATCCCTACTAACACTGTATTCTATCCAAATAGAACAAAAGATACGCGTACGTGTTCGTTGTTATATTCATATAATCAGAATTCTGAGTTTCGCTCCATACACATACCCAGATGCTTACACACACATTCATGCATCCACACATAGATACATAATACCCAGCAAACACACAGATTTGACCTCAAATTGTGAATGATTTGAAATAAAACTTATTGTACAGATGATTAACGTTTGCAAATGGTTTGAATGTAATTAGACTATAATTATTATTATTATTTAATTATTAGACACACATACTGATATTTTCAAATTTCGAAATGTGTTTATTCTTATGGCATTATTCACAAACGATTAATAAAGTTATTGTAAGGTTTAATGTTGGATTTTTATGTGGGAAAATCGGTTTTAATGTACACATTAACTTTATTAAGCGTTTGTGAATAAGGCCATTAATCTTAAGGGCCAAATAACCCACACAAACGGTTTGACAAACAAGTGCAAATTTTACGTACCTTTTGCGTTGTTTATGGGGGTGTTTGCTCGTTCGCACAAAAGTTTGAGGCATGTTTGTACGAAAATCAAAAATTTTAGATTTTTGTCAGACATGGTGTGTTCGTGCATGTGTTTATGCAAGTTATGTTTGTATCGTGTATTTGCAAACGGAAAGTGTGTGTTTGTCAAACCGTTTGTAGTTTATTTGGCTCTTTAAACGTTGTTTTTCAAATGTGGATCGTAAATATATGAGGAATATATGTAAGTGATTTTACTTTACTTGTACTTTCTATTTCTCAACTTTCAACTGATTTGATTTCGATACTCTAAGTGCAACCTAGTACACATTATTTGATATGTTTCCTAAATTTAAGAAATGTTTTTGCGATTTGTGTTAAAAATGCTTACTTTCCAATTATTTTTGATTTCAGATATATTGAAGAATCTTCAATAAGAATTAAGTTTCTAAGCCGTGCCAGTTTTGTCAGTAATTTGATAATAACAGTTCATATTAAATTGAGAATTCAAATAAATTGAATTAAATTGAATACAAATTATAGTCTGAAACCTCTGTGTATGTTTTAAAATGATATCACAATAACCCTTGAAATCAACCAACATCTTTACCAAACGTTTGACAATGTGATTGTTGGGTATGAACAAGTTTACATGAACAAAGTGTCTTACATATGCATATGCACATTCATATGTACACGTTTGAGCAGAACGCCCAATAGACAGACTTTTAGTCAACAGCAAACAACATACACATGTAAGAGGTTGATAAGTCAAACACAATGTACAAAATAGTACGACACACTCTTTTTATGAATTGAATAATACAAAATATGTACGCAATAAGGCGGCACTCATTGCTGGAAATAACGTCGACGTATTGAAAACAAAATCCCAAGTATAAAACTCACAGTTTAAAAATAATATAATCGAACTCCGTATTCAAAGTTACATACGAATCATCCTTCTACTGTAATTATTTGTATGTATTTAATATCTCACTTGTTAAATACAAAAGAGAGACAAAGTAATACACACGATTTGATTTTTTGTTGTTGTATATAAGCCATGGTAGAATAATGCAGGTAGTGTCGAAGCGTTAACGGAATTTTTTTTGGGTTCGAGTCTGTCAAAATTTGATTTTGTATTACTAACACACACCCAGACTACTAAAAAAGCACACTTTGACATTTGTTTCAAATGTAAATAAGAAAAGGAAAATAAACAAAATTCTTTATAGAACAGAAAATGCAACCATTTTGCCATTTTTCTGTTGTACTTTCTGACAGCTTCGAACCTAAAAGCAGTGTTGTTGTAGCTTCGACACTGCCTGTATTATTCCACCATGATATAAGCAACATTAAAGCTTAATGATAATTCAATAGGATGACACAATAAGAGGAAGCTTCCTAGTGGGATATCGAAAGCAAAAATCATGGCTTCTAGAAGCCTATTTCGAAGCAGAAGATACAAAAACAACCAACAGCTATCGCTTACAAACCTGCTTCTGGGGAAGCAGATATCGCACACAACAGTGCACTTTTCTGAAAAAATTATTTTATTTATTTAAAAATTAGTCAGACTAATAACAAGATACTAAAATTATATTGAATTACATGAATTATAAAAAAAATTTATAAGTTATGAATTAAGAAAAACAATGATTTTATGCTTTATAATATTAAAATTCAAAGAAAAATCAACAAGTTCAGACAAATAATTATATTGACGACATAATCTCGTGAAAGGAGCAGCCATAGCATAATTAGACCTACAAAACTGAATAACCAAAAGGATTATAATGGCGAATACTACGGCAAGGAATATTAAATTTAACAGAATTTAAAAGAAATTCAGAGCAAATGTTACCATTGATAAGGTTTATCATAAAAGAAACATTTAACATTGTACGACGACTTTTGAGAGTAGGAAGATTTATTAATGCTAATCTAATAGTATATGAAGGCAAATTTGTTGAGGAACTCTCTCCATCCAAAGCCACTTAAGCAGAACAACAAGAATTGTTTTTGCACAGATTCAATACGAATATTATGAATGGAGCCCATATGATTGATCCGTATTCTAAGGTAGGTTTAATTAGAGACACGTACAGCTGCTTCGTAATGTTTAGGGTCAGAAAACACTTTAGACCAACGCTTTATAAAGGCAAGAACACCTCTAGCTTTATTTACAGCCAATGTAATATGAGAAACAATATAATATTGTATATCTAAAATATTTAAAATACCCCTCTCGCCAATTTTCAGCATTATCAGCGCTAAACTGGCGGATTGTCAGACCAATTGTAGGTTAATTGGTGCGTTTACTAAAATTTTAACTTTGACCTCATGTGAACATGGTGTAGAGTTGTCCGATAGGAACCCTATTGTTTTCGCTCGGATGTCTGTCCGTCTGGCACTGGTAGAAACCTGAAATTTTAACAATAACAAAAAAATAACCATAACAACAAATGCTAAAAATAAAAGAATGTTGAAAATTAAAGTCTGTGTCTACAAGAAATGTTATTTTTGATGTAGAGCACTCACTGTCTTGTAAACTGTAATAAACAGTTTGATGAAGTTCTTCCAGAGTATTCATTGCTGTTGCCGCCATAACAACAAAATTTTCGACTTAATACTAAAAATAGTATTCAGTTAAAAATTAAAGGCTAACATAAGTATCCTACTTGCCAAAACTTATCTCATCCCTACACTAATATATGGCAGCGAAGTTTTTGCAAGTTGTGATCAGATAAGCACTAGAAAATTAATATCTGCATACAATGCCATTATCAGATATGTTTTTAATTTGAGGCCTTTTTCCCACATAACTCCCTATGAGAACAAACTTTGTGGCGTACGCTTTTGTGATCTCTTGAAAATAAGATTATTAATACTTTTGCACAAGATTATTTTTACTAATATGTAGGGATTTTTTCCCGGGAGGTCCCGCCTCGGGATTTGACAACTACAACTTAACTATTAACTAGTTGTGAATCATAATAGGGGCATAAAGCTCTCACTACAAGTGACTCTATTGAAGTAACTTTATCTGGTAAATAAATAGCAGTGTTAAAGTTTAAGGAGCCATGGCGTCATTGTGTTCGACATTACGAATGACAAAGCTTAACGAATAAAAAATAACAGGCCAAGCCCTGAATCAGGTTATCAATTGGGTAGTGTTCCCTTTTCTATTAAAACGATTTTAAACTTTTGTTATATTTTTTTCCATTTTATTTTTGTATGACATGACAATTCTTTTTTTCATTTTCTTAACTCCTAAAACATATTTGGAAAACAAATAATTTTATATGTATGAATACAATTATTAAAAAGAAAATATAAAAAAACAATACACATAGATTTCACAAATGTTTTATGAAAGTTGTTCCAATAAGTAACTTACTCAATTTAAACTCAATCTAAACTTAAGGAGGATGATCACTAAGAGAAGATTTGATATTTAGAGTTTTTATTTTATACACAAAAATTATTATTATTATTTTATTTTTGTAAAACACAATATGCATATAAAAAACGCGTAAAAAAACTTATGATATTACAAAAACTAATTAGAGAATAAATTAATAAATGAAATATATATATATATATTTAAAGCAATCGTGTACTATATAATAAAGTATATAATGTATGTATAAAAATAAACAAATTGAATTAAACAACATTACTTTGTTATAAAAAAAAGTGGATGCAGGAACAAATTGTACGCTACAACATGGGAGAACATTTGAATGTGGGTTGTTTATTTTTCATTAAATACACTTTAAAAAATTGATACAGCCATTATTTGTTAATATTTTTGTTTTATAATTTCTTTTGTAGAAATTTTTTTGTATTATTAATTATTAAGAGATTTAAAAACTTTTGTTTGTTGAGGGTTTTTAGCTAGTCTATATACATGCATTTCATTGGTGCTTAAGCCAAATCATCAGTAGACCTTAAACCTAATTTTTAAATGTTTCAAACCTCTTTACTTATACAAAAACTTTTAAAAACTCAATAAGAGTTATAAAAATTACAATAGTATAAGCATAGTATGCTTTGAAACTTATTCAAAAATCCCAACAAACAAATTATTATATTCGATATGAATCTATTTTATTTTCTTTACAACCTTTATACAATTTTTTAAATCTTTGAAAAGAGAAATCGAGGCAATCTCGATTAATATAAATTTAATAATTACTATTATTTTATAATAATGAAGTCTCCGAAAAATAAACCAACGGATGAAGCAAATTTTGTATACCCAATAAATTTATGTAGAGCAACATTTTAACAATTAGTGAAAATTAAAAATTGACCTTTTTCAATTTGTAGATTATTTAAGATTTGTGATATTTTTTTTCAAATAATATGTGTGTTAACGATTTCTGATCAGTTTTAAAAAATTTCTTACTAAAGCCAAAATTTACTTATAGTTTGTTTACAATTCTATTCTGTTGTTCTTAATAGTTTTATATCTATATATTTCATATTGTTCAATATTTTTGAATTTATTATTTCTTAATAAACCCTAAATTATATATTTTATATAAAAAATATGTTAATAAAAGTGTATTTTTTAAATTTATTACATTTTTGTTTGCTTTGATGTTTTAATAAAAAAATATAGCTTAATTACTAATTGCACGTTATTTTAAAGTATTACAATTTGTTTCATTTCATTGTATGTGCCTTAATTAATGATTTTTTTTATAACAGCAAATTGAAACAGTTTTTAAAAATAAAATGTATCCAGTTCTATTCTTTAAATCGAACGATTTTTAAGAATAATTTTTACTAACAGCTGTTAATTTCTTAATTTTTATTTTTTTAAAGTTTAAAATACTTTCTTCGAAATTGACTTCGAATATGACTTTTAATCATTTCGGAAAACATTCAAATTGAAATCATTCGATTTACAGAATTGATCGGTTATTTATTAAACGTATGTATAGTAGATTTTAAACAAAATATTTACAAAAAGTTCGATAAACTACAAGTATTTTGCGGTTGGTTGTTGCTGGCGTGCAAGTAAATTACTATGATTTCCTTCTCCGCTTTGGCATATTTTTTCTTCGAAGAAGTTGTTTCTCATTAAAAAACTTCTTTAGAAAGGTGATTTTACTGAAGTCAAACTCATTTAAAATTTATTTTATTTAAAACACAATATTTATATTAAAAATACAGTATGTAATTTCATTTTCAAACATTGTTGCACTTTCAACAACTTTCTTCAAAGTTAGTAACACACATTTTCCTTTCTTTACACGATAGATACGTAAATCTAAATCGAAATTTGGCATATTTAAAATGAAAAGACGCGTAAATAGAAAAAAAGGTAGATGTGCTAAAAAAATTCGTTTTGTCAACAAATTATGATACCAACAGCATCTATTTATTTATATTAAAATGATCAAAACAATCAACGTCGTCTTTTGGAAAAAGGACAAAACTAAAATGTACTTCCCATGCATATCGATCGATAAATGCACACATAAAAAACTGTTGTATATCTATAACACTATATATAAGCCCATAAATGACTGTAACATTGATTATGCTTTTCCCCTCAAAGCTCCAGTTAATTATAAACCGATTCTTATTTTTTTTATCTGATATATAACTTAGTTTTAGTTTGGTCCCGTTTTATTTAATTTTCTGTCATTTCGTGTCCGTCCCTTTGTTCTCGAGATAAGAATTCGTATACATTTATTGAAGCTAAAATTCAAATATTTTGGTAGCTCAAAAATAATTCCCAAAATTGTTCAAAATTCAGCATACTTTTTCAAAACGTTCAACGTTGAACTCGATCGATATTCATCACATACTTAAATCATTCCAATCAGGTACGCTTGTTTCTACAACAACAAAATCAACTGGCAATTTGTTTTTGCTATTTTTCTTGAATTGAAAATTTAAGCACCAAGCAAATTATTACAATTATATTTTATTTTTCATTTATAGAAAACTTGCTCACATCACAAGGCGAATTCATTCTTACAGGCGGTGTTAATATTACAACAAATACCGAATTGTTGGCACAATATGTCAACAACAGAAAAAAGAAAATTTATTTAAAATGTGTTTTAGCAATTTCGATCACACTCCATATGCAATGAACAAAAATATTTGTTTCTTTAATGCAATATATTATTCTATGTAGCCACAAAACACAAATGAAAAAATTTCTGATAGCTATAGCACCCGCGGCGAAAGAGTCGGTTGCCAAATGATTTGGGCTTGTCACAGCACATATAATGTTTTTGTTTCAACAATTAATGAGAGATCAGCTGTTGCAGTGAGAGTACCATATAATTAATATATGTATGTATGTACCTCGAATAATTCGATGTCGTTCCGAGTTTTCATTTAATTTTATATGCATATTTTTATAAAATGAAATATTTATTATTCACCCCTATCGTGGAATTTTTGTTCTTATGAAATTTTTATTTCCTTCGAAGGAAAAAATCCTATCGGGAATCTTTCCGCTATCACTCCTCAGTGAATGCATAAATAGTGGTAAAGATTTTTAACACTAAAAAATTTATTAAAAATTAAAGTTTAATAATGAAAAAAGTACATTTTTGATTATAAATTAAACGTGAATTGTAAATAAAGATGTTTTTTTTAATATTTTAGATGCAGTGAATTTTCTATACCACAAAAAGATGCATTACTCTGTCCATATTAAGAGTAATGAACAGTATTTACTGATCTTGTCCAAAAATAAATATTTATAAATTTTAGTATATTAAAACAAGTTACATGATATTTTTATTAAGTTCACGTGCAAAAATTAAGTGAACAAAACCTGAGGAAAAATTAGAAAAATCTACCCTGAAAAAATTATACGTGATAAAGGAAATTTACTTTTTCGTAAAAACATTTTTTCTGTGACTTATTTACGATTGGAAGATCTGGGAAAATGTAAATACTTCGAAGGAAAAAATATTCACGATAGGAGTGAATAATATTAAAACGATTTCCGTGTTACGATATTTTAAAATTCATTTTTAATACAAACACGTTCGAAATTCAACACACTATTGTGTTTTGCTAAACATAAAATGCATTAAAATTTTTAATTAAACACCACATTTGCATAATAAAAGTTTTCAAACTTCACTAAATCAGCCAGCTCAACTCGAAGTCCAACAACAACCAATATTACAACGCAATACTTAAGATAATATTAAAAAATAAAAAATAAAATTATTATAAAAATGTTAAAAAGTAGAGAAAGACATGAATGTTTACTTAAAAAGAAAATTATTGTAAAAAATAAATTTTATATATAAGAGAAAGGATCTTCTTAAATAAATTAATAAACTTTTAATAACATAATATAATGATTATGCATATGTATGTACGTACACAATAAAAACTTATAACTTAACAATAATAATAACATAATTTAAGAATGCATAATAATAGTTTTTTTTTAACATCAAATTCAAAACAAGCTAAAAAAATATATATTTTATAGTTTTTGATTCTGTATAATAGTTGTTTATTTTAAATTTAATATATCATCATTGTTTTTCATGGTCACTTATTATATCACGCAAAATGCACCTACGACTTAAAAAAAATTAAATAACTTTGCCTTGCTTTCTTAGAGAAAGCCACAATCATTTTAAAAAAAATTTTTATATTTAGTTTTTGGAATTTATTTTAATATAAAAGTACAAGGAATAGAACAAGGCGAATTAATTTTACAGATTGTGTTGAAAACACACAATGTTTGTTGTAATATCAACAGCTTCCGTTAAAATAAATTCGCCTTGAATAAAACAGAAAACTTTTTCTTTTGTAACTCCTAAGGACAAATAAAAAATATTCATACATATATAAATCACCATACATAATAAGTTCATATATAAAACTAAATACATCAATATTTTTAAGGATAAATCTTTTGAAGGATTGATCATAATTTTAAATGATAAATAAAAACAAAGTAAAACGGGGGGAGAGGGAATAAAAATTTATACGTACAAACAACAGCCAGCTGTAGCTTTAGTAGAAGAGATTATTTGTTATGTTCTCTCTCAAGCACCACTATGTAAATTTGATTTCTTTGTTTCGTTTTAATTTTCACAGTTGCAAAACTTGCGACTTACCCAATACAAAATCTACAAATTATTAAATTTTGAACACAAAGCTTTAAGTTCATATGATTCTTTAACGCTATTACAGATTGCTGCCAGGATAACTGCTTGCCCCACCGCCAACAGTGCTATCATTAATGCCTCCTCCAGCACTCGTACTACTGCCATAGGAATGAGCTTGAGGCGGCGTTGCCGTGGGTGGTGTCAGACTAGCCGCCATATCATTGACAGACATTAACGATGAGGCACCAGTCACTGCTATAGGTGCTGAGGTTGGTAGAGGCGGTGCTGTGGGCAGCATCATATGTTCCTGCAATTGTTGTTCCATTTCCTGTTGCTTGCGTTCCAATTCCATTTGTTCTTTCAACTGTTGCGTAATAAGTTCTTTGTTCTGATGCCAATACATGACCGGTATACTCAGCGTAGTGGTCAGTGTATCGTTGTGCTCTTCCAGTGAATTGGTAGCATAATGTTCCACCAACTTCTTAAGGGTATGATAGATATTGTAGGGTGCCGCAAAGCCATAACCACTTTCGGTTTTATAAATAATACAATGATTTATACAGTTTTTACAAACAATCGACAAGGCGTAATGACCAGCAGAACGTGCGCGGATTAAGAAAGTGCCAGTGGGTGCTCCACAAAGTAATTCTTCGGCGTCATGGCGTGATATATCTTGCAGAAACCACATGGATTCATCGTTGTGCGGTTGTTTCGATACACTTTCGTAACGTTGTTGCCAGGCTTCAAAGCCCATTTCGACCAATTCCTTAATATCTTCGTCAGATAAGCTAAATTCTTTGAGACGTCTGCAAGAATTAAACAAAAGATCTTATATTACAATATGCTTGATGAAGTTTATTACAATTTATAATAAATAAATATATAAACAAAAAAAAAAACAAGTCATGGCGTTTCATTTCTTATGAAGTTAAAGAATCTTTATCTATTATTGGCAAGATCTATTAAAATTTTTCAAATCTGGTCGATTGCAGACAAACATACAGACTGCTTAAAGATCAAGCCAAAGTTGAAAAAATTTAAAATATTAAAAACTTTAAACTCATTCTCTGTTTTTTTTTTTTTGAGATATGAATATTTTGCAATAAAGGAGCGATATGTAAAGAGTCGAATACCGGGATAAAGAACAGAGTTATCCAAATCATAGCCGACAGTCAATATGTTAGGGAAAAGTGTGAATACCATATCGAACCTGGTCTGAGAAGGCCCTGAGGTGGTTTTTGAGCCAACCAAACAGCACCCTCAAATGGGTGCGGGACATGGGGTCATTCCCATGCTATTAAGAAAAAGAGAGAGAAGAAAATGTCATTCATCTTCTTGACTCTGTCTCGCACTAGAACATTGTTGCCTTCGCTTCCTAGGCAAAATATGCTTCAGTACCCTTTCTGAGTTGTCAGATTTGTAACTCAAAAATCCATGTTTTATCATTGGGAGCCGACTCCTCCCACGGCGTGATTTATGCAACCCTTCCTTCATGAAATCTTTTCATTATCTTCACCGTGTAAGGGTTCCGGAAAAACAACGTGAAGACTGGCTAACGCATGGCGGAGGAGTACTCAGTACTCATAAAAGCTAACATAGTTCATAAGTTATTACCTAAAATTAACACAAAAAACATTGATAATATTTCTATACAGGTTACTATAAATAGACGTCCTGTAGTTTTTACTGCTTCTTATAATCCAATTTATACTCCGGACTTTAAGGCGGACTTAGACTTACTCACAAACTTCTCTTGTGACTTTTTCATTTTTGGTGATTTTAATGCACACCACACACATTGGAACTGTGTATCTAATAACACAGCCGGTAATGACACACACTGTTTGCTTGCAAACTACTCATTTACCCGATTCGGTCAAAACTTAGCCCAGGACCAGCCCTCAACAGTAGACATTTTACTATCTAATTCTAATATCCCTTTTTCAAAATTTAGAGTCACACCCAAATATTTTACAGTCAGATCATGTTCCGATTTCCTGTTCCATTTATGGACAGTTTCAAAATAAATTAAATACAGTAACTTTGTATAATCGTGCAGATTGGCCACCAATTAGAGTTTGGATGGAAAGTGAAATTAGACGCCAAAACATTGACCAAACAGAGTGTATTCCTAGCAACGTAGATTTATTGCTAAATAAATTAATTTCAGTTGTTAATATTGCTTTAAGCAAGATTCCAGTAGCGAGGAAAAACTCCGGGGTCCAAAAAATAACGAAGTTTTAAGAACCGGCGCAGAAAAAGCTAATGCAATTGTCGATGCATTTGGTAACTCACACACTATTACTGTCAATAACTCATCGCCTTTGGATGCATGTGTATCAGATTTTATTAATTGTGTTAAGGCATTTGTTATGCTAAAAAAAAAATAATAAAGCCCCTGGCATAAATAGTATTATCCTAAAACATATGCCAGATTGCTTTTAAAATCTTTAATATTTGCTTAATTAGTGGCTTCTTTCTCCGTACTTTAAAAAAATCGAAAGTAATACCGATTCATAAAAAGGGGAAAGATCCCAAACTGTCCACCAGCTATAGGCCGATAAGCATCTTAATTTTACTGGACAAGGTCTTTGAAAAAATTATTCATAAAAGATTAGTAGACTTTGCAGATCAAAATAATATTATTAACCACCAACAGTTTGGATTCCGTAAGGAACACTCTACCGTACACCAAATAAATGAATTATATCGAAGATAACAAGAGTACTGGCGTTGTTTTTCTGGACAGAAATCAGGAAGCAGCATTTTATGCTGATGACAGTGTTTTCATATGCAGTAGAAAACTTTCAAATGCAATAATCAAAAGAATGGAAGAGAGCCTTACCACAAGCCAGAAATATTTTAATAAGTAAATGATAATAAAAGGCAGGCCATAATATTTCCATATAACAAGTTACCAAAACGTATTCCTACTAAAATTCTGTACTGTCGGGGAAATGTGATCCCCATCAAAGATGATATTAAATATTTAGGTATCACTTTAGATAAAAAACTTATATTTAAACATGTAAATTACATTTGTGATAAAGCTATAAAGTGCGGACGGACGTGCTCTTTACGATTTGACGCTGTCATTTAATGAAAAATGCAGATTGTCTTATTTTGAAGGAATAAGAAATTTACTAAACAGTCGCTGAGAATCTTTTGTTAAAAACAATCTTTCTTACTACCGATTGTTTTACCAAATTTCATTACATTTTGAAAGTTTGTAAGAGGTTTTTGTGACAAATATTCCTCAAGACGGTATTATTAATAGTTTCCTTATTCAATTATTAGATTTAATTGTTGTAGTACGCTTTTTATATGTATTTTATAACATTGTACGTTATTTAGCTTATAAGATTCGTGAATAAAACATTTTAATTTAAAAAAAACTAAACATTTGCAAATTGTTTAAGAACTATTTTGGATTTTCGAACTCTTAGAACGAATAAATAAATTTATCTGTAGAAATGTTTCCGTTGCATCGTTGCCTTCGCCTACCGTGCATACACAATTCTTTAAAAATATTGATATTTGTCAAAGAAATTTATGCAAAGTAAAAGTAGTCTAAAATAAAATGAGTTAAAATTTTTCAAGCTTGTGAAATATGTAAAATTGTAAATTCTTTAAGTATAATTTTAAAATCCAAAGGCGATTTGAGATTTCTATGAATTATATAATAAATTCATAAAACCGCTTTGCTTTTACTACTCACAACTTGGTTATTAAATTAATAACTTTTAAATTCTCCAAGGACTCTCAGGCAATCAGTGTCCTCTTTCACTTTAACTTGCAAATATAACAAAATATACAAAGTTTGTATAACACTTTTTCCGATATTTCAACTTAACAGTTGACCAACTTCAATTAAAACATGCAAAACTTTTTTTCTCGACATGAAGGCGGCAGGCAGGCAGACAGACCATTCTGTTGTAAATCGTGATTTCTTGTAAAAAAAATGTTTTAACTGATCACATGAATTACACCACTGCCATCCATATGTTATATTGCTGATGTAGTTTTTATTATTATTGCTTTTAAAAATAGAAACAATAAATCATCGTCTGATGATTATTTGATTCTCAGATACGAACGAGAAGAAAAAAATATAAGAAATTCAAATATCGTAACAACTAAAAAAGTCAGCTGCACACTTATTAGAAAAAGAATTAATCCAACTGTAGAGTATGTCGCGTTATGGTGTATAATGGTGCATTTAGACTCTCACTCAGTCTGTCTGTCCGCTAGTCATTCAGTTTAAGGGTCACAATACGAACTAAATAACAAATAGGCGAATTACTTGGTAACAAAAAATTCTGCAACTGTCGAGGCAACTAAAACAGAAGCAAAAGTAATCAAACAAACACTCAACCAAACAAACAAACCAAACCAAACAAAGAAACAAACAGAATCGTATAAAACACAACGACGACTAATAGTCTAAGTTGCAAATTTCTATTCCATTTCACTACCCTGCTGCAGTCAGTCGTCATCGGTTTAGTTCTTAAAATTTGTTGCCGCTATTGTTGCTTATACACACACATACACACACACATATGCATACACAACTAATCAAACATTATTTTTAATTGCTGCTACTCTTTTCGATCAAAGTGGAACTGCAAATTGATCGACAGAATAATTTATTTTCTTTACAATCATCAATAAGTTGTTGCTGTTGTTGTTGTTGGCTATTTATTACTAATTCTGTGCTTATGTAATTTTAAAGGAGGCCTGTCGCTTAAAGAGAAAGAGAACTGTTCATATATAAAATAATAATTTATATTGAAAATAATTAAATACAAAGTTACTTGGAAAAATTAATTCGAAATCTACCATAATTTGAAATCTGCAGAACAGATGCGGCGAACTATTTTACGGAACTTTTCGAACTTCATACCACTATATTTTTTTAAATAAAAGTTAATACAGGTAGAGCTCGCTTAACACGGGCTTTTGTGACACGTTCTTGATTAAAGCTAAGTACTCTGTTTGAATTTGCGAAAAATGTTGAGCAACATTGATTATTTCGTTTGAAAATTTTGACAATTAGCCAGTGGTGACAACACTACGATTTAGAAGAAATTTATCGTTTTTATTGCCTTGAAGTAAGCAACATTGTTTTTCTTATGTAAACAAAAACCATGTGTGAAAACAAATGGAGAACAAAATAATTTTAAGAGCTTGTGCTGCTTTGAAGACACACGTTCTCATTCAATCCCATACCTTCATTTTATGTTATTTTCACACTATTTTCCTTTATTTTAGTTAATTGTGCGCAACAAATTCAATGCTAATTAAAAGCTGAGCATCTGTTGTTTGCAATTCCGCACGAAATAAGTGGTGCTTACATTATTTCGCAGTTGGAAAATATGTTGCCAGAAACATGTTGTATTTGAAAAAATCAAGCTGCCAGAAACATTTCGTATTTTTTCACAATTTGAACAGAGTACAACTTCGGCCATTTTTTTTGCAATTATTTCGCATGAATTTTTTTTATATGGACTTTTGACAGCGGTTCGCACGAAATGATGAACAGAGTACTTAGCTTAACACGGAAAAAACTTCGATTTTACACGGTCTCTATAAACAGTTTTTCATTCGTGTATGCACTTTTTTATCGTTGACCCATCTTTTGAACGGCGAACAACATTTTAAAGAGAGCTGTACTTATTTTATTATACAAACTTTCCACAAATCTTTAGAATGAGCAAACAAAAATAACAGGGGCAAATTACGGCATTCGATATCGAACGAAATTTCCTAACAAATTAAAAAAAATTTGTATGAGATTTCGTTCGATATCGAATGCTGCAATTTGCACCCAGATTTTTTTATAAGAAAAAAAATAACAATCTGTATTGATGAAGAATAAATTTTATGATGCATTTTTTCTATGGTTTTATGGTCGTACGTAAATTCGAATAAAATATGAGTTTTATGTCTGGAATTTGAGATTTTTGAAAATCGTGGAACGTAACCCCACTGTAAAACGAGGGCTACCTGTACATCAGGCTTCAACTCGTTATTTTTACAAATAATAATTTATTATTGCAAGAAAATCTAATTATTCTGATAACACCAGCGACCGCAACTGTTATAAGTTTTATGAAAATATATTATTTTGTAATTATTATTTTAGATTTTTTCATTACACGAGTATATTGTTTGGAAATAAAAATAGTCATTGCTTATTTTATCAGTCAGCAATATAAATTTTATATTTTTTATTAATTTCTTAATGATTATTGAAGAATTTTTTTTATCGAAATTAAAAATAAAAATCAGTTAATAAGGGTGGGTTGCTTAGACCAACAGATATCCATGACATACATACAACTCATGTTGGACAGTTTCCCTGGCTGTGTATGGCAATTTTTTTTTGTTTGATCGCACTTGTTGCACATATATTGAAATTTTTTTTGGATATTGTTTTGTTTGATCAATACGCAGATATTATGGTTTCAGGGGATGACTGACAAGTTTCAATGAAAATGAAAAGGGAAAACGTAAACAAATATTTTCCATAAACAACGACACTTTCTTTGATTATTTTGAAAAGTGTTTTTCAAAATTACTACCAAAATTAATTCTAAAGCAGTTTTATACATTTTATCGCACTGGTTCCTCTGTATAGAGTGTCAACTCAAATACCTACCCACTGTAAAAATCTTACAACATTTTCTCTACTCTTTAGCCAAAAAATAAATAAATTTTATCCCTCTTCTTGATATAAAAGTAGTATAAAAAATAGTTTTTTGCCTCTACTGAAAATTTATAAATTTTGAGTAGACTCTCTTTTAAGGAACAAGTGCGATATTTAAAAATTTAAAAATATTTGTATTTTTCGTTTTGTAAAAAATTAAAAACATCATTCTCGTTAGTTGTCATGAATAATTGTGTAAGTGTAAATGCAATTGAACCTTCATGGTTGGTCCCGGTTCACACACATAATCTTTAGCTGATTAGGTTTGCCTTAATGTTCACACAGAGAAATCTGTTTCATCTGCGTCAACTTCGTATAATATTAAGGATGACAACCGAAGAGGAAAAGAGTAAAAATTGACTGATACGGTAAAGTCTGTACCCCTCTGCATTCTATTTCCCTCACTCTCCTACAAACTCAAGACTTGAGAAATCAAACCTAACGTGTGTGAACCGAGATTTGTCAGTTTTCGTGTATATCGTTTTCGTGTTGATCCAAGCAAGCTAGCGGCCCTTTACAAGCATCAATGTGTGAATTATATAATCTAAAATCCGCTTTTAATCTAAATGTGTAACAACAAAATATCGACACCTTTACCGTTAGAGCAATTTAGTGATTAATTGGTATTGCTACCGTTTCGTATTTCTATTTATTTTAATTTTTGGAAAGAACTTCAAAACATACCTTAGCGATATTTATTTTTGTGTTTTATTCTTTCGTTCTCAGCATGAAAACCGGAAATATGCTCTATAAAGTGTTTATATGAAGCAAAATGTGAAAATATGCTCTATATGCTCTTAAAAAGAAACAAATAAATGGCTTATTCAAAAATAATATACATATAAACTATAGTAAATTTATTATTCGAAATATGCCTCGATATGACATTTCAAAAAGTTTTTAAATAATATATAATTTTTATTAAACAATTCTGTCATTTCTGCATTTAAAAAATTACGTAGAAATAAAATCCTCAATTATTCCTCGTTAACCAACGTATAGTTGCGGCTCTACATGCACCCAGAGAAAAATGACGTATTCGAAATCGATTTCCGTTTGCTATTTTTAGAACACATATTACTTTCAAAATGGTTTTTGGACAATATCTGGAAAAATGAAAACATTTTGAAAAATCGGTTTTCATATAAATAATGGAGCGTGTTATTCCTACTACAGCTACTTTACGAGCTAAACTGTATTTGATGGATTACATTCACAAAGTCATCGCAGTTTTGAAATTGTGAGCATGTGTATCTATAATTGCGAATAATATAAAGAAAAACTATCTATGTACATATATAATATATCAAAAGCGACTACGTGATTTTGTGCAAATGAAAAAAATGTTAACAGTAGATAATGGCAAAAACGAATGTATTAGGTACCGTTGATTCCTTTAGAATAATTCATGTGATATTTTTCTTGCAAAGGTCTCAACTAAATACTTATCAATTAAATATGTATAGAAAATAGTTGCCGAAATAGACTGCAGCTTAATTATTAGTATCCGACTGAATGTTCGGAGTTCGATAAAATTTTTTGTAAAAGTTTTGTGTTAGAAAATGCAACCCTGTGAAATATTAAAGTGCATAAGTACAACGATGTGAAAATAAAAGTTTTATATCTGTTCGCTTTATTTCGCTTTTTATTAAATAAATTGATCACAAAACTTAAATATTTTTATCCAAAAGTGTGATGCTTGGATTCTAATAATTTTAATCAAAATACGTAATTTTGTGCAGATTTAAAAAGTTCAGGTTTGATTTTGAAATTATCCAACAAAACAACAAACAAATGTCGATATCGCAATATTTAAAAAAATTTTTAATCTGATTTGGTTTCAGTGCACCTAAATCAATGAGAAATCCCAGGTTCTGCATAAAGTTAAAATATATTGCGTCGCATTTCACACTACGCAAGTCTTACGGCCATGTCAGAAAATTGTTGAGCAACATTGATTATTTCGTTTGAACATTTTGACAATTAAGCATGGTACTCTGTTCATCATTTCGTGTGAACTGCTGTGAAAAGTCCGTATAAAAAAAATTCATGCGAAATAATTGCAAAATAATATGGCCGAAGTTATACTCTGTTCATCTTGTGAAAACATACTAAATGTTTCTGTTAGCATTACTTTTTCAACCACAAAATGTTTCTGGCAACATATTTTTCAACTGCGAAATATTTCTTATTTCGTGCGGAATTGCAAGCAACAGCGGATCAGATATTTCTGGGCGTAGTGGTTTTAATTTTAAGTTTACTGTCCATAAATTATTAAAATAATGTAAATATAATATAAAATGAAGGTGAGTGCTTTTTGCAGAACGTGTGTCTTCAATGAGCTCCTCCGCAGCAGCAGCGATTTGCATTAATTGATACGTTGCAGTACAAGCTCCTAAAATTATTTTGTTGTCCATTTGTTTTATTTTTTTTTAAATAAACACAATCAATAAAACCGATAAATTTGTTATAAATCGTGGTATTGTCGCCACTGATCAGTTGTCAAAATTTTCAAACGAAATAATCAATGTTGCTCAACATTTTTCGCAAATTTGAACAGAGTACTAAGCTTTCGCCAGTGGTGACAATACCATGATTTCGAACAAATTTATAGGTATCAATTGACCCAAATTACAGCTGCTACGGAGGAGTTCTTTAAAGACACACGTTCTGCGAAAAGCCCTTACCTTCAGGAAAGAAATGATAATTATTTGTGCTTAACAAACTTAAAAATAAAACCACTATGCCAAGTAAAATCTGATCAGCTGTTGTAAAGCAGCTCTGGCCGAGTAAACATCACGCGTCGTTGGCAATTATTTTTTAAGAGCAATCAGGCCACTGTTATTTTATTAGCCTTCGGGAGTTTTGCATCTCTCAATCGCACGTGTTAATGGTCTACCCCGACTACCTGTATCCCGCTACGGTTTCCTGTGGAATTTCCCATTACCGTTTTTAACAAATTAATATTAGTGGAGACCATAAAAACTCTAGGAGTGTATATTAGTAATTCCACTTCATATACGAAGCTATAGGTTGCTTGGCAGTTCCTGAAGGAAGCATCCTGGCAATTTGGGTACGGCTGTGTCTTTTTTTTAACAGCCACAAGTGATGCTAATATTATTTCGCAGTTGCAAAATATGGTGCCAGAAACATTTCGTACGTTTTCACAAAATGAAAAGTACAACTTCAACAGTATTATTTAGCAATTACGAGTATTTCGCATGCATTTTTTATATGGACTTTTGAGATTAGTTCACACGAAATTATGAACAGAGTACCATGGTTAAGATGACATATACATACATACTTATACGAAATATGTCAAGTAAAGAAATTTTAATGCAGCGCGAAGCGAAAAGTTAGAAAACTCTCACCTTTTTGCGATCTTTAATGCTTTGAAGTTTTTTCTAATAACTCCATGCATTAAGAGCACAATTAGAACCAATTCCAATAAATTGTAATATAACATTTTTAACTTTTATTTTTACCGCGGCTGCTGGCACCAGACTTGCCCTCCAATAGGTCCTTGTTAAAGGATTTAAAGTGTACTCATTCCAATTACAGGCTAATATGAGTCCTGTATTGTTATTTTTCGTCACTATCTCCCCGAGCTGGGAGTGGGTAATTTACGCGCTTGCTGCCTTCCTTATATTTGGTAGCCTTTTCTCAGGCTCCCTCTCCGGAATCGAACCTTGATTCCCCGGTACCCGTTGCAACCATGGTAGTCCTAGATACTACCATCAAAGTTGATAGGGCAGACATTTGAAAGATCTGTCGCCGGTACAAGACCATGCGATCTGCAAGTTATCTAGAGTTCAACCATAATAACGATCATTCGATCGCTTGGTTTTAGCCTAATAAAAGCACACGTCCCAATGGTCCGTGTTTATAATGCATGTATTAGCACTAGAATTACCACAGTTATCCAAGTAACTGTTAACGATCTAAGGAACCATAACTGATATATTGAGTCTTTTTCGGTTTCACTTTTAATTCGTGTGTACTTAGACATGCATGGCTTAATCTTTGAGACAAGCATATAACTACTGGCAGGATCAACCAGAATAATGTTTATTTATAAAAACTATTTTCATTTTGAATATTGAAAATAAGAATAAACGAAAATTAGCTCTTGCGCGTTCTCTTCGATATTTTCATATTCATGTTATATGTACATACATAATATTAATTCCCAATTTAAATAATTAAATGTAAAAATTAATAACTTTTTTTTTATAAGTAAACAAACAATGAGTGAGTGTTTTCAAAGTTTTTATAGTGTCATACACCTTTCGCTTCACGCTTTTCTGTCAAAGTCAAAAAACGTCACACAAAGCGCCGAAGTCAAATCTGACACGCCCTTTATTGATAGGCTTATTAGTTTTTTGGCGAGAGAGACAAAGGGGAAAGAAAGCGTGTACTCATGAAATTAATTTTGCTACTTCATTCGTAATTTAAAAAACGAACACATGACGACACATTATGGATACATTCATACGTAAAAAGGAAACATTTCAGCAACAAGGCAGGCTTGCATTTTGTATGAACGCTAAATAAATTTCGAACAAGAAAATGAAAAATTGCAATCTAATTTACTTGGACAGTATGTATTGGGATTGATTAGTATCATTTAAAAGTGACAATCATACAAATATTTAATATTGAAATTTTTCTAAAATTTCAAATTTTGTATTAAAACTAAAAATGAATAATAAAAATTTACCTTAGCGCATATATGCTGTAAAGTTTCGATTTTTAATTTTCTTCACTGCACAATCTATAGACGCACGAACAATTATATATAGTACACTGAACACTTATAGATAGATAGTTGCTGCTAATGTGACTCACCACAAATTTAAGTACAATATAATAGTACGAACATACGGAATATATCAAAATTAAAATCAAACGAATAAATACATCAAACCGTCACCTTCAAAACTCAATTTAAAAAAAAAAGAGCAAACACACAAGTGGAAAAAGAAACGTTTGCTGACTGTATATAACAAAAAATATATAATTGTGAGTTTAATTGGTTTTATATGTACATATGTATGTATTTTTGCTGTTTCTTTTTCAATAAGAAATTGTGAATAAAACGATTTGCTCGAGCTAGACAGTTCGACGACAATAATTACATTTTTTTTCTGCTTTTTTGGGTTTTTGACTGATTGCAGCAGTACTCGTATATGAGCAATTTTATTATCTTTTCTCACTTTAAGAAAATGTTGATACTGTGGTTGTTGTATTGGTAAGCGGTAGTGGGGATGGTAGTGATGGCGGTATTGTGCTTGTGATAGTGAGGTGGTCTGATGAACATATTTCATCGTTTAATTAAATTAAATAACCATAAGCCAGGGATATGAAAATTCATTACATATTGTGCAAGCAATGTTATGAATAAAAATGCACGAGTTTTTTTTAATTAAGTCAATTTAATAATTGTACAAGGTAGCGCAAAATTAATCATCCAATTTTATTTTTTAATAAATTTTTTGCTAAATAAAAAAAATATATTTTGAGTGACGGAAATCTCTAATGTTTGTACGTACTTTTTTAGGTTTATGTTGAAAGGAATTGTTAGGCTTAAGTTCAAATCTGAGTTTACCCATTTCTTTTTAATTTAAGAAAATTGTTTGATAAATTCATATTATTTTATTAAGAAAGTAATATTGGAACTATTTATTCATCAGGCTATCAGCACGGATCAGTACTGATTTCGAGGTCGCTACACCATCTCATCAGCGTTCTTTGTTCGATTTTACCTCTTTTGACGGGGTATACTAGTGATTAGGAATATCAAGTATTTAACCGCATTATTTAACGAATTAGAATTCGAAAATTGCAATTTATTCCTTTTTTACAAAATAAATCAATTTCGGTGTTTTAAATTTTAACCGCACTATTTCCGATAATTAATATTTTACATATACATATGTATATGTAGTAAAATTTTATCAATTCTATTAAGAACAAATTGAAATTGATTATGGAGGGGTATAGCTAGTTCCTATGTGCATTTCACTGTTGCTAATGCAGATCACCAGGGAACTTTACCCAAATATTTCTTAGAACAACTAGAGATATTATATTAAACATTCATTTGAAAAGTTCAACTGAAAAGTTTTTACAATATCAAAGTTGTAACAAGAACTCAATAATCTACCAAATGCTTTTGTTTTCTTACTTTCGGTTAGTAAGAAATTCCCATCTCTGGTGATTACTTTCACGCTGTTTCCAGCGCCATTGACTGCTGAGATCAATCTTTATCTCGACCTTTACAATTTTTTCTGTAAAGTGGGAAAGATGATATCCGCCAAGTGGCTGTCGTCAGTGTTGATACACATTTGTTCACGTTTTAATGCATTTTCCATCTTCCGCAAGATTTCCGGTAATATCTATGCGTATTCCTGTCGAATATTCTCCTTAAGGGCTGCGATTGTCTGAGGATGAAATCTCCAAATCGCATAAATGGGATATTACGCGACCAGGAAACGCTTCGATACAATTATTCCACGATCTTGCGGATTATAGCGCACCATTACTTGTTGTCTGTTTGCATACTGCAGCTAGCTGTCTAGTTCAAAAATATGATTCACAGATATGATTAACGTTCGACGCCATTTGCAAATATTATAACATCTTCCGATAGGATGATTAATTTTGCGAAACCCTCTAGATTTAACATTTTTATTACAAATATTTTTGTGGTGAAATTGTGATAAGAAAATCCGAATCTGAAAACTAAGAGGTCGATTATGGATGGCAACCCATCCTCTGTTGGACTGCCAGATTCTGAAAACGCTTTTAGGCATTGCAACTGGCAACTCATAGTTGTCAATTCCAGTTGTTATTGTGATTTTCTAGCATCCACAAATTTTCAGTTGCCATCCATATCGGCATATTAAGCGGCTATTACACATCGAACATGTTGTCGAATATTTACGTTGGGCCAACCGATTCGACTAGTAATAAGACAAAAATACAAGTTGTGCTCGCGTGTTTTCAATTTTTTATATTTGATATTTTGGTTCTCCATCGACCCAACAAACATGTGTAATAATAAGCTTATTCGTCGAACACACATACAAATCTGCATTTTATAAAAAAAATTAACAGAAGAGATGGCAACTAAATAGCGAAATTTTTTTGTTTAATATATGAGAACATACAAATGTGTATTTCCCCTACAAGAAATGGATGACCGAAACTAATACGTACACAATTTTCATACTAATACATTTATATGAATTTAATATTTGAACAAACATATGACTGTCATTGGTGATAGAAAAATCCGTCAACGTTGACCAATTATGTTGCATTTTTCACATATTTTGGGATTATGGCTGTAAAAGTTCAAAATACTAAAATATTTTATTAAAAAAAGTGTCGAAGCTAAAATTTTGTGGCATATTTATTTCCAGCAAAAAGATAAGTACACATTTAATTAAATTGTGTTTTTTACACCGCAACACTTTAAATACCAGTTATTATTAATTTTTCAGTTGAAGATGGCGACATGCTGGAGGCTAATATAAGCAATGATCACCCGGACGAAAGTGAAGAGAGCTCTGATCGCAAGGATATCAAAATCAATGCTGATTCACATGACATTATGGTAAGAAAATTAGAGTGCATCTTCAATATGTGCAATCGCTACTTACTGCAACTTCACGAATAAGTTTAAGCTATAAAAAATGCCATCGACTCGTGAGAAGCAAAGCAAACAAGTTGGTGACGAAATGTTGGGGCTTTTAACAAAACCCACTAAAATTTAAATGGCATGGTGTTGCTCAAGTCATGGGTTTTGTCCTCATGGTAATATTGTAATTATTATTTTCTTACACATGTATGTAATTATTATAATATAAAAACATGCCACTAAGTGGAATGTCTTAAGGCATTTTATTTATTTTCACATTTAAATTTAAGTTTTTAAAAACACACTATTGTACATATTATCTCCTTATGCATATTTATTTATTTATATTTAATTATAATATAACAACTGAATTGAAAAAAAAAATCGCGTTTTATTTCAACAGAAATGTCCATCAACAGTGGTGAATGAATTCATATAGTTTGACAAGTCAGCGGTGACCAATATGTCGGTCAAGTTTGACAAGTCAGCAGTGACCGGTATGTATATCAAGGTTGATTAGTCAAATGTGACTAATATTTGTATTAGCGCTGACCAGTAAAAAACATAAGAGTGAGCAGTTCAGACATATGTTCTATGTACTATAAAATTTGGCGGTTAGATAGAGATGCAAGATCACACGTACACAAAAGTTTCAGTCATTTTTTTTCATATTGGCCTTAAGAAAATGATAGAAACTTTGTTCTGCGTGATGACCGGTATTTCTATCAGCAATGCCCGTCATATTAACAGTCAAATGACCGTCACTGTTCTTGTAGGGTCATAAAAATTTTAAACAGAAGAGATGGCAACTAGCGAGAGGAAATTTTTAAAAAAATTTATTGAATTATATGAAAGTTTGCCCAAGCCGTGGCAAATAAACAGCGATATTTAACACAACAGAACTTTAAAAAATAAAAGCCATGAGCTGCTTCTATCAAAATTAAAAAAATAGAGAGAAAGAGAGACAGAGCCTTGAACAACAATTGAAACGATGGTAAAGAAAATAAATACCCTCCGAGCATCGTACCGCAACTACAACAACTCATGAGTTATTTCAAAGCAGATTCTTTAAGAATTTATTTATTCTGATGTTCGCTAACATGCTCTACAGTATAATAACACACGAGCGGCCAACATGCTCGATGTGTAATATCGGCTTTAAACATGTTCAGTTTAGTCTATAAGTTAACCATTATTTCACTCACAAACGAGCAACGCGTGCAGAGCAATGACTTTTTTTAATCAAAATTCATGCTCGGTTAAAAAAGAGTATCGTGCACTTTATCCATTTTATGGTCGTCAGTTTTGGTTGATCTTCTCAGGAGGCCATTCGGAATCTTGTGACTAAATTTCGCACCAAACTTATATTATTGGAAATTAAACCACCAACACACATACGTAGAGTGAAAACGTGGGAAAATATCGCAGCTGTATCCGCCAGTGTTGCTGATGACCATGAATTATCGATTCAGCGCCGATGATGCGATGGAAGAGCTGGATTTGCTGACATGTAGTTTCAACAAGACGTTGGCACATGCCACGCAGCACGCGAAGCAATGGCCCAATTGAGAGGCGAGTTTTGTGAACAGCTTATTTCACGTTTGGGGCCGGCAGGGCTGGGCAGTATTTGAAATACGAAAACAAAATTGTGATTGAGAATTTATATTGAAAACAAATTAAAATTTTTCGTATTTTATTGATGTTTTCAATATTTATTCACACTCACAATTTTGTTTTCATTTTATAAAAATCGGCAGTAAGTCGGTTGAATGGACACATTTTAAGACATTTAAGTCCTATCACTACTAAAAGAGAGCTTGGAAAAAAGATTCGATAAGTTTTTTAAACTATTACCGGAAATAAATAGAGCTACTTGGCTTCCTGTTATCATCCTGGTTATAAGATGCGTCGGCTGCCAGAAAACATTACGACAGAAGAAAGGCAAGGAATCCAAAATCTTGCAATTTATACTTTGGAGGAAAATTACAAAAAACTTAAAATGACACCTGGAGTAGAAGCACCAGTAAAGAAGACGATGATTTTGTTGTTTTCGGAGATAGGGATGATGGTGAATCTAGGACATCAAATTTGTAGTTGGAATTTGTCAGTTTTCTCAGTGACAAGAACAAAGACATTATCACTCTTGACAGCTATTTAAATATAAAAAGAGTATTCATAGAATTTAATACAAGTTTGTGCTCATCAGGACCTGTAGAAATATTGTTTTCTTTAGCAGGTTTTATTTATTCTCCAAGAAGAAACAGTTTGTCTGATGCTACATTCAAAAATTTGACATTTATGAAAGGAAACAATTCTTTTGTTGATTAGTTTTATCTAATGTATTTTTTGGTTTGAATAAAAATGGTGTATTTTGTATTTAAATACGTACAATAAATGAAAGTATTTTGTATTTTAAATACCGCAAAACATGTATTTTGCCCAACTATGGGGCCCGGTCAATTGGCAGCCTATATAGTGCGATTTAACGCCTTTAGACTATTTTAAATCTCATGTCTATAGGGACAAGCCCGCAACGGTTGACGCACTGAAGGCCAATATTAAAGAATTTATTCGTAAGATACCGGCCGATATGTTGGAGAGAGTATGCCATTTATTGGATCCAACGTATGAATCATTTGAGGCGTATCCGCGGTCAACATTTATGTACATTAAATCATCTTCATCTACTCAAATTAGGTTTTTAAATATTTCTCTAAATTTGAGTTTTTTTTAAATCAAATCCAAAAGCTCTTAAAAAATCACCCCTTATTTATCTTTTTTAATGTAAACAATTAAATTTTGTAATTTCATAATGTTTAAAATAAATGTATATTGAATAAAAATGATAATGGGAATCACATGGACACTTTCAGTTTTTTAAACAAAAATCGTAAATTGCCAGGGCAACCAAAAATAATACACATTCAAAAAACGTAACCTGACTACGTAATAACTAAATAAAAGAAAAATAATTTCAACACAACTAAAGATAAATAAAATATGTAAAATATACTGTTGAAGACAAACTATGCAAAAATATACAAATCGATGCAAAAACTATTAACGAGTTCTGAATCACTTAAATAACTTGCTCCGAAAAATATGGTTTTTATGGTCAACTCTTTTAGCAAACCCTAAACATTAACAACAAAATATTTGATTATTCGAGTTTGTTATTATGAAAAAAATCATATACTTAATTAAATGATATAAAATTATCTATTTAATTATTTTTTTATACATTTCAGCTGTATTTAATTTTATCTTAGACATGTGTTGTAGCCAGTTTGTTATCAAGAATTTTAAAATACAATTGCGTTAAATCATTTGTATAGTTTTAATTTGAAAGTAAATCTCATTTAATACGAACATTAAGGTACAAAAAAGAGCTTTAGCTTGATTATTTTTCATTTTTGCTTTATGAAGTGTATTAATTATCCTGCGACAATACACATGCATACAGACATAATTTTTTGTGTCACACAGGAGTAGTAAGAGTTATGCTGAATAACTAGTCAAAGGATAGTGAGTTCTATTCCCGCTAGCACCACAGCTGACAATGCTAATTTTCATTTTATTTAGACTTGTGTCTCGAGCTCGTTTTAGACAAAAACCTTTGCCCAAGTCCATGTAAATTAAAGGGGATTTCATCAAGTTTTTTTTTTGTTTTGTATAAAAGGAGCGACTAAGCGAGTTCGACACATGTTTAATTAATGTAATGTAATAAATAAAAATTTTTTTACATAAAATATTTGTTTGGGGTTCTTTTTTTTTAAACAAAAGCCAAACTTTGATGCACCTACAATTGTTATTTGATATTTCATTGGTCCCTTTAGGAATTTAAGTTATTTCCCTATCACTTCATTTAATTGAAGCAGGCTGGGTTATCATCAGTCAATATTAATATGCATGACTTACAACAATTTTAATATTCAAACGTGATTGGTTTAGCAATCTCACATATTTATTAGCACATGTCTGTATTTTCGCAACAAATATTCTCGTCTACAATGCAGAATTACAATAAAATGTCATTTGAAAACAATTTTATTTATAAGTCCACAAGTCAATATTACGATTAAAAAGAAAGATGACATATGTACAGTGAATCAAACGGAAAATCGGACATGGGCTTTCTTAGTTTTGTTTTATTTAAAAAGTTAGTTACAAAATTATTCTTTCATAAACAAAAATATCAACATTTGAAAGTCAAACGGTAAATCGGATAAGCAAAGTAGGGTTTGATTTTTCTTAATTTTTGCAAACAAAAATAGAAAGAAATAATTGATCGCGTTCATAAGACGTAACTGTTGCGCAAACGTTGAGTGTTTGTCTTAGAAACGTAGAGTTGAGTAGTTCCGCTCCACACAACAGTTGAGTATTTGCAGCAATTTTTTACATCGTAAGTTTTTTTTCGCTACTTTTAGTCAACATGTTTTGTTTAGCTCCACAGCTGATGAAGAGAGTTATGCGCTTTAATATTCTAATGCAACGCCGTTTTGTTAGGTGGCGACTGCAAATTAATTTGTTAAATTTTGCGTTACAAATGCGATAAAGTAACGAAAATAAAGAAATAAAGGAAATAGTCTAGTTTTGTGACACAGATCGAAAAAAAAATAAAAAAAAAAATATAGGGGTGTAGAAAATGGTGAAATAAGACGTAAATGTGAAATAAAAAATTGGGGGAAACGTATAGTTCCCGAGTTATGGGCCTCCGCTGCATTTCTAAACGTATATGGCCAAAATTGATATCATTTTAAAGCTTTTGAAGAATTCTTTTAGAGTATAAAAATTTTTATGAAAAATATTTAACTCTTGAGTTCTCAATACAGTTTATACAAAATTTTATCCGAAAATGTTACGAATGTGCACTAGGTAAGTATGTAGTTTATTCCAATGTAAGGATTTTGTAATCTATGGCATAACAAACACCGGCTTCGCTAACGAAATCATTTTTGCATAGCCGGCCTTCGGCCGGGCGCAAGGATTTTCTCCTCCATGTATAACGACTACCAGCTTTGCTAACTAAAGCATTATTTCATACGTTTCATAGCAAAGCAGCTGGTTTGAACACACTCTTCTCTTCTTCTTTTTCTTTCGACTAAGTTTTTTTGGAATACCATTTTTCGAATCGAAAATGCGGGAACGTAATCGAAATGCTGAATAGGGGTGAGTATGTGAATAGCCCATAAACACAAATTTAATTACTCTCTTTAAAATCACTATATATGTATAATACAAAAGTGATCGCAAGCAGTCTTTACCTTTTGTTAAAAACATATTTTTTTTAATTTTACAATATCCCAAATTTGGGTTTGAATTTCAGTTAAAAATTTACATGTGTATTTAATAAGTGAGTATAAAACGTGTGTTTTATTATCTATTTATTTTCTTATTCAAACATATTAAATGTTAATTGTATAATTTTATTAATATAATAAAACTTAACGCTTAGTTACTAAGCTGCTTAGTAACAAAGATTTCAACACATTTGAAATTTATTATGTATAGAAAAGAAACATAAATTTAATCAGGAAGTAAATCTTTGCATTTTTTTATTTGCCGATTCAAAATTTACTTTTGATGTAAAGCTTTTAAATTTAAACGTTTATCATTTCCTTACAGATAAGATTTCCTTAGCAATAACATGTGTTACCAAATTCTGGAGGTTTGTAATTGAATGTTAATATTTTTGGATTGTCAGTTGTAAGATAAGATTTTGAAGAAAATAAATACCGACGAGTACATATTGTTGCGCTCTTTTCGCCAACGTTTCTCAATCTCAAGTAGTACATAAGGGCTTAAACGTAAATTAATGTCAGACTTCATGTGAAAAGGTCTTTCTTCTCAAACGTTGGTGAGCGCGCCCACGCACGCCTTAAGCTGAAAGTCCACACCACGCTTTCTATGCGTCATGCTTCCTACGCGTCTCTCAAAAAAGTTGAATTAGAGTATTTTCATAAAGCAAGATACAAAACAAAAGTTTGCAACGCTTGTGACGCAAAAAAAGTTGAACAATATTCTACTTTTACGCGTCGTATACAACATATCAGCTAGTACTGCCATGTTCCGAGTCTAAAAGATTTTTGAGATTGAAAATTTAATTATTTGAAAGCTATTTTCGTAAGCAGTTGATGAAAAACGAATTAAAACAATTTAAAGAACATAAGACTTAAAAAAAGATAACAAAAAGTCTGCAAACTTTTCTTGAAATTTGATAAGCAAAAACGTGTATAAAGCATGGTGTGTAACTTGCAGTTTTTGAAGCGTCAAAAGCTTAAAACTCATGAAACGCAAGCGCGTAGAACGCGTGGTGTGGACTTTCAGCTTTAGTCTTTAACGATTAACGTATTTTTTATCAATACCCAGCAATCGCTGAGGGAAATTCCTCTCAGAGCAATAATGAGTAGATGCATACGATGCATATATGTACGAGTTTGTATGTATTTATGTATCGCATCGCTAAATAGTCGTTAGGACCTTATATAAAATTGCAAGCTGTCATTTACAGTTGTTAATTATAAACTGTTTGTCATTTTTTTATATTAATTTTATCTAACAATTTAAAATTTTCTACGAATTTCTCAGATAAATTTTAAACAATATTGCAAGCAGGGCGTATTTAACCAGGTGACAGCATTACAGCAGCTGACTATTCATTGCGAATGTCAAAATACATACAAAATACTTTTGTCTTTTTTTCTGTATCTGTTTTTGTTTTATGGGTTAGGTTTTTGACATACGCAATGAAACTTCACAAACAAAAATGCCTGTTGTTCTTGTATTGTTGTAATTGTTTTACTAATACTGTCACCTACTTAAATACACCTTGATTGCAAGTATATATATATATATATATATATATATATATATATATATATATATATATATATATATATATATATATATATATATATATATATATATATATATATATATATATATATATATATATATATATATCCCTAACCATGCAATCGCACCATCAAATTTTTTTCAATTCTCATTCAAGATTTTTACACATACAGCTTGTCAAAATTCACAAAAATTGAAAGCTGTGACGTAGGCTCCACTCAAATTTAAAGCAAATTTTTTAGCAAGATGTCATCAAGAAAACAACTTAAAATAATTTTTTCCCTACAATTATTAAAGGGAATAAACAAAATCATAGAAACAGAAAAAAACAAATAACAAATATGTATTTTTTTAAATATTTGACTGTAATTTGAAACACTTTATGGAATGGAAATTTGTAAGCAAATTCTCGTCAAATTTTAAAAGTGTGAGTGTATTGATAAGAAATGTGAGAGAAAATTTAAAATTTGAATGAAAATTTGATCGTGGGACTACCAAGTAAAATAAAAGTTCGTTTCTGAAAATATAAAATAAATATTTTTATATTGTTTTTTTTTTTATTTATAGTGTAGTAGTACATATATTATTTAAGGTTATGATTTAAAGTATGTCATACTTTTCATTAGACATGCCGGCAGACGACAAGTAACGATTAAAACATTGCTGAAATTTAAAAACGTTTAAAATAATTTGCTTATGGTTGTTCGTTCAAATTGTTTCTAAGAGCGGAAGAGAAAAATAATTTGCCAGTATCTTATCGTATTTTAGTGCAAAACTTAAGATAATCATTTATTACATTCTATAAAACAATAAAATGACGAATCATACTTAACCCAATTTTTTTAATTCTTTGAAGTCTTTTAAAGATAATTTTAAATTCATTTAAGTTCTTAAAATTAGATTTAAGAATAAAGATGATCATTTTTTCGTTTTAAATAAGAAAAAAGTTTTGATATCAATTGTTATGAATTGTATAAATTATAGTTAACTCAGCAACAAGTGCGAATTTAACACGTGTTATGAACAGCTATGTCCGACCGAAAGCACTTTTTCAGACCGAACCCGAACTTTAGTAGATTTTTCAGACCGACAGATAGAGAAACAATTAAAATTTCTACAAAGTTCGGTGTTCGGCGAAAATTTTCCTGAACATTTCTGCAATGATCGCCCAGAACAGCTGTTGCACCCAGAACTATTATTTGAGTTTATTGGTATAACAGTTTTTCATACAGATACATACATACATGCATACATTTTAAGAGCTCTTAAGTTTAAGAGGCATTTAGCTAACTAAACAAGTACACCTCGTGTTCTTGTTTTATTTAAACTATATGTTGTTTTTATTCAACCGATTTAAATTCAAAAATTACTTCAAGACTATAACAATATCGTTTTTATGATAATACTTAAACAGCAAAACTTGAAATCACGAATATCGCGAATACGAGCGCTAACTTCAACAAATGTCTAGCACCATTGAACGCAGCGTTCCCAATTTAGTTTTACCAGTAGTGTACCAAGCTTGTTAAAATTTACGATTAGCACAGTGTTAATAGTGATATAATCAACTAATTAAAAAAATAGAAGCACACCAGGAAAAAACTTGATGTTTATCAACTTTCTTCTTTTGCTTTCTTTAATATCCTTTTTTCCTTTTTATTTTTGTATTTTTGTTTTAATTATAACTTATTAGTTTATGTTTTTTTAAAATGAAGTAGGTTAAAATGGTCATGCTTGAATGACTTTTTGTTTTGTTGCTAACCAAATGGGTTTGTTTAAGCCCTAAGATATTAAAATGTATGTACAGAACAATTGCACGTCGAATACTGACTTACCGATCGGTAGTATGTAGACCGCTACAATTAAAAAATATGTGGTAGACATACTATACAGAAAACAAGGATCTCCGTACGTGGGGATTATAGGTTGTTTACGTGTTATTAGATTTTAGCTTTTATAGCTTAAATTGAAAAAAACTCACATTTTCCCTCGAGTAAAAATATCTACACTAACTCCATAAGTCGAATTTTTAGTCGAGATAACGATGATACAAATTATGCCAATTATGCCGTCCTAAACGTCTGTATGCAATGTAAAAGCAGTGTTAAAATCAAGCAATTATACTTAATAACACTGCAAATCGAATGCATTGTCTATAAAAAGAATTGCCAATTTAAACAATGCGATGGTTGCGTTTATTTCGTTATCAGCTGCGAAACAGTTGACTTTAGGAATGCTATACTTTGTCAAAGTTTGCGCGGTTGCGTTTGGGAATACGTGACATTGTCGCACTGCAAAGCAACATGCGTTTAGGAAGGCAGCCATACTCTGCGTTGGACCTTTAGATAAAGTTATGTTAAGACGGTTCTTAGAGCTTGCAGATAAGTTAATTTTCTCCCCCAATTTGTATCAGCTCGAGAAAATAATGTAAGTTAAGAAATTAATTTGTTGAGAATATTCATCATTAAGCTGAATATTTAAAGAGATTTCTTTATAATATTTTTAACAGAATGTTGTTTTTTCTAATCTTTTTGTGTTTATATTTATTTTCCAGTTTTACTCAAATTGAATTTTTTATATTTTCGAACAAACCTCTCTAGCGAAAATATATTTTAATTTTATATAAAGGAACTGTCAAACATCTCTATATGTATATGAAATAATTTCACATTTTCGCTAGAAGAAATTCAGAATGGACCATGTTATGTACATCCATACATATTACATACATACATGGTATTTATGTATGTAGTTCTACACAAAAATTTAAATAAATCTTATATTTACATGATAATAAAGAACATCAGATATAAAAGTAGCTTTTATTTTTAGCCGACTTAATTCCGTACTTTATGAATCGATTTGGAAGATTGTAGCTTTATATTTTTTATTTCAAACTAAATCTGTTAAATAAGGTCTACCCGTACGTACATATATCCTTCACTTCGTATCTCCTATATATAAAGTAAAACGTAATTTTCATATTAAATATTTAATGCAAGAGCGTCAACTGCGATTGTTTTGAAAAGCAGAAGGTAAAGTTAACCATTTTGCTGATAAGATTGATTAAATGCAAAAGAATACAAAGAATTTCTTGTGCCATATGTATGTATGTTATACATTGCATTTTACATCCCATTCAAGTGCTTAGCTTACAAAATATTTTCATGCAACACCAGAAATACAAACAAAATTGTAAAATATAAATGCGCAAAATGTAATTTAAGGAAAAGTAAAGATTTTTTATCACGTTTTTGCGAAATAATTCGTATTATATTATATATTATTAAGGGTACTCTCGATGGGTAATACATTCATTACAAACGGTGGCAAATGTACGGCAAAAATAAATAGTTTTTATCAACACAACAATATATGTATGTGTACGTACATATATAGATATTTGCTGTTTTCTGCATTTTATTTAATTTATACTAAAAACAGTAACAGAATATGATGTGTATATTCGCTTAATTAGAAGGCAATTAATTACATTGTAAAAAAGCAACTAAGAATAATAAAATACAAGTAAATTGGTAATATAGAACAGTTTGAAATGCGGATCAGCGCATACATGGCGTTGGTCAGCTGCATGTAAAAAAACATATATTTTTGACATACGAGTATTAACCGGTATGTACGCATAATTTCCAAAATTTAAATTTGCGTAATTAACATCGCGGGTATCCTTTTTCATTATATGTAAGTCAGCTGATACAAAACGACAAATTATATAAAATGAAATCAAACTGCCTGTTTGTCGATATCGAAAGAAAAATTTCTTTTTAATTATTACATTTGAAACAAAAACAACTTTTAAAATTTTGTTTTTGTTTTAAATGTAATTATACGAAAGAAAATTTTCTTTCGATATCGACGAACAGGCAGAAAGAAAGCCCTGATGTTTATTATTTAAAATTACATATAGTATTTTATGATAATTAAATTTTTATTACACGTATAATTTTATTTTTTTTTATTGCAAAAGACGTATGAAAATAAACTGGAGGATTTTAAAACAAATCAGCACGTATCTTCTATAAAAAAACACCTAATAAACTAAAAATTTCATTTATACATATGTATGTACATAATTCTTGTGTTTCGCTATATGATTGTGACTTTAGTTTCATTAAATTTGTTTAGGACGCATAAAAACATTTTTAATGTTCAACATCTCCAATTTCAGTTTAAGAACAAAATATTTATGAATGTAAATTTAAAAAAATGTAATGCAAGCATATTTTACTTGCACTTATTTGAATTTTTCGGGCTATTCTTAGGAATGAATTATGTATAAACAAATTGGGCATTAAAAGCATTAAAGAGAGTTTTTGTATTATTATTACTATTATTTTTTGTTGTTTGAATTCTAAGCGACGATAACTACTTAAATAATATGATATGAGTACAATAGTATTTCTTTATTTATCTCATCTATAATTTAGAAAATATTTTATAGAATATTTTTAACTGTACTACAATATATTACACATAATATGTTATTAATTTAAAAACGCTAGTGCTCGTAGCGTGAAATTGAAAAAATATAGAACTTCAGAAACAAATTGTAGTTCGCAACCGAGGACCTAGACTTTTCGATTGTTGTATTTGTTTTATCAAAAGAAACGGGAAAACGGGGGGATGGAAATTCCATACTTATCGAGTTTTTAGTGATATGAATATGTAGTGAATATGAAGAAGTAATAATTATTGAATTCTTTCTCATCGTTAACGTTTACAACAACTAGCAGCAATAATGTGTCATTGTTGAGGACTTCGAAAATAACAAGGTGTTCTATTCTGCTCGGGTATTCTCTGAATTAATTAAATTTTCCTGCGTTCGTATTAACGAACCCTGTTAATTATGGACTTTAAAAGTTTTGGTATTTTAAAAAGATGTCTTCTTGTTACAATATTTATGCCCAAGATATCTAGAACATATTAGCAGCTATTAAAAATAAATAAGTCTATAATACTCAACTAGAACAAGATGGGCATTCAAGCACAACAAAATAAAAATCTTTAGTCCTCTGCTATGAACTGAATTTTCTTTTATACAAATTGGCTCAATATGTAGTTTGGAAATTTGAAACTAATTATGACGTTTTTTATTTCACGGAAGTGTTCACTGTCAACAATAAAAATATTAAGTTTAACAATATGAAGAATACAACAGGAGAGAGGAATAATTTTTTAGATTTCTTAACAGATGTTGGTTATCGTTATTTTGTTTTAGATTTATGCAGATTAGATTTTTTTTAATATGCATATGTAGGTATTAACTTTAAAGCAGTAAAATTTACTTGAAAACCAAAAAAAGTGAAATTATTTTTTTTTTTACAAAAAAAAATGGAATGTTATCATTTTATTTGTATAAAAAGTTTATGAAGATAATATCTTATCACTTAAGAAATACAATTTTATGAATTTTGTTGTCACCAACTCTCATTAGTTTATTGGTTAGTCTGCCAGCAAATAATTAATGGCTCTAATGAATCCTTATTTTAGTTCCTCACCAATAACAAGGAATTCCTTTGAATTATTATTTCGCAAATTTATGGATTATTTCGCGACAATAACCATAAATTATATATTTACATATCAGAATTTTGAAAATATAGTAAATATATATAAATTGAACTAACTTAATAACATGATCTATCAAATTACATATCACACTTTTTGCAATGATAATAAAAATATATTGAAAATGTTTGCTCATGTAGAATTACTTTTAAGATGGTATTCAAAAGAAGTCGAGTACTTTTAGTTTATAATTTGCATAAATAAGTTTTTTTACAATAACAGCAATACTTACTCAACATATTTCTCTTTTCTCATATTTAGAGTTTGCAATTCCGGTTTTGATGCATTAATTTGTCGTTCCAATGCTTTGTAGTCTTCTTTCTTACTTTCAACATATCGATTTAACTTGTTCATTTCAGCACAGAGATCATTGAGGCGAGCCTTCATAACGGCGGCATTGTGCTGCAGTTGTTCTTGTTCCAAATGGCGGGTAGATTGAGAATTTGTTGAGGCGGTGGAATTTGTCGACGACAAAGTATTCGTAGACGTGGAATTGAGGTTTGTATTTGTACCGACCTGCGGCGGGTTATTAATAAACGTTTCTAATAATTTTATCTGGGATTGAAACATCTTTTCAGCCCTTTGAAATACTTCTTGGTGCAGTTTTTTATCATTCAGCTCTGTTTCGATAGATTTGAAAACTTTTAATTTTTGATCCAAACTTTGTTGATGTTTGTTAAGCTTCTGGTGTATCACCAAAAACTGTTCAGCCATTATGCGTAAATCGGCATTTGGCTGCAGCTCCTCTTCTTCGATGGGACGTATAATGGGATTGCTAAGTGTAATGTCCAGAGTTTTGTTGTAAAGTTTCAAAGAATTCGCTTTATAGTAGTTGATCAACTCGAGCACAGAATTGAATTTACAATCAACGAAACCATATTTACCATTTAGATGGCAAATTTTTATAAGCTTTTCTGTGCCATCTTTAATTAGGGTTAATGTATATTCACCTTCTTTTGAGAGGGCATCACGCACCAAGAAACTACCATCCGGTTTCCCGCTAAGAATATTCTTAACATCTTCACGGCTGATTTTTCCCCAGTACCATTCTACGCTGCGAAGTTCTTCGGCGTTTTCATCTAAGGCGGGCCCACTTCCAGGAGGCTGTGGCCTCATTGTGGAATAATGAAATGGCGAAGTATACACTATAAAATAGCAAGAAATTGTATAGGTATTAGCTAGTTCAGTTGTTTTGCAATAAAGTAAGCTACATAGTATGTAACTTTCGGAACAATATGTATATAAAACTTACTGGTTATGTACTTCTCAAGAGGAAAAGATGGTGTTGACTGTTTTGGTAGGAAAAATTTTTGTTATTGCTTCAAAAAAATGTCTTCAAGTTTCCTTGTAATATTTCTTGATTGCCTTTTTAAAAAATTTTTTGAGATAATTTTCTTGCAGTACCTTGGTAATTCTCCGACGTTGTCTCCCTATTCACACTAATCATTTTTTATTATGTATGTACATACACACAAACCTCCTTCTACTTTTCCTTCCTAACTTTTTTTTTAATTAAAACTCTTCTTTTTCACAACACTTTTCGTATTTCTTTTAATACCCGGACTCACTTGGCACTCACGTAGCCATTAGTGTCGTATTCTTTATTTTTTCACTCGTTAAAAATTAAACAAAAGAAACAAATAAAATTATTTTATGTATAATGTGCACTAGATAGTAAGTAGTAAGATATAATAAACAGTATGTTCGCGGAGGAAGATTAATCCATATGTACATATGTAGTTAATTAATTTTTTTATATTCTAAGAGCATCATCACAATCTATACGCGTGTTTAAGTTTGCACAAAACATTTGAGTTATTTCCATTTCTCCGAAACTGACCTTGCTTTATACACATTTTATTTAATTTGCAAAATTATTTTTTATCTTTTATCATTCCTATTTTAATGTGTACGTCGTATATTCAGTATGAATTTTATTTTTTCCTTGCAGTTAAATTATGACCAATTCATAACTTTTTTTGTGGTATTATAATAAAAAAGTTGAGGAGGAGTAAAATAAATATGTAGTTGGAGAAGAAAAAACTGACTTCGTGATTTTTTCTGCTGCTTCTGCTAAAAAATAGTTAAAAACTGTGCGTTTTTACACTGTGTTGCTTCTTAGCGTGCGGTAGAGAGAGAAAGACGATGAAAACAAAAGGAAATTAAGAATACCGACTACACTACTTGTGCGATTTTTAGTGTTCTCGTAATTGTGAATAACCATTTACACAAGCTGGATATGGGTAAATATGGCTGAAATGCTGATTAATTGATTTATTTTTTTCATTACAAGTATATTCATCAAATCTAGATTAACGAATTAACAAAAATTACAATTCATTTAATTCAACAGCAATACATTTGGCTTATTGGCCAATCAAAAAAATATTATATCTACTATATAACATATATATATATATATATATATATATATATATATATATATATATATATATATATATATATATATATATATAACATAGAAAGATCAATATAATAGCTAATCCAACGAATCCAAAACACATATTAAAAAAATCATTGTCTAAACTATAATTTTTTGCTTAAACGCTGTCATAGACATAAAAGAACACAAATGTATTGGCAAGCAATTCCAAATTAAGGTGCATATATTAAATATCGAAGATATAGTTGTCTGAGGATTTCTGAGATACGTAGTAGAGAGAATGTACGGATTTATATGTTGCTATTACTTAAGAGATTATTTTTAAATATATGTTATGAATAAATATTTTTTAGCGTGAAAATCAAATCGACCTTTCAGTAAAACCTATTTCGGCATCCGATTAATCCATTTTGAAAGCCGAAATGAAGAAAATTGATGGAGTAATCAAAAATTTATTTTTCATAGAAGATTCAAATAACTTACTTTTTACTTTAAAAGACACATACTTTATAAGTGTAGCATTTGTTTAGTATATCAAATACAAAGATTGAATACATAAAAAATAGTCTAATTAAAAAGACGAACACGTAGGCAATACAACAGAACTTTATTTTAAACTCTACTTTTTAAATTACATATATAAAATATCTTAAATACACCTCTTAAGTTTTTAATATGTATGAAATTGGGCAGGCGAGTGCAGTAATTACCTCATATTTTTTTCGCCTTCAACGTGGCTTGTTATAAGCCATTATTATCATTTCATTACATCTCTAAAACAAAAGTTTTTTTCTTGCAGGAAATGACACTATATTTCACGAATTTTTTTTTTGTTTTTACAACTATCTTTTGGTTTTGGTACCTGCTGAAAGCCTCTTATTTTTTATTCTAAAAAATCTACGTATAAATCCCGACTATAAATATTTAAATTTTTAACATAAGATCTCTGGCATCACGATCATCGATTAAAGTCAGCTGGAGATGTCATAACATAAATATAACCAACAATCCGACATGCTTCAAATTGTTGTTTATCAAGCAAATTAAAAAAGTAAATTTTTCAAAACTGAGCAATGGCTAAACCACCACAGCGTGATTTAATTAAGATTATTTTTCAAAACTTCTTCAAATCTTTAAGACCCAGACAATTTCGTGGCAATTACATTGGTGAGGATTACTTTGGCAATAAGTATTATGAAATTCCGGCAAATCCGTCAGTAGGAAAACGAAAACCATCTAGATGGTTTGAACCAACTAAAAAAGAGGATTTTGATCAAGAGCTAACGGCAGAATGGGAGGCTTGGCTCAGAGGGCGCAGAGATGAACCACCCACGAAAGAAGAGTTGGTAAGAAACTTGCAAATCATGGAAATGAAGAAAAAGAATGCTGCAGAATTGGACGTTAAATATGGGAAAAAAGATGATCAAGGAAAATTGGTTAAACCAGAAGCAGAGACTGTAGGAACATTTCCAAAATATAAAGAATATGAAATTATACCAAATCAGGATCCTGAGAAGAAATTTTGAAAGAAAACATTTTGTGATAAATTTTAATACATACTACATAATTAAATATAGATGTTTATTATTGTGTTAAATAAACCACCGATTTTCCAGCAGATTTTAATTACTCGAGAGCATAAGTATTAAACAAAGTTCGCCTATTCAATTTTTCTTTTTATTTGTTCTTAGTTTTTTATATTTGCAAAAGATCTGCTTCTTCACTATTATATTTTCTTTTTATTTATATAACTTACAACACATTATGCAACTTCCTTACCAATCGTCCAAGTCCAAATCTTTAACAATATCCACATCTTCATCTCCCTCAACAGGCTCTTCGACGGGCACATCGTATTGGGCCTCTTTAGACAATTTTGATTTCTTTTTTAATTTCTTTTCTTTTATAGTCTTTTTGATAGGCTTTCCTTCTACCATTTCCTCGTCGCTATCTTCTGATCGAGGTATATTCACATTATCTTCTTCCGAGTCGGATGGGAATAGCTCAATTTCACCATTTTCATTTTTAGCTGTTACCGAGTATTTTGTTGACGATTTCTTAATAGAAGGCAAATTATAGTCGTCATTAATGATGTCAGCCTGGGCAGCTTGACGTCTCTTTTTAGTTTCATGTGTTTTAACCCAACTATTGTAGTAAATATCCAAAGGTGTTCCCTTGTTCCTGACCGTAGTCTCCCAGGCTTGTATTTGAGCTGTATCTTTGAGTCCGAAGTTAATTTTACGTCTTTCCTGCCCAATAAATTTCGAGTTCTCATTAATCTTATCCACTAATTGTTTTATTTTACGCGAATAGTTAGAATTGCGGCATTCCTTAAGGTATGATTTCAAAGCCATTACGGTATGTACAGCCAAATCACAAAAAGCTAGCGAAGCCGATTCGTAAGCTAAATAATCCAGTATTAAACCACAGACTTGTTCCACTACTTCATCTCTAAAAGCATTTTCAGCCAATTGACCTTTGTTCAGGCGCAAGATACAAGTGAACTGCATGGGTTTCATAGACACCGTAGTATGTTTGCGATTGAAAGTGTTGCTTTTTAATACTTCCAAAATCAAGGGTAGAATAGGTATATAAGTACGCGTTGATTTAGCCATATGAATTAGAGATTGAATGCAATGGAATCTCAAAGGGAAATATTGTGCTGTAGGTATTAAACGTATAACTCCAAATGCAATGGTAACCAACGGATACACTAATGGCTGCAATTGTGGTTTATCAGAAGTTGTACCTAAAAGATCCGACCATAAGCGCAAAGAATTTATGTATTGCCAATTGTAACATGCTTGGAAACTATCTTTCTTTTTCAATATAACAGCATTGCGAAGATGAATAGCCAGTTGACGAATATACAAGAATGCATGTTGATAAGTGACATTTAAGTCCAAGGCAAACATTTCCACTAGTGAGCGTCTCATAAAGTTTATTGCCGGCAAAGTATTTGGTGATACAAACTTCGAGTTGCGCACATATGAAAGATACATGGCTTTAAGAACATGATTTAACATGGTGGCCTATAAGATCGATAAAATTATATTAATGCATAATGTATAATGAAATTATGGTAAAATACCTGCTGATTGCGTGTAATTTTTAAAATGCACAAGAAAGATATGACGCGTACTGTTTCATCTCCCGTTGACCACAAGACAATCAATCTTTTTAAAATAGTTTTACCTAAACTTGTAAACGGTGCCACCATACCGGCCATCTGATGGAGATGTTTTAATAACACCGACAAAATATTTGTGCTAGAAACCTGTTCTATCAAACGTATTAGATCCGTTAAATAATAACGCAAACAACCACGAACTTTGTTCCATTTTTTTGTCTTTTGCAGAGGTATAGAAGATCGTGGTGTAACATTGAGATAGCGCAAAATGGCTGGCTGCAAGTACAAAACACACAACTGCACGACACCATTGAAAGCTGCTGATCCTACCACTTTATAAGTCATAGCAGCATTTTGATCGTTGTCAGGTGATATACTTAGCAGGGCTGAGCTAAAAGCCTGTGTAGCTTTACGTATCGTATCGATAGGAACATTATTCTTTTCCAGTTGCAATTGCCACTGGCGCAAAAGATTTAAAGTGACTTTTTGAGTGCCATCGGTATCCGCATCTGCCTCATCTTCCACTTCGAAATCACTTTCATCACTAGCCACCTCTAAATCACCAGATGGTTTGTGATATTTTTCATTATTATCGTCGATATCATCATCATCCATTTCCTCATCTGACTCTTGGGATTTTTTCGAGTTTTTCCCCTTTTTCGAATTGTTTTCATCACCCTCTTCATCTTCATCGTCTTCATCACTGTCTAAAAGATTAAACTCCAACAACTGTTTATCATTTTTCTTCAAAAATTCGTAAAATTCAGGATCGATATCTTTAAGGCCCTCCAAATTCTGTGTGTTCCCTTTCTTTTTCTTTGATTTAACAATCACATCTCTTGATCTTTTATTTCCCTTGAGGGAAACCTTTTTGTCAACTTGAAATTGCTTCTTTAACTTTTTGTCGCCTTTTTTACTTTGGATTTCCGGAACCTCTCCGTGCTCCGCAGATTTCTTTAGTTTAACCTGTTTCTTTATTTTTTTAACTTTTTGAACCTGAACGTCCATTTCCTCTTGCTGTACATCTTTACTTAGTTTCTTAACCTTTTTACTTTTAAGCTTCGGATTTTCCAACTTTTTCTTTTTAATTGTAGACAAAATCTTCGGTTTAACCGATTTTTTTGTTAGAGTTTTCATGTTTATAGAAATTTATAAAATAACGCAATTCAGATCAATTTTCTAAATAAAAAATAAAACTAGCACGTGCGTTCGACAACAATATAATTGAGAATGTAGCGGAACGAGAGGCCGATGTAGAAAGACGCACGGCGTCGGCTAGCCAAAGATTTATTAGCGCCGGATAAGCAAAACTATTCGACTAATTAAACTCCCAACAAACAATATATGTACGTTTTTTGTGATGCACCAACTTTGAAATTGTACTGCGGTTTCAACTTTTAAAAAGGAAACAACCAAGTCGCTGTTTTGTAGTAACATTAACACTCCACCTGCAAAATAAATTCGCCTTGAAATGATCGAACCCACACAATATACATCGTCGTCTGAAATGTATACTAGCACAGTATCATATATGTATAAAAGGAAGTTTTTGACTGATAATGAGATATATTCAAATAATTTATAAGCCATTTAAGTAACCTATCATATATACATGCAAGTCCATTTCGAAAAACTCAAAACTTTTTTAATAACCCATTCATACTTTTCTTACTTGCGGCTCAACTTGCAAGAAATTCCAATAGACAATGACTTTTTGATACTTCCTGCAAGTTAGCATCAAAACTATAGGCAGTGCAGCAAAGTAAAAACCTTTATATGCACCTTTACACTGTGTTGAGGCAAAATAATACATATTTAGAGTTTTAGCTTAACTTTTGTGTACTTAAAAGGAATTGTAATTCACATAGAAGACAATTGCCTTGTTTTTAAAACATCATTCAAATTATAAAAGTTATAATAATAATAACTATCAACTTTTTCCTTTGAAATGCGACGATTTCTTCCAAGCAAGGATAAGGGATTGAAAATATGGTAGCTTGTTAATGCGTTTGGAAGGAGTTACGTAATATTTGAACAGTTGTTATAATCACAGAATACGAAACATAACTCCCAAAGACAGAATAAGAAAGTCTTCATCTCTCTTTCTCCCAGCTGAATTAAAACTTTGCAAAGTAAACTTTGACAATAATGACATGTGTAAACACAGATATATATTACAAAGGCGCCGCCGACTATGTCTCCCTGACTTCGCCTTTAGTTTGTTGAATTACCTTCTTTCGATAGCATTGCTATCGGGATAAAACATCGATAGTTCATTCAAAATAATAGTATAGAATGTTTTAAAGCTCCACCGTACGTACATATATAGTTTTTCAGAAAAAATGTCCAAACAAATTGTAAAATCAATTATTTCCAATTCCATAAAACTGCGAAGGTACATACTTACTAATGGAAAAATATACAAGAATTTTAGTAGCGACATAAAAAATTATCAAAAAGAACCATAGCAAATTACTAAAATTAATCTGTTCGCCAATGTCTGTTTTACTGCTGGATGCATATACGATAGTACTTATGTACATATGTATGTATATCATTCATATTTACCCGCTGTAAAATTTTCGCATTGTTTTGTCTAGTACCACTGTCAATTGCTTGCAGAAATATATCTTTTTCTCGTCTTGAAAAATTATTGACAAGTATTTTCTTTTAAGCAGTCAAATGATACTACTGTACCCCAACTGCCATGTAAAGCATTTGGCAAAATCGACTCACTCAGATGTGATTCAACAAAACAATTCAAAACCACAACCGTTATCATCACCTAGTCAGCAAAAGATTGACAATGAAACACAGCGAGAGGTACTACATCATGGAAATTATGCAAAAAATTGGTGGAATAAAAATGGTCCAATGAAGGCATTACATCCTTTAAATGCTATAAGGTATGTACATATTTATATATGTCAGGTGTGGATAAAATGTGTTACCCGTAATTAGACTTTTGTGGTGCTGAAATTTAATAGTTTACTTTCATGCATGCGATTCTATTTCGGACATATGACTGACTATGATATGTTCTTCTGGCAGATTCGATCAGTCACAGGGTATGACTGAACTGAAGATTTTTTCTTGAACCAAATTCTAGATCTTTTCAGCTTTATAATTTGTGTGGAAAATAAAGATGCAAAAAGGCTTATGTTGTCTTTGAAGATAGTGTTATTAAAATTAGATTGCTTTGATCTGCTTCAAAATTTCGTAGATGTGTTTTAGGAACAGTGTTTTTTTATGAAAATTGAAAACATTAATTGGAAAAGCATGTACATAGATCGACTACATTTGGGCATGCCGAATCCGAAATTATGGTACAATTTCAGCACCTTAAATAAAAATATACATAAACAATAGATTGAAATTTTCAGAGTACCTTTTATAAGAGATGGTTTAGTTGCACGTGGTAATGTTAGTCCGGAACTAGTTAACACTTCCCATGTTCTAAAGGGTCAGCATATTTTGGAAGTCGGTTGTGGTGGCGGCATATTGACCGAGCAATTAGCTCGATTGGAGGCTCAAGTAACAGGTATTGACTTGAGTGAAGATTTAATAAAAATTGCACGCGATCATCTATCGCATGAAGCGGATCCGAAATTGTGTGATCATATACAATATAAAATCGAACCACTTGATGTACACGTTAAAGACAAAGTCAATTATTATGATGCAGTGGTTATATCTGAAGTATTGGAACACGTAGAAGATAAGATAGCTTTACTAACCGCAAGCGTTCAATGTTTAAAGGTACGGAGTTCAATAATTTCATAATTGTTGTTGAAAGAATAAAGATTTGTATTTGTTTCTCGGTATTAAAGCCAGGAGGTTCTCTTTTCATCACTACATTAAATAAAACAATTCCAATGTGGATTAGCGGTGTCCTGCTAGGTGAATATATTTTAAGAATTGCTCCCATTGGTACGCATCATTGGGATAAAATGATAAGTCCTTTAGACGTACAACGTATTTTGGATACAAGTAAGTATAAATATTTGTATGAATTTTAAATTTATATATTTATTATGAAACAATGAAAATTAAAACGCTTTACCTTACCCGGGATATTTAAGAAAACTAATCCCAATTTCTTGTAATATTCTTATAGTGGGCTGCTACACAGTTTTGGTTAATGGCAGCACCTACGATTTCTGGAGTAATACTTGGCGCTGGATAAATTCAACTGATCTATTTTACGCATTACATGCGGTAAAAACTGAAATGTAAATATAATCTACATGTATCTATTAAATTTATAGTATTTATTTATGTTCTGAAATGTTTTTTAAATAATAAAATAATATTAATCTAAAAACAGAACGCTGACGAGATGGTGTAGCGACCTCAAAATCAGTAATGATCCGTTCTGCTAGTCTGATTAATAATAAATTGTTCAAAATAGACCATTCGAATTTCGATTACAAGGGATAACCGCAGAAATATGTAAAAATAGATTTGCAACTTATTAAGAATATACTTTTTCATATTTTTGTATATTGTCTAATAAGAATAGAATATTTGTACATAAAATATCATTTCAAAGCTGCATGTATGTACATGTTTAATAAGTATTCTTATAAGGTAATAGAAATTAAAACTACATTATAAATACTTAGTTACAAATTAGTCATTTTTTTCATCATCACTAGTTTTAGGTTTCATAAATTTAGATTTTTTCTTTTTCCCCACACGAGCAGTATCTTCTATGGGTCTTTTATTACTCTTTTTATTATTGACTTTAAATTTTGAGAATTTCTTTTCGATGGTATGTGCCGGCCCGGCGGTTTTGTTTTGATAGAATTTCATCATATCTTCATTGGATACTTCAGTGCTTTGTTCTTGCTTTTTGGCGGCCGCCTTTTCTTCACGTTCTATTTCCAATAATCGTTCAATTTCCGGGTTCATGCCTCGAAAGCTTAAACGGCCGTCTATAAGATTTTCGCAATGCACAAAGCTAGGTTCAATTATAAAATTTGAGTTGCTGTTTAGCATTTTGTCAGTAATTTCGTTGGAGTACATGGCTCTACCCTCGGCAGCCTCGATTTCCTTATCAACTTTGGCTTTGGTGCGCTGCATAAATTTCATTTCCAGAATGCCTTTAGACAGACGAGGCTTATTAGAAGTTTTCGATGACATTTTGGATTAATTTTGATATTCTAAATTTTGTTTGTAAAGTTTAAAGCGTGTTGCAAAATTAAGAAGGAAAAACCAATACAATTTTATTTTGTTCTATAAAAACTTCAAAAACATGTGTCAAAATATTTTATACTAAAGAGACATCTATATGTCAACTTCAAGCACATAAACAGAGTGTATACAAATTTTATTTTTCTCCTGATAATCTTATTTTTTACTGCTCTCTCACATTTGTTTTATAATGCTACGAATGAAGGTGTAACGAAAGGAGGAAAAACTTCAACCACGAAGAAAAAGCTAATAAAATGTCAATGAAAAAGTAAATGTATAAAAATATCCAAATGGCGGCAGGGTTAAAAAATCTTCAAGCGCCAAATTTTTATTCTTAATTCGTAAAATATTAATATTTACGACTCTTAAACGTCAGAGAACTAGAAAAAATATAAACTTTGAACGCTATAGTGTAAATTTGTGTGAAAAAATTGTAGAACAAGACAATGGAAACTCCCGAAAATACACCAAAAAAATCAAGTGGGGCCCCGAATAATAATGTTGGAACGCCCGCCCAACCCACTGAACGCGTAAAACTGCCTATTACGCCTCAAACTCCGAATCGTATTGTTGGCTCACTTGTCCTCTTGACGCAAAAATTTGTGGACCTTATGATTAAAAATGGTGGGGAAATTGATCTCAGAGATGTAAGTAGTGAAAAAACCAAAACCTTGGCTATATTTTTTATTGTGTATGGTATGAGTAAATATTATTCAACAACAACTACAACAAAAATATAACATCTCGTGTACTTTCTTACGCGCGCAAAACTTTTCGTATTTATTATTAATGCTTAACACATTTCCCTATTTATTTTTCTTTTAAATAATAGGCCGCTGAAGTTTTAGATGTACAAAAGCGTCGCATATATGACATTACAAATGTTTTAGAAGGTATTGGCCTAATTGAAAAGACACGTTACAGTAGTGTGGTTCGATGGAGGTTTGTAGCATTTCTGTAATAAACAATAAAATATTGAAAATCATTTAACACTTAACGTTTGTAATAGGGGCAGCGTTGAAGGCCAAGAAGATAATGCTTATCGTTCTTTGAAGGATCACAACAATCATTTAGAAGCTCTGGAAGCTGAGATTGATTTGCAATTAGACTATGCCAGACGTAATTTGAAATATGTCAAAGAAGATGAAACAAATCGTTCATTTGCCTACGTTACGCGCGATGATTTGCTTTCTGTTTTTGGCGAAGACTGTGTTTTCACAATACCCAAACATTATGATGATGAACAAATTCTTAAACGAAAGGTAAGTGGAAGAAATTGATTTAATAGTTTAAGAGTGTATCAGATTGTTTACAAAGGAAGAATAGATTTATTGTTTGAATATCCGAAATATAGAATTGCGGTTTTAATTTCTATTTTTGTATGTGTATATTAATATGCAATTAAAAAAATGTTATTCACGTAGTTGTATATGGAGTCTTCTTTGTAATTGTGGTGAGCAAACTATGCAAACTTTATGAATTATGTACCTATGATTATGTCACAATAAAGCGAAACTTAGAAAGTGTATAGAGGATCGGCAAATGTATTTTAGTTTTCTATGAGAAAAAAGTTCTATAAGCTGGTACCCTACAGCTATTAAAAATAAATATAAAGTTATGGGGATAGTTACAAACACTAAATTAAATTAACAGTGCATGGCTGCCCTGTCACACTTGAAATCAATTTTCAAAATTCCTGAAATTAAGTTAATGTCTCCCTTGAACCAGTAATTGGAAAATTCTTTAAAAATTATAGCAAAACAGGCACGACATTAGACAATGAAAATATACTTCATTACTTTAAAGTCGATGAACCAGGTGATTTGGTTTTAAGCTGCTCTGGTTGAAATTGCATTTTCTGTGATGACTTTTATATGCTATGTGATTATAAGTTAGTTCAAAACTATAATTTATTAATGGTGTAATCATTTTTAGACAATCTCGATTATATTCATTATCAGGTTATCAGCTTTTGTGATTATATCAATAACAATAAAATGCAATCCATAAATATACAAATAATGTCACTTGAACTTTTACACAGAACTCTCTACATATTTCCCTTGACAATGGTAGTACAATTGATGTAAGATTAGTAACCGATCAAGGATGTTCTTGTATAACGAAGCCCGAATCAGAAACAGTACGACATTATTCACGCCTTGAAACGCCGTCACCAACGCTCTCCTCGTCTTCAACTCATTCAACAACAGCAGGAACGTTAACGCAAACTACTACCAAAGCAAATCTAGTCAACGATGAACACACATACTTTTGTAATCCGGAAATAAAACAGGAAATGAAAGCATTAGAGAACAAACTTACGGCGCGCATAATATTGCAAAAATGTACGACAGGACATTCGTTAAGAAGATTTTTTCCCGATGATCCGCATATGGGTGTGTAGTGTGCAGTGGAGTTTTTATCTTTTTTAATTTTCCTAACTAAGCTAATGTTATCTTTTCAGAAAATCCTCCACTGCTGCCTTTAAATCCTCCCCAAAATGATTACAATTTTGTTTTAAGTCCTGACGAGGGTATATGTGAATTATTTGATGTACCATGTCTCCCTAGTAAAATTCAAACAAAATCTATGATGATAGAAAAAACTAAACGCTAGAAAAAATTATCTTTTAAATTTAATTCTTTTCGAAGATTTCTTTATTTAACAACATAATCATTTTCTTTTAACTTATCGAAACTTAGTGCAAATATTTAATTAACAAATCTTTAACAAAATAATGACTAAAATACCTAATCTAAACATGCATGAAGTACTAATTGAAATGCATATATACATCTACAAATATTTATTTGCAATAATTTTATATGCATATAAAAAATAATTGCCCTGCTTTATTTTATTAGTTAATTTTTTCTTGTTTTAATTCTTTTATTGTTTTACTATTCAAATTGATCTTAATGTAGCATCCCCTCCTGATGTTTTTTATTTTAAATAAATATTACATTTCGTAGTTTTTATTATAATACCAATTTTATTTCTCAAAATTACTTTTAAAGTTCTCTTAAAATATCCAATATGTATACATATTTTATTTTAAGTAAAAGTTTAAGTTGTATTAAATTAAAATTAATGTAATAAATTATTAATGACTTGAAAAAAATAAAAACATTTGCTTAATTCACAACCAATTGGTTCTGCTTTGTTCACAACCTATATTAAGTTGGTTATCAATGTTGTTAGCAATTTCCACATAAACATGTTTATATAGAAATTGCCAATAATATTTGTAAAACTTACAAAACCTCCAATAGGTTGTGAATTGGGGAAATATTCTTGTTTAGTGCAATCAGTTAATTTTAAAATACATACATATGTATTTAATTTGAGTATGTACATTAAGCTTAGTCTAGACGATATGTTGAAACAGCATATTTATGCTGAAAAATTTGTTACAAGTGGTTGCATATCGTGTAAACGCAAAATTTTTTCAGCATGCGTATGTTTATCAACATTTGCTAACAGTTTGTTAACAATGTCAACAAACGTATGTTGGTAATTTCAGCATATCGTGTAAACAGCATATTATTAGTGCTTAACAAATTTCCTGCGTATGTTGGCATATACATATGTTATTTGTTGAAAGGCGTATGCAAGCTTTTCAGCATATATGAAATTCGTATGCATATGCGCCTCATGCCTTTAATGTTTTTTAAATGAATTAAATTTTTATCCCACTAATATATAAATGTGAAAGTTTTTATGTTTATTACGTCATAAAACCGCTGAAGGTATTGCGGTAAAAATCGGTACACATACCTGTTGTATGCTGAACTGAGACACAGAATATGTACATTTTATTGTTCTTAAAAATTTTATGGGAATATTTTTGGTACCAGAATGAATAAGATTACATTTTTAAAATTAATATATATGTATATATGAACTTATATTCAGCATCTGCAACTCCCATTAGTACAATGCTGTGCGTGCCTTTATAACTATAATAAATGCTTCCTGAATTAGGTGGTGCTATCATTACCACATGCTTGCCATCAACAGCACCAATACAATTTGGAAATTGCCAACGCTCATTAAATTTATCCGCTACAGCGGTTGTTGGCATCTACAGAAACGACAAGGAGTTTTAAATTATAAACAGAAAAATAATGCTTCTGTTCTCTTACCTTCTATATTTATCTACAAGCACTGTATAAATCGCATCCAGAACATTTGGAATAATTGTACTAATAACGCATTTTGGAACACGAAATAAATATTGTAATGAAGAAAATTAATCACCACTTCTTAGGAAACGTAGAGTCAAAATAAGCCGATCCTTAGCTGTAATGCTCTTGCGCATCACTGTGTCCTGTTTGGTAATTATTGGCGACACCAAAAAAAGCAAATTGTTGAACTGATGGATATCCATACGTAAGAAATTTTCTTCCACTTCCAATTCCTTTTATAGTTTTACACAAAAACCTTCTTCTTGTCATCGTTTTACCCATTTTTTTGCCAAACTCTACGTCTTTTTGCTTGTACTTCTATATCACTGTCATCCAAGATCAGCACTGTACAAGCAATAGCTAGTGATATTTCCTCCGGCGACATCATTTATTGTTTAAATTTATTATTTATTTATTTTATTTTTATGTTAATTAATTTCATTGAATAAATTATGTAGGGATAAGTACATAATAATTAAAAAGTGTTGTCAAACTCACCAATTTCAAAAACAAATGTTTATACGACTCAGCATATGTAGCACCACATAAAATTCAACATATCGTATAAACACAAAAATCGTATGCTAACTCTTATGTTGACATTTCATTTGCGTACATATGCTGACATCAAAAAATTTCCTACTTTCTACATATCATGTACACGCCAAACATATTGAATATGCTGATAGAGGCATTTGTTATTATTTTCAAGCATATGAGTGTTAGCATACATATGCTGATTCAACATATCGTCTAGACTTAGCTTTAGAGCGACTGGCGCGAACAAGATTTTTTTACTCTAAATTGTATATAAGTTTCTTTCAAGAGGATTTCGAAAAACATTTCTGCGGGGTAACTATCGCCGATCGTGAGTTGGACTATGCCTAAAAATTCTGTCAGTTTTGCATTTTCTCCTAGGACAACAAGCCGCATTCAACGGTCCATAAAACTTGTCCGAGAATGCCGTAAGTAAAAACAAGGTCACACATGGGTTAACTCTTTGTGAACACTTCTTGTAAAAGAATGATTTATACAACTTGGTAATTCATCAATTGCGCGGTAGCAAAGTTTAGCGTTCTTAAAGAACTCGGCTTTACACAATTTTACATCATTACTCTTCCATTTTGGTTATATTTTTTCATTCGTAAATGCAAATACTAAAAATGAGCAGAGAAGCATAAGCAACAGCTGATTGATTAGCTTTGGCAGAATAAAATAATGATTACGCAGTGCATTGAAGAATTTACAGGCCCAACTTCTTTAATTTTACATTTATTTAATATATATATATTTTTTAATATACAAATATAACTTAACTAGATAGAAAACATACAATGCAGTTACTATTGTAATTTCCTTAATAAAACTTGTTACTTTCTTTTAGCTTTTTTCCAGTTTGTTTTGCCACTACTGCCGCCGCCACGAGTTTTTAGGCGTTTTCGTGCACCAGTAAATTGTTCAGAGTCATCGAAATCATCGCCGCCCTTCTTAAAACGTCCCTTTGAACCCTTGGAATCCTCAATATCTTTAAGCTCTAGCTTGGCAGTACGTTGTGCCTCACTTACACGTTCTTGCAAGGCCATCACCTCATCCTCTTCACATTTGTACAAAGGCAATTGTTTGCCTAATAATTGTTCGATCCGTTGGTACAACTCAACATCGTATTGAGTCACAATTGTAATAGCTTTACCCGAGCGACCAGCACGTGCAGTACGCCCAACACGATGTATATAATCTTTGCTATGGGTGGGTATATCAAAGTTCAATACCACATCTACGTGTGGTATATCTAAACCTCTAGAGGCAACATCTGTAGAAATGAGAATGGAACGATTTTTGGCTTTAAACTTATTAAGAGCGGCCAATCGTTTATTTTGTGACATTTGGCCATGCAAGGGAATGGCAGCCAAGCCCAAAGCCCTCAGCATTAAAGCAGTTTTTACTGTATTATTACAAGTACTGCAAAATATCATAAAGCTATTGCCTGCCAATTCGTTCAGTATATGCACGAGATAGACATCTTTATATTTAACAGGTATAAACATGTAATACTGCTGCAATTGTTCGACTGTTTGATATTTATTGGAAACTTCTACCTTAACTGGATCTTTCAATGAAGCCCTCTGCAGTTTCTTTACTTTTTTTGTCATAGTGGCACTGAACAAGAACGTTCTTCTTTCTTTTGGTAAAACTTTTAGAATTTTATCCAATTCCACTTCAAAGTCCATATTAAGAATACGATCAGCTTCATCCATTACAAGATACTTTATGGCCTTTAAATTGAAACCTTTAAGGTTTTCCAAATGATCTACCAACCGACCGGGTGTGGCAACTATAATGTGAGGCTTCTTTCCCAACAGCAATGCTTGTGAAACCATATCCATGCCACCTACTATCACACAACATTTGACACCAATAGAACTGCCTGTAGGAATAAAGAGAAATAGAATTAGTTGAACCCGAGATAGCTAAGAACAATTTTATTTTAACTGGAGGCTCAGAGATAGTGACAAAACTTAAATTTTATTTTTGTTCATTTATTATAGAAACTACTGGTTAAGTTTAGTCAGAGTGGTTAACATTCCATTTAAAAATTGTCGACGGGAAGGGCGTGTTTATGTAATAAGAGCAAAAAAGAATTAAAAACCTTTTACCTAGGGCTTCAAATTGTTCCGATATTTGAAAAGCTAATTCTCTAGTAGGTGTAAGAATTAAAGCGAAATATCTTTGTGGATTATCCAACAAGGCCTGAAGAATAGGTAAAGCAAATGCTCCTGTTTTGCCGGAACCTGTCTCTGCCAGACCAATAACATCTTTTCCCTGTAAAGCCAATGGTATAGCTTCTTTCTGAATCTTTGAGGGTGCTTTCCATTTTAATTCCTCACATGCTTTACACAAAGTGTCATTTAGACCCTATATGATCAAAATGAAACTAAGAATCAATTGCTTTTCAATTATTGTTGCAACATCACAAAATAATTGACTTACCAATTCTGTCCATGTCATAGGTTTATCATCTTTAGTGTCACAATCAGTTTCATCCTCATGCTCTGAATTTCCATTTGTTTCTTCAACCTCGTGCCCGGCGTCCTCAACATTTGATTCATCTTGCTCCTCTTCGATAGCTTCATCGTCTTCACCACTTACAACATTTTCTTCATCTTCTGAAGTAGTCGACATTTTATTTTTTTAAGTTTAGCAAAATATTGTCATTACCATTAAAGTTTACTACAAAACACGTGCACAGTTTACGTCTTGTTCAGTTAGAGAATGAATTATAAATTAAAAATGGCAGCGATTTTTTTGTGGAAAATCAACACATTTCAAGCATATGCTTATCGTCAGTTAAATAGTGCTGCAAGATGTTCCTGCAAAAAAGATTGTTTTACTGTTATCTAAATTATTTGAATCCTTTATGTAGGAACATAGCTCTCCACTGAGAAAGCGAAATTTTGAATTAATTAAATAAATAATACTTGTATTGTTGACCTCAAGCTTGAAGAAATTATTTAATAAAATATTAATAAAAAGGTCGAAAAATGAGAATATTTTTTTTATAAAGAAATGATTTCGTAAAATCAAGTGATTAATTTTTGTCTATAGTTTGACATATTTTTTAGTTACTAATTCGCGTGGTGAGTTTTAATTATACTAATAATTTTATTTTATTCATGTGAGCGTACACAAATAACCGAATTCCTCAGTTTCTGTACTTTTTGTATAATGTAAGTCAAAACATGAGTTTTTTTTTGCTTTAAAAATACGAAACTAGTAAATAACAACGAGCAAAGGCTAGAATTTTGAAAGGCAGAAACTTTTTCTAAGCGTGATGTCTTGCTTGCATTTTCTAAATGTAATAAATAAAAAACATGAATGACTTAATTCTATTAGAATATTTTATACTTATGCTTTAAAGATATGTAACTGTTTCCAAACTTTATTTCAGTTGTATTCATTATTATAAATAACTTGATATAACACAAATTTTAGCACAGGGCTCGTTTATTTTTAATATCTACTTTAGTTATATATACATATAAAAACGCTTTTTATGCGGTTCGTAAAATATCAGTATGGCAACTTGATAACCCCAAAATTATTGATTAAAAAAGTGACGTTTGCGAATAGTAGTAGAAAAATTTATCAATCCACAAAAATTACCGAATAGAAACGCAAGAAAAATTTAAAATTTACGTGAAAAATCTAAAAATATTAGCATATTTTGTAATAAAATTGTTGGCTTTAAGCTTATGGATCACAGTGAGTTAAAATATCCAAAAGATCAGTGAAATTTCAAAAGTAATTTAAATTTTGTGTTGTGTAAAAATTGGAATTTTTGGAAAATTCTGTGTGAAAAAAGAATAGGTGCAAATTTATGCATGAAAAATGTTTAATATGTGATATAAAACAACCTTATTATGTTTTGGAATTAAATAAAAAAATTAATTTAAAACTAAAATTTTTTCTTTTTATTATCGTAATTTTTTTCTTTTGTCGTCCATTAAAATAATTACGGGATACACATATGTGCTGGCGCTGAATGCCTGCTGCGTACGTTCGTTGAATTTTGGTGTAGCTGAGAAGGGCTTACATAGAAAATTTATCACAAGTCTCAACAACACACAACAACAACACACAAAAACAGCAACCAAATATATGTAAGCAGAGCAATAACGAAATAATAACCATTAATAGAAATCAGAAACATAAAGGAGCAGCAGAAAAGCGACAAAACGCAACATTACCGTAATCATCAACATCATTACATAGTTCGTACTCAGAAAATCAGGTGGTGGGAGTTGGGACTACACCAAAATACAGCAAAAACAAACGCAAACGCAATAGAAAGGAACAAGAAATAAATGAATACGGAACACTACAGGGGAAAAAAGTTAAAGTATTTTTTGCATACGGCCGCCTAGTAGTACAACAATAATATCAGCAATAAGAACTCGAAATTACAACAAAATAAAGGAGACATTAAGAACAAGAAAAACAAAAGTACCGTCACAAAGCAAAAAATCAAAGTTCAGCCGACAAATACAAGTATCAATAACAACAAAAACCCCATCAGCAAACACAATATCGTAGTTGGTAAAGGAAAAAAACTGGAACAGAAGCTATTTCTATCCATCCCATTTGAGGAATACATACTCAAAAGATACTTTAAAAATTGGCTCAACGACATAAAAGAGCTTCTCAAAGAAATTCTTTGATTCCTAAATTCCGAAGTACTGAAAAAATACAAAAGATCCTTATGAATGCAACTGTCAACCAAACCATTCAGCCGGAATGAAATAAGCGAATTATCAAAGTTTGTCATACTTCGTAAATTTTACTGCTATACGTCACTGTTTTTCTTTACACTTAAAACATTTTAAGTGCATTGGCCTAATTTCAAAGAAAAAACTATTAAGAAAAAAGTTAGACAAAAATTTTCTTCACACTCAAATCTGTCTTTTTAGTTTAACTACGAATCTGAAGACTGGTGTTACTGGCTGTAAATAAAAATCGTTACCACCGCCAGTAGCATTAGCAAGACTTTTACTATGAATCCTGCTACGGATCCTTGGGTTATAACCCAACGCGAGAAATTGAAATATCAAGAACAATTTAAGGCTCTGCAACCACAAAATGGTTTTGTTACCGGTGCTCAAGCCAAAGGTTTCTTTTTACAATCCCAATTGCCGCCTCTCATACTTGGTCAAATATGGTGAGTCATATTATTATTGTTAATCAATGAATTTCTCTTAATAATTTTTATTTTAATAAATCAACAATTAAACTTTTAAAAATTATTTTTTGAGATTAAAGCAGATTTATTCAGTTAAATATTTATTTGATGTTTTACACAATAGAGGTGTTATTTTATAAAAAGTTGTTGAGTTTGCTTATGAAAAAGAACTAATTGTAATACAAGACAATACTATGGTTTGTTCTTAAGGGAATAATTTAAAAATTCATAATTTCGCCAATGCTGGATGTAGCGTGCATGCTTTAATCGATTTATTATTTTTCTAGTAGCAATTTTTAACCCGGTTCTCTTTTGGAAATTGCTTGAGAAATACGCCGAACAATTAAGCTTTGTTTTTGTCATTCTCATTCAAACTCTTGGATTTGACTTTTTTTAACGATTAAATTAATTGGGATAATAATATTTCAATATTGAAAGATGAATGTTTTTAATATTACCAAAGTTTTGATAACCAGTAGAACTGTACAAAAAACGTATTGCTACTTCGGAAGTCGTCCTCTCTGTCCATCTATCGCTCATTTGATGATAACATAACATTCTTCATATTGTGTGCAAATTTCATTCAAATATCTATTATATTCACATCTTGAGAAGCGAATATTTTCAGTTTTTCCATTAAATTTTTACTAAATTGAATTTTTTTATACATGTGCATTTGCAAATAATGCAAATAATATGCTTTATGTAAATGGTTTTGCGAAATTGCAATTGCAAAATATTCGGACCTGTTCCGTAAATCTGAGGCTCTCATCTTTTTTTTTTTTTGGTTATCAGACCAATTATGAATTCTCCTTGCAGACCACTTTTATTTCTTTTTTACAACATATTTAGTACATGCGTAAAAGATTGGTATTGGACAAAAATGTATGTATATATGCATTATTTATCTATTTATTAATTTCAATACATAAGAAGCCCGTGCGGCCTATTGTATTGTTAGATCACAAAAAATTTATATTCACTATGTACACATATTCACATGTAATATTCTATTTAGAATATTTTACAAAAGAACAAATTATAATACAGTTAATAATACAAATTGACTTCCTGAACAAACAAATTAATATTATAATATGTCACTGTTTATTATCATATTTTAATAATTGTTTCCCCAGTCACATAATTATTACCAGCAATTATTGAGAAATAAACCTAATATGACCAGTCCCATGACCAGAGAATAAACTTACTAATGGAAAATACAATATTTCTACATATTTCCAGTTGTCGTAGGCAAGACCAAAATATTTTTTGTAAACAATATAAGAATGCGAGAACCTTTTCAGAGTAGCGGGGAAATCATTAAAAACACGACAAATTCTTATTCTTGGACTCGAATATTACTAGGCATGGCGTTGTATAGTTGTAGACCCTTATAGAAAAGTGATCGTTGCATTGTTCATTTTGTTTCCCATTCGATTCTAAAGTAAATATTTATTTATTTTAAATATTTCATTCGCGTTGATTTCCATTATTTTTGTTTTAGTTTCATTTAACTTAAGCTTTCATATCATGGGTAAGGTTCATGTAGCATTGCTCAATTGACTCCGCTTCTGTGAAAATAGGTGTATCGTCTGCGTATAATATTATTTCACATTCATCCACTACGTTCGTATATCGTTGATGTAAATAATAAATAATAGGGCACGTAATATCGAGCCTTGTGGTACTCCGTAGTCATTGTTAATTATACTTTAGTGACTTGTTTTCTGTTTGTTAAATACGATTCAAACCATTTTTATTTTGTATTCATGATGCAATATTTATAAAATTTTTGGAGGATCGTTTTCTATCGAGCGTCTTATAAATCGGGAAATGTTACCAAAATTTTGTTGTTTTTTCGATATTTTTCGATCTATTTATTAAGTAATTAACTGCAGTTCCGCATGAGAATTTTTTTTTCTAAAACCAGACTAGAACTTTGTCAGCAATTGATTTGTTTTCAAATAAATAAATTAGTTTCATGCATGAAGCCGAAAAATTTAATTTGCTATAAATTTGTCTAATAATACAAACATGGTCTACTGGATCAAACGCTTTAGTAAGTTCCAACAAAACCATTACACATTTCGAGTGCTCGCCTCGTACAGCCAGTAAGGGACAGTAGTGTTGATGTCGTGTTATGATTTCAGCGTAAAGCATACTGGTTCGGACTTATTAGTAATAATATTTCATTAATTAAGAAGTTCTCAACAACAAAGCGAGTAAGATGGTTATTGGTCTAAGCTTATTATTATTTATTTATTTAGTAATATTTTAAATACTTTAATTAGTACAATTAAGTTTGCATTTTAAAAAAATTTTTAAAAAATTTTGTTTTTATTTAAAATTAATCTTTAAATGTAGGCAGATTTTGTGGCAGATTTTTTATCAATTTATAAATTTTCTATTTTTTATTGCGGGTTTTTTATTAATTTTAAGATAAATAAAAAAACATTATTTTGCGAAAGGACATGAACAATATAATAATGGAAATGTGATCTACTGACGTACACAAATTAATAATAGACAAATTTTTTTTTAAAGACCTCATAATTTATGATTTTCTATATTTGCGAAATGAAATTTCTTCAAAAATGTTTGTTAAACAAGTAGCAAATATTCTTATTAAGGTGTATTATGTACATATTTTTAAAACTTAAGTGCAATGCACTTTTTAATCAGAAAATTTAAGTAATAATAAATAATTTGTAAAAGCAAAATCTCAATAAGTACGCACAGCCTCTCAGCTTTAAAGCGTTAGTTAAATTGATTTTTTTCTACTTTTTGTAGTTACAAAAAAAAACAGACATTGCAAACTTTTTCTTGTAGTACATTGAAATGACAGCAACTCTAAAGTTTTTTGTTTTGTAACAATTTGCGGGGATACAAGTTAAAATCCTGGCACTTTACCAAACAAATAGAATTTTTATTTTTCATTGTTTTTGCTTGTTTTTTTTATTTTATGCAGCAAATTTTAATATTTTATTGATTATTCATCAATTTTCGTTTTTTTATATTTTATGCATTGATTTTAATGATTGCAATAGGCGTGTTTGACTACATTTCCATTAATAATCATACAGTAAATTTATGATAGAAATGTTTATTTATTATCGTTTTTGAAAGTAAACGTACGAAATTTAGTAACATTTTGTAATAAATTTGATAGATTATTACAAGTTATGAAGTCCGCGTGACTAGTCTAATATAATTTTGCCATATATGGCGGAACTTTTCTAAAAATCAAATATTTATTGATTTAATCATTAATTTATTTATAGTATGTTATTTTTTTATACATAGTAGTAGTATTTATGTATTATACTTTTAATAAAACTTATAATTATTCAGATTTGTCAAAGAAACCAATGTAGTCGGAATTGGATTTGAAAAGACGACAAAAAATAATTTTTTATGTTCAATCTAAAATTACTCTTTTGAACATAAAACCTATAACATTGAAATTCATCATAAAAAAGCATTTTTTCGCCTTTTCAAAGCCATTTCCGACTATATTGGTTTCTGTGACAACCCCGATTAATTAACAATTCTCTTAAGTTATCTTATTATCATTATTTCTTACAAATTGTGCGATATTTCTTTTAAAGACGTTAATATCTCTCCCTGCTTTAATATAATTAGGAAGCATATTATATAGTTTTAGACCCTTAAAAAAAAGAGATCTTTGCATTGCTGTTGTTGTCACCCTTTGTAGTCTAAAGTTTTCCGCATTCCTTAGATTATATGGCTGAACTTCTCCCACGTAATTTAGTTGGTCAATTAAGTACTCTGAAACATTTCCCATCTTTAGTTTTCTGACAAAGTTTAGCGTATTTAACTCTAGCCTTTGTTGTATAATTAGCCATTTCAGTGTATCAAGCATAGTTTGTATCTCAGTATATCTGCTGAATTGTAATACTGAACGCATAGCTTTATGTTGAAGTTTTTGTAATCTTTCTATTTGTGTTGTTGTGCAGCATATGTATAAAATTGTGGAGCCAAATTCAAAATGCAGTTTTATCATAGTGTTATACATATTTATTGCTATAATTAACGATACTTTATTTCGCAATCGTTTAAAAACCCCTATTTTTGTTTAGCAATTTTTTACCTATTATTCAATATGCCGTTTAAATTTTAATTCTTTATCGATTATGAAACCGAGATATTTAATTTGTTTAACTTTTTCAATAGTTTCATCATTTATTTTAATAATTTCGTTGCTGTTCATGTTTATTGCCATTATTTTAGTTTTATTTTCATTTAATTTTCAGCCAGTTGTTTATTTTGTTGATATCGTGCATCAAATTATCTTTACATTGTTCCGATGTATCTCCTTTAGCGTAAATCAATGTGTCATCGGCATATAAAACTATTTCGCATTTATTCAAAATGTTTGGCATATCATTTATGTATATTACAAATAATAACGCTCCCAGGATGAAACCCTGCCGCACTCCAATTCCATTATCAATTTTTTCCGACTTAACGTTATTAACCTTCGTAATTTGTTTTCAATCAGTCGAACGCTCTTTTTAGGTCCAAAAAAATTGCCATTATCTTATTTTTTTTATTTTGATATTTCCATTTATTTATCACATAGTTTACTGTTTATTTTTTTCCATATAGTTTTCTAACTGTTCTTTGGCAATTTTTTCGATAATTTTTTTCGCATGTTTTTAAGGTGTTTATTGGGCGGAATTCCTCATATCTGTTAGTTTTCGCCGCTTTTTCTACAGGTGTTACCATAGAGTACTTCCAGTTCTCTGGAAATCCACCAGTTTCAAAAGATTTTTTTATAATGTAATTTTTTGGGACGTTTGTATAGGATGTGTTATTAATTTTTAGTGCACATACATGCGTAACATGATTTTATATAATGATATTGAAACTATTTCGAAACTTGCCTTAAACTTTGGTGCAAACTAGCAAACACCCCCTTAAACAACGCAAAAAGTTTGTACAAACGCAAAATTTGCACTTGTTGGTCAAACCACTTGTGTAGTTTATTTGGTCCTTATGTAACAGGTCATTCATTTACTTAAATATATACTTCCTGTTTATTTTCTTTTTATAAACTGCGAAGCATTTTTGGTTTGTCTGCAGAAACACGCAGGGTCTAGGCAAGAATTGAACCTATGAACCCCACACTAATATGTTTAGGTATCATTATTGATGACAGATTATCATTTGAACCCCATATTAACAACGTTTGCTCTAAGATTTGTTTCCTCCTGCACCGGTTGTATCATGGGATTCTTTTCTTGCATTTTTATGTCAGGAAAACTATTGGGCATACTCTGTTAATGTCTCAATTAAATTACTGCATTCAAACTGTCTCTGGATACAATATTAGTAATAGAATGAAGATGAAGTCCATACTGCATAAGGTTGTTCGATACGTATATGGTCTCAGATTGAGAGCTCATGCAAATACTTACCTTGAAGATTTTCTTAATATATCGTTTGATAGCTGCCTCAAATTTAGATATACCTATTTGATATTATTAAGTTTCAAAGGCCGCTGAACGTAGTGTCATTGATCTCTTTTACTAGATCTATTAGAAATCCTCAAATTTTTTTCCGCGTATTTATAACTCAACCTTCGAGCATTAATTTGTAGTACGATCAGCACGCCTTTGGAATGACCTACTTAGAAATTTGAGGTGTTTTGCAATGTCTCCGATTGCATTTAAACGGAATATAATGGACTTCTTCTCCAGTTCTAGTCACTAATTATTTTTGGGCTTAAATTCTTTTCTAGTATCTAGTTTTCTCTTTATTTTTCATCCTATTTTGTGATGTTGTGGATTACTGGTGATGAGAGTTTCGGATTTGATTATTTTGTTAATATATATAGACTTTATTTGTATTTATTATATACATTCGCATTTAGTTGTAATACTAATTTTATTGACCAAGATGCTAAATGTATTATAAATGGATTAAAAAAAAAAATTAAATGAATAATAGTCTATTACACTATCCACTAGCCTACGGGGGCTCTCCTCAAGTTTTTTACATGTTATTAACTGCCAGTCCCACGATGTCACACGTATTTGTATTTGTACAAATTCTAAAATTTTTGTTTTTTTATATATTGAAACGATTAATTTTGGCTCAAGTTCAAACCCGAATTTACCCATTTATTTATTATAATTTTTTTATTTTTAATTTTTATTAGAAAATTTTTTGGATAAATTCATTATTATTTTTTTTTTTTTTTATTAAGAGAGTACTATATATAGAACAATTTTTATTATTCATCATACTAGCAGAACGGATCAGTACTGATTTCGAGGTCGCTACACCATCTCATCAGCGTTCTTTGTTCAATTTTACCACTTTTGACGGTGGATACTAGTGATCAGGAATATCAACTATTTAACCGTATTATTTAACAAATTAGGATACGAAAAGTACAAACTTATTCATTTTCACATGTCAAATCAATTTCGGTTAGTACGAAATCCCATCTATGATGAATAACTACTCTATATATTTCAGTCTCTCTTGCTTATTCAGCGCCATTGGCTGCTGAGAAATAAGCGGTACTTAATCATGTTGTTAGGTTTCTGTCATTTGTAGTTGAATTTCTTTTTTTAGTATTCAACCAACTATGACCAAGTAAACATGTAGATTTTTGACGCGTGCCATCGTTATTTATAATTAATGTTTATAAGTAATTAGTCGAACTTTTATTAATATTTTTATATATTGAAACGATTAATTTTGGCTCAAGTTCAAACCCGAATTTACCCATTTATTTATTCTAATTTTTTTATTTTTAATTTTTATTAGAAAATTTTTTGGATAAATTCATTATTATTTTTTTTTATTAAGGTGTAGCGACCTCGAAATCAGTACTGATCCGTTCTGCTAGTATGATGAATAATAAAAATTGTTCTATATATAGTACTCTCTTAATAAAAAAAAAAAAATAATAATGAATTTATCCAAAAAATTTTCTAATAAAAATTAAAAATAAAAAAAATTAGAATAAATAAATGGGTAAATTCGGGTTTGAACTTGAGCCAAAATTAATCGTTTCAATATATAAAAATATTAATAAAAGTTCGACTAATTACTTATAAACATTAATTATTTTTGTTTTTGTTTTAAATATTATTGTACGAAAGAACGAATACGTGTGACATAGTGGGAATGGCATTAAAAATTACATTGAAAAATAATTATAAAGTTAATAGCTAGTTTTTCGTCCTTTTCTTGATTTGTGTATATTGTTTTAATTCCAATAACAAGTTTGAGGTCAGGTCACTTTTTATATAAAAAAACATCAGAAACTCCTTTGTGTAGCCTTTTCAGGACGACTAGCAATAATATTACTGATATTTAAATGAAAAATTAAACAATATAATACAAAAAAAGTAATTTAATATATTAATATAATCCAAAAGGCTTCTTTCTTAGTTTGTGTTTGCCTTTAAATAAAATTTTATTTTTTAAAGACCGGAATCGGACCCGCCATTGGCATCGATTTAAAAAAGTGGCTCTAAAAAATAAATATATATATAGGAAACGTACCCCATGCAATTGAAATTATAATTTTTTCTTAAATTACATTTACACGAACGTGATGAATAAAGCAAAAGTTTTAAAGCAATTATATACAATATATTCTTAAATATGTATAATTTTCTGCTTTTGTGTGCATAATTGAAATAATGTAAGGATAATTGTGAAAGGCGAATTTTATAAATAATTAGGTAATATTGTTTATTTATGTAGCCGTATACAATTCCTTTCCCTTGCTAGTAATGTTGAGTTTATGTTGATTGTTTTTTTTTTCAAATAGTAGGACCTAAAACGAACTCATTTCTATGGAACAATAAGTTTCCCACAATAACGTTTTATTATAATTATGCTTACTACTCGCATTGATTTTTCTTTCATTCATAAGTATGCGGTTAATAAAATAATTATTTACATATGAAATGTTATGAAAAGATTTTTTAATTTCTCTATTAAATAAAAAATACCCACATTACATGTGCATATGTCTGTATGCATGTATGTATGAACATATGTATGTATGTAGTCTCATACAAACGAATTGGGAGCATAAATGTTAACCCCGCGAGTATCTGACATACCCTTAGTGGCACCAAAGTGGAAATACTCTTTGAAATATTTAGCTTCAACAAACACGAGAGGGCGAGAAGACAAAAATACCTGAGCGGTTACACTGTAATTCGAATTGAAAGAACATTTTTTCGAATTTCAATGTAAGTAAGATACAAATTCTAACAGTTTTCTTTTCGAATCGAATTACAGACTAGACCCCTGATTATTTTAAATAAATGAGAAACAAAAAAGAATATTTCTGTATAATGAAGATTATATATAGTGAAATAATTGTTTGTCCCTGTGGAGATTCACTACAGGGAAGTTCGATTGTTATATTTAAAAGTTAATATCTTAAGATGAAAAATAATTAAAATAAAAAACACAAAATTCACTTCGTACTTAAAACAGAAATTCAGAAAATAAAAGAATTATTAAGTCATTTAACACAAAATCGCTCCCTGCCAACTCTTCTTTTGGCCACTTTGACCAATAATCCCTCACTGGTCATATATGACCAAACTTGAATTTTCTTGAGTTTTAAAAATTTTCACACACTCAATCTAGGGATTATAATTATATTGTATTTTGAAATAGAATTCAATAACACATTTGGCAATAGTCTTTTAAATATATGTTCAGTAGTAATTAAAGTATACCGCACAAAAACATAAATGTGATAATAAGGACAGACATGTTCCTTTTCACCCGGGAGAGACTAGGGAGAACGCCTTTTGAAACTATTCGAGCTGTTGTTATCCCCCTCATAACTTTGCTCCACTTTATCATAAAATAATAAAACTTGAAACATAAGGGCTCCCTACAGAGGTAACTTCAAAGTTCTACCGTAAAATCTTCTCGAGATATTAAGGTGTAAAAAGTGAATATTTTAGTACATATTCACTGACTCACTGACTCATCAATATTATTGGGCACTTCCAGTATAGCTAGAGCGCTGAAATTTGGTATATATGTAGGTAGGTCCTGGTGAGCAATAAGACTTTAAATTAAAAAAAAATTATGTATACATATATATATATATATATATATATATATATATATATACAAATATAAATATTTATAGAAAAATAACTTATGTTCCTATCCAAAAATTTCAGCCGTAAAAAGTACTGAGATCAAAATAAAGACCAAGTTCTTGATAGGCACATTACCATTTCATTTCTAGGCAACCTGATAGTTTGGCAATATTTTTTGCCTTTCTAATATGGGAAAGAATTATGGGATTGGACACAAGTCAAAGTAAAAACATCATGTATAACAAGGGTTGATTCGAACGTTGGTTCTAACATATTTATCTTCATCCTTAAATATGCTACAACACACGTTGGGATATATTTAACGCGGTATATTTATCTTTACTCGCGTAACGCAGTGACATTATTTCCTCCTCAGCATAAGGCAACATGACATTTTTCAGAATATTTTTGTTGGCTTCAAGAAAAACATCTCTAAGTCATTATGTTATAACGTTTTCTGAAATTTTCAACAATTGGTCTTCTTACACTTTCTAGATTATTATTCCTAAACAAATTAATTAATGTAGTTTCATCGCTTTAGAGTATATTATGCCGTTTTATAGTTCTCTCACTTTTTTTAGCAATATAATATCAATTTTGTCGACTCAGTGCAGGATCTTGACGAAATATGATTATTTATATTAGCTGCCATGGCCTTAGATGATTTGAAGGGGTATCGTTTCACCAGTATTGGACTTGTATTTTTCACATCACCACGGCTGTCTATTATATCTCGGGGCTTAAAACCATTAACAACAACAAATATATCCTCCAATTAAATTTGCTATAAATTTATGGGATTTTTTCTGTTCACGATGTCCGTGAACAATTCTTCGCTCTTCCATCGTACAGTGCTTTGTATGGCCTATCTATAATTGATTTTGATATTGATGTTATATTAGTATTGCATCATAATTAGATAAAAAACATTAAAATGTTCAGTTCGGCTTTTTAACTTTTGGAAAATGCAGTTTGCTTAAACTACCTGTTTTATTGAACACGAAAATGTCGTTATTTTTAACGAAATTTTCTCTGAAAAGTGACTATAAATAAAGGAATTTAATTTTGTTGAAATAAAAAAGCTGTTGGCAATTAAAATCAGTAAAAATGTTTGAAGAACTTCTGCATTAAAAAAAAAACTGGCCACATGTGCGGATATAGTAAAAGAAGTTATCGGACTATTAATGTTTCTTTTCTCACTTTCAATAAAAATATGTTAACAAATTAAAAACATAAAAAATATTTGTAAAAATTAACAAATAAATAATTCCAAAGCAACATTATGAATTGACTTGTGTAAAGTTTTGGGTATGAAATACGCTGCCACAATTCCGATGATACTTTTTGTACCACATGCTAGCCGGGATAATGTTTTTGCTTGACTGGACATTTTTGCAACCAACAATTTCGATGTAATTACATATAAGAGTATTAACTTCTTTAAAAAAATCATTAAAGATATTTTAAAAGATTTTTAAAGGGGGAAAAAAATTTTAGAATTTTGTGAACTTCTTTTTCAAGCGAAATCCGGTAACATAACCCCATTAAATTGTTTAAATTTTAGTAATTAAATCCATCTTAAGCCAAAACTTATTGCTAAAATGCTAATTATAAATTTTTTGCGATAATTGTCCATGATAACATTTTGAGCTTTTTGTTTAGTTGTGTGTTTTTATTTAAGAATACTATTCTTATCAATGGTTCGTACATATTTTTTGAGCTTGTGTGAATCATTTAAAAACTCGCCCACTTTTTGCTTTCCGTTTAAAAAATGTTGATAATTTGTATACATAATTGTTTTGTTATTTATTTTTGTTATCGTTTTATTTTTTTTTTATTTTATTTACAGGGCTCTAGCTGATACGGACTCCGATGGCAAGATGAATATTAATGAGTTTAGTATTGCATGTAAACTAATAAATTTAAAACTACGAGGTATGGAGGTACCTAAAGCGTTGCCACCCACTCTATTGGTCTCTCTGACATCGATGGGCTCTACACCAACTATGACACCTACAGGCGCTGGCAGCCTAAGTCCTTTGGATCCGATGAAAAGTGTTGCCGGTTCAGTAAAATCGGAGATACCAGTGGCACCAGCAACGGCACCGGCACCAGCAGCAACAATAACACATGTAGCAATGGCAGCAGCTACTGTACCTACAGCTGCTCCCATAGCACCAATGGCCGGTGCTGTGCCCATAGTACCAGGAATGGTGCCAGGTACATTACCGGGTATTGTGCCACAAGCTAGTATGGCCCCAGCCGCAATGACTGGCATACCACCCATGCAACAAGTGGCTGGCGCGGTGCCCGTAATGCCATCTGCAATGATACCGGCAGCAACTGGCGTTCCTGGTGTTGCTGGCGTAGCAGGAATGCCGGTAGTTACTCAGCCGGGTGCTATGGCCGGCATATCCACTGTACCTATGATGCCTAGCGGCATGTTACCCGGTGTAGTTCCTGGAATGCCTGTAGTTCCAGGCGTTATACCAACAGCCACCGTACCTGGTATACCACCAGTTCCTGTGGCTCCTAGAATTATTACGCCACCATCGGCCAATGAACCTAAAATCACACCACCAACAAGCAACCCTCCAAGTCGAAGCATGTCCATATCTGAAAGAGCTCCATCTCTTGAATCACCGTAAGTTTATGAATTTTTATAACAGAAAACCTTTTAATTAAATCTTTAATTCATTTGCTATACCAGACAAGGTGAATGGGCCGTGAAAGCTCCAGCTAAACGTAAATATACACAAGTATTTAATGCCACAGATCGTAATCGTTCTGGCTACTTGACTGGGGTGCAAGCTCGTGGTATTTTAGTACAAAGTAAATTACCTCAAGCTACTTTGGCACAAATTTGGACTCTCTCCGATTTGGACAGTGATGGACGCTTAAGTTGTGATGAATTCATTTTGGCCATGTTTCTGTGCGACAAGGCCATGAATGGTGAAAAGATACCGCCAACTTTACCCATGGATTGGATACCACCCAGTTTTCGTAAGGCGAAATCGCGTACAAGCTCTGTATCTGGAGCTGGTTCTCGGACAGGCTCTCAAACAGCTTCCAGACATGCTTCGGTTTCTTCGCAAGGCGCCCCCGATGATCCTTTAGCAGGTTTGCCTCAAAGTAGGAATTTTCTTTTATTATTTATATTATAATTTCTTTAAAGTAAAGAAATATTCAAAGCATACATATTTATAATACATAAAAGAAATCCGTCTATCAAATGGTGCTTAATTTCCAGGTTCCTTTGAAGATAAACGTAAAGAAAACTTTGACAAAGGTCAGGCCGAACTGGATAGACGACGAAAACTATTGCAGGAACAACAGCGCAAAGAAAAAGAGGAAAGAGAACGTAAAGAGCGTGAAGAGGCGGATAAACGTGAAAAAGCCCGTTTGGAGGCCGAACGTAAACAACAAGAAGAATTGGAGAGACAGTTGCAAAAGCAAAGAGAACTAGAACTCGAAAAAGAGGAACAACGAAAACGTGAACTAGATGCCAAAGAAGCAGCCAGAAAGTAAGTTTATTTTAAATTCATTGTACGAGAATATTTTCTTTTTAAAGAAAATGTTTCTACTTACCGATTGTCTCTATTCCTATGCCTTTCTTGTTTTGGTGAAAATTTCTTTTCATTGAAAAAATTTTTTTAATGCAAAAGAATGTGTGTTAGAATTATTTTTTTTTTGTTTTTTTTTAAAGGGAACTTGAAAAGCAACGTTTGTTGGAATGGGAACAGGCGCGCATTGCTGAATTAAACTCCCAAAAACAACGTGAACAGGAACGTGTTTTAAAACAAAAGGCCCACAATACCCAACTGAATGTTGAATTAAGCACTTTAAATGAAAAGGTTTCTATTATATTTTGGTATTTCTTTTTAAAATTTATTTAAATATTGATTTTAAAAATATTTGTTAGATCAAAGATCTTTCTCAAAAGATTTGTGAAACACGTGCGGGTGTCACTAATGTTAAATCTGTTATTGATGGTATGCGCTCGCAACGTGATACTTCTATGTCAGAAATGTCTCAGTTGAAAGCCCGTATTAAAGAACAAAATGCAAAACTCTTACAATTGACACAAGAACGTTCTAAATGGGATGCTAAGGCTAAAGCAGCTGCTATTTCAGGCGATGCTGGCCAACAAGAACAATTAACCGCAGCGTTTGCAAACAAACAAGTATGAATAATTTTTGATAATTTTATAAAAATGAAATAGATTTGTGAAAATACTGAGTTATAGCAAATTTTTAAAATTTTTATATTCTCTAGATCATTATAAAGCAGTTACAAGATAAAGTTGAAAACTTGAAAGCCGAAATCGAATCGAAAAAGGAGGATATTAATTCTCACGATACGACTGTAGCCGATATCAAAGGCGAACTATCCGATCTTATAACAAAATGTGAAGAACTCTATGCAGACTACGATAAACAACGTAACCAAATATTAGAAATGAAATACAATAAGAAAAATGAAAATGTTACTGCTAGCTCAGCTTGGGATACGGGATCGGCTTGGGCTGCTACAACAACATCTAGTATTGATCAATACGCTGGCATGACAAATGATAATAGAGCCGATATAACTGCACCACCGATTGAAAATGCTGTCGATACAAGTGGTCCAGCACCGGAAGGTTTTGTTAAATACCGCGCAGTATATGAATTTGCGGCACGTAACTCGGATGAAATATCGTTTGTTCCTGGCGACATAATATTTGTGCCTTTGGAACAAAATGCTGAGCCTGGTTGGTTGGCTGGCGAAATAAATGGTCATACTGGTTGGTTCCCCGAAACCTATGTGGAGAAAATAGAAGATGTGATGGATTTCCCTGCAACAACACAAGAATTTACAGCTCAGGATTCATATAATGATAATGGTCAGCAATATGGGTAAGTAAAGAGCGAGAGAGAGATTGTGAAAAATTTAAAAGATCTATACAATTTAACATGCATTAACATTTCGTATAACAAGTGCCACTGATGTCACAGCAGCTGCTGAGGCTCCTACAGATACCTACAATGGTGATGTTGAATATTACATAGCCGCCTATCCTTATGAGTCAGCCGAATCCGGAGATCTGACCTTCAGTGCTGGTGAAATGGTGATGGTCATTAAAAAAGAAGGTGACTGGTGGACGGGCACAATAGGCGATCGCACTGGCATGTTTCCTTCAAATTATGTGCAAAAAGCTGATGTAGGTGGCGGTTCAGCGGCTATTACAAGTACAGAAACTGATATGACATCACCCTACGATGACACCTTCAAAGTAAGAATACTTTAAAACAAAAGTAAATATGTAGTTAAAGTTTTGTTTAGTTGTTAATGAATCATGACTAACAAATTTGTTGTTTGTGTGCAAATGTGTATAAAGCAAAGCAAGAAAACTTAAGCAGAACCATGACAAACAGTTTTTATAATAAAATTCAAAACAAACATTTATTCATTATAATTAATTTCTCCTCCTAATCGTAATTTCCAAACATTTTTGTGCTCTTCTCTGTCTCTCTCATTTCCTGATCTAGGATAATACCTATAATGGCAATGCTGAAAATCAAATAAGCTCTGACATAGCGGCCACAACAGCTTTGCAAGATCATCAAGAAACAGCACAGCAATCGCCATTAACAAACGATATGCCACCTGCCTCTGCTATTGATCTATATGCGGATACAAAATTAGCAGCGGCAGCAGTTGATGAAACACGTACAAATGAAGAGTTGGACATAGAAGTATCACAGATAAATACCCAATCGAATAATAAAACGCAATCAAATGAACCTGCAGAATCTTACAGTCGTCCCATGTCACGCACTTCTTCCATGACTCCAGTAATTAAATAATTTTTTTCTATCTATTTATTTCATATCTATGTGTAACTACACAAGTGTATTTTTATTGCTTTTTAACTACAATTGTTCTGTAATGCTTCTTAATGTTTTTGTTTTCAAATAACTATTATTATGTTTTTATTTTTCTGTTAAGTGTCTCGTACATAATTACAATTAATGGATTTTTAGTTGACTTTCTTTTTTTCTAATTGAGAGTTTTATTTTCCTACAGGGCATGCGGGCTAAGCGTTCGGAAATAGCACAAGTTATTGCTCCTTATGAGGCTACTAGCAGTGAACAGCTTTCTTTGACACGCGGTCAATTGATAATGATACGAAAAAAGACGGATTCTGGCTGGTGGGAAGGTGAACTACAAGCGAAAGGACGCCGAAGACAAATTGGCTGGTTTCCTGCTACATTTGTAAAGGTATTACAAGGTGGCCGCAATAGTGGGCGTAATACTCCAGTCTCGGGTAGCCGCATTGAAATGACTGAAACAATTTTGGGTAAGAATGTTTTTTATTTATGTATGTATGCGAACAGGGATTCGCGGATGACCTTTCACAAGTGGTCTAATTTATATTTCCATGTCTGGTGTGAATATCGAAATTGAAACTGATCAAAAAATAAATTGACAATTTTCTGCTGCTATGTGGAGGGTTTTAAGGATTGCGGGCTGCCTGTGTTGCTGGTCGTGGTTCTTTGTTTGAACATAATGCTGATTTAATTAACGTCTTTTGTTTGTATGAGCAATTGTAGTAATTATGTCTCATTTGATTTAGGGAGTTTGTTGATTCTGTTTGAGATTTTCTTTCCGTTTTGTAATTGATTCTGAAGTTTTTCAAGCCTTGTGTATGGTTAGCTTTAATGCGCTTGGTGTTGATAATATATCTGTTAAATTTATTAAACTCTACCAAGTGGTACTTGGACTCGAAGATCTTAGGCTTATTTCTATCCTTCCCTCATTGTCCAAGGTTGTGGAACATCTTTTGAAGATACAGCTATCTGATAAAGTGCTAACATCTCTATAAATAAATAAATAAACAAATAAATAAATAAATAAATAAATAAATAAATAAATAAATAAATAAATAAATAAATAAATAAATAAATAAATAAATAAATAAATAAATAAATAAATAAATAAATAAATAAATAAATAAATAAATAAATAAATAAATAAATAAATAAATAAATAAATAAATAAATAAATAAATAAATAAATAAATAAATAAATAAATAAATAAATAAATAAATAAATAAATAAATAAATAAATAAATAAATAAATAAATAAATAAATAAATAAATAAATAAATAAATAAATAAATAAATAAATAAATAAATAAATAAATAAATAAATAAATAAATAAATAAATAAATAAATAAATAAATAAATAAATAAATAAATAAATAAATAAATAAATAAATAAATAAATAAATAAATAAATAAATAAATAAATAAATAAATAAATAAATAAATAAATAAATAAATAAATAAATAAATAAATAAATAAATAAATAAATAAATAAATAAATAAATAAATAAATAAATAAATAAATAAATAAATAAATAAATAAATAAATAAATAAATAAATAAATAAATAAATAAATAAATAAATAAATAAATAAATAAATAAATAAATAAATAAATAAATAAATAAATAAATAAATAAATAAATAAATAAATAAATAAATAAATAAATAAATAAATAAATAAATAAATAAATAAATAAATAAATAAATAAATAAATAAATAAATAAATAAATAAATAAATAAATAAATAAATAAATAAATAAATAAATAAATAAATAAATAAATAAATAAATAAATAAATAAATAAATAAATAAATAAATAAATAAATAAATAAATAAATAAATAAATAAATAAATAAATAAATAAATAAATAAATAAATAAATAAATAAATAAATAAATAAATAAATAAATAAATAAATAAATAAATAAATAAATAAATAAATAAATAAATAAATAAATAAATAAATAAATAAATAAATAAATAAATAAATAAATAAATAAATAAATAAATAAATAAATAAATAAATAAATAAATAAATAAATAAATAAATAAATAAATAAATAAATAAATAAATAAATAAATAAATAAATAAATAAATAAATAAATAAATAAATAAATAAATAAATAAATAAATAAATAAATAAATAAATAAATAAATAAATAAATAAATAAATAAATAAATAAATAAATAAATAAATAAATAAATAAATAAATAAATAAATAAATAAATAAATAAATAAATAAATAAATAAATAAATAAATAAATAAATAAATAAATAAATAAATAAATAAATAAATAAATAAATAAATAAATAAATAAATAAATAAATAAATAAATAAATAAATAAATAAATAAATAAATAAATAAATAAATAAATAAATAAATAAATAAATAAATAAATAAATAAATAAATAAATAAATAAATAAATAAATAAATAAATAAATAAATAAATAAATAAATAAATAAATAAATAAATAAATAAATAAATAAATAAATAAATAAATAAATAAATAAATAAATAAATAAATAAATAAATAAATAAATAAATAAATAAATAAATAAATAAATAAATAAATAAATAAATAAATAAATAAATAAATAAATAAATAAATAAATAAATAAATAAATAAATAAATAAATAAATAAATAAATAAATAAATAAATAAATAAATAAATAAATAAATAAATAAATAAATAAATAAATAAATAAATAAATAAATAAATAAATAAATAAATAAATAAATAAATAAATAAATAAATAAATAAATAAATAAATAAATAAATAAATAAATAAATAAATAAATAAATAAATAAATAAATAAATAAATAAATAAATAAATAAATAAATAAATAAATAAATAAATAAATAAATAAATAAATAAATAAATAAATAAATAAATAAATAAATAAATAAATAAATAAATAAATAAATAAATAAATAAATAAATAAATAAATAAATAAATAAATAAATAAATAAATAAATAAATAAATAAATAAATAAATAAATAAATAAATAAATAAATAAATAAATAAATAAATAAATAAATAAATAAATAAATAAATAAATAAATAAAATATATTAATTTAAAATTTGTCTGTACCATTTTTTATTGAAATTTCTTAATAAATAGTTGCAAATTTAATTTATATTTTTTTTCAAATTCCTTTTCATATTAATTTATTCACTTTCTGATTATTTTTTATTTTTCTGCAGATAAAGTTATTGCTCTGTATCCCTACAAGGCGCAAAACGATGATGAGCTATCCTTTGACAAAGATGATATTATAAGTGTATTGGGTCGTGATGAGCCCGAATGGTGGCGCGGTGAATTAAATGGTTTAACTGGTCTATTCCCCAGCAATTATGTGGGACCCTTCGTAACGTCCGGTAAGAAAGTCAATGGCAAATAAATACTAAACGCTTAGGAAAATTATATAAATGTAAAAAAAGAAACAAACAGTGAACTGCTGCCGCCCTTCTTGAACCAAACAAATCCTAAACCTACTCCTTATCATGCTTTAAGTATTTTTTAACAATAATGCTCTCTCATATCTTTAAATGAATGTATATTTACAGATACTATATATAATTGTGTTATTTAATACATACATTTTTGTACTAGTAGATAATATTTTATTTATAAATATACATATATACATATTATTTTGTCTTTAGTTAATTATATTGTGTTTTTCTGATCTGATCTGATATTTATCATAAGCATTCCATTAATTATTGTTTGTTCTCTTGGTTAAAATTATTCAAATTTAATTATTAAATTTTTTCATTATCACATTATTTTGCCACATATTTTTAACTTTAATTGTTAGACAAACGAAAAAAAATTGCCAGTATTGTATACTCGGCTACAATTAGAAAATTAGAAAACAAATTTTGATTCTAAGAATATAAAATTTATAACTAAATGTGCATATATACATCATATGAATAATAAATTAATTTAAAAATGCTTTAAGTTTCTTTTATTTTTGTATTTTCTCTCTTAATATAGTGAAATAACGTCTATAATACATACACAGTTTGCTTTCGATATTTATTTAAGTTATCCTTATTATTATTTTTTTAATTTAATTACAAGTTGCCAATTTATCTGTATAAATATTTATTTGTGTATTAGTTATAAAACCGCAATTTTATTTTTTTTATTGAATTTTTGTTTTTTTTTTAATTTTTCCAAAAATATGATTTAAATAAAAAATATATATCTTTTTATTTAATTGTTTTTTACTTATATGTACGTATATCAGAATGTTTGGTAATTTTTAGGGATGCCAATTCCGACTTTATTAGTTAGTCTCTTGTGTTTTTATATTTATTTACATATATTAAATATGACTTTATTATGTATCTATATAATTTTTGTAATGCAAAACTTATACCATTTTAAAGGTATTTGCTTGCAGATAAGAACAATTTAAATTTTATTAAGATCGGCTCAATAATTTGGGGGATATAAGCATGTATTAGCTCCAAGTTAAAAAGTAAACAATACGTGCGTGTGTGTTTGTTTCTCTCTACTTTGTAAACAAAAGAGATTTCATTAATTTCAAGTTGTTTATTTAGAATGTTTTTTTTTTGTATTTTATTGTATGTATGTGTAAATGTTTGAAGCTTTATTATTAATAATTAGAATATAGTCGATTGCATCGGCCATCGGAAATATTAGAGTAAATTTTATATTGTTTTAGTTTCGTTTTTCTTTTCGACTTATGAATATTATTTTGCATTTACATATTGTTGAATACAAATTTTTTAATTAGAAAACTTTCACATCACATCAAAAACATGAAATTTAACTTTTCTTTGTGAGCAGACAAACTGAAGTTTTTAATATCACTGTCATTTTTATTTAATTGCTATTTTATAACTAAATATAACTTTAAATGAAATGAGTTAGTTTTTATTTGTTGAATTTTTAAGTGTTTTTGCTTTAAATGTTCAAAATTTAAATATCAAAATGTTTTACTTCATAAGTTACGTGTTTCATTTGCCTTGAAATCCTGCGGTCCCTTCAAATCGCATGTTGCTGAATGTTTCAAATAAAACGCCATTTACTATAATTATTCCAGTTGGGGAAATCAACGTCACGTCAACACAATACCAAAAAATTGGGGCTTGTCTACCCGTTGTCGAAAACAACTGACTACTATTGACAGGCTCGTGTTATTTTCTATACCTTATAGAACAGAAGTACACTTTCATTAGCACAAAATTGTTCTCGAGAGCGAGCAGACAAGGTCCAATGTAATGTATGAGTCAGTTAAGCGATAAAAATATCGTTTCTATGTGTGTCACCTGCGGCCTTACTCTCTATTGCGATGCGGAAGAAAAATGGAACGACATAGAACTATTTGTACACTGAAATTGGTTTCGCATCGCGAAAGAGAGTAACCCCCTCCCCTTCGATCTTTTATTGTCCCGGCTTAAATAAATGATTTGTTAAATAATTTTATTTAATTGTTAAAAATAAAGATTTTTTTTATTAAATATATCTGTTTTATATTTCTAGGTAATGTATAACAAGCTATGGCGGCACCGGCTTATTAAGGTAGAGCAAGTTAAAAACACATCTGTATTTAAAATTTATAAAGAAACCAAAAAAAAAAAACATAATAAATCCCCCCAAATTATTTATAAATGCATTAGAACAAAAAGAGAAAAACTAAACCAAAGCAAATATGAATTGTATTTATTATTAGATAAAAAGTTATAGGAAAAGAGTTACAAGTTTCATTAACCAAAGAACAAAAAATATATATAGACAAATTATTCGTACATAAACCGACATTAATAAAAACAGCATAATAATAGCAGCAAAAGTTTTTTAAAATTTGATTATGAAAAGTATGTATTTAATAAGCAAAATTTAAAAAATATTTATAATATTTAATAGAATTTAAAAGATTTGCAGTTCTATGTGTTGAAGTGTATAAAAAAAGTTTAATTCAAAATTTTCAAGAAAACTTGCATAAAAAACAATTTCATTGAGTTTCTTGGAAGTTTCAAATAATATGTTTTAGGGAATAATTTCTAGCTGACAACTGCAAATCTTTAAGATAATAGTTACAAATTTATAGCTAAACATTATGACACCTAAATATTAAATAAAATATAAAATTTTTTATTGCCCAATGAACATTTAGATAGACTTTTTCTTTTCAATCTTGCCGTTAAAGATTTAAGAAATGCAAAAAAAATAGAATAAAAAGACGACAGACCACAAAGAATACAAAAAATTCTGCGAAATCTCATTTATTAGACCTGGACTTGGACTGAAAAAACCGGATGTGGGACAGTCTTACTCTGTAGCTTGGACGGTTAACCTGATAGGTGTGTTTCTGTATGTAGACGAAGCTATAAAAACTTACTGAAAAGTTTTCCTTTATGCAAAAATTGTATTGCAAAATAGCTTTCGGGCAAGTTTGTATAACTTTGTGCACTTAAACAACTTAAACTACTATTCTTATACTTTCAAAAGTGAAAATTTAAGTTCTCAAAAAGCTATTTTTAGTAAATCATCTCACAAACTTTTCCTCTTTTTGTACTTTTACATATCTGAATGAACGTATATAGTTTTAATAAATTATGTACGTATTCCAAATGAATTTCTATTTAAATTGTTTATTGGGTATTTTGTTTGCCTAATAAGAACAAAATTTATATGTATTAAGGACAATATGCAGCTTTTTTAGATTTATTTAATAAAATGCATTTTTTGCAAATAAATAAAAAGCGAAATTAAAGGGAATTAAATCATTTTTTTATAAATGATTCAAGACACAAGTAATAAAAATAAGAAATCATTTAAACATATAAATGGGTGTTTTTGATTACAGCGTTTTTTTTTTCAAAATTTATTCATAAATATCTTATAAAATTAAATAGATACTTATACATAATATAGTGCAGTGGCAAGCAAACTGGAGGAAATATTTTAAAATTATCTGGGTCTTAGTGAATAGCTGCAAAAGCTCCAAGAAAATCTAAACATTTCTGATGTAAAATGCTGTTTCTCTAAATGCGAAAAATTCATTCAAACGTTTATTTTGAAAACAAAAAAGAAAAAATGAAAAACAGATTTTTATTTGTTTCTAATATAAATGTTCTAATATAAATGTTTTGTTGGCATTTAGCGAAACTGGCATTAAAATTAAATTATTGCAACATTATTATTTAACAGAAAAAGTTATATTTTTGCAATTTTAGGAAACTAACTGCCTGTTCTCCGATATCGAAAGAAAATTAGCTTTCTTATAATTACATTAAAAACAAAAACAAAATTTTAAGAGTTGTTTTTGTTTCAAATGTAATATTTCGAAAGAACATTTTCTTTCGATATCGACGAACAGGCAGTAAAAGTACTTAATAATTTTGTTGGTATTATTTTGATCAAGTGGTTGTTCCCATTTATGAAACGATTCAAAAAAATAATAAGAACGAATATTGCTTAGGGTTTCTCCATCGTAGACACTAGACACTGCAAGAGATGAAAAGTCAGTATTAGAGATGCTAAACGGGAATCCCGATCCTGGTACATGCAAAAGATATGTTTTTCACTGTCACCTTCTACATTAAAAACTATTTGAAACACCCTGTTGTAAAAGAGATAAAATAACAACTTTGCTACGCTTGCACATAGATTTAGAGACTCTAGTACTAAATCCCGAAGCCCGGGATTTTCAAAAACCAGTCCCGATTAGCATCTTTAGTTCGTACAACACCTCTGCGACAGTCCGGCAATACAGACTTAGTAGCACTAATTTCGAAATTTTTTTAGGTTGGAAAAGATCCTGTGGACATCACAATAGGACTAAAGGCTTTTGAATGTAATTTCTGTAATGCACTATACTGCACTGGTAATAAAGCCATATGATCTTATTGCGTACTTATTTTGTAAAAACCCGGAATTGGGTGTATTACCTTTGGCAAACGAAAATCGGTACATTGTGTCGATAGTGGGTCCCTGCCTCTCCATGTTATTAGATGTACTACATTATCTGTTGAAATATTGAATTTTTTAATATTTATTTTTTTTTAAGTTTTATTTTTTCTATGGATATAATATCCTTACAGACAGTTAAACAATATAATTACACATAGTAAATACAAATAAAATACAAAATTATTGATTATTTAACAGAACGATAATTTTAAGTTTCATAACATTTATAAATAAAGAAAAATCTATAATTTTATAAAATTTATTAAATTTATTGCACATCAAAGCAATTCAAAGTGTCGAGAGGGACGCTGAGGAACATTAAACGAAATGTTATCGATCAGGAAATTAGAAGAAATAACACCATTGTTTAAATTTAATATAAACGACTTATTCAACATAGTCCTTAGGCTTTTAAGAGTTGGAAGTTTGATTAGAGCAAGACGGCAAAAGACTTAAGAAACAAACTTAGTGTTACTTTAGGGGTTAACATGCGCTAGGCGATTCAAATACTTAAAAACGCAAAAGACTTAAGAAACAAACTTAGTGTTAGGTTTTTTTCGTTACGAAATTTCTTGATTCGGTCGCCGCGCTCACAGGCCGCCATAAAAGCGATGCAATAACTTTAAATTAATTTTGTACAGATTCAATGTAATTGTTGTGAGTCATTTATATAGGATCTCAAACTACAAATGCATATTCTAAGACAAGTCTGACGAGGGAAACATAAAGTTGCTTTGTAGCCAATGCGTCTTTAAATTCGTTTGCCCATCTTTTGATAAAACCAACAATACACCGTACTTTATTTACAGTTATGGAAATATAATTAATAAAGTTCAACCTAGCGTCCAACAAAACTCCAAGATCCAACTTTGTAAAACAATTTTCTAGCTGGTGGTTCTCCAAAGAATAACTTACTTTTATATAGCTTCCTCTTTAGAAGGACATTTTTTCAATTTAAGCACCATCAAATTTAAATTACACCACCATGACTGAAATGAGTCCAAGTCTTGTTGAAGTAGACTGTGATCTGCATACTGATTAAAACTTAGGAAAATCTTTACATCATACGCATACAATTAAAACGTTGGAGAATTTAATAACGTTAGGAATATCATTTATAAATAGAGTAAACAGCAATGGTCCAAGATAACTTCCTTGTGGCACTCCAGATAAAACATATATCGATTTAGATGTGACACATTGTTTTCGATTTAATAAATATGAATCAATTCATTTGAGAGAGTTATTTGAAATTAATAGTAAAGGAGATTTTGCAGAATGGGTTATTAATGTAAGCAGCTGTTCACATATTTCGTCTCGTAATTTTGATCGAAACGCTTAAATCTGAAACGAACAATTTCTAAATGGGTCTAGATATTTGATACAATTCCAATTTTTTTTGCCTGTCACTGTAACTAAAATTAATAAAAGTATATAAATCAGGTTTGGTGTTTGCAACAAATAATAAAAAAAAATTAAATAAAACAGTAAAATATAAAAAAAGCCATAAACGTATTAACCACCTTTTTAAGTGTTTCTTGAAAACTTACATACAAATAAATAATAAAACTTAAAATATAGAAATGCCTAAGAAATTACCCAACAAAAGTATCATATTCCAGAAATCAATATCATTCCAAAAAATTAATTTAATTTGTATATACTATAAAAAAACAATTTAAATGTTAAACGTTATTAAAAAATTAAAAAAAAACAAAACATATTTTTTATTAAAATCATAAACATTCTTTCTTGATTAAATTATAAAAAAACCACTAAAATATCATCATCGTTAAATTATTAAATTATCATCAATCTCTCATTAATTCTCATGCTCTCATGCTCTCATTATCCTCTTATTTAAATTAATTCATACATATTCATTCATACGTATTTGTATCAATCAATCACTCTGTCAGCCTTTGAAATAAATAAATAATAAAAAAAATAAATAAAAATTAAAAAATTAATGCAAATAATTAAACAATTAAAATTCTTTATAATTAATTTATAAGATTTGTTGCTTGTATTTGATCATTATTATAAACTATCTAAAAACAAAAAAGAAATAAAATAAATGTTAATTAAACAAAAATACAAAAAACTATTTTTTTTCCTCAAAAAAATACTGCCACTTTATTGAATTTTTAAATTCGTATATTTAAATGATTTCGTATTCAAGCATATCGTTTGTTAATATTTAAGCTTATCCTTGTTATCTACGTCACATTATTATCCTTTAATATTATATCTAATTAATTAATTTAGCTTTAATTATTTAGTTAAATTATAAATATATATATAGAGCTAATCTTGTAAATATCAACATGTTAATTCGATTTAAATAGGCACAGGGATTTTGTTGAGACTTTTAGACAAATTTAAAAACTTTGTGAAAATTTTTGTTACCTCGGCAATTCAATATTAAGAAGTTATTTGGGCTTAAAAATTTACTAATATTATTGTATTTTGAAGCGGGCTTTTAAAGATTTACAAACCAACTCAATTTAATGAAGGTACACAGAAAGAAACACGCCCTACTAAATTCAAGTATTTTCTACTTTGAGTACGAGTCGAAATTAACACCACAACGTTTTCGAAATCATCGAATAGATAGAGTACTTCTGCTTCTTAAATTTGCCACTGTATTGCGGTGCTGACGTCAGGTAGTTAAACATCAACCATTTAAACACCGCTGAAATGTGTGGTGAGAGCTTCTTTCAAACTTTTACCAAACAATTTTAATTATTTTTATTACAGACAGGAATTTATATCCTATTGTTTAAACAAAAGCTATCAGCTTTTGAATACAGTAGTTTTCCGATATAACGAACATAATTGTTGTCAGGCTTGTTCGTTAAAGCGAATTGTTCGTTATATCCAGTACTAAATTACAAATTAATATCGCGGTCTATTTTATTCATAACTATAAATATGTATAGTGTTTTTTCTTATATTTTATTAAAATTAAAGTAATTAAAAAAAATATTTCTTTTAAAAATATGTATAAGAAAAGGAAAAATTCATAAAAACACCGTAATAAAAAATAATGCATTTAAAAAATTTGTTAAACACAGTCTGCTTATTGGAATGGATATCTTTTTTTAATGCTGGGCCCATTCAATAAAAATTTCGAAGTGCTTAATGACATCTTCGTGTTTTTATTTGGGCTCAAGCTCTTGATCATTTTCGTTTCGCTTTGTTTTACGAGTACAAAATATTATTTTTATTCGTAATAAAAATTTGGGTGTTCGTTAAATGCGATGTTCATTAAATCGAATGTTCGTTAAATCGGAATACTGCTGTACTTAGTTACGTATATTGTCCCAAATTCCCCTTCTGAATACAAATAATTTAATTGAATAATTAAATTAACTCTCAATTAAACAGCTGTATGTAATTATTTTATTTTAAGTAAATCAGTTGAACTCAGTTTTAATTTATGTACTAACATCATTATCGGAAAAAAACCAAACATCGCCCAAGGTTTGATTTTTTTTAAATACCTCCAACATTTTGTTTTTAGTTGCTTGAAGGTTTAGTAAAAATTATAGTCTAGTGAAAGTGAAAAAATGTGTATTAGTTGCAGAATATGGTAATACTTAGCTATTATGCAGACAAACAAAAAGGGAAAGCCCCTAAAAAATATCAGTTTTCACACCTTAATCTTTCATTGGAATGCATTTTCACCCCCTTTAAAATTTCTACTAAATGAAAGGAAATCCCTTAAATCTAATGGGAAACCTTATAAGCTGGCAACTCTGGCTTAAAACGAATTTGAACCAAAAAATCAATTTTGTAAGCATCAGCGTTGAAGCTAATTCGGCGCAAAAGAGTCGATATTTCCTTAGCCGTCGAAATTGTCAACTCAAAACTTTTGTAGTTTTGCTTAAATATTTTGAAAAGCTATTTTTCAACTAGTGATTCATTTTTACAACTATTTGCTTTAAGGCAAGTTGTGAAAGTAGGGGTTGGAAAAAGCGTAGCAATAAAAAACCCGACACTTTTACCATTGCAGCAATGTATGTATTTGCTGTTGTTGTTATTCTTATTTATTACCTTTTCCTATATCAAAGCACTTTATCATCATTATTTTTATTTTAATTGTTCATGAATTGAAACTGATAAAGTGTTAAATATGTAAAAAATATATGATAAAGTGATCTGCTGGAGAAAATCTGTTTCTATATAATATGATATTTTCATATGTTTTAAGTTTAAACTTGAGATCGATTTTCATGAAATTTAACTAATTAAACAATTTTAAAGTTCAAAGTTAATTTTTTAATTTTTTTTTCTAAATAAATTTGCTGCGGGTTTTTCGCTTTAGGTGAACTGGTTTGAAAATAAGCCAAACGCTTTTAACGCCCGCTGAATTCAGTAGCATGTTTAACATATTTTGCCTTGTTAATCTGTTAAATAATTTATTATGCATTCGCATGAAAGCAGAAAATTTCTAATAAATAATAGACATTTCGATAGTTTGGCTGAGGAGGGAACTAGCCCTGGATGTTCGCCCTGTTTACTACAACATAATTTAAATGCAATCATATGATTCAGTTTTAATATTTAGCTTTTAGATTATGATCATGATCAACCATGTTTTTGTTATGCAATAATCTATATATCAACTTCTATATAATTAATAGGCAAACACAGCCGATTTTGACAAAACTTATATCCTTTTGAAGATATTTATTCACAAATGTATACAATTTATATTTTGTTTAAATCGCTTCAATATTTTGGGAGCTATAAGCGTTTAAAGTTGCTACTAATACTTGCAAATTATTGCACATGCAAGTGTGTATCACTTTCAAATTGAAAAATAAACAAAGCTTGCATGTGTGCTTGTCAAATTTGAAATGAGACAAAGTATTTTCTATAATACTTTGTAAACAGCTAATAGCTAATAAGTTTTAGGCAGTGATGGCATTTTGGTGCTTTTCGGGTATTTTTGATGCTTTTTGCCTCTCCATACGCGCGAAATTTTGTTAAATACGCGTTTTTGAAAAGGGATATTTACAGTGCTTTTCACAATTTCTCACAGTGCCATTTGTGCTTTTTTGTAAAATTGGGAAATGTTTTTAGTTACAAAAGTTGGCTACTTTTTTTAAGCGCAAATATTTATTTTTTAGCAAGCATGATTTTTATCCGCTGGGGTTGAAAGAACATTCAGTTTAATGAATTAAAAATTTGAAAATGCATTTCTTAGCAATTTTCAACTGCTTTTAAATGTTTGTGGCAAAATAAATATTTTATTACAACTGTTTTGAGGCCTGATTGCGAAGACGAAATGGATATTTTTGATAGCAAAATAAACGAAAAATCGATTGAAATGCTATCAGGAATTTCATTCGACTTTGAATTCCCTTTTTTCAATCGATTCATACGATGTTATCTAGAATTTACAGAAATTTGTATACTACACATCGATCCTTTAATGCAACACGATCATATTTTCAGAACCCATATCTTTTAAGTTACTTAGAAAAAAGACGTGCGGCACTCAGGGACTGCCGCGGCAAAGCTATTGCATAGCATTTTTTTTATCAACTTATGCAATTATAATTATTTATTTATTTTTTATTTATGCAGTATTTTTTTTCTTTGATAGTAATTCAAGTTACACTTTTTGAGCGTGGTGATTTTCTTGATTCTTGATAGCTTAAAAATCTATATCATTTTTTGTCAACCACGATTGCTCGTAAGTAAGCCATTTTGTGTTTTCCTACAGGTAAAAATCTGTTCTGGCAATACTGAATGTTAATGAAATCAATAGCATACTTTAGGAGTTAACATACGCTAGGCGATTCAAATACTTAAAAAAAAGACTTAAGAAACAAACTTAGTGTTAGGTTTTATTTTCGTTACGGAATTTCTTGATTCGGTCGCAGCGCTAAAAAGCCTGCATACCTGCTAATATTTTTAGTATTTCACTTTTGATAAATGACTACGGTGCAATAAAGGAGCGATATGTACATAAATACATACATACTTTTAAGTTTTGTGCAAACAAATTATTTATTTTATTTAATTATTTATATTATACCTAATGTACATATATGTACCATGTACATATATCCTTTTACTCCTGTTTTTGTTTTTTTACGTTTTTTTTTTAAACTTTATTGAATGAATTTTGATTTTATTTTAATTAGTATGTTAGTAAATTCTGCTATTTGATCTCATGTCCTTTATTTATTTTGAAGCAAAAACTTTAAATTGTATTTTGGGTATTTACTTTAACTTTCTTATGAATTGCTTAATATTTCTTGGCATAACTATAATTTTTAAAATATTTTTATGGTGCTTTTTTAGCCTTTCTAGAAATTTTTTTACGCTTGTTACCCTTTTTGGTACGGTGCTTACAGTGTTTTTGTTCTTCCTAGAGAAACCAACACTGGTTTTAAGTTGTTTATTTAAAATGTTTTTTGTTTTTGTATTTTATCGTTTATATTTATGTAAATTTAATTACTAGAATATGGTCGATTGAGTCGGCCATAGGAAATAGTAGTATATACAGATACACACACATTGCTTGGCATTAATGCTGCCTTTACACACTATGTATTTCACAGTGTGCTTGTCAAATTTCCCACTGCAAAATGCATACGTTGTGTGTAAAAGCAAAAAAAAATTGCTTCTGTAAATGTCAGGCCGCTTTTACAGTGCAAAAACTTTCAATTATAGCGTGTTCTATTTTCAACTGACAAACCATTAAACATCAGCTGTTTTGCAAGTCAATTGTATATGGCGGCTAGAAAATAGCATTTGTGATTCGGCAAATGCTTAAAAATATATTAAAATATATATTAAAGAAAATGTTTTTATACATATATTTTAAAAAACAACATTTTGAATTACTTCAATACAATTGTTCATACTGTTGTGATGAATGAAATCAAAAACTCAAGTGTAAAAGCAAAAATTATAAACCGTAAATGTACAATTTTGACAAACATGCGCATTTACAGATGCATTTTGAAGCTGACAAACACACTGTAAAATACATATAAGTTAATGCGTACATTAAAACCGGTTTTCCATATAAAAATCCAACATTAAACCTTCTATAACTTTATTAATCGTTTGTGAATAAGGCCAATAATGTACATATAAAGGCAGCATAAGTTGGTTAAACTACAATTTAAGCTTGAATATTTACGTTTAAATATTTTACTCTCCGTCAAACTCTGTGCCTACAGCAAAAATAGCTCTTAAATAATATTTGTGTAATTGTTATTAGTTTAACTATCTCTTGTAACCTTCTCCCTCTATTTTTAAGTATCTGCTCTTAAGTATATAATACTTACATATAGATAAAGTTTATAACAGTATTAAGCTCAACTTAAATTTACGTGAAACAAAACAAAAAGAGAAGCTTTTGAGGAACTGTACGTTAATTTAAAGAATATATACTGTTCAATTTGTTAAAACTATTCAAAATGAGAATTTTAATTAAGCCCCGAGTAAAAATCCTTTTCTATTTATATTACGATTTGAAAAATAAATTAATATTGCTAAAATATTATCTATATACTCGTACATACATTAACATTCAAATATATTATAATAGTTATTTACTTATGTACTCTTATTGCATACTTAAACTGATTGCAAAGCTAAAAACTATTGATTGTTTGCGTTGAGTTGTTTCAAATTAATCAATTATAATAGAATTATGCAATATATATTTATAAAATGTATTTTTAAATATCATAACAACATGTTGTAAGTCTTAAGCTATTCGATATTATTGGCAATGTAATGGCGAAAATTTCAGACTAAAAATTTGTTCATACTTATTTAAACACTCAGGGCCAGATTCACAGTCTTCCGTTAACTAAATGCAAAAGTTTAGCCACTGATGCTTACATATATGGAAGATCATTGTTAACTAAAGGCTGTGAATTTAGGTCTTTAGTATTCGTTAGTGTTACTTAAATTTAATTTACAATTGAAAATATGTGTAAGCTCGTAACTAAATGATTGTTTTTCCTTAACATTACTTGAGGCCATATCAAAAATTTCTATAGTTTAAAGTTGATTCTCAGTTGAGTTACACTTGAAGAAGAAAAAAATATATAAGAAAAGCTACTAAACAAACAATTAATTCATTTATCCATCTACTAAAGTGCGCTTCATTAAGAACCAATTAAATTAAACAAAAAAAAAAAAAAAGAAAAGAGAGAAGAAAAAACATAAACAATTAATCAAATTATAACAAAACAAACTCTATATCATTAGTATTGAACATGAAACTAATTATAATAATTAATCCAAATATAATTTTCCATCTTGTGGACTGCGCAACGAGTTAAAAAAAAACATTAAAAAAAACATTCAAATTTACATGATCACACGTTCACACACAGAAACAGACAGACATAAGCCCAGTAAATAAAAAATAAAAACTTAATAAAATCTATACATTAACATTTTCAATATTTATACAAATAAATAAATATTAAATTAAATGCAATACACGTAAATATTCGAATATACTAAAATATTTATGTAATCATTTCAAAAACTTGCGATTACCACATTGAGCGAAAATAAAAAATAAGAATAAAATTTATAAACCTCATCATACTAATAAATAAATATAATAAATAATAATAATATGAAAATTATTAAAATAATAGTCAAAATATTAACCAAAAAAACATAAAAAATAAATAAATATTTGATGCAATAAATGTATAAAATTGATTTGAAAATTATTAGTTATAATTGTGTTTTATTTCTATTTAAATCTCAGGTTAAGGTCAGACGAGTCGAGTGTTTGACGAAATAAAGATAAAATATAAATGATTAAACAGAACAAGTCTGCAACTTCAGGAACAATCGCTTGGTGGCCCATAATAAAATCGACGTCAGCCCCAGTTCTGTTTCATCATTCAGGCTGAACAATATTTTTCATACAGTTTGTCATAAAATTTTGCCAGAGAATGTGGTCATGAAATAGAATCTATTTTATATTTACAGCGGTTTTTCATATACACTCAATTTTAGACACTCATTGTCTCAACAATGTTATTGTGTTTTCATGAAATCACGTACATTTTTCATAGGAAAAATGCAAACAATAATAAGAGAGATTTTGAAGTTACAGCCGTCGATTTTATTATGGGCCATCAGCGTTTGTTCCTGTAGTTGCAGATTTGTTCTGTTTCATCATTAATGTGTATTCTACCTTGTTTTTATATCTTTAATTTTTCTCTCTGTTGATTTTTAAGCCCGACTAGTGTTGCCATATAGGTTTTTAACTTCAAGTTCACCCTTTTCAAATAAAATTCAGGTATGGAATCGTCACATTCGTTATCGTATCGGCAATCGTACGAAAATGAATTAAATGCTACGCGAATCGCTTGAATTTAATGGCATTGTGAAATACAATTGCAAAAATTTCCATTCAGTCATCCGATAGTGTATGTTACATTTCAATTTATTGCGAATTATCATCGGCTTAAGAAAGTCATAGTACGAAAAATGATACGTACGTTCATGGATGTGACGATTCCACCCCAGGTTTTTTTAAGACAAATTCAGAATTGTCCAAATGGAAACACATTCAATATTTTTCAAACCAAATTCGGCATTTTAAAGATCAAAATCAGGCTTTTTCAAATGAATTTTATCTAAAATGGGCTGATTTTGGTTTGAAAAATGCCGAACTTGGTTTTAAAAATACTGGGTTTGATTTGTAAAATACGGAATTTGTGTTGGAAAATTCAAAACTACTTTTTTAAAAACCTGGGGGCGAATTACGGCATTCGATATCGAATGAAATTTCCATACAAATTCAGAAAATTTTTTTTATGGGATTCCGTTCGATACCGAATGCCGTAAACTGTCCCCTGAATTTGATTTGGAAAAGACCCAATTTGAAGTTAAATTCATACATTTTTTTATCGTTACATTATACATTTCTTCATTAAACTTGCTATTCATTTCTTTTGTTTGTCCAAAATTTTTACAATTACGATCAGATTTTTTCAAAAAGTCTATGGTCCTTAAAATACCACACAATGTTGGTGTATCTAATTTATTTCTTAGTATTTTCTTATTGATATTGATTTGAGAAAAATTCTTTCGACGTTAGCTGTTGCTACTGGTATTGAAAAAACTGTGTAAACTAATTTTTTTTTTTAACAAGGAAAAGCCTTAGAGCCATCGCAACGATTTGCATTCAAAATGATTTCCCAAAATATTTCAATATTCTTTTCATTCAATAAATTCTATTCTTTAAAGTTGAATTGGAGTAATTCTCGCCATTCGTCATCAATTTGTTAAATATTATTCGAATCGATAAAATTTGAAGAGAATTTCGTTAATTGGGAAATACTTTCATTATTGCTTTTCATAATATTAATTTAGTAGGTGCCAGGAACTCAACAGATTTCAAAAAATCGCTGTCAAAATCAAACTTTTTTAATAAACTGTTACATAACTCAAGATAAAACTTATTTATGAGTAGAACTAAGTGCTATAGTTATTTGGGCTCCCAAGTATATATCCTTAATATTTTTAAGATAATATTTAACATTAACGGTTTGATAAAGGGGGGGGGGGGTGCGCTCTAACCTGATGACGCGCAGTGTATGTACAATTATTAACATAAATTTTGTTGAACATTTCAAAACACATATATTCATCTTTCACAATGCATTCAGATATTTTTAAGCACAGACGACGAATTTCATTATAAAGTAAAGAAGAAAATATGTAGTTTAGTTAACAGGAATCTCAAGCAGTAGACTAAAAGTGCAAAATATCACATATTAAAAAATGTTTTTTTTGGTAAAAAAAATCTTTTAATCTTTTTGACACCTCAAAAAACTTATAAAATAAGATAAATCTTCACAAATGGTAACACTGCACGACGTTAAATTGTAAGCGTCACCTCTGCTCATTTTAGATACATAAATAGGAAAAGACAAATTTTTAGATCCCTTTTTTTTCTCCTTGGTTGCCAACCGATTTTCTTCAGTCTTTTGCCAAATAGTTAACATTGTTGAGCTTTAGTGACCCGACTATTTAATCTTTGAATTGGTTTAGTATTAAAGGAATAAAAGGCTCATAAAGTTTTTTTAGATTTTTTATAAATGCCTTCGTATGCAATTTTATTTCGTTTATTGTTTTTCCCATGGAGAAGGGAATAAGTTGGGTAGTTTTTTCTCTTTAAATGGATGCAGCTAAAATAGGTATACATTTAAACTGGCGCACGGTGGCTGAAAATCGTTTTTCATTGGCCAAAAGTCTTTTTTTTTTGTCACCGATTTTTAAAATTTTTACGCCCTTTTGCAGCTAATATATCCAGATTAAGGTAGCCAAAAAATTAGGTTAAACTATTGATAATTGTGAGCGTGGCATGCTGTCAAACTCAACGGTTTTTTTAATTTCAGAAAAAGGTGTTTTTCTTTTGTTTTTTATCAAAAATAAATGGTTACTACTCGCAAGCTATCATCGATAATGGCCTGCGGTCTTTTTTATAATGTTGGTAGGATTATAGTCTTTAGTTTTTGTAAGTGGTCAGAGCTCTAGCGTTTAATATTAAGGGCGTTACGGAATATTTATGAAACTACTATATTTTTCTCAAATTTAAACTTTAGTAGAATAGAACTTCTAGGGAACAAAAGGGAACAAGAAATGTATACCACCCGGAGAAAGGTGAAAGTGTCCTCTTTACCGCTATATATACTTTTGCACCCGTGACGAGCCGTGTGTAGAACACTTTTTTCATTTTAATGAAATTACTCCAAAGTACTCGTATACAATGGTGTATATAATTTTCACTTTTTTGCCTAAAAGTTTATGTTTTTACTTTAGACTACGTAAAACTAAAAAAATTAAATATAATACCTGCGAAAGGGTTTAATGGCTTTGTTTTGATCAGCCAAAAATTGGTAATAAAATTATCACAAATTATCACAAAATTCTACAGTAAACATATGATCTGTTTCTAAATTTACCTGTTATCAAATGTTAGGGTCAACCAAAGTCATAATCAATTTTATAACAATAATCGGGACATTAAACCACTAAAAATAAAAAAACAACCCAACAACAACAACAAATATTGGCGAGATACTAATCAGTTTTACCTGATATTAAGGTCTGGACAACATGTGCAGTTTTGTGCAATTTAAGCACTACCTGCTATGAAATTAAAGATCAATGTGTGAATAACATGTATCTAAAAATGTACAAAACTACGTATTCGATAAGGGATTACTCAGTAATAAGTTAATCCTTTAAGTGTACGGCTAAAACATAACAGACGCAAATAAAAATATTCAGAAAAATATGGGGAGCTTCAGTTATAAAGAACTGATGGAAGAGTATTTTAGAAACAAAAACCAGGAAGATGTTCTTAGCTACGTTAAAATAAAATTAAACTTAAATTCGTGTAGCACCGAAATGCAAGAGCAATTATCTAATTTCGTCAAAGCACTAAAAAAACGCTACAAAGAAGTTCGCTACAGTAAACAAAACTTTTATATAAAAAGTGCAAACTGGTTAGAAGGCCAACTTACTGTCGCTGCAGAAACAGCAAAGCAAGATAAGGCTGGAAGACCACGCAAATCATTGGACAACTGCAGCGATAGATCTAAGAGGCGGAAACTTAAAGATATCAACGATGCAATTGGTTGTACAAATATAAAAGAATCTTTCCTACATCAATTACGATCACAGAACCAATTACCAAAAGTGGATATCATTGAAAAAGTTGTTAAAGCTAGTCCAGTGAGAAGAAAACGGATTCTTAAAAGTATACCAACTCCGAGTGATGTAATACAGTACACAAATGAGGAGGCATTAGCATTATTTCTGGATTTGAAATTAACAAAACAGCAATATATTAAGCTCAGACTGCGTGCGATTGAAAAAGGCTCAAATATGTATCCAGCATATCATCACATAACCGCTGCTAAAATGGACTGTTTGCCATCAAAGGACACTATTACAATCACACCAATTTCGGCAGAGGTACAACTACAATCTCTACTTGATCACACAGCCGAACGCTTGCTACAATCAATAACAGGAAATGAGTTAAAGAAATGTGGAAACACAAAGTTAATTCTTTTTTTGTAAATGGGGATGTGATGGTTCTTCGGGACAAAAACAATACAAACAAGTTGTATGTGAAAATATATCGGACTCAGATATGTTCATGGTATCATTTGTACCATTGCGATTGAAAAAGATTTTGGAAGATTCAGAGCCTTCGACTAGTACAACGCAAACAATGAATATTTGGGAAAATGAGACACCATCTTCTACGAAATACTGCAGGCCAATCAAATTTGAATTCAAAAAAGAAACTCATGATGCCATTAACAAAGAAGTTAGTGATATCAAGACCCAAATTGCAACACTACAGCCATTACAATTACAGTTAGATGGGCAGCAAATTGAAGTAAGCTACCAATTAGTGCTGACAATGATAGATGGAAAAGTAGGTCAGGCTTTGACTAGCACGAAGGCTGCATCCATCTGCATTATATGCCAAGCAACATCAACCCAATTAAACCAAGTCCCGACAAAATCATTAGATAATATCATTAACTTTTTTTTCAAGTGTAACTATTCTTTGAGTGTAAACAAATTTGCAAATTTGACAGCAAAAAATTTTTAATTTTTCTGTAATAATAGCAAAATCTCTAGTTGATTTTACTATTTTTTTTTTTAGTGTAAAATTTTTTTTGAGTGTAACAATAAAAAATTCCATTATTGCAAAAAATATTTATAATTATTATTAATTTCCAAATATTAAATTTTTTAATTGATATGTAAATATGTAAATTTTTTAATAAATAAAAAAATAATAAACCCATATTTCACTCTAAAAGTTAAAAAAATTCAAAAGTTCAACTTTGACCTAGAATTCCTTAAAAAGTCCTTAATCAATTTTAATGTAATTTAAACTGAGTCCAAGCTGAACTAAATATCTATCCAATAAAATAAAAATTACTTCAATATTTTGATCGGTTCAAAAGTTACAGAATTTTGGCCAATGAAAAACGATTTTCAGCCACTGTGATGGCGGTCGAATTTCGACCACTAGGCGTACTCTCCTTGTAGTTATTCCCTTCTGTCTATTTTTGTTGTCCAACGAACAGAAAGTTCTCTTAGCATTGTATGAGTCTAGCTTTTTAAATATGAGTGTAAACAATAAAAAATTAATCGAGAGCGGTCGTGGGCACGCGGTTGTAACGAGGGTGGCGTTGGCTCAGGTAGTAAGCACGTTGACTACAAACCGAAGGACCTGGGTTCAAACCCAGTGTCAGACAGAGTCATGAAATAAAAAACACCACGCATTTCTCTGATGTGCATTGGTGTGTCAGTTGTTGGCGGAAGGTTTCAGTGGCGAAGGCATGGTCACTGGTCACTGAACAGTACCAACTTCAGCTGATACTAATTCCAATGTAACATCAGAGCGCCCTCCTTCGTTGGTACTGAGTAGCACAATCAACGGCGAAGTAAAATAAAAGAAGTGGCTACTAAACTAAACACAGCTTCAAAAACTCGTATGTCCTCCTCGCCACCAGAGGCGCTGCAACACTGCTCTACGAATAAACGTGCAGAAAAAAAGCAGAGTTGTAAAGAACGAATGAAGCTTCACCTCCTTTCATATCTATCACTATCCCTTTCCACTAGTTCCAGCACAATGCATTGCATGTGTAGGGGTCATCATCCCCTGAGTGCTGGTCCAAGATAAAAAAAAAAAAAAAAAAAGTTCCTTTTGCTGTATATAAAAGCATTACAATGAAATAAATTTAAGAGTTATTGGAAAACCAGCAAAATATGAGTTGGACGCGTACACGATGGATTCCTCGCAATATTTAACACTACAAACTTTAAAAAAAGGTTTTCGTAACCAAAATCAAAGGGCTTGTTTCTCTAAATGCGAAAGAAAGAAATTTTCATTCCAACATTTATACTGAAAACAAATTCAAATTTTAAAGTGTCTTCCAAAAAGATACGCATCAAAGAACTAAAATTTTAAAGCGAAACCATCAGATGTTTACTTAATTGTAAAGTGGGGGCTGTGCCATTAATAATGGAAAACAATATCAGCCAAATGGCCAGCGCGGCTCTTGCAAGACCATATTCCTTTCATGCAATGTTCCATCATCAATTCGCACATTTGCAGATGTATGTTGATCGAAAACTTCATGAATTTCAACTTTAAAGTATTAAATCGATTGTGGGTTTTCTCTAATACTATGGGCTACAATATTTTCAGTTATTCTAAGTCGATTCGACATCCGTAGCGGTCATACGAATACACGTGATCTGGAAACTTCAGACGGTCCGATAGGTAGCCTTAGTAAGAGGGTAGCATTGTCATTCTTTGCGTACAACATGTTACATAAAATTCATTTGAGTTAGATCTGAATAACTGCGTTCGGCCCCACACCAAGAATTTTATTCGAATAATTTTTATCGAATGTTTTAGTCTTATGTTTTTCGAATAGTTTTATTCGTATAGTTTTTTATTCGAATGAATTCATTTGCATTATTTTAATTCGAAAGTTTGATTAGAATAAATTTTATTCGATTAACTTTTATGCGTATACTTAATTCGAAAAGTTTTATTCATACCATTTTCATTCGATTGATTTTTTTTTCGACCATTTTTATTCGAATATTTTATTTTAAAATTTTTTATCGGCATATCAAATTCTCCGACTAATAATATTCGCATAATTCTTTATTCGAATGAAGTTACTTGAACAATTTTTACTCGAATAATCTTGTTCAAATATTCGATTGACTTTATTCGAGCAAATTTTTTTCAAACAACTTTTATTCGCATGCTTTTCAAGTACCATTTCGAATCAAGCACGTTGCGTTGTATACAAATGTCGTTATAGAGCATTTCGTTTCTAGCTCTCATTTGATAGTTGTTTTGAGTGTAACAGTGACAAAAAGAACTACATACCAATGTTCGTCCTAATAACATTTGATAAAATATATGCCCACGATAAAGAATATATCATTGACATGCATGAACTAAAATTATTTGCGGACAATATAAAGGTGCTTTATGAGAATTGTTCGCATTTTTCGTAGTTGACGTGACCGTCAAGGATGGTTTGGTGCTCGTAGACGAGGTCCTGTGTTAATTTCCTGCATAAGAAATAAATCATAATCATAAATTCCTCTCCTAAAACGTTTCATGTTTGTTTTCGTACACATACATACATTGCTTTCGATTTTTCTTATCTATTAAATTTATTCACCAATTTTATCTTTTTAGGATTTTGTAAAATACTATTTAATATTTATTTATTAAATTACAATTTAACACGTATCATTAGAATTTGCTATCTATAGATAGAAATTTCTATTGATTCCCTCAGATTTATTGTTGAAATAGAACAAAATGGAATATGAGGTCGATATTAGAGACAGTCGTCTAGAAATGTAGAAATCGATCTTCATCATAGCTGAGCCCCCATTTTATTGACTTCTTCATAAGCGTTTATCCAAACCATTTCTTAAATTTCTAAAGACATTTTGGAATATAATAACTTTAAATTTAACTACTCAAAGGAAGTGGTTGATTACAAAGGAATAAAACTCAACCAACATATGTTGAGTAGCAATAGAAATGTCCTGGCAATGCCTTCAAGTTTCAAGGACACAAACCATTTAAGTACATATGACCTGGAAAGTCCAATAAATATGTATGCATTATATACATTGTAGATTGGAAAATTGCTATAAAACTCATAGCTTCCCAGCCATAAAAGTATTAAATATATTTTGCTTCCAAGCCATAAATTTCTTTACTGAATAAATTTATACGCAATTGCGCTATAAATTATCATATTATGAGTCTGAGCAAAACTGTGAATATGTTTTTATAGCTTTTCTACTAAAGTTTAAGATGCTTCAGCTAACACTTTGATTTTAAAGATTTGAAATATTTATTCAGATAAAGTTTTAGGGGCGTTGGATTCTTTGTTGAACTAAACACCAAAAATAGCGACAGCAATTTAGCAAAGTTTTAAGGCAATTGATAATTGGTAAGTGGATTAGTTATGATTTCGTTTGTGGAATGTTAATAGATGTCGTTCCTAAATTATGTTTATTTTTATGTCCTCCACCGAACCAAAACCTCTTCAAATATCTAAATTTCGCGATTCATGCAATAATGGAATTTTGCAATAAATAAATAGTTTTTATAAATATCGAAAATTTATTAAAAAATTTATATTAAAGGCCTCGTTTTGTCAAATGAAACGTTTTTAAGCGTTTAAAGTTTCTATGGAAAAGAATGAATTGTATGTGCTGTTCATAGAATCCAAGCAACCACTCGAATAACTGGGCGGTTTTCATACAAATTGTTCACTCAATTAAAAATAAAATAAATTTTTTTGGGTTTTTTCATACAAATCTGGAACGTTTTGAATGTTAGAAAATAAATAAAAAGAATTTTCAATCAAATATCTAATGTGGTGTTCATAGAATCCAAGCAATCGACTTGAGTAGAAAATATGTATGGAAACCACTAGAATAAATGAGTGGTTTTCATACAAATTGTTCACTCAATTCGATTGAACAGCACATAATACAAAAAAAAAAAAAGAAATAACATTTTTATAAAACAGCGAAGAGATACAACATTTTTAGAAAAATACTTGTTCAATTCAAAAGCTCGTATTAACTTCGTATGTGCTGTGTAATCGTTTAATTATACAGTATTGTATTTTTGTTGTTGGTAATTTTCATACAAAAGTGTGTTATAATTACATATACATACATACGTTTGATTTTATATGTCTTAGAAATGGTTGTATTTGTAAAAATCGTTTAAATATGTTATAAGTACACCCAGAAAATACATTCTTCTTAATGATATTTATCTTGATTCATTTCAATTTAATTTGCAAACCATTTTAATCAAAATTGTTTGTCGCGAAAAAGTTATTAACTATTATAAAATATCTGGTTTAATTTTGTTGTTCGACATACATAAATTATTTACTCACAATGAATTGAATACATTGAATTGACATTTAAAATACGACAAATACACAAATATCGTCTTTTTTTAAACGACTGCGCTTGTGAATTGAACAACTGTATTTATGTATGTACATACTAGAGATGGACACCGCTCACGTGATTAGCGTGAACCATGAGAGCTCACGCTTGATCACGAATGATCGTGATTAGTTTTTTGTTTCAATCAGGTGATCGCACGTGAATGTGAGTATGAAAAATTGAGTTTCACTGAGGGTGAATGAGCAGATATTTAGCGTCATTATTTCGTTATTTTTTTTTGTTTTATTGTATCTTATATGTATTTTTTAATTATTTTATAGTTTTTTTTTTGTATTGTAACTTTTGTTTCCACTCACGTGAGCTAAAAATATAAGCTCGTACATGAGCGTGCATTAGTAATATTTTTTATGGTGAGCTAGAGTGAAAAGTTGCTCACGATTTAATACGGTTTTAATAGGCAACACGATTTTTTGTAATTTTTTATGCAAATATTGCAGTGAATCACTGCTTAAAACATAATTATGAATTTTCGAAAATTTGATAGCCATTTTATACCTGTGACTTCCAGAAAAAAGTTGCTTAGAATCCTTCATAGAATCATTTCTCCCTCTACGATTTTGGTTTTATTTTTCATCCATGCAAATCGAACGATTTTTTTCATACCTTTTAGGACAATTTTTACAAAAAGGTATTTGCTTGCAGGTGTACGCAATCTACATCTTATTAAAATCGGATGAGTATTTCGGAAGCTATAAGCATTTAAAATTGCTACTAAGTATGCGAGAACAACATAAGGCAGAGCTTTTTATCTGCTTTGAAATGGCGGCATTGCAGGAAAAGCGTAATAAACAAAAGAACTTTATTCGTGGAGCAAAAATTTATGGAGCAAATAAAAATACTTAATTCAATTATTAAATGAATCAGAGCATTTGTCGTTGCGGTCGGCGCTTTTATTATATTACAAAGACACACGTTTGTGTTTCAAACTTATTGTTACCGTAAAATATTTAACTTTTTGAATTGTTCTTTCAATTTGTTCTTTTAAATATTGAAAATGGAAAACCATTAACGTTTTTTAATCACTCAATTGTGGCCGAAATTTCATTTGCTTTTCCATTTAAAACACATTCAATTGATTTTGACTTCAATAAAATGTGTGTGTGTGTGTGTGTGGGTATGTTTGTGTATGCACATGTGCTTCTTATAGCGGTTGTACCGAACCATCATCATTCCACAGGAAATTCTTTTAAAATTTATTTAAATTATTTTTTGTTTTTTTTTGTTTGTTTTTCTCTTGCATGTTTTCGGCAGTGGCAAATAAATAAAATAATAATAATAATAATGTGTGAAGAAAGATGCCTCCTTTTTTCTCGTTTTCAAGTAAAATAATAAATATATTTATATGCACATACGTAAGAGATGTAGATACATACTCGTACATACATATGTATATTTGCATGGATGGGTGCATGTGCATTTGCTTGCCAGCATGTTGAAGTGTGCATGTGCATGCTTTTGTGTTTCTTTTTTGACAAATGAAATTGGTTTGGTTTTTGAAAGAATTCCTTAAAGCACTTTTATTTAAAACGACCATGTTATTTGTTTGGATCTGCATTTCTGCCATCCGTTACTAGTTGTTATTTTAATTCTGGCAAAGAGTTGTGAGATGCGAATTCTGCCAAGAAGGCGTTAACTATAGAAGTAAAAAAGGAATATGAAATAAATGGAAACAGGGAAAATACATAATACTCTTTTTTTTCGTTGAAAAACTGATGCTGATATAAGTACTTACATACATAAATATTAGAGATTGTATTGTGAGTAACTTCTCGCTCACGCTCACGATAAAAATTTTTACTCATGTTCACGTGAGTGGAAAAAAATTAGTCACATTCACGAAAACTCACGCTCACGAAATACTTACAATAAAAAACTCTAAAATAATAAAACAAAAATTAAAAAAATTAAATGAACAAATTCCGATAAAGAAAAAAAAAGAAGAAATAATTAAACTAAATATCTACTAATGCGCGTTCAGTCACGCTCAATAATTTTAAAATCACATTAATTCACGCTCACGAGGTTAAAATAATGCATGATCACGCCCGATTCACGCTAATAACGTGAGCGGTGCCCATCTCCAATCCATATGTACATACATATGTATATATGCGGTATTCTGGAAAGTTATTTATTTTTTATTTTTTGTTTTAAAGAACAAACACAAGCCGCAAACACATTTTGGCTTGTCTGCAGAAACGCCCAGGGTCTAGGTAGGAATCGAACCGGCGACCCCCAGTGTGGTAGTATATTACGCTATCCACTAGTCTACGGGGGCTCCTAAATTAATTTGTTGGCCAGCTGAAAAAAATCATGTACAGTAGTTTTCCGCTTTAACGAACTATTACTTGGTCAGGCCTGTTCGTTAAACTTAAAAGTTCGTTATACGCAGTACTTATGTAGAATTGCCGTTTTATGAATAAATAAATAACAAGAATTGTTTTTTTGTCGTTTATTTTGTTTAAAATGGTTTCTGAGATCTGTATAATAAAAAAATCAAAAGGTTCAACAGCTTCCTTGTTGGATGAAAGCGTTTATCCACTTTGTTTTAGAAGCCGTATGCCAAATCTTTTTGAATCTGGTCAACCATCAGTGCCTTTGCTTTGAAATCTCTACCATAAAGCTTTCTATGAATTTCTTTGGCTTTGAACTGTAGGACTGCACCAGAATCAGTCGTGTATATTTTTCGCTGTCGTAGCAACCCACAACAAAGTATTTTCTCCATTGTAGGAAATTCACCTTGTTTCATGTCTTTCCTGGTTTTGCATCCAAAGTTTGTACTTTCTGCATTTTTTTTAAAGCGTATTTTTATTATTACTGTGGACTTTTTTAAACCATACTTTTTGCACATATTTACAATTCGCAAGCCTTTACGGCGATCATCAACACTTTCTATTTTTTGTTTTAAAACAGCCTTTTTCCTTTACCCGTTTCTTATGTTAACACCACGAAAGAATATGGTATGCGTAACTTGCCATTGTAGCACAATCAAAACAAAAATACTATGCAAGCAGAACCTTAAATAGCAGTACTTTTTTCTATTTGTTATTTGTGTAAGAAGTTTATTAAGATTAACTTTTTTTAACTAAAATTATGTATCTTATTTGTTCGTTAAACAGAGCATAAAAAAATTGTTGTGTTCGCTATATAAGGTAGTCAATGGAGCAAACTAGCCTGTTCGTTAAAAGCGATGTTCACAGAATCGAATGTTCGTTAAACCGGAAAACTACTTTATTTTTAAATCTAAGGGCTGTATTCGAAAATAACATACAACTTTATTGGAAAGGAGACCACTGACGCAACAAAATTTGGTGGATCTGGCACAATCTATACAATTTTAGTTTCTAAATGAAAACAGTAATCTTTAAAGTGTGGAATATTAAACTTCAATATAATAACACACAAAAAAATACACAATGTAAAACCAGCGAAAACAATATTGATTTTACCTTTTTCGTTAATGATTTTACTACAAAGACGTTTCGTGTTAAATGAACATGACTTTACGATAACTTGCAAACAACAGCAGCACATGTCAATATAATATGCGATTCTTATTGAATAAATAGGTAATATGACGAATCTTGTTGAATCAAAATTCTTTCAGTTTGAAACAACATAAATTACATATTGAATGAATATGATTTCAACATGAAATTCATTTCATATTTAAGTAATAATAATGTTGAGTTAATACGATTCAATGATTGATCTGACATGAAATTCTTTTAAAATTAAACCGATACTCATATTAAAATAACACTAAATGTTTGTTGGTTCAAAATGATGCCCTTAATTGAATAACCCACAAAAAAAATTTAATAAAAACGATTTCTATTATGTATTTACTTTTTTTTAATATTTATTTTATTTACATACATTTGGTGCTAACGCCAAATTATCAGTAGACCTTAAACCATATTTTTGAAAAGCTTCAAATCTCTTATCTTATACTTATCTTATACGAAAACTTTTAAAAAACCAATGAAAATTTCATATACTTTTGTAACTTTTGAAATTCTCATTGAAATTTGTGTAATACTTATTAGCAATGTGGATTTAAAATGTAGAAATGTTGTCTTTAAACTACGCAATGTTGATTTTATCAAATTCAAAGCCAATTTAACGTAATAATTTTTTATTTTACTACGAACCTGAGTTGTGTAAATTCAACATTGCACAATGTTATTTTAACTACGAAAAATGTTCAATCTTCTATTTGTTAGTTCAAATTTAAAGTTTTAAACATTGAATCAATATGAATATATGTGTGTTAGCTTTCAACAAAGTCAATATTTTTGTAAAAAATTACATGACATGAAATCAACATTGTTTAATTTTGGTTTTACATTGATGTTTTTTTTTTGTGTGAATAGCCCTACAAGAACAGTGACGGTCATTTGACCGGTAATATGATGGGCATTGTTGGTACAAATATCCATCTTCATGTAGAACAAAGTTTTTATATTTTTCTTAAGTCCAATATGAAAAAAATTGTTTGAATCTTTTGCGTACGTGTGATTTTGCATCCCTATATAACCACCAAATTTTATAGTACATAGAACATATATCTGAACAGCTCACTCTTATGTTTTTTACTGATTAGCGTTGATACAAATATTAGCCTCATTTGACTAATCAAACTTGACGGACATATTGGTCACCGCTGATTTGTCAAACTATACGAATTCATTCATCACTTTTGATGGACATTTCTGTTGAAAAAAAACACGATTTTTTTTAAATTCAGTTGTTATATTATAATTAAATATAAATAAATAAATATGTGGTAAGAAAATAAGATGTACCATAGCGTGTTTTTAAAAATTCAAATTTAAATGCCGTAAAGCATTCTCCACTTAGTGCCATGTTGTTATATTATAAATACATACATATATGTACGATACATGAGGACAAAACGCATGACTTGAGCAACACCATGCTATTTAAATTTCAGTGGGTTTTGTTAAAAGCTCAAAAATTTCGTCACCAACTTGTTTGCTTTGCTTCTCACGCGTCGAGGGCGTTGAGGGAAGAGACTGAAAGTGTATTAAATCTTGGATAACATTAATTTTGTTTATAGCTTAAAAAAGTTGAACTAATAGTTGCAGTAAGGAAGCGATAGCACATATTAAAGATGCACTCTAATTTTCTTACCATAATGTCATCTGATTCAGCATTGATATCCTTGCGATTAGAGGTATCTTCACTTTCGTCCGGTTGATCATTGCTTATATTTTTCTCCAGCATGGCGCCATCTTCAACTAAAAATTAATAATAAATAAATAAATGATATTAAAACACTATTTAATTAAATATGTAATTATATTTTTGCTGGAAATAAATATGTTACAAAATTGTAGCTTCGACACTTTTTTTTTATAAAAACTTGGAGTATTTTAAACTTTTACTGCCATAATCCCAGAATATGTGAAAAATGCAACATAATTGATCAATGTTGGTGGATTTTTCTATCACCAATGACAGTCATATGTATCCCAGCTAGCATAGGATGTTTGTTAGACAATTGTGTTTCATATAGGACTCCTAAAAGAATCTTCTGATGATGATCTGACGATTAACAGTAACAAAAATATCTCCTTTTTTTCTTGATTATTACTTTTTTACACATTTTCTGACACGCTCGTCTTTTGATCTTGGAATGTTTAATATGCAAGTCGTAAAAAAATCTTCCAATGATTATTTGAATGTTACACTTTGTTTAACTACACAAATCTCAAACTCTCTACGATTAATATAAGCGTCTTTCGCTGTTTTATGGAAGAATCTCATAGAAGAATCTGTTCGTGTAACAGTTTGTTCCGTGCAAGGAATCTTCTACAATTAAAAAATGAGCTCGTCGACGATCAAAAACGTTCTTCATGAGATTTCCAGAAAGACTCTTCCAAGATTGAAAATGCTAGTTGGGTATGTTTATTCAAATTGTGTACGTATTAGTTTCGGTCATCCATTTCTTTTAGGGAGGAAATTACAATATGAGAATTTTTATTTTGATTTAAAACAATTAATATTAATACAAAATATATTAATTAAATAATAAATATTGAATACTTTCTATGTCAAGAGCCGCAGTGAACTTTCTTCGAATGCTGGCAATGCAACTGGCACATATTGTCTGCCGACCTTCTTTCTTAACACTTTCTAAGTGCTCTTAACCTTTGTTCTTTGATTGTTTGTTCGTTTCTGCTATTCGGAATACTTAACAACTTTTTGAAAAGCTCTCTTTTAATTTTTTACCACAGACCAGACATTTTTAATGGTATCAAAGATTGGACTAACTATAGGGTCCAAGTCTGAGTATTTTGTTTTCACGGAATTCCTGCTCCTGCAAATTGTCCTACATTTAACTATAACAGTGTGTATTATTAATTGCCAGAGAGTAAATAAAAATTCCGAACGATTTGCAAAATATGAGCCTGAGAAAATGATCAGTATTTTGCAAAAATGTATGACTATTGGCAAAACTGGGAGACACGGGTCTTCTTTTTTTTGGTCTTTTATCACGTAGTGGTGTCCGTATTCTACAGCATTTAATTGTGTTATTGACCTAAATACAAACAATTTACTAAGCAGAATATATTCATTTTAAATCGCGGTGAATTAATGGCTGAGTTTTTAATAAGATATTTTTATATCAATAAAACTTTTTTATTTATTATTTTTTAGTTTTTTTCGTAGTAAATTAGCCCAAATTAAACTAAAAAGAGTTAATATAGTAAAACTAAGCCGGTTTTTTAATTATAAAAAATCCGGACTATCCGACATTCGAAAAAATACTATTTTGAAAAATTGACAACCGTATTGTATAATAAACCGGATGAAAAACCTATTCGATCACCCTAACACGTAGATACAGTGGGCTGACAAAAGAATTGAAACTTTTTCTATTATTATGATTAATAACCGTGAATCATGTGTCCCACGAAACTATGACGGCCTTAGCAAATCTTTAGCCTTAACGAACTCAAGTAAATATTTAATGTAATTTTAAGGAATTTAATCCATTAGATGTCAGAAAAATATAAAAATAAATTAAGAATTTGCTAAGAAATAAATTTTAATCGTTTAATTGCCACTGTGAATTTTTTTATTTTTATTTATTCAATCAAACAAAAGGAAAAAGTTTTTCGATTAAACGACTGGACACTCTAATATGTTCATATGAATGCACAAATTTCTTGTATATTTATTTTTTTTATAATTTTTATTAAAAAATAAAAACAAAAACATCTTGTTATTCTTATCGCTACCCTGCGGATGTACATCCGTATATGAGAATACGAGTGTAATATTTGATAGATTAAAAAAAGGAGAAGAGAAATAACTGAAAAATAAATACGAAAAAATGTGCTGCAATAATGAAGTGTTTATAGTCACTGGCATGTTGTCAGGATGACTGTGATACCGATTATCATCTATAAAAATTTTAAAATCCCACAGTTGAAATGTGGCACAAGTTAATGTAAAATGTAAAAAGCAGAATTTTGTTAAATACTCTTATGTTTAAATAACAAATATGTATCAGCCACTGTGTACATATCGCCCCTTTAATGCGTCATAGTCATATCTAAAAAAAGAAAACTTTTCTTTATCTTGTGTAAAAAAATTATACAAATATCCTGTCGAGTCTTATCTATTGAGCGGAATATATTTTTTTTATTCTTCAAATTAGGCGGGAGGAAATTAAAACCTTTAAAACTCGTTTTGAGAAGAACGATTGTTTTTTTATTGACTGAATTGCAATGAAGGAGCGATATGTTTGCAGCACAACTCGTATGATACAGAATATGTCAGAAAGGATGGTGTTTTTCTGTAAAAAAAATAGGAGAAATTATAGTTTTAATATGTGGTAAATGAATATTAAACAATCGTGCTAATAAAAATTTCATATTTCTTTCTGACTAACGGCGTTAGAAAGGACTACCAGGATATTAAAAAAAAGAAATTAGTAATAAGTTATTAAACAAATGGTGCATTTGAGCAGCAGTAGATTAAAATTAAAGCTTTGTAGAATTGAAAATATAGTGAATATATAAAATATAGTCTGTCTCGAACACAAGTGCAAAATTCTTTTAAATACGTTTTTTTAGTATAAAAAATAATTGGGGGACACACAAGATGTCCGTCCCATCGTGTCATATTCTCATTATGTTTTAAAATATTAAAATGGTTTAAAAATTTTATTAAATAATTTATTCAAGCTTTAGGTCCAGAAAATAAATATAAATGATTTATTTAATCCGATATTTCGATTTCTCAATGAACAATTGTCAAGTCTAAAATTTAATAATAAAAAGGGCTAAAACTGTAAGGAATAGCAAAACCTCGAAAAAATCGCGAAAATACCAAAAATTAACAAAACCTTGGAAAGGTTATATTTAAAACAAATTAAATCAGCCGATTTTTTTGTTACCTACTAAAAAAATCCTTAAAAATAAAAATTTTTTCCGCATGCCAAAAGCTATCGAAAAATCGATGGCAAATTTTTGTCCTTGCAAATCGGTCGAACCTAATATATATATACATATATATTTAAGATGAAAATGAAAATATTATATAAACAAAAATACAGAAATGATTTGAATTAAATCTTATATTAGTTTTATAATAGGAGACCTAAATATTTGTTTTAATTTATTTTCCTTCAGTTCATTTATGTTTCAAATAGTTCACTCAATTATGAGGGATTGTACACAACAGTCATGTTTTTTTTTATTTTTAAAATTTTTAGGACTTATGATTTTACGACACCATTTGAATCCCCCCCAAATATTTTATAATTTATGGAAAGATTTATGATAATTTCGGTGGGAGTGTGTTTTTAGTGTTGAAAGCATTTTGAAGCGAAGGTATGATTTATCATTCGTTTTTTTTTTCTTCTTCTTAAATGGGGATGTTAGCGCACCCCCAACATTTTACAACACGAATCGGAATTATTCTTAAGTGGATACAAACAGAAGTATTTATTTTTTAAGAGTGAAATGCTTCAGGACATAATACCGGTACTTTATTTAGTGTAACATGTACAATAATGAGAGAGACAAAAAACGGAATCAACCAAAATGTGTTTTGGATATTTTCGGTGAATTGTATGTGTGTGTGTGTGTATGAATTTCGCTAACAAGTGACAAAAGACATTGTGAAATTACAATAACTTTTGTTGTTTGGTTGCAGTCAAGAAAAAATTATGCAAAAAAAATAACGGTTCATGAAAACATAACGGTATTTATGCAGCCAAAGGCATTTACACAGTTGTTTAGGGAAGAAGAGGAATTTAACGAACAACAAAAGAATATGAGTTACCCAGCGGTAAATTAGCGAGGACTCTAAGTACAGTAGTTTTCCGATTTAACGAAACTAACTGCCAGTCCCAATATGTCACACGTATTCGTTTTTTCGTACAATTACATTTAAAACACAAAATAAAATTTTAAAATTTGTTTTTGTTTTAAATGTAATTGTACGAAAGAAAGAATTCGATCGACATAGTGAGCCTGGCAGTGAGGCTTCTCAGGCTTGTTCGTTAAACTCTATACCGTTTTATATACCATCTAGAAGTCTTAGGTTGGCCAAGTTGTTTGATGTACCTTTCCATCGGACTAATTATCCTTGTAATGGCACTTTAGCTCTTGTGTTCGCTCAGCTCAATGAAATTATTGTTAAGTTCGAAGAAGAAGTTAAAACGTTTATCGAATTCAGCACTGAGAAAATTGAGTCCAAACTTCTTCTTTTCAATTTAATACAATAATCGTTCATTTTAATAAATTGTAAATTTTTATTTCTAATTGTGTTTGTTGGCTGTTATACTAATATATTTTTGTAGTTTTCTCTACATTTGTATGACATTGTGCAATTACTTTCTAAGCAAAGACACTCTGATTAGATAGATTATGATACTTTTATGTTCAATGTTTGGGAAGAAATAAGCATCAGCACTAATTGCTACTAAATATTGCTTATATCATCATGCATTACGTGATGTAAATTTTTTCCACCGGGTATAATCATGTTTTCGTACTCTTACAGACACATACACACCCACACCCACACACAGCTACACACACACACACACACACACACACACGTAGCTATGCAACAATAAACAAAAATTGTAAACAACTTATAAATTATGCAAAGAAGCGCTTTGGAATTAGCTGTGAAAAAAAGATATTCAGATACAACACATTCACACTTAAATAAGAATAAATGCACCCACACAAACACACACTCATATGCACAGTGCAGTTACATTCAGTTTAGTGTTACTACAAAATTTTTTTTATTAAATAATACATGATTTCAAATTAATGTTCTCTTCTGTCAGCAGGAGGAATGATTATGGTTCAGCGGCATAATGTGCGGAAAGAACAGTGGTATATTTTTTATCTCTCTTTTCTGCTAAAGCATAGAATTATAAAGCTAAAAAATAAGATTGAGCTAATTCTGATACTTCCCTATAAAAACAAAGAAAATGGCAAAGAAGCACAGCAAAAACTTTCTAATGTGCTGCAGCTACCAAAAAAACATACTTTGCCATGATATATTATATACCTTCTGCATTACTTAGAAGTAGTTAAGTAATGCCTTACTTATCATCTGATATATAAGCACTTATTTTTTTAGAATACAAAACGAGTCAACTGCAAGTTAATGCTCAATTTTATTGTTGTTATTTCTCTTTATTTTTTTTGCTTGTTATCAGTAATATTTCTTCTAATTGTTATTATTAAATATTGATCTCTTTACAACTTTTTTCTATTAGAATTATTGCAAACTTTATTTAAAGGACTTAATCCTTCTTGCGTTTTTATTCGAGTAAATATACTCGTATTTTTAGTTTTTAGATTTTAGTCTCGTCGGAATTATTATTTAAAGCGATCCTCATAGCGGGAAAGCGAAGGAAAGAAGTGAAAAATCAAAATGGAACTAAAACTAATGTAAATCGAAATAAAATCCTAATAATATTACAAATGAGAAAGTTTGTGTGTTTGGGAGTTTAAATGCTTCAATAAAGAATTTTAATGAAATTTGAAACGTCGTAGCTCTGAGTCTGGAAGGACACAGTGGGAGAGGGGGTAACTTGTGCCACAGGGTTTTAAGTGAACAAGGTCAGGGGTAAAAGTTAACAAATAAATGAAAAAAACATTGATATGAAATAACAGAACACAAGTTAATTTTACCCGGAATAATTAAAAGAATTTAAATAAAAATAAAATTAATGAAATAATGTATTAACTAGATTTATAATTTGAGTAAAATTATTGTTAAAAATAAATTGAACTGAAATATAAATCCTGAGTAATTAAGACTTAGTTTTGCAAGGATACTCTTTAAATTTTTAAAAACCCCATACAGGTTTATCTTGCGTAAAGTACAGGGTGTCCGCCGGGAACTTTGTTTGTTTATAATTTTTGATTAAATGAAAGGGAATGGATTTTATATTGATAAATGTTTTATTTATGGAATACAATATTAGATAAATTGAAGACCAAGCTCTGTTAGCCTCACAAAAGCTAGTCCTTTTTATTATATTCTCACACATTTCACGCGGTATTTCATTAATTTCATCACGAATATTTTGTTTGAGTTGCTCAAGCGTCTCTGGTTTGTTTGCCTAAACCTTGTTTTTTAGATATCCCCACAAAAAGAATTCCGGAGCAGTCAAATCAGGCGACCGTGGAGGCCAATCAACATCACCAGTTCTTGAAATAACTTGTTGTGGAAAGAGGTCTCGCAGTAATTCCATTGTAATCCTGACTGCATGCGATGTGGTACCGTCTTGTTGATACCACATGTTATAATCAAGCCCAAAGCATGCAGTTGTGGCGTTAGAAAGTTTTCAATCCTATCACGATATCGCTCCCCATTCACAGTTATCGTTACGCCGCGTTCATTTTCAAAGAAGAAAGGTCCAATGATTCTGATAATAATCCTGACTAAATTGCACACCAGACTGTCACTTTAAATGGATGCAAAGGTGACTGATGAGTAATTTGATCGTTTTCCATTGCCTAGAATCGTCTATTCTGTTTATTCACATACTCATTCAAATGAAAATGTGCCTCATCACTCATTATGATTTTTTCGTGAAAATCGGGGTTGTCATGGGCGAGCTGTAACATCCTATTAGCATATGTACGGCAGCGTAAATGGTCTTGTGGAAGAAGCTCTTGTGTCAACTGAATCTTAAATGGAAACAAATGCAAATCCTTGTGCAAAATTGTGGTCAAAGTTGTTCTTTGAAGACCAAGCTCCTGAGCACGGGTCGAATTGAGGTTGATGGATTGTTTTGAACACTTTCTTGAGCAGCAGTATTATGTTCAGCCGACCTTGCAGTCCATTGTGGTCCGTTCACTATACGATAAATAGTGCGTTTTGTTGGCACGTTCTTTCTCCCAAAAATTTCACGTAACTTTCTCTCATCGTCACAGTAATCGATGATTGATTTTGATAAAATGTTTTAACGATTAAAACACGTTGGTTTATCGAATATTTTTTCATAATAAATTTGTCACGTGTCTACTTCACGAGTCCGAAATACGAACTGTCACGACTGATGGTTATCAAAATGGTGGCAAAACAAAGTATGTATACCTTTCCGGCGGACAGCCTGTACATTTAATAATTTTGCAAATTGATTCGTAGCTTAGGGTCATTACTTAACTGCTTACGAGTATTGGAGAAGCTCTGTAGTACCACCAAACAGAACGAACGAATGAACGGTACGAAATGAAACGCATTTAGTGGCGGACGACCAAAAGGTATTTAATTATTCACCTAGAAACTTTACATGTTCAGAGAAAGCAAAGTTGCAAGTCGTTTTAGATGAGTATTTGGGAAAAGCTTTTATATGTCCAAGTTTGTTTCCATATCCTTCTTCCATGGTGTTGGTGCAGAAGAAAACGGTTGACTTGAGAATATGAGTTGACTTTAGGTAGCTCAATAAGGTCACGACATAGACGATGAATTGGATAAGTTAGTTAACAAAAGCATGTTTTCTTAAATGGATCTGAAGACCGGTTGCAACCACGATTGTATCCACGAGAAATCTAAATATACGCCTTTTGCAACATCTTTAGGACAATTTGAATTTCTTAGGACGTCGTTTGGATTGACAAGCGCACCATTTACATTTCAACAATTTATTAATGGGATATTTAGCAGAGTAGGAAAATAAACAAAACGAAACGTTTGCTTTTGTTTTGTTTTGCTCTTTCCAATAAGTAAAACAAAAACAAAACAAAAAATGAGAAAGATTGCCCCTTTTGGTTTTGTACTGTTTTTGTTTGTGAGTACTAAATGTACATTAATTTAAACGTACGCAGCTAGAAAAGTTTCAAGAAGAAATGTTTGCAAACGTTTGCTGCCTTATTTGCTCATTATACAATGACGAACGAAATGAAACACTCAAAAAATACGTTTGAGCATTTGTTTTGTTCTCAATTGTGCGATTGTAACGCGATATTAAAGCCAGCAGATGAGTGAAAAGGCAATAGTTTTGTTAGCGCTCTTTGTCATTTAAAAGGTATTTGTTTTGGTTTTGCTCATGTACAAAACGATTGAAAAAAATTTAAAAGTATGTGTTTTCGTAGGAAACGTTTGCGAAAAGTTTTGTTTGTTTTCCCACTCTGATATTTAGTGACATGCTGTTTTTATAGTATCGCCTCACGCCTCAAACACTCGCTCACCAAACCACCGAGTCTATTTTCCATTCTCTCTGCCTCCTTCCGAATTTCATTATATTTTTATACTTACAGGTAAAACAATGGGTCAGAGGCTGGCAACTAATCCGTTTTATATAAAACATATTTGACCATTCAAAATGGAATGTTTACATTTTATACATGAACTACACATTACCGCAACTGGAGTAAATAGCCACTAGATAGCAACACTCAATGATTTATTAAAAAGAATCAACTGCAATATAAAAAATAAAAATAAGAATTAAATGCTAATGAAGTTTTTTTTATAAGGCATTAATACTCGTATATAAAAAAAAATTACAATTTATATAAAAAGATTGTCCATTTCGAATTTTTATTATGTTTAAGATTTAATTTAGCGATTAATTTTATACCTTTAGAGTTCTGCCAGTAGCCAAGGAAAACCTTATAATAACAGATGCATCCCCAAAGAACAGTAACCAACAAATAAACCAGTTATGATCCAGAACAGCTAACCAGGATATTAAACTACACCCACACGTTCTCCAATAAAATGAATGTTTTTTTTCATGCTGATGTCTGTGTAAAAGCTTAACTGTTAACAACTGTTAATATTGCCATGTTGCATTCAAAAACTCATCTCACACCGTTCTACTGGTTTCAGTACGAGTATTTCACAACTTTTTCTTTTCGGTTCTTAAAGATATTTTTTCTTTTCGATTTCGCTAACGAACGAATAAATATAAAAAAATGTATCAAATCATTTGTAACACAGTTGTATTATTTAACAGAATCCTGTGGCATAAGCATGAACAAAATACACCCAATTCTGTTTTTATGCGATTTTTTTATATGCGAATTTGATTGAACGTGATTTAAAGCGATTTGATTTGATTTAATGCGTTCAAAAAATGTGGAAAATGCATGGAATAAATTTTCTGTTATGGATTGTGCATCAAACGTGCTGGATTAACGCTATCAGATTTAAAAGAATCCACGTTAAACGCATGTTGGAGAGCAGTTTGGCATGATTGCGTTAAAAATAGCAGCCCAGTGCCTTCAAAAACGGTTGAGTATTCCAACATCATACAGGAATAAGTCATGATGTTAGACGAGCAGGCTTTGGTGATTTACCATCTGCAGATATAGAAGAACTATTATTAGATAATGCAATTAGCGATAATGAAATCATTGGCAGCCGATACCAAAGAAACTAGTGATGATGACGAAGAGATTAGTTCTCTCACTGCATCCATAGTTAAAGAAGGACTCCAAATGTCAGCAAGTTAGTCTCAAACATGATCCTAAGTCCCCTTTCACATATCGGCAATTGAAAGACAGACAGACGAAGTTTGTTGAAGAAGGGGCGAAGATGCAGAGTGTGTACTACTCGACCCTCTGTACCCGATATTTGTTTGTTTCTCTTTTGTTATTTTCTCAAGCCCAAGTCGTCTTCTTCGGGAGAATCTTCTAATGCCAATTTTGTGCAACTAGTTTTTCTTTTTTTTAAATCAAATTTCATATATATAAAAAATTGTTTTATATGTTTTTGTTAATCCATGTAAGCCACAGAATAAAATAAATATGTAATAAGAAGTAAACAAACTGCGAAAATGGATGAAAAACGAATATAAAAAAATCTCTGTCTGTCTATTCATTTCTTATTAGTAAAAGCTTCAGGCAAGAACAAAAGAGAATTAAATAAATGTCCGGCAAGAAATGTCGCATATGTGAAAGGGGACTAATGAGGAAAGGGCCGCGAAATCTCAACGTATTGTGAAATTATTAACGGGTAAATATCGTGAATTACACAACAGTCTTATCAAATCTGGAAGTCAACGATTGATAACGGAATCTGTGGCCGAAATTTCTGAACCTTGGAAAATCCTTCTAACGATGAAGGTGATGTGTCTCGCAAAAGAATGCGGTTATCAAAAAAATATACCGATTGATAGTTAATTTTTATATGTTTTTAAGTTTTATGATTTTTGTAATTTGTTGTTATATTATTATTTTCTCTTGATGTTGTATCACTATTTCCAAGTATTCCAGTAGATCTTGCTATTGAAATAATAGATGAAAAATGGGATTTAATAAAAGTACATACATAGGAAAAGAATTATTTTTGCGTATAATTAGATTTTGCATAATTGATAATAGATATTTTCAATATAAAAATATAACATATTTACAACAGAAAGGACTTGCTATGGGTTCTCCCGCTTCGCCAATTGTTGGTGATATTGTAATGGAGAAATTACTTGATGTATGTATTGGGGAATTGGCCATTAAGCCAAAAGTTTTTACAAAATATGTTGATGACTTTTTTTGCATTATTTCAGAAAGTGAAATAGAGATTCTATTATCGAAATTTAATTCATTTCATTCTGACATTAAATTTACAATTGAGAAGGAATGTGATGTTAAACTTCCATACTTAGATACATTAGTAATAAGAAGAAATAATAGTTTATTTATAGATTGTTATCAAAAACCAACTTCTTCTAGTAGAAAAATTAACTATTTTTCTAAGCATCCAAAGAGAATTATTATTAATACTGCTAAAAGCCTCATTGAAAGAATATTATCAGTAAGTGATTTTGAATTTCACAAGAAAAATGTAAGGATAATTGAAAATATTTTGAAGGCGAATAGTTTTCCTAAGCACTTGCTTTTTAAACTAATAAGACAATATAGATAAATAAAGAGAAGTTCAGATGTTTCTTCTGAACCAATAATTTATAAATGTTTAACATGTGTACCTGAAATGTCGGAAAGATTAGAAAAATCTAGGATTTATAATAATGAAAAATATAGATGCAACTAGGATGCATCGGACAATTAGCAAATTATTCAGTAAGACAAAAGATAGAATAGAGACATTAGAGAGGTCTAATTTAGTTTACCAGATACCATGTGATGGCAATGATAAGGAAAATTGTGGTAAAGTAGGTACAACTAAGAATAAATTAAAAACTAGATTAACTGGTCATAGATCAGATCAAAAATACAGAAATAATATTTCTTCGCAAAAGACAGCATTAGTATCACATTGTGTTAATTTTAATCACAATCCTGATTTTAGTAATGCAGCAGTTTTAAATACGGAAAATAACTACAAATGTCAATATATGTTAGAGATGCTACAAATTATTAATGTTCCAATGGAAAAGATAATTAATTTTAAAGCAGATACAGCTAATGTTGCTCATGCATATACAGGATGGCCAAAAATTAACGAAGGGGTTTGAATTGCTTATAACTTTTTTATTATAATTTTTTTCTGTCTTTTCTTTTCAGTATTTTGTAAAGAAGTCTTGGGGAATTTAAAATGGATTACCAGCAACGACTTGATTATGCAGTTTTTTTCCGTTAAAAAGCAGAAGAAAATCATAATTTTATTCATAATTTAATTATGAGCGACGAAGCCCATTTCCAATTAAGTGGGTTCGTTAATAAGCAAAACTGCAGGATATGGGATACGGAAAATCCGAGAGTAGTTCAACAACGAGAATTAAACCCACCTAAGTGTACGGCTTGGTGCGGTGTTTCATCGGAAAGGATAATTGGTCCTTATTTTTTTTAAATGAACACGGGGTCGCCGTTTCCGTTAAAGGTATCACATATCGGACAATGTTCGAAAATTTTTTAAGGCCAGCCGTGAAAAACCATCCGCAAGTATGGTTCCAACAAGATGAAGCCGCAGCGCACACTGCAAGGGACAGAATGGCTCTTTTACGAGACATCTTTGGTGAACGAATTATTTCGCGTACAAATGATTTTAATTGGCCTCCGCGTTCACCGGATTTAACCGCTCCAGACTGTTTTCTTTGGGGTTATTTGAAAGGAAAGGTCTACATTAATAAGCCCAGAACCATCCAGCAATTAAAAAGCAATATACGCGACGAAATAAACAACATAACACCTGAAGTTTGGCGAATGGTGATGGAAAATGCATTGGAAAGAGCACGAATATGCGAAGCAGCAAATGGCCAACACTTGCGAGATATTATTTTTCATAACTAAACTTAAACTATTCCCCATTTATATTCTGTATAAATTTTTTTTTATAATTATGTCTTAAATAAAAAAGTTATAAGCAATTCAAACCCCTTCGTTCATTTTGGGCCACCCTGTAGATATTTATTACATAAGAACGGAAACAGAAATTGAATATTTGGTTATTATAATACTCTATTTTTGTGTACATACGTATTTATTAAGTTGTTAATTTTTTGATATTTTAATTTTGACAATTTTTTGTATTTTCTGTGTTTTGATTATTGTAAAAAATTTGTTGTCATTTAAACAATTTTTATATTTCCCTGAAGAAGCCACACAAGGAAGTGGCGGAATATCGGTTAACTAATAAAATTTTGTAAACGTTTTTTGTAAAAAATTTACCTATAGCTCGATATAAATTAGATTCAATTTCAGATATATATTTATCTTATTTTACCTAATATTTCATATGTTCATGACACCAATACCGCCAAATTTTTTCACGATTTTTTCTAAGCGAGTTTTCGAGAAATATATCGTCATTCGATATCAAACGAAATCCCATACAAAATTTTTTGAATTTGTATGGAAGTTTCGTTCGAAATTTAATGCCGTAATTTGCCGCCTGGCCTTAAATTATTAATGAAAAATAAATATGTTCTCGCTACTTGAGGTCATACATTTACTGCAAGTGAAACTGTTAGTTTAGTCTTAGAGCCGGGGATTTTCTGAATATTAAACGGCACATTTTAATCGTTTTTTAATTAAAATAATATTATTGTATACGAGTTTGTTCTTTAAACACATTTATGTAAAATTGGAAACTTTGTAAAAAAAGATTTTCTTTTTGAAAGTACCTTCTTCAAGAAGATTTGTTGAAAAGCAACATTTTGCTTATTTTATATAAATTCCTTGAATAGTTCTGGCAATTTCGATTTCTCTTTCTTAAAATTATCTAACAAGAATACTTTTTTAGTTAGAGTGTAGAATATTCTTCTCAACTCCATGAAATTGTTAACTTGCTATTATTTTCTTGTTATATACTGGCACAACATTAAAATCGTGATGTTATCATGGCGGTAAGAATGTGACTTAAGCGTAAGAGCAAACAACAGAATGCATAAAAAAAAATTAAAAATGATATAAACAAATAAACAAAGAAAGGATAATGATATTGCTTGTAAAATATGGTTTTACTCGTTGAGAAGATAGAGAATGTGATGCACGACAATGTTATTTTTTTCATATTACAAACACACATTCTAACACACAGACATAAATTGTTTATTTTGTAATAAAGCTGATTTATTAAGTTGAGACAAACAGAATAAAAATTACAAATGAAAAAAAGGAAGAAAAAAAAAGAAAAATCGAAATCAAAGACTGCTGTTGAAGATGAAAAAATATATTTTACGAGTACAAGTTGTTATTATGGAAATGTTGTAAAGAAACAATATCGTTTGTTACATGTTTGGTTTGTGCTGTGCAGAATATTAAAATATTGTATTAAATAATAATAATATGAAGAGTTTTATGTAAATTTGTTTGTGTTGTAGCTTTATGCTGTACAAATCATGAGCGAAGTTAATAGTTTGTTTAACATGTTTAATAAATTAAAGAGTTTTGTAAAATATAAAAATCAGGTGCCAAATCGTCAGACTTGTGATCGAATGAATTCAAGCGAAATTTTAGTTTTTGGGATCGTGGCACTCGATAACGAATAACTTGAACTGAAATTTGGGATCATGGCATTCTATAACGAGTTGCCGATCGAATGTTTTCTCTCGAAAAGTCATTCGATAGATTAATAGCTATCGTAAACAAACCCATATGTCTCATTAATAAAAATATTTTAGCATTGTAAAAAAAGAAGCAATTTGTAAAAATTGTAACAAATGTATGTATATTTATTTATTTATTATTTTATGATATTAATATAAAGACAATTATTCCGTCTGTCTTTGTTTAGGACAAATATAAACAAAATAAATAGAAAACAAAAGGAACTCCTGGCACAATTTATGGCGGATCACCCAAACTTGGCGAAAATTTTAATTCCTAATAGCATCCAAGGGAAAACAGTCGCTAAAAGATTATGGGAGGAACTGGCAAATAAACTTAACTCGCATGGCCCACCTATGAAAGAATCGCTGGCTTGGCGTGAAGTATGTATACATATTTTAAACAATTTTGTGATTGCATTACAAATGGAAGTTTTTAGTTTTACGCGGATCAAAAATATAATGCTAAGAAAAAGCTTTCATTTAACAAGGCGTCTAGGCATGAAGGCATCATTTAACAATGCGAGGAAATGCTTTTATCACCAGCAGAGAAACAAATAATACAAGCTGCAGGAATTGAAGCTGCTGTTGAAGGCATCACTAGCATTAACACATTTGGTAAACCAAAAACTTCAAATGAAATAGTTGATTACGAGGAAGAGATTTTAAAAGACTTGATATATGATAAAGACAGTATTGAAACAGATGATATGGAGAAACAAACGCCAAGAAGAAAACAATAAAATCATCCATCTGAAACAAAAATAAGTCTTTTAACATCTAATCTTTCCAAAAGCATTGCGCGTTTCTCTTCTGGTGCGCATGAATCTTTCATTTTCTTCACATGAAGACAAGTACAACAAAAGCATAGAGTCCATATTCTACAATATAAATTCTTTAAAAATTTGAAGTTTTACAATTTATTATTTGCCTACCTCTTTTTTAAATTAATTGTAATTTCATTGTTTACATTTTAAACAGTCATATGTTTTTTTCTCTTACAATGATAAAAATCTGTTACATTTCTTACAAAATTTCGATTCGAACGCTTTCGAATATCGCAATACGGTTATTCGATACGTAACGAAATTTCATTCGACACGAAACTTAACTCGATCAGAATTTATAAGTCGGAAATTTTTAAAATAAATTTCATTTAAAATTTTTTGTAACTAAATGTGACTTGGGCGTATGATCGATATTAACTATTTTTTTTAAAGAAATATTTTGTATACGCACTGTGGTACAGCAGCTGATGATAAAACACGAGGGGAGGTCAATATCTTACTAGAATTGAGAATAACTTTAAAGAAACTTTGTTTCTCAGAAATGACAATTTGCAAAAGACGACCTGGCGGATTGTTTAGGAAAATCTTGATTTTTTAAATTTTTTCCATATAAAAACAGTTTCATGTCAGCAAACATTTAAATCAAATCAAAAACTTGTTAGATGAAGTTCACAGTTACTTTAGCGTTGAGAACTATTTATCTACACAATTGTGTAAATGAATTGAAACCCAACCGAGTATGCATCCGTTCGGAGCATGTGACAGTGCTTTGACTGCCTAGTAGGATTTTAGTAGATAGACTAAGTTCGGTTAGAAGCCTAAATTAAGTGAAGATCAATAATTCTAAGGACATATCTATCTGTCTTTCCTATACATACATATGTAAATACAGGGTGTCCGCCGGGAAGGTATACTACTTTGCTTTGCCGTCATTTTGGTAAACATTCGCCTTGATAGTTAATATTTAGCAGCCGTAAAGTAGATACGTGGCAAATTTATTATGGAAAAAAATTCGATAAACCGACGTGTATTAGTCGTTAAAACATTTTATCAAAATCAATCATCGATTACTGTAACGATGAAAAAGTTACGTGAAATTTTTGGGAGAAACAACGTGCCAACAAAACGCACTATTTATCGTGTAGTGAATGATTTCGAAGAAGGAGGGTCTGTAGGTGATAGGCCTAAGCATGGACCACAATGTACTGCAAGATCGGCTGAAAACATTACTGCTGCTCAAGAAAGTGTTCAAAACAATCCATCAAATTCAATTCGACGCCGTGCTCAGCAGCTTGGTCTTCAAAGAACAACTTTGGCCACAATTTTGCACAAGGATTTGCATTCGTTTCTATTTAAAATTCTGTTGACACAAGAGCTTCTTCCACAAGACCATTTACGCTGCCGTACATATGCCAATAGCATTTTACAGCTCGCCCATGACAACCCCGATTTTCATGAAAAAATCATAATGAGTGACAAGGCACATTTTTATTTGAATGAGTATGTGAATAAACAGAATAGTCGATTCTAGGCAATGGAAAACGATCAAATTACTCATCAGTCACCTTTGCATCCATTTAAAGTGACAGTCTGGTGTGCAATTTGGTCAGGATTATTATCAGAATTATTGGACTTTAATTCTTTGAAAATGAAACGGCATAACGGTAATTGTGAATGGGGAGCGATATCGTGATAGGATTGAAAACTTTTTAACGCCACAACTGCATGCTTTGGGCTTGATTATAACATTTGGTATCAACAAGACGGTGCCACATCGCATACAGCCAGGATAACAATGGAATCACTGCGAGATCTCTTTCCACAATAAGTTATTTCAAGAAATGTTGATGTTAATTGGCCTCCACGGTCGCCTGATTTGACTGCTCCAGACTTCTTTTTGTGGAGATATCTGAAAAGCAAGATTTATGCAAACAAACCCGAAAAGCTTGAGTAACTCAAACAAAACATTCGTGATGAAATTAATGAAATACCGCGTGAAATGTGAGAGAATATAATGAAAAATGTGCTCAAAAGGACTCGTAGTTGTGAGGCTAACAGAGGCGGACATTTATCTGATATTGTATTTCATACATAATTGCCGACATTAAATAAAACATTTATCAATATAAGATCCATTCTCTTTCATTTAATCAAACTTTATGACTTTCAAACCTTCCCGGCGGACACCCTGTACATGTGCTTTCTTTTAAACATTGAATTTTACAACAGAATGCAACCAAAACTAATAAAAACTTCTAATATTATGTTGTTAAGCTCTGCAATAAGCTTAACTTTATTCATCAAAAAATAATACCTGCTTCCCATTATCTTCGATCTTAAAAAATAAAAAAGCGGAACTGCTTCTGAAATTATGATTTTATGCTTTTTATTAAATTCTATTTCAACTGATAAATACTTCTCTAATTTTAATTATTGATTTTTTAAAAACTAATAACTATTTGTAAAATAAGGCTTTTAAGCTCTGTAGCGAATTTCACTTTGATTGGTTGAAGAACATGCTTGGCTGCCACATGTCCTTTATTTAAAAAAAGTTTTTATTACAATTATGACCATAATGCTGCACTGCTTCAAAAATTTGGATTTTAAGGTTTGTAGTAAATTGTATTTCCATCGACCCAACCTCTAACACATTCCCAATGGTCAAAATTAAACTTTTTCCTTTATTATGATCAGAGCGCAAGCAAAACTATTAAAAGCTTCCAATATTATATTGTTAAGCTCTGGAGTGAAATAAATTTTAATCGGCTGGAGAACATGCATGCCTCTCATATGTCCTTTATTTTTAAAATTAATTTTAGCTGCAATACATCATCATTGATTGTAAAATTACTGTCTTAAGACTTATGGTAAATATTATTTCAGTCATTGAAAGTATATGCCAGTTTGTCTATTTTAAACAATAAAATATTTTTGCAATTATGATCAGAACGCAGTCAAAACTCATAACAACTTCTAAAATTATGTTGTGAAGCTCTGTGGCGAGTTCGTTTGAAATCAATTAAAGGATATGCCTGCTTCTCATACGTCCTTTTTTTGAAAAACTAAATTTTAGTTTCAATGAAGATCAGAATGTAGCGTTGCTTTTAAAACTATGCTTTTTCACAACAATTCTGATAAAAATGCACCACTGCCTCTAAAATTTTACGTTTAAGGTTGGTGGTAAATTTTATTTCAATCCGTGCAAGGACATGCCGGCCTCTCGAGTTTTAAAAATACTATTTTTGCTTCAATTATGCTCAGAATTAATAACAACTTTGATAATTATGCTGTTACGTTCTAAAGCGGCTAGTTAAACAACACACCTGCTGCCCTCCCATATATCCTTTATATTAGAAAGTATGTTATTGATAAAATTATGACTGGAATGCGGCCAAAATTCATAAAAACTTGTTAAAATATGCTGTTTAGCTTTGCAGCGAGTTTAAATGAAATCAATTAAAGGACATGGCTACATCTCATATATCCTTTTTTTGAAAAACAAAATTTTAACTTAAATCATGATCAAAATGCATCGTTGCTTTTAAAACTTTAAGTTTTTTTGCTACAATTATGAATACAATCAGCATACAGCTAGGCTTATAGATATTCTTGAAATTAAGCCCATTATATTGTATATATTTAAAATTTTGGCGCAATTATGATTAAATTGCTGCAACAACTTTCATAATCATACTGCAAAGCTTGGCGACAAATTTTATTTTGATGCCTGCAAAAACTTTTATAGATCCTTATATATCCTTTGTACTACATATAACACACTTTAATATTAATTTTATTTATACATATTTCAAGTTTATTATGTATTAAATGCCAGTTAAGCTGTTCAAATGAAGTGATATTTTTGAAAAATTTCATTAATATAGAAATTTTTAAAATCGAAAATTGTTGAAAGTTGTGAACAAAAATTTCCATAAATTTTTATAAAGTTTCAAAACCAAAAAAGAAAACATTATAAATATTGTGTGTATGTGTCGGAAGTTTTCAAAGAAATGTTTAAACAAATTTTTCTCGACGTTTCCCCTTCCCATCAACCTTTTATTACGATAATTTGTTACTACACAACTCCACTTGGAATGTAATAAACGCAAAACAACATGAAAATATATTTTATATTTTATATTTTGCCAAAAAGTTTTTAAGTTCTGATAAAAAAAAAAAGAAATTACATGAATGTATATATTTTTGACACAACAATAAAATGTACTTAAAAACTAATGCTTAGAGGTGTTCAGCGGCACTAGTAGTTGTTGTTCACTGCCACCGGAGGAAAAAAATATAAAAAAGGACTCTAAACATCGAAAATGCCACCAACGAACACAAAACTACTGTATGTAAAATTTTTGTACAAATAATAAAGTTGTTACAGAACTTATAAAAAAAAAACATGAAAATTATTCAAAATTAAACAACAAAATAAACACTCTTGACTCCTGCGAATGCAATTGTTGTAGCTGTTACCTTTTCTTCTGTGAGTGTGTGTGTGTGTGTGTGTGGGTGTGTTTGTTGGCAACTACCATCCATTTTGCACTTTCGTGTGGCAAGTTGTAAGAAAAGTTTTACATTTTTACTCAACTTTTTTTTATTGCATTTCGTTGTAGAAGCCTTGATTTTTATTATGATTTAAAATATTGTTTAACACAAGTATATGAAACTTTTCTCTGTATTTTGTGTTCAAAATATTGTTATTGTTTTTGCTGTTGTATGTTGTTGTTGTTGTATGTTGTTGATACGTTGACGGCAACATTTGCATGCCACACAATTAATGTCCTTAGAAAATTTGTAACAACTTTTGGTAAAAATAATAAAAAGTGCTAGAAAATAAAATGAAATAATGCTCAGGCTGTTGTTTTGTTTTTTTTTTTGGTTTTTTCTGGTTTTTCGCGGCGACAAGTTTTATTTTTAAATGATCAACTTCCTTTTGCTGTTGCAATTGTTTTGAAATGCATTTAGATATTGCTGCTCTACTTTATTTGTAGTTTTATTTTATGGTTGATAAAACTTTTAGCGAAATTTGACAATTAAATGTGTTCTAGAAAATAATAAAATATGTGCGAGGGTGTTCATTTTTGAGGTGAAACAAAGAAAATTTCAAATAATTTGTGACAAAATCACAAGCTAATGAATTTGAAATTGATCCTGGCTTTTTAGAGAAATAGGAGCCAATCTGAAGTCGAAGAATTTTAGTTTTGGAAACAGTGTTTTGTTTCTTATGAAAAACTTAAAAAATTCTATGGCGTCAATAAGTTTTACAGACAAAATTCGACTTTTCCCATGAAAAGTTCTAAGAAACCTGAATAACTGTGTAAAAAGAAATGGAATCATGAGCAGCTTTTCACTCACACTCCTATAGATCACTTGAATAGACTAGTTTTTTTTTGGGTTCACTCATTTGCTCACTCACATGAGTGCAGACACAAATTACTCATGCTGACGAAAAGAATATACAAAATTAATATAAATATTCTTTTAATTATTAAATTTTATTAAAAATGTTCTTTTGAAGGCTGACAGGCAATACAACACCATTTCCAGTTAACAACTGTCCCACTGCTTCTTAGAGTTTTTTTCTTACTTTTGAGTGATAAATTTATAAATAAATCAAAAAACAACCTCGCAGCACTCCACTCATGCTCTCATTGTTACTGATGTTCACGTGAGTGTCACGTTGGGAAACTTACGCTCAATAATTTTCCATATTCAATTTATTCAAATGAATATGTATTTTAAGTAAATTTATTATTTGAGATATCCTCCCAATTTGATTTAAAAAAATTTTGTTTGAATATGATTTTGTTTTAAATCATGAAATACACTCACGCTGTTTTTTCTGCCACTCATGTGAGTGCCACCTTAACGAAAACTAAAGTGCAGAGAATAACAAATATAATAAGAGAAAAGAATTGTACTATTTTCGCCATTACATTTTATTGAAATATGTTTTAGTTCACAGACAATACTACACCATTTCCTTTGCTATTACAGAACTTTCAAAATGCATTTGATGCTTTGTCAACTGCAGTCAGAATTATCAATTTGTAGTTTATTACATTAAAAGAAATTTTTCGAAGTACGACGAAGAACATTCACATACAAATTTTATAAAGGCGACGATCACTCTTGCTAATTTTTTGTGCCCTCGTTTATGCATGCTCACGCGGACGCTCACCAAAATACTCACGAAAAAAAATTTCACTAAGATAATCACTCGTTTATTTTACACATTTTAATTTAGTTGTAAAATTTTTTTACATAACGCAAAGACAATACTACACCATTTCCATTTTGATATGAGAAAAAATCCAAAATCGTTTCTTAAAGTTTTATAATTACGAATAATGACTTGAAATAAAGATATGACTCGAATTATTACTTTATCACTTCAGCGGTTCGTTTCTTTGTTTGTAAATAAACATTTGATCGCAGAAACGACCTCAAAATGTGTTCCATCACAATTTGTATAAAAAACTTGTTTCATATAAAAATCTACAAAAACCTGAGATTGTCCAAAATTCAAAAAATGGTCTCAGTTTATTATTACAAAACAATTTCGAATCAAAATCATTATTTAATGTGGGAAATTTGAAAAAAAAATTGAATAAACTAAAAAAACTTTGCAATATCAAACTGTGCAAAGTTTTCAAATAATTTCAAGTGTAAATATTTCCTAAATTCCCTTTATTTATCTTTTGTTGTTTCAATTTTATTTGAAGTTTTATTTAAAAGTCTTCTACTTTAAGTTCGACATGACGTTATTATTCTCCATTTGCCTGTTAGATCACGAGTGTTTTATGTTTTTTTTTTTTGCATAAATAAAGTTTAAGTTTCCATACACAATAGTTGTGTGATTTTTATATAACAAAACACAATAAACTATTTTAAATAGAACAAAAATAAGAATAAGAAGCAAAAAACAAAACAAAAAAAACAAAGTTAAAGTTTTATTTCTTATTTGAGCTTCATGTTTTTCACAATAAAATTTTCTTCTTTTCAAGCGGAAACGGATGTAAGAGTTCAAAACATAAGGTTGCTGCTGCAAGTTTCATAAAGTAAAAAAATTGTTGAAAAACAACAAAAAAAATTATAAATTATAGTTTTATTTAATTTTGATTTTACTTTTAAATAACGTCATATTTACTTTTAATATTAAAAAAAAGAACAACAACAATTTAATTTAATAGAAAGTTGTAAATAAATAAATTAAAAATTTCAGTTTTTATTGAAATGAATTTTCTTTGTGTAAATAATAGTCCTGCATGTGTGCTTCAAACACTCTTGCATTCAAATTGTTTGAATGTTTTCCATGCCATGATAAACTGATAAAATTCTACACGTAAATAAATATAATAAATTTTTAAAAATAAACTTTTAATGCAAGCGAATATTGTATATTGAATATTTTGCTGTTGCTGTTGTTGTTGTTGTAATGCCTTAAACTATAATAAATAAATTTTAAATGTCATTTAGTAGTTTCGCTATTTATTTATTTTTTAATTTGCGTGTTGGTCTACAATAGATTATCGAAGAAATGTGCAGGAGTTCGAAACAGTATCCATTTGTATTGCTTAGGGGAATTTCGAACTATGCTGGACCATGACGCCACTATGACTAGACTATGACTAGACTATGACTAGACTATGACTAGACTATGACTAGACTATGACTAGACTATGACTAGACTATGACTAGACTATGACTAGACTATGACTAGACTATGACTAGACTATGACTAGACTATGACTAGACTATGACTAGACTATGACTAGACTATGACTAGACTATGACTAGACTATGACTAGACTATGACTAGACTATGACTAGACTTTGACTAGACTATGACTAGACTATGACTAGACTATGACTAGACATTGACTAGACTATGAGTAGACTATGACTAAGCTATGATTAGACTATGACTAGACTATGACTAGACTTTGACTAGACTATGACTAGACTATGACTAGACTTTGACTAAACTATGAGTAGACTATGACTAAGCTATGACTAGACTATGACTAGACTATGACTAGACTATGACTAGACTATGACTAGACTATGACTGGACTATGACTAGACTTTGACTAGACTATGACTAGACTATGACTAGACTTTGACTAGACTATGACTATACTATGACTAATATATTACTGAGATAATGAAAAGAATAGTCATAGGCGTGAATGAGTAATTTGACTCCCGAGACTTTAAGAGATTAGTGGTGGAAAATGCACCTACTTTTTATTACTCAATAATATTCAATACTTTTCATTTGGGTACTCAATACTACTAGATACTTTTAACGGATTTTTAGAATTTGTAACGCATAGTTTTTATCTGAAAATTTAAGTAGTTTCTTCAAAAATCAAATATAGATCTTCAACTAGTATTGGTTTCGTATGTCTTTTATTATTAAATAAAAAATAAATGGAAAGCTAACTTTTAATTTGACGTTAACAACAACTTAAGATATAATTTAATTGCTCTCAATAAAAATTATATAGTTTTGATTTTATTAAAGAATCTTACACCTACGAGTAGTTGTCTTTTTATACAGTGATGTATTTTTATCCACTATTTTAGCCGCTCAACTTGCTTAAAAATACAACTCTGAATGTATCGAGTAAATACTTTTGAGTATGGAGTAACCAAAAAAAGGAAATACTCGATAATCGCTATCCACTACTCAATACTTTGCCAGCACTATTAGAGATTAATAAATCCCGTATTTTTTATTTTTTTAGTACATGTAAATATTATTAATATATTATTAATTTTTGAAAAAATAATATCCTTGAAATTAAAAAAAAACATAATTTTACGCTTGCAATATTATGAATATTACCAAATAGTTCTCTCTGCAGACAAGCTTTAAAGGTTTGCGAATCCTATTGTAATAAGAATTGTTAAATTAATAATTGTTATATAAAGAAAATCTTGCGGAGAATTTCGGAGAATCTCGAATTATTTAAATAGTTAAACTTTTGGGAACACCTTTTCAATTTGTGATATAATTAGCAAGGAGGATACAAATTTATAACTTTCCCAAGATTATTTTTAAGTGTCCTTAAAAAATCCGTTGTAAAATTTTTCTTATAAGCGGAAAAAAAATCCTTTGAAAATTTTAAGACCAGAAATTGTCATCAAACTTCTGTTTAGTTTTGTTTTCTTAATGCTTCTTAAAGTGCTCCAAATTTTACATTTGAAATTTTTCAGAATAAGCAAAAATAAAGAGAGTAATAATACTCGCATTGTTATTTTCAGCCGACTTCAGAATAAGTAGTTGGTTATCGATTCGTGTGTATTTTTTATATGTTTGTTACCTCAGAACCTCAAGTTGGGTGACGTTGTTTAATTCTTTTGTTGTATAGAGTTAAAAAAATTCGGAAATCCTGATATTCTGGAACTTAAATTATAAAATCATAAATCCCGGGACTTATGAAAACCAGTCCCGTTTTGCATCTCTAGTCCTGAGTGAAAAGTAGCTCACGATTACATCTATAGCATCAATGTAGAAGCTTTTGCTTTTACTTGAAAACTGTTCTTGGCTTGTAATGACAAATGAAATATTCTACCAGATATTTCTACACAGCAATCAGTGTAAACTATTTCAAAAATTTATTTTTTCTATTATATAAATGTTCAATAAGATAAATGAGCTTATACACACACATACACACATACATATGCACGACTGTTTGTATGACCTATTGTCCTGTCAATATACTTTTGAATAATTTATGTAAACATCAATACAAATTGTGTTTCTTTTAAAATTTAAAAGTCTTTTTGAAATATTAAATGTGATTTTATCTAAAATGTAATTAAAATTTAAAGTTGATTCATTTTTAAGCTGGCAACTGCAACAACAACAACAACAACAACAACAGCTTGACACAAATTTAAGTTTTATTTATTTATTTAGATTATAAATTAAAAAAAAAGTCAACATGTCCTCCGGGCATTTTTTGTGAATTCAACAAAACAAAAGATAATTTATTTAAATGAAGTTTTTCTTTAGCAGTTGCTTAATTTTGCAAATATTAATTTCGCTTCAAGGCTGTTTCTTTGATGCTGAATATATAAATATCTTTTTTTGCTCTTCAATAATTTTTGCTGTTTTTAATTTCATCAAGTTCTATTTTATTTCTTGCCTTGTGGCCATCACAACTTGCAAGCAGATGCAATAAAAACTTTTGGGTATAATAAATTTAAATAGATAAAGTAGAATAAAAGAGAAGATAATACTCATAATAAAATTGCACTTTATTTAGTATTTCAATTTATGATATTTGAAAACTATGATGTAAAAGTTACTGGAGCTTGTGAAATGGAGTGGAAAGTGTGCAATTCCGGCAGCAGAACATTTTGTTAAGCATTTATGTAATTACTGTCTTAAAGATCTTGTTTATAAAATGTATTGAAAATGCCAAACAGGTGAAGTACGAGGCATAGTGAGCAGCCTTTCACTCACACTCATATACATAGCTCTCGAGCACATCCACAGAAAGTAACACACCCAGCTGGCATACACAGGATGTTTGTTAGACGATTGTGTTAATATACACACGTCTCCTAAAAGAGTCTTCTGATGATGATCTGACGATTAACAATAACAAAAATATCTCCTTTTTTTTCTTGATTATTACTTTTTTTACACATTTTCTGACACGCTCGTCTTTTGATCTTGGAATGTTTAATATGCAAGTCGTAAAAAAATCTTCCAATGATTATTTGAATGTCACATTTTGTTTAACTACACAAATCTCAAACTCTCTAAGATTAATATAAGCGTCTTTCGCTGTTTTATGGAAGAATCTCATAGAAGAATCTGTTCGTGTAACAGTTTGTTCCGTGCAAGGAATCTTCTACGGTTGAAAAATGAGCTCGTCGATGATCAAAAACGTTTTTCATGAGACTCCCAGAAAGACTCTTTCACGATTGAAAATGCTAACTGGGTAATGTTGCTTTATTTTTGGTTCACTCATTTGCACAGTCACATGAGTGAAGATAAAAATTACTCATACTAACAAAAAGAATAAACGAAATTAATATAAATATTCTTTTACTGCCTGTTTTTATAAAATGAAAACAAAATTGTGATTGAGAATTTATATTGAAAACAAAAAACAATTTTTCGTATTTTATTGTTGTTTTCAATATTAATTCTTACTCACAATTTTATTTTCATTTTATAGAAACAGGCAGTTAATAATTAAATTTTATGAAAAATGTTCTTTTGAAGGCTGACAGGCAATACTACACCATTTCCAGTTAACAACTTTTCAGCTGCTTTTTAGAGTTTTCTAATTGCTTTCAGGTTTTTTTTCTTACTTTTAAGTGATAACTCTTTAAATAACTCAAGAAATAACCATGGAACACTCCACTCATGCTCACATTGTTGCTGATGTTCACGTGAGTGTCACGTTGGGAAACTTACGCTCAAGAATTTTCCATATTCAATTTGTTTAAATGAATATGTATTTTAAGTAAATTTATTATTCAAGATATCCTCCAAATTTGATTTCAAAAGGTTTTTTGAATAAGATTTTTTTTAAATCAGGAAATACACTCACGCTGTTTTTTTCTGGCACTCACGTGGGTGCCACCTTAACGAAAACTTAAGTTCAGGGATTAAGAAATAAAACAAATAAAAATAAAATTGTAAAATTTTTGCCATTAAATATTGTTGAAGTATGTTTTAGTTCACAGGCAATACTACACCATTTCCTTCGCTATTTCAGAATTTTCAAAATGCATTTTATCTTTTTTTAACTGCAGTTAGAATTATCAATTTGTATTTTATTACATTAAAAGAAATTTTTCGAAATACGACGAAGAACATTCACATACAAATTTTATAAAGGCGACGATCACTCTTGCCAATTTTTTGTGACCTCGCTTATGCATGCTCACGCGGACGCTCACCAATATACTCACGAAAAAAAATTTCACTAAGTTAATCACTCGTGTATTTTTCGCATTTAAATTTAGTTGGAAAATTTTTTTAACATAACGCAAATATAATACTACACCATTTCCATTTTAATATGAGAAAAAATTAAACATCGTTTCTTAAAGTTTTACAATTACGAATAATGCATATTCGAGATAATCTCACGATTTTAGAAATATATAGCTTCAGATATGACTTGAAATTATTACTTTAGCACGACAGTGGTTCGATTCTCTGTTTGTAAATAAATAAGTTGTATAAAAAAATTATTTATTTACAAACAAAGAAACGAATCGGTGAAGTGATGAAGTAATAATTTCAAGTCATATTCTAAACTATATTATGCTTAGGTTATCCAGAGTTCAAAAGAATGGTCTCAGTTTGTTATTATATAATTATTTCGAATCAAATTCATTATTTAATGTAGGAAATTCGAAAAAAAAATTTAAGTAAACTAAAAAAATTTGCAATATCAATATAAATTTCAAATAAATTTCATTAAGATTACCATTCGTTTATTTTTTGCCATAGTCAATAGCTAAGATTAGGAAACTGCAATCTGAAAAAAAGGTACATCTTGAAAGTAATTTTTTTTAGAAAAGACATCTCTTATATTCTCTTTTATTGTTCGTATGTGGTTTCCTTAACAGTTTGAGTTGGAACGACTTAACAGCTTGTCTTTAAGTCCCATTAAAATTTGTCCGCTCATGTTGACTCCTTCCACAAAAAATGTCACTCTTAATGCATTAAATAAGACAAGTATTTCCTATGGCTCACGCAAGCTTACTAAGCTCTCTTTGTATGTACACTTTGTTTTTATTTCAACTTGAAGCTGATTGATGCCTGTGTAATACGTGTGCATGCATTAGTAGCAACTTTAAACGATTGTAGCTTCCAATATACTGAACCGATTGTAATGAAATTAAAATCGTGCACATCTATTTAAAAATCCTTTATATAAATATATAAATCTTTCCAAAATCGGTTCAGTATTACGGGCGTAAAAGGGATATATAAAAACCTATTTGCCTATTAATTATATAGATTTTATATGTGTACAGAGTCATGTTAGCATGCTAACAGATGTCGTTAAACTTGGTGGTTTGTGTTCTGGCGTCATATATTTTAAAATTTAACTTCACACACATTAAATTTATAGAAAATATAACTGGGCGATATAAATGTTGTTAGCAATGCTCGTAAGCCCCGAGAAAGCCATGGTGATGTGATCAATGCTGGCGAAACGAGACCTCTTTGAATCATCTAAGGCCATGGCAGCTAAAATAAATAATCAAGTATCGGCAAGAACAGCTCTGCATCGGCAAATTGATGTCAATCTTACGCGACAAAAAGCTCAAAAAGTTGTAGCGTTAAAAAAAGTGAGTTTACAGAAGAGGAAGGATTTTGCAAATCGCCATTAAACATGGTTTTCCAGATGGAACTATGAAATGGCAGCATCGACTTTGAATGATGCTGAGTGAATTATAAGAAGACCAAAGGATCCGGAACTACACCAAATCAAATATAATGACATTTTTTATATCTATAAAGGTGGTACCTATTTTAATGACCACATGTGTGCATCCCCATGTATGTCTGCATATCGCTGTGTTTATAAATTATTCCATTATTGCTTTATTTTACACTTCATTCTTTCAATTTAATTTTAAAATTTAACAAATTGGTCTCTTTTACAAAATGAAAACAAAAAAATAAATAAATAAAAAAATATCTTACACAACGTGTTTACAACTTATGAAAGATTTTATCTCTCCGAATAAAAAAGTTTGAAATGTTTGTTTATTTCTTCCTGATAAGGCTTTAGAATTTTTAACTAAATTGCTGTTTGCATCATAACTTTGCAATTTTTCCAAAAAGAGAAAAACAACAAGAGCAAGCAACCAATAACAACCACAACAACATTCAAAAGAAATAAAACAACACGTAAAAGAAACAAATAACTTTTTCCTTTTTTCTTTTTTTTTGTTTTGTTTCACCGAAAAACTTTATTTCGTTTTTGTAAAATTTTCTAATTAGACTACTTTTTTTTTAAAGAACTCGTATTTCTTTGCTGTTTTTTTTCTATGCACCTTGTGTTTGTTGTTGCTACATTTTACCAAAAAAAAGTTTTGCAAAAAGATCTTTTTTATAAAGCGTTTCGAACGTGAAGAAGGGTAACAAACGGGGCGGATTGGGGCGGCTTCCTTGGGTGTGTGAGTTAGTATAATAGAAGCGTAGTTGTGTATTGTTGGTAGTTACATGTCTAGTTGCAGTTTAGTGTAACATGACAACGAAACTGACAATAAGAAATGTTGTCAGCTTGTGTTGATAAGAGTGAGTAGAAGTAGATTTTCAAAGGCACTATAACTATTTGTTTTATTTTCGTAATGTCCTTTCATGCTAATATCCTTCGAAATTTATATTTCCTTACTAATTATCATCTATGCAGGAAGAAAGAAGTTATTTCTTTGTATACTGGACAACGTAGGCCAACTTCGCCGCAGTATCGCCATTGTGTCTCTCCTATAAATGTATTGGTATGAAAATTGTGCACGTATTAGTTTCGGTCATCGATTTCTTGTAGGGTATATGTTTGTATATGTTTTAGTTTCTTTTAAATGCATGTGTACCTTGAAAATGCTTAATAATTATTGTGTAGAGTGCACAACCAGAGCAAATGTTCTATTTTTTCTATAAAGTAAAACTAAAGTTTTCTCTTGCAGTCTTAATTTTTCTTAAGTTCTTTTTTCTTTTTGCTTTCATGTCAACTGACTGATAAACTGTCATATATTACATTTCCACATAAATACTATTCTCATATTCACTTCTTGTCACGTTGTCAAGATATGAGTAAGTAAGATATTTTTCCTTTCTTCTTTTTTTCTTCTTTAGCATAAACATATTTATTTATACAGGACATGTTTATAGTTATTTAAAAAAAAAACGAAAAAACGAAAAAAATTAAAAATCTTTTGCGTACGAAAAGAGTATGTAAGCTCTTTGAATAAGGCAAAGTGTTGTTAAATTAAATATGAATCACACTTAATCCTTTGACGACATATGGATCACATATAGAAAAAATATAATGGGTGTCGCAAAATTAACGCAAGATTTGAATTTGTCACCATTTGTGCAATAAAGTGTTGGCAGCCCAACAAAAAAAAAACAATTTGACAACTGGCAGTTTAGGGTTATTTAAAATAGAGCATTACACAATACAACAACGTATCTTTATTATTAAACAATATTCCAAAAATAATGAAAGCTTGCTGCCCAGCAGTTTGCAAATTTAATACAAAATATTGTAACGACGGAAGCCGGGATAACTCTCGTTTTAGCCATACAATATATTTCTAACTCTTTTTCGTTTGTACCCTTGATAGTGTTCTTTAAGCCGTGAAACTGTATTTATTTTTGTAAAATGAATTATTTAAAATAATACTATTTAAATTATAGTTTGATTATAATTAGTAGTTATAGCCTACAGTAATTTATTTTTATTTTCATTTAAAAATTAATGTATTTTGATATATGATATACTTATGTGTAATTTCGCTTTATGTTATTCTCTGAAAATTTTCATTAGTTGCCTCAATGATCACATGAAATGAAATGAAATTTGGCAAATGTTTGCCAAGTGCGACCGTACCTTAAGTGTGTTCGAGTATCCAAAAGTTTTTAAAATTTTTTACTGAACTTTACTGAATTTTACCAAATTACGTTCGTTTACTCAAGTTACAGTAAATGAGAACACAAATTGAGAGCGTAAAGTGACAGTTCATGGCTGAGAATTTACAAATTTTTAATGCAGAAATTTCTTGTAGTAAAATTTAGTAAAACCGAAAAACAAGTGATTCAAAAGGTAAACAAACAAAAGTAAGAAAATAAAAAGTTATACAATTTGTGAAAAAATTATTTAAAAAAGGAAAAATTGAGAAAAATAATAAAAAATATTAAGTGAACAATCATTTTAAAACTATTCGTTCGTTAAACATGTTTGTATATTGCATTTAGAGGCATTTTCGTTGTTATGTTTTGTTATATCTTTGGAGTTGTGAAAATGCCAATTATATGTTTACATAATACTGCACTTGTTTTTAAGGTAGTCAATAGTAAAAACAAATGATCACACACTTTTGAATAAATTTAAAATCAAATAAACTGAAAATAAACACATGGAAACGATTATAGAAAATAATTTGTTTATATTTTCTTAAAATGGTTGTGTTATAATAAATATTGCATCGAGTACCAACAAGACAAAAAGTTGAGTAGGGTCAAAGGAGTAAATAAATGTCAACACTACATTTACTTGCAATCACTTGTTTCCTTAATCTTACTAATTTTTAAAATTTTTCTGTTCGCATAATTTTTAGGGCAACAGCTTTTTTTCAGAGTAAATTTTTCAGTTTACTCAGTAATTACACATTTACTGCATTTTACTGTAAAAGTACTCGAACGCAGCTATTTAAAAAAAATGCAGGCGAATTAATAACTTCCTCTTTTTTCAAGTCGGTTAAAAATCAACCCATGAAAAATGTTTTAAAGATGTCTTCATTGCTGAAACATTAAATACTTTTGTTAAAACATAAATGCAGAGAGAAAATTGCCTAAAATTTAATAAAACAGAAAAGATTGCATTTAGCGAGATTATTTTTTTTCCAGTTGCACTTATAAAGACAGCAATGTCAAAAAATGATCTGTTGCTCTAAGCTGGGTGTAGTAGTAACCGGTAGTTTCACAAAGCGGGTTCGCACTGTAATTGCGAAACATGGCACATGTCATAAAAAATGGCATATGGCATGAAAAACTTGCCCTATTGATTAGTGACACATTTATACGCTAAGTAAACAACCTACAATTTAATCTACTACATGATCAATATGGCTGCTTCTTGAAAAGCTAATTTCTAAAAGTTTTCTTTTATTTATGAACAAATTTTGACTCTTACTTTTCGCACATTTAACTATGAATTTCATTTAATAGCAAAATAAAAATAAATAGATAATAATAACAAATTGAAATTTAAATAATTTTAACGTCTACGCGTAGCGCAGTCCACGTTTATTAACTTTCAACTAATTTTTTTGGTTCTTTCCTTTCTATTAATTTTGTTATATTTGTTGCTTTTAACAAAGAAATCTGTACAAAAAAGCAACATTAAAATTATTTACCCTTATTTAGCTTTGGACATTGCCTTCACCGTTGCTGTAAATAATTACATAATTTCCCTCAACAATTGTTTAACCATCAAGCGCAAAGTTAAATAACTTGACTGCTTGCTGCATCAGCACAAACTTTTCAAATTGTAATTTAATAGTATTTGTTCTATAGACCAAAAATAATTTGTTGTTTTGTTAATAAAAGAAAAAAGAAATAAGTTTCTTAAAAAAATTTTTCTTTCTTTCTTTTCGTTGTTTCATTCAAAAGTAGTAAATGAACATTTTAGCTATTTACCTTCATTTCCGTTTCCGTTTCCGTTTTAAATGTTGATGTTGCAGTTCTGAACTTATTGTTTTATATACGTATTTTGAATTTGACTCGTTGTCGTTGTGGATGCAGAAACATCTTTTTCCTGCTTCTTTCTTAATTAGTTCAATGCGTTGTGGTTTTTGAAATATTTGGTGAATGCTGGTGGGTGGTGGGTCGTGAGTGGTAGGTGATAATTTCAATCGTTTAAGGTTTGCATCACACTTTTTTTAATATGTGGGCTAAAAATTTAGATTTTTCCTTTAATAAACTTCTTTGTGAGACATAATTAAAATTAAAACAAATTTTGTCGTAAATAACTTTTCCGTTTGTTATCTAGAAATATAATTAAAGTACAAAAATCAACATCAACAATGCAAAAAAGTTTTCTTTATCTTTCAGAAGGCTTTCAAAAAAGAAACTTTAATTAGACAAGACAAGTAAATTTTTGACATTTTTATTTTCTGCAACAATAAATAAAAGATTGCAAGAAATATTAAAGCGATTCATAAGGGTGGACTCAAGTTTATCAAATAATCTAATTGTATTTTAGCACATAACATTTGTCATTGAGAATATGAACAACAATCTTATACAGCCGCTACAAGCTGCTAATTTCACTTAGTGAATTCATTTATAACATTTTCACTTTCGAGTATTTTTGTATTAACCCAATTCTTTATGTTATTCTGCTGCATAATATGATGTTGCATGTGCGGTAAGCGAGTTTTTCATTTTAACTTGTTTAATATAAATTTCCCAAACCATAATTTGTCTTTTACCTGCCACTGCTACTCGTTCGTAAATTCAACTCAATGCTCATCTTTATTTTTGTGAGCAATTAAAACCCACCAAGTGTAATAATTGAATGCATTTAGTTGTATCATCATTATCATCATCATAATCAGCATTTGAAGGAATTTTCATTTAGCGTAACTAATAAATGGTACTTTCGGATACAAACACATCGCTCCGTGAGTAGCGATATTTCATTTGCATACGAAATTCGCAAACACCAAAACTGATTAATTTATGTTGCACCACAAAACAAACAAACAAGCAAACAAACCGTCAAACTAAACAACCATCAACAGCATAATCGTCATCGTCATCATTATTATCATCGTCATCATCGTTATCAACGTATCAAAGAATCAAAGTAATCATATTTGCGTTTGTTTAGCGGATACAAACGTGCTTGTTGTTGTTGTTGCTGTTGCTGTTGTGTTCTTGTGTATGCATTCAAGTGTACCTGTGTTTGTGCTTGTGTTTGTGTGCACAATTCACATTCAACTTTGATTATTTCATCATATTCTTACGTTTGTATGAGTTTTATGTAAAAGTATGCATGATGTATTTATTAAGTGCATTTCATATCAAAGCACAGTGGATTAGATGGTTTATTGTCACATATTATAATTGTTAATAATATCTGTGTCAATAAGGAAAAAAGTGCTTAAAGGCCTCAATAGTTTTTACTTTCCGTTGCCATTCTGTGCCGTTCTTTTCTGTAGAAAATATTTCTTACTCCCTTTTTCTGTGTCTGAACTTGTGCATGTGGACGATGTAATTATGGGAATGCATCTTTTGCATGTTTGCAAAATGTCTTTTATTTGAGAAAAATATATAAATTTAACAAAATTTGAATTAAAATAATATTTTCCTACTTTTCCCTGAAGGAAGCATGGGGTTAAGTGTATCCATGTCAATATTTTTGTCAACAATGATGGTGTCTTTTTGGTGACACTGTCAACAAACTGTTTTTTTTTGTCTTTTGCTTTTGATGGGTAAGAAAAAGTTTGACGGTCAAAAACAAATCATCAATCTGATAGTCTCAAAATTGGCGGGTAGCCGATGACAATTGTTTTTATTGATCTCGGCTCAAAGTTATAGTGGGGGAGTTTTTATTTTACAGGCATACATGTTAAGCCATAAACATATGTATCTAAAAGGTTCAGCCAGCCACGAAGAAATGAACTTATAAATGTATTTATTTTGTTTAATTTAAAACTAAACGAAATTCCTTTTCTGTTATTTAACAATAAGAAAAGTTTACCTAAAAAAACTGCAAAATATTTCGTACCTTATTTTACTTATAAATATTATTTTAAATAAATATTTGACCTGTTTGAACTAAATTAAAATAGTATTGGTGACAGCATTATTTGGGGTATAGTTTGTCAGTAGTACTGGTGACATCGTCAATAGGTAATCAATATAATTTTACTATTGACATTTCCTACAGGGTTAAAACAAAATTTGGAATACTTCACACCACAAAAAACTAATGCATACACACTCTTGGCTGTCACTTAACGTTTGATTGTTTTTTCTACAGAATAGTCCGCAATGGAACAGAACGAAAAAGTAACAACAAACCACACATACAGTTTTTCAATCGAACAGAAACAAAACAGCTGATCCGTAAGAGAACAGAACGCTAATTCTGTCATATTTTACCGTTTTTAGGAGAGCACTTTTCAACTTTCAAGTGGACTTTAAGAAAAATGTTTCTATTGCAGTTAAAATTGCCATTTCATTATATTTCATATAATTTATATATAATTTAAAAATTTTCATATAATTTAAAAATACAGTATAACCTCCCTAGTCCGGACACTCGCTAATTCGGACTATCCAGTAATCCGGACATTTCAGAATTTTTTCCTCTATAGTCTAGACAAGTGTTATTTTTTCTCAGTAAAATTTGCGTGGCGAACTGTTTTCAAAAGCTATTTTATGGGTTGAACAAACTAAAGCGACAGATAAATATATTTCATTTTTAAAAGAATTTCAAAATAGAGCTGACAAATTACATAAAAATACTAACCGAAATTGATTTAACTTGTAAGAAATGAATAAGTTGCACTTTTCGTATTCTAATTCGTTAAATAATACGGTTATATAGTTGATATTCCTGATCACTAGTATCCACCGTCAAAAGTCGTAAAATCGAACAAAAGAACGCTGATGAGATGGTGTAGCGACCTCGAAATCAGTACTGATCCGTTCTGCTAGTCTGATGAATAAATTGTTTCAAATAAAAACTACTCTCTTACTAAAATAATATATTTGCCCAAAAATAATTTCTTAAATTAAGAAGAAATTGGTAAACTCAGATTTGAGCTCAAACCATAATTTTTCATTTCAATATAAATATTAAACAGTTCAATAATTACGTATAAATATTAATTAATATATATTGTTTCATTATGTTTTCTGTTAATAAATTATATACAAATAAATTCTTAAATTATATATACATATGTACAATTATGTATAATCCGGACAGTAGATGAAACTGTATCTGTCCGGATTATGGAGGTTGTACTGTACATTGTTTTACACTCCAGAGCTGATATATTTAACTTGAATGATGAAACAGAACTGGGGTTGACGTTTGTTTTCCATACAATTTGACATAAAATTTTACCAGAGAAAGCGGTCGTGAAATAGAATCTATTTTATATTTACAGCGGTTTTTCGTATACTCTCAATTTTAGACACTCATTCTCTCCACAATGTTACCGTGTTTTCATGAAATTACGTACATTTTTCATACGAAAAATGCAAACAATAATAAGAGAGAATTTGAAGTTACAGTCGTCGATTTTATTATGGGCCATCAGCGTTTGTTCCTGAAGTTGCAGATTTGTTCTGTTACATCATTGAAATATACTAAATTATATATTAAGTTCAGTCGTTGAGCAGATCTGGGCTGAAGAACAGCTCTCGCGTCATCATAATTATTTCTTAAGTGCGGTTAGGCTTGCGTGTGTTGTTTGGCCTTCGAGAGTTTTTCTTCTCACTCGCACTGGTTGACTGATTTGCCACGGATAACCATATAGTCTTGTGGTTCTTTTGTGGAGTTTCGTTGACAACCACGTTGCTACTATTTCCTATCTGAAGGCATAGGTCGGGTATAGTCAGTCAAAATACTGGTAATAACATCATGGACATATGGTCTAGCTACCGGCGCCATTTTTGTGCAACCATATTCTGCAAATTTACTTTCTAGAATATGTACTAATAAATAAATAAATATATTTTTAGTTAAGCTGTTATTCCATATGAGATTATGAGATGAAAAAATATAAGAAGCACTTCATTACTCTATAACTTGCTGCAAAATTAGTGCAAAATAATTGGAACTTTGCCCAGGGTTACTTTTCTGAATGTGGAGATTACATACGAAGTATTAACTAAAATTTCGCTTATGTCGAATTAAGCACTTATTCCTTATTGTTGAGTAACAAATCTTATGCAAACTTAAAAAAACAACACCACATAATTCTTCTGAACGTCAGTCAATTTGTTTTCTTAACTTTCCCTCAAATAAAATCTGTTGTTTATATCAGCATGGAATTAGAATGGGAAAGCAAAATGTTTCATCAGCTTAAACCACTGTCGCTCTGCTAAATATTTATGCATTCCTTGATACACACCAACATATACACACATACGTACGTAAAATGCAGATGCAATCTCGTCCTTAGTTAAACTAACTGTGAGTTAACTAGAAAAGCTACAAACACACTCGTAGAATAACCACGGTTCCAAGATAAGCAGCAATCAAAGTTTATAATTGGCTCTTGAATACTTGAACACTTGTTGTTGGTACTGCGTCGTAAAGTAAGTATGTACAGCGAAGCATGTGTATAAAGTGCCCTGCAGTTCTGATACATGTTTGGCAGCTTAATATCAAAGACAAGTCTCTACTGGAGCAACACAACTTCGAGATTAGTTATTATAAAATTAGATATTTGCAATGAGGGGGCTTCTGTCTTTTTATCTATATCTATCTATCTCTCTCTCTCTTTTGAATGCCGCGCGTTTAAAACGAGATTACGCTACCCCGGCTATCAAGGTATGGAAATGCAGCCGGAAATGCATTTGCGAACAAGTCAAGCCAAATATGGAATCCGTTTGAGCAGCCGGGAAACGTGTGAGAACCAAAACATTCAGGGAATTTTGGCCCACATGGCGATTTTATCGCCCCAAATTATTTATATGTCAGGTCACTCAGGTAAAAGAGCCAAGCAGGGGGTTAATTGTAAAGAGCGGCAGAGGTGTGAGCAGAGGCAGAGGCTGAGTAATGCAGCAATAATCGACAGCAATTCAACACAAAGCCACGTAGGAGAAAACACAGCCACATGCTCTCCTCGGCCAAAAATACAAGAGAAATGCCGCAACGGGTCAAGCTGCAAAACAACAGAATTGGAGCCGGCCGATAGTATAAAAGGCAGACGATAAAAGGAATCGATCTCTTTTTTTCCCGGCGGATGTCAAGGTGGTAAGACCAGTGCAACGTAGTGTGAAAGTGTAGAGGTGAACAAAAAGAAAATATAAATTACACGGCACGCTCAGAGAATGAAACCTTCCTATAATGACATCTGCAGAAGTTTGCAAAATGAGTAAAAGGGAGTTGGGACTGTGGAGCACTTCATTTGCCTCTGTCCTGATCTCTGAAAGTTAATGTTGGTTCTCCAAACTGCTTGCTGCTACAAATCCTGGCAGATTTATCACAGAACTTTTTTATTTGAACTTTTGGATGGCTTCCAAGCATTGAAAAGCTTCTACTACATTATTTTTAGGTATCTTAAGAATACCTTACAGGATCTAAGAGCGGCATTTTTTATTTTACTAGCTCATCCCTTTGGCTCCTTTCAAAGGTTTTGCTTTCCACAGTCATTTGAATCTTTGTTGAATTACAAGTAAATTCCCATTTCACTCTACTCCACTCGCGTGACTGCTGGGTTTGTTGGCAAGTGTGCTCGTTGATTGTAACGTACTCGTATGAATTAGTAACAGTGCCAGGCATCGTATTAATGAATAAAAAATTAAATTTATTTTTTATGCAACGATTGCGACACAAGTTACAATTTCAGTTGGTGTTTTTTTTCCGAATTTTTTACTTTTATTTTACTTTGTGCTTTCTTTTTTTCTCTCTCTCTTCATATTCAATGATTGCATAAATAATTTAAGTAATTGAGGCTAATTAAGAGATTAAAAAGGAAACTCAAAGAATCACAGAGAATTATAAAAATCATAGAGAATTCCAGAGTACTTGTTAGATTAGAAAGGTAATTTGAGGTGCAATATAAATATTGTCAAACAAAGTTTCCTCATTTATGAATTTTTATTTTTTTTCAATTTGATTTATGTGAGATAAGCAATAATTAGATTTAATGTTTAATCACATTTACTTGATGAATGTGTTGGCTCAGAATTATCAATTTTTGTGGGGTGTAAAATAAATTTTCTTTCTATCATTTCATTTCCATCAATTGAAAGCTTTTAATGTGTTTCCTATAAAATATAATTCTTCAACTTACGATGTTCTTTGTAAAAACACAAATAACGCCAACATGTGCAAGAAATCGTTGTCCCAAATATTTAGAAAAATTTTTAAATTTAATATTTGTTCGCTTGACATTTTAATATTTACTTCTTATTTACATTTCAATGAAATTGAAATACTTGTAATTTTTTTCTAAGACAAAAAGTACATTTTTTTAGTTGTGCTTTACGGTTTCAGTCGATATTCTTAGTTTGAGAATTGGGTAAAAAATTTCATTTAACTTGCAACATGCAACATGCAGCAGTCAAAGATTTTAGATGAAAAATTGGTTGCTACTGTGTTGATCTAACAATCTGAAGATCATGGGTTCGATTCCCAGCGAAAATATTCTAGTTGAGCACACAATAAGGAGGCCAGTTGGATGATTCTATGACTTTATTTAATGCCAAAGCACCAGCTTTAAATGCAACATTTGTCCCGTATATTTTTATCTATTTACTAGACTACTGTCGAACTTTAAGGAGGCTGCGTCTATTAGTTTGCTTTCGAGAGTGATTGAAAGTACACAACGTCGCATGATGAAATAAACAGGTGGTATTATTAGGGCTACAACTAAAACAAAAAAAAAAGGAATTTTTGTTTGTGTAAAGTCTAAGCCCTTGTCAAAAATTATTATAAACAAAAATTAAATAAAATAAGTTAACAGAAACCATTAAATTTTTTGGACGCTACAAATGAGCAAGACAAGGAAGTGTGGATTAATTTGAAAGTATTTGCGGTCCATATAGAAGGTAGTGGCAATAATAAGAAATTATTGAAAATTTCAATAAAAAAAAACACAAATTGAACAAACAAAAGCTTGGATATTTTGTAAATATAAACTAGAGATGGGATCGTGAGTGATTTCTCAGGATCACGTCCTTATATTTTTGGCTCCCGTTAATATGCTCACGTGACTGAGCAAAAAAGTTACGCACAATCACGGAAACTCACACTCACGAAGTATTCACTAAAATTTTTTTTTAAATAATTAAAAAAAATATTATTACTGAATAATTCTAATTGTCTGATGAATAGACTGTTCCAATAATACTTTCTTAATAAAAATAGTTTTAGCTTATAAAAAAAAATTCTAAAATTAATAAAGAAATGAGTAAAGAAAGATTTGAACTTGAGCCAAACAATTCCTTTCAATATAAACTTACAACAATTTAAGTAATTACGTAGAAATATTAATTAAAAAAGTATACGAAAAATAACAATATAGCAAAAAAAATCATGAAGCAATCACGTCAAAAATCTACTTATTCACGCTTAATTTCTTTGTACTCGCGTTCGTGCACGCTCATATAACTAAAACAAAAAATTAATTACGATAACTCACGCTAATCACTTAAGCGGTGCCCATCGTACCAGCACAAATGATGCCGATATTCCTTTAGAACGAGCACTATAAGGTGGAACAGTGATGGCCGACAGGCTCCGGCGTGGGAGTTATAGGACCAACGATTGACTACTACGATTCCTTGGAGAAAATTCCGACCATTTTTCAATCGGAGATTTATGCCATTGAAAGATGTGTACAATCTAATCTTGACAGAGGACATCGAGGACGTGAAATAGCAATCTTCACGGATAGTCAGGCTGCTATCCAGGCACTCAGCTCATACGAGTTTACCTTTAAGCTGGCTTGGGAATGTCGCAGCGAGATTAATTAGCTAAGCAGGACTGATAAGGTCACACTCTGCTGGTTTCCTGGATACGTCGGGGTGGCAGGAAACGAAAACGCAGAGAAAATGGCCAGGAGGGGGGCTAGTAAGCCCATGGTCGGACCAGAACCGGTTTGTTGCACAGGCCGCCGATTACAAGCAACCGGCCCACTTGGGTGTAGGAAAATTAGTCCCTTCGTGATGCCCGATGTAGACAGTGAAATAAAAGTATTAACTATCCTATATTGTGGTCGGTGTTGAATCATCCCGTTTTCCGAATACACTTATTTATTCTCTTCAGATTGCATTCCGTCAGGTCTGCGAATTCGGGTAAAGTCGAGTTACCTACATACATGGCCCTGTGATGAGACAGAGCTGGACATTGACAGAGCAGGTGTTTGACAGTTTTTCCTCCTCCTCATTATGAGAACTTCTACAGAAGTCGTTGAAAGGGAGATTTAGTCTGTTTGCGTATGCACCTATGAAACAGTGCCCTGTTAGAACTGTCTCAAGAATACGCAGCTGATGTCGATTGATCCCCAGTATGATGGCTGATTTTGCTCGATCATATTGGGGCCAGGTTGATCTGGACACTGCACATGTGGATTCGTTGAACCATCTAGCCTGTGCTATCCCTATAAGTTTCGGCTGAATGAGAATTTTATAGCTCTTTAGTGGGACTACCACTAGCCGGTCGGTGTCCCGTTCTTGCAAACGAGAGCATTTCCTGGCTAGCTTGTCCGCAATTATCTTGCCAAGTTGGATTGGATAAAATCCGGGAAGATACATAAATGGTGACTAGAAGCACCAGGGAACATCATTGGTACAATATCCCTGGAATGAGGCATGCAAGGCTAATGATTGGAACTTATGACCAAAAGCTTTTCTCAGCTCTCATGCTGTAAAAACTATCTAAGAATGCTCACAGGCCTCCTCGCAGGTCATTGCAGACTGAGTAAACGTCTCTACAGGCTTGGCTTTGAGAATCACAGATTGTGCAGATTCTGTAATTACGAGGATGAAACTCCAGAGCATATTCCATGTGTGTAATTTTTTAAGTCATGGAAAAATAACCATATACGGACACCACTTCATGATAAAAGACCAAAAGCAGAAGACCCGTGTCTCCCAGTTTGGCCCAAAGTCATGCACTTTATTTTATGGGCCCCCAAAGATTTGGGGCCTCGGTGTCATTTTTGAAAAATACTGAACATTTTCTCAGGCTCATATCTTGCAAATCGTTCGGAATTTTGATTTACTTTTTGAGGGAAAGTTGCATTTCTTGTCATAAAGAACAAAAGTTGTGACCATATAAAATCAAAAAATCTTCATCTTCAAGATGAAAATCGCAAAAAATTAAAAAAAAATCGATTTTTTTTACTTTTTTTTCCACTGTTCAGGTCCATTTACAAGTCAAGAAAACAATCAACTACAAAAATATACCTAAGATCTCAATGAACAACCACAGAAGATATAAGCAATTGGGCAAGCACCTATTGGAGGATTGGGAACTGCCAACACTAGAACCACTGGCAATCTGGAGATTCCTCAGGCAAGCAGGTCTAGTTGAGGTGCTCTAGCACCTGGCAAGGGATACAATAGATCTTCCGCAGCAGTGCCCTGTGTTTCCCAAACAACAGCAATTCATTCATTTATTCACACATCACGAGATTGATGTGGCTATTAGACTCAATTTTAGAGACGAAACCGAAAAACTGAATCTTCGAGTATCTATTTGAGTATGTAGAAGTTTATTATTCAAAATATTAACTCAACAAGGACATACATATTTAAGTGATTTAATGGCTTTTGTATCCTTCAATATACTGGCTAGCTTCTGACGTAATGGCACCCAACACGACCGATTCGTGTTAAAAATGTTCGATGATGCCTTAAAAAAATGGGTACCACTCTGCTTGTGGCTTTGATTTCCAAAGTGGCTAATTTTTACGGTCAACTGAGGCCAATAAAGCACCTCTTAACAGCAAAATAATTGCCAAGAAGGGCATTTTCTAATTCTCTACAACCGAAAGAGAAACAAATTTTTACATTTGTTACATCATCCAAATTGTAAGAAATATTTGGACACAACTTATTGCTTCTTTCCTTGCAACAGTTTTCCTAAATATTTCAATATCTTATTATGTGTGTAAGCATGTATGTACATATGTATGTTGCCTCATTCTTGTTCTATAAAAGAATTTCTATCATCTAGAAGAAAATAAATTTCATGCAGATTCCTTTCATTCCAGTCAATTGCTTACAACAGATCACAATCAGCCAACCAGTCGCCCACGCCCACCCACCGTTAAGTTTAAGTCATATGACACGTGCTACATGCAACATCTGATGCTTATTGTTTTGTCTGACGTGTATGGTGGTTAAAACGAAAAGTTGAAGCAAAAAAAAACGAATATGAACACAACACATCCACTTAGTGAACAATTGCAATCTTTGTGCCACAAATAAAATACAGAACAAAATGGCCAAGAATGGTTCATTTTTCTTTTCTCTAGCGAAGATGTTTTTGTTGATGGTGAATGGCCAAAACAAGCAGAAATAAAAAAAACAGTTTTTTAAGAGCAGCAAAAGCACGTTTCAAGTGTCAATTGAAATTGTCGTGTTAGAAATTTCAATTATATTTGAGTTTTTCATGTTATCTACTAGTTTTTTATATTTTTTATTTTTACTTTTCAAGTTGTCATTGTTGTGTTTTGCCTGCCATTTGCATTTTACGTGTTTAGAAGAGAAATAAAGTAGATGAAAAATCGGGTTAGAAAGTGGAATTGTGGTCAACAAAAATATGTTTTTGTTGGTATTTTTTTTTTCGATTTGCGTCAACTGCGGTGGAATAAGTCTCCTGTGCATCGCATATAAGCAGAGCAAGTTTAAATATGCACAAAAAATATTCAAATATGCATGCAAATATTCCGAAAAAAATCTTTAAAATATGCACAAAAATTTGCACCCGTAATAACACAACTAATAATTTTTAATCAGTTTTATTTAAAAAAAATTTTGTTACAAAGTACAGGGTGGCCGCAGGGAAGGTATACTACTTTGTTTGTTTATAATTTTCGATTATAGGAAAGATAATGTATTTTATATTGATAAATGTTTTATTTAATGTCGGCAATTATGTATGGAATACAATATTAGATAAATGGCCGCCTCTGTTAGCCTTACAAATGCGAGCCCTTTTGAGCACATTTTTCATTACATTCTCACACATTTCACGTGGTATTTCATTAATTGCATCACGAATATTTTGTTTGAGTTGCTCAAGCGTTTCTGGTTTGTTTGCATAAATTTTGCTTTTCAGATATCCCCACAAAAAGAATTCCGGAGCAGTCAAATAAGGCGACCGTGGAGGCCAATCAACATCACCATTTCTTGAAATAACTTGTTGTGGAAAGAGGTCTCGCAGTAATTCCATTGTAATCCTGGCTGTATGCAATGTGGCACTGTCTTGTTTATACCACATGTTATAATCAAGCCCAAAGCATACAGTTGTGGCGTTAAAAAGTTTTCAATCATATCACAATATCGCTCCCCATTCTCAGTTAGCGTTACGCTGTTTTCATTTTCAAAGAAGGTGGTCCTAATGATTCCTCCTGACCAAATTGCACATCAGACTGTCACTTTTAATGGATGCAAAGGTGACTGCTGAATAATTTGAGGGGTTTCCATTGCCCAGAACCGACTATTCTATTTATTCACATACTCATTCAAATGAAAATGTGCCTCGTCACTCATTATGATTTTTTCATGAAAATCGGGGTTGTCATGGGCGAGCTGTAAAATGCTATTGGCATATGTACGGCAGCGTAAATGGTCTTGTGGAAGAAGCTCTTTTGTCAACTTGTGTCGTTCGAAATTCCTTGAGTGATCTTCTTTTTCTCAATACAAATTTTTCCTGTCTAGAAGTTGAATGTGTGTTTGGGTATTTTAATTGACTGAGCGCCAGTTTCGGTATATGGGCTTCAATCAAACTAGTAAAATTTCATTTAAACCAATGAAATTAAAATAAATATGTACTACCATTTATATTAAAATATTTTTATAATTTGCCTCGTTTGCATGCAGTTTTTGACAGCGAAGTGTTTGTAATTTTTAATAATTTTTAAACAATGCATTTTTATTTTATCGTATTTTTTTTGAGAAAAATCCCAGCATTTTTATTAAATAATTATTGCTACATGTTTGCTCAATAAGCTCTTTATAATAAAATAAAAGCTTAAATTTTAAAAAGCTTTTGGTTTTAACTCAATATTAAACGGTTTATTAAGTGATGTTATGGAATTAATTTTATTAAAAAAAACATTTACTAAAAAAATGTTTTGCTTAAAATTAATTATAAAACATCAACAGCAACTATTAATTAATTTGATATTGAAAAATTGTTGTTTTATTTATTCAGCTTAATATAATTAATTGCCATTTGTTGTCAATTAATGGTGCAGAAAGAAAGAAGCTTAATACAATAAAATTTATTATATATATTTTTTTAACAGTTCATTATAACGATATTGGAGTTAATAATGTTTATCATGTTTATTTGTAGCACTTTATCAAGCAATATAACAATCGTCATGTGTCCTTAGACAGGATGAACTATGTTTGGAGTCTCACTAATGGCCTAAGATGGAAAAACTCTGCTTAGACTCCACCAAACAGAGAAAAAACAAATTATTTCAAAATTATCTAGCAAAAGGAAAACATAACCAGGGTTGTCACAGAATCCAATGTAGTTGGAATTGGATTTGAAAAAAAACTAAAAAAAATACTTTTGTGTAATGAATTTCAAAATGAATTTTTTCTCAAGAAAAATTTTTTTCATGAAACAAATTCCTTGCGAATATTTATTAATTGGGCAGAATAACACCTAAATTTGAAATTTTCTTACAGTATTACGCGAGATATTTCATACAGACAGAAAACATCTTTTGATAAGTAATATATAATGGCAACGAAAAGCGAAGAAATGTCCGATATTCTTGGGAATAGAAATTGTATAAAAAACAGAAATAAATTTGAACACTTATTAATTTTTTTTATTTAATATATAAATTAACCCCCGTTAACACAATGTTCAGTTATGCTTTTTTAATGTGAAAGCTTACTAACTTTTGATAAGTCTAAACTCACAATGATTTTTTCAAATTTCTGAAAAATATTTTTAAAATAAACAAAAAATAATTAATTTTTAAATGTCATATTTTTTCAAGTTAAAAACTTTGAAACTCAGAAAATATTTCAGTTAATTTTATTAAAAAGTTAAATCTTAACAGAGCTTCGTGTTAATGAATTTTCACTACCGAAAGTTAAAGCTTTGAGTTTAGTGTTAACTTCAAGTTAATTTTCTTATTGTTAACGGCAATAAGACTTTTGAAAAATACAGGGTGTCCGCCGGGAAGGTATACTACTTTGTTTTGCCGTCATTTTGGTAAACATTATTTTTGACAGTTTATATTTGGCAGTCGTGAAGTAGACACGTGGCAAATTTATTATGGAAAAATATTCGATAAACCGACGTGTATTAGTCGTTAAAACAAACATTTTATCAAAATCAATCATCGATTACTGTAACGATGAAAAAGTTACGTGAAATTTTTGGGAGAAACAATGTGCCAACAAAACGCACTATTTATCGTGTAGTGAATGATTTCGATGAAAGAGGGTCTGTAGTTGATAGGCCCTAGCATGGACCACAACGTACTGCAAGATCGGCTGAAAACAGTACTGCTGCTCAAGAAAGTGTTCAAAACAATCCATCAACCTCAATTCTACTCCGTGCTCAGGAGCTTGGTCTTCAAAGAACGACTTTGGCCACAATTTTGCACAAGGATTTGCATTTGTTTCCATTTAAGATTCAGTTGATTCAGTCTTCCACAAGACCATTTACGCCGTCGTACAGATACCAATAGGATGTTACAGCTCGCCCATGACAACCCCGATTTTAATGAAAAAATCATAATGAGTGACGAAGCACATTTTCATTTGAATTTATATGTGAATAAACAGAATAGTCGGTTCTGGGCAAAGGAAAATCCTCAAATTATTCATCCATTAAAGTGACAGTCTGGTGTGCAATTTGGTCAGGATTATTATCAGAATTATTGGACTTTAATTCTTTGAAAATGAAACGTCATAACGGTAATTGTGAATGGGAAGCGATATCGTGATATGATTGAAAATTTTTTAACGCCACAACTGCATGCTTTGGGCTTGATTAACATGTGGCGTCAACAAGACAGTGCCACATCGCATACAGTCAGGATTACAATGGAATTACTGCGAGACTTCTTTCCACAACAAGTTATTTCAAGAAATGGTGATGTTGATTGGCCTCCACGGTCGCCTAATTTGACTGCTCCGGAATTCTTTTTGTGGGGATATCTGAAAAGCAAAGATTATGCAAACAAACCAGAAACGCTTGAGCAACTCAAACAAAATATTCGTGATGCAATTAATGAAATACCACGTGAAATGTGTGAGAATGTAATGAAAAATGTGCTCAAAAGGGCTCGCATTTGTGAGGCTAACAGAGGCGGCCATTTATCTGATATTGTATTCCATACATAATTGCCGACATTAAATAAAACATTTATCAATATAAGATTCATTCTCTTTCATTTAATCATATATTACTTTGAGCTATTTTAATTATTCAAATGCGATCTTCGAAACGAGAAAAGCCATTGTTTCATTCCCATCATTTCGGTTCACAATTTCGTACAAAATTTTATTAAAAATTCAAAATTAAGATTCGATTACCTTGTAAGATCTCCACATCCTTATTTAAAAAATTAAAAATCTATATTGGCAAGGAATTGCGAGGAATTATTCAAAAACAAATGGCTCAAAAAAGCGCCGAGCAGATAAAATCTAAAACTTAAAAAATTTTAGTTCTATTAAAAGCTCTTAAGATAATTCTAAGACTTCACTGAAAAATTAAATATTTTTTTGCAGAAATATAATTTTGCACGGTCATTTGGGAACTCTTCGTGTGATGTTACAAAAGCAGATATTGGAGGTTGTTAAAATGAAAATTTTTTGTTATTTTTTAAATAAATGTTCAAAATTTTAAAAATTTAAATAAAATGTTTGTTTTTTCTAAAATCGATTAATTTTTTAGAGTAGGAAGAAATGTGGCGAACTTTTTTTTGTGTGTCGGGAAAACGGGGAACTTTTTCAAGACATGTAAAGATTTTATTAAATTTCTTCTCACATCACTGCAGTAAACTCATTCCGCAAAAAATACAAATAAACTGCTGCTCCAAAACGACTTATACAATCAACAAAAATCGCTTTGTTTAATATGTAAATTTAAATATCTTTTCAATTTCAATTCAAAGTAAATATATATTTCATCATAAGTGTGTTTGTATGAATGTGAACATTTTCCCTCTAGAAACCCAAAAGCAATTGCTCTCGTAGATGGCTACAACAAGCAAATCAAATACGCAGCTTATTTAAAGTGGAAAGAAAAAGTAAAAATATTTAATTAAATAAATTTCGTATTAAAAAGATACGCAAGCGTCAATAATTTACAAGACCAACTGCGGTAATAATTGCCTTAAGCCTTAACAGATATTGATGTATCCTTGTATGTGTGTGTGTGGGTGTAAATAAGGGAAACAGAAGCACGAAAGAGCCACTAAATTAAAACAAATAATAATTTTAAAGAATCAGGCAAATGTGATTTTGAAATGCACTACAATTGGCTTGAGGCGAAAGTTAAAGGTTTAGAACTTAATTAAATACTGTCTGTTGGATTGTACATTTGCGCTGGATAGATTTTGATACAATTTGTTGTGGAGACATTCCTTAGAGCCTTTAACATTTAAAATCATATATTGTTTTTATTAAGGAAAATTATAAAAAAAGTTAAAAGTATGAACTTCAGAGAATTTTATAATAAAACTGAATTTAAGTGATGCAATTATGTCATGTTATTTTTCAATATTCTTTTGAAGATGTTGAAATTTTTATGCAATTTTTTTGACATTTCCTGCATTTTGAAATTATACTGCTTATCTATTGACGATGTCACCAGTACCACTGACTAATTGCACCCCAACTAATGTTATCTACTATTGACATTTAACACTAGCTTGTCCTACGAAATCTACCAGTAAACTGCGTTAATACTGACTACACACAGTAAAAAACCAATGTAAAATCAACATGAAGAAATGCTGATATCAATATCCAAGTGAATTTACTTTTAACATTGTTTTAAGTTGAATCAATGGCTAAAATTGTTAATTTAGTATTAAAATATGTTGATCTAAAATTAATCACATTGAAATAACATTGTAGATTTTAGATTTTACCTTTAATATCATGTTAAATTAACATGAAAAGCTTATGAAGCAAAATTGTTAACAAAACTAGTTGAATCAACCTTGTTTTAGTTGATTTTACAATGATTTTTTTCTGTGTGTAGGTAGTTCTTTTGGGACCATATGGAGAAAATGTCAATAGTAAGATTGTACTGACTTACTATATGCGATAGGACCACAGTGTGGGAAATCTCCGTAGTAAAACTGTACTGATTCATTATAGACGCTATCACCACCTGCAGGAAATGTCAATATTAAAATTATACTGTTGATGTCACCAATATGATTCTATTTTAATAAAGTTGAAACAGGTAAAAGTATTTATCTAAAATAATATTTAAAAGTAAAATAAAGTAAAAAATATTTTAAAGTTTTCTTTGAGGTATAATTTTCTTATTATTAATAACATAAAAGGATTCGTTTTGTTTTAAATTAATGATTTTTTTCAACCGTCTAACATTTTCTCTATCTATCAAAAACGGAAGACAAAAAAACAAATTGTTGACGGTGTCACCAAAAAGTCACCATAATTGTTGACATAAATACTGACATGGATACACTTTACCGCATGCTTCCTTCAGGGTTATTTTATACACAAATTTCAATGCGTTGGAAAGACGGACATGTATACACATATACATTTAGTAAAGTTGAATGGAAGTTGAACTCAAGCCATTTTCCTGCATCATTCGCTTCACTACACCTCTCGCCAGCAAATCAAAATTTGATGCAAATAATTTCAATGAAAATTGTATCATGTAAATTCAGCCTAATAAAATTGTATGTGATTTTTTACAGACATTGTATTACCCGTGTCACAATGTGACAAACTGATCAAGAAATATACAAAAAAAATTTTCGATACTCTTTCATCACTGTTCGATATTAAACTTATAGTTATAAGAAAATATTAACATATTTTCAAATCCTCGACACAAATAAACTCTTCTGCTGCGTGTAAAAAATAAAATCCCATACTTAAAATATTAATCAATCTTTTAGTAACAAAATAAAAGTGTTCTATATTTGTATTTGTTGTTTTCATAAAATCCTTTGGATTCAATATGAGGAATGTTAAAAAAATCCATACGGTTAACATGCATACACGAATATATTCATTCATATTCTCTCAGTTACGTTAAATACAAAATACAAATAAGTACTTTGCCAGCACTCCAGTGTATCAAGTATGTAGTTGTTTGTTGTATTATTTCCATTCAATAATATTCAATATGAGCCTCGGGTATTTGAACGTATCAGATAATTCTAGAAGGGGGGGAAAATACAAAAAAGTAGCAAACAAAAAAAAAAAATACACCCGTGAATGAATTAAAACTGAAGTAGCAGAAGTATGTATGTAGCGAGTAGTGAATAGTGGCTGTGGCAGCAGCATTGAAGTTGATTGGTTTGCTCTGTATGCTGTACCATTTGATGTTCAATGAACTTAATACAAATTGAAACAAATTGAAAATTTATTGATTTTGCGGTCTATAGCAAAAAGTAAATGAGAAAAAAAGAATTAAAAAAATATAAAATAAATAACAACATACACGAGTCAGTAACTGGCAAATAAAAGGAACAGTATATTAAAACAACTCGCACCCACATACAAACTTAATAAACTAGACTGAGTTGCAGCGGGATGCTTAAAAGAAGGTTTTCTCAAAACCAATATTTTTTTCTACACAAAGTTCCTAAAAATATATATTAATTTTTCTCAAACTTAAACGATAATTATTTTAGTGTAATTTTTTTAAGATAATTTTAAATTAGGAATAAAAGTATATTATAATGGTTTGATCATTAAAAACCCCGACAGGTTAAGTTGGATTAGAAAGAGCTTTTTCTTATAGAAAGATAGTTTTATGTGACACCAGGAACTCACTACATCGTATCTATCTACTTGGGAAGCTGCATATTTTTGGCCAGTGACAGGATATTAAGCAACAAGCAAATTTGTCTCTACAGAAAATAGTTTTTTAAACAGATGAAACTTTCTAAATATGTCATTTCATTATTAATCTGAATTAATTAGAGATGGTATGGTGAATAATTTGCTTAGGCTCATTCAGGATCACGCTCATTCACGCTCACGTTCATTCACGCTCACGCTCATTCACGCTAACGTTCATTCACGCTCACGTTCATTCACGCTCACGATCATTCCCGCTGACGCTCATTCACGCTCACGCTCATTCACGCTCACGCTCATTCACGCTCACGCTCATTCACGCTCACGTTAAAAAAATTTTACTCATGTTTGCTCATGCACGACCTTGTATTTTTGAATCATATTCATGCACAATCATTTGAATGAAAAATTTGTTACAATCACGAAAACTCACGCTCACAAAATACTAAAAAAATAAAATAACTAAAAACAAAATGAAAAAAATTACAATAAAAACAGCAAAAAAACTACGCAACAATCACGCATCAAACACGATAAATTTTTTTAGTGCTTACGTGATTGAAGCAACAAAAAAATAATCACGATCATGCGTGCCTCTAGAGTTAATAATTTAAAATCTCATACACTTTTCTATACCAAAATTATTTGATTAAAATTACTAGGTGAGCCGACAAACTTTCTTTTGTCATATAACTTATATCTAGTGAACATTTTGCTTACTGCGTAGAACTGGGTATGGCCCATTGAAAAGTATTTTAATGCCTTGATCAGGTTACGTACATTTTGTGTTCCAAATCCGTTGAGAAATAGAGGTTTGTATACCGAACATATGTAAAAACAAACCATAGACTTGCGACTTATACCAACTATAAATATTTTACCAAAAGTTACGCCCACTTTAGTAGCCATAGAAGAAGGAGTGTTCACTTAAACTTGAATTTGATCAATTCTTGAGGGTAGGAGATCAAGCTTAAAGGGAACCTATATATAAGATTAACATTTTTATATAGAGCGAATTAGGGTAAATAGGAATACTTCCATATATCTAGAAAGAAATGGGTGGAGAAGTGGATGTGGTCCATCGAAAAGTTTCTACGGTGTTATCCAGGGTACGAGTTTCTAATTTTAGCAAAATCCGTTGAGAATTGTAGGTTTTTATAGCGAACATTTGTGTAAAATATTAAAACTTTATTTTGACACAGAAAAATTGATATGAAATCTACTTTACAATCTCTCCTCATACCTCCCAAATACAAAAAAAAAATGTCATAAAATCGGTAAAGCCGTTTCGAACGAGTTCACACACAAACACCGTGGCACACAAATTTTATATATGAAATGAAAAAAAAATCTGTGTTCAAGTTTGCATACTTTTAAATGCGTATATTTTTTTCAATCAGAATATGAAATTAACAAAGCTGCAGCTGCTATAATTAAATGAAATCAGTCGATAGCCTTGCTATCAAGCATCAATAGTAAAATAAATACTTACAGCAGTTTTTTGTCATACAAGTAGATGTCTTTCACTGATATGAATTTCAATGAGAGTGATGATGATGACATCGTTGGGGTTTCCAATTGTTGCTGTTATTTTAAAGCCTTTGGGAAAAGGTTGCAAGTGTGCTGGTGGTTTAAACATAAAAATTAATAACAATATTGGTTACTGGGTTTTGTGGTTGCTAGCCACTTTTCGAGTGTCAGGTTTGAACACTACTTTAGGATTTCTTGTGAAAGATTTTTTATTTAATGTGCACGCCTGTCTATTGCAGCTGAAAAAGTGCAGTCCGGTGATAGACGGACAAATAGATAGAGAGAATTAAAGGTGCTAAAGATAAAAATAAAAAAATGGATTCACAAAATTTTATACGAATAATTTTTTTCGAATAAATTTTATTTCAATAATTTTGCAAGGAATAACTATTTTCGAATAATTTTTATTTCATTAGTTTTTATTTCAATAATTTTGTAACGAATAAATTTTTTCGAATTATTTTTATTTCAATAGTTTTTATTTCAATATTTTTGGAACGAATAACTTTTATTGAATAATTTTATTAGACTAATTTTTATTTCAATAGTTTTTATTTCAACGAATAACGAATAATTTTTTCGAATTATCTTTATTTCAATATTTTTGGAATGAATAATTTTTTTTTAAATAATTTTATTAATATAATTTTTATTTCAATAGTTTTTATTTCAATAATTTTGTAACGAATGACTTTTTTCGAATAATTTTATATGAAGAATTTTTATTTCAATAGCTTTTATTTCAACAATTTCGCAACGAATAATTTATTTCGTGTAATTTTATTTTCGGATAATTTGATTTGTGTAATTATATTATAAAAACTTTTATGCGAATTATTCTTATTCGATTAAATTTTTTCAACTTTGTGAGAGTCCGTCTGCTGAAAAGGTGTCCTAAAGAATTGAGCATAAATGAATTTTATGTAACTAAAGTTATTTGAATAATTTAATTTTAATGAATAATTAAATTCAAACGATTCGTAGACGTTGGTTTCTCTTCGTCATTCCTTGAGTAAAGAATCCTTTAGAAACAAATAAAAATTATTGTTATTCAATTAGTTTTACACAAATAATTTTATTAAAACCATTATATTAAAATATATTTTTCAAATAATTTTATTACAATATTTCTGTGCCAAATAATTTGATAGGATTAATTTCTATTTGAATTATCTTATTGGAACAATTCTAATAATTCCATTTGAATTGAATTTTTTTAGTATTTTAATTTAATTTCATTTGATTTATATATTTTATTTTTTCGAATAATTTTGTCGTATATTCAATTTTAATAATTCTTATTCGAAAAATTTTAATTTATATAAATAAAACAATTTTTAATGTAATAAATTTATTCGAATAATTTTTATATATCTAATTCTAGTAATTTTTACTAGATACATTTTATTCGAATAAATTTATTAGTATAATTTTATTCAAATACATGTGACAGATGGGGGCAGATAGTGAAAACTTACTGCCTGTTTTTAGGAAATGAAAATAAAATTATGACTACGAATTAATATTGAAAACAAAAATAAATTACGGAGGAAATTTATTTTCATTTTTGATATAAATTCCCATTTACATTTTGGTTTTAACTTTCTAGGAACAGACAGTTAGTAAAATAGCATACCTTAAGTCCAGAAACCTAAAGAAAATAATAGAAGTTATTTTTTTTAAATCATATTTATTCGAATAATATTTTTTCGAATAATTTTTATTCGAATAATTTTTACACGAATAATTGAATTTTACTAACTTTACGAATACGCATAATTTAACTGTTGTATTTTTATTTGATTTTTTATATATAAGGGACACATAGCGGAGCCTTTGTAAAAGGACATCCATCCTTTGAACAGAGAGTCCCAAAGAGAAACTTGAAAATAATTGTCAGTTAAATAATTTCAATCAAATATTTGAAGTAATATTCAAATAATTCCATTTGATTGGTTATTTTCGAATAGGTTTTATTCCGATATTTAATTCTAGCAAATTTTATTCGAATAGTTTATAAAAAATGTATTGAAAAAAGCTGATTCGAATAATTTTTATTACACAATTTGTTCGATAAATTTGATTGAGTTGAACAAAAAAACATGATACGATTTTAAGTAAATTGATTTAATTTTTTTATTAATTTATTCTCTGGATTTTTGTCGGTTTCAAAATTTTTTTTTATTTCCGCAATTCCTGCGCTATAAATTTTTTATAATGGTTTTTATCGTTACATAAAGTTTTAGCAATTTGCGCTAAAGTAATTTTTTTTAAGATGAAACGTTAAATAATTACAATTTAAGCTTAATTAAAGTTTAATTGATGTTAAATTTGTTTTTAATACAAAATTGCGTGTTTTTTAGTCCCCTTTTGGAATGTTATTGAATTAAATAACGTTTGAATTAATTAACGTTTTGCATATCCTTGCAGACAATATTCCGCTACAGGCATTCCTAGTCTCAAATAAATCAATGCATTAAATCTTAGTACGACCCACTGTGCAATGCTGCCAACTGCATAAAATAGTTTTAATTTAAATATATATTTCATCTTTAAATATATTTTATTCCGATAATTTTCAAATTGACTTAGTTATTTTTGAACAATATAAAATGTTGTCCTTTCTCCCAAAAAAATACATTTTTCATTTTCAATAGACGACAAGATAAAAATGTAATATGCCGACTTATAGAAAATAAATGTTTCATGCAAAATTAAAAAAAAAATAATAATAAAAAAAAGAAATCCTGACATCTCTTTATGTTGCATATTTCCTTCAGTTCAGTTGAGGGCAAAAATAACACAATAAAAAAATCCTGCATTTCATTGTCATAAGAACCATTTCATTTTATTTTAAATTTGTTTTTATTGTTACACATGGTTAGAGCCCATAAATGCTCCAGAATATTTAGCATTTCTACCTTTTAAGTTACAACTTATGAGTGCAAATAAAGTATGTATCTGAAATTTATTCATATATTTTTCTTATATTGTAAAAATATCATTTGATATCTTTACCTCACCACTACATAACAAAAGCATTTATATTGAACAAGTATCTGGAAGATATCTGTAGGCAGTCACCGGTGTTACTTTGTAGTCATTTAAGCAAAAATATGAGAAAACATTGGCTAATATGGCATGAATTATTTGACATTTATATTAGTTTGCCAAGATAGTAGTTTTTAATAGGACATTTTGTTTGTAAAAAAAGATTGAAAGAGAATAATGTCTGTACTGTTGGAGTATGTAAAAACAGTTTTGTACTTGTGATAGAAAAATATTGAAGTTATGCAATGCATAATATGCATATAAAAAACTATATATATGTATATAAAATATTTTTGAACATTTATTTGCAATGTTTACCAAAAACTACAATGATTTATTCAAATGCTTAAGTATACAGAGGAGCTGGATGTGCCGGCGGCTGCGACCGATTAAAATTCAGTTTAAGTCTAAAAAACCTTAAAGAATTTTATTAATATAATTTTTTTTATATGAATATAACAGGGACCGAAAATAATAATTATTCTGGGAGAGATACTAATTCAAGCACATCATTTGGATCGTTTTCCACAATATTTTCAGAAAATCATAATCTTTGTAAATATTTGATTTTTAAGTTTTTATATCAGATATATTTGTCAGATTCTGATTTTTAATTATTTTTTTTTGTCAGAAATATTTGTCAGTTTCTGATTGTTATTTTTTTGTCAGAAATATTTGTCACATTCTGATCATGATTCAGTCATGATCTAATAATATAGGTCTGTTTAGTACTACAACGATAAAACAATAAAAAAACAACAGGCATTTTGTTTTTGTTTCAAATCGCACAGAAGTCAAAAACAGTTGAAGAAAATTGTATTTTATGTTAGTGATGGAAAATTAAAATTTTCTTCGGTACAAAAAAATATTTTAAATAATACTTTTTTGATCCTCACAGTACTAAATCTTTTTAATTTTTTCTTTATTAACGAAAAACGTATACATAATGAATTGTATTTGTTCTTGCTTTTATGTTATATTATCGCAACAAACACAATGGTTTAATCTGATACCAAACGTTATTCCATTTTTCACACCAAGTTAAACGTGTGTGTGTAAACGTTCAGTTGAGAGTAAATGTTATGTTTGGTGTCGAGTCGGACACTTGAGAGTATTGTTAAACTACACTGATCTTCTTCAAGACTGCGAATATTTAAAAAAGTGTGTTTTCCGTAATTGTATTGTTTCTCAAAATAAAAATACATTTCAGTGTAAAACTTTGTTGTTTGTGCGCTAATAAGTTTACAATATTTCAAAACGTTGTTCATGAGTAAGGCGACTAATTTTGGTTCTCGTTTCTGTGGTACTGGTCGATAGTAAATATTTCGGACAGAAATAAACCTATAAGTGTTAAAGTAACGTATCAATCAAAAAGAGGCTTGTTCTTGAACCACCACCCATTTTTAATCAAAACCAGCATTGAACGAATATTGAGAATTTTTTAATGAAATTCTAAGTTAATCGCTTAAGAAAAAATAACGCCCATCCAGTTTAAAATTGTTTTTATAAATTATCTGCAAAACTATAAATAGTTAAAAAAAAACTTGCAAAAATCACTTTCATTGCATTAATGGCGAAAATTCGCAAAAAATTGCAAAATTAAAATAAAGAAGCAACACAAATTGAAAATTTGGGATGTTAATTGAACAATAACTTAAAAAAACAATATTTTGGAATTAAATTATTGTAAACTCCCTTTATCAAGATAGTAAGGACTTTAGTTTAAGGTAATTACAACAATTTAATTACAAGTTTACCCGACGTTTCGTCGATTTTTTTCAACTTTTTCAAGGATTATGTGTTTTTAATAATATGTAAAATATAAATATCAAAAAAATATATATCAAAAAACATTGAAGATTAAAATAATATTTTCAAAACATATAAAACATTGTTGCATTACATTACCTGTTATTCAAACCGGGTTTTAACAGAAAACCCGGTTAGGGAAACCGGATTTTAATAGAAAACCCGGTTATTAAAACCGATTTTTAATAGAAAATCCTAAAAACCGGTTTTTAAAATTACTCTTTTTTGAATTATTGAAAAACCGGTGTTTTGAATATGTCGAATGATCGATCAAATCTAAGCGAGATACATAGATGCAGGTGAACGCGTATACTTTATATTAATTTCATAAATGGGAACATATAATCATACGCCATGTGTTCTTTGCTTGTATTTCAGTCCTTCCTAAATGTTTGAAGTAACAAATCTATAGAAGAAATAAAGAGTATAAATATAATACAATATTTTTTGCCCACTCTTCTGTTTGGTATTTTCTTTGACAAGTTAATACAATTTACTTCCATATAGGAAAATCACACAATCGCTTTTATTCTCCTGCCAACAAATACTCATGTACTTTTTCTGCAACAATACATTTTTTTTACTACTGCACACTTTTTCTTTACTCATGCATGATTATTTACATGCACAAGTGCAAATACATTTTACACGCACAAAAGATTTCATACGCATTAAAGTGCATAAATGTATGTAAATTTCCCAGAGCAGGGTACTTTTCGCAACATGTTTCTAAGTATTTGTAAGAGCTTTTAGCCATGAATGTGTAAATCACACAATGGGGTCTGGCTTTCATTAATCGCGGGATCGAGGATTTCGAATCCCATTTTTTTGGCGGAATCCCGCTTTATTTCAAGATCCCGAGAATATTTATCGTGATTTCGGGATTTTTTTTGCAAATATATGAAGTAAAATTTTTTTATATTCAAAGCCAAAAAAAACGTAAAAATCTTAGAAATAAAAGCTATTTTATTAAGCTAAAATTATCCTAATAATATTATAAATGAGAAAGTTTATATGTTTCTGATTTTGTATGTGTGATAGATAACCCACTTTCATAACAGCTCAATGGATTTGCATGAAATTAGGAGTCTAGGACACAAAGGCCATAAATTTTATTTAAAGATAGGACCACGAGTAAGGTAAGGGACTCCCTGAAATTGTCTAAGCAGTTTTAATGAAATTTTACACGTCGTTAGGTGTGAATCTAGAAGGATACATTCTCCGTATTACAATTTGCTTTAAAAATAGGAAAACGAGCTATAGCTTCCCCACTGAATTTCAAGTGAAAGAAGTCACGGGCAAAAGCTAGTGTTAAATAATATAAATGTACATATATTTAATATAAATAAATATAAGACACTAAAAATTTTAGCCAAGGAAGAGTGAGTGCATCATTGGCCTGTGCAGACATTTCGCACCATAAGTTGGAAGTGACGTATTTTTCGTCTTTAAAGAACAAAATAACTTTCAAAATGTCGTATCAAAGAAGAATGGTGTAGACAAAAGGGCGGCCAAGTGGACATGGAATAAAAAATTAAATAAAAATTAAACAACAACAAAATAATGTGATATACGAAATAGCATGTAAGGGAAATGACAACAAAAATGCGATTTAATTTATATTGGCACAACAAAAAGATATTTACAAACAAGTATATGCGAACACAAAAATGATATAGAGAAACAAAAAGAAACAACAGCTTTATCAAAACATATGATAAACGAAAATCATAATCCAGACTTTGACAGAATAAAAATAATAGACATAGAAACAAGAAAATTGGAAAAACTATGAACCAAAAGGAAGACACTAATAACATTAGCTCCAGTTACAGAGTTGTGATTAAATGAAACCAATGTGATATTATTTTAAGTTGTGTGTTTAATTAAATTTTTATGTTAAATGTTTTTTGTAAGCTGTACAATCATTTCATGTGATATATCAATAAATAATTGTAAGTTTGTAATATGTTTGATCTTTTTATTTTGGTAATATATAATGTTTTTTAATTAAATAGAAAAAAACCCCCTGAAGATGTCAACAAAAAATTGACGAAACGTTGGGAGAAATATGTAAAAAAAAGTTTTTTATTTAAAAAACTTTTTATTTTATTGGAAATAAACAAAAATATTAAAAATTAATATAATCGGAAATTAGTTCTCTTGAAATAAAAAAAGGGATTTTCAAATCTATATATAAAAAACCGAGAGGCAGACAGACGTGGTAAAAAGTCATCGAATTCAAAATTAAAAACTGGGAATAATTTTAAAATATATCATTGAAAATAAAAGAAAATATTTCAAAAAGCTGACCGACCGTAATAGAAACCAAAAAGACATCGAATTAAAAAAAATAATAATAATAAAAAATAAAAAAAGAAATCCTATCAATGTGGAAAAAACAGGAATTAATAAAATTCCCGTTTTCTGAAGTCAGCTGAAAATAAGAAACTGTAAAGAAAATCACTTAAATTTTATTCTTTACATAATTTTTTTATTCTAGAAAATTTTAAATGTTAAGTTTGGATCACCTAAAGAATCGTTGAAAACACAATTTTTGTTGTTATTTTCGGTTTGAAAGTGACATTTTCTTCTGTTCATTAGCAAATTTGAAATATCTCCACGGGCACTTAATTTTTTTTGACGGGATATCGCGGCATTACTACACTCAAAAACTCCAAAGCAAAGCAAACTTAGAATTTTATCTACGTCATGATAATTAAACCACAAACTGAAGGACAGTGCTAAAAAGAAAATTTAATAAAAAAGTTTTGGATGCCCTAGGATTTTTATAAACATTTCCTGCACTTCAGCGTTTGTTGATCCGGAAAAATCTCAGGTTTTAGGGGATTGAATTTTGGGGATTGGCATCTCTGGCACACATACATTAGATTAATATGTTGCTAAATTCTGGTAGGTTTGAACTTTTATTTTTTTTCTTATTATTAAAGTTGATGATAGAAAGGTGTATTAAGGAATTGCATTTGCATAAACAAGTACGGCAACAACAGCAGCAACAACAACAACAGCAGATACATTGGCATGTTCCTTGTTGTCGCCTTTTGACTGTAGATAGAGAAACACGAAGGTATTTGCATTTGTAAGTAGTTACAATAGAAGTCTAAAAAACAGAACTATAATAGAGTTTAAACTTTGGAATTTTAGCGAAAAAAAAAATGTTTTTAACCCTGCAGATAAAATAACTAGTATGTGCTTAGAATTATACTAGATGCTTTCAAATTCAGACTAGTCGCCTGTCTGTCTTTTTCTCATATATCGAACTATCGATTTTAACATTAGGTTGCCATGGGAGCTCAACTAGTTCATTCGTGTATAGTCATATACTAGTTCAACTACTACTATTATTTGAACCAGTTTTATACTAGTTGAGTTCTTTACAAATATATACCACTCCATTTTATACTAGTAAAGTTACTAATTATTATTAGCTGTAGCGTTGACTAGATTCGTAATTAAGGTCTTCTACTAGTACTTTTTAAAGTAGTTTCATACTACTTGTGTAATTTACGAACGTTCACCAGTCCATTCTATGCCAGTTTCGGACTAGAAAATTGTTTATTTTTTTTACAATATTTTTTCAAACGAGATTTTTATGGCTTGAGTACAAATCTGAATTTACCCATATCTACTTAATTTAAGAAATTATTTTTGGATAAATTCATTATTTTATTAAGAGAGTACTTGATCTCAAAGCCAATGGCTTTGGAAAAAGCAAAGAGAGTATGAAATATTTGGAATAATTAAAAATTAGAGATGGAATTTCGTACTAACCGAAATTGATTTAACTTGTAAGAAATGAATAAGTTGCACTTTTCGTATTCTAATTCGTTAAATAATACGGTTAAATAGTTGATATTCCAAGTCTCTAGTATGCACCGTTAAAAGTGGTAAAATCGAACAAAGAACGCTGATGAGATGGTGTAGTGACCTCGAAATCAGTACTGATCCGTTCTGCTAGTCTGATGAATAAATTGTTTCAAATAATAAAAAAGTACTCTCTTAATAAAATAAAGAATTTATCCAAAAATAATTTCTTAAATTAAGAAGATATCTGTAAATTCAGATTTGTACTCAAGCCATAAAAATCTCGTTTGAAAAAAGCCATAAGAATCTCAGTTCAATATATACCTTAAAACAGTTCAACAATTACGTATAAATATTAATTTTTTCAAACGATAATTTCTTTTTTATTAAATTTGTATTTTATTTAAGAAAAATGTAGAAATTTCAAACATTAATTAAAACACCAAAAAAACTTAAAAAACAAAATTTATAAAAAGATGATATTTGAATTTCATTAAAAATTATAAATTGCGAACACTAATCAAGAAAACAGTAAAAAAACTTAACATTAGAAAATTCATAGGGACAAAAAAAAATTAACTTAATAAATAGATAATATTTAAATTTGATTAAAAATATAACACGTTGAAATCAAAACTAGTTGGATTTCGTTTTATCGCCTTGTTTTTTTATTTTGGGCTTGTTATCGGAACTCTTTTCTTTACATAGCTGCATTGCCTGGCGTAGCATCGTTTCTGGATCTTTCTGTTTCAACTTTTTAAGCTTACAATGGAGTCTGAAAAAATGTAAAAGAAATACAATAAATATATAATTATAATTATTTTTATATAATATTACAAATTGTGTGTTTGTATATGCTGCACAGAGGAGTATTTGTGGCAAAAAGCTGACAAAAAAAGCCAAAAATAAATTTAAAGAAATCTTTGAAAATAAGTATGCAGGTCGAAGCACAACAAAATTTTACATCATATTGTAAGTTTTATTTTATTTTATGTTGCGATTTGTAGCTCTGAGACACTGCAGAAGTCAGTAAAGGGAAGAAAATTACATGCAATTTTAATGTTTTTTTTAGTTTCAACATGTTTATGTGATTATTTTTTGTCGCTAAACGAAAGGTATTACATTGATTGTTTTTCACTGAAAGTGTTGTTCAAAAGATATTTTTATTATTTAAAAAACGAATTCCTAAACAATTCGTTTAAAAATTAAAATTAAGAGTTATAAAAATGGTAAAAATTTTAATATATAATACTTTTGCAATCCATTTGTAATGAAAAATATTTTTGTATAAACTTGTCGACAATTGCAGAACTGCCTACGAAAATAGTTTTTAAATGTCTTAATTCTTTTAAAGTTTCTTATATTCTCAATGGAATTGTAATCATACGAATTGTGATGGTGTTACAATCGAACATTTTTTGAATTTTACATTTTTGCATTCTTTTCTACAACACAGTCGTCTCTTTGGTTATCTGTTGTTTTTCCATTCGTTTGTTGTTAGTTGTGTGTTATGTGTGTTGCATGTTATTTATATTTAACTTTGGTGTTTTCTTTCGATTTTGGATTTGTTTAAATAAGATTTCAATAAACAATATTTGCATTCAAAATATTGTTTATTTCAACATATTCGCAGGCTAACAGAAACTGAAGCATCAGTTAGATTTTTTCTTACAAATGTTATTTAGTTTAAACCAGATATATATTTCACTATTTCCGTTTATCAAAAGACTTAATTTAAATTTAAATTAAAAGTTATTCTTTCATTGAGAGCTTGAATAAATTTATTTACCCAAAACCGATTTGTTAAACAAGAGTCATTTCCAAGTATACACATTTCCACTTTCATTTTGTACCTTTTCACAGCAATTAGTTTAATTGAAATTTCATAAAAAATAAAAAATAAAAACTCTATAATAAATAAAATACTTTTAACCACTTGTTAATTCATCAGTGTATTAGTTCTTTCGCACATAAAATTCTATTAGACCTAGAGAATGCACAAAACATATAAAAGTTGCTGAAATTCATTTGAAAAATAAATAAAAATAAAAATAAAAATTATCAAACAAAAGTTTTTCACTTTTTATGCAGCACAATAGAACATAAAGTAAATTTATTAAAATATTTCATTTTGCTGTCAGAAAAGAACTTTATGATTGCTAGACTAGAGTTGGAATTTATTTGTTTAACTTTGTTCACACAGCAATAATAATTTCAGCTCAAAAGCTAAAAACAAAAATAATAAAAAACAATTCTGAATTCTGTAACACATCAAAAATTCTATGGCAAATTTATCGATAAACTAAAATTCATGAGAGAAGAATATTTTGTTCGTTGCATGTGCTTAAATTTTACAAAAGTTATAAATTTACGAAAAATTTTATAAAAATTTAACAAAAACAATTTCAAAATTTTCATTATAAGGCATTTACACAAAACCGAAATCTAGTTGATTTCAATTGAAATCTCTATCAAAATCTCTACCGTTTACACGGGGTTATTCGTGACATTTTTTAAGATTTCGTATCCATGACAAAAACAGTTGACTGAAATTTTCATTTTGAAATGTCAAACTCCACACATAAAATTGTCATTCCAAAGCGAAACATCTGGCGAGCACACTCTTCACAGTTATGTTATTAAACAGCGTAGTATTTTTCAGTACAAATTACGAAAAACCACAGTTGCATCACTAAGTTCTACGAGATTTTGAGTAGATTTTGACAAAATCTAGTGACGAAGTAGATTTTGTTTTGTATGGGAAATCTAGTCATAATCAACAAGATTTTGCTCGAATACTAGATTTTAGTCTGGTGTAAATGCCATATAAGATACAATTTATACAACAGTTAATACAGTCTGGTGAGTTCTTCGTTTATATTCAAATCTATCTTATTAAAATAGTGAAAAATTTGATTGAAAAAGAATTAGAAACTGTTTTCTAAGAAAATGATAAAATGTTTATTAACAAACATTTTTTTATGAAGCAATTTTATCGGTTAAAAAAAAATTCTTAAAAAGACTGACAGTTTTAAAAAAGAATATTTATGGAGCTTAAAGATTTTATATCAAATAAAATCAAGATTTTTCGATAATGAAATTGCAGAGTAGAAAACTTATCGATAACAGATTTTTTTTATAGAAAATTTATTTATAGAATATTTATTTTGTAGAAAATTCATGGACAGCTAAGATTTTTAATAAAAATTTATCAGTTCTAGCTACTTTTAAAAGAAATTAGTTTATAGCAAACATTTTTGGATAAAACTCTATTATCGATAATATAAATTATTCTTAGAAAATTAATTAATTATAAAAGTCTCACACAGAAAGTTATCGAGAAAACTAGTTTTCTGTAGAAAATTTATAATCACTTTTTCCAAAGAAAATTTATCGATAAAATAATTTCTAAAAATTAGAGTTTTCTAAGGAGTTTTCAAAGCCAATATCACCGAAAACTGAAATATTCTATAATAAATCATCTAAAAACTGATATTTGTTGCCATTTCACAAACAATTGGTGATTAAAATGTTCATTAAAAAGTATACATATAAATTATTGGAATGCTTTATCAAGCATTTATCAAGCCCTCATACTTCTTTTTTTTTAATTTATAGTTTAGTAAAATTTGTATTCCAAAATTACGAGGGCGGATCAATAAGTCCGTGTGAAACTGCGTAAAACACAGTTTTTTTTTGCAAAACAAAAATTTATTTTTCAACATAATCTTCTTTTAGTTCAATACACTCAGTCCAACGTTTCTCCAGTTTTTGTATCCCTTCCAAAAAATAGGATTTTTCGAGGTCCTTAAAATAGGCATTTTGTTTGGTCAATAATTTCATCGTTGGAGCTAAATCTCTTTCCACTGAGCTATTTCTTTAGGTTTGGAAATAGGAAGTAGTCACTAGAGGCTAAAACTGGAGAATATGGCAGATGAGGTACCAATTCGAAGCCCAATTCATAGAATTTTGCCATTGAGACTGCACACGTATGCACCTGTGCATTATCTTGATAAAAGAAAACTTTTTTCGTGACCAAATGGGGTCGTTTTCTTTTTAAATCCCCATTAAATCGGTCTAATAAGTTGGCGTAATATTCGCCGTTTATTGTTTTTCCCTTTTGAAGATAATCGATGTGGATTATCCCGCGTACATCCCAAAAATTTGTTGCCATCACCTTATTGACCGACAAACATACCTTGGCCTTCTTCGGAGCAGGTTCACGCGGAGAAACCCGTTGTTTGGACTGCTGCTTGGGCTTCGGAGTACAGTAATGGATCCATGTTTCATCCATAGTTACAAAACGCCGCAAAAACTCATTCAGATTGCGGTTAAACAACTCCAAACAATGGTTTGAAGTTGTCACACGTTTACGTTTATGGTCAATTGAGAGCAAAGCGCGGCACACATCTTGCAGACAACTTTCTTAAACTCAGCTGATCAGTTAAAGTCGAAACCACGCTGTCATATGAAATGCCTATGGCATCAACAATCTCACGCACTTTTATTATTCGATCGTCCGGCCAACACCATATCGTGGATTTTTTTTTCGACATTTTCGGTTGTACTGATCTCAATTGGCCGTCCAGAACGTGGAGCGTCATTTGTAATTGTGCGACCACAACAAAAGTCAGTAAACCACTTTTTTACAATTGAAATCGATGGTGCAGAGTCCCCATAGTATTTATCGCGCTTTTCTTTGGTTTAATTGACGGTTTTTTGTTTTCGCAAAAAATAATGTTTAATGAGCACTCGAAATTCGAAATTCACTTTTTTCCACTTTTAGAAAAATACACGAGGTTGTATGTTTTGAACAGCTGCTAAACGCAAAGTAAATGACGACACTTTCTCAAAATTTGACGGTGATCTATTAACAGGTGGTACTTTATGGGAACAGTGTTGCATTTCATATAACTACGAGGGAAGTTCGAAAAGTCTCAAACTTATTGATCCGGCCTCGTACTTAAAATGTATATATATATGAGTTTGTCCTTTTTGCATCCATAATTCTGCGCTGTGGCACATAAATATGTATGTATATACGTGTGACATTAAAAATCTATGTAAATGATTCATTACTCCATTTTTTATGCAAATAGGTAAATGTTAACATGGATGAGTGCACACAATTCTCTATAGTTTTCAGTAGCGTTGTAGGAAGTTTTCGAATTCTTGTCGTCTGAAATTATGAATGTGAATGAATGTGTAAACTGCATTTGTTTTGTTTACTCATCCCATATTCACCCTGTTTGCCTATTTTTTTCCTTTGAAAAGAACAACAACATATTTTGCATAGAGGAAAATAGAAACACAACAAAGTCAACAAATAACCAACAACTTCCACAAAATTTCTAATGCAACATAAACATAAAATACATGCCTCACAATAAGGACTTTGTAACCAATTAATATCGTCATAATCATCGTTTTCATCATCATTACTTTGCAATTTTAAATACTATTTCCCTAACGAACTCGGAATAATTTAACTTTTAACAAGCTCCTTAGTAACCAAACAAGCTCTTTGTTATTTTCATTTTTCCTCCCACATAATGTCGTGTTGTCATTCTGAAAATCATGTCATAACTTTGATCATTAAAACTTAATGCGTGCGTGTGTGTGTGTGTATGTGTATGCGTGTGTATGTATGTGTGTTTGCTCGAGCATGTATGCATGTTGTGAGTGTTTGCCTTTTAGAACTTGTCTAATTTGGTTAAAATTTGTGTTCTTTCATAAATGTTTGACATCCGTATTTAAAATAGAGTCCTTTGAAGAGCAACAACGCAAAATAAGGAAATATTCTGTTTCGTAATTGTGATGCACAACAAACGATTGAGAAATGAAGGATGGTTAGTTAATTTGAATGCACCATTTTGTAGTAAATTCCTGGGCACAATATTTCAATAACAAATATTTTACAAAGGAAACTGATTAGTCAATTAAAATTCTTTTAAATATTTTCTACATTTTTTTTCGAAAATATTTCAAAATGATTTTGTTTGTTAAAAAATATATTTTTTAGAATTTTAGAAAATTATATTTCAAATATATTGGTTGATATATCATTATATATATCGTCATATAATTTCAAAAAAAAACCATAAGTTACAATAAATTCAAAAACGACTTCTTAATTGAATACGATCCACCATATCAAAATACATGACCCTCGAATATTTTATATATTAAAATTGTACTAATTTTATTAAATAATTTATTCAAGCTTTAGGTCAAGAAAATAAATATAAATGATTTATTTTATCCGATATTTCGCTTTAATTAATAATAACAGTTGTTGTTTTCACAAACCAATAAAAACTTATTCTAAATTTGTTTGAAAAAATAATAAGAAATTGTAAAAAAAATCTTTTTGATAATTCAATTACACAAAAATACAAAATTACTTAAATCTATTACAAAGACATAAAATATATAAAATTTTCTGTTTTATTTTTATAAATTAAATGTCTGTAATTTTGAGCTACATTTTCTGTATCTATTTAAAAGTTAATTCTTTGTTCTGTTGGGGTATTTATAATCTGTAACATTTCTAGCATAAAACGACGTTTGTAGTTTGTTCCTGTGTTCAAAACTGTTGTGTTTTCTAAATCTGCTGTATGGTGAAACATTGCACAATGTGATGTTAATGCAGTCTTCTGAGTTGATCTGTATTTGTATTTCTGATCAGATTTATGTCCGGCTAATCTACTTTTTAGTTTATTTTTATATACTTTACTGCACCCTCCGTTATTATTTTCCTTATATGGTATTTTGTAAACTACATTAAATCTGTCTAATATTTCCGTCTTATCCTTCATTTTACTGAATAAACTTACTAATGTATTATATGTCTTATGAGCCATTCTATAATTATTAAAATCGTAGATTTTAGAATTCTCCAACCTTTCAGAATTTTTTTCTACCCTTTCTGGACCTAGAGCTTGAATAAATTATTTAATAAAATTTAATAAAAAGGTGGAATAAATCAGAATAATTGTAATAATTCCTTAATAAGAAATAAGCTTAAACTGAAAAAATGTTGAAAAATGTTGCTTAAATTTTCATATTAGAGAGTTTTTTGCTTGTCCTCTAAAATTTTTTCAATGTAACTTAGGACTTTTATGAATTCATATGACGATATGTTTTTATGTATATAATATTTATGAAAATACTTTAGTTATTAGATACCTTGACTTAAGTTATTAATTTTCTTTAAAAAAAATTTTAAATCTAACTGAATTATTTAGGGTGTTTCCAAAGTAACGGTCGTTACCGATTTTTTGAAAATTTAAGAAAAAAACTCGACTGGGATTGCTTAATTTTGAATCTACGAAAGTTCAAGCATCGTTAGCAACCGAAAGAATTCTTGAAAATGTAATTTTAATACTTGTTTTGAACATTTAAAAAGCCACAGTCGTTACTTTATAAATTTGCTATTTTAAAATTTCGGAAACAAACATCATGTATTGTAAAATTTTGCCCAGGATGTGTCAAGTAAAAATTTGATTAAATTCTTTGAAGTGTTTTGTTTAAGGAATGAGTCAATTTTCAAACCAAAGAAAATTAGTTACAAAAATTAATTTTTTTTAAAAGTAACGGCCGTTACATTAAAACAAAATTGAAATTTTCTTGTGTTTGAATTCATTTATTTTAATTAATATTTATACGTAATTGTGGAACTTTTTAAGGTTTATATCGAATGAAAATTTATGGCTTGAGTTCAAATCTGAGTTTATCCATTTCTTCTTTATTTAAGAAATTATTTTTGATGAATAGATTTTTTTTTTTAAACTTGGACCAGCAGTCAGGGGATGACCCCTACATATGCAATGCATTGTGCCGGAACTAAGAAAATTGGTTATATGAAGGAGGATAAAGGGAGTAATGTTTGTGGACGTTCGATTTGAACTTTCCCAAACTGAAAGTAACAGGAAAGACCTCTGCAGGAATTTTATTCCACATGCGAACTGTTCGGCTAAAGAACGAATTTTCTCTGTAATGCGTAGTGCGATCCACTGCCATATCAACCACAAATGAATGCGCTCTTAACGAAGAACGCGTTGTTCGTACAAATGAGCGGGTTTCAGGAACAAGTTCCCTGATTTCATTAGAGCACATTCCATTGTAGTAACGATAAAACAGTGAAATACATCCCACATTGCGTCGATGCTCCAGTGAGTCAATAGAGTTGGCTACCCTACTGTCACCGATGAGCTTCTTCGCCCTCTCCTGTACCAATACATGAGAGTTGTATTCCATTTTCGGTCGGATATAGGTGGTGTAAATATTAAGGAGATCAGATGGAGTAAAGTATCTCTTACACCGTCTTAGAAAGCCGAGATACTTGAATGCTTCTTTTGAGACCTGAAAAATATGATCAGTCCATTGAACATCACATTTAATTTTCATGCCAAGAACATCAAGAGTTTCTGATTCCTCAATATCCACACCACCCATTACTACAGATGAAGCAGCATGATGGTTCGTACATCTGTGTGCAAGCATACAACACTGGGTCTTGCGAGCATTAAATTCGACCCTATTCGCACGTCCCCATTCATGGATTGCTAAAAGATCATTATTTATTGAATCATTCATATTTTGCCTCATTGCCGCGATCTCCGGCAGGCTTGGTCTGTTATTGAATGAATATGAATGGCACATGCTGCTGTCATCTGCAATTGTTTCAAATAAAAAGTATTCTCTTAATAAAATAATGAATTTATCCAAAAATAATTATATTAAGAAAAAATGGGTAAACTCAAATTTGAAATCATTCATTTCATTTATTATGGGTAAGATTAGCGGAAAAATAAATTAATTAAATTATTAATCTTATTTTTATACTGTAAGGGAGCATTTTCTGTGGAAACACCTATTAAGAAATTTTCAATTTTTCTTTAATTTATTCATACAGAAATTTATTATTATGAAAATAATTTAATATCCAATAAATTTTTTTAAGAATTTGTTTTCTTTTGAAAAACATTTTTCATCTGTAAATTTTTACAAAAAAAAAATTTCATCATCTATAAATGTTGGGCATTTGCTATAAACTGGTCATTTCTAAACATAAAAGGTTTTTGCAACTATATTTGATAGCGTATTGAAATTATATTTCAATGCTTTATAAGGCATTTCGCGTCGGCATATGCAGTTACGTCCAAATACCTGAAACAATGAACGACGGAATTTTACGTCATGTCCCTGTATTTGCTACATTTATCGACGACATATGCCGGCTTGTCCGCCAACGTGTTAATTTTGTACGAAATAAATGTTGTCATCGATAAATTTTTCATTGTCATAGATACAGATTTCAGCGAAATACTTTGAATAAATACTCGAACTACTTCCATCAATTTTGAACTAGCAGTTTATATGTATGTTCTTCCCTTAAATACATCCTTATTAGTCAGTGGTATTCGGGCTTTTGGTGTAACCTGAGCCAAGATTTTTATGAAATAACATTATTATTTTTATTAAATATTTTCGCCAAGTAGAAATAAGCAAGATAACTATTTGCAGAAGTTTTTAAATATTTTTTTAGCGTCTATATTTTGTGAACATCATCCTCGTTTGTATGTGAACAAAATTTATAAGGACAAAACTAATTAAACTCCTTGTGCAGCTTCTTAAGTTTCACAAAACTAGTTTTCATAATAATTTATCATTTAATGTCTTCTCTTACCTGCGAATTTGTTATGCCTTCAATACTCATCATTTTATAATGATTTTAGGATGAAGTGTAACAACTTTTGCTTTAGTTAAATAAAATTATCTTTGAGATTCTTGTGCCAGAGTGGATGTGTAATTACGACCTTTATTGTCAATATTTTTTCATTAAAAACACAACGTTTACACTGGACTTTACTAATTATTTTCCAAAGAGGTCACTTAAAACTTAATTTGAAACAAGTTTCTAAGATGAATGCACACACCCACGCACCCACAGATACACACACATGCACATACACATGTATGGATGAATGTGCCATTGCATTTGCTGGAATAGTGCAGGTTTCACGTTTAATGCTTGGGTTAATTAAGAGTAGAGAAAGATAAAATGGGAAAAAATAAACATGAGAGTAGACAAAGAAAAATTACATCCAACTGATGGCAGGTATAGAAGTGAAGGAGTGAAAGGACTTTTTTTTAATATTCACTCTTGTACTTTTGGAAGTTTAATTTTTAGCTTTATTTAAGATATTTGCTTTTCTTTCAAATATAATAAGCCGAATTTAAGCTTTTTAAAATCGATAATCGATTCTCAAATGGTTCAAGGATTATTTTATCCTTCAGGAAAATTTTTATTTAATTCCCAATATGACCACGCATAACAAGCGCACTGAAAAGTACTTGAAACGAGAGCTACTGAAGTTGCAAAACTAATAATAATTATTGATGTTGGAACGTCATTGTGTTAAGACTCTGCTTTCATGACGTTTGTCAGTGAAATGTGTTTAACGTGTTTTACAATAGTTGTGTTCATTTACTAAAAATTTTTACAAATTTGTAACCATTTTTACTAGAAAGCGTTCATTAACTCAAAAAATTTGCAAAGAGAGAGCGTCAGAAGAGCGTAAAAAATTGAGAGACAGAAAAATTCTTGCAAGTTTTTACAAGTAAAATTTTTACTTGCAACAATTATTCAAACAGCTGTTTTGCGTTTTTACAAGACAATATTTCTAAATTAAATTGAAAATAAAAATATTTTGAAAAATTTAAGAAATATTTAAGAAATTGCAAGTAAATGTAAACTTTTAAAACGATAAAAAGTATTAAAAAGATAACAAATTTATTTTTGTTTAACTTAGGAACAACAGAAGCAAAATCAGATGTCTAATGGAATTGAACTAAGCAACACAGTATTTGGTAGATCAGTGGCAAAGGATGTTTTTCTTTAATTTGCACAGACCAGCTTTTATTTTTAGTGTTGTAAATATTATGAGCACTTAGCTACTCGGTACTTTACACTAAGCAGGCAAATAATTCAATTAGTTCAGATATATATTTGCAAATAAATTTAAATTAACACATAATTTATTAAATTACTTTTTTACCGCTTTTGGGGTTTAATGCTGGCAGCAAAATGATATTTTATTTTGCATAAAGCTTTTTTATTACAATAAAAATTAAAATTGCTTAAATTTGTTTCCTTTAAAACATACATTTAACCCGTTTTTCGCCGGCTATTTATTATTTTATTTATTAAATCAATTAATAGGAGGTTTATACTTATTGAATACAGTAAAAATTCTATAATCCGGATAATTGATTGCAGACCCCAATCCGGAGTACCGAATTATCCGGATTACCACGCATGTATGTATTTATTAAAAATTATAATAATTCGTAGCAAAATCGGTTTTTTAATATCTGAAATAGTGGAAGTACCAATCCCATATCTGTCAGCCAACATCCTTCCATTCATACCTTTACTAAGTTCTTCAACAATTTTTACTTTATCTAAAATAGATAAAGTCTTGTGTGCTCTCTTCACTGAAGGCATCTTGCAATCAATACTAAACTAAAAACGCATGCGCAACGTTCCAAAATATACTCATATCACACTATTCTAACTGTATTTTTCAAAGCATGCTGTGATTTGAATAAAAAGTAAATAAAAACGGGTTTTATTCAATCCGGACTATAGAGTTGCAATCAATCCGGATTATAAAATACGAAACGAGCTGCGAAATTCTGTCCAGATTACCGAATATTCCGGATTAGTGGAGTCCGTATTATCGAATTTACACTGTATTCGCTTTAAATGCTTAAGAAGCAGATTGCTATAAATAAAACACACATTAAAAGAACCTTTTATGAAAATCGTTTGGAAAATCAAACACAAAGTTGGAAATAAACCTTTCGGCGACCTCATTCTGTCGTTATTTCCGATGTTTGAAATAAAAATGCTACGTGTGCAGGCAGGCTGTTGTAACGTATAAACTAATTTAAAATAGACATTTTATTCATTCATTTTATTCAAAAGTACCTAATCACCCGTATCGTGCTTAGCGTATTTCGACTACCCCTAGTACTAGATTAAATAAAATTGCAAAACTTTTCATTATTCTATTACAAGCCATACTCGAAAAACGCCAGTAACTACAAGCTGAATATAAATGACCATAATCACATTATTTTTATAATAATATACATATATTTTTAGTTATTGAGTACCCATATATACCTTTACATTACAACACTACTTTAACTTGCAAATTTTAGCTAGTAAAGTGTTCATTTACTTTTTCACATTTTTTAGAGTAATTTTGGAAAATTTCTTGTTACTCTCTCGTTGCTAATTTTTACTAGTAAAGTAAATGAACACACCTAATGTCTTCAGTAATTTAAAATTGACAAAACATTGTCAGTTTACTGTAGGAGTGCCGGATGCCAACAATATTGTAAGACATCTGACAATCATATGAACAACCTTCTTTGTCATTATCTAACTTTGTAAGATTATTTTTTATTGTCAGATGTGCGAAGTTTAAAAGTCTGACAATGATGCCGTTGTCTTGTTTCTGCTAATTATTTTATCTACACAAAAACATGAATGTAAAATATGAGGCCCAGTTCCTTTCCAAAAACTTCGGCCATTAAATGTATTGAGATCAAAAAATGGACCAACTTCTTAATAGATAAAATAGCATTTCAATTCTAGGCGAACTTCCAACAGAGTACATATATGTATATTAAATGATATTTGCATTAAAAAAATTCTCTCTATAATTTTTCATTAAAAAATTGGAAATTGAAATTGTAGGGCCTGTTCGGTAAATCACAAAAGTTCAAATCACATGATTTCAAAAAGTAATTTACTTGACTTTTTTCTGGTATTTGAGTTTCTTTTGACCTGCTTGGCATTTACAATAGATAATTTTGTTAGATCCTCGAATGCTATAATTCGTGCGATCCACAAAACATTAATTTGGCTGTTAATAATTTTTTTGAAAACAAGGCATTTGAACTTTTTTACACAATGAGGCTTCTCCCCCCCCCATAAATCGATAAAAATATTATTCCTTAAGGTGCCCATAGACGACATGATTTTTACGTTTGACTTATAAAATTTAACGCTGCAAAATAAGTAGATGTCGTGTTGGTACCTTCCTTCTGTAAAACACATGTGCGAAGTCATCTGACAAAATTTAAATTTAAGTGTGTTTTATTTTGATCTGACAAACCTTCAGACATTAGCTGTTTTTGTTATGATAAAAGTGTTATCAGAAATCTATGCCCTGAGAAAATAGTCAGCGGCGGCTGGTTTTTTGCGGTAGAATTAGCTGAAGATAATATTTTACAAGGGCAATATATGATAACGTTTTCAAATAGCTTTCTCTATTTTTTTCAGAACTAAAGGGTGTTTTCTATAGAGTGATACAACTTTGCGTTGGCATCACTGCTTTATTTGACCACCCATTTAACAGGTCGACTTAGACCAGAGCAACGCGTGCAAATTGTGGAAATTTTTAATCAAAATAATGGTTCTGTTCGTCAAACTTATCGTGCACTTCGTCCATTTTATGGCATACATAATCGTCCTTCAGAGCTGCTAATTCGAAGAATAATAGATCGTTTTCGGACCACATTTACTGTTACTGATAATGTGCATCCCGTGAGACGCCGAACAGTGCGCACTGAAGAATCTATAGCCGCTGTACAGGAAAGCATTGAAGATGATCCTAATCAATCAATTCGTCGCCGTTCTCAGAAACTGGGTTTTTGTCCTTCCACTTTATGGAAGATTTTACGCAAAGATAAAAGCTGGCATTAATCTAGCTGATATGTGGTTCCAACAGGACGGAGCCACATGCCACACAGCGGGCGCTACAATTGATTTACACAAGGAAACTTTTGACGAAAAAATAATTTCACGAAATGGCCCAATTAATTGGCCCCCAAGATCGTGTGATTTAACCCCATTGGATTATTTTCTTTGAGGTTATGTAAAGTCACTTGTGTACGTCGATAAACCACAAACAATTGAACACCTGGAAATCAACACTCGAAGAGTTATCGGCGAGATACGGCCGCAAATGCTGCGAAAAGATTGTGAAAATTGGTGTTCCAGATTGCGCCTTGTACGCGCCAGCCGTGGCGACCACATGTCCGAAATCATATTTAAACATTAATGTCATAAAATTTTCTATCCAATAAAGACCGTTTCATTAATATCAAAAATATATTACCATGTTTTATTATGATTTAAACTTGTATCACTCTATAAAAAACATCCGATATATAATCCATGTATCAATGATTAGTGCAAATTTAACATACAGTAGTTTTCCGATTTAACGAACCTAATTGTTGTCAGGCCTGTTCGTTAAAGCGAATTGTTCGTTATATCCAGTACTTAATTAAAAATAATAGCATCGGCTATTTTATTCATAACTATAAAAATATGTAGTGTTTTTTTTAATATTTTATTAAAATTATATTAATTTAAAATAAATATTTCTTTAAAAATATATACAAGGAACGGAAAAATTCATAAAAACACCGAAATACAAAAATAATTTATTAAAAATATTTGATAAACACAGTCTGCTTATTGGAATGGATATCTTTTTTTACTGGCATATTTTTGAAGGTCTTTCAAAAACATTAAATTTGTGCTACTAATATTGTTTTGCTGAGCCCATTTATTACGAATTTCGAAGGGCTTAATGACATCTTCGTGTTTTATTTTGGCCTCTAAAATATCAGTTTCATGAAGCTCTTCCTCATTTTCGGTTTGTTCATCTTTTTGTTTTATATTTGTTCGTTAAATCGAGTACAAAATAAAATTTTTATTCGTAATACTAAGTAAAAATATAAATTTGAGTGTTCGTTAAATGCGATGTTCATTAAATCGAATGTTCGTTAAATCGGAAAACTATTGTATTCAAATTTCGTAAAAAAAAACTTTAAAAACTGCCAAAGTCTCATCAGTACTTCTGTGGCGCAGACAATAATATTGTATGAAGGCAACAGACAATTTTGGAATCGAATATCTTGTGTATTGTGCAAGAAAGAAACATGGTCAATATCAGACGTAATAGTACATGAACGTTTGTGAGCTAATATAATAAATATTCTGTAAAATAACAATTTTGACAGACATTCACATTTAGATATGAGTCACAAAGGTGAAAAATCAAGACAAGATAAGAAAAGCGTATCGTCTACGCGTGTCTTTATATGAATGGTCATGTTTGTTTTATGAATATTTATTCGTTAGAAAATAGAGAGAAATGTTATTAACTACAACTATTTTAACTATTTTTCATTTGCTACTAAAATATTTTTTGCTCTCTTGACAAACATAATGTTTATTGGGTTATCTGCATGTCTGTTTGTCTGTCTGTCCATTCAGATATATATTAATATTTTCGTATTGTCGATCTATATTTAATAGTCATATTGAAATTGTAAATGTATAATTAATTTTGTCTATCTGTTCTCTGTCTTAATATTGGCAAAATATATTTGCATATATTTAGGCTTCATTAAAGTAAGTGTTGGAATGTGTGTGTGTGCGTGTATGTGCGTAACTGTGGGTGTGCATGTGTGAAAATGTGTAAAAACATCATTAACAAAATGCATTCGTAAATAAAACATTTTCACACACACACTACAACACTTTTCTTGTTCAAATATTAAATAGACATGCGAATATGCATTTATATAATTGTTTATAATTCATATCTCTCTTGCAACACTTCCACACACACGCACACAGGGCAAGCAACCCCGGTAATATACAGGAGCTAAGAGGCCTTCTAGAAGAACTCATTCAGCAGACACAAGAACGCCACGTAACATTCCATACTCATATAATTTTTCCAATGTTACATTTACGGCACAGGCCTTCCACACTCCCTTCCACTTCGAGGCTTTCCAAAAGGCTTGAGAAAGTACGTCTTTTAGAAGGCATTCCGTCGAAGACTTCATTTAAAAGACTTCGTGATCAAATAAAGTTCTTGTAATAAACGTTTTCTAAAAGGGCTTGGATCTCAAGGGTGCTAAAAGATCTTCTGTTTTTTTTAGCAATAATTCCATCATTTTCTTTATTTATATTAAAGGCTATTTAATGGTCAAATATTTTGTTTCCGAAAATAAATAAACACAAATTTAAATCATTTTCATTCAGAGTTGTGTTTTTTTTTAAAATTTTTAACTTTTTACTTGTTAAAATCTCAACGGATCGAGGTGAAGCTTAAAACACAATTAACTGAATTTTATTTATTGATTTTCACTTTTTTTACTTCTTTTTTTGCTGTTAATCTTTGTCGTATCTCTAAATATTATTTACCTACTATACGGCATGTGGTTTACATTTCTGTAATTTTTATTTGTACTTCCATCAGGTGACCCTTTGTTCCCTGAACAATCAGCGTAATCGTGGTTAACCGCGGAAGCTGTACATGCTTTGACTCTCTTACAGTTTTTGATTCTATGACCGTACATTAAACACTTGGTACATTGACCTTTATTACTTTTAAAACGTTTTGTCCAATAAACAGCAATTCTGCAGAAGAATCTGATTTTTAATATTTAAAAATATGTGAAGAAAATACGAATGGAAAATTTTTAAGGGGTTTCAATCAAATGCCTTATTTATTTTTGAAAATGATATAAAAATACATTTATCTACATGCATATCAATTAGTATATAATACATGTGTATTATTGATTAAAAATTAATTAAAACAGTCACAAAATTTCATCTCGTGTGAAATTTGACGTAAGTGTACTATTTTCAAGAGTTTTTACTACACTCAGACTTAGTTCATGTCGCGACGACTACAGGACTATAGTAATTCGTACAACCCACTGACACGCTGACGACAGCCAACGAAGTTCTCATATAAATGGCAGCGATGTCACACAAGACCAAGGAGCGACAACTTCGCTCAGCTTGTCCTTATCGAATACATTGGGGATAATGTCGTCTATTTTGTTGTCAAGGAAAAATCGAGTCATCTTTCTAGAACGTACATATTTGCCCAACGCCATATTTTCAATTTAAAATTATTTTTTTTAACCATTTGACATTTTATCATTGACATTGTCCTTATTAAAGTTTGTTTTAAAATTGTTTTGTTTTTGCAATGGGTTTTACTTGCCACTTCCACTTTCATTTACAGTAGGAGGGAAGGGAAGGTAAGATATAGATCCGCTACACAATCCAACTTCCCTGCTATTGGAAGGGACATAAGTTATAGTAGAACGGGGGAGAAGAAGACAAAAATAATTTTTAATTAAATATTAAAATAAGGTTTTGCAGTCCTTCAATAAGGACTGAAATGTGAAAGCCTTTCGAATTGTATCACTGAACAAATCCTTTTAAATATAAAATTTTCTATATTATAACAAACGTATGAACACAAATATGATGGAGGAGATACAATTGCATGCATGTAGTATTTAGATGTGGGTGTGTGAGTATGTGTTTGTGTGTGCGTGTGTATTGTGCCTCTGTGCATTTGTTTGCTTATGAGTATTTGTATTTTCTAAATTTTCATGTAGTTTTGGCATAATAATAATTACAACATCAATAACATTATGCGTTTACACATGCACACACATCCATGCATGTGTAGTATGCATATGTGTGAGTGCGTGTGTTTGTATTTGTGCAATTTATTCATTTATTTATTTATTCATTTCAGTTATTGCTTTAAATAATATACAAAAATTAAGTAAATAATATTTAAGTATTTTCGTTATTTAATTACAGTTATTGTTATTAATTTTTTTTTCGTTTTTCATTTTCATTTTTGACTTGCTGTAGACTTTATTTAACAATTGACATTTGCACGACATTGTAAATGCTTTAGAAAATCGATTACTGTAATAAAAAAATTTAACTTTGGTTTTGTCTTTAAATATTTAAGAATATTTCGTGGTGCAGGGAAATTGTGAAAATTAAAAAAAAATAAAAGAAATATATATCTAAATAATAGTATAATATGTAATTAATAATAATATATTATATAATATTATTATATATATAAATATATATATATCGGCCCCTCTGCGCGATATTGTCGTATGTTATATAAACTAAATTTTACAGGAGAGCGTTTTTATTACTATTTTTATTGCAATTATATACTAAAAATCTTTTACATAAAATAAAATGTGCATCTCCATAACTATTACATTTTTCGCTATAATATTTTGTCAACCGATGAATTAATGGATTTCGAATCAATATGCATAAAAAGGTCGATTTCGAAAAATTTGTCATACGATAATTTCGCGCACCGGGCGATATATACAGTGAAACTCGTTTATAGCGAACTCCACTCTGGCACGAAAGAATAATTTACTATTTTGGCACTGCAATTTATGTGTTCTGATTAGTGGGGATGAATTAAAAAAAAAAAAACAATTTTTGTTATAAGTAAATTGTCTTCGGATTATTTTGCCCGGTATCCATTTGCACTGTATCTAGTGTTTCGTATATCGCGTCGCGTTCAACGGTGTCGATGTCTAAAAGATTACCTATTTTAGGCAATAGAATAACTTGTTAGAGTTACGAGTGCTAAAATATTTTTAAAATTTTAAGTGGTTGACTTAAGGCAGAATTAGCGGAGCGCACCCGTACCGTACTGTATCAGCTGTTCGTCTATGTTAAGGGAAAAGCAATACAAAAGCTTACCGGATTCAAATGTACCGTAGTTGCAACGTATCAATCTGTATAAAATAGAAATTGCTAACGTTGTTACGTGACATTTGTAAGCCAGTGATGGGCTGTTTCTTTGGTACAAGTTAAGGGGGTATTTTCGCTCTTATTTTTGGTACTTTTTGATAATAATATTTGTGTACTTTTAACAAAACAATTTAAAATAATGTATATTTGCATGTATATGTACATACATATCGTCATATAAAATGTAAAACGGCCTATAAATTTTTTTAAAAATTTTTTAGGAGAGACAAAAAGCTTAATAAAAAGCAAACTATTGTGATCAAGAAATTTTTTCTACGTAGTATCATTAATAAAATCGGAATTAATGATACTATGCTGAAAAAGACAATATACTTTATCACAATAGTTTGATTTTTATTCAGTTTTTTATCTCTAGTGAAAATTTTGTTATAATGTAGATAGGCCCTTTTGCATTTGACAAGACGATATACATGTTTAGATGTATATAATAAACAAATACATATATTATATAAATGTGATATGTACGTATATATGTACATATAAAATAATTTAAATGGTATCACTAATTTGTTGTTTATATTTTATATTATAATTTTATAATATAAATGTGAAATAATAAATAACTTTTATATACGTACATACACAAAATAAAGTTCTGATATCATTTAAATATCTTGGGTACTTTTTCTGCACAAGTCACCAATTAAAAGTTTTTAATACCCATCACTGTATTGTAAACAGCTGTTCCTTTTTCCTGGCAATAAAACAAACAATATAAAACAAACGTACGTTTTTAAATGTTCTATAAGTGGACCAACGTGCTAACAGTACGGTACGGTACGGTACAAGTACAGCACGCTAACGGGACCTGTACGTGTGTATTGGCATCTTGTTGCTCTAGAAATACAATTTTTTATCGGTCATTTTACTATCACGTTTATATTTTCGCATTTTTCTGGAAATATTATTTAATAAAATATGCACGATTAAAATACTCAAATAAATTAAATACAAAATATCATAAAAATTTCATTTCCTAAGTCTTTTTAATTTAAAAAAAAAATACATTTCTGACATAAATTTTTCATTACCATTATGACATAAACTGTGCCAAAATGTCTAATAAAAATTTTCTATTCATTTTGCAAATTGTATTAAAATTTAGATTTTATTTGAAATAATTTTTCTTGTGCCATAAACTATAAAAAGTGTAGCAAAAGTAAACAGAATATACATATAATCCACTTATGTGTGTTTGCATGTGTATGAGTGAGTGAGTCTATTTTATGTTTTTTTTTCTTTCCTTTTTTTTGGCAAATGGCATATTTGCACTTTATTCACACATTATTCTTAAGACTTTTTTCTATATATATTTTTTTTAATCTTCTTAAAACTTTTATAAGGTTTCTAATTTAAAGAGAGACATAAATTTAAGTCATACACTTTTGTATGACTTAATTAAAATAAAAATATGACAAATTTTCATTATGAAATGAAAAATCCTTGTATGCGAGTTGTTTTTCTTTTTTTTTTGTTGGCAAACGAGCAAATATTGGCTGAAACTTAATATTAGCAATAATAAACTGTATGAATGAATAAATGGCAAATCATCTCGTTATTACTGCAGTTTACTCGTTTAGATGCTGCAGGGAATAGTGCCAAATATTGGCTGTTAAATCATTAATAAGTGTGTGAAATGCATATGAAAGTTACAGTGTATGTATGTGTGTGTGTTAGTGTGTGTGTGCCAGTAAAGGATTTCATTTATTTATAAGTAATTACGTATGTATGTGTGTGTGTGTGTGTTGCTGTGGCTGTGTGTAAGTAATTTAAGTATGTTATTATAAGCAGGGTGGTCAACAATTTTCTTTATTAATTACAAAAGTATTTCTTGAGTCATAATGAAAATCACTATTCCTCGCACAGTTCTTTTGTCTTTAATGTTTAGAGCTAATCCAAAATCTGCTTAGCAAAAATGCTCAAAAATAAATATTTCTTTGCCTACCCTGACTGCATCAGCATGATTTATATACATGAATATATGCAAATAAGTAAAATTTATAATTTATATGCATAATTTCATTCTTCATTAAATGCACATATTATGGCACTCGTCGTTCATATTATTGCTTAATGTGTATTTATGATATTATTTCTCAAAGTGCCTATAAAATCTAATATTCAAACATTAAAATTTTATGCAACTAAATTTAGAAAAACTCAACAACTTATGCAATGCAATTACGATTATAGTGATGAGCGAGCATGATGATTTTGATGATGTACAACCATCATCATCAGCAGAGTCTTTCTCATGCAACATTATACGAGTACAATCATTATTAAAATTAAAGTGTAATGTTTTAAATAAATGATGTGATTTTGAATTTGCTCATAAAGAGAAGATGCAAATTACTTTTATGTTTTTAATAAACAGAAAAAGAGACCAAAATGTTTGTGGTTTTATGAAAAGAAAAATTATAATGGGTTTCTTGTGGTGACACTAAAGAAAAGAAACAAGACTGTACAGGTTATTAAATTAATTATATGACCAGTCTGTCTGATAGGAATTTTCACAACTAATTTCAAATATTGTGTTGGATTCATTTCACCCATTTGCAAATTAAAGCAAATAAAAAATATGGAGGAGTAGCTGAGCTGTGACGAAATTAAACTTGGGACCATGGTGGAATAATACAGGTAGCGTCGAAGCTGCAACAACACTGCTTTTAGGTTCGAATCTGTCAAAAAGTACAAAAGAAAAATGGCAAAATGGTTGCATTTTCTGTTCTTTAAAGAATTTTGTTTCTTTTCCTTTTCTTATTTGCATTTGAAACAAATGTTCAAATGTTTTTTCAGCAGTGTGGGTGTGTTTAAGTAATACATCATCAAATTTTGACGGACTCGAACCGAGAAAAAAGTCCGTTAACGCTTCGACACTACTCGTATTATTCTAACATGCTTAGGACACTCCTGTTCGAATATAAGTTGAGTTGCAAGATATTGAATCTCACGACTTCAGATTTTGAAAACCTTTTTGGCAACATGCAGTCAATTCATTTATTATTTTAAACGTTTAATATATGTAAGCCAAGAATGATAGAAATAAAGATCACGCCATCAGGCAGACATAAAAATACATTTCTGTGCATGTTGGAACGTTGACGTCACACAACGTGTATTCTCATTGGCTTTTTTAGCTCTCAACAAGAAGCGCTGCTGACGGAGTGGACGAATATTTCACCTACTGTTACACATCTATGCCAAATCGCCTCAAATCTGTTGTAGACAATAAAGGATATCATACGAAATATTAAATAATTTAATTAGCGGTTTAATTTTTGAGATTTCAAAAACTATACGTGCCTGCATAAAATAAGCTGTGAGATGGACAAAATGGATTTTTTTGGTTTTTTTTAGTTTTAATATTTTGAAGTGTACATTTTTGCAATAAATAATTTTTGTTTGTTACACAATAACGTTTTTCCTTTTAAATGATACCAAATTTTTTTCTAAGTTACTCTTGGTTTTCTTTTTATAGAGCTTTGAAAGGAAAAAAAATGCACTGCATAAAATAAACTGTGAGCCACTGTACATAAAGGGTCCGCCATCTAACGTTTTTTTTTCAACTAGTGCTTATTTCGTAAATGGTAACACTTAGATCATGTCTGATTTGACAGATAATTAGTTTTATCCTTCCGCGAGTCACTGTTCGGTGCGGATTTGGTCCAGAGGCATAATTGGGCCATTTTTCTTCGAAAATGAGCAAGGAGTGGCCGTTACAGTCACAAAAATTGAAGAGGAGGATATTGGCAACATTTGGTTTCAACAGGATGGCGCAACGTGCCACACAGCCGAAGCTACACTCGATGTTTTGCGCCCTGTTTTTGAAGATACATTATCAGCCGCAGAGCTGATGTCGTTTGGCCACCTCGGAGCTGCGATTTGACACCGTTAGACTATTATTTGTGGGGTGCCGACAAAGATAAGTGTTACGCCGACAAGCCAGAGACAATTGACGCTTTAAAGGACAATATTCGTGAAGCCATTGGTGAAATACAGCTGCACATAATCGATAATGTGCTTAAAAATTGGACCGATCGTGTAGGCTACTGCATGGCCAGCCGAGGCAGCCATTTGAATGAAATTATTTTTCATTATTAACCGAAAGGATTGTACTTTCAAATAAGAAAAGAAATTTGAGAAAATATTCAGTAGTTTTTTTTAGCATTTTCCAAAAAAAAAAGTTATCTGGCGGACCCTTTACATACATACATATGTATATATTAGGCCTATTCACAATCTTGTGCATTTGAGATTGCATATTTTTGCAATTGTAAACATTTTCCTTCAATCGTGCACGGCCTTGTTGATTTATTTTGGAATATTTTTTTTACAAAACACGAAATTCACACTCAGCTGTGAAAAATGATTTTATTTATTTGTTTACATTTACACATACACATGCATGAATGAGCGGTGAGAGAACATTTCGGTATTCTGGTTTGCAATTAAGTGTTGCATACGTAGAGTGCAAATATATAAGTACAACCACCTCAAGGCGAATTCATAACAGGTGGTTTTGACAGCACAGCTGATTATTTTTTGCTCCTTGCATCTTCTTGCATTTTGATCTGTTTTGTTTATAAAAATTTGTTTATATTTGATTTATATGTATATAGTGTTTGATGTTTGCCTTGCAACTGATTTTGACAAAGAAAGCAGGTATTTTCCAAAGCAAATTGAGGCGAGTTTACCTGTTATGAATTTGCCTTGATCAGCTGCCAAATTGCTTGTATTTTAATCTATATATAAATACGCAAAGTCAAATTTTTAGATCAATTTGTTCTTTGTTTTCCAACCAATTTTCATCATTCTTTTGCCAAATGGTAAACATTGTTGAGCTTTAGTGATCCGACTTTATATTATTTAAATCGGTTCAGTATTAATCCTGTAAAAAACCCTCATAAAGTTGACACCACTACAAATGCTAAAAATACACACGTACACGCATTCACTTATGTATTTATTGGTTCAAGTAAAAACATGAGCAAAGCAATGAGAGTGTTTAAGAGTACCTACATACATACGAGTATGTATATGAGTAATAAGATTTATTTTATAAATGTGCGTGTTTGTATGCAATTTTATTTCGGTTATTGTTTTTTCCAGGGCGAAGGGAAATAAGTATACGTTTAAACTGGCGGTCGAATTTCGACCTCTAGGCGTGCTCTAGTTTGAATAAATACACTTTGGCGTAATCTTTATTTCTATCATTCTTGGTACGAATATAAACATACACTCACAATATTATTACAGTAACGGACTGTACGTTCTTCAAGAAGTAATCCGTTCAGTTCGTTTTTAAAAGACTAAACATTTAAAATTGTAAGCAATTTTATTTTTAACTGATTCTAACATTCATTCAAAAAACTAAGGACATATTAATACGGATTTTCGGTTACATTTAATATTGTCCGTTGTTATCAAGTGCTGTTTTTTTTGCCTGCTCTATTTGATTTATGTGTTTTATATTTTCTCTCCTACACAGGCAAAGGAATAATCTTTTATTTTTAAGGGTTTAAGTCAATTAATTTTTAAACATTAAAAATTAAATTAACTTTTAGTTCAATTTAAATGAAAAATTAGTAGACCGGTTTTTAAGTGATCTTTCATTTGTTTTAAATTACAATTTCAGTTAATTTTACGTACAGAATATTTTTAATGTACATACCTGTCCAATTGACATAAATTTCAAAATCAAATTATTATTTAATTTTTTATTATTTTCTTCTAAATGAATTTTTTTCTATAAAAAAATATATATTTACATAGTATGTAGTTTAAACATGTGTAAATTAAAAGAAAAAAATATAGTGTAATCATTTAAAAGAGAAATATTTTCACACTTCACACAGTTTCTTTGTACAGTTCTTGGGTAAACACACATTTTTATTCATTCTTTAAAAATGTTAGTTATGCAACCAACGCTTGTAACAGGCATACAAATATGCTTTGCCAACAGGCAACAAAGAAGCCAACAGGCATTTTTGTTGTTTGGTTGCATACTCATACCATTAAAGCGGCCATTTGGAGGAAAAAGCAAAACTGCATGAAAATTTTGCCCAACATGTACTTGAGCACGTTGCAATAAAATTTCTATTATTCTTTTTTTTTCCCTACATGCATACATATGTACATATTGTATTTTTTGGCTTCTTTTGCTATGTGTGTGGGGCTGTGTCTGTGTTTTTGTATGTATGTGTTTAGTCGTATTCGTATGTACCTATTGCTGTGTGTGCCTTTGCTGATTATTTGTATAGATGTATGTAAGTGCTCATGCAATATTCTTAAGAGAGTGATGCAACAAACCATTGTTATGTTATGTTTGGATGGTTGTAGTTGTGGTTTGTTGCACATATACATATGTATGTTTTTGTGTGTGTGTGTGATTTTGTCTTTATTTTTTTTCATTTTAAACACACATTTATAACCATGCAATTTATTAAAAATGAAGAGAACTTCTAACGTGTTTTTTTCTTGGCTTTATGCCTCTTAACTCTTTTTTCATTCGTTTTTTATATTTGTGTAAATGTACATGTATGCAAGAGTGTGTGTGTGTGTGTGCTTTTGTTACTTGTTTATTTTTTCACTTCCCTCTCCCACACAAAACGTCTTGAGGTTTCTCTGTGGATATCAACAGTAGTGGACAAAATATATGAAAGCTTGATGACATTCCGGTGGGGTGCATGAATAAAAATACCTTAAAGTACTCTCTTAATAAAATAATGAATTTATCCAAAAATAATTTCTTAAATTAAGAAGATATGGGTAAACTCAGATTTGAGCTCAAACCATAAATTTTCATTTCAATATAAACCTTAAACAGTTCTACAATTACGTATAAATATTAATTATTAAAAATACCTTAAAAAGTAATTTTTCAGAACGGTTGAGAAATTTCCATTGTAAACTACGGACTCGTGGCGAAATTATTGGCGAGTTTGTTTTTAAACGATTTTGTTGGTATAAAATTTATTCTGTAAATCATAAAAATTTTGTACAAGAATTTCAATTTGTAAAAATATAATAGCAAACTACCGAGTGCCCCTGTTCTGTAACTCTCGCGTCGAGAAACTTTTCGATTGAAATGTATGAAATGAAACAAAAATGACATAAAATGATGAGCAGTTGTTTTTCTCACAAAACTGTGCCTGTAATTTTTTTTGGCGAGTAATAGCTGTCACGTCAGCAAATTATTCGCCAATTTGCAGAAAAAGTGTTTGTAAAATTTTTGGGAGAAAAGCTGCTGCTTTCAGCTGTCAAATATACTCGCAAACAATAACGCGGTGAGGAGATAAAATTGTAAAAATACAAAACATATTCAAAATGGAAAAGGAAAGGAAAAAAAGCCAACAACTTCTTTATTTTATTTTTAAACGCACAAACATTTTTTATATTTATACACTAAAGACCGTATTCATAAAAAATAATTTATATTTGAAATGTTTTTTAAGAAAAATTTTTCATATAAATTTTGTTTAATACGGTGTTCAGACGTCCACCTTTATTAAGATTATCGCAATAAATACCATTATTGAGCTCAATATTCCATACAAAATTTTAATTTATTTACAATAAGTACGAAATTGCTATAAAATTGAGAAAAACTTGAAAAACAACACTGTTCACAAGTGTATTTAGTGACCAAAATTATCTACAATGGAAAATTTTAAGAAAATATTGAAAAAATACGTTAAAAGTATGGTGAGTAAAGTTGGGGGTAATTTTATTAAATCTATGATTTATTTTATAAAACAAATAAACCAATTTCTTTTTTAAATGAATAGGAGAATGGGCTGGAATTAGGCCAGTGAGGCAGCCGTTCTAGATATTTGGCCAAACGAAATGGATGGGCTTCGTGGACACAGGAAAAATGGCCACATCTACGCAGAGATGACTGACGAGCTCATCCAGCAGGGTTACTCTTGTAGTCCACGGGATATACAAGTAAAGTAGCGGTACAGGTATTTAATATATTCACATGTACATAAAAAATGTTATAAAAAAATGTTTTAAAATTAACATTTTTGCAGAAAAGAAAAGGCGGCAATGGGATTATCTGGATCACCTTCCAAATGAACACAATATGGAATTGTCCACCAAATTATTAGTGGGTTCTAGGCAGACTTGTTTGCTGAGTTGGCACTAGACAGCATAGATGGTACATATGTGTTTTGTCAGGGAACGCTGAATTTATATCTTGAAATTTTAAAGGTTACCAATAACGAAAGAAATAAGATAATTTTCTTTTTAAAATTATTAATCAAATACGAGTCTTTTTGTGAATCTTATTCTAACCAGTTGAGAGAATCATTTTCATTAGCAGAAAGCCCTTTTTTCCTGTTTTCGTTTTTGATTAAAATTTGTTGTTTTTATTATTAAATATTTTTATTTATACAGATACTTCCAACTCACCAACGGCATTGTATCCTGGTGCACCAGCATCGGTATTATCACCGTGTTCTCCGTCTCCTGAACCGAGTACGTCAACCCAGCAGCTCGGCGTTTCTAGTACATAATATTAATTTCTTTTTTAAATAGGAATTTATTTCCATTTTTGTAATTTTCAAAACAAATTTGAATGACCAAAATAAACACAATTTTATTTTCTAACTTTCAAATGATTATTGAGAAAGCTAAATTTAGCATATCTGAACACTAAAATAATTTTGTCAATAAACCGAATATTGACAGCATAAAATAGATTTCAAACCTAAATTATTTATTTATTTATTTATTGGTATATATTCAGCAAAGTAAATTTGCAGATTATAGTTGCACAAAAATGGCGCCGGTAGCTAGACCATATGCCCATGATGTTATTAACAGTATTTTGACTGACTATACCCGACCTATGGCTTTACATAGGAAGTAGTAGCAACGTGGTTGTCAACGAAATTCCACAAAAGAACCGCAAGACTATACGGTTATCCGTGGCAAATCAGTCAACCAGTGCGAGTGAGACGAAAAACTCTCGAAGGCCTAACCACACTTAAGAAATAATTACGATGACGCGAGAGCTGTTCTTCAGTCCAGATCTGCTTTATTATTATATTGTTAAAAATTTAATTCTTATTTATTTGCAGATATTTTGTAAACAACAAACATTAAAGTCGCACCATACATTATTTTGTGCAGCCGACGGTTCTATTTTTGCCGCCTTTCGTTGAAACATTTTTAATGGTAGTAGATTTGGGTCGCCGTCAGCGATATTTGTGATTAGCGTTTTCAGTTCAGCTTGGAGTTGTATATAATGACATTTCCAACGTAACGACGTAAGCTCTTTTGATAGTTTTCGACATGAGTTTCAGAAACACTTTTTTCTCACTTTTCGAGAAAATATGGACTATTTTGTTTTACTTCTTTTCGACGCGAGAAATTCTCCCCAAAGTTACAGATCATGGGTACAGGACTACTGTCAGCGAAAATTTAATACAAAAAATTAATTAATTAATTAATTTTATTGCTTTGGAAATGTGATTAGATTTTGTACTAATTTGATCAGCACTGTATAATATATCTTATTTTATATTTGGTTAAGTTACGTATTTAATTTAAAAAGTTTGATTTTTATGCATAAATAAAATAAGAGAAGAACAAATTTTAACTTTTCATATAAAATTTATTTATTTAAAATTTCATATAAAGGGATTACATGAAGATAAATAAAAAGGACTTGCATTCCTACATACTACATGTACTGCATTTAAATATAAACCTCAAGGCAAGCGCTTGGATTTTTTTTAAATAATAAATATATATTTTCTTTGGTTATTACAAATAAATTTTCTATTTAACAAACTTGAAATAACAAATATAACAACATAGTTTTTCGGCTCCAACTTTTATGACTTGTAGTGATGTTTCAAACGGATTGGTTGCTTATAACCAAACTTTTAGGAGGGGCAAAATGTTATATATATAGAATTGTAGAATCGGTTACCAATTTTTTTTAATAATAACTATGTAGCATACAACTATTGGTTGAACCCGAATTTAGATTACTTTATGCTCCGGCATGCTTAAATTTCCGGCTCTGGCTCGTCGGCAAACGGTATGGGTTGTTGAGCTTAGCAAAGATGGAGTTCAAGGCTACATAAAGTATATTATTTTAACTTGCATGCCATAAAGAGTAAATTAATAAATAAATGTCAACTGATATTGTATATATGATGGGAGCTTAGGTATACTAATAATCTGAAACTACAAACTGATGAAGCAAACGTCACTATTTAAGGTTGTCCTTAGATGCTTTTAGAACAACCATTTGCCCAACCCAACCTTTGATTACCAAGGTTTAGTGTCCCATATTGTAATTATATTTGATTATCCCTACAGTCTTTATCTTCACCTCTCACGAACTTATCTAAAGAATCACAATATAGAAATTTTAGCAATCCATTATAAAGTGTAGATTTTTATTTACGAGAATTAGACGTAAAAATCATTGCAGTAATTTTATTCGAACTTTTATAAGAAAATAAACTAAATAAAGACTTAAATTAAAGATCATTTAAAATAATAATAATGATAATTTTGTACAAGTCATTTTTATTTCGTATAATATTATTCAAATAATTTAAACACAAGTAATTTTGATATGAATAATTTTAGCATTCGTATAATATGCCTACCAACCAGGCTAGCATTTTCAATAGTGAAAAAGTCTACAGTGAATCTCATGAAGAACATTTTTGATCATCGATCAGCGCATTTTTTAATCGTAGAAGATTCCTTGCACGGAAGAAACTGTTACACGAACTGATTCTTCTGTGAGATTCTTCCATAAAACAGCGATATACGCTTATATTAATTGTAGAGCGAATCGTTTGAGATTTGTGTAGTTAAAAAAAAGTGGAGCATTGTGGTTTTCTTACTCTTCAAACAATCATTGGAAGGCTTTTTTTACGACTTGCATATTAAACATTCCAAGATTATAAGACGAGAGTGTCAGAAAATATGTAAAAAGTAATAATCAAGAAAAAAGTGTATGCTTTTAATCGTTGTTAATCGTCAGATCATCATCAGAAGATTCTTTTAGGAGTCACATATTAAACACAATTTTCTAACAAACATCCTATGATAGCTGGGTGTGTTACTTTCTTTGCGAAAGGGATAGTGAGAGTGGACAGATGATGAAAGTGAGGAAGCTTAATTTTTTTACAACTCCGTTATTACGCGTTATGTTAGTTTGTAGATCAGTCTTGCAGAGCCTCTGCTGTCAAGTAGGCTCATAAAATATGTTTTTTTAAGCTGCGTAGCCATTTTATTGATTACCTTACTTCGACGGCGATTTTTCTACAAAGCCGACGAATAAATTTACACAAATAATTTTTATATGAATAATTTCAAGGCGAATTCATAACAGGTGGACTTGATAGCGCAGCTGATAACTTTTTTTTAGTTTTATTCAAGGCGAACTATAATTGGTTGTAAAAATTTATTATTTTTTTTTTTAATTCAAGTTGAAAATTTACAAAAAATAAAAAATTTAATTGTGAAAAAAATTTAAATAAAAAGATTAAAACATATAAATCTAAATTCATATCACAGCAGTAGCGGCTTCAGTTGATGAACCAAATTCTGAAGAAGCAAGGTGCTTTGGCCATGTGAAGTGATAAGATTTATTAACAATAGATTTCAATCATATGATATATCTTAAATTAAATTACAGTGCAAAATAAAAATAATTTACGATTCAGCATCCACAACACAGGTCATCAAAACATTAACACTTCGTTCCTCAATGGAATTTTAATGTGTACTTACATCCGTGGAATTTCTTTGGGTTGATAGTGAGGCAATCACCATTTGACACAGACGTTGAACGGCATTACGGATGGCAGGAGCCAACAATTAATCAGCGCATCTTTAAAACATTTCCACACAACAGATTTCTTCAACAAAATAATATTTGTTAAATATTTCAAGGGATTTAAAAATTAACAACTCTTAAAAAACAAAACTGTTTGATATAATAATAATTTTCAATATTTTATTTTTTCGCCTCAGTAAAATATTTTTTACAATGTACTTTGATTTTACAATAACAAAATGCTTGTGGTTTTGTAGTGTTGTATTTAGTTCACCTGTTATTCGCCTTGAATAATTTTATTCAAATAATATTTTATAATAATTTTATTCCAACATTCGCCTATTTTTAATTGAATAATATTTATTTGAATAATTGTTTTCGAATAATTTTTTTAATAAGTTATTTGTATATAACTTTATATTCGAGTAGTGTTTCTTTGAGTTATCTTATGGCTTTAATAATTTTATTCGAATATTTATTTTATAATTTTAATTTTATCAATATGACTTTTGTTTTTCTTTCAGTTCAAACAGCTCTGATTTAAATACTTTCATTCGAATATTTTTATTCGAAAAATATTTATTTTAACAGTTGTGTTAGAATACTTTGCTTTTGCATAAATTTATTCGTATATTTTTCTTTTTGTAATATAAATTTAACTTTCGATTATTTTTATTCAAATAATATTTATTTGAATAACTTTTGGTTAAATATTCTATGTTCATATAAATTCGCTGAACTTATTTTAATCGAATAATATTTAAATAAGCGTTTTTTTCGAATAACTTTTTATTAAATAACTTAATAAAAGCCTCATTAAAATTATTTTATTCGTATTATTTTATTCGACTAGTTTTTTCTTATGTCTTATTTTTAATAATTCTATTCCAACAGTTCTAAAGTCTTATTCGAATAATTTTTGCTTTAATAATTTCATTCGTTTAATTTCTTTTAATAATTTTATTCCAACAGCTCTTAAGCGAGTAATCTTATTAGAATATTTTTATTATGTGCATGTAACTTAAATTTTAAACACTTTTATGTTCGACGTACATTTTTTTTGAGTAGTCTTATTCGAATAATTTTTGCTTTAATAATTTTATTCGATTAATTTGTTTTAATAATTTTATTTATATAAATTTAATTTTTTAGAATAATAATTTTCTTAAAACAATTCTGTTTCGAGTATTTTCATTCAAATAGTTTTATTCGAATAACATTTATATGAATAATATTTTTTCCTGGACCCAAATGGGCTGGTTGGTTATAATCGGCGGCTTGTGCAACCTATTTGACTTACACGGTTTTGAATAATTTTATTGTATCGAATAATTTGATTCAAACTATATTTATTCGAAAAAATTTCATAGATTTATTTGACAAGTCGAAGATTTTTATTTGAATATTTTTTTAATGATATTATTTCATTTATTCGATTGGAAGTTATTTTAAATTTGTATTCCATTAATTTTTTAGAGAAATTTTATTGCAACATTCGAAAACTTTTATTCAAATAATATTTTTTTTAAAACAATTTTATTGAATACATTGTTGAAAAGAAAGAAAATATATTTTGGTTCATTCTATATACATATTTTTAGTCTTTGACAATAAGTTTAAAATAAAACTTATTTTTTGATATTATCAAAAAAAAAAAAAAGAGACAACAGCATTATCACAACACATACTGGAAACTGGACATATACCAGACTTTGGAAATATCAAAATATTAGATAGGGCAAACAAAGGAAAAAAAAGGTACACGATAGAAAGTTTACGGCTACAACAAAACATAAACAGAACCATGAACTTAAAAGAAGACACAGACTATATAAGTACGAGTTACAGAGTAGCTTTATACAAGTAATTATTTAAGCTTTTGTCTGTTTTTTAAAATTGATGTAAATAATTTTTTTTAATTAAAATTGTAAGTATGTATATATAACATACTATTTGGTGAAAAATTGTAATTATTTAAGTTTTAATTTTTAAATAGACAACACCCTTGAAAAAGTCAACATAAAATTGACGAAACGTTGGGTAAATATGTAATAAAAGTTTTTTATTGACATAGAAAAAGTTAGGCCAATATCAGCTAAAGACTTATAGTAAACAACACTTCTAAAATCTCAGAGTTTCCAAATATTAAAATAAAACAATTTGATTATTGGAAATAGTGAACATACGATGTTGTTTAATTTTGATCAAATGGTGTGTTATTTATTACAAACCAATTTCACAAAATATGTATTGAAATAAATGAATTCGATCCTTATAAGGGAGTTTTGCATTTCATTATCTGCATAAAGAGTCAATGATTTGCATGTTTCTGTTAATTAAAATTTGACATGCATAACAAAATTGCAACTCACATTCAAATATCTGCAAGACTCAAAATACCTAAAAATGTTTGCTCTGCGCATGACCAAAACTAAATATGCTGTTACTTCGTACTGTTAGTCTGTTCGTTATGTGCAGCGGGAATGAGCTGTATAACAGTTATATCCTGCTGTGTTGTAACACAATTTAAAATATCGTAAAACTTTTGCTAACATTTCCAACAAGCGGCAATGTTAAAGATGTGCTGTTAAAATAAACCACTATTAAATGGAAAAACATAGAAAATGTTACGCGCAACAATTTTAGTTAGCAGTTCTTTGTTATCCTTTACATTTGCATTCCTTAAAAGAGGCAATGGTATTTTGATACTTTTCCATGTAGATTGTTGTGAATAATTTGTATGTTATTGCCATGTTTTTAATATAAAAGTTAAAAGTTAAATTAAATGTAATAAGTAAAACAATCTTTAAGCCTAACTGAGTCGGATCTAATTTAAATTTCTAACTCTGATAAAACTTCAGTTGAAATTCAGATTTAAAAAAAAATTAATGGTGGAATTTTCAACTGAACGCGGACGAAAGATTAGCAATTGTATATCAGGAATGGTTTTCCACTTTTAACTATTGAAATTAGCTGACAACTCGGATACGTGTATAGATGATAGCTTAAGTAACTTTTGCTGTGCATCACTCTAATGCCAAGTCTTTCGCTTAAATATTATTTTTTTATAGTAATGAAGATGAGACCCGCTTTACCAGCATTTTAAATAATAAAAATTAAATTTCAAAAAAAGCTCGATCGTTGAAATTAATAAGATTAAACATTTTTGGCGCATCAATATTTTGGTGCTATCAAAAAAATGTCAATGAATAACAATGGCACAAGAATAATTCTTTGGTCTTTTAACCCTCTTCATTCTTGGGTGATTGCTGGGCCCAAACAAGGACTATGTCAAGCTACTTTTCAATAACTTAGTAAAGCGATATTATAACTTCGTGTTTTCATCAGTGAGTCCAATGAATATGATCGGCTGACTTACATCGGCCGCCACCAAATATTTTACTTAATGACCTTTTAAACAACTGGGTAACGGCTAAACGAACTGAATATCGGCTTAGCTGACTTATTTTAACTATTAACAAAATTATTATAATTTAGTTTAATCTTAAGGACAAGGCACATAAAATCCGTCGTACGTTATACGTTGCCTTTTTCAACTGACATTAAAGTATCGGCGGAAGAGGTTAACACAATGAGTACATTGTTGACGGACATTGAATCAGCTTCATTTGATTAAAGTACACGTTTTCAATAGAATTAGATGATATTGTTTTTTTTTAATTTTTATTTAATTTAATTTTGTCACCACACAACACAAAATGCTTAATAAAAACAAAGAAAAAAAATTTATTTCTCAAAGTACTCAAAGTACGTTAAAAGATAAAAGTTGCCCAACTTTGGTACTTTGCGTTGACGGAGACGTACCGAATGTGACAAAGCTCATAAGAAAACCTGTATTTCAACTTAGTTGTCAGTTGAAAAAAGCAACGTATAACGTATGACGGATTCTATGTGCCTCGGCCTTTAAGCAGCCGCCGACCTTCGTTTTAGGAGCCGACCCGCCAGGAATTCTTCAACTCACGTTGACTTTGAGCCGTCGAAGATTTCACTCAGCCGCAGCCATCCGTTAAATATGGTTGGCTTCGTGGTTCATTACATCCATCTCTATTTTGTCACAGCACTGCGAATTAAGATTTAGCAACGACTCTTAAGTAGCTTTCAGTGTCACGCCACACATTCACATCACACATTATCCCATCCGCGTGTAATACCATTTGACAAGCTAAAATTTAACTAAAATATAAGAAATATTCTCCGAATTGAAATGGGTTTATTCTATTCCTCAGCTGTTCGATAACAAAATATCATAATATGTTACGCGTATGAGAGCACATAGTATTTTGACTCATTATTCTATACAAAATTTATTTATTGTATGTTGATAAATGTTCGCTGCATCTACATACACATACACACGTTTTTAATATTTACATGCCTGCATATAAAACACGAGAATGCATGTAAAACGGATATTAACTGAATGTTACTTTTTGGATTAAAATGCAAAAGTATCAAGAGTAGTAGAAACATTTTTAAAAATATATACACATTTTCATTACTTCACTTCTGTAATGCTTTCTTTTTGCTTCCACATAATATTTTTATAAAAATAATGCAAATATTTCCTACATACACACGTACACATTTATTCATACAATTTTCCCATTGTGTAATATATTATAAATACATATGTACATATATTTTTAAGAAAATAATAGCAAACATTTAGCTGAAGACGCCGAGAAATGATTTAAGTCGACTTAGATGGATACTCTCACAGGGAATGAAATATAATAATTAAACAGTTTAACTAATTATTAATAAATAATAACAATCTTAAGGGGAAAAATAAAACAGAAGGCTACAGGAGGTCAAACGCTATCCTTTGTTGGACTTTTAAATGAAGAATAAGTGATGCATGTCCAACAAAAACTATCGGCACCAAGTAGCTCACCGCCAACGAATGAACTAGCGGGATCCGTTGCAGTAAAAAAAATAAAACGTAGCATAAAGTGGTGCATCTGTTCTCTTAGATATAAATAAACGCACCCATGTGAGTTTATGGAAAATATGAAAAATGTACATTTTTTCAATTTTCATAAAAGCATCATCATACTCGTAACAATAAGAAAAGCAACAACAATAACAACAGTAACAAATAGACAGAAAACTAGTTCAGCTGGAAAAACAACAAGAACTTTACTTATAATATTTTAAATATTAAGTTTGAAAAAAAAAACAAGAAATTGGATATTATAACAACATTGACGGGAATAAATGTGCAACCATAAAATTATTTACGATTTTCTTATTGAATTGAGAAAGGGAGGGATGGATGGATGAATGTGTGTTTCATATAAAACATTTATTTTAAATAGCAATTTTTAATACGCAAAAAAACTGCTACGCGTGCGAGCAAAACAGAAACGATAAATTTATTTCTACTGTCGCACTTCGACAAAAAGATAAGTTCAGTTGATGTTCGTTCAGCCTTCGGTTTGTACACCTTTCTATATGACCAAAGATACGCAAAAATGCAACCCTGGAAAATATGAAATGCAAAAAATACAACATTGTCAAAATAAGAGGGTCTTCTATATTGGTCAAGATCATGAATCAAGAAAACAAGATTACGCATTGGGTGGATCCGTTATTTTTTGTGCGTGATTGTGTTGTGTTGTGACGTAGACATAGAATATGTGTTGTATGCAAAAGTACATTTGTGTACGAAAAGTAAGACGAAATGTAAAACTTTGGTAGCCCGAGGAAGCCCTTCCTCAAATAGCTTCAAGCTCAAATTCAAAAGTTTTACTCGACTGCATCTCTTTTCTGTCCGTTTAAAATTTTTTTGAAATCGATGCACCCATTTAGAAGTTATTTAGTTATTTCCAGTTTTTTGGCAAAAATCTTTTACACTTTTTACAACAAAGATTCATTTCTATTCTATACTTTGTACGGTAGAGTGCGCAATCTTGGTTTCTTGATTCATGGCTCAAAATCACATCAATCATTATGGTGGTATTAGTGAAAATTTCTTTTTGTATGTGTGACACCGACGATGATTGATGGGAAATAAAAAAATTTTGATTTTTGGAATGCTTGACGAGTGATTTTGATGAATGTATAGATTTAACTCATCATGCACGTAGACACTTTGAGCGAAATTTCAAACAAAATAGGCGCTAAAAATGTCGGATGAAAGGAAACATGTTGTGGATGAAAAAAAGTACATTGGATGATTTTGTTGCTCTCGCTGTTGATACTTCAAAGTTAACTGCAAAATGAATGCTTGACATGTGTTCAAGCCAATATACATATATCCTAACGTTAAGCACACGTAGATGACCATGATGTCAAGCATTTGACAAATTTATAGTGAGTGCCCTTTACTTTTGTGTTAATTTTGCTCATATTAAATAAATCACAAAAACTTAAATTATTTTTTAGCGGTTGTAATCCAAAGTGATTATTATTTTGGCTAAAGTTCGTAACATTTTTTTTAGAAAGAATTTGATATGAGATAATATTCCAAGGGAACAAGAGAAAAATTAACATCAATTAATTTCAACTTACACGGCAGAACAAAAACAAAACGTTGTTTTACGGGAGCCGCTTCAATCCCATTATCAGAGATCAGGTGTGTTTCTATGTATCCGCCACCGTTCAAGTGGCTCTGTTCATTGTGATTTTAATTATTTATTAATACAAATTAAGAACCTTGTTCTTTTGGAATATTGTTTTCTCATATCCAATTCTTTTTGACTAAAAAATTTTACGAACTTTATCCAAATAATAATAACTTTTGATTACAATCACTAACAACCATTTTGGTTCAAAAAAATCTCAAATTAAAAAAAAAAAATTATTTCTATTAAAAAAAAACATTTCGGGCTCGGTCGAACACTGTTATTATATTGCCAGTGCACTTAATAAATGAAAAACTTAACTTTTTTTTAAATATTTTAACAGCGGTTAAGTTATTGGCCATCATGCACGATAGTGAGGAATTTTTCTTCCAATTACTTTAATATTAATAAGAGAAAACAATTTTACAGGCAGACGCAGATTCGTACCGAAATAAAAATATAAAACAAAATTAAAAAAATTGAGCTTCCAAATCGATCCTGTGATTTCGAAGTAAGTTCTTTCAAATAAAGTACAGATTCTTCAAATGAATATAGACTGGCATCTAAAATAAAAAACCACATTTCATATGGGCAGGACTCTAAACACAACTACAACCATTTATTTCTTTTAAATTTCAACTCCTTTATATCTCCTGCCAACTGTTGAAGAGTTATAAAGCAGTTAGACAAAAGGTGCCGCGGAAAACTAACTTTGGCTTCTTAACTAAGGGGTCCGCCAGATAACTTTTTTTTTTGAAAATGCTATAAAAAAAACTACTGAATATTTTCTCAAATTTCTTTTTTTATTTGAAAGTACAATCCTTCCGGTTAATAATGAAAAATAATTTCATTCAAATGGCTGCCTCGGCTGGCCATGCAGTAGCCTACACGATCGGTCCAATTTTTAAGAACATTATCGATTGTGTGCGGGTGTATTTCACCAATGGCTTCACGAATATTGTCCTTTAAAGCGTCAATTGTCTCTGGCTTGTCGGCGTAACACTTATCTTTGACGGCACACCACAAATAATAGTCTAACGTTGTCAAATCGCAGCTTCGAGGTGACCAAACGACATCAGCTCTGCGGCTAATAATGCGATCTTCAAAAACAGGGAGCAAAACATCGAGTGTAGCTTTGGCTGTGTGGCACGCAGCGCCGTCCTGTTGAAACCAGATCTAAAAAAGTCTATAAATAAAGTAAGAAATTGTAATAACGCAAAAAACGTTAAGAGTATTGATGATAATCTGAACTGTTTAGAAAATCAAAGAAAAGAATAAACTAACTTGATATGCTCTTTAATGCTGTTTTAACCGTAAATTTTTTATTCTTTGTTGGTTCGAATTATTCGAACAAAATTTCTAAATTATCCGTTTATTCGAACAAAATAAATATCATGAAATTTTATTTAAACAAATAAAAAACACAAATAATTGACCACTCTACTACTCACACGGTTCTCTTAGCTCACATACGAGTACAATCAAATAACGCGTAACAGCCCCCTTTTCGGACCGGGAAAGTTTACTTTGCAAAGTTTTGAGTTTATGTGAGAGAAGGGTAACAAATTAAAGGGGTGAGTACAGACTGTGATGTACTCGCACAGTTGCTTTGTTCGCCATTCGTCGTTTACAAATAGTTGTATTTGGTTGCATGTTTAATTTGACGAATCAACAATAGAACACAAAATTTATCAAAGTAAACTTTGAGTATGCGGAAATGAAACAAAGTTTAAAGGAAAATTAAAAAGACTTTAGCACAGTAAACTTTGCGTTGCAAAAGCATTCCAATAAAACAGATGTTTTAGAAATTGTAGAGATGCGGAGCAACAAAACTTCCAAAAAAAAACAAATTGATAACGTCGGCTTAAAAATATGAACAGTTGTGCTTTCCTGGACTTTTTTTGACTGCTTATTAGAGCTGCATATGAAAGATTGGCTCTGCATATGTTTAACTTCGAAAGTTATTTGTTTATTGAATTTCAGAACATTTAATTGAAAAAAAAAATATTGAAAATATATTTCATTTAACTTGAGTTGACACCAGAACCTTGAAAATCCTTTCACAAATTTTTTTAATACTTATTCTTTTTCCAAGTTAAAAAGGAAAATTCAATCTCCTTTAGTTTTCCTTTCAATAAATTAAGTTAAGTTACAAAGTGTGTATGCATTGTATTTCGTTCCTGACACATTTTCATGCAAACATTTCGCAGTAGTACGAGATTCATGGCATCAAACATTTCCACTTCTTGCACAATCTTCAACAGAATATTCGTAGAGGATGTATAGAAAAAAGACTTGTATACCATGGAGAAGCCTCAAAATAATAAAATATGTGTTGTCTTTTTATACTCATATTTTAATACAATTCTCTCTTTTTCCCATTTACAACTGCTACAACTTTCAGTCAGTTTGACACAATTTATAAAAACAACAACCAACCAGAGTTTCAGCTCTCCAATATACATTGTATATTTTTTTAATTTCAATTCAATCTATATGCATGTTTCCTTTTTTTTTTGTTCTTAAATAATAATACTGTTGTAGTGCAAGAGAATTTCGCAAAATTTCACAAGCTTCATGCAAGAGTGCAACCACATCGGCATATAAATTTATTGTGTTAAAATACTTTTTGCTTAAACTTTGCATTTACTTAACTGGCACCTCTAACGAAGTTTAAAGTTTAAGAAGAAAAAGTCACATACTGCCGTTTCTATTGAATGCTGCTCAAGAGGATCAGATGGCCCAAAAAATTAAGGATAAACGAAATTTAATTTCTAATAGAAAATTTATGGATAACAAAATTGTTTAGTAGACAATTTATTTATGAAGTGATCTTATAGAACTAAATTTTTTTTACAAAAATTTTCTTTACAGAATAAATCGTGAATAGAAGTTTCATTAGAACACTTATCATGGATATTTTTAAACGAGCTTTAGTTTTATTTTTTTTTAAATGTCTAAATTTATCCACCTCTTTGAGTGACTCTTTCAGTGATACAAATACTTTTTGCATTTTTAATGTACTCCCAACTAGAAGACTGACTTGGACTTGTTCAGGGCCATAGTTGGGCAAAATAGATGGTTTGCGGTATTTAAAATACAAAATACTTGCTGGTCAATTATTTAAAATACAAAATACACAATTTTTACTCAAACCAAAAAATACATTAGATAAAACTAATCTATAAAACTATTGTTTCCTTTCATAAATATAAGATTTTCGAATGTAGCATCAGACAAACTGTTTCTTGTTGGAGAATAAATAAAACCTGCTAAAGAAAATAATCTTCCTACAGGTCCTGATGAGCACAAACGTGTATTAAATTCTATGAATACTCTTTTAATATTTTGATAGCTGTCAAGAGTGATAATGTCTTTGCTCTTGTCACTGAGGAAACTGACAAATTCCAACTCCAAATTCGATGTCCTAGATTCACCATCATCCGTATCTACGAAAACAACAAAATCATCGTCGTTTGTAAACTATGTTTTTAAAATACAAAATACAAACTACTTCTATTTGTCGTATGTATTTAAAATACAAAATGCTTGCACGTCATGTATTTGAAATACAAATATAAAAATACGTATATGTATTTCAAATACGTATTCTATTTACATGTATTTCAAATACTGCCCAGCCCTGTTCACGGCTAATGAAGTGAAAAGTTAACCAAGTCAAAAAAAAAGACAATCGAAAATATTTTGAGTTTCAGTAAATGAACTGCCATAAATGAAATATTAAATGAGAGCCTTTGACTTGGGTTTTTAACGTTGCCTTAGGAACTAAACAGTTTTTTACTTAGTCCGTTACAGAACTAAATAGAGGTAAACTTTGCTGAGAATTTTGCACTAGTTTTGAAATTTTTCATATTTTATGACTTGGTTCACTTCGGTTCTGAACCTTCCATATCAGAGTCACTCAATAAATTTTCAGAAATCTAGGAAAATTTTAAATGTCCACTAGCAAAACAACAAGTACATGAAAAGCAAAAGGGATAAGGAGACAGTAAAGCTAAGAAGTGTGATGTTTTTGCTTTCTGTCGTTCTTTAAAAAGACAATGTATACTCCGTACATCCCTGGAAAAGGCCAACAGAGGAGTAGAAAATTATTGGTGTTGGAAAATTTTTAATATTTGTTTTTTAATATTGTTGACCTTTATTTTAATTTATAATTAAATTTACTTATGTTTTCCACAAATTATTATCACAGAAAACTAAAGTAAAAGTATAGAATAATTTGCGTTTGTATTGTCTTTTTTAATTTTTATAAATTTATATTATTTTTCTACTTGATTAAAGAACTTTTTTTTTAACTTTTGTATAACAAAACATTCAAATATTATTCGCAATATTTCGTTACCCTTTTGAGCAACTTCTTCAGCAGGAAAGATCGTTAAACAATTCAAATAACATTAAATTAACAAATATTTGTATTAAAAATATAACTTATGTCCGATTTATTAAACAAAGAGGTCGAATAAATCATACGAATATATTGTAGAAAATTTATCGATAAAGTAGTTTTCTATACGAATAATGATTCTAAAATTTTCTTTATCGATACCAACTGGTATTCATGACGGTAAAAAATTGTTCAATTCACAAGCTCAGTCGTATCGGCTTATCGCTTAAAAAAAGGCGATATTTGTTTATGTGCTTGTGAACAGACAAATTTGTTGTATCGTCATTTTGTTGTATTTTAAATGTCAATTTAATGTAATCTGTGAAATTAGTGAGTTTGATCAACTTATGTACTTATACGTATAATTTTGCAATAAAATTTATTAATATAAATAAAAAATACAAATAAACATAAATGATGTCGTCTAGCTATTGCAAATCTCACCAAGTACAAAATCGAGATAAATTAAGATATAAACACATTCACGACAGCAGGCTACACGGGTACATGACTACAAATTTTTCTGGCCTTTTAAAAAAATTGCAACATTTTGCGAAATTTCGCGTTGTTTGCAATGTGGGTTACTTTTTCTATTTTTTATTGTTTCATCGACTTTTAAATGATATCAAGCATTTTAATCTTCCCAATGATTGGAAGTTATTGCGAATTTTCGCCATTTTTGTAGGTTTTTGCGAGTTTTCCACATTCCTTGCATTTGCAGCTCGTTTTAGAAGATTTTACGACTTCTTCTAAATTTTGCAACTTTTGGCGGAATTCCGTGTTGTCTGCAATGTGGGTGATTTTAAAAAAATTTTTCATCATAAATATGCTGATCCAACGTATTGTCTAAACTTAACTTTACAAATAGAATTTTTCCATACCTGTCCTCAATACAACCATTTATAAGACATATAAAATTCAAACGTATAATTTTAACACACTTTTGTATGAAAATGAAGAATAACAAAAAAAAACTGTATAATTAGACGATTACACAACACATACGACGCTAACACGAGCTTGTGAATTGAACAAATATTCTGATGCAATAGTGTCGCAAAAAAAATGTATACAGGACTGTTACTCTCTATTGCGATGCGAGGGCAATTTCAGTATACAAACAGTTCGATTTCATATTATTTTATTTTCGCAACTCTCCTGATTTGAAAAATATTTATCGATAAGAAAAATCTTTAGCTAGGAAATTATAGATCTCAACCATTTCTTACACCAAAAAAATCGACTGAAAGTATTTTTTAAACTTTTCGATAACAATATTTAGTTAATACATTTTTTTAATGAAACTTTCTCGGAAATTTATACACAAGTTATTTACAAACATTTTCTTTACAAAATGGCTTCCCTGCAGGGACACCCAGGGCCTTGCTTCTTACAGAATAGAGCGCTATCCAAGTTTATGGAGGCATCCAAACTCAGTGTTGCCACCAACGAAATGTTAAATTACACATGGATCATGCCAAAATTACACATGAAATTAGGTGAATAATTGTGGTGCAATTATTTAAAAATTCCCTTTTTATTTGCGAGCTAAATAGTGCGGGACGCACGAGGGCCAACCTTAAAGGAAATTCCAATTTCAACCACTCGAGGAATGGTTGGAATTATGAGGGGTTAAGGGATAAAAGACGAAAGAAAGAATTAGTTCTTCGTGCTTTTTTCCAACTGGTAAATGGGTACTTACCAGTTATAAAGTGTTCCTTGAATCTGTAGTTTCTTTTAGAACTTAATTAAGTAAATTTAATGTTATTTAATAACAAAGTTTTTTTTTTTAATGCCGTGTAAGTTGAAATTAATTAGTGTTAAAATTTTCCCTTGTTGCTTTGGAATATTGTCTCATAAAAATGTTACGAACATTAGCCAAAATAATAATCACAACACTAAAGTTTGTTTTTAATTTGTTGTGAATAGCAAAGAAACAATTAGTACACGATGTGAACTGATGACGAGTTGCAAAGGAAATGATGAAACAGAACTGGGGCTGACGTTTGTTTTCCATACAATTAGACATATAATTTTGCCAGAGAAAGCGGTCGTAAAATAGAATCTATTTTATTTTTACAGCGTTTCTTCTTATACTCTCAATTTTAGACAATCATTCTCTCAACAATGTTGCCGTGTTTACATGAAATCACATACATTTTTCATACGAAAAAAGCAAACAAAAGAAAATCAAACAATTATAAGAGAGAATTTGAAGTTACTGACGTCGATTTTATTATCGGCCAACAGCGTTTGTTCCCGAAGTTGCAGATTTGTTCTGTTTCATCATTTAGTAAAGAAAATTGTTCTCCCGCAATTCAGATCTTGAGCTTAATAATTCGGTAACAAACTTTAAGTCAAACGGTTTGATCGGTGAGGGCAATTTTACACTACATTTGAATAGTTACAGTGAATTCACGGAATAGACAATTCAAGTTAGGTTAAGTAGGTATTAATTCACAATAGGTATAAGTACGGTAAGTAGGTAAATTCAATTAAGATTATAAAAAGTTTAAACTTAAAATAAAATATTGTCCAAGCTAGTTTGGACATTAGGAATTACACATGCTTTCTTTTTTGCAAAACAACGTAGTTTGGTTTGTTTAGATTAAATATTTAGGAATATTTTTTATAGTTCTGTGCGTTTCCTGGAAACTAATCAAAATTCTGTTGAGTTGTCAACATATGACCATCGATATGTCAATAACGAAAATGTTCTCAGAACATTTACCGATAAAATATATTTCATTAGAAAGTTTTTGTTAATAATTTGTTCTTTTTTTAAAATTTGGAATTGAATAATGCTGCTGTCTACTGCCTGCCAGGATATTTTAAATATTAATTGCACTTTTATCAGATATTTATTTACAGTTTTTCTTGTTTTTTTTTTTACAAATTTTGATTAAATTGCCCTTTGCAATTGATATTAGCATAAGAGACTTTTATTGAAGTTCAAAAATAACATAAATATAAAAAAAGAAAAGAAAAAACGACGAAAAAAAGATTTTCCAAATTGAGTCTCGAGTGTTTGTTTTCCACTTATTCGCTTTAGAAGCCATTTTGTACTTGTTTGAGCATCAGTATATTTGCATATGTATGTGTTTGTGTGTGTGTGTGTTTCATATAAATTCTTTTTAAATAATTTTTCTATGTAACTGACTTTTGTTTGAGTATAATTTTGTTGCATTTTTTTTTGTTTGTCAAAATGCTTTGTCATACGTTTGCCAGTGTGACTGCGTGTGTTTGGCTGTGTAAATTAAAATTTAATTTAATTCACTTTTGTGGTATGTTTTTTTTTTGTACTAAAATGAGTACTTCAGAGGCAGCAGCAAACAAACATTAACATTCAACCAACAGACGCATTTGGTAACGTTTGATACTCGTATCAGCCGAATATCAAATCATATTTTAAACATTTATTTGTTGGGTATCCTGCTGGTGTTGGCGCACACATTATAATGAACATACATGCTTGCGTGAATGTGTGTGTGTGTGTGTGTGAGTGTGTGTGTTAGATTTTGTAGTGTTTGCTTTTGATTTTTTCAATGACTTAAGTGCTGCTGCCACAATCTAGACGATTCGTGTAAAAAATTTATATGAAAACAACTAATTTTTTTAAATAGAAATTTCTATTTAGTTTTTTCTCTAGGCCTGTCAGGATAATAGAAACGGCTTTTAAATATTTTTTATTATAACATACATACATATATTTGTTTAATATTATTAAATCAAATAAATATGTGAATAGAAAACTATGTCTCTTTGTCTATGTACATATGTCTCTATGAGTGCGTGTTGTGTATTTTGTTTGCATTAAACTTTTTATTCAAATTATATAAATTTTTTTTTGTAATATTTCCTAAATACTACATGTGTAAATTAATTAATTATAATTTATGCAATTGAATACAATGTGTTCACATCTGTGAACAGATTTTAAAATATTTTTCTAATAAATAATCAGTTTTTTTTATTTTAAATATGAAAAAATAGTGATTAATTTGTTATGCAAAATTTTCGAGGAAAATTATTTCAAGAAAAAAAAAACAATTTCCATTGAAAAATTAATATGTACATATGTATATGTTATGCAAGCTGGTAATAGAATATTTATTAATAATCAGTATTTTGTTTGAAAAAAATGAGTCAACAATTTCCATATTTACACTACGCAACTTTGTTGCAGGCGATTTTCTTTCCTTAGGAGGAAATAAAGGAAAAAGAAACACGAAATGTATGCTGTCGCTTAAAATTTAAATTGCACTCTAGAAAATCACGCAGTGTAAATATGGAAAATTATATTTTCCTTGAAAAGCTTATACGAAGAAAACACAAATGCTCTTAAAATAAATATTCACATGGAAAATTTTTCAATTTAAGAATATTATAAAATTCATATAATTGTTGGATGAACAACAATTAACAATGAAAATCCAAAGTTTTTATGAATATGAAAATGAAAAATACCCTTATTTAATTAGATTTTTATTTCGAACTCTATTCGGTTTTATTTGTAATCCAAAGTAATTGAAATAACATTTGTAATGTTTTTATTCAGAAAGAATTGAACATGATACAATATTCCAACGAAGAAATAATAAATTCAGATATGCAGAACAAACAGAATAAAACAAAGTTGTTTTCGGAAGACGCCACAACCCCCACTACCAGCGTTCATGTATTTCATGGTCAGTTGTTGCTGGTTGTAAGTAAATTTTAGTCTTTTATTTATACCAAACTTTTGAGGAAATATCATATGAGATTTATTATGATTCCAAAATAAACAAATGCTCTCAAGTTACTATCAAACTGCATTTTATTCATGATGTATGAACGAAGGGAAATCTGATTTTTTCTTTTACTCATTTACAAGTTAATTTGTTCACTTATTCTTTAAAATTTCTAAATTTATTTAATTTAAATTTCAGTTAAGTAAATTTATTATTCGAGATATTCTAGCAATTTAATTTCATATATATATATAGACTAGAGATGGGAAGCGCTCACGTGTTTGGCGTTAATCATGCCTAGTCACGCTGGTAAATAATTTTTTGTCGCAGTCACATGAGCGTGCATGAATGTTAGTATAAAAAAATGCAGCGTGAGTGAACATGCGTGATTCAAAATAAATTAAAAAAAATTTTTTGTGCCTTAAAAATAAAATTTAGTAATTCAATTAAATTAATATAAACAATTTTGTATAACAAATTTTTTAAATAATATTTATGTGACGTTTATTCATATTGTTAGTCATTAATTGTAAATATTATATTATTGCAAGTTTGTTGATGTTTTTCTCTTTTTAATAAAATAGACAAAAATCCCTTAAAAAAGTGAAACGTCGGGACAATATGGAATAAGAACTTGCATTTTTATTTACATAAAACGCGGTAGGCCAATAGCTGAATTAAAAAAACAAAAATAAAAAAGGAATTATACTTGGCCAATAATAATAACAACAACAACATGCGTAAGTAGATTTTTGGCGTGATCGTTTCGTCATTTTGTTTTTGCTTTACTAAATTTTTAATTTTTTCATTTTTTAAAATAATTTTATGTTTTTTTCGTGAGTATTTCATGCCCGTGAGTTTTCGTGATTGTGTCTACATGTCGTGCATGAGTAAAATTTTGTTATCGTGAGTGTGCATGAGTGTGAGTGGAAAATTACTCACGATACCATCTCTAATATAGACTAGTTCAACCCCTCAGCAAAAACAAAACATTTTTTATTTAATATTTAAAAACAATTTTTTTTATTTTCACAATTAAAGATTTGATTACACAAACATCCTTCCTTCTCCTTTGATGTAACATTGTCATATCTCAAAGAACACGATTTTCGTTGTTTAAGACTGCAGAGTTAGTTATTCGCGGAAACGTTCTTTATCTTATGTAAAAAATTCCTACAAATCTTTTATTTACTTGCCTGTCAAAGTGAGTATATTTTTGTATTTTTCTTTTGAAACTTTTTAGTCGTTTTCTGAAAAACAAGTTTTTGAAGATATAACAACGTTGCAATAAAGGAGCAGCTTATTACAAGAATACCAGCTAACGTGACCGATTTCGCATTAATCGGACTACTTTTGCAGGAGCTAATGCTATTTTAAGGTGACAGCACATCATAGAATTCTTGCTGCAATTTCAGTAAATTTTAAGTGCACATCCTTTGCAGATGTTCAAAAATCTTGGCTTGCAATTTTGAATTTTGAAAATATAAGAGAGGTGCTCGTGTCCTTGGGATGATTTTTTACAAAAGCCGATTTTTCCCAAGGATCCCTAACAAGTCTTGCTTTTTTTTCTGTTATATGGGGTCACAGCATTATACTACAGGTCTTATCAATCTAATGATTTATTTGTTCGACTTATAATATCCCAAAGCCATAAATTTTATTAAAATTACAGCAAATATTTAAGGCTTGAGTTCAAATCTGAGTTTACCCATATTTTCTTAATTTAAGAAATTATTTTTGGATAATAAATGAGAGTATATGTATAATTAATGAGCTCAAGCCATAAAATTTTCATTTCAAAAATTACGTATAAATATTAATTACAGAAAACTTCGTTTTTAAAAGGCTCCTGTGGCCACATCATAAAATATCTTTTAATAATAACGAGAAGGAAACATTTTTTTAAAGTAGGATATTAGCTGAAATAACAAACATTTCTGAAGATCCTTTTTCCACAACATTAATAACTTTGGGCGCGAAAACTCTAAATTACAGAAAAGGTCTCTCTCTCTCTATAGAATCTTAATATGCACTACAAGTTTTTTTAAACTGCTTTATTCATAAAAGAAATATTTTTGATTTATAGAAGGTGTACAACACAAATTTTGTTCTGAAATAAAGCTTTTGTAGTTGTATTTTTTATCTTTTTATTTTTTTAACAAGCGCTTCTTGTTTTTTCTTCATATTTAAGCAGATTAATTTCGGTCTCCCATATGTGAATGGCACATTTTATCTTGCCGTTTATTTAGTTTCTATGATTGTTTGCTTTATTTCAATTTAACTCATACAATTCTCAGTTGCAAGCCAAAATGCATGTTTACCAGCAGTTCCCTTTTTATCCTTTGTTGGCCGACAAGTCCTTTTTATGTGATGCCTGCCTGCCTGCCTGCCTGCATGTATTTATTTAAATGTCCAGTTTTTTTAATTAAATTTACGCTTCGCAGATTTACACTTTATTTTCTTTGGAGAATTGTCAACGAGTGTTGTTACATTTTTTTTACATTCATTTTAGTTTAAAAGTTTTCAATGGTTTTCCCCCACCAAGACAGTGTGAGAGACAGAGAGAGAGAGAGCGATAAGAGCGGGATTATGTTGCTGCTGACGTTGTATTGCAAGTTGCTTCAGCGGTGTTGTTGATGAATTGAAAATGCAAGGAAAAATTTAAATATGTAGATTTAAGAGTTTTTAAGCAAAAATAATTATATTGCTTTGTGTACAAATTTGCTTAAGACTTTGTGAAAGACGTAGATTATTTTCAAAGAGAAGCGAAGGCTGAATTGCGAAAATTTTAATTTGGAAAATTACATTAGAGAAAAATTATGAAAATAATAATTATTATAAGAAAAACACCCAGCAAACACTTTCATGACAAATTAATGAGTTAAAATGCTAAACAAGGCGAATTCATCTCAGGTGAACTTGACAGCTCAGCTGACTCAATGTGTTTTATAATTTTTCATTATCAAAATGTATTTTTTGGTATATTTTTCTGGTGTTAAATTCACCTTGAATAGTTCACTCACAATATTATTACAGTAACGGACTGTACGTTATTCAAGAAGTAATCCGTTCAGTTCATTTTTAAAAGAATAAACATTTAAAATTGTAAGCAATTTTATTTTTAACTGATTCTAACATTCATTCAAAAAACTAAGGACATATTAATACGGATTTTCGGTTACTATCAATATTGTCCTTTGTTTTAAAATGTTGTTTTTTTTCTTTGCTTGCTTTATTTGATTCGTTTGAGTTTTTCTCTCCTACACAAACAAAGGAAAAATCTTTTATTTTTACGGGCTTAAGTTAATTAATTTTTTAAAATTAAAAATTAAATGAACTTTTGGTTCAAGTTAAATGAAAAATTAGTAGGCCGGTTTTTAAGTGAACTTTCATTTGTTTTAAATTACAATTTCAGTTAATTTTACGGAGAGCATATTTTGAGTGTTTATTTTGACATTCCAAAATGATAATTGCGGAGGAGAATTCTCTTGCGACTACCTGGTATGCATTTGCCGTGATGCTAACAAACATTCCGTTTATACTTCTACCTTGGTGTTTTATGGCCAGTTTATGACTTCTTATTTAAATGTTATTTATCTTTAAGTTTTCTTTAAATACAAAATTCAGTTTGGCAGTACAAACTTAAATGAATCTTAAATAATATTTAAATGACCAACCTTGCTGATTTAAATTCTATTTAAGTTGTGCACACATACATACACAAACATATATTTTTGCCAGCTTGTTGTTGTTTCGCGCAACAAAGTAATCGAAAAATTTGCGGCCCTTGAAAAATCAACATCTTTTAGCGTGAAATTTGGACTTCTTTTATTAATTATTAAATATCTTTTTTTGTCCATCTGTTTTTTAAATGAATCTAATTTATTTTGAATACTAGTTACATTTTTTTAACAAAATTTTTATTAAAAAAACCGAAACTTCTTTGTGCGGCTTCTCCAGGGATATATAAAATTGTGTAAATAAAAAAACTTTTAAAATAATCAAAAAACAAAAAATATACATTAAAATGTCAAAATTAAAATATCAAAAAATGAACAACTTAATAAATACGTATGTACACAAAAATAGAATATTATAATAACCAAATATTCAATTTCCGTTTCCGTTCTTATATAATAAATATCTATATGCTTGAGCAACATTAGCTGTATCTGCTTTAAAATTAATTCTCTTTTCCATTGGAACATTAATAATTTGTAGCATCTCTAACATATATTGACATTTGTAGTTATTTTCCGTATTTAAAACTGCTGCATTACTAAAATCAGGATTGTGATTAAAATTAACACAATGTGATACTAATGCTGTCTTTTGCGAAGAAATGTTATTTCTGTATTTTTGATCTGATCTATGACCAGTTAATCTAGTTTTTAATTTATTATTTCTAATTTCTATTTATCATTTCCACCACATGGTATCAGGTAAACTAAATTAGACCTCTCTAATGTCTCTATTCTATCTTTTGCCTTGCTGAATAATTTGCTAATTGTCCGATGCATCCTAGTTGCAATTCTATATTTTTCATTATTATAAATCCTAGATTTTTCTAATCTTACCGACATTTCAGGTACACATGTTAAAGATTTATAAAATTTTGATTCAGAAGAAACATCCGAACTTCTCTTTATTTATCTATATTGTCTTATTAGTTTACAAAGCAAGTGCTTAGGAAAACTATTCGCCTTCAAAATATTTTCAATTATCTTTACATTTTTCTTGTGAAATTCAAAATCACTTACTGATAATATTCTTTCAATGAGGCTTTTAGCAGTATTAATAATAATTCTCTTTGAATGCTTAGAAAAATAGTTAATTTTTCTACCAGAAGAAGTTGGTTTTTGATAACAATCTATAAATAAACTATTATTTCTTCTTATTACTAATGTATCTAAGTATGGAAGTTTAACATCACATTCCTTCTCAATTGTAAATTTAATGTCAGAATGAAATGAATTAAATTTCGATAATAGAATCTCTATTTCACTTTCTGAAATAATGCAAAATAAGTCAACATATTTTGTCAAAACTTTTGGCTTAATGGCCAATTCCCCAATACGTACATCAAGTAATTTCTCCATTACAATATAAGTAACAATTGGCGAAGCTGGAGAACCCATAGGAAGTCCTTTCTGTTGTAAATATGTTATAATTTTATAATGAAAATATCTATTATCAATTATACAAAATCTAATTATACGCAAAAATAATTCTTTTTCTATATTTGTATATACATACTTTTATCAAATCCAATTTTTCATCTATTATTTCAATAGCAAGATCTACTGGAATACTTGGAAATAGTGATACAACATCAAGAGAGAATAATTTTTCATTAGATTCTACTGTTAAAGGTTTAATGCTATTCTTAAATTCCAATGAATTAATAACATTATAAGGGTATTCATTTCACAGTTTTTTTGGTTTGAAAAATGGAAAAATGAAAAACTACACTCTTATTGATGTGAACGGTATTTTTTTTAAATAAAAAGTACAAAAATTTTAACTGTCATTACAAACATTCTGTCAAATAATTCTTGCAAATAATTAATATTATTCAAGATGCCGAATAAAAGTGTTAAAAGTGAATTAATTGATTATATATTCACTTGACGTTTTAAGCGGAAAATTACATCTTTTTATCCCGATTTTTTTACACATGGTTTTAGTTTGTTAAAAATTCAACTTTTAGTGGAATTTTTTTTCCTGTGTTTGTTGTAAAAAAAATTACATTTTTACATTTTTCCAACAAAAAAAACTGAAATGAATACCTTTTATATTTAGAATTAATTGTTAGTTTTTTTTGAAATATTTGTGATATATTTACAAAATTCATACCATGGTGAGCTTATAAAAGATCAAATTGGTCTTAATGGAAAATTGTCCTAATGAATCTTTGGTAATCCATATAATTTTTTAAATATAGCTACAATAGTCTTAAGTTTATTTTTTCAGAGCGAAAATAATTAATATTGTAGAATGTCTGAGGCTGTAGGCATCTTAACCAAGCGAATACATCACATTTGACATGAATATTCGGATATGAAAAAGCTATCCATGGGATGGGTGCCACGATTGCTCACACTGGATCATAAACGCAACCGCGTGACCGTTGCAAAAATCCATGAATTGGGCTATGAAGTGCTATCCCATCCAGCATACTCTTTGGATTTAGCCCCTTGTTACTATTTTCTGTTTACAAATTTTAAGAAATGTCAGGCTGCTAAGAGATTTAGGTTAAACAAAAAGAATATCATTGAAACAAATGCCTATTTTAGGTAACTTGAGAACCCACATTATTTGGAGGGAATGAAAAAACTAGAAATACGCTTGACTAAATGTATCGAGCTTAGAGAAGACTATGTTAAAAAAAACACAAAGCTTTTTCTCAAAAAAAAAAAAAAACTTATGTCATCCAGAAAATCACGGAATAATAAAACTGGATTCGTATTTAACTATTGTAAAGTAATGTAGACGGTAAGTAATTTGTGTGAAAAAGTATGTTGTTCTTAATAGATATCATTGGCAAGTTTTCGTTGGGTAAATGCACAAGAATACAAAATGTAATAATTACGAGGCACACTCATATCGCTGGCTAATCAAAAGCTGATTTTTCCTCAATTGTCAAATTTTGTTAACAATTAAAAAAAAAAATTGCTTGTACTGTGAGAAAGTTTCCAATACTTGAAATAACAGGAGAAAACAAGAGACAAAAAAAATATTAAAATAATTCAATTGATGTTCGAAAAATTGTTTTTGACAATTCAGGCAAAATAGCAACAATAAAATGAATGTTTTTGTTATTAAATATTCTTTTGCCCGATCAGCGTATAATTTATATAATTCAACAATTCACATTAAATATACGTAACCCATAACAATTCAATACGTCTACTTAACAACCAACTATTTGTTTTTTAATATCAAATATATTAAAATTCCTCTTAATTGCAATATCCGTAGTCCTGCAGCTGTCATGTTCAATATACTGTTCATTTCAATTGTTACAATGAACAATTAAGAGACATATAAACAAATGAAAAATTTTTTACAAACAATTTACTTTTCCTTTATGTATATTTAGTTTGTTTAATATTTCTCGCAATTTTTATAGTTTATTGTGCTTTATATTATCAAATTATTGCATTTTTATGATTATATTCCCCGAACACTATCAGATAAAAATACTAACATCCTTTTTTTACTCCTTTTCAATTACTTGCTTTTTATGTGCATTTTTCACCAAATGCACTGAAAAGTCAGCGCGAATAATCAAAAAATCATACAAATTTATGAATTCATACAGTTTTATGAGATTGAAATTGTGACGAGCAAAAAGAAATGTGTAAAATCTCATATATTTTTTGGAAATGCATTTATATGGATGTGTGTGTCAATAGGTGGGTGTGTCAGTATGTGTGTGGATGTACGTACATCTGAACCTGTGGTTCGGAGAAACTTTAATTTGTATTTTGTTTTAGAGAATTTTTAATTTTAAATTCAAATAAAAAAAGAAAATAACTACAACATGAAGGAAAAAATGCACTGTGGGACCGGTTGCAAAAATATTTTCGATAGGTCTGTACAATGTCAACTACTGATTCCATTGCAAAATCAGTAGAGTCTAAGCTTTGTAATCCTGCGATTTTAGAATTGTTTAAGCAAAAGTTATAGAAGAGGTACTAAGCTTTCAGCAAATTTATTTCTTGGCCAGGCGGTGGGAGTACATAATGAGTTGCTGACAGTTGAAGTCGACCAACTCACGCCTTGAAAACCTTTTCTTGTGCGTAATTTTTATCCACACGAAAACATATAACAAGTTAACATGTGAAAATAAAGCCAAGCTCCTGCTCAAAAGCTTTGGCATTTAAAAGAACTGAAATCAAATCTTGAAGGGACAATAACATCTCACATCCAAGCAACCTGCTAACATGGCAAGATATTTTCTCCAAAACTATTTTACATATTTGAAATAAATATTGGCAAGTTAGCAAATTGCCTAGAAATCGAAGGGTATTGTAACTGTCAAGTGCTTGGCAGGGCCGTCTTTGGGTATACCGTGGCCCCGGGAACTCTGGAATTCGGAGCCCCACTGAAAATAAAAAACTAATGAAAAGAAAAAATATGTATACTTTTCTTGTAAGATTGTTGTCCGTAAAACATTTTTTATTCTCTGAATGTGTGAAAATGAAGCGTTCATTCTATACTAAAATTAGTAATCATTAAGCAACTTCAACATTTGGAAAAGTTTTCTCTAGTTTATGGGACTTTATTAGTTTATGAAAGGATGAGATACTTAAATCTGCTGATTCCTTTGTTATGGTCTTTTAGTACTGCATCAAATGAAAACACTCTGATTTGAACTCATAAGCATTAATATCTACGGGATACAATTCTGCAAATTCTTCGTATTTTTTTTTGTCATCAGGTCGGAAATAATTGTCGTTAACTGAGAAAGAAAACTATTTTTTTTTATTAATTTCCTGGTATGCATCTGCACGGTTTTTTAAATGAGCATATAATGTATCGATTATTTATACAAATAAATCAATTGTACATTTTCTGATGGTTCTTCCATCTGGGAAATCTTGTTCTTTTTTATCTTTATATTCAGCATTTGGTTTTTTTTTATTTAGCACCCATTTCATACTGATCGAGATAATTGCGCGCGTTGCTAACATAATCGATCAGAAAGGCGTAAAGTTTTGTTTCAACGCCCATGGTAATAGTATTATTCTGTAAACTTATGCTTGTTTTATTCATAGTACCCAAAAGAACATTCCATATTTCTGTTAGAAGAATGTTCTCTAATTTGTTTTTTTTTTTTTGCAGGCTGGGAGCCTTATTTTTTGTTTCCCCTGGTTGATTGATGTCACTTGCAAATGATGTCAGAGATTCAGAAGTATGATTGTAGACATTTTTCAGAGCATTAATAGCATTAGTACGTGCAGACCATCTTGTATCCGCGAGATATTTCAAAACTTTATTTGCTTCCTAATGCGCTGTCATAATTTTCCATATTTTGTTGGAAGCCGACATTTAAAAAAAAGCCGAATTCGATTTGAAAAATGCTGAATATGATTTGCGAAATTCTGAATTTGTTTTTTAAAAACTTGAATTTAATTTGGAAAGTATCGAATTCGGTGGTAAAAACCTTTAAATGTTTTTTAGAAATTAAAGAAATAAATTATAAAAAATATGTTTATAAAAGAAGTTAAAATTAACATTTCAATTTAAAAACGATTTTATTTCTTATTAGGGGACCCTGGGCAGAGGCCCCGTGTGCTTGGGCCTCATTTTGATCCGAAATTTTTTGGTAGGAACTTGACCTTATTTTCACATTTATGTTTTTGTACTGTAATTTGCTTAATGGAAGTATGTTATTTTTACTGTTTTGACAGAAGTCTGTAAAGCATTGCAGCGACAGACGTGAGTTTTGTAACTCCCTCTTTATAGCTTCCAAAATACTTAACCGATTTATATAAATAAAATATAGATTATGCACAAAGTTTCCTCTCGAAAAAAGTAAATATTTTTCACTTTTAAAGCTGCTGGGCATAAACTCCAAAAAAAAAAACATTAAAAAACTGAACATATAACAAACAGTATAAATATATATTGACAACAAATATAAGTGTAATAACGAAAAAATATGTAGTATTATGATTACTTTTACTTTATACGAGGGCTTAGTGTATTAAACACCTACAAGACTTCAAAGTCCTTGTAAAATCTATTAAAATAATTTAATTAATTCTATTTTACTTCACCACTGAACACAAAACCATGCTTTTCAGAACGATTTGTAATTTTTCAGAAATATGTAGAATTTATTTGTACAAACAGCGTAACCGCCCAGCCCGGTACGATATTTATTTTTTTTATTTTTTATTTTTTATAGAGTTAATTATTTTCTTTTTCGCAAGAACTTTACGGGTTGCTTTCCTTTGTATTTGTGTTGTTTATTTGTTTGCACATTTATTTAAATGTGAATGTTAATAAATGCAACGAAATAAGTTTTTTATGTTTTGGTTTTTGTAAATAAAAATAAAACTGAAAATATTTTATTTGTTTGCTATTTTGTTGCCGCCGCTGGTTCGGAAAAAGTTGTACATTCAAGAGATGACTGCTGTTAAATTGACTGTAAAGTTTAAAGCTATTAAATAAATTATAATGTATAAAACAAATAAATATGCATACATACGAGTACATACATATTTATACAGACACATATGCAACTATATAAGTAACTTTTTGAACAGGGAATTTTGTTTTACAAATAAAGCCGTAAATAAGTGAACGTTGACCTTAAGAGCGTGAAGTAGTTACAGTCACGTTTAGCTCACATGCTTCTCTGATTAGTGTAATTTTGCTGGAACGATTGGTAGGAAAAGCTGAAGTTAAAATGGATGGAGCACCTGCCCACAATGAATTGTGGATACGCGCTATCATTTAACTAATTCGGTGGTTTGCTTCACAGAAAGAAAAACGTCGTACTAAATTCAAGTATTTTTTACTTACTACTTTGAATACGAGTCGCACTTAAAATTTTGAGTACAAATAGCAATAAAATGTACTTTAATGAAGCCGAAAATGGGATTACTTTAGATAACCAATCCTGGAGTTCCTTTAAATGAGTACAAAATTTTTTAATCACGTGAAAAATCTTGAATCAACTAAAAAATTAAATTGTGCACTTAATACTCCGTAGTTAAATCAATCTTTCTGTAGTTGATTTTATTAAATCTGGGATTACCGTACTTTTGACACCGCTTGGGATTAATTTAAGTACGGATGGATTGATTTTTCTTTTGAGTGTTAAAGCATTAGCGCTGAGTTCTTGATGGATTTCTTCGCCAATAGATAATTGTTTATGAGACATGGATTCGTAACCATACACCAGAAATAAAGCAACAGTCAAAACAAAGAATTTTATCATGTGAATCCACCCCGAAGAAAGCAGAAAGTGAAATTGGCTGTTGTTTTGTTTTTTTTTTATGCACATCGAATAATTTGGATCCACTTTTGGGAAAAATGAAAAATCGTATTCCAAAAATATTAATAATGAGTAAATTTACTGCAGAGATCGAGAATAATTCTGACAAAAAACAATCCACTCTAAAGCAAATAGAAAGACTGACAGTCACTTAATCCGAAATATAAAATATTAAAATAATTCTGATTTATTCGTCCTTTTTATTAAATTTTATTAAATAATTTATTCAAGCTTTAGGTCCAGAAAATAAATATAAATGATCTATATGTGTATATTGAAACGATTAAATTGGCTCAAGTTCAAACCCGAGTTTACCCATTTATTTTTTCTAATTTTTTATTTCATTTTTATTAGAAATTTTTTTGGATAAAACTTGAGGAAGAGCTTCCTCGGGCTGCCAAAGTTTTACATTTCGGCTTACTTTCCATACACAAATGTACTTTTGCTTACAACACATATTCTATGTCATGCTAGAATAATACAGGTAGTGACGAAGCGTTAACGGAATTATTTTTTTGGGCTCGAGTCCGTCAAAATTTGATAATCTATTACTAAAACACACCCACACTGCTAAAAAAGCACACTTGAACATTTGTTTCAAATGCAAATAAGAAAAAGAAAAGAAACAAAATTCTTTAAAGAACAGAAAATGCAACGATTTTTCCATTTTTCTTTTGTACTTTTTGACAGATTCGAACCTAAAAGCAGTGTTGTTGCAGCTTCGACACTACCTGTATTATTCCACCATGGTCCCAAGTTTAATTTCGTGACAGCTCAGCTACTCCTCCATATTTTTTATTTGCTTTAATTTGCAAATGGGTGAAATGAATCCAACACAATATTTGAAATTAGTTGTGAAAATTCCTATCAGACAGACTGGCCATATAATTAATTTAATAACCTGTAACACAACACAATCACACACAACAAAATAACGGACCTGCGCAATACGCAATCTTGTTTTCTTGATTCATGGTCATGAGCAATGTCATTTTCAAACAAGATCTTATTGCTATACGAGGACGGCAATTGATCGTACTCGTGGCGAACAAAGTAAAGTGGAATCTCCCTTAACGGACACTTCCCATAAGCGGGCACCCCTTTTAGACGGACATTGTTGCCAGGTCCCGGCAGCGCTCCATAAGAAAAGCATTCGCTTTCCCTTGAACGGACGCTTCTCATGAGCGGACGCGGACATCCGCTTGACAAAAAATCTCTTGGACGGACATTTAGCTTATTTCTTCCGTTTTTTTATGTCATAATTTAAAAAATATTCTTGCCAAGACTCTTTTAATTTGTTCGCTTTAACAACAGGGCACGGTTTATCATATTTACTACATCGCAAAACATAGTTAAATGTGGGTATTGTAAACATTTTCTCTGTCGCGTAATGTTTTCAATCTAACGTCTTTTCTACAATTACTTACGCGGCTTAGGGGATTCCCCAAATAACAGAAATGTGCGTACTCCTAAAACATTTTAAACTTTTATTACATATAGAGCTACATTTAATGATTGTTTTTTGTTTTTAAGCCCTGTTGAATTGTTTATTTAATTTTTTTAATAAAAGTATTTTTAAATAAAAACAAACAATCTTAGGGCCGTTAACAATAAAAAAGTTAACTTCAAGTTAACACTAAACTCAAAACTTTAACTTTGGTTAGTGAAAATTCATTAACACGAAGCTTTGTTAATATTTAACTTTTAAATAAATTTAACTGAAATACTTTCTGAGTTTAAATTTTTAACTTGAAAAAAATATGAAAAAAAATATTTTTCATAAATTCTTAAAAAAAATTGTGATTTAATCTTTATCATCTGGAAAATGCACATCTTTGTGCAGAAATCGTGCTCAGATGTCCTTGAATGATGGTGTTATTTTCTTCTTTTGGCATTTCCCAAAACTAAATTCCTGGTGTGAATCACAATAGTTGATAACTGTAAGTTAACTAAATTTTTTTATTGTTAATTAACATTTTTAATTTCCAATTAAAATTTAAGTTTAGACAAACTGAAAGTTAGTAAACTTTCAAATTAAATGAACATAACTGAACTTTGTGTTAGTGGCCCTTAGACAAATTTTTGTTGATTTAAATTTGAAGTTTTCTCTTGGCCGGACAGCCCACTTGTACGGACACGTTTTAACGGTCCCTTCGGTGTCCGCTTAAGAGAGATTCCACTGTACTTGTGAGTGGTCCATTTAGTCGCATTAATGACATGGACTAGTTTTTGGGTCAGTCTGGTGTAATGCATAGTTGGGTTATGTGGTCCCGTCCCAGGTCATCGAAACGTTAGAAAGACCATTTTTTTACATGGATTTGGACTAGTTTTAGACCACACGGAACATCTGCGGACTAGTAAAAACACGGGTGTATAGGCTAGTTGGGTTTTTCGCAGGGCATCTGCAGGGTGTATACTCGTTCCCATGTTTGTGTGTGTGTGTGTGTGCGTGTGTATGTGTTACGCACGCAACAATATCCATTTTGGATTTTCATTTATCTGTATTCTTTTGCTTTTAAGAAATTCATTAAACATAAAATAAAAAATAAATTTTATTACTTATTTTTATAAGAGACCAATAAAATAATTAAACAGAAAATAAAATGAAACTGTAAGAGGTGCAAGAACAAATTTAACAAGAGAAAAACTCACTCATGTGTAATAAGTGTTTTAATTACATTTTCTGAAAATGTAAATGTATGTGTGTTCGAGTGTCTGTTTGCAAGTGTGTGTGTGTTTTGTGTGAGAGTTTTTAAGAATATAAAAATAAAAATTCATGCATATGCATGCGTTAATACTCGCATGGGCTTGTGTATGTATCTATGTATGTATGTATGGATGTATATGTGTATATGTTGTGTGTTAGTATGTGGGCTTATTTTATATTGAAAATCACTGAATAAATTATTTGCCTTTTTTAATGAATGGAAAATGAACACATAGAAACTCGTACTCGTGCAGTCATGAGTGGACACAGTACATGCAGATTTATGGATGCAATAACAAACATACATAAATACATTCATGATAACTATAGAAGTGTGCACATTATTCTTACATATGTATATGTATGTACTTCATGTATTTACTTTAGTATTGTAATAACATTTATAAGTTCTTTATTGTGTACTGAATACACATTCACTTGTATGACTTTGCTTTCACTTGTATATCATGGCGGCATGTTTAAATTCCGTTCTACAGCAAGTTACCATGAGAGTATAATTTTATAATTTGAAAAAAATCTCAATTAAAATAAGTATTAAAAATAAAAATATAAATAATTAGATTTGTCCTTATAAATAAATATGTATGTGGTGGGGTCGAAAATTTAGAACATATGACGAATAGATTAACAATTTCAATTGGTTTGATTAATTTAAAACTGTCTTATTAAGCTGACAGCCATTCGCTACGGCCTGTGTCATTCAATAATTTGATTAAGCAACCCATTTGGCACAACCCTCGTTTTGGCAAAAATTCTTTTTTTTTGCATATTTAACGTGTAAACATGTCTTCTTTTTAAATATTTATATATTTTCCATTTTCCCATTAAAATAATGATGGAAAATGAAGAATTTCCTGTTTTAATTGTTCTGATAAAAATCAATTGTGATGTTGTTCATAACCAACTTGAGCGTCGTAATCGCCATCAACAATACCGACATTTATTGTTTTTTGTTAATGGTTTGTATTGTTAAAACAACAATGGCCGATAGTGCAAATAAATAAAAACCCTAATAAGTATGCAGTTTTAAGGCGAATTATTTATAATGGACAAGATTATTACTTTTTTTTAATTAAACAGCGAAGAGATAATTTAAACAAACAAAAGCATTTTATATGCATTTATAAATTTTGTATTTATGTACATGAACATATTGACATCCATAAATTCACAGAAAAAAGTTAAGTTTCCGCCATTCAATTTTTTTAGAAAATACAAATGAAGTCAAATAAGCTCTGCGTTGATTGGAATATTTATTGGTTGTCCAAAATATTTATAAATATGAATATACTTTGTGTTTGCCAATAATACAATTTTCCAAAAATTCAATAGGAAAATAGAAAAATATTTTCAATAAACTCAGTTACAATTTTGTTTCAAAATTCGTCATAAAAAAAATTAAAAATTTTTGTTTATGTTACCCGTAGACGAAATGTTTTTTACATTTGACTTGTCACATTTTACACTGTAAAATACTTACATGTCGTATTGGTAACTTTGAAACATTGCTTGTGTAAAACTCAAGTGCAAAGTCATCTGAAAAAATTTCAATTTGAGAGTGTTCTTGATATTGATCCGACAAACTTTCTAAGATCAGCTGTTTTTATTGTGATCAAAAGTATTTTCAGAAATCTATGGCCTGAAATAATACTGCATACTGCAATTTTGTTACTTTTTTTAAAATACATTTCACAAAAAAAAGAACCACTTTAAAAAAATCTAGTAAAATTTGCGCTTAAATCAGCTGTTGCAGATAAAAATGGTCAAAGACAGACGTAATTGTTCATGAGTGTTTGTGAGTTAATATGATAAATCTTCTGTAAAATAAGAAGTTTTAACATAAATGCACAATCACATACGAGTTACAAAGGTGACAAGTCAGACGTAAAAAACATGTCGTCTACGGCTGGCTTCATTAATTCAACACTTTTCTTATTAAAATATGAACATTTAGTTTTAGTCCAGACTGGCCACTTTTGTTGCAGCAATTCTCGAGCTTATACTGTGTTCAGACATGCATTCTTAATTGAGTCAATATTCGGTTTATTGACAAATTATTTTAGTGTTCAAAACTAAATTTAGCTTACTAAATAATCATTTGAAAGTTAGAAAATAAAATTGTTGTTATTTGTTTTAAAAATTACAAAAATGGAAATAAATTCCTATTTAAAAAAGAAATTAATATTTTGTACTAGAAACGCCGAGCTGCTGGGTTGACGTACTCGGTTCAGGAGACGGAGAACACGGCGATAATACCGATGATGGTGCACCAGGATACAATGCCGATGATGAATTGGAAGCATCTGCATGAATAAAAATATTTAATAATTAATAGTAATAAAAACAACAAATTTTTATCAAAAATGAAAACACATTTTAATGGAAATGATTCCTGTAACTGGTTAGAATAAGATTCACAAAAAGACTCGAATTTGATTAATAATTTTAAAAAGAAAATTATCTTATTTCTTTCGTTATTGGTACCTTTAAAATTTCAAGATATAAATTCAGCGTTCCCTGACAAAACACATACCATCTATGCTGTCAAGTGAAAACTCAGCAAACAAGTTTGCCTTAAGCCAACTAATAATTTCGTGGACAATTCTATATTGTGGCCATTTGGAAAGTGATCCAGATAATCCCATTGCCGCCTTTTCTTTTCTGCAAAAATGTTAATTTTAAAACATTATTTTTATAAAATTTTTTATGTACATGTGAATATACTAAATGCCTGTATCGCTGTGTAAAGCTCTGCAACTTTACTTGTATATCCCGTGGACTACAAGAGTAACCCTGCTGGATGAGTTCATCAGCCATCTCTGCGTAGATGTGGCCATTTTTCCTGTGTCCACGAAGCCCATCCATTTCACTTGGCCAAATATCTAGAAGGGCTGCCTCACTGGCCTCTTTCCAGCCCATTCTCTTCTTTTTAACTTTGACACATACTTATTTAAAAAAGAAATTGGTTTATTTTTTTTATAAAATAAATCATATATTTAATAAACTTACCCCCAACTTTACTCGCCATACTTTTAACGTATTTTTTCAATATTTTCTTAAAATTTGCCATTGTAGATAATTTTGCTCACTAAATACACTTGTGAACAGTGTTGTATTTCAAGTTTTACCCAATTTTATAGAAATTTCGTACTTATTGTAATTAAATTAAAATTTTGTACAGAATATTGAGCTCAATAATGGTATTTATTGCGATAATCTCAATAAAGGTGGACGTCTGAACACCGTATTATTGTGGTGAGAGTGGAGAAAATTTGTTGTGTGCTGGTTAGACAGTTTCATGTGCTACCCAATTCACTTTCGTTTTGAAATTCGCAATGAAGTTGGCTGCAGGTATTTGACGTTTTATTTTATTTTATTTTATTTTATTTCTTCAGTTGCATGAAATATAATAAAATTTTGTATGAAATGATATTTTACTTTTAGAAATTTCAAAGTTTACAAAGAAGAAGAGAAAAGAAAGTCAAAGAAATACAAAAATTGCAAAATTATAATTTCATAATGTGAACACTAAAGCAGCCAAAAAAGTCTGAACGGGGATTTTCATAAAACAGTATAAAAAATCGTCTCCGCAGAATATTTAACAATTTTTTGTTCTGTGTTGCGAAAAAAATAATGTCGTGATTTTTTTTAATTTTGTAAAACTACATTTTTAAAAATAAATTATACTCGTATATTAAGGTAAGGTATATTTTATTGAGCCTTTATAAAAAAAAACAATACAATTAAAATGAATAACAAACATAAGAAAGCTTATGACTAAAAAGTAATATCCTAATTAACATAAAAACGAAACTGTAACCTACTTACAGTAATTTGTTATATATAGTAATTATTATAAAATATTAATAGAGAATTACGCCCTTGCTCCCGGGACTTAACATGGTTTGAGAGACAATCTCGTATCTAAGAACAAGCTTAAAACTAATTTAAATATTAATTTAAGCCTAATTAAAAAATAAATGAATAAAACAAAAACAAAACATGAAAGGAATAAAAACAGAAATGTATAAAAAAACAAGAAAAAATAAATAAAATATGTACGGACAAGCCGGACTAACCTCTATGTGTGCCTTGTACACTTTTTGAGAAAAATTCATGTCTCAAAGAAGTTGACAAATCGAAAGATGGTGCTGTTTCATTCAAATAGCCAATGGGAGATAAATAATTTATATTTGACCAACTAAAGAGTTTTTGATTTTCGTATATATCTGATATAAGTTTGTTGTCATGAAAACAAGATCTTGAAATAAATCTCCTAAGGATATCACAAACGTAAAGACCTACAGGTGTTACTTAAGACTCTTTGTATACAAAACAATTTGAATACCGTTTGCAAAACGATTCAAAATGTTTTCCAATAGAGTTTCGCACAATTTTTCTCTCAAACATTTCTATTTCCTTTATAACAGTTGGAGATACATTGAACCATATAGGAAATCCATATAAAATAATCGGTCTTAAACTCGTTTTGTAAAGCAAAAGTTTATAGCCTATTTCTGATTTAAGAAAGAACACTTTCATTCGCATTCTATGAGAAAGAACATTGATTTTTAAACGAACAATGACTCGATAGACAACTCGAATGAAAACGTAAATGTTTTCATATAAAATCCGATTTCTGTTCTACGAATGTGTCGTTAACACTGAGAATGAAATGTTAAAATCAGTCACTTGTGGTTTTGCTTTCGCAACTCATTTAAAAATTAGCTGGAAAAAGCTGCCCAACAAGTTAAATTCGCTTGGACTCCCACTCGTACTATTTTTGAATGGAAAAAGTTTAGTACGTTTGTTTGTATGCTACAGAAGAAACCTATTGAACATTTTATCTATAGAGTAAGTTCGGGTATTGTGGTATGGGCGAGTAATGTGCTAGAGCAGGTTTTCTGACAAAACACGGGCTTATACAAGACGCTTTTTCTATAGTCAACTGTAGCACCCGGGGGTAAAGTATTTGGTGCAAAGCCCCAATCAATTGATGATTGTCTTTTTGCACTGGTGGAGTAACCGCCTAGTTGCATTAAAATTGTTGCAGTGGGTACTCCAAATACAAACTCGGAAACTTCCCAGGACCAAAATAAAGTGTGTAAAAATGAATGCTTTTCACCCCAAATGGCCAGCAAATATCCAAAAGAACAAAAAAGTAAAAAATGCCACAACAAAACTTAAGCAAAATTTCTTAATTGACAGTGAGCAACCAATCTCCCGTTCGGCAAAAAAGGCAAAATCCGCAGACTGCTAAGAATTGCGAAGAAAAATGCGGCGACAGCTACAGAAAAAGTTAGTTCATTAAAAAGAATGGCTGATGCTGCTGAGGTGCACCGAATCAGCAAAAAGGATGTCTTACGCCTTTGAAAAACAGCAGCAGGTTCAAATGTATCAGTTAAATCCACAATAAGGAAGAAAATATTAAAAAAAACTTTATTACATTTTTTTATGATTTTATTTTATTTATTATTTTATTGACATAAAACGTAAGATTGTGACAACTGGAGAGGTATTACAATACAATAAACAAGGTATTAGACACAATAATATTTAAAAGGCTGGAAACTGTAGAGGCTGAGCTTAGAGACGAAAAATGTATGGCGAGTACCGCAAATCACAAGAACAACGAAGATACGCATTCGACCCATTTATACGGAAATAAAACATGTCTGACCAGTAAATAGATCAGGCAGCGGCTTCATTTTTTTTTATAAATAAAAGCCTTTGCATTATATGTGGCATATACTGGCCCAACACAATAACAAACGGAAACGTCTGGAGCTTGTCCAAAGAAGAGCCCATACAAATAATACGCCGAAAGTGGAAATTGATAGGACATACCTTAAGAAAGCTCGTACATAATGTAACCCGGATGGCGATGTAATAGGGCACACATGAAAGCAGGCAAAGAGGAAGATCCAAAAATACCTGGCGAAGATCTATAAGGAAAAAAACTAGCAGACATCAATAAATCATGGGATGAGGTATAAATAATTGCAAAGAATATACGATATTAAGTTGGATATATCATGTTGAAACTCTATATTTCCTCGAGGAGTAAATAAAGGAAAAAAGTTCTATCTTCATAAAAAAAATGAATAAATGATTGAACTTGAGTTTTATTTGAAAAACCTTGTTTGAAAGAAATTTTTGAATAAAAACATACCTATATTTCTTAGAGTTCTTCGTGTATTAAATTAAAAGTTATTTATACATCATATCTAAACGGTTTATATAGTACATCGTACATACAACAGCCTGTGTAAATCTCTGCGTTTATAAATTTCTAGTTAATTGTTAACATTGCTCTATAACGTAAAATATGTTCACTTCCAACTCTAAGCTGTATTACATACATGCATACATTCTATTTCATGTTGTTAAGTTAGAAACTTGTCGTCCTCCCCCTCTCCGTCTCCTTCATCTAAAATAAAAGGTGATGCATTTTAGTTGTACTTGTTTAATTCTAACACCAAATGGTACTTAAAAGTTAAGCGCTTTTATGTTCGAGGTTTAACTTTGCTTTGGAAGAGTTTCTTTTTCTTTGTTGTTGTTGATTTATTTTTACTCTTAATATTGTAAACACTTCACGTCTCAGTGCTGTTAATATATTAAATAAGAATCAGTGAGAGAGTTATATTCGATAGTGCCGAATGTTAAATACCCTTCTGCAGGACTTCAAGAAATTGAAATATTTGCAGAAAGCTGCTTTTGACAGTTTGAAAAAACTTATTTTTTCTGAAATATGTTAAAGTTTTTTGACTACAAGGAGTCTTTTTCAAATTATAATTAAAGTAATTTTTGTAGTTTTTATAGTTTTTACGACTTTTTGTTTATGCAATATTGTGGTTCAATTTCGGCAATCAATTTTGAATATGAAACGGTAACAAAAATAATATTTAGCTGGTGTAACCCCGATTCAGCATGAATCTTGTCTCAATGAAATAATGGAAGTTGAAACAACAATTGAAACAACTCCCAAATAAAATAAAAAAAAAATCCAACCGGAAAGATTTTAAATTACACCCAGAGTGCGACATGAAACTATACAATTGTAGTTAAAATTTTTGTTGGTAATAATTATTATAAGTAAAAAAGATTAGATTTTAGAAAGTTTTCGCAAATTTTGAAATTTTTGTTTTCTATACATTTAAAATTATTTTTATTGTTTGATTAAATGAGCGTGAATATTTTTTTATATTAGTTGCGTGGTTTTGCATTCCAGTTAACGATGTGTAGTTACCTTAGCTATTGTTATTTAAAGTCTTGCCCTTGTCCTACGATGTCCGAAATATACAGACTTAATTTAGTCTGAAACTAAAGGTACGGCCACAAAAGAACGTAACCACTACTTTTGCTTAGGGTTAGTGTGATTTAACTTGGTTTTTATATCACAAAATGAAGTCAATTATGCCGCGAAATGCTATTTTTATATTATTTTTAATAAATGCGAACCCATATTTTAAAAATATTGGAATTAAAGAAAATGTAAATTTAGCTTGTCTATTGGTTACATTTTTTCGGCAAATGTTTGTCAGATGTGACCGTACCTTAAGACTGTGGAAGTTACAAACCGAATGACAAACCGTCAATAGCTTTGACACTTATGGTGTAGGGCACACAAAAAAGCGAAGCGAAAATAAGTAACAAAATTATGAAATACAAAAGAAAACAACAGAAAAACTAACAACGTTCAACATTGTAAGAACTGAAGGTATTTTTCATTTGTGTACGGGTAAACGAAAGGATTAGAAAAATTGTTGAGGAAAATATGAATGAAGTGTATCCATCACCTTAAGCGGTTTTTTCGCACATAATATTTTATTCAGTTTCTTAAGATTGTGTCGCCCGCAGGTTCGTCTGGCATTTTTTCTACTTAATGGTGTTTAACAAAAGAAAAAAATCAAAAACAATTTAAAATCAGTTTTTGTTTTATTTCTTAAATAATACTTGAGAAAAATTGCTTTTAAGTAAATCATTTTAAATACCTCAAACCGAAGTAAATGTTTCCACTACGGACTAATTCGTGATTCCCATTCTCATTCGTAATTTACACTCCCATCACATACAGAATTATGAAGTACTTCGTGAAAAATTTTGGAAGGGAATTAACTCAGTCTTATGTCAAGGGTTTTTCCACAAGAACTTTGTTTTTCAATTGTGGCAAAAACAACAACATGACATCTTTGGAATTTAGTTTTTTTGACGTATTCGTGGTAGATGCATTGGCAATTGTTACTATAAATTCAATTTCGTTCGAAAATCGCATTAAAATAATTGAAATCCACTATGGAAATGGTGGTTCTAGTAAAGTTACATTTTGTAAAATTCGTGATATTTTCGGACAACGTAATCGTCCTTCTGAAAAACGTCGCAGCCGTGAGCCACAGTGTTGAAGAAGATCCAAATTTGTCAATTCCTCGACGATCTCAACAATCCAAAACCACCACATGGCGAATTTTGCGTAAGGATTTGGCTTTTGAAGCCTTACAAGGTTCAACTGGTGCAGGAATTGAAGCCGATCGACCATTCACATCGCCGTTGATTCGCTTAATTCATTCAGGAACAACGCGCTGGCTCTTCTGAAAAAATAATTTTTTCAATCGAAGCCCATTTTCACTTGTCAGGTTACGCCAACAAGCAAAATTGCAGCATTTGGGCTTCTGAAAATCCTAGCGTGATTATTGAGAAGCCTTTGCATGCTCAACGTGCCACTATATGGTAATGAGGCTATGTGGTCTAGAGGCGTGAATGGGCCGTTTTTTTTCGAAGATGAGGTTAGAAATGAGGTTACGGTCAATGGATCATGCTATCGGGAGATGTTAACAACTCAATTTTGACCTATTATTGATGACGGGGATATCACTGACATGTGGTTTCAACAGGACGGTGCCACATGTCACACAGACAATCAAACGATCAATTTATTGCAAACCAAATTTCCCGATCACATAATTTCACAAAAATCACAGCCAGATCGTGTGATTTAACACCACTATATTATTTTTAGTGAAGCTATGCTAAGGACAGAGTCTATACGGAGCCAATCGAATCGATGGCAGCCTTAAAACTCAAAATCCGTGATGTGATTAACGAAAAAGAGCCGCTATTTTGGCAAAAAGTGATTAAAAACTTTGATGGAAGAATCGACATCTGTCAGCGTCAGGTCGTGGTGGGCATTTGCCAGATATCATTTTTTATTCCTAATTGCCGAACTTTTCTCTTCGTAATACAATAAAAATTTTAATCATCTGCATCTTAATTTTTTGTTTTATTTTATTTTAGAAAACAAAGTTCTTGTTGAAAACCCCTAAATTTCCGTTTGAAATGCTTTCTGGATTACATTACATTTTTGTTTTCTTTAATATATTTCTTTAATTTTTTTCTCAAATTCGCTGTCAAAGTTTCACGTCAATAGTTGTTCATTTTCCAGATCATAAAAATTATTTAAATAAAACTCTTTTTATTAGTTTTTAATCCAAAGTGATTATTATTTTTTGGCTAATGTTCGTAACATTTTTAGTCAGAAAGAGTTGGACATGAGACAATATTCCACAGGAACAAAAGGAACTCTTTTTATGTTTTATTAAATTTATGTTATAAATTTTGTTAATTAATTTTTTTGATATTTCGAGCACCTTCTGTGGTGCTCTTCCTCAGGAAAAACTATAATAAAAACAAATACAAGACAATACACAAGACTTTAAGTCTCACAATGCAGTATGGAACTCAGTACAAGCAAATACAATAATAATTTTCAAAAAAACAACGGACTTAGAAAATGCTTAGGTAAATAATTTACAATAGTCGCGTTCATAAGACGTAGCTGTTGAGCTCAACTGTTGTGAAACTGTTGTCAATTGTTGAGCTCAACAGTTACATCTTAGAAACGGCATGATAAATAATGCAATAATGAACAGCTGTTTAATGTAAACAATTGAAAAGAAATAAAAATGCTGCAAAAGAAATAATTTAAATTTGCTAAATAGATTAATTTGGCAGAATTTAATGATAAACCTGCGCCGATAGTAGTTCATATTTTAACGCTGAACCGGCACTGCGTTCAAAAAATCTCTAAACCTTATAATGAAATAATTTGGTAATTAATATTAATAGACACCATAATAAACAAACGTCTATTTAATGAAATTAGTATTTTAATTTTATTTCCTTATTTTAATTTTATTTCCTTATTTTCGTTACTTCATCGCATTTGGAATGCAAAATTTAAAAAATTAATTTGTAGTCGCCACCTAACAAAACGGCGTTGCAGAACTCTCTTGGTTAGTTGTGGAGCTAAACACAACATGTTGACTAAATGTAGCGATAAAAATTTATGATTGAAAAAATGGCAGCAAATGGCACTCAACTGTTGTGTGGAGCGGAACTACTCAACTCTGCGTTTCTAATACAAACACTCAACGGTTGCGCAACAGTTACGTCTTATGAATGTGTCAAAAACCGGATTAGAATGATGTTTCAGAACAGTAAGACAATTGTAATGAAATAATCATATCAGTATTTAGTATTTAATATTCTCAAAGTTGAGAAAATTTAACGAGAAAAATAACAAATAATAAAAAAATAATAAAGTTACGCACGTTCCCATCTCTAGTTGCCACCAACACTTTTGTGTGTCTGATTCAAGCCTGATGGCTGCTGCCAGCAGGAAGTGCGCACCAATCCATTAACAAAAGATTAAGTCAAACGTAAAAGTTATTGAAATTTTTAGATTTTCGAAATTGTACACTTCCCATTGTAACAGCAAAAAAAGAAAATATAAAACATAAAACATTATTTTGTTATTGTTGTTTGCAGCAGGAAAATGCAAAAACGAATGTGTAACATTAAAACAATCACAAGAGCAAAAACAGAACAAGTGAAGGTTATAAAAAACCTGATGCATCTGTGTGTGCGCTCATTCGTACATGTGAATGAATGCATGTATGTGTCTTAAAATATGTTTATTTGCAACATTTGTGTTGTTTGTTTCCGTATTTTCATATGTGTACATATCGCTCTTTTACTTGAATAACGTCACAACTTAACAAATCTTGATTTTTGAGCTGAGAATGCAGAATTATTCGTCGTGTCGTTTTGCGTTTTTGTGTAAAAATTTCATTAGTCCTGGTTGATACACGTCAACTTTTGGTTAAAAAAAGGAGATATTTGTATTTAAACAACAAAAGTTGAATTTGTGAACCAGTTAAAGTTTACTTTGCAAAGTTTTAATTCAGCTGGGAGAGAGACAGGAAGACGAATATTTTCTTTTTCTGCCTTTCTCCCAGCTGAATCAAACTTTGCAAAGTAAACTTTGACTGTGGAAAAGCCGTCTTAGCCCCGGTTCACATACTTCATGTTTAGCTGCTCAACTCTTAATTCAGCTGTAAGAAAGACGGAGATATCTCTTTTTTACTTATAGCTGAATTACGAGTTGATCAAGAAAAGTTGAAGTGCGTGAACCGGCACGTACTCACCTCTTGAGATAAGATTATTTTTTTTAAATTTTAATGAGTTACGACGTTGTTTGAGTAAATGAGCGTTGCGTATGCACTCGTATTGTCTTTTGTTTGTATGAATGTGTGTGTGTGTGTGTGTGTTTTTATGACTTCGTGTATTAATGTGTGTGCTTTGCATGGTTTGCTTATTTGTTGGTTTGTTTATTTGTTTGTTTGCGTATGTGTAATGAATTGATAACAAATAATTTGTTGTTATCGTTGCAGTTGTAACAACATTTCAATGTGCTGTTTTATTTATTCGTTTGTCGTTTGGCTTATACTCGTATTGGCTCATTTATTTTTGTCAAAAACTGAAAATGGCTCAAATGCCGATAGAATCAAATGCACATTGGACGGCAAATTGTCACATGCTTTCGAGTTGAAATAAAAATAAATAAGAAGCCAGTATTGAACTTTTTAGAATTTCAGGGCATTTTGGAGCACTTGTTTTCAAATCCGAAGGAGCATGGGCTCGTTATCGAGTTTATGCAAATAGGGAAGATATATGAAAAATAAGTTTTGAGTATTTCACTTTGCTACCAAAATGTGGACAAAACAATACGTTTTTTTGAGCAGCGGGTAAGTATAAATATAATCTGTCAACGTTCCATAAAAAGTGAAAAAATAAAAATTTCGAGTTAATACACTATTGTTCAACAAGTGCGATATGATAAAAAAAATTTCTAATATTGCTGTGAAAAAATTACTCCAATTAGATTTTTTATGAGATACTGAAGCTTAGACATTGGAAGTACATTTTTCTTATAGTTTCGCAAATCTTATGTAGCGTAATCTAGCAGTCACTATAAACAATAGCAAGTAATTGCAGTCTACAGTCCGCAAACTACACAGCGTTCAATTACATTGACAAATGCCACACAAAATATTTGTGCAACGGCTACTTGACACCTTGTGTTCAAATCGGCGGCCGTTGCATACGTCACCTGGACAATTTCCTGTGTTTCAATTATTAAAAGATCTATTGCTGGCACATACATGTATGCACTTGCAAAGATTTTGGAAACTGTTAAGACACGCGCCGTACATCCCTCTTGGGAAACTAAAGGAACTCAAACTGATGTTTAAAATAACTAAACGATCATATGTCTTTTGGTTTCCAACACTTTAATTATTAATATTAAGAAGCCACTCAATCATAGGTTTTGGGTATTATCTAAAATTTATGATTGCCTGGTAAAATATAAAATAAATATATTATAAGAATAGAAAATATTGATTTTGAGTGAAGTTCTAGAAAACGCTCACTCAAGTCGTCTAGAGCTTCACATCATTAATATATAATCTAATGTATTTAGTATTTAAAAATGAATTCATTCAATTATTAATTTATAGTTAGGAGCTACAACAGTGAGCTCTAAGTCATTAAATAAAATATAAACACAAAGAGAAAATAAAAAAAGATCTTTTCTTTCTTATAATTACATATAAAACAAAAACAAAATTTTAAAAGTTGTTTTTGTTTTAAACGTAATAAATAATTCGAAAAAATTTTCTTTCGATATCGACAAACAGGCAGTTACTTTCAGTTTTTGGTAGTTCTTCAATTTGTTTGTTCAACTCATGCGATTTTTTCAAAACATTAAGAGATTTTCCTAATCTTGGAAACTTTTTCCTACTGTTAATTATTCATATTTCTCCAACAATATTCTATGCATTGTAAATGTTTTTTTAGCATATAATCATCATCCCATAGTGCAAATGAAAATCAGTATCAGTACACATATACATCAATACTAACATATTCTGTACATCCATATGCACGTACATATGACCATCCATATCTTTTTGAAACTTTTATTTTTATTGTTGTTGACTGCATTGTTTTTTTGCTTTAGTTTTTTTTTTTTGCTAAGCCTTCTATCATTGACAAAAAATACAAATAAAAATATTGATCGCATCAAACGAACTTCTAGTCAGTTAACAATGGTAGAAACTTTTTTTAAAGGCTTTGTTAAACAAACAATCACTTTTTCGCCCAAAAAAAATACAACTTTTCGAGTGAAATAAAATGTCTCTCACGATTTAAAGTTTTTAATGCCTTTTTCAAATAAAAAATAAAATAAATACAAACGATATTGAAATTTCTATTGTAAACATTTTGTAAATGCAAATTTTCATAGTAAAGAAATACTAGTGCCATAAAGTCAACTGATACCATGTTGAGGAAAAGTATGGTTGAGTGAACAATAACATTATATGCTCGACATCATGGTTAAGTTTGATTGGATTAATGGGGGCAGCCACCATATAAGTGATGGCTCACTTGTGTCCATCAATTCGCTAACGTTGTGATACCCTGATATCTTTGAGCGGGTGAGACAAGATTACAGTTGTGTCATCTCCTATTGCAGCCATCCGGTTTCATTCACTTAGGTGGAGAGTCTGATTAGCCCAATACCTGTCAGACTATTCTAGATCTGGTAAAGTATTAGAGCCAGGTATCCTACGCCTTTTGTCTATGTTGACGCAGCGTATTGGCATTGAAGGTGAAGCACAGTTTCCTCTCGCTATAATAATGAGAAATACAAATAATCCCCACACTGGAAATAGGCCATGCAACATTTTGCGACAAAAATTGCTTTAGAAGTTCTATGTCTAATTAAAAATATTTCTCCTCTGAGCAGAAACAAAATTGTTAAGATTTTCCAATAAACACAAGCATTTTGGAAACTTTAAAAATTGAAAATTACATTCTCATAAATTTGATCTTCTTTTGAAACAAACAGCCACGCAGAAATGCATAAATTTACGACAGCATGGTTGCATGCATTCATAAAATCCACTTATTATCAACAACAGATTATTTGCGCTTATTTATTAATAATTTGTTATTGTATAATTGTGTAAATGACTGTGTGTATGTGTGTGTTTACATGAGTAGTTTTTTTATTACTGAAAAAGCAACAAATATTTATGTCTGAACAATTGTTGTTGTTATTGATTCAATTTAAATAAAATTTATATGAAAAAAACATATAAAATTATTTTACACTAATCCTTGTTAACACCCACGTTTAAGTTCAGTGAACTTAACTAAATAATACACACACACACACACATGGTGAATCAATAAATGACTGAATATAGATGTGAACTAACGAATGAATGAATAAATTATCAATAAAACTAATAACAAGTGTAGAACACTGCACACTACACATTCTTATACAAAGTTTGAATGCACTCAATGCAAGTGTTGTGTAAAGTAATTGTTCTCGTGCGTGTGTATGTGTTTGTGTGTGCAAAAGGAAATTACATGTACACGGTTCAATGAACTTAATGAAAATATTGCAAATTATTTTATTTAAATTTTTTTTATTATTGCTTATTTAATTTTTATAACACTAATGTGTTCTGAACGTTTAAACCAATATTATAATAATTTTATTTAAAAAAAAATGTGTAGAAATAGTGTTTTAAAATAAATGAAATCTTTTTGCAATTTCTATAATATAATCATAATATTTTATGTATAATTAGCTTGTGTTACTTTTATAATTGCAATTTTTGTGCATTGATAAATTGTTTTTATTTTTTTAAAACAAATTCAAAAGGCGTTGAGTTGTAAAATATGTGCATATAGAAATTATATTTGAAGTACTCGTAAAATTGTTAAATCCAATTGATAGTGATATAAAGATATAAAGTAACTCGATTAAATTGAGTATCATGTTTGGTTCCGAAGCCAATTATTTTATTAGATTTAAGTTGTCCTCCCTACTGGAGGAGATTAACAAACATACAACATCTTTAAATATCATAGATGTGCAAGAACGTGGTCATCAATGAACATATTTATTTGTTCATTGACTAAAACTCTATTTCGAATTAAAATCAGAACAAAAAACAAACTGTTGTTTTATTCACACCATGAATGAGATCATTTTGTTTCACTTCGTTTACGCGAAGACATTGTTCATTGAAACGATTTTTATTTCGTAGTTCTCTCTCTCTCTCATATCACATTTTCTACATGCATTATAAACACGGACCATTGGGACGTGTACTTTTATTAGGCTAAAATCAAGCGATCGAAAGATCGTTATTATGGTTGAACTCTAGATAACTTGCAGATCGCATGGTCTTGTACCGGCGACAGATCTTTCAAATGTCTGCCCTATCAGCTTTTGATGGTATCAGGGTGGCTTCTCCTTAATATGCAACAGCAGTGTTGCCAATTTGGTGAAATTAAATTTAAGAGATTTTTCTTAAAAGTGCATATACAGAACTGAACTAAAAAAAGGAATGAATTTAAGGACTAGTGATAGAAATTAATAGTTTTGGGCAGTTAAATCAAAAGAGCTCTTAAACAAAAGACATTTAAATCAAAACTACCGCAGTACATTGTCCAGCTATTGGTGGTATCTTAAGAACTTTTTTATGCCCCTCATGCACAAATACAAAATTTTAAACATTAATAACATTGCAATAATTATATGCAAATTAACTACTCGTATTATAAAACCATTTTATGATTGCGAGCGATACTATATAATAAATATTTTATCTGAATGAGATATTTTAACAAATGAAAACTGTAAATTTTTTAGAGTTTTTTACATTCTTTGTTTTTGCGATTTAATTCTAATATTTTTTAAATGATTTTCTTTTTTCCTAAAACTGGCAACACTGATCTTTGAAAGCATATTGTTTTTGCAAGAACTTTATTGATATTTATTCAAGACATGTTCTAACATTGAAAACTTGTCTCTTAGCTATTTTTTATAAATTTATTAATCGAGATTGCCTCGATATCTTCTTTCGAAGATTTTCAAAAACTTTTGTTTGTTGTAAAGAAAATAAAATAGATTCATACCGAATAATATAATTTGCTTTTTGGGATTTTTGAATAAGTTTCAAAGCCAACTATGCTTGTTTATATTTTGTAATTTTTTAAATTCTCATTGGTTTTTTTTTAATTTTTGTATAAGATAAGAGGTTTGAAACATTTCGAAAATATGGTTTAAGGTCTACTGATAATTTGGCGTTAGCACCAATGAAATGTTAAGAAACCCTCAACAAACAAAAGTTTTTGAAAATCTTGTCTCTTAACTATCGAGTGTTGATTGTTCTCTTTTCATAGTTATTCATCTGTATTGAATAGAAACGAATGAATAAAAAATAATGATGAAGGTTTAATGAACATCATTATTTAGTTTCATGCATATAAAATTTTTTTTTAAATCGAAAACCAAACAGGTTTTTAAATAAAGGGTTTTCCGACTGATTAAAAGCATCTGAAAAATGTGATTATTTTCACTTGCTCACGTTCTCCAGAAACCGGAAAATAGTTACAAAACAAAACAATTAATTTTATTAATAAATATTGTAATTTAAAAAGATTTAAAAAAAATAACTCTGCATTACTTTTCTTCCTGACTAACAAAATCGTCTTCAACCCATGGTGGGGACGTAGCGTTCATGCACATGTACAATTTATATTGATTATAAGGATCACTCACTTCAACAGCTGATCTCTCCTTAATTGTTATATTATGTTCACAATTAAAAAAAAGGAAATTGTATCTGTTTTGAGAAAGTTTTCAATAAGTGAAATAATAAAATAAAATGTAAGAGAAAAAAAGGGGGAAAAATTACAGTTTCACTATTGACATTTCCTCCATGCATTCTATTCGTGCTTATCTCGAAATCATCCGTAGACCTTCAAACATATTCCTGCAAAATTTCAAACCTCCTACTAAATACCAATTATTATATATTTTTCTTATTACCAATTTGTTTACTTATTATTTATATCTGTGTCGTGAAGTCTCTTTTCTTGGAATAATAATCATTTATTAGAAATTGACCATCCTACATTAAGATCCTTAATTATTAAATGAGAAAAAATGTTCGTGTATTTCTGTCAGTTTTTGAATAAAACAGACCCCCTGAAGAAGTTTATAAAAAACCAACGAAAAGTTGGATAAATTAGAACGCATAAAAAGCACCAATTATTAACTTGACAAGCACCCGTTCGCAAAATTTTGTTTGACATCACTCTATACAAATGTATAGCAGTTGTTGTTTTACATTTTGTACAAATCTCTTACAACTACAATTAGAGTTGAAAAAAAATCAGCCTAGGTAGTAATGGTAAAGTAAGAAAATAAAAACAATTGGTTGATTATTGAGTTCTTGTTACAACTTTGATATTTTTTAAACTTTTCATTTGGTTTAATGAAGGTTTAATATAATATCTCCAGTTGTTCTAAGAAATATTTGGGTAAAGTTCCCTGATGATCTGCATTAGCAACAGTGAAATGCGCATAGGAACAAGACCATTAAAGAGACCGCAGGTAATCACCATTGATTTAATAAAAAAAATTATGTTTTAATAATGAAAACAATTGTTGTAAGAAAAAGTCTTTAGAACAAAAATATTTTTTGATCCTGGGTCCATATTGTGGCATTCGATATTTACTGAAACTAGTATTTTCTATGGACGTTGCAATCGACCATATTTTAGTAATTAAATATTAAGAATTTCCATTAAAATCTGTAATGAACATGCACTTTCATCCATATTTAATTCTTATCTCTTTCAATTCTGATCTCATTTTTTTCAAATTCACTAATTTATTACTCATACACATATCGCTCCTTTATTGCAAGTTAGTCATATCTTAGAAAAACGCGATGTTTGAGTTAAAAATGCAAAAACATTCATCGTATCACTCTTCATTTTGTGTAAAAAATTTATAGAAATATCTTGTTTACTCACGTCTTGAGAAGAGAATACTTTTAATTTTTCCATTGATGTGTGTGTAAATATATGTAAATACTCTTAGGCCCAAATTTAAAAACTTTAGTTAACTACCTAGCTGGCATTTTCGGTCGTAGAAGAATCTTCCTCGATCGGAGCGGGCGATTAGTCCGCAATGTCGTATTTCGATAGCGCAAGCTCAGTACAACGGGAGAAACTGTGTCAATACGGCAACTCTTCCTAATGAGTCGTCTGCGATGCGCCAAATAGAATCGTGTAAGGCTGTCTTATTCTTGCTTCAAACGAGCCTCGAATAAATCGCCGTAATGAAACTTCTATGATGCGCGGAAAAGGATCGTGTAAAACTTTTTTGAATAAGAAGAATTTTTTTTGTGTTTTTATTTTTTAATAATAAATAAATATTTTAAATAAAAAATCAGAGTAATTTAAAAGAAAACACTTTAGTCAAACGTAATCAGCGATTTCAAAGTAACATAAACAACGAAAATAACATAAAAAACAATTGTCCAACAATCATAAAATTCATCACCAATCCCCACATTGACTCGCAAAAGCATAATTTTGGGAGAGTAAAAAGTTATTTTACTCCAGCAATCGCTGGGAATACTTACATAAAGTGAACGTACGTGTTTATTTTTAGCATTTGTAGTGGTGCCAACTTTATGAGTCTTTTATTCTTTTAATAATGAACTGATTTAAAACATATATTTATCGGGTAACTAAAGCTCAACAACGTCTGCCGTTTGGTAAAAGAGTGAAGAAAATCTGTTGGTAAACAAAGGAGAAAAAGGGATCTACAAATTTGTCTTTCCCTATGAATATAATAGATTTCCATTTAACTTCTATTGGAATTTCTTGGACGGTGGTGTGGCTCTTTAATATTATAAAATTTTTTTTTTCAAATACCATAAGCAGTAGCAAAGTTACGTAAATTTAAAATGAAGTGCCAAGTCTTATTGATATCGTGGAATCGACGCAAGAAAATTTCTATATATTTTTCGAAACTTACAAACACTATTGAATTTTTACATTTTTATACTCGTATTTCTAACTGCAGTGACTGTAATTAGAAGGCATTAGTATACGTAAATATAATATTTAGTAATTTACATTTATAAGCTATTACAGTTGTGTTCCTCTGCAATTTATTAAAATTGTGTATAAAAAATATATACAGGGTGGAGCAAAATTAACGTAATGCCTTATAATATATTTACACAGTATAACATTTCTCAGATAATTGATTTAGGACGCAATTCTGAGAACTGCACGTGAACGTAGCCCCCCAAAAAAAGAACTTCTGCATCATTCGTTTTGTCAAGTTGGCTGCATTAATAATTATTAATTACATTTTAAAACCAGAAGATCATTGAATATTTTAATATGCAAAATAGCAAATATACGTTCGGTATACCAAGACATAAACCGCGTTAAAATATAGAAAAAGTGATAAAAATTCACCTTGAACAAAAAACTTCGCATTAAATTAATTAAATTAATTCCCAGAGTTGAGTCACAAAATCATGTGTTGTTCTGTGTTATTTAAAATTTTTGTTTTTTTTTTCATTTTCTTTAAGATTTGTGGAAGGAAGACTTTAAAATGGACCAGTACAAAATAGAACAACGAACAGAAGTCAATGGAGGCTTTTTTTGATTTTCCTGAAGCAACGTGCCCCATTAGTTTTTACTTTTCGTTGCCGTTCTGTGCCGTTCTTTTCTGTAGAAAATATTTCCTACTTACATGTTCTGTGTCTGAACTTTCGAATGTGAACGATATAATTATACGAATAAATTTTGTAAATGTTTGCGAAATGTTTTTTATTTGACAAAAATATATAAAGGCAGAATTAGCGGAGCGCACCCGTACCGTACTGTATCAGCTGTTCGTCTATGTTATGGGAAAAGCAATACAAAAGCTTACCGAATTTAAATGTACCGTAGTTGCAACGTACCAAGCTGTATAAAATAGAAATTTCTAACGTTGTTACGTGACATTTGTAAGCCAGTGATGGGCTGTTTCTTTGGTACAAGTTAAGATAGTATTTCCGCTCTTATTTTTTTGTACTTTTTGCTAATAATATTTGTGTACTTTTGACAAAACAACTTAAAATAATGTATTTTTGCATGTATATGTACATACATATCGTCGTATAAAATGTAAAACGGCCTATAAATTTTTTTAAAAATTTTTGAGGAGAGACAAAAAGTATAATAAAAAGCAAACTATTGTGATCAAAAAAACTACTTTTTGTAGGTAGTATCATTAATAAAATTGGAATTAATGATAATATGCTGAAAAGGACAATATTTGTTATCACAATTGTTTGATTTTTATTCAGTTTTTTTTTCTCTAGTGAAAATTTTGTTATAATGTAGATAGGCCCTTTTGCATTTGATAAGACGATGTACATGTTTAGATGTATATAATAAACAAATACATATATTATATAAATGTGATATGTATAATTTAAATGGTATCACTAATTTGTTTTTTATATTTTACATTATAATTTTTAATATAAATGTGAAATAATAAATAACTTTTATATACGTAAATACATACACAAAATAAAGTTCTGATATCATTTAAATATCTTAGGTACTTTTTCTGCACAAGTCACCAATTAAAAATTTTTAATACCCATCACTGTATTGTAAACAGCTGTTCCTTTTTCCTGGCAATAAAACAAACAATATAAAACAAACGTACGTTTTTAAATGTTCCATAAGTGGACCAACGTGCTAACAGTATGGTACGGTACGGTACGGTACGGTACGGTACGGGTACAGCATCGGTCGGCTAACGGGGCCTTAAGTCTTTAATAATTTGAATTAAAATACAATTTTCTGACTTTTAAAACAAAATTTCTAATATTTTATTCCACAAAAAACTAATATATACAAACTCTTGACTGTCAATTAACGTTGTATTCTATTTTCTACAAAATAGTCCGCAACAGAACAGAACGACAAAGTAACAAAAAACCAAACATACAGTTTTTCAATTGAACAGAAACAAAACAGCTGATTCGTAACAGAACAGAACGTACAAACTAATTCTGCCTTTAGACTCAATAATAAATCGACCAGCTTTTATTTTTCGTCAGCATGGTTCGGGAAGGTGTCGGAAGTCCACGTACGGCACACACCACGGTTAATGTTCAACGTGTACGCTGAGGACTGTGGAAGAAAATTCGGAAAAATCAACCAGGAGACGTTGTGCACAACTTGGGCACGGTTCCCTCTCTATCACATCTCAAACAAAAGAAGATAAAAAAAAACATTTTTAAATCAAAAACTTATAAATAAAAAGTTTTGTATTATTAATCAGTAGCAAAGCGTTAGTTTTGCATCACCCTGTACATAAACATGTACTTAAATCAAACCTTGCGTTCCAATTTAAAATACAAAAAAAAGTAAAATTTATGCACCCCTTAAGTAACATAAAATATTATGGTCGATGAAGGGCGTTGCAACTAAATTAAATGCATGTTAATTTATAGCAACAATAACAACAAGAACAACAACAATAACTGCTGGCAGTAGTTGCAAAACAAATAAAATATTTATTATGATAAAAGGTGTCAAATGAAAACATTAATGCAACAACGCCTTTGTAATTTTTAATTTTTTTATTCTCTTGCGTTTAAAATACATATTTTTTTTTATGTGATACAAAATTACATATATAATAATAATAATGCAATAACTAAGAAAAAACTATGAAGCTTATGGATGAAGGATAAATATGTATTTTATGTGTTAAAACGCACTTGGAACAGCATTCACGGTGTCAAGAGTTTCCTGGAAATCTACGCCCGACTTAAATACGTTTTAGACTAAAAAATAATTTTTGTTTAGTAAAAACTTCTTTATTTCATGATGGTTCATTGAAGACTGCAAGGAAATTAATTCTAAGATTTAATAATTATTCTAAAGCTTAAATTAAAGCGATTTAATAATAGTCAGAAATAAGGAAAGCTTTATTAAATAACAAAATAAATTTATTTTGAATTTATAACTTATAAATCAATGAAATGCATGTATATAGAATAGCTAAAAACCCTCAACAAACAAAAGTTTTTGCAAATCTTTGAACGAAGATATCGAGGCAATCTCGATTAATAAATTTAAAAAATTTATAATTTATAAATAAATGTTGGTTAGGTTGACGGTCATAAAGATGGGCGGTCATAAAGACCTCGCATAGACCGTAATGGTCCTTATCGTTAACACGATGTACGATGTACGTAAATGAAAAAGTTAGTTCGATGTGATGATACCAAGAGTACTCCACACTCTCTTGATGAACGTTAGGAGTTTCATTATTCCAATTCCAGAGATTTCCCCTAGATCTTGGTAGAACACCCAGGCAGTTCGCTTTGGAGCGTATGGGAATCGGACAATAGCAGAGTATGAGCTCCACCGTCTTTTTTTCCCCAGGCACCCCACAGAATTTACAGTTGTCAGTAGTCAGTTGTCCAACAGTGACGCGTTATTAAACCTACCAGATGCCTGATGTCTGTTCTCGACAGCGATAGTACGAGTAGAAGTTTAGTCGATTTTGGATCGTAGGATCTCCACACAACTTTAGATACTTTGCATGTTTCGGTGTTTGTCCAAACCGCCTTAGATTTCCTCTGTATAGAAGAGTCTGTAACTCTCTTAATATTACGAAATGGATTTGGAATGTCTATCATCCTATTATACGATAATTGAACCCCTCGTTTCGCTACTTTATCCGCCTCCTCTTTACCTTCTATGCTCTGGTGTCCACGAATCCAGTAGATATGTACTCTTCGGTTGTTACAAAGTCTATCTAATGAGTCCTTGCATCCTTGGAAGATCGAAAAGTAAGTATATTTCCCGATTGCCGCCTGATTATCTATAAAGAGTTTATGTGAGTTTCTAGTTGCAAATAAATGTAAAAGTAATATTCTTTTTTTTTAAATGTCTTCCTGTTAACCGATTATATACCGAACACAAATTAATTAATTTCAATAAATAATAAAAAACATGATTTAATTGTAGTTTTGATATTTTATTACAAAAATATATTTATATTATAAAAATTCTTGTAATAAATCATAAGTATGATTACAAGTAAAGAACGAGGTCTAGTGGGTTTCATCAAACGTTGAGCTAAGGAATTTGAAAACGTCTATAACACTAAAAAAATGTTTACATCTCTTTAAATTAAAAAGAAAATTATATATAAATACAAATATAAATATTTATAGAAAAATAACTTAGAAAAAAAGAAATGAGATCCGCACAAAACCATAAATGTGAAAGGCCAAGTTCGTATCCAAAAATTTCGTCCGTAAAAAGTACTGAGATCAAAATAAAGACCAAGTTCTTGATAGGCACAATACCATCTCATTTCTAGGCATCCTGTAAGTTTGGCAACATTTTTCCCATATTAGAAAGGCAAAAAATATTGCCAAGCTATCAGATGCTTCTATTGAAGAAAGAAGCGTATAGTAATTATTGATGAAAATCTTAAGATTAAAAATATTAAAGCTGTTGAAAGGAATTCTTTATCTTAAGCTTAAATGTGAACTTACACATTTTTTTATTTTTAATTTAAGAAATTTATACATTATATTACACTTAACAAAAAGGCGAACAATAACTTAAAAATGCTTATGAAATGTATTTTCCACCACTAGGAATTCCCCGTGATAAGGTAAGCAGCCCTTAATTGTTGCAATGAACATTCTGCTATAATCAGTCTATTAGAAGTGCCGTATTTCGAGTTCGAGTGCGATATTTCTATCCCATGTTAAAGGTTAATCTAACTATATATTCTATTAATCCGAGATAAATATGTCAACTTAAAGGTAGAAATACAATTTTCATAAAATGCTTGATGTGAATGTTGTCTTTCATAAGAATCTCATGATATGAGTCTTGCTAACTTTACCAGCTAAGCTCCATATTAATGATCTCATGAAACGAATCTTGCCAGCTTTACCACATAAGCAAACTTTTGTGATACAAAAACTTTCTGTAAAGATAGAAAACCCCAAACATAATATACTGCTATGCCGCCACCAATTCCAGGGAGGAGTTGATTTTCCGTCATCTCGCTTTGTTAAAAGAGGATTGTGCGATAAATGCAGTACAGCTCTTAAGCTCAACAGTGATACACACATAAGTATACTAAAAATAAAAAATTGGAAAAAAATAATAAAAAATATAAATGCACAAAACGTGGAAGTTTTTAAATAATTCGTTATTTTTATTTGATCATTTAAAACCTCAAAATATTCTGTAAATTTCTTTGTCCGATAACAAGCGTTTTTCCAGAATTATTTAGATTTTAAATTTTGTCGGCCCTTTTTGGGATTGGTCGAACTTTAAGAAAATAGTTTACAATTTCTAAGCCCGAACTACCGCAGTTGTTCTTTGTTAATTCATAATTTTTAGCAGGAGATGGATTCAATACAGCCGATGTTAAAAATATCAAGATTTAAAAAAATATTAAACAATAAACCTCAGTTTTTTCTGTAATAAAAAAACGAAGAGGTGAACCGTGTCAGACCGAGGTCGAGCTAAAAGAAGACGTTTAAATTATTATATTATTGCAACGTATTCTTGTGTTTTTCTTAGCCTTCGGAAATTATTTTACATTTCCAAAATTCATACTATTGATTTTAACATACTAAGAAATTCATTTAAATTTTTATATATTTTCACTTTTGCTTAATTACTTATTTTAAAAAGATTTTTAAATAAAAAGCTAAAAAGTCGAAATAGTAGATGGAAGATAGATAGAAATCTTACAACTTTTATAATAAGAAATAATAATAAATATGTACATATAAAAAAAAACTTTTGGTATTTGTCAATTGAATTAAATATATATTTTTTAATATCAAATCTTTGATTACTTTCTGCTGCATTGCACAAATGTCAAGGATAATTTGGGTACGAGTATTCAATGATATGACAATTATTATAATTATAATAAGTCTCCTGTTTCTTATTTGTCTCATTGATGTTTTAATATGAACGCAAGTTCATGGCAGGCAGAGAGCAATACAGAGTAAAGTGTACATTCCAAAGTTAACAAACATTTACTAATGCATGTGTATGCACTTGTATGTTTGTATGTAAGTATACATTTTATACTAATTTAATATTCTTATTGCAAATGTCCCCACAGAAAATGATTGTATTTCAAGCATTCGCCATTGGTCCTCCACCATTGTTTTATTTATTCGGTTGTTTTTAACTCCCACACTTTGCATGACAACTTGCATTCACACATGCATATTTTATACAGAGAGAATAACTACACAGCAAAACATTCGTATAAACTACACTTTATTTGTATATAGATTTGTATGTGTGTGTGTAGTTCTGTGTACCGCCATACAGAGTGTGTGGGAATTGAAACATGATAACATTGATGACGATTGCAAAATGTTTGTGTAATTAACTTAACTAAATGTAAGTCATGTAACAACAATGTTTAATTCCACAAAACTTTACAACATTTTAATGATATCAATGTATGTAGTTTGTTTCAATGTACAAGTATACACACACATACACATACTCACATGGGTATCTATTATTTTCCAACTAATTGTCATTGATAAATTTTGAAACATCGAAAGTTTAGTTAAACAACCACAATTATACTCGACTAAATTTGATTGTGCTCAATAAGATTTAATATTTTGTAATTTAAAGGCAATTTTAGCGAATTGAAATACATGAATGTCAGTATTTTATACATAAAAAGGGTCTTCCAATAAGAGGTTTCATTTCGATTTGTAAAAAAACAACAAGAATTTTAAAAGAAATCAGCGGATATTTAATTAATTGCAGAGAGGAGGGCTCGTCCTTAATAATGGAAAACGGAAAACAATAGCAGCCAAATAGCGAAATATTTAGAATAAAGATTGTCTGCTGTTTTTTATATCACAAGTGACCCCAAGCTCGTTATTTGAATTCAAAAATTATAATCGTACATGTGTGTATATAAAGAAAAGGTCAAAAAAATAGTTAAAAATTGTAAAAAATTTTCGTTTAATTTTTGTCATAATTGAAGTCAATATTTAATTCTTGAAATATATAAATGGGGCGTGGGCGTGTCTTAGCAGCGATGAAAATAAAATTTTTTTAAAGCAAAAAAGTCTAGCTTTGAATATGTGCAATTAAAAATTTTAGCAAATTTTTGTAATAATTATAGGTAAAATTTTTGTTTCAAAATAAAGGATATATGGGAGACAAACACATTCCTGCAAGGATTTAATTAAAATTTACCACAGCGCTTGAGAATATAATAATAGTAATATTTATCAATTTTTCCTGTATTCTGATCATAATTGTGAACAAAATTACATATTTTTTAATAAAGGATATATGTAAGGTGGGTTTGTCCTTGCTCTGATTGAAATACTATTAATCAAAGAGTTTAATTACATGATTCTACAAGCAGTTACTATTTTTGTTGTTGTATTCTAGTCAAAATTGTGTCTTAAATTTTAGTTTCAAAATAAAGGATGTATGGAAAGTACGCTTATCTCTGCACTGATTGAAATAATATTTACCACAGTACTTGAGAGTGCGATTATAGTAGTATTTATCAATTTTTTCTGTATTCTGCTCATAATTGTATGCAAAATTTTAGTTTCAAAATAAAGGATATATGGGAGACAAACACATTCCTGCAAGGATTTAATTAAAATATACCGCAGCGCTTGAGAGTATAATAATAGCAATATTTACCAATTTTTCCTGTATTCTGATCATAATTGCGAACAAAATTACATTATTTTTAATAAAGGATATATGGAAGGTAGCGTTGTCCTTACTTCAATTGAAATAATATTATTCATATAGTCTTATAATATGATGCTACAAACAGTTACTGATTTTTTGTTGCATTCTAATCAAAATAGTATCTTAAATTTTAGTTTCAAAATAAAGCATATATGGGAGGTACGCTTATCTCTGCACTGAACTAAATAAAATTTACCATCTTACATGAGAATATAATTATAGTAATAGAAATGAACTTTTCCCGTGTTCTGATCATAATTGTAGCAAAAGTTTAAGTTTTAAATTAAAGGATATATGGGGCGTAGACAAATACTAAAATCGATTGATATACAATTCACAGCAAAGTTAATCCTTTTAGTTTTCTGCGAATTATTGTCGGAGTTGTAGCTAAAATTTTGTTTTTAAAATAAAGGATATATGGGAGGTACGCCTATCTCTGCACTGAATGAAATATCTTTATCGCAGTGCTTGAGAGTATAATTATAGTAATATTTTCTTATTTTTCCTGTATTCTGATCGCAATTAAATCCAAAAATTAAATTTTAAAATAAAGGATATATGAATAGAATTCATGTCCCTGTACTGATTTTAATTAAATTTGCCAAATATCTCAATAACATGATTCTACAAATAGTCATTTTTTTCTGTGTTCTGTAATAATACAGCTAGAATTCCATTTTAAAAATAAAGGATATATGGAAGATAGGCACATCCCTGCAATAATAGTAATATTAGGTAATTTTCCTTATATTCTGACTATAACTGTAGCTAAAATTTATTTTTTTATGTAAAGGATATATGGAAGGTAGGCATATTCTAGCTCTCATTGTAATGAAATTCACCCGAGAGTTTAATAACATAACCCTGCGAACAGATAATATATATTATTCGCAATCTGGGTATAATTGCAAATAAGAATTAATCTAGAACAAAACTGTACGGTCCATGTCCTTACACTGTTTGAAGTGGTAACCCGTGGTGAGCTTTCATTTTAGATGCATTTATCAAATTCACAACATTAAGGTCGTATTGGTGATGGGCATGTCCTTGCACCTATTTTTCTCAAAACTTAATAGTATTCTCAATTTTAATGTGAAGCATCGATCTTACATCTCGTATCTTTCTACGACAATGCCGATTCAAAATGTGTAAGCTACGTACTGTGTGTCCGATTTCTAAACTAAATAAAAAAATATATGAACAAATCGCAAGTATCCTGTCTAAGCAAACGACATAGAAAAGTTCTGAAGCTTTCAGAAAATTTCATTCTTGCTCATACTGTAGCAACACATCAATAGCTTCTGGGTGGCAATTTCTATGACTTAAAAAACTTTCAAGTCGCGAATCTTTAGCATATGCCTATCTATCGATTTCGAACTAGAACAACCTCTTACCAGATTTCTTCCAATTCAAGAACAGACAATGTCAGACAGGTATTAAAACAAAAGCACAAAATCACTACCAACATTTATATAGAACAAACTGTTTTTTAAAAATTCATGCATTGATTTGTCGTCCGTCTCACATAAAAAATTCTCGAGCTGAAAAATGTTTATATCTCTCTTTGAGAAAAAGGACTTTTTAATTTGAAAATTTTCGCTGTAACTTATAATACGTTAAAATACATTTTTTTTGATTTTCTATTTCCCCGAAAAAAATTAATTAATTTTGCTTTTAAAGCGAAATTTTTTGCTTAAAAATATTTTTTTGTGTGTTTGTTGAAAATATATAAATAAATCTCATGGCCAAAAGTTTTTGTTGCTGTTTTGTTGTGGTTTTAAATTATTATGAAAAGTGGTCAAAAGAGATAACAGGGCGAAAAAATAACAAATTATCGCTGTAGGTAACATTTATCATTTGCGTACCTACAGTCATGCACAAAGTCAATGTCACACGGAGAACTAAATGTAAAAAACAGCTTCTATAGCAAAAAAGGATGTTATTTGGCAAAAGTTTTTTTAATAATAAAAATAAAACATTTTTTCTTGTATTCATTAAATAAATCCTAGAAAAAATGGAATTGACAAAACTATCTAACCACACCCGAGTAATCTACGTAAAAGTAATTATCAGTACATACACTTTTATTGGTCACTTTATACGAGCTCCAGTTTTATGTTTATGACACATAAATTTAAAGTTTAAAACACCAAAAAAAATTTTTAGTGTGTATAATTTAATTAAGAATTCGTGTATAAATATACGTCAAACCGTACAGTGCTAGAATGATGGTTAAAAAAATAATAAACTAATGTTGGAATATTTAATCATATTTTAGTAAATAATTTAATAAAATTATATAAATGAAAATAAAATTTAGAACATTATTTATTTTATTTTTAATTCCTACCAACTTTTCATACTAATAAATTAAAAACAAGCACTGAGTTTCCGGAAAACAATGTTAGTGTTTCTACATCATATATTTTTGTTTGAAAATCATTTTATAAACAATAATATACGAGCAAATACAGGACTATTTACAGCCCTCTGTCCACACAAAGTATATGGGCAAAATTAGAAGAGATCGATTGATCAAGATTAAGAGTTTTTAAGAGCAAGGTAGCTGTGACAGTAGCTGTGACCAGATTAATTTTTTAATTTTCATATAAGTAAGCACAGTGGTCCAAATACAGCACAAATTCGTAGCTACTTTTAAAACTATACTATAATAAAAATAATGAATTAAATTTTGTTCAATAAAAGCAAACTCTTTTATAAATGTCATTTCAGTCAGCTCAAGAATATGCATTCATCCCATATATCCTTTATTTAAAAAATTATATTTTAGCTAAAATTATGATCAGAATACAAAAAATAATTCCCAACTACTTGTAGAACCTTAGTGTCAAGCTATGTGGTAAATATTATTAGAATTGGAATAAGAGCAAACAATCATCCCGCATGTCCTTTATTTAAATAATTATGTTTTAGCTTCAATTGCGATCAGAATATAAAAATAATTGCCAACTACTTGAAGAACCTTAATGTCAAGCTCTACGGTAGGTTTTATTAGAATTGGAACAAAAACTTGCATTCCTCCCGCATGTCCTTTATTTAAATTATTTTATTTTAGCTCAAATTGTGATCAGAATATACCAATAATTTACAACAACTTGTAGAATCTTCATTTCAAGCTTGACGGAAGGTTTTATTAAAATTGAAACAAGAACTTGCATTCCTCCCTCATGTCCTTTATTTAAAAATTTATATTTTAGCTCCAACTATGATCAGAATACAAAACTGAAAGAATACTATTTGTAGAATCTTAATCTTAAGCTCTGTAGTAAATTTTATTAGAATTAAAGCAAAAACTTGCAATCCTCCCGCATGTCCTTTATAAAAAAAAAATTTTTTTTGATCAGAACACAAAAAAAATTTGTTAATATTACTACAGTTATACTCTCAAGTGTTGTGGCTAATTTTATTTAAGTAAGTGCAGGGATATGCTTAACTTTTTTATGCCTTTTATTTTAAAACTTAAGCTTTCGCTACCAATTATGATCAGAATACAGGAAAAATGCATATATATTACTGTGATTATATTCTCATGTACCATGGTAAATTTTATTTCAGTCAGTGTAGAGACAGGCCTACCTCCCATATATCCTTTATTTCGAAACTAAAATATAAGATACAATTCTGCTAAGAATTCAACAAAAAAAACTATTAAGTGTTTGTAGAGTTATATCATTAAACTTTGTGTTTAATATTATTTCAATAAAAGCGATAACAAGGATGCCTTCCATATATCCTTTATAAAAAAACGCGTCATTTTGTTCACAATTATGATCGGAATACAACAAAAATTTGTAAATATTACTACAGTTATACACTCAAGCGCTGTGGTAGATTTTATTTAAATCCGCGCAGGGATGTCTATATCTCCCATATATCCTTTTCTTCAAAATCTAAGCTTTAGCTACAATTACTATCAGAATTAAAAAAAAGTGAGAAATATTACTATAAGCATACTCTCAAGTGCCGCGGTATAACTTAATTGAATTAGTGCAGGTGTAGATCTGCCTCTCATATATCCTTTGTTTTAAAACTCGAAGTATAACTACAATTAGAATCAGATCACAAAAACAAATGTGTAACCGTTTGTAGAATTATGTTATTAAGCTCTGTGGTAAGTTTTATAACAAACAGAGTAAGGACATGCCTGCCAACCTTATATCCTTTATTTGGCTTATCCATTTTTAGCTGTAATCATGTTCAGAATACATGGAAATTGTTAAATATTACTACAACTCTACTCTCAATGGCTGTGGTAAATTAAATTTCAATCAGGATGTGCTTAGCTCCTTTGCGCCAACATGAATTTTAATCACTGTACGGACCCGATATTGTCCCATATATCCTTTTTGTAACAATTTTTTATAAAACAGTTGAATATTATCTAAGATAAAAAAAATTGTGAACTAATTCCTATTATTCAAGCTAAAAAAAATTTACGGTTACATGGACATGCGTCCTTGATCATGCCTTACTCCCACACCCTTCTGAATTTTAGAAATAATTTTTTATCCACACTTGTGATCGGATTTAATGTTAGGATTACTAACAAGAAGTAAATTTGGCTGCAAATGGTTCGCGGACATAAATACCTTAAAATTTCCTTCATATTAAAAATTAAATTTTTGGAAGAAATGTGGTCACAATGAAGTGAGAATTGATGTATTATTCTGGAAGCTAGCTCTTCATTTTTAGTGAATTTTGTTTAAATGCCTAAAAAGATTCGCTTTACTCCTTTTTGTTCGAGTTTTTGCAAATTCATTAATTTTTATCCTACAGTATTCAAATCGAACAAGTAGTTTAGCAAAATTAATGCAAACTCTTTTTCTGAAATTCATAAAAGGCGCACTGTTAATAAATGTTTCTAAATTCGAAAAATTTATTTCCATCTAATGAAAATTCGGTGTAGTTTACTAATTTTGAATTAAAATTTTACTTACAGCTTATATTTATTATTATAGGAGCTCTGATTTTCATACGATCCCTGTAATCTACTCATAAGAATTTATAAAAATAAAAACTACAACAATTAAGTACTTCTTTAAAAAAATCCTTAAAGCTATACGATGAAATCCTGGTGATTATGAAATATTCTTGTGTATGTTTGCATGTAAGTATAATATTTTAATTTTGGTAAAGAACTGTAACAAACTCAAAATTATTCTCAATTTTATCGATGGCAAGTAAACTCCCATTCAACAATTTAAAACGCATTTCAATCATAAAAAAGTTTTGCAAACTGCACATAAAAAATTCACTTGTCATTGTTCTTAAAAAAAAATAAAAAACGGTAAAAAATTAAAAGCAAAAAATGATGTCAGGAGAAATCACATAAACTCTGGAACAAAACAGAACATTTATTATACTTGGCTGTCAAGCAATGTTGCATGAATAACGAACTGTATTGGTGTATGTGTATGTGAGTATTTTGTGAATATTCATGTGTATGTTAAATTGTATAAGCAATAGTACACAGTAGTGCAGGCAGTAGGTGAATAAAAAGCAAAAGCTCATGGTTCAAAACTGATGTGCTCGATAGGAATAGAAGAAAAGAAAAAAAGGCGTTTGAAAGGAAGGCCATACTCAAATAAGAAAATCAATGTACTATATTACTTTTCTGCAAAAGGAAGTGTTTTTAATCCTGTCGTAAAGAACTAAGCTTAACTATTATTTCTTTTATATTCTAATGCATGAGTAGAATATTATTGAACTCTCAACCAGCGTTCTCAGTTTTGGGGATTTGTCTCCAAATAGAGGATTTTCATAACGATGTAATACAACATCCTAGGAATCGTCAATGTACTGCTGCGATTTCTCTTGATATTGAAAAGGCTTTTGATAGAGCATATCATAATTGCATCTTGTATAAAATGAATCCTTTAGGCTTGAAGGCTTCTGTAATAAAGCTTATTAAAAGGTTCTTTCAAAATAGAAAGTTTTGCATTGAAATTGATAGTACTCTTTCGCAACATGGGGATGTAACTTGTGGAGTTCCTCAAAGTTAAATTGTGACACCTCATTTATATAATAAATTTATATTAGGTTTTCCACACGTGTTTAATAATTCGCTGGGCATTCTTTATGCGGCCGACTACTTATTATACGCTCACGTCGAGTCACCACAAGTTTCTCTACAACGTGCACAATCACATCTTGATCACGTTAATGGTTTCTATTAGTTTTGGGTTTGAAGTTGTCATTGAATGGAAATGAAATTTCATTTAGAGATGATATAAAATATCTTGGCGTTAATTTTAACAATTTTGTTAAATTTAATAAACATGTTACATACAATATTGAAAAAGCTAATAATAATAATAATAAAAGGGGCTCTTTCGATCTTATTTAATAATAAATCTTTACCGGTGAATACTAAACTACTACTATACAAGATCAGTATAAGATCGATATTAATATACGTGTTTCCAATTTGGTTCAGTATTTCACCAACTTTTATGAAAAAAATGGAAATATTTGATAAACAAATTTTAAGAAAATGTGTACAAAGAAACTACAAAACACGCTTGAAAAGATTGTCAAACGTTTTTATTTATGGCAAAGCTTCAATAATACCCATTTCCAAATATACTTTAAATTTGATGGGGAGATTTATTGATAGACTACATTTTTTTGAAGACAATATAATGCAGGATATACTTTTTAGTGAACATGAAATTAGTTGGTATAATACAAATTACCTTTCCGCAGTAGGTATTTTGCGGGAGCGTTTTGATTGTATTTCTAGACAACATTTTTTTCATAGAATTACTCCTGGCATTCAAAGAAGGTAATATATAATATTTTTTTTCTAGATTTGAGGTTTAGCTCTAAGATTTTTTGGTTTTAAATTTTAGTTTTAAGTATAACGTCAGTCACAACTCTTAAATCGCAAAAAAATCTAATCGTTTTGTCCTTCTGCTTAGTAGTACGTTTCATTTATATTTTTAAAAAATTTCCTCCCCTTCTTCTCCTACTGATTTTGCATTTTTTATTTATTTCCAACACGTTATAGTAACGGAGTAATAACGTTTTTTTGTCTCCTGAAAATTACAAAAAAACATGTAAACAGTTGTCAACCTGTGACCGACGATATTATGAATAGATTAATTACTCTACTAGTTAATGCAAATGTCGGGAGCAAAAATTTTTGTATCTGTGTAATATCTTAATTATTTAGTTATTTAATTTTTGTTTTTCTAATTTTTTAAGGACGTTCACTCTTTTCTTTTTTTTTAATAATTAAAATAATACTTTACAATTTTAAGTTTTCAATACCATTAATGTTTAAAAATAACAAAATTGTAATGTAATTTTTTAAGTCTCATTAAACATTTAATCAATAGGGGATTTTTTTGTGATTGGTGATAAAAATTTCGAGAAAAACCCCAGTGGATTTTTTTGGGAAAAAGTTATTTTTCGCTGGGAATTTTGCGGGGAGAATGCAGTATGACTTATTAGAAGCTCTTCTTAGAATAAATATACACTTTAAAAATATTTCAGTTTGCTGTGCTGAATTTATTCCATCTTCTCAAATGCTAACACTTCTTAATACAACCAACATGTGGAACAAAATTGCATTGGCTGATGATAAACATTGATACAGATGTACAAGGCGTATTAAGCAGATTGCAGCATAACGACAGCTGATTTTTTTGTCTTGCTTATACTTTTTACATTGAAAGTCAAAAAAGGGGTGCCTTTATATTTTTCTGTATTTGTTTTCTGTAGATTTTTTTGTGACAGAAAGGATATGAAAACTGCCCGTTGTTCTTGTACAGTTAAACCTTGATTATCCGGTTCTAGTGGGACCGGCACCAGCACGGATAATCGAAATACACGGTTAATAGAGGTTATATTAATATATAAAGAAATTTATTTTTTTATTTATTTTTTATATATTGAAACGAAAAAAAACATAAAAAACATAAAACATTAATTATTTATTTTTATTTAAACATTCGATTTATATAACTATACATTCAAATATACATTATATTTTTATACGAAACATACAAATCGTCATAGAAAATGCAAAATCAAATATGTATGTATCATCAAAAATACAAAAATTGGGGGAAGGGAAAACACCGGATTTAGATTTACTCTGACATTTCTCAGGGAACTCATATCGGGCCTTTACATTTTATAATTTTTATTAACGATTTACCACTTACCTTTGAATTTTCTAAATGCCTTTTCTTTGCGGATGACCTAAAGTTATTCGCTAGAATCTCTCGTGTCGATGATTGAGAAAAATTACAAGGTGATTTAACTAAATTGTCCGTTTGGTGTTCAGAAAACGGTATAACCATTAACGTATCGAAATGCTGCATAATTTCGTATACACACAGTTTAAAAGAGATTATTTTTAATTACAACATTTCCGGTACCCCACTCCAGCGCGTAGTGGAAGTTAAGGATTTGGGTGTTATTTTTGATGTAAAACTGCGTTTTTCTACGCACATCGATCGTGTCACTTCTAAGGCTTATGGTATGCTTGGTTTTCTAAAAAGGAATTTTAAAGATTTTATAGATGCGTATACTCTTAAATCTTTGTATGTTTCACTAGTGCGTAGTATTTTAGAATATTGTTCAATAATATGGAATCCATATTATTTGCATCATTTAAATCGTATTGAACGTGTTCAAAAAATTTTTACCAAAACTGCTTTGAGATTAAATTGGACCTTTAAATTACCATCCTATGAGGCCAGGAGGAAACTCTTAGGTTTGCAAGCTTTAACCGATAGAAGAACGTACTTTTCTATTATGTTTGCTTACAACGTTTTATCTGGTAGAATAAAATGTGCAGAAATTGCAAATTTCTTTACCCTTTATTGTCCTCCCAGAGATTTAAGAAACAATAGAGTGTTTGTAGAACGTGTTCACAAAACAAACTATGCGCAAAATGAGCCAATTGCAAGATGCTTGCATTTATGTAACAGCTTTAAATTTAAATTTTAATGTAAATTATGATATTTTTAAGTTAATGTTATTTAAATATTATAATTAGGCAAAACCTTGTAGTAATCTGTAAGACTGAAGTTCTGTAGATGAAAATTAATAAATAAATAAATAATAAAAAACATATGAATATGCACGGATAATAAATGTAAAGCACGGTTAATAGAGGTATAAATCTAAAACAAGGATAATAGAGGAAAAAAATAATAAGAACCGCATGCCGGTTAATAGATATAACCGATTAATAGAGGCCCGATAATCGAGGTTCAACTGTATTGTTGTAATTGTTGTACTGTTTAATATATATATATATACATTTTAATGTAAATATTTAAAGCTCAAAGTATAAATTTATTCTAATAATATTACACAAATGGATTTAATTAAGTAAATAAATATATGCATGTGCTGCCTTTGTGATAATATTATTTCATTGTTAAGGATATGTGGGATGAGATTATTATAATTATTTCGATCTTTTGATTAAGTTCCAATTCATAAATTAACAAATAACAAAAGGCTTGATTATATTTAATATTTTGCAAATGTTGTTAAGAAAAAAAGTTTTATATTTGGGGTATTCACACGGTCGTAATAAAGTCATATGTCTCAAAAATAATAACACGAAAAAATTTGACTGCTATGAACAACCCCTCATAATTTAGTGTGCTATTTTAAATTTGAGTCAGCTGATACAAAAACAATAATAAAACGGACAATCGTTACAATCATAAAAATTTTATATTAGAATGCCGAAAACAAGTGAAAAAACGAAAATAATAGATAGTTTGTGCAAAAACTACACTACTGTTTAGTTATGACAAAACAAAAACACAGCATAAATAGTCTTATTATTTTAGGACTTTTTTGTTTGAAGCACAACAACAATTTTTTTAAGACGTCATAAAATAATAAGACATTATGACAATATGAATAAAGAATTTTTACAAATAAATAGTTAAATAATCTAGAAGAATCTATATGTTGTGACTAAAAAATATTGAATTTGACTTTTTGAATTTTTTAATTTATGAAATTGAAAATTCCTATTACAGATCTGTGGGGATTTTGGGGATAAGAAATTTGCTATTTTGGGGAATTTGAGGAATGAAAAATTGCAAATTGGCGATAAGGTATAAAATAAAAGTGGGAGCCCTACTCTAAACTAAAAGTTTTTACAATTAATTTTACTTAATTGTAATTAAAAAATTCCCAATAAAATAACTCGTTTTTATTTTGTATTAAATAATATATGTATATAAAAAAGCTTCCAAGGCCAACTCAAGCAAATCGGTCCAAGTCCTTAAAAAAAAGTTAACAAATCCATGTAAAGTTATTTGCAATTCTAAAGTTTAAAACTTTTCAATGCCGCTAAATAACTCATCAAAGGCCCTTAAAGGCCTTCCGCCTTTAACTTGCCGAACAAAACAAAAAACAGGTATGTGAATTAATAAAAATAATGTGTATGCAACGGTTGTTTATATAGATGTTTTATAAAGTTTACCCAACTCGAGAGCATCAATAGCATGATTTTGCTATTTTATATCGGAATATTTATATGCCAGCGTGTGTGTTTGTAAGGCATGTTCATACATACAGAAATGAACAAAGCTAAAAAACAAAAACAAATGGTGCACCTCTTTTTCTTTTTTTTTTTTAAATGGCTAACTTCCGGCGTATAAACTACCACAAGCAGTGCCATTGTTGCAGCACATCAAATGTCGCTCGTTTTAATATAGTTTACACACAGAAAAAAATTGTGTATACATGATGCTATGAAAGATATATTTACACATAAAAGTATACACACGCCACACAGTGCACGTTGGGCTTTTCCAGTGGTTTTTTGAGACAAATAATCACAGAGAATGAGTGGAGCTCTAAAGTATTGTATTTGTATTAACAGTAATAAATATAACTTAAGGAAAATCTTAAGTGCCGTCGACCACTTTCATTAAAAAAAAACAAATAAAAACTTTACAAAGAATATATTGGCAAATCACATTAATATATAAAAATTTTTTGGTCTTTCAAAAGAGGTGCCCTCAACTTATGCATTGTGTTTAGTAGGATATGAGTGTACTTTCGAATGGCATAAAAAATGATTTTTTAGCAGGCATTTTTTGCGAAATAATTGATCATAAAGTTTTGTGACGCACGGAAGAAACTTCTAAAGTTAAATTGTGTTTTCGTAATTTTTAGCGAATTTTGCATTCTAAAGCACCCAAAATCTGGTCCCTAAAAGAAAGATGAATATAACAGAATTCTAAAATAACTTATTTGCAGGCAAAAATTTTTTTCGTTTTTTTATCAAAAGACGTGAACTCTTTGAAACGCACGCTACATGGCGCACGTTAAATTTTTTCTACTCTATATTCTATTCTGAAATTTCATACCTAATTTCAATGTTACACAAAATGTTTTCACTAAAATTTAAGTGAATTCGATGTATAAAAATATGGCTTTCGATCGGGCCATCTTCATTAACACTAAAGCAATGCTATGAATACCTAAAAATTTTTAATTTCTGATATGAAATTAGAAGATCCGAGTCATATCCTACGATTTAATAAAAAATTTGTTTATTAATGATCGTCGAAATACATTTATTTTATTTATAAAATTATATATCTAGTCTAATATTCCTTAAAAAAAAGAAACGAAAAATAAGTTGGATACATTTCAAAAAATATTTGCTGGAGGATTGTTTCTGGGACTTGCCCATATGCCCTGAAATGTTACACAAACGTAACAAAAAATCTTGCCTTTAAGTTAAAAATTATAAATTTATTGTTATTGATGAATAATTTGTTTCCATAATTATTTAAGAGAAATTATCAGAGAAGTTTGCCAATTCCACAAAACAAGAAGCGACAATGACCACTGGCCAAGATGGTTACAAAATCGACTTACGTGCAAGTTGTCAGGCTACAATGGATATACTTTCGTCAAATGTGAAATATGTGACACCAGTTTATGCTTCAACATATGAAAAAAAAATCTTTAATTTCATTCCAAATAGTACAATAAATCGTCGGCCCGAAATTATCTTTACGTATCTCCGAAAAAATGTTTCTTTTGGAGATTGAGTCTAAAGCTTAAACATTATATACAAAAAGAATCAATAGCTGCTCCGAATTCGCACAAGATTAGGATATTAGACACGGCTAACACATGTCAGGCTTAACTCGTCAAGTCTTGAGTTTTTAGGAAAAGCGGTCTTATCTCATTTTTTTTTGATTTTATGATATACATACGTGCAGATAACTTCGGGACGACGAAATATCCATCCATTCACGATATTGTTATAAGTAAAACGTATTCTAATAAAAAATACGTATTAATGTATATTAAAATATATGACGAAAAAGGTATCTAGTTCATCATCGAACCTTCTAGAAGACGCCTGCACTCTAAAAAACCGATGCTGCATAACAGATAAAGTCAGTAGTGTGAAAGCAAAGACAATTAGTTCGTGTTTTTATTATTAAAGTGTTATTAAGTAAATAAACAGTATTGAGCATAAACATAAATCAGCTTGTGTATTTATTTTAATTTCGACAAATCACAAGAACCTGAGCAAGCAAATGTTTACGAATAGGTCGAAAAGTAACAATATTTTCTGTTGTACATCTTCACAGACAATATTTGAAAACCAAATAGATGTTTTTAAATTGCTGGCTTTTATTTTGCATTCTGTTACACTGTGCACTGATGCAAAACTTTGTCATTTTATCACTAGAGAAAGAGTGAAACAATAGCGAACAACTAAAATGAGAAAGTTGGTTTACAAATACTATAAAAAGACGACACAAAAAAAATCTTTTTATTTTATTTTACTGAACACCATGCGAAATCATATTATTTCATGGTTTTTATCACCGCCATTCCACCTCACATCGTCATTCCAAGGACTTTTAGTTTTAGTAAAAAAATTTCTAATAAACAATAGTTTTATTCATAATTTACAGAAGTATGTGTCCATTGTTGCTAAATGTAACTGCATACAAATATTAATGTGTACATGAAAATTGCTGCTTATATTGTTGATATTTTAATAAGATTTTAGCATTAATTTTTTTTATTTTTTAAATTCATTCGTACGTCTGTTTGGGAAGCACAAAATGTGCAAAACTTTCTCCAATTTTTTTAAATAAATTTACATTTTTGCAAATATTGAATGGAATTGAATTCGTGTATGTTTTAATACCAAAACTTTCAATACATTTAGGGATTTTTTCTACTTTCTCTGGGGGGAGCAGCAAAAAATATTTGGTAGCCAAAACATCCAAAGCGATAACTGTTTGTGATGAAATGACTCTGAACTTGTACGGAAATGCGGTACGCTGGTGTTTAGCTGCGGCTGTAGCTCACCGGATATCGGATATTTTCCGCGAAGGTTTTCACAAATTTATTCGTAACTTCGCGGAAAACATCCCGCCCATATCCGGCGAGCTACAGCCGCAGTTAAACATCAGCGTACCGCATTTCCGTACAGGTCCAGAGGTATTCCATCTCAAATAATGGCGCATAGTCAGGAGTGCAATCTCTGGTCAGAGTCGTAACATGCGATCTTTTTAAGTGCGACCTCTAGATCTAAGTTTCCTTACGACTGACATGGCATGACATATGTCTGGAGGTCGCAGAGAAATGGCACACCATGTCCACTCGGTGGTAAACTTCACATTTTTTAGGATAGCCGGACAGATGCGAGCTGGAGTTGAACTAAAAATGTCAAGTATAAATCTAACTGCAGACATATTTAACATTAATTTATTTATATTGTGATACACACTCCAGGAAAATTTCTATGGCTATTCTATTAATAAGCCAGAGATGGTGGTAGCCTTAGCGTTCCTGTCGTCAACATGCCTTGAATAAAAAGAAAAATGTCTCAGATTTTTATTCGAACAATTGTATTCAGGAGGCAAATTACGACATTCGATATCGAACGAAATTTCCATACAAATTCAAAAAATTTTGTAAATTTAAAAATTGTATAAACAATTTTTTTCGCACAATTTTATAAGAATAATTTTTATTCCAAAAATTTTATTCGACTAGTTTTCATACGAATATTTGTTCAAATAATTTTTGTTCAAATATGTAATGCCATTCCTTAATTTTATTCGAATAGTTTTTATTTAAATATTTTTATTACAAAATTGTTCGCCAAATAAATGATTTTCTTCGAATAACTTGTATTCGAGAACTTTGTTTCGCATAGTTTTTTTCGAATGATTTTATTACTTTACTGTCAGGCCCATGATGTCACACGTAGTCGTTCTTTCGTAAGATTACATTTAAAACAAAAACAAAATTTTAGAATTTGTTTTTTTTTCTTAATTGTAAATTGTACCAAAGAACGAATACATGTGACATCGTGGGCCTGACAGTTAATTTAAAAATTTAAATAATTTCAACTGTAAATATTTTGTAAGTTTTTCAGATGTGTGTTTCTTTTCTCCTTTCCTTTCGTTTAACTTATTTTTTCTTCAACTATTGGTGTTGTCAATTTTTGGGCAAACAAGAAACTGAATTCTAAAAATAAATTAAAACAGCAACAACACAATTGTTTGTAACGACAATCAGTCAAAGTCGTTTTTTTCAGGAATGTGAGTTTTTCATTACAGATTTTATTTTATTTGTTGCGGGTTGAACTAATCTATATGTCGGCATTTGATCTGTTTCTGTGCCAAAGCATTACTAACAGAAAAAATGTTATGATACGACTTCATAAGTCCTTGTTAATAAAAAATAGGAGTTAGTTTCGAACACAGTATGCTTTTGTTTTCGAATTCACGAAATATTGAATCTGTTTTTATTATTTACATGCAGCAAAAATAGAATGTACATATGTGCGAAAGTTTATTTGATTGATAGGTATGACTTATGTCTAACACTGTGTAGGCTCTGAGTTCAATAATCAGAATTTGTAAAATATTTGTAAAATATTTTTTAAAACAAACTTCACGTGCAGTTCATATATATAATATTTCAAGTAAATAACAAGCTTGAGGTCATTTTTATATCGAAACATTCTAAAAATGTATTTTCAATATTTCGCTACTCATTTGTGTAACTTTTGCAGGATAAGAAACAAATCGGTTAACAATTAAATAAACAATCAAACAAAATACTCGAAAATTATTATTTTCCTTTTCCTTTCTTTTTGTATCTTTTTGTAGTTCATATTATTCATTAAAATGTTCTTAAACTGAAGAAAACTAATTTGATCCGATTCATATTATTTATGAAAAAATTCATTGAACATAAGTATTTTTGGTTCTGTATGGATCTTAAACCATAACGTGGAATAGTTTCAAATTTCTTTGCTTAAACAACAACTTTTAAGAATTAAATGCGAATTTTTAAAAATTACAAAAGTATAATTTTTGAAAGTAGGATTTGAAAGAAATTGTAATCGATATGAATAAAGGCGAAATAATTTTGCAGGGTGTACTAATATTAAAACAAACCACCGTCCGGTTGGCACAAAATATCAAAGGCATTTAAAGTACATTTATTTAACATGCACTTTAACACAATATTTATCACAATCTATATGTCCATAAAAAAATATATATTTATATATATTTATATGTATTTAACAGGGCCACATTTGAAACCAACAGAAAGATAAATTGAAAAAGTTCTAAAATATGCAGCCAGCCAGACGAAATCGCCTTAATATGAATCTGTTTTATTTTTCTTCGTTGTCTTAATACAATTAGCCTCTTATTAAGTGATAATAAGAGTATTAAAATAATTTCTACTGAAATAATTTATATACCAATAATTTTATTAGCAGCATTTTTCAAATAAATTTTATTTGAAATATATTCATACGAATAATTTTATGCGAATAAATTTTATTTAAATAGTTTTATATGAAGAATTCCGAGCGAATGTTTTAATTAATTTTTCTTTATTAGTTTTATTTTCAGTAATTTTTTATACGAATAATTTTATTAGAAAACTTTTTCGAATATTTTTTATTTGAAATATACGATTAATTTTTGTTTATATAATATAATTCGTAAAATTCAGACGGAATAGTTTCTTAATTTCTATTTTATTTTTTATTTTTCTTTCCAATAATATTTTATAAGAAAACGCTTCACATACTGTTAAAGGCGGTACATTAGATTCTGTTTAGCCGAATATAGTTCGAATACATGTGTGCTTTTTAAAGAAAATTTTAATTGTCACATTAACAAAGTAAAACTTTCCACATCAATTGTTCTTTCCCATTGACGTTTTGTGGAATCTTTCTAACGAGCTGTTGCCACTGTTTGAACATTTTTAATTGTCAACTATACTGCGCTAAAATTAATTGGAGTTTTATTTGATTGAGCCGCATTTAGCTGACTTTAAATGAGAATGTTTGATTTTTTTTCAATGTAATAAAGAAACTTTTAGAAATATATTAACGCATTCAAGGCTGTGTAAGCTGCAGTAGCGTTGTTTTAGTTTTGTTTAAAGTTAAAGTAACTAACTAAAACAGCATTAACTAACTTCATTTGTTGCTTGAGTTGGTGTAAACTTAATTAAAAAGTTTTGTTTTCATTTCCGTTGGCCGCAGTAGATATTTATAAAAAAAATATAAAATTAAACGGATGTGGTTAAAATACATTGTGTGCATTTTTGAAATTTTTGTAAATTCACATATATCATTTTAGAGTGTAAAACTAACCGATTGTAAAACTTAGATTTTAATGTATGCACAAAGTGTTTATAACAAGATTTTATATAAATTTGTTTACTTACACACTTCAAGCAAATGCCAAACATATTTCTCAATAATGCTCGTTGTAATGTTTAAGCCGCAAACGAACTATCTATCAGCTGGTACTTTAAGCAAACAATTAAGCCAGTCTAAACGGAAAATCATTAAATTAGCAAATATTTTAAGCCAACAAACTGCAGAAAAAGTTGTAAGTTAATCAAAAGAAACATTATTTGTTTTAAGTTTTTAAGCTAAATTTTCAAGCAGGACTGTAGCAAGGATTTTCTACTTGTTACATATTTCACCTTAAAATACGACAGTGAGCAAGTTCTCACTCAGATAATTTTTATTGGAATCATTTTTATTCGAATAATTTTACTAATAATATGAAGTCGAATAGTTTTATTCTAATCATCCTAGCTCGTATCAAATTCTTTTAATAATTTCTGTTCGAATAACGTTAATGCGAAAAATTTTATTCTAAAAATTTTTAATCGAATAATTTTTTTTCGAATAAATATTATCCTAATAAATTTGTTCGAATAATTATGCAGGAATATCTTTTATATAGATAATTTTTTCCCCGATAAATTCGGTCGAATAATTTTTAGTCGAATAATTATAAACGAATAATTTTTGCATAAATTCGGTTGAATAACTTTTAGTCGAATAATTATACACGAATAATTTTTGCATGAATAATTTTATTATAAAAAATTTGTGGGCATCGTTTTCAGCGAAATATTTTTTTAATAAGTTTTATTAAAATAACTTTATTTGCATTATTTTTGTTTGAAAAAGTTTTTTCGAATTGCTTTTATTCTAATATTTCATGCAAATAAATTTTTATTCGAATAATTATTATCGTAATATATTTGTTGAAAATTATACAAGAATATCTTTTATATGAATAATTTTTTCCCAATAAATTCGGTCGTATAATTTTTAGTCGAATAATTATACACGAATAACTTTTGCATAAATAATTTTATTACAAAAAATTTATGGGCATCGTTTTTAGCAAAATATTTTTTAATAAATTTTATTCAAATAATTGTAATCCGGTTTTAGCCAAATATATTTATTTTAAATAAATTTTATTTAAATAACTTTATTTACATTATTTTTGCTTGAACAATTTCTTTTGAATAGATTTTATTCAAATATTATATTCGAATAATTTTGCTCCGAAAGAAATTTTTTCGAATAGTCGATAACTTATCTTTTACATTAATAATTTTTATCCTAACATTTTCAGTTGAATAATTTTTAGTCGAATAATTAAACGCGAATAACTTTTACATAATAATTTTATTAGAAAAAATTATTATAATCGTTTTTAGCCATATATATTATTGTTTTAAATAAATTTTAATCAAATAAATTTTTATTCGAACAATTTTTCTCCGAAAAAATTTTTTCGAATAATTTTTATTTAAATAATTTTAATTGAATAATTTTAGTTGAAGAATTAGTTCCTTCCCATTAATTTTACTAAAATAAAACTATTTATATAATTTATATTCGAGTGTTTTTGAATAGTTGTTTAAATATCTATAATACCGGACATTTTATTGCAATAATTATAATCGAACAAATTCTTTGTCGGATGATTTAAGTGTAAATATTTTTTTTAATTTTTATTTAATAAGAATTTTATTCGAAAAGTTTTCACACGATTAATTTTTACTCAAATAATTTTGTTGTGATTATTTTTATGCAAATACTTTTATTTGGCTAATTTTTAATGGAATAATTTCTTTCCATTGGCTTTTGTTCAAATGATTTTAGTCCAATAAGTTTAATTCGAGAAATTTTTGTAAGTTTTAATCGAATATATTTTTTGTCAAACAATTTTCATCCGATTAAATTTGTTTCAACAATTTCCAATCTAATAATTGTATCTGAATATTTCTTACACGAATAAATTTATTTGTAAAGTTTTCGTCGATTAGTTTATGTTTAAAAATTCTGTAATTTCGTTATAAAATAGTGTTTTTCCGAATGATTTTAATGCAGGCTTTTATTCGAATAAATAATAAAATAAGAATAAGCATGGTCATATCGATTCGTTAATTTTACATTAGGATAACGTTTTAATTGGTTATTCGAACCAAATTACCCAATTTAGCCGTTCATGAAAAATAATACATTTTGAATTTACAAAAAAATTAATCGCTTAGTAATTAATCGATTAAACAATTGAGTATCCTAATATATATATACACATAGAGTAGGGATAGGACTAGGGAGAAGTAGATTAATAAGAAACAAAATATATTCTTTATATTTCGTGGAGTATTTTCAAACACTTCTTGGCTTAATACATACAGACAATCTTCTGAAATCACTTTTGTGCTTGCAGACTAACGGCCACTAAATCACTAATTAAGTTTTATTGTCATTAGCAATGTTGCCCCGCTCTCTCCTTAATTTATTTAACATAAGTTGATTTTATTTCCTGTGCTTGTGGTAAAATTTAATTGCAGCACTGAAAATATTTTGTGGTGTTTTTCAGATTTGTATTTTCGTTCAAGTTGTTTTTCTTTTCTACTCGCCTGACCAAAAAGGATTCCTTTTTTAGTTTAACTACTGGCTGTTGTTAATTTTAGTTCAAAGCAAAAACCAAAATGAAAAAAAATAAATTCATACATAATTAAAAAACAACAACACAATTGTTGTAAAACAAAAGTAAACCGGAGTCCTCTTTACCCTGATAATGAGTTTTTCATTAATGATTTTATTACAAAACTTTTAAAATCTCCCGTTAGATGAGTGTGTTTGTGTGTATGTAGTGGTATGGACATGAGCTAATGTGTGAGTATAAGAACTACTGTAACCAAATTCAAATATTTTCATGTTGATATTTGCAGCAAAAAATGAAATTCACTGTTGCTGTTTGTTTAAATAAATAAAAAACAAAATGTTTCGCGAAAACGTGCTTAAGTACATTTTTTTAAATATTAAAATGTTTTCTGCTAAAACTCGTACAATGTTTTTTTTTATGCAAGTTAATGAGTGTGTTTTTAACAATTACAACTTTTACGAAGGGGAAAAATTAAAACTAAATAAAAAAGAACTGCATTGCGGTCAAGATGTTTTGCAGTAACAAGTTTCACCCATTTTTTTCGTCAAGGGCTCCCTACATGTTTTAGTGATATGATTTGAATATTAGTAACAATTTTAGTACACATTCTGATTAACAGTTTAATGTAGAAATTTGCTTGTTCAATCTATATTTCCTCCGTACTTCAAAGGCATACCTGATGGGGCCAATAATATCTCGACTGTCAGTGAAAGTGTGCAGCGAACACAATGATCCACTATTTGTCTTTAAAGGAAATCCTCTACGCTGATAACAAAAAAATCCTTGACTTTGAAAAAACTCTAATATGTAGATTACATTGAAAAACATTAAAAAAAACTTCACCAGAAACACAGAAAGATCTTTTTCACAACATGAAATTTATCGTGCGGTTGAGTGAAGCGCATACAAAATTCTTGAAAACCAATTAAAACCAGCCCTCCCTCTTACTTATTTAGTTTTGTAACGCTTCATATTAATTGCAATTATTTTATAATTAAGAAAAATAAAATAGAAATTGCTAAACAAAAAAGTATTCCGTGAAATTGTAATCAAAAGGAATAATGATAAACATAATCTTCAACAAGCAATTAATTTAACAGCTTTTTAAAACCGTGTGATTATTTTATTATTGCTAAAATATTATTATAATATCTGTAGTTTTTTATACTTTCCTTTTTTCATTTATTATAGAGCAAAAATGGGTGTTACATTTCACTATGGCATCATGGCATCATGACATCATGGCATCAGATGGCAGCAATAGTTCCGTGCACTTTATGGCGAAATGCTTAAGAGGGTGCAAGACACAACGAACGTTTCTAATGATATCAACCTTTTGCTTGTCTGTTATATGAAACGTTTTATTAGTTTTGGAATTTTATATACTCGAATTATTTTTTTCATCCTTTTCTTTTAAACAAATGCGGTCGTTAACATTTTATTTCTCATATTGCAATTTCCTACAACCGTCAGTTCAGTGTTTTTGCAATGCTTGCACTAACATCATCATCAACAACAATAACAATAACTCCAACAACTACAGCAAGCGCAACAACAATAGCAATCATAATAGAAGCAATAATAAACGAAAAACCTTTGAACTCAAAGAAAAATATTTGTTATTTTTCCAGCAGCTGGGACATTAAATTCAACAAGTTTTGGAGTTTCAGTTGTATCCCTTCAGTAACAACTCGAGATGGACACCGCTCAGGTGACTGTGCGTGATCGTGTCGAAATTATTGTTTCAATCACGAGAACGTGGAACGTGAACGTATAAAAAAATTGAGCGTGAGTGAATGTGAGTGAGCGTGAGTGAATGTGAGTGAGCGTGAATGAGCAGATTTTTGGCGTGATTGTTACGTGATTTTTTATTGTTTTATTGTAATTTTTCAAATCATATAATCAAATTATATGAAGATTAATTTTTTTAATTATTTTATAATTTTTTTCATAAGTATTTCGTGAGCATGAGTTTTCGTAATTGTGACAAACTTTTTTTAAAACTCATTTGATCGTGAATGAACGTGAGCCAAAAATATAAGGTCGTACATAAGCGAGCATGAGCAGACTGTTTTTTTCTTTAAAAAGAAGTAACACTCAGGCAATTAATATGCCTACCAACCAGTAGGTGTATTCTATGGGAAAGGGATAGCGAGAAAGGACCAGGATAGCCAGAAAAAAACAGATTAAATATGCTAGATTTTTAAAAACAAAGTGCTAAAATGTTCTACGGTTCAAAAAAGTGATAGTTTTTGTAACATTGCTTTTTATTAATATATTTAAAAAAATATAAAAAAAATTTTTGTTAACGTTTTTTAAAAATTGCCCTAGAGCTTGAATAAATTTGATTAATAAAAAAAAGAAACTCAAATAAAATATGAGAATAATAAACAAGAAATTATAATTATGTTAATTTTTTTCTTTAGACTAAAGGCCTCATTAGTTTTTACTTTTCGTTGCCGTTCTGTGACGTTCTATTCTGTAAAAAATATTTCTTTCTTACTTGTTCTGTGTCTGAACTTTCGGATGTGAACGATATAATTATAGGATTGAATTTTGTAAATGTTTACAAAATCTTTTTTACTTGAATAAAATATATAAATCTTTAATAATACTGATCAAAAAGGTTTATGCCACACGGATTCTGTATGCTCATTATTACTTTACTATATACCCTCATTGCAAAACATAAACTAATTTGTTTCTGTCACGCACAGAGATTTGTTGTGACGCCCACTTATGATTTTACCTTATTTTCCGTTAATACTACTGTATGTCCGGTTTAATTGCATCATGTTTTCATTTAAAAAAGTGTCATATTTTGAATTTAGAATACAAAAGCAAAACGATGTTATTTTCTCCACATGCAAAGGAAGTGTATCAATCATCATACTTTTACCACCACTACATATTAAACTAGGTTTGATAAAAAATGTTGTCAAAACTATGGATCGCAACAGCTTAGGTTTTACGTACTTGAGAGAAAATAAAGAAATGAATTTTCGTCGGACTCCAGCTAAAGGAATTGTTAAAGGATAACATATTCGAAGAAAAGTTAAGTTTGTTGGAGAAATCTGCTTTGAAAAGTTTTAAAAATGTCGCACAAAATTTTTTGCCCAACCACAAAGCAAATAACTACAAAGATCTTATAGGAGAATTACATTCGACGTATCAAGCATTGGGTTGTAATATGTCACTCAAAATACACTTTCTACACTCCCACCTCGATTTCTTTCCCGAGAACCTAGGAGCCGTTAGCGACGAACACGACGAAAGGATCTATGAGGATACTTCCAGCATGGAAAAAAGATTCCAGGGCAAATGGAGTCCTCGACTGTTGGCACTTGCAAGAGACCAGCCTCAGGTCAAATACTCCAGAAAATCATAGCGTTTATCAAGTATAAATTTATGAAATACAAAATTCCTGTCAAAAAAAAACTATGGGTGTCAAATTTTTCCTACCTCTGTTTTCCACTTTAGGAAGTCAAAATAAAGTAAAAAAGACCAAAAAAGTTCATGTGACAAATTAAAAGCTCATTTTTGTCAATCAGTGTAATTTGAATTAAAATAAAATTTTTTGACTTTTAAAACAAAATTTTTAATATTTTATTCCACAAAAAACTAATACTATCTATCACTTAACGTTGTATTCTATTTTCTACGAAAAAGTAACAACAAACCACACATACAGTTTTCAACTGAACTGAAACTAAAGAGCTGATTCGTAACAGAACAGAACATACAAAAAAATTCTGTCTTAATGCGATTAAAATATTTTCAGCTAAAACTTATCACTAAATTAGTTGCAATCAATGGATTTTCGAAACTGGCATAATCTACTTATCTTGCATATCCTTTAAAACAATAAAGTTAGAAAATTTATGTCAAAAGAATTACATATTTTTTATATGTACATATATATTATTAATAGGCAAACATGTTTTAAAAAGAGATTTTACATAGATGTCCATGATCCTTATTTCCTTTAAATCAGTTCGGTATTTAGGGAGCTACAAGCGTTTAAAGTTGCTACTAATACATGCACACTTACTACACATTCATGTATCAGCTTTAACTCAAAAAAAAAAAACAAATTGTGCATGTGTGTTTGTCCAAACTGATTTTGAATAGAAATGAATAGAAATGAGGCAGAGTTTTAAGTTGTTTATTTAGAATGTTTTTTTTTGCGTTTGTATTTTATCGTATGTATTTTTGTAAATGGTTAATATTAATTTCTAGAATTCGGTCAATTGAGTCGATCGCTGGATACACTAATTCATATTAAAGCATTATGAATATTCAATATCCACTAATATTTTCAAATCTGTCTCACGTTCTATTTTCGAGTGTAAGCAATTCTCAGCCTTCTTTAATGTCCGTCTGTCTGGCCCGGGCTGGTTGCCTGCTGTTGTGTTGACTGTCAAACTTCAAGAGTGATATTGCATTCCAGCTAATGTTTCTTTAGCTACCTTCAACTGAAACCTTCTGTCGCTTCTACTAGCTTCCACTTCATCTAAAGCAACTAAATATTTTCTTATTTTATAGAAAATATTGTATTCCTTCAACTCTACACTCACCCACACACACACACACACAGAGTCACAGCCACAGACACAACTACACCCACAATTACATTGACTTAAGTATGCGAATATTAACATTGCACCTACTTGTTTCAGCTCGGCAAAGTTGGGCATCATTTTTATATGCATGCATGTATGTGTATTTGTGTTATTCAGACATTTTAATGTGTTTGCATGTAGGACTAAGAATGATGCAACATCTGCCACGATGTTGTTGCAAGATGGCAATATTAAGTGCCATCATTAGTTAAAATGGAATTAAGGGAAAACTTATGAGTTTTAATTTTGTTATAAGAGAATATTTAGTTACAATAAAACAGCCAACGAAACGAAACGAAAAGAAAAAACCTTTATTACATTTGTTTAGTTTTAGAGCCAACGTTAAATTAATGAGTTTTTAATTGATATGTCAAGGCATCATAAACACAAATTTGTTTAGCGGAAAATTACGCTTTTGATAATAAATTACACAAAACAGCAAGATTTTGTTAACTAACTAGAAAAAAATATCTGAAAAGTTAATAGAAAGACTTTAAATGCATATATTAGTTTTACTTAATTTATATTTTAAGATAGATTATTTTCTATACGAGTATGTATAAATACATACAGTAGGCGACAATACAATGGACACATTTCCAAATATTTTTTTATTTATTCTCGAAAATTTAAAATAATAATTAAGAGATTTGAAAATGTTTAGTATTTGGTTAATTTTTTCATAAAACTTAATCCACAAGTGCTAAAGTAGAAAAAAGCTTAAAAATATTAATTTGTATGGTTTTGGCAAAACAATGTAAGTTTGAGTTTCACTTTTTCACAAATTATTTCAATGAATCTAATTTAACTCGATGTATATGTAAATTTTTTTATAAAAAAAGTTTACAAAATTTTATTAGTTAAACGATATTTCGCCACTTCTTTGATTGGCTTCTTCAGAAAATTAAAATATTTTTTCATTTTGATTTACATTATTTTAAAATTTTACATTTGAAAAAAGCAAATATTGTCAAAATTAGAAATGAAAACTTTTTTAAAAAAACAAAAAACGGATATAGTATTTTTTATTTCCTGTTTCCGTTTTTATATAATAAATATCTATAACTCTGCGCAACATTTGCCGTATCTGCCCTAAAATTCATCCTCTGAACTGTTGGAACATTTATAATCCGTAACATTTCTAGCAAATATCTACGCTTATAATTAGTTTCTGTATTTAAAATTGAAATATTATTAAAGTTTGGATAATGATAATTATTAAAAAAAGGTCGAAAAAATAAGAGAATATTACTAACACAACCACAACACTACAAAAACTACAAGCATTTTTTTTTGTACTATCAAAGTACATTGTAAAAAAATATTTTACTGAGGCGAAAAAATAAAATATTGAAAATTACTATTATTTCAAAAAGTTTTGTTTTTTAAGGGTTGTTTTTTTATTATTTTGTTGAAGAAATATGTTGTGTGGAAATGTTGTAAAGATCCGTTGATCAATTATTGGCTCCTGCCATCCGTAATGCCGTTCAACGTGGTTGTCAAGTCTATGATTGCTTCACCTCCCACGAACAAAATTTCAACGGATGTAAGTACACATTGAAATTTCATTGAGGAACAAAGTGCTAATGCTCTGATGGCCTGCGCTGTGGATGCTGAATCGGAAATTTGTTTTATTTTGCGCTGTAATTTATGATTGAAACCTATAATTTGGTAATAAATCTTATCACTACACATTTATTATATGTGCATACATATGAATTAAATCTTTTCAGTTTATTAAGTTTCATAAAATGAGTATTTTTTATGGAACCTCTATTTCTTGACCCTTAATTTATACTGATATAAGAAAGTAGTTTCTAATTAAATTAAAATCACTTTTGCAATATGTGCAAAATAGTATCTGGCAAATTATCAGCAGTCTGCAAAAATAACAATAAATACTAGCTTTATAACATATAGATATGTATGTATAATACCTGCTCTGTAGACATAGACAAAGCACGTTTCTTCTTCAGAATTTGGTTCATCAACTGCAGCTGCTACTGCTGTGATATGAATTTAGATTTATTTTTTTTACGATTTTTAAGACTTAATCTTAACAAATTGTCGTTGTAAAATAACATTTTCATTTGCGTACTGCATCCCTGCACGCTCGGTTTTTAATCGATAATGTCTGAATGACAATCAATGAAAAAGTTTGCGTTAAAGCCCAAAATGCATATACTTACCAAGGCTCAACGTTCGGCAAAAGTAACATTTTCTTTTTCGTGCGTAGAATACTCGCCGGCCGAAAATGGTCCGGGCATAAAGCTTCCTTCTTTGCGAAATTCTTTCCATAAATTTCGCTCCACCTTATTCTGCGTTCATTGTCTTTGGGTATGCTGAACAATGTACCGCTTCCTCTTTCATATACTTTTTTACACAATGAACGCATTTTTCACTTTTTTTAAAACTCTTTTTTTATCAATATTCTCTTATTTCTCTTTTTTTATCGTTTTATTTAAATTTTTATTTGATTTTTCTTTTTCACAATTAAATTTTTTATTTTTTGAAAATTTTTTTACTTGAATGTAAACAAAAGAAATAAATAAATTTTGACATCCAAACCTAAAAAAAACGTTATTACCTGCGCTATCAAGTTCACCTGTTATGAATTCGCCGTAAATAATACGTATTTATTAAGTTGTTAATTTTTTGATATTTTAATTTTGTCAATTTTTAAAATTTTTTGTTTTTTGATTATTGTATAAATTTTTTTTATATTTCCCTGAAGAAGCCACACAAAGAAGTGGTGAAATATCGGGTAACTAATAAAATTTTTTAAACGTTTTTTATAAAAAAAATTTACCTATAGCTCGTGATAAATTAGATTCATTTAAAAAAAAAGGTCGAAAAAATATATAAGAACAAATTATTTTATATATTGTGGGATATCCTTTGGTTTTGACCGCCGCATCATATCGATCGTGTGCTGATCTAAATGAATTTTCAATTGTTTGCTTTCATATTCTATGCTATTCGCTAATTTGGGATCTTTAGTTTCCTGTAGATTTTCTATGCCATTGAGATCTGGCCACTGCACATTGGTCAAAAAACCATTTTTTCTGGCCAAAATATAATTTTTTTGTTTGTTTTTTTTCATACTTTTTATATACCGTTATTTATTGTTAATGTGTAAAGCGACAAACAAAACACTTTTTAATCTTGTTGAAGAATTGAGTGGGAGCAGTGCAGTTTAAGTGTTTCGTTAAACAGTATTTTAGTAATTAAAACAAAAGTAATTTAACTAAAATATTTATGGATAATTAAGTTAAAGTTAAGTGTTTATTATATGTTGTATGAAATGTTAAAAGAATAATAACTAGATTTAGAAAAACTTGCATGTCCTAATGGCATATAAAAAAAAACTTCTAAATATTTTTCTCCGAATTAATTATAAGTTATAAAAAAATGTCCGAATTTGTGTGACGCCAAACAAAAAACACTAAAACAGTTATAGTCTATAGAATATTATTCTCTAAACATTTGCTATAATTATTTCTAATTCTTTAAAGTAAATGAATTTTCGTTAGGTAACCTTGACATAAAAAACACCGATCTTTTTCAAATATGGCTGCAAAATGATTCCAAAGAGAAGAAAAAGAAAGCTCTTTTGACTCACACTATTAAAATAAATAGTAAATAAAGTTTTGGTTCATTCCAAGGCGAAACAGCCGAATCAATAATTTAACAGATGTTTTTAGTAAAGCATTAGATACGTCAGATCCCTTGAGGTCGTTCTTATGCCTAAACACTCGCATGCATAAAAGAAAGCGCCAAACACTCCATCGGAAGTTATTAAACTGTTATCTTGCAAAGATCCTTGTAAACAAATATCATCTGCACTGAATACAGAGGATGGTGATATCACAGACGAAGAAGCATTTGTAGAAAAGTTTGAAGAAGAACATGAAGAAGATAATTTGACATTAGAAAATGAGGTGACCCATCAATTGATCAGTATTTAATGATTATCAAATCAAAATAAATACTTTTGCGCTTAAATGCATTGTATTGATAAAAAACATATATTTTTATTTAATACAAACAAATGTGTTTAAAACTCACTTGAAATTCTTTCAGCTTAAATATCGCTTTTTAACATTATTTTTATATTTAATCCCTGAACTTTATATATTCGAGAAAGAATTTGTTATAGTAATTAATAATAACTTATTTACCGACAAAATAATGTGTTATAGTTTATGTAAATAATTTTGACCAGAAAGATTGCACTGGACAGGCCACTTCAAAACAAATATCTCCTTGGGTTGTAGCCACTCGGCTTACAAGTATACTCAGGGGCTCATTATCGTGCTGAAAACTCCAACATTTTCCTTGCATATAGAAGACGAAACGAATTGCATTACATGCATCCAACTCCACAATGTCTACAAACTGACTTTTACGGTTGTACAGTGATTTATTTCAGAGATAATTAATAATAGCCTTCCTTTCATCCTTCCTGTATAATTCAGTTTATGTTTGTTATGTCTTTTTGGTGCTTAAGATTCGATATATTTGCTTTCATTTAATGATTTGTATTTTCTAAAGGCATAATTTGTATGTACATATTTAAGTTGAATTTTTATATTAAAAAAAAACACGATTGTTAAAGATTTACTTTTCCTGCATAACCAAAATATGCTCATTAATGCAGTCATGAGCTTGTCAGAATTTCTTACAAGTCTCATCGGTCCTTTATTGCAACGTAGTCATATCTAAAAAAAATCGTTCGTCAGAAAGCGAATTTACACACATCTCAATGGAAAAATTAAAAAGTATTTTCGCCTGAAGAGGTGAATAAACAATATATTTGTATATATTTTTTACACAAAGTACAGAAAAAAATCACGTTATTTGAGATATGACTGCAATGCAATAAAGGATCAACATTATCTAAACTAATCGGATCCCATTCCTTAAGTTTTCATACTACAAACATTATTTGTGTGTTATCTCTCCTCTTCTCTCTCTCTCGGTCTATCTCACTCTCTCTCTCTCACTCTTTCATGCAGAATATGATAAATATATAATTGTAGCAGTGTTGAAAAATTCAGTACTTTAGTACTTTTTTCAGTACTTTTTCATTTCAAAAATACCTCGGTACCCCCACGAGATTTTCAGTACCTTTTTATTACCACATATTTTACATTTTGCAGAAATTTGACAAGAAATTTTATAAAAAGGAATGCTTTGGATAATATGTCAGTGGAAAATTTAAGTTTGAATGAAAACCATTTTCCCTCAAATGAAGTCTTTTGTGGAACTAAATATGTAAAGACATGCAAAGTTGACAAAGAAATTGTTTATAAATTTAAAGAAACCGCAACATATTTTTATTTAAAAATTTTGCGAATCATTAAAAACTAAGTTTTGTCTTGAAAATAAAACATTAAAAATGATAAATAGTTTTTCTCCTGAAAATATTCTCGGTGGTACAACCACACTCAAAATATTCTGTACGTAAAATTAACTGAAATTGTAATTTAAAATAAATGAAAGTTCACTTAAAAATCGGCCTACTCATTTTTCATTTAAATTGAACAAAAAGTTCATTTAATTTATAATATTAAAAAATTAATTGACTTAAGCCCGTAAAAATAAGAGATTTTTCCTTTGTTTGTGTAGGAGAGGAAATCCCAAACAAATCAAATAAAGCAAGCAAAGAAAAAAAACAGCACTTGAAAACAAAGGACAATATTGATAGTAACCGAAAATCCGTATTAATGTGTCCTTAGTTTTTTGAATGAATGTTAGAATCAGTTAAAAATAAAATTGCTTACAATTTTAAATGTTTATTCTTTTAAAAATGAACTGAACGGACTACTTCTTGAAGAACGTACAGTCCGTTACTGTAATAATATTGCGAGTGCATTACTGTTAACGTTATTTCCTAACTATGAAAATATGAATTCCCAATTCCGTGCACTAGCGGATTTTCTAGAAATAAAACATTTTAAAACAGAAAATGTTTCAAAACAGAAAAATGGAAAAATGTTGCCAAAACAGAACAAAATGAATGAAATAATTTTTACTGATATTTCGTGAGCATTGTTTTCGGAGTATTACCAATATCAATACCACATTCGTCAGCAGCAGTTGAACGCATATTTTCAAAACAAAATGCTGTAAAAAGCAAAAAAAGAGTTCGATTACATGTACAAACTGTTTAAAGTTTGATCAAAGATCTATTAAAATCAAATGACAGTTGCTGTTTCAATTATAGTATTTCTAATGATCGCATAAACTAAATAAGCTTTATCTTAAAAAAATAATAATTGAAAGCTTTATTTTTAAATATAAATACTTTTAAACTTAAGTAAGAACTGAATGAAATTTTTAGTTTTTTATATCTTGTTATTTATAAAAGTATAAGCCATGGTATAAACTATATAAAATAAGTTTTTTTTTAGAAACTGAAAACTATAAATGTACCTTTTGTTTATGTATAACAAAGTTTATTTAAATATACATACACAGGCCTGTTCTGTAAATCACGAGATCTCAAATCACGTGATTTCTAAAAATCAAAAGCAGATGTTTTAGTACTTTGTAAATCGTACGATTTATGACATTCGAAGCTCGAATAAAATATTCCATTGTAAACACCAAAAACGTAAAAAACAGTAATAAAAACAGCAATAATAAAAATTTATTTTTTTTTGGTAATCACGTGTTTTGAAATCACCGTGATTTCAGAACAGGCCTGATATTTGCCTTTATTATACTGATATATATTGTAATTACTTGTTCAATTAATTTTTATATATAAATATTTTTTACAAAAGTGCCATTTAATGCAAAAAAAGTACTCTTTTTCAAAATTTGAATTTTGCAACATTGATTTGAAGCCACCTGGCGTATGAGTAATATTGACAGATTAATAAAATATTACTTATACGCTCAGCACTCATATGCCGACATTCAAGCAGCAAAAGCTAAATCAAATCAATGAATTAATTAACATACAATTTATTCCATCACATGCATATTTAATAACCGGCCGACACAAGATAAATTTAATTAAAATAAATCAAATTTAAGTTTGAAGCAAATACGAGTATAAACAACAAAAATCAAAATGAAGCAGAACGCTGCATGCAACTCAAGTAACATGAGTACGTGGAAATTTTACAAAATTAATTAATAAATATATGAATGACTTCATCAAAATAAATTAATTATAAACATATATATGGTGATCACTGGCAGGTTCTGCATTCAAATGAACTTTCATAAGCTGCCATTCAAACATAAAACAAGTCCCAAGAAAGCATGTTCATTAGTCCGTGTATTCATGAAGGTTAACGCAGCTGCTTTTGCTGGCTATTTTTCAAATGAAAAGATTTGTATTACTTTTGAATATAAAAAAACACGGCAGGGCGCGGTGGCAGCAAAATAAATATGAATCAGAAATGTGAACTGCAAATATATTTTATTTATAATTCTTATTTTTTTCGTAAGAGACTCTTTATATTTCTAAATTTAATTTATCAAACAGATTGCTGCTGTGATGGACTACGACAACAGTTTGTGCTTTATCCGGAGTCCTATTCATCCAAGTGCGCCTTTTCTTTTAGTCTGATTTTGAATATGAAATTGTTGTTATTTATCTTCTGCAGTTATTGTTTTAAAATATTTTCGTTCTTCTCTATTAGATCCGTAGTTGTATCGGTCTGACTGATACCTATTCCCTACGTTTTCCACATTGTAAACTTATTACGCATCACGCAGCGTACAGCAGCTTCAAAACCCACTCCTTCATATTAAACAAATTTAATGAAAACTTATTTCCAAAAAATGCAAATCATTTACTGAATCCTCTAAAATTTTCATTTAATATTGACTTTAAGTCCTTAATGCAAACAATATGATATATTTCCCAAATAAATCATTTTAGCTGTTTTCACAAATTCCGCTTGTGTGTGTATGTGTGTGTTTCTTCTGCACCCCGTTGCATGTCCGTGTGTGTTTAAGCATGTTTGCGTAAATGTGACTAAAAATTAAACTAGTTAGTAATTTATTTTTATTTAATTTAATGCTTTTATGCATTTTGTTGTTATAAAATATTTATTATATATTTACCACATGCCGGACAGATGACTGTGCACTAGAACAGGCTACGAAAAAAAGGTGGCAGATAATAAAGAATACATGAAAATTTGTAAAAAAAACATGAATTTCTAACTTACTACTGGAAAGGTGGGTTTGAGTTTTAACTGAAAACGTGTTTTGTTTCTAACCACATTAAAAAGGCAGGAGAAGGTTCTAAGATCGTTTGTATTTTTTTAATGTGTACTCGGACAGAACTAAAAGGGATCAACTCCCTGGTCCCAAGTGGGCGGAAGCTACCTATCCCCCTAACTCCACATAGTAAACCGTCATTTATAAACCGATTTCGGATTTTTTTTTATTACAGATTATTTCCGATATATGCAACGTGGGCAGCGTCATGCCTATAATAAGTAAATACTTATTATTTTTCAACTACTTCTACTTATTGTTATGAAGTCTCAAACACACATTAAGTTCACTATAGTACAATTAAAAATGTGGGCCTTGCCACGCCCAGGAAAAGTAAATGTTTTTTTTCAACAACTTCTACTAAAACGATTCTTATAAAACTTTGCACACACATTTAGTTATAGAGATATTACAGCATTGCAGCAAATAGAATTGTGCAGTGCCACGCCCATAAAAGTAAATATTTATAATATTTATATAATAAAAAGTAAATATATTTAATTCTTCTGACAGTGCAAAATTATGATAAGGAAAGTGGGCGTTCTCACTATAACAATTTTTTGTATAAAAGAATTATACTAATTAAAGTCAGTGGTATATATATATTATTCTAAGCTTTTGTCGTGGTATAATAGCTGTCGATTATTAATAGAAATCAGAAATAAATTGAAATATCTGTCAGTTAGTTTTTAAGTTATTTAAGCTAGATTCACCCATAAAATTTTTGTCCGGTCAGTTTTACAGAAAATTTAACAAAACATTTGTTCAATTTACAAGCACGTATTATCGTCGTATGTGTTGTGTAATTATACAGTTTTTTTTTGTTATTCTTCATTTTCATACAGAAATATGTTATAATTATACGTTTGAATTTTATATGTTTTATAAATGGTTGTATTAAGGACAGGTATGGAAAAATTCTATTTGTAAAGTAAAGTTTAGACGATACGTTGGATCAGCATATTTATGCTGAAAAATTTGTTAAAAGTCATCCACATTGCAGAGAACACGAAATTCCGCCTAAAGTTGAAAAATTTAGAAGAAGTCGTAAAATCTTCTAAAACGAGCTGCAAATGCAAGGAATGTGGAAAACTCGCAAAAACCTACAAAAATGGCGAAAATTCGCAATAACTTGCAATCATTGGGAAGATTAAAATGCTTGATATCATTTAAAAGTCGATGAAACCATAAAAAATAGAAAAAGTCACCCAAATTTCGCAAAAAGTTGCAAATTTTTCAAAAAGCCAGAAAAATTTGTAGCCATGTACCCGTGTAGCCTGCTGTCTTGAATGTGTTTATATCTTAATTTATCTCGATTTTGTACTGGGTAAGTTTAGCAATAACTAATGATATTTCCTCCGGCGACATCATTTATGTTTTTTTTGATTTTTTATTTATATTAATAAATTTTATTGCAAAAATTATACGCATAAGTACATAAATTGAATAATAATTAAAAATTGTTGCCAAACTCAATAATTTCACAGACTACATTGAATTGACATTTAATTTAGATGATAAGACTCATAAAATATTATCTCAATAAAATTTTCTCAAGCGTTCACAAACCCTGCAACAGACGCAATTGCCGATTATATCCCCAATCACCCAAAAAATATAAATTTAAATATCCTACGAAGAATACCGAAGGAGTGCACTACTAGTCTGTTTTCATTTTCGTTCAAATTTTTTTGTGGTGAAATGGATTATCATTGAGCGGGCATCAAGCTCATAACAACCAGTCTGAAAGCGAAGAATTCTAAATAGAAATTGCTTGAAAATAGGAACAGTTTTTTTTAATGTGGAACACCTGAAATTTCCGACAAACAGCAGGAAACCTCTCATAATAATATAAAAAGATTATTTGTACAAAAAAAATTAAATATCGTTTCAAAATCAGCATTTAGGTTTCTCAAAGCAGGCAGCGAACAGAAGACCTTTTAAGTCTTTTCTTACTTTTTCAGCTTACAATTCTCGCTTAAAGAAAGCTTTTTCAAGTTAGGAATAAAAATTTAATTTTCTAAATTGTATAGAGAATTCTCGATATAATAATCACATCATTTCCAAGAAGATTTATAAGCCGCAGTAATGATTCTCTCTTTCTCTCTCTATCTCTCTCTAAGGATACATTTTTTGCTAGATTATCACCAGTTCATTTGCTTTGTATGATTTCTATCAAGTCACGTTGTTCTTCTAGTAGATAAAATAAATATTTTGTTTCACTTATTTTATAAATTTTTACCGAAGCGTATGTGGCAAAATAGCAAAATGTTAACAAAAAGAAAAACAAAATCAACTACAATATTGACCTTTGTTTGATAACAAATGCATAAATGCACTGATAAAAACCATAAACCGATGCAGGGGATTTAAAGGTTTTAAAAACCGCATGCGGTAAGTGAAAACCAATAAACACATACAACGATATTTGAAATTCAAACTGCTTGACTGCCTTACGGATACATATACACACACGCACACACATATATACACACTACCAACCAAATGCTCACAGGAGACACTCATGCATAAACAAATATTCAGGCTGTCAAGCGAGCGTGTCTGCTTGGCTTCAAGGCCTGTCTTTTTTTCACATATACTTTTTTCTCTCTGTTTTCCTCTTGCCGCATGTCAAATACATTTTATCTGTGGAAATTCTATTTTATATGAAAATGCTCGCAGCCACACACATGCACAGACTCCAATATGGAAAACTTTACACGTGTGTATGTGTGTGTGTGTGTGCATTTGTTTATTATGATGTCCCATCATGTTGCACTGTTAAGAATTAATCGGCAGCATCAAAAAATAAATTGCAACACATTGTGGTCAGACATTGTAAACTCCCAATTATCATCCACATCAAGATCATCAGCACCACCGGGAGCAGTGGCATCACTTACACCAACTTCATTTATATTATCAACCTCATCATCATCATCATCATCATTATCATCATTATTATTATTATCATTACTGTCCTTTGGTTTGGTTTATTATCGGATATATTTTTTGTTTGTTGTTGTTTTTGTTTTTAATTTTATATTCCATTTTGTGTGCGCGTGTGTTCGTTTGTAAATGAATTTAAGAGTTTTGTTCTCTTTATGAATTTAAAATCAATAAAATATACACATATGCTAAGCCGCTTAAAGTTTATTTTATATGTTTAGTTAATTAGCAGATACCGAATTTCAATATCTATGTACTGTCCAAACCAACTATTTTTAATCTTCAAAAAAAAATTTAATTTCCCTTCTTTTGTTTTAAATCAAAATTTTAAAGTTTAATTGAATAAAATGCAGTTTGATAGTAAATTTTAGCATTTCACATAAATTGTGAGCACTTGTATACGTTGGAAGCATAATACGAAGAAGTCTCATATAAAATTTTCTAAAAAAATTTTCCTTAATAAGAATAATAAGAGAAGGTTACAATTCGTTTTTTTCTTATGATGGTGCACTTGAAAGTATAAATGAGACAATTATCCTCTGACTTCCTCTTTTTGAGATTTGATATCCATCAGTCAGTCTCCGCTATTTTTGCTATAAATATTTATTTTATTACAAAAATTTCTTCCATTGATTTTATGTTAATATCGAGTTCCACCCCCCACTGAAATTAAAATTAGTAGAAAGCATGTGCAAATATTAAACATCATTCTTTCAAATGACTGACATTTTGTAGCACACCATACACCGTTAAATAATTAGTGTAAACTAATCAATTGTTAATTTTATCTTGTTAATTTTATTCTATTTTATTAGGTATTCATTAAGCACTGTTTTTCTTGTGTGCTTTTTGAAAGCTTATAAATAAGATTATTTTAGGGGGAACTTGCACGTTGTTATAGTGAATCAGCACAGGAAATCGTTCAATATTTACATTTTGGGTCTAAGTTGTGTTGAGCAGATTGGTGTAAAATATTGCGAGAAAGACTTGAATCATCTAACACTTTTCTGTATGGGTCATCCATTGCTTGAAGAAGAAACAAAACATTCCTTTAAACAGTAGGTTAGGTTAAGTGAGGCAAAGGCTGGTGTGAGGCAAACCCCACACCCTCAACCAGAGACTCAAATGGTCCATTGTGATGCCTTCAGTAAGATTTGAAAAGAAGGAAAAGATAGAAAAATAATGAATCTCCAGAATGGAGGAAGTAGGGAAATAGAAAGAAAGAGAGAACACACGTTTTAAGCACTAAAAACTAACCTACGTTCCCTACACCCAGTCTCCTGTTACGAAGCCAGGTCATTCCCATTACGAATCCGATAAAATTCCCGAGTCCACAACCCGAGGCATCTCCTAATTCGCCTAAGAATCTACTACCTAGCCACATCAGCCTGCTGTTCTGTAGCCTGGGACAGTGACACAGAATGTGTTCCACTGTCTCCAGCTCCTCAGAATCCTCACACAACCCGCATATATCCGAAAAGTCGGATCCTAATCTCACCGCCATCCTGCCAATCAAACAGTGGCCAGTGATGACACCTATCATGGTCCTGACGCAGGCCTTACCTCTGCCCAGGAGCAAAACCGAATCAGACTTACTCAGCGCCGGCCATATCGCCCGCGACACCTCGCAGTCCATTCGGGTCCGCCAGGTCCTGTTAGTTCTGCTCAGAGCCCATTCTGTAATCCTTCCGAAAAAGAAGCCTATCGGAGGTCTAACAGCATCTAGACAGTCCTGACCTTCCATTTCTGAACCTAGTCTTGCTAAATCATCAGCTATTTCATTGCCGGTGATGTTACAGTGAACCGGTGAACAGTCAGAACAGTCTAAAATATCCTACAAAAATATATGTCATAAAATTTTTCTTTAAGTCTTCATACAAAACCAAAGTGGAAAATTCAACTTAAGTGCCAGAAAAAAGACAAACTCTTAAAATGTCTTAACAAGTGTAAAATTAACACTTAAACACTTTTTAAGTTCTGACTTATTTTTGGCGTTTCAACTGAACTTTTAGCTTTTGCGCTTCCAAAGGATCAGAGTAAAATTTTATGAGTAATAAATAAAGGGTGTTTTTTATAGAGTGATACAACTTTGAGTTGGCATCACTGCTTTATTTGACCACCCATTTAACAGCTGATAGTTTCTTTTTGTTTAGTTTGCTTTGACATTTCATTAATTAAAGCCATACGACCATCGTATGCGCTGCCAATTCGGCGAATGGGCTGAGGCACAAATTGATATTAATTATGAATTTCCATTCAAAATTTTATTTTCCGATGAAGCCCATTTTTGGTTGAATGGGTACGTAAATAAACAGAATTGTCGCATTTGGAGTGAGGAGAATCCACAAGCTTTTGTCGAAACACCATTACATCCACAAAAAATTACTGATTGGTGCGCTTTATGGACTGGCGGAGTCATTGGCCCATATGTCTTCAAAAACGATGATGGTCAGAATGTTACTGTCAATGGTGAACGGTATAGGAACGTGATTCGAAATTTTTTCGTACCTCAATTAGCTGACATTAATCTTGCTGATATGTGGTTCCAACAGGACTTTTGTGGTGCATTTCATCATGGTTTTACAAATATAATTATCTTGAAACTCTATTCCGAATGTCTCAATACACATACCGAAGCTCAAAATTCATATTAAACGCGAAAAATAACACAAAATCTTAAAATGTTTGAACAATTGCAAAATCAACCCTTAAAGACATTTTAAGTTCTGACTTATTTCTGGCGTTTCAACTGAACTTTTAGCTTTTCAGCTTTCAAATGGTCAAACTAAAATGTTGTGAGAAATATTTTTAAATGACATTTCAGCCTGCTAAGTCACTATTAAAGGTTAGTTTTTACCGCTACCGCTTTTTAAGAAATGACGAAAGAGCTCACACAGCGAAGAGTTACGAATAGTTCCGCTCCACGCAACAGTTGAGTATATGCTGCCATTTTTGCCATCATAAATTTTTTTCGTTACATTTAGTCAACATGTGGCGACTACAAATTAATTTGTTAAATTTTGCATTAGATCGCATTTGTAATGCATAATAAAATTAAAATACAAATTTCATTAAATGGACGTCGGTTTATTATGGTGTCTATTTGTTTTAATTATATATTTAGTTCAATATAAGGATGAAAGATTTTTTGAAAACAGTGACGGCTTAACGTTGAAACATAAACACTATCGGCGTAGGTTTATAATTTTATTGCAGTGTTATTATTTGTTTTGTGTGCATTTTTAAGTTGTGAAAATATTTCATTTCTACAAAATTCCATATTATTACTTGCGTGTTTTTTATTATTTTCCGTATTTAATTTACTAAGAACTGTGACTGGATCGTATGTATGTACGAGTAGAAGCTTTAAATATTTTACAAACATATTAGTTTTAAAACCCTGTTATGAGCCTTTCAAAACACACACCGAAGCTTAAAAATCAACTTGAACGCCAAAAATAACACAAAATCTTAAAATGTGTTTAAGGCTTAATATTGTTCCTATTCAGTCATTTTAAGTTTTGACTTATTACTGTCGTTTGAAGTTTAGTGTATTGCGAGACTTAGAGTTTTTTACACCAATTCTATTTAAATATCAATTCATATTTATAAAATGTTTTTCATTTTCATTTACATGAACACGTAGAATATTTAAATACCGTTTAAATTCCTTATTCACAAACGATTAATAAAGTTATTGTAGGTTTAATGTTGGATTTTTGTATGGGAAAACCGGTTTTAATGCACACATTAACTTTATTAATCGTTTGTGAATAAGGCCATAAATATTTAGCAATCTCCTTTTAAATATTGATTCTATTTTTATTAATTTTTTTTAATAAACAGATTAAAATTGCCACGGTTATATTTTCATATTTATAACATACTTTCTTTGGCTTTATTATTTAAGTTGGTGAAAACAAAAATTTCTTAAACAGACTTTAAATAAAGATCTTTAATTAAACTAAAGTGTGTTTAAATATGTTTGGTGAAAAAGAGAGACTCTTATAGTAGAATTTTGTACTAAACATTTTCGTGAAACATTTTAATTGTCTAAATCTTCACTCCTTTTTTTATAAAAGTGCATAAAACTCGCTTTAAGTTGCTATAAAGCGGGCAGGAATTGTATCTATAAATCAATCAAAGTGGTGTGCTTAACAATTTTATATGATTCAGTAGTCCCGGGAAGCCAACAATTAAAATACACAGTCCTCATTATTAAATCATCAGTTAAATAAGATATTCTTTTTATTTTATTTGATCAATGAGTTTCCCAGTGCAATTTCTATCACATATATCTTCGCTCTGAAACCAATGACAATGTTAATGCGACCCGTCCAAAGTCTTTATCTAATTCCTACTTACATTTACACAGCGTTGGCCAAGGCTGTCAGATAGATCCAACACTACCGACATTGTAAGCGAAGGTATGTTGGGTCCAATTACTATGGTGATTCGGAGGGCATTCAGATGTACCTGGATGCAATTAGTCTTTAGTAGCAGACATTATATTAATATTAGATGGGTCAAATTAGGATCGATCATAGGACAAAAAATGATATCAAGTCTCAAACTTATGTTTCTTATTCCAGTTACCATAAACCTCTAGTTTCAATGATAGAAATTCCTGAATAACCTATATGTATTGTAAGATAATAAAAATATTTTAAACGATATTAACTTCTCATTTATTCAATAAAATAAAAAAAGTTTGTTTTCTTATCGGTCACCACGCTCAAAAAGTGTAACTTGAATTAATATCAAAGGAAAAACTTGAACTAATATCAAAGAAAAAAAAAATACTGCATAAATAAAAAATAAATAAATAATTATAATTGCATAAGTTGATAAAAAAATGTTATGCAATAACTCGAGTGCCACACGTCTTTTTTATTATAGGAGAGCTTGAGGAAGTGCCTGGCTTTTATGAGTTTTGAAATAATTTCTAATTTTTCAATTTAAATTTAAATTTTGACATATTACTTTGAAGAATAAAACCAAAGCAGATCAACAAGGCCTTGAATGAAAAAGAACGAATTGGAAAAAAGCACAGCAAAAAACAACCGAAATTTATAATTGAAACTAAAATTATAATATAATACAATACGGACCCATCCAAATCAGATGCCAATGCGAAGACTAAATTTTATTTTATTCCTTTGCGTCTTTGCGTGCATCTAATTTTAAAATTCGATAGGAAAATACTAATCCGAATCGTATGCAAGTTGTATGCGCTTAACTATTTTGTTTTAAATGTTCCTATTGAGATAATAATATACAATCGAATGTATTTCAATTTATAACAACTTGCGGACTGCTGGGTTGTTTCATATTTTAAAACATAACTTTTCTATTAATTAAACAACATTCATACGCGCCGTGTGCAAGCAATTAAGTAACAATCATACGCCGTGTGTTTCGCATCCACAACCTACAATTTAATCATCATCACTCATACGCACCGGTGTATGGAAAATAAACAAATAAATAAATTACGTTTTAATATCAATAGAATCAAATAAAATCATGTTGTTTTACATTAATTAGTTGATATTTTTTCTTTTTGTTTGCATTTTATATGACAATCAATCAATTTATGCATGGCGGGAGTATGGTGATTATAATATACTCGCATTTATTATTTGTTAATAAATAATTAAGTGTTAATAAATATTTAATTTTCGTTTAAGTCAATGAATTTCATTTTTACTTATCACCAAATGAAGAAGCACATGTTTTTATTTTTGATACAAAAATTTAATGTCCTATTATAACACTCAGTATACAAATTAAAGAATTAAACTCAAATAAGTAAAATTAAACATTTCTAAACTTTTCTTTTCGATTTGAAACATATAAACAAATACTTTATATGAATAATTAACTCGTGCATAACTGCAATTGGTAAATACTCAGAAAATGAGATATATATATATAAATAAAGTTGTTGCACACGAGTATGTTGCACAATTAAGTTTATGTTGCAAGTAGATTAAAGTTTGTGATTTATATTTAAAGCAAAACAACAGATGTGACATAAAATTTGTGCTCTAAAGTTTTGCTCGACAAACTTTAACAGTCAAGTTGGTAAGGAAACAAACCGAAGCGAGAGAAATATACGAAAAACTATAAATAATATTATGGTGCAGGAAGGCAGGCAGGCATGCAGCAGGCAGGCATGCAGCAGGCAGGCAAATTCAAACATTTGTTGCAATAACAAAGGAGACAAACATTTTGCTCGGCAAAAAAAGGACACACACAAAAAGTAATAAATAGAAATATGAGGAGCCTACCAATATTTGTATTTATTAAACTGAAATGTTTCAACTTAATAAAATGTTTAAAAAAAGGACGAAGTGGAATTTTATAGTTTGAGTGCAAAGTGGGAAGTTGCGGTGAACTAATAAATGATGTTTTGTTTTCGCAAGAGCTAGAAAAACGTTGAAAATATAATGCTTATGGAAATACATGTACATACAAAATTTATAGTTGGACATGGTTGGTACAACAATATTATGATTATCGCAAACACCTAAGATTGTGACAAGCAATATATTTTCAACATAACTAAAGTCATATTAAGCAAGCTCTTGTTAGCATTTTATCATTTAATAATTACCAGGGCAAGTTTTTCAAGCTTTCTGCATGAAAAATATGCAATTGCATTTTTTCCCAAGAAAAGCATTTTCGTATAACTTGTATAAATTTGCATATAAAGCAGGCTGGAAACTCTTTTTATAGTTTATTATATTTTATAATCTAGTACAACAATAAAAATATCTTATAAATTATATTGTTAGTAAAAAGGTCAGAGGGGTATTAAGTTAACAAATTAAAAAGATAAAATAAAAATGTATGTATGTATGTACTCGTTTGTATAATAAGTCGTGGATTGGTAATACAAAAAAAAAATAATAAAAATAAAAAAATGTAATTTATAATATAATAAAATATAAAAGATAAAAAAGAAAAAGATATTAAAAGTTTTAGGACGAAAAAGAAGAAAAAAAGAATTAAAGACAAGAAACAAAGAAAGTAGATTACATGAGCAATTTAAATAACTCCCTTTTAAACGTGTTGGCGTTGCCTATTTTTTGAATATGATTAGTTAAGGTATTCATTCCAAAGACTGGTCGAGTAGGCTGAAAATCGTCTTTGAGATAAGAGGCTCTTGTATTTTTGCTGATTTATAATATTTCCGCGATTTGACTTGGCAATTATAAATCTTTTATATAAATATGCCGGTTGTTTAGATGAGATAATTTTTTGGAAAAAAAGATAAAGCATTTGTAATTTAAAAGATTTTCGAATTTGATGTGAAAGATCTGGTAAGAAAAAGACGAGATGTGCTACCGGCGGCCTATTTGGAAAATATGGCGGGCAATCTTTTATATGTTACCATCAGTTTACGCTGATCATTACTATCAGAGTTCGCAAAAATTTCACAATCGAATAGGAGAGACGGTAAGAGATACGTTTTGGCTAGGAGCATGCGAATAGCAAATGGTGTTGAATCTTTAACTGCCCACAAATTTCGAAGTACAGTGGTCATATAATCAATAATAGTGTTGTTGATTTTTATTTCATTGTTATCAGAAGTTCTCTTCGCTTTTGAAAGGAGAATACATTTTGATTTTGTGAGGGTTTATACATAATCCATTGAGATTTGCCTAAATACTAATTTTGTCCAAATCATCATTAATTCCACTCACACAGAGGGAAATATTAGCAACATTGCAACTTTTATTAAGCTGAACGTCATCAGCATACATATGAACTTTGCTGTTGATTAAAATATCAAGTCATTGATGTAAAGGCAGAATAAAAGAAGCCCAAGTATGGAGCCTTGCGAAACTCCCCTATTGATATTGAGTGCTTCAGAGACATCATCACTTAGCTGAACTACTTTGATAAGACGATATACATGTTTAGATGTATATAATAAACAAATACATATATTATATAAATGTGATATGTACACATAAAATAATTTAAATGGTATCAATTTTTTTGTATGTACATATAAACACTAATTTGTTGTTATATTTTATATTATAATTTTATAATATAAAAAACTTTGAAAACTTTAAAAAAAATATGATTATATTTTGTAATAAACATTTGCTTAAGCAAAACTGACTAAAAATGATTAGTCTGTATTTTTTCGGGTGCATATTTTTGTGCATATTTTAACATTTTTTTTAATATTTTCTTGCATATTTCAATAATTTTTGTGCATATTTAAACTTACCCTGATTAATACCATAACACCTGCAACACCATCGAACTGCAACAAAAAATTGTTAATCCTCTTATGCCCAGCTGAAGAAGAAATTGGAAAATTATTATTTTTCAGCATCTAATTTAAAAGAAAAAAGGTGAGAAAACATTAATGAGTGCCTTGAAGCACCCTTCGTCATTTAGTAACAAAAACAGTGTATTAACAAAAACCAGTGAGAACCAAAACATTCGGAGAATTTTCGCAGCACGCGGCGATTTATATCACCCAAAATAATTACCTTTCACATCAGCAGCTAAGGGGGCACTCCGGTAAAAGAACCAGGTGGAAGGTTAACTGAAAATAACGGCAGAGGTGTGAGCAGAGGCAGAAAGCAAAATTGAGTAATGCGGCAACAAGCAACAGCAAGGCGACATAAACCCACATTGGAGAAAATACAGCATCATGCTTGCATCGGCCAAAATGCAAGGGAACTGCAGTAACGAGCCAAGCTGCAAAACAACCAATATATAAAATGCTGATGACCAAATGAATCTGGCTCTTTTTCCAGCTAAAGTTAAAAGTGTTTATGTCTAAGAGGACCCCGGATACTGCTGAAATATTTCCCAGCTTCAAACCCGGAGAAACCGGAGGCTCGTTACAAACCAAATTTCTAAATAATAAAAGACAAGTATATCTGCCGGAAAAAAGTTATCGTGACGACCGAGGAAATAATATAAGAAATTAATGAAGAGTGCGTTAAGGCAGGGCTAATACACAAAAATAATTATGACTAAAAACGATCCTCACCCATGTGACACCATAATAATGTCATGTTCTACATAAATTTGATTTTTTTAATATTTATATTATTCTTTAAATTAAGCTTGAGGTCACTTTTTTTATAAAAATCATCCTATTTCGTTACCCTTTGGTTAACTTCTGCAGGAGGAAAAAATCAATAAACAATTTAAATAGCAAAAATTAACAAATTATTAGTCAACAATTTATTTTTCCGTTTTGGTTTAAAAATTGGTTGTCAATTAATAAAAATTTTTTTGAAAATTATTTTGAAAAATTATGAAATGAACTAATTCTTAAAATTTGAAAACATTAATATTGTATTATTTCATTATATTATATATTTACTCCTTTAGACTTGAAGATTAAATGCCTATAATGGTGTGCTGCACTATCAGTATCAGCTCTAAAATTATTTCTAAAATCTGGCGGTATATTAATTATCTGTAACATCTCTAACATATAACGATGTTTATACTTATTTTCTGAGTTCAAAATAGATACATTATTAAAGTGCGGATAGTGATCTGAATTACGGCAATGTAATGATAAAACTGTTTTTTGTGATGATGTATAGTTTTTGTATTTTAGATTAGACTTATGTCCTGCTAATCTAGTTTTAAGTTTATTTTTTTGTTGTGCTTACATAGACTTTACCACAATTTTCAATATCATTACCCTTGCATGGTATTTTGTAAACAACATTAGATTTATCTAATTTAAGTATTCTCTCTTTTGTCTTAAACCAAACGGAAAAAGAAATTGTTAACTAATAATTTGTTAATTTTTGTTATTTAAATTGTTTATAGATTTTTTTCCACCTCAAGAAGTTGCCCAAAGAGTAACGAAATATCGAGATAAAATTAATTAGGATAATTTTTATAAAAAAGTGACCTCAAGCTTAATTTAAAGAATAATATAAATATACATTTAGAAAAGTATGATCTAATTCTCATTTTTGATTTATAAAACAAAGGATTGCAGCTTTATCCACTATCGAACATTGATTTCATTGGCTTCTAAAGAAGCTATTGATATGATCCACTTATATTTCTATTTAATCAAAATCACAATTAATATGTGTATAGCAAAGTATTATTTTTTACTGAAACAACATTTATCATTCACACAACGTCATTATAATATATATGAATTTTACCATATAACTAAATCATATTATAATTCGACAGCAAGCATAATATGTTATCATTATAGTTGTCTGATTCACATTTTTTTCTTTGCTTGTAGAGTTTTTAAAAGTTGCTTTAAGCAGCTTACTAATTTTTGATTCAGGTTTATGGCCGATAAATAGCACTTGCCGTTCTATTTATGACCAGTATGTACGAGTATGATCGTGTAGCTTTCTGGATTCTTATAATTTCTTACAATTCTTATAATTATACTGAGAGATCAGAATATGTTAATTAAATTTGCATATATTTTCAAAATATTTAATTTAAGGAGCTTTTGAATTTTTTTCCATTCTTTTAATTTTTATTTTTAATTTGAACACTTATTTGCATATTTATTAGTTTATTTAGTTTATTATTAAATAATGCATTATTTAACAAGTGTTAAACCTCGATTGTGTGAGTGTTTGTTGGTTTTTTGCTAATTAAATTAAAATTCGTTAAAACTTTATTTAATTACAAAACCGAACACTCATTAAAAATTTGTAAATATTGTGTGTTTAAGGTGTTTTACATGGCACAGTGGTTCGCATTAATACAAAAAAATTAAAACTAAATATAAATAAAAGAAGTAGATAATAATAGAAGTTGTAGACTGTTGCGAAAACCGAATAAAAAATTTCTATCCCTGTTTTTTTCAATTCAAAGAGATTATGTCAGTCAAACCAATTAAATGATTTATTTAGAAAAACAAGTTTTAACTCTTAAAATAAATGCATTTATTTAATTAAAATAAAGAAAAACCAATAAAATATTAAAATTAAATAAAAAATACACATCCTAATGTATGTAAATTTGTACTGATAGTTTTTATCATGTTAAATATTCAAGTTTTTAATGGGAAAAAGTGTATTTATGTAGAAAAAATTTTTTTAACTGCCATTTCTAGAAGCTTTCGTAACACCAATCTGTCTTCCAAAGAGCTTCTATTCTCCTCTGCCTACTAAAGACAAACTTTATAATATTTTTATAGACTTCTGACATTTATTTTTTAATGTATTGAATCTAACAGTTCTATTTGACTTTTTTCCAATGTGATTTCTTTTTCAATTCAAGTGTTTTGAATGTTTTCACCGCTTTCATATATCCAAGAATTTATTTCTACATTTGCGATTTCTGGAGTAATTTCTTGTAGATACTCACTTTAAACTGAGTTTTTTTCAAAAGCAGAAGCAACACGCAAAAACTCTTTGTCATTCCTAGAATTGCGGTAGACTAAAATGGTTTTTGTAAGTAAAGATAAGATTGTAAAAACGTACGGGGTAGTTTTTAATTCATTTATAAAAAACTAAAGTAGAAAGCGAATAGAAAAACTAATCATTGAGGTTTTGTTTTTTTTAAGTTGCGTTAACAGAGTCAGTAGTGTTAAGAATTTAGATGTTGGGATTATCGAGGAGTTGCGTTTATCGAAGGTTGCGTTGACCGAGGCTACACTGTAAAATGAAATAAAATAAAAATGAAATAAAATAAAAATAAAATAAAATAAAATAAAATACAAAGAAATATAACTAAATAAAAATAAATAAAATAAAATTAAATACAATAAAAAAAGATAAAATAAAATAAAATAAAATAAAACAAAATAAAATAAAAGATAATAAAAAATATAATAATAAAAATAAAATTATAACAGTAAAATAAAATAAAGCAAGTTCAATAAAATTAAACTAAATTAAATATAATGAAATAAAATACGATAAATAAGATAAAATAAAGCAAAATACAATTAAATAAAACAAAATTTACGGTAGTAAAATTAAATATAATAGAATAAAATAAAATAAAGGAAAATAAATAAAATAAAATAAAAAAGTAAAACAAAATTCAATAAAGTTAAATTAAATAAGATATAATGAAATGAAATACAATAAAATAAGATGAATTGAAAAATATAACATAATAAAATGAAATAAAATTAATTAAAATAAAGTAAAAGAAATTAAAATAAACTATAAGAAGTATAATAGAATGAAATAATATGAAATAAAATACAATTAAATTAAATTAAATAAAGTACAACAAAATAAAAGAAAATAAAATAAAAAAAAATAATAAGAAATAAAATAAAATTAAATAAAAATAAAATAAAATAAAGTAAAATAAAATATAATAAAATTAAATAAAAAAATAAAACAAAACAATACATAATAAAACGCAAAGAAATATAATTAAATTAATTAAAAAATAAGATAAAATAAAACGCAATACAACTAAATAAAATAAAAGAAAATAAAACAATATAACTTAGTAAAATAAAATATAATAGAATAAAATAAAATAAAATAAAATGAAATAAAACAAACTAAAGGAAAATAAATAAAATAAAATAAAAATATAAAACAAAAAACAATAAAGTTAAATTAAATAAGATATAATGAAATAAAATACAATAAAATAAAATAAAATAGAAAAATATAACATAATAAAATGAAATAAAGTAAATTAAAATAAAGTAAAAAAAATTAAAATAAAATAAAAAAATAAAATGAAATAAAATAAACTAAAACAAAATAAAATAAAATAAATTATAATAAAGCAAATGAAATTAAAATAAAATAATATGAAATAAAATAAAATACAATAAAAAGAAATAAAATAAAATAAAATAAAAAGAAATAAAATAAAATAAAATAAAAAGAAATAAAATAAAATAAAATATTATAAAATAAAATAAAAGAAAATAAAATAAAATAAAATAAAATAAAATATAATAAAATAAAATAAAATAAAATAGAATAAATTAAAACAAGTTACAATCAAGTGAAATAAAATAAATCAAAATACAATTAAAAAAAATAAAACAAAATACAATTAAAATAAAATAAAATAAGTTTGATTAAAATAAAAAAAAATACATTAAAAGTTAATAGCTTCGCTCACTACAGTTAATTTCGTTTTTAAAAATGGAAAAATTTCACATTTTCACTAACTGAAAAGGTCATATCTGCAGACTTGTTAACAGTTTTAGTCACAGTATTTAGTGAATTTATTATTCGATATATTCTCCCAATTTAATTTCAAAAAGTATTTTTTTATGGCCTGTCTATATACAAACATTTCATTGGTGCATGTTTTATTTATATTTTCATAAAATACTATATGCCCATGCAGATAGTAATCGATAGCAGCGTCATCTATCGGTTCCAGAAGTATCTAACCTCTCAACAGGGAATCAACCACATACACACTCTCAAAAAACTTCATAGAAATCGGTTAGAATAAAAGAACTTGAATATTAAGGTAATCCAACAGTGATTCTGCTTCACTGTTCATTACTATGTGTTATGAAGTGTTAAATTATAAAGCATACTTTAGGTTGAATCGCCAATATATATTTATTGTAGCATACATTTAGGGTTCATTAAAAATGTTTTGTGCATTTTGAAAACTAATTTCAGTGAAAAACTTTTAAACTTTTGCTTGTGGTTCATATAAAATGTATGTTTTGTTTGTTTTTTTTTTTGTTTTTTTTTTTTGGTTTTTGTTGTCATTGTTTCGTTATTACTAACACCATTTATTGTTATTAAAATAATAATTTTGTTTTAGTAATTTTTAGTGTGTTACTTGTAACACAACAACAAAAAGCATTGAATATGTGACAAAACATTTATTTAACAGCAGAAATATATTCATTTATACACAATGAGAGATGTGTGCTTGTGTTTGTGTGTGTGATTTAAATATCGCAAAATTAAATTTAGGATACTTATTTTAATTTGCGTAAAATATTTTAGTTGTTTTATTTTTTCTAAACTGCTTAATTTAAATTTAAATGACTAAACAGCCTTTGGCAGCCATTTTGCTTTGGTGGCGTCTGTTTAATAAGATTCAATCCTGTATGCCAAATCACCACGACAGCTTGCACGATTGAGCAGGAGTTCCAAATGGTAAAACTTCACCATCAATACAAGTTTTTTTTCAACAAACACAAACTGCGAAGCCTTTTTGGATTGTCTGCAGAACCACCCAGGGTCAAGGCAGGAATCGAACCTACGACCCCCAGACAAATAGTCTAGTACACTATCCACTGTCCTACGGATGCTCCGCAGCTGACCTGAGAGTTCAAATTTATTGAGTGTAGACTTGTGGGCAGTTAAAGATTCAACACCATTTGCTATTCGTATGCTCCTAGCCAAAACCTATCTCATACCGTCTCTCCTATTCGATTCGTAATTTTTGCGAACTCTGACAGTAATGATCAACGTAAACTGATGGTAACATGTAAAAGATTGCCCTCCATATTTTCCAAATAGGCCGCGGGTAGCACATCTCGTCTTTTTCTTACCAGATCTTTCACATCAAATTCGAAAATCTTTTAAATTACAAATGCTTTATCTTTTTTTCCAAAAAATTATCTCATCTAAACAACCGGCATATTTATATAAAAGATTTATAATTGCCAAGTCAAATCGCGGAAATATTATAAATCAGCAAAAATACAAGAGCCTCTTATCTCAAAGACGATTTTCAATCTACTCGACCAGTCTTTGGAATGAATACCTTAACTAATCATATTCAAAAAATAGGCAACGCCAACACGTTTAAAAGGGAGTTATTTAAATTGCTCATGTAATCTACTTTCTTTGTTTCTTGTCTTTAATTCTTTTTTTCTTCTTTTTCGTCCTAAAACTTTTAATATCTTATTCTTTTTTATCTTTTATATTTTATTATATTATAAATTACATTTTTTTATTTTTATTATTTTTTTTTGTATTACCAATCCACGACTTATTATACAAACGAGTACATACATACATTTTTATTTTATCTTTCTAATTTGTTAACTTAATACCCCTCTGACCTTTTTCACTAGCACTATAATTTATAAGATATAAAATATAAGAAACTATAAACTATAATGTAGTACCGAGTCCATTTAATTTATTATGTAAATGTAACTTTAAGTAATTGCGAAAATGCATGTTTTTGTAAATCAAATTAGTTTAGAATTTTCATATTTTCCTGGGAGGGCCCTTAAGAGGTGGTAATTAGGAGCCGGATTGTTTGACAAAATGCTGCGAGCAAAAAAACTAATGGAGAGCGGTCATGCATTTTACCACCCTAGAGGAGACTCCTGTGTAGTTATGGGATTTTTTTTCTCCTACGTATTTGTAGTAATAATAATGGATATTTTGTATGGGAATTCACTCAATGATAGGAGAGCGACTAGTGGGATTCGGTCATGCATTTGACCCGTCTAGGCTAATCCTAGGAGCTGAAGAGGCCTTTGTATGAGAGCAAAATACCCCTGTATGAGTGATTCTATGTCAGTTATGGAATTTGTTTCGAAAATTATATCCTTTTTGCTTCCCCTTTGAGCTGAAAGAGGGGCCCCATCTAGGCTCATGTATTTTTTTTGGAATCTCTCAAAGTTGGGGTGCCTAGCGCATTCAAATCCTGTTAAAGTTATTTTGACTTATCTGCATAATCAACTTTGCACGATTTTTTGTGCAGATAAGTCAAAAATACTGTTAAAATGTACTTACCTGCCTTAAAGTGCTACTAAGCTAAAATGTTCAAAAACATAACCAAAAACATTTTTATTGATATATTATTAAATTTTTATTTTAAATCAAAGATCATTTATTTGTGTGTGTATTGTGTATAAATATTTTAAGACTGCCAAAAAATACGGTAAATATGCAGGTATACAAACAATGTTTCGGAATAATAATTACAGAAAATATATATTTTTGGGCAGTTAAGTCAAAACGCACCTAACGTTAATTTTTTGTATGAAAATACAATAGTTTTACGATTTAACGAACTTAATTGGTGGCATTCCTGTTCGTCGTTAAATCGAATTGTTCGTTATATCGGAAAGCTACTGTAATATTAAATTGCAAACACTTTTGAGAATTTCTCTTAAATGTGCAGGTACAAAAAGGGCACTTAAAAACGGAATTTGTGTAGGATTTTATAGAATAGTGACAGAACTTATTAATTAAGAGCAGTTAAGTCAAAAATGCCCTTAAACAAAAGGCAGCTAAATGAAAACTACTATACTAATAAAAACACTATCCCATACCCAACGTAAAAATTGTTTTCTATTTTGTAGAGCTCCTTTGCGGACATTTACCACATTATTGGACATTATTGGTTCGCGATTTCGATAACGCGGGCGCAGTTATTTGTGCTGAAAGTATTTTTAACTTATTGCAGACACGAACCTCAAAAACTTTTCAGTGTGAGAAAACGATTAGATTTTATTACAGATGAAACGGTGAATACTTAAAAAACTGCGGCAAGCAAATCTCTTCTTGATAAATGAAAATACAGAATTTGTTTCATAAATGCAATTTTGTTAACTTTTTCTGACTTTTAGGAAGCGGTGACGAAACAAGTTTGCCACTAAAAATAAATGCGATTGCTAAATAATTTAGGTGCACGTCAATTAAATCTACTTTTGTGGTTGTTTATTTATTGCTGAAATAAAAAATGTTTCTATATCGCTGTGGATAGCAGTCAGTGATACCAACTCAATTGTTTTACCACTAAATTTAGTGGTTTTTATTTGTGTTTAGTAGGAAAAAATAATTTTTAGTAGTTAGTTGTATTCGTCAGTAGTAGGATTGATAATTATTTGTATACAAACATATAATCGACTTTTTATTATTTATGCTAATCAAAACGTAGATGTCATTTAGGCCCAATTAATACGAGAAAACAAATTCATGCATAAAATTCCTAGTTTTCTTTGTTGCTCTCACCAAAAAATAAACCCGGGCATAAAAAACGATAAGATTTGAAATAAATTTTTCGTTGTAAGCCTCAAAGGAAGTTTTGAAGGTTTTTAGCATGAATCAAGAAAACAAGATTGCGCAGGTCCATTATTTTGTTGTGTGTGATTGTGTTGCGTTGTGACGTAGACATCGAATATGTGTTGTAAACAAAAGTGCATTTTTGTATGGAAAGTAAGCCGGAATGTAAAAGTTTGGTAGCTCGAGGAAGCTCTTCTGCAAATAGCTTCAATCCTAAACTCAAAAGTTGTACTCGACTAAATCTCTCTTCTGTCCATTTAAATTTTTTTTTAAATCAGTGCACCTATTTAGAAGTTATTTATTTATTTTTAGTTTTGTGTCAAAAATCTCTTACACTTTTTACAACAAACACTCATTTGTATTCTATGATGACGTAGATGCGCAGTAGATATTTATTTTGTACGGCTGAGTGCGCAATCTTCTTTTCTTGATTCATGAGTTTTTAGTGGTATTTGATGGTCGATTTAGTGGAATGAAATTCAAAGTCGTGGTTTCACTGGTCGTGGTTTTATCTTCTCCCAACTCGGGCTGATTAATAATAAAAACAACAATTTTATTTTATTTTTTTTTTTTCAATTAATCTCTTTTATTTTTTAGGTTTAATTTTATATACCTTGAAACATTTTTTTTTACATTTTCTATATTAGTAAAACTTTTACTTTTTATTAATTTTTTTTTCTTTAGCGAAAAATTTATTAGTTTTATAATAAATTCTTACAGTTTTATTAAGGTTTCATTTAATTTCTATTTTTTTTTCAACTTGTCATCATAAAAAATTACACTGTACAAAAATGTTCACGCAATACTTTACAAGGAATAATCGACTTTTGGTTATTTTACTTTCAATAAAAACTTTATTTTCTTAGTTTCTTTAAAGAATAAAGTTCTAAAGGTTTTATAAAAAATAAAAACACAATTCAAAATACATTTGTACTACAAAACTAAAATTTCTAAAATGGTATGAAAAAATCAAAGAAAACTATTAAATTGCAAAAATAATATGAAATTTTTGCAATTTCTTAAGTGGAAAATTTGTTTTTCAAATCGTTTTTTTTTTAATTCTACATTATATAGCAATTTATTATTTTAAGGAGGGTTCAAACTATATTTTCAATATCGATTTTTTTTTTATTTTAGAATTATTGACGGTTTTTGCCTTTTAAAGATTTTTATTGTTAATTATTGTTAGTTTAAGCTATTTTTGTTTTTAAATTAAATTAAAACTACTTTGAAGGCTTGTTATGTTTTACAACTTGAACTCAATTTTTTTTAATTCTACAATTACAATTTTGTTAAATGAAATACTTTTTTGTTGCGTATTTTCCATTTTTTTTAGATTTCTTTTAAGCTTTTTATGAAACAACATTTAAAAACCAATTTTTTTTTAATTTTCTATTATTAACTTAATTTACTTCCGGTCCTTTTTTAAAACCATCTGAGGGTCTAGAAAGTATATATATTTTTTTCTTCATTATTTATATTTATAAAGCAATTTATTAACATAAATGCGCCCCAAATTACCAAAGAAATAGTTTTAAGTTTTATGGCAAACTTCTGTCAAGGACCACAAACACGATAAAAATACATCAGGCAATGCATACTTGGTGGTATTAGAGGAAGTTTGGCTGCTGCATTAGTCAATTAACGGCTGACCCGTCCCAACTGCAAAGTCCTCATTTAAGTACAAGTATCGTGCCTTCGCAGCAACAGAGTCGTAACTCAAATATATACATATACATATATTTTTCTAAACGATCTTAACGTTTTAAATTTAATCACAACTGAAAGGAATAAGAAAATAACTCACTAACTCTCAAGACGTGAGAATTTACAAGATAACTGCATGAAGCTCTTGCGATCTTAACGTTTTAAATTTAATCACAACTGAAAGGAATAAGAAAATAACTCACTAACTCTCAAGACGTGAGCATTTACAAGATAACTGCATGAAGCTCTCACACAACATGAAGCACAATATGATGGTGTTTAACTTTGCATTATTAACTCGAGAATCATCATGTTATTTGAGTTATGATTATAAAGCAATAAATAAATGCTCGTTCGAAAGACGTATATTTTCAAAATATCACTTCAACTTGTTTATTTAAAAATGGAAATAAAAAATAACATATTTTTGATTTTCGGGTTTTGGGGCAGTTTAATAAATATCATTTCGTTTTCGCTGTCGCACGAACTTGAATTCTTTGACACACTCAATAAAATATGTATGTATAGAAATCCTTGTTATTTTTCAGTTATAAAATATATATTTTATTAAATAATTTATTCAAGCTTTGGGTCCAGAAAATAAATATAAATGATTTATTTTATCTTATCCGATATTTTGCTTTCTCAATGGAAAGCTTCTTCAGGGATATATTTAATTAAAAATTAATAATAATAGTTAATAAGTTTTTATTGGTTTGTGAAAACAATAAATGTTATTATTAATTTTTAATTAAATATATCCCTGAAAGAGCCTTCAATTGAGAAAGCGAAATATCGGATAAAATAAAATAAATCATTTGTATTTATTTCCCCAAAGCTTGAATAAATTATTTAATAAAATTTAATAAAAAGGTCGACTAAATCAGAATAAATTTTATAAAATATTTATTTTTGGATATAATTTGTTTTTTTAGCTCTTATTTAATTATAAGATGCAAATATATAATTATAAAATAATTTTTGTTTTCTAAATGCACTAAAATAAATTTTAAATTTACAAACAATTTTTGGATTATTTTTTTAAATAAAATTATAAAGAAAAAAATACAAAGAACACATAAATCTTTTGAAAAATTCTAAGCTAAACTTAATAAATATATATTTTAAATAAAGGAAAAAGTTATTTTGCTAAATTTATTAAAATGTCTATAGAAATGAAAGAGGAAAGAAAAGAAGATTAAATTAAATAAAATTAAAGTTTGTTTTCCACATTCTACACGGTCGACTTGAATAGGAAATTTAGAATAGAAATCACTCAAAATACTAAAAGTTTTTCATAAAAATTTGTTAGATGGGTGTATCGTCTGGATTGTCGAAACCGCACTAAAACAAAACGGAGAAGGAAGTGTATTGAAAAATTTATTTAAAAAAAAATTTTTTAAGAAATATTATTTATTAAATTAATATCATTTAAAAAAAACTCTTCTTAAAAACTTTCACTATCAGAGACCTGATTTTGTAAAATATAAAGTTTGCTACCGTTTAAAATTTGCAGGAAAAAAATAATTTTTTTTTTAAATTTGAATTGAAATTCAGACGCTTCGTTTTACAAAATCCTTAATTTTATAAAACAAAACGTTGAATGAAATTTAATGCTCCTATTATGATTCACAACTCAACTAAGTTGAATTGTCAAAAATACAACTAAACTCAACTAGTTTTTTGTATTATGATTCACAAAGAATTTTAGTTGTCTTCGCAACTTAACGAATACAACTAAGTGAACAGCTGATTAAAAGTTGAGTTGAGTTGTAATTCATAAACAAATAAATCAACTATTAATTTAGTTGTAAATCATAATAGGAGCATAAAACTGCCCACACACGAGTGATTTGTTCGTGTGATTTGTTCGTGGTCGACGTCTTTTTACTTTTTAATGGGGCTGTGCGCACACAAATCGCAAATAATTGAAAATTTCCAATTTCTTGTGATTTGTTCGATGTGTTAGTGGGCTTGTGCACGAACATTTTAAAATTTTTTCATTTTTGAGTACAACGAAACGTCAAATGTGTACAAAAATTTTGAAATTTTTTGTATTGTTCAATTTTAATTTGTTTTACAATGAAAACCCATAGTATTGTTTGTGGTAAAATGAATGTGTCGGGAATATAAACTATAATTTTTTGTTAGTTTCTAAAGTTAAGAAAAAAAGAACCGCTGAATAAATTGTAGAACGCGAGAACCTACACTCGAAAAATCCAGAAATATAATTAACATGAGTTAGGTAGCAGTTTGAAATCATTATTTATAATTTTTATTTATTATGTCCTTGTCGTTACGAGACGGAACGTTATTTTTACGTTTTAAATAATACCAAAAGAAAACATATATAAACAATAATTGAAAAAGCGTATGCTTAGAAACGGTCGCTGGTGGTAAATCAAGACATTGTAGAACTTGTATGTTGAAATAACAATAGTTCTCGTATTCTTTTCTTGTAAGTAGCAGACAATTTTTAATTGAATTTATTGAAATTTTCCATATTTTTTAATAAAATTACATGTGAACGCATATTTCGTCTAAAAAGCCAGTCCATTTGTCCATTTGTTTCTTTTTTCTTCTCTTTTTTTCTTAATTTTTTATGTGCACAAATAAATTACATATAATACTTTTCTTTGGACGTTTAAGGTTATTGTGATTTGTTCGTCGTGTGTGAAGAAACGGTACGCAAACAAATCACTCGTGTGTGGGCGGCTTACGATTGCAAATAGTATTATTAAGCTAAATGTTCCTTATTCAGTTATTCAGCAAGATTTGAGCTTTTAAAAGTCATTTAAGAAATTGTATGTTGGAATAATAAACATTTTTGTATTCTTTGTTAATACATGCAGGATTTTTATTTAAAAAAAGCCATGTCAAACTTAAGATATAAAATTGCCAAAATAAAAGGCGTGTACAAGTCGACTTTAATACGTTTGCCATTACAAATAGAGGGCTCGTTAAGACGCTGCGTTAAGGAAATTAAAAACTTACAACAATTTTTTTTAAATGATAAAACAATAAATTATTAAAAACGTTAAAAAAAACTTAATATAAAATAATTCTACACACAAATTACAATTTTACTCTAAATTATAAAAAAAGAACACTAATACAAAAGAACTGTTTCTTTGTTTTTCAATTTAATTTCAATACATTCGGCTGACAGTTTGCTGTACTAAATACTAAAAGTGTCTAAAAGGTTGGACCGCTCTTCTCTTGACTTTTTAATTTTGGTTTTTTATTATACTATCATGTATGTATGTTTGTATATTCACCAGCATCAGCTTTTAATTTTATACTTATAAATTTGTTTGAAGTTGCCTAAACACTTTTTTGTAACACATTTACAAGAATTTGTTTCTTTTTTTTTTAATTAAATTAAATATTCTTAAAACTTTTTTTGTGGATTTTATACAGTTTTATCAATAAAACATTTCATACTTGAAAAAATTTCTAGATTTTCTAGAGCCCATTAGCAAATGTTTTTGTTCCTGTCGCTGTATATCGTCATCATCATCACCATCATTATCATTATCATCATCGTCATCGTCGAAATCATCCGCCTCATTATTGTCCTGCTCTTGGTCCAACAGCTCATCTATCTCTCAAATAATACTCTCATCATTGTTGCGTGTCAAACGAATTGTTGTTGTTGTTGTCGTTTTTGGACTATCTTCCGTGAAACCTTGTCTCGTTAAACGTATACTGGGTTCATTGCAGGTGGTGGTGGTCACAACAATATTTTCATCATCATACAAGTCTAAATCTTCCTCCTCGTCATCATCATCATCATAATCGGAGTTGGTGGTCGAGAGTAGAGCTGTAGTTACTTGATTCTTCTTATTACTGCCGCTTGCCAAAACTGAACCACTCAAGCCGCGTCTTATTTGAGCGCGTGGTGTCAATTTCGGTAACAATGGCTCACGACCATTGACTCGCAAAACTGTGTCACTGTTCCCGCTGGCATAGTCTGCTTTTTCCGCATCGGCTAACATTGAGTCCCATTCTTCTCCGGCGGGTTCACACAGCGATTTCGAATGTCCATGGTAATAAGATTCCTCGGGGATAATGTCTCTGTTTATGTGTGTTAGTTTTATTTTTTTGGTTTTCGAAATTTTTGTTTTCAATTCAGTTTTTGGTAGAAAATTTAAAGGAAGAAAATTTTGGAAAGAGAGTTTATGAAATGAAGTGATTAATGATTTTGCTACTATGAAATAAATTAAAAATAGAAATTAATTAAAATTATTTAAGAACATACAAGATAAGTTAAGAGACAAGCATGATCTAATAATACAGGTTTGTTTAACAGGCATTTTGTTTTTGTTTAAAATCGCTGGGAAGTCAAAAACAGTTGAAGAAAATTGTATTTTATGTTAGTGATGGAAAATTAAATTTTTCTTTGGTAAAAAAAAATATTTCAAATAATACTTTTTTGATCCTCACAGTACTAAATTGAAATCTTTGTAATTTTTTCTTTAACTAAAAACATATAATGAATTCTATTTGTTGTTGCGTTTATGTTGTTATCGCAACAAATATAATGGTTTTATCTGATACTAAACTTTATTCTTTACCCATTTTTTACACCAAGATAAAGGTTTAAAATTAAAGTTTGAAATCACATTGACGTTCACTTCAGAGTAAATGTTCAGTGCCGATTCGGACATTTGAGAGTAAAATGCCGATCTTAATGTTAAACTATATTGATCTTCTTCAAGACTGCGAATATTTAAAAAATTGTAATTTCCTAAATTGTAATGTTTCTGAAACTAAAAATACATTTTAGTAGACTTGTGCCACCTTAGTTCCTTTTAGCGATCGATCATTTTAGTTCAATCTTTAAATTTGAACTATGTCGTTCAGTTAGTTCAATCGCTCTTTTTGATGTTGAACTGAGCAAGGCGTATTTAACCAGGTGATAGCATTACAGCAGCTGACTGTTCGTTACGAATGTCAAAATACATACAAAATATTTTTACTTTTTTTCTGTATCTGTTTTCTTTGTTTTATGGGTTAGGTTTTTGACATACGGAATGAAACTACACAAACAAAAATGCCTGTTGTTCTTGTATTGTTATAATTGTTTTCCTAATGCTATCACCTAGTGCATAATCTTTGTCGAACCATATGAAAACGTAGTAACCCAGTTGTCAAGTTGTTATTTCCATAAGGCTGAATGCAGATGGCGCAATATAAGCACGTGCAAGGTTGCAAAGAAATTGTGGCCTTGCTATAACTATAAGCGCTCAATACAACTAACACGCAGAAACCGCAAGGACATCTCGAGGGTCGTCGCAGTTGTGACGGGGCACTGGACGGTTGGCAGACATGCTAGTACGAGTTCTGTCGTAGTTGTCGAGAAGAAAGCAAAGAGGAGACAATCTTCCACTTTCTTTGCGAATGTCCGGCTTTGCATATCTCGAGACACAAGTTTTTAGGCAGTCATGTACTAGAGGACCTTTCAGATTTATCAGAGATAGGACTGAGCGATCTTATTAGATATCTCAATGCGACGGGTTGGATCTAGTATCAATCACTGTATCCGAGTACTTAGATACGGTTCCACATAGTTTGACACCGACGAGTGTAGTGGTCCTTTCAAAAAGGAATCATATAGATTCTACTTGAATGCCTACGTGTAGTGGGCAGCCACGTAAACCAACCAACCAACCAACCCAGTTGTCAAACTTTGTTTACATTTCATTGTTTATAATTTCTGGTAATTAATATCTAAATTCAATAAAAATAAATTAATGTGACTTGTTTCGTAATTTGTTTAGAAAAAAACAAAGATAACAGTGTTTGTGTAGATTAATTAATAAGCTTTGATTTTTCCGTCTTGTATTTCTCAGCTACGAAAACAATCTTAAGTCTACAGCCATGTCTTCACCACAAGCGCACTTCATACGGAATGGTAAAGGATTATATTCTAAAAAGTGAAGTTGAATTATATTCGAAAAGTTGTTTCCACTGCTGAACTATGGCCAAGGGTATAATTTAGCATTCGGTGGATGGTTGATTGAATACTAGTTTAATCTTTCAAAGCATAATAAAAAACTATTTGTCGATTTGCACACTATTGAGTGAGTTAAATAAACATGATGATGGCGGTAAAATCCAATGAGTTTTAGAAATGATTTTTGGTAGAACGGAAAGGAACTACTATTTATTAGCAATTTTACTGACGTTAATCAAACACACGAACAAGGAAAATATTAATTGAATAATATAAAAGAGCATACAGTTATAAAAAGTACTTCAAATATTCCCTTATGTTTGTACATGATTTCAAAATGAATCTTTAATAATGGCAAAATCGTTCATTTGGTTCACATTAAAGTGTTTATGGTATGACACTAAACCAAGGAAACGCGGGCATCTAAACCCGTTTAGCCCACGCAAAACCAAACATTTCAGCATATTTCGCATAATCGCAGAACGATTAATCTATCTATTTGATTTTAAATATCTACATGCAACAAAAAGCTAATTGTAACGAGATGTTTAGTAAGTATTACTAGAAATTTTATTCTTTAGTAATTACTGGGACTATGATTTCCATGTAAATACATGTTTTATGTCGAAAACAAAATATCTTTACGAATCATATTTTTTTGTTTAATTTGGATTAGGAAAATTCATATCTTAAATTTTATAGACGAATGAACATTTGCACTCTAGAAATTTATTAAATTTCTTGTAATTTTAGTAAGATTTAGTTGTTTTCATATAAAAATTGCCAGAAAAACATTTTTAAATGTCAAGCCGATTTATACAAGTTGTTTTGTACGGGGCATTATAGTTCAAAACTGAACTATTTAAAATGAAAATTTCATCTAGTTCGCCGAGTTCAATTGATTGAATCGTTCAATTGAACTAGTTCGTTCGTGAACTACCCAAGACTACATTTCAGTGTAAGACTTTCCTGTTTGTGCGCTAAATAAGTTTAAAATATTTCAAAACGTTCTTCATGCGTAAAGCGAATCGTTGTGGTCCTTGATTTTGTCATACTGACCGATAGTAAATATTTCGGACAGAAAAAAACCTATAAGTGTTAAAGTAACATATCAATCAAAAATAGGCTTGTACTTTAACCACCCGTTCAATTAGGTCGTCCTTATATTGTCGTCAGTAATTAATCCAAAGATTTATTATTTAAAAGTATGAAAAATTAAACTATTTCTCAAGTTAAGAAAAACCTAAACTCTTATGCAAAATCCTATTTTTCAGAAGTTATATTCAAATGATTTTCAAATGATATAAAACCCAAAGAAATATTGTTGAGAGTTATCACATTTTCATATCTGTTATGGAGAGTTATTTACTTTTTGTGAGGCTTTTTAAATTGGAAAAATATTGGAATTGACAGTTAATTAATTTTTGCTTGGGACTTGTTTAATTTCATTGAGACTTATTTAATTTCATTTAAACTTATTTAATTTCATTGAGACTTATTTAATTTCTTTGGAAGTTATTTTATTTGTCCTAAAACTGCGGTTCATACAATTCTTTTCTTCTTATTTCATTTCTGTCGAGACTTTCTGTATAAGAAATTTTTTTACTCTTGTCAGGACTTCCTTCATTGGGAGATATTTAATTTCTTTTGGAATTATTGTATTAGAAATCATTTAATTTACAAATTAATTAATTTTTCACTTTAGTTGTCATTTCATTTTTTCCCGTTGGCCCTTTTTTAATTTTCGTCAAAATTATTTCATTTGCGAACTCTTATTGCAAATCGTTCTTAATTTGAGATCGAAATTGTTTATTACTTGAATATGTAGCAAAAATTAGTAAGAAAAATGGTACATGAGATAAAAACAACGTGTAACAATGGGTTAATTTATCATTAATTAGTGATGATAAAATTTGTATATTATTAGTTGTAGAGCAGTGTTTACTGTAAAAACAACTAATAATACAAATAACTCTCGTATGCTTTTTCTAGACATTATTTGCATAAATACAAATTTGAAATCACATTCATTCGAGCCACCTAAACAGTGGCGGATACAAGGAAACACACATGAACACTGATGATGGGAGTGTAGCGGCTCCCGAAAAAAAACGTTCTTTCTGTTCTGCCGTGTAAGTTGAAATTAATTAGTGTTAAAATTGTCCCTTGTTCCTTTGGAATATTGTCTCATGTCCAATTTTTTCGGACTAAAAATGTTACGAACATATCACTTTGAATTAAAAACTAGTAGTGAGAACTGTAAAAGCATTTTTAAAAACAAGCTTAAGACGTTGACTCTTAAAATACTTTCACTATGTTATTATTGTTGAATTATACTGGAAAGTGATTGTTCAACACGTAGAAGTCAAATTAGCTTGAAAGTACTAAATGAACCGGAGGAGTAAAATGGGCAAAAAAGTACTAATTAAAATGTTTGTTGTACCAAAGAAAAATTTAATTTTCCATCATTAATTTCAACACAAAACTTTTCACAATTTTCGGAAATTAAAAAACAAAATGCTTCAAAAAATCATCTGAACTATTAAATAGACCTGTATTATTGGATCATGGAGACAAGTTTGGGAGAAATCTGAGAGAAATATAAAAACACTTTCAACTTGAAAAATATCTTTATTTGGAATAGAACTAATTTACAATGTCTCAAACGCTGCATATTTGCCATTTTTTCCAATTATTTTTTCATTGACTTTCTAATAATGAGTTGATTTAAAAAAAATTTATTTCAAAATATTTCATTTCACCCAAACTTTTCTCTATAAAATGCATGAAGTCTTCGTTTTTTGTAGCAGAGATTTATTTTAAAAATCTTCATGTTATTGTTGTTGCAGAAATTATGAAACAAAATAAAATACAATTAAACAAAAAACTTGCAACAGTCAATCGAAAATTAATTGAATTTGATTGGAAAACACTTTTTCAATATTTCTGTAAAAATAAAAGTTTCCTTTCAAAAGATACTTTTTCCAAATAATTTTTTTTTGTTCTATTTTTTAATTATATATTTTTTTTAATTCAGCTGAAAGTAAATTCTCTTTGGAGCTATTTTCGACCAAGTGTTGCAACTGAAATAAATTACTTCTATACGTATTTAATTACTTCTTTACCGTTTATGTTTATTAAATAAAATCGAAAATAAACTTCCATAAAACCCTGTTTTAAGCAATAAATCCCGCCTTGTTTTGAATGGTAATATAAACAATTTAAATTGAAAACAAGGTTTTAATGGAATTTATTTATTACAACAATTAATACAATTAATAAAAATATAGATACTCGTAAATGTTAAAAACAATATTAAAAAGAAATAACTAAACATGCAAATTAAGAAGGAAAAAAAATAGAAACAATTTGAAAATTTTCTTTTCACATTTATTTTCCAAAAGTATTTACAAAAGCCGAAATAACTTTAACAATTAAATTGAAACATTTAAATTCGTTTAAGTAAGACTTATTTATAGTGATTTAAAAGGAGTTAGAATTTAAGCAAAAGCGTTAAGGATTTTCGTTCGAACTTTTAATTGCAAAAATTATAATTTGTTAGTTTTACACAATCATAGATTTCGAACGAGTTTTCTTTGAAAAACTAATTATAATTATACATAATTATACATTTAAGCTTAATTAACAGAAAGGCTCATAACATGCAAAGAAAGTTTGAAAATAAAATAAATAATTTATTATTAATAACATAAAGTAGCGGTGTTTAAAGTAAAATACGTGTATAATAAGTAAACCAATACAATTTTGTTAGTTACATTTTAAAGATTCTTGGAATTTCCATTTAATTTTAAAATTCTATTAAAGGAATATAATTTAAATTAATTATTTCATCCTGCAACAAACTGCAACATGATACTAAAATTTATTTGAAGTAAAACAGCGTTCTCATTTTCTTTTTGAATAAAACTTGATTAAGTGTAGGTCTTTGATATATTTTTATGTTGACGACTTTATTAAAAATCCTTAAGGATATTTAAGTATGTATATAATTTTAAAAATTATTTTGAAATTTTTATGCATATGCAAATGTGTATGCACTTATGTGCATATATGTGTGATATAATAAATGATTTTCTTAAACATATTTTAGAGATTCTTATCTTTCATTTAATACGCATATTATATACACACATGCATACAGGGTGGGACAACTTCGACTGACTGATTTGAAATTACAATGATTTGTTTTTACAATTTTGTATTATAAATTTTTGTTTGCAGGTAATAAACAATTTAATAAAATTTTCTGTCTTCATACTCAACGCAGAAACGTGTAAAAGTTTTTAAATTTTATTATGTTGTCCAAAGATTGATGCACGGGTTGTTGGGGAATTGTGGCTGATACGATAACTATATTTCTTTGAAAATAATGCTGGGGAACTTAAAACCCCGTGTTCGTGGCGATAAAACACACCATGTTGGAACATTTTTTACGTCCGGTAATTCTCAATAATCCTGACATATGGTTCCAGCAAGATGAAACTACAGCTCAGCGATAGACATAATGGCGATTCTGCGAGAAATCAGTCGGCAGAACTTGGCCCACCCTGTAGAAGTTTATTTTTATTTTTGTATTTTTTTATTTTTTTATACGCCCTTTAAAACTTTGTACTTCATTTAAAAGGATGTCAGGAGAGAAAACGAAAAATTGAGTACGCAATTTTACTACGAATAAATTTTGGTCTCACGTTTATATTGACTTTTTCAAGTATGAAAATGGCTGTTGCATGATTCTGTTAGTAGACGTGCTTTATTGTTTTTTTTTCTTTTTTTTTTGTTTTTACTAAACTTAATAAAACCAACCTAAACCAAAAATTTAATACTAATGTAATAACTGAAAATCCTAACAAAAACAATTTTCTCTTTGTTAAGATGGCAATTTTTCTAAGAGCAATTTTTATTAAGACTCTAAATTTTATTAAAAATTTCTTTCATAAAATTTTTTTTTTGATTTAAAAGTTAGTTTTAATACGAAAGTTAATTTTTATTAAAATGGTACTCTTTATTAAAAAGTACTTTTTATTACAATATAGCTTTTTATAAAAAAAAATACTTTTTATTTAAAAAAATACTTTTTATTAAATAAAAAATACTTTTTATTAAATAAAAAATACTTTTTTATTAAAAAAAATACTTTTTATTAAAGAACTACTTTTTACTAAAAATATACCTTTTGAAATAAGTCACTTTTTATTAAAAAAAATACTTTTTATTTAAAAAATGCTTTTTATTAAAAAAATACGTTTTATTAAAAATTTACATTTTATAAAATAGGTACTTTTTACTAAAATCGTACTTTTTATTAAAGAAGTACTTTTTATTAAAGAAGTACTTTTTATTGAAGAAGTACTTTTTATTAAAGAAGTACTTTTCATTGAAGAAGTATTTTTTATTAAAGAAGTACTTTTTATTCAAGAAGTACTTTTTATTGAAGAAGTCTTTTTTATTAAAAAGTACCTTTTAAATTCAAGTTACTTTTTTATTGAAAAAATACTTTTTATTAAAAAAATCCTTTCTATTAAAAAATGCTTCTTATTAAAAAATACTTCTTATTAAAAATTTCTTTTTTATAAAAGAAGTACTTTTTATTAAAGAAGTACATATTATTAAAGAAGTAGTTTTTATTAAAAAAGTAATATATATTGAAGAAGTACTTTTTATTAAAGAAATACTTTTTATTCAAGAAGTTCTTTTTATTCAAGAAGTACTTTTTTATTAAAGAAGTACTTTTTATTCAAGAAGTACTTTTTATTCAAGAAGTACTTTTTATTAAAAAGTTACTTTTTATTAAAAAATACTCTTAATTAAAAAATACTTTTAATTTAAAAAATACTTTTTATTAAAAAATATACTTTTTATTAAAGTAATTTTTATTAAAGAAGTACTTTTAATTAAAAATTTACTTTTTATTAAAAATATACTTTTTATTAAAAATTTACTTTTTATTAAAATTTTATTTTTTATTAAAAATGTTCTTTTTATTAAAATTTAATTTTTTATTAAAATTTTCTTTTTACTTTTTTTTAAGAGGAACTTTTTTGTGAAAAGGATTGTTTTTATTAAAAGAGTTCAGTTTAATAACCAATTTATTTTAATCAAAAGTTACTTTAAATTAAAAAAAATTAAACAGTGACTTTTTACAAACATGGTTTTTTAATTTGAAATATATTTTTTATTAAGAATGTACTTTTTTAAACGTTACTTTTTATTGAAAAAATCCTTTTTTAAAAGGTAATTTTTATTAAAAAGGTGCTTTTGTTGCAAAAAGTACATTTTTTAAAATTAACATTTATTAAAAATATACTTGTTATCAATAAAAAGATGACTTTTATTAATGATAAGGTACTTTTTTCAATAAAAAAGTAGTTTTTATAAAAAAAGAAACTTTTTATTATTGAAAATGTACTTTTATTAATAAAAAGGTAATTTTTATAAATATGAAGATACTTTTTATTATTGAAAAGGTAATTTTTTAAATAAAATGAAACTTTTTATTGTTGAAAAGGTAATTTTTTTTAATAAAAAGGTAATTTTTATAAATAAAAAGATACTTTTTATCAATGAATAGGTACTTTTTATTAAAAATAAATGCTTCATTAAAAAGGTATTTTCTATTAAATAAACAATTTATTCAAACTAATTGTTTCTTTCTTTATTTTTAAACAAAAAAAAACGAAAAGTTAATTTTGTTAATGGTTTAAATTTAAAAATTATTGTATAAATATTATTATGTGCTTAAGCTAACATAATTAATGAGTTAAATTTATGTAATCGAAGATATTTTAGAAAATTTTCTTATTTTAATGATTTTCTAAAGAAAACTATCTAGATGTATTTACAAAATTTAGCGGACGTTTTTTGTTTGTTTTCTCATCCTTTAGTAACGATTTATTTGCTGTTAAGTGGTACAACAAATACTACCGGGTTAATTGTGTTGTGTTTTAGGTATGTATGTACACAAATACGTGTATGTGTGTCTCTGTGTGAGTGTAAGTGCAGATGTTTTTTATAATTTGGTGATAAATATCTTATTATCTTTAAAATTTTCAAGTTCACTATCACTACAATTAAAAAAGAAACGAAACAAGAAAAAAGGAAAAAGGGGAAAAGGAAAAAAATAATAATTGAAGTTGTAAATAATTTTGTTTGCCAATTAAATAAAACAATAAAAACTTTAAAAACTCGGGGTCAGTTAAAATGAAAAACTGTTAAAAACTGCGATAAAGTTAATATTGAAATGTAGAATTAATTAAAAAATTAATGTTTGACTAGTAAAATGGCATTTGGTTAAGAAAAAAACAATAAAACACTAATTTTTTTTGGAAAGAAACTAAAAATATTAGTTACAGAATATGAACTGAAATTGTATTGTTTGTTAATTACATATGTTACTTCTTAAAATAATTATTAGAAAAAAAATTTTGTGTAAGCAAATAAAATATTGATAAAAAGTGAACACATTTATTTTGTGCAAAATTATTTTTAATTTATTTAAGAAAAATTTATCATTGATTTTAGATTCCTGTAATAAAATCTTAATAATAAAAAACGCAACTTTTTAACAGTATATTTTAAGTCAAAAGAAAAGGTTTCAAGCGTTCGTCGAATCATAGAAATTACTCAAAAACCTAAATGATATTGATATTAATTGTATTATAATTAATTATAAATATCAAAATTTTTATTCGTCTTTTGGCCCATGATTTTGCAAAAATGCAAATGATTTTACAGAAATGCGAATGCAAAATATCACGATTTTTGTATGAAATATAGGTTTTTTTAAGTAGCTTATTGATACATTTCAATTCCATATATCGACGATATACATACATACATATCGATGGTCATACGTTGACAAGTCGTAACTGATTTTCACAATGTCTCAGGTGATGAAATCATATTATAATTCAGCTGAAAGAGTTACTCGCCAAAATTATTTAGTAAATACCATTAAATAATTTTTGTTTTATTTATTTTGCGGCTAAGAATATTTCTTTAACAACTTATATAACGTTTTCTGTGCTTCCTGGGAAATAATAAAAAATCTGTAACGAGGTGTCACCGTATGACCATCGATATGTACATATGTATATCGATATTTTTAAGAAAATATCGCGAAACAATTTGCTGGTTGTTTTTAAACAAAATCCCTTTTAACTAGATACGACAGAGAAAGGAGGAGATTTTATCATCCGTACTGCCTGTAAGGGCTTCCAGATAAAATTGGAAATAAATCCACAATATCCCGATATAAACATAAAAATATCGTCATTTCTGCTTTCATAAATTCTTCGTTCTTTGTTCTTCGTCTATCAATCTTCGTCTTCGACAATCAATTCGAATATTTAAAGTTAATGTTTGAACACACAAATGCACAATGCGCATAAAAATAATGTGAAACTGGAACAATTTTTCCGTCGCTACTGCGCCACTGTATGCTAAAAAAAATACAGTACAACCTCCATAATCCGGACAGATATAGTTTCAGCTACTGTCCGGATTAGTGAATCGTCCGGACTATAGTTAAAATAAAATTTTAAACGCAATACATGAATGGAGGGCTCATAGCTGAAGTGAACCAAGTCACAGAAAGACAATTCGAAGATATTTTGAGTTTCAGTAAATGAACTGCCATAAATTACATATAAAATGAGAGCCATTGACTTGGGTTTTTTACCGTTACCTTAGGAACGGAACACTTTTTTTACTTAGTCCATTACAGAACTAAATAGAGTGAAATTTTGAGGAGAATTTCATATTAGTTTTGAAATTTTTAATATTTTATGACTTGGTTCACTTCGGCTCTGAGCCCTCCAAATGAACATACATATGTACATACTATGTATATATAATTTATTTTTATTACCAAAAAGAATAATATTTACACACAAGAATACAAGAATTCATTTGTATTTAATTTATTTACAGAAAACATAAAAAAAACATACTAAAAGTGACGAAAAATATTCATTAATTTTGAAAAATAAGAATTTATTTTTGTCACATACACATATCTTTATGTAATTTGTCAGCTTTATTTTTAAGTTCTTTTTAAAATAAAATATCTTTATCTGTCGCTTTGGTTTATTCAGCCCATAAAATAGCTTTTGGAAACAGTTCGCTACGCAAACTCAATTAAACTAAAATATTTTAAATTTTAAATGCTTATTTTGTATAGTGGTAAAATAACGAAAAAAATTTTCTGAGAGAAAAGAACACTTGTCCAGACTATAGAGGAAAAATTTCTAAGGTGTCCGAAAAATTTAAATGGCCGGCTTACTGGATAGTCCGAATTAGCGAGTGTCCGCATTAGGGAGGTTGTACTGTACTATATTTTTTTTGTAAAGTACATTAATTGCATTAAAGTGATCAGCTATTACTTTATATAATCTACTTTTTTTTTATATGCATGTCATATCTAGATGTCTCATCTCAAAACTTATTTCTTTTTTTTTTTCTTTTGAACTACCATAACAAAATACAAATTAGAAACATTTCAAGTTGAAACCTGTTCATTGTATTTAAAAATCAATACTTCAAAAGAAATTGCAAATTGGCAAATCGTCATTTTGCAAAATTTCTGAGATAAATCGTTAAATGTGGCAGCCTCGTTTTCATCTCGCGTCAATTGGGATTTTGTTATGGTTTTTACTCTTATTGTGATTTTGTTGTTGTTTAAAGGAGAACTCATACTCATTTGTTTCATCAAGGTCTCGTGCTTTATGGGTCGGTTCTCATTGTTATTAAACTGATTATTCGTTTAAAGTTTTTTTTATTTATTGTTTGTTGTTTTTGTTTTGTTTCTTGTGTGTATTTTTAAACATTTTTAAGGGCGTATTATTGATATTAATTGAAATTTCTTTAATTACTCATACGCGACGGGGCTTGAATTCGTTCAACATGTTTGAAATTGAATTTTTTTCTTAAATAAATTTCACATAAATATCTTCTGTTTGGTGCAAAACATTTAAAAACATTTAAGAGTTAACATAAACTTTCACACTTAACATTTATTAATAAATAAGTAAATAGATTAATAAAATAAAACGTAATTAAACTAAATAAAATCATGCGCTTAATTGAAATTTTTTTAAGTTTTTGTTAAAAAAATGGTTTTTTGAAAAAAGAAGTTTTTTTTAAATAATATAAAAGAAGTATTCAGGGTAAAGTTATTAGAACAAATCTGTAGTAGTAGTAGTAGAAGTAGCTATTGTAGTAGTGGGAAGATCGGTATTTATAGGATAAGTATTATTATGAAGTAGTTTTGGTGATTGATTTAATGTTGATGTTTGTTGTACACTCGTATAAGTTGCAGTACAAGTTGAAGTGTTGGAGGTGGTAAACTCATTTCTATCACTATTAATGTCATCATCATGATTACTGCTAACGCTGCGAAAGTAATATATGCGGCAGTTTAATTAAAAAACTGAATTTTATTGACTATATGCACGTAATGGATGAGCAACAGAAAAAATACACTTACAGAAATATTTATACACTGGTTTTATTTATGTTTATATGTATGTGTATATACAGCAGCCTTAATGGAATGATGTATTTTTGGCATTGAATTTTATCAAAGTTTAAATATGTTCTGTAGATTTTGGTTTTTTAACATTAACATCACCATATATAAAATGAAGTATTTTTCTTTTGATAAATGATCGAAAAATATGTTCATTTGTAAGGAATAATATGTAAGTTGCTTACTTTGTGTTTATTTTTATATATGTATAATATATATTTTTTTATAAAAAATAAGAACAAATTTGCATTTGTTTTCTTTTCGTAGTTAAACGATTTTCTTTTTCTTTCATTCTGTAAAACAGTGTACTTGTGTGATAGTTGTTGGTAGGGGAGGGGTTTAAAATTCCTTAGCAGGACTGCATGTACTATAAGGTGGACTTCTAGTTGTAGTTGTAGCAGTTGTACCGGTAGAAGATGAACATGTAGGAGAGTTATCATATTCATTATTAGTAGCAGTAGCAGTAGTAGTAGTTGTGAAATAAGTAGCAGAAGTAGTAGTAGTAGGAGTAGTAGTAGAATTTTCAAAATTAGTAGAATTATTATCATGGTTGTTATCAGTTTCATTAGTAGGTGTCGTTGTGGTCGAGGAATCATTGGATTTATAAAAATTCTCTATTAACAAGGGACTTATTTGTATTTGTACTCTACTGGGCCTGCGTCCAGTAACCAATAGGCTGGAAAAGAATAATGCAAACATAAGGGTACTCACTCACACGCACAAACGAAAGAATATAAAAGAAAAGTTAAATCAATAACAAGGATAATTGTATTTGTAAAACTTGTAACAAAATTATTTAATAAAAGTATTTAAAAAAGTAATGGAAGGATTCAAAACAAATAGTAGTGGAAAAAACGAAGGAAGGGGGTGTAAAAAAATTTTCAGAACACAAATTAAATAAAACGATTTGTGTGTTGCACTTTTGTAATATCTGTAAACTAATTATGGGTGGGTGGTTACGTGGAATTTTAAAAAAATCTTCTTAGTTGTCAAACTATAACAATTAATTTTTGCCATAATTTAAGGAATAGTTGGGTAAACCGTGTGATTGTGTTAAGTGAGAGTTTGTTGGTAGTCAGGACTGGGTGTTTTATAAGTGTTGCTAAAATAATTGTTTTTTTTTTATTCGTTTAATAAATAATGATACAGGCACAATTTCGCTTTAAAGAAAATGTTTGCTAATTTGTTTATATTGAAATTGAAATTGAAAAAAATATTATCAACCATCCAATTAATTAATTTATTTACGGTGGATTCACCCCCATTTGTTTCGGAAAAAATTTTTGTCCGCACAAAGTTCAGTTGACTGAAAGTTTTCTGCTGCAGGATTCACTAATTTGAAAAAAAAAATCCGGAATATCAAGGCTGACATATGAAATATATAAATAAAAATAAAAACCTGTGACAAATTGTGTAGAAGATATTATAAAAGAGAAGTGTTTCTGTTAATACATACTGAACTAAACAAAGCGAAATTATTTTCAAGGACATTTATAGAAAAACAAACGAATTTGCTGTAAAACCGCTTATGAAATAATATAATGCGGCAACTCAGTTAAACTTTGTCCGGAAAAAAATAAAAATTAAACGAATACAAATTGCAAGTTGTCCGAAGGAAATCATTTCTTTTTCTCTCTCAGAAGAGAGACGTCATACTATATATGAAAACAAATTTGCCCGGAAAGGAATTTTGTGAAACCAGCTTTAAGCAATAAAAAACGTACGAACGATTAAAATGTTTTAACACGATTTTCACCAAATAAAATTTAACAACAGGACGACAATCTTTAGTCAACACGACTTTGTACTCCACTGCCTTGCCAGCGCAATGGCAGACGCGTTTTTTATCGATAGTGATAGCATTATTTTAGGAACATACCTGCCCAGTGAAGAAAAAAAATATGCACCTCCACAGATTCTTTCTCAAAAAGTATATCGATATATCTTGTGATTATGCTTTGAGCACATCATTATATTATTATATATTTATCAACAAAATTTGTGAACTCAAATTAGCAAATATTTTCTTTAATAACAACAATTTGTTTTTAAAAAATAATGAGATCAAGGACAATAATTATTTTTTGATCTGCAATACATTCGACAAATGGACATTTACATAAATAAATAATTCTTTTGTTACTAATTCTTAAAAAAGACATTCACAATAAGAAATGGGAGCTCGTTTTAATAAAAAAAAACACACACATTTTTATCAATAACTTTGGAAAATGTGCCTTCTTTTATTATGGACATCAGATAAATGAAATAATAATCAAATAATTACATATGATTTCGATATTTGAAGATTTAGACAGAATTAAAAATATAATAAATTTATATTGAAATAGTCTAAATCGGACTTGCACAAATTTAATAGAGCGAAACATGTAAACCAAGTTGGAGCAGTGGCGAATCCAATACGCCTATGAAGGCATATTGCCAACTTCATATTAATTAAATAAAGTAAATAAAATAAATAAATAAGGACCCAGAAGAATTCAGTTCGCCACAACTGTTATGAGCAATTTGCCAGGATATAAACAACCGGTAAGCGGAAAAAAGTATACAAAATAAAAAATACTTTTGAGAAAGTTTATTTCAATTCGTATCAATTGTGCAAGAAATAACTATATTAAATTGATTTACTCTGATTACATTTTATTTAAACGCTCTCCCTCATAAAAGCTAAGCTATTACAATATTTTATTAAGTTTAGTAATTCTTAGAAAATAACTTAAAATTAACTGTCGTAACCATGATAAAAAATAAAACTTAACTATTTCATTACAAATTTTTGTTAATTAAATTTTTAATTTTACAGTTTTAAGCGTGACAAAATTTAATAAAATTCTCTTAAAAAATCCAATAAAAAAGAAGCAGACAAAAACGTTAATTGGCTTTTTCTAAAGGAACTACAAATGAAAGGAAATGGAAAAGCTTTTAACCCAAAAAAAACCAGAACCAAAACATGCAACTTTTTTAATGTTTTTGTTAATTAATCAAATATTAATTAATTAATCAAATATTTATATAAAATAAAAAACGATACAAATTTAAAAAAAAAAAAAAAACATTTTAGAAAGGAAAATTCACTCACCCACTTAATTCTAGCATAGAACCACGGCGTACATTACGACGATGGCTAGCTGTCACCGGGAAGGGTCCAGCATGACCCTCATTTATGCACGAGCCAGACGATATCGATTGGGACCGTTTGTCGAGGCGTGGATTATACGCAGTTGAAGGCACAACCATGCTGCTTAAGGCAGCAGCTAAAGCTGGATCTGAACCACGGACTGTACTGGCTGCCTCTAAGCCATCAAAGCCAGCAATGCTGGTGCCACCTCGGGAGCCTGCACTTTCACGACGGAAAAGACCTATGACGGACTTGGGCTGTTTAGGTTTATTTATACCACCTGAGTGCATTTTTATTATTTTTTAGATATTTTTTTCAATTTAAATTTTGATGTTTTTATTAATGTGTTTGTGGGTGTGCAAAGTAAAGTGAAGTGAAAGAGGTGATGTGATTTGAAACGTGCATTATTAGGAAGCAGTTCATTACAAATTACATTTTTATTTTTGTGGCATCATCATTCGTTATTAATTTTAAGTGTTTTTTTTGGAATTGATTTGTTTAGAGTTGTGGGGATTTTGTTGTAAAGAGTTTTCCAAATTGATAGTTGAAATTAGAGTAGAGTAGAGAAGTAATCGAAAAATATACGGGAAAAAAAGAAAGAAATTAAATAAATTAGAATTTTTTTTACAAACTAGAAAAGGAAACTAAGGAAAAACATAAACGGCAAGCAACATTAAGATTATTATAATGTAGTTGTTTTTTTTTTGCAGCATTCAAAATTTTTTTAAATGTTTCTTAAAAACAAAAATGCTTGATAACATTTAAAATTAAATGATATTTTATTTATATTTTGGTAGACATATTTACATGTACATATCTTTTAAATTAACCACAAAATTAATGATTTAAAATAAGTTTATTTTAATTTAAGCAAATTAAGCAAAAAGAAAAACAAAAAACTCAACATGCTTTTTATAAAATAATAATATTGACTGCTTAATGTTTTGAAGGAGCAACCAGCTACAAAATTAAGCAAAAATTCTTATGATTTGCCTCGATGTTACGAAAAGCACAGTGTTTTGTTTAGCATTCTGTTTTTACTGAAATATACAAGAACTTACTGCCAGGCCCACGGTGCTGAACGAATTCTTACTTTTGTACAATTCAAATGTTGTTTTTGTGTTAAAATGTAATTGCACGAAAGAAAGAATTCGTTCAACGTCGTGGGCCAGGCAGTAAGTTTTGTTTACGAACAGCTAACAATATCGAATACGAATTGTTCTGGGTTGTCACCGAAACCAATATAGTCGGAATTTGATTTGAAAAGACGACAAAAAATACTTTTCTATGATGAAATTCAATGTTATTGGTTTTATGTTCAATCTAAAATTACAATCTGTTTTGAACATAAAACCGATAACATTGAAATTCATCATACAGAAGTATTTTTTTCGTCTTTTAAAATTCAATTCCGATTATATTGGTTTCTGTAAAAACCCCAGTTATCTTCTTTTACTTTAATTTAAAAATTATCAAAGAAAAATAAAAACGTTCGAGTTCTTGTTACAGCTTTGATATTGTTTAAACTTTTAATTTGTTTTAATGAAAGTTTAATATAATATTTCCGGTTGTTCTAAGAAATATTTGGGTAAAGTTCCCTGATGATCTGCATTAGCAACAGTGAAATGCACATAGGAACAAGCTGCACCCCTCAATAATCAATTTCATTTTGTTTTTAACAAAATTATTAATCTTTTACTAAATATGTAAAATACAAATTTTGGGAATTGAACTAGTCTTTTTTATTTTAGACTAGTTTAGTGTACTTGAATTGAAAAACCAACTTGAATCTGATAACAAGTATTCAATAAATTATAATTGAAACAATTTGAGTACAACACATTCGATTTAATTGGCAACAATCGTCTTAAAGATACGAGGGACACTCAAGCAGCTTTTGGGAAAACAGCCAAAAAAACACCGTTTTTTGGTTTAATTTTTCTTTTATATAATTCTAGCAAAAAACCGACTACAAAACTTTGCAAGGGCGTGGCTTTTTCCACTTTTTCAATCATAATATTGTATTGTGCGAGAAACCTAATGCGTGTGCAAAGTTTCATAAGAATCGTTTAAATAGAAATAGTTGAAAAATAACACATGAGATAAACCAACGTGTAACAATGGGTTAATTGAACGTTAATTAGTGATGGAAAAAATTGAATGGTGAAGTTGTGTTTGCTGTAAAAACAACTAATAATGCCTTCTACAATACAAATAACTCTCGTATGCTTTTTCTAGACATTATTTTCATTAATACAAATTTGAAATCACATTCATTCGAGCCACCTAAACAGTGGCGGATACATGGAAACACACACGAACACTGGTGATGGGAGTGTAGCGGCTCCCGAAAAACAACCACCCCTATCGTGAATAACAAGTGGAATTTTTGTTCCCATGAACTTTTTATTCCCCTCGAGGGGAAAATTGCTATCGATAATCTCCCGTGAACTTTTTTCCCGCAATCAGTTCTCAGTGAATGTATAAAAGGGAAGAAGATTTGTAAAGCACATTTTGGTTATAAATTAAATGTTTTTAAATGTAAATAAAGATGTATTTAAAATATTTTAGGCGCAGTGAATAATTTTATACCAAAAAGATGCATACTCTGCCCAAAAAGGTTTTTGTTTGGAATTCTTATTAAAAATAATAAACAGTATTTACTGATCTTGTCCTATAAAGAAATATTTATAAACTTAAATATGTAATTAGAAGAAAAATGTTGAAATTACAAGATGTTTTTATTCATTTCACCTACAAGAATTAAGTGAACAAAACTAAGGGAAAAGTGGAAAATTCCCACTGAAAAATATTATTTATGATAAGGGAAATTTATTTTCTCACGCGAACATTTTTCGCGGGAATTATTCACGATTGGAACATCAGGGAAAAGGGAAATATTTCGAGGGAAAATATATTCACGATAGCGGTGAACCTTTTTTCTGTTTTGCCGTTTAAGTTGAAATTAATTAATGTTAAAATTTTCCCTTGTTCCTTTGGAATATTGTCTCATGTCCAATTCTTTCTGACTAAAAATGTTGCGAACTTTAGCCAAAAATAATAATCACTTTGGATTATAAAAAAAAACTAATAACAACCAATTTGTTCGAAAAATAATCACTTTAAATAATATTTATTTAGTTTTGGCGTGCGTAAAAACTTGTCAAGTTTCATAAGAATCGATGAAGTCGAAGTTGTGGAAAGAGAATATTTAGTTTGCGTGGGCGTGGCACTGCCCATTTTTTTTACGGCAACTTGAGGCGTTTTCATAAAAATTATTTTAAAAAATAATTTGAAAAATCATTAATGCTGCACGTCTTGTTCGGGATTTGAACTTGAGTCAAACCAGTAAAAACTTCATTTAAAAACGCTGTGCTTTAATTTAATTGACTATTTAATTTCTATTTTCTCTTGCAAAGCTTCTTTAAAAATAAATCTAAAATCTTTTATATATTGTACGATATATTTGTTTTATACTTTACCTAAAAATGTAGCACTTGGTGAATTGTAGGCCAAATATTCTTTATTGGAGGCCCATGCAGGGAATTCATTTTGTTGTACAGCATCAGATATTTCATCGCCTTGACGCTTCCAGGGCAATTGTGATTCGGTGGCTGTGGGTGTGGCAACACGTCTCTCATCACCCGAGTCCCTGGAAAGATGCCTATCTTCCTCGGGAATGGCATGCTCTGCGACTAGGAAAATATTTAAAAGCGAAAATTAATTGATTAACAAATCGTTTGTGAAATTAATTTAAATTTTAAAATATTTGCAACAACATAAAGCTAAACATAAAACAAACACTTTCAACTCAAATACTAATTTAATTAAAATAAACAAAACTTTTCTTTTTTGTTCAACAAAAATAAAAATAAAAAACTTGTTGATACAATCAAAGGAAATCATGCAAATGGTGTAGAAAGTGTGTTTGTGTGAGTGTGTGTGAAAATCAAAAGTTTAATTTCAGTTATTGAGCAAAATTACATGGTGCTTGGTTGGGAAAAAGAAAAGTGGAGAAAACATATTTAATTCACAGGCAAATGTCAAACTCTCAACGATGTAGGCGTACATGAAAATTATTGTGGCAAATGTGTAGTTTTCCTTTCAACTTTTGTAGAACCTTCACAAAAGAATGCCGAAGAAGTCTACTTTTACTTGTAGTATATATCATCGAACCCAGTGGTGCCATTTAGACATATTACGCCGTAACTTTAAGCGATTTTTTATTATATGTATGACTACTTGTTTATAGTCGAATTATTGAATTATAATCAACTGAATCAACTTAATCGCGTATAGAATTTTAGGTGAAATGTGTTCCATTTTCTTCAAATGGCGATCGCCAATTCCTTATCATTATTAGGTTTGTATACTATTCTGATTTTATTCAGGTTTAAATACATTTTACAATTCTCTTAAATAACGAAGGCCGGTGTTCCAATTTCGAAATCACACTTTGGTCCTTCTGTTTTTTTAACGTATTATGGGCAAATCCAGATAAAGATTTTGTAAGTGGAAATGGAAATCTAGCGTGCCGTGCCGTAATTAGAAGCAGCAAACGAGTGGATGCCACGCAATTGGTACTCAATTCCATCCGTAACAGTGCACTATTAATTAAAAGTAGTAATTTCCATTAAAACGACTACCGATGGTGTGAGTTTTAATGCACCCTGAATTCTCTACCTATCAAAAACAAAAGAGTAAAAAAAACAAATTGTTGACAGAGTCACCAAAAAGACACCATAATTGTTGACATAAATATTGACATGGATATACTTAACCCCATGCTTCCTTCAGAGCTGTTTCAGATAAATTAAAATAAAATTGTATTGGTGACATCGTCAGTATAATTTTAATATTGACATTTCCTGCAGGTGGTGACAGCGTCTATAATGAATCAGTACAGTTTTATTATTGACATTTCCTGCAGTGTAGTGATATCGTCAATAGTAAATCAGTACAATCTTACTATTGACATTTATTTCATATGGTCCCACAAGAACTACCTAGTCAGTATTGACGCAGTCTCTTGGTAGATTTTGTAGTACAAGACCGTGTTAAATGTCAATAGTATATAGGATTATTAGTAGGGCTCAATTACTCAGTAGTACTGGTGACATTGTCAAAAGCTAATCAGTATAATTTCGCTATTGACATTTCCTGCAGGGTACTTAAAAATGTACTTGAATTTGCATTTTGTTTTTGTACTTTGTATTGTGATTTGATAGAATAAATTCTGTATATCGTGACAAAATAATCGTTTTGATTTTACTACAACTATGTTCTGTAATATGATTCATTGGTAAAAATTTGGGATTATACAGATAGTCTGATTTGGCTTTAAACATACATAATAATATCTTGTTTAAGATTATGGTCATAACAATCATGTGGAAATAGCAATACACGCGTGGAAATTGAAATATTTACAAAATTACATTATAGAAGCCATTTAGCCAGCTCATTATTGGTTTGGCGCATATGCCAAAATGCCTGATAACACAGAAGCTTTACTTGAAGATTTCTCAAAATATACCCGATAGACATGTTGGTTGTATTTTCATCACTGGTTCCGGCATACACATGTTTTGAATGCAAATGTACAGTTTTGTACACGTTCATGAATGTTATAAGTTAATATTTTTTATTGAAAAAGGAAATAGCTTGTTTTGTGCCGCATATGGAATTTTTTATTTCAAAAGTAGCATATCGCACCGCATTCGTATACTAACTGCTTTGTATTGAGTTAATTGTTCACTAAATTTCTTTTCTGACAGTCCAGAGAAACAAGTTAATGGATTTAAGGTCGGCCAACAAGTCTCCGCGCAGTGGTTCCAATTGGAAAAGAAGGATAATAAATCTGTAACTTTGAACGATCCGATTACAAAACGATGTATGTAAAAATGATAGAGGGGGACCTAAGCTCTAAGAATAATCACCTTTATTGCAGTTGTTGTTGTAAATTTCGTCGTTATTTGTATTTCAATGTAACTGTTTTAACATCTTTTCATGTTATTTCAAAATGGCTGCAACATTAATTCTAAATGGCTTAATAGTTGATTCGACATTGATTTCGTTATTTTGACATGACAATCTCTTTGATTCAATTGGCGTACAATGTCAATTCAACGTGATTTCTAGTTGTTTTAAAGTGGATAACTATAACTTTTATTTTATTTGAATATCATGTTAAATTAACGTGAAACGCTTATGAAGCAAAATTGTTAACAAAACTAGTCATGTAACGATTACGACAATTAGACTAAGGGTGATTGGAATTCAGAGCACCGCCCTAATCTCTGGCATGGAAAACCTTTTGCTTTTGTTTTAACTATGTAACTTTTTTATTATCGAAATGAAGCAAAGAAAGCATGCAGCAATTTATTTTGTAAAATTTTCTACGAAATATTGTTGATTTGAAGCAAAATTAATGCTTGATGTCTTTGAAACCATAAACAATTTTGCGAAACAGGCTTTGTTTTCAAAAAGAGGGGGTATTCAAAATACAACAAATCCCATTCCAAACTTAATATTTTTAAAAATGGTCGGTGCCCCAAACCAATAATGACCTGACAATTTAACACTGTCAAATATTTCTTTTAAACTTTGTGTTTACTTTTGCCTAAAAATATATGTGCACAACGCAAGTACATATGTACATACAAGTATAAATTTTTATATAAATCAAAAAAAAATTGAAAAAATTAAAATTAAAAAGGAAAAATTTTGAATCACATCATGCACAAAAATGCCATGCTTTTTTTTCTTGTTGTTTGATGTTCAATCCTGTTGATTTTTATTCAATAAAAATCACATTTAAAAATCAAAAGACTGTAAAGATAAAAATAAATGAACAGAGTAATTTATTTGGAAAAAAAATAAATTAATTAATTAAAATATAAAATAAATAAAAAACAAAAGAATGCGAATGAAAGAGAAGTTTAGTAAAGCTGCCTTTACAACCAACTGAGATCTCATCTGGGGGATTAGTTTATAGAGTTGAATACAAATGACTCCGAATTGAAATCTAAATAAGAGTATCACTCAAATTTCAACTTTTAATCAAATCATAGAGCACCCACCCTCCTAATTTAAATTTCTAACTCTAGGAAAACTACATTTAATTTCGGCATTTAATAACGATCATGATTTCAATAGAGTTTAAATGGCAGATTTCAAGTCAATCCAATGCGGAATATCTTGTATTATCAGCAGAGCTCGGACGTTATAAAAAAAACATTTGAATAAATAAAATCAAATGAGAACTCAGTATAATGTAAAGCAGCTTAAGTCAAAATAAATTGAAGAAAAAAAAACATAAATAGCAATAGAAAGTTTTACTAAGTTTCCAGCTGAAAGCAGCCTAAACAAAACTAATTGTACTACGGTTCAAAATTTACGTAAAATTATTTTTGTAATTCAAGATCAAAGGCACAGCTTGCATAGATGAGAACATGTGCTTTTTTATGGAAAAATTAATTGGCAATTAATTATTTAGTTAAATAATGGTTGGTAATTCGTGGAGTTTTTATTTTTCTAATTCAAACTACAAAAATTTGATGGTCTTTGAAGCCAGGAACTATTTACACTGATGGTTTTATTTGTTCTTTAAATTAAAAAAAAAATAAATAATAAAAAATTAATAAATAATAATTGAAACTACAAAATCAATGGTGTACCTTTAGCCAAGCCCAGTGCTGTGGATTACAAAATAAGTAGTAATGAACATAAATATGTTTATAACATTTTCTGAATACTAAAGAAAAGTGTTAGATGTTTGCAATAAACGTAAAGAGACGACGCCCAAAGTGCTTATCATTAGGCGAAGGTTGTAATGAATTCTTTTTTTTTTTGTCAGACCGTTTGGCAATTTTAGCATTTTGTGTCCTGTTCACCGTATCCTTCCGATTTCTTTTTCGATTGCATTTATTCTGCATTACGATCGTAGTTACTTTTTCGCAAGTGATTTCTTTACTAACGGATAGTTTTTTGGTTATTGTTTGTGTAGTTAAAAAAACGTGTGCAATTAAATAAAATGTGAACTATAAATTTAATTTGTAATGATTTTTTTGTCAAATTAGAAAGCTTCATTTAATTTATTGCAAGTCGAAAAACACAAAACCTGGGGTCAAATTACGGCATTTGAAACCTCCATACAAATTCAAAAAAATGTATATGGGATTTCGTTCGATATCGAATTCCATAATTTGCCCCCTCAGCAATATGCAAAGAAGGATGATTCCATTTATTCTCGAAAATAAAATAAATATACTTTAACAAAACCTCCGGCGCTACAGGACTCTTCTTACTGAAACATTTTGGAAGCAAATAGCTCTTAATTGTGCTATGGTTTTTTTGGCCTTTCAGTTAAATAGTGTTTATTTAAATAGTCGTAATTTTTGATTATTTTATTTATCACCTCCGCCGCGACAGGATTTTCCATAATTGAATATTTTGGCCACAAATACCGCTTACTTATATTCTTGCTTTTTTCTTTCTTTCCATGCTTAACTGATGTGTTTATTTTATTATAGTTACCACAATATTTATATTTTTTTTTAATATTCAACCCTATTCCGCGTTTCGATTCGAATCGAAATTTTCTCCGTTTTGCAAATTTGGTGTTCTGCGTTCGTTTCCCGTATCATTTTGATTTCTTTTTTTTTTTTGTAATAAATTCTTTATTTTTTTGATCAAATTTTAAAGCTTTAATTAATTTATTGCTTGTCGAAAAACACAAAACCTGAGCGATATGACAAGTTGCATTCTGGGATGAAGTGCCAAATGATTTATATAAAATGAAAATATCAGCTCCGGCGCTACAGGCAGGGCTGGGGAGTATTTGAAATACATGTATTTGAAATACGTATTTAAAATACAAATACGTATTTTGTATTTTGTATTTTAAATACATACAATTAATAGAAGTAGTTTGTATTTTAAATACATACATGTTGTGTAAGAAAAGAATCCAATATCTTGCAATTTATACTCTGGAGGAAAATTAGAAAAAACTTAAAAATGACACCTGCAAACATCAGAAGTAGAAGCATCAGTAAAGAATGCGATGATTTTGTTGTTTTCGTAGATAAGGATGATGGTGAATCTATGACATAAAATTTTAAGTTGGAATTTGTCAGTTTCCTCAATGACAGTGTATTTTGTATTTGAAATACGTACATGACGTGGAAGTATTTTGTATTTTAAATACCGCAAACCATGTATTTTGCCCAACTATGGCACTGGAATATTTTGGACACAAATACCGCTTAATCATATTCTAGGTTTTTCTTACTTTCCGTATTTAACTGATGTCTTTATTTAATTAGAGAAACCACAATATTCATTTTTTATATATGTATCACTATTATTTTCATTAAATTTAACTTTTTATAATTTAACAATTACAATGTTTACAAAATTACTTATTTGTTTCTATTTCATACGTTTCATAGCAAAGCATCTGCTTACTCTTCTCTTCTCCTTTTTCTGTCGATTAAGTTTCTTTTTGGAATACCATTTTTCAATTCGAGCGTAACTGAATGCGGAAACGTAATCGAAACGCAGAATAGGGGTGTTTATGTATGCAAACATTGAAATATTATATATATATATATATATATATATATATATATATATATATTTTGCTTTGTTGCTTTGAAATGGTCTTGAAGAAACTATTTTTTAGTAGATTTGAAATAGAAGGATTTCATGTATAACAAACGCATACGATTTCTGCTTGTTTTTTTTTATTTTGAAGATTTTGTTGCCCATGTTTAATGGCCCTTATAAAAAATGTAATGTAAATGTAAACCCAAAAAAAAATAAAAAAATGTTTTCAAATAAATTATGCTAAAACAGTATATTTTCCAAAAACAGCAAATGCATTAAGTCCAAGTGAAATGTTAAATGGATAACGCTGTTTTCAATTCAATAATAAAAGCTTCTGTTATTTTATATCTCTTCAATATAATTAATCATAATATAACACTAGATAACTGCTGCTTTGAAATGGTCGAACATTTTAAATTTCTTGTCTCAAAGATAAATACAGCAAACGATTGTAGTCAATAGAGAGATGAAAGAATGAAATTTGCAAAGAACGTTTTTGGAAGTATGTATAGAATACTGGGATCAGATCTATTAGCAAAAACATCAAAAATCCGTTAATATGAGATGATCATCTTACCAATCTTTATGTATGCAGCTGAAACTTGGTAAGTCAAAAAATTACGATTTTGATTTTGAAAGAAAAGTCCTAAGGGATACTGCGACCCACAAGGGAAAAAGATGGATAATGAAGAATAAGATATAATGACGATACCATATACGTGAATTAAATGGGCTGAAATGAACAGGACACATTATAAGAACGAACCCAGATAATCCAACACAGAAAATATTCCAAAACAATCAATACAATCCAAATAATATCGGAAGACCCAAGCAACGGTGGGTGAACAATGTAGAAGAAAGTGCATTAGAACTGAACTGCAGAAATTGGAAAGAACTATTGCCGAAGATAGAGATATATGGAACAAACTTTTACGGGAAGCCAAGATTCAATATGGATCGCTTCGCCATCAATAATGATGATGAATATGAATTACTCTCATACAAATAATACATAATTTTTCAACAATGCGTAAATATATTCTTTAAGTTCACTTAAGTACATTATGCTGAATACACACATTGCAACGTGTTTATGCAACCAGGCTTGTTTCATAGTAGGTTGCATAGTCTGTAGTTGTGTTTATGGTGTCATTTCATGTTGCATTCGAGCTTTCATAAACATCAAAATATTTTGATATTTTCTGGTTGCATTGATTTTGGTTGCATAGTTTGTAGTCGTGTTTATTCTTTTTAGTGGTTTAGTTCATTGAAAACCAGCAAGGTGAGCATATGTTTTTTTTTGTCAACCACGGAAAAAATAAATGAGCTTTGCCATTTTGTGGTTTATCATGTCTAATAATTTTAGAAAAGTTTTTTCGTCTATTCGCACATAATTTCTGTAATCTTTTGGCTCATTTTCTTTTAACTCTTTCAACAGTCTTTCATTTGAAAACTCTTCTTTTTTTTAAATACCAATTTTTTACCATATAATTTTTTTTTTGGTTGTACCTCATTTTCCTCCCCTTTATAAAACAATTCATCAATAATAATAATTGCTGCTGTTTCAGTTAGCTCACGTCTAATTTTTTCACTATGTTTCTTTCTGGCGCGATGTTCAATGTGACTACAAAATACAATGCAGTGTGTGTATTAAAATATGAAACATGAATGATAAACGTGTTGCATAAACACGTTGCCATGTCTGTAGCCTACATTATGGCTATCAAAAAGTCTGTTTAGATTTAATTGCATCTGACAGGCCTTTCGTTCAATATTGACAATAGCTTAAGCACATTATGGTTGGTCCTTAACATTTCAAACTTGTTCTCTGAAACACTATTTTTTATATGACACTCTTCCGCAAAATTTACGATACAATAAGTCGTCTATATTATCCCTTTAAAAATATTAAATAAAATATCCTCAAAGCAGATATTTTCTTATATACAACAACCAAAATTTACGAGTTTCTCTTTACACCATTAATTTTTGAGTTTAACAAAATAAAATATTTAAAAAAATAAAGTATTTAATAAAATAAAGTATATAAACAAATAAAGTAATTAGAACACAAAGAAAAACCAAAGTGCCGACGACTTTACCACTTCAATACAAAAATACAAAAAAAAGAGAAGTATTTATAAAAAATTGCCATGATCTCATTAAAATGGATGAAATGGAACTCATGAATTCAAAATTAAAATTCAAATCTTTGCAAAATGAACTAAAATACTGCGCACTACAAATGAAGAGATATACAAAATGTTTGTGTTTTCTTTTATATTTTTGGGATGCAGCGGCATTTACCAATGCTTTGATAGGAACGATCCCTGCGCCAGGGCAATATGAGTTCGGCCGCTGTAGGGCCAATCGGAGGATCTTCAGGTGAAAGTAGCTTTTCCGGACTTTCACTTGTACTGTGCTGTGACGCTGGTGCAGCATAATGTTGAACAATGCGCGCTTTAGAAGCATCAAAACCGGGCAGATTTTGTATATGAGCAATTAATGAATTATTATTGGCACGATCCGAATCCGCTGTGTTGTTTTGTAATTTTCATTTTTTATTTTATATACAAATAATTATTTTTTTTTTGTTAAAAACATTTTGCAACAAATTTTTTAACACAAAAATAAATATTTGTATTGTAAGGCAAATAGTGTAGTTTTTAAGTATGTATATTTGTTTTACAATTTAGCAATACATATTATTATTATATATTTTTTTATATTTTTTCAAATAGAAGAATATAAAAAAAGGACATTGTTAAAGTGTTAACTAAAAATTAGCATTAAAAGTTTAGTTTAAATTTAATAAGAAAATTATAAAAAGAAACTACTTATTAAAAACCGATAAAAAGAAACTTAAAAATTAAAGTTTTAATAACTAACTAAATGAAAATTATAATATTTTTAAACTTAAAACTACTTGTTTTTAATTATCACTCTGTGTTTTATTTCTATTAAAGAATTCTTTAATTTCCATTAAACTTTTTAATTTTATTTTTTTAATTTACCTATTTTATCTAATTAAAAAAAAGATAAATATATAAAACTTAACCAAAAACTATGGCATTTTTGTTTGAATTATTTTTGAATTACAAAAAAAAAATATACTAATAAATAAAAAAAACTGGGGATAAAACAAACGTCTAAAGCAAAAACACGGGGAAATTAAAATTTTTGAAATTTTTAATTTAAACATTTGTAGAAAATATTTCGGTGTTTTGAGAAAGTAGTAGAGACAGATTTTAAAGTGTATAACGTTTTCATAATTGCGAATTTATTTATAATCTTAAATCTGCGAATCAATAATACATTAAATATAGTCCTTCGAACCGAAAGGCAATTAATTAAGTTGCTACGTTACTGGAAATAAGAAAAATGTAAATCAATATACTGTTCAACACTTTCACTATCGTTTTAGAAGCAGCCAATCATATAATACTCAATAATTGATAAAAAGCGATATCGAATATTTTGGCAGTTCGTGCATTTCAGGTAGCGATATTCCAATATATTGGTACATAATCGACTAGGTTTGATATCGCTAAGCTTACGTAGAAACATATTTATGAAGAAATTTTAACAGTTCGATAACATACGAACATTTTTGAAAAATTTTTAATTTTCGAAAATGAAAATTCGTTGAATTACTGAAAAGAAAAGTCTTACAAATACATTTTTTTATATAATTTTTAAGTAACTGTACTTAAACGAAAATTTTTAAGCGAATTAATAATGTTCGAAAATTCGAACATAATTTTGAAACTTCGAAAAGTGTTTGAAAATGCTTGTAAAAAAATTTCAATCTAGCAGAACCTGCAAGTTACATTTTCCTATGTTCGAAATTGACTAAATTAAAAGATAGTCATGATTTTAAAGAAAAAATTCGTTGATTTTCTAAGAAAAGCAAACATTTATAAACAAAACTGTCTTATAATTTTTATGTAGATGTACTTTAAGCGAATTAATAATGTTCGAAAATTGGAACTTAATTTCGAGATTTCAAAAACTGTTTAAAAAATACTTGTACAAGCCTTTTTACTAAAAATAACATTAAGAATTTATAGTTTTCCATGTTCGAAATTGTTAAGATTGCAAAACTTTCTCATGAAATTAAAAGAAAAATTCCGTTGATTCTTTAAGAAGAAAATTTAAGAAATAAAATTTTGTATATAATTTTTAAACAGATGAACTTAGTTGATTAAATTTTGCACGGATTAATAATGTTCGAAAATTCGTACTTAGTTTCGAAAGCTCGCAACTTCTTGGAATATACTTGTAGACGACTTTTTAATAAAACTGACTCTAACAAAATATATTTTTCAATTTTCGAAATTAGCGGAACTAAAAAAATTACTCAAAAGATTAAAGGAAATCAAACTCACAAAACAAGACAATTGTTTTAGCAAATTTTACATCCATAAAACTAAAGAACCGATGGAAAATAATTTAAAATTCGAAATGTAATAAAAGTGTTAACTTATAATTGAAACGCTTTGAAAATTTTATACATCGGACCTGTTCTGTATGTCCAGTAATTTGAAATCGAGCGAAAAATGCTCAAATTGCAATTTTTTAAATCTTACATTCGAAACTAACTTCGAATACAATTTGTTGTGCGTCGAAAACATAAAGATTAATAAAAATAAAATCAATAAAGCAATTTTTAGTGGAGGCCGGTTCGAAGGACTTCAATTTTTTGTCGATTCTGTTTTTGAACAACAACTCTGAAAACGTTTAGTGTCACGTTGAAAATAAACTCATTTTAAATTATATAAAGATAACATTAAACTTATAAAAAATAAATTTACAACCCAAACAAATCAAACAAAATAACAACAAACGGAAAATCAATGAAAAAATTTAAAAAAAAATCTATTTTAAAAAATTATACGAGTATCAATCTAATTTCAAGGTAAATTTAAGAATACAAATTAACAAACTTTCAAACTTACGTGATGATTTCGCCGTAAATGTCAGACCATCATCCCAGTCATCGTTGGCTGCAACGACTGTTACCTCGGTGAGTTTGTTCGGATTATCCTCGGCTGTTTCATTGAGAACATCATTAATATAATTGTCTTTATAAGAAATATTGCATTTTTTTTTTTTGTTTAGTTCAATTTCAAAAATGGGAATGTTAAGATATGTTTTGTTTAAATGCATTAAATTATTTGTTCAAATGCATTAAAAACGTGGTTATTGATTGATTTTTGTCGATTTAATGAATAAAATGTGCACATGTTGGTTAGTTGGTTTATGTCGACCAAGGTGTGCAGTTAGTTGTTAGATTACGATTTTTTAAGTGATTTAATTTTTTGTTTTGTCATATTTACACATCGCCCAATTAGTTTGCGTTATTTCAATTAAAAATAGAGAGGAAAAGAATAATAAAAATAGAATTGCAATTATGAATTTAAATGTACAAATGAATACAAATTCGTTTTTTTTTTTATTTTTAGAAAAAAAAATTTTTTATGATTCTTTATGCAAATATAATCTTAGAAAGGATCTCATATTTTTTATAATTTCTTGAAGGTTTAAGTTTTTTCTGTAGTTTATTTTTTTATGATAAAATGTTAGTGTAATGAAATGTTTGATGTAAATGTTATGTCAGGTAATGGGACTATTATTTTTTTGTAAAAAAGGGTTTTTAATATTTTTTAGAAAATTCTAACAAAAAAAACAGTTTAACAAATATGACAGCTGAAGGTTAAAGGTTCTTAGAATGTAATTAAAGTTCCTATTAAAAATTATACTTATACTGTAAATATTTCTTATAATAAGAGAAACTGCCAGACCACAAATATCGGTAAAAAAAATCATCTTAATGAATTTAATTGGGGATTTTTCACAATATAATTTTTAGCAAAATTCGAAAATAACAAATTGGTCGCGTAAGTCTTTTAATTTCGAAAATTATTAGTTTACTGTGGCACAATTAAGTTTGCCGTTCTTTTCATTTCAATATCTAATCTCTTTTCAGAATAGTAACAAAATAAAAATGTAATTTAAATTTATTAATCTGAGTTGAGTTCGAGGACTGAGTTCAGAAAATTCAGTTAATAATGTTCGAAAATATTTTCGAATATTCGAACACACATGCTAAAACTCAAAAAGTGGTCAATAATATTTGCAAAAAGTTATTTCATTAAGTCTGAGTTTACACACGTCATCCCTTATTGACATGATTACTACTTTATAAGCGAGAGAGAGAGTGACGAAGGGAAAAGAAACGAGTACTCAGGGATGCATTACGTTTTGATTTCTCATTCGTAATTTTAAGCCTGAAGATATTTGCAAGTAAATGTCGTCAACACGACATGACTTGTGTGAACAACAATGAAAGTTTAAAGAAAACGTAAGAATCATGTCAATAAGACATGACGCGTCTAAACACAGACTAAGTCACACTATGAGATTTTGTTAATTGAAATCGAGACAAACCTTCTAAAATTTTGCAACGTTTTTGTGACAATTGATACCAATTTAAAATACATTTAAAATTAGTTTTATTGTAATAAAAAATAGTTTAGAAAATTTTCAGAATTTTGACAATAGGAAAAGGCTGTCGTCATATCTGCAATGCAAAATAAACAAAACAAAAAGAAAGAAAAAAATAAACAAAACAAAAATGTTAAGAGAAAAAAACCAAGTTAATAATTTAAACGTTTTGACAAACAACAAACATCTACTACATATTCCTAAAATATCAGAACATCTAAAGTAGAAATTTAATAAAAATCCTTTTAACAAATTTGATTCGAACAGGAACAAACCAAACAAAAAACACGCCACAGAATTGAAACAAAAAATAAATTAATACAAACATTAAAGAGGGGGGGTTTCAGTTAAAACTCTTTAAAAAATTAACATTTTTTTTTTCGTTTGATTATTAAAATTTAGCCATTTACCTATTTCTAATCTACGATATTTGTTAAGTGAATTGTGAGAATGTTTTCTGATTAGTTTTTTGCGTAAAATTGATTCATTCTTACTCGTACCGTGCGAGAATTGTTTCGTTGTTCCGTTCTGTTGAAAATCATGGAATGAGACATGATTTTGTTTTACGCCATCTTGATGCTGCTTTTGTTGAAAGAGAGAAAAATATATATTTAATAGAATTCGAAGAGTTAAAATGTTTTAAGGGTGAAGAAAATTTACCTTATTTGCACCACGTTTGCTACGTTTATGATGTTTACGGTCGTTGAACATGCGACGGAAATTCATTTGCATTTTATAATTCACCTGAAATTAAGGAAAACATGAGAAGTTTTATTCAAAAATTTGTCTAAAAAAAATATATATTTTTAGAATTTAGAGCGGCAGACTGGTTGTCTGGTTGTTAGCGTATGCTAAACTATCAGTCTGAGGATTTTGGATTCGATTATCCACTACTAGACAAACAAAAAGGCTTTCACAGTTTTCGTTTGTTAAAAAGAGAACTTTAGTCTAGTGTTTTTTTTCTTTTCTTTTTTTGTAGCTTTTGCAATTTCTTGTGTTTTGTCTCTAGGATTTAAGCGTTCTATGGTGCCACTCACCTGTGTGGATAAATCTCGGTCATCTACTGCGTGCCGGCTATAACTAAGACGGCGGTGCTGTAAAAACAAAAACTTAATTTTACTAAAAAATTGCAAAAGTTTTTTTTTTATTTTAATTATTTTTATTGTTTTAATTAATTTAAATTTCAAAGAGTATTATTATTAATATTGAAAAATATTTGCAATAGCTTAATAGACACATATCAAATTTAATTGAATTAATATTGAGTTTTCATCTCAAAGTGAACATAAATAAAGAGTACAATTATTTAGTTTAGTAAAATATACAAATACTTAAATTAATGAATAGGAAATAAATAAGTGTTTTCAAAAATTCTGAGTGCAACCCGGAAATGTTGACTTTGTAAGAAAATCTGAAAGGAATAAATCCATGGGGATTAAAACAGCTAATTGGCTCTGAATCAGTAAAATTCAGCTTTCCAGCGTAAACTAAGTCTGCGTTTACACACGTCATGTCTTATTGACATGCTTGCTACTTTATTGGCCAGAGAGACGAGGGGAAAAGAAACGAGTACTCAGAGATGCATGTACTGTCATTACGTTTTGTTTTCTCATTCGTAATTTTAAGCCTGAAGGTATTTGCAAGTAAATGTTGTCAACATGACATGACTTGTGTGAACAACAATGAAAGTTCAAAGAAGAAATAGTAAGAATCATGTTAATAAGACATGACTCGTCTAAACACAGACTAACGGCTTCAGGCAGTATTTTCGAAAATAGTTCAGTGCTATTAAATCACAACATCTTGGCGAGACCGACAACAAATGAGTAAAAATATTGCATGTGAGAATTCCTAAAAAAACGGCACGGAAAATTAAAAAGTTTAGAAAATTAACTAAGTTCATTTGAAAACACTTATTTCTTTTCAAAATTCAAAATTAAATGGTGTTTATAAATTTAGGAACTGTTCACAAATTACATATCGTACTTTGGGGGAGGTCGCGGGGGGAGAAGTGGTTGCATATTTATATTAATAATTTGTAATAAAAGTTTAAATTAAAATGCATTATGAAGGGACGTTACGTAGCATTTGAACAACCCCTTAAGTCAAAAAAATATTAATCACAATTAAAGCGCTGGCAAAAGTAAAAGTGCCCTTAAAACATTTAGTGTAGAATTAAAAAACAAAATTTTATAATAAATCTAAACAAAAAATGTATAATAAATTTAAATAAAAAATGTATTTTAATAAAAAAAATTAAGCCATGCAAAATTTTAAATCAAAAGGAGTCATATTTTATATATAATACAAAGAATTGTTACAGCGGCTTTTATAAAGGGTGTCCTAAAATCAAAGCAAGATTTAAATTTTCGGCCATGTGTACAGTAAAGTGTTAGTAACTCTAAAACAACAATTTGACCCTTGATAGTTTAAAGCTTCTAAAAATGCAGCGTTACACGGCAGAAGAATTTGCTTTAATTTTACATGTACATGAAATTTTTTATATTTAAATAATATTTATATGTATACATCAGTTAAAAGTTGTAGGGATTTTTATAGACAATTTTTTGAACGCGTAGGGAAAAAAGGGATTTTATTCGGGTTGCGTAGGGACTTCTCAAAAAAGTTTATAACATCACTAAGTGTGATGTACAATTATATTAAACAATGCATTTTTCAGTTTAACTACATTTAAGAGCTGATAAAATTCAATGTATTGAGCGACGGCTCGAATTAAAAAAAACGACGGCGGTGGCTTGCTGTGTTTTGTGCTGCCATGCTTCTAATTTGCTGCTTGTCAAAAATTTACAAGTTCTGTAAAAAATTCTACTAGGCCCCCGGGGCTAGTGAAATTTTATTCACATCAGCAGTGTCAAAAATTTCCATACCAGAGTACTTTGCTACCGATTGGCACACACCCAATGATTTTTTTTATCACTACGGAAAGTTTTCTATCTGACAGCATACTCAGGGTTGTCACAGAATCCAATGTAGTCGGAATTGGATTTGAAAAGACGACAACAACAAAATACTTTTGTGTGATGAATTTACATGTTATCGGTTTTATGTTCAATCTAGAATTAGTATCTGTTTTGAACATAAAACCACACAAAAGTATTATTTTTTTTGTCTTTTTAAATACAATTCCGACAGTATGGGATTCTATGACAACTGCGACTGAGTATTTTTTAAAAGCGAAACCCTCTCTTTTGGTTCTTGGTCCTTAAAATATATTTTTGAACAAAGATATTAAAATATCCCATCAGAAAACAGTTTCTATACTCTTCTGAAAATGTATGATTTTTATTATAGGGGGTTTTGAATATAAGCCGTCGATATACTGAAATAAAAATAAAAGCCTTAAGGTACGGCCGGACTGGGCAAATATGTACATGTTTTTAATATTCAGGTATGTGATGGAAATCGATTTTAAAAACGAATCGATTCACACCCTGATGTGCTCATTATTTTCATTTTGTGAATATTTTTAAAAATTTGATTTTTAATAGATTTTTAAATAATTTTTGATAAAGGAATTTTCAAGGTAATTCGTAATAATTTCCATCACATACCTGATTATTTTATTATTATTTTAAGACAAACAGAATTTTTGGCTTGTCGTAGTGTTTAGACAGGAATCGAGCCTGCGATCATCCCGCCCAAAATCACAGTCTAACAATAGATCTACGAAAATATCGTAACCAATAGATATTTTTGGCAAATGTTCATTCAATAACATTGCTAGTAAATTTAATTTTATTTAAATATTTGTCCTGTCTAAACGTACCTTAAAAGGAAATAATTTTCCGAACAAAATTTTCAATTTCCACAGAAATAAAAATAAATTTCACAAAAATGAATTGAATAAGAGAATCGGAAGTTAATAAAGGTGCCTTTTTTTAGTGTGAAATTAAAATAAAAATTTGTAATAAGTTGAATATTTTATGGAAAAAAATTAAACCATGCAAAACGTAAAATTAAAACAATCCACAAAAATCAAACGTTAAAATTGGAAGAAATTATTTAACAAAAAAAAATTAAGAAACTAAAGAAATCACAATTCAAGCTTAAAGCAAAAGAATGTTAAGAATATTAAAACTTAGTATTAGTTTCAACTAAAACAATGCAAAGAAATAATAAAATGTTAAAATAAAAATTTTAAATAAAAAGTAAGTGATAAGAAAAACATTAAAAGTAAACTAAAACTGAATAATACAGTGTTCAGAAATGCACCTTAATTGCGCAATTAGTAAGTTTTACACAATTACCGAAATTTACCTCAATTTATAAATACAATAAGTCAATTAATAAATTTAACAATTAGCATTTAAAGTAAAATTTGAGTAAAATTCGAAATGCAACCCTTGTCACGGGTATGTTTACTGAAAAGTATGTTCAGTGAGAAGAAACAATTCAATGCTACCAGGTAGTATCACTAGAACAGCAGACTAAACTATTGCATTTGTATTTTATTCCGTATTAAGCATGGTACTCTGTTAATCATTTCGTGCGAAATGCTGCCAAAAGTCCACATAAGAAATGCATGCGAAATAATTGCAAAATAATACTGCTGAAGTTGTACTCTGTTCCTTTTGTGAAAATGTGCGAAATGTTGTTCTCAAGATTTTTTCCAACTGCGAAATAATATAAGCACCACTTATTTCGTGCGGAATTGCAAACAACAGATGATCAGGTATTTCTTGGCGTTGTGGTTTTAATTTTAAGTTTGCTGACCAGAAATAATTAAAATAATGGTAAATAATCAGCCCAATTATGAATAATAAATTCCTCGGAAGATTTCTCCCTTTTCCCAAAAAGAGGCCGTTCCTTTTTGGGAGGAGGGAGAAATCTCTCGGGGAATTTTTTATTCATAATTGGGCTGAATGTAAATATAATATAAAATGAAGGTGAGTGCTTTTTGCAGAACGTGTGTCTTCAATGAGCTCCTCCGCAGCAGCTGCGATTTGCATTAATTGATACGTTGCAATACAAGTTCCTAAAATTATTTTGTTGTCCATTTGTTTTAATTTTTTTTTTAAATAAACACATTTTTTTGTTTTTATAAGAAAAACAATGTTGCTCATTTCAAGGCAATAAAACCGATAAATTTGTTATAAATTTTCAAACGAAATAATCAATGTTGCTCAACACTTTTCGCAAATTCGAACAGATTACTAAGCTTTATATGATGTTTTACATTTTCTTCAAGATTCATCTGTTCTGACAGTGCCATCCGGCTGTTTCTTTGTTTTTAATTGCTTGTAAGGCATTTTCTACAACAAATTTTGTATTTTTGTAGAACCACTGCTACCTGGTTGATCTGCTAAAAGTATGGGTATTCCACATAACGACTACTGCTTGAGCTGTCAGAACGAGGAGGTAGAAGAGAACATCACTCGTCTTCTCTGCCTTCGCCCCGCACCATCGCTTCCTATGCAAAAGATGCTTCAGTAGCCTTTCGGAGTTGTCAGATAAGAATCTCAAGAATATTAGTTGCTTCATTGGGAGCATTGGATGGTTTTCTTGCTGACTTCCTCCTTTGCCGTAGTCTATACTCCTGCACGGAACACTCCTCTTTCGCACTTAGGCTGTTACCTCTGAAACTTCATCTCCGAATCGCCTGTACTATACTCTTCTGATATCAGTTTAATCTCCTTTTACTTTCTCCTTTTGATTCTCTTCCCAGGTTAGCACAAAAATGATCTTAATTATCTTTGGATCCAAGTGGGCTGGCATCTTCTCACCCATTCATACTTCATCAGCAACCTGTCAACCTAAGCTAAATTGATATGTATGAACACTAAATTTATTTGCTCAATTAAAAAGAAATTGTCTCAATTAAGGATGCATGTCTGAACATGGTATAACACTTTATTAGAAAACTCATTCAGAAAAATATGTATATTCTTTTTTATTTTAAGAAATTTTAGCTAAACACAACGAAGAAACATGTACAAAAAAGAATTTGTTTATTTACTCAAAATACTTTTTTTTTTAAATAATAATAAAACAAACAAAAACAACAACAACTTTGAACTACATTTTTTTTAATGTAAAATTAATAATAAAACAAATTAACAAGAAAGAAAAACAAAAAAAAATTAACAAATACAACCAATTTAAATTTGAAATTCGTACCATTTGTATAGACGCCTGGACATGTTTTTTTTTATTATTTTCATTTTTTTTGTTTACACAGAGAGATTTTTGTAGAAATTTTGAAATTTTTTCAAAATTGTTTTTCAAAATTGTTTTTTCAACATTTTACATGTTACAACAAAGATGAGGATGTTGAAGATTTGCGCATAAAAAAGTAAAAGTTAAATTTAAAGCCAATTAATAATTAATAAATTTGTTTAATTTTGTAAAATAAAAGCCAACAAAAAATTAAAAGTCAAGTTATTTTTATACATAAAAAAATGGGCGTAAATTAAAAGTTGGCCGATTTAAGCAGGTGAGAAAAGAGAAAAAAAAGATAAAATAGTAATTTAATCACAATATATATACTCGTATGAATACATAATTATAAAATTAAGACATAAGAAGAGTTATAACTTATATTTGTACTTGATATAAAGCTGGAAAAATTTTTAATTTAATTTAGTTAAACAAAGCTTAAGTATATTTTAAGTATAAAGATAAAAACTATAAAAAAAGTCTGTGACAGCGAAAAGAAGCATTCAAAAATAATAATTTCAATTCAATACTTTTCATTTGGGAACTCAATACTGCTCGATAATTTAGCAGATTATTTTTTAGGCAAAATAATATTTGTCAGGCCGTTTTTGCCCGTTAAATTTTTTTCAAGGAAAATAGTAAACATGCACTCGATACTGATCAATAATTTGCCATCACTAGAGTACAGCTGTCACAGAACTCCATTCCAGTCAAAAGTGTTTTTAATGCCGCAAATTCCTTAGTCAAAAAATTTAAATTTTTTTGAAATGGCACCACTTTAAAGTGGAACTGAACCGACTTTTTTTATTAAATTAATCTGCTCTAAAAATTACCAATTGTGCATATCTTTAAAAGCGGCAACAAATATTTTGTGCTCTAATTAAGGCGGCACATTTTCGCATCCTGAACAAAATGTACGGTGTTGTAGCATATGATCTACCTATTTAGAAGACTTTTTTTATTCATCTTCCTAGTTCTTACTCTACTTTTAATAGTCTCCCGAAATAGTATTTCATAATCCAAAACCGTGAATTTAGTCTAAAAAAAATGCAGAAAATAAAAACGGAATCTGAAACGAACACGATGGGAGTTTGAAAGCACGTTAAGTTTTTCGTTATTTTAACCTCCAACGGACAACGAACAAAATCAAACATGTTTGATAGTCGGGCCGATAATTCTCCCACCTGAATGCAAAAAACATCCATCTCGCGACTGCCAATCATTATTTCAATCGATCATTTAGATCCCAGGAAACAGCGGAATAACTAGACAAATGAAACTAGAAAAAATACAGAGCGAGACAATACAATGGAAACTTTTTTGTAAATAATACTACGTTAGTGCAGTTTTCAATAATAAGACTTTCTACAAGTTAAATATGAATTTGTCTGTAGTAAATATATCTTTAAAAACATTATTTATAAAAATTGGTTATAATTTTAGCATTGGCAAAACAATGGACACCTTGAATACTTTAAACAAAAAGACTAAATGAGAAAAACTCTAAAAAAATTTCTAATATTTTATAGTAACTTGTATATTTGTTTGTTTGAAAGTTAATTTTTGTCACTTTTTTTCGCACAATTAGTTTTTAAAATGCTGTAAAGAAATGGCTACAATCACGACTTGCGAAAGATTTGATTTGCTAGATCGAATTAATAAGATATTTGTGAAAAATATTCAATTAATAAATCAGCAAATAGAGAGATTATAAAGAACAACAGTGGGACAGGCAACATACAGGAGGAAGACCCTGTAAAACTACTTCAAGGCAAGAACAAGGAATAAGTCCAATTCATATCATTAAACAAACAATGGCCGCAATCGGATACTGGTCCATGTACCCATAGTCTGTATATTTTAGAACAATAACGACCTGACACACAACTCTAAGGTTGCAGTCGAGTGGTTACAATTAAGGCAAAGAAATCGCAAGAGAATTTTGCGACTTCTTTATAATCCATTGAAGTACGTGTTTCGATGTGGCATGCACAGTCGCCAGATTTCATTCATATAGAACATCTATGGGAAGATCGCAAAATACGAACTAGAAATTATACTAAGAATGGCAAAAAATATCAAACGAAAGGATTTCCAATTAAATTGGATGAAACACATCACTATTGATGTCATGCGATGATCAAAAACGAAGAATACTCTACAACATATTAAATCATTAAAACAGCACAAAACTTTTGTTAAAGTAAAACTCAAGTTTCCATTGTTTCGCCAATAACACATACATATTACAAAGTACATATAGAAAAAGCTCTGTCTAATTTCTTTGCAAAGGCAAATTGGACAAACACATATGCACACTTTATTTATTTTCCAACTTGAAGTTGATACGTGTCTGTGCAATACGTGTGCATGGATTAGTAGCAACTTTAAACGCTTATAGCTCCCAAAATACTGAACCGATTTTAACAAAATATAGATTGTGCACACTTGTGAATAAATATCTTCAAAATGATATAAGTTTTGTCAAAATCGGCTGTATAAGATAAGCGTAAAAGGGATCTAAAAAAACATGTTTGCCTATTAGTTATAGAAGAAGATAGAAGTTATATAAATAAAATTATACACGAATTAACAAAGTACTAAACATTTTGCAAACTGCTTAAAATTTATTTTGAATTTTCTATCTTTAAGGGCAAATAAATTAATATTCTAAAATGTTTCCATTGTATTGTCACCTACTATATATCATAGATTTATAAGAAAACAAGGGATTAAGTAGATTAAATTTAATTAAAACTCAAAGTTTGCCTGGTTTAACAAAGTTTATACTTTTTATAGAATTAAAAAATTTTAAAAAGGATTTTTTTTAATTTTCTAACTAATCTTATAACATAAATAAAAAACATCTTTACAGAAGATTTGAAAAATTTTGAAATATAACTGGCGAAAAATTATTTTAACTTTTGTATATTTAAAAAAAGGATTTAAAAAAATATACTTAAAAAATTAAACGATTTTTTTTAAATAACAACATAAGTACATTAACTGAGTTTGCAAGTCATAAAAAACTAAAAACAAAATCATAAAAATAAAAATAGAAAAATAAAAAAAATGCTTCAAATGTTTGAAATGTTTTATTGAAAGAATAACTGAATTATTTTTCAAAACCATACATACCCGTCTATAAGGTTTCAATTCTTCCGCCAACAAATGATGTATTTTGGCATCGGTAAGATCCTTTTTGGAAGGATTATAGTCCAATTCATGCATATCCAAATTACGTGAGCAGGTATTGTCCAAATTTGTAAGACTCGGACTGGATATGCAAAAAAAAACAAAGAAAAAATTTCTATAATCAAAAAATTTAATTAAATTTTAATTATACTACAGCTAAGCTACAATTACATACACACATAAGTATGTAGTTTGAAAATTATTTACAATATTTAAAAATTATATAAAACAATTGTTTTTTTAAACAGAATTTGGAAAGAATTTTTAAATTTAATAATATACGATACAAATTTTACTGATGCCGTTTTCTTTTCTAAAAAAAAAATTTACAATTCTTTTACTTTTTATCAAAAAAAAATGCAATTCAAAAATTTTGCCTTGTAAGTGATGATACAATAATTTTTAATAATTTCTTTATTTCAAAAAATCATTATATAGCAAATTTTTAATACTTTTTTCTAAAAAAACGGCATTCATTTTGTTACAGACATTTCATAACATACAAAAATTTTATTTAAACGATATTGTATTTCTAACAGAGTAGAAAGAAAGGACATCGCAATATTATAAATTTAAGTCATAAGTCTTAGACTGAAACTACTTAACTAAATTACATACAGAAATTGCATACATAAGACAATTTAATATAAAGAAAAGTAAACGAATTTTAGAAAATTCAGTGCATTAAACCTCAATTCGCAAAATGATATTACAGGCAGTATAAAGATAATTTAATAATGTTAAATTGTGCACAAGTTGAAAGGTCACTAAAAAGCAAGATTACATAATAATAGACAAAATTTCAAAACCAAAATCAAAATATTGTTTTAGAAACATAAATTAAATGAGATAACAAAAGAGTAAGATTAATTAATTACAAGCGTTGGTCCGTCCTCTTTTCAATAAAAGAAAATTTTAATTGTGCGAAAAAAATCAATCACACTTATCTATAAAACATATAAGGGACTGTTCACTCATTACGTAACGCCATAGTTTTACCAATCGTTTCCATTTCTCATGCTTCCGGGTTCGAAATGAATTTTAAAAAAATCCGTATGAATTATTCAGCCCAATTATGAATAAAAAATTCCCCGGGAGATTTCTCCCTTTTCCCAAAAAGGGGCTGTTCACTTAAATGTTCACATATTAATTGTTCTCATATTATACGTGAACAGCCACTTTTTGGGAAAAGGGAGAAAGCTCCTGGGGAATTTTTTCTTCATAATTGCGCTAATTGATTCAGTCATACATTTTAACCCATTCGCCTTTTTAAAACACGTTACGTATATGTGAACAGCCCCCACGACTGGAATTAGTTAGAATTTTCAGTGATCAGTTTACAAAAAAAATTATATCTGGCTCGAGTTCGTGACTTCAATCTGTACTTCAACTCAATAATAAAAAAACAATATTTAATTTTAAGTTGAAAGGAATTGTTAGGGCTCAAGTTCAAATCTGACTTTACTAATTTCATTTTAATTTAAGAAATTTTTTTATAACTTCAACTGAAAAAATCCAACAAAGAACGCGGATGAGATGGTGTAGCGACCTCGAAATCAGTGCTGATCCTTTCTGCCAATCTGATGAATAAATGTTCCAATATTACTTTCTTAATAAAATTAATTTTTATTAATAAAGAAAATGTCTTAAATTAAAAAGAAATTGGTAAATTAAGATTTGTTTGAATTAGAACCAAACAATAGCGTTCTTAACTTTGTCAATTTGAACCCCTTTTAAAAATTACTTTTGTCATTATGATGATTCACATGACCGACATTAATTCTATGAGAAAGAATTTTGTACAAACATTTTCTATAAACGACACAGTAAAGGGTATTGAAAGTAGACATATATTATATAATTTTTTGTTTTTTACGCATATACAGGGTGGCACGAAGGTAATGTCATAATTTGAATTGGCTATCACTGTTGAAGATGATTTCAAATATCACTGTGCTTTGTCATTTATGTTGTAGTTGTCCACAAGCCGTGCAGCGATAAACACCTCAAGAAGTTGGAATTATTGTTACTGCTTATGCGACAAATTTTCAGTCTGTTGTTTTAACGCAGCGTGACGTCCTTTTTCTCTGCAAATAAAAAATCGGCTTTTCCATGGCACAAAGAATCCACATCAAAAGGCATTAAAAGCAGGGTTGGCTACACAGTGGGTAACCCAAAAAAATCCTGGGTTTTATTGGGCATTTTATTTGAAAAAACCCACCCAGTCGGATTTTTTTTATATACAATATACAAATTTACTAGGACAAGATGGGGCAATTTTCAATTTTCCTTAACAAGAAAAACATTAAAGATAAATACACAATTTGGAGTTTAACAACTGAACGGAATAATATTTTGTAATTGAATTATTTGCGCATTCAGCTGTTTAAATCGGCTGCACAAAACGACATAAAAATATTATCAAATGTTCTAAACGTGTAAGTGTACGGAGAAATTTTCACATTCGATACGGAAATGGTTTATACGATTGTTCGATCAACGAATTTTTGACGTTGAGCATTGCTTGATGTAATCTATATATAAATAGGCAAAGACAAATTTTTAGATCCCTTTTTCTCCTTTTTTTGTCAACCGATTTTCTTCATACTTTTACCAACTAGTAAACATTGTTGAGCTTTAGTGACCCGACTATATATTATTTAAATCGGATCAGTACTAAATGAATAAAACCCTCATAAAGTTGACACCACTACAAATGCTAAAAATACATACGTACACGCATTCACTTATGTAAGTATTGGTTCAAGTAAAAACATAAGCAAAGCAATGAGATTGCTTAAGAGTACCTACATACATACGAGTATGTATATGAGTAACAAGATTTATTTTTTAAATGTGCGTCTTTGTATGCAATTTTATTTCGTTTATTATTTTTTATATGGGGAAGGAAATAAGTAATTAGGTAGTGGGTTCTCTTTAAATGAATGCAACTAAATTAGGTATATCGTACGTTTAAACTGGCGGTCGAATTTCGACCACTAGGCGTACTTTAGTTTAAAGAAATGATTGATTTTCTTTCTGTCTCCATGCAATTTTAAATCATAGATGTATATTTTCATTCGACGAAAATCGTTCCAAATTAAAACAATTTTAAATATTTATATTTACCCATATTCGACTTGTTGTTGTTGTCGACAACGGGTAGACCAGCCCCAATTTTGTTGGTATTGTATTGACGTGAAGTCGATGTTGACAACTGGAATAAGCGGATTATATTTGAATAAAAATGCAAACTTATGCAAAAGTTTAGTTCAATGAAAAAACTAGAATAAATGTTTAGAGAAGGTATACTTAGGTTAACTTAAACCCAATAAAGTCAAACAAAACCCAATAAAATCCTACAAAAAACCCAGTGGGTGGGTTTTTTTTATTTAAAAAAAACCCAGGTTTTTGCCAACACTGATTAAATCCATTACATCTAGGGTTGCCAGAAGGGCCTGATTTGGCCTGATTGTCAAGTTTTTTAATGCGCGTCAAGTGTCAAGTGAAAAAGTGATTTGTCAAGCTTTTTTGTAAGCTATTTTTTTTTCTCAAATTTATTCTAGCTATGTAATAATACTTAAAAAAAGTATGTGTATATTTCTAAAAAACAAATCTAAAGCCCATATTTTTACTATCAATAGAACTAAGGACTAATATGATACATATTTTTTTTCTGCAATTATAGTTTAAAAAATAACTATAACTTTCTGTACAATTATTATAAAAGTGCCAACACTGATATTTACCCTATTACTCAACACTAGTAAATTGACAACATTGAACCAGAGAAGCTAGTCGTGGACTTTTCGTCGGCGGCGGCGATTCGGCTTGAGTCGGGGTTTTACCGGCGCGCCATCCTTCTATCAGCTTAGCCGACTTGATATACCCATGGTGGAATAATACAGGCGGTTTTTCATTGTTTTTTTTAAATAAAACTTATGTGTTTGAAGAATTGTCAAGTTATTTATGAAAATTATTATTTATTTATTATAGACTAGCTAAAAACTCTCAGCAAAATTGTTTCTACGAGTAAAAGTTGAAATTCAATTCGTATTTTCCCAATAATAATTATTCAGAAGTTCTTCTTTAAAAACTAAAAATCTCTTTTATATATTTAGTATGAGTGTTTTTATTTGTCAAGTTTTTTTTTCAAAATCAAGTTTTTTTTCGTCAATGTCAAGCTTTTTGACAAATTAGATCTGGCAAGCCTAATTACATCCCATCAAAGTGACTGTTTGATGCGACATTTGCAGTGAAAAGTGATTGACCCTTTTTTTTTGAAGACGCCGATGCACAGTGGCCAATTTGGCTTCGCTAGCGGCATTTAATTCAAATTTTCAAATTTGAAAAACCGTTAATTTTTTTTTAACAATCGATAACAAATACATTCACTAGATTTGTATCGATTTTTAAAAGCTCAGCTTACAGCTGATGAACAGCTGTGAGCTGTCAAAGTCAGCATATGTTTCTGCAAGTGTTGTGCTAAATATTTCCGCCTTTTTGATCATCGTTTTGCTATTCGTGTTAAACTTGCAAATTTTATTATTTTCATTAAAAGTTTTGTTATATACTAACGCCAAGGTATGTATTATATAAAAAAACTGTGGTTGTGATCTGTGTATACTTATGTTATTTATAAAACGTAATCGTGTTTAAGTGTATTAGCAACTCGCCCATTGTAACGTACACCTGTCTTTCGTGGAGTAGAACTTACAAAATTCACCTGCATTCAGTGTAATTGTAAATTTTTCTATATGTGTAAACCATTGTGTGTCCAAAATGTCCAAAATTTACTGCGAGTACCTGCGAGCCTCCTCTGAATCTGATACTGAAGAATCTGATTAATATTTCTTTTATAATATGGTTTCTCTTTGAGTTGACAATTTTTTTTTATTTTATATATGAATATATGGTGGAAAATGTTTATTGAATTAAAAACAAAATAAAAAATTTAAAATTAAAAAAAAAATTTAAAAAAAAAAATTTAATTTTTTTTTTCCAAAAATTGTTTCATTTTTTTCTGAATTGAGAAAAAAAATTTTTTGAAGATATCTTCTTTACTTTGGAAGCTATGAATAAAATGCCGCTAGCGAAGCCAAATTGGCCACTGTGCGATGGCCCCATCGTAACCGTAAACGGTGAGCATTGTAGGCAGATGCTAAAATTTTTTGCCGCAAGTTGCTGCATTGGATATCGATCATTGTGTTGGTTTCAACAGGACAGAGCAACCGCTCACACAGCTCGCGTAATAATGTAGATTTTGAGACACCGATTTCTAGGAGATTTTAACGGCCCGTCCAGATTATCAGATCTAACAGCATCAGACTTTTTCCTTTTGGGTGTTTTCAAATCTTGCGTTTAAGCACAACAAACCGTGAACTTGACAAGTCTTCGAAAGCTTACAGTGAAACAATTCCTAATCAACTCGGAAGTGATATATTTCTTTCCAATTAATGTCAGCAATTTTAAACTTTCAAATAAACTTTTTATGAAAATAGAACTTTTGTTTCAAAATATGACATTAATTTTGCGTCACCTTGTACCTCCTACATACATACATGAGCATGCATGCATGTACATATCGTTACCTTAATTTAGAAAGTCGTATTAGGCAAAAAACTTAATAAAAGAACCATAAAAAAGTATAAAAAATGCAGAAAAAGCACTAATCTATAGTTTTTATAGTTAAAAACTATACGTAAGAATTTCTTAAAGTTTTTATATTAAGATATTTTATCCTTAAATACATACGCCTTTTCTAAATTAAGGTAACGATATGTATGTATGTATATAGTATAAATAAATATATAATAACACATATAGTAAATGTATCGGTCTGTGTGTGTTGTGGTTTAAATAAAAAAAAGAAGAAATTGATGTTAGTAAAGAAATATTGACATAAGTTTGAAATGTAGAATTTATAAAGGTAATGCTGTAGACGGAGCTTTAAAAGTTAGTATTCATTAAAAGCTCTAAGACAGGCTCTCAGCTTTATATACTATAATCAAATACTTAAGTATATAAATTATTAAAAATTTATAAAGATTAAAACTGTTGTTATTTTCCGAATTATGTTTGTTCTTTCTAAAAGATGGGCACACAGTTTCATGTGCTTCGCAATTCTCTTTTGCTTTGAAATTCGCCCATGTAAATTTTAAGTTGGCTGGAGGTGTTTGACGTTTTATTTTTTTATTTTATTTCTTCAGTTGTATGAAATATAAATCACATTTGTATAAAATGAAATTTTACTTTTAGAAATGTCGTATTATAAAAAGAAGAAGAGAAATAAATGTATAAGAAATACAAAAATTGCCAAACTAGATTTTCAAAAATTTAAATGTCCGGATTACTGGATAGTCCGAATTAGCGAGTGTCCGGAGGGAGTTTGTATTGTATATGGTTTTCGCCAATGGTGATTATAATTACCACAATATTCATCATTCTATTTTACATTATATATCAATATTATTTTTCGTAAATATGGCACAAAAGGGAAGCGTTACCGTCTACTTTATATTATATAATATAATACATATAATACACACAATATATTAAAATTGTGTTAACTTATCTCAATGTATTTTAATGGTCTTTATGTACTAATTTGTTATATTAAAAAAAAATTATTTATATATTGAAAGGAACTAAACTGAGTATTTAATAAAAAACCTGGTTTCAAATAATTTATAAAAAAAAGTTGAATGAGTAAAAATTATTTTATTTATTAGTTATGAGTACTAAAAGTGCTGGTAATTACAATCACCAGTCGGCGAAGAATGGGTTATAGAAATAAAACGGTTTTTTGCTAAAAAATATGTATTTTATTCGGAATTATCAAACTGCTCACGCAGTTGTCTCTTCAGTGGCAAAACTTATTATTTACTTTTTTCCCACAATTGCACAATTGGAAATAAGGAAAATGTTTTCAATAGACTCTAGACTTATGTCCTTATGTCATTATAACCTCTATCTCTCTCTCTCTCTCTCTGTGTGTGTATTTAGTGTGTACTGTGTGAAATCTCTCTTATTTTCTTCTAAATCTAAAAAATCTAAAATTTTAGCAAATTAATTAAAATCTCTCACATTCATGACATTTATAAAATTTGTTGACAAAAAAACTGAACATACAACAACATGCACTTGTTTTTTAGTCGGGTTTTACAGGTCTTCCTTTAAAATTTAAAAAAAAATCACCCAACTTTTGGAGAAAAAAAAATAAATTGTCTAAAATTCGTTTACCAGGTTGTATAAATAGTTGGTGGTTCCCACCTTCCACCAATACAATTATTGGTGTAATTTCTAAATAAGGCACTCATCGATTCAGTGCCCGTAATTTGACCAATTGTTGAGGGATTACGACGCATCACTTCAATAGCATCACGCATGGTTAATTTCGAATAGGTTTCTATGATTTTTGGTTCGGCACCCTGTTAAAAGAAATAAAAGAAAAAACATTTGAATTAAAAACTTCCAACTATTGCAATATTCTAAAATTATTAAAAAGCTCAAAAATGCTAGAAATTTAGAAATTTTAATATTTCAAGCCCACCCTTGCTATAATTTTGTTTCTTGAATTTAATTTGATTTAATTTATTGCTTTTATTATTTGAAGGAAATTTGTTTAATGTTTGTTGTTTAATTCACAGGCCTTCTTCGTCTTCGTTGTCATCATCATCATCAGCATTATCATTTCGTTGTCTTAATTTGTAACTGGAAAACTGTTGCGAGATTTGACCAAGTGTTCTACGCCTTTCGGCTGCCGCTTGTCGTTTTCTCTTCTTAATTTTTTCACTGTATTGCTGCATAGGTATATGACCCAATAAAAACTGATCTCTTTCAAGCTGGAGAAGGAAGGAATGCATGATATGATGATTAAATTATTGACATTTTTTTCTAGTTATAAAATAAACGAATTTTCTAGAGAGCGAACGGTGGAATTATTGATTTTTATTATTCTTTTAGAAAAAGAAAGTGCACTTTTTCTCATGCGATGTCAAATAAGTTTTTGGAAAGGCTGCCAAGAAAATAATATTTTTGTTTTGAAAACAACACAAACGTTGCAACGTTTTATATGTTGAGCGATTAGAATTAGAGATAAATTAAATTAATCTTAAATAACTGCCAGGCCCACGATGTCACACGTATTCGTTCTTTCGCACAATTACATTTAAAACAAAAACAAAATTTTAGAATGATAAAACTTGATTAATCAGAATGTTTGACGAATTGATCAATCGCACATTTCTTGTTCTATAATAATTGAAAATTCAGATTCGATTTTCAAAAAAGTCACATTTATGCAGCAAGAATGCCCCACACTGTTAATTATCGTAAAAAAATTTTAAATATTTAAACAAACATAAAAACGAAAAACTTAAAAAATTTTCCAAAAAATCTTATTTACTCTTATGTGCTGTTCATAGAATCCTGCCTGAGTTCTATGAACGGCACATTAATCCTAAATTTAATAAAAAATTTTAAATCTTAAATTTTAAATTTTATATTCAACATTTTATTAGCACACCACCAAACTTACCTGCAAATCTCTTATCAACAAAGGACGAATGAAACGATTATCGAAACGTTTGAATTTATCACGCACATTATAATTTCCAGTTTTACCAATAATATCCTCAATGCCAGCCATTAAATGATCCATAAACTAAATAAACACACAAAACAATAAAAACAATTTATTAAAAATTTTCACAAAAATAAAATAAAAATCTTCAAACTCTTTCACTTACTCTTTCATGTATGCGTTCATTCATGGTGGGTTTACGTTTATTAGCACGTTTAACATTTAAAATCTTTACGAGCGGCTTGATGGTGATGCCCTGCACGAACACGGTAAAGTATATCACAGCAATGGTTGTGGTAACAAACATATTCTTTTGAGGCACAACGCGTTCATCAACTAACAGAACAAGGGCAAAGGCAACGGCACCACGTAGACCACCATACGACATAACGAATTGATCGACACGGGACAATTTGTGCAAACGGAAACGATTCGCAATGGCCGATAAAACAATAACACCTGCAAATTATGAGTTTTACATTTAAGAGACGTTCAAAGTAAATTTACTTATTGTACGACTTACCTATTACTCTAAAGAACGAACAAAACAGGATGGTCAATAAAACAAACCAAGTATTCCATACATGATTATTATTGACAGTGGCTACACCCAAAAACATAAATATGACCGTTTCCGAGGAACTTGACAGCATTTTTAATGCATATTTTACGGTTGTATGCGATTTTTGTGAAATATTTGATTCCACGTAATTTTTCATCGTAATGCCACAAAAGGTAATACTGGAAAAGAGAGAAAGAGAGAGAGGAAGAGAAAATTACGAATAAATGATGAAACAGAACTGGGGCTGACGTTTGTTTTCCATACAATTTGACATAAAATTTTACCAGAGAAAGCGGTCGTGAAATAGAATCTATTTTATTTTTACAGAGTTTTTTCTTATACTCTCAATTTTAGACACTCATTCTCTCAACAATGACCGTGTTGTCATGAAATCACATACATTTTTCATACGAAAAATGCAAACAAAAGAAAATCAAACAATAATAAGAGAGTATTTGAAGTTACTGCCGTCGATTTTGTTATGGGCCACCAAGCGATTGTTCCTGAAGTTGCAGACTTGTTCTGTTTAATCATTAAGATTTATGCAGTTTTAAAATGGAAGTATTTTATGAAAAATTCAATATTCTTAAATGAAATTGCAATTTCGATAGTCACCTTTCACAAACGTAAGTGCTGGTTCACACACACAGCGTTGTCATATTGTAAAATTTATCTTTTTTTGCAAGTTTTTTGAAATGCTAAAAGTTTTTAAATTTTTCTTCTCAAATAAAAGTTTTTTTTTAAAATTTATATACACTGCAATATTTGTTTAAAATAATTTTTATATTTTTTTTAATCTTCGACATTTTTCGTTTATTTCAAAAAACTGTTTAAAAGCTTTATTTAAGATAATGTTTCCCCCAATGCTGGCAACGACATTAATTTCAGAGAACACTGTTTAAAATTTTATATTGAGCTCTTCAATGGCATTTTAAAAAGGTTTGATTTCCACAGCCTTTTTCTTAAATGTGTGGAGGCCTTATTTTGAGTTATGACATCCTTGCAGTAAATTACAAACGGCAGCAAACGGTCCAAAAAAATTACTCAAAACGAAATTGCTATTTCCGATCCCTAATAAGTTACAACAATTTGATAAAAGATATACTTACGCCAATATACCACTCATATGGAATATTTCAGCATTCAAATATGCCAAATACGCCATCACAAAAATAAAGATGGGTTCTATGACACGCACGTGATCGGTGAAACGGGTTACCAAACCAGTCAGGAAGCCCCAAATAATACCTGCGAACAAGCAAAATGAAAATATGTAAAATATAGTAAAAGTGATAAGACAAACGTGCTAATACTGTGTTCAGACATGCACCACCTGAATTGCGCAATTAACAAATTGTACACAATTAAGGGCTTAATTGAACTCAATTCAAACATACAATAAATCAATTAATAAATTAAGCAATTAGTGGGTAATTGTATCACTAATTGAGTAAAATTCGAAATGCAGCTCTTGCCACAAGTATGTTCAGTGAAACGAAAGGATTTTGTAAAATACAAGCCAGATCTAACAGGTAGTATCACTACAAACAGCGGACTAGCCAGTGTACATTGCAATTGTATAAAACTTTTTGGTTTAATGCCTATTCCGTCTGATACGAGTATGATGATTGAAATTTTCTTCAAGTTGCATCTGTGCCATCCGGCTGGCTATTAATTTCTTTTGACAGCTGTAATAGGGTATTTTATACAATAAATTTTGTATTGTTGTAGAACCGCTTCTAACTGTTTGATCTGCCTTGTGTAAAATGCTAACTGATTAAGGTAAATTAAGATGTATACCTAAATATTAAATTTAATTGCTCAATTACAAAGAAATTGTCTCAATTAAGAATGCATTTCTGAATATAGTGTTAAGCATTTTTGTCGGTATTGCGATTATTCATAAACAGACTTAAAGGTCGTTTTAAGGAAAACCAACTTAAGGGAGAACTTACCAATTACAGTACCGCCGAGTGCTACAACAAAGAATGAACCGACACCATTGACAGCATCTTGGGGTATAATATGCAATAAGCCGATGTGATTATAAACTTCCATCATATGATACATGACGACCTTTTTAATATAAGAAAGAAAATATTAGTAGAGACAAAAAGACATGGCAATAATAGTATACAATGGAGAGAAATAGATATACAGTAGTTTTTCGATTTAACGAACCTAATTGCTGTCAGGCTTGTTCGTTAAAGAGAATTGTTCGTTATATCCAGTACTGAATTAAAAATGAATAGTATCGTCTATTTTATTGTTTTAGTATTTTATTAAAATTATAGTAATTTAACATAAATATTTTATTAAAAATATGTTTAAAGAAAATATAAAAATTCATAAAAACACTGTAATACAAAAATAATTTATTTTGAAAATTGTTTAAGCACAGTTTGTTTCCTTGAAATTGATGTCTTATTGAAACTCTCTCAAAAGCATTAAATTTTTGCTACTATTATTATTTTGCTAAGCCGATTTAATAAAAACTTCTAAGTGCTTAATGACATCTTCGTGTTTTATTTTAGGCTCTAGAATTTCGGTTTCATCAAGCATTCATCATCGGTTAAAGGTTTATTTGCAATGCATCTATTCAAATCATCAGCTGATATATTTTACATTTGTTCGTTAAACCGAGTACAAAATAATATATTTGTTCGTAAGATAAGATACTCAGTAACAAATATTTGGGTGTTCATTAAATACGATGTTCATAACTTCGAATGTTCGTTAAATCTGTAAACTACTGTAATTTGTGCACCATCACAAGATGAATATTTCACGTAATTATTCTAACAATTACACTGTTCTCACAAAATCAAAAAAAAAAAGAGTACACTGTCCAACCACTTTAACAAATCATGATTGACACAAATTACTCAAAGGTTCAATACACTTTTGTTTCTAATTACAATGAAAACACTCAAAGGAAAAGTATAAAATCAACTGAACTAATGAAGATGACATAAATTGACAACATAAGTAGTGGCTTATTGGCTCTTCAAATAAACATAAAGCAACAATTAAATATTAAATATCTATTTTGCAAACTTACCGTAACAGCATCATTTAGTAGAGATTCGCCAAAGACGACAATATATAAAATTTCATTGACATGAATTTCTTCGAAGACAGCCAAAACAGCCACAGGATCCACAGCCGATATGAGAGAGGCAAAAAGAAATATATCCAAAAATTTTGGAGTATCAGCATCACCACCATAAATGCCACACATGCCACAGGCATACAGGGAACCACCTATTTTATGAAAAAAAAAATATATATATACATTTAAAACAATTTAATAGAGTCATTATAATATAACGAGTACATTGTAGCATTTCTTCTAATAACAAGGATTTATTTTTAATTTATATTGGCAAAACAAATAGGAAATGACAAAATGCGTCATTAATTCATCATACATATGGTTTCCTTTTTCATACATGTCACATGTTAAAACAATAACAACAACAACAACAATTCTAAGAAAAGCAAGAACGACGACGACAACAAAACAGCTTTTGTAACATATTATTATTATTATTATCCTTCTGGCATTCAAAGGCGTGTTCCTTTTTATTTATAAATTTACACTCTACATTATTTGAATACTGCAAAATAAGTTTAAAGGCGATTTTTAAAGTTCCGAACACAAAGTATAAAAACGGAAAGCTATTGTTTTCGCTAAGATATCTGTGCGTGTTTCACATGCTTCTATATCGTGAACCATAAAAGATAGACAATTGTTATGTTAACAATATATACATATGCAATAATATGTAACATTAAGTCCGCTATAACAATAAATACTAAAAATAATAAGATATATTATACTACTTTGTTTTTTCGCCATTTTGTTAAACATTAGTCTTGACAGTTCATATATGGCGGTCGTGAAGTAGACACTTGGGAAATTTATTATGGAAACATATTCGATAAACCAACGTGTTTTAATTGTTAAAACATTTTATCAAAATCAATCATCGATAGCTGTGCCGATGAGAAAGTTACGTGAAATTTTTGGGAGAAAAAACGCACTATTTATCGTGTAGTGAAGGATTTCGAAGAAAGAGGGTCTGTAGATGATAGGCCCAACATGAATCACAACGTACTGCAAGATCGGCTGAAAACATTTCTGCTGCTCAAGAAAGTGTTCAAAACAATTCGAAGCCGTCCTAAGCACGGTCTTGGTCTTAAATTTTGCACAAAGATTTGCGTTTGTTTCCATTTAAGATTCAGTTTGACACAAGAGCTTCGTCCACAAGACCAGTTACGCCGCCATTTACCATTTACCAATAGGATGTTACAGCTCGCCCATGACAACCCCGATTTTCATGAAAAAATCGTAATGAGTGACGAGGCACATTTTAATATGAATGGATGTGTGAATAAACAGAATAATCGGTTCTGGACAATGGAAAATCCTCAAATTATTTATGCATTTAAGTGACAGTCTAGTGTGCAATTTGCTTAGTAGAAATCATTGGACCTTAATTCTTTGAAAATAAAAACGCCGTAACGGTAACTGAGAATGGGGAGCGATATCGTGATATGATTGAAAACTTTTTAACGCCATAACTGCATGCTGTGGGCTTGATTCAAATGTGGTATCAACAAGACAGTGCCACATCGCATACAGTCAGGATTACAATGGAATTACTGCGAGACCTCTTTCCACAACAAGTTATTTCAAGAAATGGTGATGTCGATTGGCCTCTACGGTCGCCTGATTTGACTGATCCGGACTTCTTTTTGTGGGGATATCTGAAAAGCAAAGCTTATGCAAACAAACCAGAAACACTTAAGCAACTCAAACAAAATATTCCTGATGAAATTAATAAAATACTGCGTGAAATGTGTGAGAATGTAATGAGAAATGTGCTCAAAAGGGCTCGCATTTGTGAAGCTAGCAGAGGCGGACATTTATCTGATATTGTATTCCATACATAATTGCCGACATTAAATAAAACATTTATCAATATAAGATCCATTCTCTTTCATTAAATCAAAATTATAAACAAACAAAATAGTGTACCTTCCCGGCGGACACCCTGTATATTTCATTTAATTTTATATGATGTTAATTTCCACCAATGAAATAACTCTAAAAAATGGTCCAACTACATATTAAATATTTCTACAATAATTGTGTTCTACGTAGAGAATCTCCCAGTTTAATTTTGCCCTTGAAACTTGTTCTTTCTTTGTTTTTGTTGTTTTAAAGTAAATTCCAATGAATTTTTTGTAGTTTTTTGCTTAACTTAATTAAATTTAATTTGAAAAATTAAATTGCAATTTTTATAATTTTTTCCACGCAAATGCTAAAAGTTGTTTAAGTTTGTCCCAGTTTCAGTCCGTGCAGCTAATAGGGTTATACCGCCTCACAGGCACACTCGGGATTTAGTGGGAGCGCGAAAGGCCCTCCGATACTCTCCCCTTGTAACCACTGACTATCCGCGACCGCCAAAGGCAGCTACTCCACATATCTACGAAGTGTGCCACTATCCGCGACCTGTGACGCGTCCGTTAGCATTCAGCAGCTGTGCTCCTCTTAAGCAGGTAATAAATCATACATTGTCATAAAAATGCCAATGTAAAATATATTGTCTGCGCGGGCGGAGACCCTTGAAAATGAATATGAAAAATATGAATTCAGCTAAAAATTAGTGGGTATCCCTCTCCCTACCCAAACAAAAAGCGAACTCTACACGCGCGAATCGGAATCCCACTTGGCTGATTTTAATAAATTTGACAAAGCTTCACCTCAACTACATTTCACAGCTTGTCTTTGTTCTTTGAACCGAATCTGTTTCAAAAATAAAATAAAAAATTGTTGGAACTTATTTGATTCGTTTGCAGTGCAAACGAGTGGTCGATACACGTTTTTTTGGCTTCTGAGGAATATGTCAATAACAGGACGAAAAAATACATTTTGTAGTTGAAAAAAATAAAAATAAAAAATAAGAAATTCAATATACTCGCAGCACTCAAGTTACAAACTGTCATTATCAGCAGCATACTGACATTGTTTTGTTTCATAACATTAATAAATGAATATTTAGTAATTTTATTATGCGAGAAATGCCTCGATATCTTATTTTACAAAGTTTTGTTTGTTAAGAACATTTCAGCTAAAAAAACCCGCAACAAACAAAAACTTTTTATTAATAAATGAATTATTCGTATTAATATATCATTCGTTTTGCTTATTTTCGCAATGATGCATTCTTTTAGCATGGCAAATTTATTTGTTGCACATAATCACCACGTATGTGGCAACAGACAGGATATATGTATGTATGTAGTTTGATTTGAAAATATGTGGCGATTGATAACGCGAGGGATACGACTTCTTTAATAGTTCAAATAATAAAGAATATAAATTTTTAATTATTCGCGAATACGAATATTCAATTTGAAATTTACCGTCACTTGTCTATGGCTCGTTTTTGATGCCTGCAAAATAAAATATTTCAAATTTAATGTGATTATTTTTCGAACTAAATTATTTCTTAGTAGTTGTAATCGAAAGTACCCTGAAGGAAGCATGGCGTTAAGTGTATCCATGTCAATATTTTTGTCAACAATTATGGTGTCTTTTTGGTGACACTGTTAACAAATTGTTTCAAACCCTTTGTTCAGGGTTTCCGGGAACAAAAGGTCGAAAAGTTGCTGATAAAAACAAGTACTTTAACCAGTCCACTTAGGTCCACAAAATGTTGATCCCTGATTCGAGAAAGGAATAAGTTCTTAAAATGTGTAGCGGATTCAATCTAAGCGTTCTTAAAGTCTTCTTGGTGATGCTCTTTAGATCCGCAACACATTAGCAACGACGTGGTTCTATGAGCCAAAAAACAAGTCAAATTACGAATAGATACGAAACGAGACTTTAAGTCGTCTGAAGCGATATCAGCTGAAATAAATATGTAATAACATTTCTGCAAAAACTCAGCTAAATCACATCATGCATCTTGCAATTGGATTATGATCAGCTGCAAATATATTTTTTCTTGCCGTGTATAAACATCAGTCGCGTGTGTTTAATGAAATGATTTGAATGGAATATTAAATAATTTTATTTTCTCAACAATTTAATTTATTATTGTCGTTTTATTGTTGTATTCATTTTCATTATTATTTAATACGACTCGTTTTGTCTGTCATCTATAGAAATGATGCAGGCAGGCGATAATTTAATTGTTTGTTTTACCAATTCCATTCAACATTTACTTGTGCATTGATCTACTTTTCGAAAAAAAAAAATTATATGCAGTGCATTAAAGTTGTCATCTATTTTATAAACAAATTGCAAAAAAAACTGCAAAACAATAACCATTCAGGTGTGAGATTTACTTCGAAGGAATTCAAATGATTCGTAGTTGTAGCAAAATGAATTTTGCTGCTAAAGCCAATTATTTTCAAATCGTTTATTTTGATTGATGTGAATTATAAATATTATCTTTTATTATAAGAGAAAAAGAAATTGTTATAAAAACAATCAGCAGAGACCAGGAAATTTCCAATAATTTCGAACTTTTGAAATGCTATAGAAATATGTATGTAAAGTATTTTTTTAATATTTTATTCAAATTATGGTAATTTACAATAAATATTTTATTAAAAATATATTTCAAGGAAAGGAGCAATTCATAAAAATACTGTAATATTGTACTAAAATTATTTATTTCCAAAATTTATTAAGCACAATCTGTTTTTTGGAATGCATACGAGGGCGGATCAATATATCCGTGTGAAACACAGTTCTTTTTTTGCAAAACAAAAATTTTTTTCCAGCATGATCTCCTTTTAACTCAATACATTTAGTCCAACGTTTCTCCAGTTTTTGCACCCCTTCCGAAAAATAGGATTTGTCGAGGTCCTTAAAATAGGCATTTGTTTGGTCAATAATATCATCGTTGGAGCTAAATCTCTTTCTACCGAGCCATTTCTTTAGGTTTGGAAATAGGACGTAGTCTCTAGAGGATAAATCCGGAGAATATGGCGGATGAGAACCGATTCGTAGCCCAATTCATAGAGTTTTGCCATTGAGACTGCACACGTGTGCACCCGTGCATTATCTTGATGAAAAAGAACTTTTTTCTTGGCCATATGGGGTCGTTTTCTTTTGAAATACTCCTTACATCGGTCTAATAAGTTGGCATAATATTCGCCGCTTATTGTTTTTCCCTTTTGAAGATAATCGATGTGGATTATCCCGCGTACATCCCAAAAATTTGTTGCCATCACTTTATTGACCGACAAACTTACCTTGGCCTTCTTCGGAGCAGGTTCACCCGGAGAAACCCATTGTTTAGACTGCTGCTTGGTCTCCGGAGTACAGTAATGGATCCATGTTTCATCCACAGTCACAAAACGCCGCAAAAACAAATTCGGATTGCGGTTAAACAACTACAAACAATTGTTTGAAGTCGTCACACGTTTACGTTTATGGTCAATTGAGAGCAAAGCGCAGGCAACTTTCTTAAACCCAACTGATCTCTTAAAATCGAAACCACACTGCGGTATGACATGGCAATGTCATCAACAATCTCACGCACTTTTACTCTTCGGTCGGCCGGCCAACACCATATCGTGGATTTTTTCGACATTTTCGGTTGTACTGACCTCAATTGGCCGTCCAGAACGTTCAGCGTGATTTGTACTTGAGCGACCACAACGAAAGTCAGTAAACCACTTTTTACTATTGAAATCGATGGTGCAGAGTCCCCATAGTATTTATCGATCTTTTCTTTGGTTTGATTGACGGTTTTTTTTCGCAAAAAATAATGTTTAATGAGCACTCGAAATTCGAAATTCACTTTTTTCCATTTTTAGAAAAATACACGAGGTTGTATGTTTTGAACAGCTGTAAAACGCAAAGCAAATGACAACACTTGCTCAAAATTTGACGGTAGTCTATTAACAGGTGGTATTTGATGGGAACAGTGTTGCATTTTATATAACTAAGGGGGAAGTTTTTGAAGCTCTCTCCTCAAAAGCATTAAATTTGTGCAGGTATGCGATGGAAATCGATTTCGAAAAGGAAGCTATTTTAAAAGGTGTTTCTTAATAATATTTATTATATTAAAAAATACTTTAATATTTCTTTAATTATAAGAAGAATTTTATCTTAAAAATTATAAAAATTGGATGAAAAGTGTATTAAAAATGGCCTTTTAAATTTGTTTCGTTTTCAAAATCGGTTTCCATCACATACCTGATTGTTTTGCTCAGCCCATTTAATATAAATTTCGAAGTGCTTAACACGTTGAGTGCCGTGTGCACTTGTGCTACTTGTGAATTCAATGCAATATATTTTCTGCGGCAGTACAGTAAAGCGAATAATTATTATTAGAGCTGTGCCAAATCGTTCATTTCAGTGATCGGTCATTTTCATTCAACTACTATGAATTAACCCGTTCGTTCAATCGTTCAATTGAACGACAATACGGAAACAATTATATTTTCTAGTTCATTATTTTCTTAAGAAAATCGGTTGTAAATATTGTAAATAATGTAATTAAATTAAAGAATTTATTTAAAAAAAAGGGATTTATTAATTAAAAAATCACTGTAAGTTCATTTTAGAAACAATTTCTTGTTCTTTTGACTAGAATATTAAACATTTCAGTTTAGCTTAATATATACTCGTACTATACTTTTTATGGGTTGATGCTAAAAAGAAATGTGTATTTAATTTTTCAAATAACTCTGATCAATACATAAAAACTCAAATGAAGCAAGAGAATAGAACATAAAAAAGATCCATGAACGAAAGTAACTTTGACATAAAAAAAGATCCATGAACGAAAGAAAATTTGACATAAAAAAGACACCTGAACGAACGAAAACAAGTTTTAACTCATCATCTACTAAATCAAACGGAACACTATTGAATCAAAAGCGTGCAGTAAAAGAACCGGATCACATCGTTCAGTTGAGTGATTCGTTCAATTTAAGACGTTCGTTAGCTTAAATATAATAAAAAAAAGGAACTTCATATTCAATAAATAAAAAAGAAACTAATTAGTTTGGTTGAAACAGTCCAGGCAAACAGCTGATGAGCATGAAGCCGTGTACATCGAACTTTTGAAATATTATCTCAAATAATTGAAGTTGGCATATTTTGCATTAACACTTTTTATAATCTTTTTTAAAACGCTGGAATATTCAATACTTAGTGTATAAAAATAGAAGATTATGTTAGATCATGTTACTCATCACGATATCATCTCATAGTTTGTTCATAATGCTATTGACCTCTCTTTGTATTTTTATCGTTTTCTCGTTTGCATGAAAAAAGTAACACTTAAATGGTCCTAATTGAAAGCTCTAATTGATTTTAACACATCTTTATAATTTAATTAAATGCTCTTGTTTTTGCTAATTTTTGATTTTCTTACATCTTGTTATTAAACCTCCGAGGACCGATAACGTCCCTAGGGACTTTTTTATTTTGAAATGTGTACAATTTTAAAACGGCTTAGGCGATTTTTTTTATGAATCCATGACTTTTATAATTGAATTGTTATTAAGCGTTTCAAAAAGAGTTTACACGATTTCCACACCTTTCCGAAATGTTTTGACGGATTAAAGGCATTTACTACGTAAATAACCGACAAAGCCCCAGGGGACCTTGTATTTGTTTTAATGCATTTTGTTTCTATTTTATTTCTCACGCGCTGATACCAATTAGATTAGGTAATAAATGAATTTTTATAATTTAATAATTTATTTTTTGCCGTCAAACTTTTGACGTCTAAAGTTTGCGCTGACAGGTTATTTGCAGTAAATAAGCATTTGGTGCGGCGCCATATTATTTTGATTTGTATTAAATTTGCTATTTTTATAAAAAATTGCAGCAGATTTGAAAACTACGCTTACTTCAAAACTAGCATCGTGAATACCCTTAATATTAAATAAATAACAAGGCAAATTTATCATATTTTTAACATACTTAACACATCGTCTAAATGTGTTAATAAGACAATAATAGGTTACTTAATTCTAAAATAGGAAATTTACACAACTAAATTTGAAAAACAACAAGATGAAAAAAAATTTTAGAATTTTTTTTAATGCAATTTCATGATGTGGGTGGGACAGGCACTTAAACAATTTTACTTTCAATTGGCAGGCCTTTTCTTTTTAAAGATAAAATATTTATAAATAAATAATTACGCTACTCACCAATTGTTGCAACATTGAATATTGTACCAACAACAGCCATCAATAGAATTGTACCCAAATTGTCGAAAAACAAACGATTTGGCATAAAGTAACCCGCATCCAATATAATCGGTGGAAGCATATAAAAGAAGAAGGTATTTGGTGTCAGTGGCGAGACAGCCACATCTGTGCAAAAGTACAACACGACACCAATGACAACACCAACGACAATAAGAAGACAAGATTCCGGGAATATGAGATGCAGTTTTGGTGTCATGTGGAAACCTGCAAAAGAGAAAAAAAAAGAGTTTTTGTATTAAAATTATGATTTTAAATAGAATTTATGTGTATTTTTGTGAGGTTTTTCATTTTGTGATCTGAAAAGAGAAAAAAAAAGGTGAGAGAAGAGGAGACGACACATAGTTAGAACTAAGTTCCATAACTAAAGGGGTTAATCATGTGGTTAGTGGTATCGAAGCCGCCGGTCTTCGCAGTGTAATTTCGTTAGTAAGAGGTTTGCCATTTACGAATATCAATCGTTTAACAACCGAAGAACGCGTAAAAATAATTAAAACTTGTGGAGGTTCAAATGTGGCCACATTACGAGAATTACGGGGGTTTTTATAGTCGGTCATCATAATCGATAAGTGTCGGTTTTCTGATTGTTACGCGTTTATGTTTCTACACCTCATTTGCAACGTGCCACAAATACGGTTAAAAGGTTTTAAAAATATTTTCACCGATCAGGAAGCTATAAAGAAGCATGTTTGATGATTTTTGTTATTATAACTACATACGAGGGCGGATCAATAAGGCCGTTACTTTTCGAACTTCCCCCGTAGTTAGATGAAATGCAACACTCTTCCCATCAAGTACCACCTGTTAGTAGACTACTGTCAAATTTTGAGCAAGTGTTGTCAATTGCTTTGCGTTTAACAGCTGTTCAAAACATACAACATCGTGTATTTTTCTAAAAATGGAAAAAAGTGAATTTCGAATTTCGAGTGCTCATTAAACATTATTTTTTGCGAAAAAAAACCGTCAATCAAACCAAAGAAAAGATCGATAAATACTATGGGGACTCTGCACCATCGATTTCAATAGTAAAAAGTGGTTTACTGACTTTCGTTGTGGTCGCTCAAGTACAAATGACGCTGAACGTTCTGGACGGCCAATTGAGGTCAGTACAACCGAAAATGTCGAAAAAATCCACGATATGGTATTGGCCGACCGATCGAAGAGTAAAAGTGCGTGAGATTGTTGATGCCATAGATATTTCATACGACAGTGTGGCTTCGATTTTAAGTGATCAGTTGGGTTTAAGAAAGTTGCCTGCAAGATGTGTGCCGCGCTTTGCTCTCAATTGACCATAAACGTAAACGTGTGACGACTTCAAACAATTGTTTGTAGTTGTTTAACCGCAATCCGAATTTGTTTTTGCGGCGTTTTGTGACTGTGGATAAAACATGGATCCATTACTGTACTCCGGAGACCAAGCAGCAGTCTAAACAATGGGTTTCTCCGGGTGAACCTGCTCCGAAGAAGGCCAAGGTAAGTTTGTTGGTCAATAAGGTGATGGCAACAAATTTTTGGGATACACGCGGGATAATCCACATCGATTATCTTCAAAAGGGAAAAACAATAAGCGGCAAATATTATGCCAACTTATTAGACCGATGTAAGGAGGATTTAAATAGAAAACGACCCCATATGGCCAAGAAAAAAGTTCTTGTTCATCAAGATAATGCACGGGTGCACACGTGTGCAGTCTCAATGGCAAAACTCTATGAATTGGGCTACGAATCGGTTCTCATCCGCCATATTCTCCGGATTTATCCTCTAGAGACTACGTCCTATTTCCAAACCTAAAGAAATGGCTCGGTAGAAAGAGATTTAGCTCCAACGATGATATTATTGACCAAACAAATGCCTATTTTAAGGACCTCGAAAAATCCTATTTTTCGGAAGGGGTACAAAAACTGGAGAAACGTTGGACTAAATGTATTGAGTTAAAAGGAGATTGCGTTGAAAAATAAATTTTTATTTTGCAAAAAAAACTATTTTTCAATCAAAAAGTCACAGACGTATTGATCCGACCTCGTATGTTGCATTAAAGCAGCGATATAACTTTGAAGAACAGCCGAAGCATGTGATAGCTGGACAAATTTCAAGTAAATAAATAATTAAGAATAATTTATTACATATTTGTACGGTGCTAGTTTGTTTATTTTTAAGCTTCAGATTCAAAGAAATTTTTTTCCATAAACTTTTTTCGTCATACAAAACACAACATCATCAATTATTTAACGTCGTATCAACTAATCCATCATAAAACGGTAGAAACGTCAGTCAGTAAGCCAACAATGCGTGTCTATTTTGTATTTTGTTCCTCGTGTATTTTATGTTCACAAATTGTTATTCAATTTTATTCTGAAGCAAAAATAAATAAGTAACAACAGCAGCCACAAAATTATTTGTTTTTAAACATTTACAGGCTTTTTTTACAAACAAAAGAGAATATCATAAAAATTGCTGAACTTTTGATTTTGTTTTTCTAAGGATTATTCTTATTTGAACGCTTAACATTGACCCAGATATTTTTCTCAACAGTGTTTCGACCGTAATACATTTTTTATTTATTTCCTATTTTTTATTTTTTACTTTTTTTTATTTTACAAAACATTAAAGCAAAGTCTTTCAGATACTTGTAGACATTTTTATGGGTGTAAAAGGATTTGGTTTTCACACCGGAAGATGAAGAATAGAATTTTATATTTTCTTTTAGAAGAAAGAAAAATTGTAAAAATATTTCAGATTGTTTTTGGAAAACAAGCACAATATCCGTAAGGTCTGATTTTTTAAAACGCAATGCTTAGCGTTGATAAGTTTTATACGGAAAAAATTCAAAATACAAAAACAAAACACATAAAGATTTGTCAAGATTAAGGGCCATATTTATAAAAAAAAATAATTTGTATATGAAATGTATTTTAAGACATATTTTTCATACAAAATTTCTTTAAGATACATTTCAAATCTGAATTATTTTTTATGAATAAGTGTTTCGTGTTACAAAATAAGGCCATTACGCTTACTGAGACCCTTAAGTCAAAGGGAAACTTCATATGCTCCAGTTAAAGACTTGATAACACAGAACAACACTGATACTAGGGCCCGACCCGGGGGTTTCTCAGACAATGCTGACACGTAATAATGAAATTCTCAGCTTACCAGTTATATTTTGTAAAAATTTTTACTCTGGTTTTGGAAAAAGCCTTTACATCGAAATGAAGAATGTTGCATCACATATTTTAGCATCATAACTTGAAAACTACTTTTCCAATTGAAAAAAAAATTGCCTACAAGTTATTCTTACATCAGTTATCTGATCTATAGTTTCTCGTTCTTTTTTGAAATTATATTTTAAACATAAACAAAATTTTAGAAATTGTTTTTGTTTTAAATGTAATTTCGCCAAAGAATGATATCGTTCGATATCGTGGGACAGGCAGTTAATAAAACGTGATGAAAATAAAAGAATTTTTATGATAAACTTAAAGAAAATTTATTGGTAGAAAATTATAAGCTGCAAGAATAGCATTATTGCTCCACATATAAAGAGACGATTTTGTCGCAATTAAAACACGCAATATTTCATTAAAATCGGTGCACAAGTTTTTATTTTATTTACAATTAAGTGACGGAACTAAAAAAAATTGCAATTTCCATAAATAAATAACACTTTTGTATAAAAATCATATGGAAAGAAGCTGTGCTTCGATTTTAATAAAATATGAAACGTGTCACATCTTTATACAATATCATATACCTTTATTCCAGCAGAATATGAAAGAGATTTTCTCAGTTTTCAATTTTTAATAAGATTTAAAAAAAACCAGAAATCATGAATTTTGCATGAAAAATCACTTTTCTTGTGCCAAAACTTCCCAAATATATTTAAAAATTAAAATAACTTGTAGACAATTTTAATGCGGATATATTTTTAATCCGAATTGCGAATGTATTTTTCGACATAACGGCTTATCACGAGACCCAGAGTGAATTAAAAATACGTAAATTATATGCGGAGAACTGTATTAACATGTGTATTCCTATTCACAGTGCTGCCCGATGTTATTGGTCTGTTTGAATTAACCATCCGAGCCTTGAACTTGAGCCAAATAAAGTTGTTAGTGCAGAAAAAATAATTTGTTGTCCCGTGTAATTTTTTTAAATTATTTTTTTTAGTGTTATAAGATCTTCTTTATTGATTTCTTGATAAAAAATAATAGTCTAAACAAAATTTTGCGACGCTGAAAAAATATTGTTGCCCTGTGTAATTTTATTAATTATTTTTTTTAGTGTTACAAAATCTTCTTTATTGCTTTCTTGATAAAAAATAATAGTTTGAACAAATTATTGTGAGTTGTGAGTTTAAGGGTTTCCCCCAAAAATATTCACTAAGAAATTCCGCGGCATAGAAAAGAAAATGTGTTGCCCTGTGTAATTTTTTTTAATTATTTTTCTTTTGTTATAAGACCTTTTTTATTACATTCTTGATAAAAAATAAATGTTTGAACAGATTATTGTGAGTTGTGAGTTTAAAAGTTTTCCCCCAAAATATTGACTAAAAAATTTTGCGCCACAGGAAAATTATTGTTGCCCTGTGTAATATTTTTAATTATTTTTTTTAGTGCTATAATATCTTACTTATTACTTTCTTGATAACAAAAATATGAATGTGAACAAATTATTGAGAGTTTTCCCCAAAAATATTGAATGGGAAATTCCGCGCCTAAGAAAAAAAAACTTGTTGCCTTTGTAATTTTTTTAATTTCATTATTATAATACCTTCTTTGTTCCATTCTTGATAACAAATATTAATTTGAACAAATTATTGTGAGTTGTAAGTTTATATGATTTCCCCCGAAATATTGAGAAATTCGCAGGAAAAATATTGTTGCCCTGTGTAATTTTTTAAATATTTTTTTTAGTGTTATAGCATCTTATTTATTCCATTATTGATAAAAAAATAATAATTTCAAAAAATTATTGTGAGTTGTGAGTTTACCGGGTTTCCCCCAAAAAAATATTGAATAAAAAAATTTTTCGCCGCAGAAAAAAAATTTTTCGCCCGTGTATTTTTTTAAACTATTAATTATTATTAATAATAAAATATAATAGTTTGAACAAATTTTATTGGCTGAAAAATTTTTCGCCGTAGGAAAAATATTGTTGCCCTGTGTAATTTTTAAAATAATTTTAGTGTTATAAGATTTTATTTATTCCTTTCGTAATAAAAAATAATAATTTGTACAAATTATTGTGACTTGTGAGTTTAAGAGTTTTCGCCCAAAATATTGACTAAAAAATTTTGCGTCGCAGAAAAAAATATTGTCGCCCTGTTTAATTTTTTTCTTTGATTATTTTTTTTAGTTTTATAAGATCTTATTTACTCCTTTCTTGATAAAAAAAAATAATAATTTTAACAAATTATTGTGAGTTGTAAGTTTAAAGAGTTTTCCCCCGAAATATTTACCCTTATTCCAGTTGGCGACATCGATGTCACGTTAACACAATACCAAAAAAATGGAGCTTGTCTACTCGCTTTTGAATACAATTTTTGTGCTACTGACAGTCTATTCCTGTTCTCTAAAGTCCAGAAAATAACATGAGCCTGTCAATAGTAGTTAGTTGTTTTCGACAATCGGTAGACAATCAACAATTTTTTTTATTATGTTAACGAGACATTAATGTCGCCAACTGGAATACGGGTGATTGATTAAGAAATTCCATGCCACAAAAAAAAATTTGTGACCCTGTGTATTTTTTTTCAAACTATTAATTATTATTAATAATAAAAAATAATAATTTGAACAAATTATTGGTTTGGATGAACCATTCGAGCCTTGAACTTGAGCCAATTTGTCAATTTGTTGATTTTAATATTTTTATTTTTTATTTTTAGAAACAAGCGGAAGGCGAACCAACCAAACCGAATTGAGTTCGTCTAGTATCAAATCGCTTTGGACAAGGTATAATTGATTTAAAATGTTAATGTTACGTCATTGCTTCTGTGGAAAACAAAAATGTAAAAAATAACAATAAAAAATAGATTTACTACCATAACCATTACATAAACAAACGAAAATGAATATAAAAAAACTGTTAACTAGTTTTGTTAAATATTTAACCTTGTAAAGCAGAATAGCACAACAGGACAGCAGCAAAATGCGGACACACGGTGGTAATTTTAAAGACAAACAGACCCAGACAAAGAGGAACATAAATAAAAATCATAAAGTTTGTGTATGAAAATAGAGAATTTGTAGAATTAGTTGGAGGGTGGGTAGTGGGTGAGTGCTGTTGATTTCCGCTCTTAATAAGACCAAATCGTTGGTGCGGTAATAATTTTTTTCAATGTCGCACAAAATTTCAAAGTTACTTAAAAAAATCAAGGCAAAAAAGGAAGATGTTTTATGTTTTAAGAATGGCATCAAGCAAATATTTAAATAGAATTTCAAATACGAAAGTTTTATAAAATGAAAAAGGAAAAATATACTTCTTTTAATTGGAAGTAAAATAACATCAATACCAAACTTTAATTACAATTGTTGAGCAATATTTCTTCTTCGAATATTTCGCGATATTTACAGTTTTTTTTCTCTACTCACCAATTTTTGCGATACTGGCTGACAAAATCCAAACACCAATTATAAATGGTGTTTTCACCCGATCGAACTCCACTTGAGTCAAAGGATAACGATCATGATGTCCACCTTCTTCACTATTATCCGAAACAGCTTCACGTGCATCGCTCGACCCATAATTGCGCACATCTTTATGGGACGGAGGTACTGATGATTCCCCAGCAGGCTAAAAAAATATTTTTTAAAATTTCAATTATTAAAAATGTTTAAACGAGGTCTCAGCAATGCCAAATATTTAACGAAAAGATCAATTTCAATTTGTTTTTAACAAAATTGTTAATGTTTTACTAAATATGTAAAATATTAATTTTGTGAAAAAGTGTGAATAAAAATTTAAAATACTAAAATTTTAGCAATTCCCGTAAAAAGCACCAATTATTCAGGACTTCAATTTAGTTAATTGCATAAAAAGTTTACAAAATACTCGTCAAATATTTGCCATGCCTGAAACACTATTAACTAATTTAGAAAAAATATATTTTTCTTATTCTACACGTTTATACGATACTTTTCTAAAAGGTACTTTTTCGAAGTATATTTTTTAGTATTTTAAATGGTACTTTTTCAATATGTATTCTTTCAAAACGAACTTTTGGAATATATACTTCCTGGAAATAAAACTTTTCAAAAGGTTCTTTATCGAAGTACATTGTTTTCAAAATGTGTCTTTTTAAAACCTACTTCTTTCAAATGTGTTCTTCAAAAGACACTTTTTTTAAATGGTAGTTTTTCAAAATTTATTTTTTCAAAATTTACTTTTGAAATAGATAATTTATGAAAATAAAACATTTTAAAAAGTACTTTTTTAATTATATTCTTTTAGTATGTGTCTTTTTAAAGGCTACTTTTTTAAAATTTATTCTTAAAAATGTAATTTTTTAAGTGGTACTTTTTCAAAATGTAAGCTTTTAATAGGAATAATTTCTGAAAATGAAATTTTTTAAAGGTACTTTTACGAAGTGTGTGTTTTCCAAAAATTGTCTTTGTAAAAGCTCCTTTTTGAAATATATTCTTTAAAAGTTACTTTTTGAAATGGTACTTTTACAAAATATATTCTTTCGATGGTAATTTTGAAATAGATACTTTCTGTAATTAAACCTTCTCAACAGGTACTATTTTAAAAGATCTTTTTTGAAAGCAACTTTTTTCAACAGGTACTTTTTCCAAGATACATTATTAAAAAGCAGTTTCTTGATAAGTATCTCCTTTTTCAAAAACGTACCTTTTTAAAAGAAATTATAAAATTTACATTTTTAAAACCCAAAGTGGGTTTTAAAAGTAATTTTTTATGAGATACTTTCTTATATGCTACTTTTCTATTCAACATACTTTTTTAAAAGGAACTTTATTCGTTGTACTTTTTTAAAAGGTACTTTATTCAACGTACTTTTTTAAATAGTTTATTCAACGTACTTTTTTTATCAGGTAATTTTTGAAAACTAAATTTTTAAGTCACTTTTTTATTAGTACTTCCTAAAAGGAACTTCTTCAAAGGGAACTTTTTTATATAATAATTCCTTAAAAGATACTTTCTTAGTAGTACTTCTTTAAAAAATACTTTTGTAAAACGTCCAGTTTTAAACGGTACTTTTTTGAAAGTTACTTTTTAATAGTTTTTCAAAATATACTTTTTGGAAAGGTGGTTTTCAAAAAGGTACTTTTTGGAAAGGTACTTTTTAGAAAGGTACTTTTGAACAAGGTACTTTTTGAAAAGGCACTTTTTTGGAAAATTACTTTTTCGAAGGCACATTATTAAAAGGTACATTTTGTACATTTATATCGCTTCTTTATTGCAAATTATTCACATCTAAAAAAAGTAGTTTTTAGTTTTTAATTTATTCACAAATAAATGGAAAAATTAAAAAAAATATGTTCCCCTCAAGAGGTGAGTAAACAAGACATTTGTATGCATTTTTAACTTTTTAAATATCTGAAATATCCACTCCATACCTGACAATTTGAAAATGACGAAAAGCGATGTTTCGAAAAGGGGTACCTCAGAGGAATAAATATTTTGGACAATCGACATCATTTTGGATGCCATCATAGTGTTGCACGATTTGCAATTTGTTACATTAGTGGTATTCAGTGTTTAATGCAAATGGTTTTGCAAAAGTGCAAATGCAAAATATCGTTGCTATTTCATGTATTTTGTTGTTGGATTTCATAAAAAAGCAACGATATTTTGCATTTGCAATTTTGCTAGACCGTTTGCATTAAACGCTGAATACCGCCACTGTGTTTTCATTAATGCGTTCAAATATTATTGTATGTATTTTATAGAGGCACTGCAACAAAGCCAAAAATATTTTGTTAGCTGATTTTAAAGTAGGAATTAAGGATTCTTTTCATATTCTTCTTACTCCGTAACTATTTCTCAACGTCTCTTCAAAGCATCGCCAAAAACGAAGCTGTTCTCCACTCGCTGTCGGCAAGAGAATGTTGTCGACACTGAGTGGACAAGAGCTTGTGGTTTTGTGTTGCGAAATAGTTACGGAATAAGGGGGACTATTTTTAAATCGTCAATACGTCATTTTGCTAATTTCTGGACAAAACTCGTCAAGGCTGGCTGGCAGCCATGGGCAAACATGTTTTTATTCATAATTATAAATGACACTGGAAGGCTTTGTATTCGCTCTTGAAGCTCTGGGCGAGTAAACATCACACGTCGTTCGCAATTATTTTTTAAGTGCAACTAGTCCGCTGTCGTTTATTGGTCTTCGAGAGTTTTCCGTTTCACTCGCTCGCGTGTGATTGATAGTTGGCGTGAGTTAACGGTACCAAGTACAATTTACCAGTAACCACATGGAAACAAATTTAAATAAATATATTGTAAAGTGCTGGAATACCCAAGAAAACTCATATCGATACGTAGAGAAATCTGTGAGTCCGATCTCCCACACGATGGTGTAGGTCGGTGACAGTTCCCGGAGGAAACCTTCAAATCAAATTTTGATGGCGGTATATCCTAATGTATCAGCCAAGTAAATCTGCTATTCTTCGAATCATCGAAAGGGAATGCAGTTATCCCAAAGAAAGAAAGGAAGAAAGAATTAAATTATTGGAATAAAAAAACTTTTAAGTTCTACGCCGCAGATATTATTAAAGCAAATTTTTGTTAAATCTGCAAAAAAATTATAAAAAAAATCATAAAAATTTAAATTATTTCAACTCAGTAAAAGTTGTTAATGGCTTCAATTAGCCAGACAAAAAAGGTAAAATTATCTTAAAATGATAAAGAAAGATAATAGTAACGTATGTTTATATTTTAAGTCTAATCTTTTCTTTTTCTTTATAGAATATGCAAATTGTTTATGACACAGTGAATAAATCTGTATGTTTGTATGAGCTACAAATCGTTTATTTGCTGCAAGGATAGCATAAGTCCAAAAAAATTGTTTAGCAGTAGACGAGTGTAAAGTTTGCAATGGAATAATCTTGCAAAGAAAAAAAAAAAACAACCACCAAGAAAACAAAGTCCTGGCAAGAATTTGCTAAATCGATTCATAAAATGTGGAGGAGTTTTGAGCGGAAAAACACTAAAATAAAACTTAGATTTTCTGTAATTTTCTCTTTATTGGGCTTTTAAGGTCATGATATGTAAAAATAAAAGATTATTTATTTTTAAATTTCATCCTACGTTTCGTTGGAATTTCCCAACTTCCTCAGGGATGTTTTTTATTTAATATTTAATCTTTATTTTAATTTATAATTAAATTAAATTTACTTTGTTTTCACACTATAAAATAAATTACAAAAAACAAAGTGAAATTAAAAATTATTTTAAAACCGAATTTTCTTACAATTATTATCACAGAAAACTAAAGTGATAATAATTGTAAGAAAATTCGGTTTTAAAATAATTTTTAATTTCACTTTGTTTTTTGTAATTTATTTTATAGTGTGAAAACAAAGTAAATTTAATTTAATTATAAATTAAAATAAAGATTAAATATTAAATAAAAAACATCCCTGAGGAAGTTGGGAAATTCCAACGAAACGTAGGATGAAATTTAAAAATAAATAATCTTTTATTTTTACATATCATGACCTTAAAAGCCCAAAAAAGAGAAAATTACAAAATAAAAACAAAGAAAGGTCAACAATATTAAAAAACAAGTATTAGATTTTCTAATTATTACAGCAGGAATTGTAGGAAAGGGGTATGTTCTTTTAACACTAGATAAAAAGCATTATTACGTTTAAATCTGCATTCTTAATTTGAAAATCTCAATTTTGGAGTTATGACGTTGTGGCAGCAAACGATTCATATTTTAAGTTGAAATAAGACATCTACAATTAAACTGTACTGATAAGAAATATTTCTATTGTGAGGTTCTACAAGTTAATGATAATTGTTTTTCAAGAAGCCACGCCTAAGGAGCTGTTCACATATTTCGTAACGCAGTGGCTGTGGAGAGGGGGGCAATTTATAATTTATACTGAAAATATTTTTATATGTGTTACCACAGAGGGCAGTGGTTGTAAGCGCCAAAAATAACGTTACATAATAAAGGGTGATTTTTTTTAGCAGGGACAAGCTGCAACTGTTAACGCTGTCATAAATTACAATGGTTATAAATAATTACATATATATAATCATTAGAAATATTAACGCTGGCCGATAAATCAATGCGATCATAATATTTGTTAATATCTGACTGAACAAACTCTCCGGAATAGGTCGAAATTCATGAAATTTGTTCTATGAAACCGTAGACGAAGGGGTTCATATGATAGAAGTTGCCTCTTAGGAATGTTGTTATTTATTTCGCTGACAAATAGACAAATAGAGTCAATTTTGCCTTGAAACAAGTTTACGAAAAATACTATGTTGGATACAATCCTTCGGCTCTTCAATGTAGGGAGGTTTATAAGTGCCAATCGACTACGATAAGGCGGCAGGTTCACAGCTGGATTCCACTGCAGATAACGAAGGCAAAATAATAAAAATTGTTTCTGAACTGCGGATCCCAAATTACAGAGCCATATTCAAGAATTGGCTTTACTAAAGATGTGAATAGATTTTTGTTATACAAGGATCATTAAATTCTTTTGCCTATCGTTTTATGAAACATAAAATAGCAGAAGTCTTATTAACCACAAATGTGACATGTGTGTTGAAATTAAGCTTTTTGTCGAAATAAATGCCAAGATCTAAAATCGAGTCAACAGCTAATAGCTCAGTGCCATTAATAAAATAACTTGTTGAATACGGTGAATATCTAGAGAAAGTCATCAATTTACATTTATTTAGATTTAATTCCAATAGGTTTACGGTACATCAATTATAGAAGTTATTCAAGTCAGGCTGGAGATAAATGGTATCATCATTTTTTGCAATCCTTGAGAAAAGTTTCACATCATCGGCAAAGATAAGAATATTACAGAATTCAATGGCTTTTGGTAGGTCATTTATAAAAATTAGAAATAATAGTGGCCCAAGATGGCTGCCCTGAGGAACCCCTGAAATTACTTAAATATACCAAGATTTGGAGTTATTGAAAATAACACATTGTTTCCGGTTTTTCAAATGCGATTTTATTGAATTTAGGAAGCTACCGGTAAATCCAGTTACACAAAGCTTCTCAATCAAAAGCTCATGATTTACCTTGTCAAAAGCTTTACTAGTCTGTATAAATGACATCCGTTTGCTGGCTATTATAAAAGCTTGCGTTGATATAGCACGTCAATTCCATTAGGTTTGTAGCTGTGGATCTACCACGACAAAACCCATGCTGTTTTGGAGAAAGAATTGATGATATTGATGAATACTGCAACTTGTAGTGTAAATCGATAAAAATTAATAATGGCTTTACTTTTATTGTTTTAGTTAAGATTAGATAAAATATTATTTAACTTTTAATGTTATTTATCTGTTAGAGAAACTCGCTTTTGGAAATCGCTCGTTTAAAACCACCCGATTCATAGAAGAAAGCAGAATTTTTTAGGAAAGAAATATAAAAAATCAAACAAAAAATTAAGATCCCAACGCACCAAATCAGGCTATAACATCTCTGGGACTAGGGACACGTTATTGCCTCATACTTCCACTAGATTCGTTAAAGAAATCTTGTATGCAAACTAGTGAATGGTAAAAAAACAGAAAATCGACTTTCGACTTTCGACTTTTCGGTCAACCATTTTCTGTTCCGATTAATTGACCGATTAATCGTAGGCAAAAATCGATTATTTTATAGTCGATTTATATTTTTTCTTTCCTTTAAATAAAATTTCTGGCTTAGTGTTTATTTTAAATTCTAAGTAAAATTTTAAATTGTATTTTATTAATTGCCTGTCCCAGTAAATTCTAAAAATTTACTAATTCTAAAAATTTACTGGGATAATTTTTTTAAAATGAAATTTTATGGCATATTTGCAGATGATTGGCCAAAGTGGATGTGCCTCTACAAAAAAGAATTATTTAGTACAAATAGAGCACCTGCACTTTTTTCCATTTAAAATTTTTTTAAATAGTGCCAAACATGGCTCGGTGGCACTTTTAACAAAATGTTATATGAATACATGTAATTGTCATCTTTTTCACGAGAATTCACTTTTTTATTTATGTCACACCGACTTACAATTTTATTATTTTACTTTATTTTGTTTTCACAAGAATTTGAACAATTAAGTTCAGGTTATGTTAGACGACTCTCAATTAAGATTTGTTTCAGCGATTTTATTTTGTTGATGTTAGCCACAGCGAATTAATACCAAGTAACCTTTTTAGTGCAACTACAACTGGCATTCATGTTAAATGGATGCATAAAAAGTTGTTGTTTAGTTTTTTCATATAGAGTTTGACACTTTGGTGTAGTCAGTTGTTAATCATTTGGACTAATAATGTCACCTTCTATCAATTCGCCACGGTGTTAACAATTACAAAAACAACAAATTTGTGTGGGGTATTGAAATAAATATGTTTTTGTAAACTTTGTAGAGCGGTGCCACTATTCATTTTATCTATCAAATGAATTATTTACATTAGTTTATGTGTATGATGCAACACAGCGTTATTTCTTAAACGTCATTCTTTGCGCGTTTTTCTTAATTCGATTAATCGGCGCCAAAAGTCGATTTCACTATAAAGTTGGTAATGAAAAATCGACTGCAAAAAATCGTTTTTTGGCATTGAAAATCGATTTTCGGTTACAATCGACCATTCACTAATGTAAACTATTTCCAGCATATTGACGGCATTGTAGTTAAAAGCTGCCAGAACAATCCAAAGGGTCAAGAAATCTTTCCAGACATGGCAAAGACTCTATGGAGAATGGAAGCGTTAGAGTACTAATCAATCACATGCGTAAAGCTGTGTGTTTATATGTAATCAAATATGGTAATGCAATTCAAAGTATGAGTATAAAAATTGGATTCAGCCCGAAAATATTTTTTTTTTTCTTTTCATCAAGACTCATGTTTATTTTATCATAATTATTAATTTATCATTTACACTTGATAAAATTTGCTACAAACTCGTTCAATCATTTAACAGTTCGATAATGAACTAATTAGAATTATATTAAAATAAATGTTTTCAAAGCGCCTCACAGCGATTCAATTTTTTTTTAATAAATAATACGACTCGTGACTCGACAAATATTTCAGAAATGAAACCAAAATTATTTATAAAAAAAAATATTTTGCGTCTAAAAAGAAAACTTGTTGCAAAGCCGGTTTTTCGCAAAAACGTACCATTTGCTACAAAAAGTTTTTTTTTTCTATAATCAAATTTTATTGTTGTGCCTCTTGTTTGAATTAATTTTTTGCTCTTCAAGCGTTTTGTAACAAGTAGATACTTTTATTAAATAATAATTTTAGCGCCATCTTAAGATGCCATTTAATTGATTTAATTAAATGTAAGTGTCAATTTATTTAGCTCTCGATATTTTATCAAGTTGGAACTTTTGTCAAATATTTCTTTTTTTATTTATTTAAATTTAAGGTAAATAAGTAATTAAAGAACTTACAAAAAATGCATTTTTAAAATTTTTTTTTAAAGATAAAGAGGTATTTATTAATAAAAATAAATTTAAGTACTACTTTTTTTAAGTAAAAACAGAAAAAAGTATTTGTTGAATTCACAGCCTATTGTATGAGTCATATTGTTAATTTGCATATAAACATTTGCTTAAAAACATGTTTATAAGGAAATTACTAGCAACATTAGCACAACTTTCAACCAGGGTTGCCAGTATATTTTCCGAAAATTCAACGGATTTATTAAAAACTTCAAACACAAAATAATGGAAAACTCAACAATATCTTAAACATGTTTGTTTGGTCAAGTCAAAGCAAGATTCGAACAGATTTTGTGTCGAAACAGTTAACAAACTTTTCAAAATAAAGCAGGGTACTCTGTTCATCATTTCGTGCGAACTGCTGTCAAAAGTCCATATAAAAAAAATTCATACGAAATAATTGCAAAATAATACTGCTGAAGTTGTACTCTGTTCATCTTGTGAAAACATACGAAATGTTTCTGGCAGCATTATTTTTTCAACCACAACATGTTTCTAGCAACATATTTTTCAACTGCGAAATAATGTAAGCACCACTTATTTCGTGCGGAATTGCAAACAACAGATGATCAGATTTTACTTAGCATTGAATTTGTTGCGCACAAATAACTAAAATAATGGAAAATAGTGTGAAAATAACATAAAATGAAGGTATGGGATTGAATGAGAACGTGTGTCTTCAAAGAGTTCCTCTGCAGCAGCTGCAATTTACATTAATTGATACGTTGCAGCACAAGCTCTTAAAATTAATTTGTTCTCCATTTGTTTTCACACATGGTTTTTGTTTACATAACAAAAACAATGTTGCTTACTTAAAGGCAATAAAAACGTTAAATTTCTTCTAAATCGTAGTGTTGTCACCCACCACTGGCTAATTGTCAAAATTTTCAAACGAAATAATCAATGTTGCTCAACATTTTTCGCAAATTTGAACAGAGTACTTAGCTTAAACGTAAATTTTTTATTTGATATGTTTTATATTTTAGTTCAATATTCATTTATTTATTTCAATATAAACATAAACAGTTCAACTAATTACACATAAGCATTAATTATTAAAAACGATGGCACCCGTCAGAACTTCATGCTTACATTTCCACGGGTGGTTGAATACTCAGAAAGTTAACTACAATGCAAAATAGCCTGATCTCAGCAGCCAATGGTTCTGGAAAAAGCGGGAGAGTATGGAATATATGGAATAATTAATCATCAGAGATGGGATTTCGTATTAACCGAAATGGATTTAACTTGTAAGAAATGAATAAGTTGCACTTTTCGTATTCTAATTCGTTAAATAATACTGTTAAATACTTGATATTCCTAATTACTAGTATCCACCGTCAAAAGTGGCAAAATCGAACAAAGAAAGCTGATGAGATGGTGTAGTGACCTCGAAATCAGTACTGAAACGTTCTGCTAGTCTGATGAACAATAAATTGTTCTAAATATTACTTCTTTTAATAAAATAATGAATTTATCCAAAAACAATTTCTTAAAAATTAAGAAGAAATGGTTAAACTAAGATTCGAACTCAAGCCAAACAATTCATTTCAATATAAATATTTTTTTCTATCGAGATTGACATTTTGCCACACGTAGAAGTTATGTTGAGCAAAAAGTAGTGAATTCAAAAAATCGTCAATGTATAAGGGATACCAAACAAAAATCGTTAATCGTCATTTTGTTAAATTCGCGCCAAAAACTCGTCCAAACGACGATTCTAGTCATTATTTGTATAAATACAAATTTGAAATCACATTCAACCGAGCCACTTAAACAGTGGCGGATACATGGAAACACACATGAACACTGATGATGGGAGTGTAGCGGCTCCCGAAAAACAACGTTGTTTCTGTTCTGCAGTGTAAGTTGGAATTAATTCGTGTTAAAATTTTCCCTTGTCACTTTGGAAAATTGTCTCATGTCCATTTCTTTCTGACTAAAAATTGTTACGAACTTTAGCCAAAAATAATAATTACTTTGGATTAAAAAAAACACGTAAAATCGTTATGTTTGGCACCCCTGTCTACAACTCATAGAATGGTTTGTGAATTAAGGCTGGTATTGTGTTCAGTTTTCCACGCGGAATGCTGTCAAAACGCATGCATAAAAAACATGTGTAGAAAATTCGTAAAAAAAATGTTGCCCGGATAGTACTGTGTTTTCTTGTGGAAAAACATATGAAATGTTTCTGGCAACATTTCATCAAAGCTGTGAAATAAAGCAAATAGCCTGCAGATCTAAATACATATGAACATAAAATACTAATCTAAAATAAATTGATAGAAATAAATACATATAATTAAAAATAATAAATGGCAAATATTGAAAAAGAAAAGTTTAGTGTAGTGGAGAAGAGACAACTTATTTTAGTCGTCAACACCAAATTTTAAATGTCAAAATTTCCAAATGAAATAATAAATGTTGCTCAACATTTTTCACAAATTTGAACGGAGTACTAGGCTTCAGACAATGCAAATTGGTGCTGAAAGACTAGTATTTGTTCAAATTTTTCGAAAAATGTGGGGCAACATTTATTATTTCGTTTGAAAATTTTGAAAATCAGCCAGTGCTGACAACTCTACAATTTAGAAAGAATTTATCGGTTTTATTGCCTTAAAGTAAGCAACATTATTTTTGTTCTGTAAACAAAAACCATGATTGAAAACAAATGTACAACAAAATAATTTTAGGAGCTTGTACTGCAACGTATCAATTAAAGCAAATTGTAGCTGCTGCGGAAGAGCTCTTTGAAGACACACATTCTGCAAAAGGCTCTTACCCTCATTTTTATTTTATTTACAACATTTTTTATTATTTTAATTATTTGTGCGCAACAAACTTAATGCCAAGTAAAACCTGATCAGCTATTATTTACAATTCCATACGAAATAAGTGATACTTTTATTATTTCGCAGTTGGAAAATATGTTGCCAGAAACATTTCGTATGTTATCACAAAATGAACAGAGTACAACTTCAGCAATATTATTTTGCAATTATTTCGCATGATTTTTTTTTTTTTATATGGACTTTTGACAGCAGTTTACACGAAATAATGAACAGGCTTAAAATTTATTGTAAATATTTTTTGCTAAAACAAACGTCTTCAAAACAGAGGAACGAAAAGTCAGCCAGAAGGACATTTAAGCCAAAATTATGTAAATTAATTAAAGCAAAAAGACGAATTCCGAATGCAGTCTTTTCAAATAAAACAAAAAATTTCCAAGTCGGATAAAAAAACCACTAGCTTCTCATGTGCTTTTTTTACAGAAATGTTCGTTCACTTGTCCCATAAATCTTATTCAAATTCAAATTAAAATATTTATTGAAAAATTTGTAATTTAAATAAGAAACAGCCGGTGGTGCCGCTTGCATAAACAAAATTTAATTATTTAGTGTTAAATTACTTCTCATGAAATGAAACTTAAATTTCTATAGAAACCAGAAAATGTTTCAAACGCAATTACTTCAACATTGCAAAAAAAACTTGTTTAAAGCAAAAAGTATGTAAATAAAAAGTAGTTGAGTTGTCTATTTGCAGCTTTTACTGGTTGAGCACTTCAAGAAATATCTTAAAAAACAAATTAGACACGTTTTGTGAAAAGTATTCTTCTTAAAATTTACTAAATATTCACCGAAATTCTATGAATTGTCAAGGAAATTTAGTGGTAGTGTAAATAAGCAAAAAAATCCCAAAAAGGTAATATTTTGCATTCAAGGGAAATTTGCCAAAAAAAATTGAGAAATGTACATTAATCGCACGAAATCTCCTTTTTTATAAAAATCTTAATGAAACTAAAATTTCCCTCAATAGGACATTTTTTTTGTGTAAAAAATTTTTAATATTTTTTCTAATTTGCTGCAAAAGATAACAAATTTTTATAAAGTTTATTCGAAAAAAAAATTCTAAAAGGGAAATATTAACATGCCGGCCGGCATGACGATAAAAAATCCCTAAAAACATTTCTAAAGAAAATGTTCACTACTTGTCAAAATACTTTAAATCTTATTAAGTATTTTACAAAAATTCGTCGATTTCTTTTGATTACCTTTAAATAAGAAAATGTTTTAATTTCAGGGAAATTTAATAAAATTCGTGTTTAACGCACTCGGCTTTATAGCTAAAGAGAAGTTTTAATTTTCCAAATATTCAGCAAACTAAAATTTTCTTCAGGGGGAAATTTTTATAATTAATAAAAATATAATTATTTTGACAAAATATTCTTAATTTTATTAAAGTTATAAAATTTGTAGCAAAGTTATCTGATTATCTGGTAAATCTTAGGAATAATTTATTAAAAATATAAACGAAACTTTTATAACTAATGAAAATTCAATTATTATGGCAAAATATTTTTAATTTTTACTAAACTTACAACAAAAATAGTTTTTTTTTACAAAAATTATACAACTATAAAAATTTTGTAAGAGATAAATTTGTAAATGTACGCAAGGGATTTTTACAACCACGGGTAATTTTTAAAAATTTATTTCAAAAACATTCAAAGCATTGAGTTTATTGTTAAATTTATTTTACATTTAAAATATTCCACAAGCTAAAATTTCCCATAGAGGGAAATTTTCATCATTTTACTCAAATACTTTTAACTTTTAGTTTGTTACAAAAGTTTTAATCCAATCAAAACTTCTTTCAGGGTGATTTTTCATACAAGCAACTTCTAATGTTGTCAAAATAATATAAAATTTGTTTTATTTACTGCAAAAATAATTGCATGTCCGCAAAGAAAATTTTTAAAAGAGGGGAATATTAACATGGTAAAGAAATTAAAAAATATCCCTAGAAAACCCTTTTAAAGTAAAAGAAAACGTTAGTGTTTTTTATGGCAAACGTCAAAAAATTTTTTATTTTTAATCGTACTTTTTTCAAAAATTATTATTTTAAATATTCATATACACATTAATTTTGGGAAAAAGTGCGATTATAAATTAAAAAACTAGAAAATGCTAATAATTTGTCGAACTACTTTAGATGTCATTAAGTCTGTTACAAAACATTTTGTTTCTTATTAACGCCAAATAAAACAAAAAATTTTATCAAATTTATATTTAACTAGTAATTAGTAATTATTAAAAATTCTATTATTTTGCCAAAGTAATTTTAATTATATTAAAATTACAACAAAAATTGATATTTTTGCAGAAGTTTTTTTTTCAAAATTGTCAGATTTCAAATATCTTCTGAAAGGGAATTTCTAAAATGTGAGTGGGGAATTCGTTAAAGCTAAAACTTCAGAATTTGGCAGTGCTTTATAAAATTGGTTAGCCTCAGCCAAAAAAAATACCCTTGAAAGGGAAATTTTTACACTTTAGGGTAATTTTTGAAATTTTATTTAAACTGAATTCAGTGCTTTGATTTTATTGTTGAAAACATTTTTTATTTAAAAATATTCCACAAACTAAAATTTCCCATAAAGGGAAATATTTTTAATGCAGAAAAACTTTTATAATTTTACCAAAATACTTTTACTTGTCTTTAGTTTGTTACAAAAATATAAAATTTTAAACTAAATTTATGAAAGGAAAATTTTTTTGGGGAAATTTTTTTGGGAAATTTTTCGGAAAAATTTTTTTAAATTCTGCTTCAATATGTTTTTGTCAAAATGCTTCCAATAATATTTAATTTATTGCAAGCATAAAATTTTTTAAAAAATTATACGTTTTTTAAAGTTTTCCGAAAGGGAAACTTTTAAATAAATTCCGCTCACTCGTCGTTTTAAATATGCGTTATCAAGTGATAATTTGCCACAAAATGTTTCCACCCTAAATTTTAGTTGCTTTTTTTACAACCTTTTACGACAAAAAATTTCCCAAAAATTATTTTTAAAAAATTTTACAATTTTATATACAAAATAACGAGAAAACATTTGAAATTGTACTTACATTACTTTCAACATTTATAGTATTATCCTTGGCCGTCACAGCGCCTTCACTCGTTGCTATCACTGGTTTTGATGGTGTCAAGGAAAAGGGTTTGTTAAAACTATCCGAATTTGGACGGGCTTCGATGCGATTCAAGCACGAAAAGAAAACACAAACGACGAATAAGAATAATATTTTCTTATTGGTCAGCAATTTCAATTTAAATGATTTTTGTTCTTTTGTCGAGGACGTTGCACTTTGAGACGAACTATTATTGTTTGTCGTTTCATTTTGTTGTGAATCCTGTTCTTGCTGTTCCTTGCCAGAGGCAGCAAAACGGGGATCATTGGTTTTAATAGTGTTTTTATCACAAAATTCAACAAATGCCAACCACATTTGTAAAAGAAGAACACGCAAATAGTCCATTAAGTTATTGTTGCGACATAAATTTGTTTGTTTATTTACAGATGAGAAGGCGAATGCGGCGGTGGAGGAACATAAATTATTAGCAGCATCTTTGGACTTTAAAGGGAAACAGGAATTTGAAGTTGCGGTTAAGTTGATTTCTTCATTTCTTTCCGTTTTGTGCTTATCTATAAGATTTTTTCTTTTACTTAAACTATTTGTTGTTGCTGTATTACTAAAATTTTTAATACTAAAACTATTTATAGTTTTTGTTGTATTATTATTGTTATCATTAGCATTATCGTTATCGTTATCAGTAGTTTTAATAAAATTTTTTCTAAAGTTTCTAGCACCATTCAAAACCGTTGTTGTTTCTTTACTATTTTCTTCATCGTCATAATCTTCATTGTCTTTATTAACAACACGTTCTGCTTCAGCATCCTTGTTGTCATCATCAAGACGTTTAAAGCAATTCTCACAGCATTTTTGTTTTAATTGTAGTTGTAGTTGTAGTTGTTGTTCTTGACTGTTTAAGTCATTTAATTTATTATTGCACCAACATGCCCTCCGAGCCAAATTCATTTCTTGTTCCAATGATGGCGTCTTTTTGTCCTCTGACTCCTTTCGCTCATTTTTAGCAGCCATCCTCATTGTTTGTTGTTTCTTGTTAACAGCCATTTTATCCGCAGCTCTTTCTAATTTCTGCTTTTGATTTGTTGTTGTTGTTGTTGTTGTAGTTGTTGTTGTTTGTTGCGGCCCAAAGGTGTCATTCTTTGTAAAGAATTTTATGAATTCTCTTTCGTCTTCGTGTTTGGCTCTTGTACCTTTTTTTCCACCTGCAGGACCTTCATTGAAATGCTCATCGGAATTTCTCCTTAGAAGGTCATTAAACATTTTCTTGTAGTTGCGATTGTTGTTTTTGTTTTTAGTTTTTATGTTAAAACAGAAGGGTTTTTGTTGTTGTTGTTGTTTTTTTGGTTTCCTTAAGTTTTAAAATGTTTTGTCATATTTTTGGATTTTTGTTTTTTTTTCTTTTCTTCTTCCTCTCTTCCTTTCTTTCTTCTAGGAATTTTCTATTTTAATTTATGAAATTTTTTCTAAATTTGATTTGTTGTTTTTATTAAGTTTTTTTGCTTGTTGCAGTTGTTTTTGTAAATTAAGTACATTGTTTTCGCATTCTATAAAGAGAAAAAGGACAAAAAGGCAAATTAATGAAAGTTTTTTTATAAATGAATGAATGTATTTTTATGTGGGTGAAGTTAAATATATTTCCTTATGACATCAAATATTTCCCAAAAATATCTTTGTATTTGGGACATTTTTGGGACAAAATTTAACATGTTTTATAATGGGATATTTTATCTCCTAGGAGCACCAAACAAGATTACGGAACGAAGCATAGCTCAAATTGAATTGAAGTGATTCATTCTGCTTCGGTAATTCTCAAAAAAAAATTTACAAAAAATAAAGTTTGTTTAATAAAAAAAGCTTAATTACCGAACTCTTGATTCTGGGAGGGATTTTTTAAATTGTGGGCAAACCAAAATAGATTACGGAGTGGCACTTGGTCAAATCGTGTGTCATTGGTCATTCTTCCGTAATCTTCAAGAAATTTGTCAAAAAGGTGGAAACGAGGCCTTCCACCAGAAGTTGTTGTTAGTAATTTGTTATCTTTTCTCTTTTTCGTGTTGTACAGTGTTATCGCAGCACATCTAAATTGAATATTTTCATAAAAATGTCAAAACATTTGAGCGTTGCTCAATTACCGCGATAATTGAATTGTGACCACCAAATAAATAAAAAACAATAAACTGAAAAGAACGTGCCACATACAATTTACACAATTGAAATAAATTAATAAATACGAGAAGAAATAAATATCTTGTCTGGTTTTTAAAGTTGATCTGCAATTTTTCTTCTCATTTTTTTATAGATTTCATCATCAACAAAGATCTTGTATCTTTGAACTTTAAAAAAAATTCGTTTTTTTATTTGACAAAAAATATTTGCGCTTTTTAAAGACGTAATAAATAAATAATCAGAAGCGAAACGACAGCATGACCCACTGGAACACCACTACAACATGAATAAACAATTTCCTACCGCCTTAGAATTATTTAAAAAGTTACATTTTATTTTTTCTTTAATGCGGGAAAATAACTTAATCACTTGATAAGACAAACTAACCTGTCGCAATAACCAACTCAAACTGGTTTCGAAAATTTCATCCAAGAAGCTGTTTGTATAGAATCTTTTGAGCAACAAACACGGTATCTTTATTTCGTTGACTTAAGAGGGTTTATTTTTATTTGTATAAAAATTAACACAAACTCGCAGATACTAAATCCATATCAATGTGAGCATAACAATTACAAAATAAGTGTTAATAGCTAATAAATTATATTTGTTTTTAAATAGCAAACATACGAGAGCCGAGCCACAAATGCCGAATAAGTTGCTAAAGATGACATGAGGAGTCGACATGATCACTGCAACTAAAGTATTGAGTTTATTTTAGCAATATTATGGTCACGATAACAATAGTCTGGCTTAAATTTGAGTTTTTTTAACTTCCGCCTCAAGCCTTGTAATTACGTCACAAAAGTTAACTATAATTACGAAGAAAGTACTCGTATGATGCGTTTTACTGATGTTCATTTCATTTCCTTCCTAAAATACTTGAAATTTTCAATATATTACTAATTGAAAAAATTTATTAAAAAAAGTATGAACGTTTTTGTACTTTTTTGCGTTTTGGTAAAAAAAACAAAATAAGTTCAGATCAACCCACCACATTAAAAGAATCCTTTGATGTTTTTTACACAGAACTTAAAGAAATTGAAAAACGTGATTCCGTACTAACATCTACTGAAAAAAATGTTCGTTTACTTCGTCTCGGTTCAACGTAATTTAATCTCAAGCCATTCGAGGTGTTAAAAATAGAACCGGCAGCATCAGTCGAAGAAATCAAGAAACGTTATCGTCAATATCAGTGCACCCGGAAAAATATCAAGATTATAAGTATCGCACAAAAAATGCATTTGATATTAAAAATCGTTCCTGGAATACCCTAGAAAAATATTTGGGTCGAAAAAACTATTTGGACGTGTATGAAGCAGCTAAGACGAGAACAGATAAAAAAGTGAAATAGTTGCTTTGCAAGGATACCCGAAGATGATCCTGTTAAATACAAGCATGACATTTATGTAATAATCATGAAACTATTTGCTGACATGCAACGAAGACAGCTAAAATTGAATCAACGGAATCAAGAGGAACGTAAACGTAAAAGAGAGTACAAATCTGCGAAAAAATTTATTGTAAATTTGTGGTATGTGTCCAATGGGGTTGGAAAAAAGTGAATTTAAGAAATTTAAAAAAAATAAACTTAAAACTATTCAAATTTGAATTAGTAATTAAAATTCCTTGTACTTTTTTCTTGTCTATTTTTATATATATATTTTGAACCGTCGAATATACGCCGAAACTGTAGAACATTTTGTCCTATTTGGTTAAATTCGTTTTAAGTCTGTCCAATAGTTTCACAGATACAAGTATCGTGAAAGTTGTGCCAGAAAAAAACTATACAAAATTTATTTATTTATCTTTTATGCTTAAGTCCTGTTCACCAAGTTATACAAGGGGGGACCCTTGTATAAATAAAAATTTTAAATTTCATTCAACCGAGCCACCTGTGACCAGTGACGGATACATGAAAATACACATGAACATTGATGATGGGAGTGCAGCGGTTACCGAAAAACAACGTTGTTTCTGCTCTGCCGTGTAAATTAAAATTAATTGATATTAATTTTTCCCTTGTTCCTTTGTTTCATATCTAATTCGTTCTGACTAAAAAACGTTACGAACTTTAGCCAGATATTAATCACTTTGGATTACAACAAAGAAACAACCAATTTAGTTCGAAAAATTATCTCATCTCGAATAAGAATTAATCTTATATTTAGAGTACAGGAAAGTAGTATCCATAAGTTAAAATAAGACGGCAAACATAAATGTATTTATTTTTATACAATTAACTATAAATTGTTCATAACGATAATAATATTTATGATTTCCTATTGAGAAAAATAATTAAATAAAAAGTACTTAAACCTATTTGCATTGTTATGAATTTGTTGTGTGTTTGTAGAAGAATATTTCAAAGACGCGCCGTGCCACATGTATGAAAAATGCCATTCAGATAGAAGAAAACGGTGTGAAGGAATTGTAATCTTTTTTCTATAATTGACCTGACAAACCTGAGATTTTATGAATAATCTTAATTATGGCATTTCTGAATGCAAAAATTTTATGATTTTATGCAAAAATAAAAGCACTCGTATGTTAAGAAGATTTTTGAACGAAACGCCATATTGAGTCGAGGAAAATTTAAGAAATATGACTCCGTATACATTTCTTATAATGTGTATTGTTGTATAAAACGTTTAGCTTTCTTTGGCTTGCAAAAAGTTCACAACCGTAGATTAAACCAGGTAAGATTTTGCAGGAAGTTATCTTTTATTGAACGGAGTATAGTGCTGTGGCGCCCAAAGGCCCATAAGTGTGTTACCATGACTTGCTCAAGTAAGACTGTTATTGAAAATCAATCCAAGGTTTTTTGGCAGCATACAATCGATGCTGGAAAAAAATATTATTTTTTATTATATTTTTATTTTATTATTTTTATTATAATAAGAAATGCCCAGAAAATTAACTAATTCCATATTTACGCATTGATTTGTTTTTTAGTTTTAATTTTAACGAATTTTGAAAGTTTGTTTTAGATAATTCGGCTAGGTTCTTGATTATGGGTTAATGAACAAACCTTTCGTTCAAAATTTATATAATATAACATTGATATTAACCAAAATGATATCCAGCAAAAATTGTCGCCAATGCCAATCTTACTCGAATTTATGTGAAAACAAAATATGCAAGACCACTGTGCAATAGCTGAATAAGCGTACATTTAAATCTTATCAAAAACGCTGCTGTTAATTTCTAATATTGTTCTCCAAACATTCGCAAAGAGCATAATTGCCTTAAATTTCGATAACGTTTACGTTTCGTCAAATATAAACTGAATAATAATCAGCTTCATTAATGACATGCATTTCCATTTTGCCGTCGTTATCTTTAATAAAATTTAATATTGAAACAAATCAAAGCTCCTTTTTTGATTCGCTGAAGGCTGATAGCAAAAAAAACGCTAACAAATAAACTTTGCTAAAATTATTTATTAGTATTTTTTTTTTGTTTTGTAAAAATAACAATCAATACCACACACACGAGTATTTATGGCAGTAAACAACAATAAAGTGAAAAAAAAACAATTAACAGATATTACAAAAAAAACCTAATGACATGCTCATTAATTGAGTCGCGACATCATGACCAGTATTTTTATATACGATATATTTATATTTTAGACTTTTAAATAATTTAAAATACTTTGATAAAAATATGAAAAGAATAAAAACACGTTTGTTATCTTTTTGTTTTTAATTAATTAAAACAGTAGTAATAAAATAAAATATTAAAATATTAACAAAATTCATTATTGAAAATTCAACAAATTTCCAAGGAAAATAGTGACTTGGCAACTAAAGTTAAGATCAGGCTGATGGATGGAAATCGATCGGTTTCAAAAAGGCGCGATGTGATCATGTGTGAACCAGAGAACGACAAACGATAGAATAATAAATAAATTACACTAGCATATATTTGAAATTTTGTCTAAAGTTGTATTATGGATTTCGTTTCGTAATTATTGTGAACCATTTTTAAACAAAATGCGATAAAGTGGTATTAAAAAATTCGCGATAACTTGGAAAGTATACAATTTTACTTTGAAGAAAATTCTTGCAAACATTTTTGAGAATGTGAAAAGCTTAAAAATGGATGAAGATTCTTAAACAAAAAGCGAACGAAACGAAAAAAAGTAAGCTGCTTGCAAAACTTTCGAAAATCCGCCAAAAATTACATAATTTGCAAATTTTTCACATTCCTTACATTTTTGAGTCTGTTTAGAAGATTTTACGGCTTTTTCAAAACTTTGCAACTTTTCGCGGAATTTAGCATTTTTTGCAATGTGGTTGACTTTTTCTATTTTTGTTACTGTTTCATCGACTTTTAAATGATATTCAACATTTTAATTTTCCCAGTGGTTGGAAGTTATTGCGAATTTATGCAATTTTTCCAGTTTTTTACTAGTTTTTCACATTCTTTGCATTTGTAGCCCGCTTTAGAAGAATTTACGTCTTTTAAAAATTCTGAAAATTTGGTCGATTATCGCGATATGATTTATTCCTTCATTGAATTTTTACGATTTTATAAAAATTTGAACACAGAATATTGATCCAATATGGATGAATTTCATTGATCTTAATTATCATGCAAAAATTATTTTTAATATCACATATCCTTCCTAGCAATACAAAAAGCATTTTCTATTTATTTATGCTACACCTATCGATATGAGATATTTATAATTTAACCCGTTGCTACCTACTAGTAGGTTAGGTTAGGTTGCACAGGCACAGATTGCAAGCAACCGGCCCAGAAAAATAGGTCCCTTTGTGATGCCCGATATGGACAGCGAAAAATAAAAAGTATTGGCTATCCTATATTGTGGTCAGTGTTGAACCAACCGGTTTTTCGAATACAGATTGCATTCTGCAAGTTCGGGTAAAGTCGAGTTACCTAGATACATGGCCCTGTGATGAGACAGAGCTGGAAATTGACAGAGGTGCTTTACAGTTTCTTCCTCCTCCTCATTATGACAACTGGTACAGAAGTCGTTGAAAGTGAGATTTAGTCTGTTTGCACGGGCACCTATGAAGCAGTGCCCTGTTGGGACTGCGACAAGTATACGCAGCTGATGCCGAGGGATCCCCAGTATGATGGCTAATTTTGCTCGGTCATATTGGGGCCAGGTTAATCTCGAGACTGCACATGTGGATTCGTTGAACCATCTAGACTGTGCTATCCCTATGAGTTTCTGCTAAATGAGGATTTTGCAGCTTTTTAGTGGGACTCCCACTAGCCGGTCGATGTCCCGTTCTTGCAAACGTGAGCCCTCCCTGGCTAGCTGGTCCACAATTATGTATGTTGCCAGGCACGTCTGCGTGTCCTGCTACCCAGATTAGCTCAAGGTTGGAATGTGACGCCATCTCGTTTAGGGATATCCGGCATTCCTTTACCAGTTCAGATGTTCTATAAACACCCGATAGAGCGTTCAATGCAGCATTACTATCGGTACATACACGAAAATCCTGCCTATTGTACCTTAACCAGTTAGCTGCCCTTTTTATGGCCGATATTTCGGCTTCAGTTATGCTACAATGATCTATTAGCTTAAAACGTATCCTCTGCTGAAATTGAGGAATGTAAATGCCTCCTCCCACCCCTGCACCTGATTTGGATCCGTCAGTGTAAACCTCAAGCACTTCCCCTCGGTAACTAGGATCACTGAATGGAGGGAGAGTATCTGAGATTGACACTGCAAATCTTTTCTCAGGCATAAGGTAGGAAGAACGGTAAAGTTCGGGAAGATTCTCAAACTGTCTGATATTATTCGCATGTCCATCACCTAGTGATTTCCATTACCTTGTAGTAAATAAAATAATCGGTTGATAAAAAAAAACACTAACTATAAACTAACTATTTTGCAAATGAGTATAAATTGGTTTAAATCTCATGCAGATATCAACCAAATATATTCCATAGAAACACACGTAAGAAATAAATAAAATCAAAATAAGTAAATGAAAAGAAAATAAGAAAACAAAAGAAGCATGCCATGAGCTTTTTTTGTGAAGATGATGTGGAAAATAATTATTTGTTTCAATCCAAAAAAAGCAATCCTTACGTGAACAATTAGGAGAGTGGTATCATAGAAATAAGCCGTCGCGTAAATGTTTTATGAACTCCTGGCAATTTTAAAAGGAGAAGTCATAGATGTCCCATTAAGTGCTAATGCATTTTCCCAGAAAATTGATTGTTTAATCGTATCAAAAATCGTGCTAGGATTATATACTCATTTTGGAATTTTCAAACAATTAGAAAGGGTTTCGCATTCACTTAAATATTGTGACGAAATTTTGGTTGATTGACATTAATACTGACGGCCTTACATTGTTCAAAAGTTGAAAAGCCAAATTGTGGATGATGGTCGTCAATATTGCAAGCTTATCTTTCTTTCCTATAGGAGTTTTTTTTAGGCAGAAGCAAACCCAACAATATTGAAGAATTCCTCGATGAGTTTATTCGTGAACTAGATAATAATTATTTCCATATAAAAATATATTAAAATTAAATTTTTTAAAATTTAATTTAAAAAAATGGTTTTAAATATTAATTAGTAGTCAACTAAAAAGTCATGCAGAGATGGCCAATTGACTACTGCCTATGACATGCCTATGTTGAAATAATGTGTCGGCGACAAGGAAAAAAGTCACTTAATCCACTAGATGTCGTTATTAAAAAACCAGTTTGAAGTTATTTAAAAATGTGTTTGACTTCCTACAGGGTAGTCATACCTTTCTGTGAACGTGCTTGTTTGTACCCCAACATTTTAAAAATCCTACACTTTTGAATATCGATATGTGCTACCTTTTGTATACCTTTGTCGTTCACTGGTGTGAACTGGTTGTAAGTAAAGTTAACACTTTACACAAATCTTTGCAAGAAATATAATACGAGAACTATAGTTATTACTAGTGGTCGAAATTTTTACCGCCAGTTTAAACGTAAACCTATTTTAGTTGCATTCATTTAAAGAGAAACCACTACCTAATTACTCATTCCCTTCCCGATGAAAAAAATAAAGCAATAAAGCAAATAAAATTGCATACAAAAACGAACATTTATTTTGTTAAGTTTTTGCTTGAAGCTACTCGTAACACATCCATACGTAATGAACATGTACATTCATATTTAATTCTCATCTCTTTAAATTTTGATCTCTTTTTTTTCTTTTTCAATTTCTCTCATTTGAAGTGATAAAATCTTACATACATACATACATATGTAAGTACATTAAAAGGTAGCATTTGTAGTCGTGTCAACTTTAGGAGTCTTTTATTCCTTTAATACTGCATCAATTTTAATAATATATAGTCGGGTCACTAAAGCTCAACAATGTCTACCATTTAGTAAAATAATGCAGAAAACCGGTTGACCAACAAAGGCGTAAAAAGGATCTAAAAATTGGTCTTTGTCTATTTATATGATAGATTATTGCAATACATTCCAGTACCCACATGAATGGAAAAGTTCAAATTTACCGTCCCATTTCAAACACATATTTAATAAAGTTTCTATCTCTGATTTTCAACACAAAATATTAACATATTAACGTTATTATATTTAGTCATAAATTGTCGATAATTTAATTTAAGCAAATCGTGACAAATTTTCTAAACAATGTAGTCAAAGAAATAATGTTAAATGTTTAAATTTAATACAAAATCATTACGTTTCAATTTAACCAAGAAAAATACATAAGATCAAGTATTTTAACACCTGCTTTGGGGATTGATAGCTGATTAAACAAGTGATGGACAACAATGTTTGTAAATAAAAGTTGAATAACCGGTGAAATTGCGCATTTAAATGAGTTTTTTATATAGTGATTAGTCTATTCAAACATACACTCATATGTACACATCGCTCATTAATTCAAACAATGTCATAACTAAAAAAACTAATTCTTCAGAGAACGTATTAAAAGATTTCAATTAGAGATGGAAAACGCTCGTGTGATTAGCATGATTCATGCGTGATCACGCATGATCGTAATTAGTTTTTTTTATTTTAATCACGTGACTGTGCAAGACCGTGAACATAAAAAATTTAGGGTGAGTGAGCGTGCAGATAGGATTTTTGGCGTGATTGTTTCGTGTTCTTTTTTGCTTTGTTGTAATTTTTTCAGAAAATTTTTTTAATTTTTTTTTTTCGTAAGTATTTCGTAAGCGTGCATTTTCGTGTTTGGGACTAACTTTTTTTCTACTCACGTCAACGTACAGGAACATGAGCCACGAATATAAAGTCGTGCATGAGTAAATTTGTTTTATCGCAAGCGTAGGTGTAAAATCACTTACGATCACATCTCTAATTTCAATTTACTCACACGTCAATGGAAACTTATAAAAAAATGCTAAACAGTTGAGTAAATAAGATATTTACATGGACTGTTTGTTTACACAACATGAAAACGATGCGAAGCATAATTTTGCATTTCTAACTCAAAAATCCAGTTTTTTGATATTTTTGCGTAAATTGCTAAGCAAAATTTAAATATCATAATTAAAATATTTAATATCGCAAGTCTAATACCTTAGCCTGGTACTTTGATTAAAAGTAATTTTTTAATTAACAATCTATATAATTAGCTAATTAGTAGGTCAACATGTTTCTTAGATCCCTTTTAACGCACATATTATACAGCCGATTTTGACAAAACTTATATTATTTTGATATTTTTTCACAAGTGTGCAAAATCTGTATTTTGTTAAAATCGGTTCAATATTTTAGGAGCTATAAGCTTTTAAAGTTGCTACTAATCCATGCACACTTATTGCAGACACGTATCAACTTCAAGTTGGAAAATAAATAAAGTGTGCACGTGTGTTTGTCCAATTTGCTTTTGCTAAGAAATAAGACAGGGCTTTATCTATATGTACTTTGTAATAAGAGAGCTAAGTAAGAGAATAATAATTAATAAAAAGTTTTAAGTTGTTGTTTATTTAGAATGTGTTTTGTTTTTGTATTTTATCGTATCTATTTATGTAAATGTGTAATATTTAATTACTACATTATGGTCGATTGCGTCGGCCATAGGAAATACTAGTTTTTATTTTTTTTTATTTATAGCTGACTGAGCTCTATTAATAGATTAAATAAACCTTTTTATTAGACTCGAGTGTGATGGATTCTAAAAATGTTCATTGTACTTTTCTTTCAATATTATTTTAACAGTTTTGATAAATTAAGCGCAACAAGTATTTTTGTAAAATGTTTAAGCCTTTTTTATTTGAATAATTTCTATTCGAATAATTTGTATTCGAATAATTTCTATTCGAATAATTTTTACCCGAACAATTTCCATTCGAATAATTTTTATAGCTGACAGAACTCTATTACTAGATTAAATAAACATTTTTATTAGGCTCGAGTGTGATGGATTCCAAAAATGTTCATTGTACTTTTCTTTTAATATTAGTTTAACCACAGGGTAGACCAGAGATGAAACTTTGAGGTTATGTTTTGGAGCAAATCAGCTTTTTTGTTCAACGAGTTACTGTTAAAAAGAGATAGCAATATAATGTAAGGATGAGGGAAAATAAACAAAACAAAATTAAGCATTTTGGAAGTAAGAAATGATGAATTGTATTGCAATTTACTTCTTCTATATATCACGAATAATTCTTATTTTATATTATTTTTAATGTTATATAACTTTTTGCATTTATATTGCTTAAATTAATATTTTTCTGCAACTCTTTTTAGTGAGTCAGAAATTAATAAGAATACAAAACCACAACAAAACATGAAAAATTCTTTGTTTACGAGTTACTGTGCGACAGATACAGCAATAGCATGCTGTTCGTGTCACCTCTGGTATTACTTTGTGGTTTAACAGTTTTGATAAATTAAGCGCAACAAGTATTTTTGTAAAATGTTTAGGCCTTTTTTATTTAAATAATTTCTATTCGAATAATTTGTATTCGAATAATTTCTATTCGCATAATTTTTACCCGAACAATTTCCATTCGAATAATTTTTATAGCTGACTGAACTCTATTACTAGATTAAATAAACATTTTTATTAGGCTCGAGTGTGATGGATTCAAAAAATGTTCATTGTACTTTTCTTTTAATACTAGTTTAACAGTTTTGATAAATTAAGCGCAAGTTTTTTGTAAAATTCTTAGGATTTGAGTAATTTAGTTCGAAAAATTTCTATTCAAATAATTTTTATTCGAATAATTTGTATTCGAATAGTTTCTATTCGAAGAATTTTTATTCGAATAATTTCTATTTGAATAATATTACTCGAATAATTTTTATTCGAATAATTTATATTCGAATAATTTATATTCGAATAATTCTATTTATTTTACAAAAATGTTTATTCAAATAACTTCAATTCACATAACTTTGTTACAAACATTTTTGTTCGAATTTTTACTCGAACAATTTTACTCGAACAATTAAATTTGAGCAATTTTTATTGGATTAACTTTTAAATACTATTAAAAGAAATTTTGCTAAATTAATATCCCTAAATAATGTTTAATCGAAACAACTTAGTATTCCCATAATTCTACGAATACTTTTATTGGAATAAAAATTCAAGTCTCCAAAACAAACGTTGCTTTGGAATAAAAAAAACTCGGCATAAATCTGACACATTTTTTCTAGCTATTATTCGTAGTGGCGCATAGCGGCATGACCTTGTTTCCAAAAATAGTACCCGATATTGCACTTGAAATTTTTATTTACACAAGTAAAGTTTTTATTTTCCATATTTGCTTTTGGAAATTATGGAAATCAAACAAATGCGAATCTAAATAAGATTACGTGATTGTTCCAATTTTTATCAAATAAATTTCTGTTAAATTTCTTGCGTTTGACCTTTAGTTTATTTATTTATTATCCATTTATTTATGTCAGATTTATTAATTTCAACTTTTTACTGCTTGTTTTATTTTATAGCTAAAGTCACGCTATTCCCATATTATTATTACTTAATAGCTGCCTTTATTTCGGATACAGTTGAGGTTGAAATAACTAAAAATTTACAAAATTTACTCGTATTTTAATAGAAATAAATTTTAAAAAAGCTAATTTTAAAACTTAGATTTTAACAAAAAAAAAGCTGGTCATGAAATAAAGAACAAGCTGTTTTTTAATTAATGCAATTCATTTTCCTTTTTTTTTGGCACATAAAACCTAAATAAACCATAAATAATACAAGTGTTACAAAAAGTATTACAAGACAAAAACAAGCAGATACAAAAGCAAAATTTATAAATTAAAAATTTTCATTAATAATATTTTTGTTTGCAATTTTTATCGCATTGTTTTTGTTGTATTCTGGACTAAAGCAAAACATCAGTGGCAACAACAAACACTAAGGAAAATTGTATTCAATTCTAAACAACAAAAAAAAAAGCTAAGAAAAACATATTTCAATATTATTACGAATTGATGTAATATTTATATTAGTACGCAACAAAAAAAGGCCGTCGCACAGTGGTTCCAAATTGAAAAAATGGGAATTAAATCTGTATCTTTAAAATTTTCAATCCGATTACAAAACGATGTACATACGTAAAAGTCATAGAAGTGGACCCAAGATTTAAGAATATTGAAATTCGGAGCATCGTCTCTGCAGATAATATTGGACTACGTGGTCCATTATAGCTAAAACGGACTAGTTACAAGGTGGTCCAATATAATGCAGTCATGGAGTATGTAATTTTCAAACAAGAACTTATTGTATAGTAGTCCATTTTTAATGACATGGAGTAGTTTTTGGGTTAGTCCGATGTAATGCAAACTGGGACCATATGGTCCAGCCCTAGGACATCGTAGTGTTAAATAGACCATGTTTTCTTCATACATTTGGGTTACTTTTGGACTAGGCCTAGTCCTTTATGGAGTATGGTTTACATGCGTGCTTGGACTAGTCGCGTTATCTGCAGGGATGTTGAAACACAAATTGGGCTACAGGGTGTCAAAGACGACTATATCGGGCATTGAGAACCTTGTGGCCTCATAGCTCTTTCATATCTTACATATATATGGATTGATTCCAATGAATTTATGCTCGTTGTAAAGCTTATTAACAGATAGAGAAATTAGATTTTAAATTTGATTTTTGACATCGACTTTGCTCGCAATTTCGTGAATATCTCCGGTAATAGTACATATAGGCAAAATTAGAAAAATTTATATATATAGTATATGATTTTCAATACAATTCCTGATAATATGCAGAAAAAAAATTTTATTTATCTTAATTCTCGTAGTCGTCAAAAAATGTCGAAGTCAAGTCAATGAGACTGAAAAATGGCTAAATTTTGACAAAAATAGAGCTTGATTGTTCGACATTTTTCTCAAATTTTTTTCAAAACTAAAATTTTAATTTGAAGTGATTATTTAATAAAAAATTATGTAAATGCATATATATAGACTAGCTAAAAAACCCTCAACAAACAAAAGTTTTTGAAAATCTCTGAAAAAAGATATCGAGGCAATCTCGATAAATAAATTTAAAAAAGTGATTATTTTATTTTAAATTGATTATTTTTCAAACAAATTCATGTTAGTAAAAATTTTCTTTTTCAAGTATTTCAACAGAAAAGACTACAAAAAAGCCGGCAGTGGAAATTTTAAGTCAATTAAGACATGCACGCTATATCCAGCATTAAACGAATATAGTGAATTTCCGTACGAAATTCTATATTAATCGCTTAAGAAAAAAAAGCTCATCGAGTTTTTCAGATTTCTTTAAAAATTATATTAGATATATTTAATATAATTAATCTGACTTTTAATTGTTACCTGCACGCTCAAAAATATGGCCAAAACCGCAGATGTACACACAGAAAAAAAAACCCAATGTAAAATCAACATGAAGAAATGTTGATACCCAGCCATTGTTAATATGTGGAAAAATCTAATTGAATTTACTTTCAACATTATTTTAAGTTAAATCAATAGGAAAAATTGTTGATTTAGTATTAAAATATGTTGATTTAAAATTAATCACATTGAAATAACATTGAACATTTTAAATTTTACCTTATACAGAGTTAAAATAACATTAATAAATTTTTAATTTTGTCATTTCCGTTTTTGTACAAATAATTAAAGTTTTTCATGTAAAATTAACATTGCATACAGTTGAAACAATATCAACCATTGTAAAATCAACATTGTTATAAACATTAAAAATGACATTGAAATACTTTGAAAAAACTTAAACAATGTTAAAAGTAAATTATATTTTCCACATATTAAGAATGGCTTAATATCAACATTTCGTCATGTTGATTTTGGGGAGCCCCGTAGACTAGTAGATAGCGTACTAGCCTATTAGTCTGGAGGTCGCAGGTGCGATTCCTGCCTAGACCCTGACCCTGGGTGTTTCTGCAGATAAGCCAAAATGGTTTCGCGGTTTGTGTTTGTTCTTTATAAAAAATTAATCAAAATAAAAAAATTAATTAACTGCTTTTTACTAACTGCCTGTCCCATTGTTAAACAACACTGCGTAAATGTTATTTCAATATAGGAACCATGGAATTTCCTATAATTTTAACATCTTTTCATGTTATTTCAACACGGCTTTAACATTAATTCTAAATGGCTTAATAGTTGATTCGACATTGTTTTCGTTATTTTAACATGACAATTCTTTGATTCAATTGCCGTACAATGTCATTTCAACGCGATTTCTAGTAGTTTTAAAGTGGATAACTATAACTTTTATTTTACTTGAATATCATGTTAAATTAACACGAAACGCTGATGAAGCAAAATTGTTAGCAAAACTAGTTGAATCAACCTTGTTTTAGTTCATTTTACAATGATTTTTTTCTGTGTGTACTGAAAAGTAGTCAAATTTCTGAAGAAAACTGTATTAACTTTAATTTTTTAAGTAATTATTAAATTTATTATTCGAAACAGGTCTCGATATTTTATTGCAAAGAATTTCAAAAAGTTTTGTTTTTTAATTTTTATTTTTTACTATTTATTAAGAAAACATAGCAAACATTCAAATCGAATAATATTTGTAAAAGCTCTGAGATCAACAAGGATTTCTATGCCCGAGCTAATCAACTATGACACCCTGTATCCCACTGTGTGTTCCAATAGGGTGCGCCAAATTTCTTTATTCTTAAAGCGTAAGTCCTCCACTATGGTTTTCATATACACCGTTTTGTAATCGGATCGCAAGTCTCAAAGTTACAGATATATTACACTGTTTTCCAATTGGAAACACTATGCATCAGTTCGAACTGTTTTTAATTATAATTCATTGAATTATTTGAGTAAATATTTAATTTTCGATGCAAACTTTTGAAACTTTTTCCTGAAATGCAATTGACATATGACATTTATTTACATATAAAATACACATATAAAAAATGTCCAATTCTTATGCTCTAGTATATTTATTTTGACAAAGAATTATGAAAAATATACAATCAATCTTTGGCCTGGTGCCATTTATAATCATATTTGCGTTTTTACAAAAAGGTTGGAAAAAGATTACAACCACATATACAATAACAACAAAACAGCAACATTTTTCTTAAAGAAATTATTTCACTAAAAGAGAAATGACTTTTTCAATTGCTAAATATTGATTTCCCTTCTCGCTGACATTCAATTGGACTTTTATATTTTTGCCCAATTAAGAAAATCTTTTTTATGGCTAGAAAAAAATCTAATACTTTAATTTTTATAGCTGTTGACTTCAAAATTTGATTTATAAAAGCATTAAGTTTTCAAATTTAAAGACATTTGAAATATTATAGAGAAATTATAAGAAAATTAATTTATTTGCCTCTGCCCCAAAACTGCTCATAACAGAGAGTTATTTATTGGACCATAATGGATATCAGTAACCAAAAATTAAAAAATAGTGTGTTATTTACGCCGAAACTTTACGTCAACACAACTCTTTCGCATTATTATTGCCATTTTGCAGCTGATTTTATATTTTTGTTTATACGAATAAGACTACATATTCGAAAATTGTTTTGAAAATAATATAACTGAGTGAATAAAAATTATTGGAACAACTTACTGAAGTAATATGCATAGAAATTTACCAAATAACATTTATTCGTATAAAATTATTAGAATAAAATATACTCGAATATATGTTATTCCAACAAAAATCATTCGAATAAAATGTGCGTGTATAAAACTATTTGAATAAAGAAAATTCGAACAACTGCTATTCAAACAAAAATGATCGATCAAAGGTTATTCGATTAAAAATTGTTCGAATGAAGTGTAAAACTATTAGAATAAAAATTATTATAACAAAAGGTATTCAAATAAAAATTATTTGAATAAAATGTACGAGCATAAAACTATTGGAATAAATATTATTCGAATAAAATGTATGTGCATTAGACTATTAAAATAAAAATATTCTAAAAAGAGCTATTCAAACAAAAATCATTCAATTAAAAACTATTTTAATAAAAGTTATTCGAATAAAAGTTATTCGAATAAAAGTTATTCGAATAAAAGTTATTTGAACAAAATTATTAAAACAAAATTTTTTTGAATCAAAGTGATTCGAACAAAAATTATTCGAATAAAATGTACGTGCACACAACTGTCGGAATAAAAATCATTTGAATAAAATATATTTGCATAAGATTATTAGAATAAAATATATTTGAAAAAGCGCTATTTAAACAAAAATCATTCGATTAAAACTTATTTTAATGAAATTTGTTCGATTAAAGATTATCCGAACAAAATATGTGTGAATAAAGCTATTGGAATAAAAATTATTTGAAAAAAAATATTCAGACAGAAATTGTTCGAATAAAAATTATTCGAATAAAAGTTATTTGAATAAAATTATTAAATCAAAACTTTTTGGAACAAAATTGATCTAAACAAAAATTATTAGAGTAAAATGTACGTGCATACGGCTGTCGGAATAAAAATTATTCGAATAAAATATATTCGGAAAAGAGCTATTCAAACAAATAAAAGTTGTTCGAATAAAAGTTGTTCGAATAAAAGTTATTTGAATAAAATTATTAAAACAAAACTTTTTTGAATCAAAGTGATTCGAACAAAAATTATTTGAATGAAATATACGTGCATACAACTAGTGGAACCAAAATTGTTCGAATAATATATAATTGTATAAGATTATTAGAATAAAAAATACTCGAAAACTAGCTGTTAACAAAATTTATTCGATTAAAAATTACTCGAATAAAATGTATGTGAATAAAACTATAAAATTAAAATTTATTCGAAAAAATTTATTCACACAAAAATTATTCAAATAATAGTTGTTTGAATAAAAGTTAACTTTTGTTCATTTTTGAAAATATACCTTCGTAAATTTAAAAAAAATAAGTAGTTTTATTTCAAGTAAATTAACTTTACTCGATTTTATAATATGTACTTACTAATATCCTTACCTGAACACAAAGCAAAAACCGACAGAGTTTTCCAAATTTTTCTGATATTACGCCCTAAAGTTATACTTTCTGAAATATTTTTATTTAAAAAGATATCTCAAACAATTTTTCATTTGCTTTGATTCACTTGCTCGTTTACTAAATTTAGTGTCCAGTAAAAAATTGTAAAATCTTGTGTGAACTCAAACGCATCTATCTAGTATGAAAATCATGAGTGGGTAAAGGTAACCATAGACTGCACAATATTATTGAGTACTTTATTGTTATTATTAATGACATTTTTAAATAGTCATTTACAATCCGAGGTGGTTAGCACTTTATTGTTCAGGCAAGGAAATAGGAAAGTGGCCTAAAAACCCTTTAAAAATAAATGATTCATCCCTTAACTACCGAAATTAAATAAGAACTCTAAATATAAAGGGGGAACCCCCTAATCTAAACGGGGTCTAAAGACACCCAAAAATGGAGTTATTTGAATAGCTCTTTATCTACTGCTGCATCAAATTTTAAATGTAAATAATAGTTTATTTCTCTTTATTACTTTGGCGTCCAGCGTTTTTTGCCAAGTGAATAAGACGAAAAAACATTTAAATAATTATTTTTTCTCATGTTGTTTTGAGTATTACGTTCTTAAATTTAAACTAAGACACTTGCTTGTTTCAAACAAAGGGATGCGTGTATTTATATTTATATGTATTCTCTGCGTCAGCAGCAGATTTTTGAACACAAATTATTTAAATGAAAATAGTTTTTAATATTTTGTAAAAGATAAAAATCTTATCAAAGGTTGCTGCTGCTTTAAACACACAAATCTTTCGCTTAATACATTTATTTGTTTTATTTTTCATTTAAGTAAATCAAAATACGGTTGTACACGAATAAGTTTTTTGTCAGTCATTGTCTGCTCATTATGAGTTTAAGGGGAAAATTATGCCCTAATCTCCTCTAAATGCGAACGAAAATTTCATTCGAACATTTGTATTAAAAAACAAAAATAAACAATCTCAGAGAGAAATTTTCTTTTTCGCATTTAGAGGAACTTTAAAAAACTTGTTGCTGTGTTAGTTTTTCCGAAGTCAACTTCACATTTTTTTTAAAAAAGAAGCCGCAAATCTAGTTCTGATTTTAAATTAACATTTTAACAATTATATTGAATGACAAAAAAGAAGAAATTTTGTGTTTCTTCTCAAAAAGAAAGTTAAATATTTATAGAAGTTTTTTTTCAGATTTAATACAAAATATTTCTTGTCAATTACGATAATGAATTTTATGTTGAGTCCGACCAACAGGCAAATAATATTTTTGGCAACCATAAAAAAAATATTCGTAGCTGTTGATAATAAGTAAAAATAATTATGTAAAACAGATAGATTCTTAATGAATGTAAATACTAGAGCCCTGCACAAGCATACTTAAACATGTGTTTAAAATATTTGCCCACCGAAAACTTAAGCTGAGTGAGTCACTCGCGCCTGCTTTGATTTGTTAAATAAAAAAATTTCCACTATGCACATTTATAAAAACATTTATGTGTCAACACAAATCACATTCCATTTTAACTAAATACTTTTTCAACAATTTAATAAATAATAACTTATTATTAACAATAACTTACTGGTACCCAACGCTCATTTCAAAGAAAGTTCAACTGTATTACTTGCATTACTTGTTAAAAAAAAGAGATAAATTATCTAAAAGTGACAGTCACTTTTTATATGCAGTATTTTTTAGTTTCAATTACTTTGTATGTTTGAAAAATCTACAACTGACGCGTCAAGGTGTGTCTATAATTAAAATCTATAAAAACAGTGTAATTTAAAAAATATTGTTTAAAATATAAAACAAACATGTTTCTATTAGAGATAAAAGCCGATGGCACGTGCTTGATGCCAATCACGTATGATCAGACGTGTGATTGAAAACGTTTGAAATATTATTTGAAATTTCTTTAAAACCTAATCGAAAATTATGAAATACAACTGCAACTGGTGCATTTTATGGGCAGCAAATCTTAACGAGAACATTTCTTTGAACATAAGTTAGTGATTAATTTTTTTTACTTTCCCCAGTGAAAAGTTACTCATAATTCCATCTTTAGTTTCTATAAATAACTTTTTTTGTCAAGAGTTTTTTCCACCAAATTTTGTGTTACAACATATACACACACATTGTTAACAATTTTACGTCATCGTTCTTTTTTAAGAAAATTTTAAATTAATAGCCCCGTTGATGAACAAGTTCATGGTCATGTTTCTATAGTTGTTACTTGATAAATAACATCATTGTACAATAATATGAAATATTTTTTTTGGTTGAAAATAACAAGATTCTAACAATTGATTCTGGTAGAGAGCATTAAAAATTATTACATGTGTATCGCCGTTTTGAAAGTTTATAACTGCGATTCTCTTTGGGTAGAGTTAAAGTTTCCTCACATTGGCATAGGAAATCTTGCAATCCTTACGATGTGTTCAGCACTTTTATTTAAAACGCCACAAGGAACATTTTCGTGGAATATTTTAGTACCCCAACTATTTGCTGTGAGTATTTTGTGCCTCTTTCTTGAAAAAGCGACAAAAAAACAGCCTTTCAATGAAGAACGGGATTACTTGAATTGGAATAAATAAAATAAAATAATATATAAAAAAATAAAATATAATGAAATAAAATAAAATAAAACCAAATTTATTAAAATAAAAGAAAAGAAATTAAAATTTAATAAAATAGAATAAAATAAAATGAAATAAAATAAAATAAAAACAAAATAAAATTTAATAAAATATAATAAACTAAAATAAAATGAAATTTAATAAAATAAAAAAAATTTCAATAAAATAAAATAAAATTAAGTAAAATAAAATTATAAATTAAACCATATTGAATAAAATTTAAAAAAATAAAACTAAAATTAAAATAAATAAAATTTAAGAAAATATAATAAAGTTTAAAAAAATAAAATAAAATATATTATACAAATAAAATGAAATAAAACAAAATTATAATTAAATAAAATGAAATAAAATATAATAAATTAAAATAAAATGAAATTTAATAAAATTAAAAGAAAATAATTTTCAATAAAATAAATTAAAATAAAATAAAATAAAATGAAATAAAATTAAACAAAATAAAATTATAATTAAATAAAACTAAAAAAAAATTAAATAAAACTAAAAAAATAAAACTAAAATTAAAATAAATAAAATAAAATAAATAAAATTTAAGTAAATATAAAATAATTAAAATAAAATTAAAATTAAATAAAATTAAATAATATAAAACTAAATAACATTAAATAAAATGAAATAAAATTAAGTAAAATTAAATAAAACTAAATAAAATTTAAGAAAATAAAATAAAATTAAATAAAAAAATAAATTAAAATCAAATAAAATCAAATAATATAAAAACTAAAATTTTATGAAAAAATATGTTTGTAGAATATTTCATACCGATACATGGCTATTTAAGGGGACTTTGTTGTCCTTTTTTCAAAAAAAGTGGCACAAAAGACCCATACAACGATTAGTTTTAAAGGATTAAAATATAAAGTTCACCTGGTATGAATTCAACTTTGTATTTTTTTTAATGTACTACATATAAAAGTATTTAAAAACAAGTTTTTTACAAATGTACTTTCAATTTGTAGTTTGAAAAGGAATTTTTATGCTTTTTCATGTTATTTTTTTAAATGCACTTTTCATTAAAGAGAATTCGAACATCCTTTTTTGTTTTCCCCATTCCCATCCAAAGAATTTGTTTTATTCACATACATAAGGGTCGCCTTAATGACCATTTAGGCATTATCAAATTAAAATCTACCAAAAATATTCGGCAGTTAAGACATAAATAAAAACACTACACAAGATATGGAACTTCCTGGGAAATTAAAATGGTGAAAAATCAATATCATTATCAGCAGCAGAAGCAAAAACAGAAGCAGTTGCTGTTGCTTTCTTTTTGCACTCTTGTTTAACTAAAATTAATTTGTTTGTGTATTTAAAAAATCCTATTTCTGTTTATGTGTATGCATGTAAATTAAAAAAAATATATAATATATATGTATGTAATTAGTATTTGACAGCCAAATGGCGGAAAAAGAATTTTAACAAATTGTGTTATTAAACAGAAAAAGAAACAAATTAAACAGGTAAACCCAAGGCGAATTCATTTTACAGATGGTGTTAATATTACAACAAACACCAAAATGTCAAAACCAGAAAACGAAAATTTATTTAAAATTAATTTTTATCAAACTTGTATCACAATCCATATGCGGCAAACCACAATTTTTATTCTCTATAGCAAAAAAAATTTATTTTGAAATACCAGAAAACTTTGTAAAAGCAAATGCGTAATAATAAGTGTGCATGTGTTAGTAGCATCTTCAAAGTCTTATATCTTCCAAAATACAATATACCGATATTATTAGTATATATCGAATAAAATTATAAGAATCAAATTTAATCGTATAAAACTATTCGAAGAAAATATTGTGTAAATGAAAATATTCGGAAAAAGTTTATCATATTGAGCTAAGCGAAAAAAATTTCATCGAATAAAATCTTTCAAAATTATTCGAAAGAAATTCTTGCATAAAAAATTATTTTAATAAATTATGTATTGGATTAAAAATCGTCCAACAACATTATTAAAAATGTTTTCAAATTAAACGAGGGCATTACAAAGGGACCTATTTTTCTGGACCCAAGTGGACCGGTTGCTTGCAATCGGCAGCCTGTGCAACCTAACCTAAACTATTCGACTAAAAATTATTTGAATGAAAGCTAATCGAATGAATATGATCAAATAAAAATTATTCGAATGAAATTATTGCAATAAAAATTTGTTTGACATAAAATATAATATATTCGAACAAACATTATATAAACATTATTCGAAGATGTAAGATAATTCGAATAAAATTATGAGAATCAATATTATTCGAATAAAAGAAATTATTAAAAAAAAATATTATTTGAATGAAAATATTTGGACGAAATTAATCAAATAAAGCTATACGAATAAAAATTTTTTGAATAAAAATTTTAAAAATTATTCGAAGGAAATTCTAGCGAAAAGATTTTTGAATAAAATTTTTCGAATATAAATTATGTATTCGATTTTAAAATTTTCGAATAAAAACATTAAAAATTATTCGAAGGAAATTCTAGCGAAAAGATTGTTGAATAAAATTTTTCGAATATAAATTATGTATTAGATTAAAAAATTTTCGAATAAAAATTTTAAAAATTAATCGAAGGAAATTCTAGCGAAAAGATTGTTCAATAAAATTTTTCGAATATAAATTATGTATTCGATTAAAAAATTTTGGAAAAACTTTAAAAATTATTCGAAGGAAATTCTAGCGAAAAGATTTTTGAATAAAATTTTTCGAATATAAATTATGTATTCGATTTTAAAATTTTCGAATAAAAACATTAAAAATTATTCGAAGGAAATTCTAGCGAAAAGATTGTTGAATAAAATTTTTCGAATATAAATTATGTATTAGATTAAAAAATTTTCGAATAAAAATTTTAAAAATTAATCGAAGGAAATTCTAGCGAAAAGATTGTTAAATAAAATTTTTCGAACATAAATTATGTATTCGATTGAAAAATTTTGGAAAAACTTTAAAAATTATTCGAAGGAAATTCTAGCGAAAAGATTTTTGAATAAAATTTTTCGAATATAAATTATGTATTCGATTTTAAAATTTTCGAATAAAAACATTAAAAATTATTCGAAGGAAATTCTAGCGAAAAGATTGTTGAATAAAATTTTTCGAATATAAATTATGTATTAGATTAAAAAATTTTCGAATAAAAATTTTAAAAATTAATCGAAGGAAATTCTAGCGAAAAGATTGTTAAATAAAATTTTTCGAACATAAATTATGTATTCGATTGAAAAATTTTGGAAAAACTTTAAAAATTATTCGAAGGAAATTCTAGCGAAAAGATTTTTGAATAAAATTTTTCGAATATAAATTATGTATTCGATTTTAAAATTTTCGAATAAAAACATTAAAAATTATTCGAAGGAAATTCTAGCGAAAAGATTGTTGAATAAAATTTTTCGAATATAAATTATGTATTAGATTAAAAAATTTTCGAATAAAAATTTTAAAAATTAATCGAAGGAAATTCTAGCGAAAAGATTGTTCAATAAAATTTTTCGAATATAAATTATGTATTCGATTAAAAAATTTTGGAAAAACTTTAAAAATTATTCGAAGGAAATTCTAGCGAAAAGATTTTTGAATAAAATTTTTCGAATATAAATTATGTATTCGATTTAAAAATTTTCGAATAAAAACAATAAAAATTATTAGAAGGAAATTCTAGCGAAAAGATTGTTGAATAAAATTTTTCCAATATAAATTATGTATTAGATTAAAAAAATTTCGAATAAGAACTATAAAAATTATTCGAAGGAAATTCTAGTGAAAAGATTGTTGAATAAAATTCTGCAAATATAAATTATGTATTCGATTAAAAAATTTCCGAATAAAATTATTGGAATAAGAACTATTCCTATAAAATTTTACAAACATCTTAGAAAAATAAAATATTTTCTTTATTTAAAAAAATATTCCGGTAGCTGAGTGGCAGAAATGTGTGCCAGCACTATCGGTAGTTAACATAAAAATAAAATAACATAAACCTAAAAAAAGTGCTCCACTTAGCAGCATATTTATTGCACAATTATTGCGACTTACGATTTTCTTCATAACGTTTCTAATTGCTTTAAGCTAAATTGAGTTAACCGGTTATTCCAAAACAGTCGCATAAAAAATAACTTAAGCTATTTCTAAAAGAAGATGCAAACATGAGAAATTGAATATATTAAAAAAAACACTGAACACGATTTTCCCATCTCAAGATAGCCCATTATGACTTATGGTCACTAATATTTCTGAGCTGATAAAAAAATATACCAAAAGTTAATGCACAACTTTTGATGATTTAAGCAAATAGGCATTTCTATAAAAAAAAAATATTAAATATTGCAGCAGTACACAGAAATTTTGTACTGATGGGAAAAAACCTACTTATTTCGCAGTTTAAATGGCTCTTAAATCTATTTATAAGCACATTTATTCCATTAATTTCCCATGACATTGCGGAAAATGTAATAATTGTAAATTAAAAAGACATGAAAAAAACACAATGATAAAAAGCCTACAGATTGTAATGTCGTCGTACTTAAAAGCGTTTTTCTACAAAAAAAAAAAACAAAAAATTAATAAATAAATAAATATATTCGTATCTATTTCTATCTGTACAATTAGAAATGTATCTTCACAGTTTTGTTTGTTTTGCCAATTTATATATTTTAAAGCCTTTAATTTATGTTTTGTTTTTATAGATTTTTTTTGTTTATTTTCAATGCAATTAATTAATTCAATTCCATGTAATTTTTTTTTGCATTTCTGGATGTTTGTGTTTATAAAACGCAGTTATACAGAGTTTATATACAGGGTGTCCGCCGGGAAGGTATACTACTTTGTTTTGCCGCCATTTTGTTAAACATTAGTCTTCACAGTTCATATTTGGCAGTCGTGAAGTAGACACTTGGCAAATTTATTATGGAAAAATATTCGATACATCAACGTGTTTTAATCATTAAAACATTTTATCAAAATCAATAGATTGGTCACACCATACGAAAACCGGTCACAGATATTGCCAGAACAGCGATCGAGTGGAATCCTCAGGCTAGCCATAGAAGAGGTCGGCCAGCTCATACATGGCGAACACAAATTGAAACCGAAGCGTCAAATATGCAAACTAGCTGGAATGAAGTTAAAAAACATCGCTATGAACAGATCCAGATGGAAAGATTTTGTTGAGGCCCCATGTTCCTTATAGGAACGACGGGATTATATATAATCATCGATATATGTGCCGATGAGAAAGTTACGTGAAATTTTTGGGAGACAAAACGCACTATTTATCGTGTAGTAAATGATTTCGAAGAAAGAGGGTCTGTAGATGATAGGCCCAAGCATGGATCACAACGTACTGCAAGATCGGCTGAAAACATTACTGCTGCTCAATCAATGTGTTCAAAACAATCCATCAACCTCAATTCGACGCCGTGCTCAGGAGCTTGGTCTTCAAAGAACAACTTTGGCCACAATATTGCACAAGGATTTGCATTTGTTTCCATTTAAGATTCAGTTGACACAAGAGCTTCTTCCACAAGACCATTTACACCGCCGTACATACACCAATAGGATGTTACAGCTCGCCCATGACAACCCCAACTTTCACGAAAAAATCATAATGTGCCTCATTTTCATTTAAATGAATATGTGAATAAACAGAATAGTCGGTTCTGGGCAATGGAAAACCCTCAAATTATTCATCAGTCACCTTTGCATTCATTAAAAGTGACAGTCTGGTGTGCAATTTGGTCAAGAGCAATCATTGGACCTTTCTTCTTTGAAAATGAAAACGGCGTAACGGTAACTGTGAATGGGGAGCGATATCGTGATATGATTGAAAACTTTTTAACGTCACAACTGCATGTTTTGGGCTTGATAAGCATGTGGTATCAAGAACACGGTGCCACATCGCATACAGCCAGGATTACAATGGAATTACTGCGAGACCTCTTTCCACAACAAGTTATTTCAAGAAATGGTAATGATGATGGGCCTCCACTTACTTCTTTTATGGGGATATCTGAAAGGCAAAGCTTATGCAAACAAACCAGAACCGCATGAGCAACTCAAACAAAATATTCGTGATGAAATTAATAAAATACCGCGTGAAATGTGTGAGAATGTAATGAGAAATGTGCTCAAAAGGGCTCGCATTTGTGAGGCTAGCAGAGGCGGACATTTATCTGATATTGTATTCCATACATAATTGCCGACATAAAATAAAACATTTATCAATATAAGATCCATTCTCTTTCATTTAATCAAAATTACAAACAAACAAAATAGTGTACCTTCCCGGCGGACACCCTGTATATAATTTTTTTTCTCTAGAAAACTAATGTACTTATTGATCTTCAATTTTTATTTGTTTTTACATCAGAAGACAGTGAGTGCTTTAGCGTCAACTTTTCATTGTGTTTGCAGTTGAAATAAATAAATTGCATGAATAAATAAATTTTTAATTGAAACTGTAAAAATTTTCCGAAAGTCGGTATTGGTAATTAATGCGCCCTTTTCTTGTAAGTATTTTTTGTCTTAATGCATAGTTTACAAATTTTTGCCTTTACAGTAATTAATTTGTTTACAAACGAAACTGTTACACATATCAAGCGATTACTGTGTGCAGCACTTATCAATGCATGCCAATTCTTATTTTACGCGAATTTGATTTAACACGATATCTAATAAATAATTCATTTGGTTTTTTGCGAGATTTGATTTGATTTGATATAACGCGTGCGAAAAATGAGGAAAATGCGTGGAAGAAATTTTCTATTATGGACTGTATTAAACAGACCTCCGCTCCTTGCAGGAATAAAAGGAATAAATATACATATCATGTATTAAACATGCTGTATTAGCGCTATGAGAATTAAAAGAATCAACATTAAACGCATGTTGGAGAGCAGTTTGGCCTGATTGCATTAAAAATAGCAGTCCAGTGCCTTCTAACACGGTTTATTACTCCAACGATCATGCAAGAGCTCATGATATTGTAGAAGGCTTTGATGATTTATCGTCTGCAGATATTGACAAACTATTGTTAGACAAGGCACTTCGCGATGATGAAATCATTGGCACCCGATACGAAAGAAATTAGCGATGATGATATTAAAGAAGTGCTCCAAAAGGCATCTCGATTCGGCGATAATTTTTTCAACGTAATGTGAAATTCCTAATGGGAAGATATCGTGATTTACATAACAGTTTTATCAAAACTGGAAGTCAACGATCGGTAACGGAATTTGTGACTTAAATCTCTGAACCTTCACCATCAATTGAGGTTTGAGTTTTGGGAAATATTTTTAGGAATGAAGAGAGACATCACCTCTCGTTCACGAATGCGTTTATCAGAAACTGATGCTGATTCAAAACTAATTTTTATTTATTTTTAAGTTTTATGATTTTTGTGATTTCTTTTTCTAAATGAAATGTTTCATCTACGGTTTTTTAAATTAAATATTTGCATGATGATGGCAACATGAATTTTAATAACATTTTTATCTTATTTAAACTGATATTTAAAATGTTCATAAAACTAATGCCGTCATATTATATGGATACTCTGTTTTTTACACGATTTTTTTACGCGAGTTGGATACAAAATACCAACGTGAACTGTTTGAATCATTGGCAACTAACTAGACAACACTAGAGAAACATTAAAAAGCACACACATCGTCATATGATTTGAAAAAAAGCTCAAAATTTATTTCTTGATTGATTACGATGCACCAATTGAAAATACATGCTCCTGGAAAATTTTGCATATTGAAATTTTACTAGTCTTGATTTTACTAGTTTTGAAAAATTTTTATTAATTTCTCAAAATAGAGAGTTTTTTGCTTGAAATGTAAAATTTATTCAATGTAAATTAGGACTTTCATGAAGTCATATGACGACATGTGTGTGTGTGTGTGTAATATTCACTAAAACGTCGTTGTTTTTAAAATACTTTATTAAAAATAATAATAAATAAAAAGCAATCTAAATGTAAAAACGACACATTTGTATGTATGTAAGTGAGTGAGTGAGTCATGTATTGGAATAAAATATAGAAATCGAAAAAATTAAAAACCAATTGTAACATTGCAACATTGTACTCGAAGCACGAAAAGCAAAAAAGCAAAACGCAACAGACAAGAAAATACATAAATAATAATCTTATACAGATTGTAAAATTGCTGCTGAAAATAGAAGCACATGGCGTAAATTTAAAAAACAAAATTTTTAATAAAATGGTATTCAATAATGACGTAGTATTTGTTTTTACTCTTTATCAATACATTCTTTTTTATTAATCCCCGCTCAAGTCTATGTGTGAAGAAAGAGGCAGGCTACGCAATAAATGCTTTAGGCTTGAATTTTTTAAAACTATGAGTCTTGTTTGTGAGAAATTCCATAATTTATTAATGAATACAAAGTACAATGTGAAACAGAAGAATGTTACAAGTCGTAGATAAGACAGACAGACGGAAACGATTAGTAAATACAAATGAAGCGAGAAAGCCGGTATTGAATTGAACTGAATTATAATTATGTGTCCGCGTTAAAATGTCTGGAAACCCGTATACTGTTTTCTGTAAACAATAAAGATTATATAAAGCTGAGATTTTATGAAGAAACAATGTTTTTATATAAAAACGTATGTAATAAAATATCGCTCCTTTATTGCAACGTAGTCATATCTCAAAAAACATGATTTTTTCCATTGAGGTGTGAGTAAACTAAAAACTTTAAACTCATTTTCTCGAGAACGAGTATTTTTTAGCTATGAATGCGTTGCAATAAAGGAGCGATATGTGTATATGCACACAAGGGGCAATTAAAATAGGTATCCAGTTATACTTATTGCAATTTCTCTGTTCTTTTTTTTTCAAAAAAAAAAATGCAAACATTTTTACCATCTATGCATGGTTTCAATTATCAACACTATTTTATTTCACAAAAAAACGTCCGTTATTTGTAGTAACTTTTATCATCATTCATAGAGAAATTTAGTAAAATTAATTAAACAAAATTTGTTTAGATTGTTGGCCATATTTTTGAAACTGTTCAAAAATATGAATTAAGGTTTACTGCTGATTTGCATAAGCACCAATGAAATGCGTATACATATACTCACTAGCTCAACACTCAACAAACGAAACTCTTTGAAAAAAATAGAAGCAAGGCTTTTTGTGAGGTCACTGCACCATCTCATCAGCTTTCTTTGTTCGATTTTGCCACTTTTGACGGTGGATACTAGTAATTAGGAATATCAACTATTTAACAGTATTATTTAACGAATTACAATACGAAAAAGTACAACTTATTCATTTTTACAAGTTAAATATTCCATACTCTCCCAGTTTTTCCAGAACCATTGGCTGCTGAGATCAAGCTATTTTGCATTTTTTGCGTACTTTGTTTTTGTCTTTTGTAGTTAACTTTCTGAGTATTCAACCACCCGTGGAAATGTAAGCATGGAGTTCTGACGGTTGCCACCGTTTTTAATAATTAATGCTTATGCGTAAATAGTTGAACTGTTTAGGTTTATATTGAAAGGAATATTGAACTAAAATATAATAAATATATAATATAATAATAAAACATAAAAAAAATACGTTTATTTTGGAAAATTTGTTAACTGTTTCGACACAAAATCTGTTCAAATCTTGCTTTGACTTGCCCAAACAAACATGTTTAAGATATTGTTGAGTTTGCCATTATTTTGTGTTTGAAGTTTAATCGTTGAATCGTAAAATTTTCAAAAGAAAGATTGTTTTATTATTATTAAATACTATTGGTTGTCGTATAAAACAATATTTTTGTGTGACGATTTTTTTTTATTGTCGATTATGACGATTTTACTTCCGAAATTTGCCGAATTTTCGGAAAATATTACTGGCAGCCCTGCTTCTGTCATCAACTGACACCAATTTGTACAGTCGTATCAAATATCACAGGCATCTGACCGAATTGTACACACTACGAATATCTCGATAATTCCCCGTTTTAATTTTACTTTAATGAGCCAAAAATATATTTTTTAGTGAATATACAAAGAAATTAAGAAACTTCCAGGAATTAGAACACCCCTGTTCCAATTTTAAAGAGTTCAATTTGGTTTTTCGCCTATTTAGTTTAAAATCATAGAAGAAAATAAATTAGTTTATAGCGGAATCATGGTAGAATAATACAGGTAGTGTCGAAGCTATAACAACACTTCTTTTAGGTTCGAAGCTGTCAAAAAGGAAAAAAACTGGCAAAATGGTTGCATTTTCTGTTCTAAAAAGAATTTTGTTTCTTTTCCTTTTTTTATTTGCACTTGAGACATATGTTAAAGTGTACTTTTATAGTAGTGTGGGTCTCTGTTGGTAATACATTATCAAATTTTGACAGACCCGAACCACCAAAAAAAGTTCGTTAACGTTTCGACACTACCTGCATTATTCTACCATAAGTGGAAATAAAAACAAACAAAAAAGCACTTCCAACAATAAGAACTACAGCTTCTAATTTCAGAGCGTGCAATACATTGAAATGGCTTGTTCTAATTTCTGGACGGATCGAATTTTTAAGATTCTACTGTATTAATGTTCTAAATAAGAACATTAACAATTATTTAAAAAAATACCAAACTACGAGTAATCTAAATTTTTTTCACAAATTTCATATTAAAATCCATAACGTAAGCCATGATTAGCAACAGACAAATCTGGCCACCCTTATATTATCAGTTGCAAGTTTGTTAGTTGTTGTATTTGTATTTGCTTGTCATTTCTTAGCGGCATTAAAATAAAAAACACAAAAATAACTTAACACGATGAGTGGAGCAAAATATCACAAAAAGCGGCAACTACAAAATAAAAACATGTGCTCGTACAAAAAAATCTATAGATACTAAAAAAGGTGACAAACCTAACACTAATAATTCTAAAAAAATTTCTTAATAGGAATTTATGTGCAATGCTTTAAAAATTAATAATATGTATGTACCTACATGCATACATACTACTTACGTATGGATGTATGTAAATATATGTATGTATATAAGATGGAAAATAAATTCAGCAAAAAGAAATTAAAATGTACTTACAAGAATATAATTTTGTTGTGCCGTTGGGCGGTCAGCAAAGTAAAATTTTCTCAAATCCAAATATGTACATACATATGTATGTAAGTCATTAAATATGTAACGTATGTTTATGTAGCCATGGATAAATATATATTCTCTGCCAGCTCCTTGGTTTTGGAAATGATACGTCTCTGTGCTTCTACGTATGTAGTTAGGGATGTATTTTGTAGATACGTAATGCAGAATAAAACAAATCAGACCATAGCACTGGCAGACACAATTAAATCTTTGTTTCTATTTTAGGTTTGCAGCTTCTAATTAGTTTTTGGAATTTTGTTAAATATGCATGTACATACATATGTACCTATTTCGCATGTACTATTTGGTTGTGTATATAAATATAGAAATATATATGTACATATGTACATGCATGTGTTTAATATTCCAGTAATATTAACTTATCCAAATTTCTTACGTATGTGTACATTAATTGATATAAAGAAAATATATTTTTATATATGTAGGTCGCCATTTGAGTACAAAAAAAAGTGAAGTTAGAACTTTCGTGTGATTTTCATACGTAAATACGTATGTATTTTTGTTTAATTTACAAAAACAAATCACCGAAAAATGAAGAAACGAACAAAAAGTCGAAGAATTTATAGCACAGGATTTTTCTTCAATCACAATTTGAACACAGAAGTTTTTCTTGCTGTGACACTTACTCTTGGTTTAATTTGTTTGCACACACACACACAATTTATCAAAGAATCTGCCACAATTTTCTTTATAAACTTAAAAAAATAATAATGAGATTTTAAATAATTTAATCAAATTTGAATATACATGTGATAAAACCGTCACAACGAAAACAGCAAAGATATTTTTTTACAATAATCATGAAAACACAATACCGACGAACGTTAAAAACATACTGAACGGCGATGTAAAACTGACAACCGACAGCTGTGTAGAAATAATTGTGTTTGTTTGGAAAAGAAACAAATGCGAATAATTGTGTAAAAGAAAATTTATAAGAACGAGAGAAAAAAATGTTATGAGAGTACTGATCAGAGATGACAGTTACTAATTTGGTACTTTTTTCAATACATTTCGTATTGAAATACTACTGCAATAGCACATTCTGTACAATTACAAAATTTTTTAATTCTGTATCAAGTTAAAACTCTTAATAACTGTTTTTGTCCTTCTATTAGAGAAATTGGGTGTTTATTTGTCACGTCAATGTCATATAAAAATGACGATAGAATTTGAAATAATCACCTTTATAAGTTTAGTTACTGACTGTCAAAACAACTAAACTCGCAGTGTTACATGTTACATCTGTACCACGACAACTAATATGTCTTCATTGTTATCATGTCAGGTCAGTTGTAAGCGCAGTGTAAGTTTTTTTAATAAAAATCTTTATGGGCAACTGAATTTTAATAATAAAATATTAAGTACAATTCGGGGCGAACAGTATTTTTGTGCGCTATCCAGTACACTTATGTAAAAGTGATTTGCCATCCCTAGTACTGATTAAAGGAACTATCATGGTTGTATATTTAAGTATGACAATTATTTGTTTGATATTTGAGGTACATTTTTAGTAAATAACGAAATTTCTTTCAAAATAATATTTAATTTATCAATGTACATTTATATTTCATTGATATTTCTATGAGATTTGTATATTAAACTATTTATTTTGTGTTAATCACGTTTGTGTAGCCTTTATCATTTGTGAATGATTAACGTAAATGAATAAACAAAATAGATAAATAGTGGGAGACAAATTAGTTGTATAAAAGTTTAGCAGTAGCCTGGCTATATTTCTCATATAGCATTTTACTTTAAAAAATCAATATAAAGTATGTATCTTCGCTTTCTTCAATATTTGGTACAAGTTTCTCTCCGCTAATCAATTTTAATAAATTTATCACAAAATCTTTTGTTTGACAGTATACCAGAAGTTCGTTAAAACCTCTCTCTGAGCTAGACAACTTTTCTTTTATATCGAATTATAGACTTAATATATATTATACATATGGTTTTCATACAAATTGTTCACTGAATTTGCTTGCATGGGCTCTATGAACACACCTTTTAAATACGAAAAAATATTATTGTCATATATCGATTTTTAAAATCTCATAAATGCACTTTTTCTTTGTCTATACTTGTACCAAGTATAGCTACTGACTGCAACAAAATATCCCGTGGGTCGCTATGCACATGGCTTCTATTATAATAACAACTGTCAAATTTGATTTATCTTCATAGGTATTTACAAAAGTTTTAATTATATTCAATCATATCTTGTCATGAACAAATATTTATTTGCATCTCTTAAAAGAATGCTCATTTTATAAATATGACAGCAAGCAATCTTATAGAAAAAAACGTTGATTTTATTTTCAAAATTAAAAAAATCGAACGTTTTGTTTGTGGGCATCAAGTTTTCCATCTCTGATGTTTACACTTCTTGTTTTTGTTTGAATTATTTCTTATTCGAAATGTGGTCACATTACAAATAAGTACATTTATAACATTTTGGAACAAAAATATTAAAAGATTTCCTTTTAAAATAAAAAAATAGACGCTTCCTCCTCAATGCATGAAAAAATACTTTCTGGCATCAAACGTCCTACGGCAACACAAATACAGCAACAACAGAAACGGAAGCTAAAAAACACAGAAGAAGAAGCAACAACAGTAATGCATATAACAAAAATGGGTATGCACATATATGTATGTAAGTCTCACTCACTAACACAAATAAACATGCAAACATTTATTGAAACACGTGCCGAGTTTGGTCGTTGCAACTATAAATGCTGGATTTTGAGTTTAATTAGCCCTGAACTTGACTGTGATTTTCAAACTGCAAGGCTGACAGACAGTCCAATGCATTTCAATGAATGGAAAACTGCACAGCAACAAGAATTTTTTTACTATGGACGAGAATCTCAATCTAGTATTTCAATAAATACAACAAACTGAATTCAAATGAAAAAAAATTAATTACTATACTCGGCCAAAGTTCTAAAGTTTGTGTTCGATGTACTACGTATGTATGCATGAATGTATGTAATTTGGTATTGAGTTGTGAAAATCATTGATTTTTCTTGTTTTGCTGTTTTACTGCTGTTTCATTGAAATGGCCAACAAAGTAAAAGTAATAATAATAGGATGATTTGCTGTCTGCAAATACGGCAAGAAAGTGGAATTGATAACAGTGTAAATTATTTCAATAAGATAAGAGGAGGCTATTCTGCCCTTCACTTAGTTTGAAGGCCTATTATTTTGACATTTGGAAAAATTCAAAGAAAGGAACGACATACATACGAGTAGGTATGTACATACTGGAAACACGCAGCAATTTAAGTGACATTAATAAATAGCACAATCAGCGCAATTTCAGATAAAATTTCATATGAGATTCACATTTAGCTTTTCTTCTACTCGAGCAAGCATGTCGGAGTGGTACATTAAGTAGTTAAAATTTTATGCGCACGTACATACATATTTCTAAAATTTTATTTTTGCCAAGACGCGGTTAATAATTAAAAACATATGTACATATGTATAATTAATAATCATCTGATGTTTTATGTAAATTTTTCGAAACACCGATAACAAGAAGTATGCTTTGAAATTTTTCACAAAAAATGGAATAAATAAGAATAAAACAACAGCAATAAGAGTATATCAGTGCACATGAATCAAGAAAACAAGATTGCGCACTCAGCCGTACAAAATAAATTTCTACTGCGCATCTACGTCATCATAGAATACAAAGAAGTGCTTGTTGTAAAAAGTGTAAGAGATTTTTGGCACAAAACTGGAAATAACTAAATAACTTCTAAACGGGTGCATCGATTTCCAAAAAAATGTAAATTGGCAGAAAAGAGGTGCAGTCGAGAAAAACTTTTGATTTTGGGCTTGACGCTAAAACCAAAGTTTTACATTTCGGCCTGCTTTCCATACAAAAATGTACTTTTGTTTACAACACAAATTGCTAAAACTGTCAAGAATAATAAAAACACATAAATCGCGAAAACTACAACAGTAAGAATTTTCAAAATTCGTTAACACCGAAAAAAGCAAAACCCGAACGTACTAATTTCATTACCTTCTTGCTTCTTATAATGTATCACAAACAATAAGGAAAAGTAATAAGGTATTGAAAATAAAAACAAAGGTTTTCGAATCAAATGCCTGTGGCTTATCGCTGTAGCCCATAGATTCCACATAGCCAACAAAAAATTGCCCAGTAGTGTTAAATCGAACGAGTCTGTACGCTAATGTATTATATGAAATTATAACTTCACCAAATTAATTTTACTAGAAATTCTAAAACTACTGATTTATTAATTGGATAAATTGGTTGGCTTCAATTCAGCAGTTAATTTAAGTTGCATGTTTTTCAAAATACAAGCTCAAAAAAACTGAAGCAGAATCACAACATTTTTTAGCACAGTGTTATTATTATTTTTTAATGTCGGTTACAAAATATTACAACAAAACCATGTGATTCTTGTTTTTATTTTGTATCACAAGCAAACAATGTGCTTTTGTGTTGACATTTTAATTATCATTGCACTCATTATGCAGACACCTAAACAGACAGAGAGATAGATAGAGAGAGAGAAGAAGTAGCTCTTTAAACGTCAAAAAATAAGAGCATGCGCTTCCATGATGCCGTTATAAAGCGAAAGCTTTTCTTATAACTTGTCATTATATTTTACAATGTTTTCTTGCTTTTGCTTTATTCATCTCTTGTATCTTACTTTATTTTATCAATTTTGAACAATCGAACACTTTTAATGTAATGATTTTTTTAAAGGATTTTGAAAAGAAACTAATAATATGAACTTCTTAACAAAATGGCGGAAGTAAAAAAGACTATTATGAATGTAGGAGCTTCCTGCAGTTCCATTAAATAGGATATGCGTTAAAACTATTTGGTTCCTGTAAATTTGTTCCCTATTTTTTTTTTGCGACGTTTATTAGAACTGAATGAATTTCCTGGTTCATTATATAACCAGAATAGTAAAAAAACCCACACACACATATGTACATACTAACATACCCATTTGTATTTTTTCTGTTGATTTTTGGGACTGGCAGATATTTAAAGTTTTAAGTAGGCAATATGTTCGGCAACTATTTTCAATATACACATGTACGTACATACTTATCTTTTGCAAAAAACACCTTATGCACTTTCTTTTAAAACACTTATTTATTTGCTTTTTTTATTGCGACACCCCCATTTATACACATCCACACATACAAAATATTACCAAATCACTTCATATTTATACATATATGTATGTGTTAGTGATGTAACGAATATAAATGTTTAAGCATTCGCGAATACGAATATTTGGACCAATGTTCATGATTACGAATACAAACATGCAATTTGACGATTTTGACGTATGCAAAATAATATATTTCAAATTGAAAATATCTCTCCTTCATATCCGGTAGTCGCATTCGAATTCGCCTTAAAAATATGTACAGTCGTGTAAAAAACGGTTGACAAATTTATGAGAGAATAAAAAAAAAGTCAAATGTTTTTGACAATGTACTATGATTTTACAAAAATAAAATGCTTGTGGTTTTTGTAGTGTTGTGGTTGTTGTAATATTAAGTTCACCTGTTATGAATTCGCCTTGTACACAATTTAAAATTTCAAAATAAATTTAATTTTTAAAGAATCTTCCATTCTGCAAATAGGGATTAATATAATTCGATTGCCAGGATGCCTCCAATTCACAGCACAGGTCATCAGAGCACCAACACTTTGTTCCTCGCTAGCCTTACAAATATAACCATTCGCTTTATCTATGTGATTTCGCAAACGCAGCATAATTTGATTAATAATTTGGTCCAGCCCTAGGACATCGATACTTTAAAAAGGCCATGTTTTTTGTACTAGTTTTGGGCCACTCGCTGGTCATATGCGGACTAGTCCAAACCGTGTGTATGAACTAGCAGGAAGGCATCACAACTTATTTTATTTTAGAAGATTGATATTTGAGGTTTGATTACACTGTACAACACGAAAAATAGTAACTCTTCACTGCATGGGTTTTTTGTATAATTTTTGAAAAATGGACAAAACCAACCCTCAAACAGCAATATAGCGGACGGAAATGTCCTGCAAACATTTTTGTAATAAAACTCTACCTATAACCGAGAAATAAGGCAAAACTTGAAATTAACGCTTAACGCATTTTTAGTTTTAGTTTTTTTTAGAAATTTTTAGTGAAATTGCATGAAAAATATTTTTGTAGAAAATTTTATACCGCTAAAACCCTGTTTTAGGATATTTTTTGCCTTCTTTTTAAAGACCCATACAATGAAGAGATAAATGTTTCGGAAAAATATATTTCCTCGAATTCTTCCGTAAGTCTTCAAAGATACCAAATCTCAATATTATGGGAAGTTTTTAAGTAACAAATTAATATTTTCTGTTGCTTTTATGTAAAGTTTTTGTTTTTGATCATTAATATTCGCCTGCATTTGGCCAATACGAATACGAATATAAAAAAGTAGGCGAATATTCTTGAATATAAATACAAGTATTCGTTACATCACTAGTGTGTATGTCCATACAGATGTACATACATACCTAAACATCGTAATGGAGGAGCTACATATAAAAATATAAGACACAAAAAATTACCTTCTTCGTTTGCTATTTTTCTAAGCAATAAAAATTATATAAAATATTCTCATTAATTAACCTTTAAAGCTCAGCCATATTTAACAACTTATTTCAATATTTTTAAACTAATTTCTGTTTTTTACACTTTTATATTTGTTTTTTGCAATATTATTTTTTTCCTTTCTTCTATTATTACAAGCTTTATTTTATTACATTTATAGATTTTATTTGAATTAATTACTTTAGATTTTGAGCTCACTGAACTCTTTGTTTAAAGTGATCTTTTAAGCACATTTGCATTGTGCATTAAACTTGCTGTTTTCATAAAAACAGCAAATAATTTTATATTATTTTTATGAAAATTTATGAATATATTTTCATAAAATTTACGCGCTGCCATTTCTTGCTGAGATGTCTTTAACGATGACTGAATTTTTCTGTACTGATTAAATTTTGTGTTTTTTTTCTTGTTTCTACCATCAGCACAATATTTTCAAACTTTTTGGTGGATTCTTTGCAAATGATTTTCTAAAAGAAAATTGTAAGAAGCAACTTTTACTAGGATAATAACGTTTAACTTAAAAGCTTTCTTCGTGTAGAGTTTCTGTTTAAAAACAAAAACAGTAACGTACAATGTTTGAAATATAAAAGGAATTTATCAGCTGTATCTGCTAAAAAAACGATTATTAAATTTCAAACATCCGCTTTACTGATCGCTGAACAAACTTACATACATTTTCAAAAAAAAAAGTTAACGTACAAATATGTTGCATACTTATTGGATGAAACTTTTTATTGAAAATTACCAATCAACTGTTAATGATGACAATAAAATAAAAGAAGTTCATAAAGAAATTATCAATTAAATCCATTTGAAAGAAACCCGTTGGAATTTGGGATAGTAGATGTGGAAGAAAATTACAAAGTACAACATTTTTCAGGTCATTGATTTGGGACTCAATTCTGAGAACTGCATCCTTCGTTTTGTCAAGTTGGATGGCTGCATTAATAATTTAATTTACATTTTAAAAACAGAAGAACATTGAATATTTCAATATGGAAAATATCAAGTATACGTTCGGTATGCCGAGATATAACCGTGTGAAAATATAGAAAATGATAAAAATCCACCTTGAACAAAAAAATTCTTATGGCCAATAAATTATTAATGCAGCCAACTTGAAAAAACGAATGATGCTGAAGTTCTTATTTTTGGCGGTACGTGCGAAACTAGTATTTCATATGGCCGACACAAGCGGCCATAAATACCATACATACATACATATTTATATACAATAAAATACAAAAATAAAAAACTTAAAACTTAAAAAGGTCTCTTTGGTTTACAACAAAGTATATGTACATACAGTTAAACCTCGATAACCCGGGCCTCTATTAATCGGTTACATCTATTAACCGGCATGCCGATTAACTAACATCTAGAGAATGTAAAAAAAAACTACATACAAATAAAAAATGTTGGTTAATTTTTTATATAAACTCTTACAGCCTCACGATGAAGCCCACATGATCAGTTGTTGCTTGCATAGACCTGATTAATAGGCCTCCCTATAATATGAAAATAGTTAATAAAATTTTCCTTCAATTTCATTAATTCTTAGAGCACAATTTTTTATATGGAAATTCCCACAACACATTAAGGGCACTATAGATTGGTCAAATTCACATCAATCATAATGGTGGTATTAGTGAACATTTGTTGTATTTGTGACACCGACGATGATTGATGGAAAATCAAAAAATTTTGAAATTTGGGATGCTTAACGAGTAGTTATGATGAATGTATAGGTTTTATTCTTCATGCAAAAAATTTCGAATGATAGAAAACGTGTTTTGGATGAAAAAAAAGTGCTTCGGATGAAAAACAAAAAATTAAATTAAAATTTTTTAACGTTTTTGCATTTTGTTGCTCCCGCTGCTGACACTTCAAAGAAAAACTGCAAAAAGAATGCTTGACATGTGTTCAAGCAAATGTATATGCTAACGTTAAGCACACCACACGAGCATGACGACAAGCATTTGACAAATGAATAGTGCCCTTTATGCATACATGTTTTTCTACTGCTTCTATCTGCTAATAATTGCTCCATCGGCAAAAATAGAGAAATGATTTTATAAATCTTACATATTTTCATTCGTGAGTATTTCGTGAGCGCAAGTTTTCCAGATCGTAAATAATTGTTTTTTACATTCATATAAACTGGCACTGGAATACTTTTTATCGTGATTGCTCATAATCGTGAATGAAAAATTACTGACTATTCCATCTTCAGTATTTAATGATAAGAAATTTGTGAATTTTGATATTCAAATGAACTGTGTATGTGCATATTTGTTTTTATTGTTGCATTTTACTCAAACATTTATTGTTACATTCAATTACAGATAATACCGTTATCTGTTATAATTACGGTCACCATCCGTTCTGTATTATAAAGGACAGTACATTAGTTGAAAACTTCGTTCTACGTAAATTATTCATGGGTAAAAAATATAAAAATGTTATGTATTTTACTTGGTACGAGTATTTCTATCTATTTCTTATTATCAAAAGTGATAATAAAAAAATAATTCTACTACTTTTAAGATTACTTTTGATTCTTTTCAAAGTATATTTAATTTATTTATTTATTTTTTTTAAAGAGTAAATTTTTGTTCAGAAATCTTATAATCTAAATATGGTTGTGAGATTTTATTTAAGCGTACTACAACAATTAAATCTAATAATAGAATAATTGAATAAGGAAACTATTAATAACACTGGCTTGAGGAAAATTTGTCATTGCATTCCATGCAATTAATTGATTTTGATCCAGCAAATTTTTCAAATTCATTACTTTTCATCAATCTGTAAAATTAGAAAAAATGATATTGTAAATACATTTTTTAAAACATTTATTTAATTTGTATACAATACCTTGTTTTACTTTGGTAGCACTGACTCGTGGATATGTACATATATCTTAAAGTAAAAAGCTGGTCCATCCACAGAAGTATATAAAATTATTCAAATTCAAATATTAAAAACATTGTTGATTTGCAATAATTCAAATTTGAAAGAACGTTATATCTGCTGCGTATACATATGGCGGGAGTTTCGCCAACAATATTAATAAATTATATATCCCCATTTCAAACCTTTTGGTGAATTTAGTCTCGTTTTGTCATTCGCAATGAGCTTTTACACTTAAGATAGTCAGTCATTCCCCGGTGTTGTTTTTTTTAAGTTCCACTTGGGGTATTTAAATGGTGGTCATAAAATTATATGTTTTAAAATTTGGATATGACAAAACAATAAACATGGTTTAAAATAAAAAGTCTTATTATTTTATGATTTTTTTTTGTTTGAAGCACAACAATTATTTTTAACCATTGTAAAATATTAAGACATTATGACAATATGACACCTTTTGAACCCCCCAAATATATTTTATAATATTTTTTTTGTATTTTTTCAGTTTATTTTAAATATCAACTTCCGATTCATGCCAATTTTTTAAAGGTAAGTATTGAAATTGTCATTGAAGAAAGTTTTGTAGATATTCGTCACTCTTCTGTCCAAAATGTGCTCATATGGGAGACATATTTTCAAAATTGTTCATAATTCGGTTAAATATTAATAATGGACTTATTCACAAACAATTAATAAAGTAAATGTGTCCATTAAAACCGGGTTTCCCATATAAAAATCCAACATTAAACCTACAATAACTTTATTAATCGTTTGTGAATAAAGCCATAAGAAATTAATATATACCCACGATCAATGAGTAGCTAGCTATTCTTTGAAGGATTAAAAATACCCATTTAAAAGACAAAATTGTGCAAAAAAAAACTTCAATGCCAAAAATTATGTCGAAATTGTCAGAATCAATCGTATGTTGCTTTCTTCTGTTTCAGTCCCCTACTTATAGTTTTAGTAATTCTTAACCTCTTTTGAAGGAACCATTTTTTTCGATTTTAGCCTGTTTTTCTAATTCTATCAATTTCTCTCAATCTAGATTTGACGGCGATTCATACAAAGTAACGAAATATTTTAATATTTCAGGCACCAGTTCAGCAGCAAATACGAATTACAAAGAGCAAGAAGGCTGCACATAAAGCAACATGTCTGGGTTGTTTCAACGATTAGCTCCTGTGTACTCAGCATGAGGAGAGAGATGATAATGAGTATTATAAAAGCTAAAATATTAGCGTAATAAAATATAAGTAAATAAGTAAAAATTCAAAGAAAAGGAAAATTACTAACTAGCCCAGTAGTTGTATTTTTCGTATTAATGAGTGTGTGGTGTTATCGATTGCATTTATTAAAGCAAATATTGTGCAATTGGTTTTTGTGCATTTGATTTAAACAAAAAATAATAAATTGATTTGATTTTTATTCCGTTAATATTTCAACAAAATTTTTGTTTGTTTGTCAACAAAAGTTTCGTTTTTTTGTTTGTAATCACTCAATCTGTAATTATGCATGGAATCGCATCTGTACTATTTGTGGTTACAATGCCCACTGCAGCTGAAGAAGATCATCTTAGACGTGAATTTCAAGCTAAAAAATACGATTTAATCAAATCTGAACAAGCTGATGGCACAACAACTACTGATGCTATATTCGCGTCAAAAGTTGACAGTAGTAAAGCAACAACAACAAAAGCATTGACCTCAAATACAACACCAACAATATTTGGAGCATATAACAATAATTATAAAACCGAAGAAGTTATTCAAGATAATGCAGATATCATAAGCACAACCACTACTGACGTTTATTCCGCGACAGATAATGGTTCCGTAACGTTTGACACATTTCCTAAACGCAGAAAATCTAGTCAAAACACAACTATTTTGGCAGAACTATCGGATTATATAACGACGCAACAATTACCTGCAACTAGCAGCATAAACGAAGACGACATTAACGCAACAGTAAGTTTTTTTTAGCGTTTCCACTGAACAACTTGCAAAGATTTTCATTTGTTTATAGAATCCTTTACAGCCGACGCGTAAGTCTTGGGATGGCTCAAAGGACATTTTATCATCAACTAAACGTAAACATTAAAAACGAAATACCAATATATCGATTTGGAAATAGCGCAGGATATTTGCATGGAAGCTGTGGTTAAGGAAATTTAGCAAAAATTTCATATACAAGGTGCTACTTGGGCTAAAGACGCTGAAGGTTTAATGTATCAGGTAGTAAAATAAAAATAAATTTAAAAAATAACTTTCTATCAAATACGTTTAAATACATACACATTTTCACTTCACTTAAAAACTAAAGTTACGGTCACATCTGACAAACATTTGCCCAAAAAAACGTAGCCACTACTTTTGCTTAGGGTTGGTTTTTATATCACAAAATGCTTTTTATATTATTTTTAATAAATGCGAACCCATATTTAAAAAAAAAATATTGGAATTAAAGAAAATGAAAATTTAGCTTCCCTATTGGTCACGTTTTTTCGGCAAATGTTTGTCAGATGTGACCGTACCTTAATGAAATATATTTCTTTACGCACGAAGCTTTCAAGTATCCTCGCCAAGTAGAAAAATTTCAAAATAGTCAGTTTTATGGGCGAAACCATTGTAGAATAATACAATCAAATATAATCAAATTAAATCAAATAATATAATCAAATTTTAACAGACTCGAACCCAAAAAAACGCGTTGTTAACGCTTCGACACTACCTGTATTATTCTACCATGATTCTACCATGGGCGAAACATAACGAGTTGATTGCATTACAGTAGTTTTCCGATTTAACGAACATTCGATTAATTAACATCACATTTAACGAACACCCAAATTTTTATACGAACAAGGTTCGTTAAATAGGAAAACTACTGTATTAAAAAAACAATTCAAACTGGTTATTGCGATAAGGCGAACAAAAAAACCTAAAATACGAAAAAAAAATTCAATAAAATTAATAAAGCATCCCAACAAAAATCAAAAGTGAAAAATAATTGTTCAATTCACAAGCTCGTGTTAACAATATGTTGGATCAGCATATTTATGCTGAAAAATTTGTTAAAACTCACACACATTGTAAAAAACGGTGAATTCCGCCAAAAGTTGCAAAATTTAGAAGAAGTCGCAAAATTTTCTTAAACGAGCTACAAGTGCAAGGAATATAAAAAACCAAAAAAAATACGAAAATTTCGAAAATTCGCAATAACTTCCAATCTTTGAGAAAATTAAAATGTTCAATATTATTTAAAAGTCGATGAAACACTAAAAAATAGAAAGTCACCCACATTGCAAAAAACGCGAAATTCCGCAAAAAGTTGCAAATGTTTAAAAAGCCTGATGTCGTGAATGTGTTTATATCCTAATTTATCTCGATTTTGTACTTGGTAAGTTTTGCAATAGCTAGTGATATTTCCTCCGGCGACATCATTTACGTTTATTTTTATTTTTTATTTATATTAATAAATTTTATTGCAAAAATTATACTTATTTACTTAGTTGAATAATAATTAAAAATGGTTGTCAAACTCACTAATTTCACAGACACAATGAATTGACATTTGAAATACAACAAAACGACGATACAACAAATTTGTCTGCCATACGACTGAGCTTGTGAATTGAACAAATATTGAAATAAAAATGTAATGAAAAAATTGTAGTCAGACAAAAGCAGCAAAAAAACCTAAAACCTTTCCTCTTCTCTTCTGTATGCCGAACTGTTGATCAGAATGCAGAATTAATTTTTTCTCGTGTATATGTACTTGTATATTTCTTTCTTTTCATTATAGATCTTTTTCACCGTAGAGTTCAATGAAACCTATGAAAAAATATTATATAGTTTAAACGAATGGGGTATCGGTGACCGAGAAGGTTCTACTGTGTCGGTAATGAATTGTATAACTTCAAAAACTTATTCACAACCAGTTGATAACGAAACAGAAATTGGATTCAGCACAGAGTGAGTTCAAATTATTTTAGGTCTTTGAATCTAAAAAAAACTTGTACATTTTTAGAAAAAATTTTAACCAAAAACAAAGTGTCTGGGAACGTTTTATGAATTCAGTCCGCAGTCGTTTAAATGTGGCAAATATAATACGAGATGTTAGACAAGATGCCGCTATAACTTTTGATTTTTTGGTGTTATTAGTGTCTGCAGCGTGAGTATATTGTATATTCAGGGTACATTTGCAAATTCAGTGATTGTTCAATAATTAAAGCATTTAGTAAATGTATTATTCGAGATATTCTCCCAATTAAATTTCAATTTCGTGGGCCTGTGGGAGTTAAAGAATCATATATATATTATATATATAATATAATATAATTTATATAATTTCTAAAAGTTTATCTTTCGAAAAGCATCACATTTACGAATGTACCCATATTCTTCGCCATGTTAATTAGAAACAAATTACCAACACAATCACAATTTCCAAAAGTTAACTTCGAAAAATAATTCTATATTTATTTGTATTACATAGGCAGATAGATTACCTTAATACGATTGTCTAATTTTCGTATTCGACTTCCACAGTGCGTACTAGATTAAATGATAATGTTGTGTATTTCTTTAATCTAGTACAACTTGTCGAAGTCGAAGGCAAAAATTCACCAACCGTAATTAGTCCCGAAATGTATGCATATGTAAATAAATAAAAATAAAATTTATAATGAATAAATCTCTAGTTTCAAAACGACATAATGAAAAAAATAGCTGATTTCACAAAAATTACAGTTTCATTGGAAAGAACATTTTTAAAGAAATGCTTTTTTCTAAAATAATTGTTTAGCTCACAAAAATAAAGAATGCTAATTAGTGTGAAAAAAATCTCCAATTTGAAAATGTTCGAAAAATTGCTAGAAAATATAACAGACAAGAACTAAATGTAATATTTTGAAAAAACATGAGTTTCTAAAAAAGCAAATGAAGAAAATTATAATTAAAGTAAAAATAACTAAATATGTAAAACAGAAAAAAGCATAAATTGAATATTTATTTACCTTATAATAATAGTGATCGAACGGGGTTATAAGATTCGGCTTCGTCGAGTATACCATTCTTATTTATTTTTTACGAACACATTTTTATATTCAATTTATTTCCCAGAATTTTGGCTTCTTTTGGTTTGGTCGAGGATAGTACAATCTTTTTAGCTTTTAGTATGTTGATTTCACCGTTAATGGGCCCTATTATATCAGCTATTTTTGGGACAGTCATTAAGGATCATTCTTTGCGTAAATTGGGCCTAAAAAATGAGCTTTTAGGTATACTGGTGGCTGTATGTGTGGGTTTTCTTTTCGGTATGGTGGTTTGTACAACTGATGAACGTTATAGCGTCGGAGATAGTCTAACGGATGAAATGATAGCACGCTGTGAATTACACTCTCTATTAGTGGGTGTATTTACAGCAATATCTTCAGGTGCTGCGGCTGCGATCGGTATATTGGGTGATAATATTGGTCCTTTAGTGGGTGTGGCTATATCGGCCTCCCTGCTGCCACCTGCTGTCAATTCAGTAATTACATAAACAAACAAATGTATATATGTAGATATAAAGCATTGACTGAACGAACCATTTATTTCAGGGTCTTCTTTGCGCTTTGGCTTTAATTTATAAATTTTTCGAAAAAGATGAATCCCGCTATAATAGCGTGGTAAAAAATACCATTTATTCAAATGATCAGGCGACTAGTTCAGTCGGCCATTTTGGGATTAATTAGCATGTGTTTAACAATTTCAAATATATTATGTATTTACATCATGGGTATAGTGGTGTTAAAGGTTAAGGAAATAGCTCCCGTAATATCGCGCAGCAACAGAGAATTCTGGAAGCATGATATAAAAATTGCCCGAGACCTTAATCGCAGTGGTTTCGATACCGACAACGCAATAATCGATGAATTTGAAAATTTATCCAAAGAGGATCAGCGGGCATTGGGTATAAGTTGTGATTTTTTGTGATTTGGATGATGCTATCAGAATACCTGGTCGCCAGTTGGTGGTCGTCATCCTTTTGAACACACGTTCGAGCCAATAAAAGAGAATTATTTATTACACAGTACATCATATAGAGAAGTTATATTCTACAATAACACAACAGCATTCAATGATACATAAAAGGTAAAAAGAAGTTTATAAGAAAATAAAATTTGTCAAATCTGTAAAATTTGTATATTATTTAAAGGCACAAATTTTTGGCTCACCGACCCACGGCACGTGTAACCGACTATGGCAATTCCTACAAAATGTTGAGTAAAAATATAAACAATTTACTTTTTTAATTATATTCTATGAAAAATTTAAATAGAACTCATTCTAAGGTTCCACGTTGTTCTACCATGCCAACCAAATTTGTATGTTCCACAATAAATACTTCTGAAGCTGGGGCTTCGACGTACATATCTACCACGAACACACCTACTGGCACTATGGATGAAAGAAAACAACGAAAATTTATTGTAACGCCAGCCGAAGAAGATCCTCTACACTCTGTGTATGTGCACTCTGAAGATGCGGATGTTTAGGTTTTTTTTAACGTTAACTTTAAGATATTAATTTTGCCGAGCAAATGTTAAAAACTTTATGATTTTCTGGTTGATAATATCTGTAGACTGTTTATATATGTATTTATATATATTATTCATTAACAATATGTTCCCTTATTTGTAAATGTATTGTATAAATGTTTGAGAAAAGCTTTAAGATCTTTAAATATGAATTTCAATATAAATAAATGGGTAAAATTGTTATTCTTTCAAAATATATTTAAAAGAAAAATAGAACAGGATTATTATAAATTGTAAACAATTAAAAGTCAACACCTGATGGTCCTTGGCGATCAGCTTTGACTTGTGAGCGTTGACGTTTAACAAAAAGACGTTCTCGCGCAGCTTTTTCTTGTCTAAAAATAAAACAATTAAAAGCTTTAAGTTAAGATTATATTGTAAGTGAATATAAATTCATAACTTTAATACTGATTAATGATATTCAATTACTATTATTTCTTTTCCAAATACCACAATGACGTGAGCCAATTAGTAAAAAAAATTATTGAACTCAATACGGTGATTTTTGAAAAATCCATCTATTTAAGAAAAAATAAAAAGTATTAAAAATTCTTAAAAAGAAACTACTTTCAAAGTATCAGATGGATATTAAAATTGATGGTGATCACTAATCAACAAATTTTATATGTTCAATATTTTATGAACTTTTTCATATTAATTTTACCTTTTTCGAATTTTTTCTAAAGTATCTTGCGTTGTAACAGGTGCTTCGAACTCATATTCTCTTATTAGATTTCTTAATTTTTCTAGTGCATCGGCTAAATTCATCTGTTGCGATCTAGTCAAATCACTTTTGATTACATAGTAACCATCTTTCGTGATTTTATTTTGTAACTTTAAATTAGACGGAAATTTTATTAAGGAAAAAGAAAAATATTAACAAACAGGGAACTTACACAATTTAATAACTTTTGTTTGGTTTTTTCTGGTATCCAATCAGCTTCAGATAATTTAAAGCGCACATCTACTTTAGTGTTCACAGTATTAACATGTTGACCACCCGGACCACTACTTCGACTATAAGTGATTTCCAATTTATTTATAGGTATAAATCCGGAAAATTTATCGCCATTATTAGCGGGCTGTAAGGAATACAAAAATTTCACATATACAAAATATAGTACTTCCTAAACAAATATTTATTACCGGTGGAGGTGTATAGATCTGTAGACGACTATTGGGGTATATTTTGTCGAGCGATAAATCACTCTTAAAAGACAAGTTACGTCCTAGGACCGCAGCTGATGTATACGTTTTCTGAAAGCTTGTGTGACTTAGCACAGCAATAAAACTTCTGCAGATCTTATTCATTTCAGAAAGAATGACTCCAGGAAAATTAAATAAAATTGAAAAACGTTCTACGTTTTCGTAACACTAGTTAAAACGAACAGATGTTTTATAACAATAGAGATGCCACTTTATCTTAATCATATGAGTACCAACAAAATTAAGAATGTCTGTACTAAATTAGTAATATTAACACAAACTTAAGAGGACTGCTGCTATATAAGTATATATTTATAATTTATAAAGAACATTAGGGCCTAGCTGTTCTTTAAGAGCAACAAACAGTAATCTAATGAAAGTTTTGAGATTGGGGTCACAAAGGTATATACCGTTATATATTTACCAATATGCATATTATATATATTTGTGAGATAACGGTGATTTTATAATAAAACTCAGTTCAAATCGTTGATATCCATGCAATGTTTTAAAAGATATGACTAATTATACATAAAACTTTTAGTCCCCAAAAATTTTAATCAAAATCTAGGTACAAAAAAACCTTTTACTTTATTATAGATTGTTCACAGATTACGTAGCGACATAGTTGCAGATTTTTATCCTCCCCGCCACTCCTGGGTTGCGTTACGTAATATGTGAATTGCGTTTATAAAGCGAAAAATCATTCAAACATCCTTTAGTACGGATAAACATAAAAAACATTCCTAAAACAAAACTGAGAAACTCTATCAGCTGTGCACACAACGTGGAACTTGTTTTGTTTTGCAGTTTATTATTTATACATTAAATACGCCGATATTTTTAATATTTTATTAAAATGGATGTTGACAAAATAGAACTTGAGGTAAATATTTGGAAGAATTTGTTAAATAATTTGCTTTAATTTTATTATACATACATATATAGACAATTATGAATCCTATAAACAAAATAATATGCGAACGTTCAGCAGAAATCGTATCTGGAGGGAACGTTTTTTATAATCCCGTACAGGAATTTAACCGCGACCTCAGCATTTCAGTTATAAATGTATTTTTCAAACGTTTGCTAAAGGAAAGACAGGAGAAACTGAAAAAGTGCAAAAATGATACAAACAGAAGTGCTCTTAATATGGAAACTAACGATACCTCAGATACTGAAAAACAATATGTTGCTGGAACAAAATATGAAGATGGCTTAAGAATTCTCGAAGCTCTTTCAGCTACTGGCTTGCGTAGCATACGTTATGCTAAGGAAATATCAGGTGTAAAGGAAATAATCGCCAATGATTTGTCCAAGAAAGCTGTGGAGGCCATTAAAGAAAATATCAAACATAATCAGATGGAACATTTAATAGAACCAAGTCACGCTGATGCTATGTTGGTATCATTTAAAGAGATATTTAAGTTTGTTTTTAATTTGAACATTTTTGCTTATTCTTAGGACCCTTATGTATATGTCCACTTCAACTGGCAAACAATTCGATTGTATTGATTTGGACCCATATGGTTGTCCCAATCGATTTCTTGATGGTGCCATACAATCTTTGATAGATGGTGGTTTGCTGCTGGTCACAGCCACTGATATGGCAGTTTTGGCTGGCAATGCACCAGAAGCTTGCTATGTTAAATACGGATCGGTTCCTTTGCGCATGAAATCATGTCATGAAATGGCTTTGCGCATCTTGCTGCACTGTATCGAAACACATGCCAATCGCTATGGCAAATATATTGTTCCTTTGCTAAGTATTTCAGCTGATTTTTATGTGCGTGTTTTTGTACGTGTATTTAGTAGTCAAGCGATGTGTAAGTTTAGCATGAGTAAGCAATCGATGATTTATCAATGCTGTGGATGTGACTCATTCACTCTATATCCTTTGGGTAACATAAAACCCAATCCTTCGGCTTCAAATCCCAAACAGGTGAAATTCGGCATTCCTACGGGACCACCAGTAGGCATAAACTGCGAACATTGCGGCCAAAAGCATCATGTATGTTTGGTGCAGAAAAGTAATTAATGTTAACTTCATTTTATTTTTATTCTCAATTTCAGTTAGGCGGCCCTATTTGGTCCGATCCCATACACGACAAGACATTTGTACAAGAATTACTAGAAGCCATCAACGATAATCCTTTATGCGAACTGGGTACACAAAAACGTATGATTGGGATGCTAACTGTGGTACAAGAAGAATTGGATAATGTGCCACTCTACTATACACTAGATAAACTTTGTTGTGTTTTAAAGTTAGAAATTGTTCCCATATTAAAATTCCGTTCAGCTCTACTAAATGCCGGTTATAAGGTGTCGTTTTCACATGCCTACAAGAATTCCATTAAGACAAATGCACCTGTCTCTGTGTTGTGGGACATTTTGAGATGCTGGAATAAGCTTCATCCCGTTAAAAAAGAGCGTATGATAGATGGCACACCATTAAAGGCAATATTAAGCAAAGAATGTTCAAGAGACTTCAATTTTGATAGCATACATCCGGAAGCAAATCCCAAAAGCAGAAAACAAGCACTGTCGAGATTTCAAGCAAATCCAACAGCTTATTGGGGTCCCGGCACCAGAGCCACTGTAATGTAAGTTTTTTCTAGTCTGCTTATATGGTTGTTTATTATATTTGATCGGTTTCAGGGTGGGAGAAGATAAAGTTGCCAAAAGTTTTCGCAACCAAAATAAAAAACAAAAACATAAAGCAGACGAATCGCACGATTTAAATGGTAACGACGAAGATATCAAACAGAAAAACAAACAAGCCAAGATTGAGATTGCAGAAAAAAGTTAATTTAAAAGAAATTTTATTATACAACTTACAAAGATTTTGTAAAATCAAATTGGTTATTTTATTTAATAACGGAAGAAGTTGCCATCGGCTGGTTGACGTGAAAAGCCATTATTGACCAATTGAGTATGAATGCCACTATTAATCAATTTAACACTATGGGGTGACATCTTTTCCTTAATTCCGCCTTTAAAAAATTTAACTTTACTTTTGTTTTTTTTATAAATAGTTTTTTAATGTTACCTAATTTTAAGGGATGTCCAATTGATTCCGGTTTTTCTAGTGGTATATCTCGAGTATTTCTTAAAACCCGAAAAGTTTGCTGGAACTCTTGGCAAGTTTCCACTTGCAAAACGAAATCCACTTTTTCTGGAAAGTACTCACGAGAATGAACGTAACGCGATTGCAATTGAAAATCCAACGAGTCTTTGGGCGTTTTTGTTGAAGGCTTAAAACGTTTACATCGCCGAACAGATGCTAAAGTTTGATGATAGAAAAGTCGGTCGTGAGGCTTTAAATTGGCGTGCCAGACTTTGTTTTCTTCAATGTTTGGAGGTTTAGGCATGGGACATATAAGACGACCTTCTCTTTCCAAATAAGGTGCATAAGAATAATTACGTACTCTTAACATGTTGAAAAAATTAATACTGATAGCAAAAATACCAATTTCTTCGTGAAATTGTCAAAAGAAAATTTTTATTTTAAATCAATTTGTTTCTTTCGTAAACAAATTTTATATGCTGGTTGCTAGGAAATTAAAAAATTACAGGCATCAAGTCAAAATACTTTGAACTTTTATGCTCAGATGATATTATGTGGGATTCATGCAAAGCTTGGAAAAATATGTATACGGCTTAAAATGCCATGATCTTTTCTTATTCGATTCAAAGAACGGTATATGGACAATATAAAGAAGAAATTGATATTTTCTATAGTGACAGCCCAACGATGCCAAATGGACCCTACTGTATGATTCCGTAATAAAATTTTAAAACCGTAGTTACTCATTTAAGTTAAAGAAGAAGGCCGACTTAAATCAAATGTTTATACATTTTAAAGTTAAAGATTTTATGCGATGACTTTACCCTGTCTTTAGAGTTTCTTGACGAAAGGGGCACAAAACCAAAAGAGAATTGAAATCGCTTAGATCCCATATTAAAGGTAATATTGCAATGCATGACTAAAATCACAAAGCATATGTATGTATTAAATTATCAAAATCAAAGAGAAAAGAACATAAATTATGCCGACATAAATCGAGAGATTGGTATATGTTATGCCTTGTTAGCTGTTCTTTTGATGCACGTCTGTTCAAACCAAGCTTGGCAGCCGATACCGTGATTAATACCGTTTTCTTTAGTACCAGCATCACCGTTTCGGTATACAAAATCTTATAATACGGCAAGAATTAAGAAAATATGTTTATTAAATTTATTATTCAAGATGTTCTTGAAAAGTTTCAAACCTCTCCACACACAACTTTCAAAAACCAAAGGAAAATTTCAAATGATTAAGCAATGATACAATTATCAGACAGGTGTAGTTAAAAAAACGTAGTGTTTGCTGGCGCGTGTCCGAATCATTGAACAACAGGTTGATCCAACCCGCGTAAGAGACGAAAAAGACCCCGTAAACAGTGTGGGCTGCCGCGAAAATCAAAACAATTCGTTATATCGTAAGCAAATGAAGACGAGCATAAAAATTATTTCAAATCAGCTCCATGATATATGTATGGCAACAATAAAAATATGTTTAAATAGGCGTAAAACTTCAGCCAGCGATATTTTAGTGTGAATTCAGACTCAGCATACTTAATCTATTCGAAAGGGATTATTTTAAGAGGGTTTTTATTTTTCAAGTGCGCAGTTATTAAAAAAACATTTTTTGTTTCATATTATTAATAAGCAAACACGGTCGTGTGTTTGCCCAATATGCTTTTGTATAGAAGTGAGACAGAGTTTTAAGTTGTTTATTTAGAATGTTTTTTGTTTTTGCATTTTATCGTAGGAATTTATGTAAATGTTTAATATTAGTTTCTAGAATACGGTCGATTGAGTCCACCGCTGGATACACTAGTACTAAACTATAATGCCGGTATTCAAGTTTCGGTATATAACGATAGTTAATATCATCACTAAAATATAAAGATACTCGCTTCCCGATTTTTTATTTGTTGTTGTTGACATTAAGCTTGGAAAAATTTTTAATATGATATTCGCTTTCGTTGCAAACATTAGATCAGAGTTCAACTGGTGCTGCTGCATAAGCACCAATGAAATACATGTTATAGACTAACTCAACACTAAACAAACTTTTTAAAATGGGATATATCGAGGCATATTTATTTATATTTAGAAAGATTGTGATTTTTCCATTTCTTTATAGTTGCCCTGATTTAGTTGTTAACTTCGAATGTTTTGTTTGTAGCCATAGAATTTTTTTATTGTTACGGACAATAACCTCTATTAAGGTGCTCAGTTCATAACGATAAACTGAAAATTAATTCATAGTCAAAGCGAAGTAGAAGCAACCTACCCCCACAAAAGTTCTGTATTTTGTCGTTGGGAAAATGTTGATTGTGTGAAACTCAGTTAATTCAACAAAACAAAAAAATGTTTGCCTTTAAAGGGAACAAAATAAATGCATACACACTTTTATAGTTAGTATAAAATACACAGGTAATAAAAAATTGCTCTGCAGCTGCATATCAACATATGTGCGTTGATATATTATCAGAAAAGAAAATAGCAAAAAGTAACGAAAATTTATAAATAATTTTTGTTGACAAAGAAGATTGTAAAAGTATTTAACATGAAAACAAAAATTTTCTAGTGTTGTCATTTTAAGTTTTAAACACTTACGCGAAAAGTGAGCTTTTTCTTGTTTATAGTATATCAAAAGTATACTTTTTTAATGGCCCAATACAATAAAATTAATTAAAACAATATAAGACTGAAACAAAATTTTTTCTTGCGACTTTGAAAATTAAAAATTAAATCGAATTAAAGAACCGGAATAAATCACACGTGACGTGATTTTCAGAACCGGACTGCAAAATTTTAATTTTTACGCCCATTTATCAAAAATTTATTGAACTTAAGATACGCCATGACATTCATATTGTTTTATCCCAGAAATAAAGACAAAAAATTTTTTTTAGGATATATTTTATTTTCTATAAAAAGTATGCAATTTCCAAAATGAATTTCTGTAAGGCTGAAAAGTTGTGATTAATTAAAAAAAATCATAATTTACTTACGTTCATTCAGAGAAATCTTTACTGTTGTTACGTGATTATCCAGCTTTTATTTAGTACTTCCAAGATGTGAAGTGCGCCTGCTATTTTCCACATAAACCTGTGCTATATTAATATTTTGTGATAAAGAAACAAAACTCGAAAGCGAACTGCTACTAAACACCAACCAACCAGACTGCAAACAATGATACATATTTTCCTAAGTCTTCGTCGAAGAAAATGAATAAAATACTTTTGCAAAACTGGAAACCTGCATTTGTTACAGTGAATGTTGAGTACAGCAAACTATAGCTAAGATTTAACACAGATCAGAACTCCCAACACCACGAACATTCGCTCTTACCGCACCACAATTAGACCTGCTGTTGTACACTTTAAGAGTACGATGAAACGCACGAAAGGTTTTCATTGCTGTTTTTACACAGCACAGCTAACACGATGTATACAAACATTATTTGAGCGGCATATGTTGTATATTTCAGAACAAGACGAAAAATGCTGCTTTTCATAAAACTACAATAATACATCGAAAACTGCTGACTACTTCTGCGCCGAATGCTGCTTGCTCGGTTGAAGCCGTTTATAAAAAAATCGTTAAAATGAACCAGCTATTAAAACATTAGCCAAAAAGCTGTGACAGTAATACACATATAGACAAGTTGCAGCAGACAACATAATCAGCAAACCGCTTCAGAAGATCTAACAGCTTTTGATGCCAAATTAGCAACAACATACAGCTTTAATCATTGGCGTTTTTTGTGTGTTATTTCGAAACAGGTCTAAGCAGCACGCTCATACTCAGCTCACTTACTCTGCTCTTCATCAATTACATTTAATTTTCTCTATTTTATTTATACTGGTTAATTTTTTTGATAATACTCTTGCATCCTGCCTGACTGCTTTCTGCTTAAAATAACCAGCCAACAAACCGCTTTAATGCCTGCATTATATAAAATGGTTTAAAGTTATTATAATTGTTTTTAAATAAGTTTTATTAAAAATAATAATAGCAGCAAATAAAATAGTAGAAGTAGAATTGGACGAGTTTATAAAAGGTATTTTAATAACTCATTATTGAAAATTAGGGCATATCGTACATCTTGCAAACAGACTAATTTTTATAGTAATTTTCTAACAAAAACTAATTCAAATTGTGTTTATTTTTTATGTTTTATTAGGCTCTAAAATGACTACTAAATACTTTCATCAAATACAATTGTAATCAAATTGTTACAATTCGTATGTTCAATGGTTTAACTGTATACAGAATAATACCAATAGAGTGTGTATAGCAAAAGGTGGCATTTCTTTTTAATTCTGTTTTTACGTTTTTTGAGACACAATATATTTTATGTGATAAAATCAATTTCACCTTCATTTCGGGTGAATTTTCGTTATAATTTTGATTTTCTAAATTATAAGGAATAATACAGAAAGCTGGCACTTAGAAATTAAAGAATGTATTTTTATGGGAAATGTTCAAATATAATGAAAACATTTTTACAGCTTTTCTCTATGGTTTATAAACAAATAAGACTTTGCTTTTAGATTTCAAAATGTTTGTGTTGATACTAGTAAAATAAAAGTAATATATTAAAAGTTAGTGTTATTATATACCTGCTGATAAGACAGCAACGTATTGTTAAAAATAAGTGTAAAGTAAATGTCCCCAGAAGCCATTTTCCGTAACGGTTTGTTAAGACCTAATGAAAATATTAAGAGAAGGAACCCCTTTTTAAATTCGCATGCCAGTATAAGATAAGACCTTTAAAATTACCTCTTTTGCTTGTTTATACGTTTTAAGATCTACTGCGGCTACGTGATACACTGCGTCCTCTCTCTGCGGCAGCGACGCTCCCTAAAGCGCCCAGACCATTTCGGCTCCCGCTGCGACTAAGAGAACGTCTGACAGGACTGCGAGAAAATTTGTTACGTCTGATAGGTGAACGACTTTGAGCAGAACGTGAGCGAGAGTATGAACGGCGGCGTGGGCTGCGAGAACGACGACGCATAGGAGAACGAGAACGTCGGCGGCCACCACCACCGCCACCACCACCGCGACGGTTGTTATTACGCCTGTTGTTTGGGGATGGCGAAGTCGGCCGACCATATCGTGCCATTTGTACGCGTAACTCCCTACCGTCTAGTTTACGTCCATCCATAGCCTCAAGAGCCTCTTCAGCATCACGTTTGTCATAAAATCTGTAAAAACAAATCATAAAAAATGCCAATTTAACAGAAACATATTTAAGTTGAATATTATTAACACCAACAATAGCAATAATTTTATAAATTTATGTAGCTCTCGTACGTATGACGCCTAGTAAAAATGCGTAGGCGACTGTTGCAAATTGAAAACACATTACTTTTGCAATTTTTTCCAAACACCATTTTAATATATGTATATAAAAAGGCATTATTTAGTAAAAAATTGCATAATAGTTTATTTACATGACTATTATTAAAAAAACATAATTTTTACATCAGTATTAAGCAACTGCAGCTTTCCTTCGCTTGTTACAAGGTAATGAAAACAAGCAACTCTAGATAAACATGAAACATAAATTAACATATATTCCATTACATTAAATTCCATTACATTAAAAAATAAGACGTTATTGAAAATATAGGCAGTATCTAGAGAAAAAAATCAACTGTTTATTAAATAAATATTTGTAGCTTTTGTACGTATGCCACCCAGTAAAGAAGCGTAGGTAACCGTTGCAAATTAAAAGCATTATTGTTGCATTTTTTATCAAAAACAAATTAAAATATATAGTAATTCCTCAAGAAATTTAAAAAATGCAAAGTATTGGAAATACGTTGTATTTACAAGATGATTCTTAAATTAAATTTATACATGCATATGTATATATATATACTTATATATGGACCAGGCAATGTTTTTTTTAATATGTCAACATTTTCTGCTCATATATGTATAATATATATAAAACTTCTAATCATTAGCACTTCAACACAATTCGTTTCGGCATTGTTTGTTAGTCAAAATTAAAAATAAAATGAGCTACGAGTTATTCCACAACAAACTTGTAAATTTTTTACCTTGTGGTAAATATGCATAAAAGGTTGTTTATTTACTCAAGTTAATCCTTTTCATTCAAGTATTTTTTATTTATTTGCTATCAATTATAAATTACTTTTTTTATGGTGAGTGATTTTCAGAATACTTTAATTACTTTTGAAAACAAACATGTGATCTCAAACTAAACGAAAGTTTCACTTTCACTTTACAATTTAGAACCTACAAATAAATAAAATAAGGTTTTGTATAAAAAATCTTAGGGGATTTTTAAGAAGAGAAATTTAAACCTGGGGGTATAGGGCCCTGCAATCATATACATATGTATGTACATACATACATACATACATATGTATGTATGTATTTGCTTTAAGGTGGTGCAAAAAATCGCCGTCTAGAAACTATTTAACTTATCGCAAATAATAAATAAAATTTAGTGTTAAGAAAAATCAAGATCATAGACAAAATCTTATCCCCTACACAATTAATAATTTATCAAAATTTAAAAAAAAACTTACCTAACAAATGCGAAGCCCCGACTTTCACGCGTGTAACGATCGCGCGGGATGTAAATGTCTCCAACATCACCACAACGTTCAAAAACACGTCGCAAGTCTTCCGGCGTAGTACGATATGTCAAATTATCCACCTACAATTCCAAATTTCACTTTTATTTCATACTTTAATTGATTAGAAAAGACGCCATTTTGTTTTCGGTATCAGGCGTGAACAAAAAAAATCAAGATAAAAAGGCAATAAACCCTACCTTAAGGGATATCATTCCATCAATTCGTGGCGGAGGCCGGCCGTTGTTATTATTACTGTTGTTGTGGCTCATCTTTCTATTATTAATTTTGACGATTTTATTTAACAATAAATTAAGAAAAAAATTATCTCGTGGCTTCTTTTCAGCCTATGTAAATTGCAAATATGGCGGATTGGAAACACGTCCACACGGCAAGAAAAATCAAATACAAATGAAAGATGCAATTAGATTAGTTGGCAGCTCATCGAAACAAATTTTTTCTAGTATGGCAGCACTACCACAGTGTTTTTAACTAGGTGATAGCATTAGGAAAACAATTACAACAATACAAGAACAACAGGCATTTCTGTTTGTAAAGTAAAGTAAAAGTATTTTGTATGTATTTTGACATTCGCAACGTTCCGGTTCATACACTTCAACTTTTGCTGCTCAACTTCTTTTCAGTTCCCTATTAAAGTTGCTTTAATATTCACACATAGAAACCTAATTTTCGTATATATTTTTAAAGTGAAGCAAAGAATGAAAAGAATCGTCAAATAACAACATGCGTCTAGCTTCGTGTTTATAATTACGAATGGCACAACAAAACGAACTTCCTAGTGCAAGCAGCTCCATACAAAATAGCAATTTTCTTTTCCCACTCTCCTACAAACTCAAAAGTTCAAGTATATGATCCGGAACCCAAATGCAGTCAAAATTTTAAAAACTCGAATTCAGCCATTAACAACGACAAAAATAAAAGTGTATGCATCATTAAGGGTATTACTTTGTGATTAAGGGCCTCAGACACTTTCAAAATGCTTGATAAGCTTGGCTATAGTATAAGTGAAAATTTGTTAGTATGTGTGACACCAACGATGCTTGATTGAAAATCAAAAAGATTTAGATTTTTGGCATTTCTGTCAAGTATGCATACAGTGTTAACCATCAAGCACGAAAAAATTTTCATTAGAATTATAAATTCATTGTGAACAGTTGTCAAAAAATCGAAATAAAATAAACCCAAAAGAATTACTTGTACAAAAAGGTTAGAATTAAAAGAAAAACAAAGAAATTATTGTAAAAAATGAGTATTAGGACTTATTAAATAACATTTTTGCTATTAAATTTCTTTATTTAGATACATTGCTATATATTTTTTAATCAAACGAACAGCACAAAATCAAAGTACATATGAATGGTTGGTGGGTAACATCGAGCCAACAAGCCCACGTACACGAACTTGACAGCAAGCATTTTGGACGGGACTGAGGCCCTGTAGTGATTTCAGTATTATTTGAGACACCCTATTATGAGAATCTTTAATTGCAATTCATTTTCCATCAAGTCTTTTGAAGTTTGTGTGCAAAAATAAAAAAGCATAAAGGTTTATCAAATTCGCTAAAATACTTTTTTGCGACAATAAAGTAGTTTAAATATTAAATTATTTATAATCGCAGGAATTTTATTCGACCGCGAAAGAATAAATTTTTGACACCACTTCTTCAAACAAATTATAATAAAGAAAAATGTTGATCAAAGTCAAGGTTAGTTTTTTATCCACAAAACGGTGAAGTAGCTAGAACCAATAAAACGTCTTTCATTTTCAGACACTTACCGGAAAAGAAATTGAAATCGATATTGAACCCACAGACAAAGTTGATCGTATTAAAGAACGTGTTGAAGAAAAAGAAGGCATTCCACCGCAACAACAACGTTTGATTTTTTCCGGAAAACAAATGTAAGTTTGCGGAACTTGAAAAAGTGAACTATGTCTTTAAATTGAAGTTGTTTTTTATTTTTATTTATTTGATTAATTCAGTACAAAAAAGCCTAAAAGGCCGAAAAAATTAGTAATTAAAGGTAGCAATAATAAACTAGATAGTACTAGATTAATAAGAAAGCTAAATTACTGTTTTTATCTTGCAGGAATGATGATAAAACTGCTGCAGATTATAAAGTCCAAGGAGGTTCTGTTCTACATTTAGTTTTGGCTTTACGTGGTGGCGTGATTTAAACTATTTTCTCCCAATTTTATTTTAACACAAGTTGTTTTTTGTAAAAAATAAATTAATGTACCAAGTATAAATTTTAGTTAACTTGTTTATCCTATTTTATAGTTTTATTATGACGGTGTTCATGCTTTTTTTTACAATGTGTTATTGTATAACTGCTTTAGATGTGCCATTTCATAAATGCCAAATTAAAACAAAAAATTAACAGAGATTTAGGCATTTTATTTACCTAATACAATTATCTTGAAACACGTTTTATATTTATTCAATACATTTTTATCTACAACATTTTTAAGTTTCCGTAAGCCTTACTTTGTAAACGTCCTACTAGTAGTCTATTTTTGGGTGTACAACTTTCCGGTTTTAGTCGTGTTAGAAGTACTTCATAGCCGGCTTCCTCCGCTTGAAGTTTTCGATCCGTATCTACAATATCCATGCATAGTAACCCCTGTCGAGTAGTTTCCGGCTTGCAATTTAACGTTCCTAATGCATGTGCTTGATCAGCTGTGTGGGCTATATACATAAAGTCCTTCTCAGTGAGCACTCCACGAAATTGCTTACTTAGAGGATATTTGATGTGAGGCATTGGTTGCAAAGATCCATAGCAACAAGGACAACAAACAAAATTTGCACTTGCCTTTTGACATTGCTGCAAAACAATGTCGGTTGCTGTACCACACGCATGAAGCGATGTGCCCACATCGAAGTCACCTTCAAAGTAGTCAATGTTGCATTGGTAAAATTTTAAGTTTTTTAATTTCAAATCCTTAGATCTTGCTTTGGCCCTCTGTAATGAAATAGCCTTGTTTTCCATTAAAATTACCTCACACTGTGGTAATTTCAAAGCCAATAGAATACCTAAATGACCTGTGCCACTGCAAAAGTCTATTATTCGTTGTCCATTACAAGCTAGCGATGCAACAGCATTAGCTAAATTTTCCAACTGTTGACGTTTTCTCAATAGTCTTTCTTGTGGTAATGCGGAACTTTCAGCATGTGTTGGCTCTATGGCTTGCCAGTCAATAAGGCATTGGCAATATGTGATGGGAGAATCACTATTAAAGTCAATTTTTAAAGTTTCAAGCTTATTAAGCGTTGTTTCCACTTCTGTCTGCTCTGTAAACACTCTATTACGAGGCTTATACCGTTTGGGATCGCTTTTATACAGACTAGTAGCTTCACAATCCGCTATTTTAAATACTAGACTTTTTGTTAATTGGTCAATACACGGAAAAATGCAAAGATCATTTAAAATTTCTTGACACTTACAGTCAAATATATCAATCTAAAATAAGAGAAAATTCAAGAATTAAAAATAACAGTACTGTGATTTTAAAAGAATTACTTGCTTGAACCAGGCATTCGTTAAGGGAAATTGCATCAGCATTTTCGGATAACATTTATAAATAAACTGCATACAAGGGTATAAAATTAAATCGGCTATTGTAAATTCTACTCCTTCTGCAAACGTGTGTTCAATTTTCAAATTTTCTTTTGGCACCGAACATTCAATTTTTATCTTATTTTTGCGATTTTTTCTACTAGAGGCATCATTTTGGTTCGCCTTTTCTCTAGCTAATTTGTAAATATTGTGCATTCTCACAGGTTCATTCATATGCCTTTCAAATCTTGTACATTCTACTGGCATCAAACAATAGATTTCCTGCTTCTCAATAATTTTTAGAATTTTTGATAACGATTGCACTACATTAACCTCACAAAATCTAGTCCATATTGAAGACTCTGATGGAGCCAGCAAACAACTTTCCTTAAAGCCCAAAAGTTTTCGCTTTCCAACATCCGGATGACAAGCAATTAATTCCCTACAAACTGAACACATACCCGCTATAAACGTGTCGCTTTCTTTGGAAAAAACTGGAAGACGTAAATCTCTTATAGCCTCCAGTTTGGAGCCATCTTTACATAAAATTCTATCTTCTGTTAGTTCACGCTTTAACGATTCTGACCGCAATTTTAATTTACCCACTTCCGATGATAGTGAAGAGCAAACAAAATTTAATCTTACATTTTCGGGCTTATTTAAGTAATTATACATGTACAGAGCAACAAATGACGGTACAGAGGTAAATATTTCTGTTTCACCGTGTTTTACGGTACTCAATTCAATTTCAATATACAATTGATCCATAATAAATATATTATTATATATTTTTTTATTTTATATTTGAATTGATAAAAACTGTATTTAATAAACAGATTTTGATAAAATTACCACTTTCTAAAGATGAAATTTCGAAACTATGGAAAAAAATTACAGTTGAGCCTCTATTATCAATCCCATAACGGATGGATAATAGAAAAATGCGGTCAGTATATTTTATACAAAAAACTATACAAATTTTTATTTAAACCTAGGCTTGGGGATCCCCGTATACTAGTGGATAGTGAACTAGACTGTTAGCCAGGAAGATTTCGCAGATTTTGTTTGTTAAAAGAACTATTGTCTAATTCACTGAAAATTATTATAACAGAAAAAGTGTTAGATATAAAATTTGATCGCGTTAAACGAAATAAAAATTTAATATGTATGCGAATAACCGAAGTTAGATTAAACGAAATATTGTAAAGCCAAAAACGATTGGTAGCAGTAAAGCGCGTCTAATAAAAGTATGAAAGCTAAATTTCCAGCTTGCTGGTTGAAATATGTAACCGGATAATCTTAGCCCTGATAATCGAGGTTCAACTTTATATAGACAATTGTGACAGTGATGGGTTTTGAAAATCATGATTTTGTGTTGAGTAAACAAAGTAGTCCGTTAGTACATCAAACGATTTATATATTCTGACCGTCAACCAAATTCCATTCATAAAAAATATTGTTTATGTTTTTTCTCATATATATATTTATATTATAAGATATATTGTCTTTGAACCACACATTGACAATATCTGTTCTAAAATTTGTATGACCTTGCGAAGATTATATCACTTGAATTTATCACTACCTTTATTCGTTAGAAAATCTTTAGCTCACGCTCTATTAATGTCACAAGTCAACTACTATATTGAGGTATACTCTAGCTGCAATGTCGGTAACAAAATGAAAATTAAATACATTGTGCATAAAATTATAAGATTCGTTTATGGACTTAGGATAAGAGATCATGTTTCACACCATACAAAAAACTTTCTTCTAATTAAATTCGATGACTACCTCAAATTTCGTTTACTCATTTACCTTTATCGAATTATAAAACTACAGAAGCCAGAACGTATTATATGTATGATCACTTTTACACGAACTACTAGAAACCCACAAGTTGTTATTACACGTATTAATAATTCTATCTATGAAAGATCTTTTCAAGTACAGGCTTTGCTTTGGAATTCGTTACCCAGATATCTACGTTCTTTCCTATGTCATCAGTAACTTTCAAACGCAAAATGATTGATTACTACAACAGCTTAAACTCGACTCAAAAATAATTAGGTTTGCCTTACTGCTATTGTTAATACTAACTATTGTTAGTTTAGGCGGGGTGTGTGTACAAGGACAGGGATATTGATATATATCTATTAGGTTTACTCTCCATAGATAGTTACTAGTAATACGGATGAAATTGGCCAAATAGGCTATATGTATTATAATTGAATAAATAAATATATATAATAAGCGCTCAACTTCTTTAACGGGCATACATTGTTTAATGCGTCGTGATAGAGATGTAAAGTACCAAACACAGTTGTTTCACAAACACACACTAATACCTTTTTATAAACATGAAATAAAATTATGATGTACAATTACAATCAAAGCGAATTCAGGCGAGTCTACCTCTTATGAATTTGCCTTGATCGACTTCCTCTACTGAAGCAAATTATTTTACAAACGTCAAAATATTATATTGTCAAAAAAGATATAATTTGGCACAGCAGAAACATGAAACTTTTACTCCACAAGCAAACATTTTTTCACCATAGTATTTTTCTACCGATTGGCACACATCCATTATAAATTATATATATTTCCTTTTCTTGTTTTTGCCATATTATGCCAATCAGAATAACTGGTAGACTCGCGTCAATTTCTTTGTCAAAATCAACGTCAAACACTATAGATAAATCAAACATAAACAAGTTTTGACAAACAAAACAGATCAAAATGCAAGGAACAAAAATTAGTCTGCTGAGCTGTCGAGTCCACCTGTTACGAATACTTATTTGAAAAGTGCTCTTTAAACAGAAAGGTACTTAATTATTATAAATTCGGTCCATGTTTAAATTTGTATTTTCCATCACTGTTTCATGAGGAAATAGTAATCACATGTTTCTTGTTATTATTATTTATATATTTGTGGTTTTAATTTTAAAAAAGTAGGGAATATCTACTACTTGATTTTATTAATTACTTAAAGCATTTTTTACAAAAACTTAAAAAAAGTCTTAATTTGGTAAAGTTTTATTTATACCTATCATAACTTTGTTTATTAAAAAAACCAATAGGCCCGTGTATATGCATACATACATATACTACGAATGGGTATATGATTATTTGTTCCTTTTAACTCGTACAAGGAGCACAGGGTCTTTTGGATGTTGTGTTAACATAAAATAATAATCTACAAGAATGACAAAACTAATTGGGCTGTGAGATGTTCAATTAAATTTTAGGTTTTAATATAGAAAAAAGCAGTTAATAGATTCCATACATGCATATGTATACTATGTATGTATGTATGTATGTATATACATATATTATTGGTGAAGGCATATTCGAGACGCTTTCTGGTCAATATACTCCTAAAGAGCATGTTAAAAGGTTCAAGTTGAAGATTACCTGTAAACAATAATCAGAGAGATTGAGCTGAACTTTTAATCCTAATTGGAATGACTTTGGCAATCACAATAACCAGAGGCATTGGATTTAATGTTTGAAAAAGCCTTACAAGACTATCATAGAAACTAGAAAATTCGTATTGAAGTACATGTTGTTCAAGTAATGATATATTAACGTTATTATAAACTTTGAATTCAACGAACTTAGTAGGTATTTGCAATTATACAAATTTTGATACTTATAAATGTAAACGAGTGATGAGAAATGGCTGGGCACTGCATTTAACAAGATGCATGAACTGAAAGCGCTGTGATCAGGAAAAAATAATCTTGTAAGGAAAAAGATCCTGTGGTAAGTTATTATGATTGTATGTATGTCAAACATACATATGTAAACGCTGACACAACGATAGTACAAGATTAGTGTTCCCAATATTAAACAAATTACAGATTAAAATTTTCCATGATCATATTCTGATACCTGATCAATGAATCGCTCAAAAGGACTCTATACAATTCAAGAAGAGCAAAAGCCGACGATTTAAAAACTATCCTGCTCAAAAGTTATAAACCAAAGCCACCACCATAACGTTGACCATTTTCAGTGCCTGTACGAACTAAATATTTTCTATTGCTCCTTTAAAAAGTGCGATCAGGAATGGATACAATACTAAAAGATATGTATATCGTCGTCCCGAAGTTATCTTCATATATATCACAAAATCAAAAAAACATGAGACAAGACCGCTTCTCCTAAAAACGCAAGACTTGATGAGTCAAACCTGACGTGTGTGAACCGGGTCTAATGTCCTGAACTTGTACTTCGGAAGTAGTGCGAATTCGGATCATGTAAAATTTTTTTTTTGTATATAATGTTGAAACTTCAAACTCAACTTCCCAAAGAAAAATATTTTGGAGATACGTGAAGATAGTATTTTATCCAGTTTAGTTTTGCAGATGCGTGTTGTCATGTGACACCGGGCATTAATTAGAATTAAATACCATAATAAGAAAAGAAAACTATAAAATATGGTAAAAAATTATATAAAAAACAAGGTAACGCAGCAATGTTTTGCCATATAAGTTATTTCTAGTGAACATTTTGGTTATTGCGTAGAAGTGGACACGGTTTATTGAGAAGTATTTTACTGCCCAGGTTACGTACAGTATATGTTCCAAATTTCTGCAAGATTTGCAAGTTATACCCATAGAAGGTGTGGCCAATTAAACTTGTACTTGTTCAATTCTCGACCGTAAGAGATAAATTTTAAAGGGAATCTATATTATAAGATCAAAATTGTTATATATGTACTTAGAACGAATTAGGGTAAATATAAATTTTAGATATATGGAAGAAATGTAAAGTATTCTGCTGAATTGACCAGGTAACGTTCATGATATGCTTCAAATTTCAACAAAATATTAAAATTTGATTTTTCCACGCCCTTCCGCCAACAGACCACAAATCGATATATACTTTACGACCTATTTCCATACCTTCCAAATACACAATTTTATAAAAATCGATGAAGCCGTTTCGGACGAGTTCAAACACAAACACCGTGACACAAAAATGTTATATATGTACAAGAGAGATAATAAATAAAAAAATACTCTTGTAACTAAAAGCCTTAATTATTATAAATGCTATAATTAAAAAAGGCCAAGTACCTATCGCAGGTATCTGAGTACTCATTGTATAATTTTTAATACATGTTCATAATATAGCTGATTACATTTGCCTTTACTTTACTGTAAGATAATTATTGTAAGATAATTTTTTGTTGGTTTATTTTGCTTAACTTTACCAGCTTTTTCATGCATAAAATTGCCAAGGTACTTAATACGCAGCTACCGATCGCATTTTATTGACTACACCAGTGTAGGCTAAACAAAATTGATTTTGTAAAATAAATTTCAAAAAGTTTAAAATTTATTAATAAAAAATGTATGCCCTTAGCTTTTTATTGCAAATACAGTCAGTAGCCTTTAGAATCAATTTATGTGCTAATCTAATAAACAATATAATAAAAAAAGTTATTTGTGTGGATACAGCTATCTGTATTGTATAATATACAATTATGTACATGATTATAACTTGTGCGTTTTATACCTTATTTTGAAAATGCTTTAATATCTTAAAACAAGCACAAGCTCAAATGATAAGCACAAAAAAGCTTAAGCAAATACAAATAAGAAGACTCAAAAGCAAAAAAACAAATATGTTTATATCTAACATTTTAACTTCAAAGATATTTCAGTCGCCTTAAAATCGCCAATCAGTAAGTTTGTGAAAACTTTTGTCACAGTATTGACATACATATATGTGTGTACATACATACATACTATCAAATTTACTTAAAATCAACAACACTTTCAATCAATTGAATTAAAAAATAAATGCTTGTTAATTTTTCGACTAAAATAAAATTACCAAGTAGTAAACACAAACGAGAACAAATAAAAATATTATTATTAATCCTAATTGAATTAAATTGTTAATAAATAAATACAAGAATTGTAATACAGTAACGTTAAGCGTTATTTATTAAACACCAAACCTGTTTTTATTTATTCTTAGGATTAATAAAATTTAAATTAAATTATATCGGATCAGTTGAGTGCAAATCATGGATGATACATGGAATAATGTTGAATTGGCAAATATATCGAGACGAAAATCTTATACACTCAATCATGAATATGATGCAAATGCCAAATTTACCTACAACAATAACAAGGATGAAAGTTTTCCAAGTAATTCCAGTCATAAAGAAATCGAAAAGTCCTTTTTGCAGCCAGGTTCGGATATAAAGCCTAAAGTTACAAATGAAATCGTTGAAAGTTTGTTACGTCGATTGTATGGTATAACTATTGGTGAAATTAAGGAAATAATTTCTTATGATGATCGTAACTTTATAGTAAAGGAAGATCCGTAAGTATACTAACATACGTAGGTTAGACAAACTATTAGTTTGAATAGTTTTTTAAATATTTATTTTTTTTTTAATATTTTATGTTAGTTGCAACCAATTTTTCAATATGCGCATGTAGTGTTTTCGAAAACGTCTCATATTGAATGTTTTATACATACATATACATATAAATTGATTGGTGATATGACATATGGGAGGATTAGGAATTAGAATTGGTATTCAAATAAATTTTTAAAAATTATTCGAATATTATTGGTCAGTGAGGCTTTTTATACTGTCCGCATTTTTTTATATTTTTCGTTTCGTTAGAAATAACTAATAAATGTATAAGGTATTGTTTAAGGTAGTCTATACACATTTGACAATTTTTCTAAATACATATGTATGTATTAAAAATTAGATAGCCATACCGTAAAGTAAATAAAAAACTAGCCCCGTAGACTAGTAGATAGCGTACTAGACTATTAGTCGAGAGGTCGCAGGTTCGATTCCTGCCTAGACCCTGGGTGTTTCTGCAGACAAGCCAAAATGGCTTCGCGGTTTGTGTTTGTTCTTTAAAAAAAAATTTCCATGAATTATGTGTATCTTGAAAAATATAAACCCTATGGCTCACGCTGTCGTTGGGGTACATATTTTCAGATTTCTCATCCTGCACATGTGGACAGTCTCTTGGATTCTAGAAACAGCACATTAATATTTTTTGCTTTTTTCTTCAATTTAGTTTTCAACTAAAACTTACAATGCCTTTAAGAAATCACCTTTATATTTCAAACATAGTTTAATACAGATCGCATAATTTTAGTGAGCAAAAATACAAATATACTTACATATATATATACAAATAAATAACATTATTAATATATGGCTATAACTTTTTTAATGAGGATCTTTTTTGGAAGCCAAACATACTTAACTTTGGCTGTTTGATGTCTATCGATCCTAAAGTACTGCCAAGTTTATGTGCGGTAGTTCGAGCTTTCTTTTTGGTTTTAGAAATAATAATTTTCGGCTTTTGGGATGATACGCTAAACTCTTGTACTGATGATAATGTTGAAGATTTTTGAGAATGCTGTTCTTCAATATCGGAAAGTAAAATTATTTCTTCTTTTAAAACGGAAGACTCAAATGCTTTTGTTTCTTTGGAACTATTACTACATTCTGTATCTGACGTTGAAGATTCTGCTGTATATTTAAGACTTTCCGTTGCAAAACGTTGATTGTTGCTGTCGTTAAATTGGGCGTCAAATGGCTCTTGTTCCTTTTCCTCAATTTTCTTTTTAGGCGATTGAAGTGAACAATGGTATAAATCCTGTTGTTGCTCCACATATTCATTGGTTTTCTTTTCTATTTTGAACATTTCAAATGTTAAATCTCTAGCGGCAAAAGGTTTCTTTACTTGTTTTAAGTTTTCTGAAAAAAATCTGGACTTTACTGACTTTTTGGACTCTATCGTCTGTTGCTTGACATTCTCCGTACTGGCTTTTTTAGGACTTAGAAGTTTAAGCAAAGAATTATTACTGCAAACTGGTGAGTTTTGTATGTTATCCAATGAAGTATTAACTTTAGCGAATGGATTATGAGTGTATTTCTTATGTACCTCATCAAAATTTACTACTTTGTCAATTTCTTCATCTTCGCTACTAGCTGAGGAAGATTGTTGTCTTTTACGTTTTCCCTTCATTTTGGGCGAGGCAAATTTATACATGGAAAATATCTCAGATTCTTCAAGTTTACTTCTTTCTTCGGAAAGTTTTTCTGCTATTTCCATTTTAGATACATTTTTGTATTCAATCTTTTTAAAATCAAATATCGACCCGGATTCTTTTTTGGGATGTTGTTTAGGTTCAGTAGAATCTTCTCTTACCTCAGAATCTTTTGAACTGAGCCAAATACTTTTATGTTTTGTTTTATTCTGTGACCAATTACGGTTCGGATGCCAGTCATCTAGTTGCCTTAATGTAAAAGGATTTAAATTCCCTAACGCTAATTGAAATGCTTGATCACTGTTATCTAGTAAAGATCCAGCATTACTACAATGACACTCATCTGTTTGAAACTCATCAAGTTCATACAATCTTTGCATCCTTCGCTCTAGAGGGTTGTAAACAAACATATGTTTGAACGTAGCCTCCGCTTTAAGAAAGGATTCAATATATTCATTGGTTACCTCTAACTGTTTCATTTTCAAATAACTAGGAATCTTCTTCAAAGCTTTCGCCATATCCTCTTCCTCGGTAGTTAAAATAAATTTACATGCCTTCTTTAAGCCAATGCCATGCAATGAATCCAAATAATCACATCCCGATAATATGCACATTCTACGGAACTTGTCAAGTGTGTATTTTTCAGGTCTACAACCCATGGCTAAATGCAATTTTGTATTTTCTACTAATAAAGCTTGTCCTGTTAAGTCTAACTTGAACAGAATCTTTTGTGCTCCAAACAATGTCAAATCCGAATCCTCAGTAATTATATATTCAGCAAAACCTTGCTTATTAAGCCATGCCATTTGCGCATCTGCTTCATATGGTGCTACAATACAGTCGACACCTCGATCGCGACATGCTTTTATCAATTCCAATGCCATTTCATGTGTCACATCGACTGCTCTTCGCATGTGTGATCTAGCCTTTTCTATTTCATTATTTCTTAAATATTCCTTGGCCAACCGTTTACTTTCATTTCTTGCTTCCCGCCTTCTCCGCTCAGTTTCTGCTTTTGCTGGTAAATGTCTACCATCAAAAACCATAATGATCCTAATCTTGTGCCTTAACAACATGTCAACATATTTCAGACAATAATTAATATGAATATCTGTATTTTCGCCTCTTATAAGCTTTTCAGCGCAAGCAAAAACCCCTTTATGCAGCCAACAATAACTATCGACTGCCACCGATGATCCTTTCAACTGTTTTATGTTGATAGTAGTTGAGGCCTTTTCCAAAAATGGTATTAAGCCAGTAATACCCATGATAGTTTCTTTATAAACCAATTATTTTTTCAGAACTAACATTTGCTTGTTTTTAAATTGTACACACGGTGAATGTATATATGGCTTACATTGATTTATTCACCTAACTTACCCAGCAAACACAAATTGATGGATATGAAATTGATTGCGGTTACACGTTGGCAGCTGTGATGGTGGCTGCATGCAAATTGATGTTAAATTTTCTTTTGAAGATTCCGTCGCCAATAAAAAAAAGTTCTATGAACCACATTATTATTTTATTAGTTCATAGTTTTATTTCGGCAGAAGATTCGTAAAACGAGACAAGAAAAATTATATTAAAAATGTTGATAAGCTTAGGTTTCCCGTAAAATTGAGCATTTACCTTTATCGTAGTTGGCGTTTTTGTGGCAAAACACGTGTGTTTTAAAAATGGTGAAAACGCTAACGCACGTGTTTCGTCATAAAAACACTAATCTCAACCGTTGTTCTGAAATATTTTTCAACTATAAACGGCTTGTCTGTTATATCTTGGCATGCACTGTGAAGTCATGTTATATCTCAACTTTAAATAGTAAAATTTGTATTCAACTCTGATACTGCAAACGCGAAATAATTTGCATCAATTATTCTTCAGGATTTGAAAAAGGCAAAATTTTTAAGCTAAATGTATATGGTATGTATGCAGAGGTTGTGCACGAAGTTATTTCTTGATTGTACGAAATATCAAGAAATTTTGGATTTGTTGGCAAGTAGTTTAACTCGCAAAGTCAATGGACATGTCGCACTACGTTATTCTATTTTGTGCTTATTTTGAAGTAGTTTGACAATAACGCTTTATATAAAATTGAAGAGCAACTTAAATTATGTTAAATGATTAGACCATCATTCTTTTTCAAACGTCTGACCAAAGTATATTTGTCGAAGTACTCTTGTTTTTATAACAACAAAAACAACAAACATTTTGGTGTTGGAATTTTCAATAAGTCGTTTATGAACGCACACTTATAGATTTAGGAGTTTATTTATCATTGCGATTTCCTAGAGCTGGGCTATGTAGTTTAGGCTTGCCTTACATCGGACTAACCCAAAAACTAATCCACGGTATGATTACCTGGAGCATACACAAGTAGTTTCATTGCTTTTTATTTTGTAAATTCTCACGCAAACAAAATTATTTATTTTTCCTTTCTGTTTTTATTAATTTTTCAATTATTAAAAATTTTAATTGGAACAGAAATTTATCTAGATAAACATTAAAATGTAAACAAAATTTGACATTTCAGGTGAAATAAGTTGTTAATCAGCTGCACTTACATAAGTATACTTTACGTTTGACCTTGTGCTTGTTGGGTGTATGAAACGTATGTATGTAAATACTTATTGTTTGCTTAAATATTTGTTTTTTGCTATCATATTGGCGGGAAATAAAGTTCTTGTTATGGTGATGCCATATTAAAGCTTCTTATATATGTGCTACCAAGTTTAAAAATTGAACGATAGCTAGAAATTTAAAATTTATTTCAGATGTTTGTGAAGAGATGTAGACATTGAAAGGGTAGATTAAAAAAATATATTTAACTTATATATTATATATTCCACAAATTAAATAATTATTTGGGATAAAATTTTTTTGATTATTATTGTTACAGAAATATTAAAAACCCTTTAATTGTAACACACTGGCCCCACGGTTATGTTTTAAAGATACTAAATTCTTTGGATTCCCAAAAAACTGAATTTGTCGATGCTCAAAACCAATTGATGTTATATTTGTGTAAGTCCATCCATATATTCAATTAAGTACTAAAAATTAAAAATTACGAATACAGCTAAACAACATATTCAGTGTCCTCGGCCTATAGCTAATGTAAATGGTAAATATTATTCCTTGGAGTCTATTAATGGTATTGAACATATTGTTCGCTTATTGGAGTTTATACCTGGACAAATATTTCATCAAGTGGAAATAACAAATAATTTGCTTTATCAAAGTGGCGAATATTTGGCAAAAATTGTGAAAGCCTTGAAGGTAACTACGCTAATTTAAAAACTTTTCATAAGTTATACATACATACATATATATTTATATATGTATGCATATGTATGTATATATAAATAAAAAATTTCGAGGCATATCTCGAATAATAAATTTACTCTACATATAACAAAAAATTTATATTATAAATAAATAACATTCCTAGAATTTTCAACATGATGCATATAACACACATAAATCTACTTGGCACTTACAATCATTATCTAAGCTTAATGACTTTTTATACGTCTTACAAGATCATTCCCGAAAAGAATTGATAGAAGAAATTATACGTTCTTTCGAAACTAAAGTATTAACCCTATTAAACACTTTTGAAATGCAAATTATTCATGGCGATTTTAATGAACAAAATATTATTGTTGAGCCTTCTGGCGAAGGTACAAACTTTAAAGTTAAAGCTATTATTGATTTTGGCGATACGAACAAGGCTCCTGTTATATTTGAAGTTGGAATTGCTTTGACTTATATGTTGCTACAAGCCAAAAATTTGGAAAGCGGAGGCATATTCTTAGCTGGTTTTGAATCTATTCATCCTTTGACAAGTGACGATAAGCAATATTTGAAATACTGCGTAGCTGCACGTTTGGCTCAAAGTCTAGTGATGGGTTCTTATACCTATTCTCTTGATCCATCCAATGAATACGTATTGGTGACACAAGAGGAAGGTTGGAAATTAATTGAACAATTATGGAGAAATCAATTTGAAAATATTGACGAGCTATGGAGAACAGCAGCTAACACATATTTAACACAGAGTGGTAAATAATTTTTAACTAATGTTTGTTAACATGTCTTGAATTTTTACTTATTGTTTTATTTATATTCGTTTTCTCCAATTTTGTTTAATGTTATTATTGAAAAATTAAATTTTATATACACATACATACTAAGGTTTGTATACATATGCATACAAAAAAAGTAAACACGATATTAATTATTGCCTTTCTGTCCACAATGTCAATTATTATTATTATGCATTAACAATTGTATAAATAAAGTATTACGTTCAAAATAAATTATTATTTTGTTTTTGTTCCAACACAATGGATTACTCACTCTACTCCACTTTACCATTTTAAATTCTAAAATAAATAATTTAGGCCCTTATTTTGTAAAACGCAACGCTTATCGTAACAAGTTTTTTGTGTGTTCTGTTTTTGAATTTTTGATGTTTTGCATCAGCGTTGTCAACTCATTGCTTTTATCACAGTTTTTATTGCTTTTTAAAATGTTCGGTGTTTTTTATTTTCGGTGGCTCCAAGTTTTGATTTAAAATACTAAAAAATAAAAAAAAAATATTTTGTAAATGTAATGTTAAATGAAAATTTTTCTATTAACTTTTTTAATATATTCAATACTGTTAAAATTTGTGATGCCTAAATTTAAAAGAAAGTTGAAAAGAAACTTGCAAAAAATTGTGTGATAATGTTCTAAGTTAAGAATCAATGCAAAAGTCATTCCAAAATTAATAAAATAATATAATCTTAGAAAATTTCTAGTTATTTTTACATTGGACAGTCATTGCAAGAAGTTCTATTTTCTTCTATTCAACTGCGTTCCATATTATTTTCTTCTAGGAATGTATTTATGTATATAAAAAGTGCAAAATTTCGCAATTTATGCCTTCTTATATGAATATAATCGGAAATAGTATTTTAATGTAATTTTAATAATAAATAAACTTTTTAATGCGATATTTGTTTCGAGCTGTGTTAGGCTAAACTTCGTAACGTTTCTATTTAGGAAAAATTGAACATGCGACAATATTCGTAGGGAATAAAAGAAAAATTTAAGCTAATCAATTCTAACCTGCACAGGCAGAACAGGACAACGTTGCTCTCAGAGAATGCCAAACCTCCTCCATCAGCGTTATTGCGTATTTCATGTGTTTCACCACATGTTAGGTTATGCTGGTTATAAGTAAATTTAAGTCTATTTATACTTCACAATTAATAAAATGTCTCTAAAAAGATACATACATATAACTTCTTTTCATGTCAAAAATATACACTTATTGATATTTAGAGTGAAAGTTTTCCAAGTGACTGTTCTATTCATAAAACCCTCTTTCATATCCTAAGTTTTCAGACATGTAGGCGTATGTATGTTTTCAATTTAATTATTAAATTTTAATATCTCATAAATTTCTTAAGATTCGGTAAATATTTGAAAGTACCAGATATAATTTATTGACGAAGAGCATTGCCTTTTACAAAATAAGGTCCTTAGTTTCAAGGTCAAATAAAAACAACGGTTAAAGTTCATATCTAATATTTTGTTTTATTTAATATTCATTTTCGTTTATTATGTATGTACATATGTATCTACGAATTTTTTTATATTTTGCTACGACATTTAAAGAGTTTCAAAATCTAAAATTAAGTATTTACAAGATGTGCAGATGATATTTTATTTTATTTATTCCATTTAACTTATATTCATAACCACGAAAATGCATTTTTTATTTCATATTTCTTCCAAATAAAATGTATCACAATTTTCTTAGGTCAAAAATTTTATCGAACTTATATGTATATATTTTTTATAGAATCGTGCTTAAATTTAAATTAAGTATATTGAAAGCTTTTTTAATTCAAAATGTAGTATATACACGTTGCTATTCAAAGTACTCCTAACTTAAAATTATTTTGAATGAAGCTTTGAAAGGTAGTTTTAAACTGGTAACTCATTTAAATTTTAAGCTACCCCATGCGATGTGGTAGTTGTTAGCGATGTTAAGGTTGTTAAACTGTTAGAGGCAACGGTTGGTTTTGCAATATTTAAAAATGCTTGTGTTGAGGCTGTAGTAAGAGCTCCAGGTATTACGTTTAAAGGATTATTTATATTGTTTGCCAACTTTGACGATTGATTTCTCTGGCGATGTGTTTGATGTAAAGTGCCGAATGAGGAACTTTGTTGTCTTCTGCGCTTCTTAAGAAAAACAAACGAAGAATTTAACATTTGTTGTTGCTTTTGTAGAGATGCTGTTACTGGGGTTCCATTGGAGTTAATTACAGATACGGTTGCCGGTTTGTTGTTGTCATTTAAATATTGTAACTGCTCTTTGTCCAACCACGGTAATTGAAACCCTCTACGACTTTCTCCCTTGGTATCGACGCATACTGTGGCAGTTAGCCTAGGAAGCATTTCCCCAAACGCTTGTACCGGTAAATCATGAACATAACAAATTGATTGAAGACTATCTGTTGTGGGATAAAATGTTTGTAAGCTTGACGTTTCTTGTATTGGCTGCATTTCATCTTTGCAGTGTCGTCTTTTTAGTCTTTCTATACGCCTTTGCTCCCGAATTTGCTGTACATCCCACTTTTTACGCCGCTTTTCATCCACTTCTAATTTTGCATGCCTCTTAAGGAATGTTTCATCCGAAAGATCTTCAGTACCTTCAATGCAATATGAAGGAGTCAATTCGTGTTCTGTCCATTTTGGTATTTCTAATTTAGGGTTATCGACTTGCAAGAGTTTGGCTTCCGCTTTTAAAAATTCATAATCATAATCGCAAGAAACTGCTTCATCTTCCCACTCTCTAGTGCTGTAGAGTTGTGGTGTAGAAATGTATGTGCACCTTCTGATTTTTTTTCGGTGATGAGCCAGTTTCGCTGAGGTATCGTGAGATCGCTTGTTTTCGGTTATATTAGTTGACGGTTTCAAATGCAAAGATGTAGTCGAAGTCGATCGCTAAAATTAAATAAAAATCATATTTTATATTAATAAAATATCACATTATTCTTACCCTTTCAGTTTCTGCAGTAGAATCACAACTAACAGATTCATCAGTATTATAATCCGGCGCGTGCCAGCGCATTATTGTCATCTGTTTACCACGACTAGGTGTAGGTGGCTGTTTACTTAGGTGTTTTGTCGATGAGGACGATGATGAAGTTACAGCCTTAAAAGAAGTCTGTCCATAATTTGTTGTTGTTGACGCTGGAGATACACTTGGTTTTGCACCCCTTGGTATTGCAAGAGATTGTTTTGCAGCTTGACGCAGCCTTAAACGTTTGCTTTGCACTGCTAAGACCTCATTACTGTCTTCAGTTGTGTTACCGGTGTCATACATATCATCAATAACGACTGTCTGTGTATTTGACTTTTCATCGACTAAGTTCTGAAAATGTGCTATTTCTTCTTCTTCCCCTGCTTCAAGATTTTCGACTTCATCGTCGTCGTGTTCAAGATTTTCTTCTTGATGGCTTCCATCTCCTTCCTCTTCATATTCGACACCATCGTCTTCAGCATCACCCTCGACATCCATTTCCTCTTCTTCGTCATCATCGTGCTCTTCATCCTCATCATCCTCCTCGGCTTCTTCATCATTTTCCGTATCAGTTGTATGACTTTGTGGGCTTTGGTTATGTTTTCCCCGGCCTGAAGACATATTTACTCTCTGAAGAACGATTTTACTTATTAACTTGCCGTTACATTCTCCTATTATATTGGATTTAGCCGTACCCGCTGTCGATATAAATTTCGCGCAATTTTTTGTAACTGTGCCTAATGCTACCACCGGCAAAGCTTGATTGTTATTGCATTGTATTTTTGCCAGAGGAGGTGGAGGAACGGTTGATATTTCCCCAGATCGTTTGATTTGCTGCTGAAGCTGTTTTTGTAATTCTTTAACTTGATTATCCAGAAGAAGATTGCGGGTACGTAATGATTCAACTTCTTCGTTTCGAGTTATCAAAAGCTTCTCCTTAGCCATTAGCTGATCGCTTTGTTCTTGTATTAAGTCTAAATGTAATATCAACATGGACTTTAATTGTTTGTTTTCTTTAAGTAAAGCCAAAATATCTGCATTTGGTGAAGAAGCTGAACCACCTCCACCAACGCCGCCGGGAGTTGCTGCAATGTTGTATGCATTTTTCGTTTGATTTGTGTGACAGTAAACATGATCCATATATTTACTATTTATTGTGTGATTATTATTACTGTTATTTGGTGTTTTATTACACTTATTTTCCATATTTGTTTAGTAAAAGAAGTTTTCTTTTAATGATAATTTCAATAATATTTTGCAATTTTTGTTGTTATTCCTCAATTTTATTCTCTAATTTGTTTTACTTTTTGTTCACCTTGCAAATGCGCATTTTCTCACCATTACGCTTTTTGCAAATGACAAATTGTATTTATTTTTATTTGGGACGACCCGAAACACTTGTTTAATTAGCAACCAATTTGTGTGCATTTATATTTTTTTAGTAAAAGGTTTTTTTATGTTACTTACAAATGTAATAAATAAGTTTAATAAAAAATTAGCGCAACATAAACTCATTTCTTATCTCACCACAGCGATTATTGGTTGGAAAACATAGTACTGCCTCTTACTACATTTACGCAAATTTTGCTTTGGTGTGTATAAAACAAACACTTGGTTTTAATAATTAGATTTTTAATGTATGTAGAGCATACATAAAATGAAACTGTTATTAAATTGGAAAGTAATTTACTATGAATACACACATATATATTTTATATGCCAATTAGTGACAAATTTGTTTGATGTATATATATATATATATATATGTCACTTATTCCGGAATATCAAATTTGCTGATTTTTTTATAGCAAACATATGGCATCATCCCTGCCGCTTTGTTTGCAATCTTTGTTTACAAATATTTTTTATACATTTTAGCCACAAACTACTAAATTTTAGCGAAAATAGTGTTTGTTTAAGAACTGTGGGTAAAAATACAAACATTAGTTAGTTATCTGTGGTTAAAAATGTCTATATTCGGAGACGATGTGATTGATGACTTACTGAATGGTAATTTGCAAGATGATGGAGAACAATTACCCCACGATGCAGACGATAATGACCAGATATTTGGAGATAGTGAGGAACCAGATGGCGAAAACCATCAAGGAGAAAACCTTCCAGCTGTTAAGGTTCCACCTAAAAAGCGAAATGTCCTCAATCCCAGGCCACGGCTTAATGTAGAAGTTTTAAGAGGTCAGCGGGGATTGCATACAATTGAAGATTATTTCAAAGATATAAAATACAAAGGCAAGGGACAAGAAAAAGAGGATCTAGATGAAGTAATACGGCGCCTACAACATTGGGGCCATCGAATGTATCCCAATTATAAATTTGATGATGTGCTGACAAACATAGAACGCTTAGGAAAAAAGAAACCCTTGCAAGTTCATATGTCACGCTACAGACTAGGCATGTTAGAAAGCATGAAGAATTATGGAGAAATCAACAATGAAGATGATGATGACGATCAACCGGCAGCAGGTGCTGATGAACCGTACGATGAGTTTGATGCACTCTTGGATGAACAAATAGCAATATCGAAAGTAGATCCCCGAACGCCGGGTCCAAATAATTCAAGGTATCCTGCTATGGGAATGGGCTCTTCTACCAATATTTCGATATCTAGCAGCAGTTTTGCTACGCCTTCATTTTCTAAGGATAATGCCCTTATATCTACCCCTTATACTGGACAAGGAAACTTTAACGACACGAGCGATTTAGCAAAACCTTTGCCGCCGAGCCAGCCATCAACTCCTGTCCCCAAGCTACAATTAAATGCAGAACAACTGGCTAGAATTGCTGAGAACCGAAAACTAGCACAAGAACGTTTGGCTGTCAAAAAAAGGCTTCAACAGGAAGCTCTAATAGAATTTTCTCAAACATAAACTAATATTATTAATTTAGAACTTGAGTAAAAGTGATTTTAAAATGGAATTCACTTATCTTTTTTAATCAAGCGTTCAAATAGAAACAAAGAAAAGTCAATTAAATGCATTATGGTAAGTCTTGCTTTAAATATATGTATTGTTTTTTTTTAACGAGAAAGATAAAACATCTTTTTTTAAGAACAAACAAACCGAGAAGCTATTTTAGCTTGTCCCCAAAAACACGCTGCGACCACCAGACTAATTGTCTAGTTTTTTTTATTATTTATAATTTAGGTTTATCATCTATTCTGAATCATTCACTTTTATTGGCAAAAAAAAATTAATTAAAAAAAGCAGGAAAATTTATCAAAATATATTTTAATTGGGAATCTAACATTGGCCAAAAATTTAAAACTCACAAAGAAAGAAACCAAAAAACAGTAGTACCAAAAAACTTCAAAACTTCGGATGAAAAATGTCAATATCTACAGAAAATGGAAAGTTTTATAGATAATATTGTTGAGTTTTATATACTGTACATACATACATATGTACATATGTACATATGTATGTATGTAAAAAATTATTAAACTTTATATAGCGTATTGATTGTAAAAATAGTTTTATATAATAAAAATTATGTAAATTTATTTCAAAAAGTCCGTGATAGTTTTTAAAAATTAATTTTAAATAATTACCACAAAAATTTACGTCTCTATTGTTCCGGTAAAATTATTAGTTTGGAGCCCATGTTTATAAAAAATAATGACAATGCAAGGTTTATTATAACGATAGCTGAAATGGCAATAAAATAAATAAATAGCTACTGGCTGGGGCCTTGCAATGTTTACTATACTTTTTCACATAACTAGTTGAAATTTATCAGATAAACAAACACAACTAGAAGTCAAAAAACAAATGTAATAGCTGTGGTTTTCAGAAATAACATTGCAGGTCTGAAAATCAAATTTTTCAGGAGAGCCTAAATAATTTATTTTTGAAGCTTGGATCTTAGTCCCGAAAATTTTCAAATTTTTTTATACAATAATGTATAATATTTTATACAATAATGACAATATTTTAATTAGTTTTTATGACATGTTTTCTTAACTTAGATATCCAATAAATATTAGATATCGAAATTGTGTTCTGACAAATCAAATTATGTATGTATGTATGTCGATGTAAATTATTTGTGGAGAAAATAAAGACAGTTTTCTCCTTTACGGCGTTTCAAGCCCCAAGCTTTGTTTAATAAAATTTCATTGTAGCGCCGGCCTTTGAACGGGTGAATGGATGTATGTATGTTACTTCTAAAACTGGCATCGCTTTCAAAGAACTTTTTAAAAGTACCAAATTATTTCTATTGAAAACAGCTACATTTCTTGGGCCATTTTTAATTTGTAGCTGTCCCCGATAAACAACGTTGTTTCTGTACTATCGTGTAAGTCGAAAATAATTAATGCTAATTTTTCCCTTGTTGCTTGGGAATATTGTCTCATATCCAATTCTTTCTGATTAAAACCCGTTACGAACTTTAGCATAAAGATTAATTATCACATTCTATTAACAGCCAGTATTATTTTTCTTAGTTACGACGTTTGCATTTTAGCTAAATAGTATACATACATACATATGTATGCTATTAATAAGATGTTGAAATAACTTCAAGGATTGACAAAATTTAACTGTACATATTTTTTTACTACAATCTTTGTAAAGTAGAAAAATATATCCGTGTCGGAAAACGTTGCTTTTGTCAATGTAACAATTTTTTAAATACAATCAGGGCAGTTGTTGTCTGAGTTCATTTCATTTGCGGTCTCAGTTTTTGGCATTTACTTATTGTTTTGTCAGATAACTGAATGCGTAGCGGTTTCTCTGAGGGTTTTCATTGGGTTTAAATGGAGAACAGAACAACACTTTTGATTAAAATTTCACTACCTGTACTAGTATATGTATATGTAGGTCGGCTTCATACCTTATAGGAGGCTCTGAGGAGAAAAGATCGAACAAAATTTTATTTTATGAGTGTGAATATTATTATTCTGCCAACATAATTTAGAATTAAAAAGTCTGTAGAAAAAGTTCAACTATTTATGTGAAAAAGGTAACACACAATCTGCTATGGCTACTTCGAATTGTTAAGATTTTGTACTGTTTCACTTATATGTCTTATATCGCGAGCATAAGTGCGGCAGCAGCCTCCAATAATTTTTGCTCCTAACTGTGCCCATTCGGGAACATAATTAGCCAAAGGTACACAGTGTTCTTTACCCATCCAACCTTTGTTAACATCGTACACCTCACCGCTATTGGGATACGCCACCAATGGTATCCTGTCCTCTGCACTGCGATCTCCATTTAAAGATTTAAATAGCTGTGTTACAAATTGTGGATTTACGCAGTTTACACCGATTGCTAAGCAATTTTCGTCAGCATTGTGTTCTTTGAGCAGATCCCATATAGTATTAGCTGCGTCAGCAAACTCTTCGCCATGAGCTAGCGTCTTTTCATCTTTGCATTGAAAAGCAACCCAAAATTTAACATCTGGATAATCATCGCATAACATTTCCACTAAAGCCTCAGCTTCCATTTGACAAGGTATCGTCTCAATAGCTAAAGCATCTACACCGGCTTCAAGACATGCATCAATTCGTACTCTATGCCAATCAGTTATCTCTTTGGCAGGCAAATAGTCTGCATAATCCCCAGTGTACTCAGAGCCGTCGTGTAAATGGGCTCCGTATGGTCCAATTGAAGCAATGATCATAGGAAAACCTATAAATGACACATGAAATATGAACTTAATTCCTTTCTTTTTTTATGTTATATTAATATTAATTCATTTTAGCTACTTTGTAATATATGTACATACATACATACATATGTATGTATGTACATATATTAACAATTGGCCATAGTGTGCCCTCATGTATTACTATGAATGGATAAATAAATAAATATCAATTAATGACGACATTTCGACTGCTGAAATAGTTATAACTACAGAAAACGAGTTTTTGTATTCAATTTACTTAATGGAAAAATAACATGACATTCTCCTCCCGAAATGTGAGTATACAATATACATATGTACATACATATGTATGTATGTATGTTCATATTTGTATGACATTTTTCAACAATATGAAAAGACGCATTTTTGAATTATGGCTATCGCAGCCAAGGCTCGATTTATTAAATTGTTATCACCCACCTTCATTAACGTTTAATTGTGCTTGGTAACATTCAGTTAAATATTTCTCTTTTGCAATGTGAGCTAATCGCACCGTATTTTTAATTAATTCTGTACTTTGATCAGCGTCCAAATCCAAATATTCCATGTAACCTTCAACACTGGTCTGATAAGTATTAGTTAAAATTAAATCTGCACCATCTATGTATGTACATATATATAAATTAAAAACATTTGTAATTGTTTAATTTTAATTTAAAAAAATATATTGCTTCTTGGATATACAAACTTTGCAGGAAATCTACATGGGTATTAACTACAGCTGCAGGATTTGTAGCATTAAATCTGGCACTCCATAGAGGATCGCCGTCAACAGCGTTTCCAACATGCACTGTCATTTGCGTACCAAAACCTCCATCTTTAACCAGAATCCGTTTTGAACGCATGTTTCAATAAATTTGATGCCCTAAAAGTTTTGATAAATTGTAATTAAGATTTACATATGCATGTACATATATACATATGTATCTTAAATATCACATAACAATGGTTTTTTCGATCACCCATGTTTTACCATGATTATCTAATCGATTAATATTTTATTAAGAAATTAATGAAGTCGATATTCTTTTGCAACACTTTAATACATAAGTCTTTGTATTTTTTCAACATGTACATAGTTAAAAAAATGAAATGAAATTGCTGAATTCCCGCGAAATCAATTTTACTATTTTAATATTTTTGCAAACTATTTCAATTACCGTTATTAAATTTTTTTTATATTTTGTTTAAAAGGAAATCGTTTGCATTTTAAACGAAAGAGAATTATTTGGACTTTACTAACTTTAATTCCCCAAAAGCGATAGCACGAGCAATCCGTGTAATTTTTTTTTAATTTTTAATTTTCTTCGATTTAATTTTTTAATAATATGGCATGACAATAAAACATACATACATATGTATGTATTTAGTTCTTGTTTTAGTCGGGTGCCTTTTTGACTCGGTTTATTTTTACAGTACATATGTATGTGCATATTTGCGGAGCAATAATGTCGAAAGCGTTCCTTTTGGTCCGGTTAGGGTTTTTGTAATCACTTTATCGTTCTTATTAGAATTGTCATCTCAAGAAGTTTTTTTTGTTTTCTATTTTGTTTAATTTTGTATTTTGCTTACAATTTATTATTTAAAGAAGTTTTGTTCAAAGTGCCCGTTTCATCCCGTTTCACAATTTAAAAAAAAATCGATGATTTTGGAACATTGTAGAAGATTATTTTCATTAAGACAATAATTATGGAGGCGAATATAATCCTCCAAATTAGTATATAACGCTTAAAAACAGCAAACTTAATTTAAAATAACAGCAAAATTATTATTTTTGTTAATCTTGTGGCCCTTAGTTTACCACATTAAAAAAATATGTTCAATTTGCATCTAAAAGTTTTTATGGAAGTACCTATATGAGAAATGAATCAAAACCAAAATGTTACGAATTGTTCCTTAAAAATAAAGTACATAAATTAACAAAATTTAGAAGAATATAATACTTTAAAACTTAAATTATTTCCCAAAAAGTAAAAAAGATTCAATTAATAAACTTTTGTATTTTTCGATATTTTTTAGACATAAAAACCACCAAAAATTCTTATAATTAATAAACCTATTATACTTTTTAATATAATTCAACTTTCATTTAATAAATTTAAATATAAAGTAATTATGTTTCATCGCACACTGTAGTTACGATTATTTCTTTTTATATATGTATTAATGTCTTCTTTTAGCATTTTGTATAGCGCTACCAAAATTTAGTAGCTTTGTTTAAACTATATTATAAGTTAGTGGCCTAAATTGATTTGATATTTTATTACCAGTTTTTTAAGCTGATAAGATACTCAAAAACAATGTAGTATGTACATATGTTTTTTTATTTTGCTCGCACACAATCATTCATTCATGCAGTTGTGGCCATATAATAAGTCCACCTACATAACTAACACAAATGCACCTAATATCTATAAGAATTTTTCGGTTTAAGTTTTTTTTACACATTCCTGTTGTGCGTTTAATATTTTTACTGACCAAAATTCATTCATTCAAGCTGAAAAATAACAGTAAGTTTTTGCTTGTAGTTAAAAATTCATAATATGTAATTTATGTTTTGATTTTTATTTCTGTGAGCAATGAGAGGATCCTCACATATTATGTAACGCCAAACATTAAAAAAAAAATAAATAAAAATTCTTTATTTTAAGGTTTCATTCATTTCCATAGTATTGAAATAAAAATGTGTTCTTTTGTTCCTAAGGAAACTCAACATTCTGTAGATGTGACACAAGCAAATATGGAAAGTTAATTTTCAGCATTACCAATTTTTTTACCATATAATTTTTTTCTTTCGTTGTGCCTCATTTTCCTCCTCTTCATAAAACAATACATCAATAATAATAATTACCGCTGTTTCACTTACATAGCTCACGGCTAATTTTTTCAACTATGTTTCTTGCGCTAATACAAAATAATGAAACATGAAATGTATCAAAATATGAAACATGAATGGAAAACGTGTTGCATAAACACGTTGCACTGTCAGTAGCCAGCATAAGAATCGCTTTACTAGTGTATGTATTAGTACGACAATTTTATGAAAACTGCCTTATTACGGTTGTCGAATTCCGTCATTGGCTTCGACAATGTATGTATAATGGATTAAAGAATAATGTTCTGTGCTTCTAGGTGTTAGAATAAGAAATTAAAAGAAAATGTGTACTAATTAAGCGGCCATCTCTGTAAGCGTTCTCGAATGTTGTTAGTTTTCCGTTTTTTGTAAAGTTTTATAAATCTTTAGTGTTGCTTTACGAGTAATTATTATCAATTTCTAATGGAAGCTTTGACATCTGGATCACGAACGTAAAGTTATTAAATTGTATCAGACCGTGCTTATATTGGTAAAAATCAAAGTCCATGGAAGAGTTAATACAAGACAGACTGGAAGTCGAAACGATATAATTTTTATACTTTAAATAATTTGCAATTAATAAATTTGTATATTAAAATAAACTAAATAATTAATTTTAAAATATATAGATATCATTAGAACTTTAATAACAATAACTGAAAATTGTTGCCAAACTATATATATACATATGTATGTGTTTATATATGTACTATACACACAGATATAAAATGTTATAACTTTTGATTCAGCTTACCTTTTAAGACTACTGTATCTAAAATAAATAAGTACTATTTAAATTTAATTATTAATAGAGAATTTTATATGTAAATAATAAAAATACACTGATTTTCTCACAAACGATTCACTCCCTAGGTCTAATAAAAATTACTATTACAATTGATTGATTTAGTTAAATATGCGACAGCTTTTATAAGTACAGCATACTTAAGTCTATATCAATTTATTATTTTTTATTTTTTGTTTGTTTATTAAACTCACATATAGGCAGACTACAAGACAACTGCGTTTGTTGTTTTGTGATAAGGTATTCCTAAAATGAAAACATTTTCCATTAACAGAGAGATATGTAGCAAAGAATAAATAGAGAGAACAAATGAGTGTCTATTAATTATAATTAAAAAAAACTCGCAGTTATAAATTATATTTTTAACCCACCTCTGGAAAACGTATACGGTACATTTAATCGATCTTGTTAAGTAAATCTAGTCGATTTAAATCGGGCCTTTTTTTAAAAATAAATAATGGTGTTTTTATAATAATTAAAATTAACTTCAGATATATGTATGTTTAACCTTTATAAAATGGAAACTACAAGGCTGAAAAATTTTAGTTTTTAGTGGAATCTATTTTTTTTTTACATCGAGTCGATTTTAATCGACTTTAATTTTAAGTTCGATTGGGATCAAAGTAATTAAACGAAATTAATTTAATGTGTACATAATTAAATATAAATTAAAGTATTCAATGGGTTAACTGATTTTTGACCGTGAACTGCTTAAAGAAGCGATAGTTCTTGTTTACTTCGTTACCTAAAATCGAAAAAGCCTTAAGCGACGAAAAATTCAAAATCGGCTTTTCGACTGACTATGATGCAATTAACCAAAATACATCTATAAACTAAATTTTACTCCTATATGTATGTAAAAAAATACTGATTTTATTAACAACTTATTACAACTTTAATAATTTCATAAACAAAACGCTCTTAACAAGACCTTTAGCGGTTTTAAGCCAATCAAGTTTTTCCCGATTCAGACAATTTCTTTGTGCGAGTTTAGGTATTAATACGTACGGTTTTTAGCGAGTTTTAGTTATAGTCGAAAGCAACATTTTTTATCCTAGCCACTTTTTTAATGCTAGATTCTAAAATTAAACAAGATACTGAAAACTAAAGTCTTAAATTTATGTTTTTTGCTACTGCTGCAAAAGTGTACTTATGGCCTTTTGGATCTTAGCTGACGACTGATTATTATAATCGTAATCATACATACCATACGTTTGTACTCACATGGTGGTTCAAATACAAGTATTTTTTAAATCATGTTATTTTGTTACTGATAAGATTTTTTTCTGTCCGAAATATTGATTTGATTGCCAGTTAGTATTATACCCTGCGGACTAAAATGAGTTGTTTTACGATTGAGCAAAGTGGGGATATGCTGCTGAAAACGTAATTTCAGTCGACGGCGAGCGAGTTATGATTATGGACTTAAATGGAATATATGAACTTCTATTTTAAATAATTTTTAAAAATATACAGTTATTTGGACCACCCTGTACATTTATTTTTTTAATATTATCTTAAATCGTTTTTTCATAAAATTTTTGATTTTAAAACACAGATCCCTACGTACGTATAAATAAATACACACATATGCATATGTACATAACAAAAATGCATTTTAATGTTATTCATAAAAAATTTTGTATTTGACTGAAAATAAAAATTATAAATATTTAAAATGGTAAAAAATTGGACTCGCGTTTTTAATAATCACCGATAACCTTCGACATCAGTCATATTTTGTTTATATATATAAGGTTTGAAATTAGAAAATACAAAGTTTATAAAGTTTTGTTAACACAATTCCGTACATATCAGTCATTGATTAAACGATGCCATTATTGAGGTGACAATACATGTGTGAAAGAATTATTTGTTTAAATAAATAAATAGAAAAAACAAAACATATTACATATAAGAGTTCACAATATAAATGCATTTACATATGAAGGTATATTGTTATTTAATTTAATATTAACAACATTTAAATATTATTATTACACAAACTATCAACGAATTTGCGTATATTCTGTATATCAGCAGGATAAACTCTGCAACAACCGCCAATTACTGCAGCACCTAAACTTATCCAATCTAATACATACGTCTCTAATGGAACACATTTGTCTTGATCAATCCATTCATCCGTTTTCAAGTCATAAGTTTCCCCTCGATTACTGTACACTATCAAAGGAGGTAAATCCTTACCATTCAATAAAACGTGAAACGATTTGAAAAGCGGTACTACAAACTTAAAAAGAAAATTAATGTTAAATAATTATAGCATTTAGAAAATTTACTACTGACATATTCTCCGATATTTAATTTCAAAAAGTATTTATTTCTTAAGGGTTATGCAAAATCATCCATAGATCTTAAAACATATTCTTGAAAAGTTCCAAACTCTATACTTATATAAGAAGTTTTAAAAATCAATTGAGAAGTACAAAAATTAAAATATAATAAATTTTCTAATTAAGTTTTAACTATGGAGGTGGTAACAAATTTTACACAGACTTAATTTTTGTAATTACTCCTTTCAATTGCGCATAACAAATAAACACTTTTTGAAGCCAAATGATCATTTTAATCAAACCAAGTTAATTTATTTACCTTTGGATTAACGCAGTTAACACCAATACCAAATATTCTATCTCTAGCATTTGCTTCTTTTACCATGTCCCATAAAGATTTAGCAGCGGTGGCAAAATTGTCACCGTGAGCTAAATGTATTTCATCTTTGCATTGAAATGATACCCAAAATTTTACATTAGGGTAATCATTTAAAATCATTTCAGTAACAGCTTCAGCTTCCATTTGACATGGAATTGTTTCTATAGCTAAACCATCAACATCTTCGGCCAATAAAGCTTCAATACGCGTACGATGCCAACCCTTTATTTCATCTTTAGAAACTTTATCAGTATACGATCCATTATATTCCGATCCATCATGTAACATTGCGCCATAGGGACCAATAGATCCTAATACTAATGGCATACCAGGTTCAAGAGATCCCTTTTCTTTTTCAACCATATCAACATATTTTTGCTTAGCTTCTTTGGCAAGTTGTACACTTTTACGCATTAATTGTATTGAATCTTCCTTTGATAGTTTTAAGTGCTTCATAAAACCTTCAACGCTTGATTGATAAGTGTTTGACAATATTATTTGAGCTCCATCTACAAATATACATTAATAGTTAATAGATGTTAGTACAAAATATGATTTTCACTATGTATGTATGTGCAATATAAGATAAAAAGAAAAAATACATTTACATATGTAAATGTATATGTACACAATAGGGTGGGTCACTGATGTACATATGAGAAAAAAATGAAAGTTCTCAAATCATATTCTAATAGCAATATTTTTTTGTCTTACATTAAAACTAATAAAACTTGCTGCAGAAACGTCATATCTTAAGCTCGCGCCGGAGCTCCTAAGAATTAAGTATTAAAAAAATACTTTTTTTTTCATTTTAATATTTTATTTACCATCAATTATTATTAATTAAAAATGTTTTCATTTATAACTTATAACAGATATAGTTATCTAATAGAAATATTTTTTACCTGTACTAAGCCCTCAAATTGTATTTCAAGAAGCTGGCCTTCAATTTTCTAAGTCGTTAGGATACAGTAACATGCTTTTCTGCAATAAAATACTATGTTGCTATGAAAAAAGGGATATGATCGTTATATTAAAAATGTAAGAAAATTGAAGATCAAACTAAAAATAAATTAATATTTTACAGGTATCTAATGCAGACAAAAATACAAGATATTTACGCTATTAGAAGTTGATACGAGAAAAATTCATAACAATAACAATAAAAACCATTAGAGGTTATCTTGTTAAAAATAAAAAAACTGAACAAACAGTTAATTTTTCTTCTTTAAATTCTATCTGAATCAAATCAATGTCATCAATGTGCGGTTTGTGACAAGGAAACTAGTGGAACATGTTGTTATTATGCAAAATCTGTTGTTTCGTACCGGGACAAAAGCATAAGTATTCATGCAATGTGTTTAACCAGCTTGAAAAATCTCAATCTAAGCGATATGTGTAGAGTATATGGATAATTCTGATAATTTCGAAGCATCCTTCAAGACCGAAATGCGTAAGGGTATTTATTACTGCCCTTGAAAAACTATGTAGGTTATGTTGATAGCTTGCTGGTAAAAAAGGAAAAACAGATGCCAGCCCACTTGGGCCCAAAAAATTATTATCCTTTTCTGCTAACTTAGGGAAGAAAGAACAATCGTTCAAGTAGTTTAGCCACATTTTCTCTTCGCTCTAAGGTCCTTACATAAAAGTTATAATATACAGAATAAATCAACGGATTTATTGGTCGATTATGGATAGCAACCGAACTTTAGTTGTGTCTCCAGTCGCCAACAATTTGTAGATAGCAGAAAAGCATTAAATAGAAACTGCAATTGACAACTCTCAGTATATCGTTTTCAATAACTTGCAGCCCACTGATGTACGGTTGCCATTCATAAACGATACCTTACTTACGTTCCAAAAAATCTAAATGAGTTTGCACAACGGCTGTGGGATTAACAAAGTCAAAGCGTGAACCCCACAATGGGTCACCATCGATACATTCTCCGACATGATTAGCCAATTGTGTCGAGAATCCACCACACTTAACTAACACTCTTTGTTGTGATTTGTGTAGTTCCATTATTTATGTTTGTATTTTAACTGTTTTAATAATACGCATTAATTCGTTCAATAGATATTATGTACTATAGTGTGAATAGAAAACTTTTACATACATACATATGTATGTATAAAGTTCAATTTTGCAAATCAATATACATACATATGTATGTATGTACATACTAGAAATTGTTTTCTTATTTTGTAGTATTTTTACTTCATTCGTTATTAAATAGTATATACATATGTATGTACGTATATAGTTTTTTTCAAACTATAAAGTTTTAATAATTTATTATTTTTATTCTTTGGTTTTTCAAAAGTTGCTTTGTAAGAAGAGACTTCCACAACACTTCTCCAACAAGATTTATAAACTTCTATTAACTCCAACAAAGAAAACAAAAACAAATCTTAAGGTAAAAGCCACAAACAGAGCTCTCAGGCTAATTTTTAAAGCCTATCCCCAATTTTCGATTTTTAATCTCTAAAAACTATCAAAATAAAGATTTCTTTATCATAAAAGTATGTTAATTCAGCCAAAATCCATCATGAATAAAATGGACATCAACATCATAAAACTTTTTATTTGTGCTTTTTATGGTATTTTTTCATTATAACAAAGTGACGAATATAAAATTTTGTGTTCATAGCTCGTCTGGTTATGCATATTTCGACAGTTCATTGTTGGTTCGACGCATATGCCAAAAAATCGGAATGGAGAAAAAGGGCCAATAAGTTTTCTCAAAATTTACGCGAGAGTTTTTTTTGTATTTCTACCACAGTTAGTTATAAGTCAATATTCTTTTATTGAAAATATATTGTGTCGCGTATGCACTGTTTTATTTTCTTTGCATACGTATACTAAATGACGCGTATTGCGTAACTTGTTACCTTTATGTTCAATTTCTTTTCTTACAGTCCAGTTGAAGCAGTCGGCTTAGAGCCATCAGAAAGTCAGCGAAAAATACTTTTTTCGCAGATATCTCGAAACACTCGTATTTGTTACGTTGTTTGAATAAAAACGGGTTGTACAAACTTTCATGGGGTCCACCCGTTGGTTGATTTGACGTGGATTAAGTCAAATACCTTTCATATTTTAATAATATATGACAGAAATATAAATAGTATGAAAATAAAAGGGGTTAAGGAAGAAAAAGCTTCAGCAGAAAAATTGTATCTCCTCATCCCAAAAACATCCCCGCCTTAAATATGAATCCCTTAAACAGAGAACACTACGATCAAAAGAACCATGGGCGAAATAAATGAGGTAAACAATGAAAACATTTACATATGTATGTATATTTTGTGACTGTCACACCAAATCCATACATAAAAACTATTGCTTATGTTTTTTTTTCATATTAATTGACATTCAAGAAGTAATTAGTAAGGGATCAGCTCCTTTATTATTTTATCATGGATAAACCAATGAAACCGGATCGAACAGGTAGTAGTGGCTCTACAGCAATAAAAAATTTGTTGTAGAAAATACCTTACTAACTGTTAAAGCTTGTACAGAACCGGATGGCAGTGTTAGCACAGTTGAACATCTGACATATTTCAAACATCTGTGGTATTTGGCAGTTTGACAACAGCCATGTTGTTATGTATATTATCATCGTAAATTTAATTTTACACAATTGACATCTAGTCAGGTTATGTTTTACGTTGCAAATGTCAAAATAAGTACAAAATACTTTTGTTTTTTTTCTGTATCTGTTTTCTGCACAAACAAAATACCTGTTGTTCTTGTGCTGTTGTAGTTGTTTTCCTTATACTGCCACCTACTTAAATACACCTTGATGCAAATAAAGTTTATAGTGGTACCAGATCTTTAAGCCTTTTCTACGATTTTTATGCGCTGTTTGCATCTGGTTGTCATAGAAAAAATGTTTTCTGTTAAATTCAAATGGTGACAGCAGACAGTCTGGGGATAAAAAATCATCAAAACCTGATTAAAGATTACGGCAAATAAATCCATTACATAGGGTAATATCATTCTTGGATGTAAAAATAAACTGTTCAAGGCGAATTCAAAACCAGAAAAATGTACCAAAAAAACTTAACAATTAAAAATTATAAAAGACAATGAGTTAGCAGCAGTCGAGTTCACCTGATATCATACTTTTTACAGAAATTAAAAAAAAATTACAATATATTTTTTCCTGGTTTTTATGAATTATGCTATGCCTTCTTAATTGCTTGTGGCATCTGTAGTTTTTAATTTCTATATTTTTTTGTTTCTATTATTTATACTTACTGTTATTTTATGGCATTCAATTAAAACAACATTATAATTTATTTTATGTAATATTGTTGCACAATTTTACTTTATTTTTTAAATATTGTATGATTGTAGTATGTATATTATGATAAATATATTGTTAGTAAAATTTAATAATTTTTAAATTCTCAAGCAAATAAAACACTATAAATATAAATAATATTTAAAAGAACCAATCGTTAAATGAAAAATAAAAAAAACAATAATAAATAAAAAAAAAACTTTGGTTAATTTTTTTGTAGGGATTCTATCGTTAACAATTAATATTAGTATAGATAAAATTTTTTTTAAATAAATAGAATTCATTAATTATTCATTTCTGTTGTGTTGCCAAGTTGCAACGGAAAATTCGTGATTGCCAGAAAAGCACTCAGTAGCAACTAAAATTGAGAATTCTTAGTTGCTTGTTACCATCCAGCAATATAAGGTATGGTTGCTATTCATAACCGATACATTAGTAATAATAAACATAATTGCCAGGAAGAACTACACTAATTCCATAACTAGTTCTAGAAAGGGTATCTAAAGAAAAAAATCGTTCTCAGAATAATTTTTGCTTGGAATAATTTTAAAGAAAGCTATGTATGTATATTGATTCGGCAAAATAAATTGGAGTTTCGGAAGTAGAACGATTTAGTTTTTAAAGCCACATTTCATATGTATAATAGTAGTTATACAGTTGCGATTAATAAAAATTATTCACGTAATTGCTTTTTTTTGCGAAAGAAACCCAATTTTGCAGTTTAGAAAAAAATGCACGTAAAAAAATTTCAATAAAAACAGTTTAGAAAAAATTAAAATTAATGGTCTTTATTAATTGGTTTCAATTCATTTCGTAATTGCTGCTGTGATCAAAAACCAAATTTTTCAAATTATATAGGTATTTATATGTATATTTATAAATAACAAATAACATATTACATATACATTCGTAAAATACTGATATTTTTTCATAGTGAAAAAAAAATCTTTCCAAAGTTTTAAGATAAGATAATAACAAGATAATGTTCGACTGATTAATTCACACCGTTTTCTAAAGTCCATAAAACACAAGCAAAATTAAAAACAACTGGTACACATATGTACACATATGTACATATTTCATTTCAATTTCATATTTCAATTCTGGAAATATGTCACACGCAATTGGTAGCAGACAGTGTCCACCTTTGAACGAGCAATGAAAAATATAAATGTTGATGTCCCTGCCGAATATGTATATTGGTATCTGCAAACTTCTCGAAAATCCCACCCATTCAATGATTTCAAATATACTTTTTAATTTTATAAAAGCAATCGACCTGGACGCGGTAAAGGCGATGCCAAAGTAATGGACATCCGCGCTATTAACTACACTCTTAATGGCAAATGTTACCTCAAAAAAAAAAAAAAAATAAATAAAAAGAAGCAGTTTTCGAATTTGGTACAACTTTACCAGGAAAAAAAAAGAAGACTACAATTTTTAAAAACAAGCTTACCCAAAAGACCACCATAAATTTTATGATTATTTGCCTCATCAATGATTTATTTATTTTTAATCATTATTTTTTAGATTAACAGTAAAAACGTGTATGAATTAAATTATATATTTTTTTTTGTCAACAGCAACGAAATATCTGTAGTCGCCATAATAAAAAATAAAACATAAAAATAATCTTTAAACAAGAAAAATAAAAATATAATTAAAATTAAAGAATATCTGCTAAGTTCACATTGAAAGTAAAATATCACAAAACTGAGTCCCAAAACAACCTACAAGCTTGAAAAAGATTTATTTTAAAATTTAAAGATTAGTGGTATTTTAAGATGAAATAAAGAAAAAACTACGTTTAAAAATTAAAAAAAGTTAACCCAAAAAAATATATATATAGCTTTTAGTCTCTCCTAAAGAATTGAAAACCAAGGACTTAGCAGATTTGCTGACTCAGCAAACGATATGAACATAATGTAAAGCTAAAAAAGCAATTACTTATACACACATATATGTGTATGTATGTATAAAAAGTAATAATTTTTGTTCTTGAAAATTATTTATTTTATTCTGAAAAATTATAAATAATATATGTATATTTTTTAATAACATTCTTACTGTGTTATAAACAAAATACTTTTTACGAGTATATATTTTGTTTTTAAAATAAAATAAAAATATTAACAATATGTAAAAAAATAAATATATTTTTAGTTAATTAATTGTATACGAACATGATCTATCTATCATCTTTTCTAAACAGTGTTTTTAAGTTTTAAACAATTGTTCAATTCACAACCTATTGTATGGTATGAGTTATATGTTACATAAACCTTGTTGCTAAATTCCACAAAAACATGTTTTTAAACAAAAGTTTGTATAAAAATTAGCAATAATATTTATACAATATACAGCTCATACATTCGATTGTGAATTGGGCAATTGATATTGAAAATTATACCAATATATGTATGCACATAAATAACCTTTTCACGCATATTCAAATATAACAAATTTAAATTCATTTATGAACTATTCGTTCAGGTATTCGAAAGAAGGTTTAGAATTATTTAATAATTCAAATAGAAAAAAACATCCTGAAGTTTTATTAGAACATTTACATCAATTCGGAATTTTAATCGTTTTAGAGATCAATCCACTGCAAAGTACGAAAAGATTTTAAAATGTGTATATGATGAGAGCTACTTCTGTGTGTCAAATAAATTTTTCCTTAAAAAGAATAATAAAGAATCAATCGATCAGTTCTTATGATCTTCTTATTATGTATATGCGTTTTGGAATTAGCAATTGTAAAATTTCTTGAAAAATTTCCTGGCTTAATAACGAAATTTTATATGTATGTACATATGTATGTATGTATTTATGTATAATAAAAGCAGCACTACAAGAGTAAACAATAAGTTCATATTAATATAAGATGATTACGATGCATAATAAAGTAGTAAGTATAAATCAAATTTAACTTAATTTTATGTACTATACTCGTATGTATTTAATATTAATATTATATAAATGTTTTAATAATAAATTCAACAATAAAAATAAGTATGTATATGGGATAATAATAATAATAATAATAAAAATAATAATAATAATAATAATAATAATAATAATAATAATAATAATAATAATAATAATAATAATAATAATAATAATAATAATAATAATAATAATAATAATAATAATAATAATAATAATAATAATAATAATAATAATAATAATAATAATAATAATAATAATAATAATAATAATAATAATAATAATAATAATAATAATAATAATAATAATAATAATAATAATAATAATAATAATAATAATAATAATAATAATAATATGTATGCAAAAAATTGTAATAAAAAATATTCAAAACAGTATTTTTTTCAAGAATAAAATATAAATTAAAAAAATTTTGATAATTTATATATGTATTAATGGTTAAGCATTTCGCTCCAGTAAAATATTTATTTGACAGTTTATTTTTTTTTTAATTTATAGAAAGATTTAATTTAAAAATGGAAACTATCAATCTTTTAAACATTGTAGTTTATTTTATAAATGTAAATAAAATAGATTCTTAGCACATAATTAAAAAAAATAATAATTTCTGCTCTTAGAGGTTTTTATTTCTGGTAGAAAAGACTTTATAAAATTGTGTATTCTGTGTATGTTAAGCATAGTACTTTTAGTATATTAAATGTCTTCTTTCTATCCAAACTGTAATGATATTTGGAAATAATTGAAATAAAAAATTATAAAAAACAAGCTATTTTACCATACATAATACAATATACAGTATATTAACTCATTTTGAACTCTTATCTATTATGAAGTATTTGTGTATTCATACTTTTCTTCAATATAATTTTGTATAAATATATATTTAATTTGTTATTACTTTAGAGTCCTTATATTTGGTTTTTTATTTGTCTTCTAAAAGCTTTCTGAGTATTTATATATTTATATATTAAGGTTGTGTGATTTTGTATTTCTGCAATTAAATTTCATTTTTAAGGCATTATTTAAAAGTGAACTTTTTTGAATACTCTTATAATAAACACAGAAATCCGCCACAACAACACCTTTTGAAAGCAAATCATCAGTGGTCTTCAATTTTATCATTTTTTTTTAATAATATATTCTACGAACTTCTATATTTTGTTAAACTTAATAAATAATATTTTTTAATCGAGCTCAACATCGGCATTTTGGAATGTACTGATGAGTAATAAAGTGCGTTCTTGAACGTATTGGGTTTATTTCAATATCTTTTATCAAAATTTTAAAACATTATACATACAAGTAAAAAAAACATACATAATTCTGAACATTTTTGCAATGACACAGAGGCATATTTGCAAATGTTGTTGATATACAATCGCATCTGTTTCAATACCGCTCTAATGTTATACGAGTCAATTGGCAACTAAAAATGGGCAACAACGCCCATAATATTGTTTATTTTTCTAAGTTTATTCTAATATTTAGTATTGTTTCGAAACTCAATTTTGCACAACAAACTTATTTAAGATTGCAAAAGTGTGTACTTTTAATTGCAACTTTGCAAAAGAGAAAATAAGGATAAAGCAGGATAAATGACAAATGATATATGTATGTATATGGCTTTTTGAGACAGTTGCAATCTTGTGTATCTTATTGCTAGATCTAAAAATTAGGACCTTCGTAATATCCCATTTATTGTTGTTGTAAAATAAATAAAAAAAAATTTTTTTTTGAAATCTACAAAAGGAGTTTAATTATATCCAATTAATGCTTATAGCACCATGATATAATTGACTAATTAATTAGGAAGGAACTATCACATTACTACTTACTTAGTGTGTGTCGAAGTGGACGATGACGATTTTAATACTTTCTGAATAATTTGTTTGAATTCCTGTTTTAATGACTGTTTAGTCACAGGCTTAATTCTCTTCTAGGAGAACAGATTATTACGCCGTTTAAGAGAACCAAACTTTTTTTCTGCTTCTAAAAGTGCCTTCTCATTGCGTACAACTTCAAAGGGCAATGCTGTTGCATGAGTCAGGCGGCCAGAGGAATCCATTTCTTGATCGGATGGAAAGTCTTCAAAGGACATGTTGCTAAAGCCGGTTTTAACTGAATTCTTAATGGAATTCGATTGGAAGGAAGAGTTGCCAAAAGATTTGCCCGAAAACGAAATTGAATTGTTTTGTGTCACAGAAGTAGTATTGGTAGCATTGTTGGATGATGACAACATATTTTCATAGTCTTCTTCATCATCGAATTCATTTTTGTGTGATTTGTATTTGGAACGTTGGTGTTTCTGTTTTGAGGGACACACGCTCAAAGATGTCGACGATGAACCCAAAGCTGAAGTCGCAAGACCGGTGTTTGAAGAAGACGATTGGGTGGTGTGATGATCACCCGAAACTTTTTTGTATGAATTTAATTTAACTTTTTGTGACAATTTAGCCGGCAGAGTCCTTACGCCTATATGGCTCTTTTTTTCCTTGTGTTTCGTAACTGTGGGTGCTATTGATGGTATATTTGTTACTGAAAGACTGGATGATGAGACTGATGCCTTTGTTGAATCCACGTCGGCTTTATCTTTAGCATACAAAACAACTGGCTCTTCTTCATCGTCTGGCGTAAAGTCCGAGCAACGTTCTTGAGAAATTTGAACAAAAGCACTATCAGCTATTGGAAACATAGATTTATCTCTACCAGGGGAAGCACATAAATGGGATGGCAAAGTGGTGACATTAATTGTGGGCAAGGTGGACGTTGTTTTCCCCAGAACTGTGCTGCCTTGCGTATTCAAAGCAATTTGCTTAGCATGCGAACTGTTCGGATTCTTCAAATCAATTTGCTTTGACCTTACCGATGTTTTGGGAGGGGGAATCGCATTAAAAACTTGTGCTTTAGGTTTTTTAGCTGCGGAGCAAATTAATGCACCGGAAGACGGTAATGGTGGAACGTTAACATAAGTAGCCAATGGAGTAACATTCACATTCAACTTTTGGGATGCTGACATATTTTTAGGGGTTTGTTGTTGATGTTGTTGAGGAGTAGAAAGTGTTGGTTCTGGTGTTTTATTAATTATAATAGAATGATTAACAGTTACCAGTTGGGGCCTAGAGTCGTGTGTCTTTGGTGTCGTGTATGTCGTAGAAGTGGGAGCGGTAGTTTTAACTTGTATAATATTGTTTACTTTTTCACAACTAACAAGATCGTGTTCAACGTTATTTATGCATTTACTAATTACCTGAGGAAACGGTTCAGAGCCGAACAAATCCCGCTGCTCTGTTGCTGTTGCTGACGCTGTTGAAGCTGCAGTTAACGTCAAAGATGTTGGTGGTGCTGCAAAAGTGCGAATTGATGATGACGATACCGTTGCCGAGGCAGAGGTAAGTGAAGCGTTAGTTGAAATAATTGTTACCATGCCATAATGTGACGAACTTTGTATATGTTGGCTGGATGTTGCATTATCCTTTTGTAATTGTGAGTGCTGTGGTTGTTGTGGCATAGATTTAATAGGATTAATAAACGGATTAAATACAGGTTCATTAAACTCATCTAACTGTGAGTGCAGTGGATTTGATTGTTCAGTGTTTATTGGAGTTGGTTTTGCGATTACTTCTGCCGGTAAAGGCATATGAAAATCAGAAAATGTGGATTTTACATTTTTAACTGGGGTCGATGTCCATATTTCTGCTGTCTGATTTACCGACATCTTAACATTTGCTCTCTCTATTTCTGTTGATTTTTTTGTGGAAGCAGTTTTGGGTAGTAATTTAGCTTTAAGTGGCAAACCCTGTGGCATTTTAAATGGAGCCATAGCAAAAACGTCCAATTCTTCTGCGTCTTCTGAATGAACTTTAGTATATTTTTTATTATCGACTTTATCAAGTGTATCGTGAGAAATAGAATTGTCGGAGCTTGAAGAATTAACATTCGAATCTGTGGAGTCTCCCGAGTTATATGCTAACTCATCATCAAGCAGCAGCGGTTTATCACCTAACTTATTGATGTACTCAGCTGAGGTGGGACTAAGCTCATTTTCTTCACATGCCATATTAGTTGTGACAGCCGCAGTTTGTCCATTAGCTTCGTTGTAAGCGGCTTGTAATGCGGCAATGCGATCTTTTTTTCGCATTCGCACTTTAACAACTACTCGGCTAATGTCATCTTCGTGTGTAGTCACAGATTCACATTCGGCATGATAGGCCGATGAGTTGCATGTTTTAACGCTTTCACTTATGCCATCCATATCGGGTCGTTTCAATTTTGCATGGCGTTTTAAAATACTATTCATTTGATTTTCATCAAAGAAGTCATCATCTTCGGCTCGCAAATCCGAAGCCGAACCAATCGAGTCAGCATCATCATTGTCTTTATTGGCTTCATCGGCTGCGGCAACAGCAGCTGCTATTTCTGCCGCCTGTTGCTGTTGTTTTTCATGTTTTTCCAAAGCAGCATTTACTTGCTGAGCCGCTTGCTGCGCAGCTGAAGATGGTCTCTTAGTGGTTGTCTTTTCTCTAAGTTTTTTGACAATTGGGACTTTGATTTGTGTTTTGTCCACTTTATGATAGGCTGCCTGTTGTATTTTATGAATAGTGTCTGGTATATTATTGGAAACAATCTGTTTAAAGATGGCTTTTTTTGAATTGGTTATTCCGGAACTGTAATCATCTTGGAAAAATTCTGAATCAGAATCATCTGATGTGGCCTGATCATTGCTACGTAGTTTTTCATACTTGTTACGATCTTCTAATGGTAGCTTAACAAATCCCGCTGAAGCTAAAGCCACAGACGAGCCACTTAAATTAACTAACGCATCATCTTGGTCTTGATGCAAACCACTGCCTCTGTCTCCAACACCACCTTCAGAGTCCGTTTTCAAATTATTTATCAGAGAAGTTTTCTCTTCACTGGATACTTCTAATGTTGGAGACAAAAGCCACTTAGATGATGTTGATGACGTGGTACAACCACCGCAGTAGCCACCACCTCCTAAAATGTTGGGATTCGTTAATATTGTTGTTGCATTTGTCGTATTGTTGTTTCCCAAAAAGTATTTAGCTGTCAAAGAAAATTAAGTTCTTTTATGCGATAAAAAAGAAATGAACTGAAAATTGTGTAAGTATGTATGTATGTACATGAGTAGAACATTGAGAAACTGTGAAGTGGGTAGTAGGTAATGGCGTGTGAATAAGTGAGCGAGTGGATGGGTAAATAGATATTAAGATGGATGTTAATTATTAATATATGATAAGTCTAGGATAATTTTTTTTTATTTCACGTTTCAGTAGGACCTACATATCTTCTGAACAAACTACAAATACTTTATTGAAGACAATTTTACAAAGTTGTCTGCAATTTATTTAGTTATTTTGAATTATATATAGAATATTTGTATGCCTTATTTTCACTTTAAATTCACTTTTCAATCATAATAATAATTTTACTCTTCAATAATAATAATAATAAGAATAAGCAATTGGAAACTGAACAAAACATGGTCCAGTGTGTGGAACGAGTTTATATTTTTTTGAAAACGAAAGAAAAGATCAAAGAAAGAATATTGAAAAATTGAAAATATTCTTAAAAAATTATTTAACAAAATACACTTTTTTAAAAGTTTAAAAGAAACTGCTGGGGTGGAATCGTAACATCCGTATAATTTTTCGTACTATGACTTTCTTAAACCGATGATAATTCGCAATAATTTGAAATGTAACATACATTATCGTATGACTGACTGAATGGGCATTATTGCAATTGTATTTCACAATGCCATTAAATTCAAGCGATTAGCGTAGCATTTAATTAATTTTCGTACGATTGCCGACACGATAACGGATAAGACGATTCCATACCTGTTTTAATAACAATATGTATTCGACTTTTTATTGTTGTTAATAATTAAAAATCCAACCTAAAACTAAAATTCAGCATTTAACTACACTTGTTAGTTTCTCACAGAAGCCTATAAATCTGATAAATTAGAAAGAGTGAAATGTTCATAGGACCAAGTTAATGCCTCTCGGTAATTAATTTCAATGTATTTTTAATACAAAGTTTTACTAATTAAATGAAATATTAGTTTTGGGAAAAATTAAAATTAATTTTAAATAAAAAATTCCCAAATAAAATACTCTTAAAATCGAAACTATATACACACCTGCTTAAAATAATAGATACACCTTATAAGAAGATATTAAACAGACGTTAAACCTAGAATTTGCCTCTGGAATATGGACAGTATTAGTTTTTTCCATAAGAATTCCATCTAGCGAACGAAAAATAGGGCAAGTAATTACATTAAGTTGATTTAAATAAATACATTGATTTGAAACATCAAAAATATTTTATCATTATAAGAGATACAAATTTCTCATTTTAATCCTGTTGTTGTTTTTTGTTTGTCCCTTCGTAAAATAGTAAGAATAATTGTATTTTTGTTAAAAATTTTATAAAAAGCTATAAATAATATTATTCAAACCATGAGCTCTTGGAAACAGATGGTCGGATCATCGTAGTTGAAAAAATATACTTTTACTTTTGAAATTGGTAATAGCGTCAGTCCACCTTATCTTCGTTTTGTGCAAGTCAAATTGCCGGCAGGAATAACCAGAGAACTTCCACTAATTCGGCAAACAAAACGGAGAACAAAAATAAATTTATGTGAAAACGACTAATGTAAACCGCCATAATAAAAACAAGTTTCATGCCAACCAAAAAATACAGCTAACCACTGTGGAGCCAATGTCATGGTTTAGGGATGCCTTTCATTTAAGAGTATGGTTCCAATTTATCTCATTGAGAATGAATGTAGATGCAACGGAGAACATATTATTATTATTTCAAGCCAATCTCCCGATCTAAATTCCATAAAGAACTTTTGATGTTGTGTAAAAAAAGAGATAGCTCAAGACAGTTTTTACAAATATATAGATGATTTAAAATATAGAGGAAAATAAATGTGTATGTACTGGATATTATTCTAATTTTAATATTATACACAATTTTTACACAGTTTTTCCTTAATTCTATCTATTATAATGAGTAGCAAAATTGCATACAAAGTAAAGGAATTGCCTAATTTTTTACTATTTAAGAAGTGTTTTTATTTTATTTGCATTCTAAATTAATTGCAATAAAAATTAATAGGTTTTTTGTGTTTAAATTTTACAAAATAATGTTTTCTTTTTAATTTACTAAAATAAACAAAGGTGCATCTATTATTTTGAGCAGGTGTGTAATTACTTAGTAAAAGCCAGTATGCAGTTCTTCAGCTTTGAAATTTTGCATTTATGTATTTCTACACGGAAAAAGAAATGCGTAGAATTGTGTAGATAAATTTCTTTGTATGCACACAAATTCATTATTTTTTTAATAACAAAAAGATGAAAAAACTGACAAATTAGTTACATGACACAAAAAACTATATTTAAAGAATTTCTTGACAAACAAATGTTGAAATGACAGGTAAAAAGTCGCCCAAAAATGGCGTTACGTATTATATGAACTGTCCCTAAGAGCTGCGAGACTTGTTGGAATTTTTATTAATTTTTTTTACATGGCATTACTGAAATTCCTGTACAAATGTTACACATTTTTTTTGCTATGTCTTTCGTATAAACTTGGTAACCTTTTGAAATTTATCTCTGTATATATCAAAGTGTTAAAGGGATGTGGTATGTACTACATAATAATACTAAGATATTTAAAAAATCGCCTAGGAATTGTACTAAGCTTTTTTATAATATCGCACTTGTTTAACAGTACTGTATTAACTCAAAATTTTAAAATTTTCAATAGAAGAAAAATACTTTTGGATTTTATGTTGAAAATTATATGAGAAATAATTTTGAAATCTTCAATTTTTCTACCAAAATATAGACAAAACAATGCGAAATTTTTAAAGCCGATGGATATAAATATTATCTGCAAAGCAAAACATTCGAGTTAATACACTATTGTTGAACAAGTGCGATGTGTAATAAACTACCAGGCAATTAAGTGACGCGCACAAAAAAAATTTATAAATAAAGAAAACTTGGGATATTCGTTTGGAAAAGTTTATACATAATTGCACTGATATCGTCTGAAAACAACAGGGGAACGGAACAAAAAAAAAAAATAAAATCATTATTAAAAAAATAATAGTTTTGTACAACGTTTAAGGCCAATTTAAGTTGAAAATATGTATGCATGTATTAAAATGTATAGTATACAATTTAATACATACATACGTACATACATATTAAAAAAAATAATAATAAACAAATAAATTAGAGCGGGTTTTAAACTAGAAGTTTATAAATAAAATTTAACCTAATAAATTAAACTGAAAAAAGATAGTACGAAGACTTTATTTCTTTCACTTACACATAGTTTTGATAATTTGCGACATTTGTTTAGGTTAATTATGGCGCTACTACAACAATACAACTTAAAATTAAAACATTTTAGTGTAGTAAGCTTTGATTAGATTTTATTTACATTAAGTTAATTGACTTTTTTTATTATTATTTTATTTATAGTTGAAACTTCGAGTCTCAAACCTGCTCTAAATGTAAATATGTACATAACTGCTTCTGAATAATTTTGAAAGTACAATATTTGTATAGCAAACAGAAAAAAATATTGAAACAATTCAAATATGCATATCTGTTGTGTCTGCATAAAAAGTAAAATTAATTTCGTTATTTTCGTTTTTAAAGTTTTTCATAAATATAATTTTAGTTTATTTAGTGAAATATAATATTTTCATAATATGCATACATTTCATTTAAACTTAAGCTAAATATTGATTTATTTCTTCATTATTTATTGTATTACTATTTAATTGAAAATATGTTCAACAAATAATCAAAAACATTATTTTTTTTTAAATAAAACTTATTGTGGCCATTAATTAAATATTTTAAACTTGTATTTGACATTTATATTATAATATGGATACATTATATAAATATACAATATGTAGAATTTAATATATAAGTTTTATTATTGGAATATAGATATTATAGCAAAAATATTTAATCTTTTGAATAACTACTTTTAATTTGTTTATTCCCTTTAACTTCAATTCATTCTAAAAAGTGATTGCTTTATTTATAATTTGTAGACATTTGTTTTATTTAAGCTAAAAGTAATTTGTGTTTTTTTATGTAAAGGAACTTCTTCAAAATTCTTTTTTCAAACATTCACGAATTAAAAAGTTATAAACGGAAAATTTCAATTGGGGAACTTTCATTTTATTTGATTTGTGTCGCTCAAAAGCTGTCTATTTAGATCAATGGAGATTCTTTATAACTCACTGTTATGTACGCTCTCGTGAGTGAATTATTTCTTTACTTCTTACCATCAAAAGTCTTCAAAATCTTTTTGTAAGAACTTGTTGCACATTGTTTTCCGCGAAAATCATGTGAGTTGTGCGTGTGCCCATCTTTACGAAAAATTACAAAATTAATATTTTTTTACTAGTCTCTTTTTAGAGAACATACATAATTAATTTCATGCAAATTTTTTAATTTAAAAGTATTTAGTTAGAAAACTTTCATCGTATTTCCCAACGAAAAGGTAAACATTTAACGTATTTATCTACAGTGGCGGACGTGTAATTAAAACATAAATATGATCTCTTGGATAAAAAAATAATAAATGATGGTTTTATAAGGCAAAGCCATTTATCGGTTCCACAAAATTCTGCCTTTAACTGAAGGCAACTTGTAATAATGGCCCTAAATGTTTTAATTATATGTCCAAACCAATAAAACATTTTTTTATTTGTATTTATTTATTGGTACATATTCTACAAAGTAAATTTGCAGAATATGGTTGAACAAAAATGGCGCCGGTAACTAGACCATATATCCATGACGTTATTAACAGTATTTTAAAAATGATTTTGTTACTGACTATACCCGACCTATGCCTTCCAATGTGAAGGTAGTAGCATCGTGGTTGTCAACGAAATTCCACAAAAGAACCGCAAGACTATACGGTTATCCATGGCAAATCAGTCAACCAGTGCGAGCGAGACGAAAAACTCTCGAAGGCCAAACAACACACGCAAGCCTGACCGCACTTAAGATATAATTACGATGACGCGAGAGCTGTTCTTCAGCCCGGAGCTGCTTAACGACTGAACATTTTTTTGTATTTTGTCTTTACAGAATTTAAAATTAGCTATTTAACAAGTGGGGGACGGGGTCTTTCACAGAGGTTGAAAGCTCTCTCTCTCTCTCTCTCTGCTACCCACTTTGGTATAGCAAGAAGCGATTCCTCTGTTCGAAATTCCCAAGCATCTCACTACAACCGGTCTTTGATCAAGTGTCCCCTGGTAATGTCATTAAGACACCCGTCCAATGACAGCTAAAGTGAGAAGGCGTACGGTACTGAGTATCCAGAGTGCATGCTAGTACCGATGTGTCTCTGGAAACTAGGTGACAAACGACAACCTTTATTCACTGAAACTCAACTGTATTCTGCCGGCCTAGTGGTATGTTGGCAGCCCCAACTCTATTAACGGACGCTAGGCCCAATAAGCGATTCCTCTTAAAACAAAATTATTACTGAAACCGAAACAATGAAGAATTTGTCCTATGCTCCTTATAGAAGTTTAAAGGAACAAATATATATATTTAACAAGTGTTCTGGAAACTGTTAAGGTTTCAGATTTCAGAACTGAAATATAAATTATGTTAGCTTTTTTAATTTTGAAAATAAAACGAATAATTTACTATTATTACGAATGTTTTAATTATATGGCCACCACTGTATACCCAGTAAACACTTTGTAATGACATCTATACTTTAAAGAAGTTACATAACTATTTACTAGTGGCGCATTAGTAAAACGTGCGCTTATTAACTCCAGTCGAAAGTATGTATTTTTTAAAGTACGCATGCTCAGAGAAGGAAGTTTTAAGCGCGTAATAAAATACTTGCGCAATAGACCAATGAGTAAAGCACTTGACATTAAACGCAACAATTCCCTCAAAAACACGAGTTCAATACTCACATCATACATTTAATTTTTATTATGTTTTGTGTATTCATCAACTAATAATTCTGCTTCCATTTTTATGTCGTTATTTGTAATCCAAGGTGGTAAGTACTTGCCTCCAATGACATCGACATGTTAAAGTAATCAGTTAAAAGGCCAAAGTAGAAGTAGTGAAAACTTTGTCCTTTACTTTATCATCACAGTTTCTACTGGGTATGTACTTATATATTTAATGATCGTAGGCGAAATTTTGTAAAAAAAATTTGATTGAAATTAAAATTTTATGACCTAGTTAAAAATTTACAAAATGTTGATTGATAGCTTTTAAAATATTGAAAATTAAAAAATAAAGAAAATGTTTTCCTAAAAATTGATGCCCTTATTCATTCACAAACGATCAATAAAGTTATTGTAGGTTTAATGTTGGATTTTTATATGGGAAACCCGGTTTTAATGTACACATTAACTTTATTAATCGTTTGTGAATAAAGCTATTAGTCTTTTGGCGCTTACGATTAAACGTATTCAAAAGTTCGATAAATTGATTTTTTTACACGATTTAGTCTTTAAATTAATCACAACGGACCCACTGGATCTGCGAGCAGAAGTATCTATATAAAGTACACTAGCCTAACCGAATATTTAAATAAATATTCGAAAATCGTTGAACGAACTTCACCCATGATTTGCTAGTCAGGAAATGTTTGCGTAACAAAACCGATCTTCAGGAAAAGGCTGTTATCGACTTAAGAGAAGTTTTTTTTAGTTATACTTTATTTCCGTATTTCAGTTTAAGTTAAGCTTAAATTTCTTAATTTTTAAAAATATCTGAACTGAAAACATTTTTATAGGTATCGTAAAAACACATTTCCAACAACCAATTAAAAACCGAAATTAGCTAACATTATTTGTGACGCGACGTGTTAAAAGGCACCTTAACTTGCCAGAGTAAAATTTTCAGTACAGGAGAAGAAAACATGAGTTTAGGTCAAAATTTCATGTTTAGTGTGTTTTCCCACCAAACGCTACCTATGTAAATGCATATGTATCTCAAGATCAATTATAACTTCATTTTTATTGTTTCCTTTTAATTTCTGGCAGTTTTATCTTATCAGTTTAAAAACAAAGTCAAACATATTGCTAAATTTTATCCGAAATTATCTCAAATTTTAGTATCAAAAACACACCTCTCCAAGATAAGTTTTCTTTTGTTACGTCGCGACACATATATTTATTAACGTTCGGGTTTGTTATTTGGTGGTTGGTAAAGATTTTAGAGAAATTTCAGTTTAATATTTTAATCTGGAAAATTAAAAATTATTGAAGAAAATTTTAAGGTTTTGATATGGAAAAAGATGAATAAGAATAAGTTTTTATTGGATTGTGAAAACAACTACTGTTACTTTTAATTTTTAATTAAACCGAAATATCGGATAAAATAAATCATTTATATTTATTTTCTGGACCTAAAGCTTGAATAAATTATTTAATAAAAATGTCGAATAAATCAGAATAATTTTTGATAAAGATGAATACTTATTTTGTTAAAATAAGAATGTATTCTATAGTCAATATTAGAATTGAATTATGTAATTGTATTATATATATGTAACGTTCTTATTTTCAGTTCTTACAATAAATTTTCGAAATATTGCACATCAAACAAATTGTTTTGATTTTTTAAATATCACATGGTCAAAAATTTTTTTATGTTTAAAGGTGTATGTATAATTTTTATAGTTTAACACGTTGACTGTCATCTTATAAAAAAAATATTCGGAATCAATTTCATAATACAGATTCATAACGGTTGCTGAAAACTTCCTCTATTTTCAATAAAGAAAAACTCGAGTATCACAAAAAAATTTACATAGTAAAAATAATCCACCTTCAGTTCCTAAAATATCTTAAAAAACAAACACAGTGTGTGCATGTAACACGGGAGGTACATTTGCCCTCATACCAAAAAAATGTGAGCCACCGGTGACATACATATGTACATGGTAGGCAACGTGTTAAGTGCAATGAAAATCAAATGATTGGGCGCTATAACAGCAAATAAATAAAAAATAAAAGCTTAAAATCAAAGAAAATTTATAATAGAAGGGTGCCCGCCCCAAAACGAATATGGAACCCTTAGTGTGCAAGTGAGACTCGCACTTTTCTGATTTACTTTAATCGTGAGTCCTTTTATTTGTGTTTCGAATAATCAAAGGATCGATGGTTACGCTTATTTACCTAGTCTGACTATAACTTAAGAAATTGTAATAATTTTCTGTAGGCAGTATTAATAGTTATCAGTAAAAGTTCCTTAATCAAAATAGACTGAGTAAGATAGTATTTATTGATCAATGCCAAATGAAACGTAAAATTACGAGTTTTCTATGCAAAAGAAATCGCTAAAAATGCAAGTGTTTTCTTAAAAATTTTAAATATTGTAGAAACTAATTATGATTTGAACAGGCTGAAAAACTATTAAAGATATTAAATATGTATATAAAACTTGGTTTAATTATAATTACGAGTAATATACAGCGGTCGACGGCGAATCGCCCGCATTCTAGTAATTAAATATTAACCATTTACATAAATATATACGGTAAAATACAAAAACAAAAAACATTCTAAATAAAGAACATAAAATTCTCTTACTTATCTCTCTCTTTTTACAAAATACGTATAGAAAAAACTCTGTCTTATTTCTACGCAAAGCAAATTGGACAAACACACATACACACTTTGTATGTGTAATAAGTATGCATGTATTGTTAGCAACTTCAGACGCTTATAGCCCCCAAAATACTAAACCGATTTAAATAAAATTAATATTGTGCACCTCTACCTAAAATCATATAAATTTTTCCGAAATCGGTTCAGCATTACGCCTGTAAAAGGGATCTCAAAAAACGTTTTTGCATATTAATAATATGGATACTGATTTTAGTCCAGGTTTACACGAAGACTTTTTTCCATGACTTCTTTCAAATCTCTCTCAGAGTTGTTTGTTGCACCGTTTTACCCTATTCGTCCATAAACTCGAAAGTATTTTTGTAACAAGGCGTAACCAAGTTTCATGTCAAATTTAATATTAAGAAAAAAACATATATGTTTACTGTTTATTTTACAATTGCAATTTGTAACAGTAAAACCTGCTTACATAGAGACACTATGCAAAATTCTGAATAATAGGATACGTAATCACATATTATAACCTTGACAAAAACTAATTTCCCATAAAATATATATGAATACATAAATATATTTATATATATATGTATGTATTGTATATATGTATAAAAAAATAATGCTATCATTATTCATACATATATTTTTATTGTTTTTGTATTAATGCAAAAACATTATGTATGTTATTCCTTTTATTCCATATATGTATGGAAAACTTAAAATAATTCTATAAATAAGTTTTTTTTAAATAAATTGTGCTAAGTTGTAATTAAATTGAATTATTATATGCATTTTTATACAATGATATGCCAAATAGAATTCTTGTTAAAACAATAATAAATTTTAACCAACGTTCGATACAAATGGCAAATTAAAATAGTACTTTTGAGTTATTTCTTATAAATTGTTAGAACCACAACCAAATTTTTAATTAAAAATAATTTACAATATTATCAGCACATTTTTAGAAACAAATAACAATAATAATAATAATAATAACAATCATATAATTATACGACCAATGTCAGTAAAACCACCACTTTTTGAAAGTATTAGATTATGTGTTTGGTGTGGGATGATGAGAGACGCAGGTGAGAAAATATATTTTTCTTTTTATTTGTGTTAGTTCAAATTTATAACTAAATATTTTATATTAAAGTTCAATTTGGTAAGAACCACAATAAGTCAATATATTTTGTATTTAATAATATATTTGTTATTTATACTATTTTTGTATAAATAGGATGTGAGTTTAAGATTTGTTATCTAATTGATTTTCATCTTTGAACGAAAAAAATCATGAAGAAGGTTAAGAAGAAAAAAGAATAAAAAACGTTTGCCTTTAATATTTTTTTTTTTGCTTTTTTTGGTAATGTAAAATAGAAAAATACATATAAGTATGTATAAAATCAAAATACAACTAGAAAACAGGGGCAGGAAAGAATATTTGGTAATAAGAAGAAAAATAATAAAATAAAGGTAAAATGTATAACCAAAATACGGATAAAATTAAGCAATTTAGCCATTACACTAATTGAAAATAGAAAATACAAAACTTTAAAAAATCATAACTCTCTATCGAATGACGACTGCATGCAGTAGCTCTTAAGTGTTATGTGTTCTTTAAAGATTGTACAAAGGCTAAGGTTTTTGTAAAGGAGTATTAGGGAGTTATAGGCAATTTTTAAGTATATTTAGTAAGACATATAAAAAATTAATAATAATAACAATAAAAATTTATGCTTTACCTCCAGTTTTACGTAAAGATGCAGCTTTTTCCCTTAAGCCAGGTGGCAAACTAAATGGTGCGGAGCCAAATGGATCCTCAGGTATTGTTGGAGCTATTGCAGCATTTACTGCAGCGGTGTTAGGGGGTGGTAAAGATATCGGACCCGAATCTGGAGTATTCGAATTGACAGAACCAGGAGTTGCAGCCATATAATTTGTTTCAGTTGGTGTAAGTGTTGAAGTGGTGGAAGCCGATTTTGCATTTATACCTTCAAATTTAAAAAATAAAAATTAGTATCTAGTTTTGTTTAGCAAATAAAGCTCATAAAATTAAAATAAAATATTTTTTGTTATTTTTATGCCATTTTTGGAGAGGATCCAGAAAAAATGGTTGTAAAATTTTCTGCTGAAAGCAATAAATTTTAATTTTGATTTGGTATTTCCATGGAGCTGTTTATTTCAATTTATTTTTCTTGTTAGTGCTATTGTTTGAAATCAAATTGAGAATATAGATACAATATCCATGTATTATACACAAATAAGTTAAAATACTTACTTCCTTGACTTCCTCTTTGACGAATTTTGTCGAATTCTGCCTCAAATATATGATCTTCAGTCATTTGACCAAATGGTTGTTCTTCAAATGGATTCCAAGTATCAACGCGAGCAGCTATAGTATCACCAAGTCCAAGTCCCATTCCCATTCCTATACGACTTATCTGTGATGTTTGTGTAGTAGTGAGTTCGGCATTTGAAACTGAAGATTGTGTGGTAGGTGAAGCAAATAAACCCGGATTAGAGCCTCCATGATTGTTTGTTGGTAGGCCACCATCACCACCACTTCCAGTAGACGAATTGCCGCTGCGGCTTTTAATAGATTGATCGTAAGGTGCTAGAAATTGTGAGGTTTCATTGGCAAAGGTTCTGTGTTGGATTTTTGAAATTTTTGCATAAAGAATTCACAGTTGGGAGTAGTAGTTTAGACCAGAAAAGTATTGGTTGGTAGTGCATTTAATGTGCCATGAAAATAAATTATAAGAAATTACAAGAATTAAAGTAGGGATGCCATTACTTTATAAAAATAGCAAATATTTATATGGTTGCCAAAATATCAATTCTACGATATTCTTTGCGGGGCCTAAATGCAAAAGAAATAAATATACACATTTAATTTGAAAATGAAATATTCAAATTTTAACAAAAACAAATTTGGCGTAAAAATACTCTAAATTTATTTAAAATTATATTATAAAAACTTTTCTCAAAAATATCGAATGATGTAAAAAAATAAAAATATTTTAAAGCTGGATTCGCCCATAAAATTTTTGTCCGGACAAATTTTTTATGGGTGAATCCAGGATTAAATGTAAAAATTATCTTTATTGCGTCAAGTATTTTATGGTTCGTTAATTACAAATGTAAAATTTTTTTTAAGAAAGATATATATTAAAAACTAATTTTTTATGACAACGGGACAGCTTACTGTTCTCGGAGGTCGCTATACATCAGGTTCCATCTGTGTCAAGTTAAAATGGTACCGACTTATATTTTATTTTGCAACAGTGTGAAATTTTACAACTATCTATATGCTTTTTTTTGAAGAAAGCGTTATTGAAATTTTTACGAGTGATCTTGTCAAAGTGTGCTAATGGAGATTTACTAAAATGTTCCATTAAATTAAATAATATATACATTTTTAAAGTGTTTCAATAAAATTGTTCTTGAATTGAACATTTTAAACAATCGGTGATCAAAATGTTGACATGTGTTTGTTTTTAATACTCTTTAAGAGCCAGCCAAATTAATAACTGGGATTAATGAACTCATAACTTAAATAAAGCAAGACTTTTTAACTTCAACACACATTATACGACCAATGTTATCGGTTTTATGTTCAAAACATATAGTAATTCAAGATTGAAAAGTATTTTTTCTTCGTCTTTTCAAATCCAATTCCGAGTACATTGGATTCTGTGACAACCCTGGATATATTTTTTTTTTGATTTTCAATGGAGTAAAACAAGTTTTCTGAAAATGTTAAAAAATTAAAAAAAAAATCGAATAATTCAAGTTTTAGGGTTACTATGGTCTTGCTGCGAGGCTGATGTTGCAGAGAGGTTGAATCATAAGAATGTTTAAATTATACAAATATTATGTCATTTATTTTTTTTATCAAACACGTTAGTCATGAATACTCACTTGTTGAAAGCAGATGTGTCACTAACATTTCGACGATGGCCGGAAGCATTATTTTGTGTAGATTTTGGTGGCGAAAGCAAATCAGCAATTGCATTGTCTCCACCACCAACCGCAGCAACAGTAGTTGTAGCGGTTGCTGTTGTTGTTATAGTTGCAGAATCTAACGAACTCATGTCGGTTTTAGTGTTCTTCAGCGATTCATCACTTGTGCCAGCTGTTTCAATTGTTTGGATTTGGGCTGTAGGAGATGCTTCACTGAAGGGATCTGGATAAACAGATGACTCAAAAAGACTATTTAATATTTCGGGAGCAGCAGAATTATTTTCTTGAATTAAAGTTGCAGTGCTTGAGACTTCTGCAGTCGCATCTGTTTGAGTTTGCGACTGAATTATATTTGCTGAAGGTGGAACTGGTGGTGGAGGTAATGAAGGCGCTATTGCTGGAAAAATTGCTTGGAATTGTTCTACTACGGGTTGTTGTGGTTGTGGCGACGTAATATTATTACGGGGTGAAGGGCTGGGAGGCAAACCCAAACCCAGGGATTTTTGAGGATGTGCGGCTGTAGATCCTTTAGGTCTTTGTCGTGGAGCGACACTTGTGCCAGACTCTACAATATTAACCGATAAAGGTTTTGAGGCCTTGGCAGCAGCAGCTGCTGCTGATAATATACGTTTGGCTTCTGACTCAAATGGGGGTACAGCTAATTGCTCAAAGTTCACCGCAGGTGATTTCTATCAGATAACCCAGAATATTGGCATTAATCTTATGGTATGTAAATTTTATTATGGTAATAAATATGTATATATATACTTACATGCAAATTTTGTACAGGATTATCTTTACCGGCTAAGCGAAATGCAACTTCACACACTTGCCATATATTTGGACGCTTATCGGCATCAGGTTCTAACATAAATTTGATTAATTGATGCATTCCTTTAGAATATTTAGAATTGTCAGGTATAGAAAAGGTGCCATTCTGTATTGCAAGAGTACTTTCGCCGAATGGTAAATTAAAGAAACATAATTTGTAAAGTAAACAACCTAAGGCCCAAATATCAGCTTTTGTGGTAATATTTTTGCCCCCATAAAGATCTACCATTTCTGGTGCCCTATATGAGAGTGTGGTATATTTTTGTATTTCTTCTTCAACTACTGTAACACCATGCTGTTTGGGATTCAATATTTTAGCAGTTGCCGAACCAAAGTCACATAAAACAAAATTTCCAGCATCGTTTTGCAAAATGTTTTCCACCTTCAAATCACGATGAATGATGGGAGTTTGACAGTAGTGCAGTCTTGAAACTGCTTCAGCAATATCACAGAATATTGTCAACACCTCTTGTTCAGTAAAACCAACTTGTAAACTGTAACAACAAAAATTGTTAGTACATAATAGTATATAAAATACGTGAATCTTATTGAACTGACCGGGCATTCATCATGGCCAGCATATGATGTTTACAGTATGGCATTAATAGCAAAACCTCACAAACGCCATTTCCAGTTGGTGTTATATTTGAGTCGACATATCCAATTATATTTTTATGACCACTCAAATTACTCTAAGGAAAAAGAAATAAACAAAATGATTTATAAACTAATTCACTTGTAAAAACCTAAGATGTTGTGTTAAACTTCATGGAATTAATTTAACTAAATATTACAATTAATGAAATAAATAAATAAATAAATAAAAACTTACCGCTATTTGTATTTCTCTTTTAGCCACATTCAGATCATGCTCATTGTTAACATACATACGCTTGAGAGCGTATTTGGCATTGCCTGTATTGGCTTTTGCCAGAAAAACCATTGCGAAGCCACCTAAAATTATGATATAAAACAATGAAAGAGAAAAAAAAAGGTTTGCTTATTATATAAAGGTAAACTCAATATAGAAAGTTGTCGAATCAAATTAAATGATTTTTGGAAAAAAGCACAACAATAAATGTTTGTATTTTTTTTACATAGATTGTATGTATCTGAATGCTGTTAAAGTGAATGAAAATTGAAAAGCTTATATTTTTTGCCGAAACAATTCATATACATTTTTAATATGCTCAGCGACAACCAGTGTTGGCAAAAACACGGGTTTTTTGTAGGGTTTTATTGGGTTTAAATTAAACTAATTATATCTAGTCTATACATTTATTATACTTTTTTTTAACTGAGGTAAACTATAGCGTAAGTTTGCATTTTTAGTCAGAAATAAAGAGACAGGAAGAAAAGCAATAATTTCTTTAAATTACAACAAGCAATGCTCAACGTCAAAAATTCGTTGATCGAACAAACGTAACAAATGTAAAAACTTTTTGGTACACTTACACATTTAGCACATTTGATAATTTTTGATTTAAACCGCTGAATGGATGATAACTAACTAATTCAATTACAAAATGCATATTGAGGGATTCAAATGGTAGTCATACAATTATATGTTTTAAAATAATAAAACGAGAAAATATGACGAAAAAGAACAAACACTATGAAATTTCTCTCACACTTCTCTCAAATTTCTACTGTTTGGATATGACAAAACAATAAACATAGTTGCAAAAGTCTTATTATTTTATGACTTTTTTGGTTGAAGCACAACAATTTTTTTTAACTATTGTAAAATATTAATAACTTATAACAATATGACTTAATAGGACACCTTTTGAATCCCCTAATTATTTCGCTCTGTTGTCAAATTCCAAAGTGTTTATTTATCTTTAATGTTTTTCTTGTTAATAAAAAATAAAAATTGTACTATCTTATCTATGTATATATAAATAGGCAAATACAAATTTTTAGATCCCTCTTTCTCCTTTGTTTGCCAACCGATTTACTTCATTCTTTTGTCAAGTGGTAAACATTGTTGAGCTTTAGTGACCCGATTATATATTATTTAAATCGGTTCAGTAATAAAGGAATAAAAGGCTCTTAAAGTTGACACCACTACAAATGCTTAAAATACACACGTACAAGTATAGGTTCAAGCAAAGCGATGAGTGTGGTCAAGAGTACCTACATACAAATGTATAGGTATATAAGTAATGATATTTTTTATGAATGTGCGTGTTTGTATGCAATTTTATTTGGTTTATTGTTTCTTCCATGGGGAAGGGAATAAGTAATTAGGTAGTTTCTTCTGTTTAAATGAATGCAACAAAAATAGATATACGTTTAAACTGGCGGTCGAATTTCAACCACTAGAAGTACTCTAATCCTAATAAATTTGTATATTTTATTTAAAAAAAAACCCCATCTGGGCGGGTTTTAAAAATAAATTGCCCAATAAAATCCAGCGGGACAGATCAATTAACGGTATTTATTTGAAATCGGTTTGCAAACAAAACAAATTTTGGAGTAAAAATACTCTAAATTTATTTAAAATATTATAAAAACTATTTTCAAAAATATCGAATGATGTAAAAAAAAAAAAAATATTTTAAAGCTGGATTCACATATAAAATTTTTGTATGCATGTCAATAGTGGAGTTATATGAAAGAGTTAATATGAATTGATAGATAACCTTATCGTTCTTAGAAGTCCCGGGATTACGGGAATTCTTTTTCTGAACAAATAAATAAACATAGTACACGTTTTTTATACATACATACAATTATGTATGTAAACTGCAGGCGTTCTTAGGTGGAGAATTCATGTTATTAAAAAATTACATTTATGAGATATAACAAAAAACACATTAAGTTATAGAAATAAATTCAGTTCCTATTGAAAGAAGTTTGACTTAACTAAAACGACGTTTGCAAAATTTCTTTAACAATCTAGCTTAAAATCTTTCTAGCTCTTTCCTTCATTTTCCTTAAAAGACAAATTTTTTCCTTAGATTATATTCACCCTTATTCCAGTTGTCAACATCGACGTCACGTCCATACAATACCAAGAAGACAATTTTTTTCCTTAGATTATATTCACCCTTATTGGGGCTTTTCAACCTGTTGTCGAAAACAACTGACTACTATTGAAAGGCTCATGTTATTTTCTAGACCTTAGAGAATAGAAATAGACTGCCTCAGTAACACAAAATTGTTCTCGAGAGCAAGTAGACAAGCCCAAATTTTTCGGTATTGTATTGACGTGACGTCGATGTTGACAACTGGAATAAGGGTGTTTGTTTTATTTTTTATTTAGTATGTAATTCGTCTTATTCGTTACGTTATGTATTTTTTATATAATGATGTGTTAACCTTTAGATATGTAGATATCTATGCATTTGTATGTATGTACATGCATATTTTTATTATGAAATTTTTGTATCAGATTTATTATGTTAATCATAAGTTAATCCAATTGCAAGACATCCCTGAAACTTCTCACTAATTTCAGAAGCAACGCGCTCGAAAATTAGATTAAAAAAATTTAATTTTATATGTAAAGATAAGTTGTAAATAAAGATGAATTTATAAATGAATGAATGAATGAAAAAAAATTTACAACGGTAACTCTTAAACAGTTTAGATGAAGTTTAAAGTAAAAACAAATGTACCGAATATACAAAATCTATAAATTTTACTGGAATTTTTAGATAAAAAACACATTTTTGTCAAAAATTTTCGTCGACGATCGAACGAATCAAGTATTTTTATCGAGTGTTTTTCAAGTAAAAAGTAAGATAATAATAGTAATAACGGGAAGGCATGATTCAAGGTGCAATATAAATGTTATATGAGTACATTTCAGTTCATTAAGATTTAACAATCAGAATATATCTAATTGAGAGGGGGCACCGCTTACGTGATTATCGTGAATTATGCGTAATCACGTGTGGTAGATTTTTGACGTGATTTTCGCTTTATTGTAATTTTTTCATATAATTTTTAATTAATAATTGTACGTAATTACTTGAATTGGTTTTAGGTTTATGTTGAAAGGAATTGTTTGGCTCAAGCTCAAATCTGACTACCCGTTTCGTTATTAATTAAAGAAATTTGTTTGATAAATCAAAAATTATTTTTATTAAGAAAGTATTATTGGAACAATTATTGGAAGTACATATTATTAATAATTTTATAAATTATTTTGTATTTTTCTATTCGTGATCGTGAGTTTTTATAATTGTGACTAACTTTATTTCACTCACTTGAGCGTGCATGAACGTGAGTCAAAAATATGAGGACATGCTCGAGCGTGAGTAAAATGTCACTCACGATTTCATCTGTAATATTTACATACATTTATATAAATATCCGTATGCTTACAGGCGGTTATCATTAATGCTAAGAATGTTTATATTACATTTTAATGCCATAATCAAATGTTTGAGATTGAAACAAGTACATTTAATATCGTAGAGATTGCGTAGAAAAGTACAATCAGCCCTACTGGTTTACGATATTATCAAGGGTTGCATTGATTGCCCTGACTTGCTTAACATTGTACCATTTTATATTCCAACTAGGAATCTTAGGTTGGCTAAGCTTTTCATTGGACTAACTATGCGCGTAATGGCACACTAACACGTTCCTTCGTTCAGCTCAATGAAATCAAGAAACAGCATAAATCGTTTATTGAATTCAGCATTGATAAAACTAAGTTCAAACTTTTGCTATCTCTTGTAATAAAATAATTATTTTTATGGTAATTTCTTTAATTTTTATGGTAATTTTGTTTATATTTTGTATGTAAGTACATATATTGTTTGTTTTTTGTTTCTTTAATCCATATTTATTTTATATTTAATACCATTTGTTTTGTAAGTGTTTTTGTAACTCATTGTCTGTAAGAATTTTTTTTGTCCATTGACTGAAACAATTAAATAAATATTTAAAATTAAAAAAAAAGTACTGCAAAATATACAATAGTACTGATGCCACTATCACTGTTTCATAGTGAATCAATCTATCTTACTCTCGTCGGTTTATTCGTTTTATATATTCGTGAAGAAAAAGAAAACAAAAGATAAATAGTAAAAGTTTAAATTAGTTGAAAGATAAAATTAGCCAGAGCAAAATGAAGATCTACAACAGCCAGCTAATGATATGACTTTATTTCGTTTAAACAGAAACAATAAAAATTACACGCAAACATTATTAGGTATGCATATATATTAAAATTTTATGCTACAATCACTAAACTCTGAACAAAAATATCTGAAAGGAGAAAAATAATAAAAACAAATGTAGACCATTAATTATTTTATTAATAAGAGTTCCAAGATTATTAACTTTACTTTTCGATTATAGTCGAACTGTATTTAATTATTATTCAGTGAGTAATTTTAGTCAGTTTCAAGTTCGGTTTTTCAATTCTCTATTGGGAATGAAAAGGTTTTTAAACTATTTTTTAAAGATACGTACATATGTATGTACTATATGCACTTGGGCAGATGAAGAATGCATTTGCTAATTCAACTTAAAAAAATACAACATTTTAAAATGCACTAATGGGTTTTAATATTACGGCACTTTCAAATAAATACACTTTTTTTGTTAAATATCAGAACATTTTTGAAACTCCTAAATTGTTGAAATTGCTTTTCTTACAATTTTTATTATCATAGTTCATTGTATACCCATAGCAGACGTTGATTAAACTTTTTTGAGAATTGGCAAATGCAGAAAATCTGAAATTACTATGTTCATACAACAATTATTTTATTATTGCACAAATAACATGCAGTACTTTCTTGATGAAAAAAATCCAAAAAATATCCTTGATTGGGCATTCATACCCTTTTCCCTTTAAAATAAAATCCACTTCTAAGCTGTGTCTTGCCTTTGGCATTGTTTGACTGTAAATATTGTGTGAGTGTCACCCAACACAATATTCTAATAAATAAATACCAAAAAAAAAAATAAAACAAAATCAACAATGCCACATTAACTTGTTTTAATTTTCTTTATTATATTTATAGAGGGGAATAATTGTTGAAATATAGCGACGATAACGTATGCGTGACCTTCATTTCAATTCACTTTGTTGCAGTTAATGGCGTTAAAGCGACATCACTGACGATTCATTTAACCATATTTAATATCTAGTGCTCTAAAAATCAAACATGTAACCTAAAGATAATTAAGTCAAAGTTCTCAGTTGTATTAGTATTAGTTTAAAATAATCGCAAATTACTTTGCCAATTCATAACAACATTTTTTACCTATTTTAATATCTGGTCTCTTCGTATTGCACTTTCAGAATCATAACAAATTTATGATTTTTTTCAACTAATATGAAATACAAAGCATGTTTAAATTTTATATTCTAGAGTTTAAAGTGTTTATTAAGTAAAAATGCCTTAGTACATACGGAAACGTGCTTTTCACTATCTCATTTATGCTTCACACCCCAATCATGGTTAAAATAATGTGCTTCGTCATATAAAAGTTTGAGAGCGAAGTACTTTGTTTAAGATGCTTCATTTCGAATTTACTTGCGAAGCACGAAGAAATAAAAATCAAATATGAAATTTTGCTTCTGCCCAAAAAAATTAAAATCCGCAAATGATAATTATTTTTGCAAAAAAAAAAAATCAGAATATGACAAACATTTCTGACAAAAAACAAAATCCAGAAACTGACAATTATTTCTGAAAAAAAAATCCCAAAATAACAATTATTTTTGCGAAAAAAAATTAAAAAGTAAAATATTTAAAAAGGTTATGATTTTCTGAAAATGTTTTGGAAAACGATCAAAACAATGTGCTTGAATTATCTCTCCGATATTTCCATATGATTGCTTTTTTGAAAATTCAAGAATAATTATTATTTTTTGTCGCTGGTTACAAATTCTTTAGTCCGCGATGGTTTCAATACTAGTTTTTATCGTAATATCTTTAGAATTTAAGGGTGTATTGAAATATCTAAATATTTCAAAATGGTCTACTCACATAGGCTCACAACCTAGGCCAGATAATTTTAAAAGTTTTGTCACAGTGTAATTAATAATTAATAAAATACTAATTTTATTGAAGTATTTTAAAAGTTAGATTGTTTATCGGCCAAAGATATGTGTTTTATTTCTTTTTCTCTTCTTTTGTTATATTAATTTGCTGCTTTATTCATAAATAATACTTTGGGTTTATAAAAGGTTTATCAAACAAATTTTTTTAACAATTTATCAACTTTTGCAAATTAAAAATATTTTTTATGAGTAAGTCCGTTATAACATAAATATATCCATACGCATGTAAATATTTATTTATTTATAATCGAAAAAATTATTCTGATTTATTCCACCTTTCTATTTGATTTCCCTGAAGAAGCTTTCCATTGAGAAAGCGAAATATTGGAGTAAATAAATAATTTATATTTACTTTGTTGACCTAGAGCTTGAAGAAATTATTTAATAAAATATTTATAATAGAAATATAAAGAAAATAAAATAGATTCATATCGAATATAATTTCGTTGTTGGGTTTTTTTGAATAAGTTTCAAAGCCTACTATGCTTATACTTTTGTAATTTTTGAAATTCTCATTAAGTTTTTAAAAGTTATTGTATAAGATAAGAGGTTTGAAACTTTTCAAAAATATGGTTTAAGGTCTATTGATGATTTGGCATTAGCACCAATGAAGTGCATGTATATAGACTATCTAAAAACCCTCAACAAACAAACGTTTTTGAAAATCGTTGAAAATATAAATATAACATTATTATACAATTTGAATTTGTTTCATTTTCTATAAAATGGCTTTGATTTATGTTTTACATATTTTTGTTTTAAATGTACAAAATTAAAATATCTTACTCCATAATAAATATTCCCAAAACCCACTATCCAAGAAATTACAGCAATTGGCATCTCTAATATCAACTGACATTTATTGTTATATTATTTTTTTTCTTTTTACTCTATTGAGTAGTAAATGTGAACAAGGACAAAGTTATTGAAAGAATACACACATATAAAGAAAAGAAAACTAACTTACAGGAAATTAATTCAACCTAATTGGTATTGCAATTGTATTTTATTTTTTAACTCCAAAGAATATATGTCTATTATCCCAGTAAAAATGGTCTTCCAAAGAAGTAATGAATGGTAAATCGATTTCGATTTTAGTTGGAAACAAAGTATATGTATTTGTCATAATTATTTATTTGTTAGTAGTAGGTATTTTAAATATGCACTTTTATTTTAACTAGAGTACGCCTAGTGGTCGAATTCGACTGCCAGGTTAAACGTATGCCTATTTTAGTGCATTCATTTAAAGGGGAAAAAAATCTAATTACTTATTCCCCTCCCCATTAGAAAAAAAACAATAAACGAAATAAAACTGCATACAAACACGCTGGTATTTATAAAAAGATCTTATTACTCATATACATTTGCTTTGCTTGTTTTTACTTGAACCAATACTTGCGTGTACGTGTGCATATTTAGCATTTGTAGTGGTGTCAACTTTATGAACCTTTTATTCCTTTAATACCGAACCGATTTGAATAATATATAGTCGGGTCACTAAAGCTTAATAATGTTTACCATTTGGTAAAAGAATGAAGAAAATCTGTTTGCAAACAAAGGAGAAAAAGGGATCTAATAATTTGTCTTTGCCTATTTATATATAGATTATTTATTTCATATATTGTAATACTAAGCCATTTAGGCCAAATAAAATGTATTACAAAGTACTTGATATGTTCTGAATAAATACAGATAATAAAGATATATGTATGTATATAATAAATGTATATAAAAAATGTATATAGTATTAAATATCACAACCATTTAAGAGCCCCAGCCATTTAAGACTTAATTTCAATCTTTTAATAAGGATATAGGTAACTGTCCAGATATGGTAAGACTACACTCAAGATGCGATGAGGCAAGATCTACCCAATACTTTAGCGCCTAAAAGCGAATAAATTAATATAGCATAACAAATATGTTTCAGTCGAAAAAATATTATTACTACGGGAAAATATACGTAACGCATATGGGAGAAAGTTCCGATATCGCGCCACTCTTACAACAAATGATATTTTAAATAAAGACTATTTAATCTTGGACTTCTTTATTCCTGGTAGACCGAGAAAAAGACTAAGTTACGAAGGATTATAAATTGGTTGAAGTAGCATCCTAAAAAGTTTCTAACAAATTCAGAGACATGTTCACGCCATCGAACATTAAAAACAAACCTAACAATGGAATTTGTCGCATATCTTAAAATTTCCAATTTTCCAAATATGCGCACTTTTAATATAAAATACAAAATTGTTATAATTTAACATACATAATTCATAAATTGTTAAATTGAAAACTTAACAGATTTGAAATATGCTATGTAATTATGTATATATCTAAATAAAACGTTAACAATGGAAGTTTTGTTGGGATTTTCAAGTCGCAGGTTTCTTCAAAAAAGCCATTATCAACCTCTTAAAGACAACCCTAACCACACCATCACTCAAAATAAGCGGAATATACGTTGTAAAGCTATTGTAAATTTCACCTCTTGGATCTACACAATTTCATCTTATTTGTATATGCAGAAAACCTCTTGTTTTATGACACAAAAATTAAGGGCATTGTAAGCCAAAAAAATAACAAGTGTGCTATTGTGTATGTTTAGCATGGTATTTGTAATAAATAAAGCATATTTATGATAAGAACGCAAGTGGAGACTAATGAAGTGATAAGAAACGCCTCTGTCGAAATAAAATTAAAATGGCTTTTTATAATATCAACCAATATGTACATCAAACATATTTTGGCGACCCGTTGCTTTAAATTTATCTAATCTTATAGCAAAAAAGAAAAGTTAGTGTTGATATAATCAAACATAAGTTGTGAAATACATGAACATATTTTAAAAATAGCTATAAACAAAGTATTCGTAAAAATCATTATAGGTATATGTATTTGTTTTTTACTTACCTTCAGCCAATACATCCTCAATGATGACCGTGACACGTCCTACCGTAAAAACTTTACCAATAAAACTACTATTGGTTTCCTTTGCCGAAGAAACATTATGATGAAGTGATTCAAGTTTTTCGTTTTTGTCAAATTTTGAAAAGATTTTCTTCATTTTGTAAGAATTAACAAAAAAGTGGTTTTTTTATTTAATGTATTACCAACTATGCAGTCAGGATCAACCTGAATTAGTGTTTCAGGTTCTTTAATGGGTATAAGCACTGCTTTTAAACAACTCACAAAGGTAGAAATTTGGACGAAAAAAGTTTAGTAGTAGTATGATCAAACAGTAAAAGGATGGTGTATTTTAATTGTTGCCAAATAAATTAAGACGTTCACTTCAACATGTCACCAATGTGTGTAGTTTTGTTTTTCTTTCCTTGATAGCAGACACGTCGACGTCGACGTCAATATTTTTCTTCTTTACTGACTGTAAAACGTTGACGGTCAACTTGCAATTTATTGATTGTGCCAAGTATGCAAAAAAAAAAACTTGAGAAAAAATAATTTGTAAAAATTTTACTTAATTCGATTTCATCTTTTTACACAAATGATGCAGTTACTTTAAAATTTGTATCTGCGCATTAAATAATGAAATAATAAATTTATTTTGTTTTTTATTACATTAACAAAAAAGTTTTCACATTTGAAAGGTAATATAATCCATTGATTTTTCGCGTCTTGGTTATTAAATGTCGCTAAGTATTTTTTCACATTATTGTGACCATATTAATTAATATTTCAGGAAGCATTTTACAATTATTTTATAAAAACTAATAGATTTCACAAATCTCCAGCAATTGCACAAAGGAGAAATTTACACAAAAAACTATTAAAAAAGTTGACAGTTGTTAATTGCAATGATATCAAGCAAGCGATTTTTTACTTTTTTCGATGGATTTGTATAAATACTGTTTAGAGAGGAAAATTAATTTTATAAGGCGAATTTTAATAGAGACAGCAGTATGTGCGCGCGGAATTAGTTTGTACATCCTAATAATTTTCTTTCACTAAAATTGACAAACGACTTAATTTTAAACAAATTATAAATGATATATATATACATATATATATATATATATATATATATTCATAACAGGTAGACTCGCCTCAATACTCTTTGAAAAATACCAGGTATACTTGTCAAAATCAAAGGTGAAACAATATATATAAGTCAAATATAACAAAATTTTGACAAACAAAACAGATTGAAATGCAAAGGGATGCAAGGAGCAAAAAATAATCACCTGAGCTGTCAAGACCACCTGTAATGAATTCGTATTGCATTCATTCGAATTCTAAACCTACTTCAAATAAATGCTGATTATGCATAATTTAATTAATCGATTTCATTTTATTCAGGTCAGCAAGGCCGAAATCGATTCTAAACTTCTACTAGTATTATCTCCATACTTAATAGAAGATTTAATACATGAAAAAATATGAATTAACAATAATAATATAATTATAGTATATGCATACTTTGTAATATAATTAGTAGAAAAATGCATTTGTTGAAAATATATACATAATTTAACAATAACAAAATATTACATACATAAATATAAATAAAAAAATAAAAATTAAAGATATTGACGTATAATTTTATATAATTAAAACAGAAAATGTGGTAGCTTCCAAATCACTTGCGTTGCCAATTCCAAATGCATCACATTTTTTTAATCACATTATTTTGTAAACAAACATGGACGAATTTTTTCGAGAGTTGGAGATTTTCACAAAATAATTAAAAATGGCTAATATTAACAAATATTGGATGATAATGGAATCTTTACATTTCCCTTTGGCTGGAGGTTAGTATAAACAAATATGGAGAACTGTTCGAATAAAATAATACACATTACAAATGTTCGTTTCGTTCCACTTAAAATAGCTAACATAGATGATGCCTTAGAAGAAGAGCATCGTTTAAAAGAGAACTTGAAAATTTTACAAGATTCCATTAAACTTAATGCAGAAGATGTAGTCAAAAGTATTATTAAATATGAACGCTTGCAACACTTAAATTGCAAGCAACAGCAAATTGTTGAAAATACAGATGATTGCTTTCTGTATTGTTTATATTCCCTTAAGATGTTACTAGAAATTTTAAAACTTTCCAATATCTCGAGTGGCGCTAAAGAGGATTTAGTTTCGGAGACACATAAATCACTAATAATAACTAGTATAGTGGATGTTGCTACGTTTGCATTGCAAGGCAACCTGCATGCTTCTTTTTATAAAGAAAAAGGAGCCATATTTAAGAAAAGGTCTTCAAGTGAAACCAATCTTTTTCGCTTAGAGTTCCTAGTGGATACATTTTATCCATTAATTTTTATTAAAGACTTAAATGTTGGTAAATCTTTAGATGATGTTCAACTGTGGTATATGGCTTCCATCTTTAGTCTTCTTATAGCTTCTGACACGAACGATTATCGTTTGGATCAATCTGATATTGGCAATTTACACGCTAAATTACAAAAGATGTGGCTAGAACATTCTAAGAAATTGTACTACCGTAATTTAATGTTGTTGTTTTCCAGCTTACCCAAAACACACAGGCAAAGAATACACAGGGAAATGTTACTGCGACTTTGGTCTTCAGGTGGGTTTGTAGCCTTACTATTTGCAATGGCAGAGTCACAACGAAATGAAGAACAATCACTAGATGAAATTGTAGCAAATCTAGTTGGAAATTCAAATTTTTCGATCAAAGCTCAACAGTCTCTGATAAAACAAATTTTGCAATTTATTGAAGCCAGTTTAAACAACAAAGATTTTTCTACGCTCATGGGTGCAGGTCTATTATCACTTCGAAAATTATACGATAATAATAAGGAGAATAAAGAGAATGTGAAAAACTGGATTGAAAAGAAAATGGAGCCGTTAATAAAAGTAGAAATGGAAAAAATAATTGCTATGGAATGGTTGAACTTTACCGACTTATTATCTTTAATATTTCACATTTTCTGTACTTCTTCAATAGCCGCACTACCCAGTGATTTATTAGTACCGTATCTACCATTGATCTTAGACCTCTACAGTCAACTAGAATGTCATACAAATCAAAGTACTGTGACAAATCATCTGTTTTCCATTATCTTAAAAATACTGAATAATCGGTCAAAGGAAGAACTTAAACAAATAATTGAGTGTTTGACATTAAAATTGTATCCTAAGGAATGGTTTCAGCTGTATTCTGATATTCAGATCAAAGAAAATCCTTTAAACATGCAAGAACTGAAACTAAGTCTAGTCGATAGTGAGGCGCTGCCATTATTGGCGTGTACTAAGTCTCCTTTAGCAAGTTTAGTTGCTATACTAAAGAATTCTTCTTACAATCTGTTAGTATATCAGCACTTTATAATCTTACTTGAGATGGTGCCCTCTCTAATAATTGACATAAATTCAGCTGCAACGAACAACACAAATATAGATTTATTGGGAACTGATGAAGACATTTATAACAAAATATTAACGGATTTTTCGCTTATGTATGAGAATAAAGTTCAAATTATAAAAGCTTTAGAAATACTTGTACAACACCAGCCTCTTAAAACTTTAATCAGTGACAACATTAAAGATCTTTTTAAAGTATTGCAACATATTTTAACGGCTTACACCAAAGCTTTCTGTAATGATGAATGTCAAACTGAAGTTAATTCCGAGGTTTTCACCATTTTAATAATTTTAATAAGAGAAATTGTAGAGAACTGTACTACGAACGTAAAAGATTTACGAATAAATTTACTTCAACCGTTAAAAACTTTAGAGTCACAGATACATAATGCAAATTTGAAACACCAGTTAAATTGTCTTTCAAAGATCATAAAAGGGGAGGAAGTATATAGTAGCCAACATTGTCATGCTTTAAAAAATGATTTTGAAGAAGCTAGATCTCTAATTGAATCAAATGAATCCTATATCCAAGTACAAGGCATTGAAATGATGATAAAGCTTTTAACAAAACGTGACGTCTTTACTATAACAAATAGTCATACGTTAACAGCTTTGGCCCTAAATACACTCAAATCGCCAGAATCATATACTTTCTTGAATTGTGTAAGACTATTTGTGGCGTTAGTGAATGTAAATGAATCTGAAGTTTTGAATCTTTTATCGTATGAGTATTTAAATGAAGAAGTTGCCATGGATTATAGATTAATAGTTGGCGAGGCCATATTAAAAACTTCAAAAGAACTGGGTAAGTAGTATTCATGTAATTTGTATATATCATATGGCAAACTTTAACGATTTTGAATATCTTTTCAAGGACCCTTTTGCTATAAATACAAAGACATACTGTTAAATACTTACATGGTCGGGTGCCGTTCTCCTTTGGACGAATTTCGTTATTCTGCTTTTTCAAATCTATCACTAATGTGCCGCCAATTAACCTACCAGGTCCACAATTATTTTCAAGAGGTACATTTAGTTAAAATGTGTTTTTGATGTTTTAATAATCGGAGTATTTTCCAGCTTTTAAATATAATAGATTGTGAATTAACGACTGGTAAGTATTTGCCAGCCAAAAGAGCCGCTGTTATGATTTTAAGTGATTTGTTAGCTGGAATGGATAATCTTTTCGATTACGAAGAAATGCTTTTGCCTATTTATCGGTTGTTGAAATACTTAGTGGTCTCAGAGAAAAATGACGAGAAGATACGTATACATGCTTCAAATGGCTTAAGGTGTTTGTCTGAAAAATGTAAGGAACTTTTCAGAATTGGCTTGGAACAAAAGCAACAATGTACATCACTAGAGAAGGAAATTAAAATTATGGGAATACATGATGATAAGCCCGGGAGAAATTTAAAGAGTCATATATTAGAAATAAATTGATTTTTTGAATGCGAAGTGAAAGTACGGGTGGATTCGTAGATGCTCTTAAATTGTCCAACCTGCATGGAAATTATTGCAACAGTAGATAAAATGTTACAATAATTGCTAAAATTTTCCATAAAGTTTTCACAAAAAAAATGTGATGACAAGTGTTGCTTTTCGAGCGATACTTTCCTTATTGCAAAAATACAGCATTTATCCTAACTTATAATAATAATTGAGCTTTTGGTATAACAAAGGAATAAATAAATAAAAAAATTATTTATCACATATCGTCATATGATTTCAATAAAGCCCTAAGTTACAAAAAATTCAAAAACGACTGCACAGGGTAGACCAGAGGTGACACGAACAGCATGCTATTGCTGTATCTGTCGCACAGTAACTCGTAAACAAAGAATTTTTCATGTTTTGTTGTGGTTTTGTATTCTTATTAATTTCTGACTCACTAAAAAGAGTTGCAGAAAAATATTAATTTAAGCAATATAAATGCAAAAAGTTATATAACATTAAAAATAATATAAAATAAGAATTATTCGTGATATATAGAAGAAGTAAATTGCAATACAATTCATCATTTCTTACTTCCAAAATGCTTAATTTTGTTTTGTTTATTTTCCCTCATCCTTACATTATATTGCTATCTCTTTTTAACAGTAACTCGTTGAACAAAAAAGCTGATTTGCTCCAAAACATAACCTCAAAGTTTCATCTCTGGTCTACCCTGTGACGACTGCTTGGTAGATTTCGATCACAAAGCATACAGAGGTGACAGAAGGGGAAAACTATATAAGTTTATTTTCCGACTCCCTCTATACGCACAAGCATCGAAAAAGAAATTGAAAAAATATTTTGCATTCTTTGTGGTTTTATTTTCTGTATTAACGTATTTTACACAAACTGCATTGTGGTATTTTATTCTTCCCAACACGAAATGATTGATTTTTGCTTTTCCCACAAACTAATAATCATATTGGACTAAAAACTTTCTATTCACAAAACACAAAGCACACACAAACCACAATTTTTCCAAAAATTTTATTACAATTTTATTTATTTGTTTTGTTTATTTTCCCTTCTTCGCAGAATTAAGTCTTTATAGTTGTCTCTTTCTTCAACCACCGGCACTTTAGCTGATTTGGACCATTTGCAAATGTCATTTTTTACATGTCTGTTAGTAGTTTGTGATTTCGATCCACCATATCAAAATGCATATCGCTGGAAAATTTTATTTATTAAAATTGTGCTAATTCGTCAATAAGAAATAAATTTAAACTAAAGAAATGTTGAAAAATATTGCTTGAATTTTCAAATTAGTTTTTTTGCTTGTCCTCTAAAATTTTTTCAACGTAACTTAGGGCTTTTATAAATTCATATGACGATATGATCTACCCAAACGGATCACATGAAAAGCTTTACAAGCGAAACAGTTAACTTAAAAAAACGTGAATGTATTCATATTCCCAGCAATTGGTAAGTTTTTATATAATTAAAAATAATAAATCAAGATATTTCTGTTTTTGGAAATATTAACACTTTATTAAAAAAACTAAATGAAAATTATTTAATACTTAGTATAGTTGCCTTAATATTGAATGGCTTTTTAAAATCTTTTTTGCATAGAATTAACTAAATTTTATTACCGATTTTTTAATACAAAAACAAATGCATTTCCGTTAGATTAACAACTTTTTTTTGTTTTACAAAAACGTTAAACCTAACATATATAAATTTTTTCTAGAAGCTTTTGATTGCGTCTTAATCATTTGCCAATATTGAATTCTTCCTCAATTTTATCGGCAACCATTTTGGCTATAGCAAGACTACTGGTGGCTCCAGGCGATGGTGCATTACGGCAATGTAATACTAGTTTTGATAAAGCGCCTGAGCCTGTCCCCCGATCAAAAACAAAATCATCAACTAAATTACCATCCATATCCAAAGCTTGAGCCCTCACACCCGCGGGTCCACGACTGATATCATATTCGGTGATATCTGGTATATATTTTTGTAAGTCTTTAACCTGTAGTGGTATAAAAGCCGACTTTGACATTTCTTTTAAACCAAAACCCACGTATTTTGCAGCCATTTTGATGAAACCTGGATAGCGCAGGGCGTCAAAGAGTTCTAGAAGATTAATATCACCCCATCTGAAAACATACATATGTTCATTAATTATGTTGAAATTTTAGTTTCATAGAAAGTTATAAGCAGCTAATTTTTACACAAACATATTTTTCTCCAAATATATACAGCAGTGGTCAATCTTCCGATCTCAACTGTCGGTAGTAATATATAGAGTTACATATATGTACATATATGTTAAAACTTGAGTTATTTTATTTAAACTAGTTTTCTCTTTGCGTTTTAGCCACTGAAGAAGTTTTATTTTTGTAATATATTAGAAAACATTTAAATATATTGAAAAATTTTTAATAAATTATTAATTTAATTTTTATTAAAAATATTGTAATAATTGATGGAAAATTAATTCGGTTGCAAATGTTGTCACCACTACTGTATATTAAATTTTAGAAAAAAATTTCCTAAATTTTCGCTTAAGTTGCCGAAATTGTTTTTTGTGCCAACTGCAGAAAACAATTTTGGCGAAAAACATGACTGTCGAAACATACATATAATTTTACACGAAGTTTGAATATCGTTGGTATAATGTAGAGAAAAGTTAGAAGAAATAACTCTTACCTGTAACCCTCTCTTTTAAATGCCAAGACGGCATTGGGACCCAACCACACGCTACCATCCATACGCGGTGTAAAGTGAACACCCAAAAAGGGGAATCTAGGATCGGGCACTGGATATATGTTACCCTTTACCATGTGACATTTTTCTTTAGCCAAAAGAAGATATTCACCGCGGAAAGGTAAAATCCGAGGAGACCGGGGGCAGCCTGTTTTCTCAGCCAATAAATCGGATTGCAGTCCTCCACATGTCAAAACGTTACGAGTTTGAATTATCTGACGTGAATTATTACCATGTATGGTAACGGGATAATCGGCAGAGTCAGATTCTGTGAATTTAATTACCTGTATAAACAAATTCATCCTTTAGTTTAATAATAAATTTGTAATTGTTAGCTGCACCTTGAAATCCAAATGAATAACTCCACCACTATGTTTGAAATCTTGTCCATAGTACTGAGTAACTAATCCCCAATCAACAATGCCAGTATGAGGACTCCACAGAGCCTTTACACCCTCACAGTACGGCTCGATCTCTTTGATTTTATTACCATCTATCAACTGCAAATCGGCTACATTATTCTTAATACCTCTTTCGTGAAGATCCATCAAACGTGATACTTCCACATCATTGGTGGCCACTATAAGTTTGCCACATTTCTTATAGGGTATTTTCTTCTCATCCAAATATTTGTATGCCAAATTCAAACCCTGTACACAAAGTTTTGCCTTGAGTGTACCTGGTTTATAATAAATTCCAGCATGAATAACACCAGAATTGTGACCACTTTGGTGAGTTGCTAATTTTGGTTCTTTTTCCAAAATAGCAATTTTCATAGATGGATGCCTCAGTAAAATTTCTCTTGCAGATGCCACTCCCACAATGCCACCGCCAACAACAACTAAATCGTATTGTCTAATATTTAAATGTGAAATCTTTTACTTACTTTTTTGTTTAATTCAAAGTAATTTACCTGCATTTTTGGTTATGCTGCCATCTCTGCTGCCTGATTGCTACGTCTTGCGGTAACTTAAAATTGAAGGGTTGCCTGATTTTTTTAATTAAAAGTGACATATTTACTTCTTTTTAATATAATTTTTTAATTTCTTATTACTCTACGACCTTGTTTGACCTTGATTGGGGATTTAATTACTTAATTGAACTTTTTATTTTCTTAACCACAAAGCATAATATAACGTTGCGTGTGTAAAATAATTAGCACATATACATACATATATGTAATTGTTTGCTTTCCACAAAATCAAAAATTGATAACGATAAGACTACTTAATATTCTTAACTACTTTTTAGATAATAGGTTTCAAAATAAAATGTTTGTTCTTTTATTTAACGTGGTTTATTTAGATATTTTCTATTTTTATCCCGGTAATTAAATAATATGCAAGGAGAATTCATTTAAAATAATTCAAATGTGTGTATGTACTTATGTATGTAGTTAGAAAGAAAACCGTGGAAAACAAAATCAGCTGCACAAAGTCAAGAAAATCTAGGGTGTCCCGTTTTCCACCTTACACAATTTGCTAAGAACTATTTTGTGTTGAAATCACTTAGTGCCACTTTTTGTAAAATTTTAAAAATGATTTTGAATTGAATTTTACCACAAAAAAGAGGGTTATCAATTTGTTTGTATATATATCTTTTTAATGTTTTTTCACCGGAACTTTGCCATTTAAGAACTGATTTGGAACATTTTATGTTGGACGGATATATGTATATTTGTCTGCACGTCTCTCTGTTTTGGAGTCTCGACTAATTTTATTATATGGTATATGGCAAAACTATAATGATATGAAGAATAAAATCTTAAAAACATTGATTAATGTGTGGGTCATATAAGAGATGAAAAATGTAATTAATGGGCGGCAAAGGACTAACTTGCAAAACCGACTTACAAAATTAAAGGCAAAAGAAAGTTCAAAGAAGAAAAAGTACGATTATTATTAATAAGAATTTTGTGAACACAGATCATGGAGGTTGTTTGACATTCGCAGTATTGGACGTACTCGATTAAGTGGTTTACCTTTCTTTCCCATATGATTTAGTTATGTTATCAGTTTCAAGTGAGTACATTGTTTTTATTGAAAAAAGAATATGTAATTGTTTGTGTTCATAATTTTTGCTTTTATCTACTCAATAACGAAAAACATAACTAATAAATGCCCTCATTTTGTGCAGTTGTTACTTGTAATGATAGATATGGTCGCTCAGACAATATTTCTTTCCACAAGTGAGTAGAAGGCGTTATCAAACTTTTGGTATTTTTAACATCTCTCTCTTTTGAAGATTTCCCTTAAAGAAAATAGATTTATTGAAACAGTGGGAAGATTTTATACAAAAACAACGTGGCGAATACTGGCATGCTTCACGGTGGAGCTCCCTGTGCAGCCGTCATTTTCGCGAGGAGGATTTTAGATCTTTAAATAACCGCAGAACCTTGAAAAAAACTGCTGTTCCATCTATATTAGGTGACAATCAGGCTATTGTTAATGGAACTGGAAAGTCGAAAAGAAAACAGTCTGAAAAAGTTGTTAATACGATTGAAGACACTAGGGAAAAAGAATTTAAAGAAATTTTGGCCATTAAAGAACGCTTAGAGGACACAGTGGTAGATGCAACATCAACACTATTAAATGTACCCAAAACAAATTGTCGTTTATGCGGTATTGTATCTACGCCCTCAGCTAATTTTTTAGATAATTACGAGTTATATGGATTATTACAAAAATGTTTTCCTACCATAAATATCCAACAGGAAGATACTTTGCCCAAAGTAATGTGTGCTTTCTGCCACAAGCATCTGGAAGATTTTGGAACATTTGTTGATCGTGTTTGGACAGCACAAAGTGAACTACAAAGAAAGTTTCGCACAAGAACTGTAGAGAAGACGGTAAAAATTAAACAAGAACCTTTGGTACGTGTCAAGCAGGAAGTGGCGGAGACAGGCTATGAAGAGCGTCAGGATATTAATGGCTTTGGAGCTATTAATGAAGACTATGATGGTGCTATTGACGGAGGAATTCACGAAGAAGGAGACGATCAAAAATATGAATTTTGCGATTTTCCTATTATAAATGATTGTGATATAATGGAAATAATAAACTTGGATGATCCATTTATAGACATACCAGATGATGACAACACTACAACACAAAATGAGGAAGAGGAAGTATTACAAAAGCCAATTCATGACCTAGTAATGAATTACATGCCTACTGCTCATGAATTACTGCAGACTCATTTGTTGATGGAAGAACATAGTTATGCCTATATTGATGCCGATGAATTTAAGGAAGAACGACAAATTTATAAAACGGAAAAATCTGAAATGGATTATACTGCATCAAATGGTCAAGATCTTCAACAACAGCAGCCTCTTCCCCAAAACACAGATGCGCACTCATGTCAAGATCAGCAGCAAAATATTAACTATTTGGAAAACACAGATTCCTCCAATTCAAAAATATTTCCTTGCGAAAAACGTGCTTTAAAGCCTATAGTAACTTCAGTTAGCGCTATACAGCAACCCAGTAAATTATCGTCTAACGGAATAGTAGTTCTAAATGAAAGCATTGTTAAGTCCGGCTGTGGTTTTCAATTACATGCTTGCATGGTGTGTCACTTAAAATTTTTCTCTGTTCAGAATCTTAAACAGCACTACACACAGACTCATGGCACTCCTATGGTAACACTGCCTGGTGGAAATATACCCTTGGAAAGAGTAACACAAAGTACCTGCAAAATGGAAAAAGAGTTTGTGGAAAATGTGATCGAAAACCCAGAACAAACGCTTGATGCCAAAGCTAGTGAAATGGAATTTAATGTGGAAGGAAATTTAAAAATTGGAGAAAAAGAAAATAATTTACAGGAAACAAAAAAAGAAATACCAGATAATGTTATAGAAAAGCCTGGCGAGAAAAATCAAAATCTTACGCGAAATGAGGGAGGTGGATACCCTGGTGAAAGCATACAGAACTGTAACGAAAAATCCCTTATAACTAAATCATATGGACTGAAACAAAATGTGTTAAATTGTAAAAAAAGTAAAAAGGAAAAATTAAAAATGCCTATGAAATTTCGCAAATCTCAAAATGTTTCCCTAAACACCATGGCAAGTCAGTATCAACAATTAAAAAAATTGTATCAAAAATTGCAAAAGAAATGTACAAATTTGGAACAAAATGTAGAACAATTGCAATTGCTTCCTCTACCAACTATGACAATAAATAAGAAAACGAGAACGAAAGCCAAAAGTAAATCTAATCAAAAAACCAGCAAAAGCGAAATTCTAGTGGCAATAAAGTCCACCGAAACGATAGAGAATAAAGTGACTATTAAAAAGGTGTCTCATACTTGTGCCGAGTGTTCGAAATCTTTTTCGAACTCTAATAGCTTAAGACAGCATAAAATTACCCATACCGAGGAAAGAAAACACCATTGTAGTTTGTGCCAACGCACATTTAAGCGGCGCAACGGGCTACTGCAGCATCTTAAAGGTTTTCATCTGCAGGTTAAGCCATTTTCCTGTCCAGTGTGTAATCACAGTTACGCCCTTAAATGCGATATGTTGCGTTGTAAACATTCAATATTGCGAAATTTACAAGCGCCCGTACAAAAAATTGTTAACAGTAAAGCTCGATTAGTTTTAAAGAATTTGGAAAAATAAAAATTAATTTTGTCTATAAATAGTTTTCAGATTTTTTTTCTTAAATTTTTGTGTTGGATAAGTATGAGATTTTGTTGTTGGCGTATTTATTATAGGTGGAATGTTATGATTAGATTCAATACAAAAATTTGTACCGTGGAGCCTTGTTGCATTTGAAAAAACCAACGTTCACGCAAATAGTACCGTAGAGCCTTGTTGCACTTGAAAAAACCAACGTTCACGTCATAGTGGTACGTGTCTTGGCTTGTCAGCATTTAATATTACCAATTGCACAACTTTTATAATTTACAGGCAGCTCATAAATATCTTTATGCATTCCTCGGAGAGTTACCAGCACGTTTATTTTCTTTGTTCGATTGACGGGGAGCTGCCACATAAAAAAACCCATAGTTTAGCCGATTTTTAAACCTGCAATATACGCAAAACATTTCAATTCGAATAAAGAATGTCGACATAATTTCCAGTGCTGAATAAGGCTCGTGATTTCAAAAAAGTATTTTGTCATAAAATTCTTCTTTCGAAAATCAAACATTTATATCTACATGTACATGCATACTTGTAATAGGAACTTTTGAGACAAATTTCGCTAACAATTTTAATAACGTAGTTCGAATACTTTTATTTTCGTTATAGCGATATTTTTCGAAAAGTTTATTGACAACCATAACTTTTAATATTTTTAGAGTAAGTTTTGTGCTAAATATGAGACACAAAACTCGTTAAACCGGTAATGTGTGCAAAATCGAGAAAATAATCAATTTAAATGCAGACAACAAACAGCATTATTTTAAACAAATTGAACATAAAGAAATCCTAACTAAAACTATGGATGTATGTACATAAGTATATTAACAAAAAAGAAGGTTAAAGATATGCTTCTTACATAGTACAACACATGATTTTGGGACTCAATTCTGAGAATCACACGTGAAAGTAGCCCCAAAAATAAGAACTTCTGCATCATCCGTTTTGTAAATTTTTTTGTTCAATGGGATTTGTATCAATTTCTATATTGGTACAAAATTCAAATATAGATTCAAATTTAACGAACATAAAAATACAGCGATGATTAATTCAAACTCGAAACGCTGTAAAAATAAATTTGATTCTATTTCATGACCACATTCTCTGGCGTAATTTTATGTCAAACTGTATGGAAAATATTGTTTAGCCTGGATGATGAAACAGAACAAACTGCAACTTCAGGCTGATCCATGTTTTCCATACAGTTTGACATAAAATTATGCCAGAGAATGTGGTCATGAAATAATGATGAAACAGAACTGGGACTGACGTTTGTTTTCCATACAATTTGACATAAAATTATGCCAGAGAATGTGGTCGTGAAATAGAATCTATTTTATTTTTACAGCGTTTTTTTTATACTCTCAATTTTAGACACTCATTCTCTCAACAATGTTACCGTGTTTTCATGAAATCACATTCATGTTTCATACGAAAAATGCAAACAAAAGAAAATCAAACAATAATAAGAGAGCATTTGAAGTTACGGCCGTCGATTTTATTATGGGCCTGAAGTTGCAGATTTGTTCTGTTTCATCATTGAAGTTGCAGTTTGTTCTGTTTCATCATGTACTTTTTAAATATATATACATTTATGTTATGTAAATAAATAAATTGAATTGAATTGGAAAAAAATTAAATTGTGTGCTGTGACGTAGGCTGTACGCAATTTTAGAGCAATTTTATTTTTCTCGATGGCATCGTCAAGAAAAGAGTTTCAAATGGTTGCTCTAAACATCACACAACTACATTACACTTATTACTTTTATTCACAAAAATATTTGATTATTTGATTTTAATTAGTAGTTTTAAATTGCGGCAGAATATTTGTAAAAAACAAACCAGAAAATGTTTTCTTGACTTTAAATTGAAATGCTCAATGGAAAGACAATTTCAAAAGCAAGTTCGTATCAAGTTTTAAAAGTATGAGTGTATTAGTAAAAAAGCGTGAGTGTATTGAAACTTGATAGACAAAACTTGACCGTGTAACCTCTAAGTAATATATCATTTCTTAAATCAGACGTGGAGTCAGAACTCTCAAAAGCGATCGAAACATCTACCAAATCCATACCGTTCATTTAAAAATGTTTTACTTTATGTACAAAAACTTAAGCTGTAACCACGTCTGCTTAAATTTAGGTAACAAATTATACAATATAACAGTATAACAATTTAAAGGACAGCCAGCATGCTCGAGTTTTCTTTTACAGTTGAAATAATTCCACCACGACGATACAAACAGTTGGGGAAACTGAGAAGAGGGGAAATTAGCGCGTAGAAGTTACCGTGCTCCTGTTAAGTTAATATGCCCCTGAAGCTTTTTTCAAAGCGAATTGCTTTAAAGCTTTTTATCGGAGTTAAACACACCGTTTGTAGCATGTGAATAACAACAGACTGACACGCAGAAACACCAGCACAGACCAGACCTAACCTAGAACAAGAAGAAGAACAACAAGAACAAGCACACTGACAAGAAGAGGAAGATGCATGAATTGTTTAGTAGTGCCATCAGGACCAAATCTACAATAGTAACACACATTTTTTAGTTGCTTACAAGTATTACACACGTACGGTACACAATGGACTTCACGGTTGATTGCATTTTCGTATGAAATATTTTTATTTGTTATTATTGTTGTCCTTTATTCGCCACTACTTAATACAATCGAAGCGAATGATTTAAAGCGGATATTCAAGGAGAGTAAAGTGTTTAAAGAACAACTGCTCCCGCAGAACAAATGAAGCTTAAAGGAAAAACAGGAAATAAAGTTGCACGGGAGTGAAAAGTGTTTTTAAATCTAAATTGAAAGTGCAATTATTTATAATTTAATAAAAAAGGAAAGCAAAGGAAAAAATATATGAAATTATAATTAGTAAATGTGTTAGTGTGCATTAAAAAAGTTACTTCCGGTCAATATGATTATGGCCAGCTTAAAGCCAAAAAGCCAATTAAACATCTTCTGCTAAAAATTGAACTAAAAAGTTTTAAAATAATTATAATGAACTTTATATATAAAACGAAAAAGAAAAATCAGTTTAACGGCCAAAAACTGAGGTCAGCTCACACATGTGTATGTGCGTGCAGTTGAAATTACATGCACATATGATATTCGAATATACAAACACATACAAATGTTCATATCACATATATATGTATATGTGAGAACATACATACATACATACATGTAGGGATATTTACCAAGCATGTAACGGCAGGCCAGTGTACGATTTTATTCAATGTGTTTGTGGAAAAATAATATCTGTGCATTTGTGTATGCTTGTGTTAGAAGCATTAACACTTCATGTTTATTATAGCTGTCAAGTGTCAAAAACCATATCTCCCTATCGTTTAGTGCGGTCACATGGTAATTTGGTTACAGTAAAGCAACTTTAACTACCAATATTCATTGGAATAATTGTAATAATAATAAAAATAAGAACCCAACATCAACGTACAGTATACAAGTAGAAGTGTAAATGGACTTTTACATTTTCAAGTATTTTTTTTTATTTTACTTTCACTGTTTTTCTTAAGGTGTTGGATTGACTCTGTAACAGGCACTTTACTATAAATACATTTTGTACATACAGCATTTCTCCAAGAATAAATTATATATAAAAATATGAAATATAAAAACATAAAATAACAAAAAAAGTATTTTGATAAAATGGAATATTTTTAAAAAAGTATGTCCCTTTATTAATAGGAAATTAGAGCTACCTGTTTGCGAAAGTCATCTCTTCAATTAAAAGTACATTCTTATAAACAGATATTTTTCCAAACGTGCCCTTAAAAAAACATTTTCACAACCATTTTATTTTAACCAATAGTACACCTTATTACCTTTTTTCAACAAGTACATTTTACCAAAAAGAACATAAAAAAAGAGTACTTCAAAAACAGGAATTTTTTACAAAAAGTACAAAGAAAGTATGTATATTTGTACTAGGTGTTGATTTATACAGAAAGTACCTTCTTGTAAAAAGTATCTCTTTTTAAAAATACCATTTTTTAAAACAGTAACTTTTTTTAAGAAAGTTCATTTTTTTAAAAAGAAATTTTTTTTAAAAGTACATATTTTTTAAAAAGCAGTTTTTGAAAAAAATTAGCCTTTTTACAAAAAAGCACCCTTATTAAAAAAGTAGCTAGTTAAAATAAGAACCATTTTTAGAAAAAAATCCCTTCTTACAAAAAGTACCTTTTTATAAAAATTACCTTTTCATTAAAAGTTCCTTTTTACAGAAACTACATTTAAAAAACTACCTCTTTAAACAACGTATTTTTTTTTACAAAAAATAGATACCATTTTCTAAAAAGTACATTTTTACAAAAAGTACATTTTTACAGAAAGTACATTTTTACAGAAAGTACCTTTTAACAAAAGTACCTTTTAACAAGAGTATCTTTTAACAAAAGTACCTTTTAACAAAAGTACCTTTTAACAAAAGTACCTTTTTACAAAAGTACCTTTTTACAAAAGTACCTTTTTACAAAAGTACCTTTTTACAAAAGTACCTTTTTACAAAAGTACCTTTTTACAAAAGTACCTTTTTACAAAAGTACCTTTTTACAAAAGTACCTTTTTACAAAAGTAACTTTTTACGAAAAGTACGACTTTACGATCTTTCGTACTTGAATAAATTTACTTTGTGTAGTACCTTTTAAAAAAATATGAAAACATACATACAAATTTTTTAAAAGAGTGCCAAATCTCTTCCTTAAAAAAGTACGTATAAAAAATGTACCTTTACAAAAAGTTATTTTTTTAAGTCCCGTATTTAATAATATTCTCTTATTTTTCGACCTTTTTTTTTAATAATTATAAGTGATTATTGAAGTCAGTTTATATAAAAAAACTTATATTATTTATTTTTTATATCGATATTTCGCCAATATCGTTGATTGGCTTCTTCAGGACCTAAATTGTTTTTTCATTTTCAATTATTTTCGTGCGTGATAGCCCGCTAAGAACAATCAGCGCAATCGATGCATGCCGATCTATTTTGTTTTCTATGTCAACGGTGTGCGCTGCGTAATTCAGCGCAAAATCTTTGTATTTCAGGTCGCCATTAAAAATACTAAATGATAAAACTAACGATATTCTAATCTTAAAAATATTTTAGTTCTTGCAATCCAATCCTTCTGATACATATTTGGGAGCTATTTCCTTGTTTGTGAAATTAAATTCACATATAAAGTTAACAATAATTAATAATAATAATAACTTTAATTAGAATCTTCAAATAGACTAATTATTTGTAAATAATTATGAATTCAAGTCAACTAACATATTTAAAATTAATTTACAAATATAATTAATACTACGTGCAAAATATTCTAATACAATAGCAATTAAATTTATGTTAAATTAAGCACATAGTTTATAAATTTCTAAACAATTGTGGCATAATTTATTTAAAATGCATATTTAAAGCCCAAAAGATTATGCAATAATAAAATAATAATAAAATAATAAACGAATTTTATTAACCATAAACACAGCGTAATAAATCCAAAACATAAACTGCTTAAATAACAAATAAAGAAAACATCATGTTGTGGCGATTGTTCAAACGTCTTCAGATCATCGTATGGCTGCTGTTGACATTTAATTTAACTTTACTATATACAACGATTTTATCAACAGTTTCCACAATAACACCAACAGTAACAGTAGCAGCAGCAGCTGCTGAAACATTAACAACATCAACAACAGCCGCCTTAACTTCAGTAACAACAATAAAATCTTCTTCTAAAACATTATCATCTACATCGGCTGACTTTAATAAACGTTTACATTTACAATTACAACATCATCAATATCAGCAACAACAATATCCTGCTTCATATCAAAACTATCCTTATTCGCCACACATTGCAACTGAATTAATGGAACCACTTGAAACACCAATTCAACCGGGTAAGTTGTAAAAGAAATTTAAAAGTGATTGTCTTAAATGTTTTGTTTCAATTTATATTATCCCTTCTTCCGCAATAGTTTTATTCAGCCGAAGGCTTTTGAGGCACTATAAAATTTCTTGAAAAATTATACCTGTAGACAAAGCGTTTTTTAAGGAGAAATCGATGAAAGAGAACAATATATTTTTTAAATATATTTTAGCCGCGATTTATTTATCATAAAGACACCTTTTCCGCATGCAAAGTTTACTTTGACAAAGACTTTTCCATTTTCCTTTATAATTTCTTTTACTTCGCTAAAGCTTTACTTAAGGAATTCATCCCTTAATAATAACTCGACTCAATTGACCGCATTCTAGAAATTAATCTAACTAATATTATAAATGTGAAAGTTTGGATGTATGGAGGGATGGATGGATGGATGTTTGTTACTCGATCACGCCAAAACGGCTGAATGGATGGACATGAATTTTTGCACAGGTAGTGGTAGTTTAGGTGTCAGAAAATGACATTGGCTAATTAATATCATCATGAAATCTTGTATGCAAGGGGTACAGGAAAGGACATAGAGACGCGTTCGTGTAGTTACTAAGTTATAAAACTTTAAAAAATACAAGGGGTACAGAAAACGGCATAGAGGAAAAGGATATACTTTTTAATCGCGGGTTACACCGTGGGGCGCAGCCAGTATTACGTATCGTTGGCTTAATATAGAAAGGACGTATCTCGATTTTTTACTAAGCGCCGTTTTTAATCTTTTCTGACATTACAATTCCAAATAGACAAGAAAAGCTTAGAATCGCAATTTAAAAAAAAAATCAAGATATGTCCTTTCTATATTAAGCCAACGATATTTACATAAATACATACGATAAAATACAAAAACAAAAATCATTATAAATAAATAACTTAAAACTCTGTCTCATTTCTATGCAAAAACAAATTGGACAAACACACATGCACAGTTTGTTTATTTTTCTAGTTTAAGCTAATACATGCATGTGCAAAAACTGTGCATGTGTTAGTAGCAACTTTAAACGCTTACAGCTCCCTAAATATCGAACCGATATAAATAAAATTAAGATTGTAAAATTCTATGTAAATACTGCATTAAAAACAAATTAAATCTTTTTAAAATCAGTTCAGTATTACTGCTGTAAAAGGGATCTAAAAACAACGCATTTTCCTATTAATAATATAGATATATGATTAAACTGTTCGTTGAGAAATTAATTACTCAGAGTTTTTTTTGCAATGAACTTAATTAAGAAAATATTTTCATAAAAAAATATTTGCTCAATTCGCAGCCCCTGCTATAGTTGCATCGATTGTATATTGTAGTATTATTTTCAAATGTTGTGCAACACAAAGTTGTATTCAGTTCATACATTTTTCTATTCTGTGGCATGCTGCAGAGATGTCTAAATAAAGAATACTTTAAATAAGTAACAAATGTGAAATGTTTTTTTTTCTCGAATAAATATCAAGACTTTCAAAGAAAAATCGATTTGGTGAGCTTTTTTCTATTTATTCAATTTTAAAGAATTTAAAGTTTTTTCTTTTAATTTAAAAATGTGCTGCATCTAAAGAAGCAATATATTTTGTGGGGGAAAAAATGTTGATCAGCAAAAGCTTTTGTTAGAAAACTTTTAACATCTAGAAATATATAAAAAGTTTATAACTTTTGGTGATACTTATTTTATTGACTGCACTGTGAACACCCGCTAAAAATAGTCTGATAGGAAACTTATTGATGACTCAGTCAACTGTTATTATATCGATGCTTCAAGCACTGAGTGATGCGCCATTAGCAATCATCGTTTGATGTGGCTGTCGACAGATCGTTGACAATTTTGATTCTGATTGCTGCCAACTAATTTGAAGCTGTGACGGCACACACTACTGCGTCCAAGACTTGACTTAATGGCTTTGCGGCATAATTCCACAGTAATCATGACAAGATATGAAGTCCTCCGATCACAACCGCTTCCATGTGCACCGAGAAAGTCATCTGTGTGACTTGCAAGGTCAGCACAGGTTGTGTAATAATAGTTGATCAGCAAGAGCTGTTGTTAGAAATCTTTTGACACCTAGCAAATTTAATATATCGACGCCATTTATCCAAAATGGTTTATCTGCAAAACCCTGATTGTTCAGGAGGAGCAAAAAACTGTTTAATTTCCTAACTAGTGAGTATTTAACAAATTGGTCTTCTACAATATGATTAATAATAGGCTTCTACTAATTCCCTAAAATATAAATTATAAAATAAAACCCTTTATTCGCATTTTTACGGTAGATAAATCATTTTGTCTTACAACGTTTTCGATGTAAATATTAAAATAAGTAGATTTGGTTGAAAGAAAATTTTAGATGGCATGAAGTAAAATTTTAAGTTTAAATACTGTTGTTTTTCACTTTTCAATAATTTTAGGATTAAGAAAAATAGAAGAAGATACTTACTTCAAGTCCAAATAATTATCTCTATGGTTAATGTTAGGATCTTTATTATTATTTATTAAATAAATTACATACATATATTTTGAATGAAGATTATAATAGAAAGAACGATATTCCTTAGGTATCACAGATTTCAACTCCTGTAGATGTTTCCATTTACTGTTTACATTTACAAAAGATTTTGAAATATATTGAAAGAATATTTTGATAAAATTTTTGAAACGTGTAAATAGAATATCAAACTAAATTTTCAAAATTTTGATAACACTTCAAAATACCTTCAATCGTGTAAATCTTGCTTAAGTATTCGGTATCAAACATTTTGCTTATTTTTTTGCCACCAACTCTTACACTTTTCCGCGCTTCTTTCGTTATATTGATATAATCATGAGGTATATATGTATATGGATTGGTTCTTCAACTTTTTTTTTTTTAATTTTTGCATGTGCACTGTCCATTTGAGTGTGTCCCTTTTCCAGATATTTTTGTTCAATAATTTTTTTTTGTATTCTATTGAGAAATTATACAAGTCATTTGCGAGAAAATGGTTCCGATTTTGGTAGCCGTAACCATCGGAATAAATAACTATAGGCAAATCATCCTTTAGGCAGTGTGTCTTAAGATGGTGCAGTATTATTGAAATAAATGTGGATGCTGAAAGAGCACCGATAGTTTCGCTCCACCAATAATTAGTGCATTGATGCGCTGAAATATTATATACTGTGAAATTATGAGCGTATTTATATTCATCAGAAAAGTTTTAAAATTATTACTTTCTTACAGGTTTTTAATATACGACTGCTATGAAAATCTCGCAAATATATTTTAGATAAACCATTTTGCCTGCAAAAAAAGTGTGTATGTAGTAGATAAACCAAACAAAAAATGTGAATAAGTCGCAAATAAATCAACATTTTGATCAGAAATTCATACCATAGGAAAAGTGCATCACAGGGAATAGATTGGCATCAAAAACTAATTTTTACAAAATCTGCAGATAAACCATTTTGGATAAACGCCATCGATATTCAAAAAGCTTCAAAGATATTTTTTTTTGGCACAAAACTTTATTGAACAAAAAAATTAAACTTTATCTAATCTAACATCAGATTTTCAGAATAATCAGCGTAATTTATCTTTATTTATATATGTATGTAGTTTGTTATCAAAAATATGAATCCTGTTTAAGCTCAATTTAACACTAAACAAACTGTCATCAGTTTTGTTCAACAAGTAGCTTTATAGCTTTAGGTTTTGCATTGTGTCTTGTCTTACTGTTCATAATGCTTGAAGACAGCTAATTTCGAAAATTGTGTCATTTCTTTTTCAATTCCACTTTTGATTGACAACATAATATTTCCACATGAAATATGTATTTAGGTCTCATTATTGTCAATTCTTTGTGTAAGGATATATAAAGCTTAACAAGGCATGACTGACACACATGTTATGCGAAAACTCTAAGCAAATTTGATTTTCTCACAATTGAACTTTTCCACTGCAGATGCGTGTATCAAAAATCTTTACTAATCTTTTTGAAATGTCGCCACCACCTAAACGTGTGCGTAATATTGAAATTTATTCATGCATAAATATTCCACATACTCAGAAGCACAGAGTATTTTTTTTTTACTTAGAGAAGGAAGTTATTTGTCAAAAATACACATCCAAAGACATAATTCTGCTGCCAAAAAAAAACTAAGGTACACGTTGATTCACAAAAGCGAGCTGAAATAAATGTTTTCTTGAAAAATAATCCGTATTTCGAGTGTTGTTGAACCAAACCCTGGGTTAAGAGAACGAGTTACTGAAAATATGTATGTGCTTACTGTGCAGCCAGCCGTGCTTGTAAAATTTCATTAAGTTTCAAATTTTGTATCTAATAAATATAACTACTCTATACACTTTATTAAATATTCATAATTAATTTGCTTAAAATGTTCATAAAAAAAATTTGTTTTCAAGTATTTGCGATTTGCTTACCAGAATGTCTGTGAGCCATGTGATTAAGTTCAAATGTTGCCTGATTTCTACTTCGTTATTTTTTTTATTGTTTACTCATAAAAATTCATTCCTTTTCGTTTGTTGTTTAAAAAAATTTTTTTTGCCATTTTTCTTGCCAGCAAGTTGCGGAAAAGGGGGTAAATATCAATAAAAACAACAACAAAAACGAATACAAAAAAAAAGGCAAAAAATAAATTGTTTTTAAATTTTGTATTAAATTTGCTGTCGCTATTGTCGTAGACGGAAATAACTGGAAATATTTTGAGAAAACTTTTTTTGTGTGTATGTGTGTGTTTTTTTTTCATGGAACACTTAGCACAATTATGTAGAGTTTTGCTTGTTGTTTTAATAAGAAGAAAAAATTGAAATTTTTCTTAAATTTTTGTTTTTTTTTTAGTTTGAATTAATAACAAACAAACAATCATATAGACATTCACACAACGAGATTAGTTGTCATTAGAGTTTTCAAGAGCCGCAAGCAAAACCGGTTTTTGGCATTTGAAAATAAAGTAATTTTCGAATAATTTATGTGTCCTCTTGTCGTCTAGACAATTTTTCAACGAAATAAGTTTTTAATGGTTTTTCTAAAACCTTTTCATACTTTAATCGGAAGTAGCGAGCGTAAAGCACAAAACTTTAAGTTAACGTGCCGTGCCCACTTCACTTATTTATGAGTACTTGGGGCTAATTTGGTGTAACAAATCAATCACCAGTAGACTAACGACAGATCAGCGTTTGCAAAGAGCTCAAATTTATTTTGAAAATTCGTGGTTCAGTACATGCTAGAACGAACTAGTTCAATTGAATGATTCATACAATCAATTCATTCATTTGGTCCTCAGGTTGGGTCAATATTGACTAGAGATGCTAATCGGCCCTGGTTCTTGAAAATCCCGGGCCTCGGGACTTTATGATGGAGTCTTGAAATCGCGAACCGGGACCTCGGTATTTTCGGGACTTACAAAATTTTGTGCAATCGAAATATTTTTGTCTTGTAAAGAATCATTTAAATTGTAATTTTCTGTTAAGCGTGATACGTGTTTAATTCTAATTTTATATTCGGATTTAGCAGAAAGTTTAAAATAATTGAATAAACTGTGCTCCTTTCTTCAATTCTCTTATATACATACGAGTATATAATTCTTTGCTTAAATGACAAAAAAAAAATCCCGGTTAACCGTTTCCTCATGTTTAACGGTTTTCGGAAACCGTATTTTGAATCCCATATCCGTTTTTTGAATGCTCCAACTAGTTGGCATTGTTTCCTTCTTTTTTTTATTGTTGTTCTTTTACGCAATGACATCAACTCAACTCAAAGTTTTCTCTTTCAATTTGCACAAGGCGCGGCAAAGTAATGTGATTTTACAAGTATTACTTCGTCATGTTGTGTAGCATCATCATCGCCATCACCATTATTAGCATCATTATAAGTAGTTGTGTAGAGTTGTCTTCATTATTACTGTTATATTATAAGTATTATAATATTCTTTATTGCTTTGAGAGAAATAAATTTATTATTATTATTTTTTTTTAAATTTAAACAAACACAAGAATGTAATCTCTTATATACATACGACTACATACGAGTCTATACACAGTTACATATACATTTAAACTTTGCTACAAAAATAAGTTGAGCACTTACAGCGTGTAGCATCACTAATACAAACACCACCACACAATCATATACGAGTTCATCATCATTGCCAACCATGAATTGGTTCCCCGTTGTAGGGTTTTATTAACTGCACTTGTTCATGCGATTTTCTTGTACGCTTAACACAGATTGTACTCTTTCAAGGATAATAATTAAAACCCTTACAGTGCTACCGGACATTTTCAATTCAGTGGAGTGTAATTAAAAGCCCAAAAGCTGCTAAAAAGTTTATAACTTTTGATGGTACTTTTTTTTTGTTGTTAATTGCACTGTGAACACCCGCTAAAAATAGATTGAAAGGAAGAAACTTATTGATGGCTCTGCCAACTGTAATGCCGATGCTTCAAGTACTGAGTGATGCGCCATTAGCAGTCATCGTTTGATCTGGCTGTCAACAGACCGTTGACAATTTTGATTCTGATTGCTGCCAACTAATTTGAAGGTGTGACGGAACACACTACTGTGTCCAAGACTTGAGATTATTAATGGCTTTGCGGTATAATTCCACCGTAATCATAACAAGATGTGAAGTCCTCCGATCACAACCGCTTCCATGTGCACCGAGAAAGGCATGTGTGTGACTTGCAAGGTCACCACAGGTTGCGATTATTATATAAACGTCACTCTTCTATGCGCAAACACTTTGCTAAACTATTCGAAACATTTAATCTCTTACACTGGCAGCATTGTGCCAGTTAAGAGACTACTTGGACAACAAGGGAAGTAGCCTTTCCCAGCCGCCGACCAAATAGCGCCACAAATGCAAGGCGAACTATAGTTGGATGTCAAAATTTATTTATTTCTTTTGTTTACATTCAACTTGAACATTTTTATAATTAAAAAAGTTTTATTGTGAAATGAAATTGTTTAATGATGGCTTTTTTATATCAATTTGTAAAAGTGATTTTATTTCAATTAGAAACTATTTTCTTATATCAATTCAAATTAATGGTCAAGAAATAAATGTTCCATAAAAAAATACTCATTTTATGAAGCTTAATAAACTGAAGAGGTAGAATTCATATGTGTATACACTTAATAAAAATGTAGTGATAAGATTTATTAACAATAGGTTTCAATAATAGGATATTTCTTAAATTAAATTACAGTGTAAAATAAAACTAATTAATAGGACACGCCGTCAAAGCATTAACACTTTGTTCCTCAATGGAATTTCAATGTGTACTTACATCCGTGAAAATTTTTTGGGTGGGTGGTGAGGCAATCACCGTTTGACAACGACGTTGAACGGTATTTCGGATGGCAGCAGCAGCCAATAATTGATCAGCGGATCTTTAAAACATTTCCACGCAACAGATTTATTCAACAAAATAATATTTTTTAAATATTTCAAAGGATTTTCAAAAACAACCCTTAAAAACAAAACTTTTTGAAATAATAATAATTTTCAATATTTTATTTGTTCGCCTCAGTCAAATATTTTTGACAATGTACTTTGATTTTACAAAAACAAAATGCTTGTGGTTTTTGTAGTGTTGTGGTTGTTGTAATATTAAATTCACCTGTTATGAATTCGCCTTGGTTTATTTCATATGTTTGTTATCAGTGTTGGCAGAAAATATTATGCTAAAATATATATAATATAAAAAGCAGAAAAGTCAATTGGTAAATTAAATCGCATTCTTATTTCATAAATACAATATTATTGCATATTTAAGGAAGACAGTTCCAATCAAACGTCCTCAAAACAACACTCGTTTTTATTTAACTTCAAGTGATAGCAAGGAAGATCTGTTCATAAATTTTCCTTACAGATTTGTAAAAACGATTGCATACAAATGCAACTACAGTTTCACTAGTGCTGAGCGCAATTTTTAAAATATAATTTGAGGCAAACACACAGAAAAAAATCATTTTAAATCAACTAAAACAAGGTTGATTCAACTAGTTTTGTTAACAATTTTGCTTCATAAGCGTTTCATGTTCATTTAACATGATATTAATCCATTTTAAAACAACTAGAAATCATGTTGAATTGTCATTGTACGCCAATTGAATCAAAAAGATTGTCATATCAAAATAACGTTAAGATCCTTATTGAAATAATATTAAAAATATTTATAACAACATGAATTTCATGTTGAATCAAAATAAATTTAATGTCGAATCAACTGTTAAGCAATTTGGAATTAATGTTACAGCCATATTGAAATGACAGGAAAAGATGCTAATTTTACAGGAAATTCGATGTGAATTTAACTTGGTTGCTGTATTGAAATATCATTTACGCAATGTTGTTTAAAAATGGGACAGGCAGTTAGTAAAAAGCAGATAATTATTTTTTTTAGGCTTACAAATATTTGTATATTTAACCATTATTAATTAATTATTCAATAGTTCGTCTAATTGGAAACCTGGTGTTATATTTTGAAAAACTGGAATGTTTACTATAATATTTCCGTCTTTGTCAGACCACTTTTGTCATCACGTTTCATACATATTATCACCTCGTCAACATGGTTTCCGTAAAGGCTACTCAACTGTAACTAAGCTATTGGAACTCAAAACTGCAGTTAATCGTGGCTTTCTTAACAAAAAACAAACTGATGTAGTGTATACTGACTTCAGCAAAGCGTTTGATAAAGTTAACCATCTACTTCTTTAAAAAAGCTACATCTAATGGGGTTTAGCAGAAACTGTTTAAATTGGATTCGTTCATATCTTACCAATAAGAAGCAAAAAGTTATTCTTAAAAGTATCACATCAATAGTCAATACTGGTTAAATCTGGGGTCCCTTAAGGAAATCATCTTGAACCACTACTGTTTTCGTTATTTATCAATGATCTACCCAATACAATTAAATACTCAACCATATTAATGTATGCTGATGATGTTAAAATATTCTACAGATTTAATAACTACAATGATCATAAATTTCTTGAAGAAGACTTGAATTCTTTATACTCTTGGTGTGTTGCAAATTTGATGAAATTAAATTTAAGAAAATTTAAGCATATGTGTTTCTTCCGAAAAAGATATATTAATGTTGGATACTCTTTGGGGAGTTATGAGCTGGAAAATGTATTCACTTTTACGGATCTGGGAATTTCAATGGATCCAAAACTTAATTTTATACAACATATTACCTTAACTGTAAACAAAGCAAGAAGTATCCTTGGTTTCATTAAGCGATGGGGTAAGGAATTCGATGATCCATATATTACAAAACAATTGTTTACATCACTTGCTCGTTCTATCCTGGAATATGGCTGAATTATCTGTGATTCAACGTATAAAGTGCATATTGCGACCATTGAGTCTGTACAAAAACAGTTTTTATTGTTTTGTCTTCGTAGATTTCAATGGAATCCACTGAATCTTCCTTCATATAGTTCTCGACTTTTTCTTAATATCAAGCCGTAGAACAATGCTAAATGTAATGTTTGTTTTTAAACATAATCTCAATGGGAATTCTGGCTCATACTTTCTAATTGAAAACTTATCTCTTCATGTTCCGCAACGACCTAGTCGCTACTACTATCCTCTTGCAATTAAGACCAGTAGAACAAATTATGCCAATTGTGATCCTCTTATTAGAAGTTGCAGGGATTTCAATAGACTTTATTGCTATGTTGATTTCTCCGTAAATAATAATGTTAATGTTAAAACGTAATGTTGTACTTTTTAAATAATTGAAAACTTGTAATGTATTTTGTTTACTCTGTATACAATTATAAATAAAAAAAATAAAATTTTTTTTGTATCTAGTCTGTATTGTAAAGTCTAGAATTGTAAATTCTTAAGAAAGAAATTAAATAAATAAATCAAAATAAGTCACTAACAAGATTAATATTTTCTCCACCGGTTGATAAATTTTCCACAAACCTTGTTAAATTCATATAATCATTGTTAGCTGCAGACATAATGAAATTTAATTCATTTCAACATGTTTCACGTTGTTTCAACATTTTCCATGTTTTTTTAACATACAGCAATTTTATTTTAATATCATTCCAGTCATTATTAATATTTCACAAATTTGATTTAGCTTTTTTAACATGTTGATTCAACATAAGCCAACGTTTGTTAATATTTAAAATTGACAAAAGTTTTTTCAAAGTATCCCAATGACTGGTGCTTTTTACGGGAATTGCTAAAATTTTAATATTTAAAATTTTTTTATTCACACTTTTTCCAAAAATTAATATTTTACATATTTGTTACAACTTCGATATTGTTTAAAGTTATTATTTGTTTTAATGAAAGTTTATTATAATATCTCCAGTTGTTCTAAGAAATATTTGGATAAAGTTCCCTGATGATCTGCATTAGCAACAGTGAAATGCAACAGTGAAATGCGCATAGGAACAAGCTATACCCCTCAATAATCAATGCAATTTGTTTTTAACAAAATTATTAATGTTTTACTAAATATGTAAAATAATAATTTTGAGAAAAAGTGCGAATAAAAACATTTTAAGTATCCCAATGTCATTTTTAATGTTTATAATAATGTTGATTTTACAATAGTTAATCTTGTTTCAACTATATGCAATGTTAATTTTATATGAAAAACTGTAATTATTACTACAAAAACGGAATTTACAAAATTAAACATAGACTAATGTTATTTTAACTCTGTAAAAGGTAAAATTTTAAATATACAATGTTATTTCAATGTGATTAATTTTAAATGTTAAAAGTAAATTCAATTGAATTTTTCCGCATGTTAATATTGACTTGATATCAACATTTCTTCATGTTGATTTTATATTGGGGTTTTTTTCTGAGTGAATGACTCTCGTCGTACGAGTGTAAGAAGGAATTGGTTCGAGTGCATTGAGACTTGTGTTTAATTTGTTATAATTAGTTCATGGATCATAATGATGCACTAAGGTCCCAAAATTGAAATTTTTCTCCAAAATTAAATATTTTACATGGGCTACGATTATAATTTTGTTGTTGCAATCTAATAGCAAACACATCAGAGCAACCACAAATGCATTTTGTTTTTGTATATTGCAATTTTCCGTTTAACATTACAGCATTAAAGATGATAAACTTCAGTGCACTTGAAAAAATAGTTGAGTGCAGGTGTTTTTTAACATTTTTAAATATTTTCTAGTTTAAAAAAAAAAAAGTAATTTCTAAAGTTTAAAATAGGAAATAAAGCTGAAGCTATATAATTTATTCAAAACATTAAAAAAATTCAAAATATTTAAGGTGAAGTGAATAAATATCAATGTGTTGATGTTTTATAAGATTTATGAATTTTTTACGATTTTTAAATTTACGTAGAGTTTTAAAATTTCAGCTCAGTTCGGCTGGCACACGACTAAAAAAAGAAGAAGATACACTCACAATATCATTACAGTAACGGACTGTACGTTATTCAAAAAGTAATCCGTTCAGTCATTTTTAAAAGAATAAACATTTAAAATTGTAAGCAATTTTAATTTTAACTGATTCTAACATTCATTAAAAAAACTAAGGACATATTAATACGGATTTTCGGTTACATTTAATATTGTCCGTTGTTTTCAAGTGCTGTTTTTTTTTGCCTGCTCTACTTGATTTATGTGTTTGATGTTTTCTCTCCTACACAAACAAAGGAATAATCTTTTATTTTTAAGGGTTTAAGTCAATTAATTTTTAAACATTAAAAATTAAATGAACTTTTGGTTCAATTTAAATGAAAAATGAGTAAACCGGTTTTTAAGTGAACTTTCATTTATTTTAAATTACAATTTCAGTTAATTTTACGTACAGAATATTATGAGTGTATTGATGTACATATATTTTTGATTTCACCTTAGCTTGAATTGCGAAAATTTGCGATTTTTGAGATATTCATCTTTTTATATGCCGTACACGGTGCTCTTGAAGCAACTTTATATCAATTATAAAAAATTTTTAATGAACTCATTTGTTTAATTTTTGTTTACTCAGGCTTAAGCTGGACACAAAACTCATATTATGGCTTTTGACACACTACGTTTTTATTAATATAGCGTTAGAACATTATATTTTACGAAAAAAAAAAATTCTTGTATATATACAACATATGCACGAAAGGGTTAACCCTTGTTCCAAACGTAAGATGATAAGCTTAAGCTTGGTTGCAAATGCTGTTTCTTTAAAAAATTTTTTTTTTTAATTTTAAAATAATTTTGGCCAAATATTTGTTCTAGCGAGCCATATGTGTGATGTTGAGGAAATTTCATTTATTCGCAACAATTTTAATCAATTTAAATTCTTTTATTTGCAGTCGATCGAATTTTTGCTAACGGAAGATAGTTCACGTTCGGTCATACGATTACGAATATTGTAATCCCAATTTTTTATAAAATACAGTACATTCACGTATGTCATAATCCGAAAAGTATGTTTTTACATGATGAGTTTTACGTTCGATTCGAATCCTGATTTGCGAGCATGTTGCCATCTACTCAGAAGCCAGCCTCAATTTTTTTTCTCCGTTTTCCTGTCTAACTTAAAAGCATGCTAAGCTAAGCTTACTTAAGTAACAAAAAACTAGCACATCCAATCCACATCATCTAATACATTATCTCTTATCTGGCATCTTTCCCAGATTCATACACATCTTGTATTGTTACGGAACAAAGTCAATGTTATCAAGCAGTTTATTTTTTTTTTATTTTTATTTATTTTTTTTTTGTGACGCCATACAGTGAAAACATAAACCTCCTTTTGATTTTCATGAAACTTAGCATTTGCATCATGTTCGTTCCGTACTTCGTCGTTCACTCGCTGTTCCATTAAAGTGTTGCGTGTAAAATGTAAAATGCCACCATTAATGATGTTGTCTGTCTGGCTGTCTGTATTTTCCCTTTTCATAGGTTTTATTTAAAAAAAATATATATTTTTTTTAAAATAAAAAAAAAGCTCATAAAATAAATATTCATGTATTTATTCCAGCATAAAAATCAGATGTGAACATTTGCCACAACTATTCGTACGTTACTTTAAAAGTTGGTTAAATGGAAGGACGAAGATTAAACTGCAAAATAATTTGAAATAAATTATCTGTGTGCCACGAGCGCTAATTGAGTATGTGAATGTGTGTTTAAATCGGGGATGGGGAGGGGGGTCATACATTGGTTGGCATTCATACGTGAACCCACAAATTATTGGCATTCCAACTATTGTAATCATATTGAACAAAGTTTTTCGTTTATCTTGCAGAAACCTAAAGTTTTCTTTTCTCATCTTATTAAATACTTGGTTGTTGTAGGTACGACTAATATGTTGAGGAATGTACTGAATATGTATAGAAATATGTATAGAAAAAAATTTATGAAAATCTTACACTTTCGCAAAAAGATCTCAAATAACTTTTTAAGTTCTTAATCTTAAACTTAGATTAATGAAATAAAAAGACGAGGGACATATTGAGGAATCGCGGTCAGAGCGATGCTTGGCAATAGGAACTTATATTTCATATATTATATAACAATGAAATTTAATTTAATATTTAGCTTTTCTCCAGCAGAATATTCTAGAAGTCCCAGAGCTGGCAATGAGTGCTTACATAAAAATGACGTGAATATTCATTCTTTGATGGCTACAAGAGAAAACTGTGTTGCGAAGTTAGAGAAAGAAAAATCAACCGAAAACATAACGGATTATTGAAGATCCCAGATTTAAAAAAACCCATGTATGAACCGTATAGCTGCGTATCCCATAATTGAGATATGTTTTACTTATATTTAATACCTGCGTCATAAATAAGTATGACCAAAAATATGTATATGGTTCATATTGTGAATGGTATACGAGTAATTTCTCGCATGATGCTATTCATAGTTTTTTTTTTATATTCTATTTTGAAGTCATAAGTAATTAACAAGCGATGCTTTTATGCCCATTCAATTCAGTTAGTTTATTACATATAAAAATTACATTGTTACTATATAAAAGAAAACGTGATTCTCAGTATCTATATACGAATATAATATTGAACGTACAAATGCCACTGAGGTTAAGACATTTACTATGCTATTAAAAAATAATAAAGCCCCGGGGTTAGATGGCATAAATAGTATTATCCTAAAAAATATGCCAAACTACTTTTATGAAATTCTAAGTAAAAAATTCAATTGTTGTTTAATTAATGGCCTATTTCCCTGCATTTTCAAAAAATCAAAAGTAATAACAATTCATAAAAAGGGAAAGATCCCAAACTATCCACCAGCTATAGGCCGATAAGCATCTTAAGTTTACTGGATAAGGTCTTTGAAAAAATCATTCATAAAAGATTAGTTGATTTTGCAAATCAAAATAATATTATTAACCACCAACAGTTTAGATTCCGTAAGGAACACTCTACCGTACACCAAATAAAGCGAGTTGTAAATTATATCGAAGATAACATAAGAAATCAAGAGTACTGGCATTGTTTTTCTCGATATAGAAAAAGCTTTTGATACCATCTGGCACAATGGGATGTTATACAATCTCAATGCATTAGGTTTCCCATTGTATTTACAAAAAATTATACAAAGTTTTCTAAAGAACCGTACATTTGTTGTGTGTGTTGACGGGGACTTCTCAACAGAAAGAACAATCCCAGCGGGATTGCCACAAGGGTCAGTACTATCACCTACACTCTACTCATTGTATACGTCTGATGTTGAGGTGCACAGAAATCAGGAAGCAGCATTTTATGCTGATGACAGTACTTTTATATACAGTGGCAAACTTTTAAATGCAATAATCAAGAGAATGCAAGAGAGCCTTACCACAAGCCAAAAATATTTTAATAAGGGGAAAATAAAAGTAAATGAAAATAAAACGCAGGCTATTATATTCCCATATAATAAATCACCAAAACGTATTCCTACTAAAATTTTCTACTGTCGGGGAAACGTGATTCCCATTAAAGATGATATTAAATATCTAGGTATCAATTTAGATAAAAAACTCAAATTTGAACAACATGAGAATTACATCTGTGATAAAGCTATAAAATGTGGACTTGCTTAATACCCCAACTTAATAGATTCTCCACTGACTTACTTGCACAATAGATTTAAACATAAAAAGTTAAACGCGTTTGCCAATGATTTGACGCTGTCATTTAATGAAAAATGCAGATTGTCTAATTTTGAAACAATAAGAAATTTACTAAACAGTCGCTGATATTCTTTTGTTAAAAAGAATCTTACTAGCGATTGTTTTACCAAATTTCATTATAACATTTTCAAAGTTTATAAGAGGTTTTTGTGAAAAATTTTCCTCAAGACAGTATTATTAATAGTTTCCTTATTCAATTATAAGATTTAATTGTTGTAGTACGTGAGTAAAATCTCATAACATTGTACCTTATATAGCTTTTAAGATTCGTGAATAAAACATTTTAATAATAAAAAAAAAATAAAAAAAATATAGAAAAACATAATTAACTATGATATGTATGTATATTATTTTTATTTTGTAATTACCCATTTTAAATCAATATTATATGTCCTTCTTTCGTACTTTATATGTAAATATGTATGTATGTTTGTACGCGTATAAAATCGAATATTTAAATTAATATATATAAAAAATTAACGTTTATTTTGCAAAGTATATTTATTTATTTATTTATTTAATTATTTATTTATTTATTTATTTATTTATTTATTTATTTATTTATTTATTTATTTATTTATTTATTTATTTATTTATTTATTTATTTATTTATTTATTTATTTATTTATTTATTTATTTATTTATTTATTTATTTATTTATTTATTTATTTATTTATTTATTTATTTATTTATTTATTTATTTATTTATTTATTTATTTATTTATTTATTTATTTATTTGTGTGAGCTCTACAACAAAACTTGAGTTTTAAAGTAGCAGAAGTATACAATTAGTTAAAAATAATTACAAAAAAGAAAAATAAGAAAAAGAAAATGAATTATATACATTACAATGTTGCAATTTTAAAACAAATGAATTTTATAATAATAAATTAAGTTGTTAAAAAATAAAAGTTATGCTCGAGAATATAACTGATAAATTTTATTCTTAAAATCGAATGCGTTGCTTGTTGCCCTAATATTTGCTGATATAGTATTGAATTGAATAAAATGTTTAAAATTTTTATTGTCGGTAATTGGCCTTCACTCACAAAGAGTTTTTGCTTATGCACGCTCACGTGATCATTACCCATCTCTCGTATAAATGTGGTTTCATACATGAACTTTTTTTTTAATTTTAATAGATTGTATTGTTTGTATGAATAATACACAAATAATACTTCAATTCTATAATTATTATGGTCATTTAGTTTTGGTTTTTATTTAGTTTAAGATGTTTTACACTTAATATATATTTTACTATTTCTCTTCTCTCTTAAATTCAGAAGTATGAAGGAACTATTAAGGATATTCTGTGTATGCAATTCTGATTTTTTTTTGTAAGTGTGTCAAGCTTTGATGTTCATTTAAAAGAAAAAAACGAAAAATGTAAGAATAATTGAGAAACACTCAAGAAATTTATGCTTCATTAAACTCATTTACGTTCTACTACCAATACAATCATATCATTAAATATTTTCTTGCATAAAAAGCCCTGCTAGTAAGTGCCCGGCAGTGTGTGAAATCGATGTTGAATAATGGGGATAGGTCGAGTGAAAAGTGAGTGTCGTGGCAGCCTTAGTTACTGTCAAACTTGTGTGAAGATTGTAGATTCCGTCGCTGAAGTCACAAACTCGAAATTATATTCAAACAATAATATATACTAGTATTTCCTATGACCAACGCAATCGACCACATTCTAGTAATTAAATATTAATTGACTTAAGCATGGTACTCTGTTCATCATTTTGTGCGAACTGCTGTCAAAAGTCCATATAAAAAAAATTCATGCGAAATAATTGCAAAATAATATGGCAGAAGTTGTACTCCGTTCATCTTGTGAAAACATACGAAATGTTTCTGGCAGCATTATTTTTTCAACCACAAAATGTTTCCAGTAACACATTTTTCAACTGCGAAATAATTTAAGCAGCACTTATTTCGTGCGGAATTGCAAACAACAGCGGATCAGATATTTCTGAGCGTTGTGGTTTTAATTTTAAGTTTGCTGCCCAGAAATAATTAATATAATGTAAATATAATATAAAATGAAGGTGAGTGCTTTTTGCAGAACGTGTGTCTTCAATCAGCTCCTCCGCAGCAGCTGCGATTTGCATTAATTGTTACGTTGCAGTACAAGTTCCTAAAATTATTTTGTTGTCCATTTGTTTTATTTCTTTTTAAATAAACACATTTTTTTGCTTTTATAAGAAAAACAATGTTGCTCATTTCAAGGCAATAAAACCGATACATTTTTTATAAATCGTGGTATTGTCGCCACTGATCAGTTGTCAAAATTTCCAAACGAAATAATCAATGTTGCTCAACATTTTTCGCAAATTTGAACAGAGTACTAAGCTTTATTCACAAATGTTTTATAAAGTTAATGTGTGCCTTAAAACCGGTTTCCAGATATAAAAATCTAACATCAAACCTACAATAACTGTGTTAATCGTTTGTGAATAAGACCATTCTAAATATAAAAACATTCAATATAAACAACTTAAAACTGATTAGCTCTCTTTTGTTTACAAAGTATGTGTAGAAAATGCATTCTTTTTTTATTCTTCAACTTGAAGCTGAGACATGCTCGTGCAATATGTGTACATGGATTAGTAACAACTTCAAACGCTTATAGCTTGCAAAATACTGAACCGATTTTAACAAAAAACAGATTGTGCACACTTGTGAATAAATATCTTCAAAATGATATAAGTTTTGTCAAAATCGGCTGCGTAATATGAGGGTAAAAGGGATTTAAAAAAACGTGTTTTCCTATTAATTTTATAGATAAAAAGATATATAGATTATAAAACCACTTTTTAAATAAGGCTAACTTCATGGATGCAAAAAATACCCGATCCGATGTTCATTGTTACCGAATGAACTGGCGGGTGGGTGTGTATGAAAAAACCAACAAAGATATAAATATACTGAAAGTGAGGCAGGCAACCACAAAGAGTTATTTTATTGGAAGAATTCTTGCTATTTTCTGTTTGTTTCGCTCATATACTCATACTTTTTAGCAACGTTTGGTGTTGGTGCGTATGAACGAGATGCTTAAAATGTATCCTCAAACGCAACAAGGACTTTTTCTTTTTCTCTTATTGTGCTTTTACTTTTGTCATGTTGTCGTCACCAGCCAAAGATGAAATTCTACCAAGCATATGGAAATACCAGTATGCCGATGCCAACAAGACGTCTTTAATGCATTCATACCAAAGAGGATAATTCCACATTGTTATTAAACATTTACACACATGGGAAATAAATGAAATATTCACATGTACATACACGCATACACTTGCATATTTCCGTATTTAAATTTGCATGAGTGCTAAAGATGTGTGTGGGTGGGTGTATGCCAGCCATGGTTGGTATTTAAATTTTTATTCCTTGGTTTCTTTTTTTTTTCGTTATGTAGTACATATTTTGTAAAAATATGTAGTCGATTTTTAATACATACACACACACATACATACATATGTACATGGAAAATTACATTCATATAAATGAAAATATTAATAATGTAAATATTTTCACTCACCTCTTCTACTTTAGACAGAACGAACAGATTTAAAAGTTTAAGCCATATTCAATTTGCATGAAAATTTCAAGGCAGGCATAAAGAAAGCTTGCTCTTGTTTGAAGGTTCAGGATAACATAAAATTCCTATTCAATTAGTAAATTGATAAACTGAAAATCAAGTATTTCTTTTTATTAAAATAATACCAAACACAGAAATATTAACAAGAAATCTTACAAATATACATAATGTATATACATATACATACATCTATGTATGTGTGTACTATATTTGTTTAGCAAAATGTGTTAAATCATTACAGTTATTATTCTCCCAATTAATTTTCAAAAAGTTGGATTCCATTGCTGCATATGCCAAACCGTCAGTAGACCTTCAACCAAAGTATGTTGTATGTAGGATATTTAAGTAAGTTTATTTATTCAAGTACACTTGCTTCTACAATAACAAAAACAATAATCATTTTGTTTTTGTTATTTCACCAGAATTTTCAATTCAAACACCAATCAAATTACTTCAATAACTTTTTTCTTTTTTTTCACTTATTGAAAACTTTCTCACAGCGCATACAATGTATTTTTTCAATTGTGAACCAAATTTAACAATTAAAAAGAGATCAGATGTCGAAGTGAGTGTGCCTTACAGTACGTTGCTTTCAAAAATAGAAAAAAAACTGAAAAAAAAATTATATGAGAACTACCAAGGCGAAAATCATACCAGTTGGCCTCAAAGATCAGGTGACTGAATTCACTTGTATTTCGGCTGTCAAAATTTTTTACATTATTTATGTTTGTTTACATAACCCTGCAGCCACACGCTCAAGTTTTTCTTTCAATGATATTGATTTTTCTTAAATGATATTGAAAGTTATGTTAGCTTTTAGATCAGTGTCGTAGCGCCTCTGCTGTCAAGTAGGCGCATTACATATGTTTAAGCTGTGTAGCAATTTTTTTTAAAGAAAGAGAAGTAACACTCAGGCAATTAGTACGCCTACCAAGCAGTAGGTGTGTTACCTTTTTTGGGAAAGGGATACTGAGACAGGACAGATGGTGAAAGAGAGAAAGCTTAATTTTTACAACTCTGATATTGCGCGTTGTGTTACTTTTTAGATCAGTGTTGCAGCGACTCTGATGTCAAGAAGCCGTATTAAATGTGTTTTAAGCTGTTGTAGACATTTTATTAATTATTATACTTCGCCGGCGATTTTGCTACAATAGGAGGGTGGAGTAGGAGGGTGCTGTAATGTCCGGTGCCATACACCAGTATCCATTGCTGCCGGTACTCTTCAGTGACCAGTGCCTTCGTCACTTCGTCCAACAACAACAAATAAAATGGCATACTAATGCACATCTGAAAAAATGCTGGATGTTATGACTTCCCTGAAGCTGGGTTCGAAGACACGTTCTTAAAGCATTATTTGCTTTCTAGTCAACGCGTTTACTACATCAGCCAACAGCACCCTCATAAATTATTTACTTCGCCGCTGGGTTCCCAGTTTTATTTTATATCTTATCCCCAATTTGCATTTTTCATTCCCCAATACAGCTAATTTCTTATCTCCAAAAATCCCCACAGATCTGTAATAGGAAACTTCAAGCTTTTAAATTAACAAATAACCGAAAGCTTTGTCAAACTCAATATTTCTCAGTCACAACAGATAGATTCTTCTGGAATATTTAACATTTATCTGTAAAAATTCTTTAAACAATATAAAATTTATTTTTTCTTAACGAAATTTGCAAAATATTGAATATGATCAAGCTTTTTGTTATTTGTTAATTTATACATTGGAATTAATCAAAAGGTCGAAATAAATATGATAATCTCATCCTAAAAATCCTTAAAAATTAAATACTATTATGTCAAAGGAAACACAGGCATTTATGTAATATTATAAGAATTACTTTGAGCTCTAAATATTTACATTAATATATATATATATATAAACATTAACGTACATGTAAATGGAATTTCGTTGCACATGCTGGTTGTATCAAAAAGCATTTGAGAAGAAGGAATAAATTCGGCACAGCAAACTGAATTATTTTTAAAGTGTATATTTATTCTAAGAAGAGCTTATAATAAGTCTCTCTCCCAATGAGTAAACAACTTATTGCACATGAGTTTCACCTTACTACCAATCAGAAATGGTTAGATGAAACTACCTGTAGGGAAACTAGGAAAATCTGGCCCATAATAGAAGAAAAAAAAGGACTAGGCGGGCACTACAGCTATCCAGACATCATCTCAGAAACCTAATCGCAGTAATAATTAGCCACTGGCCTATTGGGAGGCACGCCCAAGGGTTAGGGCTCAATTACAGTGACATAAGTAGAAGCTGCGGCGATGGAGAAAAGGAGGAGTCGACGGAACATCTTCTCTGTCATTGTCCGGCATTCGATGCTCTAAGACTTAAACTATTCGGTAAAAGAACCCTTAGGGACAAAACTTTTCTCTCTAATATTGATTTAAACAGGATCCACTCCTTAATTGAATCAACCGGGTGGCTGCGTGAGAATATCAGCAGCCAGATAAAATAGGACCCTTGGGAAACGGGGCAACATGGTAGCACAACGGGAACTAATTAATGGACCCACGTGAGCTGTGCTTGATCACGGCTGCCAATGGAACCTAACCTTCTAATAAGTCATACTGCATTATGTTACGAATTTTTTTAGTGTTACGAGGGCGGATTGATATTGAGGCTACCCAAGTAGGCTATTTTGCTACAATACTGACGAAGGAGGGCACACTATCATAAGTGTTGCCACCAAAGAAATGTTAAATTACACATACATCATGCAAAAATTACACATGAAATTAAGAATTACACATGATTTCTTTTTTTTTTGCAAGATAACGTGCTGTGATTTGTTTATATTAAATATTTGATCTTCTTAGTGTAATTTAAAATTTTTGTTAATGATATTTTCAACATTTGGGCTTTCAAGGTCATTTAATAAAAGATAATTTTTTACATTCTCCTTAAAAATATCACAGTTTTGTTTTGTGTAAAAAAGAAAATCACAAACAAAATCTTAATAAATATAAAGCAAAAAATGCAAAACTGGTTAATAAATAATTTAAAATATCACAGCCTTATTTGTCGTCATCACAGTCGTCATCACAGTCGTCATCACAATAAAAATAAAGTAGTGCTCAAAAACGATAAAATTTTATATTACACATGAGTTACACACGCAGTCATTTACACATGGGCTACACATGAAAATAAAAATTACACATGATATGTGTAATTACACACAAAATGGCAACACTGACTATCATACACCAGTATCAATTCCGTAAGACACAAAAAGCCCTTAACATTATCTTTTAGTAGCCAACAAAAAATAAAAAAAATAAATATAATCGTTTTCGTAGTGGGGGGAGGTATATTATTTCCCTCCTTCTAGAGAAGTGCCTGATTGCATTCATACAAATTGCTCAGCTATAAGATTTCACGCCTCATTAAAAAGAAATTGCCAGCTTTTATGTTTATAACAAATTAACGTCTTTATATGAACATGTTCGCATAGATGAGACACAGATTAGAAAGACATATTTTCGCAGCAAACAATATTTAACATATTAATCAAACCAACTGAACACGTACACGGACGTAAAAAATAAATTTTTCTTTTAAAGACATTCTCATGACTTTTGTTTTCGACAAACAGCTTTCGTGTCTATATCTATATGTGTAATTACTTCACGTAGAAAGTGTGAATGAAGCACAGGAGAATGTTCATAAGTGTATATAGGGTGGTTTGTTTGTAAGCAGGACACTGTATATTGACAGCCCGTCTTTCTGTGACAGCTGATTTGATTTGACAGTTATCGGTTGCGGGTGCCACGTTTGGTGGATTTCGTTTACAAATTTTGTTGAGTGATGAAGTATCGGGTTTTTTTAAACGTGAATTCAATAAAGTTTTAACAAATTAGTAATAACTTGCATATTGATAAACTAATAATGTGCACTTGTAGAGCCACTCCATAAGCAGAACTATCGCAGCCGAATGTAAAATCCTTTCAAGCCAAGTCAACTACTACAGTAACATGATTTATTCCAACGGCATTTGTACATATTTGCATTGTATTTGTAAACGTATTTCCTGAATTTGAATGGAATGCTATTAAAGATGAACATTGATGTGCCTTTTTGGTGGTATGTGTATGTCTGTATTTGTGTGTGTGTGTCAGAGAGTGCGAGAGTATCAGTGAGGGAATTTGGTTTTAATTATTTATAATAGAAATTCTATTTTTACTCATGAAAGGATTTTCATTTTATGAATTTATTTTGTTGTCTTCTTTTTGTTCTAATTTTTGTTAAATTTTGTGATAACTTACATGTCGTCATGTGATATCAAAAAAGCTCTGTTACAAAAAAAATTCAAAATCGACTTCTTGATTGATTACGATGCACCATATCAAAATATATCGCTCCTTGATTGGAACGTAGTCATGTCTCAAAAAAAAAATCATTCGTCAGAAAACGAATTTAAAATTTTTAATTTACACACACACATCAATGGAAAAATAAAAAAAGTATTCTCCCCTCAAGAGGCGAATAGAAAAAGTATTTGTACACATTTTTTACACAAAATTAAGAGCGATACCACGAATACTTGTCCATTCTTAACTCAAAAATCATATTTTTTGAGATATGACTACGCTGCAATAAAGGAGCGACATGTCCCTGAAAAATTTCGTATTTTGAAATTGTACTAATTCGTTAATAAGAAATAAGCTTAAACTGAAAATTTTTGAAAAATGTTGTTTAACTTTTCATATTAGAGAGCTTTCTGCTTGTGCTCTAACATATTTGCATTGTAGCTTTGGGCTTTTATGAATTCATGTAACGATATACATGTTTGCTTTTGGCTTCTGCTTCATTTAATGATTTAGCCATGACGGAGCTAATGCTTTCTTTATGCATAAACTCTTTAAGGATTAAATAATATAATATCTTAATAGCAATGAAGTAAAAAGGTATTTTCATGAATGCACTGAAATCTAATAGTTATGAGATTTCGAGTAAAATCTAGTTATTCTTTTTACTAGATTTTACATACAAAACAAAATCTACTTTGTCACTAGATTTTGATGAAATATACCCAAAATCTAATTGGCTTTTCAAATTGTACTAAAAAAATACTGGGAGGTATAAGAACTTTTCTTTATAAGTTCTGATCGCTGGATGTTTTGCATTTGAAAGATAATTTTTTATATGGAATTGCACCTTGAAAAGGGGAGCCACCGTAGACTTGTAGACAGCGTACTAGACTTTTAGTCTGGCGGTCGCAGGTTCGATTCCTGCCTTGATCCTGTTTGTTTCTACAGACAAGCCAAAATGGCTTCGCGGCTTATGTTTGTTCTTAAAAAAAAATATTCTAATCAACAATTTTTGGGACGAAAGCGAAATATTGAAAAATCTCAAATAAACCTGTGAACGGTATACTCGTAAACATTGGATTTGAAATCTTCTAGATTTCGAGCAGTTGGAAATGTACTATTACAGCTTCAGAACTACATCAGCTCTATTCACAAACTTGTGCATTTGAGGTTGCAAATTTGAGCAATTGTAAATATTTTTCATCAATTTTGAACGGCCTTTGTGGATTAGCTTTTCAATAATGCTTGTTGCAAAACTCACAATTCACAGCTGATTGGTAAAAGTGAGAATTATTTTCAATTAGGTTTCTGGGAGATAATTTAATATTTTTGTTATGGACCGACGACCATTCATTATTCTTTTTTCTGTTTTTTTCATTGCCAGACATCAGCCAGAAAAACAAGCCGATCAAATTATGGGCGGTAGCTGGGTAAGTTTGATGTCGGCGGCGGAGCACCAAAAGAATTCTCGTCGCCTCAATTTTGTACGTAGTATATTTTTATGTGCTGGCCTTTTCTTAAACGTTTGTTTATTCAGGTTCCTTGAATTGATTAATAATAATAATAAAAAAAACAACACACACAGGTTTAATTATTCACAAGGCAGCTGAATTATTCGCCAATAAGAATAAATAAATAAACTTTAATTAATTGTCTTTGCTTATCGAAGTTCACGCAACTAAGTTTCACCTAATAGTGCCGTCGATGTTTATTCAACAAGATTTTGTACTCGACTAATCATATTTAGAGATAGGATGGGGTGGGATGGAGGTGACTTTTCACTTACGCTCATGTACGCTCACAATAAAAAAAAATATTCTTATATATTTTTTCGACCTTTTGTTTTTTAAATGAATCTAATTTATCTCGAGCTATAGGTAAATTTTTTATAAAAAATGTTCATAAAATTTTATTAGATAACCGATATTTTGCCACATCCTTGTGTGACTTCTTCAAGATCTTTGACATACATATTTGAGGCACCTATAGGCATTGCTTGCCTTTTGTTTAAAGGAAATGTAACACTTTCGTATTACATTGGCCATAACTGTGCCTATTGCTACAAGATCCATATGATGTAACGGCTCTAAAAGAGGAATTTTTATAAAAAACCCATCAAAATATATATAATGATACATGGTTCTTATCCAAGACAACAATCTTTAAATATTCCAGCTCCCTGAAAGACTTTTCAATCCAACTGCTCGTGGTAAATGGAATTATTTGCTTGTCAATTGAATAATTTATGGCTTCAGTTGCCAATTCGTTGCACCGCTTTCTAACCATTTCGATGAGTAATTAGATTCTTCATAATTAATGTGTGCACTTCCTGATCTAGCCTACTTGTTACATACAACTAAGTAGCTAAAACTTTACTATACAAATGTATATCTCGCCTTATGAGTTCTTTACATTGACAAATCGATGTTTCTGTGGTGGGTCAGAGTAGTTTGATTAGTCAGTCGGTCTAATTGGCTGGCCATTAATGGGCTCAGAAAAGTCAATATTGTCAATGCTTTCTCCTTCTTCTGTATTTAGATTCAAAGGCATCGACGTTTCCTCAGCAGCATTGTGTTCGTCGCTGAATTCAGCATTAGATTTGTCCAAAGTTTCTTTTCAAAAACTTACTTGTGTTCTTACAATGGCTTATTAAAATAACATTTTATAATTTTGTCATTTCTTTTTTGCTGCGTTCATATAGTCTGATCAACTTATTTTTTATTACATTTCGCTTAACAACAAAATTTCTTACAATATAGATCTTCACAAAAAGAAGAAATAAAGTGTTGAGCAAAATTTTATGTAAAAAATATTCAATATTTTTCTTAAAAACTTAAATAATATTCATTATGTTTCTTGTACAAACAAGTCTGCTAACTTACATATTACATAACGTATCCATGGGGATGGAGGGGGTTGAAATAGCTCTAAGGAGCATTAAGAACTTTCCTGAGGATTTTTTTTTGGAAAATAATTTTTTTTTACGACGAAACCTTTTTCGTAATATCTTTAAGATTGGAGCCAGAAATATACGTTTCTGTGTTTTTGAACTAAATAAATTTTCGTTTTTGCTACATTAGCAACAATTTTCTAAATTCTCTAAAATAGTGGATAAGTTTTTGAAGTTTGAAATGAAGTTTTTGAAAGGCAAGAATATTTTTTTAAGCCAAAAATATTTTTCCTTCTAATTTTATATAAAAAATGTTGAAGCCTTGAAATGCAAAGTAAATTCTTAAAAACTTACAATAATTTTTTTTTTTGGTTGTAATGATTTTCCATTTGGATTCATTTCTAATCATGTCTAAATTTATAATTCTCACCTTTCTATTAGTCAAGTATATGATGATCATCCATCTTTTCGACCTAATTATATTTCCACAAATCAAAATATGTTTAATATTCAGGAAGTTTTATGAACACCGTATAACAACAAGCCTTGTAGCACCTCTATCATCTGACATGTACATATTCAGAAGCATAAATATTTCCGCTCCAACAGTTAAAAGCATAAAAAATGTGGTGATATGAAAAATATATGTGTGTATGTACTCGTACATAAAAAAGTAAATTCTATTGAAATAAAATTTCTTTGATTTACGAGTTGAGCGAACGTTCTTTAAGACACATGATTGACTGACAGTCGGTAGATTTGTTTATTTTGTGAAGTGAAATGTTATTTTGAGCTTTTTCGGTTCCTGAGGTTATGACAAGAGGAACTTGTATAAAAAGATTTTGTTGAATGACATGTTTAGTTTTCATTTCTTTCAAACCAATATTTGAGTTGAAATTATTGCCAAAAGCATATCAACTGCTAACAAAAGTATTTCTGGTATCTGTATAGATAATACTTCCGCTAAGGATACACACGTATGTATATAAATATGCAGGGACGGCTGCAGAGAAAGCTTTTGGCAGAGAAAATGTTAAATTAAACATAAAATGTTCAAAACTTTCTTAAGCAACGCAATAAAACTGAGGAATATTTCATTTGTTTTGGGAGGGGAAATATTTAATTTTCCCCTCTGCTGGATCCGCGTCTGTCATATGAATATAACTAAGTCAGATTGTTTTGCTTTAAGAATTGTTTTAGATCAATAAGCGAACTTCCTTAGCATTCGCCTGGAATTGGTGACTTCGTAATATTTCTGTTTCCGTGTAGTCGTGTATGTCAATATGTCCTTTCTTACAGAGCTATTGATGCTTGTTGCAGATAAACTTTAAATATTTAAAGAAATATTTATGAAATATAAAAATATTCTCCGGCATTGTTTCAGATGTTTTAGGTTTTAACGAAACTCACAATAGATATCACAAAGAATGCTGACGAATTGTGAAGCAGAATGGAAATTGCATTCCATGCTAGTTGTTGTCTACGGTGCTATTCTCACTATTTGTGCTGGCTGTTATGATCCCACTGTGGCCTCTTGCATGCGAAGTAAAGCGGTATAAGAATAAATATAAATATTCTTATGGTTACTTTACTTTAAGTATAAAAATATAAATCGTCACATCACATCACAGCACATCACATCTGCCTGTGGTTTTATGCTGGTAGACAATAAATGATATAGATAGTTCATTTTTCGATCATTAATACTTTTCGAATTTACACCATTTCCATTTTCAATTTTAATTTGAATTACGAAAACTAAATAAATAGTTCATAAATTAAAAATTTTATTAAGAAGAATACAATTCTAAACTGTTTAACAAATCGATTTTTTATTAAAAATAAAAATTTAAATTTGTGGTGAAATACAACTAACTGGTATAAAAAAATAGCACTTTAGAGAATTTTTTTTTAATCTGTCGTTGTGTGAACATTATTTGTTTACTCGCATGTCTTGCAGTCAATAGTGGAACTATTTGGGAGCTACAGGCTTTTAGATTGCGTTCTCGCAATTGGTTGGGAAATGTATCAATACGTGTTTCTCTCTGCAGATAATTTTTTAGCTCCGTGGGCGCCTTCAACGGAGTCCTTTTGCTTTAGCGAATAAATCACTTGACCAATAAAGCGGTCATTGTGGATTGTCTTCCACTCGTTTCAACTTGTTTGATATAAATTATTGCTTTAAGTATCATTTTGTTTGCATTTGGCCTATTTCGTCACCGGCTTAAGTTTAAGCCTTTCGATATACAGTCGAAGCCTGGTATAACGAATGATATAATGTCAGGCGCATTCGTTAAACTGGGAGATTCGCTATACCGAACAAGAGTCATTTGGCATTGAATTCAAATTTTTAATTTTATTTATCTCAGTAAACGTACTTGTAAATTAATACACATCAGTTATTTAAAAAATCTGTAAAAAATGACTGTTTATATGTCAGAAAATTTTGAGTAATGAATTTTATTTTGTAGGTACTTTTGGCTCTACTGGTGGACTATTATTTTCGTTTTCTTTATTCTCAACGTTGGTATCGTCAATAGCATTCTCATTCGATGTAAACAATGTCTACAATGTCTACATTAAATGTTACCTGAAATTTTATCAAATAAACTATAATATAAAAAAGTTAAATTAATAAATAAACGTACATGTGGAAAAACTACGCTTAATAGACGAACGCCACTCTCTCATGCACTCAACGTCATCTTGATGTATTAATATTGACCGTGGAATATCATCCTCCTCATCAAAATCTGAAATACGTTTCAAATTTTTTAAGAGATTGTCGATTTTTAGTACCATTGTTTGTATATTTACAGTTTTCCAGAATTTTATTTTCTATCTTTTTGAGAGTACAATATTGAGGATTTTGGCATCCCACATTTTTGAGATACCACTGAAAGGCTTAACCCTTTTTTATAATCCTCCAAAATTTTAATCTTTTCACTGAATGATATTCTTTTTCTATTCACCATCCTGTTTTCGCAAAACATCAAACACAACTTACGCTTGAAAATAGCCAACATGCATGCTCTCCCACTAAAAAGTTGATCGCGGTCAATTTTGACTCGAAAGTAAACAACAAAAACCAAGAGCAACACTAACGACATGGTAACGACATTTGGTTTTGCTTTTTTTTTTTGCTAAACCGGGCATAAAATAATTTGACCATTCGTAATACAGGGTGGCCCAAAATTAACGAAGGGGTTTGAATTGCTTATAACTTTTTTATTATAATTTTTTTTCTTTTCTTTTCAGTATTTTGTAAAGAAGACTTGGGGTATTTAAAATGGAGCAGTACTCAATTGAACAACCCAAATTGTTGAGGTTTATTTTTCAAATCAACGATCAATTGTTTTAATAATTTAATTATGAACGACGAAGCCCATTCCGAGAGTAGTTCAACAGCGAGAATTACACCCACCTAAGTGTACGGTTTGGTGCGGATACATGTAAATTGGTCCTTATTTTTTTGAAAATGAACACGGGGTCGCCGTTTCCGTTAATGGTGTCAGATATCGGACAATGTTGGAAAACTTTTTAAGGCCAGCCGTGGAAAACCATCCGCAAGTATGGTTCCAACAAGATGGAGCCACAGCGCACACTGCAAGGGACACAATGGCTCTTTTACGAGACATCTTTGGTGAACGAATTATTTCGCGTACAAATGATTTTAATTGGCCTCCGCGTTCACCGGACTTAACCGCTCCAGACTGTTTTCTTTGGGGTTATTTGAAAGGAAAAGTCTACATTAATAAGCCCAGAACCATCCAGCAATTAAAAAACAATATACGCGACGAAATAAACAACATAACACCTGAAGTTTGGCGAATAGTGATGGAAAATGCGTTGGAAAGAGCACGAATATGCGAAGCAGCAAATGGCCACCACTTGCGAGATTCTGTATAAAAAAAAATTTATAATTATGTCTTAAATTATAAGCAATTCAAACCCCTTCGTTCATTTTGGGCCACCCTGTATAAGGTAGCTAATGGAAAAATTTGGTCATTCATTATATCGGATATTCGTTAAAGGGCGTATTTGTTATACCGGGCTTCGACTGTAATTTATTATTATAAGATTCCTCTCTTCTCTTTAGTGTGATTTCCTGTATTTTATTAAATATTTTTTTTTCAATGAATTATGATATATTAATAAAAAGAGATTGTTTTGTTGCTACTTTGAGATACTTTTAATTTTTTTTTACAAAAGAAAATTATAATAACAAATGAATCTAATTTATCTCGAGCAATAGGTAAAAAAAAAATTTATTTAAAAAATATATTTATATTTCTCTGAAGAAGCCACACAAGGAATTGGCGAAATATCGGTTATCTAATAAAATTTTATAAACATTTTTTATAAAAAATTTACCTATAGCTCGAGATAAATTAGATTCATTTAAAAACAAATGGTCTAAAAAGTATATAAGAATAAATTATAATAACAACTATGATCAATGCTATTATTTCCAGCGGTAGATTTTACGTTTCACTCAAAACACTGCTTCACATATAACTTAGTATATTATTTAGTATAACTTTTTTTTAGAAATGATACAAGCTACACTATGTCTGCAGATAATATTGGACTACGTGGTCCATTATAGCTCAAACGGACTAGTTACAACATGGTCCTATGTAATGCAGTCATGCATGGAGTATGTCATTTTCAAACAAGAACTTATTGCTATACGACAATTGTTCGTGCTTTCACGATAGTACTTGTGCCGAACAAACTTTTTGTGAGTAGTCCATTTTTAACTACGTGGAGTAGTTATTGGATTAGTCCGATGTAATGCTAACTTGGACCATGTGGTCCAGACCTAGGACATCGCAATATTAAATAGACCATGTTTTCTTCATACATTTGGGTTACTTTTGGACTAGTCCTAGTCCCTTATGGAGTATACTTTACATGCGTATTTGGACTGGTCGCGTTATCTGCAGGGATATTATAGTACATCTAAAGAAAATTAATAACAGAACGATACTAAAAATTTTGCATCAAGAAAATTATTCATGTTAACCCCAGTGCTATTAATTTTACCGCCACTGTATATAAATTTATATTTTTTCTTAAAAATGACAATAATATGGTTTTAACATCACAGCTTATAAAATTTCAAGCTGTGATGTTAAAATTTGATTTTAAATTTTTTTAAAAAGACATGTCTGAAATAATTGGAAACAGTGTAAATCTTGTTGTTGTTGTTGTTTTGCGTATAAAGAAAACCAAACGTTTGATATGTGAACTGATTTAATATACATACATATTTTACGTTTAAAGACTATTAATCACACTTGTTGTAGAAAACCCTCTTGATTTATAGCATTTTTCTTAAAGTTGACGCCTCCAAAATCTGCTCGTTTTACTACTGAAATTGAAATAGATTTTTAGATTAATAAATAATATTATTAAATTTTCTTTGCGAACTCTTGAAGACAAATATCTCAATTATAATGTATCAAATATTTGAAACTCTAAGTAAGTTAAATAAAATGTTGCTTTATTTTATTAGCAATTTAGTAGTTTTTTAAGTTTCATAAAATCTTTTCCCTGCTTAAGAAAATTGTTAGTTGGCTGCCTTGGTGTTGTTTTTTTTTTGTTTTGTTTACTTTTTCGTGCAAAGTGTTTCAATAAATATTTGCATCTGCTCTTAACAGTCACAACATTTACACACACTTTATTACGTGAAAGCATTAACGAACTCAGCCAAAATCAAACTTAAATGAACTTAATTCAGTACAATTTTCAATGAACTGGCTGAGGTGACTGCAGAGTTTTACGACTTATTGCAGGGATGGAGAGCACACTTAAGGCCAGTTAGTTTTATTAAATTCCTAAAGGAAAATAATATCAGTTATAATCTAAGAGGAAATAACTAGCCATGTAACTTGTTCCTAAATGGTTGGAACTGGTTCTATATCTAAAAATTTATCATATTGTTGCAATAGGAAATAATTAAAATATATGAAACGTTCTACATTTAATCATAACGTCACGGTTAAAAATTTCTACATACCACCGGGGCTGCCAGTGATATTTTTAGAAAAATCGTTAAATTTTGTAAGTAAAATCGTCAAAATCGTCAGTATTAAAAAAAAGTCGTAAAAAAATCGCCACTCAAAAATCTTCTGTTTTATACAACAATCTTTCATTTTAAAATTAATAATTCAACAGATTTTTTAAAAACAATAAAAACTTTAAACATTTTATTCAATTCAAAGCAAGATTTGAAGAGATTTTGTGTCGAAACTGATTATATACTTTCCAAAACAAACGTTAATTTTTTTATTGGTATGTTTTATATTTTAATTTAAATAGAAATTCAAAGAATATACTATTTTACAGTTTTTCTTAAGCTTGCAATTCATAAGTAGAGTCGAATTAATTTTTTGATTTATGCGATTTTAAGCGCGTACAAACATACATACATATTTACATATAAAGTACGAAAGAAGGACACATGATATTGATTTAAATTGGGTAATTACAAAATAAAAATGCTACATATACATATTATAGATTTTATTTTTTGTAATGCTAACATTGAATCTTTTTAATAAGCTTTAAAAAAAAGAATCCCCTCAAGGGTTCCTGTTTCCAATGAATTTCTTAATTTTGCTAAATATTCTTTCAACATTAGCTGAAGAAGAGTTTGGCAAAGTCATTAAATTATTTACAAATTCACATAAATTTGGAAAAACAGGTTCATTATTTGGTAGATTAATTGAATTAAATCTTTTCCAAAATATATCAACATTTAATGCGCGGTCTCCAAAATTAAAAAAATCCTAGTTCTCTTATTTCATGCTTAATATCTGGATATTTTTCTTTAGAGACTAGATTAGGAAAACTTTTTAATAAAGGAAGAATTTCGGAGTTTGTTTTTGCAAAATCACAGATGGTGTAATTAAATTTTAATTTGTTATAATTTTGTCATCGAAATCAAATCTTTTTTTATTTTATAACACAATTCAACGTAAAATGATACACAATTATCAATAAATTGATTGAACAATTCAACATCAATTGTATATTTTATTTTAACATTTATTTTACATACTCACCAATATAAAATTCTTCCTTTTTAAAAAAAATGTTTACGGTTATGGAAATAAATTTGATTTAGAGGCGTATTTTTTGCACAATCATCTACTAAAAAATTTATTAAAACATTTAAAAAAGTTTCGCCATTTCATAGTGCATGTTGTGAATTTGAATTCCTTTAATTTTGTTTAGATTATTCATCAAATTAAGCACATATTTTAAAAAACAAAAGTAAAGCTCGTTAATGTCATTCAAATTTTTAACTATTTTTTAGCAGTATCAATGGTCTCGTTCATGAGACGTAACTGTTGCGCAACCGTTGAGTGTTTGGCTTAGAAACGCAGAGTTGAGTAGTTCCGCTCCACACAACAGTTGAGTATTTGCTGCCATTTTTTCCATCATAAATTTTTGTCGCTACATTTAGTCAACATGTTGTGTTTAGCTCCACAGCTGATCAAGAGAGTTCTGCGCTTTTATATTCTAATGCAACGCCGTTTTGTTAGGTGGTGACTGCAAATTAAATTGTTACATTTTGCATTACAAATGCGATAAAGCAACGAAAATAAAGAAATAAAATTAAAATACTAATTTCATTAAATATACGTCAGCTTATTATGGTGTCTATTTATATTAATTACATAATTAGTTCAATATAAGGCTTAAAGATTTTTTTGAACACAGTGCCGGCTTAGCGTTGAAATATAATTACTATCGGCGCAGGTTTATAATTTTATTGGAGTATTTTGCAGTGCATTTTTATGTTCTGAATATTAAATTTGTGCTGCAGATTTTAAAATAAAAATGGAAAATTCCTGCCAAGAAAAACTTCATTGCAAGTTCTTTGCTCTCCATACTTTTTAGAATAAGCTTAACTAATTAATTTAGCAAAATTAATTAATTTCTTTATTTTTTTCTTTTCAATTGTTTACACTAAACAGCTGTTTGTTATCTAATTATTCATCATGCCGTTTCTAAGATGTAACTGTTGGGCTCAACTGTTGACAAGAGCTTCACAACAGTTGAGCTCAACAGCTACGTCTTATGAAAGCGACCAATATAAAAAAATAGATCAAGAAAAGTTGAAAATCTTAGGCGAATGCTGAAAAATTAATTGCAAAGAAAATTTAAATTTCTCGTATTCTATATCCGTGGGTGTTGATGGATGCTTCACAGAAAATGCACATTCCACCAGATGGTATAGTCTAACTATTCCTGCTCCTTTAAAAGTGATAATTTTTTATATAAAACATGTTAATATCTGACAGAGAATTGGAAAACGAATCAAAAGACGAGTAAAAGCATTTGATTTTGAAAAGAGCTACAGTTTGTCCTGGCAACCAAATATTGTTAAAAATAACATAACAAAGTTGTCATGATCATATCGAAACTTTGAATAAAAACCAGTCATTTCATTTGGACTGCAATTCTATTCCAAAATTTCATTTATCCATGTCAGACACATAACAAGCATATATTCACAAACTAAAACAACAAACGACTATTATGGAGTTCCGAGGAAAACATACAACTCATATGTATGTACATGTATGTATGTACTCGTACATACAAACAAACATACACTAGAAAAAGTATTTTATATATTAAAAAAAGAAAAACACGCTTTCAGAAAACTATTCGTATAATGTGTAATTATATCTTTGTGTAGTAAAAATGAACATAAAGCAATTTGTCTGAATACTTGTTTTCCAATTTCCTAGAAAAGTTTGTTGTTAAAAGGAATTTTGGGGGAGGGGTGAGGAGAGATTCTTTTGAGCAATAAAAACCAGACATTTGATCATTGACTATTTGAAGAATTAATGCATATTTGATAGCGTTAAAAACATCTACATACAGAAAGTTAAGGAACTAGAATAATAAAAAGGAAAGTTGAAACTCAAACTGAAACTCAAAAATAATACTTGTAACTTCCTCAAACTTAAGCATTTCTATTTCGTCAGTAAATAGAACCCTAAATGGCAACAAAAAAATATATATATATATATATAATAATAAAAATAAAAAGAAAAGGGAAAAAAGGGAAAACTAAATATAAATTATTTAGTTGATGTTGGTTTTTGATTACAATAACTGCTACAGGGTGCTAAGAATTTTTAATCATTTTATACAACGCACTCGCATTAGAGATCCTGTGATTATTATTTGTGAAAGTTGTTAAATTTTTAATTTTATTTTTAAATCATGTAAAATCAGGGATTTACATGATTTTAATGAAAACGGAAGAAATTCCGTGCAGTGGCCCATACTATGCCTAAGTATAGTATATGCATTCTCCTTGTTAGTAATACGAAATATTTTTAATTTAAAAATCGGACTAAAATTGCTACAAAAAATGCTTAAAAAACTCTCAGCAAAAATAAATACATGCTGCTCAAGCTTCGATATCTGCATTTGAATATTACATGTTATTAACATAGATACAAAGGTTTTACGACTACAATCGAATGAAACATTTTTCATTAAAAGAACAGGAATCGCAATTTGTGTAATTGTAAAATTATAATATGAAAAGCTCTTATGAAAAAGAAAATGAAAAGTTTTTTTTTTAATTTTCCAGTTTCACAGAACCAAAATCGACCGACCACCTGGTCGATTTTTTTGACTTTAAAAATAAATTTCAATTCATTGTTTTATATATATAAACGTAATAATTATATTTTCGAGCTAACTCCCTTTCAAATATCTGAGGAAAAAAACTCCCAAAAACCGTCAATTGTTTTTCCCCTTTTTAATATTCATGATCAGTGATTCCATTAGGATACGAAAGATACATTTTTCGTATCTTTTGATTACTTCATGCACCATGTATGTATAATCTTTTGAATCTGTACGCCAAATGTACAGAAATAAAATATTAAACTTTCTGTCTCTGACAAAGATTTTTAAAGTTATTTCGTTATGAATACTAAAAAAACAGTGACAACTAAATACAAGAATAACATGTATTTTGTTGTTAAGTTTTCTAAGTTCTTCTGTCGTCTGGTTATTCTTGTGTATGTGTTTTATCAAGGCGAATTCATAACAGGTGGCCTCGAGAGATCAGGTGACTCAATTCGCTCAAATTTTGGTTGTCAAAATTTGTTTACTCTATTTTAAGGCGAATTCACAACAGGTGGCCTCGAGAGATCAGGTGACTCAATTCGCTCGAATTTTGGTTGTCAAAATTTGTTTACTCTATTTTAAGGCGAATTCACAACAGGTGGCCTCGAGAGATCAGGTGACTCAATTCGCTCGAATTTTGGTTGTCAAAATTTGTTTACTCTATTTTGTTATTTTGTTTTGTTTGAAAAAAAAATAATAATAACTCGTTATAGTTTTAATTTAAAACTTAAATTTCCAATTATAATTGGATAGGGAAAATCAAAAGACTGGTTAAAGTCTTAATTTCAAATGTAAAGGTGATAATAGTGATAAAAGTGCTAATTTGCGAAATAATTATTTAACTTTTGTGCACACTAAAATAATTTAAAATAAAAAGAGAAAATGCCATCATGCTGGCACTGGATCTTTTATTGTTCATCTTCTTCGTCAAAAAAAGTATTTGTAGAAACTTTGGAGGCCTTTGAAAACACGTATTGAGTCCAAGATTAAAATTCATATACATAATACTTCTCCTCTTAAAGCACAAATTCTATTCACTTTTATTTTAATTTTATTTAGCACAATTTTATTTTATTATGATTTTGTACGTTTTTCTTTTACATTATTGCAATTATTTTTCTTCTTCTTATAAATTTGTCAACCGCTTTCGAAACGTCTGTTCTAATTTTCAAGGCGAAGTCGGATGAGACTACCTGTTATGAATCTGCCTCGTGTTTTATGATGAAGTTTTAGAAGAAATTTATTTTCAAGAAATTTATATGAACTTTTCGCCTCAGTATAAACGCCCTTACTCGTATATTAATTTTTACAAAAATGAATTTGTTTTGATAACATCCAAAGATAGTTTACATATAATTAATTTTAAAGGTTGCTTTCTGTATTTAAAAGTTTTCCTAATATTTATGACTTAAGTAAATATAAAAATGAATTTATATGATATCAGCTTCTTTAAAATATTCATTAAATATGAAATAAAAATGTTGCTAATAAATGTTAAACGTTAAAAATGGATTTTAAAATTTTTTCCAAAATGTATCTTTTTGGGAAAAGATTTTTCTTTTTGGAAACTAAAATATATCTTTCTCGAAATTTCACTGACAACACTGTTCATAATGCGTACATTTTTTCCTTGGCACTTTTTCCTTTTTTTCGGAAGTGTTTAGAATAGGAGGAAAGAGAAAAAGGAAAAAATTACTGGAAATTTTACTTCATAACACTGGGTCTTCACGTAGCAATATCCATTGCGGCAATCGTCAAATTTTATTGCGTTTATGAAATTTGCTACGTGTGAACTGCGATTGCTATAAATGGCAATCCATTGCGCAATGATTGCTCAACTGATTGCTTGAGCAATTATTGCCTATCAATCTGCTGTCATTTCTCTTTTCTGTAGTCAGTGCATTTGCGAATTTGAATTTAGAAAGCTAAAAACTGCATATTTATTAAAAAAAAAAACACCGAATGGATTGGAAAACCGGAGAAATATTTAAAATTAAAAAATTTTATCAACAATTCCCATCTTTATGTACATAAAATTATAGCATATTTATACAACCTCTCACTATGAAAATTTTGAATTTGTGACGAAGCAATTTTACGTGTTCTCCACCTAAAAGCAATCAGCAATCGAACTATCAAAACTCTCCTGACGTTTTTGCTTGTTCTCAGCAATGAAATTGCTACGTGAAGACCCAGCGTAATAGCAGGAATGGAAGAATGGGCTGAACATTTTTACACAGTTTTAAACATTGAATTTGATGAGGACACGCCTCAATCAAGCGAAAAAGAAATTGAAGGCTTTATTTATGATGGTTTGGAGAGCTTCGCTCTATATACGCCACATATGGAAAGACGCGGGTTCTTATATTGCTGTGCCAAGGCGAATTATCTAAGCCAACGCGGGTAAAGATGGCGTATGTATGAAAATATATTAAGGCCTTATACGATATTTTCACAACGATTAATGAAGACAGTTTACTCATATTAAACACTCTTAAAAAAATCATCTCTACCAATCAGAACACGTAAATTACAGTGACAAAATAATATATTTTTCATGGTACTTTTATGGGAATTTTTAAATCAGGCGGTAAGATTCCCTGATGATCTGCTTTAGCAACAGTGAAATGCGCACAGGAACTAGTTACGTTTACGCCTCTGTTGATATCTCATCTGCCGAAAACTTTCTATTGGGTCATTTGTCAAAATTAATACTTCAATTTAAAACAAAAAACGAAATTAACTATCAATATGCATCTAGCAACAACAAGCATACCGTTTAGTACCACACTCATTAAAACTTTATGTAAAAAAAAATGTAGCTTTATGAACCGAGCTGAAACAAAATGCTTTTTTAATAGAATTTTTATAATAAAATTTACTTGTTCTTTAGCTTCTCTTCGATCACGCTGAATAAATTTTAAACTGAATAAACTTGATGAATTGAAATAGTGTACTGATGTTTTAATTATTAGAGATAATTTAAGATTTATTTGAAGTTGTCTATTACATCCACTTAAGGACAAGAAAAAGCTTTTGTCCTCCAACACCCTCCATAATCAATTTTAATGTATTTTTAAATAATATATGGGACAATTATTGCATATAAAGTGCATCTAGAACACTAATTAAATAAATTATTCCTTCGTGCCAGAATGCACTCAACAATTAAAGGTAACGAAACGAAAAAGGTTAAATCTTAAATTAAAATCTACATTCTGTACGTTTTCTATTTATTTCATTAAATAAATTCACTCACAATCAAATTTGTGTTTAATTTAAGTTATGGGAATTAATCATGTGGACTTAAAACAGAAAATGCTATCGTAACTTTTACATGACAAATATCAGGTAATTAAACATTTTTTGTATATAAAGTTAAAAAATAAACTAAACAATTGATAAAAACAATTTCATGGCAGCCACAATAAAAACTAAAAATGTTTACATTGAAATCGATATGTAAAGAAAATTTCACAATACCATTTTCTTGAGGTATTTCACATTAAATTCCACAAACTTTATACCTTTCAATAATTTACTAATGTTTACATTTTCACCCGTTAGAAAAGTTTTTTTATTCTCAAAATATTCCTTATCGCAAAATAAAACAATAAACGATATGTAGTCTGTTAAAGTTAAAGCTAAATTTAAGCTTTAATTTTCCAGTTTTGTTACAATTTTGTACAATTTTAAGGGCATGAATTTTTCCTTGTTTATTGCTTTTGACTTTTTCTTTTTTTTGAATGTACTGATAAAAGTGCTATTGACCCTGTACTGAACATTTGTAGAGAAGACCAGCACTTAAAGGCGTCCAATTTATGTCCATTAGCAAGTGTAGAGTGTGGAGTGTAAAGAAATGTAGGAAGACATTAATCAAGATTCATTACAGAGAAAAAAAGTCAAGAACAATAACAAAAGAATTTCAAACTAAGCAAAAATACAAAAAAGTTATTCAACAATGGAATAAAGTTTCGTTTTTTATTTCATAACACGAGAAGCATGCTACAGCGAATATCTATAAAACAAAAAAAAAAGAATATAAAATAATTGGGTGGCTTGGTCAATCCAAACCAATCAGCATTTTTTAAATTACAGTAGTTATTCAAGAGCTGCATATTGCTGCATACAATCATAACTTCAGGGTGTTTAAGAAAGAGAAGGATCCCAAGCCAACACGCTGGTTTCATCTCATATTACGAATGATTTGAAATCAAACTAATACTCATCTGTCAAACATTAGATCAAAATTTGTCTAGCTTGTTATCAACTGATAAGACCATTCAATATATTTCAAACGTTTTATATTGTATTTGCTGGGTAAAGCTATTTGTTGGGTATCGACTTTTGAATGATTTTCTGTAGCAACTGAAGAAATATATTAAAAGCAAATTGATGGAATGCAAGATACTAAAGTTTTGCCTCTCACTGCTTTAGGGCGTACTCCAAATAAAATAGAAAAAACAATTTATCTTTCTTAGTTTGCTGCGATTCAACAATAAATTGCTAATTTCTTTTAACTAACATATATAAAAATTTTTTTTTATGCAGAAAACTAATTGACTTAATGATTTTATAAAACATTAGTTAAACACTTTTAATAATTTGCGAATTGTTATGCTTAGTTACGAGTACATTTCATTATTTATTTATAGCCACCAGCGAATAAACGAGTTTAATAATGAATTTTTAAATTCGAGGAATTTTTTCATTGCTGCGCAATATAAATTGTATATGCGTTGTCAGTGGTTGAGTAAGAGAATGAAACTATATATTTCGGGCGCAGAACGAGGCTGAAGAAATATACAGATTGATGTACACAAAAGTCATAGAAAAATAGCTGGGCTTTTAATGAATTAAAATCTTGGCCACCTTGTTGGAATACACGATGTATTACACGGTGTCAAAGTAAACTGCCACGGGTCTTAAAAACTTTTAATGCTAATAACATTTACATATATATAACCATTTTGGTTTGTAAAGAAAAAAGACGTGTGGTACTCGGGGACTCCCGCGGCAAAGCTATCGCATATCATTTTTTTTATCAACTTATGCAATTATAATTATTTATTTATTTTTTATTTATGCAATATTTTTTTTCTCTGATATTAATTCAAGTTACACTTTTTGAGCGTGTTTAATTTCTTGATTCGGTCGCCGTGCTCAAAGCCCGCGATAAAAGCTATGCAATAGCTTAAAGACCTGCGAATTGTCTATAATTTTTTGTCAACCACGATTGCTTGTAAGTACGCCATTTTGTGTTTTCCTGCATGTAAAAATCCGTTCTGGCAGTACTGTATGTTAATGAAATCAATAGCATACTTTAGGGGTCAACATACGCTAGGTGCTTCAAATACTTAAAAAAACAAAAGACTTAAGAAACCAACTTGGTGTTAGGTTTTATTTTCGTTACGGAATTTCTTAGTTCGGTCGATTATAATGTTGAGTTAATACGATTAATTGATATATCTAAAACGAAATTCTTTTAAAATTGAACCGATACTCATATTAAAATAACACTTAGTGTTTGTTGGTTCAAAATGATGCCCTTAATTAAATAACCCATAAAAATTTAATAAAAACGATTTCTATTATAAACTCGTATTTACTTTTTTAATATTTATTTTATTTACACACATTTGGTGCTAACGCCAAGTCGTCAGTAGACCTTAAACAATATATTTTTAAAGTTTCAAATCACTTATCTTATACAAAATGTTTTAAAAAACCAATGAGAATTTTTTATACTTTTGTAGTTTTTGAAATTCTCATTAAAATTCGTGGAATACTTATTAGCAATGTTCATTTAAAATGAAGAAATGTTGTCTTTACTCTACTCATTGTTGATTTTATCAATCCAGAATTGATTTAAAGTAATAATTTTTTATTTTACTACGAATCTGTGTTGTGTAAATTCAACATTGCACAATGTTATTTTAACTACGAAATATGTTCAATCTACTATTTGTTATTTCAAATTTAAAGTTTTAATCATTGAATCAATATGAATGTATGTTAGCTTTCAACAAGGTCCATATTTTTGCAAAAAATTACATGAATGAAATCAATATTTTTTAATATTTGTTTCACATTGATGTTTTTTTCTGTGTGTACCGTGCGATGATCACAATTTTTTTTGCCCAAAATGAGAGGGTTGGACTTGACTGGCATTTGGTTTCAACAAGACGGTCTCACATGCCATACAGTACACGAAACAATTGCCCGATTGAGAGGCGAGTTCGGTGAACAGTTCATTTCACGTTTGGGGCCGGTCAATTGGCTGCCTAGATCGTGCGACTTAACCTCTTTAGACTACTTTTTGGTGGGGTTCTGTTAAGGTTCGTGTCAATAGGGACCAGCCTGTGACGGTTCACACACTCAAAGACAATATTCAAGAATTTATTCCTGAGATACCGGCCGATATGTTGGAGAGAAAGTATGCCAACATTGGATCCAACGAATGAACTACTTGAGGCATTTACATTAAATCATCTTTAAACATTGAATTGTATAGATTGTTTTATCGACTCAAATAAAGATTTCATACATATCTCTAAATATTATGTGTTTTTTTTTTTAATCAAAGACGAAATCTCTTAAAAAATCCCCTCTTAATAGTCAGTTAAACACTTGACATTAAGTTCAACAATTATTTTTTGAAAAGCACGAGTTCAATACTGACAGCATATGGATTTTTATTGTGTTTTGTGTAGTCAATGACTTTAATGAAGTGGTTATTTGTAATCAGAGGTGGTAAGTACTTGCCTCAATTGGCATTTCTTTATTAAAATAATGAGATAAAATCCAAAAGTTTAAAAATATTCATGTGTTTGCTAGCATTTTAACTCATTATTTTGCCATCAAAAAAAGTTTTTACTTCGTACCTTAGGACTTTGCAAAATTAGCCGAATATCCGGCGTGAAGGGAATATACGATTCGGTCCATATATATGTGAATCACTTAAATTTTTTTCATGTTTATTTCTGTTTTAGTCTGCATAATCTCAACCGTAAATTCATATCTAAAATAAATATCCTTTTTTGAAGTACGATGATTTAAACATGAATTTTTTTTAAATCTTAACTTTTATGCTTTTTTTTATGTACTACTTTTTATACTCTATTAAAATGTAATAGTAATGATTTTCATTTATTTCTTTTTTTTTTTAGGTAAGTTTTTGTCAACATTACAGGATTGTGGATTTTTGGTGCACTAGTATGTATGACATAAATATGAAAAAATATATATACCAATATTCTTGTTACTACACATCAAAAAGTTATTAATAATTGGATTTTGATATGCCAGAGCAAAAAGTAATAATTATTGAAATATATAGTAATTATTTATTGTAAATGTATTTTTTTGTAAATGTTGTAGAATGAGGATGATAGTAAAATTAAGGACTATTAATAAGAGTACACATATAATTTCTAATATAATCCTGAAACTTATTTGAAACTTGAAGCAGAGACATTTAGTATGAAGTTTTGTTAACAAAAAAAAGCTCTTAGAAGAATGTATATTTTGAGTTTAAATTACTAGAGTACGCATACTGGTCGAAATTCGAATGCCAGTTTAAACGTATACCTGTTTTAGTTGCATTCATTTAAAGAGAGAGAACTACCTAACTTACTCGCATCCCCATGGAAAAAAACAATTAACGAAATAAAATTGCATACACGCACATTTATAAAAAAAATCTTATTACTTACAAGGCGTATTTAACCAGGTGACAGCATTACAGCAGCTGACTATTCGTTGCGAATGTCAAAATACATACAAAATACTTTTGTCTTTTTTAATTTTACTTTTTTTATGTGTGTTTTCTTTATTTTATGGGTTAGGTTTTTGACATACGCAATGAAACTACACAAACAAAAATGCCTGTTGTTCTTGTATTGTTTTAATTGTTTTCCTAATGCTGTCACTTAGTTAAATACTCTTTGATTACTTAGATATATACATATGTATGTATGTAGGTACTCTTAAACACTCTCATTGCTCTGCTTATGTTTTTACTTAAACCAATGAATACGTACGTGTACGTGTGTATTTTTAGTATTTGTAGTGGTGTCAACTTTATGAGCCTTTTATTCCCTTAATACTGAACCGATTTAAATAATTTAAAGTCGGATCACTAAAGCTCAACAATGTTTACAATTTGGTAAAAGAATGAAGAAAATCGGTTGCCAAACAAAGAAGAAAAAGGGATATAAAAATTTGTCTTTGCCTATTTATACATTCAAATTATGAAAATGTTGAGCTTTACAACTTTTTTTGTTGTAAAAAAACCCCGCATTATTCTTTTCACTATAACAAAAAAGTTTCGTAGAGAAAGACTCTGAATACTCCTCCTTTACTTCTATAAAAATCACATGACACATCACTTCAAACAAATTAACCGTTAAAGAATGTCTCCTTTATATCCATAACACATATTTTGATTCTGCCCCACTGTGTGGTGAGGCCAACATCAATTTCGATAAATTTTTAATTAAAACATCTGCGGCCAGAATTCTTTCCTGGTTGATTTTTTCATTTTCATTAACAACGAGCACATGTTGTTTTTAGTTCCAAAAAAAAACGAAATGTTTACAAATGCAAAACACGTATTAATAGACTTAGTGCCAGATTTTAATAAATAATATTTAATAACTAAAAAAAACCAATGAATTTGTAATTTTGCCGGCATGTGTGGTTAAATCACTTTTAAAATATTTTGCAAAATATTTTTTTTTTAATAAATGCGAAAAATACGAATGAAAATGCTAAGCGAAAATATCATAATAATAATAATACTATACAACCACCTCAGACTATTGTTCATTATTTATAATTTTATTTATACTCGCATGTATGTATGTGTGTACTCGCAATGTATTTGTTTAGCAAAATTTGCCGTACACGTACCAGCCGTATCCAACCAACCAGCAAACAACCCCAACAACCGCAGCAGACAGCCACAAATTTTACACACGCACGCACACATAAATACATACACATATATATATGTACCTACACCTACAAAATCGTTTACAAACATGTGCTTAAATAGTTATAAAACACGTAGTACAAAAATAAAAAAATAAAAAAAATTTATTTAAACAGATTTTTATTAAAAAACACACACGTCGAAATGAAAAAAAAATATATAAAAACATTTCCATTTGAATACACACCGGTGAAGGTACAAAAATGCCTGAAAGCGCAAAAGATGCTTGTTGTACCGGATGTTCCACTGGTCCTCAAACATGTGTGTGAGAATACTTACAGGTGTATTTGTTTTTCATACATACATACGTACTCGTGCATGCATACACTTTATTTACAATATTTTCAGATATAATGTAATTGTTTTACTCAGGTATTTATTTAGTTTATTTTTCTCATTTCGCCTTCCAGCAACTCCTGTAAGTGTAAAAGAAAAATAGAAATATTTGCCAAAAGCTTAACAATTTTAAATATGTATTTCTAAAGTACTCTTACGCTTTCTATATTTTACAAAATTTATTAGGACTTTACACTCATTAAGGGCGTTCAAAATTTCGGGCAAAACCACGTTTTATACTCGCATCAATATATTCTTATTAAATTGAATTTTTATTATGATAATGATTTTATAGAGTATTTTAGTTACAATTATTTTGCATGCATATATGTAAGTATAATTAATAGGCAAACACCTTTTTTTTAGATCCCTTTTACGATCGTAATACTGAAAAGATTTTGGAAAGATTTATGTGTTTTTAAGGCGTATTTTTTACATATACATGCTCGTATGTCCCTGAGATCCTAAATGGGAAATACCGATCCCGGAAATCTCGAGATTTTCGGGATTAATTTTATATTTTATAGGATTTTTAATTTTATAGCCCGGCATTTTCGGAATTTTCAGAATCCCGTTTTTGCATAAATAATATTTTTTACTGTGATCATGAGTTCAAGTTATTCACCCTTATTCCAGTTGGCAACATCGACGTCACGTCAACACAATACCAAAAAATTGCGCCTTGTCTACACGTTGTCGAAAAAAACTGATTACTATTGACAGGCTCATGTTATTTTCTGGACCTTGGAGAACAGAAATAGACAGTCAGTAGCACAAAATTGTTTTCGAGAGCGTGTAAACAAGTTCCAATTTTTTGGTATTGTGTTAACGAGACGTCCTTGGCGCCTACTGGAATAAGAGTGATTATTAGATTCCAAAACAAGATGTGTGACATGTGTCAGCGGTTTGCTGAGTTAGAAATTTCCCCCAAAAAAACTTTGATAGATTTAAGATCTCAGCAATTTGGTGATGAAGACTTTATTGCAATTAAAAAGATTATTGATGTCATACGTCCAATAAAAATTACTATTAAGCCACTATGTGGCAGCGACATGAAGCTGTGTGAAGCTGATGCTACTTTGTCATTTATGTTACACGAGATATCAACATCAAATTGTCGTTTAAGCAAAGAATTACACTGTGGAAAAAATTCAAGTTTGCAAAAGTTAGGTCGATTCTGAGAGTGAGTGGTGAAAATAGAGGGTAAATTAGAAGACCCGTATCGCGGCGTTTGTTTATGTTAGTTCGAATTTTTTTTAATCGACCTCCGAACTTTGCAGTCAAATGCCGATTTTCAGCATATTGTTTATATAGTTTTTTGGCTATCTATAACTCGTCGACTAATTGATATTTTTTGAATCTGCTAAAGACCTGCGCAACAATTAAAATTAAAAAAAATTGATTTAGAAAGTTTTGTGGTGCTTATGAAGCAAAATGTTGGAAAAATTATTTGTTTTTCATGCTTTTTGAAAATATTTTCATTTACAGCATCGGTTTCATAAAAATAACAAAGAAAACATTGTATAATATATATTGTATTAAAAATGTCGCAACCAAAATGTGAAATGGACCATTTTTGTAATGTTTGTGGACGTTTCATAGCAAGCGATGAAAAATGTGGCAATGCGAGTGATTTTGTTTTTGGAAGCCCATAAACAATATTTCTCGCAAGAGTTTATCACTGACGTAAACTATGCCCCTAAAAAAGTTTGCTTTAATTGCTATTCAACTCTTATGCAATGGAAAAGTGGAAAGAAGAAGGCTATGCCATTTGGTATACCAATGATGTGGTTAGACAACAGCCCGCATCATGAAGATAATTGCTATGGATGTATCAACTACCATAAAACTTTGAATAGAACGAAAGCAAAGAGTAAAACTTATGTAGCAGTGCCAAGTGTCCAATTACCATTACCGCACTCAGAATTCGTTCCAGTACCAACATACCGGGATTCTTAAAAACCAGTCCCGATTAGCATCTCTAATATGTGCACAATCTAATTATATGAATAATAAAATTATTGATTTTAGGTGCAAATTATCTTAAGAAATTCTGAGGTCGATTAGCCACCAAGATCATGCGATTTAACGCCATGCGATTCTTTTCCTCGGCGGTTTGTGAAATTTTGCATTTATATGATTAAACCAGAAACCATTATAGAGCTCAAAACCGAGATCCAACAAGTCATTGGTAAGATACAGCCACATCTCTGTAAAGAAGTCATGGAAAATTTCATGAAAAGACTAATGGCCTGTCATCAGAGTCGTGGGAGCCAGTTGACGGATATTTTATTGCATACTTAATCGGAAAATGTCTTCTTTATAATCCAATAAAAAAAAATCACAACCATCTCATAAAATACGTGTTTGTATTTTAAAATGAGAAAGTGCATTCTAACTGAGACACCCTTCACAACCAGTTAAAACGTTTAGAGGCTGCATAAGAATCTTTTCTGTATGAGTTTTACTAAAATTTATCACAGAAATAGTTTTAAATATTTAAAGAAATTTTCGCCTTTTTCTTTTAACATACCGGGTGGTCCAAAGACAAGTATGGTATTTTGATACTGATAGATTTTTTTTCTCTTCGCCTTTTTCCTTTAATTTATTAGGAGGTCTAAATACAAGTATGTTATTTTGACACTGATTTTTGATTTTGAATTGAATTATAAATAAGTGGTCAACGGACGGACAACCAATTATCGTACATCGCATTTGGCTGTTTTGGCGATGTCACTTGGCCGCCTGGGAGCTGCGAATTAACACTCTTACTCTTTTTCCTATGATCTGCCAATAAATACCGATGCATTGCGAATTACCCAGAAGCGATCCACACAATTAAGGTAAATAGCATTCAAGTCATTCGTGAGATAGAACCAAAAACCATCAATAACGTCTTGCAACATTGTATTTGTCAGTATCGTTTTCTATAAATTCCAAAAGAACTTAATTTTAGTTAATGTTATTTAACTTTTAAAATTATACTTCTATTTCAACCAACTGCTACATTGATATTTTACATTCTGCTTAATAATTTGTATTTACGTGGTCTTTTACACCTTTTACTAAAGGAGTTCTTACGTGATTTGTGGTAAGAAAGAGTTTTCAAAGAATATTTTTATCAATGAAAAACTTAAATTTTTAGCACATACAAAAGTCATAGATTTAAAATATCAATTATGAAAAAGAAGAACTCTTTTATATGCCCTAAGTGTCATATCTTAGAAAAGAATTTTCATTTAAAGACCAGAATAGTTAAGTGGCATTTAAACAGAAGAAAATGAATTTTATATTTTTACACTTTTTTTTTGCATTCCTTTCTTTAAAAAAATATTTGTTGAAAACATTTGAAAACTTTACTTTCAATAGCAATTATTAATTCCATAAATTCTAATAATGGTCAAATCATTCTTCATCCATAACGCCTCCTTCTTTATGAGCTGAGTCTGCTATTTTCTTTTCTCTCTGGTTTAATAAAATTTCTTTTCAATGTTTGCAAGTAATTTTCTGTTTTCCTTTTTTTGTTGTTGTCTTATTTAAGCCAGCAGTGTGGTGTATGCTGCTGTTTTTTTGTTGTTTATGGTTTCATTAGTTATGAACAAATAATTTAAGATAGAAGTTTTAAATCTATTAAAACATTTTCTTCATTATTGAGGAAAATTTGTAAATGCTATTATATGCTGTTCGCTGATGGTATTATTTTAATTTTAATTTATTTTTAATATTAAAATAAAGGGTCATTAAATGGATATTAGATGCTCCCTGAGGATACATTTTGCTCTTTGTTCAATTTAAATAAGAAAACAGGTAGAGAAAATAAATTTAAATTAAAATTTTTACAGATGGTATAATATCCATGTTTTGTCTTATTCTCACTCGTACAGTAAAATAAAGTTTGTATCACAAATTTCAAAACACACTATTATATTTGTTTTACTTGTTTGGTTAGACTACTTTTCCACGGTCAAAGTTTACTTTAACAAAGTCTTTTCGCTTCTGCATACGCAAAGTTTACTTTGAAAAATTTTGTGTTCGTTTGTTGGATGAACATGCCACCAAAGGATGTATTCAGACAGAAAAATACATAATTGTTAAATTCACAAGCTCGCGTTATCGTCGTATGTGTTGTGTAATCGTCTAATTATACATTATTGTATTTTTATTGTTAGTAATTTTCATGCAAAAGTATGTTATAATTATACGTTTGAATTTTATATGCATTATAAATGGTTGTTTTGAGGACTGGTATGGAAAAATTGTATTTGTAAAGCTAAGTTTAGATGATATATTGAATCAGCATATTTATGCTAAAAAATTTGTTAAAAGTCACCCACATTGCAAAAATACGCGGAATTCCGCCAAAAGTTGCAAAATTTAGAAGAAGTAAAATTTTCTTAAATGAGCTGCAAATGCAAGGAATGTGGAAAACTTGCAAAAATCTACAAAAATGCGAAAATTCGCAATAACTTCCAATCACTGGAAAGATTAATATGTTTAATGTCATTTAAAATTCGATGAAACAATAAAAAATAGAAAAAGTCACCCATATTGCAAAAAACGTGAAATTCCGCCAAAAGTTGAAAATTTTTGAAAAAGCCAAAGAAATTTGTAGGCATATACCCGTGTAGCCTGCTGTCGTGAATGTGTTTATATCTTAATTTATCTCGATTTTGTACTCGATTTTGTACATAATTTATTTAATGTGATTATTTTTCCAACAATTTTGAGTTAGTGTTTTTTTTTAATCCAAAGTGATTATTATTTTAGCTAAAGTTCGTAACATTTTTAGTCAGAAAGAATTGGACAAGAGACAATATTCCAAAGCAACAAGGGAAAATTTTAACACCAATTAATTTCAACTTACACGGCAGAACAGAAACAACGTTGTTTTTCGGGAGCCGCTACACTCCCATCATCAGTGTTCATGTGCGTTTCCACATATCCGCCACTGTTTTTAGGTGGCTCGGTTGAATGTGATTTCAAATTTGTATTTATACAAATAATGTCTAGAAAAAGCATACGAGAGTTATTTGTATTATTAGTTGTTTTTACAGTAAACACTGCTTTACCACTATTAATATTCAAATTTTACCATAACTAATTTAACGTTAAATTAACCCATTGTTACACGTTGGTTTTATCTCAAGTACCATTTTTCTTTCTAATTTTTGTTTTTACTTAAGACAAACTTTTTTGGTTTGATTAATTTTTTTCGTACTTTACACCGGAAGTAGACTGCAACAGTGCATTTATTCTTATATCTTGAGAAAATAAACTTTCTCCATTCAAACACAAAGGTTAGTTTAAAAGAGAATTGAACAAAATTTGTCAAAGTAAACGTTCCTTGTCTAGAAGAGGTCTTAGAAACTTGTAACTTTGTGGGAGTTACTATTTCACTAATGTGCGTAATCACAAAGAAAATAGCCATAGATTGGAAAGTTAAGCTTAGTACCTTGTAAGTGATAAAAACTTTCAGTATATTATACCTTAATAAATACAGTAATGAGCGTCTTATAATATTGTGTCAGTGCTACTGAATGCTACTGTGTGTAGTTTACATCAACAGCAAGCAGCAATGGTTGTGCTACTTTCCATACAAAGTAAGTTTTTAGTATTGCATGTTTGAATCATTTTATAACAGAGTGTTCTTTATTTATTCTACAACTAATTTTCCTATCAATGTTCGTGGTGAAGCGAAAATTGGGCGTAATCTCAGTAGCGATCATAGCAGCACCCATATAAATTATTTATTTATTATCGCATATTTGCAGAATCATTTGCTTGAATTTTTTACTCATTATTAAAATTATTAGTACCAAATAGCTCTGCGGAAATTCCGTTAGTTCATTACATTAACACATACCAGCGCAGCAAACACACATCTGCTTGGCGGCGGTTTTATCCTTTATAAGTAGCTTTTTAAGCTCTGTTCTTAATGTCAACCGAAAACATTTTAACCAAATTGCTGTTTTTGTCATTTCCTGCAGACTTTTAGCAAACGAAATTTATTCGCATATTTTATAGCTTTTAAAAGCAAACCTTCAATGCTTTCATAAGTTTAACGAAAATTTGTTTCGTTTCTAATGCTCCAAAAAATCCTTTGATACTGTTAATTAAAACTTTGTCGTCAATATCAAGTAGACAAGAGCTGCAACATATTTTCGCTTATGCATCCTTTATTGAACGTTCAATACTTGATGCATGCTTGCATGTTTAACTAAACTTGCACGTACTTCCATTTAAAATTTCATCTTTTTTTAATCATATTTTTATTTAAGGATTTTTACTAAGGTTTCGCTGGTTTCAGATTTTTTTTCTATTAATGTTGTCACGTTTTGTTGTGCAATGTAAGCAAATGACTTAATTAACTTGAAAGCGGGTACATCAAATAAATTCGCATGGACTGTATGAATGCTGGAATATAAAAGAGATTAAAAATATAATTTTTAAGCAAAAGAAATATTTTTCTCGTAATCCAAACAAAACATATTGTTATGAAAATTTTACGAAAATTAATTGTTTTCTTTATAATATTTATTTATATTCATATTCGGTTACAACAACGTTTTGGTTACTCTGCGATGAGCTAAAAAAAATAACGATAAGACGAAAATATTAGACGGATCTAATGTAGTTTACCATGTACTCGTAAGTTATACCATGTAAGAGAAATAACAATGGAGGGTGTAATAAAGTATGTATAACTTCCAACAAAAATAAATACAAATACAGATAATCTCAAAAAGCTGCACTGACAGCACATTGTGCAATGTTTGACCAAACAGCATCCAGATTTTGAAAATACGACAGCTTTTAATCACCGTTATTGTGATTGGCGTAGTCGCATTACGCTGTCGAAATTAAAATTTTATGTTACAGTGTAAAATTTTCGACCGTAAAATTTTTGTAAAAGAAAAAAAGTGTTAATGAAACAACCTGTTGCAAAAAATTTCAAAAACAGTTGCCTATAAATAATTAATTAAAATTAAAATATATAATTAAAAAAATGGTGTCGTAGTTGGCAAAAACGCCAATATATACGACACAAACTGTCGTTAAAACGGTAAAGTGTTTGGCGTATTTGTGTGTCAAAAGTTTCTAAAATTGTCGTTACGAATTTTCTTCACGACATAATTTAAATTTAATTAATTATTTATAAACAACTGTTTTTGATTTTTTTTGCAAGAGGTTGTTTCATAATCACTTTTTTTCTTTTACAAAAGTTTTAAGGTCGAAAATTTTACACTGTAACATAAGATTTTAATTTCGATAGCGACTAAGACAGTTGGCGTAATGCGACTACACCAATCACAATAAGGCGATCATATACAGACATTGAAAGCAGTCATTCACTAGTACGTTTTAGTAACTCTAGTCTACAATTTTGGTACTTTTCTGAAGTAGATATTGATAATTAAAATGAATATTTTGTTAACTATTGAAGTTCTATTAAGAAAATATTAAAAAATTAAATATTGAAACTAAAATAAGGTACTAATTCATATCAATCTTTTTCAAAGATTTCTTTTAGTGACAGGAACATTTCAATAAAGCATTAATTTTTTGCATCGCTTCCTAAGAGCTGTAACAATAAAAAATTTATTTTAAAATTATAAGAAATTAATCTTCTTTGTTGAAAGAGTCGCTTGAATTTGCTTTGGCTCGACCTAATTGTTTGTAATACTTCTTTTTCTGCTGCTGAAATGCTGCTCTAAGCGTTTTGTCAGAAAATTCGCTTAAAGTTGATATAACATCTGTATATTGAAAGAGCAAACGATTTGTTTGTAGACGCTTTTTTGACAATGTCGCCAAATAGTCACCAAAAAAGTAGACAAAAGTGTTGAATTGGGTATACTTTTCCCCAGGTTTTCTTTATGGTAATTACAAACATCGTTTCATGATTGAAATGTTACAAATTACTAACACACCAGTAGTACAAAGTCAATGGATATAATCCTTACAGACTAATAACAACATACTTCGAATTATATTAAATTACATGGATTATAATAAAAATTTATAAATTATGAATTAAGAAATATAATGACTTAATGCTTTATAACATCCTACCTGGTTAATCTGGTGGCTTGTATTGTGTAGAATTGTTTCTTCTCATTGAACATACTTCTCAGTAAACATACGAGTACTTGTGAAAATTATTGCAATTTCGAATTTCACTCAATTGGTGATGCAATCAACTATTGACTTATTGTATGTTAAATTGATCTCAATTAATACATTAATTGTGCAAAATTTGCTAATTGTGCAATTAATCTCCATGTCTGAACACAGTATTATTAGAAAATTTATTTTTAATCATACGAGTAATTAATTGAAAAAAATTTCAATGTTTGATAAAAAGTTTTTATTCGAAATTTTTTAGGTCCAATTTTTTCAGGCTGCCACAAAAACGCCAAGCACAATAAGGGTGAATATATAATTTTTCGACCTTTTCTTTAAATATTTATATTTTTCTTTAAATTAAGCTTGAGGTCACTGTTTTTATAAAAATCATCCAAATTTATTTTATCTCGATATTTCGTTACTTTTTGGGAAACTTCTTCAGCAGGAAACAAAAAATCAATAAACAATTTAAATAACAAAAATTAACAAATTATTAGTCAACAATTTATTTTTCCGTTTTGGTTTAAAAATTGTTTGTCAATTGAAAAATTTGATTGAATTTTTTTTTTTAAATGAGGAAATGAACTAATTCTAAAAATTTTAAAACATTAATATTGTATTATTTCATTTACTCCTTTAGTCTTGAATATTAAATGTCTATAATTCTGTGCTACACTATCAGTATCAGCTCTAAAATTAATTCTTATATCTGACGGTACATTAATTATCTGTAACATCTCTAACATATAATGACGTTAATACATATTTTCATAGTGATCTGAATTACGGGAATGTAATGATAACATTCATCAATGTTGGAGATGCCGGAGATCCCACAGGATGCCCTTTTTTCTGTAAATATAACTTATTACTATTAAATTTATATTAATCGAGATTGCCTCGATATCTCTTTTCAAAGATTTAAAAAACTTTTGTTTGTTGAGGGGTTTTAGCTAGTCTATATACATGTATTTCATTGTAAAGAAAATAAAATAGATTCATATCGAATATAATTTGTTTGTTGGGATTTTTGAATAAGTTTCAAAGCATACTATGCTTATACTATTGTAATTTTTATAACTCTCATTGAGTTTTTAAAAGTTTTTGTATAAGTAAAGAGGTTTAAAACATTTAAAAATTAGGTTTAAGGTCTATTGATGATTTGGCTTTAGCACCAATGAAATGCATGTATATAGACTAGCTAAAAAACCCTCAACAAACAAAAGTTTTTTATATCTTATTACTCATTGCCAATATTTTCAGGCTGCGGAACAGCTACAAAATTTTTGCTTAATTAAATCTTTAATTATATCAAGTAGCTTGATAATCTATTCCCATTAAACTATTTGTTTGCCCTGTGTATGCGATAAAAACTACTGATTGCCAGTTGATAGCCAGAAGAATAGCTTGGACCTCTTTATTCAATGTTATCAGACAATTTTTGCGGATATTAAAAATATTGCTAAATTAAGAAAATTATTAATACTATTCTGAATTCATAGAAAACTGTAATTTAAAATATGCAGAAAAAAACACAGCACTTTCAAAACGTTTGAAATTATTTGGAAAAAGTTTTGCTATATTCGTATAATTTATATTCATGTCGTAGCACGTATGCATGATGACACTCAATGAAATTAAATTAGGGGTGTATTAAAAAAAAGAGTTTAGGGAATCAAAGTCAGAACCGAGTGCTCGCTAAGAGTAAACCCCCGGATAAGTAAAAAATCTGAAAGTAAGTAAAAGTAAAAGTAAGTAAAATAACTGAAAAAGAAAACCGATCTCTAAAAACTTTTTTCTTCCCCTAATAAAGCCTAAGTGACTTTTATATATTTTTCTAACTTGGCTAAAGAAAGAAAGAAAGAAAGAAAGAAAAAAATCTAAAACCCAAGTATCTGTACGTAAGTACATTCGTATAAATTTCATTTGTACAAATGAAAATTCTCTCATAAATGTCATTATTATATGTATGTATTTGTGTGCGACCGCAAGTTTTTGTAATGTTTACATGTGAAATTAACAACATTTTGTATGTCAAAGTTTCATTCCGAGTCGTACATTCGCACAAACAGCAACCAAACGAAAGTATCTTCAATTGTTACGATTCAAAGAAATCTTTCTTTGGCACTTTAAGTTTCCTTCTGAATGTCTTGTACTTTTACTTTTGCTTAGTCCTGGGTGGTTAACCATAATATTTACATTTTTATTTAATTAAAATTACTCATACGCCTGGAGGCAAAAAAAAACAAACTAAATTACAAACAATTAAAAATATTAAATTTTCTTTTTAGAAAAAAAATAACTTGAAATTCAAAAATAAACATTACAACAAAATTTAATTATAATAAAATGTTAGAGTTTGTTTTTTTTTGCTGCAAGAAAAATATATAAATAAACATGGCATTAGCATTAGTACGAGTATATTTGAGGCACACAAACATTACCGAGTAGAAATAAAATAAAGTTGAATGCTTTCCTGGATGATTGTGAATTCCAAAAGTAAGCAAAAGTGTCCTTTTTTTGTGGTAGATTAAAGTTTTATTTATACAAAATGAAATAAAAATCATTCATTCCAGCAGTGAAACTCTTCAATTAAATGTTCTGCATTACATTAATGAAAAGTAGATTCTTTCAATGTACGCCACAGTTACTCAATTAAAGCTCAAGTCAACAATATTCATTGAGACCATAAAGGATTTCCTTACCCCATTTTCCATTATAAATTTCATTGACACAATGTAAATATTTATTGTTCGAATGAAGGATTTTCTTTTAGTGTGTGGAATTAAAAATATAGTTTTTCGAACGTATTTTTTTAAAGTACCAAGTTTAAACAGTACCTTTTTGAAAACGCACCCTTTGGAAAAATATCCTTTGTGGAAAAAGTATCTATATGAAAAAGTGTGTTTATGTGTTTTTTAAAAAAAAGTGGCCTTCGAAAAAAGTAGATTTAAAAAAAAAGTAGCCTTTCGAAAAAAGTAGATTTTTTGAAAAAAATTAGCCATTTGAAAAAAAGGAGCATTTTGAGAGAAGTACCTTTTTAAAGAAATAACTTATAGAAAATTATAGGGTCCGCCAGATAACTTTTTTTTTTGAAAACAGGGCGCAAAACATCGAGTGTAGCTTCGGCTGTGTGGCACGTAGCGCCGTCCTGTTGAAACCAAATGTTACCAATATCCTCCTCTTCAATTTTTGTGAACAAAAATTCGTTCAACATGGCCCGATAACTGTAACGGCCACTCCTTGCTCATTTTCGAAGAAAAATGGCCCAATTATGCCTCTGGACCAAAATCCGCACCAAACAGTGACTCGTTTTGGGTACGTCGGCTTTTCAATGTATGCGTGCGGGTTTTCTGTGCCCCAAATGCAACAATTTTCCTTGTTTACATACCCGCCAAGATCAAAATGAGCTTCATCTGAAAAGATGATTTTTTTGGCAAAATCGGCATCTTCTGTAATTTGATCGCAGGCAATATTTCCCAGCGTTGTTCAAGCGTATACACAACCATATTCGTTCAGCGTAAGGATAAAACTAATTATCTGTCAGATCAGACATGAGCTAAGTGTTACCATTCACGAGATAAGCACTAGTTGAAATAAAAAACGGTAGATGGCGGACCCTATATATGCATTGTAAAAAAAAATAACTTGCTGAAAACATACATTTGAGAGAAAAAAAACTGTTTGAAAAATTACTTTGTTGACAAAAGTAAGTTGAAAATTTTATTTTTATAAAACAAAGTAGCTGCTGCGAAAACTACTTTTACGAAAAAGTCCCTTGTTGAAAAGAATTCTATTCAAAAGAATGACTTTTAAAAAAGTTTCCTTATGAAAAAACTATTTTTTTTCAAAAAACAACCTTTTTAAATAAATACCATTTAAAAAAAGTAAATTTATGAAAAAAATAACTTTTTGAAAGAATTTAGTAAATTTAGTATTCGAGATATACGGCGATATCTTATTTCAAAATTTTTTTTTTGTTGAGGGTTGAGCTAATTTATATACGTACGTACTACTTGCATTTAATTGGTGCTAATGCCAAATTATCAGTAGACCTTAACCATATTTTTGAAAAGTTTCAAACCTCTTACCTTTGAAAAAAGTCTGTTTTTAAAAAAATTCTATTCGTAAAACTAACTTGAGCCAAATTAATCGTTTCAATATACATATATACAATATATATAAGTTCGACTAATTACTTGCAAACATTAATTATAAATAACGATGGCACGGGTCAAAAATATACATGTTTACGTGGTCATAGTTGTTTGAATACTAAAAAGAAATTCAACTACAAATGACAAAAACTAGACAACATAATGATAAACGGGTTATTCTCAGCAGCCAATGGCGCTGAATAAACGAGAGAGACTGGAATATATGGAGTAGTTATTCATCAGAGATGGGATTTCGCACTAATCGAAATTGATTTAACATGTAAAAATGAATAAGTTTGTACTTTTCGTATTCTAATTTGTTAAATAATGCGGATAAATAGTTGATATTCCTGATCACTAGTATCCACCGTCAAAAGTGGTAAAATGGAACAAAGAACGCTGATGAGATGGTGTAGCGACCTCGAAATCAGTACTGATGCGTTCTGCTAGTCTGATGAATAATAAAAAAATTGTTCTATATATAGTACTCTCTTAATAAAAATAATGAATTTATCCAAAAAATTTTCTAATAAAAATTAAATAAAAAATTAGAATAAATAAAATGGGTAAACTCGGGTTTGAACTTGAGCCAAATTAATCGTTTCAATATGCATAATATTTATAATAACGTAAAAATAACTTTTAAAATACACCATTTTGTACCTGCTCTACAAGTAAGTACTTTTTTGGGAAGCACCATTATAATAATACCCTGCAGACAAAATATCTAGTATGTGGCTAGAATTATACTAGTTGCTTTCAACTTCAGACTAGTTAACTGTCTGTTTTTTTCATACATCGAACTATCGATTTTAACATTAGGTTGTCATAGGAGCCCAACTAGTTCATTCGTGTTTAGTCATATTCTAGTTCAACTACAAGTATTATTTGAGCCACTTTTATACTAGTTGAGTTTTTTACAAATATATACCACTCCATCCTATACTAATAAGGCCACTAGTTATTATTAGCTGTAACTTTGACTTAGTTCGTAATTATAGTCTTCTACTAGTACTTTTTAAAGTATACTACAGAAGTTTCTTTTACAATATAATTATTTAACAAAAATTTCTCTTTAGGAGAATTCATAGAAACACGTATTGGTATAAATCGAATAAACAATATGTATTTAAATTTGATTAAAAATATATAATGTATAAATGTAAAATGTAAAATGAAAGCTTATTAGCATCCGTTTCCTCGTCTATTTTTTTATATTTTGGACTTGCTTTCGAACTTCTCTTTTGTCATAGCTGCATTGCCTGGCATAACATTGTTTTAAATCCTTCTGTTCCACACTTATTAATCTTGTAATGGAGTCTGAACAAATTTCAAAGAATTTTTTTAACAATTTAAATTTTACAGTTTTTATATTAACTGTGTTTTTTTATAGAGTGGTATAACTTTGAGTTGGCATCATTGCTTTATTTGACCACCCATTTGACAGCTTATAGTCGCTTTTTGTTTAGTTTGCTTTGAAATTTCATTATGGATCGACTTACACCAGAGCAACGCGTGCAAATTTTGGAAATTTTTAATGAAAATAATGGTTTTGTTCGTCAAACTTATCTTGCACTTCGTCCATTTTTTTTTGGTTGAATGGGTACGTAAATAAACAAAATTATCGCACTTGGAGCGAGGAGAATCCACAAGCTTTTGTCGAAACACCATTACATCCACAGAAAATTACTGTTTGGTGCGTTTTATGGGCGTGTGGAGTCATTAGCCCATATATCTTCAAAAACAAGTGATTTACTCAAGGAAACTTTTGACGAAAAACTAATTTCACGAAATGGCCCAATTAATTGGCCCCCAAGATCGTACGATTTAACCCCATTGGACTATTTTCTTTGAGGTTATGTAAAGTCACTTGTGTACGTCGATAAACCACAAACAATTGAACACCTGGAAATCAACAGTCGAAGAGTTATCGGCGAGATACGGTCGCAAATGCTGCGAAAAGTTTGTGAAAATTGGTGTTCCAGATTGCGCCTTGTACGCGCCAGCCGTGGCGGTCACATGTCCGAAATCATATTTAAACATTAATCTCATAAAATTTTCTATCCAATAAAGACCGTTTCATTGATATCAAAAATATATTACTATGTTTTATAATGATTTAAACTTGTATCACTCTATAAAAAACACCCGATGTAAACAATTTACCAATCAGTGTTTTGTATTGTTTTTTAAACGCAATTTTCCATGCGTTCTGTCAATGTTATACTGCGTAACAGTGTTCCAATTCGGTTCCTCCATAGTCTGCTCATTTTAGAGACCGAAATTCATGTAACATTAAAATAATAATAATATATATATAAGAAATACTAAACAGATTTTTTACTTACGAGTACGTCTATCGTGGTTGTCAACGCTGATATTTTCTTCAAATCTCTGATCATTTCATCAGACGTCAATGGAAAATAATTTTGAAATCAATTTAAAAAATATTTATATTTGTTGCTTTTTTATATTTTCTTTTTTATTTGTGTTTTCATTCTCATAAACTGAATACAGTAGAATCTCACAAATTCGAATCGTCCAGAAATGAAAACCGGCCATTTCAATGTATTGGAATTAGAACCTGTGGTTATAATTTCTGGAAGTGGTTTTTTGTAGTTTTCATTTAAGCTAGAAAATATTTTTTCTGTGATTTTTAACTAAATAGGCGAAGAACCAAAATAAACGCTATAAAATTAGAACAGAAGGTTTTAATTTCTGGAAGCTTTTTATTTTTTTTTATTTTCATTAAAATTTATTTGTTTCGCTTAATAAAGTACAAATAAAACGGGGAATCACCGTGTTACAATTCTGTGTGCACAATTCTGTCGTAAGCGAGTGTAATTTGATATGCTTGCACAAAATTGGGTGAAAGTGAAGTGTTCATACGTGCGAAGGCATCAATGTTATAAAATGGTGCAAAACCAGTGATATATTTTTCAGTAACCTTGTCTAACCTTTTGGAAGCCCGTAACGATATCGTCGATATCCAGTTTAAATAAATAAAAAACATGCAGGTATTACTGATTTCATGTTCAAATCAAATTAAATGCCGAATAATTAAAACTTTTTAAAAGATTTTCTTTGAATTTAATATGTTCAATTAATTTAATGTTAATAAGTAATAACTGTTTTGTGTTAAAATAAAGCTTACGTATCTAGTTTTATTATAATTTTATAATTTCCTGTAAAAAATAAATGTCCAGTAATTCCAACTTTTCAGAAATTCGAACTACTCGGTGCACAAAGTGGTTCTAATTTCTGAGATTCTACTCTAGTCTGATTGCAACTACTATTATAACCGTCTCATAATTGTTCATTTCACAACCATTGTAATCTACAATATTGTATCAAATAAAACTATGAAACTTGTGAACAGTCAATTGTAAGTTCACGTTATTAAGCAGCAAAACGTCAAACTTTTCAAAGAGGAAATCGAGAAGCAACATATTGGACTTTGATTAGTTAAGATTTATTTTTTATTTTTTATATTTTATTTTTTTATTTTTGTAAGTTTAAAAACTTTGAAAAATATGAAAAAACTTTCAAAGAAATTACATACAAGAATTCAAAACTATTGTAAAACAGACATGCAACTACGACAGTGGGTGGTGCACTGAACAAATATGTATTTCATTTAATACTATTTTTGTTTCAATGTGTAGTTTTCATTTCTATTAAATCTTTTTTATTTGTTGTTGAAAATAATTTTAATCAAAATGAAATTGGATTTGATTTTATGCAACTAAAAATTCCTTCAGTCAAATTAATTTAGAAATGAAAAAAAAAAACAAAATCGCAAATTTTTTATTCTTAAGTTACGGTCACATCTGACAAACATTTGCATTTGTGATTTAACTTGGTTTTTATATCACAAAATGAAGTCAATTATGATGCAAAATTCTATTTTTATATTATTTAAAATAAATGCGAGTTCATATTTAAAAAAAATATTGGAGTTAAAGAAAATTCAAATTTAGCTTGTCTGTTGGTTACGTTGTTTTCGGCAAATTTTTGTCAGATGTGACCGTACCTTTAAAGTATCTGCAACAAATCAGTTGAGTAAAAAAATGTTTTTGTTTTACCATTCGGCTGATATCAAACACAACAATAAAACATTACAAAGATACTCAAAAGACATTTTTCTAATGTTGTACATACTCAAATGTATCTTTATCTGGAATATAACCCTTAAGCTTAGAGACAAATATTTAAAGCAAATGATAATAAGGAAAAACTAAACAGGGTACTTTATGCCACAAGTATCATAATGTATGCATGTATGTTACATTAAGCATTCGAAGCAACAAGGAAATGTCCAACAATAAACAATCGACAAACGGAAGTAAAAGTGCAGCTGCAAGGTATCAACTGTTTGTTTGAATTGATTAAACACTTGTTAGTGTTGCTGTTGTAAATATGTGTATATTTACTGTTAGACTTCATCTTTTCTACTAGTCTGCTACTTCTAGAAGACTTTAGCACGTACTTTGAATAAAATTCATTTGAAACTTACACGTACAAGAATATTTGTCTTTGATACTAAACTAGAATATCTCACAATGCAAACAGTAGTTGTCTTTTGCAAACACTTCTAGAACAATTCCAGATATGCAGCGTGCAGTCTGCTTCTGTGTAACATTTTTATATATATTTAGAATTTAAATTATAACACACACACACACACACACACATGTGCAAGTGTATGTGTATGAGCATATACCCCAGTTGGCCACGGCTTTAAGACATTCTCAATGTGAAGATGCCAGACAATGTTAATTCCCCGACGTCATATGAGGGACAGTCGGAAGAAGTCATCAAGCAAATGTCGCGTAAATCTTGCAAGAGAGCGACAATGTCGCTCAGCTTGTCGTCAACAACTGTTTAGAGTATAATTTTGTGTGTTTAGTCGGTAATGGAAAAATAAAAATCAAATAATTATTCTAAGACGGACTTGTCAATCTCAAAATCAGTAATTAAAACTTTTTTTATTGATGTTGAGACTAGATTACGAATCTGGACCGTCGAAATCATTGCATGACAAAGTTAATTCCTCGACGACATATGAGGGACAGCCGGAAGAAGTCTCCAACGACATTTTCAAGCAAATGTCGCGTAAATCATGCAGGAGAGCGATAATGTTGCTTAACTTGTCGTCACCGAGAATAGTGACGTCATTTAGTCGTCAACAAAAAAAAAATAAATATCAAATACTCATTCTAAGACGGACTGCCAATCTCAAAACTAGTAATTAAAACCAGTAATTGAAAAATCGAAAAATCGATGGCACAATATAGAAAAATTTTTTGTAAGCATCGGGTGAAGTTGGTTTGGTAAGAGCACGCAATTGTAGAAGAGTTTATTGAATCGTATGAAAGTTATTATTCAGTGTTTGCTGGTATTCTGATGTATGACATATTTGGTATGATAGTGTAATAGCAAAAGGCTCTCTCTCATCATACCCTGCTCATATTCCAAGTATGACCGTCTAATATTCACTTAAAACATTGTCGTTGAAAAAGTCTAACAGAAGACCAAGGGGAATTAATAACAGGTGAACTTAATACTACAACAAGTACAACACTACAAAAACCACAAGCATTTTGTTTTTGTAAAATCATAGTAAATTATCAAAAATATTTGACTGAGGCGAAAAAATTAAATATTGAAAATTATTATTTCAAAAAGATTTGTTTTTAAGGGTTTTTTTAATTCCTTGAAATATTTAAAAAATATTATTTTGTTGAAGAAATCTGTTGTGTGGAAATGTTTTAAGGATCCGCTGATCAATTATGGGATCCTGCCATCCGTAATGCTGTTTAAAGTCGTTGTCAAACGGTGATTGCTTCACCACCCACCCAAAAAATTGAAATTCGATTGAGGAACAAAGTGTTAATGCTTTGATGGCCTGTCCTATTAATTAGTTTTATTTTGCACTGTAATTTAATTTAAGAAATATCCTATTATTGAAACCTATTGTTAATAAATCTTATCACTACACTTGTATTAAGTGTATACACATATGAATTCAATCTCTTCAGTTTATAAAGCTTCATAAAATGAGTATTTTTTTATGGAACCTTTATTTCTTGACCCTTAATTTATACTGATATAAGAAAGTAGTTTCTAATTGAAATAAAATCACTTTTACAGCTTGATATAAAAAAGCCATCATTAAACAATTTCATTTCACAATTAAATTTTTTTAATTATAAAAATCTTCAAGTTGAATGTAAACAAAAGAAATAAATAAATTTTGACATCCAACTATAGTTCGCCTTGAATAAAACTAAAAAAAAGTTATCAGCTGCGCTATCAAGTAAGTCCACCTGTTATGAATTCGCCTTGCAAAAGACAATATAAAAGACCTCTCTTATTATAAGTGATTATTCAAGCCTTAGGTCAGTTTATATAAAAAAACGTATATTATTTATTTACTATGTGGATATTTCGCAAATATCGTTGATTGTCTTCTTCAGGAAATAAAAAAATATATATAAAAACTATTTTATTTGATAAATTTCTGAACAAAAATTTGTCAACTAAATATATAATAATAAAATATTTTTTTATGAATAAGGCGTCGCACGTCGCTCATCTTGTCTTAAAAAATGTCATTGTTTGATAGAACACAATCTGTAAATCATAGTCGTTAGCATTTTCCCCAAAAGTGCATAAGAGGGGACAAAATGCAAGCCGTTGTTAGTCATATTATCGTGAACGATAGTTACCTTTAAGTTGTCGCTTAGAAAACCTACTCGATAGTGTCGACAAGTCGTGCAAGTATCGTCGACGACAATCGGATCAACTGGGCACTCAAACATGCACTCATATACACTTGCTAAAAATAGTTACATGCATGAGGTTATTTTATACTCTGCAGTCAAAGAAGTTTTCTTTTCTTTTTATATTCTATTTGTTTTATTTTACTACTAGATCTGCTGTTACAACAATAACAACTACATATTTCTTCTATTGTTGCTAAAGTTTGCTTACTTTAATATTATGTGCAAATGTAAGCATTTGAGCAAATAGGTCGTGTATAGTGTATTTTCCTCAACAGATATCCACACTCAGATACACACACACACACAGACATACATTTCCAAAGGACCCACAAGCTCCTTCTTACACCGCGCACGATTTTACAGTAGAATAGTTGTTTTAAGTATTTTAAATAAAAACGAGATAGTTAACTTGCAAAAAGGAGGTTTTTTTTCTCTTCGAATTGAAAACTAAGTAATTAAATTCAATTAAATTTTTATTGAATTAACCTTGTTTTTCAAGGAGCTGACAATATAATAAAAATTAAAAGAACACATATCGCACTTGTTCAACAATAGTGTATTAACTCGAAAATTTTACTTTTTAACTTTTTGAGAAAAACTTGACAAATAATCACCCTTATTGCAGTTGGCGACATCGACGTCACGTCAACACAATACCAAAAAATTGGGTCGAAAACAACTGACTACTACTGAGAGGCTCTTGTTATTTTCTAGACCTTATAGAGCAGAAGTACACTTTCATTAGCACAAAATTGTTCTGGAGATCGAGTAGACAAGCTTAAATTTTTTGGTATTGTGTGGACGTGACATCGATGTCGCCAACTGGAATAAGGGTGAATATTTATATCTATTTGCTGTAAGAAATTTATATTGTTTTGTTTACATTTTGGTAGTGAAATGGAAGATTTAAAAATAATTTTTCATATAATCTTCAATGTAGAATCAAAATCAAGGCGAATTCACAACAGGTGAAAGGATTAGCCGCCATGAAAATGGTGCTGCGATTTATAGGCCTTTTCCGCGGATCTACATCTTTCATATTTCATCAATTTGCAAAGATGTTAACATCTTCCCATTAGAATTATACAGGGTAAAAATTGTACATCTTTCTATATCTACAGGAGATGATCTAATCTCATTTTGTTCACCTTTCATTTTTTGATATTTTAAGTGTCACCACTAAAAAAATGGCAAAAAAAATCGACTTTCTTTGTGCCATCACTAGCAAACTGACATTGCAGAAAATAAACAAACTTCTGTCTACCAAAAATTCTTATTCATCATCATCTTATTTCAGAATGGCCTTCAATATTTCAATGTGCTGCATTGAAATTTGGCTTTGTTCTTGCAAAGCAACAACTACTCCCATGATTAATGCTTTTTCCATTTTGGAACATTTTTAGTTTTTAACAAAAATTGTGCGTCTTTTTCTTTTATTTATTTTTTTGACAGCTGAAAAAATGACAGATTAAAGATGAGAGATGTTGCCTATGTAAATTCATGTTTCACGTTTTCAACATTTTCCGTGCGTTTCACAAAGATGTTGCTCAGGGTAAAAAGCCTATTACACAGGTGTCATGAACAAAGTTTTACGAAGTAGTAGTTTATCAGTAACAGTAGCCAGAGATCCTGCAGCTGTAAGCGGCGTTGGTATAGTGCAATTTGGTGTAACTAAACGTTGACCTGCAGATACAATGCATTAGTCTGTGGTGCAGACGCGCCTGAGAGCAACACACATCCTTTGTGTGGCCGTAATATTAGCATGAGGTAAATTACTGGTTAGCGTTGCTGTATTTGCAGATACGGTCCGAAATACTTCTTATGTTCAGTTTTCCTTAACATTTTTTAAATCCACATTTTCCTAAGACATATTTTATTTGCCCATAAACTTGTCAACTGTTTTTGACACATCTTTTCATATTTTTAAGGCAGATTCTGATGCAACTACGACTACCTGATGTTAATCTCTCTTGATCAAAATGTATTTTTCTTCTATTGAAAATTTCGAGTTAATACATTATTATTAAACAAGTGCGATGTGTAGAATAGTTTTTGACTGAAAGAGGATCACGTTTTTTTCGTGAAACGCATTCTTTTTTTATTAGATATTTTTTAATAAATTTAAATAATTTTTATTAAGAAAGTAAAGGCCAAGGCCTTTTTCAAATGACATTAAAGTATCGGCGGAGGAGGTTGACACAATGAGTACTTTGTTGACGGACATTAAATCAGCTTCATTTGATTAAAGTAAAAATTTTCAATAGAATTAGAGGATATTGTGTTTTTTTAATTTTAATTTTTATTTAATTTAATTTTGTCACCACATAACACAAAAAGCTTAATAAAAACAAAGCAAAACAAAAATTATATTTTTCAAAGTACTCAACGTACGTTAAAAGTTAAAAGTTGCCCAACTTTAGTACTTTGCGTTGACGGATACGTACCGAATATGACAAAACTCATAAGAAATCCTGTATTTCAACTTAGTTGTCAGTTGAAAAAAGCAACGTTGACGTACGACGGATTCTATGTGCCTCGGGCCTTAATACTGGAAAATTTTTTAATCATCAGACTAGAAAAAACGGATCAATAAATACTACACCATGTCATTAGCGTTTCTAATGAATTTTATCACTTGTCGCAGTGGCTTATAATAAGCAGGAATATCTAAATATCTGAATATTCAACCGAATTATATATCTAGATTTATATGTATATTTTTATATTTCATTCCGACTTTTATTTTTTCGATATTCGAATGCCTTGAACGCAAATTTAAAATCCTTTCAAAATTTTTTGGCGTACTATTGTTTTGTGTGTTATTATTATTATTATTATTATTATTATTATTATTATTATTATTATTATTATTATTATTATTATTATTATTATTATTATTATTATTATTATTATTATTATTATTATTATTATTATTATTATTATTATTATTATTATTATTATTATTATTATTATTATTATTATTATTATTATTATTATTATTATTATTATTATTATTATTATTATTATTATTATTATTATTATTATAAACCTACTGTGCACAGTAAACACGTATGAGAGACTACATTTAAATATTTTCAAAAATAATAAAGAAAAAAGAAATTGCAATAAAAAATAAACTACACACATGTGTGAAAGCATTTTATTTCTTCTGGTATAATACGGTGAGCATGTGTTTGTGCATGTGTTTGTGTGCGTGCGTACTTTTTTTTTGTTATCTTACAAATTTAAAAATAAAATTCTTGCTTAAGGAAATTCTCCTTTCTCTTTTTAAGCAACTTGTAATATCCTTGGCATACATCCTTAAGGATGTGTTGCTGCTTTATATATTTTAAGCACATACAAACAATTTACTGTCACTTTCAATTGCAAATAATAAAAAAAAGCAAAAAAAAAATCCAACCAACCAGCTTGCGTCTTGTAAACAGTTACGTTTGGTATGAATGATTTACTACATTTTGCACAAAAAATATTTATTTTATAGAAATTTCCGTTTTTTAATCGTTTCTATATCCTACAGCTTCTTAAAGTTCATTTTACTTCAACTGAAATCCAATTTATTTCTTAGAAAGCAAATTTAGTTTGTTGCTTAATTTAAATTCAAATTTTGTTGAAACTTAATAATTAATTTCAAAAGGTTTCATTTGTTGGTACTCATTGAAATGCATGTACCCACAATAAATACAAAACTTTTTTAAATTAAATATCGGAGCGTAGTTCGCATAATAAATTTACCAAAAATCAATATAATTAATATTAAACATTTTCTGCTGAAGTTTATAATTAAGTGGCTTGAAACACCAAATTGTGGTATGTAATAATTAACCATTAACAATGGCCACTCCAGCCAGTCTGTCCACTGCTTAATGGAAAATATTTCTGACGAATTCTCGAGCTTAACTACCTTATCATTTCCTATGATGCATTTCAGTGTATTTCACTTTTAATAATATGAGTTGTAGTTACAACATGTAACTGTTGACCAGCTGAAACCACAATGCGGCTTTTTGCCAATTAAGAAACTTAAAAGTTGGTATATTCAAAGAGACTTAGTGCTAATGTAAAATGCTTTTATATTAAAATGGAATTCATTTCAAACTTTATTGTTCGTTTGTTTCATTATCAGCCAAAAAAAAGAAAGAAAACGTACGAGTATGTATGTGTCTCACTAAAAACAAATACATATTGTTAAAAGTAAATAGAATATATTTTTATGATATTTTGGAATACATTCATTTGAAAACAAATTTAAAACATTTAAAATTCTACAGTATGCGCCAAAAGGGTCGTAATTTATTTTAATTAAAAGCAAAACAAAACAAAAAAAAAACTTATTAAAGTTTCGCTTAATGAATTGAATTTTTAGTTGGTCTTCGACGAAACAACAAAACTCGCATAAATATTGTTGATGGCTAATTGCTCTAAAGCCTTTTCATAAAAAGGAAACGTCATGGAGAAGGCTATAAATAAGCCAACTTTACAGAAACAATGACAGATGGTAGAGAGTGAATTATAGTTGAGAGTAACTAAAGTTTTGGAGCCCTCACAGATCTTTTAATTGGTAATAATGTTACGAGGGTGGATTGATATTGAAGCTACCTAATTAGAAAAATTTTGTTTTTTTTTCAAAAACCATTTATTTCTCAACATAGTCTCCTTTTAGCTCAATACAATTAGTAAGACGATATTCCAACTTTTTTATACCATCTGGATAATACGATTTTGGAAACCTTTCAAAATACGCGTTAGTTATAGTAATCACTTCTTCGTTTGAGATGAATCTTTTTCCTGCGAGTCATTTTTTCAAGTTTGGAAACAGGAAAAAGTCACAAGGAGCTAAATCTGGACTATAAGGTGGATGATCAACCAATTCGAAGTGTATTTCACGTAATTTTAGCATCGTATCTAATGCTGTGTGAACCGGTGCGTTGTCTTGAAGAAAGAGCACTTTTTTGTTTTTTAAATGTGGTCGTTTTTTTTTTATTCCATCAATCAATTGATCCAATAATGCACGATTATACTTTCCTGTGATTGTGGATCCTTCTTCAAGATAATCCCTGTGCTTCCCAAAATACAGTGGTCATAACCTTGCCAGCCGATTTCACTGTCTCCTCCTTCTTCGGAGCACTTCCACCAGCTTCCATCCATTGTTTCGACTGATTTTTGGTTTCAGGTGTGTAGTGGTGGACCCACGTTCATCAAGAGTTATTAATCGACGCCAAAAATCGACAGAATTACGCTTCATCATGTCCAAACACCGCTGTGAAGAGGTCTGTCGAACTCGTTTTTGTTCGACACTGAGCAAACGCGGCACCCATTTTGCCGATAGCTTTTTCATATGGAAATGTTCATGCAAAATGTTGAACACACGTTCATATCTCACGTAACTTGACTCGGCGATCATTCATAAGGATATCGAGGATTTTCTTGATATTTTCTTCAGTAACCACCTCTTTTGGCCTTCCTGTTGATGGTATTGTTGCAGTACTTGTTAGGTCGCGTTTAAATTCAGCAATCCAATGTTTTACCATGTAGTCTGACGGAGCAGACTCACCGTAATGTTTATCGAGCTTTTCTTTTGTCTCTTTTGTCTCTTTCGCCATTTTCCCTTTCAAATAATAGTGTTTGATCACTGCACGAAATACACTTTTTCCATTTTTCAAGAAACACAAAAGTTGCTTACTTCAAACGACTACAACAAATAAACTAATCGATGAATTTGGGTGAAATTTTAACAGCTGACGTTTGACAGATCGCAATTTCTAAAACAAAAAGTTTTTGTGTTTGTGCTGCCATCTAGCGCTAGGTAGCTTCAATATCAATCTGCCCTCGTATCAATGACAGACAATTTGACAGTTGTCGCTTCTTTTGGGCTTAGTTTCACCATGCATAATGCTACGTCGTCACAAGGCTTGCAAATTTTTCAAATAAAATCGGAAGGCTTTACAAAAGCTTTTGCATAATTAAGCGAACAAATGCGCTGAGTTAAAGTTAAAGGAGTATTCTTTTTTTAAATATATTTTTTTAAAAAAGAAGTAACACTCAGGCAATTAATATGCCTACCAAATACTAGTGTAGTAGTATTACGAGTACTTTCTTTGGAAAAGGAATGGTGAAACAGGTGAAGGATGGTGACACTGTTGGCACAAGTTTCCAACACACTGCCCACTATTTCTATACCCTTCACCAAAAAATTTGGAAAGGGATATATAGGTTTCTCATTCCATATGTAAGTTCTACATTCTACATTTAAGACCCCATTCTGGATCCTTATAGAAAGAAAAGCCGAACGATCATCCGTCTGTCCGTCTGTCCATCTGACCGTGTGACCGTCTTCAATATTTGGTTTGTATACTGCGAAGGCTTCACACTTCATAAAGACTTAGATATTAAACCATTCTGTTGGAAAACGTCTTAGGATTTTTCGGTGTAAGAATTAGAAAACTCGGTCTAATAAATAATGATATATAACTAAAAGACGTTGTTCGCTGAACTATTGTCCGTCTATCCATCTGTCCGTCTTCTATATTTGGTGTGTCTACCACGAAGGCCTCACTCATCGTAAAGACTTAAATTATAGATTATTCTGTTGGAATTCGTCTTAGGATTTTTCGTTTTATGAATTAGAAAACTTATTTTAATAACTAATGAGATATAGTTGAAAAAGTTTTTTCTTTATGTGTCTTATTCTGCTGTCTTTTATGGCCCCATTTCTCCTATGGTCGATTTTATGAAGCAGATCTCTTGTGTACAGTTCTATGTTCTAACTGAAAATAATGGAAGTCGCTTCACAAATAGCTAAAATATGGACAAAAAAATTATACTCCAAAGAATTTTTACTTTTAATAATTAAAAAATTTTTGAAAACTTGTATTGAGTTTCAAACCTCAAACACACAATATACCGATTGTCAATCACAACTACTTCTCATACATCACAGAGTACTCGTTTTTACCAAGGACCTCTGTAAATTAATCAACATGCAAAAAATTTTCATTTGAATATTTAAATCTCTACAAATTGCTGATAAAAATATAAATATTCATAGATGTTCAATCAATATTTGTACGAACAATACATTTAACAAACAAGAACATGCTTATGCTCATAATGTATTGAATAAATTTTTAGATTTTATATGGGCCTTTTAAAATTATTAAATATTCTTATTATGAGAATATTTCTATAGCAGAAGCTTACACACACACATACACACACATAAAAATATATACATACATACAAACATATTTATTTTGTACAAACGAAAGCAGAAAATCCAGACATTCAAATGCAAATAAATAGTAAATGGCAATAATCAGCAGCAAAGTAAAAAGTATCTGTATGCAAATAAGCCAGTATATGTCTCTTCGATATTTTTGCCTTTACTTAAGTTAATAGAACGTATTAGAAATGCAAATAAAATGATTTTCAAATAAGAAAAGCAGAACAAAAAAAACTCCAGCTCAATCAATTATTGATACATTCAATAATACACACAGGCAAAGTTAAAAGATATATTTTATAAAAAAAACAAGTCTACTTACACTACGAGTGTATATTTCATACATATTTATATTTATCTTTATACATGTTTTCTAAAACTCAATAACATTTATTTGTGCTTTTAAAGCCGATGACAATGAATATTTCAGTCCACAATATCATCATACACTTACATATCTGTGTAGATGTATTAGATATGTATGCATGTAAATTGTAAACAGATATTATCTATTTGTAAGAAAACATATAAATTATTTAAAATTATCTACAATATGTAAAACATAAATGGATGGATTAAAGGATACTTGCTCTACTCTTTTACCTGTGAGATGAGAAAGAAATTTTATTTATTTTTTATTTTCTAACTAATCTTTGAAAAAGAACTTTGGTTTTGTAAATTTAACAAAAACTTCCAATAAAAACTTTTACAATGTTGGTAATGGGTGGCTGTTGGCTGAAGTAGTTAACGCATTGACTATAAAGTCAGTGAAGACTGAAAACGTGGACTTGAGCCCAGTTTCAGGCAATTCATAACATCCAGCATTTTTCAGATGTGAATTAGTTTGCCATTGTTGTACGGTAATTTGAACCTGCGACCGGTAGGCAGGTAATTTCTATACTTGTACGTTAGTTTTAAAAAGTTTTGAGTAATAGAGCCCAAAAGTTTTTTCCACAATCTAATTTAGTCTACACATAGTATACAAACAAATCATAAAAAGTACGATGTCATTACAAATAGGCGAAATAACGCCAATTGTAGTTAAATTCTATAAGTTTTTGCCGTAAATGTATGAAAAAATGTTGGCATCACTTACTTGCATATCGTCGTCCCGAAGTTATCTTCATATATCTCGAAAAAATCTATCTTTGGGAAGTTGAGTTTGAAGTTTCAACATTATATGCAAAAAAAGAAATTATTACATGATCCAAATTCGCACTACTTCCACACACACACAAGTTCAGGATGTTAGACCTGGTTCCCACACGTCAGGTTTTACTATCAAGTCTTGAGTTTTCAGGAGAAGCGGTCTTGTCTCATGTTTTTTGATGTACCGTGAAGATGTACGTGAAGATAACTTCGGGACGACGATATGACGCCTTATATATTCATTGAAGCAATTAAAAAGTAAAGGCCAACAGTTCTTCAATCCATTGTGCATATTTTGTAAAATATTTATTATATTTCTGTAAAAATATTTGAATAGTTTGATGATCTCTTAAACAAATTGTATTTGGCATTTTCGGAGTTTGTGCTGCCATTATTTACAGATTTAAATTTAGAAATAAAAAGACAAATGGCGTTTTCTTTTCTAGAAAAATGTGCAAAATTTTTATTAAAAATTTTGCAGTATAATGATTTTTTGAAATATTGAGTTTATTAAAAATTACTGTATCATAATTTACAAATTTTTGTTTTAAGAAAACTTTGAATTGCATTTTTTTTAATAAAAATTGAAAGAAATGTTAGATATTTTTTAGAAAAGAAAATTGCATAAAATTAAAATCCATATTTTATATAATCAAATATCTTTGACATTTAAAACAATCCTAAGCAGTTTTGCTGACTCTAAGAACTTAGACGGCACTATGTTGCAAAATTTTAATTTTGAGGATAATGATAATCACCTACGGCTAGGCAGAATATATCTAGACGGTAAAGTAAATGTTTAATATTAATTTCTAGAATGCGGTCGATTGAGTCGACCGCTGGATACAATAGTATTATAATAAAAGTAAAAACACGTTTTCCTCTTGTATGGCATGAAGATAAATTTTGACAATTTAGTTTTGCTATTGTGCCGATGATCTATCTCATGTTATATCAGAGTTAATCGCATTTGTGGACGCAATGAAAAAGTGCTACCATATATTTTCAAAAGCGAAAGCTCAATAGAAATAAATATTATCATTCCTTTGATATTAAATATGATAAAAGATAACACAAAGAGAACACAAATTTCATAGATGACTGCGAGTTAAAATAGATGATTGTCCTCTAAAAAAGAGGACGTATGGTCATGTTTAATGGTATGGTTTAATGAAATAGAATAATTTTATAAAATAGCTATTGAATTTTGATTACTAATTGAGATTACTCTACTGATAGAAAATATATACATTATTTTCATTATATTTGAAATGCAATAAAGCTGCTCTAATGAATTCAACAATTCCATAAAATAATAATAAAATTGCATTATAATTACATATTCACAATTTAATTGTACTTCTCCATACAAGTTCATATCTATTTACACACACATACACAGGTGCATATATAATTATAACCCTGAGCATTATCTAGGAAACACACATACATACAAAAGTGTGTAAGTTGAAGTGTGTATGCATATAATTCTATTTATTAAAATTATGCACAAAAATATTTATACGAAAATGTTGCTACTTTATTTTTAATGCAAAAGTTTATTTTTTTGTGAGGGATTTCTTTTAATGATGAAACAAAGAAGCAGCAAAAACAAAAAAAAAAAAAGAAAGAATACATTTGCATTTAGAGATGCAATAACAAGGTACCGGGTGATCCAAATGCAAGAGTGTATTAACTATGCGTTATTTTGACACTGATAGATATTTTATATCCCAATTATTGACTATCAGGGAGCAAAATTATGCTTGAAAAACGTTGCAAAATATTGCAAACTTATGATTGAACATTGATTTTGGGCAAAAGGCGTGTCAATAGCCGTGCTGGGAGTATCAGCTGGCTGCCTCGGAACTGAAATTCTATCCCTTCAGGATTTTTCTATTGGGGGTGGCCGTTAAAAACCGATACTATGAGAATAACCCAAAAATTATCCGCACTCTTAAGTCGAATATACGCTTAAGGCGAATATCGTCCAAGCCATTCCTGAGAGAAAACCAGAAACCGCCAACAAAATCTTAAAAAATTAAACTGACAGGATAATTTACTGCGAAGGCAGCCGCGGCAGCCACATGAATAAAATTGCCTTCCATAAATAATTGCAATATTTGTTATTTTTAATGAAGTCATAAAATACACTAATACACAGGAAGGAAGGACTATATACTCGTATGATTTATCTGCGATTCACTCTATACGTAATGGCAACAAAGTTAAACGAAGAAAATTATTTGAATTATTTATGTTCTTATTTTTCGCGTTCGTTTGAGAAGTATGTAATACTTCTTATCTGGTTATATTTGAGTAAGCGAAAAGAATTTGTCGCTTTTTGCATTTTAATATCTGATATTTAGTATTTCAAATCGACTGTTCCCCAAGGTTGTGTAATTGGTCCAATTTTATTCACCCGGTATATCGATGACTTATTTCATGACTTAGTTCATGAAGAAACAATCTTCTTTTGTGTAGTTTTCCTTTATTCCAATCGTTGTGCATTTCTTGCCACAGAACGTACACATTTACTGCTGATATGTCATTCATATTGCAAAACAATACTTGAGGCCATCGATTAGTTTTTCTTTTCACCGTATAAGTACCCACCAGCTGATCTAAGGTATCTACCCCGGCTTTAGTTTTATTATAAAATGATATAATCTCGGGCAACTTATTTCCTTCATTTAATACAGATTTGTCATGATGAAGAGTACTAAGGACGTTGACGATTTCGTACTGTTTTGGAACGTATTGCACCAGTGAAATCTTGTCGTTGAAAAAGAACATGCTAGAGAAAACTGCGTGCTTACGAAGTTCTTGTTTCGTTGGGTACGGCAAAAACGTTTTATTGGACCGTACTGTGGCCAAAATGGTGTTTTTTCTTTTTAGCAACTCAAGTGCAAGTTCATATGATGTAAAAAAATTATCACACGTTATATTTCGCCCTTTTAGATCTCTGATTAGGTCTAGAACCACTCTTTGGCCTTGATTTTTTCGGGTGCTGCATTAGGAGCTGACTTACCAGTGTATATTTGCAACTTCCATACAAAATTTGTCACATTGTCACACAGAACCCACAGTTTTATGCCATATTTTGCGGGTTTCGACGGAATATACTGCTTAAATGAACATCCGCTTCGGAATCCCAATAGTTGCTTATCAACTGTAACGTTTTCATGTGGGATATAAATACGTTGTTGGTTATCTACCCATTTATCCTATAGCTCTCTGATTGGAGCTAATTTATCACGAGCTCTGCGTTCATTTCTGCTGTTCTTATCATCAAATCGAATAACTCGACATAGTTTTTTGAATTGTTTCAATGACATCGCTGATCGGAATAAAGATCTTCCTGTTTGTACACTCCACAAGCTTTCTAGTGACTCACCATGTGATTTATACACGCCAGCCAAGACAAGTTGGTCAAAATACGATTGTAATGAGACATCATCAATATCTTGCCAAACATTTCCATAAACGCGAAGCCCCTCCACATTTGTATACTTTATGATAATTTTTCGTAAAGTTTCTGGAAAACATATAAAAAAATGCGTCTTTTATACTAGCAATGCGACTTGAAGCATAATAAGTTATTATTAATATTATCGATCACGGATAATATTTTCTGCATATCCTCGTTCAACAGATCTTGACAACTCAGTAGACCACGTAAATTTTTTATCTTTAAAAAGCAAACTATTGTGATAAAAAAACTATTTTTTCTAGGTAGTATCATTAATAAAATCGGAATTAATGAACTATACTGAAAAAGACAATATTTCTTATCACAATAGTTTGCTTTTTATTAAGTTTTTTATCTCTAGTGAAAATTTTGTTATAGTGTATATGGGCTCTTTTGCATTTGATAAGACGATATACATGTTTAGATGGTTATAGTAAACAAATACATATGTTATATAAATGTGATATGTAAAATAATTTAAATGGTGTCATTTTTTTTTTGTATTCACATATAAACACTAATTTGTTGTTTATATTTTATATTATAATTTTATTATATAAATGTGAAATAATAAATAATTTTTATATACATATGTACATACACAAAATAAAGTTTTGATATCATTTAAATATCTGAGGTACTTTTTCTGCACAAGTCACCAATTGAAAATTGTTAATACCCATCACTGTGTTGTAAACAGCTGTTCCTTTTTCCTGGCAATAAAACAAACAAACGTACGTTTTTAAGTGTTCTATAAGTGGACCAACGAGCTAGCACTACGGGGCCTTTATTTGTTGTGGGTTCAACTAGTCTATATGCATGTATTTCATTGGTAATTATGCCAAATCATCCCTAAACCAATAAAATGCACAACCCTCAACAAATAAAAATTTTTTGAAATTAAACTGCGAGAATAATTCTGGTAATAAATTTGCTAAACAAAAGAAATTATTACTAAATAAAAGAATTTGCAATATCGTATCATATCCAATTCTTTCTGACGATAACAAAAAACGTTACGAACTTTAACCAAATAATAATCACTTTGGGTTACAACCAATTTAGTTCGAAAAATAATCATATTAAATAGAAACAAATAGCTCCTGGGGTTTGAGTCTTGCAATGTTTGCTATACTTGGTAACATAACTAAATGAAATTGATGAAATAAATAAATAAAAAAAAAACATAGAAGTAAAAGAAAAATAGACTAGAAAGGAAAATGACACACGTATCTCTTACAACGACTACTGTTTCATCTGTCAGGACGAGGAGGGAGAAGAAAATATCACTCATATTCTTTGCGTTTCCCCCGTACTGGAGCATTAATGCCTTCGCTTCCTATGTAAAATATGCTTTAGTAGCCTTTCGTAGCTGTCGGATATGGAACTCAAGAATATAAGTTTCTTCATTGGAAACAGTGGCTCGTTTTCCCGCAGACTCCTCCCACCTTGTCGTAGGATATACGACCCTTTCTGCACGGAGTATTCTTCTTTCTATCTTTCGGTTGTATTATTTCTTCAACTTTATTTACGACTACCCTGGCACTAATAATCTTCTGATCTCCCTTAAGTCACCCTTTTAATGTCTAACTTTCTGCCAAGGTATCATAATTATTTTGGAGCCAAGTGAATCCTTTCATATTTTACCGGCAACCTATCAATCCGAACTAACCCAACCTACCACGGTACAAATAAGTCTCGTATTCCGTTTTGGATCATTATTTGTATAAATAAAGATTAGAAATCATATTCAACCGAGTCCTTTAAACAGTGGCGGGTACATGGAAACGCACATGAACACTGATACTGGTGGTGTAGCGGCTCCCGAAAAACAACGTTATTTCTATTTTGGAGTGCAAGTTGAAATTAATTGATTTAAAGTATTCCCTTGGAATATTTTTGTCCCATATTTAATTCTTTTTGAACAAGAAAGCGTTACGAACTTTAGTTAAATAATAATAACCTTGGAGTACAACCACTAATGACCCTCTGCTCCTCATAGGAACAACAGGAATAACTATGTGTATATGTATACAGCCACTAACAACTAATTTTCAAAAAAGATACTTATACTTACACTGGCTTCTTGCCGACCAAATGGTCAAACTGGCTATGAACTCGGCAGTTAGAGTCAGTGCCGCTGAACCTAAGCCGAAATATCGGCCATGAAGAGAGAGTTAACAGTCACATTCCAACCTGTGAGCTAATCTGAGTTGCGGGGCACGCAGACGTATCCGGAAACAAAATTGCGGACAATCTAACCAAGGAAGGCTCTCGTTTGTAAGAACGTGACACAGACCGGTTAGTAGGAGTTCCACTACGGAGCTGTAAAATCCTCATACAGCAGAAACTAATAAGGATAGCACAGTCTAGATGGTTCAATGAATCCACATGTGCATGTGATCTAGAGATCAACTTGGCCCCAATATGATCGAGCTAAATCTGCAATCATACTGGGGATACCTCAACAACAGCTGCGTATACTCGTGGCAGTCCTGACAGGGCACTGTTTCATAGATGCCCACGCAAATATATTGAATTTCCCTTTCAACGACTTCTGTAGAAGCTGTCAAAATGAGGAGGAGGAAGAAACTATCAAGCACCTCCCCTGTCAATGTCCAGATCTGTCATATCACAGAGACATGTATTTAAGTAACTCGTTTTTACCCGAACTCGCAGACCTTACGAATTGCAATTTGAAAAGAATAAACAAACCAGTTTATTAGAAAAACGGGTTGGTTCAACATCGAAGAGAATTTTTTTTTCACTGTCCACATCAAGTATCACAAAGGGATCTATTTTCTGGACCCAAGTGGGCCGGTTGCTTGCAACTGGCAGTTTGTGCAACCTAACCTACATGGATCACCCGGTTTGTATGTGAGTATGCATGTGCTTTAATTATACGGCAAAATTGACCCATATCTCTATCACGTACGTACATAATATTTTGCATGCATGAACATGTCATTCTATGTTTACATTCAGTGTTACTTTCTTTTTCTTTTCATAAGTTATAATCTTTTCCATTACTGTGTATGACTAAAGGGGTATTCCATACAAGGTGAACAGCTAACAAAATATGATATTTTGAATTTATTATTATTTTTTTATTTTTTGTAATAAATAGATTGCAAGTTTTGTATTGGACGTGAAATTCGTTTACAAGCAATTACGGAGAGAATCGGTTACGTGCTCAGTTCCGTGTCAGTTTTTATTCACTGATTATTTAAATAAGAAATTCTGTATTTAAAATCAAGAGATGCAAGAAAACGAAAAACTAATTTGGGGAGCCCCCGTAGACTAGTTGTTAGCGTACTAGACTATTAGTCTGGATGTCACAGGTTCGATTCCTGCCAAAATGGCTTTGAGGTTTTGTGTTTGTTCTTTAAAAAAAAATCAAGCTATTCAATATGCTTGATTAAGAAGTAGTCTAAAATTAATATAATAATAATATAATAAAATCAAGAGATGCAAGAAAACGAAAAACTAACTACCCTCTTGATTACTGTGGTGCAATAAAGTAACACTTCTTTACTTTATGATCTCTATTACTGGGGATGAGTGAAGAAGAAAAATGACCTTACGTTATAAAACAATAAATTCAGTGTTATGTAGACATAAAACCGTTACAACTTTTGGCCTTCTTTTTAATTCAACCGAGAGATTAACATTTGAAAGAGCGCGAACATTCATACATTCATTCATCCAAATGTGTCAAAATGGAGTGAGTAAAGTGCTCTTCATCACTCATTTCATTTTGCTTATTTGCTACTCGTATTTTATGATAGAATATAATATTTTGAAGTTTTTGTTTATTTGTATTTTTTATTTTTTATTTTTTTGGACGAAGTAGTACAAGGCATCATATGCTGGAATTTAGTAGAGCAATAAAGGGAAACACAACAGAAGAAAAATAAATTTGATGACTATAATATATTTACAGCAATTGTTATTGTTATTGCTGTTGCTGTTGTTATTTTGTGTTTTTAGTTCCGACAATTAATTTTAATATTAATTACCTGGCTTGATGTGCTGGCTGCAAATACGTTCATAGAAGCTGTTGTTGCTGTTGTTGTGCCACAGTGGTTAATTTTTTGCTTAAACAATTTTAATGCGACTAATTGGGCTAAAGTTCGTTACCTTCCGAGTCAGAAAGAATTACGTTCATAAATTTTAGCCTACACGAGTTGGCCGACTTCAAAATGAGGGAAGAGTTTAGTTTCAACATACATTTGTATATCTTTAATTTCACTATTTATAAGCCGATTTGGGGGAACTACGGTTTTTTAGATTCGCCGGATGCTAACTGAGTCCGTTGGCAGTAGCCCAGATTTAAATTTTCCTTACATCGACATTTAGGAGGGATATACCTGTAACCATATTTTCAAGGAGGCTACTTAATATAAGTTGCACATCGTCATAGTTGTATTGGCAATGGCTTTGCAATTAAGTTGTAAACTATTCAACCAATCGAGTCGAAAATTTAATCAGGGGTCTAATTACCGCTTTCTATATCGTGCTGACTAGATCGAAAATTTTTGTTTTTGGAATTATGACATTCGATATCGTACAAAAATATATAAAACTTGAGATAATGGCTTTCGATAGCGAGTCATCGATCGAGTGTTAACTTTGAAAAACATTGTTCAATATCGAAATGTCAATTGTAAACAAAACAAAGAGTTTCCCTAATTTTAACGTTAAATTATAAATTTTTAAAAATTCCAGATTTATTAAGTTTTTGAGTTCAACCAATTGTGTGGAAAATATAAATATAAAGCCAAAAGAAATACTGGCAGAATTTATGGCCGAACAGCCGAATTCAGTTAAAAACCTATTGTGGACAAGGGAAAGTTTTTGCAAAGGGGCTGTGGGAATCACTTACTATGCGCTTGAATTCGTTTGGCGCTCCAATCAAAATTTGCTAAGTTGTGGCATAACTCTGCAGCCACACGTTCAAGTTTTTCTGTCAAGTTTTTCAAACATACCGCTTATAAAAAATCATTTAAATTGATGTGACGTAGGCTGCACGCAATTTTATTTTTCAAGATATCATCGTCAAGAAAACACCTTCAAATGCTCATCGCACTACATCATTATACTTATTACTTTTATTCACAAAAATATATTTTAGTATTTGGTTTTAATTACAAGTTATAAAATTGCGGCAGAATATTTGTAAAAAAACAAACTAAAAAATTATTTTTTTAAAACACAAATATTTTTTTTATATTTTTGAAAGGAAGCACAAAATTTAATTGCTGATCAGCTTTTCAAATTGAAGATAAAATTGCCAGAAAAATGGAGGATAGGCGAAATTGATAGCAATCTAGTTTTCAATTTAAGAGTGTATAACAAATTGAAAGGAATTGAAAGGCAAAAATTGAAGGTGTAAGTAAGGCATGTTTCTTCTCAATTTGTATACGTATGTATGGTTTGTTGCTTGAAGGCTTTATCATTTTTTTTTGTAATAAAGGTTTGTAGAGATTCAGAATTCAGTGTAAAGAAGAAAGTATCGAAAAGTTTATCGAAAAAGAAAACAGGATAGGAAGTCCTACTGTCTTCTGCTGAGGAAGAAATCCTTGGCAGTAGCCTTTGAAAGTTTGTCAACGGTACAAACGTTCGGATCAGCTAATAACACAAAAAGAACTTGTAGTGATACAGATGAATCTTTTTAGTCTCTAGTGGATACAACGTCAGCTTCGAAAGTTGATAGTGAACAGAAAAATTAAGAATATAAAATGCTCTACGAAAGCAGCAACGAAACTGGAACGTTTGAAAGCTGATATTGGGAAAGTCGAGAATAGAAGGATACAATGTATGTAGCTCTTATCCCGCATTGGTTTCCTAATACGCACCAAGTCGTGTTCATCTTCTGACTCCGACGAAGATAAATATAAAAGCACAATATCTGTTGATTCATTTTTTATAATATACAAACAAAAATTGCAGTTTTTAGTTATAATTACTTGCATTTTGTTTTGTTTATATTTCATGTAAGCCTGTGTTGCCACTTTGTTACAAATTTACCGAAAGCGGTAATTAGACCCCTGATCTTAACTTATAAAAACAACGCCAATCTTAGAGAATATGGTAAAGATCGGTTGGCCCATTCGAGAGTTATCGTCGACGAAAAAGCGCTTTATTTCAATAATTAAAATTTTAATTTTTATTTAAGTGAATCGTAAGAAGCAATACAAAACTAATTAAAACAATTGAAGATTCAGCAATACAAAATTTGATTTATTTAATAAATCAACTTATAATTTAAAAATGCTTCGTCAAATAGATTTTTGAGGTTTACTGATTATTTTTGGCCTCTTTCAGGTTCGCTTAGTGGGAAGTTTTGGGAATGGCCTACAAGGTCAATCGCACATTTTTTCTTTTTTTTATTCAAAGGAATTTTCTAACAAAATGCTCTCATTGTTTTTCTTCTTGCTTACAATACGATGCCTGTGTTCCATGTTTAGCTCTGTCTGTCCATAAACAAGTGCTGGTCTAGCGACTAATGTAAAAATCCAGCGCGAAGCTTTAAGCTAGAAAATCTGAATGACCCCAAATTCAAATATTTAATAAAAAAAAAAACAAGTCCAACATTAACTGCCGAATGTTTCACTGTTCCTGCTGCAATGTGTGCATAAAAATACATGTACATCCATTTATAAATTTAACTTATGGTTTACTCGTTAGTTACGCATTTGTATGGCAGTGAGTTTCGTAATCGCATACATAGAAAAATTAACATACCCTTTCTATATGAGTAGCTCGTACAATCTGAGGCAGATAGATAAAATTCATTATGCCAGCATTATTATAATTAATACAAGGGAATATCCTTGGCAACAGATACTTCAATGAATTAATTCTATTATGCAGTAGTTTGATCTTAAAATTTGTATTATTACGTAACAACCGCTGTCTGTGTAAATATAATGAAATCATTTGAGTTTGGCGAAAATTTTGAATACATATTTTCTGTATTTCATAAAATTTTACATTCATCACAAGTGTATTTGTGAGAAAGGGATTGAGAAGGTTTTATGCAGATGCAAAATTTTGTAAATATTCCAGATAAATATTACCAAAACTCTGACTTACGGGTGTGTTCGATTTTTTTAATATTAAAACAATTTGTGTTTTTTTTTTGCATTAGAAATTAATTTATGCAAAATTTTTAAGATCAGGTGGTTTTTTTGTTGAAATTTCATTCTTAAAATTGCCGCTATCCGGGATTTTTCATGCGAGATCCCTGGAAATAGAAAAAAAATAATTGACAACCTTACGTTTAGGAAACAGCTGCTTTTTCGTTGGTATTTGTGGAAATTTATTGTGAGCTGCGCAGCGGCTTTTCTAACAAATTTGACATTTAAAGATATTTTGTCAAATATTGAAATCATTAGTCTCTTCTTTTTGTTTTTAATAGAAACAAAGGAAATTGTTTTAGAAGGAAAACTCAATTGCATGGACGTTTTTTAAGAAAAAATCTACTAAAACTGCAATATGCTCCTTATGTGCAAAAATAATCGCACGTAAAGGACGAAGTACCAGCGGATTATTGAGTCATTTGAAATCTTTGCACGAGATAGTTTGGGAGAAAGAAGTACTTTAACGCGAACAACAGGAAAAAAACCACCTTAAAATACATTAGATTGATTTTAAAACAAAAATAATTTGTTTACTACTGTAGCAAAATTAAAATACAGGTTTTACGTGGTGGAAGGAAATCGCTTTAAGGAATATAAAAACTAAAAGTTAAAAATATAAAGTTCCTGTTTTAATACACAATTTAAATTAAAATATTTATGTATCATGAAAGCATAAGAGTTTCAGCTTTCTAATAAAATTTTTCTTATGCAGTTTAATAAAAATGTAACATTTCTTTTACTTTTTATCAAAGAGCTATTCAAAGTTTCCTTAAAAAATAAATTTTGGATCGTAAGTGATGATACAACAATTTCTAATAAAGTCACTATTTCAAGAAATCATTATATTGCAAATTTTCAATAAAAAGGGCCAGAAATGTTGCACTTCTTTCTAGAAAAGAAAGCGCCATGATTAGCGAATTTAATTTCGCGAAATTTAATAAAAATTTTCTGCATTCTCGGAAAATTAAAAATTACGGGTGAAAAAACGCTTATTATGTATAATTTTATGTATCAAGTAACTTAACACATCATTATTTCCATACGTATTTATGAAAATGACAAAATCTTTAAGTTTTCTTTACTTATGTGTTACACTATTAAGTTAACAAAATCTTGTCTATCAAGTTTAAATACACTCACATTTTTTTACTAACACACTTATATTTTAAAATTTGATACGAACTTGCCTTTGAAATTCTCTTTCCATCGAGCGTTTCAATTTGCTGTCAAGATCACGTTTTTTGGTTTGTTTTTTACAAATAATCTGCTGCAATTGAAAACTACTAATTAAAATCAAATAGTCAAATATGTTTCTGAATAAAAGTAATAAGTGTATGATGTATAGAGCAACAATTTGACGGTGTTTTCTTGATGATGACATCTAGAAAAATAAAATTGTTTTAAAGTTGCGTGCAGCCTACGCCACAGCTATCAATTTAAATGAATTTTGATAAGCAGTACGTGTGAAAAACTTGAAAGAAAAAGTTGAGCGTGTGGCTGCAGGGTTAGCTATGAAATTTTGAACGAACTTTCAAAAAATATGTAAACGTTATAATATTTTTATTGTCAGTATTGTAATCTTAAGCCAGAGACTGTAAACCGAAACAATAAATTAACAACTGACTTGAAACTTACTTGGTGATATTATTTTTTTTTCGTATCCCTGACAACTCCTGATATACCAAATTGAATCCAAAACAAGTAGCAAGCCATTAGTTAATGCCTCAAATGTGCTGCAAAGTGTGAGTGTATGTTGTATATTTATAAGACGCCTATTGCGTTAATTTAAAAATATTACATACTGTGTGCTGTAAACGCACATTATTAAAGGTGAACATTATTTCCCTGTGTAACCTTATACTGCAACATAGTAAAGTACCTCGGATATTAAAAGAGAATTTGCCACAATTATAATATATTTTTGTATAAAAGTGCAAATGAGTAAAATTCATTTAAACAAGAACTCATAAAAAAGTAATAATTTCATTAAAATACAAGTTATAAACATGTTTATGATGTCACATCATTATGAAAATTTATGTATGAAAACAAAGAAGAAAAAAAAAACGAAGTGAAAGAAATTTATTTGTTATTTTATTAAAAATATAATGAAAAATATAAATTGCTGAAAAAGAGGCTTGGGTGGTGGTGGTTTGGAAGTTCTAATACGTTACTGACAAAGAAACTCAACAAGGCATAGCAGTACTAAACGCAACTACAGAAATTATTTAGTGACATGCAGAATTAGGAGCTTTTGTTGTTAACATGGAATCAATCGCTTTGATTTTTGTTGGATCAAATGGCAAATAGTTTCATGATGATTTTATTTTATATGCAGTTGGCAAAATCAATTACTTATTAAAGTAAATTTCTGGCTTCATTTCGTTTTGTTTTTTTTCTTTTTTCTTTTCAATAACTTTAATATGTTTAATATGCTTATTCCACAATATCGAAATATTGCGTTCATATTCGCATTCCCGAGCCAAAGAAAACTGAGTTGAGGTTTCTCTAAGCATACTTCCATGCGAACGATGAATCGAAAGATAAGTTGAAAAAAAGTAAGATATTCCAAAATAAATTTGTACTCGATTAGTAAAAAAATATATAAAACAACAACATATCAAGTATAAAAATTCTGATATTTTAGCAACTTTCTTTTTCGCAACATTGTTTTTGGCAGCTCAGCTGTTTTCGTGTAACACGTGTTACACTGTTAGTCACGGTTCACACTATGAAATTTTTCTTTCTGAAAGTGTTAGTTTGTGGGTGTACGGGGAGGGAAGATTGGGAAGGGGTACACTCTTTCATGTACTTTGAAATTCTCTTGTGTTTTGTTATTCGTAACTGTGAAACTGGAAATGGCTGCAGCTTTTTGTTTGATTTTCTTTTACTTTTCTTTTCTTTCATTGTGGTGAGAGCAAAAGTTTGTTTCCAAAAAAAGTAAAGAATGTGAAGATAAAAATGCAAAAATCTTGAATTTCATTACAAAAAAATGTGTAGACATTAATGAAAGTTGAAAAGAGAATTAGAGAAAATTTCAGAAAGAAAAGATTTATAGTCTGAACCGGGACTTTGGTCTATAATTTATTCGTGAATCGATTTACAAAAGAACAACGCTTGCAGATTATTAAATTTTATTATTAAAATCCATGCTCGGTTAAGAAAGTGCATCGTGCACTTCTTCCATTTTATGGTCAGCTGAGGCGACCTTTTGAGATGGACAGCCGGAATCTAGTGACTAAATTTCGCACCAAATTTACTTTATTGAACATCAAAGCAGCGAGACGCATATGTAGAGTGCGGACAGAGGAAAATATCGCAGCTGTGTCAGCCAATGTTGTTGATGATCGTGACTTATCGATTCAGCGCCGATGATGCGATGATTACAATTTTTTTTGCCAAAATTGGAAGAGCTGGACTTTGTTTACATGTGGTTTCAACAAGACGGTGCCACATGACACACACGGCGCGAAACAGTGGCGCAATTGAGAGGCGAGTTCTGTGAACAGTTTATTTCAAGTTTGGGGCCCGTCAATTGGCCGCCTAGATCGTGCGATTGAACCCCTTTAGAATAATTTGTTTGGGTTCGTGTCAATATCGAGCAGCCCGTGATGGTTGATGCACTGAAAGCCAATATTCAAGAATTTATTCCTGAGATACCGGCCGATATGTTGGAGAGAAAGTATGCCATCATTGGATCCTACGAATGAACTATTTATTTGAGGCATTGAATTGTATGGATCGTTCTATCGAATCAAATAAAGATTTCATATATTTCTCTAAATTTTATCTGTTTTTTTAAATCAAATCCGAAAGCTCTTTAAAAATCATCCTTTATGTCAGATACAAGAATAATTCATAAATAAATAACTGAATAAGATCCTTTTATCCGTGATGCATCGATTGTGCGGGTGGGTTTTGGTCGCAATATTTTTGCTTCTATTTAACCAATGTCCAATAGACCGGCATGCATCGATTGCGCTAATTGTTTTTTGTTTGCTTTTTTCCAATATTGTTCCACTGTTCATTTTACGGTTACTTGAATTTATGCGAAATTCTTGCATCAGATTTCACTTTTGCCAAAATGAACCGCAGAAGTAAATTGTGTTTTCAATTGTAAAAGTATTAATCGCTTTAAAAAATAGTGAAGTGTACATATTTTAATCAAAAAAATTATAAATTTTAATGTTTCAAACCAATTCAGGTCATTTGATGCAATAAAAATGCGTTTTAGCTAAAAAAATTTACAGAGATGCATCAATTAGGCGGATCCTGAAAATCTTTGAAGGATATTAAAATGATAAACTGTAAACACTATTATATTTTCGTACGATATAGAGACCATAAATTCCAAAAATCATGAAAAAATTCCCAGTAGCTTAGCGTCAGGTCCGAAAGGGTTATAAGTTGTCTACATATTTAAAGGAGATCTTCTGAAATAATGTTTTAGAAAACAATCAATGAATAATAATTTCTAAATCCTTTTGCAAAGTTTCTCTAAACATATGAAATCTTCGATTTTGTCAATTGAGTTCTGTTTAGACTTCTCAAGTTCCTATAATTTTGGTTTTCTGTTCGCCAAAATAAATACAGTGCCAGCTCGCTAATCCGAATTAATGATTATGGACCCTGATTCGGATTAACGAAATATTCGGATTACCGAGATATTCGGATTGCTGGATGTGCTGGTATTATGTATAATAATTCACTATATTCGAAAATAAATCACAAGCCGGGATTTAAAAACTAATTTATTTTATTTTTATTAATCAAAAAAGAAAAAAAATTAAAGCTTTTTTTTAAATATTATGCTTTTTTATCACAATTTGTGATATAGGTTTGCTCCTCTTTCTTTGCACATGCTTCCAAAGCCTCGTTCCGCAATTCTTTTAGCCTCAATATGTAATCTGTTTGCATACCTCGTTCCTTTGTCCTATCTATTGAACTATTTAAGTCCTGCACAGCTTCACGATTTTTAACTTGTTTCATTCATAATTATATGCTCTGATTCCACAATAACTTCATCTTCAGAAATTCGCACGTCATTATTACTGCGAAATAAGTTGGTTATTGTGCGAAAATCTTCTGTTTCTTCAACACAATCATTCTCAGTGAATTATTGTTGTAACCTCTGAGAATGATTCTGCTTCCAACAAGAATTTATAGAAGAATTGCAACAAGACATAAAGCGTATATACATATGTGCTTATAAATAATTACATACATACAATATCAATCATAGAAGTCTCTGCATCTCTATGATGTCCCTCCCGTTAGTTTTAAAATTCCACACATGGTTTTATAAAAAAAGAAAAACAGACAAAAAAGCAGAAAAAAAAAAATTCGGTTTAATACGCCATAAATTCATTTCGGATTACTGGATAATTCGGATTAGTTGCCTTCGGATTAGCGAGCTAGCACTGTATATTACAATACGAAAAAAATATGAAATTTTGCTTAAACGTTGATTTTCTATAAGTTTTTATAAAACAATAGACTTCATGAAATAACAAGAACGCAAAAAGTATAAACACATATGTATGTATATAAGCATGTATAAATATATATGTGCATATACATACATAAGGATATAATAAATTTCATTTCAGTAAAAATATTTGCAGCCTTAAAAAGCACTTTAGTGGCCTACAACCACCTCCAATTGTTTTAAACATTTGCAGCTTTAAACAAAACACTCAAATACCCGCAGCAACATTAAACATTCACTTACGAGTAAATCCCTTCTAAATTTCCGGCTATAAAAAATTCAATTACAAAAACACTTAAACATTTTCAATATTATCTCAACATGCAAATAACGGAAGCCTATAAAAAATAAGTATTTCATTTTCAAATCTCATGTTTGACTCTTTGGCTGATTTATAGATTTTATCTCAATCAGTCCGCTTTTTCTTAGATTAGATGAACCAAATCAGGAGCTTTTCAAAATTAATGAAAGAAACCTTTGCATCTTGTATGACCAAAGGTTTTCCTTTTGTGCTTATAAATTATAATGCCAAAAAATAAAAAAATACAAAAAAAGTAAAGAAAGATAAAAGACTTTAACGAAATTAGCTGTTAATAGTGAAACAACATCAGCAAAAAAGGAAAGTTAAAATGAAAGACATGTCTGTTGTCTATTGACTCGCTAACAACTCGGTAAGTTATTTTGTGAAAGTATTTTTAATGTAAAAGAAGTATGCGTGTGTGTGTGTGTCTTCTTTTGTGTGCATGTATGAGTGTGTTTAGAATGTTAAAAATATATATAAAAAAATAAACATCTTCATATTAAGTGTACCACTAAACTAACACACATACATGCATACAAAAAAGCCAGCAATACAAGCTGAACAGTAGTGTTGATAAAAATAGGTCAATGTAAATGGGAAATACAATCTAAGGAAGTAAAAACTTTTTATATATATTTTCAAAATAGCTACGAAATACCTTTAAATATTTCTGACCTCTTCTAGAGCATGTTAATTTTTTGATCTTAAGAATTTAGTTCAGTAAAAATTACCCATTTACTGCATTTATACTGTAAAAGTACTCGAACACACCTATTATTTTGCAGTAGGAAAATATGTTGCCAGAAACATTTTGTAGTTGTAAGAAAATGTTGATTGAAACATTTCATACGTTTCCGCAAAATGAACAGAGTGCAACTTCAGCAATATTATTTTACAATTATATCGCATGAATTTTTTTTTATATGGATTTTGACAGCAGTTCGCATGAAATGACGAACAGAGTACCATGCTTAACGGCGAATACTTTGAATTGGACAAAATAGAAATTTATGAATAAATAAATATTTTTTGGGAGAAAAATTATAGCTACACAAGAAGCAAAAAATTTAAAATTTAAGAAATTACGAATTTAATAATAACACACTTTAAAGCTTTAAAATAAACTCGTGCGAAGGGTGTAAGTGCTAGTTATTTCAACTGTACTGTTGACATCTGCAAGTTTAGGTGTACGTGTACGTGTATCATATAATGCAACGTTGGTTAAAGAGAAGAAAGCTGAGTTTAATGGATGACTGTAAAGAAAAGGAATGCACACAAATACACACACACACACACAGAGAATTACACACATACAAGTTTAAATACTTTGACACTACAATGTACATGTACAAAACATGCTCGTACTTAAGGATTCATTAAGGAGGTTTTTTCTTACACTTGTGTTACTTCAACGTGAGTGTGGGTAAGCGGTTCGTAGTGAAAGAACCCATTTTGTAAGTGACTGAAAGCAGCAACAAAAAAAATTAAAAAAAAACAATGAAGACGATAATAATGTTAATGATGATGAAGACATTTTAAGTCTGTCTACACTTTTGCTATCTGGAGTATGTATAAGAAGTACGTGTGTGTGTGTTTAAAAATAAGTAAGTAAATATAAATGGGTAGTTGTGGGCGTAGAGCGTGAACAGATTTCTTCAATTTTCTATTCAGCTTTTTGTTTATCATATACATACATATATATATATATATTTTGTTTTTCTTGCATAAAAAGGACGTTCCTTTTGTTCTAAAGTTCTTGTTTCATTGTTGCTCTCTTGTCTATTTTGTTATTAGTATATTATACACTTGTATGTGTAGTGATTTGTTTTCTTTCTTGGTTTTTTTCTTCTTCTTTTTCGAGTTTACTGCTATTCAATTTATTCATTGGTTTGGTTTTTCGGTTTCGTTTATGTTGCATGTTGCCTGTTAATTTTCATCATCCTGTTTTGTTTTCACACTTACGTTAGCAATGAGTAAATAGATTTTCCTATTTTTTCGTTTTTTTTTTTTAATGATGAAGCTGTTTTTTTATTATTCAAACCACCTGCTGGTTGCTGTTCATTACAGGATGACGATGTTTCTCTTATGAGTATGTTAAAAGAAATATCAAGATTCATATGCTTGTGACCGGTGCTGGCAGAGAATAGACCAGAAATATTTTCTGTAAACATGTGTTTGATGAATTGCCAAAACATTCTATTAATGTTGAATTCTTTTCAGCAGGCGAAAGAAATATTTTGCACATTTTGAAAATGATAAGAAAAAAAAAATTAAATTGGTTGAAACATTTTGCAAAAGTTAAAATTTTATATATTTTTCTCTTTGGAAAACTGCTGATGTTGTTATTTGAAATTAAAGTGCCGTTCTCGCTATCAATCAAGAAAATGAAGTGGTTTTTACTCATAGTGGCTGCATAAAGGGAAAACACGATTTTACAATATTTTCCTTTTTAAATCATGATTCCTAAAATTATATGATTACTATATATAACAAAAAAAAAGAAGATTTCTTTTATAAACATTTTTGTTTTTGAATTATGCAACACATGTATGAAATTACTTTTGGACAATTTTATATTTTGCAACATTTTGCCACAAGCGGATGTCAAATATCAAAATAACATTTTGCTTAATATTTGTGTAATTTGATACGGAACGTGACTTTTGAATTCCATTTTTTGTTTGTTGTTTCGTTTTATCTTATGCATGAGTCTTCTAATGGGGGCGTGTGTTTTATTTAATTTAAAATGGTTAAGTGACAGTTAACGAAGATTAATCTCAACTAAACTACCACTTAAAACCCCTTAAAACGCCTTAAAGGACAGCGTGTAAACATAAATCTGTGCTGCATAGACTTGAGTGTTGAATACTTGCGTAGCGTCGCACACAATTCGCCTTGTTTCAGCTGGTATAATTGAATTTTGTACAACCTTTAGTAACAAAAACATAAAAGAGAGAACTAAAAAATATTTTTTTTCTGCTTAGTTCCTTTAGCTTCTAATGGATGATAAGGCCTCAACGTAAAATATCTCCGGTTTGTTGAGTTTTAATTTTTGGTATATTAATTTCTAAACATGGCTTTTGCACCTCCAAATCAGATGTGCATGCTACCTGCGATGAATTATAGGTAGGTGGATTAACCCGGTGAATTGCGGCGACCAATTGGAGGCTCCTATTGAGCTGGTTTGCTGGTTTGAATTCATGGTATAGAAAGTAGTATTGAATAATACTGCATTTTGGCGATATGTGACAAGCACAAGCTGGGTCTAACGAATTCTATCATTCCGTGATTAGGCAAACCACAAATAAGCCGTTCCTCTGGAAACAGAAGCCTTTGGTAGCCTCTCGATAAGAGTACAGACGCTAGGTTTGCATATTTTCTAGGTTCATCCCGCATTTTTTATTTTTGTGGTATCTGACGAACTTTTTCCTGTACATGACATGGGCTGGCGCCCTACGGGAGAGAAGTAGCAAAACTCCGCAAGGAAAAAAGATTATTATATGCCGACTAAAATTGGTCATTGATACATACAACACATGATTTTGGGACTCAATTCTGAGAATTTCACGTGAAAGTGGATCAAAAATAAAAACTTTTGCATCATTCGTTTTGTTAAGTTGACTGTATTGTGGTATAGAACTAGAAGCAGACAAAACCAAGTTTGATGAATTCTAGATCTCAGAATATGAATAAGTTATAATTCGATTTACTTTTTGGAAGCTATAAAAAGAGGTGGTAATAAAAAATTTACTTGTCTTGTGATTGACTTTTTGTTGGGATATTGAAAAATGTCTGCCATTAAACTCGAGTTCGGCTGATGTGGCCAAGGAGGCTAAAGTGTCAGAGTGTATTACATGCAAATTATGCTGAGACATGCCAAAGAAAAGTGAAATAGGGAAATGAGAAACAGAGAAAAGGAAAAAAACATAAAACAGGTATTTTATTGGCATGAAAATCCTGATGAAGTACTCTAAGCAGTTAAGCTTAATTGCAATCCCAGTTTGACTACAGAAATAAATTTGAGACATTTTTTTTAATTACTCTAAGATCATTTGTTACGGTCATATCTTCATTAAAAATTATCATCGGTCACTCACGTTAATGTACCAGATTAACAGAATAAAGTATTTGTGCTGGCAAAGTATTGAGTAGTGGGTACCGAGTATTTCCTTTTTTTTGGTTACTTAATACTTCAAAATAATTACTCGATACTTTCAGAGTTGTATTTTTAAGCAAGTTGAGTGGCTAAAATAGTGCATAGAAATACATCACTGAAACTAAATAATTTTTTTTTTTGAGAACAATTAAATTATTTCTTTTGTTGTTAACGTTAAATTAAAACTTTTTTATTACATTTATTTTTTATTTAATAATAAAAGACATACAAAACCAATAATAGTTGATAATATTTAATTTTTGAAGAAACTACTTCAATTTGCAGATAAAAATTATGCGTTACAAATTCATAAAATCTGTTGAATGTATCGAGTAGTATTGAGTACCCAAATTAAAGGATTTGAATATTATTGAGTAATGAAAAGTAGTAGAATTTGGCAGCACTACAAAGTATTAGCTGCCATTTTTTCCAATGGCTGTTTTATGGGTTTTTTTCACTTTCTCTCAAATATCTGTAAAACTTGGGCTCCAAAAACTCCTTCATTTTCCTGAATGTAAACTAAAGATCTGTAGTAGAATACCAGCTGCGATAGCTCTAATCGAATGAAGCTTCGAAACAAATAAAAAATAGGTATTCCACATTACCCGAACTGACCATAGACCTGGGCAGATTTAAAGTCACAGACTAATAAAATAGGGAAAACACAAAAGAGCGTTAGAGAGACGGCCTTATACAAGACGCTATTTCTATCGTCAATTGTAGCACTCGGGGGTAAAGTGTTTGGTGTAAAGTCCCAACCAATTGATGATTGTTTTGACAATGGTGGAGTCACCAGTTAGGTGCATTAAAGCTGTTGCAGTAGTTACACCAAATAGAAACACGGAAACTTCCCAGCGCCAAAAATAACTACGTAACAATGAATGCTTGTCCCTCCAAAATGGCCAGCAAATATCCAAAAATCAGCAAAAAAAAAATGTCACTGAGACAAAACATAAGCAAAATTTCTTGAGTGACAATGAGCAACTAGTCGCCCATTCGGCAAAAACGGTGAAATTCACCGACAGCAAATTTGTTAAAAAGAATGGCAGAATGCTGGTTACGTACAAACTGAATCAGCAAAGAGAATGGCTAACGCCGTTGAAACAACAGCAGCAGCTTTAAATGAATTAGTTAAATCCACAATAATACTATGTTCAGACATGCATTCTTAATTCAGTCAATATTCGGTTTATTGACAAAATTATTTTAGTGTTCAGATATTAGTAAATTTAGTAATTTAGCTTACTCAATAATCGTTTGATAGTTAGAAAATAAAATTATTTTTATTTTAGTCGTTGAAATTTCTTTTGAAAATTACAAAAATGGAAAAAAGTTCCTATTTAAAAAAATTAACATCATATACTAGAAACGCCGAGCTGTTGCGTTGACGTGCTCGGTTCAGGAGACGGAAAATACCCTGGACAATTCTATATTGTGAACATTTTGAAGGTGATCCACCAGATACTCTCATTGGCGCCTTTTATTTTCTGCAAAAATGTTAATTTTCAAACTTTTTTTATAACGTTTTTTTCTTATGTTCATACCTGTACCGCTTTGTAAAGTTCTGCGACCTTACTTGTATATCGCGTGGACTACAAGAGTAACCCTGATGGATGAGCTCATCAACCATCTCTGCGTAGATCTGGCTATTGTTCCTGTATCCACGAAGCCCATTCATTTCGCTTGGCCACATATCTAGAAGGGCTGCCTCACTGGCCTCATTCCAGCACATTCTCGTCTTTTGAATTTCAACAACTATTTATTTAAAAAAGAAATCGGTTAATTTGTTTTTTATTTTAAATCATAGATTTAATAAACTTACCCTCAACTTTACTCGCCATTCTTTTAACGTATTTTTTCAATATTTTCTTAACATTTGCCATTGAGGGGTTCCCAAAATCGTATTATTCAGATGGTATAAAAAAGTTGGAATTTCGTCTTACTAATTGTATTGAGCTAAATATATTGAGAAATAAATGGTTTTTCAAAAACAAATGTTTTTTTCCTACTTAGGTAGCTTCAATATCAATCCGCCCTCGTAAATAAATAAATAAATAAATAAAACCGATAACATTGAAATTCATCACAGAAAAGTATTTTTTTCGTCTTCCAACTACGTTGGATTCTGTGACAATCCTAAATATAAAAAATTTATGGTATTCTTTATTCGATATTTTTGTTATTTATTAATTTATATTGATTCGAGCTTTAGGTTCAATTTTATACAAAAAAAAATAACAAACATTATTTGCAATATTTCGCTACTATCTTTGAGTAGCTATAAGGAAAGTATCAATAACCGTAGAACAATATTATTTAACAAAATTTAATTTAACAAACAAAAAATTGTCATGAATGAAATAAACAAAGAAAATTTTTGTTAAATAATTAGATTACACGAGTATTAGTGATATTCTTAGTCAATAGTAGACACCGTCAGAAGTGATGAAATCGAACAAAGAACTTTGAAGAGGTGGTGGCAATAATTTAAAGTTGTCAAACAAATTTCTTAAAATATAAAATGAAACTGGTAGCGTCAGACTTAAACTTGAGCCAGACAATACCATTTAGCTTCAACTATTATTCTAATTCTAAAATTTAATATCAGCGGGTTAGAAAATTGGTTTTTGCTATATCCAAACATCCTAATGTATATGTGTATGCGTGTATGTGTGTGTGTATGTTTGTGGGTATGTATATTTGTATGTATTTTGTATGTATTTGTAGAAGAAAAACTAATTTTGCTTTACTATGTAAGTCCTTTATGACTGTCTTAAATTCCAAAAATCTGTAAAAGTAGCTTTTTGGATGTCATTCCATGGGATGTCATTCAAAAAGAAGAAAAAAAAGGTTCAACTTACATTATTCTTGATGAGATAGTGTTAATATTAGCTTTTTGCAGACTTCTCTAATTTATATTTATATTCTGTTCTATCACTTGCTGTTGCCATATACACATAGATTTGCTGTTGTTGTTGTTGTTTTTTGCTATTCTTTGACACAGTTACCCTTCAAGTGATTAAATTAATTTGACATTTACTTACCCAGGCACAGTTCCACCCGTAAATTCAAATAGCAAAAACATATAATGATAAAATTACATTATTATCCTTCAGTCAATGTCGTTGTGTAAGAGAATTTGTGAATTTCTGTTGGAGAGATTAGCATTTGTTTATGTTGCTGTTTCCTGTTTGTTTAAAGATTGAATACTTAATACTTAATAGGATTCCCTTTAAACAGATGTAGATGTTGGAAAAAAAATTGAAAAAAAATTAATGTGTTTTCATTTTGCTTTATTAGAAGACCTCTTTCGATGTGGCTGAAGTTGTAAATTTTTAAATTTAAAATTTTCATCAAATACAGCAATTAGAAACTAAAACACCAAAACTCTAGTTTCTTTTTAGGGAGTAGTGTTTTCTATGGTTTTAACTGCAAATTTAATAATAAAATGTTGTTTTTGGTAAAGTTTTTTTTTTAAATGTTGTTTTTACAAAAGTTGTTTCTACTCAGGCTTTTAAGGGTATTTTTTTTCTTTTCTTGGTTGCAGCAATTTAATTTTTTAGAATTAAGTTTTTAAATAAGATGCTTTTTCAAAGCATTAGAGAAAGTCAGAGAGAAACATATGCTTGTATTGCAAACAACTGTGTAAAAAATTAATTTAGCTTAAAAACTAAACAACATTAAGGTTTCACATATTTCAGAGACTCATCTTTAGCGACAGCAATAATTTCGATATCCAGGTTGTCTAAGAAAAACAAAATCGGGGGATGAAAAAATCATAATAACTTAATTTATAATAAAGATTTATTCAACATAAAAAAGATGCAGTAAATGTTTTTTGTATGGAAATTTGTTTCGTAAACATTCGCTAAATAATTATGAATAAGGTAGCATTTAAGTCTCTAAAATAATCATTTTTACTTGTGATATTTTAATGATTTTTATTTACACTAAAACTAACTGATTAATAAAATAATTCTGGCAAAGAAGAAGAAGAAGAAAAAGAAAATTCGAAAAGATTACAAACCAGCTGCAATTATTAATGAGCTTAAATCCCGGAATCATATCGCCGTCTCGAAGTTATCTTCACGTGTCTCCAAAAATTTTTTCTTTGGAAGTTGAGTTTGAAGTTTCAACTTTACATACAAAATAAATGATATGATAATGATGTGAACTCAACTACTTCCAGAGCACAAGTTCAGGATCTCAGATCCGGTTCACACTCGTCAGGTTTTACTCGACAAGTTTGAGTTTTTAGGAGAGGCGGTTTTGTCTCATGTTTTTTGACTTTGTGATATACGTGAAGATAACTTCGGGACCACGATATGTTAAGATGGCCAATCAAATAAAAACATTTGAAAATCGGTTTATAATTGACGGAATTATGTGATAATCAGTGTTGCCAGGAGCCTGAGGAAAGAATTGGTAAATCGGTTTTTTAAAAAGACCAGAAAAATCTAAATCGCCCCAAAAATAAAAGTTAAAAAAGGCAAACTAATTTGTATTCATAACTCAACGCTTTATTTATGATTAATAAAAAATGTATATAACATTTTAAAAGTTATTGAACAAATGAACTTCAAGCACCTAAACAAAAAGAAACGAATAAAAATCAATCAAGGTTGTCACAGAATCCCATGTACTCGGAATTGTATTTGAAAATATGAATAAAAAATATTTTTCTGTGTTGAATTTAAATGTTATCGGCTGTATGTTCAGTCTTAAATTACTATCTGTTTTGAACATAATACCGATAACGTTTTAATTCTTCACACAAAAGTTTTTTTTTGTCTCCTTTATAAATACTCTTCCGCTTTCATTGGATTCTGTATCCCATTAGTCCTTCATTTATGGACCGATTTAGAAAAAACTTATTTTATTTGAAACTAAACTGTCATCACTGGTGATAATAATACTGCGTGCAGCCAGCTTGGTCGTGTAGGAATTTAAGTGGACCGGACAAACTAGCTGCACGTAGTATTATTATCACCAGTGATGACAGTTTAGTTTCAAATAAAATAAGTTTTTCTAAATCGGTCCATAAATGATGAGATATTCAAACTGCAAGCAAAACCTTTGCAACAAAACAAGAATTTTGAATTTCAGCCTAAAGATGGAGAAGCGATGCGACAATCAATGTTTCAGGCGGCCAGACCAATATTCCCCCCAAAAAAATATGGGAAAAAACTGAAAGCAGACATTTTCAAACAAAAAAGATTTTTCAATTTCAGTCTTAAGGAAGGAGCTATCCATTAATCAAAATTTCAGGTCAGTTCGATTTTCTAAAAAAATATGGAAACAAACTGCAAGCAAATCCTTTCAAATCAAGAAAGAATTTTAAAAGTCAATTCGCAAATGGTAGAGTTGTGTCTGTCTGAAGTCACTTAAAAATAACACTTTAAATAACTTTACATAAGAATTTGCGCTATTTTTCTACCCATAGCTGTTTAAAAAAATTGAAAAAAAAACTAGTAATAGATAAAATTTTATTGCTCACTTTCTCAGAAGGTGCAAGAACTTTGTCACACTGAAATGGATCTTTATTACCAACATGAGGAACATCTCTCTGTATTTAAGTAACATTTTTTTTTTCTTTTTTTAATTTTTTTTCAGGCTTCAGGTCTGTTCTATGATTTTCGAAGTATCTGAGCAAAATGCCTTGCAATCTTACATTCTTTGAAAATATAAAAAGCCTGCCGTGCAGAAGACATTTCTTTTTTGCCGTAATAATAAAAACCACAAGGTCTCAAAAACATTTACACAGAAATGAAGATATAATGAACTAAAACTCCCATTAAATTTGTATCCTCTTGACGACGAGACCACTTACTACCATTAAAGATTAATATATTGGTAAATCTTTTAAGCCAAACAGGTAAACACCTCTACATTTGACTTTTGCTTAAAGTAAAACAGGACCTGCATCTCGGGGGGCAATTGTGGTGGCTGGTAGATACGAAATATTAAAAAAAAAATTAGAATGTTTAATAATTAAAACTGACTACATTGTAGACTACTGGGGAACACTTAAGTGTAGAATAAGATTTTTATATTACTGTGATATTAAATAATATTAAATAAATCGATTGAACTAAAAAATTTCTAGCATCCGATCTACTGGTACACAGCAGAACTGAAATCTTCACACAAAAAAAAATATTAAATATTTTATAAATTTGTTGGGCTTTCTTTATTTTGTGTGTGCGAAACGAAATAAATATTTATTTTAACCCTAAAAGAACCCTGAACATCAACAAAACAAAAAAAAAATATATGTGCAACACTTTAGACATTTAAAAAGGCTTTAAAATAGAACAACAACCACAATAGCATCATTAGCACTTCCAACAGCCATAGAAAATAACAGCAACAATATAAAAACATAAAAATCAATGAGCAATTTGAGCCGCAGCATAAAAAAAAGCAAATTTGTTTGGATATTTGTGTTAACAAAGCGCTGATTGTAGGTGTGTTATGTAAACTATTAGAAAAAAAGGAACACATACAAATTTACTACAAAGAGAAATTGATAGAAAAAAATAAACAAACTTTTTCATCATTGTGAAAACATGCTGATAGATACAAAAAACTTATACATACAACAAACAAAGAAACTCATAAAAACCATTTAAAATATCATTTTGTAATAAATATGCAACCAACACTCATCGCAAATATTTATAAAAAAATCATTAATAAAAATAAAAAGACTGCAACGTTTTTTAAACGTTTTTTTATGCCAAACAAAAATAAACAATTTAAAATTTTAAATATTTATAACGAAATCATGTGTTATGAGCTCATCAAAGTGATAAGATGACTCATTTGTTTCGCTATCGCTCACTACTCGGAAATGGTTGTCACTTAGAAAACATCATAGATTCAATAATCATAATACAAAAACTCGTAAATTGGATCTGTTGGATGTGCAAAACCGAATTTTCAAACATACTTTAAACATTTTTGTAAATGTTAATGGTCGCGTTCATAAGACGTAGCTGTTGAGCTCAACCGTTGCGAAACTGTTGAGCCCAATAGTTGCGTCTTAAAAGCGGTAAACAATTAAAAAGAAATAAAAATGCTGCAAAAGAAATAACTTAATTTTGCTAAATTAATTAGTTTGGCTTTTACTAAAAAGTATGGACAACACCGAATTTGTAATGAAGTTTTTCTTGGCAGGAATTTTCCAATTTTAATTTAAAATTTGCACCACAAATTTAATATTCACAACATAGAAATGCACAGAAAAATACTCCAATAAAATGATAAACCTGCGCCGATAGTAATTATATTTCAACGCTGAGCCGGCACTGTGTTCAAAAAATCTTTGAAACTTATATTGAACTGATTATGAATTTAATATAAATAGACGCCATAATAAAACGACGTATATTTAATGAAATTAGTATTTTCATTTTATTTTCGTTACTTTATCGCATTTGTACCGCAAAGTTTAACAAATTAGTTTGCAGTCGCCACCTAACAAAACGGCGTTGCATTAGAATATAAAAGCGTAGAACTCTCTTGATCAGCTGCGGAGCTAAACACAACATGTTGACCAAATGTTTCCAATTATGATGGAAAAAATGGCAGCAAATACTCAACTGTTGTGTGGAGCGGAACTACTTAACTCTGCGTTTCTAAGACAAACACTCAACGGTTGCGCAACAGTTACGTCTTACGAACGCGACCAATAATTGGAGTTTCTTAATGGCGAATATTGGCCTAAAAAACAAATTCGAAATTTTGAAATTAACTTCGGTGTTTCAAACATGCTTAGACTACTAATATGTTTGTATATTCGCGACGAAGCTCATTTCTGGTTGAATGGATACGTGAACAATTAAAATTAGCGTATTTGGTGTGAAGAGCAGCCAGAAGTGTTGCAAGAACTATTTGGTGTTTATTCTGGGACGCTGGCATCGTTGGACCGTACTTTTTCAAAGACGATAAAGGCAGGAACGTTATTGTTAATGGCGAGCGCTACAGTACGAAGATTACAATTTTTTTTTGCGCAAAATGGTAGAGCTGTACTTGGGTGGCATGTGGTTTCGATAAGACGGCGCCACATGCCACACAGCACGCGAAACAATGACCCAATTGAGAGGCGATTTCTGTTAAATGTCTATTTCACGTCGTGCGATTTAACGCCTTTATATAACCATTTGAGTTGTAGTCGCTATCAACATTTACATGAAATCATTTTTAAACATTGAATTATATCGATCGCTCTATTGACTCAAATTAGGATTCCATACATTTCTCGTGTGCGTTTTATTTTAAATCAAATCCTAAAGTTCTTTAAAAATCACTTCTTAGATTCAGGTATTCGTCACTTTTTAGCTGATTCGGTTGTAAGTGATTTCATATCTAATGTATATTAATTGCGGTAGAGGTATTATTACATGCAACTTCAGCACGATCAGCATTTGAATTCTGCCATCACTAGAGAAAAGTTTAATTATATAATGAAATTTTTTTTTGCTCTACTTGGCATAAAAAATAAATTTTATTAAATCATTAATTTTAATGATTCGAATTTCGATTTGAAATTTTTGATATAAACACATTTGTTCAATTCACAAGCTCAGTCGTATGGCTGATTGCTTAAAAAGATGAAACTTTTTTATGTGCTTGTGAGCCGACAAATTTGTTGTATCGTCATTTTGTTGTATTTTAAATGTAAATTCAATGTAGTCAATTCATTGTGAGTAAATAATTTATGCCGTACAACAAATTTCTTTTTATCAATTAAAAAAACATGAAATTAAACCAGATATGGGAATTCTAATTTTACGCGAAATATTCAATAACTTTTTCGCGACAAACAATTTTGATTATTATGGTTTGAAAATTAAATTGAAATGAATCAAGTATATATTTGTCATTAAGAAGAATGTATTTTCTGAGTTTACTTAGCACATGCTTAAAAGATTTTTATAAATTAATCTAACAAAGAGAATTTTTCCATACCATTTATAAAAAAAAAATACAATAGTGTATAATTACACGATTACACAACACATACGACGTTACTACGAGTTTGTGAATTGAATAATTATATTTATATATCCGCATAATTTTCGATATTCCACTGAATTTTGTAAATTCAAAATTAACTTAGAAATCTCGAGCACACCTTAAAGATTTTTTTATTTTCTTATAAACTATTGAATTTTGTATGCCAATTGATGCTTAAAAAAAGGTCATCTTCTTCTGTATTAAAATAATTTGAAAATGAATTTAAAATTTTCGAATAGACTAAAATTCAACAGTTCTTTGTTTTTTCCGGCATGGGAGAATAAAACGAAATAAAATGTGACTTAAAATTTCCATTTAATTTAAGATCAAAATACAACATTTATCGCTAAAGAGTTAAAATTTTGAAGCCAATTGGACTCTAAAACATATTACCTTATGAGTCACAAAAATTCGTAATGGAATTTGAATTTTAGGAAAATTTTCCAAAAAAAAACTGTAAAAAAATTCCATTATTTTGTTAACAAATTAAATTTTATGTAAGAGAAATTTTACGTTTCGTATTCTGCCTTAAGACCTCATTAGTTTTTACTTTTCGTTGCCGTTCTGTGCCGTTCTTTTCTGTAGAAAGTATTTCTTACTTACTTGTTCTGTGTCTGAACTTTCGGATGTGGACAATGTAATTATAGGAATGAATTTTGTTAATGTTTGCAAAATGTTTTTTTAAAATAGAATATATAAATCTTTAAAAATTTTATTTAAAATAAAAAAAGTAAATGCGTACAAACTCTTGGCTGCCACTTAACGTTGTATTCTGTTGTCTACAGAATGGTACGCAACAGAACAGAACGAAAAAGTAACAACAAATCACACATACAGTTTTTCAATTGAACAGGAACAAAAAAGCTAATCCGTAACAAAACAGAACGTACAAACTAATTCTGCCTTTATTGCGAAAATTCGAAATTAAGATTTACTATAAAATAAAATAAAAAATAAAAAATAAAAAAAATCAGGACAAAAACAACAAAACATTGAAAAGGATGAATATAACAATAACTAAACTAACATTTGTTTTCTGTTAGTAACAACGTTATTGTAACAATTTTTTCAAAACAGAAAAAAACAACAACAACAATAGGGTATTGATACATGTTGCGTTTGAGAATTCCTTAAAACTTAAATATCATTTTTTTATCACATCAAACAAAGTTTTCTATTTGCGCTGCTACAAGGAATCTGTTCACTCTTACTGTGTTCTAAACACACAAAAAAAGAGCTAAAAATGGGTTCAGATCCGCGTTACAGTTTACTCCCTTAGAGATTTGCGTATGCACAGCACCGCGTATAAGTGTTATCTGTTACACACGAACATATAAAAATTAAGTATACGTATCATCACACCAGCAAATGTGGTGGCTACAAGTATGAATGTGTATGTGTGATTCGGTGTGTGTTTGTGTAACTCATTCGCAACGTTTGACTATTGTTTTGAAATGTATGCGAATTGTTATTTGACTTTGTACTATCTCTTGTTTATATGTTTAAATTGTTCCTGATAGTGATAGTGTGTCGTCCGTCTGTGTTGCTTATTTTTATTGTTTCCAACAAATATTCCTCTACACGTTTTATGATGGTGGTGTAGTGTAGTGTTTTACTGTTATGACAGCTTTTGTATTTGTGTTTTTTATTATACGAGTATCTATATTCTATTTCTGTAACAGTTTTTATTTGGGAGCACAGGATGTAGGAAGAGCAAAATATTGTGAGAGCAATAGGATTTAGTTGTTGTATCATTCGCATACTTTTTTTATTGTTTCTTTTTTATTGTTTTGGTTTTTTTTTTTCATTGTTTCATTGTTTTTCTCGTTTATTTTACAAAGTTTGTTTCTTTCTTATTGTTTTTTAAGTTGTTGTTATTGTTTTTGTGGCTATTAAAATGTAACAAAATTGTTGACACTTTTCAGTTCAAGGTCATTATTAAAAAGGATACAAGAATGTTTATGGCTTTGCTGCAAATAAATTGTCTGTCAGTATCAAATAAAGATTTAACTTTATGGGACAATGAACTACTTAAGTATATTGTAGACGTATTTCAAAGAAAACATTTGAAATTTTTTAGCGCTGTTTTATTTGAAACTAAATACTTAAACATAAAATTGAAAATTTAAAGCGTATTATCAGTGTGTAAGTACGTAAGTACGTAACTATGTATGTAATGTTGTTTAAGAAAACTCTTAAGATTGTTATTGAGTTGTTCAAATAATATGGAAATGGAAATCGTTATTGGCTTATAAAAATAATTTTGTTATTGAATTAGTTATAAAATTTGTTATTATCAACTTTTATATTTATTTCTATATTAAGAACCTGTAAACTGATGCTGTTGACTTTTGATTGACTTAAAGTCCAATAAAAAAACTTCTTTAAAACTGCTTTGTAAGACTGCATAAGAAATATACTTACATATTTATTTTAAAAGTACTATGAATTTTTTTAAGCCCTCTTTTAGAAGTACATACTTTTACAAAAACATTCAAAGTTATTTTAATATGACACTTTACTTCTCAAGAGTGCTTTTTAAGAAAGAATTTTTTTAAACATTTAATAGCCTTTCTAATAAGTTCTGTTTATAAAAGTAATTTGTAAAGGAGTTTGTTCCAAAGGACACTTCTTTTATTTTAATTGTAAGCATTTTGTAATAACTTTTCCAAAAGTATTTTATTACAGCTAAAGGACTTTTCATTACATTTAAATATACTTATGCAAAATGAATTTCCTTGAAACGGTATATTAAGTTATCTTTAGGTTTTTATATAATTAATATTTATACGTAATTGTTGAACTGTTTAAGGTATATATTGAAATGAAAATTTATGGCTTGAGTTCAAATCTGAGTGTACCCGTTTCTTCTTAATTTAAGAAATTATTTTTTTCGTTTTCATATAATGTCAAATGTTAACAGTGAAATAGCGCAAATGATATTTTTTACTATTTCATACGAGCTCATTTAGAAATATAATTTACTCACCGCTTAATTGCTTTGAAATCTGAATTTTAGCGACAATTTTCTTAAAATTAGAAATTCAAAAACGACTAGAGTTTAGATAGATATAAATACAGTTTCTTTGAATAAAGGGATTTTAAAATCTGTTTTAAATTGTTGTTTCAAAAGTCAGGCTTGCAAAACTTTACGTTTTTAAAAGTGCACATTTGTAATAAAATATTTTTAATTTAAAGACACATTTTTTCTATGTTTATCTAGACAGCTTTAATGCTGTTTTAAAAAGGGGTTTCAAAGGGCTCTTTTGATAAAGCATTTTTTAAATGGATATTCTTAAATGAAAGCTTTTCTAAAAGGAGCTTTGGGTGCTTCCTTAAAAATACTTATTTAAAAGATCCCTTTTGGGGGCTGATTTTGCAGAAAAAAACTCTTGAAATGGTACTTAATTTTAAAATATATTTTTTTTAAAAAGGCACTTCTTAAAATATATTTTCTTAGAGGTATTTTTTTAAATCGTTTGTAAAGGGTGTCCAAAAATTACCGTAATATTTGAGTTTTCGGCTATTTGTGCAGTAAAGTGTTAGTAGACCTAAAAAACAATTGGACAGCTTTCAGTTTAGGGCTTGTGAAAATGAAGCGTTACATGGCAGAACATCGTGCTTTCTTTCCATTGAAAAATTTCAAAAACATTGAAAAAACTAAAAACTTTGTTTTTTATTTAATTCAAGTCTTGTATTAATTTTGGGACAACCTTTATATATTCAATAGTACTTTTTAAGTGGTGAATTTTCGAAAGTTAGTTTTTAAAAATTTATATTTTTAAATTGTAATTTTTTACAGGCACTTCAAAAGCCGATTTTGTTCAAAAGGTATTAGCTTTAAATGTACTTTTTGCAAGGTACTTTCTTGAACGTACTTTATTCAAATGTATTTTGTTAAGAGTACTTTTTGCAAAGTACTTTCTTGAAGGTACTTTATTCAATTGTATTTTGTTAAAGGAACTTTTTAAAGTAGTTTTTGAAGGGTAGTTTTTAATAAATACTATGTTTGAATGTACTCTTTTGAAAGGTACTATTGAAAAATATTGTTTCATTAAATGTATTCTTTTGTTTAAAAATACTTTTGTAAGAGATACCTTTTTGAAATACATACTTTGTTAAAAGATACTTTGTTTAAAAGTACTTTTTTAAAAAGTACTTTTTGAAAACCTACTTTGTTTAAAGATCCTTTGCTCAAAGGTACTTTGCTAAAGTTAGTTTGTGAAGAAATACCTTGTTAAAAGATACTTTGTTGAAAGGTACTTTTTTAAAAGGTACTTTGTTGAAATATACTTTGGTAAAAGGTACTTTGGTAATATATACTTTGTATAAAGATACTTTGTTGAAAGGTACTTTGTTAAGAAACCCTTGTAAAAAGATAATTTGTTGAAAACTACTTTTTTAAGAGGTATTTTGTTTAAAAATACTTTGTTAAAAGGTACTTTGTCAAAATGTACTTTGCTAGTATATACATTGTATAAGAATACGTTGTTGCAAGTTACTTTATTAAGAAACCCTTCTTAAAAGATATATTGTTAAAAGTTACTTTGCGTAAAGTTACTTTACTATAAGGTACTTTGTTCAAATATACTTTGCTAAAAGGTACTTTTTTCAGAGATACGTTTGTTAATGTTAATGTTTTCAAAGGTTCTTTGAAAAAGGTTTGGAAGCGTAATTCTTCAAGAGCTACTTTTTCAAAGCTTACTTTTTAAAAGATACTTTTTCAGAACTTTATGAAAGATGATTTTAAAAAAAGTACTGGATTGAAAAGCTTTTCTATCTTAAAAAAAAATTAAGAAATCTTTTTTTAAAAGATCATTATTTCCCAAAAGGTCTGCCCGAAAAAAAATCTTAAAAAGGTTATATAATTTGTATTTTCCAAATAACTTTAAGTTGTGGTTTGCAACAGACAATCAATTCATTATGAACTATTATTATTATTAATGGTCACGATGAGTTATAAAATATAAATTTTGCTTTCTACAAAATCGTGACAACAGGACTTTATTCAATTCGATTGTGTGCACCAAGTATGGCTTGGCAAATAGTTTTCACTTTGTGCACTTCAAATATAGATATGTGTATGTAAATGGTATTTTTCACTAAACATTTCCTTACAGTTTTTAGTTGTTTTATAGCAAATGGAAAATATTGTTGCTGTCATCACATATGCAAAGTGACCTGGTCAAAACGGAGGCAAAATGTCTAACATCCGTTAGCAATTTTGCAACATCTTTGTAATAGTCCCCATGCCTCTCTGGGCTGCATTGAACTGTGTTAGAGTATTTAATATAAAAATATTTATGCCTGCACGTATGTATGTATGTATTTGTGTATTTAGCATACTTTATCGCCTCACAGTGGCTCATAATTATTACTGTCATAAATTTATTGTGAACAAGAAACAAAAGCAAGTAGCGTGTTGTGCGTGTAGTACATTGAAATTTATGTAGAATATTGTAGATGGCTTAAGGATGTTGTTTCTGCATTGAAACAAATTATAATAAATATGTAACTGTGAAATGATGATGATGGAAATCTCTTTGTGTTTGTGTGTGTGTGTGCGTAGTGATTTTTAATTATGTTTTACTTATTGTTAGTGTCCGACCGAATGTACTCTTTCAAATCGCACTCGAACCTGATTTTAAAGGGTTGGAATTTTGTGCATCTCTGATGACCAGTGTGACCTGATCCAAAAAATTTTTGGAGCTAAGTTGGCACCAAAATCGTGCTTAAAAGCGCTAAAAAAGTGCTAAAACATAGTGCTAAAATTTAAATGTCTTAATTTTAAGTAAATATTTTCTTTGGAAGTTCATAGTTTTATCATTTATGCTTATGTTGCCTTAGAAATATTTATTTCTTTTGAATAAAACAAAATTTCTTAAACCATAAAATTATTTTCTAAACATAAAAAGTTTTAAAAACGCAACCAAAATAATAATTCAGTCTTCAAATTAAATATCACAAAAACATACATACGCGTATATTATATACTTAGACAAATTTATTCTAGGTAGCCGCAGTAGGATTTGAATTTACAACTTTTTAATTCAGAAATATCAAAAAATGCTTAAAGAGGTTGAAAATAAATTATTAGGCTTTGTACTCTACGAAAAATTACACATAGCAAGTTTTGACAATTGTACAGGGTGGCCCAAAATTAACGAAGGGGTTTGAATTGCTTATAAATTTTTTATTATAAATTTTTTTTCTTTTTTTTCAGTATTTTGTAAAGAAGGCCTGGGGAATTTAAAATGGAGCAGTACTCAATTGAACAACGTGCCCAAATTGTTGAGCTTTATTTTTCAAATCAACGATCCTTTGTTTTGACTCTTTAATGAACGAATTATTTCGCGTACAAATGATTTTAATTGGCCTCCGCGTTCACCGGACTTAACCGCTCCAGACTGTTTTCTTTGGGGTTATTTGAAAGGAAAAGTCTACATTAATAAGCCCAGAACCATCCAGCAATTAAAAAGCAATATACGCGACGAAATAAACAACATAACACCTGAAGTTTTGCGAAAGGTGATGGAAAATGTGTTGGAAAGAGCACGAATATTCGAAGCAGCAAATGCGAGATTCTGTATAAAAAAAAATTTATAATTATGTCTTAAATAAAAAAGTTATAAGCAATTCAAACTCCTTCGTTCATTTTGGGCCACCCTGTAGTAAGCTTTACACAAAGCATTTATTTTCAGGTGCTATTATCTCCAAGCAAAAAATGAGCTTCCCAATCAACACTTTTTCACTACAACTAATGAAACCGAAGCAGTGAAAAATTTACTGAAACACTGATGAATTTTACACGTGGTTGATATTAGAGGGAAGTCACCCAAATTGCTGAAAATCAATCAATTAAAGTGTACTTCTTATCATGTTCTTTTTCATCAGTATAAAACATGTCATTTAGATAACATTGTAACTTTTTAATCTAAAATTATGGGTAAATTTGCGATCCTTTGTACATGTGTACATACATACTTATATAAAGTCAAAAGTATCCAAGTTTAGATTTAAACGGCTAAAATGAAGGATGAATTAGTAAAATAGAAATAAATATCCAAATCTTAGATTTTCTATCATATAACGAAAGAATTTTAACAGACTTGTTAGCTACTTAGGTGTACTTCTTTTGAAGTGTTGAAAGGTATTTAATGAAAAAATGAACAATTGGAAAGTGCTAAGTGCTAAATCGAAAATTTTGCTGCTAAATCAACAAAAGAAGTGCTAAACCCAGCACCGAAAGTTCTAAAATTGGCACAATGCTGATGACATATAGTCGCGAACAACAAATTTATTGGAAGTTCGGTGTTCCACGAGAATTTTGCCGAGCTTCCAATATCTACCGAACATTACCTTCTGATACGCTCCAACACCGAGCCTGAACGTTCGGTCAGACGCAACTTATTCATGTTTCTCTACTGGGTGCTAGAAAAATTCTGCTTCTATGTGTGTTACAGCGACTATGCAAATGTGTTTGTGTGTGCATGTGTGTGTGTGTATTTTGCTGTTATAATAAATAACAACATTACTGGAGCAGGTATTTGTGATTTCAATTTGAATATTGCATTTGAAGCACGCACTCATTTACTTAAATATTTTGCGCAAAATGTAAATTGCAGAAAATTTCATATTACTTCCGCACGCAGTAATTTCTGGGAAAATGAGATTTTCATGGAGCATGGGTGTGAATATGTGCGAATGTTTGCGTAATATTCCATCTATTTATGAACATATTTTCAGGCGTAATATTAAAGTGATAAAGCAGCAGGCTATATGGCAGCCTACATTTTACGATGAGAGTGTTGGCATCTAAAGTTTTATCTTTACGGATGTACGAAAATAAAACTAAAATAAACTTTTGCTGTCAATACTTGTGTTCGCGTATGAATTCATATGAAAAAGTCATAAAATATTTTCTAAAGAGCAGTTTAAAGGGCAAAGAGGGCGGCGACACATGTAACCGAAATAAATATTTTATACATACTTATTTTAATACGAATCTGCTCGTGTTTTCTACATTAATACAACAATAACGTTTAATTAAATCAATGTAAAATATGTTTTCCGTTCTTGTTGTTAGACAAATATATGTGCTTATAAAGTAAAAAGTAACGGGCTTATTTTTCAAACGCATTTTGAATAGGTTTTTTTAAACAAAATTTTAAGTATTTTTTCCAACGCAATAAAACGGCAAGGCAAGCATTTGGTATGTTGGACCAACGTTGGGAAATCTCCAATTATATCACGAAGAATTTTTGACACAACTTGTAAATTTTTGACAAGCAGTTAATTAGAAGCATGGCAGTACAGAGTACAAAACACAGTAAGCCACCGTCATCGTTTTTTAAAATTCAAGCCGTCGCCCAATACATTGAATTTTAACGGCTCTTAAATGTAGTTAGACTGAAAAATGCATTGCTTACTATAATTTGCGAATATAATTGTACATCACACTCAGTACTGTCATATACTCTTTTAAGAAATCTTTACGCAGCCCGAAAAAAATCCCTATTTTTCCTTACGCGTTCAAAAAATTGTCTCTACAAAAATCACTACAACTTTTAAATGATGTATACATATAAATATTATTTAAATATAAAAAAAAATTATGTACATGAATCTTTTTCTTTTTTTCAAAAGTGGTATTACATTGTTGACCATTAATTAATGTTTGTAAGTAATTAGTCGAACTTTTATTAATATTGTATATATTGAAACGATTAATTTGGCTCAAGTTCAAACCCCAGTTTACCCATTTATTTATTATAATTTTTTTTATTAGAAAATTTTTTTTATAAATTCATTATTTTTATTAAGAGAGTACTATATATAGAACAATTTTTATTATTTATCATACTAGCAGAACGGATCAGTACTGATTTCGAGGTCGCTACACCATCTCCTCAGCGTTCTTGAACATTTTTAAAAAATGTATCCATTTGTTTGCCATTCTAACAGAATTTACATTTTGTTTCCAGTACTTTTCGCTTTCCCCTAAGTATGCTGCAAAGTCTGAACAAGACGAAGAGTTAGTTCATTCTGCAGACTATATAAGTGTATTATAATTCTATATAAAAATAAAAAAGGCAATTTTTCACAAATTTACCTTAAAATAAAAACCGATATGGCGGCAAGCGGTCATATAAAAAAATATAACAATTTGAATGTTCCCGTATTAAAGATTTCATTAAAATGTTGTCACAAATCGAAAAGGCCTGCAAAATTGATATATATATATTTTTGCCACATTATTGAAAAGTCCCTAAATTTTAATGATTTCAATATATCTGTCATTTTTCCCTACGGCCATTTTTTTAGAAGAAAATCCCTACTAATAGGGATTTTTCCCTACGTATAACATCACTGTGTGATTCACACTATACAATTTTTTATGACAGTAGAAAATTTTATTTAATACGTATAAAAAAGTTCTTTTAAAAATGTCTTGGTAGCCGACGATTTGTAGTCAGATGTTTTGCCTCGTCGCCGATGTAATTTGTTCATCAGCTTGTTTTCACAGACGTTAAAATTTTGTGTTGTCAAAAAAGATATCATTTGGCACAGCAAAAATATGAAATTTTTTCCCCACAAGCAAATATTTTTTCACCATAGTACTTTGCTACCGATTGGCACACATCCTGAAATGTAAATTGGAAAATGTTTTGAATTAATATATGAATAAATGAAAAAAAATCATAAATTTTCTTATTAATTATATAATTAATTTTATAAAAAAAACATCAATATAACGTCGTCAAAATTTAAAGCACTTCACAGATTCTTGTTCATTTGGCAACACTTTTATAACTTTTTGCAATCTTTTACCACATATTAAAACGTTAACTACAATAATCTGATTTTGGAATTTAGTTTTGTTATAAGTAAGCCTCAAGATTTCATAAGTCTGTACAAATTATTAGATGGTAAAGTATATAATAAATTTTATGAACACTTTTTTGAAATTAAAAATGTTGAACAATTTTGTCATAAAATTGTTAATTTAAAGAATTTGCTAAACAAAGCAAAGTTTCTTAATTTGTACAAACTGGCCTGGCCGTACATGTGTTGACTCTACCTCATATCAGTGCAGAAATGGTTTTTTCGAAAAAAATTTTGCTTAAAAATAAATTAATGGCGTTTTCCTTTCTAAAAAAAGTTCGACATTTTTTGTCCTTTTTATTGAAAATTTGCAATATAAATTTTTTTTGAAATAGTGAGTTTATTAGAAATTATTGTATCATCATTTTAGATGGAAAATTGTTGTTTTAAGAAAACTTTAAATAACATTTTTTTGATAAAAAGTAAAAGAAATGTTAAATTTTTTTCAGAAAAGAAAACAGCATAAGTAATAAGTTAAAGGCACATATATAGAAGACTGGATTCCTTGTGTTTAATGTACGAATTTAAATTTCGCAAACGACTTTTTCGGTGTGAATTTGTTTTTATAAAACGACCATTTATTGCGACAAATCAAAAATTCCTAGCGGCAGCCCTGTTTAAGGGTGTGCATTGAGCACCTGCTCACATTAGAAGGAACGCCACTGTTTTAACTAATATACTAACTGAATAACTTGCTTTCTTAAAAAAAAACATTTATGCTCTAATTTTAATAAAAAATCACTTACAATATCCTTTTTGTGCCGGCTTACAAATATTTCTTTAGGTATATCAAAATTTTTATAAAATATTTTTTCCTTTGATACCCATGAGAATGTTAACAGCCAAAATGAAAGCAAAAAAAAAAACGAAGAGAAGAAAACAAATTTCTTAAATTCATGTAAAACACTGACAACGAACGATGAACGACGAACGTCGAACGACCTTTGTTTAAACATCTTTAAATTCTGTTGCTGGGTATTTGCTTTTGTAAGTACTTTTAGGTGAGAAGAAAGACATGTTTTCAACAAGCAGAAATAACATTTTCAATTTGTTAAGAAACGAAAGACACAAAATAAAATCCCTTTAGGCTGTTTTACAATGTGCAACAAATCATATGAAAAAAATGCTGCTTTATATCTGAATTTGAATATCAAAACAAAACAAAATAAGAGTACTTTGCGATTTGTAGGTTTCTGCTTGAGTGTGTGTTGGTAAATTTAACAAAGCGTGTGTGAAGATACCACCTACCAGGTAGCTTCATTCTTTTTTATGATTGTTTAATAGCTGGAGGCTTATTTCTTGCTCAATAAAAGATTATTCACATATATGGATGTATGTATGATAGTGTGTATGTGCCTGTGTGTGTGGGTATGTACATTTCCTTGTTTTTATTTGCCATCTTTGAATAAAATACTTCACACAAAACCAATTCGAATGAAATACAAAAACTTATTCTGTGAAATCTATAGACAGCCGATTTGACTAACCACTGCTGGCGATTGAGCATGTGCTTAAGAAAAACAGGCTATAAAACAGCAATTTAAAAATACATTCACCTAAGCTGTCAGTTATGCGTGCGTATATGCAGACTTTTAAAAAAATAATACTCTAAGATCTCCGCAAATGTGAGCTAAAAATGTAGACTAAAAATAAATCCTTTAAGTATCCCGTTCAGGACTGGGCCTGCTTTGCATGTGCCAATCCTTTATAATGGCACGAACATTTGACCCTTTTGTAAAAATTATTATTTTTAAATTTGTACTTGTTCATATTACTATTTATGTTTTTGTTAAAAGCAAAAGAAAAAAGGAAAGGAAAACATAAATACACTAATGCCAAAAGGGGATTTGTTATGAAAGGAAAAAAAAAAACAAATACATAATTTAGAAAACAAAGAAACAAAATTTATTTCATTTCACTGATGAAGTCTGCTTAATAACAATAATCTCGGTTGGATATGAAAAACTGTTAAATCGCAATTTATCATGACAGACATTTTAAAATGTTTAATTTAATGATGCCGAAAATACATATTCAAATTAATGGCCATAAATATTTTTACAATTTAGAGGAGTTGAAAGTACCTCTTAGCGTTTTAAAACAGTCGGATTGTTACTTTGATACAACATTGAATATAAAAAAGGGACGCAGCTTTCATATGCGCGTAATTCTTGATTTATATAATTTTTAAGGCGGCAATAATGCTTTGCTAATAAAATAAGATTTGGCAGTTAATGTAAATGTTACTTCTCTTCTCAATCGGCTCTTTAAAATAAAAACACAAATTTATTTATTTGTGGCCTCCAAGGACTTTTGGTTGGTTGTGGAAAAATGTTTAGCTAATTTTAGTTAACGCTGGGATATAATAATTTTTTTTTTCAAAATTCGCTTGTGTGTTTTTTTAGCTTTGCGCTAATAAAAATTGGAAGCTACTGGCTTCAACAGAATTTTTGAAAATCGACTTTTCATCAAAGCTCCATTTTTTTCTGGTCATAGGAATCTATTCTGACTATTTTAGCGATGATGTTCGTGTAGATGTATGTGTGTGTATGTATTTCATGACTAAAGAATAGCTTAAGCCATCGCAAACAATTTCGTGACATTCTAAAAAGTTATTAGCTATCGCGAGATAATGAACCAATTCAATTTGATATATATTAAGAATTTTTCAAACAAATTTCTTTTTTCTAAATTTTTAACTATTAAAGCGACCGAAACCAAAACCTAATCAGCTCTTAAAAAAACAACGTCTATCCGCAAATTTTATTAGAATTAATTGATCCGCTCAACAAGTGGAGTAACAGATAATTCAAAACATATTGACCCCGTTAGGGCTGAGCTTGGCGAGAAGTTTCACGTACGACCCGCAAAGTCTACCGTTTCACACAATTTTTAAAATTAAACTATATAATTTTTAAGCGAACTTTTTTTTAAAGATATTCTTTTAAAAATCTCCACTTTCATTAAAAGCTACTTTATCAATAATAATTTGTTTAAAGGCATTTTTTAAAATGCGTATTTTAAGAGTACTTTTGGAAGATAACATTTCAATGTCGTTTATTTGTAGAGATGCTTCACAAAAGTAACATTTCCAAAAGTGTTTTGCGGGGTCACACATTTAAAAAGAAGCTTTTTAAAATAAGACCTCTTACAGATTGATTACTTTTCTAAGTTAAACATTTTTAAAAGGAATTTTTTGCAAAACGAGATACACACTATTAAAGGACTTCTTTAAGAGATACAACTTTCAAAAATTAATTTATAAAAAAGATTTTCTAATAATTGAAAATGCTTTTTATATGATAAATTAAAATGGAAATATTTTAAAGAAAATTTCACTAAAATGTTTGTAATAATATTTATTATGTATTGTTGTGGGTACATTAATATACATACCGTGCATTTTGTTTTTGCTTATGCCAACCCATAAGTAGGCCTTTTGCAATGTGAATAGTTTCAAGACTCTAAGAAATTTCAAGCTAAAAAACCCTTTTAAAAAAACACAATACAATCTACATATATTAAATTTTATTCTATATAACTAGCAGGCAAACAAGTTTTTAGATCCCTTTTACGTCCGTAATACTGAACCGATTTTGGAAAGATTTGCTTGTTTTTAAATTTTTTTTATATAGACGTGCATAATCTTAATTTCATTGAAATCGGTTCAGTAGTTTGGGTGTTAAAGCCGATTTTGACAAAACTTATATAATTTTGAATATGTTTATCAAAATGTGCACAATCTGTTTTTTTTTTTTTGTTAAAATTGGTTCAGTATTTTGCACGCTATAAGCGTTTGAAGTTGCTACTAATACATGCACACTTGTTACACATGTATGCTTCAGCTTCAAGTTCAAAAATAAACTAAGTGTGCTTGTGTGTTTTTTAAATTTGCTTTTGCATAGAAATGAAACAGAACTTGTTCTATATGTAAATGTTTAGGCCAGTATTCATAAAAAAATGTGTATTTGAAATGTATTTTAAAACTAATTTTTCATAAAAATTTTGTCACAGGAAGTTCTTCTTAGTGGGTATTTTTTTTTAAAGATTTTTATTGTAAAATGTACTTTATTGTAAAATGGTATTTTTATAACGTACTTCTTTAAAGATATTTTTTTTAAAGTATGTACTCTCTTTCCAAATGTATTTCTTTCAAAAAGTAATTTTTGAAAGGGTACTTTATAAAATGAACCTTTTGAAAAGGCTTTATTTTAAGGATACATTTTTAGTGAGTATTTTTTTTAATGAAGTGTTTTTAGAACGTACTTGTTTTAAAAGATATTTATTCTAAAAATGTACTTCTTTTCAAAAGTGCTTTTTGAAAAGGCACTTTATAAAATTAACTTTTTAAAATGTTCTTTTTCAGTGGGTATTTTTTTAAATGTGGTATTTTGATAACGTACTTTTTTAAAAGTTATCTATTTTGAAAGGTTATCTCTTTCATATTGTAAATTTTTTTTAAAGGTTCTTTATAAAAGACTCTTTTATAAAGGTATTTTTTCAATGTGTGCTTTTTTAAAAAAATTGTTTTTAAAGATACTTTGTTATATATTTTTTGAAAGGTGTGTTTTTAAAAATGTGTTTTTAAAAGGTACTTTTCTTAAAGTGCATTTTTTTAAAGCCATTTTTTCAAATGAATTTTTTAAAGTAGTTACTTTTTTGAAACCTACTTCTATTCAAATGTAGTTTTTCTTAAATGTAATCATTCAAAAGTTACTGCTTTAAAATGTATTTATTTGAATAGGTACAATTTTAACAGCTATATTATTTTGGAGCTACCTTCTTTAAAAAGGCACCTTACTTTTGAAAAATAAACTTCTTTTTCAATCTTTTTATTTAAAATGTATTTTTCTTAAAAGATTGCTTAGAAAAGTACTGCTTTTGTGTTTAAAGGCGCTTCATTAAAATATAAATTTTTTTTAAGTTACTTCCTTATAAATTTATTAGTTGATTTGCAAAAAGAACATTAAAAATTTTGTTTTTGTTTGTTTCACTTTTGCGATAAATAACGAAGACGGTAAATTTACAATTTCTGTTCACATTTAATGCAATCGGCTCCACTGTAAACTTGTTTACAGGAAAGTTTCGTTTTGCTTTGTCACATCAAATTTATAGCTTTCGTTTATTTGTCATGCAAAAAATGCTAAAAATGATGAATTCAAGTTTTCTTAGATTAAATGTTAATGGGTTGAAAATAATCTCGCTGGTCATTGAAGGTTTATTATAAACCAAATAAAATAACAAATAAAAAGAAAATAATAATCGTAAAATATAAAACGCTTTTTAATCGTTTCAACTTAAAACTTAAATATAATGACTCATTAAAATAAAAGTGAAATACAGTTATGAAGTGGAATGGCGCAGAGTTTCTAAAAAAGTGCTTCCATGATTTCGTCACCGCCAATATTAATTAAAATCAGAGTTTTATTTGCATAAATTAAATTAAAATAATTTTATTTTTAAAGTCTAAAACATTCGGAGGCATTTTAATTTAAGAAGCCAAAACTTGTGATTAGTTTTTTCAACCATAAGAAGTATTCGTTTATAAACTCTCTGGGGAGTCTTGGCTTTCCGTGCTGGAAATGCTGGTGGTTGACAACCCAGTTGATATTTTTCGTTTTCCTCTTGATTCTTTAATTTTCTTGCATTTAGCCTGACTTGAGTTAAAACGAAGCACAATAAATCTTCACAAACAAACGAATTTGTTGTTTCTTTATTCTTGAAATTGTTGTTTTAATACTAATTAGGTTTTTTTTGGTTGCTGTTGTAGTTGTTGCTGTTGTTGTTGCCATGAATAATGATAGGAAGACATGAAAAGAAATATAACCTTAGCAAATCACAACATGAAATCGTTAAAGCTCAACCAAACAAACGGAATAATATTCTGCCACAAGAAACCAACACGACTCGTGCACCAATGAGAAAAAGAAAACTAAAATTGTTGTTTAATTGCTAAATTGTACAATAAAATTGGTTGACAAATAAATGCACTTGTAAATACTGAAGAACGAAATCTGCCATTAAATGGGTTCAAATGAAAAATAAAAAATATATTGCAAATTGCCACAAAATTCATTAAAAAGTAAACTTAATTTAGCCAACACACTTCATATTCAAGTATGAACCTAAATGCATATAAAAATTTAATGTTTATGACTTAATAATTATAAAAGTTTTTAAACTTTATTGTTGATTACTTGAACATGTCATGTCAAGCTTTCATTTGCTTTCATAATATGACATGCACGGACATTTGAACAATTTTCCGAAGAATTAAAAAAAGTATTTTAAAATGAAAGAAAAAAAAGAATAACAAAAACAGTTCAACAATTATTTTTTAATGGCAGCAGCAGCAGTAGCAGCAGCAATAAGGATAACAAAGTTACAAAGAAATCCTGGAACAATAAGATTTTGTTAGATTTTTTTTTAAGTAACCGGAGTACGGTCCCCTCACGAAGACATTCTAAGTCCCTTGGTTTTTAAATTTTAATTGAAATCTAAGAAAAACAAAACCTTTTTCACATAAATCTATTCACAGATTCAGTTTTCGTTCTTAGCTGCCACCCTAATATTTTTTAATAGGTGCTAGTTTCTATTAGAGACGGGCACCGCTCACATGATCAGCGTGAATCATGCCTGATCATGATTAGTTTTTTCTTTCAATCACGTGAACGTGCATGAACGTCAGCATAACAAATTTAAGCATGAGTTCAAGTGCGTAAGTGAGCATGCGTGAGTGAGCGTGCATGAGTGGATTTTTGGCGTTTGTTTTCCATTTTTTTTGCTTTATTGCAATTTTTGCATTTAATTTTTTATTTTTTAATTATTTTATAGTTTTTTCGTAAGCATTTCGTGAGAGTGAGCGTTTGTTTTCGTAATTGTGACTCACTTAAGTGAACGTTCATAAAAGTGAGTCAAAAATATTAGCTCGAGTGTGTGTTAAAAGTTACTCACGGTCCCATCTCTAGTTTCTATAACAGTGTATTTTGCAAGTGTATCTGTGTGTGCAAAACAAACCAAGAAAACGTACTAAAATATATTTTTTTCAAACTCATTTAATTATTATTTTGTTAATATTTTGCACAGAATTATGACAAAAATTTATAATTACATGACTTTTGAATTGTTTCTCTTCCTTTTTTTAATGAAAAAAGCAATAGAATGAAACGAGATGAAAAAAATATATAATTTAAAACCAATTTAATGCAGCTGTGTACTTTAGTTTTGCTGGTTTAAGGTTGTTTCCTTTTTCGGTTAACACTAACTTGTTCTGTCTCAAACTGATACAAATATTCAGTCACTCACTCACTCACTCGCCCATTTGCGAAGTTTTGTATGCAAACCGGGTTTTAATAACAAGACAACCACAAGCATAAAAGTACATGTTGTGTATGATAATAGAAATACGGGTTCTATGTACGAGGGGCAAATGAAAAGTAATTTCAAGACAAACTTGAAGCCTGAATTTTGATAGTTTCAAAGAACAATTATTATTTATAGCTTCATTGTACAAAATTTTCAAAGTATTTATTGGTCTGCCGCTCACAACAATAAAAAAAAACGAAGAAAAATAAAAAAACGGAATTTGTCTCACATTTGCAAATACAAAACTTTAATACAATACAAATGTTTTTATATTTGACAAACAGGGTCTACCAAAAATAAGTTATCTTGAGGCTGAGAAATCAAAACACTGCTTGTGCTGGACCGTTTAAAATTTACTTATATAGATCTCGCGACTTTCCTTTTCCCTCTCCGTTTGAACAGAACCACGAGTGGGTGTTACACTATCAAGTTTCAATACACCCACACTTTTTTACTAATACACTTATACTTTTAAAATTTGATACAAACTTGCCTTTGAAATTCTCTTTCCATCGAGCCTTTCAATTTACTGTCAAGAACACATTTTTTGGTTTGTTTTTACAAAAAATCTGCCGGAAATTAAAATTACTCATTAAAGTCAAATAGTCAAATATGTTTCTGAATAAAAGTAATAAGTGTAATAATGTTGTATGATGTATAGAGCAACAATTTGACGGTGTTTTCTTGATGATGACATCTAGAAAAATAAAATTGATTTAAAGTTGCGTGCAGCCTACATACGTCACAGCTATCAATTTAAATGAATTTTGATAAGCAGTACGTGTGAAAAACTTGCAAGAAAAAGTTGAGCAGGGTCAGCTTTGAAATTTTGAACGAACTTTCAAAAAATATGTAAACGTTATAATATTATTATTGTCAGTATTGTAATCTTAAGCCAGAGACGGTAAACCGAAACAATAAATTAACAACTCACTTGACACTTGCTTGGTGGTATTATTCTTTTTTCGTATCCCTGACAACTCCTGATATACCAAATTAAAGCCAAAACAAGTAGCAAGCCATTAGTTAATGCCTCATATAAATTTTCTCAAAAAGCAGTGTCTTCATTGATAAGAATTTTTGGCTCAACAGCCACAGAGTATCTTGTATAATGCACTGTTTTAGGTACAATTTTTCTTATTTAGCAATTCTGAGACTTCTTGTCATTCTAATCAGGCTGCGAAATTTACTAATAAACGTCTCATAAAATTCACTGACAACTAAAATTAAAAAAAATTAAACATCTGCGAACTTAGAAAATTCACGTAATAATAGAATTTTTCCAAAAAGTATTCACCTGAATATTAACTGCCATTTTTAATTATTTTATTTATTTATTTTTTTATTTATTTTTTTATTTTTTTATCATATGAACATTAAGAATATAATTCTTTTATGGTTCAGTAACATTTACAAAAAAAATCATACAAAATAGAAAATTACATCGAAACATTATTATACTAAGGAAATTTTTGTAATATTATCAATTTCTATTTAGCTAATACAATAATTTTAGTTTAGTATATTTTTTATTCGTCCTTATTATGTGTCTTAAATAAACTCTGTATTTTTTCAGCCTCTAGGTCAAAGATAAACTTTTGTTTTATTAGAGGTATTTTTATTGTTTTCTTTTTTCAATATTTCGAACACCTCTGGTGTTCTCCTTCAGGAATTGAAATCAGTTTGAGTAAAACCGTCCACTTTTAATGAGGCTGTAGTGTTTACTAAGAGAGCTTTTGTGTCTTAAAAAATCTTTTGTTTATATTTTCTTATGATATGTCTATACGTATGCGCGATATTTTCGATGTTTGTCTTGTAGATCATACGTATGTATGTCTGCGGGAGTGTTTATTTTATGCAGCATGACGACTTTGTTTAAAAATAAATTATTTGGGTTTGAAATGTATTTTAATCCTTTCGAACATAAAAGCGGTGACCACAAATAAAACTGTGGTTGTATTCATGCTTATTAGTATTAGTTAGTTGACAAAGCTACCCACCAAACACAAACCCAAGCGTTTGAAATATAATGCTGCATTATATTTCCTTATGGAATATTTTATGCATATGAAATAAAATATATTTTTTTAAATAGTTTTAATTCACAGGAAAAAGTAAAAATAAGATTGAATTACGAAAAATTAAGATTCAATTAAGAGGTTTAATAGTTTTCATCCAATCTTTAAAAATGTTGTATTAGCTCAACAGAATTAATTGAACATTGTATTTGATTTTTTCAATCAGATCAATATTATATTCATTAAAAACTTAATTTAAATTTTTAAAAAAGTCAATTAATTTTCTGAAAACAATGTCATATTATATTGAAATGAAACATGTGTGTTTGCTGGATAATGATGGCTGAAAAAAATATGTAAGCATCCGCATCATATGCATTCGTCACTGTTTCATCGATGACTAAATGAAAGAGGGTAAGAATACGTGTAGCTACTCTCTGCGCAATTGTGATATGAAACGGTCACCAATGAACTAGATGAATATGGTAAAATAAAATGTTTACCACGCCAGAATTTCAGATTTCGCCCTAAAAGTCGCTGGGTGCTGGGAAATGTAATACCAATCGGTGTTTCTGATTTTAAATTCGGCATATAATGCCCCTGCAGTCGACATAATCAAAACCACGCACTTGTAAAGGTTTATAAATTTTTCTGATTTATTCCTTTTAGTTTGAATTCGGCAAGATCTGCAAGTTCGGGCAAAGTGGAATTGGTTAGATAAATCACTCTTTAATACGACAAAGCTGGGCATACACAGAGGTGCTGTCTAAACAAAAATTATTGGGCGATTGATTTTATATAAAAAACAAAATTTGAGGGGATTGTGAATTACTTAAATTTTTATTAATATTTAATTTTACTATCTATTTATTATTCAGATAGAGGGGTTCTAATGAAAATCGTTTACAATAATTAAATTTTTACAGAACTAAACTCGATGAATCCCAGTAGTCAGATATTATAAAGAAGTTATTGAAAAATGATTTTCATGCCATCATTTTCAGTCAACTAACTAATTTTAGAGAATTAAAACTCTGTTTCCCGATTCACCAAAATGCCTGTTTTATGGCGACAAAATAAAAACTTTTGCAGCAACACCCTTTAACTTTTGGTTTCACTATGAAGAAGACAACTGTAAAACTTAAATTCATACAAAACAGAACAAAACAAAAAAGAACAAATAGAAAACTTAGTTAAATACGTATGTATGTTTGTGTGTAAATAAGAAGGATGACGTATGAATGATATTCATAGAATCCCATAGCATATGCCACTCATGCTTCCTTTGGCAAACACAGAAGGCACACACAAGGCACACACACATCCATAGAAACAAACATAAATTTCACTCTTTCAATAATATGATAAGAATTTAATATGTTTGCGCTTAACAAAAAAAAAGCAAAACAAGAAAACAAAAAAAGAAAAACAAGAAAAGAAAAAACTAAATTATTTTGCACAACAATACAAAACCAGAAACATATTAAGAAATATACGAACTTTGAACTTGAAGCCTGAAAACAAATAAATGACAGAAAAAGGAAAAAAATTATACTGCTTTCATACGTTATTCAAATTCCTAATTCTATCAAAGAGTCTTTAAGTGTGGATAACTTGACTAATACTTTAACTTGTCTAAATAATATTTAAGTGGAAGGAAAAATTTAAATGATTTAATGTACTTTTATTTGCATTTTTCATTTGACTATTCGCTTTTATCTTTCAAACACTTGACTTTATATTTTGTTATTTAGCATGATCCTTAAATAAATATGAAGATATTTAATCTACCAGCAAAATATTTTTCAGCCACACAAATACACATGTTTGTTCATTCATATGCAGCCAACCATGTATTTGCTTAATTTAATATTGTTAAAGGCAAACGTCCTTAAAGGCAAATTGTTTATAAATTGTAAGTCATTAATTATATTAAATTGCTTGACTAATTATGGAATTCATAACAATTTCAAACACATTTATTAACATGAAATCTACAAATCAGCAGCTTTAAACTACACTTGCATGCACACTTCTCTTATGTGTGCGTCTGTATATTAGTGTGCGTGTGTGCGTGTATGTGTCTGTACATAAGCACACAATTTAAAATACTATAAATATTTATTTAAATTTAAGTATTAACCCTTCAAAGAAAACGTTTTAAATTTTGTCGTCAAATAAACACAGAAAGTAAAACGACGTAATTTCTAAATTAGAATAAAAAAAAATATTAATAAAATTCAAAAAAACACTGTTTGCTGTTAATCTCTCACCGAAAGCTGACAAAATGTGTAGCGTCACTTTCTTTTAACAAAATTAATTTAATGAAATTTGTCCTTTGGCAAGCATTGGCCGTATCTAATGTTACCGAAAAAGTATATTTATTACTATTGACAACTTGTAATTTTATATATTCTATTAAAGATAATCGAATAACTAATTCGACTTGTATGAAGTGAAATATATTTACATGACAAAATTACAAAAGACAATTTAAAGATAAGTAGAGGTATGGTCAAACGGGGCAAATATTTGATAATAACAAAACTTACTCGTATCACCACTTTGATATACTTGAAAATCAAATTATTTTATATATTTATAGCGAGTGAGATGGAATTGATTAATTGTCCCGAATTTGTGGCTTATGTTAGATTAGGTTAGGTTGGCAGATTGTCGGCAAAGTAATTAGAGTTAGAAAATGTACCAAGCCCACTTGGATCCAAAGAGTAATTATAATCCATTTGTGCCAATCTGAGGAAAAGATGGAAAAATAAGACATTAAAGAGAGATTGAAGTGGCACAAAAAAGTGTGGAGCAGGGAAGTTAAAGATGAAGTTGGAGAGACATGGATAGCTAAAGGGAAAGAAAGAGGTGCCTTCCGTGTAGGAGCTGTCGTAAAAACTGTGTCCATGGGAGGCAGCGTGAGAAGCATCCACTGCTCCCCACGAAGCAACTAAAACTTTTGAGTTTCATGCTTGACAGCTTCGAAAGGCTACCAAAATATCTTTTGTCTAGAAAACGAAGGCATTGACGCTCCAGTGCGGGGCAGAGGCAGAGAAGTTGAGCTGTATTCTCCTCCTCGTCCTAACAACTGAAGCAATAGCTTATATTAATTTCATTAAATATTTTCCTCGTCTGACTGCATCTAAACAATGAACGGTGTTGGAGTTGCGTTGTTCAAGCTTGTCGAAAATAATTATAGCCCACAATATATTTGTTGCCAACAATTTCCCGAGCAACATGCGCACGTAGAATACAAATGGTGAAGGTGGCCGTTGTCTGAGAGCAAAATATAATGTACTCGCAATAACATGAACATCGCGAAATTTGACCAGTTTTGACAAACCACGGAGTACTCTAAAATATGAGCTCTACGCGAGCGCTTTAAAGTATGAAAAATGTCTACGAACTTTAACCGTTTTGTACTGTAATTTGAAGAATACTAGAGTTATCTATATTATTAATAGGTAAATACGTTTTTTTAGATCACTTTTACGGTCGTAATACTGGACCGATTTTGGAAAGACTTACATATTTTTACAAAGATGTCCGCATCTTAAGTTTATTTAAACCGGTTCGATATTTAGGGAGCTATAAGCGTTTAAAGTTGCTACTAACACATGCACACTTATTACGCATGCAGTTGCAACTTGAAGAATAAACAAAGTGTACATGTGTGTTTGTTCAATTTGCTTTTGCATAGAAATGAGCAGAGATTTAAGTTGTTAATGGAGAATGTTTTTCGTTTTTGTATTTAATGGTATGTAAATATTTGTGTATGTTAATGTTTAATATTAACTTCTAGAATGAGGTCGATTGAGTCGACCGCTGGTTACACTAGCTTGCGATTATTATCCGTTTAACATTCCATTTGCTGTCAAATCGAGAAAATGAACTCATGCATTTATATTTTTGGTTATTAATTCTTTATGATTCTTTTAGTTTGTTAACAAATCAAAAATAATCATTATGTTAATTAATAAGTCATTAATTTAACACGCTCATATTTATTGTGTGCGTTTTATTCAAAGCGTGGGATTCAATAAGTCAGTAGAAATTTTGATTTCCGATTTTTGATTTTAAATTATTGATTTAAAATTTTTAAATTTATTACAATGACAGCATATTTTTTAACAGCAACATATGAATGAACTATTTCCGACCGTCACTAGATATTTCTGTCTTTTATTTTACCTTCTTCTTTTGTTGTAGCTTTACTATTTTTTAAGTTTTTGTGGCAATTTATTTATTTTGCATAATTTGCAATTTATATTTCCAATACTTTTTTTGTTTATGTTTTTGCTCTACATCTTAGTATAAGTAATTTTAATTTTAAAATAAAAATGATCAGAACTGATCAATTGACCAACCTTCGCGTTGTTATTCACTCCGAGTAATTCTTGTGTACCACTTGAATAACTTTAAAAATAAATACGTTTTTGTACTGTAACAGGTTGGTGAGCCACCAAACTATTAAATCTCTCTGATTGTTTAGTTGGGCCTGAGCCTGAGTATTAACATTGATAATGAAAAAAGGTTTTTTTTAATAAAACAAATTAAATTTTAATTTGTGTGTCAAATAGATGACTTTATTTACTAACTTTCCATGCCACTTGCAAATGTGAACCACAGTTAAAAATGTTTGATTTGATTTTAATTAATTCATATTATCGCGAGTTCACTGTACCATGATATGTATAATGATATGACGGCAGTCAAATCATATTATTAATTTGTTTAATACCATATTGTTGCATAAATTAATTAGTTTTGTAATGTCAATACTTAAACTGAAGTCGATACATTTTCCCTCGTAAGTCCACCACAATCCCACAATTAGATATTGATTTGAGCATTTGAGAAGCAACACTTCAAGCATAAAATTATTACTCCTTCTTCTTTAACATGAAAGCTGTAATAAACACCTTTGAGGGTTAAAAGTAATTCAAAGTTTCTAATTTTCACAAGTGTTCCGACAGAGAACGTTTTCGTTGCATCAAATAAAAATTAAGGAAAAATCACTGATGTGTAAGAAATAACAAAGACACAATATAATCTAATACAATTAGAATATATTACAAGTGGCTGAGATTTTTTAAAAGGCTTGTCAATAACAAGAAAATGTATTTTTAGAAATAAGGAAAAACAAAAATAGCAAAACTCCAATTATGTTTCGAAAACAATAAAACTGAAAGATGAAAACGTTTGTAAGTTTTAAGAAATATGAACGTATTTTTGTTTTTAATTCGAATGAGCCAATCGTGTGGAAAATATGTTTATAAATGCCTTTATATTTACTTGCTTTTAATTTATAGAAAGCATTTTCTAGAAAGAGCATTTAAAAAGTAGTTCTTATGAAATACCTTTGGAAAAAACTGTTTTTGGAAATATATTTTTTATAACTTATTTAAAGAAGGGCGCTTTTCCAAAAGTAGTCTTTTCAAAAAAGTACCTTAAAAAAATTCAATTTAAAAAATTACCCAGCAAAAACTTGGTAACGCCTTCTAGCTATTAAGATAAAAATACCTTTCCACACAAAATACATACCGTCGGCATTACTTGATGGTAGTTATATAACTACTTACTAGTAAATAAACAAGTAAATTATTCTCTGAGTAGCGTAGTATCAGAGCGTGCGGCTATCATGCGCATGGTCAGCTGTTCAACTCCAGCCGGACAAATAAAATTTTTCCCAAAAATCCATAGGAAGAGCAATGCTTGGAGAATCTTTAAGAGGTCGCATAAGAAGTACCTCGTTAAGAGAATGAAGAAAAGTGACTGTCATGGTACAACGAGTTACAAAAGTAAAATAGCGCTGGTCAGGACGCGGAGCTCGAGTGAATGACAACCGGTAGACAAAACATTTACTAGAATGGAGACCTGCTCGTGTAGAAGACTAAAGGAACAGATGCAGACCACGGACGAGATGGAACCATAAAACTAACAAAGTAGTAACAAATTGGATAAATGTGGCACAAAACAAATGAACATGGAAACAACTAGAGGAGGCCTTGTGGACGGAATGAAGCGGCTTTTATATGATAATGATGTGGTAAGCTCCAATGAGTTCGCCATGTTTAGCTAATGAGTTAAAATGTCGAAGTAGAAGCCGAGGACACTTTTAGTGCAGTTACTATTTTAACCACTGTTCCAATGTAACTACAATCGTGCGTTTTAAATTTTCGCTTCTATAAAATGGAAGATACAGCAAAACATGAGCTGCTGGTTAAGTTGTTAGAAAAACATCAAGTAGTACATTCACTTCATTCAAATTGTCTGAAGCGAAAAGAATGAACTTCATATATTTGTTAATATTTGAACTCATTACAATGTCATAAAGAGAAAACGGTAGGAAACTTGGGAAACTTCCCTTGAACATTTGTCTTTAGATTAACAAATAAACAAAATTGGCAGAAAACGTGGAGCGCTAAACTTGATTTTACGTTATAATAATGATAATTGATTTTACATTAGAAAATCCAAAATTGTAGGGGAACGTGATACGCTTCAGATTTTATTAAACATTGTTCTTACATAAAAAAATCCAAAATTGGTGGGGAACGTGAAGCGCTTTAGTTCTTGTTAACACTTGCTTATACATAAAAAAATAATATAATTGGCAGAGCATATTGAACAGATCACGTTTTGTAAACAATAAACCAAAATTGGAGGCGAACATGGAATATTTCAATTTTTGTTGAAAGTCAATTTTACATAAAAAAATTATTCCAGAGATCGTGGAACACAACCTTTAGTTGAAACGTGATTTTGCATAAGAAAAACTTGGAATGGCTTCACTTCTTGATATGAGTTAATAAAAAATTAGAATAATAAAAATGCGAAATTGGTGGTTACGTAGAACGTCAGTTAAACAGTGAAGCAGAAATCAGCGAGGGGACATGCGCTACTTTATTTTTAATAAAAATTTCATTTTACTTCCCATCTAATTGCCGTATATGAAAATCGACTTTAGGAATTAAGGCTTTTCAAAGAAATATCTTTTAGAAAATTAACTTTCAAGCAACTGCATAAAAAACATATTTTCTTTACTGAATTTAGAAGTGAAAGACATCCTTGAAAATTAGTGTTGTGTTTTTGTCGGTGTTTATTTAATAAATTTTAATTAAATTTTCATTAAAAACATAATTTAACATTAAATTCATATTTGAACGTGTGCCAAACTCACAGCAGTAAAGAATGAATGAATGAATGGATGAATGAATGAGTGTGGGTGATAAATGATGACTCCGTGTCACGTTAAATCTCATGTGCTTGCATGTGTTTTGGTATTAAGGGAATTCCTTTTAAAAAGGTGTTCATCACACTCACACACAAACGCACAATTAAATATGGATTTACATTTGAGAATTACTTGTGTATTTGTTGCTGCTTCATTGTTCCAACATACATTTGATGTCGGTGTCGGTGTCGGTGTCGTAACATTAAATAACAACGATTAAGTTGACATCAACTTCGCTTCCTGTTTTTTTTTATTATTTTTTATTTGAAAGCTTTGATTCTTTCTGTTCATTTAACGGCAGCGATAGCACAATGACAAGTAACTTCATTAGAATTTTCAGCAGTCTCAGTTCGCTTCACTTTACCCACCGTCTGCGCTTGTGATGATGCTGCTATTTGTATTGTCGTTTCTCATCTGTTTGCCTTTCAACAAATTACATTTTTTTAGCAACATCATTTTATATGTGTTTTTGCTGCTGCTTTAATATTTTATTAAACATTTTACAAATTCATTTTTCATGTACGACGACATTGTTACTGACGTGTTTAAAGATTTTAAGTAAAAGGTTTTCATATTTAACTTGTTAACAAATTTTTGAGAAAGTATAATAAAATGAAGCGTGTGTTCAACATTAAAATTTGTACCTTAAGAGATGTTTTTTTTTTCATTTTAAAAATGTATATGAAAATTCAAGTGGCACATGTTTTTAAATTAGATATTTCACTTTTAGTAGTTTTAACTATTTGAAATGCCACATCTAATGAAATGCTCGTGTTTCATATTGAGATCCCCAGGTGCAAATAATGCCTAAGAAATGTACGAAATATAACACATTAAATTAAATATTGTACTGTTGAATAACTCCTAGTAACAGCAATTTTAATAATATTTTGTATAAAGTTTACGTGTTTGAAGGAAAGAATGTTTGTAAAGAACGTTTGTATCCTATTAGAAAAAAACTATTACTTATGAATAGATTAAATGTTTTTTTGTTTTGTTGTTTTATAAACATTTTGTCTTATTATTTCTTACAGCCTATGAAATGCTTAACTTAGCCCCAAGGCCATAAGTTTGTTAACGAAAGTATCAAATAGTTTGTTTGATAAGTAAAGACTTTCTGCGTAGCAGGCCTTCGGCACTGCTTAATGATTTTTTGTATCACGTTATGTTCAATAACCTCTTCGCGGATTAAAAATGTTCTGAACCTGAAGCCTGCTAGGCAAAAACTCTTTGCTTGGTGAAGCCGCTATTCGACGTACCGAGACTAGAACTCTTTTAAGTTCGACCGCAGGGCGGCTATTCAGACAATATTTTGTAAGTGATGCCGGTGCCCGGAATTCCACTGAGGGGAAAATCCATGAGGGTGGGCGAAGGCCAACTATACAAAAAATCTTTTGTCAGAGAAGTTAGCTTAGAAAACACACAGTAAATTTTTATTAAAAAAAATTAAATGTACAGTCGCCCAAAAAATTTTGTAGTTCTTTAGACATTTTTAAAGTTTGTTTAACCGTTTAACCGTAATGAATAGTTATAAAAAGTTTTATTAATGACAGCTCTGAAAGCTGTTTACGGGATTTTAACAGAATACACTATTATTAAAATGCAGTAATTGACGAACAAGGACTATGTACGTTATAATAAGTGCGTTCGAGTAGCCAAAAGTTTTTACAAATTTTTACTGAACTTTACTGCATTTGACTAAATTGCGTTCGATTACGCAAAATACAGTAAATGGAAACACAAATTGATTGCGTAAAGTGACAGTTCATGGCTGAGTATTTACAAATTTTTACTGCAGAAATTTCTTGTAGTAAAATTTAGTAAAAGCAAAAAAACATATGATTCAACAAAAGTAATAAAACAAAAAGTATACAATTTGTGCAAAAATTATATAAAAAAGAAAAACTGAAATAAAATAGTAAAAATAACAAGTGAACAATTATTTTTAAAATATTCGTTCGTTAAACATGTATATTAGGGGTATAACCAAATTTTGACTACAGCCCTACGCGATAGCGAATGTTATTTACGAAAACAATTCTTTGAGGTCCTTTGAAAATAAAAACCTCACCCACAGAAGCGATTTTCTAAAATCTCTAAAGAAAAAAATGTAATAAAAAAAGTTTTGATATTATTTTTTTAATAGGTCTTTTCCATTAGCAATCTTGATTAAAAATGAATAGGTCAATTCAATAATAATTTCATAAAAAACTGTGAGTTTTTGGCTAAATGTATATGTACAAAAAAAAAATAAAAAATAATAATTTACCAACTTTACCGCGTTTTGTGTGAAAACCGCAAAAAATTAATATAATTTTTCTTTATAGTTTTCAATGAACTATTCGACTACGCTAGGGCCATTTCGATATTTACAAAAAATGGGAATAAGTTATACCCCTAATGTATATGCCTTTTAAAAGGACTTAAATGTTGTGAAAACCATTTACAGAAATTTTCGTTGTTTTATTTTAATTCTTTGGAGTTGTGAATATGCTAAGAGCCCTTTTCCACGATCAAAGTTTACTTTGACAAAGTCTTTTCAATTTTCTTTTGAACTTTGTTTCGCTTCTCCACACGCAAAGTTTACTTTGAAAATTTTGTGTTCGTTTGTTGAAGGAACATGCAAATAAAACACATACACGTACATGCCTCATACTCATACTCACCCCCTTTCTTCTTTCCCTTATCATCAACAAACACAAGACTTTGCAAAGTAAACTTTGACCGTGGAAAAGGGCTCTAAGTATATGGTTACTTAGTACTGCACTTGTTTTTAAGGTAATCAATATCAAAAACAAATAATAACATAAGTTTGAATAAATTTAATCAGACACAAATAAAAAAAATTAAATAAAATAAATATAATCACATGGAAAAGATTATGTAATAAATTGTTTATATTTTCTTATAATATTCTTGTTATAATAAATATTGCATGGAGTACCAATGAGAAAAATAGTTTAGTAGTCAAAAGTGTAAAAATTTTTCAACACTCTATTTATTTGCAAGCAGCCGTTTTATTAATCTTACTAATTTTTAAAATTTTTCCTTTCGCGTAATTTTTTGGGCAACAGCTTTTTTTGAGAGTAAAATTTTCAATTTACTCAGTAATTACTCGAACGCACCTAATAATAGTATACACTAAGAGCTGTTTTTCTTTTGAAAGAAAAAATTAATTAATTGAAATTAAAATGACCCAAATTTGTGAAATTCTACATCAAAACAAAAATTTTAAAAAATTCCTTGGTTTACCCACCAATTTCACTTCATTATTAATTCTGCTTTACTGTTCCATGTGTGAATTAATTTATTCATCTTTTCTTTTTCGGGGGCGCCTAAAAAGTATTTAATAAATAGAATCATTAATGCCAACTGTTTGCGGAAAATGATCTCAGATTACAAAAAACAAACTTACAAATATCCAAAAACCAAACGCCATTAACCAGCTTATAATAAATAATATTCTGCAAAACGTATTTTTTGGGTGACAATATGGTTTTCATTGAGATTAAAAGCCTGCTTTTCTGGCAAATTTTCTATGGAAGTAATAATAAAAAAGAAAAGAAACTTATTCAACGAGAAGAAAAATATGAAATCAATATGAAACCATAATGGCTTCAATAAATATCACTATGAATATTAAATATCATTATGAATCTTAACAATTGAGTACTTTCTACTAGTTGGGTTCCTTTATACTTTTGTGTTTTAAGTAATTAACAAGATACTTGAATGACAGTGCACAAGACCGACGACCATTCAAGTAAAACGGCAGGCAAAAACTAAAAAAAAAATAAGATACATTTTATATGTACAACAACGAATTATGAATATTAAAATGGATTATAATGGCTCAAAGAGTGTACACGGTGGTTTATGCAAACTAGAAGTAGTTTTTATTTAACAAACTCGGATATTTGAACCGGCTTACCGGTTGGTCCTCTATATTTTCTTCTTTAGCCGATGTAATTTAAAAGAAGTTGAGTGGTGCAAAGGTATCTACGCCTTGCAAACTTGTAGCTTTCCTTCATTGCAAAAACTAAAAAATAAAAAAAATCTTTCTGCAATTTTTTGGTCCAAATGCTTCCTTCTTCACTGGTTATGAAAACAGTTTTTAAAATTTTTTTTCGTTGAATTTGGTAAAAGTTTCGAAGCCACTAAAAAGACATTTTAATAAAATTTAAGCGAATACAATTATTCTTATATATTTTTTCGACCTTTTGTTTTTTTTAATTAATTAAATTAATAAAATTAATTTAAATTAATTTAATTTATTTTGAGCACTAGGTCAATTTTTTTTTAAAAACTGTAACAATATTTTTATTAAAAGCACCAATATTTCGTCACTTCTTTGTGTGGCTTCTTCAAGGATTTATAAAAATAAACAAATTAATAAAATCTTTTAATGTCACAAATTCAAGAAAAAAAATGTGTAAAAATTGTAAAATTTTATAATGCTTCCGGAAGATCAATTTTAATACTGCAACAGCTCCCAGTGTAAACATTACACCCTTTCAGGTGCACGATTTGATGTGGAATTATGGCTGATAGAGTTATCGGTGCATATTTTTGGAAAATACTGCCGTTTCCGGGACGGTATAGCGGACCATGTTGGATAATTTTCACTTTTGGTAGTTCTCAATAATCAACGGTTGGTCTTCTCTATTTTCTTCTTTAGCCGATATAATTGAAGACAATTTGGGGTAATTGCTCTGAGCCGTTAGAGCTTCTGTACATTATTCGAATATCATGCTTTCATCTCAATGTTATGCGTTTGGAGTATCGCAGTATTCCAGGTATATGTAGTTGAGGATGACTTTGTATTTGTGGCTGGAGTTACATGAACTTCCGCTCAAAGGACCAGAAACAGGGTTTAAACCGTACCACTGCGTTAAGAGTTTGTAGACAACTAGCTTAATTTGCGTTTAGACGATTCATGTCAATAAGACATGATTGCTACTTTATAGGCGAGAAAGAGACGTGGGGTAAAAGAAACGAGCACTCAGATGAATGTACTGTCGTTACGTTTTGTTTTCTCATTCGTAATTTTTAGCCAGAAGGTATTTGCTAGTAAATGTCGTCAACATGACATAACTTGTGTGAACAACAATTAAAGTTCAAAGATGAAAAAGTAAATATCATGTCAATAAGACATGACTCGTGTAAACGCAGACTTAATAAAATAATTTTATTTGACGCTGCACACTTTGCCAGCACCCGTTGTGGCATCTGTAAATTTGCTTTTGTGTTTTCACTTTAATGTGCTCCAAAAAACAAAACAAACAAAAAAACGCTACTATCTAATAATTATTAGGAAAAATTGCAAAGAAAACAAAAAAACGAAACAAGAATATATTACTTGGCCATTATTAACATTTTCTATGGCACTTCAATAAATAAAACAGCCAGTCCTTGGCAACTTACTATCATTGTGAATTAAACACAAACTGTGATATCAAGTGAAAATTACTATGAACACTTATAAATTTATACACAAAATACAAATTACATAACCACATACAAGTATGTATTTATATCAACTATTCGCATACGTATGTAGTAGTACTTATAGCACAATAGACTCTATGGGTAATTTGATAATAAAAGAAATAGATTTTCCTTTTTTCCTCTTTGTCTCGTTAATGTTGGCCATGTTTATGAACTCTGTGCTGATTGACATCATGTATCATAAGTGGTAGAGCAAATTAAATTGTAATATTAGATGATAATAACAAAGACGAGAGATGAATAACCTAAACGCAAAAAATTCTAGTTACTAATTGTCATTATTGTATGTATGTATGTATGCATGTATAGTATGTATGTAAATATGTAGTCACAAATAACGTTGCTATAAGGTTTTGTTCGAATGAATAATGATGTTTAACATGCATAATTTTAACTATAAAAACCACCAAATAATAGCAAACTAAAAAGTTTAACTTTAAACAAGTAAATAATATACAAATACCAACACGAAATCATTTATCATATGAGTAGATATTTCAGTGAAGATGAGCGACTCCCAAAGTGTTTTATTTGGCAAGCCGTGATGGCGATAATGTCCGGCCATTTGTTCATGATAGTGAAAAAATTGATATTTTAAAGGTGAATAACACAAAATTTTATTTTTAAAAATTTAAAATTTTATACAGTGCACAAATATAAAATACGAAAAAAACTGCGAGGCATAACAGCATCTTAATAACCAAACAAGCGCTTGGAACCAATCTGCTATGCTGATGCCGTTGTAATACTTTTAATGGGGACAGGATAATCTAAACTATTTATGCCACATGGTCGAGGAGATCGTGAATATGACATAAACAAATTTATCAGTTCGTGAATGACAACAGTTTTCTGACTGATCGTCAATCTGTATTTAGACCTCGACGTAGCTGTGTTACAGCCTTAACTGACGTACGGGTAATTGAGGATATTCGAGGCAACTTGGTTAGTGGAAAAATATATTTTCCCACTCAGAAGCTTTCGATACAGTGCACCATTTAATTCTTTGCCTTAAGCTAACTAAATTTTTCAATTTCTTCTCGCCCTCTATTGAATTAATTTAAATCTTTTGCCAATGACGATTCCATTTCACAGCCCTTATTAGTCTCAATGGCATCGACAGGAAAAAACAAAGGAACTTGAGCGAAAGAACTGTTTAAATATGGTTTTTAATCAACAAGCCGAACTACAAGCAGAGAGTGCTTTTAATGTTTTTACAAATAATTAGGAAACAAATTTTATTAACAAAATTTCTTTATTTGAGTTAGAATTAAGTTAATTTATTTAATTAGTATTTGCTTAAAAAATTATCAATAATTTATTATAATACATTATAAATTATGGATCAAAATATCAGATGAATTTATTTTTTTATTTTTTAATTAATTTGTTCAATTCACAAGCTCGTATTAACGTCGTATGTGTTGTGTAATCGTCTAATTACACAATATTGTATTTTTGTTGCTGGTAATATTCATACAAAAGTGTGTTACAATTATACGTTTGAATTTTATATGTTTTATAAATGGTTGTATTGAGGCCAGGTATGGAAAAAATTGTTAGATTCATTTGTGAAAATCTGTTAAATATGTGATAAGCAAACCCAGAGAATACATTCTGCTTAATGATAAGTATATACTTGATTCATTTCAATTTAATTTGCAAACCATATTAATTAAAATTGTTTGACGCGAAAAAGTTATTAACTGTTTCGCTTAAAATTAGATTTCTCATATCTGGTTTAATTTCATGGTATCAAAGAAATAATTCTTATAACAGAAAAAATTAAATATAGATGCACTTACTTGAATATATCATTAATATATCGAAATTATATTGGTGGCATAAGGCATTCATTAATTTATTTATTTCAGTTTTACTTTTCATGTTTTTTTTTCTGATTATGATTAAAAGAAATTTATTGTTCGACATAAATTATTTACTCACAATGAATTGACTACATTGAATTTACATTTAAAATCCAACAAAATGACGATACAACAAAGTTGTCTGCTCACAAGCACATAAACAAACATCGTATTTTTTTAAATGACAAAAATTAGGCTTTGCCAATCGGTTGTCGAAAACAACTGACTTCTACTGACAGGCTTATGTTATTTTCTAGACCTTATAGATTATAAGTACACTTTCATTAGCACAAAATTGTTCTCGAGATCGAGTAAGTATTAAGTCTAACTTATATTTGGTTTATATTGAAAGGAATTTTGAAGTTTTGACTCAAGATCAAATCTGAGTTTATATGGCATTTACACCCGACCAAAATCTAGTACTTAGTCTAAGTTTATATGTACAAGGAAACATTAGAAAGGGAAACATTTAGTTTGTGACATATTACGGGTGGAGAAGATAGCATCGGTGTTGTGTTCGCTTTGTGAAAATTTTCTTTGTTGACATTTACTTTGCTTTTACAAGTAATAAAAATATAAACGGAATGTTGCCGACAACATGTTCGTCTGTGTGATCGCGAATGAAAAAACAAAAGATAATTCCAGATGTTTTCCTTGCAAGTGTTCGCCTGTCTGAACTCGGAATTACGAAATTTCGAGTAAAATCTTATTGATTTTCCCTAAATTTCCCATACAAAACAAAATCTACTTCGTCACTAGATTTTGACAAAATCTTCCCAAAAATCTCTTAATACTTAGTGATGCAACTATGGTTTTTCCGAAATTGTAGTGAAAAATACCGCGCAGTACAATAACATTTCTTTGAAGGGTGTGTTCGCCACCTGTTTTGCATTTGAATGATCATTTTTTGCATGGAGTTTGACATTTGATAATGAAAATTCAAATCAACTGTGTCTCGCATGGATACAAAATCTTGAAAAATTTCACGAATAACCCGATATAAAAGGTGTAGATTTTGATAGAGATTTCAATTGAGATCGATTATATTTTAGTTTTGTATGAATGCCGTATAACCAACCCATTTCTTTCAATTTAAGAATAAATTCATTATTTTATTTTTTATTTGGAACAATTTATCATGCATTTATTTTTAGTTTTGATTAATAGTCTTGGTTTTTAATATTCAATTTGCTGCATAGAAATTCTTTCTTTTTTAGACTCATTTGGCTCAATATTTGGAATTTTTAAGAGATTTCCGCTCAAGAGATTTGCCCAACTGGGGGGGGGGGGTTGGCAAAAATTGGCAAATTATCAAGTGCCGTGAAGCAAGCCATGCTTTGGAGTTGTGGAATCAAACACGGCGATCACTTCATTTAAAGTAGATAAATTGGCGAGAAACTCAACGGAAAAAAACCCCCAAAAAAACTTGGCAAATGGGCCTACGAGTAAGAGAAGTTTGGGAATCTATTGTTCAGATGTTCATAAAGTGTGCAACATTATGACATGTCATTAGCCAAATGTTATTTAATGGTTGACATCGTTTGAAAACATGAATTTTCTGTGGTGTTCCAATGATATGTCACTACTGAGCGAGAGAAAATATTATACATGAATATTTATGAGTTTATGAGCTGCTTTTTAATTTGCATGTGTGTGAGTTGAATGTTCGTACTCGTATTTGTGTAAATTTAAATGTGCGACAAAATGAGATAAATTATCTTGTATTTAGAAGGAATTTCTTGTTAAAGGTGTAATGAGATAGTAAGTTTCTTTCCCTGTAGCCCTTTCTACTTTTAAACAGCTGTAAAGGGTGTCAGCTAGTAAATCGGCGTTTCAAAAAGAAACTGCCCAAATTGGAGACTATAATTAATAAGGCAGGCAAGGTTATTGCCGGTTTTGCTTTATAATTTCAAATCCGACTTTATTCATAAATGTTCTAGCTTATATACTCTAAAATCTTATCTATAATTGAGTGATTTCTAAATCACTCAATGTGTTTCAAATTACTATTGTTTTACTATTTTAGAATAAAGTATTTAAATGTACAACGTAGTCATATTTCAAAAATGTGTCGCCAATTGACAATCACAAAGCAATCCAAAACGTATCGTAATTTTTGACCATGATACTTTTGTTCTAGTTTGCTTTGGTGGTCTTTAGCCAACTTCAACACATTTAAATGAGTGTCACCCTACTTGGTTGAAGTTGATATGCACACACTATGAATGCTGTATGACTACATGTGGTATTATGATTTATTGGGAGGTGTACTTAAAAGATGTATGTTATTTATACAACACCTCCCCTTTCCAAAAAAAAATGATCTTGCTATGGTTAAGAATAGCAAGATTATTTAAACAGAGTAAAAAGAAATTAGTGCGGTAAAGTAAATCTGATGATGCTGGAGGTTACATGTATTACTTAAAAGTACGTATATTGACTTAACTCGTTAACTTAGACTTTAAAATATAATTGTAGTGGAATTTTATAACTTATGTTAAAGATATTTTAGTATATAGTTTATAGTATATTTTTGCTAATAGTAATTTAATAGAAATTTTTTTTTTGTTTATTATTATTAAAAGAAATAAATTTTAATGCTTTAGCATTAAATGACTGACATATCTTTATTTTTATGTGTTTTTACATGATTGCTTGTATTTAAATGTTGTAATGTTATTGTTTAATTTTTACTTGCTATGTTTTAACCTATCCTTATGAACTAGTATTATTTTATTATTTTCTATTCTTATTTTATAATTATTATTTTCTTCTATGCCTATTATTTTATATGGACCTTTATATACATTTGATAATTTATGACGCGCTTCGTTTTTCAGAAATACCAAATCATTTATTTTAAATTTAACGTTTTGTGTTGCTAGATCATATCTTTGTTTTTGACTCTCTTTTCGTTTTGCTAAAGTTCTGTTTGCTGACTCATAGGCTACTTGTAATTTATATTTTAATTCTTTTACATAGTCATCATAGTTGTAAATTGGATCTATTCTGCTGTTGGTTAGTGGTTTCAGGATTTCTGGTTGTTTTCCGAAAACTAACTCGAATGGACAGTAGTCATGGGCTGTGGATGGTGTGTTATTATAGCAATATACGAAGTATGGGACCCATTGATCCCAGTCATTTAGTGACTTTGTAATATATGAGCGTATATACTCATTAAATGTTCGGTGTGATCTTTCTATTGTTCCTAGGGTTTGGTGGTGGTATGGTGTAGAATGCCTCAATTTTATGTTCATTAATTTGGTTAATTCCTGCAGCACTTCGTTCTTATATTCTGTGCCCAGGTCAGTTAATATTGTATTTACTGATCCATAAACCAAAATGAGGTGTTCAAATATGGTTTTGGCTATTGTTTTTGCTGACTTATTTTCTATTGGAACGGCTATTAGGTATTTTGTTAGGTCACATATGATTGTTAATATATATTGCTTGGAAGTTTCTGTAATTGGTAATGGTCCTACCGTATCTATTACTACTGTATGGAATGGTTTGATTGGTGTGGGAGTAATGACTAAAGGTGCTTTTATATGCTTAGTTGTTTTATTGGCTTTGCAATTTACACAACTTTTAACATATTTGGTTATATCCCTTGTCATGTATTTCCAGTAATAATGTCTGCGAATTTTATTGATCATTCGAGTGATCCCTGGATGTCCTCCATAAAGTGGATCTTCATGGAATTTTTTCATTATTTTATTTTTCAATGCATCTTCTTCTATAATTTCAATTTTAGGGGTGATTGCAATCTTCAAAAATTTCAAATATTTATTGCCCTTTTCTTTTATTTCATGTATCGATACTTTCTTAAATATTTCATCATTTAAAGATAATTGTAATTCTACAATGTTATTACTACTGGCTTGTTTTTCAAGCTCTTGAAATAATTTATCTAAATAAATTTTTTCATTAGTAGTATATTGTTGTTTATTTATAGCTAATAGAGATTTTCTTCCCTTTAGTACTAAACAACCTAGATTGTTAGTTACTATTGTAGGTAATCTCCTAGCTTTGCGCGCTGAAATTTCTTCATATACTTGTATTTTATTAATGGGGCATTCGTTTTGCAATAAGTTTTTGTCACTTTTGGGTCGGGTTTTTGATCTAGTACTTACTGTGCGTATAACACAAGTTTTGATTTCATCGAATGTAATGCGAGACAATGCGTCGGCCGTTACATTATCTTTGCCTTTAACGTATTCGACTTCGAAATCATATTCTTCTAGGTCTAACCGTACTCTAGTAAGTTTTGAAGAAGGATTCTTCATTGAAAATAAATATGTTAGCGGTCTATGATCCGTCTGAATAATAAATTTTCGACCATATACATATGGTCTAAAATAGTTGATTGCCCAATGTATGGCAAGTAGTTCTTGTTCTATAGTAGCTTTATTTGATTCTCCCTTAGTGAATGATCGTGAAGCATATGCTATTGGTAACAATGTATTGTCATATTTTTGACTAAGTACAGCGCCACATGCTATTTTACTGGCGTCAGTAGTTATATAGAATAGTTTTGAAAAGTCTGGGTATTGGAGTAACGGTGGATTTATTAGTGCATTTTTTAGTTGTTTGAATGCGTTATTGCAGTCATCTGTCCAATTGAAAATTTCTTTCTTTTTGCTTAGATTATTTAAAGGTTTGCTAATAGTTGCAAAATTTTTAATGAATTTTCTGTAGTAGTTGCAAAACGCTACGAAACGTTTAGTTTCATCTTTATTTGTTGGTTTCGGATAGTTTTTAATGGCATTGTATTTATTACTGTCCGGTAGAATTCCGTTGCTGGTGCATTTGTGACCCAAAAATGTCACATCATGACAGAAAAATTTGCATTTCTCGGGATGCAATTTTAAATTGAATTTTTGGCAAGTTTCAAAAACATCTTGTAAATTTTTTATCATGTGTGCAGTTGAACAACCGACCACTATTATGTCGTCCATATACAGAAATACACTTGATGGTTTTAAGCCTGAAAATGCCATTGTCATCATTCTTTGGAATGAATTTGGGGAAACTTTTAGGCCAAATGGTAGTCTTTTGAAGCGAAATGCTCCTTTGTCCGTTGAGAATGATGTAATGTCTCTGGAGCTTTCATCCAGTTCTATTTGATGGAAACCTGACATAAGGTCTAGTGTCGAAAAATACTTTGCTTTGCCTAATTGGTCTAAAATATCATCAATGCGTGGTAGTGGAAATTTGTCTGACAGTAATTTTTTATTGACTTGGCGATAGTCGATTACTAAACGCCATCTTTTGTCTGCCGATCCTGGCAATGGTTTTTTAGGGACTAATAAAATGGGACTATTGTATGGTGAACATGATGGTTCTACTAGATCATCTGTTATTAGTTTTTCAACCTGCTTTTCTATTTCAGTCCTTTGTGTTTCCGGTATCCTATAATTTTTTATGTACACTGGTGTTTCATCACACATTCTCAACTTTTGTTTATAAAAATTATTTTTAGAAATTGGTTCCGATTCTAATCCAAAAACATCAGTATATTTTGAACATAATTTAGTTAATTCGTTTTTCGCTATGTCCGGAAAATTTGCTTTTAATTTGTCAAGTATTTCTTTTGATCTAGGTTGAATTCCATTTTTATTACCTAATTTGACAACTTTGCACTGATCTACGGATTCATAATTTAAATTTGGCATGTTGATTACCTTAGTGTTATTGGAAGTATTTACAAAACAAACTACTGGATTATTTAAGTTTGTGAGAGTATTTGCTACAAAGACCTCATCATCAATTTGTTGATGTGGAATTAATACTGACTTATTGCCTTTGGGTAGTTTAATTTCTTTAGCTACTTCTGATCTTGCTGGTAAAACAATTGTTCCACTTTTTGGTCCTCCTAGCATCGGTAATTCAATTGAACAATTGGAATATGGTCTAATTATAAATTTACTACTTGAGGGACCATAATCTATTATACAGTTATATTGACGTATGAAGTCAATACCCAAGATTCCATCACATGGGATTTGGAAATCATTTGGTACTACGTGTAAGTTATGCAAAATTGGATTGGTGTACTCTTTGAAATTAAAAGAAATTAGTGTTGTTCCTAACGCTGTTATGCTACCTTGTCCAATACCTCTAATTTTTGTTTTATGTGTTTCATCTATTTCACCATGAATAAATTTACATTTGAGGAGTGAAATATCCGCTCCAGTATCTATTAGAAATGTGATACTAGTGTTGTTAGATGTAATATTAAGTTCAATAAAGCTACATAAATTTAAGTTTAGAGTGCAAATGCTTGAGTAAATATTATTATAAATATTTTTATCACTTTTACCACTTGTGGGCTCAATGCCCCCAGTTCTTACTGGGGGACCTCGGAGTTTTCCGAAGTCTCCAATGTATGTACATTACGGTGTCCTTGTTCATTTCTATTGTTGCCATATCTGAAGTTATTATTTCTATTTATATAATTATTAGAAGTATTTCTTACCCTATTATTATTAAAATTGTTATTGTTGCTATAAGTCCTATTGCTAACAAATCGCTGATCATTCCTGCTTCTGTTTCTAGTGTTAGAAAATCTACTATTGTACCTATTGCGGTTTGAGAATTGTTGTAGATACCCTTGGTTTGGTTTACTCCTACAGTGTAGTATATTTGTTGCTGATGGTCCAGGCTGTGAGTTTAGTATCTTTGTAACTACTTGCTCAATGCTTGTGAAATTTCCTGCTTCTATAATTAATTTAGTACGATCCGAATTGACATTTCTTACTACAGCCTTAACCGTGGCTTGTACAGCATACTTGCTTGCGGTTTCTTCAGGCAGTCCGTCTGATATATATGCAGAGGCAAGTGATTTAGATAATGTTTCAATTTCTTGAGCGAATGCTGTAGTCGTTTTGTCAGCCTGGCGTGTAGCCATTAATTTGGACATCAATATTTCCGCCGATTCGCCTCTTATGCTTGTTTTTAGTTTTGATATTATTTCAGTGATGGTATTTAATCCATTAATCGTGGCTCGTGTGTTGCCGCTAATTTTGGTGTGTATTAGCTGAACTGCTAAAAGTTCATGTGTTGCCTTTACCGTATCCAACAAGGCTAGAGCATCTAAAAATTTTTGTAGGTTTTCAAATCTTCCGTCGAATTCCGGCAAGATTTTTGAGGCCAGATCAATGAACTTCGATGAGTCCATTTTAGTGAAATTTTCTTTGGTACAAAATAATGTATTATTCAAATCAGAGGACTCTAAAATATCCTCGGCTTCTAAAGCTTTCTTATAAAATTGAAAATAACCTTTCTTGTCGAATTGAATGTCAAAGGTTGTAGATAACTTCGGTACTAATGCTTTTAATTTTTCATTTAGGAATTCAATAATTTCATATGCTTCTCGCCTATGTTGTTTAGTTAGGGTAAAGTCTATGTTATAATATGTTTGCAAAATGTTGTTGTAATGGATATGTATCAATTCTAAATGTCCTTGTATTGTGTTAGCACTTGGAATTTTGCGTTTATTAATACATTTGTATGATTTCAGAAACAAAGCTTTAGCATTTTCAAATTGAGTTTGTAAAATTTGCCAAGTGGGTGGTTCGGGTTGAGACATTAAATGAAATAGTATTTATGAAAAATATAGTTCTGTATTGTAAGTTCTGTCAAATGTTAAATTTATTAATCTTTTCCTCAAAAATTTTATTTTTGCATACCTATCACTGCTATTCTTTTGCCCATCATTTAATATATTTAATTTCTCTTATTAGTCATTACCTATATATATTTTTTTTTTTTTTTTTTTTACAAGTTAGTATTTTTTTTAATTTAATTGGGTCATTTTCAGTTTAATGCCCTTTTCAAAGTTGTCATTAATTGTGTTTTTAAATTTTGTATGTTTGTGTGTCGTACCATTCTTAAATTACATAAGTTCTTTTTTTTTCAAAATATTGTGCAATATGAAGTTCTTTTTTTTTTTGTTTGTGTTTTAAATTAAATTACTTGCACTTTTTTACTTGGATTTTTATTTTAACATTTCTTTTTTTTTTTTTTTATTATATATTTTTTTTTAATACAGAGTATTACGTAAGTTTGTGCAAATGTGGCTTATCCTTTTTATTGTTTTTAGTACAAAATTTATTTTGTATAAAAATTGTTAAGCATGTATTAAAATAATTTTGTATTCTATATTCTTTGGTTGTTTCTTGATGAAACCTTTTTTATATACTTTAAAATAATTATTAGTATGATTAATACTACGGTGATTAATAATATAATATCGATTTTATCAATTTCATTAATTGGGTGTTCAATGCGCGGGTTTTCTGTCTTGTCATCTTTTTCCGTAGCTTTTCCGACTTCGTATCCTGCAATTATTAAAGGTATTGAAGATAAAATTTTCTTCCACCACGTCATACTGTAGATTATTGTTTGTTCTTTGATAATTTTAGTTTTCGCTTGATCGCCAATCGTTCCTTCTTGTCGCCGCATAGATTTAACTTGTTGTAGAGTATGGCTACCTCTCGCTTTTTTTGAAACCGCTTGCCAGCGCGTTTCTTTTTCTTTACGGTTTTTTGCAGGGGTTGGCTTTCTGTTTGTATTTTCTTTTGCTGTCTTCGTCTGTACTCCTCTATAGTTATTGGCTTTGGGCCGGCGTTGATAGGTAGAGGTTTGTAGACTGGTGCTGTTGTATTTGTAGGAGTTGGTATGTATTCTTCCCTAAGGTATTGTTCCCATCGGTTGAATATTTTCTCAATTTCTTCTTCCATAAAAAAAATGTTTATTGGAATTTTGGTGAAAATGGGGAAGAGAAAAAAAAATTTTTCCACGGGGGTTAAAAGATGGTCCTTTTAGGACTTCGGATGAAATGATGTTTTTTTTTCAGTTTGAAATTTTAAAACTCAACATGTCCTGTCTCGGTCGCCATGTAATGAGATAGTAAGTTTCTTTCCCTGTAGCCCTTTCTACTTTTAAACAGCTGTAAAGGGTGTCAGCTAGTAAATCGGCGTTTCAAAAAGAAACTGCCCAAATTGGAGACTATAATTAATAAGGCAGGCAAGGTTATTGCCGGTTTTGCTTTATAATTTCAAATCCGACTTTATTCATAAATGTTCTAGCTTATATACTCTAAAATCTTATCTATAATTGAGTGATTTCTAAATCACTCAATGTGTTTCAAATTACTATTGTTTTACTATTTTAGAATAAAGTATTTAAATGTACAACGTAGTCATATTTCAAAAATGTGTCGCCAATTGACAATCACAAAGCAATCCAAAACGTATCGTAATTTTTGACCATGATACTTTTGTTCTAGTTTGCTTTGGTGGTCTTTAGCCAACTTCAACACATTTAAATGAGTGTCACCCTACTTGGTTGAAGTTGATATGCACACACTATGAATGCTGTATGACTACATGTGGTATTATGATTTATTGGGAGGTGTACTTAAAAGATGTATGTTATTTATACAACAAAGGTTATAAAGTGCAATGGGCGTAAATGAGAACACAAATGAGTTGAATTAAATACTTACAGATTGTGTGATACCAACAAACAAATTATTCTTGTTATTATTTTTGTTTTTGTTTCTAATATAATTTGTATTAAATGTTTGTTTCTAGTGCGGTATGAAATATATATTTTTGCATATTCAATTTAATGTGTGATGAAGCATGCAGCGGAAAAGTTTTAGTGCAGTTTAAAAAAATACAAACAGTTTGTAAAGGGTGGTTAAATTGTAAGGGCCGATGTTGAATGTGAACCACACCTAAACGCCAAGTTTTTTTTCCGAATTTTATTTGACATTTCTCTATTTCAGACTTACTCAATTTGAACCATGGAGAGATACACAATCCAAGAACGTGTTAAAGTTATTCAGGCTTATTATGAAAATGGGCGTTCAAATCAAAATGCATATCGTGCACTTCGGTATTTTTTCGATCAATTTAAACGTCCAAATGTGCCTACAATCGGAAAAATCGTGCAAAAATTTGGGAAAACCGGGTCTGTAGGAGATGTGAAAACATCAGTGCATGCTCGTACTGCAGAAAATATTGCTGCTGTTCGCGATAGTGTGGCTGAAGAGCCGTCCACCTCAACTCGTCGTCATGCCCATCAATTGCACCTCTCACGCTCGTCGTTGATGAACATTATTGGAGATATGGATGTGGACGATATGTGGTTTCAACAGGGCGGTGCCACTTGCCACACAGCTAACGAAACAATGGCTCTTTTGTTTGACAAATTCAATGGCCGTGTTATCTCACGTGTTGGCGATGTCAATTGGCCACCAAGATCATGTGATTTGATACCGTTGGACTTCTTTCTTTGGGGTTATTTGAAAGAAAAGGTATACGTCGATAAGCCAGCAACAATTCAAGACCTAAAGGATCAGATAATTCGGCATATTAACGGCATAGAACCTCAATTATGCCTCAGCGTCATCGAAAATTTGGACCATCGGATGGAGGTGTCCCGCCGAGGTCGCGGCGCCCATTTGGCCGATATTTTGTTCCATACATAATTGAGTAATACCAATACATCATAATAAAATAAAATTACAATAATTTCCTAAATAGTTTGTGTTTTATTCAAAATTAACATCGGCCCTTGAAATTTAACCACCCTTTATGTGTAGATATTTAATTAAATTTTGCATTCGCAATGGAAAAATTTATACATAAAATTTGTATTTCTCGTATTTTACCATTTCCCAGGTGATGCCTGGTGCCTGCTAATTAAATTTGTAAAAAGAAATGTGATATTAAATAATTAAAAAAAATGCGTTTTGAAACTTTTGAAAAATAAGTGAAGAGAAATTATTGCAAAATTTGATTTTAGAAATCGCTGTTTGCATTCCTAAGATTCTTGGTTATTTTATGATTTCGTTTTTTTTACAACCGTTTTCAAAACCTTAAATAAAACTTAATTAAAAACAAATATTTGTTTAAAAAATGTAATCAAATTTCAATAAATTATTTATTTAATTAAAGTACATACTTGTTGATATTGATGTGAATAGTTTTTTTGTTGTTGGTTGCATTTGTTATTTTATAAAATTTTCGCAAAATGCTAAAAATCTTCAAATGATATATTGAATTAAAAATTTCCACTTGAATGTTGAGAGAAATACTTGTTCATTTGTAGCAGATATTAAAGTGAATGCCATTTTTTGTTTGTTTTAATACAAACAGAAACTGTAATAGACTTGATAGTGTAGCATGCTAACAATGGATCCAGGAGACATACTCGTATCTCCAGGACAAAAGTATTGGTGTGATTTTTTCGATTTGGCGGTACCATCAGTTATTAAAAATAGTGTGAAATTTTTATGAATACTCTTAAAGGCTGGTTTATTTGCTCAAACAAATTTATTATTATTTCTTCTATAGAAATACATTTTGGCATCATAATTGTTTTTTCGAAGAATTATTAAGAATTTCTATGGGTTTTTGGTGATGAATGTGCAGGAAATTTTCTCAATTTATTTTCATACATATTGTTTTTTTATTAACTTGTATTTCGTGTAATTTTGTAATTTGAAATTAGAATTGTTCTGTGCACTGCACGTTTGATATTTGACGTGACCGTAAATTGGATTTTTTGGAAAACAAAAATAAAAAGACTTAAAAATTACCAAGAAGAGCAAAATAAAAGTTGTTATGAAAATCACTCAACAAAAATCACTCTCTACTTTGAACTTTTAAAGGGAATCAACCTGGGAACTGGGAAACTTGAATTGAACGACAAACATAAATAAACAAATTGACTTATCGTAGCATTATAAATGTTAAAAGCAAATGTCCACAAATTTTCTTCCACAGCCTGTATTGGAAATTTTGTCCACACTATAAGTAGTTTTTAATGCTGCAACATTTGAAAAATTCTATGCTGATGGCATTCGACATCAATGGAGTGGAAATCAGCAAAAAATAAAAAATAAATACAAATATAATATAAAGGACTTCTTAATGCAACTTCTTGCAAACATTATTTCATTTTCTGAGATTGAAGAAGGATGCTTAAATTTTTTTATTAAAGTTATTGATCCTATTTATTAAAATAAAAATTGAGATGCTCGTAAATGGGCAGTCAGATAAAAGAACAATAGTTGACAAAATAACTGATGGTGAAGAAATTATAAGTAATTGAAAAGAAGGTGAACGAGTTACAAATAAAAAGACAACACAAAAAAAAATTATGAAAAACTGTTTCTAATTTTTCCGAGAAAAGTTTAACTGAAATATCTAAAGTTTTAGTTTTTTTTTTTTGTAAAATCACAACATTAATTATTTCATTATTAATTTTTTATTTGAGACAGGATATCGAGATCTTTTTTCAGAGAATTAAAAAAAAACCTTTTGAAATTAATTATTTCACAAATTTTTGAATTTTTTGCAAAATTAAGAATTTTAAAATTTAGTTTTGTGAGAAATTCCGATTTTTTTTTTCGTAAAATTTGGGGTTTTTTATTTTGTAAAATCTAGATTCTTTGGTGAAATTTAAGTTCTTTAGTGGAGCTATCGAATTTTGAATAAATATTTTGTTTTATTATTTTGTGTTTAAATTTAAGAGATGAAATTTGTGAGCTACTTTTCACTAGTGTTGCCAGTGGTGATGGTGAAAGAGAAGCTTAAGCAGGCTTAGAAAAGGCCCGAAACAGCCTAAGAGCCCAAGATAAAAGGTTTAATAAATGCTAAGCAACTTTTAATTAAAATTTTAAATTCTACTAACAAAATTAGTCTTCAATGTGGCGCTTTTTACTATCTAAACTTTCTTTTGTAATACAATTTGTTTTACCAAATTTTGGAGACAATTATTTTATTTTATTTTTGTTTTCTATACAATCATGAACATTTTTAAATAATTTAGACCATCTGTTGGGAATATTTTTTCTGATGTGTACAATAATTTCAGGAAAAAAATGTATATTTCTTAAATTTATATTTTGTCATTTCAACATGTAGAAAAAACAGTTTTATTCATTAAAAAATAAAGAGGATAAAATTTAAATAAATAAAATTTATAATAACACTTAAATACTGGTGTTGGTGTTTCCATTTTTTAATTTTAAAGTCCTGTTTGGAAGCAATCGGCGAAAATAAAAAAATTGTGTGCAAATAAAAAAACTAAATGAAAGTAAATTAATTTAGTGTGATTATAATGGTTTCTTTAATCCAAAGTGATTATTATTTTTGGCTAAAGTTCAACCGAGCCACCTAAACAGTGGCGGATACATGGAAACACACATGAACACTGATGATGGGAGTGTAGCGGCTCCCGAAAAACAACGTTGTTTCTGTTCTGCCGTGTAAGTTGAAATAAATTGGTGTTAAAATTTTCCCTTGTTGCTTTGTTATCTCATGTCCAATTCTTTCTGACTAAAAATGTTACGAACTTTAGCCAAAAATAATAATCACTTTGGATTAAAGAAACCATTAACAACAAAATTGTTCGAAAATAATCACATTAAAGTGTGATTATTTTTCGAATAGATTGTTAGTGGTTTTAATCCAGAGCGATTATTATGCTAAAGTTCGTAACATTTTTGTAGTCGGAAAGAATTGGATATGAAGCAAAAATATTATGAAGGAACAATGGAAAACTTAACACATCAGTTAATATCAACTTACACGGCGAAACAGAAACTACGTTGTTTTTCGGGGGCCGCTGCACTCCCATCATCAGAGTTTATGTCTGTTTCCATGTATAAATAATTTAAGCCATTTTGTTCTTTCCATTTTGACTTTTGAAAATCCCGTACAAATAAGTAAAATTATTTTTTTAATTAAATTCTAAAACTCCATTATTGAATAAAATTTTTTTTAAACACAAAACATTTTGTCCAGGCGGCAAATTGCGGCATTCAATATCGAAGGAAATTACCATACAAATTAAAAAAAATTTTGTATGGCTACGGGATTTTTCAAGAAAAACTTTGTTTTCTAAAACAAAATAAAACAAAAAATTTAGATGAAGCTGATTCAAATTTTTATTGCATTACGAAGAGAAAAGTTTGGCAATTATGAATGAAAAATAATATCTGGCAAATGTCCAGCATGACCTCGCTGACAGATGTCGATTCTTTCATCAAAGTTTTTAATCATTTTTTGCCAGAATCGTGGCTTAATAAAGCCACAGATTTAGAGTTTAAAGGCTGCAATCGATTCGATTGGATTTTTGTGAAATCGTGGAATCGGGAAATTTGGTTTGCAATATATTGAACATGGCTACGGATCAAAAACTTCAACTTTCTGCAATGAAAATTCCATGGAAAAAACATAAAAAATGACTCGAATATTCTCTATTTCTGTAACACATTTTCAGGATCTGAGGGACTTCTTTGAAACTTGTTTTTTTCTTGGGTGCCTAAACTCGTGAATCTTTCCTAAAGTTTGCCATGAAGCATTACAAAATAAATCTTGAATTTTTGGCTAGAAAATATAATAAATAAGAAATCATTTAACATTATGATTTTGCTGCCAAAAGGACTAACAAAATTTAAGAGCCTTAATTTTTGTCTAGCTCTCGCTGGATGGTAATTATAAATTTTTTCCCATTAAATATATGAAAATTTATTGTTTATTTTATGTTTTATTTGAGAAATAGCAGATAAATTGTAGAGAATAAAATAAACGAATAAAATTGTATGCATATTCATTAGATTTATTTTCAAATTTAGAAGATTTGATTCCAAAAAATTAATCCTACACAGTTTTTATAACTTGTTTACAACTTTTAATAAGCCACAACTGACATTTGCCTTTAATGAAACAAAAAAATTAAAAAAATAAAAATATTATATTTATAGTTTCAGTAGTAAAACAGAAATTAAAATTGCACAAAAAATATGTTATGGTTTCATATAAAATTTATGATCTTTGGAAACAATTATCTTTGCAGCTATAAAATAAATGTCCTTGATAAACTACATAGATTCCTGTCATCCAACACCTTCTACATCACTAAACTTTTGGGTCTAAAATGTTGGTGTCAACATAAAATACTGATTTATTTGTTTAACCCTTTAAAACTACAAACAAACAAAAAAAATAGAATTAAAACTTTTATCATGTTTTGTATTAAACAATTTTCACAAACCTAATTAAACTACAAGATACGAGTAGTCATATTTTATGACCACTATGTCCCTGGTATCACAAAGTTTGTTGAATAAAGAAACCTTGACAGTAGTCCTGCACCAAAAATTCAATTCATTCAAGTAAATTCCATCAAGTTATTTTTTGTTTTATCTCAGTTATTTTTTTATGACACGCAATGACGAAACGAAATCAAGTGTTTTTTTTTATTATAGAACGAGTACTTTTACTTTCCCTCTTTATTTTGTGTTCGACTGTTTTGTTTTTTTTTTGTTGTTGTTTTGTTGTTTTTTCATTTTTAGGTCTCAAAAAGTTTAAGTATGTTTATTCTGTGCGTAGAAGTATGTAGTATACGCATTTGGCTATCTGTGGTGTGGTTGTTGTTTACATTTTTCCTTCTTGAGGCATTGAAAAGTTTGCCATCATTATTACTAACAACCCCTTCACTGCGGCTGGGGTACACATAGGTTTGTTATTCTATTTGTAACATTAATTTATAATATTTTCGCTTTGAAATGTCTTTCGCAAGGGACACAGGTAACGTGAAAGTTTCGTAGCGGTAAAATCGGTCAATAAATATTCGAAATATATTCCAATAAGGGCGATTGCCTTTAATTTCTTAAAACATTTTTATCTAGTTTTTATTTTTGAGCCCCCGACCAAAAAAGAAAGATGCTCTTGTAGTCTGAGTCTGTGTATCAGTTTGTTCCATCGTAGATCCAAAATAGTTGGACCTATTTTGATGTAATTTATAGTTGTGTAAAAAGTGACTTCACCTTCAAGATGAAAATCAGTTAAGTTTTTTAAAGGTTGTCTGTTATTATTGTTGTTTTTTTATAAAAATTATGAAAAAATAAAAAGTTTAGTAAAAATACAAATTGCTAGAAAATTCTAAATATTAGAAAACAAAATTAAAACCACAAAATATAAATTTCCCAATTCACAACCCATTGTAAAAGTTGTAAATTGTAAACATCAATGTTATTGGTAATTTCTACATAATCATGTTTATACGCAAATACTTATATGAACAGCATTTGTACAAGTTACAACTTCTACAAAAGGTTGTGAATTGAGTAAATGTATTTGAATAATAATAAATAATAATAACTGATAACTCAGATTTCAGCGGAAATCAAAATTCCAACAAAAAATCTAAATATCGACAGCCAATCGTAATTTCTATAAGATATCGAGTTACGCAGCTAAATATAAGACAAAATATAAAAAAGTGTTTGGTTAAATAGTTGATTGTCCAACAATCCAATATCCATCTCACAAGTAATAAAAACTGAAGTCATGAACGCTGATGATGTTTGATGTTGCGATTTAATGAAAATAGTACTATTCCGCGATGTTAGTGTAATGATTCGAGTCGTCTTAGTATTCTTTGAATAAAAATAATTTGAAGAAAAAATTTAACCTTAAATGTCATGTCCGGGATTTGAACCAGATTCAGAATAGTAAATAATTTATCATTTAAATTGAACCACAACATAAAAAACCAAAATTGCACAAAGAATCTAATATTCAAAAGGTAAATTTTTCTCAAATTAGAAACTTTGCCAAAAAATAAAAATTTCGTTATTACTTTGCATTTGTTATCTTCAGTGGAATCCAGCTGTGAACCTGCCGAGTTATCGTAGTCGATTGGCAGTTATAACCTCCCTACATTGAAAACCCGAAGGATTGTATTCAACATAGCATTTTTCGTAAACATGTTTCAAGGGAAAATTAACTCTATTTGTCATTACAGGGAAATAAACATCGACATTTGAAACAGGTGATTTTGATCATATGAACTCCTTCGTTTATGATTTCATAGAACAAAGTTCATGAATATCGACCCATTCCGTAGAGTTTGTTCAGATATTAATAAAGTTTATGATCGCATTGATTTATCGGACAACGTTAATATTTCTCAGAGAATACTTATACCTTTTTTAAACTCCAATGTTTATTATTAATAGGCAAACATATTTTTTTAGACCACTTTTACGGCCGTGGCATTGAACCGATTTGAGAAAGATTTATATGTTTTTAAAGGTCTTTTGCATAGATGTGCATAATTTTAAGTTTGTTAAACTGTGTTAAGGTTTATTGAAATGAGATTTTTATGGCTTGAGTTCAAATCTGAATTTACCCATATCTTCTTAATTTAAGAAATTATTTTTGGATAAATTCATTATTTTATTAAGAGAGTACTTTCTTTTTTTTTTATTTGAAACAATTTATTCATCAGACTAGCAGAACGGATCAGTACTGATTTCGAGGTCGCTACACCATCTCATCAGCGTTCTTTGTTCGATTTTACCACTTTTGACGGTGGATACTAGTAACTAGGAATATCAACTATTTAAACGTATTATTTAACGAATTAGAATACGAAAAGTGCAACTTATTCATTTCTTACAAGTTAAATCAATTTCGGTTAGTACGAAATTCCATCTCTGATTTTTAATTATTCCAAATATTCTCCAAATATTCTCATACTCTCTTGCTTTTTCCAAAGCCATTGGCTTTGAGATCAAGCAGTTTTCCACTTTTGTTTACTTTATTTTTGTCTTGTAGTAATTGTAATTTATGTATTATGTTTGTATTGCACAGCTGTAGTTATAATAACTGCAAAGGAATAGATAAATAAATAAGTAAAATAGACCTTAGCCCCCGCACATGGTCGTATAGCGTACTAAGCAATTCGTCTAGATATCGCAAGTTCGATTCTTGCTATTTATTTATTGATATTGATATGGAAAAAGAATAAAACATTAATTTGTTGCTGGGAATAGCACAAGAAAATAAAATTAAAAGTGCCACTTGCTCGCGATATTAGTTCAAAAAATTCTGTGCGCATGCTACTGTAGCACAAAAAAGTATTTGGAATATTGTGCAATGAGATGTTGGTTTCATTAAAAATTTGCAACCCTCAAGTGGTAATACAACCAAGTTTTACAAATATTTCTAGTAGCAGAACAATGATAATTGAAAAATTAAAAAGTTTCATCAATATTGCTTTGTTTATATTCACCCTGTTGGAAAAAGTTGTGGATACTTTACGTGTATGTCAAAGTTGAGATGAAAGATAAGTAGACTTTATGTTTATATAGTTCAATTCAATTTGTATATTTAATTAAATAATATGTGTGTTTAAATATATATGTATGTCTATACTTAAATTAAACTTTACAAATTCTTGTTACTAAAACTTCAACTTTTTCTTATTACTGAAACTCTAAGTCTAAATGATTAAACAGAACAAGTCTGCAACTTCAGGAACAATCGTTTGGTGGCCCATAATAAAATCGACGGCAATAACTTTAAATTCTGTCTTATTATTGTTTGATTTTCTTTTGTTTGCATTTTTCGTATAAAAAATGTATGTGATTTCATGAAAACACTGTAACATTGTTGAGAGAATGAGTGTCTAAAATTGAGAGTGTAAGAAAAAACGCTGCAAAAATAAAATAGATTATACATATTTCATGACCACATTCTCTGGCATAATTTTATGTCAAATTGTATGTAAAACAAACGTCAGCACCGGTTCTGTTTCATCATTAACGAGCAAAAAGATACAAGGACATACTTATAAGAAAAAGAAAATGTGTTAACATCGGTTTCAAATTCAATTTATAAAAAGTGTTACCATCGTTTTCAGACTCAATATATACATTTGATTAACATGCAACAACACACCCTTATTCCAGTTGGCGACATCGACGTCACGTCAACACAATACCAAAAAATTAGAGCTTGTCTACTCGATCTCGAGAACAATGAAAGTGTACTTCTGTTCTATGAGGTCTAGAAAATAACATGAGCCTGTCAATAATAGTCAGTTGTTTTCGACAACGGGTAAGCAAGCCCTAATTTTTTTGGTATTTTGTTGACGTGACGTCGATATCGCCAACTGGAATAAGGGCGATTGTATTGTATATATATATTTTCGTGTATAAGAAAGCTACTGCTAGTGCTGAAGTCCTGCAACTAATTTCGTCAAGAAATCAAAATAATAGTAATAAAATAAAAGTTTCTGGAAATTTCTCGAGCAATTTAATATACAGTGCCAGCTCGCTAATCCGAATTAATGATTATAGACCCTGATTCGTATTAACGAGATATTCGGATTACTGGATGTGCTGGTATTATGTATTATAATTCACTATATTCGAAAATAAATCACAAGCCAGGATTTCAAAACTAATTTATTTTATTTTTATTAATCAAGAATGAAAAACTAAAGCTTTTTTTTATATATTATGTTGTTTTTTTTAACATAATTTTTGATGTAGGTTTGCTCCTCTTTCTTTGCACATGCTTCGAAAGCCTTGTTCTGCTATTCTTTTAGCATCAATCTGTTTGCCTACCTCGTTTCTTTGCTCAATCTATTGAAGTATTTTAGGGCTGCACAATTTCGTGATTTTAACGTGTTTCATAATTATGCTCTGATTCCACATTTTCTGTGTCAGACTATGAACTACACACGAAGTATTGTCAGAGTTAATAATCCAGCTAAGAATAATTTCAACTTCAGAAATTCGCACGTCATTATTGCAGTGAAATTAGTTGGTTATTGTGCGAAAATCTTCTGTTTCTTCAACACAATGATTCTCAGGCAATTGTTGTTGGAGCAACGATAGTGAGATGTTAATATCTGAAACCCACCTCTGAGAATGAATATGTTTCCAACAAGAATTTATAGAAGCATTGCAACAAGACATAAAAGATACGTATGTACAATATTAATCATAGAAGGCTCTGCATCTCAATGATGTCCATCCCGTTAGTTTTACAATTCCACACATGGTTTTGTAAAAACAAAAACCGACAAAAAAGCAAAAAAATAAAAATTCGGTTTAACGAGCTTGCAACCAATTCGGACTATAGAGTATGTAATACGTCATAAATTCAATTCGGATTACTGGATAATTCGGATTATATACCTTCGTATTAGCGAGCTAGCACTGTATTCATACAAAATTTAAGTTCCATGAAAACAAAAAATTCATAAAAAAAAGAAAATTCTGAAGAATTCGCAATTGTTGCAATAGAGTAAACATACAACCTTATGATGATGTTTTATTGTGCGATTATTATTTTTATTTCATGTTTGCCATTTATTTTCTTCTCAGGAAACATTTGTTTCACAGCTAAACTGAAAAAATTCAAACTTATCAGTGAAGGGTACACAAGACTCGTCACAGCCGAATAAAATATATTTGCTTTTTGGTTTTCTTGAGTTTTGCATGTGTATAATTTTTTGTTTTTTCTTTTTTCAACTTTATCCACCACCTGATCATTTTATCCGTCGTCGAAAAGTCGTTAAGCTGTTCATCTAGAAAATGACTTAAGGCGTAAAATAACAATGAGAAAAACTATGAAGATGAACAGCAGTTGGAGTAATAATAAACAAGAGGCTTGCTTCCTTGTGCTACTTTTATGAATATGAATGTGGTTTAAGATGTAACAGTGGGCTTAAAAAACGATTTAAAACTATGTAAAAACTTTTTTAAGACTTCCTTAATAATATTTATTTTATTTAGGGCCATTAACACAAAGTTCAGTTACGTTTATTTAATTTTAAAGTTTACTAAATTTCAGTTTGTCTAAACTTTAATTTTAATTAGAAATTAAAAATGTTCATTAACAATAAAAAAATTTAGCTAACTTACAGTTATCAACTATTGTGAATCACACCAGGAATTTATTTTTGGGAAATGCAAAAAAAGAAAACAACGCCATCATTCAAGGACATCTGAGCACGATTTCTGCACAAAGATGTTCAATTTTCAGATGGTAAAACTTAAAACCCAATCTTTTTTTAAGAATTTATGAAAAATATTTTTAAAATAAACAAAAAATAATTAATTTTTAAATGTCACATTTTTTCAAGTTAAAAATTTAAACTCAGAAAGTATTTCAGTTAATTTTATTTAAAAGTTAAATCTTAACAGAGCTTCGTGTTAATCAATTTTCACTAACCAAAGTTAAAGTCTTGAGTTTAGTGTTAACTTCAAGTTAACTTTTTTATTGTTAACGGCCCTTAGTTGTTTTTCTATCTAAGAGATTATACAATGAGATGATAAACGCTGGGCAATATTAACGCTTCCAATTGAGTCACTAAAAAGTTGGGAGTCAAGTGTCTGTAGCGCTCACTGTTGACTGCAACTGCCTGATTGTCATCTTTGTTGCTGACATATGGGTCAAATGTTGACTTTTCTTAAATGTAATTAATAATGTTTTATTTTATCAATTGTTTTTTTATTACCCTGTATTATCAAAAGTGTGGTTCGTCTTAAGTTGAATCATTTTATTTTATTTATTTATTTTATTTGCACAGGTTGCAAACGTTATGTCGTTGTGAGTGCAATCATGATTAATTGGAAAACCAAATTTGCCCCAACACCTTCAAAAATCAATTACAAAATAAAAGAACAGGACTATAAAGTCAAAAATATCCGCCTAAAAAAATAACAAAATACAAAATATTATTTGTACTTTTTATTATTCTATAAAACTTTTATGTATCAGCCCACTGTGAAAATATAAAATTTTACAGGTAGAAAGATAAATGCTTTTGATATATGAACTTCAGTTAAATAACGCTTTTCTTTTTAAAAATTTTTTTATTTTTAAGGTAAAAAATTGCTATGAAACAGGAAAATAAAGAAATATTTTCCTGCCTTAAATAGTTAATCAAAAAGGAAGGGCAAATTCTTAAGAATACACAGGAAAATGTTTGACAAGAAAAATACGAGTATATGATGAAATTTATAGTCTCAGTTTAATTTAGTTTTGTTTATATGTTTTCTTTCATCTGGAAAACCCAACAGATAATATAAACTACAACAATGAAACTATAACAGGATTTTACAATTTAAGGGTTCTTTTTCCGTTGCAACGCACAGTTCTTTGTTTCTTAGATAAAAATAGTTTCAACTTTGTTATCTAAAATGTTAGTGAAAGTTATATATTTCGGAAGTACACAGATACAACATAGATAACTAATTTCAAAGAAATGTTTTACTTGAAATTTTCTCGAGCAAACAGAAGGCAGAAGCTATTGCGTAGTTAAACATTTCAAAGCAATTGCGAACTTGTTTATGTTGGCGTAATGATAATTCTCGTATTCTTTTCTCATACATGATTTCTATAAATAAAGACTTAAATTTACTTTCAACCAGTTCCAACTAAAAATCGTTGAAATACTTAAAAATAGACAGGGGGTGTTGTGGCTTTCGAAAACAGTTTTCTTATATTTTCTTCTTCCACTTTCTTTTGAAGTCATTATTGGTTTTAAATGTAATAAAAAAGTTAAAGTTTTGTATCTGTCTTATAAGTTTTCGTTTTTGTTTGTTATCAAAACCACCTTAATTTAAATTATTTTAAATAATTTCTTAGAATTTTTTTTTGTGTGAATTGAAAAGTCATTTATTTTGAAGTTGTTTTCTTGAGTACGTGAGATAATTTGAAAGTGATGCATGACGTTTTACTTTAACAAATTGTGCAGAGAGACAAAATATTAATACTAGACTTCATGGTCAGACATTTTCATAGGACTGAGGAAAAGTTTTCGTATTCAAATTGCACATTTGCATGCACATATTATATGGGCCAATCATTTTCAAAGCGGTCTAAGTAATGTTTAAGTCTGTCGAGCTATTTAATGCATTTGATGTCACGTGACGTCGATGTTGACAGCTGGAATAAGGATGATTATTTTTGAATAAAAATTTAAAATTATGCAAGAGTTTATCTCAATGAAAATAAAAATATATTATGAATGTATAGATTAAGTACACTTAATTTAATTCAAATTCAACAAAACCACAAAAAAACCCACCCAGTACTACTTCCGATCCCTAGCGGACTATACTTTTTCATGTTGACAATATGATAAATAGTACTTTTAGTTAAAATAGTTTATTGTCGTGTGGTGTAAAATAATTGATGTTTATTTTATTTTAAATTTTGACTTAGAACACTTTGAAAATTATGGACACACATCATATATAAATAATAAAACTTGTATCTCACAAATGAGAAGTTAAAGGACAAAGATTTGTATAAATAAAAGTTATAACCAGTAAATCTGTAAATTTGTGTTGACCAAATACTTAACAGTAAATAGTTGAGAATGTCGTTTAACAAGTACTTCTTAATGTACATTCCCCAGCAGATGCAATTGTAGTGCACGTGCAGACAATGGTTTGGGGGGGAAGAGGAGGGGTTTGCAGCCTAATGTGACCTATTTGATTAAAAATTTGTTTAATTGGATTCAGAGTATTTTACTTATACAAGTTAAGCCCTTAAAATTTTCAAATCTTTTTTCAGCAAAAAAAGATATTGCATATAAAATCAATTATGGCCTGTCCAGACCATGAACGTCATCTTACTGTTAAATAAACTTATTCATTTACTTACATTATTCAAATACTTACATCCGATTTTCTTAAGAAAATAATGAATTCTTAAAAAATAGAATTGTTGCCCCACTTTAGTTCAAACTGAACAATTGAGCGATTATTTTTTTTTTCAATTAAAATTTTTGTTGTAGAAACGCTTATTTTGTATAGGATTCATCACTCTCCAATATAAAGAGATATATTCCTGTTCCTCTCTCGCTCTTGTTCACTAAAAAATCATAGCTTCTGCAACAAAAATTTCATAAGGCAGAATGCCTCTAAATCCCGGTTTACACTCGTCAAGTTTGACTCATCAAGCTTTAAGTTATTAAATGAGAAAGAGAAAGAGGAAAAGAGAATGGGGTGCTGTGCAGACCTAAGTTGATATTTAGTAGAAAAAGATTTCTCTGTGTGAACATTAAAGCGACTTTAAACGAAAATTTAACAAAAGGTGTTATGCTAAACTTGATTTGTATGAATCAAGACTAAATAATATTTTACTTTTTTTATTACACTCAATTGTTTGTCCCGTGTCCAATCGTTTTGTAATGTGGAAAAATCCGAAACTGCTCCGGGCACTCAAATAATCATTTCGCTTGGTTCAACATAAAAGGGGTACGTTCATGATATGCGCTATTAGGAACGAAATTAATTCAAACGCCTAATATAAGTGTGCTCTATTTAAAATTAAGATGTCTTAGAGTATAAACATATGGAGAATATGAGTTGAGAGGGGGCCTTGTCTTCATTGATCTTGTGCTCCTTTCGCATTCCTTTTACTGCTGGACATGTCTACTTATTAAGCTACAAATATCAATAAAAATAGTTTGGCAGGAATTGAGTTACAAGTTCAAGTGGAACTTGAAAGCTTTTGATACAGTTTTCATAACTGTTGTTAGTCTATGATGCGCACCCTTGTGGTAATTGCAAATATTTACTGATGTTTTCAAGTGCTTTAAGCAATTGAATCTGTCAATGAAAGAAACACAAAATATTTGGCTTATTTTTATTTGTTCAGTTATAAAAACACATCAATTTACAAGGATGTGTTAGACGTGTCCAACAAACAAAAAACTACAACGAAACATGAAAAAAATTTTATTAAACAACGCAGAAAAAGTAAATTGTGGGACATTCAATCGATTGACATGCGGTTCTGGTAAATTCATGTGCATCATTTTATCATAATTTGACCAGCAAATCGGAGCTAAAAAAATATCTAGGAAAATTTCATATAATCACAAAAAAAAATCAATAAAAATTGTGCAAAACTGAAAACATTAGATCACCAGAACTATTCTAATATTTGTGGAACAAAAATATGTTCGACTTTGTAAATTAAATCCCTCAACATTTGACAAATCTTCAAAATTTTCCGCCCAATTAAATCTATGACTGCGGGCTATTGTATTAAAATTAAGTTAGAACCATTCATTTTCCTCAGCAAGACGTACATATATGTGCATAATACAAGTAATTACACATTCAGATTCAATTGCCAGTCAGTCACTTGTGAGCCTTGCCGTCATTATTTCGTTTCAAAATGTATCAACAACATCTTAAATTATTGATTTCGTTTGTTTATTCACACTTGAGGCTGCACATGGCTTCATAACAAATTCATCTCAGTTGTACAAATAGGATTTGCAGGATGTAATAAACCCGATATACAACACAAATCCTTTGATACACATGTATCAAAGGCTTTATGCATGTTAACTTAAACGGACATTTAAGAAGTCAATTTGAAGGCAAATAATTTTTTTTTATTTACATAAGACTCACTTGTATGGAAATGTTGAGTATTTATATGCAAATTTCTTACAAATATAAAAATAAATTGTATTAACAGTGCCAAAGATTGAGCGAATGAGAACGTTAAAATGTGAAACATCATCAAGGACAAGGACAACATGTATTAAACGGTCATGGATTAAGTTGCTTGAAGTCTGTCTGATTTTCCACACTGTTTCCAATTGTATTATTTGTTAACTTTTAATATTTTAAGCCGCGGGCTCGCATGACACATTCGTTGAAGAAGAAGCGAAACAATCATGTTAATTTACTCCTGTATGTCGCTTTACTGTGACTGTTAAGGAGTCTTTTGGCTGTTGCTTTATTCACGACTTTATCATATAGTTTTTTTTTCTTTCCTGTTTCAGTTTAACATCAGTGTGAAAATTTTCTTTTTCAAAGTATGCATGCATGTATATATGTATGCATGTATGAATGTATATTCATGTATGTGTGTATATAAGCACTTTGTTTCATTTATTTCTTGGTGACTGAATGATTGATTGACTTGGCCACAAGGGGGAATTTATTATTCTTGTTGTTGAATTATTTTATATTTCACGCTAAAATGCTTTAAAATTGAGTTCCATTTCAATGTTTCAACAATGAAGTTTTCAAATGTTTCTGCATAAATTTTAACATGCAAATGTAATCACTTACATTTTGGGGCACAGGAAAAAAGAAACAATGAAATTATATAACTTGATAAATTGTTAAATATTCAGAAGTCAAAATACGTAAATTGCCTCGAATGGTTGATGTGAATCGAATGATTAAAATGATTTGAATGATTGGTATGATCGGACTAATGATGATTGATGAACTTTTAATATGATCTGAATGATTCAAGTGATTCAAGTGCCATAAATCATTTCGATGAATGGTTCAAATGATTTAAGTGATTTGAACGATTCAAAGCTGTATGCTGATTCCAATGATTCTTTTGATTTGAATTATTGAAAAGTTTAAATGATTTAAATTATTCGAATTATTTTAAGTTTTCTGACGATTCGAACGATTCAATTTCAATGATATGAAAGACTAAAGAAATACAAATAATTCAAATGATCTAAAGTTTTCAAACGATTCGAATAATTCAATTTTATTGATACGAAAGACTAGAAAATTTTAAATAATTCAAATGATCTAAAGTTTTTAAACGATTCGAATAATTCAATTTGAATGATACGAAAGACTAAAAAATTAAAATATTTCGAATGATTTACAATTTTCTGGCAATTCGAATGATTAAATTTTAATGACACGACGACTAGAAAGTTTTAAATGATTCGAATGAATTGAAATTTTCTGACAATACGAATGATTCGATTTGAATGACACGAAAAATTAGAAAAATTAAAATTATGATAACTATTAAATTCTAATTCAATCGATTTCAAAAAAGGCTTATAAGCTCGTTTGTGTTTTTTATTATTTGCCACCTCGGAATCGAATCAATTTCGCAAACGTTTAATTTATTTGGAACGATGTAATTTCTCTTGTTCTTTTAATTTTTATTATTTCAGAGGTGGTTAGTTATTTGAAAAAATTGTTTTAAAGACTTATTTCAGTTGTTTTAAAAATATTAATTTAAAAAGAAAATTTTTTTTTTCAAAAGTCACGATGAAGTTGACACATTTACACAGTTTCGCAGATACACACTTCAAATTGTTTTCCATTTTTCTGGTCGGGGTTTAATAAAACAAATATGTAATAAGTTCATTTCGTAAGCGTATAATCGTGAAAACTTTCATAGTTCATGTGGAAGAAGGGTGTGATAAAAATTTGGTGTGCATGAATGAAACAACAACCTTGAAAATCTCTTCTACTTTACACCATGGCAGAGGGTATTTGAAATTCGTCATACTGCTTAGAAAAATTACATAATATTTTATGCAATTCGTAGGAAACTTGTCGGCGAACATTCCTACAACAAAGAGAGCAGCATTTAACGGCTATAAAAACAATAATCCAATTTAAAATAAGAAGTGTTAATGTACGAACATGCACTTGCATGCTCCAAAGTAAAAGTAGTTTTTTATTTCAAATGAAATTAAATATAAATGACCATAATCTTTTATAATGATCATTCCCATTTATCTCTGTCTGCTTGTGAGTGTTTATTCTTCGTCTCCCATCCGTTCATCAGTCCTTCCGTCTGTATGTACGCTTCTCAATATCTGTACAACCTCTAAAGAATTGCAAATGAAACCAATTTTGTATGAGGTATTTTTGAGTGTTTCTATAGACTTTCGTATTGCACTCAAGAGACGAAAAACAAGATGATAGTAAAGTAAAGTTTACGAGTGCTTGCATGTGCATGCATGTGCCTGGATGTGTTTGAGTTTGTGTGCTGATGATTATGTGTACGGTCCTTCAATAATCAGTACTATAATTTTTATATCAATATGTGGCATAAAAACACTTGTAAGCGGTATTGATAAAATTGTACATGATTGCAGATGCTCTCTTTTAAGGACGTGTCTAGAGTATGAATGTATACTCGGGTTGGCCCAATTGTCTGATGATTAAACATTTGGTTTTTAATAGAAGGTAAAACAGAGCCGTTTTATATTCGAAACAACATTTCTTATTTAATATAAATAATTATATTGACTGTTCATATGACTTCAATTTGAAAATTGTAATTTGAAATTTGAAATTGCGTTGTTTTGAATACCATGTTTGTCATTAATGCAACTTTTAAAACATTCATTATTAAAATATGAACATATTTTTGATAAACACACATACAATTTTATTTATCAAATATACAAAACTAGTCATCATAGAAAATTTTAAATTCTTTGTTTATTGGACAAGCAGCACTATTTTTATGCAAATATGCACATTTACGTAGAACATTATACACATTTCGTCACCACAAAAAATGTTAAAAATTTTGTTCTATGCAGGACCTTTTTTCCATTTTCAATATTCTTAGTTTCAAACTCGATTGAGAAGGACAGCTGGGGTGCACGCAGCCCATTTACGAATTAGTTCCTTTTGCCTGGAGTCGACTGGAGTTTACTGAATAAATAAACTAATTATATTTTAATATTTTACAAATTTAAATTGAGCTTCTTTAAAATTATTCAAAAACAAATTTAGTTTTAATTTTAGTTCAAATCCGATTTTATCCATTTCTTTTTAATTTTAAGAATTTTTTTGATTAGCTTATATTATTTTATGAACGTATTTTTACTCTAGTAGATTATTCTTTCGGTTAATTGTTCATCGACTAACCGATTAATTACTACCTGATTAACTGATCGTTTAATTTTAAATTGGATATTTTCAATTAACGATTACATCGCTTAATGTCACTCGATTAACCGATTAATCGTTGGCCATCGTTGTTCAAAATGTTAGACAATGTTCTTCGTATATATAAATGTGTAAATCATGTTCTGGCTGATTTTGATTTCGATCTTTTCGCTAGTTCAGATATACAAGTTTTAGAAGACTTAAGTATAGATGTGAACTCGAGTCGGAAAATTCGATTACTCAATAATCGTTTTTTAGTTTAGTGATAAATCGATTTGTGAAAAATCGATTAAAAAAATAATAAATTTTTGTGTATACTTAAATTTTTAATACGAAAAATGTCTATTCAATGTATTAGTAGAAATATATTATGAATATTTAATTTTAATTTAATTCGAGTGAAAATTTTTATTTTGAATCTTTGCGAAGAATTCGACTCCACAGAATTATATATGCATAATAAGTGAAATATAATAAATAGTAAAAACCGTATACAGCATATTTTTCGGGGTATTTTTCACAGATTAGTGCATTTTTAGGGGTAATTTTATTTGTTCTGGGGATATTTATTGAAATGGACTCGACAACACTGGATCAAGCAGTTTTCCATTCATACTTCTATTTACTTTTTTGGAGTTTAATAGTTGATACAATTTATAATTTGTAGTTACGGTCTCTACACAGAAAGAAAAACGACGTACTAAATTCAAATATTTTCTACTTACTTTGAGTACAGATAAGAATAAAATGTACTTTAATTGAGCCGAAAACGAGATTACATTAGATAACTAATCCTGGAGATTCTTAAAAGGAGTAAAAAATTCTTTAATCACGTGAAAAATCGTGAATCAACTAAAAAATCAAATTGAGCACTTAATTGTCCGTACTTAAATCAATCTTTCTGTACTTGACTTAAGTGAATCTGGGATTTCCGTACTTTTAACACCGCTTGGTATTGATTTAATAACGTATGAATTGATTTTTTCTTTTGAGTGTAGTTTCTGTACTTTGCAATGTCTCAAAAATTGAAGCGTCATTAACATTAACAACCACAATCCATTTTAAATAATTCTGAATATAATTTTAGTGTGATTGTTTCGTGATTAGAATAAAATTAAGTAGTTCGTGAGTGATAATTTTAAGCCATAAAAACAAAACGTTGTGCATACAAGTATATGACAAATTTATTATTATGCTCTCTGGCGTCCTTGATAGAGTGTAAAAAGTTACTAACTTTGACAGCACATCTACCTTAAAGAAAAAAAGTAGAAAATTAAAACAAAACTTAAGTCCTAAATTCTATTTAAAAAATGTGTAACATTAAAACAATAGGCAATAAAACAAATTACAAACAATTACTTAACAAAAAAAAATTGAAGCCATTTTGCATTAAGCACTTTTCAAGCATTAATCTTTCAGCTATTTACACTTTCGCATTGTCCCACATTAACAAAACAATTCAAACTTTTATAAATTTATTGTTACACATTAAAAAGTAACAGCAAATGCTAAAAAGAAAGACAAAACAAGAAAAAGAAAACAATGAAAATTTATCTATTTAAGCAAATTATTAACATTAAATAAATTGTTGTTATTTTTTTAATTACACTCGCAAGGATTTTTATTACACCTTTAAGAAAATTCAACATGAATTTATGTATGTACGAATATGTATGATTTTTTTTAAATGAACTAAAGTAAACTAAAGGATTTATGAAACATAAGAATAAAACACGGAGATTTGTTGTCAATTTTATTAAGTTAAGAGAGAGAGAGAGAGATAGAAAACTTCATTCCTTACTTCCTTCCGTCCTTCCGTCATCACTACCACTGGCAATAATAAATAATTCAATTATAGAAAAGAAGAATAAAATTGAATTTGAAAAGTTTATTCCCAAAAGTAAATAAAACTATCTGAAAGATATCGAAAATTGCCTCGACTTACGTACATACTTACATATATACGAGTATGTCTGGACGTACTCGTACATGTGTACGAGTACTTTAAGTACATGGATGCCATCTATTGATTCTGCTTTTGGTTTAAAGATATATTTGAATAATTTTATTGGCTCATGGGTAAGAAAATGATATTAAGTCCGGAATTAAGCTGCAATAAGAATAGGCAAACCATAAAGAGAATTGGAAAAGCAATAACTTTGAAATTGTACAACAATAACAAAAGAACTCTATTTCAATTAAAAAACTTTTTTCTTGTATTTTTCTTTTCTGCTTTGTTTCTTTTTATGTCTTATCTATTCATAGTTACAGTCATAGCAAATCTATTTGCTTGTGGGGATTATCTAACAAAAGGCGTTTTGATGCAAAGACTTTTATTTATCGTAGTGGAAAATTCGAATTGTTTTTAAATAATGTTTCTGATTTAAAATCGTATTTCGATCTATCTACAAATTAAGATGCCTAAGGAAATGAAAAAGTTTTCTTAAAAAGTACAATCGAATGCGAATCGAATGAAATTTTGGCAAAATTAACCAGCTGGAAAAGTAAAATTTGAAATTTCTTCAAAATAAAACAACTTTAAATTTTCCAGGTGTTATTAACGAAAAGATCTTTTATATTAGAAGATCACTTGTAGTAGAAGCTATAAAGTAATCATACTTATAGGAGCGCCAGCTAAATATGTATATGTGTGTCAACAAAATTTACATGTTCAACCTGGAGCACCAACGATATTTTACACACTTTGCAACTTATGATCGTCGCGACGATTCAACGCACAATGGAGTGTTTGTGCCAAAAAGCTGGCCAAAAGACACAAATGAATTTAAGGAAATCTTAAAAACTAAGTACGCAGATCGATACACATAAAAATTTTACATCATATTGTGAATTTTTAAGACTTTATGTTGTGATTTGTAGCTCTGAGACACTGCTGAAGTCCGGAAAGTGAAGAAAATTCCAAGCGCTTTTAATGTTTTTTTTTCGGTTTTAAGATGGTTATATGATATTTTTTGTGGCTAAAAGAAAGGTTTGATTAAAAGCTATTTTTGGTATTTAAAGAAGAAATTATCTTGAATATTAATGTTGAAAAAATTCGTTTAAATATTAAAAAAATATTAAATTTTTACAATTTTTTTTGCAAAACAGAAGAAAAATGTTTTTAAAAGTGAAGGCAGCAAAAGTATAAACTATGTTTTATACTATAATAAAATTTGGAATCTCTAATTTTAGACCAAAAAAAAGTTTGTGCAAGTTTGCGCTATTATTGTTAATGATTTTTTAAAAATTTTCAAATTTATTTTTTTTTCTGCTTATCAGGCACTTCTTCAAATACTTTCTTGGCGTCATAATCTTTTGAAGTATTGATTTTAAATCTTATCCATATCACTTTTAGCACTTCACAATGTGATGACCTGACTATAAAAATGAATTTGTAAAATATTTATTATCGGTAATATTTATAAGGGGGTGTCCCACAGCCCCATTAAAGAGTTTTTATTTATCTGCGTTCTGCACAACATTATTTGTTAGAAAAATATTTGTACATACTCGTACCTAGCTAAAGTAGTTTTTAAAAGCATTAATCACAAAACTTAGATAAAATAGTAAATATATGAAGGTACATAAAAAATACATGGGTCACCCAGGTCAAAGGGTAAGGGTACACTAACTAACATATAAAACATGCGTATAAAAATACATATCCATTTACATATGAGTTATTGCGGTGGTGTTGGAAAAACAGTCAAAAATCTGCCACTAGATTTTTTATATCAAATTACACCTAAAACTACAAAAAACTCAATCTTTCAATTAAAAAAACATGTTTAATAATTTTGTGCCAGCTTTTTAAGTTAAATACTACTCTGTGTAACGTTGAGTTTTGTTTTTCAAATCAACTTTTCTTATAAGTAAAAATAATTGGTGTGTTTGTCCAGACTTGGGTTTTTATAAAACTGTCTTCAATGGAAATGCAGCTTATAGACGGTTCCAGAGTGAATAGACCAAAATTTAATTTCCTTAATTGTTGTTGCTTTATGCCACTCGCATCTAATAGGCCTGGCCTTTAGCCAGAGTATGGCTAAATTTGCTGGATTATTAAACCTTTTCGTATTCGTTTCTTACATAATTTTTTTCATTCTGTTTTTTGAAAAAGAATTTATTTTAATTGCTTCTGTTCTTTTGTTTTCGAATACATAAATTTCGATTTTATTTTTAGTAAAGTTTTAACATAATTTACCTTTAGATTCAAAGATACCTGCACAAACAAACAAAACATTAAATTATTTTTAGATTTGCTAACACTTAATTTGATACTGATGCTGGCAAATCTTCATTAAAATGTAAATTTTACAAAAATGAAATTTATGATTATGCCTTGAAAAAAAAAATAATACAAAAAAAAACAAAACAGTAAAAAAACAAAATAAGATTTTAGTAATCCTTATAACAAGCACTTTGCTTTAACTGACATTAGAGATAAGTAAATTATTTACAAAGTTAGAGAGAAAAAGAATTGAATAATAATGGTATTTCCAAAAAAGAAAAAAATCATAATTCTAAAGATTTAATTTGTGATTTCTCTGCTAATGAAAGAGCAGCCAGCACTAACATGAAGAAAAATACTGAAATTTTTTTTAATAATAAACATCTTGTAAATGTGCTAAAATGAATGAAATTGATCATAGCACAAAATATTTTGTGGTTGGAGTAATTTAAAAATGCACGAGGGTGCTCCCCATTACGAGTCAATGTGATATTATTTTTATGCGAAAAAATAAGCGGGATACTTTATTGGCTTGTTAATATTTTCCATTTTTAGTCCTCGGCATTTATTTTAACTTAACGTACTAACAAGTAAAAACTTGTTAAGAATGTGTATGACTGTGACAGATAAATAATGTTAAAAAATAACTCTGTTTTTAATTTTATATTTCCATGGAAACTTTTTAAATTACAATATCTTAAATTTGTCTTGAATTAGACTCATTGAGGGCAACATAAGCGACCTTTGCATGCATTTTGCCATCAAATTGGTTTGAAATAGGACATAATACATGCAATCGTCGCTTACGTTATCCTCAATGAGTCTAATTCAAGACAAATTCAAGATATTCTCGTTTAAAAAGTCGTCAATACGGGTTTTAACACGACAAAATACACGTTTTTGCTACTTAAGTTGTCTTCATCAATAATTTATGGGCGACAAATTCTAAAATGTGCTGAGGACATCGTTGACGACATTTGCGTCAATGAGCATTTGGCCAACTGGGCAAGCTCGCCTTCACACAAACACAAACACACACACACACACATTCACATCCACACCCACAGTTGTGCTCTCACCTGCAGCATTTCTATTGAAGCTTATTGGAGTTGTTTATTTTTGTAGTTTCAGTTTGTTGTTTTCGGTTTTCTAAAAGTAACAAAAAGAAAAAAAACAAAAGTGCTCACAACAATTTTGTAAAATTCACTCAGTATTTTGTTATATTTTTTGCAACACTCCTGCCCCCCATTGTTGATTAATAAACAAGTGGCCCATAAATTTCGAGGATTCCGCAATTTTCACTTCTGAAATGAGTTTTTCTACAAAATAAATTCCACAGACTGACTGCAGGTAGCAGTTGTATCAACGAATTAATATAATTTCTCAAGAGAGCCGTAGCTGCTAATACACATACATACATATATTGTGTGTGTGTGTAGTTAACAAAAGTTAAGCAGGAATAAACTCTAGTTTCCTACAAATCATTGGAAAAGTTTAAATTATGACAAACGGCTGAATGCCATAAATTCCGTTGTAAGTGAGTGACGACTGACTGTCCAGCAAAGAAAGTGCAGGTGGACTTTTTTTTCCATAATTAAGCATTTTCATGTCCTGTTTATTATCGCTGTCAGTCAGACCAGAGAGAAATTTTTTCATGGTATTTGACTTTTTGTTTATGAATTTGAAATGAAACTTGTTCAGAACAAAATGCAAAATAATTGAAATGATTATGCTTGCAGTCAAGTATCGATTTATTTACAAAACCGTTTTGCTTTATAAGGTGAACAAACTTTCAACAATAGACCGGCAGCAATTTAGGCCACAGTTTCACGTTTTTATAGTGAACAATTGTTTTATTTTCCAAATTGCTTTATAAGTGAAGCAGTAACTTTTTTATTCTTAAGAGTTTAAGTTAATTTCAAATGTAAAATTTAAGGCATGAAATAAATAGATTGAAAGAATTTTTCTAAGGGCACGAAAATAAATACAAGAATTCCCTTTGAACTTAATTCCTATAAATAAATGTTAAAGTTTCGTTCAACCATGATTTAAAATCCACTAGAAAAAAATAAACAATTGTAAACCACACATGATTGCAATCATTATTAAAAAATAAATAAACTGTTAAGAACATCGAATATTGTTCACAAGTGATACTTTGTAATTTGATTTATACAGTCTTCTTTTCTATTTTTTTTTTTGTCAAGAAAAATCTTTTTCTTTTTCTTGGGCAATTCTCCTTGACCCTGTCAGAGCTTTTGTGATTTGTGGCAAGAAGAATAGAGGAAGCAAATCAAAAAAAACAAATGAAAACAATTCACAAAGAACAATGAAAAGGAATAATATTTTGTATTTGATTTTATTTTTGGATGATGCTCAATACAAACTAATCCATGTTTTCTTGACCACAACTACCGATTGCTGTAGTTTGTATCCTCAGCTGTGTAACATTAGGGAGAACACATGTTGTTGCATTTGCACTTTTCATCATTCATTGTCAACCAACCAACCAACCAGCTTATGTTGGTGTACGAACAAACTGTGAACACATGACACGAACAGCAGAACAATAATTTAACTCAGGCAAAGTTCAAAAGAAGAATGTGTCATGTTTGGATTTAACAACAATTTCGCATGGTTTGTTTATCTGTCACAAAACTCAAAAATACATACACAAGCGTGCATGTGTATTCACATTAGGCAGGCTCAATTCCTTTTAAGCTTAAAAAGTGGAAATAAATTTCATAGTTTCATATCGGAAGTCATAGTGGCTACACAAGCTATGAGGTGAGATATGACCTACCCCAAAACTTTGCTGCAATATTTCATTTTTTCTTGCCATATGGACAAGTCCCAGAAACAGTGCACCAACCAACATTTTTTTGAAATTTATACAACTTATTTTTTATTATTTTTTTAGGGAATATTAGACCAGATATATAATTTTATAAATAAAATAAATGTATTTCGATGATCATTAATGCACAAATTATTTCCGAATCATACCTCTATCTCAGATCTTCTAATTTCATACCAGAAATGAATAATTTTTAAACATCCATTTCGTTACTTTAGTGTTAATGAAGGTGACCCGATCGAAAGCCATATTTTTGTACATTGAACTCACTTCAATTTTAGTAGAACAATTTTGTGTTTACTATTTTGGAAATATTGAAATTAGCTATGATAAAAAACGACAACATTTTTTGGCTGCGAATAAGTTATTTTAGAAATCTCTTATATTCATCTTTCTTTTACGGGCCAGAATTTGTGTGCATTATTATTCAAATTTCGCTAAAAATTACGAAAGCACACTTCAACTTTCAATGTTACTTCAGTTTCTTGTAGCGTGTGCGTTACAAAACTCTGTGATCAATTATTTCACAACATTTGTGTTACAGACCGGCTGACCTGGCGAGATTTTCGCCTCTTTTCCTTCATGCTCAGGAAGTCCCAACCCTTCCTGCCAGCCGCGTATCTTAACACAAAAAAAGTATAACACAAGAAACTAAAAATCAAACTAAATCCACGATTCCACTTAAGGGACAGATGATGTTTCCCCTATCATGACCACTCAATCTAGTCGCATCACCTCCACCAGAAAACGTTTAGAGGGACCCACAAACCACATGATCTCTTCTTTCCTTACCTTTCCATCGTCACAATAATATCTACAGGATTAAATAGAAATCATTTTGATTCTCAATTATATTTCAACATTCTTTTACTATTATTTCATTTTATCTCTACTCAAATTACGAAGGAGGAATTAATCGTCCTTTCTATTTAATTATTTTATAATTTAGGTGATTAGTAAAACCAAAACCAGACAATGAACGGCCAAGTGGGATATTACTTTTTTATTATTTTATTAAAATAAGGGACAATTCGGACTATAAAAATCTTAAAGAGTCCTTTTATTATATTTTAATGATTAGTTTTCAATAAAAGTCCGCTGAATAATCTGACTTTACTCGTCAGATGATCATAAGCGATCAAATTTGCTTTATGCCGTTCGAAAGTACCCTTTTATCCCGCTAAGCACCATGCATAAGTTAAAGATCACTCTTTTAAAAGACCCAAAAAAATTGTATATATTAATTTAAATATTAGCAAAATTGTTTTTTTTTCAGGATTTAGGCAGGAATAGAAGCTGCGACCTCCCGACTAATAGTGTAGTACACTATTCACTAGTCTACTGATAACATCAGTCAATCAAATAACATAATTAAATTCATAGAGTTTTGTTTTATATAAAATAACATAGAAATTAATTTTTTTGGAATACTGGTTTAACTGTCTTAAAATATTTGGGTATAAAAACATAACAAAAATTTTTCTTAAAATACTAAAAATTCAACTTCTTTGGTAATTAAACATAACAATGGTTTGTTCTGAAAACTGAAAATAACTGATAAAGTGGCTCCAAGATTGAATGTTGTTTGTTTTAGCCAGATTTGCAAGCTTTGATTGCTTTGCCTGTACTGGAGAATCAGTAATAACGAACGCGGACCAGGGCATTCAATTGACCATTTTGTACCACAATTAAGTATATTAAAAGTCTCACGGGCACCGCGAAACTCTGTCTACTATCCTCCTGCACACATTCGCGACCCTCCAAATCATACAAAAGTACCTGCTCTGAATCACTTTCTTTACTTCTTTAAGGAACGTTGTCAATTTATTTTTCACTCTCGAAGTCACAGGAACTTCCACTTGAGCAGCCTTTTTTGTAATCTACATTCTATTTATTCATAACACTTCTTCAGAAATCGAAAAATAAACCGCGATATACTATAAATAAATTTAAACAATAAATTAACTGCCACCACAAAAAAAATAATGTATCACCAGCTGTGAGGTGGGGTGTGTCATATCTCAGTCACGCTTGCAACTGTTTATCTCCCATAACTCTAAAACTAATGTTTGACCTCGCACTCTGCTGCAGCCTCATCTTCAGCAACAGTAACGAATGGAATTGCCATCAAAGCGATATCATTAAAAAATCAAGATTTAAGATCATCTGGGATATGACAGTGGTTCGGTCTGTTGTAAGGATTCAAAATCTAAAATAAAAGGAACTCCCTGCTGCAAATAATGCATACTAGCTTTTTAAGTTGTCGCCTCTAAAGTGACTCTTAACTTGTGGTGAGTCCTCCAAAGCATACTGGAATCTTAGCTGTGAAAAAATGTTCCAACGACTCGATGTCTGCTTTACATACCTTTTAATCACTACTTTATGCTGGGTCTATTCTATAGATTCAATAGACTCTTTATGCCCATATTCATTACAAAAATTAGCTTAGCATTATGAAGTTAATTGTATTAATTTCGACGCACTTTAGCGAGTCACTTCACTTTTACAATGTCAATATATGAGAATATTGCAAAAGGTAATGCCAAAGAAGGCTTTTCGGCGAAATGGTTTTTAAATTATTTTAGAAAATATATTTTTAAGAAAGTATTATTTATAACCTAAATTTATTCACTAGCTGAGTCTTTTGTATAAATTTACAACATCGACCCTTCATTTGGGTCGTCTTAATTTAACAACATCCTCGCACATCTTAATGTTGCTTCAGTTTTTATTTGTTTTTTTTTTTTTAATTTTGGAAAGGCCAGTGCGAAAGAAGCCTTGCGGCATGTGAATGAATAAAACAATACAAATACATTTCCAAATGCATACTGCTGATGATGATAAAGATGGTGATTTATTTCTGCTTTTTTTTCCTGCATCTAACAAATATTCATTTTGTATAGTTTTACTTTCTACACACAAAACAATTTAAGCATAAAGAACTAAAAAATGGAAGGAAAAAAAATTAATTCTAAAACCCTGCGGTTTTGAAATTGTTTTTAGGGTAAATAAAACAAGAGAGAAGCAAAGGATGAATTCGAGGCGCCTCACAGTGATTCGTTTCCATATATCTTGAAATTAAAAAGTGAAATATATTCTTAAAATGTTAAAACTTTGTTTAAATTCTTTGCAAAATATTCAAATTTGATTCCTATTATTTTTTATTGGGCATTAAATAAGCTGGAAAAGTGCTAAAATTTATTAAACTAAAATGGTTTCAGTGACAATTTTGATCTAAGACATTACATATTCCTATCAAATTTCTATAAATTTGCTGCAGAAAACATAGAAGTTTTTGAAAATAGAAGAAAAATGTCACTTAACAACAAAATCTTTTTTATTTAAAATCACAAAGTTCTGACGAGTGTCCTGGTAGAGGGAATAAAAAAAGATGAATGTTTTGGCGTTTTGAAAGCTCATATCTAGCATTAAGTATTCGGGAGTTAAAGTATGCTACCCCCCACCCTTTCGCGGCATAGGAAATCTAGTAATCCTTTTTTTGCGGTATCGGATGTGCTCAGCACTTAAACGTGAAAGACCACGAGCAACATTTAAGTGCAATACTTTAACGTTCTACCTCTTCGCTGTATTTGTCTTTTATGTCCCTTGACTAGAAAAAGCGACAAAAAACTTCTCTTAAATAGCGAAATAGAGGTATATGATGTCCTATCAAAATAGTTGTTAAAAAATTCTACAATACGTATTCAAAGACGACAATACTCGAAATTCAATTTGAATGCGGGAAATAAATAAGACCGTGAAATATGTTTGAGGCTTAATATTATATTAATTTTCAATTATTGGTAAAATATCCCCCAAACCTGGATTTATGAGACCAAAAGATTAAAAGGCCTGTTCCGAATTCACGGAGATGTAAATTCATCAACGATTTCAAAATCCTGCAGGTAATTTCTTACTCTTGTGCGAGTTACTCGTGCTTTTAAATTTGTTTAAAGTCACATGAAAACATTTTATTTTATAGTCTTTCACATCTCGTTGTAATAAATTTTATTGAAAAAAAAAATTACAGATCAATTCCCCTTTTCAGCAAGAGCTTTCTTTTCAAAAGCAAAAACAGAGAAAGATGTTATCGTTTGTCGTTGTTCCCACAGGATCATGAGCATTTTCAAGCAAAAAAAAACTTTTTTCTGTTCGCTCATTTACGATTTTATTCGTTTGGCTCGTTTCACTACAGAGAAGTATTAATCATGCACAATAAGTAAATTAAGAAAATTTTTTCTTTTGTTTTGCCATCACAAATCAGCAAAAATCGATTTCTTCCCACAATGCTCCAATTTTATTTCTATTGCGAATTTTTTTATGTATTTTTTAAAATTATTAAATCATTTATTACAGCTGATGCACTTTTATTCGCACTGAACCTTTTTACACTCACGCTTAGCAGATTGATACTCTTACTCCTGCATGCTCACATGGTTGTAGTAATAAATTTGTCACTTCATGCATGATTTACGAAAATTACGGGAACGGCGCACAGAGGAGTATTTGTACCAAAAAGCTGACCAAAATTATTAGTGATGTTTTTTTAATTGAAAGGTTGAGTTTTTTGATAGTTTTAGGTGTAATTTCATATAAAAAATCTAGTGACAGGTTTTTGGATGTTTTTCCAAAACACCCTTCTCCAACATTCACCGACCGCCCCCCACCCACCACAGCATAATTTTTAATAGTAAATTTTTAAAATTTTCTAATATTTATTTATTAACTAACCACACCTGGTGTGCTTCGCTACCCCATTGTTGTGCAAATATAGCGATATTAATAGTTCTTATGTATGGGCGATATCCTTCTCTCCCATCAAATTCCATCAATAATTATTTTGAAACTTCTTGTTATTCTAAGAGCCAACCAAGTTGTGCAGATACAACGAAATTAAAAATAGCTTTGAGTTTCACTGCATTATTAAATAAAATAGATAAACATATTTAAATTTCCCAGTCGTGAGTAAAACAGTATCAAAATTTTAAAAATATCGCTCTCTTATTAAGTAACAAACAAGCAATATATCAAACAAATATACAAACTGAGATTTGTTTTTATATATGTACTCGTATGCAGTTTTGTAATATTTATTTTGTTTTATTTAATACTTAATATACGAAAAATTTATAGTAATTAAAATCGTCGAAATCATTGTCATATGTCTCCATCTCTTTGAAATTTCGCAAATTTTCTAACTAAAAACTCGTCAAACACTCCAGCATCAGATTCCTTAACTATTTGGAATAACTGTAAACTTTTGTAAACTTTTTCCATACTATCTCTCGAAGCGGTTCTGAGAAAAATTGCATGCAAAAACCCATATATGGATATGTATTTTTATATTTATGTTCTTATGTGTAACTTAGTGAGTAGTCTGGTACCCAGTTGACCCATGTATTTTTTATATGCCTATAATTACTTTTTTAATCTAATATTTGTGATTAATGCATTTAAAAATTATTTTAGCTATGTACGACTATGTACAAATATTTTTCTAACAAATAATGTTGTATAGAGTGCAGATAAATAAAAACTCGTTAATGGGGCTGTGGGACACTCCCTTGTAACTATTAGCGATAATAATGATATTGCAAATTAATTTTTATAGTCAGGTAATCACATTGTGAAGTGTTAAAACTGATGTGAATAAGATTTAAAATTAATAATTCAACTGACACAAAAGATTATGATGTCCAAAAAGTATTTGGAAAAATAAAATTAAATTTGAAAATTTTAAAAAAAAATTTTAAAAATTATGGCGTAAACTTGCACAAATTTTTTTTTGGTCTAAAATTAGAGATTCTAAATTTTATTATGGTATAAATTATAATTTATACATTTGCTACCTTCACTTTTAAAACCCTTTTTCTTTTTTTTTGCAAAAAAAAAAAATGTATAAATTTAATTTTTTTAATTTTTAAACGAATTGTTTCAACATTAATATTCAAGGTAATTTTTTCTTTAAATATCAAAAATTGCTTTTGAACAAATTTTTCTGAGAAAAAAAGTCAATGTAATACCTTTATTCGTATAGCCACAAAAAAATATAATATAAACATCTTGAAACCGAAAAAAATATTATAAGCGCTTGGATTTTTTTCCACTTTCCGGACTTCAGCAGTGTCTCAGAGCTACAAATCGCAACATAAAGTCTTAAAAATTCACAATATGATGAAAAATTTAGTGTTGTAAAATTTTTTAGTACTTGAGCACCGAGTACTTAATACCGTATATATTTCCCGGTACTCAATACCTAAAACTAACTACTCAATATTTTCAGAGATACATTTCTATATCTAAATACGAAAATTTTACTTGAAAATATATTAAATTAATACAACTCGTTTTTGAGGAAAGTTAAGCGCCTTTAAATCATTTGCAACAATAAATAAGCCTGGACGTTTAGTTAGATTTTTTTTGTGGATTATTAAGTTTGCTAATCCATGAATTATTATGAAGTGAGTACTTATAATAATAAAATGGAATTATAACCAACCAACCAACCTATTGAATATTTTTATTTTGAAATAGGAAAAAACATTAAAAGTATTGAGCAGTATCGAGTACTCAATTGAAAAAGTATTGTGTAGTACATATTGAGTTGTCAAAAGAAGCCGCTTTTTATAACAGTAGTAAAATTTTCACGTGTATCGAGGTGCGTACTTAGCTTTTAAGATTTCCTTAAATTCATTTTTGCTTCTTTGGCCAGCTTTTTTGCACAAATAATCCTTCCTCTGTGCGGCGCCACCATTTCTAGAGTAAAGAAACAACGTTCAGCTGGACGTATACGCAACATATATTGAAGTTTTGTTAGTCATACGCAGTGGTTGCCTATTGAATGCCATTTTTGGTAAACCAAATGGTATTTATCATGAAGCAAAAATGCAACATTCGACCACTTCAATAGTTGCTGAACGCAACACTAACTTGACTAATTGTATGTCATTGTTGAGAACTACAAGGCAGTTTAAATAAAAGTTACACTCATATCGTGTGTGTAGTATGCTGGTGTTCGCCTGTTTATGGTCTAAATTTCAAAGTAACACCTTTTAGTTGTTTTGTTTTCATGTTTCTTTTTTTCTTCCACATTTCTTCTTGCAAACATTCGTAAATATTTTATATAAACGAGCATGTAAATGTCTGTGTGAATGCCCTGAAAAATAAAATATTTTATTGTAAGCTTTTGGCTCCAATTTAAAGAAATGATTAATGTGCAAGGATTTATTTATCATCGGGCTTAAATTTCAGATGTTTTTGTAGTTTCATATTTAGTTGGCCTTAAACGGCGGAAGAAAAACTAAAAAAATTTAACTAGAAGTTGTATTCGTTAGTGGGATGCCAAAATAATCCTTCAGAGACTTGAAAAATCTAATGAACAATTTATCATAATTTTGCTATAAAACAAAAAGTTTTTTGTCACAAGAATAGTTTTAAAAATTGCATAAAAAAAAGTCATGCTAATTTCCTTTACCACAATTACACACATATACAGAAAAAAAACTTCTGGCAGTACATTTGTTGAGCTATTTTGCAGTTTCTTTTTCAAGTACAAGTATTACCTGTTTACAGAATAATTACCATTTCGGAAAAATATTTTTTCCATTCGTAAATATTATTTTCTTTTTTGCTCTACTTGGCGTGTAAACATTTAGCGATTTGAGGGGGTTTGAGTTGTGGTAAGTTAATGTGCGCCATCAATTTTCATGTGGTCTTGGAAAAAACTGTTTATGTGCATTTTTTTTTATATTCGAAAGTCACAAACATATTTGTTAAGTGAATTTTATAAACAGTGTGACATAGAATAAGTATAACCAATTTTAAAGTAGGCAGAGAAAAATTAATAATTGTCAGTAAAAACTTTACTAGGAATTAGATACCGCAGGCGATCTATTATAGAAGAACTCAGTATAACTGCCTGGCCCACGATGTCGAACGAAATTCGAAATTCTTTTATGATTGAAAGAATTTTTTTACACTGTTTACCAAACTTGTTTTTCTTAATAGCACTCATATTAACGTAAAATTTACTTGTTTCATTTATTTAAAGTTTATCAGAGGTTGTATGGAACAAATAATTTATGATTAAAAATATTGCATTTGTTTTCATTAATAAACTTGAAAACTATCACAGCGAAAAGTAAAATTTTTATGTAGTTGATGCTGGAAATTCAATATTTTCTTAAATGGCTGCAGAATGTTGAGATAATTTTATTAAAGTTTATAAAGATATCAGACAAGAAAGGCACGACATGGTGTGAGAAATAAAAATTCAGGGAATTTTGGCCCCACAAGGCGATTTATATCGCCCAAAGTTGTAACGTTTTAGGCCAGCAGCTACGGGATCACTCCGGTCAAAGAACCAAGCGGAGTATTAGTTTGGAAATGACCAACAGAGGTGTGAGCAGAGAAAAGCGAGCAGATCGGCAGTCGTACAGATAAAAACTATAGCAACACCCTTTCATCGGCCATACATGTGAAAGAACTGCGGTAGCGGTTCCAGCTGCAAAGCAACCAAATTATTGCCGGCCGAAGCTATAAAACGCTGATGAAAAAAAAAGGAATCGCTTACTTTTCCCGGCTGAAGAACAAGTTGATAAGACCAAGTTCAATTGTAGATGTGAATAAATAAACAAACCCAGCTGGCATTTGGAAGATTATTTGATGAGCGCGATCATTACGCGACTCTTATTTTAATCGTTCAGGCGATTGTTGGAGTAAAATTACTTTTTACTCTTTTAAATGGTGCTTTTGGGAGTAATTCTGGCGATTGCTGGTCGAGTTAATTGTCGTTTTCGCATTTTGGCGAGTAACAACCGTATTTGATTCTCCCAAGTAATGGCGACTGTTTTCTTGTGTTATTCCACAATCGTCGTTTAAGTATTCTGAGGACCATTGAACGTTTGTTATTAAACCGTAAACGTATAATTACTCTTGTAAATGATATTATTGCGGGTCATTTTGTTTGGCGATAGTTAGGCGATCTTAACCGGCTTTTATTCAAGGCTCGTTTGAAGTATGAACAAAAGAGTCTTACACGATTCTATTAGGCGCATCGTAGATGATTCATGTGGAAGGGCCACCGTCTTGTCACATTTTCTCTCGTTGTACTGAGCTCGCGCGATCGGAATACGACATCGCGGATGATTACTTTAATCGGTCGCTTCGATCGCGGAAGATTCTTCTACGATCGAAAATACTAGCTGGGAATAAATAAATAAAGTAGAACAAAAAAAAAACAACAACAGCAAGTGTAAAAGTGCCATCAGCGGTGCGAGTGGCTGAAATTACAGGATAAACGTGCAAACTGGAGTTTAATTAAAAGCTGGGCTAGCACCAATCCCAAGTAGTAGTAAAATCATTTAGAAGCAAGTAGAATTTTTATTCGACTTGATTGGACTAGATTTTCATTTAGTCACGGGGGATAAGGCACTGGCTCAGGGTCAAGCGATTGTTACCTGGAGTTGTAGGAATCTGATTACCATCAGATTAGCAGAAGTGCTGGATTTTTATCCGGCGAATAAAGTAGGAGGTAATAGAAGTTGGGTAGCTATAGTCACGTGTCGCCGTGGGTGGCCGCTGACGTTAAAATTTTAAAATTTAAAAAATTTAACTTTTTTCGACCAAATAATACCACACAAAAAATATACACCATAAGGTGTTTCGATTTGTGAGGTTTTGTGTAAGCGAACTCTAGACGTAGCTGAGTCACCTGAAGAAACCGAAGGTCCATTACAATGGGTGTGATAAGCCGCTGAAAAACTTTATCTAACAACTTTGACACTCAAAGTGAGATTGAATAAATATTATTGATTGAGCTGCACCAATAAGTCATTTAAACTATATTTTCGAAGAGCCCTAGTAAACTTACCGAGCCACCACAGCCTTTGGCAAGAAGGCAATTATAAGTTTAACCACAAACAAGTAATTAAACTTTTTGTGTCATATATTTTGTTCCACTTGATGTCTAGACAAGACAGCCGCTTTCACTTGTGAAATTTGTAGCACCCCAATCTAAAGTATGGACAGTTTAGAAAACCTTTTGATTGCAGCACCTCGTTGATCTATTTAGAGTTTGAATTTCAAATTATCAAGAGCAAAATTGAGAATTTTAAAATCAGCTTTCACAGAAAACCGTGTTGCCAATTCAGCTCAAATCTCTGTACATAAAAAAACACCCGATATTTTTGCAGGCCCATTGCAAAACGAAGGACATGCATTTATTTTTTTCTCATGTTGGTATATTTGCATTTATATGTCCATTTATGTGTTTTTAAGCAAATATTTAAATTCGCAACAACAAGCAATCAACCAAATACTCGTGCTAAAGAAATGTACAAAAAATATTGGAAAAATATTTTTACTGTTATTATTTGATTTGTGTGCATGTGTTGTATGCATTTTGTTGTAAACATTTATCACAATTACTGGCTACGTATGACAACAGCAACACCAACACCAGCAGTTGCAATTGCAATTGCAATTGCAATTGTTAAGGTAGATCAAATAGTTAAAAAGAAAGAAAAATTAAATAAAATACAAAAATACAACTAAAACAAACAAATAAACAAACAAAAACAAAAAAATACCAAAAAAGCACAATCGAATTGTTCAAATAAATATCCAACATGTATAACAAATTGTTGTACAATTTGAATGATGTTTAACTTAAATTTCGAATTTGTTTTGTTGAATTCGCACAAAAGCATGTCCGTAAATAAAATAAAATCAAATCATAAAATAAAATAAATAAATGTAATTCAAGTCAATTGATTTAAATTAAATTTACTCAAAAATATTTGAAATTTTTTTTATTATTTACTTGTTACTTTTTTACAAAGAATTTATTTATTTTTTGTTAGATTTTTGCCATTTGTTGAAAATTTAATTTTCATAGTTTAACTTTTCTTTTTTTTGAGTGCAAGAGAGTCAAAGCAAAATTAGAGCATTGTAACTAAATTGTAACCGCAGAAGGTCTTGATTCACTTGACCAAAAAGAAGAAAATAAAAGTAATACAAATTTTTGAACGTCTTATTTTATGAAAAAGTTAGTTCTGAAATAGAAATTTATTACATAAATAATATAAAATATCAAATATACACTAAGCTACAAACTGAAAAATATAGAAATTATTCTACAAGTCCTGATTGCTGTAAAAACCAGACAATTCCAACCTTTTTATTCCAACGTAAATGCCAATTTGTGAATAATTAAATGAATATGTTTTTGTCCGATCAAATTCCTTTCAAATTGATTTTTAAAATAAATTTTATAAAAACAGTAATCACTAGAAAAGTGGAATGTATTTCAAAATTTATCAACCGATCAATGTAATAAATAATGTAAGAATTATTATTTTATTTCAATAAAAATCATCACCCATGTCATGTTTCCCTCATCAGACCTGTCTTAAAATATGAATCTATAGTTTGGGATCCCATATAAGTGACTCACAACAATTACATTGAATCGGTACAAAAGCAATTTTTGTTATTCTGCCTCCGTCGTCTTCAGTGGAACCCATTAGAACTTTCGTCATACACCAGGCGTCTTCAAATCAAACTTCCAACTCTTAAAAGCCGAAGGACCGATAACAATTCGTTTGATGTTCCTCATCGTCCATCTCGACACTTTGAATTGCTAGCAATTAAATTCTTCAGATCAAATTACGCAAATGCTGATCCATTTAGAAGAATGAGCAGTCAATTTAATAAATTTTATAAAATTATAGATTTTTCTTTAAATGTAAATGTTATTAAACTTAAACTTATCGTCCTATTAAATAATCAATAATTTTGTATTTTGATTTGAATTTACTATATTAATTATATTGTTTAACTGTCTGTAAGGATAATATATCTATAAACAAAATAAATAAATAAATAAATAAATAAATAAATAAATAAATAAATAAATAAATAAATAAATAAATAAATAAATAAATAAATAAATAAATAAATAAATTAATAAATAAAGCTTATTTATTAGCTAAAGCGTTTTTACTTTTTGCTTCAGCAGTGAAAGCAATTGACAACAATGAAAGAAAGTTTATTGTTGTTATTTACAATTTTTACTTTTACTTTTTAAATATTTTAAACATTTTGATTCAAACCTTTAGGCGAGAAATAAAAAATAATCTTGAATCTGAACAAAAGGGTAAAAACCTACAAACCTACGAATCGCAAATCCTGTTTATATTTCAATCGATGCCACTGCGCAGTCGTGACTGATGTCAGAAAAACAATGAAACTTTAAAAAATAATCAGGCGAATTGTCCCTAGACATTTAGCAGATTAGTTGGGAATGAGTAATACCGGACTAGTCTGCACAAAGGCAATTATATTTCCTTTACTTATATATTACAAAGAAAATTAACATTTTGTGAACTATTTTATCGGTCATTTATGCTCATTTTTTAAGAAAACTTTTGACATAATCTTTAGACATTTAACATGGCCTGCAATATTTTCTAAAATCTTTAATAATTTAGCTTAAGACTTTTAATCGATATGTCTGCTCATTGTTAGATTTTAGTTTTTGTAATAATTCTTCTCTACTTTTTGCCCGTTCTTGCAGAGTAGTTTAAAGTTTGCAACTTTTATAAAATATGGTTAATGCCTTTTAATGAGTTGGCATAAGTCAAAGAAGTCGGACAATTTCCTGATACGATTTCAATATTTTATGCGACATAGAAATGGAATAGTGAAAAAAAACATTTGTGACAAATATCTAATGATGACAGTAGACTTGGAACCAACTCGTTCAGTCGCTCGTTTTAGGCAAAAACCTTTGATCAAACACTTGTAATCTAAATGGGTTTGATTAAATGGTTTTGTCAAAAACGAGCGACTGAACGAGATGGGCCCAATTCTAAATGATAGACTTCTCTCAGGTCATACAAATCATAACAACAAGTCGGCACATTTTCTGACGTTTTGTCAGACATGTTGGAAATTCGGTCATATCAAACTCGGGACCCCGGGTACATGCTTTCTGTTACACGGTGTTTATACAATAGCAAAATTATCTCACTAGATTTTACACTTGTAGTCATACAGGCACACACACGTACACACAAGCGCATGCACACACACACACATTGGCAAAACCAACTTTAGAACTTATTAAAACTGAACTGCAAGACATTTCAAGGATTTTCTTACCACAAGCTTAACTTTGAGGAGGAAAACTTAAATAATAATAATAAAAATAGTAATGAAAGTAGTAGAAGTAGTAAATGTAATAAAAAGGATAAACGGCAACAAGTTGTTAGAAAAGTTTTTTTTAATATCTAATAAGAATTTTAATTGCCGCAAAACAATCACTGAAGTCCTTAAGCGAGGAGTTAATAAAAAATATAAAAATTCAATTTAATTCAATTGCAAGATAAAATATTGTGACCGATTTAATTAATTATATTGCAGGGGAAATTGATAAAGAAATTTATAGGCCATAAATGACAATTATGGACTGTGTGTCGAAAATCACAGTGTTTTTTATATACAGTCGAACTTCCATGACTCGAACTTCTATAACTTGAATTTTCTCTAACTCGGTGCAATTCGAATTCTCCATTCGTAACTCGAACTTCCAGAACTCGAAGCTCTCCATAACTGGAACGAAATTACAAGCACATGATTTCTACAACTCGAAGTGATTTGCTTACTTATCAGCTGAATTATTGCATACACATTATTGAAGTGCATTGTTTTGAATTAACGTTTTTATTTGTATTCGTAAAGGTCCCTCTGAAGCGGAACGGCGAGTGATGGCGAGGGTTCTGTAGAAGAATCTTTTCAGTAGCCTTCCACAAATGATATATGAAACTCTTATCGAACATTGAATTTATATTTGCAAACTAAATATAAATTATGAGGCTGTGAAAAATTTTGAGTAATTTTTTGTTGAAAATAAAAGACAGCAAATTATCAGTCACTAATTTCTGAATATCTTACTTCACCATATCTTACTTATTATATGTGTTTTACAGTAAGTATCTTTTTTTAATAAATAAATTCTATAACTCGAAGTATCCGTGAATCGAAGAATTTTTCGGGATAATGGTGATTCGAGTTACGGAAGTTTGACTGTATTCAAATTAATTGTACTTTTGCAAAACTGAGGATTTCGTAATTATGTCTCCACCAGGGGCCTGTTTCACTAAACTATAATTCTATAAGTTTACAAGTTACAATCACAAGTCTAATTCTTACAAGTGCTGATGAATTGTGTTTCATTAAAATTTTTGCAACACTTGTAGTTATTTGCACTTGTGAACTACAATTATTCCATTTACAAACTCAGTCAACAAACCTGTCAACAGACAAATTTGTTGTATCGTCATCTTGTCGTATTTTAAATGTCAATTTAATGTAGTCAATTCATCGTGAGTAAATAATTTATGTCGAACAACAAATTTCTTTTTAACAAATAAAAAAACATGAAAATTGATACTGAAAAGATGAATTAATTAATGCCTTATGCCACCAATATAATTTCGATTTCTTAAATTTTGTTTTCACTAAAATCTTCTTCTTCCATAATAGCCGACACTCAATTCAGTTGATGCCATGAAATTAAACAAGATATGGATATTCTAATTTTACGCGAAATATTTAAAAACTCTTTCGCGACCAACATTTTTAACTAAAAATTTAAAAGAATCAAGTATATATTTATCATTAAGCAGCATCTATTTTCTAGGTTTACTTATCACATGCTTAAAAGAGTTTTACAAATTAATCTATCAAATAGAATTTTTCCATACCTGACCTCAATGCAACCATTTACACTGGGTCTTTACGTAGCAATATCCATTGCGGCAATCGTCAAATTTGATTGCGTTCAGGAAATTTGCTACGTGTGGACTGCGATTGCTATAAGTGGCAATCCATTGCGCAATGATTGCTCAACTGATTGCTTGAGCAATTATTGCCTATCAATCTGCTGTCATTTCTCTATTCTGTAGTCAGTGCATTTGCGAATTTGAATTTAGAAAGCTAAAAACTGCATATTTATTACAAAAAAAAAAACAAATAATGGATTGGAAACCCGAAGAAATATTTAAAATAATAAAATTTTATCAACAATTCCCATCTTTATGTACATACAATTATAGCATATTTATACAACCTCTCACTATGAAAATTTTGAATTTGTGACGAAACAAGTTTACGTGTTCTCCAGCTAAAAGCAATCAGCAATAGCACTATCAAAACTCTGCTGACCTTTTTGCTTGTTCTCAGCAATGAAATTGCTACGTATACGAGTAATTATAACACACGGGGATGCAGAATGAAATTTTCAAATTGTACTAATTTTTAAGCTAAAGTGTACTTTTTCAGTCCGATCGTACTTTTTATTTTTTAAATATTTTTTTATTAACAATTAACTAAAAATGTACATAAAAATCTTTTGTACATATATGTGTATAAAAAACTTAACAATTAACAAAAAGGTACATTGAAATTCATTTATATTAAGAACTACTATATTATGCAGACAAAGTTAACAATTAAATTTAATTATTAATTCGAAAAGGTACATAAAAGACTATCAGTTGTTGAGATCTGAATATAAAATTATACTTTATGATATCGTAGGTCACAGGTTGACAACTCATAACATGGTTTTTTTGTACTTTTCAGAAGACCAAAAAAAAAAACGTTATAAACGTTGGAAATAAATAAAAAAACCAAAATTAGTAGGAGAAGTAGGGAAGGAAACGTTTCAATATATAAATAATATAAATGAAACTTACTAAAGGCAAAAACGCTGGTAATTATGAACTTGCAGCTTAGTGAAATAATTCCCAGCTTGTTCGTGTTAACGTGTTAAATTGAGTGATTTGTGGAGTTTCGATATATCGTCGGCTCGAAGTTATCTTCACGTAAATATATCACCGAATACAAAAAAATTAGATAAGGCCGCTTCTCCTAACAACCAAAGACTTGACGAGTCAAAACTGACGTGTGTGAACCGGTTCTAAGATCCTGAACTTGTGCTCCTGAAGTAATGCAAATACGGATTATCTAATAATTTTTTTTGTATATAATGTTTAAATTTCAGACTCAATTTCCCAAAGAAAATTCTTTTGGACGATACGTGAAGATAACTTCGGAACGACGATATGTAGGCTGGCGATTGTAATAAACAAATTATGAATGGATCTTTGTCGTTGCTTAATAAAATGAGATTAAATATTTGCATGAACAATATTATGAGTCGAAGAGTGTACAGCACAATTTAATATTCTCCAGCGATAAGACCTGTAACAATACGCAGAACTTTCCCCACATTACAGACAGTGACTGTACAGACAAGCATGGATTAAAAGTTGGATCATGAGGTCATGCTACCCCCAGATGGGGTAGTCGAGAATGTGTATTATTGTAATCACTGAATTTCCACCAGGTGATATCCCCAAAAATCTTTTTGCCAAAAGACTGGAGCTACCCTTATACACAGACTTGTGGTTTCCAGCAGACTGGCATTCCGCAGAATAATATCGACGATTTAATGATATTCTCTAGCAGCCAAAGCAGTCACTTCAATAATCGTAAAACGCAAAATTGAAAAGGTTTGGCAGCCAAACAAAAGATTTAATTAGAACCATTTCAACTGTTTTTTTTTGGTCTATTTTTTTGGTTGTCTTTGGCCAAACAAAGAAGTGTTCAAGCATCAAATGTCTTGCAGCACAAGCAAAAGTTGCAATGCGTTTTTTTTTCTGTGGCCATGATTTCACACCAACTCGAGGGTCAAGTACGTAGTTTGAGCTTATTGTGAAAAACTGCATTGAAATATGCTTGAAGAGTCAAAGAGAGGGCACTAGACATCAATATCAATTGAGATAAAAGCAGACACTGCCGACAGGTGCATACTGAAAGTTTTTCGTTTTTATAATAGAATCCAGCAATCAAACGATAAATCAATAAAAAAATATATAAATGCACAATATGCGGAAAGAAAGGTTCTACAAAAATAAAATAAAGAGAAAAGCTAACAATTTTGTTTCTTAAAAAAAAACAAATAAAATAACATCAAAATATAATACTGTCTTGTTTTTCACAAACCATAAAAAATCTTTAATATGCTCAAGATGCTCTTTGTGGGTTTTTTTTGGTTTGATTGAGTTTTGAGGTTTATTTTATGTCCCTCTAACATTGTTCGTTACATTGAACTTAAAAGAAAATCTAATAAGAAAAATGCTGACAAAGTTCATCAGAATGCCTTTAAAACAGAAATACAATATAAAATCTTAAGATAAAAAGAAAAAAGATTTTTACCAGCGTTAAATTCGATTTGGCTAACAGAAATCTAAGGATCTTTAAGCGGTTTAAAGAAATATTGTTGTAGATGCTCATAATATGCATGTTTAAGTTATTTGTCCTGACAAAGTCATTATAAGGACAACAACGTTACAAATTTATTATCAAGAAGGGGCAAAGTGAATTTGTTAAGGAGCCCTTTAAGAGGGCTGTTTTTAGCAGACAAGGTCCACTAATGTAATTGTATAATTATATAATTTGTATCTCCTTTTTCGAAATTTTCTAAATGGCAACTTTTACATGATTGATGCTGGAAGGCCTGCATTAGGTACAGATATGTGTATCTTTAGAACGATTTTCATGAGGCCTACTTATAGAATTGCCTGAGATTTTTACCGCTGGCTGATACAACCACAAACACTATAAAATTCTACAGAATGTCCATGAATTATTCATAATGTTCACACAACAAGTATAAATATTAAATCACAGAATTGCCGTAAATATATTGACCCTTAAATGACTGCAGATAAGACTACGACGACGATATATTTTATATGAAATAAACACATACATACATAAATACGTTCAACTGAATTTATTACCTAAATGAAAAATGCTTTTGTCTTCGTATAAAGAGCGTTAAAGATGCTGTGCGAAACGAAAAGCATATACAAGTTAATTTGCTGTTAAAAAGAATCAATAAATAAAATAACAATTTAATTAAAATTGCTACAAAGGTTTCCTCCTTATATACAAATTAATTTGACAGTTTTTTTTTTCGATGAAAGCTTCGGTTTCCACAGAAAGGAGAAACGAGAAACTAATCACAATACTAAACCGAATTCGTGTATTAGGAAAATTATTTTCAGTTAGATCTTGATACCACATTTTAATCAAGCCCAAAGCATGTAGTTGTGGCGCTAAAAAGTTTTCAATCATATCGCGATATCGCTCCCCATTCACAGTTTCCGTTACGCCGTTTTCATTTTCAAAGAAGAAAGGTCCAATGATTCCTCCTGACCAAATTGCACACCTGACTGTCTGTCACTTTTAATGGATGCAAAGGTGACTGATGACTAATTTGAGGGTTTTCCATTGCCCCGAACCGACTACTCTGTTTATTCTCATATTCATTCAAATGAAAATGTGCCTCGTCACTCATTATGATTTTTTCATGAAAATCGGGGTTTTCATGGGCGAGCTGTCACAACCTATTGGCATATGTACAGCGGCGTAAATGGTCTTGTGGAAGAAGCTCTTGTGTCAACTGAATCTTAAATGGAAACAAATAGAAATCCTTGTAAAAAATTCTTTGAAGACCAAACTCCTAAGCACGGCGTCGAATTGAGGTTGAGGGATTATTGGAACACTTTCTTGAGCAGCAGTAATGTTTGCAGTACATTGTGGTCCATGCTTGGGCCTATCACATACAGACCCTCTTTCTTCGAAATCATTCACTAAACGATAAATAGTGCGTTTTGTTGGCACGTTGTTTCTCCCGAAAATTTTACGTATCTTTTTCATCGTCACAGTAATCGATGATTGATTTTAATAAAATGTTTTAACGATTAAAACACGTTCGTTTTTGAATATTTTTCCATACTTTTATGTGCATTTATTATTTATGCATATAATAGGCATTATAATTTCTTCATCGCCAGTAGAATCGGAGCTATCATTTGCATAAATATCACGAGTCTACTAATTTTATTTTTCAATTCAATTCAATTCCTTTATTTACCCATAATATTTACATTCAAATTTTAATTTAAATTACACATTTAAGTGTTCAATAAGTTTTCTTTTTCAGCTTAATAATAGGACTATATCTACAAAATTTCTATATACATATATACAATATTTTTTTTGGAGGAGAAAATTTGCCACACACTTATTTGATTTTTATTTTCTAATTTTATTAAATCACCGGAAATTACTAAATCATGGCAACATTTCTGTAACCTTTTGAAAGACCAATTTAATTATAGTACGATTTCTTTCTATAGTTTTGTAATTATTTCCATGGTACTTAAAAGTTTTTCAACCTCAGCGTTACTGAAAGGTAATGCTGCGGGGCTTGTCCAATAAGACGTTACATTCTCAATAGCCCGCCATTTCAACGGTTGTCATGACTCAACCTGTAACTACATTGAAATTATTAAAATTCACTAAGAATATGGTGAAAATTTCAAAGGAACAGTTCGCAAAACTAAAGCATTTTTGCGTCGTTGTGGAGCACCTTCTGAGCAATTGGAAAACTGATGGAAAAATTTGAGCACTTGAGACAAATCATTAATGAGCAAAATAAACTCGTGTACGTCGCTCAAATGAGAATATTGCTGTTGGCATAGTTGGGCAAAATACATGGTTTGCTGTATCTAAGATACAAAATACTCTATTTTTATTCAAACCAAAAAATACATTAGATAAAACTAATCAACAAAACAATTGTTTCCGTTCATAAAAATCAGATTTTTGAATGTAGCATCAGACAAACTGTTTCTTGTTGGAGAATGAAAACAATAGCCTTTCTACAGGTCCTGATGAGCACAAACGTGTATTAAATTCTATGAATACTCTTTTTATATTTAAATAGCTGTCAAGAATGATAATGTCTTTGCTTTTGTCACTGAGGAAACTGACAAATTCCAACTCCAAATTTGATGTACTAGATTCACCAACATCCCTATTTACGAAAACAACAAAATCATCGTCTTCTTTATTGGTGCTTCCACTTCTGATATTTCCAGGTGTCATTTTAAGTTGTTTTGCAATTTTCCTCCAGAGTATAAATTCTAAGATTTTGGATTCTTAATTACACATCAGGTATGTATGTATTTTAAATACAAAAACGACTTCTATTTTAAATACACACAAAAAATAGAAGTAGTTTTTGTATTTTAAATATATATAAGTTGTATTTGTATTTTAAATACGTATTTCAAATACATGTATTTCAAATACTGCCAAGTCCTAGCTGTTGTAGACAGACCATACTGTTGGGAAATCCTACATTTGTTCATTTCTCGTCGATGTTTGTATTCGGGCATTCCACAAACCACACGCGAAAAGTGTCCTCGAATAGTCATTCATTATAAATGCAATACTCTCCTCATTACAATTAAACAAACATCCCATGATTTCGCTTAAAAATACCATATTTTTAGATATCAAAATGAAACCTCTTATTGAAAGACCCAGGATAGATAGCCAAATACTAGATTAACTAAATCAAGAAATGATTTGTTTTGCAGCGCATTGTTAGATTGTCACACCTCCACGTAGAACTCAACTGTTGACCCAACATTTGTCCATTTCTAACTTAAATCTTTCACCATTTGATTTTAATCAACGAAATTCTGTCTTCAGTGTACTTACGTTTGTAGATTGTATAATTTTTTTATGTTTCAATATAATTCATGGGTTCAGTAGAAAAGAAATTTTTAACCTTTTTGATGCTAAATTTAAAATAAAAAAAGACAAGAAAAAAGGCTAAATCTTCACTCGAAAAGGCTAAAGTGGCATCACTGGTAGTAATCCGATTTAACGAATATTCATTCGATTTAATGAACATCGCATTTAACGAACACCCAATTTTTTATTTCCACTAAGTAAGAACCTTATATTACGAATAAAAATTTATTATTTTTTACTCGATTTAACGAACAAATGTATAACAAAACGATGAACAAAACAAAAAGGAGGAAGAGCTTGATGAAACTGAAATTCTAGAGACCAAAATAAAACACGAAGACGTCATTAAGCACTTCGAAATTTATATTAAATGGGCTCAGAAAAACAATATTGTTAGTATCACAAATTTAATGGTTTTGAGAAAGCTTCAAGAAGATGTCGCTAAAAAAGATAAGCACTTTAATAAGCAGACTGAGTTTATTAAATTTTTTAAATAAATTACTTCTGTAACACGGTGTTTTTATGAATTTTTCCTTTATCCTACACATTTTTTTTTTCAAGAAATATTTATAATTAATAACGATGGCACGCGTCAAAAAAAAATCTACATGTTTACGTGGTCATAGTTGGTTGAATACTAAAAAAGGAATTCAACTACAAATGACAGAAACCAAACAACATGATTAAGTACCGTTTATTCTCAGTAGCCAATGGCGCTGAATAAGCAAGAGAGACTGAAATATATAAAGTAGTTATTCATCATAGATGGGATTTCGTACTAACCGAAATTGATTTGACATGTGAAAATGAATAAGTTTATACTTTTCGTATCCTAATTTGTTAAATAATACGGTTAAATAGTTGATATTCTTAGTTACTAGTATCCACCGTCAAAAGTGGTAAAATTGAACAAAGAACGCTGATGAGATGGTGTAGCGACCTCGAAATTAGTACTGATCCGTTCTGCTAGTATGATGAATAATAAAAATTGTTCTATATATAGTACTCTCTTAATAAAAATAATGAATTTATCCAAAAAAAATTTCTAATAAAAATTAAAAATAAAAAAAAAATTAGAATAAATAAATGGGTAAATTCGGGTTTGAACTTGAGCCAAAATTAATCGTTTCAATATATAAAAAAAATAGAAATATTTATTTTAAATTACTACAATTTTAATAAAATATTAAAAAAACACTGTACATATTTATAACTATGAATTAAGTAGATCCCGCTATTAATTTTTAATTTAGTATTGGATATAATGAACAATTCGCTTTAACGAACAGGCCGGACAACAATGAGGTTCGTTAAATCGGAAAACTAATGTACTTTTTAACTCTTTCACGCTTCGTTAATTATTAAACCACACATTCTAAGCCATTTAATCGTGCTATTAAGCCAAATACGAATAATTTACTAAGCAATGATGAGCAAAGGTTTGTTGAATGTATTCATAAGAAATTGTGATGCATGGCTGATTTTTTAACGAGATTTTTTTTATATCAATAAAATATTTTTATTTATTATTTCTTAGTTTATTTTTTCGTAATAAATTGACCCAACTTAAACTAAAAGTCCACGTTTTTTTATTGAAAAGGTCAACTATATGAAAGAGTTAAGGTTTTCGTATTATTGTATCTCCAAAATACGCTTAAAGCTAAACAATTATTAATTTTGCATTTTACTCGCAAACTTAAATAAATATAAGACCAAAGAAATAATATGAGTGCTTGAAAAAAATCTTAAATTAATATTTTTTTTAATCAAAATTTAGCATTAATAGATAAATAATTATACACTTTATAACTTTTAAAATTTAAAGTTGCAAAAATGTCAAGCTGTTCGGCTTGACTTATTGTTCAACATGTTGAACTGCATAAAAAAGCTAAAAAACACAATAAGCTTATTAGTAGAGCCTTAAGAGCTTTGGAATTAATAAGGATCATATGAACACGTGCATATGAAATATTTTATTCATTCCTAACCCACATAAATACCCAGGAAACACACTGACTTGTTGTCAGTTTTGTAGTAATATGAGAGTTTTACTTTATATGTCATTTACACCCGACAAAAATCTAGTACTTAGTCTACGTTTAGACAGGGAAACATTAGGAAGGGAAATATTTAGTTTTTTGGCATATTACGGGTGGAGAAGAGAGCATCGGTTTTGTGTTCTGTAGTCGGTGACACGCTTTGTGAACATTTTCTTTGTTGACATTTAATTTGCTTTTTGCATATAATAAAATAGAATTGCTCGAGGTTTTAGATAAATATTCAAAGATTAATCGATCTTAAATAATTTCAAATTCGCTGTCACTTACAGACACACGCCATTCTCACTTTCTGCAATGTGTGTTAGAATATTATTTAAGTTTAAGATAATATTTAAAAGACAATCATTAAATAAAGTACACGCTTCAGACACACAGAAAAAAATTGACATGAAGAAATGTTTCTATCAAGTCATTGATATTATGTGGAAAAATCCAATTGAATTTTCGAGTAAAATACCATACAAAATTTTTTGAATTTGTTAAAGAAACAGCAATTTTCATTCTATCGCAGCTTTACTACGTATCAGAAGTGCAGTGTTATACATTTTAAGAGAATTGAATTCTTTAAATTTCATTATGTCTGCAGCTAACAATGATTATATAAATTTAAAAATTTGTGGAAAATTTGGAGAAAATATTAATTAATCTTGTTAGGGACGAAATATTATAGTAAACTTTCGAGTTGTTCAAAATACGACACAAGCTTCCCAAGCCCACTTTTATACATGTTTTTTCCAATTAATAATCGTAAAATATATTTAAAAAACAAATATTTGTAAAGCTAAATGTATTGTTAAATAAAATTGCGTACATGTTATTTCAATATAGGAACCATGTTAAATTAACATGGAATTTCCGGTAATTTTAACATCTTTTCAAGTTATTTCAATATAGCTGCAACATTAATTCTAAATGGTTTCATAGTTGATACGACATTGATTTTGTTATTTTGGTATAACAATCTCTTTGATTCAATTGGCGTACAATGTCAATTCAACATGATTTCTAGTTGTTTTACAGTGGATAACTATAACTTTTATTTTACTTTAATATCATGTTAAATTAACATGAAACGCTTATGAAGCAAAATTGTTAACAAAACTATTTGAAACAACCTTGTTTTAGTTAATTTTACAATGATTTTTTTTTCTGTGTATATATTTATGTAATAATGAATTCTTTAAATTCAATTTCTCGTTTTGCCTGCAGGAAAATTGACTTATGAGTGTGATTTTTCCCGAGAATCTCAGGCTAAAATTTCCGTTTACCAATCGCTATTCATTAAGTTTATCAAAAAAAAAACACTATTTCTTTTCAATCGATTAACTCAATGTTTCTTGGGAAGACGTGTGCGTCAACACTTGCTCACCCACACACTCAAGCTGTAATTACTGACATAAATTTGAATTATTCAAATGATTATCAACCCTTGTCAAAGTTTAAAAGCTAGTCAGTCTATTTAGCAGTATTTCTATCAGTCTATATGTCTGTCTGTCTCTCTGTCTGTCTGCCTCTAAGTCTGTCTGTCTGTTTCTCTTGTTCCCTGTCTGTCTGCATATTTAAAATGTGTGTATTTGTGGGCATATGCCAAGAATTTTTTTTCTGAATTTGAGAAATGTGTTAAAGTTGGGTCAACTTGTTTTACTTCAGTCATAAGTCCCTCCGGTAAACATCATCAAAGAGTAAACAAAGTTTTCTTTAACTTTAAAATTTAATATAATGTAGTTGTGTGCAGCAACAAAAATAATAAAAATTATAAAAATAAGTCATATATTTTTAGTAACGCATCAATGTATCAGGCAAAAGTTTTGATAACAATCAGTCTCCTGGCACAAGGAATACAAGTCTCTTAAAATATTAAATTTTTACAAAGCTTTTATTTAGCTATTTAGAAAGGATGTGTGAAGGCTCAGAAATTCAAATAAAATCCCATTTATATCAAATATAGAATTAGTTTGTATGCGCCACAGTTCATGTAGTTATTCTACATGTAAAATGTTATACGAGTTCAAAATGCCTGGCTGATTGATTGATTGATTGACTGACTGACTCAAGCGCCTGTCAATGTATTGGGAAGCGTTTTAAAGTATGTATTTAAGTTTATATGAAAAATTTAGCTTATAAATATTTGATGCCTAAAAGCATGGAAGTAATTGAAACAAAATTGTTTGCCAGTTTAAGTTCATGAGGACATCAAAATTCGAGGTTCACTCTATCACTCATGGATCGCGTCCCAATTATGGTTGAACCAACCAACACGCTTGCTTTGTGGAGCAAATTTTCTTGGTTCGATTTGAATCTTGCTGCGAACTACAAAAAAATTTACTATCATTTCCAATTTTGATAACAAATTATAGTTAGTTGATCTGAATTAGCAGTAAAAAAAATACCCGTTGATAAAAAATGTATGTGTGCAAAAAATTAATAAAAGCATTGAACAAATAAAAAGTGTATATTAAAATAAAATAAATAAATAAAAATAAAAATGGAAAAAAGGCATAGGGAAACGTATTTCAAGGTGTTGAGTGATGTTTTCAAAGCTTGGGTTTTCAAAGCTTGGAAGAGTAAAAAATTTGCGTTTAAAAAAACAATTACAATCTTTTGAACACAAACGTTCGCTTCAGGTCCAGGTTTGGTCTTAGATAATTCATGGAAAGTTTTTCCAATGTTACTAAGGCTCGAAATTAGATTCGAAGTTTCGGACATAATCTGATCTTTAGAATTTTGAAATTTCTTTTAAAGACATATTGGTTTTGGATCATTCGTGGCTATTTTTGATATTGTTTGCATGTTTAAGATCAGAAAAAAAATTTATAACATAAAAGTTGTCCATAAAAATCGTGATATTTTCTAATATTTCACTTAATTTATAAATTTGTTGCTCTTGGAAAACTAATAACACATACAAATTAAATTCTCCTTGCATGAAATCGTAAATGCTTTTTAAGAATTTATATCTTCAAGTTTTGGGATACGAAAAATAATTTTTCATCAACTGAATTTTAAGAATAATTTGTGGTGAACAACCAGACATTTGTAAAATGCGTCAAGGAAGAATCATGACAATGTTAGTGTCTGGAGTATAACTAGACTGCAGGAGATTGAAATCAATTAAATTAATTTTTATAGAGAACTCGAATCCGAAAATATGTAGATGATAAGAGGATAAGATTCATAACTTTTGAAATCAAGAAGAATTTCACATGAGGCAATAATGTAAGAAAAAAAGAAAAATTTGAATCAATCTGTTCCAACTAAGAAAGGCAGAGCATAATTGCTTTCGAAGGACGCCATGACCACCAACATCTGTCTTCTATGTTATTAATAGGCAAACACGTTTTTTATATCCCTTTTACGGGCGTAATACTCAACCGACTTCGCAAAGATTGATATGTTTTTAGTGGACTTTTTACACAGACGTGCACAATCTTAATTTTATTTAAATCGGTTCAGTATTTTGGGAGCTATAAGCGTTTAAAGTTGCTACTAACACCTGCACACTTATTACACATGCATGTTTCATTCAGCTTCACCTCCAAAAATATACAAAGCGTGCATGTGTGTTTATCCAATTCGCTTTTCCAATTTTTAAGTTGTTTATTTAGAATGTTTTTTTTTGTTTTTGTATTTTATCGTACATATGTTTGTTTAAAAATTTTTGGAATACGGTCGATTGAGTCGACCGCTGGCTACACTAATTAATATTCATATGTATTTCATGCCTTTCACCAATTGGAAGGTGGTGCTGGTTGTAAGGAAATTTAAATCTTTATCTCTACAAATATAAAAGAGCTACTAAATTATGTGAAATGACTAATTGCCAATGACATACTTCGTCGGCATACTTTTTGCCATCCATCTTAAAATTTGTTAGACAAAATATAATTAAGATAATAAATATTCAATTTATCTTCCAAACTCCTCGTTTTGTTAAATAACCAAATCGAAAAAGCTGTCATGAAATACAATTACAGTCAGGAAAAGAATCTGTAAACTTATCTTATCCTTTTATTCTTTAATATCACCTTCATTCTTGATCAAACATTTATTTCAGTGTAAAATCTTAAACAAATCATGCGTCAATACTTCATTCAAAAGCTTCATTCTCTTTCAATTCTAGCCAAAATGTGATGTGAAAAAACCCTTATAAATTAGCTGGATAAAGAGTTAAAAATGGGTTTTATTTATTTATTTGGGTTTAACGAGTTTTCGTTTCACTTGCCATTCCTGCTCGTTGCCATTATGCGACATTTTATTTTATGTAAAACATCAATTTTAAAATTTAAATTCAATAAGTTTTACAAGATTTAGGTTTAGAAAAAAAAAGAAATTCTTCTAAATTTTGCGTTAATTTTTTATGAGAAAGAAAGAAAAAATAAGATATTAAGCTTGCAGCATTTAATGCCTCAGGACTTACTTAACAAGTTATTCCTGCTTTATAATTTATATAAATGTTGTCATTATCCTTGTCTTGTCATAATGACTATTTGAAAAGATACACAACGAACTTTTAGTTTTTGTGTTTTTAGGGTTGACACACTCATACTACGAGAACAATAATTAGGGCAACAAAATGTTGATAAAGTCAACATGTCTGTTTGCAAGGTTGTCCGGGGAAAAGATTGATGATCTTAATTGGCAGGTAAAACTTTTTTTAAATAATTATTTTTTGTTTAAAGTGGAAAATTTTCATATTTGCGATAACGAGTATTTTTATTGAAATGTAATTTTTTTCAGTTCCGTGGTAGACGAAAATTTAATGAAATGTTTTTGTGGTTTCCTTAAATACTTGTAATCTATTTTAAAGTACTCTGTTATAAACTCTACAAAGAAGAAAATATATTTCAACATTATTCCCAGTCAAGTGTAAAAATTAATTTAACGAAATTGCGTTTATATTCTTTTGTTCTATTCAGGTTTTTTTTTAAATATCAAGCTTGTCAACAGCAAAATTACCTAGAATTTTCACAAAACCACCCACCGACAACGACAACTAAAAAAAAGAAGAAAAAAACTCACAAAAATAATTATAATCCGCATTTCATTAAAACAACAGCCGAAATACTTTAAATTAAATTAAAGAAGGAAATAGTGCACGAGTTTGTTCTGCACTTGAAAGGAAATTTCTTTTATGTTTTCCATAAAGGAACAACATTTCAAAGCAATTTAAGGGAGTTTTTCTTATACTTTTTTTTACATGCATGCTAGAACTTTCCTTTTAAACATTTTCCATCAGAATTATTAAGAATTGTAAATTGAAAAATCTAAAGATGTTTTTTGAAAAGTCAAAGACAATTTCCTTAAATATAAAAATTTTCGTTTCAAGAAAATTTTAGTATATTTAGGATTTTAAGAGGGGTTTTTATAAAAAAAGATTTTACAGGAAACGAGAGAGGTCATGGTCTTCTGGATAGGAAGAATTTCCTTTTGTTCTGATAACTCTGGTAATAATAAGCTCACAGACAAAACAAAATAGATTAACACCATTTAAGAGCAATTATCAACTCACCAAATGTGTGTCTGACCCGCAAAATAGAATTTCCTAGCGAAGTGCAAATTTAGAATTTTTAAATGCTGTTTAGTAACTAAATAATTCGACGCCGTATTTAGATCGAGCGAAAATGTCGAAATGGCTCTTTAATGAGATACTCTCTTGATTTCTGTTTCATTTTATTTTGCGTAATTTCTTTTAAATAATTTAATTTAAATAATTTCTATTCGAATAATTTTTATTCGATTAACTGTATCATAATAATTTTTATTTGTTTACATTTTTACATCAGCTAATGTTATTCAAATAATATCTTTGAACGACTTAAGAATGTTGTTGTTCCCATGAGTTTTGTTCTATAATTTTCATTAAAATTATATTTGCTGTAATAATTTTTATTCGAATAATTTTTATTTCACTTACAGTATAACACGGACAACCTACGTAAAATGTCGCATAAACAATAACAATACAATTCAAATATTGTCCGATTATTCGCTAATCGGTTAACCGATTAACTGTTTGAATAATTTACAATTGGCTATTTTTGATTAACGATTAAATCGACTAATTTCCACCGATTAACCGTTTAAGCACAATTTCACACCTTTAGCGGTAGAAGAGAATATATTTTTTGTGTTAAATTTATTATAGAATAATAATATCTTTTTGAAGTGTTAAGAAATTGAATAAATCAAAACACGAATCCCAAATGGCATGATGGAAAATATTATATGTTTAGAGAAAATCAGCAAAATGACTGACAAGTTTGCTCCCTCTCTCTCCCTCTCTATAATATGGATTGCTTTTGATTTCTTCAATATCTTCGAAAAGTAAAAGGATTTTTTTATATAAACTTTCATTAAAACTAAAGAAAAAAAAAACATTTGAAGCAAATGATTTTTCTAAAATATTATTTTAGAAGATCTCCTTAAAATATGACACTTACTTTTAAAAGGGTCTCTCTTATTTGTTTTTAGTATTCCGAACACATATTGTGAAAACGGAACCCTATTGTTTTGCTAAGATATCTGCCCGTCCGTCTGAGCGTCTATCACAGACTTCAATTTCGAGAACCGCAACAGGCAGACACTTGAAATGTTCTCAAGAATGTTGAATTACTATGGCCACTATATTACATATAGTTTAGTATAGGCCATAATCTTTGTTTGCTATTAAATAAGTCTAAAAAGAGCTCTATCTAGCGGGTGGAACGCTATTAACGGCTTTATTAGGGAATGCTATTATCTATAAATATAAATAGGAAAAAACAAATTTTTGGATCCCTTTTCCTCCTTTTTTTGCTCACCGATTTTCTTCATTATTTTACCAAATGGTAGACATTGTTGAGCCTTAGTGTAACGATTATATATTACTTAAATCGGTTCAGTATTAAAGGAATAAAAGGCTTCTAAATTTGACATCACTACAACTGCTAAAAATGCAAACGTACATTCACTTATCTAAGTACTGATTCGAGTAAAAACATAAGCAAAACAATGAGAGTGTTGAAGAGTATCTGCATATGAATATGAGTTATATGATTATTTCTCTTCAAATGATTGAAGTTGAAAAAGAAAAAGTGACCGGATTTTTAAGAGATGAGAGTTAAATGTGGTTGTACATTATGAATCAAGAAAACAAGATTGCGCATTGCGCAGGTTCGTTATTTTGTTGTGTGTGCTTGTGTTGTATTGTGACGTAGACATAGAAAATGTGTTGATGTGAGGAAGGTCTTCTTTAAATAGCTTTAAGCCCACACTCAAAAGTTTTACTCGACTGCATCTCTTTTCTGTCCATTTAAATTTTTTTTGGAAATCGATGCACCCGTTTAGAAATTATTTACTTATTTCCAGTTTTGTGCCAAAAATCTCTTACACTGTTTACAAAAAAACACTGATTTGTATTCTATGATGACGTAGATGCGCATTAGAAATTTATTTTGTAGGGCTGAGTGCGCAATCTTGTTTCCTTGATACATGGTTGTACATGGTTGTATGGGTGTGTTAGCTTCAAGCAAAAACTTTAAAAAATAAATGCAATTTTATTTTCCTCAGTCTCCGTTCAGACGAGTCATGTTTGATTGACATGATTCTTACTTTTTCTTCTTGGAACTATCATTGATGTTCACACAAGTCACGTTTTGTTGACGACATTTACTTGCAAATACCTTCAGGTTTAAAATTACGAATGAGAAAACAAAACGTAATGACAGTACATGCATCTGAGTACTCGTTTCTTTTCCCTCGTTTTTCTCGCCTATTAAGCAGCAATCATGTCAACAAGACATGACGTTTGTGAACACAGAAGGGAACCAGTAATCAGGATGTTTTTTCTCTGTAAATGAATGCGATAAAAATTTCGATCACTAGGTGAACTTTAGCCAACATAATTAGGGAACACTCTTACCAATATCTTTAAGAAGAGGGCAAAGGTAAAACAGGTAGAAACATTTCGTCATCTGTATATTAATCGATTGCATCCATCTTTCTTTGGTTGTTGTTTGTCTTGGTGTTGCTTATCTCGGTAGTTATACATAAGCGTTTGTTAGAAGCATCAGCCAGCTTATATTTCTTAAAAGAACAAACACAAGCCGCGAAACCGCAGAAACACTCAGGATCTAGGCAGGAATCGAACCTGCGACCCCCAGGCTAATAGTACAGTACGCTATCTACTAGTCTACGGGGGCTCCAGTTAAAAAATAAAGGGTGTACCTACGCGAACGCCCTATGCGCGAGAGTGCCACTTACACTTGGTTGATTTTTATTTACACACACTTCTGAATTCTCGTCCGCCTGAATAATTGTTATTTTTGTGATGTCATTGTTTTTTTTTCGTAATAAAATCTCAAAATAATCCATATTTTATATATATTTTGTTATTGAAAGTAATAATGTACATGGACTACCACAATCCACAACAATTATAAATTGTTTTGAAATTAATTAATTTGTGTAAACTTTTTATTAATCGAATAATCGATTAATCTATTATACCAAAATGAACTAATAATTAACTGATAACAACAAAACCTCGCTTAATTAATCGAGCGATTCACTAATTAAAACATAATCCCCGGTTAATTTATTATCTAATTTGTATCCGTGAACAAAATGTAAACAAAAAAATGTACAAGCACTTGCAAATAAAATCCTCTGACTAAATTAATCGTTTCGTTAAGATAGATTAGTGTTGAATTTAGTTACTTCAAATTGATTTGTTCTAAATTTTATTACTCAGTAAACAACAGAGGTTACAGATAATCTAATTTGTAAGAAAGAGCAGCAAGTCTTTCGCCTATAAACCTGCTTGCAAAAAGCATAAAAGACAAGAGTTCAAATAAAGTGAAACTATGCACACGTCCTTTAGTGTGCGAAAAGGAATAGGATGAAAAAATATATATTTAAGTTTTGTAACATAAATATTTTAATTACATTAAGAAATCCTTTATCTTTAATTAAATACCACATTAAATACTTTTGCAAGTCCTATATCCTTTGAAACATTGTACTTCATTTTCAAGTAGGCATGAAGTGATGATGCACTTCGAATACAAATACTTGTTAATTTAAGGAATTTCTTTTGGAAGCAAGTCAAATTGAATTAATTTTTTCAACCACAACTATTGCTTCATTTTGAAAAGACATGAAAAACCATTCATGTTTTTTTTTCTTTTCTTACATCACTTTCAATACATTTCATTTGAATTTGACAAAAGAAAAAAAACAGAAAATGTATCCATAACTATAAATAGGCATCATCACATCACCAATTGTAACAAATCTTTTTGTTATCTTTTATTACAGTGTCAATGGATCAACAGCCGCCGCATCAGAGGCAACCAAACGAATTTGCTTCACAAATACGGACACATAAAATGGCAACCAGTTTCTCAACAACGAGCAACAAAGCGAGCAGCAGAAGTACCTCCGCCAGCAGTCCTGGCCATATGGACAGCAACGAGCACAATAACAACATCATAGACATAAATTACAAATCATTGAATAGTCACCATAATAGATTGCATGCGACCAAAGACGCTATGCTTCAGCACTTAACGAGGTCCGGCGATGAGGAGTCAAACGAGGAAGAGAGTTTTCCAAAAGTTCCCCAGCCGTATTTTGATTTGACAATGCCGCGTAATATAACAGCACGCGCTGGACAAATAGCAGCCATAAATTGTCGTGTGGAAAACTTGGGCGATAAATCAGTAAGCCAAGCTATTGTTGTTATGTTTTTTTCTGTTCTGTTGTTGTCCTTGTTTGCTGTTTTACTAAAAACGCAAAGTCAAACAAGTCAATGTCATTTCTTTGGCCATCACTTTATGCAGTACAAATTCAATATTTTTCTTAATTTTATTTTTCAATTAAAATCATATTGAAAACACACAACCACAGATAAATCTGTGTTTAAATTATTGACAGTCTTAGATTGCATTTTGATCAGATTTCTTTTTTACCTCTTCCCATTTTTTTTCTTCCAATTTTTTTCTCTCTCTCTATAATTTATGCGTGCAGGTATCCTGGATACGTAAAAGGGATTTACATATTTTAACAGCTGGCATATTGACATACACCTCAGATGAAAGATTTAAGGTATTTATGACAACACAACCTTTAATTTAAATCAGAAATCTAGAAAAAAACGCATACATTTATATGCACATTCAACAAAATTCATTAGGGCTGTTCTAATTTAAGCGGGATTTTTTTTAATCGAAATATTACAAAAAAAATAAACTACTGAATATGACAAGTAAAAGTGACATATTGACTATTAAAAGCTTAACCAATTTGCGAGGGGTTCTTTTTCCGAAGAAGAGAATCTAAAACCAAGTTAAAATACATAAATTTTCACGCACTCTTCTCAGTAAATCATTTGATGAGTTATCGCTGTACTCTTACTCAGAGCACACGAACACACAGAGCGACATCGCTTATAATGTTTCAAGCTGTGGTGAAAGGTATTTTCCAAACGAATGTTTGAACACACAGTAATTTCCCTCGTATGTTAAAACAAACATAATTATATATGTGACGCGACATGACGAAAGAGACGTTATCTTGCCAGCGTAAAATTTTCAGTACAGGCCAAAAAGTGAATTAAAAAATTCCCAAACGAAATCAAAATAAACACATGGGCACTTCATAGGGCAGCCAAAATCCTAAAAAACACGTTCAAAAACAAAGTCACACTTTAACCTCAATTATCTCGAAACTACCTGTTTTGAAATAAAAACTTAAAAATGCTGTAACTTCGTCATGATTTTGGTGTCATTTTGTTCAGAATTTTGTTCTTTATCCATTGGTATCAAAAACTCGTTTTGACCCCTGGCAAGATAAGGTTCCTTTCGTCACATATACTTAATTTGCACTTATTTTAAATTATATTAAATTTGAATTACACATACATATCTTAAATCATACTTACCTTGAATTATATTTACCTTGAATTATACTTACTGTGAATTCACTGTAATTATTTATCTACATAATTTGTAATGATGGCTAACGAGCACTTAAGAGCTAACATTTGTGAGAACAACTACCTATATAATTGAAAAACTTTAAATATTTAATAAATTTAGTTAAAAGTAAATGATCATCAATTTAATTGGTACATTTTGATTACCTGTTGTTAACCTCTAACCGTATTTGTAATCACTCAGCCTATGAGTGATTACAATCATCAACCCACTTAAAAGATTTCATCATCCCGTCATCTTCCCCAGTCGGCGAAGTCACAAAAAAGTGGTTTGTTTTTTAATACTTGTTTTTTAATGCTTGCAAAGTATTGAGTAGTGGGTACCGAGTATCGGGTATTTCTTTTTTTGGTTACTCAATATTCAAAATTAGTTACTCGATACCTTTAGAGTTGTATTTTTAAGCAAGTTGAGTGGCTAAAATAGTGCATAGAAGTACATCACTGTATAAAAAGACAACTACTGGTAGGTGTAAGATTTTTTAATCAAATCAAAACTAAATAATTTTTATTGAGAACAATTAAATTATTTCATAACTTGTTAACGTTAAATTAAAAGTTATTTATTACATTTACTTTTTATTTAATAATAAAAGACATACAAAACCAATAATTGTTGAAGATCTATTATTAATTTTTGAAGAAACTACTTCAATTTGCAGATAAAAAATATGCGTTACAAATTAAAAAAAATTAACTAAAAGTATCGAGTAGTATTGAGTATCCAAATGCAAAGTATTAAATATTATTGAGTAATGAAAAGTAGTAGAATTTGCCAGCATTACTTAATAAGCAGCTGTGAAAATTCTTTACCGCCCTAATGCGTTGCACGTTGTATCTCTATTTAAGGTCACACGCACTTTGGATAGGAAACAATGGTCATTGCACATAAAATTCGCACAGCCACGTGATAGTGGTATTTATGAGTGCCAAGTCAATACGGAACCAAAGATGTCAATGGCTTTCCGTTTAAATGTTATTGGTAAGTTCGTATTGTATCCCTTATGGTTTGAAAAATTTTAAATCCTCGATTTTGTTGACAATGATAAAAAGAAAAACTGCTTCCATGGATTGTATTAATTGTTTATGTTTCCTCTTTGTCTTGCACAATCTCTACAATGGTGTTTTTTGTTTCTCGTTGGCTCTTCCTCTTTTTATTACGCTGGTAAAGTAACACCGCCAGATGCAAAAGCATCAATTTCCGGTCCAGCGGATTTGTATGTTAAAATCGGTAGTGCCATAACATTAACATGCCATATAAAGCAGCCTTCTTCTGCCCATGATATTGGACCAATACATTGGTATCGTGGACCATACATATTGACACCATTCGTAGTACATCCCAATGAGGCAGCCATCGATATGCAACGCATTTCTATGGAATCAAAATTGGGTGATAAGTTGCAAAGCAGGTGAGTTCCTTGTTATTGTTGGCAATAAAAAACAAAACATTGTATTCACATTTGCTGCAGATGCAAACAAACTGTTACAAGGATTAATAGTAGAATGTATATATATTTTTAAATAAATAAATTATTGAAGTCCCTCGAAAGTACTTTATTAACAGAAAAGTTTTTTATGTCACCGATTATGAATTATGAAAATGTTTGAATAACTTTTTCTGTTTCTATTGTTCTTTCAGACTACGTATATCAAATGCCCAACTGGCCGATTCGGGGAATTACACGTGTATGCCAACTACCGCCGAGGCCGCCAGTGTAGTGGTGAATGTTTTAAATGGTAATAAAATAATTTTCAATATCACAAACAAGCTTTTAGTTTTCATAATCTTATAAAATCCACTTATAAAAGCTACTGATGTTTATTATACATATGTGACAAAAACTATACAAATTTTAAGTATTATTAATACATAAGTCCAGACATGCAAAATTACAAATCAAATTATTAACTCCAGAGACAGTAGAGTTGTAGTGATAGTTATAACCAGGGAAACCGCAAATATGCAATTGCATGTTTTTTATGTACAATCTTTGAAGGCGAAAATAAAATATTTATTTGATTCAGAAAGTTTTATGAATTTTGTTATCGTTTTGTTTGTGCATATTTTTGCATATTTTATGCTTCAAAGAATTTTTTTTGCCTATTTAAGTTTTATAAGCATATTTGCAGATTTTCGAATTTATGCAGGACATCGGACACTTTTAAATAATATTTTGATACTTTATTGACATATTTTTTTAAACGCTTAGAAATGTTTTCGCAACGGTAGCAAGAGACCTGTTTTAAATTCTGATCAACAGATTCTTTTATATTTTGTGTACGAAGTGCTACATTTTTGCCATCCACATCTTCAATCAAAACATTTTTAAATTTGATGTTAGGAAGGAAAGTGTTTTTTATTAAAAATTACCAATAAAAATCTTCTCGTATTTAATCCCACAATAAAAATTTCTGATATCAAAATTTACTTTGATTGGTGTACAAATTTTTTGCAAGGATATTATTTTCAAACAAGTTTTTTTCATTTCTTTTAAGGAGCATATTTTTTAAAACTTCTAGAGCATATATTAATTTATTACTGCATATTTAACGCAGATATAGTTTTTTTTTTAGAATATTTTTGGTTTCCCTGGTGTAGCATCAAAACTTTAAGTCCTTCAAAAAAGTATTTTATAAAATATTATTTACAAAATAAATAAAAAACAATTTTTATAAAAAAAATATTTTTAAAGTTTTTTTTAAGTGCTTTTAAAAGTTAATTATTTGTGAAAGTGTCTTTTAGAAAAATGTTTTTTTTAATTGTCTTTTTGAAAAAGTAATTTTTTTAAAGATGAACGTTTTATTAAATTTATTTTTCATATAAAGTACCATGTTAAATAAGTGTCTTCAAAGCAAAATACTCTATAAAAAATCCTATTAAACAAAGTTTCTGTGTAAAACGCAAAATTTTTAAAAAGTATCACTAAAAAAATTCCTTTATAAAAAGTAATAACTTTTAAAAATGTTGTCTTTAGGAACATTTATGTTAAAACCATACTTTAAAATAAATATGAAAAAAACCAATTTTCAATAAAGAACATTTTCTGAAAAAATACCTCATAAAAAGTACCTTTCTTGATATTAACTGTATTTAGGAAATTCCACATAGAAAAGAGTACATTCAAACAAATTTAATTACTAAAAGAAGTATCTAAATAAAAAAGTACCTTTTTAACAGGAGCCATTTAAATACAAGACTTTAAAATAAATAACTTTTTACAAAAATTACGTTTTCAAATAAGTACGTTTTCATAACATTCCCTTAAAAAAAACATCTTAAACAAGTACATTAAAAAAAAAACATCTTAAAAAAGTTTATTTTTAAACGATCCTTTTTGAATGAAATTTAAGTACATCTTTAAAAAAGATCATTTTGCAAAAGAACCTTTTTTAAAAAAAATACATTTTTAAAAAGAACCTTTTTAAAAAAGTACCTTTTTATAAAAGTACTTTTTTAAAAAAGAAGTAAATTAAAATGTTTTTACACCCGAGTACATTTTACGACTCATCATTTCCAATTTGTTGACCAAATGTTAAGCTTATTTATATGTACTTGAATTAATTAATTTTTTTCTGTTTGTACTTAATTCTGTTACAGATAAAATCAATTAACACATAAATTTAACCTGGTTTCCCTTTTGTTCTTTTTATTTCAAATAATATTTTTATCCACAATTATTACATCAACATATTGTTTGTAATGCTGCATTCACCTGCCTCTAACCGCCGCATTACATTGTGGCATGATACTGAATTAATCCATTTGATTGTTAATTAGATGAAAGTCCAGCCGCTATGCAAAAAAGTTCTGCCACAGGATTAATCCAACAACAGCAACAACATAAATATTTTAATACAACAAAATTTATATTATTAATTTTATTATATCTATTAATACAACAGACAAACTTACAATTATGGCAGATTAAAAGTAATTATCATGATAAGCATCATCATCATTATCACCAGCAACATCTCCAACAAATACCTTTACCATGCTCAACGTCATCGTTATCGTCGTTGTCGTCATTAGCATCATCATCATCTTCATCAGCATCAGCAGCATCATCATCCTTATCATTCTGTTGTTTATCATTATCATCATGATAGTATGCAACGTAAATTTGAATGTTTTTATTTAATTTTTAAGTTTTAAGAATTTAAACTAGTAAATTATTGTACAAACAATGTAGTTGGTCTTTTTCTATGAAATTTATTTATACTCACAAATGAAATACAAATATTATTATTGTGTTTTTAAATAAAACCATAGAAAATTTATTAGTATTAAGTTTTAGATTAATTATTCTACGATATTAACTAAAAAGCTGTTTTCATAATAAATAATTTTAACAGAAAATCGCATTTAAATAATAATTCAATATTATACTCATATGATTAAGATGGGCGATTGGATATTAAATTAAATTCATTATATTGTTTGCATATAATTGAAAAAGGATTTTGAAGTAGTTGTTTTTTAATAACAGCTTATTAACTGGAATAATGTTGCACAGCGGCGTGAAATAAAAATACAAGAGCTACACAATTTTGAGCTTCTAAGCTATTTAGCTGACTTAGAGACCGTTTGATGAATACCTGCTTTAGAGCAGTTAGCTTTAAAAGTTGTTTGCATTATTCCCAATTTTCGATTGCTATTCGCCGCAAGTCCACCGAAGAAAGTCAATCCGGAAGTTACTTCTACATTTTCTTTTTAAGAATGTTTAATTTTCATTTCCGTCAAAAATTTCTTAAGCTTTAATTCAGAGTTTTGAAATTTGGTATTATTTCGAACAATTTAGTCAACACATGTCCTGAAAAATATCTAATCAAACTGTTGATATGATAATGAAGAAAGGAAAAGAAAAGAAAAAAGAAAAATAAATGTCCAACAGAAAGATGTTTTGCAAAAAAACAAGAAGCATACTCATAATATTCCCAATTTGGGGAAAATAAATCGATTAAACTGGGAGTGCTGGCACTGACTGAAATTTCAAAATTCGAGGGGAGATGATACGAAAATCTCAATAAAAAAACTCTGAAATTGATTCAACATGGAACAAAATTTTAATAATTTTATTTTGTTTTAAATTAACTCTAAGTTATTTTCAGACTCTAGTACAAAGATAAGCTTCAAATAAAAACTCTTTTGTATATTATTAGAGATATTAGAGGAACAACAACGAAGGTGTTGAAAATATTGAACAAAAAAAACAAAAATACCTCTTTGACCTAGACTTAAAAAAAGAGAGTTAATTTAAAACATATAATAAAGTCGAATAAAAATACACCAAACTAAAAATTTTATTTTGTTAAAAACTTTCAAACTATAAATAACTTCCAAAATTCTGGAATTATCTCTTTTGATCCAAACTCGAATGGCTTAAATTCTAAATGTATTTTTGATAATAAAATGACAAAAGATCGTAAAAAAATATCGGCGCTAAGACTCAAAATATTGGCGAAAAAAATTTTTTTTCTTTTATTGGGAAAAAGTTTTTATATTAGAAAAAGTTTCGTAATTGTTAGAAATTGCTCAATTCCTACAAAAGCAAAAAAAAAAAAATGGGTACAAAATTAGTTTAGGCTAAACATAATGAATATTCGGGTTGGTAAATAGTTTAACTGTAAATGCGGATAAGAACTCAGAAAATATTCACTTATTGCGAAATATGACTAAAACTCGAAAAACAAATTCTAAATGTGTAAAACAATTTTTGGAACAAATTTCTTTTTAAAGAAAATTATCTCGAAAAAGCTAGACAAATTTCAAAAGAGGATATAGTTCCCAAAACTCTAAAGTCTTTAAGAATTGCCCAATAAAAAAACTACAAAAAATTGTTTTCCTAAAATTAAAAAAAAAATTAAAATCTGAAAAATTTATAAGAAATTAAGAAACCTCTTCATGGAAAACATGATGAATTTGATGAAAGAAAATAAAAATCAAAATAAAAAATGGAAGGAAAATCTAAATAAAAGGCACATTTCCAAAAAATAACTCTTGGCAATAAAATTTGAAAATGTGATAAGCAATTATTAATTAATAAAAAATAAAGCCAAAATTTGGATAAGTGACTTTGAAACAAAAATTGGGAAAACGATATATTAAAAAACAATTATGGAAAAGTCAAAAAAACGCGAAAAATATCTTTTTGGAATTAATTTTTAAAAATTATTAAAAGCTTTAGTTTGTTAAATACAGAAAATTACTTTGCATAAACCGGAAAAGAACTTCAGAAATATGTGATTATTTTGGTCCAAATATAAAAAAATAAAAAATACTTAAAAGCAAATAAAACGAAAGTACGGGAATAATTTTAATGAATGTCGTAAAAAGCGTAAGAACTTTACAAAAAAACTTAAAAACGGCAAATGAAATCCAAAACTTGTAAAAATCACTTGACCAGAAAAATGATCAAAAAGCTAAAATGCTGTTTCCATAATCTAATCGACCGTAGTTGATTCTTTTTCAAAAGATTAAAGTTTTGCAGTGATTTCTCTACAAAATTTCTGAAAAATCCTCAATTCCAATCACTTTTTTTAGCCGAAGAAAGTTTGTATAAGAATCCATCCTATTTTAATTTAAAATATATTACAGTAACATCTGTTGTTTGTAATCCAACTGCATCTGGAATATTTATATAGAATCCGCTTAAAATAAACATGAAATCGCTTAGACTATAAAAACAACAGCTTAATTGAAATTTAAACATTTGTTAAGCATATTATTTCTTTTTACAAACAGAAAATTTCTTTATTAAGTTCTTTCCCCTTCACATCACAACAAACAAAAAAAATTAAATAAAATAAATCTTGTATAAAGTAAATAAATAATATTTTTATTTGTCATGTAAAATAAAACAAAACTACTACATAAAATGCGTTTAAATACAAAAAGAAACTTATCGAGAAAAATCTTTTTTACAATATCCACACAAAAAACAAATCTTTGTTAGTTTCTCTGTGCAATCAAATTTTGTTTTCAATAAATTTTTTTAATACATAAATATGAAATCTTTATTTTCTTTATAAAATATTTACTTCCCGTCAGTTGCAGTCTCAACGAGAAATTGTATTTTAATCATGAATTATTTCATTTTCATTGAGCGCAAAGTATTTGTAAGTATTAGTAGTGGATGAATGATAGTACGCACAGTGGAGCAGTTTCGCAGAAATGTGAGAAAGCAGAAGAGAATTTCTCTGTCGGTGCCTTAGTGAAAGGATTTTCAATTTGTTTTTTTTTTTAACAAAATAAATAAGGAAATAGTATAGTGAGCTTTAAAGGTGCGGAAAGGCCTTTAGTCTGTTCAATTAACTAGGCCGATGTTTGTACGAGGTCAGTTTGATAATTCCGTCACTTTTTGTATTTCAAAAACACCAACTTTTAACCCAACATTGTTCCCATTAACTGTTAGCGATTACTAGACTACTGTCCGTTTTCGGAGAAGCTGCGTCTATTAGTTTGCTTTTGAAAGCCATTGAAACTACACAATTTTGTTTTTTTTTTTGACGAAATGAAAAAAGAAGATGAAACGTTATTTTTTAAGTAAAAAAAACCATCACCGAAACCAAAGAAAGTCTTAGTAAATACTATGAGAGCTCTGTATCACCAACTTAAGCGATTAAGAAGTGATTTACTGAGTTTTGTTGTTGTCCAGCACATACGAGCAGGTCTCCCCCAAAAGATCGTCACACCAAAAAAAGTTGATAAAATCTATTGAAATGGTATTGGACGTTTGGAGAATGAAATTGCGTGAGATGGCTGAGACTGTAGGCATCTCAACCGAAAGAGTACATCGCATTTTGCACGAATATTTGGATATGAAAAAGCTCTTTGGAATTAACCCCTTGTGACTATTTCTTGCTTACAAATTTGGGTAAAAAGAAAAGGCTGTCATTGAAACAACCGCCTATTTTGAGTGACTTGAGAAATCTTATTATCCGGAGTGAATGAAAAAACTAGAAAGGCGTTTGATTAAATGTATCGAGCTTAAAGAAGACTATGTTGAGAAATAAAACGCATTGGGTAAAGTTCCCTGATGATATGCATTAGCAACAGTGAAATGCGCAAAGGAACAAGCTATACCCCTCAATAATCAATTGCAATTTGTTTTTAACAAAATTGTTAATGTTTCACTGAATAAGTAAAATATTAATATTGGGAAAAAGTGCGAATAAAAATTTAAAATACTAAAATTTTTGCGATTCCCATAAAAAGCACCAACGCATTGTTGTTGAAAAAATTTTATTTTATCCAGAAATCCGTGACGGATTTATCAAACTGTTTTATTGGTATTCTCAAATAACTTCCGATTTCTTAATGATTTGTTTCTTAAAATCAGTTGATTTACAGGGTTGCATTTGCAGAAAATCTGTTATTTTACTTTCTGTGATTTTCATAAATATCCGCGTAACTCCATTTTTGTAGATTTTTTTCTTTATTGGAAACTCTGTTTTTTGTTTGACTGTAAACATATTTGTCATATCGTGAACCTGCTTAGATTTCTGATCTCTTTTTTTCATTCCAGCAATTTTCACCAATAATGACTTATGTCCTACAAATTTGCAAGCACAAGTGCGTTGTTTTTTTTTACAACTTTTCACTTATTAAATAACACTTATATTGACATACACTTTTACTGGCAATTTCAAACAATTTCATATACATTAGAGCCCCGATTTCGTCGCAAGACGACACAAATCGACTCTCTTTTTCTATAAAAATGCACTGATTTTTTGCTTATTTATTTATTAGGTAAATAGATTTTTATATCCTAACAGACTAAATATGAATAACAAAAACAGAATTATATAAAAATAATTGGTTCAGCAATTTAAATGTAAATTAATATTTCTCTTCAGTACGTCGATACTCTCAGTTATTTCCATAATGCATAAGCATTTATTGAAGTTAACACATGCGCGACGAAAAGAGTCATTATTAGCATATATAGAGCGGGTAGTGTTTTAATGCCAAGAGTTTAAAATTACAGGTAGGTCTCACAGGAACATTGAAGTTTTTGGACTAAATAGGAACGCTGAATCAACATCACTACACTCAAAAGAAAAATCAATCCATCCGTACTTAAATCAATCCACGGCGGTGTTGAAAGTACGTTAATCCCAGACTTACTTAAGTCAAGTATAGAAAGATTGATTTAAGTACGGACTCGAATAAGTTCTCAATTTAATTTAAGAATTTTTTAGTTGATTTAAGATTTTTCACGTGATTAAAGAATTTTTTAGTAATTTTAAGAAACTCCAGGATTGGATATCTAAAGTAATCTCGTTTTCGCCTGGATTAAAGTACATTTTATTGGTATTTTTACTCTAAGTTTTGAGTACGACTCGTACTCAAAGTAAGTAGAAAATACTTTAATTTATTACGGCGTTTTTCTTTCTGTGTATGAATTAGGCCCAGCATCAATCGTCGACTTTTTAGAGTTGGTAAATTTATCAGAGCAATTCTGCTATGATACGGCTGCGAGACATAAGAATTCCAACCAAGAGCACGGAGGCAGAAAATTAAAACAATTTTTTTGTATTGATTCTAATAATATTGATATGAATAGAATAACAAGGGTCCCAAACAGCTATTAAATTATTTATTAAATTATTTTTTAAAATTTTTTAAAGTTTTTGAATAAGATAAAAGGCTTAAAACTTTTTTTGAAAATCTTTGAATTTATTGAAAATTTATTTTATAAGAAAGCAATACAAACAAATTTAAGAAACATAAAAAATAACCAAAATTAATTTAGTGTTTTTTATATTCACATAAACTAAAAACAAAATTTAATCTCATTTTTACATGTAATCTTAAGCAAAACGACGCAAAGCGGATTGATACAAAATTTCAAAGCTGACGCAAATCGGAAACAAAACTCTGCAAAGCAGATTAAGCCACATTTACAAAAGCGACGCAAATCGAAACGATGGAAGCCGGGGCTCTAATGTAATTTAAAAGTTTCAAAAAAAAATTCTGAAAAAATAGATTTTAAGAATTAACTTGTTATTGATGACACCCACAGACTTGAGCTGTAGTTCTACGTTAAATTTTAATTTAAAAGATATAAAACTCAATATTTCATGGCATAAAGAAGATATTTATGTATTTATGCTGATGTTGCTTAAATGTATAACAATTAAAGGCAATATCGACAATCAATACAAAAATATCAAAATGTGTGGCATAAAAAAAGTAGCACCAATTTATTTATTCCATTTTTCTTTCTGAAAAAAATGTAACCGCAAACGTGCGGTTAAGCACACATATTTTTACAATAACATCTATACAAACATAAATATACACACACTTGCACGTAAAACTGTTCACTTTTATGACCTGGGAGCTTCACGCAATTGAAAAAAGTGCTTAAGGCGCCTTGAATATGCACTTTAGTTATTAAAAAATGCACTAATATATCAACATATATTCTTTTTTGTCCGTTTTTGTAGGACAAAGCAATTCTGTTGTACAAATATATTTAATTTATTTAATTTTACAATTACAATTATGAATTATATTTTAATTGAATTTAAAGAACACAAATCGCAAAGAAATTTAAAAGTTGTAGTGTAGCAGGCCCGGGGTCTTTTTTGGAAAATAAACTACAACTCATAGACTCATAGACTAAAGCGCTGGCTGCAAGGCTATCAGGGCATGGAAGGGCTGTGCTTTGAAAAAAAAAAAACAGAAAATATATCTACAAAAAGATTGAGTAAATTTTCATACTCAAGAAAGTGATCGCTGTAAATTTTATTACTTCATTTTATTTGTAAAATATTTCTTTGCAGTTGTTGCTTTCTGCTACTCGTTGCAAGTACAACAACTTTTAATTGTCACCTTAAACACGCATTTGCTCGACCGCAAATTTTATTTCATTTACAGCAAGAAATTAGTAATTAGACGGTGATTTTAAATTGTGTGGTTTTCTCATTAAAATAAGTTTGGTAGAAACAAAATCCAACTCCAAAAACATAGAGCGGTACAGACGGGTGGAAAGTTATCCAGATCAAGATAAACAGAATTAAGCAACGGCACCAATCAGGAAGTATAAACTTTCGAATATTAAAAATGAATTTTTAATATTTGTACGTAATTGTTGAACTGTTTTAAGTTATACTTATATTGAAATTAGATTTTTATGGCTTAAGTTCAAATGTGAATTTACCCATATCTTCTTAATTTAAGAAATTATTTTTGGATAAATTCATTATTTTATTAAGAGAGTACTTTTTTATTTGAAACAATTAATTCATCAGACTAGCAGAACGGTTCAGTACTGATTTCGAGGTCGCTACACCATCTCATCAGCGTTCTTTGTTCGATTTTACCACTTTTGACGGTGGATACTAGTAACTAGGAATATCAACTATTTAACCGTATTATTTAACGAATTAGAATACGAAAAGTGCAACTTATTCATTTCTTACAAGTTAAATCAATTTCCGTTAGTACGAAATTCCATCTCCGATTTTTAATTATTCCAAATATTTCATACTCTCTTTGCTTTTTCCAAAGCCATTGGCTTTGAATATTTTAAAAATAATTATAAAGTTAGAAATCGTACTTATGAGAGTTTTCTTTCAGGAAGTCTGTATTTATTGTCGAGAAGAGAGAAAGAGAAGAATGAGAAGTGGTAAAGAGTTTCATGTACTTTGAAATTCTCTGGTGCATTTCGTGATTGTCAACCAGAAGTTCATTAAAATAAATTTCATTGTGTAGGAACGTGTGAAAGTTTAAAAGAGCATTAAAAAAATTTGAAAAAGAAAACTTTCTTTTTACTCTTCTTCCAGCCCACTGTTTAATTAAAAAAAATTTATCAAATATCTTAAGATATTTTTATGCGCTTAAATACACTCACACCTATTACATGTGCACACATGCACAACCGCTGATACACACACACACAGCGGAATTAAGAGTTTCCTTTGTATTATCAGTAGAGTTGTGCTTTTCAGCTCTTTTGAGTGAGCGATCTTTTTAGCTCAATTCACTTTATTGAACTAGAACACGCTTTTAGTTTAGTTACTTCAATAGTTCAGTTGCTGCTCAGTATAAAAAGATAAAAGAAGTAAGCCATAAAAAAATCAGTATTTTTGACATTTGCAAAGAAAAGCGGCAAAAGCATTACGTACGAACTGTCCCTGTAAACAAGTAAACTAAAAAAGTATTAACATAAATATTGTCTCGGTGAAAATTTTTTAATTAGTATAAAACTGCGTATATTTTTTTATGTAAAAAATTAAATAAAACAATTAAAATGAGTTTATGTGAATGGTTAACGACGCATTTCTCTATCAACGCTTGTCTCTTAGAACTGTCAAAGAACATACAAAAGAAAATATTTGCCTGGTATTTGATACTTTGAATAAATTGATGCATATATGCGGAATACATCAGACATTATGTTAGAAAATTTAACTATTCTGTAGTGAGAGCGAAAAAGAAAATAGGAAATTAAAAGAAACATGAGCTCACTGTTATGAACACCTCACTGTTATGAGCAGCTCACTTCGTTCACTCGTGTAAATAGTTCAATTGAACTAACTAACTCTAATTATAAGCTTGAACAACTGACCTTAGCATGACCATAAATGTGTGCCAACAATTTTTTTTTTTAATTAATTCGAAATCACTTACTTGCTCGGTATAATAAAGTTTGTCCAGTTGTCTACCAAAACACGGATCGGCAGATGCTTCTATGAAAGGATCTATTTTTTAATATTTTCTTTTGTCGAATTGTATAATAATAAGATTTTTTTGCAAGCAAATCCACTTCCGAATTTCTTGAAATAGTTGTAATATTTTTTAAAATAAAAACATTAGCATTAGTATCGATCTAAATTCACTACAGTTTGCGTGTTATAATTTGTTTCTTCTCAAAGCTTTGAAGCTTCTTTCACATCTAAATTACTCTTATAAAACTACTAAATTAAAATATGCAAAGTTGTGTAGGGTACCCACAGGTACGACCTGTGCATTCGTATGTAGCTTTTGTATGCCAAATGCTAATGATGATGATGATGTTCTTCTTCTGGCTGTGCTTTCATGTTAGTGATGAGTTCCTCAGCCTTTGTGTACTGTTTTTTTACTGGAATTGAGTGGCATGCAATTAATTTTGACTGCACAACATGTTGGTTGTTTAGTTTTTATACTTTTTCTACATGTTTGTGTATGTACATTCATATGTCCTTACACACACGCAAACACACACGCATCTTTAGGGTACACACCATCGCACACTACATACTTTCCCAATGCATTCGTGCAAGTAGAAATTTGTTGATTCTGTGTATTTCCGTTCAATTTCAAGTGCAATTTTTGCTTTCCTCTTCAGCAAAAGAAAATTAAATACAATACTACGTTGTACTCTTATTTCACGAGAACAACTAAATAGAAGTAAATAATTAAAAGCAAAGGAATTCCTTAATTCTTAAGGAATCAGCACTCAACTGCGTTTTTTTATATACTCGTAAATGTACATATGTTAAATCTATTAAACGGTTTGTGACCTCTGAAGTATATTACATTAGAGATTAAAAAAGCTAAATAAGTCTAAAGTTTTTAAGAGTGTGCTAACTAGACTGGGTGGTCGGGCTGACCTCACCTTCATCTGGGTTCCAGCAAATAGCAATTTTTCAAGCAACATACAGGCGGACGAGCTGCTCTGAATGCCTCCAACGCTGAAACGGTGGTCACCCTGTTTGGCACCATTATAAACTGCATCTTTAAGCATTATCTCTATAAGGCTGAGTGCAGATAGCGCAACATAGACACGTGCAAGGTTGCAAAGAAAATGTGGACTTGCTACAATTATAAGCGCTCAATACCAGGTTGAAGTATTTTGTGGACAAAAAAATATTTATTTCAATTAAAAAAAAAACAAAAACAAATTTTAACAATTAATTAAGTCCATTAGATTAAAATAAAGGTAATTGAACATACTTGAATTATAATTCAATGTTAAAACTAAAAAACAAGTCACACGTACATTCCAATATTAGTCATATTATCAAAAAAAATTTTTCATTTTTAATCAGTGATGGTTTTGAAAAAACATTCGTTTAACGGAAGCACTACTATTAGGCAAAGTAAATATATTTGTAACGAATTCATATACATTTTAATATATATTTTCATCAAATCATTTTTAAAATTTCCTATCTCGAACCAAAACTTTTCTGCGTTAGTTATTTTATATTATATTGGAACTTTTAATCATTTTCAAAAAGGTCAAAAACTGCTATAAATTTTGTTGAAATGATAGAAAGGGATAAATTTAAAAGGGGTCATAAAAAGTGTATTGGCACGAAAAAGGGTGATACTTTAGTGTCACAACGGCAACTTTGCACAATTAATATGTAGAAACCATGAAGAAATAAACAGGTGGCATTATTAGGGCTACAGCTACAACAATACAATAAAAAAATGAATTGTTGTTTGTGTAAAGTCTAAGCCCTTGTCAAAAATTATTTTAAACAAAAATTAAATAAATTAAGTTAACAGAAACCATTGAATTTTTTGGAGCAAGACAAGGAAGTGTGGATTTTTTTGAAAGTATTGCGGTCCATGTAGAAGGTAGTGCCACTCTCAAAACAAGCAAAAATGTATAAATACCTATAAAAAATTATTGAAAATTTTAATAAAAAAAAATAAACACAAACAAACAAAAGTTCGGATATTTTGTAAATATAAACTAGAGATGGGATCGCGAGTGATATCTCACGATCACGATAAAAAATTTTACTCATGCACGACCTTATATTTTTGGCTCCCGTTCACGCGTATAATTACGAAAACTCACACTCACGAAATATTCACGAAAAAAAAATTTTAATAATTAAAAAAATATTATTATCACTGATCCATTCTGCTAGTCTGATGAATAGACTCCTCCAATAATACTTTCTTAATAAAAATAATTTTAGTTTATCAAAAATGTTTCTAAAGTTAATAAAGAAATGAGTAAAGAAAGATTTGAACTTGAGCCAAACAATTCCTTTCAACATAAACTTAAAACAATTCAAGTAATTACGTAGAAATATTAATTACAAAAGTATACGAAAAATAGCAATATAGCAAAAAAATCACGAAGCAATCACGTCAAAAATCTACTTATGTACGCTCAATTTCTTTGCACTCGCGTTCGTGCACGCTCATATAATTAAAAAAAAATTATTAAAATGGCTCACGCTAATCACCTGAGCGGTGCCCATCTCTAATATAAACAAAATGACATAAGATTGGAAAAACAAAATTATCATATGGCGTAGTAATGCCACCAGTTTATTTTACCATGGTAGAAACCGCAAATATATTACGAGGCTCGTTGCAGTCGTGACGTAACACTGGACGGTCGGCAGACATGGTATGAGGTTATAATGAGTTCTGTCGAAGTTGTCGAGCAGAAAGCAAAGAAGGGACAATAAATGGATACTCTAGTATGTACATATTAAGTCAATGGAAACTATCTTACTTAGTAATACGAAGTCATTACCACGTTTTTCGATGAGCATAAAAGATTCGGTGCAGCCATATACGAGTACCACACTTTTTACAATTGTTTTTCTTCAATTGTATGGATTTCCTTAAATGTAGCTTCACGAATAAATAAATGTATGTAGACATACATGTATACATATTAATACAAGTATATTCGATTCAATATACAGGGTGGCCGAAAGGATATGGAGAGGTTTGATTGATCTATTACTTTATTGTTTTAATATGATTTTATTTTAATTTTCAAATTGTTATAAAACTCACTTGAAAAAATATAAATGAAGCTTTACTCAAGAGTGTAAACCCATTGAATACCAAAAGCGACTTAATTTTTAGATTTCTTCAAGGCAAATAGCCGAACAAAATCACATTTTTATACACAATCTGATAATGGCTTTGGCGGATTTTCCATTTGGAAATATTTGAAAGAACGTTTGTATGCGAATAAGTTGCACAGAACATGACGCAACTAAAAAATTATATTCGAGTGTTAGCTCCGGAAATCTTAAAAAAGACATGGAAAATGGCTTAGAAAGAGTGCGACTATGTGAAGCAACGAATGAGCGTCATTTAAGCGACATCATTTTTTATGTCATAATCAATTAAATTACGCACTCATTAATCAAGTGCTTTAAACAAAATAAATTGAATTTATGTACTTTAAAATAAAAATAAAAAAATTATAGACTATTCAAAGCCATTCGTTTTGTTTCGGTCACCCTGTATATGAATGTATTGAAACATCTTTCATTGAAAATTAATTCCAAGGAAGAAATAAACGCAGCCAGTATGTTTTTTGTTGTTGTTTTGAGCATTTGATGTCTGCGAGGAGTTTATTTCATGTATTGAAAATAAACGGAAACTGCATTTAAATTGCAATTGTTATTCTGTTGAAGGAAATCAGTTCTATTAGAAAAGGTTAATTTTAAATGATATTTAAAGAAGAGAAGCATTAGGGATATGACCTTTGCACTGTAAATATGAATATGAAAAACAAAACTGTACCCCAAAAACTGTTGTAGCACCATAATGTTTTTAGCGCGTGATAAAACACTTGACCTTAAACACAACAATGCCTTCAAAAGCACGGGTTCGATACTGACAGCATTAATGACTTGTAAGTATTGACACATTTATTTGTTATTTGTAAGCCAACATGGAAAATACTTTCCTTAAATGATATCGGCATGTTAAAGTAATGAGTTTAAACGTCCATGTAGAAGTAGTGAAAAGTATGTACTTCGTATGTTTGTTAGCACTTTACCTTATTATTTTGCCATCAAGGTAACGTACTTGTGCCATTCCTTTAATTTTTTAATAAAACAGCATTCAAAATAGTTTTCTATTTTCAAATTAAGAGTAAATATGATTGTTAGTTGTAGGCCAGATGGCTCTTTCATATTTCGTATTTAATTTTGATTCAAAATTCTATTTAAGAAATTAACAAACATATAATTATTTCAAATATTAATTAATACCATCAAAATGTAAAGTGTAAGCTCTTTACTTGTTTCTCTGCTAACACAATAATTTATGTGCCGTCTTATTCCAAATCGATGTTTGTCTGCCAATTTAATTTAATAAAAATAAAGAAATGATTTGAAATTATCTTTGTTAGTTGCTCAATTCAAAATATACCTCATTTTCATAGTATTCATCACAATCATCTTCGTATTCGACTTCTTTTTTCTTTGAACACTTTCGTATTAGACACCAAATTATAAACACTGATATTAAAAGTGTTATTATGCCAATTCCATAAATATTTGACATGAGCACTTCTTCCACTTCGGGCAGTTCAATATCTTTCTCAATATCTGTTCCAATATTACAGCCATCGCTATTGCATGTCTTGCAATTGAATTTTGAATGATCACACCTCCAATTGGGGGACACACACGATCTTATAGTGTGAGGATCTGTGACTGTAAAGGAAACAAAATTTCAGTCAGCGCAGACGATCCAAACTAATATTTAATGACTTATTTTAATAAATACAAGAACAAAATTGTTTCATTATATATTAGTATATTTCCATTGATTTCCTAAATTCAAGTGCAGTTTCCACAATCCAGACGTTTAAAAAATTTGATATGGAAATCACTCAAAAACCTGAAAGTTTTAAATATAAATTTTATGCTCAAGTCGATCGTCTGCATTGTGAAAACCACAAATTAGAGATGTTACATCAAACGTCCATAGAATTGATTTTGGATATTCCACTCACTCTTTTCTACCATCAGGGCACATTTAGTTTTATTATTTGTACATTCCGAGAGAAATTTATCTTTGGAATTTTCTATTCGAAAACAAAGCGCTGAAACAAAATTATCACAAATATGACACTTTAGGCCTAAAACTGAGAAAAGAAACTATTAGTTAATAAATAAAAGCAAATACAAACGCATTTGTCTACCACTTTCTACAATTCCGATTAAAATAACAAAATTTGTGAACATTTTTAATTATAACTTTCTTTCCGCTCGAGCTTCTAGATCAAATAAAACTTTAAAATAAACTGATAGATATGATAGAAATTAATAAAATGCTGTGATTGTATTTATCAAAGTTTTTTTTTATTTTTTATTGCATATCATTTATATGATTTGCTTCTTATTGAATCATTTTTCTTAGACACATGTTACAATTATACATAAATACATTTTTATTTTTATTAATCTGCAAGATATTTTTACTAAAATACTTACGTGCTTTATTTATATTTTTTGTGGTTTTCTTTATCATATGAAGAGCGGCCTCAACATGAAATATCCCTTCCCTCTTGGCTTCTCCTACACTTTTGGAGATTGTGATAAATATTTTATTTATTTTATTTGAATAGTATTAATACTCAGTTTATTTAATCCCATTCAGCTCAGCTTAACATTATTTATTTTTCAAATTGACTCTGGTTCTCATTTTGATTATTATAGATTTTTTGGTTGATCGCTTGATTTTTGGAAATTGCAAACTGAAACCATGAAATGTTTTCAAAGAAAAGTAAGTTATATTTACACATAATTAGTTTTTGATTTGTGATGGAATTGCTGACATTAATGCACCATTTCCATTTTTTTTAATTGGCTTAAACATATACTTTTTCTTAGAGTTCTTCATTTATAGCAGAAATTTTTTAACATACTAAAGATGTAGCGAATATCAATTTTTAAATGTTTGCGTATTTCATTTTAATTTTGGCGACACTTCTCTCTGGCTCGACTATGATGTGTGTTCAATAAATTATTCAAAATTTAAAAGAATAAAATCTCCCATTCGCAACAATAATAATAAACGAAACATAACGCGCAATATCCGAGTTGTAAAGCAATTAAGCTTTCTGACTTACACCATCTAATCCACTCTCACTATCCTTTTCGCAAAGAAGGTAATACAACTACCGGTTGTTAGGCATATTAATTGCCTGAGTGTTACTTCTTCTCCTTATAAAAAAATATATTATATTAAACAAATTAGCAAAGATATGGAAAAAAATATAACAATTGTTACGATCCCTGTTGAATAGAGCAATAAAAACAATGTACCAACCCTTTTCTGTAAAAGTGGCATGTCATAATGTCCATGGACCTTACGACACTTTTAAATGTGTCATAATGTCCATGAACATTATGACATGCTGCCTCTGTAAATCCAAAAAAGTTAAATCGCATGATTTCCTTTTTTTAAGTTCGAACGCAACATAATATTTTAAATACAAAACCAACAACAAAAAAATTACACACAAAAACTTCAACAAGCTATTGATAGAGTCATGGCAAGCGTAGCCATGGCGGTCATCTGTCTGAAATTGTATTCCATTATGAATGAGATACACACTCCTTTACAACTAATTACTTATTTTCTTATATATCAAAATGAAACCTCCTAATGGAATACCCTATAGATAGCTAAATACTAGATTAACCAAATCAAGAATTGAATTTTCTTGCAGCGCTTTTTTAAATTGTCAAACCTCCACCTAGAACTCAACTGTTGACTCAACATTTGTCCATTTCTAACTTAAAAGCTTTCGCCATTGGATTTTAATCAACGAAAGTCTGCCTTCAGTGTAATTATGTTTGTACATTTAATGATTCAAGATGATTTTATGGGTTCAGTAGAAAATCAAAATTTAGAGGATATATTTAAAATTAAAAAAGGCAAAAAAGCCGCGAAGCTAAAATGCAAATTTTGAGGCTACAAGAAAAAAAGGAAAAAGCCAAACTGGCGTCACTGTCCAACATAAACGCTATTCACATAAGGACATATAAGGTAGAAAGGCTCAAACCCTTTCTCATCTGTTGTCAAACGATTTCCTCTTTTTTTTGGCTTTGTATCGTGGTTATTCACGAGCTTAACTGCTGAATGCGTGTTTGAATGAGATCTGTTAAATACAACAACTTGCGGCCGAGATTGTAACCTGGGCTGCTAGTAAAATTTTCAGAAAAATCGTAAAATTTTTTAAATAAAATCGTCAGTATTTAAAAAAAAATTAGTGAAAAAATCGTGACTCAAAAATCTTCTGTTTTATACAACAATATTTCATTTAAAAATTAACAATTCACAGATTTCTTAAAAACAATAAAAACTTTAAACATTGTATTCAATTCAAAGGAAGATTTGAAGAGATTTTGTGTCGAAACAGATTATATATTTTCCAAAATAAACATTTATTTCTTATATGATTTGTTTAATATTTAAATTTAAATAGAAATTCAAAGAATATACTATTTTACAGTTTTTCATAAACACATAAATTATGTGTAGAGTTGAATTAATTTTTCGATTTTTTTGATTTTAATCGTGTACAAACATACTTGCATATTTACATATAAAGTACTATAGAAGGACATATGATATTGATTTAAATTGGGTAATTACAAAATAAAAATACTATACATACATATCATAGTTATGTTTTTTATATTTTTTGCAATGCTATAATTGTAACACTTAGAGGAATTATTTTTTAAATAATCTTAAAAAAAAGAATCCCCTCAAGGGTTCCTATTTCCAATTAAAATCTTATGTTGGATTTATTAAGATTAATTTTGCTAAATCTTCTTTGAACATTAGCTAAAGAAGAGTTTGGCAAAGTCATTAAGTTATTTACAAATTCACATAAATTTGGAAAAGCAGGTTTATTGTTTGGTGGATTAATTGAATTTCCTCTTTTCCAAAATATATATCTACATTTAAAATGCGCTGTCTCCAGAATTCAAAAAACCTAGTTCTCTTATTTCATGCTCAATATCTTGATATTTTTCTTTTGAGACTAGATTAGGAAAACCCTTTAATAAAGGAAGAATTTCGGAATTTGTTTTTGCAAAATCACAGATGGTGTAATTAAATTTAACTTTGTTATAATTTTGTCATCGAAATCAATTCTTTTTTTTATTTTATAACACAATTCAACGTAAAATTATACACAATTCTCAATAAATTGTTTAAACAATTCAACATCAATTGTATATTTTATTTTAACATTTATTTTACATACACACCAATATAAACTTCTTCCTTTTTAAAAAAAATGTTTACGGTTATGGAAATAAATTTGATTTAGAGGCGTATTTTTTAATACAATTTAAAAAAATTTATTAAAACATTTTGAAAAAGTTTCGCCATTTAATAGTGCATGTTGTGAATTTGAATTCCTTTAATTTTGTTTAGATTATTCATCAAATTAAGTATATATTTTAAAAAACAAAAGTCATTCAAATTTTTAAATATTTCTTTAGCAGTTTCAATATCATCGATGTTGGCCGCAAAACAAAAATTTATTTTTAGAGCTTGAAATTTTGCCATACGTAGAGGTTATGTTGAGCAAAAAGTAGCGAAGTCAAAAAATCGTCAAAATATTAGGGAAGATACTAACAAAAATCGTCAAACGTCATTTTGCGAAATTCGCTATAAAAAATCGTCAAAATGACGTAAAATCGTCACGTTTCGCACCCCTGATTGTAACGTTTGTGTGCAGGTTTTATGAAGTTGCGTCTTGGTTGATTAGAATAATTTTTTTGTTTTGTAGAATGCGGTCGATTGAATCGAACGCTGGATACACTAGTTTATATAAAAAGAACAACTAAAGATCAAAAGTTTTAATAATTTTTTTTTTCAAAGTTTTAAAACTTTTAAAAATTTAATTTTTGATTTTCATACAAATTCTTTTATGAACAATCGCTAAGAAATTTAGACATTCATTGATTTGCCTTTCATGGATTTTATAACTGTAAAAATTTTATGAATATAATTTTTGTGATATGATTAGGACCATAGATTAAATGCAACAGATTAATTAAACACACTTTATCGAAAAATTAAATTATTAAAAAATTCATTCTGATCTCATTCATTCATTCATTCATTTCGTAGAAATGTTTGATTTTTTTTATTATTTTAACAAGTAAAAATTTACAAATTATTGACCTCATTTTGCGAAATGAAACGTTTTTAAACGTTACAAGTTTGCAAGTTTGCACGAAAAATACCAAAAACAATGTTTTAAAGTTTGAGTATTTTGCATAAAAATTTCAAGTTTTATAAAAATTAAATAAACTACAGACTACAAACTACTTTCTTAATATATAAGTACCGACAATCAGGAGCACTGTAGTGTACCAAAGACTCAAAGTGGAATGAGTGCGATTGCTGCTGTTACACAAATTACTGCGACATTTATAACATTTAACTTTGTCATACGAGGGACTTCGTACGATTTTTTCGCAATAGAAATTTGTGATAAAATAATTTATATTTCCGTAATAACATTCACGAAATGTTGCTTTTAGGCGGCCATCAGCTAAAAAAAAACACATGAAATGTTCTTTCAATGATAAAGTTTCTTAATACAATTGAGCACACAACCACTTCAACTTACATCGTTCTACCAACTGTTTAACGCAGCCCTGTGCTCCCGGCTTACACTCCTCTATCATTTCATCGTCTTGAAGGAAATTTGTAATATTCTTACAATTATCGTCCGTTGGACTTCCGCACTTATAACACTTGATGGTTTTTGGTCTAACGATTGAACTAACTGCCGTAAAATCCAGAGCATCTACAGATGAGAAAATTATACAAAATTATTGTTGAAATTATGTAAACAACCATCAGTAATAAATGTCAATATATTAAATATTACTAAGGTGTGCAAAGTAACAGCATGATAAGATAAATATTGTAAGTATCCAAGCAAATTTGAATTGCATTGTGTTTTTTAAACCGGTTGACACTTCAAGCTGCAGCTACTCTATTCGAACGTTTAATGAGTTTGAGAGATGCAGTGAGACTAATCTAATCTTAACAAATACTTGATGTATAAATTTATTTTTGAATCACTGACCACATTAAATGATTAATTCTGAATGTTTGTCATACGATAAATGCTGAAGAAATCTATTTTTCGTTTTATAATAAATTATTCTGACGCTATAAAAAATCTATTTTATGAACTAATTATACTATAATCTTATAATTTAGTGTTTTCTTAATAAAAATAAAAAATTACATTCAAAGAGCGGTCACAAAATTTTATTTGCTGGGTAAAAGTTTAATACATCAGAATAAAATAATTTTTATTTGCATAATTTACATTTGAGTGATAATACAAATAAATATGTTTGTATAAATTGTATCCCTAATAGGACCCCACATATATGTAAATACATATATATGTACTAAAGCAATTCTAATTTATGTGAAATCGAATGGTGTCAAAAATAAGACAACACATAAGTAGATATTATCTTATTAAACAACCCCGCAAAATATATATTCTGCTCGTTGCATGTTTTCCGGAAGTGCATGAAGGTGCACGCACATTCCTTTCCCCCGAAATCCTGTTGCACTTTTAATTAATTGGTTCAAACAAAGACAACAATAAATATATTTATTGTCTTTGGTTTAAGTTTATAAGTTAATTTGCCTGAAGACTTTTTGCATATGTGTGGTGGGTGTACGAGTATAAGGAAGGGTATACAGTGGCACCGCGATTATCCATAATTCGTTTAATCGGAAACGTCGATTATCCGGGAACGAAACTTTTTAACAACTTCTATATATTTCATTTTTTTTTTTGCATCGATTAACTGTGATTAGCTCTGTTATTTATTATTTATGAGCGTATTCCATCAGGAACATAAGCTGTTTAATAGAATCTCCATTCGTTTCTGTCTGTTGGAATGTGTCTAAGTTTGTTGAAAGATTTCCCTGTCGCAAGGAAAATAGTGCATCTCTAAGTGGAACAGTGCGTATCCAACTGTTCTTTGGTCTTCCTCGCATGCGTGTGCCTTGTGGGTTCCATTGTAGTGCTACGTGATTTGCGTGTTGAAGTCTTCCTGCACAGAGATTTGCAGTAGTTGTTCATTTAATATTCTTCTTGGCCACCATATTTTTAAGATATTGCGCTGTTATCTGTTTGTGAAACTTTGCAGTTTACGTTTAACAACCATGTTTCGGACTCAAATAGAAGTATGGATTTTATACGAGCGTTGTCAAAGCAGATCAACAAGGTAGTAGCGATAGCATAGCTGATTTACTCACTAAAGGTCAAATGTGAAACCGGTTTTCGCATAGTTCGAATATTTGAAATTTTTAAAAACCCGGTTACGGTCTTTAAAATTCAGAAAAAATTGGTTAACAGGTTACTTTTTTTCTTAAGAAAAGTTTTGATTTTTATTTCTTTAATTAAAAAAATATTTAACAGTTTATGTATATAATATAAAATCTATAAAATAATATAAAAATTAAAGGTTAGGCATAAAAATTAGCTTCATATCGTTTATATCATAGAGTTTTTGGTTTGTTATGGTTCGTCGAACTACACGTTCACTGAAAATTTTAGACTCCTACGATCAAAAACAGACCCTTCGTTACAGAAATTCAAACGGGAGTAAATACAAGTGCATGTATTTTCTACACTCTTGTAAAAAAAGTGTTGAATTGTCTTGTTCAAAAGTAAATAAATATCTATATTATAAAAAAATTAAAGAATCGCAAGACTTCTCCTTTAAATTAAACAAAAGTGTAGTTACGTTGTTACTCGGCGAATTCCTTTTTTCATATATGAAAGATTAGATAATGAAATTCTCGCTTTTGGTGAATTTTCCAGTTCTGAGATATGAGATATTAATATATACAAACCTTTTAGGCGACGTTCATTTATTCGTTTTTGGTCTGCAATGAATGTCTTGCTCTATATAAATTATGAAGCAAAATGTCGAGAAAACTAAATACGGATTTTCAAATATGTAGTTTAACATACATTTCACCAAACAAGGCCAATTTAATTGGCCCCTGCTGTCACCTCATAACATTATTTCGCAATAGTCAAAAAATACCTAGAACTTTTACATTGAAAAAAAAAACAAATACTTGGATAATCAACAGAAGACGTTTGTCTCAGTTTTAATATAGTAAAAAGTAATTTCATTTGTAAAATATACAAATTGAAAAGTATCTGACTCAGCCGGTTTTTTAATTGTAAACAAACTGGACTATTCTACATTCGAAAAATCAAAATTTTGGAAAACCGATAACCACCGTAGTGTAGAAAATCAGGTTTAAAACTGGTTGAAAAATCGAGTCGATCACGCTATAATATACTCATAACAACATGGCTGATGTAAAACTGCCAAACACGACAGCTTTATATGATCTTTGACATTTGCTAGAGGTTCAACTGTGCTAACAGTGCCATCCAGATTTGTACAAGTTTTGACAGTTAGTCAGGTATTTTTACAACAAATTTTGTATTGTTGTAGAATCACTAAGACCTGGTAGATCTGCCTTGGGCGTTGCACATGTGTATCTTTGTTTTTGGCGAAAGAGCGTTACCTCAGTTATACGGGATTCAAAAAATTTCATATTCCTTTTGAACAATCAAACTCGATGATAATGGATAAAACGGTAAAGGACAATTCCCTCGTTTAACTAAAATGATTTGGAAGCATTTGTACACCCGTGGCTAGTTTAATTTAGATGTTTGATAGGTACTAATTGTAATTGTTTATATCCATAATGGTTTCAATAAAAAGACAAAGATTATTTTTATCTATTTAAGTCAAAAAGCTGAGATAATAAGTGAACATTCATGGTAGAATAATACAGATAGTGTCGATGCTATAACAGCACTGCTTTTATGGCACAAAATTTTATATTCACATGCGTGTTTGGTTGCATTTTCTGCTCTACAAAGAATCTTTTTCCTTTTCTTATTTGCATTTGAAACAAATGTTAAAGTGTGCTTTTTTAGTAGTGTGGGTGTGTGTTAGTAATACCCCTGCAGGAGGTGCAACTAGGACTAGTGCCATAGGTTCTAGGGGGTTACAAGTACAATTGGTTCTACATACATACCAGAGCACTTGGATCCGATTGGGTGCTTAAGAACTAGTTATGTTCCAGTTCTTTTGTATATAAAAGTCCCTAGAATTGTTGGTTTTATTAAACCAAACGAAATTTGTTAACTCATTGTCTACATACAGAATTCTTGTTTCAGCAATTCTGAGTTTGTAATATTTTTGAAAATATATAGAAATTTGGAGAGAGCTTTATGTACACGGAAATTCTTTTTCGTTTTGATATTTGTTCTTTTCAATTTGAAAGTTGTGTTTTGAAAATCTTCACCGATTGACTTGCAATTTTTTGTGTAGTGGTTTTTTACTAATTGGCACCGATTTGCCGTGTGAGAAATCCAACTTTTATTTTTTAAGACAACCCTAATGTACATATCTATATGAAACAGCAAAAAAACTTTAAGATTGAGACGCAGAATAAAAGTTTTCATATTTTTTTTAGTCTTTGATTTCCATGTGTACCATATACATACATTAAATTCGTATATTAAATTTTGTCCTAAGATTTTATTTAAGAGTCAACCAATATATCCTTTTACTAATAGTAATTGCACCAGTACCTTTCAGACAATTAACGCTAAAACTCCTGCAGGGACATAATCAAATTTTGACAGACCCGAATCCAAAACAAAAATGTCCGTTAACGCTTCGACACTACCTTTATTATTCTACCATGTGAACATTTAAAAAGCAATGCGAGTGTTGCAAACATATCACAAGAATACGGAGCGGGCATACAAATAATCTGTGACATAAGAAAAAACAATGAACAAATTTCAAGATTTTGCGCAGAAAGTGATTCTCTTATTGACTTTCGAAACGGAAAAACTTTAAAGATTGCTGAAGAACCACAAATAGATTTTGCGGCTTATGAATGATTGCGGAAAGCACGATTTAAAGGATCTTAAATTTCTGAATTAATGATAGAGGAAATGGCCATAATATTCCACTCAAAATTACACATAAATTCAGAGTGTGACTATTCTAAGGGCTGGCTGCAAAATTTAAAAAGGCGGCATGGAATTCACAAGCTAAAATCAGGTGGAGATTTCTTCTATATTGTTTAAAAATATTTATAAAATCTCTGAATAAATAAATGTTTAAAAGTACAAATTAAAATTGTTATCAATTAACTGGGAAAATCAATTATTCAGAATGTTTTCGGTCCCGAGCATTACGGCCAATCGAGGTCTCACTGTACTATTTTTCAAACAACATCTTTCGCATTTACGTCCTCATTGAAGCTGTCGAAATGTTGAAAGGTATAACAATAACGAAGGCAATCTCAAAAGCTAAAAAAACTTGTATATGCTCATTTAGTTCAAAGTAAATTTTTGGAATTATTTATTTTGTTTTAACATTATGAAACCACTTTATTATGTGTCAAAAGTTTGGCCGGGTAGGTCACTTAATGTCCCGATCAAGCGAGGGGAAAAACAATAAACAAAAACTAAACAGAAATCGAGGAAGATAAGAAAGTCGGAGTACTGTCGCTCCGTATTGAGTACTTTTATTTGAAAAATAAACTTTAGTCTAAATCAACCCAAAACTATCAAATGTTATAAAATTATTGGTATTTAGTAATTATTACTAGAGCCCTGCACAAACATACTTAAATATGTGTTTAAAATATTTGTTTCGTTTGAAACAATTCCGCGTCACTAATAAATGTTGACAGTATTTCAAAAAAAAAAAATACTTTGCTTTCCACAGCTACAAATTTTAGTAGAAAACAAAATTTGGCTGTCGCAGCCATTCCTCAACCACATATTTTCTCTGTGTTTAGTTAAATCTACATTTCCAAAACAGAAGTCGATCTGAAATAAGCGTTTTCAGTTTTCCCTCGTTAATAGATATTTACTTTTGTGTAAATATAATAATGTGCTTAAATACGATGACAAAACTCAAATTCATTTTATAATTAATTACTTCTATCTTTGATATACAAGTACAAGTACAGAAATATTTAATACCAAACCAAATTCAACAAAATTTAAGAATTAAACCAAAGAAATGTTGGCAAATTATTCAAAGCATAAACTCTAAAGTAAACATTAAACAATTTTCTCAGCATTTAATCCAACGAATGAATAGAAAGAAGTATGTACTTTCAAACTTTTTCTATTCTTTAAGTTTTTATTTCGAAAATAACAGCGATAAAAAAATTTCTTTTGTAACAATAGTTGCTTTCTGCAAAAAGTTTTGTTTTTTTTTTGTAGGAAAAGAAAAAAAGAAACATTTCCACCAGTAAACACACACACACATACTAAAATATGTCTCCTGTAGATAACAAAAACAAAAAATTCGGAAAACTGTAAGAAGGATGAATTTAAGAAAAGCAACATTTTAACGCTTGAAATAACATTAAGTATCATTCCTGGAAATAGAAATTTACCGTAAGTGTGACTTTAACAACAAATACAATAGATATTGTGAAAATAGTAGATTTTCTTGCAGCATCCTAATTATTGTCAAAAGCAATAATGATCCTCTCTGATGCTGTCATATCCCTGTTTGTGCGCGACAGTGCTTTCCAGACCGTCTTGAATGCTGTTGACTGCTGAATTGGCAAATTAACACAAAATTAAATACAAACTGGGAGAATTATTGACACTGCACTTTTGAATTTTAAATTTCAATTAAATATACATGAGTAGTATGAACGAATAATACAAAAAGTCAACTACGAGTTTATTCAAAGGTATTTTTTCTTTAAAACACGTCCTTTGCGTCAATCCAGCAAAAACTGAATTGTTACTTTTCACTACGAGGCAGAAGGTCGAACGCCTTGTACCACCTAAACTTGATGGGACAACTTTAAAAGTCTCGAAGTACGCTAAATATCTGGGTATAATCCTTGATAACAAGCTGTCATGGAACCTAAATATCCAGTCCAGAGTGGAAAGGGCACTCGTAGCTTTATACACGTGTAAAAGAGCGGTTGGTCACAATGCGGTATAAACGCTCGGGTATCAACCCCGGGTGTATCAACTGTATCTTTGATGCAGTAGTCGAGCCCATTCTATTTTATGGTGTATTAGTTTGGTGGGAAGCTCTAGAGACAAACTCTCATCGCAGAAGACTTGAAAAAATATTTAGGCTAGCAGCAATCCTTATTACAGGGGCGCTCAGATCCACCCCGACGAAAGCACTCTTCACTATGATGAATTGGCTTCCGGTGGACATATTGGCCAGACAACTGGCTTTTTACTCGGCGATCAGATTGAACGCGACCTGCCCATGAACGAGAACTGACTACGGGCATGCCAAGATTCTTAGACAACATCGGAGTATCCACGGTTTGATTGCTTTACACCAAAAACTTATTTTGGTGCGGTATTTCGCACAATTGTTCGTGCTAGGGAACAGCTGTTCATACCCTATCCCCTCGACGGATCGGTTAAGGTTTTTAATGACGACTCTAAGAAGGGGGACAGGGTCGGTAAAAGTAATAAAAGTTCCATTTAGACTTCAGGATGGCTGTAATGTCCTGCAAGCAGAAATCTCTGCTATCACGCGGGCGGCAAGATGGCTTAGGCATTATGGGATCTCTGAGGATATCTATATATTTACTGATAGTAAGACGGTCATCGCCGCCATAAATGGTGTCTACTCTGCGGTTGTTGAATGCCGGGTATCTATTGCTATGATAGCGAGATATTTAAGAGTCATTTACAATGCAACTGAACAAAGTCATGCATTCCTTAACGCAACCATGCAAACATTGACTATGTCACACATCCGTAAATGTATAATAAAAGTTACCGATACGCAAACTACAGCAGATTGTGTATCACTAATTTTGTTACTGCATTGTTTACTTTGTTTCGAAACAGTAGTAAAACCGCATCATTGCATTTTGTTTTGACGTTTTGGAATTCAGCCTTACACTAATCTGGACTCCAGGACGCGCTGACTGTCCTGGTAACTGTATTGCAGATGGTAGTGCTAGACAGTGTGTGGCATTGGACAACTCTATGGCATGCCTCTTCACTGGCATTCCTCTATTACAATGTTAGTTGTTGATTCAGCGCGAATCGTATCGACTTGCTCAACACAGGTGGGAACACGAAGGTACCTGCCAGCTGGCTAAGTCAACGTGGCCCCACTACGACCTGAGCAGGACATGTGATCTACTCAGGTTCAAGAAAGGTCGGATCCGACTATTAGTAGCAGTGCTAATTTCGCACTGGAACAGAGGAACACACTGCTAGAAAAATGTGTCTTAGTTACAACGACTATTGCAGGAGCTGTAACGATGAAGAGGAAGAGAATACTATGTATCATCTATGTCGATGCCCTGTGCTAATAGGCGTAAGGAGTAAGATACTCGGCTCTAATACTTTGTCAGATCCAGATAATCTGGTTTCAAGAAGCGGCGTGGCAGATGTAATTTCTTGTCTCACCCGCTCCAGGGTATCAAAACGGGACCGAACTGGCGGACCCAAGCGACGCACCATTTGAATGGTGGCTGTCCCATTAACCTCTAACCGAACCTAAGTCCTTTATAAATATCTAAGTTATTAAAAAAACATTTCCGAATCTGAAAATCTTTTAAAACAGGAAAAATTTCCTTTTTGAGAAAGTGTCCTGTAAAAAAGCGCGTCATTTAAAACATACTTTTACAAAGAGTACTTCCAAAACCTGCATTTTAAGAAAAGTACTGTTAAAAAAGTGCCTTTTAAAAGAAGTAGCTTCCCAGAAACGTACTTCTTTTAAAATCTTTAGAAAAAAGTACCTTAATCCTTTAAATAAAAGTTTCTAATACAAAATCAAAACTTAAAAAGAAACCTTTTAAAAAGTACTTTTTTCAACAATTATTTATTGAAAATATAATTTGAAAAAGAAAAGAACCTTCAAAAAAATTACGCTTACAAAATAAATACTTTTTGGAAAAGGCTGCGATTCAAAAACGACTTTTATAATTAAGCATCTTGAAAAACAAAAAGTACATGTTTTTAGAAACTACATTTTTAAAAAATATTATTTTTTTAAAAGTACTCATTAAAATTTAAGAAAAATAACTTTAAAAAAAATACATTAAAAAATTCCCCTCAAGGAAAGTGTGTGGCTAAAAGTTTGCCTTTCAAATATGGGATCTTTTAAAAAAAGATACATTTCAAAAAAGTACCTTTAAAACAATAATTTAAAAAAAAAATTCAAAGAAGGGTGGTTGAATATTAAGAAATTCAACTACAAAAGACAAAAATCAAGTAAACATGAATGGACAACAGGTTGATCCCAGCAGCGAGAAGTAATAATTTATGGAATAATTAATCATCAGAGATGGGAGTTTCGTACTAAACGGAATTGATTTAACGTGTAAATACGAATAAGTTGAACTTTTCGTATTCTAATTCGTTTAGTAATACGGTTAAATTAGTGATACTTCTACGCAGTTGTATCCACCATCAAAAGTGGTAAAATCGAGCAAAAGAACGCTGATGAGAAGGTGAAGCGACTTCGAAATTAGTACTAATCTAATCAATAAATTACTCCAATATTACTTTTTTAATAAAGTAAATAATTTATTTAAAAAAATTTAAATTAAAAAAAAAGAAATCGCTAAACTCAGATTTCAGCTTGAGTCAAACAATTACTTTCAACTTAGAGAATTAAGCTCAATTTAAGGCGATTTCAGCAAGCTGAGAGGAGTGATGAAATCAGCACTCCGTGGATGGTATTTCGCCAAAAAATTTTCGATATTGTCCCATCGATTTTTCGATAGCTTTTGGCATGAGGAAAAAGAAGTTCCATTTCATTTTCGTAGAGCCAAATTTCAAATTTCGCCTTTTGCTCAACTTTTATTTTTAATGTTTTTTTAGTAGATAACAAAAAAAATTGGCTGATTTTTTTATCGGCAAATAATAGCAAACTGTAATTTTCATGAATATATAATTCAAATTTTCATTAATAAATAATTGAATTTCTTAAAAAAGTAATTCAATAACAATTCAAAATAATAATAATTCAAAAAAACAAATTCCACCTTGGAAAGGTAATAAATAGCGCTCTAGTGTCAAAGTTTCTATAAAATATGGAGCAAAAATGTAAACAAAATAAACAACAATTTTTAATAAATAGAGTTTGACATTCGCCGTGTAACACAAGGCGTAGCTAATTTGCCGCTGCTGCCACCAATAAAATAAATTCGCATTTGTTACCCACCTTATTTGATTCGCCTTGATTCTTGACGTTTTTCATTCGCCATTTAGTTTGAATATTTGAATTTTATACAATTTAACTGCGAAATTTCTTTTGTTATTTCTTTCTCAATTTGTTTACTTTGTAAACACGCAAAAGCCACGAAGATAAAGTTTTTGTTTATAATAAATTGCTCGACTTATGCTCCTATAAAAACTACTTAATGTCATCAATATTTTCCTTTCCAAACATCTGTTGGTGGTCTATAGACTTGGCTTTGGCCACAAAACAACCAAATAACTTGAAAAACTACGAGTATTCATCATATTTTTTTTTTCTTTGCTATAAAAAATAAAACAGGACAAAGAACAAAATTAAATAAAGTGCAAAAAAGAAACTTAAAAGCATTCGAAGGAAATTAAAGTTGATATCAGCGTGACTTTTCTTCAGCTTATTGCTTGGGGAGCTGGGATTATTTTATGTTCTGTCTTTCCTTTGTCCTTCCAGTCCGGGTTATTTTTATATTTTTTTTGGAGATACTCCAGCGAACGAACTCCTGTCTATACACGTAAAATACTTTTATGGAGTGTAATTTTTCATTTCGTTGTCTTTTTAGTTTCTTTTTGTTTGTTTGCGTAGTTGACAGAATAACATTTTCTAACCTAAAGGTATCATCCAACTGTAACACATTTCTGAATACAAAATATATTACAGAAATATTGAGGATATTCAGATGCTTAAAGAAATAAATTTATTAAATAATAATTATATTAAATTCAGGAAATCGCTTTTTATTTTTCTTGTCATATTTGCACGCTAAATGAACATTTATTACATTTGCTTTATTAATGATACGAATAATGAATAAATGAATGAATTGTTCTTATTCCGGAAATACAGGACACTGCGACCAAAGATCTATTGTATACCTCGTCAGGTGTTAGAGCACCTCATCTAGAACTGTTTTCCTTTTTTTGTATATAAAAGTTGATATTTTTTTCAATCCCAGTTAGTTGTTATTATACCATATCAAGTGAATATCCTTATTATTACAGGACATCATAATACTATTTATAAAAACAAACAAAGGTCTGATAGACATCAATATTATTAAGAGGAGAAAGCATAAAACTGCAAAAACCTCTTGAAACGAGATTTGACCGTTACTAAAATCTTACGCTTCCGCTGACTGAGCAAATATTGCATAAGATCCACAACACAACTCAAATACCCATTTATTATCGCCCCTAACTGTATCGTACAAGTATTAAAGGCATTATGCTCCTTGAATGCAAAAAAAAAAAATAAGTAGCAGACAAAATTATAAAAATTTATAATATTTCTTGTTACCGTTTTATGCTTGATTTTTCGCATCAAAAAAAATAATTTTTAAATTTAAATTTTTTACGACTTCTGTTCCTGTTGAATATAAACATGTTTAATTTTGTTTATCTTCTGGTTCCTGGTTCATTGCATTGTAAGATTTTTATTACCTGTTCTTCTTAAAGTAATCAATAGATTTGAGGAAAATGTTGTTTATTTTAATCAAAATTTGTTGCAACAAATCTCTTGTGTATTCACATAAATTTCTAAACATATTTTTTTTTAATTAAACTTGTTTATTTATTTTAGTGTAATTTAAATTTTTTGTATATATTGAAATGAAAACAGTTCAACAATTACGTATAAATATTAATTTTTTGTATATATTTGAAACTCTGACAAATTTTACAATTTCTTGCTGAATGTTTGCTTTTTGTGGAATTGCAACAATTTTTATTGATATTTTAAAAAATTGCCATTATGTTATCAACAGCGCTAAATTGAATAATTTTTGCAATCACATACATTTAAGAACAGAATCGAAAAAGTTCTTATAGAAACGCGGCTGGCGAGTGGATCGTAACCTCTTTCTGGAAAAGGATGGCCCAGCTACACAGAAACGTTATCAGTTCTACTGTTCCACAGTAGAATAGTAATAAATAACGTAAAAGATAATTCAGTAAATGATTTAATTATTTTTTTATAAGTAAAACTATTTTCATATTTTTATAATCAGCCAGTCATCATTGAAAGTCACATTAGATTTAAGTATAAACTTTTATTGTCAATCATAATGAACAGATGAATGCTTATGATTGCGAAGAATCCTTCGTTATGCATACAAAATGTATAAATATTTTTTCAATCTTTCATTTTGCTTTTGCGAACAAATTACTGCATGGAATTTTTTTGTAAATATCTTTATCAGATATATTCTTTTAATCAATGAACAAACTAAATAAATAGTTTTTGACAGAAAAAAAATAAATAAAACACATAAAATTTTAAAGCCGTTCAATATACGTATTTTAAATTAATACATTTTAGACTTTATTTAGATTTCTTTTTAAACTTTCCTTTTTATTGTTTTTTATGGGCGATAGACAAGGCTCCTTCTCTCTCTCTCTCTCACTGTCCCACACTTCTTGGAAAGCAATATATTTCTTTATGAACTGATTCATAACATTTCATTTTCTCTTTAATTTCCTTCGACTAATTGCAATGTTAGTAAAACATTTTTCAACAACAATGAGAAACACGACAAAAAAAAAAACGAAAAAAAAAAAGAATTTACAAATATTTAGAGCAGTTAGACAAGAAGGGAAAGAGATAGTGAGTGGGAAAAAAGCAATTTGCAAATTGTAATTGTCAAAAGACACTACACATACATTTGCATGAATATTGATATAACGACACTTATATAAACTTACAAACCTTCACATGCACACACACACAAATAGAGGGGGATTTCTTAAGCGCTTGTTTAAAAGAATACAAAATCTTGATTACATCGACCTTGCCCGCTACGCTTTGAAAGATAATGGAAAAATGAAACAAGTACAGGTACTCGCTAAAAAAGTACCCAATTCAAGTATTTTTAAAAAAGTCCCTAAAAAGAAAATGATTAAACAGAACTGGGGCTGACGTTTGTTTTCCAAAACAGTTTGACATCAAATTTTGCCAGGAAATGCGGTCGTGAAATAGAATCTATTTTATTTTTACAGCGTTTTTTTTCTTATGCTCTCAATGTTGCCGTGTTTTCATGTTCATTCATGTTTCATACGAAGCAAAACGAAAACAAACGAAAATCATACAATAACAACCGAATATTTCAAGTTAGTGCCGTCGATTTTGTTGTTGGGCCAACAGCGATTATTCGTGAAGTTGCAGACTTGTTCTGTTTCATCATAAAGTTATCTGAAAAAGAGTACTCTTTCAAAAATAAAAAACAACTCAAAAAATGATTTTAAGAACTTTGTTTCTAAAAGTACCCTTTCAAAACGGCAGTAAATTACATTTTAAAAAATTAAATAATTAAAAAAAAACTTTTAAAAAGGAATTTTAAACTTTAAAAAATACTTTCCCCGAAAACCTTTTTAAAGAAGTAACTTTCAAAGAAGTATCTTTTTAAAAATTACATTAAAAATATCTATCTATCTAACTTTAAAAAAATTTACTTTAAGAAAAGTGCTTTTAAAAAACCACTTAAAAAAATTCTTTTAAAAACTACTTTCTTCAAAAATAAACTTTCTTACAATTAGAAAATTAGAAAATATTACCTGTTAAAAAAGGTACTTTTTAGAAAATACCTTTAAGAAAAGTGCCTACCAAATTTTTTCAGAAAGCACTTTTTAAAGAAGGTTTCATTTAAAAAAGTACCTTTCAAAAAGTTTATTTTTAAAAAAGTTTTTTATTAAAAACCGTCTACGTTAAAAAAGAAGTACATCAAAATCCTTTTTATATAATTGTATGGTTTTTTGTTCACATGGAGACATTTGAGCCAAAGAATTACTGGTACATTTTAGTGACTCTAGTCTACATAGCTGGTGCTTCTCAGTCGATTCTCGAGGTTGTTTTTATTATAGGGGTTGGGGCAACATACTTAAGCACATATTTTTTTTGTATCAAGGAAATTTTTTTAATTAAAGAAAAGCTTAAATTACAGAGTTTAAAATAGAACCTTATACGACTATAACTATAAATAATTGAAGCAAGTCTGTTTTTAATATTTTAAAGCTCATAATAAAAAAACAAGCTATTGACACATGCGTTGACAGTTTCACTAAAAAATGAGATCTATTGTCTGTAGCTAATCTCTACTCGTGCGTAGACGAAAATTTGTCAACATTTTCACTAGTGAAGTTGTCGCTGGAGTAAAAAATATTGATAAAAACACTCTTGGTTCCAGGCTGACTGCAGGGTATGTACAAATGTATGATTCAACACTTATTGATTTGACTTGAATTTTTATATTTTAAAATTTTTTTTGTTTTGTTTTAAATGAAATTTAAAAAAAAAATTTAAATTAAACTATTTGGATATGTTTTATTTATTTTTGTATAATACTAAATAAAGCCGGTGATCATTGCTAGCTCCCTCCTGAATTTCCGAAAAAACTGTTTTAATGAACCTTTTCCATTTGCAAAAAAAATTAAAATTGGTCCACGAACGACAAAGTTATTTCATAATAAATTTTTGGGGCGGGCACTTTGCTTACATCCCCTCCAAAATTTCCAAAAAAATAAATTTAATGACCCTATTCTTCTCTCTCTCTCTCCTCTCTCTCTCTCTCTCTTATATTATAAAATCTGTAAAAACTATTTGGAAAGAGTAACATAATTCAAAAAAGTGGGCGTAAAATTGGACATGGTTAGGAAAAAAGTAGCCTATCATTTAGTACAGAGTCTCACTTAAATGTTGCGAAAATTTCAGGAAGATCGGTCCAGAGGTCTTGTCTCCAGAAAGGTACAAACAAACAAACATACAAATACACATTCCGTTTTAAATACTCGTCTATAGATGAGGAAAAAACTTTGGTCCAATAGTACGAATTTTCTATTAATACGAAAAGACCAGACATTAAATATATAATTCGTGAGATTATTGGACGTCCACTGCATGTACTTAAAAAACCTTTGATACGAGGTAAAATGAAGTATATCTTAAAAAATAGCATTTTAAAAATGAATCTTTAAAAAAAATTCGCTTTTCAAAAAGGTTTTTGGCGAAATGTATCCTTTTTAGAAAGTACATCTTCAAAAATACATTTAAGAAAAAGTACATTCAAACACAAATCATGTTTTTTCAAGAGCAACTTATGAGAATAGATTTCAAGAAAGTGCCTTCATAAAAAATACAACACTTCAGTTTGTTACATATAATAACTTACAAACATCTTCGAAAATCCTCTAAAAAAACACCCTTTATTTAGTCTACTTATAAATATGCAAGTAAATTTGAATACTGTAGGCACCTACACATGTAAATCGTCGTCATTATTTTCAACGCCCCAAACATCCAACAATCAACAACATCTAACAATCATCAGCATCTGCATCAAAATCATCTCTTCGAACGATATTCATTTGTTTTTTTTTTTGTTTTTTTAGAAAACAATAAAAATGTTGCACGAAAATCTACAGACAAACGATACATGCAGCATGCAGCAATCAGCCTTAGCCTAGATAAAGGCAAAATATTTTCACTTTTTTTTTCTTTCAAAATGCCAGAAAAACAAGTAGAATGTACAAGTGAAAAAAAGGATAAAGGAAAAACACTCAAAACAAAACGAAACAAAATTTTTAATTATAATGGCAAAATTGTGATTTAATTTTCAAACAATCTCGTTTCTGGTTTTCAATTCTTTTGGTTTTATTTTCTGTTACAGACATTAAGGAGTTAATCAAAGTGCCTCTTAAGTGGAATTAAGTTTAAATGGTCATAACAAAATGGGTTTGGTGAATGTAAGGTTACTTGTAAATATTATTGATCTTTATTTCTTCCATTATGCGAGTAGTAATGTCAACTATAAGCGACTATTGACTTTATGGAAGATTACTTGTAGTTTCTTTTTCAAACAGTAACTTAAGCTGCTTAAGGGCTTCAACTAATTTAATATTGTAGTACAAATCATTTGTGAATTTGTAAAGGGTGTTCCAAAGCACCTTTACGAGAATTGAATGAAATAAAAAACGAAAATCTCCTTCCTGGATGTTTCGCGTTTATTTTTTTAATAAAATGTCAGATCGAATTGCCAGCAAAAGCCCTGGGTGTTTCTATAGACAATCCAAATAGTTTTACAAACTTTTTCCCGATTTTAATATTTTTAAAGATTGTTGCGTATTTCAATTATGTTTGAGTTTTTTCAAAAAACATTCAATTGCCATAATTTTTTTTTATCAACCTTGGCAATTATTTCTTCATTTTTCTAATTAATTGATAAATAATGTTTGCCATTATTTTTGCTGAGCTTTATTAATCAATTAATTATATAATTAACATTTAAATTGATGACTCTAAATATGAAATTAAAAACTTTATTAATTAACTGAAACAAATGATAATTTTATGCTTTTTCATGAAATACAAAATTACAAATTAAAACGTAGATTTCATTTAACGTAATCAAATAATACCTGCGGCTGTTATTTTTTATTTCTATTAAAAAAATTAAATTTAATTACGTTCTTATTTACAAATAACATTTAACAAACAATCAATTTATGTATTTAAACACAATTGTACAATAGTATATTTTGGTTAGAAGCGAATAAGAGTTGCACTCTAGAAATATGAATAGTGTTTGTTGCTTAAAAATAAATTAAACACAAAAGCTGCAAAAGTTAAATACGAAAACGGTCATCGAATTATTCAAAATCAGAAGGAAATCCATTTATTTTTTTAACTTTAATATTTTACTAATGTACCCAACGGCCGACTTAATCGACCGCATTCTAGAAATTAGTATTGAATATTTACATAAACACATTCGATAAAATTCAAAAACAAAAAACCTTCTAAATAAACCACTTAAGACTGTCTCATTTCTATACAAAAGCAAATTGAACAAACACACATGCACACTTTGTTTCCCTGCAGGAAATGTCAAAAGTGAAACTGTTCTGACTTACTATTGACAAAGTCAGCAGTACTAGTGAATTATAATACCCCAGACAATGCTATTTAGTATATTGTTGATTTGTTCAACAAAAACAAACAGACGTAGTTTATACTGATTTTAGTAAAGCCTTTGATAAGGTGAACCATAAACTCCTGGCGAAAAAGTTGCATGATATGGGATTTACTCAAACTGCTTAAATTGGATAATATCATATCTGACTAATAGAAGCCAAATTGTTGTTTTTAAAAAAGTTACTTCAAAAACAATTGCTGTTAGTTCTGGTGTTCCACAAGGAAGCCATCGTGGACCTCTGCTTTTTTCGCTATTTATTAATGACTTGCCTAAAATTATAAAATATTCGTATATACTTTTGTATGCTGATGATGTTAAAATATTCATTTGCTACGATAATTACGTAGATCATACCTTCCTACAAAAAGATTTGGATTCTTTTTGTTCCTGGTGTGAGCTGAACTTAATGAAGCTGAATTTTAAAAAATGCAAGCATATGTGCTTCTTTCGTAAAAGACATATTAACGTTAATTATTTGTTGGGCGGTAATGAGCTGGATAAAGTTGAGTTTTTTTCGATCTTGGAATTCTATTTGATGCTAAAATTAATTTCATACAACATATTAATCTAACTGTAAATAAAGCACGTTGTCTCCTTGGATTTATTAAACGTTGGGGAAAAGAATTTGATGATCCATACGTTACTAAACATCTTTATACATCTTTAGTCCGTCCTGTTCTTGAATATGGCTCAGTGATATGGGATCCAGCATATAAAGTTCATACTAATAGCATTGAATCTGTACAAAAACAGTTTCTTCTTTTCTGCCTCCGTCGTTTACATTGGGCTCCTCTAAATCTTCCAGCATATCAAGCTAGACTTACTCTTATTTAGCTTCCATTGTTAAATGTAATGTTTGTATTAAATTTGTTAAATGGTAATATTTCCTCAGATTTTTTAATTGCGCAGATATTGGTTAATGTTCCACATCGTCTAACTCGATATTACTATCCCCTCTCCATTAAAGTCTTTAGAACTAACTATGCTTACTTTGATCCGTTTATAAGAAGTTGCAGAGATTTTAATAAACTTTATTCTTTTGTGGATTTTTCCGTTAATAATAATACCATTAAACGTAATATTTTGTATTCGTTAAATAATTAATCATTTAATATATCTATGTGTACATAAGTAGTCTGTAAGAATTGTATATTCATAGACTAAATTAATTTAAATAAATAAATTAATTTAAATAAATAAATAAATAAATAAACATGTGCGTGTCATTGAAAATCCACTACTGACATTGGTACTATTGACTAGGTGGTTCTTTTGGGACATTGGAACCAATGATTCAATAGCACGTTTTAGTAATTCTAGTCTACAATTTGGGTACTTTTCTGAAGTAGATATAAATAATGAAAATTAAAATTTCATTAACTTTTGAATTTATTTGAAAAGAAAATAAAATTCTAAAAGACGCTAATTCATAAGAGTCGTTTGAAAAATATAAGTACTAAAAATAAGGTACTAATTAATTTCAGTCTTTTTAAATTTTGTTTATAGTGACAACGACGCCAAATAGTCACCAAAATAGTAGACAGATGTGGTGACTTGGGGACACAGGTCCCCACGTTTCCTTCAGGGTTATTTTTCAAATTGAAGCTGATACATGTATGTGTAATGATAAGTGTGCATGTGTTAGTAGCAACTTTAAACAATTATAGCTCCCTAAATATCAAACCGATTTAAATCAAATTAAAATTATGCAAAAACCCGTTTAAAATCATATAAATCTTTGCAAGATCGGTTGTGTTAAGGCCGTAAAAGAGATCTAAAAAAATGTGTTTGCCTATTAATAATATAGATTAAGGTATCTTTATTTAGTGCAAATGTATAAAGAAGCTTAAGTTCATTCTTTATAATGACCTATTGTTGATATCAAAAGATCATGTTTTTCGAAAATGTTGTGGAAAGAGCCATTTCAGTGAATGGCGGATGCCACAGAGCCATGATTACGGACTTTGTATGGCCTTAAAAGAACCTGCATAATCTTTTACTTCAGCAAGATGGCCCACCATGTCACACAACTCATCAAGCAGACGATCTTTTGCACAGTTAGTTCCTTAATCTTGTTATCAGCCGTCTTTGCGTTACCAATGGCCGCCTCGGAACTGTGGTTAACCCCTTTTAGATTTTTTTCTTGTAGGGTAATTTAGAATTTAGAACAGATCCACTAGCTTAAGGCCATCATCGACCGAGTTATTCGTGAGAAAGAACCTGAAACCGTCAACAAAGTTTAGGGAAATTAAACTGACAGTTTAAGCTACTGCGAAGCGACTCGCGCCAAATGACGCTGAGGTCCTCAATTTTTTCTAAATATAATCAACTTTATTCCAGTTGGCGACATCGTCGTAACGTCAACACAATTCCAAAAAATAGCGGCTTTTCTACCCGTTGTCGAAAACAAATGACTACTATTGGCAGGCTCTTGTTATTTTCTAGACTTTATAGAGCAGAAGTACACTTTCATTAGCACAAAATGGTTCTCAAGATCAATTTTTTGGTATTGTGTTGACGTGACGTCGATGTCGCCAACTAAAATAAGGGTGAATATTTTCTTTCTGCAAAAAATTAAAAAAAAATAAGAATATTTGTTATTTTTAATACGGCCACAATGCACCACAAGAAATTATTTTAGTTTAGTTCCCTTTTCAAGTTTTACAAACATCCTTGTACTTGGACCACACTTTGTATTTTTTGTATTAAAAACCTTTTAATAAATGGATTAAAACAGATTAAACGAGTTGAAATGTTGTTGAGATTTTTTTTTTCAATTTTGCCTACAAATGTTGGCAAAAAAAATTATTAAAAAATTTTACAATTTCAACAACTGTCAATAATAACTGTTGCTAACTTTATACGGGAAAATTCAGCAACTGCATTCACAATTCCCACTGCTTTCTATTTATACTCGTAATGCAAAATAGTTGACTTCTCAGATAAATTTCAACTCGAACAACAACCTTAAGCTTATTTCTATTTATTTGCTTGTGGCAAATTTTTCCGCGTACGTTTATCAAATCGAACAATAAACTTTTACATATCCTTGAAATGTTGTAGAGCAAAATGGGAATGAACTTAAATATCAATAGCAAAATGCTTGTTTTTGTTTGTTTTTTTTTGTTGCCTATTATTGAAAGTGAAAACAATTAACACGTGATTTAATTTTTAATGACATCAAACAGCTTTTTCACATTAAACACATGTTCGCCGTTTTTTTTTGCAGACTACAATTTGTATTGAAACTGTGTTTTTCTGTATAAAAACACATCTCATATCACATCTCACATCATATCACATATGAACACCCATGAATGTACTATAGATAATAGATACTGTTTATATTGATACTACAGACAGATAAATACAACCTACATAAACACTATGTTTCATGGGAAAAATAAAGTAAAAAAATAAAAAAACTAACAGATTGAAATCCAGGTGAAAATAAAAAACAGAACAAAAAAATTTACCATTTGGATTCAAATCGAAATCGTTCTTTTTTTACACACACACGTGAGGAAAGGTGAAAAGAACACATGGCATAATCTCTTGTTTGTTGTCTTTTATTTGTCCAAACTGAACTTCCTACAATGTTAACAATCTATGTCTGACTTTAGCCAGTGGATCCCCCATATCACAACTTGCTAACTTCCAGCAAGCCAAGCCCTTTCATTATTTTCTCAACAAGCTTTCTTTCGCTATACATTATGTATATCGTGATATTTTTGAGTAAGAATTCGTAACAGTTCATAGATAAATAAATAGCAAATCATGTTGGCGATAGAAAGAATTAAGAATACTAGTGTTTGCCTAGTGGTCGAAATTCAACCGCCAGTTTAAACGTATACTAATTTTAGTTGAAATCATTTAAAGATAAAAAACTACCAAATAATTCAATCCCTTCCCCATGGAACAAACAATAAACAAAATGAAATTGCATACGAAAAAAGCACATTTAATCTGTGTTAATCCAAGTCATGTCTTATTGACATGATTCCTGCTTTATGGTCGTGAGAGAGACGAGGGGTAAAGGAACGGGAACTCATATGCATGTACTGTTGTTACGCATGAATCAAGAAAACATGATTGCGCACTCAGCCGTACAAAATAAATTTCTAATGCGCATCTACGTCATCATAGAATACAAATGAGTGTTTGTTGTAAAAAGTGGAAGAGATTTTTGGCACAAAACTGGAAATAACTTAATAATTTCTAAACGGGTGCATGGATTTCCAAATAAATTTTAAATGGACAGAAAAGAGATGCAGTCGAGTAAAACTTTTGAGTTTGGGCTTGAAGCTATTTCAAGAAGACCTTCCTCGGGCTACCAAAGATTTACATTTCGGCCTGCTTTCCATACAAAAATGTACTTTTGTTTACAACAAATATTCTATGTCTACGTCACAACACAACATAATCACACAAAACAAAATAACGGACCTGCATAATGCTTAATCTTGTTTTCTTGATTCACGGTCGTTACGTTTGTTTTCTCAATCGTAGTTTTAAGTCTGAAGAAATTTGCAAGTAGATGTCGTCCTCTTGTTATTAAGTTTTGTAAGTCGAATTATGCTATGGCTGATCCTTTCACGAGATTATGTCGTCAATATAATTATTTGTCTGAACTTGTTGATTTTTCTTTGAATTCTAATAGTACAAAGCATAAAATCATTGTTTTTCTTAATTCATAACTTATAAATTTTATTATAATTCATGTAATTTAATATCAGTATTGTACCTTGTTATTAATCTGAAAGGATTATATCCATTGACTAATTTTTAAATAATTAAATAAAAATAAATAAATAAAAACATGACATGACTTGTGTGAACAACAATGAAAGTTCAAAGAATAAAAAGTAAGAATCATTTCAATAAGACATGACGTGTCTTATTGACGCTTGCAGCTAACACATCCATCCATAATGAACATGTGTACATAAGGCGTATTTAACCAGGTGACAGCATTACAGCAGCTGACTATTCGTTGCGAATGTCAAAATACTTTTGTCTTTTTTTACTTTTTTCTGTATCTCTTTTCTTTGTTTTATGGGTTATATTTTTGACATACGCAATGAAACTACACAAACAAAAATGCCTGTTGTTCTTGTATTGTTGTAATTGTTTTCTTAATGCTGGCACCTACTTAAATACACCTTGCATGTACAATAGGGTGGGCCAAAATTTTTTTTCCGAATATCATATGTCCTGTGTCACTAAAAGTTGTCATGTAGATGTAGTATTTATCCTGCAAAATTTTGGTTTTCTAGAATAATATCTTGAGGTGCCTAGTTGAGGTCAAAGTTGAGAAAATTATGACAAATTTTTAAACTCGAGAGCCAGTAATTTACTCGGTGATTTGTCTTAACTTGTTTATCCACATAGCCACCTCCACGTGGTGAGTTCTGGGTTATAAATAAGCAAAGAGCTACATTGTTTACTCATACATATTTCAATAGCAAGTTATATAAAAAATAAAAGTCGGCCTAGGCACCTGAAGATGGAATTTGTTAGAGTCGAAATTTTGCATGGTTGATCAACTATAGTAATGATAACTTTCTGGCATTCAGGCAAATGGAAATCTCACACTTTATTTTTTTCCCATATAGATCGGACCACCCTAATGTACAACCATATTTAATTCTCATCTCATTCAATTTTGATCTTATTTTCTTTTTCAACTTCTTTCATTTGAAGAAAAAAAATTATTACTCATATACAAATGTAGATACTCTTCAGCCCTCTCATTGCGTTGCTTATGTGTATTTTTCGCTTTTGCAGTGATGTCAACTTTAGGAGCCTTTTATTCCTTTAATACTGAACCATTTTAAATACAATATAGTTGGGTCATTAAAGTTCAACAATGTCTACCATTTGTTAAAAAAATAAAGAAAATTGGTTGGCAAACAATGAATGTATGTCTATTTTCTGAATGAGTTTCAAAGCCTACTATTCTTGTACTTTTGTAATTTTTAAAATTTTCATTTGTTTTTTAAAATTTGTTGTAAAGGCCATGTAAGAAGATACTACTTCGTTGCTTTGAGTGACGTTTCTAACTTTGAGAGAAGAGCGTAAAGCAAAAGGTGTATGGACACAATAAAATCTTTGACAACATTCGCGCATTTCTTGTTTTACCTTCAAAAGCGGTCCATAATTTTTTCATTTAATTATTTTTTATAAAAATAAAAAGTCAAAAAAATTATTGGACAATTTATTCAAATTGGTTCTAGTTGTCCTCTTGATGCATGAAGCATTAAATTTTCCCTGGTTTCTTTGGAATATTGTCTCATGTCCAATTCTTTCTGACCAGAAATGTTACGAATTTTAGCCAAAATAATAATCACTTTTGGATTAAAAAAAAACAATTAAATTTTCAATGTTGTTCAACAATTAAAATAAACTTAAAGTTGCTGGATAATTAATTATATTTACATTTTCCTTATTTTAAATTGTTGTTTAAATACTTAAATTCTGCAGGAATTAAAAAATATTTAATTTTTGAACATTTAATACGTTCAAGAAAAACTGAAATACTTGTTTTTGCCTTGATATTTCTTTCTTCCATTTTAAAGTTAATAAACTCTTTAAAGGCGAACACAACTTAAGATTTAATAAGTGAATCTAATATTTTCTTCCTAAAAAATTTTTCTTTGCCGCAGGATAAAAATTTTTATAGAAAAATTCCATAGGAGACAATTTCACACACACACATACACACACACACATGCTGTACATTTTTCTTTTTCACTTTCTTTGTTCTTTATCCCATTTTTTGGCAATAATAGCTTAGGGAGGGTATAAATAATATTAAAGTTCTTTTTCCGCTTTTTAATGATTACTTTATTTTTTATACACAATGTTTCTTAGCTCATGTAGAAAAAATATTATGCGATTAATATCGGCCACAAATTATGATCACAAAAACTCAAGCTCATGAAATGATCTTAAAAAAAGTTCATGAAGGATTTTAGAACATTTAAGCGAGCCACCTAAAATGAGGCGAATACATGGAAATCCACACGGCAACTGATGAGGGGGGTGTAGCGACCGCCAAAAAACAACGATGCTTTTGTTCTGCCATGTAGCTTGTAATTAATTAATGTTAATGTAATGCTACAATTCAAATCATAACTTTTGCTAAATAGCATATTTAGTTCGGAAAATAATCAGAATTTAGAATTTGATATTTAACTATTTAAGGCTGGTACGAAACTATTGTGGAAGTTCAAGTTCCCATAAGAACTTACGGAAATTCAGGTTGGTAATTTTCTTACAGAAATTTCCGTTTCAAAAGAAAAGTACACAGAAGTTTTTACTTTTATTGACTATTACAGGAATATTAAAACAATAAATGGAGTCTTTATTCCGTCAGCTGAAGCAAAATTTAATGTACAGACAGTCACGGAATTGTTGATATTTCCTTTTCTTGTACTTTGTAATCAATATTCAATTGCTTTGTTTGCTAAATTTTGCAAATAAATAAATAAATTTGTGTGAATAAAACAACAATTTTCGACACTGCTCTACATGATTATTTTTCCGTGTTGAAATAAATATAATTTTCCAAATATGAATTTAAGTAAGAGCTCCGTACAATAAAACTCCCACCGTTATTCACTGAAAATTCCCATTTTAATTGAATAGAAAAAATTGATAAATTCGAAAAGCAATAAAAATATGTGCCACAAAATTTTTGTAGTACTCTGTGTTTTCGTAAACTGCACTGTAACCTAAATTTTAAGTGCCTGCAAAAAATAGCTTTTATGTTTGTTGTACACCATACAAATACTTTAGAAATTTACTGCACCGCAGCCACAATTTCAGCAACAATAATAACTAAATAAACCATCCGCATATCGTTCTATTATCTATTATTATTAAAAAAAAATAAAATTTCTTTAGTATATTTCTTTTTTTTCGTGATACTTTCTTTAAATAAAACTATTTCAGTTTATACCCCTCCACCATCCTTCTTGCAAATGCTGTCTGCAACAGATTTTGATACCTTTAAAAATAATAATTTGGCTCATTGATGCACTTCGTTACAATAATGGTAATAAAAAAAATAAAGAAACAAACAACAATAACAACAACAAAACCTTAAAATTGTGGCTACAACATGGACAATGAATGTACTACAAGCAGCTAAAGTTAAGCTCAGCCAAGCAAGTGTGCAACCGTTGCATTAAACCACATATCCATTATTTCATAGTTTTCAATTTGTTTCTTATTGTTGTTATCGTTGTTGTTGCTGTTGTCCTTGCTTGCTGTTTTTGTTACTTTTGCTGTTATTGTTAATGTTATTGCTTTTTCAGTTGTTATTCAGTTATTTGTTGAATCTTCTCTACCACAACAAACATTTCGGGCAGCAACTTTAGATACAATTACTTTGAAAGCAAGTGTAAAACCGCAAAGATTTAAATCTACCGAGTTTACAAAGGAGTCACCAAGTACAGGGATTGAAAAGTCACAGAGGAGGCCACTGTAAAATGATCTAATTTCTTCAGATGTGTTAACCAAAAATATAATTCTCATCTTAGAATTTATATCCATGAATCTGACGATTAGTAGTTTTTAAAGGGATGTCAACATCCTAAAAAAAAGGATTGCTGACAGAAGTGTACTTAACCCCAATTGCAGCTCTTCACCCACTTTACATAATAAACGGTTTATCTTTATTAAACGACTAAGACTTTTCAATCCTTGTGTATGAGTTGGAAATTCAGTGTGTTGCCAACATTTTCTTCGAAAGGATAACACTTTAATAGGGTATTTTATTTTGTTTACTTTTCAAAGAAAATTTTTTATTCTTCAGCAAAAAATAATATAAATTTTAAAGCCCCCTAATTTTTTATAAAAAAAAGAAACAAGTAATAATTAACAAACAGTTTTGTTCGAAAAGTTCCTTAAGAGCTGAAAACATATAATGACTTTCGTAAAGCACAAACACTTAGTCATAAAAGAAAAAAAGAATTAAATGAAATGAACGCAAAAGAATTAAATTAAATGAAATGAAATACGAGCATAGAACAATGAACTAATTTAAAGAAGTAAAAAAATAAATTTAGCAAGCAGATGAAACCCGAATTTTTAGTAATAAGATAGTTTCTAAGTATTTTAATAAAAATTGTATTAATAGTAAAGGTGTTGGCAAATAAAATCGGAATCAGTCTGCAATAAAAGCCTGTTTTTGACTCTCATATTCAGGCTCCTGGTAGTTCATCAAGTAGCTCAGAACACAATTGAACTAAAGAAAAATAAATGAAGGGTTATTGGGATAACACTAAACACCTTACACCAACTCTTATACTTTATATGGGCGTGACACTGCCCACTTTTGAAAACACAATATATTATTAATATTGGAACTCAATGAGGTTCTTATGAGATTCATGAGAATTGAAAGAGTAGTCTGCGCAGGCTTGTTTCCTTGTTGTTGCTGTAGACAAGCCAAAAAAAAAACTTAAGCAGTTTTTGTGTCTTTAAATAAACTAGTACTTCCTATGGCCCACGCAATCGACCATATTCTAGCTATAATTACTTAAATATTAAGCATTTACACAAACAAATTTATTTCTGAATAAAACGAAACTTTAATGAACATGCACGAGGGCGGATTGATATTGAAGATACCTAGCGCTAGATGGCAGCACAAACACAAAAACTTTCCTTTTTAGAAATTGCGATCTGTCAAACGTCAGCTGTTAAAATTTCACCCAAATTCATCGATTAGTTTATTTGTTGAAGCCGTTTGAACTAAGCAACTTTTATGTTTCTTGAAAAATGGAAAAAAGTGAATTTCGTGCAGGGATTAAACACTATTATTTGAAAGGGAAAACGGCGAAAGACACAAAAAAAAGCTCGATTAACATTACGGGGAGTCTGCTCCGTCAGATTACAAGGTAAAACATTGGATTGCTGAATTTAAACGCCTTCGAACAAGCACTGCAACAATACCATCAACAGAAAGGACAAATGAGGTGATTACTGAAGAAAATATCAAGCAAATCCTCGATATCGTTATGAATGATCGCCGAGTCAAGTTACGTGAGATTGTTGAAATGGTAAACATATCATATGAACGTGTGTTCAACATTTTGCATGAACATTTGCATATGAAAAAGCTATCGGCAAGATGGATGTCGCGTTTGCTCAGTGTCGAACAAAAACGAGTTCGACAGACCACTTCACAGCAGTGTTTGGACATGATGAAGCGTAATCTGGTTGATTTTTGGCGTCGATTAATAACTGTTGATGAAACGTGGGTCCACCACTACACACCTGAAACCAAAAAACAGTCGAAACAATGGGTGGAAGCTGGTGGAAGTGCTCCGAAGAAGACGAAGACAGTGAAATCGGATGGCAAGGTTATGGCCACTGTATTTTGGGATGCACACAGATTATCTTGAAAAAGGATCCACAATCACAGGAAAGTATAATCGTGCATTATTGGATTAATTGATTGATGCAATCAAGAAAAAACGACAACATTTAAAGAAGAAAAAAGTTTTCTTTCTTAAGACAACGCACCGGTTCACACAGCATTAGATACGATGCTAAAATTACGTGAAATACACTTCGAATTCGCTGATCATACACCTCATAGTCCAGATTTAGCTCCTAGTGACTTTTTCCTCTTTCCAAACTTGAAAAAATGGCTCGCAGGAAATAGATTCATCTCAAACAAAGAAGTGATTACCGAAACTAACGCGTATTTTGTGGGGTTCCCAAAATCGTATTATTCAGATGGTATAAAAAACTTGGAATATCGTCTTACTAATTGTATTGAGCTAAAAGGAGACTACGAGTATGTTGGGAAATAAATGGTTTTTGAAAAAAAAAGTGTTTTGTTTTTCCTACTTAGGTAGCTTCAATATCTATCCGCCCTCGTACATCCATATTTAATTCTTCTCTTTTTCGACTCTGATCGCTTTTTCTTTATCAACTTCACTCATTTGAAGAGATAAAATCTTATTAATCGTATACATGTGTTGGTAATCTTAAACACTCGCCTTGCTTTGTTTATGTTTTTACTTGAACCAATACTGAATGTACGTTTGCATTTTTAGCATATGTAGTGCTGTAGGAGCCTTTTATTCCTTTAATACTGACCCGATTTAAATGATATATAGTTGGGTCACTAAAGCTCAACAATGTCTATAATTTGATAAAAGAATGAAGAAAATCGGTTGCCGAACAAGGAAAAAAAGGGATCTAAAAATTTGTCTTTGCCTATTTATACAATAGATAAATAACGTTTTATTGTCACATGCAAGAGCTTTCGGTTGTTGCTTTGAAGTACACTTCCAGAAGGCATAATTTTAGTTCGCGATCTCCCACTTGGGAGCTTCCTTTTTTGACATTAAACTGCATTTCGTTCAAGCCCTCAAAAATGCGATTATTTATATTATGTCTGTTCGTCTTCCAATTATAATTTCGTTAAACTTCAATGTGACTTAAAAATAAATAAATAAAAAAACAAGTCTTCCATTCAATTAGTGAGATATTAAATTATATTGCGTTTAAAAATAAATTGTCAGATCTGCCTACGCAACATCGGAATCGCTTAAAATATCGAATTTGGAAAGCGCGAGATTTTCTAAATATTTTTCTCCTGGGATATTATAAAATCTTTTACAGTTTACCAGGATAACAGGATAACAAAAGTAAGTAATAATAAAGCGGCAACTCTCTTAATCACAGATGTCTTGAAGTAAAGTAAACGGGTAAGAAATAGTGTTCACTTATTTCCGATGATATGAAAACTATAATTTTGTAAAATATTTTATAGAAAACGAGATTCTATACAAAATGCATGTACTCGTACATACAAGCAAACGTGTGTAAGAGATTCTTTATAAATTTTAAAACAATTCTCTTGACAAAGTTTAGCAGGATAATGCTCGTTCAAGCATCTTCTGTGGGGCTTGCTGCCTGCGTGAGTGGCTGTGTGCGTGTGTGAGTGTGGCTGTGTGCATATCTATTGAATGCAGTTTGAAACAATTAGGAAATTTATTATTGAACAACTAAATCGGTTATATATGGAGATAGTTTTTCTTCTTTGAACAAATAAAAACTTTATTATAGTAATAAAAAATAAATATGATGATGCTGGTGGTGTACGATTCTATTTTTAAAGAATTTAAGATATCTGAGTTTTTGTTCCGCATTAAACTTTGTTTCATTTGACAATTTAAGCTAAACATCTTTTAAAATTGACTTAAATTATTAAAGAATTGCAGATACTTTAAGCATGTGCGTTTTTTTTTGCTTCAATGTTCTTTAACAATTTCTAATTTTCATTCCAGTTACCATTTACATAATTATTTTTAATTTGGTCAAAAATTTATTTAAAAATGGATTCAAAAATTCAATTAGACTTTTTTTTAAACAGAATTTGCAGCATGACTTTGAGCGAAAAAAAGAACACAAGTAAACTATTCTACTATTTTAAAATCTGCAACTATTTGTTTTGTGATTTGTTTGCATTTTTTCTATTTTTTTTGCATTTGTCAATTTACAAGGAGTAGAGAAGATAAATGACTTTTATATGGGACCGCCCACAGCTGAACAAAGATGACTTTTTATTGTTGAACCAGCAGTGTTTTGGAAAGTTTTTGGTTTTAATTTTACAGATAAAACAAATTGATTGATTTTTTCTTATGCTTTGTTTTTTTTAAATCTCATAGATGAAAAATTGCCCAAAGGATGGTGTTTTTAATTGAAATTTATTAAGTAGGAGACAGCAAAAACTACTTAAATTGTGTTCTTTTAAACGATATTAAAAACTATAAACAACCCGCGGCAACTAATAAAGCACAAAGTGCGAGAAAAACTTATGAAAACAAAAACAAAGTGCTTTAGGAAAATCAAAGGATGAACATGGCAGCAGCCAGGTAACGAAAGGAATAAGCAGAATATATAATAAATTTCCTCAATTAATTTTACATTTCGTAAAATATTTATTTTAAGAACTTTTTATTTTATTTGGTAATAGAAAATAATTAATTTAAAGTCTGCAATAAATATTTATTAAATTGAATGCCCAGCAAAAACTCACTTGCCAAGTAACTCTTCAAGCAAGTAATCAGAAAAAAACTTCAAATATTACGTAAAGTATAACTAGAATACTGGAATAAACGAATGAATTATATTGACCCCTGTGCGCGATTTTATCGCATGTTACAAAAACTAAATTTTACAGGAGAGTATTTTTATTACTATTTTTTTATTACTTTTATATTCTATGAAGCTGTTACACTCAAAAGAAAAATCAATCCATCCGTACATAAAGCAATCCCAAGTGGTGTCAAAAGTACGGTAATCCCAGATTTACTAAAATCAAGTACAGAAATATTGATTTAAATTCGGACTCAAGTAATTTCTCAACTTAATTTAAGAATTTTTTAGTTGATTCAAGATTTTTCACGTGGTTAAAGAATTTTGTACTCATTTTAAGAAACTCCAGGATTGGTTATCTAAAGTAATCCCGTGTTCCGCTTGATTAAAGAATATTTTATTGTTATTTGTACTCAAAATTATGAGTACGACTCGTACTCAAAGTAAATAGAAAATACTTAAATTTAGTACGCACTTTTCTTTTTGTGTGCAAACGATAAAATGTACATTGTGTTATCTAAATAACTTAAATATTTATCGCTATGAATTAGTGGAATTACAACCAATTTGAAAAAAGTCGTTTTCGAAAAAAGTGTTGCATACGATAATTTCACGCACAGGTGTCGATATGTAGATATTAGAGTATCCAATCGATTAATATTTTTTCCATTATTTGACCGAATAATGAAAAGAGTTAATTTCGATTAGCGAATAACTCGAACAATTGATGCCAATTAATCGAGTAAAATTAATTTCTTAGTAAATCCAGGTTTTTTTAGTAGAAAAATACTTTTTTTTAATTGCAAACTGGTTAAATCCTTTTATATTAAATAACATGTTATTACTTTCTGTATTTATCTTCATTACACATACTATTAAATATATTTTAGTATCTTTTTAGATTGTATGTGTGATGATAAACGTCAAAGTCCATACAGAACAAATGCAAATTTTTTATATTTAGTTTGACGTTTATCATACAAATCTAATTATTTTTTATTTTATTTTATTTATTTATTTATTAAAGTAACCTGCCGATCCCTTAGAGCTTTATGTAGCTGGTGGTCTACAAGATTAAATTCATATAAAGGCAACAATTTATAAGCTACTAACCATCATCATACATAGGAAATTAAAAATAGCAAGAAGTAAAAATAAATAAAAAATATAAATATACAAAGTTTCTATTTTGCGCGTACATTAAACCTGTTTGATCTTGCATTGGATCAGTTCAACTGCAAGGAGAAATATTCAACAAGCTTGATCTTGAATGAATTACGATTAAAGTTAAATGCTCTTAATGAGCGTAGTAAAGAATTCCAACACTTGGCATCTTGTACAATAAAAGAAAGGATCTGTTATATATAACACGATGTCTATCAGTGTGCAAAAATACAAATCGTTTCCGAACATACTCGGGGCAATCTGAGATCATAACTTTGTAAAAGAATAGAAGTGATCTAATGTTTACGAAGCTTTTAAATAATATTCTATTATTTTGCGACCTTTTTTAATAATTATTTAAGTGATTATTCAAACCTTAGGTCAGTTTATATAAAAACGTATATTATTTATTTTTTAAATCGATATTTCGCTAATATCATTGATTGGCTTCTTCAGGAAATAAATTTTTTTCATTTTGATTTACATTATTTAAAAATTTTTACACTTGAAAGAAACAAATATTGTCAAAATATAAAATGGAAAACTTTAAAAAAATCAAACAAAAAAACCGATATACTATTTTCCGTTTTTATATAATAAATATCTATAACTCTGTGCATCATATGCTGTATCTGCCCTAGTAGATTATCAGATACCATGCAGTGGAAATGCAAATGAGGGATGTAATAAAGTATATGTAGGTACAACAAAAAATAAATTTAAGACTAGAATAGCTGGTCACAAATCAGATCAGAGATATAGGAATATTAATTCACAAAAGACAGCGTAATCTTCTTATTGCTTCAATTCAGATCATTATCCAAACTTTAATAATATTTCAATTTTAAATACAGAAACTAATTATAAACGTAGATATATGCTAGAAATGTTACGACAGATCAGAGGATGAATTTCAGGGCAGATACGGCAAATGTTGCACAGAGTTATAGATATTTATTATATAAAAACGGAAACAGAAAATAGAAAATACTATATCCGTTTTTTGCTTGTTTGTTATTTGATTTTTTAAAAGTTTTTCATTTCTTATTTTGACAATATTTGTTTTTTTTCTAATGTAAAAATTTTGAAATAATGTAAATCAAAATGAAAAAATTTTTATTTCCTGAAAAAGCCAATCAATGATATTGACGAAATATCGAAGCTTTTAAAGCTACAGCCCATTCACATATATTAAAACATACTATTACATACATATTGATTTCCAGTAAAATCAATAATATTATCATACATATTTATAATGTTTTTAAAATTCCATTTAATATTCTTCAACAATATGTATGTATACAAAATAATTTCAATTCTTATACAATTTAACCAAATTTATTTATACAATGTGACTTTAATAATATTTTATCTAAATGGGAAATCTAAAACATCAAATCTTTTCAATCTTCTATTATCTCCAGTATCATATAATAATGAGATGACCAATGGATTAATGTGGTCGCTTAACCTTTGAAGGTATCGATTGATGTACCTTTTTATTTCGTCTTTAACACAGGGAATATCTAGATCTTTATGTAATAATTTATTTGTTATGTACCACGGTGCCTTGACTATTGTTCGTAAGGTTTTTGACTGAAATCTTTGAAGCATTCCAATATTTGAGTTACTTGCTGTAACCCAAAGGTCAATGCCATAGGTCCATATGAGCTTTATAATACTCTTATAGAGACGTAGTTTATTTTCTAAGCTTACATTTTAATTTTTCAAGTAACCAATACATTTTTTTTAATTTATGATTTTTTTATTTTTTTAAGAACAAACCGCTTGTCTGCAGAAACACCCAGGGTCAAGGCAGGAATCGACCCTGCGACCCCCAGACTAATAGTCTAGTACGCTATCTACTAGTCTACGGGGGCTCCCCGTAACGTAATTGTAACCTTTTTGCTGTTATGTGGTCTTTCCATGTTAAAGGCCGGTCTAAAGACAAGCCTAAATATTAACTTTATTACTATTAGGAATTTGCGAGCCGTTCATATTTATTGGATGGCAATCACGTCGGCTTAGACTAAAGGTCACATGTGTAGATTTGTTTTCGTTAGCTTTCATATTCCAATAGTTTAACCATGTCTCAAAATTATCATTCTGCTCTTGAATTAATTTGGATGCTTCTGATGCAGATATGCTGGTTGCTAGGAATTCAGTATCATCAGCATATCTGGCTACTGTTACTTCATCTATGTGAGGCATATCTGAAGTAAATATGGTATACAATAGTGGTCCTAACACACTACCTTGTGGTACTCCGGCTTCCATCTCATAAAAATTTGACGTTTCATTATTAACTCTTACGTAAAAGTAACGTTCACTTAAAAATGATTTCAATACCAAATAATATATATACTCGTATATATTGATAATAGTAATTTAATTTTGTAAAACAGGCCGCAGTGCCAGACTCTATCGAACGACAGCTGAACAGTATTTTTTGGATTCAAATGCTTCCATAATTTCTTTTATTAAGCGGTGACACTGTTCTGGTGTGCGGTGTTTGTGCCAAAAATCCAAACTGATGGTCCGGTATTATAGAATAATTCTCTAAGGTAGGTAATACTCTTTTAAGAAATAACCTTTCGAATATTTTAGAGAAGGTCGATAGCAAACTTATAGGTCGGTATGATACAGCACTATTTTCAGGCTTATTTGATTTATGAATCATGATTATTTCGCCACATTTCCATTGAATAGAGAAATGCTGAAGGCTCAGGATAGAATTTAACACCATTGGGAGAAAAATAATTCCTTTATTTTTTGGTAAATTTTTAAGTACGGAAGGGTTAAACTTATCATACCCTGCTCATTTTTTTCATTTACTTCATTAGGTGTAAAGTGTTTAATTGGTAAATTCATTTGACAAGCAACATCTAAGAAAGACTTTATTTCGGCATCGTTTTGATTAAATGAAAAAATGTTTAAATGTGTCTTTTAGGTGAACTGAAAAATCTGTGGCCTTTTCTTTATCAGTTTTGTACCACTGACCACCAGGGACTTTAATTGGAACGTTTCTTTTGACTGGGCGTTTTAAAAACTTGGTCGCTTTCCAAAGATTATATTCGCCTTTAGATATGTTAGCATTTAATTACATGGTTTTTGTGCAGAGATAGCCTTTTTTTTTACAGCGATGCATATCGAACGATGTTGCAAAATTGTATTAGGCCAGCCACAGCACATACTGCAGGAACCCTCAGAGGCTTTGATAAGGAACATATTCAGCGAACGCCTAATTTCGCGCACAAGGGATTCAACTGGCCTCCACTTCCACAAGACTTAACTGCAGCTGACAGTTAAATAAGCGATTTCAAAGTAATCCATTTGGTTATTGCACTTGAAATAATTTTTATAGCACTGCTTGTAAACGCTTATGAATTTAAGTACGTAATAAAATTTAAAGTTGTCCGTAACAGTTACGTATCTGCAACATTTACGCAGTCCTAATGGATGGAGCCTTAAGCTATTCAAATTGAAATTATTTGTTAACTTTTTGTTGGATATTAAAGGATTGTTTCCTTTTTTTTAGTTGTTATTTAAGTTTAAAATTAATCTTTTTAACGAAAAAAGCATTTGACAAATTAGATTCTTAAAACTCAAAATAGATATTGAAATTCATAATAGTCACAATATGTTGAAATGATGAAACGTTGTCAAAGGACACAAACCCGTTGAGTGTGGTTTTCTCATATACTTAAAATAACTTTTTCTTGGTTGTTTTACTTTTTAGTTATTCATTCATATTTATTAAATTTGTTTGTTGAAACAATTTGAAAGAGTTTTGAACAAACAACACAAGATATAAATATGTTAAAATTCTTTGAATTGCTGTTTCTTATGTTATGAATAAATAAAGTTTCAATATATAGTTTAAAATAAAAATAATGCACAGTGGGCCAGCTACTAACACTTTGGAATGAAGTGTGTCAAGATAGATTTTGTGTGCAACTTGAAAGATACATTCGTCATGTGGTTTATTTAGTTAAATTACATTTTAACCCTATAATGCCTAAGAGTGCCTAAAGGTACTAGGCCCAATAAATAATTTTTTTTGTATTAAATAACCTTATTTAACAGTTGCTAAAAGATGTAGCAAAATATTTGTAAAAGCTTTGCAACCTCTTAATAGCAATTTTTACCTCTTTTATGACAATTTTTTATCAAACTCGTGCATTTGCATGTCGCATTATCGAAAATATAAATTTTTGTATTTTTGCGTTCAACGATCGTAACGATAATTTTTTCTGACAGATATACTTGTCTTTTATGATTTGGAAGTTTGGTTTTTGTTAACACAATGTTTTTATTACTAAATCCCCAAGGGTGCCTCAAGGCACTTATTAGTGTTTTCTCACCTGGAAGGTACATTTTTGATTGTACGGGCTTAAGAATATTTTTTTTTAAATCAGAGGCCCAAAAATATTAATAAAAAATTATTCGCATAGTATTTTGCCATTAGAGGGTTAATTCAAAAAGCGGACCACTAAAATTTCACATGGCTTAAATCCGATTTTCAATTATTTTTAAACGTTAATTTTATAACTAGCAAATTATGAAAAAAAAAATTTGAATTAATTAAATTAAATTTAAATAAAAAAATTTTATGTACTAAAAATTTTAGATACTATAAATTAAATTTATTTTAAGCAACAAAAATAAAATGAATTAGATTTTGCAGATAAAACGACTACAAATTAATTAATAAAACAAAATCATACAAAATGAATGATCGCAATTGTCCAAAATTCTAGTTAAATGGCCCCGTGTGCAACGTTATTTTCGACCCAAAAAAAGGAAGTTAGTATGTGTGTATAGTATCATTTATATTTTATGTATATACACACACACACCCAAACATTGATTTAAAAAATTAAAAAAAAATATTTAAATATTTAAAGAGCAAAAGGTTTCATTATTTTGGCTCAACACAAAAGCTTCTATGACAACAGCTGTTGATTTATTTTTGTAGTTAAATTTTTAGCTTTTAGATATTTACACTGGTGGCCATATAATTAAAACCTTATGAAAAGCAATCTTGTTGTTAACTTTTTTTAAGTTTTAAAATTCTAAAAAAAATTTTAATTTATTGTGGGTTGGCCTAGTCTATATGCCCTATATGCCTGCATTTCATTGGCATATGTAGACCTGGGCCAACTCAGAACAAATGAAAAGTTTTTGAAATTTTTTTAAATAAAATGAACTCTCTATTATTATAAATTTAATAAATGCTTGAATTTCTGATAATTATTTAGAATTAGAATTTATACCCCCAAAAAAACGTAAGATAAGGAAAGAAAAATGCATGCAAAGTACTAAGGAATTCTTGAGGTGCCGGCATTCTAAAATTTATCAAATCGAGCTTATTAAATTACAAACAATATTGTAATTACATGCCCAGCACTGTACACATTTGCCGCATTACAATATTCGTGCTCGTGCACGGTATTTGCAATGTGACGAATTTCTATTGGCGAAGAATCCTTTTGGAATTTATGTTAAATAAAATAACACAATATGTGAGTTCGGTTTGATTAACATTTCGCTTTAGAAAGCAAAAAAATATGTAAAATGGGACCAGTGTAATAGAATTAATTAAATAAATTGCTTGCAGCATTTGCCCAAAAACCAAATAGGATTTTAAATGTGATTAAAATGTATTTCTTTTTTAAATTTTTCATACTAAACATTTGAATGATTTTAATTTTAAAGCACTCTCTGTATTAAATATACATTTGAGATGCATAGATAATTTAAATTAAAGTGTACAACTTAAATTGTTCTTATAGTAGATTTATTAAATTGGTTGTTTAATATCAGGGAACTTTAAAGAACTCTGTGTTGCTCCTCAGCAACAGCAATAGATTTTTTTGCTGTGATTTTTATAAGGAAAAAATCTTTGGCGTAATTTCATAATGAAAGAGAAACTTTTTTAAAGTGTTGTTTTTTTTGCTATAAAAGTAAATCTCTTTTCTGAACATAAAAAAGGAATTGAATTTTTTAACAAAATTGTTAATGTTTTACTGAATAAGTAAAATATTAATTTTGGGAAAAAGTGCGAATAAAAATTTAAAATACTTAAGTAGCATTTTAATTTAAAGATTATTGGGGGATTCGCAATCGTTCGATATTATTCTATTTCAAAAATAAAGCTTATGATGACACAAATAATACAATTTTAAATTAATAGGACATTATGATATTACGACTGATACAGCACATTGTTACTCCCCCATATCGCACTTGTTTCACGATACTGTGTTATTTCAAAATTATAAAATTTTCAATAGATAAATTCAAAAATACTTTTGAATTCTACTTTAAGAGTATGTGAAAAATAGTTTTTATATCTTTCATTTTGCTACAAAAATGTAGACAAAACAAACCGATTTTTTACGGCGGTTAGATATAAATATTATGTGTAAATTTTCAATAAGAAGTGAAAAAATTATATATTATCGATTTAATACACTATTGTTGAACAAGCGCGATATGTTTGGCAGTAATACAACTTTTTCAATCATTAGGAGAAAATAAAAATATTTTCTAAAATTTCATTTCATTACAAAACTTAATATTTACTTGAATGCCATAGTCCCACAAAAAAAAATGCATGAAACTCAAACATTAAGTCCTCTCGTTGTCTGTTCAGCTCTCTAGCATCTTCTTTCAACATATTCTAAGTCGGCGCGGGTGGATTCTTTCAGGAATTAAGACATCGATCAGCATCATCAGTAGCATCAGAGTATATTCTCAAATTGTCCAGATATCTGCACATGGCTCACCAGGTGGTCTACGGATCTCATACCAGTCGAATTCTGTGCACTATTCGACAACCCCGAGGCTTGTGTAGTGTAAGTGTTATTATTAAGAATTAATTTGTTAGCAAAACAATTCTACAATACATCGAGCATTAAAAAGATGAAATTGTTGCAATTAGTTAATTAAAAAAAATTTGCTCAGCAGTCAGTCAGTATCTCTATTCACGACATAAAACATGTAACCGCTTGCATGTACATTAGCAGATATTTAAAGTACTTTTAAAAAAACATCCTTTCTATTCTCATCCAAGCACTTTAATAATGTTTGCGTTACTTACTTTAAACACTAGATAAAAATCAATATCAAGTCTTTTTAAAATGCCACATTTTTCTAGTCTTTATTTTCGCATTTAATGCTGCAGTAATTTTTACATCACATCGCCTGTTTACAAACGTGCATGTGTTTGTGTTTATTTATTAATTTAACAATTTCATGAGTGTGTGGTTTATGCCTCAACTAACACAGTTGCTAATTAATGTTAATAATAATAAAAAAAAAAGAAAAACTATACACACCCAGGCAAATAAAGTAAGTGCATCATAACTTTGTTTTCCTTTTTCTCTGTTTTGCACGACCTAATGCAACACAAAACAAATAAATGGAAAAAAATGAGAGAAAATAATGCAAAAAAAGGATAATTTACAACGTAAATATACATTTATCAAATACATTACGAACTTGTCAACTCACCAGCCAACCAAAGAACAAATCTGCCTGCCAACTAATGCGACAATTTGACTGTCATACATCGTATTACATTGTACGCCAGACATGGAAAATAGTGATTTTGAAATGGTACTGAGCATTAACTAGAAAGCGCACTATTTTGAGATTAGTAAAAATTTTAACTGCAGGGTTTTATAAATTGATTATAAATAGTATGCTCCTATTTTATAAGTTTTTATTAAAAAAAATTACGCTGAAAAAAGTCTGAGCATGAATAGAAGAGTCGATGGTAATAATTTATCTAATTCACTGTATGCCTTTATTGATTTAATTATAAAATCAAAAATCGAAGTTTGTTAGAGGAACACATTAAAATTTGCGTTAAATAATTAAAACTCAAAATTTAAATAATAATAATAATAATAATAATAATAATAATATAAATAAAAAATGAATAATAATTTTTAAATTATTCGCTTGTTAATCAAATGCATCCCTTTTAAAACAAAATAGATGTTCATAACGAATTTTCTTTCTTTCTTTCTTTTCTTTGTGTTATTTTAATTTTTTGTAGATGTGGAAGTGCTAAATATATGGTTACTTAGTATTGCAGTTCTTTTAAGGTAATCATAAACAAGTAATGACATACTTTGGAATATATTTAAATGGACTCAAATTAGCAAAATCAGATTAAAAAAATAAACATATGGAAATTATTACAGAAAATAGATGCATACTGTTTATTTCAAAATTCTTTGGGTGTAAGTATTTCTTGTTATTCAAAAATGTTTTAGTTTCCAACAAACTTCACTGTACTCAAATTACTGACGAAGTCTTTAGAGTGCTAGAGAACATATATTTTATTTTGTTGGTGTATAAATATAGTATAGAAACTCTGATCTTAAGTGGGGTACACACTATCGAACATATGTGAAAGTTTTGACAAATTTCGTCGGTCAACAATGAACCACAAAATTTTTTGTAGTTGAGTGAGATTCAGCCGTCATATTAGTTTTCGAATGAATTTTGTAGCATAATCTACAAAACTTGTAAGCGGAAAATAAATTTATTAAGAAATTTATATATTTTTTATGAAATGCCAGCATGTGTGAGATGTGAAGATAATAAGAAAAATCTAAAATAATTTATTATAAACAATTTTTGTTAGCAATTGAGCTAATTAGTATTTTCCATGTTTGTGTGTCTAATAGTTTTCTTGACGGGCGGTTTGCGTGTCGAACATGATCAATGGTCTGGAGAGTCATAACTATCATTCAAAACTGATGAATTTTTGACTTTCATTCACGTTCGATAGTGTGTACTATACTTTATTATTGACATATATAAAAAAATTAAATATGTAAAGAAAAACTGTATTTGATTTTCCATCTCTGCTGTTTGTACTCGCGACCATGCTGGGACGTTTGACTGAGCGTATGTGTGCGTGCAACTTGTATTCGCACCCTGTTTAAAACAATTTTATATAAACTCTTCAAACTTATCAAAAAAAAAAACTCGCAGACGCATTTAAAACGTGCACAAACATATTTCATCATGCATGCCCAGCGTAAAAAGAATCCAAAAGTTCTGCGAGCAGATCTCTTTCTTTCAAATATTTAGATTCAAAAGCTTTAATTTCCCTATCCAAATTGATTCAGGCTGATCGTGAATGAAAGCAAACAATTTTTGCACGTGAATTATTTCCCATGAACAAAATATGCTGAAAAGAGTGAACGAAAAATATTTAATACAAAAAAAAACACAGCAACTGCACAACATTTTCGATTTAAATTTTATGTCAATTGAGCAAATTTCCCACGAAATTTTATTCGCTCTACGGGTGACTATTTCTGTCACTGTCAGGTCTGGCCTACTTGCTCTCTCGAAAAGACTTGCAACACCTATTGAAGAAATATTGTTATCTTGTACAGAGCATACAGACACTTAATATGGGATGGCATAACAAAATAGATTGCGAAATAGTAGAGCCCAGAATGTATAGTTGAAAGTTAAGTGCGTTTTGAAATCAAAAACCAGATGATCTTCCAAATCCTTTTTCGAATTAATTACCCCGAAAGGAATACGAATATAATCTTGAAAAGGTTTGAACAATCATTAAGCCCCCAGACATTTTTCCTGATGGGATGCATTTCAACTTAATCATATGTTTACATAACCTCTCATAATAAACGGAGTAAATTGTAAAATATTTTATATGCTTACTTGCTTGCATACAAATGTACTTAAAACTTGTTCATGTCGTGCATTTACCGGTACATGTACATACATGTCTGTGCATGTGCATTTCTTCTATCAACAACAGCAGCAAGAACAACAACAACAACGCCTTATTCTCTGTTAAAACTACATAATTGAATTTGCCAACATTCACAGATACCCGGCCAAGTTGCCTGAAACTTGTGCATTTTATTCCTTTTTTAATTGTTTTTTTTATAATAATTTATTTAGTTTTGTTCGTGTTCATCACGAAAAGAAACTAGTACAACTTGACTGATCTCAAATAAACTTGTTTGAACAGTGTCGGCTAAACAATTAAGTCCGCCAAATACATTAACTGAAAACAATAAATGAAGTTTGAAAAAAATGTAAAACCTATTTTTAGGGCTCCGTACACAAAATTTAAAAATCGAACCGAACCCTTTTGTTTTCATTAAGTTCGTCCGTCTGTCTGTCTAGCCATATGTCCGTCTTTCACAGGACTCTATCTTGTAAACCATAAGGGGTATGTTCATTTGTAATTTTCACAAGATATGTATTACTATGGCCACTATAACAAGATATACAAAATAACAAGATATGTTTTTTTTGGTATTTAATTTAATTTAATAGAATCGATATCTTTATTTAAAAGTCAAACGATCCAGCAACACTTCCTGATCTGGTGGTCAATGTTATTTCTGTGAAAATTTTTTAATTTAAATAAATCATCACTTCATTGAAAATATAAAAACTATCTGTCAAAATTTAGTCACATGATAACATTTTTGTTTACTGCACGTCTCCACGCTCAATATTTATTTCCGAACATAAACAATAACGTCGGCAGCATGACGTCACAAATATGTTCATCTACAAGCTTATGTTTTTAGGTGGAGAACACTTTGGACATAAAATTAAAAAGTTCGCTGTGAATGCATACATTAGCTTCAGCGTTTTGTGTGCTTGTTTGATTTTTTTTTGTTGATCACAAAGCTTAGCAGAATGCTAATAAGTAAATATAAACATACATATTTGCACCTTTTTTATTTAATTTGTGGGAAAAACAAATGTCAAAGAAATGACAGCCAAATTTGACAGTTTATTTCCAACATAATTCCATAAAAATAAGTTTGAACAACTATTTCGCAATACATGTACAAATAAATGTTTGTGTGGTCCACACGTGAACATATTGTGTTGGCAATAGAATTTGACAGTTGAAAACATAATTATTTCCTGGTTTATTGCACGTGAAGAAACCCTGTTACCGAGAAAATATTGTAGAGATCTTTAGTGACGGCAACTGTAAATGACCGTTTTGTTAACTTTTACTTCAAAAATCACTTTCTAAATGATATTCGCAACTTTCTACATCATTTGCCACAATTTTTGGGGCATTTTTAAAGTCATTAGTCATAAATGTCTTGTTTGGGGATTGAACCATGCAACTTGCACGTATTTAAAGTTCGTGTTTGTACAGCAGCTCAACATCAGAATTATTTTATTAAACAATTATGGAACAGTCTGCAATGTACATTAACTTAACGATAAAGATCGAATACATTCAATCAAAATAAAATAAAGTCTATAAAGCTTTCTTTTTTCAAAGCCTTCACTTACAGCTTATCGATAATTTTTTGGGCAAAATAAGTATGCAGAATTGGGTTTAATGAAGAAACATTTGAAGCAAAATCTCTACAGATTAAACAAGTAATCTCTTCAGATTTACCAGATGATGTGAGAAGGACATCATAAAGATTATAATTATCACTCATATTCTTTGTTCTAGTTATAAATAAATACAATTGCAGCTACTGAAAGGGAGCAGACAACTATAGAAGGTATTTTTTTGTGGCAAACAAAATAAATTTTTTGATCATCGAAGTGCTTTATTGTTTTTTTTTTGTAAAAAGTACTGTCTTAAAAAAAAAATTTAGTGAAGTCGGTTGAAAATTGGGCAACGATTCTAAAGAATTTCTTTATGCAGTTTTAATGCTTAAGTATGCATTATATTTTCATTCCTGACAGTTGAATTGCTTGGATTTTGTTTTCTAGTTAGAAGAAGAAAAGTTAAATCCGTCCGCCTACAATTTATCGCAACAAAAAATCGATTCTATTCTTTCAACTTAAATGAACAAATCCACCAACTTGAACAAACTTGAACATTTTCTAAAAAAGCTCACGATAATTACGGTACTACTTGGCATTAAACTTCGGATCAATATTTTTTAATGATAAGAACCAATCAATCGACTGTTTTATGATTGACAGTAACACAAAAGAACTACTTAACAGAATTATAAGTTATGATGCAGATAAAGAAATGATAGTTGATGCATAAAATGTTTGATTATTTTGAACTTGTTTTGTTTACACTTAAATGAAAGTATGTAATTATTATAAGGACACTCCCGAACAGAGCATATCCTTGCTGCGCATTGAACAAATATTTGGTCTCATCACCAAAGATATTATATGGATTTCGTTTATGAAATCCACATTTTTTATTTAATTTGTTATGAAACAACACAGTTTGAGGGTATAAAGGGGAAGGCATGAATTCTTCTCGCGGATATGTAACGAATTTTAGCTATACGTCTTTATTAGCCATATCAACTTGGTATGATCATCATGTCAAAAACATCACATATGGCTAATGACTACCGCTCGTGTGCATGGTTCATCCATGCTCTGACATTGTAGCCCGATCATATGCTCGTCATCAAATGTAATTTTTAAAGGATAGTAAAAAAGACAGCATAAAAAAATAAACTCTATCTCTGTTGCACAACCTAAAAATTATCTTAACTTAACGATAATGATTCCACGACGTACGTTAGCGAGTGGACATCAAATAAATAAAGTCTATAAAACTTTATTTTTTCACTTACAGCTTATCGTACGTTCTCCCGACACATACGAGTACACTCACAATATTATTACAGTAACGGACTGTACGTTATTCAAGAAGTAACGTTCATTCATTTATAAAAGAATAAACATTTAAAATTATAAGCAATTTTATTTTTAACTGATTGTAACATTCATTCACAAAACTAAGGACATATTATTAAGGATTTTCGGTTACATTCAATATTGTCCGTTGTTTTCAAGTGCTGTTATTTTTTCTTTGCTTGCTTTATTTGAGTTATTCTGTTTGAGATTTCCTCTTCTACTCATGCATTCATTTAATGATCGCCAAAAAGTCTAAGCTAGTGGTTACTCAATGCTCAAAAGTAGTTACTCGATACTTTTAGAGTTGTATTTTTAAACAAGTTGAGTGGCTGAAATAGTGCATAAAATATATCACTGTATAAAAAGACAACCAGGTGTAATATTCTGTAATCAAATCAAAACTAAATAATTTTTTTTGAAAACAATTATATTATTTCCTAAGTTGTTATTACCGTTAAATTAAAAGTTAGCTTTACATTTATTTTTTATTTAATAATAAAAGATATACAAATCCAATAATAGTTGAAGATCTATATTTAATTTTTGAAGAAACTACTTCAATTTGCAGATAAAAATTATGCGTTACAAATTCAAAAAATCCGTTAAAAGTATCGAGTAGTATTGAGTACCCAAATGAAAAGTATTGAATATTATTGAGTAATGAAAAGTAGTAGAATTTGCCAGCACTAGTTTAAACGGTCAAACCACCATGTGGTTATTTGAAAAGTTTTTTATATTTAGGGATCTTGGGGTTGATTATTTGGCAGTAAAAATTGCAGAAACAATGGAAAAATCTTTTCTTTTTACGGGATTAAAGTCTGTTAATTTTTTAACATTAAAAATTAAATGAATTTTTATTTAAATTTAAATTAAAAACTAATAGATCGGTTTTTAAGTGAACTTTCATTTATTTTAAATTACAATTTCAGTTAATTTTATGTACAGAATATTTTCAGTGTATTAATGCCGTTGATCTGCCGTAGGGTAACTCTCTTACATTCGTTTCTTATCAAACAGTGTTGCCATCATCGAATTATTAAATTACACATGCATCATGCCAAAATTCCACAAGATATTAGAAATTACACATGCTTTATTTTCCTTTTTGCAAAATAACTTGCTTTTATTTGTTTAGATTAATGGCCTTATTCACAAACGATTAATAAAGTTAATGTGTACATTAAAACCGGTTTTCCCATATAAAAATCCAAAATTAAACCTACAATAGCATTATTAATCGTTTGTGAATAAAACCATAAATATTTGACCTTTTTGGTTTAACTCTAAAAATTTTTTATGACAAATATATCTTCAATATTTGCGCTTTCCAGGTCATTTAATAAAAGATTATTTTTTACATATTATTCCGACGATTCGTTGGTATTTTCCAACTTTTTCAGGGAATTTTTTTTATTTTTGTAGATATATAATATTCTTTAGAGCAATTCTACATCATTCTCCTTAAAAATATCACAATTTTCTTTTCTCTAAAAAGGACAATCACAAACAAAAACTTAATAAATTTAAAGCAAAAAAATGCAACACAGATTCAGAAATAAATTAAAGTATCACAGCCAATCCCTATTTGTCGTCATAAAAGTCGTCATCGCAATAAAAAAAATAATGCTCCAAAACGATCAAATTTTAAATTACACATGAGTTACACTTGAAAAGAAAAATTACACATGATATGTGTAATTACGCATAAGGTGGCAGCACTGTCATCAAGCATTGTTTTTGTTGTATTTACAAATTTCAAGGATAATTTTTGAGTAAGACGTGTCCTTGCACTGAATCGGACATATTTGAGAGGCAATAATAGGAGTATTTTAAGTAGTTTGTGTTTGTGATGCGACAATGACTATTTAAGTTATTATTTACTTTTTTACTGTAAGGATTCATGGAAAGGGAATCAACTAAATTTTGAATTTTTGTACGAGTTACCTGCCCAAGAGTAACAAATCTCGTCATTCTGACCGAAAACGAGACAAATTCAATACAAATTTGGAATTTTAAAAATTGCCAAAGAATCCCAAAAAAATACTGAACTGATAATTTTTTGTCTACGCAATGAGAGTTTTTGCATTTTTCCGCGAAGCCGCATGAGCACCTTCTACTGATTTTTTGTTTTGTTCAAGACTATTTGCGATATCAATAAAGTGCCGAGCACTGTATGTCCGTCATTTTGTTTGTACGTTTTGGGAAATTATATTTTACATGCAAATAACAGCGTGTGTTCAAACATCATTATTACAGTATGCGATGAAATATTTAAACACTATTGTGTTGACATGCCCCGCAGCAGTAAAATACTGTCGACATAAATGTATAAATATTGGTTGGGCGCATTTTAAAAGAAATAAATGTTGAATAATAAAATATCAATATTTACCAGATTGATACGTCAGATTGAAAGGCAGAAAAGCGGAACCAAACTAAAGCCATTTATGTGACCCTTCATGAACTCTTTAACATCTATCCAATACAGTCCTACTCCTGGTACAATAACTTGAGTAACAACAACCTTATGGGACATTCTCGTACTCGTGTCATTATTTAGGAAAATAGAATTAGTACAAAAAGTAATGAATCGTGAGCGGTGGGAAAAGGACATGCAACGTGAATGGTTTAAAATGCTTGACATACAGATAAAGGCTAGAGGGTGTTCCATTCAGCTAGTTGGGAGGGTGCCAGTCTCTGACAGGCTTTCATAAATAGTATAAGAAATAAAAACGCACCCTTTTGCCTAAGATGCCTCCACCCTGGACAATGCTATGCAAGCAGCTTATGGAAAAGGAAAGAAAGTTTACATTCACACGAACTGCATGGAACTGGCCACACGCACTTCTGGGTAAATACAGCACTGAATGTATGAGTTTGAATTTGTATGCGTTGAATAAAAATATTTCATGCTCATTTGCACTTTTCGAAGCATCATACATTTTCCATATTAAATTGGATAAAAAATAATAAAATTACTATAAAAAATAAACAGTTTCATTTTTTTCTCATTCGATTTTCAATTGGAAATAATAACGTCGAACTATAGCTGATACAATTTCAAATATTTTATTGATTTTGTGTTTGTTTTTTCAACCAGAGAATGAAAAATTCACTTAAATAACAGTATTGAGTAAAAATGTATTCCGTTGGATTGAGTTAAAGAAAATTTAAATATTTTTGTTGAAGCAATTATGCTGCATGGCGCACTTAATATAAATTTTTATAACTGAATAGAAAAAGGACGCGGTCAACATTGCTCATCCATTCGTTTGACATTGAATACGTATTTTGGGGGAATTTGAAAGTGAAACACAGCTGATGATACGAGTACTTTCTGAGGCAAATAGATCATCCTTATTTAAAACTCTGTCAAGATGAGCAGTCTTGTAATTGTTTTTGGAATGCGTACTGGACCGAAAGCGACTTAGCGGCATTACTGCTCAGTCAAAAGTTATACATAATCCTTGCAGCTCCATTTTTAACACATCACAATTTATAATTCGAATGTGTACTTTTCTGTCTAAAAGCAATTCTCGTTTCTTATATAAATAAATCTAAAGTCTACTAAAGCATCCTTTGAATTTCCTGCCATTTGCATACAAATAAAATTACGATTTTTAGCAGACTTAAAAAAGATATTCTCCATGGAAATTGGTGACCGTTGTGACTTCCGGCTTTTATATAAAATTCGGCTTGCCTGCTATAATCTATGCGTAGTACTCGTATGTCAATAACTATTATCAACGTTGCAATCATAGTCTGAGCATTCAATAAATTTTTATTTTCATGTTATATTTTTAAGTTTTTTTTTTGTTTGTTATATTTTTTCCCCCATTATTTTTTTATACTCGTACTCTCATAGTGAGTGGGGGGCTGCTGCAATAAATAACTTTATACATTTTTTTTTATTAATTTCGTATCGTTGAATAATTCATTTGCATGCATTTTAAAATATTACCATTGCAATGAACTCTAATGGACTAATTGAACTGCTTTCCTGTACATTCTCTCAAATATTTGGCAGAATTTTTAGTTGTCTTTGATTGCAATCATTCAACTAATTTATACTAAAATATTTATTTTGCTGAAAAATATGTATATTGTTTGCTCTTTTAAAAATGTAATTTCTGCAATATTGAATAGGAAATATTGAATGGAAATGTTAAAGTATCTAATAACAAAAAATATGTATAAATGCGTGTATAATCTCTAATTGTGTGTTATCTATCACCTTGAAAATCATGAATATATAATTTTTCGCTAGCAAAACTAATTATACGTGTGGTTTTATTACAAACCATCGATTAAAAATACGTGTGAAATGTTATGTTTGGGCAATCCCAATTATATGTCAACGTGGTTAAATATTTGAAATCCTTAACAAGGCGTCTTGTTGGGGGGAGGTGGATTTTAGATACAAGGACATGGTGGTTGGGTCATAATGACCCACTTATTAAAATCGATGTATTTCATTATATACGAGTATATATATGAAAAATTCAATTCTGAGAATTTCCAATTTTAAGACGTTTATATCGCGGCATACCGTACGTCTACTTGTTATTTTCCATATTGAAATATTCAATGTTCTTCTGGTTTTAAAATATAATTATTAATTATTAATGCAACCAACTTCACAAAATGAATGATGCAGAAGTTCTTATTTTTGAGACCACTTTCACGTGCAATTCTCAGAATCGAACCCAAATCAATGATCTGGAAAATATTGTACTGTGTTATGTTTGACATCCAAAATAAGAACATTTAAAAGTTTGTAGAAGTCGCTTCAAGAAATTGCATATCTCCCATATATCCTTGATTTCGAAAACTAAATTTAAGAAGCAATTATAATCAAAATGCAGGAAAAATCCTAACTAATTAAAAAAAAACTTTTTTTATGTTTTGTGGCCAATTTAATTTCAATCCCTGGAAGGACTCGGCTTAGTCCCACATGTTTTAATTGCTAAAGTTTTTTTTTAACCGCCAAATATTGTCGGTTTGTAGTAAAATTTCTTAAGAAGTTTAGTAAAAATCATGCAAATAAGGATTCACTCAAATCACATTGTAAATAAAGACTTGTTTAACTGAATGGTTTATTGTTCGGGAAACACAGGACACTGCGACCGAAGAGGATCTATTGTATCTCTTAACAGCTGTTAGAACACCTCATCTAGACCTGTTCTCCTGAGGAATCTCAAGATTGCCAGTGGTTCTAGTGTTGGCAGTTCCCAATTTTCCAATAGGTAATTGACCAATTGAGTATATCTTCTGTGGCATAAAGCTTCACAGTCCTTCAGAATATGCTCTGGAGTTCCGTCCTCGTAATCACAGAATCTGCACAGGCTGTCATTCTCAATGCCAAGTCTGTAGAAGTGTTTTCTCAGTCTGCAATTGCCTGTGAGGAAGCCTGTGAGCATTCTTAGATGGTTTTTACTTAGGAACATGAGAGCTGAGAAACGGTTTTGGTTGTATGGCCTGTGAGGAAGCCTGTGAGCATTCTTAGATGGTTTTTACTTAGGAACATGAGAGCTGAGAAACGGTTTTGGTTGTATGGCCTGTGAGGAAGCCTGTGAGCATTCTTAGATCGTTTTTACTTAGGAACATGAGAGCTGAGAAACGGTTTTGGTTGTATGTTCCAATCATTAGCTTTTCATGTGTCAGTCCAGGGAGATAGAACCAGAGGAGTGCTCTTGTACTTCTAGTCTTCGTTGTTATATCTTCCCGGATTTGATCCAATCCAAGCCCACAAAACGGTTCTGGTCCGACCATTGGCTTACTAGCCCCCTTCCTGGCCATTTTATCTGCGTTTTCGTTTCCTTATTTATCCTGCTTAGCTGATTGATCTTGCTGTGAGATTCCCAAGACATCTTAAAGTTGAACTTGTATGAGCTGAGTGCCTTGATAGCAGCCTGACTATCCGAGAAGATGGATATTTCACGTCATCGGGAGCCCCTGTCAAGATTAAATTGTGCATATCTCTCAATGGCAGAAATCTCCGATTGAAAAATGGTAGGAATTTTTCACAAGAACTCGTAGTAGTTAATCCTCGGTCCTACAACTCCCACGCCAGAGCCTGTTGGTGTTCTGGAGCCATCAGTGTACCACCTGATGGTGTAATAAATACTTCTTTAAATGTCCTTTTGAATGCATAAATAAATTCTGCACAATTTAGCACCAACTGGTGCCAACTTGATGTACTAATATATCACTGAATAATGTATTTACGACCGAATGAATTTTTTCAAACCGAGCCCGAACACCAAACTCGAAACTGAAGTTCTTTTCATTAAATAAAAACAATTTTGATTTTGGAGATTTTTTATATAATAAAATGTTCAACAGACATCACAACGATTTATTTTCACAACTTCGGTAAATTTTTCAGGCCAAACTCGAAACGAAACTTTTTTCATTGAATAAAAACAATATTGTTTTTGACTATATTTTTTTTCAATAAAAATATATTTAACAAACATAACAACCATTTATCGTTTTTATTTTTGCGAATCTTTGATGACATACAAACAGATATAACAAACCCAAAACGTTCGGTCGTTAATTAAAATTTATTAATCCTTATTGTGATTGGCGGTACCATGGCGACATACAGACGTTTTTAAAAAACTGTATTGCGACTATCGCAAAAGCAAACGAAGAGGTTTAATAATTCGAAAGAAAATAATTTCGATACTCAATGTTTAAGATATACATCCTTATTATTAAACTTATTAATATCCCAAAATTTTCATTCTCATTTTTGGCAACCAGAGTAGAGGGCTCAAATCAGTGAGCTAATGATAATCAGTTCAAGTTTAAGTTTGCAAAAATATTATTAAAATATGCATGCAAATATTCCAAAAAAAATCTCTAAAATATGCATAAAAAATATGCAGCCAAAAAACACTGACTAATCATTATTAATCAGTTTTATTTAAATAAATGATTATTACAAAAGTATAATCGGATATTTGTTCAAGTTTTTGAATTGAAAGGATCTTCGATGGTCGCACAAAACGGTCGAATATATTGAAAATACGTCAGTCAAAGTTACTTTATATGTTGTTTTTAATCTTCGCCAATGTTTGAAGGCCAACATTTCTATTAAACACTTTAAGTTTTTCAATAAATATTTTATTTATATACTGAGTTTTTTTTACGCCTTCTATGACGGATAAACTTTTATGTAAAGGAAGTCTTTTGGTTTCTAATTTGATTTTACTGTGGCAAATAAATTCAAAATTATCTTTAATTAATTTATGCTAAATCTGCTTTTATCAATGAATTCTTAAATAAAGCCTTTGCATTACATATTGACTCTGCTGCATTTAAAACGCTGTTTGTTTCTATAAAGCTGTTAACCAATATCTTCATCTGGCGGAAATCTATCCTTAACATTAACAATAAAAAACATACTCTGAAGTCCATTTGCCACGCTGTAATTTTCTATGCAGCCCCCGCTTGGTCTACTAGCGCATTTTGGCGTATTAAAAATAAGATATTAAAACTTCTATATAACCTCCTGTGGTTTTTTCCCACCACACGCCTCCACGCTCCACTGCGGGCTTGGAGCTAGTTCCAGATAAGATCAATAGGCTTACACAAAATTTTAATACGAGATGTTTGAATTCTAAATTCGTGCATGAGCTAGTATCATCTTAGGTTTTATCTAGTCTGTAGTTAAGTAGTTGTAGAAATAAAAATCAAATAGCTTTTTTGCCAAATTTTCTCCTCCAAAAAAATATCATATGTATATACAATATAGTAATATTGTAAATATAAATCTATTATTAAGCTGAAAAAGAAAAATCTGGAACACTTAATTTAAATTGAAATTAAAATGTAAATATTATAAATAAATAAAGGAATTTAATTGAATTGAAAAGAAATTGAGAAAAAATTTTTTTTTATAGAATTCGTTAGATGGCTTGAAATGAGCTGATGATGCGTTTAGACTTGCCTTGATAATTCTTTTTAGAAAAAATTTAAGAATTTTATTTCGAAAACTAATATTTTTGTATTTTCTTTTTATATATTTACATAAAAAAATTTCATTTATAACACAATATACTCGTACACATGTACATATATCATAAAGTCGGCATAAATTTATATAATTAATACAATACTTAAAAAATAATTTGTAAATATTTATTTAATTATAATTACAATTAATGCTTAATCAAATAAATTGTGTGTGTATGTGTGGCTTAAAGTAAAATACACTTTTATCATAAAAAAAATAAATTTTTAAATAATAATGGAGGGAATGTTGATGTATATTTTAATTAATATTATTAAATAACTAGAAACTAATAAAAGAGAATCTCGTTTTAAAAAAACAAAAAAAAAGTGAAATAAAATTAACAAAATTTTTAAATCATAAATTGAAAAATAAATCGATTTAAACAAACTAAACTTAAAGTGATGTTTAATTTAGGAAACAAATAAGAATAGAAAACTTTACGTAAAATATTGCATTAATTCAATTGAACTTTGCTTTAAATAATTATAAAAAAAAGTCCCTAATGTAAGAGATCACCAATATTTTGTTGTGTATAAAATTAAAATCCTAATTGAACATTGATGTCGCTCACTTACATTGAGGTCTCTAATGGTTGGCTGTAGGATCGTCCATTGGAGTCCATTGTCGGTGTATTGTCGAGGTCAAGATCAGTCTCTAGCAAAGCTTCCGAACGTGAACGCTGCTTATACGTCGCTTTTCGTTCATCTGGATGCAGGGATGAAGGTATGTGTGCAGTGGCAGTGGCAGTGACCGTGTCATCACTTTCATAAACTGTTTTGGGTCTTCTGTTTGCCCCTAAAGTTGTGGGCGTGTCGTATTTGGGCGTATTACCCAAGGCAGACACTGGCCTTGACAGTCTATTTGCACCGACTGCTGTCATATAAGAATCTGGACGTCTAATGTCCGGGGGAGCGTTAGCTGTAGCATTACTTACTTGACTATTATTATGACTACGCAATTCGGCTAAAGAACTAAAGTTCAAATTATCGATTTTTTGTTCGTAAGTCAAACTATTGGCATGCGCATTATTGCCAAATGGTGTTTGAGTCGTGTTGAGTGAGGGCGGTTTAGGGGCGGGTGGCAGAAATGAGCTGGGCGGCTTGTCTGATAAAGAACTTGAACGTTGTTCCGGCATGTTTTTCTTGAGTTCCGATAAAAAGGCTAAATTTTCGTTGGGATCATGTCTTAGGGGTAAAGTACTTGCATTGCCATAATAATCGGAACCAGTTTCTTCTACATCCGTTTGATGAATTATGGGTGTATCTTCAGCTATGCTGGTGGTTATAGAGTTATTACGGGTGCCGGAGTAGGTGGAGTTATCACGGAAACCCTCATTTCGATAGGATAGTTCAAAGTCACTGGGCTTTTGTTCGGACCAAGCAGCCACAGCTGCTCGCCCACGGCTAGCGCTGGCTTTAGAGGCTGAGCCAATAGTTGCTACTCTAGGAGTACCTTGTGAGGAGCCCGATCTTACCGTGCTGGTAACATATTCATTTTGTGACTTTTTCGGTGTCTGATATTCGGTTTTTTCACCATTACGGTGACTTTCATAAGGCTCAAAACTGGCTTCAGAGCTCAATACGCTCTTATCAATCGACTCGAAAGAGCCATTGCCCATCATTTTATAGTCTTGGGCCATCGTTTTGGTTAGAGTACCCGTCGAAGTGGAAATGTGCTAAAGAAATTATATGAAAACAAAAGAATAATAAATAAAAAGGTAAGAAAACAAAAATTAAAATCAAAATAAAAATCTTAAAAAATGAAATAACGAAATCATACAAAGTTTCTTCTCCTTAAAGATCCTTGCGGATCTATGCTATTTAAACTGCGTAAACTTTGTCTAATGCTGTTGCGTCTTTGCAAACGTTGAACATGACGATGTTTTGATTTTGCATACCAGCAAATGACTACTAAAATTAACAGAATGATGGCCAAAATAAAAGCAGAAATAATGCTGATGGCAAAAATATCAGCTCTCCAGGACAAAGGATCAATAACCACCTACATAAAAAGATAATAAATAATCAAAGAAATACGATTTTTGTTTCACGCAACAATAAAAAAAAATACCTTGGGATCTATTTCGCATATGAAACCCATTTCTTTGCTGCACTCTTCTATGGTCACATCAGTGTAAGCAAAGCTAGTGCAGCGGTCTATGTGATTGAAGTCCTGAATCCAAACTTTTTCCGGATATCTGTTGTTAAATGTTCAATTATATCATTAGCAAATAGCTTTTTAATTTGAAAAACAATTACTTACTTTAAATGTCTCATTTGCGTTTGCAAATACGACCACAGTGTAACGCTGTCTGTTTTTATAAAAGGCATTGAGGAGTTTTCGGATCTACAAAAATCTTTGGCTTCGTGGAATGCCATGGGCACTCCTACATACATAAAACAAGTATCCTGCACTTCAGCCCAACCGGGAGGACATTTCCCATCCAATACTGTTTGATTATTCATTTGGAATGGTACTGCCTGCACTTCCAGCAACATGGGATCATCTATAAAATTGTTTTTAGACACAAAACATTATAAAATTCTCTCCTTGTTACAAAAATAAAATGTACCTGATTTATCTCTGATTCTGGACTGCACCGATATGCTGTTATTGTAACTCCAGTAATTGTGACGAGCATCTATTTTGGAACGCCACAGTTCAATGGTGCTGTGAAATTAAATTGAATTGAATTAGTAAAAGCGTTGAAATATATTTTTCTCCTTAAAAATTTTATTCTTAAAAGTTCTTTGAGTTTTACCTGTTTCGATAGTCGATACTCGAACTACAATTAAGATCATGCAGAGAATGTGTTTTTTTAGAAAGAAAAGATAAATAAAATATTATAGTACAGATTAGTTGGATTTATATAGAAGAACATGCAGAACGATAGTGATATGAATGAAGTATGAAAATAAAATTTAGGTTTAAGGATTTTTTAGTCAAGCAGTCTCCTCTAATCAGCATTTTTTTAACTGATTCTAGATTTAGCTGGCTAATACTTCTGACCGACTGATATCTCTGAAGTAACGATTTTTGACGGCATATATTTTCGATTTTTTTTAACGACTTAGTAATGAAACAGAACACGACTGTGCCTTCAAACGATTTTCGATGCGGGAGAAACGACGTGACCTCAACCGCAACTGACTCATTTTAGTTATTTATTGAGTGCGTTCGAGTACCCAAAAGATTTTAAAAATTTTTACTGAACTTTACTGCATTTTACTAAATTGTGTTCGTTTACCCAAAATACAGTAAATGAAAACACGAATTGAGAGCGTAAAATAACAGTTCATGGCTGATTACTTAAAAATTTTTAATGCAGAAATTTCTTGTAGTAAAATTTATTACAAAAAAAAACATATAATTCAAAAGGTAAACAGTATACAATTTGTGAAAAAATTATCTAAAAAAAGGAAAACTGAAATACAGTAATACAAAATTATAAGTGAGCAATTCTTTTGAAACTATTCGCAAATTAAACCTGTACTCGTATATGCCTTTTAAAAGGAATCAAATGCTGTGGAAACCATTTACTGAAATTTTCGTTGCTTTAATTTAATTCTTTGGAGTTGTGAAAATGCTAAGTATATGGTTATTTAGTAATGCACTTTCTTTTTAAGGTAACCAATATCAAAAACAGATAATCACATACGTTTAAATAAATATAATCAGACACTAATTAGAAAAATAAAATAAAATAAAAATAATCACATGGAAAAGATTATGTAATAATTTGTTTATATTTTCTTATAATATTCTTGTTATAATAAATATTGCATCGAGCACCAATAAGAAAAAGAGTTGAGTAGTCAAAAGTGTAAAAATATTTCAACACTACATTTGCAAGCAGCTGTTTCATTAATCTTACTAATTTTTAAAATTTTTCCTTTCGCGTACTTTTTTGGGCAACAGTTTTTTTTTGAGAATAAAATTTTCAGTTTACTTAATAATTACTGGAACGCACCTAATAATTGTATACACAAACAGCTGTTTTTTTTAAGGAAAAAATTAAATAATTGAAATTAAAATGGCCCAAATTTGAGAAATTCCACATCAAAAACAAATTTTTTTTTAAATTCGTTGGTTTACCCGCCAATTTCACTTCTATTTCACTTTCACTAATTTATTCATCTTTTCTCTTTCGGTGGAGGGCCTTGAAAATATTATTTTTCAAAAATCTTGAAAATTAGTGAAAATTTATTTCAATTCATTTATAATTATTTTTTGATTTCATATTGAAAAAAGTTTTTTTGTCAAATATGGAGAATAATTTTTTTTTGTCAAAAATTGCTTGTAAAATTTTTTGTGAATTTTGTTTTCTTAAAAAAATATATATTTTTTTTGTAAAAAATTCAGAATTCATAGTTTTGTATTATTCAAAAATTTTGGTGAAGTTTTTATTCTAAAAATGAATTTTTTTAACATTTTGCTGCCGCCAGCAAACAAAATGTTTAATTCTGTGGCAAAAAGTAATAAGTCAACATCCGCTAGATTTGAAGCAATAGTTTCTTTGTAGTCTCCATATTCAGAAGTAAGACTGGTCAAAGTTTTAATTATTTTGCACCATTTTTCAGGATTTTACAGTATAACCAATTACTTCTAATATTTTTTAAACTTATAAACCCATATGAAAAAACAGCTTAACTTAACATATAATTTAGTATATTTCAAACTGAATATATTATTTATAGACTGCAGTAATGTATTTCTAAAATTAGAAAAATTAGAAATGCATTTGCCAAACTTTAACTACAAAAGGAACAACTTTATAAAAATCCACTTCAATGTTCTCTCCTACAAAGTGGTCATATATGACTTAAGCACTTTTTCCTAATCACCACAGAATTTCTTTAGAAGAGGAAGCCCTCATGGGCTGGGGGAAGGTGTACTAGTCTCTTAGTGTGATGTTCGCCTGTTCGATTTCTAACTAGACCCTGGGTGTTTCGGCAGACAAACTAAAAAAGCTTGGCAGTTTGAGTTTGTTAAAAAAAGAGAAGGAAGATAGTGTCACGATCAAAAAGAAAAAGTATCTAAACAAATTTTCAATCTGACTGAATTAAATTTCCGTTGTAAATAAATATATTAAAAAAAATTATTAAAAAGTTCCTAAATGTGTTAAATGACTTTCAAGCAAACAAAACTGATAGATCATATTTACATTGTACTGTTGACTGTTATAATTTCATAATCATTATCGGGATTTTCGAAAATATTATCCACATACTGCTGACCAGCGGTACCAGCAACAATGGTGGCTCTGCCCATCCAGTTAGTGGCCACATTTCTAAAAACAAAACACAGATCATAAGAAAACATTTCATATTTTCATTTCTTAATGCGAATTTTACCGATAAAATCCATTATGCGATGTGCTTTGGTAAATGGGTAAACGCACTTTTTCAAAACCCGACACTTCAACTATACGACCGCCCACATTGCTGTGCACATAATTGTAACTAAAGTTAGACACTACCTGTCTCAAACGGATAACATCCTCGAAACCCGCTTGATTTTGAGCAAAATAATTACGATACAATTCCACTTCTTGATAGGGAGAAGATTGTCTTCCTTCCACAAATAAAGCAGGTCGATTGAGATTTTTCAGAAAAAGATTGTGATGTATAAAAGCTCTGAGAGAAGTGGCTGATCCACGTGAATCAGCGCGTAGCCTCAGACCTCCTTGGTTATGCAAAATTAAGTTGTTCTGAAAAGTCATTTAAAAAGAAATATTGTAAAATAAATTTAAAAAAATATATAAGAAAAAAAATGTCAACTCACCATAAAGTAGAACGAATTCATATTTTGTACATCCACATTAATGGCCGAGGGGCAAGTTGAAAAATTACCGTACAATTGCATACAATTATTTTCAATACGATTAGAGGTCAAGGTCAAAGTAGGTGTAATTTCACCAGCCGAAGCATAAAAAACAGCACCTTTAGTCGCACCCGTTATATGAGTAGAAGTGATATTGTGCAAAGCATCGCGATCTATTCATAAAGAGATTATAAATAAAATTATTACAAGTCTAGTACAGTTTTTAGTTTAAAAAGAAAAGCTCGTTTCAGCCACCAGTGTGTTTTAAAAATTGCATAAGTGCTCCGATTGAATATAAAACTAAAATAATGTAAAAGATCTATCTACAGATCAGTAGTTACAAGACTAGTAGATAGCGTACTAGACTATTATTCTGAGGATCGCAGGTTCGATTCCTGCCAGGAAACTTAGTGTTTCTGCAGCCAAACCAAAATGGCGTCGCGATTTGTGTTTGTTCTTAAAAAATAAAACGAACGTGGCCAACACTAATCATAATGTTGGGTTTTGGGTGAAACGCAATGCGTGTGAAAAAGTTTAATAACAATTGGCTATATATAAGTAGTTAGAAACTCGTATTTTTTTTAAATGGGCGTGGCACCGCAAATTTTTCTAATAATAATGTTGTGTTCTAACAGAAACTACATCGCTTTGAAAAGTTTCATAAGAACCACTTGAGCCAGAAACACTCAAAAATAAAATATATTTTAATGGGAGTGGCACAGCCCACTTTTTTGAAACAAAATGTTGTGAATATTGTTAATGTATGTATAACCAAATTTCATAATCGCTTCAGTAGAAGTAGTGCAAAAATTAGCGTGGTACTGCCCACATTTTTTATAGACAGAAACTCACCGCTTATGCAAAATTTCATAATAACCAGCGCAGTAGAACGAGCAGAAAAAGCTGTAGCTAGATTTGATTACGAACCCACAGCCTGACAAAAGTGAAACTAAATAAAATCCCCCCAAAAAAACTCTGAACTTACATTGTCCAATAGTTGATATCGGCACCGTTACCACTTCAGCAATGAAACCGTGATACTCGGGAGCACCGCTAGCCATCAAATGTACACTCAAGGTGGGACCTTGAGTTTTAAAGAAGGACTTTTGATTACGCGTATCAGACTCTATTTGATCCATAAATATCGAGCTAACATTGTAGACATCTCCGTCATATAAGCGTATTGAGTCCATGCGGCCATATAATTTTGAATGATTGAAAAGATTTGACTGCAACAAACGAAAACCAATGGGCTTAGCTCTGTAAGCAGCTGTAAACATTTTAACACAGTTCACGGGATTGTTGTCATATTTATAATACACCAACACACGTTCCTCAATTACAATTGATTTCTGGGGATCACAAATGTCAACCATGGAGAAAAGTTTATAGGGGATGTCTAAATTTTTTAATGGTGTAAAGCTGGATTCTTCACTTTCTCTGCCTTCGCCGGTCAAGGACACTATGTTGATACCTGTGCCAAGGGCTTGCGAGACATTGAGAAGATTTAAATTGATGGGACCACTGGGAGCTACAAAATTTACAGCATGATTGGCTGAATTTTTAATGGTCACTGCTTTCAGGGAGAGAGTTTTGTAGATGGCCTGTATGGCCGCTGATTTTTGATTGTGTAATATGCCAGCATTTTCCAAAATAACAAATTCCAATTTACTATTTTTGTTCTTTTGCAAACTATGCGTTACAGTATCATGATAGCGGTGCTCATATAAATTTTCCTCAAACTGTGAGTTACTGAAACGTATGCCACCCCAATAGACCTCATCCTCCGGGGTGCCTTTGCAACTAACAAATACAAATACATCATCCCAATGGCATTCATGTCTGCGACCATAAACCTGACCATTCAGTCGTTCTTCACAATCTGACAAACGGACTTCATCTCCCCGACATTCCAAGGGCTGAACCCAAGTCCATATGCGTGTCAAAGAATTGGTATGAAACTCAATTCTACGATCATGACCATAATAAACATTTAAAGGATCGTAACCCAATTCGCGACAAACTACTTGGGCATTGCGTTCGGTAAAACGACTGTCACATATGGGTACCCACTGCAGAGTGGTGTGATTGAAATACTCCAAAAATCCTTGATTCAGCTCGAACGTGTCACTCGTGACGCTGCTACAGTTTTGGGAATTCGTGCACAAGCGTATGGAGTCCTGCACTTGCATTTGTGACATGTCTTCCAAAGCTCTTCTATTTACCAGCGAGTATGACTCATGAGTGGCATTCTTGAAAGGTTTCATTACAATGGGTGATTCGGGATATCCAATTGCATTAAGAGAACCCAATACCAGCATACCAATATTCGGCTCAAATTCCATTTTTACACCATGTTGTATGGTTAACTGAACTTCGGGCATAACTGTTATATCATTGAATATAACATAAGGCTCTTCACGTTTTCGTATAAAAAGATCCGTATAGATGCGCCCACCCCGCCAGGTATTTAAATCTATAGCTCCACGATTTTCCTTGGCCAAAGAAATACTAGCATCAAATGAATCTTCTATTAGATAAGGCTGGAATATCACATCAGCATGATCATTCCAATTATCAAAATCAAAAATTTTCGATTCTATATAGTCAAGATCACTGGAACCCCACCAATTTTCTTTCGCAAAGAAGAAATTGTCCAGCCTGGCTGATCTTAAACCAGCCAACAGATTATATTTGAGAGAGTTCTCTGCTATCAAGTTGCGATAAAGTTTAACATTTTGTATACCATCAATACGTATCACTGCTGTGGGCATAATATTTTGGGCAGCCAGTTTGCTGGCATGCCTAAGAGCTGGCAAATGCCTTAACACTTCCATATTACTATTTCTCTTAATGGTATTATATTCCATAATGGCTTTGACTTCTCCCAGTTTTTCACTTAAACTATCCGCCTTGAATTCCATGACATATTTAGCAATATTTTGTTCTATACGATTATAGTCAAATTTAATGCGTTTTTCCATTCCCGATACGGCAATCAGACTTGAAGGACATTGATTGTTTAAAAAGGCATTGGATGTTATATTGAAGTCGGCATAGTGTCCGCTAACATCGATACAGAAATTACGATTTCGCTGCCAAGTTGTGTTGCCAAAGTGTATGCTGTGCGTGAAGTTTTCATTATACTGCCACACATATGGCAACGATACCTGGAAGCCACCATTTTTATTGTCCTCCACAGTAGTGTCTTGTATTACATAGTGGAAAAGATTGTTAGATGACCTTAAGTCCTTAGATAGTTGCCTTATGCCATAACCATTTTGAGTGATAGTAGAACTATTCAAGTGCAAAGTCACTTCCGAGAGATTACTGCTGATGACATCCCAGTAGGGAGAGTTTAGGAGAACAGCTTCCAAGTAATTGCCGCTTATTTCACAATTGACTATTTTTATGGATTCATTGGCTTTTCGTAAATAATATTCACCTTCATTTCCTCGATATCGATTGTAATAAATGGCGGAAATGCCTCTTAAGTTCTTTTGAATTTTAGTTGATCTAATGTGGAGAGAGGGCACCGGACCCGCCACCACTTTATTGCGTAGATTTTGCACTGGCGCTATCACAGTGGTCAGCATTAGAACAGCTCCTCCCAAAGCATTCACACCACTTTCGTAGTATAAAACTATGCCGAAGCTGCTGCTGGTGGTGGGAAAAACGTTAAGATCTCTCTTAACATCCCATAACTGGGATCTTTGATTTTCACTTTGGGAATTTAATATTATCAGACTCTCGGTAGACTGATTGAGTATGGGATTAAGTAGCTGAATGCCGAGCACATACCCAGCCGGACATCTTATGTAAAGCTTCTTTGTTATCATTTCACCCAGTACTTCCTCCGTGCGAATATATTTACTTTCCCAGGTGCCCAACTCAATATTACCCTCGTCTCGTGGCAAAATATAAGGCTCATAATTAGTTTCGAATGTATTAAAATCGGTGGACATTTTAAACCAACCACCGATTTCCAGTTGATCGCTGGCCGCTATTACAGGATCATGCGAAATGCCGCTGCCTCTATTGTTTTTGATTATGGAGCCTTGTATACGAAAATCTAGTTGCTTCAAACTAATGCCGCTGCCACGATTCCCCATAAACTCGGAATTGCGTATATTGTTTAGAGACTTTCCTCCATAAATATCGGCGTAAATAACACCCAGTCCATCATCTAAATTATCGACAATTCTTACATTTTCCAAATTATGACGGGCGAAGTCCATTTGCAATGCTGGCTTAAAGGAACTGGTGGTGTAGTCAAACAAACCAGCCTTTTCGATAGTAACATATTGCAAATCTGCTCTTTCGGCCAACATACTAAAACGTACACCAGCCCAAGCACCTTCGTAGCAGCGTATGCCAACATCATTTTCATGGGTACAGGAATTTTCAAAATCTCCAGCATTTAAGTGTTCCGCTTTACATTTAGTGATATCGCGATCATGTGAAGTACAGCGGACATTGGAAACAATAACATCTTCCGTTGTGCCCACAGCAGGCATTTGAGATCTCAACAAGCGCCAGTCTTTTGGATTCAAAGTATAACCCAAATGATGACACACCAAGGCGGCGTTTAGTTCAGACCAGCCATAATCGCATACTGTTCCCCATCTGCCATTCAAATAAAGTTGCAAACGTCCCTCAAAGGGGCCAGCTCCACCCAGCAGTCGTACATTAACTTGTGGTGTTTCGTCAACATCTATGACCTTCTCCGTATCCACATCTAAGTTTTCAACATCCATCATTTCATGATTGGTCGAGGAGTCCACATCCATGGGTATTATAGTATTACGTTTGAGGGTTAAGAATATATCGTCTGGTCTTCTGCCACGCGCTTCTAATTTGCCAGCCACCATCATACCGACACTGGGCTCAAATTGTAAAGTAACACCAGGTTGTAAAATTAATTTTCCTCCAGGCCGTATATTGATGTCTTTGTTGACCGTGTAGATGCCCGCTGGTATCATTTCTTGGCCATCAACTTCTCCGCCAATATATTCAGAACCTTCTCGATAGAATCTGGGCACAAACGTTGAAATAGCTATCACAGTTGTTGAGCCGGGATTTGAGCTGTGCAATAAATAAGGAATATACTCGATCTTAGCCAAATTATAGCGATCATTGCGATGAAATAACCGGTTATATATTTTAGTTTCATCGGTGTGACCCAACCAATTGTAGGTAGCATTGATTATTTGACTTTGATCGGTTAGTTGAGAGCCAATTTCATATGTAGAATCCAAATTGTGCAAAATATTACGAAAGATGTCCACATTTTTAGAGCCCACTACAACAGCAGCCGCAACACGTGATCTGGGATTTAACCGTCCAGCACCATCTGAGCCCTCACTGCCCTCAACGGCTGGTCCAAAGAATTCCATTATACGATTTTCTCTAACAAAATTTCTGGTAAACAAAAGACTTTGAACGTCTTTTCGACTGTATGGTGACAAGCCCAAGGACACCACATGCACTCCCTGATTCTTGATAAAGTAATTACTCTGTATCAAAAGACGCACCGGCATGAAATTAAATTCCTGAAATATGAAATCATTTCGTACAAATATACAGCCATACTGTCCGTAACGGAATTGGTTAAATTCAATTCGTCCTTGCAGATTAAGGGCTGGACTTATGAACATGCTATTTTGTTGGCTGTTCTCGAATGAATTGTGGCCAATCTGCAAACGCATGTTGGGTTCATTGAGCTGCAAACTTTTCCAACAGGTTTCCAAACGTATATCATTGTCCGTACTACCATTGAAATAGTTTCCGGTAATATTAACCCATAAAGGTTGACAGAAATTTCCATGCAATATACCATTTTCCATGTTGGAGTTCAAGTGCGAATACTCCACCGCTGTGGTCTGGTTAAATGGTATATATTCCACTCTATTGACATCGGTGGTTTCATTTAACCACACTGCTATGCCAAAGCCCTTATTGAAATTCACATAACTGCGCGATACATTACGATTGCCTCCCGCATAAGTGATATTAACACCGGATCCCTTATTGTAGCTGATATTAGTTTCGGTTATATTGACATCGCCAGCACCACTTGCAACATGTATACCTGCAACATGGCCATTACCAGACACTGAAGAAGTATGCACATGCAATCTAGATCGGAGATGATCTATTGCTATGCCGCGTCCATTATTATCCTGAACAATCGAGTCCAAAACTCTTAAATCAAAAGCACTAGAATCTCCTGTAGTTATGCGTATGAAACCAGTGATTTCTTCACGCATATCAGCTTTAATTCTTATAAACAGTTTCTCTCGAGTCGAGGTGACACTCTGCGGCCTGGTATAGTTACGAGCTTTCCAAGCGAACAGCAAACGGTCGTTGCTCGAGGCACCATCAAATATTTCCACTGCAGCGGTTTCATTATTTTTCAAAACAAATTGCTCAAACTGAACCGTGAGAACGTAACCAGGCTTGGTGAAGAAATATTTGGCACACTCTTTGGCTGAGCCGGCATAGAACTTTTGACTGAAAGACAAAGTGATGGGATAAGTTTGTCCGGAAGTAGTGGGCAAGGTGCAAAAGTCATATATCGAAGATCGGTCAGGCCTTTCATCAACTTTCAAATCATGGCCAACATATTTTATGCCATCTGCATTATTATCTTGGACATTGCAACCATTCACCTGCACATATCCCTGACTGGAATTGACAAAGATGCCAATGCCATTGCTTTTTCTAATGGTGACATTTTGCAATTGAAATCCTCCATAAGGACGGGTGGCATTAAATCCAGTATAAGCTGAGTGGGTAATGACTACATGTTGTATCACTGGTGGCAGGCCAATAGCCTCTAATGCCGACTTGGCAGCTTGTTTTAACCCATTACCAGCTCTTATTATATCGACATATTTTAAAATTGATTTCGATTTGGTGTAGTAGACGGTATTATCTTTGGCCAATGTTTTGGTGGTGGGAGTATTTTCAAAAAACAAGCCTCGCCAATGGGTTAACTGCATGCTGTGTATGGCCTTGCACTGTATGCCAATATCGCTGTGATAATCACACACTCCAGATCCGAGCTGTCTTGTAGACCATTGACAATCCAATAGAGAGTTCTCGGATCTCTTACATTGCGGTAGCTCGTAAAGTAAACGTGGTTTTTGAATCGGAGAACGATCAACCCAATTCCAAAAGCGGCCTCCTTTGAAACCCAATTGTCTGCAAGCCACCTCATAGTCCACCACAGTCCAACTGCAACAAAAAAATGTATTTAATAAATTCATTTTTAATTACATCATAAGATAGATAACTTACTTTCTTGAATTGGTACAAACAGACCGCCATGATCCCTTGTGAAAGATCTCTAACCTGCCCTCTAAGGGTGTGGGCCCATCCACTAAACGTATACCGCGTTCTTCCACATCTGGCAATTCTACATTGTGACCTTGTGCTGTCAAAGTAATGCGTGCCGTTGGTGTGCCCTGTACAAATGAAATTTAAATAATAATTTAATTAGCAAAACTTCACCACGAAACACACAAGCACTTTTTGTGTTGTGTTGTAAAACATCATTTAAATCTATAATTACTTGGGCAAACATTTGAATATTTCTTTTTTATTATTATCATGGACATTTAAATAGAATTAATTTTGAATGACCCGCTGACCTAAAGATGTGTTAATAAGACAACGAGGAATGATGAGCACAATTATTGTCTCGAGTGCGCAACTGCATGATTTTATTTAATAAACTAATAAGTATTCAGCATAATGAGAGGGAGTGCGTGCATTAGGGTGATGTCGTATTTCATTGGGAAATATTTCACATGTTTAGCGATGATATATTACAAAGCAAAGGTTCGAATCTAATGCAAAGTTAATTTTTTCTCCAAACGCATGCAGGTGCTGAAGTGATAAAACGTGTACGTTGTACATTTCTCAGTTCTATTGACAACAAATACATATGTACCGTAAATTAGGAGCATCATTTTGTAAAATAAAACGTTTAAAAACATTTCATATTTGTTTTAAAAATTTGTAACAATCTTTTTTTCAAATCAAATTTGACATTTTTACACACTAATTTCAAACGTTTAAAAACGTTTTAATTTTACAAAATTAAGCTCTCAGACTTATCTCAAACTCGTTTAATTGAACTAGCATCGTTTTATTCGAGTTCAACCTTTTTGCTAAATTATATCATTGACATTAAAGTTTTTGCTTTGGTTTGTGTCAAACAGTTTATTTTAGTTCAAATTGAATACACCTTTATCTTTTATAGAAATATGCAAAGACAAAAATTTTTGGGTACCTTTTTCCCTTTTGCCAACCGATTATCTTCATTCATTAACCAAATGGTAGACCTTGTTGAGCTTTAGTGACCCGACTATATATTATTTAAATCGGTTCAGTATTAAAGAAATAAGAGGCTCCTAAAATTGACACCACACCAACTGCTGAAAGTTACACGTATATTCACTTATGTAAGTATTGGATCAAGTAAAAACATAAGTAAAGCGATGAGTGTATTTAAGAGTACCTACATACATACATATGTATATGAGTAATAAGATTTTTTTTATATATGTGCGTGTTTGTATGCAAATTTATTTCGTTTACTGTTTTTTCCATGGGGAAGAGAATAAGTAATTATGTAGTTTTTTCTCTTTAAATGAATGCAACTAAAACTGGCTGTCGAATTTCGACCATTTGGCGTACACTAGTACCGATAATTGAAGCATTGCGGAGATCGTGTGATCCTACCTTTAGTACAATATTTTTAAATAAAATATTTAAATTAGTATTAATGGCCAAAAAAAAATTATAAATTGATTTGAATTAATAAGTTCAAGTCTGTGTTTTCACCCAGACTTAAGAACTTTCAATTAATCAAAAAATAAAATATTGTTGTGTATGATTTTATTAATTAATGAAAACTTTTGAAATCGTTGCACACAATTTATGTTGAAACTTTGTTCTGTGTGCCTTATGACACACTCCTATAATTGAAATTACCTCTTGCATTTCCATACAAAATTTAATTCAGAACAATTTGTGCCACTCTATTATTATGTGTAACATAATCATGCAACATGCACAATAGGAAGTTTGTTATACTTGTTCGATATTTTTTACAAACTTCAAAGACACATTCCTCAATTAGATTCATTCATTCTGGGTCTTTCAAGTAACAATTCACCACAAACAGCAAGTACAACAGAAAATCATTGTTGTAGAGAGAAACTTCAAAATGCATTCAGTGTATTTTAATTATGAAAATTAAATTATTTATTTATTTATAAGCTGATTAAGCCTCTTAAAGATGAACGAGATGTGTCATGTTCATAGTGTGATTTCATATTCATACATTGACCTCTGCTTCCGCAAAATGTCTTTCTTGTAAGCAGAAGTATACATACTTACTACAGCAAATACGTACTACATAATTTATTTATGCTTTCCTTACAAACATACTGATATCAGTTCTTATTAGTCACTTAAATTGTTATTCTTTCTTGTCATTTTTTTTCTATATTATGGTTTGTAAATGCTGACACTAGTGCGTTCGTTGACTGGGAAACCAGACTAGAATTTTGTATGTTCGTTGTTGATGTTACCGAGGAAAGGAAATACCCAGTATCATTTGTAAGGTTACTTTGCTTTGAATTCATACCTGATGTAATTATTTTCTCAACATAATTGTAATAATGATAGAATGGGCTAAAACGGAAATAGATGCAATTCAAGTGGAAGTTTATAAGAATCTTAAATGTTACACAGACTTCCGTTCACGAAGTAATTAAAAAATTATATTCTTGACTTTTTTTTTTTTGCTGGTATATAATTTTAAATTCTTCTAAAAACCCTTAACAAACAAAACTTTTTGAAATTCTTTGAAAAACGATATCGAGACAAGTCTCGAATAATAAATTTAATAAATATTTAAATTCTTGTGTTCGTAAATTGAATCGCACTGTTCAGTGTTCAGAAATTTACTATAATGCAATTACAGGACACGCTCTAAATTGATTTTTATTCCGCTTAACCTTGATTCTGTCGCTTACAATAAGCCAAATAAAAATCCTGTCCTATGGAGTAAATAAAGCCCATAAAATGGCCTCTACAGTACCCTTTTCGCTCGGGTTAAGCTGAAACCTTAACATGGCGCCCGCCCTGTGTTGAAGCAATTTTGAGGATGACAATTTAAAATAATAGAGACTTAAGGCAGATTGTATTACCTTATGTCTTCAACGCCGAAGTTGAAGCTTTGGTTGCCGCTTAGCGAATGCTGGCAGTCGCCAGTTTCTTTTTTCGGCAGAATTTTATTCGAAGGATCACAAGCAGCTACAAATTATCAGAATATACATTTAATAGAAATACCTGCTTGTAACTTAGCGTTTTCATATGCAACTAACAATTCGAAAAACTCAACACATTCACACTTTTTTTACCAATACATCCACATTTTTCGCAATTGCAGTTTCAGTGGCAGCAAATTTTGCATGCGAGTGAAAAGTTACTATTAAATTTCAAAACTATAAACAATGTTATCCTGTTCAACATTTAAAGCAAATTTTTCGGATTGCTGTAAAACTGTAATTAAATTTAGTTTTATCTTGTTAAATGAATAATTAAGACTTATTTCTTCACATGCACATTCATTGCAAGTGTATTAATTATAAATTATATATTAATATCATAAAAATGATACTAATAATAATACAGTAGCTTTCCGATTTAATGAACATCGCATTTAACGAAAACCCAATTTTTTATTTCCACTAAGTAAGAACCTTATATTACGAATAAAAATTTTATTTTGAACTCGATTTGACGAACAAATGTATAACAAAACGATGAACAACACGAAAAGGACGAAGAGCTTGATGAAACTGAAATTCTAGAGACCAAAATAAAACACGAAGATGTCATTAAGCACTTCGAAATTTGTATTAAATGAGCTCAGCAAAACAATACTGTTAGTGTCATAAATTTAATGCTTTTCAGAGAGAGCTTCAAGAAGATGCCATTAAAAAAGATATCCATGTCAATAAGCAGACTGTGTTTATCTAATTTTTTTAATAAATTATTTTTGTACAGTCGAACTTCTCTATAGTGAACTTCTATACAATGAAGCTCTCCCTAGTATGAATTGATTTAAAAAAACACAGCTTTCTCGTTCCCATTTTAGTGCATTTTCATCTCCTTATAGTGAATTTCCATACAATGAATTTTCCTTTATAATGAAGCAATTTTTATTAAGATGTAAATTTGACTCTCTTGCGTGTTTGTCTCCATATAATGAATTATTTCATAATAGCTTCCGTTACGCATACTAATAACACTGTGTGAGGAGAATAAAATAATCTGTATATAAATAGGGGATTCCCAAAAAGATTAACAAACAAAACAAGGAAAATAAACGTAGTCCCATCACTAATAATTTAGATAGTAGTTGTCCGTGTTCAGTGAACAAAAATGAATAAGCGAAGTAGCATTTTTTTTTAAATAGTTATTAATTAATAAAATTGAAGATGAAGAAAAAAATATAGAGCTGAGCAGTTTGGAATTCTTCCCAGCACTTTATCAAATATTAAAAAAAAACAAGGCATTAAAATATGAGTGCAAAAACTATAATTTCTGTATAATGAAGCGATTTTCTGGTGCCATGCAGATTCGTTATAGAGAAGTCCGACTATATTACGGTGTTTTTTATGAATTTTTCCTTTCCTTATTTTTAAAGAAATATTTATTTTAAATTACTATAATTTTAATAAAATTAAAAAAAACACTATACACACGAGTATTTATGGTTATGAATAAAATAGAAGACGACATTATTAAATAATTTACTTCATTTTTGTGTAATTCAATTATAAAAAATTTGTTTGACACTTTTTTATTATTTTTTCAAACAAATTTAGAATAACTTTTTATTGGTTTGTGAAAACAATAATTGTTATTATTAATTTTTAATTAAATATATCTCTGAAGAAGCTTTCCATTGAGAAAGCAAAATAGCGGATGAAATAAATCATTTATATTTATTTTCTGATTATTTCTTTCTGATTTCTTATTGTTTAATTTGCAAGATTCTCTTTCTAATGTATCATATATTTTGTTTTTATTGTTTTCATTAGTGATTGAGTTTGAAGAAGTCTGTTCATCCTCATCTTGTACGTAGATTTTTCTGCTGTTTGTTTAAGTATATTTAATTAATTTAACGAACAGGCCCGACATCCATTAGGTTCGTTTAATCAAAAAACTACTGTAAATGATAATCGTTTCCCTAAAAATTTGCCCATATGATTGATGAACTCGATAACTCTATTTTATAAGCACAACAAAAAGTAATAAAAATTGAAGTAAAGTTTACGCTTCAATGCCAATTTGCACTCGCATACTTGTAAGCAGAAAAGAAAATTGCAAAAGATTCGACTATTTCGAAAAGTTTTTCGTTGCATGCCAGTACTTGCTTGTGTAAACTCAGCGCAAAAACCATTTTCTATGTCTTTACTGGTTTTCCAGCAAAAAAAAAATGATAATCGAAAGTTGTTTCATGATTTTAACCAAAATTTGTTTGATTTTAATTGTGATCTTAATAACTTATTTTTAAGAAGTCATAACCTCACAATGCAAACCACACTCAGAAGGTTGCAAACGTTTGTGAATCGTTCCCTTGGAAAAATTCTGCGCATATTGTGGCCACATTGGGTTACTAATGAGCAACTTTTGTACATGGCCAAATGTGTACCGATTGATATTGAAATTAAAGGTAGAAGGTGGTTTGGGATTGGCCATATTCTACGTAGGCCATGTAACGAAATCAGCAGAATGCACTCGATTGAAATCCGCAAGGTCACCGCCTGCCTGGTCGCCCACGAAATACTTCGGTGAGGATGGTAAAGTAATTTCGGGTATTGTGGAATATGAGGTTAATGTGGAACCCCCCATTATTTCAGAGCTTGAAAGTTATTTAGAAGCTATCGCTGTGTGTTAACGTAGATTACTAAGAGATATTAAGATTACGCGATCTGCTATCAATACGGACGTACTTTTAGTTTCCAGTTTGACCGAGAGTGCAACAGCGAGATGTGGACTTTTTTTATGTGCATATTCAATCCATAATTTTGTTTCCAATTATAAGTTTTTTTTTTGAAAATTGTAAACTAAAAAACACTTCTAATTGGTTGGCATTTTAATTTTATAAGTTTTTTTCGATGGAATTTCGTACCAACCGAAATTGATTTAACTTGTAAGAAATGAATAAGTTGCACTTTTCGTATTCTAATTCGTTAAATAATACGATTAAATAGTTGTATTCCTAGTCACTAGTATCCACCGTCAAAAGTGGTAAAATCGAACAAAGAACGCTGATGAGATGTTGTAGCGACCTCAAAATCGATACTGATCCGTTCTGCTAGTCTGATGAATAAATTGTTGCAAATAAAAAAGTACTCTCTTAATAAAATAATGAATTTATCCAAATAATTTCTTAAATTAAGAAGAAATGGATAAACTCAGATTTGATCTTAAGCCAAAAATTTTCATTTCAATATAAACCTTAAACAGTTCAACAATTACGTATAAATATTAAGTTTTTTAAACTTTTACAAAAATTTGGCAATTGGATAATGTAAAATACTTAAAGGCGGGTATTCTGGAACTCTATTTTGATATTTTTTTCAATGAGTCATACCAAAAAACAACATTCTACTATTCTACATAATTTTCATAACTTGTTACTCTCTTTCGTACCACCTTATCGATTAACCCATAACATAATTTTACAAAAACTCATTCAACATTTACTCATCCCGGCCTACGTCAAAAATTCGCAAAATTTTTATCTTGCATGAAGCATTACAACAACGCCGCGCCGATACGATTATGAGCAGCAGTTAGATAAAAAGCTTTGCATGCTGATAAGAACAAAAGTATTCTAGCAACAGGTGAATTTCTTTATCAACAAAAAAATAAAGAAAATAAAAAATTATTTCAAATACAAATTAAAGCAACAATAACAATAACATAAAAAAACATTTATGAGGTTGAACCCCATGAATCACTGCCATTCGTTATGAAGTGAAGTAAGTGGAAATGGAAAAAAACACAAAGAAATAGTAACAAGAACAAGATTAAATTTAAATGAAAAAGTGTGTCAATAGCAGCACTTGTTTAGCGAAAGAGAAAAAAATATATAAATTGTTTAACGAGATAAATGAAAGTTAAATTTAATGAGTTGTTAAAATGCTTTAGATTTAATTATTAAAACACAACTTACCACAGCATGAAGAATTCCTTTTATTGTAATGCCCACTGTGGGTGCGAATTCTATGCGGACACCCGGTTCAATGATTAATTTGGCTTTTCTTTCCACTGTTATGTGCTCACGTACTTTATAAGGACTTTCACTTGAACGTAATATACGCTCGCTTGTTATACTGCCGCCTTTCAATTCTGTATATGAGTTTGAAGCAGCCGAAGAGGACGATGATGATGATGACGATGATGACATCAGCGTGTTGTCATCAGGTCCCAGCAGGGGTGGTGGTGATTTCGTTGTTGGCAATGGCAGTGTAAATTGTAACTGTGTATTTGTTTGAAAATCTGGCTCGACGTCATACTGGCTGTTGGAAAACTCCCCAGATTCATATAATTCATTATTTTGTGATTCGATGTGTTTTATTAAACTTAAAATGATCACAAATATTGCTGCAAATTCACTTAAAACAAGATGCCGCGACTTCGTCATATTGTCGGGCTTTTAAAGAAGTATTCTATTTATTTTCTTTTTGGTTTTCAAGGCACAACTTTTTTTTAATATTTTATTGATAAAACTAAAATAATTATTATGAAGTCCAGTTTCTAAGAACACTTTTTAAAGGCCTCATGTTTAAGCATGTTTAAGTTTATATCGCTGGTATTCTGTTTATTAATTTTGCTTTCTTCAGAATTTAAGTTCGTTTTGTGTATTTTATTTTTTTTATTTGAGAATTAAACTGAAATTTTAATAAGATAAATTAACATTTGAGTGGTGGACAAACCACAACAATCGTTTTTAAACTTTAAAAGTTCATTTTTTTCATTTGTTTGTTTTTGTTTTATTTTCTTAAATAACGGGTTTTCTACTGTGTCGTCATTTATTATTGACTAAATAACTGGCACACACATGTACATACTTGTTTCTGTACATTTTCCCCCACAATAGCAAAAATGTTTTTCTACTCTTTGTTATTTCTTTTTGTTTCTTTTTTTGGGTTGTATGCGGGCCAAGTTAACAAAACACACACTCACACTCTTCTACTCCAACATACAAATAACGTCATAACCTTTTACACAATGCGTTACATTTGTTTTTCTTTTTTTAATTTTCTTCAACCCAAACACGTCTGTACGCAAACAACCGTTATTAACTACTAACTTGGCGTTCGCTTGTTTACTTTTCAGAACTTTGTTTGTTTTTTTGTATCGTTTCTGACAATTTCATTTCTCCCCAAGTTATTTTGGCCTCTCTTTTTTGCCACAACAATAACAATAGAGCTGCTACCCAGTGGTAAAAATATACATACATGCATCACATAAATAAATCAATATTGATGGCGTTTTCTTTTCAAAAAAAAAAATAAAAGTTTTCTTAACGCAAAAATTTACTCTCGTAAGGACTGATACATACAAAGTAAGTTCTAATGAACCCACTATTTCTATATACAGTGCACTCGGGATAATGCGAACTAAGTAAAACCAGGCCAGTTCACTTTTCTAAGATTGCTCATATTTGCGAATGGTTTCTAATTCCCATCTACAACCGCTTTTCCCATAATAATAAATGTTTATTGTGTTAAATTTTTTATTTATTGTTTAGGGCTGTTAACAATAAAAAAGTTAACTTGAAGTTAACACTAAACTCAAAACTTTAACTTTGGTTAGTGAAAATTCATTAACACGAAGCTCTGTTAAGATTTAACTTTTAAATAAAATTAACTGAAATATTTCTGAGTTTAAATTTTTAACTTGAAAAAATGTGACATTTAAAAATTAATTATTTTTTGTTTATTTTAAAAATATTTTTCATAAATTCTTAAAAAAATTGTGATTTAAGCTTTACCATCTGAAAAATGCACTTCTTTGTTCAGAAATCGTGCTCAGATCTCTTTGGATGATGGTGTTATTTTCTTTTTTTTTGCATTTCCCAAAATTAAATTCCTGGTGTGATTCCCAATAGTTGATAACTGTAAGTTAATTAAATTTTTTATTGTTAATGAACATTTTTAATTTCCAATTAAAATTTAAATTTAAACAAACTGAAAGTTAGAAAACTTTAAAATTAAATAAACATAACTGAACTTTGGATTTAAAAAATAACAACAATTTATTTTGAAAATGGAAAGAAAACTTAAAGTTACTATGTGAGAAAATCAGTGATTTTCTTTTCCTGTATCTTTTGTTCAATCACCTTTAAAACGGTCGGACCTTTTCTGAACCAATACATTTAAATCTCGTTGATCAACCAATTCACTTTTGCCCCATTCCAATGCTTTATTAAAAACTGAGATAGATTCCCCGGCTTTTACATATATTTTTTTGGATCCACTACATCATCATATTCATCATAATTGTTCTATATTCAGATTTTTCTTTTGAAATTAAAAACTTACGTTTTTTTGCATTTTCAGAACTTTCCACATTAAAATTTATTTTTTAAAAATTAATATGGAATTCCAGCTGAATGTGTGCACTAACTAAAACGTGCATGTTAGAAATTTTGGTTGATAGCTTAAGACGATAATAATATTCATATTAGTGCGAGTGTAGTAAAGCAAATTTTCATTAAAAAGAGTAAACAAATTTTGAATTTTCTGAAAATTAAAGCGCTATTAGTAACAATCAGTGGTGATTCTCTCGCTTGTTGTCCTGCTAAGATTTAACATGAAAGAGTGATAAAACGCTGTCAACCACAATGTCAGTAGGTGTCAGTAATATTGGAAGCGGAAGCTTTAAGAGTTCTTGATGACATGCGAATAATGCATGATTACAGTTACAGTTGCCCTTGTAAGGTGAAGCCGGTGCGCGGTACCACTAATTTTCATCATCATTATTTTTTGTTCATTTCCCAAATGCTTAAAATTTAAGGAAAACGCTACCATTATTTATTTTATTAAATTATAAAATATTAAAAACATATTTAAAACTGTTAAAAACATGCATGCGCTCAACACTTTCGCCACACGATCAATTTTAAACAAGCGTGAAATGTAATACGTTTTCAAACGTTATGAACGCTTACGATGTCACCCTGACATTGTTTCGTTTACCGCTGGGTATCATCTCATGCGGGAGCATTACATTGCATAATAACAGTAAAATGTGTAAAATGTCTGGGAGCCATTTGAAGTCTGCCATTATTGAGTTGAAAATTGAGAAAGGCGTTTTGTTTAGATTATAATTTAATATTGTATCTAAAGGGTGAATCATTATGCGGTCTGTTCACAATAGCGAAAGACATAAGTCGAGTTAAACTGACTTCTAGAAGAGGAGAAAAAGACAATAAATTGATATTCGATAGACTTTTTTCACGAACACTTGGCTACAACTCACTCTTATCAGATATTTAGTAAAAAATGTTTTCGATTGGAAAATGGAAAAACAAAAACACATTTTTGCATGAAATCAAGCTCGATTAAGTTCGCCCGTTTGTGTGGATGTCCAAATCTACTTTTTGAAAAACTTATTGCATGTACGAATCTTAATATTTCAGAGATTTGGCAGACGTCCGAGATATAAGAACCGTATTTTTCTTAGGTAGCATATGATTATTAGCGTATTCAGCTTGTATAATATAATATATTATAGTGTTGACTTCCTCTATCAAGCAATTAAGGCTTATAGTTTAAGGTATTTAAAATAAAAATATTATTTTTATTAATGTGTCTAATCTTGTAGAATATAATTTAATTAGAGAGCTTTATCAGCAATGGCTATCGGTTCTGGTTTACTTTTGAAAATGTTATTTTAATCATGTATACTCGTATGTGTTTTTATATTATATATTTTACATATTAATAAATCGACAAAACCCTTAAAAATGTCAACAAAATTCTTTTAATTACCTTAACCTATAAGCCTTACTAGCATGATAGAGGAGGTCTACACTAATTAATTAAACTATTGCCCAATTTGAATCATTTTATAATAGATTATATATTAATAGTTGTTCCAAATATATGACGACAAACACAGGGGCTCCATCGCATAATCTTACATGATTTTGTTAAATGGAAATATTCCCTAAATTGAAAAACTCATTCAAATATTTTTCTTGTTTATAGATTTTATTCACGTTTTTATTTAGCCGCTCAGGAAACAACAAACAACGATTTTTGAATTATAACCGATTTCAAGGAGAGAAACAACAATAACTTAAATTCTTGTGATCAACGTATATTCCTGCAAAACAAATTAGCCCAATTCACAATCTTGTGGAAACGGTGTTGCATCGTAGCATTTGCAAAGTGGTGTAGCATATTTTTACTTTACACTAACAAAATACAAGGACATGCAACACCTAAAGATAGTAATAATATATATTTGCACTCTACGTATCCAACACTTAATTGCAAACCAGACTACCGAAATGTTCTCTCGCTGCTCATTCATGCACGTGTTTGTGCGTACTTCCGGCTCTATGTAGCTTCTACAGTTGCCTCCCTTTCCGTCTGGTAGTCGTCTCAAAATTTATGTTTAAGCTTCGTGTTAATTTTGTTTCCTTTTTCATTTTGGATTTAGTTTCAAAAATGATGAAATTATTTGTATGTAATTGTAAAACTGAAAAAAGATCAGCAAATTTTGCAAGGGAAGGGGAACGTATCTACATGTGTATGTAGACAGTTTTACTGTGAGATTAATTCACCATCAAAAAAGCCACTTAACACTTTCTGCGCACAGAACTGTTTTGCAAAAGCTTTTAGGGATTTATATGGGTTACGTATTATACTCGTATTAAGGTGTATTTTAACTAAATGTTTTTAAAAAACTAAAAAATTATGTAAATTATTGAAAATCTCTTCGGAAAAATGTGTCGGAAAAGTGATGTTGTCGCATTTTAGTTACTTCAAAAGCATTTGAAATACTAAAAAAACATTCTAAAATCATAATAAGTATTAGAAATTTTCCCAAAATTTATTTCAACAAATTTCGAACCAAGAAAAAATTTATCACTTTTGAAAAACTGCAATAAAAAACAACTTTCCAAATTACCACAATTAAAACTGTATTACTCGTTTGATTTTTCTTGTGTGACGCTTTCAATCTTGGAGAAAAAGAAATTTCTGCTTATAAATAATCGACTTTTGTTTAAAATGACACAAAAATTTTTTTCAATTTGAAAGACATTACTTGTTAAATTTTTGGGACACCGCTGTCCGATATGCATCAAAAGGGTTAAATAGAAAATAACTGCCTGTCCCACGATGTCGAACGATATTGTTCTTAATCTTGTGTAAAAAATTCATACAAATATCTTATTTACTCACCTCTTGATGGATGAATATGTAATAATTGTTCCATCGAGATGTGTTTAATTTGAAAACTTTAAACCATTTTTCTAAAGAACGAGTTTTTTGAGATATGACGAAGTTGCAATAAAGGAGCGTTATGAAAATTAAAGTTAATTTTACAGGGGGCAAATTACGGCATTGCATATCGAACGAAATTCCATAATTTTTTTTTTAATTTTTATGGAAATGTCGTTCGATATCAAATGCCGTAATTTGCCTCCAGATTTACTGAATAGACATAATAGATTTTATATGAGAATCATTTCAAAACTATATTAGCAAAACGTTAACTTAATTATGAAATTTATGACGCACCTGCTGCACAGAAGAGTGCATTAATATTCCCAGACTATGATGCACGATGGATATCATAGTATTAATTTATTTTAATAAGTTTGGTAAAACAATGATCGAATAATTCTTTTATTTTACGTATTATTTTTTTAAAACATAGATTTCCTTATGCGACAAAGCGAATAAATTTTATTCGATTGACAGACAACCTTTTTCTTCAATGTGTGATGCACGCACACCTTAAAACTTCAAAGTTTTCAAAGAGAAACGGATTATAATCACTATTATAAACATATTTATCTATTATAAAGAGAGTCGTATACATTCTTAACCATTTTAACAATAAACTATTGAATAATAATGAGATGTTAGACAAACAAACGGAAAAATATTTTAGTATCGAGATACCTACAATGTTTCGTAAAAAATATTTGTTAATAAAAGCGTTTTCTTAATACTCGTACTCTTATTGAATTGAATAAAATGCACAAGAGAGAAAAAAATCGTAAATATTCATGTCTGTCATTGTTGGTGCATGATTTTTTTGTGAATTTATTGGGTTTTTGAACTTTAAGCTGAAAAACGTTCATAAAGTGAAAAAGATTTATTTTAAAACATAATAAATACTATACCTTTGAAAATTAGTTTTTCATAACAAAAAAATATTATTTTTGGTACTCAAATTGATTAGTGAATTAAGTGGATTTTTTCAAATAAAAATTAAAAAAATCTAGCAAAGTAAAAATTTATATTTTAAAAATTTGTTCTTCATAAACTTTGATCTTGTGCCCAAAATAAAAAACAAACAATATATGAGTATTTTTATTTTTTGTTGGTTTCTAACAACCCCCAATAAATTAAAGTAACCTTTGTGTCAATACAAGCTGTCAAGGTTAATTGATAATTGCACTTGGAAGTAAAAGTATCGATGCCAGACAAAGTAAAAAATATATTTTTTTCTACTATATAAAGACATTTGCTACAGCAAAGTAAGAGTATTATTTAATACTTGATAGTCGTTAGTTAAGCATTAGTCACTGGAAATGACGATGAGAAACACATAAAAAAATTTATATTTTTTTATGAATGAAAGTGGCGACAACAAAATGAATGAATTAAAAAAACACTTAAACTAATTAACTATTTAAAATAATTTTTTTAAGCATCATTTGTTGTTTTTGCTTACTATTGGAGTCTATTGTACCCTACATTGAGCTTTTAAACACTAGTTGCAGTCAGAAGGTCTAACACAGTACAACACATGATTTTGGGTCTCAATTTTGAGAATTACACGTGAAAGTAGCTTCAAAAATAAGAACTTCTGCATCATTCATTTTGTCAAGTTGGCTGCATTAAGCGATGGTTAAGCCACCCGTAGACGTTGCGACGTTGGTACGATTCGGTTGGTAAGCAAGTTGTATGCTTGTCGCACAAAAGATACAATTAGGTGTGCGATCTCATGCACAACATCATTTTGAAAACAAGTTGTGGCAAAGTAAAGATGCTATTAAATATTATAGCGTGTGCTATAATTGACAAAATATTTTAGCAAGAATTATAATTTATAATTTTCATTATTGCAAAAAAAAAAACAGGAAACATTTTTTTTTCAATTCCACTGTTCTGATATGGATTTGTATAATTCAATAAATGGATGGCCTCAATAATAACAAACACATATACTGCATAAAACTGTGCGCGACAGGTACGCAGACGTTGCGACGTTGTTGTACAATTTGCCAAAAAATTAAAACTTTTTGATCTTTCGTACAACCAAGACACAACCACCCCAAAAACGGTACAATCTCGTTCACAACATACTCAAGTTGTATGAACAGTTGTAATGTGTATGGGTTGCTTCACACATCTTGGCGAGAATAGAATGGTTGTTTTGTTAAACATTCTGTGCGGAAGCCTAAAAAACCGAAAAATTTTAAAAATATTTCGATTAACCCGTGTAATTCTGAACAGGAAATAAAATCTTTAGTCGATTGTACGAGTAATATAAGAACCTCATTTTCATTAACTGGTTAATCGAACAAATGAAACGGCGATTAAATTGAATGCCCTAATATGTTCTAAAGACTTTAGGAATTTAAAGAAAATACAAAATTATTAGTGTTACCATTCGATTGTAGTCGAAAATCGATTTTCAATGCCAAAAAGCGATTTTTTTAGTCGATTTTTCATTACCAACTTAATACTGAAATCGACTTATGGCGCCAATTAATCGAATTAAGAAAAACGCTCAAAGAATGACGTTTAAGAAATAAAGCTGTGTTCATTTGATAGATAAAATCAATAAGATTACAAAAACATATTTAAAAAAAAATTGAAAATGGAAAAAAGTGCAGGTGCTCTATTTGTAGTAAAGAGTTCTGTTTTTGTGGAAGCACATCCACTTTGGCCAATCATCTACAAAAATGCCATAAAATTTATTTTGCTAAAAAAGGAGAAACAACAAACATTGATATTGAAGAAATATCGGATGAGTGAGAACAAAACAAAACAATTGATTGCGTTTTAAAAATGGACGAAAGGGCCACTTTAGTTTTATGTTAACTTAAATCGCTCCCTTATATCGAAAATAAAAAAAAATGTTTTTTATTGTTGTTTTCAATATTAATATATATTTCTTTCGTAAACTTTCTTTAGAATTTACTGGGACAGGCAATTAATAAATACAATTTTAAGTTTTACTTAGAATTTGAAATAAACACCAAACAAGAAATTTTATTTAAAGGAAAGACAAAATACAAATCGACTATAAAATAATCGATTTTTGACTACGATTAATCGGTTAATTAATCGGAACAGAAAATGGTTGACCGAAAAGTCGAAATTCGATTTTCAGTTTTTTACCATTCACTAAAAATTATGTGTAGGAATAAGGAAATATTTATATATTTATATATTGAAACGATTAATTTTGGCTCAAGTTCAAACCCGAATTTACCCATTTATTTATTCTAATTTATTTTTAATTTTTTATTTAGAAAATTTTTTGGATAAATTCATTATATTTTTTATTAAGAGAGTACTATATATAGAACAATTTTTATTATTCATCATATTAGCAGAACGGATCAGTACTGATTTCGAGGTCGCTACACCATCTCATCAGCGTTATTTGTTCAATTTTACCACTTTTGACGGTGGATACTAGTGATTTCGGTTAGTACGAAATCCCATCTATGATGAATAACTACTCTATATATTTCAGTCTCTCTTGCTTATTCAGCACCATTGGCTACTGAGAATAAACGGTACTTAATCATGTTGTTAGGTTTCTGTCATTTGTAGTTGAATTTCTTTTTTAGTATTCAACCAACTATGACCACGTAAACATGCAGATTTTTTTGATGCGTGCCATCGTTATTTATAATTAATGTTTATAAGTAATTAGTCGAACTTTTTTTATTAATATATATATATTGAAACGATTAATTTTGGCTCAAAAATAAATTAGAATAAATAAATGGGTAAATTCGGGTTTGAACTTGAGCCAAAATTAATCGTTTCAATATATAAATATTAATAAAAAAAGTTCGACTAATTACTTATAAACATTAATTAGGAATAAGGAAATTTTATAAAATTTTGCACTGGAATGCATTTTTTCCTAGGAAGATGAATTAAAATGTGAAGGTCTTATATTTATAATGAAAAACTAAGTTGCTAATCAACAAACAATATTTTACTATCTTCTTGTTAGAGGAGTTCCTGTAGACTAATGGATAGCGTACTAGACTATTAGTCTGGGGATCGCAGGTTCGATTCCTGCCTATATCCTGGGTGTTTCTGCAGACAAGCCAAAATGCCTTCGCGGTTTGTGTTTGTTCTTAAAAAAATATATATCTCAAGCAAAATGATGAATTTCCAAATGTATTTAATATGGATTAATGCTCAATATTTGAGCCGACCGCAAGATAAAATGTATTTACTGAATAATTTAGAAAGACAGCATGTTTTTGAGCCTCAATCACCTTTTGAACACGTCAATGCGTGTGCTGACAGTGATAATGGTTCTTGGTAAAACTTGTGTGCAGACTCTCTTTTGCAGACTCAGTTTGGTTTAACTAATTTTCCATGTGTTTGAATTACAAAAACCGACAAAAACTAAAAATTGTCACATGCATATATTCAACCCACAACCAGCCAGCAACCAACCCATTCATTTGTTTACGCATTCAACCTGTTCATGGTGCGAATGCATTTAGTGTACGAACCAGCCAACCAACCAACCAACCACTTTATTGCACTCAGTTCCAACCGATAAACTGCAATTAAAAGCGCAACGTTCTTAATGTTCAGCTAAGCGTTTCTAAACTCTTGTAGCGGATTTTGCTGGCATTAGTTTTAATAATTATAAAAAGCAATTTTTAATTGATATAATTTTCTTCTCATTGTTCGTGTGCAGTTTTTATAGTTTTATGTATGATTAACACAAAAATGTGTAGGTGAGATGTGAGTTGCTTTTTTTTTATTTCCATGTGTAAAATGGGTTACCAACAGGTTTTTGCACTAAGCAGAAGTAACTGCAGAAATAAAAAAAAAATATGGGGAAATATGTATGTACATACGAGTATATTAACAAACAAAAAGAAAAAAATTGTCAACACTTTCTTCTAACTATTCTTAGATTTTGTTGCTCTAAGATTTGTGCAGTTTCATTAAAAATATACATTTTGAAGCACCTTTCTTTTCATTAATTATTTTATTTTGTAATACTATTTTTGAAATTTTAAATCACTATCATTGTCTTTTATAGATAAAAGTCAATAAACATCGTTAAAAAATATACTCAAACACACATACACTAACACATTCTTTTATACTACTACCACTACAGCAACATTTTGCTTTAACTTTATAAAATTTTATTCACTTTTAAAGTGTCTTTTGTCTTGAAAAAACTTCAATGTAACTCAAGAATATTTGTTAATTTCTTCTTGCTTTTGTTGAAACTTTAAAATTTGTTTACATTTTATTGGAATATTAACATTTTTCTAAATAATTTATCAAATTTTCTTCAAACTTAGGCGCGGTCAGCTAAGTTTCATTTACACACGAACACACTCACATCCAAAAACATTTAGTACGCGCAGCACCAACATTGACAATAAAAATTCAACAAGTTAACACTGCGTCCCGACCATGTTAACAAATTCTATATAAAACCGAATTAGTATTAACCGCTCAAGCTTACAGACGTTTAACTTCTAAGAAAAGCTGCTCTCAACTGTCAGCACAATGCTCAAAACAGCAATTCGCTGGTAACAAACTTAAAAATACAATGATACTTCGCACAACACAAGCAAACACTCTGCGCTGGCTTGAAAATGTGTGTGTGTGTGCGTTTTAGGAGAGAGCTTTGGATACAAGTTTGCTTGTTTGCGTGCATTAGCTGGATGTATTTGTTTTGTTTATGCTTCAGTATGTAAGTGTTTGTTAACTTTGACAGTTGCGGTTTGTAATATAAAAAAGTAGCACAACAGTCAACCACAAAAGCTGTGTTTGGTTAACACATCCAAAAATACGTTAATGGTTACTTGTGTAGCCACATAAAATTTTTGTGAAAAAATACGATATGGCAACTTTGCAGTGCATTAACACTGACAAAAAAGATTTTCGGAAATTATTGGGAAATTAAAAAAAAAAATTTTCCAAATTCTTTACGCTAAAATTAATTAGTCGTTTAATTAGTGATGGTAAAATTTGAGTATTGATAGTGGTAAAGTTGTGTTTGCTGTAAAAACAACTAATAACCTTCCAAAATACAAATAACTCTCGTATCCTTTTTCGAGTCATTATTTGTATAAATACAAATTTGAAATCACATTCAACAGAGCCACGTAAACAGTGGCGGATACATGGAAACACACATGAAGACTGATGATGGGAGTGTAACGGCTCCCGAAAAACAACGTTGTTTCTGTTCTGCCGTGTGAGTTGAAATTAATTGATGTTAAAATTTCCCCTTGTTCTTTTGGAATACTGCCTCATGTCCAATTATCCAAAATAATAATCACTTCGGATTAAAAACTACTAGAAAAAAATTATGTTTACCTAAAACTGCCACCATAACAATCACCGATAAAGCGGTGTCGAAACCTCCGAAAACAGCAGGTTGCTTCATTCGGAATAATTAGTTTTTATGTCATCGTTGAAGAATGATCAATGTTCTAAAAATATCTTTTTTATGGAAAAATTATTTTTATATAAAAAGTATTGAATTACTCCATGATTAATTTCAAAACTTTCTTTACAAAACTTATAGAGAGGCCAATAGTTTCAGATTAATATTTGAGGAATTTTTTAAAGTTTTTGCTTTCTTGCTTTTTAATTCAACTTTTAACTTTTACTACGTATAAATGCTTGAAATACTGTCACCTTTCCTTGTGATAATTTTCCAAATGCTAATGCCAAACAATGCTAAAGAAATTATTGTAGAAAAACAACCGTCTAGTTATTAATCATAGCAATCAAGGATGCTAAAATTTTTAAATGAATGCCACTGAGCAGAAATACATATAATCACAAAAAGGGTTATCCTTATGGGTTTTCCGGCACTGTGCACCAGAGAAAGGCAATAATGATCTTATTCCTGATTCAATCAAACAGAATGCCGAAAAATGTGCAAAAAGGAAATGGGTAGCAGAGGATATGAAAACAGCTATACAAGCTGGTCGATTTAGTAATATGAGTATTTTCTTAGCTTCAAAAATATTTGTTGTACCACAATACACCATTACCAGCATATGGTGTACCACATTACCCGCACATTATTTTTTGAAATCGCGCTTAATAGGATTAGCAATATTTTCTCAAATATCTCTGAAAATGTGAGTTTAAAATTTTTCGCCAATGGCTTCGTGGAAGCTTAACACATGTAGTATATAGATGGTTAAATCATGTTTTAATGGGACAAAAAAAAATTTGACAATCCAAAAACAAATAGGTACACTACATTACACGCACTTACTCTAAATATTTCGCTTAAGTTTTAATAATATGCCAAATACAACGTCATAAAATATTACAAAAGTGTTTTTTTATAATAATTTTTTGGAAAACAGTTTGGAAATTAAGTAGCCGCTTAGTTATTTTAGTTTATGACGTTCAACCAGGGTTACCGTTCACCAGACTAAAGTCGCAATTTTACCCCTTTTTATCGGTCTGCAAGTTTTTGTGAGACCTTCTTTATTAGCGACTTTTTTAATTTTTTTGCGTCTTTTTACCCTTTTTTGTAGTAAATTTATTTTAAAAAAATCGTCGAATATAAAAGCAAATTTCAGATTACGGAAACACTTTAATAACTTTTTTGCAACCTTGTCAAGAAATTGTTCAAAAATTTTTGGTAAATGTTCGTTTTAGCAAAAAAGCTTTTTAAGGCAGGCAATTGTGAGTTTTGAAGTGCTTATTTTACAAAATTTTTCGTAAAACATGAGCATTCTTTAAAATAAGATTTCTTGTTAAAACGAAAAGAAAGTCTGCAAACGAAAAAATGAAGTGAGAAATACGTATTTAGAGGCAGAAGACACCACGGAGTCTGAGAGGGATAACGTTAACAAGGCTGCAGGTCCTTCCAAGAAACGTAATATTTCGCAATACTGTTCGAGAGACTGGGAACTGAAGTCTAAATAGCTTAAGCCAGATATGGAGTCAAATCGACATTTTTGCATTTTTTGTAAGCAGCTTTCTCTTGGCTTGGTTTTTAACAGAAGTGATACTCCTTCTACCTTGGCAGAATACGACAGCCAAGTTTATTAAACTTAACTAAACTTGTTTAGTATATATACAAATATGAATAGAAGGATATATTATGCACCTGATTAAGTTATAAAATATGATAAAAATGGATACTGTAATAAGCTTTTTCTTTTGTTCCAATTGTTTTTTATTGATAAGAAAATGTTTAAAAAAAGATGTGCGACTTATATTTTCTCAAACGATTTGTTTGTGCGACTTTATTTTTTTTTAACGAACATTTTGGGCGACTTTTCAAAAAATACCAACTGTAACCTTGCGCTCAACGAATTTTTTTATTAAACTGTAAAGTAAGCATCATGATCCAATAATACTTTTTTGATTATTATTTGATCATGGTAAGCATAAAAAGGGAGCCGATAACTTTGCAACGAAACCTTTACAATAATGTCAAGAATTGCGAAATCATAATCTAATCACACAAAAATTTTTTTATTCAAACTAAATAATTCCAACAAATAAATCAAACACCTAATAAAAACATCATTCTAACTTGAAACGATTATGCTGTTGCGCGTACATAAGAAATAAAGTGCTTTGAAGTTTCTGGGCACAATTTATCACCGAAAAAAAATTCTTTCAATTGAGTTATTAATTATAATTTCAAAAGCAAATTCAATTCAAATTCTAAAATCTACGTAAAGTCAGAGAAAACAAACCAATCCCCAATAAAAAAATATACTATACTACATCTTGTCATTTATGAACGTGAAATTTTTAACGCATTCAATATGCAATGCACGTACTTTATATTAAAAACGAACAGCAACAACACACATATGTATGTGTGTACATATTTTAATGAAATAAAATAATCATAAAAAAATAATAACAACAACATTAAAAAACAAAAAGCTAAAAACTTGATGGAATGATAAACAATCTTGTGGTTTTTTTTAACATACGCGACTCTTATGTTCATTTTTGTTTTCGAGTTCGAGTGTGCATGTGTATGTGAATGTGGATGTGGATGTTAGCGGTTTTAGTCATTTTAACTGAAAAAAAAATTATTAAAAAAATCTCAAAACCAAAAAACGTACATGACAATTATTTCTATGAAAATGATGAACAAAATTTATGTGCAATTGCATGAACATTGCGACGAAAAACCAACAAAAAAAACCATACAAATTTTGAACGTGATTGGTTAAAAAAGAATTAACTTTTGTTTCAACAAAAGCGATCGTAGCAAAATGACTAATACAGCGATGTAAATGATGTATGGGTCTGAAATATAGTTTGGGAAACATTTCGCTGACCCCTAATCTTTAAGAGTTTATAATTTAATGAGAAAATTTTAAATTAAATTTATTTAAGGTCTGTGAATTTTTGGTTCTTGAGAGAGAAAATAGTTACAAAACCAAGAGTTATTAGAGATCGACTGCTTCCGCTGTTCAGTATGTCTGCAGCCTTTAAAAATGAAAAAGGATTATATAAAGCTTTATGAAAGTACGTGAACTTTTTTTCTTAAAACCTTAAAGCTTTACAAAACCTTATGGAAGTTATTTGAATTATTTAAAGATTTTTATACATCACGTACTTATTTTTAAGGCTTCCCCGATTGGTGAGAGGTCGATCGACTGCCACGTGTTTTCTGTAAATCGGTGATCTCTCCGATATTGTACATATGAAACTTTAATAAAAAATCTTCGTAAATTCACAAATATTTTATAAAATTTTTACTGAGCATCTTAACATACTTTTGAAGAAATTTTATGTATTGAAAAAATTATTGACTCTCCCATGAAGAGCTTGATTAACAAAGATTTTAAAAAGTATTTACTGTAAGCTTTAAAACGAATCTTTAATAAAATTATTTGTTGCTCTTATTGAAAGATTTAAAAAAAAAAATATTTTTAAAAATTCTACAGAATACAACAAAAGCTCTTATAAAATGTAAAAAAGCACCAACAAATTAATGCCTCTGCAAACAAGCAATTCAAAACTTTTTCTTCTCAACTCTACCAAGTTTTAATATGAGCTTTTAAAAAGCAAATAAAACATCCTGCCAAATATGGTATTGTATTTGTATTTTATATAGTTTATTTAAAAAAAATCAAATAATTAAAATTTAATTTGTTGAAACAGAGGAAGACATCAAAGGATATTATAAGATACACGTACTTTGTAAAAATAATATTAATATAATTAATAATGACAATAAAATGGTAACTAATAACTAATAGAATCATTATTAAAGTAATACTTTAATTTGAATAATTTTTTTCTAATACTAATTAAAGTTTTATTTTATATAGTTGCATTTTATATTTAACAACAAATTGCTTAAACTAAAAAAAATATATCTTAACACTAAAGTTTAATTGCAAAATAAATTTGTTTCTGTGAACACTAAGTGTTCAGGCAAGTTTACTTAAATAATAGATTTATTGCTTATTTAATAAAAAAAATTATATTCTAAGGTAATTTATATATATGATCAACATTGTTTTTAAAATATGTAAAAGATTTAAAGAAACTCAAGTTCTTACATTGGATATTTGAATTTTCTAAGGATGTATATGTATGTGTGTGTGTATGTATGGCCACTACTACACATGCAATATATTTTGTGATATTTGAGTAACAATCCAATTTCCAGATTTCAAAATATTAAGTGATCCATGAGTACTTGCGTCAATAAGGAATGCTAAACGTTCAATAAATATCGCGATACTGGATCGCTGTCAATATATACTGAACCGTGTAGCAGTGACCTGTGTCTTCATCACCGCTCGAAAAGATTTATGTGACATGCGACAATATAATTATCGCACCTCTAGTTGTAAGGCTTGTTTGCAAACTATTAATTAACTTGATGAGGTGTCAGTGCAGGCGACGATCCAGGATGGGAAAAAAGGATACTTCCACCCATAATTTCTATGGGATTGCTTTTAATTATTTTTGTGTTTTTTAAACCTTCTTTTAAGAGATAATTTTTAAAAGATACTTTTGAAAATTGTATTTTTTTACAAATAAACTTTTTCGAAAAGCACTTTTTTAAGTGTTACTTTTTGGAAAGGTACTTTTTTAAATGTACTTTAATGAAAGATACTTTTTGAAAGGTTATTTTTCAATGTTTTTTTGAAATCTATGTACTTTTTTAGAAGTTTCTTGTGCTTTTCTTAGAAATGTGCTGTTTCAAAAAAATTACTTTATTTTAAAAGCTGAGAAAGTACTTTTTGTAGTAGTAGTAGTAGTGCCACCTTCAATTCTTTAAATTTTAAATAAAAAATAATAATTATTCTTGAATTTTCAAAACAGAAAAGCAATCATAATGATATATCGGAGAGATTATTCAAGCACATCATTTTGATCGTTTTCCACAATATTTTCAGAAAATCAAGTGCTATTCAAATATTATATTTTAATTTTTTTTAGCAATAGTAATTGTCATTTTGGGTTTATATATTTTTGTCAGAAATCATTGTCATATTCTGATTTTTTTTAATGAAATGATAGTCATCATATTTTAAAGGATTGATTTCGTGTTTGCTACTAGGTAATAATTAAATAATAAACAAGTCAAATATAAAATTTTATTTCTGACAAAAAATAAATAAAAATTAGAATCTGGCAAATATTTTTGACAAAATAAAAATAAAAATCAAAAACTGATAATTATTTCTGCCAAAAAATAAAAATCAGAAAATGACAAATATTTCTTACAAAAAAAAATAGAAATCGTAAAATAACAATTATATTTTGATTTTTATTATAAATATCATAATTCTGCTTTAAAAAGTAACTTTTAATTTTTTTCTCTTTCCATGACATACACACGTGCATATCGCCCCTTTATTGTAACGTAGTCATATCTCAAAAAACGTGATTTTTAAGATAAGAATGCAGAATTATTCATCGTATCGTTCTTCATCTTTTGTGAAAAATTCTCCCCCCTTGAGGGTATTATATTTTTAATTTTTCCATGGAGCTGTGAGTAAATTAAAAACTTTAAACTTGTTTTCTGAAGAACGCGTTTTTTTGAGATATGATTACGTTGCAATAAAGGAGCGATATCAATAAATTGTGAACAACAATCAGAGCTAAACTGGCCGCTAAACTCATCCATCTACGATAAAAGTGAGGAAAAATATGTTCATGTTTAACAATCAACTGCATTATAAGATAACTTAGAATTTGCTGAAGCTCAGGCTCATTAAATTTAACTTAAGCTTCTGTTAAAAATATTAATTTTATAAAAAAAAATCTAAAAATAATTCTTTAATATTTTCACTAAGTTTCAAGGGGCCGCTGTGCAAAATTTTATATTTTGGAGAAAAAAAACATTTATTTCAAACACTTTAATTCGAAAAAGTTTCCATTTGCACAAGAACCCCTTGTGAACTGATAAAAAATATACAGGCGTGTGTATCAGATTTAGCGTCTCATAATGTCTTCTATACTAAAGCCGGTACGTTTCACTGGCGGCGGATTAGGTGGCGATTGGTTATGGCTTTGACCCGCTAAGCTGGACGATGAACTGGGGGCTTGAGATGATGTGTTAGCAGTTGAAGATAAAGGCGCCGAAGATGTGACGGGCTCTAGACGAGAATTGCGATTAGTGTGATGCAAATAAGAGTCAGTTATTGTGGTGGGTTTACTTGAAGGTGGCTGTGGAGGCGGTGGTGGCTGACTCAAATGATAGTTTGTTGGTAAGTATGGAGCCGGCTTAGGTGTCATGTTAGTTGGTGGTGGGCCCAAGTGTGAAGGAGGTACTGAAGCCTCTAGTTTAATTACAGAAGCGGCAGCGGCCGTTTGTAAAGCATGTAAATGGGGCCTTGACATATTCAGAGCATATAAATTGGCATTTGTGGCAAACGAAGGCCCTCTTTGATTCAACGCATGCAGCTGTTCAAACTCTGCGCCTAAAGAACGTTTGCGTATTGGTATTGAGCCCAAAAAACTGGGCACTGGCTCGTGAGGTGAGTGTAAGGGAGCTGTAGACGGTGCGGCTTGTATTCTCGTAGAATCTATAATAACAGGCAGTGAGGCTGCTGGCAAAGAGCCGGGTTGTGCTGGCCCCTTCAAATCGGAAGGATTTTGCAATAGACTCTTAGTATGGAGATCTCTACGTACATGTAATAAGGGTATATATGGATTATTCGAATCGCTTGCAGCATGACTTCCCATGGGCCCCATATAATTTGCTAAGCCCGTATTGGTGCTGGGGCTGGGCACAGCATAATCCGTTGGTTGCTGTGAATTCAAGGGTACTGAGGCACTTATGTGACCAGTATTTAGCAGAGCTAGTTCGTCAGCTGCCCTTTGCTGATCCTGTGTGGGTCTCATGGTATATTGCTCGCCACCTTCATGGTGACAGTGAGTAACACCCTGATTTTGATTTCGCACTGGCCCATCGACCACATCGTTTTCATTTTTACGATAAATCTTTTCCATTACTTCTTCCTTGACCGCAGAAGAGTCCTCAGCTTCAGGCTGTTCCTCCTCTTCGTCTTCATTCTCATCGGCCAATTCTTCATCGGACTCATCGTCCAATATCTCACGATCAAATTGAGCTTTACGCTTTAATGTCAAACGTTCAGCCATAGAAATGCGTTGATCCCCCACCAACTCTTCATCGGCCTCTTGTTCAGCTTCCATTTCAGGATTGGGTGAACCAGCCAAGTGTCTGTGCACTGGCGAATGACGCGGTGAATCAACCTCCAGCAGAGAGTCTTCTTCATCACCACTTACATTACGCGAATCATCCTCTTCTTCAACCACATCCACAAACTCGCCAGCCGTATCTCCGACAGCATGCGTTAAAGTATGACGTCTAAGATCGCAATTGCGGCGAAACACTTTGCCACATGAATTACACTCATAAGGCTTGTGATCCGTGTGGGTCAGCAGATGAGTCTTTAAGTTCGAACGTTGATTAAAACTGCGACTACATACTGGACACTTGTGGGGTGATTCTTCCATGTGCAATATTTTATGAACAGCCAAAGTGCGTGATTGGCAAAATCCTTTGCCGCACTCGGTGCATTTGAAAGGCTTCTCCTTGGAGTGTATATATCTGGAATGGAAAAGCAAACAAAATAATTTAATATATTTAATGATTTCGAGAACGATCAACGTTTCTTGCAGTCCATAGCTGGTTTTCAAAAAGAAAAAGGAAACCTAAGAGTGTGAGCCTTTCATTCACAAAACTATTTATGTGCAATTTTATTATTTTAATAGTTTTTAATTGTTTTAAAAAAGGCAAAAGTTTATTTAGTTGTTCGTTTTTATTTTTTGTATGTGTTTATTCCTTCAGAAAAGGATTTACATCCAGATTAGTGCCATTTCAATGAATTTCTTAATTTTTTTATTTTTTTAATTCAGTATTCGTCCATCCGTCCGTTTTACTCCTTTGGAGTCAGTTTTATGAAAGGATTATTTTTTTTTTATTAATTCATGGAATTGTAAAATTTTTTCTACAATTTGGGTTTTCGGATTGCAATTAAGACAATATTTTTACTGGTTTTTTGGTAATATTTAGATTTTTGCAAAAATTTTTATTTCACTCGTAATTTTACTTCATCTCAATTTTGCGATTTTTTGTGAAATTTCAAATAGCAAATGAAGCTTAGGATATCTGAAGAATTAAAATGTTTTTCTTAGTCTTAAATTTTAGTATTATGTATTTTATCAATTTATCGATCTTTTTGTGAAATTTGGATTTTCACTGAAATTTAGATTTCTACTAATTTTTTTAATATCAATTACTAAATAAAGAAGATCCTCATAAACATAATTTGTTTCTTTACTTTTTGCTATTGGACTGCTTTCCTATCTGCCTGAATTTTATTGGTGCTTTGGTCAAATCATCAGTAGATCTTTAATCAGACTTTCCAAAAAAATCTTTAGCTTAAATGGCGATTATTTAAATAATATTTTTGTTTTTGTAAACCGATAAAGAGTATTGCCGTAAATAAATAAGGCGAATATGGTTTTAGGAATATATTTAATAATCTAGGAAAACATCTAAAAAAATTTATTTGTCATGAGAAAAACAACAAACGCTGTTTTATTTCTTATTTATTTTTTATTTTGTGAAACTTTTGAACCGCTTAAAGAAAATGAAAACTGAATAAAAACTCAGATTTTTGAAATGGAAATGTAACACAATATTTGAGTTGGAAATACTAATTGACAAAACGTCAGTTGGTTAATATGACGAAGGAGAGAGTTCATACTCTGGTTCTACTCAAGGCGAATTCGCATCAGCTGATCTTGAGAGATCAGGTGACTTTTGTATATAAGGCGTATTCATTAGCAGTCAAAATTTGTTTTCACAACAACAAAGTTTAATTTATAGTTCAGTTTAATTTATAGAACAGAAGTTACAAATTTAATTCGATTATATTGATGAAAAGCGAAAAAGTACCTGCACGTTTTACGAAATAAAAATTTAATCGCCCCTATTGCGAGTTCCTATTCGAATTGAACTTTTCTCCGTTTTGCAAATTTGGTTTTCTGCGTTCCGTTCCCCGTATCATTTCGATTTCTTTTTCGATCGTATGTATTCTGCATTACAATCGTAGCTACGTTTTTGCAAGAGCTTTGTTTACTAACGGAGCGCTTTTCGATTTTGTTTTTGAAGTTGAAAAAATTGTATAATTAAATAAAAAGTAACTATAAAATGGAATAAAATAATTTCGTAATGAATTCTCTATTTTTTTTTTGTTAAATTTGAAAGCGAGGACATAATCGAAACGCAGAATAGGGGTGAACTGATATATGAAAATGGCTTCATGCACGATTCTCTTGAACTGACAACCCAAGTTGTCGATATGATACGTGCTTGACATTTTCATTGATTGAATTTTTTTTTATTATTCCAGGCAAATTCGTTGGCAAATATCTGATGCGAATTTGCCTTGGGTCTACCTTTATATTATTGTATCAAACTCATACCTTATCTATTTTTATCCTTATATATTTTTTACAACCAATTTGTTAAAATTATTCTGATTTATTCGACTTTTTTATTAAATTTTATTAAATAATTTAGAAATTACACACATTTAATTTATAAAAATAAAACAGAAAATTGAATATTTTTTATGTCTTTGTAATAGATTTAAGTAATTTTGTATTTTTGTGTAATTAAATTATCAAATTTTTTTTTTAATTTTTTATTATTTTTTCAAACAAATTTAGAATAAGTTTTTACTGGCTTGTGAAAACAATAACTGTTATTATTAGTTTTTAATTAAATACGTATATCCCTGAAGTAGCTTTCCATTGAGAAAGCGAAATTTCGGATTAAATAAATCATTTAATTTATTTTCTGAACCTAAAGCTTGAATAAATTATTTAATAAAATTTTTTACAACCATTAAGGCCAATATGCATACATACATTCGTCAAAATGCTTATTGTCAAGCTTTTGTACGTGTGCTTGACATTAAGACATACACCTGCCAAGCATCTATTTTGAATTTTGTAATGTATTGTCCAGAAGTATACTGGATGCGGATAAAACATCTGTTCTGTTTGCAATCTTGTTAAAAGTGTATGCATGCCTGAAGGGTAAAGAGAAAATCAAAATCGCTCGTCAAGCATGCAAAAATATAAATTTTTTGATTTTCCATCCAGCATCGTCATTGTCACACGTACAAAAAAATTTCATCAATACCACCATCATGCTTGATATGATTTTTACAAATGTATTGTGCCCTTTTTACATAATGGTTAAAGATCTACGAATGATTTGGCTTAAGCCGGAATGGAATTCAGTCATATATCGCTGCTTTACTGATACGTAGTCATATCTCAAAAACGGTGATTTTTCAGTTAAGAACGCAGAATTATTCATCATATCGCTTTTCATCTTGTGTAAAAAAATCATACAAATATCGTGTTTACTCAACTCTTGAGTAGGAAATATGGTTTTATTTTTCCATTAAGGTGTGTGTAAATTAAAAACTTTAAGCTCGTTTTCTTAGGACCGACCCAATTATTTGTATAAATTTGGAAATTTCTTGGAAATAAACTAAAATTTGATATAAAAATAATAATTGCACAACTTACCTATGATCTCTTAAATGATCTTGACGCCGAAAAGCTTTGCCACAGATATCACATGAATAGGGTCTTTCATCGGTGTGAGTTCTTTCGTGGATAAGAAGGTTATAAGACTTGGTGAATTGACGATTACAAAATTTACAAATGAATTGCTTTTTAGGTCTTGAGGCTCTACCAGGAGCACGTAGAAGTCGTCTATCTAGGCCAGCATGCATAGAGGGGGGCATACCAGGCGGAAATAAGCCAGCTGCAGTCGCCGATGGGAATGTAAAACTAGCTGCGCCGGTAGGCGAAGGTCCTGGACCGCCCAGATATGGCGGTGGATACATAACAGAGCCCGGCACGCCAGGTGGCGGCACTTGACCGGGACGAGGCATTAACATGGCAGCCGCTACAGCGGCTTCACGTAGAGCCAGCTCCTTACGTTTATCTGCCATCATAGCCATGATTTCAAAGTTTGAACCCCTTTTACTGGGATCCTTGTTGCTCTCGGCTTCCATCATGCCAGCATAGAGGGAGGCAGGACCCCTCAAAGAGTTACGATGTGATGGCAAGACCGGTACAAATGCCGAGTTCGAGGGAGTATTATTGGACATTATTGTCGAGCAATGAGATTATTGTTGTTAATTATTAATTTCTTATTTATTAATTTGCAATTAAGCTGGAATGTTGACGCTGTCGTTCAGTTGACCCAAAAGAGATTCATATGTTAAGCTGCCGCCAAACTGTTGTGTTCTTTAGTAGATGTTTCTCAGTGGACATTATTTATCATACTGAAATTCACATAATTGTAACGTTTGGAATCTGCAAAGGAAAGAAAACGAAAATGTTTGTTTTAAAAATAATTCTATTTGCTGAATGATTTTAAATTTTTGAATACTCGTACAGACTTATTTTCATTTAGTATCGTCTAATTTTTGCTGACAATTGGTATTATAAAATTATTTATGATTTTCTTTTATTCTTTTTTTATTCAAACCTCTCCACTCACTGTGAGCACGAAGTTATTAATAAAATATTTTATCTCAAAATAATTTTTATTCTTTTATTCTTTACTAGCGCGCTCGCCGTTTGAATGTTATTAAATGTTTTGTTGTTTCATGTCGAATAGAAATTTCTGAATTTTGTTGAAATAATAAAATCAACCAAACAAACAAACATTGAACAAGCAAGATAAGGCTCTTTTACATTTCTTGTTTGTAGTTGGTTCTATTGATGTTGTTGTTAAATGGCATAGAGTCTCAATGTCTGATAACACGAACGCTGAGCAGAAAATTAAAAGAATTAATTGTAATTAAAGTTAAGAAAATTTTTTAACTCTCATAAGGCCAGCAAAGATGCAACTTATATTCAAAGTGGATATATTATTTTATTCAAATTATTTTGTGGTTTTTGTTAACTTCGGTTTCCTATTGCAAACACTTAAATAAATAGAAAATTTCACAGAAAAAAAAATACACACAAGACAATAAAATAAGAACATTCGTACGATGGATTCTGGTAGGGGGGGCCTTAACAAATACATGTATTGACGTTTGGATACTTCACATCTGAGTCATATTTTTTGGGGAATTGAAATTCCCGCTATTTTCGCACATTTTTATATTGAATCGGTTTAGAAATTCTTGTAACTCTTATATTTTAGACATAAAATGTTGTGCTCAGTAGACTAATGTAAAATACTACGAATAACATTTTCTAAATCCTCTCTTTACTGTATGAGTATATTTTGCCTCCATTCTTAAAAGAGGGTCCAATGATTTCCTTAATCTGCGATATTATTATTATTTTCCGGGTTCCTAGGTGGAACATAGGGCCGCCAAAAAAATTTACCAATCACTTCTTAATGTTAACAATTTTGTTTCGCTCGGCGTTATATGCGCCTTCTTCAGTTCGCGTTGAACTCTTCGTCACCATGCTTGAGCGGGTCTGCTTATGTGTCGGCTACCCTGTGGGCTCCATTCAAGAGGTTCTTTGGAAATACTTCCTTGAAGTTTCCCAAATATATGATCGCCACTTCCTGCTCTTGACCTCATTATCATTACAGTCGTTCGATTTAGACAAAAATCTTTCATCGAACCCATAAAATTCAAAGGGTTGGATTAAAGGTTTTTGTCTAAAATGAGCGACTGAACGAGTTGGACCCAACTCTACTGATTAGACTTGGGTCCAACTCTACTGATTAGACTTGGGTCCAACTCTACTGATTAGACTTGGGCCCAACTCGTTCAAATCACATTTAATCATGCAACCAAATTGAATGTTGAATAAAATCAGTAGTACTCTTGTGTCGTTCAGTCGCTCATTTTAGACAAAAACCTTTAATCCAACCCTTTTAATTTTATGGGTTCGATGAAAGATTTTTGTCTAAAACGAGCGACTGAACAAGTTGGACACAAGTCTACTACTGATTTTATTCAACATTCAATTTGGTTGCATGATTAAATGTGATCAAATATTTTAATACAGGATGAATGATTTGAGTAAAACATGTTCGATCACTCGGCTGTCTTTTTACTTAAATGAAGCGTTCTCCACAACGATGCTGATTTTACTGAACGTTGAGTTGTTTTGCATGATTATAAGAGAATAACAAATTTAATGTGTGCAAGTAATAAACTGATATTTCGTACAATAATCTAATTCAATTTCGAATTCGTTATTTTAAGTTTCTGGTTCGCACAATTCATTATAATGTCAGGTTTGTTTTTACTTCATGTATAATTTTACCTCAGTGGTAATGGAATGGTAAACAGTAGCTAAAGTCAACTGCCAGCACTAGCGGCCACCCAAACATGCAGAGACACACAGACTGATAGAATGATAGACTGTCAGTCAGACTTACTACAAGGCATAACATATCGCAACAATAGTAAATATTAGCAACATGTTTGAAATAATTTAAGTTGCCTTGATTCTTTTATTATTTTTTTTTATCGGCATTGGAGGTAGAAAAGTTAATAACTTTTTTGCAGCCAGTCTAAGGCATGTCCGGACAAGAATTTATATATTTCGAAGATGATCTTAATTTTATATGTACATATCTATATGACAATCTTAAGCAAATTTCGAGTACTTAGGAAAGTTATTTGATTTTTTTAGCCGTCGATACCTTAAGAATTTGACATTACATATTTACCGAAAGTTTTCGGGTACGAATGCTAATTGGGCTTTTTTAAATCAATACAATTTTGGTGGATTCAATATGCATTTAGACATTGAAAAATTACACAAGTTTACATATTTCGCTCAGCTTTTGGACCAGAGCAGATGAGAACAAATCTTTACGTTATTTGAGGTGATGAATTCAAATCCGGGTTTCGTTTTTCAAAACTGGTTCTGGTTTCTGAGTTCGCACATGTTGGAAGCACTGTGCTATCATAATGACAATCAGCTGTTGGCGTCGCTAGCAACATTATTTAATTTGTATTTTTAAAGTCCCTTCTATACCACTTGTGAACTCACAGAACATTTTCTTGCCACCTCGCCACATTAAACTTTGACAAAGCGCTCGACCGTGAAGGACCGGTTTTTGAGTACTTGACCAAGTTATTTCCCAAATTGTCGTACGCCAAAATAAAAGAGGGAATATTTGTCGGACCTGATATTCGAAAATTAATGGCCGACAGAAACTTTACCAAAAGTTTAACGCCCAATGAAGAAGCAGCATGGGCATCATTTCAAGATGTTGTTCACAACCTTCTCGGTAATCGCAAATCCCCGGATTTCAAGCAGATAATCGACAGTTTGCTGCAAAATTATTGCAAGATTGGAGCTCGAATGTCTCTCAAAATACATTTTCTGCATTCCCTTCTGTAATTTTTTCCTGTAAACTTGGATGATGCAAGCGACGAGCAAGAAGAGCGACTACACCATGATTTGGCGAAAATCGAAAAACGATACCAAGGATTTTGGGACGAGGGCATGATGAGCGACTATTGATGGATTTTAATGCGTGAAACAGATCCCAAAGAGTAGAAGGAAGCGACAAAGTTCGAATGCTCTTCATTTCTAATTTAACACTTTTTAATAAATAAAATGAAAATTAATTGACAAAAATTGTAAAAAATGTATTTATTTAATATCTCAAAAACTAGAACCAATATCAAAAAACGGAGTGCAGATTTGGATTCAGCGCCCCAAATAACATTAGAAACTGCTTTTTGTTGCTTAGATCCAAAACCGTGAATACTTGTGTTATTTTCTTAATTTTTTCTCAACCCTTTTTAAATCATTTTTTTTTCATAAAACCTAAATATTTTAATTATACTCGTACATGGCATTTTCTAAGCACTTCATTTTTAATTGCTCTTGTAAAAAAAATCAAACCTGATTGATATTCCCAAGAATTACAATACAATTAGATTTCGCCTTTGGGGCAGCGGTTTGCGTATGTACATATTTTACTTGTCTTTTAATTTCTGATGCTGTGCCGTTTACATCATTAGACAAAAACAAAAATTGCTTAAGAAACAGAAAAACAAGTAAAAGGGTTTCTCAGGTCCAGTTGCTGCTGCTGTGTTGTCGCTGATGATGATAAGAAAACTTCAACTAAAAACAAAAACTACAGCTTGAGAAGGCAAAGTCACTGTTGAAGAAATATGTGCTCATTATTCAAAAAATAAAGTGTGGAATCGGCACTTTTTGTTAAATATAAAAAGAAACGAATAATAATAAAAAATAAATAAATAATAAAAACAACAAAGATGTCGTTTAACAAAAAAAGGAAAGAAACAAATCTACAGCAGCAGCAGCATCATCATCATCAACAGTGAGGCAGTTAGCCAACAAGCCAGTGTGCCAGCCTTAAATAAATAATGGTCATCATTATGGGATAGATAATGTTAGTCTTTCGAATGTTTGGTAGGTTGGTTGATCGAGTGACGCTAATGAAACAATTCATATTCAGACAGTCAGACAGTCAGTCATACCCAAACACGATTTGTAAGACTCAACGTAATTATTTTTATTTACTCTTTACATGTGAGATGCTTTTTAGCTGATGCAACATCTTAGTATTTTTTTTTTATTTTTTGTAGATACAATTGAAACAAAAACAACATGGAGCCTGTTGTACTTTTATGTCAAGAAAGTACCCAGATATATTGACTTTCTAAAATTTCCAGTCATTAAATGTACTTTAACTTTAATTTAAGGTACCAATTGCCGATAGTGTTTGAACAACACTGATTTAAGCCTTTCAATCGGCTTAAATAAACAACAACACACACTTTAACTAAAACAACAAAGATATTGGGACCAAAAAGTGGAAGAAAACAAGAAAAAAAAATTTTAAAGAAAAAACAACAAACATTGAGTTTATTTAAGATATAAAGATACTTGCACTCAGTGTTACCGCAAACAAAATGTATGTATGTCCTACAGAAAATTTTCTTAAAATCTACTATAATCTAAACGTTTCTTTTCATAAGCAATTTTTCTAATTGCTTCCGAGTAATTGTTCCCAAACAGAAATTTCTTAATATTTTTAATGGCATTTACACCAGACCAAAATCTAGTATTTACGAGATTTCGAGCAAATCTTGATGATTTTGATTAGATTTCCTATATAAAATAAAATCTACTTCTCGACTAGATTTTGACGAAATATACCCAAAATCTGGTAGTATTTAGTGTTTTTTGCCGAAACTAAAATATACTGAAATATACTACGCTGCTCAATAGTGATTTTGTGAAAAGAGTGTTCGCCAGCTATTTTACATTTGATTGAAAATTTTATGTATGAAGCTTGACACTTGAAATTTAAAACGGCATGCATACGGAATCTTGTAAAATGTCAGGAATAACCCGCTGTGAACGGCATATATTTTGTTAAAAATTTCAATTAAAATCTACTAGATTTTTTGCGACAAACGAGGTGATTTCTTCAACAAAAGCTTACATCCAAAATATTTCTTCGATTTTTAGAGAACATTAGCTACATAAAATTTAATAAAGAAAGGACTTTTAATAAGTCACAAGGAAAACATCAATTATAGCATAATTGAAAAAAAAAACGTTTCACAATTTTAGTCAATCGCACCAAAACGGCAACAGTGTTTGCATTGTTCACGTACGCGCTTTTAAAATTATCTAAGAAGATTTTTATATATTTCAAAAATTGTTTGTTTTCATTGAGTCGTCTTAAGAGGTGGGTTTATATTTAACTATTTAAGACTCTTGCGTTTTTGCTTTAATCTGGACTTACAGTGAACCAATACAACTACAACAAAATATACAAACTCTTAACGTGTGCACCAATACATTCAAAAGAACTTGAAGATACATTAAAAAAAAATATCAGATAAATCTTGGTTATAATTTAAGAGCCAACAAGAAAAAAGAGAGAGAGAGAGTTTGTAATCTGAAATAGTGAAGTGAAATATTAAAATTTATCCACATCAAATCAAGGCAACGAAGTATTGAATTTTTCAGCAACATCCAGATTTTAAATAAACAAAAAGAGGAATTTTTTGAAAAAATAAATAAAAAAATCATAAAACCTAACAAAACAGGAAACTACAGTTTGTCAATTAAATGTTTGCGAAATTAGATATTTTTAAAAGTTTCCTATCAATGGAAAACTGAAAATACAAGGCAGACATTTTAATATATTTTCGCATTCCTTTACGTCCAATATAAACTTCTTATATTTGTTCCAAAGCAAATATCACAAACCTTCGTTTGTACACTGTGGATGGGAGATTCGGAATGTTTTTTTTTACAAATTTGCAATAATCAATTATTTATTTATTTTTTCTATTTATTTATTTGCTTGTTGAATTCCTGAACAAAAAGAATCAATCTTATATTTAGAGCACAGGAGAATAGTATCCATAAGTTAAAATAAGTCGGCAAACATATCTAAGTAAATTAACTATAAATTGTTCATATAACTCTGCAGACACACGTTCAAGTTTTTCTTTCAAGTTTTTCACACATACTGCTTTCAAAATTCATTTAAATTGAGAGCTGTGACGTAGGCTGCACACAATTTTAAAGCAATTTTATTTTTCAAGATGTTATCGTCAAGAAAACAATTTAAAATACACATGACACAACATCATTTCTTTTATTCACAAATATATTTTATTATTTGATATTAATTAGTAATTTTAAATTGCGGCAGAATATTTGTAAAAAAAAACAAACCAAAATATTAAAAATAAGCACAAGAGTTTTCTAAAACACAAATTTCTTGGCATATTTTTGAAAGGAAGCAGAAAAATTAATTTCTGATCAGCTGTTCAAATTGAACATAAATTGCCAGATAAATGAATACGTGAATTTAATAGCAATCGAGTTTTCAATTTGAAAAGTTTGACTGTGTTAATAAAAAAGTGTGAGTGTATTGCAAATAGAAAGGAATTGAAGGGCAATAAATGAGCGTGTATTTATGATTTTCTATTTGGAAAAGCAATCAAATAAAAACTACTTAAAGCTAACCTACGGAAAATGTTGTACCAATTGTTCTAAGCGTATCTGTCTTACGACTGGTGAAAATGGGAGTGGCACAAAAAGTTCTTAAATTTTGACTGGTGAAAAGGGGACGATTCATAAAACTAGAACAAAAGGGCTTATAAAAGTCCCTGATTCTAAAAATTATATGTATTTTTTTGGATTTTTTAATTATTTATTGTGATAGATTAAATTAATTAAGTATTTCATAATTTGATTAAAATAATAATGCATTTATTGATTATTATATTTAAAAACTTATCTAAATTTTAACCGAAGTTATACCCACTGAAAAGCTACTGCCAGCCTTATAGGATACATACTACTCTAGGATAGTTCTATTACCGGTTTTTAAGAAACCATAACAAGTACTAAGGATACTACCACAGGACAAAAAATAAAAAAAATAAATAAGGAAAAGCACACTTGTTTTTAAAAGTTGTTTTTTTAGACAGAGTTTGCCTTTATCTCCCTTTTTTGTAGCTGAATAGCTCTTTTTAATTGTTCTTCAGCCGGGCCAGTTTATGCACGTGTGCCCTGAAACTATTAAAATGTGTAATTTCTCTTTTTATTTACTACTTCTTTCGTTTTGCAAACATTTGGCTGGCAAACTGTAGCAATAAAGAATGGCTGACTGGCAAAATAATGAACGTTTCTCTTGGGCAATAATGAACAAAATATTTTAGCAAGTGCATTTGATAGAAAAAATTTAACTTTTACTTCAAGTTGACTTATAGTGAGTTACTTTTTCTCCGTTAATGTCGCAATGTGTAACTGCGCAAATGGCCGGCCACCCAGATAAGGAGACAACTTACGGCATTCGACATCGATCGAAATTTTCATTTAAACTATATCGATATCGAATGTCGTAATTTGGCTGCAGGTGATAGTCAATGTTACAGTTTTTTCTTTTTTCTTTTAGTTTTTTCGAATGTGTATGGCCCGATCTAAGTCTACTTTTGTACGATTCGTTCCTGACTTAGAAGCATCGGAATCACTGCCACGTTCAACTGAATAGGATTATAAGTAGTGGTGATCCAGAGTGATTATTATTTGGCTAAAGTTCGTAACATTTTTTTATTCAGAAGGAATTGGATATGAGACAATATCTTAAATGAACAAAGGAAAAATTTTTCCTTTGGAATATTGTCTCATATCCAATTCATCCTGACTAAAAGAATGTTACGAACTTTAGCCAAATAGCAATCACTTTGTATTGCAACCACTAGCAACAAATTTATTTCGAAAAATTATCACATTAATTAGGATGAGGTATGAAATATTTCCTCGTCGCACCGATTCGCTTCGTCATACATACACACAAGTGTTGCCAGAATAGTGGCTAAAGAACATTGAATGGAAAAACAATGATTTTTTTAGTAAATAATAAGAAAATAATTTATATTGTAAACAATTTAATTTAATTAATAAAATCCTATTGAGTTTAGTAAAAGCTGTTTGTGTCATAAATTGGTCTTAATAAGATTAATTTGGATGAAAATATTCTTTAAGTTTTTAGCATTTGACTAAAGCAGAGAGTTATATTAGCTTTAAAATGAAACCAGAAATTTCTTTTAATATTTTATTTTCACCATCATATACGTAATTAAAAGTTTCCGAACAACATGGAATTATATCATCAATTGCGTAGTTTCATGTTGTATATTGAGAATTGTGTTTTTGATGCTACTTTGGGGCTTAAAATGTGCTTTTTAGAACAGCGGAAGCTAAAACAATGCAATCTGTTGTATTATTCGGTGGCAAGAACGATTTTCTTTTTTGCCAATTTTTTTAGAATTATATAAGAAAACATATTCAGGGTTGTCACAGAATCCAATGTTGTCGGAATTAGATTTGAACAGGCGACAAAATAATAATTTGTATCATGAATTTCAATGTCATGGGTTTTATGTTCAATCTAGAATTACTATCTGTTTTTAACATAAAACCGATAACATTGAAATTCTTCACACAAAAGTATTTTTTGTCGTAGTTTCAAATCCAATTCCGACAACATTGGATTCTGTGACAACCCCGATTGAGAAATCACTGAATTTAGCCAGACAATGGCGAAATTGGCAACACTGGTGCATAAATATTTATGAATGAAAACTATTTAATTATTGAATTAAAGTTATTATTAAACTGCTAAGCGATTTCCTAATTTTGTTAATTTTTTAATTAAGACCGCAATAAAATCTGAAGTAATTTGTCCTAAATTAAATAAGAAAATATAGTTTCCTTCATTCTTTAAACTAATTAATATCACTGCATTTTTATATAAATAAAATTAAATTATTATGTTGTGAATAGAATATGAAGACAAACAACCTCACACACAGAACAGCGTGATATTTAAATGCCAGTTTAGTTCCGCAATAATTCGAACAAAGTGATATGTTAACAATTTGTTATGGTCAATTAAAGCTGCTGCTGTATACTCGTAATTATGTTTTAAATTAGTTTTTCATACAATTAAATGGTGGCTAAGGGAAATTTCTAATAATGCTTCCATGGAAGTATTCTGTTTTTTTTAGATAATAATTCTCATTTGATATCTCACTTGTAAGTTTCTAATGTTGCAATTGGAAGGAGGAATTTTTTACAAACACAAATTTTAAGGCATCTTTCATTTAGATGATTTCAACATGTTACCATCATTTCGTCCTTGAAAAAAATAACAAATTAAGATCATTGCAATATATGTAGCAAAAGATGTTTACTAGAATTATTGGTTGTCATACTTGGAATACGATTGTGTTTAGGTTTCAACGGAACCGTAGTGGGCAGACAATTTGTAGAGGCAGATAATATCTCTATCGTCCATTTAGTAAAAGGCTGCCATAACTCAAAAAAACTTGACTTTTATTACTCGTATCGATCTTGATCTTTTATAAATATTGCATACAAATAATTAACTTACTCATTTTTTGATAGGAGAACACCGTTTCGTTGTTCCAATGAGTTGTTAATAAAATCAAAACTTTCAAATTGTTTTCTAAAGAAGAATAATTTTTTCTAGCTTTGTTAGTCTTTTAGTAAATGGGCGATTAACACACACTCAAAAAAAATTCAATCCATCCGTACTTAAATCAATCCCAAGCGGTGTTAAAAGTACGGTAATCCCAGATTTACTTAAATCAAGTACAGAAAGATTGATTTATGTACGGAATATTAAGCGCTCAATTTAATTTTTTAGTTGATTCAAGATTTTTCACGTGATTAGAGAATTTTGTATTCATTTCAAAAAAAAACTTCAGGGGGCAAATTATGACATTCGATATCGAACGAAGTCCCATACAAATTTTTTTGAATTTGTATGGAAATTTCCTTCGATATCGAATGCCGTAATTTGCCACCAGGATTGGTTATCTAAAATAATCCCTTTTTACCGGCTTGATTAAAGTACATTTTATTGTTATTTGCACTCAAAATTTGGAGTACGACCCGTACTCAAAATAAATATAAAATACGGCGTTTTTCTTTCTGTGTACATTACTCTGCTGGTATCTAATTGTAACTTGAAAACCTAGCTTTGGTATCTCCAGCACACCAACTTGTTTATGATGGCCCTTCGCACCGTATTCTGTTGGCAAATTGACGACTCAACGTTCTTTAAGCTGCTCCAACCGTCTGGTGGATAATATAACGATAATGCTGAAAATATTTATGTATTCCCTGTTGCTCCTGTCTAATCCTCCTGTCAATTGCAACTTCTTTATAGTGAAAATTACTGGCCACTTTTTGTCGAGTTAGCGGCCTCCGGAATAACAGACCACAACAAACCAACTCTGCCACTCATATTAGCCAATATTAAATCTTTTATGAAATGAAATCAAGAAAATTTTAATTGAACATGTTATGGAAGAAAGTCAATTAATCTTAGGCGAAGTTTAGACGATATGTTGAATCAACATATGTATGCTAACACTCATATTCTTGAAAATAATAACAAATGCCTATATCAGCATACTCAATATGTTTGGCATCTACATGGTATGTTAAAAGTAGCAAATTTTTTGATATAAGCATATGTAAGCAAATGAAATGTCAACATAAGAGTTAGCATACGATTTTTGTGTTTATACGATATGTTGAAACTTATGTGATGCTACATATGCTGAGTCGCATAAACATTTTTTGTGAAATTAGTGAGTTTGACAACAGTTTTTAATTATTACTCAACTTATGTACTTATACATGCAATTTTTGCTATAAAATTTATTAATATAAATAAAAAATAAAAATAAACAGAAATGATGTCGTCGGAGGAAATATCATTAACTGTTGCAAAACTTACCAAGTACAAAATCGAGATAATTTAAGATATAAACACATTCACGACAGCAGGCTACACGGGTACATCGCTACAAATTTCTCTGACTTTTTCAACAATTTCCAACTGTGGGTTACATTTTTATTTTTTATTGTTTCATCGACTTTTAAATGATATTAAACATTTAAATTTTCCCAATGATTGGTCATACGAATTCGGCATATGCTGAACAGCTTGAATACTTCATTCAACATACGCAGGAAATTTGTTAAGCACTAATAATATGCTGTTTACATGATATGCTGAAATTACGAACATACTCTTGTTGGTATTGTTAACGAAGTGCTAGCAAATGCTGTTAAACATACGTATGCTGAAATTTTTTTTTTGCGTTTATACGATATACAAGCACTTGTAACAAATTTTTCAGTATTAATATGCTGATTCAACATATAGTCTTAGCTTTATATAGATGACATGTAATAAGTATCAGTTCAATTCCTATTGAAATTGTTCGCTACCGGTTACAATAATATCTACTAATGCGAAAGCTAATTGAATTGACTGAATATTATTAAAATATTTAAACCATTTACATGATATGCCCGTCCGCTCAAACTTTTAGTCAATTTAACTAGGTCGCGGTTTCGGGTTAGTAGACATTAAAGTAACCGGCACCGAACAAGTTTGATAGGGGTGTAACTGAAACTTATCATATTAGCACATATAAACTGATAGGTTATTTTGTACCACTCCAAGGTATGAGTACGCTTAGAACAATTTTCTCAAACTTTCCTTCCGTTTATTATGAAATACACCAAGATGTTATAACGCGTGTAATTTTTGGAGAATTAGATTTGTAAGTTGTCAATAATGCTTTGTAAGACTGGATTGCGGTTTTATCATCAATAGACTGGCACCTGAACAACGCCGGCAAACCCGTAGACGATAGACGCCTTGAAAGACAACACTCGCCACGATATCACTGATATATTTACGGCCTCCACTGCAGCAAAAAGTGATCAAAAATTGCACTTTAAAGTTGGACTTCTTCCCAGCCAGCCAAGGTGGGCCATATGGCGAAAATCTTCCTTAAATAAAAATGTCATCCTTTTTTAAGGACCTGCACAAGCATACTTAAACATGTGCTTAAAACATTTCTTATTTGTTTCGTTTGAAACATGTCTGCCACATTTATGTAGCGATGCACTTATACAGAAAATCACTACTTAAAGAGCATTTTGTTTCAACTTGTAGGGCGCAGATGAAGCTCTGCGAAGTCCACAAATAAAAAAAACAAATATTTTCCAAGTGTGCTTTTCGGTATACATATGTATGTGCATCGCATCATTGTTGCTTGCGGAAGTGTTTCTAACGAAACAAATATGTTAAACACATGTTGAAATACGCTTGCGCAGGGCTTTAATCTTTATCATCCGCATAAAGACAAATTGATTGCAATTAACACTATTTATCTGTCTTTTATTTAAATTTAAAAAAAATATCCTTAAAATTATTCTGATTTATTCGGCCTTTCTATTAAATTTTATTAAATAATTTATTCAAGCTTTAGGTCCAGAAAATAAATATAAATGGTTTATTTAATCCGATATTTCGCTTAAAAATTAATAATAACAGTTATTGTTTGTGATTATTAATTTTTAAAATTTTCTTTCTAATTTTTGTTTTTACTTATAATATTTTGTTATAATATGACACCAGGTGATGTTGATTTTACAATCAACCACCGCCTGGTTGACTCAAAATGTCAATAACAAAAAAGTAAAATTTATTTAAAATATATTTTGAGCAACTTTTACCTTTCTTGAGTGGAATATATTAGATATTGTCTATAGCGAAATAAATCATTTGAAAACTCCAGAAAATAAAAATAAAACAATTTCGGAAATATGCAGCCATCCAGGTGATATAGTCAGCTGAGCTTTTAACACCACCTGTAAAATGAATTTACTTTGATTTGACAGTTGGTTTTTATATTAATTTTTTCTAAAGGTGGATTCACCAATTGTTTTAAATCTTTGGTCCTCCTTTTAATTTTCCTGTTTTCGTGAAATTTGTATTTGTTTAATGAAATTAAGAATTTCTGGCAAATAGCGATTGCTTTGTAAATTTTAAATTTCTTAAGAAAATTTCGATTTTTTTCTTTGTGAAATTTCAATTTATTTTATGATCTCTCGATTTTATAAAAATTTTGTATTTTATAATTCGATTTTTCAGTGAATAATCTTTTCTTTTTTCGAATCGAAAAACTTCAAAATGAAAAATATATTTCAAATATTTAATGCCTACTACCTGTTCTTCGAAAGTTTGATAGTTAATTCGAATTTATTAAGCGTAAATTTTATGATGTTGCTGCAATTCTTAATAAATATTCTGGCTCATATTGCTACTGGATAACTAAGTTTTACTATTTTTAAATATTTATGAACTTAAATGGAGTGAAAAGTCTGCATTCTTCTGCATTTATGGGTATTTCGCTATCTGTGTTACCACTTTTGCCACTGGACACTACATAAATTTTACTAATTATAATTTTGTCTCATGTTTGCTTTGTTTGTTGCTTATGAAAGATAATTACTGGCCATAAAGATATACATACACAGACAAACTTGCAAACTCAAGTATGAACTAAACCAAAAGAAAAAGGCTTTTATAACAAAAAAGAAAAGCAAAAAAAAATACTCGATTATCAAGACCCACTACTTAATCGAGAATAATTATTAATATTACAAAACAACCACAACTATCGATCTTCTACCAACAGAACGTAATGCTGGAAAAAACTATAGAAGAAAAAAAATACTATAAAATTCCACCTTAAGGGGGACTTTAGAAAAACTCCATCCAGTATGTTAACTTTTTCCTTACATGCGAACATTTAAGAAAATTTATTTAAAAGAAGAAAAAAAATTAAGCAACATGCATGCTGCCATGCATGACTGGCAACTTGAGGAAAAAAACGAGTAAAAACAGAACCAACATTAAATATCAGATCAAGATCCAAAATGAAAAAAGTAAAAACCATCCAGGAAAAAGGAAAAAACTGGACAAAGCATATTTTTTTTAACAGGCAAAGAAAAAATATGATGATGCCGCAGGAAACTTATTCAAGTGATGATGCCGGTAAGGAGGGAACAGAGGACTTAAAAGCTGTTCTGTGAAGAGAGCGAAGCCTAAATGGTGACGTAGAGTAGGTGGTTTTTTGTTTATTTAAAACTTGAAGAAAATAACAACAACGAAAAATGGATTTAATTAGTTTTGGACACCGACTCCAAGATAAAATATACGAGAATTTAAAGATGGAAGATGAAAAAATTCAAAAAAAAAATAATAAACAAAATTGAAACTAAAAAAGAGTTAAAATACTTTGCAAGAAGATGCTAAAGAGCGCACGAGAGTTAACTTTCTGAAAGGTTTTATATGTTTAATTCGTAAAATGCTGCTAGCAGAGGAGAGTGCCTCAACATGGTACTCGTCTAGAGGTTTGTCAGGTTTTTTCATACATATATAATTTTTTTTTCATTGTTGCTGCTGAAAACATCAACGATTTTCTTCTTGGTTTTTTTTAGATTTTTTTCCCTTTTTGTCTTTCATTGAGGCTGAGTTTCAGTTTTAGCCAAAGATATTTTCTGTTAGTTGTTATTGTTGTTATTGCCGTTTTTACTTTTTTGCTTACTGGTTACGGCACCACACTGTGTTCGGTGGCAATGACAGTGGCAGCTACAGTTGTATGGTAAACGTGTGTGCGGTTGCTCTATAAGCCGCCAACGTAGAGAATAGTTCATTTTAAAATAACAAACATTAAGCCACGCACACTTTAACAATTCACACACACACACACACACATATTTAAGAGTCTACACATGAACAATTACCGACGCATTGCTTGAAATATTGCTTCAGAGAGATTTTAAATTATTTTTAGACGTATCGGTGATGGAACATTATCTTTTTATCTCTATCTTATCGTGGTACTATTGCTTACTTGTTGTTAAGAGGAGCTACTGAGAACTTAGACAAAAAATTCAATTAAAATTTAAAGATTTTGAACAGTTGATTTGAATTTCTGAATCTAAAAAATCGAATAGACGATTAGATAACAGTTTAGTTTCTATGCAGATCAATCAAGTATAACTGAAATTTGCGAAAGGCCACAAGAGAAACTTTAAACGTCTATCACCTCTTCCATGAATCAAAAAAACAATATTGCGCAGTCAGCCGTACAAAATATTTTTCTACTGCGCATCTACGTCATCATAGAATACAAGTGAGTGTTTGTTGTAAAAAGTGTAAGACATTTTTGGCACAAAACTGGAAATAACTAAATAACTTCTAAGCGGGTGCATCGATTTTAAAAAAATTTTAAATGGACATAATCCAATCATAGTATTGACGCTACTCTGTGGTTATAGTTGCCGCAATCATGTTTCTTCTTTGCGTGTGTATCGAACCATAATAGTACATTTCTAGATTTATGTTACCATTTGCTTTTTCTATTCAAATGAAAAATACAATAGTGGTTGGTTATTGAAGGAAATCCGACAGATTTTTCGTGAATCCGCGCAAGTTTATTTAAGTATATGAAGCTTACAATTAAATAGACGAACTATATAATACTTTAAATTCATTAAAAATCAAAAATATATGAAAAGCTTAGAAATCTATGAAAAAGAAAAGAAAACTCACAAAAGAAAAACAGTTAAAAAATTCAAAATTAATTAAAATGGAAAACTAAACAAAAACCTGATGTAAGAAAAATCCATAAAAATTATCAAAAATCAATTGATCGATTCACAACCTATTGTATGAGTTGTAAGTTATTAAGCAAACTTTTATATCGAAACTACCAACAACATTTAAACAGCCTGAAACTCATAAAATAGGTTCTGAATTGAATAAATTAAAATGTGTATAAAAATTTATAAAAATATGTTTCTAAATTTTCGTTACAAGAACGAAGCATAAAAAAATATTTCATATAAAAATCAAAAATACACAAAGAAAGTAAAAATACTTTTAAAATGACAAGAAAATCGAAATCGTATTAAACATCTGAGTAGAATAAAACACAGAAAATTTTGCGAAAATAGACAAATTAATCATTTAACAAAAAAACCACAAAAAATTTAATTTCACCAAAAAATTGATTATTAACCTTCAAATGGCGAAGAACAACCAAAAATTTATTGAAGAATTGAAATTAGACAAATTGAATTTATCGACAAAGCAATTTTGTTAAGTCTCGGTTCACATTATGCAAGTTTTCTTTATAAAATTTTCTTTAATTTTCTTTAAACTTTCATTGGTGTCTACACATTGAATTTTTTGTAATGAAATTCATGAATTTTGCATGTTTGCTGTCACTTTGTTTTTTTTGTTTGACAATTTTCGAAACAAAAAGTAGAGCGTGTTTGCCAAAAGTTTAATAAAGGAAATGCTGCCACCATCATGAAAGAAAGAGCAGTAAAAGAAAATCTAAAATCAAGCTACAAACTTCAGCTTGACAATTACGAATTAAAAAACGCAAGAGAACTTCAAAGAACATGAAAGATTGTACCCCTTCCCAATCTTCTCCCCCCGCCACCCAAAAACAAATTAAGATTTTCTAAAAGAAAACTTTCATAGTGTGAACCGAGACTAAGGCTTTATGAACAAAAATATTTTTAAATAAAGGCGTTTTCTTTTCTAAAAAAAAGTCTAACATTTCTTTCCCTTTTTATTGAAAATTTGCAATATAATGATTTTTTGAAAAAGTGAGTTTATTAGAAATTATTGTATCATAGTTTGCAAGGGAAAATTTGTATCTAAGGAATACTTTATATAGCAATTTTTTTGATAATTAAGGATATATTAATTTTTTTTTTAAGAAAACGCCATGAGTAATTTTCTTCACCCATTTTTAGTTCTTAAACAATTTTTATTAAAGAAGGACGGGCTAAACTTTCTGAATGTATGTACAGATATAAAAAAAAAGATGTTACATACAACAATTAAAAAAGCGTGTGTGGATCTGCCATGCGGGCTCGAAATAATTAACTCTTCTCTCGTTTCTTGAGATGATGGACATCTCATGTTCAATTCTTGTTTAACAAAAACTAAAACAATAAATAAAAATACCTGACATTGAATTTCAAAAACTTTTGTTTGCTGCGGATTTTTTTTTAAATTTTTGAAATTCTTTGAAAAAAGATATCGAGGCAAATTCGATTAATAACTTTAAAAAATACCTGACATTTTTTTTATTTATCCGATATTTTATGCAGCGAATCCCGCCATTTGGGAGTGAACAAAACATATATGTGTTTAGGAAGGAGTTAAAGGGTTAAAATGTTCAACAAAACATTTGTGCTAAAATTCTATTAAAAGTTTTTACAGACACCAAAGTTCAAAATTAAATCTAAACGCCAGAAATAAGTAAAAAGATAAAATGCGTTTAAATTAAATTTTCAACTTTAATGCCTTCTGAAACTAATGACACAATATTATGAAAAATATTTTTTCGGAATTTTAATCCTCTTACGCTTCAACTAATGACTGTTTTTAACCCTTTTTGAATAGAGACCAAAAAGTACCCTTATCTGGAGGGCAGCACGATTAACATATTCGCCTAAATTATTTTCCGTAAGTTTGTTGAAACTGACTTTTACCTAAAATAGAAGATTGGCATGGCTTCCTGGGCCGATTCACAATAAACATTAGCAAAGGAAGATCTTTAACTCCTTAAAAGGATATGCCCACATGTGAGCTTTTAAGAAACCGGTATACGTATATATTTCTTTGATCCCCTCTGCCGGAATCAGTCGTCAGAAGTTTGTTATTTTTGTTTTTGTACTGTACAGTTTAAAGTTTCATAATGAAACAAGATCAAAAACTAATTTACCAATAATTTTTAATATTTCTTTAAAATTTTTTTGAAATTAATACACTTACTTGTATGTGTTTTCTTAATTAAAAATTAATTCACATTTTTACTGCCATATTCATAAAAAATATTTTGAACTTGCAATACGTTTATCCTTCAAATTTCTTATAGCAATCTGAATTATAAAACTTTTATACATCCAAAATATTTTTTATGAATAACACCATTGATCTCTTCAATTCTATAGAATTTTTATTTAATAGAACTTTATGTTTTTCGCATATATGCATATATACACTTTTTTCTTTATTATTATATATTTTATTTTAATTAAAAATGATATTATTTTCTTATAACTAAAAACGTTTGCCTTTTTTTCTCAAAACTCGAAAGTAAAGCTTAAAACGATATACATTTTAAGAATAAGAAAAACCTGTTCATTTATTTACACGTTTGGAATTTTAAAAGATGCATCGTTGTCTTTTTTTATATATTTTTTGTTAACGAAAAACGAAAGAAGAAAACAAATTATATCGTTGCATTTAGATGAAGAAAAATAAAAGATCTTAACGATCTTGGGCATAAAGCAACGACAATGAAAATGTAAAAAAAATAAACTCTAGAAAAGACAACATGAATGTTTGAACAACATTAATGGTTTCAGCCAGGCATTCGGGCATTCAGGCAGGCAGACAAAAGCCAATGAATGACTAAATAAACGTTATAACGACAAACAAACAGGCCAACTCACAAAGCAAAACGACAGGCTGGCCGACGGATACACAGAACAACTGATCAATTGTCTGTCAGTTCATACAAACATGTTATTAACGTTTGCTTATGCCAGGCCTAGAGAACAACGAACCTTGTACGGCTCACCAGCAACTAAACAATCCATCCAACCAACCAACCAACCAACAACCATATCCATCCATTCAGCCAACCGAGCCAACAACCAACCAACCTACCAGGCTTCCATCCATCCATCTAACCAACTTTTATTCCATTTTTTGTATTCTTTTTTTTATTATTAAAATTTGTTGTTGTATTTTTTACTTTTTTTCGTTGGCATACACACGGCAGTTAAAATGTGTTTTTCTACATTTTGTTTTGAAATAGGAGCTGAAGCCAGTGCAGCTACCAAAACGCTCCTCAAGTAGTCCCAATGTCTTCCCACACGCCACAGTATAAAAATTGTAGACTACGTTATAGTTTCAACGTTTACTAGACACAAATAAATACACATACACACACATGCACTCATAAACTCGCTTGCACACACACATACACACTTGAACACAAGCCGTCGTCTCACAGATACATTTTCTAATACAAACTTACTTGTTTTCTTCTTTTACTTCTATTCAAATTTTCCGAGATCATACACGAATTTTAATAATATTTTTTTTTATTATATATCTTGATTTATTTTTCAATTCCAAAAGATCTTTTTATTTTGATTTCATTTGTTTTATTAAATTCATTTTTATCATCATCATTTTCAATATCGATATCACTCAGTCACACACACACACTCAGAGATTTACACCCCCATTTCATGGTAGTGGTGTTTCTTTACAAAAAAAAATTATAAATTTTTTGTTCCGTCGTTATTCCGTCCTTTTTAACTACAGGTGCGTTACCTACGATCAACTCTTTAAGACTAATCCGTGAGTATCTGTGTTTTGGGGGGGCAATGTGCCTCATCGTTGTACAATGAAACCTTTTCGGTTCCACACTCATTTATCTAGATGAATTCTGATTCTCGCTTGTGCTCACTTTTTCATAACTACTATCTCTTTTTATTCACATTTTATACTCTTTTTCTCCACTAACGATCTTTTTTCTATCTCCAATAAGTTTTCTGATGTTTATTTTCTTGTAGTTTGTTCACAATAATTATACCTGTTTTGGTGGCCGTAAGGTATTTTACTTGCTATGAACTGGTTTATTTCAATAGTGTGCGTGTACATGTCCGTCTGTCTTACTGCTTTTTTTATCTTTCATACTGAGTAAAACATTGTGGTTGCGACAGTGATGAAAGTGCAGGTTTTAAAGAGCACTTTAGTTTTTGGTACTTTTTGCGAGTACACGGCTACGTGCTGAAAAACATGATAGCGTCTTAATATATTTAATATTTTGATACATATTTTTCAGGGGTTATGTCTCTCTTCTCGAGTCTGCGTGTAATAAATTGCGAGCTACGTTCTCGTCGGCATAGATAGATCATTCGAACCATAAGGTGCGAAAGTGTACAACAACTGACTCGACTATACCAGCTTTCTTTTTTATTGTGCCCCCGACATAATCTTCACCCCACATCTGCCACAAAATGGGTTCAACGAATGCAACGTTTGCACTCACGAATACCAAAACAACAGAACCACCAAAGACTCTCAGCATAGATTAAGAAAAACCAATAAACGCTTATGGGAGGGATATCGAAGCAGATCACTACTGTTCTAGGTTCAATTTCAACCGTCCTACATTCCTCTGCGATTTCAATTGGTGGCTGACCACTTACATTCTCATTTCAGGGTTTCAATTCCCACATTTGTGAGTATTTAACTGAAGCTGGAGTCTCCAATGCATCCGTATTTAAAATTAAGTTGGGTGTGGTTTTCAATATAAAAGCATGTAGAACTCGACATTGTTTCACAACGTGCTCTGCGATCTCAGCCTCTTTTATGCACGATCTGTCAACATCAGCTTTCGAATTCACTCACTAATGTTGTTACTCGGCTTAGGATGCACACTTAATTTTTTAATCGGATTAGCTTTTTAGCCGCCCTGTTAAACCGATAAAGGCCGACAAACCATAGACAATTGAACACTTGGCGAGTTATTGGCGAAGTGTACGAAATTTAAACACGGGAAGTGCGCGCCAAGCGAAGCCATATTCAAACATTAATGACAAAGTATTATCTTTCGAATGAAGCCACGTTTTATTCGTGTCTTATGTTTTAATTTTAAATTCTATCGGACTTTTAAAACCATCTTTAAAGCGATATTTTTCAATAATTTGCCCGATAAATGGAACGCTATTAAATTGTACACCCGAATTTGTTTTTATGCCAATTTGATTTAAAGCTGTTCATTCTGTTTTTAAGCGATTTGATTAGATTTAATGCGGCTTAAAAATGTGGAAATTATGAACTGTATCAAACGTGCAGGAAGAGAATTTTTTTTAACATGTACTCGTAGCAGTCAAATATGCAGAAACTAATTATTTAATGCAGAAGTGTACGTATTCAAGTCGCTGGTTTTTTTTAAGAACAAACACAAAACGCAAAGCTATTTTGGCTTGTATGCAGAAACACCCATGATCTAGGCGGGGATCGAACCTGCAACCCCTCGACTAAAAGTCTAGTACGCTATCTACTAGTCTACGGGGCTGCCCTTAAAGTATCAAAGTAAAACGCATTTTGGAGAGCAGTTTGGCTCGGTGAGATTTGAAAGATTGCGTTAAATATAGCATCCCAGTGCCTTCTAACACGGTTGAGTATTCGAACATAAAAGCAATAGCTCATGATGTTGGAGAAGAAGGCTTTGATGATTTATCGATAGTAAATATTGACGAATTATTATTATAGTGGTGTATCCAGCGGTCGACTCAATCGACTGCAATCTAGAAATTAGTATTAAACATTTACATAAATACATACTAAACACGATAAAATACAAAAACAAAATAAAAATAAATAAAAACTTAAAACTCTGTCTCAATTCTATGCAAAAGTAAATTAGACAAGCACACATGCACACTTTGCTTATTTTTCCAGTTGAAGCTGATACATGCATGTGCAATAAGTGCACATGTGTTAGTAGCAACTTTAAACGCTTATAGTTCCCTAAATATCGAACCGATTTAAATAAAATTAAAATTGTGCACATTTACGTTAAATCACCATTAAAAACATATAAATCTTTCCAAAAAGGGTTCATTATTTCGGCCATAAAAGGGATATAAAAAACGTGTTTGCCTTATTAATACTATATAGAGATATAGATAAGGCACTAAGTGATGATGAAATTATTGGTTTTGCGATTCAGACACCCGATATCAAAGAAATTAATGATGATGACGAATAGGTTCCTACCCTCCATGCATCAATAGTTAAAGAATGACTCGAAATGCCAGCTAAATTGGACGATCATTTCTGCAAGCATGATCCCAATGAGGAAATTATTAATGGATAATTATTGCGATTTACAGTTTTGTCACAACTTTAAGTCAACGTTTGATAAGGGAATTCGTTACTAAAATCTCTGAAACTTCACCACCAATTGAGGTATGAGATTTGGTAAAATATTTCTAGCGATGAAGCTGATGTCTCTCGTAAACGAATGCGTTTGTCAGAAAGTAATACTGATTAAAAATAAATTTTTATATGTTTTTAAATTGCATGATTTTTGTGATTTCTTTTTCTAAATGAAGAGTTTTTTCTATATTTTTTAATAAAATATGCGTATTAAGTAACATGAATTTTAAGTGCATATTTATCTTATTTTCCTGATATTTAATTTGATTGTGAAATCAATCTCGACAGTTTATATGGATAATCTATAATTTTTACACACTTTTCTTTATTCGAGTTTTCGAGTTACAAGTCTATCGCGTAAGAGCAGAATTAGGTGTATATTTCTTGTAAAAAAATCAAATGAGATGTAAATTGTGGGTTTTAAACAAAAGTTTAATCCTTAAAGAGTAAACAGACGACAGCGTTAATTTGCATTAGCAGTCTTAATTCAAATGAACTTGTGAATTACGCCCATCCAAATGTGTAATGGATTTAATTAAAATGCATGAAATCAAATTGAAGTTAAGCTGAATTCAGCTATTCCAACACAATCAACTCCGTCGACAATCAATCAGTTGTTGGAAAAATTTCAAAATTAAAAATTGGGCCATGGCGATCTTTTATAGAATGCTAGATACATGTGTTAGTTCAAATATCGTTAGTAAGATGAACGAAGATCAGGAAAAGGTGTCCAGAAGCAATTTCATGAAAAAATTTACTGAAGATCTTGTCAAGCCACACCTAGAACGCCGTGCACATCAGATTGGATTACAAACACCCCAGAGAGCTTCGAAAAGCCTAAATCTTGTTGATCTTGTAATCCAAGTAAAAAACGCCAAAACATAGCATAAGTGCTTTAAGTGCGAAAATCCGTTTTGTGTGGAATGTTTCCAAAAAAATATGCTCAGACTGACGTGAAAAATTGTGACAATTTACAAGTTGCAATTTTGTCAAAATTTTAAGTTTTTTTTTTATTCAAAATAGTATTCAATATTAAGGTTTAAGGTCTGAAGTTAACAAAAAAGTAAAAATTTTAAAGTTAACATTATATTTTTTTTATTTCATTCCGATATCTTAAAATATTTTTGGTTTCTAACAGTTTTCATATATCAAAAACTAAAAAGTAAGGGGAACAAAATTTATGTTAAACATATTATTTTCAATTGCAATGAAAAATAAAAGATATAGAAAAATATATTGTGGCGTTTTCATATACAAAATTATTTTTTTTTAATATTGAGATTATCAAAATAGAGTAAAGTGTCACTATGACCGATACGTCTATTTTGGCTTTCGAAACGTGCTTGTATCCGGTTAAAATGCCAACTCCATGTTGCCTTAAAGATGCCCGAAGTATCTCATCTCTTTTGAAAGTATATAAATAAAGGCAAAGTGTCTGCGAAACTGGAAAGGCTTTCCTTAATCCTTTTAAGTCGCATTGGGCTTGCATTAGTAACGGATTTTGTAATATGCCGCCTCACTTTTTCACCTTCCTTTGTGTATCTAATAGACAGCGCTTCCGATATACATATTTTTCGTGGCCAAATCATTAGTGGAATCATCCAGTTTCCTCTTTCTTGTGGAATTTTAACACTCCTCCGTTTTTTTCTTGGGCTTTCGGTTGACGTGCTGGGTTCATCTTCAGTCAATATATCCAGGATGGTATCATATTAAGCCTGGTGTTTGGAGTTCAATCTCTGAGTCGTACGGTTTGCCTTTATCCATTTTGAGTTTAGACTCTCATGCATTATGAAAAGTTTATTTTTTATATGTCGTATAAACTATTAGGTTCCTCGAAGCCAGCTTCCACGAAATTTTTCGGTGTCGTTGACTTCTTAAACAGGTCAAATAATTTAAAGTTGTTCAACTTCATATTTGAAGTGTCTTAAAAATATTTGTCTCGCCAACTTTAATTGGCAGACTAATACCGGGATTATGATTTTTTCACTTGTTCTACAGGCGCAACTGTGCGACGGTAATTTGCAGTGTAACTGAAAAATACATCAGGTAGCTAAAGTTCAATAATAATCAGATTGTAAAAAGTAAATCAATAATGAATTTTTGTTTTTCAAGGAAAGTTTAATATTAAACAATCCATATACCCTCATGATTACATCACATCCACTTTTCCTATAACTACTCGTTTTAAATGATCCTAAATGACCATAAATTACATTTATTGCTAAATCAAACTTTATGCTCTAATGGGTTAAAAAAATCGTTTTTTTGGATACTCAATTCAAAATGCAATAACATCAACACTTTACGAGTCTCCCACTACAACAAATTATATATTGTGGACTCTAAAACGGGTACACTTTTTATAAGTTTTTTGTTCGGTACAAAAGATCGAATATTCCAACACTTTTGCCGCGTAGTACACATCGACGACTTCTCTATTAGATTTCTCGTGATGATGATTGCCTTGTATTTTAACTACCACTTCCACTAACTGTTCGCTAGATGTTTCTTTTATTTATTTTTGTTTTTTCTACTCTATGGGTTTTATTTGTTTGTAAGTACGAGTCGTATAATCGTATGGTGATGTACGTTTATGTGTGTGTGCGTGTATCTATAAATGTAAATATGTTTATAAAAATATGGAAAATATACAAAAAAAAATTATTTAAAAAAATACTACAAGAACATTGGGGCATAAACGATCGCCAGATAACACTACTTTGTATGAATAGATACTTTTTATCAGAAATTTTTGTTTTTGAAAAATTTTGATTTTAATTATTATAAAAAATCATATCAGTTCATATCGGAGATGGTAGAGAAACTCATTTTCGGTTTGTATGAGTACACTTATGATCGCGAAAAAAGATTTCTTAGCAGAAACTGGATATTTATTGATGGGAGCGTATAATACATTTAATTCCAGAACGAAGTCATAATTTACGAGGGCGGATCAATAAGTCAGTGACTTTTTGAGTGAAACACAGTTTTTTATGCAAAATTAAAACTTATTTTTCAACATAATCTCCTTTTAACTCAATACACTTAGTACAACATTTCCAAAGTTTTTGTATCCCTTCCGAAAAATGCGATTTTTCGAAGTCTTTAAAATAAGCATTTGTTTGGTCAATAATTTCATCTTTGGAGCTAAATCTCTTTCCACCGAGCCATTTCTTTAGGTTTGGAAATAGGAAGTAGTCACTAGGGGCTAAATCCGGAGAATATGGCGGATGAGATACCATTTCGGATTGCGTTTAAACAATTTAATACAATCCTTTGAAGTTGTCACACGTTTACATTTATGGTCAATTGAGAGCAAACGCGGCACTCATCTGATTACTCAAAATCGAAACCACACTGCCATATGAAATGCCTATGGCATCAACATCTCACGCACTTTTACTCTTGGATCGATCAACACCATATCATGGATTTATTGCTTTATTGCAATGTAGTCATATCTCGAAAAAACTCGTTCTTTAGAAAACGAGTTTAAACTTTTTAAATTAAACACACCTCAATGGAACAATAAATAAATATTCACCCACCAAGAGGTGAGTAAATATGATATTTGTATGAATTTTTTACACAAGATGAAGAATGATACGAAGAGTAATGCTGCATTCTCAACTCAAAAAACACGTTTTTGAGATATCACTTCTTTGCAAGAAAGGAGCGATATGATCCAAAAAAATAATATTCAACATGAAAGATCATTCAAATTGGAAAATTTAAAAAAAGTTTCATAATATTTGTGGTGATCGATTGTGCATCAGAGTCGCCCGCCAGTAAATATTTCATTATTAATTGGAAAAGTAGGCTTTCAACTCCGATTTTGGATCATGTAAGATTCTTAAATTATTTTCAAACAGAAAGTTGTAAATACGATTAATATTGTCGTCAGATGTGTTTTTCAGCAAATTCGAAGGTATGTTAGGTCCAAATATTCTGTTTCTAGGCGGGACATTCGTTTAAAACGAGAGTAATATTAAGCTAAGTGTTGCAAGTGGAACATTGTGGAGCGGGTTTGTTGTCTAAAAGGTGTTGATGTGAAAGTATGCTGTGACCAATTCTGAGTCTTGTTATTATGTTGGTTTTCAGCTTTGGACAGGACTTAGGTTATAATGGTTTGGCTCCACTGCGATTTGTTTTTGAAACTATGCTGATATTCATCCTATTTTGTTTTTCGAAATTTTTCCAAATAGGCGTGGACAGCGTTGGTAATATCTCTAAAGTCCCATGTGGCGAAATAAATTAGTGGTCTATTTTTAGCTTCGTATGCATTAGCATCAGCGTATTCATAAAATAAATTATTCATTTTATGAAAGAATTTTATTCTTTGAAATATCTTTTTATTAAGAGTGAATTACAAACTAAAAACGGAATAATGACAAGCTTAACCAGCTCCAGTTGTGGTGGCGGCTGAACAAAATTTGGGGATATTTTATAGAAATTTAAATCGCCCAACTTGAAAGTGTCTATAACATGTAGCGCACCCAAAAGAAATAGTTAACCATCTCCTTTGTAGTTATCTTTTGACAGAAACACTGGCAAATTTTCTCGCTGGCTTTTGCTACATTTTGTTTTAAACTTTTTGATTCTTTTTTCTTTAATTATTTTTTTTTGGTTCCAGCTTGAAAATCATCTTTCGCTCTTTTTCTTTAATTTTTTTTTGCACTTTTTAAGTTAAATTTTTTATTTTTTTGCTTGAACTTTTTTCTTTTCTTTTAATGATTTAGCAGTCAGTAGGCACATCAAACTGTAATCTTGCTACCATTTTACTGCAACTGTTGAAAACGTATCTTTATTATAATGTCCATCTATTTGTGTGTGTGTGTGTGTGTGTGTGTGTTATGTGTACGTTTGTGTGCTTGTGTAGTCATGCGCTTGCATGCAGATATGGCCAACAAAAACTACTACTAACACTACTAATACACTAAAAAAACAGAAGTAATAAAATATTCTATGTTGCGTAGTCGTGTGCATGACTGAATGACTGACTGACTCTCAGTATATTTATTTGGGCTCGTATCCCACAGATACACATTTACACACACTCGCTTCCACTTACATGTTACACGTGCAGTTTTTGTTGTTTTTGCTATATGAATAGCAAAATAACAAAACAACAAAACAAAAACAAAAAGCTGTAACTACAAGTTAATATATGAATACCGGCAGCAAACGCCGTAATAGTTTCAGCAGTATTCGTTCGTGTTCGAGCGTTGGTAACATTTTATATTCACAGTAGATTTATAATGGCTTTTGATGATGACGACGATGATGATGATGCTTTTTGCTACTCGTCATACAACTTACCAACTACCAATTTTTATTTAAACTTCCAACTATGAAACAACTAACTACTTACTACACACGGCTACTACTTTTTAATTTAAGCATTACTGTTGTTATTGTTGTTGTTGTTTCATTATGTGTTGTTGCCTTTTAATTTAATCGTATGCACAACTGGCAACAACAACAACCAGTCAAAAGCATTCAACCAAACCCACCATCAAATGCAAATCGTCCAACTGACTGACTCGATTCTCATTTTTTTTTCTTTTTCAAAAGACATTTAAATATTAATGTTTCTTTATATGCACAAGTTTTTATTGTCGTTTCGTTGTTGGTGTTGCTGACGTTGCTATACAAAAAGATATGGGGTCGCTAATGATCCATCTGAATAAATGAATGTGTCTTTTTTTTTAATTCGGTGGCAAAAAAAAATTAAAAATGAAATAAAATGCGAATTTGTGTTTCTGTAACGGTCTTAAATGGATCGGTTTAGTTTAAAAAAGCATTTTAATGCGAGATTAAAATTTTGGTTTTTACCAAGTTCATTAAAATGGTTGAAACTCGTATGGAAGCAGAGTGTTTGTTGGCTTCAGCAGGAGATACAAAAAATATTTTTGTTGGGATGAACGCAGTGAAAGACTTAATATCTGATACAATTTATACACTTTTGCAAAGAACGCTATTTGGTTGACTGTCTCACATTTTAGAATACCATCCCACTAAATAGAATTGCCCTTAAAAGCAACAACTGTCAGCGTGCCATCGTTACCTAAGAAATAATATAAAAAAAGTAGACAGAGTTCAGGTGATTTTAAAGTAGAAAACTAAACTAGAATATGTAAAATAGGACTCCACAGACAGCAGTCAATCTGCTATTAATGAAGGAATTTATATTCCTCAGCGGTATAACTGATATTGGGAAACGCAACTGCAGCGCATATTCCGTAAGAGCCAATGCAGGTCAGAAACACAAAATGTATATCCTCAAATCTTCGCCATCTTCACCAAGATCGCTTAGAGAAGATAACAAGGTAAGCGAACACTTTCATGGTTTCATTTTTTACCCTCTTCGCATGTTACTTGCTGATGACCCAGTCAAGCCTTATGTAGCTTTACACAACGATCTCTGAGTAACGCACCATTAAAGGCGTTTGTTCCCGTCTGTATTGATTTCTGGCTGATAGTCATCGACAAGCATTCTCAACACGGAGTTCCTAGTAATAGCTGACATTGTCTTAATGCTGAAGACTCCAAATTAAAAATGAGACATGCGATTCTTAGTCAAATGTTATTCAACTAGAACAGCCATCTCAGCTTCTTATTAGAAGATCATAACAGAATAGTCAGTGAACATTTTAGGGGAGATATGAGTATCAAAGTTTTTTTTGTATTTCGAAATTTTCCTTGTCCTACTTATATTCACAAGGGTCCAGAGAATCTTCGTTGTTAGATAGACTGATCTACTGAACCGCTTAATCTATACCAACCGCATCATCGTAGCTTCATTTCATAAGTGTGGCTTCATTTCGTAGAGAGTATTAATTTTCACACCTTAAAGCAAACTTCACGTCTATGATGTGATGTGATGTGACGTTCATACATTCATTTGAAAAATATATTTGAATTGATACATTCATACTACGAGTATATACACCTATAAAAGATCAGCTTCCAGCTTAATCGACTAATCAAACTTTTTGATTAATCAATATGAGAGGTGATTTTTTAAAAGCTTTCGGATTTGATTTGAAAAAAAAAAACATAAAATTTTGAGAAATGTATGTAATCTGTATTTGAGTCGATAGAACGATCTATATAATTCAATATTTAAAGATGATTTCATGTCAATGGGGACCGCGGCTATACCGCAAATACACTTCATATGCTGGTCCAATTTTGGGATACTCTTTCCAACATATCGGCCGATATCACACGAATAATTTCTGCAATATTGTCTTCCAGTGCATCAACTGTTGCGGGCTTGTCCTTATAAACATCAGCCTTAATATAGGCCCGAAATAGTCTAAGAGCGTTAAATCGCACGATCAAGACGGTCAATTGACCGGCCTCAAATGTGAATTCGCCTCTCAATTGGGCCATTTTCTCGCATGCTGCGTGGCATGGTGCACCGTCTTGTTGAAACCACATGTCAGTCAAGTGCAGCTATTAAATTTTTGGTGAAAAAACAATTTCTAATCATCGGACGGTAGCGCTCGCCATTCACAGTAACGATCCTGCCGGTCATCAACTACATTGGCGGATACAGCTGCGATATTTTCCTCTGTCCGCACTCTACGTATGCGTGTTGGTGCTTCAGTGTAAATGTAAATTGGGTGCGAAATGCAGTCACAATATTCCGAATAGCCGCCTCTGAAAGTCGCCTAAACTGACCAGAAAATGGATGAAGTGCGCGGCGCACTTTCTTAGCCGAGCATTAATTTTGATAATAAAGTTCAATAATCTGCAAACGTTATTCGTTTGCGAAAAATGTTAAGCAACATTGATTATTTCGTTTGAAAAATTTTACAACTGATCAGGGCGACAATGATCAGGACGACAATACCACGATTTATAACAAATTTATCGGTTTTATTGCCTTGAAATGAACAACATTGTTTTTCTTATAAAAACCAAAAAATTTAAAAAAAAAAAATTAAAACAAATGGACAACAAAATAATTTTAGGAGCTTGTACTGCAACGTATCAATTAATGCAAATCGCAGCTGCTGCGGAGGAGCTCATTGAAGACACACCTTCTGCAAAAACCACTCACTTTCATTTTATATTATATTTAAATTATTTTAATTATTTCTGGGCAGCAAACTTAAAATTAAAACCACAACGCCCAGAAATATCTGATCCGCTGTTGTTTGCAATTCCGCACGAAATAAGTGGTGCTTACATTATTTCGCAGTTGAAAAATATGTTGCCAGAAACATTTCGTATGTTTTCACAAGATGAACAGAGTATAACTTCGGCCATATTATTTTGCAATTATTTCACATGAATTTTTTTTATATGGCCTTTTGACAGCAGTTCGCACGAAATGATGAACAGAGTACCATGCTTTACAGGAAAACAGCAGAGCTGTCAAAAACAGTCTTGCCAAAAATAAAGTGGCTAAAAAATCACCCTTTACTATTTAAAAAATTAATTGATTAATTAAAAGTTCTGATTGATCAAAATACTAATTGAATAAATATTTAAAGTTTCGGTTAATCAAATTTGAAAAATTTTATGCAAAAAAAGAAACAAAAAGCAAAAAAATTTTAATTCTGGTAGAAAAACATAAAAACTCAAATTATTTAATTATTCAATGAAATTATTCAAAATGCAGCTAATACATACATACATATGTATGTATATATGTATGTACTCGTATATTAATCAGGTAGGATTAGTTTTGAATAATCATGAATATAAAAACTAAAATACTTTAATTAAACAAATAATCGATTAATGAGATTTTAATTAAACAGAATGTTTGAATAATTGATTAATCACATATTCCTAGTTATAGCTGGAATAATTCACTACATTCATTCGGGAGTCTGAAGGATTATTTGATCCCTAAATATTTGATTCTGAAAACTTTGGCTAGAATAATTTTATTCGGTTACGTAATAATTATATATAAGCAGCAGAACAAACGGATTTGAAGATAAACTTAATGTAGACTTAGAACGAGTTGCGGTATGGGCCGCCATAAATGGTCTAAGCCTTAACCAGAAAAAATCAAAATGTATGTTGCTTCATAAAAGATTGAATCGCATATTAGAAGCACCAAGATTCCATATCAACAACCAACAAATTGAAGTCGTTCGAAAAGTTAAGAACTTGGGAATTACATTCTATGACACGTTAACCTGGTCAGACCACATTTTCTACTCTCCGTAGCTTGTGGTCAACACAATTTTGTACCCCACTTAGGTTCCGAATGCCCTTGGTGAAAACTTACCTGAATCCTAAATTAACATATGCTTGTGAAATATTTTTAAACTGCGATACAAAAAGCAGATCGAAGCGAAATGTTACATTTAATAATATAACAAGATACGTCTTTGGCCTCAAATCCTATTGAAATCGTCAACACATCAGCTACTATTTTAAGCAAATTTGCGGGGTCCTCTCGATGACCTCATGAAAATAAAATCGCTACAAATGCTCCACAAAATAATCAGCACTCATCAACTCGAAGAAATGTACAATCGCCTTAATTTCACCGGATCTGAAAGGAACAAAACAATAATACCTATAAGATACCGTACGCTAATTTCGGACTGGCAATTCTTTATACCCACCATAAGTCTCTGGAATACTATCCCAGCAAACATTAGGGCAACAAGCAACGCATTGGTTTTTAAGGGGAAAATTTTTCAGTTCTATTCTCGAACGTAACTTTTTTTTGACAACTTAATTTATTATTATCAACTTTAATTCTTTTAAATTGCAACACTGTAATCTAAATAAATAAATAAATAAATAAATAAATAAATAAATAAATAAATTTTATTCCAATAATTCTTAAACAAATAATTTCATTTTAAAAAATTTTATTAAAATAATTTTATTCGAACGATTTCTATTTTAATAATTTTTAATCATATATTATAAAGGTTTTATTCGAATACTAAGTAATTGAGTAATTTTATTAGAAGTTCTGATTTGTATAATTTTGATTCGAATATTTTTTCATCGAATAATTTTATTCGAATAAAATAAGTTTTTCGAAAACAAAATTTCAAGTGAAACAAAATTTTTGATTTTTTGCCTATTTAGTTGAAAATCATAAAAATAAAATAAAAACCAAATAGAAAACACTTCCAGAAATTAGAACCACAGGTTGTAATTGCAGAGCGTCCAATAGATTGAATTGTCCGGTTCTAATTTCTGGACGGTTCGAATTTCTGAATGTTCGACTTTGTAAGATTCTACTGTAGTAAGGTTTTCTTTCACTTGCGATCCCCGTAAATAATTACCGTGCAATACAATCTTAGTATGGGGTGTTTCTGCACGCTCGCCAAAATTTCTTCACAGGTTGTGTTTATCTTTAAAAAATTAATTTATAAAAAAAAATTAACTACAGAGAAATTTTTCTTCCTATTCAATAGTCCAACTAGTTCAATTTTAATTGCAACAACCTTGCAGGGAAAATCCAAAAAACTTCTGACGTAATAAAATTATTTTAAAATTATTATTATTTTTTGTTTGTTTTATTTTTAATATATTGATATTAACGCATACAATGAATTTTGATCAATACAGGATCACCATCGTCACCAGCTTTGGAGACCAATATTATATTATATGGTAGCAAACACTTCTGAATTGTCAAGCAGCCTGCGGTACCAAACCATCAGTCAAACAACTATTACCAACCACTCTAGTTTAGAGTATTTTAAAATTTTGCCAGGATTTTTTTTAGCTTTTTGTTTTTTTTTTTTGAGATTCAGTTGTGTGTAAAATTTCAGAAAAGAAAAAATGTCATTTAAAAAGCAGACAACAGAAAATGCTGATCTGGTCTGTGCGAATATTTTATATTTCGCTTTTTGTTTCGGAGATTTGCTGTTGTTGTCTTTTTGTTTTTTATTTATTATTAATTTTTATCTCAGATTTGCCAACATTTTAATTTTACAAACGTTTTAATTACTACTGTTTTAAACAGTTGTTGCTTTGTTTGTCATTAAACTACCGGTATTTAGAATTAATTAATGCGATCAATAAAAGACGTTCATGCATTTAAGGTGTTTGAGAAATGAAATTAAATTGATTTCGTCATTTCATTTTAAACTTTTAATAATTGACGCGAGACATTTTGTGGTTTTTTTTGGGCCAAAATATAAAGCGGTTTTTAAGAATTATTTAAATAGAGGTAATAAAAAATGTGACACAGCAGATTTGGAATTTTTTTAACAATATGCAATCTATTAAAACAGCATTTAAAACTCTCACACCACTCTGCATTTTGTTTTGAATATTCATTTACAAACAAAGTTTGTCAAAAAATATGGCAAAAACTTTTACTTTCACCAAAATTTTTATTTCTTTCTGCTGTAGAAGGCTTTTTATTTAGAGAGAAAACCTTTACTAGGATATTAAATAATTAATATCACATTAATTGTTCACTTAATTTAAGATTGAACAATTTTTTATTAACAATTAAATCTGTAATTTTAGGGCGATTAGTCGATTAACTATATTTTTTATTTTTCTAGTATGTATTTGGACATATTTGATATGTTTAAGTTAATCTAATGAAATTAATCAAAACTTTTAAGAACTTTGAAAAATCAAACTGCGGAGTTATAGAAACCCAGCAATAGAAATAAAAACTTGGATATTAAGGATTGTTTTTGAGTTTCATTAAAACTAAATAATGAAATCATTTGAAACGTAAACATTTGGCACAAATTATTTTTCTAAAAGATTATTTTAAAAGGTGCCGATGAAACTTATTTGTAAAAGTACTTCACTTACATGTTTTTTATTAACATTTCGTCTTCTGTTTGATTTATTTAAAGAATTTTTGTGTTTGTTATTTTACAATTTTTTTACTCATAAAATCTCATTATAATTCATGTATTTTTATTTATTGAGTTTAAATAATTTGTGGAAAGAATTTTTTGATCGAACAGCCTATTAGTCCAAAACTACCCTACCATATAGAGTTTTAACCAAAACTTCAATTTAATTATCGAGAGTTTAACCGATTAAAAAATAAACCTGATTAATTGAACACCCTACGTAAGGCCAACAAATAGGTTTTCTTTGTATGCCAGCCCTATATAATTTTCAACTTCATTAGATAAGATTAGAATTCCGTTTGAAGAGAACCCTTCGCTGGATCACCAACAGATGGTCACTATAAAATAAGCAGCATGTCAATATTGCAAAGAATACAGCCTTGTGGCGGATGGACAGACGCGGACTTTTTTAGTATAAGTGGAATCATAAAAAAAATTACATATGTATTCTAGTAATTTGTTTGGATTAAATTTCATTCAAATAATTTAACACGAACGAATATTTTGTTTCATTTGCACTTAAATAATTTTTATTCGAATAAATTTATTCGCATATGTAAATTTTATTGGAATGATTAATTTTATTGAAATAATTTCATTCGAACAACTTATTTTTTGGTAGAATAATTTTGCACTAGCAATTCTTGTTCGAACGACTTTTATTCGGAAATTACCTCGTTTAGTTACTGCTCGAATAATTTTCCACGAATGTGTAAATTTTTGTTCAAATAATTTTATTAGAATAACTTAATTGAAAAATTTTATTCAATTGATTTTTAGCCCAATAATAAAGTTTTTAATCGTATATTTGAATGATTTTATTCGAATACTTATTATTCGAATATTTATTTTTCGAATATTTATTATTTTCGAATATATATTATTCGATCATTTATGATTCGATCATTTATTATATTTGTTATTCGATTATTTATTATTCGAATATTTATTGCTGGAATAATTTGGGTTCGAATATTCTTGTTTTATTCAAATAGATTTTCAACAAATTTCTAAAAACTTAAAAAAAATTATTTGAATACTGAGGTTTTTATAAAAACTTAAGTGCATCGAGTAGAGTGCTGACGAATTAGGTCTGTCCTGCTTCTCTTTCCTTTCATGCTTCTTTACTCCAGGATTTCGATCCCTTATTTTAACGGCACGCGCCGGTTCTTGGCACTTTTCCATTCAAAATTGGGTGGACACAGCGGAGAGAGCAGTTTGGTTGCATTCACAGTTTTGAGTGATTTCTTTGGTTTTAAATTTATCGAGTGTAATTTGAACCTAAACGGCAGCCGTATTAGCAACCTCACGGATTTCAATACCTTCAAACCACGTACGAACAATTGCATATTGATGTGCCCTTGTCACCTGTATTAGAATTTTGGTCAAATTTATAAATTTCAATGAGTTTTAGAATTTTTGGTGAATTAAGAAAAAATAACGTTTTTTGTATTTACGAACTTTTGATATTTTGGTAAAATTTCTATGTTTGGATAATTTTTTTTTTTTGTTTTGTTTTTTAACTTTTTCCGCATTTTATCAAAGCAAAACAAAAACAAATATTTAAACAATTTTAGCGTATCTTAAGGAAGACTGTTGCTAAGAGCTTAACTTTTTCCACCTTCCTACTGTATTTGCTCAAGATTTCAGATAAAAAGATATAAAAAGAAATTATTGATAACTTCTGTTTATTATAAACAAACAATTTATTTATTTTCTCTCAGTTTCTAATAAAATTTATAATAAATAAACAAATATTTAAGTCAATAAAAAACATTAACAAAAATTAGAAACTAAACAAATTTTAACATTTAAAAACGACACTAATAATAAAAATATTTCATATAAATTGATCTGTGTAAATATTTTTTTGTTGTATTTCTTTAATGTTTAATTCTATAAATTAACAAAATAAATACCAGTACATTTGTTTATTTGTATAAAAAAAAAAGAAATCAATTTGGCAAATATTTTGAAAACTTGCATTTTTATGTATGACATTTTCAAAATTTCGTTTTTTGTTTTAAATAATTAAATAAAAAATTTTATTACAAAAAACAGCTTTAGTATATTTTCTTTTCTTTTTCATAAATAAATAATAAATCAAGTCAAATTTTGTTTAACTTACACACACGTACATAAAAGTATGTGAACATGTGTCCGTAAATGTTTTTGTTTTAATAATTTTAATACACATATACATTTGTTGTTTTTGTTTTTTAATATAATTAGTTATAATTTAATTATAATTAATCAAGATAATTATCTTTCTTTTGTAGTTTTCAATTTTACTTAATTTTTTTTGTATTCTAATATTTACTAAATATTTTTCATGTTGCTGTTGTTGCTGCTGCTACTGAATTATTGAAAATTTTGTTTATTCCAAACATTTATTTTTCTTTTCCTATTTTTCTTTTGGTTTGTTCCAGGAAGTTAAAGTGGAATTTGTGGAATATATTATTATACATTATAAGTGTGTGTTATAGATACGAAAATTTATTTGAATAAAATATCAGATCGGCCAATAGACTATTTATTCAATTTTGTAAAAGTACTTTAAGAAAAAAAATTTTTAATGAATTTATATTAATTTTTTTTTTGGAAAAAGAACTGCTTTGAAAAAAGTCTGTTTTCTTTTGTTTAAAATTCCTCAATAAGTAGTAAATTCCTGAAAACATTCCCTTTTTTTAAATAAAATATTTTTTTTTGGAAAAAGGACATTTAAAATATACATTTTCTTGAGAATATTATTCTTTTGAGGAAAACTGTAATTTTAAAAAGTAGATATTGAAATTATGCGTTACACGTTCTGCAAAAACACGTATTTTTTTGTCTAAAAAGGGGCTTTGAATAGAAAGTATCTCTGTTGAAAATATCTCTTTGGAAAACGTTATTTTAAAAAAAAACTGAAAAAGAACATTTGTTTTTACAAATAAAAATATTCGTTTGAGAATTTATGTTGAAACAGTAATAAAAAAACTCAAAATAGTATTTGTTTTCAATACAAACTCCCAACCAAAAATTTTTATTTTATTTTCAAAAACAGACAGCAAATATTTTGCAAAAAAATCAAAAGAATATTCAGCCCAATTATGAATTAAAAAATTTCCCGGGAAATTTCTCCCTTTTCCCAAAAAGGGGCTGTTCACATATAATATGCGAACAATTGATATGTGAACATATATGTGAACAGTTCCCTTTTGGGAAAAGGGAGAAATTTTCCGGTGAATTTTTATTCATAATTGGGCTGATTATTGTGAGTAAAAAGAAGTACTCGTATGTACTTTGAAAAAAGTTGTTTCTATTCAACAGGGGTACTTTTTTAAAAAAGTGCCTTTCATGGAAAAATTAATAATATTTTAAATTTTTCATAAAAAACGATTTCAGAAAAAATGTTTTTTTACATAAAATTATTTTTGAAAAAAAACATCTAACAAAAAATACAAAAAAAACCTTTTGAAAATAAAGTTTTTCTGTAACAATATTTCCGAAAATGTATCTTTATATACTTAATATATATATTTAATCCTTTCAATCCCGCAAGGAGCATAAGGCCGTCACAAGATTATTCCAATAGGTTGGACCCGATGCACGATTTTTAATTTCATTCCAAAATACCAAAATTTGTCTTTGGGACAATAATTTTTTTTACCAAAATGAATATTTCTGCAGAAATATATAAATTTTTACAACAAAACAAATTTTGCGGAGTAGTAACTGTTTGAAAAGAGTTTCCAGGGAAGTTATTTTACGACTGTTTTGTATAAACTTATTTTGAATTGTTTAAGAAAAAAAGGAACGTTTTCAAAAGAGTAAGCTTAGGGAATTTTCACAAAGTTAATTTTACAAGATTTTGGAAAACACAATCATTAGAAAAACTAGTTTTGAAAAAAAAAAAATTTTTTTAAAGACAACAATTTCGGTAAATCGAACTTTTTGAGAAAGTGACTTTAAAAAACACATTTTTAAACAAAGTGTGTTTTCTTTCAAAAAAGTTTTACATAAGAAATACTTTGTTTCGAAATATTTGTGGTTTTTGAAATATTTATGGTTTTGAAAAAATTTAAATATTTTTAATTTGAAAAAAAAGTCTTTTGCAAAAAATACTATTTTGAAAGAATCAACATTTTTGTACAAAATAATTATATTCTATAAAAATAAAGTGGCTTTTGTAAAAGTACTTTTTACGAAAAAAATACATTTTTTAAAAGCGTACCATTTTGAATATCTTTTTTAGCATTTTTTCAAAATTATTTTTCTTGTGTAGAAAAATTGTGAAGAAAAATTTGTTTAGCAAAAATTCTTTCCTGGCTTCCGGATTATTCTGGGACTAACTCCTCCCTCTTACATTCAAAACAAAACAAAATTATTTAATTTTGTTTTAAATAGTTTTCGGTGATAAATGTTGATAGTGTTGAATTAAAGTTTTGAACTGCAAATATTTTTTTTTCTTAATTATACGTTTTGGTTTTTGGTTGTTTGTTACACTGTTTCCATTTTTGTTTGCTTCTGTATTGATTTCTATTTTTAGTAATTGTGAAGGACTAAACTCACTATCTACATACATACAGTTTTATTTCGGCGGCTGTGGGTGTGCACAAATATGATTTCTATTTAACACCAGTGACTGTAACTAACTATTCCATAAAATAACTAAAACTACGTCGCTTCTTTTTAGTGTTGTGTATAGATTTTGGCATGGTTTTCAACCTTAGTTACCCGGATTTGATCCAGCGATCTATTGAGTACTCAAGAGCGGATATCCATCTGAAATGTAACAGAAATATGGAAGTGTTATTAACAAATAAAACTTTGAAACTTCTAAACAGAACAGCCATTTCAAAATATGCGTTTGTGATTTTTTTTTATCATTAATTTTTAATATTTTTTATTCTTATTTACTGCCAGTCGCAGGATTTCCCACATATTCGTTCTTTCGTGCTATTACATTGAAAACAAAAACAACATTTTAGAAAATTACGAATTTAACGACATTTTTTTCCATCAAATAAACTTTTTTTCGCTTTTATACAAAAAGTAGGACTATTTTTAATTTTTATATTAAAAAGAATTGAAGAAAATATAAGTTCGACTAATTACTAATAAACACTCACCCCAATTATAAATATTCGCAAGGAATTTGTTTCATGAGGAAAGGTTTTTCTCGAGAAAAAATCTCACCCTTTTGTTTGTGAGGAAATTTTTTTAAGGAAAAGCCAAAGTTAAATATATTTAGAATAACTTATTTTTTAGCTTTTTATTTTTTTCTCCCTTTTACACGACTTATAAAAGCGGACTAAAAAGTAAAATGGTGGAATTTTCATTCATAATAATGGGAGAAAGGGAAAAGGGGAAAAATTTCACGAGGAACTTCTGTTTATAATTGGGCTGATTAATTATTTAATTCTTATTATTTTATCTAAAACAAAACGAATTATGTATCGAAATTGTTCAATATTTTTAAAGTCAATAATAGATCGATGGTTTCTGTTGACAATTAGATGGCTTAGAAGGGCAAAGAAACAGCTTCTTTGTTTTATTATTGAAGTACAAAATGGATCTTTGCTTCTCTTAAGTAAATGTATGACGTTTTCGTTTCTAAAAAATTTATAACATATCGTCGGCTTAATATGCAAACTTGCTAAATGCACTTTATAATTAAATTGAGATGTTGATGACGTGCGGTAGAGAAAAATACGCCTGATCGACCAGCATGTAAATTTTCTTCAATTTGAGTCTTGAAGTGCGTAAAAAGGTTTTATAAGAACAACACCTAAATTCATTCACAAAAAAAAATTTTTAAGAAAAGCTGCGAAATCCAGTACATGATTAGTTCAGTGTTTATTTTATTAACTCCAATTTAGCTGTTTTTTTGCGGAAACATGGGCAGTACTCTAAAGGTACGGTCGCACTTCGCAAATATTTGCCCAAAAAAACGTAACCACTACTTTTGCTTAGGGTTAGTGTGATTTAACTTGGTTTTTATATCACAAAAAAAAAAAAAAAAAAAAAAAAGTTCTTCCAGTTTTTTTTTGAATGCTGCGTCTGGTCGCAGCAGTTTGAATTCACCTAAGCACCGTTTAAAGTGCTCAGTTAGAATAGAGAATCAAAAGACTAGTTATTCGCTTAATCAAATTGATTCTGATTTTAATGCTATTTTTATAGCGTTTTTAATAAATGCGGAATTAAAGAAAATGCAAATTTAACTTTTCTGTTGGTCACGTTTTTTTCGTCAAATATTTGGTAAGTGTGACCGTTAGAACTAATACATCTTTCGACATCATTTTGTTTTCATGGATTTTTTTTGTTGTATTCCGCTTAAAAACTTTCATTTTATGATTATTTTTAATTATTTAGAAGATATATTAATGATAAGATATTTTTGTAATTACGTGTATTTTTTTTAATAAAAACTAATTGTGAAACTAGAAAGAAAACCTGCTATCTCTCTCAAGTTGCAAATAGGAAATATAACAAGTTTTTCGTATCTCCTGTAAAATACACTGAAAGGGAGTTAGCTGGTTTGCATATTAAGCCGACGATATTTCAAATTTTTATTCTAGAGAAATTTAACTTAACTTATTAACCTTGAAAAAGACGAAATTCATTTTCATTTCTTCAAATAAGGACAACAAATATTTGCAATTTCTTTCCAAAAACCATTAAATTTAAAGATGGCACAATTTCAATATCAGCCTGCAATTTAAAACTCTTTCAAAAAACTCACCTCTTCTTTTCCATTTCGGATTCGGTGTAAAAATAGTAATGCCTTAATTTGGGTTCAGGTGGTACAATTTCAAAAGAGTTCTTTTTACCCGAAGTGGCAGCCGACATTGAAGAGACTTTGTAGCCGTGCAAGCAAACCATGCCTATACAGAAAATTAGCAACGATTTTATTATCTTCAGAGTACATATTAATATGTCTACTTACCCAAAGCTGATTTGGAATTGGCATCATGAAAGAAGTATAGACAGGCGTCTTTCAAAACACAATAGCGCTTAGACCAGCCACACCATTTAGAGCCCAATTTCATTAAATGGCCGAAACAATCGGGTCTTGAAATGCTACTGGGCTGTTTATACAGATTTCGGGCACTGTGAAGAGAAAATATAAAATAATCATTATCCTTTTTGTTGGTTACCGCAAACAACAACAAAAAACTTGCCTTTTATCCAGCCATTGATTGTCTTGGTTGGCTGCTTTCTTTAATATATTTATCCAGCGACTGGCCAACTCCTCATTATCGGCGGCTACATACATGGGTATGCCCTCGCCCGAATCAACTTTAAATGCATGTGATTTGCCAATTTTAGGCGGGCATGGTTCCACAATGTGTTTGGCCATAATCATGGCACCCACAGGTTGAGTGTCCTTAAAAAACGGAATGGTGTTTTCAAAAACATATTTCTTTGTTTTTACTTATAGAGAAAAGAAGTGGTTAATGTGATCGATTATATTCGTATTACGATTGATTTATATAATTGTAGCGACATTGTATTATTGTCATAGATAGTCATAATTGTGGCATATAATATGTGAAATAATTAGTTTATAATTTAACTGCCATGATAAGTTTTGCGAACTGTATTGTTGTACTGGAAAGTTATTTAAGCGAGGCATCAATTTGTTTATTAAATGGGAAATTATTTTAATAAGGAAACTCTTCTTAACACTGGGAACTACACCATCTCATGTAATTAATTATTTAAGTTCCGAACTCAAGCCTAATTAAATAACTATCAGTTTGATAACACAGTACAACATACAAAAAAATACTAGTGCTCTGGCCGAGGGGACCAAAAAAATTTACGCAGGTCGGCATTTTAAGGGTTAACATGTAGCCCTGTTTTATATAAGGGGGTGGATGGGTTAAAGTTTCCCTCTTTTTGCAAATGTTTATTATGATTCGGCATAGGGAAACCTGTGAACCTTCCTGCCATTTTAGGGATAAAATGTGTTCAGCAAACTTATGGAAAAAAATATGGAAAATACTTTTGCTGAACATTTTAACCTTCCAACTTTTCAATTAAAGGGAATTTTGTAACCCTTTTTAAAAAAAGACACAGTTGAAGAAGTAGAAGAGTGTTAAAATGCTCTACAAGAATATTTTTCGCATAAAATTATACTATAAGTTTTCTGAACACATACCATTCCTAAAATGAAAGATACACCTGTCTTGCTATGCCGCTTCAAAATAAAAATAAAATTTTAAAAGGGGGAACTTCTAGTCCCCCAAAATGATATTGGTTGAAACGTAAACTTTTAAAAAGCTGAAACTCCTTTTTTTCTCTGATCTGCCAGAATCAGTTGTTTTTTGGAATAAACTTGGTATTTTTGAACAATTTAATAGTTTTCTTCATAAGACATTTATTTCTCAGCCGCAATCATATTTTTGGTAAGAACGAAGTTCTACTCACACCACCCAAGTTTTTAGACTTTTACTTTCACGCGTATTCGGCAAATAAAAATATTAAAGCTTAGAAAACTTTTGAATCTTAAGTGGAACATAATATAATTTGAACTGAACATATTATTAAAGACCTGAAAAGAAGAACTCCATAATTTCCACAGCCATTATTATTATTGCAATTTACATACATGACACTATAATAGTTTTCATTGTCACATCATAACCAAGCTTTTTCTCGTCGTGTATAATGCCAAAGCTTACTTACCTCTTCAGTCTTGTAATAATATAAACAATTGTCGGAGCGCAAAACAAACCATCTTTGTACCCACTTTTTGGTATTGGGAGATCCCTTGGCCTGGCCACTTTGCCTCCACAAATACCCACTGTAAATAACTTGTATCGGTGGTTCTTGTTGTTCATTCAAAAGAACGCCCAGAGTACGAGCCACTTCTAGCTCTAATTTTTCACAACCATCATGTGCTATTTTCACCACTTCCGTGTGATGTTTATCAAGAACTTTTACACCATTTACCGAAATTATAATGTCGCCCACTTCTAGACCGGAACTTTCAGCCGGTGTGTCTGGTTCTATGGCTGCCACAACTACCGGCTTCGAGCCATGTATGCGAAAGCCAAACTCTCCAGAATCACTTTTGACCACAACGGTCTTGTCAACTCCTAAAATTTTAAAATTATTTACTTAATGTTCAGTGGTGTGTTTAGTTTGCCAAAGAAGAAAAAAAAATTGTTGAGCTACAAATTTGTTTAAATGTTCAGCGATTGGAAATAGTTTTTATACCATATTCGCCTTGTGTTAACTTCGATAGCACATGACCTTCTCTGGCCCATACCAGAAGCATTAACTTTAAAATCTCCTCTAACCTTCGCCTTAGCGAATTATGAGCTGAATTCGAGGTGATCAGTTCTAGAATAAAAATAAAACGTAGGTCAAGATTTTCAATTGAAGTTGATCGACAGATTGTGTTCCAATAAAATTTCTATTTTTCTTTCTTTTAAATTACGCACCCAACATTTTAATTTGTGTGTTCTAGTTACTTTAGTTGCTGACGATGTTGTAATAGTGCCGTGATCATGTAAATTTCTATTTAGTTTATTTCAAGTCTTTCACATGCGTTTTAATTTTTTTTTAATGAAACTTTTTTTGTTCTTGTTTATTTTTACCGAGGTAAATAGTTCTGATGTTTTTTTGTAATTTCTTATATTTTTAAAACTATAACAATGTGTCTGCTGTCTGCCCCATGCGTTAGAATGTCGATGACTACATTGCGTTTGTACTAAAAGTGTCTTACAGACCTCTTGATTTGCCACGAATTCTCTAACGAAAAAAAAGTAATTCTTTCTCGTGCAACAACAACTATAGAAATACATTTTGTGTGTGTATTTTGAAAATAGAAAAGTTTATCAACTTTATTAGCACGATCGATACGGTTTGATGTTTGTTCTCTTGCTCTGAATGGCGGTCATAAAATTATGTGTGTGTTTTCTTTAGACCCGATTCACACACATTAAGTTTTCATAAGAAATGTTTTCTAATATCTTTTTTATGTAAACTTGCCTTTATTGCTAAATTTCTATTTCGATTGTTTTGTCTAAAATAACGTATGACCTAAAAAAGTTCGAGTACAAGCAAATATATCCCTTTCTACAACTATTTTCGCTCTCTCTCTTCGCAACAACTCAAACTCGTTGCTGTGAAAAATTGTTGCGTGTAAAATGCGAGTCAGGAATGTACGCGCTCAGTGTCTTATTAACATAATGCTCCAAAATTAGATACACGCGCTAAAATACCGGGTATGTAAACTATTTCCCTCGCTGCTTTATTGATTGGCGTGCCCAGTATTCGTATTCATGTGTATACTCGCAAAAAAAACTAAACCAAAAACACAATTAATCTTTTACCGAATGTATCACTCTTTTGACGATGATACATTTCCAAAGTACAACGTCTTTGCACCAAACGATGTAGTATAACTTGGTATTTAGAATAAAAGCTTTTTTCCGATTCTGTAGATGAACGTCGACAACGATTTTTTTCTGGAACAAATAAGTATTTCAATTTAATGCCATTTAATTTTTATATGATCAAGAGAGTCTGTGGACTTACCCAGTGATTGATGATCTAGTTGGGCCCATATATCGGAATCGGTCAACCGGGTGTATCGCGCTGTCTCGTAATGACCAATGTAGATAGTTTGCTGTTTGGTCTCATTGGTGATTTCGGGCAGTATGCAGGGACTTGAGCCCGCTGGACGCAAGTTTGGCGTGGTCTTCTTAATGCACTCTTGATTACGTTCCTCGCTCTAAATAAAGAAAAATGTTAAAATTGTATTTAGTATATTATTTATTAAAATTGTTTGTTAATTTCTTGAAGCAAAAAAAAAATGCGAAATTATGTCCGTCGAAAATTATTTCAATAATTTTTATTAGAATTATTTCATTCGAACAGTTTTTAATCAAATAACTGCAATATGAATAATTTCATTCCAATTTGTTTTTAACAATTTTGTTCGAATAACACTTATTCGAATAGTTTATATTCGTAATTATATTACAATAGATTTTTGTAAAATTTTATTCTATTAATTCGATGCCGAATAATTTCCATTCGATTAATTGTGTATGGGTAGTAGTTAATCGAAAATATTTTGTCTGAATAATTGAAATGATCTGTATGCGTATAATTTTACTAAAACTGTTTTTATTCAAATCATTTTGTTCGAATAATTCCTATTTAAATGTATATTTTCATTCGAATGATTTTAATTTAAATAATTTCATTCGAACTATTTTTTATCAAAAGAATTTTGCTCAAACAATTTTTTTTTCAACAATTTTATTCCTATTTTTTTTTCAAGTAATATTTTTTTAGTAATAGCGTTTTAATAAATTTTAAACGATTAATTATTATCGAATAATATAAATACGAATATTTTTGTGCAAATAATTTGTATTCGAATAATTTTATTCAATATTTTTTATTCATAAATTTGTATTTGATTAATTTTATTAGAGTAATTTTACTTGTGTAAATTTTTAGTCAAATAATTTTACTTCTTCATTATTTAAGCCAATAATTTTATTCGAATACACAATATTTACACAAATGATTTCATTCCGAAAATTTTTATTCAAATATGTATTTTCTTTCGTTTAATTTTAGTTTTAATTTTTTTTTAATCGAACAATTGTTTCAAATAATTCAAATTTTATTCAATATTTTTTACTCGTAGATTTAGATTTCTATATTTTTATTTGAATAATTTTATATGCATCATTTTATTAGATTAATTTTAGTCGTGTCGATTTCACTTCTATAATTTTTATGCAAATTATTTCAATCCGATAATTTTTATTCAAATACGTATTTTTATTCGATTAATTTTAATTTAAAGAAAATTTTAATCAAATAATTTTGTCAAAAGACGTCAATTAAAAATTGATTTTTTACATTTTTTTCAAATTACTCTGTGTAATTTTTGTACCAATAATTTCATTCGAATAGCTTTTATTCCATGCCATTCGTATACAATTTACTGGAATAATATTTTTCGAGTTCTAGTATTTAAAAAAGTTATAATCGATTAATTTCTTTCGAATAAATTTAATACGAATATTTGTATACCAAAAGAAGTTTTTACAAATAATTTTTCTCGAATATTTTTCGTTCAAATAATTGTATTTAAAACATTTTATTTGATTAATTTTATTTGAGTGATTTTATTCATGCCAACTTTATTCGAATAATGATTATATATCTAAGCAGAGGCAGCTAAAATCCTTAAACATTTGTGAAAGAACTTGGGGGGCAAATTAATTAATTAAAAAAATAATATTCTATAAATTCTATAAATCATTTTATTGGAACAGTTTTAGTCGAACAATTTTATTCGATTAATTTGTATGAAAATAATTTTATTCAACTACATGTATAATTTCTCCGAAAATTATTTCGTTGAATTAATTTTTATCGATTTAATGGTGATTGATTCAAAGCTTTTTTAAACTTATCAATTGTCATTTAAATAAAATCGAAGCTTAATAAAAATTAAACCTCCACTTCTTTTTAACATGCATTTGTGCTCATACCATACCATACCTTGGCTCTAACATTCTCCTTTTTGCTCTTATAATGGCGACCCCTTTCATTGTGGTATCTTTCCTCCGACCGAAAACGTTTATCCATTTTCTTGTAGAGCCTCTGAGGTGTCTTGCTTGTTACTGGCGAATCGGCAAAATCGGACGGCGGCTTAACAATATCCGGTTCGTTGTCTATGTAAGGTAAAGATTCTACCGAATCGCCACAAGCTACACTGGGCTCCTCAACCTCTTTGCCACAGTGCGAACAGTGGCCACTGTGAGGCTCGCCATGATTGCCATCAGCTTCGCTGTAAAATACAGAATCGGAACCAGGCGACACTGAACGATTGAGAGACTCAATTGATTTCGCTTTCAATTGACAAGTTTCCGATGCTGATTTTGCATAAGTTGGGGTCAAAGTTGAGGCAACCTTAGATCCTATAAGAGGTTGATCTTTCACTGGGCAGGCCATTGCACTTTCCACTTCTGGCTTCTGAAAGGGCGGGGATGATTTGGGAGACACAGCTGTCGACATGCTAACATCCAACAGCTTCTCGTTGTGACCTTGGGGAGAGAGACTAGTCGCATTTGGCTTACGTTGTTTTGTTATAGCTTCATCACGCGAAGAACGTCGTAGTTGACGACGTATTTTAGGACGGAAACGTTTCATTTTTATGGGACTAGTCGACTCAGCCAGGACACTAGAGATCTTTTGCCGTTCGGGTGATTTCTTCAATTGTTCTCGTTTGACTGGACTGGTTAAAGCACGCATATTTTCTTTTTCTATATCGATTTTCATAGAAGTTTTTCTCCGCTTGCGGTCTTCCTCCTGCCGACTTCGGCGTAACTTGATTTTATGATAGTCGTCATCATGTGGACTTTCATAGTAACCAGATGAAGAATAACGCATTTCACTTTTTTCCTCATCCGAAATAGACTCCATTTTGGTGCGCACTTGCTCAGGTCTTTGGGCTAAAGGTGATGTACCAGCAACTTGCATTGCTAAAGGTGAACTTTTCCCTTTATCAGGAGTTTTTCCATCACCTCCCACATTATAACTGCCCGACGATGTACTGCTTACAGAATGGGTGGGTGATTTTTTAGGAACATCGACTGCTGTTAAGGATAAACTTAGATTCAATTCCATTTTAGACTTCGATTCTCGCCGTCCTTCTCCAATTTGTAATATATCTTCTGTTAACATTTCCGCCTTGGAGGAATATAAAGACGAAGCACTTTCGAATGAAGACTCTCCATGACTTTTGTCCATCTGGGAGCTTTGGGTAGAGGCTGAATTTTAAAATTAAAAAAGAAAATGTTATTAACATTTGAGTCTTTAGGATGGCACAAACATGTATCTTGTAATTATTTATATGGAAGCATTCCAAGCTGAGCTTTAACTTGGCACACACAAAGCATCATCTTACATCAAGCAACAACATCAATTACCATCTATTATGGTCCAAAAAAAAATAAATAAATAAATTATAATAAAACAAAATTAAAAAGGACATTCACGTGTTAGCTTGTTTAAAATAAATAATACATGAACAGAAAAAACTCATATTAGCGTTATTCAGTGAACAACTTTTGATTAAATCAAAAGAATCTCCTTTTGGAATCATACATCACATCACAAATAACATTTAACCAACTTTGATTTAACTACGACTATAATTTCATTTCATTCGTTTTAGCAATCGAACGAACTATCGTGCTCTAATTTCAGTTTGAATTTGACATTTACGATTAGTGGGAGTAAGTAGGAGTAGGAGTAATATTAAAATGATGGTCTTATATTCAAACCTGGTACTTGTGTAGTTGATGATGAGCTTGTAGTGGTTGTGGTTAAGGTTGTCCTCATACCTGGCGTTCGCCTAGAAGTATCAGTACATGTGGCATATTCCTCGGTATTCGTATTGGTACTACACTCAGAGTTGTCCGCATTGCCGGTAAAACTTTTTGGCAACTCTGTCATGGACGACAGGCCTAATGAGATGTCCGATAATCTAAAATATTTAAAATACTTAGAATTATTAATACATATTTTTTTGTTTAAATAAATTTAGGAGTGAGAACCTTCGCTGTTCTTTCTGAGGAGTTAAAATGATACTCTTTCGGGGTGAAGCTTGCAGTGCTTTGGAGCTTGGTCTGCTTAATGTTGAGCTTTTGCCAAATGAGGGTGTAATTTCAATGGAGGGGGAAATTAATTTTAGCTGTGCGGCTGCATAAAGTTTGGGCTCTCTTTCACTTCGTGGTGTTAGCGGTGAGCGTGATTTCATACTCAATGAAGCCTGACTAAATGTGGGACTTTGATCGGTAAATTGTTCTTCGAGATCCAAAGCATCTGTGTCCACAGAACTTCTCTGTTGATGCTGCAATAGCAGATGTTTGCGCTTAGTTGAAGGTGTTAGTAGAAGGTTTGAGTTGTAGGAAGCCTCTGATCGTTGCTCTGCCGTTAACACAGTAACCTCAGATTCATTCCAATGACCGTCTGAATGATCTCTGGTTACATCATTGGCCAATGAATCCGAAGACGGATAAGTAGAGGCATGACCAATAGGCTCTTCCCTTAAGGGACTTGGAGGCGCTGAAATTCCAGATCCCCTGCCGTCCTTTTCTTCCTGTTCACTACACTCAGCTTCCTGAACGTCGGGAATGTTGCACATACACGTCGGTATATTTTCGTATACAGGATCTATTTGCTGTTCCTCACTGCGATCACTGTCTATTGAGAGTGAATCCAAAGGCTCACCAGGGCCATAATACTCCTCTGGCTGTTGCGACTTTTCGATGTTCTTTAGCAACTTCTTTCTAAAGGGCTTAATTTGAAAGTCAGAGTTTGTGTATGGTTTGAAGTCAATTATAATCTCTTTCTCATCAGACATGTCATCTCTGAAAGATTTGCGACCAAACCGGCGTGATCCCTTATCCGAGGCATAGTCCAAATCGATAAGTTTCTCTGTTTTAACATAAACCGGCATAGATTGTCGCCGTATGTCGTCTCGGCGAAAGGGGCAATCGTTCTCAGCTTCCGTAGTCACTAACATGGATTTGCGGCGATTCGTCTCATTAAACTCTTTGGGAAATGTTTGTGTTGTAGCCAAAGAATCGTCATCATCGTTGTGGCAATATTCTTGGGGTGGAGGCAAAAGATCCGAAGTAAAGTCTGAGGAACCATCCGCCATTAGCTCGGAACATTCTGTGATATGCTTGCAGACATCTTGAACATTGTGCATGTCTCGTCGAGGCAAACTATGAAAGTCAGTGTCTAAGCGAAAACCACAAGCTCTGCGTGGCAAACTATTGCTCTCATACGAAAAGGAATCTTCCTTTTGCATTGTTGCATGTTCTCTTGTGGGTTGTGGCTGTTGATAGTACAGTTCGTGGTTGGTGTCATATTCCAGAGGAGGCGGTGGCTGATAATAAGTGAAATTACTTTCCAGGGGAGATTTTGGCGGTTCTTCTGATTGTGTACGATATACGAGTTCATGGTCGGCTGTAGAAGCTTCATTTGTTGCTTTCTGATGCCGGTTATCGTACGGAATTTGAGACAAACTTTTGGCCAAAGGTTTGCCATTTTGCATGCCATTTGTCTGGGCACCTTGTGACACTACTTTTACACGATTTATGGTTCTGGGACTCAAAGCCAAGTTCCGTTCAAATTCATTTTTGCGTACATCTGTTTGTGTAGCTTGTGTCTTCATGGCATTACGGAATTTCTTTTCCACTACAATTACCTCGGGACTGGGTGGTGGTAGCGGCGCTAGGCTGCCGCCTGGTGTCATTGAACCAACATTGAGGGCAGACATGTCATCCATCAAAGGTATCGCAGCCATAAGAGTTGTATGCTGTTGTGCTTGCAGATGTGGTTCAGCAACATAAGTAGGAACATAGGTGGGTTGAAGGTGCGCCATGTGATGCTGATGTGCGTGGCCAATCTGATGTACAGGAACTGTAGCCTGAGGCAGCATATGTATGGTGGATGTCGATCCCATAATGGCAGTGATAGGTGGTCCACAAATAGGCATGGTCTCATAGTATACACCACTGGGACCTAAAGCTTTCTTCCCTCCAATTAAACGCTCTTGTGATTGGGCCGTTTTCATGCGGCCCGAAGAACGAAACCCCACATTGAAATCATCAAAAGAGGTCAAAGTGTGAGAGCGGGCAAAACTCACATGTTTGGTTCTGCTAAAAAGACAAAGGTAGCAATTATTTGTTTCCTAAATTTATCAAAAACACACTCACCTGGGAGTTGTAGGTGGTCCAGAATGTTGCTGCAAGCCTGTAGTTACTCCAATGTGAGAAGGGCAGTGATATGAGCTGAATAAAATTAATCAAACTACAAGTTCTTGTCATTATTAAAAATATTTAAATTACCCTTGATCGTTCATATAACCAATTGCATCATAGTTGTTGTAGGTTTGATGGGTTTGTTGCGGCTGTTGGTCCATCCATGTAGTTTGACGGTTATCGGTGGAGCTATCAACCATTTTGGATGAGCTTAATATCGAGGCTGGCTGTCGCCGAAAATAGGAACTCTCCATGTCCATATTGTTAGCAGCGCCAGCAGCTGATGGATACTGTTGATTGTAGCGTGTGTATTTATAGAATGGTGTATAGGGAGCCAGATTTTCATCTGATGGCACACGTCGGCCCACACAACTACCCAAAAGCGATTGAGGAGCACTACGTCTTGATAAGCAACCAAAAAATTTCTCACGCCTGGAGCGTTCGATCGTATTCACTTGGCGATCAGTCAAACAATACTTCAAGAAAAAATCAGTTGTTATAAATTAAACAAATCAAATAAATTATTACTTTAAGCACCTGTTCTCGTATGTCTCCTTTGGAGTATTGTGAGGGTTTTGGATAAAGTTCGGTCGATGATGTGTGTCTCAGTCTTCTACGATGAGTATTTTCGTCTTCCGAATCATAATTGCGATCACTTTGGCTGTAATATGTTGATTTGGCATGCGAATCTATAGTACCCATTGAAACTGCATGGTGTAGACCTGTAAAAATATTAAAGTTCTAGTTAAGCTTTTCACTTTGCAAATTTTATGACATTTGTGTAAAAGAAAAACAACAACAATAACAAAATTTCTCCGGCAGGAATTTAAATTACGCAGTAATTCTGTTAAGCAGAAATTACAAGATTTTGCAATACAAATATTTTTATGCACCATGTGATGTACATTATTTTTTTTTTCTTTTAATTTTTGTGCCATTTGCTACTGCTGTTGCACTTGCACCAAAATACTAACTATTTATTTATGAAAAAAAATATTAAATATTGAAACTAAAATGCCTGCATGTATTTGCACCACCAGAACCCGACACGGCCCTTTTGTGAAATGTGCCAACTTAATAAATATCCCATTTCCATGTTCATATCCTGCTCAGTCCACTAACTAACACTCACACAAAAACACAACAAAATCACAAATGTCTACAAAAAGGAAAATAAAAGTCACAGGATAACAAAGTATGTCAGCCCTGTGCAATTATTTACAATTACTTAAAATTCCGTGCCTCCACTGAATGTTCTCTTACATGTATTTATGCTAAAATTATAAATTTATAAACTAAAAGAAAGAGCAAAAGCAGCAGCAGAAGCAACAAAAAACATCTATAAACGATTAAGAAGCAGAACAAGCAAAAGAATGCCAAGTAGAGGATGCTGTTTTTACTTCTGCTGCAACACAACAAAATAAAAATTAAAAACTCACACACACACAACCGCAACTGAAAAGGAAACAAAACACTACAAATGGGTTTCCGTTTTTATTATTTTCTACAATCATGCACACTAAAGCTTGCACACGCACACTGGTACGAAGACTTGGAAATCTTCATTCATGCATACATACATACACACATACATACATACGCTATACGCTGTGGCACGCAAGCAAACATACAAGTATTAACATAATGCATTAACGTAAAAATACAAGCTAAGCTACAACTACTTAAAGGCACTACTGAACAATGGGAATAATGTTATTGTCATCTCACTAAACTTGGCTTTTTATGCAATACAATAAAAAAGGGGCCCTCGCTCTCGTCTACGCGTCCATAAAACTTATTCCAAATAATTATTATTTCTACAAGAATTTCTTTGTATAGAAGTTGGTTGGTATTCTGTATTGTCCTTTAACTATGTTCATTAATTCAATGAATTTTCATAAAACGGCCGCTAATACTCGTAGATCTATCTATAAAAATATATAAAAATTAATTTTTGCACTCAAAAGAAAAATCAATCCATCCCAAGCAGTGTTAAAAGTACGGTAATCCCAGATTTACTGAAAGATTGATTTAAGTACGGGCGGACTTAAATGCTCAGCTTAATTAAAGGATTTTTGTTTTTTGGTTGATTCAAAATTTTTCACGTGATTAAAGATTTTTGTACTCATTTTAAGAAACTCCAGGATTGATTATCTAAAGTATTCTCATTTGCGAATTGATTAAAGTACATTTTATTGTTATTTGTACTCAAGATTTTAAGTACGACTCGTACTGAAAGTAAGTAGAAAATATTTGAATTTATTACGGCGTTTTTCTTCTCTGTTATTATTATCACTTTCTGATAAACACATTCGTTTACGAGGAAAATTTTTCCAAACCATATTCAGTTGGCGGCCAAGGTTCAGAGATTATAGTCACAAATTCCGTTACCAATCGTTGATAATAACCCATTAATAGTTTCCCATCACGTTCAAATTTCATGACTCTTTCCTCATTACGATCATGCTTCCGAAAATGATCGCCCAATTCAGCTGCCATTTAGGCCCACTTTTTCACTTTGAGATTATAGATTAAATTAACTTTAATCTTTATTTGTGGTTTTTGGGTAGTCGGTTATATGGTTTTGCTTACTAGTTTAAGCGGCCAATTGTGGTGGTTTAATCTTAAACCAGAACTGTCAACATACACATGCTTAACATAAACAGTTGTTGAACTAATAAAAACAAAAAAAAAAATACAGAACTTTAAGAAATCCAAATAAAAATGGAATATTCTAGTGGAACGGAAGATTTTAGTGATTCCGAAATTATATAAAAACCTTATTCCACCTCACTAGTTGTGTAATTCGCCGATATTCTTGCATCCACATTCATATCACTTGTAAAAATCAACACTCTAAAATTGTAAATATGATCAATCGCGCATTTTCTTCTCTTCTTCTGTAAAAAAAACCGTTGTTGTTCTATTGCTTTGATAACAAATTTGAAAGTTGCAAGAAAATGTTTCCATTTTTGTTATTCAATATGGTAATACTACAGGGCTTAAGCCACCATCCAAAAACTTTATATTCATTTGATACTAGATTAATTTAATTGTCAGATTAGCTAATTAGAGAATAAAATTAGGTTTAATCTCAAAGTCAAAAATTGGCTCTAAGAGCCTCTTTTTAACTACGGATGCAGTAAGGGTAGAAATCTCTTCATCATTATCACTAATTTCTTTGTTATCGGGTGTCTGAAGCGCAAAACCAGTGATCTGCATTCTCCAACATCATGAGCTATTGCTTTGATGTTGGAATATTCAATCATGTTAGAAGGCACTGGGATGGGTGGGGTATTTTTAACGGAAGCTGGCCAAACTGCTTCCCAACAGGCTTTTAACGTTGATACTTTTAATTCTGATGTCGCCAATCCGCTCTCGATATCGAGTTAATTAGATCACAAATTTTTGTTTTGGGATTATGGCATTCGATATCGAACAAAAACAAATAAAACTTGAGATGATGGTTTTCGATAGCGAATCTTCGATCGAATGTTATCTTTGCAAATATTTTTCGATACCGAAATGTCTGTCGTAAAGAAAACAAATGGATTTTTTAATTTTGATGGCAAACAATAAATTGTGAAAAATTTAAGTTACATGTATTTATTTTTTGAGTTACAACAATATTAATTATGTTGTACGAGTACATATCAAGAAAAATTTAAAAATATATATATTCAAAGCAAAAAGAAATATAATAAAAATAAAATGTATGTGCGATCACCCGAATTTCGCAAAAAACATATTTCCTTGACCACCTTGATCACTATTTTGGTAATTGTGCAAATTCCAATGGGGTAATCGTTACCAAGCGCATGCTGAAAGCAGCCAGAAGGGAAAGAGTTGCGGCTAACTGCAGCTTTGGTGGCACTACCGTTAACATGCGGTAACACATAATTGAATACCTCCTTCGACAATCTGAACCGCTGTTTATGCAGTCAAGAATTTATTTAACCCAAAATACAAAATTTTTTCCTAATACGCACAAACCATGATTATATTTTGACTCCGATGAAGATAAATATGAAAGTATGAATAATTGTTGATCCATTTTCTATAAAATACAACCTTTTATTTAAAATAAAAACAAATTGTATTTCCTACTTACATTACTTGTATTTTCTTTTGTTTATATTTCATTTTATGTAAACATGTACAAATTACAACAATCTGTTACAAATTTAATAAAATCTTTTACAATTACTATGAAAACTCGATTCGATAGCGATCGAATGCTATCATGAGGCAACTCGATAGCTATCGAGTTTTATTTTTGCTCGATAGCTCATTTGATATCGGAAGCGGTAATTAGACCCCAGGTGTAAACGTTTTAATTTTTAACTGAGTTAGATATTTTATTAAAGCCGCCATAGTAATACGCATCCTCTTCACGCATCTACGGTATAGTAATGCCTATATTGTGAAAATTCTAAGTAACTGCCCTATTATGGTTCACGAAATAGAATTTTGTGTTAGACGGGCAGACGGACAGGCGAACAGTCATCTTAGCGAAAACAATAGAGTTCCGTTTTTATACGAAACCATTCAAATCACCAAAAACCGAAAACATAATATTTAATCAAAGTACAGTACAACCTCCCTAATCCGGACACTCTCTTATTCGGACTATCCAGTAATTCGGACATTAAAATTTTTCGGACAGTTCTATAGTCCGGACAAGTGTTCTTTTTTCTCATTAAAATTATTTCGTTATTTTACCGCTAGACAAAATAATTATTTAAAATGTAAAAGATTTTAGTTTAATTTAGTTTGCGTGGCGAACTGTTTTCAAATGCTATTTCATGGGCTAAACAAACTAAAGCGACAGATAAGGATATTTTATTTTTAAAAGAATATAAAAATAGAGCTGACAATTTACATAAAGATATGTGTGGTAAAAAAGCTGATGTAGAAAATTATAGAGTTATAGCAAAGTCAAGCACTATACCTAAACTTGTAGAATTAATTTATTAAAAATTAAAAAAAATTAATTACGGAACATTTATATTACCAAACCTCAAATTTAATAACTGCTTCTCAACACGGATTTCAAAAGGGATGCTCTACTTTGACAAACTTGCTCCACTTTACAACCATAATTAATCGTGGGCTTTTTCATAGAAATCAAATAGATGTCGTATATACAGACTTCAGCAAAGCCTTTGATAAGGTAAATCATTTACTACTTTTGAAGAAACTATGTTTGTTTGAGCTTACAGATCTTGCTATCAAGTGGATTCAATCATATTTATCAAACAGGACACAAACTGTTTGTTTCAATAACATATTATCAAAATGTATACAATTTCCTTCAGGTGTACCTGAAGCCATGTTTTTATTAATTATTTTACTTTGCCGGCGATTTTGCTACATACACCGGCATCAATTACTGTCGGTACTCTTCAGTGATCAGTGCTATGCCTTTGTTACTTAAACAGTCCAACAACAACAAACACAATGGCACATTAATGCACATCTTCAAATTGCTGGATGTTATGACTCGGCTGAAGCTGGGCTCGAACGCACGTTCTTAGACATTATTTGCTTTGTAGTCAACGTGCTAACTACTTCAGCCAACAACATTTTGATTTTAAGTTCATCTAGCCAAGTATTTTAATTTAGTTTTCTTTTACTAAAAATCAAATATGTAGTATATTCTTATGTTATTCACGTGAAAATTAATACAATCGTTGAAAAACTCGTATAGCGTGTACGAGGTTTCCCATGCAAGGATTTTCTTGCTCCCTTTATTCATGAACATATACATATTTATTTTCAACGATTGACTTACGCCACTTTAAAAATCAGCGGCCCAATTAATTGTATAATTTGATTTTAATCATTTCTTTATGTTGACTAATAATTTCATACACAAAATAATAATTCATCTAATGGTTGCACATTTGCACTTTTGTGCACACAAAAATGGAGACTGTGGGCCACAACAACAAACTCACTAACAAGGCATCAAACACTCACCATTATTCATACGCATCGCCACACTCATCGTAGAGACACAGGCAGCTTTAAATTAATATTTCTTTGTTAGTTTTCCCGGCTGTTGAAGATGTTATACAATGAATCTCTAACATTCGGAAGTGTAACACAAGAAATACTCGTAGTCTAATTGATTTTATTATTTTACTTTTCAATTCTTAATGTTGTTAATTCGTTTACGGTGTATTTTTCTTTATCTTTTTGGCGAAAGTCAGAGAAAATGTTTTGCGAGTTGAAAGCGCAGGATGTGTGGAAAATTATATTTTACCATTATTAATTCGGCTTTGTTGCGTGCTAATTTATTTTGTTTATGTATTTTTATTTTAATTTAATAGCTGCTCCAGCTGCTCCTTTGAAATTTTGTTTTAAACAATGAACATTGATGTTTGTCCTTCTGTTCGGTCTGAATGATGGCCTTTCTTTCTCAATTATTGTTTTGCATATAATCCGTTTTATCATCCTTAATGCAAAAATATTGTAGCAGCATTTTCTTGTTTATTTCTTTGTTCTTTTTTCTTATTTTCATACTTAAAGCATCTTTATTTAGTTTTACATTATTATGGCTGACATTTTTATTTAAAGCTTTTTTTATGTATATTTTTTGTTACAACTTCTTTCAATTAATTATTAAATGTGTAGTAGATTAATGTCTGTTATTAAAATTTATTAAATTTTAAATTGTTTTAGTTTTAGGTAAATTCTACAATTTATTAAACTCGTTTATATGTAAGTTTCTTAAAATACCCGTATTTAAAGGATCCTTTTTTGTTTTATGACATTTTGGTATGTATGCGTTTCAAATTTTTCTTTATTTGGTATATACAAAAGAATTTTTGTTGCTTATTTTTTTGTAAACTTAAAAACTTGAAAGATGAAATTTTTAATATGTTTTCTTAACAATTTATGCAAGAACACAAGGAAGGAACCAAATATAAATCCACAAATGCTTACTTTTTAACACTTTTATTCCATATTTTATTTCATATTCATATTTCAATTTAGTTCACTGTTATTTTTAATGTTTTAATTACTTTTAGTTTTTGAATAAAATTATATTAAATTATATGTATTTGTGAAAAAATGTGAGATAAAGTAAATTTTTCTTCGTTTTTTTCGTTAGTTAAATTTTATTGAAACTAAAATTTGTTCGTTTTCGCAAGACAGATGAAAATTGTCTCCTGTTTTTATTATAATCACATCAAATCAATACACACTTAACACAAGTGAATGAGTGCGTAAATGAGTTTGTGTATGTGCGTGTGTATGTGTATGAGTATGGTCGGTTGGTTGGTCCAAAATGGAGAGTCTGTCGATTCGTTTCTTTCTTAAGCCCATAAAAGTTTCAATTGTGGCTGAGAGTTAGTGGTGAATAAGTAAGCTTGTGACTATTTGTGTGCGTACATGTGACTGTGTGCGTGAGAGTAGAAGATATAAAGCACTCCTCAGATGTGAACCAGAAAACATTGATGCTGCGACTAAAAACAAAACAACAAACTTTGTAGATGGAAAGGTCCTTTCTAACACGTATCCTGCAAACAAACTAAAACTTCAAAGTCAAACAAATAATCAAAATAAAAGCAGATTGAAAAACAAAAACTCACACACATGAAAGCACTCTTTCAACGCTGGAGTGCTTTTTACACAGCTTCCTTCAAAAAATATACCGTTTAAAAAGAGATCAAAAGCAAAAAACCAAACAGGGAGTCAGAACAAATAAAAAAACGATAAAATAATCAACAAAAACAGTGCAGTGACGTAAATAGTTATTCGACAAATTGGGTCAAAATTATAATTATTAAATTTGTTTTTAACTTTTAAAGCTGTTTGTTTTTTTTAATTTTCTTATACAAAAACCGTGGGATAACTACACTAGAACAGCAAATTCTTTTCTAACAACCATATGTTTCTTTTGTTGTTTAGTCTAAATGTTAAAAAGATTTTTACGCGTAACGCCTGTTTATCCGTTGTATCCTTGCGAGCGAGCCAGCGAGCCACTCTTGTGTGTTGCATTTGTTGTCAGTTAGAAGCATGTATGTATGTGTGTGTGTGTGCGTGTGTGTGTATGTGATGCTTTGTGTTGTGTTGATGCTGCGCATGTTTTTGGAATGTGGTTGTAGCATCCTCTATGTGCCAAACATTTGTTGTCATTCACATTTCTGTTTTCTATTCTTACATTCTTCTTCTGGTGTCAACGTAAATTAGTTTTTCTCTTTTAACACTAAAAACAACAACAACAGATTGCTTTTAATGTTTGACATCTTTCAAAGTGTACACGGCAAGAAAATGTTGTAAATTTAAATAAATGTTTACCTGCGATCAGAGACTTTTTAATGCAATCGCAAATAAAAATCATAACAGGGGAATTCATTAAGTTTTTACGAAAACATTTTTCTTTTGTTTATTCTTTGTGAATTCTCAAAATAATCATTTTTATTGCGATGCATTTCGATCCGGTGGAAAGTAAAATTTCGAAAGGCCTCCAAAATTTATTTCTTGTACGATTCGAATCTTTTTCCGAATAGCTTTTCCTATAATTTTATATCGTCATATGATTTCTATAAAGCCCTAAGTTACAAAAAATTCAAAAACGACTTCTTGGTAGATATCGATCCACCATATCAAAATGCATGTCCCTGGAAAATTTTATTTATTAAAATTGTACTAATTCGTCAATAAGAAATAAGCTTAAACTAAAAAAATTTTGAAAAATGTTGCTTAAATTTTCATATTAGAGAGTTTTTTGCTTGTCCTCTAAAATTTGTTCAATGTAACTTAGGGCTTTTATGAATTTATATGACGATATATACAATTTGCATCCTCGAAACTTCATAAGCGTGAACGCGAACCTTACCTGGATGAAGGTTCATTTAATCAGAGATAAATTGATTCAATGTATTCCATTGATATTTTTTCAATTATTCGTTGTTAAGTATTTCAAGTAAGATGCTTTGTACACCACTCCACCTATTTCATACCCAGACGTCTCGTTGATTTTTTTCACAAATAGTGAGATTCGAGCAAGACTTTTGATTCCACACAGATTATTCATTCAAACAATAAACAAAATGGACACATTTTATGGCCCTATGCTTCCTCGAGGAATGAAAGGAATATATGTAAACGTTTTCGTAACAGCCACCGAAACAATAGTAAAATATAATTGCGTCAATTGACATGTGCCTCCACATGGAAACCACCCAATTGACCAAAGTATATTTATTCATCAATTACGCTCGATTCTACAAAAACAAAAACAATAGGTATTTTGGTTTTACTATCATCACCCTAATTGTCGAAAACACCTGGCAGCAATAGAAAGAAGTAACAGGTCTGTTCATTTACTTCGAAATAAGGAGAGAGCATCGAAAGGGCAAAAAATTTAGATATAAAAATGTCTTTCAAGTTCTTAATAGTAAAATTTGTACTTTTAATAATTTTTCAAACCGATGTTTAGTGTTTATATTTACAAATCAAATTGAAAATAAAAATATTTTGTGAATTTTAAGCAATTGTGAGTAAATGTGAGTAAATGGAAATTTTTAATGGGATAAAAAATATATATTTTTTTATATTTATTTTAGTTCAAATTAGGATCAACAAGACAAAAAATAGGACGTCTAAGGTAATTATATTAAGGTTCTAGTGTATCAGGGTCTGAGGATGTTGCAGCAAATGTTACACTGCGTCTTCACGTAGCAATTTCATTGCTGAGAACAAGCAAAAACGTCAGCTGAGTTTTGATAGTTCGATTGCTGATTGCTTTTAGGTAAAGATCACGTAAAATTGCTTCGTCATAAATTCGAAATTGTCAAATTTAGAGGTTGTATAAATATGCTATAATTTTATATACATAAAGATGGGAATTGTTGATAAAATTTTATTATTTTAAATATTTCTTCGGGTTTCCACTCCATTAGGTTTTTTTTTTTTAATCAATATGCAGTTTTTAGTTTTCTAAATTCAAGTTCGCAAAGGCACTGACTACAGAAAAGAGAAATGACTGCAGATTGATAGGCAATAATTGCTCAAGCACTTGAGCAATCATTGCACAATGGATTGCCACTTATGGCAATCGCAGTCCACACGTAGCAAATTTCATGAACGCAATCAAATTTGACAATTGCCGCAATGGATATTGCTACGTGAAGACCCAGTGCTAGAGATCTATGTAAACTAATGTACGAGTATTTCCTATTTGGAAATTTGTATATACAAAATCTGGCCCTTCCTTTACGATCAAAAAATAAAGCTCTAAAATAATTCTTACTTGGTTGAATACTAAAAAGAAATTCAACTACAAATGACAAAAACGCGACAACATGATAATAAACAGTTTATTTTCAGCAGCCAATGACGCTGAATAAACGAGAGAGACTGGAATATATGGAGTAGTTATTCATCAGAGATGGGATTTCGCACTAATCGAAATTGATTTAACATGTAAAAATGAATAAGTTTGTACTTTTCGTATTCTAATTTTTTAAATAATACGGTTAAATAGTTGATATTCCTGATCACTAGTATCCACCATCAAAAGTGGTAAATTTGAACAAAGAACGCTGATGAGATGGTGTAGCGACCTCGAAATCAGTACTGATCCGTTCTGCTAGTCTGATGAATAATAAAATTGTTCTATATTCTCTTAATAAAAATAATAAATTTATCGAAAAAATTTTCTAATAAAAATGATATAAAAAATTTGAATAAATAAAATGGGTAAACTTGGGTTTGAACTTGAGCCAAATTAAACGTTTCAATATACATATATTTTTATTTACAGGCAAAACAAAATAATGGAAAATAACAAATTGTAGAAGCGTTTTTTTAGTTTGAAGGCTTAAAGTATTGCCTGAGGATATACATATAATGCGGCATCACATTTCAAACGCTTGACTTCGTGTTTGCTGGGTAAAACTCGTTTTCTCCACTAATACTAATAAGCAACAACACAATCACAGTATAAATATTGTGCATCACTGCTGTAAATTGAAACATTCATGGTAGGAGAATTTCAAAAGCAAATTCGAATCAAATTTTAAAAGTATGAATTTATTAGTATAAAAAAGGTGGAGTATATAGAAACTCGATAGAAAAAACTTGATCGTGTAAAATAAAATAGTGCTGCCAATTAAGAAGTTCTCCTCTTCCAAAAGAAATCAATATGACAAATTCATAAAATTTATATGATTTATAAGCGGGAAACTCCTACAAATAAAAGTCGGTTTTATTCGCGAAATGTTTGAATTTGTTTTTATTTTTTTAAAGTTTTAACATTAAAATCTAATAATTACTATAAAAGTTTAAAGCGTTTTTTATTTATTTCATTTAATTACTTTTTGTTAATTTTATTTTTCTTTTAGTTTTATCAATTCAATTAACTATGTTAGGAATTTTTTTCATTATTTGTTTTTATTTATTTACTTATTGTTTGTTTGTGTTTTCTTTTTTTATTTTTTGAGAAAAAATTTTACTTATAAATTTTATTTTTTCCACAAGAATTTTATATAAAAAGTATGAATTGACTGGATTTACATTAGACAAATTATTCTTGCCGCAAGTCCAATTTTGTAGTGTGATAAAAGATTTAGATTAAGTAACACGCAGGGTATGCCGGTCCACCACTCTCCCACAAAATTCGACTTGCGAACAGAGACTTGGCTAATATACTGATGTAAATGCAGTCTTGGTTAATTTTTTTTCTTTCGTTAACAAAATGGAACAGGTGAGGAAGTGATTAAGGTGATATGGCTAATAAATCGATTTCTTGTGTTAATGTGTTTTTCAGTTATCAATTATTTTGAACACATTCAATTTGTTTTACTAAATTTATTTAAGGTTTTCGTATGAGTTTATATTTAGCAAACTATAACAGACAAACTGATGATAAATATGAAACAAAAAGAATTTAAAAAAATATAATACAACTACTTAAATTTAAAGCTCAATTTAATACAACAACAATTTTAGAATTTTCTATTTTAGAATTTTTTAAGTTTGTTACTAAATAATTTATAACAATAACATGATTGATCTATAAACTAATTATAGGAAAATTGCCTTTTAGGGTATAAAATTCTTTGATCTTAAAATCATTGATTTTTTTATTTAAAATAATTGTAAAGTTTTAGCAACGGAATTGGCAGTCATCAATTGAAAATTTAAAATACCTTTACGCATTTATTTCGGTTAAGGTGAATGATTTGTAGCAGCACAAGGTGGGGCAGGATAAAGGACGCCTTATGTTTTGAGTAAAAGTTTCATAACAGATATATTATGAAGAAAAAGAAAACCTGTATTTGTAACCATAAAATGTCATCGGCGCTCATAATATGTCTCGGTTCTAGGGTTGTTAATTATTCGTGTTTTTTATTTATTCGAATAAAATTTCATGATATTTTTTTTTTGTTCGAATAAACGAATAATTTTGTAATTTTGTTCGGGTAATTCGAACGAACAAAGAACAAAAAATTACGGTTAAAGAGCAAATCAAGTTTGTTTGTTTGTTTTTTCTTTGATTTTTCTAAATAGTTCAGATCATCATCAATACTGTTAACGATTTTTGTGTTAGTAAAATTTCTTACTTTATTTATAGACTTTTTTAGATTAGTTAATAAAACGTTATCAGTTATCAGTTATCAGAAACGTCATCTTATTCTTCATCGTAGTTGAAGTCATTCGCAATAAATATTTTTATCACATATTAATCGTGAAAACAAGGTATTTGCGTACTTTTTTGTCTAGCTTCTTGTGGCATATTTAAAAAAAGGTAGTAATGGATGGAAAATTCATAGAATTCAAAAATAATATTAAAGTACTTAATGATTTTATACGTCCTTCATTAATTATTCGAATGTTCGATTATTCGAAAAAAGTTGATCGAATAATTCTTTATTCTAAATTGAAAAATATTTGTTCGTTCGAATAAAAATTAAAAAAAAATTGTTCGAATTATTCGAACTTCTTGTAGAATTCAAAAATAATGTTAAAGTATTTAATGATTTTATACGTCGTTCATTAATTATTCGAATGTTCGATTATTCGAAAAAAATTGATCGAAAAATGTTGGTTCGTTCGAACAAAAATTAAAAAAATTGTTCCAATTATTCGAATAATTCGGTTCACAATATGAAAGTTTTCTTTCTGAAATTTCCTGTAATTCTTTTTTAAACTCTCATTCATGTCTACACATTGATATTTTTTTATGAAATTAAAGATTTCACAATCTTTTTTTTTTGTGCACAAATTTTTGCTGTCGCCATCATGAAAGAAAAGAAAAATAAAAGAAAATCTAAAATAAAGCTACAGCCAACTTCAGATTGACAGTTACGAATTACAAAATACAAGTGAATTTCAAAGAACATGAAAGAGTGTACCCCTTTCCAATCTTCTCTCCTCCCTCACCCACAAACTAAGAGTTTTTGAAAGAAAACTTGCATAGTGTGAACCGAGACTGTAGTATGAATAGCTTAACAATGTCAAATAAAGATGATAGAATGAAAATAGATCGAATTAAATCGTAAACGCATAAAAATGGGCACATGCTGGTATTCATGACTCTCAGAGATACCTACGAAATATTAATGCATGCAAAGAATGTACAATTTAATAGCGACACAGGGGATTGAATTATATGGTTGTAAATGAATCATAATATGATTGAATTACCTGATTAAACTCAAATAATGTATTTACCTCAAAGCATTGCTGTTACATAAATCATACTGTTGATTAACTCAATAATTATATCTTTTAATATAACAATAATATTATAATTAAATATATAAAAATAATATCGTGCTAAGTGATCATAATTATGATGAAATATACAGAAAACATGAATCATATCAAAAAATTCTCGAGGAGACAAAGTTGCAAGTTTTAGTCTTACAGAAATTGAGGCTCGCCTGTGGGTAATTCTAAAATACTCATATTATTTTTAATATTGATCAAATTATTTTAAAGCATACAGACATTACTGTGCAAAACTATAGACTTAATTAAAATAAATAAATAAATAAAATGTGTTGTGTAAGTATGGAGACTATTTAATTGCTTGATGTTTATCCATAATTTAATAGTAAGCAAACAAAATAAAATTTTTATTAATAAAAAATTAACATGCAGTGCAACCATGTTGCAGCTGTTATTGATGGAAATTGTTAAATTATAAAAATCAAACAAGAACTTCTTTATCACAATTGTAGTTAATTGTGAAAGATTCAAATAAATCAATTTTTTATTACTGAATCAGGATAGTAAAAGTAAAAGATAAAAGTGTAGTTATGTTTAAAATGTAAATAAAAACAACAATAGATTGTTTGCTACAGCCGTACAACCATAATATTGTTGTCCCAAACATGCCTTACCATCTCTTTTCTCTGCGTGTATTAATGTAAAATTTATATTCAAACTGGGCTTAAAGCCTCAAATTGCTACTTCAGAAGTCAAAAACAAATATATTTTTCTTTAATTTTTAAAGTGAAACTATAAGAAATTGTCTTTTTCCATTCATGGTCAAAATGATCCTGTAGGATGCACTAACACTGAATCAAATCCAGCAGAAAATCATTATAAACTAAAAAAAATTAGAACTTTCGAAGTTAATTTGAAAAAGTTCAAAACTTCTTCCATAATTTGGAATTGAACACATACTCGAATAAACGCAAAAGTGCATTAAATACGCAAGAAATAATTTCAGTAAATAATTTCTCCTTAAATGATGCAACACAAAAATATAAATTAAAATATCTTCCACTTTAAAATGAGTCCTGAATTAACGACTGATGTTCTGGTAGTGCGAGCCTCAAGTTTGAAGAGTTAACTTTGCTATTTGATAGAGAATTGTGCTGATCACGTTTTTTAGTTGATTTTTTAATTTTTTATTCAGACATTTATTTCACTTTCATTTCTTTTATCCCGAATTTTGTATATTGTTTTCTTGTTTTTTTTCTAGCATAAAAATTACCGGACCCAGTACTTGAAAGAATTCCATATTATTTTTGAAGAGTCTTGAAATCGGGAAAAAGAAGCTTCAACATATTTTTATTTTGTGCTTAAACCGCAGCTTATTAAAACTAATCTTTTCAAATTTATACATTTTTAATTGATATAAAAATTAAATAGTCGCTAATTATACTATTATTTTTCATTATTTATATGTATATATTTTTTTATGTATGTATGTATGTATGTGTTTGTAGTAAAATTTAGTTTTGAACATTGAGAAAAATTCAATATAATTTTTGTATCTAGTTTTTTGTATTTTTTGTCACAATAAATCTTCTACATGAAGATATTTTTCACTTCTTTTTGCTCTTGTTGTTTTTTGTTTTGTTTATATTTCTTTTGCTTTTCTTCTAATCAATTTGTATTCAAATTTGTTTAAAAACTTTTGAGATTTAATTTTTTTACATTTTAATTATTCTAAAGATGTCTGTCTGCCTGTCTATCAATCTTTTGGTTTTTGTTTTATTTTTTTCATTTTTTTTTTGTTTTTTATTTTTTCATATAATCGGTGGATTTAAAAACCTGGACTTAATTTAATTTATAATTAATTTTCATTAATTTTAATTATTTGATGTTTAAACATTACATGGCCTAAGGCTGGGAAAATGTAATTGCGTGTTCAAGTGTGTTTGTATGTGTGAATTTTTCCTTGTTAATTTTAAAGCTGAGGGCACACGAGGAAACGGCATACGAGGGCGGATTGATATTTAAGCTCCCTAGCGCTAGATGACAGCACAAACACAAAAAACTTTTTTTTTTTGAAATTGCGATCTGTCAAACGTCAGCTGTTAAAATTTCACCCAAAATTATCGATTAGTTTATTTGTTGTAGTCGTTTGAAGTAAGCAACTTTTATGTTTCTTGAAAAATGGAAAAAAGTGAATTTCGTGCCGTGATTAAACACTATTATTTGAAAGGGAAAACGGAGAAAGAGACTAAAGAAAAGCTCGATAAACATTACGGTGAGTCTGTTCCGTCAGATTGCATGGTAAAATATTGGATTGCTAAATTTAAACGCGGCCGAACAAGCACTGCAACAATACCATCAACAGGAAGGCCAAAAGAAAATATCAAGAAAATCCTCGATATCGTTATGAATAATCGCCGAGTCAAGTTACGTGAGATATTTCTGTTCTCTAAGGTCCAGAAAATAACATGATACTGGCAATAGTAGTCAGTTGTTTTCAAAAAAGGGTAGACAAGTCCCAATTTTGGGTATTGTGTTGACGTGATGGCGACGTCGTCAACCGTATTGCAACACAAACCTTTACCTTAAATATCACATTTAGCGTTGTTTCGATTATCGAATTTCAACGATTAAATACAGCACGCAGCATTATTCGTTTATCTAGAATAAGATGTGGAAGTCAAATTCGGAGTTCGACAACGGTAGTAAAGGTCCAATAGTTGGATATATATTCTGCCTGTCACTACGGTTGCATTATGTATATTATTTAATTTCCTTTGCACCGGGGCTTATTCTGCTAAAAATAAAATAAAAGGTTGCTTCAGCTTTTTTTCCTCGTACTCAGCTAAAGAATTTCGTATTTGAAAATTTTGTAGAATTTGAATTTATGTTTTTGAAAAGATCTCCCTCCAATAAACATTATTATGATTTTATTTTTTATCCAAAAAGTATTTTGTAGAAATGTGAGAGTGAAAGAGAAAAGTGTGGGTGAGAAACGTGAGTTAAGGTGGGTGGGTGGTTGGTTGTGTTGGAGTAGAAAAGTGCTCACTAAAATGTGTGGTTTTTATTTTTAAAGAGTTTAAATCGAAAAGTATTGTATAAGAGGATTAATGTTGTAGAAAAATTGTTTCAGTTTGTTTGATTGAGTTTTTCTTTTTTTTCTTTTTTTTTTCTTTTGTTTGTTCTTTATGCTAAATATGAAAAGTTCCAAGTAAAAAATAAAGGACTAGAAAAGGTAAAAGTGTTTTTATTTCTAAATAGTTCTACTTAGTAGTTTGATAGTGATAGAGGATTTTCCACAAAAATAGACTACACCGATGTAGTCATTTGTTCAACGAAAGTTATAGGTCTCGATAGGGATTGTGAACGTTTGAGTTTACATTTAGGTATTGTAGCAGTAGAATGCATTGGTCCAGTGTCTTTAAAAACATTTCTCGATTGATTGGAGGCTGCTAGCGTTGTGGTTGTGGTGGCTGTGGCCAAAGATTTATCCAGATTGTGACAGGAACAGTGATGCTGTAATTGCATTTGCTGCTGTTGGGCTAGCTGGCGCGGCACATAAATGTATTCACGGGAGGGCTGAGATTTACATTTGCACTGCTGTGACATGGCCGACAGACCTTCGGGAACACTTTGGCTTTTGCAGTTTTGAAAGTAGGCAGTGGGACTGCAGGTGCAAAGTAAAGGTTGTGTTGGATTCACTCTGTTGGCAAAGAAATTTTAGAAATTAGGAGTATACTTTAAAATTTACTTATAATAGTCACCTTAAATCTCTATTTGACCACTGGACATTGGCTTGGCATTGCAGCTGTAGTTGATTGGAACCACAGCAATTTGCATTTTGTATAAAAGAAAGACTACGCCTTAAATAATTCCCAGTTCCATTGTCATAAATATAAGGATAACGATGTGCATGGCCCATCTCAGCAGCATGTAAGGTCCCCACCCCAGTATTGAGACCAGCATCTGCCACAAAGTGTCTTCTTGGCTGATTAGGAGTGGAATGCTGATGATAGCAACTGCACACCGGTCTCGTGGGCTCGCACATGCAGGAAGAACTAGCACCGAGTTGATTTAAACTAATGCAACTACGATTTATTAGATCTGGGGCCGGGTAATCACAGCCATTTGTTTTATGATAGTCCACCGTAAAGGCAGGTTGATATTTATGTCTCACATACTGTGTAGACATAGAACGCAGGCGCGGTGTCGTGGGCACAATAGCACCATTCATATTATTCAAACGTTGTGAAGGATTGTGTGGGTATGTTGAATAGCCTATAAAAAATATTATAATGGCGGCTATAGCTGCCGCAGCCGAACAAATGTAATAGCCTGCTCTGCCATATTTCAGAGAATAGTCGTTAAGGAATATGGTTAGAGGAACACTTATCAGCACTGGTATGGCTTCAATTCCCCTAATGAAGGACCAAGTTTTCGAAAATTTCACCTTGACTCTTTCCAAGGCCAACATCTTCAAAGAAAAACGATAGCCACCGAAACCCACACCATAAATGCCCGATAAAATGCACAGGCCTTTGTAGCCCATTATAAAAGACATGAAAAGTATCGAAAGAGCCACAGTGGAGAGAAAAAACTGCAAGAAATAAAAAATGCATCACTCCTTTTAGAAAAAAAATTCCCAAAAATTAAAATAAACTCACCTGTGATACAATGGGTGTCGATAGAACAAAATTGTGAATAACAAAAGGTCGTCTTATTAAAACTCCCGCCAATACCACACCCAGGGTGGTTGACATACCCAGCATAGTTTGTAGCAGCACCAATTCCTGAACATCAGAACCTTCTTTGACCGCATTTAAGGACTAAACGGCGAAAAGTTTTTAAATTTTACTAAAGAAAAAAATCTATATCTAAATTAGTTTAGAAAGCTCCTTACCATGGTAAACATGGGTGTATAAATTCCCAGGGCACCCACAGCCGAGGTCAACAGCAAAATCTTTGCCGTACCGGATTTCAAATTTGATATGTCTTGTAATAGTTTCTTTAGAATATTGGGTTCCACGGGCGGAGTGTTGTTTTTATGATCTCGCAACTGCATTATGAGAAATTCAAAAACTTATGTAAATAAAATTTTAATTTTAACTACAGTACACTCTTGATAAAATTGGCTCGGAATTTTTTTTTAATAAAAATTAATTGAAAAATCTGGGAATCACTCAGGAAGTCGTATCACTTTAACTTGAGCTGCTACACTCCCATCATCAGTGTTCAAATGTGGCGGATACATGGATATACACATGAACACTGATGATGAGAGTGCAGCGGCTCCCAAAAAACAACGTTGTTTCTGTTCTGGCGTGTAAGATGAAATTAATTAATGTTAAATTTTCCCTTGTTACTGTGGCATATTGTCTCATGTCCAATTCTTCCTGACTAAAAATGTTACGATCTTCAACCAAAATAATAATCACTTTTGATTAAAACAACTAACAACCAATCTGTTCAAAAAATAATCACATTCAGATCAATTACGAACAAAAAATGGCTCATGAAATTTTTCCCCTTTTCTTTTTTTCCCATTATTATGAATAAAAATTCCCTCATTTTACTTTTTAGCCCGCTTTTATAACTCGTGTAAAAGGGAGAAAAAAATAAAAAGCTAAAAATTTGATATTCTAAATATATTTAAGTTTGGGTTTTCCCTAAAAAAATTCCCTCACAAAATAGAAGGGAGTTTGAAGTAATTGGAGAAATTTTTTCTCGAGAGAAATCTTTCCTCATAACACAAATTCCTTGCGAATATTTATAATTGGGCTGATTAAAAAAAAGGAAAACACTTTCAATTTCCAATTCGAAAAATTTTCTTTTCAAAACGATTACAAAGTAATCCCCAATTACGAAAACTACATATTTAATTATTTTTATTATTATTCAAGTAACGCGGAAAATTTTATATTTAATTACTGAAATTCTAATTTCATTTCAGTTTATCATTTTTTTTTTAATTTATAGTAAATTTTTGAATTTTTTTAGTCACGTTAGTGATTGATTCACTTACAAAAATAATTGAAAAAAATTTTTATTAAAAATAAATTGTAATAATTAAACTTTTTTTAAGAATATTTTTTTCTCTGCTATTTAAAAATCCAATAAATTTGGCCTTAAATAAATCTTTTTACCTGCATTCATATTTAAATTTACCTTTTTTCTTTGATTTTTCAAGTGTTGTATGGCCCTTCTTTGGGGATGATACAAGGAGGCTGGTCTATAAGAAAGACCCACAAAAAAGCTTATAGACGTTAAGGCTGCCACAATTTGTAAGCCACAGCGCCAACCCATTTTTCTTAAAAAAAAAAAAAAAACAATAAAAAATTTTAATAAAAAATGTATTTTAAATAAATTTCCACTGCTTGCTTACCCCACTCCTTCTTTCAATAGAACAGAAAATAAAGCTATACCCACGCCTTCCCCTGACATGGCTACCATTTCCACAAAAAGTCTTCTCTTCTTAAAGTAATTACCCAGCATTATGGTTGAAGTCTCTCGTACCATGGCAACGCCAATGCCAAAAACAAAACCTAGAAGATTTACATAATTAAATAATAGCGAATTTCACTCTTAGACAACTCAAAGAAAACTCACCGTAACTGAAAATAATCTGATCCACCTCGGTGGCAAATGATGTAAATAATATTCCCAGGGATAGAATTAACCCTCCCACCACAGCCAAAAGTCTAGTCGATTTTCTGCGACATATTGTTTCCACGAAGGGTGAAATTAACATTGATATTGACCAGCTTAATGCTCCCAACCATTCTGTAAGAAGTAATTGAATTAAAGAAATTAAATGTTTGCGATGATCAACTATGCGCATTAGGATCATGTAACTTTATGGATCGCTAACCGACAAAGATCCTTGTTAGAGCATTAAAGCCGGGCATAGTTTTATCCCTTCATGAGTTTGTATTGATATAAAGAAACTGGAAATGCAAATAGTGTGATTTGTGTATTTGGTCAAATTAATGATGTTTACATCAGATAAAGATAGGATAGACCTATTGTGTCATTGAATAAACTGCTTTAATGCTCCTTCATTCAGGTGTTATGTTCCTCTTTGTTTTGGGATATCACTAACCGAGGTGCCGTGTTTTTTGTCTAATTTAAGAATTATTTTTCGAGGCAGTCACACTTATTCCAGTTGGCGACATCGACGTCACGTCAACACAATACCAAAAAATTGAGGCTTGTCTACCCGTTGTCGAAAACAACTGACTACTATTGACAGGCTCATGTTATTTTCTAGACCTTAGAGAACAGAAATAGACTGTCTGTATCACAAAATTGTTCTCGAGAGCGAGTAGACAAGTTAAAGTTTTTTGGTATTGTGTTGACGTGACGTCGATAACGCCAACTGGAATAAGGGTGATTATTTTATCACTTTTTCACGCTTTTACAGCTTAATATCTGATACCATTATTATATACTCTTGCAAGGAAACCCATTTGCTTGACAGATCTTGCCTTGATTTTGCTAAGCGAAGCGCTTACATTCCAACCCAAATCACTCTATCTTTGCGTTCGGATTTTATTGTTTTTTATCTGCACATTTTTTCTTATGCCGACGACAATCTTTAACTAATAATTGCACATTCTACCAAAAATATTGTCAGATATTCTGTATAACTTAAGGGTTACACGATCAAGTCTTGCCTATGAAGTTTCAATACACTCACACTTTTTTATTAATACACTCATACTTTCAAAACTTGATACGACGTTGGTTTTGGAAATTCTCTTTCTGTCGAGTGTCTCAATTTACACTAGTCGGCATAAGTAATTTGACGAAACATTTTTCTGACTGTTGAAACTAGCTTAGCTTAGCGTTCTATGGATAAGTGAAAGCTTCTTTGAGTATAACTCATCCAAAAATAAAATTTTAATAAGATTGGCAAAGGTAGTATGTCAGAAGAAACGATCAGCTTGTGAAAAAGTAAGCCATGGTGGAGGCTCATGTCATGTTCTGGGGATGTGTTGCGTATAATGGGCTGGATGACTTGGTTCCTGCCACCACCGGTTCAATGAACGAAAACCAATATTTGATTACACTAAATGAAAATGCCTTTCCTCCTGGTGAAAAGGTTATTGGGGAATCATTTATCCTGCAACAGGATAATACCCCGAGCCACAAAGCCCGGATGATTACTAAGTTTTTGAAGGATGTTGGTGTTAATACTTTAGACTGACCACCTAAAGTCCAGATTTAAATATTATAGAAAACGTCTGGTCTCTTTTAAAACGGAAAAGAACAGTTTCGTTAAATAAAAAGAGAGAGGAGACAATATCTGAGGTCACTTCCCTATGGGAAGATATATCTCCAGCGATTCATAAAAATTTAGTGGAATCAATACCAAGACGCCTTCAAAAAGTTATTGAAGCCAAAGGTGGATATATATTTTACAAACTCCTTCTTCTTTTCTTTACTTTTGTTAAGTTTAAACCCTGTTATCTTAGTTTTACATTCTTGTCAAAATACTTGTGCCAACACATGAAATTACAAATTAATTTACATCTTTTTAAGTTTCTATGAAATAATATTTGTTTGCTTATTTTTAAGTTTATATAAGTTATAAAGAAAAAGGAAAAAATAAACAAGAATTTTTAACAAAGCCGTTTAAAAATCAAACGTAAAAATGCACGATTTTTATTTCGTCAAAATACTTATGCCCACTAGTGTACATTCAAGAAAATAGCTGAGTATAATTTTCCGTTTTTTTTTTTGCAAATATTGTGCCGTAATTAAAAAAATATTAATTAAAATCAAATAATAAAATATATTTGTGAATAAAAGTAATAAATGTAATGATGTTGTGCGATGTATAGAGCAACCATTTCATGCTGTTTTCTTGACAATGACATCTTGAAAAATAAAATTGCTTTAAAATTGCGAGCATCCTAAAGCTGAAAGTCCACACAACGCATTCTATGTGTATTTGCGTCCCACAGTGTTGTAAAATGGAATGCTTGAAACCCGAAAATATTTTGATGCTATTTAATAGTATACACTCTGACTAAGAAAATTAGAAAATAATTAATTAAAAATGTTATTTTTAGCCGAAGTTAGAGAGCGCCAAAGTTGCACTTTTTAAACAAGTTAAATTATTTTTATTAAATTAAGGAAAACAACGTTGTTTTTCGGGAGCCGCTGCACTCTCGCTAACTGTAAATTGAAATTAATTACTGTTAAAATTTGCCCTTGTTCCTTTGGAATATTGTCTCATGTCCAATTTTTTCTGACTAAAAATGTTAAGAACATTAGCCAAAAAATAATAATCACTTTGGATTAAAAAGTTAATTTTTTAACACAAATAAGCTAAAAAAGCAATGGATACAAAGAAGAATTTAGTAAAACGGTCCTATCCAGAATACCTTACAAATGTTAAAGGACCACAGGATTAAATTGAAGCAGGTACTCGTATGTGAGACGTATAAACATCTTGATTCATAAACATGATTGAGAAAGCGAAGCAGGTGATTGATTCAATTCGTACTGGAAACAAGCTATAGGACGTAGTAGACTAATCATTTGCTCATATCGATGGGAACATATACATATATTGCTGTCAGTTGTTTCCGACAATTAAGGTTAAAATAGCGAAAACAAAAAGCCTGTTATTTTTATTGCTGTAGAATCAAGTGTACTTGAACAAATATAATTTAATAGCATGTCGTCGTGGTGAATGCAATAGGCTGTATGTCAAAAAAAATTGAATTTGGTTTTATTGTAGCGTTGTAACCAAAATTGGGGCTCCTACAACTTGCATTTATCTCGTGCCGTTCAGGCAATCAGAAGAGAGCTTTTGCGCGCTTTTTTTGGTTACTGCAAAAGGACGTATGTCAATCGCACGCTTGATTTGACAGTGGCGTGGAGTGTTCTTTCGAGATAAAACCTATAAATTGTGTCATTCTGCATTGGATATTAACATTGGATACAGTGTGAATCGTGGCGATTCATTATTATATTCTAGCCAGCGAAACTAAAACAAACAATTTTTCTCAGAAATATTCAGTTTTTGTCTTTCCTGCAAAAGTATGATTTAGTGGCATACAGCATATTGCATTCACCACGACGATGTGCATCAGTATTGTCTAAGAAGCCCCCTCACACAGAAGCAATGTTAGTTACACTGTTAATTTTTTTTCTGTTTAAATAGGGAAAAAGCAAAATACATTAAATGTACATATTTTTAATCCTCAAAAATATGTTTTTATATTTGAATATCCAACGCACAATAAAACACTGTGTTAATCTTAGTTTGCTTAGAACTTACCATTTCCATTGGCATTCTGTATGTGCTGAACGGCATAAAACAGTGTGAGACCGTAGGACAGTTGCAGGCCAGTCGTTAAAATATGCACCAAAAAGGACATGCCACATATTATCCAACCCCAACCGCCATCCGGATAAAAATGCTGCCGTATACCGATAGTGTCTACGCCAGTTCGTCTTAGAGCAGGAATATTACGATGCAACAGATAGAATTCTTGATCTCGCAGGCCAGGAAATCCAGAATCCTGTTCTTCGTACGGATGCACACAAGAATCGGGAGCTAAAAAATTTAAATGTTTTTTTTAATTTCATTCCACAAAAAATATTAAGATAGAAAAAACCAACCATAATAAAAACCATGATTACAACTACGATTGCTGGTGTGCAGGGCTGGTGGTGGTGGTGGTGGTGGCGCCAGAGATTCTTGGGGTCGTACCTGTTGATGGTAGAGTTTGCCGCACATGCAGGATGAAGGTATGTGCATTTTATGATGGTCTACATTGTTGGTACTACAACAAGTATATTGCTGCTGAGGTTGTTGCTGTTGCTGTTGGTGTTGATGTTGATGAGCATGCTGTTGGGAGTGTAATTGTAATTGCGGATGGTGGTGCAACTGATGTTGATGCGGCAGTGATTGCTGCTGTAGTTGCTGTTTGTTGGCATGACGCCTGCATGTCATGGCATTAAAATTGTTAGAAGGAACATGTGTTGACGCACCATAATTATCATACAAATCTAGTGCTGGCAATGCTGTTATGGAACGATGACGATGTGCTCTCATTAGGGGTGGTGGCGGCGGCGATGGTGTTGCATTTGTCACAGACGTATTACATTTATTGTATGCTTGATTTGCCACTGTAGAATGTGTAGTTGTTGTGGTTGCGCCACTTGCTGTAATTGTTGTTGCGGTGGCATTTGATTTCAACAAGGACTTCTTTAGCATGTTTGATGATGTATCAGATCTTTTGCTGTCCAGTGTGCTGTGAGGTGTAATCAATTCGTTGACTTTGTTGTTGTTGTTGTTGTTTTTGTTGTTGTTGCTAATGTTTGTTTGCTGTTGCACAGCCAAACTAGGTGTTGTTTTTGCGGTGTACTCCTTAAGACTTTGTGTGGAACCTTGTTGGTAGGCCAAACGGGGACACGACACCCACCAAACAACCGGTTGATCGTTGTAACGACAATTTTCGCACAAAATTCTTTGCGTTGTTAGAGCGGCAGGAGTGGCAATTGAAATGTCTCGAAATGCTGGTGGTGCTGGTAGTGTGATTTCTGTTTCAGACTGTTCGCTAAGGGAGTTTAGGATGTTTGGATAATCCCTGGCAATCGGTTTGGTTTGTCTGGTGGGTATCTGTGGGGGATGTTCACAACTAAGATTATACCTTCGTCACACTGCACATTTGCTACATAAAGTTAAAATGTTATTTTTACTATTTATGCTTTTTATTAAAGCTGATCTTCTGAGTTCCTGTTCCGAATTCGTTATCGGTGTATAGTGGCCACAATGAGGCGGTTGTTGTTGCTGCTGCTGCTGCTGCTGCTGTTCTTGCTGGTGCTGCTGCGACAGTTGTAAATGCTGCTGATGCTGTTGCTGGTGCTGTTCCTGTTGCTGTCTTCTCAAATTGCTGAAAATGTTTCGGGGCAAACTACGATACTGATTCAATTGTGGACAACTGCTGTAAAGCGATGATGGGGATGGTGAGTTCGTTGTATTGACGGGGTAGTCACCACTACCAGTGGCCATATTATCATGGCCAAAACGACAATTGTAATTACAGTTGATCTGTTTGTTGTCACCACATTTGTATTGACATGTGGCATACAATTTCATTGTTTATTTCACGATTTTGTTTGAAATCGTATAGAATTTTGTGCAGTGAGACTGCGCGTTTGGCAGTTGGCGGCAGCAGAGTATGCAAGAACAGATAGAGAAGGAGAGAAACGGTTTAATGATGAATGATAAATTTCTCTGTACATAAATGAGAAATTTATCATTACGTGTTGATCATTGTCGTTTAATTAGACATAATTAATTGATCTGTAATGGAACAAACAAATTGTTGTTTTAATAAAAAGTATTTGAATATATTTTATTTGTCGATTTAAAATTTAATTTTATATCACACTTTCTGTATTTTCTTTTTTGGTTTTTAATTTATTTTAACGAGCCTTTTAATTCTTAAAGCACAGTGGGTAATTTTGTGTAAGCCGCTGAAAGTATTTCTAAAGGACTGGTCTAACTTGCCAAATATTTGCCGAAATAAACGTGAGCAACAGACAAGCTAAATTTGAATTTTTATTTTAACTCCAATATTTTTTTAGATATCGGTTGGCATTTATTAAAAATAATATAAAAATATCAGTTTGCGGCATAACTGACTTCAATTTGTGATTTAAAAATCAAGTCTATCCACAATAACCCTAAGCAAAAGAAGTGGTTACGTTTTTTTAGGCAAATGTTTGCCAAGTGTGACCGTACCTTAAGAGACATATTGAATAAAATAGAACTTTAATTTTTATTAGACAAATAACTGCTATTAAGGCCAAAATTTACAATCTTTAGTTAACTAATGATGATCGTTTAACCAATGACATTTATATGAAAAACCACCGTCATTAGTTAACTAAAGACTGAGAATATCGGCCTTAGTGATTCAAAAACAAGAAGTTATATTTATGTATTAAATTCCCCAGCTCGATTATACGAGTATGTGTCTACAAAATGTATTTATTTAATTATTTTTATTATTAACATAAAAAAATTTTCAAGACACATTTGTAATTTTAATTTAAATTAGATGACGAAGTTAATGACACACAGTTTCACTTAATAAAATTTTAATACCATCTTTTCGACTGTGAACTCTATCTTTCTTTCACATTTAAATGCCATCTCAGCAAATTTATAATATAAGTCGTTATCATTTCCTCCGCTTTCCTTAAATCTCTTAAATGTTGTGCCAAGTAATGACAATTTCTACTAATTTAGTTCATTTAAAGTTATTAAATTTGAATTCAGTTTTGCTAGTTATAATTTATTTGAAGAACTTTCAATTTGACAATGATATTAAATTATTATATAATCTTTGCAATAACAAAATCAATATGACTTAGTTATGCACATACAAAGGAAGGATTTAAATAGAAGCAGAAAGATTTCTAAAACTAAATATTGGATATTTTTTTAATTTAGGCAAACAAAGAAAAACGAAAATAAAAAGTAAAGGTACTTGAATTTTTTAAAAACTCTTCTAAATTGTTCTCTATTTCACCGCCATTTGTGATTTTGTTAGTTTTCTCACCAATTTGGGTAAATTTAAACATTAAAAAGATTTCTCGAAGCTCTGGTGGGCTTGAAAATCGAAAAAAAAATTTCGATCAGAACATTTTCCCAAATTATATATTTAATTCGAGAAATGACATTTCGAGTTTTTAGAAAATTTAGATTTTCGTCCAAAGAAAGATTTTTTTCTAAATTATCCAGTTCTTAAATGTATTTTGTTTTTTATGGAACTGGTGTACTATTTAAGGTATAAACACATTCACGATAGCAGGCAACACGGCTGGCTACATGACTACAAATGCAGCTGGCTACAAATGTTGCCCTGCAGCCAGCTATTTAATTATTTTAAAAACGACTGCTACACAATAAGCAGCTGATTCATTCATATTTCAGAGGTGCCACTTTAGATTTTTTGCTTTTTAAAGTTACATTTTTTCAATATGTACAATTTAATGAAGCAATAAAAATAATCAATCACTCGCGAAAATAGCTAAAAAGCGCAAAAAGTTTAAATATGTAGAAAAAGGCGTAAAACTTCCTAAAAAAGGGTCTAAAACCTTAAGGAACTTAAGGATATTCATTCACATTCCTTACATTTTGAGGTCTTTTTGAAATATTTTACTGCTTTTTTAAAACTTTTATTACTTTTTGTGGAATTTAGCGTTTTTTGTAATGTGATTGACTTTTTCTATTTTTGATTGTTTCATCGACTTTTAAATGATATTAAACATTTCCATGGAAAAAAAACATGGAGGTTATTGCGAATTTTTTGTCATTTTCTTGCATTTTTAGCTCGTTTTAGACAATTTTAAGGATTTTCTAAATTTTAGAATTTTGATTGACTCCGGTGGCATTTTTATTGCTTCATTGAATTTTTAAGATTTTATAAAAATATGAACACAGAATATTTATCTTATTTTGATGCAAAAATTATTTAACACAAAAAGTTAATACCAAAAAAAAGAATTTAAATTTTTGCATTTTATTTTGCATTACAAAATATTTTTAAGCACTAGTTTGCTTTAAATGTTTTTTGTACATATTGTCAACGCTTTTTTTGTTTCGAAGCCAACAAAATGAGGGGGGTTACTCTCTAGTGCGATGCGAAAGAAAAATGGTACAAAATAAAACTATTTTTACACTGAAAGCGCTTTCGCATCGCAATAGAGAGTAACCCCAGAGAAATTATTTTAGTTTGATTAAACGACAAAAGCAGCATGGACAACAACCTGCAGCCGTGTAGTTATATGCAGACATGTATTCTACTTTTGACAGGTTGCAGACGGTAGCCTGCTGTCGTGAATGTGTCTATTCTGTGTATTCTACAGATTACAAAAAGAAGTCCACCCGTGAAGATTTTTTAAGTTTTACCACCATCATGGAGAAAAATATCATTTGTCAGTACATGAGTTTGAATACAAAAAAGAAAACTAAATAACAAGTTTTATTGTAATACACATATCCCCAAAAATCCCCAGCGAAACGTGTGTTTTTAGCCACAAAATCAGCTGGGGATTTTCACGAAATTTGTATTCCCAATCACAAAAGAAAATCCCCTATTTGGGGACAAATCCCCAAAACTGAGAACGCTGATTGTTTTAAAGCAAACACAACTTCACCATGATCCATATTAAAAATTTTACCATCACTACTAATTAACTTTAAATTAACCCATTGTTACACGTTGGTTTTATCTCATGTAACATTTTTCCTTTCTAGTTTTTTGGTTTTACTTAAGAGAAACGTTTTTGTTTGATTAATACCTGATTGAGTACGTTGGTTTTTGGCTGTTTTGACATCTACTTGAGTTTTTTTTCATACTTTAATGGAGTATTAATTGGAAAGCGGACTTCTGAATTGTTAAAGACGGAGGCACATAGAAGCCGCCATACGTTATGCGTTGTTTTTTTAACTGACATTCAAGAAACGGCGGAGTACTTTTTTTAAACTACTTTGTTGCTTTTTTTCATCGCATGGTTTTGCAACAAAAATTTATTAAAGTACACATTTTCAACGGAATTCGAGTAATTTTTATTTAATTTTATTTAATTTTATTTTGTTCCCACACAACACATAAATCTAAATAAGAAAAAAACAAACTGATAGCTGTCAAACTACTCAACGTACATTAAAAGTTAAAAGTTGTCCAACTTTAATACTTTGCTTAGAATATTTTGAAGAATTTCAAAATTAAAAAAATTTGCTCTCCGATATTATCCTTAGATTTGTTTATTATTTGGCCAAGTTATTTAGAACATTTTAAAGGATACTTTGCGTTGACGGAGACGTACAGGAATGGGTCAAAGCTCATAAGAAAATCTGTATTTCAAAGTAGTTGTCAGTTGAAAAAAGCGACATTTAACGTACGACGTATTATATTACCTTAACATGGCAACGCGTTACTTGATATATAAATTTATATATTTTATATACGAAGCGTCACAACGCGTAAAAGTAGAAAGTTATTCAACTTTCAACGCGTCACAGGAGTCGCAAACTTTTGTTTTGTAATTTGCTTTATGAAAATACTCTGATTCAACTTTTTTGAGCAACACGTATGACGCAAAAAAGCGTAGAACGCGCGTTGTTTAATTTCAGGTTTAAGCTCTAAGGTACATTTTAATATTTTTATGGTACGTAATAAAAATTATAATTGTTAGTACGGAATTAAAAACCTTTCGATTGGGTTTGCCCAGCCCAGTTCCTTTATTATTCAAAAGTATTAGTGGCATTACTCAATTTTATTTGAATTTCAAAACCCATAAATTTTTAAGCGACCAAATCGTATGTGTAGCCCAGCTGAGTGAACCAATTCCGTAGTATATTTTGCTATGAAATAGAGCATATTTACATCCACTTCCTCAATTTTTCTTATGCCAGGTATGTTAAGATCTTTTTACTTCGTTTAACATTAGCCCACTGGTTATACTTCGATATTTGTTCCTTTATTATTAAACAATTTTTCTTTTGTCTATCTGTATTTGAAGACAGATTTGTGATATCGCTTTGCTCTATTTTCGGGTATTTTTTTATCCATCCGCCCTTAATGAGTTATTAAATTAAAGAAGTTGTAAAACAAACTAATTCAAATACTAAAGATATTTTCTATTGTATGCACAATAAATTTGAACAATACAATTTTAAGCTTAACAAATCGCTATGGCAGCCACATTTCTTAATTATTCAAAGGACGATGAAAAGATTTTGAATATATTTCTGATATTTCGCAAAGTTTTGCAACTACGTACACTTTAACAACGCATAATAAATTGGTTTTTTATTAGAAATTACAAACATTAATTAGTTCGCTTTGCGAAACTACAAAATTACTTTTGCCAAAGAAAAAAAAGATGCATAAAATTTTTTTATAATATTAATTTCAGTTTAAAAATGAGAGAACTTTGTGAAACGACTTTTGTACTTTCGTTAATCGAAAAATTGTCAATTCATGTTAAAAGCAAAAACAAAATAGTCAAGAAATTAAAAATAAAACTATTGTTCTTAACAACTTTTTGAGTAGTTTTTTTTTCTTTTTCTTCTTGTCTACTTTTACCGGCAAATATGATGCCAGTTTTCTGTGAACATTAAGAGACGACAAATAGGTCAAAGTAATTTTCGAAAAATTCCTTTTAACTATTAAAACTCTTTAGATTTTTGCTTTCTTTATATTTTTCTTTTTTTATAACATACATTTTACTATGGATGAAGTACGAGCAAAAAAAAGTGTCTTTTATCACTACACTACACATGTTCAACCTCATACTCAATTAAAAATTCAGTTTGAATAATAAATTGGTTTTTTACAACTTACACGTTCCAGAGAAGACAAACAATCAAATGTATGGACAGACGGACACAATCGCACAAACTAATAATTTTTATGGGCAGAAGCCAAACAACCAAACAAACAATCAAGCAAACAAGCATGCATACGATTTTTATCTACTGTCCTAGAAAATTACAACTCATCACTCTCTGCAACTATAGCAACAACAGTGATAACTAACTGACTAACTGACTAGCTGACTAGCACACTTGCATATTTATGTATGTATGATGTACAATGAACTCTCGAAAACGTGAATACCCGTTAACAAGAAAAAATCGGAAACGTGAACACTTTTATTTTTACATTTACTACTCTAAAACGTGAACAAGCTCTATTAATTATAAAACGTGGAAAAACTTTTTCTGAGTTTTTTTCGTTTTGTTTGTTCCATTCATTCCTTTTTAATTTTGGAAATACATGCGTACGTATTTGTATGAAAATTTTTGTTGGTTTAGTTGTTTAATGAAATTTGATCTCTAAGTCTGTGTTTAGACACTCCATGTCTTATAGGCGAGAGCGACGAGGGGAGAAGAAACGAGTACACACATGCATGTTTTCTTTTCGCATTCGTAATTTTAAGCCAGAACGTATTTGCAAGTAAATCTCGTCAACATGACATGACTTGTGTGAACAACAATGAAACTTCAAAGAAAAAATAATAAGAATCATGTCAATAAGACATGACGCGTCTAAAGACAGACTAAACGTGCAACGGTTAAGTTAAGAATCACATAGATATTAGTTTGCCAAAGTACAGAGTGGGGAAAATGTCACGAAGGAGCTTAAAACAATCATAACTTTTTTAAATCTTAATTTTAATTTTTGTTTTTACAAAATAATAAAATATTCATCTAAAAATAATATAAATAGAAAAATGTAAAATAAATATTTAAATAGAATGTTCACGTAGAACGTAGGGCGTCAAATTTAAATTTGTTGACGTTTCTATAATCGTTTGAGTTTAGGAAGACTGACTGATTAGGCCAAAGCTTCCGATCCTAGAGTTGGGGCTGCCAACGTACCGCTAGGCCGTCTAAATACAGTTGAGTTTCAGCGACTAGTTGTTATCAGATTGTCACCTACTTTCCAGAGGCGCGTCTGTGATAGTATGCACTCTGGATACTCAATACTGTATGCCTTCTCAATTTAGCTGTCATCAGACGGGTGCCTGAATAACATTACCAGGGAGCACTTGGTCTAATACCGGAAGATGTGAGGGAGTTTTGGGCAGAGGAATCACTTCTTGCTACCCCCAAAGTGTATAGCAGACAGAGAGCTTTCCACCTCTGAGAAAAACCCCACCGTCCGGTGTGAAAAGTTAAGGGCCATTATTACAACTTGCTGTTAGATAAATAGCATCGCATTATTATAACTTCCATTTTTTATTGTTGTTATTATTAAGTATAATAATATTTAATGGATAAAAAAATAATAAATGAATGATTTATAATGCAAAAGTATTTGTTGTCGTATTTTCAAATCCAATTCCGACAACATTGGATTCTGTGACAACCCCGAATATCAGCTGCTTTTCTGTTCTTGATAAAAATTAGTTCATGTTTTTGCGAGTTCACTGTATATGAATGCATGCATACATGTTTACTTGTGTACATGTATGTACGTATGTATGGTTTCGTTTTTGTAGATATTTTAAAATAAAAACACTAATAACTCTGGTACTGATGCACTGGCTGTTATCTATATTTCCTAGACATCATTGTATTTCCGTTTGCTGTTTCCTTTCCATTCAGATTTTGTAAAGAGCAGCATAAGCAATATTGTTTAAAATATTGTGAATGTTAACAACAACAGCAACACCAACATCTATAGCAGCAACAACGACAACAACAACACAATATTTTTAATACATTTTTTCAATTTTCTATTTTATTTTTTTTTATACTCTATTATTCTGGCACGAATCTCTGCCACTACACCAAACATACTTTAGGACAATTGCTACACACACAAACACGTACACACACATACACACACATGCAAATATTTTTTCAATCGCATAAATATGATGAAATATACCAAAAAAAACACCCGAACGAACACTAACACGGATTTACATACAAATACCCATTTGGTCCATTGTTTAAATAACAACAATTTGTTTAATTTGTCATCTCCTTCAATTTACGAAAATATCCTATAACGGGGTAAAAATACAAAAAACGAGGTTGGGATAAACAGTTTTATTTGAATTCTTTTTTTTTATTAAGGACGAAAAATGCATGTGTATTGGTTTTGCTAAAGAACAGTGCAAAAAGAAAACAAAAGTGACATTCTCCACAAATTTGGATTAATTGAAATATTTTTTGGGTGACAACAACACAGAAATAATTAAAGCTTCCACATGAGCACGTTTGTAAGGAAGAAAAGCGATACTTGTGTTGCAAATGTGCTTCCTGCAAGCGAGATATTTATGTATATTTTTGTGGCACATTACAGTCTGCTAAATGGCAGCTTAAGCGGAGTTTTTGCTTCTTTTTCAAGAAAAAGATGAAAGAGACCCATACAGCGAAGAGTTAGAGGATCAAATAATTTCTCTAAAATATTCCTCTTCATGTTTTATATTAATCTGCTGAATACATTTTATAATTAAATTGAAAATATTACAAGATTTCCAGTGGCGGTTCACTATAATAATGTGCAAAGAGATGGGAACTTTAGCTCCTCTTAAGGTAAGAATCATTTAAAACTTTCAAAAAGCCGATACACTTATATATGTATATCCTTTTGTCTCCTCTACTAGAATCAGTCTTTAAAACCTTGTTATTTTATTTTTTGTGTTGTCCAGTTTTATTTCTTATCGACTTGAATATTTTCCTTAAAAAAGTTTCTCTAACTTTAAAATTTTAAATGACTTTTGGGACTGCCCGAAAACATCATACAAATTGTTGAGGCTTTTATTATGCAGTCTATAAATGTTTGTGTGTTTGAATGTTTAATGAATATTAAATCGGAGCATCATATACTTCGTAAAAAAACACTTAATCACACTCACGCCACGCCAATAACCCAGTGAACAGTTTTTGAATTTCTAAATTCGAATAAGTTGTCGATTTCTTTCAAGCGAATGCGAAGAAAATTTTAGATTTGTACAGGAAAATGTGGCGGCCTTCTTAATGGACTATAAATGAATTTTGTTCTCAAATTAAATCAAAATCTAACAGCACTTTTTTAGAACTTAATACTTGTACTTGTTTTACAAAGACCTAAATTTTTTTCTGCCAACATAATGTTCAAACAAAAATGTTCCCTGGGATAGTACAACCATGATTTGGTCGAACCACATACAAACACTTACAAATAAATGACACAGACAGACAGACGAGATTTTTAAACAATACCAATCTATTTTAGAGCTCGTTGTTGCAGTACGGATTTTCGAGACATTTTTTCCAACAACCGAAAGGAAAAACTTTTTCTGCGATTGAAAATGAATAACGAGTGTAGTTACTAGCACGAGTACATTTATTGTTGTTGAGGTAGGATGAAAAATAGAACAACAACAAAAATACGAGTGGACAGAAAACAGGACAAGTACGAAATAGTTGGATTGCAAGTGCTCGAGATACTCGTACTCGTTCCTACAGCAAGCACATTCACATAAAAATCATTCATTTAACCAGAAAATGTTTCAATCTCTGTACAAATTTGTAAGTGTATCAACTTGCTGTGCCCCACAAGAGTTGTAATTGTAGAAAATAGAAATAGAACCAGCAGAATAATAAATATGAACAAACAAAAAAAAAGAAAAAGACAACTGAACAAAACAATTATTGTCAGAATTAACAAATAAATTGTGAATTTGCTTATTTTGCTTTCGTTCACAAGTATCAGACATTTCAACTCTTCTTTCGATATCCTTGCAACCATTTTTCTATGTGCTCGTAGAACTTAATCCGCATGACAAACATTTTAAAGCTGAAGTAATAATTTTTATTTGCAATCATTTATTTAAATTTATTTTACTGTACTCTCAGTGCTTTTTCATGCCATGTATTTTTATATGCCTTTCTGTCCGTCTGTCCGTTTGTCCGTCTGTTTGTCTATCTTTCCGTGTGCTAAATCCCCAATAAAATTGGACTTTATTTTTTCAATTGAATGGCTGTCGGATTTTCGTTTTTCTTTTTTTTAATATACAATTATTTTTTTAACTGTGAAATCTGTTAAAGTCCTTGCGAAATGAACTCTTTTTTATTTAGAGTATTACAAAAAAATACAAGTTTTAAGAATTTCATGCTCAGCTGAAAAGTGATGTCAGTATATCGTACGAATGTGTACAAGAGAATGAATTAAATTTAGGTACAAGTAGCGTGCATTTACTTCAAAAAACTATTTAAGCCAAGAATATTGTCGTATCAGTAACATACTTCCATGGAGATTTATTCCTATATCCTTGCACTTTCAAATCGATTAAGGTATTAAAATCATTTTATTGTTGACTTATGGTCAAGAAAGACATGGATGGCCAAAACGAAATATTACAAATTAATCCCTAAGGTTGCACTTAAATAAAATGAAATTTGTAGATTTCTAATTCCTGGAAACGTTTTATTTGAAAAAAAAAAAGAACAAATCTTTGAACATTTTATACTAACAATTTAAATTACAACAGAAGTGGTTGGTAGTCCGTGAAACTTGTAAAAGAGAATAATTTTGCGAAACTTTTACTTTAGATACTAAATTGCAAAGCATGCCGGTCAGTATAAAACTGACTAACTTGGCGTCTAATTGGTCGCTTTTGTGAAAGATGGATGTGTAGAAAGATGATATTTGCCCCTTCTCAGACGAACTAGAACTAAGTCGTGTGGAAACCTGAAAAGGCGCGTTTATCCTTCTAACATCTCAATCCGATATTTCTGTTTAGTCCTGCAGTTTCGGGCTTTATGACTTGTGTGCCTTCCTCTTGCAAAAATTTTGATTGTGCACGGAAAAATTTTCTAACTGGTTTCAACTGGAATTGAAATGCGTAATTAAATTACGACATTCGATATTGATCGAAATTTCCATTTAGATTCTAAAAAAAAATTGTTTCATCTTGATGGAACGTTTCGTTCTATGCAATTTTATTTGGTTGTTTTTTCCGTGGTGAAGGGAATAAGTAAAGAGATATACGTTTAAACTGGCGGTTGAATTTCACCACTAGCCGTACTCTAGTTTACATTTACTGGTGCTAAAGTCTCCAAAAAAGGTTGTCGAAATCAAACAATTTTTAAAGGCCCATTACATTACATTCGTTGCCAGCATTGAGAGAAACATTGTCTTAAGTAAAGTTTGAATAGTTTTTAAAATAAATGAAAAACAGTGAAGATTAACAAAATATAAAAATTATTTTGTGCAAATATTGTTTGGTTTACAAATTTCCAAAAAAAAACCTTTAAACTTTTAGGATTTCACAAAACTTGCAAAAAAAATAATTTTCACAATATGACAACGCTGGCTATGACTAGCAATATATTGGTTCTATATTCAAATCTCACAATTTTCAAAAAAGTTATGTTCAGTTCATATTTGTCGCCTTCATAAGACGTAGCTGTTGAGCTCATCTGTTGTGAAACTGTTGTCAAATGTTGAGCCCAACAGTTACGTCTTAGAAATGGCTTGATGAATAATTAAATGATGAACAGCTGTTTAATATAAACAATTGAAAAGATATAAAAATGCTGCAAAAGAAATAATTTAAATTTGCTAAATTAATTAGTTTGGCTTATAATAAAAAAATAAACACCACCAATACCACCTGTCTAACTCTCAATAATAACACCATAGAAGAAGTACAATCTCTCTGTTACCTAGGGTGGACAATCACAACGAATTGCGGTGCAACCGAACACGTTTCTACGCAAATTAACAAGACCCGTCATGCCATGCATTGTTTAAAGAAAGTATGAGTATCATCCGAAATATCAACACAACTGAAGACCAAAGTATTCAACACGTGTGTGAAACCCATACTCCTATACGGGTGTGAAACTTGGGTCTATCCAAAAACGCCGTACGACGGCCACAAGTTTTCACAAAGCGTTGCGTAGGAAGGATTATTCGATGTTTATGGCCCAACACAATAACCAACGATGAGCTGCTCCGAAGCACGAAACAACAGCCAATCCAGTACGATATTCTGAAAAGGAAATTTTGATGGATTGGTCGCACATTGAGGTCCGATAACAAAATAACCAAGGCAACGCTGCAGTAAATTTAATGAAATTAGTATTTTAATTTTATTGCTTTATTTTCATTACTTTATCGCATTTGTAATGTAAAATTTAACAAATTAATTTGTAGTCGCCACCTAACGAAACGGTGTTACATTAGAATATAAAAGCGCATAAGTCTCTTGATCAGCTGTGGAGCTAAACACAACATGTTGACTAAATGTAGCGAAAAAAAATTATGATGGGAAAAATGGCAGCAAATACACGACTGCTGTGTGGAGCGTAACTACTCAACTCTGCGCTCCTAAGACAAACACTCAACGGCTGCGCAACAGTTACGTCTTATGAAAGCGACCATTATTTACTACAAAGTTCTTAGCCCCAATGAAGAATATTTTTGGACAGAAAGTAATGTTCGATTCATACTAATTATGTAAAAATTTCATTGGATATAATTTACAAAAATGTTTTTCTTTTTTATTTGAGTTTTAGTTAGTTGAGGCATATCTCGAATATCGAATAGAAATTTTTTTCTGTGTGTATTCAAAATATTTTATTCATCTTCGATTTCTCTTTTTAAATCTAGGCTAAAGTTATTATTTTCTTTATTGTACCGAAATCCAGTAGTTATGAAGTATTGATTTTTTTACTGGATTTCCCATACAAAACAAAATCTATTTCGTCACTCCAGATATTGACGAAATCTATCCAAAATCTAATGTAACTCTACTTTTTGCCCAACTGCAACCAAAATACTACGATGTACAACAAATTTTCGTTATAAGTTGTGCTCGTTAGTAGTTTTCGTTAGAAGGGTAATTTTCACGTTTAAAATGGAAAACTCCCATCAATTGTTTTCGTTATTGACTACGAAATTTTGAAAAATGTCAATAATTTATTAGAAATATCAATTATTATCTGCTAGATTTCGTGCAGGTGTAAATTAAACTATTAAACAAAACTGAGCTCTTCCAATTGCATTCAATTAAAATATGAAATTAATATGAAAATTAACTAAATAAAAGTGTATAGACGTTGAGATAGAATTCTAAATTTCGATGTCCAATTTTTTTTAATCTAATAAGATTTAAATGCAAACAACGTTTCGCTGTCGGCAATTTAATGCATTTTTGATCATTTATCAAAAAATAATCTAAATTTATTGCCACTTAATTCATTTTTATAAGACTGCGCCAGGCGCTGCCGTTTCAGTAGATTATTACAAACACTCGCCAGCAGTTTGCTATTAAAAACTTGTAATTTTGTTTTAACACAAAAGAACAATTTCATTGCCACTAACGTTATTTTTAACTTTTTGATTTTAATTTTTCTTTTTTATTATTATTTTTATTTTTTTTTGTCAATAAATTTCCAATGTTTTTATCTTTGAGAGCTTCTACCTTTTAATTTATTGTCAGATTCGATTTGCACATTATATATGTTTGTAAAAATCCACTTGTAATGTGCCAACCAACACCGACACTGAAACACTCAGTGAGTAGAATAGAAATTATAGGGACACATGTAATTGCATGTTGGATTTGTATTTTAAAATGCATAATGTTCTTAAACAAATAATAGATGATGTATAAATGTGAGCATTAGTTGTTTTAGTAGCAGTTGTAGTAGCAGTCAGTAAGTAGTACTTGCTTTTTATTAGTTTGTACTACTTGTTTGGTTCAAGTAGAAATGGTGTATCCAAGCAAACCTAAATACGAGCAAGAGGTTAAGATTTGTAGCAAATTAGCTAATATACTATTTACAAAGTAACCAGCGGATTCAGAGGTCAGTATGTACAGGGTTTTTCAACAGAAAACTTTGTTTTCTATAACAATATAAAACAACAATTTTTTTATAAAGATGACTAAAATTTTTATTGTATTACGAAGAGAAAAGTTCGGCAATTATGAATTAAAAGTGATATCTGGCAAATATCCATCACGACCACGCAGACAGATGTCGGATTCTTTCATCAAAGTTTTCAATCACTTTTTGGCAAAACTGCGACTCTATTTCGTTAATAACAGCACGGATTTGAGTTTTAACGGTGGAATCGATTCGAAAGGCTCCACATAGACTCTGTCCTTAACATAGACCCACAAAAAATAATCCGGTGGTGTTAAATCACACGATCTGGCTGGCCACTAAACAATCGATTTTTGTGAAATCGTGCGATCGGGAAATTTGGTTTGCAAAAAATTGATTGTTTCATTAGCTGTGTAACATGTGGCAGCGTCCTATTGAAACCACATGTCAGTGATATCCACGTCATCAATAATAGGCCAAAATTGAGTTGTTAACATCTCGCAATTGACCGTTACCGCATTTCCAGTCTGATTTTCGAAAAAAAGCCGTCCTAAATACTCCTCCAGACCACCGAGCGCACCAAACAGTGTTTCGTTGAGCATGCAAAAGCTTCTCAATAATCGCTCTAGGATTTTCACAAGCCCAAATGGGGCAATTTTGCTTGTTGACGTACCCCGTACAAGTGAAAATGGTCTTCGTCTGAAAAAATTATTTTTTTCTGAAAAACCAGCGGGTTATTCCTGAATGAATTGAACGAATCTATGGCGATGTGAATGCTCGGTCGGCTTCAATTTCTGCACCAGTTGAGCCTTGTAAGGCTTCAAGGCCAAATCCTTACGCGAAATTTGCCATGTGCTGGTTTTGGATAACCCCAGTTGTTGAGAACGTCGAGGAATTGACAAATTTGGATCTTCTTCAACACTGTGGCTCACGGCTGAGATGTTTTCAGTTTAACGATCCGGCAGGGGTGCCAAACGTGACGATTTTACATCATTTTGACGATTTTTTAGAGCGAATATCACAAAATGACGATTGAACGGGTCAGTACTGATTTTCAGGTCGCTACACCATCACATCGGCGGTCTTTGTTCGATTTTAACACTTTTGGCGGTGGATACTAGTGCTTAGGAATACCAAATATTTATTTTGGAAACTGTATTAACTGTTTCGACCCAAAATCTGTTCAAATCTTGCTTTGAATTGACCAAACATGTTTAAGATGTTGTTGAGTTTTCTATTATTTTGTGTTGAAAGTTTTTAATAAGCCCGTTGAATTGTTAATTTTCAAAACAAATATTGTTTCGTTTATATAAAATACTATTGGTTGTTGTATAAAACAGAAGATTTTTGTGTGACGATTTATTGACAATATATTTTTTTTAAATATGGACGATTTTGACGATTTCATTTCCAAAATTTGACGAGTTATCGGAAAATATTACTAGCAGCCCTGCGACCCGGTCGAACACGCGTATTTTATTATATTGCATTGTATTGTGCCTGTCGACTCAAATTTAATGACCAAATTCTCAATAGCGGCCTCAGAAGGACGATTGTGCTGTCCGAAAATATCACGAATTTTACGAAATGTAACTTTAATAGAACCACCATTTTTATAGTGGATTTTAATTATTTTAATGCGATTTTCGAGCGAAATTGAATTAATTCATTGTAACAATTTGCCAGTGCATCTACTACGAATACGTCAAAAAACTAAATGACAAAAGTATCGTGTTGTTGCTGTTGCCCCAATTGAAAAACAAAGTTCTTGTTGAAAATCCCTTTATTTAGTATGTAAAAAATAGTGCAAAGTTGCTGAAGCGGCTGTTATTTTTTCTTGTAAGCAAATTGCTAAAACAAACATATTTCTGTTGCTGGGTTACATGCTGCTTTGCATCTGCACGAATGTCTCTCTCTACTTTGGCCAATTGTACTAATTTTATCTGTTAAATTAAAGCACTTAATTTTGTGGCAGTACTTGCATCTACTTTGATTAAAATCTTTGTCAAGATTTATTACACATCTGACAGAGCCAACTTTTGATTGTGGTGGCAGCTGTGGAGCAAAAAAAATTTAACAATGCAATTAAATTTTAATTATTTCCTATTCTTTACTATTCTACTGCTTAAGTGCTTTTCCCCTTATTCAATAAAACATTTATTTATGTATAAGCTTTGTATTGGGCCACAAACAGAAAAGAGCAACTTTTGTTTCAATTTTAAGTGGGTAAGCAGGCAGCCCAAACTGCCTGTCATGGTTTCCATGTGGAAGATAATGCTTTTATAAGCATTTTCACAGAATGAACTCAAACAAAGGTACGCACAATAAATGAGTTAATTAGAAATTCACAAAAGTTCGCGCAAATTATGGTGGCTTTTTGTAGCCTTTTTCCCTGCTCTGTCCTGCTATTTTGTTGCTATTGTATGTGTACTCTTGTCGTGTTTTGGCCTTTAAAGTGTTTGGCGTTTCCCGTTTTTTGTGGCAAATGCACACAATGTGCGTTTATGCTGGATTCTGCTCTGCTCAATCATCGCACTGCTCCACCAAACAACAATAAAATGCAAACAGAAACGCAAATAACTAGCAAATGACAGCAAATAATATCATTATGTGTCTCACGCTCTTAGACAAAAAGTGCCAGGTACTAAATAACAGCAACAACAACAAAAAAAGAATTTCATGAATACAAAAATAAACAAAAAAAAAACAATAATTTACACTACTCTTACTTTTACTCTTTCACACACCTTGCACCTTTCAAGAACAGGTAAGTAGCATGTTCGAATTCTTTGCAAACAGCAATTGTGCAGGGACGACGAAAGTAAAGAACGATAAACCAAAGCTAACAGTCAGCCAACCAGCTAAGCTCCCACTTTCTCATAGACGCACACACACACACACACACACTCTCTTCTTTTCATAAATTCGCACAGAAATGTATAAACATATTTTCATACCATTTATGATGCTTCATACTTGGACCAGCTTTGCTAAGCGTTCTACATAGTAACGAGTATACTTCTTCTTCTTCTTCTGTATTTAAACAAATGCTATTGCTTGCGGGCACATGAATATGCATTTCTGTATACAAAAGGAGTGTACGTAGAACAGTGATCTAAAAGAAGCGATTCTTTAAGACGTCAAGTTGTGTAATAAGTGAGTTTTTGTGTAAAAATCAGTGTATGAAAACACTCAAAGTATTTGGCAAACATTTCATGCGAAGACATAAAGTTTTCAAATCGTTTTAATCGTCTTGTACTTGAGGAAACCGAAAAGAAGGGAAAAAAACAATTGTCTTTTCAATTATCTGCCTGTTTTGATATTTCGTTGCAATCGAACATTTGCAAAACAAAACCGGAAACATTTTTTTTGAGTGTTTGATTTTCTTTTTTGTTAAAACCAACAACAAAATACACAAAACTGTTGTTGTACTTCACACAAAAGATACGATATTTTGCATTCTCACTTTTGCAAGACCATTTGCATCAAATACTAAATTAATCAGAAAAGCGGAGTTCCCTGGTTGATGCAAATGGTCTTGCAAAAGTGCAAGTGCAAAATATCGTAACTTTTTTCTGAATTCCAACAACAAAATATACAAAACTTCGATTTTCGTTTCTCGCTTTTGCAATACGATTTTCATGGAACTCTGAACTTTGCTTTTGATTATGCTTGACTTATTTTCCTACTCTGGCAAAAACTGATTTTTTTGTGAAAAATGAGAATTTTTTGTGTAAGAATTTTATTTTAATTAACTGCTTGGCCCACGATGTCCAACGATATTGTTCTTTTGTAAAATTACATTTAAAACAAAATCAAAATCTTAGAAAGAGTTTTTGTTTTAAATGAAATATCAGAAAAGAACAACATCGTTCGACGTCGTGGGCCAGGCAGTTAAAGTACGCTTTTTGTTTAAAAAGATTTTTTGTACAAAAACTTATTTTTGTTTAAAAAGAATTTTTTTTGTGTTAGAAGTGAATATTTGTGAAAAAGTGAGCTTTTTGTTAAAAAAAGTCTTCATTTTGTTAAAACGCGAATTGTAAAAAGTGAATTTATGTAAAAAAAAGTTGTTTTGTATAAAAAGTCCGCTTTTTGTGTGTTAAAAAGTGAGCATTTTGTGTATTAAAAAGTGAGCATTATGTGAAAAAAAAAACAGCTTTTTGTGTAAAAAGTAAGCTTTTTGTTGAAACGCGACTTTTGTCTAAAAAGTGAATTTGTCTAAGAAAAATACTTTTTCGTAAAAAAAGTAAGCTCTCATTTAGTAAAAAGTGATCTTGTTGGGTGCAAAGAGAGCTTTTTGTGTATTAAAAATTGAGCATTTTGTGTAAAAAAAACAGCTTTTTGTGTAAAAAGTGAGCTTTTTGTTGAATCGCGACTTTTGTGTAAAAAGGGAATTTGTCTAAGAAAAATACTTTTTCGTAAAAAAGTGAGCTCTCATTTAGTAAAACGTGAGCTTTTTGTGTAAGAATTGAGCATATTGTTTGAAAAGTGAGTTTTTTGTTCAAAAAAGTCATCTTTTTGTATAAAAACATTTGCTTTTGGTGTAAAAACTAACTCTTTGTCTTAAAACCAAACATTGAACTAAACAATTGACTCTTTCAAATAACGGCATAGAAATATGTGCACACTCTTATTCCGCTAAAAGGCATTTTTGAAAAAAATAAAATAACCAAAAAACAGTCAAATGCATCAAAATATAAAATTAAAAAAAAACATAGAAAACGTAAAAAATAAACTTAAAATATTTATTTTTGTTGCAATTGTAGCAGCATATTGTCCATGTTGCACACAGGCACATGCTCATGCTCATGCACTCAGTGTGCCACACAAATGTGTTCTATTTACGAGTATTGTTTGAGAGAGTGAGTAAGTGTGTGCGTGTGTATGAATGCGATTCAGAGGAAAGAGTTGAAGGCAATATTTTATTATTTTTATCGCAATTCTTGCTGTTGTTTTTGTTACCGCTGCACCATTTTCCTCCGTTTTCCTTAAATTTTTTTTATTTATATTGTGCACATACATTTATACAACATAGTCGTACAAACGTACGTACTATATGCGAAATGTGATAATGTTTAACAAAAATATTTTAATATTCGTGTACATGCATTTAATATTTATTTAAGTGCATCTAGCATTTCCATGGCCGGTTTTTAGTCGATTTAAGTTTTATTTTTTAAGTGTGTTGCTGGGTTTTTCTACTCATAAATATTTTGTGGACAACTTTTTAAGGAGGGGATAAATGCGGTTGTATCCTTGCGGTTGTATCCTTTGTTGGAAATTGCAGCTGTTATCTATATTTTTGCTAGAGGTTATTTTCCCGTGCCCATGCTTTATAGACTTAAACCACGGTTAGCTTTTACTCCTATCACATCTCGTCTTCCAGAGCAATTGTGACTTTTGCTTCGCGAAACAACAAATGGAATAATATTTTCGAAATTATCTGCTGATTTGTTTCTATATGGTACATCCGTAGCTTCGGTAAGCATTTTAGCACCAGTTTCAAGTACAGACTTAAACAACGACCATGAGCATTTTTCCTCCGCTTCCTTTCATTCAAGGCTTCCCACTCACACCCTGCTAACCAGCCTATGTACGAGTACACCGATGTATTTAAGTTTGTAAATATTAAATGTTATTTTTCGTATACTTTTTGTCAAGGGAAAGTGTAACAATCTGCACTGATAATGATTTCATTATGCACTCAAACATCAAACGGCACACGGAACACTTGATGGGACAATATTAATCCAAACAACGGCAACGGCAATAATACATGATCAGCAATGAAACTCAAAGCAAAATTCAATTGCATTACAATACTCATCATTGTACAAGTGCATACTTTGCTTTATACTGACTGTTGTATACATATCTATACTGGTATGTGTGTGCAAATGCTCATGCATCTACTAAAGGGTGAGTGTTTAGTTGCCGCTCATTTGGTCAAGCTATTGCTTCATATATTATTTGGACCATGTTTCTTTGCTCTAATTTCATTTTAGAACTGATTCATCAATTGGAATACAACTTATATTTACATCTGTTAGATTCCTTTACAATCGTAAAGAATTTACAAATATTTGGTCCACCCTTTTGCTACACACATATGTACTTGTACACTTGCATATGTAAATGTGTTTGCTTTGCATGTTTGTTAGTTTGTATTTATATGTAATCAACCGCATCTTCGAATGACAACCAGCATGTATAAATTATGTCCTTTAGCGCTTTTCGTTCTTCTTCCTGCTTTTCTTTTTTTTTTTTGTATTGTTTTCTTGTCGTTGCAGTGGCAAAGCCAAAGGCAAAGTGTAACGAGCCTAGAAGAGCTAAAAATTATTGCTCCTTTGTTGAATGAAACAACACCTAGATTTAAATTAAAATACATTGTTGACAGAAAACTCTGGGGGGTCGAGGTTTGAAAAAGGTTTTGAGCACAAGCGTAGAGAGGCCATGCAAATGGCATATGAATGGTTTTTCACCCCATTAACCCATTACTGCCTAATGTCCCATTAATCGAACGCAAGTAAAATGTATATTTTTGAAGAAAAAAATAAAATTATCTACAAGTTTTTTTATTGTAACGACAGATTATTATTAAACAAAAGATTCATATTTAACGAGAAAGTTTAATATTGAAAAAGTAAAATTAGTTAAAAATTTTTGTTTTTCAATAAAAGTTGAATATTAAACAGAACATAAAATCAGGATTACTTAAACACATACTTTTTGAATAACTACTTTCGTTATATGATCCTTAATATCCAGTGTTTAGTAAAAATTCAATTTATTGGTAAAACAAACTTTATGCACTAATGGGTTAATTTGTGATTATAATTGAGGTGCATTTAATTATAATACTGTCCGATAGTTTATACTTACACTTGAACAGTATGACATAAAACCGAGACTAGTTACTTCATGGAGTAAAATTAAACTGTCAGCTTTTCATTTTCTGATCCGTCTTAATTTTTAAAGGATTTCAAAGTTTATTAAGACTAAACAAAAAAAATATATATAATTTTATTTTCCATTTGAAATTACTGTCAATTGAAAGAGGACAATGACGAGTATTTTATGCAATAACTTTTTCTTTTCTCCCTTCAAGCAATTACAGAAACTTATCCTTCCATATCATTTGAAATTTTCAGCAAAAAATTTTTGGTTAACACATGCCGAAATTATATACAAACACAATCTAAAGCTTTTTAAAAATATAACACTGTAAAACGATTTCAACAATTTTTTAAAAATTACGGGGTTTAATTTAATAATTATTCACATATGTAGGTCCACCCATCTCTGACGAGAAGGTTTGATACTCAACTACTGAATTCCGAATCGGCAATCTTGAATTTCATTGGTTTTTGGTATTTGTGGTAAGTTTTGGGTCTATGGTCAATATTTTTGTAGAACGTTTCATACCCACTCTTCCCCTTTTTCGCGTTGGTTTTTACGATTTGTTAGAATAAATCGAAAAAATGCTGCTATCCCATAATATTTTCTACAAAGTTGCTGAACATACCCTACATCTCAGATATAAGTAAAACATAGTTTTGTGTACCGATATGCTGCAAGAGCAGCCCAAGGCCCAAAATAAAATTCCGAGATGCTCTTTCAAAACACCGACACTTGTATATATTTTTTTGGTCTCCTCTACCAAAATCAATCGTGGGAAATCCGTCGTTTTTTTCCTGTTGAATTGTGTAATTATCAACATATCGACCCCTGTGTGCGAAATTATCGTATGTTACACTTTTTTTAGAAATCTACTTTTTTATGCCAATTGGTTCTAAATCCATTAATTCATCTGTTGACCAAATATTATAGCGATAAATGTAAAAGTTATGGAGATAGCACAATGCACATTTTAACGCATGTAAAGGTTTTACAAAACGCTCTTGTGTAAAATTTAATTTTTATAACATATGATAATATCGCGTACAGGGGTCGATATAAAGTTAATCCAAAAAAAAAAAAATAAACACTAGAATAAAAACTACTTTTTCACAAAACCTCACATAATTTTCTACAAGAGAAAATTGAAAAAATTCTACATTTTTTTCTTAAACATTTATTATACTTCTAGAGCCAAAAATCAAAAAAAAACATCAGCTCTGCTCTGCATCTCCATCCCCTTCTGCAAAAATCTCTAGCAGCATCTATTTGCTTAACTGCGAGCGAACGACCACAAACATGTGCAAAATATTTCATAATTTCTTTAAAATATTTAAATTTTAAATAATCAAATACGAAATTTAACTCTAGAATTACAAAGTTTCATTGAACTTTTTGAACACTTTATTAGGGTCACAGTAATTGACGACTAATAGTTTATAAACTAAACAGAACTTTTTTGCTATAACAACTCAAAAATATTATTTGTTAAAAACTTTAGCAAAAATTTCAATTCAAAAAAAAAAATTAATAAAAAGTTATTTGAAGAACAAAAAACGTGTATTTAAAGTAAATTTCAAGCAGCTTCTTTAAAAAGGAAAACGAAAGGATTTAAGATTTCAATTGAGAAGACTTTCTTTACTAAAAATAATTTCACATAAAGTAAATGTAGGGAATGACGCTTTTATATTTAAAAACTGATAACTGGGCTTGTAAGATTTTTTAGATTTTGTTGCGAAACGATTCAGGATGGATGGTGCAGAGACTATAGAGTATTTAACTCGGTTCCACAAGAAATAAGCAAGCACAACTTGATTCTCTACTACCTTCAACTCCATGTATAGTCCAAAGTTTATTGTTGTATTGTAGCAAATCGGCGAAGTAAAATCTATATTATTAATAGGCAAACACGTTTTTTGATATCCCATTTACGGCCGTAACACTGAACCGATTTTGGAAAGATTTATTTGTTTTTAAACATGAAAATAATGAACATAGAAATGACACAGAGTTTTAAGTTGTTTATTTATAATGTTTTTGGTTTTTTTCGTATTTATCATATGCAAATGTTTAGTATGAATTCTAGAATGCGGTCGATTGAGTCGACCGCTGGATACACAGCTATACAGCTTTTTAAATAAATGAGTGCGGCTACTGGACACCACAAGCGCTGCAACACTGCTAGAAACAATTAACGAAAACATGCTGTAGCAGAGCTGTAAAATAATTAATTCGCCTTTCTTACTTTTACCATCTGTCCGTTCTACACTATTTCTTTCCCAACGAAGGAAACACATCAAATGGTGTGTAGGCATTATAAGTCTGAACTGATATTTCTCTTACAAAAAAGAAATAGTACAACGCTTATAGATTTCAAGAATTGACTACAAAAATAATCAGTTACAAGGTGCAAACATTCTTTTAATCTAAAAAATCTAGCGGCAGTTTTTTAATATAATGTTTGTGATTAATACATTGTTTTATTAAATTACTTTAGTTAGGCATTTACATATATTTTTTAACATATAATGTAAATAATAAAATAATGCGCAGGTAATAAAAAACAGTTTTATTGGGGTGAGGGAATTCCCTTATAACTACTTCCGATACTAAGCATTTTGCGAATTCATATTTATAAGCAGGTAATCACATTGTGAAGTGTTAAAAGTGACGTGAATAGCATTTAAAATCAATAATTCAACAGACACAAAAGATTACGATGTCAAAAAAGTATTTGAAGAAGTACCTAATGAGCAATAAAAAATTAAATTTTAAAATTTAAAAAAATCGTTAAAACCAATGGCGCAAGCTTGCGCAAACTTTTTTTGTGTCTAAAATTAGATATTCTAAATTTTATTGTGGTATAAAATATAATTTCTACATTTGCTACCTTCACTTTTAAAACCTTTTTCTTTTTTTTGCAAAAAAGTGCATAAATTTAATTTTTTTTTAATTTTAAACGAATTGTTTCAACATTAGTATTCCAGTTAATTTCTTTTTTAAATACTAAAAATAGCTTTTTATCAAATCTTTCAGTGAGAAAAAATTAATGTAATATCTTTATTCGTTTAACCACAAAAAAAATATCATATAAACATCTTGAAACTGAAAAAAAACTTTAAAAACGCGTGTAATTTTCTTCACTTTCCTAACTTCAGCAGTGTCTCAGAGCTACAAATCGCAACATAAAGTCTTAAAAATTCGCAATATGATTTTGCTGTGTATTTGCGTACTTAGCTTCTAAGATTTCTTTCAATTAATTTTTGCCTTTTTGGGCAGCCATTTGGCTCAAATACTCCTCTGTGCGACGTCTTAAAACCTACACATCGCTTCCTTAGTATAGAAACGCCCTCACAATTTTGTTTTTTCAAATCGAGTATTTTGCATATTTCGCTAGATGAGCCCCTAATTTAGCGAAATGTGCAAAAAAATGGGCTTTTCTATATTTAGCTAACGATAAGTAAATTTTCTATATGATAAAGAAAATCGAGTATTTTGCATATTTCGCTAGATGAGCCCCTAATTTAGCGAAATGTGCAAAAAAATGGGCTTTTCTATATTTAGCTAACTATAAGTAAATTTTCTATATGATAAAGAAAAATATATCTTATGTTTTAAATATCCAATAATTTGTTTTTGCCGATTTCCCTTTCCTTTTTGTAACACGTCAATTTCCTTTTAAGGCTCCTTAATAAGTGTAGCGAAAAAAGAAACATAAACTGTTTGTCGTTAATTATTTAACTTTAATTGCGTTACTTTGCTAGAACATTTTGTAAGAAGCTAAAACCATTTCATTTTATTGAAATTTGTCAATTAGCTGCCAAATAAGTTTATGACGGGCTGATTCACTAACGTCTGTTTAAAGTTTAATGACATAAAACTACGACATGCAAATTAGAACTAATTAAGTAAAAATGTCTATAAGCTGAAATTAATGTGTGTTTATGTGTTTTGGTTGGGAAAAAAGTTATTTACCATGATGCCAAAAACAAAAGAAACCATTTAGTTTTGGTTTTATTAAATAAATAAATAAATAAACACACAAGCACTTTCTCGCATGGAAATACACACATGAGCACGTACATATACATACACACTCACAGGATCTGTTTAGAAGACAAACGCAAAAGATAAAAATTTTTAAACGTTTTGGATTTTTTTCTTCTCGTCTCTTTGTTGTACTTACAGTGATCGTCAAAACATTTGGTACTGAAATTTCTGGTATGATTTCCACTGATAGAATTTCTTCAAATGATTCAGGGCCTACTTTTTTCGTGACGTTCCAACTCAAAAAAAGTATAGGAAAAAAACAAAGCCAGAAATAAGATAAAAGTGTATTGGTAAAATAGAACAAAGTTTGACAATCAGTTTCACGATCAATCAGCTGGACTGTTGAGTAGGCCTTGAAATTATTTATTTTTAAAACTTTCTTTTTCAGACGATAATTTTTCACAGGCATATTAAAATTGCCTTAAGGCCGAAGCGCATAGAATCCGTCATACATTATACGTTGCTTTTTTCAACTGACAACTAAGTTGATATACAGGTTTTCTTATGAGCTTTGTCACATTCCGTACGTCTCCGTCAACGCAAAGTACTAAAGTTGGGCAACTTTTAACTTTTAACGTACGTTGAGTACTTTTACAACTATCTGTCTTTTTTTTGTTTCATTTTTATTTAGCTTTTTGTGTTGTGTGGTTGAAATACTATTTTAAATAGAATTAAACAAAAATTATAATTAAAAGAAACTCCAGAATATCCTCAAATTCCATTGAAAATATGTACTTTAATCAAATCAGGCTGATTTAATATCCGTCAACAAAGTACTCATTGCGTCAACCTTATCCTCCGATACTTTAATGTCAGTTTAAAAAGGCAACGTATAACGTACGACGGATTCTGCTATGTGCCTCGGTCGATTCACGTATGACGACAGCATGACGGAATTTCGCGTTTTTTTCAATTTGGGTGACTTTTAACAAATTTTTCAGCATAAATATGCTGATGCAACATATAGAATTTTTCCATACCTGGCCTCAATAAAATTATTTATAAAACATATAAAATTCAAACGAATAATTATAACACACTTTTGTATGAAAATTACCAACAACAAAAATACAATACTGTATAATTAGACGATTACACAACACATACGACGTTAGTACGAGCTTGTGAATTGAACAATTATTTATTATTTTGTTTGCTTTTGTTTTATCGAGTTTGATAAGAGACCGTCACATGTGAATCGAATAAGGTGAATTGAATTCGCTATTGTTCCCCTTGTGTAATCCGACTGGATCTCATTACATTGAAAATGTTGTTTGTCTCAACAAAAAAAGAGCGTCATCCTGTCGTTACTCTACATTCGCTTTAAAGCAGAGTGCAATTCATTTTAATCCTAATGAGTCTATAAATTATAAAAACTATAGCGTTATAACGCTTTAGAAAATCTACAGAAAAAAATCTTGCGAAACAAATATATTTACAATTTATCACTATTTGCAAAGAATTTTATGCTGAAGCCACCTTCGGAATTCCAAGTGGTCAGATTACAACAATTAAATACAATTTTTTTTTCAAATGGCGAGTTTTAGTTCCTTAATCTTGTGTAAAATTTGGAACAACTTTTGTAAATTGTAAAGCTCGTTATAGCAATGCATGGAAGATTGTCGGAAGTTATGAAAAGTCGGCATGGCGTCGTTCAGAAGATGTCTTCAAGTAACTCCATAAAAATTTTCTTTGGAAAATTGAGTCTAAAATTTCAACATTAAATACAAGAAAACAATATTTGAATTTGCATTTCTTAGGAGCACAATTTTAGGATCTTAGATCCGGTTCACACACGTCAGGTTGGACTCGTGAAGTCTTGAGTTTTTAGGAGAAGCGGTGTGAACCTTTTTTTTATTTTGTGATATACGTAAAGATAACTTCGGGACGACGATGGACTTGCAACAAAAATGTAAACCACTAGATGGTAGGATTTTTATATATTATAATTTTTTCTTTTAGTCTCCGCCATGAACAAATTAATTACATTTTACTGAGTTCACCCAGATTTTGACGTTTTACGGATCTGGAAAGATATTCTATTCTGACAAAGGCGTTTTTAACCAGGTGACAGCATTACAGCAGCTGACTATTCGTGGCGAATGTCAAAATACTTTTGTCTTTTTTTTCTGTATCTGTTTTTTTTTTGATTTATTGGTTATGTTTTTGACATACACAATGAAACTACACAAACAATAATGCCTGTTGTTCTTGTATTGTTGTAATTGTTTTCCTAATGCTGTCACCTAGTTAAATACACCTTGATTCTGACTATTTTTACAATGATGTTCGTATGGTTGTATGCATGCATGTGTGTGTGTGGGAGTGCCTCTGTGTATGTATGTAAGCCTCTCATAGTTTTTGAACTCCTGAACCAATGGCAACGAACCTTGCGATTGACTTTAGATTTTGTGTAAACATGATGCGATTCGACCTGTAGGGGTTTGTGTCGATTTTAGAAAATAAAAGTTTCGAACCGAAAATTTATTAGCGAGAAATTTTATTAAAATCGATTGATCCGATTGTAGAGAAAATATAAAAGTTTTTTTTTAATTTCTGTTCTGCCGTGTAAGTTGAAATTCATTAGTTTTAAAATTTTTCCTTGTTACTATGGAATATTGTCTCATGTCCAATTCTTTCTGACTAAAAATGTTACGAACTTTAGCCAAAAAATAATAATCACTTTAGATTAAAAAACCACAAGAATTTTCCTTAAATCGATTTTCTATATTCTGTAATTTTTTTGGAGAATTATTTCGAATGAATTATTGTTGTTGAAAACTTCAAAAAAGTGTTTTATTGTAATTATGTACTTAAAAGAAAACATCTAGATTAAACCCTATAGCTTAATATTATCGAGAAGTTCTAGGGATGTTGCCAGCCAGCCGCCTCTTCCTTTTTCTTGTAAATTAATTTCAATTTAAAAGTAAAAAAGTAATTCTTACGGCGTTTTCTTTTCCAAAAAAGTGCACAAGTTTTTGCCCTTTTTATTGAAAATTTGCAATATAATGAGTTTTTGAAATAGTGAGCTTATTAGAAATTATTGTATTATCACTTACGAGGCATAATTTTTGTCTTAAGCAAATTTTTAATAGCAATTTTTTTATAAAAAGTAATAGAAAAATTAAATTTTTTTATAAAAGAAAACGGCATTAGTTAAGATATGCCCATGAAAATGTTTAAAATATGATTTCAGCTGCTAAAGTTTTGTCCGTGTCTGTTTGTATGCAAGACAACGCTGAAGATGTTGTCTAATGTAGTTGTGCTTGTTGTATTTGTTTAAGTTTATATATTTTGTTGTTGTTTCGGTGAAAAAACGAGTGAATGTGCATGCAAGTGTGTGAGTGTATTTGCGAATTCTATTAAAGCTTCTCTTTTTAATTTATTTATTTATCAGTATGTGTACATGCTTGTGTGGAAGTGTGTGTAATTGTTTTTTATTATTGTCATGCGAGTGTGTGTGTGTCGCCATTTCCGTTCAAGGGATAGAGAAGAACATTTCGTGGGTTTTAGTTAAAATATTATGGCTGAATGCCTCTTGGGAAAGTTTTTTGAAAAATTAAGAACTTTTCCGTTCTTTTTAATTTTTTGATGTTTTTTGTATGTTTGTAACTCGCATAAGCAAAAATGAAAAAAAACACGTCACAAGTACAAGTTAGAACATAAAAGTATGACAAAGTGAACGACAACGGCAACAACAAGCAAAAATTAAATAAAATGAAGTACAAAAAAACCAACAACAACAGCAACATGGCAGATGAAGACGATAAGTAATCAGCAGCAATCTGCTTAAAGACTTTTTTTAACAAACTCCTGCTTTCCTCTACTGCTTGAATTTATTTCTTTTCTTCTTTGCCATATTTTTTACATTTAATATTGTTTAACATACAGCCATGGCTGGCTTACTGCTGATGTCGTGACGGCTTTTCATGCAAACGGCAGAAGCCACAAAAAAACAGTTTAACAAACAGCCTTTTAGTCGTACAACAAAAAACCTTCTTTCTAACTTTTCAGCTTTATGAGCTGTTAAGTTTTTTTTTACTTTGTGAAAATTAATAATTTTATTTGTATAAAAATATTTCGGATTTTGCTTTGGTTGTTTTCAATTTTATTTCAGTTGCAGGAAAACAACGAGTAGCCCAATTGTAAAGTGGGAGCAGCAACACATTATCGTCATCACCATATTGTCACCTTCTTCCCAGTTTGCCATAGACATCATTATCATCAAAGTTTACTGAAGTACTTATTGTATGTAGTTGCATGTAATGCTGCGTATTGCTTTCGATCAGGACGATGATGAGTACAACAGAATTTTCTATACTCATATGTAAATACATATGTATATACATATGTAAAACTTTACAAATGGGTATTTTGTTGTAGTATATTTGGAAAATGAGGTTGATTGTTGTATCAGATACATAGATACATACATACCTATTTGTGTCAGAGCGTATGTGTGTGTATTTATTTAAAATTTAACGACAACAATTTTGTTTCATTTTAAACGGGCTAAATATACAGAATTTTTTCATTTCTTGTTCAATATTTTATGCACATTTTATATTTTTGTTTTTATTTCTTTTTTTTGCGTGTTTTTTGTTGTGTTGTCATTTCAGAAATTAACAGCAGCGTCGTTTCAAAAATAAAGCAACACCAACAACAAATTAACAAAATATTGCAAATTACATACGCTTTGATAAGTTTTTTTTTTGGAAACCCACACACGAACACACTAATGTCATATACAGTGGTGGCCATATATTTAGGGAGAAGAATTAAAGTCGCAGAACATGTAACTTATTATGAATTATAGAAAAACATGATTTGGAGAGATGAATCTAAATTTAATTTATTCGGTTCAGAAGAAAAAAAAAACGTACGTTTGTCATCCACCAAACCAACAATTCAACCTTCTTTATACTTTAAAAACTATAAAGCATGGTGGAGGTAATATTATTGTCAGGGCGGCTTTTTCATTGGATGCCGTTGGTCCAATTTATCGCACAAATAGACGTATGGATCAAAATTTTTGTACAAAGGAATATTAGCAAACACAATGAATTCTTATGCGGATCAAAACCTGCCAGAAAATTATATTTGTATGCAGGGGCATATTCCAAAACATACATTCCAGGACCGTAATTTAATAGTTTTCATCCGAAAACTGTATTATTTAAAATTTTCCTGCACAAATCTCGCAATTAAAGTCGATAGAAAATCTTTTGGCAAATGTGAAATAGCTTTGCAAAAGACAAAAACCTATAATGCTGATGAACGGCTCCCAAAGGTTGAAAATATTTGGCATAATATTCCTGTAGACAGATGTCGCAAACTAGCTAAAATCTTTCAAAGAAGATGCAGTGCAATCATTAAATATGAAGGTGTTTCAAGAAAATGTAGTTTTTAAAAGCTTTTAAAAGCTGTTTTTAAAATTCTATATAAATATAAAATTAAATATAAAGCCACACAAAGAAGTGTCGAAATATCGGTTTTTTAATAAAATTTTGTTACCGTTTTTATTTTAATTGACCTAATGCTCGAATTTTTGTATATTTATTGATACTAGAGTTTACATAGTGGTCGAAATTGAACCACCAGTTTAAACGTATTCCTATTTTGGTTGAGTTCATTTAAAGAGAAAAAAACTATCTAATTACTCATTCCCTTCCCCATTGAAAAAATAATAAATAAAATAAAATTGAAAACAAACACGCACATTTATTTTGTTAAGTTTTTGCTTGAAGCTAACACATCCATACGTAATGATCATGTACAACCATATTTAATTATCATCTCTTTTAATTCTGATCTCTTTTTCTTTTTCAACTTCACTCATTTAAAGATAAAATATTTTATTACTCAAATAAATACATAGGTACACTTAAACACTCTCATTGCTTTGCCTATATTTTTAATTAAACCAATAAATACATAAGCGAATGTACATGTGTATTTCTAGTATATGTAGAGGTGTCAACCTTAGAAGCCTTTTATTGCCTTAATACTGAACCGTTTTAAATAATATATAATCGGGTCACTCAAGCTCAACAATGTCTACCATTTGCTAAAAGAATGACGCAAATCGGTTGGCAAACAAAGGAAAAAAGGGGTACTAAAAATTGATCTTTGTCTATTTATATAAAAGATAAATTCACGTTTCCTTATATAAATGTTCAGCCGAAGAGTGAATTAGTTTTTTTGTGATTAGATTTATTAAAAGAAAAATGTAAGTTTGTTGTTTTGTTGTTGCAAATAAAAATGTTTTCAATGCACAAGAACAACTTGTTCCTAAATATATGACCACGACTGTGTATACTTGCATAGATATAAAATGCTTTTAATATTTACATATGTACATATGAAAACTTTACCCGCTAGTTCATCTGATGTTAACGCATCCTTTGATGCCATTAGTTTTCGAAGGAGACTGGTGACATAATGGACCGAAGTTGATAAGGATACTAATACTCAACGAGAACTTTCATCACCAAGTAATGAATTGCTCGATTTGAAACAGTGCCACTTTATATATTTTATGTACATACATATGTGTTTACTAATTTACTACAATAAATGCAATTTAAAAAATATATATGTACAGCTTCGGCTGGGATTGAACTAACAATCTTATGATAGTACCACGCTCTAACTAACGAGCCTGATAACCGACCCTATCTATCAAAGTGTTAATGATCTTAATGTTAAGTGACTATAGCTGCTCTGAACTGCAGGGCTATTTGCAAAACACATCTAAACAAATTAATACAAGCATGCAAAGTAAACATTCTCCCACATGTTCATTAAGCTGCAAAATAACAACAACATCTACAATAAAAATTCCATATTAAGGACCATAAATCCTCGTAGCGCTATTTCGTTTACAAACAACTCTTCCCACATATAACTAACGTAAGTCCTGGAGTTTATTACGTCTAACGGTTGGAAGTTCTTTTTTTTTTTGTAATATACAATACATTTTTTATTTAAATAAATTATTACTTTTTTAGTTGAAACCCACAATAGATTATGCAAAAACAAAGTGACGACGCACATCATTTTGGTAGTTGTGTACCCATCGTTCACAAAGCTCTGCTTTAGCTCCTCTAAATAGGAAATTAACGATCGCAAGCTGATTTATGGTTCTACAAATCGAGTTGTGGTTCGTATGGAAACGTAACAATCAATTTACGGCACTTTACTCAAGAGAAAAGTCAAGTTATCCGTACTCAAATCAAGGCATGGCGGCGTCAATCCAATTGTGAATACAAGGCGAACATTTTTTCAAGTGAAATATTTCCCCTGAACAAAAAATAGTGAATAAACTGAACGAAAGTAGTACCAAAAGGCGATAATAATACAAAACTGGAGATCGCAGTTTTAGTGAAATGCATATGTAATATGTGAAAAGCTTCGGAATCTCTTAAGCCAAGCGGAATCTCTTTGCGTAAGGAAATACATGAGTGCAACATTTTCACATGCGAGTCGAAAAATAGCTCAGCTGTATTATTAACACCGGCTGTAAAATAAGTTTATCTTGAGAAGTGCAGAGCGAAATTTTAAATTGTAGCTCTTATTAAGCCTGCTTACGCTTGATTTTAAGCAAAAGAAAGTCTTTGTTCAAAACGCAAAATTTGCTTTGCGCTTTGAAGAGACTGGATGGGCCTATTGTCCATCCAATCCTCCATCATCAAGCAGACTAGCAAAAGCCATTAATCTTTTGCATTTTATACTAAAATTCTTTGGGTCTAAATCAAACGCGAACAGGGTAATTTTTACTCAAGTAATCCTAATATAGACTTTATTTAATATTCTTAATTCATATTGAAACTATTTTTACACTCTGGTTTGTAGTTGATTTTTTTTTGCTAATTTTAGGCTCGATCTAATAGTTTATTTATTGTATACCCGTAAACCAACATCTTTACGAGCAGAAGGTCAACATTTGCATGCATTCACACACACATAAATGAAATGACTTTTTTTAAGAAAAACAAAATCTGCGAAACCTATCGGGCTTGTCTGCAGAAACTTCCTGGGTCTGGGCAGGAATCAAACCTGCGTCACCAACACTAACAGTCTGTAGTACACTATCCACTAGTCTAGGAAATCTCCTCGTAGAATAAACGCATTTTCTCCATTTCATTTAAGAGTTATTTATTTTATTTATTTTATTTGTTTTATTTATTTTATTTGTTTTATTTATTTTATTTATTTTATTTATTTTATTTATTTTATTTATTTTATTTATTTTATTTATTTTATTTGTTTTATTTATTTTGTTTATTTTATTTATTTTGTTTATTTTATTTATTTTATTTATTTTATTTATTTTATTTATTCTATTTATTTTATTTATTTTATTTATTTTATTTATTTTATTTATTTTATTTATATTATTTATTTTATTTATTTTACTTATTTTATTTATTTTATTTATATTATTTATTTTATTTATTTTACTTATTTTATTTATTTTATTTATTTTATTTATTTTATTTATTTTATTTATTTTATTTATTTTATTTATTTTGTTTATTTTATTTATTTTATTTATTTTGTTTATTTTATTTATTTTATTTATTTTATTTATTTTATTTATTTTATTTATATTATTTATTTTATTTATTTTACTTATTTTATTTATTTTATTTATTTTATTTATTTTATTTATTTTATTTATTTTATTTATTTTATTTATTTTATTTATTTTATTTATTTTGTTTATTTTATTTATTTTATTTATTTTGTTTATTTTATTTATTTTATTTATTTTATTTATTTTATTTATATTATTTATTTTATTTATTTTACTTATTTTATTTATTTTATTTGTTTTATTTATTTTATTTGTCTTATTTATTTTATTTTTTTATTTATTTTATTTATTTTATTTATTTATTATATAGTCAATTCTTGTACAACAAGATTTAATCTTATATTTAAAGTACAAGAAAGCAATGATTATAAGTTTCATTTGAAGATCACACATTTGTATAGATGAAGTTAAATTACACTATAAATTATTAACAGTGTAACAGTGATGATTTACTATGGTGCGTTGCTATTAAGTTGCTGAGCTTGAGGAAGACAATTCCAAAGGCGTGACGCATGTATAAAGAAATAACATTCAGATACAAGAAGGCGGTGCATGGGAATTATGATATTTTTCCCTCTAAATGATCTGGCAAACCTAATTTTATCACTAATATATCGTGGAATCTCCGAATAATAATTTTATGCCATAGTAAGAGTACACGAATATTTAAAAGATTGTTAAATGAAACGCCGTATAGTTTTGAGGAGACATGTGACACATGATCATATTTTTTCAGGCCATATTTCACAATATTATATAAAACGTTCAGCTTCTTTTTGCTAACAGAATCGCAATTTGCAAAAAGTTCACAACCATACATTAAACCTGGCAGAAGTTAAGATTTTGCAATCATTTGTCTAATATTTAAAGGAGTATAGTATTGTGTCGACCAAAGACTCCTTAGCTTTACATAAGTTTGACCGACGAGTGTATTAACATGATTTGTCCAAGTAAGGCTATTATTGAAAATCAGCCCAAGGTTTTTGGCAGCATTTACAGAATTGAATTTTTCACCGTCTTGAAGAAAAATTGTATTCTTAATATAAAAAAAAATCCACTATTGCTTTTCTTAAGCAGTTCTGTTTGCTGCTCGCCACAAATGCAATTAAATGTTATTCGTAGTAAATATTTACAGTACGATTTCTACTAAAAAAATTAAAAGAAAAAACTTGAATCTACGTACAAGTTGCCCACGATATGTCCTCACGCCAGAAAAATACAATAAAATTCATTGAAATGGTTTTGGACAATCGGGAAATGAAAGTGTGTGAGATGGCTGAGGTAAAATTTGAATTGGATCCTCCACAAAATATTGAATTGATTTGTGTAAAGATAATTCGTATATCAAAAGAAAATTTGCAATACATATTCATAGATTCCACCGAACTCTGACCAAGCGATCGATATATCTTCAACACTCTGAATCTATTAAATCCGTCGTTCTTCTATCAAATTTCGAAGACTCCAGTTTTGTTTTTTTGGGGACTTTAACTGACCGTTTCTTACTTGGAAATTTTTACCGGAATCTTCCTGTTACTTTCCGATGAACACGAAGAACTTTATTGAAGAATTTTAAACAACTTATCTGATGCGTGTCTTTTTCAAGTAAATCATATCTACAACGATTTTAGCAGACTGCTTGACCTGGTATTTGTAAATGAACCCGCCGAATGTACTCCAACTCGACACAGTACAATCTGTAGTCCGGAGGACCGATATTACTCCACAATCGAATCTCAATCGAGCGAGTACATAACATTTTGCATGAATATTTGGATATGAAAAAGCTATCCCCGGAATGGGTGCCGAGGTTGCTCACACTGCACCATAAGCCGCGCTTACGTTTACTATGGCAAAAATCCATTAATTGGGCCACAAACTGCTACTCCATTCAACATACTTTTCGTATTTAGCTTCTTGTGCCTAATTCCTGTTTGCAAATTTTAAGAAATTGCTCTCTGGTAAAAGATTAGGGCCAAACGAAAGCGTAATCATTAAAATAAACGCCTATTACGATGGTGTTGAGAAATCTTAATATTTGGAGGGGCTGAAAAAACTAGAACGTCGCTTGACTAAATGTATCAAGCTTAAAGGATTTGTTGAGAAATAAAATGCTTTTTTGCCGAAAGAGTTTTATTTTATACAAAAAGTCACGGAATTATCAAAAACTGCCCTCGTATAATCATTATTTTTGTTCCCTTTGCAGTATTAGTCAATTGTGATCGCTGGTAACAAACAAAATAAATTGTTGATATATTACTGGCTTTATTTTAATGCGGTTAAATCAAAATGTCTAATGGCAAATTAAATTTGTTCTATGGAAAATGGCGGAAATGGCAACACTGAATTTAATCTATTATCTTCATGTTAGAGATTGTCAACGATAGTTCGGCTACTTAAATTGATATTTCTAACAGCTGACAGCCACCTGATGTGAGAGTGTTGCGACCTTCGAAAACAGTAAGCGATTGCGTGTTTCTTTATTGTTTATCAGAGCCAATCTGATGTTCCTGTGTATTTCTTTCATAATAAATTAATATTAGTTTATAATTTGACTTAAAGAGCTCAAGTCTGATTTAATAACTTTCAATACAACTTCAAGAGGTTTTGAAACAGAATTTTAAAATAATACTAACACTCTGACCAGTTCACGAAATTACTATTTTCAGTTCTAGCATTAAATAAAAAAAATTAAGATTTTAAGAGAATTGAAGTTAATATTTACATCATTTTCATTTGTATTAAATTTACAAAAAAAAATAAAATTCTAATTAAACTGTGCAACACACAAAAAAACACAACGACTAGTTCTAGGAAAGTGGATAAAATAATTTACGTTTGTCAGCGTCTTGCTTTAAAACGAGTAAAGTAACCGCTTTTTGCACATTGTTATAGTGAATCGCCATAGGAAATCTTGTAATCTTTACATTTAAGGCATAGTATGTATTAGTTCTGCAGATTAATGTAAAACATTGCGAGTAACATTTTTGTTAAACGTTTTAACCCTCTAACTCCACGATGTATGGGTCTCTTTTGGCCTCTTTCTTAAAAAAAGGAGCAAAAACTCTCCCCATAAAGCAATATAGCGGCCTGAAATATCCTACAAAAAAATTTATTATACCTACAATTTTATTATTTTTAAAGATGCCAAAGCTGAAAATCTCTCTTCTGAGCTTCGGTGTATTTAGAATAAAATTATACGAATTATGATAAAATTGTGTGTTAAATATATTTGTGGAACATTTTAGACTGTTATATCCCTGATAAGAGATAGTTTTATGCCCTCTTTGAAAAAGTGGAAAAAAAGGAAATGTTTCACAAAAATATTCTCTCATTTTGATTTAATTTTGTTATACAGTGTTGTTACGCCTATTCTGGGGGGGGGGTTATTATATATTTCGTTTCGAAACGGAAATCATTCGGATTTGTATATCTTAAACATTGTGTTTCGAAAATGTTTTCTTTCGAATCGTAATAGGTACATAATAACCCCCCTTTAATTCAACCAAAATACGGAAAATAATGCAGAATGGATAAGGATATCAATTCCAATTGTAGCCTTCAAGCTAAATAAATTTAATTGAAAATAATTCTGACTAAAAATGTTACGAACTTTAACCTAATAATAAATCACTTTGGACTAATAACCAATTTAATGGGAAATATAATTGTGATTAATATCAAGAAAGTATGGTATTTTCCTCTTGAAGTCCATCAACACACATACGACTATAATGTTAAATACATTAATATTTGTGATAAATATTATTTAGATCGAATTCGTTTTTAAGCCAACTACACTTTTGGTTTAATGTGACACAAAATTGTTGCTAATATCACCCATATATGCAAAACTAAAACTAAAGAAAGAAAATGTGCAAATTCGAAAGAAGCAAAGTTTCATTTACAAACAGCCAAACCAAACACACCATTTCCCAATAACTAGACTGTAAGACATGTCATGTCCAACGCCACCACCACCACCAACAACAACAACAACCAACCAACCAACCAAACATTTATCCATCCAATCAACCATGCAATCATCTATAATCCAGAACAGCGGCAGCAACAATAATATGAGTACACACTGATTTACACAGCTACAATAAATAGAATAGTTAGAATGTATGGATGGGTGACTGGATGGATGGATGGATGGCTGGCTGTGAAAATTTTACAAAGGCAAGCACACAGAAACACTCGTACTTTAAAGACATCGTCATCTCCTCTCACCCACCGGGTTAGGTTTAATGAAGTGTCAGCATTAAACATACACAGAGCCAACCAAGCAAAATAAAGCACAGCACGGGCTAACTGGCTGGCTGGCTGGCTGGCTGACTGACGGACTGACTCGATTGCTGGCTGGCTGTTTGGTTGGATGTTGGTAAGTAGAAAAAAAAAATATTAAAAAAAGTAGAGAAAAATATTAATAAAAGCATAGTAAAAGAAGCAAAAAATATAAGAAAAGATATAAAAAGCCATCATTAAAAGTATTTGAATGACTTTTTAGGTCTCAAATCAGCCTTTTTATGAGACTTTTGAAACAAAATCAATTTTTAACACACTTGGATTTATTTGTGTTACTAGAATTACACATTTTTCATGCTCCCTTTTTGCTTGTAAGTTTAATTTATTCATTCTTTTCTTTTTTTTTTGTTTAATATACATAAATATATTTACCCTTGTAAAAGGTGATGATAATCTTTTAACACTTCAAATAGCATTTTTTTTTGTTTTAATATACTTAATTTTATATACACATACTTTTTTTTAATAGAAAACAGTTATACATTTTTCTCACAAATTTCACAAAAATTTACCTTCATTTCATTGAATTCACTTAGATATTTGCATTTTATTTTTGAAATATTTTTCTATTGCTTTTAATTTATACTTTGGCTTATTTGGAATGACCAAAAAGAAAAATATCTGCTTAATTATTTTTTTTATTTTTCTATTGCAAAAAACCACCGTTTGTTGAACATCTACAATTTAATAAATTTTAGTATAAATATTTCTTGTATAATATTTATTATTTTTCGATTCGTTCGTTCGTTCGCTTATCTTCTTTAAAAAACGTTCAGCAGCAAACTAAAAATCTTGTCTTACAACAGCATCCATCCATTCCGTATGCGAACACGAGAAAATGAAATGAAATTCAGAAGGAAAAAAACTATAACAAAAACAACACTCACAAAACGTTTGTTGTATGTTCGTTTGGTGGTATAATTTTTGCTCGTGCGTTCATTCGTTCAAAAGTTTGCTTTCAAACTCTCAAAAATTGTAAAAGGTCCAAAAGCAAAATACACTTTTTTTTCACCACCACCATGTATGTACGAGTATGTATGAATGTATGTATGTCTCTTCCTGCCATCACTCTCAAAAGCAGCATTAGCAGAAACAAAAAAAGCCACTTCCATTTCATGAGCAAAAAGACAAATAATAATAAACTTTCCAATATAAAGTTTTTCCTTTGCTATCCACTAAACATCCACTCTATCCAACTGCAAACACTCCAAGCCAACCCACAATCCATTCAACCGTCCATCCAACTAAACGCTCTATCCATATGTTGCTTGCTGTACAACAACACTACGATGCTAACAACAATTGCAACAACTCAAAAATATACGCTACACGATACACTATACAACAATACACTTAAATAAACAATATATATGTATGTATATTTTATTTACAAGCAGACGGCAGGGAAACGACATCCATGCAACCATCCATCCATTCACTTTTCTTGCTTTTCATGTGGGTATTTGTTTGCATTGCTTTCCCTTAAACAAAATTTGGCGGTTTTCCTCTCCGCCATTAAACTGCAAAGAAAAACAACTTCAAGAATGTGCTCTCCTTACTTGCAATTTGATTAACTCTCTTCGGAACAATTTTTTTTTAGCAAACACACTGTTGCTGCATATTTTTGCCGCTTTTCCTTTTAGCTTTTCTAGTTCCCATTTAGTTAAGGGTTAATATAAAAGATATATAATCTTAATTCTTGCTGGGAAATTCGGAAATCCCCAAAACTACAAACATGAACGCTCAATAGCTAGACAAGATTTTAACAATGACTTCATCGTAGTCGCAAAGAATAAAGATGGTTGAGGCAACCATAAACACTATGATTGAATCATATGGTTGCAGTGTCGAATCAAAATATAATTAAATGGCAGGGCTGAAATCAAACCAGTGACCTTGTGAGAACCATATTGTTGTTCTAGTCAATCATAATATTTTACTCATAACAAAAAAATATTATAAATAAAAGAAAAACTTACTAGTGTAATGATTAATCATAATATGGCTAAAAATAATGATCATATATAATCAAAATTTGAACCAGTATAGCCTTTTTGAGTCTTGCAGTAATCGTTGCTCGACTTTGGGGAAACCTGACTTCGACGACATTTCGACGCCGAGTTTTTTTCACAAGTTTGTTCAGTCCTGAGTTTTTAGTTTATAAGCCTCGATTTAAATTTTTAATGTTTGTTTTTAAATTTTTTCTATAATTTAAGTTGGTTTGTTTTGTATTTTTTACATGATTGTGATGGAATTTATATTTGTATGTATAAGAAAATATAGAAAAAAAATTTAAAACACATGAATGAAAAAACTGATCGTGTAAATTTTATGATTTGCAGTAACAATTTCAAGTGGGAAATTAAAAAAAGCCTTCTCCGAAAACTCATCGTCTAAATGCAGTCTCAAGCTAATTTTAATGTTGACCTTATAAGAATTTTTGTATACATTACTATGCAAAAGTCATGAGTGTGTATGCATGCTGAGTACTGATCTGAATGCTTTTTATTTACAATTTGAGTACAAACGAATAAAACTATTTTTGTATTTATCTATAAAATTAATAGGCAAACACATTTTTTAAATCTCTTTAACGCTCATATTAGACAGCTAATTTTGACAAAACTTATATAGTTTTAAAGATATTTATTCACAAATGTGTACAATACATATTTGATTAAAATCGGGTCAGTATTTTAGGAGCTATAAAGTTACTACTAATCCATGCACACTTATTGCACATTCATGTATCAGCTTCAAGTTGAAAAGTAAACAAGGCATACATGTGTGTTTGTCCTACATATTTGCTTTTTCAAAGAAATGAGACAGAGCATTTGTACTTTGAAAACAAAAGAGAGCTAATAAGTTTTAAGTTTTTTATTTAGAATGTTTATTTTTTGTTTTTGTATTTAATCGTATATAATTATGTAAATGCTTATGGCTTTATTCACAAACTAACTAACTAAGTTAACTAGTGTAGCGGTAGACTCAATCATATACATAAATAGTACATACGAGAAATTACAAATACATAAATATTCTAACTGCCGTATTCATAAAAAAATAATTTAGGTTTGAAATCTATTTTAAGGAAAATTTGTATAAAAAATTTGTCTTAAAATACATTTCAAAAACAAATTATTTTTTATGAATACGGGCCTAAATATTTAAAAAACTTAAAACTCTTGGACAAACATACTTGCAGGCTTTGCTTATTTTTCAAGTTGAAGCTGATACATGCATGTGTAATAAGTGTGCATGTGTTAGTAGCAACTTTAAACGCTTATAGCTAACAAAATACATAACCGATTTAAATAAAATTAAGATTGTACACATCTATGTAAAAACCCGTTTAAAAACATAGAAATCTTACCAAAATCGTTTCAGTATTACGGCCATAAAAGATAGATAGATGTGTGCATTAAAACCGGGTTTCCCACATAAAAATCCAACATTAAGACTACTATAACTTTATTAATCGTTTGTGAATAAGGCGATTAACATTTAATTACTAGAATATGGTCGATTGCGTCTGCCATAGGAAATACTAGTGTTAATAAAATTTGGTTGGACTACAAACCATGTTGCAGACTGGTTTTTTCTTCCATTAAAAAGTATAACATAAATAATATTTAATAATCGGGATTGATTCTGAAGTGATGTCAATGTGAAAATTATCCCAGTTGGCATCCCTCGCGTAAAAACTCACAGACACATTTTACACTCGTGCAAGTAGCAGTAAGTTGTTTTTCCAGCGCCATACAATTACAAATGTTTGTATGTATGTCAAATAAATGGAAGAGGCAAGAAATGCTGGCCATGTAGTTAATAGCTTAATGGCTTATTGCTCAAATATTAAAAAAATATTTATGTATACATATTACATATTTTTCCCCATTGTATTTATGTATATGCAAACACTCTAGATTCAGCCACACACAACGTGTTTGAGATTCAATGCCATTTCATTACTCTTTTTATTTTAGCTTTCATTGAAACGCTAAGCAACAACGAAAAATCAAATGCGAAAACTTTCTTTGTGCTGCGATGCGATGCAGGAGGCATGAAGAGAAAAAAATTTTTAACAAAACTTAACTGGGTAATTGGAAGAAATTTCGAATGGCTACCGGATATAGGATACATGACTAAGGATCTCAATATAACTTTCAGAAAATTCTGATTGTGAAACTCAAAAAGTTAATTTCTGAAAAAATGCATAAATAAATTCTGCAAAGATCTGAAAATGCATAAAAAAAATCTAAATTGACACAAGAATCAAAGTTTCACTGATCATTTTAAAATTTAAATCAAGGCGAATTCATAACAGGTGGTCTTGACAGCTCAGGTGATAATTGAGATATGACTACGTTGCAATAAAGGAACGATATGGATTTCTTTCGTATTATTTGTTTCAAAAATATATTAATAATCTTCTGTCTTAAACAGAATGAAATCGTGTTCCATAAATAATACGAATATATTAAGTTTAGTTTATTTAATTTAATTTTTTAAATCTTTTTACGTATCATATGTACATATTAGGAAAAAGTTAATATTTATGTGGTGGCGATGCCGCCGATTTTGTCAAACAGAAAGAACTAATGAAAAGAATATGGCGTATAAGTTTCCATCCCTGTGGCATATTTCTTATATAGATTCCCTGAGAGAAACAGAGTAAAAGCTAAATTGAAGCTTTGAAGTTTTTTTTTGCTTGTTGTTGTTCAAAAAATATTTCAAGTACTCTGTACATTGAAAACAATTTGTCGGTGAAGTACAAGACGTAAGAAAATACAATTTATTGTTCTCTTGAACGTATCCATTAGTCTCTGAACCGAAAAGATTTGGTATGCAAAAGAGATGGATGGATGGTTGGATGGATGTGAATGGTTCGACTTTTTCTTTCGCTTATAAAACAAAGTTCGAATGTTAAATTGAACGCTCATTTTGGGTCAGAGTTACACAAACTGTAAATTGAAAAGAAAGTGTTGTTTTTATTATATTCATACTTGTCTACATTTAGTTAAAACTAAAAAGTGATTTTCTATGATGTCTGCAAAATTGGCTTTGGAAACTTTAAAATGCAATTGCTTTGCAATTCTATTGTTATTTGATTTTAAGAGTTTAAGGAATTAATTCGGGAATCTATTACTTTCTCCTTTTTGATTGTGCCTTTGCCACAAGGCTGTCTGTCTGTAGCTTTTAAGCAATAACAACATTTTATTCCAAATATTAAATAAAGCTTGCAGTACAAACCTTTCTTCATTGCCCCTCCTTCCCCCAGTAAAAACATATTCTGGCAAAATATTTTGATTTGTTGGTGTTATCATAAAATGATTATTAAATTTTATTTAATTTTTTTTTTGTATTATTTTTATTTTTGGTCATTATTAAAACAATTCTTTCTCTTTTATTCAAATATTCAGTTTAGGTTTTAATAGTTTACATTTCATTTTATTTTAATATTTATTATTTCATGTATATCATCCATCCATCGTCTTAAATTTATTCATTAAATATATTTTGTTTTCTGAAATACTTTTTGACTAAAGAACAATTGTTTATATTTGGTTTTAGGAAAATTTTTTTTAAAAATAACTAAGTTTATGATTAAAAAATTAATAAATAGTTGTACAGCTTAACTTAGTTAAAATCAATCAACAAATTAAAGTTAAAGTTATTTAGTAATTAATTAATAATAATATTTTATAAGTCATTTAATTAATTTATAATTGTAACAAAAAATCCTCTTAGTTAACTTTTTATTTTTATTATAAAATTTTTTATTATAAATTTTGAAATTTTTTATCTTCAATATTATTGTTGTTTTTTATTTTAAATTTTATTGTAAGCGATGAATATTGTTTTATATCTTGTTTTTCTGATTTAATATGCAGAACATCAACAAAAGACACAAAGTTTATTAGAAAAACATTTATTAAATAATTGAAAATATTTTTAAAAAATATCCCAATAGACATTTTAAACTTTGTTTGCTTAAATATCTTTTTGTTGTTCTTTCTTCTTTCTTTTGCTTGTTGATTTCATTTTATTTATCTTTTGCTAATATTTTTCAAGCTGCTCATTATTTTTATTATTATTATTATGCTTTTTCGTTTTATAAGAGTGAATGATTTTTTTTTAATAATTTCCTGAGGTTTCATTTTTTTTTAACTTATTTTTTTAATTTTTTAAAAAATTTTACTTAAAAATTTATTTATGAATAAAAAAATGTATTTTGATCATGATATACAACCCGGAACCTAAATTAGAAATTAGTTAAAGTAATTTACTAATAAAATGTTCTCAAAATGAATTTTTAAATTTAAGTTAAATGATGATGAGTTTTTCAAAAATGTTAACCCAAATTTTAATTAAATAATTTCAATTAAAATGTTTAACAAATTTTGATTTGATCTTAGAGAAAGTGAAGAACTTTTAAAGGGTTCAAGGGCGACAACTGAGAAAGCTCCAAGCCGGACAGAACAGTGAGGAGGACTAGTAATTTGTGACTACAACTCAAATTCGATCTCGTAGCTTTATTATTGACCATAGAATTGGATTGCATCTGCATTCTCTAAGTAGGCTGCACAATGGGACATTTGGTGAGGAGACGTACAAAAGTCCATCCTTTTATATTTTTTTTTTGCTAGATAAGGCTAAATACTGTATCACAAAAAGGATTATTAAATTGATAGGCATAATCAGCGTTAATTGGACCAGCATTATTATCAAGTATTCGTGCTCGACACTTATTCACAGACTATATAAAAAATTTTGCTCAAACGCTCATTTGTCTTAAACTATTTCCATTTGTTATTATTATTTTACTTGCTTTTATAATCTTAATAAGTTTAAATTTCCAAAACAAAAACAAATACCATTCATTTGAATGAATTTTTTTCCTATTAATTGTCCCATTTGAATAAAAAAAATCATGCTTGGACTTATTACTGAATTTACAATTTCAAACGTTTTGTTTTATAGATCAAAAGTATTGCAGGAACTGGGAAAAAACTAAACCAAACCAACTTGCTTTTTTTAATTTGTTGCACTCTACAAATATGTACATTAAGGTGGATCAATTTAGCAATCGATATTGTGCCATCGATTTTTCGATAACTTTTGACATGAGGGAAAAAAGTTCCACTACGACTTTTGACTTTTTCTCAACTTTTATTTTTAAGTTTTTTTTCAGTAGACAATAAACCAAATCGGCTGATTTAATTTTTTTTAATATTACCTTTCCAGGGTGAAATTTATTTTTGAATTATTATTGAATAACTTTTGATATTATTGAATTATTTAGTAATGAAAATGACAGTTTGCTATTATTTGCCAATAGAAAAAAATGAGAGAAAAAAACTTAAAAATAAAACTAGAGAAAAAGTCCAAAAAGGATTTCTTTGATATGTTGGATTGGAACTTTTTTTTCCTAGTGCCAAGAACTATCGACGAATCGATAGCACAATATCGACAAATGTGTGTCCTTACAAATCGGCTCACCCTAATGTACATACGTTCGTTCGTTTGGATTTTGTGTCATAAAAAATAGTATCACTATTTAATATTTATATTAATATTTCAGCTAAACTTCATTTGAACTTATGATTTGTTTTCTATGTTTTTTCTATTTTTTGTATTTTGTAAAACGCACCGCTAAGCATTGAGTAACTTTGCATGAAATTTGTTTCTGTAATCTAACTTTCTTCCATATAAAATTGTTCAGGCCAGAATCTCCTTCTGCATCCGTCCTTCCATCAGATGGCTTTGTTAATGGTGTGACAGATCTAGAGGCTGTACTTTTTATAATAATAAAATTAAATTTGCTGTTATCCTTTCTTTTTGTTTAAGAACCATATTTACAAAAATTGGCTAAAAATCAATTTAAAATTTCACACAGTCCTCATTCAAATTTTACCCCAGAATAGAGCTTTAAAGCTATCATTGTATACACATTATTCTACAAAATTTCCATAGAATCGGTCTAAGATTAGCCGTAGCTTTCCAACTCGCGAATATCTCTATAAAATATTAGCACCAAGACAAAAGGCAGCAAAATTAGGTCATAGAGACCATTCCATAAAATATTTTAAGCACAAGTTCTTAATGGACCCTCCCTCCAATATAAGGCGCAAATCCAAAAATTCACTTAAGGATTATTTATAAATCTTGTTTCCCTTTTTGTTTTATGGAGAAACCCTAAATAGTTTTTTTCTTCTTATTTTATAAAATATGACTGATCTACATATATAATATAAATTTTGGAGAAAACCGAAGACTAAACTTTGCATGGACGTGGCACTGTCCTCTTTTCTAATCAGAATGTTTGTATTGTGCCAGAAAGTTGATGCTTGTGCAACATTTCATACGACTCGGTTTATAAAATAAATAATATTTATTTTGTTTGGGTGTGGCACTGGCCGCCCACTTTTCCAATCGTAATATTGTATTGTCATGAGACCTAAATGGGTGTGCTAAGTTTCATAAGAATCGGTAAAGTAGAAGTAGCTTAAAATCAATATTCACTTTTCGTGGGCGTGGCACTATCTACTTTATTATCACTGTATTATCACGATAACTTAAGTTAATGCATTTGCAGAGTATCATAAGAATGCGTTTAGTAGCAGTAATTAAAAAATAATCTGTATTTATTTTGCAAGGGCGTGGCACTGCCCACTTTTTCAATCATAAAGTAGTTTTGTAGCTCAAACTTAATGTGTGTGCAATCAGTTAAGTGTAAGTAGGTTGGAAAAATTATATGTTTTTGCTATGTATGAGCGTATCGCTGACCGCTAACAACGAGCGAGACAAATCTGAAAGTACATCCTTTAAAATAAAGAAGAAAAAAAGCACAAACCAGTTTATAAATGATGAAGCTTAGAAGAAATGCACATAAAAAATACAAACGAATTGATAACCTTCTCGTTTTTTGGAGTCAGAAAATTTGGTGTAGCGCCGCAAGCGCCAAATACAAAAAGCTAAAATTTTTATACAATGAAAAGGGAGAGTCCGTAATCCATAATAGATGCCCCCATATGAGAGTTGTTAAACAGAGCCTGTCGTTATATAGAAATCTAAGATAATAACGACAAATTGAATTAAATTTTGTATATTCAAAATCGATGTCCTTGTTTTATGCGTTTCTTAGTTAAAAAGTTCATTTTGAGAATATTTTCCTTTAAGCCTATAAAAGTTATTTGCATTTTCATTGTCTACAAAATCTCATATAAACTAAAATAAGAAATAACAAAATATTATTTTTGATATGTTAAGGATATACGTAAATATTGATAAGGATTTCATATTATATACAATTCCATAATAAAAAAATCCTTGATATTGTGTATGTTCTCAAATCATTTTCATATACAAGAGTATTATTTATGTTATTGTTTGCAGACTGTCATTGTCCTGAAACCCGAAGACAGTGTTGAAGCAGACCATGAGTGAAGTGATATAATAAATTGAATAAGCGTTTGGAATGATTATAGATTAAAGTTGATCTTGTTGAATAATTTCACAATATGTTTGTTGCTTTTCGATTTTGATGATTTCAATTTGTTAAGAGTATCTAAAATAATTTGCATACTTACATACATACATACATATATAAATAAAATAAATACATATACATACATACATAAATACATACAAGATACTAAATATTTGTTTAATATTTTTTTAAAAGATATTTTTAGGTTTAAGGGATTATTTTTTTTACGTAACGTTTTTGGTTTGATTTTTTTTATACTGAGTATTCGTAGTGTAGTATTTTTTTTAATATATATATTTGCTATTCTGAGAACAAAGTTTATTTTTTGTTGAGTTTTTCTTTTCCTATAATCAAGAAATAGATGGAGTTATAAGTTGTTAGGGGAACAGGAGGGAAAACGGGGGCATTAGCTGTACAACTTCGCTTCCGATATTTTCTTAAATAGAGATCGAAATGTTTTTTTTTTCACTGGCAAGAGTTCCAATGAAAGTTTGAAATTTACAAAGAATTTAGGAATTGAATTTGTTACTCATCAGGACGACAGATTCACATCAGGTGTCGCATCCGAATTCGCCTTAAAAATATGAACAGATGTGTCAAAAACGGTTGACAAAAATTATGAAAAAATAAAAAATTAAAAAATATAAAAATTTGTTTTAGGAAAATTTGGATATTAAAATGGTTAAGAAAAACTGGATGTCGGATGCGACAGTTCGAACCGTATCTGTAAAGGCACAAATAGTGCAAAAACTTTTACCAACAAAGACTATTACTTCTCACGTCAGTTTTTTGGACACAAAGGTGACAGAATCAGTTACAACCGAAGGCTGTGCTAAAGTTACAACCACAGAAATTATGGGTGTTGCTGTACCTGCGGGTCATCGTTCAGTTACACACATTCGCACTACACCAGCGTCGGTTACAGCTATTGGCGCTGTGGCTCCGGTTACTGGTATAAATACAATGGGAAATTTTGTTCATGGCACATGTGTAAGTTATATCACCAGCATGGTGGGTAGTCTTGCCAAGTGCAATTAATACGTGCCACACCTGTTCAACTAGCTGACAACTATATAATAACCACTCAGTGTATTATTGGCTCTCCAGATTCCGCAGGTGGTTCAGTTTCAGTTGCTACTATTAGCGGCACGCTTGGTGCCAGTACTGCCTCAGCGCTGAAGTCGGCTGGTACTAATAATCAACAGTAATCAAATAATTTACAAAATTGAGCAGAATTTAAAAAGTTTTTTTTTTATAATAAACATATTTAAAATAAATAAATAAACTTAAAATAAAAAATCTTTTTAGTATTAATTAATACACACGAATAATGTTATCTTTTCACTTCATGCTCTTATGAAAACAAACAAAAATATGTTAAAAATGTCGACAGCAGAAATACATGTGAATTCAGTCACCTGATATCTCGAGGCCAACTGTTGTGAATTCGCCTTGATACTGATGAGGAAGATCTCTACAGCTCAGCTGATTATTTTTTGTTCCTTGCATCTCCTTGCATTTTGATCTGTTTTGTTTGTCAAAATTTGTTTATGTTTGATTTATATATAGTGTTTGTATTTTTCAAAGCGAATTGAGGCGAGTCTACCTGTTATGAATTTGCCTTGATCAGTATTTGAAAAAATATTTGATATATTTTCTCGGCGAAATTGTTATTAGTGTGATATATTTTGTGAACTTTCGTTAAAAAAAAAAACTTTCGAAAAAAAATTCTCATAAATTAAACAAAGTAAAAAAGCGACCGAAGACAAGTTGTACACCTAATAATAATAAAGAATAAAGTATGTTTTTTTTTTGATCTGAAGAAAATGTTTCTGTTGTTCCTTATTTTAATGGCCCTTATAAAAAGTTTTTCTTTGTTGCATCCGTTGTGTGTTTATCCGTATCTTTAAAGTCTTTCGATGTTATGGGTGGTCCGCGAGATTCAAATGTTGGTTTGCCCATGGCCAAAGCTGGATTTAAATCAAGCATGGTACGTGGACTCATGGCCACAATACTAGCACCAATTGGACCTAGAGAAATATTTAAAAAACAGAATATACAAAATTGTTCAATTACATTATAGGAAAAATGTTTTCAAAAGTAATTTTCGTTTTATAGTTATAAAATGAAATTAGAGTAGTTAATGTATGTACATTTACAAGCAAGCTTTTGAAGCAGTTTAAAACAAATTGTTATTTATTAGAGAAGATAGTTTTAAAATAGGTACACATATACAAACAGATAAATAGACAAATAGAAAGAAAAATATACACATAAAAAGTGGCATGCCTTAGTTTTTTTATGAACACAGAGTAGAGAAGGTTTGATGCAAAAATGTACATGCATTTTTTTATTTTTAATTTTATGTTTCATTTTATTTTATATTTTTTTTTTTATAAATTTATTTTTTGTTATATTGAAACTAATCAGTTGGTTGAGCTAATAAATTTTCTAAAGAGGATTTTCAAGTAATTAAACTTTTTTTCTAGGGCTCTCTTTTTTTAAGGGGGGAATTTATCAACTAAATATCATTTTCTCTTATACAGCAGGTGACAAAAAAGTCGCTGTAACTATTTTTTAGTTTCAAGTTATTGATTTAATTGTTGTATACAAAGTGTGCTCTAAAGTATGTAAAAAAATTGTTAAAAGTAAAACCAATAAAATGTATATGAGGCTAAAGTTCGCAATATTTCACACAGAAAAAATTTTGGCAAAAGGGGCGATTAAATATTGAAAACTATAAGAACTTGAGATAGTTTTCAAAGCAACAAAAACAAGTTAAAAAATTCAGGACATAACAAAATTGTTTTCGGACACCGCAATACAGCCTCATTAGTGTACAGTTTTTGGGTGGTGTTGATTGTATGTAAATTAAAGTTTTATTTATACAAATCATACGAGAATACGAGAATTATTATTATTCCAACATATCAATGGCACCACTCAGGAGAAGCAGTTGCAACCTCCGAATACAACGTTGCTATGTGCTGCCTTGTACTTTGGAATTTAATTGAATTATCTTTATTTCTTGAGAAATTGTCTCATGCATAATTCTTTCTGAACAAAATGTCACGAACCTTAGCCTAATATAAATCAATTTGATCTAAAAAGTCAAAATGGTTTAAAATAAAATAGCGGAACCGAAACAGAACTGGTAGAGGGCTCGGAAACAACTCGCAGAAGCGAAAAATAATAATTTCCTTGCCGCTACGCTCTTCTTTAGTAATATTTGCTTGATTTATTGCGGTTCTCCTTAAAATTTTAACAAAACTTCTTATAATAAACCAAATCACAGCAAAGCTTTGTTAACTTCCTATCAACTAATAAATAGTACTCTACCAGTCCAAGCGCGTACCCTGCAGTAAATTTGAAATGAAAATAATAATTTTGATAATAAGCGCAATAGAAATAGGCAAGTTTGTCAATAAAATCGATTGATTTCAAAACGATAATTTATCAAGTAGTCCGATGAATTTCGAATGATTTTGGAATCATTTTCGGCTCTCAAGGAGCATATCAGAAGTGTACAAGCAATATACATACAAGAACCTTAAAAAGAACTTTATGCAAAATTATTGACTAATTTATTATACAGGCTCATCCCACATTCCGATCGGATTTCAATTTTTAGTTTGCAAATATTAAAAACATTAATACCCTTATACGACACTTCAAGAGCATCGAAATTTTTCAAACAATTATCACTTTCTTCTGGACCTTTAAGTGGTAAGGTTATTTCAATAGCGAAAAGAGAAAACCGAATCCCGGATGCTGTTAGAAAATCAAATATGCATTTAACAGCTGCTGGCAAGATCTCGTCTATCAATAAAAGCATGTCAACTGAAAATTCTTCGCTAAAAAAAGACAATATTAAAACGGAGAACCAAATCTCCAGCCAGTGAAAAAATAAGAACCGAAGTTTTGACAAATAATCCACGAGAAACCTCTGAAATATCCGTTCAAACCAATGAAGATGAAATTTTAAATCATCTACTCATTGCGGGTGATTTTAAAATTATAACACCTTCAAAATCAGTTACCAATGAGATCGATAAATTACAAGAAAAAGTAAGAAAAAAGCTTTTAATGTCCAAACGCAGAAGAACACTCGCAGAAGGAAGAACAGCATTTGGATGATTTAAAGGAATTTTTAGATAAAAGTTTTATCACTCGCAAGCTTCCTAAGTTATGTGATAATATTTTAGCAGAAGTTCACAAGCTTATTGTATCCATGGATGAGTTGCTGCAACGCGAAAGTCCTAACACTGATTCGTTAACCGATATAAAAAGTCGCATTAAGCGAAAGGAACGGGAACTTTTAAGTCTATTTGATAGTTTTTAAAAGAAGATCGAGCTTTTAGCAAAATAAATGATTTTAATATTTAATGTTGTTAAATGTAGATACATGCTCGTACATACTTGTTTCAATTTTAGTTATTGTTTCAATATTGAAAAAAATAAAATTTAAACCCCTAAAAACTCCTCTTATACTTTTTACTTCAAGCAATGTAATATAAAAAAATGTGTGTTAAATATATGTATTTTGAAAATTGGTTTGATTCCCAAGAAATTTTTAGTTTTTCGTTTTCTTTAACATGACTGACTGATAAGCATAGTTTTTCAAATGTACTCAAAATGGAAATAATGATCATATAAATTTTTTTTTATTTTCCATCTTTTCAACCTGACAGATTTTTTATTCATTTGGTAGAAAGGTAATATTCGTTTTACTCTTTTTCGGGATCTGCCTCTACATCAGTCAAATCATAATTACAAAAAAATAAAGTAACCTTGTGATAGCATCTACAATACTACTTGCTCGTTCCACCATTATTCTCAAACATCCTCTCATTTTTGCTATTGAAAACCACAAAAAAATTCTTGACTCATTTTTCCTCTTTTGAGGTATAGCTTTCATCTCTGGCTTCAGACAATTTCTTTCATTTCTCACTTGCTAGCATTTTTCTTTTAATTTTGTTGCCTGTTTTCATGAAGCCTAATAGTCTATTTATTAAAACTGATGGTGATGCAGTACTTTTAACCCAAATCAATTGTATTTAAAATTAACCCAAACTTATTTTTTGTCACTTGCTGTATAAAACTGCCAAAGGAATATTATTATTGCTACTATTGGTTTTGCGGGGAAATTTAAAAGGGGGTGTCTACATTATTTAATTATTTTAAACAAAACAAAAAAAAATTGTTTTAAGAAATATATGTTTTGTTTTAATTTTGGCACACACCCTCCCATTTGCTTCCATACATGAGGCAGAAGTGTTATTTTGAGCATTTGATAAATGTGTCATTTGTGTTTTATATTCTTTTTATGATATAAATGAACGTTGTCAATTTGAAACTTGTTAAAAGGATTTTTTTCTTTGTATTGTTATGATTTTAGTCAAAACCAAAGGCCACATCTGTAAGATATAAAATATTGAAAGATATATTATGATTGCGATTTTAGTGTTGAGAGATATAAATTATAAATAATGATTTTTTTTTTGTTAATATTAACTAAACTACAAAATATGGCAAATATTTTACAATTATCTTGCACGCAAAGTTTGTGGAGAAAAGTTTTAATAAAAAAAATTGTCCCTTTCAACTGAAATGATTCTAATACGCCCTGCTAAAAAAAATGTCAAATTTCTTATTCAATTTTATTGCGTCTTAATTAATTATTTTTATTTAAATGGAAAAAATCTTTAAAACACACACACTTACATACAGGAAATTTTTATAAAATATACTTGTAAGGAAAATTTTAAAGCCACATACAAATATAATTTTGAAAAAATCACATAAAATTCACTAGAAATAAGTATGTTTTTTGTTAAAGAAATATATTTAATTGCATTGAAAATTAACTAAATTAACTTAATTTAACAAAAAAAAACTTAAATTATACAATATTAAATACTTATGGTTCACAGCTGGAACACAATTCTCTATACATCTTAAATCTATATTATTAGCAAACATGTTTTTTTATATCCTTTTTAGGACCGTAATACTGAACCGATTTCTATGCTTTTAAACAATCTTATTTTTATTTAAATCGTTTAGATATTTAGGGAGCTATAAACGTTTAAAGTTGCTACTAACACATGCACACTTAAAACACATGGATGTATCAGCTTCAACTGGAAAAATAAAGAAAGTGTGCATGATTGCTTGTAAAATTTACTTTTGCATAGAAATGAGACAGAGTTTTAAGTTGTTTATTTAGAATGTTTTTTTGTTTTTGTACTTTATTGTATGAGTTTATGTAAAAGAATGCGTTCGATTGAGTCGACCGCTGGATACTCTAGTCATTAGTAATGCACGTCAGCTCAGGAAATATATTTTTTGTCATTGAATATTAGTTTTTGACGAAGTCTGATTATGTAACAATGCATGTTTTCAAGTTTTCGGATTTCACTTTTTCTATGTTTTAGCTTATTTTTATTAAATTTTATTGACTTTATATAATTAAATATTATTAAATTTTTAAGTTTTTTTATGAACCAACCGATTCTAATTTTCACGGGAACAGGAATGGATATTTCATGAAAAAATTAATTACACTTCTTATGCACATTAGGAGTGATTAATAAATAGTACGTGCTTATTTTCTCTATCGGGATTAGGGTTGCCATTCGTACTGTTTTAAGCAGTACATGTACTGTTTTTTTACAAATATACTGTTTTATTCAGTGGCGTTGGCTCAGGTAGTAAGCACGTTGAATACAAACCGAAGGACCTGGGTTCAAACCCAGTGTCAGACAGAGTCATGAAATAAAAACACCACGCATTTCTCTGATGTGCATTGGTGTGTCAGTTGTTGGCGGAAGGTTTCAGTGGCGAAGGCATGGTCACTGGTCACTGAACAGTACCAACTTCAGCTGATACTAATTCCAATGTAACATCAGAGCGCCCTCCTTCGTTGGTACTGAGTAGCACAATCAACGGCGAAGTAAAATAAAATAATAAAAAGAAGTGGCTACTAAACTAAACACAGCTTCAAAACTCGTAATGTCCTCCTCGCCACCAGAGCCGCTGCAACACTGCTCTACGAATAAACGTGCAGAAAAAATACCAGAGTTGTAAAGAACGAATGAAGCTTCACCTCCTTTCATATCTATCACTATCCCTTTCCACTAGTTCCAGCACAATGCATTGCATGTGTAGGGGTCATCATCCCCTGAGTGCTGGTCCAAGATAAAAAAAAAACACCCAAAAACAGTTCGCAAAAGTACTGTTCTTTTAGATTTGTACTGTTTTTTTGTACAAATTATATATATTTTATAAAAAAGTTTTCTTGCGTTTTTTGTTTACTTTTCATGCAAAGGATATTATGTTTGGAGCCAACCTGACAAAACAAATAATGCTGAAGTTCTTATTTTTGGGGCTATTTTCACATTCAATTTTCAGAATTGAGTCCCAAAATCATGTGTTTTCATGTGTAATTCAACTTTTTCCGAGAATATTTTCCTATCGTTACAATCTTTTATTTTTTTTTTTGCATTCTCTTAAAAACGATGTGCATGCTTGTGCAAGAGTAATTTTTTTCCTCGAGACAATGTAAGATCGTAAGTGAAAAATTCCACAGGATCCCATCATCCACTACTGTGAACCAAAACTATTATACACTATTATAAATAAAGTTTTTATTTGTCAATAGTTTAAAAGAAAAGATCACTAGTGAATTTTATGTACAAGACAAAAAGAAACAAAAAATTAACTTAAAAACTAAAAAATAGACAAACACAACAACACACACTCAATTCAAGGAAAGAATGTAGAAAAGTAAAAGAATTCAAATTTAAAAACTGACTTTCCAATTACTAATACCAAACTTAAGCCAACGTAGAAATTCACATACCGCAGTTGCAGTCTCTTTTAATTATTTGATTCGAATCACATTTCGAAATCTCCAATTTCGTCCATCCACAGCAAAATCGTGAAAATTGTGATAATGTCATGTTGATTTTCGTTTTTTTTTTGTTGTTCTTCTTTTTGGGCCGAGTTGTTTAAGGACGATGATGAGATCGTTATGAAGGAAGATGAGGGGAAATATTTAAAGAATGATTCAAAATGCTAATAAAAACATATAGTACATAAATTTTACATATATCCTGCATAATCCTTGATGAGAAATGGTTTATGCTATTGTATTTTATTTTATGCTGGTTTCAATTATTCAGATTATTTAATTAATTGTTAACATTTTTTTATTGGACTTTTCGGCTGTAGTTATTGTTTGTAGTAAGTGCATTTTTGGATGGCGTGTTAGATTAAATAGATTATATATGTACATATATTTTTAGAGTTTCGAAGATGATTTTCGCCGCAACTGAGGTGGATTTCAAAGTAGTCTTCCCATTTTGCCTTCACGATTTTTGCTAAGCATGGCCGTATATTCGTCTAAATTTATGTTTTAGTTTTTGGAATGTTTTAAATAAAAATAAATTTATATGGTTTGATTCGTTTTGGATTATTAATGGAAAAAAATCATTAAAATATCAAATGAATTCATTAAAATGAAATAAATCAATAAATGAATACATGAATTATTAGTTACATATGCATATGATTATTGTAGTTTGTATACGAGTATACATTCGGGTGTATAGTTTGTATTTTTAATGCGGGTATTTAATATGTACGATTAAATATTTTGATTTACAAAATGAATACAAAGTTACTGGATTTTGTTTAAAAAAAAAAAGAAATATGCTTTAGGATTTTTTAAGCAAATAATTTACAAGTGACTTTATGTGCAAATCAGTTGGCTCTGGATGCAAGCATTTCGTTAATAAAACTATTTTTGAATATATTTCTTTTTAATATTTATATTTTGCAACTTTGGCTAAAGAGTGTTTTCATTTTTGTTCTGTAAGCACTTTAATTCACTGGTTTTTCATTCATTCAAATTTAAATAAATTTTTTTTTAAAAATCAGCTCTGTAGTTTAGCTTGTGTTGGTTGCTGTGTTTGTTGGTAGTCTTGTGTACTGTACAACATAAAGTCATTGTTGCGTGTTAACGGGTTAAAAAGCTGCATCATAATCTCTGGAGAGTATTATTTTTATAATTTTTTTTTTATTTTTATTTTTTTTTTGTTGGACTCCAAATAAAAAAAATATGAGCAAACAACAACAAAAAATGCCAAAAAGATATTCATTAAAAATAAATTATTATTTACACTTTTTGTACACTTTTCAATATTGATCGCATTTTAATTTTCAAATCGTAAATGGCCGGTATTTTTAAGCTATTGCATTGCTTTTATCGCGGCCTTTGAGCGCGGCGACCGAATCAAGAAATTCCGTAACGAAAAAAACCTAACACAACGTTTGTTTCTTAAGTCTTTTGTTTTTTTTTAAGTATCTGAATCGCTTAGCCTAAAGTAAGATATTGATTTCATTAACATACAGTATTGCCAGAACAGATTTTTACATGTAGGAAAACACAAAATGGCGTACTTAAGAGCAATCGTGATTGACAAAAAATTATATACAAAAATAAACAAGCAATTCGTAGGGTTTTAAGCGATATTTTCCAGATATTTAGAGGATATCAAGTCTCAAACTTATGTTTCTTATTTCAATTACCATAAACCTATAGTTTCAACGATAAAAATTCCTGAATAATCTACATGTATTGTAAGATAATAAAAATATTTTAAACGATATTAGCTTCTCATATATTCAATAAAAGAAAAATGAACAAAAAAAAATAATAATTATACATGATGTTGAGCCTGCATCTCCTGAAATGTTGTGATTTTTATAATGCAGGATTTTGAATATAAGCCGTTCTTATTGATAAATATTTTCTAGTACTTTAAATTAAAAGATAATCCGCTATGTTTTACATTCCACTTTTAAGTGGAATTCAATTGAAATCACTTCAGTTTAAATTTTTTATTGAATTTCAATATTCAAAACAAATGTACTCTACTTTTCCATAACATCAAAAATGAAAAGTTTACTTTTCATATTTCACTTTCACTACTTTTGTAGAACATGCCTGAATATGTCTTGTTGTACTACAAATTCGAACGTTCAATAATAGTAAATATGCACTAAATAATTCGTAATATTTTTCTTAAAATACACGGAAAGTACAAAATTCCTGTGTGGATTTATAAAAACAAAATACATAAATATTAAAGAAACGCTTGATTGTCTGATTTAAAAACGCCTAATTTACGATTCGAAAAATACCTAAGTCCCAGTTGAAATACGATTCCGTTTTATGTTTGTTCCTCAATTAATAATTATAAGCTTTGCGGCTGTAGTCGTGTTTTTAAGAAATACTCACCCGACTTTGGACTAACTAAGTCTTTGGTTTTATTATTCATACGTCTAGGTCCGGTGCCAGATCCCATGGGGCCTGAATTGGGACCAGAACCAGGTGTACCACAACCACTAACACCACCCGATTGACCTTAAAGACACATACAACAAATTAATATTACAACATAACATTATTATAGTTCATTGGAAAACTCACCAGGCAGCCTGGGTGGACGGGGCTGTTCAACCGGAAGCACACGTCTACGTTTCTTTGGCAGTTTAGCTCGTGCCTGTGTATGCGAATAGTACATGGCAAAGTTGCTAACAATAACAGGCACTGGCAGTGCAATGGTTAGCACACCGGCTAGAGCACATAATGCACCCACAAACATGCCAATATAGGTTTTTGGCACCATATCACCATAACCCACAGTGGTCATTGTGACTAGAGCCCACCACAAGCCCAACGGTATACTATTGAAATCATTATGTGGGTTCGTTTGTATTCGTTCCGCATAATACACTAGACTGGCGAAGATCACAATGCCTAAAACCAGGAAAAACACCAGCAACGTCAACTCCTTGGCAGAGGCTCTAAATGTTTGTATTAAAATTTTCAAGCCCGATGAATGTCGTGTCAGCTTAAATAAACGCATGATACGTATAATTGAGAAGAATTCCAAAATATCGGCATTCTCTAGATGCGAAGCAAAACGTTGCAGTACCAAATCTATATAAAAACTAAGTGTTGCAATATAATCGATGATGTTCACAGATGATTTAATAAAGTCGCACTTATTCGGAGATGATATAAAACGAACCTGTTTAGAAGAGAGCGAAAGAGAGAGAGAGAGAGGAAGTTATTTTAATTATATTTATGTATATATTTGTGTATACTATGTGAATGTATGAAGGCCTATCAAAACATTTTCCATGAATATAAATTTTACTTCAGTTCTGTACTAGTATTTCCCATTCTAGTAATTAAATATTAATGTCCTTATTCACAAACGATTAATGAAGTTAATGTGTGCATTAAAACCGAGTTTCCCATATGAAAATCCAATATTAATCCTACTATAACTTTATTAATCAATTGTGAATAAGGCCATAAGCATTTACATAAATATATGCGATAAAATACAAAAACAAAAAACATTCTAAATAAACAACTTAAAACTTATTAGCTCTCTTTTGTTTACAAATGCTCTGTCTCATTTATTTGCAAATGCAAATATGTAGGACAAACACACAAGAATCCTTTGTATATTTTTCAACTTGAAGCTGATACATGCATGTGCAATAAATAAGTGTGCATGGATTAGTAGCAACTTTAAACTCTTATAGCTCCCAAAATACTGAACCAATTTTAACAAAATATAGGCTGTGCACATTTGTGAATAAATATCTTCAAAAAGTTTTGTGAAAATCGGCTGTATAATATGAATGTGAAAGGGATCCAAAAAACGTGTTGGCCTATCAATTACATAGAAGATTCTGTGTAGTTTTACCATAAGGAAAATATTGCAGCGAAATACGGTTAGCTGTGCTAATTGGTATACCAGCCGGTGTACCCAAAAAAATGAATAATATAGACGGAACAAGTTCAGGTGCATAAACGAAGTTATTCACATAGGAAAGTCAATGGATGGCTCACATTCTATTAGTTATGACGATTTTTCAATAAACGAACATTCTATGAAAATACTTACTAGTATTTCAAATGTAAACCAGGCATTACAGACACATTCAATGTAGAAAAAGGCTATGTGGGCATTTGTTTGTGTCTTATCCAAATACCAGGCGGAACTACCATTTGATGTGAGCACCGTTTTATTCACTATATACGGCACTCTCATATCCGGGTGGGTTTTCAAACAGAATGATAATATTGAAATGCATATAAAGAACACCGATACCACGCCAATAATCTGAAAATTTTGAAAAATGAAATCAATTAATTATTCTGCAACTCTTTTTTCTGTATTCTTGCTTACTTTGGCTGCATTCGAACTGTATGGCTCATCAAAGAGAGACCATATCCGTGGTTTTATTTCCTGCCACCACGACAATGTTCCCTTGTAATAGTCTTCTTCGAAACCAAATTTTCGAGCTAATTCCTCTTCGGACGGTTTTTCTGTATCTAAATCTAAGCGATCCAGTACGGCTAGAGTCTCTTGAGTGTCACGATGCTGATTGCAAAAGAAAGTTTAGTTTGAGTCGTTAAGTTTTCATAGAAAATAAATTATTTTGTTTATTTTTACCTGCGTGTAAGTCATCCAGCAGCAGGGTTCAACTTGATTTGAATCTAAGCCCCAAAATTCCAGCTCTTCTTCAAACAGTGGTCCACATACATCCGTAGGATAATGAAGTTTACCAGTTCTAAATAAAAAAAATTAAATAAATTACTTACAAAAAACACTTCCGAAAAGGTAAATAATTAATAGCTGTGCCTGTTCTTCCTAATAATCTTAAGTCGGAAAATATCTAAAAGAAATCAGAAACTCTACAGTTTCATAGTTCGCAACGGTTACTCCTGAGTTTTTTTTTATAATTTTTCAGAAAAAAAACCTAAGCTAATGGCTACTGAAAGAAGGGGAGCTCCCTTTCATATCTAAGACTGCGTTCTGGGCTGAGCTCGATGTTAAGCTGATTTATTTTGCAAACAATAAAATTGACTGAACTATATTGAACTAAAAGTTCAAAACCAACAAAGAATGCATTAGCTGGCCACCAAATTTGTTTCGAATTGTATAGAGAGTTCTTGTAAAGATCTGTCAAAAACATCATCGCTGTCCGATAACTGCCAATTTATTTTAAGCAAAATTGTTTGATATGAATCTAAGCAACAGGTGGTTAAAGTATTTCGGTGGAACATGTTACATAGGGAGTCCGACACGCGGCTTACAAACCTAATACTGATTGCTGGAAGCAGTAAAGCAGGACTTTTTGATAAAGAATATTGATTCGAAAGCGCTTTAGCGGTGATGAGATCATACATGATTTTCAAACGAACGTCTGCTCTAACAGGAGTAGCAGATAAAAAGAAACAGAGTGCATCCATAAAAAAATCATCCAGAATTTTTTGTGCCACTACCAAGATTTTTTCCGGGCAAGATTTCAATACTTATCTCAGAGGTAGTGCCGCCCTTGAAAGAAAAGCAAAAGAAATAATAAAGACAATTGCACGGAAACAATGGCAAATGATTTGAAGAGCTGACAAAAATATGGGAACAAGCAGAAAGACTTTAATCATTAAATGTGGGCTTCTTTTGCGCAGAACAATATGTACTATAATCCATGATGGCCTCCCATATCATTTGATCTTTGGCCTAATACAAAATGTGTGGTTAATCATCGGAGGAAGGGTACAAGAAAGAGATCCAGCTTCTAGGAATGTTTGAGACTTGAACTTGCCCAGACCCCATCGAAAGCATTTTAGGAATAAGAGGATATTTAGAGGTATCGAGACGAAGTTTGTTGACGAGGGCTCGAAAAGGTAGAGTGTGTAGTACACGACTATCTGTGCTTGACATTTTTCCTTCTTCTTTTCTACTTTTCGTATATTTTTTTTCTCTGATTGACTACACATCTTGACCAACATCAATCAAACAAAGTGCGTCTGTCTGGTTGGCAAATTTCTGCATTGTAAAAGGGGACTGAGAAAGATGATTGGTTTGATTGTCATCAAAATCCTGTGTAGCATTGATCACACATAGAATGCCTTTTAGATCTCTCCTTGATACAATGGGATAAACCAAGCGACAGAACCATCTATTATCTGAGGTTAAAAAATATGTAGATTCGACTCCATTAGGCCGGATAGAAAATACTCTAAAAGGGCACATACAAAGATTTATTCAGCTGCTCTGATATCCCTCCATGGAGATTTCGGTCTAGGACTTTCAAAGATTGTTGCAACTCGATTCATATGTATCCATATGGTCACAGTATCCGAGATAGCGAATGAACTTTATACAAGAGCTTCTTCCACATATCCTTTCACTAGTAATCACTAAAAAACTTTTGGCTGCAAAAGGGAACTTGGCATTCTTCTCTAGGTATGAGGAAGCTTAAATAAATGAAACCCTTTTCATGACCTACGGTTATTATACTTCTCCTTAGAGCATGTTTACATTGGGGGTGATGTTCCTCTGACACGTGAAAGTATACACACAGAAAAAAATATCAATGTAAAACCAAAATTAAACAATGTTGATTTCATGTCATGTAAATTTTTGCAAAAATATTGATCTTGTTGAAAGCTTTAAACTTTAAATTTGAACTAACAAATAGTAGATTGAACATTTTTCGTAGTTAAAATAAAATTGTGCAATGTTGAATTTAAACAACTCAGCTTCGCAGTAAAAAAAAATATTACGTTAAATTAACTTTGAATTTGATAAAATCAACATTGTACATTTTAAATCAATATTGCTAATAAGTAGTCCACGAATTTTAATGAAGATTTCAAAAATTAGAAAAGTATAAGAAATTATCATTGGTTTTTATAAAGTTTTCGTATAAGATAAGAGGTTTGAAACTTTTCAAAAATATGGTTAAAGGTCCACTGATGATTTGGCGTTAGCACCAAATGTATGTATGTAAATAAAATATATATTAAAAAAGTAAATACATAATAGAAATCGTTTTTATTAAATATTTTGTAGGTTATTTAATTAAGGGCATCATTTTGAAGCAACAAATACATATATAGTGTTATTTTAATATGAGTATCGGTTTAATTTTAAAAGAATTTCGAGTTAGACCAATCATTGAATCGTCTTAACTCAACATTATAATTACTTACATGATAAATGAATTTCATGCTGAAAACATATTTACTCAATATGTAATTTATGTTGTTTCAAATTGAAATAATTTTGATTCAACAAAATTCGTCATATTATTTTAATGTGGGTACATTTTTATTCAATAAGACTCAGATGTTATATTGACACGTACTGCTGTTGTTTGCAAATTATCGTAAAGTCATGTTGATTTAACACGAAACGACTATGAAGCAAAATCATTAATGAAAAAGGTAAAATCAACCTTGTTATCGCTGGTTTTACATTGTGTATTTTTCTGTGTGTAGAGAAGCTTGCGGGGTAGTAAAAATCGCACGTAATGGGATTTGAAGCAACAATCTTGCCTCTCTCTTCTCTTTTGCATTTTTTTTCGCTTGTATTTTTGTTTTATTATGTATGAGGTAGTGTTGCCAGTGAGACCAATTTTTTACTTGTATTTGTGATTAAATCAGACATTGTGGTTAAATTAGACATTTTGCTTTTAATAATTACTTTTGCCTTATAAATTATTGCCAGTCTTGCCTGTAAGCATATTAATTTTATATTTCACAAACTAAGAAATTGTTCCTTTATGGCAACACTGTTACAAATGAAGGAATAAAAACAATTGATAAATTTATGAAAGTCCCCTGACTCTTGCGACAAAAAAGCCTTTATGTAAACACGTGTGGATTTAAGAAGGGACTACAAAAGAGAACGTAAGCGTTGTCGCGGCGACATCACCCTCAACGTAAATCAGCTCTTACTGGTTGTCTGAACTATCCTTTGTAGTTGAGTAGTCAGATTCTTTCTCCTTTGTGACATTTTTACCTGGATGAGAATAAAACAAAGCTATTCATTATTTGTGAATTTATTGTATTGCGTTTCCATCTCATTAGATGAATTTCACCCAGCTCTATACTGACTTCAATTAGAACTGTTAGTTATAATTGATGATCGGTGGGCACAAGAAAACCCCAAGGCCACATAGATTTCTATACCGTATAAGAAGTGTCACCTACTTTATCATTGTGGAGGTAAAATTCTACATTTAAACTTTAAATTTTAAAGCTCTCAATTTACATTATTTTCGGAATGTATGTTTTCATATTAAATATGAAAATTCTTTCGACTTACCTATAATAATTTAACACCTGGGCAAAAACTCCCGGATGTCGATCAAAAAAATATTCATTTAGTAGCGGATCATAGTTGGCCAATGCTTCAGTTAATTTTGACAGTCTAGTTGCTGGTATTTTCTTTAGTGTCGCCTTGTAAGTTTCATGTCTAATGCCGCCAACATTTAAAACAACCCGATTTTCTGAATCCATATTTATTAAATTCATCGCTGTATGAGAACGGGAATAATAGGAAGATTTTTTCGGTATAAAAGTCATGATGATCTGAATATAAAAAAAAGAAGAAAATGGAACCGAAGGCTCCTGAATAAAACTAACCTTTTGCTTGACTGTGTATGAGAGAGTGTGTGTGTATGAGTGAATGTAGGTATGCGTGTGTAATAGTGTGTTACGTTTTAATTAATATTTTAATGGTATTAATTAAATGTTGCTTTGATTTTAGTCCTTTTAGTTGTTTGTACAAAAGAAGTAGTGGTTGCTGGCGATGCTGGTTTTTGCTTTATCTTTTTTGTTCTTTTTCTTTTTTTCTACTTTTTTTTTTTGTGTGTTCTGTATGCAGGGATTAAATGGTTTATTTAAGCTTAATAATAAATGTTGTCGGCGTGCTTAGTAGATTAATAATGAGACATTGAAAAGCTTTTTGCAGCAACAGATTACAGCGCTGTTGGTTTAATGTATTGTTGTTCTTGTTGTTGTTTTGGTTGTTGTTGTTGTTGTTTTTCTTGCTGATTGATCGATGGACAGAATGATACACACACACATTATTTATTAGCTGATTAGTAAAGCCGCCATTGTTGCTGTTGTTTTTGTTTTTGTTGTGCCAGCAATGGTTGTTGTTGCTGTGGCATTATTAAAACAAACACATACATAATATGTACTATATAGCCAGTTGCATATGTAGTATGTATGTATATATATATAGATGTGTTTGTGTTTGTATTTGTAGTAGTACGTATACGTATTAAATTAATATATTTAAATTAGTGTTATATATTATTGTTTTTTTAATCAATTATTTGATTAATTATTTATATTTAGTTTTGCTCTTTAGCTTTTAATTATAAGCAAATTATGAAGGCGCTTGCAAACAATGTTCAGAGCTGTAAAAGAATAGAAAGCATTTTATTTGATTAAATATTAGATAAAGCAAGAAGTTAATTTTATTAAAAAGCTACTAATGTTTCTTTAATTTATTATTTATATTTTTATGGGGTGATTGAACTTAAAATAAAACCAAATCTTATTATCCAATACTATATAATCAAAGAAAAAACAAAGCAATATTAAAATTAAAGCTGGCAATGCAACTTCTAAAAATAAAACGGAAATAAAAATGAATAATTAAAAACAGTCAACTGCTTCAATGAGTTTTAGTTTTACTTTTTATTTTTTTTTCAAATCACTCGAAAATTGTTTGTCTTTTATTTAAACACACTGTTGCTATTGTGCGTGCTTCCTAAATAAGCGTATTTTTTTCTAGTCGTTCTAATAAAACGCGCTTTTTTTGTATAAATCTATTTATGTTTTTATTAAACGAGCATGCGCTTCCTGCATGAAATGAGTAGCAAAACAAGGATAATTGAGTGCACATGTATGTATGTACGTTCACACATATTTATGTAGAAAAGTAACATTGTTGTTTAAATATTTAGTAAATTTATTATTCGAGATATCGACGACCCCTGTGCGCGAAATTATCTTATGTTACACTTTTATGTAATCGATTTTTTTATGCAAATCGGTTCTAAATCTATTGATTAAACTGTTGACAAAATATTAAAACGATAAATATAATAGTTATGGAGGTAACATAATGCACATTTTATCGTATGTAACAGTTTTGTAGTATATAATAGCAATACAAATAGTAATAAAATCGGTCTCCTGTAAATTTTAGTTTTTGTAACATACGATAATGTAGCGCACAGGGGTCGATATGTTGAGGGTTTATTTTAACATGGTCTGACCAACTAAGTTGTTTATTAAAAAATTCAACAAGATGTTTTGCAGTATCAACATAATTAATAGTCAAATTATTATAGCCTATTTCTGATTTAAGAAAGTAAACTTAAGCGAATGAAAGGCACTCGCTCGAACTCGAACCAATTTGGATTTCTCATTGGCACTCACTTTCATTCGCATTAGCTTACGTATGTACAAAAAAATATGTCAATAATAAATAAAATAATTAATAAAATTTTTTCAATATTTTCTTCCTTAAATAAAATCCACAATTACTAATACATTTAAGACTGCTGGTCTTGTTTCAGCTGCTTTAGCCATCCTCTTTGGTGATTCAGTTTGCACCTCAGCAGCATCAGCAATTTTTTTTTTTTGAGAATTTGCTTTTTCTGTAACTGCAAAGCATTCATTATAACATGCAATGTAGTTTATTTTGGTGCTGGGATGTTTCCGGGTTTGTATTTGGTGTAACCACTGCAACAGCTTTAATGCATCTAGCTGGTGACTCCACCAGTGCAAAAAACACACATCAATTGATTGGGGCTTTACACCAAATATTTTACCCCCGGGTGCTACAACTGACGATAGAAATAGCGGCTTGTATAAGCCCGTTTCTCTAAGGCTCTTTTAGTTTTCCCTATTTTTCTTAGTCGGTGACTTTAAATCTGCCCAGGAGTAAGTTCGGGTAATGTGGAATACCAATTTTTTATTTATAATGATTTGAAGTTTAATTCGAATAGAACAGATCTCAGCTGGTATTCTGCTACAGATCTTAGGTTTACATTCAGGAAAGTGAAAGAGTCTTTGGAGCCCAAGTTTCAGAGACATTTGAGAGAAAGTGAAAAAATCCATAAACCAGCCATTGAAAAAATTGGCGGGTAATACTTTGTTCTGTTAATGTGGTACATTAGCGTACATGGCCGATGGTGATTTTTAATCAGTAGTTAAAATTATGTCTCAAATTTGTTTCTATAATTAAACTGGGATTGAAATTAAGCTTAACTGCTTAGAGTACTTCATGAGGATTTTCAATGGCCTATTCTACATTTTTGTCATTTTTTTCTAAATTTTAAACTATTTATCGAATTATGATTTATTAATATTCCGAGATCTAGAAACCATCAAATAGTATGGGTGGGAAGCCCAATTAGCTTCCAGCTAATTTTGTTACGAAAGCAAAACCACAAGTGACTGATTTTAACATTTCATTCTCAATGTTAACGACACATTCGTAGCACACAAATCGGATTTTATATGAAAACATTTACGTTTTCATTCGAGTTGTCTTTCGAGTCACTTTTCTTTTAGAAATAATGTAGAGAAATCGAAATCAATGTACTTTCTCATAGAATGCGAATGAAGGTGTTCTTTCTTAAATCAGAAATAAGCTATTAATCTTTATTGGTGGGAGGCACTCAGCTATATCCTTTGATGTTCCAATAATCATAGAGCAACTGATTTTTTTGCGTTTAAGCTTAGGACATTTGCATATAGAAACGCAAAGTTTTATATGATGCATATCTTGGTTTATCAATTGTATACAATTCGCGGCATCTGATATTTGACAGTTTATATAGAGTTTCACGTTGTCAGCAAACATTTGAATTTTGTAATGTTTTACTTTTAAAAGCAGATCATTAGAGTACATGAAATACAATATTGGACCATGCATAGAACCCTGTAGTACGCATTCCGGGATATTTGTTTCATGGGTAACGCTTTGACTTTTGACACATAAATACGATGTCAACAAATTCAATGCAGTTGGAGAGAAATTACACATTTGATTTAATTTATGTCAGAGAAGACAAAGAACACATTCAGTTATGTGCATTAGTGGAACTTTCATGGCATTCCAGTGGCTCTTAGAGAAACTAAAGTTTATCGAAAATTGTTTCACTTAAAAACTATGGAGAGTATGCTTGTGACCCCTAAGTAGATAATACGTTGACATAAAGACTTCCGAGTAATTACCAATATGTTTACACAGCTGGCAAAACGCTGAGACAGCCAGACAAAAAAAAAGACTAAAAAAATTAACAATTATATAGAGGACGACTTTGACAAGATCGCTTTCGACAAGCTAACAAAAATCCTTGCTTAGCGAGTGATCGAAAGCATGCAGGTATGTAATAGAAACCTTCTACGAAATTTATCTCGATGGGAATACACATTATAGGATATGCCAACGTTACTTCTTTACTCGAAAAATTATCCTTTTAGACTTTTTGGATATGAAATTAACTTGCCTAAGAATTTAGAATAAATAGGAGCTCTTCGTTGACATTAACAGTAGTTATGCTAAAGAAATGTTTAGATCCTGGGGGCAAATTATGGCATTCGATATCGAACGAAATCCCGTACAAAATTTTTGGAATTTGTATGGTAATTTCGTTCGATATCGAATGCCATAATTTGCGCCCAGGGCTGAATCAGAATTCATTGGCCGCTGGAGAGTTGTAGACGGCCTGAAATAACCAAAGCGTCTCATTTGGCTGTCACACGGAAAATCCTAGAAGTGTCCAAGGCTCGATAAATCACGTGATGATTTACGGGTCATTCTGGCATCAAATACCATCAGTTAGTTATAGAGAAATCGCAGACCAAACAATTCGTATTCAGCGAAATGCATAATGAGACTTTTTCACATGAGCGGTATGAATGCTCAACTCTTTAATTTCGAATATAAAACAAATCGTTTCATTTCTAATTTAACCTCTTCTAAGCGATCTTAAGCTGCAATCCGGACTTAAGCGATGGGGGTGTGCAATCCATACTTTCTTACATTTCTCTCATTTAGTGGACGCGCGAAAGCCGCTCAAGAAACAATCAATCTGAATCCATGATTATGTGGTTATATATGAAGAGTACGATTGGAAACTCAACAGGTGTATCTCGGCAGACAAGTTAAGAGCTAAAGGACCTTCCAGTACAATATCCATCCCGCTTAGTTTTGTATATCAAAGTTCAGACCAAACAATTTAGATTAGACTTGCATGATGTGACACTGCACCATAGTCTGTGCGACTATTCGGTTCATTGAGTAAAGTTTTTTTGAGATGCTTTGATGATTCCAAAGGGGAGTGAATTCATATGGTGTCTCCGCGGCCTTAATATAATTCAGTGATTTATTAAATCAAGATAGAACAACAAAAGAAACTATTTGATTAGTAGATAAGTAAAAGATGTAGTTAAAACAGCTCAAAGGCAAAGATTTTTAAACATATTCCAAACGATGCTATGATTATTAAATTTATTCACCCAAAGTGCTTATTATGATTTCCTAATGCGTCAATGCAAAGTGACACTGTGGAATATTCACTTTATTATTTTGGAATATTAAAATAATTCTGCTGCAGTAAGTAAGTAAGTTTTTCTATTTGAACCACTCATTTAAAATTAATTAAAATTAAATTATATTGTATTTAAATCAGCAGCAACAATAGAAACAACATTTGATAGGAGGTTAACAAATTGTTGTTTTTAAACCATCAACAGAAGACATTTAAAACTGATGTTGACTCATCCTTAATGATAATTTCAAAAATATAAACACATTCGCCACAAAGGGTGCTGTTGGCTGAAGTAGTTAGCGCGTTGACTGCAAAGCAAATAATGTCTAAGAACGTGGGTTCGAGCCCAGCTTCAGACAAGTCATAACATCCAGCATTTTTCAGATGTGCATTAGAGTATGCCATTGTATTTGTTGTTGTCGGAGTGTTTAAGTGATGAAGGCATAACACACTGGTCACTGAACATTTCTGGCAGCAATTGATACTGGTGTATGCTAGCGGACATCACAGCGCCCTCCTTCGTCGGTATTGTAGCAAAATCGCCGGCGAAGTAAAATAATGAATAAAATGGCTACAACAGCTTAAAACACATTTAATGCGCCTACTTGACATCAAAGGCGCTGCAACACTGATCTAAAAACTAACACAGCGCGCAATATCAGAGTTGCAAAAATTAAGCTTTCTCTCTTTCACCATCTGTCCTCTCTCACTATCCCTTTCCCAAGGAAGGAACACACCTACGGGTTGGTAGGCATACTAATTGCCTGAGTGTTACTTCTCTTTAAAAAAAAAAAAAAAAAAAAAAAAAAAATGATTGCGTGTATGAATAACACAATACAAACAAATAGACATTTAATTTAATAATTTAATGAATTGATGATGATAATTGGCAGAAAAAAAGCTTTTGAATTGATTTTAAATTTAATGTTTTTTTTAAATATGCTGTCGATAATGTTCAATAAGATTTCGCTTTTGTTTTTCTTTTATTTTGTATTGTTTGATTTCTTTTGAATCGCAAATAATTAAAATTTATTTACACACTTCTTCTTAAAACTCAACCACATGCACACACTTGCATACACTCACAAAGCACAGACACACTCACTCGCCTGTACCAAACGCCTAGAAATTAGCAACAGTTTTGTGTTGGTGTGACTACAGAAGAAGGCAGAAGAAGTGGAATCATCATTTTAAGCAAAATAATTCTAACATAATAAACAATTGCAGAAATATATTTTAATAAAAAAAAATAAACCACAAAATATAGTAACACACAAACACACTAAATATATCAAATCACTGAGATGATTTTTATTGTTCTTATTAAGACTATAAATATTTATGCCAAGTGTCTGTTGAATAGGCAGAGTTTTGAAGGAATTAATTCTATTTTTAAAAGAAAAGGTTTTCAAAACTTTTAGTATTTGTTATTAAACTGGAAGACAAAGTTTATGTGCTTTTTCAAGGGATACAAGTTCCTTTGCAGCTTTCAGATATTTTAAAGAAAATTATACAAAAAAAATTATTTTATTTTTTATTTTAAATTTCGTAACTATTAACCGATTGAAAGGATTTTTTAATTTAAAAAAGAAAACACGGGAAACAGAATACCCAGTGAGCTTAAAGGCAGAATTAGTTTGTACGTTCTGTTCTGTTCTGTTACGAATCAGCTGTTTTGTTTCTGTTCAATTAAAAAACTGTATGTTTGGTTTGATGTTACTTTTTCGTTCCGTTCTGTTACGGACTATTCTGCAGAACATAGAATACAACGTTAAGTGACAGCCAAGAGTTTGTATATATTATTTTTTTGTGGTGTGAAATATTACAAGTTTTGTTTTAAAAGTCAGAATATTTTATTTTAATTCAAATTTTTAAAGATTTATATATTTTTGTCAAGTAAAAAACATCTTGCAAACATTTAAAAAATTCAATCCTATAATTATGTACATATATCGTCCACATCCGAAAGTTCAGACACAGAACAGTAAGTAAAAAATCTATTTGAATTTGTGAATTCGTATACTGATTTTGAAAAAAAAAGTTTTAAAAAAAATAATTTTATTTTATTGAGCAACCGTTTTTGTTTGGCTTCGTTTTTTTTCTTAGTTTTTCACAACAACAAATTTATAGCGTTTTTCAGCAAACTGGATTTGTAAAATTTTAATTGAACTCACGAATTCTTTCACTTTCAGTAAAATGTATGGATAAAGGTATTCCAAATATTTGCCGAAAAAAAACGTGACCAACAGACAAGCTAAATTTGTATTTTCTTTAATTCCAATATTTTTTTAAATACGGGTTCGCATTTATTAAAAATAATACAAAAATAGCATTTTGCGGCATAATTGACTTAATTTTGTGATATAAAAACCAAGTTAAATCACACTAACCCTAAGCAAAAGTAGTGGTTACGTTTTTTTGGGCATTTTGCTCCTTAAGACACATCTGATATCCCAATGGATGATTTTTCCGACCCGACTTAACCTTAACCTTAACGTTTCCTTTGTGGGAAAATTTTCCAAAATAAAATTAAACAAAAACTACCGAAATATCCAAATTTTATTGCAAATGTAAAAATAAGCCTTTGATAAAAATGTTGCAGTATTCTATTAGTTTTATATCTAGTAAGGATACACCATATATACTTGTTCAGTTGATATCTTTTATATTTTTAATATTTTATTATAATTATGAAATAGTTCCTTTAATGTTCTGCAACTACGATATGCCGACTTCTTGTTGCCTTTCAAAAGGGACGATGATTTTTTAAAATTCTTATACATATGTGAGATCTTTTACACAATTTTCCACTAAAATAGTAAAATTACAAAGAGAACCGTCATAATTACTGCTACCAGATTTGTGTTTTTACAGTACGAGTTTTTGTGTACTTAAATTGTGCGTGCAAGTGTGTTTGTGCTTGTGTATGCGTATTTTTGTTGCTCAAATTCGTATCTCCAAGTTATAGAAAAAATACAATTTATTAAGAACATTTTTGTTCATGTTTATTTTCATTTTGTTTTTTTTCAACGAATAAATAAATTAACACATCTTGTAAATAAAATCTATATAATTACAAAAATTTTTTTTTTTCAATTAGATTTGAATAGATTTAATAATGTGTCGGTTGGTTGGTACTCGCTGATAGACAAAGTTGTTTTCTTTTTAATACAAAATTTATTCATTTTTTCCAAGAACTTTTTCATTTCACTTCACATTACATGTTATTTTATTGAGCTTATAACGTTCTTGGATCACATTTTGTTTGGCAATTTTCACTTCTTATTAAAAAAATAATACGAAACATGTAAAAATATTTCAGCTTCTTCTAAAACTTCATCGATTTTTCTCGTTCCCTTGTTACTTTCTTGCCTGAGTTTTTTTATATTTATATTTTGGTTAAAACTAGAACATATTTTATACACAAAACTAGTAAAAGCCATAAATAATTGTAGTTCTTTAAAATATTGCGAAAAAAATCTTAATAAAAACTTAATTTATATTAAAACTTATTTATAATTTTTATTTTTTATTCTGTTTAATTCTCAACTTTAATTTTTCACTATGAAGGAATGTCTCTATGTATCTATCTACCTTTTTGTAATTTGTTGTTAAAATCCTATTTAATTTTGTTACTTGTTTAACTTTTTGTAATATTTTTTGTAATTATTTTTAGATTTTATTTTAACAATATTAACGTTTTAAAGAAATATTTATTTTAAATTTTCAAGTAGTGTCTAAATTAAAAAGTAAAATGCGTTTATAATTTTCTTATTTTTGTTCCCAACAACTTTTTACTCAATCCGCAGCTACTTTACTAAAACTGACGGACGTATCGCTCTTTTTCTGCTGTGTTTCTTGCCATTCTGTGTGTGTGATTTCCTATTCTTGTTCTTATTTTACTTTTGCTTTAAAAGTGCAAATTTGTATGTGCGTGTGTTTGGGAGAGTGTGTTTCTGTTATAAATTATTTTGATTGTATTTTGTGGACTAATAACAATTTTATTGTACAAGCGCACCACTCAAAAACTTTACATGAAAAATTCATGCATGCTCACATTTGTTGACTCTGACCGGCCGCAGAAAGAACTAACAATATTAAACGCACACCCAAATACACACACACACACACACACTCACTTTTAAGCAAAAGGAAACTAACTTTTCTTAATATAATCCACACTCCCACTAATGCTCTTCCATCCACTAATTATTTGTGTTTTGAGTTTTGTGAACACAGCTGGAACACTTACTCGTTATCATGTGTTTGTTAAATGATTAACGTCAAATTACACACACATGAACGCCCATGCTCACACAAACACTACTTTGTATTTGTGTATTTTGTGCCAAAATCTCTTTTCTTTTCTGTTCAGTTTTCTCCAGTAGTATAAACAAAACGTTTAATTTTAAAATAGTGTCTGTCTAAAACATTAAAAAAAAATAAAACAAAAAATTTCCAAGCTAATCAACAGTTCAATTTTATTTTTCCATAATAATCCAACAAACTGAGAAATGGGAGAGGTAAAGGAATGTGTATTTGCGTTCAAAATTGTGAAATGCTTTGAAATTCTATGAAAATTTAATTGAAATTTTGAAGAGTTAAACAGCAAATATTGAAATATGTATGTGGTGTCTTTCTAAGTGCATAAGTATGTACATACATAAATAAATATGAATATGTATTTTAAAGCTTACAGTGGCGGTCAAAAGATTTGTAATAAACGCATTAAACAGTAATTCTTAATGTATTTATTATAAAATATTAACATGCAAGAGACAAAGGGCGTATATTGTTTATGTGCATGCACGTATATGTACATATACATGTTCGTATGAGTGAAGTATTTTCCCGCTAAATGTTATCCAATTCGAATGCCAGTAATGCTTATCCCTAAAGTACGTTTGAGGATGTCATTCAGCAGAAACTCATAGGGATAGCACAGTCTAGATGGTTCAACGAATCCACATGTGCAGTATCCAGATTAACCTGGCCCCAATATGACCAAGCAAAATCAGCCATCATACTGGGGATCCCTCGACATCAGCTGCGTATACTTGTGGCAGTCCTAACAGGGCACTGTTTCATAGGCGCCCACGCAAACAGACTAAATCTCCCTTTCAACGACTTCTGTAGAAATTGTCATAATGAGGAGGAGGAAGAAACTGTCAAGCACCTCCTCTGTCAATGTCCAGCTCTGTCTCATCACAGGGCCATGTATCTAGGTAACTCGACTTTAGCCGAACTCGCAGATCTTTATTCGAAAAACAGGTCAGTGTTGAACCGACCACAATATAGGAGAGTCAATACTTTTTATTTTTCGCTGTCCATATCGGGCATCACATAGGGACCTATTTTTCTGGACCCAGGTGGGGCGGTTGCTTGCAATCGGCAGGCTGTGCCACCTAACCTAACCTGAGGATGTTAAAATTAGAATCGATTTCCGCAGAGATCTTGGATTTATAAAATAAAAAAGGTAATACAATTTCTGAGTAGCAAATAATTAACGGCAAATAGCTCGTTAATGATATTATTGTATCATTCGAGTTTTTACTCAAATATAAAAAAAATGCCATAAATATTTTATATAAGTTTGTCCAATTTACATTTAACACTACAATCATGAGCTTCTCATTAACTGTTTCCCAATAATTATTATATATACTTGCTTGAATACGCATACATACGAGTACATTCTTAAGTATTGGAAAACTCACCTCTTTACTAAATTAGTATAATACCTATTTGTATACGTATATAAATGAATATATTTAAACGGTTACCTTATTTATTTTTGAGACTGAAATGAACATGAGCATCTGTTATCCCCATTTATCCAAAATTAAAATAAAATAAAATAAACTAATTCCAAATTTCTTTTATTCTTCCCATGCATCCAATAATTATAATAGCTTTATTGTGAACGATTTAAATTATTATCTAAATTTATGATTGGTTCCTCGCATCTGGCTGCTCCCCCTATCATCTATTGGAGAGAATTAGATAATAGTAACACACTATTACCGAGTTATTAAAATCCAATTTTCCATTTTTCGAAATCAGTTATTTTAGTAATTCCCATTTCAATAAAGTAATTCCGAAATTACTTTAATTTAGAAGCTGTTCAAAAATGACCAAGGGTTTGAAAAAGTATTATGGAGTACGGAGTTCCAAAGAAGAATACGCGGAATTTTTATAGATATTGACTTTTACAAGAATATTAAAACAATAAGTGGAGACTTTTTTCCGTCAGCTGAAGCAAAAATCAATGTACAGACAATTGTTTCATTAATCTGTAATTGTTTTGCATGCGTGAATACATAAACAATTTTATACAAAAATCTAAATGATTATTTTTCTTTATAGAAATACATGAAAATTTTTAACTTTGAAATTTAGTGTCTAACTATGTACTGAATTTTTTTAATTTTTATGAATAGTGTGTAGGGATAAAATTCTCAAAAATTGGCAGCACGAATTTTAGGACATAAATCTCCAAAAGCACTAGCACAAATAAGCGATTTTTATGAACTCTCATTTGCGCAAACCCTATTTCGAACGGCAAGCAGCTGATTATTTTTCCAAATTGTTGTGGCAACCTCAAACAGTGCATCCAAAAATAATTAATTGTAACAATTGAAAATTATTCAAACAACTATTTTTTGGTTTATTTTACTTATTTTGCCTCTGTGATTCAAAGTGAATTATGAAAACTTCCGCAACGCAACAAAACGAAGATACACCGAAGACGACACAATCCAAATCGACTAAGAAATCAACAAAATCTAGAGCAAAGTCAACTAAATTAGAAATCAATAGTAACAGTGCTAATTCCAGTAAAAATGCAAGTAACAACTCGACCAGTTCAACAGCTACGACACAATTAATTACACAGCAAGCGGGAAATCAAACAAATCAATTGAGTATAGTAACAACGCCAACAACACCCACGTCGTCGTTAAATGCTGGTGGTGGAATGGGAGGGATAGGAAATATGTTTGAGTCGTCAGTCCAACAGCTCGGTAGTGTTGGAGTAGCAGGAGTTTCTGGAGGAAGAGATGAATTAAATGCAACTTCAAGAGTAAGTTTATAGACAACTTATATACTTGTGTGAGTACTTAAATGTGTATTCCAGTGTAACCACAAAAGCTATGCTGGATTAGAGCCAAGGTCCATAAAAATTATATGGGAACAACATGATCAAAGTGATGTTGAATTATCGGGAGATGTATGTGCACGTGTAGCGGAAGATGCTTCTTATAGGTTGTGGGAATTAATCAATGTAAAAGAACATGATAAAAAAATTTAGAAAATAAATCAACATGTTTCTATTTTGTTTAGAATATTAAAACTTATGCTCGTCATTCGGGAGGATCAATAACTTACGACTTGGTTAATGAAGTTCTACGAGATTCAGATGTCCCTCCATGCTTGGGAGCAATGGATAGCGATTGGGATCGTATTGACTATGATGGCAGCTACTTTTTCTATTCAGACAAGATCATTGAGCTACGAGATGAATATCAAAGAAATGTAACCTGTGATATACCACAAGGGGCCGACTTCACATGTTCTTGGCCAGCTGAAGACAAACACTTGGAAAATCTCAAGAAATATGTTCCTGCATTGATATATGGTTAGTTATTAGAATAAGAGAAGATATACAATATATAAATTTCCAATTTATATAAAACAGTGGCCTTAAATGCATCTGCGGATGATCTTGATGTTGTTTTAACAGAAGCTGCTTTTAGTCCATTAATGGGAAACTGCTATCGTTTAATTCTCACTAAAGTTATACAAATTATTGCGTTTAAACAAACTCCTGATGTATGCCAACGTTGTTGGCGGTTGCTCAGGGCTTTATCAAGCAATCCCCAATGTCGTGATGTCGATTCCCGAGAAGAATATTTTCATCTGGCTGAGATTCTCACGTGTCAGCTACTGGCTCCATTTGAAAGTATCAAAGTTCAGACGTCTTCAACATCAAACGAAAAAACTGAAAATTCATCTGACCAAAATACAGTAAAAATGGAAATTGACAATCTTGAAGCTGATTTTATAAACAATACTCAATCGACAGAAGACCACATTGAAACAAATAATGATAGCAATAATGCCGAAAAAATTTATAAGCTTCAACCGGATATGGATGAAGAGGAAATAAATGGATGCAGTACTACAAATGAGGATGCCGGTGCTAATTATCAAACTTCACAGTATTTTGCTTCTCCAGTTGATGCAAAACTAGTAGATGATTTGTGTGAGACTTTGGGACATTTGTCAGCTATAAATGGCTACTTTCAAAGCGAATGTTTATATCACATAATAAGAAGATTGGAGAGATTTTTTCAGGGACGTTTTATAAGCACTGAAAGAGGTAAGCTTGTGAAATTAAATGTATTAAATAATATGCCTTAAATACTGTACATTAATTTCATCCTTAAATGCCCACTGAGCCCTCAAAGATACATCCATAAACAAAATTCTACGTGCTTATTTTGAGATAAAATAAAATAGAAACAACACAAACAATAAATTAAAGGTGATTCGAAAATGTTCAGACGCTATTAGCAATAATCTTATAAAAGTGTGTTTCAGGGACCTGAATCTTTAATATTTCAGATTGCAGCAAACGAATAGTGCTCAGAGTATCTTTTAACAACTATTATCTATATTTAAAACGCAGTGGCTATTTTCACTATTTTAAAAATATATATTTTTATCAAAATCGGCGTCATTGGGCATTTAAGGGTTAAGTATTCCTAATATTTTAGTTAAATTGCAAATACTTGAAACAGATTACAGTTATATAAATCGAGCTGTACGAGGTCTTATAGCACTGGGAGAGTACGCGTTTCGCGAATTTATACCATTTTTGTATAAACTAAAAGCAGATGACATACCCGAATCTTTATGGAATAATTTTGCGGTAATTATATCTCAATAGAAAGTGCACAAAACTAAATAATTTACAACTTTGATTTCAGCTTTCAGCGGTTTTCTTACAAGGATCTGACGACATCTTCCTTTACGAGTGGTTGGATTTTGTATGTGGTGGAGATAAATTGCAACCATATATGGTGTATCATGCTCAATATTATGAAAAATTTTTAAATTATCGGTATTTAAGACGTAAAGTAGCTACATTTAAGTTAAATCCTAAATTTGGTGTGAGACGTTTGGAGTGGAGCACTTTAGCGGCAGCCATGTGTCATGGCGATGATCCTAATAAAGCTTTGAGGCCCAAACCTTCTATTAATGATATTTTTCCGGACTTGAAACAAATTAATATGAATTTAAATCGCGCAGGTAGTATACGATTCAAATTTGCAGGCTGTCGACCGGTAATAATTAAAGCGAAAAATAAGTTTGGTTTTAAAACGGCCGATAATTGTCAGAAAAATGAAAAGTTATTAAATGGCTGTGGCCCAAATGATATATTTATAGCGAAGAGACGATTATTTAAACCCTTGACTAATGAAAAATCCACGATACCATTATGTAGTTATTATTATTTAAAAATTTGATCAATTTCAAAAAATAAAAATACATATAATTATATATTATGTACTATACTTTAAAATATTCTTAATTATTATTATTTATTTATAAATATAGGTACTATTTGGAAGCTCCAAAGCAAATAGCAATTGCAGTTTGAGTATTGTTACTGCATGTATTTTGGCATAAGAAATTTGAAAAATATATACATAGGAATAAAATAGTTCAGTGCAGCTGGGGCGGTTTTGGAAAGTTCAATGTACGAACACAGTGACGTGATTTTTCTTACATTTATTAATTAAAAATTTCTACATAAACGAAAAAAAATATAATTTTCCCCTACTACCACATTCTTCTCCCAACATTTTTCTCTACGGTATCAATTTATTGTTTTTAAGCAAAAGCCCTCGGAAAATCTAGTATGAATTTTGAAAACTAGTTTATCATACAAGTTTGAGGAGTTTCATATATTGGTTAATATCAGTTTTAAATTTTTTTTACATAATTTAAACAAAAAAAATGTATTCATACTACCAGCAACTGCTGCTTCTGGACTCGAAAATTCCCTCTATTTAAAAAATTTTATAATTTCAACAGTAAGTAGTGAAATACAGGAAATAGACATGAACAGTGATTGGTATTGTGGCCTCAGAAACTATGTTCTGCCGGTTAGATTGGAATTTTTATTATTAGCACATTTTCAATTCTGGCTGATTAAAATGTTACAAGCTTTAGCCTAATAAAAAATACTTTGAATTAAATATAAGCATTTTTAGATTCCTCAAGAGTTGTTTTCAAGCAGCCTGATTTGATCTTGCAGATATTTTGCAGAAAAGTTTTCAACAGCTCGCATACAGTGACAAAGATAACTTCTTTAATTTTTAAAGCAACAAAATGTGGCATAATGTAAAGTTGATGAATATACAATGTTTTTATAATTTAAATTAATATTTTTAAAACATTAAATATGGCCACAGACACATTTCGCTACGTTGATGCAACCTGTTTTGCTTTTTATATGCATATGCCAATCTAAGTACATATATATGTGCTATACTCTGTTGAGCATATGGAAATTTTTCGTTACGCTGTTATATATCCCTTGAAAGTATGCTACAAAAACCCACAATATATATGCACACCTGGGGGATTACTCTATTGCGATGCGAAAGTAATTTCAATGTAAAAATAGTTCGATTTCGTATCCATTTTCTTTTGCATCGCAATAGAGAGTAATCCCTCTGTTTCCAAGCAAAACAAATGCCCCTCATACTATTTCGCATGCTGGGATGCGTGCTTCTCAAAATAAACAGGGTACCTCTGCAAAAAAAATCATGAGCAATTCATGGAAATTTTTCATGTGAACGGAGTATTAGGATTAGCCTTAAGATTTGTCACTACGTGAATAACAAAAACACAAGATTCTGTTATCAACAAGACTACAACGAAACAATAAAGAAATTCCTTTTAAATTTTAGCGAATTATGAGAATGAGATATAACTGAGAGCCTGTTAATTATATTTATTTTCACCTATGCACATAAATTTATTTTTCATCTGTGTGCTACCAACTTGCTGTCACTTTCTTCAGCTGACATTTAGTCGCAGCCTATACAAATGTTTTGCTTACGTATGCCATTACAATAACAGTATGATGAACACAACACCAAAATACAATAAATACTTTGATAAACTGATTGTAGTAAGGGCAAAACAAATATTAAAATTAATAAAATGCAACAGGGTAGAAAAATGTAAAAACGATACATTAATACAAAAGTTATAATTAAATATAAAATTATGAGTGCCAAGGTAAGTAAACCACCAAAAAATAAGTTCAACTTATGGTAATCGCATGTACTATGTATAAATTTTTTTTTTTGTAGAACCCTTGAGTGGCCTTTAGTCCCTAATCAATTAATTACACACGATTTTTTTTACATTTCAACAACCAAAAGAGAAGCTGACAGCGGAATTAATTTAATGGAAAATGATACCATCATATGAACGATTAAATGCTCCAAAGACTTTAATCAAAGTTTCTTTCTCAAAGTTGGCTATTGGTGCGATAAGTTTAGCGCTGGGTGCTTTTTTGTTCACAATTTTGTGGACCTTGTTGTATGATTTTGAACGCGCTACTTACACGCACTGTGATGTCCGTAATTATTTGCCGTCCATATCAGCAGCGATAGGAAACTACGAGCCACAGAAGACTGTGTGGAGGTTGGCAATAATACTGCATTTACCCATGCGTTTAGCGGTAGCTAACATTTATTCAAAATACTATCATGATCATATACGAAAAAATCGACGCATTTTTGCTGACACAGCAGTGTTTCTAAATGTGATAGAGAATTTTGCTTTATTAAGTTTGTCATTGTGGACTTCGTCGGATGATTATGAGATTCATAGGAACTCATTTATAACATTTATTGCCTGCAGTGAGCTGTATATGCTAATAACATTTTTCTTACACAAAAACGGGCGTAAACTACAATTAACAGAATTCGAGGAGAAATCAGTGAAATTCAAATTTCGTCTATTTTTAACAAACCTAATAGCCTTCGCTCTTGCGGGTTATTTTTTCTTGCGTCATAACGCTAAGTGTGAACCAGGAGGTAAGTAAAAAATCTTTATAAACAAATTGATTTAAAATTGTATTCTTTTCAGTATACACTTTGTTCGCCTTATTCGAGTATATAGTCGTTTTTAGCAATATGGGTTATCACATGACTGCGTACTGGGACTTCTTCGGTGTTAATATATGTTTCGATTGGGAAAATGGGTTGTATTTATCGCACTTATAGTTATTAGTGTGATTATTAGACTATTAGATCATTTAAGAGTAAGAGAAAAGAGGATACAAATAGAAAAGTTTTATTTTCGACACGAGTTACACATAGCATAAAAACTAGAGCATTTAATATGAAAAATCATTGACAATTAAAAAACTAATTTATTCCCCTACTAAAGGTATTTTAACAGCTTTAAAATAATTCAATCAAAAAACATAAAATTAAAAGTAGTAAATATATTGAATTGACTACTTCACATTTTAAATTTAGCATGGTTTTTGTCGCTTATAACTTCTGTCGCTGCATATTTTCTTCTGAGACTTACATACATAGATTTTTTTCATAAACTTAATTATACGTTCAAATTTTTGCCAGCTTCAGGAAGTTTACTATTTATAATTAAATTAACAAATGTATATAAATATATAATTTTTTTTATGTGCTTAAATCAAATACAACTAGTTTATTTAATAAAAAAATTAAAACTTAATATATACAAATTTATATCAAATACATAATAGAAATTAAAACTAATTACTAAAATTGTATATAAAAGAACTGAAAGTATTTAAAATACATATAAATTAATTAAATATATAACAACCAACTGAGAAATTTTAAACTTTGAATTAATGTAACATCAAAACAAAAACTTCATCGCATAGTAAACTAGAATGAATGATGCGAACAACAAACTCTATAATTCTATTCGAGTTGGAGAATATCTTCCATGGGATTAGTATCTTCAAATATGGCATTCGCTATCGAAATACTAAATAAAGTTTACAAGAGAATTCAGCAAAATTTGTCAAAGTAAACTTTCCCTGTCTAAAAGTATTCTAGGCTTATCAATAAGTCTGGAACTATCTGAGCACGGAGGACTAAAGCCACAGACTACTAAACAGATATAGCAACTTTGACATTTGAAAAATGGCCATATCATGAGGGGTTAACCTGATATTGTGAAGAGTAAAAATATATATGGCATTCTCAAAAACAATGAGTGAGTGGCAACAAATATACATTACCTTAATTGTATAAAAAATGTAAACAAAGAAAATTAATAAAGTTTGTTTGCAATAAATTTTCATTTATTTATATGAAAAATATAAAAATGTTTATTTTAAATAAAATTGCTGCTCTCAATCTCATCAACAAATGGTAAGTATAAGCTGAAAAGAAAATAAAATACATTATAGTTGGTTTTTGAAGTTATCTGCCAACAAAAATTGTCAGTTTTCACGGTTGTCAGATTGTTGTGTGGAAAAATTGCCAGATGTGTTGTTAAACTTTGTCATTTATTATTTATGGACAGCGTTGCCACTAAAAAAATTATCTGACAATGGTGCCATTGTCAGATGTATTAAGTTAAACACATCTGCCAATAAAACGAGAGCTTACAATGTCTGACAATTATCTGACAATGGCAAAGTAGAGTGTTCTCACGATTGTGAGATGTCTGACAATATTATTGTCTTACAATGAACTGACAATGCTTTTTCTGGCAACGTTGTAAGACAAAAATTGTAAGTTCAGATGGTTGTCAGACATTTTCTGAACATTTTTCTGGCAATATTGTAAGATCTGCCAATCGTCTGTACATAGCTTTAGGATTAGCCTTAAGATTTGTCACTACGTGAATAACAAAAACACAAGATTCTGTTATCAACAAGACTACAACGAAACAATAAAGAAATTCCTTTTAAATTTTAGCGAATTATGAGAATGAGAAAGTATTCTAGGCTTATCAATAAGTCTGGAACTATCTGAGCACGGAGGACTAAAGCCACAGACTACTAAACAGATATAGCAACTTTGACATTTGAAAAATGGCCATATCATGAGGGGTTAACCTGATATTGTGAAGAGTAAAAATATATATGGCATTCTCAAAAACAATGAGTGAGTGGCAACAAATATACATTACCTTAATTGTATAAAAAATGTAAACAAAGAAAATTAATAAAGTTTGTTTGCAATAAATTTTCATTTATTTATATGAAAAATATAAAAATGTTTATTTTAAATAAAATTGCTGCTCTCAATCTCATCAACAAATGGTAAGTATAAGCTGAAAAGAAAATAAAATACATTATAGTTGGTTTTTGAAGTGTAATTTGTTTGTTAACTTACAGACAAACTGGAAGGTGGTTGAAGACAAATCCATGTGCAACAACTTGTAGCAGCAGCAAAATTTCTGGGAAATAAACGAAAATAGTAAGTAAAATGTAATTAAATATGTGAAAACAGTTATAAAAAGTTAAATTAATATCATTTTATAAGCATTAAATCTTGAAGAACTCACCTGCTTTTAAGATTGCCTCGATGGCAAAAATTGCCCTGGTAAACAGAAGTGGACGGAAGTGTTGAAGACTCCCACAACAGTTTGGCGGCGGTGAAAACATCATAATGGATGGTAAGTAATTTTCATGTATGTAAAGATAAAGATAAAACACAATATTAATGTTTGATTTCTTTAAATACATTTTTATGCATACCATTTGAGCCAAAAGTGGACGGACATTCTGGTCGATTCCAGGACTGTTTGATGGTTGAAAGAGTAACCTTCTAAGCGGTGAGTTTTCTTAGCTAGCTGAAAATATAAAAATGGATTATTATAATTAATATTTATGATTTTTATGATAACGTTTTAGCCTACCATTTTCGTCAAGTGACAAACACCAATGAATTTTTTAAGACTTTTTTGCCGAAAGTGGACGGACATTCTGGTCGATTCCAGGACTGTTTGGAGGTTGAAAGAGTAACCTTCTAAGCGGTGAGTTTTCTTAGCTAGCTGAAAATATAAAAATGGATTATTATAATTAATATTTATGATTTTTATGATAACGTTTTAGCCTACCATTTCGTCAAGTGACAAACACAAGTGGTCGCAGGCAGTGAAGACTCCCACAATGATTTGATATGCTGTAATTATATTTAATAATGGAATTAATATTGATATGTGTAAAATCTTTATGCTTATATTATATTTATTTAATAAATTGTGTATTTTTAACTTTTATTAAATAAATTAAATAAATATGATTTTTTTCGACACACAAACACTCACTAATAATTATTTTAACACTGTATATTTTCTTTTAATCATGTGGGGTAGTGTTACAGCAGCACACCAAACACTAGCTTTGCTTTCCGGCCGGCACCGTGCCATCATTGATTCCGCTTAACAATGATGGTCTGTCTGCCGGAATAAAAGCCACCCCATAAAAATACACTTTTATTAAACACGTTCCAATTGGTGAACCTAATTTTACCAATTGGAATTAAAACAGGAAGCACACAATTATTGATTTTGGACAGAATGTATTCCATTCAAAACCAAAAAATTTTCAAAAATTTCCTGTTTTAAATTGTCACTTGTTTTTGCACTTCTTAATCAATAACTTACCTTGTCGGATTTCTGGGGAAACGGTGCAGGTTCTCCTCTTTTGGACAGTCCATAATGCATTTGCGGCTCCTGTAAAGAAATTAAAAAATTATTAATATTTATTTAAAGCAAACCAAAAAAAAACTTACATGTTGGTTGCTTCTTGTTAAATTTTCTTCACTTGGTTTGTACTAGAGACAAACAACACAAACTTATACACACACTTTAACTTTTTCACTGTTTGTTTATGAACAATTGGCGCAAAAAAATTGGAAAATTCTGTCAAAAAGTCCGCCTAAATCAGAATTTCCAATTTTTTTCCGCCAATTTTGTGAAAATTTAACACAAAAATGTAAACAAAGTTAACCCGTTCAAATAAAAGAGATAGACATACCCAAAACAAACATTTGCTGTCCTTTAATGAAGATGGGGTTAACGTAGTGCTACCACTGGGATGCCATTTTGACAGATTTTAGTGCAAATACAAACCACCAGGTGGCCGTGTCCAATCTAGTTAGTTATCTATGACTAAAGCTCTCTACTTATTCATTTAATAACTACGATTCCCGAAAAAACTGCATTGCCACTTTTCTTCATGTACTAAATCAAGGCAAATTCATGAATTCGCCTTGGTACTAAATATATAGTCTGCGTTCAGACGAGTAATGTCTTGTTGACAATATTCTTACATATTCTTCTTTTAACTTTAATTGATGTTCAAGACATTTATTTACCTGCAAATACCTTCAGGCTTTGGTACAATAACACAGGTACCTCTAATAGAACAGCAGACTTAGAATATGTGTATCACGCAGCCAACAGATTTTGACATAAACTTTGTACGTTTCTACCAATAAAATGCGCGTGCTTTTGGTGTTGTAGAATCGCTAGTACCTATGATAAATAATAAAGAGGTAAACCCGCTGGTACAACAAAACGTTAATGATATCTGACTGTCAAACAAATTCCTTTCATAGAAAATATTGTTTACGTTTTTTTTTTCATATTCTATTTGACATTCAGTCAATATATCATAAGTGATCAGCTACTTTATCATGCTATATTAATTGTGCCTTGCTTCAAGCTTAAAATTACGAATGAGAGAGTCTTCACAGACGAGAAAATTTTTTAAGCGCATAATTTTTATTCTGTTCATAACACGGCGTAATTATTCATCTAGTATGAAATGCATACGTTTGCACAGCTTTGTGTGTATTGGTGTTTTATGTATTTATTTGACATTTGCGTTTTTTTAATTGTGTGCGCATTGGTTTTGTGCTGGCAAGTGAAAGCTCAAAGCATGGTAGAATAATACAGGTAGTAGCGAAGCGTGGCCAGACCTTTTTTGGGTTCGCAGCTATCAAAATTGTTTTATGTTTTTCTAACACACACCCATACTACTAAAAAATCACAGTTGAAAATATGATTCAAATGCAAATAAGAAAAGGAAAGGAAACAAAATTCTTTATAGAACAGAAAATGCAACCAAGGACAAATGTGAATATACATTTTATGCCATTTTGTGTGTGCTTTTTGACATCTTCGAACCTAAACAACAATAAAAAGCAGTGTTGTTGTAGCTTTGACACTACCTATATTATTCTACCATGGCTCAGAGAGCAAAACGCAATGGCAGTACATACATCTAAGCACGGCATATTAACCAGGTGGCAGCAGGTAGACGACTATTTTTTCTTGCTCACGTTTTATTTTTGAATGTCAAAATACTTTTGTCATCTTAAGCTTTTTTCTGTATCTGTTTTCTTTGTTTTATGGGTAATATTTTTTACAGAAACAATATTAAAAATTCCTGTTGTTCATGTATTGTTGTGCAAAACATGTCACCTACTTAATACGTCTTGCATCGGAATACTCGTTTTGTGTCCTCTATTCCTGCTCGCTAATAAATTTGTAAGTACGTCAATAACACATGACATGTGTGAACGCAGGTATACAAATACTATATAAAGAGGAATTCATTTTAAAGGTAGTGTTGAAAGCACAGCAAACTGTTTCACCGTGGTTGCTATAGCTTTCAAAAATTTTTTTATGTGCATTCTGGTGTTTTTAAATTATATTTTGGCTATAGAGAATAATATATTGCATTAATATTTTTGTTAGGGGCATATGTGTTGCGATGAAAGCTGCTATAATAAATTTCTTTTTTTGACATTGTGTTCATACATGTCGTTGTTTGTTGTATTATTAACACCACCTGTAATATGAATTCGCTTTGTACTGTATCTAGTTTTTTCTGTAAACATTTCTCAAAGTAAAATTTATTTGGAGCTTGAACAGAACAGAGCCAGCAGAAATACATAAAAAGTAAAATAAATAATGAAATTAGGTTTTTTATTTTTGTTAAATACACAAACAGTGAAAAATTCATTTTCAATCTCTATATTTCCAGTTTCTTTAATTAGTGATTTGTGAAGAACTAACTGTATAATTTCAATAAATCAAGCAGCAAAAAATGACGATTATAACAAAACCCTCAATTGAAAAGGCTTTTAAATTACCATTGCCACTGGGTCTTGGAAGTTTTGGTAAAGACAATTTGGAGAAATCTTTATTGGGGGTAAGTTCAAACAGAAATCAAGAAAAAGAAAATTCGTCTTCTCCAATGAAACAAAATTTATTTGAAATGTTTGTCCTTGTGTACAATGTTATATGTATGTATAATTGTAATAGGATAATTGGTCTGATTTCATCAGCAGTAGCATTGAGCGCAGTTATACATACTATTACGTTATATTTCTTTTATCCTTGTGTCAGGTTCAGTGAAGTGCACTTATTGATTTTTCCCTTTTAAATGTTTTGTATTTTACTTACTGCGTCATGTAATACACTTTTCCGCATTTACTATTTAACATACCACAAATACACGTAGACATGAAAATATCTAAATAGTATACATATAAATGTATATACATATGTACATGCCGTTCTTATGCTCAAATATTTACTGTACATATATATATATATGTATGCATATAAATACATAAATCCATACATAGATGATTTGTTTACTTTTTTCATAGTCCCATCTCTGAAATCAAATATCCTGTTGATTATTGCAAATATATATATTTTTTTATAAATGTGATATATGTTTTCAAAAATGAGCTTTGCAATGTGCGTACATACATATGTACATGTATGTATATGCATGCATAGGTATCCATTTTTGTTTAGTAAGCAAAAATACTCGTATACACATACATGTATGCATATAAATATACATATATCTATATGTATGCACGTATATTAGGGGGGTAATCCATTGCATGAAGAAAAATAAAACTTCAAATTGTTCACTCACCCCTTAGGAATATGCGTGTAGTCCAAAAAATCATATACATATAGGTATACAACATATATGTTTACACACCAGTTTTTGTATTGATTGAAAAACATTTAGAGGTGACTATTTGACATATTTTTCTCTTATCTTTTTAAAAAAAAATGATAAGCTGTCGTCCATAAGAACAATTTTATAAATGGGTTACACACTATCGAACTTTAGTGACATTCAAAAATTCATTACTTTTGAATGATAATTTTGACTGTCCAGACTATCATGTTTGACACTCAAACCGTCATTCCAGAAAAAAATTGGACACACAAACATGAAAAATTCGAAAATTGTATGCGCATTATTCCTAACAAAATTGTTTTATATTGATTTATTTTAATTTTTTTTTATCTAACAACTTTTCGTATGAGTTTGTCTTCACATCTCACACAAGCTTGCATTTCATAAAAAATATATAAATACCTTAAAAAAATATATAAATTCCTTAAAAAAATATTTTTCGTTCCAAGTTTTGTAGTTTATGTTCGATAGTGTGTACCCCTCTTAAAAAGACATTCATGAAAAACTCATCGTATGAATAATGTTCATTGATTTTCAGTACCAACAATAAAATGGAAACTAAAAAAGTCTTATGTGATAACCCAGCGTGTAAATGCGGTCTCATTAAAACAACGTAAAATATTAATAAAAAAAATTATATTCAATATAAAGAGATTAAGCTTTAACTTTTAATAATAAAATAGAATTTTTAAATTTTATTTTGTTTTTAAATTTAGGAAATTCTTTAGAGTATTGAGGAGTACTGATTTAATATTTAATAATTATCGATTAGTATCGAGCATTGCAAATTGTACACATTTTACAGCTCTACTGAGCTTTGTTTGAATATTTCATTCATTCTCTTAAACAGATGTCAATTTAAACACCAAATCAAGCTGGTAAAAACTATATTAAATTTTATTTCGTTACTTCATTTCTGGTGGTTCGATTTTTCTTATTTTGGGCATTTTGTCTAAAAATAAATTATTTATAACTAAATATATTAAAAAAGTTAAAAAAATCTATCGGTGGATTTGAGCCACCTATAAAATTGTATCAGTGACTTAATAATGTTTCTATTAGTTTTTTTCCACTATTCCCATATTTCTATTAGCGAGGCTCAGAACTTGAATACAAGTACCCCCTAATGTACATATATACAGTAGTTTTCCACTTTAACGAATATCTCATTTAAGCGAACAAAAAATTGGGATGGATTCGTAAATGCAGTAGTAAAGTTGTGCAATATGTCGGCAATCTACTGCAACAATAAGTAAAATGTTTCCGTAGTTGCTGTCAATTGCTTGCCTAAAGAAATTTTTTATAAAAAAAAAGAAAATGTGCTTCTTTTTTGAATTTTAAGCTTTTCTTATTGTGCAGTTATTGAATTTTCGAATATAAAAGAAATTTCTACATAAATGATACTGAAACAACAATTTAAATTATTGATGATCAAGAAAAAGGTTGTAAGTATCAGATGTATACAAAAATTAAAACTTCAACTTCAAAGTCCACAATTTGTACGATTAGAAGTTGTGGATTTTTGACCAGATTGATAAAAGGTTTAGAAGATCAATTCTAAAAGGGAGCGTAGAAAACTTTCGTAAAATTTATTAGAAGTACGATAGAGCAAGTCGTTGTGATTGAGAAGATGTACGGTCTCTGAGCAGCGAAACGTACAATCTCTAATAAAGTTTTTAAGCCTATTCTTTTACTTTTACGAGTGTATTAGTCTTTCTAATTTGACTGTTTTATATTTTACTTTCTAATATATGGATTGGTTACAAACTTGGCAGCTTTGCAGTTCGTTAAATCGGAAAACTACTGTAGTATATAACTGCGTATGCATTTCTTGATAAAATGAGTGAGTATTGTGAATTAATGCCACTGATATCACATTGTTGGCTTTTTTCTAAAAGTAGCTTACAATGAAATTAATAATATTCATATCAAAGTTTTTGTCGCACTTAGTATATTTTAAAAGAAACTGGATCAAATTTGATTCTAGACTTAAAATTATGTTTTGTCATTTTTGTAGATTTTTACTTTATATAAAATAAAGTTAAGAATAATAATTGTTGTCAATAAAAGAAATTTATATTTGTTGTATATAGGAATTTATATTTGTTAATCCGCCACCTAAACACAAAGGGATCATAATTACTTTGGACCCAAGTGGGCTGGTACTCTTTCTCTTCTTTGTTACCAGCAACCTGTTAACCTAATCCGCCACCTATATGTATATGAGACCAAATGGGTTGTTCACATATTACGTAACGCTTTGGTTTTGCATTTTGGAACCCTTCTCGTTTCGTGACGCATTTTACAGAATGTTCACTATAAATTATAAATTTGGTATCAAATTTTAAAATGATTTACCAAACCGAATTTTCCGCCAGAAAACTGTGAACAGAAATCGGGTGCCAAAGAAAACAATCTTGCCAATTTAAAGTTTTCCGCTACCAAAAGGAATCCCGACATTACTGGTAGTAGGTAGCATTTGGTAGTTTTGAAAGCATTAATGAATCTTCAAAAATGCAATCACTTGCAAATTTTTTAAACATTTCTAAGGCTTGAATACTTGATACAGTTCATTGTTTAAATATGTTTATGTATAAGCTTAGTGCAGGCGTTGTAGAAAAATGTTCTATATAAACAAAAAAAAAGCAAATACATATTTTTCGCTATTTATTTTACTGAACTTTAGCATCAACCTATTAAATATGTGTCTATTAACTTAATGTTTTATAACGTCAAAAAAGCACGCTATGCTATTTTATTCGCTGTATTTTTTTACAAATTAAAATACTTGTTTCTTTAAAATTTTCATGTTAATCGCAATTTTTCACACAATTGCAAAATAGTGTTTTGTTTATTGTTATTTGTCTGTACAACAATTATTATTTATTATTACTTTATCTTATCGCATTTATTTAGTTTAAAATAGGCGTACACGTTATTTAAAGATATACATATTTAAACATTAACCGCTTTCACATCCATTAAAAATGTGTAATACGGGTAAATATATACATAACTGCATTTTTGTCGGCTTTCACACAAAGTATGTGCATCAAATTCTGTATCTTTAATATTTCTTTCTAAATCCAAAAGTTTAATTTCAAGCACACGATAACTTCGGGTATCATTTGGCTAAGATGAATATCTTGCAGGATGATATTTGTAGACTGTGTCTGGAAGAACCTGATACTGTAGCGCGTGTTGTGTGTGAATGTTCAACGTTTGTTAGCATTAGACTTAAAACCACTGGCCGGCACATCATAGATGGCCTAAGTAAGATGCAAGTGATTACTAAGGACTGCGCGATGGGAATGGAAGTCGATAATTACTAATCGACTGCCAGATTAGTGATTTTTAGTCTAGACTAAACGCTGGTGGTGGTGCGTCTCCTAGTGAACTGTAACAATTATCTTTTTCGATGTTTCCTCCTACATTCATATTACATACAAATGTGTATATAAGGATTCTTTATATAACTATGGAAAAGAGGACTTGCAGAACCTACTCCAAAATAACGTCACATATTCACCCTTAGTGTGGTAGGACTTTTTATGGCGAAAGACGCTTGTATTTCGGCACAAAACTGACATTCACAATAAGAATGATGTGTGAACAATCCCATTCTTTTAAAACCTTTAAACATTGTTAATTTTAAACCAACATCTCGTTAGCTAAAGAAAATCGTTCTCAACAAATAAGATAGATAACTAATGCCATATAGTAATTAAGTTAACTTTATTATAATGTATTTTTGTTATCGAAATCTATCTTAAATAATAATAAAAAAGAAACAGTTTTGTCTCTGCTGAAAATTTTAAAATTGTCATTTAACATCTAGCCATTTTTTTAATATTTTAAAAAGAAAACTTAATAAATAAAAAAATATATATATTTTTATCGCTCCCCAGACTTTGCATAAAAAAGAAAATGAAAAAAGTATCTTCAATAATTCCTACATTCATAATAAATCGTTCTTTGATTCCTTAAACAGTCTAAATATAAGAACTTTTTCATTATATTGATTCAGTAACAATGAAAATAAGCTCAAGGAAATATCTATTAATTTTATAATTAAAACAATATTTATAAATTTTTTTATAATCTGTTATCTTAAACCATATAAATAATCAAATAATTCACGAATGCAATTAAACTGCTTTGTTCAAAAAATATTCGTTTTTCGAACGGAAATTTTGAAATTGCACAAAAAGGTTTTTACGAAAATGAATCCATTTGTGCAAAACAGTGATATTTATGTGAACATTTATTTGCAAACAAAAGTATTAACAAATATTATTACTCATATTGATTTTCCGGCAAAATCCATGTCATCAAACAAAGCTCATTTAGTTATTGAGTTCAAAAATGCTTTGTTCACATGTTAACAAGAGTCGCTGACTTGTGCTGATGACTATCATTGTTACATATTCATATTCTACTTTATCAATTAAAAGATACATGGGATATGCATTTTATTTATTTATTAATATTACAAAATAAAAGTTATAAAATCCTTAATCAAACAATTCTTTAAATTAATATTTCTTTCTTTTAGCCAAAAGCTTATCTCCCACATAATGGCGGCGATGTAGAATCTGTTCATTACACACATCCAGCCGCCTTCACTTGCATCAAAAATGGTTTAACTATTCTTCTCATCTTTATAACGATTTTGTTGGGCATGTTTGGTGGCTATTTCATTTATCGTTCCTTTGGCACCACAGATAATCCGACCAAGTTTCGTTACCACACTATTTGCGAAGTACCTTATGATTTCACCAGTAATTTAACGGGGCCACGTTTCTACCAACAAGCAGATGAATTTGAGTTAAATTTCAATTGGTTGTTGCCGAGCCTGACTGGTAAAAGCTTTGATAGTAATGAGATCAATGATCTTAATTTCTTCCGCGAAGAAATCGAATTGGATATAAGAGATAGTGAAAGTTATACAAAAATCGATGTACCAGATTTTAAGGATGGCCGTCATGGACGTTTTATGCATGATTTTAAAGAAAATCAATCAGCTATTATTGACACCACAGCCAATCGCTGTTTCATTATGGCTTTGGATCGTAATACCACATTGCCACCAAAGAGTTTTATTGATTTAATGGACAAAATGAGCTCTGGCTATTACAATATTGATACCGATCGCGTTAGGCGTAATATGAGAGTTGTATTGCCTCCAGTTACAGATTTAACTCTTATATCGGAGCGTATAGCCAACGAATGCTATGATATGAAGGTGTATATGTTGGAAAATGTCGTATCAGGAGGTATGTAACATTATTGCTTTTGTAACACAAGTGCTTTTAATATGTTGTAACTTTTTATTTTAGTTTTTAAACGATCTGTTAAACCACTGACTGATCAGGCCAAATTTGCAGAATACTCTGGCAAAGGTATTGTAGAAACCAACATTCTTAATATTGACGAAATCGAAGAGTACGAAAAGCAACATTAAAATAAAAACTAAAACTTCGGGGTTAATATTATAAATATTAACGAAAAACCACTGAAAAAAAACTAAAAAAATATTTGTAATTTAAACTAAATGAAAGAAATGTCGCCTGTAGCGAGAATCTTTTTTCAAAACTTTTTAGTAGTGTGTAGTTTTTTTGATTGAATGATTATCCTGTATTATCTGCTAAATTTGAAAACAAAATTGTAGAAATAATTGCTAATAAATGAAACGAAAACTAAGTTTAAAATTAGCAATAACAAATAAGAAAACATAAAAAAGTATAAAAACAAATTGGACGAAAGATAATGTTGTTGTGGTTTTAAAATCAGTCATTTTGCTTCAAATACATTTAACTGGAATGCAAATACAATTTAAATTGCAAATAAATACATTTTATTTTTTTGTTTCAAATTCATTTGATTCGCTTCTAATTTTTATATTTTATTTTCAATTCTTTTAATTTTAAAAAAGTAATTATGAAAAATGAAAGTAAATTATTTGTAAAAATCAATAACTATAAGTTTGTTTCATACAACAAAATAAAATATATTCATAAATATAAAAGCAGAATTTTATTAAATGTTATCTTAAAGAAAATTTTATCTAATGTGTACAACTGTTTAAGTAAATATAAAAGACGTAGAATTAAGAAAAATAAAAGATATTAAAAACTGATACATATGATAGTAATTTTTTCAACACGATAGAGTGCTCCGCTATTTGAAGTTCACTGTTTCTAACTGTATTCATCCCTTAAATGCTAGATTTTTAATTCTTATTTCTCACTGAATTCATTTGATCGTATCATCTGGATATAAAATACTTAATAGTTTTCTTTCTTATTGAAGTAAACAGTACCCCCAATTGAAAGCGAATAGAAGAATGTGTGTTATATCTTTTAGCGTGGTACACTTATTACTAGGTACAGTAGAAAAAGCATTGGATTTTTTCTACTTCAAAATCTCTTGCTAGAATCTTAAGGCAAATTGTTACGAACTCTAGGGCTGTTTTCTGACAGTTCTTTATTAATACTAGTGTATCCAGCGGTCGACTCAATCGACCGCATTCAAGAAATTAATAACATTTTAAATAAACAACTTAAAATTCTTATTTCTAAGCAAAAGCAAATTGGACAAACACACATGCACACTTTGTTTATTTTTCCAGTTGAAGCTGATACATGCATATGTAATAGGTGCACATGTGTTAGTAGCAACTTTAAACGCTTATAGCTCCCTAAATATCGAACCGACTCATTAAATTAAGATTGTGCACATCTACTTATGTAAAAACCCGTTTAAAAACATATGTATACTTTTTTCCAAAATCGGTTCAGTATTACGGCTGTAAAAGGGATATCAAAAAACCGGTTTGCCTATTAGTTATATAGATTCAGTCTGTTAAGAACATTCGTAATGGAATTTAAATTACAAATGGGTTTATGAGCTTATCGAAATTGCTCTGAAAAATTTTAACTTTTTCTTCAATACAGATATGTTTACATATCGCTCCTTCATTGCAACGTAGTCATCTAAAAAAAACTCGTTCACCTCTCAAGAGTTGAGTAAAATGAATAGACATTTGTATGAATTTTTTACTCAAAAACACGATTTTGAGATATGACTACGTTGCAATAAAGGAGCGATATGTACATAATTATACATACATATATTTAGCAATTGCAGGAAAAGAAAAATATTCCAACTGTTGAAAGCATAAATTAACGTTCCTGGATATCAATTCTTGAAACCTTAATATCAGTTCAATGAGCATTCACGCACGAGAAGAATTGTGCTGGCATAACATGGCAGCATGTAGGTGAGCGAGACGAAGAGAATGGGTTATTGTTGGCGTAAAGTTTCAACCGGCTACAACCCCGCATTAGCAGCACAAAACCAACACATACACAATTTAAAAAAACACATGTCAAATGAATACAAAAAACACTAATAAACACAAAGCTGTGTATACGTAATTATACATATCATGCCAGAGGAATAATCATACCGTGTGCCGTGTGTTATGAACAGAACAAAAATTGTGCCGTTTAAAAATTGTTCTCGTCTGTGAATACTCAATCACAATTGGATTTATGATATTTGATTATGTACAATTTTAGAACCTGTGTAACTTATCGATTACACTACAAACCTGTCGTCCCTAATAACAGCTGTGTTAACAAAACACTAACAATTCCACTAACGACAATATTTTGCCATGTTTCGTGTAAAAACATTAATTTAATTAGTTTCATACTAAAATAAAGAAATTATTTCGATTTATAAATAAAAATGTTGACAAACTTAATAAAAAGAAAAAATGTACTTTATCGCATGTACACAACAAAAGCGAAAAGAAGTTTACTTAAACAGGATCAAACAAAAATAACGGGTAAGTTTTCATATTTCAAAGTTTTTTTTTGTATATTGAAAGTTATATTTATTTTTGGAACAGTTGTTGATACAAAACCATCAAATCCTAATAAGGAACGAGTGTACGCATGGGGCTATCAAGAAACAGGAGCCTTGGGCTTGCAAACAAATGTTAAAAAAGCTCAGGAACGATATACGGAAATGGTTCATCATCCAACTCGCATGCAATTTTCAGTTAATAATGAAATAATTGACATAACTGCCGGTTATGGCTTTTCAGCATTTGCTGTGAAACGTTCAGATGGAGAAACATTATTTGGTGCGGGCTTAAATACAGACTCACAGTTGGGATTACAAGTGAAGGGCCACCGCAATGATCCCAGAAACTTAGACGTCATAATATATCCCACTGCTATTAAATTACCGCGGCTTGAAGGGGAAACAGATGGCGACATGATGATTAAAAGCATGTCAGCTGGCAGAGCCCATTTAGTGGTTGTTACAGAAAATGGAACAATTTTTACTATGGGGAATAACGCATATGGCCAATGTTGTCGCGATATTATTGAGGATGAAGCCTATAAGGGTAGCTCATTAATATATCGATTATCTCAAAGAGATATATGTGGAGAGGATGACGAAATTGTAGAAGTAGTATGTGGTCAGGATCATACAATGCTTTTAAGTCGCCAGGGTCGAGTTTACAGTTGTGGATGGGGTGCAGATGGTCAAACAGGGCAAGGACATTTTAAAACTACTGGAAAAATCTCTCAGGCTTTAGGTGATATATCTCGGGAACATATCGTTAAACTGGCTTGTGCGTCGGATTGTGTGCTAGCTTTAAACGAGAAAGGAGATGTTTTTGGTTGGGGTAATTCTGAGTATGGACAACTGGATGACTCTGAAAATGCCATAACACAAATAAATACACCACGCCATTTGAAATTGACTAAAGGTATTGGTAAACTAAAAGATATAGCAGCTGGTGGTTCGTTTTGTATGGTGCTTAACGAAGAAGGTCTAGTGTATACATGGGGCTTTGGTATTTTAGGTTTCGGTCCTTATGTGGAGCAGACATCTAAACCGCAACATTTATTACCACCACTCTTTGGTCGAAATGATTTCAGCGATAAGTCATATGTGACATCTATAGGTTGTGGCGTTTTCCATATGGGAGCAATTAATTCTGATGGTGATCTTTATATGTGGGGTAAAAATCGTTGTGGACATTTGGGATTAGGTCACAAGCAAGACCAATTTTTCCCACTAAAAACTGCAGTTAATGGTAAAGTAAAAAAAGTGGCGTTCGGTGTGGATCATACATTGGCCATGTTCAAACCTTTTATGTAAGAGAAAATTAGTACATATATCATATGTAATATAAATCAGTTAATAATAATATATGTTCAAGTGAATGTATTTTTAATTATAGTTTTTTCTTGGAAACAAACCGAATTCATATTATAGCTCCTATTGAGTTTACAAAAACACCTCCCGGTTGGCACAAAATGCGAAAAACAGAAAAATTGATCACTTTTTCTATATTTTAACATGGTTATATCTCGGTATACTGTACGTATACTTGTCATTTTCCATATTGAAATATTCAATGTTCTGGTTTTAAAATGTAAATTGAATTATTAATGCAGCGAACTTGACAAAATGAATGATGCAGAAGTTAATATTTTTTGGGCTACTTTCACGTGAAATTCTCAAAATTGAGTCCGAAATAAATGAGCTGTAAAATGTACTGTGTTATTTTCATATTATTGGAAATGCACACACAAAATAAACTGCTAGTGATTGGGCATAATTTTAATAAAACACAAATAAAAATAATTCTGATAAATCCAGTCACAAAGGTGAACTAGTCAGCTGTGCTTTCAACACCACCTTATTTTATTTTTTTAAATTTAAAAAATTGAGGAAACGGTGTATAGTTATGAAATCCTAAATTACCTATGAAATTTCTCTTTAAAAAAAAATTTCATTTATAATCATTTTCTCTTTATTTTGTATACTCCTTTCTTCTCAAGAATGATAGAAATACATCTACAAATGTTTTGGTTTCCTCTACGGATGTTGTTGTTTCCTCTACGAATGTTGTTGTCTCCTCTTCCGTTTCACCCGCTTCTATAGTCGGTACTGCTCTCTCTTTCAACTTCAGAGTTGCTCGATTGCTGAATCCTATGCGTAATTATTAATTAAAAAACTGAACAAATAAAAAAACATAATTGTAACTTACCCATTTCAAATTTTAAATTTCTTTCAAAATCGTCCTGTTTAAAATGTAGAGAACAAATTCTCTCCCTGTGGGTCTTTATTGTATCCCGCCGATTGCAAAACTTTATCCAAAGTCTTTTTAGCCCTTTATCGTTCTTTGGAAAACTATAAAAAGATACAGCTAAATTTAAATTAATTAAAAATATGCACAAAATTAATTTTTCACACATTTGCTCACATGATTTTTGACTATCATTTTGCCTGCATTTGCCCACTGCACACTTCATTTTTTTGCTTTTGCTTCGATTTTTTTTGGCGAAGATTTCGTGCACTTTTTCTTATTTTAAACACTTTATACACGGTTTTTATAATAAAGATTATTTTTTTTTATAAAATAAAACTAAATTTAATTAAAAAATCCTGATTTTTATCGAAATATAATATATATTTGTTTCGACCAATCAAAATTAATTTTGAATTGCGGGGTTGCCAAGTCTCACATTAGACTTAACAAAGTTTCGGGCAAAATTATTTATTTGTGTATACAATTATGTACTAAGATTTAGATTTTTTCACTTTTTTAGATTAACGGTTTGTTTTATTTATTATTATTTTTATTTTTCAATTAAAATTCACCAATTCACTTTGAAAGACACAATACGACTGATATTACTTAAAAAATTATTTTCATATCAAACCATGAACACTGACTATTTACCTTAAGAAAACGCAACATTTTACAATTACCTAAAAAAATTTCTGAGGGTGCTTAAATTTATTTTTTTAATAAATAATTGGGAAAAACCAAAAATGTTTTATTGAGGGTATGTTCAGAAATAGATTTCCTACATTGCTTTTTATTACAGGTAGTTTTTTAAAGTGGGAAAAACCCTTTAAAAATCTGTGTACATGCAATAAAAAAACAAAGGAAAACATTGGAATGTTACAATTATTTTCTACTTATATTTTTAAGGTTGCAGGCCAAAAAAAAAGTTGCTTAAATTTATTTTTCCAGGAATTAAGAAAATGCGAAATCGTTTTATTGAAGGTACAGTCAAAAATAGTGTTTCAAACATCAAGCGCTTGTAACTTCCACAATAAGATTACAATGACGAAAACGACCTACATTGCAGTTTATTGCAGGAAGTTTTTTAAAGGGGTTTTTCATGGCAAAAAGACAAAAAAATAACAAACATTGGAATTTTATATTATTTTCTATATTTTTAAGGCTTACAGGTCAACTAGAGAAGTAATTGATACACTTTATAAGGCCACACAAATCCACTTGTTAAACATTAAAACCAAATAAAGTTAATTAAGTCATTCTCTTATAATTCATTATCGAAGTTCACATATAAATTTTAATTATAAAACATTACGAGCAAAGACTGCTTAATATATTTTAATTACCTGTAAAAATGAGGGTGAATGTCACTCAACTGGACGAAATAGGTGAGCAGGTATATGGATTGGAGTTTTATAATAAAATTTATTTTGTTATTAACAGGAACACTGATCCAATTACACTAGTAAGTAAATATAAAAATATTAATCATACAAGATAAAAATACAGCCTTAAAAATTATTGTGGAATGAAAGGATTGGCAACCCTTTCTTAGGGGAATATATAATCTAGCGGGAAATCATGCGCATGTCGTAATCTGTATTTCTATCATTCTTGTTTCTTCTTATCTGTACTCATTTCTTAAAACTGCGCCCTAAAACATATAGAGAGGAAACAGCTTTTGGTAATACTTTTAACGATTGAATTTATGGCGTTGTTCACATTTTACGTTTCACTCATAAGGTTTACAGAGTTGATTGTTTTCTCAGAAATTTTTAAAATGTATAAGAGGGCGATCTGAGGAACCATCGTTCTGTTAATTCGGCTAACAAAACTTTGTTAGCATATGCATTTTCTTCATAATTCCCGCTGTTGCTAATGTGTTGATCTAACATCTTTGGTATAATAATTGTTGACATCAATTATCATTTTCGACGAGGGAAAAGAGACGTTACAACAACAAAATTACACTCTCTACTACACAGTCTCAAAATGCAAGGCACGTTCTCTGCACAATAAAGAACTTGAACAAACTTCTGTTAATTGTTCTGTCGGTTTTGTTCCTGTTTCAACATAACAATGGCTAATCAAGATGCCGTGTAATGAAAGAGAGGAGCGTTTAGATCGTATAGATTTACGTAATATCCGCCCGTTTTTCCATTTGCATTGCGTTAGAACTATACATTTTGTTATCAGCAACTCAGGAGTACTTCACTTTACAACCATGTTTTATACTCCCCGTTTATATATATTTTACAACCACGGCAGCTCTTAGCCAAAAGATAGAAAACGACAAAAAGAGAAAGACAGATGCAAAAGAAATTGAACTTTTAGAGGTGTCTGAGTGATTCGCGTATTGGAAAATTTTTTATTAAATTAATAAAATATTAACCAAGTATTAGAAATCTATAAAAATAATTTTAAATATATTCTTCCATTCAATTGGTTTGCAAAAAAAAACATTACCAAGTGAAAATTATAAACTAAATTAGACCTTTATGCAATTCAAAAAATAAAAAAAAAGTGAGTCAAAGAGGAAGACAATTTTTGCAAGTGAAAATTTTCTTAAAATTGGAAATAATTAAAAAGTGTAATAAACTTTCGAACTACGAAAGTAAAAAAATTTATATTGAATTAAAATAAAATAAAAAAATCTAACAACAAAGTGTAATTTGTGAAATTAAAATATTAATTATTGCATTTTCAGAAGTATTGGCGTCATCAGAAAAAGAAATTCAATCTGTGAAATACAATATATTAAATCCAACATTTTGTTGATAAGTTCAGAAACTAAAGGAATAATATTAAAACTATTTGAAATTACAGTTGTGAAAAATTTAGAATAAAACAGTCTAAAGCCTTTTATGTTCATGATGCACTAAAGGGGCTGGGGCTGCTTTTTTCATCGACAACGACGACGAGAAAAAAACGCATTTTCATCGTAGTTTTGTCTCCGGTAGGTACACACACAAAATATCCGACCTCATATATCCAGCAATTTTTATCCCCATATTGTATCTTTCATATATTCACATTTCCAAAATTTCATACAGTTCGCTCAAATAATACAAGTTTTGTTTTTGGTGTTATTCGTGTAATTCCTTGTGCTCCTGTTTTTATGCTTGTTCTCTTTAACGAAATCCAATTCTCAACTCCCTGTTTTTAACTTGGATAAAAATGAAAATACGTACATATATTTCTTGAATTTATTTTTGCATTTTACTCTCGCCCATATTGACAACACCGCAGCGGCAACAAACTCTTAAAAACACCACCCCAAATTTTGTACAAGTGTACGTAAAAGTTATTTCTTTTTAAAAAACAACAGCAACAACAAGAACAAAAACTATTTTCAAATAAAATTTCACCTTTTTTCAAATATCCTGTATTCATATTTATCATATCCACCTTTTTAAACCACTTTTTATTTCCATATGTCAACCGTTTACATGTTCATATGGGTACAATTAACGTTTTTATACGTATAAAAACTATCTCTGTTGAAAACCCTTTTTAAATAGGTAGTATCTATAAGGAAACCGGCACGGCACATAAATTTGTATAATCATTACACCGGTGTCTTGTCATTAGTATCCGCACATGAAATACAATTCTCTTTTTAACTAACCCCCCACGACCTCTTTTTTGCTAACACCCCATTCTTATATTTTCTTTTCAACCACCTTTTTGTATATGGTTTGTTGTTGTGTTTATTATTTTTGTTGCTGTTGTTTTGATTTGCTTTTCGCTCTTTCCATTATTTTTTTTGTAAATATTTTTTTGCATAATTGTTGTGGCATTTTAATATGCGAAAAACTAAAGTAATCATAATAAATACGATTAAAGTATAATATTTTTGTTTAACAATATTGATTTTGTTTATTTTGAGAAATTTGTATCTAGTTGTTATGAGAGGCAATATAAAAAAGTTTTACGAATTATTTATCAAAGTTAATAATTCGTTAACTAAAATAATAAAAAAAGGAGAAAAGCGAATAAACATTTTCAGCAACAGCAATCTATTTATTAGACGTACTTTTAGAATAACAGTTCCCTTATACGCTAGTTCACTTTTAGAAATAGAAATTAGATCAGAACTGACATTGTGAACGTTTAAACGGATTTGGTGTACATATGTACATATGTGCATATGTACATGCTTTGTTTTAAATTAGTTCTAAAAATCTTTCGAAACTTATCACAGATCATCTGATAATAATTTTAAAATCCACAAAACATTTTCAGGTAAAACAGAAATCGAGATTTATAAATTATACAAAAAGAATATTCAATTGCGAAACTATGGGGGGAAGGGAAGAGAGATGGTATCATCCGTCATAACTCAAAAAACTTGTTTTGAAGAAAATTGTTCGACAGTTTTCAATTTAAATACAACTTAATGGAAAAGTAAAATAATCTCTCAAGAGCTGGGTATACAAGGTATTTGTATGACTTTAGTGCACAAGGTAAATTACGATATATCAATTAGTTCTGCATTATTAACTCTAAAATCGAAATTTTTGAGTTACGACGATGTGGCAGCAAATAGGGGATATACATATGTATAATCATAATTGATAATTGATAATTTTTTTAACTTCCCTCTCAAGCTTTTTTTCTAACATTTTCCAAAAATCGTATTCCCATTATTAATGGTCGGTACAAACTTCTGGCTGAATATCACATTTGAAAAAAATCATGTTGACATGTGTAGAATTGTGTTGTTACATTTTCACAAATTAAAATATTTTATTAAAATTTTACGAGTAAAAAATTTAAAGATTAATAAAAAACACTAAAAAACTTAAGTTCAAAAATTTGTCTGTATAGCAATTTTAAAAAATTTTCACTCGATGTTCTAACATCTCTTCAACAAATGTAAAAAACTACAAGAACATGAAAAAATGCTGAAATTTACCAACGTGAAAGTAAAATTCAGGCAGAAGAAGTCTGTACCAGCCTTTAAGAACTAAATTTACAAGAATTTTGGGCAAACTATTAGATTTTAGAATTTTTTTAATTTCATCATCCTCCCTGGATTCTTATGAACTCATAATATGTGAAACTAATAATAATAAAAAACAACACCAATAAAAAACACAAATATTTGACCAAGCATATGCTAAAACATCAACAATATTTAAGCAAACATAAAAAATTAACAAAAACAAATATGTTCAATGTCCTTTCTCATCATCAACAGAGCAGCAGTTTCAACAGTTCTAACTATAAAACATCATCAACATGGCCATTCTAAAACCATTCATGCTCTTCGTTAAACTCGGTGCAATTCATTATTGGTACATACTCTGTATGAAAAGTTGATTTGAAAAATTGTTTTCCTTTGTTGTAAAATTGTTTGTTGTTGCCGAGTGGATTTTTCTGAAGCTCGTTTTCGTTTTACATATATACATAAGTATGGTATGTATGTATATTGTTTTTGATTTCCTGGAGTGTGAGTTTTCAAAAGGTCTGTCTAGTGATTTTGTTTGTATACACGTTTATACTTTTTATACATACGTACATATATATTTATGTGTGTATGTATGTGTGTATATGTCCGTATTATGTTTGTCAATGTTTATGCAAAAATTAAATCTAATTGGAAAATATCTTTCACTTGAAGTTGTTCATCCGCCACGACGGCAGGACACGTGATCTGCTTAGGTTAAAGAAAGGTCGGATGAGACAATTATTAGCAACACTAACTGGGCACCCATGCTAGAGAAATGGGTCTTAGTTACAACGCCTATTGCAGGATTTGAAAGGAGGAAGAGGGGACTGTGTTTCAACTTCTATGGTAATTCTGCACTGCGCTAGCAAGCGTAAGGAGTAAAATACTCGGCCCTGTTTTTTCGCTGGATCTAGATAATCTGGCAGATATTGGATTAATAAGACTATTCGCCTATGGAAAAATCCGAATGGTTTGATGAGGTCTTGGGCAGCTGTAATCTTGCCTCACCCGTTCTAGGGTATCACAAAGGGACGGAATTTGCGGACCCAAGTGAGCCACCAATTAAATGGTGGCTACCCCATTAAGCTTACCTTTTGTTTTTGAGTTTAATTCAAAGTCCTAAGTCCAAGTTCAGTCTAATTGCAGTTTAAAGTTTTAATTACTGCTAAAGACTCTGGATGTGTGTGAAGATAAATTTAAATTTAACTAGCAGGGACATGAACCAAAATTTTTAGCGTGCTATTTTTGCAGTTAAGAGAGCACTTTTAAACACTTAACAGAGCACTGTTAAACATTTAACAGCCATAGTGAAATTTATGAACTTTATTTAGGACGCCAAATCTAGGATTAGGGACCAGTTCCATACTAACCAATGAATGGAAAATGGTGTCCAAGATATTACTTAAGATAATTATAATTATGGAAATTCTACAAATAATAAATATAGCATAAAAACGTAATTTAAATAAATTTTCTTTTTTCGGAGATATAATTGGCCATTATGGAAAAATGGAGACTTGTACAAATATCCCAGTATATAGAAATGGTGCTCCCGATAGGCCTTTAAAGAGCACAATTAGTGGTATTCCTGAAATAATTTTGGAACTTTAGAAAATTGAATTTGAAAAAAAAAGTCATATTTCTGGAGAAGATTAGTGGACATTATGGAAAAATGGAGACTTGTACAAATATCCCAGTATATAGAAATGGTGCTCCCGATAGGCCTTTAAAGAGCACAATTAGTGGTATTCCTGAAATAATTTTGGAACTTTAGAAAATTGAATTTGAAAAAAAGTCATATTTCTGGAGAAGATTAGTGGACATTATGGAAAAATGGAGACTTGTACAAATATCCCAGTATATAGAAATGGTGCTCCCGATAGGCCTTTAAAGAGCACAATTAGTGGTATTCCTGAAATAATTTTGGAACTTTAGAAAATTGAATTTGAAAAAAAGTCATATTTCTGGAGAAGATTAGTGGACATTATGGAAAAATGGAGACTTGTACAAATATCCCAGTATATAGAAATGGTGCTCCCGATAGGCCTTTAAAGAGCACAATTAGTGGTATTCCTGAAATAATTTTGGAACTTTAGAAAATTGAATTTGAAAAAAGTCATATTTCTGGAGAAGATTAGTGGACATTATGGAAAAATGGAGACTTGTACAAATATCCCAGTATATAGAAATGGTGCTCCCGATAGGCCTTTAAAGAGCACAATTAGTGGTATTCCTGAAATAATTTTGGAACTTTAGAAAATTGAATTTGAAAAAAAAAATCATATTTCTGGAGAAGATTAGTGGACATTATGGAAAAATGGAGACTTGTACAAATATCCCAGTATATAGAAATGGTGCTCCCGATAGGCCTTTAAAGAGCACAATTAGTGGTATTCCTGAAATAATTTTGGAACTTTAGAAAATTGAATTTGAAAAAAAAAATCATATTTCTGGAGAAGATTAGTGGACATTATGGAAAAATGGAGACTTGTAAAAATATCCCAGTATATAGAAATGGTGCTCCCGATAGGCCTTTAAAGAGCACAATTAGTGGTATTCCTGAAATAATTTTGGAACTTTAGAAAATTGAATTTGAAAAAAAAATCATATTTCTGGAGAAGATTAGTGGACATTATGGAAAAATGGAGACTTGTACAAATATCCCAGTATATAGAAATGGTGCTCCCGATAGGCCTTTAAAGAGCACAATTAGTGGTATTCCTGAAATAATTTTGGAACTTTAGAAAATTGAATTTGAAAAAAAAAATCATATTTCTGGAGAAGATTAGTGGACATTATGGAAAAATGGAGACTTGTACAAATATCCCAGTATATAGAAATGGTGCTCCCGATAGGCCTTTAAAGAGCACAATTAGTGGTATTCCTGAAATAATTTTGGAACTTTAGAAAATTGAATTTGAAAAAAAAAATCATATTTCTGGAGAAGATTAGTGGACATTATGGAAAAATGGAGACTTGTACAAATATCCCAGTATATAGAAATGGTGCTCCCGATAGGCCTTTAAAGAGCACAATTAGTGGTATTCCTGAAATAATTTTGGAACTTTAGAAAATTGAATTTGAAAAAAAAATCATATTTCTGGAGAAGATTAGTGGACATTATGGAAAAATGGAGACTTGTACAAATATCCCAGTATATAGAAATGGTGCTCCCGATAGGCCTTTAAAGAGCACAATTAGTGGTATTCCTGAAATAATTTTGGAACTTTAGAAAATTGAATTTGAAAAAAAAATCATATTTCTGGAGAAGATTAGTGGACATTATGGAAAAATGGAGACTTGTACAAATATCCCAGTATATAGAAATGGTGCTCCCGATAGGCCTTTAAAGAGCACAATTAGTGGTATTCCTGAAATAATTTTGGAACTTTAGAAAATTGAATTTGAAAAAAGTCATATTTCTGGAGAAGATTAGTGGACATTATGGAAAAATGGAGACTTGTACAAATATCCCAGTATATAGAAATGGTGCTCCCGATAGGCCTTTAAAGAGCACAATTAGTGGTATTCCTGAAATAATTTTGGAACTTTAGAAAATTGAATTTGAAAAAAAAAGTCATATTTCTGGAGAAGATTAGTGGACATTATGGAAAAATGGAGACTTGTACAAATATCCCAGTATATAGAAATGGTGCTCCCGATAGGCCTTTAAAGAGCACAATTAGTGGTATTCCTGAAATAATTTTGGAACTTTAGAAAATTGAATTTGAAAAAAGTCATATTTCTGGAGAAGATTAGTGGACATTATGGAAAAATGGAGACTTGTACAAATATCCCAGTATATAGAAATTTTCTAAAGTTCCAAAATTATTTCAGGAATACCACTAATTGTGCTCTTTAAAGGCCTATCGGGAGCACCATTTCTATATACTGGGATATTTGTACAAGTCTCCATTTTTCCATAATGTCCACTAATCTTCTCCAGAAATATGATTTTTTTTTCAAATTCAATTTTCTAAAGTTCCAAAATTATTTCAGGAATACCACTAATTGTGCTCTTTAAAGGCCTATCGGGAGCACCATTTCTATATACTGGGATATTTGTACAAGTCTCCATTTTTCCATAATGTCCACTGATCTTCTCCAGAAATATGACTTTTTTCAAATTCAATTTTCTAAAGTTCCAAAATTATTTCAGGAATACCACTAATTGTGCTCTTTAAAGGCCTATCGGGAGCACCATTTCTATATACTGGGATATTTGTACAAGTCTCCATTTTTCCATAATGTCCACTAATCTTCTCCAGAAATATGACTTTTTTCAAATTCAATTTTCTAAAGTTCCAAAATTATTTCAGGAATACCACTAATTGTGCTCTTTAAAGGCCTATCGGGAGCACCATTTCTATATACTGGGATATTTGTACAAGTCTCCATTTTTCCATAATGTCCACTGATCTTCTCCAGAAATATGACTTTTTTCAAATTCAATTTTCTAAAGTTCCAAAATTATTTCAGGAATACCACTAATTGTGCTCTTTAAAGGCCTATCGGGAGCACCATTTCTATATACTGGGATATTTGTACAAGTCTCCATTTTTCCATAATGTCCACTAATCTTCTCCAGAAATATGACTTTTTTCAAATTCAATTTTCTAAAGTTCCAAAATTATTTCAGGAATACCACTAATTGTGCTCTTTAAAGGCCTATCGGGAGCACCATTTCTATATACTGGGATATTTGTACAAGTCTCCATTTTTCCATAATGTCCACTAATCTTCTCCAGAAATATGACTTTTTTCAAATTCAATTTTCTAAAGTTCCAAAATTATTTCAGGAATACCACTAATTGTGCTCTTTAAAGGCCTATCGGGAGCACCATTTCTATATACTGGGATATTTGTACAAGTCTCCATTTTTCCATAATGTCCACTAATCTTCTCCAGAAATATGATTTTTTTTTCAAATTCAATTTTCTAAAGTTCCAAAATTATTTCAGGAATACCACTAATTGTGCTCTTTAAAGGCCTATCGGGAGCACCATTTCTATATACTGGGATATTTGTACAAGTCTCCATTTTTCCATAATGTCCACTAATCTTCTCCAGAAATATGATTTTTTTTTCAAATTCAATTTTCTAAAGTTCCAAAATTATTTCAGGAATACCACTAATTGTGCTCTTTAAAGGCCTATCGGGAGCACCATTTCTATATACTGGGATATTTGTACAAGTCTCCATTTTTCCATAATGTCCACTAATCTTCTCCAGAAATATGATTTTTTTTTTCAAATTCAATTTTCTAAAGTTCCAAAATTATTTCAGGAATACCACTAATTGTGCTCTTTAAAGGCCTATCGGGAGCACCATTTCTATATACTGGGATATTTGTACAAGTCTCCATTTTTCCATAATGTCCACTAATCTTCTCCAGAAATATGATTTTTTTTTTCAAATTCAATTTTCTAAAGTTCCAAAATTATTTCAGGAATACCACTAATTGTGCTCTTTAAAGGCCTATCGGGAGCACCATTTCTATATACTGGGATATTTGTACAAGTCTCCATTTTTCCATAATGTCCACTAATCTTCTCCAGAAATATGATTTTTTTTTTCAAATTCAATTTTCTAAAGTTCCAAAATTATTTCAGGAATACCACTAATTGTGCTCTTTAAAGGCCTATCGGGAGCACCATTTCTATATACTGGGATATTTGTACAAGTCTCCATTTTTCCATAATGTCCACTAATCTTCTCCAGAAATATGACTTTTTTTCAAATTCAATTTTCTAAAGTTCCAAAATTATTTCAGGAATACCACTAATTGTGCTCTTTAAAGGCCTATCGGGAGCACCATTTCTATATACTGGGATATTTGTACAAGTCTCCATTTTTCCATAATGTCCACTAATCTTCTCCAGAAATATGACTTTTTTCAAATTCAATTTTCTAAAGTTCCAAAATTATTTCAGGAATACCACTAATTGTGCTCTTTAAAGGCCTATCGGGAGCACCATTTCTATATACTGGGATATTTGTACAAGTCTCCATTTTTCCATAATGTCCACTAATCTTCTCCAGAAATATGACTTTTTTCAAATTCAATTTTCTAAAGTTCCAAAATTATTTCAGGAATACCACTAATTGTGCTCTTTAAAGGCCTATCGGGAGCACCATTTCTATATACTGGGATATTTGTACAAGTCTCCATTTTTCCATAATGTCCACTAATCTTCTCCAGAAATATGATTTTTTTTTTCAAATTCAATTTTCTAAAGTTCCAAAATTATTTCAGGAATACCACTAATTGTGCTCTTTAAAGGCCTATCGGGAGCACCATTTCTATATACTGGGATATTTGTACAAGTCTCCATTTTTCCATAATGTCCACTAATCTTCTCCAGAAATATGATTTTTTTTTTCAAATTCAATTTTCTAAAGTTCCAAAATTATTTCAGGAATACCACTAATTGTGCTCTTTAAAGGCCTATCGGGAGCACCATTTCTATATACTGGGATATTTGTACAAGTCTCCATTTTTCCATAATGTCCACTAATCTTCTCCAGAAATATGATTTTTTTTTTCAAATTCAATTTTCTAAAGTTCCAAAATTATTTCAGGAATACCACTAATTGTGCTCTTTAAAGGCCTATCGGGAGCACCATTTCTATATACTGGGATATTTGTACAAGTCTCCATTTTTCCATAATGTCCACTAATCTTCTCCAGAAATATGACTTTTTTCAAATTCAATTTTCTAAAGTTCCAAAATTATTTCAGGAATACCACTAATTGTGCTCTTTAAAGGCCTATCGGGAGCACCATTTCTATATACTGGGATATTTGTACAAGTCTCCATTTTTCCATAATGTCCACTAATCTTCTCCAGAAATATGACTTTTTTCAAATTCAATTTTCTAAAGTTCCAAAATTATTTCAGGAATACCACTAATTGTGCTCTTTAAAGGCCTATCGGGAGCACCATTTCTATATACTGGGATATTTGTACAAGTCTCCATTTTTCCATAATGTCCACTAATCTTCTCCAGAAATATGACTTTTTTCAAATTCAATTTTCTAAAGTTCCAAAATTATTTCAGGAATACCACTAATTGTGCTCTTTAAAGGCCTATCGGGAGCACCATTTCTATATACTGGGATATTTGTACAAGTCTCCATTTTTCCATAATGTCCACTAATCTTCTCCAGAAATATGATTTTTTTTTTCAAATTCAATTTTCTAAAGTTCCAAAATTATTTCAGGAATACCACTAATTGTGCTCTTTAAAGGCCTATCGGGAGCACCATTTCTATATACTGGGATATTTGTACAAGTCTCCATTTTTCCATAATGTCCACTAATCTTCTCCAGAAATATGATTTTTTTTTTCAAATTCAATTTTCTAAAGTTCCAAAATTATTTCAGGAATACCACTAATTGTGCTCTTTAAAGGCCTATCGGGAGCACCATTTCTATATACTGGGATATTTGTACAAGTCTCCATTTTTCCATAATGTCCACTGATCTTCTCCAGAAATATGACTTTTTTCAAATTCAATTTTCTAAAGTTCCAAAATTATTTCAGGAATACCACTAATTGTGCTCTTTAAAGGCCTATCGGGAGCACCATTTCTATATACTGGGATATTTGTACAAGTCTCCATTTTTCCATAATGTCCACTAATCTTCTCCAGAAATATGACTTTTTTCAAATTCAATTTTCTAAAGTTCCAAAATTATTTCAGGAATACCACTAATTGTGCTCTTTAAAGGCCTATCGGGAGCACCATTTCTATATACTGGGATATTTGTACAAGTCTCCATTTTTCCATAATGTCCACTAATCTTCTCCAGAAATATGACTTTTTTCAAATTCAATTTTCTAAAGTTCCAAAATTATTTCAGGAATACCACTAATTGTGCTCTTTAAAGGCCTATCGGGAGCACCATTTCTATATACTGGGATATTTGTACAAGTCTCCATTTTTCCATAATGTCCACTAATCTTCTCCAGAAATATGACTTTTTTTTTCAAATTCAATTTTCTAAAGTTCCAAAATTATTTCAGGAATACCACTAATTGTGCTCTTTAAAGGCCTATCGGGAGCACCATTTCTATATACTGGGATATTTGTACAAGTCTCCATTTTTCCATAATGGCCAATTATATCTCCGAAAAAAGAAAATTTATTTAAATTACGTTTTTATGCTATATTTATTATTTGTAGAATTTCCATAATTATAATTATCTTAAGTAATATCTTGGACACCATTTTCCATTCATTGGTTAGTATGGAACTGGTCCCTAATCCTAGATTTGGCGTCCTAAATAAAGTTCATAAATTTCACTATGGCTGTTAAATGTTTAACAGTGCTCTGTTAAGTGTTTAAAAGTGCTCTCTTAACTGCAAAAATAGCACGCTAAAAATTTTGGTTCATGTCCCTGCTAGTTAAATTTAAATTTATCTTCACACACATAGACTCTGGCTTGTTATTATGAATGCAACCCAGAAATGTTACAGGATTCGTCTTATCACATGAATTTTATTAAGCTATTGCATAGTATTTAACGCGGGCTTTGAGCGCGGCGACCGAATCAAGAAATTCCGTAACGAAAAAAACGTAACACTAAGTTTGTTTCTTAAGTCTTTTAAGTATTTTTGTATTTTAAGTATTAGCGTATGTTAACCCCTAAAGTATGCTATTGATTTCATTAACATACAGTGTTGCGTACTTACGAGCAATCGTGGTTGACAAAAAATTATATACACAAACAAACAGACAATTCGTAGGTTTTTAAGCTACTGCATAGCATTTATCACGGGCTTTGAGCGCGACTACCGAATCAGGAAATTCACCATGCTCAAAAAGTGTAACTTGAATAATTATCAAAGAAGAAACTTGAATTAATATCAAAGAAAAAAAATACTGCATAAATAAAAAATAAATAAATAATTATAATTGCAAAAGTTAATAAAAAATGCTATGCAATAGCTTTGCCGCGGTAGTCACCGAGTGCCACACGTCTTTTTTTTAATTACAATCATTTGTGTGTTGTGTGTAGTATTTACAGAAAGATCTGCATCAATTCTATTCCCAAGATCCTGCTGACATGGATTATTTAAATATAAATATACGTATGTGTACATAATTTAAATTAACTTAATTTTCAATTTGTTTATGTTACCGAATAAGTCAAACAGTAAAAAAATAAAACACGATCTTTAAGTATACATTCTTTATTACAACTAATAATGATATACGAGTAAAGAGTAAAACAAATGCCAACGAGTAGTAAAAAGTAGTAAGGAACTTAACATTATCAATTATGATATACATATATACTAAATTCAATAAGTATCAATCGAAAAATAGTACATAATGAGAACAGAAGAAAAGAATTAAACTTAATACGACAGTAATTATTGACTTATTGTATGGGTGAATGAATTTCTGTTGCTTTTTATAGAAAAGATCTCGTGTACGTATGCAGGTATTCGGGACATAACACTTTACTTTTGTATGCACATTTTGAAATTCGCAATTTATTTTGACAATTGTTTATGTTTGCATTTATTTTGTTTATACAAAATTATATGCCGGTAAGTTGTTGAAAATCCAATTGGAAAATATACACGTTTTTGTTGCTGAAGCATTTGCAGTATACAAATAAGTATAAATGGGGTGGCAAAAAGTATAGAATGACACGAACAGGCAGCATACAGTCAGTTACACAGACAGCAGGTATAGTTTCCTTTCTATTATTTTGCACAGGCTGAAATTCAACTGTCAAGCGAATCGCAAGTGGTGAAAATCTATACATACAATATGCCAAAAACATACAAGGGGTGTGATATGGTGAAATTATGCATGTATTAAAAAGAATAAATAAATTGCCAAAGGCCAAGTGAATGCAATTATTTGAAAATAAAAACTCGGGGAAGTGTGAAGGAAAATATTTAATTTAAAACTAGTTAAGTGTGAATAGCAACAATCAAAGGCAAATCAAAACAAAAAGGAAAAAACTATTGTTGATATTAAAGTAATATAAAACTTAAAAGGAATATGAAGATATTATTAACAACAAAAGGGTTAGCGATATATTGAATATTTTTTTTTACATAAAAAGCCTTTAAGCTTAAATAATTTATTAATTGAAATTAACAGCCTGGCTCACGATGTCGAATGATATCGTTCTTTTGTGAAATTTAAAACAAAAAAAATTTCTAAAATTTTATTTTAGTTTTAAATGTAATTTCCCAAAAGAACGATATCGTTCGACATAGTGGACCAGGCAGTAATTGACAAAGAATAAATATCAATAAAATTTTATTTATTTGAATAACTGCCCTATAAATTCAAAAATGTATTAAAAGCACATCTCGATGGTAAATAACAGTCTATAAGTACTTGCAAAATCAATAAAACAAATTATTTTTTCTTACTATTTTTTATATTTTCAATAAGTGTTGTTTTCGCTCGGCATACTTCGTCCAGCGATTCTTTAACTTGTTTAAGCCCTTCGCAGAGCTAAGTTTTGGATGGTTGTCAAAATATGCAGATCGTCATTTGTCTGCAATCGTTTCTGTCCGGTCATTTTCACAAGGATGCAATCAAAGCATTATCCTGATATAAGATCATCTTTTTTTGGCTGAATTGTTGTTTTTTTCCTGGTTTTTTGTACAATAAATAAGAATAATATATCCTTATTGTTGTTTCTCATTGCCAATTAGTCAATGTAGATAATTTCGAGGACATATCAAAAAAAAAACATAAGCCTAACCTTGATAACTGATTTCACTGTCTTGGCTTTCTCTAGGACAAAATCAATGGGTAAAATCCATTGATTTTTTCTCATTTCTGGTATGTTGGAAAGACTTGTATGTGGACGAAGAGTTTCGCCAGTATTTTTTTTTAAAGAACAATCACAAACCGCGAAGTGATTTTGGCTTATCTGCAGAAACACCCTGGGTCTAGGCAGGAATCGAACCTGCTACCCCCAGGTTAATAGCCTAGTACGCTATCTATTAGGCTACGGGGGCAACGGAAAAGTTAAATCATATACTAAAAACAAAATTTCTTGACCTTTTTTTAATATACTTATATAATTTTCTAATTAATTAAAGAGTTTGAGGTGACTTTTATGTATAAAATGCATCCAAATTTTTTTATCGATATTTCGTTAGTCCTTTGTGTAGCTTTCTCAGGATGAAAAATATTTAAAAAAAAATAACTAACAAATAGTATAAATAATTTCCTTTTATGAAATCATTAAAACGATTGCGCTTATTTTCGAGTTAACCCGAGATAACGTATTCCGTCAATAGCTCGCCGAATGTTGTGTCTGAAGAGTTCAATCGTCTTTGGCTTATCGGCGTAAAAAAGTCACTTGACATATCGCCAGAGAAAATAATCTAATGCAGTTACATCGTACGATTTTGATGGAAAACTAAAAAAAATATTTCTAATTTTTCCGGTATTTTTGAAATAACAGTTTGTAAGCGCTAGTCTAGCGTGTATCTGTTTATTATAAAATGTAAAACCAAACTATTCACAAATCGGTTGCTGAACAACGCAATATCGACAACAACATTATGCAACCTGCAACTTATATTTAAATTTGTAAATTGAAGAAATGTGTAGTAAATTATTTAAAATTGATTGAAATAATATCTTGAAAAATTTTATAAACATTAAAGGAACTCCCAAGGTGTAGAAATGTTGTATTGGTTACATGTTCTCAACATAGAAAAGTGGTTATTTATATTCTGCACAGACAAATATAATAAGCTAAAATATATTATTTCCTTTTTTTTAAACTTTAAACATTTTGGTGTCACGGCAGTTCCACAGAACCGACAATTAATGTCTGTTAGTCGTATCAACTAATATTGGTTATAACGCATAAAAAATATGCTGCTTATCCAGTTTTAAGTAAGCGCTTAAACCATTTGATCCAACACCGTCACCCAGAACTATTTTTGGTTTCCTTAGACGATTTGCATGCAAGTAGGAAAAATTATGAAAAATGGAAAAATGGTTCATAAGTTTGTTTTCATATTTATGGTAATTTTTTATTCTTAGTTTTTTTTCTTCGCTTTATGTGCGTACAATTTCTATGAAAGAAATTATTAAAAAAAACTTCCACTTTTCAAACGATACCATACATTTCGTTCAAATAGTGAGTGGCTTTTTTATGTTTTTGTCTTCTATTGTTATTTTAAGTTGCCAACATCATGTCAAAATTTCAAAACTTGGCCACTTTTGAAATAACAAGTAATGGCGACAACACACTGTCAACACACTCCAGAGACCAACCAGACGAACCGACAGCAATTACTACTAAATACCAATTTAATAGTAACAAAAAATATATATAAAAGCAGCAAATGTATCTTTTAGCAATCATACCATTTCATAGCGCGAATAGTGCTCGCTCATAATTGCTAATGTGTTCATACATCCAACAAAACACTAAACTAAACTAAACTAAACTGAAGTTCATTGGCCATTAACCAAAAGTATCGTTAAGTGTAAAAATTGCAAACACTTTCAACAAATGAAGCTCATAATGTAGTAAAAACAAATTCAGAAGAAAATTTTGTTTTTTAAAAACAATAAATAAATAAGAAAATAACTGAATAACTGAATAAATATTTAATTGCGTAAACTATTATTAGCATTTGAGAAATTCCGTTTTGAAAAATGGTGAAATTTAACATATTTATATATAGACATTTTTTGAGAGTAAAAAAATCGGCCAAAATCAAAATGGTGGGGATTAAGTGGATAATGGGGTGGAAGCACAAGGCATCACAAAATTCAGAACTGAATCCACTTTATCACCACATATGTATGTGTATACACTTTATAGTATGATGTTATGCTAAAATGGTCTGCTCTCGGTTCTTAGCGGAGTGTGGGAGCGTATTTTCATTGCAATACCCTGTCCAGTCCTGAATGTTTTTCAGCCATGATGTGTCTCTTCTGCCTCTACCACGTTTTCCTTTAATTTTTCCTTTAAGGATTTGTTGTAAATGTTGTATTTATTGTTTCTTAATACGAGTCCTAATTATGAAGTTGTCCATTTTTTTATTGTTAATTTTAATATTAGTTGTCGGTTGCCATCCATCCTTCTTAATAATTTATCATTGGAGACTTTGGCAGTCCATGGTATTTTTTGAACTTGTCGGTATATCTACATTTCGAAGGCTTCCTATTTCCAAATCTTTCCTCCGTACACACAGAAAAATAGATAATGTAAAACCAGTGGATACAAGTTTGATTTTACATTTATCGTTAATGATTTTGCTTCATAGTCGTTTGATGTTAAATCAACATGACTTTAGGATAACTTGCAAATAACAGCAGGACATGTCAATATATAATCCGAATCTTATTGAATAAAAATGTACCCACATTAAAATAATATGACGAATCTTGTTGAGTCAAAATTATTTCAGTTTGAAACAATATAAATTACATATTGAGTAAATATGTTTTCAGCATGAAATTCATTTAATTCATTTAAAAATGATCTTAATTAAAAAAACCCATAAAAATTTAATAAAAACGATTTCTGTTATGTATTTACTTTTTTTAATATTTATTTTATTTACATACATTTGGTGCTAACGTCAAATCAACAGTAGATCTTAAACCATATTTTTGAAAAGCTTCAAACCTCTTGTCTTTTACGAAAACTTTTAAAAAACCAATGAGAATTTCTTATACTTTTGAAATTTTTAAAATTTTCATTGAAATTCGTGGAATACTTATTAGCAATGTTGATTTAAAATGTACTCAATGTTGATTTTATCAAAGCCAAAGTTAATTTAACGTAATATTTTTTTACTACGAAGCTGCGTTGTGTAAATTCAACATTGTACAATTTTATTTTAACTACGAAAAATGTTCAATCTACTATTTGTTAGCTCAAATTTAAAGTTTTAAACATTGAATCAATATGAATATATGTTATCTTTCAACAAAGTCAATATTTTTGCAAAAAAATTACATGACATGAAATCAACATTGTTTAATTTTGGTTTTACATTGATGTTTTTTTCTGTGTGTAGGTTTAACTGTCCAAACTTATACCCCTTATAATAGCACAGACCAAATGTAGAATTTTACGAAGCGTACTTTTGTTGCTACGTAGGTATCGTGACTGGTCACCACTGGTCATTTATTAAGACTCCCAGATATTTTAAACTCCGTACTCCTTCGATTTCTATATTTAGTATATTCAACGTTGAGCTTGGATGGGAATTTTTTTAATAATAACCATGCATTTCGTCTTTTTCATATTGATTTTTAATCCATACATTTCACTTGAACGTGCAAGTTTTTTCATCATCTTCTGTAGACCAGATATACTACCAGCTAGTCGTGTGGTATCATCAGCATATCTTATATTATTAATCTATTTCCCATTTACTATTATCCCTATATTTTTTGCTTCAAGGTTTTCTTGGAATACTTTTTTCACAATATATATTGAATAATAATGGGGATTAGTATGCATCCCGCAATGACTCCTCCTGAGATGGCAGTTTCATCAGTTGCTTCTCCATAGACATCAATTCGTGCCGTCTGATTCCAATATAGGTTTTTAATGCAGCGCAGTTCTTTCTCATGTATTCCAATAGATGTTAGAATTTCCATTAGTTTGTCATGTTTGTCCGTATCGAAAATCATAAGGAAAATCTTTATTTTAAATTAATCATTTAGATAATCATAATATGAATAAAAATAGTTCTTCACTTTCACTATATTTTGAGAAAATTCCCTAAGATTTCACAGTATATTTTATAAACATTCAAATGGTTTTTTATGTAGTCATAACATAAAGTACATACTCGTACGTGTAGTAATAAATTTATCTGTACATTTTTTTATTACATAAAATATAAAGTATACTAAGTTATGTTCTCTTTTTCATACCATAAGGTCATAGTGTCATTGCTATCTTTATTCGCAATTTTTATCACACTTTAAATGTACGTATTTTATAGTTTTTATGCATTTTAAAAGTTGTTTGCAGAATGCACAATATTAATATAAATTAAATGATTTTTTTTTTCAATTTATAAAAAAAAATTTATAGGAGTATAAAAAATAATCATCAACATTATATTGAAATAAATTATAAAAAATAAAAATTAACGCTATAGAGAGTGTGAAGAAGACAACTATTGTGCTTTATTATTGTAAAGAGAGCATGGGAAGGATTTGAAGTTTTCCCATAACAATCGTTTACTAGATAACAATAACCTGGAGGAAAGTAAATATGAATAAATAGCTACTCCTCCTCGCTTTTGTACAAACAGCGATGCGTTGGACATACTTCTACAACTACTAGGGTATTCAATTAATCGCGTTTCTGTTCTAATCGGCTCGATTCATTAATTGAGCTTTTCATTTAATTGGTTAATTTTAAATTACGCTGCAGTCCAGTGATGTTAACCGTACGGTAATTACCGTATTGTACGGTAATTTAGACCTCTAACCGGTAGGCAGGCAATTTCTATATTTGTACGGTAATTTTAAAAAGTTTTAAGTGATAGATCGCAAAAAAATTTTTTTTCAATATGTCTACACATCATATACATACATATTTCTCAACTAACAAATCATAAAAAATACGGTGTCATTACAACTATGCGAAAGAAATAACGCCGATTGTGGTTAAATTCTATAAGTTTTACTTACTTATGCCACCTTGTATATTTATTGAATCAATTAAAAAGTAAAAGTCAACAGTTCTGTCTATTGCGCAACTTTTCTAAAATATTTCATTGTATTTCTGTAGCGATAGTTGAATGGTTTGATGATCCCTTAAACAAATTTGTTCAATTCACAAGCTCGTGTTATCGTCGTATGTGTTGTGTAATCGTCTAATTATACAGTATTGTATTTTTGTTGTTGGTAATTTTCATACAAAAGTTTGTTATAATTATACGTTTGAATTTTATATGTTTTATAAATGGTTGTATTGAGGACAGGTATGAAAAAATTCTATTTGTGAAGCTAAGTTTAGACGATATGATGAATCATCATATTTATGCTAAAAAATTTGTTAATTTACTCACATTGCAAAAAACGCGAAATTCCTCCAAAAGTTGCAAAATTTAGAGGAAGTCGTATAATCTTCTGCAAAGAATGTGGAAAACTCGCAAAAAACTACAAAAATGGCGAAAATTCGCAATATTTCCAATCATTGGGAAGATTAAAATGTTTAATATCATTTAAAAGTGGATGAAAAAATAAAAAATTAAAAAGTAACCCACATTGCAAAAAACGCGAAATTTCGCAAAAAGTTGCAAATTTTTGAAAAATCCAGAGAAATTTGTAGCCATGTACCCGAGTAGCCTGCTGTCGTGAATGGGTTTATATATTAATTTATCTCGATTTTGTAATTGGTAAGTTTTGCAATAGCTAGTGATATTTCCCCCGACGACATAATTTATGATTAATTTTATTTTTTATTTATATTAATAAATTTTATAGCAAAAATTGCATGTATAAGTACATAAGTTGAATAATAATTAAAAATTGTTGTCAAACTCACTAATTTCACAGACTACATTGTATTGACATTTAAAATACAACAAAATGACGATACAACAAATTTGTCTGTTCACAAGCCCATAAACAAATATCGTCTTTTTTTAAACGATAAGAATTGAACAATTGTATTTGTAATTTTTGGAGTTTCTGTTGCCATTATTTATAAATTTAAATTTAGATATACAAAAGTGAAAATTCTAAAATCCATATTTTATATAATCGAATATCTTTGACATTTGAAACAATCCTAAGAAATTTGATTGACTCTAAGAATTTAGATGGCATTTTGTGGCAAGATAATCACCTACCACTAGACAAAATATATCTAGGCGATAAAGTAATCGCAAGTCTTTTAAGTATGGATATTTCGATACACAAATTAGCTGAATTTAGAACTGAATGAAAAAATTAAGAATTTAAAAAAACATTCATTCCCTTTTGAATCAAATCAACAACATTCTTTAAAAAAAATGGATACGAGTACTCGAATAATAAATCCTCAATTGCTCGATACCAATAACTCCATAATTTCTTTAGTTTTGCATTTCTCAGAAGCTGTAAAAATTGATGAATTTAAGGAGATAGACAAGGAATTTAGGCAAATAAAAGATGTTGATAAAATTTTGTGCATTCTGCAGTTTTATAATAACGTCTACAGTATAAAGAAAGGGGACGATGTTTCGTTTTTGAACAATTTTTGGTTTATATATTATATTTTCTTTTGCACATAGTACGGCTACTGTGGAACGAATTTTTTCAGTAATAAATCTAAACAATAACAAAATAAGAAAAAAGTTAAAATATTTTTGATTTGTCTATAATTACGATTACATACAAAAAATCTCAAGTATTATTACTTGAGATTGCTATCAAATAATTAAAAATAATTAAAAGTAATTCGTCTAATTTCAAAGATTACTTTTTATTATTTTTGATTATGATCAAAGTGTATTGCATTTACTACTAATTTTAATTGTTGAAATATTGAGAGTGAATTTTATTAATTAATTCTGAGTTAGTAATTATTTTTGTACATACATTGTCGATGTCATATCAAGTCAAGAACAAACAAAAAAAAATAACTTGCCTACGCGCTACCGACAACCATTTGCTACTATTAACAGCCTCTACATTTTCTCTAAGGCCTAGAAAATGGCAAGAGAATGTTGAAAGTAGTCAACTATTGTCGACAGCGAGTATATAAAATCATAATTTTTGGTGTTGACTTAATGTGACGTCGACCAATAGTTACGGAATGAGAAATAATAATTCCAGAATATTCATATTCATTCAAGTAAAAATTGAATTGGACGAAAAGTGAAAAAAGCATAAATACATACGAGTATTTAAGAGATGCACAGCTTATGTTTCAATGTAATATAATTGAAAAATATTTGTACATTGTGACAATATGACACGCACACCTTGTAAAAAGTCTAAGTATTTCGTTTTTTTTTCAAAGATGTACTTGAGCAAACAAAAATTTACTCAATTTGTACCAAATTAACATCACATAATCGAAACAAATAAACTGTTTTGTATGATACGAGCAAGTTATGGTGTTTTTCTATTGAATACATCTTAGTACGATTAGTTTTAAATGAAGGGCTCAGAGCTGAAGTTAACCATGTCATAAAATTTGAAAAATTTCTATAACGGACTAAGTAAAAAGATGCATCGTTAAAAAAACGGTAAAAGAACCTAAATCAATGGCTCTCATTTTATATTTTATTTTTTGGCCGTTCATTTACGGAAACTCATAATATCTTCGAATTGCCTTTTTGTGACTTGGTTCACTTCAGCTCTGAGCCCTCCAAACAACTACAATAAACAGTGAATTGTCAACAACTCTAAATCGATAAATGTTAAGTAATATTTAAATTGTTTTTTCCCTCTATCTTCTCTAACTCTTTCGTCAGCATAAACTTATAATTCCAAACAAAACCATGAAAAAATAATTTTGCCGACTTCACGAACATGTTCCACAGTGCGGCGTTAGAAATAAAAAGAACTTTCAGATTCAATAACAAGTCTATATATATTTTTTTGTTTAAAGTAAATCATTTAATTGACTTTGTTCGGTTGTGCCACAAGCAACAATATGGATTTAAAATAATAAACAAATATTGAACGACCTTTCTTATGGTTTGAGAATGTTATGAAATTTATATTAATCGAGATTGCCTCGATATCTTTTTTCAAAGATTTAAAAACTTTTGTTTGTTGAGGGTTTTTAGCTAGTCTATATACATGCAATAGAAAATTTAAATATGTTCATCGATTTTAATAAATTTACAAATAAAAAAATCTTTATTTCTTAGTACTTTAAACGTGTTCTTCACTTATTGTTATTAATAACTAATTTTTCGACATTTTCTTGATATATTTCTATAATTTGATAATTAATTAACGAGCTTGAGGTGACTTTTATATAAAAAATTATTAAAAAAAAAACGGAAAAGGAAATTATTCATTTATAATACTTGTTAATTAATTGTTATTTTGACTGTTAAATGATCTTTCATCCTGAAGAAACTACACAAAGGAGCAACGAAATATCGATAATAAATTTGGATATTTTTTTTTAATATAAAACGGACCTCAAGCTCGTTAATTAATTAGAAAATTAATATAAATATAAAAATAAAAAAATATAAATAACAAATTTTTCTAAACAAAAAATAAAAGCTTTTAAAGTCGTTTCTTTGCAGCCTGGATTTAAAAAAATCGAATTGATATTTTTTCTCTGCCTACCAAATTTATATTCATGTTTGTTCTATACATTTCTAATTACATTTTTAGAAATTCTCTTTTAATTTATAGAAAATTTCTACATTGTAATGACTTCAGGAAGTTATTTTAATTCTATTTATTCTTTACAAAACAAAAATTTGATTAATACATTTCTTCACAAAGACTGCACGAAATAACTAATTAATGACTATTGGTTTGCTTGTTTTTTTTCTTCTTTCTTTTATTATGGCAACCAAAATAAATGAAATGCAAGGAAACGGCATAAATCTTTTATAATTTTAATATAAAATTTTCCTTTTAAAATTAAAATATTTATTAGTTGAGCCAAAACCGCAGACGTCAAAAGCATGAAAGATCAAAAATTTATAAAGGGTGAGCCACTTTGAGGGCAACGTTTATCAAAACTTTGTAAATGAATAAATTAAAAGTGCATAAAATCAAAAAAAAAAGTTTTATTTTAAAAATATACCAGCTAACGTATAACCCGATATAATTTATGCACCTGTAATAAAGTCAAGAAGTTGCCAGGAGAACAACTCTAATGCATAACTAATAGTGAAAAGTACTCGTATAATATTAATATACTTTGAGGTAATTATTTAAAGGAACGTGTTCATTGTCAATTGGAAAACTAAGGTCTGCTTGTAAATTTCTATTATAAGCGATCAATTAGGTCCGCTGCCAGGATTAACCTGCAGCCTTTTAGAAAATACAAATGTTCTGTCAGTTCGAACTTGATATTTTGGAAATTGATTTGGAATTGTTATTGTCAGCGAAGTACATATTTTATTGGCCACAAACATTTTCTTGTTTATATAAAATTTTTATCTGAACACTAATGCTGCTGTAAATAGCGGATTTTTTTTATATTGAAATAAAACAGTGTCGGCAATTAAAAACATGTAAAGATTGTAAAAATTTTGTGTGAATTTGTAAGAGGCATAGCATTGAAACTTCAGGGTTATGTTCGACGATGGACAACTCTCAGTTCTCCACAATGGGAATTTAAGCAACCAAAAGTAGAAGATTTTGAAAGATTAGTACGCCATGTTGGACTTGAGATATATCTAAATAAAACCAAACCTATGAGAATTAATGAGAAAGCTTCTGCTATGTAGGCAGTACATACAGTGTCAACGAATGGCGGCGCTGAAACAGACGTAAATAATATGCCCAATAAAGCGGGAGCGGCATTCGGAAGACTACAACCAGTATGGAGAAGCTCACAAATACTCAGACGAAACAAGTTAAGAACATTCTACGCATGTGTAAAGTCTACCTGGTTAGTATCGGACACCATCACGCAAAAGCTACAGGTTTTGATCAACAAGTACCTCAAAATCATATGGAGAATATTCTGGCCTAACAACATTAGCAACGCGGAACCTATATTAACACAAATAAAACAGAAAATGGAGGCGGATCGGCCATAATATCAGAAAGAATCCTGATAATATAACAAGGATCGTATTAGAGTGGAATCCTCAAGCCTCAAGAAGCTGTGGTCGGCCAACAGACGCGACAACAACTGCAACAAACCGTGTAAGATGAAGATGCTTTGTAGAAGCCAAATGCTCCCAAGAGGGATAATGTAGAAAGAGAAATAGAAGGTTACTTATTTTAATAGCCACATGTGTATATGCGTTCTAGAGCTAAAGAATTCTGTAAACGTGCTAAAGATGCTCAAAATTTGCATATATGCATCTAATTTGCCGAAAGAATAATATACGAACCATTTAAAAAATTTCGGAAATTTGGTTTTTTAAATCGTATTAACTAAAAATTTTAAAATTTTCAATAGAAGAAAAATACTTTTTAAATTTACATTGAAGATAATTTTTAAATCTTTCATTTTGCAACCAAAATGTAGATAAAATTATACGAATTTTTTACAGCGGATAAATTTTTCATAAAAAGTGAAAAAGTAACAATTTCGAGTTAATACACAATTGCTGAACAAGTGCGATATGATTTAAAATGTGGTTATGTTTTCACCACGTTTACGTTAGGCATGTCTGATGTTAAAGGAGTAACAGACAAGAAAACTTAATCAATGTAAGCTTACTTAATTTTAAACCTTTAAGAAAGATTAAATTACTTTAAGTCTCTGTTATTTACCGTCAGTACACATAAATAAACTTGGTGTATAATAGAAGTTTTTCTTTCATTTATTCATGATATTTTTTTTCTTTCTTTTATAATTTCACCAAACAAGGTGGAGCATGAATAAAGTGAAAATATTTAAAATAAAAAAATTAAAAAAAAAACGAAAAAATAGAAGAAAAAATACTTGTTGGCACAAAGCCCTAAAAATGTAACATGAGGGGCAGAAGGCAACAGCGACGACGACATCAGCGATAAAAATTTCATTTTGGCGCTTAGAAATGCAGCATAAAATTTAATAGACGCGTTTGCATACAAAAATATCCGTCGGTCTTTTTTTGGAATTTCTTTTACCAAAGATAAAAAAAACAAAAACTTGAAGAAGAAAACAAAAAAAGAAATTGTATGTTTCTTTACTCATACCATAATGAAAGACATCTAAAGTCTTATTAACATATAAAAATATATGATTTGATTTCTTCTCATCCACATAATATTGTTGTTGTCGTTCTTTTCTCTAACACCGGAAAATCAATTTTCTTCTGAGTGCAAAAAGAAAGAATTTATAATGTAAAAAAAAGTAAATAAATAAATTTACATCTTCACTTTAAATAATTGTTCATTCAGGATTTTTCTTTTTCTCTCTCTCTAAGAACTTATTACATATTTTAAAAGCTTGAATAACAACGATTAGTGGAAATAGTGTAATTTATAGATTGTATGTATGTATGTGAAATTATTTTTGGGTTCGAAGCACCATCATCAAGCTGCAAAGTGTTTAGCGGCACGAAACTGCAATTAGACACCACCATACCTGTTTCGTCAATATTCATGGTATCTTTTGTTTCTTCTTCTTTTTGTAAGTAAACTTTGTTTTGGTTCTGCCAAACAGATACCATAATCGTGTGCTTCTTTATAGTCCTTCGAACCTGTTTGTTGTTTGGGCTAATTGTCCTAAATCTGGAGTTCAAGGCGGTCACACCGTGTTTAGATTTCAATAAAACCCACAATCATTAAATGCCATAGAAAATGCATTTCAGCAATGGTTTTCCAAAGGGGATCCGTAACTACATTGCAGGGGTCCCCAAAAAAGGTCTGGAAAAGGGAATTTAAAAAATTATTAAATGTACATTTCTATTTTTTCATAATGCAGGTAATTTTAACAAAAAAATATGTTTGTTGTATTTTTTTTTTACTTTTACAAATGTACACTTTTGTGGTATTTTTATTTTCTGTGATTTTATAGTTAAAATATTGCATTCGAACTAAAGTTTAAATGAGCGATTTAAAGATAGTAATTTGACAGTTATTTGTGTTATTCGATTTACAGAACGGTCTTGAATTTTTTTAAACACTGTTGGTTAAAAGAATTGTGTACTCTGCCATAAAATCTTTTCCATTTTCCACCAAAAAGTGAAAGGATTCTGCCAGCAAATCATTAGAAATTTAGAGATAACTTTGAAATAAATACGCAAACTTGTTACCACTACTACTCTTTTATGTACTAAAAATCTTATCTCTATTATTAATAGGCAAACACGTTTTTTTATATCCGTTTTACGGCCGTAATACTTAATCGATTTTGAAAGATTTATTCGTTTTGAAACGGCTTCTTACGTAGATGAGCACAATCTTAATTTTATTTAAATCGCTTCGATATTTAGGGAGCTATAAGCGTTTAAAATTGCTACTAACACTTGCACACTTATTGCACATGCATGTATCAGCTTCAACTTGAAAAATAAACAAAGTGTGCATGAGTGCTTGTCCAATTTACTGTTGCATAGAAATGAGACAGAGTTTTATGTTGTTTATTTAGAATGTTTTTTGTTTTTGTATTTTATCGTATATAAATGTTTAATATTAATTTCTAGCATGCGGTCGATTGAGTTGATACACTAGTATATTTATATACTACACATGTTTTTTTTTGTGGTACACTTTTAAGTATATTATTGTCCACCAATATCGATGAAACATATATGTATGTTTTCTTTCAGTATAATCAAACTGAGTGTTGCCATTTAAGAATATTTCGCTGTACCTTGTGAAGCTTTTAATCTTTACTTTTTTGATTGCATTCAAACTCGTTTTAATTGTAATTCAATGGATATTTTTATTTTCATGCAATGCTAATGCTGCCTTTACACACTGTATTTGTCAGCTTGAAAATCCGGCTGTAATTGCGCATGTCTGTCAAAATTGTACATTTACAGACGGTTTATAATTTTTGCTTTTACACTTGAGTTTTTGGTTTCATCTGACATAACAAATAATCGATTACAACAGTATGAACAATTGTAATTAAGTAATTAAAAATGTTGTTTTTAAAATATATAAATAAAAAGTTTTTTTAATATATATTTTAATACATTTTCAATCAGTCTTAATGAGGAGGAGGAAGAAACTGTCTAGCACATCCTCTGTCAATGTCCAGCTCTGTCTTATCACAGGTAACTCGACTTTACCCGAACTCGCAGACCTTACGGAATGCAATCTAAAGGGAATAAACAACTTTATACGAAAAACCGGTTGGTTCAACACTGACCACAATATAGGAGAGTCAATACTTTTTATTTTTCGCTGTCCATATCGGGCATCACAAAGGGACCTATTTTTCTGGACCCAAGTGGCCGGTTGCTTGCAATCGGCAGCCTGTGCAACCCAACCTAACCTAATCATTTGCCGAATCACTAACAACACTATGTTCTTGCCGCCATACACAATAGACTTGCAAAACAGCTGATGTCAGATGGTTTGTCAGTTGAAAATAGAACACGCTCTAATTGAAAATTTTTGCACTGTAAAAGCGGCCTGACATTTACGGAAGCAAATTTTATTTGCTTCTATACACAATGTATGTATTTTGCAGTGGGAAATTTGACAAGTACACTGTAAAATACATTGTGTGTAAAGGCAGCATAATTTTTGGTGAAATAATTTTTTGTTTACATTAAACAAAAATTGAACGAATTCGTTTTTATTTCTGTTAACACTCAAGCTGAATCCAAACCAATCGTTCAAGTCCAATCCAAATACATACATAACAATTTCTTACAATTCTTCAATCACTGCAAATAGGTTTTTTTATTTACTTTTTTGTTTAACCACTTTTATGACTCACTAACAGGAATTGTTACTATTTTAGCTCTTTTTGTGTTACTTAAAATTAACACGAGACTTGTGGTTTATTAAAGCAATTTTATCTTTGTTTTTATAAAAAAATAAATAAATAAATGAAATCATTATGTTGTTTTTATTTTTATACATATTTTCCTGAATTATTCCGGAGGTATATTTATTATTAAATATTCAAAAATGTTCATTGCATAGAAATATCACTTTATACAACATTCTCAAGGTTATTTATGAATGTAAGCATTTTATTATGTTGCATTTTTCTTTTAAATTATTAAATAGATTTGTCTATAATATATGTTGAAATCTTTTAAGGGTACAATTTCATTAAAACAAATTAGGTCAAATATTTGTTTGTTACTATTAATAGTAAATATGGAGGGAATCTAAATGCATGTTGTGCCAATTAAAAATAAATCTTTTAAATGTAATTAGAAGCAAAAAGGGGGGAAACTTCAATTTCTGACATTATTTTGCTGATAATTAAAGAGAAAATAAAATATCTTTAATGACTATAATATTTAAATAATTTAAAAAAAGTGATTTTATGTTATTAATAGGAAAACCAAAAATAAGCTATAGAAAAGTATTGTATGCACATTAAATATTCAGAAAAAAGTGAAAATATGCTCTAAATATTAAAAAAAATATATGAAAAATGTCTTGTTTGAAAATAATATATTTTACATAATTACGCCCTTTTACACTTATATTATACAGCCGACTTTGACAAAACTTTTATACATAATTCTGAAGATAATTATTCACAAATGTGCATAATCTTTACTATGTTGCAATCAGTTCAGTATTTTGGGAACTATAAGCGTTTAAAGTTGCTGCTAATACATGCACATGCATGTATCAGCTACAACTTGAAAAATAAACAAAGCATGCATGTGTGTCTGCCCATTTTTTTAAGAAATGAGACAGAGCATTTTCTATACATACGAATGCGGATTGATATTGAAGTTACCTCAATAAGAAAAAACCATTTTTTTTCCAAAAGCCATTTATATCTCATCATTGTCGCCTTTTAGCTCAATACAATTAGTAAGACGATATTCCAACTTTTTTACACCATCTGAATAATACGATTTTGGGAACCCCTCAAAATACGTGTTAGTTTCGGTAATCACTTCTTCGTTTGAGATTAATCTTTTTCCTGCGGGCCATTTTTTCAAGTTTGGAAACAGGAAAAAGTCACTAGGAGCTAAATCTGGACTATAAGGTGGATGATCAACCAATTCGAAGTGAATTTCACGTAATTTTAGCATCGTATCTAATGATGTGTGAACCGGTGCGTTGTCTTGAAGAAAGAGCACTTTTTTCTTCTTTAAATGTGGTCGTTGTTTCTTGATTGCATCAATCAATTGATCCAATAATGCACGATTATACTTTCCTGTGATTGTGGATCCTTTTTCAAGATAATCGATGCAATATTCCATGTGCATCCCAAACTACAGTGGCCATAACCTTGCCAGCCGATTTAACTGTCTTCGCCTTCTTCGGAGCACTTCCACCAGCTTCCACCCATTGTTTCGACTGATTTTTGGTTTCAGGTGTGTAGTGGTGGACCCACGTTTCATCAACAGTTATTAATCGACGCCAAAAATCAACAAGATTGCGCTTAATCATGTCCAACCACCGCTGTGAAGTGGTCTGTTGAACTCGTTTTTGTTCGACACTGAGCAAACGCGGCACCCATTTTGCCGATAGCTTTTTCATATGCAAATGTTCATGCAAAATGTTGAACACACGTTCATATGAAATGTCTACCATTTCAACAATCTGACATAATTTGACTAGGCGATCATTCATAACGATATCGAGGATTTTCTTGATATTTTCTTCAGTAACCGCCTCTTTGGGCCTTCCTGTTGATGGTATTGTTGCAGTGCTTGTTCGACGGCGTTTAAATTCAGCAATCCAATGTTTTACCATGTAATCTGACGGAGCAGACTCACCGTAATGTTTACCGAGCTTTTCTTTTGTCTCCTTCGCCGTTTTCCCTTTCAAATAATAGTGTTTAATCACTTCACGAAATTCAATTTTTTCCATTTTTCAAGAAACACAAAAGTTGCTTACTTCAAACGACTACAACAAATAAACTAATCGATGAATTTGGGTGAAATTTAAACAGCTGACGTTTGACAGATTGCAATATCTAAAAAAAAGTTTTTGTACTTGTGCTGCCATCTGGCGCTAGGTAGCTTCAATATCAATCCGCCCTCGTACATACTTTGTAAACAAAAGAGAACTAATAAATTTTAAGTTGTTTATTTAGAATGTTTCTTGTTTTTGTATGTTGTCGAATATATTTATATAAATATTTATTTACTAAAATACGGTCGATTGCGTCGGACATAGGAAATACTAGTATATTTTTTTATTCAATAAACCCATTTGTTTCGGACGAAATTTTGATAACTGAAAGTTTTCTGCAATAAGATTCACTTATTTGAAAAAAATGTTCCGGAATGTTAAGGCTACCATTTGAAATATATAAGTAAAAACTAAAAAATCTGTGTTAAAATGATAAAAGAAAAGTGCTTCTGTTAATAGCTAATGAAATAAATAAAGCGAAATTATTTACAAGGACTTGTATAGAAAATAAAACTAAAAAAGAAAAGAATTGCTCTAAACCCGCTTTAAAACACTATTATGTGGCAATTCAGTTAAACTTTGTCGAGAAAAAATAAAAGTCAATTCAAGTTGATATTTGTCCGAACTAAATCTTTTTGCGCTCTCAACAAGAGAGAGAGAGAGAGAGATCTTAAAATGCACATGAAAATTTCTTTGGCAGAAAACCCACTATTTGTCTAGAAACAAAACATAGTCAAACTGCATACTTGGCTTTTCATTTCCTAAACTTTTATCCTTTTAAAAGGACTTAATTTTTTTTTAAGAATGTTTTTAAAAAAAGTAAACTTTTCTTATTAAAATATAGTTTTTTTGCAATAATATAAGAGGGAAAATACGTAGAATTGTTGAAAGATTTTTTATTGAAATTGAACGTTTGAACGGAGTAGTATTAATTTTTAAAAGGACATTCTTTTTAAAAGAAAATATTTTTGTAAAATTCTACGGAACCTGGACTTTTATTTGGTACTACTATTATTAATAAATATTACATTTTAATATAAACAGAATTTTAGTTGAGCATTCTTTAAATAGGTAAAGTCCTTTAAAAAGGACAAAAGATGAGAAAATTAAAAATCAAATACTCGGTTGCACTATGATTAATGGGTGTGTTGTATTAGCTGTTCCGACATATAAGTGCTGTCCCACGATGTAATTCAATAGCGTTTGCATTTAAAATTATATGATTATAAAATAGCAGAACAAGTTTGCTCAATCTACTTTCTTAAAATTTATTTTTATTTATGTGTGTACAGATTTCTTTGCTTACGTTTTATAAACAAACTTCAATATTTTTGTAAACCGAGTCGATTCAAAACGAGTGTTTTCTCAAAACCGAATAATTTTTAAATTGGTGTTCCGTAAATTGAACGATTTACTGCTGTAGCAATTGGCCACAATTAAAAATATTTAAACGCAGATGCAGAAGAAAAATTATCAAATAATTTAGTCCATCTTATTAATATCATGAATGAGAAAGTTTGTATGTTTGTGAGTTTGGATGTTTGATCCACTATCACGTGATAACCCCTGAATAGATTTGGATGAAATTCGTTAGACCGATAGAGCTGAGTCTAGAAGGACACATATTTTTTCAATAATAGGAACACGAGCAGGGTAACGGACAATTTCTGTGTCTCTGAAGCTATCTTAACAATTTCAAGAAAATTTTAAACGTCGATAGATCTGAGTCTAAAAGGACACATACGTATTACATTTTCTAAAAAATAGGACCACGATGGGGGAATGGGGTAACTTTTGCCACTGAATTTCACGTGAACGAAGTCATGGCTAAAAGTTAGTTAAAAATAAAAAGAGAATATAAATGTGTATTCGTTTTAAAATGAAAAATTTTGTTTTGGTTTCAGGGGGCTTTTGTAAATATTAAATGAAAAAAAAATATACTTCAACTGTTGTTACTTCAAAATAGATAAAAGTTGAATGTTTTAGCTAATTCTTGACAACGATACTAAACATACATAAATAAATCCAAACATACGAGCGAGCACATATGTATGCATACATATCACCTTTGAAAGACTGTGATTTTGAAGATTAAAATATGTGTATCTGACTGAGTATTTGGTATGGAGTATTGTGCAAACACTGTTAAAACTCTAAACGTTTTGTATGGACTTAATGGCTCGTTTCTTATATTGTAGCATTGTACTCCAAGATTACATATTCATGTAACTATTTATCTTTTGTTTTGTCTACGGATTCGGATAAAAAAGAATTATGTGTATTGAAAAAAAATACTTGTTCGTAGAAGACAAATATTTACAGTTAAAGAAAAAAAAAACGAAAAAAGAAAAAAAAACTAAAACACGTTACATACTTTACAATATTTTATTGTTAATACTTATACCAAGTGCTGTTTTGCTTCTATTTCTTCAACAAATTGTGGTTGTCATGTTGAGGTTGTTGCATAGCGGGTTTTTATTATTCGATGTTGATGGAAACTTTCACTTATTCATATCACAACTAAATTTCAATGACAGCATTTTGTACCAGCTAAATAGTACTGGCATTCTTATAGGGTAGACAGACGACAGCGTTAATTTGCATTAGTAGCCTTAATTCAAATTAACTTGTGCATTAGCTCCTTCCAAATGAGTATTTATTTAACGTAAATGCACGAAAGCAAATTGAATTTATACTGAATTTAGCTTATTTCAATTTGGCAATACCGTCGACAATCAGTCAGTTGTTGGAAAAATTTTAAAATTCAAAAAAATTTTACATTTATTTTGAAATTAAAATGGATACAAAGTCAGCAAAAATAATTTTAGCTTTCTTTAAAACGAATGAATAGTGATTTTGCACCAACAGCATAGATGCTAATCGTACTTTCCACCTTCTATCCATTTGATCGCGATGTAAATTCCAAAAAAAAAATATTTTTTTAATTACTAAATTTAAAAACTATCGTCTGTCAGGGTAAAATTTAAATTCACATTAATAAGTTTTTAATGCAAATTAACTCTGCCGTCTGTCTACCCCATTAAAATATTTTAATGCTAAAAATAGTGATTATGAGAGAGAGAGAACTACAACAATACCGCAAGAGAAAAGAAATGTAATTTTTCTCAAACATTTTTTGCAATTTTAATTTATCAAATATATTCGGGAGTAATAGAGTCCTTTCGAGTCCTTGTTATCTCTTGTTAAGAATAAACTGATCAGGATTCTAGCAATAATTTAAATCAGGCTCAAAGTTCTTTTTTATTTCTCTAAATGAATGCTGTCATTCACGCCATCAGTACACCACGTCGTTGTCGACTTGAACTGGAGAATCGATAGATGCCTTTTACGGCCGTAATACTGAACCGATTTTGGAAAGATTTATATGCTTTCAAACGGGTTTTATTTAAATCGCTTCGATATTTAGGGAGCTATAAGCGTTTAAAATTGCTACTAACACTTGCACACTTATTGCACACTTATTGCACATGCATGTATCAGCTTCAACTTGAAAAATAAACAAAGTGTGCATGAGTGCTTGTCCAATTTACTTTTGCATAGAAATGAGACAGAGTTTTATGTTGTTTATTTAGAATGTTTTATTGTTTTTGTATTTTATCGCATGTAGTATGCATTTATGTAAATGTTTAATATTAATTTCTAGAATGCGTTCGATTGAGTCGAGCGCTGGATACACTAGTATGTTTTATTTCTCATCTATTATATAGTAGCAAAAAAGTATGCACACTCCTCACACTCCTCCCACGCTCACTTTTTTCTTAACGAAAATAATTTCGATGTGTTTAAGAAAAAATATCAATTTTATTTTAAAAAGGTCATTCATTTATAAAAATTATTCTCTGAGTGGCACAGCACAGTGAGCGTGCACTTATCATACAGACCCCTGGCGATGGCATATTTTTTTTTTTGAATGATACAAAGAATATAAAATAACGCATTACGCAGGTCTGTTAACTTTGTACACGCCTTAGTTGATTTTTTGTGTGACGTCACTGTAGTGACAAAATATCTTGTGTGAACAAATATATTGTGACTTGTGCTGTTTAAATTAAGAACATTTGAAGTTTTTTCAAGTTTAATTGGCAAAAACAAAATCATATTTATTAAAACTGAAGTGTGTGTGCTGTTGTGAACTGCACACATTTCAAACGTTCATTATCAAAAATGCTTTTACTTGTTTGTTGCCTTTTCCATTGCCAATTAAATTATGTTTTTTTTACACGACGCCATACAAAAGTTATTCAAACTGCTCTAAAAGATTCACTTACTTTTACTATTTATTCCATATTGTTAATTTTTTGTTTCACTATTAGCAACCGCTGCTGACTTCACACCAGCATAACAGCGTAAAGAAAGCATGATATCTCAAGTAAATAATTAAATACATTACTGAAAAGAATTTGTTGACTTATCTGCTTAAAAGCAAATAAATAATATGAAAGTAGACGGTAGACAATTGTTAAGAGTCAGTGTTGCCAAAATTAAACAAAAACAAAAAAGTACAAATGTTTTTGATAACAAACCTGTGCGTGACAATACAAAAATTAAATACTATTGTAAAGTATAAAATTTAAAAACTGGATTTTGTGTACTTTGTGTTTTCTTAGTTTTACGCGTTTGAAACCTTGAAATACTAGTTTAGAGGGTAATATTGTTATCTTACAGAAAGTAATCCGTCGAAATAGCAGTCAGTTAATTAATATTCCAAAGCAATAAATTTAGTTCAAAAAACGCCGAAATAATAAAAATTTTAATTATTTTTAGCAAATTTAAAATTCCATAACAGTTTATTGCAGATAAGCATAAGTATACACCTAATTCTATGGTCCTCGAAAACTCCCGTAAAAAAAATCGTATAGAAAAATCTTGACGGGATTGGTTTCACAAACAAATTAAATATCAGGAAAATAAGATAAGTATGTAATTTAAATTCATATTGCTTCATACACATACAGTACAACCTTCATAATCCGAACAGATATAGTTTCAACTACTGTCCGGATTAGTGGATCGTCAGGACTACAGTTAAAATGAAATTTTTAACGCAATTCATAAATGTACATATGTATATATAATTTATTTTTGTTACCGAAAAGAAAAATACGAATTCATTTGTATATAATTTGTTTACAGAAAACATAAAGAAACATACTAAAGTGACAAAAAATATTCATTTTGAAAAATAAAAATTTTTATGTAATTTGTCAGCTCTATTTTTAAATTCTTTTAAAAATAAAGTATCCTTATCTGTCGCTTTGGTTTGTTCAGCCCATAAAATATCTTTTGAAAACAGTTCGCCACGCAAATTTTACTGAGAAAAAAGAACACTGTCCGGACTATAGAGGAAAATTTTTTAAACTGTCCGAAAAATTTAAATGTCCGTATTACTGGATAGTCCGAATTAGCGAGTGTCCGGATTACTGAGGTTGTAGTGTATTTTATTAAAAAAAAAACAATAGAAACAACAGTTCATTTAGAAAAAGAAATTACAAAAATCATAAAACTTAAAAACATATAAAAATTAATTTTTACTGCCTGTTTTTGAAAACAAAATTGTGAGTGAGAATTAATATTGAAAACAACAATAAAATACGAAAATTTGTTTTTGTTTTCAATATAAATTTTCACTCATAATTTTGTTTTCATTTTCTAAAAACAGGCATTTAATCAGGGGACAAATCACGGCATTCGATATCGAGTAAAATCCCATACAACATTTTTTGAAGTTGTATGGAAATTTTACTCGATATCGAACGCCGTGATTTGCCCCCAGTACTACTTTCTGATAACCACATTCGTTTACGAGAGACATCAGCTTCATCGCTAGAAATATTTATAATATTATCAAGAAAATTACCCATTAATAATTTCATATCACGTTGAAATGTTGCGGCTGTTTCTTCATTACGATCGTGCTTGCGAAAATTATCGCCCAATTTTCGAGTCCTTTAACTATTGATGCAGTGAGGATAGGAACCTCTTCGTCACTGCCATCAATTTCTTTGGTATCGGGTGTATGAAGGCAAGTGCCTTATAGAACAATAATTCGACAATATCTGCATACGATAAATCATGAAAGCCTTCTCCTCCAACATCATGAGCTATTGCTATGATATTGGAATACTCAAACGTGTAAAAAGGCACTGGACTGATATTTTCAACGCAATCTAGCCAAACTCACAGAGCCAAATTACTCTCCAACTGCATTTAAATAACTATGATTCTTTTTAATTTTGATAGCGCTAATCCAGCATGTTTGATACAGTGGATAATAGAAAATTTCTTCCAAGCATTTTCCACATTTTTAGACCGCGTTAAATCAAAACAAATCGCTTAAAAACACAGTGAAATACTTGTTTGAAGTCGCTCTAAATCAAATTCGTATAAAAAAAATATTTTTTATGTTCTAATTTTATAGAATACAATATGCTCATGTTTTTGTAAGCTTGTACATTATTTGTGTTTGTAATTATTTAGTAAAGATTGTGGCAATTTGTTTTGAACTGAAATTTCGTTCAAGCTTTAGTGTCTCAGAAACTCGCTGTAAGTTTCTACACTTCCAAGTCTTCTTAGTACACAAGTACTACATACAAGTGGTCACAAGAGTGACTATGAAAGTAGGAAAAACTGTGAACTTACTGTCTACTTAAGCCTTCATCAAGCATAAATTTACTATGTATAATAAGTACTACATTGATTTTTCTACAATCAACATTAATAGTGTCCGACCGAACGTTCGGTTTCGGTGTGTTTGCTCAGCAAAAGTTTATGTTCGGTTGATTTTCGGTGTTCGGTAAAATTTTTGTTCTTAATTATGCCCGATTTTGTAAGTTTGGTAGAAATAACATCAGAAATGAAATGAATAAAATATATTATTTTACGTAACAAAATTTAGGTTTTCCATGGTGGGCTGGTTATAAGGTTATCTGCGTGTGTAATTATTTATATCGAAAACAATAAAATATATAAAATTTAATTTTTATTCAGTGTATTTTACTGTGTGCAGATAACCTGATAACCAGCCTACCGTGAAAAACCCAATTATTTTGATTTCATTGAAGTAATTCCATATCAAGTAAGTGCCCTTAATCCTTTGCAAGTAACTGTATATCATCAAAGATGCACAAAAATGTAACTAAAGAAATGTGATTGTGTAAAATATTAAAGTCCAAAAAATGCAATGTTGTCAAAATAAAAGGGTTTTATATGCATGTGTTAATTTTTTGTTCTATTAAATACGAGTAAATAAATAAATCACAAAAATTAATGTTTCTATTCAATAAAAAAAAATCCTTTTCATGATCAGGCTCGGTTTGAAAAATCTATCAAAGATCGGGCTCGGATTCGTTCTGGCACTAAAAATTAGAGACGGGATCGTGATTAATTTTACTTTGTGATTACGAGATTCCGTAATTGAATTTTTTGGAAATTTTTGGAAGCTGTGTTATTCTAGTTCTACGGATACCAAAGGGCGGGTCCTTGCTCTAAAGCTATCTTTACACTGTCTGAGTTCTCATCTGATTTATATTATTTAAAAAAAACTTGTTATGAAGGTAACAAATTCAAGCAGAAACCGCTGATGAAAGGAATTATTTATGTATCTCAGAAAGAATTCGAAAATTGCACTAAAACAATAAATTTTAAATAAAACTTAATGATCAGAAAATGAATCCAAAACAAACAAATTAAGCATGAATGCATTTCTTGTTCTATTTGAATTGATTTGCACTTCCGTTTAAATTTTAGAAATAATTGTAAAGGGTGTAGATAATTCGATACCGCCAAAATGTCATTGCAACTTGTTTAAGTGAGCTGTGGGGCAGCATAAGCAGTATCAACGACAAGTTGTTTATCACAAGTAGTAGTCAACTGTGCACTTATTGCAGACACTTAAGGGTTATTTTTCAAACACTTTATACAATTTGAAAACTTACTTACGATTTAGATGGCCAAGTTTTATTTTGATATGAGTATTTATTTTTTTTTTTTTTGTTTTGTTAAGCAAAACATTTAATACTTTTAGAAATTTTAAGCTGATTAGGACAATATTGCATCAAGCATACATAAAAACGCATTAGAGAAATTCAAGACATATTTTACAACTTATAATTTTAAACTTTTCAAAATATTAGCTAATTTATCTACATAATATGGAATAAAGGCAACAAAGATGAGTGTGAAGGAAAACATTTATTTGACTTCAATGGTGTCAAATTCTCTATGGATTAAATTAGTTGAAACAAAAACTTCCATTTAAATGGTGTCAATTTTATTCGACTTTATGTGTAGTTGTAATATAAAGTATGGATATTTTGGTATTTTCTTATAAATTTCAATTTTCAAATTAAAAAACAAAAAAGAGAAAAACGATAGAAAAAATCAATAAATTAATTATTTAATTCTGCAGCCACATGTTCAAGTTTTTTTCCCAAGTTTTTCACACATACTGCTTATTAAAATTCATTTATATTGAAAGCGCTGACGTAGGCTGCACTCCATTTTAAAGCAATTTTATTTTTCATAATGTCATCGTCAAGAAAACAGCATCAAATGTTTGCTTTATACATCAAACAACATTATTACTTTTATTCACAAACATATTTAATTATTTGATTTTAATTAGTAGTTTTAAATTGCGGCAGAGTATTTGTAAAAAAACAAAAGTATGAGTGCATTAGTAAAAAAGTGTGAGTGTATTGAAACTTGATAGGCAAAAAAATGTTGTTCTTAATTTTCAGGTCCATAAAGTAGCTCAGAGGAGAATTGCAGTGACGTAAACGGCGGAAAACTATCAGATGTACAACAATTTGCTAGTTGTAAATACTAGAGCCCTGCATAAGCACTCTTAAACATGTCTTTAAAACATTTGTTTCGTTTGAAACACTTTCGCAACAATGTTGCGATGCGCATAAACAGTGCAACTACGAATATCCGGACAGATATACTTTTAGGCTCTGTCGGATTAACGAGTTGTCCGGACTATAGCTAAGTACTCTGTTCAAATTTGCGAAAAATGTTGAGCAACATTGATTATTTTTTTTTTGAAAATTTTGACAATTAGCCAGTAGTGACAACACTACGATTTAGAAGAAATTTAACGTTTTTATTGCCTTTAAGTAAGCAACATTGTTTTTGTTATGTAAACAAAAACCATGTGTGAAAACAAATGGAGAACAAAATAATTTTAAGAGCTTGTGCTGCAACGTATCAATTAATGTAAATTGCAGCTGCTGCGGAGGAGCTCTTTGAAGACACACGTTCTCATTCAATCCCATACCTTCATTTTATGTTATTTTCACACTATTTTCCATTATTTTAGTTATTTGTGCGCAATAAATTCAATGCTAAGTAAAATCTGATCATCTGTTGTTTGCAATTCCGCACGAAATAAGTGGTGCTTACATTATTTCGCAGTTGGAAAATATGTTGCTAGAAACATGTTGTGGTTAAAAAAATAATGCTGCCAGAAACATTTCGTATGTTTTCAGAAGTTGAACAGAGTACAACTTCGGCCATATTATTTTGCAATTATTTCGCATGAATTTTTTTTATATGGACTTTTGACAGCAGTTCGCACGAAGTGATGAACAGAGTACCCTGCTTATAGGAGGTGAAAATATTGAAATAATCGTAAGTCAATTAAAACATTTGTTTCGCTTGAAACACTTCCGCAACATGTTGCAACAATGGAGCGATGCACATGTACTTAAAAGCACAATTGGAAAAAAACTTTATTTGTGAACTGTGCAGATCCTCATTCATCTGTGTCCTACAAGTTGAAACAAAATTTTATTTCAGTAATGATTCTCTTCAATGTGCATCGCAACATTAATGTTGCGGAAATGTTTCAAACGAAACAAATGTTTTAAATACATGTTTAAGTATGCTTGTGCCGAGCTCTAGTAAATATCTCAATGCTTTCTTATAATTACCCATTTTTACTGACCCTACAACGTTCATTGATTTAACGGCTCAAATACATATTTTTTGGGTGTTTTTTATTTTATTTTATTTCATATTAATTTTTAGTTATCTAAAATATATAATCAGCTATTCTCAACTAAATTATGTTAAATATATTAAAATAAAAAAATGAAATAAACGACAAAATTCAAATTTAAGTAAAATCTATAAATTGTCCCTAATTTTATCTAAAAATAAAACTTATTAATTTTGTTTAATCTGTTTAAACCCAAAAAAATGGAAAAATATTTGGAATAAAAAAATTATTTTATGTTGTATTTTTTTAAATGATTTCAACAAAAGAAACAATTTATTTATAAAATAATCAACCATCCATCGCCTCCATTCATTCATGCATCCATCCATCTATCTATCGCTATCAATTTCCCTTGACAATTATAAAGAAAATAAACAATTTACAAAAACAAAAAGTCTCGACGATGGAAATTAATTTAAAAAATGAAATTTATAAATACATGTACATATGTACATACATATGTATGTAAAAGATTTGCTGTAAATATCTGTAGGAAATTGAACAAGTTGTTTGTGCCTTTTCTGCGGTTGCTATCAATTAGGTGTCAAGAGTTCAGATATTGAGTTTGACAAAAGAAAAAAAACGCCCACAATAAATAATAAGAACTTAAAATTAAAATTCATTGATTTTTGTTGTACTTTCAATACAACATAATCTTAAAATATTTTTAACATTATTTATTTTTTATTATTATTATTTTTTATTATTCACAATCTCTACAATAATGGCACATTTTTTCATATCAGATAAAAAGTTTTCCGGATTTTAAATTTATTTCAACAAGCAGCAACAATGTACGTGATATTTTGTGATAATTTTATGTTTTTCTTTAAATATTATAACATATAATATCGGATTTCTGGTAATAATCCGTTGAGTCTACTCTTATACACATCCATATGTATTAAGACACGCACACTTAGCCAAACAAATCCGACAAAATACAAATAATAATAATAAAATGTGCAGACATAGAGACAGTTTGTGATTTTGATTTGTTTCAAGTATTTGTCTATTTTCATTATCTTTTCTGTTTTCTATGATATTTCTAACCTTTTTGTGATGCAACCATAATAACTATTTATTTAAAATATTTTCTCATGTTGCAAGTAAGTTGGTTTGTACTCATACTTGTTAATAATGCTACTTCTTTTATATGTGTAAAATATACATACATACATATGTATATACTATGTACATGTGAATATTGGATCAGTACTTAAAATAATCATTTCATGAGAGCTTCTGAGTACTTTACAAAACAAACACAGGTGTATGATATACTAAATACTAGCAAAATTAGTGTCAAACCGAAAACGAAGTTTAATTTTTATTTTATTTAATTCATAAAAGCACATACAGTAAAACTCGTTTATAACGAATTCCACGTCCAGCATAATTTGTTCATTATAAGAAAAGTTCTTTACAAGCATGCAAAATAAAAACAACTTTTAACTATGTAAATATGTATGTGTAATATTTATTTGTTTATTTATTTATTTAATTATTTATTTATTTATTTATTTCTTTATTTATTTATTTGTTTATTTATTTATTTATTTGTTTATTTCTTTATTTCTTTATTTCTTTATTTCTTTATTTCTTTATTTATTTATTTATTTATTTATTTATTTATTTATTTATTTGTTTATTTCTTTATTTATTTATTTATTTATTTATTTATATATTTATTTGTTTATTTATTTATTGATTGCACAAAAATGGATACGGTAACTAGACCATTTGTCCATGATGTCATTAGCAGTATTTTAAAAATATGACTATACCCGACCTGTGCCTTCACATAGGAAGTAGCATCGTGGTTGTCAACGAAATTCCACAAGACTATACGGTTATCCGTGGCAAATCAGTCAACCAGCGCGAGCGAGACGAAAAACTCTCGAAGGCCAAACAACATACGCAAGCCTGACCTGACTTAAGAAATAATTACGATGACGCGAGAGCTGTTCTTCAGCCCAGAGCTGCTTAACGACTTTTTGTATAATATATATTTGTGCTTTTATTTTATTACAATGTACATATTATTACATCTGTCTATTTCATTAAAAACTCTTATTTTGTGACATTTTAAAACGGTTTTAAGAGATTGGAAGTTTTTCCATAAAAATGTAAAATTACGATGTGCGATCATGATACAATAAACAAGGCAAATCCGTTAAAACAGCTGATCGCTTATGGTACATTTCTTAAATGTCAAACTTAATATGAAAAAACTTAAACCACATTTTTAATGTATAGAATTTGTTTGACAGCCAGAAAATGTAAATGTTGTTGTTGTACTAAAGTGCTTAACTCGTTTATTATATCATGGTTGTCATTGTGTTCATATTCTTTTGAGTTCGTTAAAATGGTAAACATTTATGAAATTAAAGGCCTCATTAGTTTTTGCCTTTCGTTTCCGTTCTGTACCGTTCTTTTCTGTAGAAAATATTTTTCAATTACATGTTCTCTGAAAGATTCCTTTTGTTTTTAAAAGGAAAAGAAAACCAAAAGAAAAACATTGAAATTGTGAACAAAAAGTTCTGGTAAAAATTATTTTGTTTGAATAAACTCAATAAAAAAAAACAAATTAACAATTAAAAAATTAATATTTTGTATGATTCTGACTCTGAACTTTCGGATGTGAACGATGCATGTAATTGTAGGAATGAGTTTTAAAGTTGTGCGAAATGTTTTTTATTTGTCAAAAATATATAAATCAATATATTATCTTGAATTAAAATGAAAATTTTTTACTTTTAACAAAAAATGTGTAATATTTGGCACCATAACAAACTAATACATAATCACTCCTGGGTGTCAGTTGACGTTGAATTCTATTTTCTACAAATTTGTCAGCAATATAACGAAAAAGGAACAACAACCCACACACACAGATTTTCAATTGAACAAAAAGAAAACAGCTGATTCATAACAGAACAGAAATAGTTTGTTAAAAACAAATAGTTTGTTAAAAACAAGGATTCGTTATCAGCATATTCGCTATAATGAAGGATTTTTGTATGAAAATGATTGCGAAAATGTCGGAACTTTGGAATTAGTTCGTCGTTACAATCAAGGATTCGTTATAACCGAGTTCGCTATAAACTAGTTTTACTATATCAGCAATAGTTACATATAAATGTTTTTGAAATCAATTAGCTAATTAAATTTACTGACAAAAATGCACATTAAAAAGTATGTTCAGAAAAAAGTAATTCAGAGGCCAAATCACGGCACGGCATTCGATATCGAGTAAAATCCCATACAACATTTTTTGAATTTGTATGGAAATTCCGCTCGATATCGAATGCCGTGCTTTGCCCCCTGGACACTATTTAAGTATTTTGGGAATTATTGCAATCAAATCTTGAACTTGACTGTCGGATTTTGAATACAAACTTGAAACGTTTAAAAAACGTGTCATTTTACAAAATTATGCCATAAACAATATTTATAAAGTATTGCTTCATTAATTTACTCTTTAAAAGATTCATTTTTAGCCGGTGCTTTTTTCAGACATATTATCTATTATTTAATCATAATTTTCTTGAAGTGCACTTTCTAAAAAAGTGCTCTTGTAAGGTAATTTTTTTGGAAAGCTGCCTTTTTTATATCTATTTTTGAATACCTACATTTTTAAAAGTTTATTTTTATACAACGTACAATTTTTTTAAAAGGTACAGATGTAAAAAAGCACTTTTTTCAATTTGTTATTTTACTTTTATTAAAATGTAATTTTTTAAAAGGTACTTATTTAAAGGGAATGAATGTGTGTACTTAGTAAAAAATAGAGCTTCCATAGAAGTATGTTTGTAAAGGAGAGAATCATTACTTACTTACACTTCCGCAAATCTGTTTGGAGAAAAATTTATGCCTTATTTTTATATGCAGACATCCCACATTCAAGCGGAACAATTTAAATTATAAATTGTCACTGATTTGAAAGTTGTTGTAATACAACAAGCTAGAAAAGGCTTAAGGCCTCATTAGTTTTTACTTTTCGTTGCCGTTCTGTGCCGTTCTTTTCTGTAGAAAATATTTCTTGCTTACTTGTTCTGTGTCTGAACTTTCGGATGTGGACGATATAATTATAGGATTGAATTTTGGAAATGTTTGCAAAATGTTTTTTACTTGACAAAAATATATAAATCTTTCATAATTTGAATTAAAATAAAATATTCTGGCTTTTAAAACAAAATTTGTAATATTTCATTCCACAAAAAACTAATACATACAAACTCTTGGCTGTCACTTAACGTTGAATTCTATTTTCAACAGAATAGTCCGCAACAGAACAGAACGAAAAGTAACAACAAACCACACATACAGTTTTTCAATTGAACAGAACCAAAACAGCTGATTCGTAACAGAACAGAACGTACAAACTAATTCTGCCTTTAAGGGCTGTCGCTCTTTACATATTTCGAAAAAGCTAAATAAATTTTACTGTCTAGTTTTTTAATGGGCGCTTTTTACAAAAATTCTGTTTTAAAATGTATGTACTTTTTTGAACAGTTGTTTCTGAGAAAATACTTTTTCATATATTCTCTTTTAAGGAATTTTTTAAGGTCCTTTCAACACTTGCTTAAAGCCTACTTATTTATAATTAACTGTTTAGAGGTATTTTCAGGAAATAAAATTTATTTTGTTATTTATTTTGCCAATGATATTATTCTTTTAAATGTATGTGCATTTGTTATTTGCTTTATGATACTATGCTGGTTGTTATAATCAACATTTAACGTCTAATAGTAGAAGCTTATGACGTCCTTGAAAATTTAGCTTCTGTCTGTCTGTGTCTTAAGACGTCAACAGAATAACAGAATGTAGACATAAGAAAGAAACAAACCACAATCTGGCATTTCATGTTAACTGGCATATGTTTTTATTGGCCGTTGATTATAACCAATATTTTGATGAAAAAAACAATTAGAAAACGGAATACATTTTGTAATCGTAGAAGTAATTTTTTGGACATACATACATACTGTTTTAATGTTTTTTTTCCTTTATTTGAATTGGATGTGGGTGTTGTGGCTGTTTACGATACAAGATAGTTTTTTTTAATGTATTTTTTGTATGAAAATATTTTTTCCTAACACGCCCTAAGTGACATAATAAATACAAAATATACATATACATATATGTATGTATATGTATGTACATGTGCATAAGTACGTATAAATTAGAGTTTGCTAATGTTAATTTTATGTAGCAGAAGTATTTTAATCGATGAAAGAGGGTTATGAGGACCAAGAATTTGAAAGTTCGTATTTGTTTGTGAAATATTGCAGGACAGTTTGAAAGTATATTTTTATAGTCTTTGGAGGCATGAAATATGCAGTAACATTAAATTTTGTTACGAGTCTTATAAATGTGAAAGAAATAATATGGTCGCCAATTTTTAAGCATAAAAATTATTTTAATAATTAGCACCTCACGAGGTAAAATTTTAAAATTTTAGGCTTTATGTAATTTTCTTTTTATTGGGCTTTTAAGGTCATGGTCATGATATATAAAAATAAAAGATTATTTATTATACTTCATCCTACGTTTCGTTGGAAATTCCCAATTTCCTCAGGGCTGTTTTTTATTTAGTCTAGTAACGTTTAATAAAAATATGAAAATACAATATAAGTAAAACATAAGTAAGCAAACAACAAATTATAAATGCTTTATACAAACAACTATTTTACTTACATTTAATCTTAATTTTTACTTATATTTAAATTTACTTTTGTTTTCACATTATAAAAATAAAATACAAAAAGAAACAAACAAAAAACCAAAGTCAAATTAAAAATTATTTTAAAGAATTGATAATAATTGTAAGAGAGTTTGGTTTTTTAAAATAATTTTTTATAAATAAAAGTCATAAAATATCAAAGATAAAAAGCACTATTTATTTAAAAAAAAACCCAATTTTTTCCTTAAAATGGGTCAAAATTGACCCGTAGACCGTATGAATGTTAAAGGATAATGAGGCACGACGAGCTGCTTTGCATGTGAAAAAAAAATAATAAGACTATTTGTTGGGAATATTTTAATTACAACTAATTTTATTTTTATCTTGTTAGGGGCTCTTTCCCTCAAAAACTAATAATTTACTAAATAAGTAAACTATTTGTTTCATTCACAACTTATTGTATGAGTTGTAGGTTGCGTAAATCTATATAAAAATAAAATATATGCACAACTTACAATACATTGAATTGCATGTGAATTACACAATTATTACTTATTAAAAATATATTTGCTCAAATCAAAACATATTGCATGAGTTGTAAGTTGTACAAATATTGTTGGTACTTTCTATATAAACATTTGCTTAGAAATATATACAAATAACAACTCTTACAATTTTACTTATTCAGTAAAATATTGGTTTTGGGAAAAAGCTCGTTAAAAATTAAAATAAACAATAATAGTTCGAAACCAAACCCTTCTGTTATTAATATTTTCCCATTATTGATCTACATACGTATTATTTTCTCATTCATTTGTCATTTCAATTTTCAGGCAAACAGTTTAATAACGAACAAAACTGTTATTACTTTTATATATTGAAATACCAATTTCCTCTGCTGTGCGCTGTGCTGTTCAGTATGTTGTTCTGTTTAAATTCAAAACCCTTACAAAAACAAACATAAACTGAATGCACATGAACTACTCCAAAAGTTATATTTGCATAACACACTTTAACTAAACAATCTGAATAAGTGAAACAAAACAAAAACGTCTACTGTAACTACATATTCTTGAACACATATTTATATTAGCATGAATAACTAGGACACACCAAACGAAGCATAATTTCAATATGTGTAAAAATGCGAAATAAAAACTCTCAAAAGAATAAATTCAACGTGAACAAACTTTTATTTTACTTTTGTTTATTAAATCTTTGTCGCAAAAATCTACATCTAAATATGTTTTATTCAAATTTCAAATATTTTCTACAGTTAATTTTAAATTGGTGTAAATAGTACACGTATGTATGTACGAGTATGCTTTGCACCAGCAACGAAAATAGGTTAAACTTGCCGGGAAATTCGTACACCAGTTGGAAGGAATTAATATAAATTTTGGTAATTATTTTTTTTCGTCAGCTTGGAAGAATAGAGTTTTAACTATGATTCAAATAATTTCGGCTAAAGCTTTTGAAATGTTTTTGTGTAGAAATTTTATAAGGAAACTAAGTGACTATTCGAAAAAAAAATTAATTAAAATAGTAAGTGCCTGTTCGTCGATATCGAAGGAAAATTTCCTTTCGAATTATTACATTTTAAATAAAAACAACCTTTAAAATTTTGTTTTTGTTTTAAATGTAATTATACGACAGAACATTTTCTTTCGATATCGGCGAACAGGCAGTAAATTTTAAATTTCAAAACTACATACATATATTATTGCAAGTATAAAAGGGGCATAAGAAAATTAAATTTTTTCTCTCCAAATATTCACATATCATTCACATTAACAAGTTTTTATTTTTAATTTAAAACAAAAGAAAATTAGAGTTACTTCTAAATTGCTTATTTATATTTAAAAAATTTAATTTTTATTTAACATTGTATGTATGTATTTTATAAATAGATTCATATATGCTTTCTTCTGTAACTTATGATTTATATTCTCTTTCTGCTTTTTTTCTTTTTTCTTCTCTTTTTATTTTTCGGTTGCTTTTAATATAATTTGCATTTTTGATTTTGCTGTATTGCAACTTTAGAAATGTTAAAACATTGGCATCATCATCAAAGCTTAGGCGATCATTGTAGGCAATTGGATTCAACTTAAGGATAAAACGGCATAATCATCAACGTCATTTCACATCATTATCATTGTATGAACTCCACAACAGCGTTTAAACAACTTAAAATAATTTTAATAATTTAAATTGTATAAAAATTATTTCATTACTGTTCGGCATCTTAGAAAAGAAAATTAAATATAAAAGGAAAAAAATAGAAGAGTTGCGGAAACAACGGCTGCTAAAAATCATTGAATAGCTCTATAAGAAAAATAACTAACCAAAGGCATACACAAACTCTAGACATTCCATAATTCCCAGCCCACAACTAAGTGTTTCTTAAAGCTCTCCTCTAAATATATTTTAGAGGAGTTTCTTGGAATGTTGGAATATCCTCAACGATTTACGCGTAATATCCCCGAACCCTCAACAACAACACAAAGCAATACACATCACAATCATCATTTACATCATCAGCAACCACAACCACTGCCACATCAAAACTTTCAACTGCAACAACAACAACAACAACAGCAACATATAGTTGTGGGCTCACATTATCATCCACATTCGCAACAACAGGGATCGTATCCAACAACGCCAGCATCGCCGGCCCATCAACCGCGCTGTCCACAGCCACCACAGCATCAACGCAACTTATCGACTGCGTCTTCCTGTAGTGCTCAACATAAAAGTGTCACCTTTAGTCAAGTAACAACTTCTAATAGTGGCGATTATAGTGCCGGCAGTAGTAGTGGCAATTCTAGTTGTGGTGGTCAACAATCAATGGCGGCCAATATGAAGCACGGTAAGAACTTAAATCTTGTTAAGCAAATGGATTTCTTTTTTTTCTTTTGTTTAACTAAATATTTAAAATAATTTTGAGATGACTTTGACGAAGAAGATCGATCATATCTTCTTATCAACTTCATTCTCATAACAAATTTCTCAAACTACATATGTATACACACAATCATACATATTTATGATATCAACTTTTAAAACTTTTTAGGAAAATCACAAGAAGACGTTTGCTACGTTGTAGCCAAATACGATTACGCTGCTCAGGGAGCTCAAGAATTGGATTTACGAAAAAATGAACGTTATTTACTATTAGACGATTCCAAACATTGGTGGCGTGTACAAAATAATCGTAATCAATCGGGCTATGTGCCTAGTAATTATGTAAAAAAAGAAAAACCATCATTATTTGATAGGTAAGTGATTATTAATAATAACAATTATATCTATAAAATAATCTTAAACTACCAACCCTACTAATCCAAAATTGTTTTTCTTTTTTATTTTTTCCCCCCGTCATTTAGCTAAGCTTACTTGTTTCTAATTTGATTTTATTTATATATGATTATTGAAGTAGAAATTTTTATTTGTTTTATTCTAAAATATTATTTTCTATACGAAATTTTTATGTTGCTGTTTAAAAATTTATTTGAAATTACTCGTTTAAACCACAAGTGTTAGTTATGTGAAATCTTTATTAAAATCCTGCCCCCTAATTTTCATGTGATGTAGGTTGTATGTTGATGTTGTGTCGCCCTCTTATATTAAAATAATAATAATATTACTAAATTTTTCATCGCTTTGTTTGTATTGTAGATTACTATGATATTTCTACAAACTTTCTCCTCTTTATCAACATTTTACTACTTAGAGCCCTTTTCCACGGTCAAAGTTTACTTTGCAAAGTCTTGTGTTTGTTGGTGACAAGGGAAAGAAGAAAGGGGGTGAGTACACACTTTGCTGTACTCTACTTCGTTCGTCATTTACACATACTTGTATTTGGTTGCATGTATGTGTTTCGTTTACATGTTCATCCAACAAACGAACACAAAATTTTTCAAAGCAAACTTTGCGCGTTTAGAAACGAAACAAAGTTTAAAAGAAAATTTAAAAGACTTTGTCAAAGAAAACTTTGATCGTGGAAAAGGGCTATAAAGAAGTTTAGTTTGAACAAAATTAGAGTCTGTTTTTTCAGAGTACTACATTTCAGTAGTAAAATGCTCTTTGAATGTTTTATTGCTTTAGAAATTGTACCACTTATTTTTATTAAAGATATAATTCCTGAACAGAAGCCTACAACATACTACATTTCTGTTGCACCATGTATGTATGAATTTCCTACTAAAAAGAAAAAATTGCCCCGAAGGGACCATCAAAAACAATATACACATGCAAATATGTAAATATATTTTCTTTGGTAGTATTGTTTTAGTGACGTTAAAGAAATGTCCCTTTGTTAGTCTAATTTGCCACAGAGTCGTCCGTATTTACGAGTATGTATGTGCATACTCTTACTTACTTACATATAAAAATGTTTGTACGACATTAGTGTTATTTAATGAACTCGCGTAGCTCGAAATAATCATTAAAAATCCTCCCTTAATATTTATTGCATTGTATTATTCACTCATCTACATATGAATGGGTATTATTTACGTAATAATAAGTAATATAAAAATAACGTTCGTTTATGATAACATATGTGCAGACATATACATATATTTATTTATTATTTTTTGTTATGTACTTTTGCGATGTCAGTGTTTTGTTTTGAAGCACTTCTTTATATAGAACTAATATAATGATTTGAGTGAGAGGCAATTAAATGTCCAATTTATTTCAAAGACTGAATGAATGAAAGGCACATCGAGAAAAATTTCAATATCATTTCAGAATATAAAAGATACTTACAACAATTAAAATAGTTAGATTGTTTATTACTTTTCACATATTTTTAATAATATATTTTATAACAACAAAATATTTTTGAGGGACTTACAAAATATTATCCAAAATATAATGATATGAGAGGCAATCAAATGTCCACTTTATTTCAAAGAATGAAATATCATTAGATTGTTCACATATTTTTAACAAATATTTTACAAAATTGCTGAAAATCTGCTTTCCCAAATTTTGCAATATTTTTAATAGAAAGTTCTTTGGAGGTTGTTTGGATGAGTGTTTAACCTACATAAATATGCATTAAAAATTTAATCTTGCTAAAAAAATACTAATTAGGCAAATTTTCTTGGCGCAAGTCTGATTTTGTGCGTTGTTTTCTTCCCAAACATGTCCATGCAACTGTAGAAGGCACTCAGTGCTTTCTTTTCTCTTTCGTGCATGTTCTGCTTGTAGGAAAATGTTCTTAAATCCAAAATTGGATGGACAGACACACATCGTTAATTCGTTTAGTAGAATTTTTACAGATGAGATATCGAACTTCAATAAGGGTTTTTACATAAAAAAATAATAATAATATAATAATAATGAACGCATAATAAATTTTACCAAATTAAAATATCAACATAAAAGTGAACTTTTATCAAAGTATTAATCTATTTTATATATTTGCAAATTACTATAATAAATATTCTCCTTTATTTTTAGCATAAAGAAAAAAGTGAAAAAAGGGTCAGGCTCAAAAACTTTACCCAATTGTTCTCCATCAAGACAAATCGAAAGTCCAACAATGTCGCGAAGACTACCCCCAGATCCATCAGAGGCTATTGGCTCAGCAATTGTTAAATATAATTATCAAGCCCAACAACCGGATGAACTGTCACTAACCAAGGGCACACGTATACTTATATTGGAGAAATCGAATGATGGCTGGTGGCGAGGACAAAGTGGTAATGCCGTGGGCTGGTTTCCAAGCAACTATACAACTGAAGATTGTGATAATGATGGTGAAATCCATACATACGCAATGGCTGAAAATGTATTAGATATAGTGGTAAGACTGTTGCATTCAAAATTACATTACGAATATTGTGGGCCATTCGGGGAACCGAGCCGACGAAAACAAGAACAAATTCTCAAAAATTACTTTCGGTTTCTATACATTATACAAATAAAATGGGACAATTTGTTCGTGTTCCTGTATCTTTTATGGGCGGTGGTGCATTTTGTATGAAAAACAAAAATAGATTTTTGAATTTTTTGGATTTTTATTTCCCATATGAACTTTCAACTGTTGACGCGTTTTCCCTAATAGAGCTCATTGAAGAAAAATAAGAATTCAATTATAATTATAACATTAGGGCGTCTCATATGAATATTCAAAAACAAAATGATTTATTCTGCTCCCCGATTTCTTTTCTAATACAACGTTCATTTAATGTTATTTTTATTCGAATTCAGAAAGGTATTTGGAAATTTAAAGTAATTTATTCAGCCTTGAGTTCCTTAATGCAAATTATTAAACAAAATTATATACTTTTTTTAAGATAGAAATAAATGAAAAGCTATTTAATTACCACAACAAAACAAGCATGTTGTTTTCGAAGGCCACAACGGCCTTCATCAGCCGTCATATGTTTGTTTTTAGCACTTCTTAGATGGATTTTAATTTTAAACTATGTAGAATGTATTTAGGATATCCCAGAAAACTACTTTTTGTTTTATTAAATAAAAAAAATGAAAATAATTGATTTTTTCCATAAAATAAAAAAAGCTCTTGTTTTTATTTTATATTAATTTCCTATTTTTTATACTTGTAGGTGGCTTTGTATAGCTTCAACTCAAATAATGATCAAGAATTATCATTTGAAAAAGGCGATCGTCTAGAAATTGTTGATCGGCCTGCCTCAGATCCTGATTGGTATAAAGCTCGAAATAATCAGGGTCAAGTCGGTTTAGTTCCACGCAATTATTTACAAGAGTTAAATGATTATTTGGCCACGCCATATCGTAATAATGGTGGGGCAGCGGGCAATGGTAGTGCTGGTAATGGAGGCGGCAGCATTGGCGGTGGTGCAAATGCAAATGGTGACTCAATCGATCGTAGAGCTGATGGTATGCCGCAAAATTCACCACCACCCATGGAAAGGCCAAATCTTGCCGGCAAATCATGGTATTATGGAGCTATAACACGCAGTCAATGTGATACGGTCTTAAACCAACACGGTCATGATGGTGATTTTTTAATACGTGACAGTGAAACTAATGTAAGTATTAAAAAGATGTGCTCAGTATAAGAAATTATAATTTTAAATGAACTTTTAACAATTATTTGCTTAGATGGGCGACTACTCAGTTTCTCTGAAGGCTCCGGGACGCAATAAACATTTCCGTGTTCATGTGGAAAATAGCATGTACTGCATAGGCCAGCGTAAGTTTCATACTTTAGATCAACTTGTAGACCATTACCAAAGAGCGCCCATCTATACAAATAAACAGGGTGAGAAATTATATTTAGTACGACCGTTACCTAAAGCTAATGGTACGTAAATTATTTAATATATAAGAAATATATAAACCTCAATCACCCACATTAACATCAAAGGTGGTTTACCGCAACCCAAAAATGAATGAAAGAATGAACTTTTTTCATGACTAAACCTTGAAACGAAAAATATACATATTCATAACATACACGGAGATACCATTTACCAATTACGCTAAATATGTTGTCACAATATCACCTTTGAAGAAAATAAAAAAATGTAGTTTTTCAGAACAAACAACCATACAAAACTTCATATTTATATACATACATGCATACCTACATTCATTAATACATATAAAAAACAAAAAGCTACACAAGGCGTAAAATATATTTAAAGAAAACATAATTGTCAAATTACATTTTACATTTATAGCTATTTATACACAATGTATAAATAACGAATGTAATTATATATTTTTCTTTGATTTTATTACTCATTTTTCTATGAACTATTGTACTTCTCGTATTTCTCTACAAAACACATTTAATCAATGTGTTATTTTGTGTAAAACTTATTTTTTTCCAAATCAAAAATAAGTTCCTTGTTTGTATCAATCATTTACATTCAACAAATTAAGTTTATATACGGACTTCTCTTAATCACTTTTTGTGCTTAATCTACACAAAATCAAAGAAAATATATATAATTATACAAGATTATTTATGCGCATACTACAACAATATATTTAATATATTAAAAATAAATTAAACCGAGAAAAACTTAAATTTTTTGCTAATTCAGCTTAAAAGCGTGATCATTCTAAAAACATTACGAAATGAAAAAAACGTCATCTTTAAAATGCGATTTGAAATTTAAACGAAAAACAAATTAAAACTTTTCTAAATAAATACCAGAAAAATGTCAAACATAAACGTTTATATATAAAAGATATAAATTTACATATTCATATAGGATATAAATTTAATAAATACACCCTCTCCTCTACCATCAAATATCCAACATCATAGAAATCCCAATTTTATATATACATATATAAATATTAACTTATAATTACTTCTATAGTGAAAAACATTAAACATATAAATCACTCAACACTCTCATTTATAAGTAAATTTAAAGTTATAGATTTCTTTTGCATATATTAATATAATTTAATTTAGTAATAGATTTACTTATTTTGTTTTATTTAATTTATAGGCTGTTTTTTGTTTGTAAAATTTTTTGAAATACAAATATAACTTCCCTTTGTCTTTACATAGTAGTATACAATTAGAAATAAATATCTTCATAAAGGAATTCTATTTTAATTGAAAGCAAATAAAAACAAATTAAATTTTTGAATACATCTCAATTCATTTCTATATTCTTAAATATAAAAAAAAGTCTGAATTTTTTTTTCTTTGATGTGAATATATGCATCCTTATTTTAAACTTTTACGAAAGCAGAACAAACCTTTGCTCCTATTGGGCAATCCGATTCGACTGAAAAATGTATAGAAATCACATTATTCGTATTACATATTAGGTGAATTCACAAACGTGTTCTAACTATATTATCGGTAGTACGTGCTAAAGTAAATAATTAATCTCGAAGTTACTTCGTTTTTTACACTAAAAGCAATTCATCCCACATATATGTGCACGAAACTTTTCGAACATTGTACGAAATACTTGGTCATTTTGCACCACGAAAGTCCTTGGTACAATATACGAAATTTTCGTTTACAAAAAAAATTAAATAATTAATTAGAAGACAAGTATGCCCTCTACTCAGCCAGCCATTGCGGATTTATTCTTTAAGGGCTACAAACTTCTTTTGATGCACTTACATCTAAAAACAATGTGTAAATGAATGAAAGAATTTATTTTTATATTTAAAATGTTATATTTAAAAAAGAAAAAAATAGACCGGATTTACATAAGACAAATTTTCTTGCCGCAATTCGGATTTTGTGGGAAAGTGAAAAAATAAAATATACTTTTTGTTTTCTCTTTCTTTCTCATTACAATTCTTTCATCTTAAAGCCACACCTAAATAAAAGCGTTTAGCGTCACTAGCAACGGGGCACGTATTTTCAATACCTTCAGGTTACATGTTGCTAACGCGACGCTTAACGCTCTGTTTTAGGTATGGCTTTTGCGTTCGTAAAAATATTTACTAACATTTAATTCATCGTTATTCGTTATTTATAGATTGGAAAAAATTAGAGTGAAAAATAAAGAAAGAGATATAAAAGCAGTTGCGAACTTTTTTTGTTTGCTGTTTTTGACATTCGAACTTAGTTTTCCAAGCGAATTTAATAATTTTTGTAAATAAAATGCTTTTAATTCTTGTGGTTTATAGAACAGGCATGTTACATTTTCAAATAAAAAGCGTTGTCAGGTATAACTAAATAAACTCCTATACATTGAAAATGTTTTTTTAACGTTTCAAGATAAAACGACTATATCATATATAATCAAATGCGGACTCGCTAGCAACACTTTTCAACTAAGAGATATGCCAAACCGAAAAGCCATCTGTTGATCCATCATAAGAAAGTTTCAATAAATTATTAAAATATGCTGCCGATATACTCTTAAAACTGAAATATGCAATTAATGATGTCAGGGGCAAAATATACATTAATAAATCGATGCAATACTCATAAAAATTTCTGAAACTTGCACAAGATAAAATGCAATTGCATATTTGCGGCTTCCGTAGTCATAAAGGAAACAAATTTATAAAATGTTTTTTTTTTCGAAACGAAATTAATTTCGATTTTGTTTTAAAAACAAAAGTTAACAATAAAGTTATGGTATTGCCATTTTTTTGTCACATCTTAGATTAAAATTAGTCGATTTCCTGGATTGTGGAAAACGCGCTTAAAATCATTGAGAATGAATTATGCAAGCAAAAAAGACTATACAAATTCATTGTGCCTAGTGTTTTGGCAATAATCGAATAGACAATTCTACGGGGGCACCCCACCACCTCTTGAGCATATAATATGTAGACTGTTTTAGAGTTGTGTTCTTATGAACAAAATATACCAACAAGATTGCCGCTGTTCTGCAAGACTGTTTTAAAAAAATTTACTTTTTTAAGGTTGAATTTTTCTCTAAAGTCACTTTTCGAAAAGCTTATAAGTGATTTTATTACAAATATTTATTTGTAACAATGATGTTATGACAATTCCGCACGCTTGATTACACGATGAATACAGAGCAGAATACTATTTTTTTAATACTTAGGGCCTGTTTCTCTAAATTCGAAATTACATTTCATTCGAAAATTGATATTATAAACTTTCCATTTTGTGTTTAATTTGCAATTTCGAAGGAAAAATATTAATAAGATTAAGTTTATAATAGACATATTTTTTGACTGCAAGCACTCTTTTGCAGAAAATAGAGAGATGCCAGCCAGACTTGCGGAAAGAAAACTTATCCAGTTTAAAAACTAACTTGGTAAAAATGTATCTAAATAAACTATGGCAAATCCAATGTCTATTATTCTATTAATTTGATCACTTATTGTACATATATAGATTTATCTTTTTTATAAATATTAAATAGCTACTCTTTTAGGCTGCCTGTTCAATAATTCTTAAAAAAAGTAGATATATGAGCCGATGTAGAGCTTTAACGGTTTCAATCAACAATATATATAAACCATTATGAAAATTTTTTTTATGAAGTTTTATACGTCTCTTTGATTCATATTAAACGATGGCGCACATGGCTTAAATACATATATTCAAAATATTGTATGAAAATATGTTGACAAATGAAAAGATTAAAAAGTTGTGTTCGGATTGTGCGAGAATATCAGCTCTTTATCTAAAAATAAGTTAGAGGATGATCACAAAATATTCAGTAATTAAAAGTTAAGCTTATATTTTTTATTTTTGTTTTTTTTAAATTACTTTTAATAGTCTGCTTGCTTAATTGTACACATTTCCATCTAATTCTATCACCGACTAAAACCACTACCACCACCACCACAACAAAAAAAAATGCATTTCTTTTTGTAAAATTTTTAACATCTAACTACCTACAACAAGAAATTGACCCTCCAAATCAGTAAAAATGAAAAAAAAGATCACCTTAATATATAGGATTCCATTATACATATAACTATAAAAACTTAGCAGCTTTTTAAACAAATAGAAGAAACATGGACAATTAATTAAACGAAAAAGAAAAGTTCTATTAATCTAGGAAAAAGTAGAAGGCAAGAAACTAAATTACAAAACTGGCTTTTAAAAGAAATCATGTGACACACACGAATACATATTATCAATTGGAGTTTTCAACTTTAAAAATCTTTTGAAGTCTCAACATTTAATTTTATTTAAAACGAAAAAACTTTAAAATCATTCACGTAATAAATATCAAGACTCTTTTCGAAACTCCTTTTAAACCATCATATTGAAACATACACACAAATTACACTCACTATACATATATATTATAAGATATTAGCGGAAAATTAACAACTCAAAAGAACCTCTATAAGACATACTTACATATAAAAAAAACACACACAAGTTTTAATAAAAAGAAAACACAACAACACTACTATAAAATGAAGAAAAATATTAAAGTTTTTTAATAAAATTAAATAATCTCTTATTTCAAAAGAAAGAATAAAAAATAATAATAATAACACTTATGTACGAGTATGTGTGTGAGAATAATATTTTTGTTTATTTGTTTTGTAAATTTAAAAATAATAATCTAAACTAAAACTAATAAATCTGTATATGTTGCCTAAATATCTATATATGTGTGTATAACTGGTAAAACAAAAAAAAAAGTTTGCAAAATGAAAATGAAAACAAAAAAAGGCCAATCAATTTAAATTAAAAAAAATAGAACTGATTTTTTAATGATAATGTATTTTTTTTTTAGAAAAACTGTTTTGAAACGAAAATTTTATATTTTAAAAGTATTCTATATATAGTATAGTATAGTATTCTTGGCTTAACATGTTAAATGTTTCAAACTCATTATGGTACATATTTTTGTTAATGAATCTCTTTGTACTCTGGTGAATGTTTGGCACATTCTAGAAAAGTTTTAATGTTAAATAAGATAATTAATAACAAATATGATAATTTAGTTAACTGTTTAAGGATCATCCTTATATCGTTTCTTGAGTCTTCATCAAATTCGAACATTTGATAAATAATGTTGTCTAACAGTATAAAGGCTTCAATGTACCCAACCCTTTACAACAACAAAAGAAAAATAATAGGGATCCTCATAATAGGTTAGGTTCACAGGTTGCCAGTGAAGTAATATGAAAGAGTACCAGCCCACTTGCTCACCTCATAATAATAAGGTTATACAGATTGCTGAAATAAATTCAATACTGTATGAGAAAAAAGGGTTCGAATTATTTATCTTATTATTGAGATTAACCTTTTTTTGATCGCTTTTGGAGTGTGGAAATTGTATATGAAACCAAAGACGTCAAAGTGACGTCATTGAAATAATAAACAATGGATAAACTAACCTTTTCCCCTTTCTCTGCATCCGCACCTGCAGAGGACTTTTAAAAAATTATTAATTACAAAAATGGCCTCTTTTTTAATAAAAAGTTTAATGAAAGTTTTTTTTAAATATGTATAAAAACTCACTGAAAAAATGTATGACCTCATAACTTTTTCAAGAAAGCTTAAATGCAACTAGTATTTGAATGAATTCTTTTGAAATTATTACCTTCGAAACTAGATTTAAAGAGGCATTAACGTCGCAACCTGCCTAAGATTTGTATGTTAAATTATTTTCCTTGGAGCCAATGCTTTGAATAGATTGCTAAAGGATCCCGTTTCGTGTTTGTTTTTAAGAACAAAATTAATTTGAAATGAAATAACTCCCAATGAGATTGTTTTTTAAAAGTTAAAGTAGTCCCAGCTGAATTTAATCAAATACAGTAAATGCAAAAAACTGGAAAAACGATTTTGAGTAATGAAAACAAGAATTAATCGATTAGTTATCAACTCAAATAAATTTATTGTTTTTAATGGAATCGGTTAATCGGAAATTTCATTAATCATGCTGCTTAACAAGCGGGTTAGTCAATTCAGCATATTGGAAACTTGTTAACTTATAAAATCATTTACTCTCAGACGTTTAGCTTCCAAAAACAATTATTTCGTCTCAATGGAGATTAAATAAAAATTTACGGAAGCCTTTTAAATTAGTAGGAAAAGTCTTTTCGAATAAAATGTGTAAAAACATTTAAAATATTTCGATTAAATTTAATGGGTACTTCGAAATATTTACTGCCTTATTCAAAATAATTTATCAAAGTTTACAGATTTATAAATCAAATTTCCATACAAAATCAGAGGGCAAATTACGGCATTCGATATCGAACGAAATTTCCATAAAAATTCAAAAAATTTCCATACAAATTAAAAAAATTTTGTATCGGATTTCGTTCGATATCGAATGCCGTAATTTTCCCCCAGTTTTATAAACTAAAAATATGTATTATGAATAAAGAAAGCCTCCAAACACTGTACTTTTTTTAGCAAGAATATATATTTTTTATTATTCATGTTTCTTGTATTATATAAATTTAATTAAATCGAATAAATAGTTACCACTTTGTCTGTCATACACATACACGCTTCAGTTTATGTATGACGAATGATAGAAAAGTTATTACTTTCTTCAATATCCTTAGTTAAATAATAAAAAAAAACAATTCACTCTATAAACGGTTTATAAAGTCTACATTTTATAGTTATGAAAATTCTTGTGTTCATTTTCTTATTATTTTTAAAAATAATTTTATTAAAATTTTTGTTAAATAATTTTTATTTTTGTAAAGTTAAAGTAAATTATTTTTAATTAATATTTAATATAAACAGTTTTAAGATTTTTTATATTAAAAAAAATACTTTTTAAACACACAAGGTAAAGCTAACTAGTAATTAATTTAATTTAAAATACTAAAACAAAATTATACCAAAATAATATGAATAATTAAAAAGAATGGAACAAAAAAAAAATCTAAAAAATTATAAATTATACCGAAGCGGAAATAAAAATTACAAATAATATTTAAAAATTCATAAAATAAGTATTAGTTTTTATTTTTTGCAACTGCTGTAGGATTATCTCCAATTGAATGGGATTATTTTATTCCAACGAAAATAATCGTTTGTGTCGAGCAAAGTCTTGTGTTTTAATTCAGTTATAATCTTCTGGAACCAGTTTAAAACCTTTGAACTATGCAGTTTTCCAAAATTAAAGAAACCAAAATACCATATTTTTGTACTTCAATTCAAGAAGTTAGTTTCGTAACCAATTCATAGTTTCGCAGGATATGCTAACTTACAAATATTTGAAGTGAAGCGGTTAGTGTCCTCCTAAAAAATTGTTTATTTGCAAATCCCACAATTCGATGACACGTAAGTCCTCGATGTTCTAAAAAGTTTCGTGTACTTACCGAAATTTATTCTAACGATATTTAAAACAAATTAAAATAGATGTAATTATTTTATTTTATAGTTTATAGTATTATATTTTTATATTATACATATAATGTATAAATGAATATACTATTTGAAATATGAAAATGTTTTTATTTTTTAATATATTTTCATATGTGTATGTATATTTTATTTCTTTTTTATTATTAATATTATATTTATTTATTTTTATTATTATTTGTTGTTTCTTTATACTTAAAGCATATTTAGTTTTGATGAGCATTTGCAATTGTATTTTATTCTCAATAAAGTTATTTATTTTGTAAAGTTTTTTTTTTCAATATTTTACATATTTGTATTTAATTAGGTACAAAAATTCATTTATGAAACATAATTTAGTTAGAAACACTATTGTTTATATGTAATTATTAAAAAAGGCCTCAAATTTATTTACAAGCTTTTAATTGATTTATTAATACGTTAAATTAAATTAGACTCAAAATTGTATTGTTGATGTTTTTGTGTTTATTTTTTGTTCTAAATTTTGCACTTCTTCCAACAAAAAAATGTATAAAATTAAAAAAATCCAAAAAGCAAAAAGAGTTGAAGAAAAAATTATATAGATTTTTTATGAAATATAAAGAGGATTAAATTTTTAAAGAAACGTAAAATTTTCTGAGTTTTCTCTTAGCAACGCAATTAAAAAAACGTGTTATTTTATTCATTTTATGGAGGGGAGAAAATTACCTAACTACAACTCTATTCAAATCGTACCAAATGCTTGAACGTATTATATTTATAACCATTTATCCTCCGATCGCGAACAGTGGTGTCGATCGCATAAATATGAATAATAAATCTATATCTTATAAACTACTGATCCGATTACAAAGTGATGTACTCCAAACTAATAGAGGAGGACCTAAGCTTTCAGAAAATTTAAATATTGACCATCCTGTTGAAATATAGAGGTTGAGTTCCAAAACGTCATTTGCAATGCAACTGAACAAAGTCATGCATTCCTTAACGCAACCATGCAAACATTCACCCTTATTCCAGTTGGCGACATCGACGTCACGATAACACAATACCAAAAAATTGGAGCATGTCTACTCGCTCTCGAAAACAATTTTGTGCTAATGAGCGTCTATTTCTATTCTCTAAGGTCCAGACAAGACAAGCACCAATTTTTCGGTATTGTGTTGATGTGACGTCGATGTCGTAAAGTAGAATAAGAATGATTGACAATGTCACACATCCTTAAATGTATAATAAAACTTATCGATACGCAAACTAAAGCAAATTGTGTATCACTAATTTTGTTACTGCTTTTTTTATAAAGTAAACAAAACAGTTGGTTACTTTGTTTCGAAACAGTAGCAAAACCGCATCACTGCAATGTGTTTTGACGTTTTGGAACTCACCCAGACTGTCAAAATCAACCACCTCGATTATTGAAAACGTTTAGAAGCACTGTAACTAACCCTTGCATACTTATATAGACCGATTTTATAAAATTAAATTGTTTTAAGCTAATAAGAAGATAAATTAAAAATATATTTTTAAAGTTATCTTTGATAGTTAAATGAAATATTTGCCTTTAATTTTGCATTGAATTTATTTGTTTTTTTTTCGCAAATATTTTTGGTGTCAGCGATGCAAAAGCCATTCAAAAAAATTTACTGATATTCAATGAATTACGAAATCACATGTTAAAAGTTTTTTTTTATATTTTGTATATCAATTCTTCTAATCGTGCAAAATAATTAAACTCAAAACTTTTACATAAATGAATTTCAAAAATGGTAAAATTTTGACAAAATACAATTTTAATTTTACGCTTTTCAAAAAAAAAAAAATAATAAACCCAAGCACATTTTCAATTATTCAAAAAATCTGATTAATCGATTAAACAAGTAATCAAAACATATGATTAGTAAAATTTATGATTTTGATTAAATAATTTAATTGTTGGCGTATTAACCAGGTGGTAACGTTACGGCCCCTGACAATTTCTTGCCTTTCTTATATTTTATATTTTGAATGTCAAAATACATACAAAATACAATAGGCTTTTTAAACTTTTTTTCTGTATCTATTTTCTTTGCTTTATTGGGAATGTTTTTGACAGAAACAATATACAAAATGCCTGTTGTTCTTGCATTGTTGTAATTGCTGGACAAAAAATGTTATCTAATTAATACTCCTTGGTTTAATCAACATTTTGAATGATTTACATTTTGAATAATTTGCATTTTAAAATTAAAAAAAATTATTATTAATATTTTTATCGTTTGATTTTTACTTTTGCTTCTTGTGTTTTTACTTTTTTTGTATTTTATTAGTTTTTGAATGAAGTATGAATTTCATTTTCTTTAAATTTAATCGTTATCTTGATTAACCTGTAGAATTGTCTCTAATTTTCTAAACTCAGAAATTAAAACACGTTTATAGTTTTAATTTAAATAGAAAATGGCTCTTTATTTAGGTCTGTACTCTTAGACTTCTCAAAATATATTCCCTATACCATGATTTTATTAAAAATGTACAAAGTCAAACTTCAAGTTTACTTCAATGACAAGTCAATGTCAGTTAATATAACAAAGAGGAAAAGTAATAATAATAGGGTTTCATGTATGTTTTATTCATACAATATTCGGGTATGTTTACAAACCAAACAATTTTATTAATCAATTAATCGCACCTCCCTGTTTTATTTTTTTACATATCAAAAGAACAAGCTTGAAAACTCATTAGTTATCAATGATTTATCATCAAGTTAATTTTTTCGCTTTAATTTGTATTTTTTTAAATTAAAAACAACGTTCTTTGCAAATTTCAAAGTCTATTAAGATGCCGTTTCAAGCGGAAAATTTTTTATCAGTTTTTAAATTCTAAATTTTTAAATATTTTTTTATTTTCGTCAGGCAGGACCATATTTATTTCTGAGTGGGTCCTAAACATAAATAGATTATCAAATGAATAAAATATGGTATCAAAACAGATATCCGATTTTGTAAGCGTTCAGTTGTTTAAAAAATACATTATTTTGGCAATCGGGCTTCACTATGAGTATTAATGATAAATATTAGCGTTTAACAATTAATATTCGAAGGAACAGTTCAAATACCATGGCCGCTGTTTCATGGTATTTATTCACCAGTTACTCTTCAAAATGTAGGTTTATAGTTTCTTTTTCTTTGTATAATATATATTGGAAATTTATTTTTACTAGCGGATAGTAAAATTAATTTAAATTTATTTCAATTACGAGTATTTTTATTATTTATTTAAAAGTACATGGAAAAACTTAAAGTAATTTTACGCAAAAATGTATACACTACATTTACTACATTCGTATAGTCTTACATTTCAATTCTAATTATATGGAAAAATTTGGCAATTTTGTAGCTAGATATTCTGTTCCTTCCCATTTATAAAAAAAGAAAGAACATTTCCAACATTTCTAATTACGGGCCCACAAAACGAACTTATTCATGATGATGATAGTGTTCATAGTGTTTGGGTTCTTCATAGTGACCGTGTTCATGGAATTTGGATTCACTGTGTTCTTCCAAAACTAAACCATGATTATGATTCTTTTCAGTTTCGGGATGGAGGATTTTCAATTTTTGTTTAGTGCCACCAATTTCGACGGGTTTCTTAACCAAATGTTGATCCTCTTTCTTGATGTACACAGGAACAGCATGATAATGATGCAATTTGACACTTTGATGTGAGGTGGCATGTTTGTGTTCAACATCATGATGAATATCAGTCTCTTCCACATGTTCGGGTTCTTCATGTTTAGCATATTCGATATGTTCATATTCCTGATGACCACCATGATGGTCGCCAAAATCGTGAATCTTTAAAGCGGCTGTAGCGGCAACAACTAAAGTGCACAAAACCTAAAATTGGTTGAGAGTTAATAAATGATTCGAGTGAATGAATGGATATTTTTTTTATTAAAAAAACTTCCTTACAATAAATTTCATCATATTGCTGATTTTTTAAATTTATTTATTTTTTTTGGTAACTTTCTATTATGCTAAATATAAGCTTGATATTATTCCACTGTAATTTTTCCTTAACACGCGATTTTTCTTTCACACGAGTTTTTATTATTTTTTTATTTAATTAATTAATTAATTAATTTTTGTTTAAATTTGTTGCCTATTGTTTTGGCTCAGAGTAGTATGTTGCTCTAAGACGTATTGGCTTTGACTGTGATTATGGTTTGAATCCAGATTCGATTTATACCCCAGCCAAAAAAATCGACGACCAAACAAACTAATTCAGATTCACAAAACAACAATCATGCATTCAATAGGTTTTACTGGCTTTGACTGAAGATTAAACACGTATTGGGAATACAGATGCAGTGAGTATTAGTGGTGGTTGCGTTAGTAAATACATACTAGTTGTTCATGCTTAGCAAGCTCTTGTTGTTGTTGTTGTTGTTATTGATGTTGTTGCTATTATTATTATTATTATTATTATTGTTGCTGATTGTTTTGCTGTTGCTGGTGCTGGTGCTGCAGCTGTTTTCTCTAAAGCTGTTACAACATTTAAAATGAAATGTTTTTCTTTCTTTTAGTGTAAAATTCCCAGTCTAACGAACTCTTTTTAAACTCTTGTCGACTTTTGCCACCATTTAACTTTGTTTATGAGCTCTGCCAGCTACAACTAGCTTACAATTGGTTTTTTTCCTTTTCTTTTTCTTCTTTTTGTTGTTATTGTCAAAGACCCCAAACGATATTACGTATACGCCATTGTGGCATAATACGTCACTTCGGTTTGAACACTTTTGGATTGTTTTTGTCATTCGCGTTAACCCTATTATGTAATAATAGTCTTACTTTTTTTTGAGAACGTTTGGAATATTAAGATCAAAAGAGTCCATACTCATTTCTAAGAAATTTATAAGATGCATTTAAAACAACTAATAGAGCCGAATTTTATGAATGAATGTATGTATGTTCGAGTATGTATTATGTACTTATACCTTTCACTTAAATATGAAGTAACAAATATGATTTGAGAAATTCTCTTAATGTGCCTTCGCAAAGTTTTTTTTGACAAAAGTCTTTTGACAAAATTTAAAGATTTTTAAAATGTTTTTATTTTAAATTATTCAAAAAAGTAGATGCCTTCATAGACTATATGGTGTGCTTGCTAGGCTATTAGTCTAGAGGTCGAACTTTTGGTTCTTGCCAAGGCTCCGGACGTTTCTACAAAATTAATCAGTTTATGTTTTTTTTATATAAATAATATGTAATACATCCATACATACATACATACATATGTATAAGTGATGTAAGGAATATCATATATTGTAGTTGGAAAATCATACGTTTTAAAATAATTACCCATAATCTGCATTTCGATTACGTTCCCGCATTCAGTTACGTTCGAATCGAAAAATGGTATTCGAAAAAAAACTTAATCGAAAGAAAACAAAGAAGAGTATGTTCAAACCAGCTGCTTTGCTATGAAACGCATGAAAAAATAAGCAATTTTGTAAACATTCTAATTGTTAAATTGTAAAAAGTTAAATTTAGTGAAAATAATAGTGATAAGTAAATAAAAAATAAATATTTTGGTAACTTTAAATAAACACATCAGTTAAATATGGAAAGTAAGAAAAAAGCCAGAATATGAGTAAGCGGTATTTGTGGCCAAACTATTCCAGTGTGAAGAATCCTGCAGCGCCGGAGGCGATATTTTCATTTTCTATACATCATTTGGAACTTCATCCCAGAATGATTGCCATTAAATTTTATAGTATTTTATTTAATTATACAGTTTTTTCAACTACAAAAACAAAAATCGAAAACTTTCCTTTAGTAAACAAAGCACTTGCAAAAACGTAGCTACAACCGAATAAGAAATCGAAATAATATGGGGTACTTTGCAATTTCTCTCTCACTTCTCTTAAATTTCTACTGTTTGGATATGACAAAACAACAAACATAGTTCAAGGATTCTTCTTATTTTATGACAACTAGAGTACGCCTAGTGGTCGAAATTCGACCGCCAGTTTGAGTTGCATTCATTTAAAGAGAAAAAACTACCTAATTTACTTATTCACTTTCCCATGGAAAAAGCTTTAAACGAAATAAAATTGCATACAATTACGCACATTTATAAAAAAAAATCTTGTTACTGATATATGTACATATGTATGTATGAAGGTACTGTTAAACACTCTAATTGCTTTGCTTATGATTTTATTTGAACCAATACTTACATAAGTGAATACGTGTACGTGTGTATTTTTAGCATTTGTAGTGGTGTCAACCTTTTATTCCTTTAATACTGATCCGATTTAAGTAATATATAGTCGGGTCATTAAAGCTCAACAATGTTTACCATTTGGTAAAAGATTTGAAGAAAATCGGTTGGCAAACAAAGGAGACAAAGGGATCTAAAAATTTATCTTTGCCTATTTATATATAGATTTCCAAGCTATATTTTTTCAGTGTGCTATTTAGTCAGCTGTTGTTTGCTTACAATTTCGACGAAACATTTATATGCTGTTCATAGAAACCAAGCAATCGACATGAATAGAAAATATGTATGAAAACCAATCGAATACCTGAGGGGTTTTCATACAAATAGTTCTCTCAAAAAAGTTTTTCTTAAATAAAAGAAAAAAATTGGAAAGGAAAATGGTACATGAGATAAAACAGACGTGTAACAATGAGTTAATTGAACGTTAATTAATGATGGTGAAATTTAAATATTTATCTCGGTGAAGTTGTGTTTGTTTTAAAACAATTAATACCCAACAGAATACAAAAAAGTCTCGTATTCTTTTACGGTTTATAATTTGTATAAGTAAGGATTCGAAATCATTTTCAACTGAGCCACCTAAACAGTGGCGTATACATGGAAACACACATGATTACCGATTATGGGAGTGTAGCTGCTTCCGAAAAACAAGGTTGTTTCTGTCCTACTGTTGTGTAAGTTGAAATAAATTGAGGTTAATTTTTCCCTTATTTCTTTGGAATATTGTCTCATATCGAAATCTTTCTGATTTAAAAAAAACGTTACGAACTTTAGCCAAATAATAATCATTTTGAGTTACAATCAGTAACAAGCAATTTAGTTCGAAAAGTAATCACATTAAAAAAAATATTCTCTAATTTTTAAAAATATCGATATTTATTCCCTTTCAATTATTGAAAATATTTTCTTTTATAAAAATCGAAGGGCTTCGTGCCAAAAACTTGGTGGTTTTGCATGGAATGCCCCATATTTGTAACATAAAAAAAAATATAGAATACAGGTCTGTCAGCTATTTGGACCTTAACGTAAATGAAGAGCAGTGTAAAAATTACAAAAGTGCGAAGGGCTGATGTATTGAAAACATTTGCCAAATTTTTAATAATTTTGTAAATGAGAAATTTTCTAATATCGTCTTTTTAAAAAGTACGGTTGCCACTGTTTAACCCCTTTTGCTCATCACATGGTTAAAAATTAACGAACGGTTTAGAAAATTTGCCGCTATCTTAAATAATAAAACATTTATCCCGTTTACAAAACAAACAAAAAAACCGGTAAGAAAAGATTATAAATTGCTATGCAACATAAAACACACAGAAAAAACATCATCATGCTTACAACTATTTCGCCAAAAAAATAATAAAAAAAGACTTAAATGAAGACAAGTGCAAGGTAATTGCGTGTTAAAATGTAAACAACTAATTGACAACGTTTGAATCAAATACAAAACCACGCATTAAATTAACAATGTGGTTTATTTTTGAAAAAAAAATAAACAATAATCGTTGAAATCTTGCTGCTGTTTAAAGGTGACTTCTCCAACAACCCAACTGGTTGAAAATATTTAAATATATTTTTTTAAAAACATATAATACAAAAAATTTAATATTTCTTTAATTAATAAAATAAATAAACTTTTATAAATATATATTTTCCGAGACAACATTTGCTCATTTCCGAACACTAATATGAAACAAATTTTAAAGATTTTCTTTATACGAGCGAGGAGTATCTTGTCGCTTTGCAATTGATTTCTTTTTTTATTGAAAACGTTTCGAAAGACGAACTTTTAGACAAGTCGCTTAATGGAAATCTAACTTTGAGCAAATGTTTCAGATACAAACTAAAAATTAAAGTAAAATGCAGAGCAAAAGTGTGCAGTCAGCTTACAAAAACTTACAAAAAATTTGCATACTTTGTGAATATTATGCAGTTACATTTTATAAAAATTCCAACAAAAAGAAATTTGCGAAAATTTAAAATGCTTTTTGGTGATATTCATATACACTGTACTGCACAGAAAACAAATTAAGTTGAGGTCAGAACATTTTTAATTACATTTAATTGAAATTATGGAATGTCCTGGGAGTACTGCGGTATTGCTCAAATAAAAAATTTGTGAAAAAATTCAATAGGTCTGATATTTCCGTAACTGGAACCCATTTCTCAAAACTACAAGTTACAAATCTACAAGCAAAATACTATTTTGAAAACGTTGCTGCTTCCTTTAGGTATTTACTTGTGTGTGTAGATTTGTACATTTTAGTTGGTATTACAGATGGGACCGTAAACAACTCTTCACTCACTCATTTTTGGCTCACGTTCATGCACGCTCACATAAGTGAATTACAATCACTAAAACTCACGCTCACGAACTACTCACCAAAAAAATACGATAAAATAATTAAAAAATAAATGAAAAAATGACAATAAACCAAAAAAAATCACAAACTATCACGCTTAAAACCTACTCATCCATGCCCACTCACACACAATTTTTTTATACTCACGTTCACGCACGCTCACATGATTGAAACAGAAAAATTTTTTTAACAATACGTGGTGGATGATAGATATCCTTGAAGGTTTTAGTAATCTTGCTGGATCTGTCATATTCAATGGTTTTTTTTATTATACGATCAAAAAGCACTCACGCTTTTCGGATAAATCATTGAATATGAAGATGCTTGCAAAAAACCTGCGACAATATCTATATACTCGTATTGCTAAAAAAATATGTGTTTGCAAGGAAATATAAAATAGATATCTACTTATGTATATCGTAACTAATACTTATCAATTTAATTATTTTATACTTTTTAGTGCGTAACCTAGGCGTATCCCTTAGCTTCTTAAACTATAAATTACATACAGTTAGATTTTTTCTGAAACCCACTGTATGCTTTTTGCTACATTTATTTATCTCCATGTGCTGTTCGCGCTTTTTCCTTCCAAACTTACTTTTATCTACATATGTATGTACAATATCATAAAAAAGATTTATGCAAATTATAATTATGGTTTAAACATATTGCAAATATGTGGTGTGTACATATTTAGGTATCTTGTATGGCTGGCAATTGACCAATTTGTGGTACATATATTGTATTTTGAAATGTGTAACACCAACTTTATGACAGTTTTTTACGAAAATATAATTGTAGATAAGTTTCGTTATTAGTTTTTTTTTGAAAGCACAAAACTACAGCAAAAAGAAAAGTACTATTACACGATTTGTCTAAAGTATGCTTAAGTGTTAAGGTGATAACAATTTTTTGTTTCGAAATTTTATCCACAACCAAAAATAATTAGGTCAGAAATTTGCTTCGTTTGTGTGATTTCCTTTTTGCAAATGAATAAATATTTCATAATTTAAGTACAGTACACTTGCGGTAAACATCGCATTATGCGAACGCCGCTTAAGGCCCGCTTCGAAATGGCGTTTTAGGTGCCACACTATTAAAAAAATTAAGGCACAAACATCTGTTTGCTTTTTTGTTTTGTTTTTGTGCATACACATGCAATCTATTATTATAAAAAATACTTTGCTTTCGTTGTTTTAAAAATATAAAAAGTGAATATAAATAAAGAAAAAGTTAAAATATTATCAGCATTGGTGATGTTTCACAATAAATACTACTCTGATCGCATAAAAACTATATATCATTTTATAAAAGTTTTCATAAAATTTACCAAATCGCACGACTTGCCAAAAAATCTGTCACACAGTTGCATTTTTACTTTACACTATCATACTTTTTTAGCACACATGCCATATTTGGCAGATCTTGGGATTATGTAGGATAGTTAATCAAAGCCTTTATGAATATTTTTTAAATCAGATTTTGTTGTTCTCTGATACATACATACATGTATGTATATCATCATGTATGCAATTATATATGAACCTATGAGGGGTCTATTTGCAAACGCTGTAATCTCCATTTCAATAATTTTTAAAACTTATAATTTAGTTTTCATCCATTCATGATCTAGAAACTAAATCCGCAAACATATTAGAGTTACCACAAAATTGCATTTATATATACATATATTCCAGAGCACCGTGTAAAATGCATCTAATTTGCAAAAATCTAAATTATTTACATACAAAGATAATGTACTTGGCAAAAGAAAAAATTTGATACCCATATTGCCCTATTTGAAACGAAGGGCTACCATTGCATTTTTGTCAAAACGCGAACTAGTACGAATTTAAAAAAAGCTGATACCCGTATTTAACTAAATCGACTAAAGATAAAATATGTTAATTTGGCATTTTTATTACAAACAACCCCGAACAAAAAATTCAAAACCCGTTTCTTTTTACGGAATATCCTTAAAAAAAAGGTCATGAGCGATCGTCCTTGGACAAATCGTATATACAGTTGGACGCGCCCTAAAAAAACCTTTCTTATGATACCCATATTGTATATGTTGGTAAGGAAACAGATTCTCAAATTAACAAAACATGCAAAAATATACCCTTTTTCAAAATGGTCCAGAGGTCAAAGCTACAGCCGAAATATTTTAAATGTCATGATAAAAAATACTAATGTTCATTTTGAGGGGGGTACATCGAGCACTTTTTTGCACGAATTTTGCTTCCATGCTACTTGAGTCGCTCTAATGTATATGGGGCCATATGCCCTCAATTTTCGGATCCAAAAATATATGATTTATATATAACATTTTCAGCTGGAATGCGAGTAATTTCTTTCAAGATGCTATCAATTTATTTTTTTGTAATATTAATAAGCAAGTAAACATGTTTATAAAAGAAAATTTACGGAAATTCGAACAGATGAACAATTCGCAAATGTGAACACCGGCGGTTTTAATTAGTTCACGTTTTCGCGAGTGCACTGTATATGTAAATATTTCCTATTTAGAGTCATGTAAGTAACAATTTCATGTTGTATTAAAATCAGGTCACATACCAAGTGAAATCATAGCAAACAATTGGGGCCACCCTAATAATCATATTCGTTTTCATATGAACTATTGTCTCAATTTTTTCTTTTATTTTTACAATTCGCGGCTTTTGACAGTAAATCACTTTTATAATAAACATTTGTAATACTTCCTTATTGTTGTCATATACATAAAATTCCAATTACATTGGGATCACATGTGCCACATGTGCTCTTATTGTCTTTATTATTATTTTTTTTATTTGAAAATAATTACAATAATTTTGCGTAATAAAAAGTATTTTGATTTTGATATATTGTTTGAGTCGAAAAATACAGGGGACCGCATGTCTTATGAATTTTTCAAAAAAAAGTCAATAGATAATTATTTTTTTACCCATATTTTTTTCGCTCAAAAATAGAAGTTGAAATTAAATCTTAATTAGGGAATTATTAAATTTACTATTTCTTTTCCGTTTTGCCTTATTAAATACTTTTATTGTCACCCAAAGCGCGTCTAATTGTATAAAGGTTGTAAAGAAAATAAAATAGATTCATATCGAATATAATTTGTTTATTGGGATTTTTGAATAAGTTTCAAAGCCTACTAACTATGCTTATACTTTTGTAATTTTTTTTAATTCTTATTGAGTTTTTAAAAGTTTTTGTATAAGATAAGAGTTTTGAAACATTTCAAAAATATGGTTTAAGGTCTACTGATGATAAAAAAACCCTCAACAAGTAAAAGTTTTTGAAAATCTCTGAAAAAAGATATCGAGACAATCTCAATTAATAAATTTAATAATTAGTCAAAAATAACTATTATTTGTTAAATTTTGTTTTAGGCAGAATTAGTTTGTACGTTCTGCTCTGTTACGAATCAGCTGTTTTGTTTCTGTTCAATTAAAAAACTGTATGTTTGGTTTGTTGCTACTTTTTCGTTCTGTTCTGTTGCGGACTATGTAGAAAATAGAATACAACGTTAATTGACAGCCAAGAGTTTGTATAAATTAGTTTTTTGTGATGTGAAATATTACAAGTTTTGTTTTAAAAGTCAGAATACTTTATTTTAATTTAAATTATATATTTTTGTCAAATAAAAAACATTTTGCAAACATTTACAAAATTCATTCCTATAATTATATCGTCCACATTCGAAAGTTCAGACACAGAACAAGTAAGCAAGAAATATTTTCTACCGAAAAGAACGGTAACGAAAAGTAAAAGCTAATGAGGCCTTAAGACAACACATAAAAATCTTTTGAGATTATTGTTCTTATGTAACACGCGTTACATTGACATATTAAAATATCTAATTGATAAATCATTTCCGCTTGACTTCTTAAATTGAAATTTCGAAAATAACTGTTATATTCGATACTTGGAAAAATATACCTTAAAAAATATACAGCTTGATGGAACGAACCATGATTTATTCATATGCCTTTGCAAAGAAACTATCTAATTAGATTTAATCTAAAATATTTGCAAAAACATTTTAAAATAAATGAGATGTTTTTATTTTTAAAAAAGCGTGTCTCCAAAAAACTGACGTGATAAATTATTGGCAATTGGTCTTTATTGTTAACACATTTTGCACTATTTGTGCTTTTGCAGATATGGTTCGAGCTGTCCCATCCGAAATACTTCCTATGTCCAAGTTTTCTTAACAATTTTTATTTCCACATTTTCCTAAGGCATTTTTTTATTTTTCTTATAAATATTTCAACCGTTTTTGACAGATATGTCAATATGTTTTTAAGGCGAATTTGGATGATACTACCTGAAGTGAATCTGCCTTGATCCTTAATTGAAAATTTCTAGTAGTTTTTCTTGGGTCCAACAAAATATACATATAATGTTGCAGTACTGTGTTATAACTTATAATTAACAGCACCAGAGATGATTTTAGTGAGTACAACAAACAGCCAATGCATCGATCATCTATTTATTGAAATCAATCAAGCAAAGCAAGGCGAATTTTCATACCAGATGAACTCGACAGCTTTGCTGACTCATTGTGTTTTATCATTTTTCATTGTCGAAATGTGCTTTTTGGGACATTTTTCTGGATTTAAATTCGTCTTGAAGAGTTTATTTTGACATCCAAGAATGGTGTTTGCCAAGGCGAATGTATTTGCGAATGTTTTGTTTTTGTTTTTAAGAATAGCACCAGCAAGGTCTTATTAACTTTTTCAGTTGGACAATTTTTGCCTAAAGTCTGTGGAAGAAGTGAACTGATGAAAGTTTGAAAAGGAGTTAAAAACAAAAAAATATATATACTTTTTCTATGTTTTCGCAGCTATTTTTTATTTTCCCTTCATATTTTCAAAATGTGACTTCCACTTTAATAATTAAAAGTGAAATGAAAAAGATTATTTGTAAATTCATTGGTTTCTAGTTTCAAATGAATTTGCTATCTGCGACATAAAAATATTATTTTCAACAGCCCCGGTTGCTAAAAATTATATTGAATATTTTTTTTTCGGTCTGGTCTGCATGTGTAAATATTCAAATTATTTAGTCATAATTAGTTGCACAAATCGATTGTTTTTGAGGAACATTATTTTTACATTCCATTCATAGTGAAAGGTTTTTGAAATTAAGCGTGTTACTGTTTGCTGCCTGCTGGTTGGTGGTTTACTTTTAAAACAGCTTAACCTAATTAAAACCTTAATTGGTGTTTTAATTTTTATATTTTATTTTAGTAACTATTTCTATTTCGGTTTTTTTTCTCTCTTCTTTTTATACATTTACGAGTTAGATTCAAACAATAATATTAAATTTAATTTCTTTATACAAAGTCGTTTTCCAGGCATTTAAAAATCACTTTAAAAATAAATTTATAGCATTGATGATAAAAGTGTGCGCAACTTTTTACACATGAATAAACTGATTGAACATAAAAATTAAAATAAAAAACAAACAGACATTTTTAATTGAAATAAATTCAACATTTAAAATAAAAAATTTACAACTTATTTAAAGTTGCAATAATTAAAAGAACTAATAAAAATTTATAAATAATTGATAGCTGCAAAAATAGTGGTTAATGTTAGCAAATCATTGCATTTTTTGTCATTTTTAATTAGTAATCAGAATTTTTGGTCTATGAAATTTAAATTTTTAAAGCTGGCGAAGTTTAAAAAAAAATAATAATACTGAAATATTGTGGAACTGAAGAAGTGTTAACTAAATATTATCACATGAAATCCAAAAAGCCGCAACTAAAATTTTTAGTTTTTATTCCATATTTGAGAATCTAGTTCGGAAAATATATTCTTAGAACGTCAAAAGCATTTGTTGAAGAAGAATAAAACATACCAAAAGATGTGTCGGAGACATCTGTACAATAAAAGAGAATCAAATACAATGAGTCACCTGAGTTGTCCAGGACACTTCGTATGGATTTGACTTGCTAAGAAACTAAAGACGACCAGTTTTCAGAAGAACTTCAATAATAGTTGCTTTTCTCTGAAACTAAAAGCTGTAACTACGCGCAAAGAATAAATATGTTTGATATGTCCATAATCCACGAGCAACATATTATGCTTGTAGTCAAACCACATTACATATTCATGTATTATAGCTAAATTGTCGTAAGGGACATTTTTCTTAAAACTTATTTTATTATTGAACTTACAATTTGATGGGCCTAAAGATAGTTCAACGGCCTGTTCGAGAAATTCCCACATTATCTTTTGCTGGATTTTTAAACTAAAATTAATTGATTTGCGTCCTGTTAACAGTTAATTTTTTTGATTTATTAAAATAAGCAATTGAATAAATAAAAAAATACTTTGCTAGCGAGACGGAACACAGTTATTTTTTATTTAGAAGTCCAGCGAACGATAATGTTCGACATCCTGGCAAAGGTAATAAAATTGTTGATAACTTTTAAAATTCAGGCTGTAAGATTTTATCATAAGCGATAGCTTATGTACATACATACATTCATATATACATATCCATATATAAAAATAATAAAAAAACCGAAATTCAAAAATTTTATAGCTTACGAAAATTTGGTGTTAGGGATCAAATATATAATTGTCTTACTCAATCATAATACTTTGCTATATAACCATAATATTATTGTAAAATGTAAATATTATGTTTTTTTTAATATTTTTAAATATGTTTGATGTCCATAAACAGGCAGCAGCTAATGTCAAGAACAATTTGAGAAATGGCGATAGTATGTAAAAAAAACTTAGTGCTGTATTTTGGGGCGTGAAAAAAATTTTCTACTTTTAGAAAATACCCTTTCAACCCACCCAAATGTATGTACATGCTTGTGTCCATATGAGTGGTATGTATGTACATGCCCAACAAAAACGAAGCAATGAATTACATATTTTTCAATGCTTCTACTTTGGCGTTTTAACTCATTAGTGTATCATGTCGATGTCATTGGGGCCAAGTACTTGCCACCTCGGATTACAAATAACGACTTAAAAACAGATACACTTGGAAGTCTTTGAATACACAAAACACTACAGAAATTAAATAAATGTCTGCTGTCAGTGTTGAACTCGTACTTTTGAAGGAATTGTTGAGTTTGATGTCAAGTGTTTTACTCACTCTTCCATTACACAACTACATACATATTTTAGTACGCGATAAAAACTTGTTACTACCAGAACGCACACAATAAAAAAGCACGTGCCTTTGTAAGGTTTATGAACAGTCGACCATTTGGATGATAAGTGCACGCTCTGCTACTTATTTTCTTACTAGTAAGTAATTATGGGAGCACTGTAGAGTAATGCAGACGGCATGTAGTTGTTTGTGATGGAAAGTATTTATGTTGTTTTAATAGGAAGTCATTAACACAGCGTAAAGTTAAAAGTGTTAATAGCACAAAATTTGTCACTTATTTGAAGTAAAGGATTCAATCATGACAAAAAAAGTAAATGTATGTGTATTTGGGAATCTGCTTTAGACGGGCATAATTTCAATATGAACGACAGTTAAAAAATTTAATATATTTTTTATTAGCATGACATTGATGAAATCCATTATCCATTGCAATAAATCTCATAAGCAAAAGTTATTAAGTTTTAAAATTTAGTACTTTGCAAAAAAAAATATATTTTTTTATCGCATTATAATGGAAGATAAATTTACTTCAAGTTATACAATTAAACACACAAGTAAAAAGCATTATTAATTAATAGTTTTTTTTGTATTTGTTAAATTAGGAAATTGGCTGGAGTTTTTTTAATGTTTTTTTTTACCTGTATTTATATTTAACTATGAATACTAGAGGAAAATTAAAATGTGGGAACAGATACCGAATAGTTGTATTATTCCATACAATCATCTGGACGACAACCTTATTTTCTTGTTTTTATTGCTTTTATATTTTTCATGAAGCTGAGATAACTGTTTTCGGGATTTTTGTGAAAGAAAAACTGGATCTTTGCAACAAAAAAAATCTTTATGTGCTTTAATAGGAGTGTTTAATTTCCTTTACTGCTGTAATTTGAATGTGTGTAAGTATTTGTTTATTTAGTTTGTTTGCTTAATTGCTTCTATAAGTCACTGGGTAACTATTACAAATTCAATAGTACGAGCGAGTAGATATTCCGTTTAAAAGAAATAAATTATACACTTAATTATTAAAGAGCACAAAAACTGAACATAGCATCCTGTCGGCTTAATGCATGGTTTACATAATGCTTACTTTTGACAATATTTTGTTTTTTTTAATATGTATACATATCGTCATATAAAATGCAAAAGGGCCAAACATAATTTTCCATAATTTCAAAGCAGAGTTAAAGAACTTGATAAAATTCCAACTACAGTAGTTGTTCGATTTAACGAACGTATTTGGTGTCAAGCTTGTTCGTTAAAGTGAATTGTTCGTTATATGCAGTACTGAATTAAAAATGAATAGTGTCGTCTATTTTATTCAAAACTCTGAATATGTATAGTATTTTTTTTAATATTTTATTAAAATTATAGGCCCGTATTCATAATAAATAATTTGTATTTGAAATGTATTTTAAGACATATTTTTCATAAACATTTTCCTTAAAACACATTTCAAACCCAAATTATTTTTTTATGAATACTAACGAGGTAATTTAAAATAAATATTTCATTAAAAATATGTTTAAAGAAAATAAAAAAAATTCATGAAAACTCTGTAATACAAAAATAATTTATTTTAAAAATTGTTTAAGCTTAGTCTGTTTTCTTTGAATGGATGTCTTATTGAAACTCTCTCAAAACCATTAAATTTTTGCTACCAATATTGCTTTGCTAAGCCCATTTAATAAAAACTTCTAAGTGCTTTATGAAATCTTCGTGTTTTATTTTAAGCTCCAGAATTTCTGTTTCATCAAGCTGTTCATCATTTTAAAATTTTTATCATTGAATGCATCATCGGGTAAAGGTTTATTTTCAATGCATCTATCCAAATCATCAGCTGATATATTTTACATTTGTCCGTTAAACCGAGTACAAAATAAAATATTTGTTAGTAATATAAAGTACTCAGTAGAAAATATTTGGGTGGTTGTTAAATACGATGTTCATTATATCGAATGTTCGTTAAATCGTAAAACTACTGTATTGTGATTATAAAATGACTTTTTCAATACAGTAATATTATTTCGAACATGTTTAACGACACTGTCCTGAATGAATAAAAAATGAAAAGCTCAAATCGAGATTTTGTTCCTATTCCGTTTGCTTCTCTCTACCCCGTTCAGCAACAAACTAAAAACTCAGACAGTACTGAACAAACATATGAAAAACTAAACGTCTAAATGCCGTCTTTATCAATAAAAAATTATTTGAATGTTAAAAAATTAAATTTGTAAAGTCATGACTTGAATTCGTGCCAAACAATATTTTTTTCAACTTTTATTTTATTAGGGGTTACACGATCAAGTTTTGTCTATCAAGTTTCAATACATTCACACTTTTTTGAAATTCTCTTTCTATCGAGTGTTTCAAAATTCTGTCAAGAAAACATTTTTTGGTTTGTTTTTTTTACAAATATTCTACTGCAATTTAAAAGTACTAATTAAAATCAAATATGTTTGTGAATAAAAGTAATAATGTTGTTTGATGTATAGAGCAATCATTTGATGCTGTTTTCTTGACGATGACATCTAGAAAAATAAAATTGCTTTAAGCTTGAAAGAAAAACTTGAGCGTGTGGCTGCTGGGTAAGCCAAAAAACTTAACTTGAAAAATAATCATTGCAATGTAATATTTTAAATAACAGACGACATCAAAAAAGAGTTACGGGCAGACATATGTACATATGTACATACATAAACTTATCCCGAAATAACAATTAAAATCTGAATAAAGCAATATATATTTTGTGAAACGATTCATAAATTTCGGAGTATTCATTCAAAGAAAAAATACTTACGAGTTGATGTTTTTCCTTTTATGAAGTCAGTTAATAATACAAATACAACCAACGTAAATTCTTTTTAGTCACATCATGCATGCATGCAAACAAACGGCATTTCTTGCTGTTGTGTGGGTGGCATGACTTTACACAAAATCAAAAAAATACACAATAGGTATCGTTAAATATTAAAAAAAAACAATTCATACTTTTGGGCGTTAACTTTAGAAATACTCGAAACACCCTGTGCGAATTTTTCACAACAGCCCGACCCAAATATTTTGCTGTCCCTCAAGGTATGCAAGGTTGTTTTTTAATTTCAAAGTTACCTATTGTATTTCTTACTGTTCTGCGCGCCTGGTATCAGAAAATCGATTTGTGGCCGAATTGAAAGAAATAAATTACAGTTTGTGTGTGACGTCACGCCACAAAGTTCTGTTTGTACGAATGCAAAAAATAAAAAACAAAATTGATAGTAAATAAAATTTAAGTAATGTTGATAATTATCAGCGTACGATCAACCAACGTAAAATGTTTTTAATATAATAACTGATAAATTTTGGAAGCGCAAATAAAATGTTCCTAAATTCCATTTAATCTCGTTTTGGAACGGAAATTTTCCAATTTGTTCATGTTGCAAGCTCAAATAAATTTTATGAACGCAATTAGCCAGTTTAGATAAGAACATTCTATTTATTATGCGAAAATCTTGATTCAAAGCTGACTTAGAGATTAATTAATATTTTGACATTACAATGGTCTTTACACCTTCATGTTTCAATGTATAGAATTATAATGCGAAATACAATGAAAAAACAAACTTTATGTTAAAAATTTTGGTAAATATTTATTTAAAAACATGATGGAATTTATGTAAAATTTGGTAAATAATAATAAAATGAATGATATAATCAAACAAATCAATAATAAAATAAAAAATAAGAAATATTTTATAATACAAATGAAAATATGTATAAAAAATATTTGTTCTATTTTTGGAAAATAATTAAGACACTTTTGCTTGTAGTTCTAATACCGAGTAGTTTTTTCTTCTCCTGGATTTTAAATCAAATATATTGTTGTAACAACCTTGCAAGCGGATTAATATAATTTTACTTACATATTTATAATAATAAACTAAATTCTTTATGCAAAATAAAAATATTAGTATTAAATTACAAACAATTTAAAAATAATATACACATAATAAAACTTAATATAATATATATATATATATATATATATATATATATATATATATTAATTTTAAACAAAACACGTATTCATCTTTTTGTTTTCTAATTAAAAAAAAAGTTAAAAATCGAAAACATGAAAGCATGCAGCCACGCATTGCAGCAAATTAGTTAAGGTTTCAAGACGTATCTCAAAAAATGGCATTCTAGTTCCAATCGAGAGACAAACTGTAATCTGGGGTGGTACTCTGTAATTTGAAATGAAACAACTGGTCACTTAGCTGTGTGACCAGGAGTCAACTTGTCTTGCAACAGAAATGAACAGAACTAAAGAGTGTAACTATCTATAGGAGCTTGTGGCAAAAGACTGGGCCTTCCATGCAAAGAATATTGTAGAAGCTTAAAAATGAGAAAGATACAGTAAACAAACTCCAATTCGTTTCAGAAACCTGTTGATATATTTTTATTTATTGGAAACCGCAAATGATTTTCTTGGCGACGAGCTCTCCTACATGGCATCTATCTATCCACGTTTTCCTCAATTCTGTTTGCCTTTGTTTTTTATCTTCTCCACAATTTCATTCCCGCTAGTTTTCAGTCATCAACCTAACTACTCATATCATAGGTATTTAATTTTTGAAGAAAAAATATTGGGACTGTTCTGTAAATCACAAGACTTCAAATGACATGATTTCAAAAAATAACTTGTTTTTTTTGCTGTAAAAAGCCGCTACTTTTTACTGCTTAATACTTTTTCAATTGAGTACTCGATGCTACTCAATACTTTTAACGTTTTTCTTATTTCAAAATAAAGATATTTAATATGTTGAAATTCGATTTTATTATTACCCGCATGCCATAATAGTTCATGGATTAGCAAATTTAATAATTCATTAAAAATATCTAACTAACGGTCAGGCTTATTAATTGTTGCAAATGATTTAAAGGCGCTTAACTTTCCTCAAAACCGAGTTGCATTTTGAACATTTTCAAGTAAAATTTTCGTAGTTACATATGCAAATGCACCTCTGAAAGTATTGAGTAGTTAATTTTGGGTATTGAGTAACGGGAAATATCTCCAGTATTGAGTACTCGGTATGTATTTAAATATTTTCATTACTTGTACAACGCTAATTTACAATATAACATTCTATTCGATTCCCGAAACTAACGCAACACTAACTTGGTTGTTTTGAATTTTTGGAAATCATGTGATTTGAACTTTTGTGATTCACAGGCCCGTTTGATAAAAAACTACTAATGAAAGTGTAAAAAAAGAGACCATTTTAGGTCTAGCAAAATTGAAGAAAGGCAAAACCTTTTTATAGGGATGTCCAAAATGTTGTGGTCGATTTCTAAATAATTACAAAAACTAAGTTGCTTGCAATTGAAAAAATGTGTATTTCTTTGATAAAATTTAGAATTAAGTGTATACAGTTCTTTGATTTTGAACCAGCTCCATTGTTTAATAGTTTTAGGATACTTTATTTAAATTCTTTATTTGACTTGAAAACTAATAAAATAAAGAGGCGGATCATTAACATTTAGCAAAATTTAAATTTTATTTGCTGGATAAAAATCAGCTTTGCATAAAATAAAGCTTTATACCAATCCATGCCAATTTTAACTAGCAGCTCGTTTTATGTTATCGGTTAATTGCCGCTAACTTTTCACTAGGCAAAGTGCTATCGGTATTTCTAGTAAATAATATTGTATATACTTTGAAAAATTAAAAAACTTTCGAGTCGTATTTTTAATTTAGATTTTTCCTAAACGAATAGTTTTATTAAAGTTCCAAAACATAGCTTCTAACACGTGTAATGAATTTCTATAAAATATTTTATTTTCTTAAAAAAAAAAGATCACGACTTAAAACAAAAAAATTTTGTCATGGTAAAAATATATGTCATTAACAAAAGTTAAACATAAAAACAAATGGAGTTTTCTTTTCTGGTAAAAAAATTTCGCATATGCATAAACATACGTATGTACATACGTACTTCAAATCTCTTTTGCTTTTTTCTAAAAAAAAATATCACTCCTTTATTGCAACATAGTCATATCGAGATTAATGATAAAATAAAAAAGTATTCTTCGCTCTAGAAGTGAGAAAACAAAATATTTGTATGCATTCTTTACACAAAGTGAAGAGCGGTACGACGTATATTTTAGCGTTCTTAACTCAAAATTTATGTTTTTTGAGATACATATGCGTATGTTGCAATGTTAATAGTGCGAATAAACAGCATGTTCATTGGTAAATAGAAAAGGTGTAAAATATGATACATGCTCTAACCTCAATTTCATTCCAAAAAAAGCCTAATAGTTGAGTTTGTTGGTAACAAATGGAGGTAAAAACTAGAAATAAAAGCTAAAGTTTTATTGTATTTTGATCTTTGTGAAAATATGGGTAAACCTTTAAAATAGTTTACTCAATTGAACAGCAGCACATTTCTTCAGATTAGAAAACACCATAAAATTCAAATTTCAAAAATATAAATAATCAAGATTTATAATTTCCTTTAAAAAAAAGAAGTATTAAGTATGTTTATGAAAGTGTTCAATAGTATCGCAGAAGAATAGTTAAAATATGTCAACAATGATTAATAAAGTTTGTTCTTTTGTCGATATTTAAGGACTTTTGCTTTTGTAACGTGTTTTATACTTCATGATAAACTTAATATTACTAATATTGTATTTTTTGTTATATGTATATTTCTTATTATTGTGTTAATTGTATAACTTCTAAAAGCATTTCTTTAATAAATTTTTGATTTTAATTATTATCAATTTGTTTTACTATTTGTTGTTTGATTTTTTATACATAATTTGTTAAATTTATACGTTAAATTATTTAATTTTTTTTTCGTTTATCTTAAAGTAAAAATATTTTTTTTTATTATAACATTGTTTTTAGTAGTTTTGATTTAGTTTTTAAAGGAAATGTGAAACTTGTTTCAGTTGTTATATTTTATAAGATGTTTTGTTTAGTAAATACGTTTTTTGTTTGTTTTAGTTTTAAGAAAGATTTGTTTTACTATATTTAAGAATATTTATAATATTTATAACTATTGTTCATAAAATGGACTAAGTTTTTTTCATTTAGTTTTTTTTGATAAGGCTTGAGAATTTTTTATTGAAAAAACTTAATGCAGCCTGATTTTTAATATTAGAAAAATATTTATATTATATATATTTTTTTAAAAATAAACCACAGTTTGTTTAGATGGATCCTTTGAAAACTTATTGTAGCAAGTTTTGGTTTTTCGTTCTATTTTCAGAACTATGCATTCTAAATGTTTAGTTGTTTCTAAGCATCTCATAGTTGATTAAAGGATCATTATTAAATTTAAGGCTTCTTATATCTCATAAAAATGGATTGTTTGAGTTAAGAGCTCCGGTAGCCTAGAAAAAAGACAAAAAAATTATATAACTATTGTTATACTGATGAATGAGCAATACAATATGAAATGGTAAACTTCTGTTTCCTTATTGTCATAGATATGTATATTGAAATTTTTTCGAATAATATTCCCCTTTGTTCTATAAACCTAAACGAATTTTGAATTTGGTTTTCCGTAAATCGAAAGATTTATGGCAGTAGATATTATTCCTCAAACCCACATAATTTTTGATTTGATATTTCGTAAATCGAATGATTTATTGTAGTAGAAGTGATTTTTAAAACTCAAATAATTATTAATTTGAGATTTCGTAAATCAAACCATTTACTGCAGCAGAAGTTGAGTACAAATAAGAATTTTAAACGTCTACAATATACGAGGGCGGATTGATATTGAAGCTACCTAGAGCTAGATGACAGCACAAACAGAAAAACTTTTATTTTTTTAGAAATTCCGACCTGTCAAACGCCAGTTGTTAAAATTTCATCCAAATTCATAGATTACTTTATTTGTTGTAGTCGTTTGAAGCAAGCAACTTTTGTGTTTCTTGAAAAATGGGAAAAAAATGAATTTGGTGCAGTGATTAAGCACTATTATTTGAAAGGGAAAACGGCGAAAGAGACCAAAGAAAAGCTTGATAAACATTACGGTGAGTCTGCTCCGTCAGATTATGTGGTAAAATATTGTTCTTTCGTACAATAACATTTTAAATAAAAACAAATTAAAAAATTTTGTGCGCCTGGCAATAAAATAATTAAAATATAGTGAATTTTAAATGTAGTAAGCAAGGGCGTTCGATTTGTTTTTGATCAATCGCAACTTTCGCTGACGAGCTAAACGTTCACGTATTTTTACAATTCAATCGCATGTTTAGAATTTAAACACAACATTCGATAGCGAATGTCACAATTTCAAACAAAAAATACAAGATCGATGCAGCTCGTTATCGAAAGAGAAGAGTAGACCTCAGGCTTGTTTACTCGATTTTAAAACGAGTAAAATTATGCAAATTCGGTTTAGAGAGAACACCAATAAATGTGAATTCGTTGTAAAATTAAACATTTAGTCGAATTTGGTTTACAGAGGAGGGCGAATTTTGTACACACATATCTTTTCTCGAATTTACTAGTATATTTCTTTGCTCTCCGGTTGAAGTTCCAAAACTAAAGTTTTTTCTCTCGTTCAACTCTATATAAATTCTTTTAAGCAATAAGTGCAAGCATAAAAATGATTCTAATGTCCGGCTGTAATTAAGAGCTCATGTCTTGTATTTTTAGTTTTTTGATTTAGGAATTTAAAAGAAATTTTAAAATAAGATGGCAGTCACAATTTCCTCATTATGTCACATAATAAATCCTTAATTTCTAACAACTACTTGCTGTGTGTGTTTAACTTACAGCAAAGGGATTGTTGAAAGTATTTGTTGTAAGGCCCATGCCGGTCGCTGCGATTTGTTGTTGCAGTGTGCCAAAACCAAAGCCACAACCATTAGGTCCTGTTTGTATGGATGTTGGATACAAAAGGGATGCCTGATGTTGCTGTTGTTGTTGCTGCTGCTGCTGTTGTTGTTGTTGCTGCTGCTGTTGTTGTATTTGTGGTGTATTGGAGCCATTTGTAAATCCACTTGCCGTATAATTAAAGAATCCCGTATTGGCAGTATGAGCTTTTTGAACATTTAAAAAACCATTTGCCGCAGCTATTCCATTTGGTATTAAAGTCATTTGACCAAACAACTGCTGTGTTGTATTTTGCGTAGGATTGTTTGACGCATTTTGAAAAGGATTGACAACAGCTGTCTGTTGATGATGATGATGTGTAGCGAAAGGATTCACTGTGCCATTTGCATTGGCTGAAAGATAAATAAAAAATAGTAAATATATTAATAAAGTACTCGTAGATATTAAATCAATAAATAATATTATTTGCAAGACTTACGATTTCCAAAACCAGAATCGACCACATTGGCTGTAACTATTGAAGCAGCGTGGGCTGCCACTGCTTTACTTTCTCTTAATTGTTCATCCAAATCTTTTAAGGCTGCATAGCGGTCTTCTGCGGGTGCTGAGGAATTATTGTTATTATTTATATTGTTATTGTTATTAAAACCATTTGTTGTAGCATTTCTGTTATTATTATTATTATTTGGAAGACCTAAAATTAAATATTTACAAGAAGAAAACAAGGTACAAAAATAGTTTTTAGTAAGAAATTAAAAAAAATATGCAAAGATAGAATAAAAAAAAATATATAAATATAAGCTGTGTAAATATTAATATAATGAACAATAAAAAGATTTTACTCATACAAATAGACAAACAACGCAATTAACAAAACATGTTAAGTTAAATTAAAGAGGAGGTAATAAAATATTTCAAATCACTAAATACTATTATAAGTAATAATAATTACTTTAGAAATAAAGTTAAATGAATGAAAAGTTAAAAAAGCTGCTAATAATAAATTTTTTTTGCAACAAAGTATCTGATAAATTCGGTCTTTAAAATTGCATTACATATTTATATTAGAAGAGTTGTGTATATTAAACTCGACTTTGGGGTACAAATTACACAGTACAACATTTTTCAGCTCATTGATTTGGGACTCAATTCTGAGAATTGCACGTGAAAGTAGCCCCAAATATAAGAACTTCTGCATCATTCACTTTGTCAAGTTGTCTGCATTAATAATTCAATTTATTTTTATTTCAATTTCAAAGAGTGATAAAAAGCCACCTTGAACAAAAAAAAAATCGTATGGTCATTAAATTACGCTATGATACACCAAAATTATTCAGGACCCAGAGTCCATAGAGAACGAAAATACCTTTGGTTTTTCAGGTCAATTCGTAAAGTGATTCTATAGAGTCATATCTTCTTTGTTTCCCAACGAATTTCTATTGGTTTTTCCTTTGTTTAAAGGATCTGATTTATATTTACCGTTATAAAATCACTTTAAGAAGTGACCTAAAACACCAAAGGTATTTTCGTTCTCTATGGACTGCAACAAAACCGAATTGGTACATGAGAACACCTGAAAAATATTTTTCTCAACTTTTGTTTTTAATGCAGCCAACTAAAGAAAATGAATGACGCAAAAGTTCTTATTTTTGGTGCTACTTTCACGTGCAATTCTCAGAATTGAGTCCCAAAACCATGCGTTGTACTGTGTTCGGCAAAAAGGCAGGTATGACGGATTTCAAACAAGAAAGAAAATTGTATATATGCATATGTACAGTGCCGCTCAACATAATATCGCCACTTACGATCACATCAAAAAAAATTAAAAATAAATTAGATACGACCGCTTCTTTTAAAAACTCAAGGCTTGATGAGTTAAATCTGACGTGTATGAACCGGGTTTAAGATCCTGAACTTGTGCTCCCGAAGTAATGCAAATACGGATCATCTAATAATTTTTATTTTTTTTTGTATATAATATTGAATCTTTAAGACTCAATTTCCCAAAGAAAAATTTGTTGGTGATTTGTTGGTGATTTGCTTGCATCATGTTCACATATTCTGCCTTATTACGGTTGCCGAATTTTCGTCTTCGACTTCAACAGTGTGTACTAGATCAAAACCTAATGTTTTGTGCTTCTTTAATCTAGTACAATTTGTCGAAGTCGATGGCGAAAACTCGACAACCGTAATAAGACCCATTAAGTGACACCATTTTTGACGATTTCGGTCTCCCTCCTCACCCTTCGCACGCAATTAACACTACCAAGATGCGTTACATATAAATATATAAAAAGTTCTACTATTCGACTATTAAAATAAATTAGCACAAATACAAAACTCATTACATGCAAATTCGGCATTAAAAAACATGACAAACAGCAAAAATAGAAAAAAATTAATTAAACAAATTAAACGTAAAATGTGGTAACGAAAAAAAAATAAACGTAATAATTCGGCAAATTCATTATTTAGCAGGAAAAAACTTCTTTTAAAACGAACACAAAAAGTAACAACAACGAAAAGTTAACAAAAAACTATAATAATATTAATTAAACAAAATATGAATTGTTTAAAGAATATCTAACAAGAAAACACAACACAAAACTTACGCCAACTATTATTATTGTTATTGTAATTTTCATTTAGATAATCATTTGGATTCTGATTTGCATTTGCATTCAAATAAGAATTGAAGTTGCAAGTTTTTGGATTTAAGTTTGAATTAAAATAATTACAATTTGCATTAGGACAACAATTGTTGGCAACATCTTTACTAGCAGCAATATAGTTTTCGTTATTGTAATTGTCATTGGAATTGGAAGAATAATAATAATAATTGTTGCTGTTGTTTTCATTATGATTGTTTTGAATATTTGCATAGTCATCATCAACAACAGTTTGATAAAATGTACGAGTGATATGATCTGATGGTTCAGGATTAAAAGGATTTTTTTGTGCTGTTAGAGGAGTACTAGACACAAAAGAAGTTGCTGTAGTATTGCAAGTTGAAATAGTAGAAGATGTTGTTGTAGAACATGGTGACTGATGGATGGCAAATTGTTGTGCCTTTAAAATATCTTGTTGGTTTTTTGATTTGTTTGCAGATATCCGAAAAGGATTTTTCATTATTTCATTATCTTTAACATTAACATCATCACCGTCGTCATGATAATTATGATTAATTATTGAATTTTGTCTACAAACAAAATTGTTATTGCTGTCGTTGATAGTCTGATAGTTTTGAGTTGTTTTTGGTGTTATTGTTGTAATGGAGGAGTTGGATGATGTTGTTGCAGTAGAGAATAAATCAAAATTATATGATAAAATTGAATTTGAAACAAAATTAAAATCATTATTAAAATCGGTATTTGCTGTAGATGTTGTTGCTGTTGTTGTTGTTGTTGTTGTTGTTGTTGTTATTGTTGTTGGTGTAATGTTGGTTGTGTTATAATTATTAAAATAATAGTAATCATTATCATAATTAATTGTATTATTATTATTATCATTTACATCAAGATGCATACGAAACGGATTTGTTGTATTTATTATTGTATTCTTATTTAACATACTCGTTGTTGTTGGTATTTTGGTTGTAGGAGTTCTTGTGGTTGTTGTTGTTGTTGCCCCAGATGGTACTGCTGTCGATATTGTCGTTTTGCCTGTTTCAAATGTCGTTGTTGTTGTAGTTGCTGATGAAAATGTACTGGAGGGAAAGTATTGATGTGGATTATGATGCAGTTGTGTATTAAAATTGGCTATCGAAGCATAAATGTGTTGCTGCTGCTGTTGTTGTTGTTGTTGTTGTTGTTGTTGTGGTACTTCATAAGGATATTGTATTGAATTATTGTTGGGAATCCGTGATGTGGGTGCTGCTGTTTTGCTTGATGACATATCCTTCGATGAAGACCATACATCCCATTGATTTGTAAATGGTTTAGATGTGTTGGTATCTGCTGTTGGGTATTGGCTATTGAAATGACTTTGATTACCCAACACCGCCATGGCAGTGGCATGAGCTGCCAAAGCCAAAGGCGTAAATTTACTACCGTTTGCCAAACGATTTACACCCACATTCGCATAATCACTTTCAAATTCTTTGAAATTCGTTTGTTGCCTGTTGTCGTCCAGTGTTAAGAGATCATCAAAATCATCGAACAGATTTCTATAGCCCCCTGTATAGCTGGGATTTATTGTATGAGTTGCTGTTATCTCACCAAATACATTGTCTTCGTTAAAGTTTATATAATCTCCAGAATTTTCGTTATTGTCCATTTCCAAAATATCCTTCAATTGTCTTTCATTTCGTCGTATAATTGAACCGGACGTACTGGAAGTCGATTTCTTTCGTATGGCATTTTTCCTTACGAACTGATAATTGGTTGTTTCGTCAACTACAGAAAGTTGTTGGCGAATGTTTGAAAATCAGCAGAGTTTGTGACAAAGTTTTCGTTTTTTTTTTTGCAAAAAAGTGTTTTGCAGAGAAGAGAAGAAATTATAAATATTTTTTTATGGAGAAGAAAAATAATACAGAAAAGAATGAAAAATTCAGTATTAAATAGTGGAAAACCAATTAGGTATTTTTAAAAAAGTTTTAAGAAAACGAAACAATTGCAAGCAAAGATGTTTGAAGCAAAAATGATTTAAAAACATTTTTCATAACTTTTCACACCAATTATTAAATTTCAGAAGAAGTTACTCTAGTTTCCTTTACAATTTCTAGCAAAGCTGTAGAGAGCGGCAATTTTGTTTTCATTAATTAAAATGTTTCATTTTTTTAAATTGATTAAGCGGAAAAAGGTATTATTATCAAAAAGGTATTATTATTGCTAAAAACCCATAAAGCTGCTTCACGTTTAAGTGCCAATAAAAAAGATTCAGACAAATGACTTTTAAAACGTATCAATTTAAAATATTACAAACTTCCATTCAAATTGAGATGTTGCCCAAAGAAGTTTAGGTCGAAATTAAGTAAAGAATTTATAACTAAGTCTGAGAACTATATTAGACTATCTTCACCGATAACCAATTTGAAGACCTGATGGGGTGACAAGTATTTGTCAATCATACTAATAGGAAAATGTAGAAATCAAACCATTGTTGGCAGCTGCAGAGCAGATGATCGGTCTGTAATCTGGCTCAGACATTATAAGTAGCCGTGCTTTTGTCCTGTAGTGGATGCCGTTCCTCTGATTACCCCTACAGACTATCAACAGTATTAGTGGAAGAGATAAATACCTGCCTTAGCAGTAAAGTCGGTTTACATTATCACTCTTCGTTTCGCATCTGCAATTTCAACACACATAGCATGATTTTCTACTACAAGGAGTGAGTGTCTTTTTCAAGCGTTTAGCAAATTTATTATAGCAGCTGATTTTAGAGTAAAGAAAGAAAGAAATATTTTTGTTTTTAAATTGAGACGAAATTTTAGGCAGACAAATTTAAAAAATTTCATTATTAAGAATTTGTTTTAAAGTTTTAACAAACTAAATTTAATGCCTAAGCCAACAGAAAAAAACAAAATCATAGATTAACAACAAAATCTATGATTTTGTTTTTTTCATTTCATCCATATTCATTTTCTTTCTTGTCCGTTTATTATTTATTTGTTTCCAGAGTTAAATTAATAACTTTGATGCATGGAATAAGTTAAGCCGCAGACAATATTTCAACGCCAATTGTCTGTTTTCAAAGAATCGTTAAACCTCATATATCGAACCGACGTATATTTAATGAAATTAGTATTTTAATTTTATTTCTTTATTTTCGTTAATTTATCGCATTTGTAATGCAAAATTTAACAAATTAATTTGTAGTCGCCACCTAACAAAACGGCGTTGCGTTAGAATATAAAAGCGCAGAACTCTCTTGATCTCTTGATCAGCTGTGGAGCAAAACACAACATGTTGAATAAATGTAGCGAAAAAAAATTTATGATGGAAAAATGGCAGCAATTACTCAACTCTGCCTTTCTAAGACAAACTCTCAACAGTTGCGCAACAGTTACGTCTTATGAACGCGACCAATGTATAAGCTATACAAATTATAATGATTTCCGTTTCGAATCGAAATACATAATAACCCCCTGGAACTGGCTGACATGTGGTTTTAACAAGACAGTTCCACATGCCACACAACACGCGAAAAAATTTCCCAATTGAGAAGCGAGTTCGGTGAACAGTTTCTTTCACGTTTAGGACCGGTCAATTGGCCGCCTAGATCGTGCGATTCAACGCCTATAGACCATTTTTGTGGGGCTTTACTAAAGCTCATGTCTATAGGGACAAGTCCGCAACGGTTGGCGCACTGGAAGCATACATAGAGTGCGGACAGAGGAAAATACCACAGCTGTATCTGCTTTGGGCCTTTTTTTTGTTCAAAATGGAAGATCTGGACTTGGCTGATATCTGGTTTTAACAAGACGGTGCCATATGCCACACAGCACGCGAAACATTGGACCAATTGAGATGCGAGTTCGGTGAGCAGAATTTTTCACGTTTGGGGCCGGTCAATTGACCGATAAGATCGTGCGATTCAACGCCTTTAGATTATTTCTTGTGGTATTATGTTAAGGCTCATGTCTATAGGGACAAACCAGCAACGGTTGACGCACTGGAAGCCAATATTGAAGAATTTATTGGTGAGATAACGACCGAAAGTATGAACCATTTGAGGCATAGCCGCGGTCAACATTTACATGGAATCATCTTTAAACATTGAAATATAGTACAAGGTGGGCCAAAAGAAATCATCCGATGTTGTTTGGCTCTAATTTTTTTTCCGTTTGGCGGACAGCCAGCAGCTGATACACGGACTGGACTTTATACGGTAACATGTGCAGGTCTTTGAGCAAAATTCGACTTAGGGACGACCGGCTGATGGCTAATTGTGAGGCACGGCGTCTGGTAGATGTTTCAGGCAGCGATATTCTCGGCAGAACGGGCGCTCCGGAGCGGGCCACTCTTGGCAGCGTCTCGTGTGGTCCCATACTCTTCAAGGTTGGTGGCCAAACGGCGCAGTGTTTGCGCAGTCGGTGCCGGACGACCGGGGAATCGGCGACGGAATTCGCGCTGTGCCAACACCATAGACGAATTGTTACGATTATTCCGGGTTCTTGGGGAGTGTATCGCTCTATGGCTTGTTCACTTGTATTCTACATCTGTCTAGTTCACAAATATTAAAACAGATTTGACATTGGCCGCCATTTGCAAAAATAAGAGCATCTTGGGTGATTTCTTTTGGCCCTTCTTGTAGATCATTCTATTGATTTAAACAAAGATTTCATACATTTTTCTAAATTTTCAGTTTTTTTTTCAAATCAAATCCGAAAGCTCTTAAAAAATCACCCAACACTCGTACTAGAGAAAGACAAAAATCTCTGCCAAATATAATAATAATATTCCTTCAAATGATATGATTACTACTTTTAACTCCTTACAATATCTTTAAGGAAATTTCATAAACTGCATAATATACCAAGTTGGTGGTCCACTTTTTTAATGAGATTATTTTAAATGGATTTATATTTGCCAGTTCAACTATATGGAAGATAAAAATCAAGTTTGACTAGCAAAATTTATAAGCCAAGTAAGAAAAGAAATGAAATAAAATAAAAAATAAAAAATTATGTCATAAATCCTGTTTAACAGCTTAAATAAATAAATTTGCACATAAAAAGAAGCTAGAATTAACTCAAGTTAAGGAAAAGGAGGGAGAAAAATAAAACTGCTGCTGCTGCAATCGCAAATATGAAGAAGCTCTATAGTGGTGAGAAAAACATTGTACAGGAAATAGTTTGTTTCTTTTTTTTAAAGAAAATATAGGTTAAACATTTTCTTAGCTTTAAAACTAAGTGTTTTTTTTACACACAAAAAAACTAAGAGAAAACTATTTAGAAAATATATATTTTTTTTTAAATAAAGAAGAATAAAAGAGCCGATGAAGTGCTAATCTGAAAGCTTTTGTAGCAATTATTTATGAGTCGGAATGCCCCCGGAATGAAACTTAAATAAAAAAACGAAGCCAGATCTAAAGCGTTCCCTTCTTGTTTTTATTCTCTTGCGATACTCTAATGAATAAATATTAAACTTACAGAGTATTCCTTAAAAAACGAATAACACATAAACTGATAAAAACATGGTAAAAATAAAAAAAATAATTTAAAAAAATATAACACAACTCACCTGCAGCATTGTAAATCGGTGCATGATCAAAGTCCGCAAAATTCTCGTTATTTCCATTACTGCTGCTAATGAGGTTTCCATTTTGTAAATTTGAAGTATTATTCGCACCACCACCCCCATGACCATTCATAAATTGTTGATGTGCAGCTGCAGACATTTTCATCGTTTGTATTTTGGCATAACCGTTATTTGTCGTCGCTGAACCGATCGATGAAGCCGGCGAACTGGCGACAGTGGCATTAAATATATCAGCGGAACCAAAGTCGGCTACAAAGTCCGCTTCGGCTCCAAAGCCATTGGCACTAGCGCAACTGCTAGTGTCCGAGAGTGCACCGGTGGACATAGAACCAACCGATGAGTTCAAACCATTGTGTAAACCGAAAGCATCTGTGTTATGGGATGACAGCGAGCTGGAAAACCCGTTTTGTGGTTGTGGTGTTGTATGCTGAGGACGACTGATGGCGGTAGAGGAGGTCTTGTGCAGACCATTGGCTGTAGTGCGTTGCGATGTTGGTGGTGTCAATTGTATTTGTGTCTTAGTGTTATTGTTTTGGCTATTATTCGCTGAAGTCGCTGTTGCATTGGATAAGGACGTTGATGATGATGTGGCTGCGGCTGTAGTCTTAAGATTTGTGGCATTTGTTAAAGATTTTAAGGGACTAGCTGGTTCTAAGTAATAACGTTTACGTTCATATTTGTCAATCATCAATTCACGTTGATCCTGGTGCACAGCCCGTTTGGGATCCCAAAGACCCAACCATGTTTTTGCACAAACATCATTGCCGTGTGCCTTAAGAAAATCAATTTCATCTTGTGTAAATGTTGCCATCGATATGGACTTAACACGATGTGGTGGTGTTATGCCGCGCCTGCAAAAAAAATTCATACAATCAAAAATAAAATAAACATTAACAGGGATGTAAGAGAATAAAGAAAAATATTGCAGCGTGACAATAAGAAGTTTATAGAAATTATTTTACAATACAAGGGAAACTCAAGTCAAATTACAAAAAAATAAAATGTAAATTTACATACAATCAACGAGTATGAACCGTACTCTGTGACATGAGCACTGATGACGTGCAGTTGCAGAATTAATAAATTTTTTCTTACTCCTTGGAAATTGACTCTTTTTAAAATTCTGCTTTAATAAAATAAATTACATTGAAAGAAAAATCATTCATTCAGATAGTGAAACGAATTCATTACATGTTCCTCATTATATTAACGAAATTTTTCGTCAATTTATTGAACAATTTCATTGCATAAAACTTTTTTCGTAAATCCTTGTTTTAATGACAATCGTTAGATTGTTTAAACGAATATTCTTTTTAACAAATTTATGGGATTATGCAAGTCATGCGATTTTTTACTGATTACCGTGTACGATTTGTCGGTATAACTCAACAGTTGTTTAGTTTAAAAATATTTTCAATACTTTAAGTTCTAATCCTTCTCTGCATTAATACATATTTAATATTATATACGCGTCTGCAAAGAGATATCGAGAGACATTGCCCAAATCAAATATTGAAAGTAAAGACAAATAAATTAAATTTCATTTTCATTAATTTACTGCTACTGCTTCATTGAATTCAATGGAACAATACTCGTATCAAGGAACAAATGAAACCATTTCATAAATTGAAGGATAAGAAAATTATCATTTAGATGAAAGAGTTTCATCAAATTTATTCATTCATGAAGTTGTTTCATTAAACTTAAAGCTAAAAACATATTCACTGCAGCAGGCTACCGACTACAACTTGTCAAAAATAGAATACATGTGTTTATATGAAAATGATTATTTTCACGACTACACGGCTGCAGGTTATTGTCCATGCTACTTTTGTCGTGTAGTCAAATTAAACTAATTTCTATTTTTGTTGACAATACGAATATAACAAAATATGTAAAGCAAATTTGACTTCAAAATATTTTTTTAATGTAAAACAAAATAAAATGTAAAAATTGCAGTTCTTTTTCTGGTATTAACTTTTTGAGTAAAAATTATTTTTGCATAAAAATAAGGGTAATGAAATTCCAGAATATTAGATCTATATTCTGTGTTCATCTTTCTATAAAATCTTAAAATTTCAATAAAGCAATAAAAATGTCATTGAGGCAATTATATCGCGATGATAACGAAAATGCGCGAAATTTTTCAATATTTAGAAAAAGCCGTAAAATCTTCTGAAATGAGCTGCAAGTGCAAGGAATGTGAAAAACACGTAAAAAACTACAAAATTGACTAAAATTCGCAATAACTTCCAATCATTGGGAAAAGAAAAATATTTAATATCATTTCAAAGTCGATGAAACAATAAAAAATAGAAAAAGTCATCAACATTGCAAAAAATGCGAAAACCGAAAAAAGTTGCAAAGTTTTGAAAAAGCCGTAAAATCTTCTAAAAATGTAAGAAATGTGAATGTATATCACATTCTTTAAGTTTTTACCTCCATTTAGGAAGCTTTACGCCTGTTTAAAAATTTTTAAAGTTTTTGCGGTTTTTAGCTATTTTTTCAATATAAGTGGTTCTTAGTCATTTTATTGCTGCATAGAATTGTTTTCTATGAGAAAACGTAACTTTAAAAAAGCAAAAAAAACTAAAGTGGCACCTCTGAAATATAAATGAATCAGCTCCTTACTATGTAGCTGTCGTTTTCAAAGTAATTAAGTAGCTGGCAACAAGCCGGCATTTGCAGCCAGCGACATTTGTAGTCATGTAGCCATGTAGCTTGCTGTCGTGAATGTGTTTATAGGTTAAAGTTTCATTTCGTTTATGACACAGCTACACAAATGAAGTTCATGAATATAATGAAGCAAAGAAGGACTCCTTTAGCTCACTTTCAATGACAAATTTCATTAATACAATGTAAAAATTCATTGTCTGAATGAAAGGTTTTATTTTTATTTAGCTTAATATAAATTAGGTTGGACTACTCTAAGGTAGATACACCAGGTAATGCCACCCATGCAATAATACAAATACAACGGTTTTTATTTACGAAATAATTTTCTGTTGGAAAGTTTTTTTCCATACAAAAGAAACGCTTTTGACAACCGGAAATGGCCTTATTTATAAAGGATTAATAAGGTTATAGTAGCTTTGTTGTATGATTTTTATGAATGTGAAATCCAATTTTAATGCACACAATAACTTTATTAATTGTTAATGAATAAGACCCAACTGATGAGAGTTTTAGCTAATGCCACATTACCTGGTATCAATATGCCTTGGATTGTTCTAAGTCAGCAACAAACGAAATAATAATTTAAAGACCGACCTCTGCATAACTAAAAGTGACTGCAAACCGTATATATTTAAAGAATATTCAAATTCCAATAAAACAAAATTCACACATTCTGACGTCAAGAACTGCAGTAGTGTGGCAAGAACAATGTGGTGTTGAAGCAAAAATAATGTAAAAAAAAAGTAAAATAAGTTTGAATAAAACTTTTGGGTGATATTTCAAATGACGTTAACTTCGATGGCGTGAACAACGATAAACATTTTATTTTAAGCAACACACAAGCCACCAATGTTAAATATCAACAAAAAAAACTTAAAACGCCAACACATATTTTTACAAAATAAGGCAGACAGACAGACCGACATTCATGGAAGATACTGGTACGAGTATGAGCAACAATAAAAAATGTGATGGCACGAGAGGGTTTAAAACTTGTTAATGTCTGTTCTAGAGAATTTTTGTTCTTTAAAATATTTAAGCCATGACATTTTTAGGATGCCCCACAAAAGAAGTCCTCAATAAAAGGCTACAAAAATCGGTAGCAAATTTCTAACAACATTTGATTTTTTAAAGTGATTAGACAGAGATTTTCCAAAATTTACTTGCAGTTTTTTTTTAATTTCTCTAAAAGTTTAATTTCATTTACTTGAACACCCTTTACAAAAATAAAGATACACGTACTTTTGTAATTGTAGGTACGGGTAACTTTTGTAAATTCTACTCGCAAGTAGTATGACGCTCTTGTCAAATGTAAGCAATTTACAACAATGAATGCAAATTTATACAATATGTTGGGTTGTTGTTTTCGTTCATTTCTTTTATACACAAAATATTTTCAAAAATAACCAAGAAGTTGTACGTGTAAAAGTGTTATAAATTTGTCAAATAATAGTTATGAAAAGGAAAAAGACAAGACTGAAATTTATATATATCCAAGTGTTCGGGTAAATTAATTGTACTAGAGTAAAAGTTTCCATTTAAATAGTTGAAATATATGTACGATATGTACCTTTATAAATAAAACAATTCATTTAAAAGAATATACTAGAACGATGAGCAGAGCAGCCAAAAAAATATACATATAACTCAATAAGTAAATAATTATTTATATTCAATTTTTAGGAATTTTGGTATCGATTTGTTACAGTATATTTTGCATTTAACAGCATATTTATGCATATTGTGCTTTTAAAAGCATATTTTCTCTGAAATGTGTTCTTAGAGGATTTTTTTCATTGTTTGTTACTTTTTTATTGCTTTCAATATGATTTCTCATCTTGGTTTTTATATTCTTGATATTTTCGTGTTTTAACTTCGCAAAAACATTTAAGGAACAAAAAAAATCGAAAAAACTGCACGTATGTAACGAATATGATCAAAATTCGTAAAAAAAGATTACATAAATGGGATAGCTTCAAAATAGATTAGGAATTCCTAAAACTGTTAATTAAAAAAAACACATGCGGGAAACCATAACATAAATTTGAAAAATTCGCTGAAATAAGTTAATAAAGTTAATGTGTACATTAAAACCGCTTTTACCATATAAAAATCCAACATTAAACCTACAATAACTTTATTAATCGTTTGTGAATAAGGCCAAAAGTTTTTAACATTTTTAAAAAATTACTAACTTCATTATTCACAAACGATTAATATAGTTAAAGTGTGTATTAAAACCGTTTTCCCCATTTACAAAATTCTACAATAAATATACTATAACTTTATTAATAAAATTTCTCCAAAAAGTGACTGTTCACATTTATGTTCACATATTAATTGTTCGCATATTACATGTGAACAGCCCCTTTTTGGGAAAAAGGAAAAAATCTCCCGGGGACTTTTTGTTTTCATAATTGGGCTGATGATTAAAAACAATATCTGAGAAGAAAAACATGTTTAAAGAAACTATCCCCCCGAATAATTTTATTGATTGACTTCATATTTGAATGAATATAAATACAGCGTATAGCAAAATCCCAGCTTATTTCTTTTCTCTCCATTAATCCTATTTAGCATATACATCTTACACAATTTGTTGCAGTTGTTTTCGCGTCTTCCCATTTTTTATTATTATTATTATTATTTTATTTAGAAGTATTTGTAATACTTTAAACATTGTAACATTGCACTGTCCTAGTTCTTGGAGTATTGTGCGTCTCAATGTATTCTTTCACCGACCATGACTTCTTGAGCCTTGAGGACTCCATTCTAATAAATTCAAAACAGATAGTAATTCTAGATTGAACACAAAATCGAAATTATTGCGATTCATCACGCAAGTGTTTTTTTGTCGTATATTCAGGTCTGTGATGACCCTGAATGTCAGGATTCTTTCTGATACTATAGCCCACCATCTCCCATTTCCTACGTTTTGTTTGTGCTAAAATGGAGGAACCCATTGGTTGGTAACTTTCCAGAGATCAGCGTTGCTAATGTTATTAGACCAGAATATTTTGCATATGATTCTGAGGCACTTGTTGATGAATACCTGTAGCTTTTGTATGATAGAGTTCGATATTAACCAGGTTTCACTTTCGCACAACATATTAGACTTTACACATGCGTTGAATATTCTTATCTTGGTTCGTCTGGATATTTGCTTAATTTAAATTCCTATTATTTATTTTTTTAACCAAGGATTTAATTTTTCAGAAGTGTAAGATACATTTATAAAGCTTATTTTTCATATTTTAAGACCATATTTAAAATTTTTTAAAGCATATATTTTTTATATGATATTTTTGGTTGCCCTGATGATGAATAGTTAATGAGAAAGGAGTGTATTCTTCGTTCTTAAAAATGTATTATATTATTTATAATATGCCATACGACTCATACAACAAATTATTAATTATCCATACATTTTTGTATAATTCTTTCTCATATTTCATTTCAATGAATTGAACCTTGCCATTATATTCAATTAATATTTCAAATTTACAATTCTACACGAAAGTGAAAGTTCATGAGCGTGCGTCACAAAAACAAAAATCAAGACATTCATGAATCTATATGAGCAATTTCTTCAAGCTCGTGAACATATGTAGGGAAAAGTTGCTCACTACCTCATCTCACTGACGTTGGTAGTGAGACCAAACTGCGTTCTTTCACTTTTCATATTTTAAATGTACAATTCTTAAAGAAACGTCAGGGTTAATTGAATTAATGAAAATGTGTTTCCTATACACACACACCTCCTAATTGAAACACACTTCGTGCTGCATTATTTTTCTGTTGACATTGCAGTGCATGCACACATATGCAGCGAAGTTTGAGGGATAAAGTGCATTTGTTTCAATACAAAGAAATGAAGTGCAATTTTGTAAGTGCTACAGTCACGTTTTCAATATGATGGTCAATATTATACTTGTATAAAAGGAAAACAGAAACAAAATTAAAACTTTACTCTTGCACTTTATATGTACATAGATACGAGTGAATATTTGGAAAGTTTCTGTATTTGCGTATTTATAAACACCATGGTTGCCTACTGCACTTTCATTTATACAAATTTACTTATTAGAATTACAATTTCTTTTTACCTAATTTGTTATTCGATAATTTCCAAATAAAACATTCAAATCTAAAAATATTTGTTAATTTTTAACAATATTTCGGTATAGTATCGCAATCGCTATCGATAGTTTTGCAACTCCCGATCATGGACTCTATGGGAATGAAATACATTTTCTGTGCCGTCAAATATTTTGTCAGCATCTTTTGTCTTATCGATTTTGGGGTTTGTTAAAATCTAATCTAAACATCTTTACAGATGTCTAGTTTAGTATTCATAAATAAATAAATATTATAAATACAGTCGAACTCCGATAACTCGAACTTCTCTAATTCGAATTTTCTCTAACTCGAACTAATTTGGTTGGCAGTAGCGTTAAAAGAATAAATCACATAAAATTTTCTTTCCGTAACTCGAAGTTCTCCATAACTCGAACAAGAAACATACACATGAACTCTACAATTCGAAGAATTTTACTTCTGTAAATGTTTTGTTGATTTTGTTTCTTAGTTATTATTTGTTTGTTTTACTTGCTATTTTTGTTTAATTTTTCGGCGAATTACAAATTTGTTTCCTTTTGTTTGCGTAAGTATCCGTTCTATGCACAATTTGCGCTAGATGATAAATATTGAAATCGATTTTTTTATTATTATGGCAACTAAACGTGTTTTAAAATGCTTATCGATTGAAAAAAAATATAAACTTATAAAAGAAGTCGAAGATGGATTAAAGAAAAAGGAAGCAGCTGATAAATACCGTAGCCCGGCAAGCAGGGTCTGAACATTTTTCAAAAATAAAGAATCAGTTATCAAGTCGTTCGAATCGGGATTTCGTTTATGTAGTAAAAAAAAAAGAGTTAAAACCCCGAAATTAAAAAATGTTGATTACGAAGCTTGGTTAATAGCAAACAAAATATCTTCCAATGCTACTCTGAAGGATTATATTGAGGTAGATAATGCGCTCTGTACAACCGGCTTTCCTACAGATTATGATATTGTTGAGCATAATTGCCTTGAATCAGAGGGTCTAATCTTAAGCGAAACGGAGAGTGATGTCGAAAGTTCGGTAGAAGAAACTTCTCAAAAGCCAACAAGAAATGATGTAGAAAGTTCTTTCCAAATACTAAATTATTATTTACAGACAAATGACACACCTGATGAGCACTACAAAGCTTTAAGCGTATTGGAGGTATTTTTACTGAAAATAACAACGAAAAAAGTCAATTTTCTGTCACATATTTCAGAATATTTTTCTTAACTGAAATTTTTTAAATATATATGTACATATGCTTGTACGTTTATATACTTCAGTATGTAGTTTTCCATTAGAGGCTATTTTAAATAAAAATACATAAAAAACCATTTATTCTATTTTGACAAAAATTTTGTAACTCGAAATCTCCGTATGTCGATAATGGGATAATGGTGATTCGAATTATAGAAGTTCGACTGTAAAGGAAAAGTAAAAAAAAGCAACATGATTGATTTCTGAGTCTTTAATATTTCATATTATGTTAATATTTGTTTAAAAGAAAGCCTAATATATTGTTAGTTAAAAAAAGAATTTGGGTAAAAGTTCCCTGATGATCTGCATCATCAACGGCGAAATGCACATAGAAACAATTTCACTGTATTTTTAATAAAAAAAAAAATACTGAACAAGTAAATCACTAGCTAAAATGAATTGAGGCATGTGTATAATCGCTTTAATTTGAAACTAATTAAGATGCAACTTAAATTTAGTTACCAGCTTATAATTCCGTTCTATTCATAGTATATTTCTTGACAACTGTTAAATAGCTTCGACATAGTTTTACGATAAAATAAAAAGAAAATTATGCACAGAAATATCAATACCTCTTTTACATGATGGATAGAAGATACAGTTTTCTATAACAAAATCAAATATTTGTTGAATTCACAAGCTCGTATTAACGTCTTATGTGTTGTGTAATCGTCTAATTATACAGTATTGTATTTTTGTTGTTGGTAATTCTCATACAAAATGTGTTATAATTATACGTTTAAATTTTATTTATGTGTTTTATAAATGGTTGTATTGAGGTTAGGTATGGAAATATTCCATTTATTAGATTAATTTGAAAAATCTTTTAAATATGTGATAAGTAAACCCAGAAAATACATTCTTCTTAATGATAAATATGTACTTGATTCATTTCAATTTAATTTGCAAACCATTTTAATCAAAATAAAATTAGAATTCCCAAATCTGGTTTAATTTCATGGTATCATATGAATTGAATGTCGACTATTGTGAAAGAAGATTTTAACGAAAACAAAAGTTAAGAAATCGAAATTATATTGGTGGCATAAGGCATTCATTTATTTATTTTTTTCAGTTTCACATTAAATGTTTTTTTATTTGATAAAAAGAAATTTATTGTTCGACATAAATTACTTACTCACATTGAATCGACTACATTGAATTGACATTTAAAATACCACGAAATGACGATACAACAAAAACGATAAGCCATACGACTGAGCTTGTGAATTGAGCAATTATTTTCGTTTTATATAATTTTGGTGTTTTAATTGTATTAAGAAAAATAAAATTTGTTTTCTGTTTTTGTTCTCCAATATTTTCTGAAGCATTAGATCTATTTATCAATAACGTATTGTAAACAATCACATAAAATTGTCTCAACTTTGCACTTGTAAATTGATGATCTTTTTTTTTAATGCAATACCTGCATATTTTTTTCTTTTTATTATATTTTATTATTCTTTTCAAGTGACGTAAGTTTTAGCTTAATTTTAGTTACAGCTGAGGCTAACTGCCTGTCCCACGATGTCGAACGATATCGATCTTTTGTGAAATTACATTTAAAAGAAAAATAAATTTCTTTCTTTTTTTTTTTTTTAACGTAATTTCACAAAAGATCGATATCGTTCGACATCATGGGCCAGGCAGTAAGTTTTTAGTTGCAGCTAAGAAGACAATTCGAAGCTAAACAGACTATAAATAACTTAAGCAGCAATTATAAATAGATCCGACTTAAATTGGAACTAAAAGCGACTATGAATATGCACCATTGTGGTTAAAAACTTCCAAATAAAAAAACTGTTAAATATTTTCAAAATATCGGTTATTTATTGAACACACCTCGTATATATTTCTCTTAGATAAATTATAACTTAAAATAAAAAATATAAATAAAAACAAATCATTTCGCATTATTAAAGGAAATGCAGAGGAAACATTATGCATACTTTTCATTATTTGTGGGCATTAAGATGTCACCTGAGATGTTGGTTGGAGGAAGTTAACTGTAGAAATGAAGATAAAATGAAATTTTGACAGCGTCGTATAATCCTTACTTTTTATTACACATGATGCAGTTTATTTAGTTTTAATCTTTTGAATAGATATTTTAATAACTTAGGTCGGTAATGCGAGGAATTTTGTTTTTGTAATTTCAACAAATTTATTTAAATTTTACGAAAAAAAATTTCTTTCTGGTTTTTATTTATTATTACTAAATCCTAAAATTTGTATATAACAAATAATAATTTAAAAAAAATTAATAACGAATAGGCATTTCCTTGTTGCATTTCCGCTTTGAATTATGTATGTAAATATGCACTTTTTTAAGTCAGCTCTTAAGGACAAACGAAGGCTTCATTAAATTATTATGAAAATGAGAAAAATCTATGTTCAAGTGATTTAAGGCCTTTTAATGATTGTGAGTGTAAAATCTAAATCATTCTTGGAACTTTACATACTAAATTTACTTACAACAGACAAAACTGACTTTGAAATTTCATTTAAAAAAATCATGACAATAAAAACAAAAACAACAACAACGACAGTAACAGCAACAACTGAGGAACAAAGAATATAATAAAACTGAAATTTATTTTAAACTTAACAAATGTCTAAAACGTAAAATGTACGTAAGACTCTTGACACAGTTCTCAAATTCTACTATTTTGTATACCTAAAAGCCTAAACTAGTAGTGTGTATGAACTTGCTACATGTGGTTGAAGAAAAAAAAAACAAACAAACAAACACATAAAATGGATTCAAATCTGTTTTCATAATAATAATAATAATGAATACCTTGGTATTCTTATGCACTACTCGTACTGGACACTCAGTTTAAGAAGGCTAAACAATATAAAAGTGAGTATATTTTTCAAAATTGTTTTTTCAAAGCCTCGTTTTTCTATTTTTATCTCTGTGTCGTAGCATTGACATTTTTTTAATAACACATACATATGTGAATGTAAATGCAGGACGGCAGTTTGACAAGGCAGTAGAATTTTCATTATCATCATTGTATAAAAGTAAAATAGTAGCAAAAAGATAATGACAATAGTGTAGTTTTAGAAAATCCAAATAACGTAATTTGATTTTGGAAAGATAAGGTCTCCGTTTCCAGTGGAAACACCACAATTATATTAATAAAATGTGGGGTTTTGAAGAAAAGTTATATTTATTTTTTTTGTTATGTGTTTGTTTAAATAAAATTCATGTACTTAAAACTATAAATAAACAAATAGTATTTATAATATATTATTATACATAGTCCCATAGTCGGGCTCTCAAGTGCACTAATTATCTATAATAATTTAAATATTTTTTTATAAATAATTATAAGATTTCTTTTACATATATACGAAAAATGAATATTATTTGATATAACAAAAAAATTTCAAAAAGTCACTTCTATATTTATATGATAAAAAGTTCTGTCAAGGGTTAAAATTTGGAAGCGGAGATTTTAGTTTAGCCACCAAAATGTTCTTTTATTTATATTTTAGAAAAGTTATCTTTGTAACCGACTTAAAAAGCTGATATGTAGTTATGAATTTTTTCAATAATTTTTTAAATTTGCAATAAAAATAAGACATAGATCATTCGTTTAGGGGGTGTCGAAATGCCTTTTTTTAAGCTTAGACGATTTTTATTGACTTATGATATATCTCTCGTATATTTTTATATTTATTACATTTACTAATGTTTACTTACAAACAAAAGTTTTATTTATATCTCAACAAATTTGCCATGTGTAAGATAAACGGAAAAAATGAGGAAGGCTGACATGGTTGACTGGATGTTCGGTTTGGTTGGTTGGCAATTATGCCTTCGTCTTAACTCAATCTCTTAACTCATGAATGAAGAAGATTCTAGTATTTTAAGTGTTAAAGCTCTTTGTTTTAATTCGTTCTTATTCGCATGATGTAAGTATGCTAATTTTTGCACAAGTGTCAATATAATTATTACTACAGATTGAGAGTATAACCAACGAACAAGGGGTAAGAATTGATTTCGAAAATGACCTACATTAAATTCGTAATATTTTGGTTTAATTTCTACAGCTTTCGTATGTTTGTATAAAAAAATCTTTGCCACAAAAACTTCGCATGACTTAAAGCGGCGGTGTCACTGCAAACATTGTTTTTAACAAAGCAAGATAATGGAATAAAAAACTGTTATATCGGCTAAGTACATATTATTTCGAAAAGTGTTCCTTAATTAGTAATAGTATTTCCTATGGCCGACGCAATCGACCATATTCTAGTAATTAAAGATGAATGGCCTTATTCACAAACGCTTAATAAAGTTAATGTGTACATTAAAACCGATTTTCCCATATAAAAATCTAACATTAATCCTACAATAACTTTATTAATCGTTTGTAAATAATGCCATAAGTAAGCATTTACATAAATTTATACGATTAAATACAAAAACAAAAAGGAAAAAAAAATTCTAAATAAACAACTTAAAATTTATTAGTTCTCTTTTGTTTACAGAGCATGTATAGAAATTGTTCTGCCTCCTTTCTTTGCAAGAGTAAAATGGAGAAAAACACATGCATATTTTGTTTATGTTTCAACTTGAAGCTGATACATCTCTTAGTATCAACTTTAAACGCTTATAGCTTCCAAAATACTGAACTGATTTTAACAAAATATAGATTGTGCACATTTGTGAATAAGTAGTATCTTCTAAATGATATAAGTTTTGTCAAAGTCGGCTGTATAATATGAGCGTAAAAAAATATGTTTGCCTATTAATTGAATCGTTTATTTCAAAAACCATTCAAGCAACAAAAAATCCAAGAGTGACTTATTGGGCGATTACTGTTCTGTAAAGGTAAATAAAAGGTTTAATGCCAAAAAAAAAAAACCAAATACTGTCCTATCTGATGGTGAAGCGAAGCCGAGTAATCCTTGTTTAGAGCAGAAGGAAGTCAAGTGATGGCCCTTAACTGGTTTCTCCTTAAAACGGCAGGTTTTTTTGGCGTTGCGCTACCCTGTCTGGAATTCTGAAGACATTAAATCTTTTAAGAAATGGTGACCTCGGTGATACAAAAAAATTACAAATTCTGATGAAACCTCTGGCAGAGCCTATCGAAAGGACACACAGTCTTGTTATAACAAGATCTTGCTAGGAAAAGTAGTTCTGAAACGATTTATAGATGGATTTGTACCAACGAAATTCGCTTTGTTAAAAACACATTCTCTGATGGCACATCCTTCAGGAAAGGTGAGTAAAAACTATTATATAGCTTTATTTTACACCGATATTTCGCCATTTCTTTGTGTGGCTTCTTCAGGGATATATAAAATTGTGTAAATACAAAGAAGGGACGAAATATCGGTGTTTTCAATAAAAATTTTGTAACGTTTTTTTTTAAATTTACCTAGTGCTCAAAATGAATTAGATTAAATTAAATTTTTCATTTTACTTTTGAAGTCCTTAATAAAATAAGAACATTTCGTACGAAATTTGCAATAGTGATGGTTGTTTGTTTCAGAAACCAGTCAAGTGCAATCTATATATTATTATTTAAATATAAATAAAATAAAGTTTTATGTTTATCAAAGAGTTACAGAAACTGATAACTTTCATAGGAAAAAAATATCGGCTTTGTAAAAGTAATTTTAAGATTGCTAGGAAGTTTTCTTTAATTTACTCAATATTAAAAATTGTTCGCTTGACTGGTTTTTGAAATAAACTATTCAATTATATAGAAGATTACATCTTAATTACATCTTAATGTTGTACCGATTAACCAGTTAATACCGGCCATTTCATAAACTTTAATCGCATTTAGCCAAGGTTGATTTTCTAAGCTATGACTATATTGTAATTTATTATCAGTTTTATTTCACTCCACTAAGCGATATTCTTAGACACCTTTTCCACGCGCAAAGTTTACTTTGACATAATATTTTAAATTTTTCGTTAAACTTTTATTCACTTCTGCACACGCAAAGTTTAGTTTGACAATTTTTGTGTTCTTTTGTTGATGCAACCAAATTCAAGTGTGTGTAAACGACGAACGAAGGAGAAAGCAACTTTGCGAGTACTTCAAAGTCTGTACTCACCCCCATACTTCTTTCCCTTCTCACCTACAAACTCAAGACTGCAAAGTAACTTTGCAAGTAAAGTAATATCCCGTACTTTCTGACACTGTTATTCATGAACGGTTGTTAAAGAGTGCATTAAAATCGATTTTCCCATGCAAAATTCGTACTTTAAATCAACTTTAAATTTAATAACCACTTGTGAATAAGGCATTCTTTAATTTTTAATTTCAACACCGAAATTGTCTGCCTAATCAACTGGAAACGAACAGCATTTAAATGAATTTCCTTTTATTTAATTCTTCATTTATGTGACAATGGCAAGAGGAAAAACTAAATGGTAATAATTTGAATTATGCCAACACTAAAACTTTTATTCATTTATTTATTTATTTGAAATTGAAAAATAACAGATAACTTTGACCATTCGTTTACAAGTGCGCCAAAATAACTCAACTCATTCCGTGTATATAATACCCTGTCATCTTGTCGAGCTTAAGTAAAAACATGTATGCGCCTAAATTGGCAGGTGATAACGGTAGTTCCATTCATTATTTGGCCAAAACCCAAAAAAATACCAAATCAAATTCAATGAACATGCCAACCAAATTCCAAACACAAATCTGCGCACATATTTTAATGTTTTGAAAAACATTGCCAACCATTTCAAAACAAAGATTTTCCAAATGATTTTCCAGTAATTTAAAAACTATTAATGTATACAAATTTTCCAAATAATGTAATGCATTTCTCACTCTTCTCATTCACTGCATTTTCTGCAAGTTCAACTATGAATTTGTAAAAACAGTGTAATTATGTACAAACATTTTCAAACACAGTTGTTGCTATGGTTATTGTTAATGTTGTTTTCATTTTCTTTTTGTTTTTCTTTCGAAAATATGCTACCACCTGCCGACGGTCAAAATGTTTTTCTTTTTTTTTAAATTATTTTGGAAAACAAAAACTACTTCAACAATAGTTTAAATATCTGTGTGAAAAATGAAATTGCAATTGATAGAGCGTAGCGGCAAAATGAAAAAAAGAAAAGGGAGAAAAAACAGCAACAAGAAAAGCAATAAAATAAATTAAAGAAAAACATACTTTAATTATTATTTAAAAAAAAGTAACACAAATATTTAATGAAAAAAAAAAATACTTTAAGTTAAGAAAATGGTTTCTATTTAACCCCAGAGGTATCCGTACTTTTAGTCCCGTAAAGCATGTTTTTCGTTTTTGGCTGACCCTCCCGCCATTTGATTCACCTAATATTGATTTTTCATACAAAATTGGCTTATTTTTGTTTAACACAGTGCAACACATCATTTTGGGACTCGATTCTGAGAATTGCACGCGAATGTAGCTCCAAAAATAAGAACTTCAACATCATTCGTTTTGTCAAGGTGGCTGCATTAATATTTTAATGACCACTCGAATTTTTTTGCTCAAGGTGGATTTATATCACTATTTCTATATTTTAACACGGTTATACGAGCGCGGATCAATAAGTCCTTGTGAAACTGAGTGAAACACAGTTTGTTTGCAAAACAAAAATTTACTTTTCAACATAATTTCCTTTTAACTCCTTTTTTTCTCCAGTTTTTGTATCCCTGCCAAAAAAATACGATTTTTCGAGGTACTTAAAATTGGCATTTGTCAATAATTTCATTGTTGGAGCTAAATCTCTTTCCACCGAACCATTTCTTTAGGTTTGGAAATAGGAAGTAGTCACTAGGGGCTTAATCCGGAGAATATGGCGGATGATGTACCAATTCGTAGCCCAATTCATAGAGTTTTGCCATTGAGACTGCACACGTGTTTATGGTCAATTGAGAGCAAACGCAGCACCCATCTTGCAGACAACTTTCCTAAACCAAGCTGATCACTTAAAATCGAAACCACACTGCCATATGAAATGCCTATGGTATCAACAATCTTACGCACTTTTGCTCTTCGATCGACCAACAACATATCGAAGATTTTTTCGACATTTTCGGGTGTACTGACCTCAATTGGCCGTCCAGAACGTTCAGCGTCATTTGTACTTGTGCGACCACAACGAAAGTTAGTAAACCATTTTTTTACTGTTGAAATCGATGATGCACAGAGTCTCCATAGTATTTATCGAGCTTTTCTTTGTTTGATTGACGTTTTTTTTCGCAAAAAATAATGTTTGATGAGCTTTCGAAATTAAATTTTTTCCATTTTTAGAAAAATACGGGAGGTTGTATGTTTTGACCAGCTGTTAAACGCAAAGTAAATGACGACACTAGTCAGTAGTCTATTTATTATAAGCTTTGACTTCATGTGAGTAATTAAGGGTTAATGAAAAATATATGAGATACATATTAGGCCTATTCACCATCTTGTGCATTTGAGATTGCATATTTTTGCAATTGTAAACATTTTCAATTAATCGTGGACTGTTTTATTGGTTTAGTTTGCAATAATTTTTTGCAAAACACGAAATTCACACTCAGCTGATACACCACTTTGCAAATGCTACGATGCAAGACCATTTGCACAAGATTGTGAATTTGCCTAATATCACAAAAAAGGTGGATTTGAAAAATATGATGTAAGAAACGAGATTGTATTTTTTAAAACACTATAATAAACGTATTAAAAAATAAAAATTTTCTAATTATTTTCCCCCTTTTTTTATAAAAACAACTTTAATAAATTTTCGATTATTTCAGTCCCGTCTTGTGGCGCTACAATGAGCTTTTAAATTTTTTCAATACATGTTTCTGTAAGTATGCTGTGATAACTCTTAAATCCAGCCTTCAAGTGTTTTCAAATGGAGATCCGCGAAGAAGTATGGAAAACATTGCTTAATTCAAATTTCGATATTTATACCGTGCAAGTACTGTAGAAAAAAATAGAAAAAGTGAAAAATAGTCTTAGAAACTATTGGTAAATAATAAAATTTATTGCAATCTAAAACAAAATGCTTTCAGTTGATGCAGTAAAATTACCAAAATGGAAATGCATCTTTCAGTAAATCACCCGAAGTTTAAAGGTAAATTTGAAATAATTTTGTTCCTCCCTACTATCCCCTCATATAATATAATAAGGCAACCCCTGCTTTAAATGAAGTCAATTTAAAAGCAAATAATTCTTATTCTTTTTTGGCCATGACTGAATCACTGTGCGTGGGTGGCCTTTCCGTCTTAAAAGATTTTATTGGAAATATGCACGTTTGTCAAAAGGCTTTATTTTCAAATCTTGTTTTCGGTTTTTCTTCGAAAAAATCAACGTATGTATATTAAAACTTTAAATTAAAGACATTAAAAAGCAAACAAAAAAAAAACAAAAACAAAAGTAAAGAACTCTTTTGCAAAGAGCTCTCTTTTAACCGGACGTTTCGCATGAACGCTTCAATGCCTTTTAGGCGGTTTTTAACACAGATAATGATCATTATGGATGGCTCATGCTGCTTTTGTTCAAGAGGAGACCGACCGACCACATCATGCACCACGAAACATTAAAGAAGATTGCAAATATACATATGAAGGCTTCTTTTTTCCATTTTTTCCATTATTTTCAAATAAAACTACAAGTGTTTTAATTTATTCGGTGTGTGTTTTTTATTCCATAGATGTTTTTTGTGCAATAAAATGGTGCTATGATTTTCGCTTTTCTTTTGGTTTGAAAAACAAATTATTACAAAAACAATAGTAAAAAAACTATTAAGAAATAAATAGGTCATAAAAATATAACATTAGCAAATATATATTAGATACACACATGCATATGTGCATTATGCGTGTATGTATGGATGTATATAACCCAGCAAACTCATGTGCATGTAAGTAAATTCATTCACAAATTTATTTCTGTGGCATACAATTGTACGAGTATGAGTATCAGTATGCTCATACATCATTCATTCGTACCAGTAATCCAAATTAACAAATCTTTATCCATTATTTTTTTTTTTAATATATTTTACAGTTTCAATTTTTTATTATTTTCCATAGTTTTTTTTTTTCTTTTCAACATCACTACCAGTATCTGCCAGCCACTTAATAGCATTTTTCCTTGTCGTAGCACTTTTTCTTTCATTTTATTCAAGTACAATAATAATAACAATTTCAATTCAATTCTATTCCCTTCATATTGCATCAATAGCATTATCTATCATCCAATTTAGACCATAATAATGTCTGGGAAATTACTTTTGATTATATTATATACTCGTACACTTAGTTATATCTGCTCTTGCGTTTTTCTACTTTACTATTACTATTCTTTTTTTTACTGTGATGTGCTTATGACAGACAGACACTACGATTCTTATTTTTCTTGTTGTAATCACAGTGAATGATTTTAATTTAGGGGCAGAATGATTTTTCTATTAAATCTTAAAACTTTTTTGGACAAAAGCTTAATGTATAATTGTTATTATTTGATTAGAACAAATATGTATGTACGTTTTTATATGATTACTGCAATTATATTTTGTTTTTTTTTTTTCGGAAAACTGCATTATGTTTTATTTTTTCACAAATCTTTGTTATAATAATAATAATATAAATACAGTAGTTTTCCGATTAAACGAACCTAATTGTTGTCAGGCCCGTTCGTTAAAGCGAATTGTCAACTTTATTCATAACTATAAATATGTATAGTGTTTTATTTTATATTTTATTTAAATTATAGTATCTTAAAATAAGTATTTCTTTGAAAATATGTATAAGGAAATGAATATTCATAAAAACACCGTAATACAAAAATAATTTATTAAAAAAATTGAATAGACACAGTCTGCTTATTGTAATGGATATCTTTTTTATTGCCATCTTCTTGAAAGTATCTCAAAAGCATTAAATTGTTGCTACTAATATTGTTTTGCTGAGTCCATTTAATACAAATTTCGAAGTGCTTAATGGCATCTTCGTGTTTTATTTTGGTCTCTAGAATTTCAGTTTCATCAAGCTGTTCGTCATTTTTTTAAAATTTGTTCGTTAAACCGAGTACAAAATAAAATTTTTATTCGTAATATAAGGTACTTAGTAGAAATAAAAATTTGAGTGTTCGTTAAATAAGATGTTCATTAAATCTAATGTTCGTTAAATCGGAAAACTACTGTATGTAATATTACTAGATAAGGAGATATTCTAATAATTCATGCTTATTTTTTCGTGGAAATAAATTTCCTGAAAAATGAGGCTAATTGCCTCATTAACTGACCGACGTTTTGGTTTGACAGTAATTTGGATTAATCAATTAGCCAATTAATGAAACTTTTTCGCAAACAAATTTGTTTCAATAAATAAAAGTACATAAATTATTTATTCTTTGGAGATTTTATTAGTAAGTAAAAAAATCAATTCCCCTTATTTGGTAACTATTTGTCGACATCACATCAAGTCAACACCAAAAAATAAGCTTTTGTTTACTTGTTATCGACAATAGTTTTTTTTACTTTTAACATTCTTTTGTCATTTTTTTGGGCTTAAGAGAACAGTAAGCGAGAGGCCGCTATTAGTAGAGCTCAAGGTGTATTTAACTAGGTGACAGCATTAGGAAAACAATTACAACAATACAAGAACAACAGGCATTTTTGTTTGTGTAGTTTCATTGCGTATGTCAAAAACCTAATCCATAAAACAAAGAAAACAGATACAGAAAAAAAGTTAAAAGAAGACTAAAGCATTTTGTATGTATTTTGACATTCGCAACTTATAGTCAGCTTGGTAGAGCTTATTTTTCGGTTTTGAACTGATGTGACGTCGACAAATATTTATGGAATAACATAACAATTCTCGAAATAAATCAGACAGAAGAAGACTTCCTAAATATGTATTAAATAAAAGAGCAAGTCAATGAGATGCTTTCATAAGTTAGTTTCACATTTTAAGGATATATTCTGAAAAATATACTTTAGAAAAGTATTATTTAATTTTTTTTAATTTATTAATCGAGATTGTCTCGATATCTTCTTTCAAAGATTTTCAAAAACTTTTGGTTGTTGGGGTTTTTTTAGCTACACTATATACATGCATTTCATTGGTGCTAATGCCAAATCATTAGTAGACCTAAACCATATTTTTAAAATGTTTCAAACCTCTTATCTTATACAAAAACTTCTAAATAACCATTGAGAATTTCATGCTTTGAAACTTATTCAAAAATCCCAACAAACAAATTATCTTATTCGATATAAATCTATTTTATTTTCAAAAAAGTTATGAAATTTTATTTAATCACTATGGGTCGGCTGACGATTAAATAAATCGATTAATCGATTTAATTGTTAATCTAAATTACACAATTTAAAATTAATCGAAGCGATTAAAGGGATAACCGAATGAATACCCTGATTTTAGTGAAGTAACGAAAATATGAGATTTTAAATTGTTATTAAACAAAAATATATTGTAATTTATATTGGGTTAAATTACGTAAAATTTTATTCAAAAAGATCTTGTCATGAGAAAATATTTCAAGGAGCAAGTGAAAAGTTAATGCTAATTAATTAAATAAAAATAAATTTTAATTTAACATGAATTAGTAGTGTCCGACAGAAAGCACTTTTTCAGACCGGTATATTTTTTCATAATTTAGTTATATATAGTTTGATACACATAAATTACATTGGATTTAAAAAAAGTCTAGTTCGAAATGAGAATCACATTATTTTCTATTTCAATTTGTATTTCTCATTCTTTTAAATTAAATTATGTGGGGATTTTTGCAAACTGTAATAGGATGTGTTCATATCCAAGCGTTTTCAATTAGTCTCAAGTTCGTTTATTTAATTTTTGATGAAATTAAATTATCTTTTTTTTTAAAGCAGAAAAAATATATTAAGAAACCTGTAACAATTATATTAAATTTAACAAAGACGAGATAACATTTTAACAAATGGTAGAGATGCAAATTTTAGCACCGTAAATTAATTTTACTGTTATTTCAAATACAACAACATACTCCAATTCCCCTATTTAAATTGTCCTGCATGTGAATAGTTAACAAAGTATGAATAAAAGTACTCATGCAACAAAATTGAAAAACGTAATCGAGTTGGAAAAACAAATTATTCTCTTATATTTTCCCATATCTCAAATATAATATTTCATAATCATTCTTCTATTGAGTTCTGTCCAATTCAAGAATGTTATTATCAATTGATTTAAAGAATTTGCCACCCACTTAAAAAAGGTGTAATTTTATTACTAATACTTTGGCAGTAAAGGTAAAAATCACTTGAGCATAGAAATTCAATTACATATTTCTAAAAAAAGTGCTTTAAAATAAATAAAAATTTTTTATTTGTTAATTTGTATCTGATTAGAAGATTAAGAAAGTTATATTTCTTAAGTTAATTGGAAATTATTATCAAACGTTTGGCATTTGTATGATTTCAAATAATTTTAAATTATATTCGATTTAATTTATATTCGCGACACGATTTTTAATTTAATTGTTAGTCAAACCCGTGTGTAGTCAGTCAGTCGGCTTATTGCATAATTCAATAGGAAACGAATTTAATTTTTCAAGGTTTTTAATTCAATTGAATTTTTTTATTGTTTTCTTTTTAAGAATTGATTTTATCAATTTATTTTTCTCTTACACTTTTTATTTATTTTATTTAATTATTTAATAGCCTAAGAAACAATTTCTAAGCGGCTTTTATTATATTTTCTACCAAATACGACTTCTTTGATTACGAGTATAAAAAAATTGTTTGAGCTGTTAATAATCTTGGCAATTGTACAACGAATAAAATATTTAGTCTCCGTCCAGACTTGCAATTTTAGTTGCTGCAATTTTTTAAATTCTGCTATGAAATTGCATTAGTGTTGACATTATGAAATTCTAGTTTTGCAATTTTGATATTTCGTATAACTTCTTATTTCTTTTCTTAGTTATACTTTGACATTTCTAGAAGTAAAATTTCATTTCGTACAAAAGTTTGTCATATTTCATACAACTGAAGAAATAAAATAAAACAAAACGTCAAATACCCTACAGCCAACTTCAAATTGATAAGTGCGGATTTCAAAGCAAAAGGGAATTGCAGAGCACATGAAATTGAGTACCACTGCCCAATCTTGTAACCTTTCTCACCAATAAACTCAAGAATTGCTGCCACAAAAATTGCAAATCTGGACGGGAATTTACTAAGAAAGTTAAACTGTAATATCAATTTAAGAAAGGATAATGAAAATAGATAAACCGCTTCAAGAAATCAGCGATAATTGGTAACATTGAGCTACAAAACAATTTTTTAAATGATCGCTTTAACGCTATTCATTTTATCTCCAAATTTTTTTATAGAAGAACACAAAAAATTGTTTAAATTCTAATTGGCGTAAAATAAGTTTTTAACCTTTAATTTGTAAAGCTGCCCACACACGAGTGATTTGTGCGTGTAATTAGTCGTGCTCGACGTCTTGTTACTTGTTAATGAAATTGTACGCGCACAGACCACAAGTATTTGAAAATTGTCAACTTCTTGTGATTTGTTCGATGTGTTAGTGGGCTTGTGCGCGAACATTTTACAATTTTTTTCATTTTAGTGTACAACGAAACGTCAAATTGTATCTATTGCGGAGATGTTTAGCTCACAAACATTTAAAATTTTTATATTTGTTTATTTATTTACTTTTATTATTGTTTGTGGTAAAAGTGAATGGGTCACGAAGATGTCATTTGGCATCCATTCGTAAAAAATATCTGAAGTTGTAATTTCCATATTTTTTAATAAAATTACATGTGAACGCCTATTTCTTCTTAAAAGCCAGTCACTCATCCATCTGATTCTTTTTTTAATTTCTTTTTTTGTACAAGCACATGTTTATTTTTTACGTTTAAGGTTATTGTGATTTCGTCGTCGTGTGTGTAGAAATGGTATGCGAACAAATCACACGCACAAATCACTCGTGTGTTGGCAGCTTAAGAAGTAAGTTTTTGATTGTAATATGCTATTAACATATAGAGCTTCCATAGAAGCAGTTTCGTAAGAGAGAGAACCAATAGTTCCGCTTACAAGATGGCATAATTTTTGTATGGAGAATTCCCACTTGGAAGCAGTGCATTTAAAAAAAAATACATTTTTCGCTACTGATAAAAGTTTTTGCACGATCAGTTGCTTCGAGAGAGGGGTAAGGTAGCGGGCATTCGTTACCTGCTTCGAAAAAATCTAAATATTCAGTGCAATTGCTTCACTTAGATAATTTTGTTTTGGCGGAAATTTAACATATTTTTTTTCAAATTCAACAATTCCTTGTTACGGTTATTGGCCTCTATTTAATAAAAATTAATGAGGATGACGATGATGATGATGATGGTTGTTTGTTAGTTCATCAAACTTCTGCAACAGATACATATTTAAAATTAATGTAAATAATTTGTATTCATAACAACAATATACAACTATGATGTACATCAAAATAAAAGACGTTAACTGAAAAGAGGCAGCAGTAGAGGAGAGGGATTGAACCCCAAGTTAAGTATTTGTTAATGACAGACATGTGGCATGGTGTGCTTATTTCTATTCTTATGGACAGTATTGGATATATTATAGTGTGCTTCAATATGAGGTACTTTCTTTCATTAGCAATTTTTTTTCGAAAGACTCAGTTCGGCAAAGCGTCTGCAAATTATTCAATTAAGCTTGTGACATTAGCAACTACTGGGTTAATGGTTAAGGCAATAATTAAAATTGCCGTATTTGGGGGATTGGGGAGCAGCAACGTGAAGTTGGAAAACTGCTATTGCATGCTGACAAAATAAAAGTTTGCTGCGATCTATAAGCAGGTGGAATCATTGGTTCATGTTTTCCGAATTTTAACTTTTCTTGAGTACCTCTAAAAGAATCACCCCATATGTTCTTATGTGATGTTACTGATGTTAATGGCAACTGTGACCTGCCATTGTGGCTGGTGCTCTTTTTATTGTCATTTATTAGTGTTTTATGTTATTTTTTAACTTTGTTTTATGGAATGAGTTTGTTTTAAAATAAACAGACCGCAACTGGTGTAATTGTCGTTGCCATTGAGTCCCGTTTCTGTTTTTTGATGTGGCATGTATTCAATTATTTTTTGCTTCTTAAGTGGAAACAGTTACAAAGAAAATTGAATTTCCTGCTGTTTTCTTTTTTTTTTAAATTAAAGACTGATTCATTATTAGGCGATTTATGGTGAAACAAAATGTGAGTGTTGTAACGTTTTATAAAAAATTTCCGAAGTGAAACAAGGAAAACAATTTATAATTTAATTAAATTTAAGCTTACTAAAGGGTGATTTTTTAGCAACTCTTATTTTGGCAACACGGTTTTTGGCAGCTTAGCTGTTTTCGTGTAACATGTTACTGCTAAACATGTTCAGTTTGGACTATAATTTAATCATAAATCGACTTGAAAAAAAATGAAATTTTGAGAAATGTATGAAATCCTTATTTGAGTCGATAGAACGATCTATATAATTTAATATTTAAAGTTGATTTCATGTAGGCGATCAATTGACCTGTCCAAAACGTGAAATAAACTGTTAAGCAAAGTCCGGCTCTTCCATTTTGGATCTAAAAAAAAAATTGTAATCATCGCACGATAGCGCTCGCCATTCACAGTATCGATAATTCATGGACATCAACAACACTGGCGGATACAGCCGCACTCTACATATGCGTGTTGGTGGTTTAATTTCCAATAATGTAAATTTGGTGCGAAATTTAGGCACAAGATTCTGAATAGCCTTAGAAGGTCGCCAAAACTGACCATAAAATGGAAGAAGTGCACGATGCACTTTCGTAACCAAACATGAATTTTGATAATAAAATTGAATAATCAGCAAGCGATGTTCGTTTGTAATGTTACACGAAAATAAGCTGTTGCCAAAATGAAAGTTGCTAAAAATCACCCTTTAGTAGGCTTAAATTTAATTAAATTATAAATTGTGTTCCTTATTTATAAAAAAACATCCTTTATATAGAATAGTTTTCATATTTTTTGTTAAATCACAAAAAAGCGTCACCTCTGCTGTTTTGATAATATAGTATGTACTTATTTAGATGTTTTTCAGACGCAGATTCATGGGAGGGGGATATGGAATATTTACCCTTTCACAACGAATAAAATATCTCTCGCTGCTATTGCGTTGCTAATGCTAAAGAAAATGTTAAATATTGTTTGTTTTATTTAAAATTTCCTCTCCCCTCCCGCAAAAGTTTTGTGCTGTATCCGAGCCTGATGTTATTATTTCTGCATAAATGAAATTATTAACTAAATAACAACAAATTTATAATTCAAATATTAAAGTAATTCTTACTTTTGCATAAACACATAAACACGCACTCTGAATTATTAACAATTTTCCATATTTTTTTGTTTAAGTTGTTTTTATTTTTATTATTCATTCTTTTCTCTGTTTGTGAATTATAAAAACCACCAAAACAAAAATATTAAATGAAAATATCGTTATTGTATTTCATATAGACTATATGGCGGCGTCAGATATAATAAATAGATTTAATTGTGTTCCTTGTGTCTGTCAAAACTACAATTGACGACAAAAAGACAGGCGTTTATAAAATTTAATTTTTTTTCTTTCCAACAGCAAGAAATAGAAAAAACACATTTATTCAACTCCCTGTAATCACGGTTGCCAGATTTGACGATTTTGGATGGCAAAAATAGCATATTGATGACTGACGATTTTTGCCTTAAATTTGACGATTTTTAAATAATCAAAAGTTTGCAACATTTTTTTAAAACATTAAAACCATTTTGAAGTTAACCCTGAACTTGGCAGCTTTTGCAACAATATCAGAAAAATTTAAGTTATACCGCATTCTTCAGCAATTGTAGAAGGGATATTTAGCAAAGTAAATTTAAACAAAACCGAAGTACGAAATCGCATGCAAAAATCTTCTTTAGATGCAATTTTGCATACAAAAGAGCATTTAAAACTAAATAATTGTAATAATTTTGACTTGAAAGCACTACCTGATCTAATAAAATTGTTTAACTGCAAAATATATATAGTACGAGTATGTATTTTTTAAAGTTCTTACAATAGTGTAGTATTATGAAGAATATCATATCTTTCTTAAATTTTTGACATTGATCTTATTTTTATTTACAAACATACATAAGTACATATCACCCTTTTTTGCAACTTAGTCATATATCCAAAAAAAAAGTGAAACTTTCTAAAATGCGTTTAATGTTTTAAAATGATTAGGAAGTATTTGTATTTGTCCGTTATTAGCTTATTAACGCCCGTTTTCACCATATTCGATTTAAAAATAATCATAACATTAAAAGAAAGTTTGGCTAAATTGTATTACACAATGTATGCTTAACTCTTAACCGACATAATTTCACAAAAAAGTTGATGGTAAATGTAACTGAAGGAAATTTGTCGATTAGCACTTTCATCGGAAAGTAAAACAAATCTTATTATTATCATTATTAATATTTATTTAATGCAAATTTAATTTGCAGAAAATGTATGTAGAGAAAAAGGACTGGCTGCTAGGGCTTTTGCCTGTAAAACAAATAAAATGGATAGAAATATTAATCAGCATTTACGTTTTTGTAATATTTTTCAATTAAAAAATTCATTTCGCAAAAAAAGAAGCGCTTCTGGTCACCGAAACCACTTTAATCTAACTGATGAAGAAATCAGACAGATACATATATAGAGTATCAAGGTCGTCTGAAAACATACCGAAAACAAAAAATTACATTATTTATTATACATAAAGATATTGTATATGTACATATACTAGTATGTATCTTGTATAAGAATGTTTTAATCATTATTTGCATGAATTTTTCTATTATGGCAAAACCTTCCCTTCGAAAATTTACAAATACCGCCTTTTTCTATAATTTGTTATGTAAACAAACGAATAGTATTGTCATGTTTTCATCAAATTCTTTTGTTAACTAACTGAAGGATGGTGAAACGAAAATCTACAACCATTTATTAAATAGTAACAGTTAACCAAACCAGCAGTTAATTAATTTTTTTAACAACCATTTTACCGAAGATGGTAAAAACGGACGTAAGGGTTATAATTTCGGTTTGTGTTAAGATATTGTTACGTTTCGACCTTTTCGATAAAAATAAAATAAAAACGGCAATTGATTTTGAACTTAATGATTTTCATTTGCTTTAATGAAAGTTTAATATAATATCTCCAGTTGCTCTATGAAATATTTGGGTAAAATACCCTCATGGTCTGTATTAGCAACAGTGAAATGCGCAAGGGAACTAGCTATACCCCTCAATAATCAATTTGTTTTTAATAAAAGTGTTAATATTTTACTACATATGCAGGTAAAATATTAATTATGCGAAATAATGCGATTAAAAATTTAAAATACTCAAATTTTAGCAATTTCCATAAAAATCACCAATTTATTTTTTGGTTTGGGAAAAATAAGCTAAATCGGCTTAAAAATCTCTATAAAATGTATAATCGGAAAAAAAATATAAAAGTCCAACCATTTTTAGTTTAATTTAAAGTTCTTATTAACCCAGTTATAAAAAAAAAACAAACACGAAACTAAAATAAACAATTAGTGGGAGAATTTACTTTAATAAAAACTTAGCTCACAGCGCTAAAAATAACGAGTGGATTCGTCAATGCAGTAAACTTGTGCAACGTGACTGCAAACTATTGCAACAGTTAATAAAATGTTGCTGTAGCTGCAGAAATGTGTGACAATCGATTGTTTGCATAAAGTTTATAGATGTACTGCATTTACGAATGTACCCAAGCTGTCGATACTGTAGAATGAACAAAATTTAGATCATGAGAGATCGGAGGGGTTTTTAACTTTCGAAAAAGTATGTGCTTACGGTGTCATTTCTACTTGAACTTCTTTAAAATCTAAACATGTCTTAACGTCACGAAATATGAGTTTGCAGTTGTGGGTGCAGCATGGTGAACGTCCACTTATTGCAATCGGTAATTTATAACTGCTGTCTCTCTCCATAGTTTGTGTAACGGAATTAGACTTGTCAGCTTTTAACTCAATTATATCATCAATCCATTAAAAATTTAATTTAGATTTAGTACCAGGAAAGGAAATCTCAACAATTTGAGCACCTGAACCATTTACATAAATACTAGTACAAACGTTTTAACTCCATTTATTTAGAAAAATTTATATTTTTTTGTCAACCCCTGTATGCAACAAAGTTTCATTCTTCATACTTCAAACAAATTGCCGTGAGGAATACGACCTTGTATGTAGTTTTAATTTTTTATTTTTTCACTGTACCAAAGATTTGTTTAGATTGTACTCATATTTTTTACTTAAAATTCATACAAGCTGGTATAAGTAGAGAATAATGTTTCAGTAATGCAATATTCAGCATTAATTTTTTTATTGCTTTCAAGTCGTTTATATGTACGAAAAAAAATAGAATTTATAATCATCCTCAGCGAAATCGCAAGCGTCGTCATAATAAATATTATAAACAGAAACTGAGTTGTTATGCATAAATATTTTCATAAAGAATAAACAAAAGAACATAAATAAACACTTGCGACTTTTCTTAATAAAATTGCATTAGAACAGATGAAAAACTATTAAAAAAACTGAACTGCCGAAGTAATCAGCTTATTAACTTTTTTCTGATAAATTACTAAATTTGTTTAATAAGAAACAATTTGTGTCTTAAAACAATTGCTAGATGGAATCTTTTTGTAATTAATTTCTATTTGAAATCAGCAAAGCATGAAATGAAACAATTTTCTTTGTTGAGACTTTTTATAAACTTTAATTTAATGCCATTATTTAACTATTTTTTTTTCAAATAATTTTTTTTAGCCATAAGATTGTTTTTTTGTTCATTTCTTTTAAGGTCCAGTTAATTTTCAATTGAAATTAAAATATTAATAAGCGGAAAATTACTTACATTAATGTCACAGTTTAAGTACTTTATAAATAAATAAACATTAATGGTTCTTAAAAAACACTTACCTGCAAAGAGAGAAAAAAAAATTAAATATTAGTGGACTGTGAAATACAAGTAAATAAGCAAAATAATAAGAAAAATAATTTAAGCTTAATTTAATTTAATAAAGGCTAAAATTATTTCTATTTTCGATGAAATTTGGTGTTTAATTCTTATACTAACTTAAAAAAAAGAAACTGACAAATACTGCAATAGAACCGAAGATATCGAATTTTGAAGCTGCGATTTTTGGGGGAAATTGTCACTCTCAACATTTTCGGCTCTAAAATAAAATATCGCCAAAATTCGAGCGGGTCCAGAAAATGCAAGATTATAAAATCATTTAAATTTCGATTTCCTCTTGAACTTGAAAAACATTGTAAATTTAAGACTATTTATTAAATTGAAACGCCATATGGGCAAATCCTGCGCGACGAACACTACATTCGAAAGCGTTTTCACATTAATATATAAAAATTTTTTGGTCTTTCAAAAGAGGTACCTTTAACTTCAGCACAAAAAATAATTTTTTACCAGGTATTTGTTGCGAAATAAATGATCACAAAGTTTTGTGACGCACGCTAAAAAAAACGGAAGCGACTTTGAAAGTTGAAGTTTCTTTTCGTAATTTTTAGCAAATTTTCATAATAAAGCACACAAAGTTAATACAAGAAAAAAAAATTGGTAGTTTTTTCTCAAAAGACGTGAACCCTTTGTGACGCACGCTACGTTTTTTCTACTCTGAAATTGCATACCTAATTTCAATGTTTCCAAAATAGTAAACACAAAATTTTTTTACTAAAATTGAAGTTAATTCAATGTATGAAAATATGGCTTTCGATCGGGTCATCTTAATTTTTTTTAAAAATATGTGATGAATTGCGAACGATTCTTACTGCCTGAAATTACATTTAAAAGAAAAATAAAATTTTAGAAATTGTTTTTTTGTTTTGTAATATATTTTCGCAAAAGAACGATATCGTTCGACATCGTGGGCCAGGGAGTTAGAATACATTTTAAGCCCATATTAAATTATTAACTTGGAAAAAGCAATCTAGAAGTTAAATATAAATTTGTGTTAAGGAAAATAGGTATTTGCAATATTTTTATTCAAAATACAAATGCATATAAATTTTTCTATTTCAAATACAAAATAGTTTTTAATAAAAGTTTAATTTTCACGATTGAAATGATATTTTGTAAGTTTTTGGACTCTATAATTATGCTGTTTTTAATCAACATTGAATCTTGCGATTTTTTTGCTGTCATTTTAAGTGATGGAATTTTGGTGCTTTCGGGGATTTTTTGTGCTTTTTGTCTCTTCATACGGGCGAAATTTTGTTAAATACTTGCTTTTAAAATGCGGCTATTTACAGTGCTTTTCACAATTGCTCATAGTGCCTTTTTTGCTTTTTTTTACAACTGATAAATGTTTTAGTTACATAAATTGGGTACTTCTTTTAAGCGCAAATAGTACTTTTTAAGCAACCATGAACTTTTTTCGCTCAGGTTGAAAGAACATTCGGATATAGCAATTTTCAGCTGCCTTTACACTGGGTCTTCACGTAGCAATTCACGTAGATTTCATGAAAATTGTTAGGTGTGGACTGCGATTGCGCAATCCATTGCGCAATGATTGCTCAGGTGATAGCTGGAACAATTATTGCCCATCAATCTGCTGCCATTTATCTTTTCTGTAGCGAATTTCAATTCCAAAAAGTAACAACTGCATATTTATTTGAAAAAAAAAAAACGTAATGGAGTGGAAAATCGAAAAAATATTTAAAATAATAAAATTTTATCAACAATTCCCATCTTTATGTATATACATAAAATTATAGCATATTTATACAACCTCTCACTTTGAAAATTTCGAATTTGTGTTTTTACATGTTCTAAAAGCAATCAGCAATCAGCAATCGAACAATAAAAACTCTGCTGACGTTTTTGATTGTTCTCAGCAATGAAATTTCTACGTGAAGACCCGGTGTTAAACTTTTGTAGCAATATAAATTCGAACGAATCATACCAAAAACCTCAATATTTTATTACAACTGTTTTATGGCCGAAATGGATATTTTTGTTAGCGAAATAAACGAAAATGAAATAACAACCGATTGAAATGCTATCATGAATTTTATCCGATCGATTCCTTATTATTTAGAATTTAAAGACATTTTTATACTACACATCGCTCCTTTAATGCAACATGATTATCATATCTAAAAAACACCAAAACTTTTAAGTTACATGGAAAAAAAATTATGTTGAAGTTATTTTTTTAATATGTAAAAAGTATTTCAGTAGCATATGTATGCTGAATCCAAACCAAATGTATACCCACTAAAAAACCAATACAGGACATATGCATACATGCAAACATTTTTAATAATTCACTTTTGATAAATGCAATAAAGGAGCTTTATAAAGCAAATAGTTACTCCAATCGCAATACATGGTATAGCGATAAAAATACTGGCTATATATTTTTTTTAATTATTTTACTTATGGCGTTTTCTTATGATTTTATGTTTTTTTGGAAAAGAAAACGGCATTAGTTCTTTATTTGCAATTTAAGTTTTTATTAAATAAATTTAAACAGTTTCTTTTATAAATTAATGACATTTTAATGTTATTGTGAATTAAAAAGTCCATCAAATATAATTATTTATGCGAAACATAAAATGAAAAATTACTAGAAAATAAAATAACTCCTGTATCTGCGAAATTGCCGCCGAACGGCGGAAAGCCGTGACGTCGTTTGTTGTGTTCACTGCAATAAAGCGTCACAAATAGAGCTCTTCAGATTTGATTGCTCACAAATATGTAGATGAGAAATTGAATTAATTAATTAATAAGCGCAAACACGCAAACTATAGAGTTTTAAAAATGTCCCAAAAAATGTTAATTTCGCAATTATGAAAAAATAAACTAATTGAAGAAATAAGCATTTCTTAGCACAACATTTCAAAAACCTGTTAAAATGATTTCTCAAAAAAAAACACACACATTCCAAGAATCTGATTGTGTCAACAAAACCATTATTTACGTTCTTAGTAAATACTGTATAAAGTACGAGTACGAGACGCTCTACGTAGCAATTACTCAAATAAGTTTGAAAACATTAAAGGCGATAAAGTTTCGCACAATTGATGTGAAATGTCAAGAAGAAGCTGTTGTTTGTAATCTTAAGGATTTTCAAAATGAACTATTGCAATAAAAGTTTTAAGAGTCAAATTACATTTTCTTAATCTATAACCATAAATATTGTATGAGATTAAGACCCATGTGCGATTGAACGAATGAATGTTTGCACTTTTTCTGATAGAAATCCTGACACAGAACAGAACAAAAAAACTAAAGAAAACGAATTAATGTTGTCTTATTCAACTTATAGACTTTTGAAAAATGTTTTGCTATTTATTATAATTGGTAACTTTATTTTTGTGGTCATAAATTTGTGCACAACTTTTCACTCAGTTTGTGGGTCAAAGAAATATTTCACTTAAGAGAGAGAGAGAGAGAAAAGACTTTTACCACTAACACTCCCTCACACACATGGTTAAATGTATTAATAATGTATAGCAGAGTACAGTGTTGAAAAATTCAGTGCTTTGGTACTTTTTTTAGTACTTTTTCATTTAAAAATACCTCGGTACCCCCACAACATTTTCAGTACTTTTTCATTACAACATATTTTATATTATCAATACCACATTCGTCAGCAGCAGTTGAACACAAAATACTGTAAAAAGCAATGAAAAAAAATCGCTTACATGTAGAAACTGTTTCAAGTTTGATCAAATTTAAAGATCTATTAAAATCAAATGACAGTAGCTGTTTTAATTATAATATTTCTAATGATCTCATAAAGTAAATCAGCTTTATTTAAAAAAAAACTAATTGAAAGCTTTATTTTTAAATATAAATACAGTCGAAGCCCGGTATAACGAATGATATAATGTCAGACGCATTCGTTAAACTGGGAGATTCGCTATACTGCACAAGAGTCATTTGGCTTTGAATTCAAATTTTTTAATTTTATTTATCTCAGTAAACGTACTTGTAAATTAATATACATCAGTTATTAAAAAAATCTGTAATAAAATACTGTTTATATGTAAGAAAATTTTGATTAATCAATTTTATTTTGATCACACCATTAGATGCGGGCCTCAAACCGTTTTATAGTATCTATATTCTTAATAGTAGGTACTTCTGGCTCTACTGGTGAACAATTATTTGCGTTTTCTTCATTCTCAACGTTGGTATAGTCAATACCATCCTCATTGAATGTAAACAACGTCTACATTAAATGTTACCTGAAATTTTATCAAATAAACTAAAATACAAAAAAAGTTAAAATAATAAATAAACCTACATGTGGAAAAACTACGCTTAATACACGAACGCCTCGTCTCATGCACTCTCTCAACGTCATCTTGTTGTAATACTATTGACAGTGGGATATCATCCTCCTCATTAAAATCTGAAATACAACTATACAAATTCTTTTTTCATTATGGAATATTCACCTTTTTTTAAGAGATGGTCCATTTTTAGTTCCATTGTTTGTATATTTAAAGTTTTCCAGGATTTGTTTTTAGGATTTTGGTATCCCACATTTTTGAGATACCACTGAAAGACTTTCTTATAATCCTTTCACTGAATGATATTTTTTTTCTATTCACCATCCTGTTATCGCAAAACATCAAACACAACTTATGCTTGAAAATAGCCAACATGCATGCTCTCCCACTAAAAAGTTGATCGCGGTCAATTATCGACTCGAAAGTAAACAACAAAAACCAAGAGAAACACTAACGACATTGTAACGACTTTTTGTTAAGCTGACCATTCGTAATATAAGGTAGCTAATGGAAAAATTTGGTCATTCGTTATATCGGATATTCGTTAAAGCGCGTATTTGTTATACCGGGCTTCGACTGTACTTTTAAACTTAAGTAAAAACTGAATTAAATTTTTAGTTTTTTATATCTTGCTTTTTATAAAAGTAGAAACTGAAAACTATAAATGTACCTTTTGTTTATGTATAAAAAAGTTAATTTAAATAGACATATATTTGCCTTTATTATACCTATAAATATTGTAATTATTTGACATATATATATGAATTATTATATGAATTTAAATAAACCATTTTTCGTTCAATTAATTTTTGTAAATAAATATTTTTTACAAAAGTACCATTTAATGCAAAAAAGTACTCTTTCAGTTATAGTTGAGTACCATTTCGAAATTTTAATTTTTCAACACTGGGAGAGTACCTAATTCACAAAAGATTTGAATTTGTAGCCGTGGTCAGCAAACTGCGATATTTTTCACCCGAATGGAGCTTTTTGCGTCAGACCAAATATGTTTAATTGACAACACTCGGATTGATTTTGTTAAAATAAAACCTTTACTCGTCTAGAACAAATGGAAAAAAAACAAAAAAGTCAAGAAAAATTAAAAACTTAAATGTTACAAGATGGAGGAGTAACGATTGTTCGTTTCAATATGTTGTTGTTTGTACTAAATAGACGTTGGGTTTTGTAATGAAACGGACATGACAGTGCATGATATGCGCAATGCTGCAGTTGGTTTAATTTAAGTTATCCTGTCACTGCCAACTAATCTAAAGGGGCAATCATACTTCATTCAGTCATTTCATTTCAATAAAAAATTAACATATGTATCTACTAAATTCTAATTTTGGGACACCCTTTATAAGTAAATATGTAAGTATCTATGTAAGTATGTATGTATGTGTAGTTGTATACAACTTACAAGTTCTTTCTTTTCAGCATATGAAATTTAGCTGGAAAACTGAAACTATGCCAACCAAAAGTCATACATACAAACGTATCCGTTTGTATGTTTATATATCCGTTCAACATGTCCAACTGCAACAACAACAACAACAACAACAATAAAATTACAAAACGAGGACATTGTCCGTTGCAGTATTTTCTGTTAAAAAATGTGGTTAAAGCCCCAGCAAGAAGTCAAACGAGTCAAAATGTAACAACAGGCGGGCAAGCAAAAAAAAACTATATAAATAAAAAATAAAGTCCAACAAGCACTGACCAGCCCAAGCCGGGCGATAACAGAACAAACCAGAAGCAAAACATAACAACGGCTCTGTAGGTACTCGTACTTTCAAAGAGCTGGGTTGCATGTTAATTGTGTGTTTGTGTAGAATATTCCAAGCAATTTGTTATTTATTAAATATTTTTCCGTCTTTCCTTTTTTTAGTTTGCAAAAAAAACGACATAAAGGAAATACTCAAATATTTTTGCAGCTGTTCTTAAAGAATTTATTCTTTTTTGTTTGCTTATTCTTCATATTGAAAAAAAAAAACAAAAAGTGAAATGAAAAAACGTATTACCAACTTTTTTGTTTTTGTTTTGTTGCAACATTATTATCATCATGATGTTGTTAATATTATTTTATTTTGTAAAACGCTAAGCGTTTCGCTTTACACAATGAGATGAAGGATTGGGCTAATTTTATGTTGCAACTACAAGTTCAACGTTTACAATAATAAGCCAAAACTGTAACTATGATCAAAAAAGTCTACATAACAAAAAAGACTTCCATCGGACCATATTTAGAGGTCAGTATAGTTTGCGACATTTATATGAAACTTATGGTAAATATCAATGTGCAGAAGAAAGAGTTGGGCAAAATCTCGTTACTTTGCTAAATCGTTCCGATCGATCCGAAAAATTTATGGAATTAAATCGTTCGACAATTCCATGTGCAGCAGTGTTTTGCAGGGTTTTATTGGGTTTATACAGCTATTATATTTTTTCATTTTTACTTTTGCATAAGTTTGCATTTTTAGTCAAAAATAATCCCCTTATGTCAGTTGTAAACCTCGACTTCACGTCAATACAATACTAATAAAAATGGGACTTGTCTACCCGTTGTCGAAAACAACTGACTACTATTGAAAGGCGTATGTTATTTTCTAGACCTTAGAGAACAGAAATAGACAGACAGTCAGTAGCACAAAATTGTTTTCGAGAGCAAGTAGACAAGCCCGAATGTTTTGTTTTGGTATTGTACTGACGTGACGTCGGTGCTGACAAGTGGAATAAGGGTGAATATAAATATATAAAATTGTTTTAATTTGGAACGATTTTCATCGGATGAAAAAATATATATCACTCATTTAAAATTGTATAGAGGTGGTACAGAAAGAAAATTAAATTAAATTACAACGTCAACGTCAAAAATTCGTTGATCGATCAAACGTATAAATCATTTCTGTAACGAATGTGAAAACTTTTCCGTAAACTTACACATTTAGCACAGTGGATAATTTTTGATGTTATTTTGTGCAGTCGATTTAAACAACAGCTGAATGCATAAATAATTCAATTGGAAAGTATCATTCCGCTCTGTTGTCAAACTCCAAAGTCTGTATTTATCTTTAATGTTTTTCTTGCTAATAAAAAGTGAAAATTGTACTATCTTATCCTATTTAATTTATATATTTTATTAAAAAACTAAAGTGGGTGGGTTTTTTGGGTTCCCCAGTGGGTAGCCAACCCTGATCTGCAGGCAAGATCATGGCGCCTGTTTTTTAGGATGCCGTGGAATAATTTTTATTAATTATCTTTGAACACACGTGTGTTTAAAAAATACCTTTTGATGAACTTTGAAAACTTCCTATTAGCGGACTTTATTTATTTCTTCCAATTGTGTTTATATTTAATTCAAATTTCTTAATTTAAATATAAATGGATGTCTGCAGATGATTTAAGCAGCTAAGTGAATTATTATATTTTATTCAAACGATTTCAGGTATACATATGTTTGTATATAGTTCAAAGTAAGTAAATTTGGTAAATATTTACGCATATAATTAGGTAAAGGACAAGTGAACTAGTTGAAGATAAATCGCAAAGTAGTTATAAATTTCGGTATACAGATCTCAGAATATTTCGGTTTTTTCTTATAAAAGACCATATCGGATAAACTTGACGTTTCTTTACTGCAATGTTGTCAATATTTATGCCTTTATAAAATAATAGGGAAGTACATTATGGTTGGTTGTTTTTATTTTATAGGAAGTGTGTTTAAAGGAAGTTTGAACAATCTTCAAAAAAAAATTGACGGCGAGTATTATTGCAGCGCTTAAGTGTTAAAATCAAAGAAAAACTGCGGCATTTATTGAAAAAATAAAGTGTTGTTTCGTCAAGAAGCAGTTCACATATTCACTATTGCGATGGCCAACATCAATGAATTAAAGTTCGAACTGATTGTGATGAAGCGCACATCTTTCGCCAGATTTAGCTGCCTCGACTTATTTTTTTAACAAACCCGTATTTGAAACCGGGTTTTTTAAAAGTTAACTATATCCAAAAACCGATTTCTCAAAAATTATCTTTTCAAAAAATACTCTACTAAGTACGAAGTACTAAAAATAAAAAAACATTTTCAATGGCACACGTACCAAAAAAACCATTTTATTTAAGCTTAATTATTATCAAGTCTTTTGTTTCTGTTAAGTATTTTTTGTAGAAAAAAATATAATTTGCTTTTTTTATTTAAAAAAAAAAACAAGAAAAATAATGATATAATTATATAAAACACGTTTTATCACAAGTTTACCACAAAATGTTGCATAATCAGTGTTGTTGCCATCGTTTAAGCTGGTACCTTCTCAAGCAACAGCAATAACAACTAATATCAATTAACATCTAATTTTACTACGCTCGTACCACACATCTCAATGGCCACTGTAATTGTTTATATACACAAATATATTTTATATTTATCTCAGTGAGTGTTTGTTTTTGTTTTTTCGCATTTCAAATAGAAAGTTTACCCTTGTAACCATTTCTCTCTGTATATCAACGACCTATAATTAAACAACTTTTTTTTAAATGTTTTGTTAAATACTCATAATCGTTTATTTTATAGAAAAAACCAGTTTATTATCATTTTTAACACATATGAACCACTGGTTCATCTGTTATTGTTAACAGTTGCGCTCAAAGTTTAATTTGATTAATTTTCTTAAATGAATGGAGTTATTTGCTAAACAATATTTTTATTATTTAAAAGCAAAGCTGCCTATTTTGGCCATTTTATGGATGGTTAAATTTAACAGATAAAAATTTTCATGCCACTTTATGTACACTATCTTTTAATAAATCATTTCATCAACAATTTTTGTTTATAGAGGACACGAGTAGATATGTATTGTATCTTAATTTATTACTAAGTTTACAATAATTCTCTTATTCCATATCTTTCTGGTTTTACAAAACTGACAAATTTCATCAAATTTGTCGTACGAGTACAACACTTTAAAAGTTTTCAAAAATGTTATATTAATGTCAACGTTTCGAGCAACAATCAAGTACAAGATATAACATTTAAGTCATTAAAAAATTCTTAATTGACTTTTACTTTTGTACTTAACACAGCCCACATACGTAATTCAAACAATAAACAGACATACTTGGGAATACACTCATACGTATGCTTTATTGTAGCCATTAGATTAAACTCTTCAATTTTTTATTGCACATCAAACAACGAATATATCTTTTACATGTGTATTCATTCAATGATCCCCAAGAGTAAAATGTCGTCCTTAACAACTGCAACAACAACATTTTAGTTTTACGATAATCTTATCTTTTTATCCAGAACACTTCAGCTAGTAAAAAGAAAGCAGAGATGGCTGGAAGTGACTTTTGGCTAAAACCCAAAAAAAAATTATGAAAAACCCAAATGAAAATCCATATAAAAATGTTAACAACAACTGCAATACCTTTGCTATTGTTGTTGTACGAGTATGTATGTATTGTGTTGTTGGCAATGTTTTCCATTCGGTTTTAGTTTTGTAGTTTTGTGATGTAGACGAGTTATTGCTGCTGTTTGTAAGAATGATTTTTGCAAAAGACAATGACTTCCATTTATATATTGAGAGAAAGATGTGGTTAAATACAAACTTTTTTTAAGCTTTTTTTCTTCTACATGTTTGCGAATTGCAAATTGTAATATTGTTTTATTGTTTTCTTTTTTACTCAGGAAAGTAGAAGAGTCCTTACAGTAAGAGACAAATGATCATATCATATGTAAAGCCATGTAAATGTAACTGATATTTTTTATTAATTGTTGTATATATCAAAACTTATTGATTCTACAAATAGTTAAGATTATATCTTTAAAATAACAGCCTATATCTCCAGAAACTATAAATATTTTTAAGAGAAATTTTAAAAATTTAGATCCCCATGACATTGGTATGCAAAGTAACTTGCAATTGAGTTAAGGACATATCAGATAAAACTTTTGCTTCTCGTTGCGTTACAGATTCGCTTTGACATATAAAATGGGAATGTACATACTTATAAAAAACATGTCACAAAAAGCACTTTTAATGCAGCGGGAAGCGAAAAGTTGAGCAACTCTCATCTTTTTACGCGCTTTGAAGCGTTTAAATTTTACTAATAGCTCCAATGCTTCATGCATTAAGAGCACAACTAGAACCAATTCCAATAAATTGTCTAATAAAATTTTTAATTTTTTATTTCTTTAACAAATAATTAAGTGTAAAAATTATCAACCGCTTTTATAGGTAAACAAGCAATTTGAGAATTTTGTCAAACCTTTTATTGTCTCATTCACCTTTTGCTTTACGCTTTTCTCTCAAAGTTAGAAATGTTACGCAAAGCTACGTAACCCAGCTTTTACTATCTAAACTTTGGCATTTAGGGGGATTTTTTTCAAAAAGTGATATTTTTGGGGGATTTTATGCAATTTTCGGGGAAACAAAAAAATTTAACTGGCAACACTAAAACTTATACGAGTTAGAATTTCGTTAAACTAATTTTCACAATCTAAAATCCAGAGCAGGGCAATTTGTCATTCTGATTGCAATTTTCACAGCAATCTATTGATGAGAATTAGGGTTCCCTCTCATGAAACTTCGGGGAAAGCTGGCTGGGAAATAAAGCAGTTTTACACTTTTCTAAAATTTTTAACGGCCTTCCCGGGAATGTAAATATACTGAAAATACAACCATGTTGTTTAGATCATATGTACGTAATATAGAAAGGCACTATTTTTTTCAAAATTGAGTTTTTTGCATATTTCAATAAATTTAAGGATCTCTTATCAAAAGAGGTTAAACACACGAATACTTATGGGCTTTCTATATTAAGGTAAGGATATGTAATTTTGATTTTATTAAAAATTTATTCCGTAACTAACCCCATATCCAAACAGGTTGTTTGTTAGTCTCTGGAAATTGAATTTTGTTGTCAAAACTAAAAACCGCCTGTCAGATTAATCGATTAGAGCGTAAGTTATCACATTATTTTATATAATACCAAGCAAAATATGTTCTATATATTTAATTAGTATTGATAAATATATATTTCTGAACGAGGGCGATTAATAAGGTCTGGTCGAATTAGAGCCTACTAGATGTGAATGTCTCAGTTAACCAACATAAAAAAAATTATTGCATTATTATATATGATGTTTGGCAGTGAGAGTCAGGGCTTGAATTGAATGATTCAAAATCTTCTTAATCGTTCTCGTTACTCACTGATTTTATTTTGTTATTTTTATAAATTCTGAATTACATGAAATTTTTTTATATTGATATGTTTTCATAAAAATATATACTTTATATATCACTTTAAAAATAGCATTGTTTAAAATTCTCAGGTATTCTCGTAAGGCCGGCGATGAAACAAAATTCTCCCGATTCCAAGGTATAAACAAAAAGCATGAATTGGTAACCTATAATGCTGGGTTCGTTTTGTATTCTTAATTAATCATTGAGTCGATTAAGCCGTGTCAATAATAGATATAGAAATAAAAATTAACTAAAAAAATATTAAATTTAAACTTTGCAAAACAAAAAATTTAATTATGCAAAAAACAAATTAATTATGCAAAAAAAATTTTGATTATGCAAAAAAATAAATAAATTATGCCAAAAAAAAATTAAATTGCTTAAAAAAAATTATTTTACAAAACGAAATCAAAAATCTAAAAATTTTAATTTTACAAGAAGAAATTAATGGCCTTATTCATAAACGATCAATACAGTAATATGTATTAGGCGATTTTAATGCGCATATTAACTTCATTAATCGTTTATGATTAAAATTTAAAATTTTCTTAGTGTAGCTGTTGCTTTTCAACCGGATTATTATTATATTGTGAGCTTGTGTATTTGAAGTAAAACCTTGACTTATTGTTTAGATCATTAATTGATTTTTGCTTTTTTATTATTGTTTATTTGTACTGCATTTGATTTTTATTAAAGCAATCAAAAGAATTAAACAAAACAAAAAAACATTTTTAACTCATAAACAGCGAACGGTAATCCTTTTGAACGATATATTTGTTAATTAAACTTGTATTTTTTTATACATATATAAAATCTTTATGAATTATTCAAGGATTACATTGAGGTTAAAAAAAATTTTTTATATTGGTAATTTCTGTTTACTAAAAATAAATTCAATAAATTTAAATTAAAAACAAATACGTATAATTGTATTTAAATTTTTTAATACATATTAATTTGGTCAAGTAAATGAAAACAAAATATAAATTAACAAATAATAAATTTTTTAAACACGTTTTGTTCACTCATTGATTTGTGCAATAACAAAGTTCAAAATATCTTTAAAACATCTTTAGGTTTTAAAATATTTTTTTATATAAAATATCGTATAAAAAGGAGAGAACTATTTGTATTAGGAGCCCACACAGTAAGAGATGGAGCATATGTATTTGCAATTAAAAATATTCACAATAATTTTTAATGTATGAGAAAGTTTTTACTTTCTTATCAGAACAACTGTCGGCTTACGGGAGCTTTTTGCTCAGAATTTATGGTAATTTCATGTCCGCGACAGGTCATGGAAGCGTTCGTTTAATGGATGGTAATTTGTTTGATTTCCGTCATAATAGTTCCAAGTTTACTAAAACTTTACGCAGAAAGGAGGCGTCCGCTTATAGGAGATGTCTGCGCATAGAGCTTGCACCGTATTGCAATTTCAAAAATAATTTTGCTGTTACTGACAGCTTCTGCAAGCTTGATTTATAGCTTAATTTATAGCAGGACTTACATAAGAGCTTCTGTTCTGTGTTTAATTTTTAACTAAAGTTCTCCGCCTCTAAAAAAAACACTTGTGGTATTTTTACCGACTTAAAACTTGTAATCACTTTTTAAACACTATCTTTGAAAAGGACTTTTGCTAACTCTATTTTACTCAATTTAAAAATGTTGATAAGATTCTGTTATCTTCAACATTTTTAGTAAAATTATACAGATAAATTCTTTTTATATATTTGTTTTTTAAATGAATCTAATTTATCTCGAGCTATAGGTAAATTTTTTATAAAAAACGTTTACAAAATTTTATTAATTAACCGATATTTCGCCACTTCCTTGTGTGGCTTCTTCAGGGAAATATAAAAATTTTTATATGATAAATTAGATTAATTTATTATACAAATATTTTTTTAATGCCACCAATCAATTTTTTTTTTAAATACAATTTTATAAATTCTCATGTGTTTTTATAAAATAATATTTTCATAACACAAAATCCTAGTTGAATTTTTTTTAATGAAATCAAAACACTTCAAATTTATTTGAATATACAAAAACAAAGAGAATCAGCACTAATACAAAAACTTTATTTAATATTTTTCCAAGCCCAACAACTACAGTAGAACTTCTGTAACTCAAATTTTCTCTAACTCGATTCAATTCGATTGGCAGTAGCATTATGAGAGAAAATAACTTACGACTCTCCTTCCGTAACTCGAACTTCCATAACTCGAAGCAAATTACTTGCATATGAATTCTATAACTCGAAGTGATTTGCTTACTTATCAGCTGGTATGTTGCAAGCACATACATATTTTTTTTGTAAGAGAAGTAACACTCGGGCAATTAGTCCGCCTACCAACCAGTATGTGTGTTACCTTCTTTGGGAAAGGAATAGTGAGAAAGGACAGATGTGACAGTGAGAAAGCTTAAATTTTATTTATTTATTTATTTGTCTATGGAAAATAATCCTTACAGACAGTTTAAATTGTATACATATATTTTTACATACTAGTAATATAAACATAAAATTAAACATCTACAAAAATTTAGGACATATACAAAAATTATGAGTTTAAATAGATTAATATATCGCTTTTTATTGTAGTGGGGCACGAAGAAAAATCAATAAATGTATAAAATTTGTTAAACTCGTTGCACATTCTTCTCAAATAGTCAGTATTAGCATAATTAGCTCTAAAAAATGTAACTGATAAGGGTGAAAAATATCGAGAAGGCCGCTGAGGGACATTCAAAGTTATATCAGTGATTAAGAAACCAGAGCTTACTTCGCCAATAATAATGTTGAAAATAAACGATATGTTACGCGCAGTTGATAAGGGAGAGTCTAGCAGAATATGATGCCGAATTCCTTGGGTTAAAGTTTAACCCACGAAGACAAAAAATAAGGAACTGTTTTTGCACGGATTCAATAGCGTCAGAATGTTTTTTATATATAGGGTCCCATATTACAGATATATACACACACCAACACAGGTCTTACTAGTGATGTATATAGACTTTTGGTAACATACGGTTCATTGAACTCTTTAGCCCAGCGTTTTACAAAACCAAGTACACCTCTAGCTTTATTTGTTGTCATTGTTATATGAGCAATAAAATTACAACTCTGATATTGCGCGTTGTGTTAGTTTTTAGATCAGTGTTGCAGCACCTCTGATGTCAAGTAGGCGCATTAAATGTGTTTTAAGCTGTTGTAGCCATTTTATTAATTATTTTACTTCGCCGGCGATTTTGCTAAAATACCGACGAAGGAGAGCGCTGTGATGTCCGCTAGCATACACCCGTATCAATTGCTGCCGGTACTGTGTTATTGAAACACATTGGCGCATATTCAGATATCATAACCAAAGTCGAAACTAATAAAACAGAAACTAAATAATAGTTCACAGATAGTTATAGATCTTATTCACAATTCATAACTAGCACAGCAACTGATTTCAGCTGATGTAAGATATGCAATCCTGCACATATTGGCATGTAGAGATAATAAAATTTCGATAATATTAATTAAAAGCTTATGAAGCTATTAAAAACAAAGGTAACACAAAGGGATCATAATTACTTTAGACCCGAGTGAGCTGGTACTCTTTCTTATTTCTTCACTGGCAACCTGTTAACCTAACCTAAGCTATTAAAAATTAATTTTTATTCTATAAAACATTCATACAAATCCTAAAAAGGTATTTTTTGTTCATAGGTGGTATGTAAATCCTTTAAAATAAGAGTCTGTAAAGGTAAAGTTCTTCAATAGAACTTTGTTAATTTTTTTTTGGACGGATGTTTTTTGGACGCAATAGAAATGAATCAGCTTTTGAAATGTTAGTTAGTCAGTTAGTTAGTTATCATTTAGTTACAGCTTCACCCATAACTAAGTGCAAACTTTTCTTGCTGAAAGACACCAACTGTGAATAACTTAAACACGAGTAGGTAGTTAAAAAAGTTAACAGCTAGTGGTAATTTCTGATTATGCAACATTGTTTGGAATTAATTTATTTTTTTTTATATTTTTTTATTTATTCGTGGGGTCCCATCTTAGGCGGAACGGCGAGTAATGATGAGGGTTCGGTGAAAGAAACTTATCAGTAACCTTCCAGAAATGATGTAGAAAGTTCTTATCGAACATTGAACTTATATTTGTAAACTGAAACTGATGAGCACCTTGTGCCTTGTTTCCACGGTACGTGCTTTGCTCTCTATTTAGGCTTCAATCCCTAATCATGAGCGAAGCAACTTGCTTCGCCATACAAAATTTTGAGATCGAAGCACGAAAAATTCTTGTCTTCTCTAATTTTTATCGCAAGTTTATCTGAACTAGCTGTTAAAGCCAAATATTAGATATCAAAACAAAATTATCATTAAAAAAAATAATTAAAAATTTAATTTTTTAACATAAATAAGCTGAAATGGATACGAAGAAGAATTTAGTAAAGTGGTCGTATCCAGAATATCTCACAAAGTCAACGGACCAGAAATAATCCAGAAAATTGAAGCAAGTACGAGTATGTGAGTCGTATGATTCATAAACATGATTGAGAAAGCGTACTGGAAACAAACTATTAAAGCTTTGAACAATTTAGATTAATTTCTTATTGAATATAAAAAAAGGAAATTTCCGGTCGCTAATTCCAGAATATTTTACTTCACTATAACTTATTTGTTATGTGTTGTTTTCAGTAAATGTCTGCATTCAATAAAGGAAAACATATTCATCTTTTAAGGACATAATTGTAGTTGTTTTTTTTTTCAACAAATAAATTCTATAATTATAATTCTGCGTAAGCCGCAGATTTTTTTTTATAACGGTGATTCGAGTTATGAAAGTTCCAATGGATTTTAATATTTTAAAATTCAAAATGACGTGAAATTAAAATGATTTGCAACAAAAACACTAATAGAATCCAACACCAAATGACAAATAATATTTAAATTTCTCACAAACAACGAACGACAGAAAAACACGAATTACAATTAACAACCGACTTTTACAAATGTACTCGTACTTACAAAAATAATTAAAGCAAAAAACTTAAATGAAAAAATTCAAAATTGGTCTTTTAACTAAAACTAAATAAAATGAATGAATGTCTGCAACGTAATTTCGATTTTAAAACGTTTTTTTATTTGCGCCGATTGTGAAACTAAAGTTTAAGTATTTAAGCTGGCGTACAGCAATGCAGTGCGGATGGATGGATAGATGATAAGCTCAGCTAGTAAGAACAACGACTATAAAAACAACAATCAAAATACCAAAAACAAACAACAACAAAAAACAAAGAAAAAACACGTACCCCCACCAACCTGCAATATCAACTAAATGCCAAAACGATAAAATTGTTCATCAAAAACCGACGTCTACTACACCAAAACCATTCATTTCTACAGCAATCGTAATAGAAATAAACTTTATTATTTTTTTTCGAGGAAATCACGTTTTTATTAAACAACAAAATCAACAAAAATTTCCAATTCATAGAGAAAGAAGCATTTCTTTCTTTCGGCGAAATAGATTGTTTATTGTTTAAACGAAAACTAGTAGTGATTTCAAATTATACATACGTTTTGTTTTCCCCTCCCGCTTCATTCTCTTTTCAATGAAATTGTTTTGTGAGTGATATTAACAAAAACCTCGACAACAGTAATAACAACAACAAAAAACGATATTGTTGCTAGTGGCAACTAAATTACATTAAGATTAGTTTATTTTCGACAACTACCAACAGAAGTAAAAAAGTTTTCACGCAAAAAGAAGGTGGTGTTTGGTTTTTCTTTGTTGTTTGTTGTGGTTAAAGAAAAAACCTCAAATTTACAAAACACAAAATATCTATTAAAAAAACCCAGGAGAAAAAAGTGCTTAATGGAACACATGTTATGGTTTGTGCATAAACCTCTTAAATAAATCTCAAACAAAAAAAAACGAGATTAGGATAAGTCATTCCAATTGTATAACATGTATACCCTACATGGCAGTCATTTAGTTTAAGAATCCTAAATGTAACTTTTATATACACTACTGAATTTCAATTATTAATTCCTTTCGTCGAGCTCTGTGATAAATAAAATGAACATATTTTGGATGGGCTTGAGGTGGTACGAGTACAATTAGACTCCATCGGAGAATGAAAACTTGTGCATGTTCCTCCAGCAAAGTGCTCAAACTTGCCTTTCCTGGCTTTCCGAATCATAAAAAAAATAATTCCTCGAATATATGTAATTAAATTTTGACATAAAGAAATAAAATTTTAAAATCATGAAAAAAATTCTGTTTCGTGAGAGCTTTTAGGGCTTTAATTCGAAATTAACGCGGAACGCTTGTGCACCGGAAACGGGGTTATTAACAAACTTTTAGACGACAACTGGTCTTCAAAACAGCCTCAACTTAGTTGAGTTGCGAATAATAATAGGGGCAGTAACCTGATAATACAAATCGACCAATTCAACCATAAGATTCAAAATTAAATTTCAAAAGTTAATTAAAAGGATTCTTTAAAAAAAAGAAGCTATTTTAAGATCTACTTTGCAAAAATTTTTTTTATTCAAAATCATAAAAAATCTGCATTGAAAAAAAAAACGTTTCAACAACACATAAAGAAGATACTATTAGGAACTGTTAAGGTACTTTTCAAGAAAGTACCATCTGAAGTAGTGCTATTTTAAAAAGATAATTTCTTAGAAAAATATATTTTTAAGAAAGTACCACCTTATAAAGTTCCATTTTAAAAAAGCACAATTTAAAAAATTGCATTTTAAAATGAACCCTATTAAACAACAAGTAAGTTTCTAAAAATACCTTTTTTAAAAAGTACCTTTCAACAAACATTGAAAAAAGGACTTTTTAAAAAGTACTATTTGTAATAAGTAACTATTTTAAAAAACCCCGTCTAAAAAAATATTTTTTAAAAACTTTTTAAACTCCTATTTTAAAAGTAACTTTTGAAAAAAGTACAATTATAGAACATACTATTTTTATAAGAACTACGTTTTCAAAAAAAAAATACTTGTTTAAAAAGTACTTTACTTTTTCAAAATAAATCGTATATTTTATAAAAAGTACTATTTTAATATAGAATTAAGAAAATACTATTTGAAAAAACTACTGTTTTCAAAAATTAAAAGTAATTTTTTTAAGAATTTCAGAAAAGGATCTTTACAGAAAATATATTTTTTTACACATTTATTTGAAAATTTATTTTTTAACAAAGTTCCTGCTTAAAGTGAATATTTATGATGAAGTACATTTTTTAACTAACTTGAAAAATAGGGCTATTTTCACATTTTATCAAACTATTTTTCCAGTAAATGTTTTGCAGTTTACTTCAAAAGTTTTCCATTTATTTATTTTTACATGAACAAACATATAAAATGCAAAGTAATTTACATCTGAACTGATTCTAACATTCGTTTTAAATGTAGACTACAAATAAATACGGGCTTTTCATTGCAGTTATTAGTTATTTTTTATTTTCAAAAATATTACATTCTATCAATTTTATTTAAAAAACAGATATAAAAGAAAAAGTTGTCCGCAATTCAATAATTTAATGTTTTTGACATATTAAATTTAAAACATTTTTATGCGGCTATAAATGAAAAATAAATTTTTTTATTTTTTTCATATTAAATGTGGGTAAATTCATCCCATAATAGCTGGAGTAAGTACTTTCAAAACTTTTCAAAACGTACTTAAAAAATGTTCACTTTTAAAGGAACAGTTTTTTTGAAAGTACATTTTTAAAAAGTAGCTTAGAAAATTTTATAGGCTTTTAAAAAAGTACACAGCTTGTTTGTGAAATCGCATTTGCGAGTTGATCTCATTTCATAAAATAGATCTTTTAGCAAAACACCACCAACATTTCGTTTACATACTTCAACTTTTATTATTATTATTAAATACAACTTGGCTAACAAATGCCAAGTTATTAAAAAAAAGCAACAAACAAAGCTCTCCAACTATCTAAAACACTTTAGTGTATCCAATTTACATATAAAATATGTAATCGTCAAATGTTTAAACTAAATTGTTAGTTTAGACAAAAAAACGAGAGAAGGTTTGTTGCTATTATTATTTTATTTATTTTTTTTGTTGGTCTTTCTTTATTTTGTTTTACAACCAAAAAGTGAAAGTTTTATTTAAATTGCTCCTTATTTTATAGACACAACAACAAAACCATAATAACCAAACCATAAAAAGCAGATGTGTTGTGTGGATAAAGAAAAGCCATTACAAACATGTTGGAAATTAATAATAGTTGTTATAAATATTGCAATTTTGCTTAAGACCGCAAACAAGAAATTCACTCTAATCAGATTTCTTATACATATTTACTGTGTACTCTTGTGTATATATTTATATATATTTATATATATTTTTCTTTTCAATGAAGGTCACTTTGCTTGAAAACTCAATTGAAAGTTTGTATGAAATGGTTGGCATTTAATTAATTTGGAAAATTAAACAAGCAACGAATTGATTATGTTTTAAAAATAAAACTAAAGTACATATTGTATTTGTGTTTTTTTTTTTGTTATGAAAAAAATTTTTTTTTAAAAGTTATTTTAAAGTGTTATTTGGTTAATAGAAAACTACTTTCAAACAACACGACTGACTCTGAGTGTCATGATTAAGCAATAAAACTTATTGCTGGCAATAATGCTGTAACAAAGATCCTGTTTCATTTGAAAGATATTGTGTCATTGACCTTTTCTTTTAAGTGATTTGGAAACATTAAACAGTGAACATATTCATTTCATTCATTCATAAATTTTTAATTATCTTAACTTTCAATTTGACAAAGTACGATTTCGGAAGAATCTCAAAATAGGTTTTAAGTTTGAAAGAAATTCATTAAGATCGCGCGCGAATAAATAGTTTTTTTCCCGCAATTTTTAATTTTCCGGGAAAGCGGGAAATTTTTTTAAATTTCCCGGCATTCCGCTCCATAAAATAATAAAACTTAAATTTGCTAGGCATTAACAAAAATTGTATTAGAAAGTTTGAAACACTTAAGCACGTGATGCACTATCATACACAGTCGTACGACTCATTCACTGGAAAATCTGACAGAGTTCTGCCCCACTTTTAAAAATCTCAAGTAATTTTAGATTTTATTGATTTTTTTTGCGCCTAAATAGTTGCAGATTTATAAAATAAATAGTTTTAATTTAATTTTGCTCTCGTTGCAACTTCTTAAAAAGAGCATCTCTGATCGCATGAAATCTATCATTTTATGGAAATTTTCATAATTATATGCAAGTCGGACAGACTTGTCAAAAAATCTGCCTCAAAAGTGCATTTTAAGACCACACTATTATACTGCATGAGCACAAGTCAAATCAAATGAAATGAAAGTTTTTACAGTTTTTAAACACTGGTAAAAGCAGCTGTTTTCTAAACGTAAAGTTGTCAACTATTTTTCTTGCTATTTGGCACACATACCAAAATAGTAGCAGCTATTTTCTAAACTTTAAGTTGTTAATTATTTTTTTTTTATTTTTTCCCGGGATCCCGCATGAAAAATTCCGGGAAAGCGGGAATCTTTAGATTGAAATTCTACGACTGAATGATCCAATCTTATCTTTGTTTTTTCCGAAATAAACCGATCAGCTGACAGCTGGGAAATTTAAAGTTTTCTTTTGAACTTTGTTTATATTTTTGTTTAATACACTAAATTAGCATTTAGCACTTTTTTTAACTGATAGTGCTAACTCAGAAAAAATAATGCTAGATCTAGCACTAAAGGTGCTAAAATGGCAAGCCTGCATCGAACTAACTTTTTCAATTACGGGTTATCGTATATCATTGTAACGCTAAGGACCAATTAGGTCTATGCGGGGTTTTTGTGACCGGCCATCTTAACCTAACTTAGCATAATCTATCCCTAAAGCCAGAGGTAAACAACAATTTAAAACTAGAAATCTATATGCACATAAATAGCATTTTTACCCTCTGTATTCCGAAAGTCATATTTAACTTAAAATGTCATTTTGAAATTATGTAAGTATAAACAATTCTATTGAAATTAATTCTCTTTTGAAAATATTTAAAAATCAAAGGATAAATACGAGCATAACGAACATGTATGAATTTCTTGATACCGCGCATTCTAACGTTAAATTAACAAAATAAATAAAAGAAATGTAGGTCTTTGATATAAATTTCCATCCAACGTGAATTGTTAAAACACATTTACACGATTCTATTACACATGCAAAAAGAGTGTGCATGTTAATTCCACAGAGCTTTTATTTCTTGTAACATGCAAAAAATAAAAAACGTTAAAATAAATACAAAAATGTATAAATAGTAGGAGTAAATTAAACACGCCTTTAGGGAATTCATTTAAAACTGAAATAAATTTTAAAACAATGCGATGCATTTAAATCATATTTTATAAGGAAAAAAAAGATATTTTGCGTTTTTGCAAACAACTGCTCCTACATGTATTTGTAAAAGCCCCTATAGAATTGGGGTTTTGAGCAGCATATATTAAAATAATTTATACATACGAGTATGAATGTAGTCACAGTATCGTGTATGATGTTTTACAATTAATTGTTTTTTTTTTCAGTAGCATATATATTATATTGGAGATGAAATTTTATTGTCATATGTTTCCAAAAAAATATCTGTTAGTTGTGTAGTTTTAATTTTTTTAAAACTTCCTTAAGTTTTATCAGCAATTTTTTTTTTAAATTCATTAAATTTTGTCTCACTTAGCCTTAGATCTTCATTCATTAAAGCGGAATACATTTCGCTATTTGATCATTTCAAAATTGCTACAAATTAAGGTTAAACTAAATGGAAAGCATCTAAATATGTAATATTTGTCTCTTGACGTTTAAACTTTAGCTATTTTTTAGATCTCACGACTTCATTTATGAAGTAGTCTATATGTATTTACATTTGTACTAAATTTTCTCATGCGATGTAATACTATACATATGAACATATGTACAGTATACTCTCACAAATGTAGATGACACATTTGAAAAATACAAACTTCTGCAAACTAAAATATCTCGTACTCGTACAATAAATATTACAACTTGTCGCGGTACGTTTTTAATGATGCAAAAACAAACAAAAAAAAAAATAAATAAAAATCAGCACTTAATATAATCTTGCATATATACCGCGATAGAGGTTGCAGAAAGTACAAAATGCTACTTAACCAAACATGTTAATTAACTGGTGACCTACTAATTATTTATAATGTAAACTAAAGTGCAAAATAAAACGTGTTTTTCCATACGTGAAATAGTAAATAAATAAATAAAATAAAGTAGCTGCTACTTTACAAAATTAACAATTTACACATATTGTTGAGTCAGTTTTTTTAGCACCTGAGAGTGTTAGAACTAAAATTCTAAATTAAAATTTATAATCAATAAATCTTTAGTTGTTCTTGATCCTTTGAATTTGAATTTTATATTTTTTCTATTTTAAGGCTGGGGACACACGAGCGTTTTTAAACTAAATTCATAGTTTATGAATATTAAATACCATTTTACTATTTTTTGAAAAACAGAAATTAGGAGATTCACCTCTTAATCCTCTAAACTTTTATATATAGAAATACATGGTGTCCGCCGGGATAGTATACTACTTTGTTTGTTTATAATTTTTGATTAAATGAAAGAGAATGGATCTTATATTGACAAATGTTTTATTTAATGTCGGCAATTATGTATGGAATACAATATGAGATATATGTCCGCTTCTGTTATCCTCATAAATGCGAGCCCTTTTGAGCACATTTTTCATTACATTCTCACACATTTCACGCGGTATTTCATTAACTTCATCACGAATATTTTGTTTGAGTTGCTCAAGCGTTTCTGGTTTGTTTGCATAAACCTTGATTTTCAGATATCCCCACAAACAGAAGACCGGATCAGTTAAATCAGGCGACCGTGGAGGCAAATCAACATCACCATTTCTTGAAATAAGTTGTTGTGGAAAGAGGTCTCGTTGTAATTCCATTGTAATACTGGCTGTATGCAATGTGGCACCGTCTTGTTAATACCACATGTTAATCAAGCCCAAAGCATGCAGCTGTGGCTTTAACAAGTTTTCAATCATATCACGATATCGCTCCCCATTCAGTTACCTTTACGCCGTTTTCATTTTCAAAGAAGTAAGTTCCAATGACTCCTCCACCAAATTGTCACAGGTGACTGATGAATAAATTGAGGGTTTTCCATTGCCCAGAACCGACTATTCTGTTTATTCACATATCCATTCAAATAAAAATGTGACTCGATACTGATTATGATTTTTTCCTGACAATCGGGGTTGTCATGGGCGAGCTGTAACATATTGGCAAATCTACGGCGCGCGTAAATGGTCTTGTGGAAGAAGTTCTTATGTCAGCTGAATCTTAAATGGAAACAAACACAAATCCTTGTGCAAAATTGTGGTCAAAGTTGTTCTTTGAACATCTTGATTGAGCAGCAGTACGTTGTGGTCCATGCTTGGGCCTATCACCTACAGACCCTCTTTCTTCGAAATCATTCACTACACGATAAATGGTGCGTTTTGTTGGCACGTTGTTTCTCACAAAAATTTCACGTAACTGTCTCATCGTCACAGTAATCGATGATTGCTTTTGATAAAATGTTTTAACGATTAAAACACGCTGGTTTATCGAATATTTTTCTATAATAAATTTGCCACGTGTCTACTTCACGACTGCCAAATATGAACTGTCAATAATAATTTTTACCAAAATGACGGCAAAACAAAGTACTATACCTTCCCGGCGGACACCCTGTATAAGCCAATGTGATGGTGAAGTAGGGAAAATTATGTTTATTAGCATTTTAGCTCATTGCTTTGTCATCAAATTATGGTGATTTGTGAAATTATTCACCTTTATTCCAGTTGTCAACAACGACGTCACGTCAATACCAAAAGATTGTCGAAAACAATTGAGATGCTCATGTTATTTTCCAGACCTTAGAGAACAGAAGTAATCTGTCAGAAGCACAAAATTGTTCTCGAAAGCGAGCAGACCAGCCTAAATTTTTTGGTATTTTATGGACGTGACGTCAATGTTGAGAACTTGAATAGGGGTGATTATTTCTTATAAATTTTTTATTGTATTATTTTCATACAAAACATTAATTTTATAGATAATCTTGATTTGTTTAGTGAATTACAAAAATAATTCAATTAATATAAATAAGTTCTAATCATCAGTCAACTTTGAAAGCATGTGTACATAATTGGTGATATTAAATTGCACGTATATTTTATTTAAAAGAATTAATCAATGGGAAATGTTACAAATGTCGCCCATAAATAGGAAGAATGAACAATGAATTTTATGTATATAACAAAACAATTTCAGATAGGAATCAACCTTAAATATAATAACAATAAATATAATAGATTTATTTCAATAACTAAAATTTAATTACATACATATATGCACATCGTTATCTTAATATAGAAAGGCCCTAAGTATTTTTTTCAAAATCGAGTGTTTAACCTATTTCGATAAAAGCTCCTTGAATTTATTGAAATATGCAAAAAACGATTTTTAAAAAAATGAGTTGGGGCCTTTTCACATTAAAGATAACGATATGTAAGTATGCATGTATGAATGTATATATGTAAAATCACTGGCAGAAGTTGAAATCGGGGTTCCCATTTTTTAGCCATATTCCTAATTTTTGATTTTTAATTCCCAAAAATCCTTTTGTTTTTAATTACAAATTAATTCTTAAAATATTTGATTTCTTATTTTTATATATTGTAGTTATTTGTTTCAAATATTTCTGAAGTTTTAATTTGAAATTTATAAATTTTTACAATATTCCGACGAATTTCTTCCTTTTTCTGTATGAAAACAAAAATGTATAAAGAAAAATGAGTTTTAGTAAACAAATTGTATCCCCTTAAAATTCTGGGATCTTCAACAAAAATTGTTATTCCAGAAACATGAAAAATATCTCTGATGTGGAGACAAATCCCCTAAACTGGAAACGCAGGTTGAAATATTCAAAGTTCATGTATTTTAATATCCTAAAGCTCTTAGACAACTGCCTATAAATTACTATCGATATTACTCATGCATGTCTGTCTATATTATAAATATTTGTATTATTTAAATTATTTGTTTTAAAATAAAGCATAAAATTAATTTATATTTGTTTTGCTATTAAAAAAACACACACACACACAAAAACTATTTCTTTTATTTTATATACACAAACACTTGTATTTTCAATGAATCACTTTTGTTTGGTTTTCTTTAATATAAAATTCAATAATTTATTCTATTAAACGTAAACTATGGAAAATTAGAATCAAAATATCTTGGTTTTGAAAATAACCCTGAAGGAAGCTTGGGCTCAATTGTCTCCGAGTCACTACTTTTGTTGACTATTTCGGGTGACGTTTTATAAAACAAATGTGAAGAAGTGAATTTAAAAGTTAAATAAACTTATAATTTGAACCAAATATACCATGAGCAAAAGAAATTACAAAAGACTAATGATAAAACAATCAATTTTGTATAAAAATAGAAATAACAAGAAAAAGAGGCAACAATTTTTAGTGAAAGTTCTAACTTTAGAGATTGGAAATTCGAAATGGTGCAGTGTGGAAATCTAGCAAAAAGTTACAAAAGTGTAGACTAGAATTATAAAAATGTTGTAGTGAATCTCTGGTACCAATGCCTCTATGACTCCACACGAACTACATAGTCAATAGTTGTAAGAGCACTATTACTAATGCAAAAATATTATAAAAAGTTTCAAAAGTGTAGACAAGAATTATTAAAATGTACTGGTGAATCTATGGTTCCAATGTCTCTATGTGGATTCATAAGAACCACCACGCTAATGGATTCTCAATGACAAGCACATGTAAATGTCTACAGTAGAGAGCATTGTCTGGGATATAACTGGTCAGTAGTACTGGTGACGAAGTCAATAGTGAATTAGTACAGTTTTCCTTCAGGGAAATAAAAAAAATCTTTCAAATTCATACATAAGTATGTAATCGTATGTACATAAATTTTATATCTGAAACTGTTCATAAGTAAATACATTTTAAAATACGAGGAGCATTAAACAAATTTTAGTATTCGAATCTGAAGTAATATCTGAAAATGGTTCATTTGGTTATATTTTGATAAGTTTTATCTTGAATAATTTTCACTCGAATTAAATTGAAATTGAATATTCATAATATATTTCCATTAATACATCGAATAGGTATTTTAGTTCGATTTATCTGTAAACAAAAAAGCGATTATTCAGTAATCGATTTTTCCGAGTCGAGGTCACATCCCTACTTTATGGAGTTCGACCGAATATTAGGTACCAAGAAAAGCTAATTTTAATTGTTGAGATTTTTTTCTTAATTAAATAATTTGTAAGCAAAAGGAAATATCACTTTTACTTTCTGTCCAATAATTTAACATTTAAAAATCTTAATCGGCCATTTCCGCATTAAATATACATACATATACATATGTACATGCATATAAGACCAAATTTACTGATATTTATATTAATTTTACTAATATACTTTGCAGAAAACGTAATAGTTTATTTCGTAGTTTTTGGCATTCAACAAAATAACAATCATTAAAATATATAACTAATTGCTTATTCAACAAACCTTTTCAATTTAAAATATTTACTTTCTAAATTTATTCCAAATTTTTAAACCTCAAAACTAACTGATATTTATACCAAAGAGGAAATGTTACCTCATAATTGTACGTAATACTGACCACCACATCAGGTGCATAATTTTCTTGAAGATTTTTTTTTTCAAAAATTTTAATATTCTTTTAAACAATTATTTCTTACTTGTCTTATTATTTTACACCACAAAAATTTATTCATATGTTTAGCGAGTATTATTTGTTGAACATTTTGACTGTTATATTTTCCTCTCAACTGAATACCCTTATTAATTTAATTTAGCTTGCGATTTTATTAGACTGTTATTATATAAATATATATATAAATGTCTATTTATATATATAAATGCATATGTATGTATTTACATAGAGAGACTGAAACGTGTAGTTAGTTAGTCAGTTAGATAGTTTGGTTAGCTGATTGTATTTTTATAGTTGTGCTAATATTTGCACTTTTGAGTGCAAATTAAAATATCAATAGTAATATTGCGGATGATTGTGTGGCATTTGTACACTAGAATATTTTATGAGATTTACTTTATTATTATATTCCCAGCAAACATGTTAGTTATTAAGAAAAATTGTCTACAAAATTCTTTTTCTTTTATTGAAAAGAAGATTTAAAATCGTTCTCTTACTGCTAGAATAAACGTCGACGCCAGGCTACGCTTTTGAAAAACTAGATGTTCAGAAGTCAACAAAAAATTCTTTTTTTTTAATTCTCGCATGGATTACTTAGTTGACAACCGAATCCGATGACCATGTTGAATAATTTCATCAGAAATGTGCACTTATTGAAGAACGCTATTAAGGCAAGCGTAATTACACTCTAAGTGAAATATATGTATTTTTTCATACCGATATTAAATTGCCTAGAGCTAAAAGAAAAGTTTAATAAATAAATGCTTGCTTGAATGCCCAAATTTGTACTCGTCTTTTTACTTTACAGATATTCACCCTGATTGTGTATGTCGAAGTCGAATTTTCGACTGTGAAATTTTGTCCTAGATTAAAGAAAATATGCACACAATTTCTTTAATTTTAGACAAATCATTGGTCGCGTTCATAAGACGCAGCTGTTGAGCTCAACCGTTTTCAACTGTTGAGCCCAACAGTTACATCTTAGAAACGGCTTGATGAATAATTGGATAATGAACAGCTGATTAATGTAAACAATTGAAAAGAAATAAAAATGCTGCAAAAGAAATAATTGAAATTTGCTAAATTAATTAGATTAGCTTATACTAAAAAGTATGAACAACACATAATTTGCAATGAAGATTTTCTTGGCAGAAATTTTCCATTTTTATTTTAAAATCTGCACCACAAATTTAATATTCACAACATAAAAATGCACAGAAAAATACTCTAATAAAATGATAAACCTGCGCCGATAGCATTTATATTTCAACGCTAAGCCGCCACTGTGTTCAAAAAACCTTTAAACCTTAAACTGAACTAATTATGTAATTAATATAAATAGACACCATCACAAACCGATTTATTTTTAATGAAATTAGTATTTTAATTTTATTTCTTTATTTTCGTTACTTTATCGCATTTGTAATGCAAAATTGAACAAATTAATTTGTAGTCGCCACCTAACAAAACGGCGTTGCATTAGAAAACACATAAAAGCGCATAACTCTCTTGAAAAGCTGTGAGGCTAAACACAACATGTTGACTTAATGTAGCGAAAAAAATTTATGATGGAAAAAATGGCAGCAAATACTCAACTGTTGTGTGAAGCGGAACTACTCAAGCCTGCGTTTCTAAGACAAACACTCAAACACTTGCGCAACAGTTACGTCTTATGAACGCGACCATTAAAGAAGACATGCACACTTTATCCATAATCTAGGACAAATTATTGCTATCGAAAATTCGACTTCGACATACATTATCAGGATGATTATATTTAGAGCTTTCGTTAGTATCTTGGTTTATGGTCAAATTGTGCGTAACACTTTTTTTCATACAAACTAATCCCATAAAATCCTGTTTTATGGGACATTTTGAGCACGAATAAGTACGAAGTTAACCCCTAAACATATTTTAAGTTTTGACTTATTTCTGCACTTTGGAAGTTGATGTATTCAGAGACTTCTAATAGAATTTTAGGACATTTTAACCCCTTATATGCCTGTTGAAAGGTTGTTGCTTTTTCACCAAAGGGACAAAAAAAGGCCACACAGTGAGGAGTTATTTTACATCAAATACATTATATATCTAAAATGTAAATGCCGATTCACAACGTAAAAAACTGATAGAGCTTTAGCTACCGACGTACAAAACTATACATGATCTCAGTAAATGATTTTTTAATTTTTTGGGAAATATTTTCATCCAAAACCAGTACGATCAAGGTTTTATAAAATTTTCCTGCGAAAAGAAAGAAAAATCCTTGCTAGTCTCTATCTAGGTAGTTCAGTTATTTGCTTGGCCCGTAAAAACCCGTTTTTGTTTACCAGTTCCTCTACTATCAAAACGCCAATGCAAGTGTATTTTGTTCATGCCCTCTGCCACAATTCACCATTAGAAGTTTGGCATTTGGGGGAAAAATAATAGAGTACTACATTGTAATTATTATTTTTTATTTTTTGCAAGTTAAGAAAAAAATTTTACTAATAAATAAAAATCACATAAAGCGGTTCATTATAAATAATATGGCTGCCTCAGCGGACTAGTTTGTGTAACAGAGTAGCAGTCTGGTAGTTGCATGGTCGATTAGCACCAATCATTCGAGGTGCTTCTTTAGACGAGGCAACCGCAATTTGTTTTTTTTTCAGGAAGAAGAAATATATTTTTGGGGTGGTAGGAGGCCCGGTAATAAACTAATAAAAATTTTAATTTAAAAAAATTTTAAAAATAATAAAAATAAGTTATAAAACCAAATTTCAAAAAAAAAAACTAAAATGGTATAAAAACATCAAAGACTTATTTTTTATTGGAAATTCGTCATTTCGAATTTCTACACTTCACATAACAGATAATCAAGTTTTACTAGAACAGATTTAAAGAAATATAAAATTTAGATATTAGATCTGCACAAAAGATCTTCTCGGTCGTAGTGCTTATATATAAAATTTAGATATTAGATCTATGCTGCTGTGTTCACTGGGTTACTTTACAGCCTCATGCACAAAGGCAGTAGAGGGGCTTTTATGATGACGCTGTTTGTTTTTTGCAAACAAGTTTCCTTAATTATCGTTTTTCGCTCGCTTTGTTTTATTTATTGTTATTATTAATAACATAAGGTTTATATTTGGTTTGTTAATGTATTTTTTTTAGCAGTATGATTGACTGTCTAACTGATCGTCTAGCGAAGTGGCTGATTGTCTATATTGTTGCTGGTAGTGCCTAGCACGATTTAAATAATTATTTTCAGCACTTGCTTACAAACACACTTATGAAAACTGATAGATTTTTTTGAGAATACAAAACTTTGATTTATGTAAATGTGGTGATAAGTTATTATAGATTTTTTTGCCTGACAAAAGATGATTTGTGCAGTAATTAAGTGAGTTATAAAGGTCAATCCTAAGGTAAAGTGGTATAGATTTTATTGAGATGCTTTTAATGAGAATTGGCATATTTCAAAAGACCACCAATTTTTAATGGGAAATCCATGATGCTCTTGCTTGAACAATCGATTTGTGCAGAAAAATTTTCCTAAATAAAAGAAGAAATAACTTCGTATATGTTGATACTTCTAGTTTAGAGGCAAACATCTAAGAAAATCAATGATTAGTTAGAGGAACTCCGTGGCTCATGTGCAACAGCGTTTAGAACCAAACGATATTAAAACAGTAAAGTGTATTTTTCTATGTTTTCTCCACAGACTTACTGACTCTCCATCTAGCAAAAATTCTATAAGTGTTAAATTAAAGAAATATTTTTCAAAAACATATTTTCAAAGATTCTTTCATGCAAACAAAATACATTATCTGTTAACGACTGAATGAATACCTTTATTAAAAAAAAAGAAAATTGTATTCACGCACACCTCACAAGAAATACATACTCGTCGTACTTTCAAAATTTCTTAATTGATTTCATAAAACTACAAACACTTTCAGTAATTTATTCCGTGGCTTTTTCTTAACCCCCCAGAAAATTAAAAGTTATTTATGAATTTCATACACAATAAACACGAAAGCAGCAACCAACAATCAAGAAAGAAAAAAATATATAAAATAAAATATGAAAGTATGTATATGAAAGCCCATAAATAATTCAAAATTCTCAACATGACTTGAGGTCATACATACAATAAGGTATTAAAGTTTCAATAAAAAAAAAATAAAAATACTAAAGCAATCCTCTTGAAAGAAAAATAAATATTATTACGCGACAATTGACAATGATCACAATGTTTCTTATTTTGTCGGACAGACAGACCAAAAGAAAGGCAAAGAAAGCTTTTTATTATTATTTCTTTCATTTTCTTGCTTTTTTTGTTTGTTTTTTTTTTTGTTTTTAATTTCACATTCACCAGAAACCCCAATGAATAATCGTTTTCCATAAAACTTCAAACAATCACTATTTGTTGAATGTCATAAAAATAAAAGCCATACTCGTGCTACGAGTCGTAAAGAAATTTTGCAATTTTTTTTACAAATATTAGTATGTATATCGAAAAAACTTTGCAACTTCAAAACAAAGAGAGGTGGGTTTAATATTGAATACTTAAGGATTTTGTGAATTTATTTTAAATTTTACAAAAAAATATGTGATTCTGTCTGAATGCATTTAAATAAAACTGAAATTTTTATATTATTTAAATAGCGAAAGCAGTTTCTTGTTTTTTTTTTGTTTCTGTTTTGAAAAGGGCTTAACCAAATAACAAATTTATGGAATTTATTTTTTTTAGTCAACAATACATCAATCTCCACTTTTATTTCTATTATTGACTGAATAAATTTAAAAGCGTTTTGTTTCAATCTAGCTGTCTCCAGATATTTTTCACCATTACCTCACGATTATTGATTGGGTAAGGGTGGATATTTTTGTTTTGTACTTTTTTTCTTAACCACTTCAAATATTTTATTACAAAATTTTCAACTAAAAAAAATTATATTGAAATGAATTGTTTGGCTTGAGCTTAAATCTAAGTTTACAACCCCTTTCTTCTTAATTTAAGAAATTGTTTGGATAAAAAAAAAATACCAAAAAAGATATTTCGGAGACATACAAATAGTGACATGTCCATAAATAACTACATATGAACATTTTTTTAACTTTATTTACATTCCTCAAATGAATTTAACAAAATTGGTGCGCAACCTATTCATCTGGAACTGATAAATATTTAATGTTAAGATTACTGATCAATTAAAATAAGGGGTTTTTTAAGCTGAGTATTGATAAAAAATTTTCCTAATTATTATTAATATAAAATTTCACCATTTTAAGCCGTCTAGTTCTATCTCTCATTTTCTTCTTAAATTATAAAATTTACTTACGGTTTTTAATTTGCCTTAAATTAAATAGTTTGATGTTAGAAAATTAACACTTACCTAAAAAGAAAGAAAAAAAAAAAAATAAATCATATTAAAATCAGATTACTACTTAATTAAATTTCAAATATTTTATTTATTTAACCCATAATAATTCGCACGAGGTCAAAGCACTTTCGCATTTAAAAACAAAAAGATCTTCCGAATTTTTTCGCGGCTCTAAATAGTTTTCCAGCTCATAGCACAGTTTGTATTTTAGCACTCTTAAGTCATGAGAGCAGAAAGGAGCATCGCTGTTCACAGAAAAACGTGGGCATTATTGCTATAACTGCCCGCGTAAAAGCGATTGCAAAATGGCAAAAAAAACTGGAAAAAATATAGAAGAATTGTGTACAACAGCCACTAAGAGATATTCATGTATTCAACAGTATGATGACTATATCGGATATTCCGAAAAATATTAGTTTTATTATTATTTATGTTCATATTTTTGAACTCAATATAAGTACAAAATATTAGTTTCTGCTAATTATTTTAATTAAGATATTAAGTCTGTGTTTACACACGTCATGTCTTATTGACATTATTGCTACTTTGCGAGAGAGACGAGGGAAAAAGAAACGACTACTCAGATGCATGTACTGTCATTACGTTTTGTTTTCTCATTCGAAACTTTAAGCCTTAAGGCAAATGTCGTCAACATGATATGATTTGTGTAAACAACAATGAAGTTCAAAGAAGAAAAAGTAAGAATCATGTCAATAAGACACGACGCGTCTAAACACAGTCTAATTAATTTTGTTTTTTTTTAACAGAATAGTTCAGTTAATGCACTCTAACAAAAAAATAATTTTGTTTACTTATTTATTTAGTACTAGAGTATCCAGCGGTTGACCCAATCGACCGCATTCTAGAAATTAATATTAAACATTTACATAATTACATACGAAAAAATACAAAAACAAAAAATACTATAAGATTTAGAATCTAAACAAGCAACGCAAAACTTATTCTATGTAAAGCGAATTGGACAAACACACATGCATAATTTGTTTATTTTTCAAGTTGAAGCTGACACATGCATGTGTAATAAGTGTGCATGGGTTAGTAGCAAGTTTAAACGCTTATAGCTCCCTAAACATCGAACGGATTTAATAAAATTAAGATTGTGCACAGCTATATAAAATCTCAATTTAAAACATATAAATCTTTCCAAAATCGGTTCAGTATTACGGCCGTAAAAGGGATCTAAAAAAAGCGTGTTTGCTTATAGTATTAACAAAATAATAAATAAAATAAAAGGTCGCACAGTTTGGTGTCAGCTGAGAGACCACATATTTAAAATTACCTTTTTGAAAAAATCACATTCTTTAAATTGTCTTTTTGAAAAAACTTTATTTGAAAAAATTTTTATTAATTTGTATAGGACAAAATTATAGAAATTAGCGAAACAACTTTCTATCACAACCAATAACGTGCAGCAAGCAAGCTTGTTGTCATTTTGATGTACTTTACTTTTAAATGTCACTGTACCGATAGTGTTTTGTGGCTTTTGTTAGAAATTAAACCATCTACAAAATTAAATTATATTTTATGTCTGTCTGACTTGTGATGCATTTTGTACAAATATTTCTGTTAAATACATATGCGACTGACAATTACATTCTTGTCATGAAAAAATGGAGAGTATATGACACAAACAAAGACAACAAAAACATTCTTTTAAAAGCGTCAGTGATTCAGTTAACCAGCCTTGATGGCACTTTTTGTTCGACACTGTCACAATGATAAATGAGTGCATTTGAATAAACTATTCGTACTAATGCTGCCGCTGATGTTGCTGCTGCCCGATGTTGTTGCTGCTATGGCTTTTGTCATGACATTCATTGCTGTTGTCATTATTATGGCGTTTCCAACACACACACACACATACACATAGAAAAAAAACAAAGAAAACTTTATGAGAGAATTTTTACAAAGTAAGCATGTGGTCGCCATTATTTTATTACATTTACAAATCACAAGCAAATGCACATTCTAACTCACCGTCTGTCCGTCTGTCTGTTTGTCTGCCTCATGCATCCATTCGAACCAAAAATAATAATAAGAAAAAAACAACAAAAACCTTGAATTATTCATTTCATGTCATTTGTTTCAAACAAGTTACAAAGTAATTATTAGCATTTGACAGAGAAAATGACAAAAACAAAATTGTTCATGCTGCATACTTGAGTGATTTTTATTTTTGTTGGATATTACTTTGAAATACATAATATGAGATAAAAAATTTTCTTATTCTATTAGAAGTCGTAAAGTCAAAAAAGTTCGCGTCACAGATTTCTAGAAGACCTCAATAACGTTTTTTTTTTTAATTTTATTCATTAATTCCAGTGTGCACAGACTGTCAACATCAAACCGTCCTTAAAACAATGCCCTATACTTCACATTTGCACACTGGCCATTATTTGGATTTTAACGAAATCGTAAAATTGATTTAACAAAGAATCTTGAAGTAGTTCGTAGCGTCACAGAAAATTAGGTTTATTCTGCTGGTATCTCAATATACTCGTAGTATGAAGACTTTTCTCTAGATCCTTTACACTGTTAATGACTCCAAACTTGTTCATGATATTGTGATCCCAGTAAAAATGACACGGGTAACTACAGCCTCAGCGTTTACACAGTATCTGCACTTCTCAAGATTATAGTAGCGATTATGTAATGGTTTAGGTAATTCATTTCGTGCTGCAGTCTACAAACTCTGTTCTAGTCCCACCAGCAGAGCCCACAAGCGCAATTTATGATAGCAAACTTTATAAATATTAACGGAGACCTTTGTGCCGTAAAAAACATACAATATATTCCCACATTATAATTTAATTTGCCTACAATCAGGTATTATACGAGTAGAAAGATATCATTTATTTATGTATTTAATAAGTCGTAAAAAAAATTAAATCAATAAGGAAGTATTTATAAATTTACAAAATTAATAAGTAAAAAATCCAGTTTATCAAAAATGTATACAATTTAAGTAATAAATTTCATTTAATTTATAAATTTTCAAAAATGAAAAATAAAGTTTGCATTTGACGTGTAATTAATTATTTCTAAATTTTATTATAATTTTAAAATTTATTGCAAAGAAGAATACATTATTTCAATATATGGAAAACTTTCCGGATCAACACGTTTTAATTCAAGTAAAATTTTCTGAGCTAAAATTTATATGTTGTCTGTAGTTTTCTTTCATATATATTTTCTTCTTCATTTTTTCAGTTCATTAACACTTTTATAATTTAATAAATTTTAAATTCTTTCTTATTTTTATTATTACATTTTATAATTTTCTACCAACCGCATTTACACAAACACATTTCCCAGTCTATGAGACAGATAGACAGGCTGATAGACAGTCATCGGATTCGCTCGTTTGTTACATTAAAATTTTATAAAATTATTCATATTTGAAATTGTTTTACTACACATGCATTAGAGAAAAACTATTTATTTTGTATTAAGTACATTAAAAACAGCAACTGCAATAAGAAGTATAAGTTAAACTTGTGCGCTTAGAAAGGCACTCAGTGGTAGCAATATTTTATAGCTGTTATATGAGTATTGGTTGTGGCTTATGAATGGAATATAGACCTATAGAAGCCATAAAAGGTCGTCTACTAATAAATTTAAATAGACAATTGCTTTGCAAACAGTATAAGAAAAATGTTATCGTACAGATTGGAAATTCAAATTAAATTCAGGAAATCATAAGAAGGCATGCAAAAATATAACACTAGAAATATATAATCTAAAAACAACAAACTTATTATTATTAAATATATTAAAATTCAAGGAAATCGAAATATAATCTAAAAACAACAAACATATTATGTCTGGATTATATTATTGTAGTTTAGGGTGGAGATTAAGATTTACTGTGATACCTTTACGGAGTACTTATTTAAAACATCTAATCTTTTTCACACATTTGAAAATTACCTGCCACTTTGTTCATTCACACTAATCTCCTAAACTGCCCAACCGATATCAATGGTTGGTTCAAGTTTGAAATATAAGATACTTTAGGGCTCAGTAGATGGTGCTAAGTCTGAGATAAAATTTGTGAATCTTCTTTTCAGATTTGCCACACCAAATGTTCATCCTCCACCCCCTAAAACTTTTTTAAAACGACATGTGTGTTAGGGCAGTCCGATTTGTGAGGACAAAAATTTGTCGTTATTGTTCCATAGATTTTTCGATAGCTTTTGGCATGAGGAAAAAAAGTTTCACTACGACATATCAAAAAAATCATTTTCATTAATAAATGTACAATTTCATGAACAATATTTCAATAATTCAAAATAAGAATAATTCAAAAATAAATTTCACCTTGGAAAGGTATTATTTAAAAAAAGTAACTGCGAGTCCTACGATGTCACAAGTATTCGTTCTTTCCTACAACTACATTTAAAACAAAAACAAATTCCCATTATATTTGGTAAAATATCACACTACAAATTAACGTATTTTAGCTAAATAAAAAAATGTTTCAATGTTGTTCTTATTCGCGTTTTTGAACTAAATTTATTTTTATTCAAGTGTTCATGCAATTTTGTGTCACACTGTTGAATAATGCAAAATATGCATACCACATAATTCACTACAAAATTGATGCGCAGTCTGACAATGCATGAAAAATACATACATATATAGAAAAATATTTAAATTTTTTGCCTTTTAACAAAAGTGACACTTGAGGTGTTATAAACACCATTTTAAAAAATTTATTTCTTTATTTGAACTTTTTTTTTGCTTTTTTTATGAATAGAAAGAATGATCAAATTTGAAATATTTGTAAAAAAGTCATATTATTATACTATTATACTATTCCAAAGGCATCATATTCGATAATTAAAAATACATCCGATTTCGTAGTTAGTAGACAAACAGACATGCGAAATGTTTCTAGTCATACCAAAAACTTTTAGAAAATGCGGATGTAACTGGCTTAAATTTAAAAATATTTCCGAACTATATGAGAACTATAATTAATCAATTTTATTTTCATAAAAAGTCTGCATTAGCTACAAAGGAAAAAGCTTTGAGCAGTAATAGTATGAAGGATTTGTTAATAAAAAATATGAATTATTTCATACAGAGTATGATTTTATTTTCATGTTCATAAATTAAAGAAATCAAAGTTGCATGAAGAAAATTTTATTATTTTTAATAATTTAATTTAAAGTAAAAATAAAGTAGAGTAATAGTCTGTATGACAGAGAGGTAAGCGTTATGATTAGCAATACTCAGAATTTTTAATATACGATATACTTATATACGTATATAAATATATTTTCTTAAACAAATGTCATATTAAGTTCGCATTGTTTATTAAAAAAATCTTAAAATTAAATGAAAAATGTTTGAGAAAAAAAAGACATTAATTCTTTGGATACAAATACTAAAGGGTGATTTTTTAGCAATTTTCTTTCAGTCAACACTGTTTTTGTTACTTCAGTTGTTTTCGTGTAACATGTTATTGTTAAACATGTTCAGTTTGGTCTATAATTTAACCATGAATCGACTTAAAAAAGAACAACGCTTAACAGATTATAAAATTTTGTTATCAAAATTCATATTTAGTTAAGAAACTGCATTGTTCACTTCTTCTATTTTATTGACAGTTTGGGCGACCTTCTGAGGCGGCTATTCGGAATCTTGTGACTAAATTTCGCACCAAATTTACAATATTGGACATTAAACACCAGCATTGAGGGTGGCGTTGGCTCAGGTAGTAAGCACGTTGACTACAAACCGGAGGACCTGGGTTCAAAACCAGTGTCAGACAGAGTCATGAAATAAAAACACCACGCATTTCTCTGATGTGCATTGGTGTGCCTTTGTGTCAGTTGTTGGCGGAAGATTTTAGTGGCGAAGGCATGGTCACTGGTCACTGAACAGTACCAACTTCTGCTGATACTAATCCAAATGTAACATCAGAGCGCCCTCCTTCGTTGGTACTGAGTAGCACAATCAACGGCGAAGTAAAATAAAAATTAATAAAAAAAAAGAAGTGGCTACTAAACTAAACACAGCTTCAAACCTCGTAATGTCCTCCTCGCCACCAGAGGCGCTGCAACACTGCTCTACGAATAAAAACGTGGAAAAAAAAAGCAGAGTTGTAAAGAACGAATGAAGCTTCACTTCCTTTCATATCTATCACTATCCCTTTCCACTAGTTCCAGCACAATGCATTGCATGTGTAGGGGTCATCCCCTGAGTGCTGGTCCAAGATAAAAAAAAAACACGTATACGTAGAGGGCGGACGGAGGAAAATATCACAGCTGTATCTGCCTTGGGGCATTTTTTGGTACAAAATGGAAGAGCTGGACTTGGCTGATATGTAGTTTCAACAAGACGGTGCCATATGCCACACAGCACGCGAAACATTGAACTAATTGAGAGGCGAGTTCGGTGAGCAGAATTTTTCACGTTTGGGGCCGGTCAATTGACCGCTTAGATCGTGCGATTCAACACCTTTAGACTATTTCTTGTGGTATTATGTTAAGCCCGCAACAGTTGACGCACTGGAAGCCAATATTGATTTATTTATTAGTTAAATACCGGCCGCTATGTTGGAGAGTATGCCAAATTGGATCCAAAGTATGAATCATTTGTGGCGTAGCAGCGTTTAACATTTACATGAAATCATCTTTAAACATTGAAATATATAGAACGTTCTATCGACTTAAACAAAGATTTCATACATTTCTCTAAATCTTATGTGTTTTTTTTTTTTAATCAAATCAAAATATCATCCCTTTTTCGCACTGTGTAAGTAGTAGAGTTGTCATTCGAATAACAATTATTCGATTAACTTTCCTTAATTTTTGTCCGAACGAAAAAAAATGTTTCAATTTAGAATAAATTTTTGTCGAATATTCGAATAATTTTTTCAACTACTTTTTATAATTTTTTTTTACCGTTACTTACATAATATTAATTCTTAAATTAAACAAAATGTATTTCATAAAAATATTGTTGACCAAGAAGGAATTGATGTTCTATGGATTAATGATGTACAACACCGTTGGACACCACTACCCTGCAGATAACGCGACTAGTCCAAACACGCATGTAAAGTATACTCCATAAAGGACTAGGACTAGTCCAAAAGTAAACCAAATTGTATGTAGAAAACATGGTCCACACAGTCCAGGTTTGCATTACATCGGACTAATCTAAAAACTAATCCATATCATTAAAAATGGACCATTCACAAGAAGTTTGTTAGGCACGAGTAAATTCGTGAAAGCACAAACAATTGTCGTATATCATTAAGTTCTTGTATGAAAATGACATACTCCATGGCTGCATTACAGAGGACCATGTTGTAACTAGTCCATTTCAGCTATTTGTAACTAGTCCAATATTGTCTGCAGGGTATCGAAAAATTTTGCTTAGAATTTTTAAATGCGTTAATCATGATTTAATATAATACGGATTAACAGAATTTGTAGATCATCAATAAATCTTTTTATTAGCAGATTGATATACGATAGCAATTAAGGAGCCAGGAAAAGATAATATTTCTTTAATAGAATTAGAAGATGTCTTATAACCACAAAGAAGACCAGAGGTGACACGAGACGGCATGCTATTATTGTTGTTTTGCTGACTCTGTCACACAAAAGGTAGTAAACAAAGAATTGTTCATGTTTTTTGTGGATTTGTATTCTAACTAATTTCTGGCGCAATAAAAAAATCTCTAGAAAAATATTAATTTAAGCAATAAAAATGTTAATGGTAATATAAAATTAAAAATAAAATATTTTAAGAATTATTTCATGACCTGTAGAAGAAAATTCCATTACAATTCATTAATTGTTAGTTGCAAAATGCTTTAATTGTATTTTCCCTTATTCCTACATTATATTGCTATTTCTTTTTAACAAAAAGTAGATGGGAAAAAAAGCTCATTTGGACCAAAACATAACCTCAAAGTTTCTACCCTGTGCTTAGAATAATATAATCGAGTTCCTTAAGACTCGCATTAATGAAAGACGTATACAAATATTAAATACTAAATAATATTTATTCTCAACTCAGGCATTTTTCCTTTAAAAGCTTATTAATGCCACAAAAAGTGAAACATAAGAGTATGCAAATATTTAGTTTTACGATTATTCTATGACATAAAAAATCAAAATGACCTAAATGAAGATTTACTAGATGTACACAATACTTTATTAAGTGATTGAGAAAAGTCTATAAATAATATAAAAGCTGTTAAAAGCATGAAAGACATTTACGACGCTGAAGATGATTCAAATTATATGCGAAACGGATTTTTCTGATTGTACTTTTATTAAAATAAAAAAAGTTAAAAAAATGAAACTGCATATTCAATATACATAATTATAAATTTCTGTACCTGCTCACAACATTTTGCATTCACGACAATCGTGTTTTAGTTAAAGCTCTGATATTTTTGTTTACGAAATTCTCATTTAATTTAAAAAAACTAAATTCAATAAAAAACATTTCCAGCTTATAAAAAAAATTAATATGAATTGGCTCAAAAGCACAAACATGGGCTTTCAGTCTACATTATTACATCATTTACTTCATAGAAATCTTAAAAATATGAATTACATAAGCAAAATAATAACTAAAACGAACAAATAGCAACACAAATCCATCCACATGTAACAAATGGATAGACAAATCACCATGGCGTCAACTGACCCCCATCAAATAATGTTCGCCTATATACTCGCAAAGCAGTTTCCATATAGTAACAAACAGCTTAACTCATGCACTGAATAATTTAGATGGCCGTTTTATAATGAGACAGACGCTCTTTTATAAGATTTCTAATGTTACTTCTATGTCTTCTTTATGTTTGTCTTAAGATTTATATTCTATTTGAAAAAAAGCCATTAAAATAATTTTAGCTATTTTACATATTGACTTTGTAATAAGAACGGGTCGGCAATACTTTGTGATCCAAAAGCAAAAACTTTAACAAATAAGGCAAAAAGGCGTAAAGTGTAATAAAGAATTTATTTTAAACAAAAACACGAAGAATTTTTGTTTACTTATGACTAGAAAAATCTTAAATTTTTGAGTGTTTTACTTGTTATAAATAAATTAGTTTCTTTCTTTTCAACTTTATTTTATGTACCTGTTTTTGGCTATTTACTAAATCGACCGTTTTGTGCCATATTGTCGTAAGCGACAGTTTATTCAAAACTTGTTTTATTATTCAAATTAAATAAAATAGTTTAAAATTCAAAAGTTGTACTCTGTAAGTACTCTGTTAAGCCTGTTACAATTTATGTTCTCTTTTTTTTTCTTTTAAAAATTCTTAAATTTTTTACAAACTTTACATTGTTTTTAGTTTTCAACGATATTTTATTTTAACATAAGAAATTCCATTATTATTTATTGTCACTTAAGCGTTTAGAGAAAAATTCATTAAAAATAAGGAAATTATTATGGTCCAACTGTTGAGGTCGAACTGAACATTTTTATGTTTGTTGTCTAATTATAATACAATATCAGTGAAAGACAGCTCGAACACAGCAACATTTCAAAGAGCGGAGAGGCTTCGGGTACAGAATGAATCTCATAAATTTAAAGCAGATTCAGTCGGAAGATCTAATAATGTTGTTATTGTTAATGCCCTTCATCCCCGAAATATAATAGAAAGACGTGATGATGTGAAATAAACAATTCAAATTACGGCAGCAATGCTGGTGGAACCAGACCTCTTTAAAGTCATCTTGGCATTTACAGCTGAAATAAATAATCAAATTTTGGCAAGAACTATGCGGTGTGGGAAATGTAAATCTTCCAGAACGAAAAGCTCGAAAAATTACATTGTTAAAAAAATGTGGTCTAATCGTCGATTTCGGTATCGAGCTGATTCTATCGAGATTTCTTAGTTTGAGATTATGACATTCGATATCGAATAACGTGTTTATATTGTTTGATAGCGAATGCCATAATCTCAAACTAAGAAAATTCTATCGAATCAGCTGGATATCGAAAACGACGATTAGGCCCCTGAATTTACAGAAGCGGAATGATTTTGTAAATCGCCATTAGGCATGATGTGGCCCCCAGGGAAGCATAAAATGACCTAATATACTATGTAGCCATGAAACTAAAATCAATTTCAGTTTGTTTTTCATAAAACAATTGGGCCAGTATTGGTAAAAATATAATTTGTATTTGAAATGTATTTAGACAAATTTTTCATACAAATTTTCCTTAAAATAAATTTTAAGCCCAAATTATTTTTTTATGCATACGGCAGTTAATATTTTACTGAATATTTAAAATATTGATTTGGGGAAAAAATTCTATTATAAACTGTAAAAACTAAATTTCAGCAATTCCCATAAAAAGAACTAACTAAAACTAATTTTTTTTCATTTTTTATATTTATAAACGTGGTACATGTCTATATAATTAATAGGCAGATAAGTTTCTTTAGATCCCTTTTACGCTCATATTATGCACCGCCGAGTTTGAAAAAAATTTATATGCTTTTGAAGATATTTATTCACAAATCTCTACAATCTATATTTCGTTAAAATCGGTTTAGTATTTTGGGAGCTATAGGCGTTTAAAGTTGCTACTAATACCTGTACACTATTTCACATACATTTTAATTAAAAAATAAACAAAACATGCACGTGTATTTGTCCAATTTGTTTTTGCCAAAAAAAAAAATGAGACAGAACATGTTCTATACATATGTACCCAGCGGGAAAACTGGTCATTAATTACATATGTAATGAAAGATATAATGTATTATTTTACAAAGCAAAACAATGCAATCCTTTGGAAACGAGAAGATAATTTGATCACACACAAAAATTATACATTACTTACCACTTATATTATCGCTCCTTACGAAGAAGGAATGTATTGTTTTTGCTTGTTCATTGCGAATTCATTACTTTCCTAGGACATGTTCTGTGTTAACAATAATGAATTCTGGAATGAAAAATTATACATGCTGTACATTACTCTCTCGTTCACTATTCATTACTTTTTCTCGCTGGGTACATACTTTGTAAACAAAAGAGAGCTATTATGTTTTAAGCGGTTTCTTTAGAATGTTTTTTGTTTTTATATTTTTTCGTATATATTGATGTAAATGCTTACTTAATATTTAATTACTAGAATATAGAGTGAATAGTAAGTCGATTTCGATTGCAGTCAAAAATTCATTTCCAATGCCAAAAAACGATTTTTTTTTGTAGTCGATTTCTTATTACCAACTTTATACTGAAATCGACTTTTGTCGCCGGTTAATCGAATTAAGAAAAACGAGCAAAGAATGACATTTAAGAAATAAAGCTGTGTTGCACCATATACAGAAACTAATGTAAATAATTTTCATTTGATAGATCAAATTAATAGTGGCACCACTCTACAAAGATTACAAAAACACATTTATTTCAATACCACCACACTAATTTTTTGTTTTTGTATTTGTTAACACGAAGGCGAATTGATACCAGGTGACATACTAGTCCAGATGATTGTCAATTGAATACAGCAAAGTGTCAAACTCTATATGAAAAAAACCAAACAAAAACTTTTTATGCATGCATTTAACATGACTGTTTGGTGAATGCCAGTCGTAGTTGCACTAATAAGGCACTTGGTATCAATTCGCAGTGGCTAATACCAACAAAATAAAACCACTGAAACAAATCTTAATTGATAGTCGTCTAACATAAACTGAACTTGAATTGTTCAAAGTCTGGTGAAAACAAAATAAAGTAAAATAATAAAATTGTAAGTCGGTGTATCATAAATAAAAAAGTGAAGTCTCGTAAAAAAGATAACATATATATATACATAATATTTTGTTAAAAGTGCCACCGAGGCATGTTAGGTACTACTATAAAAAAAATTGAAATTGGAAAAAAGTGCAAAAGAGTTCTGTTTTTGTGGAAGCACATCCACTTTGGTCAATCATCTGCAAAAATGCCATAAAAATTCTTTTGCTAAAAAAGGAGAAACAACAAACATCGATATTGAAGAAATATCGGATGAAGGAGTGTGAACAAAACAAAACAATTGATTCAGTTTTAAAAGTGGCCGAAAAGTCGGCCCACTTTAATTTTATGTTAACTTGTATCGCTCCTTATATCAAAAACAAAAAAATTGATTTTTTATTGTTGTTTTCAATAGTAATTACGAAAGAAACTTTCTTTAGAATTTACTGGGACAGGCAATTAATAAATACAATTTAAAGTTTTACTTAGAATTTGAAATAAACACCAAACAAAAAAATTTTTTAAAGGAAAGAAAAAATACAAATCGACTATAAAATAATCGATTTTTTCCTACGATTAATCGGTTAATTAATCGAAAGAGATAATGGTTGGTCGAAAGTCTATTTTCTGTTTTAAACTATTGATTTTATCGTGGTCTTTGAGCGCGGCGACCAAATCAAAAAATTCCGTAACGAAAAAAATCTAACACTAAGTTTGTTTCTTAAGTCTTTTGTTTTTTAAGTATTTGAATCGCCTAGCGAATGTTAACCGCTAAAGTATGCTATTGATTTCATTAACATACAGTGTTGCCAGAACAGATTTTTACATGTAGGAAAACACAAAAAGGCGTACTTACGAGCAATCGTGGTTGATAAAAAATTATATACACAAACAAACAGACAATTCGTAAGTTTTTAAGCGGTATTTTCCAGATATTTAGAGGGCATTAAGTCCCAAACTTATGTTTTTCATTTCAGTTACCATAAACCTATAGTTTCAATGATAAAAATTCCTGAATAACCTACATGTATTGTAAGATAATAATAATATTTTAAACGGTATTAACTTCTCATTTATTCAATAAAAGAAAAAAATTTGTTTTCTTATTGGTGGCCAAGTTTAAAAAGTGCAAATTGAATTAATATCATAGAAAATTCTTGAATTAATATCAAAGAAAAAAAAATACTGCATAAATAACAAACAAATAAATAATTATAATTGCAAAAGTTGATAAAAAAAATGCTATGCAATAGCTTTACCGCGGCAGTGCCCGAGTGCCACACGTCTTTTTTTACCATTCACTACTAGAATATGGTCGATTACGTCGGCCATAGGAAATACTAGTCTTGATTATTATTTGTACATAAAATATTTTTTAAAAATAATAATACAAATTCTGTTCTTCTGAACATTTTTTAATTTGTCGCTTACGATAATTTCGCACTAAATGGTCGATGGAAATATTACTTTATTTTTATTTGTCACACGGAACTTTAGTATATTATTTGTTTATTACTGAGATATGCTTATGAAAATTATGATTAGATTATGACTAGACTATACTACGAGTATACTATGACTAGATTATGACTAGATTATGAGTAGACTATGACTAGACCATTACTAGACTATGAAACTGCGGCACACCGTGTTTGTGTGTTGAGAAGATATCAGGGGGCTTCCTCCCATCTTTCCACTGAGTTCCATCAGACATGCTATACAGAGTGCTTGGTTTAATTGATAAAAATACACTTGAAAAAACACACTCCAAAAAAAAATACACTATTATATGCAGATAGATAGTTAAGCCGAAATTATTTCTTAAATCACTCGTTCTTGAAAGTTCAATTAGAATGTTGGAATTTTGTTGTAATTAAAACAGCAACTTATAAGTTCGTTTCACTAGACTACATATTTTATTAAGTTAAACACTAAAAGTTATTCTTGTTGTTAAGTCTAGATGAGTGGATTTTAATATGCAAGTGCTATATTTCTTAGCTTCATTTAGTTTTATAAACTAAACCTTTCACCTTTAGTAAAATTGAAAACAAACGTATTTCTTAAATGACATCTAACATTTTATATTTTTTACTTATTAATATTTTTTAAATCTAGCACGCAAACAAAACATGCAAAATCTTTGCTCAAATTTCTGTATACCATGCTGGTGTTAGGAAGTATTTTCTGTATATATTTTTTAGTTTTCTTATCGTTTTAAAACTATAACAAATATATATGTAAAACTCGATATAAAATATTAAAAACGGAAGCTTTGAAAAACATGGTCATATTATTTTAGATTTTCTTTTTTTTAATTCAATTGAAAATAAAAGATTAATCTTATGTATAACGTTCTCATATCTTAATTCTTCAAAACTACTTCCTTTAAGGATGCTAATTAAATTTCAAAGTTTTCTAATTACTAGGAAGTGTTTTTCAGCCATGTTTTGTAGAAAAAGTTTTATTTTTTTTTTTGATAAATACAAAAAGTTTTGTGTCTTCACGTAGTTGTAGCAGAACATGATAAAATATATTCAACAAAAAATAGTTGCTTTGACGTTATAGATTGTATGCATGCTATTTGGAAACTATAGAAATAAATACTGAAATGTTCGCAGTTTGTTAAATAGTTTTTGAAACAAAACAAAAAACAAATGTGTTTTAATTTAATGAAAAAGATTCCATTACAATGATGTGTAAAAGAATTACAAAATATTTTTTTTTTTGGTGAAATAAAATTGAAAAGCAAAACTTTTTTTTAAACAACAAATAATAAATTAAAATTTATGAGTCGTTAATTTTTAAAGTGGTACAACTGAGATTTTGCAATAAAAACAATAAATAAGCAATAGTCTTTAATAGAATTTTCAAGTTTGTCAATTCCAGTTAAGTCATCTGTGTTTCTATGCGAACTTAATTTAACGCGATTCCAAACAAATATTGCATTCTGTTAAGCGATTTGATTTCATTTAACACGGTTTAAAAATTTCCAAAACACGTGGAAGAAATTTTTTATTATGTACTGTATCAAACATGCCCAATGCCTTCTAACATGATGTTGAAGGAAAGGGTTTTAATGATTTATCTGCAGATATTGACGAATTGTTGTTAGATAATGCACTTAGCGATAATGAAATCATTGGTTTTGCGCTTGAGACACCCGATACCAAAGAAATGAGTGATGATGATGAAGAGGTTCCTACCCTCAATGCATCTATATTTAATGAAGGACTCCAAATGGCAGCTAAGCTGGCCGATCATTTTCGCCAGCATGATCCTGATGAGGAAACGGAAGCGAAATTTTTAATGATTAATTATCGGGGAATACATAACAGTCTTGTTAAAACTGGAAGTCCACGATTGATAACGGAATTTGTGACTAAAATCTCTGAAACTTCGACGCCAATTGAGTATGATTTGGAAAATATCTCTAGCGTCGAAGGTGATGTCTTCTCTCGTAAACGAATGTGGTTATCAGAAAGTGATACTGATTAAAAATGAATTTTTATATGTTTTTAAGTTTGATGATTTTTGTGATTTCTTTTTCTAAATCAACTGTTTTACTATTGGTTTTTTTTTAATAAAATATGTGTATGAAGCAACAGGAATTTTAATTATATATTTATCTTATTTTACTTATTTTATTAATGTTATTATGTTCGTGAAACCAATCCCGCCATTTTATATGGACAATCTATCTTTTTTTAAACGGTTTTTGTTCTACTCGAGTTTTTGAGGAACATATCTATCACGTAAAAACAAAATTATCTGTATTATTTCTAAAACTAATATGAGACTGTTTTACTGCCTGTTCGCCGATATCGAAAGAAATTTTCTTTCGTATACTTACATTTAAAACAAAAATGTAATAATTGAAAAGAAAAATTTCTTTCGATATCGACGAACAAGCAGTTAATTTTTTTTAATATTATCGCTTTTAAAACAAATGAAAGAATCATTTTTTCAAATAAACTGTTTTTAAGTTGTTCAGAGTGTTTTGTAATTTGTGATCAAATAATAAAAAAAATGATTATTATATTAGTATTTGTCAAGTACGCAGTTAGAATTAAAATTATAATTAAAATTAAAAATTGAATTCTAATTTTTCTATGGGTGCTGTATTTATATAGGATTTTCTATTCAGTGGATAATTTTTACGGTTAATTGATCATAATCTAGTCTATAATTTCTAAAAAAAAGAAACTGCAAAAGTAATAAAAATTAAAATAAAAATAGTAACTAGTAGCAGCAGCAGCAGCTTGAGTTATAGCAGCCACTTTTGACAAGTTCAGTGAGTTTTCTGCGTCACTGATCCCAAACAACCGTGATTTTCTACAGGGTGTGCCATTTAAAATTTTTAAATTTGAATTACCGATCGATTGCTTTGACTTTGAAAGGTAGAATAACTTTCATTTTTATTATTTTTTTTATTATTATCATGTTTATGTTTGACATTTGCTAAATGGGACGCTATACGCTCGAAAAATATTGGGAAATATTAAAAACTTACTTCCAAAGTAGTGAGTCTTTAACTGTAAGAAATTTATTTGTAATTTTAATTTGTAAGAAATTGTGTTGTCAATTGGCCACCTCAGAGCTGTGATTTGAGCCGTTTGGATTATTTTCTGTGGGGAGCCATCCACACAGACAATTAAAGCATTGAAACATGAAATCGAAGTTGCCATTGAAAAGATTCGAGCCGAAGCAATCGAAAATGTACTGAAAAATTGGATTGATTGGATGGGATACTGCCGAGCCAGTCGTGGTAGCCATATGAATGAAATTGCGTTCCATTCTTAAATGCCCAAATTCCACCTTTCCAATAAAACCAGAAATTTGAAGAAATAATCAGTACATTTTTTTATAGACGATTAAAATTATAAATTTTATATGACGCAGCCTACACAAGCAGGAAAGTTGTGATTTAAAAAATTAAGAAATTATATTATTTTCTTCAAACTTGGGCCGCAGCTATAATTCGTACCTGCGATTGTATTTCTGAACTATAATTCGGCCGCAGCAGAATAGGAAATATATTTTTGTGATAAAATAAGTGTAAAAGATTTTGATGAATCCCATGGTAAACAATGAATTGTAAATGAGTTTACCATAAATTCACGAAAGGGGCCTTTCTATACTCCGTAAGGGATTTAAAAATTTGTCGTGAATTAATTATAAATTGTGTAATAAATTTTCAACCTCCATGAGCGTATTACAAAATATGGAAAAGCCCCTGAGATTGATTTAAAAGAAAATCCTATTCATTCAACCACATATGACGCCATCCATCTATTTAGAGACAAAAAAATTTATAAAAACTGTAATAATCTCAGCAGCAAGTAATAAACCAATGAACCATAAACATTGTAGGTGGCTGACGCCAACTTAATTTTGAGACATAAACAATTTATGATAAAAGTCATTATTTATTTTACTGTTCTACTTAAAAAGCTCAATAAATATCTATTTTCTTAAAACTAATAACAATAAAAATAAATAATTCTATTATTATCCGAATGTATTGTGTTATAGAAATAAATAAAAATAGAAAAGGGAAAACTTTTCGTTTTTTTTCAAAACCAGTCAAATTGTAATTTGATTGAGTTTTATTTCAAACATATTTCTTTCTAACAACCCACTACCGCTCGACCCATTTGCTCACATACTAAAATAAATTGGCTGAGAGTTTCTTATCAGCCAAGGTCAATTTCATCAAAATGTATATTTCTAGTATGGATGATATTTTGTAGCATTTAGTGTTTATTGCCAAAACAAATCAAAACCAAAAAGAAAACCATCAGAAAACTTGATTTTTTTTAATCGAAACTTATTTTTTTACTTGTGTTGCAAGTTAATCTTGTATCATAATATTTTTGGACATCAGCCAGAAAACAAATTGAAAAAAAGAAATAAAAGAAAAAAACGCAAACTAAACTTTTAATAGAAACTAAAATGTCGATCATGCAGCAAAAGAAACTGCATAAAATCCAACCAATTGAATTGAATTGGAAAAAAAGAAAGTTTATAAACCATTTCCAAGGATTTTTCCCAACAAAAAGTAAGTTGTTTTTGAGCCAGCAAGTGTTTCGTTGATGATGAAACTAAAATGAATAAAAAATAAAACCAAAAAGCAAACATTTTTGAAATATGCACAAACAAACTTTGCAATTAAAAATAAATTAAGCAAAATCGGTTGTCAAAGTAATAAAACATGTTGAAATGTTTGCAACATTCTTAAACATGTAATCGTACATAAAAAACAATTTAACTCTAATGTCAAAATGTGGCAAATGCAAACGTTGAAAAGTTTTACTACATAATTTTGACCCATTAGAAAGTTATTCTTGTGGCGTAATTAGGAAATAAATTCCCTTATTTAAATTAAAAGCATAATAAAACAAAAAGGCTGGTACAAAAGGCAAGGAGTCAAGGACGGCAATTAAAACTAAGGATTGTAAACAGAAAAACTAGTTTATTTTTTTTAATAGAATTACTCTTACATAAACGTATAAGTTACGAAACAGCTGATCCATTTTATTTAGAAAGCGTATATATACTCGTAAATAGCAAAGCCCAACACAAACATGTTCAAACATGTGTTTGAAACATTTGTTTGTATGAAACACTTTCGCAACATTAATGTTGCGACGAACATATACTGAAAGGCACATTTGAAAAATGTTTTATTTATATGTGGACTGCGCATATCCTCATCTGTGTCCTACAAGTTGAAACAAAATATTCTTTTAGTAGTGATTTTCTGTATGTGCACCGAAACATTAATGTTGCTGAAGTGTTACAAACAAAATAAAATGTTTTAAGCACATGTTTAAATACGCTTGTGCAAAGCTTTAATACATACATATGATTTCCTAAAATTTGCGTACGATTGCAGACGAGGCTGATCAAATTAGAATTACGTAGTGCCCATTTTTAACCACAAATTAAAAAAATGCGTTTTTTTTTAAATGCCTAAATTCATGACTTTTAGTTAAACAACAGACATTTAAGAGTGTTTAGTATCACTGAGCAACACGACTTTATATTTTGCATGGGTAAATAAAATTGAATTATACTATCAGTAGACCAAACCCTCGAAAGATTTTAAAAATTTATCACTTTAACTTATTTTCAAAGGCGTTAAGAATAAGTTAAAGCAAAATATATTTAATTCAAATCTGAGCGAAATGCGAGTATTTGTCGAGCTGTTCTTTGTATTGATTGACGGTTTTTTTTCGCAAAAAATAATGTTTAATAATGACCACTCGAAATTCAATTTTTTCCATTTTTAGAAAAATACACGAGGTTGTATGTTTTGAACAGCTGTTAAACGTAAAGTAAATGACGACACTTGCTCAAAATTTGACAGTAGTCTATTAACAGGTGGTACTTGATGGGAAGAGTGTTGCATTTCATATAACTACGAGGAAAGTTCGAAAAGTCACGGACGGACTTATTGATCCGCCCTCTTAAATTAATAAATGTCTGTAGTGAAATTTTATGACGGTTGTTTTTTAGAACATATTAAACATCTATCTCCCATTTTTAGTCCCTCTTTTAAAAATTCTTATAGAAAACCACTAAAAGGTGTGTTTAATCGAAGATGAGATAAGTAGCGATGATGCTTTGTTATAAGTTTGTCTTTATATGTTTTCTTTTAAAGTTTTTTTTATTTTAGATGTGATAATATATAATTATTCAGTAATGATTTAATAATTTTTGTTTTGAAAATCGAAAATTTAAAAAAAAAAATTTCATTTAAAAGAAAATGTTTGCTTTGCAGTTTTTATGGCTCTTTTAATGACCTCAAGATCGCTAGTTTTTCCTTTAAATTTTTTTTATTTATGTTATTTTTCAAATACCCAAATATTATTATTTTTGCAAGAGCATTTTACGCGTTTTTAAATCATTTTTCAATTAATGATGTTTTTGTATTTTCCACATTAATAATACGATTTTACCCAAATTTGACATAAATATATGTATATCTTATAAATGTCAATTTACATACCAAATTTTGTTGTGGTTTTTGTAAGTAATATAGCGTGTTTAAGTAGGACACATGGGAGGATCTTGAGTCCTTGCCACAATTTAAATAAAAATTTACATACACGTTGCTAGTTGTAGGTATACCAGCATGCCCACTTTTTGTAATTTTTTGGGTATTATTTACTGAAGTTAAAATTACATTTATCAGTTTCAGCAGGACACATGCTGCATGGGAGGTAGGCGTGTCCGTCCACCGATTTTTCCAAAAATTCATATCTTTCTTAACTAAGCTATCATATGCTAGTATACCAAATTTCAAAATTATCTGACAACTCCTTCTATTTTTGTCTCTTCGTTATATGGGAACGAAACACTGTGCAACGTTTACGTATCCGCAGCATTTACGTATAAGTAATGGAGCCCATACTCTTTTGGATGAGGAACACAATTTAAAAACTCCAAATGCCATTGAACATCGCATTCCAAAGTTTAATTGTATGCCCCGTATTGATTTTTGACTTATCCGCTTTTCTTATTATTATGCTGCTGACAGAGTAAATAACTTTTGTTTGTCAAAAAATAGACCAACAAACTAACATGACATTACAACACAACGGGAAACAATTTGGCCAGCATATTTTCCTTTATTTTACATATTTAAAAATTATTTATTTTGCTTGTACACTTAAGCATGTACGAGTACATGACAGTTTCCAAGTCTCTTGACTTTTTATATGTAACTTTTATTTATAAATACATTTTTTTATTTTTTTACTACAATCGTTACGTACATACCGCTTACAAAAAATAACAACAATATTTTATATTATAAACAGCATAGCGTTGGTGTTGTTTGGTTGGTTCGTTGGTTTTAAGCACATTAAAATATAAGAACAACAAAAAAAAAAGAACACTTCATTTTTAGACCCAGTTCTATTTGATGTGGGTTGTTGTTATATGGGAAATATATTTTAGATTTATTTTTTTTTCTAAAATGTTTGTTATGATTTAAAGCAAAAAGCAAAATCTTAGATACACAACATTTTACTAGTTTCAAATAAATGGGTTGGGTTAAATTGAATTATAAAAAAATAAATGTTACACTCAAGAGCCAAAAATATAGTACATACGGGGTGGTCCTAATAGAAATATCTTTTTAAATCATATGCTATTTTGACACTGATAAATGTTTTCTGTCCGAAATATTGACTATCAGTGATTATAATATAATACCTTTGCTTTACGCTTAAATAACGTTGGAAAAATTATTATCGGACATTAAGTTGAGCAGAAAAATCATCGAAAAATCGTGTTGTCAGCCAGCCGTCTTGGCGATGTCAATTGGCGCCCTCGCAGCTACGACTTTCAACTATTTCTCGTGGAGTGCCGTTAAAGTTCGATGCTTTGCGAATAATCCAGAAACTACCCACACCCTTAAGGCTAATACCGTCCGAGCCATTCGTGAGATAGAACCAGCAACCGTCAACAAAATCTTGAAAAATTGGGCTGTCAGGACCTGCCACATAAATGAAATCGTGTTCCATAAATAATGGGAATATTTGGGGATTTGTAATCCATTTATTGACCAAAAAAGGTGAAAAATGGGGAAAAAATGAAGGAAAATTTGGCATTTCTGCGATTGTTAAGGCACTGGATGAACTTTTTTCGAGTAGATTTTTTTCCAGTTTTTCTTCTCCTATTTAATATCTACAACTTTCCTTCAGACACAAAACCGATGCTGCCATCTAGCGCTAGATAGCTTCAATATCAATATTATAATTGTAACTAAATAATTCATAGCAAATAATTTATGAAAAAAGGCGACTCCAAAACGGACAGGATTTTGACATCTGCTTATAAAAACAGAGAGAGGGACAGACTTGCAGCCGGGCAATTCTGCAACAAAACACTGCGATTCCATTCAAACAAGTGTCTTTTTAAGTGCTCAATAGCCTCACACATCGGCCAACGAATTAATTTTTGTACTCAGAAACCATGTTTTGGATGTGCCTTATTCAAACAATTTTTGCCATTTCTCCAGGAAAACGGGAAAGAGAATGTATCAACGAAAGCATGTAGAAAAGCCTGAAAGAAAGCGGCACAGACAATGTAAACTCCAATTAGAATCCAAAAACTAAGCTCTGCTTTTGCCAGGCAGAGACAAGAAGAGCAATTAGCGATTGCAAATACAAACAAGTAAACAAGTTGCAAGCAATATAATCCTTGCTGTCGTCTTGTCAGTCGGAACTGGAGCAGAGATTTTGTACTACAAGAACCAGCATTATTGATTCGATCGCGTGCACAAATCCAAGTAAAGATTTTTTTTATTTACAAATTAATAGAATTTTTTTCAACAAATACGAATGCAATTTGTAATTATAATTCCGTTTTTAAATATTGAAGAAAAATGTGTTTTATTCTGCTGTGGTCTACTTAAATAAATTTTATTTTCTATTCCATAATACTGTGAATTATTAATACAGAATTTTTATTATTGATTGAGTTGTGTCAGTATCTGAAAAATAGAAATAAGAATAATCGCTTATGCCATGCAGCAAAATTGTACAAAGAAAAAAACCAAGCAGTTCAATAAACTGGTTAAACATGATGCAAACAAGTGTATTGAGCGCCATACATTGGACAGGAAATTTTTAGAGGAAGGTTAAAAGAACACATCGAAAGGATTTAATGGAAATCACCCAGTCGACTCCCTGCATCTATTAAAACATGAGAGTGAAAAAAACTCAAATAAAAAATCACACATGCCAAACGATTGCAAATAGATGCATCAGGTAGAAAATAAATCGTTTCAACTTTTTTATTTTTTTTTTTATCAATTTGTCTGTTTTTTGTGAATATTTTGTGTTAAAAATAAAATGCAGTTTAATTTTTTTATATATAAAATTTCAAACATTTAGTTTCTGTTTGCATACATTTTCGTTTCTTTAAATTGCAAATATATAAATAAAATATAAAATGATTTCAAGTTAAAATTTGCAGAACAAGAAAATGATAGCGACGAATGTAAAGCACAAGCCGAATGACGGCAGGCATGATTTATTTTAAAATTGGCGCCGATTTGATGTATTTTCTGGTTTTTGTGTGCAACTTTTTTTTCAGATATTTTGTTGTCTAAATATATAAATACGAGTAAATATTTTGGTTTATTTAGCAGTTTCTTCTAAAATTAATTTGTTGGCTACATTTCTAAAGCAAACTGAGAAATAGAAATAGACGAAATAAAAAAATATGAAAAATAAAATAAGAGTAACGTGAAAAGCCAAAATTATCTACAAACATGGTTGGCATTTTTTTTAAGTACGAAGAGACAAAAAACAGATAAAAGTTCAAGGCAAATAGAAGTTTTTCATGTCTCTATCAGCATCTACTGTATCATCATCAGCATCATCATTATCACTATCACTCGTCATCAAAGCTGGCTCTCGACATGCTCAATTCATTTTTTTCTTTCTTTTATAATTGTCGGTTTTTTCTGCTTTTTACGTAGCACTTTGTGGTTAAGAACATGAATAGAGCTGTTTTAATTATTATATTTTTCTAATTATTGAGAACAATTTTCGCAATAAATATAAACAAATAGGTACGAGGCTGAGTTGATAAGTTTTTGTGGCATTAGACAAATAATTTTACAACAAATATAGATATTTTGTTCTCTGCAACGATAAATTGTTTTAATTTTTTTGAAGTTGTATCGATTACTTTAGACAAACATGCAGAAGCATAATATTAAAACTGTTGATCACACTAACGATCACACGATAGATATTATATTTTGATCATATATATATTAATATAACTCTTAAGCAACCCATAGACGTTGCGACCGTTGGTACAACTCGTTTGGTAATCAAGTTGTATGCTTATCGCACAAACGATACAATTAGGTGTGCGATCTCCTGTCCAACATCATTTTGAAAACACTGATACAACTGGTAAAGATGGCATTGAATATTATCGCGTCTGCTATAATTAACGAGATATTTCAGCAACAATTATAATTTAAGGAATTAATTATTCGGCTTTTTTGTCTCTTTTGTTTAATAAAAAAATTAATATATAAGAACTCTTTTTTAAGTATTTTATTTTTATTAATTTATTTTTGTAGGTCATCTTCACAGGTGACAAAGTTTACAAGTATAAACAACTGACAGCACTACGACATATTAATTCCCTGAAGATGACCAACAAAGTTAGTCGAAATATTGAAAAAATAAATTAATAAAAATAAGAAACTTAAAAAAGAGTTCTTATTTTTTTAATTGATTTATTCAACAAAAGCGAGAGACCTCAAGCCGAACAATTAATTACTTAACTCATAAATTTTAAAAGGACTACAACACTACACATTCATTTAAGAATTATAATTTATAATTCTCATTTCTACAATTTCACAGTTCCGACATGGATTTGTAAAATTCAATAAAACTTCACATTTCGGCTGAGTCCTCCATTTTTGTTTCGTGCGCAAGTTGGCCGCAACAATAATAAACACTGAGTTTTGAAATAACACGGTTAGCAAACATAATTCTTTCCTGTTTTACACGTTTTTTTTTTACACGGGTAAAAATATTTTTGGGGAATAGCAAACAAGAGCTGTCATATACATTTGATAACTTTCATGACTGGATTAATCAAAATTTAAGAAGCTTATTATGTGGTAACATAATTTTTTCTGTTATTAACAACAAATTTTAGGATTTCGATTTTCTTATTAATCAACATCTAAATTTATTATCGATATTGCGCTACTCCTTTGATAGCTTCCTCAGGATGAAAAATCGTTTAACAATCAAAATAACAATTAATTAACAAATAGTATAAATGAATGTATGGCTCGATACAAGGAGCTGCACAAAGAGATCTCCAAAGTAGGATAGATACGTTCCATAGCTGAATTCGCTGTTAAAATAATTAAACCACTGTATCCTGAAAATGCAGACGTACTAAGCATAAGACCGTGTGCTTACTATCTGGCTCTAATCACCGAATAAAACATTTTTATTTTCCTTATATATATACCGTCATATAAAATGCAAAACAACGTAAGATCACTTTTCATAAGTTTACAGGAGAAACAAAAAACTGTATAATATGGAAACTGTTTGAGATATTGAAATCCTATTTTCACGGTCTTTAGCGCTTTCTAGCGAATTTTCAGCAAACGGGCAGCGTATTTTTTATGTAAATAGTTGACAACACTGATGGTGATACGTTTTTTGTTTAGTAAAATTACTGCGCGATTGTTTTGTTAATGAAAAATTCTGACATGTAATTTGAAATTTCAGAAAATAAAAGAAAAATTCTGAAACAATAACAGAAGTGGTGCATTATTGGTATCAAAACGTTTTTGTATGATTTTAGTGGTAAAAATATATTTTGTTTTCGCTTATTTGGCTTGTTTGTATGTCGCGACTATTTCGAGAATATGAGATTTTGTGATCGCGAATATTTTTCTTTACACTCACTTGATCGTGCATTCACTTTTTTCCTGAGCCCATCCTCAATATTAAGTAAAACATTTGTTTTATATTATTATAATTATAATTAAATTATTAGAAGTTTAGAACAAATTCAATAGTATTTTTCAAATCTGGAAGTTACAGTATTCACATTAAATTACATTTTTAAAATATTTATATCATTCTCTTTCTTTTAGCTTTTTGGTTTTATATTTAACTATATTTTATGCAGTATATATAAAAGTGTATAATTGGTGCTTTTTATGGGAATCTCTCAAATTTTAGTATTTAAAATTTTTTTTTTTTTGATTATATAAATTTTTTTCTCCAGATGTTCTAAGAAATATTTGGGTTCCCTGATGATCTGCATTAGCAACAGTGAAATGCGCATAGGAACAAGCTATACCCCTCAATAATCAATTGCAATTTGTTTCTAACAAAATTGTTAATGTTTTACTGAATAAGTAAAATATTAATTTTGGGGAAAAGTGTATAATTTAATTTAAAATATTTATATTTTGCCATCTTTCCATTGTTTTAACATAATATATATATATATATATATATGTACATAATAATAATAATTTTTTAACTTAAATTTCCCTTTTTATTTAAGCATTACAACGAGTAGTTGTTTTTGAGGGATACTTAGAAACGATAGTGGCTCTCAAGTTACGCATTTTAATTTTCAATTCTTTTTCTCAATAATTGCATGTACAAGGAAGGATTTTGTATTACAATTTTTCGAATAGTATTAAAACACTTGACTGTTTTTTTTTGTGAAGATTCAAAGTGGTTTCCTCTTACAAGACAAGTGTTCGAATAGTATCCTGGCTAAAGTTTTTTTTGTCATTTTCATTATGCTGGTGCAAACGTAAACATGTAGAACAAAGTTAAAGCAAAAAAAGTCCTGCTTTTATTATATTTTTATCAAACGAGATATGAAAGCAAACACAAAAAGTTACTATTTACTTAAAAAGGGGAAAATTTAAGGGTTATTTTACATTTGAAATTGGTTTTAGAAAATTTTTAGAAGGATTCTTTTAATTAAATTCAAAGGAATTTGCAACCAAAACACTTTTAAATAAATGCACATCTAGTAGTTTTCATGAATAACCACATAAGTCTTAAAATTTATCTTTACGGGACAGCTTTTAAAACCTTCTAATTTGAATCTGTAGACTCAGTAAAATCTCTAAAAGTTTTTACAAATAAAACAACTTGAGTCAACATAGAAAAGTTTTGAAATAAATGTGCACAGAAATAAATTGATACAGTTGCAAACTTTCAAAAGCGGCATTCAAAAAAAGATAACAATATTGAAGGCTCTTCCTCTGCCAGCAGCAGTATTTTAATTTGCTCATCTAATAATATTTGCACTTTCATCTTATGTTTATTTTATTTGATAGATTTAATCTTTCCATTTAGCAAAATGCAAAGGAATAAATTTAAATAAAAATATAAATGCAATTGATATATTTATATTTACTCTTATTTCGAACATAAGTATTTATATTTATTATTATTTCTAATATAAATACACATTCAAATATATTAAACGATTGTCGCTGAATTTTATTTGATTTATTAAATTAATTAAATTAAAAAATTTCTATCATATATTTAAAAATAATCTCTAATATGAAGTTCATCAGCAACAAAACCAACTAAGTATAAAAACAATAATGAACACTTCTAATTACGTTCTATAAAAAAATATACGAGATGTGAAATCAATATTAGAAAAAAATTAATAATTAGAGAATTTGTTATGGCTTATTTGCTTGAGTATTTAAAAAATCTAAGCTGGCCATATACGTGCGATTTGTTCGCAAATCATTTCTCCACACACGTGGCACATATAACATTAAACTGGAACGTCAACAAGTAAACTTGAATTGCGATTCGCATGTTCTGATTTTTAATTATTTATTTATGAAAAAAAAACACTTTTAAAATTTATTAATGTATGGACGCCAGTACATCAAAAGGAGCTTTTGAAATATGTAACATAAAAAAACGTCCAATTAACTCTATTAACAATTGTCAACTACTCATCTCTCTGCTTAAGACGTTTCGTAGTCAACTGAAATTATAAAATTAAAAAATGTGCGCATATCGCACAAATCGCAAGTAATTGAACATTTTCAATTTCATGAGATTCGTGCGCGCACAGTGCCACTAACGTGCAACATGTCGTCGCGCAGACACAAGTCGCACGAACAAATCCTACGTTTGTCGTCCCCAAATTTATGGAATTCGTACTAAAGTTAATATAATAGTATTTTTCAATACGCAACGTTTAGTAATCGCTTCTTCAGCTTTCACAAAGTTCTTCTGCAATTCTGGCATGTGAACTTTGCCTTAAGGCGCCACTTTATAAAGTTTTTTTTTTAATAGCAAAGCTAATAGCGCAAACATTTATTTGTCACTCCTATTTAATTTATACTATAACTACTTCTGTATGTATAGAAGCTTAATACGTTTGATTTCTACGACGCATCCGAATATTTGTTCAAAATGTATAAACAAATATAGGAAGAAATCGTTAATGTTAAAATTCTCAATTTAATTTTAAAAATGTGAATGCACGACTTTGATGATATAAATAAAGTCAATGGACTTTACTTTGCATCTTTATCTTAGCGTCAGACGCAGCAAATATTAGACCAAATAAGCGTTACCACTACTTCTGTGAAATTTATATGCAATCACGCATGGGATATAATTATGTATATAAAATGGATTTAAACACCATAAAAATTAAGGATATATTCCAATTTAATTTAAGTAAACTTTATCAATATTTGTTTAAAGCGAAAAGTGTTACATCCGACCTTACCTTTATTAAACATTTCAAACTTAATCACCACAAGTTTTGAAAAATTGAGAAAGTTCAAAATATTTTTTTAATTAAAATTGTTTTTTTTTTTTAAGAAAAATATATTTAAGTCTTTAACAAAATAGTACTTTTTTATTAAAAGTAAGTTTTTAATAAAAAAAAGAGTCTTTTTTCAAATTTATTAATCGAGATTGCCTCGATATCTTTTTACGAAAACTTTTGTTTGTCGTGCTTTTTAATAAAAAAAGTACTTTTTAATAACAAAAATTTTTAATAACTTTTTTTGAAGAAAGTTTTTAACAACTTTTTTATTAAGAAAGTTTTCAATAAAAAAGTTTTAAAATATTTACTTTTCAGTGAAACTTTTGTTTTAAAAAGTGTGTTTTAAAACCAGTAGATTATTTAAAAAACAGTAACTTTTCAATAAGAAAGTACTTTTTTAATAAAAGGTACATTATTATGATGTTTTCTTAAAAATATGTAAGTAATTTTTAATGAGACGAATTTTTTATTAAAAGAGTTTTCATTAAGAAGTTATTTTTTAAAAGTACTTTTTTTTAAGTAATTTTTTAATAAAACATCTCTTTTTAGTAAAACAAGTTTTTTTCAAATAAAAGTTGCCTTTCTAATAAAATATATAGTTATTTTAAATTTCATAGCAATCGGAACACGATATCTATCTGTTAGTTAAATTTACACAATTGACTCCACTGTGAATAAAATATGAAATTTATTCTGCAATGAAAATTCCTGTTGGAATGGCAATTGGTATCGTGAACTTAAGGTGGGGTACACATTATCGAACTTGAGTGACTGTTAAAAATACGTCTGTTTCGAATGATGGTGTTGACTGTTAAGACTATCGATCATGTACGATACTCAAACCGTCATTCAAGAAAAAAATTAGACACATAAGCTTGGAAAATTGGATGCAAATTATTGCTAACAAAATTTTTTATAATGAATTGTTTTAATTTTATCTTATTATCTAACAACTTTTTGTGTTATTTTGTCTTCACATCTCACATAAGCTTTCATAAAAGAAATATATAAATTGATTAAAACAAATATTTTCCGCTTCCTAATTTTGTAGCTTATGGTACAAAAATATCTCTTGACTGATAGTTTTTGGTACACACTATCAGTTAAAAACCAATAAAATTTTCTGTGGTTGAATGTTGACTGACGAAATTTGTGTTCACACTGTCGATCAAGCTGAAATTTGAGCAAAACTGTCACTCATGTTCGATGGTGTGTACCCCCACTTAACGTGGAATTTTTGTTATCATCTATCAGTTCCCAGTGAGTGTTTGTTTACCAGAAAATTGTTGCAAGGTATCATTAATAATTTCACTTCGAACACTCGTTACTGATTCTTCTTCGAAAAATATTTATAGATTTCAATATATAAATAGAAGGGAAGAAATGGTAGTTACATAATCTATTTATCCAGTTCACCTGCGAGCGAAACCAATGGAAAAGTGAAAAAATTATGTGAAAAAAATCATTCATAATAAGGGGAATTTGTTCCCAAATGAAAGTTCTTATCCACGATTGATATATAAAGAAAAGGGAAAACATTTTGTGGGGAAAAATATTCAGTAAAGCTGTTTCGAAAACAGACCACAAAACATCTACGCTTATTAAATCTTTATCGATATAATTTAAATTTTATTATTGACGTTTATCATGCAACATCTCTTGACTAAATGACAATTAGTCAGTCATAAAAGTAAATTAACTAAATCAAAAGCACAATAATGCTTTCCATATTGTGTTTCAATATCTCAACAGACGTAGATACTTTAAGCGCAGGCAGAAAACACACTTTTGTAGAATAATTACATTAAATTTGTTTGTGTCTTTTCTAGCATTATTTTTTTATATTTATTTTTTTTTCATGTTGCCACTTTAACGCCTTTGCAATGGCAGCAAATGTTATACATTTTTTTCTTTCTAACTGCTTATTTCTATTTATAGTTTTACCCTACATACTAGACAATATTATAAACTGCTGCTTGTCACTCATTTATTATATGTAGAGTGGCATTTATAAGATAAACCTCTGATAAGCCGATGTACGTTATAATGCATATTGCCAGGTTGGAAATAATCACTAAGGCAAAGTTAGCAGTAGCGACTAACTAACGACTAGTTAAAGATTATAATCTTATATAATCTTATTATAATTATTGAAAACTAAAACATTTTTAAAATGTCACTTCAATTAAACCTTGTAATTATGCTGATGCTGACCCTTTGAGAAGAATGTGCAAAGAGTTTAACAAATTTTATACATTTATTGATTTTTCTTCGTGCCCCACTACAATAAAAATCGATATAATAATCATAATCATAATTTTTGTGTATGTCCTAAATTTTTGTAGATGTTTAATTTTATGTTTATATCACAAATATATAAAAATATATTTATACAATTTAAACTGTCTGTAAGGATTACTTTCCATAGACAAATAAACAAATAAATAAGTAAATAAATAAATAAAAAAATGTTTCTAACATAATTAATTATAAAAAATAAAATCCCTCTGGAAAATTATATTATCAACTGCATTTTCCATCTCTGTGTTAAAATAAATAGCATTAGGTTTACAAAAAAAGCATTTCAAGCATTAAAGGGCTGGAAACACATGGGTAAGCTTCACCATATGGTAGTCAATTTACAAAGATAGAAAAAATCTTGATTTGATTTATACATTTTTCAATTATGTACATATTTTCGTTCTTCAACTCAACTACTACTATCTCTATGGTTTCTTTTTTTTGTTTACTGTTTTATTTATTATTGATTTCTGTCTTAAAAGGGTGTACGAGTATAAAGCTTTAGTCGTGTCGTGCTTGTACATATTGTACATTTTTCAGTCTGGCTCCACACAATGGAGATCATACGGCTGGTATTGACCATGTTTTGTTTTCTTCTTCTTTCTTGGGTATTATAAGCACTGTTTTCTTTATTAAGTTTTCAACTACTCACTTAAAGGAAATGGTATTTTCTTGTCATTTCATTTGTTTAATTTTACTACACTCTCTTATTGAGTCAGGCAGGCTACACTTACAAGCAGTCATTTGTTGTTTGTTTGTTGGTTGTACCTACTGACTGATGTGTTTTTACTTACTACTACGTTTTTAAGGGTTTCGAGAACGAAAAATGGAAAGGCTTTTGACGGACGACGGGTGCTTTTTATGGAAATTTGCAAAAATTTTAGTATTTTAATTTTTAAGGGTTTTGACGACTTTGTTTATTTTAGTTCAACGGTAATATTCTGGAAATTATAATTCTTTTTTCAATTGAATTAAAACTTATTGATTCGATACGTTTTGAACAGACTTGAATGCACTTAGAGGAAATGCATGGTTGTGGTGACCATAATTTAACTCTTAACTCGCAAAAAATCGAATCGAGTTTTTGATGCCAAGAGACTGTGTATGTCCTTCTGCATGTTAGTACGTTTTATTTATATTAAAAAAAAATTTCTTCCCTACTTCTCCTACCAAATTTGGGGTTTTTTATTTACTTACAACACGGTTTAGTAACGGAGTAATAACGTTTTTTTTTGTCTCCTGAAAGGTACAAAAAAACATGTTAAGAGTTGTCAACCTTTGACCGACAATATATTGTAGTTCTGTATTGTTTAAAACCTTCAAAGAGGTACTCACTCCCCTTATTCTGTAACTAGTTTACTTGTGGATGTCAATTCAACTCAACACCAACAACTAGGCACTTGTCTATTCGTTCTCGACTAAAATTTACTACTATTAACAGGCTCTTGCTATTCTCGAAGGCCTAGAAAATAGCAACGAGCTGCTAATAGCAGTTAATTGTTGGCGACAGCGGCCAGTAGGGTTGAATTGATGTCGACAAATATTTACGACTATTATAAATTGCGTCAAAATTAAATGACTGATAGTCAATGCAGCATAATTATTTCAAATCACACATTATTGTGCAGGAACATAATCAGCCCAATTATGGATAAAAAAATTCCCCGGGATATTTCTCTCTTTTCCCAAAAAGGGGCTGTTCACATATAATATGCGAACAATTAATACATACATGAACATATATGTGAACAGCCATTTTTTGGAAAAGGGAGAAATCTCCCGGAGAATTTGAATTACCTTCCAACTTATTTTTATTTATTCAATCAATTAATCAATTTAAAGGTACTAGATTACGCATATTGGTCGAAATTCGACCGCCAGTTTATACGTATACCTATTTTAGTTGCATTCATTTAAAGAAAAAAACTACCTAATTACTTATTCCCTTCCCCATGGAAAAAACAATAAACGAAATAAAATTGCATACAAACACAAACATTTACAAAAACGTCTTATTACTTATAAACATATGTATGTATTTAGATACTTTTAAACACTCTCTTTGCTTAGCTTGTTTTTACTTGAACCAATACTTACATAAGTGAATGCGTTTACGAGTGTATTTTTAGCATTTGTAGTGGTGTCAACTTTATGAGCCGTTTATTCCTTTAAAACTGAACAGATTTAAATAAGATATAGTCGGGTTATTAAAGCTCAACAGTGTTTACCATTTTGTAAAAGAATGAAGAAAGTCGGTTGGCAAACAGAGGAGAAAAAGGAACCTAAAAATTTGTCTTTGCCTATTTATATATGTATATAGATTATTAAATATTGATTAATGGAATTAGCTCGTTACAAAATAAAGCTAAAGTAAAACATAAATTAGTAGAGGAGTAGGGACAATTCGAATACGCGGGCGATTCGTATTTTCTAATTTGTAAAGCTTAGTAGCTTAGTTAATTATTTTAGCTTTTATATGTTTACATAAAAATGTACTGTGACAAAAGCTGCAAAAAATCTTTTAACAAACAAATCTCAATAGCAAGGTGAGTTGATTAAAGTTATTGTTTGCATTAATATATTTTACCGATTATATGTACATATGTGCGCTTCTGGACTTAAAATATCAACACTACTGAAGGAAGGAATATTAAAATAAATTTGCAAAAACAAATTGAAGAAACACACACGCATGTTTTGTTTACTTTTCAACTTGAAGCTGATTGATACATGCATGTGTAATAACTTTGCATCTGTAGTAGCAACTTTAAATGCTTCCACCTCTCAAAATACTGAAACGATCTTAATAAAATATTAATTGTACATATTTGCAAGCAAATACCTTAAAAATGCTAAACGTTTCGTACAATATCGGTTGTATAATGTGAGCATAAACTGCATTATAAAAAATGGCCTCGCTTATTAATTATTATAGATGCTTTACTTGATTTCCGGTTGATTTGTACTCTTGAATTTTCTTCACACAGAAACCCTAATATTCACTTTTGTGTATTTTAGCATGTTTAATGTTGACAGGAAAAAAAACAATTAAATCTTATTTAATTCCTCTATTTATGAAGCAAATTTATTTGTATGAATTTTTTAAGCAAAAACTGAGGTTTTATAGCCACTAACAAAATATTTAATATTTCTTGCCTTTGTTATTGTCTGTAAAAAAGCAAACAAACAAACAAACAATGTTTTAGTATTTTAAATTTTTATTTACCTAAAGTTTAAATTTAAAAGAAGACGTAAGTAAATTAAACAAATCTAGGAAGAACAATATCATATATTAACAACAAAAGCATTTTAATTATCATTTTACTTATATTGTAAGTTCTGATTTAATACGACGTGAATTAAAATAAATAAAAAATTTTTGTTGGGCAAATAGCTCATATTAAATACTATACAGGGTGGGCCAAAAGTCACCATGGTGTTTGAAAGTTTAACGATGATAGAATTGGATGACACAATAACACGAAGAGACATTATTTTGGCGCATTGTTTGTGCTCTCAGCCAAGCGCAGTTTTACGTCAAAAAGATCTTGCCTACGAATTTGCCTGTGCAGAAGGGGTAGTTTTGCTGGGTTGCGTTTTAATTGTTTTTCTAAAATAAATTCTAAGTTTTAGTTTTAGTTTATTTTGGTTCGTTTTTTTGCTGCTTTCTTAAAAATTCCTTAATATTTTAAGTCACTTTTTTCTGAGATCTAATAAATTATTAAAATTATTGTCACAAATCATATTTGTTGACTTCTCATGAAATTTGGTACAAAAATATATAAAAATATTTTTTTTAGAAATCTCTAAGTTCTTTATGTTGCTGACTAATTTTTTAATAAAGCAAGAGAAGAAGAAAACAATAACTTTTGCATTTGAAATTTTTAAAGAAATCATTAAAAAAAATATATTGATAAGAATGTTTGGTTTTTTCGGCAATTATGCCAAAAATTACGTTAGAAAAAATATTATTGAAAATATACTTTTGTTTTTATTTGTTTGCTTGTTTGCTTGTTTGTTTGTTTTTTATTTTATTTTATTTGAGCAAGTTAAACAATTGTTTTTTAAATAGAATTATAATTATCAAATATCAACGGAATTAATAATACAAGGGATTCCAAGAACTTTTTAATAGATTTTATATGTTAACGTCATGGCATCATATTTAATCAGAAGCTTTGACATTTAAAGCTCTACGTGTTTGTTTGATAGGAACGTACCCATTAAGTGCAGGGTCTTAAGTAAGTCATTTATATATAATTTATAATGCAGTTTTAATATGAAAAATAATAAAAATAATTTTCTGTCATATTTTGCGGGCATACCTTAAAAAAGCTGTTCATTATGGCGTTCGATGTGTGGCGTATAGCGTCGCTCTATTTGAAAGCCATCAACATCCACATCAAAATTTTTGGTAAATTGTCGTTCGTCCCTGATAGTGATGGCTTCAGCACTGTCTCGGATTTCCCTGTACACTTTCGTTCTTTTGGCGTAGGGTTGCAATAAACTTTCGAACAAACGTTTAAACGTAACAATGTTTTTATTATAGAAAATAACAAAAACCTGCATTTATTTCCCCCTTCTGTGCAGTTTTATAATCCTCAATAGAGTTTAAAAATAAACTACAAAAACCCTCTACACAAAATTGTTAAACGATTTTCGTTTAAAAAATTTTATGTGGATGTTGAAAAACTACAAAACAGCAAAAAAAAACACATGATAAATAATGGTGCGAGTAACTGCTGTTAAAATTATACAACGTAAAACGTTAATTTTTTTATTTGAACTTAAATTTTTTTAAATTAAAAACGAAGAGAAAAAATAAACTTGTTTGCGGTAAATGTTGGTGGTACGAGTAGTAAAGTTATTTGAAAAACTACACACAACAGGTTTTGGTATTTTTTTTTAAATATTTTTTGTAACATAAAACTGGATTTCTATGGTGTTAAATATACAAATTTTTGTGGTTAAATTTTTATCATCTCGATTGGATTTAACACAGGGGTAGTTAATAGAGGCAAAGAGGAAGTGTATTTAATTTCCAAAAATTGGCGACTTCCTAGTTTATTTTTACAATCAATTTAAATTTACATGTAACATAAACAGAGTAGTCAGTGTGGATGTATGAATAAGATTCAAAAAATAGATTAACAAGTACATAAAAAACTTGATATTTTTAATAAAAGAAAAATACTTTCTATTGCTTAAAGTCGTCTTATTTATATTTTTTATAGCGTTAAGCAATTGTCCCATTGTAACCTTCAAAAAGTTTTTTAACTTTTTTCAGAAAGACTTTCTTTTACACATTTAATGAAAAAAACATTCATTTATACTTTTGTTCTCAAACTTTGCTTGCGAGTACTTTTTGTAAGTTTTTCATTGTTGATTTAAGTATATTTTACGTAAAAAGCGAGCACAATAAAAGAAATTGCTTGCAAAAAGTATGTTTTTCTGTTTATAAAAGCCATACAAACAGCCTATTTAAGTAGTTTAAATTAGTTATTAAACATTAGGTTTGTTCGATTTATTCTCTACTATAAAAATCTATACAAATTTTAAAGCTCTGTGCGTTGCATCTCTTTTATTATACTAATCTTAGAAAAGTTGCTTCAAATCTGTTATTTCAGGGGAAAATCACGGGATTCAATATCCAGTAAAATCCCATACAAAATTTTTGGAATTTGTATGGAAATTTCACTCAATATCGAATGGCGTGATTTGCCTCCAGGTTTATTACAAGCTTCTTACTTTTTTATTAGTACCGCTTTAAAAAAGAACACTTTTAAGAATTACCCATTTTAAAAAAAGTTGTATATAAAAAATACTTCAATATATATTTTTTTATTTTACTTTTTAATAATGTAAATTTTAAAACAGGTTCTTGAAAAAAAAACACGTTTAAAATATACTTTCGAAAAAGAAATAAAATTTTTACTATGTTTTCAAAAAAATAACTTTCCAAAAATTAGTTTTTTATATATAACCCTTTCGAAAAGTATATTTAAAAAACGTACCTTTTGAATCAATATCCTATTTAAAAATTTTTTTGTTACAAAAAACTGCTCAAAAATATAAATTTTTCCGCTTTTGAAATTTATTTACGTAATTTTAAAAAAAAACAGATTTATTTCAATTCACAGAATATTTTAGGAAAAGAAAAAATTTCGTAGTTATTGTTTTTCGTAGAATATATAAAACTGTCGAAAATAAAGAAACCCCTCAGTATTTGTTTTCTTTGTTGAAAATAAGATAAAAATTAAAAAGAATAAATTTGAAAAAAGAAATTAAAATAAATAAATTATAAAAAATGTTTGGCTCTTGAAATCATTATTCGGTAAAAACTCAGTAGATAGAGTTCGTACCCTGATTGCCACTGTTTACTTAAATTTATACACAGCAATGTCATACAATATACTTCAGGTTTATATTGGATTTTTCAGTGTATGTACTTTTTAGAGTCAGTGTTTTTAATTTAAACTGACCTTAAAAAAATTTTTTTAAATCTGAAGGTACACCTTTTTACAAAAAAATTCAAAAAACAACGTTTTTTTCAGAAGAATTCATGTTAAAAAAAAGTTTCCTTTTAAAAATATCTCCCTTTAAATAACTATTAATAAATTCTGAAAAAAACCACCTATTTACTTTTTTTATTTATTTATTTAGTAAATTAATAAACAAATAAATGACTAAATAAAATGTTTGTTAGTGCGACACAAATCGGGTGTTTTTCGTTTAGGAATTCAACGGACGATAACTTTCGACATTCTGGTACGGGCCGTAAATAAAAAAATAGCTTTTTCAAAAATTTTAATTTCTTTTAAAAAGTTATCTACTTCAAAAATATAAATTTCAGATAGCAGTTTAAAAAAATTTATTTTCAGAAAATAATTGGAAGAAATATCTTTTATATCAAAAGATTAATTGTTTTTATTAAAAAAAAATCGCATAAAAGGAATAACAATTACTTACGGCAATATTCGTAAACGATTATTAAAGTTAATGTGTGCATTAAAACCGGGTTTTCCATATAAAAATCGACAAAGAAACCTACTATAACTTTATAAATCGTTTAATAATGAGCCCATTAATATATAAATACATATTTAAAAAAAAACCTGCGCTTAAAATATTTTTGTCTCTGAAATACTAGTATTGATTTTTAAGTTAGAATCATTTTTTAACATCTTTAAAAAGAACCTTCTTCTTAAGTATCCCTTATATATTTATTAAGCGTACCTCTTAAAAACCGCGGATTAATAAATAGTCCATTTTTAATAAAATTACCTTTGAAAAAAATGCATACCCGAAAACTACATTTAAAAAAGAAACCATTTTTTTTAAGGAAGTTCTTTTTCCTTTTCAGAATTAATATACTTTTTTATTTTTTATGTGCTTACATTTTGTATGAGATTCTTTTCAGCTTAAATTATTCTTTTATTCTTTATCTTTATATTCAGTTCACAAAAGTTAAGCAAACAAAAACAATTTTAAATGTTAAACTTAAAACTAGTGACCCATATTAAAGAAACAAAACTGTAGAGATCTAATAGACTTCTTAAAAAAGAAGGTTTAAAATGTCGTCACTTATAAATAATAACATGAAATATAAGAAATTTTATTTAAATAAACTAAAAGTTCAAAGTTTTTTTCTATATTAGTTTTTATTATTTTTTCTAGTTCAAAGTTAAATAGAGTGTAATGAGTTAAAACATTAATAAACCACTTCTACTGAGGCAATTAAACTAATTACTTTAAGATGGAGATGTCGTTGGAGGCAAGTACTTTCTTTCCACTCTCGATTACGACTAACGACTTCTAAATGTCACTACATGGAAGTCATTGGAATAACTCTCTACTATTAAATAGCTTTATTAATAACAGTATTAAGATAATTTTAAGAAAATGTATTTTTATTATATATACAAACATTAATTATTTTTATTATATTATTTTTGCCAAATCTCTTCGAGAAAATTCTTTAACTTCGAAATTTGTGTTTGGAACAGATTAACGTCACATTTTCAAACACTAAGCAACACATCGTCCTTTAAAAAGGAATTATTACTTTATTCTAAAAATCTTTAATACTCATTTACATAGACATAAATTTATTTCTATCAATCTAATTGTATAACTAGTTCTTAATTTAATGATACAAGTTTAGTGTTTAATTTGCCATGTAACTTCAACTTACTATCACTGTCAATTATAAGATTTTAATCTTGTTGTGATAGGAATTGAATAATAAAAACTAAACTAAAAATATTCCGCAACAATAAGAAAATAAAAACTTTATTTTTTCCGCTATTTCGCTTTCTCTACGGAAAACTTCTTCAGGAATATAAACAATTGTTATTACTAATTTTTATTTGCATCCCTGAAGAAATTTTCCATGGAGAAAGCGAAATATCGGAAAGAAAAAAATAAAGTTTTTATTTTGTTATTGTTGACCTTAAGCTTGGATAAAATTTTGTTAACGTCGAAAAATTACAACAAATTAAATCTTATTTATTTTCTATTAAAATCAAATATGCGTTTGGTTTTTAAGCTTGATTCTAAAATTTGTCCACTAAAAATGAAGATAATTTGCAAACTTAAATTTTTATTTTTTTTTGGTTCTCCTGTAAGAAAATAAAAAAGGGCATACGTACAGCCTTTTCGATTTTAGGTGACGATATGTACAATACGTACGAAGCTTTGTTTTAATTTTCATAGTGATTGTGTGAGTTTTATTGGACGATTTTTATTAAATTTAGCGACGACTATGGATGGCGACCGAGCCTCAGTAGGAGTGCCAGTTGCAGAAAACGATATTACAGATAGCAACTGCGAACTGAGAGTTGTCAATGGCAGTCGCTATTTTCTGGTTACCAGCTGTCAACAAAACTGTTCTGTTTGCTATCTGTATATATCGGTTATGCATTACTGAGATTGCTACTAACATGAAACTTATGTGCTTATTCAAGAATATAGACAGCTGTTCGACATGGTGGTTATTGAAGCTTAAAGTACGGCTTTCACAATTCAGACGGCCGACTTGAGCATAAAAATTTTATGAAAAACCCTCAGTTTTGTGAGTGATTTGCATTAAAAAAAATCACAAATGTCAACCATCTGACTTGTGGAAACAGCACTTAAGTCTGGTCCCTTTTTTATGAAATAAAAAAAATAGAATCTAATTGCATTTATTATAATGAATACTTGGAAATTTATATTTTATTAATCTTGGGCTAATATTACGAGTATCGTATTTATTTATTTATAATACTCGTATACAATGTATTTTCAGAATCTTTAAGTCGAAAGTGCATATTCGCACATACAAATTATTTATACTCGTAACAAATTTTGCTTTTATAATGAATGGAATTTAAATTAATTGTTATTACCGAATTGTAGTTAGATTAGTTATAATAAATATGTCACGTTTTGCATTAAAGATAATAAACAAAGTAAAATAAAACAATAATTATATAAATTTTGCATTTATCGTATTAATTTAGATTTTGTTTAGTTTTATGAGTTTTGTGTTTTAAATGTTACTAGAGTACTCCTAGTGGTCGAAATTCGACCGTCAGTTTAAACGTATGCCTATTTTGGTTGCATTTATTTAAAGAGAAAAAATTACCTAATTACTTAATACCCTTCGCCATGGATAAAACAATAAACTAAATAAAATATCATACAAACTTTTAAACACTCTCATTACTCTCATTGCTTTGCTTACGTTTTTAATCAAACCGATACATACATAAGTGAATGCGTGAACGTGTGTATTTTTTGCATTTGTAGTAGTGTCAACTATATGAGCCTTTTACACCTTTAATACTGAACCTATTTAAATAATATATATAGTCGGCTCAATAATGTTTTTCATTTGGTAAAAGAATGAAGAAAATCGGTTGGCAAACAAAGGAGAAAAAGGGATCTAAAAATTTGTCTTTGCCTATTTATATATAGATTAATAAAATTCTATAAAAGTTGTGTACTAACTAAAATCTTTTAAATCAGATTCGATTTCTACTTCATACTAATTTTTTATTAAGAAAGAAATACGAAAATTATATTAAATAGGAGATTTATACTAAGACTTTTTTCTGCAATTCTCTTTAGATTTTGTTACGCCGCTGAACCCCTTTCGTCTATATACTTTCAAAAAGTCTTCGCATAAATCCAGTACTAATGCTATTCAGTGCTGGACATTCAGATACAACTTTCGCTGGCTGCCGCATCAGTATTTTATTGATGATCTGCAAAAATTTGTTTTCTTTTTATAAAGAGAAGTAACACTCAATTAATTAATGCTACCAACCAGAAGGTTGTGTTACCTTCTTTGGGAAAGGGTCAGAGAGACAGCGGGCAGATGGTGAAACCAGAAATCTTAATTGTTTTACAGCGTTATATTGATTTTTAGAGCAGTGTTGCAGCGCCTCTGGTGTCAAACAGGCGTATTAAATTTCTTTAATTTGTGTAGAAAATTTTTAAAAATTAGTTGTAGAAAATATCTGATAAGCTGTCAAAACCATTAAAAAAGCGGATGGCTCTGCCACCATAGAAGACTATTGAAGAGAATGTCAAACACTATATAAAACGGAATTCGTATGTGGAAGTTTGAACTCAGCCGTGATATTATGAATACTTCATCAACATAAATATCATTTCACTCAACTAACATGTACTCAGGTAAGACAGCTGTTCCTTGTTGATCTGTCTTGCTGTGTAGCCAATTTTATTATTTTACTTCGCCGACGATTCTGTTATACGAGTAATACCGACGAACGAAAGCGCCGTGATGTACATTATTAGCAGGGTAAGTTTAAATATGCACAAAAATTATTAAAATATGCATGCAAATATTCTAAAAACAATTTCAAAATATGCACAAATATATGCACCCGAAAAAACACTGACTAATCATTTTTATTTAAAAAAATGTTTATTACAAAGTATAAGTTAAGTTAAGTTAAGTTTATTTGAGACTTCAACAACAAACATTACAAAGTAAATAATTAAAAATAGTATTATAAAGAAAACTTAAATCTATAATGTTTTGATAAAACAAACAAACAAACAAACGTTTATTACAAAGTATAATCAAATGTTTTTTCTAGTTTTGAAATTAAAAGGATCTTCCATTGTCGCACAAAACGGTTAAATATATTGAAAATATACGGTCAACATCAGTCGATTTTACTTTATATGTTGTTTTTAATCTTGGTCAAGTCTGAAGGCCAACATTTCGATTAAATACTTTAAGTTTTTCAATAAATATTTTACTCTTACAAATACATTAAAAATTATTAATTTATGCTAAATCTGTTTTTACCGATGAATTCTTAAATATCGATTCTGCCTCATCATCAGAAGGGATTAAAAGGATATAAAGTTGTTAACCAAGATCCCCATCTATTGGGTGGTAAAGGGCTTTTTTGGAGATTGATCATACTTGGGTGCATAGAATGCATTACATTGATACGAGAGGGCGCCTGGAAATTAATTGAGACAATAAGTTTAATTGGAAAAATACTACATATTAATACATGTATGTACTCGTAGTTCTACCATAAGAAAAACTGTTTTGCAATTTGCAACAAGTGAGTTAACATTGCAAAATGTAAGCGAACAAAATCTCCAATTCCATGCAACCCATGAGCCAGACATGTAACATGCAACATTTTCCGGGTAAAGAAGTTTTAATGATTGCATTGCGAAAAACATATATGGAGCTGCGTCAGTTACCACAAGCATTTTTTTTTTCAAAAAGAGTTACCAACCTGCGTAATATGCAAATTTATACTTGTTATATCAAAAATGCTTTTCGGGGAAAAATTGGAAAAATATCAAATGCATATATTTTATGCAAAAAGCATAAAAAACTTTGCCTGATTATTAGCATAGGCCAGTATCAATTGCTATCGGTACTGTTATGTGACCAGTGCTATGCCTTCGTCCAACAATAATTAAAACAATACCACACTAATGTACAAGAGAATCCGCTAACCATTTCAACTGTGCTGTGCTCCCTCATAGTATAGTTTCAGTGTTGCCAGCTCAGTGGTTTTACCACTAAATTTAGTAGTTTTTATTTTTGAATAGCGGGAAAAGTATCTTTTTAGTAGTTAGTAGTTTTTGTCAGTAGTGCGATCAATAATACACCGTTTTATACAAACAAATAATCGATTTATTTATTATTTATGCTAATCAAAACGTAGATGTCGTTTAGACACGTTTTATACAAGAGTAAAGTTCATGAAAAAATTCATGATGGTTTTTGTTTTGTTAGTAAGCGGGGTAGAGAAAAAAACGGGTCATGAAAAACGACAAGTTCTCTGTTTGCAATGATTCATTTTTATTTCCTTTTGAAAAACGACAAGTTTTCTGTTTTTAATGATTCATTTTTATTTCCTTTTGCATTCAAAGCCTCAAGGAAATTTTAGTTGTTTTTTAGTGGTATTATATGGTCGAACTGGTGGGATGAAATTCAGAGTGTTGGTAACACTGCATAAGTATGCAGGCGTCGATAGACATCGTTCGTAGACACCGGACCATCTGTCGATCTTATTCCATAAAGTTTTGGTCCTAATTATCAATAAAATTTTTATGCCTTCGTCTTTTTGAAGCTCTTAGCCTACACGACACCTTCTTGCTGATGATATCAACTACAACGCTGTCCTGATTTTTTGTTATTTCCGTGTTTAACAAACATTTTTTTGCTCACATTAAATTTAATGTTTTTATGTAATAGAATTGAATAAACAAACAGAAAAACCTGAGTTAGGTATCTATCAAGAAAATATTAATTTTTCATGCGACTTTCTGTTTTATGATTATGTTTTAACTCAATATTCTTTTATTTCATTATACTTTGCAGCTGTTTTACCGGAAACTTTTATAGAAATACGTAACGTAACCTTGCCCTTGTTTCCTTTCTTCATTTTATTATGTATAAAAATATTTTCTGTAATTATATTATTTTAATTATAATAATTCTTGATGATAACATTCGCATTACTTAATTACATATATTTATAGCTTTCAGCGATTTTTCTGTTTATGTTTCATTTTTTTTTCTGTATTCTTTATTTGTCCATAGTTGCCTTATAATATCAATTTTACGGCTTTGGTTTCGCTTCTTCATTGGTAAAATTATATTTTCATTCATATTTAATTACTTAAGCCCCACAAACAGTAGACAATTGAGTGCTGGAAATATTTATGTAGCAATAATACATATTTTGATGTATTTTTCTGGCTACCTGTTGTTACTAACTAACTGGTCTTAAGAAAATTAAGAAATAAAATAAATATATACATATTTATATATGTGTATATATTTTTTTTGTATAAGTTGTTCTTACATTACTCATACTTATTACTTGATTGTTATTTCATAAAATTTTCAAACATGCAATTGAGCACTTAATGATGACATACATACATGCACAATACAATACAATACAGTGTGTAATGACAGTATTTTGGCAACCAAATATTTGTGTATTAAATAGAAATACATACATATGCGTGGAACTAGTATTTGTAGATGTACATAAATAAAAAAACTTAAATAATTTAAAAGCATCCGTGGCCTAAATTAATTTACTTTTCAAGTTTTCAACACTTCGTTCACATACTGTACATTTATACCTTGTCTTATAGATTATTCATATTTTAATGAGCTATTAAGTATCATCAGTCATATACGAGTACATACATACATACATATTTCTGTTTATTGCAGCAATAACTTGAATGTTTATGTACTCTCACATTTCCTTTATATCTTGAAATATCAACTTATGGGAAGTATTATATGTCATAAAAGTTTAGATATAAGTACAAGGTAATTTTCTATATATGTATATTACCCTGCGCCAGTTATTACATATCAAGAAAAAAAAACTTAATATAAAAATAAGACGAGAAGTCGATAAAACTTTGCAAAATCATATGACGGACAGCAATTATTTAAAACAAAATAGGTTTCTCATGTATGTCAAGTTGCAAAAAGACTATTGGCGCATTTCTATGAAAATTCATTATTCAGATATTTAAACCGGTTGAGATGAGTATTTATATTTCTGCCAAATACAACCACATGCGATAGTAAAGGTAATCGTGTCAATTAATGCGAAACCGCGAATGTGAAGATAACAGTCAATGACAGCTACATTTACTACTAGAATAAAGGAAAAATAAATAAGTAAGGAACTAATTAAGCAGAAAAGTTTAGAGAAAAAACCCCCATTCAGACAATCACTGATCTTCCATGAAGATAATGCTCAGCTGCACACTTATGCAATGAAATGAGGTCCGAATTATTGCCATCCATCCATTTTATTCTACATATTAGCCTCCGAGCGACTTTTTCTTTTTCATATCAGCAACTAATTGCTTTAAAAAAGAGTTTGAAAATCGCGTTATGAAGTGTATCTAGCTCATAGTATACTATGTTGAAAAACATTTACCGCAAAAAATTCTACTCTGCCCATAAGATAAAACAAATAAAATGTTTTAAAATTTCCCCTTAAACTGAAATGGGAGACCTTTATGAATTCATCTTAACTAATATTCGTATCCATTGCGCTGACCTAACGCACCAAAAATTCATCGCATTGTTTACTATAGAAACGGGATGTGTTTTTTTATCACCTAATTAGTTTCAAGTCGACAGTAAAATTATCACTGAAAGTCGTTGTACAAAAATATATGATGTTTAGAAATGTTTTTTAAAGAAAAAAAAATCAATTTGAATACACAACTTATTGTATGAGTCGCATGTTGCATAAGTATTGTTGACAATTTCTTTTAAAACATTTACTTAGAAACATGTTTATGTGGAAATTACTAACAACATTCATACAATATACAACTCGTTAGCGTTGTCAATTATTCGTGTGTTTTATTTATTCGAATAAAATTTCATGATATTTTTTTTCTAATAATTTGAACAAACAAAGAATAAAAAATTTACGGTTAAACAGCATTAAAGAGAATAAGCAAGTTTATTATTTTCTTTGATTTTTCTAAATAGTTCAGATTCTCATCAATACTGTTAACGATTTTTGCGTTACTGCAATTTCTTATTTTATATAGATCAGTTAATTCAAGGTTATCAGTTACCTCAGAAACGTCATCTATTTCTTCATCGTAGTTGAGGTCATTCGTAATACATATTTTTATCACAAAATAATCGTGAAAACAAAGGATTTGCGTACTCCTTTGTTTAGGTTCTTATGGCATATTATAAAAAGCTAGTATTGGATAGGAAATTCCTAAAGTTCAGGAATAATATTAAAGTATTTAATGATTTTATACGTCGTTCATTAATTGTACGAATGTTCGATTATTCGAAAAAGGCTATTCGAATATTTCTTTATTCGAATAATTCTTCGTTCGAACAAAAATGAAAAAAAATTATTCGAATTATTCGAATAATTTTTATTCCAACTACAAACCTACAACTCATACAATATACATTGTGAATTGAACAAACATTATTATTCAAATAATCCTACAATAATATAAATAATTTACACATGAGAGCAGCTTCTTAACATTTCCGTATACGTTTTATAAATAAAAATTTGAATGAAATAGAGGACTTTCCTCAAAAATTTCTGGCCCGTTTGCATAGGAAAGTGAAATATCATTTTAAAAATGTCCTCTAAGCGAAGAGTTGCAAAAATTGCTATAATTCTACTTTGATGAGTTAATGTTGCATATATTTTTATTGTTTTGCTTACATTCGCATTAGAGTTACCAAGAATATCGCATACATAAATTTATAGGGCATCTATATTATTGTTAATTTTTTTTATGATATTATTGTCATAAAAACGGATCAGCTGTCTGCTTTATGTATACTTGAAGAAGTTCTTTTCATATATATCTATGTATGTATATGTATACAAAAAAGTTAAATTCACAATTATTATTTTACCACAATCCTGTAAATGTGAATAAATCTTTTAAGTGGGCAACAGTACTTACTTACCTCTTTGTCATTTTACTTTCTGAAAACGTAAAAAATGACTTTTTTGAAAATATCGTTTAAATCTGACCCAGCTAGCATTTGGAAGATTATTTGACGACGAGCGCGATCATTTCGCGACACTTTTTTAAATGTCCAGACGATTGTTACAGCAAAATTACTTTTTACTCTCCGAAATGATGGTTTCACGAGGCAATCTGACGATTGTTGGACAATTTAATAGTCGTTTACGCATTTTGGCGATGAATTTGATGATTGTTAGACGGGTGTTCTTTATGTTATTCCAAAATCGACGTTTAAGTATTCTGACGACCATTGAACGATTGTTATTTCACCGTAATCGTATATACTTTTGTAAATGAATCTTTTTGTTACATCAAAATCGCCATTTACGCATTCTGGCGATAGTTAAGCATGTAGAGTGATAATAGAAAGTTTTCGTTTGATTAAAGTGGTTTCTTTTAAATTGAAGTGTATTTTTTTTAAATTAAAGTGATTTTTAACTAAAAAACATATTTATTATTATTATTTATTATTGAAATATATAAACACACAAGTTAAGTTAAGTTAAGTTAAGTTTATTTGAGACTGCAACAAAAAAATGCTTCTTATTTAAACGATCCGTTTCCGGGCATCGTAGAAGACTCATTACTGCGATTAATTCAAGGCTCATTTGAAGTAAGATTCCATTAGGCGCATCGCAGAGAACTCATATGGAAGAGTCGCCATCTTGACACAGTTTCTCCCGTTGTACGGAACTTGTGCGATCGGAATACGACATCGCGACGATTAATTTAACCGCCCGCTCCGATCGCGTAAGATTCTTCTACAATCGAAAATGCTAGCTGGATGTGTAATATGTTAACTATTAGCAAAATTTGATTTTTGTTTCCGTTGCACCTGAACTTTCAAATAATATTAGGAGAATTAAACATAGTCGTCAGTAATCAACAGTAGATTGTACTAATAAAGAACAATATATTTAATAAAGAACATTATAGGTTAACACATATTACATTTTTTGTGAAATATAGTTGAAGTGATATTTTTTGTGAATTCTAAACAAATTCATATAAAACACATTTAAAATATTTACATATTTTTATGAGCATGTCTTAAATTTTTTTTGAAATATGTTATGATTCATATATAAATTATGGTTTTTCTTTTGTTATAACACTCCGTTCCTCCATTAGTTTTTGTTATAGTGGCTAATTTGTTTATGGTTATAGAAAAAAAAAACAAAAGCGAAAGTGCTTTTAAACATAAAAATAATATTTTTTTCAAGAATTTCATAAATCAATTTGCATACAAAACAAATTTCTTTTCTTTACACAAGTCGTCATTCGTTTTGTGTATTGTATATGGTGTGGATTCCACAAAAATAAAAATATAAATTCCGCATTAGAAACTATATAGTGTTATTGAATTTATAGTGTCAATTTTATATTTTACATATATGGTTGGCACCTCAACCATTCTTTCTTTCATTTTCTCTTTTAACAATTTACGTTGACAAACTCTGTTGTGTACGTGCTGCGCGATTGCAATAACAAACATTTTGCAGAAAAACAGAAAACGATTTAAGTTAAAGGAAAACGAAACAGTAAATCAATTTAAAAAATTATATATAATTATGATAGATGATGTGATAATTTCTATTTTATAATATAATGCGGTAGAGTTATTTATAAGTGAGAAGAAAAAACAAGGATTTAACATTTAAGCTAGTTCCATTTAGCTTAAGACACCTCACCTCTAAAATACAGCTTATGAATGCAGGAACTTTTTCTTTAGCTGACGAAAGTCATTGCAAATGAAGTTATGTGAGCACAAAAATACTAATTGGATGCCAAGTCAGGTCTATAAAGCGGATGATCTACTTAGTAACTGCGTCCTGCGAGTCCTTAAGAAGTTACTTGTTTGAGCTTATATGTGAAAGCTTTGACATACCTATTAGAGCTTTTGCGTTTTTGGAATTGATTTATCTCACTACTAACAAACAGATTGTTCTAGTGCCGCTGTTGCTACATGCCCAAGTTTTATTTAAAAATAAAAGGCAACCATTCTTTCAATGTACTGCGAATGCAAATAAGTTTGTTGAATTTAGTAGTCGGGATTGGATTTGAAAAGATGACAAAAAAATACTTTTGTGTAATGAATTTCACTGTTATCGGTTTTATGTTCAATCTAGAATTGCTGTCTGTTTTGAACATAAAAGCAATAACATTGAAATTAATTACACAAAAAAATTTTTTCTTCGTCTTTTCAATTCCAATTGGATTCTGTGAGAACCCTGATTATGAAATTTGTCAAGCAAATTTTAACAGTCATTTTCAACACTTTATCTTCTATATTTTTTAAGAAACTTAACGAATATTTTACTCCTTTATTACTTTTCGTTTAAAGGAATAAGATCTATTTTCTTGGAATCCGCAAGGGTGTACAAACTGTTGTATATGCTACGATTTTTCAAAACTTATAAAATCATTGTCAAGCAGTACATCAACAACAATTCTATCGGTCCTGCTCTGCGAAAACAAATATTTAATCTTTTTTTTTAGAGTTTTCTGTTTTATATAATAAATAATTTCAAAAACATCCATGGAAACATTCCTTGTTTGAGCAAAGCCCTCGATTTAAATTTGCACGATTTGTAAACCTCTTTTAAAAAACATTAGCACATATTTCTTTAAATATAAAACACATAAAATACAACTAATCATAAACAAAAGTTTATAAAAATGCAAAGAAAAATCTAGCAAAAACTATTTTCAAAAATACTAAATAAATTACAAATAAACAAAGAAAAGTGCATAAAAGATGAAAAAAATAGTATAAACTATTAAAAATGTATTTATACATGAGTGGGAGAGGAGGTTGAAAATTATTCTGTGCAATTATAAAATTAGAAACAAAGAAAAAAATATATGAGGTAAATTCTTTGTAAAATGCCATAAAATAAATTTTTTGATAAATTTAAACGAGAATAGAAAGAGATTTTCGATTAATGTATTTATGTAAGCCATTTACTATTTATTTAGTGTGCCTTGTTGGTAGTAAAGGTCTCGGTATCTTTGCACTTCATTTTCCTTTCTACGTCTCTCACTAATGACGTATGAATCTGCAGAACTTAAACTGCGAATGAGAAGCAGAAAATGTGTGACCCAATTTAAAAAAGAAACTACTTTTATTTTTGTGTGTGTTTTTTTAAGCTTCAACATTTCATACGTAAATTTATCATTTGAATAAGAACGTCATTCAGGGAGCGAGTGGAGTGAGTAGACGTAAGTGTGCTGATATGACTTTAAAAGCAGAAAAGTATTATAAAGTGGAGAGTGCATTTTGTGATATATTTTTTTTATCATATACACTTTTACGATAACTTTTTATTGGTTGCGTTTTAGTGTTTGTGTACATGATACATGTGAGTTCCAAAAATCCATCGTCTGTTGTAGGTTGTTTGCACAACATGAAAATCATTGATAGTTTCTACGTACATTTTGGTGCCAAATGCATTTGCAAATATGTGTTAACATAAATACTTTTTCAAAATACATACATAAATATGTGTCCACATAAAATCCAAAGGCCCGTAAGCGATAAAATATTCAAATAATTCAAAAATTTCATAAAATTTCTGCAATTTTGCCTGAAATTGATTTTCTTTGTTCCGAGTATTGAACCTTATTAACAGTTCTAGCGGGTTTAGGCCAATTTTTGGATTTTTTCCCGATTTAAGCAGTCCTTTTTTTAATTTTGTTATTTTGCGCCTAAAAGATATCTTTGTGCGAGTTTTAAATATTACCTCAAGCATCGTACTCTGTTCATCATTTCGTGCGAACTGCTGTCAAAAATCCATATAAAAAAATTCATGCGAAATAATTGTAAAATAATTCATTTTGTGAAAATGTGCAAAATGTTTCTGGCAACATATTTTCCAACTTTGAAATAATTTGAGCATCACTTAATTCGCACGGAATTGAAAACAAGAGCTGATCAGATTCTACTTGGCATTGTGGTTTTAATTTTAAGTTTTTGCGCACAAATAATTAAAAATAGTGTAAATATAATATAAAATGAAAGTACCTTTTCCAGAATGTGGGTCTTCAAAGAGCTCCTCAAATATAAACATAGTTTTTATGGACATAACATAAACAATGTTGCGTTTTTCAAGACAACAAAACCGATCATTTTCTTCTAAATCGTGGCATTGTCAACGCGGATTGTCAAAATTTTTAAACAAAATAATCAATGTTGTTTACCATTTTTTATTATTTTATTAATTTAATTGTTTTATTAAAACAAAAAGCGCTTTGTTTTTTTAAACTAGATTCTAAAATTAAATAGTATTTAGTTCATAATGTTTACTGCCCCTCCTAGAGAAAACTAAAATGAGTACTCACGACCTATTGTATTTTAGGCTACGATATGTAATTATATATGTATTTATGTAGATGTATCTTTTTACAGTCGGAGTTAGTGCAATCCATCCAAAAAAACAACAGATGACACCATTCATGAAACTGTTGCCAGAGTGATCATTTTGGCATTCTTTCAATTAAATTTACCATTCTCAATTTTTATTAATTTTCAACTTTACGTTATAAAAATAACTTTAAAAAATTTGGAAGTTACTGATTTTATGTTGATTTTCGAAAATCGAGTTTTCATCAGATCTCAAATAGTATTCATGCTCGATCGTAATTAATTTTTTCTCTCAATCACGTGGTGATTAAGAGTGTATGAGTGGAATGTTTTCGTAATCGACATTTAATACGAATTATAAAAAAATATTTCGAAAATATAAATTTTTGTATTATTAACTTGACTGCAAGTCCTTAAAAAGGAATCGAGAAACGAAGTATTGAGAAATAATTCTGTTAACTTTACTTATTGTTTTCGTAAGTATTGTGATTAGCTTTTCATTACACTCACTTGAACGTCAGACAAAGAAAAGTAAATACGTTCATGAATGAAGTAATTTAATCACTACCTTGAATGGACCAATTTACTTAAATTTCCATGGAATATGAATCGATTAAATTTGGTAGACTTCGAAAATTTTCGACAAATATTTTTGGAAACAAAGTTGGAAGTACTCTGCCGCTGGATTCCAAAATATTGTAGCTAAATAAAGATTGCCGATTGCAGCAAATTAAATCAAAGTTAATTCATCGGTTCGAGAAACATCGTTTTTTTTTATTATGTACTTCCGAAATTCCTGTCGAATCAATCTTTCTTTTTTAATAGTGTTTTTTATTGCACAAATTACTTAAAAATCGAATCCTTTGACCTTGAAGTTAAAGAAAAGTTCGACAAATGACCTGGAAGGTTAACTGTTACTCATATTTGCCTTTTATTAGAAATATTCAATTGTTTGAATTATTAAGATAATCAGCAATGTCAGCAGTAAAGTAAAACTGATCTGAAATTTGTAAGTTTTATTTAATATTTATTTGGAACTCAAATTGAATACAGTTTTGGCATTTTTTAAGTTTTATCAAAACTGAAATTTTTTTAGATCAGGTCACACTGAAAATTACTAATAGCATTAACAACTACAACAACAGCAACTACACAAAAATCGTAAACATGTGAATGAAGTAAGTAATAAGAGAACGAACGAAGTCGTATTATTTCGCATCACATTCTAAACACATTCACTCTACCAATATTGTCAATGTTGCGTTTTTGATGAATGTCGATATTTGTCGAACGGTTTTTTTTTATTTTCTAAAACTTGTATAAGACTCAATAAATTTCTTTTTATTTGCATACGTGACTTTTTTGCCAGTGTGATGACAATATGTATGTATTATGATTCTATATATTTTTTCAAAAGGCAATCGTTCGATTCTACATGCTTGTTTGCGTGTAGTCACGTAAACCGACGTTTCTATTACGTTCTAACAAACTTATAATGTGATTCTACGGCTATAGAATATAATATTATTATTCTAGACTATAATATGATACAACAAACGTCTTAATGTTGTTCAACAACAGTAAATGAAGTAAATAAATGAACAACAACTTTTTAATTATGGTCACATCAATTAAGAATATACTTAATTTAGAGTAGACAGCATTCCAAGGTGCACAACGTCTTTAATCCCTTTTTCAAATACCCACAAATAAATAAGGCGAAGACTGTCGTGGGAATCGAACCTGCAACCTGTAGCCAGCAACATTGAAATTTTAATTAATTTATTAGTTTTTAACAATAATTGCACTTTTATGTTCAAAATAATATTTTTTTCGAATTTCACATATTAAATGAACCATTTAAAAACACAAATTTGATCATTAGTAACTTTTCGAAATCGTTCTATTGAAAAAGACTCGAATTAGAGAACATGAGGTATATATGAAATTTGAAATCAGTCATCATCATCATCAGTCACCTTTTCTTTACCAAGCTGCTTGACAACACTTGTATTACTATTAAAGTTAAGTGCGTCTTTAATGTGTTGTTTTTTATTATAGTTCAACTTTAGTATTCTCCAACTGTGCCGAATTGAATGCGTTTGTCAGTCTATGCGACTTCCAAGTAATTCTAGGTCTTTCTCTTGCTTAGTTTTCAACAAACGAAAACTGGTCGTATCAAAAATTCACACGATCTTTGTTTATTATATGTACCTATTTAAAATCAAAAAAAAAAAAACTTTTTTTATGTCATAATGCTTGGAGACATTTTCTACAGTAAATTTATCAGCATGGTACTGCAGATTTTTAAGAAACTCATTTTGTTTTCTCAAAGTTATATGAGCACGTTTATAAAGTTTCAAACTTTTTCATCATATAAAATTGAGTTGGTTATATTTACAAGAATAAAATGTATCAAATTAGAGAAAATGTGTTTTTCTTTTAATTTATATTCAAGCTGAAATTAAAGTTTTTTATTTTTACTTACTGTTTACATTTGGGGGTAATAACTAATGTAATGTGACGATAGTTTTTTTAATCTAAATTTATTATCGTACTTGGAAAATCAGGATAAAACGATGCAATGTTTTATTGCAAATTTTTAAAAACTATTTTTTTTTGTAAAATTGATGCATAAAAAAATTTAAAAGTACACTTGAAGAGAAATTTAAAAAAAAATATTGTTTTTATAATAACGTAAGCTCAGAACTTTTTTTAAATGATGTAAAGATGATAAAATTTGTCATATACTCGTACCTATTAGTGTCCGACCCAATAGTACGGTTCGGCAAAAAACTATGATCGGTTGATGTTCGGCATTCTGTAAAATGTTCGCCGAACACCGAAATTAGTATAAATTACAGTAGTTTTTCGATTTAACGGACCTAATTGATGTCAGGCTTGTTCGTTAAAGTTAATTTTTCGTTATAACCAGTACTGAATTAAAAATGAATAGTGTATTAGTGTAATGAATATTATATTTTATTTAAAACTCTAAATATGTACAGTATTTTTTTAATATTTTATTAAAATTATAGTAATTTAAAATAAATATTTCATTACAAATGTCCTTAAAGAAAATGAAAAATTCATAAAAACACTATAATACAAAAGTAATTTATTTTAAAAATTATTTAAGCTTGGTCTGTTTTCTTGGAATGGATGTCTTATTGAAACTCTCTTAAAACCATTTAATTTTTGCTACTAATATTGTTTTGCTAAGCCCATTTAATAAAAACTTCTAAGTGCTTAATGACATCTACTGTTTCATCAAGCTGTGCATCATTTTCAAATTTTTATCATTGAATTCATCATCTGGTAAAGATTTATTTTCAATGCAATAATAGGTATTCGCAATAATTCTTTGCATTCTTGGGCCGAATACAAATTTCTAGCCAAATCATATAAAAAAATTAACTGTTCCGAAAGAGAAATTAATAGGAGAAAAAGTGCAACAGTCATATAAGATGATAATTAATAATTAAAAAAATGACTTTTTAATTTATTAATCAAGCACTCTAATATGCATTATTTACTTCTTATAGAATCTATTTTGTTAATATGCACTTTTATAAGTAAATTTAATAACTTAAATGATTTCAGGAACATATAAAAATTCGACTTTGGCCGAACATCGGCTTCGGCATCTTCCAAAATAAAATGTTTTTTCTTAGGAGTCTTAATTTTTTTAAATGAATATAACACAAAAATTTATATTATTTCTGTTCGCTAAAAATTTAAGTTTCAAGTTCGGGTTCGCTCTGAAAAATCGTAAATTTATACGATAAAATACTAAAACATACAATATTCTCAAAAAACAATTTAAACCTTTTTAGCTTTCTTTTGTTCACAAAGTATGTATGTGCAGAAAATGATCTGTCTCATTTCTTTGCAAAAGCAAATTGGATAAACACACATGCATACTTTGTTTATTTTTAAACTTGCAACTAATACATGCAGGTGTAATAATTGTGCACGTATTAGAAGCAATTTCAAACGCTTATAGCTCCCAAAATACTTAGCCGATTTAAATAAAATTATGATTGTGCGGATCTATATAAAAGAAACTTTAAAAACATATAAATCTTTCCAAAACCGGTTCAGTATTACGGTCGTAAAAGGGATCTAACAAAACTTGTTTGCCTATTAATTATATATGTAAAAGATAGATATGCACATAATCTAAGATAATTTAAATTCGTATAAAAACATATGGAAATAAGAATTCAAGCCATGTGGTATGCTTTCGTCACAATGCAATTTATTTTTAAAAAGTTTAATATAATTTTATTTGTCTTTTAGATTCCCCGAAGATGATATTGTGTGAAGAGTATATTGTATAATAAAAATGATAGCGAAAAACATTATTTCTCGAAATTATTAACCATCTGACCTAAAGCCAAACAAACAAGAAATTTGTAAAAATGAAATTAAATCAAAACAATCGGAAAAAATACTGTTAAATGTCATGATTTTTAACCACAAAAGACCTTTTCAATTTCAAGTTATGAAAGGCAAAACTCAATATGAATTAGAGATGGGCGTGAATCACGCATGATCTCGCGTTATGAAGGCTGCATGAGCAGATTTTTTGCGTTATCGAAGAGTTTAGAAATGTAATTAGAAATATCTAAAATAAAAATCGTTAATTCTGAAAACAATTAAAAATATAAAGTCGCTAAGACCCCCCCCCCCTTCATGATAAATTTTGATAGTAAAAGAAAAATTTAATTTCGTTAATTTAATTAATTTATTTTTCAGATTTTTTCGTGAGCTTGCGTTGTTGTCGTAATTCTTTGTGTGGGTGCATGACTATGAGTGAAACGTTGCTCACAATGCCATCTCCAATAAGAATATGACTCATATATGTACATATATTTAAATACAAAAAAACACAAACAAGTATTAACAGACAGAATAAAGAAAAACTAGCAATAATAAAATGTTATATTTAATAAAAAAAACTATCGAGTTATGACAGCAAACAACTTGGAATTGTTTTTTTTATATATTATTTGTACGACTATAAATTGATTATAAAGTGCAATTGTGCACATTTACAATTACAAGAGCTCAAAAATGGAAAAAATCATAGAATTTAAATGAAGAAAAATATTATTCAATTAAAAATAAGTTTGAAAGAACAAAAGTGTACTGAAAACGGACATTGAAATTACGAATGGAACAAGGCTTGAATAATTGAATAAAAGTTAAAAGACTTTCAAAACGGAAAAAGATAATGAGAGAAAATCGTAAGAGAAAATTATAGATATAAACATAAAAAGATTAGAGCGAAAATAAGGTTTCTATCCAAAAAGTGCCGTCATAGAAAGTAATGAGCTTAAAATGAGGACGACGGTCTTAATACCACTACCATCTAATTAATTTATTTATTTAATTATAATTCAGCCAAATGGATTACAAATATCCTTGCAGTGTATAATCTTTGTCTAATAATACATTCATTAATTCCTTATTCTCTAAACACAATTTCAAATCCTTATGAGATAAAGGAAAATCTAAATTAATAATATTATTTAACTTATTTAAAATACTCAAAGCTCATAGCCAGGGCAAGTTTTTTATGCTTTTTGCATAAAATAAATGCATATTTTTAAAATTTTTCCCCAGAAAAGCATTTTTGATATAACTTGCATAAATTTGTATATTACGCAGGTTGGTAGCTCTTTTTAACGAAAATGCAAAATATGCATTTGCATATTTTTCCAATTTTTCCCCAGAAAAGCATATTTGATATAACTTGCATAAATTTGTATATTACGCAGGCTGGGAGCTCTTTTTAACGAAAATACAAAAAATGCATTTGCATATTTTTTAAAATTTTTCCCCAGAAAAGCATTTTTGATATAACTTGCATAAATTTGTATATTACGCAGGCTGGCAGCTCTTTTTAACGAAAATGCAAAATATGCATTTGCATATTTTTCCAATTTTTCCCCAGAAAAGCATTTTTGATATAACTTGCATAAATTTGCATATTACGGATGTTGGCAGCTCTTTTTAACAAAAATGCAAAATATGCATTTGCACATTTTTCCAATTTTTCCCCAGAAAAGCATTTTTGATATAACTTGCATAAATTTGTATATTACGCAGGCTGGCAGCTCTTTTAAACGAAAATGCAAAATATGCATTTGCATATTTTTCCAATTTTTCCCCAGAAAAGCATTTTTGATATAACTTGCATAAATTTGCATATTACGCATGTTGGCAGCTCTTTTTAACAAAAATACAAAAAATGCCTATTTTTCCAATTTTTCCCCAGAAAAGCATTTTTGATATAACTTGCATAAATTTGCATATTACGCAGGTTGGCAGCTCTTTTTAACGAAAATTGGTTGTGGTAATTAACGAAACTCCGTATATGATCTCCGTAATGCGATCATTAAAAATCCTTTACCCCGAAAATGTTGCAGGTTACAAGTCTGGCTCATGGGTTGCATGGAATTGCAGATTTTGTTCGCTTACATTTTGCAATTTTAACTCACTTGTTGCAAATTGCAAAGCCGTATTTCTTTATGTAGAACTGCATACATACAAGGGATGTAGTTTCTTTTCCAAATAAACTTATTCAGGCATGTTCTACAAAAGTTGTGAAACTGAAATATGAAAAGTAAACTTTTCATTTTTGATGTTCTGGAAAAGTAGAATATATTTGTGTTGAATATTGAAATTCAAATGTACAAAAAAAGAACGCAGAACATAAAAAATTTAAACTGAAGTGATTTCAATTGAATTCCACTTCAAAGTGGATTGTAGAACATACCGGATCGTCTTAATTAATTTTCAGACGACCTCTCGTATCAATTTAATGCATTCTATGAGGCCAAGTATGATCAATCCCCCAAAAAGCCCTGTACCACCAGATGGGGATCTTTGTTAAAGACTGTTATATATTATTGCGACATTTTTATAGAAATAAGCAGCGTTTTAAAGGAGCTTTCTGATGATGAGGAAGAGTCGATATGTAATGACAAGGCTTCATTTAAGAATTCATCGGTAAAAACAGATTTAGTATAAAGTAATTAAAGATAATTTTGAATGTATTTGCCACAGTATAATCAAATATTGGAATACAAAGGACTTCCTTTACATGAAAGTTTATCCGTCATAGAAGACATAAAAGAAAAACTTCAAAATATTAAGAAGAAAGTATTTATTAAAAAACTTAAAGTATATAATCGATATGTTGGCCTGCAAAAGTTGGCCAAGATTAAAAATAACATATAAAATAACATTGACTGACGTATTTTCAATATATTCGACCGTTCTGTGCGACCATCGAAGATCCTTTCAATTCGAAAACTTGAACAAATATCCGATTATACTTTGTAATAAACATTTTTTTAAATAAAACTGATTAAAAATTATTAGTCTGTATTTTTTTGTGTGCATATTTTAGTACATTTTTTAATTTTTTTTAAGAACATTTACATGCATATTTTAATAATTTTAGTGCATATTTAAACTTGCCCTGCTCATAACATATGCTGATTCATTGCGAAATTAGTATTGTGTAGGTACAAAAAAAATATTATGAGACCTGAGAGATCTAAAAGGTATTCAAAAGCAAATCAAATTAAATAGATATTCACAGTCAGTGATATCATTGATTAAATTAAAATCAAACAAACAAGATTGAAGTGTTCTTCTCAGGTAAAGTGGCTTTAAGCCCAAAAGCAGGCAATGAGCATAATTTGAAGGTGATGATAAATCCACAAGATTACCACGAAGAGCGAATTTCACAAAATTTTTTTTTTGAATTCTCACAATTCTATTTACATGGACAGCATAGAACAGGCTCCATACAAACGAACATTATTCTAATTTAGAACGAACAAAAGCACTATATAACATTTTCAATGTCAAGGATCTAAACATTCCTTGCAGTTTCTTCTAATAAATACACACGCAGAATACATATACATATAATATCGATGGGACTTGAAATTGAACTCACAATCAAGCAATATGCCAAGATCTAAAATTTTAGTGACAACTTTAAAATTTTCACCAACCAATTTATATTGGGAAGCCCTGTGATTATGTAAAAAAGTCATTTGGTAACATTTATTTATATTTGTAGGCAAATAAAAAAACTAAAGACTAAAGTTGTATTTCACACCTAAACCTTAAATAGTAGCTTAATAAGAACTTAATAAAGTTCCACTAAAAAGTTAATTACGGAATACATTAAAGCTTAAATTTAATAAAGATTGTATAAATGTCTACGGTTAGGACGTACATATGAACTCTAATTTTAAACTTACATTGCATTATAAGATTGAAATAAATAAATAAATAAATAAATAAATTAAAGCTTAATTAACAAGGATCGATCTAATATTTGTCTGAACTCCATCCAGAAAACTAAGATTTAACCTGAACATTTAACCAAAGGATTTCATTACACCCCCCTCATTATTTAAATATTTTACAAATGTATGTATTTATTACCTTAAGTTTCTGTTTTTTCTTGCATTTGTACTCAAAATACAAAAATTCTTTCTATACGTACAGACTACATGCTTGCCATTTTTTAAGTAAAAAAAAATATTATTTCATAGATTAAAAGGAATAAAAAGAATATACTAAAAGCAAAGAAAAATTTTATTGAATGACTAAATGAGGGGCTAGCAAACTGGCTGCTTGGTAGTTATACCGGCCGACTTGTAACACTATAAAAGTCATGACTTTGTTCAGCAAGAATAATAATTGCTGAGGCACAAAAAAACAACATTCTTGCAACAACATACAGAAACAAAAAATTCATGCAACTCAGCCAACCAAACAAAAAGCCGTATAGACAACAACTAACCAACCTACGAACAAACCCAAGCAGTCATCGTCACAGTTAAGCCACATCCAAAGGCGGACGGACGGATATCGCACACTCAAAAAGGAATTCTAAACCTTTAGCAAAAAGGTTGCAAAAAGACAAAAGAAGAAGGAAAAAAACAACTCACAACTGCAAATATTTTTCGTATGTACTTGTATATTGTTGGTGTACTATAAGATACGTTGTGTTTACTAAAACTAAGCCTGTGTAATAGTACAAGATAGTGTTTGGCCGTGGTGGTATATATTACAAAAGTCATCTTTGTTCGACTTGTATTATATCGTTGATGTGGTGACTCATTCACTGAAAGGGATTCACTTTATCACAAATTTAGCACTACTACGATTGCACAAATAATAACAAAACGTGTTTTGAAAAAGAAGCAAGAGATCTAAACCATACCAATCGACCCGATGAAGATGAAAACAAAACATTTGCCATGAAGAAAAAAAGAAGGGATTCCAAGCGGTTACTGAAAATGGCTTCAGTAAATGCAACTCAAAATAACGTAATAATAAAAAAGAACCTGTTTTAAAATCGATAATTTTTGAAATTGCACATTTGCAGTAAACTTTTAAGGATGCCAGTCTGAAGGATTTTTTCTCCAATATGAAGGATTTTTTATTTTGATTACTTGAGAATATTTTTTAGAGACAAGATTAATAGGTTTTATAATCATAGTAGAATTGCAAAATCTGATTTATCATTTGCGTAACGATTTAATAATTCATAGCACACGAACAATTTGTCTGATGTCACAAAAAATCTGAAACTTTAGCAGACAATCTTTAAGCAATTATCGTTTCCGTTTTCTGAACTTTTTTATCAGCTTCTTCTGCCTATTTCTTATTTTAAAGTATTCTTCAGACATTTAACACAATAGTCTGCCCATTTTCTGAACTATTTTATAAACTCCCAGCAAAAGTATAATCGGAGAAGTTTGATAATTTTGTGATACTATTTGAGATTTTTATACGACATTAATATGAATTGCGGTGAAAATCTCCGACATCTCTAAAATATTTCTAATTTTATGTCCGATAATAATATGACAGGTCGTAAAAAATTATCACATAAATTTGGAACGTTTTCTGACTTTTTTCCAGATATTTTTTAGACATGCCGGAAATTATTATTATTTTACACATATCGTGAAAGTTTAGAGAATGTCCTCAGAAAAAGACTTCGGTCCGCTTGTTAACCACTCATACAATTAATATTCGATGCCTTTTCTGGTCGAGTTCGGATACGAATTCGGCAAAAATTGTTCTCTGGATAAACTAAATACGTTCAAGGTACTTTTGGTATTTGTTCTATTGGTTTTAGTGGATGGTTAAACATATGGCCAGCATATCATATTGTTTACTTGTAAAAACGTTTAATACTACAGATTGTAGGCAATAAAGTTGATACGTTTTTGCATAGATAATTTTTTATACTTAAAAAAAATATTTTCTATAAACAAATTTGGTTACAATTGTACTAATTTATATCAATTGTTAAACGGAATCTATTCAGAACGGAAATTTATTCTGTAACAAATTTTATACAATATTTTTTTTTAATAAATTTTTCATAAGAAATTTTTCCACCAAAAAATTTTTGACAAATTTTCCATAAGAATTTTTTTTATAAATTTACCTTAACGATTTTTTTAAATTTTCTATATAAAATTACGATATGCATTTTGTATTTTTAAATTTTGTGATGCATTTTCTATTTTGAATTTTTGCGATAAATTTTATATAAGAAATTTCGTTGAAAATATTAATGTGAGAATGAAAATTCCTGAATTTTTTTTCAATTACACATATGTTTATATATTTGTATATGAACCGTATTAACTACTAAGCACTTGCTCGCTCAGAACAATTGGATATTGATTCGCTATAGGTAAACGAAGAACGTATTTTTACAAAATTACTTCCCAGCATCTTAAAGGATCGACATTATTTGAAACCCATTTTTACGTCAAATATTTCACGATAGTTTTTCTAATAAAAGTATGACAAGTATTTTGGAAACTAAGTCGAGTATCGTCATCTTCACAGTTACTTTCACTCGTATTCATTGTGTCTCTCAAAGATAGACGCACGTTTATTTCTTACGAAATTTTCGGTTGCATCTTTTCTGATACGATTCCAATTTGAATATGATTGGCTTCTTCAAGCAATTCCAAAATGATTAGCTCTTTCGTATTTTTAGGCAATTTGACTTTATGCATCTTATGCATTTGATTTAATGAAAAGATTCATTAATTCTTTGCACACGCTGCACAATGTTTTAATTCAGAACATCATTGATAATCAAGCGAGTTTTAATTGGCTGAACACTAGCTATTACTCTCCCTTGGGATATGTTGAAAACGAAATCGCTTGTGTGAATAGTTTATTGCCTAAATTTTACGTATCGAAAATTCCGGGTGCCCACAGGGGCTAATTTTATTTTTATTATTTTTTTATTATTTTATATACCTTTTTTCCGTTTCTTTTAGTTCTACGTCTAGTTTTTAAGTCCATTCTTTTTTATATAACTGATATGTATTGTGCCGGGAGCAAGCACTTAATTTACAAAAATTGTTATTATATATATATATTCACAAATTGATAAGATTGTTACTGTCTAACATTAATACCATTTTATCAAAACATTATAGATTTAAGTTTTATTTATAATACTATTTTTAATTATTTACTTTGTAATGTTTGTTGTTGAAGTCTCAAATAAACTTAACTTGACTTTATGTTCTGTATCAATGAAAGTTGATCATATCATTTTCTAGAACTCAAAATTAGGATATGAGCCGATGTTTGAAAATTACTGCATTTTTACCAATTAATTCATCGGATGAATTAAAATCATTCAGAATAATTTGTGGTCAAGATAAAATAGATTGTGAAAAATTAATTTTAAGCTAAGAAAAATTAAGGAAACTGACCTAAATTAAAACAGTGAAAGCCCCGGCACTGGTGAGGCTGAAGATTTCGTTCAAGGTCGACGAAATGATATCATTCATTTATTAATGTGCGTGAAATAAAACCTAAGGCTTAAACTTATTTAAAATTTACCTGGAAAACAGATTGCAAATCATAAAAGGGAATGGAATCACCTATTAGAAATTGTTTTGCATTTCTAAAGATATCAATTTTGGATGCTTTTTTCTTTATAATATATGCATGTAAATAATTATAGACTATAGATATATATAATACAGAGGCTACAAATCCAGAATAACTTATAATGCAAATAAATTATGTTGGGGATGTGCAGCCAGCCGTACAGTCTAAGAATTTCTGAAGAAATCTATATGGCCAGAGTAAGAACATCGCAGATTATTTTAGAAGGGACTGGCAAATATAAAATGCAAATAATCGGGCCTGTTCTGTAAATCACATGATTTAATAAAATAGTTGTGACTTATTGCTTGATTTTTCTTGTTTATTTTTTGCGTGTTTGACATTTAAAATATAACACTTTATTCAATTTTCGAATGCTACAAATCGGGAGATTTTAAAAACACTATCTTTACTGTTATTAATTTTTGGAAATCATGTGATTTGAACTTCTGCGATTTAAAGAGGGGCAAATAAATTTATATTTAAAAGAAAATGTGTAAATTTGTTTAAAAAAAATCAAATTTTTACCGATTTTAATTCATAATTTTAAATAATATAAATTTTTCCTCAAAGTATTTTAAATATGTAATAATAGTTTTCTGTGATAATAATTGTAAGAAAGTTTGGTTTTAAAATAATTTTTAATTTGACTTTGTTTTTGTTTGTTTTTTTTTGTATTTTATTTTTTTATAGTGTGGAAAACATAAGTATATTTAATTATAAATTAAAATGAAGATTAAATATTGATTAAAAAACATTCCTGAGAAAGTTGGGAATTTCCAACGAAACGTAGGATGAAAAATAAATAATCTTTTATTTTTACATATCATGACCTTAAAAGCCCAATAAAGAGAAAATTACAAATTAAAACAAAGAAAGGTCAACAATATTCAAAAATGTAATAATGTTATTAGGTATTTTTCAGTCCGCATTTTTCACTATGGAATTCGACATTTGCAGTAATAAAAGTCGGAAGACACAGGCTAAAAAAATAATTAAAATAAATAAACTTAATCTAAATTGGAGTGATCATAAATATTTTTGAAAATTTTACTCGTGTATATAAAATTCTGGTGTCACGGTGTTTGTGTTTGAACTTCTCGGAAACGGTTTTACCGATTTTTATGAATTTTTTAATATTTATTTGGTAGATATGAGAATAGGTCGTAAAGTATATTTCAAATCGACTTTTGGTTTGTGGGCCGAGGGGAATGGCACAATCAAATTTAAATATTTTACAACAAATTTTCGCAATACAAAACTACATTTTTGCTGAAATTTCAAACAGATATTGCAAGAAACCTGGGCAATTCCGTGGGATATTTTTCGATGAACTACAGCCACTTCTACGCCCATTTCCTTCATATATCTAAAATTGCTATTTAACCAAATTCGTTCTACATATATAAAAATGTTAATCTTATAAATATATTCCCTTTATACTTGAGGTTTTATCCTCGAAAATTGACTAAGTATAAGTTTAATTGATCACTACTTCTTCTATGACCATCTTTACACCCATTTTTTTTAAATATTTAAAGTTCGGTATGTGCATAGTTGGGCAATATACATGGTTTGCGGTATTTAAAATACAAAATACAAAATACTTCCATTTATTGTACGTATTTCAAATATAAATTACAAAATACTTCCACGTCATTCATGTATGTATTTAAAATACAAAATACACCATTTTTATTCAAACCAAAAAATACATTAGCTAAAACTAATCAACAAAACAATTGTTTCCTTTTATAAATGTCAGATTTTTTAATGCAGCATCAGCCACTGCTTTTAGTTGGAGAATAAATAAAACCTGCTGAAGAAAATAATCTTTCTAAAGGTCCTGATGAGCACAAACTTGTATTAAATTCTATGAACACTCTTTTTATATTTGTATAGCTATCAAGAGTCATAATGTCTTTGGTCTTGTCACTGAGGAAACTGACAAATTCCAACTCCAAATTTGATGTCCTAGATTCACCATCATCCCTATCTACGAAAACAACAAAATCATCGTCGTTTGTAAACTATGTTTTTAAAATACAAAATACAAAATACTTGCACGTCATGTTTTTGAAATACAAATACTAATACTGGATATATGAAACTTCATTTCTCAACGGATCTAGTAGAAAATTTTAAAATATAATGTACGCAACCTGGACAATGCAGTAAAACTATTTTTAGTGGACCATGCCCACTTATACGCCCACTTTTTCTCATATATGTATCTAAAATTTATATTTATTATAATTGACTGCACATAAAAATTTTACATTTACAATACATTTTTCGTCATTTTTCAACTAACAACCAAAATTTTCACTAGAAATATATACATAATTTATGTGACAAAACAACGTTTGACGAGTCACCTAGTATTATATAAAAAAACACTTTGAATTGCTGATCAAAAAAGCAGATAGAAATTTAAAAAATAGTCAGCAAAATATATAATTTAATATTGCAGACGTTCATATCGATACATAGACAAGTTGCGCTAAAATTCAAATTGAATATTTGTATTCGCGAATAGTACAGCAGATATTCTTATTCGCAACTATTTAAAAATTTATATTCTTTACATCGCTAGTATGTATTGTTAGACACACATATGTACATACACATATACAAGCATATTTAAGTTTGTTAAAAATTTCTAGGATTTTTTCTTGAGCCACCAAAAACTCCAAAAAGGTTCCACAACGGGTTATAAGCAAATCTAAGGGTGTTTTTCGTTTTGAAGGAATAGTTCTCCATATTCCAATAACAGGCATAAAAACACACAGAAAAAGAATAATAAAATAATAAATAGTATTTATACTTACAATACTCCTGAACACCGAGTACACACAAATGATCCAATAGTCATGTTGACATAAGTTGGACCTTTCTGGCCGCAATCAAAACATTGCCGATTACCACCGCCAGTAGTTATTAGTTCGCGCAAGGCTTCAAGATATTTATCATCTTGTTTTTTACGTACCATGGCCATGTTTTGAGTAATGTTGTGTTTCTTGCTGGTAAAGTTATTTAGAGCTGATGGCGGCGCAATTGGGGTAAAACGTTTTGTATCCTCAACTGAGGATGAAGGCAATTGAGGTAACAGTGACGAAGAAGTTAAAGGTGATTTTGTTGTTGAACTCTTTGGCGACCTAGCAAACGAGTTGGAATTTTCGTTCTTATTCGATTTGAATTTGTTACTGCGATTCGAGAACGAGCCGTTTTGCTGGATGTAATTGAAATCGTCGTCACTAGCAGAAGCGGTACCAAAAAATTCCGTATCGGGTGGAGGAGAGGGATCACGATTAGTTCGATATGTATCCGTTTTGTTGAATTTCGTATTTGTAGGATAAATAAAAACGAACTGAATTTTGCTGGATTTGGTTTTCTCTCGGCCCTGTTAAATTTTATAAATGCTTTCTACTATAATTTATTTGTTTTACACACTTTCAAAAAACTCAAATAACACCAACAAATAATTATAAAATTAACCAAACCAATTAAGAGATGGATGCAATTTCTGTTATTTATTTGGCGCCACCAATTGGATGGAACAAAAAATGGAGAAAAACTATTTCAGCAAAAACAACTAACACAAGAAAATAAGGTAAAGGCCACTCTTAGTAGAATCTAATTTTTTGTTGTTTTTCTTTTTTTTTTTTGCTCTATAATAATTGCACAATTGCAACACACTTTACAAAACAAATAAGTATGTACAAAAAATATATTTATGCAACTGCAATAGATTTTACTTTTCGTTTTTTCTACAATCTCACTTTGCAAAATTTTTCGTTAACTAAAAAGGAAAGCTTTTGTTTATAATTTACACATTTTAATTGTTGCCCGTTAAATTTTCTTTGTTAATTGCGTTTCTATTTTATAATGAAAATTTTCACTGGCACACAGATTTTCTTTCACACATACAACCTCAAAAAAAACGGATAATCAGACGAAAACCAACCGCAATGATGAGAGAATTTTGCTCAACTGAGAAATTTTTTTAATTTTGAATGATAACTCCAAAGCTCGAAAACTGTTATTACAACGGCCTCAGATGTCAAATTATTCAGGTATGGAAAGTTCAATCAAATGGTATCGAACTGATAACAGAATACAAGCAAATTCATAATAGGTAGACTCGCCTCAGTTCGCTTTGAAAAATAACTGCTTTCTTTGTCAAAATCAACATCAAACACTATATATATATCAAACATGAAAAAATTTTCTCAAACAAAACAGTTCAAAATGCGTGGCTGCAACAGAAACGAAATGTGTAAGAAACAACTGAGTCACAAAAACAAACAATCTAATGCATATGTATTGTACGTAAACCAAGAAAATAAAGTGGAAAATAATCACCTGGTAAATGAATTCGTCTTGGTTCAGTTATAGTGAATAAGGATACAATAATTTCAGACAAGAAAAACGAATCAACATAAATATATCAAGTGTAGACCCTATGTATTTTTTTTTTTTTTTTTTTTTTTTAAAGAACAAACAAAAACTGCGAAACCATTTTGGCTTGTCTGCAGAAACACCCAGGGTCTAGGCAGGAATCGAACCTGCGACCCCCGACTAATAGTCTAGTACGCTATCTACTAGTCTACGGGGCTCCCCTAGAAGCAGTACACACACACCTCTATAGAAATATACGAAAATATTATCATCTCAAGAGCTAAGTGAACAAGATAAGCAGATATATAAAATTTAATGTAAGTTGAAAACCGACGACGACGAATAGCTCAGCATATACATCTGGCATTGACGAATCGAAATTTTCGAATTTCGATAAAACTGCTAATGAAAAAATCGTATAAAGCTGTTGTCTACACCTAAGAAAGTGCATCGATTTGAGCACGAAAATTCGAACACCTAGAACAAATTATTCTTAGGTCATTAGAAACATACAATAAAGCTAATGACACAGTTAAGATATTCTAAGGGAATTTGGTTCTAAAGTTTGTGTTTAAACGTTTTTTTTTTTCTTTACTTAAAAAAAATATGAAACTTTACTTAAAAATATTTTTATACTAATCGAACTTAGGAGTTACACGATCAAGTTTTGTTTATTAAGTTTCAATATAAGTTTCACACTTTTTTACTAATGCACTCATACTTTTAAAACTTGATACGAACTTGCTTTTGAAATTGTCTTTCCATCGAGTATTTCAATTTACTGTCAAGAAAACATTTTTTGGTTTGTTTTTTACATATATGCAAAACTACTAATTAAAATCAAATAATCAAATATGTTTGTGAATAAAATTAACGAGTGTAATCATGTTTTTTGATGTATAGAGCAACCATTTGAAGCTGTTTCCTTGACGACATATAGAAAAATGAAATTGTTTTAAAATTGCCTACGTCACAGCTATCAATTTAAATGAATTTTAATAAGCAGTACGTGTGAAAAACATGAAAGAAAAACTTTAGCGTGTGGCTGCATGGGAAGTTGTTGAAAATATGTTTAAATACTACAAAAATATAATATTTTGTTTAATCTTTAATAGAAATAAATCAATTTTAAATAAATCGGCTAGTAATCGAAAAACTAGAGAACGAAAAACTAAGAACAAAGCACACATCAATTTATCAATTAAAAAGAAACTAAGTAGATGATCCGTAGCAGAACAGAACGTACAAACTAATTCTGCCTAAAATTTGTCTAACACACGATTTACACGATTTTGTGACGTCTTTTTTCCTTAATTCCCTTATTTAGTTTCTACCAAAAATTCCTTACATTCATTTGATTGTTTTTTTGCATGTCTAATTTTTTCAATTTTCTTTTGTAAGATTGAAAATTCTATCAAATCTATATACAACATAACATCAAAAACTTTCATTTGAGTAAAGAGAAACATGAAAGAAAACCATGAAAACAGAAATCGTGTAATTTTTTCTACCCCCGTTCATCACTCCACCGCTCGCTAACAAACCAAATAAGGACGAAAAATTTGACGTCATAAAGTGCATCATGTGAATCGAGAACATAAAATCTAAGCTGAAAGTCTGGCTCCTTTAAAAATGTCTATAGTACAGAGCTGTTATTGATTGTAAAATTCCATAAATCTGACACTTCAGAAAATAAACAACACATATTAATTAATTTTTTAGAAAAAAAATGTGCATTTCAAATGAAAATACATGTGGTTTTATGAAACAGTTTGCAATAACTATAAATGGTCAAGAAACTGAATTTGTATTTCAACCGTTTGCCAACAAATGGTTTCTATTAATCACTCAATATGGGAAAGTGCCAAATCTATACAGCGTTAAATTTGATTTACAGCGCAATGATGGTGTTCCCGCGGCCATGCAAGGACCGGTTGAACATCCCCAATTTCATATGTCGGTGCCTATAACAATAACCTGCAATTTTGGCGCGGATAAAGATGAAATTCGCAGCGGAATACAATATTTAGTTAACAAATCAAAGCTGAGTACCTGCCCGACAGAATTCATAATAGGCCTTGGGTTAAAACAAATAGATGGCAAAAATCTTAAAGAAGTGGCCCAAGCCCTAGACGAAATAATTGTATAATATTGAAGCTTATTTTTTGAAAAAATGATACTTTTTTATTGTCTTAAAATAAATTTGTACATTAAAACCTGTACAAAACGTTTAAAACATGGTTATTAACTTTGTCCCAAGTGAGACATATTTTACACTTCACTCTCTTGTAGATAGGAAAATAAAAAAGCAGCATTTAGTCGTGTTCCATTCTGTCAACTTAATCGAAGAGAGCGAAACCCATATCGTCATCAGATTCCTCGGGTTCTTCTTCCTTCTTTTTCTCTTCTTTCTTGGCTTCAGCGGCAGGTGCTGCTTCAGCTACGGCAGCAGCACCAGCAGCGGGACCACCAGCTCCAACACCGGAACCAATGTTGGTTATCAAATCCTTAACGTTGATACCTTCCAAAGCCTTGGAGAATAATCCGGGCCAGTAAGGTTCAACCTCAACATTGGCAGCCTTCAAGATGGTAGAGATTTTATCACCCTAAAAAACAAAACATGTGAAATTAATCAAAAGAAACCTTTTCTAGCCAAATCACAAGCAAAACTTTACATTAACAAAAAAGATTCCAACGATTTTCGCAGATTCTTGTTAACAACGCAAAATTAGATTTAAACACTTACAGTAACGGCAATATCGTCATCAACCAAGATGAGGGAGGCGTAGACGCAAGCGAGTTCAGCTTTGGTAGACATGTTTAGTTTTATTTAATAGTTGGTGCAAGTTGCCAAAAATTAAAAGTAAATTTTATTAAAAAATTTGGCCTTAGCTCGAATTCGAGAACAAACACACTTGACAGAATCCTATACCGGAAAGAAAGAAAACAAGTGAGACGAAAATCAAAGCGAAGTTGGCTGCGAGCATGACTTAATAAACAAGGTAACCTCGTAAATACAAAAATAAACATAAACATTATCTGTGTCCAATAAGCCCAATACATAATATATTTTGTGTACGTTTTTTCATACTCAGTTTGACATTCAGGTAAGATCATTTTTCGAGGTGATTTGCTTCAACGAGTTTACCTTGTTTATAAAACCATGGCTGCAAGATACAATAAGCCGTCAAAAAATACAACACTGAATATGGTACTACAGCATGCATCTTTGTACATAAATTGAAGAAAACTTCGAGCAAATTAAACGCCAATGAAGTGATTTTTTGCAATTAAAAAAATCTATACAACTTGAAATGTTTTTAATATAGTTATTAACTTTGGAACAAATCTAGTTTACGGAAGTAGCTCCAAATAAAAAAAAAATTATTTTGGGTGATAGAAAATTGAATTTTAAGAGAAAAATATTAAGTAAAAAAATTGGCGGCGACGCTTATTTTCAGAGTTATGGACCTACAAAATTTTTCACATCTTATACAATTTTCTTGATAAATTTTTAATTCAATATAACAATATGGGTATCATATGAAAACTTGTTAAAATTAATAAAGAATAAGCATTTAAAAAATAAAATTAACCTATTTAGAGCCGGAAGAAGAGTCAGGGAGTGACTCTGATAGTTAGTTTTTTTTTTATTTTATATTTGTTATTTTTGTTAAATATTACTTAATTTTAATTTTCGTTGAAAATAAATAACAAAAAATTTAAATAATTTGCACATTAATATCTTCTAATTTGCCGGCCTTCGGCCGGGCTCAAGGATTTCATCCTCTATGGTATAACAAATACTGGCTTCGCTTACTTAACACTTTCTATATAGCCGGCCTTCGGCCGGGCTCAAGGATTTCATCGTCTTTGGTATAACAAACACCGGCTTCGCTTACTAAAGACTTTCTATATAGCCGGCCTTCGGCCGGGCTCAAGGATTTTATACTCTGTGGTATAACAAACACCGGCTTCGCTTACCAAAGATCACCATGTCATAGACATTTTTACAAGCTTTCCAATGATACCAATATCGACCACATTAATTCACAAATACTATCCACCATCACACTTATATATTAAAACTTTATGGGTCCGTAACTCCGAAAATATGGGTCGCCGCCAATTTTTTTATTTAATATTTTTTTCTTAAAATTCAATTTTCTATCACCCAAAATAATTTTTTTTTTATTTAGAGCTACTTCCGTAAACTAGATTTAAGCCTTAACTTTTAGTATCCCAGATATTTTTCCAATTTAATTTCAAAAATCTTTTTCTTATTATTTATTAAATTTATTCTTCGAGATATGACTCAATATCTTATATCAAATATTTTCAAAAAGTTTCAAAACCTATATGCTGAGGGTTTTCAGTAAGTCTATATATGTTTAGAGACCTTAAACCATATTCTCTTATAAGATAAGAGGCTTGAAACTTTTAAAGAATATGGTTTAAGATCTACTGATGATTTGGCTTAAGCAGATATGATATGCGTGTATATAGACAAGCTAAAAACCCTCAACAAACAAAATTCACTGCATTTCGGCCGCTATAGAAAAATATTACAATGAGCGTACTTATTCGTAACCATTTTATATATACCGTGTGTGGATTTAAAAACTCTGTTCATGAATTGAAAAATTTTGTCGTGCGAAGAAAAATTTGTTTAAAAAGCACTAATGCGCATATGCCTAATTTACACGCTTATTTCATTGTTATGCCAGATGATCAAACTTTTGCCAAAATCTAAAAGTGATCGGAACACTTATGTTAATTTTGTATAAACACTTGTATGAATATATAAAACTTTATTAGTCTGAACATTTTAAAAAGTAAACTCAAAAAGAAAGGAAAAAATCGCCACAAACTAAGAACGTGATAACAAAAGCATATGAAAAACAGAGCTGTCTTACAAATAATGTAAACAAAACTGGCGCACTTTCTGTTTTTTTTTTTAATTTAACATTTTACCTCAAAAGTGTAGGGATATGTCCGAAGAAGCTGAAATTAAAAGCGAAATTATAAATGATTTCAAAACAAGTGATACCGTTGCAGAAGAAAAATTTGATCCAGCTGTAGATAAAATCACATCATTAAAAAGATTGGGACCTTTTATATCCTCCAAAGACAATGCTCGTAATACAGTGTATTTTTCGAATATACCCCAGGCGTGTAAAGATGAGCCTTGCATGCTGGGTGTAGATGAAGCCGGTCGTGGACCCGTTTTAGGGCCTATGGTGTACGGTATAGCATTTTGTCCTCTAACAAGTAAACAGGCATTAACTGACTTAGGCTGTGCAGATTCCAAACAATTGACGGAAGGAAAACGAGACATCATTTTTGATGACATAAACACCAAGGAGTTTGCCAACACATGCATTGGCTGGGCTGTAGAAATTATTTCTCCTAATGTCATAAGCACTAGTATGTTCAAAAGATCAAAGTGTTCGCTAAACGAAGTTTCTATGACTTCTGCTATTGGTCTTATCCATGCGGCCGTCGACCAAGGTGTTAACATAGCTGAGGTTTATGTGGATACAGTTGGGCCGCCGGAAAAATACCAAGACAAGCTTCAAAAAATTTTTCCCCAATTCAAAATCACTGTAGCAAAAAAAGCCGATTCCACTTATCCTATTGTATCAGCTGCTAGTATATGTGCTAAGGTTAGCCGTGACCATGCTCTTAAGGTGTGGGTTTTCCGCGAAGGTATTGAAGTCAAAGATAATAATTTTGGTAGTGGCTATCCCGGTGATCCAGTAACAAAACGTTTTCTTTCTGAAAATATTGATTTGGTATTTGGATTTCCTCGTTTAGTTCGTTTCAGTTGGTCGACGGCTGAAAATGCTTTAGCGGATAAGGCATACGAAGTTGAATTCGATGAGCCCGATACAGATAAACCCAAATATGCTGGCACAACGTTAACTAAATTCTTTAAAGGTACCACTAAAACGGGAGAGATTAAAAGAAAGCCGTGTCGTTTGCTGAAAGAACGATTTTTAGACAACTGTCTAGATTTTTAAAATTAATTTTGAGTTAGTTTAGTTGTAAGATTCGATTAAATATTTCATTAATAAATCAATAAAAAGAATATGCAACAGTGTGTCGAACATTTAATTACAGTGATACCTTTTATTAACGCTATCTTGTATCAGAAAAAGCATTTGGCGAGGCTAACTCGGGTTTAGACATTAAGATGCGCTGTGCAACCATACAAAGATATATTAGAATAACAAAGAACTGGATTTTATTGCATTTTTTTGTTATAAATTTAATTTTATATTTTTTGTTTCTCTAAGACTTGGACTTTTTCGATAACCAAAATTCACCATAAGATTTTCGGCGAAAATACGCCAATTGATAAGCGTGATGAATTTTATTTGTCTTGTGGAATAGTATTAAATTTGTATGTAAGTTTATTAAACTTAACCAATTTCGTTAAACATTTAGCTTAAAAAAAGTTTTGATAGCATAAAATAAGCTAATAAATTTCGTTTTCAGAATATTATTTAAAAGCAACTCTGTTACTTTTAATTAGGCCTTTAAAAGCAAACTTGGACGACCACATTGAAATTTGAAACATAAGTTTTTACAATTTTACGGATAAGGTAATGTAAAAAATTAAAAATTTAGATTTCTTTGTATCTTAAAAAAAGAAGATAATTCTAACACTTTAACTTAAATGCTACGAAATGTACCATTTGCTAATATTACAAAAAATCAATATTTTATTCAGACACCAATTAAAAGAATCCATCTCTGGGTAGAGCAATGCAAACTGATGAGGACAATGGTACGGATCAAAATTTTCTTAGATCTAGCACGAATACGCTGCCATCGGAAGCACTAGCTCCCACCTTGGTGCCTTTGGAATTCCAACAAACTTCAAATATACCGCCTGTACCCTTGTAACTATGTACCAACTGTCCCGATTGGGTACTCCAAATGTGTACGCATTTATCAAAGCTACCTGACGCCAAATACTTGCCATCGGGTGAGAAAGCCACGGAATAAACTGGCTCTGTATGTTTCGTCAAAGTGTGTATACACATGCCTCTGTCTACATCCCACAAACGTACTGTAGAGTCAAAAGATGCGGATGCTAAAAGCAAATTAGTATTAGGATTTTGTGTTCCCGGACCTGTAGGCGACCATTTTATTGTATAAATTTCCTTTGAATGCGCCTGCAAATCATGGCAGCATTTGTCTCTACTCATGCACCAAATTTTTAAAGTCATATCATCCGAACACGAAGCTAACAATTTACCCTGTGGGCACCACTTTATTGCATTAACTTCGTTGGTGTGGCCCTTAAACGTTTTAATGGGTACTTCCGAACCTAAACGGCACACATGAATGCGTTGATCTGTACTACAAGAAGCAAATGAATTATTTGTTTGCCAATCAACATCAAGTGCTGGAGCGTTGTGGAATGAAAATTGTTGTGTACATTGTCCAGTTGATGCATCCCAAATAATTGTAGTTTTGTCGACACCAGCAGAAAGTATGTAGTTACCACGCTTATTCCATTTTAATGCAAATATTGGACCCTTGTGTTGACCCAATGTAGATGCTAATCGACCATCAGTTTTCCAAATACGGGCAAATCCATCATAACTGCCAGTTGCTAAAAGAGTGCCGTCACACTATAAAAAGGACAATTAATTTGATATCACACATTTTCTTAAGTCAACACTTACATTCCAATCCAAAGAAGTAACATCTTTATTACTTGGTACCTCTGCTCCCCCTTTTTGTATACAATGACGCAAGACCAATTGGTTAGGAGAACTCATTGCATCAGACATATCCCAAATACGAGCAGTGCTATCTCCCGAGCCACTAGCTAATAAATCTCGTGATGGATTCCATGCGCAAATAAAAACTTCACTTTCATGACCTCTTAGTACTGTGGCTTTTGATGCTGGTATTTCAATATCAGAATCAATTTCCATTGCTTCAACGTTGCCAGTACTAGCTGCTCCACCAGTGCCAGATGCAGTCGCACTGCTTGTAACAGTTTGAGCTGATGTGGGTGCAGATGCTGCATTGGTGCCGGGTGCTGAACCGGAGCCACCAGCGGAACCTGTTTGCGCAGCTGTTGTAGGAGTAGCAGTGCCAGAAGAGCTTGTAGCTCCTCCAGCAGCACCGGCAGATGCTGCATCAGTGGATGTCGTGTTACTAGAACTACCATTTGTGGATGATGAAGAAGCCGCATCATCAGCATTGGTCGCTGTAGATGCGCTTGCTGCGGAATCTATTTTTTTATCGTCTGAAACGCTGGCTGCTGTAGTATTTGTAGCTGTTCCTCCTGTAGTGTTTGTACTAGCTGGGGTGGTTCCCGTACTGGTAGAAGATTGGGCTGCATTATTATCCGCTTCAGTGCTTTCACCAGCTGTATTAGAATTAGACGCCGATCCAGCTACATTTGTTGAAGAGCCAGTACCTGTTGTATTTCCTTCCGCTTTTACTTCCGATTTCACATTTGATGCAGAATTATTTCCGGATGAACCCCCGCCACTCCCAGCATTTGAATTATCACCATTTCCAGCTTTTCCAGGTTCTGTTTTAACTATGGTTGGCTTAGCTTCAGGCATTACAGCATCTATTAGACTAAGACTTTCTATAGCTCTGACGGACATACCGTCTTCTCCCAGCGACAATTCGACCTCTGTGTATAATAACCCCTTTTGTAGGATTGTCAATAAGGCAGCAGGTGGAACAAGAGCTCCATTTATATTACTCTGTGATATATGTGATTCAATGCCAAACACAAAAGCAGAGTGTGTGAATCCTACAATTTTTTCATACAATCAGTTTTACATATTTGGAAAACCTTTATAGAAATAGAGCTTACCAGATTCTTGCAAGTATCTGTAAACCAAAAAGTTTACTTCGTCACTCGAAAAACTCATTTTAGCCACTTTAAAAACTAAATTAATTCGATATTTTATAAATTTAAAATTTTCATGCAGTTTTTATTTAAATTATTTTCTGTAATCTCCTTATATTCTTTTTGACTCCCGCTCACACTCAGATGTGTTCTCACCACTTGTACCGCTTTTTGTAAAACTTTACTTTTGACTTACTATAATATAAAGTATTTTTATAATAATTTATTCCTTTAAAGAAGTAGTCATTATGCAAAATATTTTAAGGACTTTGTAACAATTAAAGGCTTTTAATATGCCTGCTTTGAATTACAAATAGTTTGTTTTCTCCTTTTTAGCACAATACTCAAGTAACGCAATATGGCGTTTTGGTGGACTTGTAATGGTTGGAATTTATAGTATTAAATACATTGAGAAAATTTTTTAAAAATAATTTCTACAAAACATTTTTGTATATAAAATTGCAAATTTCATATCCATTTACATACTGGAATTGGTGATATTCATATATAATTATTCTTAAGTCTTCCATTCTATTGGTGTTAATAATATAAAAAATAAAAGCTGGTAATAGGGCCATACTCGGCTTACCGAATCTTATATATCCTTCACCATGTGCAACCGTAAGACATATAGGGTCATAAAGTGTTATAAGATTAGAAAAATACGTCGGATTTCAACTATATCTCAGTCATTCATTGATTGATTTTCATTAGCCTAAGTCTTGTGACAAACTTATTTGCTAATTAATTGTTATTTTAATTCTTAAACGATTTTTCATCCTGAGGAAGTTACACAAAGGACTAACGAAATACCAATTAGAAACTTATTATGTTGTCCATTTATATTCTATGTACTATTCTGATTCTTAACAATAAAATGTTAAAGGCAGTCCGCCAAAAAACAAGTGTATCCAAGATTAGGTGCTTCCTTCCTGCGCTACCAGTGTCAACTACCTCCAGAAAGTAAGAACTCCTAAGATAGAGTCTTTATTATTCCCACTATTATTATCTTTACAAACAATTTCACGATGTAATTGAAAACTCCGACAAAACCGGAGCGCGATACAGTTAGGCGAGGTAGACCGCTAACACGTGCGAGAGTGAGACTCAAAACATTGGTTGAAACTGGCATTAGCTAATTAATTTGCTATTGTCAAAAGTAGTGCTTCTGTATACGGAAACAAATTTGAAATCATGAAATAATTTTGGAAAAAATCGTTGTTGTAGGGGTGCGATTACGTGATATTTAACTACTTATAACCGGCATTTTCTTCTGCATAGATGTAAAAATTGTATGAAATATGCTACCATATATTGCATTAGTGTTCTAACTAAAAAATACTTTGAACTTGTCACTCTGCATTCGTATGTGTTGTACGAGTGGAGAAAAGTCAAACGTAAGAAAAATCAATATAATTTTTCGCTGTATGCTGTGTAAAGGATTTTCAGCCAAATAATTTCAATAAAATAATATTTTACAAGTAAATTTTGCGAGCTAAGTGTAAAAAATTGGACATAGTAAATGAACGATTACTGACCAAATAAAGAAAAACGCTAAAATATATAGGAAATTGCAACGCCCATCTCGAGGTATTACACAAAAACGGTAGAAGGCACCATATATACAATATATGAGAACAAAAAAAGCATTGAAAATTTCTGTTTCGCGGAAGAAAAAGGCTTCTATATATAATTAATTTAGAAAGTTTGTTTGCATTTGTATGAAAACTAATAATTTGGACAAATTAAACAAAAATTGTAAAATCAATAGGCAAATACCTACAATCTTAAAATTTGGCAAAAAAGAAAACCAGATTTTTAAGTAAGCAGTTTTAATATGCATGTACATATATATACATTGTTTGTATGCGTGTTCATATGAGGGTAAATACAAAACTGGCAATAATTTGTGAAAAAAGTGTGTAAAGTTCTCATCGTTTTTGTTAAAAGTAAACCATATACATATATATTTTAAAATATTTAATTATATGTTTAGTGTAATTTCTTTTTTGGCTTGTATTCGTTATCTATTTTCTAGTCTGTAAAAAATATAAATAAGATGTGACGTTGACAATGCTATTTGACAAACTGTTTTATCTGCGTAAGGCAACGAACGTAACTATTGTGAAATAGAAGAATGCAAAAAAGAAAACAAACGCAATTGAATTTCAAATGTTTTATTTTTTATATGTGTGCATAATATATTTTTATTTTATGTAAAGTGCCGGTTAACAAAGTTTTGTATTAATCTACGTTATCTATTTTTTAATCCAACAATATGTAATATCGTGAATTTTTTTCCATTTGGCACATATTTACATAAATTTGTCTTGTGAGTGTTAATTGTGTTCGTTTTATGTGACAGAGTTGGTTTTCTTATTATGATGATTAAGCAGAGTTGTTTGCCAACAAAAGGTCATGAAATTTTTCTATCGTCATCCCACAAAAAACTATTTTTTTAATTTATTGATTATTAGTTCATTTTCTGCTTAAACCATTGTATTTAGAATATAGAGTAAATATAAACTCAATATAGGCATACTTGTACATAGACTAATACAAGGAATCGAATTCGTCCAAGTTTTGTTTCTCTTTTTGTAAAATATTTTTACTAAATTTAATCTTTGCTTTCTTATTCACATGTCTTTTAAATAATATTCACTATTTAAAAGAGGTTTCCCTTGTTTTCTTCTGATTGTACGTTTTATTTATTTTCTTCATGAACATACTTATTTTTGAATTACACATCTAGTCACCCTATCCCCATATTACACGTACAGGCATGAATTAATGGAGTAGTCGGGACAAAAACCATAAGTATATCAAATCTATATTTCGATTAGCCAGTTGAAGACTCCATTTGATAGATTGTAAAGGTAGGTAGGTATTAGGGCTGGTGTGAGGTAAAACCCACATTCTCATCCAGAGAACAATAAGGTCCATTGTGCTGCCTTTATGTACAGGGAAGGAAAAAGACATCCCCTGGGACATTGACATAGAATGTTTTCTACTGTCTCCAGCTGCTCAGGGTCCTCACACAACTCGCATATATCCGACAAGTCGGATCCTATCCTCACCGCCATCCTGAAAATCAGACATTGGTACCTATCATGATTCTAACGCAGGCCTTAATTATGCCTAGGAACGAATCCGAATGGGACTTACTAAGCAGTGGCCATAACGCACGCGATACCGGCAGTCCGTTCGTTTCCTTCAGGCCCTGTTCTGATCCCTCCAAAAAGGAAGCCTATCGGAGGTCTAACCGCATCTAAACAGGCCTGATCCTCCATTTCTGAGCCCAGATTTGCTAACTCATCAGCTATTTCATTTAGATAGAAGGTTAATTCGACTAGGAGGTCTTAATGCCTACCACCCACGCAGCATCCATATGTAAGAATGGGTCTAAGCACCGATGCATATAGCCATCCAACTACTGTAGGCCGGAGTTCCCAGCTCCTAGCTATCGATGATCTGCAAGCGTAGTAGGCATTAAGACCCCTTTTAAGTCTCTCCTTAGTATTTCTTTTCCAGGACAGCTTGTTGTCTAGAAATATTGTAAAAGTTCAAATGAATAACATGGACTTTTAACTAAAAATTTTGTTTTGATAAGCTACAACTAATTAGTTTATAACAAAGATTATGATTATGATAAATAATTTTCTGAAAAACAGGTTTGAGATATTTTCGTGTGGACCCTAGAACTTTGATACGGGTCCTCAATTCATAACCGTTCTACTAGGGTATTCAAACGAGGAACCTTTATTTGGTTTTTCGACTAATTTTTGGATTAACGATTAAATCCGTTAATATTATGAAGTTGAGAGTATTGTTTTTGTCTCGTCAGTCTGTGCTGATGATTTAAATTTACTAGATCCATCTTGGGTAGCACGTTATCGCATAGGGTCCCTCCCCAATTTATAAAAGATCGTAAAAAGCTAGGATTACAAGAACTTGGAATTTCCTCTCCATAAAACTAAGATTTTAATGTAGTCTGTAGATCTATTTCATATTTATTTTTGAGTAGATTATGAATCATATTTGGCCTTTAACGGTTGATAGTTAAAATTTTAACTAGATAAATTTTTTACTTATTTTCATTGTTTCAGTCTATGGACAAAAAAATCCTTATATACAATTGGTTACAAAAACACATACAAACTAATAGTTATAAATGTTAAATATAAAATAATTATGGATTAAAAAAAAGAAAAAACTAACTATACATAATTAAAAAATAAAATTAGAATTATACATTATATCAAAAAAAAAACAAAATAAAAAACAAACATTTTTTAAACAACAATTTCGATTTCTTTCACCGAGAACTGGATCACTCAGTTCTCATCAGGTCCCTGAAAGGAACGTATAGATACATATATCCGAATATATGTTGTATGTATCTGCACCCTCCCCATTCGGTTCAGTGATAAAATCAATCAAACGAATTTATCCTTTTTATTTTACAGCCCGTATTTGACGCGTATTTGGTCCAGAGACCCCGTTCTTTTTTCAGAGAGATATAGTAGACAACAGTTGGTTACCACACTCCCTCTCATACATTTTTTTAAACCACATAACCTCTATTGAAGTGTGTGTACAAAATATCGTATTCGTCTAAAACCCTTCCAAGCAATGAATTCAGTAGAATCAACTTTGTATTTCTTTACATTAATTTAACATTTGCACTATGTATGTACATATATCTATACATGTGTATGTGTGTAACTCTGAAATGAATTGGTTTTGTTAAATAAGAAATAAAATAAATCACTTGAGTCAATTTAGAGTAACTAACGTCCACGTTCAATTTCTCGTCATTCTGTTCTTCCTTTTCTTAAATTTCTTTGTTGTGTATGATTTCTGTAGCGTAAATATTTGTTGTTGTTTTCGTTTGCACCATTCATGTAGCAAGTGATAAGAAAATTTTAAATGAAAAATTCTGTTATAGAGATTTGGTTGCTTGCTTTTTTTGAAATATACATACATACGTATATATGTATGCATGTACTCTCTCGTATTTACTTATTTAAGAATGTATTTTATTTTTTTAATCCATTAAAAAATATATTAAAAAAAAATGATAAAAATAAAACGAAGCAAAATAAAGCATAAAAAATCAACAGTTCGGAAGAAACAACGCCTCTAGGTCAAACAAAAATAAAATTCGAAATAATTGCAAATTTTATGTTTTTATAATAAAATAATTTGAAGAAAATTGATCAAGGAAAGCAATACAAACGTTAGTTGTAATATTTCAAGACGACAATTAAATATGCACACATACATATATATATATATATATGTTTGTATTTATGTCTGTATTAATATTTGAAATTACTTTTTTTAATACAATTTTATGTATTTTTAATATAATTTTTTTTTTAATCAACAGGTCATCTTCTTCAATATAAAACACTAATATAATTGAAAGAACAACGTCAACACCTCCTTTGTACAGGTCAGGTGGCAAATAGCCGAACTCTGCAATTTTAAAATAAAAATCTGTTCAATACAAGTGATTAATATTAATATATTCTGGTGAATTTCCGGTTTGGAAAAAGACAAAATCAGCTACACACTCACACATTCACAAAGCAAAAGATAGTTTCAACAATAAAAACAACTTGTTGCTTCTATTGTACTATTTGTTATTGGTGCTGCTCTTACTATATTATTCTGCTGTCGATGCTGCTTAATTGCTGTTAAAACCATTGATTGGAACAATATTTAAATTTCATTTATTAAGCGTTTTCTTCTGTATTTATTAGTATATACATCTTGTGACTAATTTAAATAATTTAAACTCTCCCCTAAACAAGGAGAGTTTAAACAAGAAAAAAATCTTAAAAAGCTTTTAGCGTACGTTTTTTCTTCGTAAGCAGTTTTTTGCTAAACCTTAAAAATTAATAAACTAACTACTATGGCACCTGTAAGGGGAGATGGCATGCGTGGTCTTGCTGTTTTTATATCGGACATAAGGAACTGTAAGTATATTTGACTATTACACAGTTGTATTAATTTGATTACTCTTTCGCCAGTAATTATTTCTTAATAAGGGAATTATATGAAGGTATTGATGTTTTCGGGCTATATTTATTTCTATAAGACAGTTTGTATTTTGAGTTGTTGCTCAATTGGTAGTTTATTTTAAGAAACAACACAAAATAATACTCTATTGTAAAGCAGCTTCATTCTAAGAAAACGAAAAAGTTGCAGGGAATTGAAGTTATTTTATTGTAATTGAATTAAGCATTTATTAAATAATAGGGGCGTAATAATATAAATATGTGTCTAAATCGTTGTATAATTTGTCTTCTGCACCATTTTCATTTTTTGTTGTGTATTTTTTGTTATTATTATTGGCGCTAGAATATTCAATTATGATCATTTTATTGTTGACATCTGTTGGATTCTAGATTTAATTTTTAGCCACATGCATATATATACTATGTATTTATGTATTTCTATACAAAACCGATGTATGGAAATTAAACTCACTATTTACTTGCATTTTACATTTTAGTAGATTACAAAATATCGTTTATAATTTTTTTTTTCAAAGAAATGATACATGTTTGTTAACCATGCTAATATTGTAGTTAATTATAAGCGAAATGTAAGTTTTTGTTTTTTACTTTTTTGCTATTGAAACGAAAAATACACTCGTTTGAGATTAAAATTGTGCTAATAAATTAGCATTAGAAATAAATATGCCACCGGGATAGAACATTGCTAAAAATGTTATATACATATGTATAATGAAAGCAACCGGTTTTAATGTACACATTAACTTTATAAAATCGTTTGTTAATAATGCCACTAGTCTTTTTATCACATGTAATATTATAATGTAATATACTTACATATATAAAACTTTCTACCGAGTAGAACTATCAATATTTTTATGTTGAGTTAAATGATAGGAAATAACAAACATGCAACTGATAAGAAACTACTTTATGTGCTAAACATCGATATTAAAAAGTGACGCATTTACGGGTACATAGTTTGAAAATCATAGATGGTTAAACCTCAACAGAAAGAAATTTGAATATTGTATATATTTTCTAATATCTTCTGCTCATAAAATCTTGGGGCGAACTATGGTATTATTCGATATTCATCGAAATTTCCATTTCAATTGTATTGAAGTTTGCATCAATATTGACTGCCGTAACTTACCTAATATTTTACTTGATATGAGTATGTTATATTTTCATTAAAAGCGTTTGTAACTATACGGGTCTATTCTGTAAATTAGATCGATTTAAATCGATTCAATATGAGAAAACTAATTCCACTAATATCTAAATTTGTACAACTCTGTTGTAGTTTTCTATTTTGCAGAGCTAAAATATATCTGAAATATATATCGACTCGATTTACAGTACACACCCGTCGCAGTTTTATGACCAAAAATGTTTCGGTTTATCAAATATAAAATAAATGTGTATATGTATATATATTATTCATCAAACATGCAAAAATGCATAGATTTTATTATGAGCGAAAACACTCGTATATAATTTTGAAATTCGGCAACAAGCGAAAATGCATTGTATTTATGAATCATCGGAAAATCATAAAATTTCAAGTTCGAATTTATTTATAAACTATAGATAAATGGAGTAACCAAAACCAAGCTATTTAAAGTTTTATATTATTTTATAATTTCTAAGTTTGAAAAAAGGTACGCACAATTATTAAACAAAACTTTTATTTTATTTAAAATCTACTGATTACTGAAGAAAGAAAAACATTTTTCCTTTTAAAACGATTCGACACAAATACTATCTGCATACACCTCAGTAAAGTAAAAAAACAAATCATATTTTCCGTAATTTATTTTTAGGTAAAAGTAAAGAGGCGGAAGTAAAACGTATTAATAAGGAATTGGCTAATATACGTAGTAAATTTAAAGGAGACAAAACGTTAGATGGCTATCAAAAAAAGAAATATGTGTGTAAGCTTCTATTTATATTTCTACTGGGTCACGATATTGATTTTGGTCATATGGAAGCGGTCAATTTATTATCATCGAATAAATATTCGGAAAAGCAAATTGTAAGTTAATTACATAGTATACATATCATAAATAAAAATAGAAATACAAATGTTGCTCCTGCTGAATTTTTAGGGCTATTTGTTCATTTCGGTATTGGTTAATACGAACAGCGATTTAATCCGTTTGATTATACAATCAATCAAAAATGACTTACAATCCCGTAATCCTGTACATGTTAATTTGGCATTGCAGTGTATTGCCAATATTGGCAGTCGCGATATGGCTGAATCGTTTTCCAATGAAATACCAAAGTTATTGGTATCGGGGTAAGCAACAGTAAACATTGTATAATACTTAGCAAAGTTATGATATTGAACCTTTTGTTTGTAACTTTTTAGTGACACTATGGACGTTGTAAAACAATCCGCTGCTCTTTGTCTTTTGCGACTATTCCGATCAAGCCCGGACATTATACCAGGTGGCGAGTGGACTTCTCGCATTATACATTTGTTAAATGATCAACATATGGGCGTTGTGACTGCTGCTACGTCCCTAATAGATGCATTAGTTAAACGCAATCCGGAGGAATACAAGGGCTGCGTTAATTTAGCCGTTTCCCGTTTGTCACGCATTGTAACGGCAAGCTATACAGATTTACAGGATTATACATATTACTTTGTGCCAGCCCCCTGGTTGTCGGTTAAACTATTGCGCTTGTTACAAAATTACAATCCCGTTACTGAAGAACCTGGAGTACGAGCTCGTTTAAATGAAACTTTAGAGACCATTTTGAATAAGGCCCAAGAACCGCCAAAAAGCAAAAAGGTACAACACTCAAATGCCAAGAATGCTGTGCTGTTCGAAGCTATCAATTTAATAATTCACAGTGATAGTGAGCCTAATTTGTTAGTGCGTGCTTGTAATCAATTGGGCCAATTTTTGAGTAATCGTGAGACCAACTTACGTTATTTGGCCTTAGAATCTATGTGTCATTTGGCTACTTCGGAGTTTTCACACGAAGAAGTTAAAAAACATCAAGAGGTGGTAATTTTATCAATGAAGGTATGCTTATCTCTATGAATTACATGTTTAGGAGATGCAACTAAGTGGTGTATTTTTTTTAAGATGGAAAAAGATGTTTCTGTGCGTCAGATGGCTGTTGATTTGCTGTATGCCATGTGTGATCGCAGTAATGCAGAGGAAATTGTACAGGAAATGCTAAATTATTTAGAAACAGCTGATTACTCTATTCGAGAAGAAATGGTACTAAAAGTGGCGATTTTAGCTGAAAAATATGCAACCGATTTTACATGGTTTGTAAGCAAATTTAAATGAAAAATAAAAAATCTGTAAAATAAATGTTTTTAGGTATGTTGACGTCATCCTTAATCTTATACGTATTGCTGGCGATTATGTCTCGGAAGAGGTATGGTATCGTGTCATACAAATAGTTATAAACCGCGAAGAAGTTCAGGGTTATGCTGCTAAGACTGTTTTTGAAGCCCTCCAAGCTCCTGCTTGCCACGAGAATATGGTAAAGGTAGGCGGCTATATCTTGGGTGAATTTGGTAATTTAATCGCTGGCGATTCACGTTCCGCTCCACTTGTACAATTTAAACTTCTACACTCGAAATACCATTTATGTTCACCAATGACTAGAGCTCTGTTATTATCAACGTATATTAAATTTATAAATCTGTTCCCCGAGATACGTACCAACATACAGGAAGTATTCCGTCAGCATAGCAATTTGCGTTCGGCCGATGCTGAGCTTCAACAGAGAGCCAGTGAATATTTACAATTGAGTATTGTGGCATCCACAGATGTGCTGGCTACAGTTTTGGAAGAAATGCCCTCATTTCCGGAAAGGGAAAGTTCTATATTGGCAGTGTTGAAGAAGAAGAAACCTGGTCGGGTACCAGAAAATGAAATACGTGAATCGAAGAGTCCAGCACCAGCTGCTGTACAAAATAATACACATGGCGCTACCAATCACAAGTAATAACTTTATTTCTTACCGCCTAAAAAATCCTTAACTTTTATTTTTTACTTGCTGCAGAGTAAACAGCAATGCTAACACAGATTTATTGGGTTTGAGCACACCACCAGCAAATAATACCGCTAATAATAGCGGCACTTTAATAGACGTTCTAGGCGATATTTATGGCAGCACCAACAATAACACCGCTATATATAATACCAAAAAGTTCCTATTCAAGAACAATGGTGTTTTATTCGAAAACGAAATGTTACAAATTGGTGTTAAAAGTGAATTTCGCCAGAATTTAGGACGTCTTGGCTTATTCTACGGCAATAAGACTCAAATTCCTTTAACGGTAAACAAAAATGGGCATTCTGATTTATATAAATTACTAAATATATTTTTGCAGAACTTTACACCAGTTTTACAATGGGATGCTGAGAACGCTTTAAAGCTGAATGTTCAAATGAAACCGGTTGAACCCACCTTAGAAGCTGGTGCTCAAATCCAGCAGTTATTGACCGCCGAATGTATAGAAGATTATTTAGATGCTCCAACAATTGAGGTGAATTTCCGTTATAATGGTGTGCAGCAAAAGTTCAGCATTAAGATGCCTTTAACAATAAACAAATTCTTTGAACCAACAGAAATGAATGCTGATTCATTCTTTGCTAGATGGAAAAACTTAAGCGGGTGAGCTTTAAAAAAAAATCAATTTTACATATTTGAAGTAAAAATTAAGAAAAATATCAGAAGATCTTTCGAAATGTTCATATACACGCAACCTTAAATGGGAAATAATGACCACAATCCGGTTCAAAGAACCGAATGTTAGAACAACAAAACATTCGAGAAATGTTCAATTTCACTCCAGACAGACACTTTTGTTGAAATAATTTTTTAATGCTTATAGGAAAAAATGAATTCTGCTAAATTGTTTATACTTTGCCCGAGTTCAATCTGTCAGTGTAAAGCACACATAACCCTACACTGAAAAATAAAAGGTCGTTGTGTTGCCCGCTGCCAAATGAAATTGACAACTCTCAGTTGCTAGCTGTCAACTGTAATATCGTTTTCCAACTGAGGTTGGGCTTGGAGTTTTTGTGGGATACATACACATACATATTTGGTGCTCACATGCATATTAATATCATTGAAACGGGAGATTGTAAAAAATTTTTTTTAATTTCTATTACTTCATAGTTTAAAGGGCTCACAATATCTCTGTAAAATCGGGCTTTAGAGGGTTAAGGTTTGGCGTTTTTTAAGAATAGAAAATATTATTTAAAAATAATAGTAAATTTTGATAACCATTTAAACTTTTTTTATGCCAGCGAACAACAAAGAGCTCAAAAGGTATTTAAAGCTCAACAACCCTTAGATTTACCTGGTGCTCGTAATAAACTCATGGGTTTTGGTATGCAATTGCTGGAAAGTGTTGATCCTAATCCAGATAATATGGTGTGCGCGGGAATTATACATACTCAAACTCAACAAGTGGGTTGTTTACTCAGATTAGAACCCAATAAACAGGCACAGGTTAGTAAAAATTATACAATGATTATTGTTTAAATTTGTTTTTTAATAAACTAAAATTGCACATTTAAAAAAATTAATAGATGTTCCGTTTAACAATACGTGCCAGCAAGGAAAGTGTGACACGTGAAATGTGCGATTTGCTTACAGACCAATTTTAAATAAATTAATATATACACACATACACACTATTGTTAGAGAAATGAAAACTGCAAACAACAAGAGAGGAAAATGCAACGACATTTCTATATTATTAACATATAAAACCAAGCAAGAACAACAATAAATAAATCATTAAATAAATTTAAAGAAAAAAGTAGTTAAACTAAACAAAAGGGCATAATAAAAATTTTACTAAAATAAATAAGAAAATAATTATTAAATAAATAAATAATTAATCTTAAATAAACATTAAGCTTGCATTCATTTTCGATGACAAAGATACGATTCCAAACTATATGAACTAAATTTCCCGAAAAATAACAAAACCTGAATATAATTCTAGCACAATCCTTTGTAACCAACTAACACCCAGACTCTGTTATTTACTTATACATAAACTACTATTTCCAACAAAAAAAATATATATACATACATACATATATATATATATACACACACACACACATATATATATATATATATATATATATATATATATATATATATATATATATATATAATTAAATCAAATTCGTATAAATAAATACCCATTGCAATGAAAATATATTATTAATAAATTTAAAAAGAATAAAAAATGATATAATTTACATAAGATTCGCATTAAAACCCACAAAATTTATCGAAATCTAAAACTATATAGTTTATATATACATTATAATGAAAAGGTAACTTCAATAAGATCACTTAAAATATAAATACTGTAAAATATAACTATAACTATAATGTATATGTTAAATAAATTAAAGCAAACTTTAATTTAAAATAACCACAGACTAACAGAGATTTTTTGAACAGAACTAAATAATGCATTGTTTTTAATAAATGTAAAAAATTAAATGTTAATTCCAAGAATTTACATCAAGACTATCTTAAATATGAATTAAACTAACTTATATATAAAAAAAATATATACATAATTCCAAATACGTGTTTAAAAATCCAAAAATTCTAAAATTTTAAGATAAATAAGGCTCAAAACATTGCGCAATAAATATTCTAATAAAATGTTTAAAAAGATTTAAAAAATTTAAAGTTTCTAAACTGTTGCTGCTTAAGATGCCTTAGCAAAAAAAAAAAAATTGTTAAGAAATTACTACACTCTCTTTTAATTCAGCTAAACTTTGCGATATTTACATTTTTAGTTGGTTTATCCTGCTAAGCTTATTTAGTGAATTAAAACTAGATATGGGATAGTAAGTAACTTCTCACTTAAGTTCACGAGCAAAAAGTATTTCCAAATGACAGCAGTTGCAATCACCTTACTAGAATGACAATCAAGAGTTAAATTCATATGTAGTGCTTTTTATATTGAGCTACTCGCACTCAGTTTTAGAATTGATTTTCCTAATGATTGTTATCTATTTGCTTCTGCTGGAGCCCTATGATGTTAAAATGCAAACGGTTGTTTAAGAAACGTATTGTATGTATTGTATGTATTTCAAATGCAAAAAGTTTTTATCCATTTCCAAACTTTTCAAAGTCTTTGGAAGTAAAGAATTAAATGTGTTGAGTTTAAATAAAATACTTATTAAAAAATAATAGAGAAAATCATTTAAACTACACTAATATCAATTAAATATAAAAAAAGTTTTCTTTTTTGAATTCTTTGAATAATGTTCAGTTTTTCTGAAATGCTAAAAATCTATGTAATTGTTATTTTTATAGTTTACCAAAATAAAATAAACAATCCGGTATGTGATGGATATCGATCGATTTAAAATCAAGCAATTAAAAAAATGATTACTGTTTTCGACATTTACGACTTTATTCGAACTTCAATTCCATCCGATAGATTTCTGTTACATACATGAATATTAATTAAAAGAATATATAGCAATAAAAGAGAAAAACAATGTTAAAAATACAAAGTTACCCCCAAAACAAATTAAAACGATTCCGAAAATAAATTTTTAAATATACATATACATAACTATGTATAATTTTTCCAATAAAATAATAAAGAAAATCTCATTAGGCGAATAATAATTAAAAAAGGGGCGAAAACAAAGAGTACTCCTAAAGATGTTTACAAGTAAACACTAATATTCCCATTTGTTAAACAAAAAAAAATATATATATATATATTAAAAAGAAAATATTTCTTATTTGTTAAATACACATTACGCAATAATTTAAAGTGTATTGTAACTGTTGTAATAAAAACAATTTTTTAAAACATATTTAAATATTATTTTTTTATTATTTAAAAAAAATTCCATTTTATATTATTTTTTGCTTTTTTACAAAACATAAATATTTGTATATGCAGTTATAAAAACTAAAAACAATAAAAAATCTCAAAAAATAATGAATTATTGTATTTTGCAGAAAAAATACAATAAATAAATAGTATTAAAACCATATAAATCGTTTAGTTTCTTTATGTATAATTTTTTAATGATCGATTAATTGTCTAAAAAAGTTTGTTATCAAATAAATAAAATATATATAAATACTATACATAAACACAACACATTATTTAGTGTCATATATTATGAAGGTAAAAATATAAAAAAAGAAAATTTAAAATAAAGATAATTAAAAATATTATTTAAGAGATCGGAGTTTAAATTTTAAAGACAGTTTTATCTCCTGATAATTTTAAATCTATTAACTAACATGAGGAGCAGAGTTCAGAATTTATAATGAAAATTGTTTAAAAAAAACAACGTAAAAATTGCAAAGGAAAATATCTTTTAAATCATTGATTTGTTGGCGAAATGTTATAAATAGAAATAATGGACGAAGACCTAAACTTGGAAGCGAAAGGTATATTCCCCCAAATCATAGATTGGTTTGTTTATTACATCTTGGGTGTAGTGATAACCTCGTGAGCTGGATCGTGTCTAAAAAATGTCTTCTTTTGTTTTCTCCTAAAACAAAACATAAAACTTAGCACACCATTTTAAAGGTTTTAAAAGCTGCGTCAAAATATACGCTTAAATTTACTGGTTGTTTCAGGAAAAACTAAAGAATCACCCTTATTCCAGTTGTCTACATGAATACAAAACGATATTGTTTTGCCTTGTTTACTTCAAATTGTAATTCCAGTTGTCGTTATCAGATATTATCGATGACTGTCAACATATAATTTGTATTCTACAAGAAAATTTGACGGCGATATTGTTTTGAAACGACTTTGAATTTGTCGTCGTCATTTTTCATAACGACTTGACTTTATACCTAAACTGAAAAATGGAAAAAACTGAAAAAATTTTAAATAACAACTGCAACTGAGTTGCAGAAGAATCCCTCTCTTGCGGTGGCATTTTGCAGAGGCACTCTTGCAAGTAATTTTATAGGGAAGAAATCGTGCAACAAAATCTTTTTAGCATTTTTTTTAACTTGATGTTGTACCTTTTATTATTTTTAATTTCTTTTTATGCAAAGTTGATTTCTTTAATATGATTTGCAAAATATAATTTTGGATAAATTATACTTAATAAATATTACTGGAAAAGTACTAAAAAACTTTTGTTTGTTGAGGGTTTTTAGCTAGTCTATATACATGCATTTCATTGGTGCTTAAGCCAAATCATCAGTAGACCTTAAACCTAATTTTTAAATGTTTCAAACCTCTTTACTTATACAAAAACTTTTAAAAACTCCATAAGAGTTATAAAAATTACAATAGTATAAGCACAGTAATGCTTTGAAACTTATTCAAAAATCCCAACAAACAAATTATTATATTCGATATGAATCTATTTTATTTTCTTTACAACCTTTCTTACAATTAGACGCCCTTTTGAAATGCATGTATATAGACTAGCTAAAAACCCTCAACAAACAAAAGTTTTTAAATCTTTGAAAAAAGATATCGAGGCAATCTCGATTAATATAAATTTCATAATTAACTGGAAAAGTACTTAAACACACAGAACCTATTGTATTTAATAGGGTTGTGGATAGTGTGCTATCCTTTTAATATGTGGATTGCAGGTTCGATACCTGCCAATATCGGAGTTTTCTGCAGAAGAGCCAAAAAAATTCTAGCAGTTTGTGTTTGTTTGTTTAAAAAATCAAATAAACACTAATTAGAAATCCGTGGTCGTTATTTCAAAACTTTTCAATAATGTTACAGAATTTGAGATTTTTTATAGACATTTATTAATTTTATATTTTAACAGAGTAACTAAATTTTTTCCAAATTAAATTTCAGTTAATTTAAATCTGGCATTAATATTGACGGAACTCAATTCGGTAACTAAATGTTTAAAGGAGTAGGGAATCTCAATATAGCCAACACCAGTACCATCTCCGCACAGGCGACAAGTATCAGGAACCGATTGTAGTTTATGAGTATCTTGCGAACGCTTAATGATCTTCTTCAATGGGGCCAATATACTACCGCATTTATTACATACCAAAGAGTGAGTCTTGTCAGAATTATGGAAGAGACGATCTTGCAAAAGAAAAGCAGCACCGTGGGATATTAAAGCATCACGTTCCATTTCACCAAAACGAACACCTCCACCACGTTTACGACCTTTAATCGGTTGTTGATTTACAGCATCTACAGGCCCCGTCGAACGCACCTGCCACTTATCGAACACCATGTGACGTAAACGCTGATAGTGTACAACACCAAAGAAAATATCAGCAGTCATTTCGCGCCCATCGACTCCAGAGTACAAACGTTCTGTACCATAATAATTGTAGCCCCCAACTTCAAGTAACTTGCCAAAATAATCGATGGCTGTATGTTTTTCGGAGAAACGGAACGGTGTGGCATCGTGCACCAACCCATGTAAAGCCGCGCTTTTACCGGCCATTGTTTCAATCATCATGGCAATTGTCATACGGGAGGGGAAACCGTGAGGATTGAACACAATATCAGGTATAAGACCAGTCTCAGAAAATGGTAAATCCTCGGCAGGATACTTTTGCGAACAAATACCTTTTTGGCCGGCACGAGAGGCAAACTTATCACCAATAGTTGGCGGACGTGGTATTCGCAATGTAACACAGACCATACGTGGTGCAGTTGGTTTAAAATTACCGCAATATCTAACACTGTCGACTATGCAATCTTCCTTTTCGCTCATTTTAACTAACTTATATGTGGATTCTTCTGTATCATAGTAGCTAAAATTTAAAAATTTCATGACATTTTTCAGCTTGGTTATAAAAGATGAGAGAAAAAGAGGCACTTTATATATAAAAATATAAGAATGACATGAGGTAAAATGAAAAAGCAAGATAATAATTTGGCCCACCTGTAAAAAGGACAGCCATATGTTAATTGCGTTCCCGGATGCGGCAGGCCATCATTATCCAAATATTTGACCAATTCTGGTATATGAGGATTTTTTGCAAAGTAGCTAGAACCACGCATTTCTAAAAATTTCGATTTATATATAGAACCATAAGCAAATCCACGTTCATGGGCAGACTTATTAATGATCATGGCATCTTCCATATCATATCCGGTGTAAGAAATAACAGCCACAATGGCATTGGTACCCATTGCGAAATCATCTAAGCCTATATTGTCATGATGGACGGGTCTAAACAGAGGCGTGTTCGGTGTTTGTAAGCGATACAGTTTGTTGGCTGCTTGTTTTGGCCAGTTCAGACACGGGGTACCCATAGTCTGTTTACCCATCTGACACTGGTACATGTTACTAGAGTTTAAATTAATATTATATAGAGTTTATGAAATTATATCTTTCACTAACCGTGGCGATTGATTGTAATCGGGCATAGGAATTAAGTTAGCCAAATTACTCATAAAATCTGTTTTTGATAATTCAATATGAGTGGTGAAGCCTGGATACAGTTCTTTTTGGTCCACAGCAATTTCCATATAGACTTGTTCTAATGAGCCTATAAATTCTATTTTATTCAGCGCTAAATTTCTCACTGGACGCATAAGACGGGCAGGACCCACAAATAAATAAAGACCAGGAAATTGTCCTTTCTTCTTATAGGGTATATAAGCAATTTCCATCATTTCTGGTAATTCGCCCTCAATTTTTGACAATCGCAAACTGTCTACAATTTTTGTGGCATCAGCTTGTCTTATATGACCTAGAAGTTTGCCTTCCAAGACAACTACAAATAGTTTACTGGAGGGATCTCTTACGTCCGAATCAATTGGTATCATGCCCATTCTTACCAAAGATTTTGGTATATTCTAAAATAACAACAAATTGTTTACAATAAAAATAAAATGCAGAGGTAATACTTACATCTACTAATTGTTTATCTGGCATAGTGGAAATTCGACATGTAACTGTTAAATGATTCAACAAACCACAAGGCGTACCATCGGGAGTATGTACTGGGCAAATAAAACCCCACGCATCAGGTAGTAGCTGACGAGCTTCCGTTGTTCTCATGGTGGTAAAGAATGAACCTCTGTGCACAGCTCTAAAATGTGACATGTATCGCATGCGATTAATATTTTCAGCCATAATTACCAGACCACTACTTTGCATGATACCTAGACCACTGCGTGATGGGGCATTACCGGTAGCTAAGAATGATTCCATAGCACGACCAACGCCACCCATGCTGCACAAAACAGTACTTAAAGTGTTTGCGTTAATTAACGCATCTGGAGTGATTAATTTTTTCAACACCATCTTTTTCGCAAATTGCATCCATAGGTCAATGCGATCTCCCAAAAATTTTTGATATAAATGACCTGGAAAAAAATAAAAATTTGTACATTAAATCATTATTCTTCAAGATAAAATAGTACAGAGCACGTTCGGTAATCGCGACTACACATTATCGCGATGGTCAGGTTATTGCGACAGCTTTATTTTTGGCGTTGAAAGTTCTATAACTACAACAATTGGAAAGTTCTATTTACGCGAAATAACGCTATTTTTTACATGTGTTTTTGGAGAATTTTGTAATTTTATTCGGGTCTGTTGTGTTCACAGTGCATTATTTAAATATGCTAAATCGCAAGTTTAAAGACCAAAATTACTGAAAAATTAGAGATTCTAAAAAGAAATGAAAGTAAAGATTCAATTTGCGTAATATACTTAAAATTTTCGAACGCTCAACGAAAAGTGGTTTAGATAAACGCTGCACTATAAAGAAAGCAGAGTACTCGAAAATAGATGCTTTAAAAGTTGTTTTTAAAACAAAGATAGAAATTTTGCGATTGAAATTTGGTCAGATTCATTTAAATTTTTATGAATTAATTCAAGTTTCAATTTCATTGGTATCAGAGCGAAGATGTATGTAATAGAATTTCCACTCGGTGTACAAAATAATTTGTCGGGAAACATTTTGAGACCTCTCCGCAACTTTTTAATATTAATTAAAAATATAAATTCTTCACAAATAAATAAATAAAAAAGTTTTTGTTTGTAATAATTATTTTTCAACGATATTTTGGGTTCGGTAATCGTGAAGTAAGTTTCCACGACAGTTCTGGTTTTTAATCATTTTCAAAATCCAAGCGTACACTGTATTAGGTTTAAATAAAATAACTTATTATATATACGCACCTGATGTTAACACTTCTTGCATCATCACTGAATCAACATTCTCAATTTTCGCATTTCCCTGCACACATTGATACAATTTTTGTATCATAAATACCAGCAAATCAAACTTTTCCTTACTGCATTCCAAATGTATCAATATTCTCTGCTGCATAATGAAATCATTGATGTCGATATTTGAGCACCAAGCTGGCAATTCCGGAAACCTTGAACGAAATATTTGTCCCAAATAATCTCTGCACTGGCCAGAAGTATGCAAACCCTCAGCATGAACGTCACGTAACATTTGTCGCACACAACTAAGATAATATTGATCTTGTTCATAGCCGCGAATCAAACGATTATAGATTTCTTCATCCGTATAGTCTACTAAACATTTCATGATTAAAAGTACCGGCACATAAGCCATAAATTTCATATTTGAAAACATTAGTTTGCAGGAGCCATTGTTGAGATAATGCAAGACATTGTTGTACGAAGTTTCATCCTCACGCACCGATCTAATCATAATACCAATTTCACTAAAATTTGCACCACGATCTTTCCAAGTGCTTCTTTTAACAGCAATGGGAAAATTACGGCGACTCATCAACAACATGCGAATAATTTTCTCATTGCCCTTGATAATGAAAATACCACCCCATTCAGAATCATGTTCACCATGTTTAACCATTTCCTCGGGCGACTTATTACCGAGATTACAGACTTTAGATTTCAACATGATGGGTATTTCACCCAAATCCACATCGATAGGTTCCTTTTTTATACCATCGACAGCCCATCCAACCTTTATAGAACACATGCCTGTATACGATTTGTGCAATTGCCTGGCTTCTGTGGGATAAATATTACGATCTTTTACATCGATTACCGTCAAAGGCACTTGTGGCCGTAATATTCTGATATCTTCTACAGACAGTTCGATTTTTTCTCCAGCTGGCGTCTTAAAGATGCATGGTGGCATATGCTTAGCCAAATTGGACAAACCATAGTCAATTAGTTCGTTAAACGAATCCAAATGTGGAGCACCTAAAGCTTGCAGATGCTAAAAGAAAACAAGTTAATTTTTTCATCGTTGCTTTCTTAAACAAATTTTACTTACTTCATTTAATTCTTCCGGTATAACTTTAAATACGGGACGGGAATTAGTTAACTCAGGATATGATTTCATTTTAAAGTTTAGGTTTCTGTTATTAATTTATACAAATTAAAAAAATATTGAGACATTAAATAAAAAAGCACCACTTGCACAGAGGAATATAAAGAAATAAATGTTTTCTTTTTTCTTTTAAACTGCACGTGCTTGTGCCAGCGAGATGTGCCAACAGCTGATCCGGTGGATGTTGAAGAAAATTAAGAAAATGGTGAAAAATGTTGGAATTGGTGAATATAGAATTTTTAGAGTGCGATGAAATAAAAATATATTAAAAGCGAAATTAATACATCAGTATAACTTTTTTAACTTCCCGGCATTGAAAATTGGATTTTAAAAATTACACCTCGATTTTGAGGATTTTAGGTCATACGAGGGTATTGAGATTATTTTTACGATGATGCCTGTTTGGATGTAATATGTATGTATGGCAATATGTAAATGTCAACCAACTTCTCTCAACTTTTGCTTGTAACGAACGAAACAAAGTTAGCAGTGTTATAAGGTGCTTACATTTATTTTAAAACATGGTATATTGAATAACTATACCAGTCGAGTTCAAAATATAATTATTTCCTATTTTCGAAAACAATATCGGCATCCGCAAATTAAAAAATTCTATTGATATGTTCAAGAGATGTAGTTTATCACCTTTTGGGCGTAGAAACCTGCATGTTGGTTCGAGAGACATCATTGTAGAAAACTTTCGAAAAGGTGTTTTATTTTAAATACGATAGACTTGCGAAAAACAAAATTCCCCAAAATGTCACAAAAAAATTAAATTTTCATATTTTATGAAAAATTAAAAAAAAATTGCAACAAAATTGCAAAATTCTACCTTTTCCAAAATTTCTTAAAAATCCGCTTTTAAGCAATAAAATAAACAAAATTAAAATTTCAGAGATTGTAGCGTATGTCAAGTGTTTTATTTATAGAATTGGTTTGTCAACTTTACCCACAACAAACAACTGTGTAGTAACGAATATGATATTCGATAAAGAACTAATGATAATGCAAGGAAGAAGCAAAAGATAAGCGCAATAAAACAACAAAATAAATATAAAGAAACTTGGAAGTAGGATCACCTACTAATTTAGCTTATGCCCTAGTAAATTATGCGGATAATTGGGAGAGACATGACCAATATGGCGATTGTTTATTACTTATTTATTTATGTATTGTTGAATATGTTATGTAGGTCACTAGGAAGAAGTTTATTGACCTAAAAGCGAGAAAAAGAAATATAATAAATAACATTTACAAAAATATATGCATAAGTTCAAGGTCAGAATGGATTAGGTCAGTGACTTTACTTACTGAAGAAAAAAAATTTTAAATGTAGTTGTGTATGTTTGTATGCAAGAAATGTTAAAGAAATTGATAGTAAGATGTTTTTGGAGTGAGATAGAACTTAGTAACTTTACCAATACATATGTAGAAATAAAGAAATTGGAGCGAATTCAAGAAATTGGAGGCAAGCAAGTTATTTTCTAGAAAAATTAAGATCAGAAAAGAATTGAACACTAAGAAGGCTACAAGCCTATATTTGAAATTATAAAATTTTTACATTTTGTGAATATTGCAAAGAGTGGTAAAATTAAAGACAAAGAATCATATAACCAAAGGGCAGTAATTTGTGGAGGAACCAATTCAATAACCTGGAAACCCCGAGAAGCCAGCGAGGAAAACCCAAGTGGAAGTCTATGGGCTGGGAAGCTAAATACATAAAGGGAATTCTGCAACTTTTCTGTGGATGCCTACTGGTTAGCCAAGGCGCCAGTATATTAACCTGTTTGGTGAGTCGTTTCCAATTCGTCTCTCAAAAGTGAAAACACAAAAAAAAAATCTGTGAAAATTATAAAAAAAAAATAAAATTCAATTATAAAAAAGGGGTTTTCCTGTAGAAAAAAAGGAACACAAAAACTAAAATTTTAATTTCTATAAAAAAAAGGAGAAAAGAAAAAAAAAAACAAGTAATATAAATTTAAAGTAAAATTAATTTAAATAAAAAAAATAGCAAAAAGAGGAAAGAATATATGTATGTATAGTAAAGTTGAATAAGTTGAATAGTTAAGTGTTGAAATTTTTGATTAGTGTTAGTTTATTATGTATAGTATATTTTAAGTTGTTTTTTTTGGAAACAAAATAAAAAAATAAAAGAAAATTTGTTAGCCCAAAACTGCCGGAATTCGCGTTTAAAAATTAATTGAAAACGGAACTAAAAATATAGTGCTAGTAAAAGAAACCTGATTTTATAGAGCTCTATCAAATAGGAAATAGAAGTTTTTTTTTTGTGCGTTATCCGGTCATGCATAGAGATAAGACCGGAATATATAGGGTATTTTTGGGATTTTTGTTAGAATTTTTGTGTAATATAATAATTTTTTTTGTTAAGATTTAGTGTTTTAATTAATTTTTTTATTCATATATAGTTTTTTTTTATTTGTAAACTTTTTGTATCCTATAAAATAGGCGAATTTTTTTTATTTGTTTAAATAAATTTATATTTTTATAACGTTTTAAATTTAAAAGAAAAACCTTTTCATGTTTTCATTTGGATGAAGTACATACTCAGAATGTCCGGCTAAATGATTTTGTGTGGTGTGTTACGATAAGTATGTAGGGAAGGGACCAAAATTTTGTGAGTGGGGTAACATTGTAATTCGTGTATGTATGTTACCAAGGTAGGGTGGGTAGCTAAGGGAGATAAAATACATCTGACATCTCCGGAGTATCACAGTATAATTATTTGTTAATTTGTCTGTACGAAATACAACTCTTGTCTATTCCAATAGTGATTTTTTTTGTTATCTTCTGTCTTTTCTATATAAATTTTATTGTCCAAACCTAAACCGGAAGTCGCGGGTCTTACCTCCCCTGTCATCCCTGAGCTAGTTGGGAATAGGATGGTGACTTACCGGCTGTAACGTAAGAGGGTTTTGTGACAAGATTCAAAAAAAAATCAGTACAAGTACTATTACAAATAATCTAAATTGCTAAATAAGAATACAAATTTCCAAATTCTACTTCTTCCAAAAATTCTTTAAAGCAATTCAAAATTCAATGAATGCGAATCCAAAGGAGATCCAATCATAATATAGTGACGCTACCACCAATTCTACAACAATTACAAAAAGGCAAAAACTAAAAAAAAAATTGCACATGTTAAAAAACATGCACCCGAAAGAGTACATTCTTGAATGGATTTGGCTTGGGACTTTCTTTGTTTTTTTTCGACTAAATTGGCAACCAGTAGGCTGTGATTTTCCTCATTTTAATGTTTCATTACAACAGATTGAACAGCTATTTTTTTACCATTGGTAATACTCCATTTCCACATGGAAAGTTTAGTTTGCAAAGTCTTGAGTTGACGGCGAGAAGAGGGAGAAGAATGGGTGTGAGTACAAACTTTTATGTACTCGCAAAGTAGCTTTTTTCTTCGTTCGTCGTTTACACATACTTGTGTTTGGATGCATGTGTGTGTGTTTGGTTTGCATTTTCATCCAACAAAAGAACACAAAATTTCTCAAAGTAAACTTTGCGTGTGCAGATGTGAAAGAAAGCTTAAAGCAAAATTGCAGACTTTTTTAAATTTTGCATTTGGAAAAGCCTTATAAAATGCGGATAAAAAAACCTTTTTTTTGGAGAATTGCTTATAGCAACAGCCAGTCCTTAAATTTAATTTACTATTGTGCCATGGAACTGCAATTTCTGCAGCTGTAAATTGTTTTTCAACAAAATTTTATTCCTTATTCTTTATTTATACATCTATCCGTTAACTCCAGCAAAACTGTAGCAACAACTTCTAATTAAAAAGTTTTTTTTTTCAAATATATAACGTGTCCAATAAAAATTCTTCTGAGCACCCGGATCAGTCTGTTAAAAGGCAACAAGCGCGTAAAGACAAAACAATAAAAAAAATAAATAAAAGGAATAAAAATACAGATTTTGTTAACATTGATGGATTTTATTCCAAACAAAAGGTAAACAAAAAAATACTCAGATATTACAAAAAAATCCATTTAATTTAATTTATTTTGTGCATCCACAGAAAAACCTAAACTTTTTGCAATTTTTGAAGTTTGCTCCTTTGTTTTCTCCTTACAGAAATTAAATTATCTTTAAATAGTAGATACGAAGTACTGTGTGAAAGTGTTAGGAAGCAGTATTTATTGGGAATATCTCTAATCTACTATAGAAAATAGAAAAATGAAAAATGTGCAGGATGTGCAAATTACACTTTTGGGAATGAAGAAATCGGCTTTATATTTGGTTTGCAAATAAGATACGATTGGATAAAAAAGTTGTTCTCGAGAGGCTGACATCTAGAGTTTTGTGTCGAAGACTTTCAAAACAATCATCAATTTCAACGTTTTTTTTTATTTGTGATAGCTGCTTTTATTCTCATTATTTGAAAGGATGTATTTCCATATTGATCGGTTGTAAGTTGGGCAGCATCTTCCTCATACTTATAAATATATGAATACTTGAGCCCTGCACAAGCTTATCCTTACCTTAATATAAAAAGGTCCTAACTATTTTTTTTCAAAATTGATTTTTTGCACATTTCAATAAATTCAAAGATCTCTTATTGAAATAGGTTAACAATCGATTAAAAAAAATTACTTAGGGCATTTTTATATACAGGTAACAATATGTATGTACATATATGTGCATCCCAACATTATTGTTGCTTCATTGCTTCAAACAAAGCAAACGTTTTAAATACATGCAGATAATATTGGACTACGTGGTCCATCCCTCCAAATAATATTGAACTTCGTGGTCCATTACAGCTGAAACGGACTAGTTACAGCGTGGTCCTATGTAATGCAGTCATGGAGTATGTAATTTTACGACAATTGTTCGTGCTTTTACGGTAGTACTCATGATCACGCATGCTTCACGCTAATCACGTGAGCGATGCCCATCTCTAGTCTATATACATACATTTCATTGGTGCTAAAGCCAAATCACCAGTAGACCTTAAACCATATTTTGAAATGTTTCAAAACCTAAAAAACCCTCAACAAACAAAAGTTTTTGAAAATCTTTGAAAAAAGATATCGAGGCAATCTCGATTAATAAATTTAATATATATTATGTCCTGTGGTTCCTATAAGGAACAAATAAATATAATAATTCTTGTTTAATGTTCAACTCAATAATTTGTGAACAATTTTTTAAGCAGATATCTCATTTTTCTTTGAGCGTAAAACATTAGCTAAAAATTGAAGATATCGGATTTAAAAAAAAAAACCATATCTGCGAGCCTTTTGTAATCTGATAGATTTTCCCTGTGTATTGGAGGTTTTGGATTATTGTCATAATTATTTGTTAATCTGTCCAACAAAATCAAATTTTTTTCCAACATTACATGTTTCTACGAGGGCGGATTGATATTGAAGCTACCTAAGTAGGAAAAACACATGCTTTTTTTTAAAACCATGTATTTCTCAACATAGTCTTCTTTTAGCTCAATACACTTAGTCCAACGTTTCTCCAGTTTTTGTATCCCTTCCAAAAAATAGGATTTTTCGAGGTCCTTAAAATAGGCATTTGTTTGGTCAATAATTTCATCTTTGGAGCTAAGTCTCTTTCCATCGAGCCATTTCTTTAGGCTTGGAAATAGGAAGTAGTCACTAGGAGCTTAATCCAGAGAACATAGCGGATGAGGTACCAATTCGTAGCTCAATTCATAGAGCTTTGCCTTTGAGACTGAACACGCCACAAGTTTACGTTTATGGTCAATTGAGAGCAAACGCGGCACCCATTTTGCCGATAGCTTTTTCATATGTAAATGTTCATGCAAAATGTTGAACACACGTTCATATGATACGTTTATCATTTCAACAATCTCACGTAACTTGACTCGGCGATCATTCATAACGATATCGAGGATTTTCTTGATATTTTTTTCAGTAACCACCTCTTTTGGCGTTCCTGTTGATGGCATTGTTGCAGTGCTTGTTCGGCCGCGTTTAAATTCAGCAATCCAATATTTTACCATATACTCTGACGGAGCAGACTCACCGAGCTTTTCTTTTGTCTCTTTCGCCGTTTTCCCTTTCAAATAATAGTGTTTAATCACTGCACGAAATTCACTTTTTTCCATTTTTCAAAAAACAAAAGTTGCTTACTTCAAACGACTGCAACAAATAAACTAATCGATGAATTTGGGTGAAATTTTAACAGCTGACGTTTGACAGATCACAATTTCTAAGAAAAAGTTTTTGTGTTTGTGCTGCCATCTTGCGCTAGGTAGCTTCAATATCAATCCGCCCTCGTACACAAAATTTCAACAATTTTGTGGCAAAAAGCATTTGAAATTAGATTTTTGTTTCAAGTTTCTATTATATTGCTTTTCTAAAAAAAAACGAACAACTATTACGGAGAAAGTTTTCCAAGTATTTTTACAAACTTTTGCGTGTATGCTTAGTTGTGTACATCATTTATTATTAACACTTTTGAATGAAATTACAAACTTAATGCACGAAGTACTTTGTTTGTTTTAATGAAAAATGTTTATTTTCAAATAACCTATGACCTTTATAATGGTCGTTACTAAAAAATTATCTTAACTCCCAACATTGGATAAGCTTATTAAGTATATTTTTTAGGGGCCGTTCACATATTACTTGACATAACTTTTGTCCTTTTTAACTCTCCGCCCACTCCTTCGCAACGTAAGTCGGTATTTATACGAATACTTTTTTGCCTGACTTTTTTTAGGGAAAGGGACAAAAATGCGTTCAGCAGGCTAGCAAAAATAAAAGAGGAAAAGTCAAGCCGGGATACCGTTATTTGAAATTCCCGAATAGCGAGATCTACGAAAACCAGTCCCTTTTTGTATTCGTATTTTGTATTTGTTCCCAGCAAAACCTTTGTTCACTAGTATGCAAAAAAGTACATCTACTTACATTTCAAACGCAATATAAAAATCTTTTGCTGTTTACTTATTTTATTAATAACAAGTAAGTGGTCAAATAAATACTTTCCGATAATGATATACAACACCTAATTCTGTTTTTAAGCGAATTTGAATTAACGCGATTCCAAACAAATACGTGAAAGAAATTTTCTATTATGGACTGTATCAAACATGTTGGATTAGCGCTATCAGAATCAAAAGAATTAACGTTAAACGCATGTTAGAGAGCAGTTTGGCCAAATTGTGTGAAAAATATCAGTTAAATTAGGCGATAATTTTCGTAAGCATAATGTGAAACAGTCTTATCAAAACTGGAAGTCAACGATTGATAATTGAATTTGTGACTAAAAGCTCTGAACCTTCACCACCAATTGAGTGTCGTCTTAAAAAAAATTTCTAGCGATGAAGTTGATATCTCTCGTAAACAAATGCGGTTATCAGAAACTGATGCTGACTAAAAATTATTTTATTTATTTATTTAGATATTTATTATAATTAAAATTACAATAAATCTTAAAGCTGAAGCAGTAGCAACTGAGGCTATTATCGGCTTTGACTAAAAATTAATTTTTATATGTTTTTAAGTTTTGTTCTTTTTGTGATTTCTTATTCTAAATGAACTTTTTTTTTATATATTTTTTTTAAAATAAAATATGTGTATGAAGCCAACTGGAATTTTAATTATATATTTATACTATTTTAGCTGATATTTAATATGTTCGTGAAACCAATACCTTCATTTCATATGGATACTCTATCTGCCGGCCCAGGATGTCGAACGATATCGTTCTTTTGTGAAATTACAATTAAAACAAAAACAAAATTGTTGAAATTTTTAAATGTTTTAAATGTAATTTAACACATAACAACGATATCGTTGGACATCGTGGGACAGGCAGTATCTTTTTTTATACGACTTTTTTTACGTGTAAAAACATATCTATCGTGTAAAAACAGAATTAGGTGTACATTAATATTTATTTTATTCATTACCGACAAATAATGAAATAAATAAGTATAACTCATTACTTTGTAGTCCATTAAAAAATGACTACCCTTTACAAAGATTTTCTAAAGCTTTTGCTGGCTTGTAGAACAACTAAACAGACTGGATAGAATGTTAATAGTTGATAAAATGAAAAATATTTTTAGTTTTGTTCTTTTTTCGCCACCATGATTCCTCTACAGCGGCCGCTCCAGTGTACATTAAGTTGTATTTCGAGTAGCTGTTGCTGCATACGACTACAAATGATGTTGATGATGTTTCTGCGTGCATGACAAACCACATCATCAACAATAAGTAACTTTTCCATCAAATCTGTTTCATGCAACTCAACATCAACAAGAACTTTCAAAAGAACAAAGAATAAAAACTAAAAAAAGGAAAAAAATAGTTGAGGAACAACTGCAAATGCGAAGCGGAGAACTTTAAAATAACAACATTAACATACTACGAGGTATTTGTTCATAAAACTCAATGAATGAATGCAGCAACAAAATCCAAAGTAGTTGGATGTAAAAGAACTTAATAAAGGAAGAGTACAAAAAAAGAAACGGCTGCATCGAAATTTATATATCCCTTTTTGGAATTTGGTTCCAAAAATTTTCAACATTTGTGAGTGATAGATTTGGCCATTTCCGTCATTTTAAAAGGGTCCATTTCCATCTTTTACAGAATTGAAATATAATGCTTTGCATCCAACAAACGGAACAGGAAACTTATGTTACCTCTTATATTGAAGGGAAAAACAAAGGAAATCTTTGCTCTACAACGAAAGCAAATTTACTTGATGAACATTTTTTTCCCAGTTAATTTTCCAAAGAGCAAGTAAAAACATACATATGTATGAGTGTATGTAACATACGTTTTTATCAGTGGCATTGTTTTGAAGTCTATGGAAAATATTGTAACAAATAAGAAATTATACTCGTAATATTATTAAAAAAACAAAAAGAGCAGCAAAGTTAACTAATGAGATGAGAATATAAGAAAACTTAAAAGGTAAAGAAAGCTTTCCAAGAAGTTCAAGAGAGGTTTAAAAAAGAATCTCAGAAAATTACATTAATTTCGGAACATTGAAAGGAAATCAACTCTTAACCCAGATTCGTCCATTTGTAGTTCGGTGACTATAAGATTATCAGTAAAAATTCTGCTCTTTTAAAATAAACATTTTTATTCAAGACTTAAAGAATATTTGCAAATTGCGTGCTGATCATTTTAAAGACTTATTATTAGTTCGGTATATTTTTTAGTCGACCTTATGTTTTTTCCAAAAGTTAACTTTGTGGTTTTTTCTTCAGGCTCTAGGTCAAAAACTTCAAGTTAAAAATATTTTTTTGTGTTTATTACAGATATTTATTTTTTTATTTTTTCTGTGTTCATTAGAGATATTTTTTTTATTTTTTTATTTTTATTTTTTATTTTTTGTTCACAGAAAAAAATAATAAAATATCTCTAATAAACACAAAAAAGAAGAGTTTTTTATTTGAAGTTTTTGACCGAGAGCCTGAAAAAAATACAAAGTTACCATTTCAAAATTAAAAAAATATATATATTTCATTCCCAATGAAGCATGGAAAATATGGATTTGAGCCTGACTAAATGGTTTATATTTCAATATAAATAAAAAATATTTGGCTTATGCGCAGAAAAATAATAATGAAAATCAAAAATTTAAAAAATTAAAAAAAATATTTATACGTAATTGTTGAAGTATTTAAGGTTTATATTGAAGAAATGGGTAAACTCAGATTTGAACTCAAGCAAAAAATAAATTTCAATAAAAATGAAAATATTTGACAAAAAATAATGTTGAATTGATAAATGAATAAAAAATCAAACAGCTTAGGAATTGTTTTGCCCAAAAAATTTGTTAATTCTCATATTATTTTTTCATACATAATAGCCCGGCAAAAAATTATCGAGATTTTGGATTCTCGGAAATGGGAAGGGGAAAAGAGAAGAAAAGCTATCTGTTTAGATAATAAACACATTTAAAATCCATGTTTACAATCCCAGTTTAATTACAGAAACAATTGACCTTAATTCAATAAATCGAAAATCATTTGTTATCGTCATATTTCTATTAAAAACCATAATCCTTCACACTCGATACTGTATCACATTAACCCTAATCTGGCCAACATGTGCCTATCAGACACATTTTTCACTTTGCAATATGGATTTTAGTTACTGCTTTTTGAATTCTTGCCTTCAATTGTTTTATTTACAATTTTCAAATTTTAAGTTACAAACTAATTTTTCTTTCTTTTTTATTTAGTTTTTATCAAAAATGTTCCTAATAATGCAGGCAACGCTAATTTTTATTGCGTAACTTTTTTAAAACGCCGTATTTTTGTTAAGTTCTAATCTCTTTAAGATGTGGTAATAAATAAAAATATATTTTATTTATTTATTTTTATTTATTTTATTTAATTACGCAAAAAAGTCTACACGCTCACTCACGTTTACTCACACTCACTAACGCTCACTCACGTTCAGTCACGCTCACTGTTTTATAATTACATTCATGCACGCTTACGTGATTGAAAAAAACATGAGACTTAAGAAACAAACTTAGTGTTAGTTTTTTTTTCGTTACGGAATTTCTTGATTCGGTCGCCGCGCTCAAAGCTCGCCTCTGAGACACGTTTTGACTGGATTTGCTATACGCTTTTCCTGACTTGATTAGGGTTAACAGAAAATAGTAAGCAACCGACTTATTCGAGAAACTGGTTTTTGAATTATTCGAAAAATGGATTTCTCGAATACGGGGTTGTGTAAAAAAAAACCGGTTAACCAGTTTTTATAGAAACTATCCAGTGAAAGCCTGATAATGACTTCCATTAAGAACGACATACATTTCCATAAAACCACTATTCGACAAACAACTTAAATTTCTTAGTCAGTATGAGAAAAACCTTTGCGGCCGGGAAATTATGATTTTTATATTGTTTCTCTGTAAAGATCAAATTGAAGCCATGACTTTTTTAAGGTGACTAAAAAGTTATATTTAATACATTTAAAATAATATTGATATTGTTTGCCATATTCATATTATTATAGATAATAATAGCAGAGAATAAAATATTGTCTACAGACGTTCGGCCGTATTTCCAGTTAGCAATCGTTGGTCTCAAGTAGAAAGGCCCTAACTCAAATAATTGTAACTTTACAGGAGAAGGTAAAAACATAAAAGAAAATGTACAACTGCTTTGTGCAACTCCTTGAAACCACTGAAAAAATAAATTTCGTACAAAATATGAGTTAGGGCCTTTCTACTTGAGACCATCGATATCTAAGCACATAAAGATTTCTATTTATTTTCAAAAAGTTTATTAGAAATGCAAATTTCTTTAAAACATTTGCGTCGTTTGAACTTTTTTCTTTTTCTATAAACGTTATCAAGCAGCCAGACGAAATAAATTAGTTAAAATAACAATAAATTATGAATTTAAATAAGACGAAAGCAAAATGCAAGACAAACTCTTGCAATGATAAATTATTGTTAGACCATTTATTTATGATTGAATCTTAACAAAGAATTTTATATATATTTTTTATTCATTGTATGGAAAAGTCAGGTGCAACAACTTAATTTCAATACGAATTTAGTTTAGTTTATTATTTTATTTATTTATTTATTTAGATATTTATTATAATCAAAATTACAATAAATCTTAAAGCTAAAGAATTTGTTCTAACATACATATAAACGAATATTTAAAGTGTTTTTCTTTTATAGAAAAAAGTGTTACACGTTCTATTTATTTTGATCGAAATTAGTCATCATCATTTAATTTTCTCTTTTTCCTCAAAATTACTTTATAAAAAATTGTGCAATCAAAATACGTGTAGTAATAATAAAATGTATTTAAAACGAATGATATGATCTTAACCTATTTCGCTGTTGTATAAAAAAATTAACGAAAGAGTTTAAGAAAATGTATTTTTCGTAAATTTATTATTTTTAAGCGCTTTAACAGTGATGCCAGCCAGCCCATTTTGCCTACGCACAAGAAAAAGTTCCCCACATTTTTCCCTACTCTAAAAATTCATTGATTTTAGAAAAAAACGAAAATTTTATTTAATTTTATATTAATTTTATTTTATTTTGAAAAGTTTTTACATTTATATCGTTAGTAAAAAAAATTTTATAATAATAAAAATAACATAAATTTGTTATTTTAATAACCTCCCATATCTGCCTTTGCGCCATCATAACTCTCAAACAACCGTCTCTGATACCATTTCGTAAAATTTATTTAACTTTTAAGGGAAGTCCTTGAATTAAGTTACGACCTGTTATGTAGAACTAAGTTTTAAAGTTTATTTTTAGTCTTGAAATTTTCCAATAAAATCCCTACAAGAAGTAGGGGTGCCAAACGTGCCGATTTTACGTCATTTTGACGATTTTTCTTTAGTATCCCTTATACTTCGACGATTTTTTGACTTCGCTGCTTTTTGCTCAACAATACTTCTACGTATGGCGATATGACAAGTTTTAAAAATATTTTGTTTTGCGGCCAATATCGATGATAGTGCTACTGCTAAAGAAATATTCGAAAATTTGAATGACATTAACGAGATTAAATTTTGTTTTTTAAAATATGTGCTTTAATTTAATGAATAATTTAAACAAAATTGATGGAATTCAAATTCACAATTTGCACTCTGAAATGACGAAACTTTTTTAAAATATTTTAATGAATATTTTATTAGATGATTGTATAAAAAATAAGCCTCGTAATCAAATTGATTTCAATACCCGTAAAAATTTTTTAAAAATAGAAGAAGTTTATATTGGTGTGTATGTAAAAGAAATGTTAAGACAATGAAAAATTGATGTTGCAACTTTCAGTCAGTTTATTGATGATTGTGTATCATTTTACGTTGAATTGTGTTACCAAATGAAAAAATATCATATTTCGTTGATAAAATTATAAAAAATTTAAATTTAATTACACATATGTGATTTTGAAAAAAAAACTCCGAAATTCTTCCTTTATTAAAAGGTTTTCCTAATGTAGTCTCTAAAGAAAAATATCAATTGAGCATGAAATAAGAGAACTAAGACTTTTGGATTTTGGAGACAGCGGCATTAAATGCAGATATCAAACAATAAACCTGTTTTTCCAAATTTATGTGTATTTGTAAATAACTTAATGACGTTGCCAAACTCTTCAGCTAATGTTGAAAGAATATTTAGCAAAATTAATCTTAATAAAATCAAGATAAGAAATTCATTGGAAACAGGAACCCTTGATTCTTTTTTTAAAAAATAATTCCTCTGAATGTTACAATGTTAACATTACAAAAAATATCATAAAAAAACATAACTATGATATGTATGTATAGTATTTTTATTTTGTAATTACATAATTCAAATCAATGTCACATGTCCTTCTTTCGTACTTTATATGTAAATATGTATGTATGTTTGTACGCGTATAAAATCGAATAAATCAAAACATTAATTCGACTCTACACATGAACTGCAAGTTTATGAAAAACTGTTTAATAGTATATTTTATGAATTTTTATTAAAATTAAAATATAAAACATTTCATATAAAAAACGTTTATTTTGGGAAGTATATAACCTGTTTCGAAACAAAATCTTTTCAAATCTTGCTTTGAATTGAATAAAATGTTTAAAGTTTTTGTTGTTTTTAATAAATCTGTTGAATTTTTCATTTTTAAATGGTTGTATAAAACAGAAGATTATTGAGTTACGATTTTTTACGAATTTTTTTTTAAAACATGACGATTTTGTCGATTTTATTTACAAAATTTGACGATTTTTCTGAAAATATTACTGGCAGCCCTGACAAGAAGGAAAAATTTCCCACTTTTGGCATCACTGCGCTTTACAATGAATCATAAAAAAATATTTTTACTTTTATTACTATACATATATTTATCACTACAGATGGCAAGGGCGTATACATACATACGTATGTATATGTGTATAAATTTATCAGTCAGCTAATAATTTCAATAGTATTCATTAACAACCCTACAAATCTGCACTCGAAGGCTTTTAGGTCTATTGAATGTCCAGAGAATTATTTAATTCTTATAAAACTTTGAAAATACCGCTTGGGAACTATTCAAAACTTTTCACAAAGTTTAACAGGCCAGTCTGTGAAGCATTACAGAGACAATCTGGGGCCCGAAAAAAATAATCATTGACAGCCTGCAACAATTAAATAAAAATCACATTCACAAAAATCGATATACACGTCAAAATAGTTCGTTCGTTTGCAGTTAAACTGTTTACTTAGTTTTTCATTATAAAGTTTCTCAGTCGGGCCAATCGCTAAATTCACGGTAATAAATTTGTGTCTTCCAAACTATCGAACCGATTGGAAAAGTATGTCTAGTAAGGTGATTGAGTTAAGCTCTCAGAAAATTAAACTCTTGGCAGACCTGCTGGAATACACAGTGAACTGCAGCGTGTCAAAGTCGGCCACCTCAAGGCTTAAAAACCTTTCAGTGTTCGCAACTTTTATTATTCTCAGCGTCTTAAAAATTTGAATTTTTTGTAAAGTTAAAGCTAAAAAAGATAAAGAAAAAACATGTTTAAAAGTTCCAGATATCTGCTACAGTTGAAAACATATTTCGGTTTCAATCTTGAAATTTATTTATTTTTTACCAAAATTTTTATAATTTTGCTGTTGTAATTTTTGTGATTTATGTGTCTTTCCGAGTTTTTAGTGTTTTTTATAGTTTAAAGAATTTTTATTAAATTTTTGTGCATGCTTGCGGTCATAGAATATGATCGCCACAAGAACTGATTTTCTCAAGTTTTTAACATTTTCAGCAATTTTTAGCCAATACTAGAGTTTGTTTTTGAATTTAGTTTTTTTTGCACATTTTTCTAACTTTTGCAAATATAAGAGAAGTAATTTTCATGAGCTCTATTTCAAATTATTAAGTGTATAATGTTTGATACTGTAGCCTACACATACTTGCATAAAATTTCTATGAATATTTTGCCTTTTTCCACACCGGGCAAGCCTTTTTAAAATGTTTACATGTAGAAAAGACTTTATAAATACGCTTTTAAGTGAAAATATCTTTTAATTAATGTGGACTTCCTCTATCAAGCTAGTAAGTCCTATAGTTTAAGGTAATTAAAAAAAATTAAATTACAATTTTACCCGACGTTTAACTTTTATTTTTATACCATTTTTAAATAAAATTAGAAATTTAAGATACGAAAAAGAATCAATTTTTTTTACTCTTTTCCATAATTAATATTTATGCGTAATTATTGAAATGTTTAATGTTTATATTGAATTGAATTTTTTGGCTTGAGCTCAAATCTGAGTTTACCGACAGTACGTTTTTTTAACAATTTATTCATCAGATTAGCAGAACGGATCAGTACTGATTTCAAGGTCGCTACATCATCTCATCAGCGTTCTTTGTTCGATTTTACCACTTTTGACGGTGGATACTAGTAACTAGGAATATCAACTATTTAACCGTATGATTTAACGAATAAGAATACGAAAAGTGCAACTTATTAATTTCTTACAAGTTAAATCAATTTCGGTTAGTACGAAATTTAAAAATAAACCTATCCAACGATATATAATATATATCCATATTATCCGTTTAAAACAGTAAATCAAACGTCTTCAAAATAAATAGTTCAATTAACAAGCTGGTATTAACATCGTATGTGTTGTGTAATTGTCTAATTATACAATATTGTATTTTTGTTGTTGGTAATTTTCATACAAAAGTGTGTTATAATTATACGTTTGAATTTTATATGTTTTATAAATGGTTCTATTGAGGAAAGGTATGGAAAAATTCTATTTGTAAAGCTAAGTTTAGATGATCAGAATATTTTTCAGCATAAATACATTTTTTTAAAGTCATTGCAAAAAACGCGGAATTCCACTAAAAGTTGCAAAATTTAGAAAAAGACGTAAAATTTTCTAAAACGAGCTACAAATACAAAGAATGTGGAAAACTCGCAAAAACCTATAAAAATGGTGAAAATTCGCAATATTTATATTAAAATGTTTAATAGCATTTAAAAGTGGATGAAACAATAAAAAATAGAAAAAGTAACCCACATTGCAAAATTTCGCAAAAAGTTGCAAATTTTTGAAAAAGCCAGATAAATTTGTAGCCATGTACCCGTGTAGCCTGCTGTCGTGATTGTGTTTATATCTTAATTTATCTCGATTTTGTACTTTGTAAGTTTTGCAATAGCTAGTGATATTTCCTCCGGCGACATCATTAATATTTATTTTTATTTTTTATTTATATTAATAAATTTTATTGCAAAAATTATACGTATAAGTACATAAGTTGAATAATAATTAAAAACTCACTAAATTCACAGACTACATTGAATTGACATTTAAAATACGACAAAATGACGATACAACAAATTAGTCTGTTCACAAGCATATAAACAAATATCGTCTTCTTTTTAAACGATAAGCCATACATACGACTGAGCTTGTGAATTGAACAAATATCTCGATAAAATTTTGATAAAATTCTGTGTATTATGTGTTGCATTTCGTTGGCTTAATATAGAAAGGATGTATCTCGTTTTTTCGAAACGCCGTTTTTAATCTTTTCTGGCTTTACACTTCCAAATACACAAGAAAAGCTTCGAATCGCAATTTAAAAAAAAAATCGATATAAGTCCATTCTATATTAATCCAACGATATGTAGTAGAACAAATCATTATAATGCAAGAATCCTTACCCATAACATTCTATATTAAGCCAACGATATGTAGTATAACAAATCAGCATAATGCGAGAATCCTTGCCCTTTATTTAATATCCAAATCACAATTTTGTTTTAAAATCCTACATCTTTGGAGCCTTCTTATCTAATTTAAAGAATGTTATATTCAGGTATTTTTTCTTTCAAGAATTCTCAGATGTGATTATGTTGAGTTGAGTGGGTTCTTTATGACGAATGAACTCTAGTTTCGCATCAATATCGATTTTTCTTTTCATCAGTATAAACAACAGTTGCATGGCAACTTTTTTGTATTTTTAATAATTTGATAATATTTTTGATGAGCTGTTTTTTAATTAAGAGGAAAATAGTTTTTCAGATTTTTTTTTTTCATTTATAAGTTGGAGCAATATTTTGTGGTTTCAAACACGTTCTCAAAAGGTTTATATTGCAGCGTAAATATTTTTAATTTTATATGAAAAAACTTAAATTTAACGAATATCAAACTTTTAATAAACTTGAACTGTGAATTTACTCAACATATTTTTTGCTTTAATTATAAAAATCGTTTCCTCTTTTTTCCCTTAAACCAAAAACTCATTACCTGCACTGTTGAGTTTTAGTGTGAAAAAACTAAAATAAAAAAAGTTCAATATAAATTAGAAATTTCTAAATTAATTAAAATGTGTCTAATCACTCAAACTATTAATTCGAATATTCATCTATACCAGCTGAAATCGTAATGAGAACATCTGTCATTTGCACAACTTTGGCATTCATAACTAAAATAGTTTTTCAGTTTGGCTCTCTTGGATGAGAACCGCACCAAGAAAAATAAAAACAAGAACAACACAACAACAACAACAGACATCAACAACAAACGACAAACAATTTTCCTGCTCATCGTCCTCCTCATGTTTATGAGTTCAGTGCACTTTGGGCATTGAAAATAAAATTGAACTTGCAAGTTGATTCCTTTTGCGTTGCACTGTGCCACAAACCCTGCCAACAGACAAAACAATATTTATAATTAAAATCGTAATAATAAAAGAAAAAATTGCAGGAAAAGTATTCAATTTGTTTTTCCTCAAACGAAAAATAATAAAATCAACATTTTCTTTGTTTGTTGTAAAAACTGTATAAAACGCAATTTTGCTGCAAAAATACATTGAATTCTATTGTGGTCCATCATGTTCTGCATTTAAAATTATGATATAAAACAAATAAATTGTTTTATCATTTTTATTTTAAAACAAAACTTAATCAGAATAATATTTAGAATTTACTTGAATAATTAAAAACAAATAAATAAGCAAAAAAAAAACAATGTTTTTAACTTTAATCAAAAATTCGTCATGTTGGCAAAATACAACAATGAAATCCAAATTTTGTGATGACAACATTTAGACGGATTTGAAAAAATAAATTATATTTTTTAATTTGAGAATAATGAGATTTATTGTTATGAAAGAGCACATGCAGAGCGCACCCAGTTGTATATTTTAGGCACGATAAGATATTATTATTAATTTTGGTTAAGCAAACACAAACTGCTTGAACCTGTGAGCCCCAGGCTAAGTGTTTGTGGTTTATTGGGAAGTGTACTGCCTGCAAAGTTTAAAGACGGGGTCTCTAAAAAAATCGAGATATGCTTTTTTTTATATTAAGCCGATGAAATGTACTATTGCCAGATGTAATGTTAACCATAACAAAATCCTGTGTGACATTGACTTTAATTTCACAGAAAAAAAAAAAATTGTCCGTTTATGCTGAAGGTCTCACAAGCGCCGTTTTCGAAGAAACATAGACCAAATGTGCCAGCGACATCAAAAAGCTAAATATAATTAAAAATATGAAGTTTAAAGTCATTTATTTATTTATTTAGTTATTTTGACTTATTCTCCTTGTCCCAATAAAACAAGAATGAATTTCACTGTTAAAAAATTTTACATCATTAAATTGCGTCGCAGAATGTCGTGAAAATTGCAACTGGTATAAAAGAAATATAAAAACTTAAAAAAAGAAAAAAATCGCTTTGTTCTTTGACGTCCATTGTGTATAAATCACGAGAGAAGTAAAAAAACAAATAATAATGTTGTGTGCGGATACAACGAATATTATTCCCCCAAATATTTCCAAGGCTTAAATTTTATTTTTTTAATTCGAACAGAAACTGCTTGAGCCTCTTTGGCTTGACTACAAAAACACTCCGGGTATCGGCAAGAATGGAACCTACGACTTCCAGACTAAAAGTCTTGCATACTATTTATGTTAGTATCCGATTAGACATTTTGTGCTAAGCCATTTTCCCAAGTGTCCTTTCTGAAGGACTAATTAGAAATATATGTAAAAAAAAGAATGTTAATGAGTTATCTCTTTGATATAAATATAATTAAATTTTAATAAGCCATCGAGAATCATACATTTTTGCAGAAAACATAATATGGTTGTCGCTACCACAATGTCATTTTGCTTTTTTATAAATGGTCTTAAGAAATATTTTTCAAAAACGTGTTACAAACCGAACATTAAAATTAAAATATTAATTGCACACATTTTTGATGATGATAAAACTTTGAAAAATTAATGTCTGTGTTGGTGTAAAGAAAATAATTCATTAAAAAAATAAAGAAGCAGAATAAAAATGTTAAGTGCAACTGCAGCTAAAGAAAAGACATAGAAAAGGGGCAAAATTTATTTAAAAAATAACAAAACTTATTTTCACATTTTGTTTTTTTTACCCTTCATTATTAAAAATTAGTCTCTTAAGGAGTGCCACTGAAGTAGAGGAAGCAATTTGATAAAGAAAATGTTGTAAATAAAAAAGTATTTGGGAAGGAACAAATCCTTGCGCTACCAATGAATAAACCTGAAAATCATTTGATGAGATTCCATCAATAAAAATATATCGTATAGTGCGATCCTTGCTATTCCTAATTATAAATCCAGTGTATAAGTAGATAAGAAACATGACCGTCCTTATGATAACTTTATTATGGCTGCGCTAAGAAGTGATGGTTGTATCAATTAAACGTGCAAAATATGAACTTTATTTTTTCAGTTGATCATTTAAGTATTTGAAATAATAAGCCGTATCACAGAACAAGATGAATAACGAAAAAGTTTTTCAGAATCAAACCACTTTTAATTTTCAAAATAGAATTAGTTCGGATTGCTTACAGTAAAAACTTTAAAGTAAGCATACTTTTAGGAGAGCCAAAAATATATATGTCCAGCAAAAATTGAAATACTGTGCTCACTTTTTGTCATTTATGATCAGTAAAGTCTGGCAAATCATCGTGAATAGATTGGCGCTTGAACAACGCTACCAAATGATGTAGATTTATTTCAAAGATCATATATAGGCGATTTCGTGGTTTTTATGGCGCACGAAGTCGTTTGGCTGACCAAGCTATTCGTCAAACTGTGGATAGATTTCTTTCCAAATACTTTCTAAAAGATGCAATAACACCAACACTTCAAAAAGATGCGCATACTGAGGAGAATATCGCCGTTGTAAACGAAAGTGTGGAAATAGATATAAATTTATCGGTTCGTCGTCTGTCGCAGAAATTGGATATCTGTTCGTTTACTACGTGAAAAATTTTTGCATCAAGATCTTGGCCTACACCTGCTTAAGACGCAGCTGGTGCAGGAATTAAACCCACGAGACCATCAGAAGCAGATCTAGAACCGATCCGATGTTTCATCGCAAAATTATGTTCGGCGATCAGGCTCATTTTTGGTTTAACGGGTTTGTTAATAAAAAAATGCATCCACCGTAGACTCTACAGACTCCATTGCATCCAGAAAAATTCACGTTTTAGTGCGGCTTACACGCTTATGGCATCATTGGACCTTATTTGTTAAAAAATTAAACTGGATCTTGTGTTACTATCTCAATGGAAATAGATCGTTAGCGCACCATGATCACAGTCTTTTTTGTTTGAAAACATCAATGATATTAATACGGACGAGATATGGTTTCTACAGAATGGCGCTGCGTGCCATACGGTGTCCGCAACCATCTACTTATTGAATAGAATCGGGCCTGTAAATTGGCCTCCAAGGTCGTACGATTTGCCCCCTCGCGATTATTTTCTGTGGGGTCACGTGAAGTCACTGGCTTGTGTTGATAGACCAGCAACAATTGACACCTTGTAGGCCAACATTGTTCGTGTTGTTGGTGACATACGACCAGCAGTGCTCGAAAAACTGAACCAAAATTGGAAGTTTAGAATGCACTTCGTCAAAAGCAGCCGCAGTAACCATATACCCGAAATCATTTTCAAATATTAATGGAATGTATTGATCCTTTGATTAGTTTTATTTTGGATTAAAACTGCTAGTCAAGTGTATGATAAGAGCACGCACTATTACTACGCCACTCAAAGAAGTAATTTCTTTTTTATTTACTATCAAGCAATTCTAGAATAAAAGTAATGCATACGGTATGTAGTTCTTAATGGAAGACATTACCAAGTTTTTGCTGATAAGCTTTGCTTCTTAATAAAATGCTCGAATTGGGCTTCGCATGTTAAAAACAGTTTAAAGTTGAAGCGTCGTAAGTTATTAGTTTATTTTTTATTATGCTACAAAATTGTGAGTTTGGAGTTAAAACCCCTGCGAACGGAATGTGTAACATGCCTGAACTTTTTAATTTTTTTCTGCTCCATTGGAAATGATACTATTGCAACAAATTATTTCAAGGTTGTCTTTAATGAGTTAAATAAAAAATAAAAAAAATTTTTACATCAAAAATTGCTTCACTCTGATTAACGCTGAATGAAACATTATTTGCTTCATTAAGTGTGTTCGAGTACCCAAAAGTTTTTACGAATTTTTACTGAACTTTGCTGAACTTTACTAAATTGCGTTCGTTTACTCTAGTTACAGTAAATGAGAACACAAATTGAGAGCGTAAAGTGACAGTTCATGGGTGAGAATTTGCAAATTTTTACTGCAGAAATTTCTTGTAGTAAAATTTAGTAAAACCAAAAAACATACGATTCAAAAGTAAACAAACAAAAGTAAGATATTAAAAAGTATACAATTTGTGAAAAAATTATATAAAAAAGAAAAACTGAAATAAAATAGTAAAAATTAAATTAAATAAATTATTTTTAAACTATTCGTTCGTTAAACATGTACATATATATATTCCTTTTAAAAAGGAAATACATGTTGTATTTAAAGCCATTTTCGTTGTTATTTTGTTATTTCTTTAGAGTTGTGAAAATGCTAAGTATATGGTTACTTAGTACTGCACTTGCTTTTAAGGTAGTCAATAGCAAAAACAAATAATCACATACTTTTGAATAAATTTAACCAGACACAAATTAGGAAAATCAAATAAAATGAAAATAAACACATGGAAACGATTACAAAAAATAAATTGTTTATATTTTCTTAAAATATTCGTGTTATAATAAATATTGCATCGAGTACCAACAAGAAAAAGAGTTGAGTAGTCCAAAGTGTAAATATATTTCAATACTATATTGATTTGCAAGCAGCTGTTTCCTTTTACAATTTTTCCGTTCGCGTACTTTTTTGTGCTACAGCTTTTTTTGAGAGTAAATTTTTCAGTTTACTCAGTAATTACTCATTTACTGCATTTTAATGCAAAAGTACTCGAACACAGCTATTGTAAATACAAATAATTTCATTAGTTGGCGAAAATTAAACTTTAACTTCACACCATTCGTATATTTCTTGGCCAGTAAGACGCTTTGAGAAAAACAAATTAAATAATTGTTTCCGTTCATTTTCGTAGTTCGTTTATCAGGTATATACTTATGCTTCAAAAGATTTATATTGTTTGTTATTTTTTTGCATTTTATTGCCAAAAACGTGACTTTATTTCATATTGATGCGAATAATATCTCTCACCAAAATGTTTGTTTTAGTTTTCTTCGTAAATGAATTTTTCTTATAAATTCGAAATGAAATTATTTTTCGAAATTCACGCTCTCGTCACTCTCTTTTCTTTTACGTTCAAGGAAATTATTGATTCTTTTTTTGTTTATGATAGAGAGGAAGGTAGAGGAGTGGGTGCAATTATTTTTCTTTTTTAATGTTTTTTTTTATTATTATTAAGTTAATATTTAAATACCGTGTATTATCAGTATGATTGTATTCCATTGAGATTAGTATATTAAAAATAGATCATAAGATGGATGGCATTTCTTTGAAATGATAGGCGCGTGCAAAGAAGCAACAAAGAAAAATTATTTTATTTTTCACACGAGCATTTCGATTTTTTTCAAAACATCTTTACTTTGTTAAGAAGATGTTGTTGTTTTTTTTTGTTTTTATTAAAAGGCTAATTCTTATATATGTATGTATGTGCATAATTAGTACACACTTAAAAGTATGACACTAAGAAGAACACCATAGCGAGCCGCAAAATGTCAGTGTTTAAAATAAGATGAAAAAAATCATAACACTCAATCGCATTTAAAGAAATGCATTTGAAAATTTTACTCTTGAAAAAATATATATAGTATTCAGATGTCCCACAGATATGTGTTACTCAATATTCAAGTATTTAATTAATATTTTTCTCTAAAGTAATAAAGGATAAGTTTCTGAAAGTCGATTACTGACATTCTTTTTTGTTTATACTGCAGCCACACGCTCAAGTTTTTCTGTCAAGTTTTTCACACATACTATTTGTCAAAATTAAATTGATTGCTGTGACGTAGGCTGCATAAACTTACAATTCCACATCAAAGTAGTGATAATTATTCATAACTCAGTTGCTTTAAAGCCACTTATTCCCAAATATTTTTATAACAAAAAAATCTGCATACAAATTTTATGTAATTTTATTGCAACACATCATTACACTTATTACTTTTATTCACAAAAATTATTAATTATATTTAGTTTAAATTGCGGCAGAATATTTGTAAAAACAAACCAAAAAATGTTTTCTTGACACATTCGATGGAAAGAGAATTTCAAAAGCAAGTTCCTATCAAGGCATAATTAACCAGGTGACAGCATTATAGCAACTGACTTTTCGTTGCGAATGTCAAAATACATACAAAATACTTTTACTTTTTTTCTGTATGTCTTGTTCTTGATATGTTGTAATAGGTTTCCTAGCGCTGTTATCTAGTAAAATACGCCTTGGTTCGTATCAAGTTTTAAAAGTATGAGTGTATTAGTAAACAAGTGTGAGTGTGTTGAAACTTGATAGACAAAATTTGATCGTGTAACCCTTGCGTTAGATGGATGCAAGGCGTGTTAAGGCAGTTGATTTTTTCCTTGCTTATGTTTTATATTTTCAATGGCAAAAAGGGTGTCTTTATATTTTTCTCTATCTGTTTTCTGTCGATGTTTTTAACAGAAACAGTATAAAAACTGCATGTTGTTCTTGTATTGTTTTAATTGTTGTACTAATAATTTCATCTAGTTAACACGACTTGGATGGATGTAAGAATATACATAAAATAGTTTTGATTGTTTCCTTTCATGCAACACCAATATTAATACTTTAATATAATTACCATCATAATTACCATCCTTTAAAAAGGAAATCAGAGCTCTAAGTAAAAATCTGTATGTGCAAGTTAACTTGTTTAATGTAGTAATTTTCCATTAGCAATTTTTCATCCTGCTAAAGGCCCCGTTAGCCGAGCGTTGCTGTACCCGTACCGTACCGTACCGTACCGTACCGTACTGTTAGCACGTTGGTCCACTTATAGAACATTTAAAAACGTACGTTTGTTTTATATTGTTTGTTTTATTGCCAGGAAAAAGTTTATTTAGCTATTAGCAATTTCTTTATTCGAATTATCATATGATTAAATTATATGGTTATAATCAAATCATGCTCTTATCAAATCAATGCCGTTGTATGAATCACATTGCTTTTTAATTTTTTCCATATAACATAAATATTGCAATTAAATATAAAAATAATATGGTAATGAGCAATCATATAATAATTCAAATTATTATCAAATATAGTGGAAAATGTCATAAATTTCTAGAGGAGCCAGAGTAGCAAGTTCTATTCCAGCAGAAATCGATACTCGATTATGGTTAAGTCTGAAATACTTATACTATTTCTGATATTACTTGTAACTTTATCTCGATCTATAGGTAAATTTTTTATAAAAAACGTTTACAAAAATTAATTATTTAACCAATATTTCGCCACTTCTTTACACAATTTTATATTTCCCCGAAGAAGCCACACAAAGAAGTGGCGAAATATTGGTTAACTAATAAAATTTTGTAAACGTTTTTATAAAAAATTGATAAAGCTCAATAACAAAATATGCGATTTTGTGGTACTCAGAGTTGTTCAGTAGTGCCAATTGCACTCGCTCAAGTGTACGGTATGGTGTGGAGTGATACCAGAAAGAGTTATAGGGCCCTACTTCTTGGAGAATGAAGTTGGTAGTGCAGTGACGGTGAATGGAGACAGGTATCGTACTATGATTAATAATATTGTACGCCCTGTGGCAGCCAAAAAGTGGTTCCAGCAGGATGGAGGAATATCACACACGGTCCGTGCTTTAATTACTCTATTAAATTAAATTTTTGAAGACCGAATTATCTCAAGAAATTCAGAATTCAAATTTCCATTGGATTATTTTCCATGGGGTTATCGCAAAGAACGAGTGTATGTTAACAAGCCCCAAACTATAGAGTAGAGTAGATCAGGGTAATAGAGCCTGAAACTTTGCGTGCAGTTATGCAAAACGCCTGTTTAAGACCCCAATTGTGCATCGATGAAAATGGTGGTCATCTCTCTAATATTATTTTTCATAATTAAAATTTAGATAGTACAAAGCTAATATTTTATTTAAAAAAACAATAAAAAATAATAATAAACAAAAAAGTTATTAAATTTTTACACGCAGGCATGACTTTTGGCCCACCCTGTATATGTGGTTTAGATATTCCTTTTAGCTACATTTAGACACTTTTAGTTCAATATTGAGCAGTTTTTGGTTATGGATTTCTGGCCGATCAGCCGATTCAACTGTAACGATTTTTTTATTTTTGGTCAATTTAATTAATTCTTTAATTTAACTTATATTTCTTCCGAAAGTATTTCGTGAGCCTTTGTTATTCGTGAGTAGAAAATTACTCACGTTCCCATCTTAAATTCTAATTTAGTATCAGTATAATGGAATATTTGGACTAAGAACAAATTGATAATAAGCTAATGTTGTTATGAAGGCATTAGTTGACATTTTTTTCTTTTCATATTCAAATCATATGTTTTAAGATCATGTTTTTATTTTTTTTATTTTTTTGATATTCAAACAATTTTAAAATTTTTATTTTTTTTTCAAATACAAATTTTCAGCTGATGCAAAAAGCAAACGAAAGTTTATGTATTTGTAGAACAGAAAGTAAAAGAAAAAAAATTGTGAAAGAAAATGAACAACCGAAAAGTAAACGAAACAAAAACAAAATTTTGAAATTCATTTTTCGAAAATACTATTTTTAAAAATAGCATCAACCGTCAGTTTTTCACGAGTAGTGCTGGCGATAACATGGCATTTGTCTAAAAACACACACAAATTTTGATTTTAAAATAAAAATTTCAAAAAAGAGGTGTTAAAAAGGAATTTGTTTCAAAGATTTGTTAATTTTTTTTTAAATTAATATTTTCAAAGAAATTTCAATAAATAAAAAGTGAGTGATTTTTCTTTTGTGAAGTTCAAGTTGTTTTTAAGGAAAAGTGAGAAAATACTTGTACAAATTCAAAAGAAATCTTTGTATTTCACCTTTGTGTTGTGCTGGTGATTTGAAAGCAAAAGAAAAGTGAAATCATTTATCTATGTATACTAGAATTCTGTTGAAATTAAAATACAAATAATGACGGTAGTGTGCGCTAAAAGCAAATCTGAAGATAATTAAAGCGAATAAACCCTAAAACAGATTCTGAAACGCAATTTGCCATAAGAAATCCTTTGTTTTTTCCTTCACATTTGTTTTGTTGTTCTTTTGAATAAGAATAAATTTAGAGCAAAAAAAAAATTAAATAAAACGAAAGAAAAATAAAATAAATTATATTGTTCATTTTATACCGACCCCCCACCCCCACCGCGCTAGTGAAAGATTGATCTTTTTTTTGCATAAATATCGAAGTCATTGTTGCTAAAATGGCCAGTAGTGAATCAAATACCTTTGAAGAACCAACCTCAACGACAATTGCAGAAAATATGCCTAACGAAAGCACTGCGACACAAATACCAAACGAATTGGAAATAAAAATGGAAACGGAAAAGGAAACAAGCAGTAATGCAAATTTGAATACAGCTCCAGCCACGCAAAGATCAGCCTCGTACAGAGGCTTACCTTTAAGCGAGGCTGATGGAATAGAAGAGCCACAAGGCGTGGACTCTTGGTGGTGTGATATTGAAAATAACGATTTATTGTTGGATCATGTGCCCAATGTAACAGCAATATTTACACCCACACCTGAAGCTATTTTGGAGAAAAGCATTTCGTTGGCTGAAAGTGAAAATGTATTGAAAGAGGAAAATTTCGATCGCTTGCATAAAATAGCCGATAAAATTAAAATGACATTGAGCGAGCATGCCAAGAATAAAGAACTAGAAGAAAAGGTCGAAAGAGAACGTAGAGTAAGCGAAACTAGTGATAAAGAAAACAAAACCGGTTACTGTGAAATCGATTGCACTTTAGCCGCACCCAAAGAACAGTCCTTGGAGGAATTCAAAGAGGAATTACGCACTAAACGTTTGCAACGACAAAACGCAGTACAAGATTTACGCGATGAAATTGGCACACTACGACGTCAATTGGCATTGGAACGTGAAGTCAATAGACGTTTACGTTGTGGTGAACATGTTGAAGAAAGTTCACTTACCTCTACTTTAGATGCGGGCAATTCTTCTGACGTTGTTTGTGCCTTTGATCTAACAGACGATGAAGATCCTTTAAGTCGCAGTCGCCATGCCAATATAGAGTTGGCAAATGCTCAGCTGGCTTTGCAAATGGCCAATTCAGAAAACATTTCTTTGCGTAGTGAATTGTCTGTGGTGCAGAAACAAGTTTTTACTTTAAAAGAGGTCATCGCTTGTTGCAAACAAATGTTGGCGGTCAAAGAAGAACAATGCAATGAGGTGAGTTTCAAATAATTTCTTCATATAAAATATTATTTAATTGAGTTTAAGTACTTAAGTTAATTAAGGGATTCACAACTTTTGTTTTGTCGTCATATCAGCCATTTGAAAAATATTTTTTAAATTAAATTTTTAAAAACAAAAGTAAAGCAATTGAAAATTATTAGTACATTATGACCAGAGTCTGACCAAACGTTTAAGTTTTGTGTCGGAGTTCGGCAAAAGTCTACATTCGATTGATGTTTGGTATTCGAAGAAATTTTCGCCGGGCATCGTACTTTTGACAAATTGTCTACGCATCAACGATACGCCTAAACTAAACCCTGCAAAATATCAAATTACAAAAAGTACAACGTTATCAATTTAAAATGTGTGTTAAATGCATTTTATTTAAATTAAAAAAAAAATCATCAAAATTTAAATTGTTTCTATTCAATGAAAAAAAAATCTGTTTGAGTTCGGTGTTTGGGTTCGGTCTAACAATCATGTTAGGTCGTACACTAATTATGACTCATAGCACATCTTGTGAATCCCCCATATAATACAATAATAATGTTAATAGGAATATTCTACCATGCGATAAACAAATTGTTTTAAGACATTCCAAGTTTTATGCTTCGCAATTGAAATTAATCATTTGTGGTGAAATTCAAATAACAAACAGCAGATAGAAGAGCACTTATTATTGAGATATAATTTTTGAAACGCATATTTAAAAACAAATTATGTATTTTGTGGTGCAATTTTATTTTCTTTTTGTTCATTGAGATCAAATTGTGTAATTAATATTTTAAGTTTTATGGAACAAAGCAAAAGCTAATTTTTATATATTTTATGACCCGCCCATATTTTGGCGGTATTTTGGTATTCGTTGTATCATTTGTTGGCTATAATCAGTACCTTTTCAATGCTTTAGCCATAAACATTAATATTCATTTAAAAAAGCAATAAATTTGGATTAATTTATTAGAACTATATTGATTGTGCAATTGCTCGTTTTGGTACAAACCTTTGATCAATTGTTGGTGCTCGATCGAAAAGTCTAAAAATTTTATCAGCATTTTTTAGTTTGTCCCAAGAAACAAAAATGCAGTTCCACAGGATTCCAAGAAATTCAATGTAAATTTTCTTGACTCTTGCTTTTCCCAGATTTGAGTAAAAATTTTATCAGCATTTTTTAGTTTGCCCCGAGAGACAAAATGCAGTTCCAAATGATTCCAAGAAATTCACTGCAAACTCTTGACTCTTGGTTTTTCCAGATTTGAGTAAAAATTTTAACAGTATTTTTTAGTTTGCCCCGAGAGACAAAATGCAGTTCCAAATGATTCCAAGAAATTCACTGCAAACTCTTGACTCTTGGTTTTCCCAGATTTGAGTAATTTTTTCACAAGGACATATACTTTAAGGCGTATAAAGTTTAGTCCCGGTCCAGATTTGCAATTTTTGTTGCATCAACATTTTATTTTTTTTAGTGAGAAAGAGCGAGACAGGAATTCAAAATGTATTTATTTCTATTTCAACACTCTACCATATATTCAAGAATTGCTGCAACGAAAATTGCAAGTATGGACCGGAACTTAGCAGTGTTTTTCGATTTTATTTCCTTTATTTGGGCGATTTTGCTGAATTGTGTTCTACCAACTATTAATCCCCTTTGCAAAGATTTTCCGACTTTAGAGTTTTTTAAATTTAAGAAATCCAGAATTTTCGATTTCATGTAATCCTCAATTTCTGGTGATTATTGTGTTTTATCTGAGCAAAATTTTTTTGTTACGACTCGCACATCTGGTAAAATTTTATTTAATTGTCTTTACTTTTTTTAAATTGTAGGACTTTTTGCATAATTTTTAATTTTTTAAAGAACCTATTCTACAATACAGAAAACTCATTTAAGTATTCGATTTAATTAGTTTCAAAAATAAAATTTATTAAAAAATAGATTTTTTTGTAAATATTTGATATTTTTGTACGAAACCAAGATTTAAAGTGAACTTTTGTAAAATTAATTTTTTTTTGGCCTGTTAAGCGATATCGTTCGTTATCATTTGCTGTAATTCTAAACGGAAAAAACAGATTTGTGCTTCACTAACATATCAGGTTTGTTCACGATTATTTCTTGTGAAACACATATTTCAACGCACAATTACTACTTATGCCGTTTTATGTTCGTAACTCATAATTTTTCCACGAATAGTTGACATTTTTTAATCATTATCTTAAAAGAATGCTTTATTGAAAGCGTTACTGTAAGTGAATATATGAAAATTAGTTTTTACATGAACTCAAAGAAAAAAATTATTTAAATAAATATTTTTTGCCGTACAGTGTTGACCATGAAATCCATTTCGTCGTACCGAAGTTATCTTCACGTGTATCACAAAATCAAAATATATGTGATAAGACCGATTATCCTAAAAACTCAAGACTTGACTTGACTAGTCAAACCAGACGTGTGTGAACTAGGTCCAAAATCTTGAACTTGTCCTTCGGAAGTAGTGCAAATTCGGATCATCTAATAATTTTTATTGTATATAATGTTGAAACTTTAGACTCAATTTTGTGAAGAAAATTTTTTTTGGAGATACGTAGAGATAACTTCGGGATGACGATTAGTATACCAGAGGGAGTATGTATTGCTTCCAAAGTTTTGATTATTTTTTGCTGGAATCTAATCTTAAGATCTTAGCGGAAAGCTAGCCTGCGAACCCCAAACTAATAGTCTCGCACATTATCCACTAGTATTTGCGAGCACCCCTTTTTATGTATCGATAAATAAATAAAAAAATATGTACACAAATAATAAATGAAATTTTCCTTTAGAATTCTAGCGAACAATAATGTTCGACATGATTATTAATGCATATTATTTAATGCGTGGTAAGCAAGCTGTGTCTTACCAGCTACTTAATTAAAAGAAGTCGAATCGGGTTTTTAAAAAAGGCCAGAAGAAACTAAATCAGGCAATAATAAGAATAGTTGAAAACAAGGATTCAACATTTTAATTTAAAATTCAAGATTTCATTACGAAAGTAAGGCTCTTTAGAATTTCGATTTTTTTTTGTTGTGAACCTTTATTCTTATTACAATTTTTGTACTAAATCTGGCAGAAAAAAAATATTATTTTTAGTTTCCATTCAACCATGCAAATTTTCAAAGAATTTGAATTGAGCAAATATTTTCTTTCGATTGGATTTGTGTTAAAAAATTTTCCCTTTTCAGCATTTTGATCAGCGAGTAATTCTATGTGAAATCAAAAATTTGAGCAAAAAAGTTTGCCTTATGTCATTGATTTTAATAAAAAATTTAGGATGTTCTTGAAAATCCAGACACAAAAAAGCACCGTCATGTAAATATTTATTGTATAACTGCTGATTAGTAGTCCTCCAATGTAAATAATTCGAACAATTTCATACTATTTTATAATTGTACTCTGATTTATGTTTTGTATTATAAGAAAGTAATGAGTATTTCATATTGTTTAAGAAGACTGAAGTGGAACAATTATACAGTTTTTTCTCGTTTTCAAGAGTTTTAATTGGATCCTGTATATATGAACCCTATTGTACAGTGTTTTCTTGGGTTGAAGAATGAACCCTTTTGATACAATACCATCACTTTTTTGTTCTAAAACAGTTCTTCCGCTAAAAAAGTTTCAAAAAATTTATAATTTTTAAAAAGTGTTGAATTTGAAATTTCAAAATCCTCATGTGGGGATAAAATTAAAAATCTTATATTTTTAAAAAATATAGGCTTTCGTTAATTATGTGCAGTTGTTTGTTATTTTCACTTATTTACGGAATATTAAATTTTTTTAAAGTGCGATTTTTATGAATATGAATAAAGAAATTATTGGCCAAATAAAACGGGTCTAAAAACACTTGTGTAGAAAAAATTCAAAATCTCAAGTATTAATTAATATTAATGATAATTAGCAATTTTTGTTGCTTTGTGAAATATTATGTTTTTTAAAAGATACTCTCTTATGCGATGCACAAAAGATACAGTTTTTTATAATAAAATAAAATTTAATTTTCAGTTAATACATTTTCGGTGTTTTACTGTCTGTTTTTGGAAAATGAAAACAAAATTGTGAGTGAGAATTTATTATATTGAAAACAAAAACAAATTTTCGTATTTTGTTGTTGTTTTCAATATTAATTCTCACTCACAATTTTGTTTTTATTTTCTAAAAACAGTCAGTTAATTAAATATATTAAGCAAAAGACATTTATCCTCGTTTTTATTTTTCAATATTTTCTGAAGCATTAGAACTGCTTATCAATTTCTTATTGTAAAAAATTACACCTCAGAGTTTGATTTTTACTTGTTTGTAAAATTGTATCAATAATAATTATATTTTGGCATGTCTCTCATATTCGCACTTGTAAATCAAAGGACTTTGTATTACTTACAATTATTGCCACGTATTTTTTACATTTGACTTGTCAAATTTCATACTGTAAAACACGTAAATGTCGTGTTGTATCTTTAATACTCGTACATTGCTTCTATAAAACTCATGAGCAAAGTCTTCTGACAAAATTTCAATTAGAGCGTGTTCTATTAATTTGATTAGACAAACCTTCTGACATCAGCTGTTTTTATTGTGATAAAAAGTATCACCGGTAATCTACACAGCAATTTTCTTACTTTTTAAATGCAATTTACAAAAAAAAACACTGAACAAGAAATTCTAATAAAATTTGCTCTCAGATCAGCTGTTGCGAATAAACACGGTCGATGTCAGACGTAATCTTCTGTAAAATAAAAATTTTTATAGACATGCACAATTGCATATGAGTTACAAAGGTGACAAGTGAGACGTAAAAAAACATTTCGTCTACGAAACTAAATATATATAAACTTGGTACTAAGCGCGACTATGAATATGCGCCAACGTTTTGTTTTTATTAAAAAAAGAATAAGAAAAACCTAGTTACACTAGCAGAATAGAACTAAAAAAAAAAGATAAAAATTTATAATTTTTTTTCCATAAATTATTGTATTTATTAAGACAACGTATGGTAATTTTTATCAAAACGCATCCAAAAGTAAAATTATGTACTGAACTGAAACTTTCTACTGAAGTTATGAACATTTTCAATAACTCTTGGCTTGAGAGCGTGTAAAATAGGGCTACTGGCTAAAATTTAATAAAATTAGTATCTATTTAGAACATACGAAGCGCCTTCGATATACAACTCGTATATTTAATTAATAATAAAGAAATATGTATGTATTTATTATTTTAGAAAATAATTATAATACAAAAACACTGCATATACTCGTATTAATTCTCACTTTCATAATTTACGTTTAGATTTTTCGATAAAGGAACTCGAATAATTCTGGAGAGAAAACCAAATAATTTATCAAAATAAACCATTTTATCTAAGAATTTCTCATTATGCGAAGATGCATGCTTTGAGTGGCTACAAAAAAACGTATAAACCACCAAACAGACAAACAAACAAACGCAGCCACTGGAAACAATTTTGTTGGTTGGTGAGAAAACTAAAAACTCGTCGTGCTGTTAAAAAAAAATTGAATATTGAAATCAACGAATTTGATTTTGCTCAAAAATCCAACGTTGAAATATTCCAAGCAAATCTAAAACTTTAAGTTAAACAACTACATACAAACTTATGTACATATTTTTAAGGCAATTGTGTATAATATAATTGAGGCATAACTTTAATTTTGTTATACAAATATTTTTATAAACTAAATATAAATTCAATAAAATAAGATTTAAAAAAATAATTTGACCAAAATTGAATTGGAATTTTTTTTATATCATAAACGCCAAAGATTCATGAGCAAAGATTCATTGTGACAGCAGCGAATGAGTTTTCGCCCTGCTGGCCGAATTTAACTTTTGCGCTCTTGATTCAAAAATATTACAGTAATAAAAAATTAAATAATATTAAATTAAAATATTAATTAAATTACTTAACTAATATTTTTATTGATTTATTATATGACTGTTTAAATTTATTCAAGTCTACATGAATTCCATGTCTCTGTAAGAGTTTTATAATTGTAGTTTAAGGTCTTCATTTATATATAAGAAATTTGAAATTAATTTTGCAATAAAAATTACTGAAATACCATTGTATTTGATATTTTATAAAAACATTTTCACAATCATTCTCATGCACGCTCACGTGATTGAACTTTTTTTGTCATAATTATGTATACACATGCGTGATAATGGTTGATCTACTTAATCATTTGTGCGGTGTTCGCCTCATTTAATATTTTATAGCATTTTGTAAAATCACGAACTATTAACGTGAAAATTATGCTCTTGTGTGCTCATTTAGGTCGTTACTTTCACACGCACCACTCGTGTATGCTTATATGGTTAAAATATTTTTCTTTTGAATCACTCATAGTACATGATGATATATGAAAGTGTTCATCTGTATTTGCCAATCGTTTGATATTTTATAAAAATATTTATAAAAATATTTCTCATGCTCACTCATATGTTTGAAGCTTATTTTTATAATTATGCATAATTACGTGTGATAATATGCGATTTAGGTTAATCACACAAGCTTTGTTCACTTCGTTTAGTATTTTACAACATTTAAAAAAATGGTGAACAATTTTCGTGACAATCGTGTTCATGTAATCCGTCTCTCACATCCACTTATACGACTTATAATCGATTGAACTTTTAACTAGCATGCTTAATCATGCGTAAATCTTGATGGACTCATCTCAATCATTAATTTTCGCTACTGTTTTGATTTAGTAATCAAGTAACACTAATGCACTCTCACTTATGTCGTTTTACTGTATTCTCGAACTCAAGCATGTCCTCGCGTTTGGAAATTTTATTAATACAATAATTTATAATCACGCGTGGTAGTAAGTGAATCATGCAAATCAACTGGATATTTTATACATATTTATGAAAAAGTTATATTCATGTACGTTCACTTGCATATATTTAAAAAAAACATATTTTGCATGATAGTTACTATTGGTCATGCGTGATTCACTCCGAAAGCATGAGCAGCACTTATCTCTAATTTTCATTTCTTATGCTTTTCAAAAAAAAAAAAAAATTTTTGGAATAAACAAACGAATAAAAAAAATTTCTTTCGACATAAAATATAGTTTTATGTTTATTCAAAATTTTCACATGCGAAAAATTAAATAGTTAACTGACTGACCTAATTATCGTAGACCTCATTAGCAAGATATTCATAAATATTAAAAAGAAAATATTATTTTTTTTTTGCCTAAACTACTACTACGCTGTAGAGATGAAAATATCCAAAGTGAAGTGTCTGAATCACACGTGAACACACATAATTGTAAATAGTTTTTTCCTTGAATCACGCGGGAGCGAGTAAAAACTGGACTATTAGAGAAATGCAATTGAAAATATTTGACATGTAATTTCCAATTAAAAAAAGAAAACAATTGAACACTTTTAAATAGCTCTGAATATGATCGGAAAAAGTTTTGTAAATAGTCTTAAATTAATATAAGGGGTATAAGCTGCCCCTGAATAACCAATTTAAATCTATTTCAAATAAAAAATAATATATTATTTATTAAACAAAATATTCGATTTGGAAAAATTGCCTTATAAATAAAAACTAATTGTAGTTAAAAAAATTATAAAAAATAAAAAAATAACAATTCGTAAATTCCCATATACGAATGGAAATGGAAATGGTGCTTATTATTATATTGTATAATGATTGGTTGATTGATTGATTGATTGATTGATTGATTGTAAAAGAAAATTTAATTATCTGCCTGTTTTTATAAAATGAAAACAAAATTGTGAGTGACAATTTATATTGAAAATAAAAATAATTTTTCGTATTTTATTGTTGTTTTCAATATTAATTTTCACTCACAATTTTGTTTTCATTTTATAAAAACTGGCAGATACTGATATATATAATGTAGATATTAAATTAATAAAGCATATTTTTTCATTAACTCAATTAATTTATTAATAATAATTTTTAAATACTTCTTGAACGTGAGTTTTCATGATCGTGGATATTTTCTGTGCACTCACATAAGAATCTCAGGCTTGCCGTCTTAGAACTTTTAGTGCTAGATCTAGCATTATTTTTTCTGAGTTAGCACTTAGAGTTTAAAAAAAATTTCTAAATGCTAGTTTAGCATGTTTTTATAATATTATTTATAATTTTTAGCACTTTTTCAGATCGCACAATTACTTTAAAAAATCACTTACATAATATCAAGTTAAGTATAAATTCTCTCACTGTATAAAAACGTACAAATATACAATTTGCTGCCTTTTCTACATCCTTGCAATATACGAAAAATAAAACAAAGAATTGAGAGGGTGTGAAATTAGACAACGTATGCTGCTATAATTTAGACCAGGGACCCAAAATAACTGCTGTTATTTTTAATGGCCTTATTCACAAACGACTAATAAAGTTATTGTAGGTTTAATGTTGGATATTTATATGGAGAAACTGGTTTTAATGCACACATTAACTTTAATAATCGTTTGTGAATTACGCCATAAATATTCAATTGGTCAAAGAAAAAATAGGTAGAAAAATTTTGGTCCTGAAATAACAATTAGGAAAAGCTAAAAATCTTTTAGTCCTCTCATAATTGTTATGCAAGTTTTTCATTTATGTTGGTCTTCTCTTACCAGTTTTTCATTTTTAACTGTTATTAAGAGAGTTTTATTTTAAACAGCCTCGAATAATAATTCTTTGAAGATATTTCAAAATAAATATTTGGCATAAAAGTTATGTCTCTGCCTTCAATATATGTATCAGGAGTATATTGTAAAAAAAGCGATTCATCTGAAATATACAAAAATAGATTAGTCTGTGAGGAAGATGCAAATAATATGGTTGATATTAAAATATAGTATGTAAAGCTTTATGTATGTTAACCATTAAAAGTTTTTATATTAAGTAAAATTAATTTTGTATTTAAATATATTTAAATAACTAAAATATCAAATAAAATTAAAGAAATTTAATATCAGTACCGTATACAAATGATAAAAATTTGTTAAAAATGTAAGATATTTTTTTTAAACTATATTAATAAAAAGCAATGTTACAAAAACTAGCACTATTTTTTTGAACCGTAGAACATTTTAGCACTTTGTTTTTGCCAATCTAGCACATTTATTTTGTCTTTTTCTGGCAACCCTGCATAAGAATCAATCATGAACTTAAGCTGAAACGGTAAAGTCGTGCATGACTTTCTTGCTTTTCTTTGAGCGCTTCTGAGAGAGAGAGAGAGAGAGTGAATGCTACTCACTATACCATCTCTACTACGCATACCTTCGCTTAGCAATGGAAAAGAAAATCTTTTTTTATTGTGTAATTTACATCAATTATGTTTGTATGTATGTATGTGTTTCAGTTTTAAATAAAATAGCCATAAATTCATTTATGTTTTAAGTAAAAATATACAACAGATTTGTGAAACTATTTTTATAAATGAATATTTTTTGTTAAATATGTAATGTTGTTGTTGTTTGTGTTTGTGAAAAATGCATTTAAAAAAAAATTGTGGTGAAAATCAACTTTAACAAATATTACAGAGTTAAACCGCAAAATACAATAAGTAATTGAAGAAAAATTGTCGTGGTTAAATGTGGCATACAAAAATAAATAAATAAATAAAAGGATAAAATTACGAGCAAACGAGTATTTATTTATGGCAAAATAGTTATAATAATAATAAATTCCATTGAAAGTGGTTTAACAAGAGATTGATGACTTTTCCCAGAAGCATATACATAGAAAAAAAATGATTGTGCAAATTTTCAATAATTTAAAAAAAATTAAATTTACAAATAAAATTAGTCAAGTGTGTTGATAAACAAGAAATGTTGTCTAGAATATTAAAACGAATAGTCATTTATTATGGGCATTATGTCTAACAAAGTATTTTGTAAATACGTACATACATACATATACTTTTATCTACATACGTACGTACACATATTTATATGTATATTGGATTAACCTTGACATTATGATGCAATAATAATGATGATGTAGAATGCAGTTGCGCGAAAATTTCTTAAAACCTTGTGTTGTATATGCAGGTAATTAACCCTTTAGGTAACTGATCCAAACTTTTAAAGCTATTTTTGGTTAATTTTAAAATAATGCATATTTTACACATAATGTTGAATTAAACAATTCTTAGCAAATCAATAATTAGTAAAATGATTTCATTAAAATACACATATTTTACAAAAAAAATTTAAATTGTATAAACAAATTTTAAATTCTCGAGAAATTCACACCTTGACTAAAAAATCGCCAAACAAGAAAAACATCGTCTAATAGAAAAAAATAATTCAGAAGAAAAAATTGCGAAAACTAATGCCACTTTCTTCTGTAACATTTCTTATACTTTTTATCAACAAAATTGTAATTCAAAGTATTCTTAAGAAAAAAATTTTCCATCGTAAGTGATAATAAAATAATTTCTAATAAACTCGCTATTTAAAAAAATCACAATATTGCAAATTTTCAATAAAAAAGTCAAAAAATTTCTTTATTAACAACATTTTTTGTGAACAATTTTGTAAAATTAAAAAAAAAAACTTAAAAAAAAACAAAAAAAACTTAGATTCTGCATAAAGACGATAATTCAGAAAATAATGTAAGATTCGCTAAAATAGGCAAATAAAAACAATCATTCAGAGAATACAAAATTCTCTAGAAAAATTAAACTTTAATAAAATATTGCAAAAACAAAAAATTGATTTTCCAAAAAAAAAACTAAGCTTAGGAAAATATTACAAAACCACAAAAGATTGCAACTTAAAAATGAAAAAATAACTTGACAAAAAAATTTACAATTTGCAAAAAAAAATTGGATCATCAAAAATTAAACCCAAATTTTACAAAAAATTCAAAATTGATAAAAATTTAAATTCAATAAAACAATTAAGAAAGACTACATCAAAAAATACTGCAAGAAAAAAACTAAACATTTCTTTTCGAAATTATTAAAAAACTGTATAAGCGATCGTGAGTACCTTTTTATTCACGAACATGTACGCTCACGAACAAAACAAAAGTACTGATGCGAGAGCTGTTGTCTGTAGATTATGCTCATGCACACTCCTGTGAGTATAAAAAAATTAATTACGTTCACAAAAACTAACACTCACCAAAACGAATCATTTGCAAAACAATCGGATCTTCATCTCGGAACGTCAACTCAAAAAACAGCTGTGTCACAGGAAAAGTCTTTTGACAGCAGTAGAATTGTTACAACAACCATTAATACTCACCAAGAAATATGCAGAATTAAAGAAAATTGTTGATAATCTTCGTTCGCCAGTTGGCCATGGGCGCCGTGCCAATCTATGACTTCTTACAGGATTAATTTTATACATTTCAACATCACTTTTCTAACGAATTAATTAAAAAATTTCAAAATTAACAAACAAGCGAAAAAGATCATCATTAAAAAAAACGTAGCAAATGTGCAACAAACAAAAAACTTGACAGTGACACTGTAAGAAAAAAAATCATCTATTTTTGTGAATTGCAGATTGAAATAAAATTATTAAATAATTTTTAGTGCCGAAAAAACAACAAATTAATAATTCATTTGAAAATCAGCAACATCCAGCTGTTTGGGGCTGCAGCCAATTTTATGCACGTTTTTCATTCGTTTTGATTTCAGTTTTTTTCGCGCATTAATTTTGCTTTTTCTCAATATGAACAATTTATTTCAACTTCCTCTTTTTGTCTATCTTTAAATATTATTTACATATTGTTCATATTCTTGTTAATATTTATTTATTTATTTTAATATTTTAATATAATTTTTCATATATCAGCGTATTGTTTACTTAATTTTCTTTTTATTTCTTTTTATTCTTCTTAATTTCAGCTGAAACAAAGACTTACTGAAATTGAAAAATCATTCGCTGAGCACGAAACGAAAATCATGTCTGATAATTTACGCCAGGAGTATGAAAGACAATTGGTTAATATCCGGCAATTGCGACAATTGTATGAGGAAAGACAGCGTGTGGCTGCAGCGGAATATGAAAATTTACAACGTTTAATATCGATTAAAAGAGATGAACTGGCACAGGAGCAGGAAAAGTAAGTTAAATAAAAATAAATGAATTAACGAATAATAGTAAAATATCAATAGCGCGAATATGCAGGCAAGGATAATGACAAAAAATTTTCTTTTAATATATTAAAGGATAATATTTAAAATGTAGGCTTTTTAAAGGCATTTTAAATCAAATTCCTGATACTTGTTTACATTTAGTCAATGTTTATATTTCGCTTGAATAGTTTTATTAAATTTATGAGCAAATTTTTTTAATCCATGTTGCAAACGATTAATCATTTCCAAATTTTTAAATATGTATCTTTGAGATGTTTATGTGTTTGAATGTTTGATCAACTATTACGTGATTTGGATGAAATTCGGTAGACAGATAGAGCTGAGTCTAGAAACACAGATAGGCTACTTATTTTTCTTTTCAAAAAGAGGATCACGAGTGGGGTAATAAAAAATTACTATGAATTGTGCAAACCCTTAAAGAACTTATCAGTTTCAGTTTGCAAATATTGACTCAATGTTCGATAAGAATTTTCTACATGATTTCTAGAAGGTTACTCGCCATCACTCGCTGTTCCGCTAAATATGAGACCCCCAAATAAAAAAATTTTATTCAAAACATCACACTTGTATAATATGTATGCAACAGACCAACTTATAAGTGAGCCAATCACTTCGAGTTATAGAGTTCATATGCATGTAATTTTATTCGAGCTATGGAGAACTTCGAGTTATGGAAGTTCGGGCAATTCCTGGCTCTCTGAAACTTTCTAATCAATTTTAAACGTCGAAAGATCTGAGTCTGAAAGGAAACATACATGTATAATTTAAAAAAAAGGCTATGAATAAGGGGGAGGTGGTAACTTCTGCTATTGAATTTCATGTAAATAAAGTTACGGATAAAACCTAGTTTTTTTTACAAAATTAGAAATTTTTCTTTAACAAATTTCGTATGCAAGCAAATGCCATTTGATCAATTGCGGCCTCCTTCAAAATAGCACTATGAAAGATAGCTAGACTGTGAACATTGCATTTTAACCCTTAATTAGTCGCGGGATCTCAAGTAATCACAATTTGTAGTCCCTATTTTATTAAATTCGGCGTTGAGTTTAAACGTATACCTATTTTAGTTGCATTCATTTAAAGAAAAAAAACTACCTAATTTCATATTCCCTTTTCCCATGAAAAAAACAATCAGCCATAAACAAAATTGCATACAAACACATTTTTGCTTGAAGCGAACACATCCATACGTAATGCACATCCACATTCAATTCTCATCTAAATTTTCAATTCTGGGGGCAAATTATGCCAATCGATATCGAACAAAATCCCATACAAAATTTTTTGAATTTATATGAAAATTTCGTTCGATATCGAATGCCGTAATTTGCCCCCTGATCTTTTTACTCGTATACATACATAGGAATTTTACTCTCATTACTTTGCTTATAATTTTACTTGAACTACTACTTACATAAGTGAATGTACGTGTGTATTTTTAGCATTTGTAGTGGTGTCAACTCTATGAGCCTTTTATTCCTTTAATACTGAACCGATTTAAATAATATATAGTTGGGTCACTAAAGCTCATCAATGTCTTTTATTTGATGAAAGAATAAAGGAAATCGGTTGACAAACAAAGTCATTGTCTATGTACATATATAATAGATACTAAACAAATATATTTTTTCATTGCGATTCTTCCTTTCGCCCCTACCATCGGAACGCTAAGTGCTTTGACTTCATGCGAGTAATTAAGGGTTAATGAAAGATATATGAGATACATATTAGGCTAATTCACCATCTTGTGCATTTGAAACTGCATATTTATGCAATTGTAAACATTTTCCATTAATCGTGGACAGTTTTGTTGGTTTAGTTTGCAATAATTTCTTGCAAAACAACAAATTCACACTCAGCTGTGAAAAAAGATTTTTTATTTATTTACATTAACACATACACATGCATAAATGAGCGGCTAGAGAACATTTCGTTATTGTGGTTTGCAATTAAGTGTTGTATACGTAGAGTGCAAATATATACTATTACCTTTAGCTGTGGCTTATTTATACAACAGTAGCAAATGCATATCTTTGTATTTTGTTACTGTAGAGTAAAAATATGCTACATCACTTTGCAAATGCTACGATGCAAGACTATTAGTACAATAATGTGAATTGGGCTATTGAAATATTGTTTTTACGAATACTTGAAAAATATGAAATGTCACAAAAATGTCGTAAGCTATAAAAAAAACTTGCCCTGATGGTGACTAATAAAAATTAAATTAAATTGATTTTTTTAACACTCGAAATAAATCACTTGGAAAGATAACAATAAATCATTTATTAATCAGAAAAATATAAAATTTGACAAGGATAAGATTATGTAGTTAAGAGAGTAACTAAGCTTCGTTGTAATCCCTTATAAGAAAAATGAAGGATGACAACTTATTTAAATAAATAAAATATATTTATTTCTCAAACTCAGTTTCTATCGGTTGTTCTGTAAAATAGATTATGTTTGCAACTTAATTCGCCCAGTAGATAGAAATCGGGGTTTTGAAGAAATGTATGTATGTATGTGTGTGTGTGTGTGTGCAGTGGCAAATAAAATGTGCAAGTGTTTCCATTAGAAAATCTTCTTGTTATCAGCCAGACTATTCATTATGCTTCTATTCCTTAAGACTATCAAACATTTTATTTAAATACAACAAGAATCATTTGTTCTAATTCCATTTTCTTTTTTGAAATTTAATGCAAGAGTGCCAAATGTTTTCTTTAGTATTAATTACAAAATATCATGTTTATCAAAAATAAATCTTATATATTCCTAGAGTTTCAATTCTCTTTGGACATGCAACATCAATTAAAACTATTTCATATCCACTATCATTACAAAAAAATTAATGAGTTTAATATTGAATGAAATCCTATTTTAATATACGAGTGGAAGAACATATTTCATTGAAATTATATGAATACGAATGAAACGGCTAACCCAGATTTTTATTTCCTGTCCTGGGTTTCTTATTAAGGGACTTCAGAATTTATAATACTACATCTCTATTCAAATAGTGTTGTCTATACTAAATTCTCAATATTACTGTCGGATGCAAAAGGACAACTAGCACTAGCTTAACTAACCATTTTTATAACCGCCTAAGCACAAAAGGATGCTAATAGTACACTTTTAAAAACTAGTTCTTAAATATTATTCGAAATGCTGAACACAACTTTTGAGAAAAATATATATTGAGGGATTGAGTATTGAGCAACACATACAAAAATATAGTCCTTCTTGTTACAGAAATATGCAGTTGCATGTTTTTTCCTGAGCTATGTATGATAAGACAAATAATGTATTAATACGTTTCAAAACTTTTTATGAATTTTGACACAGAGTTCTTGGTGCATATTTTTGCCTATTTTACCTCTTACAGCTTATTTTTGCATATTTCATCTGCAATCATATATTAACGAAATTTGTTTAATTTTTGCAGCTATATGTTTTTTTAGCGTATTTTTCGCTTTTTTAAATTTTAATACAGAAAATAAACAGTTTTGCGATTAAAAACTTTTTGTAATTTTTCACAAATTTATAATTTTTTCATCGGCGATTATTTCTTGAAAGTTCTTTACGATATCGCAGTTTTTCAAAAATTTTCTTCATCTTTTTTTTGGGTGCATCCATATTGCATGCTTAGAACTTACTTTTTGGAGCATACTTCTGGTGCCCCTGATGATCACAAATTATTAATTTTGTGATAAATTAAAGAATATTTGGCCTAATGTGCAGGATTTCATCGCTGACCATCTTCAGCAGAAGAATTATTTAAACTGTTCCATAAAATATACTTGTTTTGAAGAAAATTCGAGCTTAGAAAATTTATGTTATTCTCATAAATTGAACCACTTTTCTTCACTTGAGCAATATGTATACGAAGCTGAGATTGCGTTGGTTTTTTTTGGTGATGGTTATCTATAAAAATTTAATTAAATAAAAACTAATGTCTCATGCGAGTTTATTTTCAAACAGTTTAAAAATCTGAAAATGAGAAATAATGTTAAATCAAATCTACGCTATGCCTACAAAACGCCTTATGTGTATTTTTTGGAAATTTTTTATTACTGCAAATGATTTCCCTTTAGATAATCAGGCCTGTTCTGAAATCACGGTGATTTCAAACCACGTGATTTCCAAAAATAAATTCATATCATTGCTGTTTTGTCGAGCTTCGAATGTCATGAATCGTACGATTTACAAGCACTAAAATAACTACTTTTCATATTTCGAAATCACGTGATTTGAGATCTCGTTACAGGACAAGCTTGAATATCTCCAATAAAAATTTCGGCAGATGTCTATTAAGACCTCAATGTAAAAAATATATAGAGTTATCAAAATGAATCAGTTTCGGTTGGTCGCTGCTCAAAAAAAAAAAAGTTTAAAGGTACATGCCTTGTTTCGGTGGCACAGCGAAGAAATGATTTTCACCCATCTTGGTTCCTTCAGTTAAAAATTATTTTATTTCATTTTCGTTTCCCTAGTTCCTCTAAAAATCATTCTGATATTTCAAAATAAAAAAATAGAACAAAATAAATTGCACGCCGACATGCTGGGTTTGTGTGAGGGTATGTGTGTGTATGTTAGGGTTGTAAATACCGAAACTCTGATCCCTAAAAACTAGGGGATGGAAATGTTTTTAAATTAAGTTTTTTTAAAACAAAATTCTTTAATTTTTGGCATAAGTAACATGACAGAGATACATTTTTAGCTTTTCTATGATTATTTTTAAGTTTAGTAATAACAAGTGTCGCTATTCCACAAAGTAATTATTCGAAGTCCTTTTGGAAATGATGCAAGTAAACAGAAAAAGAAAAAAATCGCTGGAAAATTTTAAAACCAAAAATGGCAACGTAATTTCTATTGAGTTTTATTTCTTTTAAATGATTCTTCGTTTGCTTCATATTTTACAGAACAAATTTTACAGGACAAGAAAAAATTTAACTTCAAGGGATTTATTTTTCACCAGAAAAAACTACTGCTTCGCCCGAAGCAAGTTTGAAAGCGAGGTTGGTCATTGTTGTACCTTCTGTTAGGAAATACGCTTCCTGAAAGCATGATTTTTGTTTGTGATGTTGTAGTTGGGAGTTTTCTTTTTGATATAAGAGTGGGCTTCGTTCATAGCATTAAAAATGCTTTAAAATAGAGTCCTATTGCGTCATCTCTATAGTATCATCATTAAACTTTGATTTTGGTTATATAAAATAGTTAAGAATAAATAATCAAATCGTGTGCATTACTTAAGTCTCTCTCTCTCACTGTCTTCCATTCAATAAGTGAAAGATTAAATTAGGCTGTGCTTAAAAATAATTTGCACGATTTCTGCTTTCTTTTTGCGCATCGTCGGAATCGAGCCAAACCAACGCAAATTAATAATTTTTATTGTGTTAACAGTTCTTGTGTATTTTTGTAATGTTTTTTACTTTAGAAATCCGCCTATATCAAGATTTTAAAAATTGTTTTTTCTTATTTACTTCCGGATTGGACACATTTTTCCATTTCGAATTCGACGTAAAAATAAAAGTTGGGAAAATGTAAAAAAATTTAAATTTGGATGCCTTAAAAATGATTTTTTTTGATATGTCGTGGTGGAACTTTTTTTCCTCATACCAAAAGCTATCGAAAAATCGATGGCACAATATCGATAAATTTTGTCCTTACAAATCAGCCCACCCGAATATATATACTTGCCGATTGAAGGAATTTTTTGTTTCTAATTCGATGTCCATCTGTCCGTCTGCCTGTCTGTATATTTTCTGGATGTAGTATCACCATTAATACTGACCACAATTAATGTTTGATACACCGTTTTGAATGTTATGACGAAAAATAAGCAAAAATATTATTTTACATAGCTGGGCCTTTTCGGAACGGGTTAAACTAGTATGCAATAACTATTAAAAATGTCCGTTTTATTTGTGATTTTCAATATTTATTTATGTTAAATATGTTTTGTTTTTGATTTTATATTTTTATTTGAATGAATTAGCTTCTATTTATAACATTTTTAAGTGTTTTTGTTTTAAATGTAAATAGATTAAAAATTATTCGAACTTTTCGACCTTTTTATTGATGCTAGTGTATCCAGCAATCGACTGAATTGACCACATTCTAGAAATTAGTACTAAACATTTACATAAATACATACGATAAAATACAAAAACAAAAACATTCTAAATAAACTTAAAACTCTCTTACTTAGCGCTCTCTTATTATAACGTACATATAGAAAAAAATCTGTTTCATTTCTATGCAAAAGCAAATTGAAAAAACACACATGCACACTTTGTTCATTTTGCAAGTTTAAGCTGATATATGCATTTGTAATAAGTGTGCATGTGTTAGTAGCGACTTTAAACGCTTATAACTCCCGAAATATGGAACAGATTTGAATAAAATTAAGATTGTGCACATCTATGTAAAAACCGTTTAAAAACATATACATATGTAAATCTTTTCAAAATCGGTTGAGTATTATGGCCGTAGAAGGGATCTAAAAAGACATGTTTGCCTATTAATAATATAGAAGATTATATTAAATAAACTTGTCCAAGTTTAAGGTCAAGAATAACAAAATAAAAACTTTATTTTTTTCCCAATATTTTGCTTTCTTTATGCAAAGCTTCTTCAGGGATATAAATAAATTTAATAATAACAATTGTTTAGTTTTAAAAAAAAAGCAATAAAAACTTAAGAATAAGAAGCCTTCTATAGAGAAAACGAACTACTGGAAAAAATAAAGTTTTTTGGAGAAGTTTTTTAGTAAACAAATTAAAACATTTCACCTCACAAATTATCTGCCCCAAAAATTCCTGCCATCCGGAAGTTGATATTCTAAAATTCCCAATCCCGCGTGTTATGAAAACCAGCCCCGTTTGACATCCCTAGTTTGTATTGAAATACAACCAGAATATAATGGCCCAAATAATATTTTTTTCTGTTTGTTTTTTTTTCAGAATAAAATAAGTTTAGGCTAAAATTTTAGAGAATACAAAATAAATATCAAATATTTTACACAAACAAAAATTGTAACGGAAAGTTTTTTTTTTGAGATTTCAACAATTGTCAAGCATTAAAACGGGATGAAAATAAAATGGAAATTTTTTTCATGGAATTTTTTTGTTGAAAAATATGTTTTCCATGATTTCTTTTTTGTTGTTTTAAGAAAAGCACACATTGCAAACTTTCACTTAATGTGGCCTGGTGTATATTTTTCGGTATTTTTTGTTGTTCTTGTTGTTTGGCAACTGAGTTTGTTGCCGTTGGAATGAAAATAAAAACAACAATGAACAAGCAAAACATGTGGTGTTTTTTAAACTAAAAGTTTTAATTTTTTTGGTATTTTTTTTCATTTTCCGTACACCATTTTTATTTAGTTCACAAGTGCGTGAGTTTGAAATCAAAAAGGGGTTTCGTTTATTACTTTTGGTCATAAATAAAAAAATACATAAAGTTTCTTTCTTAATTTAAATTACATATCTGTATTGTAAAAATACTATCAGAATGACTCACATCACATGATTAAACAATATTGCTGCTTTAATTTAAATCAGTGTTGATCATCCCATAGAACAATTGCTTCCAAAACAATTTACTCACATTTATTATGCTCTTTCAAAGACTTTTATTCATTCATCATTGAGCAAGCGATGAAAACACATGTGGCGGACTATCATAATTTTTTCCAGATATTTATTAAGCATTGAAGAGCCTAGTAAAAAAAAATATTGATATTTTGAAAAATTCAAGAGCATTTTGGCCGTATAATCTATACTTTTTCTTTTCCTTAAAATTTATATTATATTAATTAAATAAACATTAATTATATAAATAAAATATATCTGATAAAAATTCTAAGTCTAAACTTTTTTCTGGTTTTCTTATTTTAAGTGTTTGCCATTATGTACGCACACACATTTTTATGTATGAACATCACTGATTTAAATAGAGAAGAGAATTATTTTTTTTGACAATACAATGATTTTAAATAACTTTTTCGAAAGGCATTTTGTTAACAGGATTTTCACGATGCTCAACTTTTTTGTTTTGCACTTGCCTTAAATATTCAATCCATACTAGAAAAGAAGCTATTTATCAAAATAATATTACAAACAGTGTTAAACTCTGACGAGGAACAGTAATCACAACAATCACAACATAGATAAAACAGCGCTAAACTTGTATTATATTTTTATTAAAGTTTTAAAGGGAAACATACACGATCGTAATGCTTGACATTAAATTCCTGAATGTGTACGTGTGCTTGATCTCAAGCGGGTTACAAATCAAAAACTTTGGATTTTCCAACCAGTATCGTCAGTGGCCCGCATACAAATAGAGTTTTTACTAATACCACAATAATGCTTGATGTGTACATGTGTATATTGGCCTTAAAGACAACACGGATTCTAACAACAATTTATTTTATTTATTATAATTTTTTATTTGTTAAATATTACCAACATCTGTCCAATCGTTTCAAATTTCTTGGCCATTAATTTATTTCTATTATTTTCTTCTTTTGAAGGGAAATCAGTAGATTGACCTATTTGTTTTTGTTATTCTTATTTAAATTGTCCTGTATGTTTATAATTGCGTACGTATTTATTTTAACTTGTCCCAAAGAAAATACAATAACTTTCACATCAAATTTTACTCAATCAATTCAATTTTATCCCTATTATATAAGTTTAATTTAATTATACTTTCAGTGCAAAAACAATGGCTATTTACCCACCCTTTTGTTGTTGTAATGTTTAAAAAGTTCTTTCTAAAATTACATTTAATTTTATTAGAAATTTGTTAGTTTTCTTTGTATAGTTTTATGGCAAAGTTTGGTTTGTAAATGTGTAACTAAAATCAATTTTCATGAGAAGAGTTAGAGAAACATTTCGAAATAAAAGATTTTGTGTAAATTTCCAGAGTTTTCTATTGTAATTTGGAAAACTAAATTACACAGTTATTTAAAATAACTTTTACACACAACTGCAGATTAATATAGATTTGCGTTGGTGGACAAGTGTAATAACTAGAAAACATTGTTTTTATTATTTTTGTAATTTTTATATTTTGTTGAATATTTTTTTTTATAGAATTTACTTCTTTGCAAAAGAACCTATCTTTACTTTATATGCTTTTAAGTTAATTAAAAGCTTTGAACATGCCGTAATAACGTAAAAAATAAAGCGTGTAGATAAACCGTTTTGCAAAGAATGCAAACAAATCTTTCACTTGCAGATCTAATAAGAGGAACAGTTTAGCAACTAAAAAGTTCTGTAATAGTTGTTCGATAATTATACATTTCGAGTTATGACGATGTTGTCAAAAATGACCATTATATGCTTGTTTGAATGTGGTTTGCTACTAAACTTGTGTTCATGGACGGACCTAAGCAAGATTGAAAATCAATCTAACTCAAATTAAACACTTGGAAATAGTAATAAAATTACTCGTACTACGTGTAGTGGTAAAAAACGAGTTTAATTGATTTTTGGTTAAAAAAATAAGAGATTGAATCTTTCGAATTTCATTTAAAAACACAAAGTAACAGCACACTTTTACATTTTTCTCCCACAAGCAAACAAATGTAAGTAAGTATGTTTGTGGATATTTAAATGCGAACAATTTATACACATATAAAAAACACGAAAATAAATTTAATCAAGAATTTTTTTTATTAACAGTGTATAGGAAAAATTTATATTTGCTAAAAAAAATTCAACTGAATGTATGAGTAAGATTTAGAAATAAAGACAATAATCTAAATATTGCTTTTGTATTATAATTGAAGTAAAATAGTTATCAGCATTTTCACTTCATAAAAAATAATTTGGGTTTGAAATCTATTTTATAGAAAATTTGTTTGAAATTTTTGTCTTAAAATACATTTCGAATACAATTTTTTTTTATGAATACGGCCTAATTATTTATTTATATGCCTTTCAAAATTAATTTCAAAGTTAGTTTTCACCATCTTCTTGACTTTACACTGTGTTCTTAAACAAATTTTGAATTGAAATGCTTTTCACACCACTGTAATTCGTTTCCATTACGAAAAAAATCAAAGCAATAATGATCATCATCAATTCGTAGTCATAAAAAATTTAATTGTTTGTAATCTGATAACAAACAAATTTGCGTAAATTTCAATTACCAACTAAATTGATTGCAAAAAACTTTACGACTGTGGCTTCCAAACGCTCAATATGTAATAAAAGAAACCAACGCAGAAGTATAAAAGAAAATACAAAAAAAAAACAAACAAAAAAGACACAACAAATTAGACGAAAGTGTGTTAGTTTAAAGTAGTTAAAAATATAATATTAAAACAGAAATTTAGAATTATCCGTGATGATGATTTTTGTACAGAATGCTCCAACAAGACGTTTCATTTTCAATAGCCCGCAATTTTAAAACCCGTAACAACTTAACAGATGACAAGTGAAAGCTACGCCATTCATAAGAATGGAACGATATACGCTTCAACAAAGTCATTGAAATTATTAAAATTCCCTACAAAAAGGCAAATTTGCGGTCACAGTTCGCAAAATTGTAAAAATTTGAGCTATCGGATCAAGGTAGTGATGTGGAGCATCGAAGTCGGGCACTTCGCTCAAGAACAACTGGCTGCTATAAAAAGAATACGGCCACACTTAATTTATATTTGAGTTTTCGTTAATCTTCTATTAATTCAAAATGAGTAGACTCCCAACACGGGCCCCGGTAAAGAAAAACAACGACTAACCTTCCCGCAGTGCACCGTTGTTAGGATATATTTAGGCTATTTAGCACGGTGTTTTTGCTTGGTAGGTTTTTTGGCTATAAGGATCACTGGAAACTTGGAATTTAGTGAGAATTCGAAAGAAACCCCTCCAAGATTATCCCCTTATATCCGCTGACTGTCCGCGAGCGCTAAAAAGCAGCTACCCCGCTTATCTACGGGACATATCATTATACGCAACCTATGATGCGTCCGGTAGCATTCAGCTCTGCTTTCCTCAAGCAGATAACAAAATATTCAATATCATTAAAATGACGTTGTATATTTTATTACCCGCACATTTTATTATCTCATAGATCCTTGTATTATATCGCATTTTGCATAAAAACTTATGTCTAAAGGTTTTTAAAGTTCAGTTAACACAAAAACTCACGCCTCCCGACCATCAACAACGCCGTGTCTATTCTAATTGGGACCTCGAAATGCATCAAACTGATTCGGAATTTCTTGAAAAATCCTTTTGAGTGATGACGCCCATTTTTACCTCAATGTCTACGTTAACAAGCGGAATTATTGCATTTGGAGCTCGGAAAACAATAGAATTATTGTGGAAATGCCTATAAATCCTCAACGTACGACAGTTTTAAAACAAAAACAAAATTTTAGAATTTGCTTTTGTTTTAAATCTAATTTCGTGAAAGAAAGAAGTCGTTTCACATTGTGGGCCTGGCACTTTATTTCATTGTATAATATGTGTTTTTTTTATGAAATTTGAATACAGTTTTGAATTATTTTCAATTTCGATTCTTTGAAGAATTGCTGGGGCATAATCGTCGCTTTCGATATCGAGTTTGAGATTATGGCATTCGATATCGAACAATATAAACACATTATTCGATATCGAATGTCATAATCTCAAACTAAGAAAACTCGATCGAATCAGCTCGATATCGAAAGCGACGATTACGCCCTTGAATTGTTGAATATGCGGTTTCTTGCGTGAAATTGCCATTATTCGATATTTTAAATAGTGAGTTTTCGATTTTTTTAAATCAAAGGCTTCTGATGATATTTAATGTTTTTATTGAAAGACTTTTGGTAAAATTTTTTATATATTTTAGTAAATTCAAAAACTTTTGTTTGTTGAGGGTTTTTTAGCTAGTCTATATACATACATGCATTTCAATATCTCAACAAGCAAAAGTTTTTGAAAATCTTTGAAAGAAGATATCGGGGCAATCTCGATTAATAAATTTAAAAAATATTTTAGTAAGTTTACAAAAAAACTGTAATCTTATGAAAAAATTTATTTCCAATTTCCCAACAAAATTTTATAGATTTTGTAAAACCAGCATATACAACCAATATGAATATATTTCTCTTCAATAGTAATTTCATTATATTTTTTTGGTTTTACAGATCAAAAAGCCTTGAAGAACGCAATCAAAATTTGATGAAAGAAATAGAATTAGCTAACAACGAGCTGTCGTGCTTGCGTGATGAATGCAAAGAGCATAAATTTGAAAAGGCTGCACTGAAGGAGGAAATAGGAGCAGTTAATACGGTAAGAAAAAACGAATAGGAAAACAAAAAAAAAATCTATTCAAATTTTGTGCAACAATCTTATTACATATTAAATTAATCATCTAAAAACATTGACACAGTACGTAATAACTAGTCAAATATCAAATCCAATTAAAAGTCTTTTACGAAATGAATTCAAAATGTAACAACTGCAGGTAATAAAAATAACAGAGTTAGTTGTGAGTTTCTTTTAAATTTTTGCAAACATCTCTATTTCAATAAATACACTAAATTAAAAAATAAATGACATGACATTTCTAGAGTACGATCTCAGATTTACACAGTTCGAGACCGAATAAAATTAATATTAAATCGTACTCTTTCTTTTAACATAACAAGGATTCGTTTAACAGCCCATTTATCTGGAAGGCGCATTACCGAACCTATTATACGGCGATTGTCTGTTCTCTAAGAAATAAGGGCAGCCAGCTTAATTGATATAAGCAAATATTATTCTAATTCTAGTAATATTTTCATACTTCCACACAGGTTTTGCGTTAAATTTGTACAGGGTTCTTTTTTGCTACTTGGCAATTAAGTGTAAAATGTTTAATAGTTCTTTCATTAAATCTAATAAAATCAAAATAAAATGTACAAATAACAAATGAATTAGTTGTCCCAAGATGTCAAACATGATCGCTCGCTGGATTTCTAAACCACCAATGACTGATTGGAGTCCCTCTAAGAGTCTATTTTATTTATTAATTTATTTGTTTATTTATTAATTTAATAAATAAATCAATTAACTAGTTTATTAATGGGTCACAAATCGGTTATTTTTTGTTTACAAATCTAGCGAACAATAACGTTCGACATCCTGGTCTTGGCCAGAAGTTTTGTCAAGCAGGACTACAGTCTGACAGTATTTACATGTTTTGCAAAACTTTTTGTTAAATAAACTTCTATCTTTAAATATTCCTAACTATCTTTAAACCATGTTTTTTTTCAACCTAAAATCAAACCCTTAAAAAAATACTCTAAACGTTTTTTTCTAAAGAGGCTTCTTCAAAACACAAGCACTCCTTTTGAAATGAAAATTTTATTTTATATTTTCTATTCCATTCCAGGTACATGTACTCGTATGTGTGTGGGTACATGTTTTTGTAAAATTGTACAACTGTTTCAAAATTATTTGCTGAATACTTGAGTTGATTGATTTGGTTTTTATTTGCAAATTTTACAAGCTCTTGTCAAAATTCACTTAATTTTATTTCTATTATTACTTTCCGTTTACACAAAAAATATGTAAATGAGTATTTATTTTATGAAAAAAATAGATTTTGTATAAGTGTGTTTATGCTTGTGTTTGTAACAAACAACATTTGATATGAATTGAATTTATTATTTGCGTTAAACTTTTGTAAATGATTACATTCTTCGGAGAAGTGTTTATAACTTAAGAAAAAAAAGTTCATCTTATTTTAAGTGTGTGTTTTGACTATTCCAGTCACTTGAAGATAAAGTAGTAGATTTTTAATAAGCATTTGTTACCAATATTAAAGTGTGTGAAATATAAATAAAGTTAAAGTATATTCAACTGCCGTATTCATGAAAAGATTGGACTTAAAATATATTAAAAAAAATATTTGATGAAAATTTGTTTTAAAATACATTTTAAAACCAAATTATTTTTTACAAATCCATAGTTTTTGTTTCAAAAAAGTTATTATCGTTTTATTTTTTTACCAACGCAAGTGGAAAATAAACAGTATTTATATAATAAAGGTAAAGTCGAGTCATAATATAGTCGTAGTCAAATCATATTCAAATCATAGTGACGCTAAAGTCAAGTTATCGTCATGCTAAAATGAATGCGAATTTATAGATAAGTAATAGCTTAGTCAATGGTTTTGTAAATTTATTAAACATTTGATGGACTGAACTGATTTAAAGTTTTGTTTTATAGTCTTTGACCAAAAAGGAGGGCGAATTATAAGTTTCACGTGTACGGTTGTATGTCTGCTTATGACATCGTAGCTGCCCAACCCCTGAATTATTTCAGATTATTTTTTTCTTAGATTCCAAATTTCGCTCAGCCGTTTCGGAACTACTTTGAAAAAAAATATGTCGGTGACTTTAAAATTCTAATTAAAGAAATACTTGCTTTAACGATCATATTATTATCCATTTTCTTATTAACTATAACAAAAGTAAAAAGGATGTTTTTCTTAATTAATTGTTAAACATTAAATATAGAGTACATAATAAGTTGTTAAATTGGTTTTGCTTCAACTAAAGTCTTCTATTCAGAAAAAGCTAATCAAGCATAACAAGTTACAATGGATGGATAGATAAATGACAGAGTGAGTGAATAGATGGACGTTTAGTTGCATGCATAAACACAATACATAAAAAAATACACACACACATACATAAAAACTGCCACTACAGTGAAAACAAAAAATCGAAAATTCTCCTTCAAGTTACTTTATGGCATACTAGATTAAAACACAAATTTTCTGTCCTCCTACTTGCACATGCATACCAACCAACTCATACATGTTAAAAAAATGTCCTTCAATTTTTTATTTGAATTTTCTTCATCAAATAATTTTGTATTTTTCGTTTTCTCTCTTCCTCTGGCTCAATATTTTTTTTATGAACTCCCTTAGCTCTTCAGTCAAATGGTGATGGGTTTTAATGGTAAAAACAATTTAGATATCGATAGACTGACAGCCATGTTGGAGGAAAATCGCACATTGTTAAATGACATGGCAACCAAAGAGTGTACGGATGGTGCAACTTTGCCAAAATTATTATTCGAATTAGTGGAGCAGGCAACAACTGCACAAGATGGCAACAAAAAGATAACAACGCCATTGCAACTGAGTAGAAGTCCAAGTCCTGCCAATGGAATAGATGCTACTAAGCCGAGTGTTAAAATGGCGGGAGATGACATGGAGGAAAACGATGATGATAGTGTTACGGAATATGAGAATGATAGTGAAAATATGGCATCATTAACATCAAGTGTTAAACAATTGCAACAAAATGAAATTTCATCAGCAGTAGCGGACTCATCAACATGTAATAATGCCAATGCCAACACATCACCTGCTCCCCCCAATACTTTGGCTTCAAGTCAAGACAGTGATGATGTTGATGCTGCTACAAATAGTACTGATGGAAAAGTTATTGCAACGACACTAAATAAAAACAAAAAACATCATCGTAAACAGGCAACAAACAATAAAAAATCATCTTCATCATCGTCAATGTCAACTGGTCATACTTCAAGTGCTGCTCCTGCTGCTGCTGCTGGCATTGCAACAATGCAGCAACTTCATGATGCCGAAGCTATTAGCAAAGTAACATCGGCACAGGAAATCGCTGGTAACTTACCGAAAGTTTGGCGTGTTTTAATGGAACTCTTGAGTCATCACAAAATAGATCCGGTGAAATTTGAGGAAAATGGCAAAAGCGAAGATTGCTACAAGTCCATTGAGACACCAAATGGCCCAAAGGCCGAGCTGAGTGTTAGCAAGACGTATATCAAATTGAAGGTAAGTCTTCAAAAGATAACAAGGAACTAACATTAAAATCATATTATATATTTAGTTAATTGTCGGGTTTATATAAAAAAAGGTCTTATTTTCACACTTTTTATGTAAACTCATGATTTGAGGATGAATAATTGGCACGGCAATTGGAAGTATTCCGTCAAGATATTATTAAAAAAAGTTGAATTTTCTGATCAATTAAAAACTTGTTTTCGATGGGTTACAAAAAAAATTATTTAAAAGTAGAAAAACCTTCTGTCATATTGGATCAGATATTGAAAATTTTATATTGAATATTATTATTATTCGTAACCGAAACTGAATGAATTATAAAAATTACGCAAACTAACACATGCACGCATATTAGACATTCATGCATCAGCATTAAATTGAAAAATAAACAAAGTGTGCATATGTGTTTGTCAATTAACTTTTGCATAGAAATGAGACAAAGTTTGAAGTTGTTTATTTATAATGGTTTTTGATTTTGTATTTTATCGTTGTATATATGTAAATGTTTAATATTAATTTCTAGAATACGGTCGATTGAGTCGACCCCTGGATACTCTAGTAATTAATAAAATGGCCAAAGCCTTTAACAAAAATTTAATACCCCTACTTGACACCAAAAGGCGCAGCAGCACTGCTATAAAAAAAAATTCACAAAACTCCCAATAGCAGAGTTTTAAAAGAATCAATTAAACTTTCTCACTTTCATCATCTGCCTTTTCTACTCTATCTTTTTCCGAAAGAAGGTAACACATCAAAATGCTTCGCAGGCATTAATTGTCCCAGTTGTTGCTGCTCATTAGAAAAAATTATTTAAGTTTTTGCAATATACTATAATGTTGAAAATGAAGCAGTTACACTGACGAATATTGACATGACTAGAGAACGGGTTGTGTAATTCATTAAAAAGCTTTATTTACGATTTTTGACAGCGCAACGTTAAAAATATAAAAAATACGATTAGAAAACTCTTCAAGTTATTTTTCAATCAGATCACTTACTGTTATAAATAAAAATACTTACATGTGTAACAAGTTGAGACATCCGTTTTTTCCATAAAATTTCTTCAAGTGTATTGATTGTTGAAATTACCACAACAAAAAAAAAAAGACGAAAGACTTTTCACTTCTTAATACTCTTTACAGCTTGTAAGCATTTGCAATTTCTTAACAGAGAAAAAAAGACAAGAAAGAATATAAAAGTATAGCAAAAAAGTGCAGAAAAAAAAACTAAATTTCACATATTAACTCAACATTTTCCCGCTTAAATATAAAATATCTTGAAATATGTTCCTCTATTATGCTTCTCGGCTGCAACCATGTCGTGTTGCTTATTTTAACTTTATTATTTTGTCAGGCTTGTTGCTCTGGTGTTTCCATATTTCCTTCAACCTAAGATTCTTACAATTTAGAGCAACAAATTATTTTTTCTTATAAATTTTATTTATTTTTTATTGTGTTGCATGTTTGTTGGTCTTATCTTGTTATTGTAAATTTCTTAAGTACTTTAAGTTTGAAACTGTAAAGTTTGTTGTGGCATCTAGTTGTTGTTATTAAACAAACTCTTGGTGAATTTTGGTATTTCATTTTTTTTGTTGGCTGTTGTTTCATTTCTTGCAACTTGACTATAGTTGGTAATTGAATTTATTGTCTATCTCCGTTGAATTTTCACCACGTCCTGACAAGAATATTTATATTTGAAAGAAAAAAAAACGAGCATAAGGAAATAATATACAAAAAGCACAATGTTCAAACACAAACTTGTATACATACGTATACATTTTTATATTTAGAAAACTACTCGTGTAGCAATATACACTACCAAACACTCAATTAAGGTTTTAAAAATATATTTTATATTTTTATTTTACTTAGCTGATATACTTTTGTGTATGAAAATAAGGAGAAGATGTAGTAATAAAAAAGAGTATCTCTTGAAAGGAAGTATAGCTCGCCCACGATGCCCCCCTTTCTCATTTGAATGTCGTGCGCAAGCGCATACTTAGCGGAGCTAGTATAGCATTTGATTACGATTTTTTCAATGCCTTATGATCTGTTCGGAATTAAAAGGAATACTTTAGTGTAATGAATTTCAATATTAATGGCCTTATGTTCAAAACAGATAATAATTCTAAATTGAATATATAAAACCGATAACATTGAAGTTCATCACACAAAAGTACTTCTTTGTCTTTTTTTAACATCAAATTCCGTCTACATTGGATTCTGTGACAACCTTGATTAAGTGATTTCCCTCCCCATAATTACAAGTTTTGAAACCACTTTGAAACGCTAATAACACAACGGGGCGTATGAGTGATATTTTGCATACAATAATAATTATCCGCAACACTCATACGCCTGGAAGCATAAACTTGAAAGGAAATAAAAAAAATATTTTTTTTTGTTTTTTTTGGTACATTATTTTTTATAAAAAATTGATTTCCTTATTGATTTGGCCTGTAGGGTAAAAAATGGAATTAAAACAAATGTTAAAATAATGTCGAAATTTTGTGGTTGATTCCCACCCACGCATTTAGATTAATATTATTGACAGAGAAAATTAGCTGGCAGGAGTAGATGTAGAAGGACTACTTTTTGTTGCAGCTTATATTAGGATTAATGTTATGATATTGAAGGTTTTATGGGCATTCCATGGAGAAATAAAAAATTAGGGTTTTTTCTTTTATCAAGTTTTTTTCCTTTTTTTCGGTATTCTTTTTTGTCGGTAACTCTCTAAAGAATAGCTATTGAATAATGGATTACTTTCTGGAATTGATGCTAATCAATATATAGTTTATTGCTAGATTTGTATTCTATACGGTACTCTGTTCATAAGATGTTGCTCTGTTTTTTCCAAAGTCTTTCGATTGATTTAATTTAGAGATAGAAGAACAGAAATGAGACGAAGAAAACTTTTCGCAATAATTGGGAACTTTCTTTCATAAAAGAGTAAAGAGATAGAATAAAATTAAGTTACGCCTATCTAACAAATTATAAAGCTTATGAGCAAGAGTAATTCATATAAGTTTGTTATGATCAAAAGAATATAGCATCACCTAGAATGCAAAATGGCGTAACACAATTTATAGCAGACCCTTAAAACGTTGGTATGTACAACTATTTTATAAATTATTTTCTCCACTTTTGCTTAAAATTATACAAAAGATTTACAAATACATTTGTATTAGACAAAAATAATTTAGTGGAAACGTATAGTTTCATGAAATAAACAATTAAAAATAAACCAATTGCCCGATTTTGATTTATTTTCCGGTACGTTATTTTGCATTTTATATGACGATATGTCGATTCTATATTAATTCAGAAACACATCAATGCACAGGGCGTTTTTTCATTATTATTATATCCCTTAGTTCCTATAAGAAGCATAGGGATTCAGATGAGTAGCTGTTTGGGCTTCTGCATCCTATCCTGGAACTGGGGCTGCCAGCAAGACCTCCAGGCGGGCTTGCTCAAAAGTCATATATAACGTTTATAAAAAGCTATTGGCTATTGGTTATTTGAAGGCGCTAATCGCTCGCCTTGACGTACCGAGTATCGTAGGCACTCAGAACTTGTTAGGAGTCCGGCGTCAACCGCGACTGCCATGGCAACTGCTCAACATATCTACAAAACTTTCCACTATCCCCAACCTGTGGACGCACCCGGCACCATTAAGCTATGATTCCTTAGGTCGTGGAATGAGTTCATTTGAACAGGACCATAAATCTAATTTTTGTTCATTACTCACTCCACTCCCGACGGCAGGAGTTCTGTCATAAGCAGAAATAAGATATAGTTCGAGAACATATGGAAGGAGTCCATGTCCTTGCAACGGTTTTCTTTAAACTCCAAAAGTTTTTTTGTAGCACGATAAACAACATATCTAATTGTTTACCGCTTTAATAACATAAGTTTGATTATAATTTACTTTCTTTCGAATATTTTTGATTTTTGAAGCTTTTTTGACTTAACGAAGTTGACACTATACCGAGGGCAATGCATACAGGTAGTCGCAATATAATTCTCCTTGGGAAATATCATTCTTGGACGCCAAAATAAACTGTTCAAGGAGAATTTAAAACCTGGAAAATGATACAAATACAATGAGTCAGCTGTGCTTTCATGTTCACCTGGTATAAATTCGCCTTGCATTGCACTGTACTATTGAATTAAAGTTTACAATATTCAATATTTATACGTAATTGTTGAACTATTTTAAAGTATATATTGAAATGAAATTTTTTATGGCTTGAGTTCAAATCTGAGTTCACGCATATCTTCTTAATTTAAGAAATTATTTTTGGATAAATTCATTATTTTATTAAGAGAGTATTTATTATTTGAAACAATTTATTTATCAGACTAGCAGAACTCAAGCCATAAAAATTTCATTTCAATATATGATTTACAATATTAAAATCAGGAGCTACTGAAGTATCTACGAATATTTTTATGTAATATTTATTACACGGAATTGGCAATGATGAAACAAACCTCCGCCGTAACGTAAATTTCCATAAAAATTTACATTATCAACACGTCTAGGGAAGCAGTCAAGGCATATTAATTACGAGGGATACTCACTTTGCCAACCGATTTTTCCTGAATGTAAAATTTTCTTCACTATTGAATATTAGAAAAACCCTACATATTTTAATAAAATCTTATTAGTTTTTTAAACAAACCCATGCGATCCAAGTAAAGAAAAACAAATGGCAAAAATTCAAAAAAAAAAAGAATGAGATATTTGTCATTATGCTCTACGTTTTAAAAACCTTTTTGTTTGAATTAATTAAATTTTATTTCGTAGGCGTATAAATGATAAAACAAAACACGACTGTGGATTCAATCGATTTTCGTTGTGAAGCAAAGCCCACAATTCTTGACAACGAAAATCTATTGAATCCACAGTCGTGTTTCATTTTATCATTTATACACCTACGAAATAAAATTTAATTAATTCAAATACAAAGGTTTTTAATTACAATTTATTCCATTAAGAGGATTTATACGAATACTTTTTTGTTTGACTATTTTGTATTCCCTTTTTTCCTACTTCGCTGATGTGCCTTAATTAGTGTACCATTGTATTGTTTGTTGTTGGATTGCTTAAGTGACGAAGGCATAGCACTGAAATGTACCGGCAGCAATTGAGACTAGTGTATGCTAATGTGTACATCACAGCGCCCTCCTTCGTCAATATTGTAGCAAAAAATCGCCGGCGAAGTAAAATAATGATTAAAATAACTACACAGCTTAATGCGCCTACTTGACAGAGGCACTGCGTTACTGATCTAAAAATTAATATAACGCGCAATATCAGAGTTATAAAAAAATTAAGCTTGCTCTCTGTTCTCTTTCACTATCCCTTTCCCAAAGAAGGTAACACACCTACGGGTTGGTAGGCATACTAATTGCCTGAGTGTTATACGGGATTTATATGAGTAATTTTTTGTTTGACTTTTTTGAATTCCCTTTTTATTTTGCTACTCTGCTGAATGCATTTTAAACCCTTTCATTTACAATCTGTAAAACAATCAGGCTAAAATTCTTCATATAAGTCACAACTGCTAATATTTCCTTTTGAGATTAAAATAATAATTTTTAAGATATTTTGAAATATGATTGATTGGCAATTTATTTAAAAAATATTCCAAATAAGAGACTAATCAATAGTTTCTGTTGACTCTACCTTTGGATCACAACTAATTTACTTAACATCCAAAATGAATTGATCAATTTGAAAAAGGACCATCTTCGAAATTTCATTAATTTATTGAGATACAAAAAAACAAGAGGTTTTTTTTTTCTTAATTTTTAACTGTATATTTTCCAAGCCTCTAGAATCAAAAAGCTAATAAATTTTAGGTTTTTTTCGTTCTGCTGCCAAAAATAAATTTTACTATTAAGCCAATAACTTAACTGCAAAAAAGAAAATGCTAATTTTGTAAACCATATACCGAAAATTTATGCCAAAACTAATCAATTATGTTTTTTTCTCTCTTTTACATTTCTTTCCATTTTCCATTAAACCTTCAACAATCAACTTATCTTCACTACCACCATGGTCATGGTTGAGTGGACTATAAAATGAATGATTTATTCATCCATCAATAACCATAAAATAAATAAATGAACGATGAGTGCAGGATCTCATATTGGAGAAAAAGTCTTTAGTGAAAGAAACTAATCGCCTGAAAACCTTAAACAGCCATCTGGATTATCGTCTAAATGAACAAGAAAAACGCTTGAGTGCTGTTAGCTTGGAGTTGACAAAAACTTGGCATTTGGTTGGCAAAATGCAACGACAACATCGTCAATTACATACACAGGAGCAAATTTTACGCTACCAGCTGCAACAAAAGCGACGCCTGCTGAGTGAACTCAAGGATGAATTGGAATATTGTCGCCGCAAATGGGCGGCGGCACGTGCCAAAAACGATGAAAGTCAAGAGCAATGCAATGATTTACGACGTGAATTTGCCAGGCGTAAATTGGAAGATGGCAATAATTCGGCTGAGAGCGGTTACAGTGATTCGGGTGGCCCAGCATCGGATGAAGAAGTTGTGGTGCAAGAAGATGCTGCTGCACTTAATGCTGACTTGGTAGAAAACATTAATGATGGCGATGATGAATATGAGGATGTGAAGGCAGGCTCTTTTGCTGCCAGCACAGCGGCAGGTGGTTGTGTAAACTATAGACGCAAACGCTTGAGGGAAATGTTTGAACATACACGTAAAATTAAACGTATGCAAAGTACTTCACCGGGAAGGGCGGAGAATGCTTTGCAGCCGGAAATAGTGGTGTTGCGTTGGAATAGTGCACCGCCTACTTGTGGTTGGAGGGATACGGTGGCCATGTACGAAGATGACATAGATGAAGTAGATGGTCAGGCAAACAAAGAATCGGCCTCTTCCTCCAACAATTCTTCGGAGAGAGGTGCTATACCAAAGGTCCCCATAAGGCCTTCTAGGCGACCCAAACGCCATTTGAAAGATAAACCTGAAATTGATAATAATGAGCCAGAAGAAGAAAATGCAGAGGCTGTCTCTTCCGATGACAGATCCGGTAGAATTGAACGCTTAGAGCAGCAGTGTAAAACTTTGATTAAACAAGTATTGGAAACTTCGGACAACCGCGAACGCTTAGAAGTACATTTAAAACGTTTTCAAGATGAAATGTCTCCTGCACAGCATGCTGTCCCCTTAGAAGATCTTATTAGCAAGAAACGTTTCGAACGTATGACTCGTGCCAGTTCAGTGCCCATTACGGGTTCAGGCTGTCTAACTCCCCGGGAGGAGGAGTATACACGCAAACGGTCCGAACGATTGGAAAGATTAGAAGAAGAGAGTCGTCAACTAATGTCTCGCATTAAGCGTACTTCCGATAGAGGTCATTATTTGCGTTGCTCTTTGGATCGTATCAGAAGAGCACCTTTAAGTCGTGAAGGCAGTATTGAAAGTAATACTGAAGATGATGCCCAAAAGGCAAGACAAGATGGGGATCATAACTCAAGCACTGAGAATAAAGCACAAGATAATTCACAATCCGAGAATCTAAGCTCCTTAGCGTCCACTTATAAGGCCAACCCTCTGACAGCCGAAGAAGAAGCCTATACAGCACGTCGGGCAGCCCGTTTACAAAGGCTAGAAGAAGAAAGTAAGCAATTACTTACCAAGCTTTCGAAAAATAATCAAAGAGGTGATAATATAGGTAATAAGCTAGATACCCTACATGAACGTTATAAGGCTGCAGATGAAGGCAGCACTAGCGACTGCTGTGAAGTCTCTACTTCTTCGTCTCAATCCAGCTTATCGCCAGGAAAAATGTCAGTAGAACAAAGAATTGAAAATATTGAGAAAATTTCCTCCAATCGGGAGGAACGTTTGCGCATTTTGGAAGAAGAAGGCAGACAATTAATCAATAAGCTTTCAGAAACTTCCGAAAGAGGTACAAAAATGATAAATAGAATTGCTGAAAGAGAACTTAATCGGCAAAAACGTTCTTCTTCGATGCCAGTTAGGGACAGTTCTTTGGACAAGGATACTTCAACTTCAGCTAAAGTTGTTACTTCGGAAGAAACACCTGTAGCTGCTGCTCTTTTACCCACTCCAAAGAATGTGGCTTGCACAAGCATTGTATCTGAAGAGCTCAATGAAAGAGTCACCATAACAACTATACCATGTCAGATAGCAATTGATCAAGGTGCCATACCGAAGTCTAAGCCCACTTTACAATTGCTAGCCTCTCGTCCTAAGTCGGCTAGACTGCAAAAAACTGAAAATAAAACTATGGATACAAATGAATCTCTGGAAGATATGGTCAAACGTCTGCAATCATTGCCTTTCCCCGGCAAAGAGTCATCTGTGGAACAGGAAGAAACTCAGCAAAACAAGTTAGAAGCCACAAGTGTAAAGGAGGATATTGAAAAGTTTGACAAGGGCCTACAAACATCGCTTATTGGCGACGCATCTCAAGACTCTACAGCTAGTAACCAATTAAAAGAGCTTATAGCTCCACTTATTGTTGAAGATGTAGCTGTTGTAGTTGAAACTCCCGAAGACTCAAATTTGGATCAGTCTAGTGCTGAACAAGATTAAACTTAATACGATAAGACTTAATTCTTCGTGTTCAATTATTATTACTTTTATTTAATTATTTATCAATACGGATTGCTGATTATTCATTCGATTTTTGTGTAGAAATCTTTTGAATTTGTTCACTAAAATATTAATATTCACATACATATTATTTATAACGATACATATTTTCAGATTTATTTATATTTTCTATACGTAATTTTTTTTTGAAGGAAGTTCTACGATCTGCAACACAATTGTAACTCGTAAGAAATAAAGGTTTCTTTCGTTTTGCTAAAAATTTCGAGTTTTTTTCTCATTGGTGAATAAATTTTGATGTGGGAACTTGGCAAGTATTTAAAGTTGATTTGTTAGGAAAAAATAAATAATTGAATGAATATCTTCTGCGTTGTACAGAGCTTAGGAAGTATACGATATAATTTTCTTATTATTTTTTAAACAAACACCAATAGCAAAGCAATTTTGGCTTGTCTGCAGAAACACCAAGGACCTAGGCAGGAATCGAACCTGCGACACCACGCTACTAGTGTGCTAAGCTATCCACTAGTCTACGGGGCCTCCCCATTTGGGCTCCAATAAATTTTTTACGTCTGAGCAATCATGATGAACATTCAGAAAAACGCTGGAAAAAAGCTTTAGGATTTGCCATACAAAACAAAATGAAGAGCTAAACTCTTTAGGCGAAAAAAATTATGAGTACCAAAGTAAATAAAAAAATTGGAAATCGGGAAAATACTTTAAAATGAATTAGAAACTGCTGAATATGAGTATAATACCATAAGCTTAAAATAATCACTTAAGTCCATGTCTATGGAAAATTCGAAATGAACTGCCTGACGGTATGAGACTTTCATACAAATTTAACATCGTTTAGCCTGTCGACGGCAAGTCGTTGGGATACATTTTATTTTATTTTCTTGTCGGTTCTCATTATCCTCTCTGTTTTTGCATTTCATCCTCTCAACAAAAATAATACACATTAACTCCCAATTAAAGTTGGGTCCAACTCGTTCAATCGTTCATTTTAGACAAAAACCTTTCATCGAACCCATATAATTTAAATGAGTTTGATCAAAGGTTTTTGTCTAAAACGAGCGACTGAACGAGTTGGACCCAACTCTACTCAAAATGCAATAGAGATGTCGTATATTTTTTTATACAAAAAATTAAATAGTTTATGAAAATTATTGAAATTTTTTATTGTAAATGAAAATATAGAACACAGATATGCCAGTAAAAAAAATTTCAAGATTTGAAGAACCTGAAATGAAATATGGGGTATTTGTTATTATTGAAAATGCCGTCGGCGTATTGTTTTATCCAATTGTCGTTTTTGTTTATGTTCCTTCACTAAAAAGGAAAAAATTTTTGAAAATCTTTAAAATTTCAAAAAGCATTATAAATGCCGAAAACTCAGAAAAATAATTGGGGAAAATGCCTTTAAACGGAGAGGGGTTATAAATTTTAAAAAACTGGCCAAACTAAAAATAACAGCTAAAATACGTAAAATGTCTTTAAGAAAAATAAGGTGAAAATTCGGAAGAAATTACGAAGTTTAAAAAAGCTTAAGCAAATTTTAATCAATTCGATTAAGAAAAACAAATGTAGCAAAAAATTACTTTGAAATTGCGAAAATGCATTTGAGTCCGAAAATGTTTGCAAATTTTTAAAAACAAATTCAAGACAAAAATTGCTATACAATTGTTAAAACCTCGTTAAGACTTAAAATAATGGTCGAAATTATAAAAAAGAAATCACTAAGCCATATATGGAAAAAAATCGAAGCTAGTCTTAGAATTGGAAAAATCTTCAAAATTGATTTAAAACTCAATACAATAATAAAATGTGAAAAAAATAATTTTAAAAGCAAATGATGAAAAGTAGCTCAAAAATGTTTTACCTTTCCTAAGATTAAAAATAAGGACAAAAACTTGAGAAAAATACTTAATTTCATAAGTGGATAGAATTTGGAATAAAAGTCGCTAAAAGCAAAAATTAGGGGAAACATTTTCGATAACTCCGTAGTTATTTTAAATTGGTTTCAAATCGGTGAGACTACAGAGAAGGACCGAACAGTAAAAAGTCAGTTGTTAGTATTAATATTATTATTAATTTTGAATGCATTTTTTAACTCCAAAAAAGGCCCAAAAGCACTAAAACTGAAAATATAGAAAATATTCCTTTATCCGTGAACTGAAGAAAACTCAGAGTAAAATATAAAATCAGAAAATGAAAGAAAAGACCGAATTCCTGATAAAATGATTTATCCGCTTGTTCCGAAAAATCATTTTTACCGAAAAAAAATCTTGTCTTAACTCAAAAAAACACTTTAGGCCTAAAATTGTTAAAAATCCGAAAATCTCCAGTTCGAAAAAGTTCTTGCCTACTGCGGAAGATTGATTCAAAGCTGGCTTAAAAGTGCAGAGATTAAAAGCATGGACCGGAATTCAGAAAAATTACTGTAAGACGAATATTAAAAAATTTCGGAATAAATTGCAACAATCCGAGAAATTTTTTTTATAGGAATAATTTCTTATAGACTAAAATTTAAGATATATCCGTTTGTATTATCTTATTGAAAACAGTTTTAAGATTGGTTAAAATTCGCTTCAACTAGAGACAAAAGCCAGCATTAAGAAAAAAAAGGAGAGGGAAAAGAAGCAACAAATATCGGAAAAATCACCATATGAATAATTAAAATAAAATTCGAATTATAGAGCTAAAATTATAAAAAATATTGTATATATTGAAATGATTAATTTGGCTCAAGTTCAAGTTATTTATTCTGATTTTTTATTTAAATTTTTATTAGAAAATTTTTTTTTGGATAAATTCATTATTTTTATTAAGAGAGTACTATATATAGAACAATTTTTTATTCGTCATCATACTATAAAAAATAGTTAAAATTGGTTAAAAAAACAATAAAACTAAAAAGATCATGGGCCAAACTTTGGGAAATAGTCATTAATAAACACGTAAATTATAAAATCAAGATAAAATGTCTTATTCGCTTATTCTGAAAAAATTGTATTATCGAAAATAAATTTTTCAAAGGGTTTACGTTTTCTTACTCTGATAAATCTTAAATCGAAAAAGACACTTTAGAATAAAAAAGATTAAAATACAGGCAAATCGAATATTCGGAAAAATTCTTGCCTAATACGGCAGAACGCGCCAAAAACGGTTTAAAATCTCTTAAATTGCAAATAAGGAACAGAATACAGAAAAACTCACTATAAGACGATAGCAAATAAAATTCGGAATAAAGCGCAAATGAGTGTGTAAAACTCATTTTAGGCTAAAAATTATGCAAACACGAAACTGTTTATAAATTGATTTCATGTTATTAAATTTTTTTATTTTGTTTTATTTATTAAAGAAATCAAATCTATTTCATTGAAGAAAACAAAATTAAATTGCGATCTCATCTTTATACATTTTTAAAGACTTTATTTAACCTTACAAAGAACAAACTTCAATATAAATTATACACTTTCTTACTGATTGAACCTCAAAGCATTTTAACAATTTTAATGAGACAACATAATGGCAACGTCGAGCATTAATTTGTTATCTTTAACATTTTAATTACCCCCGCAAAAAAATAGCTGTAGTTCCACATTAGCATTTTTATCAAATGCCCGTGCAAATAAGAAAAATCAACCCACTTTCACAGGATCTATATGTTTAGTTTTAGAAAAATTCATTTCTTTTATTTGTTGGTTTTCCACAGCATTTCTACACAATACAACAAATTAACTTCAATGTTGTTGTAATTAAAATAGTTTGAGGAAAATAATTATAATGAAAAAAAGTCTTGAAATAATGATAAGAATTGTGTTGTTTCTTTTATCATTGTTGTTTAAAACCACATTCGCATTCATAAATTCTAAAAAGGGCAAACAAACGCCTTTAGATAAAGATATAAAGACAGACCGATATGCTTGTTGGCAGTCAAACTGAGTTGTTATTCTTGCAGCGAATATTCAAGTGAAATTACAAGGAGTTGAAATATAATAATAATTTTGCTTACGTATTTGTGCAGAGGTATTTGTTTCATTTTCTTTGTTGTGTATTTGTTGTGTGTGGGAGAGGCATTTGATTGTTGCTTTCTTGGGTGTTAAAAATTGTAGTGTAAGTTAGCTTCACAAGAATACATTTTAATTTAGTATTCAAGAATAAGCTTCATAAAAATTATAGTCTATTTTGCTCACACGACAAATCAGCTTGTGAGAATTTCTTGTAGCCATCATGTTAAACCAGTAGATGGAAATAATGGGACCAAACGAGCAAGTGAATGAAGGGGAGCCTTAAAATAAATAAACAGTTTTATTACGAAAATTTCGCTCTTCGGTTTGGCTCGTTCTTTTTTATTTATTACTTGAATAGGAATAATATAAATATATCGTTGAATTGGCAAATGAGTTGAATTTCGTATTATACGTTCTTATATATAAAATATCTGCCGGTCAATGTTTCTCCTAATAGTTTTAAAAAATGGAAGAAATTATTCGGGCTTGTTCTGTAATTCCAGTCGATTTCAATTAAGCAATTTTCTGAAATAAATAAATAAATATTTGGTAAATAAATTTAAGCTCGAAAGAATAGAAAATTACAAATAAGAGTGAAAAATTTAACTATTAGTGGAATTATCGATTTAAATCGACTCGATTTACAATACAGGCCCTATTATGTTTTTAATAAATAAAAAACATGCAGCCAAATTATGAATAAAAAATTCCCAGAGTGATTTCTCCCTTTTCCTAAAAAGGGGCTGTTCACATATAATAGGCGAACAATTAATATGTGAACAGCACCTTTTTGGGAAAAGGAAGAAATCTCCTTGGGAATTTTTATTCATAATTGGGCTTATACTAAATTTAAAAAAATAATTTTATTATAATGTTTATGTAATTGCACAAATCACTATAATACGATAATTACAAAAATTTGGAATAAATTCGAAATGAATTTTTATAATTCGTAAATGCTGATATCTCCCAATGAGTATGTTCTTAATTAATAAAATTTATTTTATTTTATTTTATAATTCATTTGCAATTAAATAAAATGCTTCTGAAAATTTTATTATTATGAAAAAACTTTAGTTAGTATAAAAATTATTATATCTTAACATCAAATCGATTTCCTTAAATAATTATTATTATTTGTAAAGAATTTTGCAAAACTTAACGTGCCTTTTGATTTATTGACTGCTCAGTTTTGAATTTCCAATGTCCAATGTTGGACGTAGCTTTACCGTATATATTAAACGATTTTAAATTTCGTTGACTTTTAAAGATTATTCTTTCTAAATATGTTTAAAAATATGTGTTGTTATTTTATAAAAATTTTCTGAGAAAACCGTAAAACATTTAGGATCCACTTTTAAAAATTTAAATTTAAAAAAACGTTTGGAATAATATTTGGTAGTCTGTTGAAACTACGAAAATATTTTTTGAAAAATTTTGCAACGTTTGTATTGAAGATAATTGCAAAAAACATCATCAACACTCAGTTTAAAATTTCAAACCCAAATACTGTATGCCTTAGGAAGTCCATTACCCTAATAAGATCCTAGAATATATGTATATTTTGTATTAAAAGTTACATTAGCGGAAATCTCGATTCGTTGCAAACTGCCCTTGCAAATCTTGCATATATTGCAAATCTAGCATACGTGGTGTGCAACAAAATACATGAAACTGGGATTTGCATCGCTTGAACAAATATGCCTGACCAAAAACCGTTGCAGATTTGTAATTGCAAAGGATAGCAATGCCACACCCGCTGTGTTTTTCGTTTTATTTTTACAATCAAAACAAGTTGACTCCTGCGCATAAAAAATTCTACGGCGATGGAGCCACTACAAAAACTGCATGTGCTGAAATCAAATTGACGTTAAGACTGCTGAAAGAAATATTGCTAAAATAGTAAAAATTTAATATCAAATAAAACTTTTATAACATTTTAGAAAATTTATACAAAACCCGGACGCTTGCTTCGCGGCAGCTTTCGCATTGAAATATTGTCAGCAGCTCAGCTTATTCCATGTGGCAAGGTTATTAAAGCTGTTATAATTACCTTGACAAGCGCTTGAAAAACACACTGACGCTTTGTAGCAGAAAATCATGCTATGTGTGCTAAAATTGCAGATGTGCAACGAAGGGTGATTTGAGCTATTTAATAAAAATCAGAAATAAGTTGTTTTCACACTCATGGTGTTGTGGTCACGTTACTCCAATAATTGGTCACATTATTCAATTAAAAAAAAATCAACTTCTTTAAGAATTTATAGTGAAATGTTGTTCTTGTTGACATACATAAATGTCATGAATGTTGTGCATATAAAGACACGCATGTGTTTGTGCGGCGTCTGTATGTATGATGTGTGTGTACAAGTGTTTTTACTTACACGCCAACAATGTAGTGTGTAATAAGGAATTTGTATGTTCTATTGTAATGTTTCAGTGTTAGGTATTATCATGTTAATCTTAACTGTTGTTTTGTTGTTGTTATCCTTGTCATTGTAATTTTTTGTTGCTTTCGTTGCTAATGCTGTTGTTTGTATCAGTTAAATTCTTTTTCTCATTCTGTTTTCTTATTTTATTTGTTGTTTGGTTTTCGTATAATTGTGTTAACTGTTTGTGTAGTTGAAATTCTAAAGCCACCTCGATGCTTGTTTATCTATGTGATGAACACTTTCAGTTATTACTCTAAGTAAACTTGGTTAATTGATGTTGAAAAAGCAAGATGTCAAGAAAGTGGATCATTTAAAAATGTTTCATGAAAAAGTTTTAGATATTTATACTCGTAAAAAAGTTTGATTTACGATATAAGAGATTTCATAAAATATTATTTATTTATTTATTTATGAAAATAGGTGTGATATGAAAACTTTAGTATTTTTTTTAAGTGCTAACTGGAATAAAAATAATTTTCGTAAGTGCCCGGATAATTTTGCCTTTTTTTCATTAAATTACGATCGTTGACAAGAACTACAATTGAGCTTAACAAAAATACAAAATTTATTTAGTATAATTTTAGCTTCCGACAAAGCGTGATCACCAAACACATTTAAAAAGCTTACACACATTAATCATGTTTTTTCATGACAAACTCGCTCTTGCCAAATACATGGAAAAGATAAAATATATTATTCTCTTTATGCATAATGTAAAGAGAGTATCAATACGCTCGCATAGTAGCCGCCAACAAACAAGCATATTATGTTTAGATTTTGGGCATACTATGTTTATATGACAACGTTATATAAAAGTCACTGGGTTATTTTAGATAAAGTTCCAGAACTAGAACTAGTCGCTACCACTTGGGATACATCCGGCCACGTGACTTATTCTGTAACAGGTACCCTTTCCTCGAGGGTTATGAAAATTGGACTAAAAACACTCGTCCCATCACTTGTGAAAATGGGAGTGATACCTGCCCTACTTCTTATTTTGCTAAATTACATTCTATATCAAACTGAAAATCGTATTGCAGATTAAAAAAGCATTTGCCCTTAGTATTCAATGAGTAATAGGCCAAGTCTCAGATATCAAGCGCGGGTAAAGAGGCGAGTTATGCATTTAATCAACATCTTGTAACTATTTCTGAATGTAGTCAAACAAATAGAATCGATTTGAATAAACGCAAGACCAGTGCTGCATGCTTAGGCAGTGACGTAGGTATGTCCATCTGTAATTATGGGTGATAGGTATTATTTCATTAATGTGTCAGAAGCTCTTGATGTTCTTGGAATGAAAATCAGAGTTTCAAAAGAAGCATTCAAATTATTTGGTGTTCAATGCGGAATCCAAGTAACCACACACCATTTGATCTTCTTAGTCTTTATAACACCTTTATACGATCGAAAATTGAATGCAATTCTTGCATATGGACAGATGCTATAAAACCTGTTTCGTGGTTACTCGAACGAAGAGGGGGAAGAAGCTTATCGCTGATAGTAGGGTAGCTAACTCTATTGATTCACTGAAGCGCCGATGCAATGTGAATTCACCTCACTATTTTAAAGTTACCACAATAGAATGTGCTGCAATTAAATCAGGGAAGCAGAACTGCTTTGCATACCACACGCTTTACAGTAAGAACTAATTCAATTATGGTCGATTGGCCAGTGAAACGCTTTACGGAAGGAATTAGTTTTTTTTGTCGCACTGTTTGCCTGTGAAATAAACCCCCTGCAAAGGTTTTTCCTGTGATTTTCAACAGGAACACGTTGGCATTAAGTCATCACGGAGGCAACTCCTCTGCGGTTATAGACGCATTTCCTATAGGCAGAGAAGCCGAAGTTGGCACGACAGCAGCCAACGATGAGAGCAGAAAACAAAATTGTGACAATTTAATAGATTCCCTTTTCAATTCAGTTTGTGAGCATTGACTCTCTCGGATTCCAATATTTCTTTTTAGTTATGTTTTTGCTCTTGGCTGGCACAGAGCAATAGAAAAAAGACCGGTTGGCTAACAAGGACATCAACCCAAGACGGCGACCTTTAAGCCAGAGCAAAAGCGAGCATGGCAGCGTCGCCAACAATATAGTTAGTAACCATTCTTCCTAATTCTTATCATGCAATAACTTTTGTGTCATCACTCCATTGCATTGCTCATAATGAAATCTCTCATCCTCCTGCTCATAACCTGTTTCCTTAGATCCAGCACAATGCACAGAAAATAAAGGGGTCATGACTTTGGTTAAACAAAAAATATACAATTTAGAAGTGGCGCAAAGAGGACATACATATCTTGTAAATTGTTATATTTTGATCACTTAGGACAATTGATAGGATGTAAATGTAATTATAATATGTATTAAATAAGTTAAATTTCCAAAAAAAAAATGATTTTATATAATTTATATTATTCAACACCGACCAAGGCGATCTGCCTTGACACCGACTAAGTTTCTTTTAGTTAGTTTGGTGGCACGTCACAAGGTGCATATCACAAATATGAATTGATTACAGCCACTCACGTGGGTAATTTTGTGTCAGTCCCTTTTCCCTTAGCAAAACTAATTTTTAAATTTTTTGCAATATATATGGCAATAAGCAAAACGTGCTTAAGACATATTTTACCATTTTGTAGGAGAGAACATTTTAACTTTCAAGTGGAGTTTTTGAAATTTGGCCATAATGTAGTTAAAGTTGCCAAATTCGTTTCTCATTTCTTCTAATTTTGGATTTCATTGCTCTACACTGTATAACTGATATATTCAACTTGAAATGTACTAGATTATATTTTAAGTTAAACTATTATTCCATATGAGATAATGAGATGAAAAAATTTTAGAAGCAATTCATTACAGGAAGTTAGACTTCCTGTAAAAGCCTGCAAAATTATTGAAACTTTGTCCAGGGTTACTTCTGCATGCGGAGATTACAAGGAAAGTATTAACTCAAAGTTTTATTAATTTTTCCACAGATATACATATAAAAAGATACCAGTGCGTATGAGCAGCATTTGATTGAACACATAACACTCATACGCAGATATAATACGAGAAGCAAAGAACATATTTTTTCTAACCAAACACATAATGGGACATGACCACAATAATCTAAATCTACCGATTTTTCGTTTAAGCAATTGATATTTGTTTTGTTTTGCAGCCTAAGTAAATATTATTTACTCACTTTTTGTGTACGAAAAGAAATTCACTTTTAATTATGATCCTCGCTGTACATATGATTACAAGTTACTTTTGTTGCGTTTGTGCTTTGAATTATTTAGTTGTTTTTTGCATCGTTCATTTTGTATAAACTTATAATTTTTTTATTATTTTTTTATATATATAAGCTAGGGATTACTCCCTTAGTTTTGTTTCTTTGATACCTTAAAAATAACACGACATCCTGCCTGTCAGTGTCACCTCTTCACTGGCTCTTCTAAAATAACATAAAATTGTTGCTTTTGTTTTGTGAAGATTTTGTTTATTTTTAGGGATTTATGTGAAATACTTCTTTATTAATTTCATTATTTGTTTTTAGAATTTTTCTTTTTGTTTTTAATTGTATTTTTTTTTTTGGTTTATTTTTTTTTTCTAATTCTAGTAATTATTTATTAGTGTTAACCTTGAGGACATTTGTAACTGTTCAACTAATTAGGGTATTTCACGTTGTGTCTCCATTTAGTTTACTTGATAAAAGTCAAAACTCATGCTATTTTTAATGATTTTATGGCTTCAAGCGGGGTACTTAAATATACAAAATGTGACTTTAAATGGTTTGTTTTTTTAGCTGCGGGTTAAGATTTTTTAACGTTGAATGTAAAGCATACAATACATTTGAATGTTAGGCTTTTAGTTAATTACAAAACCTTTTTTAGTTTAGTTTTTAATATCTCAATTTGAAACGTTTAATAATAAGTTAATATTTAAGGAAGGATTTTTGTTAAAATGTTGTTATAAATTACATTAAAAAGAATTGTATTCCAAAAGTAATAGAAATGTTTTCCATTGTCTTACTTGCAAAGAACAGTCAAATAAAATAAGATCCAATACAATAATTCTTAAAAATTCAATATGTCCTAAGATGTTAAAGGGGTATATTTCTAGAAATTAATATCATTCCGAAAAGAAATTAAAATTTCCAAAGAAATCTTTAGGTTTTTAAAACAATCATTATGAAATTGGAAGACTACAATTTACCAAAAAAATTTGTATTTTATAAAAAAGAGATCTCAAATCTTAAATATTTAAAAAAATCCTAATTTTACTAAAATGTAAAAACAAAACTTGCGACTCAGCAAAAGCGACTGTTTTGTAAGGAAGCAGGTTTGTAACGAAAAGTTGATAGGGGTTTCGAAATAAGGTTCCAGAAGGCATGCTTTTTGAGCATGTGGAAGGCCTCGTGGGATCTTTTTTTCTGATATAAAACTGCGCTTTGTTCAAAGCATTAAAAAGGCTCTAAAAACATGACTCAAATTGTATCATCGTTAATATACGGTGTTGCTCGAACGTAATCGGCAAAGAACAACAAATCAAATAGTATATTATTACTTTCAGACTCTCTCCTCCATTGAATAAGCGAGAAAATAAGTTATTTTGTAATTGAAAGTAAATTGCATGATGTGAGCCTTCTTTTTGAGTATCCTTAAAAACGCTCAAAATAGAGTATATCGAAAGTGTGAAATTTTACAGCTGCCAAATATAATTTTCTTTCTTGGAGTTGCTTTCATAGTCTGATTTTATAACACATTCAAAAATTTTCTGAAACGTAATAAGAATTTCTTTTATTTTTCACGCACAAATATGATATTTTTACAAATATTAAAAAAACCTAACGATTTGTCGCGATGGGTGGACACAAGGAACCATCTTAAATCTTGAATAGAAACAAACAACATGAAATAGAAAATTTATTTTACAGTAGATCTTATTTCATTAAAGAAAATTTTAACCGCCCTTAATGGGATTCGGAATGGCTAAACAATGTGCGAACGAACTCTTGCTTTGTATCTAAAATTTTTTTCTTAAACAAAAAAAATCTTTTCATTTGAAGCCACTTAAATGTTTTGCATTTTTCTCACAACTTTCTTATCCCATCATATAATTTTTTACTTGTTTTTTCATAATTTACCTTTGTGTTGAAAATTTCCATTTAAAAATATTAAAAACGCACACACATGCAAACACACATAAGTTTTTATTACTTTTTGTTTCTATGTAAATTAAAATACAAACCAGAAAAGTAGAAAATTTACTTAATTCTGCTTTTAACAATATTGTTGTCTAACACAAAAACAAAAAACCCAACCAGAAACAGTTTTTGTTGTTGCTGCTGTTAATGTTACCACTGCTACGGGTTTAAATGTTGCTGCCACTACCACTACTACATACTGGTAACTACTACCAACTGCTGCTGCATGTATTACAATTTATTGTTGTGTTAAACGAATAGATGTGGATGGGGGTATGTGTGTATGACAATGCTTATGTGTTTGTTTGTGTGTGTGTGTTAGTGTTTGCTAACAGAGCATGAATAAATGCACCTTTAATGTTGCAGTGACTCATTTAAAATTCATAAATTGCTTTTTTATGCAAAAACTAAAACTAGATACTACAATATTTGCTGTATCTTTGTTTTTTTTAAATTTTTTTCTATTGTGGCAGTAAAATATGCAACAAAAAAAAAAGAAACTGTGCTGCGTTTAACAATTTTGTAACATTAAACAGAAAAAAGTGGTATTTTAGAGAGATAGACCACCATCACATCAACAACAATAACATGAGAAGCACCAGCAGACAATTATGCGGTGTGTGCACGGTGCAAATAGGTGACATTGACACCAACTAGTTCGAAAAATTAAAATATCCAGAATATTGAAGCAGAACTCTCTATTTTTGTTATTCGCTGGAGAATCTAAATTATTAAACTACTTTAAAGAAGTTAGGCGATTATTTAATTTTTTATTTATTTTTTATAAAGGTAATGACATCGTAAGCTTATTTTTTGATTTTCATATCCGTCTCGCACCTTCTTGTTATAAGCTTGAGAAATTTTTTTGGGGGAAAACAGCAGAACTTGGTGACTTCTTTTAAGAATAACATACTTTTCTACACACACTACATGCCATCTGCATTACTTTGCCCTAGTGTACTACTTACATAAACAAGTAAATTATTGTTTGAGAGTTGCAGCATTGTGTGTACTCTTGGCATACAGCAGGTCCACAGAGGAGTATTTGAGGCAAAAATCTGGTCAAAAAGGCAAACATTAATTTAAAGAAATCTTAAAAACTAAGTACATAGATCGAAACACAACAGCATTTTACATCATATTGTAAATTTTAAATACTTAATGTTGCGAGTTGTAGCTCTTAGATACTGCTAAAGTCAGGAAAGTGAAGAAAATTCCATGCTTTTTTATTGTTTTTTGTCCAGTTTTAAGATGTTTATATGATATTTTTATGTGGTATTTAAAAAACAAATTATTTTGAATATATTTTGTAATTTTCTCTTTATTGGGCTTTTAAGGTCATGATATGTAAAAACAAGAATAAAAAGATTATTTATTTTTAAATTTCATCGTACGTTTCGTTTGAATATAAATGTTGAAACAATTCATTTAAAAATTAAAAAAATATATAAATTTTTTTTTGGAAAAAAATAGCAAAGTTTTTAAAAGTGAAGGTAGTCAGTCAATGTACAATTTATATTTTACACCACAATATAATTTATAATTTCTTATTTTAGATCCAAAAAAAAGTTTGACGTCATAATGTTTTGTGTCTTTTGAATTATTTATTTTAATATTATTCATATCACTTTTAACACTTCACAATGTGATTTTACCTGCCTATAAATATGAATTTGCAAAAGCTCATTATCGTTAATAGTTATAAGGGAATGTCCCACAGCCCCATAAAACAGTTCTTTATTTTTCTGCGCTCTAGACAACATTATTTTGTTCGAATAATTCGAACAAACAAAGAATAACAAATTTACGGTTAAAACAGCATTAAAGAGCTTTTCAACTTTGTTTATTCTTTTCTTTGATGTTCCTAAACAGTTCAGGTAATCTTCAATACTGTTAACGTTTTTTGCGTTAGTACAACTTTTTACTTTATTTATAGACATTTTTAGATCAGTTAATAAAACGTTGCCAGTAATGTAATCTAATTCTTCATCGTAATTAAGGTCATTCGTAATACATATTTTTATCACAAAATAATCGTGAAAACAAATGAATTTACGTCTCCTTTGATTAGGTTCTTGAGGCATATTGTAAAAAGTTAGTATTTGATAGGAAATTCCCAAAGTTCAGGAATAATATTAAAGTATATAATGATTTTATACGTCGTTCATTAATTGTTCGAATGTTCGATTATTCTAAAAAAGTTATTCGAATAATTCTTTATTCGAAATTGAAAAAGGTTTATTCCTTCGAAAAAAAAAGAAAAAAATTTGTTCGAATTATTCGAATAATTTTTATTCAAACGACAACCCTAATAGGCACATAAGAAATACATGGATCACCCAGGGAGAATATTAAAAAAGGTGAAAGTACAAAATGCTACGGACTTAAATCATGCTGGAGAGCTAAAAGTACCATTTATTATTTCTGAATGTTCGTAGCAGTACTTATTTAGACAATAATTAACAAGCTTATAACAATATTATTTTATGAGTTTTTATTCTAATAAATATAATGTAAATACTTAAAACAATTTATTTCTTGGGAGGCCTTTAGGAAAAGGTTTATTTGTGTCGAACCATTGAGTCAGCTTTAAAGGTTCCGAAATTACTTAGAATACAAAAAGTAAAGTAGTTGAATAGCGGTCTTATTCAGAGATCCCATTTTACAAAGCAGTAATTAAATTAGTAATTCCATCCTTAAGTTATGCTAAATCTATCTATTCAAAAGCTTTTACCTGAGGTTCTAGTCCGCTCACATTATGCTTAAGTAAGAAATTTTGCATTTTACATCGGCTGTACTTTGAGTTTATCAGAGTCAAAATGGATTATGGTCCTTTGAATATTAATTTGAATATCTTCATAGCACAGTTGGTCACACTTCAGCTCCTGGAAAAATAAAAATAAAATTTCATTGTAACTTGTGTTAGAGGTCTATCACTACAACAAGATAAAATATTTTAGATGAAAAACATTTTGTTACAACTGCAAAAAAACACACACACATCCATAAAAAACTACAGTCTGCTTCATTTACCCACCAATGGTTAGTTTTAAATAACATTTTCATGTGGTTTATTTCTATTGCCATCTAGGATTTTTTTCATGCGAAATTAATTCAGTTTAAAAAGTTTTCGTGGAAGAATAATTTTCGGAAAAAGAAAAACCTTTAAAAACTGAAATAATAATAATGCCACGTTATAAATACTGTCAAAGAGGGCGGAGGTGGAAAGTAATACTAGAAATTGAGAAACTGCCAACTGCTGTTATTTGACAAACATAAATATTTAACAGCATGCAAAATGCAAAATAGATCAATTTAATGTGGAATATTTTATTATGAAAAACGAAGGAAGATATTTATAACTACTAACTGCAAGTACATGAAGTTTTAAATTAAAATAAGTTGCACAAAATTATTTATGGAAATTTAATTTTGAGATAATAAGAATAGTTTAATAGAATTTAATTTTCTTTTCTGCTTCCACTTATAAGTTAAGCAACTTATAGATAAAAATGATTAATTATATTTAAAATATTTATATAATCTATTAAAAAAATAAAATAAATCAAATAAATAAAATAAAAAAATAAATAAAATAAAATAAAATAAATAAATAAATAAAATAAATAAAGTAAATAAAATAAATAAAATAAATAAAATAAATAAAATAAATAAAATAAATAAAATAAATAAAATAAATAAAATAAATAAAATAAATAAAATAAATAAAATAAATAAAATAAATAAAATAAATAAAATAAATAAAATAAATAAAATAAATAAAATAAATAAAATAAATATAAAAAAAAATAAATAAAATAAATATAAAAAATAAAATAAATAAAATAAATACAATAAATAAAATAAATAAAACAAATAAAATAAATAAAATAAATAAAATAAATAAAATAAATAAAATAAATAAAATAAATAAAATAAATAAAATAAATATAAAAAAAAATAAATAAAATAAATATAAAAAATAAAATAAATAAAATAAATAAAATAAATAAAATAAATAAAATAAATATAAAAAATAAAATAAATAAAATAAATATAAAAAATAAAAGAAATAAAATAAATAAAATAAATAAAATAAATATAAAAAATAAAATAAATAAAATAAATATAAAAAATAAAAGAAATCAAATAAATAAAATAAATAAAATAAATAAAATAAATATAAAAAATAAAATAAATCAAATAAATGAAATAAATAAAATAAATAAAATAAATAAAATAAATCAAATAAATGAAATAAATAAAATAAATAAAATAAATAAAATGAATAAAATAAATAAAATAAATATAAAAAATAAAATAAATAAAATAAATAAAATAAATCAAATAAATGAAATAAATAAAATAAATAAAATAAATAAAATAAATTTAATAAATAAAATAAATAAAATAAATAAATTAAATTAAATAAAATAAATACTTGTTGTTTTATTAATAGAAATTTTTCTTCTGCTTGACTTATTTGAAAAATTATTATGTTATGTTTTTTTCCTTGCGGAAAATTTTTATTAATCAGTAAACCGATTAATCCAAAACCAACCGATTATTAACCGATGAAGGCGAAACCTGTATTAATTAACCAGGCAGTTAACCAATTAAAACAGAAACCCGTAATTATAAACATTGGTAAATATAAATTAAAACTTATAAATATTTTCGTAACTTGGTTTTTTATTCAAAATTTTTTTTTAACTGCAAAGTAATATCATAATCAAGTTTTGTTCAATTTTCATTAATATCTTAAATATTTTAAGAAATAATCTTTATAGATATACACATACATACATTTCCCATTTTTTTCAATTTATTTTTTGTTTCTTTTTTCTTTAGCAAGTATTTTATTTTGTTATAAATATCATCAATATTATTTTATGGTGGCCTTCGCTTGCAGTAATAAAGTAGAAGAAATATTCTTGCTGCTCCCCTGCTTATTATTTATGTACATTGTTGTTTTTTTTTGTCTTGTTATAGTTGATATTTTTGGTCAGCCAGTTTGTGGCAGAATTGAAGTTGTAAGAATTTGTTACGTTTACTACATGGTTATCAAGCGTATTCCTTGTTGTTGGTAGAATTAGTGTAGGAATAAGATTTGTACACTGAAAAAAAATTTATAGTAGTTTGTTCTGTTTAGTCTTGGGTGAATTTAATATTCGTAATAGGAGCTATTTGAATTGAAATGGCTTATGTAAGTTTACACAACCATTGTCGTTACATAAAATATTTAAAATGCCGTTTTTCAGAAAGTAAAAAATTCATTTTGAGAAAACGCGCCTTTAAAGAAAACCTTTTTAAAAATTTGCTTTTAAGAAGTGTAAGAAAAAGTATCAAACAAGAAATTTGTAGGGGTTTCGACGCAGATAACGAATGGATGGATGTCCCTGTGCAGCTCTATTCTGGTTTGTTTTGTGCTTATACCACTCGCTTACAGGAAGCAAATACTTTTGAATCAGCAATAAACAATTTCCTTTTGAATTCTACTGTTTCCAAGTTGGATCTCTTCATATATTGCAAAAGTATCTCAAAACAAGTAATTTTTAAAAAGTTATGTTTCTTCATTTCATATTAACAAGTTTCTAACAGTTCGTTAAATTTTAATGTAATTTTCCCTATTCATTTAGTTTTCTCATTGTGTTTATTTATTTTGTTATCATTGTCTCTCTATCTTCTAAGAAAAACTTTAGCAAAGATTTTGAATTTTTTTCGAACGCTGCCATGTGTGGGAGTCTTTTTCTTTCGTTGGAAAAATGTAAGATGATTCTTAAGAATGTGCAACACTTAGCAGTATTTTGTATTTTATAAACTGTGCATGTTAACTATAATGCAAGTGACAGCACTCAACTTTAAATATGTTGTCGTTGTTGTTCGTGTGTGCTTTTCAATGGATATCTTAGAGCTTGTCACCGTCCTGTTGCAATTTGTAATAAATTTGTTGTGTTGAGGAACTCAACTGAAAGTAGAAAAGAAAACAATAACTTTTAAAAATGAATGATTAAATTTGAGCTAGAGAATTTTATTAAGAGAATGTTATTAAATAACTTGAAAGTAGTAAATTTCGTTGGAAGATAACGCATTCAATTTGCAGTTGAGAATGCAAACGATGCGTATAAAATTAAGTTTTCTTTATTTTATGCTTAAAATACATTTTTATATTATTTTTAAAATTCAATCGAGTTTCATTTCAACAATTTCATTATTACTTGCACCAGAAAAGAAAATATTTATCTTACAAAAATGTCTCCTTTATTGTCAGAAAAGTATTAATTTTATATTTAAATTTTGTCCAAACGAGGACAGTTTCTGAAATCTTTAAAAAATTGTTAAAACGAAACTTGAAAATCAAATTATTCTAACACAATTAATTATAAATTGATACATATATTTCCTGTATAATATCTAGACATATTTCAGAAAAATTAATGGAAAAAATAACTCGAATAAAAAGTATTTGCTTAAAATTATTCGAAAAAATTTACTCGGACAAGAATTGTACGGATAAAACATTGGATAAAAATATTCAAATTAAATCAAACGAATACAAGTTACTTGAATGAAATTGTTTGTATAAAATATTCCAATAAAATTGTTCGAATACAAATTATTCGAATAAAATTACTTAAGTAAACCTATTCGATCTACATTATTTGAAAAAAATTATTTGAATAAGTATTGTCTGTATAAAATAATTTAAATAAAACTTATTTGGCATTGTCTTAATAAAACAATTTAAATGAAACTAATTCGAACGAAAATATTCGGGTAAAAAATTAAAAAAAAATTCAGAGAAAACACTTTTTGGCTCTCCTAAAAATTCAACAACGACAGAATTAATCGAATATAAATTATGCAAATAAAATTATTCAAATAAAAGTAAATCGAATTGGCATTTATTTTCGTTGTTCTTATTTCCTGAATTATTATAAAAAAATTATATATAAATATTCGAATAAGAATTATTTGAATCGATTAAAATTATTCGAATAAAATTAATCGAACAAAATTAATCGAAAAAAATTCATTCAAAAACTTTTCGAAAAAAAACTCAATAAAAATAGAACTAACAAAATTAATAAGACAAAATTTTAAAAAATTTAATTACTCGAATAAGATTTTTTCTAAGATTCAGAGAGACGCACGATAACAGATAACAAGGAAAGTGCTTGGAATTTTCACAAAGTTATACACAACTACGGCTATAAATATGATAAATCAAACGATGTAATGATATATTATTCGAAAATTTTCCTTCGTTAACAATAAGCCTTGTAATTTTATAATTCTGAAACCTCTTTCGTGATTATCGAAATTTATTATGAATTCATCAAATAATTTATTCGTCGTTATTGACTTAGTGACATTTTATCGTTTCTCTAACATAAATGCATTTTAAGTATATATTTTTTGTACATACATACCTATATAAAAAAGGAAAAAAATAATAAAAAAGTCAACTTTATTCTTTAGACAGAATTGAACAGTATTATATGCAAAAGTAAAAAAAAACCGAGAGACAGTCAAGAGGTTGTGAGAAAAAGAAAAACAGAAATGCAAACCCACAAAGATGAAAAGGAAATCTAATAAAGTTTTAAGCATTGAAATCCATTGAAGTGTTTAATAAGCTGGCAATAGAACTAATATTGCTAGCAACTGCTACTGCCAACCAGCCAGCCACTGCTGCTGCTGCTGCTGATGCTGGTTATTATTTTTTATATTTTTTTATATACATTTTCTGTTTTTGCTGCTTCATAAAACGTTTCATTTTATAGTGCATTGAATTTCAATGTTATAAAAATTCAAATGAATAAAAGTATAATTTTGTGGATATAAAAATAAATTTTTATGCAATTTATTGATAAAGAAACGGCATTGAAAACAGTTGATTTGAATTTGTAAGGCGGAATATGAAATTGAATTTTTTTTAAATCTTTATTAATGAAAAATAATTCAGATGTAAATTTTTTATCAATCATACTTCATAATAATTATGTCTTGAGGCTAATAATTTTTATTAAATGTGAATGAAAGCAAATGAGTTTGCCATAAAAATTGGCATTATTTTAATAAACGAATCAGTATTCAGTAATAGATATGATTAAGTCGTTTGTATTAATTTTATTCAAGGCTATAATACCCAGCAACAAATTCGAAGTTTTTCTAATGGTATAATATTTTCATTGGATAACATGACGTACACAATTACATACTGACTACAGACAACCTGTTATCGCATACCGATCAACCATTTGAATTTTCCGTTCTATGATTAACAGCTCTCAAATTCATTGACGTTTCACTAGAAATAAACTCAGTCCGAGTTCACTTCATCAATGATTAACTCATGATGATTTCTTTTGCTGGGTAGGTCTTCGTGTTTAATAATGTTTTAAAAAATAGAAAAAATATCTGCAGAAATTTTTCGCGAAGAAAATATTTGTACTGTTATAGTCGTTAAAGTCTATTTTTATTTTAGTGTTTTGATTTGTATTTCAACTACTTTAACCGTAATATTTTGCTGGTTTTGCTGAAATGGTGCTGGCATTTTGAACACTGCTGTTACATTTCAAGTCACTGTAGAAACGTCGCCATGATTTTACCATTTTTTTTGCCATTCTGGTTTTTATTTGATATCAATAACGTTTTGTGGCTTCAAGCCAATTTTTTTTAAATCAAAAAAATTTTTATGCAAATATTTTCAATATTTTCAATCTTAAGAAAAAAAAATTCAATACTGAACGTGTTTTGCCTCAAGGTGTCAATCTGTAAACTCATTAAGTTCTTTAAAAAATTACAAATTTTAAGAACAATATTTTAATAGAATTTGCATTTATTAAGAAGTACATTAAATGATTTATGTTTGTTATATATTTGAAATTGTAATGAAAATATTCATTAGCGTTAAATTTATGAAAACTCATGAAGTAAAACACAACACATAAACGGAGTTAAATAATGCAAAAAAACCTTAAATTTACATAATTATTTTAATGAATAATTTATTGGAAAACGTTAAAGTATTTGGGGGGGAAATCTGTTTGTTGAAGAAAATTTGACTGATTTCTGACAAAATGTTTCTTATATTATTCATGTTTCAAATTCTTGTGATCAAGAACATCCACTAAAATCATGAGATTCGTATAATTTTAATGAAATTTTAAGCAATCGCCAGATTCGAGTTACATTTGATTTTATAATAATAGTTATAAATATCATATATTACAGATGGGATTTTAATAATTCCTTGTTTTTAATGCTTCAAATTTCTGTGCTTTTTTGTTTGAATTTTCGAAATTTAGTTTTTGTTTTTCTTATAAAGTTTTCTTTCACGCAGTGTTTAAGGCAATCAGCACCTCATTTTGGTATTTCTTGCATCGTAAACGTTTTCGCATGGAACAAATGACTTTAAGCAGAAAGTATTTGAATTGAAGCAAAAAGTGGAGTTTCTCATACAATTCTTTCTGCATCTATACTTTCTGTCATATAATTTTTTCCAACAATCATTGGAAGGAAGTGAATAAAATTATTTCTGTAACAGTACAAAAAGAAACGATGCGGGAAGTATTTCTATAATCAAAAAATTATTAAAATCAACCTTTTTTGCTTAAGAAAATATAATTAATATGTTGGCTGATGGCGAGCAGCTGTTCCTTATGTTGTGATCACACTCCATAAGTCGTAAGAAATGAACACTTCTTTTTTTGTAGTGAAAAAAATTACTACAAGTAGTAGAGTCGACTCTTGATAATTTGAAATTTATTAACTTGAATCTCGCGATTGCTTGAATTGTTTTCCAGGTTGCTTGAAAAACATTCAATAAATTTAAGAAAATCTATATAATGTGGTCCCCTTGGTAATTTGAAAATATTATTTGAGCGGCATATTGATCGCTCTAGAATTTTAATTATTTTAATGTGCTGTGTTTTACGCAAAATATAAAATAAATAAAACAATCACTTATTTAAGTTTATATTCATTCTATACTCTACAATTTGATTCGTGGTTGAGTTTCTGTTTTTGAAAAAAAAATTAAATCATTTGCTTTAGTTTCTAAGCAAAGTTTTTAGCATAAATCATAATATCGACAGGTGCTAAAATAAAAAATTTCTTTGCTTAGCTTTTTGCATATCAGAGCCACCAGAAGTTACAAACTCTCATCCAGTATGGAAACTTCTGCCTAAAGCATGGTACTCTCTTCATCATTTCGTCAAAAGTCCATATAGAAAAAATTCATGCGAAATAATTGCAAAATAATATGGCCGAAGTTGTACTGTGTTCATCTTTTGAAAACATACGAAATGTTTCTGGCATCATTATTTTTTCAACTACAAAATGTTTCGGCCAACATATTTTTCAACTGCGAAATAATGTAAGCACTACATATTTCGTGCGGAATTGCAAACAACAGATGATCAGATATTTCTGGGCGTTGTGGTTTTAATTTTAAGTTTGCTGCCCAGAAATAATTAAAATAATGGAAAATAATGTAAATATAATATAAAATGAAGGTGAGTGCTTTTTGCAGAACGTGTGTATTCAGTGAGCTCCTCCGCAGCAGCTGCGAGATGTATTAATTGATACATTGCAGTACAAACTCCTAAAATTACTTTGTTGTCCATTTGTTTTAACTTTTTTAATAAGCACAATGTTGTTCATTTCAAGGCAATAAAACCGATAAATTTGTTATAAATCGTGATATTGTCACCACTGATCAATTGTCAAAATTTTCAAACGAAATAATCAATGTTGCTTAACATTTTTCGCAAATTCAAACAGAGTACTAAGGTTAACGCTGAAGATTTGAAAAGATGAGTTTTGATTGTGTAAAGTGCCCTAACCGACGTTGAACTGTTGAATTTGACTTCTTTGAATGAGGAAAATGAAGCAGACGAAGATGAGCAACCACCGATTCCAGTTTTCTTAAGTGAAGCAATGACAAGTCTCAGTGCATTACGCTCCTACGCTCTTAGAACGGATACAAGTAACGCTATCTTTTCAGCTCTAATCTTAATTGAATAGCCGTTGGACAAAGACAGATTGAAGTCGTTCACTTAAAAGAAAATTATGGACTTTTTTCATAATATACTTATACGAGTAAATATGTAAATAACAGTAAGAAAGTTTACAATAAAAAATCTGCAATTTCAATTAAACTTTCGTTAATTTGAATTTTTTTCTATCTCAATCTTAATAATTTGATCTCTCGTTAATACGAAATCTCTCATGTCCCTTGAATTTCAAATTATCGAGATTCGACTGTATTTTAATATAATAACGAGACTTCTTTATATTGAGCAAAATAAAACGTATAGAAACATATTTATCAAAGTGTTGTTTGTTTATGAAATAATATCAACCCCTGTGCGCGATATTGTCGTATGTTACAAAAACTAAATTTTACAGGAGAACTTTTTTTATTACTATTTTTATTACTATTATATACTATGAAACTGTTACATACGATAAAATGTGCATCGTGTTATCTCCATAACTATTATATTTATCGCTGTAATATTTTGTCAACAGATGAATTAATGGGCTTAGAAGCAATTGGCATACAAAAGTCGATTTCAAAAAAAGTGTAACATACAATAATTTCTTGCACTTGGGTCGATAAAGCTTTGTACGAAAATATTTCACTGCCGCCGGTAAAACTGTTTATCGGGTTTTCTCTTTGAAATGCAGAAACACTTTTTACTCACAAATCGAGAAACAGTGAAATTTTTTGTTCCATACTTCATGTGAAAATTTTTACGATTCGAGAAATACAGCAACAAGGTCTTTAAAGCTATTTATCTTCTTTAAAAATTATCACAATCGCTAAAAATATTTTCCTTTCTTATAGAAATTGTAACAAAAAGAATTGAGTTTGAGTAAAATTATTTGCTGAATTAAACAAAAAGTGGTTTAAAAATATCTAAAAGATGTTAGAATATCAATTTCCTTGCGCCACCATGTACGCAAGTAAAATACGGTCTAATTTAATATAATTTTTATTCTTACTCACTCTCACTTATTTATTTTTTATGTATAAAAACATACTTGAATAATGGCATTAAATTGAAATAAATGATTTTCTTGTATATTATTAAAATACAGAGAAAGAGCAAGAATAAACACAGTAAGTGTATATGTGTGAGTGTGTGTGTTGCAGGATATATATAAATATTTTTAAGAATATTTTGCATAAAATTATAATAAAATTTTTCACTTAATCAACGGCTGGTTGTAGATGCTTTATTAGTAGAGGTTTCCATGAGGATGTTAAAAGGAAGTGAGTGAATATTAGTTAAATAGTGGTATTAACTTCCATTCCCTTTTTCTATGTACAAATACATTGTAATGCTTCCTATGCGTATCGATACTTTTGCAAAGGGGGTTCAACTTTTGTGAAATATTTATACACGTAAATTTTCGAACGTGCAATATTTAGTTAACTCAGCAAGCACATGTTGGATTGGCTACTGGAAGATATTATAAAGCAATTGGGATCATCTTTGTTCGCCAACATTTAATGGAGTAAAAATTTTATTTAATTTTTTAATTTTTTTTAATTTATTTAATTTTAAAAGCTTCCGCAATGATGAATTATGGCATTTTTCGGATACCTCGGCTACCAGATGAGCAACTAACTTGCTGAGATACTACAAGGGAGGCCGTTATTTGCTCCATTTTCCCGAAACTATTGCACGGCGATTATTTTATCGATCCGTCTTAAGGCAGAATCTGTTTGTACGTTCTGTTCTGGTATGTTTCGTATTCATAATACAACAAGACTTATAGTATTATAATTATAGTACAGGATCAGCATAATTAACCAGGTACATTTAATCTATATATAAATAGGCAAAGACAAATTCTTAGATCCGCTTTTCTCTTTTGTTTACCAATCGATTTTCTTCATTCTTTTACCAAATGCTAAACATTGTTGAGCTTTAGTGACCAGGGGGCAAATCGCGGCATTCGATATCGAGCGAAATTTCCATACAAATTCCAAAAATTTTGTATGGGGTTTTACTCGACATTGAATGTCGTGATTTGCCCCCAGACTATATATTTTTTAAATCGGTTTAGTATTAAAGGAATAAAAGTATAATAAAGTTTACACCACTACAAATGCTAAAAATACACGCATACATTATTCACTTATGTAAGTATTGGTTCAAATAAAAACATAAGCAAAGCAGTGAGAGTATTTAAAAGCACCTACATACATACATATCGTTAGATACCTCATAATTTATCAATCGCTCAAAAAAAAGGCTCGCGTCAAGTGGTGTAAAGAAATGATTAAAAAGATCAACTGTGGTGCTTCAAAAGACGTGTATAAAATCGTAACAGGTGACGAATCATGGATATATGTTTATGAGCCGGAAACAAAACAGCGTTCGACAGTGTGGGTATTTCAGGACCAGCTAAATTCAACAAAAGTAGTTCGTGGAAGAAGCACAGCGAAGCAAATGGTCCGTCCCTGTTTCTTCGGTCGAATGGGTCTTGTGACCACTTTTCCGCTTGAGCAACGTAAAATTGTCAATTCTGAGTGATACACGGCCATTTTCGGAGAAATTAGTAAGACTTACCCCCAAAGACGAATCGTTCTTCATCATGACAATGCGATCTCTCACACATCTCTTCAAATAAGTGAATTTTTGAGCAGTCAAAACATCGATTTGATGACTCATAACCCATACAGGCTTGACTTTGCACCCCATGTTGTCTTCTTGTTCCCTAATATCAAAGGTGAACTGCTTGGTCAACGATTTCCGATCGCCGAAGACGCAGTTGAAGCGTTCATAAACATTGTTTTGGAAGTATATCAAGAGGAATGGGAAAACTGCAATGACAAAGAATGCAAAAATATATTGGTCATCAAGTGGAATATTTCGAAAAGCAAGAAAGCCATTTTCATATAAAAATGTTTGTTATTATTTGCTATTCCTGAAATATAAATAGTAGCTGTCGTACAGCGTTAAGTAACATCCAGGAGTGTGTATGTATTAGTGTTTTGTGGTGTGAAATATTACACATTTTGTGTTAAAGATTCATATATTTTTGTCAAATAAAAAACATTTTGTACAGCTTTATAAAATTCATTCCTGTAATTAGTACGTCGTTCACAGCAAAAAGTTCGGACAGAGTACAAGTAATTAAAATATTGTTTCTACAGAAAAAGTAAAAACAAATGAGGCCTTTACTGTAAATATTTTTTTAGAAGCATATATTGCAAAATAAAATAAAAATAATAAAAATTTTATTGGTAACTCTGGGTAAATTAGAGTGAGTTTGCGGTATTCAGTTTTAGGTCATGAATATCGCAGCAAAATCTTGCAAACTATTTACTAACTGCATTACTCAGAATTAGTTATACAACTACTTATCACTAAATAAACAACCAGTTTGTTCTCTGGGTGCTGCGATAGAAGAACGTGCACTTATCATACACTAGATTAGCAGTTCAACCCCTGGAAGAAGAATGGATGCTTTTTTCTAAATTCTGTGTTCTCGGTGAAACAAATTTTAGTGCATAATGAAATAGTTAAACATCAAAACACAACAGCTCCTTCAAAAGCAAAAGATCATTAACCAAAGCAGACTTTTAATTTTTCTTTTGTTTTCTGCATCCAACGACCTCTAAATATTGACAATTTTGAGTAATTATTTGTAAGCGAAAATGGTAAGTACTTGCCTTAAATGACATTACCATGTTAAAGTGGAAGTGGTGAAAATTATGTACTTCATAAGTTTTATTAACATTTAAACTGCTTATTTTGCCATCAAAGTTTTTGCTGGGATTTTACTCTTTATAAACTCTATTCTTAAACGAGTTAACAAGAAAAAAATCTTGCTTAATGCGTTTTAACCTTTATCCGAAACAACAGAGTCATTTTTCGCTTCCTGTTTTTTGTTGTTGTTGCTTTGAATATACGTGTATTCTCTTGTCTTTTATATACCAAGAAGCCAATAAATAATGAACACAGCATGACAGACAAAGATGCTCAGAGGTTGACATTACTCGCATTAATTTCCGAGTAAAACGGTATGAATTTATTTGTCAGCTTTTGTGTGAGTATGTGTATAAATGTTTACACTTTATCATGCAGCGATATGACAATAAGACTTGATAAAAGACACGCAAAATGGTAGCAGGTACCCGTAATAACATAAAGACATTTTCTGCAAAAATAAAAAATGAAGAAAAAAGGAATGATAATAATAAGTGTGGGATTTTTATTTGTGACAGTTATTCATACTTTTAAGATGTAAAACAACATATCATTGTGTCATTGCGGATTCTTATGGTAAAGATATTTTCAACATTATTCTTCTGTTCGCAGTTTAAGAAGATTTTTCGCTTTTTTATTACAACTACTTTATTATAATATTTAGACGAAATTAAGTCATTCATTTGATTATACTTGGTGGTGATGCTCCTTGGGAGTTGTATTTTATTTTTTGGTTTTTTTTTTTGGGGGGGAAGGAGGTGCATTAAAAAGGCATGAATTCTCGCCATGTATTCATAGAGAAATCATTATGATGTGAATACACATTTTACATTCTTCACTGCTATTTAAATATTTCAAGAAATTTAAATTTTTAAAAATTTTATATTTCTTCATTTGGAAGGATCAGAGCTGAAGTGAACCAAGGCATAAAATATGAAAAATTTTCAAACTATTGCAAAATTCTCTGCACAGTTTAAGTCTATTTAGTTCTATAATGGATTAAGTAAAAAAGTGTTTCGTTTCTAAGGTAAACCCAAATCAATAGCTCTCATTTTATATTTTAAAAATGAACCAAGTCATTTATTTTTCTTTAATTTTTTAGACAAATTTTCAAATTCAGTTTTAAAAATTAAACCATTAAACAATTTTGAAAATAAACTTTAAATTGTTTTTAGTATAAATGTTAAAATCATTCTAGAAATGAATGGCAGTTCATTTACTGAAACTCAAAATATCATCCAATTGTGTCTTGGTTCACTTCAGCTCTGAGCCCTCCATTTAAATTTGAGAGTACATACAATTATAATTTATCATCTGAAATTTTATATATAAAATTTGTAAATTAAATGTCATATAATTGTAATTATAGCAATTATCCTTAAAGGAATTCCGGAAAGACTGCGGAAAGGAATAACACTCATAAACCGCGTTGTCATTTAAAATTTTTTGAGGCTAGATTTGCCCTCCATTTTGATCATTTAGCCTTGCAATTTATATTTTAGCTTTACAGCCGTTTTGCAGTCTTTTTCATTTTGAATTTATTTTTATTTAGTTTTTCTATTTGCATGCATATTTTTGTTTTTCCCCGAATTTCTTCTGACTGAACTTTAAAATCAGAGAATATTAAAAAAAACTAATTTAGAACAAGTTAAACCATTTCACGAGAGGTATTGCAAATTTAATATAATTGAATTTTATCCTATTTATTTTTAACTCAATAACCACTTTCTTTAACACGTTGCAATGGAAGAACTTTGAGCAGCAAATATCGGGTGGGGAAAAGTCCCGCTACCATTTTGATTGCGCGTCATCTTGGTTATGTGACGTTTAGCTCTATTAAGCTTTAACCATTCTGTTGTGTAGACGCCCAAATTTCATTATGCATAAATGTACGCCACAAGAAAGAGCAGAAATAGTGACAATATTTTTTGAAAATAATCATTCCATTATTGCTACTCAGTGGAAACATCAATTCGGATACGTGGTTCCCAGTTGCACATTTCTGAAAGCAGCTTAAGGAACTTTGAAAACTGGTTTAAAAATTTTCCCGTATAAAATTCAATCAGTCCGAAAATTGCTACGGAGAGATTCTGATCAACGAGTTGATTACAGTAATTCAATCCTAAGGCTGTCTGGTGATAATGAGCGATGAATCGCATTTTCTTCTCAGTGGCCATGCCAATAAACAGAACAGTCGGTTTTGGGTAACACAGATCCCTCAATTAATTCATGAAACATCACTGCATACACTCAAAACAACTGTATGGTCTGGAAACATCATTGGTTCCTTTTTTTTTGGAAAATGACCAAGTTGGTGGAGTTACTGTTACTGCTGAACGGTACCAAGACATCATTCGAAATTTTCTTGTGCCTGAAATGGAAAAGCAAGGACTAGGGAACAAGTAGTTTCAGCAAGATGGAGCCATAGCACACACAGCTTGTTCAACAATTCAATTAGTGAATGGCGTTTTTCAACGAAGACTAACTTCGCGAAATGGCGATTTAGCATGGCCGGCCAGATCTACGGACTTAATAGCACGAGGCTTTTTCTTATGGATTTATTTTAAAAATCAAAAGTTTATAAGACCCAAACGATTCAACATCTTAAAGACAATATTCGTCACGAAATTGAAGAAATTCAGCCTGAGATGTACAGGATGTCATAAAAAATGCCTTAAAAAGAGCCGAAAGTTGCATAGTGAATTGGGGTCACTATTTAGCCGATATCATTTTCCAATCATAACGAAAAACAAAATATTTTCTTTGAACAAATTTATATGCAATCAAAACAGTAGCGGGACTTTTTCCCCACCCTGTATAAAATTCAGAGCATCGAATTTATTGTAATCAACAGAAAAAAAATTTATAGATTTGAATTTTTATAAACCATGCAAAAATAATATTTGCAAATGAGAACCTTTTTTTCTGAGTCAGAGATTTGTTAGAAGAATTGTATTGAGAATAAATTTTAAAATCTTAAATTTTAAAATAAAACTTGTGAATAATTTTTAAATATTTTGTTTGCGATTTAGCTTTATCTGGGCTTTTATAAAAACGGCGATTCATATTCTCTTTACTTCAGCACAATGCAACACTGTCTGTGAGGATTAATAATACGATGTATTCAATTTATTTGTTTTTATTTAAGTACAATTTTTCTATAGATTTATTTATATGAGTTTAAGTAAAAGAAAAATGTGGTTTCTCTTCACACCTTAATTTTTTATAATTTTCTGAAAACAACAGTCAGTTGTCCATTTGCGTCTTTTTTATCATACTAGCTCATGAACTCCATGAAGTTTATTATTCTTGATGTCATTGTCAATGTTTTTCCAATATTTTCTTCAAGAATATCTTTAATAAAAGATTAAATAATATGTACAAACAAAGAAATTCAAAGAGACTTTTCTATTTTTTCATAAAGATTTTGCTCAACTTCTATAAAGTTTCGAGAAATTATCGAATACTTGCAATTTTATGGATATTATTTATTTCAAAGCCCCCTTGTTATTCTTTATCATTATACACTTATGATGATGTGCTGAGAAAATAAAGTTCCCCTGTTTTATAACTTAACATTTCTTCTCTTCTGAATGTTTTGGAACATTTTTTAATTCCAATTTTGATATTTTTAATAATTTTTAATTTTCGTATGTCAGTTGACACATAATCGCTGTCAACATTTGCCTTCCTCTCAATAATTTACTTGGGGGCCACACGTTAAATTTTCGCCTTTCAATCCCCTTCACTTTGTAATACACTCACACTTTTTTACTAACACAGCCAAACTTTTTAAATTGAAAACTAGATTGCTATCAATTTTACCTATCCATTTATCTGGCAATTTTCTGTTCAATTTGAAATTAAATTTTGTACTTCCTTTCAAAAATACACCAAAAAAATTTGTGTTTAAAAAAAATCTTATGTTTTTTTTTTTGTAATTTTTTGGTTTGTTTTTTACAAATATTCTGCCGCTATTTATAACTTCTAATTAAAATAAAATAATAAAATATATTTGTGAATAAAAGAAATAAGTGTAATGATGTTATGCGATGCACATTTGAAGGTGTTTTCTTGACGATGACATCTTAAAAAATAAAATTGCTTTAAAATTGGGTGCAGCCTACGCCACAGCTTTTAATTTAAATGAATTTTAATAAGCAGTATGTGTGAAAAACTTGACAGAAAAACATGAATGTGTGGCTGTAGAGGTTTATACAAGTTTTGTTCACTTTCCAGCATAATATTGCTTTGGGCCCTTGCCGAGGTCACTTTTATATTTTGATTTTTATAAGTAAAGCCAACAGCCACGAGTTGTGTTCTTAGTTCTTTTTACTAGATTTAGTACAAAAACAATTATTAAGTTATACAAACTATCTTAGTAGTTAATGCATCAACAGAGAAATAATCAACAGCATTTTCCATCTAATACGCATTATTATGTTTTCACACTTTCACATCTACCTCGTTACCTTCTCTAAAATAACAGAGAACAAATTCCATTAGTTCACTAGCGGGCGGGCACATTATTTAACATGTACGTAGAAAGAACAAAAAGAAAATATTAAAAAAAATTTCACAGCATGTTGCATTCCCAATATCTGATTCAGAACACACCACCATAAACGCTGTAATCTGTTGAATTTTAACTGAAATTTATTTTTGTTCAAATAATAAGAGATGCATAGAAAGGCAGGCTTGTTACGGGAAGTTCTGTTTCTCTTCCTCATAAAGGAATATAGCTAAGCACTTAAAAAAAAATTTGTACAAAACGTCTTATAGAATGGACTGTTGCCAAATCGAAATCTCATTTTTCATTTGAGTACTTTAAATTAATGGATATCAAGAATTTATTTTAATAATTTTATTTGCTAAAAATTTATCGATATATAATGACAAGTGGTTGGAGAAACTAAATGAAAGTTCCGTTCATTAAGCTGCTCAATTTTAATTTGAATTTAAAGAATTTTTCATTTCATTATCGTTAAGTACGAACTTTTGTGGGAAAAAACAATGCAAGCATCACAATTACGTACGTCAATCTGTGTAGTACTCCCACATATGTATGCATTGTCTTGTCGATACACAGCTTTACGGATATATCATTCATGCGTATTCATTAGGAAGGTCCTTTTCAAATAGACTTAATAGAAACAAAGTAAGCAATTGTAGATAGACTTTATTTTTGAACTTTTATTATTCTATTCAAACTCATGTGCTGCCTTTGTATTCCCTTCTGGTCAAGTTTGGATATAAAAAATTTTGAAATCTTCTGGCACAAGAATACTAAGATTTACTTTTAATTGGAAACAATAATTTTCTCTTTTTTTTTTGGATCCTCCTAATATGCAATTACATTCTTTCAAAGAACATGTGGGTGTCATTGGTTTTCATTTACTTCGAAAGAATCATTATGCTGTTCTGACTGCTTTTAACACCACAAAAAAAAAGAAAAAAAGAACACACACATGAGGAGTGAATCAGCGCAGTCACGTTTGATGTATGAAATCTATGTAAAGATGTAGATTTAGTAGTTGCAATTTTCGTTTCTTAACTTACAGATGTGTTAAATACAAAAACATTCAATTTAAACATTACTTCATTAACTTTTCCTTAACTAAGTTGTTGCAGTACGAGCTCAAGTAGAGGGCATATTACTTCAAATGGAATTGGATGCCTAGTGGAAAGTAAAAGCAGAGTGTTAATAAAATTTCTTGTTAATGCAGGGCTGACAAACATGCCGATTTTACGTCATTTTGACGATTTTTGTTTAGTATCCCTTATACTTTGACGATTTTTGACTTCGATACTTTTTGTTTAACATAACCTCTACGTATGGCAATCACGCTTAAAAACTATATTTTTGTTTTGAGGCCAATACTTTACTTTTTATATATATGTACTTTATTTTATGAATAATCTTAACAAAATTGAAGGAATTCAAAGTCACAACATGCACTATGAAATGACGAAACTTTTTCAAAATATTTTAATAAATATTTTAGTAGATAATTGTATAAAAAAAGCCTCTAAATCAAATTGATTTTTATAACCGTAAAATTTTTTTAAAAAAGGAAGAAGTTTATAAGTGTATGTAAAAGTGTATGTAAAAGAAATGTTAAGACAATATAAAATTGATGTTGAAACTTTCAAACAATTTATTGATAATTATCATTTTCAATGTATCATTTTACCAAATAAATAAAAAAAAGACTTGATTTCGATGACAAAATTATAAAAAAAAAAATTTAATTTAATTACACCATCTGTGATTAAAAAAAAAACTCCGAAATTCTTCCTTTATTGGAAGGTTTTCCTAATCTAGTCTGTAAAGAAAAATATGTAGATATTGAGCATGAAAAAATAAAACTAAGATTTTCGGGTTTTGGAGACAGCGGCATTAAATGTAGATATATTTTGGAGAAGAGTAAAGTCAATTAATCTATCAAACAATAAACCTGCTTTTCCAAATTTATGTGTATTTGTAAATAATTTAATGACGTTGCCAAACTCTTCAGTTAATGTTGAAAGAATATGTAGCAAAATTAATCTTAATAAAACCTAGATAAGAAATTCATCGGAAACAGGAACCTTTGAGATTATTCTTTTTTCGAAAGATTATTTAAAAAAATAATTCCTCTGAATGTTACAATGTTGGTTGGCATTATAAAAAATATAACAAAACATAACTATGATATGCACACATAGTATTTTTATTTTGTAAATACCCAATTGAAATCTATATCATACGAAGGCGGATTGATATTGAAGCTATCTAAGTAGGAAAAAAACATTTAAAAAAAACCATTTATTACTCAACATAGTCTCCTTTTAGCTCAATACACTTAGTTCAACGTTTCTCCAGTTTTTGTATCACTTCCAAAAAATAGGATTTTTCGAGGTCCTTAAAATAGGCATTTGTTTGGTCAATAATTTCATCTTTGGAGCTAAGTCTCTTTCCATCGAGCCATTTCTTTAGGTTTGGAAATAGGAAGTAGTCACTAGGAGCTTAATCGGGAGAATATGGCGGATGAGGTACCAATTCGTAGCTCCATTTATAGAGCTTTGCCATTGAGACTGCACACGTCACACGTTTACGTTTATGGTCAATTGAGAGCAAACACGGCACCCATCTTGCCGATAGCTTTTTCATATGCAAATGTTCATGCAAAATGTTGAACACAGGTTCATATGATATGTTTACCATTTCAAAAATCTGACGTAACTTGACTCGGCGATCATTCATAACGATATCGAAAATTTTCTTGATATTTTCTTTAGTAACCTCTATTGGCTTTCCTGTTGATGGTATTGTTGTAGTGCTTGTGCGGCCGCGTTTAAATTCAACAGTCCAATATTTTACCATGTAATCTGACGGAGCAGACTCACCGTAATGTTTATCGAGCTTTTCTTTTATCTCTTTCGCCGTTTTCCCTTTCAAATAATAGTATTTGATCACTGCACGAAATTCACTTTTTTCCATTTTTCAAAAAACAAAAGTTGCTTACTTCAAACGACTACAACAAATAAAGTAATCGATGAATTTGGGTAAAATTTTCACAACTGACGTTTGACAGATCGCAATTTCTAAAAAAAGCTTTTGTGTTTGTGTTGCCATCCAGCGCTAGGTAGCTTCAATATAAATCCGCCCTCGTATGTCCTTCTGTGGTACTTTATATGTAAATATGTATGTATGTTTGTACGAGTATAAAATCGAATAAATCAAAAAAATTAGTTCGTCTCTAGACATGAATTGCAAGTTTATGAAAAACTGTTTAATAGTATATTCTACGAATTTTTATTTAAATTAAAATACAAAATATATCATATAAAAATTAACGTTTATTTTGGAAAGTTTCGAAACAAAATCTTTTCAAATCTTGCTCTGAATTGAACAAAATATTTAAAGTTTTTGTTGTTTCTAATAAATCTGTTGAATTGTTAATTTTTAAATCAAAGATTGTTGTATAAAACAGAAGATTTTTGAGTGACGACTTTTTGACGACTTTTTTTAAATACTATCGTTTTTGACGATTTTATTTACAAAATTTCTGAAAATATTACTGGCAGCCCTGCTTATAGGGGCAGATTAAGAGGAGCTTACAATATAGAAAAGAATAAGGAAAGAGAGATTTTTAAATTAAAGTTTGCATAATTTGAAAGAAACTTTTTCTTACTTGGAGATTTCTTAAAGCACTTGTTTGAGCAGTGATTATTGTCGAAAGTTGATATGTTTTCGAGTATGTTAATACTTAATTAATTTAACCAATATATTTATATCTCTGATCGAGATACGAAATATTTTGTCAATATGAAGAAAATAGCTGCGAAACTAGAAAGCTTTTAAATTCCACTATACACTCTTTTTTTAGATTTCAGTACGTTAAAAAAACACAAATCTTTAGAATTTAGGAAACCCAGCGTATTTCTCTGTTTTCCCCTGTTTCTTCTACCTTCTGCCACAAAAGGGCAGAGAAAAAATAACAACAACAAATATTTGTTGTCGTAACATTTTTGTCTTATACATTTATTTGTTTTTTTTTTGTAAATCTCTTTTCTATTTTTTCTCAACAGCGAAAACTTTTCCATTGATAAATGCAATTTTCTTAAAACTTTTTCTTTCTGTTTTCCTCCTTTTTGCCCCAAAAAGACGAAAGTTAGCTCTTTGGTTTTTAGTTTTTGGCATTTTATTTATACTGGTATTGTGGCAAAAATGTTATTGTCATTAAAGTTGTAAGTTGTATAATGTTGCTTTTTGTTGTTACAATTTTAGTGCTGATGGCAACTTATTGATACCAACGGTTATTTAAGGAGCGGATATTAAGTACTATTTATTTAAGTTTTACCAAAAGGAAGTTGCCAATATAATACTTTTAATGAAACTGGAAAAGAAATTGTTTTAAGAAAAACCCCTAAAAAATTGCACTTTGAGTTTTTGGCAAAAGTATTGTGGTGATAAATGCAAAAGTAATTGGCTTAAATCTTTCGATAAATATAAAACAAACACAAAGTGGGAAAATATAGGTCAATAGAGAAAGTAAAAAATTGCCAAGCAAGTGGAAAGAAACTTAAATATTACTTTTAGTCAATAATATATAAAAATTAAATAGAAATAACAGCGGTCTAGAGCATGAGCGATTTAAGTGATAATTGTTTGAATTTGAGAAAAATTACCTCAAAATTAAATTGAAATAAATCGCACATTCGAAAATGCACCCAAACTGGCTTAGATTTATAAAGATATTAGCGAGTCGAAAAAATAGAAGATTATCCGAAAAATTCATACGAAAATATCACACAATAAATTGAAGATTCGCAAAACGCCAAGTTCTTTCGAGAAAACATGAATTTCTGAAATTTTAATATAATTTATATTTTGAACTGCTCAGAAAGTGCCCTGAATCCATTTTGAACTCATAATTTCACCAAAAACATTGAAACACAAGCAAAAATTCGGAAATTCAAATTTAACACATATGCGACAAAAGAAACGGCCTTCACTGTGGCAGAAAGTGCTAATTTTTCAGAAGAAATCGAAAATTAAAAAAACTGAAGTTACTCCGAAAAATAAAAATTCATTGAAACTATGAAACTCAACACACATTAAAGAGTATGCCAAAAATGTCAGAAGTTCATAATTTCACTAAAGAAATAGAAAATTGACAAAAATTATACTCCGAAAAATTGGAAAAAATCTTCGAAATCTTGCTAGATCGCCGAAATCGCTTTAAGTTTACCAGAAGCCAAAAATGTACGAAATCGAGAGATCACATTAAGTTGGAAGTTATTCCGCAAAATTAAAAATTTTCGGAGTTTTTTTTTTGTAAATAATTTAAAATTGAAAATACTTCAAAAGTATTTTGAAACCATCAAAAATCCATAAATTTACTGAAAAACAATTAAAACTTGTACAACTAGCTATTGAGAAAAATAGTCCGAAATTCATAGTTTAGCAAAAATTATAAAATACATACAATAAAAAAAGCCATAATTTCACTAAAGAAACAAAATAATCGTAAAAATTCCAAGTTACTCCGAAATCAACACATATTTGAAAATTCATCAAAATTTCTTAAATCAGAAAAAAGAAACTTTATAAAGCCCCTCGAACAAAATTATGAAAATTTGAATTTTACAGTGACAACATGATATTGTTTAAACAAAATTTTGTGTTTTATGGAGTATTACATGACTGATACACGATTTTTTATTTGGAAAATTACAAAAATATGCAAATAAAAAAAAAAAATAACCACTCGCTCCAGCTCACTCCGGATCGCTGCAACTGCAGAAAGATTTCGGGCGTCCTCATGGAACCGATCGATCTTCGATTTGAGACGATTAAAAAAACATATTTTTCATCACCATACAAGGTGAGCTGGACTAATGTATATATTTAATAAATTTGCACTGACTAGACAATTTACAAATATCTTTTGTATAAATAGCTTTAAAACTGTTTTTGAAAATTGTAAACAAAATGCCAAACCTTTACACACCCATTTACGAACACATAAGACTCGTAGTAATAAAATAGACTCAATAAACATTGTAAAATATTTATTACATTTTTCTCATAAATGCTCAAGGTAATTTTTCAAAAACATTGCAATAACGTTTTGTATTTGAAAAATGAAAAAGAAAAAATTCACTACAGAACGAGAGGTGGTCTTTGTGTTGCATTTAACGTTTATAGTTTTTTTTTTGTAGAAACTTCTATTTTTTCTAAAGCCATGAAATATGAATATTTTAAATAAACCGCGAAATATGCTGGCATGTGGCATAAAGCCATTTGGTTGAACTTCCATGGAAAACAAATGTTATTGGTTAAGTGCAGATAAAAAAAGAATGAGGAAACATTAGAAAAACTCTCTTTTAAAAAAGTTGATATACAAGTAACATTTATATTCGTTTTTAGAAAAGTAATATGCGAGTATCGTGTAAGTAAAATGCATTTATATTTTTTACAAAAGCATTAAATTTCGCATGGTTTTTAAAAGGATGTGTGTGTGTGCTTGGAAAATAAAAACGTACGCCACAAAGAAAAATACATATATATATTTTCATAAAAATATTACTTTTTATTTAAAGTAGAGGGAAAATATTTCTTTATATTAGAAAAGTAAAATATTGTGCACATGTAATACGTTTTACTTAGTAAATATGACTATAAATATATATTTTTATATATAAATATATAAATATGTGTTACATCACTCAGAAAATCATACACAAGTAGATATTTTGTAGCAGCGTCTTCTTTAGAAAACTTCAACAAGTTTTTAAATAGTTATCAGCGTATATATTCTTTTGATTATTTTTTGTTTGAGCCATTTTATTTTAAGTAAATTTTAATGCCGGCTGAAATTCCGGTATTGCTGTACATATGCTGTACGTTGCACAAATGGAAAAGATTTAAAAGTTTCATATCAAAAATGTAGTTTTTAATCTCTCCAAATATGACCTGAGACCAGGGATGCTAGTAATATTTTCAGAAAAATCGTCAAATTTTGTAAATAAAATCGTCAAAATTGTCAGTAAAAAAGTCGTAAAAAAGTCATCAAAAAATCGTCACTCAAACATTTTCTGTTTTATACAACAATCTTTCATTTAAAATTTACCAATTCAACAGATTTATTTAAAAAAAACAAAAACTTTAAACATTTTATTCAATTCAAAGCAAGTTTTGAAGAGATTTTGTGTCGAAACAGGTTATACACTTTCCAAAATAAACGTAATTTTTTATATGATATGTGTAATATTGTAATTTAAATAGAAAATCATAGAATATACTTCTCGTATTATACAGTTTTTCATAAATTTGCAATTCATGTGTACAGTCGAATTAATTTTCTTGATTTATTCGATTTTATACGCGTACAAACATACATACAGATTTAAATTAAGTAATTACAAAATAAAAATAGTTATGTTTTTTTATATTTTTTGTAATGCTAACATTGGTCGTGTTCATAAGACGTAGGTGTTGAGATCAACTGTTGTGAAACTGTTGTCAACTGTTAAGCCCAACAGTTACGTCTTAGAAACGGCTTGATGAATAATTGGATAATAAACAGCTGATTAATGTATACAATTGAAAAGAAATAAAAATGCTGCAAAAGAAATAATTTAAATTTGCTAAATTAATTAGTTTGGCTTATACTAAAAAGGATGGACAACACAGGATTTGCAATGAAGTTTTTCTTGGCAGGAATTTTCAAAAAACCTTTAATACTTATATTGAACTAAATATATAATTAAATCAAATAGACACCATAATAAACCGACGTACATTTAATGAAATTTGTACTTTAATTTTATTGCTTTATTTTCATTACTTTATCGCATTTTTAATGCAAAATTTAACAAATTAATTTGCGGTCGCCACCTAACAAAACGGCATTGCATTATAATATAAAAGCGCAGAACTCTCTTGATCTCTTGATCAGCTGTGGAGCTAAACACAACATGTTGACTAAATGTAGCGAAAAAAATTTATGGTAGAAAAAATGGCAGCAAATATGTACTTAACTGTTGTGTGGAGCGGAACTACTCAACTCTGCGTTTCTAAGACAAACACTCACCGGTTGCGCAAAAGTTACGTCTTATGAACGCGACCATTGTAACATTCAGAGGAATTATTTTTTAAATAATCTTTTGAAAAAAGAATCCCCTCAAAGGTTCCTGTTTCCTATGAATTTCCTATCTTGGATTTATTAAGATTAAATTTGATAAATATTTTTTTTAACATTAGCTGAAGAGTTTGGCAAAGCCATTAAGAGAGGCACCGTTGGAAAGCTAATATTTCAAGCAGGGCGAATTGATAACCAGTTGGCAACTGCAACATTCGGCGATATTTTAGTGCCGATACGACGATACTTCTCAACTTTTTCTTAGAGTTTTTTTTTAACAACCAATTGAATAACAACTAAGAGAAATAGCGTTTTAAAAGCAGAACAAAAATTGATATTAAAATAATGAAATTGTTTCTATTAATTCTTAGCCATTTTGTTTTGTACCATAGTAGTGAAATGTTCCCTCATTGCTAATCCTGGAATATGTTTGTATGTTTTTGAGATTTTCTCAAGGCACATTAATACAATTGTTGGTAATTCTACAACAATTAGAACATTAAAATAACAACATACAACATTAAATATGCCAACATATGCAAATTTCGACACATAAACTTCTAATTTGCTTATAATATCACTTGTTTGAATACGACTTGATTTTTCTGCTTTATCATTAATGTTTGTGGGAATAAAAATCATTTTGCTTTTATTCAAATTTTGCACACATTTTGTTGTTTGAAAATTGAAAATTTAGTTATTGCAATGTATTGAAAATATTTATGTTTTTAGAAAATAAACATACAGTTTGGGTTGGCTCATAAATAATCTCTTACTCTGTTATATTGTATACAAAATTATTAATTTTTTTTTAAATTTTAGGAGTTCAAATATAAATTTTAAATATTAATATCTTCAGCTATAAACACATTCTTGACACCAGGTTACCGACTACAACCTATTAAAAATAAAATACATGTGTGTATATGAAAATTATTATTTTCACGACTGCACGGCTACTTCTTCTACTTAAACTAATTTCTAATTTTGTATAATAAAACGTTTGCTCTACTTGAGTTTTGTTAATTTTAAATTGAGGCTGAATGCGTATCGGTATCGCCGATAATTTTTTGGAGTATCGTTATCATATCGGCAAAAAGACATCCGTACATCCGTAGTTTTAAGGTCCCACAAAGATATTTTGACTTTTTTTTACGATGATGTCGTTATGGACATGGATGGGTATGAATATAAACTTCTAATAAATTTTTAATGGCTGAACCGATCGGACAAAGTTTAACATCATTGTAAGGAATTCAATTTCATTTAAATTCTGTGTAGATATAAAACGATTCGGCTGAATAGATTTTGAAAAAAAAATAATGAACATTACTCTATTGACCGATTCCAAGATCGAATTAGCTCTTAATTTAAAAAACAATATCGACACCAGCAGACTTCATAAATATCGATGGCTTAAATCTCAACACCTCCAATTCATCGCACGACCATCCAATTAAGATCCGATCCTTGGTGCATTTCTGTAGTGAGACTTGATACATTTTTTTATAAATTTCAAAAAACAACAACAACAATACTTTTTAGCTTAAGTAATTTTACATTTCTAATGAAGTTTAAAATACACGCAGAGAAACTTTACTCTCGAAAATTAAATTATATTGTCCACATTTGGATAATATTTGATCATAAATTTGAACCATATTATGACTACTCATTATCGCAATATTTTTAGATATTATAATACACAAGCTCAGTCGTATGGCTTTTATTTTTGTGCTTGTGAACAGACAAATTTGTTGTATCGTAATTTTTTCGTATTTTAAATGTCAATTCAATGTAGTCAATTTATTGTGAGTAAATAATTTATGTCGAACTACAAATTTCTTTTTATCAAATAAAAAAAAACATGAAAAGTGAAACTGAAAAAAATTTATTAATTAATGCCTTATGCCACCAATATAATTACGATATGTTAATGATTGATTCAGGAAAGTGCATCATTATTTAATTTTCTTTTTAATAGTCGACACTCAATTCAGTTGATATCATGAAATTAAAACAGATATGGGAATTTTAATTTTACCCGAAATAGTTAATAACATTTTCGCAACAAACAATTTTGATTTAAATGGTTTGCAAATCAAATTGAAATGAATCAAGTATATATTTATCATTAAGAATAATGTATTTTCCGGTCTTACTTATCACATATTTAAAAGATTTTTACAAATTAATCTAACAAATAGAATTTTTCCATACAACCATTTATAAAACATATAAAATTCAAACGTATAATTATAACATACTTTTGTATAAAAACTACCAACAATAAAAATACAATACTGTATAATTAGACGGTTACACAACACATACGACGTTAATACAAGCTTGTGAATTGAAGAATTATTATTGAAATAAACAACAATATGTTTTATACAATGTCATTGACTGGATAATAAAATTATTTAAATATAAGCATAAAATTCAATTACAATATGATTAAGTTTTAACCATATAATTGAATCATAGAATTTCGCGTTCAGGTTATGGCTGCCTGAACCAGGGATATCTTCTAAGGGATTTTAAAAATCATTTAACAATGTTTATTTCTTCAAAAGGTAAATAAATTTTAATTTGAAATAGAATATTTTTTGATAATAATTTGAACAGCGAATATACAAAATAAATATGGCAAAATGTCTAAATTATGATAAACATTTATGAAGTCTCACTGCTGCGATGTTTGTGCAGTTGCATTCATATTTAATGCGCTCAATTTACTTTAACGTAGTTTGATATATTTAGTTTTTTGTGTATTTGGCTCGTTTAAGTTGTTTAAAAATTATTTGTTTTGTTAGAAAATTACAGTGTGACATCAATATTGCGTGAACTTTATTATTAAGCTGAATTTTTTTCAAATATGTTTTTGAAAAATTGGAATTTAGTACGTTTGATTAATAATTATTAATTTAAATATTTTATTATAAATTTTTTTTAACACTTGATAATTAGTTAAGATTAAATAAATAAAGCAACCTAATTATTTCGACAACACAAGCAAAATGGATGGACATGCTGTTTTCTGAGTCATTTTTCTCATCATAATTTTATATTGTCACGAAAACTAAATGTTTCTACAAAGTTTCATGAGAATGGATTAAGTAGAATTAGCTGAAAAATACTTAATTTACAACGGAATTGAACTTTAATTTCATTCTTTTAATTAAAGAAATAAAAAAATCCCAAATGTTTTCGTAGATAGTGAAGTTCTGAAGGGACAAACGTAAAAGTAAAATAATATCCAATCGAATTGTTAATTTTGTAATTTTTTCGAAGTCTCTCATGGCGTTTTCTTTTCTAAAGGAAAGTGCAAAATTTTTTTTCCCCTTTCATTGAAAATTTGCAATATAATGATTATTTGAAATAGTGAAATTATTAGAAATTATTGTATTATCACTTACGAGTCAAAATTTCTTGTCTTAAGAAAACTTTGAATAGCAATTTTTGTGATAAAAATAAAAGAAATGTTACATTTTTTTCTCGTTTTTGCTACAAGTTTGTAAGTTCAATTGTCTGAAATATTTTTGGTTAAACTCTTTTTTATGGTTATGCTTGGTTGGCACATTTGAGTGATGGCTGTTAACTTTGTTAAAAGCAACATGACCGATACCGTCACTCAAATTGGAAAGAAATTAGCAAGAATAAATATTACAACGAACAGGAATAAATATTACAACGAAAAATACATTTCACTGAAATTTCATACAGATATTATTACACTGTTTCTAATGATATTATTTCAACATTAAATTCCCATTAAATTGGTGGCTATTGGCGTAGTCAACGAACAATAAAAACTTCCAAGGGAAACGAATCCAAACTTAATAAAATGGTTTTGTTTTAATTACATTATGAAAATAAGAACAGCGCTAGAATTTGTATGTGTAGATCTCTATTTTGTGTTTTACATGTGAAGTCTCACTTGGCTAAACGTATTCTCAGTACAGTCTGAGATCGGGTTTTTGTTTAAATTAAAAATAGTTTTTCTTAATTAATTTGTTAAATAATACAGTTAAATATTTGACTAATATCCACCATAAAAGAACAAAGAAAGCCAATGACATGGCGTAGTGACGTCTTAATGAGCACTGATCCGTTCTGCTAGCCTGATGATTACAAATATTCCAATATTTCTTACTTAAGAAAAATAATTTGAAATTATCAAATAACAAAACAAAAAATCTTGAAATAAAAAGAAATAGGTAAAGTCAGATTTAAGTATGAGCAAAACAGTATCTTTCTACTTAATGATGTTTTAATAAGAAGCCATTTAAGTTATAAAAATACTAAGGAGAAGTAGCTATTGCTTTAGACTCTGGAAATAGTGTGATAAAATTTAATATTTGAATTATTTGTTTTGTATGAATTCAAAAAACTGTTCAATTGCTGGAGTATTAATATGTCAGTCATATATGAATGCGTGCATACCTATCTACATGACGATTAGAAAAGAGCAGCAGCATCAACTGTGACATTGACAATTAGCAAAAGTAATAGAAAATATATATTTATTAAAGTCTTAACACTTCAGGTAATTTAGCGACAAGGAACTCTACAATATTGCTGATAAAAGAAAAATATACATCGGAATCTCTTACACCACACTTTCTTACTATGAACTTTAGTGCAATAATGCTGATACTATTTATATCTCAGTTATATGTCTGCTCCAAGGGAAACAATTTTGTGATTGTGCTGGGGCATATTATGAAAATATCCCTTTTGCAACGCATAAAATAAAAAGAAATTAAGTGTTTAGAATACTAATTATTGTAAAAGGAGTACTTAAGATGTTTTATTTATTTATACACAAATACTCTCAACAGCCATTCAAATAAAATTTATAAATAAAAATCCCAAAAGAAATTCTACAAGGGCAACAAATACACAAGAGCCAGTACTGCTATTGCAGTATTTGCTTTTTTTACACTCACATCATAATAAAAAAGTGATGTTTTACAAATGGTAATTTTGGCAGTGTAGTTAGTGGTGGTCGTTAAAAGAGAATATATTTTTAAACATTGGCCTCAGGCAACAAACGCGTACAAAAACCATAAAGAATAATAAATAGTAGAAAAATAAAGAAACCTAAAAAAGCGCAAGCAGCATGATTGGGTCACTTAGCCACTCACTTAACAAATTCCTGCTCCACTAACATAATCAATTAAATGGCAGAGAATAAAGTATGCAAGCTTACTTTTGTTATATATAAAAATTTTATATTAATTTTTTAATGTACAATTTTGTTGTTTCCATTGTTTTTAAAGAAAATATCGTTATGCATTCCTTTTGAACAAGCAAAGTAAATATCTCAGAAAATAGCTTAAATGAAAGCGGCAGCTTGCAGGCATTTATTTCTTTTCATTTATTTCTATTTGTCCACGTGTTTGTTGCATATTACGAATTCAAAGCTCCCCAATAAATAAAAAAATGAGCCAAGTGCGAGTATGACTCGCGCGTGTGGGGTTCCGTACTTCTCTGTACTTAACTGAATTATCTTTTTCATATTTGTTTTTAAAGCGAGAATATACATCGTGAGAATTTCCAATGCCTGCATGTTTGCCGATTATGTTATGTTCCTTATGTGATTTTTTATCCGTTTGGGTGTCGAAAATTAAAAGAAGCATAGAAGGAGCACAGAAGAAGCATAGCGATAATATAAACAATAAGATATTCAATACTATTCTGTTATTTATGAGCCGCTTTAATACTAATTTATATCAAACGTAATGTTACAAATTTCAAATGTAGCTGCAAATTGAACGAACATAAAAATGCAGCGATGATTAAGCACAGCACATCAATCATGTGTGCAAGATTTGGGAGCACTATAATTCAAAATAACGAAAATAGAACATTCAACAAAGTCCAGAAAGAGCAACCAAAATCTACAAGATTGTTCGAGAAATCTGTATAAAAAAGTGATGATAGCAACTGTAAGCTTCAGCTGTAATTCAGCTGTTGTAATTCACCATCCACATTCAAAAATTTTTACTGCCATCTACATGTTATCTGTAACTTATCTTCCTTCATATAACAAACTAAAGCAACCAAAAAAAGCTGAATAACAAGACAGACGTAAGCTGATTGCTTTTTTGAGGATTTTTCTACTACGTTTGAGAACCTTAAACGTAACAAGGCAACACATATAAAGAGGCGATCTGCATAACGGATGAGTCAGTCTTGTCTAAATTACGGCATGGTGAACTTCGTGTATTTAGTAAATAGATCAATTGTGAATAAGTCATAGAACTGTTAAAGTCGATAAGCAAAGACAAATTATTTCATGTATTTTATGCTAAAGTATAATAAAAGAACTTAAAAAAAAAAACAACAAAAACCATATCCGTTTCTGTTTTATTTTATTTTTGTCAAATTAAAAGAACCCGAAAAAGGAAACGTTATCGAAAAGGTCGAAATGTAACAATATATTATTTATTTTTTAAGCAATAAAGCTATTGCATACTTTTTAGATTGTGTTAAAGAGCATCGTAACTTGGTGCGAATGAGTAATTTGAAAACACATTCAGTTGTAATAGTTGGGAAAATCATAGCATACTTTTTTGGATTTTCTGGTGATTGAGCATTCACACATGAGAAGAATTGAACATGTCAGCTTGTTGGTATGCGAGGCGAAGAGAATGATTTTTTGTTGGCGTAAAGTTTCAACCGGCTACAACAACGCATTAGCAGCATGAATCTTTGCATACGTATATATTTTATGTTACGAACAGAACAAAAATTGTGCCGCTTAAAAATTGTACTCGTCTGTGAACGCTCACTGAACAATTCAGTAGTGCGTACGACTAATGAAAGGGATTGATTTCATTTAATCAACATACATTTGAAGTTGTTTTTAAATATGTACACAGAAAAATAAATATTTAAATATATAAAATGTATTAAAAATCTCATGAAAAAAAAACAGAAAACCATAAACGGCAACACAATTGAAAGTAATAATTATATGCAACAATGATATCAAAATACTTAACCAGTGTTTTAATTAAACAAACGAACAAGCTGTCGTATTTACGAAATACCAAAGTAAATTTGTTTAAGTAAGTGCATCATGCATCTCTACAGCAAGCACGTAAATTCGTCTGACAGTCAAACACAGTCCAAATATATATAAAAAAATTTTTTATAGAGTTTGACAAATATACTATGTATTACAAATATGCTGCTCCAAAGATGCACATACCTAAATAAATATACTTTGATAATACATTTAAAAAATAAATAAACAAAATAATATATAGTCAATTATTATATTATTATTAGAAATATATTTAAAGTGAAGTTCAATAGAAACATCTACTAGGGTTTGTACATAATCAAAGATTTCAATAATCGGGATTACGATGAAAAAATGCTTTAAATTACGTTTATTGATTAATTAATTGTGAAAGTTTTTGTTTGTTAACATATTTGTTAAAAGCAATTTCGAAAGTAAAAAGCAATTTCTATTCTATTCTATTTTAAAAGTTTCAAGACTAAAAATTGCTGGATTTAAAAAATTAGGTGACTTGACTGATTGTGTTATTGGCGATATGAAATAAAAAAGAAACGTGAGGGCACACTTGAACAGTTTTTGATAATTATTTGACATTTAATCAGTGATTCTATTATTCGTTTTTGCCATCACGTTTAGTTTTCTCGCTAACGCGGTTTTACTTGTGCAAACCAAAACAGTTCGATTTGTCGTAACAAATTACGTATGAATAATATTAAATTACTTTCATGCAGATTATTGGGTACACGTTCTGTATTGTATTACACAGTACAACATTTTTCAGATCATTGCTTTGGGACTCAATTCTGAAAGTAGCCTCGTTCGTTGTGTCAAGTTGACTGCATTAATAATTAATAATTACATTTTAAAACTAGAAGAACAGTGAAGATTTCAATATGGAAAATAACAAGTATACGTACGGTATACAGAGATATAACCGTGTTAAAAAAAATCGTATGGCCTTTAATTTTTAATGTAGCCACATGTGCTGTACTGTGTTATTTTATTATTAAGATTTATAACAAAGTGCATACTGCTCACTTACTTATAGAACGAAATTTTTGTGTCATTAATGCAGAATTAATCTTGATATAGTTCTTCATACTCTGTTAAAATTCCATTCAAGTATCTCGTACATTTCTTTGATTTTTTTCCCCATTAAGTTGTGTAGATTGAAAATTTGAGCTCCTTCTTGCAGCAAATGAGTAATATCGATGGGCATACGCTGACAACACGTAACTAACTTTTACAGTTTTTCTGTTGATGAAATCATATTATAATTAGGCTGAAAGCGATGGTAACAACTAAATAATATAACTAAAAATTAATTTATATTGAAAGGAATTGTGGTAGAATTAAACAAAGAACTCTGATGAGATGGTGTAGCGAAATCGAAATCAGTACTGATCCGTTTTTCTAGACTAATAAATAATAAATTGTTTCAAATAGTACCCTCTTAATGAAATAATGAATTTGTCCAAAAAAAAAAAACCTAAATTAAAAGTGATGGTTAAACTCAAATATGAACTTCAGCCAAGGTATTCCTTCCAATATAAAACATATATAAGTTGGACTAATAACTTATAAACATTTATTATTATAATTAATAAGTAATAATTTCAGTTGTATTTAGAATGCTTCTTTAGATATTTATTTAACATTTTTGGCCTTTCCTGAAAAATAATAAAAATTCAGTTACGAGTTCAATGCATGACCATCGATATGCATTTTGATTTTTTCAATTTGTAATACGTAATATGAAGCTATTTGGTAAAAAGTTATTGCGTATGCTCTTCATGTTTAATAAAATTGTGGTTGAAAAATATCAGCAACTGAAAAATAATATTAAATAAAATTAATGCGAATACATGAACTCAAATTTCTATAATATGTAATTAATTTCTAGTTCCTCGTACAAGTCTTTTTATTTTATTTTTGTATTTTTATTTAATTTAATTTAGTTCCTTACCGAATAATAAGTATTCCGAAATTCCATTTTAAGACGTTTCATATTATTTGTTTAAAATTTTTACTTTTAATATTCTACTATGCAGCAGTTTCAGGGAACGAAGTTCGATAATTAACAATATCGTTTACAATTAAATTTAATTTACAAAAATCCTTTTTTAATTGATACTTAAACAAAAGCGATTTCAATTAAATTTAATATACAAAAATCCTTTTTTTAATTTTGTATCCTTTCAGGATACTACACTTTATTTTTTAGTAAAGTTATATAAAAACTGATTTTATTTGTTTAAATTTATACTTTTAATGTTCAACTATGTAGAAGTTTCAGGGAACAAAGTTCGATTTCAATTAAATTTAACATACAAAATCCGATTTGTTGGTAAAGCTTTATTAAACTGTTTTGATTTTTTTTTTGTAAAACTTCTTTGTTTTAATTTTTTACACAAAATATTTTTTGTTTTAATTGAATTTACTTTATAAAAATACATTTTAAATTTTTAATTTAATTTACAAAAATCTTTTTTAACTTTTGATCCATACACAATTTTATTTTTTTGTAAAGTTTTATAAAACTATATTTTGTAAAACTTTTCTACTTTATTTTTAATTTCTCATACAAACCCCGTTTTAATTTTTTATTTAATTTACAAAAAACCTTTTTATTTTTGATCCTTTCAGGATACAATATTTAAATTTTCTAAAAAGTTTTATAAGAATAATTTCGTAAAATTCGTGTTATCTAAGATCAAATTTATTAATGACATCGTATGTCTTTTTATGAATGAGTTAAGCTTACAAATTGATTAATGAATGAATAAAAAAAAGAGTTAATATGAGCTTTTACTCTAAAAAGCGTTTCTTTACAGCAATTTTCCAAATTTTGAAGCAATTGCTATTCAAAATATTAATTTAAAAAAGAATAACCACAAGAGTGTAAATTTTATTTCTTATTCTAAACAGCATTTCTTTAATGTTGTTTTTATATTTTTAAGTTATTGCAAAATATTAATAAAAGAAAATCTACTTAGTAACAAGTAACAAATTGAATAAAAATTCCATTCACTTATGTAGTAAAAAAATTATTCAATAAGTCTGTTTCGTTAATTTATGTAATAAAAATTAAATTCAGTATCATTATCATGTTTAAGATGTTTTTTTTTTCTTATGTTACCTTTATATGACCAATCCGGTATATTCAGCAAAGAATACAAAGTGCATTTCTATAGGTCTCTTTTTTCATATATGAAAATATCTGGAGGAGCCGTTTGCAGTGTGACAGCTAAGGCATAGGCGAGGACATGTTTTTACAGATAAGATGACTGATCTTGTCAAATAGAACAGTGACGGTTATTGAATATTTGCTTAAATCTTATCTATAGTGGTTTCTCCAAACTTAATATTTTATTAAAAAAGTAAATTTTTTTAATTAAAACTACTTTCATATTGATTAATGAGGGATGTTAGCTAGTTATGCAGCTTAAGGGAACCTTTATCCAAATATTTCTCTTATGCAGTAAAATATTAAGTTTGAAGAAAGCATGTTACAAATTGCAATTACACTTTAAATTGTCTATTATCTATTATAAATTTAATTAATAAACATTTTTAGTCTATGTTTCCAATAAAGTTTTAACAGTTAGCGTGCTTGTGGTAACAGCATTGAAATAAAATTTATATGCTTCGTTATACCTAAAAAATCGGGCTTGTAATTAAATAAATAAAAAACATCTATAAAAATTTGCCCGATGCATTTTGTGTGATATTATTGCTGTTATTAACACACAATATTTAAGTTCATTGCTGTTAATATTTTATTGTGTTTGTATTGTGGCAAGCAGCAGACTAATTGGCAGACTGTGGATTCGGTAACCATCAAAGGTTCTGGCTGTTGCCGCCTACAAAAGAAAGAACTTGAGAGATATCGCTAAGAAAAAAAAAACGAATTAACTCCTTTTGCTGCTTTTAGTTAAGGTTGAACTCACTTTATGCAGAAAATTGTAAATAAAATTAATTGAAGAAAGAGAAAAGAATTTTTTTAAGTAAAACGAAAAAAGATATGCTGCTTAAAATAATGTCATGTCAAATTAATGGCATTATCTTGTTAACAATATATGATGAGTTTAATAGCAAAAAATGACATGACAAATACCTGCGCAAAAGCTGCTTTGTATTGTGTTGTAATTATTCATAATGACATGGTAATGTGTGGGTGTGAATAATATTTATTATCCTTGGAAAGCAGTATTAATCAATTTGGGTTAAAAGTCATCCATTAAAATGTAATTTATGTACATTTCGGTACACGTGCAGTTTTAATTTTTGTGTCAAGTTTTTTTTTGTTGTACAAAAAATAAAGTTTCTTCTGTATGATTTTCTTGGAGTTTATTTTGTAGTTAAAAATTGCCACCTATCAATCATAATATTTTAAATTTTTGATTTATTAATAAAAGTAGAATATAATCCATTATAAACATCAATATTATTGGCAATGGAGGCTGTACTCAGAGATTTATATTTGCTTTTTTCTCTGACCATTTATTTATTTATTCGATTGAAAATGTCATGCTTATCATTCTTTTTGGGTGAAATTAGTGGAGTATTTTTGCTAGTTATACATCTCAGTACACTTCATTGTAGGCTGCTTCAGCTTTTTGAAGCCCACCGTATATCAAGATTTCGAAGTTTAACAAAATAGATTGCATATAATCTTATTCCTTCTAAATTTTTCTTTTTTAATTTTGTTTTGTATGTAAATATACAGACATACACATTTATTTATTTTGACTTAAGTAATTTGTCTTAATTTTTTTTTACTTTTTCTTAAGTACTTATTTTTACTCTCTTTATTTTTGTTAATAAATATTAAAAACTATATTTCATTATATCAATAAGTCTGCTGTCTGTCTGCCTTTGTGTCAGTATTTTCTTTTAAAAATTTTTCTATCTGATCCTTCTGGGTGGTTTTGTGTATCTCTGTTTCATAATTTTGTGTTTTAAATTGTAATCCCAGGTGTGTGTATTGATATATTTATTTTGTGTATAAGAAAAGTTTCTTCATCTTAAGTGAAAATATTACGTGTATTAGTAAGTCTTTTTTAATACTTCAATAAAGAAGATTCTGGTTTGCAGCAGCAACAGGGAAGGAGGCTAAAGAGATTGAAAACAATTTTAATAAATAAAAAATAAAACAGAAATAAGCCAGTTTCAGAGGATTACGTAAGTACTACAAAAAATAATCTTTTTCATTCTGGTTGGACTGCTCAAAAATTTCCTGACCTGCCTGCTTTGTGAACTTGCATGTTAAATAAGTTTATCCTTAGACTTGATTGCAACTATTTTTGTGAGGTCTACCTCTGCTACCAGTCACTTCCGTAAGACCTATCTTGAACTAAAGCTAACTCAGCTATCAATCTCTTCGTCCTTATAATATATTAATATTCATTATCTTTCGTTCCTTGCTTTCCGTTTTCTTAGATTTCTTATACAGAACTCCTGCAATAAAGCTTAATAAATTCATCTGCTTATAAGTGTATTTTTCTTAATAGATTTGTTTATTAATTAACAGCCTGTTCATCGAACACAATTAACTAAAACAACGAGTAAAAATATCAACATTTTTCCTGTTTGGATTCATGCAACACGAATGTCAAGTTCTTAAGCAAAACACGTAACAACTGGCACATTTTTTTGATCTGTGTATCGCGTTTTTAAATGTCAAAAAGCTGAAAGCAAAACAAATGGAATAAGTTATTCACTGTGGAAAAATATAATTAGACAAACTTAATTAAAATTAAAAAAAAATATATGTATATTAAAAATTTTTTCAAAATATTCATTTAAATGTCATACAACGAACAATTGAAAACGTGTTACACAAACGCTATTTGTTACGTAGTCATTAACATGTCGCCAAGTTTCATTTTATTTTTGACGCGCTCCATGAACAGGAAGATTTATTTTTTAAAATCTCATATTATTTCCAAGGAATACTTCCCTTGTTGCAGTTATGTTTCTTAATTTTTTGTTTCTCAAATATAAGGAAATTGCTAAGGAGCTTAAAGACTTTAGATCTATTGCAAGTAATTAATATTTTGTTTCACAAGGTATTTGTTTTATGCAAATTTACCTCTTTAAAGGGAATTCAGGAAAAGCATCATAAACTATTGTTCGTTAAAACAAAAACAATAAATTAAAAAATGTTTCTTGCAGTCGTTAATAAAATCTTTGTTAAGTACATAAGCGTATTGGCTAATGATTTTTGGTATAATGTTTGCTTTTGGCTTTTATATTCACCAGGAAAACCGAAAAAATGCTCCAAAAATGAATTTTATGCCCACTAAATGTGGCCTTAAAAGCAAACAAAAATGATTCTGATTTATTCGACAGAACAAAGAATTAACTTTAAAATGGATACAGAAAATGTAGCTCAAAATTACAGATATTTAATTTATAAAAATAAAACAGGAAGTTGAATATTTTTATTTAATATAAGCAAACAAAAATGGTTTATTTAAAAATAATATGTATATAGTATGTATATTTATTTCTTCAACAAATAAATAACAGTTGCATTTCGAATAAGATAAAAATAGGATAAATAGATAAACAGAACAAGAAGCAAGACAGCTGATTAAAAAAAACTACTTCAATATCAAAATAAGAAAAGCTTTCTATTGGTAATTGTTTATTTATTTATTATGAATAAAATAATTATTAATTATATGTAAATATTCAATGGACAGTGACACCTACAGCGCAGAAAAAAAGCAAACTATATTTAAGCTAAACGGTTTTAAGACAAACATATAGTTACGTTTCGATAACGTTTCCTTGCTCGACTTCCTTCAATTTGTCAAAAATAAAAATACAACCGGATATAGATTATTCCTTAATACGGCTTTACTTACTTTATAGGACTTTAGAATAAAATACACGAAGTAACTTATCTTTGCACTTCCCTTATATCTATTATTCTGAATTTGAAATTAAAACAACATTTTTATACTTTTTACAAAGTCCTGACACTTGATGAGCAAAATATATGTGTTACTTAATTTAATTGCGAAAATGTGAGTCAAAAAGATTTGTAGATTTCAGGCAAACAAAGCAAATGTTACTGACAACAATCAACAATAATAAAATCAAGAATGACACACAAAAAGCAAATGTTCATAATTTTCTTCTTTTACAACTTTAAAGTTTTTTATGTGATAAAATTAACTCAATGAAAAGAAACTTAATGTAATTTTCTGTTTATGGTTGCTTTTAGAATGACAATGTAAGACATACACTCAGAGATATTTTGGCACAAATAAAATTATTCTATTTGTAAGTTTATTATTTAAAGACAATTATTAAGCCAGGCTTGAGAGCACTGATTCTAGTTATTTTAACTTTGGAAAAAAAGAAACGAAAGCTTAAAAGAAAAGACAACCATATGGTTTTCAGCGGCCGCCACACTCTCTCATTAGAGTTCGTTTGTTTGGTTCTTATGCCAACTTTTAGATGGTTGCCAGCCATTATTGAATTTTTGAATGATCAAAAGGAGAACTGTTATCTATTCTTATAAGAGATACTCGTATATGTACCATACGTGAACGACATTTCCATTTAAAATTTTAAATGTTTGTTTTAGATTTTATTTTTTCGCTGGTCATTCATTTTAATATTTGAAATTGTTCCTGTGAAAAGAAGAAAAAATATAACAAGATGTAAAAAAGTTGAAGCTAACTATAAAACCGCAACTCAATTACAAAAGTTTAACGAAGATTTATGTCAAACGACATAAATAAAAATCCAAACATTTTGCTCACTAGGATCCTTAACTTGTTCCTCGTCATCTGCACAGTGACACATAAGGATTAAAAATAAATATTTCATTAATATTTTTACGTAATTTGTTGAACTCTTTAGGTTTGAAAGGTATTGTTTGGGTCAAGCTCAATTCAAAAGAAATTTTTGTTAACTGCAGATCATATTTTTATTAAGAAAGAAGTAATCATCAGACTAGCAGAACGGATCACTACTGATTTCGAAATCGCTCCATCCTCTCAGCAGATTTTTTCGTGCGATTTTATCACTTGCGATAATAGTGACTAGACCACCTTTAATGGCTTACGAATAATAAACAAAAATTTCTAAGCCACTGTGCGTCATGGCCTTAGAACTGCAACAATAAAGCAAACAAAAAACTTTTCTTTTTGTATATAATTTTGTATTTGTAAAAATTTACAAAAGATGTGTTAACAAAATCACTCTTTGTCTTGTTTCGCTTCTAAATAAAATAAAAAAAGTAATAAGAAATAAGAAAACAAAGTGTGTGAATAAACAAGTATTTTTTTTTTTACAAATTTTCTAAGACTATTAAGGACATACAGAAAGACTCTTTATTATTAATATGCTTATTTGAGGGAGATTACGTGTCTGTCTGTGTAAATCCTTGCTCATGTCCTTGTTACTGGTACAAGTTGAAGGTTTCATATTAACGTGTAACAAGAAAGCCAAGATAATTTAGATGACAAAAGATTTAAGTCAGCACTTGTTTCTTTTAACTGTGGTACTCAACAAGATGTTGGGATGAGAAGCTATGATAACAAGGCACATCAACAATATTATTTAACAACTTAAAAACAATGTTTCTTTTGAAATTTATACAGAGAAGCTTTGAGAAGGGTATAGCTTATCCAACAACAAAAAAACAACAAACTTATAAATAATAAACACATGTTTATGGTAAATTTCATTATGTTACATCATTTTCATCGTGACATTTTAGCCAGGGTGGATTGAAAAACTGATTCCTTTAAAATACAACTCAACTAACGTTATCATGAACGAAACAATTTGTTACAAACATGTGAAACTATGAAAAATCTCAAAAAGTTTTAAGAAAAAACCTAAAAATAGAAAATTGCTTTAAAATAGATTAAAACTATTTAAAACTATAAAAAGTTAAAAAAATTTTTGTAAAAATATTGCGAAAATTTAAAAACTAAAAAATTTTTAGCACAAGACCCGTGAAACTCTCCTAAATTGAACCAAGGAAGAAACTACGAAAATGATTTGCACAGATGTTTGATATACGAAAAAATTGCTGTAATTCGAAAGGCGCTTTGAAATTCTTGAACACGCTAAGACTTTCGAAAATGCTGGCTGGAATTTGACAAATGACGTCATTAATAACCTTAATTTATCTATCAATATCCATAAAGTCCCAAAAAAGTTCCAAAAAAAACAAAACAAGAAAAATAAATCTTTATAAACAAGGGAACGACAAAAAGGAAAAGGAAGCTCAAAAAACAAGTTTCACAAGTTTTTACTTTTGTTTGCCTTTTCATCATTCATTCATTCATTCATTCGCTCACTCGTTCGTTCAGAATTTGTTCTCATTCCGTTGTCACAGCTTGTTTGTTTGAGTTGTTTTGCGATTAAATTGTAATTAAATTATTTACATTATATCGCATTTTCTAACACAGAGGCATACTAACACACACAAAAAAATAAACGAAACACAACAAAAGTTGCAAATATTCAAAACAGCAGGCTGTTTGACTGGCACGAAGGCAGGCGGCGGCAACGCCACCAATTTGACATCCTTAACAGCGACGGGGAAGAACAAAAAGAAAAACAAAAACTTCTCAGAAAAAAGTTAAACAAATGCGATTCGTAGATGACTGCAAAGCAAAAGTACAAAAGTATAACTTTGCAAACATTGCTTTTACATACTTTCATTGTAGCTGCTGCCACTATTTTTTCCTCCTTTTTATTTGTTTCTTTACTCCTTCAAATATTATTTAGCAATTTTTGCATATTTGTTATTGCTGTCTTTTTTTGTTGCTGTGGTTCCTGTTGATATTTGTTTGTTAGTTTTATGCTTGTTTGACTATGAAATTAAAAGGGAAGTCTTCCAGAATGTCTGACAATATTACTAAAATCATTGAATTACAAATAGTCAAGAAGGAATAAGTAGTATAAAAAGTGTCATGAAATCTAGAAATTCCATCAAGTGTTTTTCCATTATTTTGAACTTTATTTAAATCGTGCTGAATTTTGTTTATTATAATTTATACAAAATTTGTTAAATTCCATGAAATATATATGTATCAATTTTTATAAAATTTTTTATATAGATAAAAAATGATTCTGTACAAATTTTTTAGGTGACAATAACAATAATTTTCTATTGAAAATTTGTAGTTTTGTATAGAAAATTGACTGATAGCAACAACTTTTTATAAAAGTTTAAAGGCAGCAATAAATTTCTATGACAAAATTTTGTGAAGAACATTTTTGACAGAAATAATTTTGTGTAGAAATTTTTTTTCACAGAAATAATTTTGTATAGAAAAACTTTTAATATATATATATATAAATATATTTTGCTGCAAAACTTTATTTTCTATTGAAAATTTATCGACAGCAATAATTTTCTATTGAAAAATTGTCGACAGCAATAATTTTCTATTGAAATTTTATCCACAGAAATAATTTCCAATCAAAAATTTACCGACAGCAATAATTTTCTACAAGAAATTTTTCATCATCAAAAGTTTTTTCCGTGTAAAATTGTGGGCAGCATTAATTTTCTACCGATAGGTTATCAGTTTGTCGACTGCAAAAACTTTCTACTGAAAATTTATCGACCAATTTTCGACAGAAATTATTCTCTAATTGACAGCAATAATTTTTTATTGAAAGTATATCGACAGAAATTATTTTCTGTAGAAAGTTTTTCGAAAGCAATAATAATTGAAAATTTATCGACGACAATAATTTTTTATTTGAAAATTTATCGACAGCAATAATTTTCTGTTGAAAATTTATCGACAGCAACAATTTTCTATTGAAAAATTGTCGACAGCAATAATTTTATATTGAAAATTTATCGACAGAAATAATTTCCTATTAAAAAATTTACAGACAGCAATAATTTTTTATTAAGAACTGTCGACAGCAATAATTTTATATTGAAAATTAATAATAAAAATTTATCGACAGCAATAACTTTATATTGAAAATTTATCGACAGAAATAATTTTATATTGAAAATTTATAGATAGCAAGAATTTTCTATTGAAAATTTATCGACGATAATAATTTTTTATTTGAAAATTTATCGACAGCAATAATTTTCTGTTGAAAGTTTATCGACAGCAACAATTTTCTATTGAAAAATTGTCGACAGCAATAATATTATATTGAAAATTTATCGACAGAAATAATTTCCTATTAAAAAATTTACAGAGAGCAATAATTTTCTATTGAAAATTTATCGACAGAAATAATTTTATATTGAAAATTTATAGACAGCAAGAATTTTCTATTGAAAATTTATCGACGACAATAATTTCTTATTTCAAAATTTATCGGCAGCAATAGTTTTTTACAGAAAATTTTTCGAAAGCAATAATTTTCTGATGAAAACTTATCGACAGAAATAATTTTCTATTAAAAACTTATCGCCAGCAACAATATTCTTCAGAAAATCTTTCAACAGCAATTATTTTTTTGTATACAATTTATAGACGTCCATAAGTTTCTAAGTAAAATTTTTCAATAACAAAAATTTGCGTTATAAAATTTATCGTCAGCAATATTTTTCTATAGAAAACTTATCGACAGCAACAAATTTCTTTAGTAACTCTATCAATAGCAAAAATTTGCTATAGAAAAATTTCAAAGGAAAATAATTTTCTGCATAAAGTTAAACATTCATAATTTTCTGTATAAAATTTATCTACAGCAATAATTTAAGTTATAAGTTTTGAAATTTATAACTGCCATTTTTCACCAAAAATGTATGATTGACATATTCAATAAAATATTATGTGTGTTCTGTATAAAACCAATAACTTTAAATAGACAATTATCCCACAATGGCAATTTTCTATAGAAAATTAATCGGCAGCAGTAATTATCTAGTAAAAGTTAAAAAATTCTCAATAATGTGTTTAATATTAGTAAAAACTAGTGCACAGAGGGATCGACCACAAAAATAGAGATAATAAATCTTTATTTTTTAAACTACAAAACGATGACAGCAAAAGTTGTAGAAAAGGATATTGGATTTCGAATAATGTAATGCAGAATGATCAATAACTTACCAAAGTCCGGGGTTTTTGAGAATCGTTTATATTATTTACACTATAAAAATCGATTTTAATAATCTATAAAGATATAATTATAAAATTAATTGAAAGTTATATATGATTTTTCCTCTCTCCTCTTTCATTTTAACTACTGATTGCCCAAGATAGTTAGATAAGGAAAAAAATCATTAAATAAACTGACGTAGTAAATTTCTGATATTCCTGAGTTTTAATTGTGAACCTCTCGAAACTATACCAGATAGAAGGAAAACAATATTTCTAGCGATAATGAAATCATCCATCTTAGAACGACCATGGAAGTTTGTATCTCATTGGTCCGCAAATTAATGCAAAAAGAATATGAAATATAACTAAATTTCCACCTGTGGTGAAGGGTATAATAATCTAACTAGTATTGCCACAATATAAAGACAAGTTAGTATAAAATACTTATAATATGATAACGACGTTAATACCACCAACACCATGGCTAGCATCAGATTGCAAAAAAAAAAACAATGGAGCTCTTAACAAAATTTAACAATGCTGAAGGATAAAAAAAGGGGAAGAGAAGCAAAGAAATAAAGGGCAATGCAATGCAACGCAATCAAATGAATGCATTACAACATAATAAAAGTATGTACTACTAGATGAGAAAATTTATTAGAATTTATTGCCTGCAACAGCAAAGCAAAAGGATCCCAAGTAAACTTACGAATACAATTTGCCTTACGTTTGTATAAATATTGCCACACAATAGTTTTCTTTGCAAAAGAAGAAGAAAAAAATTCATTCCTAATTTGCAAGTAGTTTGTTCATTTGTAATAATATATTCAAGTAAAAGTATAGAGTTCATACAGAAGGGTTATTTTGCTTCATATAAAATGTTGCTTGCAAAGAAAATAAATGTTTCATTGTCTGCTGAATGCAGCGCCCAGAGGATAGAGTAGAGGCAAATGTCAGTGGCATCGAAGAATTTTGCTTACTATTACATTTTTCTTTTAGCTACTTCAAGTGCATCCTGTACTACTGCCTCTGCTGCAAGTACAATTATAAAATTGCAATTTATCATTTGTAATTTGTAGCATTTGTTCGTTAAACAAAGAGCAGCAAAAGTAGTTAAAAAAGGATGAAGTGAAATAGGAACTAAATATAGATAAATAGATTCAAGTGGCAACCAAAACATCTAACTAGGAGGAGCTTTTGCCATTTCGCAATAAGAAGAATGAGAGATATTATCAACGGCACTTAACTTTTCTTAATTATTGTATATATTTTAAGCCTTTCACTACCGCGCTATATGCAGCGAGTGTATGCTTATAGAGATACTTTCAGATAGATGTTACACTGTAAACCACAAACAATTTTTTTTGTATATATAATATTTTTATCGTTTTTTATTGGGACTAAAAGTGCCATTATATATTTTTTTCTTAGAAATATAGTTTATATTTATGTGTTATGTATGTCAATGTAATTTTTTCTGGAATGCACAATCCCAATGGTAGTCAAAGGGTTAATTCATTGTATTTTGATACATAACAAAGAAGGTGTGAAATTTTTTTTATTTATACATTTATTTTAGAAAAATTTTCTAATAATAATTAATTCTAAAACATTTTTGCAGCGCCTTGAAAGTTGTAAAAGAAATTTAAAAATCTAGTGCAACTTAATCTTTTCAAAGCTTATATTTTTGCAATGAAAAAAGAAGTAATTTTAAAAAATTACGAATTTAATGGAACTTCATTTTTTTAATATTGTGGAGCAGAACTATCATTATTGCAGTCCATGAAACATTACAAACCATTTTTGTGTATCTGCCGAAGTAAAGAAACGTCATCGAGGCAACCATAATGTAATAACATAACATTAAGACTGACTTATTTTTTAGTAGCTGAACCATAATATTGTTAAAGTATATTCTTAGAGACAAATGCTTTTGCAGGATATTGCTAGAAGATATTGCTGATCAATAATCTTATAACACAAGCTGTGAAATTCAATTGATATTTGCTTAACATATACATTTTGTGCAAATAGAAAATAAATTTAACAAGATTAATGTACGAACAAAAGATCAAAATTATTAAAATTGAAATTGTAATTTTTTAAATTTATTAATCGAGATTGCTTCGATATCTTTTTTCAAAGATTTTTAAAATCTTTGAAATTGTAATTATAAACAACAGAAAACAACATTTAAACTAAAATTGTGACTGCAACAAAGTGCAAAATTATTTAAATTAAACCAGTAATTATAAAAAAAACTCCTTTCGGAAGATTCGCAATATTTGCAATATAATTTATTTACTTTAAACCAACTAAGAATGTTAAATTTTTGTCTTTACGACTCATTTGTTTATATACAATAAAAACAATGCACAACCTTCTTCAACAAAATTTTCAAGTTTGTATTCTAAGATATTTACGTGTTCGACACTCGAGATACAAGGTTGAATATTAGCAATTTGATACCGTAAGTCTGCCGGCGTTATTGCTTGTAATTTCGTATGTCTGAATACATACAAAATTGTTCGTGTGGTCGGTATGTTAACACAAACCTCTTGGCTTGTAAGTGATGATATAAAATCTTCTAATAAGCTCACTATTTAAAAAAATCATTATATTACAAATTTTTAATAAAAAGGGCAAAAAATTAATTGAAAAGAGAGAAAAAGCCATAATTCAATAATGATATTTTGCCATAGAACAGCAACATAAAAATTAATATTAATATAATGTCGTAATCATAAAGCGATTCAAACTTTTCAACATAATGTCGTAATCATAAAGCGATTCAAACTTTTCATTAACTATAATCGAAATATGAAACATCATTTATTTCTCGATGACCCAGTGCAGGATTTTTCATCTTGCAGAAATCGATGCTCGACTACGGTTAAACCAAATGAGAATTATATCAAACTTGAAATTAAAAAAAAACGTATACAGTACACGAGGTCTTCATATCGTCGTGGTGAATGCAATAGGTTGCATGTCAAAAAAAATTTAATTTGGTTTTATTGTAGCGTTGTAACCAAAATTGGGGCTCCCACAACTGCAATTTATCTTATGCCGTTCAGGCAATCAGAAGAGAGCTTTTGCGCGCTATTGCAATATGACGAATGTGCAGCATGTTTGTTTTGGTTACTGAAAAAGGACGTATGTCAATCGCACGCTTGAGGTGACAGTCGCGTGGAGTGTTCTTTCGAAATAACACCTATAAATTGTGTCTGCGAAATGTCCAAAAGTGCAGGCATACACCGTGGACTTGCAAGCTGTTCTCTTAGCTCCCCGTTTAAACGCGGCTGCTAATTATTACAAAACGAAGCTGAAAGTACATAATTTAACGTATTATAATTTGTCTACTAAGGATGTCATGTGTTATGTATGGCACGAAGCAACAGGAGGTTTAGAAAGCGATGCGTTCGCTTCAATCGCAACACGCTATTACCAAAGTGAAATTGATGGATAATATTTGGAATGACGGTTGCGGATATCAAAACCGAAATGTGAAATTATCCAACGCTCTTCTCGAACTAAGCATCAAAAACAACGTCTGTATCAAACAAAAATACCTGACAGTGGGTCACACGCAAATGGAAGTCGATTCTATCCATGCAAGTATCAAAAAAAAAACTAGTGAAGCGAAAAGAAGTCTATGTCCCTGCGGATTATTTGCCGATTCTACATTCGGCAAGGCGAAATCCAAGGCCGTATGAAACAACGTATCTACAGCATACTGACTTTTTAAAAATTTATCCTGTTTTTTTACAACAGAATAAGACCAGGAAGAAAAGTTGGAGATCCCTGTGTGCACGTTGCGGTTGCGTATCAGTACACTGCCGAAGGATTAATTAATTTTAAAACAAATTTTGCTGACAACTTTGCGCCATTACCCACGCGACCGAAACGAGTTGCCCAATCGAAACCTCAAAGTATGGGCACCTGCAAGAAATAAAAAATCTCATACCAAAGGATTACCAAGATTTTTATATACATTGTTGTACAAATAAGTGTGTGTAAAAAATAAAATTATTTCAGCCATGAAAAATATTTAGTTTTTGTTTCATTAATTTACATTGATGACTGGCAATTTGACTTATGTCATTCAAAAATATGTAACTTAGGCAGCAATAGGTCGTATGTCACATTATCTTAAATTGTTTCAAACGTAACGTTCTGAAACCCCATACAGTGTGAATCGTAGCGATTTATTATTATATTCTATGTGTACGATTTAGTGACATACAGCATATTGCATTCACCACGACGATATATGAGTATGTATATCTATTATATCAATAGGAAAAACCAAATTTTTTGATCCCTTTTTCTCCGTTGTTTGCCAACCGATTTTTTTCATTCTTTTAACGAAATGGTAGACATTATTGAGCTTTATTGTCCCGACTATATATTATTTAAATCGGTTCAGTAGAAAAGAAATAAAAGGCTTCTAAAGTTGACACTACTACAAGTGCTAAAAATACACACGTACCTTCACTTATGAAAACATAAGCAAAGAGAGTGCTTAAAATGTTTTCTCTTCAAATGAGTGAAGTTGAATAAGAAAAAGAGATCAGAATTGAATGCGATGAGAATTAAATATAGATAGATGTACATCATTGATGTCAGAAATAAAATTGTAGTTATATTTGTGAGTAAAAAATAGTTAAGTTACCCAACAAACCATTCCTTAAGCGAAATGTAGCATCTTCAGAATGAGTTTGTTATAAAAAAAAATATTTTTATATTTATTTACACATGTGATCATTCATGATTCAAAAGATTAAATATTACAGCGAGATAGGCGAATACGCCTTCTCCATACACAATCAGGACCAATAATCAATCAATTTATATGCAGTTTTTTCATTAAAACTAATATCTCTTATCCTTAAATTGACTGATTTTATTAAGGAAAGAGATAAAATGCCTTTTTAATACATATTCTCTACTTTCCTTATAAGTTTTGTAACATAAAACATATTGAATGTTGCTAAAAGCATTGGAAACTATACAACATTTTTCGCATATCATTTTTGTTTTCTTTCCGTGGACCTATAAAAAATTAATACGTCCACTACGCGCTTCTATAGTTTTGGTTTGTTGGGTTATTAATTAAAAAAAAATAATACCCCCGCCGCTCATGTGCTGGCGTCTCCATCTTATTGACGACTAAATAAAAGAGGGTAAGAATGTGTGTGATTTTTTTATTTAGCAGAATTGTCTATGAAATTTAATGAATTTCATTTCGTATGGATGTGTTAGCTTCAAGTAAAAATTTAACAAAATAAATGTACGAGTACGTATTTTTATGCCATTTTATTTTTTTTATTGTTTTTTCCACGGGGAAGCGAAGGAGTAATTAGTTAATTTTTTACCTTCATATGAACGCAACTAAAATAGGCATACGTTTAAAGTGGCGGTCAAATTTCCACCACTTGGCGAACTCCATTATATTTTAAATACTGGTTTGAATGGTATTTATTCATAATTTGGTTACAAGCAAACAAAATGATTTGCTCAAAACAATCAAAATTTGGATGTTGTCCAACCATGTTGCAGCTGTTATGATATGATATGAGAAAATGCAAACATGTTTAAAATATAAAAAGGTAACAACCATAGTATTGTTATCCCTACCATGTCTTACCATATCTACTCTCTGGGTGCACGCCGTTAACATATAATTCTTATGAAGATGTTAATTACTGACGTTCAGCTTAAACCCCATTAAAATTTAATCTAAAATTAAACTTCTTACAAATTATACCAACAGTTTAAACAATTTAAGTAATATAGTTCAATATTAAACTATTATCATCTGCCTGAAGATAAATATGATAGTGGTGATAATTATTACCATGATGATAATGATAGTGGTAACTAAGATGTGTGTATGTGTGTGTGCGTGTGTGGAAACCATCACAATTTGCGGTTTTGGTAAATATCTCCATGGGTATAAGCTCATAGAAGAATAGATAAATATATTGGCTTCAGATGAATGTATGGAGAAATACCAGAGTGTTTATTTGCATTTGAATGTGAAAACTTAACCATAGAAAGTCATTCATTAGTTCTGTATCTTGAAAGTGTTTGGGCAAATATGCATACATCTTCAATACAATAGAAATTGCTTAGCAAAAAGTTAAGATTGCATTCGTAGTAGTATTAGTGTTTATTAAAAGGATAAGTTGTTGTTGTATTGTTATCATAACTCACTTGTAGCGCACTGAATGCCACCATGGAGTTTATCCAGTTACGGATAGTGTCCATAATAATTGTTTCTGTGCAGACATTTGTACGAGTGTGTATTATTCAATGCTAAAATTCAATTAGTATCTCAAAAACTCAATTAATTATTTTGAGTTCATATTACTCTTCATAAAGTCCTTTGCAACACAATCAAACAATTTATAAGTTGCTGTGTAATATCTGTTATTGAAAAATTAATGTGTGTGTGTGTGTTCCAAGTTTATTTTGTACATCAAGATGTCAAAGACGTTAATGTTTTCATTAAGGAAATTGATTGTTTTCAGTTTGGTTATGTTGGTTTTATATACTCTTCTATATGCAAAGAAAAGATGTGGTTGAAGTGACCATAATCGAACATAATCATATGTTTAGTTTTAAAGGCTGCTGCCTCCACTTTTCTAATAAATGTGTTACCGAATTTTTAAACCTTTATATGAGTCTTGTTCAAACAAATCCATAATATTCAGTATAAAAAATTTGTGTATTTTTATATGCAGAATTAGTTTTTACGTTCTGTTCTGTTAGAGATCAGCTGTTTTGTTTCTGTTCAATTGGAAAACAGTAGTGTGGTATTTTGTTATACCCCCAGCTAGCATTGTCGATCGTAGAAAAACCTTCCGCGATCGGAGCGGGCGTTTAAACTAATCCTCCACGATGTCGCATTCCGATCGCTCAAGTTCAGTACAACGGGAGAAATTGTGTCAAGGCGGCGACGCTTCCATATGAGTCGTGTAATATGCGCCTAATAGAATCCTGTAAGACTCTTTTACTCTTAATTCAGACGAGCATTGAATAAATTTAATAAAAACGAATAATTCGCCTAACTATCACCAGAATACGTAAACGGCGATTTTGAAGCAACATAAGCAGCAAAAAGACTCACAAAAACTTCATGTACAAAAGTAATAAACGATTCAATCGTTCAATTTTTGCTAGAATACATAAACAGCGATTGTGAAATAACAAAAAAAAAACACTCATCCAACAATTATCAAAATAAATCATAAAAACATGATTTGGAAGAGCCAAATATGGTCGTTGCTCGCCAAAATACGTAAACGACGATTAACTCATCGAAAAATCGTCAGAATAACTCGGCAAAGGATCATTTAAAAGAATAAAAAGTAATTTTACTCCAACAATCGTCTGGAAGAGTAAAAAAGTAATCAAATAATCTTCCTTTTCGTTGTGTTCTGTTGCGGACTATTCTGTAGAAAATAGACTACAACGTTAAGTGACAGCCAACAGTTTGTATGTATTGGTTTTTTGTGGTGTGAAGTCGCTGAAAGAAACCTGGGGGCATGTGTCCCCAAGTCACAACTTCTGTCTACTATTCTGGTGACTATTTGGCGTCATTGTCACTAGAAGAAAACTTTAAAACGACTGAAATGAATCAATAAAACTTAAATTTTCATTATCGACATCTACTTCAGAAAAGTACGCCAATTGTAGCTAGAATTACTAAAACGTACTAGTGAATCACTGGTCATATGGTCCCAAAACAACTACCTAGTCAATAGTACCAATGCCAGTAGTGGATTTTCAATGACACGCACATGTTAAATGTCTATAGTAAAAAGCATTGTCTATGGTATTATAATTCACTAGTACTGCTGAATGTGTCAGTAGTAAGTTAGCACAGTTTCACTATTGACATTTCCTGCAGGGATATTACAAATTTTGTGTTAAAAGTCAGAAAATTTATTTTAATTAAAATTTTTAAAGATTTAGATATTTTTGTCAAATAAAAAACATTTTGCAAACATTTACAAAATTCGTTTTTATAATTAGATCGTCCACATCCGAAAGTTCAGATAGAGAACACTTAAGTAAGAAATATTTTCTACAGAAAAGAATGGCACAGAACGGAAACGAAAAGTAAACAGCAATGAGGCCTTTTGTTTCTATAATATAGTTTTATAGTCTATTTACACTGCACCAAAATCTAGTACTTATGAGATTTTGAGCAAAATCAATTTGTTTTTGACTAGATTTCCCAGAAGTAAAGTATTAAACTTAATAAAAAAGCATAAATGATGAATTTTTTTAAACAAAAAAAAGTTAAAAATACAAGCTTTTAGTCTACCGCATTGTTGATGATTTAAAACGAGAAATCTTAAAATCGCTGTCCTTAATAATTTAACCACTTACTGTAATTCTCACCTTTTAAGCCAATTGTCACAATTTAACCTTCATTAAACTTTCGTATCCCCGTCACCTTCAAAGCAGTAATACTTTTTGCAAACTATTTCAATAGTAGTGGTAAACACTTAAACGCACACAATAACACAAGTACACTAACACACGCAAACAATTACAATGTTAATGTTTATGTTGAAAACTTTTGTAATAAATGATTGCAATAATTAGCATGCCATCATTAACTGTTAATAAATGACTGTAATTTCAATTGTAAATATTAAAAAACAAAAAAAATTAAATAAAAAAAGAAAAATTAAAGAGCATGAATCACCAACAATAATTATAATAATAAAAATTAAAAGAAATTACGAGGAGAACTGCAACTTTGAATAAACTCCAGTGAAAAATACTTACTCTTCATTTGACTTTACTGATATAAAAATAATTCAAACTATTTTTGTATAAATAAAAATACATTTATTTGGGAATAGTTATTTTTCGAATGAAAATGAATGAATTAACAGCTGTCAAGTTGTTAATTATGGCAGTACAGTGAAATATAAGCAGCAATAATTCTCACAATTGCTTGGCTTGAATCGGTGGCTTGTGGGTGTCGCAATATTGTTTCAGTTGTAAATTATGGTTGGCTTGCCAGCATAATTCCATTAGTTTTATGCCTGATGCTGCAGCATATTATAGTCTTAGTGACAGTCTTTGCTGTATTCGCGCCGAGAGTTGCGTAGGTTGCATTGAAACTATTTGTTATATTTTTTAATCGTAACTAATAGTTTGCATTTATTCATCTTTCTTTTGCTAGAATTTTGATGTTTTAAAGAACGAATGTTTAAAAAAGGTTTATGGTTTAACTAAAGCAGTACTTGTATGTCTTTAATGAAAGCAATTGTTGGACGAAATAATGCTAATAAAAATATTCTTATAAGAAAATGTTGCCGAATTACAGAGCAGAACATTGTAACGCGGAGATTCTGAATGAGAACTACGACAAAATTTGATGTTGGTTGTACTTTGCAGCAGCAACAATCTTTAAATCTTATTATAAAGTCAATATTTTTCTGAGTTTTATTGCAATTTAAAAATCCTGCCCTTTAAAAAAATACCCCATACACATTTTTTTGTATTTCTTTTTTAATTTTCGTCCTTTTCTCGCCTAAAGCACGCAACCATAAGTTTGCCTCAACATTTTAGTTTGCTTAACCCGAAAACACAGTTTATTTAATTTCTTTAAATGTCCTTATAAGTAAACTTTTTCTTCAAAGTAAATACTTAGTGCCACATTAAAATAATCACACGAAAATTATACTGTAAATGTCAAAAGTGACATTTTTTTTGCCTTCAGCTTGCTGCCAGGAAATTGTTAAACAAAATTATAAACTTTCTTTGTGAATTAAACGAACGAAGAAAGAAGCACAGAAAATTTGTATTTAATTTAAAAATGTAAAAGAAAAAACAAAGAAAAGCAATTTCGCAAATACTCTACAACACATTATTTAAATATCATTAATGATGCTCTTGGCGTGTTTTTGCTCAATTCTTTTTAGGAGTAAAATTTGCATTAAATAATTGTGATTGTAGACCGCAGCGACAAAAACTATGAAATCAACTTGAGCTAAAATGGACAAGAACAACAACAACAATAGATGCTTTATATATAATAAGGATGTGTGAGTGATTTTTCCGTGTCACGCGTGAGCTATTCGTTTAATAATGTTTAATTAATTTAAAAGGGCAAACAAAAGTAAAAATATCTAATATTTCGAATATTTAGCTAATAGAGTTGTCAAATTGGTTTTCGAATTATTTTTATATTTTCCGTTTTATTTAAAATCGATTTTTATTTCTTTTTTTTAGATTTTATGCGACTTCTTTTTATTAACACGCAATAAGCAACCATATGTGTTGGTTTCGTGAGCCAAAAAACTCTCACGCCCATATCTCTAGTTCATAATGTGAAAAGGAATTACAGTTAAGAGCAAAAATGTATCAGCGTAAACTATGATGTGAAATAGATTTGTATATTTTTTTACAGGATGATAGAACTATAGTGAACAAAAATCATAAAGTTTTCTATGATGTCGATTTTTGTAAACTTTTCTATTTAAATGTTCATATTTAAATATGGAAAAACGTTTATTCAATAAAAAAAATTTTTAAAACTCTCTTTGATGACAAATTTTGTAAAGGGGTTTTTTTCCAGCCCAATAGAGATTTTAAATAAAATATATAAATTATTTGAAATAAATTGTCTTAATTGCCATGAATTTGGCTTCATTGGAAAGATAATTCTTTGGCATTTATTCGGCTTGCCAAACATCCAATTTTCGTTTATACCACTTGGGTATTCTGGAAACTTCGAGAGTTGTGATAAAACATGAAATCGGATATTTTCCATTAAGCTCTCACGTCGCAATTGTATTGACCGTTTTACTATATATAACGCTTGAGCATTTCACAGAGTTTAGCAAATTTTGGTTGAGTCCTTTGGGGCATTTTAGCAGCCAGCGGAAAACTATTTCGTAAAATTTAAATTTAATTCAGAATGCCAACAATTTTTACAAATAATTCTTTGCAGCACAACCCCGAGATTCACAGTTTGAATCACAACTTTCGCAATGCAGGTATTATATTAATTATATTTTTGTATAATTAAATTTACACAGCTAATGGTATCTATAATTTTATAGCTTCTTGCTTCCAGCGGCTTATATTTATAAGACTACACTGCTTCAATTTTGCTCCTCACTTTAATTAATAAACAACAACAATGATTATATAGACTATAATAGCAACACCGATTATTTAAATTTGTATGTAGATATTCAAAGTATGTGCAGGGTGAACCAAATACAAGCATCTTTTTAACAATTAAATAAAATGAATTAAAATTATTTTTTTTTAGTATATTATGGCTTTATTAGGAATAAAATGATTTATAATATATTAAATTCATGTTTTTTTCATTAAACGAATATGGGATATTCATATAGAGCGCTCGCTTTTACACCGACCTTTTTACTCGTCGAAAGGTAGGGTTCACTTTCTCTTCATCACCCCATTTCCACCAAATCATAGTATAAATTATATTTTAATTATGCGTGCTAAAGACACTATTCCTCATCATATGCTAAATTTTACTAAGCTTAAGTCAAGTCACAAAATCACCCACTCCCAGCCATGATCACAAAACCAAATTCATATAAGGTCATTATTTTATGATCCCAAACTAGTTTGGACAATAACTTACATGAATTGTAAATCTAGTATTGAATTTGAATTATAAATCTAGTATTAAATATTAATTGTAAATCTAGTATTGAAGTTTAATATGGAATGTGAGTTGTAGATTTAATATTAAATTAGAAGTATAAATCTAATATTGTATGTGAATTGTAAACCTAATGGTGAATTTATATACTTACCTCAAATTACACCTACCTTGAATTCACTATATTTATTCGTATGTTGTGTAAAGCTGTTCTCACCGCAATGCAGATGTCAACCGGTCAAACCGTTTGACTTCGGGTTTGCTACCGAGGTTTTTTTTATTAAGCTAAAGGCAAAGCCAAAGGCTACTCAAGATTTGTATTTCGGTGCACATCAACCCCTAAAATCCTATAAACAATTTAATTATTGGAAAACTCCTAAATTGAATTGTATATAGAACATCCTATTACTTGGAATTTTAAATAATTGTCCAAAAATTATTCACTGTTATTTATGGAAGACGATTTCATTCATGTAACTGCCAGCCGCGACTTCGCAAAGGCTTCTCCTCTCAGTAAAGTTCCAATGAGCTTTACGAGTGTGGATAATTTCTGGTTTATTCACATAGCATCCATTGGGATCCCACAAGAAAAAGTTCAAAGTAGTCAAATAGCAACTGGAGGCGTCCAAGATGACCAAGAGATCACCAAGGTGGATGATAATACGATTACCGTACCTAGGACGCAAAATATCGTTGTGTTTGATAAGCTGTGTGATCCTGCTGAAATCAAGAATTCCCTAGTTCATAGATTCCATTTCAGGCCATAAAAAATGACTTTGTAGCGCCATTCCAATTGAGTGTCCAATAGAATTTTCCCAAATAATGGGCCAGTGATGCTACAACTGCAAAATCAACGCGAAACTGTCAATCTCCATAGATGGATTAGCTTTTTGACAATGACGTGCGTTTTTTACGATCCCCAGGCGGGACGATCTCGTTTGTTGAAAATGGTGAAATTGCGCCTCGTCGAAAAAGATGAGCTTTGGGCCAAATTCAACGTTCAAGTGGCTTGGAATATTTTCCACTGTTCTGCAAGCGTAAAGCAGCTAATTTTTACCTCGAAGGCACGAATTGCCTGAAATATCCACTTTCGGACATAAAAAAATCCATCAGAGTATAAAAAGATACTTGCATTTGAATCACCCAGTATGTGTATATCATTATAATAATTAAAGCACCTTTAAGTGTCATTATGCAAAGCGTTAACGGTATATTCTTTTTCTTTAGTTTTCTTTTTTTGATTTTTTCATTATTTTCATTCCTCATCCACCAACATTTTCATCAAAGAAACTAGAAAAAATTCGTAATTTTGGTCAGCAGGACTTTGTTTTAAGGTTGGATCAAGTAATTGTGCACTATTACAATTAAACCGTTAAAAAAATTAACATAAAAAAAGAAAAATTCAGAGCAGGTTAAAACAATACCTAACGCTCATTTGCTGCAACGACATCATAACTCAAAAATTTCAATTTCGTAACTAATAACCCTGAAATAATCGCAATATTGTAATTTGTGGTGTGTAAAAAAATATCTTGTATAATAACCTCTTCAGAGAGGAATATTATTTTACGTTCCCATTAAGTTGTGTATAAAATTAAAATTAAAACTTAAAAAATCCTTTTGGGGAAAACTACTTATTTTGAGTTATGACGACATTGCAGTAAATGAGCGATAGGTAGTTTGACAGACGTGAATTGTGTGGAATTGTTAAGAAAACACTTTTAAAGCTTCTATTGTACTTAAATAGGGTTTGCGAACGAGAAATCCCGGGAAAAGACGTACCCACATGCCGGGGTTAATTTTGGTATTTCACCGATAATGAACAGGAAATTAAATATATAATTACATCTATATTTTCTAATTCTCTTTTGAATATTATCTTAAATTTAACTAAAATTTCGGCTGACATCACATGAAGTTATTATTAGTATGTAAGTAACAGCCAAATTGATTTTGATACAGATGAGATTGACGTTACGTGCAAGTTTAAACTAAAAATGAGGAAAAACTTAAAAAACATTATTAAAGATAAAAATTGCTTCAGTGGAAGGTAAACTGTTTGTTCTATTGCTGGAAGCTTTGTAATAAAAAGGAATTCTAGACAAGAGATTTGTTAAATTTTTAAGTCATCCTAAGCTGAATATTTTCGGAAATAGAACTCAAATGTTTTCTATACGAGGTATTACTTTTTAATACCTTAACACTTTGTTTGCTTAAATTCGCCAGAAAATATTTAGTTTTTAATTATTATAATATACATTTTTATTTAAACAAATTTTTACAAAATTTAATTTTTTTTTATTTTTTCAATTCTGAGAATTACCGGGAATGCGATTTTTTAATTCTCGTTTCCCAAACTCTACACCGAGAGCTAAAAATAATGACCACACTCTTTAAAAACTAAAAAAGGTTTAAAAAGGACCTTTTAAAAATTCCTTTTTTAAAGTATCTTTTCGGAAAAGTCATCGGCTCAACTTTTTCTTTTTGAGCATCCCTAATACAACTAAAATTGGCTTTAACTTTATTTAAGTGTCAACGGTATTTGCGATTTAATTACATTTATATGCATGTGTACTTAAATGGTAAAATATATTAAAGTGAATAATTAGTTCTAATTGAACAAAATTCATTTAATTATTCTCTGTGTTTAACTTAATATTCATATTCGTTTTAAGTAGAGCATAGAGTTATTAAAAATATTGCGTTCCACAAAATCATTTGTACCATGGCAAAATATTTTTATACAAATTTCCGTTTATTAATTACTTGCCATAAATTAATAAACGTACAAAATAAAACTGCAATATTTTCGGTATTTAAAACACTTATTATTATTGTCTGAGCATTTTTTGTTTGGTATTCCGAGAGAGAAAGAAAAAAATAATAAAAAATCATAAGTATCTCTTTTAATATTAAATTACTAAGTAGATGTTAAATGGAAAATATGTTGAAAACGAAACCAGGCTATAACCGCTGTTGTGACTGTTGACACTTGGTGTTTTTGATTTCAAAGGAGCAGAGAAAGAAAAAATCAAATAAAAAGGCCGTATGAAATACCAACCATTTATTCTTATTTGAACACAGTTGTTTTTTTTTCTTCTTCTCTTTTTTCGTGTCTTTTGTGAAATTTAAACCAGGCTGTTAGGTTGATTGCTGTCTGTTAATTTTTGTTGTTGTTTCTGTTTTTGCATGTCCTTTGGTCGCTTTTATGACAAACAAATGAGTCCTCTTTGCTGTCCAGAAGAGGTTGGAATGTTTTGTTATTTTGTTATTTCTTATTTTCAAGCAAAGTGGTTTGAACTTTGAGTTTCTTTAAAAATATAAGTCAATGGAAGAAAGAAGTGTTAATAATTTGTTTTCATTTTTCTTATTTGGAATTCTTTTCATGAAGGGGTTTCCAGTGAGGGCGGTGAGATGTGGACATAAAGTAAATCCAGGTGTTTGACAGGTAACTTTTTTATACATTTAGAGGGCAGTTAGCAGCCGCAATATTACCGCAATTACAAAAACTTTAAATATTGCATTTAAATACAATTTTAAGTAACATATATAACATGCATTATTTTTAAGATTGTGCTTGAATGGAAGCATTAAATGGAGGTAGACTATGCAGGTATTTTTGGAAGAAAAATATTTTGCTTCTAGCCGACTCATTTCGAACAAAAAGCAAATACTTATTTAGGCAGATCAGTAAGTGATTCTGTAAAATAATATTCCTTATAAAATCGCTTCCAGGGAAGCAGTAATTCTTGTTTGCTGTACGGGTTATCTACTGTGGGTTCATTGAAATCTAAATTTTTAGTTTGAGATAATAAAAATAAGTCAATCCAATTAGAAACATAAAAAAACATCAAGGTATACTAATTAAAAATAAAAACAATTTTTGCAAGCCTTGGAAGAATATAAGTAGGGAAATATGATTTAATAAGTGAAATATGCGCACTAAAAATGCATTGAAAAAATTAAAAGCAACACCAATGTCTTATTTATAAATAATATATATTTTTTATTTAACAAATAAATAAAATTTTCACCTGAAATAGGTTGAAAATAAAACAAACAGATTAAGAAACAACTGAATATAAAGTGAAAATTGTACTTCAATTTCTAAGGGGAACTCGATATCAAAACTAATGAAGTTTTATTTTCAAAAATGAAGTGCAAAATTGTTTGACCTTTTTATTGAAAATTTGCAATATAATGATTTTTTGAAATAGTGAGTTTATTAGAAGTTATTGAATTATCACTTACGAGGCTACATTTTTATCATAAGAAAACTTTGAATAGCAATTTTTGTATAAAAAACAAAAGAAATGTTATATATTTTTTAGAAAAGGAAACGGCATAAATATTTTGTTTAAAACAAGACAAACTTTTCATTGGTAATTCCAATAAGCAAACGACTATTCGATTGAAAAAACGAAACGAAAATAAACTTTAATATACTGAAAATATTCCTTCAACGATTACTGATGTAAAAGAGCCGGATTTAAAAAATACCACTTCCATATCACATTTCAAACAGCTTTTGTTATGCCATTGAAAATATTAAATGTAGATGGAAAAAATATAGAAAGACATTTCAACTAATAGATATGTAAAACAGAAGAGCGATCTGTTGATCAGAATTTAAGACAGATTAAACAGTGTTAAAAAATGTCAACAAAGTATCAAAATACAGATTGAAAGGCTCGGATATGCACTATAAATTTTTGAAAGTCCTTCAAACATGCTTTAACAATTGAAATATGCCAAAAATTATGCAATTGGTAAAATATCCAAAAAATGCAAAATATGCAAAAATATGCATTAACAAATTGATGTCAAAAATAATAAAAAATTTTGAAATGGATGAATATTTTATATCCTCCTCCATAGATTGTACAAGAAAATACGTGCAATTTCACATTTGAAGTTTCCCTGATTATAAACATTCAAAACTAATGTGCAGTCTTCATTATATACGCATTTAATGTCTTATATTCTTTTCAAAAGGAGCTTTTGTCAGTTCTACATCCATTCAACGAATTTACTAAAAATTAAACTAAACAAATGTAATACAAGTCACTAATGGCGAGGTTGCCATAAATTAATGTCACACAAAAACAGTGAAATCCAATTTTCTATTGAGGTAATAAGTTTTAAACACCAGCGGAGGCTTTTTTATGTCATGTGATTTTTATTCCGAAGGGTTTTAACGCGTTGGCTCAGGTAGTAAGCACGTTGACTACAAACCGAAGGACCTGGGTTCAAACCCAGTGTCAGACAGAGTCATGAAATAAAAACACCACGCATTTCTCTGATGTGCATTGGTGTGCCTTTGTGTCAGTTGTTGGCGGCAGATTTCAGTGGTGAAGGCATGGTCACTGGTCACTGAACAGTACCAACTTCAGCTGATACTAACCCCAATGTAACTTCAGAGCGCCCTCCTTCGTTGGTACTGAGTAGCACAATCAACGGCGAAGTAAAATAAAATTAATAAAAAGAAGTGGCTACTAAACTAAACACAGCTTCAAACCTCGTAATGTCCTCCTCGCCACCAGAGGCGCTGCAACACTGCTCTACGAATAAACGTGCAAAAAAAAAAAAAAAAGCGAAACCAGAGTTGTAAAGAACGAATGAAGCTTCACCTCCTTTCATATCTATCACTATCCCTTTCCACTAGTTCCAGCACAATGCATTGCATGTGTAGGGGTCATCCCCTGAGTGCTGGTCCAAGATAAAAAAAAAAAAAAAAAAAAAAAAAAAAAAAAAAAATTAGGCTAAATTCATGAAGTTTGTATTTAAAAAAAAGTACAAGTTAGTTTAAATTAATTCCAATCTGTACAGACGGAACTGTGGAGTATTTCAAAAGAGATTTGAAAGTAAACTTTCGTTTCTCAAACGGTATGGCCTGTCCCACGACGTCAAATCGTATCATAGAATTCTGAACGGAATACGACTGATTTGCGTTCTTTAATAAATAAATTAAATTCAATTCAATTCTTTATTTATAGGAGTAATATTGTAAATTTTTTTTACATATACTGTTGATTTAATATAGAGAGTGCTTTTAATTAACTAACTATTTTGGATTATTTCACCTCTTTCTTAATTAATGTTTCTGAATTACTTTTAAAAAATAACATATAAAATGTACTGTCCATATTTCGCTACTGCATTGTGTAGCACTTCCGCAAATATAACGATTGTATTGTAATAATACAGACTGTCCGCCGGGAAGGTTTTGCTTTGTTTTGCCGCCATTTTGGTAGACATTGGTCGTGGCAGTTCATATTTGGCAGTCGTGAAGTAGACACGTAGTCAATTTATTATGCAAAAATATTCGATAAGCCAACGTGTTTTAATCGTTAAATCATTTTTTCAAAATCAATCATGGATTACTGTGACGATGAGAAAGTTACGTGAAATTTTTGGGAGAAACAATACATTTTCCTTTGAACGGATATGTGAATAAACAGAATAGTCGGTTCTGGGCAATGGAAAATCTTTAAATTAATTATCGGTCACCTTTGTATCCATTAAAAGTGACAGTCTGGTGTGCAATTTCGCCAGGAGGAATCATTGGACCTTACTTCTTTGAAAATTTTATTTTTTTTTAAACATCAAACACAAACCGCGAAACCCTTTTGGCTTGTCTGCAGGTATCGAACCTGTGACCCCCCGACTAATAGTCTAGTACGCTATCTACTAGTCTATGGGGCTCTTCCCGTAACGGTAACTGTGAATGGGGAGCGATATCGTGATATGATTGAAAACTTTTTAACGCCACAACTGCGTGCTTTGGGCTTGATTAACATGTGGTATTAACACGACGGTGCCACATCGCATACAGCCACGATTACAATGGAATTACTGCGAGACCTCTTTCCACAACAAGTTATTTCGAGAAATGGTGATGTTGATGGTCCTCCACGGTCACCTGATTTTGCTGCAAGGCTTATGAAAACAAACCAGGAACGCTTGAGCAGCTCAAGCAAAATATTCGTGGTCAAATTAATGAAATACTGCGTGAAATGTGTGCGAATGTATTGAAAAATTTGCTCAAAAGAGCTCGCATTTGTGAGGCTAACAGAGGCGTACATTTATCTGGTATTGTATTCCATACATAATTGCTGACACTAAATAAAACATATATCAATATAAGATCCATTTTCTGTCATTTAATCAAAAATTTTAAACAAACAAAGTAGTATACCTTCCCGGCGGACACCCTGAATTAAAAGTTTTAAGCTGCAACCAAATAACTCAATCTTAAGTCACCATCCCTTATTTGTTAAACTCTAAACTAGCATGTACTTTCTGTTCGACTTGAAAAATGAAAACATTATTTATTAAATAGCTCTGAGCCTAAAATTTGCCTTAATATTCATAAACTGTTTGGCAACCTTCTCTGTTACATTAAAAAAAATAAAGAAACAGCTGTGTTCTAAAGACACAAAAACTAATTAGGTTATCATGCCACAGAATGTTTCCTTTAGACATTTCTCTTTTCAAAAACCTTAAATTCCTTCAAGCTTTTATTTAATTGTACAATAGTTATATTTTTAATATTATTTTCCTACTTTATTTCCTTGAAAAATTTCCTTAAAAAAAGGACCAACATAAATGAAAGTAAGAAACTGCCTTTCTATTCAATTAATTTAAGAGCAGAAAGTGAATTTAAGTATTTTTGCCATCGTGATTTCTCAACAAAACCAATTTTGAGTTGAGACAAAAAAAAACTCAAAAGAAACACCAAATAACAAAGTCAAATGCATACGATTTTGTTGGCTTTTGGACAACAAATTTTAATAAGGACTCTGGCAGCAGCAGCAACAACAACAACAATAATAACAACAACAACAACTAAAATTTCAACAGCCCTAAGAGAAAAGGAATTAAAATTGTAGTTTCACTTTTAATAAGTTGCCACAAAATGTACAATTATGCATTTTAAAAGATCTCGAATGTCTCTCGTCTTGTCTTGAGATTGCATTTTCATTAAAATTTAATTGAGTTGAGTTTTCTTTTAAACGATTTTATTGTTTTAAGCAAAAAAAGTATGTTTGGTCTCCTTTCTTATTGAGAAATTTTCTACAACGATTAAAGTTTTAAAGTATTTTTCTTTTTATTCGGATTTAAATTGAGTTTCGTGTAAACTTTTTTGGCAATAAGACAGACCACGGAAGGGGTTATGCTTAGAAAGTCGTTCGTTCTAAAGATTTGTTATGTTGAGGTTTTGCTAACAAGAAAACTTTATTGAATTAAGAAAACAGAGAATATGTCAGCAACATAAATGAATAGGATAATAAACACTTAGAGAAATATTGGAATTAATGAGAGAGGAGAAAGAAATTGAGACAATTTCAAAGGCAACTGAAAACCAAAGTAAATGTATTCAATTGCATGCGGCCTTACAACAAAAACGTTTAATCGTCTGACTGTTGAAAAACTACGTATAGAAATTTTTTTATTTATTTTTGTTTTATATGGAGTTTGACAAACTGATGATGTATCACAGATATGTTATTGTAGAGTTGGATATATTTGAATAAATTTACTTTGACGAAAACTACAATCAAGAATTCTAAAAATTAAAAAGTTTGGCTATTGGAAAATGTAAATATGTTCTTGCCCTTCAAATCGCTTGTGGGAAAACATTTTCAATCCTTCGAACCATATGGCCTACACAATATTGCACTCCTTTTAGGAGCAGAATCTTCCTGCAAAAACCTACCTAAATCTAATCTTAACCTACGGCTGCGAAATTTTCGCAAGCTGCGATGCAAAAAGCAAGTTAAGGCTTAACGTTGCATACAATAACATTGCAAGTTATGTTTTTGGGCTTAAGACCAATGAGAATCACTATCATATAAGCAAATTTCTGGTGTCCAGTTTGATGATTTAATGAGAATAAGAGCTTTGATATTCCCACACAAAATAGTAACTTCCCGTCAACCTGAAGAACTGTATAATCGACTCAGTTTCAGTCGTTTCGATAGAAACAAAGCCACTAAGAAGCAAAACATTAATTTCATATTAACAATTTTTTACATCCACGATAAGTCTTTGGAATACTATCCCACCAGATATTAGAGGAATTAGCAACGTTTTACTGTTTAAAAGTCAACTATTTCAATATCATTCTTAGCTGCAACTTAATGATACTATTATATAACAATTAATTTAAACTGAAAATGAAAGTGTTCTATGACTCGGCATATACATATGTATATATTTATTTTAACTATTTATTTTTATTTTTGTTTTATTCGTTTTACTTTTCTTATTATGTATATCTATTTCTCCTTTGTGCCTTAAATTTTTTATTGTAAATGTTAAAATACCTATTAGTATACTTCTGCTAATTTAAGACTTAAGTTTTATTATAGAAGATTTCAAAATTAATAAAAAAAAAATGTTTAGTTAATGCATAAGTTCACTTGAAAAAAAAATTCTCAGACTCCATTTGTTTAATTTTTAGCGAAACTTACAATAGCTGGCAAAAAGTTGGCCCACAAGCTCCGCCTTGATTTAGGAAATGAAGAAAATTATCAAAACGCCAAAGTTCAATCCCTAAGGGGTAGGCATATTTCCCATAATACAGACTGGGTACAATTTAAGAATGAAAACAATTATGCATAAACAAAATCACGTTCGTCATATATTACAAAATATGATATAGAAATAATGGGTCGAATGCATGAAACCTAAGCATTTGCTTTGACTCAAAATTTTGAGCAAAAATATTTACTGCTACAGTAATTTTAATTTTATTCATGCTGTGAGCTTGATCTCAACAGAAAAGTTTAAGCTGACATAGATAAATGTTTCGGGAGCTCAGTTTTGTATGCATACTAATGGGAGCATGCTGTGATTTATGAGCGAAAGCTCACAATTTGTTGAGCCTATCTATTAGTTATCTCCAGTAATTTCAGTAGTGATATTGGCGGAGTATATCATTTCAGAAAGAAAAAAAAATTGTTTAAAAAGGGAAGACAAAAAATTATATCGGTTTGAAACAAAACATATTGATTGGATAGAAAATTATTTTTTTTTTTTTGGAGAAAACGATGAAACACGGGGTGGGGTGGTGCACTAACCAATGTCCAAGAAATGCGATTTTTTTTAAGATTTTGCGCCGATCCAGGGTTTCTAAATCGTATTGCTGAAGATATCGGAATTCACCAATCAACAGTTTCCAGAACGATCCCAGAAATGGCGCATGCTATAGCTTGAGGGGTTGAAATTTCTTGCACAATGTGCACAAAGCCAATGGTAGAAAAAACTGTTTTTTTACAATTGGTGTTGTACACTGCACTGCACACATATTAAAATAAAAATAGAAAAACCGAGCAATCTTAGCAATGACTATACATGCAGAAAAGTATTTCATAAACGTGCAAGGTGCATGCGATGGAAATGAGCACTTCACCAGTGTGGACATATCTTGTCCAAGTTCTGTACATGACTCGCTCGCGCTCCGAAATAGTAATTTATATACCAAAATGAATGATGAACGCTGGTGGACGATGAGGGTTATACTATTTCATCTTGTTTGATGACGCCACTTTGGAACCCACAAACTTAATTAGAACCCAATTAAAATAAAATCTTTACAAAACAAAAATGCATCATAGATCAGTGCTTTGGTATCGAATTTGCACAAAGTAAATCTTATAATTCGGGCTCCCACTTTTTTTCAAGATTTTTTTTTGTTACTACTTTTATTTATGTCGCTTTTATATTTTAACTCTGCACTTCATATTAGCTATTGTCTGAAATATTTTTTTTTTCATTTACATCTATGCCAGTCTTTTCTTTCTAATCATTTTTTTATTGTTTTAGTTAATTGTTTTTTATTTTTAAGGCTTGGTAATTGGCTTTTTTCCAACAAAAGTTTATTTTCTTCAAGTATCTGATTAAAAATATGGACAAACTTTCGTTTGCATTCAAACTATCGCTTGAACTTATAATTGCTACTTATCAAATATTGGAGTTCAATCTCTGTTATTTTAAATTCAATAAAATTGTTTGAACTCACTATTATCTATACCAAATTGAGTACCAGCTCTATGTGGTATACTTGTGATAATTGCCTGAGATCGTACTCAACTTGAGTCAAAGTTAAGTTTCTATGCATTAGACCCAATGTCTCTGTTTGTAAACCATGTAGACATGAGAAATTATACGATACACCTTTAGAGTCCTGGTAATCGGTTCCTTAACTCAACTCTGAAGCGTTCCCCTACCATTATAGGCACAAAATTTAATTTTATTTTATATATCTATTTATAATTTTTTATTTACTTATTTATTCCAAGATGTATTTAACTAGTTGACAGCATTAGGAAAACAATTACAAAAATACAAGAACAACAGGAGTTTTTAATGGTTTCTTTAATCCAAAGTGATAATAATCACAATAATCCAAAGTGAAAAAAAAAGTTCGTAACATTTTTAGTTAGAAAGAATTGGACATGAGACAACAAAAAAACAACGTTGTTTCTGTTCTGCCGTGTAAGTTGAAATTAATTGGTGTTAAAATTTTCCCTTGTTGCTTTGTTGTCTCATGTCCAATTCTTTCTAACCAAAAATGTTACGAACTTTTTTTTTCACTTTGGATTAAAGAAACCATTAACAACAAAATGGTTCGAAAATAATCACATTAACAGGAGTTTTTGTTTGTGTAGTTTCATTCCGTATGTCAAAAACCTAACCCATAAAACGAACGAAACGGATACAGAAAAAATAGTAAAAGTATTGCGTATGTATTTTGACATTCGCAACGAATAGTCAGCTGCTGAAATGCTGTCACCTGGTTAAATACGCCTTGATTTATTCAAAGATTTTCAAAGATATCGAGGCAATCTCGATTAATAAATTTAAAAAATATTTTTTTTTTCATTTTGAGATTTTTCAAAGTTAAAGTAGTAACTTTTTCCGACTTTCACTTTTCAATTTTGCGAATAATTTCATTAAAGGTCTGCATATTTAGCAAAAGCTTCTTTTGTTAAACGCAAATGTCCATTTAATTTTTATTATGTATCACAAACCCATTTTTCATTTAAAAAAGGAGTTTCAAAATTTTTCTAAACAGGAGATATTCTCTACTTCTAGTTTTATTATCTGGTTTTGAAATGTTAAATCAACAAATAAAGTAGTCGTCATATTAAAATTTTATTAAAAACGAACGATTTTGGAATTCACAATGAAATAAGTATTTGTTCAATTCACAAGCTTGTATTAACGTCGTATGTGTTGTGTAATCGTATTGTATAATGTGTTTTGGTTGTTGGTAATTTTCATACAAAAGTGTGTTATAATTATACGTTTGAATTTTATATTTTTTATAAATGGTTGTATTGGGATCAGGTATGGAAAAATTCTATTTGTTAGATTAATTTGTAAAAATCTTTTAAATATGTGATAAGTAAACCCAAAAATACATTCTTCTTAATGATAAATATATACTTGATTTATTTCAATTTAATTTGCAAACCATTTTAATCACAACTGTTTGTCGCGAAACAGTTTTTAACTATTTCGCGTAAAATTAGATTTCCCATATCCGGTGTAATTTTGTTGTTCGACATTAATTATTTACTCACAATGAATTGCAAACATGATTTATCATCACTAATGAGTTTTCTGGATAGTTACGTGCCTGCCATTAAACTGCAAATTAATAGAAAATATATTTCCCTGAAAAACTTTCATTAGTTCCTATTAACCTTTTAAGCTTTTTAAAAAGCATATAATTTCGTATTACATGAACTCAATCGTATTTATTCAAGCGACAGCTTTAATTTGAAACTTAAAAATGTCGTCAAAAAAATTACTACAAAATATTCTTCTTCTCTGTTAAATTCATTGAAGGAAAGTGCAACCGAAAAGGCTTAAAAAATATGATAAATGACAATTCGCGTACTCACCCTTCAATGCAGTATGTTTGTTTATTAAATATTTACATTTTTGTATGAATGGAACAGCTTAAATAAAATGACAAACTATGAAAATGACCGCGAGCTGACAGCAACACTGAAAGGACAGAACGGGGGAAAAAAAGAAAAAAAATCAACAAATAAAATCATCAACACAAACAGAGAATGTAACGACGAAAAAAACAAGAAATATGACATGAATCGCATTAAAGGAATTAAAACTTTACTTTTGTGAAATTAAATAAATGTCTATAGTAGTAGGCTGACTTTAAAGGACCGTAATTTCAAAAGTTTTTTTTAACGATGATGTCTTGATTTAGAAGTCTGAATCAGCGTGCGCTCTAAAATACGGGGGAAGTCAATAAGCCTTCGGTAATATGCAATTTTCTAATACAGCATAATACAGGCAAGCACTCCGCTTGGGTAAGAAAAGTTATATTAATGTAAATCGACTTTTATCTTATAAAATTTTTGGAAAATCATGTTCGTAGTAAAACTTGTAAGACAAACTATTACACTAACATACAGCACCTGCTGTAGGGTTTTAAATTATTTTGGTAAAATAAATTCACACACGAGAAAGATATTCGTATTCCACCATCCAAGGTTACATTAAAAAAAAGGAATACAAACATAAAAAAGAATTATGAGAAAAACGAAATACCACTGGCAAATATTTTATTTATTTAAATTTATTTAATTAAACATTTCAACTGAGTTTTTAAAGTTAAATGCATTCAGCAGTTTATTGTTTCACTGCAGCAGCAAAAAGGTAATTAAATGCTTAAAATGCTTTTTGTTTTTACTTATTTCGCATGTGTTTATGTTTGTGGCCACGAAATATGCATGCGCTTACGTATTGCTGAAAGTCTAATATTAGAAACTCATTAATACAAAAACAAATGCATACGTGTGCATGTGTGCTTGTGTACATGTGTGTGTGTGTGTATGTGTGTTTGTTGGCAATTTGCATTAGGATTCATACTAAATGACAGTCAATATAATTTTAGGTTTTTGGTTGTATAGTTTCTGTTATCACTCTTCCTTTTTATATTTTCTGTTCTATTATTTGGTAAGAATTAAAATTAAAATTCATGAGAATGCACAATAAATTAAAATTTTCATTGTGCAATTTTATGGCCTCAACCAAAATAAATATTTATTTACTGTCAACTGCAATTGTTAGATATAAGAGAGCAATAGCGAAATGAGGTATTTAATATCTGAATGAATGAATGAATAAATATGGCCAATTGAAGATGGATGGTAGAAGGGGAAGTTAATTATAGGCGTTACAAATGGTAAATGGTTTAGAACGATAATTAGAAATTTTATTTAAATGCATAATTATTACATTTTCAGTAACACAATAATATTGCAGCAAATGACGCATTCACAATTCAAATGCTGTAATGAAAGTTTTTGAAATATTAATTTTGAAAGTGCAACACACTCACACTTTTTTTCTAACACTTTTACATTTTTTGAAATTGTCAAAAAAAGTTGAATACAATTTTTCTTTCAAGTCTTGTTTTATTCAAAATAAATTTAAGTGTTTTATTTTTAAAAATACTCTGTAGTAAAAAAAATGATTAGTAAATTTATTACAAATAATGATGTGTTGGGATTCATAGAACTTTGTTTTAGTTGTTTTCTAAAATATTACCTTGCACAAAAAATTGCCCATTAATTTCTGTGTAATCTACTTTGCAGCACTCACTTCACTGACTTATGCCAAACAGTATGAGTGAACAACTTGAAAGCGAAATTTGGAACCAGCAATACTTAGACAAGATTCTCGAATTTAAAAGTCGCTGAACTACTAATTTATTAAATAATTTTGTCAGATTGAGCATGATTACAGTTTTCTGGTCGTAAGCTTGTATTAACAGTAAAATATCTTCGCTTAAATTCGCTTTAAATAGCTACAAATCTTTAAGGCGCTCCTGCTTTCCAACATACATATATCTTGCTTTCATTGCAATGTTTTTTGTGGCAGCCCACATAATTCCCTACCAGTTGACACCGAGTAAAAGGGAACGGAGTCAACAACTAGCAACAACTGTTATTTTTCCATTGTCAAAGTAAATGCAGTTACAAATAACAAACAGCAAAATACTGCCGCCAGTGAAAAAGAGCAATTTCAACTTCGAAAATACAATTGAAAAAAAAAAATACAACTAAGAGAGTTACAAACGTAATTGTCATCAAGCGCGGTTAAAGTATTTTCTTGCAACAACTTTGTTTAGTTTAACAATATTAAACTTTAGCAATGGTGCACAGTGAACGGCCTACAAAAGAGATTTCAACAAAAATATATGAATGTCTGTAAGTTTTTAGCTAAACTCTGCCTTTTAACAGGAGTTGTTGCTGTAACTTCTAAGATGCCAGATAAAATTTTCTACATCAAGTAAGTGCATGTCTAAATAGTGTTTGCCTGCCACAAGGAAAAAAAAGGAAACCAAATATATACTCGTATACGCTAAGCCTGCAAAAATACCTCACAAGCGAAATAGAAAAGAATAATAAAAAAAAGAAAACTTAAATGCCTTTACTTCTACAATTTCAATTTAGCAGTGTTGTTTGTTGATATTAGTAGAAGTAATGGAAAACAATTTTCTTAACAATGCAAAACATGAGTTGCAGGCAACAAAACCAACAAGAGCACCATCTTCAAGTACAATCATGTGGTTTTGTTCATTTTAGTTCAAAAAATAGACTCAGTTTGTCGTCTTTGACTTCATGCAGACTTTTACGTTGGAAAAAGGTAAATAGTTGTATAGAATATTAGTTGATATAAATAAAGAAATTTTAGCTCCTTGATTGGCGATATTGCTGGGAGAGTTCAGGAAAGTACAGAACACACCACGATATGCAAGTGAAGGCACTGAAATGACTAAAAAATTGACTTTTTGTTAAAGATTGTTATAGTATTTATGATGTGTTTCTTACCACAAAAAGTGTACTCAGATATTTATTTACCTGAAAGCAACATAAAGAGTTCTAATATTAAATATATAGTTCCCTTAGTAGTGCATGACGTTAAGGTCTGATAAGATGAAGCAATTTTAAAGTGAATTTATAAACTCTAAGCATTAGAATTGGCAGGATTGAGGACTCACCTGTTTAGACAGTCAGACAATTATTTTAAACAAAAAGAAAACATTTAATTTGCAATGTTTACAAATAAACTGCGTAAAATTAAATGTTTATTTCTGCTTTGTAACTGTCAATTATGCCTTTTTGTTTTCTACAAAAATTTAACGTCTTTTAGTTTTTATCAAAAAAATTGCTAAACAAAGTTTTCTTAAGACAACAATTTTGCCTCGAAAGTGATGATACAATGATTTTTAATAAACTCACTATTTCAAAATATCATTATATTGCAAATTTTGACCAAAAAGGGTAAAAAATGTTGCAGCTTTTTCTAGAAAAAAAAACCCCCACAAGTTTAACTGAAAAATTTGTAAAAATATCTGATCATCATAAAAAAAAATTATACAAAAACTCTTGGAAAACAACTAATTTGTCTTTTAGTTCTGGTTTTTTTCACTATCAATGAAATGAAGCATAAGATTCTTGAAAATAATTGATTTCGTCCTTTATTTATTTGTTGTGCTTAAGCTTCAAAAAGATATATGATAAATAAAAAATTTAGCAAATACATGCAAATATGTAACTAAATAATTTGATTAGTTTCCAAAAGTTTTTCTTTTGCTGTGGGTTGAGTTAGTCTACATGCTTAAATTTCTTTGGTGCTTGTGCAGGCCTACAATTCATGACCGCAAAAAATTAGACAGTGGCGGATCATGTAAATACACATGAACACTGATGATGGGAGTGTAGCGGCTCCCGAAAAAAAAAGTTTTTTCTGTTCTGCCATGCAAGTTGAAATTAATTAATGTTAAATTTTCCCTTGTTCCTTTGGAATATTGTCTCATGTCCAATTCTTTCCGACTGAAAATGTTACGAGCCTTAGCCATAAATAATAATAACTTTGGATTAAAAACCATTAGATAAAATCCTGAATAATAAACTTAATAAATATTTCGCTTAAGGTAAAAAAATTTTTTCCGGAAAACCAAAACTTCCATGGGAGATCCCAGTAGGCTAGTAGATAGTGTGCTATCCTTTTGGTATGGGGGACGCAGGTTCGATTCCAGCCTAGACCGTGTTTGATTCTGCAGACAAACCAGAAAGATTTCGTAGACTGTGTTGGTCTTAAAAAAAGTGTGCAAATAAAAAAGAAACATCTGTGACAAATTCTAAAAATAGTATTTAAAAGAATTCATGTAAAATCGCTTCGAAACACTCACTTGAACTTTGTCCAGACAAAAATAAAAATCTATGCGGACAAAAGCATTTAACTCTCTCACTAAATCATTTTGTCCGGACACAAAGTTTGTTCGAAACAAATGGGTGAATCCATGACTAGTTTTTAGTTTTATATAAATATAAATGATTTTTTTTCTTATTTGCAGGAACTGTCACAGCACACTTACATGCCTTTCCATTCTAAACTTAGTTCGTGTAAAAGAATATCATAATAAAATAAAGTAAGAAATTCACTACTAAAAGACACATAACCCAGTTGACAATTTGGTCTTAGATTACATTTTCATCTATGATGTATTCAGCATAATTTATATTTTGTCATCCATAAACTAAAGTTGAGGACAAATGTAATGATAAAATAATGCAATAGCTCGTGTATGGATATTTATTGTCGGCAATATAACAAAATAGTGTCATGAATAAAATCTTATTTTAGACAATATAACATACAGTGCACTCCACGTATCCGTAGCAAATACTTATCAAAAACAAATTAAGGCTGGACTTTGTTTTTTTATAATTGACATTATATTTAGCTTCCTTCATTAAATTGTGGTTTTATCAATCCAAATGGTCGACTTTAGCATCAAATTTAAATAAAAACACTGAATTTTTTACTCTTCCGTCAAGCATGTGGATTTTGGAAACCACTTGATTGAGGACAACTTGAATAAAAATTTCATCGATTTGGTCATTCTTTTAATATTCAAGAATTTAAGAATTAGTGATACAGACCTTGGTAGAACTATTGGGTATTGTGTTTGTCTATAAGTGTGATGGATGTACGTTAGATTTTTACAAAAAAAAGGAAGATCGTAACTTTAAATTCAGTTTTTCTTACAATTAACTTTTTGATTTGTCTTTGTACTAGAAAAAATTCAAAGATATACAATTATATTCATCGACGATAACTCGAGAAACCTTGTCGGGAATATGATCGTCTAGGACATTTGCGTGACACAGTAACTCATGATGACAAACATGAATTCGTTGCTCTTTGTTCGAAGAATTCATGTATATTTTCCTTGACGTCTGCTAATGATTTATCGTGGCCTGGCAAGCTTCATCAAAGAAGTCTAGACTTGTCCATTTGGTAAAGTCAAAGAAAGTGCATTCACTTCTAAAACAGCCTTTGCTTATTTTCCAATTTTGAAAGTGAGTTAAATTGTTTTTAAGAATAGCTTATTTTGAGCAGAGCTCCGAACGAAAAACTTTTCAAACAACCAGCTACTGCAAAAATATTCTGACTTATTTTACTAATTGATAAGGATACTTTTTTATTTTGCTTAATTTTGTTAAATTAACATCCTCATATGCTTTCTATCTCTATCCAACTGTAATCCATACATTTCAAAACCTTCAATTTGTATAAGTTTGTTAATTCAATTATCAGACATTCGAATATAGGCCGTCATAATGTACTTGAGCCGGTATCTTAAAAATGTACTCTTTTAAATTTGCATTCTTTTTGAATTCAAAATAAAATTTTTCTTTATATTCTCATGCTTAAGAGTAACAAGTGTTTATCAGGGACTTTTTTCTTCTTGTGTGCGAATAATTTATGTTTTTCCATGTTCTCATAAATTTGCTGTTAAACTTTGGAAAAAAATGCATGCAAACTAAAAAATTTCTATTCATTCCTGCCTTCACACTATTAGTGCACGTTTTGTTTTCCAATTGTTGCTAATGTTGGGATTTAATATTTTAAATGCCTTTGAATGTTTATTATGCATTAGATGGCAATAATTTTATGTCAGCTCTGTGATTTACTCTGTGAATGAAACATTTTTAATATGTGTTTGGAGATAACACACACCAGAAGGTGAAGGTGAACAAAAGTTTAAGTTTTCAAATATAATTTTAAGTTACGAGTATTCATGAGCTTGTTAGCAAAGAAAACTTTAATAATTTTAAGTTGTTTTTATTAAAATAAATTATACCACCCATCAGTAACGCTGAGGTTGAAAAAATGTACCATGGAAATAATTAAAACTATAGAATGAATCGCACTAGAATTAATATGCTTAATTCAATTCTTAAAATTAATAAAATTCTTGCTTTTGGTGAATTTTCCAGATCTGAGATATAGCATTAAAGTACTCAAACCTTTTAGGCGACATTCATTTATTCGTTTTTGGTCTGCAATGTATGTCTAACTCTATATAAAATATGAAGCAAAACTAAAATACGATTTTCAAATATGCAGTCTGATATCCATTGCACGCAACAAGGCCAATTTAATTCACCCCTGCTACCCCTTCATAAGACTATTTCACCGTAGTCAAAAAACACCAAGAACTTTTACATTGAAAAAAAATAAAATATACAAATATTAGAAGCATTCGACTGAGCGGGTTTTTTAATTGTAAAAAAGCGGACTATTCGACATTCGAAAGTTCAACATTTTGAAAAAACCGACAACCGTATTGTAAAAAATCCGGTTTTAAAAATCGGTTGAAAAGCCGAATCGATCAAACTAGTACATAGACGACATTGACAATCGACAACATCAATGTGATGAAATAATTTTCAAATATTCTTAAAAATAACATTTGCTTACTTGCGGAGATTTTGGCTCTACTAGTGGTTTTTATATATTTAAGAGATGATTAAGTATTAATTAAATTAATGACTTCCTCTTTAATTAAAGAACCAGCAACCGTGGTATGATTATTTTCTGTTGTTTTATTACATACTGCATCGGGATTACAAATGTTTATAAATTAGCATTGCTGCAAACCTTTGAAATGGCACACAGTATTATGGCGATACTATTTTTTTAAGATTTAAAAAATAAAAAAAGAGTTTTCGCTAGATAATAAAATGTATGCACGAGTTTTGTTTCCTGTTATTTGAGCATCAAAAACATTCAATACATGCCAACATACATGAAATAAAACACACACATGTGTTTACATACATAATGTAAATGCTTTTGTAAATGTATCTGTGTTGCGTAAAGTGTGTTCAATAAAACTGCAATCAAAAGTATGCACTTAAAAAAGTTAAAAATGTACAAGTGAACTCTTTTAGATATGTAAAGGAGTGTGCTACTATTTCACTCAGGAAATAAGTAAAGTTTCTATTTAAATTGCCAATCTTGGAAGATTTTTAATGATTGAGTTTTTGTTTAAAGCTCATTGAAATCCAGCAGGCAGTTTTAAGCTCACACCAAATAATTTTTTTGGAATATTGTTTGTTGGAATTTCTCGAATATTTTGTATATATTTTAAAGATTTTATGACTGGGCAGGTTTCGAAATCAATCACGCCCACTATGACATACAAATCATAATATTTTATATATTAGCAAAAGGTATCAAAGATGCCTTGCACTCACTGTAATGTTTTTTATACTTTTTTGTTTACTTCAAAGCTGTCGTACTTGGGCTTGGATTACACTCATTTGTTGCCACCTCTTGCTCTCTTTTGATTTTTCTTTTGTAGGTATAATTTTTTGCTTGCATGTCCTTTCGAATGTGACACTCGTTCGGATAAACAAGATTTAAGTTCAAAAAAACACTTCTGTGTGTTATTATTATTATTTTATTTTTCTGGGTTTTCTTTTACTTTGTTAAGAAACAGAATTTTTTAAGAACGCCAGTATGATTTAATAATCAACAGAAACAAATTTTGTTTGAAATTGGGAAACACATAGAGATAAAGTAAGAAAGTTCTTGCAGTTGCAGAACATACAAACACAATTTAACTTAATATTGAAAATAAATGTAAATTGTACAAAAAAGTGGATACTTTTGTAATGCAGCCTTCTACAAGCAATCTATTTTAGGAATTTTTCAAGAAACTTCTGACTTAAGTGTGCAACTTTAAAAATAGCAAACAATATTAAAATCATCTGATAAAGAGTAAATTTGGTCAAGAAGTAAAAAAAACTTAAACCAAACAAACAGCCACTTCTCTGATTCATTCTATTATAATCCACAATGTAATTTCATATTTATTTTGGTACGAATGCAATCACAAAAAGTCAAATTTCTACATCTATAATTTACATAAGTTCTTGAAGTAACTAAATGTGAAAAATTACCAATCTAGTATATTGCGCTCTTCCTGGCAAATTGATCCTATACGCAAAAGAAACAAAAAAAAAATTAAATTGTGTTTTCTACGTTGAAGACATCACCTTTATAAGCTCATATATTTCTTTTAATCTCTAAAGGATAAAATATACATTCGTTTACTTAAATGCACACGCTCACTAACTTTGGTACATATACGAGGGCAGGTCAATAAGGACTCTTTTGTTGCGGAGTTCGTGAGAAAAAAATTTCTTGTTATAAAATATAAAAAATTTTCAACAAAAAAGTACAGTTTAGTAAAAATACATTATTATTTAAGGGGTCATTCATAGTGGTCACTTTCCCGCAAACAAGTTCAAACACACAATCTGAATTACATATTTCAAGAAGAGAAAATCATTTATGGCAAAATTCATTTTTCTTTAAATATCTCAGTGTCCATAAACACTCCAAATTATTGTGAATGTTTGTGTAATAAAATCCAGAAAATATTCTCAAAGAAACGGTGAGTGTGAGGAATAAGAAATAATGACGTTAAATAAAAGTTAAATCTCATTTTTCATAGCACACTGTACATGTGGCACCAATTATGTCGACATTTATGAGTCGTGTTGGATCAAGTGCTCGTTTATCACTGTCATTGCTCGTGTAAAAGTATAACAACAAGCGGAGCAAAATGATATAGAAAAAAGAGCAAAAACAACAAATAACAACGACAATATACATATAGAGCATTTGATTGCTGCGTATTGCTTGGAAACTGCCATAAACTATGCCAGGACCAAACAGCAGCAACAATTACACAACAATAATTCCAACAATAAAACTATTTGTATTGTGTATGCAGAGTGTTATGAGTAACATGTAAACAGAAAAAAAATGTAAACATAAATATTGTTACAGGCCAACAACAACCAGTTGTAGTAGTTTGCGTGTGCGTGCATGTGTGTGCGTAGCAGCAGGACAATCTTCATGCCTTTACATTTACGGTATGATGGCTTTCGTAAAGTTTTTTTTATTGGTTTTTTTGTTGTTGTTGTTGTTGTATTGTTTCAACATGCATTCCACTCTACAGGGTCTGCGGCATTTTGGTAACGTATGACAATAATTGTGTGAAATTCGGTTTCAGGTTTCCCAGTGGAACAATTTGATGTGATTGTGTAAATATTTTGCGCGCGCGCGTGTGTGTGTGTGTGTTGGTGAGTTCCTACACAGTGGTAAAACTCAAAAGGCCTTCATTTTTCATCCATTTTTAAATAGCTTTCAGGACCTTACTTTTTATCCAAAATCCCATTTGTACTTTGTACCTTCCAAATAAAATTTTCTAGAAGGCATAACAGTTCCCTTCAAAATAAATCCGATACACATTCCAACTTTGCTTCGCTTTTGGATGGGAAAGTCGAAGTATTTCTATTTTTATATTTCGATTTGTTAGCAACAGCTGAAGAATGAAAAAGCCTCTCGATAAATAAGAGGAAAGTAAGAAAATGCAAAAAGCCAATTAAACAACAAAAGTTCGTTTGAGTTATTAACAAGTTAAAATAAAAAAAATGTAAAGGCTTCTGAACAGCCCTTAGTAAGAAATTCCTTGCAGATCTTCATTTAAATGCCCATTATCACACTTCCATTACTTCCATCATCCTATTCACTATAAAGCATTCAACGCTTATTTCACCATTTCCCTGGAAGTCCTTATAAATGTAAGAGGTTTTATCTTTTCATGGCTTTAAGATATTCCGCTAAAGGAAGTGAGCGTACAAGGTCTGCACTGCAATGATTGCACAGAAAAATATATATATTTAAGTATAGAAGGGGAAATGGAGTCCTTGTGCATTCTCAGGCCTCTTTACTTCCGCCTTTTACCGATGGACACATACATACGCTGAGATTTTGTGTTTAACAATGTTGTGAGCATATTGTAGGATATGACTAATTTATAAATATTATTAATAACTTACGACTACAACATGCATACATACATGGCTATTAAACACTTGACCAGTAGTATAATAAGCGGAACAACAACAACAACAACAGCAACAACACATGGGTTTTAGTTGCGAACAGGCAATATTAATGGAATAATGTTGCTGAAGTTATCGCTGTTTAAAACGAAGAGTATTATTTAACTATAATTGGTAAAATTTTAAATAAAAATACAATATTTCTGCTACAATGCACGATTTCTTAATAATTTGAACAGCTCATGTATCAAACTAATAATATATTTTGTATTTTTCATAAGCACCAAGTTAAAACTGCAGCACGAACTTAACAGCGATAATTATTCGAAAAAAATTGTTAATAGTTTTGCTTTCTTTATTTAAATTTATTTAAATTTAAAGTTTAACATTTGAAAGAAAATTTTATAATATGAAACAACAAAACACAACTGGCAGTTTGGTGTGGATTTTTTCCCTCAATTGGGAATTCAATCACTAATAAAATTATTTTATTTATTAATTTAATTTTTATTTTTTTATTTATTCACTTATTGAAAATATTCAACCGGCAAATAATGAAGGGTCCGCCATCTAACGTTTTTTTCAACTAGTGCTTATTTCGTGAATGGTAACATTTAGCTCATGTCTGATTTGACAGATAATTAGTTTTATCCTTCCGCTGAACGAATATGATTGTGTTTTCGCATCGCTAAGTGGGCCTGCGATCGACTTACAGAAGATGCCGATTTTGCAAAAAAAAAAAAACAAGCAAAATTGTCGCATTTGGGGCACATAAAACCCGCACGCACACATTGAAAAGCCGACGCACCCTAATCGAGTCACTGTTTGGTGCGGATTTTGGTCCAGAGGCATAATTGGAGCAAGGAGTGGCCGTTAGAGTCAATGGCGATCGTTATCGCGCCATGTTGAACTAATTTTTGTTCACAAAAATTGAAGAGGAGGATATTGGCAACATTTGGTTTCAACAGGACGGCGCTACGTGTAACACAGCCGAAGCTACACTCGATGTTTTGCGCCCTGTTTTTGAAGATCGCATTATCAGCCGCAGAGCTGATGTCGTTTGGCCACCTCGGAGGTGCGATTTGACACCGTTGGTCTATTATTTGTGGGGTGCCGTCAAAGATAAGTGTTACGCCGACAAGTCAGAGACAATTGACGCTTTAAAAGACAATATTCGTGAAGCCATTGGTGAAATACAGCTGCACACAATCGATAATGTGCTTAAAAATTGGACGGATCGTGTAGGCTACTGCATGGTCAGCCGACGCAGCCATTTGAATGAAATTATTTTTCATTATTAACCGGAAGGATTGTACTTTCAATTAAAAAAAGAAATTTGAGAAAATATTCAGTAGTTTTTTTATAGCATTTTCAAAAAAAAAGTTATCTCGCGGACCCTTTATATAAATATTTTCATAGAAACATGCTTAAGTTGAAATTGCCAACAATATTTATGCAACATACACCTAATATATATAATAGGTAATAAATTGGACACATTTGTTTGAACTAAAAAAAGCTTCTAGTTGAGTTTGGTTTAATAGAATAGAATTTAATAGAATTAAAATTCACATAAAAGTTACATCTTTCTTTAAGTCACTTTTTAAGTCACAAATTTAATACACAAAAACATTTTTTATTCCCTCAATTGCTTCTCTAATAACCCGTTTGCTTGAACAAATAAAACATGAATAACTTTAAAAGCTCTTCGGGTAATTAGCACTAAAACTTTGCTAAAACTAATCTTGAAATTATGATTCCTTACACTCGTATATTAAGCTTATTACTTTATCATGTTATTAACTCACAATACAAAATGTTCTCTATCCTTCGGACTCTTCTATGTATCTGTTGTTATTGTTTTCAAACTTGGCTAATTACTGGGTCATTCTGTTAAGTCGGTACTCTCTGCTTCTTGGCATTTAACGAAACCATGACTTTAGAGTAGCTGGCAGCAGTAAGAGTATTAACTGAGCGAACAATAGGTAATTATGATAACTTTTATAATTGTATATTTATACTTGTATTGTATCATTTTTGTCCTGATATTTGTTTTTACTTGTTTTGTATTTCTTCTGCTACACTTTGTATTGTTTTGAAATTATGAAAAAAAGTTGTAGTACTTAGAGTTTTTCTTGCGTTTTCTTTTTTTTAAGTTAATGAAGTGATAGCAAATTTTTGCTGATAAGTGGACAGAAAAGAATGAACAAGAATATAGTTGAAATAGAACATCGTAAAAAGCACTAGCGTGCAACACAAAAGATAATGATAATTAAATAAAAGTCAAGGCAAATTGCTAAAGAAGAAGAATGCAGTGCATTCTATGATGGAAAAAAATTCACTTAAATTGCATACAAGAGTCGTTTCTGGAAAAAAAATTAAATTTCTTTTAATAATATGTACATGTGTTACTGATATTTAACATGAAAATGTTTTATTTTAGATAAAGAAAGGCTTTACGCTGCACAATGGTTTCAATCGCAAAAATAGTACTAAAAAGTTGGTTAAATAAATATTTTGTTTGGGGAGGTTTTCGCCTGAAGAATAGAAAATAAAAATAAAGTAAAAAAGGATGATTATAAACCCTTGTCCACTTTGTTGGAATACACGAAAAATTACTGGCTGTCAAAGTCAACCATTTAAGATTCTAAAAACCTGCCAGTGCTTTTAATTTTTACACCAAATATTTTTGTAAACCAAAAATATCAAACAAAAATTATATCATCTTCATTACAGAAAATTATGTAAGTCCATAACTTATCTGGGGAAATAGATTTCGATAATGATTTGGACAGATTTATGGTGAGGCGGATATTGTTAGATGCAGTCCAAGGATCCAGATTCCTACTCTAGATCTTTTATATTTCTTCTTCGTCGGGATTTCTTCCTACGCAGTTATAAATATAAAAGAATCCTCTTCTGTAAGCATAGCTGAGGTACTAAGGCATGCCTTCGTAGGTTGCGGATCGCGGAGACCTATACCATGTAGTATGGGGTGTAACTCTGAATTAAATAAGCAGTGGCGGACAACTCAGCGGGTTGGAGAAGATGGTCTCAGATGGACACGCCCGGCAACGAGTAACTGTAAGTTCTGAATGCCGTACACTCAAAAGAAATATCAATCCATCCGTACTTTAAATCAATGAGAAGCGGTCTTAAAAATACTTAAATCAAGTACAGTAATATTGATTTAAGTACGGACTCAAGTAAGTTCTCAATTTAATTTAAGAATTTTTTAGTTGATTTAAGATTTTTCACGTGATTAAAGAATTTTGTACTCATTTTAAGAAACTTCCGGATTGGTTATCTAAAGTAATACCATTTGCGACTTATTGTTATTTGTACTCAAAATTTTGAGTACGACTTGTACTCAAAGTAAGTAGAAAATACTTGAATTTAGTACTGCGTTTTTCTTTTTGTGTATAGGCTCCAACCGTCATGGCGAAATATTGGCGCCAAGGAATTTTTAGTCCAGGTCTTTTGCCTTCAAGCAGGCTGCGTTGTGACTTAAAATGCCTCCCCCGGAAAAAACTCACGGAAAACCACACGTCCAACATGAACTTTTATATACTTAAGCGATAGGGACACTAGCAATTCATTTATATAAATAAAAGGAAATATATATCTAAGGATCCAGAGCGTACACTTGATGAAGTCGAAAATGAACCAGCAGTGACGGGTATAAAAAAAACATTTCATTTATTTTATTCTAATACTTTTGTTTATAACAACAAAGGTTTTTAAGCTTTGGATTAAAAGTTCTAAGAAAAACGTCCCTAATAGAAAATAGTTTCAAATTATTGTGTTGTGGTACTTTTCTCATTTTTTGGGCCTGTTTTTATTTTTATTTTCTGTTTTTTTGTATTTTGTAGCTATTTTTCATTATTATTAAGTTTTTAATTTTTTAGCTTTTTGGCCATTACACAGTGGGGCATTTTTCATGGACGCAATCAGAAATATATTGATTTTGAATTTCACCATAACTAAATTTGACCAAACTTTGTATGCCATTTAAATCTTGTACCAATAAGATTTTTGAAAACTTAAGAAAACTAGTCCAGGTGGTTTCCTAATCATGAAATGTTAGATATTTATTTAAATATTTAAATAATAAATAAATTTTTTTTTTTAATTTATAGAAACCGTATTAAGTTTGGTTCTTTTTGCAGGAAGGCGATTTTACTCAGTAATTGATTTTATATGCATTAAGTTTAAAACTTATAAAATTTAAATGATATTTTAATAAAAATTTGGCGCTCAATGAAAAGAGTCGTGCATTTTGTAAAAGTTTTTTACACACATACGCTTAATTTTGAAGTAATTTTTTCATCCTTAAAATAAAATCTGAAATTTCCTTCTTGCGCTAATAAGGATTTATAAACGTGTTGCTAATTAAATTGTACAACTTTGCAAGTTAATGCCACGAATGGTTTGTTGTTACCAGAAGTGATAACGAAACCACGCATCCCAACAAATAAAAAAGTTTGAATTATCATGTTTTTACCATTTAATATCAAACATAATTCTCAATAGTTTTTAATCCAAAGTGATTATTATTTTTTGGCTAATGTTCGTAACGCTTTTAGTCAGAAAGAATTGGACATGAGACAATATTCCAAAGGAACAAGGAAAAATTTTAACACTAATTAATTTCAACTTACACGGCAGAACAGAAACAATGCTGTTTTTCGAGAGCCGCCACACTCCCATCATCAGTGTTCATGTGTGTTTCCATGTATCCGCCACTGTTTAGGTGGCTCGGTTGAATGTGATTTCAAACTTGTATTTATACAAATAATGTCTAGAAAAAGCATACGAGAGTTATTTGTATTATTAGTTGTTATTACAGCAAACACTGCTTTAGTTTGTCTTAAGTAAAAACAAAAATTAGAAAGAAAAATGGTACATGAGATAAAAACCAACGTGTAACAATGGGTTAATTTAACGTTAATTAGTGATGGTAAAATTTGAATATTGATAGTGGTAAAGCAGTGTTTGCTGTAATAACAACTAATAATACAAATAACTCTCGTATGCTTTTTCTAGACATTATTTGTATAAATACAAGTTTGAAATCACATTCAACCGAGCCACCTAAACAGTGGCGGATACATGGAAACACACATGAACACTGATGATGGGAGTGTGGCGGCTCTCGAAAAACAGCGTTGTTTCTGTTCTGCCGTGTAAGTTGAAATTAATTAGTGTTAAAATTTTTCCTTGTTCCTTTGGAATATTGTCTCATGTCCAATTCTGTCTGACTAAAAGCGTTACGAACATTAGCCAAAAAATAATAACCACTTTGGATTAAAAACTACTAAAACAACCAATTTGTTCGAAAAATAATCACTTTAAATAAAAAAAAAATAATTCTCAATGTTTTTCCAATGAAAACAAGGAATGTAATTATTACTTTCATCTTTAAACTTTCTCGTTAGAATTTTATGTTGACAGTGCAAAGTTTCTAAGACTAGATTGAAATCATTATACATATTATTCTGATTTATTCGAACTTTTTATTAAATTTTATTAAATAATTTATTCAAGCTTTAGGTCCAGAAAATAAGAATATAAATGATTTATTTTATCCGATATTTCGGTTTCTCAATGGAAATCTTCTTCAGGGATGTATTTAATTAAAAATTAATAATAACAGTTATTATGAAGAAGCTTTCCATTAAGAAAGCAAAATATCGGATAAAGTAAATTATTTATATTTATTTTCTGGACCTAAAGCTTGAATAAATTATTTAATAAAATCATTTCATATATTTATCATTTATGATGGAGTTTGATTTGAAATCACTACCAATTTAAAAAGTTAACTGTGTGTTTGCTGGGATGCTGCTGTATGCTTATATGTCCATAAAAATGTTTGTAATCCTAAATATGTTTACTTAATCTCTGTTATGTATGCTTAAAAACATATGAAACTTACAACTTATGGCATGTTTGCTAACAGGTAAATTTGTTGTTTACCGGCAACATAAAAATATATATTTAAAGTATGTCAAAATATATACAGGTATACCATGATTAACACGTTTTTTTTAATATGACATGCGGCCAACATGAACCACTCCTGAGCGAAAAACTCTCTTTCTATGCGCAGGGTTTCTGATATGGGGGTTTCACCAAGATATATTAAAAACAGGAAGTCTTAAGGGATCAGATGATTATATTAGTTTATCTCCGAAAGCTGTCAAAATTTGTTTACTTTTAATACAAAATTTTTAAAATAATTATCGTTTTGTGTTTACTTAACTGAATTGTATTTCCTAAAAAGAAAAATATTAAAAGATTTTAAAATAAAAAAGAAAAATATTTAAAATAATGCAAATTGTTTGACATACCTAGACGGTTTTTCCAAAAACGAGATACGTGTGGTTCTTGTAATGTTGTTGTTATTGTACTATCGAGTATACCTGTTTTTCATATATATTGGGCTTCATTTTATGTACTTTTTTATACCTTTGATTATTTTTTAACAGCTGCGAAATTCAAACTGCCCTCAATCTTTAATATGTTAAAGTTAATATGGTTTATATATTAAAGTAAGTGTATTTTTATTTAGTGAAATTATCAAAATTTTGCTACTTCTATTTCAGTTAAATAAATTCAAATAAAATATATAAAAAGATATATGGATATGTCTCTTTTCTTAAATCATGGCACGTAACACTCCTTTTTAGGTTGTTTTCTTGTAACCTTAAAACATATCCACCGTGTTCAGCGATCTCTACCTGTATGTTCGAATAGAAGTAAACACCACACATTTTGTAAAATAAAAATTTGTTAAAACACAAACTTTTAGCTGTTGTATAGTTTATATTCATATGAAAATGTTGGAAATTTGTTGAAGAAAACCATAGTTATCATTAATCTAAAAGCCAGAATATGTAAAGTGTTGAAGATATCTTTAAGTTATATATACTCGCATATGTATACTCCTAAGGGTGAGTGTGTTTTTTGTGTATGGGCTTCTTCACTTAAGTAATAAGAGCCTTCCTGTGTAACACAATATTATTAGATTTTGTTTGAGTTTTACCTACAGTTGGAAGGTCCTTACAACTTCGAATAGTTATAAAAAAAAGGAAAACTAAATTATTTGCAAAAGATATTAATTTTTAAATGAAAATAATGCAAAAATCTTTTAGACTGTGAAAACGGGCGCTAAAGTTATACACAATTTTATTGTTTGAGAGATTATTTCGAATGATTTAATAATTCCTTAATAATTTAAAATATTTTTTATTACTTTCTGGTGCTAAAATTGTACACAATTTTATTGTTTGAGAGATTATTTCGAATGATTTAACGGAGGTTTCAACAAGAACTTGGTTTTCTAAAATAGAATAACACAAAAAAATTTAGATGAAGATGAATCAAGTTTTTATTGTATTACGAAGAAAAAAGTTCGGCAATTATGAATTAAAAATGATATCTGGCAAGTGTCCAGATATCATTTTCTTTGAAGACCAAGCTGCTGAACACGGCATCGAGTTGAGCAGTAATGTTTTCAGCCGATCTTGCAGTACGTTGTGGTCTATGCTTGGGCCTATCACCTACACACCCGCCTTCTTCAAAATCATTCACTACACGATAAATAGTGCGTTTTGTTGGCACGTTGTTTCTCCGTAACTTTCTCATCGTCACAGTAATCGATGATTGATTTTGATAAAATCTTTTAAAGATTAAAACACGATGGTTTATTGAATATTTTTCCAAAATAAAATTTCCACGTGTCTACTTCACGACTGCCAAATATGAACTGTCAAGACTAATGTTAACCACAAAATGGCGGCAAAACAAACAACTCTATTAAGCCTCCTTTGAGGTCCCATGAACCTATTTTCTTGAGACTTATTATTTTTTGTTTTTAGCACATTTATGTGGGAATTTTTAGCCAATCTTTCCTATCGCTGCACAACAAATTACTATCGCCTGTAAACAGTAACACCAACAACAATCAAATGCTGGTACTTTATATGGCTTAATTTGTTAGTCTTGTGGCTTTTTGTTGCCTTTGTCGCATCGTTCATTGACTTATAACCGGCCAATTTGATTTCTTAATGCCATTCCAGGAGTACTAAGTACCCCAACAACTAAACTAACAGTGTGCGTTTATATTGTTGTCATTGTATATTATATTTGCTTGTGTGCTGCAGGTATTTTCTGTTTGCCGTTTGTGTTCCTTTAAATATTTACTTTGGCATCTGGTGTAAGTGTCGTTTTAGTGATATGTTTAAAGGAATGCAAACTTTAAACGGAAGAACCATCAACATATTATCCGAATTTGTTTGAAAATAAGAAACACATATTTTCGTAAATGTATTATTCGAGTTATTCTCCCAATTTAATTTCACAAAGTTTTTAATTTAATTGGAGCTTATGTAGATAAATGGTGTCCCCAGATTAACGTCAGATTTGAATTAAATAGAAAACAAATGTTTTTAGTTTTTTCACTATTTTTGAGATATTAACTAAAATTAAAGCATGTTGTGCTGCCGTGTCCTGCTTTATTTTTACAAGTCCTGCACTGTCAGCTGTTAAATTTTTTTAGGCTTATTAGCACTTTATCCACAAATGGCATTAATTTTGGGACATCCTTTATATACAGTCTCAACCCATAGCAAATAAACATATTTTGAATATACTAATTTTTTTTAACGATTACAAAATTCTTTTAGCTGCAAACAAATGCTATAGTTCCTAATTAATGTTTGTCAGTAATTAGTCGAACTTATATTTGTATATACTGAAAGGAAATTCAATCTATACATTATTAATTCATTTACAGCTTGTTCTTTTTTTTACAGTGTGTTCAAAAACTTCTCTCTCTGTTTATAGAAACTTCACCTTCAATACCTCCTCTTCTATTTACGCGGCTCTTTTGGTGTGAGGGCGAATATGTCGTCCTCAACGTTAAGTAAAATTTTTTGATAGACAAACAATAGAAAGGTTATGGTCTGTCTAAATAAAAATATGTTCTGTTCGTTATCAAAAAAAAGAATCTTATGAAAATCTGAACAAGTTTAATTTCCTAAAAAGAGCAGCTGCAAAAGAAGCAGCCTCAGTTTGAAGTTTATGCTCAGTTAAGTCTCATATTTAAGGAAAGTGATGATAGCTTCTTATACAACAACTTCTTATAAGTTATGCCTCTGTCTGGCTCAGCATTGTATGTGTGTGTTATGTTGTGTGTTTTTAGAATTTGTAGCTCTTAAACTGTTTGTTTGTTTGTTAAAAAGGACGATAAAATGGGTTATCTTGCTATTGTTGCTTTAATGTGTTCTTTTGAATTTACGGTTATTTAAAGATTGTCATATTTATTGCAAGATTATCTTGTTGTTTTCTTTTTTATGTGTATATTCTTATTTTTTTTCGGCTGGAGCTGTTTTGTGTGGGTTTTGTATTTTGTAATGTAGTTTGGAAATACTATGGTCTTAAAATCCTCATCAATTTAACTCATCAACTAAGTATTAAACTGTCCGACAGTGCCTATTGAATTTGATATGCAGGATGTGAAACTGAAAGAAAGTATATTGTAAATAATTCATGCAACATTTTGGGGAAAAAAAGTTAATTTATTTTTTTGTAGAATAAACTAAAATTTTTTACAAATTGACAAGAAATTACTAAGCTCGTGTTTTGTCATTTCGCAAAGGTATAAAAAACCTTTCGTAATTGTTTTTCTTTGCTATAACAAAGATTTAAGATATGAATAAAATGGGCTTAAAAATTTAATTGATACTGATCATAAATTGATACTGATGACAAGGCGCATAAATAGAAAAAAACTAACATATTCATTGTTAGCTCTTTTCTCAAAAAGTTCTATAACTTTAACTATAAAAGACTTTTTATTTAATTCTGGAATTATACGTTTAGTATTGAGAGCTCATGCCATTAAAGGGCTTCTTGTGTTTGAGGTCAAGTAAATTCCTTATTTATAAATTTAATATGATTTTACCTAATTTTTCAGATTGTTGTAAAGAAGACTTCGGAAATGGAAAATGAAGCTTGTCCCATAACTAAAACTAAGTAGTTGTAACCACGGCTTAAATAATTAATTAATTTATTTATTATTATTTGACTATTGAATTCAATTTCTGGCAGACAATTACTGATATATATTTACATTACACAACATTAAATAAAAAAAAAATAAAATAATAATTTATTATGAATTTAGTACATTTATAATCGCATTTTTCACTATAATAACATTTAATGAAAAGTCTATAAATCTATATAAATGGTTAAATGTGTTACACATTCTTCTAAGAGGATCGGCATGATCGACTATAAAAACGTTTACTGATCGAGGAATGAAATTACGGGGTCTACATTGAGGAATATTAAACAAAATTTCATTGATCAAAAATCCAGAACAATATTATTGTTACTAGTTCATTCTGTTCTGTTGCGGATTATTGTGTAGAAAATAGAATACAACATTAAGTGTCAGCCTAGATTGTGTATTTATTAGGATTTTGTGTTGTGAAATATTAAAAATTTTATTTCAAAAGCCAGAAAATATTATTTTAATTAAAATTTTTAAAAATGTTAATTATTAACGAGTATTTTTCTTAAATAAAAGACATTTTTCCAACATTTAAAAGAGCATTCCTATACAAGTTCAGACACAGAAAAAGTAAGTAAGAAATATTTTCTACAGAAAAGAACGGCACAGAACGGCAACGAAAAGTAAAAACTATTGAGGCCTTAATTCAGCTTTGAGCCACAGAGCAGACAACAGGTGAAACATAATGTACGAAAAGCAATTAGAGCGGCGATGTTCATCCCATAGAACAATTTTTTCACATATAAATTAACTACAATATCCATTAATTTCAAGAAGTGTAATTAAATAAATAATTTGATTGACATTAAAATAAAGAAATAATGGATTATATAAAATGCTGCATAGCTATTGCTTGGTAATGTAGACAGTATGTATTTTGTGCGGAAAAGTATGTTGCCTTTTAATGGAATCCATTGCCAAGTTTTTGCAGGGATATGTTTATATTTAAACAATCACGCTTGCTGCTTTCATTCTTCTATTTTGTTTCAGCTTCAATTCCCATGGTAAAATCTAAAATTCTAAAAATTTTCTATATATTTTGTAATTCTCAACATGTTTGCAATTCATTTTTAATGGCATATATTATTGTTCACAAATCAGAATAACACCAGAATGTGTGTGGATGAGAATGATGCTGCAAGTTGTGTTGCCAACAAAAGGCTTAATAAAGCATTTATAATTTAATGTGAACATTTTACAAGTCGAAGGAAATAAAAAGTATTTCCTTAAATATTTTATGCTATTGTTGGCGTATTAAAGATAGAAAGATGATATAATTAAAAATAGACGATAATTTTTACTCAAATAAAAAAGATAAAGAGTATATAGTCTAGAATACGTGACTCGAAGTATTATGTGCAACAAATGCTGTCAATTCAAAGTAAGAGTTGCAAAATACTATTATGAAGCAAAAGCGAATGGGAAAATTTTCTTACACATTTTACATTTGAAATGATGTAAAAAAATATTGCTGAAAAAAGGGACGGCTTAAAAAGTTAAATTATCGATGAGCGAAGTACATAACTGAGATATAAAAGCCAATAGTAATAATAACATGAAAAATAAAGAAAAACTACACACAATAATGCAGACACTAAAAGTAGAAGAAAGAATTCATACACATACAAAAATACCGAAATACTGTTATACTGTTCCAATACACGTTACAAAATTTCGTTCTTCAACTTTTGCTGGAAAGGACTGTTTCTCGAATTTTTCAGAAGAAGCTCAAAATTTATTTGTTGTCCTGAGGCGGAGATATAGAAGGAGGATGAAGAGGATATTACTTTAAAGTATTTATTTTAATCCTGGTTGTAATATAGGAATCGCAATAATTAAAGATGAAATGGTGTGGTATATCCTTACCACTGCAGAAGATATTCTGCATTTGTCTAATCGAATAAAAGCTGCAATAAAATTTCACATAAATCAACATTTCTTGTGAAAAATATTTTAATATATTCAATTTCTTAATGTTGTTATAAAATACTTTATTAAAATTCTAAATTGCCTGTACTTTTTAAACAGAATATTTTATTAGTAAAATCTTTTGACATAATTATGCTCTTCCTGCCAGCATTGTATATAAAAAGAATAATTCATATTTGAGACAAACTATGCAGATATCTACGAGTATCTATACATTGCTAAAATTCATTTTGATTGAATCAATAAAATAAATTAAATTTTACAATCTATAATGCATATTTTATGTCATTCTTGCATATTGCCTTTCGTAAGATTCAAAAGCATGTATTTTGGTATGCAGAATGACAGCTTTATTAAAGAATAAAGGATAAGACTACAAAAGAATTTGAGGGATGATTAGGAACCACAGCAGTAGCAGCGGCAGGAGCAGCAACAAAAGTAAAGGAAAAAATAACATGTTTTTAAGAACGTCAGAAATAGTTTTAAACATATTTATTCTTCTTACATAATTTATATTATAATATGTATATTATTCTTCTTAAGATTAACTATACCTGTACATCGAGTATAAAATCGGAATTGTGGAGTTCAACGATCCCAAAAACATAACAGAAAACAATTGCGATTCATTGAGGAGTTCTACGGACATAAAAAGGCGGACAATTATTGTCTTGAGGTCAATTGCCAAAAATCACTAAAGTCTAGAACAACCTCTGGCAATAGCACTTATCTTAAGTCTGTGGCGGCTGGTTTGATAAATAACAGACGACTGAGCCTGAAATCAGTGACGATCAAAGGATGCCGAGCAGGTACAGAGAGCGTTAACGGTTTGCTTCAGTAACCTCACACACTCATCTGTATTTAACATTAAATTTAATAATTAAACTTAATTTTTCATATTTTAATGTCGGCTAGTAAATCACTTTGTTACGAGTACCTTATCTGCAGCGCTTAATTCATTGTTGATATCAAGTTAAGAATAAAGTGATATTAACAAACACTGACGTTAAGAGTTGATAAAACTACTGGCACGGAATTGATGACAATTATGACATTGATATTCAAGAGTTGCAGCAGTTCGCGATTGTGTTGTTTTTTTTATGGAAGTGGATACAAAGTATAATATAAAACAGTTGTTTAGTTTTTTGTCCAGTGGATTTACTGCTGCATTGCAGTTTCATTGTTTGCCAAGTGACTTAGAAGATGCATTTATTATTAAAAGTAAAAAGTTTAGTGTTAAGTTTTCGTTCTTTATTTAATTAAATATTTGATGCTTTTGAAAGTCATCAGGGGAAAAAATTTAATTTATTTTAAAAATTACATCTAAATGGACGACATTGGTATCTCTGGGAGGCGGTAGGGAGTTTACTTCTCACCAGTCTTTAGAAGAAAATTTTCCTTCATGATCGGAAATCTTTTTTGTAAGCAATTTACTTTTATATATGTTTGAATTGGATTTTTGAAAATTTTTTTATATTAAAGGAAAATAAATTAAAATTTGAACGAACTTGGTATCATTTATTTGCTCGTAAAGACTATTAACTTTTTTATGGTCAGTTTTTGACTTCATATTTAAATAAGCATTTAGTTAATTTTTATTTTAATTTAAGTTGCACTTAAATACAAATTTTATTTTATTTTATTTTATTTAATTACGAGGAAAATATAATGAAAATACTTCATGATGATAGTGTTAGCAAAAAAGGCGGTTGAACGAAAATAAAGAAAAATTTCAAAAATAATTTTTTTGCAGGCTAAAATTAATAAAATTAGAAATTGCTGTAATCTTTTAAAAGATTAAAAACAATTGGAAATAACCAAGAAAAGAAATATATATGAAATATACCCCGAAAGTACTTGATTTTTTCAAGGACATAAATGTTTCGTTTACGCAACTTTTTGTTGCACAAAACAACCACAATCTATCAAAATCAGATCATAGTGCATGTAAGTTAAATAGCATTTGGATGCAGATGCTTGGTCGTTTAAATATTAATTAAGTTGCATTAAAGTTGGTACTGAAATACGAAATCAAAAGCTGGCCACTAGTCGAAGTTTATTTATAAATCAAATGAATGTATATTTGGAGGGCTTGAGATCAGGCTGCTAATATTGAAGATATGTTGGGGATTTTTTTCCAATTTTTATTGTAACAGAAAATACAGAAAATGTTTTTTTGAAAAATTTCTATATGTTTGAGGATTGGAAACAGCGGCAAAAATTACTTAACAGCTTGAGTATAGTCAGATTCCAGGCGGAGAATAAAATATTTTTAATATATTTTTAAAGTGATTTTAATAGACAGAAAAGGCCAATTTGACTACTTGTTGGTGGAACATGCACCATCATTAGCAGTCGAATTCTTCATTCGTGCAGATTTTTTCAATACATAATTATTAATTAAACTAACATTTAGTGAAAAAAGAACAGACAGCTTGCAAAATTCTTCTTTCATCAAGCATATTTTAGATATTAAAGCAGATTTTATACTCTACCAGAACTTTCTCTGCTTATTCAGTATTTCGTATTAAAATGCTTCTTATATTTCTTTTAATTATCCAATGGAGTTAAATTGTATTTATAATATCGCTACCTTAACATAGAAGGGCCCTAAATATTTTTTTAATGATTGTTTTACACATTTCAATAGTCTAGGGGATTCATACATCGTAATAATCAAAAAATCTGATTTGGAAAGTATTAGTTAAGGGCCTTTTATATTGAGGTAGCGATATGTAGGACTATTTGATATACAAAATATTTAAAATTTTCTTTACTGATTCAGTAAATTTCATATCAATGGCAGCAAAGTGTATAAATATAACAATTATATTACCATAATATTTAATCAAATATTTTATTAAATTATCGCACAAATAAATAAATAAAATGATACCTAGAAAATCGTAAAGTAAACTACAGAAAAAAATTAATTTAATTTTTTTATTTAAACACTGAAATAAAACTCATATTAAATTGCCAATAACGGTTGAGTTGAGTTGACAGTGAAAACATAAACTATAATTTTTTTATGTTGTAATAATAGCAGTGATTAGTTAAATTTTTATAGTTCTATAAAGTAAAATTGCGTTAGTTTCACTTTGTATAACAATGTATTATTTATTTAATACTATGCAGTACTCATTCATTCTTTAACGCTTTTTATTTGAAAACAAACTCGATTGCAAGTAATATTTAATGTGAAATAACTCTTATGCATATTAGTTTTTTCCCGCAGATCGATTGTCAGATCTTACAATATCATCAGTAAAATGTGAACTGACATGTTGTCAAAAAAATATTGTTAGCCCATTTTTAGACTGCCAGCTTACAACAATATTGTCAAACATCTGACAATTTTTTATTGTCAAATGCAAGCTTGACAATTTTTAAACATACAGTTGAATTTCTATCACTTGAACTTCTATAAATTAAAGCAAATCACATGAAAACAGCGTCAAGTAGGTGAAATCCTTTAGATTTGATTTTAGATTGAATTTTTCTCTAACTTTAAGAAAAATAATGGTACAAAGCTTTGTAACGTTTCTATAAATTGAATTTTTTATGCTGACATTAATTTTTCGATACGGAAAAATTACCAGATCTGCCGCTAATAGTCAACGCATATTTTTCTTGGAAGTTTGCTTTATAAACGCTACTTTAATTTGGGATATACAAAGCTAAATTAGCACTGTCATTAATTTATGCATGTCGTAATCAAGGCAAATTCGCCTTGGTGGCAATACGATTTATTTGTATATGTAGTTGGGTAAAGTCCCGAAATAAAAATACAATCACAGCATAAAAATTGTTGATATTGACTTTTGCATAAATACAAAATCAAAACAATAATAATAAGGAACACAATTATAATCGAACTGTTTTAAATACTCAGGATTTGTACAATATTCAGCGTAGGATGAAGAAGATGGCATGCCTTTAATATTATTGATTGGTGTTAATGACGATTTAAATTTCGCAAAAGATAATTATGAAAACTGCATACGTTGGAATAACATAACATCAAGTTGTACTCTTCAAGAATTTATTAAAATCGATTATGAGCTGGTTGTCTCAGATTTCCCAACGGATGAAGATATTGTTGATGATTGCGTCCTGGACTCAGTATCGCACTCTCGAATCACAATAGATAGTGATGAGGAGGACATAGTTGAAGAAACTCTTATACAGCCATCCAGGGAAGCTATGAAGGATTCATTGAACAATTTAAAATTATATTTATGTACACACAAAAGAAAATACGACTGATGACCACTACAAAGCACTACACAAATTAGAGACACTTTCTATGCAAAACAAAAAAGAACAAATTCAACTAAAAATTACTCAGTACTTTAATACATACATAACAAATTGTATACAAATAAAAATAAATAAATGTTAATAACAAATAATTTTAAATGTGCAAAGTTTTGAAAACTTATTCTATAACTTCAAGTTTCCCTAAATTGAAGTTTGTTTTCTGTATAGTGCTGATTCAAATTATGGAAGTTCAACTGCATTTATAAAATTTTTTAAACTTATATCGCATAAGCAATATTTAGTTTTATATGATGAAATATTACTCATACGCGATAACTTCAATAATAAAATATTGCATACTTCTTAGAGTTCAGATGAGTGTATTATGGAGAACGGGGCGAATGAGTAATATTCAAATACACTACACAGATCGCTCATATAAGCAATATTTTTTTTAGTACCAAGCAGTGGCGATTCTACGACTTCTTTTTCATTTAAGATCTAATGCTAAAAAACTAGTTCAAGACAAATTTTTCCTTGCAATTTGCTATTAAAAAATAGCTACAGGAAGAAGTCGTGGGAGAGAATATATTTTATTTTTACAGTTTTTTTCAATACTCCAATTTTAGACCCTCATTCTCTCAGCAATGTAATTGTGTTATTATAAAATTTCATAAATAAGAAAAGTAAGAACAAAAGAAAGTCAAACAGTAATAAGAGAGCATTAGAGACTACTCGCATCGATTTAATTATTTGCAATAAAGGAGGGATATAGTTTTTCATTTTGTGTGACCATATTGTATTTTTTGTGTTGCTTTATTTTTAATGTATTAAAAAGATAACAAAATTACTCGTTTATTAATGAATTATTGTTAATAGCTTTTTTTTAATTGGTGCTTTACTTGCGCTGTCATGGTGTTTTCATTCATGCATTTAAAAAGATACAATTTAATAATTAGGTGTAAAACAGGGTGAAGAATATTATAGAGAACACATTTGTCCCTTATCAAGGGAACTGTGATTTTATCTTAATTTTAAAATTTCATGTTTTTCTACTCCGAAAACTAGTTTTCCAACAAAAAATACTGCTTTGCCTGAAGCAGGTTTGTAAGCGATGTGGTTGGTTGTTGTTTTAGTTCTTGCTTTAAAATAAGCTACCAAGAAAGTATGATTTTCTACTTGACAAATCTTTTTTTTATGCTCTCTAAATCAATGATCTTTGGTGTTGTTGTGTCATCCAATTGTGTCATCGTTAATTTCGATGTTGCTTATATGAACTCATTAAACAGCAAAAAATCAAATCGTGTGCGTTACTTCGAATCATTCACTTCTTTTCAATAAGTAAGAGATTAAATAATTTTGTGCTTAAAAATATGTTAAACTTTTGTCTTGTTTTTTTGAGAATCCTCGGAAGGGCTTCACAACAGCTCATTTGTAGGGCTTGCAAACTTTTCAGTGGTTGCACAAACCTAATATGTATATTTTTCTCTTTTTTGTTGTCACCAAAAAAAGTAAGATTAAGAATAGCATGTTCATTTAAATCTATTTAAATGAAATTATGTAGGATGAGTTAGGTCAACCACTATCACACACAATGAATTAACGGACAGGTACATTCCACGAATTATTTTCTACAGCAACAACAATTTATATACTTTTTCCAACAGCGAAAAAACTAACCAAAAGAGAACGACAAGAAAAAAAACTTTCATATATTAACGTGGACACGAAAAATAGACCGAGAGTGAAAAGAACGAGCAACGTGCAGAGATGTGTGAGAACTTGGTTTTAATCTTAAGAAGAATACAATAGTACTTAAACATAAAATAAAAGATTATCCTTAAAACTATTGCATAAAACTAAAAAAACATAATTCTACAATTACGAGTGTGTGTGAATTTTTCTTTTTTACTCTGTGCACAAATTAATGTTTGCTGCTATTTTAATGTATTTTGCTCAACAACACATATTTGAGTTGTTGCTCGTTATTTTCCGGAATATATATTTTTAATTACATGTTTTTTTTAATTACAATTTTTTCACAGACTTAAGTTACGGTCACACTTTCCAAATATTTTCCGAAAAAAAAAACGTGACCAACAGACAAGCTAAATTCGTTTTTTGTATGGGTTTTTAATATGGGTTCACATTTATTAAAAATAATGTAGAAATAGCTTTTTGCGGCATAATTGACTTTATTTTGTGATATAAAAAATCACACTAAACCTAAGCAAAAGTGGTGGTTACGTTTTTTTGAGGAAATGTCTGTTGCCAAGTCTGACCGTACCTTAACAAGTGTGTCTGTTTGTTTGTTAAAAACTTTTTGTTGTTGTTTCCTTTTAAGACATGAACAAGAGACTACAATGGTCATATCATTTTGTTTAAGAAATATATCTACGAATTGAGGAACGTTATACAAGCCCACATTAAATTTCCATTGGTAGCCCCTCGTGTTTTGAAGTCATTTGGCATAAGAATTTCTATGTTGGCATGTGTTGTTATTAACATATTAGAAAAAAAGCTGAACAAAATTCTTAAAATTAAAGATATTCTTCTCATGGTATATTTTTTCTATTGTCATGGTTAATTGTTATTTGTTCATTTGGTAGTCGCTAATTATTGTAGTTATTCGGAAAGATAAACATTAGTTTATCTTTTCCTATACACTTCCGTATGATTTTTTTTACAATCTATTCAATCAAGGATAATAAGTAAATTTGATATGGTGAAAAATATAACGTATTATGGTGAATTCTATTGATAACAACATAAGGAAAAATATAGTTAGTTGATGTACATATTTATATATAATGTAAATAATATATGTAAATTTGTATTTGTACTACAAAATTAAAAAATACATTAACACACACATAATTAAAAATGATGATAAAAAAGTTAAAGCTAGTATTTATATAGACAATATGTAAAAAAGTTAGTTTCTAAACGGCAAATTCAGGATGTGATGCCTTTTAGGTCTTCTTGTTTCGTCTGTGTCATCTACTAGAGCAATAACTAACGGGTTCACGAGTTGACTCAGTCTTTCTAGATAGGTTTCACTGTATCTCCGAATTTCATCTGTCATCTTTGTGGATTGTGTTATTTGATACGTACCACGGAGCGCTTACAATTGACCTGAGAGTTTTTGATTGGTACCTTTGCAGTATCTGGATCTTTGAATTGCTGGCTGTACACCAAAGCTGAATGTCTTAAGTCCATACAGGTCTTAAAATTGTTTCATAAATAAGAACCTTGTTTTGCAATATCGTTTTTTCGTTTTACTATTTAACTATTACTATTTTTTTGTTTTCTATGTAAATTTTTTGTCAATATGGATACCAAGATATTTAATAGATTCTTTTTGTGGTATAAAATTATTGTTAAGAGGAACGGCAGGATAATTATCTCGTCGTAGTGAGAACGTAACATGAGGTGAATTTTCCGTGTTGACTTTAATTTTCCATTTATTCAACCACATTTTTAGTTCATTTAGTTGCGTTTGTACTACATTTCATGCATCCATCTGGCAATTGCAAGATTGTAAAATTGCTGTATCATCTGCGTATGTGGCGATGAACCCAGATACTGCCAGAATTTTTTTGAAAACTTAAATTTTTATTTTGAAACTTATATATAGAACATTTTTTCTTAAAACCTATAGTTTTTCCGGAATCGGGTGTACTTTTAAAAGGACAGTAGCTAAATACACTACTTAATTTTTTTTTATATTTGCACTTTGAGTTCATAGGAACATAACGAAATTGCTCTTTTTTCTCAATAATAGAAAAAAATATAATTTATAAAGTAAAAGATAAGTGTTAATGGGAAGACGATTATGTTTTAAGCTGAAGTGTGATACGCCAAGAAGCAGTCCTTTGGATGTAAAGCTACATTACATTTGTTGCAAAAACAAATTGGCCTTCTTATGGCAATAAGTGCAACGAGTTTGTTGTTTCTTGTGTTGTACTAGGTGCCCTTGTCCATCAAATCGCGAGCACATATGAAGGTTGCCGCTGCACTTGCTTAAACCTCTTTTTGGGGATTTTTTAAAAGATTCCAGTAATCCGTCTTCAGTCACTCTTGGGAAAGCTAAATGGTCCATATTTACGCCGTACAAACGATATAATAACCAGCTATTTTGTTCAGCCATTTCTATACAAGGACAGATGAGCAGATAATACCACTTTTTTCCTCTAATAGATGTTCGTTATAGTCCGATATTTTGGTCGGTCATTATACTTTTTGATAAGCTTTGGTTGCTGTATAGTAATTTTCTTCAAATAATAATCTTCAAGTTAAATATATTATCGTCATGCCCGTCCATGAAACAAAAAACTATGAGCGGTGCTTTACGTGCTCAGATGTGCAGTGATTTTCATTAGCACAGTCATATAACACTTGGAATAGTTTAATAAGCTATGCCACAAATGATCCAGTAGTTGTCGGCAATGCCTGTCTTTGGACTAGATCTTTTCTTAATAATTTATTCGTTACATGAAACCATTTATAGTTAATAGCAAAGTAATTAGGATTTTCTGCTCTTGCATATAAAGATCAGGTCCACTTGTGAACAATTTTTCAGATATCAAAGTGTAACCTCTAAAGTAATTTGTATTTAATAATTAAAAAAATATTTTTTAGTCCACTTTTCAGTTCTTTTCTACTGTGCATCGGCATCATCATCATCATTAGATAATATTCTCGCGTGGCTGGTAGTATGGTTCCAAGTTATATTCAGTGATGTTCAATGTTGGTAGCTGCAGCTTGATATATTATTTTTTTTTTAATAAAACAACAAATATTGTAGTTTTAATGTAATATAATACTGTGTTAGAATATTTAGTTTCATTCTAACAATTGTTGTTGTACTTGCCACTTGTCCATCATTAAGCAAACTAACAACAAATTTATGTTATTTAAGCTAAAAAATATTTTATGGCAACAGGAATAACAACAATTCAACGAAAACTTTATACTAGTGGAATCTAAGTGTGTGTGATTGTAATGATTTTTATTGTTTTCTAATTACAATAAAGGCGGCCGGCTGCATATTTTGAGTTTGACAATGTCGTACACATCTTATGCCAGAAACACAACTGAGACGAACTACGAAATCCGCCTAATACGACGAATCCGTCGGTAAAAATTCGATGCTTAACGTCATCGTATGAAGCATGAAGGACGAAAAAACTAACAGCTGTTATAATTGATAAAGTTGATTACTGTTTGTGCTGATAGTGTAACCATATTTAAAAAATACTATTTACAAAATTAAACATTTACAAAAACACAGCTAAAAAATATTTTTTTAGTTATTAATATTTTATATTTATTTTAAATGCTATAAAATGACGATAAAACAGATTTTAAAGTAATAAGAAACTTTATTTACTGAAACACTTGAAAACTAAAAACGAACATGGTCACATGGCACTGATTTGTTCGTCCTTCGCCGGCGTAAGAAATAGAAACAAATTTACCGCTCATGGTGAATTTCGCGACGCCATGATTGTATGTACTTTCATATACGCAAAAATATTTCATTTTTGGCGAAGAATATTTGCGGCCAAAAATAAGTCGTTCGTCACAGTTGTGTTCCTAGCATTACACATAAACTACAAGCAACCGCCTCAAAGAAAATTAAAAAAAAAAATGGAAAAAATAATTTATTTAAAAAAAGAGGTTATTTTTATGATAAAACAATGATTCGAACATAATTAAGAAAATAAAAGTTGCGAATATCAAATGAAACACAAAAATGTTTTAAAGATATTTAAAGCAAAAAAAAAAATTTAAAAAAAATACAAATGAGGCAATTAATACTTACTCATCTTCTTTGTGAAAAGGATAGTCCAGACCGGAAATGTGGTGAAAGTGAGAGACCTTAATTAATTTTTTTACAGCTCTGATATGGTGCGATTTAATAATTTGTTTGTTATTTTTGTAGCGCCTCTGGTGGGGCATAATATTTCTTTAGCTGTATTTTATTTATTATTTCTCTTTGCCGGCGATTTTTGCTACAGAACCCGTGAAGGAATCATAGAAAAGCAGGCGTACACTAATACACATCAGCAAAATGCAAGATGATATGACTTGACTGAATTCGTGCTCAAACCCTCGTTCTCAGTATCATTTCCTTTGCAGTCAAGACCACAACAGCGACATTAATTGTCTAATGAAGAGTAATTTCAAAGCTTGCACTTTTTTTTAAATACAATCTCATATACATATGTACACTATACGGCGTACAAGATAATTTAATAATGTAAAATATTTCATTTAACGCCACTCAATTTGCTTTAATCCCTTATTTGCTAATAGTAGTGGAATTATTTTACATGAAAAACGTGCGAGGAAAAATAAGTGCATTCCGTTTTTATAATTCTTTAATTGACTATTAACATGTGGTGTCATATAATAATTATAATCTATAAAATAAAAATATCTAAAGCAAAATCTCGCAATGAAAATATTTTTCTATGTAAATAAAATCGTTTGCAATCAACGCAAATACGAGAAAGGCAAAGAGATAGAGAGAGAGCGTGATTAAGAAAGAGATGGATAGAGCAATTAAAGGACAATGATATGCAAAGAAGTAAACACAAAGGAATATGTGACTCGTTTTAGCTCTTAGCACGTACTGAACAGAAATCGTTCAGTGCTGCTGTAAACAAGCCAATTTGCTTCAGAGGAACTGACGATTATTTGATCTTTTTAGTGGACTTTTCTTTATATAATGGAAACAAAAACAATTGGTTGCTTATTGAGTTCTTGTTACAACTTTGCTATTTTTTATATTTTTGATTTGTTTTAATGAAGGTTTAATATAATATCTAAAGTTGTTCTAAGAAATATCTGGGTAAAGTTCCCTGATGATCTGTATTAGCAACAGTGAAATGCGCATAGCAACAAGCTTTACCCCTCAATAATCAATTTCAATTTGTTTTTAATAAATTTATTAATATTTTAATAAATTTGCAAAATATTAATTTTGGGAAAAAGTGCGATTAAAAATTTAAAATAATTAAATTTTAGCAATTCCCATAAAAAACACTATTATTTTCTTTAATGTTATTTGAAATTATTTTGTATTTCCAGAGGATCTCATGCCCTGGATTTCAAATATCATTCAAATAAGATAAAATATTTAAGAGACCCAATTGTTTTTTAATCTCACTCACTTCTAATCAAGACAAAATGGCCATGACATCTTTTATGATCTCCTCAAATAGGTATCGCGTAACCTGAAAGCGCCGATATTTTAAGTTTTTTCAATCTTGGGAACATTTTATTAATTGAAATTTAATAATTGTTGCACACTGCACTGGTTATAGATATGCTGCATAGTTTTTTATAATTACAATTACAAGCGCAGACATATAATTAATCATAACTAATATACACTCGATTTATGTAAATCAATCAAGTGCGGTACATTTAAATAAATATATAAATTTATGAATATATTTTTTATTTAAATCATACGAATACATTCAAATGCATCCTGTAATTATTATTATAATTCCTTTAGAAAGAGCAATTTTTATATCAGGGTTAAATGTTTTTATTCAATATAAATTAATGGAAAAATTAATAAAATTATTCTACACGTCAGAGAACTTAAAAAATTGTAAGTTACTGTGAAAAGCATAGAAAATATTAGTATAAAATAAATATATTCATATAATTGTTGTTATTATTATAAAGAATAAAATTGATCAGCAGCATTTTTGAAGACAAAATTTCGTCTTTATAATTTAAACAACAACAAGAACAACTTTAAAAATGTTTAAAGCATCACAGAGATTATAAAAAATCATTACACATCTCTGAAGTGGCTGCTTTCATCTATTATGAATCACTTTTGCTGCTTTTCAGTGTCGAATAACTTAAACTATAGTCGAGAGAACGCACAGAGGAGTATTTGAGCCAAAAAGGTGGCCAAAAAGGCAAAAATTAATTTAAAGAAATCTTAAAAACTAAGTACGCAAATCGCTACACAACAAAATTTTACATCAAATTGTAATTTTTGAAGACTTTATGTTGCGAGACTTGCTAAAGTCAGGAAAGTGAAGAAAGTTGTATGCTTTTCTAACGTTTTTTCCGGTTTCAAGTTGTTTGTATGACATTTTTTTGTTTTTAAACGGTATTACATTAATTTTTTTTCACTGAAAGATTTGATCGAAAGCTATTTTTGTTAGTTAAAAAAGAAATTATCTTGAATATTAATGTTGAAGCAATTCGTTGGAAAATTTCAAAAAAATTTAATTTATACACTTTTTTTGCAAAAAAAAGAAAAAGGTTTTTAATAGTGAAGGTAGCAAATGTATAAATTATATTTTATACCACAATAAAATTTAGAATCTCTAATTATAGACAAAAAAAGTGTTTGCTCAAGTTTGCGCCATTATTTTCAACGATTTTTTTTTAAATTTTCAAACAAATTTTTTTTTGGTCATCTGCTCATCAGGTACTTTTTCAAATAGTGTTTTGACATCATAATCTTTTGTGTCTTTTGAATTATTGATTTTAAATCTTATTCACATCACCTTTAGCACTTCACGGTGTGATTACCTGCCTATAAAAATGAATTTGCAAAATGCTTATTATCGCTAATAATAATAAGTTATAAGGGAGTATCCCACTTTCCGATAAAATAGTTCTTTATTTGGGTGTGCTCTAGAAAACATTATTTATTAGAAAAATATATGTACATACCTAATTAAAGTAATTTTTAAAAGCAATAATCACAAAAATTAGATTATAAAAGTAAAATCAGGGACATTAAAAATGCAATGTTCATCAATTTCTTACTAACGCATAAACCTCTGCCACTAGATTTTTTTAAATTAAATTGCACCTAAAACTATAAAAAAACTCAATCTTTCAATTCAAAACATACGTTTAATAATGTTGACCAACTTTTTGGTACAAATACTCCTCTGTGGATCGTTCGAATATATAAGTCTGATCGACTCCTTTATCTATTGAGTAGAGCTTGGGATTGCGCAGACTTTTTTTGTGTTTCTGGAAAATGGAAAACGAAAAATCGAATTCCTAGCAATGCCGAAAAATAGAAGTTTTCTACAGTAATTTACTTGTTAACTGCACATTTGCGAAAAACTTGCTGATGTGTTAAAATAATTGTTTTTATAAAAAATAGCAGCTAAAAAGAAAGAAAAAAATATAAAAAGTTATAAAAAAAGTCAGAGATTGTAGTTCATCACTATTTCCGAAATTATTCTGCTAGAAGTTTTATTTCAAGACCGCTAAATCATTTAACAAATCACGTGCCATTCTGTTTCTTATTTTTGTTGCAAATCAGCCAGCACTAAGACAAGTTTTATTGTTAGTGAAGCTTTGTGAGTTTATCCAAATGTAATTGATTTTCTTTTTTAATTTGTATCTTCAACTTTCTCGTACCGCCTTTTAATAATAACGTCCATGGGCTATTACAAAGTATGAGGTCTGACGACTCAAGTTATCTTTTGCATATTTAATACGATTTGTAGTTTCTTCTCAAGTTGCCAAATTTTTTGTTTCAATCGTGTTTCAGATATAGTTAAAGCACTTTAAACATACTAAAGTATTGCACTGCGTTCGTATATTGTGACCTAAAGAAAAAGAACTTGAAATAGACTTTTCTTAAAAAGTTTTGGAATGAATATTTTAATGAATACGAGAATTTGAATATTTGTCTAGTAAGATACGCACAAAATCTGCAAATTCCAATATTTTTACGAAATTTACGAATTTTAAGAGCACCTTTATATTAAAATTCTGTTGTTGAGGGCAGTTTATAAATTCCTTAAAAACATTTTCAAAACGTTTTCATTATTTTTATACCATTTTTATTTAATATTATATATTATTTTTTATTATTATTTATATGAGTGGACATGTGTATTGCATTTAAAGAATATATTAAAAAACCTATCAAAAAGCACACGTCTTTTTATATATTAGTTTTGTTTGTTGATATGTACATCATATACATTTCATGATAAATTATTCTGTTTAACTGTTGGTTCAACATCAAACAAAATTAAAAAGAGGAGAAAAAAACTAACCAAACTACATGTCCTTGTAAGGATGCATGCAGAGTGAGTGAGATTGTGCCTGACCTGAAGTTTATGACCACATGTGTTGTTTGTTTGTTTGTTTGTTTTTTTTATGATGATATACATGCATACATATTTATTCATTTGTTTAGAGGAATACAAGGTTGTGTGCTTTATGAGAAGTTTGTGTAAAGTATTTTATTTTTACGAGCATGTATTTTTTTTCTTACACTCTTTTAACTTTGTTCATGTTCTACAGCTGTTTGTTTAAATTGCATTTGACTTTTTCTTGTCATTTAATTTTTGTTCCTAGAGGAGATGGCATCTGGCTTAACATTATTTTAAAAAATTTGTTTTAAGGGGTAACTGGATGTCAACAGTCCATCAACCATGTAAACAAGCTGCTGCACACACATCCATAGATATCCATACTTTAATAAAATTTAGTAATAATAATAATAATTTTTTGAGAGAACATATAGTTAAAGATACCAAGTTATTTTAAATAAAATGATGTAGAATATTTGTAAAACTTGAATGAAGGGCAAGAAAAAATTAATTCAAATGAAATAAGCTCATGCGATAGTTCCAATTTACAATTAATTTAAAAATACGGGAAATATATTTTCCCCTCTCATCATAAATATAGTAAAAAACGGACCAATAGGAGGTACTTTTCCCAGAGGTCAAATCAAATTGCAAATTTCTGCGCATCATTTTTATTTTTAATTTGTATTAGCTTTCGTCTTTTTGATATTTTGCCTCTGCAGTATTGAGAAAAACTCCACAAAAAAATTTACTTCAATCAGAAAACAGTAAAAGAAAGAACACAAATTAAAGTTTTATTTTATAAAACTTGCACTGCTTAAAACTTTTGATGTTGCACTGTGTCCGTAGCTTTACTAATGTGCTGCATAAACATACGCTTCAAAAGTGACATTATTGTTGTCCTTTTAAGGTTGTTTGCTGTTGATGTTATGCAAACTAAATTAATGGTGTAAAACAGCCACATATAAAAGAACCTTACAAATAGGGAGCAAATGTAAAAAAAAAACAGACAAAAAGCAACACATAAACAAACATACACAAAAGCAGCAGGGACTACAAGGACAACGTGAGTTTATTTAAGAATTTATATGAATGTGTGTATTTTTTCTTATACGGTCTGTTGCATGCAAACAAAGTTTTTCTTATTTGCTGTTTTACTTTATTTTGCTTTTTCAGTGATTGTGTGCATTTTTTTAAAAAGAATTTCTATACAAAAAATCTTTAAGATTTTAAAATTGTTAAACACATTATGAAGGAACTTGTTCTTTATTCGTTTCAATTCACTTTATTTATTGACAAAGAAATATTACTACAATTTACAAACTAAACTTCATTGATCCATACAATAAGCAAATATTCTTTCTTGATTCCTTTTTATTTTCACGCTTTGTCCAAAGAATCTCAATAGATTTTTTTCCACATCTATTTGTTATTTTCAGTTTCTTCTTCTTGTTTTCGTTTGTTTTTTATATTATTATTCATACATGTTTGTTGTTTTTTCGGTTATGCAATTTGCTTCAATATCCTTTCTAGTATTTTCTGTGGTTCAGGAAATAATAGTTTACTTCATTTTAACAATTTCTTAGTGCAAATTCTATTGTTCTATTAGCTTGCTTTTACTAACATGAAAATAAATGTGCAGATATCTTTTGTATCTCTGAATTGTGTTTAATAAAAAAATATGCACTTGAAATAAAAGCTTCCATTTTAAAAAAGATATAAATGAATAATCAAAGAGTTATTATAAATTACGTCAAGCATGATCATGTTGAAGGAATTGTACCATCTTTGAAAAAATTCAACCACAATAAATCTTTATATTTTTAATTGATATAATCGGTCTTTTCGTGAATAAGAGCCGAAAATTCTTAGCTTGTGAAATATTTTCCATGAAAAACTAGTAGGGAAAACAATTAACAAAATCAATTGACGGTTGCAATTTTAGTGAAATTTAGCAGATTTTATGTGAACTCTTATTCGCGATTAGGGTGAATATGTCAACTCATTTTTATTGCCATAAAGTCAGTATTTGATTTGTTTTATTCTTCAGTATTAATAAATCAAACCAAGTGGTCTTGAGGGCCCATTTGATAATTATTTGACCGTTCATTTTAAGTTTGCTTAATTAATGCCGTTTTCTTCTAAAATGTAACATTTCTTTTACATTCTGTCAAAAAATTGCTGTTCAAAGTTTTCTTAAGTCAAAAATTTTGCGTCATAAGTGATGATACAATAATTTCAATAATTTCTAATAAATTCACTATTTCAAAAAATCATTATATAGCGAATTTTCAATAAAAAGGACAAACACTGTTGCACTTTTTCTTTAGAAAAGAAAACGCCATAAGTCGCTTTACACTGTACAACAAAATCAATATTTGAACATTGAGGAGGTTCTAACAACTGGTATGGGTAGAGGAGCCCAAATAAGAAAATACACGTGCAACGTCTTATTTTATGGGGAGTTAAGGTTTCCAGTTTTTTTACATTGCTGTAGTGAATCGACATATTATATCTTGCGATCCTAAATTTTAAGCATGAACTGTGTTCAACACATTAATGTAAAACACAACGAAAAATATTTTTAAAAAACATTTTAACCCTATAACACTTCGATGCATGATATTTTTCTCTTTATTAAAAACTGGTTAAAGAACAACCTTTAAAACTGATATAGTGAACTATATTGTTCTTTAAAAATATTTCTGAAAATTTTAAAAGCAACAAATCTCACAACTCATGTAGAGCGTCAGAAATATGTAAAAAATTAAAGTACAAACTTACCAATCAAACACATCAAAATGCATTTCGAACTTTAATGTTTTCCAAGATGTGTAGAGCACTTTATTCAGCTATATCCCTGTTGGACGTCTGCAATGTTGCACAAACATATTTGTCATAAAATTCTACAGTTATACAAAAATACAAAAGCCTTCAAAAACAGTGAAAAGCTTAATATTAAATTTGGATAAATCAGAAGAAGTACGAAATTAATCCTTAAACACATTTTAAATTTTTACTTATTTGTGGCGTTCAAGTTGAATACTGAGCTTTGCTATCCTTGAAGACTTATAGTATATTCTCTGATTTTGTTGTACTGTGTAAGTTATAAGAGGGTTTTTCTTAAAGTAAAGTTCCATCAATTATGTGAACAGATATGCTAATGAAAGCTGCAATGTTGAAACACTGATTTTCTAGTCCAGAATTAATACAAATGACTGAGTTTAATGACTGAGTTGAATTCGTTTAAGGTCGTTTCATTAGATCTTTACGTAAGTTCAAGATAACAAGAAAAAATATAATTTTATTGAATTATATTGAAATTGGCTTAAGTTGAAGTCTGAGTTTGCACATTTCTTTTATTAATTTAAGAAATTTTTTGATGAATTCATTGTTATTAAGAAAATAATATTGAAACATTTTATTCACCATACTAACAGAAGGGATCAGTGCTGATTTCGTGATCGCTACACCATCTCATCAGTGTTCTTTGTTCGATTTTACCACTTTTGACGGTGGTTACTAGTGATCAGGATTATCAACTATTTAACCGTATTATTTAACAAATTAAAATACGAAAATTTATTTCGGTTAGTACGAAATTCTTATCTCTGATGATTGACTAATTATTCCATATATTGTTACGTACTTGACAAATATACACTTAAATAACAGCCATACTAAATACCAAAAATTTAAATTCAAATAAATGCAATATATTTATGTTTTTTAATTATGATTTCGTACATGCATACATGCAGAGACATACACACATATACATATACACATATGTACATGCATTCTTTCATTAGTAAATGCGTATGTGAATGTAAGCTTGTTTATTTAGTACATGTTTATTTAATTTTGAAACCAACATAACAGAATGTATTTTTTGTGTTCTTGCTTTTACTTAATGACACAAAGATAAAAAAGTAGTAGAGTAGTCTTCTTCCTGATATTAATTTCAGACGCTTATTTACTTTGAACAAAGGAATTACAAATATGTATTTCTTTTGGCTGTTCGTTCTGGTTAATGCTTTTCCTTTTCATGGTGCAAGACACAAAGTTGCTCAGTACTCTTGTCTCTTCAATATGTGTAATAATACATTTTTTTTGCAAGATTTTCTTGACTTTACTATTATTGTTGCTGTTATTATTGCTTTCTTTTTAACGAATGTGTGCTTAATTGTATAAATAAGAGTGTTCATGGATACAAGGAAAATGAAAAAATTGATATTGTCAAAAGTTAAAAGTGTATGTATGTGCGTATGTATGAATGTATGTATGTATGTGCGTATGTATGAATGTATGAGAATGAGTGTATGTATACATGCATATATTGTATATAAATAGATGACAACATACGCACTCATTATATTCCGTCAGTGTTTACTAAAGGCTTTCTGATTTTGTAGCTCTTTCTGTACATGACTGAACAATTTCATTTACGCAAAGTAAACGTATGGTCAGAGAAAATGTAAATAGAGATTTTATCTCGGAGCTGAATTTCCGCAAAGTTCAAGAAATCATTTTTCACCGATTTTCGAGGGTGCATCTAAATTTCTAGAAATATTGAAATGGTTAACTCAAGAAGGACTTCAATCTAAGACAGTTTATTTTAAAAACTCTTCAAATTTATATATTTTAAAACATGTAGTTTACTACAAAGTTTTGGAATTAAAAAAATTTTTAATGTCGAAAGCTTATGGTGGCTACATGGCACGAATACTTAACAATATTTTCAACTACATAAATTTAGAACTGTTGGCGAAGTTTACGCCCAACCGCTAAATACGAGGTTACAATGCAGTAATTGATCGATCAATAAAGTTCTTTTATTCCTTCCAATATGCTTGTCCGCCATCCGTCTTAAAAAGTTAAAGGTTTCCGTTAAGGCCAAAGCACACAGAATCTGTCGTACGGTTTACGTTGCTTTTTTCAACTGACATTAAAGTACCGGCGGAGGAGGTTGACACAATGAGTACTCCGTGACGGACATTAAATCAGCTTCATTTGGTTAAAGTACACATTTTCAATAGAATTAGAGGATGTTCTGTTTTTTTTTTAATTTTAATTTTTATTTATTTTTGTCACCACACAACACAAAATTCTTAATAAAAAAAGCAAAAAAAATGATCTTTTTTAAAGTACTCAACGTACGTTAAATATTAAAAGTTCCTCCCCAACTTTAGTACTTTGCGTTGACGGAGACGTACTGAATGTGACAAAGCTCATAAGAAAACTTGTATTTTAACTTCGTTGTCAGTTGAAAAAAGCAACGTAAACGTACGACGGATTCTATGTGATTCGGCCTTTAGACATCCCTTGAAGTCTTTTACTTGTCAAAAAAAAGTTTTATCGAAATTAAAAAATAAAAATGAAAAAATATGGAAAGCTAAAAGATTACTTAACTATTTAATCAAAATACTGAATAATCAATTTATGGATTTCAAAAATTTTAAATTTTCACAATTCAAATTTTATTAAAAATTATACAACAAAAATAATTGAAAGAAATTAAAATTTACGCATTTAAATACAAATAAATAATATAAAAAAAAATTAGAAAACCTAAAACGAAAAAGTGAAGAAATAAGAGAAAAAACGCAAATTTATCAGTTACTTAAAATGTAAATTTGTTTTAAAACTCCGATTATTCTTAAGATTCTGTTTCTACATAATAAATATATAAAATAATATTTAATTTTAAGATAAGTTTTAAAATTTAAAAAATTGGGATCAGTGTTGTCAGAAGCTGGAGAAAATAGAACATACGAGGGTTTTGAAAAAGGCCAGGAAAAGGCTGAATCGCTTGAAAAACTATTTAAAAAAAGTCAAAAAAATTTCACTCTTTGGAGAAGCACCTAATTTACAAATTTATAATTTCTTCTTTAAAGAGTTTAAATCTACTGAATTTATTTATTTTAATTTTATTCAGCTCAATAATTTTGGTGTTTTAATTTTATATTTGGATCTTTGTTCTTATAAAATCGATGTGCTCAAAGTTTTTGTATTGAAAAACCAAATATTCAAATACAAGTAAATAGAATGAAAGGCAATTAAATCAAATTTGCAATAACGCTGAAATACTAGCAGTTGTCCAAAAAGTTTGTAAGACTAAAAGGGCTTAGAAAAATGCTACAAAGCTAGAAAATAAATTTCGAGAATGAAGGACAAAAACAATTGGCACTATGTTGCACCGAAGAGGCTAAACTAACAACGCTAACGCAAATAATTTCGAAAGCGGTAATTTTATTCCGGTTAATTATTCAAACTTAAAATTAGAGTTAATTGAATAATCATGAATATGAATAATCTAACTTTTTCATTAATCAAATAGTAGATTTGGTTTCTTAGTAGCATGATAATAGTCACAGATTTAGTTAAAATGCTTTTGAAAATTAATAGTGTTTTATATTTTTGGTTACGATATGCAACTGCTCCTTGATGCATGTGCTATGCGTTTGCTAGCTCATGTGTATTTTTGTTGTTGTTAAGGATGAAAACAACAAATAATCAAAAGTTTTACATGAACAACAAATGAAGGATGAAAAGCAAAACAAAACTTTTCATGCAGAAAGAAATACAGATAAACCGCTAAAAAAGCGGGCTAGCAACATGTGTCTTCATTTTTGCTCTGAACTATTACTAAAAACAAGTGCATTTACTTTTTCCCATAACCAAAACAAAAAAAATCAGTAGATTACAAAAGAATTTGATGATGGTTTCGGAGTATGTGAGCGAATTTTCGAGGTTCTAGTCAAAAAAATATCACAAACATGTCGCATTGAAAGCAAATGAAAAGTTTTTGTGTCAAGTAGCGACAGAACACAATAGATGCTTTTGTTCCTTCAGAAGCTTTTATTTTTCAGTTCCATTGTGCCAAAAAAACCTTTTTGTATGTGAAAGTATAGCGAAAAACAAGCCAATGTCTTATGTGACACACACTCTGAGTCGGAAGACGAGATTGTGTTAACATTATAGTAGTCTGGAAAAAGTCTTAATATGTTGGCAAGAGGGGAAAAAGGAATAGAAAGGGCACATCCTTGCCCCTTGTCGCCTTCGTAATTTTTGACAAAATTTTTTTTTTTTTGATTGGTCACCGTTTACACTAAAAATATTTAAAGGCAGACATTTTTCTCTTACTCTTTTGAAATTGCCTCAACCTTTTACACTTCAGAAATTGGCAAGGTTTGCTTACTTGATATGTTTCAAGATGTATATGTACTCAGAGATTGGAATCTCGACAAGATGGAAAGAAAAACAAAAAATGTTAGTATAGATAATCGTGTACTACACAATCTCCATTTTTGTAGCTTCACCTATGAACTCCGTCTGTCTGTTTTTTAATTTCCTAAACATTAAATGCGACTTACATGGACACTGTACCTAGCATGTTTAGCTCTAAGCTGAGTGATTTTTGATGTCCCTCCTCGACTTGAGTAGAAAATATGTATTGAAACCCTTCGAATTACTGGACCCGATTGCTTGGATTCTATGAATAGTGTGTTAAGATTGACATTTAATTGTTTGTGTGTGTGAAACTTGATAGTTTAGTAAAACAAAATAAAAAAAAATTATTTCAAATTTTATCAATAAGCGAGGACAATTCTAAATTTGTAAAAACAAATTTTAGCTTGTAAAAAAATAACAAAAGAATTAATAACACAGTGAGACAAAAAAAAACCTGGGATGTGATATTATTTTTCTAGTAGCTGCTGTCGAGTAGATCAAGATTCTGTATTTGAAATTTCCGGGACACCCCCAAAATCTGGAGTTTCGGGTAAAAAACCGGGTTTTCGTACCTCTATGCACTTATAGGTCTGTACCTTAGTTGAATATTAACGGATTTACTACTACTACTACTAGAAAAATAATATCACATCCCAGGTTTTTTTTTGTCACACTGTGTTAATGGATTAATAAAATTTGTATAAAATGTTTAAAAGTTTATTTTCATGAAAAGTTAAAAAACTCAGTCAATAACTTATCTATTTTTAAACCCAAATATGTGTTGTAATCGTAAATAAACGTACTTTTTGAATAAATTCAACAGTATTATAGTTTCTTAAAAAAATAATGTATAAAAACGTCACCAAATTTGAAAAATTTTTTAAAAATCTACAAAATTTGTGTTTGCTCGACAATAACACCCAAAGGTGTCCGGCATATTTCACTATTGGAATCTAGTTTTACTCGACAAGCCCTACAAGAAAAATAATATCCGGTCCCAGGTTTTTCTACTTCATTCAATTTTGTAACACTGTGTAATCTAATGCTAAGAACAATACCGGAGTTCATTGCTCTTCAATATAGAAATATAAATAAAAAAATTGAGCTAAAAATAACCCAATCGGAAACTGAAAGAAAAAACAAACGATCTTCTCAGATAATATAGCAAATTAATCTCAAAACAGTGGAGTTAAACTGATCAACTGAATAAGTGAGTTATTGTGGTAGAAGAATTGAAACTATTTCGTTTAAATGAGTTGAGCTGAAAGGATCGCGCTCTCAACTGCTGAAAAACCCAATTCAACATGAAATAAGAGATAGTAAAAATCTAAATTAGCAATTTTTAGCAAAGTCCATACAATAAATCAAAGTGAATACCTGGCAAGATAAGCGAAAATATTTTAACACAATTCGCTGCAACTGACTACAATTTTAGAAGAAATTATTTTCGGCCAGTTCGGCTAAAAGCTTTGCTGGGAGTATCAGAAAATTCAGTCTAACCAAAAAACTAATCGCCATACAATTGCGAGTTCTCAACTTGGCTTAATATGGTAATTAAAGTTTTTTTTACAAAATAAATATCATGTCAAAGGACTGCATCCTCTTTTAATATTGAAAGTCTTGTTTTCATTAAAAACACCAATTAGATTTCCAATTTTACCAGTTCAATAATTTCAACAGCCTCCAATGGTCTCATATGAAAGCAAATATTGTATATACTTCTCTATGTGAATTTGTATTTGCCAAAGAGTCCTTTACAATATGTTATTCATCTAATTAACTTTTGTGTTTGTCTAACCTGTGTTTGTCTATTTATAGATTGAAAATCTCTTTAAAAAATAATTATCATTTTCATGTTTATCCAATATACACAATATATGTTTCCAATATATAAAGAGACATACCCTATGAAGTCCTTTGGTTAATGTTTATACTTGTTATTTTTCATCTTCGATAATCCACTAATTGGAATTAATATTGAAATGTTTGCAGAAGGTTTTTTATGTTAAAGAAAAAGTAGAAAGATAAGCAATTTAGCAATCAAGACATTTAGCAATCAGTTTTTTTTTTTTTAATTAGTCTAAGTAATCAAATTTTTTAAAGTAGTTTAGGCAGTCACTTCAGTATGCTGTTGAGTCAATTATAATATTTAATTTGTTTACTCAAATGCATTTGGATTTTCGTTACTTTATATTTCATTCGAAAAAAGCAAAAGAGCTAAAATTAGATATGATGAACATGTTTCGGATGTCGTAAGGCGAAAACATTTTTTAATGCATATCTTTAATTTACGGAAGAAAATATGTTCATTAATACATTTTTATGTGTAAGAAAATTTTCAGAATTATGTCTTAGGAAAAAACGTAGTTATACCAACTTATTAGTTAATACTATTTATTTTGGATATGAAAAGGTTGATTAAAGGCAGCGATTAGGCAATATTAGCTATTGCGAAAAACCTTCTTGAAAATCAATTGATTTTATAATTTTTAATTATTACAAGAAGAGTTTGCCTAGTAGCAAAAATACGACCGCCAGCCTAAACATGCACCTACTTTAGTTGCATTCATTTAAAGATAAAAAACTTACTAATTTCCCATTTTCTTCCCATTGAAAAAAATAACGAAAATAAAATTGCATACATACAGGCACATTTATTTTGTTAAGTTTTTGCTTCAAGCTAACACATCCATACGCAATGAACATCTATATCCATATTTAATTCTCATCTCTTTCAATGTTCATCTCTTTTTCTTTTTCAACTTCACTTATTTGAAGAGAAAATATCTTATTACTCATATACATATGTAGGCACCAGTGATGGCATTTTAGTGCTCTTCGGGTATTTTTTGGTGCTTTTTGCATCTTCCTATGCGCGATATTTTGTTAAATACCGGTTTTTGAAAAGCGGGTATTTAAAGTGCTTTTCACAATTTCTCACAGTGGCTTTTGTGCTTTTTTGGGGAAATGTTTTTAGTTACAAAAATTGGATACTTTTTTTAAGCGCAAATATTTATTTTTTAGCAAGCATAACTTTTTTCCGCTGGGGTTGAAAGAACATTCAGTTTGATGAATTTGTTTAAAAGAAAAATTAGACACCGGTTATCCTTAAAATGCGTTACTGCATATTAAATTAAATACGGTTTAAAATTTTAAAATGCATGTTGTAGCAATTTTCAACTGCCTTTAAATGTTTGTAGCAAAATAAATTCGAACGAATCATACCAAAAATCTCAATATTTTATTGTTTTGTGGCCTGATGGCGAAAACCAAGTGTATATTTTGACAGCAAAATAAATAAAAATGAATTAACAATCGATAGAAATGCTATCATGAATTTCATTCGACTTTGAATCACCTTTTTTAATCGATTCCTTATTATTTAAAATTTACAGAAATTTGTATACTACACATTATCGCTCCTTTAATGCAGCACGATCACATCTTAAAAACCCCAATCTTTTGAGTTACTCAGAAAAAAAATTATGTTGAATGTATTTCTTTATATGTAAAAAGTTTTTCAAAAGAACATATGTATGATTGATTAATCCAACCCAAATGTATACACATTACAAAGCCATTACGGGCCATATATATACATGCCTGCTAACATTTTTAATATTTCACTTTTGATAAATGACTACAGTGCAATAAAGGAGCGATATGTACATACATACATGTACTCTTAAGTTTTGTCTAAACAAACTATTTTATTTATTTTATTTTCTTTTTATATACTTATGTATGTACCATGTACATATAAAGGGTCCGCCATCTAACGTTTTCAACTAGTGCTTATTTCGTGAATGGTAACACTTAGCTCATATCTGATTTGACAGATAATTAGTTTTATCCTTCCGCTGAACGAATATGAACGCTTCGCTAAGTGGGCCTGCGATCGCCTTACAGAAGATGCCGATGCAAAAAAATCATCTTTTCAGATGAAGCTCATTTTGATCTTGTCGGGTATTTAAACAAGCAAAATTGTTGCATTTGGGGCACAGCAAACCCGCACGCATACATTGAAAAGCCGACGCACCCAAAACGAGTCACTGTTTGGTGCGGATTTTGGTCCAGATGAACAATTGGGCCATTTTTCTTCTAAAATGAGCAAGGAGTGGCCGTCAATGGCGATCGTTATCGGGCCATGTTGAACGAATTTTTGTTCACAAAAATTGAAGAGGAGGATATTGGCAACATTTGGTTTCAACAGGACGGCGCTACGTGCCACACAGCCGAAGCTACACTCGATGTTTTGCGCCTTGTTTTTGAACATCGCATTATCATCCGCAGAGCTGATGTCGTTTGGCCATCTCGGAGCTGCGATTTGACACCGTTGGACTATTATTTGTGGGGTGCCGTCAAAGATAAGTGTTACGCCGACAAGTCAGAGACAATTGACGCTTTAAAAGACAATATTCGTGAAGCCATTGGTGAAATACAGCTGCACACAATCGATAATGTGCTTAAAAACTGGACCGATCGTGTAGGCTACTGCATGGCCAGCCGAGGCAGCCATTTGAATAAAATTATTATTCATTATTAACCGGAAGGATTGTACTTTCAAATAAAAAAAGGAATTTGAGAAAATATTCAGTAGTTTTTTTTATAGCATTTTCAAAAAAAAAGTTATCTGGCGGACCCTTTATATTCTTTTACTCCTGATTTGTTTAGTTACGTGTTTTACTTTTATTAAGTGGATTGTGATTTTATTTTAATTAATATGTTAATAAATTCTGCTAATTGGTGTCAAGTTCTTTATTTATTTTGAAGCAAAAACTTTAAATTGTATTTTGGGTTTTTACTCTAACTTTTTTATAAATTGCTTAGTATTTCTTGGCCTAACTAAAATTTAAATATTTATATGGTGCTTTTTTACCCTTTTTTCCTAATTTTTTGCGCTTTTTACCCTTTTTGGAACAGCTTACGGTGCTTTTGTTTTTCCCAGAGATACCAACACTGGTAGGCACTCTTAAACATTACTCATTAGTATGCTTAAGTTACTAATTCAACCAATACTTACATAAGTGAATGTACATGTGTATTTTTAGCATTTGTAGTGGTATCAACTTTAGGAGCCTTTTATTTCATTAATACAGAACCGATTTAAAAAATTTATAGTCGGTTCACTAAAGCTCAACAATGTCTGCCATTTGGCAAAAGAATGATGAAAATCGTTTGGGAAACAAGGGATAAAAAGGTATCTAAAACTTTGTATAATGAAAGATTTAGGGATTTCAATGAAACTTCATAGAAGTGCAATCAATAATATATTAATATTACGCAAAATCACTAATCAATCACGTGAATGACCATTTGCAGTATTCATAACTACTGCTGCGAATGGGTATTTTACATGTTTGTATTTAATATTACTTATACGCTGGAAAATCTTTTTGATTTTGATTGCGCAAGTAGAATACTTATAAAAAAGGAAATAATAACACAAGGCAACATAGAAAAAGTTGTTCTGAATGTAGTTAATAATTCTGATTGTATTTTTGTGCAAGGATTATAAATGTGTTCATATCTACTTGTTGAGCGATAGCAGTTTTAATACTTTAAATATTAATTAATTAGTTGAACTCTTTAAATTTATATTGAAAGTGTTTATAGCCTTATGCTGAACATTTTTGTTGCAAACCTGATTGCCATTATACACATAGTTGTTAAGTAATATTTTTAATTATTGAAATATATTGATATTTACAACAATTTAAAAAACTTTAAAAATCATAATTCATTTGTTAAAATTTTTTTTATATTTCAAACCTACTTGAATTTTTTGTAATTTTGTATTTGTATAAAGCCATATAATTTCGACAAGATCATTAAGATATAATGAAAACAACAGTGGGCTTAAAATACAAGCTTACTTTACACCAAGTTCAACAACGAATGAATTTGAAAGGGAATTGCCGTCCCAAATTTGACTTGCAGAATTTATATACGATTTCTGCAATATTCTTATTATTTTATATGAAATACCAAGTCAGAATAGTTTATAAATCATGATGTTTCTGGGTATCGTATCAAAGCACACGAAATATTGACAAAGAAAGCATACGTTCCTCTAACATTCAGAGTATTAAATTATACTCTGTTCAACAAATTAAAAATATTATCAAAAGAAGAATAAGTTTTTCTAAAGCCGGCTTGGCATTTGCTCATTACATTGTTATTTTTGATTTATTTTTTATATTAGCGAAATCGTATTAAAAATTTTTCACAGTGTGTTGATCAATGATAAACCACGATAATTTGTTTGGATCATATTTTTGAAGCAGTGGTGCTATGTTAGATTATCTAAAGCTTGTTAGTATTGTTTCTTATAGAAATATTTTGTTGAAAATTGTTAACAACTCTGCTAAGAAGCATGCTGGAGAATAGTTATAGGGTTCATATTCGTAGCTAATGCCATCCAGTCCTGGAGCTTTGTTTTCTTTTAAGATTTTAAATACTGCTTAAAGTACACAGAATTCAATGGGGGAATCTTACAGACCATCAGTGAAATACGGCATACACCAGCTCATGTTATGTGCGTTTTTATTATTTTGCAGAAAAGTACAAAGTGGAAATAAAAATCTTTTTTATTCAAAATTTCTTTAACCATGCGAACACATGTTTTCAAAGATTTAGACTATAATCATACAAAAAACTCCGAGTTTTTATGCAGAGCAGCTGAAATTTTCCGCATTTTATCTCTGTTAAAAAATCTAAAACTTCTAGCCAAACGTGTGCTACAATAAAACGTATTAACAATATAAGTCTCATTAAATTGCAAAATTATTCATCTAAAAAAATGAAAACAAAAGCAAAGTATAATAAATTTTTTATAATGTACTCCTATAATAAAATTATGATGCCAGTAAAAACATTTCCAGTTGCTTTATATCACATCGAAAATGCTTCTTTACTATGAAATTGTGTAGATATGATATGTAAATTCCTAAATCGTTACAGTAAATAATAACAATAAAAACATGGCCTGAGGAAACCCTGTAGGCTGAAAAGTAATTGTGTTAAATGAAAAGGTAAAAAGTAAAGTAAAATTATTCATTTGCAATGAATAAAAAAAACATTATTTAAAATTCATTATTTATTGCGCCTCCGCTGGCATTCCATATAATAATATAATATTTTATTGTAAATCCTCATTGGAATTACAGTGGTAATGGGGGAAGTTGAAAACTAATCAAATGAAAAAAACTCTTAATAAATTTATAAGTATATTGTAAATCTACTTCTATTGAATGGAGTACTTTTTCAAAGTTTCTGTATATCTTTACCTTAATATAGAAACCCCTTTAGTATTTTTTTTCTTCCTAATCAAGATTTTAACCTCTTTCGATTAGAGACCCTTGCATTTTTTTAAATATGCAGAAAGATCAATTTTGAAAAAAAATGGTTTGAACTATTCTTTTTACCACAGAAGCCCTAGAAAAAATATTCTAATAGTTGATATTCCTAGTCACTAGTATCCACCGTCAAAAGTGGTAAAATCGAATAAAGAACACCGATGAGATGGTGTAGCGACCTCGAAATCGGTACTGATCCGTTCTGCTAGTCTGTTGAATAAATTGTTTCAAATAAAAAGTACTCTCTTTATAAAATAATGAATTCATCCAAAAATAATTTCTTAAATTAAGAAGAAATGGATAAAATCAGATTTAAACTCAAGAAAAAAAAATTTAATTTCAATTAAGAAATTTTGTATAACCAACTTATTAAATGAATGTACTTTAAATTTTAAGGAAAAGAAAAAATATATATTGTACGGCTGAAATTCGCGTCAATTTTTAAAAATTTCAATATTTTTTTACTCCCTTTTTTTGTTCAATTGTAATTAAAAATCGTGTGTTTGGTTTGCTTCAACCAACAACAATGCTTAATAGTTTTCTTAAAAAAATTAGGATAGTCCGCCGCATGTGTTTTTATCGCTTGCTCAACGATGAATGATTTAAAGTATTTAAAAGAGCGTATCAAATGTGTGTAAATTTTTTCCAACAATTGTTGTATGGGACGAGCACCACTGGCTCAGTGGAATTTCTATCACATACATCTTCGCTCTAAGGCCAATGACAATGTAAGTGCGACCCGTCCGAATTCTGTATCTAATTCCTACTTACATTTATACGGCGTTGGCCTAGGGCGTCATACAGATCCAATACTACCGACATTGTAAGCGAAGGTTGGATGGGTCCAATTACTATGGTAATTCGGAGGGCATTAAGATGTACCTGGATGCAATTAGTCTTTAGTAGCAGACATTATATTAATATTAGATGGGTCAAATTCGAATCGATCATAGAATGGGTTTGAACTATTAAATATTTAAATAAAAAAGAAATACCATTGCATTTTTCTTCATATGGTTTTATTATTATTATTATATTTATTTATCACTCTAATTGGTAAAATAATATAATTAATTAGTTTTTTCCAGTTTTTTTTATTATAAGAGAGCTTGTCGAAGTGCCTGGCTTTTATGCATTTTTTAAATAATTTCTAATTTTTTAATTTAAATTTAAATTATGACATTTTTCTTTGGAAGAATAAAATTAAGGCGGATCAAAAAGACCTTGAATTAAAAAGAACGAATTAGAAAAAAATAACGGAAAAAAGACAGCAGAAAACAAACGCAATTCATAATTGAAACTAAAATAATAATATAATAAAATACGGAGCCATCCAAATCAGATGATAGTGTGAAGGCTAGATTTTATTTCATTCCTTTGTTTTTTATTCTTTTCTTCTAGTGTACATCTAATTTTACAATTCGATAGGAAAATACTAATCCAAATCGAATGCAATTTGTATACTGTTCCTATTGACAAATTAATATGCAATGCGATGTACTTCAATTTATAACAACTTACGGACTGCTGGGTGGTTCCTCTTAAACAATCTCATTACTTGGCTTATGATTTTACTTCAACCACTACTTACATAAGTGAATGTACTTGTGTATTTTTAGCAATTGTAGTGGTATAAACTTTATGAGCCTTTTATTTCATTAATACTGAACTGCTTTAAAAAATATATATAGTCGGGTCACGAAAGCTCAACAATGTCTACCATTTGGTTAAAAGAATAAAGAAAATCGGTTGGCAAATAAAGAAGAAAAAGTGATCCAAAAATTTGTCTTTGCCTATTTAGATTTTAAAATTTGATTGCATTAATTCTTTTATAACGATTATTCAATCAGTTTGCTAATTAATATTCATATTAATTAGTCAAAATTTCAATTGAATTTAATATTTATTTATATATTTTTTAAATTTCCTTCACAGTTTAATGGTCTGAATAAACATACAAAAGAAACAACTTATCGAAACATGTTGAAAAAGATTACTGCAATGAGACAAGGCACTGATGTTTGTTGGAGTGAAAGCTGTTGCCAGGATTCTACATAAAACTCTTTTTACGTTAATGACAAATAAAACTTTCAGCCAACTGTGAAGAGAAGGATAATTTTAAACCTTAATACCCGTATATTTTAAATGTAAATATCTTGGTTAATGCAGAGTTCATGTTGATTTTATTTTCGCTTAAGCCGTAATGTTACAGCCTAAAAGGAAATATAAAAAGTAGTTTGTTAAGTTTGTAAACACTTCGACGTATTCTGTAACTTGTGGGAGAGCTTCATACGCGCAAAAATGTAATCATTTTATTGGTCATGATATGATAATTTTTTTTTTGCATTTAAATATGGAAGATAATTAAACTGAATGTATTGAAATGAATAAATAAACATATATGTATCATATTATATTTCCTATTAGTCTCAGGATGTTTGCTATAATATTATTATATAAATAATTTCTTTTGTTAGTTTTAATTTTGTATTTGAATTAACTCTATACCAACCCGCCTCAATTATGTCATATGATGCTTAGGTAATATACTGAATTGTAAGAATAAATTATTTTAAATAAAAATAATATATATTAATCTAATTTATTCAAGCTCTAGGTGAATTTTAAAAAACGTTAACAGAAATTATTTTTTTTAATTGACCAAGAGCTTGAATGTATAAGATTATTATAAAACAAAGAAGGTCGAATAATATATAAGAATAATTTAAAAATAATATATTTCCAGAAATCTTACCTTTCTCATTGCTTCTGCTAAATTTATGGGAACTGAATCTATATAGAACTCTTTCTTATTTTTTTTTATATACATGGACAAATCTAGGTGACTTAACATCGTTATATTTTAGTTTATTTTTCATTTATTTGATGTCATACTGAGTGTTTCCTGTCAAGATTTCAGATTGCTAAGCAAAGTCCATGTAACTTTTTTTACTGCTTGCAGGCATCTAATATTTTGTACCAGGGTGTTCTATTTTTAACACTAAGCTTCAAGGATTTCAACAAAGATGATCGCTAAATCCTATTGGATCCCAAGATTTATGATACCATGTCATGTCATGTCGTGTCATGTCATGTCATGCCGTCAATGCATGGACAGAAAAAAGTCTTCGCTGAATTCGTATTATTTAACTTATAAGAAAATGTGAAATTGGCTTATCGAGACTTTTTTATGAAACACAGGTTTGGATAAGTGATAATTAATTGTGTGTATTTTCAAGTATATTTATTGTGTTTGTTTTTAAGTAAGAACATTTTTTCCTATAGGCTTGTTAAAATATTTCATTAAAATTTAAGACTTTACTTTAATTGATTAAGGTGCTTCGAAGAGAAATTTTTCAGTGTAAATTTAAAGAACGGCAATCAAATAAAAAAGTTTTAACAAAAAAATCTGTTGGAGCATTCGGGTATAATTTTAATTTAAGAAATTGTTCTTTAGGGACCTATTGATTTTTTTTCAACTGTTTAGTACACTCCAAATATTGTGTACGTAAAATTAACTGAAATTGCAATTTGAAATAAATTAAAGTTCACTTAAAAACAGGTCTACTCATTTTTCATTTAAATTGAACCAAAAGTTCATTGCACTTTTAATGTTAAAAAATTAATTGACTTAAGCACGTAAAAATAATAGGGTTTTCCTTTATTTGTGTAGAAGCGGACAACTCAAAAAAATGAAATAAAGCAAGCAAAGAAAAAAAACAGCACTGGAAAACAACGGACAATATTGAATGTAATCGAAAATCCGTATTAATACGCCTTTAGTTTTTTGAATGAATGTTAGAATCAGTTAAAAATAAAATTGCTTACAATTTTAAATGCTTATTCTTTTGGAAATTACTGAACGGGTTACTTTTTGAATAACGTACAGTCCGTTACTGTAATAATATTGTGAGTGTAAAGTATTCATATTTTTTCGCTTGATTGATTGTTTTTTTTTATTTTCAATAAATTTTAATTATTTTGGATAAATCTTGGAAATTAATTATTGAGTGGTGTAATCTACTTCCTATGCGCGTTTCAAAAATATTTACTTAAAGATTTCCTGTTGATGTAATTAGCCCCAGTAAAATGTGCGTTAGAATCTTTTTTTATAACTTGAACATTCTGGTGGATTCATGTTACCACACACGTTAACACATGCAGTTCATACAGGGAGGCTAAAGTTATAAATAATATTTTCATAAACTTTGATTGTTGAGAGGTTTTTAGCTAGTCTATATACATGCATTTCATTGGTGCTAATGCCAAATCATCAGAAGACCTTAAACCATATTTATAAATAATAAATACCACACCATCCATATGATGTCCAGGCGCTTATCCACCTTCCAGGTATTAAAATGTATGTACATGATTTACCACACTCTTTAAAATACTGCAACATACACTTATATGCTGATGACGTTCAAGTTTATGTAAGTAGTCCATTAGAATCTATAAACGAAAACTTAGCAAAGCTTAAAGAAGACGTAAACAAAATTTATCAATGGGCTTCTGCTAACCAGCTATCGCTTAATTCCCAGAAGTCCAAGTGTATGATTATTCAAAAGAAATCTACTAAGTTGAATACAGATATTGCAATTGCATTAAACAGTCTTGTTTCTTCTGCTAAAAATCTAGGAATTGCACTGAATGAATACTTGGGATGGTCAAGTAATGTCAACAGCATAGTAGGAACCTCATATTTTCTGCTACTAGAACTTTGGACTGCACAGTACTTGACACCTTTAAATATACGGACGCTAATCGCAAAAACGTATCTTATGCCAAATTAAAGACTACAACAACATTGTTAGATATGTATTTGGTCTACGAAAATGTGACCGAATATCACCATATTTATACAAGCTATAAGGGATGTCGCTGCAAAGTCTCTTGGATGTTAGAGTCTTGATATTACTGCACAAAATTATACACGAAAAAGAACTATTATATCTTTGTAATCGTGTAGTCTTTGCTCGTTCAAATAGAGGAACAAATGTAGTGCCTTTAAGGCATGGCATCATCGTCTTGTGTCTGAGCACCAGTTCTTTATATATTCTGTCCGTCTTTGGAACCTGCTATCGAATAGCATACAAACAGCCTACAACGCTAGAGAACTTAAAATTCTTTGAACTCAACATTATACTAGTTAAATTTTAATTTATATATTTTACACCTTTATATGAATTACTCGTATATTCGAATGTTCGTTACCTATTTTTATTGCTCATGCTTTGTTAAATATGTATTCTTTAAACAACATTTTTGTAAATTACATATGAATGTCTCTAACATTTTTAGTTCCTTTGCTTTAATATAAAATATAAGTCTTGTAGTATGGGATAGTCAAATATATGAATAACAAAAAATTTATTGATAATATTAATAATAAGACCGTTGAAAACAGTGATTAAGGGCCTTGCTTAATAATAGCAGTTTGTATGAAACACGGAAGACCTAAGTACATCAACATTACTAATTAGTTTAACCTCCTAGAAAAAACTTCAATCTATAAAGTATAACAATTATTGAATAAGTATAAAATTTACTGAATAAATATAAATATTAGCAAAATAATAATTAGAGCAAAAGCTTGTTACAAGTAAAATTTAGAATAAAAACTCGATTTTATTTATTTTGTTTCGGACCACAAGCCGAAATGTGCACAAACATGTACCCACAACAAAATAATATATTTAAATTTATCTGAAAGTTAAAAACAACCTTTACATGTGCTGCTGTTATCAAGAAACGCAATCGGAAAAAAATACAAAACGGTCTGTATCGTCGAAGTTGTAAAAAGTCATGGTTAAAACCCACCAAAGGTATTTTGTTTATGTAAGCCAGTGATTCCCATAGTGGGGTGTATCGAACTTCAGGCAGCAAAAACTTATTAGAAATTCAAGAGATGTAAATATGATAAATTCAAGAATTCTGTATAATTTAAATTTATTTAATTTAAATTTGATATGAATTGGCGCTTTTAAATAAATAATTACAACGAAATCATGACAAACAAATACTGTCACAATGGATTAGAATAATATTTTCTTTCAGTTTTTAGTAAACTGAAAACAATCGTAGAAGGTTTGCGAGCCTCTGACGTAAACAAATATTTTTTTTTGTTAAAGAGACGTGACGTTTTATAGTCCTGATAAATACGTGTAAGCTACATGTTAAAAACATTTTCCATAGCAGCAACAATATAATAAGTAAATTTATGATAATTTTGTTGCTTCCTGAGAAAGGATAGAACAATTTTTTTTAAACTTTAACATTGACATTAAAAAGGGAATTTTTGGCAACGTGTAGAAATTAAAATGTCAACCAGGTATAATTTTATTTAAATGAAATTGAAATTAAAGAAAGCAGCTGGGAAAATTGGCAATATATACAAATGTAATGCACAGATAATCGAGCGGTTAGTGATCTACAGTGGAATCTCTGTAAAATCAAGGCTGTTATTTCATTTAATTTGTTTTACATATTCTCAAAATGAATGGTTAAATTTATTTAAACACATTTTGTTCTTAGGGGATTTAGTCTGCGGGGCACTGGACGGTCGGCAGACATGTTACGAGTAGCAGCATAGGCCTGCCCCATAATTAGTTCTGCCAAAGTTGTCGAAAAGAAAGAAAAGAAGAGATAATCTTCCACTTTCTTTGCGAATGTCCAGCTTTGCATTTCTCAGGATACAAGTTTTTAGGCAATCATGTACTAGAAAACTTTCAGATTTATCAGAAATTGAGCTGAGTGGAGTTATCAGATATCTCAATGCGACGCGTTGGATCTAGTACCAATCACCGCACAGTGGTACCAATTAGAAAAAAAGGTAATAAATCTGTATCTTTGAAACTTGCGATCCGTTTATAAAACAATGTACATATGTAAGAATCATAGAGGAAAACTCAAGCTTTGAGAATTTTCTAATTTAAAGCATCCTATTACGGTGGGTTTAAGGGTGTCAAATTTGACTACCTCGGGCATATAAAACTTTGTTGGCTTCATAGCTTTTACAAATATTATTTAGTTTTAACAAATTTATGCTTTATATAAAGATAATAATAGATAATGTATTTTACATTTTGATTTATAAAAATTTCTTAATAATTTATAAATATTGATTTTTCGGCTTGACTTTGCTCGGAATGTTGTCAATATCTCCGGTAATAGCAAAGATAATATTAAAAAGAAAATATTATATAATTTTTAATACAATTTCTGAAAATATGCAGAAAAAATTTTTATTTAATATCAATTCTTGTAGTCGTGGAAAAAATCAAAAAAAATGTTTTTAAATTAGAGAGAAAAATGGCTAAATTTTGACAAATTATTGTCAAAATTCGATGTTTTCCTAAAATATTTTGCAAAACAAACAATTTTCCTTTTCAATATTTAAAAAAATAGACTTCAGAAAATACGGCAGTAGAAATTTAAAGTCGATAAAAGCATGTACGCTATATCCAGCATTTGACGAATATGGAGAATTTTTTAACGAAATTCTAAATTAATCGCTTAAGAAAAAAAAACGTCCATCGAGTTTTAACTTTTTTTATAAATTACATTAGATATATTTAATATAATAGATCTAAATCTAATTAAAAAATCCTTAAAGCTTAGGTCCTCCTCTAAGATTCATACATACATTGTAATCAGATCGCAAGTTTGAAAGATATAGATTTACTACCTCTTTTTTCTAATTGGCACCACTACGCACCGTATCCGAGTACTTAGACACGGTTCTACATAGATTGACACCGACGAGTGGAGTGGTGTGTTTTTAAAAAAAGAATCATCTAGATTCTATTTGAATGCCTACGTGTAGGGGCAGCCACGCAAATCAACCAACCAATCAACCAGTCTGCCATAGTCTAGAAATAACTCAAAATAACTCATAGAATGAAAACATTTATAGATGTGAGAAGGACGAACAAGCTGTGATTAAGCAGTTGAAGGCATTTTTGGAATATTACAGCATATCAGAGAAAATTGTTGCCTCAGAATACAACACAATAAAAAAGTTTTAAGAATCTTGAGTACTTTCTAAAATATTCGCATGATAACGCAGTACAACACATGATTTTGAGACTCAATTCTGAGAATTGCATGTGAAAGTAGCTCCAAAAATAAGAACTTCTGCTTCATTCGTTTTCTCGAGTTGGCTGCATTAATAATTTAATGGTCATACGAATTTTTTTGTTTAAGGTGAATTTTTATCACTTTTTCTATAATTTAACACGGTTATAATTCAGTACACCGTACGAATACGTGTTATTTTCCATATTGAAATATTCAATGTTCTTTTGGTTTTAAAATGAAAATTAATTGATTAATGCAGCCAACTTTACAAAACGAATGATGCAGTTGCATGATGCATTTTCGGGGCTACTTTCACGTGCAATTCTCAGAATTAAGTCCCAATTCAATGAGCTGAAAAATGTTTTACTGTGCAATCATATATAATTTTCTTTTAAAAACAATTCCTTTTTAACCCTGCGATTAAATTAAAAAAAACTTTAAGACTCTTATGAAAATTCAAATTAAAATTAAAAAGGCAACGAAAATTAAATCTGCAGAAAAATGCCAACAGCTAAAAGGAAAGTCACATGCACGCCAAAACACTTATAAAAGATAATATTAAAACGGACATTCAAATGGCCAGTACTATTGTAAACATTTCACAAACTCGAGTACAATATAGTTTCTTAAGTGGAAATCTGGTTGGACATTTTTTTTGCATACTTTTACTTGTACATGTTCGCAAGATTTTAAAAGACTTTTGTTATGTTTTCTAAGCTCGACTACATGTGAAAGTATTTTTTTATTCAATTTAAATTCAATAGTGTGCACTTTAGAATACAAATGAGAAAAGTTTAGTTTATTTATGAAAATGATTGTAAGAAACTTTGCCATTTATATTTTAGCTAAGCAAGATCTTTTTATATAAAGACAGATATATGAAACTATAGAAAAAAATAATTTTTCGTTAGTTATTGTTTTTTATATTTTTTTGAAAAATCAATACTTTGGGGTTGACCCACTTTACACTTACAGTGTAATGTGCTGGAATTATGAAAATAGAATATAGGAGGGAGGATACGAATAGTGCTTGTGAACGCTCTATTCGAGTTTTCCTCTTTGGATGTGACAGGAAAGATTCCTCTAACAAATTTATTTTATATACTAACTGTGAGAGAAAAAAAAATATTCTCTCTGTAATTCTTAATGTGATTAACTGCCGATCAGCTCATTATGGATGAGCCCTAAATGAAAAGCATGCGGTATGCAAAATGCAAATTTTGAGTAACAGTAACAAAATTTCCGACAAAATAGTGAAACAGACACCTTCTAAGGTTGATGATCCATTCCCCTCCCCTACGCAGTCGTCCAACTTTATAATAGTCTTTAAGGCCGTTTTCAGTTGGAGTATTAGAAGATCAGATGGTGTGAAGTAAGTTTTATACTGTCTCACTAATCGAATCACTTAAATGCTGCTTTGAAAGTGCGACATGTATATCGAATTTTACACTGGATTTTAATGCTAAGATCATCAAGAGTTTCTGATTCCTTAATATCTACACAATCCCTAAATACACATCAAGCAGGTTGATCATAAGCATGCAGTACTGGGCTCAAGATTAGAAAGCCGGTTTAAATATGACGGGTGTTCAAAGGAGTCTCATCACTCTTTAAAACAACTTTTTATTCAATTTGGCTTAACACAGTTAATCATGTATTTAATTAATAATTGGGAGTCCCCCCCAGCCCCTCCATTCATTGTGAATTGGTAATTTTTAACTTGTGAATTCGCCGTGTTCGTTCGCCGCATGGGGCTCCTGCCCTATTAGTCATATTCTTTGTTTTTAAATATTGATGTTGAAGAGCGTCAGCGGTATGTGCGCATGCAATGTCTACAGAAAATGTGGATGGCCACACCACACGATCCTGCACAAATCTTCAAGCGAAACCCCAACTACTCCCAGCAACCAGCATGAAAATATGAGACGGAATACTGCTGAAGAGCCGCACGCTCGAAGAGCACGAGTAAAAGACTATCTGGGCCCATACCGTCGTCCAGTCCAAAGATCAGGTGCAGATCATGACCGCAACAGAGCCGCATTAATTTAGCCGGCTTCAAATCCGAGTCGAACGAGCTTTTGAACGTGTAGCAAAAACTATTTAAATTTTTTTTCCTTCCACTACGAGGCCGCATGATGTTCAAACGAGTTTCACTACTTTAAACAACCAAGACAAAAGTTTTTTTTAATTAATGTGGCTTAAGTCAATTTGTTTAATAATTGTGAATTTCCGCCACTGAATTTTCCTTGCAACTTCGCCGCGTTTGTTGGCTTCATATTTCCTTTGACTTTTAGTTAAGGCGAATTCATAACAGGTGAACTTGATAGCGCAGCTGATAACTTTTTTTTTAGTTTTTCCAAGGCGTATTAGAGTTGGATGTCAAATTTTATTCATTTCTTTCGTTTACATTCATTATTAAATTAAATTTATACAACATCATACACATTTTTAAATTTAATTTTTGTTCATATAATACGTGTAGAAAACTAATTTCATATTCAAAGAATCTTCCATTTACTTTCGATATCATGCGATTGCCTGGATGCCTCCAATTCAGCACCCACAATACAGGACATCAAAGCATTTGCACTTTGTTCCTCGCCAGCTTTATAAATATAACCTTCATCGCTTTATCTTAAAAAAAATACATGCGAACATGTTAGTGAACTTTATTAAAAAGCTGATCCAGGGAAATTTATTTAAAGCCACAGTCGTCTGCCTTCATGCGACATAAAACCCGAGCTGGTATAGCACAAGTCCCACAGCACATACCTTCACCGAAAAACAATTTCTCCTGAAAATTATAAAACAAGTATAATTTTACGTAACCTCTCGGAAGCAAAACGGTGTTCAATGGAATTGTAATGTATACTTACAGCCGTGGAAATTGAGCAGCGGAACTTTAAAACATTTCCACATAGATTTCTTCAACAATAACAATATTTGTTAAAGTTATTATTATAGACTAATCGCGATATCTCAAAGGATTGCAAAAAACAACCCTTAACAAACCAGACTTTTTAAAATAATAATTTTAATTTATTTTTATATTTTTTCGCCTTAATCAATTGGCGTTGCTTTTAGTCATTCATTTCGTTTATTACCACGAGAGACAGAGAGAGAGAGACAGAGAGAAAAGACTTCCTGCGGCTCCAACCCCTTTTTCGGATATTCTTTGAATAAGTATATACACGTTTTCTTTAAATAAACTATGCAAGTACGGATATATCGATGCTTTACAGAAAACTCGTATCTCAATAAATGCGTTTCATATTTAAACTTAAAAAGATTCATTTATTATTACTACTAATATACATAGATGTAATCAATTCATAAATAATCGTATTTGAACTTTTACCCAAACACCGAAGTATAAAAAGATGAACCGTTTTTCTTTTCTCTCCTGAAAAGTTGTATCGATATTGAATTTGGAAAAGAAAAGAAATCATACACCTCCCTATGTTTTCCTTACGTCTAAATCAATCCTCGAAAAGCCGCAGGTCTTTTACATATTTCCTCAACTCATTTATTTATAATGTGTACATCTACGTAAATACAACGGAACAAATAAAAATTCGATTAAAGTGTAAAATTTCTGTTGCATTTTTATCCTGTCATTGAGTGTTATCCCAGAGTTACACCGGTTGAATTTTCCCAATTCATTTGTTTATTTACTTTATCTAGTTCAATTCATTACTTTCCATGAAAAGTAATCATGCTATTGAAACCTGCATTTGTATTAATGGCTTAGAAAAATACATTTTCCAATAAAATTTATTTACTAGAAATGTTTTTATTTAATACTACATTTGGCGATTGGTTAAACAATTTTTATGCATTTTAATTGCAATTTAATCATGGCTTAAATAAATATGTACACACACACATACACAAAGTAAAATCTAAAAAATATATGTAAACCCGCAATCAGTTAAATAAACATTTATCTACATTCATTTCATTAAATGTTTTGTGAGTAAAAAAAACTGCGCGAAAAACAGTTTTACAAATCAAAAATACATCATAGAGCTTCTATAGTAAACAACATTTTTAGAGCCAAAATTTTATTAACATTTATTTGGATTCTCTGAAAGGCTTATAGTTCTAAAAAAATATTCGAGTGGTAAATATTGCAGCAAAAGAGCTGGGCTGCTCTTGCAACACCATTAAGACGCCTCAATCAATGGTTTTGTGCTTTCCTGCTGAAATTCTACTAAACATTTAAAGTTATTTTGGGAAAATTTTATTTAATTTTTGTCAGAATGGTGGTATAGTAGCACAACCAAATTAAATTAATTTCGTTGAAATTGTTAAACAAACTGTAGAATGCTTTTAGTATTTTTTAAGCAAATTTTAAATATTCAAAGCACGTTAGTGGCTTTCATACGAATGAAAGTTTTCTTCTACAAGGTGTTTTTATGAGGCTTGTTAAACTTTTTGAGTTTTTTTTGTTATTTGTTTTCTTGATTTTGTTTTAAAGTTGAAAGTTTTATCTATGGTTTTTATTCGAAAATGCAAGTATTTGCACAAAAATGATTTTATTCAAACCAACAAAATTTAAAATATTTTTCTAGTATTTGAATGTTTTCGCTACGCACTGCGTAAGTATTCATAGTGTCTCTTCTGTTTGGGCTGCGTGGGAATCTATAAACCTCACTCTCTTTTTACTATTTGGAATAACTAGCGTTTGGTCCTCCACAGTACATAGTAACTGGCGGCAGCGCAACTAGGCCTACGAGTACTATCTGCTTAAAACGCTCGTCTAATGTAAAGAATTGGTAAATCAGTGTATTATGTGGAATGTGGTTGGAAGGATAAGGTAGCACCAATCGGGGGAAACAAGGCTTATTTGCAGATCGCAACTCGCTTATAGACCCAAAGTCGTAAGCTTCATAGTAGTTGTAGTTAAAGCATCGCAAGCCCCGGCAGCAACTATCTGACTCGAAGGACCATAATTAAGTTTCGCTCGACAATTGCCCTTATTGTTTCTGTCTCGAAAAATCTGATTAGATTCTGGTGAACTGTAATTATATCCGCCACAGTTTCTATGACAATTCATAATATATTTTCTCAAAACCTAAACATGATCGCCTTTCACTAATACAGCCAAACTTTCGCATATTTTAAATTTAATTTTCTAACATGTAATTGTTTCAAAATTTCTCATTTATTTCTAGCAAGATTTTTTATTCAACACCAGCTTCTTAGCAAAACACTTGCAAATATTTTACGAAACTTTACGTTCAGAAAAAAAAACTTTGTTAAAAATATTTTAATTTGCCAAAGAATGTTGGCGGAAATCATGAAATATTCTTTTTCACTCTATTTCAGTATACATATTTCATTTTGAGTTTTTGTATTTTTTCTGCATTTCATACTTTTTACATTTCGATGCATTAATGCAGGTTTACTTAAGTAATTTTCGCAAGAAAAACTTTTTTTGTGAAGCATTTTCCTACAACAGTGAGTGTACTTCATCATCATGTTGTGGCGCAGCTAAAAAAACTTAAAGTAGGGAAAAAATAATTGATATGATAAACGTTAGTTTGAAGAGGTTAAAACTTTTAAATATATATTTGCTTTCTACACGAAAAGTTTTTCGAAAAATTAAACATAAAATGTTGAAAACACACAAAATAAAAAAATTTTAAAGTAAAATATTGCTGAGTAAATAGTTTTGAGTGGAAGCGTTAGGAGAAGATGTAATAATTTTTTGTTTAAATGATTTAATTTAAATAGAAAAAAAGAAATATATAAAACAATAAAAAAGTAAATAATATGAAATTTTTTATTTCACGCTCTTTTTGACATTCTGACAGTGAGAGGATTTCAACTTTAGCAAATTAATATACTTTTTGTATTTTTACGCATGTGGTTCTTTCTACATCTTCTCGTTTGGGCATTTAAAGTTTTTGAGTTTGGCAAAGTTTTCAAAGTTCAACAATACATGCCCTGCTAATGTCCGGCAGTAATACGCTCCAGAGTAAACTGCCTGGGAGATCATTACTATCAAGATCTTAGGGAAATCTCTGGAATTGGACTAATGAGGCTCTTAGTATTCGTTAAGAGAGTGTGGAGTATTCTAGGTATCTTAACATTAAACTTATCTTTTCATTTACGGGTTATCGTTCATCATGGTAGCGCTAAGTATCAACATGGTCTATGCGATGTCTTTATGACCGGCCAATATGACCTAACAATAGATGCAAAATATTCTTATTACATGATAGAGCTGCTCATAACATAAACGTTGAAAATGCATTCCATATTTATCATCAAAATTTAGTAAAAAATATAGCTTTACCAGTTCCCAATCGGTTATTACTGTTTTTAAAATAAATTTAAAAAGAAATGAAAATTCAAACAAATTGTTAAAAAAAAATAATAATAATAAATGCCAAGGTGTTATTATTCGCATCGTTTCTATAGAAGATTAGTGTACATAATTTTTTATATTCAGAAAGCTTAAAGGCAGAATTAGTGTTACTTTTTCGTTCTGTTTTGTTGTGGACTATTCTGAAGAAAATAGAATATAGCTTTAAGTGATAGCCAAGAGTTTGCGTATATCAGTTTTTTGTATTGTGAAATATTACAAATTTTGTAATAAAAGTCAGAAAATATAATTTTAATTCAAATTTTTAAAGATATACATATATATATATATTTTTTTTTTCAAATAATAAATATTTTGAAAACATTTACAAATTTCATTCCTACAATTACATCGTACACATCCGAAAGTTCAGACATAGAACAAGTAGGTAAGAAATATTTTCTACAGAAAAGAACGGCACAGAACGGTAACGAAAAGTAAAAGCTTATGAGGCCTTAAGTTGTTATTCCTTCAAAACTAATCAAAAATAAGAATCGTTGGAAAAATGTTTTAGTTAAAACTTTTTTAGTCCGTAAAGCCTTGAATAATCATTTTCTTATTGATGACTTCATATTTTAAAAACTACAAACTTAGTTGTCTTAAATTCAGTTGATGCAAATTCATGCATTAAAAAAATATATTAAATGAATGAATAGTTTCTAGCTGAAGGTTTGGTATGCTTACTACACATAAGTTAGCTTAATGTAGAAAAAATGAAATTTTAAATTGGGATTCTAAGGTTTTCTTGTGCATTTGGAAGTGTAATGCCAGAAAAGATTGATAGGGTGGTTTGAAATAAACTTGAGATACATTATTTTTATATTAAACCAACGATATGCTTTGTCAAATAACACTGCACAACAAAATCTGATTTATTTCAAAACAACCAGGTCCTAACAACTGTTTCTGGTAGAGGGATCCAAGAAAAAAATGTTCGAGTATCGGCATATTACGCGTTTACATTTAAATATTGTTTTGGGGGAGTTACAGTTCCCACTTATTTGTAAATGCATTGTTATAGTGAAACGGCATAGGACATATTGTAATCGTCATATTTTACGAAGAACACTTTAGTGAAACATGCTCACCTTCCAAATCTTCACTCGATGGGTCTTTGAGGGGACTCTAATGCCTTAAAAAATATTTGGCTTAAAAATAAAACAAGAATTAGTTGTGAACGCCGATACATGTATATTTTTTGTTGGTCCCCTCTACCAGAGTCAGTCTGTAGACCTTGTTATTTTTTTTAGTTATTCAGTGTAATTCAGAAAAATATATACGGAGATGACAATAATACAAATTGTATTGCCGCCTGAAGTATAATTCGAACCGAAAAAAGAAGGGAGAACACTGATAATGGAGGCGTCCTCTACAAACAATTTTTTCTGTTCTGCCTGCGTAGGTTGGAATTGATTGAAACTAATTTTTCCTTTGGTCTTTAGAGTATAGTGTAATGTATAATTTCTTCTGACCAAAATAACGTTACGAATTTTATTCCAATATCAGTTTCTTTGGATCTAAAAAATACAATGGAACTCAGTTTTAACAGGTTGGACTCTGCTTTAGTGTTGTCAGTTTGCTTGTAATTTTCTTAATGAAACTTGTTTAAAAAATTCAATTTATTGATTTCAAACAATGACTTCAATCTTCATATAATATATTTCAGTTAAACATTTTTAAATTATTATATCTATATATTTTTCATTTAATATCAACTGCATTTCATATTCTATGTTTCTTCAAATTAAATGAGTTTGATGGGGCTTTTCTGATATGAATGTGGTCAAGTAAACCTATCCTACTCATGAGAGGGTTATTGTTTTATCTTTGAAGCACAAGTTAATTTCGAAGTATATTTATTAAGTAGCATTACACTTAATGCGATGGCGTATAAGTGATACAATTAATTGATGCAGTTACGCTAATGTGTATTTGGGTATGTGTGTATGTATGTGTGTGTGTGTGTGTATGCTAACCAAATATAAATTCAGTAATAAGTTATGGCGGTGATGATAGTTAACAGCAGCAGCAATTTAAGGCCTTAACTACTTAGAGCTTTTCAGGGGAATTCTCCTTCATTACATTTGACTTAAATATTTATTTGAATTCTTTTTAGAATTTTCGGAGAGATTAGTTTATACAAAAATATTGTATAAAAAGGTTTTAAAAAGCAGAGATTATCAAGTTGCTCATTCGGATTATAAAGAAAAAACTTTTCAGTGTTCGTTATGACTTCTCTGTAACATGAAGCGAATAGACTCGGCTTTTTTGCAAGTTTTTCGGAAGAGCTCCAGCTTGGAGATATTTAGCAAACAGAAAATATACAAAAGTTCATAGCTTACTCTATAGATTTTAAGCACTTAAATGCTTTTATGTATCATGTTTTCTATCCTACAGTGTCAGTATAAGTTTCCCTTGAAGGGGAGACAGTAAGGACGTTCTTTAAACAATTAAATTATTTTTTTCTATGAAACACATTATGATTCACTTATAATCAATTTTTTATGGAGGTGCTCGTAGACTAATGAAAAGTGTAGTATGATGTTGGTCGGGGTGTCACAGGTTCGATTCTTCTCTACACTCTAAAAGTTTGTGCAGACAGGCTCAAAAAGCTGCGCAATTTAGAATCGTCTTAAAATAAAAATATTCCTAGAATTTTATCCACAAATATAAAATATATATATTGAGGACTTGACGTGGCAAGATTTCATCTTATCATTGAATTTTATAATATAATATAATAAAAATTAAATTATTATCAAAAACTCTTGCTTGTTGAGTGTACATGCATTTCATTGGTGCTAATGCCAAATCATCAGTAGACCTTAAGTCATATTTTTGAAAAGTTTTAAACCTCTTAATTTATACAAAAAGCATAAATAAGCATAGTAGTGTTTAGACTTTTGTAATTTTTGAAATTCCCATTGGTTTTTTTTAAATTTTTGTATACGATAAGAGGTTGGAAACTTTTCAAAAATAAAAAGTTTTTGAAGATCTTTGAACAAAGATATCGATGCAATCTCGATTAATAAATTTAAAACAAAATTAAAATATTATTGTTATTTTACGATTATTATTTTTTTCGTCAGAAATATTTGTAATTTTCTGATTTTTATTTTGTATTTTTTTTTTTGGCAGAAATAAAATTTCATTTGTGACTTTTATTTACATATTTTAGGATAAACTAAAACAGTTTTCTTACTTATATTTTCCTTAAGCAATTTATTGGTTAAAAATATAATGAAAACACAAAAAAGTACTTCAAATTCGTATATATGCCTGATGAAAAATTATTAGAATTAAGTTTTACAACCATAATTAATTCCAAATTCTCATCAAACATATTATATCGCAAGTCTCCAAGCATCAATCGTAATGCCGGGAATGATCTTTCGACACTTACTAGTGTCAAGGATACTGAATGTACAATTAAGGCGAGTTTTCGTAGCTATGATTGTACATGTTCCAATACTCAATCAGGTCGTCCTTCATGTCAACTCGTTTTTCTTTGTAGATTTCGATTTAATAAAAAGTTTTGCGTACATATATTGTCATTAATTTAATATTCATCATCATCATCATCATCGCTACTATCAGACAAATTAGAAACTTCCATTTCACGTAAACCAATTCTGAATTACGAGGGTGAACTTTGCATACTGCTTCCATCAATTACAAGCTCTTCAGTTTGCTTCGTTGGGCTCCCCAAAGCTTCTCAATTTTCCCAGGTTTTTTTATCAAAAGTTTTATCAATATAAAGGAAAACAAAAATATTTAGGAAATGAATATGTTTGAAGTAGATGTGTGATCGCGGGTTGCTTTTCACTGCACTTCACATGGAAATAAGAGTTAATCTCAATCACTAAAACTCAAGCTCACGATAAAATACATAAGTAAAACTGTGATGTGATGTTTGTTGTAGACTGACTACAATAAGCAATTATTAGTAATGGTAAATATTAAAATCGTAATTATTACTTTCATTCAAATTTAATTAAATTAATTGCTTAGGTTACAATTATTTCCGTTTCACAAAAAAAAAAAATATAAAATACAGCAATGATTTCTGAAAAAAAAAATTAAATCAGAAACTGACAATTATTTCTGACAAAAATAAAATTTTAAAATCCCAAAATGATAATTGCGTTTGCTAAAAAAAATTCAAATCAAAATATTTAAAAAGCATATGATTTTCAGAAAATATTGCGAAAAATTATCGAAATAATGTGCTTGAATTATCTCTCCGATATTTCCTTATGATTGTTTTTTACCTTTGAAAATTCAAGATTAATTATTATTTTCGGTCCCTGCTCTTTATTTGATTTTTAATTAAATTTAACTAAACTAGAATTATGGAATTTCGGTATGAGTTTGTTAATATTAAATTTTTCAATAAATGTATACAATCAGAATAATTTGTTTAAAATTTCAACGTACATTGAAGGATAAGATCTTGATAACTTGAAACTTGACTATCATTGTCTTTTTATTGATTCGAAAAGTTATTATAGTTTTATAAAATTAATTAAGTTGAGATGTTTTAAAGCAGGAAACTACAATCGCACATTATATGAATTTTCGGGTATGAAATGCGTCTAGTAGATAATTTATCAGATAAACGAGGCCTTATGGCAGCCCCAACTTATCATTCAATTAGCCCTTAATTTAAATTATATATTTATATTTCGCGTATGGTTGTGAACGATTACCTCTTAAAGTACTGGCTGCTTTGCCACTTGCAAATTTTAGATATTTAACAAATAAAGCGAATATAATTTTTATCAGGAATTATAAGAAACTCTCAGCGGCAATTGTGGTGAAAACTAATTTTAATTAGAGTTGGATTAAAAGACCACGCTTCAGCGAATACTGAGAAACACACAATACCACGAATGCTACACATAGCGGTTTTGTCATTCTGCTTCACTGGGGTGAAGCAATTTCTTAGTTTTAGCCCTCGAATTATTATTATTATTATTATTATTATTATTATTATTATTATTATTATTATGATCATAAAAATACATACTTATTTAGCTAAACGCATGATGTTTTTCATTAGTGTACAAGCAGTTATCATATTAAAAAAACTTTTAAAATATATAAATCTCGATTAATAAATTTTAAAAAAATATATTAAAAGAGTTAAAAAAAATTCTGCAAGATGGCAACTATAGCTTTAGTTGATTATAATTTTATAAATAATAACATTTATTTTTACACTTTATTTTTAACTGATTCAAACATAAACTAATACACACATTGAAGTGTCATAAGCTTTCTATTGAAGCAACAATATTCTATTGTATTAGTTTGAAAACCAATTTAAAAACAAAACTTTAGAAAAATTTTGTTTTTGCTGTTGTTTAAACTATTAAATTTATGACCCTAAATTGTGTGCACAAACTACATGCAAATAAAACAGTAAATCCATAAAATGTCATAAAGACCATGAGCATAATACGAACTCTTTCCAATGCAACATTATCAAATAAATATGAGCAAAATCGAAAACTAAAAACTATACGAAATTGACTGCTATTTTCTAAAGTTTATTTTATACATAATTCGAAGTGTAAATTCAGGTGAATGGAAAAGTTTTTTTTCCCATCGACCACAAACAAAACCAACAAAGTGAACAAAAGCGAAAACATAAACTAACACTTAAATGGTTCATAAGTCAATTGATAAAGTTTGAACTTTAGTTTGGATGTTTTGGCAGCCTGTTCCAAGTATGAACAATTTTTAAAATTCTATTTAAAGCGATGATGAGGAGAAAGTTCTTAAATGCAGGTGATGTATGCAAAAAAAAAAAAAAATATTTTAAGTGTAAAAGTTTTAATTAATTTTTTTTTATCATTCTTCCTTTTAATCGAAAAGGATATTAGAAGCTCATTATTGTGTTTTTATAATTTTTACGATAGTTAATTGAAACCTCATACTTCAAATGCCCTCATTTGTTGCAATACCCAAATATTAATAAAAACTCTTAACTTAAGCTTTTAGAATGCTAAGAAAGGCTTAACTGGAAAGCTTACAATTTAATTTTGAGCAACGCAATAGAAATAACAATTATTTAGATAATTTAGGATGAGTATTAAAGTTTTTTCTCATCATCTAAAACTACGTCTGGATAAGTATTGAAAAAAAATAATTTTTCATATAAAAAAAAACTGAAAAGTTCGCACAAACTTAAATTTGCAACAATTAAAAATAAACAAGAATAAAATTCTAGAAATTCATATTTAAATTACAAACAATGATATTCGTGTATAAATGAAATAAAAATCTGTTATTTGCACTAATGGTTCGTTTCGACGGTGGTGGTGAGCGTGAATTTTTAATATTTTGATTTTTTTATTCGGGGTTTTTGTTTTTGCTTTGTGCAGCAAGAAGGACATTGGTAGAGATTCGCAAATGACAATTTATAGCTGGTTTTTACAATTTCCACAATTTTAAATCCACAAGGAAATACATGCGGTTGTCAGATGCAAAACGAGAAAACGCAAAGTTAAACACATACTCGTCCGTACCAACCGTATAAGGACATACACACGCATACATAAATTTATAGAAATGTATGTGTATATCAATATAACTGCAAAAATAGCGGGTTAAATTTGTAGTTAACCAAGAATCTGAATATATATAGAAGTATTACGGTGGTGCTGTTTGGTTTCTAAAATATGTATGTTAAAGTTAGAAATTTTAAATAAATTTATTTTTCTCGATAGAATCAAAATTGCATTGGAATGAAAAAGAAATGGAGGAAAGAGCATAGCTTCGCATGCAAACGACGGTGTCTCTGGCAATGACAATGTGAAATTGTGGAGGTCTAAAGCCATACATGAGAAAGCTTATAAATAGTGTAGTGCACTCTCAACTACTTAACGCGGCTCCGATATTCACCATGGAAATGCAGAAGCAACAGAGGCTAAGTGCACTTCGAATCATATCGGTATATCGCACGGTGCCTACAAGTGAAGCATTAGTTCTAGTGGAACTACCACCACTTTTGGGGAAACAAAACGTATATAATATGAACCATACAGCCTGATGGAACAAAAACATTCTTAAAGTAAAGGAAAATGCAAGATGAACCTTAATAATAGAACGGCAAGATCGTTGGAACATGGATGAAAGATGAATGGAAGATGGCCATATAATGTAATCACGGAGACAAGAGTATGGATAGAGAGAAGACATGGTAACATGGGATAATTTCTCACACAGGTGAACTGGTACTTACACAGATTTAAGCTCCGAGATGCTGGCAACTGTGAGACTTGCAAATCTCTCGTGAAACACGCAAACCACATAGTTTTCTAATTGGTGGCAAGAATTTTATGGTGAACTGGAAACAACATTAACACCGAAAAAATGGTGAGTAAAATGTTAAGGTCTGAGAGATTGTGGATGTGCTATGAGCATTTCATAATCTCCTACCCTCGCGACAGCAGGGATGAAGTAGGACTCGCACAGGAAATAAACTCCCATCTTGATGAAATGCTGTCTCAGTTCCGCGGGAATGGGTGGGGTGAACGGGAGGCCACTATTGATATTTATAATATTACGTCCATACAAAAATTAGACTACGACTAGACTATGACTAAACTATGACTAGACTATGACTAGACCATACTACTATCCTAGGATATGTCTAGGCAATTGGTGTACTATTGGTTTTCTATGATTATACGCAGGTGTGTGCAGATTATGATATTAGGTATCTGTGACAAAACTAAGACTATAATTAGATAGTTATAACGATATATGTATACGGCCCTTTGTGTCACTTTAAATCAAATATTTATGTACAATTCAAAACACATTCACATCAGCTAGTCCCATCCGATTTCGCCTTAAAAATATGAAGAGATGTGCTAAAACCGGTAGACTAATGAGAAAATTTAAAAAAATAAAAATAAAAAAATGTCTTAGTAAAATGTGGATATAAAAATAAAAATGAATTAAGTCAGTTTTTTGGGCACGCAGGGGGCAAAAGTAGCAGATGCAACACTAGCCCCTTATTTTCCCCATGCAATTTTTACGGCCCCACAAATGATGTGCATTGGTGTAGGCGTACTTGCAGCATAGACTAAAGCTTTGTGTCTGCAGATCAAAGTTTAGCTACAGCCTTTTGCACCTCGCGACGGTTACAGCTACTGCCCCTATGTCTTCGCTTGCTGGTATAAATACCACGGGAAACTTTTTTCATGACACATCTGTAAGTCGCAACAGTCCACCACCTGCCGCCATAGTTATATCACCAGCACTAGTTGCATGCAGCTAGTCCTGCCAAGTGATATTAATACAGGGTTATGCGATTGAAATATTCCCAACTGCAATTATTATATGCATTACATACCTCTTCAATCCCAACAACTACCTAATAAACACTCAGGGTATTGGTGGCTCTCCACTTTCCACGAGATTCTTCAGTTGCTACTATTAGTGGTACTCTCAGGTTATAAGTACTGCCTAAACGCTATAGTCGGCTGGTATTAATAATCAACACTAAATAAATAATTTACAAAATATATGTCAATGTAAGAAGTTTTTTGACAACAAACATGTATGGAATTTAAATTATAAAATCTTTTTAGTATAGGAATATTTTTTTCTATTAATATCGTGCGTAAGGCAGATCCACAACAGGTGGATTCGAATCCGAATTTGAAATATGTAAAAAATAAAAATATCTTTTAAAAAACTGTGGAAATAGGAAGTATTTCGGATGCGACAGTTCGAACCGTATCTGCAAAGGCGCAAATTGTGCAAAATGTGTTACCAATAAATGACGCCAGCTTGTTGGACACACAGGTGGCAGAAGCAGCAGTTGCAGCTCCAGATGATTATACATACATGAACATTTTTTTCTTTCTTTTTTCTTTTAAAAAACAAACAAAATAATTTTAAAAATGTTGGCAGGCAAAATTCAAGTGAATTCAGTCAGCTGATCCCTCGTCTTGATCGTGCGCTTATGAAAACAAACAAAATAATGTAAAAAATGTTGACATCCGAAATACAAGCGAATTCAGTCACCTGATCTCTCGAGGCCGCCTGTTGGGAATTCGCCTTGATGCAATTTTTAATTTTGTTGGGTCGACAAAAACGCACTTGATTTTAAAGACTTCTATCGAACCTTAACAAGCGATAACTGTATGTAGCTGCAGGTTCGTTGTGCCAGAGTTAAGGTCTTTTTTTTGCAAAAATAAATGCCACACTAATCTGCATGTGCATAACTCTCTGTTTGTCAGTATAATAAGTACTAAAGAAACTTTGTATATGTTTGTATCTAAAGTAAATCCTATATATTCAAATAAATGTTTGGATAAAAATCGCTCAAGCATTAATATTCTTATACACATAATGTGGCGCAGCATTAAAACGAATATCGGACGAACAGACTACAAATTGAAGGGAAGAGACTGCACAGGAATTTAAGCAGCTAAATTCAGGAAAAGTTTTAACTTTCGGAAATTTGCTGTGGACGTGTTTGCCTGTTATCTATATCAAAAGGGGGCCGAGTATTAAAAATGGCTTTATTTAAATATGCAAATAAGCATGAATATATTGCCAGAAAGTTTAAAATGTTTTATTTATATGTATTGTGTTTTATGCATTTGTGTGTGTAATAGTTAGTCAGTGATGTAAACCTACACCATGTGCATGTTAATATAAATGTACATACACACACACACCCAGCCATACACACAAATACTCAATTGCATGCATCCAGTGTCGAACAAATATTAACAAAATAAATATTGGTTTGAAGCGACATCAGAGTAAAAAGTCATCTAGCATTTTTACCATTCTATATATATACTTATAACAGAAAAGCGTATTTGCATGTATTTATTTGTGTGTGTATTGTATCTGTATTGAATTTCATGCCATTTATTTTCGTTGTACTTTCAGTTTTATATGTATATGAAAATATATTTCAGAAAATTCAGCACAAAAATGTGTAATAAATTTCTGTATTTGTATATGAATGCATGCAGAAAAACATAAAATCCAAGCAAATGTTTTTGTTTTAACTGTAAAAATCGAGTTTGTTTCAAAAATAGAATAAGCGGAAACAATTTTATATAAATATTACGAAATATCCAAGACAAAAGTTATGAAAAACAAAAATTAATAAAAAAAATTAGGGAACAAGGTTATAAAAAAGTTCATGCATGAAAGTAAGTAACAAAAGTATGAATCGAAAAGCAATTAATACAGAGTTTTGACATCTATATGTTGCTTACGAATTGAATTTAGAGAGAAATGGATTTTTATATTAAAACTCTAAAGCGAAAATTTCATTAGTTTTTTATTTACAAATAAATAATAAAGTTAATGTGTGCATTAAACTCGGTTTTCCCATATAAAAGTCCAACATTAAACCTTCTATAACTTCATTACTCGTTTGTGAATAAGGCCAATAATGTTTGTAACGAACATACGGGTTTTTCGGGATTGAAGCTGTTATAGTTCAGCGGTGTCCAAGGTCCTCTTACATAAAATTCTTCATTTGTATCGTTTCAATTGTTGGAAATTACTTTGCTTATAAAATCTTTTGGTCAACTGGGTGGCCGTGGCGTTAAGTGGCTGTAACGACTCTCCTACTTAACTCACCTTTTCTAACCTTTACGCGTCGGATGAAAATCCAGCACCTCTATGAATCTATGACTCCGGGTGACAACCTCTGGGAGTCCTCTACGCTTGGCCCTAAGCTAGTGCCCTATCATCAGCTACTAGATAATAATTTAGTCCAAGCAAGGGGATAAAAGTCCTACTTGCTTCTAAACTTGAAATAATTTGGGGTTGGTGTTGACCGAACCCCTCATCATATTTTTATTCGCACTGCTCGCTGTAGTTGCAGCCGCTTGAACACCTTCACTAGTTTTTTGAAATACAATTTGTTTTTTTTTTTAATTTACTTTATTAAACTTCATTTATTTTTTTCACATCTCCACTTCACACAATTTAATTAATTAGATATTAATTATAATTTATTTTTTCACCTTTACACTACGTTGCACTGGTCTTACCAACTTGAATGTTAGCCGGGAAGAGAGAGAGAGAGAGAGAGAGAGAGAGAGAGAGAGAGCGATTCCGTTTATCGTGAGTCTTTTATAGCTTCATTCGACTACAATTGTGGTTGTTGCTATGCAGCTCAACTCGTTACTGCCGTTTTCTTGCATGTGTGGCCACTGAGAGCATGTCGCTGTGGTTTCTTCACGCGGTTCTGTGTTGTCTTGCTATGGGCTGTTCTTTGTTGACTGCCGAATTAGAAGGAAAGTTTAAACTATCTATTTAATGTTTAGAGGTGACAATCCTTTGAAACTTCTTCTTAACGATTGTGTGGAAAGAAGATAAACTTCAATGTCAAACTTCAAATCCTATTTATTCTTTTGCATATGAAAGCAACATTTGGCATTCATATTCCTTCAGACACAGGCCTAGCTTGTTATAAATTGAAGTAAAGATGTTGAACATGAATGATGCACTCAATCACGAGTTTTTTAACGGTCCGGTCCAAGCGGGTGCAAAAACATATATAATGGTTTCGCTTTCCTCTGGGTGGTTTATGTTTTTGATCCCTTTCAATATTCTAAAGTTCTGTTCCTCTAAAGTACAAACAAAAATAAATAAATGCGGTATAATGACCGCATATACCATTTTTCAAAGACCACAGTCCTATCAGCTTAGCAAACAGTGACCGCTGCTCTTTATAGATGATAGATTGCGAATAATGATCATTTCCTTTTGATCAAACATAAATAAATCATATGCATACCAGCACGGCACGATTACATTTGAATGTGACCTACATTTTTTGACTTATTTTTTAGTGCTGTAAAAAGTTTAAAAATCGATAACATCAAGAATGTCGGTTTTTGGACCACGAACTCAATTCCTGAGCCACTATGCGTCGCTTATGCTTAATACATTGAACTGTAGAAACGAAATATCTAAGACAGCAAGCTCTTTGCTTTCACAATTGCTGAAAAATAATTTGACTTATAGCGACGATAACGGCGAACTGGACCTGTAGTATTTTCAATTTACAAGACAACAAGAAAAGTTCCCAGCAGGGTTAATAATTGAGACCATTTGCATTGAGACAGCATTAAATCGCAAATATTGTAGATTTTAAAAAAGAAATCACTATTTCTGGAACGAATTCCCTTACCAGCTGAGGTGCAGACCATGAAAATAATACTCAAATGGTTTTTAAAAAGCTTATGGGTTCTTAATATAACTAATAATGAATCCTTTCATATTTTTATTTGTTCGACTCGTTTTCCAACACATTTCACGTTTTGATTTTATTGACTTTATTACAAATTAAATGGGCAGTAGAAGAAATAAGCACAAAACTAAAGGAGTAATAAATAGATACCATAACCACTCATACATGCAAACACATAAAAGAGATAAAAACAACAGAAAGGATATTCCCTTAAGGAATGAATAGAACAAATGCAATGAGTGGTTGAGAATCTTTATGATATTATTAAATTCAATCAATTGGGAAAAGAAAAAAATTATGCATTAAACAAAATGAAAATGGAATCTAAACAATTATAGTGTTCTTAATAAATATATTTATAGTAAAATTAAAACAAAAAGAATATATTGCAGGAATAGTTATAAGAATTTGCTTTTTCTTATAAATAAAATAGTTAATCCGGCAATTTGTTTTGCTAATTTATTAATGCGGCTCATGTTTTTGTGAGCGCATAAAGGATAATAATGTATGATTATGAACATTAGAAACCGCTGAAATCCTTTGATAACACTGCTGTAAATACTTAAACGGACGTGGCAAATATATTTATTGTTTCTGAAATGAAAATTAAATTATTAAAAATTAACTTTAAAAATATTTTCTCTTAATCTATTCTAGAGATGTATTTACCTGGCATTAATCGTTATTTTCTTAAGCATTACGGCGAAGCGTAGTTGTTTCACAATACAAACAAAAATAGGTATTTATGCAAATTAGTGAACGCCTCTCCTCTCTCTCTCTCTCTGTCTCTTCCTTTTGACTGCTTTTAATGAAAACATAAATTTATTAATTGTAGGCTTTCTGTAATTTAGTACAATTTTATTCGAACTTCTTGTGCAGAGGTGGGGATTAAGCGTTTGAAATCCTTCTGAATGTAAATGTGCGACAGTGTGTGTGAAGTAATATGTGAAAATGTATTTTAATTAAGATGTTCAAAGCCACAAAGAACTGACAGTAACCTTTTGTTTATTATGGTTAATTAAACTTGTTATTCTAATACCAGTTATCATTTTTGTGTTAGAATAATTTACAAGTAAATTGTTTCTAATTTAATTATCACAGCAAGCGGCAGCCGCCGTGTATAATTGGAAATAATGATGAAACTGTTTTTTGTCTTTAAAATTTGAAGAAAAGAAAAAGAGTATTTAAGAGACTTTAGTTGGCAGACACGAATCTAATATACCCTTCATCTAAATATTTATTTAAATCACATAAAATATTTTTATTGCTCCTAAGAAAAGTTTTATTTTATTTAGAAGAGAATTAGATATTTTAGTCAGTTTCAGTAATTCATTTTGAAATTTAGTTGAAAGAACGAAAACGATCAAAATATATTCGAGTTTATTTTAAAAAGTCTACATCTTTGCATTTAACTGCAGTGAGTTGCTTAAGAATGTGCAATGAAAACTATGTTTTGTGATATCCTGTGCAATTGAATGCCAGCTTAAAATATGATTGTTAAGCGTAGTAGACTCTGAAGAGTGAAGTAATAAAAATACCTTAAACATCTATAAGGATAAATATAGTAAATATTACGTGTCTTTTGTAAAAAATATTACGCTGCATGAGAAAGTTTTATATGTTTACTTCATATGTTGCAAAATTATTCAATCTCACTTACATGTACTATGACTTTAAATTTGACTAAAGGATACTGCAGAAAAGCACAGTTTTTCTGTTCTAGAGGCAAATTCTGCCTTCTTTATAAACTTTTTATATTATTTTTTATATTTTTATTTAAATTATAACTTTTACATTTTGCTTAAAATTGTTCAAGAAATTTAGTTTTACTTTCGTCCTCACAGAACAGACGCGTGTGTTAATGCCATAGCAATTATGATTGTAAAAGAAGGCTCGTGTATTTTTAAAGTATTTTGGACAGAAATCTGAAAGTATTTATCAATAAATATAATAAAAATTATTTAAGACATTTTTTCTGCAGGTAAAATTTATGCAGAAACACTCAGCCAGTAAGGAAACCAAGGAAACTATTTAATTTTTATATTATTAATCTTTTTAATTGTTATAATAAAAACAAATCAAATAGCAAGGCTTGCTTTCACTTTAACGAATTTTTTGCATATTGATAGCAAAATTGTAAGTTGTTTTTTGGTTTCTTTTTTGTTCTCGTTAAATAATTCTATTGAATTAAAAAATTTATTGTGAGTTAATAATCGTAAAATAAAATTAATATTTAAAATATTTTTTTACAATTTTTATACTATAATAGCTTTAAAATATTTTTGCATAATTACGAGTATGTGAGAATTAATAAAAATGTAAAGAAATTTATTGATTAAAATTTGTAGTAATTGTGGCCACCACTCACGTGATTAGTGTCAAGTAACCGTCATAACCAGAACAAGTTTAAATATGCACAAAAATTAATAAAATATGCGTGCAAATATTTCCTAAAAAAAACTTGAAAATATGCACAAAAATATGCACCCGAATAAACTCAGACATATAACTTTTAACCAGTTTTATTTAAACAATTGTTTATTACAGATTATTATAATCATATGTTCTTTCAAGTTTTATAATTGAAAGGATCTTCAGGTGTCGCCCAAAACGGTCGAAGGTATTGAAAATATACGTTCAACATCAGTAGATGTTACAGCATACGAAGGACAAAATTTCGATTAAAAACTTTGTTAAGTTTTTTAATAAATATTTTATTCTTAATATCCGGAAGTTTTTCTTTTACGTCTTCTATGATGGATAAACTTTAATGTAAACAAAGTCCTTCGGTTTTTAATTTCATTAACTCTGGCAAAGACATTGAAAATGTACGGTAAATCTGTTTTTACGTATGAATTCCATTAAATATCGACTCTGCCTCATCATTGCAATGCTAATTTAAAACGCTGGTTATTTCTATAAAGCTCTCGCAATTCTTGTAATATGTAGCAGCCTTTTACCGAGATTGCCATCTAGAGGAACAGGGATTTTGGGAATAGATCATACTTGAGCACATATAATGTATTAAAATAATACGAGAGTGTGCATTTGTGTTGTGCATTTGAGATTGTAAATTTATGCAATTGTAAATATTTACAATCGATTATGAACGCTGTTTTCTAAAAACATGTTTCAAAACATGAAATTCCTCTATTCGTTTTTTAGTTCGCTCAATTTTCTTTGAATTCTCTCATTTGGTTGTTGTAAAATAAAGTGTAAATATAAAATATAGGTTTTTGTGTTGTTTATTTATACAAGAGTAGCAAGTGCATATCTTTGTATTTTGTTAGTGTAGAGTAAAAATATGCTACACCACTTTGCAAATGCTACGATGCAAGACCATTTGCACAACATTCTGAATAGGGCTATTGCAAAATATAAGTGAACAAAATCTGCAATTCTATGCAATCCATGAGCCAGACATGTAACATGCAACATTTTTGGGTAAATAATTTTTAATAATCGCATTGTGGGGATGCGTCAGTTATCACAAGCAATTTTTGTTAAAGAGTTGTTGGCATTTGTGTAATTTGCAAATTTAATGTAAGTCATATAAAATATGGGTTTTTTGGGGAAAATTTTCAAATGCAAATTTTCAAATTTGCAAATGCATATTTTTCATGCAAAAAACATTAAAAACTTGCCCTGATGATAATTGATGATCGTGAGTAACTTTGTCCTCAAATAACTTACGGCAGTTTTGAAACATCAACAGATGAAATTTCGAATGCTGGAATTTGTAGCTTATTTTCTTAAATATTATTTTCAAAAACCTTTCTGTAAAATTCATATTTATTAAGTTATAAGACATAAAATTCAGACCAAACATATAAAATTATGGTACTCTTCCTCAGTTTAACTTAATTCCATTGAAATTTTTAGTCTACTCTCGTTTTTGCCAAAATAAACATTTCATTTATTGAATAGTTTTTTTTGAATGTATTTGAATATTTGTATTTGTGTAAAAGATTGCATACGAAAAAGTTAAGTAATCATTTTCAAATGGAAAATGTTCAGGGAATTGTCTAATTTTTCCATCGTTGTGTGCGAACCAGCATTTGTCTTGTTATTTTCAGCCCCCTTGAGTTTTCGGGCATAAAATAATACATTTCAATTACTATGAAACAAGCAGAACTAACAAAACGCACAAATTGTAAATTTTTTGTGTGGTTCGTTCTAAGTACCCTGTATTTATGCCGAAAGTCTTTAAATTGCCATGTAATTTGTATGTAAGTTTCACATAAATGTGTATGCACTGGACACAGACTTTTCGTTTGCTCTCTAAAGGAAGCAAAGTAACTATTTCGTAGCCACTGTAAGCAAGATAAGTCAACTGGTTTCCTCTTGTAGTACAAGCAGGTGTAAATGTTTTAAGAGCCCAACAAATTAAAAAAAAACAAGCCATGCAAGAGTATTTTAAAGTCCTTAAAGCTGCTGGGTAAAGTTTGAATGGACCTGTGTATGCATGTAAGAAAACCTGAGAATTTGCTTTCGACTGTAACAATAACTGAGAGAACTGAACATGTCCATGCATGTTGTTGAAAATCAAAAATTACAAATAATTAAAAAGAGGAAGTGAAGTATTAACACTTTACTGTAAGGCAAATATATTCTAGAAATTGTTTCCAATATTATTAGGAAAAGCTTTTTCATTTGAAGTTTTAGTATTGAAAATTTTTAATTTTTGTATTTTTAAATTTTTAGCTTTCAAAAACTACAAGTATGAAATTTTAAATTGTGTTATATGGCATTTACACCAAACGGAAATCTGGTGATTTTGACTAGATTTCCCATATAAAACAAAATCTACTTCACGACTCGATTTTGAGGACTCAGTGATGCAACTGTGTTTTGTTTTGCCAAATTGTACTGAAAAGTACTACGCTGCTCTTTTGATTGATAATTTTTTGTATGGCGATTGACACTTAAATTGATCAACCAATCAAGCCAATCAACTGTTATGGATACGAAATCTTAAAAAATATCAAGAATAATCCGGTATAAATGGTATAGATTTTGACAAAGTTTTCAATTGAAATCTACTAGATTTTGTGCTTGTGTCAATGCACTATTACTTACCTCAATTTATATATGTTTCCAAAGTCTTTGTAGAAAATATCAAAGAATATCGCAGAAGGATATACAAATAACTGCATGTAATAGTCTGGATTGGCAGATTTCAAGCAAAACAAATATTGACAACTTTGAGGATGAATTTGTATCGGGTGTTTTATATAGAGTGATACAAGCTTAAATCATAATAAAACATAGTAATATATTTTTGATATCAATGAAACGGTCTTTATTGGATAGACAATTTTATGACATTAATGTTTAAATATGATTTCGGACATGTGGCCGACACGGCTGGCGCGTACAAGACGCAATCTGGAACACCAATTTTCAGAAAATTTTCGCAGAATTTGCGGCCTTTGCGAATTCTCGTCAATAACTCTGCGAATGTTGATTTCCAGGTGTTCAATTGTTTGTAGTTTATCGACGTACACAAGTGACTTTACATAACCCCAAAGAAAATAATCCTATGGGGTTAAATAACACGATCTTGGGGGCCAATTAATTGGGCCATTTCGTGGAATAATTTTTTCGTCAATAGTAAATCAATTGTAGCGCCCGCTGTGTGGCATGTGGCTCCGTCCTGTTGGAACCACATATCAGCAAGAATAATGCCAGCTGATTGAGGTACGAAAAAACTTCGAATCATGTTCCTAAATCGTTCTCCATTGACAGTAACATTCTGACCATTATCGTTTTTGAAGACATATGGGCCAATGACTCCACCAGCCCATAAAGCCCATAAAGGCTTGTTGATTCTCCTCACTGCAAATGCGACAATTCTGTTTATTTACGTACCCATTCAACCAAAAATGGGCTTCATCGGAAAATAAAATTTTGAATGGAAATTCAAAATCAATTCAAAAACAATTTGCACGCGTTGCTCTGGTGTAAGTCGATCGATAATGAAATGTCAAAGCAAACTAAACAAAAAGCAACTATCAGCTGTTAAGTGGGTGCTCAAATAAAACAGTTATGCCAACTCAAAGTTGTATCACTCTATAAAAAACACCCGATATATAATAATTTTTTTCTTGAGAGCTTTAAAGTTATTAAAAAAAATAAATTCTATCACAAAACGCAGTTTTTCTCGATAAAGTAGCCGGTATAAGTTTTATATAATTCAGTTCAAGTGTAATTGAAACTGTCAGACAGTATATTAAGCCTATATCCTAAAGATTTCTGCACTTGGTTTTCGGAAAGTCTATTTGGATCATTATGCGGACAGAAAAAATCACAAAGAAACTATAATATCCTTTATAACTTTATCTGGAAGGGTAAACATAGTTGGGTTTGCACACAACATAGTGTTATTATGTATGCGAGCTAATAGAGTTACTAGAGGCAGAAACCATTGAAGGCCGCCAGATACAGATCATAAAGTCTTGGCTGATATCAATAATGCTAGCTTTAGCTAACCATTAAACGAAAGCGGTTCTAATAAACAATCGTAAAATTAAGGAATCCATAAAAGTCAATATTTGAATGAGTTGCATCGAACCCAAATCATATCATCGGGCCATGGTTGATACTTGTCTGTCCTTTTATGAGCACTTGCATTTTAAGCCGGTTCGACGGCTACTTCGATTCATTTCATCGAAATGGGGGCCGCTGTAAACACAACACGTGTTTCAGTAAGTGGCAAAGACGTTGGTCGGCGATTGCTATGTGGACGTATTCTGTAATAACTGACAGAATGATATGGTGGGCGAGAAGACATGGTAACTTTCACTATTACACAGTTGTTAAGTGGCATGGTTGATTTAGATCGTATTTATACTGTGTTCCGTTTGTTAGGACTTGCAATGTTGTGGAAGACGTCGTTTACCACTGTTATGAAAATTATAAAATCATTAGCTACAGAGATCACATTTTATATGAAATAAATTACGAATTACATTTAAATAAATTTACATATTATTTATAGTTTACTTGCACAAGCGCCTAGTAGTGCCTGGTATATTTCATTAAATAGAAAACTGTTGAATCATTTGTTACGATTTTTATTTTCAGTCAGTAGACTTGGCCGTTTATCTCATCTTGATGTTTCTATGAAATCAAAGAAATATAATGATAATATAAATTTTTGATTACATCTGTTACACTTGAAGTTAATTTACTACAAAAGGGATTTACCATTGTGAATATGGAAACAGAATTTTAATAAGAGAAATGATAAAAAATAAATAAAATTAGAAAAATAGAAAGGTGGAAGTGAGTGTGTTGTGATTTTTTTTCATCTCATACATGATTCACACGCAAATGTTAGTAATTTAAAAACTAATCTTACGTGAGAGAATGAGTGAGGTTTTTTATTAGTAATTTCTGCATAATGTTGGACATAAGGATTTTCTTTATCAGAGGCTAAACAAAAGTTAAGCAAAAATCTAAAGCAGAAAACCCTTAAGCCCAGCTGAACACAAATAATGTAAGCTAAACAATAAAGCCCCGTAAGTACATTCGTTTGCATGCCAAAGCCAAAGTAGAGACTTTGTAGCCATCTTGCCGTTTTAAAATTTGTATAGATTGTTTCATTCAAATAGAAACACGGCCAAACTAATTCAGGAAAAATCCTTTTGGACGATATTATTGTCTGGATTTAAATATCATTTTGAAAAAAGGAATAATGTCCATGGACATTATTGCCGCCATTTGGAGCAATGAGGTAATAATAAAGTGCATTTCTTAATCTTCCGTTTCCGTGTGGCTTATGCACAACTACTGAGTTCGCAATATCTCTTGGCAGCAGAGAGAATGTATGTAGGCGCGAGGGCTGCAGAATATCATAAACCACTTACTCAAATAATAAAAAACACTGACCAAACAAAGTTTGAACAAACTTTTACTAAATTTTAAATTATACTAATTATCACTCTTTTTTTGTCTTTTAAATTTTGAATTTCTTTACTTACCGAACAAATTTTAATTATATAAAAAAAATAAATCTGAAAACGAAAAAGTGAATTTTAACACTAATTATTTTTTAACTCTCCACTAATTTTCCAATCGTTAGCAACTTCGGGTTTCCATAAAAACACCGTTCTGTCTTCAAATAGGAAAGTTGATTAACTTAACTAACTTTAATTAAATTTTCAGTATTTACTTAAATGTTCTACTTAAACTCTAAAATTTATAACTTAAATTTAATACTTGCCTGAATTATAAAGCTAGAAGAATTGTACCTACTTATCATTTGAAAAAACCTTAATATAGTTGGCATTGTTTTACCACAGTTAGTGCGTTTTATTCTTAGGCCTACAGGTCTCATACAACTACTCTCGTGTTGTAAGTATACTAGTATATCCAGCGGTAGACTCAATTGACCGCATTCTAGAAATTAAAATTTGTCATTTACATAAATACATACGATAAAGTTCAAAAACAAAAAACATTCTTAAAGAAAAACTCAAAACTCTGTTTCATTTGTATGCAAAAGCAAATTGGACAAACACACATGCAAACTTTGTTTATTTTTCAAGTTGAAGCTGATACATGCACGTGTAATAATTGTGTATGTGTTGGTAGCAACTTTAAACGCTTATAGCTCCCTAAACATCCAAACGATTTAAATAAAATTAAAACAGTGCACATCTATGTAAAACAAGTTTAAAAACATATAAAACTTTCCAAAATCGGTTCAGTACTGCGGCCGGAAAAGGGGCTTAAAAAATGTGTCTGTCTCTTAATAATATAGATGGTAAGAGCCCTAATACATTTTACCCATCAAGAAAGAAACTAACCTCCTGTTTTCTTTCCCCCTTTCCAACGTTATTATAAATCGCCCACATACTAGTGGCGATAATAACGTAATCTCAACTTTTAAACAATAGAAGAAATTTTTTGTTAATTGGACAGTCGAAACCACCAACAAGTTCCAAATAATATTGCAGTACACTTTAAGAATTTGATTTTTGCTTAAATTAGTATGCTGGCTGGACTTAAATAATTAAAAATTTTATAGGTTAAATGTGACCAACTGTTATAATTATTAGAGTTAAACAGATTTGATTTCTCTTTTCTTTATAGAATTGTAGAATTGTAGAATTTTATATTTTGAGATCAATGTCTACTTACCCAATTCTATTTGCACGATCCTAAGAGAGCCGTGCAAATTAAAATCGTATAAAAATAATGCTTGCGGCAAAAAAAAATAGAAAAATTAGGGAGACATTCCATATCGAGTAAAAAAAATTGGTATAAGGAACAAATTTCAAAAATTCGCGGATTAAAGGCAGAATTAGTTTTTACGTTCTGTTCTGTTACGGATCAGCTATTTTTTTCTATTCAATTGAAAAACTGTATGTGTGGTTGGTTGTTACTTTTTCGATCTGTTCTGTTACAGATAAATCTGAAGAAAATAGAATAGAACGTTAAGTGACAGCCAAGAGTGTGTATTTTTTAGTTTTTTGGTGGTGTGAAATATTACACATTTGGTGTTAAAAGTCATAAATTTTTTTTATTTCAATATTTTTACAGATTCATATATTTCTGTCAAATATAAAACATCTTGTACATATTTACAAAATTCATTCCTATAATTATATCTTCCACATCCAAAAAGTTCAGACATAGAAGAAGTAATTAAAAAGTATATTCCACAGAAAAGAACGGCACAGAATGGCAGCGAAAACTAAAAATTAATGAGTCCGTAAAACGTACAAAACAATGAATATCAAACAGTTTTATAAAAAAAATACATATTAAAAACCAATTCTTTTACGTAAGAAAAATAAAATAAAATTTGTTCCAAAGTTTGAAATTTTAAAATTAAGAGCCAATTTGCAGTTACTGATCATCAGTAGATTCATATATTTTTAGCGAATCAAATGAGGAACTTAGTTCGGTATTAACGGCCTCTATTCGTTTTTCGGTTGCTAACAATTTTATTAATAGTAGCTGTTTTTTTTTGTTTCTCGATCTGGTTATGGACCATATTGAGCTACAATGAACCATGTATTCCAATATTATCTGTGAAGAACTAAAAAGATGTTACAAAATAAAGCTGAGTGTTCGTTTACAAAGAAGAAGGCAGCCTTATTCCCCCATAAAATTATACAAAAAATATTCCAGGTTATCAGTAGAAATAAAAGAAGAAAATCTCTTGCAACTTCATCGCGTAAAAAGAGACCGTGTAAAAAAAGAGCTGGGAGCAGTTACAGATTGGTCCCATTTTTTATATTGAACAGCCATCTGCCTTTATATTTTCGATTCGGTTTTTATAATAATTTGTTTTACCACATATTCTGCTTTATGTCATTCTGGAATAGCAATAGTTATTAAATCTTAAAACCATCGATGCCAAAGCAAGTGGAAAACTAATTTAGTAGTCAAAGAAAGTTGTGCAAACATATTCTGCATTATAGATCAAGTAACAACATTTTAGCTGTAATAATGCACAGAAAGCAAATGCAAACCATATTAGAAAATTGATTGTTTGCCTGGTCGGTTACTTGTTTGGATTGTGTTGAGTTCTCCCTTTAGTATTTGTGAACATCTATCCATCTTGTTATCTGTGTATCGATTTGTTTGTAGTACGCGTTGCTACGCAAAATATTCAAGAAATTTCACTATCAAATCTAAACGAAAGAAGCATCAATAAAAATTGTTTCATTATGATTGTGGCCGTATCTGTGGTATTTGTGAAAAGCAGCGTCTTTGTTTGGGAGGGGATTTTGTGTTGTTAATTGCAAGTTGCTTAATTTTAAGCAATTGCTCGTCGAAGCGCGCATTTTGGCATCGTTCAATTTTTTATAATTTTTAATTTAGTAAATACCTCAACATAGGAGGTTTTTATTTACATTACACTTCTACATATATACATACATATATACACTTTGGATTTCTAATAGTTTACTGAAGTGATACACATAGCCTCTCCTATTCAAGAGTCAATCTAACCAGCACGCCGTAAGCCCCGCCGATACCTAGCGAGGCTCTGACGACCGGCCGTGGGCGGCATAACCCTACCTAGGTTAGTTTAGGTGTAAAGGCTGGTGTGCGGTAACCCCCACACCCGCACCCAGAGATTCAAATGATCCATTGTGACGCCTTAAGAAAAAGTTAGAAAATAAAGAAGAGAAAGCAAAGAAGTGAAGCTCAGGAATGGAGGAAGTAGTGGAAGGTATGAATAGAAAGAAAGAGTACACCCCTGTTAAGCACAAGTTCCCTACAACCAGTCTTCTGTTACGCAGCCAGTTCATTCCCACTACGAATCCCTAATTCGATGAAGAATGCCACAGAATGTGTTCTACTGTCTCCAGCTCCTCAGTATCCTCACACAAATATCCGACAACAACATGATAATAAACGGTTTATTCTCAGCAGATGGTGTAGCGACCTCGAAATCAGTACTGATCCGTTCTGCTAGTCTGATAATTAATAAAATTGTTCTATATATAGTACTCTCTTATAAAAATAATGAATTTATCCAAAAAATTTTCTAATAAAAATTAAATAAAAAATTAGAATAAATAAAATGGGTAAACTCGGGTTTGAACTTGAGCCAAATTAATCGTTTCAATATACATATATACAATATATATAAGTTCGACTAATTACTTACAAACATTAATTATATGTTACATGTTTTTTAGAAAAGAAAACGGCATTAATTGATATTAAATTTTTTTAATTTTTTGTTTCATTATTGGCTACTTTCAAAATATATCGATTAAAATATTTACATCTTCATATTCCTAAATTCGGAATCGGAGCTTATATATTCTTCTTTTAAATATATGATGTAACAATTTCAGCCGCAAGTGCATCTCTTGGCTTGACTTATCTAAACATCATTAGAACGCAATAAGTTAAGTTTTCGTTGTATGATTGGTAGTTAATTGCAAATTAATAATTGTATATAAGTACACAAAGTGAAACAGAGCCAATAGCCCAGCACCATCAGCTTTTAATTATAATTAAAATTAATTAAATAATTAAATTTATATTAATCGAGATTGCCTCGATATCTTTTTTCAAAGGCTTTGAAACTTATTCAAAAATCCCAACAAACAAATTATTATATTCGATATGAATCTATTTTATTTTCTTTACACATGTAATTACAAACAAACAGATGTGCGCATGCATTGAATAATATTCATACAAAAATTACACTTTCATCAATCCTTGATACAAATAGTTCATTGTGCTACGTCATAAGGCTGCTTCCAAAATTGTGCAAAGAAATTAATCGAAATACAATTACAAAAGGTAATAAAATCTTATAAATTAAATGACTTCAACAACCAAGTTTGAGGATGGTATGCGTGACAATGAAGCCCCATGACTTTCATAAGCCATTTATTTAGTATTTAAGTTTTATGCATTTTAGCAGTGAAACAAGTATTTTAACATTGAACTCAAATACTGTTACTTAATTATGCTCTTGTAAAACGTGTACACTAACATCACCAACATGTTGTGTATAACAGTTTGAAGGAACGACGAGACAACATAATGCTCCACATACTCTAATAAGCATATAAACTCTCATTTTATGTTTCCTATTTTTAATTTTATTTGTCATTTCATGTTCGCAAAGCGGGAACTCGTTTTACAGTTAATAACTAATTCGCTCAGCAATACGCATAAATAGAGCAACAGAGATGGAAGTTGGATGTTTGAAAAGGATTTAAAAGGAAAATCATTAAAGTTGCAGATTCGCAACTTACTCTAGTGTTTGTTATTGCGTGTTGTACGGAATGTTAAAAAACTTCGGGAAATCATCCAAAAACATCCTTATTTTGCAAAAAAAAAACCTTAAATGCATACTATTTTTTGGTGGTTTTGCTGCTAAAAATTCATTAGTTGGTGTTTTTATGCCTAAAATTTCAAACTCAGCAACTTCTTAGTGCCCCTTAATTCAAATCTTTGGTTTTAAAGGAAAAAGATTTGAGTCGTACGAGGATATCATTCCTGGTGTATGGAACTGTTTTTTTTTTTTTTTGGTAACGTTTCGAAATCTTACTGTGTGAGGGTCTTAAAAACATAGAGAATCGTTGAACGAAATTTACAGGGATGGAGTCCTTTATTATACAAATATACGAAAGGAAGTAAACAAGATGTTAGTATATTTATATATTTACTAATATACAAGTAAAGTGGGGTACACATTATAGAACTTGAGTGACAGTCGAAAATTCATCAGTTTCGAAGGATAGTTTTACTGTCCAGATATCGATCATGTTCGGCACTCATACCGTCATTCAAGAAAAAAAATGGACACAAAATCATAGAAAATTCGCAAATTGGAAGCTCTTTATTGCTAACAAAAATTTGATTTTGTTAATTGTTTTAATTTTTTCTTATCATCTGACAACTTTTCGTATTATTTTGTCTTCACATCTCACACGAGCTGGCATTTCAAAAAAAAAATTATATAAATTCCTTAAAAAAATCATTTTTCGCTTCCGAGTTTTGTAGGTTATGCTACAAAAATATATCTTGACTTATACTTTTTGGTCAAAAGCGAAAAATTTCCGCTGAATGTCATTCAATCGCAAAAATTTTTTGTGGCCAAAACTTCAGCATAACTGTCACTCATGTTCGATAGTGTGTAGCCCCCTTAAGTTGTTATATGACTGCTTCCAAGTAATGCAGAATGTTTGTGATTATCTCTAAAATGTATATGTTATTCAATGTAATAACAATTTCTATTTTTAAAAAATTTAAGTTTCATTACGCTCCTCTTTTCTGGAATAGAAACAAATTTTTTACAAAAGTAAGACCGCTTGCAATAAACCGTCTTTAGTCTTGCCTGAAAAAACCCTTAAGATTAAGTTTTTTGCAATTTTGAACCAAAAGCTTAATTAGTCATCATTAATAAGAAATTATAAGACTGCAAGCAATGTTTTTATTTATTTTCTTTTTGTTCTTTAAATTAATTAAATTCTTATCGATTGCCAAAATGAATTCAAGCGAAAAATAAGTAAAAAACAAATGAAGTGGTTTTCAAGCCGATGTATGAATATAAAAAAAGCCTAAAAACAACACACAACAGCAATGAAGGATTAACATAAACGGAAACAACACAATTTTTGGGAAAACCACAAGAAAAAAATCAACGAAAAGAAAAAAATTTTTGACGAGATTCTTTACAAGTTGCAATAACTTTTTTGTTTGTTTCACTATTTTGGTCTTTCCTTGTGACCAAAAATTAGAGTTAAAACGGAAGGGATTTCGTTTGAGGTCTTTTTCTAGAGAAACGATAAAATGAAAGCAAACAAAAGCCTTAATACAAAATGGGAGTTCACGTCAAAGAGCCCGAAATCTTTACCAATGAAATTTGAATAGTCTAAAGTTTTCTTTTTTATATCCAACTTGTTAAATAACAAAAAAATGCCTTTAAGGTTGAATACAATTTTAAATTTGATTTTTTTAATTTAGTTGTGTTTTGAGTAAATGTTGCTGTGGGTCTTGGAAAAGTTTTTACTCACCCTAAAACGGAGAGCAGGCATTAATTCATAAAAAAGAATGACAATGACATTATGCAGTATTTTTTCCTAGACAAAATTTTGATGCGCCTTAAATAGCAAATAAGTTAAGAGGAAGAAAATCAGTTAACGCCATTAAGGTTTGAAGAAAAGTAACTAAGGCTGTCCCACACAAAATTATCTGTTGCTGACAGTTTGATTTGGGGCTTCAATATTGCACACAAAAAAGTTCTTTAAACTTATTACAAAAAAAAAATTAAGTTCTCAAGTTTCATTAACCTTAAAGTTTCCCTACCTTTTTGTAATATTTTACATTCTTGCTTATTACTGATTTATCTAACTTAAATTTCTATTGCGTTTCCAATTTTATTTTAGATTGGGAACGATGAACTTAAAGCTTTTTTTATATTATGCGGAGTAGCAATTGATTGAATTGTTTTGTTTCTTATGATGCCTTTTATATTAATTTTCTACTTCACTTCTTCAATGATTTCTTATCAGTATGATGGTTAAATTATAAGTGGACAGTATTAAAGTATATAGTAGACCTTCAAGCAACATGTAACAGATTAAGGCATTCTTCTTAATATATAAAAGCATTTAAATTTTATTTACATTGAAAATATTTTCATTTCTTGTGGATTTAACTAGTCTTGATGCATGCATTTCAAATCATCAGTAGACTTTAAACAATATTCATGAAAAGTATCAAATCCTTACAACAACTTTAATGATGAAATGAAATTTGGGAGAATGTCTATTTCGATATTTAAACTCGAATAGCGTACTTAATGATTTTTGTTATTTTTACTATTTTACTAGAATTTTTATATACATATATTATTTTCAAATTAGCTAGTATCGTCATTTTGGCTTTTAAAATTCACTGCCTTAATTTTGAATATTCTTGGAATATGTATGGTTTTGATATTTTTTTAATTTGTCTTTGTTAATAACATCAATCTTTGTGGGTTTTTACGCAATCATTTTGCTTGGCAGCCAACTTTAAGTTTTTCTATTTATTGTTTTATTCTAGACGCGACACACCTGATTTGTTTGCTGCAATTTGTTGCACTGCAAGGCCACACAAACAAATTATCACGCACGCAAACACAAGTGATTTACAACTTGATAAATTGCTATAATTATTTATTAATAGCTGAAACTCTATAATTATTTCATTAAAAATAGAAATAAATATTGTAAATAGAAAAGTCAGGGAACTTGTCGCACAGTGGATTTGCTTGTCAAATAGTTAAATGCCCATTAGATAAAAATATTGTCAGACATCGTTAAACTCGAAACAGCTTCAGTAAATCTTAACTAATTTTATTTAATGTAAATCTCGAGTATTTTTAAAAACATATGTTCAATTCTCAAGCTCAGTCGTATGGCTTATCGCTTAAAAAAAGACGATATTTGTTTATGTGCTTGTGAACAGACAAATTTGTTGTATCGTAATTTTTTTTTTTTTTTTTTTTTTTTTAATAAAGAGAAGTAACACTCAGGCAATTAGTATGCCTACCAACCCGTAGGTGTGTTACCTTCTTTGGGAAAGGGATAGTGAGAGAGGACAGATGGTGAAAGAGAGAGAAAGCTTAATTTTTGCAACTCTGATATTGCGCGCTGTGTCAGTTTTTAGATCAGTGTTGCAGCGCCTTTGATGTCAAGTAGGCGCATTAAATGTGTTTTTAAGCTTTTGTAGCCATTTTATTCATTATTTTACTTCGCCGGCGATTTTGCTACAATACCGACGAAGGAGGGCGCTGTGATGTCCGCTAGCATACACCAGTATCAATTGCTGCCAGAAATGTTCAGTGACCAGTGTGCTATGCCTTCATCACTTAAACACTCCGACAACAACAAATACAATGGCATACTCTAATGCACATCTGAAAAATGCTGGATGTTATGACTTGTCTGAAGCTGGGCTCGAACCCACGTTCTTAGACATTATTTGCTTTGCAGTCAACGCGCTAACTACTTCAGCCAACAGCACCCTCTTAAAAATTTATACGTATTTTAAATGGCAATGCAATGTAGTTTGTGAAATTGGTGAGTTTAAGAACAATTTTTAATTATTATTCAACTTGTGTACTTTTACGTATAATTTTTGCAATAAAATTTATTAATATAAATAAAAAAATTAAAATAAACTTAAATGATGTCGCCGGAGGAAATATCACTAGCTATTGCAAAACTTACCAAATGCAAAATCGAGGTAAATTAAGATATAAACACATTCACGACAGCAGGCTACATGCGTACATGGCTACAAATTTCTCTGGCTTTTTCAAAAATTTGCAACTTTTTTTTTTGCAAAGTGGTTTACTTTTTCTATTTTTTTTGTTTCATCGACTTTTAAATGATATTAAACATTTTAGTTTTCTCAAAGATTGGAAGTTATTGCGAATTTTCATCATTTTTGTAGTTTTTTGCGAGTTTTTCACATTCTTTGCATTTCTATCTCATTTTAGAAGATTTTCCGACTTCTTCTAAATTTTGCAATGTGGGTTAGGTTAGGTTAGGTTCCATTGGCAGCCGTGATCAAGCACAGCTCACGTGGGTCCATCAATTAGTTCCCGTTGTGCTACCATGTTGTCCTGTCTTCCAAGGGTCCTATGTTATCTGGCTGCTGATATTCTCACGCAGCCACCCGGTTGATTCAATGAAGGAGTGGGTCTTTTTTGAATCAATATTAGAGAGACAAGTTTTGTCCTCAAGGGTTCTTTGACCGAAAAGTTTAAGTCTTAGATCATCGAATGCCGGACAATGACAGAGAAGATGTTCCGTCGATTCTTCCTCTTATTCATCGCCGCAACTTCTACATATGTCATTGTAATTGAGCCCCAACCTTTGGGCGTGCCTCCCAATAGGCCAGTGTCCAGTTATTACCGCGATTAGGTTTCTGAGATGAGGTCTGGATAGCTGTAATGCCCGCTTAGTCCTTTTTTCATCTATTATGGGCCAGATTTTTCTAGTTTCCCTACAGGTAGTTTCATCTAACAATTTCTGAATTGCAGTAAGGTGAAACTTATGTGCAATAAGTTGTTTACTCATTAGGCGAGAGACGCCTATGTCATGTGTTGAATCGTTTCGATTTAAAGTGGAGCATGTATGCGCCAACGCGTCCGCGATGCAGTTTCCCTGTATGTCCCTGTGTCCTGGTACCCACTTAAGGGTAACCGTTGAATGTCTCGCTATCTCGTCCAGAGATATCCGGCATTCCTTGACAATTTTTGATGTGATGAACACATTCTCCAGGGATCTAATGGCCGCCTTACTATCGGTAATGATCTGAATATCCCTACCATATATTTCGCCCTACCGAATGGATTTTGCGGCTGTGTAAATGGCCGTTATTTCAGCCTGAATGACACTGCAGCGGTCCGGCAGCCTTAGAGGAATGCACCAGTTTAGCTGCTCGGAGCAATGTGGGTGACTTTTAACAAAATTTTCAGCATAATTATGCTGATTTAACATATCATCTAAACTTAGCTTTACAAATAGAATTTCTCAATACCTGTCCTCAATACAATCATTTATAAAACATATAAAATTCATACGTATAATTATAACACACTTTTGTATGAAAATTACCTATAACAAAAATATAATACTGTATAATTAGACGATTACATAATACATACGACGTTAATACGAGCTTGTGAATTGAACAATAGCTTATTATTATTTTATTATTATTTATTTATTATAGTAGAATAAAATACAACAAGAACAAGTCTTATATTATAGTATTGCGTGGAAATTCGTCATATATACATCATTCGGCACAAATAACAATACAAATATTAACATAAAGAAACTAATAACAATAATAGAATTAAAATGAAATCAAATACAAAAATAAATTGATTGAAAATTAATTAAAATTAAAAAACAAAGTAATTTGATCTTGAGAATGAGAGTTTTTGATGGAGGTTATCAGGTTGTCTGGTATATACGATTTTACGCAGAAATAGAAGCGTTCGGCACTTTAAAAGATTTTCAAACATCATATTATATTTTTGCATTGCATAACGCGAAATGCTGAAATTTCTTTTCACTCCAAAGAGATAACTTGCAATATTGTTATATGGTTCATTCAGTCTACGTTTACTAGAAAAGAGTTCGCAACCGTGCATTTATGTTGGTAATAGATATGTTTTGGCGAGTAACATTCGTATATGAGGTGCTGTATAGCATTGTGACATCCAAAGATTCCTTAACATGGCAAATGTCTTGTCACATTTTGTTTTATTGTGATTTGACCAGTCTACTGGCTTGTTAAAAATTACGCCCAGGTTTTTTTGTAGTGTCTACAATATTAGTTACCTCGTTATTTAATATCAATGGTGGTAAGTATGTTGGTATGCACATATTTTGATTTGCCAATAATGATAGCCACAGATTTTATTGGGTTTAAGCTGAGTCCATTTGCTGATGCCCATATACACAGAAAAAGGTCATTGTAAAATCAACTTAAACAAGGTTGATTCAATTAGTTTTGTTAACAATATTGCTTCATAAGCGTTTCATGTTAATTTAACATGATATTAAAGCAAAATAAAAGTTATAGTTATCTACTTTAAAACAACTATAAATTATAATGAATGGACATTGTGTGCCAATTGAATCAAAGAGATTGTCATGCCAAAATAACGTTAAGATCCATATTGAAAGAATATTAAGAAAATTTATAAAAACATGAATTTCATGTTGAATCAAAATAGATTAAATGTCGAATCAACTATTAATAATATGGTTAAATAGTTAATATTCCTAGTCACTAGTATCCATCGTAAAAGTGGCAAAATCGAAAAAAGAACGCAGATGAGATGGTGTAGCGACATCAAAATCAGTACTGATCCGTTCTGCTAGTCTGATGAATAAATTGTTGAAATAAAAAAGTACTCTCTTAATAAAATCATGAATTTATACAAAAAAATTTCTTAAATTAAGAAGAAATGGGTAAACTCAGATTTGAACTCAAGCCAAAAATTTTCATTTCAATGTATACATTTAGGAAATGTTGTTTAACAATGGGACAGGCAGTTAGTAGAAAGCAGTTCATTAATTTGTTTTATCTTTATTCATTTATAAACACATACATACAGCAAATACATTTAGGTTTACAAATATTTGTTTCTTAAATATATTCTACGATTATTAATTGGAAAAGCATGTAAAGGCGGGCTTGCAAATTCGTTGAGCTCCCTTAAAATTATTTCATTCCTTAACTCGCCTACAACTTGTGATTGAAATTGTTCATCAAAATTGTGAGTTTCAACTTCATAGCATAGAACGTAAATTTTATACTGAACTTTAATAATATAGGATATATTGTACAAAGCTAGAAATTCTCTTTTAATTGCTATATAAGACTTTTTATATATACTACGAGAAAATAATTTTATCGCAAAATACAACATTCGTCATCTTCGTCACTAACAAGATTAATATTTTCTCCTCCGGTTGCTAAATTTTCCACAAACCTTTTTAAATTCATATTATCATTATTAGCTACAGATATAATGAAATTTAAAGAGTTTATTCATTTAAAATTTATAACACTGCACTTCTGATACGTAGTAAAGCTGCGATAGAATGAAATTTACTGTTTATTTAATGCTTTAAAGTGTAGCGGTACTTCTGGATTTATTCTCTTTTATCATGAATTAATTTCAATTCAACATGTTTCACGTTGTTTCAACATGATTCATGTTTTTTTAACATTGATTTAACTTTTTTTTACATGTGATTTAACATAAGCCAACGCTTTTTATTAATATTTAAAATTAGCAAAAGTTGAAATTAAAATTGAAAAATCAAAGTATTCCAATGTAAGTTTTAATGTTTATAACAATGATGATTTTATAATACATAGTTAATCTTTTTTCAACTATATGCAATGTTAATATTACAAGAAAAACTGTAATTATTACTTCAAATTGGGTTTTTCAAAATTATACATTGATTGATGTTATTTTAACTCTGCAAAAGGTAAAATTTTAAATGTACAATGTTATTTCAATGTAATTAATTTTAAATCAACATATTTTAATAATAAATTAACAATTGTAACCATTGACTTAACTTGAAACAATGTTAAAAGTAAATTCAATTGGATTTTTTTCACATATTAACAATGACTTGATATCAACATTTCTTTATGTTGATTTTACATTGGTTTTTTTTCTGTGTGTACATGAATTCGATTTAAGTCTTCATATGTATATCAACTTTAAACAATTGGTAGCGTCCGATGCGTTGCAATTGATTTAGAGCTGCACATCAACAGCGTACATTTGTATTTTACAGTTTTTCAGCTGCAAAGGTAGATCATTAGTATATATTGAGTACAACAACGGCCCGAGTATCGAGCCTTCTGATACTCCAGTAGGCAATATTGAGCTGTTGGTGGTGTTTGATACGTGAGAAACCGATTGAGTCCGATTGAGCAACGATGTTATAAGTTTTATAGCTGTTACTGCACATTTACCAATAGAGAAAAGAAAGGTGAACAGTCTCGAAAGCTTTAGAGTGCTCAAGTAGTATAAGAAAATATATCATGTTGCTTTTATCTTTTTGACATCTAATTTCCTCAGCGACATCATTTAAGATTGATATACAGCTATGTTTCGGTCTAAATCTAGACTGCCTAGCGGTAAGTAGCGAGTTATTACTTGTGAATAAGTCAGCTTTTCAAAAACTTTAGACAAAAAAGGCAGAATTGCTACAGGTCGATAGGTCTTGTCAGCTTTCGAGATTGGTATAATTCTGGCATGTTCCCACATAATTAGATAAGTTGATGTTGTGACAGGCCATAAATTCACTTATCAAAAATATTGAAATAACTTTGTCTGTTTTAGTTTTTATTATTTTTATTTTTCCACTAAATTTTTCCACTGTACATTGACAAATAACAATGTTTATGCAAGACTATTGGAGGATAAATTGCTGTGGTAGCATACCTTGTTGACTAATAGTTTGTCTAGACTTTGAAGACGAATCGCACCCATAAAAATAATAACAATAATAATAATAGTATATATGTAGTTGGCTATATTGTTTGTTACACATACGTACATATAAATAAATATTTATTTATCTAATAATATATTTGTAAATATGTGAGAAATCAATGACACCAGCAACAACAATAGCAACATTAGCGGAAATCTAGTGCCATTCATTGTGTTGCCTTATTTCTGTTTTATCTAATTTGCTTCTAACACCACCATCATGGCAATTGAAATGTGTTGTTTGTTAGACATGTGTTTTTATGTATAACTGCGTGTGTACATGCGAGAGTAGTTTGATAATTCCATGACATTTTGAATAAAATTAAATTTTTTCTGCAAAAAAGCGTTTTATTTCTTAACATAGTCTTCTTTAACACATTGACTGCCAGCCGTAAGATTCCCTACTAAAGCTCTTCTATGTACGACACTTTGTGAAATTTGTTGTTTTTTGTTGTGATTTGTAAATAAAGAATCCTTTGTTGAACATTTTTGCAAAAACATTCATTTCTCTTGGATGATTTTTTTAGGTTTTATAAAGTGAAAAATGTATGAAATGTATTTTTTTTTCAAATGTTTTCATCAAAATCGCTTGGCACTGAATTTGTTAAGGTCGATACATTTAGCGCTTTTCTCCCTCTAAATAATGAGATTTCTCAAGACTCTCAAAATCGGCGTTTGTTTCAATGATAACCTTTTTATTTGACCCAAAACTCTTACCAAGCAGCCATTTCTTAAAATTTGTTAACCGAAAATAGTCACAAGGGACCGAATTCAAAGAGTACGCAGGATGGTGCAACAGATTGTACCTCAATTCTTGGCTTTTTGCCAATTTCACGTGGTTGCAATTATGTTCCAGTGTGAGCAATCGGTGCACCCATCCCGCAGATAGTTTTTCATATCCAAATATTAATGTAAGATGTTATACATGCGCTTGGTTGAGATACCTACAGCCTCAGCCATCTCAGTACTTTAATTTTCCGATCGTCCAACACCATTTCAAAGGATTTTATTGGCTTTTTTTGGGGTGAAATTTTTTTTCCAACGAAACTCCTGAACCACTTTTTAATCATTCAAATTGGTGGTACAGAGTCCGCATAGTATTTATCAAGCTATTCTTTGGTTTCCGTGACGGGTTTTTTACTTAAAAAATAATAAATGTGTAATGTTGGAGACTTTTTATAAATTATAAGTTAAGGAATTAACTTAACTTAAAAAATAATGTTTAATCTGCCAACGAAACTTACAGAACAACCTAAAGTAGCACGTCAAGCGTAGTGTTTTCCAGGGCGTAGCTTTAACGCTGAATTTACTTACTTAAGTAAGAGCATCAACGCTGTGTCATAAACAGTAATTTTACTGCCAAGTCCACGATGTCACACATATTAATTTTTTCGTACAATTACATTAAAAACAGAAATAAATTCTAAAATGTTGTTTTTGTTTGAAATGTAATCGTACGTAAGAACAAATACGTGTGACGTCGTAGGCCTGGCAGCTAACTTATCTCATATAATAGAAACCGCTGTGGCTACATTTACTGGCATAAACACTACGTTAAACTTTATTTATGGCTAATCTGTAAGTCGCAACAGTTCATCACCTGCCACTACATTTGTATCACCAGTACAACTTGCGTGGCGGCTGATCCTGCCAAGTGCAAATAATACATCCAATACCATTTCAATCCCGACAGCTACATAATAATCTCTCAGGGTGTATTAGTAGCTTTCCAGTTTCCGCAAGTGGTTCAGTTGGTATTATTAGTGTTACGCTGCTTGCTGGTACTGCTTCAGATCTATAGTCGGCTGGTATTGATAAGCAACAGGAAAAAAATAATTTATCAAATAGAGCACAACGTAAGAAGTTTTTCCATATGACAAATTTTATTTCAAATAAAAAATTTTTTTAGTATTAAAATAAATGAATAATTTTTTTCTTATGTAAACAAACAAACTAATTTAAAAAATATTGGCAGCCAAAATTCAACCGAATTTAGTTACCTGATTCTTCGAGGCCACCTGTTGTGAATTCCCCTTGGAAACTGCAAAGTAAAAATTGAAATGGAAATGAAACCGGTGGATTGACCTAAAACTAGCTAAATTGACACTACTTTGTATCAATAACAAAAGAAAAAAAAACAACAACTTCACTACTAAACGCGAAGTCTAAATCGGATTTTCCAAATGCAAAACGTTGACACCGCGCTATTTTTGTTTGCTTCATACACTTTGTATGAGCATGAGAATTTTTGACAGATAGAAAGCGATTGACGCGCTGATTTAGGTGGGGCTTTTTTCATTTTAGTCAAAACTAACGAAGTTGTGTACTTTTAATCGCTGTCCAAAGCAAACTAATAGACTCAAAATTTGACAGGAGTCCTGTAATACATAACAATTAGCGGGACTAGTATTTGATTTAAAGCTGGTGCTTTGGAATTAAAAAAATTCACAGAATCATCAAGTTGCCCTCGTATAATTTTTGCTAATACTCATTCTTTGCCTTTGTCTTATAATAAATTTGTTGCCTAAATTGTTTGCATGTTGAAAAACCATTAAGCTGCTCAAAAAGGTGTTGTTCAGAAACACATTTCTGTTTCCTTAACAGTGTGAGTTTCCGGCAGGTTTGGGTTTTGCCTGTGTTTTTCTAATAAGGAGCGTGCTCAAGGAAGAGTGTGTAGTTAAAAGAAATTTAAAATAATTAGACTAACAAAAAGAAAATTATGTATTAAAAAGCATAAAAAGCAAGGGCAAGTGACACTTGTGTTATTGTCTCATTAAGAAAAGCACTTTTAAAGCAACATGTTGAAATTAGTAATTGAAATAAAGAGATTTTATACATCAAAATGTGCCGCCAGAATGATAAAAAATAAGCAAAATAATAAAAATATTTGATTATCACACAGTTTAATTAATTTTCATTCCTAACAGAGAATTGGAGAGCGATTAATTGAATGCTAATTAAATACATTGCGATTATAATTAAAAAATAGACTATTACTTGTTTTTGAAATATGACTTCGTCAATGACAAATTAAAATTGTGGTCTTGTTTTTATTTTAGAAGCCTCCGAAAAATAATCGAAAATCATGCGCAGAAATTTATCATGCAATTTGAATGTATATTTCCGTAAAATTCCCTCAGTCAAACACAAAACTCAAAAACAAATTTAAGAATATTATCATTTGAAAACGACTGACGACTCACCACATACTTTTTGCAAACAAAATTGGGATGTCAAGTGGGATAATTATTTAGCTTAGAGATGGTATCGCGGGTAACTCCTCACTGACGAGCATGCGCAATTAACGGCAAAGAATGCTACAAAAAATCTTGCATGATCATGTTGTGTTCTAGCAATGAATAACGCAGGCTCACAAAAAATTCACAAAAAAAATTATTTAGATTCACGAAATTTTTGTTTGATTTTTGCATTCAAATTTATTTTAAAGGTTTGTGGAGAATTTTACACAATTTTTAATGAGTTTAAAAGTTTTTATCAGACAGACTTAAAAAAATATACTTCAGTGTATTGTAATCTGTTGGTTTTTTTGGGAATTAAATTGATTTTTAATTCAAAATCTTGGATGTTAGGCTTAAGTTCGCAGCATTTTTAGTGCAAAAGATATGGATATGAGACAATTTCAAAGCAAAAGGCGACAAATTAACGTTAATTATTCTGTTCTTTTTCAAATATAGCTACACCGCCGTAATCAGTATCCATGTGTATTTTCATGTACAGGATGGTCCAAATACATATATCTCGTCGGTGCGATTTGACTCCTTTAAACCTTTTCTTGTGAGTTGCCGTTAAACACCGCTGCTGGTCCGAGCTATTCGTCAGATAGAACCTGAAATCGTCAACAAAGTCTTGGAAAATTAGAATGACAGGACAAGGCTATCGCGAAGCCATCCGCGACACTCTGAAGGATATCGGTTATTTCTCATAAACCAATAATGCAAAAGAAATTAAATTAAGTAAATTTTATTTAGTTTCTTAAAATATATTTGTGTTGGGACCAACCAGTATATTACATTTTTCAGGAGGCTCTTTCGAATGTGGTTTCAAATCTTTATTGTACAAATTATGATCGAAAATCCCAAAGGTTACGATCTTTAGCGCAATAACAATGATCAATTTGCATATTTCCGTGTAATCCAATAGGATGTCCAGAAATCTGGGATTTACAACAGACAAATCTAAATGGTAACATAAAAAAAAACAAAACAAACAAAGACAAAACTTCTAATGTTTTAATTTATCAAATAATAAATAAAAAACATTCTGGTGTATACGCGATTGCAGTGATTGGAGAAACAAACTATTAACGTTCATGAGTGATGACACTTGATGAGGCCTGATTCGCGCCAGTCACGTGATGCAGTATAATGCAATGTTCTGCATTGCAATGATATGCACTGAAATGCAAGTAATTTTGTCATTTTATTCCGGCAAAATACTATTTGTTAATTTTTTGTTTTGCTTTCTGTTGCAATTTGCAACTGAAAGCAGGCAAAACTCCTGCACACAGAAGAAGCATATTAGTTATACTATAAAATTTTTTTTTCGTAAACGAGAAATTACAAACAACAATCGAGTTTTAGCAGCAGCAGGCAGCAGTTTCAACAACTGTCCACAATATGTTAATGCATAGCAGGCATCAAGAGAGCAGGCTACAATACAAATTGTAGATTCATTTCAAATCTTGCAAATAACTTCAATGGAAATTTATTGTGACAGACAGTTCAAGGAGTGTATTTAAGGAAGGCAAGGATGGATTTGTTTTATTTTTTTTTGAAAGGTCTTTTTATTTTCCGTCTTTTTAGATATTTACAGATATTGTGTTGTTAAGAGAAAGTTTCGATAATTTTTTGAGGATAAATATATTGAATAATAATGTACATTAAATATTTTGAACAAATGTTTTTTGGGAAAATCTTAGAATTTGCTTGTCTAGGGTTAGAATTATTTAAGGCTGAATTCAGTGCCTAAATTAAAGAGGCAAGAAGCCCGATTGTTTTCCTCTTGGATTTGTTAAAATGCTTTACAATTTCTCAGCAATTGAAGGAACCATAAAGAAGATAGATTTAGAAAAATAATAATAATAAGGGATTTGGTAGTAGAATTGGAGAATTCAATATTGGATATTTGAATTTATGTAAGTGAATCGCACAAGTTTTCTTAAATTATATAGAATTTCCAGTTAAGCTATTTTTAGTACAAATTATAGCAAATATTTTCAAGCAGTTTTCATTAACAGAATGGCAGTAATTCACAAACGTCGCGTTCATAAGACGCTGTCAACTGTTGAGCCTAACATATACGTTTTAGAAACGGCATGATGAATAATTTGATAGTGAACAGCTGATTAATGTAAACAATTGAAAAGAAATAAAAGTGATGAAACGGAAATAATTTAAATTTGCTAAATTAATTAGTTTGGCTTATACTAAAAAGTATGGATAACACAGAATTTGCAATGAAGTTTTTCTTGGCAGGAATTTTCCATTTTTATTTAAAAATCTGCACCACAAATTCAATATTTACAACATAAAAATGAACAGCAAAATACTCCAATAAAATTATAACCCTGCGTCGACAGTATATATATCTCTGTGTTCAAAAAATCTTTGAAATTTATATTGAACTAATTATATAATTGATATAAATAGACACCATAATAAACAAACGTATATTTAATGAAATTAGTATTTTAATTTTATTTCTTTATTTTCGTTACTTTATCGCATTTGTAATGCAAAACTTAACAAATTAACTTGTAGTCGCCACTTAACAAAGCGGCGTTTCATTAGAGTATAAAAGTGCATAACTCTCTTGATCAGCTGAGGAGGCTAAACACAACATGTTGCGATAAAAATTTATAATGGAAAAAAAATGGCAGCAAATACTCCATTGTTGTGTGGAGCGAAACTATTTAACTCTTCGTTTCTAAGACTAACACTCAACGGTTGCGCAACAGATACGTCTCATGAACGCGACCAATGAGTTTCAGTTTTGCTACTTGCTACAATTCATATCTTTGAGATATGATTACGTAGCAATAAAGCTGCGAAATGTAGGGAACGTTTATTAATCGTTAAGCCAATCAATCTTAATTTAACCGATTATTAATCGATTAGGTTAATTAATCAAGAGATTAAATGATTTAAATAGTGTAGCGGTTTGATTAAAAATCGATTATTTACAAAGAATATAGAATTGACACAACATGCTTGACACTATTCTTTGAAATATTCTTTGGAATTTTTTAATTCAAATATGTAATTAAAAGCCGCCATTTATAGCGTGGCAAATTTAATATAACACTCAGTTTAATATAACATGCAGTTTGATTTAGCTGCAAATAAATTAAATAAAAAAAAAAACAATCAATTTGGAGAACAAAAATAGTTGATACGACTTAGATAGAACAAATGAGACTTCGTTCTGAACAAGTATATGAGGTAGAATAAGTAATAATTTTACAAAAAATATTTATCTTTTATGCTTTTTCTGTCGCTTAAATGCGATTAAATACAAAGTTTAAATTAAATTTTGCTAAAAAAAATTATTATTTCCGTATAAAGATTCATATTCATGTATTTGTAAAATCAGTTCTTTTCTTTTATTGAAAGTGTGAAATTAATAAATTTCGCTCAGTATCCTTTAAAAGAAAAGTTCTTTTCATATTAAGCAGACGTCTTTTCCTACAAGGTGTTTCAAAAAATATATTTATATTTGTTTAGTTTACCGTGTAACTGCAACGAATTTGTGGTGTTGAATTTGTGGGGGCGAACAAGATCAGCAAGGATGGTAATAAGCGTGAGTGAGTCTAGCTATTGAGGCGCCATAAGAAATTTTACAAATCGTTTAATTGAGGGATTTCATTTGAACTATATTATTTTATAGAAATCGATTCACAAATTGCGTATATAAATACTTAAAACACACTGTTATGATAAAGGGCTTACTTATTTTTCAATCGATCCACGAGTTATACTGCCTGGCCCACGATGTCGAACGATATCGATCTTTTGTGAAATTACATTTAAAACAAAAACAATTTCTAAATATCGTTCGAGATCGTGGGATAAACTTTTTGTAAATAAATATCTTTCGTAAATATTAAAAAACTTTTTGTTTAACAGAAAAGTTTTTTTAAACAAATAAACAAAATTAAATCAAGATTCATTTTGTGCCAGAAAATAATTTCTTTCAGAACTAATTCCTTTAAATATATTTTTACAGGTAGGATATGTTGGCTTGTGCCTGCTTATTGCTGGTTAAGAATGGAACAATTTCTTGTTTGGATATTTTTTTTTCGCTATTGTTGTTCTTTGTATGTTGGGGTTTTGTGGGCCATCATGCTGAGCACAAAAGCCGCCAAACGAAGTTTCGTATTGAAATTTGCTTGCCTGCCTGCTTGAATACCTGGCTGGATGAATGCCTGGGTACTAAAGTGTAAAGTTTAATGTTTAAAATTCTCACGCTTCTGTATTACGCGTTTTGTTTTCCATTTTTATTTCGTTTTTATTTTTGTTGCGCCTTTTCTTTAGAGCATGAGCTTGTTAGTGGGTCATGAATGGCTAAAGATTCCAGTGGCTGGGTTGAATGATTTTTTCATTTCGTTTGGTTGGGTTCGTTTGGTACATTTTGGTTTGACGTTGTTTAACATTTTTGTCAATGATCTTTTGACTTGTTGTTCCTAAGACTTTGAATGCTTAAATATGCTTTAGGCCGTGTAAATGATACGTTTCTTTGTGGGTAGACCTTTTGTTATAGATTGAATAAACAAAATAAATTTATAATATTAATAACATTTTACATTTTACTCGTACATATAATAATAATAATATTACCTTTTGTCTGCGTTAGCTGTAATTAATTTATTACGGTTTAAAATTACAATTTAATTCAATGAAATATAAGTCAGACCTGCCAGTATAGTTGCATTTAATTTACAGATAAAATTGTTTTTTTATTTTTCATAAATAATTCTGTTTATCTGGTAACCAACATTTATTTATTATTTAAATTTTTTTTAAATAGACTTTTCTACTAACAGATTATTTTGCATAATTTTCAATTTAAAATAAAAGTTATCTCTATAAAAGAATAGCCGAGAAAAGAAACATAATAGTAATATTGTTAAACAGTTTTAACTAAAACTAATATGATACTCGTACCAGCCACAAAGACTAATGATTTACGGCCAAAGGGACATTTATTTTTGCCTGTGGACTGTACAATGGCTTTAAAAATTGTTGACTGTGTGCTCGAATTTATACTTAATGCAAATTTCCATACAATAGTTACTTCATTTAATTACTGCTTGTAGTTTGTTCTTTGTCGTAAAATGTCATAAAGTATGGTATGGGAATTTTAATACAATTGTGTTTTGGCAGACAACATATATTTTGTGCAAACGAAAAATGTAAAGCAATCCTTGTTCGCCCTTGGCAATCGTACAAAAAACCTGGTTTTTGGGAATCGAATGAAAAAGGTAATAATAATAGTGACTGTTGATCAATTTACATTTTTCTGGGGACTTTGTTTAATGAATATTTAATTTTAACAAATTTTTTATAAAACGCAGTTGTCATTCATTTATCTTTCAATACAACATCTCGTAGCATACCGATATTAGCGTTATTAACATTTCTTTCTTAATAGATTCCAAGATTTCAATGTCTTGCTGGTTAGTCTCATTTTCTGAAAAAGATTTTCTGCTTTATTATTATTACTATTTCCTTTAGTTCCTGTGAGGAGAAATTGACCTCAAAAAAAGACTTCCAATCGTTTCTTTTTGATGCGAGGTTCTTAGTGTCATTCCAGATTTTTTTCTGCTCGCGAAGCCTCTAAGTCAAACTGTCTTCACCAAGTGTGGTCAGTTCGTTATCTCCTTCCAGCCAATCGCATTGCTGGTTACATGTCTGGGTGGTCTTCATTATGCGTGGCCAATCCATTGTTATTTCTTTCTCAAAACTTCAGAGTGTATTTGGCTTTGATGTGTGAGTGTCCAGAGATGCGTGTTCGATATTATGGTGGGCCAGTAGATATTTAACATTGTTCTTAGGTATTTGTTAATGAAGACTTGCAAAGTCTTTACGTCTCTAGCAGCCATATTCCACGTTTCACAGCGATAGAGGGGAAAAATTGTTACCCTAGTGCGGATAGAGATTGATGGTGATTTCCACACTGTGTTTAGTTGGCCGAAAGCTTGCCGAGCTCTCATGGTGCGATTTGAGACCTCATCAGAAGCGACTCCAGTCGAAGTTATGATGCTACGCAAGTAGATAAAATGTTTCATTTACTCGCATTAGCTTCGTCTTATTTATATTTATTCTGAGTCCTGTCGTTATTACAGCTTCTCTCTATATCATTTGCAGGCTTTGCACCATGTTAGAGTGACTGCGTGTTAGAAGGCACATGTCGTCGACATAGTCAATTTTCTACTTTAGTAGACTACATTTTCAACAATAAACAAAATCACTGTGATTTCTACATTTGAGAAATGAATCCCTGGAGGAGCTTAGCGTAACGGCATTTAGTTAATTGAAAATTTTAAAAATTTAAATATGTATATGGAAAATAGAACTTTAATTAATTAAATTAAATTCACGTATATATATTGTACAGGTAATTCCGATCCACATTTGAAAGAAAAACATTTGAGAAAAGTGCTTGCAGATATATCCATTTCCCAATTCGAGAATGATATGTTTCTGAAATTATATCTAAAACGTTCTCCAACGTTTACCATTTGAGATATGAGTAATTTGTTTTCAAATCTTTCTCTATTGTTATTCTGTTATTGTTACACTATGAGCATGAGTGCTTCTTGATGTTAAGTATTTTCATTTTGAGTTTTGTATTGCAGCATAACAACTTTATGTATAATGGCGTGGGCCGATTTGTAAGGACAAAAATTTGTCGATATTGTGGCATCAATATTTCGATAGCTTTTGGTATGAGGAAAAAAAATTCCCATATTAAAATCTTTTGACTTTTACTCAACTTTTTTAAAGGTTTTTTCTTCAATTTTTTTCAATCGGCAAATGTTAAGAAACTGTAATTTTCTTTAATGATTAACTCAGATTTTCATTTATAAAACATTTAATTTCATCAAAAATAATTCAATAATAATTCAAAATAGTAATATGTTATTCAAAAATAAATTTCACCTAGGAAAGGTAATTTTTAATAAAAATTAAATCAGCCGATTTATTTTTATTACCTACTAAAAAAAACCTTAGAAATTAAAGTTGAGAAGAAAAGAAAAAATTTAAAATTTTTGCGCGATTTTTTTGATATATCGTAGTGGAACTTTATTTTCCTCATGCCAACAGCTATCGAAAGATCAATGGCAGAATATCGATTGCTAAATCGACCCACCCTAATGTACATAAACTTTTTTAGTCATCCACATGTTTGACAAAAAAAAACAATAATAAAAAACCCCAAAAAATGTAGTAAATTTTATTGTTTTCTCATGCCTTTATTTTTTCGTCAGCAGTGTTGCAGCACCACTGTCTGTTTATAAGTTATTATGTTGTTGTTGTCAGATGCCTTAAAAGAACAACACCTTTAGTTTTTTATCTTCAGAAATTCTTTAACTTAAAAATAAGTGCTAACACAGTTTGCGTTGGTAGTATTTCGCTTATAGTTTTTTCATTTGTTGCTGTTTGCGTTTAAAATTAAACTTCATTGTTTCCTCTGGCGCATTATTTTTATCGCATTTTTTAATTTTTTTTATTTAAGTATATAATTTTTTTCTGATGAATAATTACTCGGCTACTAGGGTATTCAGTTGTTAAGTGTTTCATTTGTTTAAAAAAATTATATATTAGATTAACGATTAAAATGATTAATTTTTGTCGATTAAACAAACCCTTTAGAAAGGAATATTCGAACATTTGATATGCTTTGAGAGAAATAAAAAGGACTGAGAAAATGGGCAATCTCTACCATGCTTTCGATTTCCCAAATATCGTCGATAGTTGAAAGAATTTTTCTAAATCAGGCTTCACTAAAATTATAAATAGTAACTGTTCTAAAAGTACTTTAAAAAAGATTTTAGCATTCTTTCGGTTTTATGAAGAAAGGAATTGTTTTATTTTTTTTTTAAATATATCTGCATAAGGACCTTTAAGATGAGGAAGTAGTACCCCTTGAGAAGTATATTTTCAAAAAGGCAAACTTAAAAAGAAAAACACTTTTTTAAAATAAGTTTTCAAAAAGCAACACTTATACCATCTTCTTTTGTAATATTTCTTTTACTTATTGCCAAAAGAATTACTATTCAGAGTTTTCTTAACCCTCTTTAATTCAACACCTTCAAATTACATATTTTAAATGAATTCGCATAGATGTATAAATAAAAAAAACATGTTTTGTCTACTAGTTAATCCAATTCATTTTGGATTTTTGCATCGGATACTTTTCTCCGCCCATCCTGGCGGACTGCTTGCGGAGACACATGTTGCGCAGGTGCTCTATGTTTTATTACTTGGATCTCATAGATAGAGTCTCACCAACGCACGGTGGCTGAAAATCGTTTTTCATTGGCCAAAAGTATTTTTTTTTTGTCACCGATTTTTAAAATTTTTACGCCCTTTTGCAGCTAATATATCCAGATTAAGGTAGCCAAAAAATTAGGTTAAACTATTGATAATTGTGAGCGTGGCATGCTGTCAAACTCAACGGTTTTTTCTAATTTGAGAAAAAGGTGTTTTTCTGTTGTTTTTTATCAAAAATAAATGGTTACTACTCGCAAGCTATCATCGATAATGGCCTGCGGTCTTTTTTATAATGTTGGTAGGATTATAGTCTTTAGTTTTTGTAAGTGGTCAGACCTCTAGCGTTTAATATTAAGGGCGTTACGGAATATTTATGAAACTACTATATTTTTCTCAAATTTAAACTTTAGTGGAATAGAACTTCTAGGGAACAAAAGGGAACAAGAAATGTATACCACCCGGAGAAAGGTGAAAGTGTCCTCTTTACCGCTATATATACTTTTGCACCCGTGACGAGCCGTGTGTAGAACACTTTTTTCATTTTAATGAAATTACTCCAAAGTACTCGTATACAATGGTGTATATAATTTTCACTTTTTTGCCTAAAAGTTTATGTTTTTTTACTTTAGACTACGTAAAACTAAAAAATTAAATATAATACCTGCGAAAGGGTTTAATGGTTTTGTTTTGAACAGCCAAAAATTGGTAATAAAATTATCACAAATTATCACAAATTATCACAAAATTCTACAGTAAAGATATGATCTGTTTCTAAATTTACCTGTTATCAAATGTTAGGGTCAACCAAAGTCATATACAATTTTATAACAATAATCGGGACATTAAACCACTAAAGATAAAAAACAACCCCATATTGGCGAGATACTAATCAGTTTTACCTGATATTAAGGTCTGGACAACATGTGCAGTTTTGTTCAATTTAAGCACTACCTGCTATGAAATTAAAGATCAATGTGTGAATAACATGTATCTAGATGTAGGAAATAACATGTAGGAAATGCGTTAAAGAAATATGGGAACAGAAAGTTAATTCTTTTTTGTAAATGGGAATGTGATAGTTCTTCGGGACAAAAGCAATACAAACAAGTTGTATGTGAAAATATTTCGGACTCAGATATGTTCATGGTATCATTTGTACCATTGCGATTGAATAAAATTTTAGAAGATTCAGAGCTTTCGACTAGAACTACGCAAACAATGGATATTTGGAAAAATGAGACACCATCTTCTACGAAATACTGCAGGCCAATCAAATTTGAATTCAAAAAAGAAACTCATGATGCAATTAACAAAGAAGTTTGTGATATCAAGGCCCAAATTGCCACACTACAGCCATTACAATTACAGTTAGATGGGCAGCAAATTGAAGTAAGCTACCAATTAGTGCTGACAATGATAGATGGAAAAGTAGGTCAGGCTTTGACTAACACGAAGGCTGCGTCCAGCTGCATTATATGCCAAGCAACATCAACCCAATTAAACCAAATACCGATAAAATCATTAGATAATACCGATGCATATGAATTTGGATTATCACCACTACATGCAAGAATACGACTTATGGAACACATACTAAAAATCAGTAATGATTTGGATTTCGGGTCTTCAGGATCAATAAGAAACAACGAAACCAACAAAGAGTTAAGAAGTTCAAAAAAGAAACATGTTCAAGATAAATATCGCAAATTTGGATTGATTATAGATCAGCCAAAACAAGGGTCAGGCAATACAAATGATGGCAATACCGCAAGAAGATTCTTTTCAGATCCAGAAACAGTATCTGAAATAACAGGAGTGGATTTAAACCTTATTTTCAGATTTAAAATAATCCTAGAAGTACTTGCGAGCAATGAAGAAATTGACTCTAGAAAATTTTGAAAATAAGCTAAGGAATATATACAACCAACTACCCATGGAGAAATATGTCTGCAACAGTTCACAAAATCCTTTATCATGGAGAAGATGTCATTAAATATCATTTGGTGCCACTTGGAGATCTATCAGAGGAGGCTCAGGAAAAAAGGAACAAGGATTACAGATTTTATAGAGACCACAATACTAGAAAAATTTCACGAAATTCAACAAATGAAGATCTATTTAATATATTATTGGCAACGTCAGATCCGTTTATCTCCAGTATTCGAAATCAATGGAAAGTGGAACATCGGGATTTAGATGAAGAAGCCAAAAAACTACTAAAGAACAGAGATAGCACAGAACAAAATATGGAATATTTGCAATCAATATTTGAGTCAAATGAATAATAATTATATATTCATTGTTATTTAAGTACGAAAAACATAGTATTAGTAAAAAATAATAATAAACAGAACCTACCATTGTTGCAAATGCTATTAAAATTTATTGCAGTTTTTATTTTTAAAATGTTTTTTAAAATCATTAAATTTGACAGCAAAAAATAATAAATTTTTCTGTAGTAATAGCAATATTTTTAGATAATATTATTAATGTTTTTTTTAAGTGTAACTATTCTTTGAGTGTAAACAAATTTGCAAATTTGTCAGCAAAAAATTTTTAATTTTTCTGTAATAGCAAAATCTCCAGTTGATTTTACTATTTTTTTCAGTGTAAAATTTTTTTTAAGTGTAACATTAAAAAAAAAATTACATTATTACAAAAAATATTTATAATTATTATTAATTTCCAAATATTAAATTTTTTAATAAATAAAAAAATAATAAACCCGTATTTCACTCTAAAAGTAAAAAAAATTCAAAAGTTCAACTTTGACCTAGAATTCCTTAAAAAGTCCTCAATCAATTTTAATGTAATTTAAGCTGAGCCAAGCTGAACTAAATATCTATCCAATAAAATAAAAATTACTTCAATATTTTGATTGGTTCAAAAGTTACAGAATTTTGGCCAATGAAAAACGATTTTCAGCCACTGTGCAACGTCCAAGCGAAAATTTGCCGATGACATAATGGCCGTGCCCGGTATCTCTTTATATCTTCAATTGCTTGAAGTATGCCAGCGATCTCGCCGTCATTAAGCTGATAGCGTTGAGCCATTCTAAAACAAAATAAAAAAATAATACTCCTATTCAGTCCTCGAACTCAAGCTAGATTAACAACTTACAATTAAAAAAAACTTGTTTGAAAAAAGTCGATAAAAATAATTATAAAATAAAAAAAAACTTTTCATATTTTCTGTGCAAGAGTCCAAAATATAGGTTTTTATGTAGAGCTTCTCAGACCACACATTTTCAACGAACGACAGATTATTATCATTATATTTTATTGTAAAAATTAGAAATGGAATGACAAACTTGTATCCTTGCAACCCTTTCCGCTCACTAACAATGTTTATGTTGTTTTATTATTTTTCCATAATATTGTTTTTTATAAAAACGTTATTGCATGTGTCAGACCAAGTTTTATTTTAAATAAAAAAAAAGTTTCGTCTGTCTTAAACCAGAAAATACGAAAAAATGCAGTTGAGTTTAACATTTCTAGAGCGAAAAACATTATTACTTATTTCATTCCCATGACAATACAGGCGCCGTAACTCATTTAAATTAATAACCTGACACTAAGTGATTGCAGTGTTTAAAGTCCTTATAAATGTTTTAGTCTTTCTCTGAATGTTGAGTCACTCTCTTTTGTTATTCATCTTATTTGTGTGGGCTGGTTGTTTTAATAGCTGAATCATTTCTATGAAATTAACTACACTATCTGCCACTGGGCTAAGTCGTTTGCTAGTTTGTGTTGTTGTGAAGTATAATATTTCTAAGTGTTCATTGTCATACACTCAACTAAACAAGTGTATTACTACTAATAATATTTGATGGTTGTTATTAATTATGACAAAATGGTTTTTGCCTTAATAAAATAATTTTATTAAAAATGCATTGGTCATATTTCAAGTCTCAGAATGAACACAAAAGATTCTGTTCAGAAGTTGTAAAATAGTTTTTAAAGCCTTAAAATGTTCAATTTGTAATTAGCTGCCTGTAATTGTAATTAGGTGATGCCTTTAAAACTCAACAAATTTTAGCCTCGTAGAAAAATCTGCAAGTATACCAGCTGAACTTTATAGACCTTTATATTTACCTTTAGAGCTCTGTTTAAATACTATAAAGAAAATTTAATTAATAAAAGTATTATTAAATAATAACAAACTATTAACACCGCCGTCTCTTGCAAAAAAAATAAAATTTTTCATTCATACGCATTTGAATGGTAAAGAAAAATATCAAAGATTTACTCACAAAGGAAGTGCATACAAAATTATGAACATCAACAATTTAGAGTTGAACAGATAAAGCTTTGAGTCTTTTAATGCAACTAATTCCATATTTTGTTTGTTTAACCAATAATTAAAAGAGTTTTTGTTTTGTAAATGTCACTATTTAAAAAGAAAAATACATAAAACATCAACTGCATAAAGAAATTGTGGTGATATTGACTTTGTTAAAGATTTAATTAAATAATTTGTTGAAATTTTACTGTTACGAAGTAGTAATTAGTTTTTAAATCCTGTTAGTTTGCTGGCAGCAATACAAAAAAAATGGTATTGAATTTATATATATTTTTTTAATTATTTGTCGGCCACTTCATTAAGCTGTTTTCAGATTGAAAACAAAAACTGCAAACTAAAAACAAAAGCGTGAAAAAATTTGCTAAATCTCTTTTATTGCTGATGGCGTAAAAACTACATTTAGTTTTTAGTTCTATTACTATTGAGTCTAATATTACATTATTACCAGCCAGGAATTTTTGAGGTGACCAAATTATCCAGAAAATATCAATTGATTGTTGTTGCAAGTTTTTAGTTTAAGTGTTAGTAATTGTATAAAATTAATTACTTTTCAAGATTGAATCTTTACAAATTGATGTAGAGTGCTTAGAGAAACTTGGTTGTGGCTAATTAATAAAAAATCTTAAAAATTTTTGGCTGGTCTGGTCACATTAAGCTGAGATCCCACTATCAGAGCAATCAGCACAATCTACAGCAATTTTTAACATCCTATATCGGCACACATGTACAAAAATTGAGCAATTTATTTTTGGGCGGTCCCATTATGGCCGTATACTCCCTCGAGGAGTGAAAGGAACATGTATATATTATCGTCGCTTGTTGGCAGATACAGTTTAATTTTCGTAATTGATTACTATGAAAAACAGAAAACTGCTTTGCCCGTTTAAATTGCGTCGTCAACGGTGAAAAAAAGAAACAAATAAAAAATAAAAGAACACTGAAAAAATATTGCATTTGTGTAAGAGAGTTGTTAAAAAAGAGTATTGAATATGGTGCCTATGAGAAGTACCTTACGTGAATTTCGTGAAGTTGACAGTTAGAATTTTCTTTTAAAAAACTATGTGCGAATAAATGAAAGAGATTTCTTCGAATTGGCTGAACTAACCACCTCATACATTCAAGAGCGAAACACCACATTTCGAAAAGCTATTCTAGTATGCCAACGATTAGTTTGTAACCTTCGGTAGTAATGAATTATATTAAAACTTATTACACAGCACGTACTTTTTATTCCTGTTGTTTTATAAACAATAAAGCAGGTATTGCAAAATCAGTACAACTGCAATGTTTTGGTAAAATCGGCTTAGTTCCTCCTCCAAACAGAGTCAACTGAAAAATTTTCCATATTAAATTTTTGCAAAAAATTGATGTACAGTAGTCATATATAACCACTGTAAAAGTCTCTACTCTTTTGATATAAAAGTAGTTTAAAAAACACAGTCTTATGTCTCTACTGAAAATTTTTGTTTGTTTTATTATTTGCGTTCATACTAGCGGCACATTGCGCCGATAGTGGGATCTTAGCTTTACACAAGATGGCTCAAAAGTAGTCGTTCTTTGTCCTTTAGCTGTTTTTTTATTTTTAATGAAAACTTAAGATCTGCTTTTAGTTCATGCTGTTTTGATGTCTTAGATTTTTGTCTCTAATGACGAGGAAATGCGATATCGCGATAATTGCTCATTAAATTTTAAACCTGAGTCCTCTCGGTATAAATCTCATCGCATGTAGAGTGTACAAGTGAAAAATTGTCACAATAATAAGGGTTGAAACACAAAGGGATCATAATTACTTTGGACCCAAGTGGGCTGGTACTCTTTCTCTTCAGATCTCTTCATTGGCAACCTGTTAACCTAACCTAAGGGTTGACTCTAAAACTCTCAAATATTCTGTAATCCAGACATGAACTTTAGTTTTTCTCTGCGATCTACATTTTGCATAATTTCCAATAGCAAAACTAGTTTTTTAATAACCTTGTTCTCAAGTTCATTCCGAACTTTAATTTATTTTTATTTACTATTCGACCTTTTGTTTTTTTAAATTAATTTAATTTATTTTGAGCGCAAGCTCAATTTTTTTTTCAAAAAACGATAACAAAATTTTAATTAAAAACATCGATATTTTGCCACTTCTTTGTGTGGCTTCTTCAGGGATATATAAAAATTGTGTAAATAAAAATATTTTTTATCTACTCAAAATAACTTAAATTAATTCAGAACTATAATTTAAAATAATTTATGAATATTTTTTAACTATATAAATTTTTTTGCTTAGAACAAAATTTCTTAAATCTGTTCAGCTTGTTTTTGATGACAAAACTACTATCATTTCTAAAGGCCAACGGCACAATTTGGTTTTATTGTATCGATGCGATGAGAGCCAAAGCAAAGCAATTAAAGTGTGGCTTATGGCTAAAATTACCAAAAGCCATAATATGATCGCAAAGCACAAACAAGCGTACTACCGGCTAAAGTTATGAAGGGACTAAACCAAAATAATGTTGCATGCATAAATATGGCTTGCAGTAAACAAACGTTTTAATGCCATCGCATAAAAATTTTGCTGCAATAAGGTGTTTGATAAACTAAAATTATGCTTCATACTATAAAAACTGCAGTCGAATAGTTGAAGGTCCAGCAGATAAAAAAGAAATAATACACTATAATACATATTACTAACAAAACGTTGGATCTAATTTATAATATTTGAAAGAATAACCAAGAACAATATGGCACTTGCATACAAACTCTACTATAAAGCTAAGCGCCAGTAGTTACAAAAACTGCTGGGTATTGGTTTATTGGTTGCGGGCATGTGGCTCTGTATTTGGTACTTTCATCATGGTCACCATCAGGAACATTCTCATCATTATCAGGGTTAGACAAATAATTTGGACTAAAATTTTTGCATATGTGTGCGTGTTAACTTTAAGCCGGATAAATTAAAATAAAAATGTAAAAACTAATTGACAAAAGATACTACAACATTTCTTAAATAACTGTTGAACAATTTTTATTAATTTTATGTTAATAATGCCAAAGGAATGTCTGGATTTTCTTTTATGAATATTTTCTTTTCTCATATCGATAAGATTTTGGTTTTTATTTAAATGAATCATAACAATTTGTGTATTTTGGTTCCAAATGAAATCGTTCGTATTCTAATCTAGTAATTTCAATAAATACAATAAACATCATGAAAAGTATTAATAAAAACTTTAAGCTATAAAATTTTGGGCTTCAAGTTTAAGTGACAATAAATAGAAAAGTTGTTATTTGTTTGAAGCATTAAGAAGGATACTTGGCCAGTCAAATACTATTAATTTTATGTTAAAAGTTTTTGCTACATTTCCTTATACATTACAAAATTTGTAAATGTATATTGCTGCTATTTTAACTTACCATAAATATAAAAATAAAATTGAGCAAACAAAACAAAACAAAACAAAACTAAAAACTTTTTTTCGATGTCCTTTCTGTGTATCCAGATACAGCGCGCATTTAGTTGCTGCAAGTTATTATCAAAAGTGACAGGAAAAGGAAAACACTAATCAAATATCTTTTTATTTATAGTTTTCTAAACGAAAAAAAAATAATTTAATAAAAAAAAATCATTTGCATCTTAAACAATTAAGTCAATTTTTCAAGAGATCCTTCTTAGATCATATGATATAGATTAAGTTAAATCGAAATATATTGCTTTTAAAAGTTATTTTTATAGTTAGTTTTATTTATTTATAATCTCATTATTTTAATTTTGTTTACTTGATATTTTGTATTTTTCTAATTAATATATTGTCTAAGACTATCTTTTCATTCCCACCTTGGTTTGGGTTTTATCGCACTTTATCACTTCCAGGGAAAAAGGGAAATTTGCACTGATAGTTATTCCTAGGATATATGAATTTTCGAGTTCACGTTAATTTCTTTACTAAAAACTACTGAAAATTTTATTGTTTTATTAAAAAAAAACATTCTTTACAAATAAAAATGATCAGAATAATTAACAATTCAAAATTTAGATTTTTAATTGAATTCAGACAAGCGAAGTACGAAATCATCAAAAACTGAGAGATTGTAAGAAGAACACTCGAACACTATTTTGTTAAATATTTAGGCACACGTAACGAAGTATTCAACAAACTATTTGTCGTTCTGTTTTTTCTTTGCTGCCAAATTTCCAGCGATAAAAACCAATCTCCTACTGAGGAAAGTCTTGCCCTTAGTACTGCCTTTTAAAATTGTCAGAATTACATGTATTTGCAATTTATTATTTTACTCTTGGTCGTACAGGATATTAATAATAATGTCCGTCAGCCATTAACGGGTTCGAGCACTGAGATCTCAAAGTTCTTACAGTATTTCAAATAGGGCTTAAAGCTTGCAATGAACTTTCCGGAGGAGTTTTAGAAATATGCTTTTCTTTTAAACCCGATTGTCTGCCGGGAAGGTGTACTACTTTGTTTTGCCGCCATTTTGGTAAACATTAGTCTTGAAATTTCATATTTGGCAGTCCTGAAGCAGACACGTGGCAAATTTATTATGGAAAAATATCCGATAAGCCAACGTGCTTAATCGTTAAAACATTTTATTAAAATCAATCATCGATTACGCACTATTTATCGTGTAGTGAATGAAGGAGGGTCTGTAGGTGATAGGCCCAAGCATGCACCACAACGTACTGCAAGATCGGCTGAAAACAGTACTGCTGCTCAAGAAAGTGTGCAAAGCAATCCATCAACCTCAACGCTCTGGAGCTTGGTCTTCAAAGTGTTCTTTGATTGAAAACTTTTTAACGCCATAACTGCATGCTTTTGGCTTGATTAATATGTGCTATCAACAAGACGGTGCCACATCGCATACAGCCAGGACTACAATGGAATTACTGCGAGATCTCTTTCCACAACAAGTTATTGCAAGAAATGGTGATGTTGATCGATCTGCACGATCGCCTGATTTGACCGCTCCGGACTCTTTTCTGTGGGGATATCTGAAAAGCAAGGTTTATGCAAACAAACCAGAAACGCTTGAGCAACTCAAACAAAATATTCGTGATAAAATTAATGAAATACCGCTTAAAATGTGTGAGAATGTAATGAAAAATGTGCTCAAAAGGGTTGGCATATGTGAGGCTAACAGAGGCGGACATTTATCTGATATTGTATTCCATACATAATTGCCGACATTATATAAACATTTATCGATATAAGATCCATTCTCTGTCATTTAATCAAAAATTATAAACAAACAAAGTAGTATACCTTCCCGGCGGATACCCTGTACATTGTTCTTATATCACGAATGAAACGATCTTCATCAAATTCGCCTTTCATGTATTTTGCTGGACTATAATTTTTCCAAAATATATTTAAAATTGTTCTCGTATCATCAAAGTGCACTTTTGTAATTTTTGAAATAAAAATTTCCCTTCATTTTGAATAGTTCCATATGAAATAAAATAAATTTCACTATCAGTTTGATCTCCTGCACGTTCTGTGATGTCTGTTAAAAACTTTTAAATAAATTTCGAAATTGAGATATTTGAACAAAGTGGAGCTTTGGGTGATGATATGTGCAATATTAGAGATTAATTTTAAGGAAATATAATATGAGAAATTCGGATGTTTCATTACTATTAAGTATTGGCAAATAGCAAAGCTTTACTATTGGTCGAGTAAATGTGCGGGCTGCAGTTCTTTTATCTGCCACTCGGACACTATTATCTATTTCAGTATCTCTTTCAGACCTGACGCCAAACTACGGGGAATTTTTTCATAATTTTTGAAAAATATAAAATTCAAACGTAAAACACTTTTGGATAAAAATTACCAACAACAAAAATACAATATTGTATAATTAGACGATTACACAACACATACGAAGTTAGTACGAGCTTGTGAATTGAACAATTTTGTTAGAGGTTTAGACTTCATTCGTCTTTTGAAAAGATACATCTTTGTCGCTTTATAATTCAATGTTGACAACTAATTTATGGGTTTAAAGATAGGGGTTTCAAGTACTTAATTAATTAGGAATTCGAATAAAAATACAATATACAAATACATAAAACAAAAAGGAAAAGCATTCTTGGACATTGTTATTTGTACTCAAAACTTTGATTACGACTCGTACTCAAAGTAAGTAAAAAATACTTGAATTTATTACGGCGTTTTCCTTTCTAGCAAACACTTTGCAATGACTTGTATTTAGAACAACATGATTTTCAATACAAACCACAGTCTGCCTTACTTTGCAGTACTTCAGGTATTACTTGTTATTATGCTAGAATAATTTATTCTACTGATGACTAGCGGTTCAACACCTGGCGAAGGAATGTGTGTTTTTTAATTATTTTGTATGTGTGCTTAAAAAAGTTGCCATAAAATAGATAATTGAGTAAAACATATGATATCAAACATAACGGTTCCTTCAAAAGTACGAGCTCAGTACTCATATAAAACATATAGGATTTTAAATTGTTAAATGCACTATTTCCCATAATTAATATTTTAGCTACATATGTACAATTTAAAATACTAAAATTTTAACAATTTCCATAAAAAGCACCAAACATTTAGGTTTTATGTTGACATTTTTAAGTTATTATTTGTATGCGAAGGTGGTAGTTGCGTCTCTACAATTAGATCACCAAGCGAAAGTAATGATTTAAAGGCCAAAGTAAATATTTATTGAAAAGTATGTGCTCCACAATTTTGTTACCATTTCAGTTCCCTACTTTGATCTGCTGGGTATTTATATGATTTATCTGGCTTGTATATTACTGAAATGTTTTTATTGTATATTATTTAGTGCTTAGTATACCTTACATACATTTGATTTCATTGTTGGATTAAAATAATATCTTTAAAATACTAACAAAGTAAAAAAATACACATAAATTGGCTGTGATCAACAACAAATATACAGCAAACACTAAATCAGACGTTTGAAATACGAATGAAACCAATTACGCTGTTTAGTGGCAGACCATTGTTATTACTTAGAGTCATCAAATAATCTCCAAGGATGAATCCGCAACTGATGAAATAAATCGCACAGTCAAATTATACTGAATTTAAAAACAATCCAACAAAATGTTTGCTGGTTTACTTTTGTTGTTATAATTTTCATTTGTTAAATGTAAATCCTGTAAAAAGCAAAGAACATAAAATCATTCAAACTCAACTAAATCAGTGTAAAAAATTGCAATTTTTAAAAGTAAAAATAAAAATGGCTGAAAGCACTTTTTGTTTATAGTAAATAAATTTTTAGATTTATATTCATCGTCAATAAAACCAAATCCTCATCCGTGTTCGCCTTCCTGCTTCTAACTGGTATTTAGTTTAGAGTGATTTGTTTGGATTAGAGTTTTTATTTGAATATTTAGTTACACAACGTTCACTAGCATTTTATTTATTACTTTTAATATTTCTATATTTATTTGTTTAACAAAGCTGTTGTTAAGTTATTCACATGCGAATTGTAAATAATTTATTGGATGTACAAAAAACCGCACAACACCAAAAACAATTCTTTTATTTATTTAATTTTTTTGGCATAAAATTTTTAGCAAAACTGTTGAATATCATACGTAACTGAATACTGATGTAGAAAAGAGTGATTTTTATTAAAAACTTTTAAACTTTTGGGTAATAAATTAACATTTAAAATACTGCAAAATTCATGTTCGTTGACTTAATTGTTTTTGGTAATAGGACATCAGTTAACATGTGTGCAACTGTTAACAAGTAAATAATAATTGATTTTGTAATATTCCTAAGAGAATGAATACATTTGTCAAACTATTTGCTATTCAATTATTTAGTAACTTCTACACTTGAAGTTAGACGCTTTTATCGCCATAAAAAACATATACAAACTAATTGCTCACACGTATTTAACAAAATTCCTTCCATTGCAAAAATATCAGTTTTCAAATAAACCATAAATTACTTTTAGATTCCCAAATAAAGAAAATAAAACAACTCAATAACAAATCAATTGTGCAGGTTGATAAAAATGATTTTAATGTAAATAAAATATCTACCATGATTTTTGAATCTGTAAAATTTATATGAATGAATATCTGTGTTTAAGCATGTCTCTTGTGTTGTGTCCTGAAGAGCCCCATTTCTAAACAATAACACAAATATTTTTATGAATTCTCTATAGACTCATGTCAAAATCTTTTTAGTTAAATGTGTCACAAGTCATTTGTCTTCGTACAAGTCTATTGTATATATTGTTTTCTCTTAAATGTCTTTTTATGTTGTATCTTTTGCTTTAATATATTTCAATGTGTATATCAGTATACATACTCCAGATACATACACAGTTTTAGCATAATACTTTCTATTTATTTATTTTTGACTTTTGATTTAAGAGCGAAGAGACATTTGCATCAACATGTTTTCTTTCAAGATAAAGTTAAGGAGAGGAGAAATGAAGACGGATAACCAAACATATGAATGCTGTAATTTGATTATTATTCATTCATTCTTTCACTCATTTCATCTTTTGTGTAGAATTCGTGGTGAAAATTCTAATATCATCATGTTAACAGGGAGTCTGCTACTAGTTGGTTTGAAAAAAATATTTCATGTGAATATCGATTCGAACAACATTTGGTCGATTAATCGAAAAATTTAAGTTTCGAATCAACGATTATTTCGATTTATTTACGGTTATTAATCATATAAGTAAAATTAATATTAAATATTTAATGACGTTTTCTTTAAAAAAAATGTAACATTTCTTTTGCTTTTTATCAAAAAAATTGCTATTCAAAGTTTTCTTTAGGCAAAAATGTTGCCTCGTAAGTAATGATACAAAAATTTCTAATAAACTCACTATTTAAAAAAATCATTATTTTCAAATTTTTAATAAAAAAGGCAAAAATTGTTGCACTTTTTTTATAAAAGAAAACGCCATGAGTTTTAGCATTTTTAGTCTTGTTCTCCCATAAATAATATTTTATACATATAGTAAAAAAATTATTAGTTTTATTGAAAATAAATCGAAATTGATTATAGAGAGGTACTCGTACAGTATGTTCCTATGCGCATTTCACTGCTGCTAAGGCAGATCATCAGGGAAAGTTCCCTGATTAAAAATAATAATTTTGGGAAAAAGTGTGATTAAAAAATTTAAAAACTAAAATTTTTGCAATTCCCATAAAAACCACCAATTAATATTAAATATTTGTGAAAAATTTAGTTGATTCAAACATTTGCACATTTATTTGTATGTTTGATGTTGATTTGATAGAATAAAGTAAATATTGCAAAAAATTTGTTAAACATATTATTAATTCAGAAAAGGCAAATAGTCCTTTTGCTAAGGATGTATTTGTATGTTTTTATTTTATTGGAAATATTATATTCGAGTAATAACTACTTGAAAAATATTTCCGAGACTTGAACAGGAGATCATGGGTGCAAGATATTCACTCGATTGTGTCATATTGACAAAACGAACACGAAATTTGAGCTGTTGAAATATTTGTAAATTATATTATGCCAGAATTTATAATTTCATTCATTCATTCACTTGGCAAACAGAAGCTGCGAAGTCTTCTAGATTTTTCAGAAGACCGGCAATCAAACCTCTGACCACCAGATACTATGAGCTAGTCTATTAGGGCTTCCAAAAAGAAGTAAGTAATAAATGAATAATTCTGATAAATTTGACAATTTCTGTTTATTTACTTCTTTCTACGAACAGAAAGACTAAATCAAGCTTATCTAGATTTTCTACACTTTTTTATTAGTTTATAAGGATATTTTCTAATAGACTTTGAATAAAAACAAAAGAATTTCAAACCTTAATTGATTTAAAGCTCAATACAGGCAAAATAAAATACAATTAAAGAAGTTATATTTGTCCTAAAGGAAACTTGCGGGCAAGTGCATCCAAGTCACTTGATTTGTCGAATATTTTGGTGACTTCTTGGCGACATTGTCAACAAAGTGTCTATATATTTTTTACTAGCTGGGACTAGAACAAATGTGTACACAACAAATAAGAGTTCTAATTCGCCGCCAAAGCGCTATTATTCGTCGGCGGCATAATTTTTATTTTTATTTATCTAGTATTATTTTATATATGCAAAAACTTCTTATCAGCTTCATCAAAGTATTAAGAAAGAAGCTGTCAACTTTAGGTGTTGTTAGAAATAGTTCGCACTTGAAGTTTATGGTATCATTTATCCCCAGAAGATTTTATAAATGCTTTGAAATATTTACACATTACACGTGGTACCACACTTGACATAATTTACACTCAACTGATTGATCAGACTCAGTGACCTTCTTGTTGCAAGAACCACACTTGACTGCGGCATATTAGAACGTAACAGTAGAAACTTTATCAAGATGAACAAGGAACTTGCGAATTAGGAGCTGCGCCTTGCTGCATCAACAGATGGAAGAAAAAATTACTCCTGGTAATATTTCTGATTACATGTAATTCACGCCAATACCGTTCACCCCGATTAACAATTGAAGTAGTTAGTAAAACGATTTAAATAAGACGCTGACCTGTTTTTTTAAACCATAAAAAGTATGTGGAAAAAAGTATCCTTATCTAAGCTGCTGCTAAATTTTGTGGAAGTCTACTTGCGTTGAATAATTGAAATCTACAGCAAATAATAGAAAGACTCGTTGGTATTCGCATCACTAAAAAAATGTGAGTCCTTTATACTTCTTCAAACTCTTAATTTATTAGCTGCTACATTCAAGCGTATAACCTTGTCTTTTCAATAAGAATGAACAGAAAGAAGGTAATTTTGAATCATCACAACAATTTCATTTTATTTCTATAGCATTTTCTCTATTCTATCTCACCAGCAGACTTGTAGCCGAAATCGTTAATTTGCATTTTTATTCTACAACATTTTCTGTTTTTTTTTTCATTCGGTTTTTTTTGTTTTCTATAAAACTCTAAAGAAGCGTAATATTTAACATCCACCAAATATGAAGATAAAACCTTCAAAACATTTCATACAAACGTTAGAAGCGAAAACTCATTTCCCCAGCATATTCATGGTTTTGTTGCACTTCATTACTTTTGTCTGTCAGATAAGACTTTTTATATCTGCAGTTTGAAACTGAGAATAAGAGACAACGAAAAATATCATTTTAATCGTGCTTCTTATTCAAATTGCAGTTTTTATATTCATCATTATAAAACGCTTGGTATTTTTGATTAGTCATTGCGTTTGATGCATTTTGAAAGCGTTTTCGTTAAAGAACTCACAAACATTATTTGGCATTCATTTGACCCGTTGGTAATTCTAGTTCAAAGTGAGTATAATTTGTGTTCTTCGTTGAGGGGTTTGTTAGGGTCGTTGACATGCTGTTGGTAGTGACCAAGCAAATTCGCTAAAGCCAATCAAGCCAATTTATCTTATTGCAATACTAAATGAAATTGGTCTCATTTCTTTTATTTTATTAAAAAAAGTTATCAGAGTAAATATGTTTTTCTTAACTTTTATATATATAAAATTATATGTGCGACTATTTTTATTTTAACTTGGCTCGTAAAAAATGTGCGTATCTAATAAAATAGTTGTGCAATATACCAGAGATTGAAGCGCTTAATATCGAACACAGCAATTCATTCAAAAGCGTCACTTCAATACTCACACTTGTGTTTTATGTGTTCAATGATTTCTAAAGTCATGATTTGTAATCCAAGGCGATAAGTATTTGCGTCCAATGAGATCGCCATTTCAGAGTAATAAGTTGAAACGCCAAAGAGAACACTAAAGAACAGCATTTTATCTCATTACTTTGTCATCAAAGTTGTTGCCGGATATTTTTAGTAAATCATTTATATGAGATATAATGTTGCCCTCTGATATACAAAGAAATCATTGCCTTTCGCTCTAATACCTAAGCTCTTTAATTTGTATGCAAATAAATGGTGTTTTCAATAGAAGGGATAGAAAAAGAAAACAGAAAAATACTTTTACAATATATTTAGCTTTATTTGTGAAACTTTCATGTGAACTTAGTATCACATGCTTTTTAACAATTCTTTTGATCACAAAGGATGTGATATCAAAAGCAAATTCATGTCATTTAAAAAGGGCATTTGCAACATTATTCGATTGATATGAATACACGTATTCCCATGTTGTGTGTAGTACCTTTCGACTATCGAGTTTTTCTAAATTCAGGCAAAAAATATTAAATTTAACTGAATGCATCGTGTGTTTGGAAATCAGGAAAACTCAATACACACTTTCATGTTGAAATAATTTGTATTTTTTTCTTTTTATATGTATAATACAAAATCCATTGACATCATCTCCTGTAATATTTTACACATTTTTTTATGTAACAACACCTACTTGTTTTGTAGAAATGTATCTAAATACATATAAACTTGAATATACATAGAAGCATAATAATCTGATTTAACAATGTACAATTTGCAACTTCAGTGAGTACTTAGTGTGTTGTTGTACATGGTGCTTGTTCCTGTTTCCAGGATATTTAATGTTTATAATGTTGTTTTATTGTGAGTGCTCATGTTCGTCGGACTGTTTACGCATGCAGGTGTATGTGAAGTGCTGAAGTGCTTGTTATTCTTGTTGGCTGTTAAGTGTTGAAAGTGCTACAACAAAATAAAAGTGAACTTTAGAAAACAATGCATAAACGAAAGAGTGCATACGAAAGTAAAAGTATTTTTATATTAACGAGAACGGGTGTATATCAGCGCATTAGTGCGTATTTATATGCTGTAATACTTGTGCGTTAGAAAAAATTTTTTAAAGAATATTAAAAAGGAAAGCAATAAAACAATTTAAGTTTTGCAGTTTTATACAATACAAATGCAAGAGATTGGGAATCCTTATGAATTGAAAACAAAGTAAGTTTCGTAATAATGTCCAGCTGCAAAGGCTGAGCAAATGCTTAGAAAAGCCCGGCATTAAAATTTTAGAATTCGATAAAATAATAGTGGGAACAATTTTTTTTTTCGGTACATAAATAAATCCTAAATGAATTTCAGAAATTTTTTTCACATCTACCCCAACGCTTTTAAGCGTATCAAAAGCTCAACAAATAATGAATATCGGTAAGGGTGTCGAGCTAAAGTAGTAAACAAAATTCTTTATATAGTTTTGAGTGACCGATGAATTGAATTGAGTGAACTAGTAGAGGGTAAATTAATTAATTACTGAACTGGCAACCAATACAAGTTATTTTACACGGATAATCATCTTTAAATACAATTAAACCGGCTGTTGAAGTTATGACCAGAGGTTTTAGTTAAGGCTTGGAGTTATCTTGAAAAAAAATATAATAGGTTAAGCATAGTGTTAAGGTACGGTCTCATTGGGGAAACATTTGACAAAAAACGAAAAATATTTATTTTCTATATAGTGACCATCAAATATTTTTTTTGGTGATTAAACAGCAAAATAGCTGATTTTTGCAAACAAAATTATTTGCTTTCGAAGAAAACTATTTCTAATGTGAACAAATTGCCAAATATTTTCCCCCTTTTTAAAAAATAATTATTAGTTCTTGCAAGGTTTTTGTGAGACCAAACAGTCTGAAAAAACAGTGTTTTGAAATAATAAAAAGCCAGATTAATTGTATTAAATATATCTAATATAATTTATAAAAAAAATAAAAACTCGATGGACGTTTTTTTTCTTAAGCGAATAACTTAGAATTTCGTTAAACAAATTCTCCATATTCGTCCAATGCTGGATAAAGCGTACATGTTTTAATCGACTTAAAACTTCTACTGCAGTCTTTTTGAAGTCTAATCTTTTGAAATAATGAAAAATAAAAATTTTGGTTTTGAAAAAATGTTGAGAAAAACGTCGAACAATCAAGCTCTATTTTCGTAAAAAATTTGCAAATTTTCACTCTAATTTAAAAAAAATTGACTTTGATTTTTTTCACGACTACATGAGTTAAGATCAATTTAAAATTTTTTCTGCATATTATTAAAACCTGAGTTATAAAGTATACAATATATTCTTTATTTTTTTATATATGCTATTACCGGAGATATCCACGAAATTGCGAGCAAAGTCAAGGAAAAAATCAAAATTTAAAAATTGAAAGCCAAATGTCTTTGAAAATATTAAAGATATTTTTCTAAATCAAAATGTATTTTCTTTACCTAAATGCTTTACAAAAAGCATAAATTTGTGAAAATCATATAATATTTGTAAAAGCTATGAAGCCAACAAAGTTTTACATGCCCGAGGTAGTCAACTTTGACTCTCCGTAGCCCACTGTATCTTTCAACATGGTGCTTCAAATTTAAAAATCCTATGTCTTCTTATATGATTCTTACATACATCGTTTTGTAATCGGATACAAGTTTCAAAGATACAGATTTACTACGCTTTTTTTATAATTGGAGCCAAATATTTTTATTGTTTTGTCATATCCAAAGAGTATAAATTTGAGAAAAGTGTGAGAGAAATTACATAGTGTTTGTTCTTCCTCAATATTTTGTCAAATATTTGATCAAATGTTTTGTAACGGAAAAAAATTAGTTTGAGTGTGACCACAGGAAAATAATGTTTTCTCATGTTTGCACTTAACGTTATTTGAAAGCTGTTTGCCAAAAAATTGTGCGTAATGTGACCAGAAAACAAATTGTGTACTCAGTTAGAAACATTTTGGTTAAACAGAATCAAACATGTTTAAATGAAATGTTTCCCCAATGTGACCGTGCCTTCCTGCACTAGTTTAACGAATTAGGTAAAAAAAGGCATTGGTTTAGCGGCGATATGGAAGTGTTCTATTAAAATAAAAAAAAAATACACGACTGGAATTTAGAGTTCTTACCGAATGGAGGGCAAAAGTTCGAATGCCAAAGGTTCAGAGCTTGTCTCTGCACCTACCGGGGTATTACATTGTGTGTTCATTATTAGTTGATAAAGTATATCGAGATAAAAGAATATTGACTATCCTGATAAATAAAAATAGTTTCAATAAAATCTATGTTTTTGCACTCAACTAATTTTTTTCTTAAATTTTTAAGTCCGTCTTACTGACAGCAGAATAACTTTATCTTTTGCTTAATTTATTCCATATTTTGCTTTTGCATAATTTATATTTTCCATAAAGATTATAGTTTTGTTATTGTTTCTTGATTTTATGTTTCGTTTTTCAGCACATTTATGATCACAGACAAATATTAAAAAAAGAAAGGAAAATTATATCAAGAAAAAAAAGTTCAGTTGATTATAAGTCGTATCATTAGCCTAGCAACTATTAAATGAGTTAGATTTTATACTTATTACACAAAATAAATTTACTATTTGTTCATTTTTACATCATAAAATCCCGAAGTGTACAGGTAAATATGTGGCAGAGTTATTAGAAAAATATATTTGGGGAAGACATTTAAGCGGGTAAATAAGAGGCATTTAGCTTCAGCTTAGGAACTCTTTAAATATATTAAAAAAATTTTATGCAAAACTCTTATACCAGGCCCTTAAAGTTTCGCTTGCTAAAGTTAGAAGTTTAAACGAATGCACTTATTATTTTTATAATGAGTTGAAAAAGAAGACTTAACGAATAATGTAGCACATTTTTATGAACATCTCCTTAAATGTACAAGTGAGTGTGAGCTTATATAATTTTTCAGAATATCTAAAAGAAACATTTTTCTTTCTCCTTTTACACATAATTATTTTATAAACAATAACAAGCCTATGTTTTGCTTAAAAACAAAACACTTAAAACGTTAAGAAAACGTTTTTCTTTGCTCCAACTGCATAAATATGTTTGTGTTTTGTTTCGCATATATTTTTATGCCAGCACTACTGGAATAAAAACAATTTATATGGTATAATGGTAATTAAAAAAAAACAACAACATCAACGATAAGAGCAACATTTTATGCTGAATTATATTATAAGGGTGTCTCAGAAAAAATGCACTCTTTCATTTTTAAATAAAAACACGTATTTGTTGAGATAATTGTGATTTTTTATTAGACTGTAAAAGAAACATGTTCCGATTGAATATGGAATAAAATATCTGTCAAATAGGCCCGACGGCTCTGATGACAGTTTATTACTCTTTTTATAAAAATTTCCATGACTTTTCCACAGAGATGTGGCTGTATCTCGCCGATGACGCGTTGGATCTCGGAATATTTTCTAACTTATTCTCACAAGTCCAAAAACTACACAAAACCCCAAAGAAAAAATCGCCCTGCCTTAAATCGTTTTATCTTGGTGGGTAGTTGACAGCAATAAATGTCGTTGCTGCAATAAATCGATTGTGTAATGCACTGAGCGCAAGGAGACGTCGTCTAGCTGAAACCACTTATCGTCCAGTTCCATGCCGCTCAGTTGCGGCCGCAAGAACTCCATTATCATGATGCTGTAACGAATGTCATTCACAGTCACTACAATTTCGGCATCATTTTCAAAAAAATAAGGCCCAATCACGCCGTTTGACCAAAAACCGCACCAGAAAATTGCTCCTTGTGGATGCATTTGTTTCTCATGAAATGCATGAGTGTTGCACGATTTTTGAATTCACGAAGTTATTCGGATAGAAATGCGCTTCATCGGAGAAGATGATTTTTTCCGAAAAATTGTAATTGACTTAGTAATAAGTTTTCACATTTATAGCGTTTTGTACTTTCGTGAAGCACTCCATTTTTAGTAATCATATCTACTATCGATCTTTAAGTTTCAATGAGACACATATGAGACTATAATTGTAGAGAAGATGTGTACAATTCTTCCAACCAGAGCAGCGGTCTAATTACCGCTTTCGATATCGATCTAATTAGATAGAAAATTTTTGTTTTAGGATTATGGCATCGAATCGATATCGAACAAAAATAAATAAAACTTGAGATGATGAGTTTCGATAGCAAGACATCGATCGAGTGTTATCTTTGCAAACATTGTTCAATACCAAAATGTCTATCGTAAACACAAGAAATGGCTTTCGTAATTTTAACAGCAAACAAAAAATTGTGAAAAATTTTAGTTTTATTCATTTTTTGAGTTAAAACAATTGTAATAATTACGGTGTATATTTCAGGAAAAATGTGATATATATAAATTTAAAGGAATAAGAAAAACTGGCAAACTTTATGTCGGAACACCCGAATTTAGCAAGAAGAAAAGAAAAACGATTGCTAAATCCAATTCCTATTTCGTCACTATTTTCTTAATCGTGCTTTTGCGCATTTCAATTGTTCTAATCGTTACCAACCGAATGCAGAAAGAAGCCAGAAGCCAGAAGGGAAAGAGATGTAACTGCAGCTTTGGTGTCACTGTCGTTGACATGCGATAATACATTTTTGAATGCTTACTTCGACAATCTGAGCCGCTGCTTAAATGTTAAAAAATATGCAGTCAAAAATGTATTGATCTAAAAAAAAATGTGTTACTTTGTGTCCTAATGCGCACCAAACCATGTTCATCTTCTGACTCCGACGAAAGCATCAATATTTGTTGAACCATTTTCAATAAAATACAAACTCTTATTTAAAATAACACACATTATAATAATCTGTTAAAAATGTAATAAAACCTTTTACAATTTGTATGAAAACTCGATTCGATAGCGATCGAATGCCATCATGAGGCAACTCGGTGGGTAATGAGTTTTATTTTTACTCGATAGTTCATTCGATATTGAAAGCGGTATCTATTTATTTAAATTTCCTTGAAAACACCATCTTCCATTTACATTCACATGAAAACTCACTAGTTTCGATTTTGCACAATAAACTATAAGGGTCATATTTTGCAGTAGTTAATTTCTTTTTTTGTTATTATTATAAAATATATTATGCTTTATGACATTTTTGAATCTCCCCAATTGCATCACAATAAAAAGCCAATTTTGTATAGAAACCAGCAGCAACTTATTAATATATTAAATAAGTTTTTAATTTGAACTAATCAATCAGCCGTCTTTTAAACTTGTGATACCTCTATAAAGGCAACAAAAATTGCTTAAAAGCTCTATTTGAAAAGACTGCTTCTCCACAGGCAAAGTTTACTTCGACAAAGTCTTTTCAATTTTCTTTTCAACTTTGTTTCACTTCACCTTACGTAAAGTTTCCTTTCACAAATTTTGTGTTCTTTTGTTTAATGAACATGCAAACTAGTAGACTATTAGTGGAGGCGTCGCAGGTTCGATTCCTGCCTAGAGCCTGGGTGTTTATGCGGACAAGCCAAAATGGCTTCGCGGTTTGTGTTAAAAAAATACACATATGTGTAAACGAAGAACAGCGAAGGAAACAACCTTGCGAGCACATAAAAGTCTGTACTCACTCACATTCTTCTTACCCTTCTCATCCGCAAACTCAAGACTTTGCAAAGTAAGCTTCGCCCGTGGAAAATGGGGTAAAACAACATGCATAGAAGCACACATACACACATACAATGAAATGTCATTGTATATGGTCAAATCATTAAAAATGTCTTTAGGTTAAAATGCATGCAAGACAACATCTTCTGTTGCCAAAACTGAAATTGATTATTCCCAATTAGAATATTCGTTATGTGTGTGTGTTTGTATGTGTCTGTGTGTGTGTAATTAGACAGATGTCAATGGATTTATATTAACGCTTATCAGTATTCTGTTGCTCTGCTTCAGCCAAGTCATCGTACATGAGCTCAAAAATGATATTAATGAAATGTTGACATTTAAGTTCCATTTCTAAGAAATTCGCATTATTATTGCCTGTAATACAAACAATACACCGACTTTTTGTTTTCATACGGAAAATTAATGAAATTCGGAAAAATTTTCTGGAATGCATATCGTCGTTGTAACAGCAGTATAGACAAGTTTTTGAGGATAAAATACATATGTGTATGTAAGTATGTATAAAAAAGTGTTTATTGGACATTGAATGAATAATGTGCATTTTGCATTTCAGTGCATTCTCCCTCAGCATTGGTTGCATCTTACTTTTTAATATAAGAAAAGATCAAAATGAATGACGTGGCTGGTTTCTAAGCAGTAGCATTAGCAACCTTATCTTGTTCTTAAACTTTATACAACAGTAACCTGTATTTTACATTTACATGGCGTTGTCATTGGAGGATATCATTTGGCATGATTGCGACACTCTGTGACTAAACAGGGCTTGTCATGAAAAGACATGTCTAAGCTTTTTAAAAGTGTTGTTACTAAATAATATTTTATTTTATTCTATATTGCTCAATTGTATATTGTTAGAAAATTCTAGTTTAGATTAAAATTTAACCAACATAAAAATACAACGATGGTTAAGTACAGTTTAATCAACCGTGTCTGCAAGATTGGTAGCACTAAATTATACAATAACAACATGAAATTCAAAATAACGGAAATGGATCCCTCCGGCAAGTTCTATTAGATTGATCGAAAAATCTGTATGACAAATATTTATAGCAACTGCAAGCTATAAGACCCTCAATTAATAGGAGTTTAAGTTGACATGAATTGTTTAGTTAATTCATCATCTACATTATAGTGTAATTTCTGAAGTTTCCATCCATATTCCAGCTATAAACTTAAATACGCTTGCTAACTGGCAACGTCAATTAAAATATATTACGACCTATATTTATTTTATCCTTGAATCGTTTAAAAACCCCAGCATGGTTTTGCTATATAAAAGCCGAGTCTACATAACAGATGAAGTTTTAGTGTAAAACCCTCGGCAAAAACAATTAGTTCATGTATTTATTCTTAAAGCGTTATAAAGTAAATAAACATTATAGAGGATAAACCCAAATCTATTTATGTTTTTATTTTATTTTTGACAAATTAAAAGAACATAGACAAGCTAACGTTTATAAAAAATTTCGAAGCATAACGATATTGTGAATAACCTTATTGTGCAGTGAATAATTATAAAATCTCTTGAATATCAATATAATTTGTACGCTTCTGTTTAGTTTAGGAACGGATACTTTCAGAAAATTATAGGCAGAGTATTATCTGAAAAAAAAACCCGCTATAGTAATAAATAAATATATAAAATATATAAGCATAAACTTATTGTGCATTCTTTGGATAAATATATTTGAAAATATTACATTTAAATCATTTTGAAGGACTAGCAACGATACATATATAAATTTAATCACAAACAAAGTACATACGATACATAATGACTGCGGGTCATGTACATAACTGCATACATTTAAGAATACAACAACATTATTATAATATCGAATGTCATAAGCGTTGAATAGTGTACAGTTTCCAATTGTTAACTTTTCTATTATACAGAAGGCGCAAATTTTGCTGAATTTCTTTTTATATGAATAATTTTTAAAGGGAATTGTATTTTTAGGGAATTTTTTATTTAATAAAACTTACTAAGTTGTTTCATAAAAAATATTGAAATAAAACTAAAAAACTTGAATTATATTCTTTGAATTGATTGTTATTTTATAAGGACTTTGAAGTTACTCCTGCTTTTATAAATCTTTTCCTAAATAACAGAAGTTTTTTCTACAAATATCTTAAATTAAAATTTAATTTAATTTTATATTTTTTATGCCATCTTCCAAAAAATGTCCCCGTCTTTTTATATTTCCTCACCAATCTTACAAAATTGTTATTGAAGTTACGCTGTTAAAAGGCATTACAATGGAAATGAAATAAATATAATTTTTGGGAATGCGAATGACGGCACGTAACCTGACAATGCATTAATTATGTTGAACAAAAGAAAGTAAACAAAATTCTTTTTCTAATAATAACCTTATATTTTCATTATTTACTTACTTAAAAAATAATATTTTCAAACACACTTAAAAGAAATTTATAATACTCGTAAAACTTGAGTGACAAAAAAAAACGAAACACAAAAAAGCTCTTCAGACTTTAATAACAGGCTTTATCATGCATAAGGACCTTAAATAATTTTCTTTTATGCATTCAAGTGAACAGGGCAAGCAGCCTTTTTGTTTTTCTATTGAAACATAGTTTTCTATTTATTTAAGGACGCTACAAGTATGTATGTGAATTTATAAATTTTCGTTATTTAAAAACATGGCCGCTTTATGCTTCAAAATAGAGTTTCGTTATTTGTTCACACAATTTGCTCTTAAATAATAAAAAATTGTGATTCCCTTCTAATAACACAAAATTTTTACGGGTCCCTTAGCAAATTAAATGATTAAGTGAATGACGAGCAAGCCCATGATCTGATTAAAATTTTCATTATAATATATTTAGAACACAAATATATTTTAAATGAGGCTTGCTTTTGTCAGACAACAGAACTTGAGAAACTTGAGAAGCTTGAGTTGTTTGTAAGAAAGTAGTCGGATGTAATTTATAAGGTTCGATGGGATGAATAATAAATTGTATATTTTTTTAACTGTCAGATAATTTTTCTTTTGATCATGCGAGTAATTGACTCAATCGGAAAAGTAACTGAATTCCTTAGAACACAAACATTAATTCAAGGCCTAAATCGAAGTGTATTGATACTGTGATATATTACATGATTTCAAACTGCGTTTTTAGTGGCGAGTGCTATTGAAGTAAGCCTTTTAAAGAAGAGGGTATGAGTTCATTTCAAACAAAATTCCTTATTGGGACTTAATTTACAGCCGGTTTTTGAACATTAAATAAAAATTTTCGTTTCTGAACTAACATTGAAAACAAGAAGAATTTTAAGTTTTTTGATTTCTATTTCAAAATAATATACAAAACGAAATTTTTTGTGTTATTTGCAACAACAGACAGTTAATATTTTATATTTTTTATTGGAAAAAATTTACGGAAAAGTTTTTTCTAATCGTCAGAATTAATTAATATTAGCTTTGGGTTCATTGAAATGTAACAGTCTAAGATCCTACGAAAGGCCAAACATCAGCCATTTGACAACCAGATGGAAAATATCTCTTAGAGTATGTTAACATTGTGAAGAGATGCTTTCGGGGTAGTAAAAGTCGCACGTAATGGCATTTGAAGCGACAATCTTGCCTGTTCTCTTTTACATATTTCTTTCGTTCGTATTTTTATTTTGTTAGTTATGAGGCAGTATTGGCAACATTTCTTTAATAATTTCTTCCTTGCTTAAATCAGACATTTTGCTTTTTATAATTACTTTTAATTTTGCTTTATAAATTATTGCCATTATTGCCTGTAAGCATATTAATTTTATAATTCACAAGCTAAAAAATTGTTCTTTTATGGCAACACTGCTACTAATGAAGGAATACGAAGAATTGATCAATTCTTGCAACAAAAAGTCTTTAGTTAAACGCGTGTGGATTTAAGAGGGGTTACAAAAGAGAACGTAAGCGTTGTTGCACCGACATCACATTCAATATAAATCGGGTCTTAGCAGCCGTAATATATCAAAGAATATTAGCTATCCTAAATTAAGGATAATATGGTAATTTTCTGTTAGTCTTTATTAAACCAAACGTAATTAACATGAACTAACAACGTATTCATACAAAGAATAACACTGTGTGTAATTTTTTAAGTCATGGAAAAATAACCATATACGGACGCTACTACGTGATAAAAGACCAAAAAAAGCCCGTGTCTTCCAGTTTTGCCCAAAGTAATGATCTTTTTTTATGGGCTCTCAAAGATTTGGGGCCTCGGTGTAATTTTTGCAAAATACTGAGTATTTTCTCAGGCTCATATCTTGCAAATCGTTCGGAATTTCAATTTACTCTCTAAAACAAAGTTGTAGATCTTGTCGTAAAGATCAAAAATTGCGAATATATAGTACTAAAAAAATTTTCATCTTCAAGATGAAAATCGCAAAAAATTTAAAAAAATTCGATTTTTTCAAGAAAACAATCAAGCACAAAAATGTAGCTAAGATCTCAATAAACAACTTTCTTGAACATATGAACTTTCAAGAAATGGTTTTTAATACGGTTTAGGTAGCGCTCAGATGGCGATGTTTTTGTCGATATAGAAAAAGTTTTTAATACCATCTGGCACAACGGGATGTTATACAAACTCAATTCATTTGGTTTCCCATTGTATTTACAAAAAATTATACAAATTTTTCTTAAAGAACCGTACATTTGTTGTGTGTGTTGACGGGGACTCCTCAACAGAAAGAACAATCCCAGCGAGATTGCCACAAGGGTCAGTGCTATCACCTACACCCTACTCATTGTAAACGTCTGATGTTGAGGTGCACAGAAATCAGGAAGCAGCATTTTATGCTGATGACAGTGTTTTTATATGCAGTGGAAAACTTTCAAATGCAATGATCAAGAGAATGCAAGAGAGCCTTGCCACAAAATATTTTAATAACTGGAAATAAAAGTAAATGAAAATAAACCGCAGGCAATTATATTCCCATATAATAAATCACCAAAACGTGTTCCTACTAAAATTTTGTACTGTCTGGGAAACGTGATCCCCATCAAAGATGATATTAACTATTGAGGTATCATTTTAGATAAAAAACTTAAATTTAAACAACATGTGAATTACATCTGTGATAAAGCTTTAAAGTGTGGACGTGCTCTAAACCCCATACTTAATAGGAGGTTTTTGCTCAACCTCAAAAATAAGATATTGTTGTACAATATGTTTTTTTAGGCCGATACTGTCTTACGGCAGTCTAGCATGGTTTCATAGAACTGCTAAGACCCATACAAAAAAGCTTCAGATTAGCCAGAACAAAAACTTAAAAATAAATTATAATCCTCTGCTTAGATTCTCCACTCACTTACTGCACAATATATTTAAACATAAAAAGTTAAACGCGTTTGCCAATGATCTGAAGCTGTCATTTAATGAAAAATGCAGACTTTCTAATGTTGAAACAATAAGAAATTTACTAAACAATCGCTAAGTTTCTTTTGCTAAAAAGAATCATTTATAGGTTATACTTCATTACAGTGGGGACAACTTTACAAATTATGTAGGTAAATGATTACAGTAAAGTCACGGTAAGTATGAATTAAAATAAGTATGGTGTAATTCAATTTTAATTTCAGTAATTGAAAATCAATTACTTAGGGTTCAAATACAATTTTTTGTGTTCAAACATTCGTTTGGACAAAAGTAATGATATGAATAACTAAAAATTTATAATTTCTGGTATGAAATTAGAAGGTCTGAGGTAGGGTAGGATTTGCTAATAATCGAAATATATTTATTTTATTTATAACTTTATATAGCTATATTCACAAACGATTAATAAAGTTATTGTAGGTTTAATGGGAAAACCGGTTTTAATGCACACATTAACTTTAATAAACGTTTGTGAATAAGGCCGCTAGTCAAATATTCCTTCAAAAAAATAATAATAATTTGGTATCAAAATTTTCAAGAATTTTAATGACTCTAATCAACAACTTTTACTACATTCTGATATTCACAATTTTTCTCAATTTAATGGATTTAAATATAAAAAATTTAAATATATGATATTTTATATTCAATAGAATAAAAAAATTAAATTCTCGGTATTATGTTAATGAAACAACACTTGAAAAAGTGGGCATTATTACTGCTTTAGGCTTTTTATTAGATCACAGGTTTGATCTCCGTGATCACATTGCCTTAACTGTCAACAAGGCTAATAGTGTTTTCGGTTTTACGAAACGATGGTCTAAAGAATTTTCTGACTCCTATATCACGAAACAACTTTACGCTTCTTTAGTTCGGCCTTTTCTTGAATATGTATCTAGTGTATGGGATCCTTACTATTCCATTTATATAAACAGCATTGCATCGGTGCAAAAGCAATTTTTAATTTTTTGTTTAAGAGGCCTTGGATGGAATTCATATGTTCTACTGTCTTATATTAATGGACTTGCTCTTATTAAGCTACCAAATTTAAAAATCAGTCGTGTAATGCTGTATATATCTTTTCTACTTGGATTAATTCGTGGTGAAGTTAATTCTGCTTTCCTGCTTGGTAAAATTAACTTTTGTATTCCAATTAGACCAACTCGTAACTTTCAGCTTATCAGTTTTAACTACTACAGATCTGTTTTATGCTAATAATGACACATTTCGTCGCATTTGTGAAAATTTCAATAAATTGTATCATATTATAGATATGTCTGAGAGAAATTATATTTTAAAAAGAAAAATAATTTTGTATTTAAATAGTTAATGTATTCTCCTTGTGTTATATGTAATTTTTGTCTGAAAGGATTTATAATCTATAGAACGAAAATAAATAAATAAATAAAATAAAATAAAATAAAAAAAATTACAAAAAATATTTATTGGTGGACGGTTTCTAAGACTTGACCATATAAATATATGATTTGACTACAACCGTATAACTCAATCGTAACATATTACTCTTGCCTGATATTTGCTCTTGAACATTTATATTTTTACTTATAATTAATGTTGGTAATGTTTTTACTTATCTGTTTTCTTATTTTTATATCGAAATACAGTTTTATTTAATTAGTTTTTGTGGTGTTTTAAGGTATAATTAAATAATGTTTTTTTTAACAAATTATTCAACAAACGTATAACTTTAGAACTGAGGGCAATCTATGAAAAGTTTTGAGTTAATTTTGTACAAATAATATTTGAGTTAATTTGTTGGCTTCGACTACAAGAATCCATAATAAATAACTTTATGTTACGAAACTTTAAGCTGCTCCTAACTTAGTTAGAAAAACAAATTACTCATATTCATCGAAACCAATAAAGATGTTTCATTGTTAAACCTAAAACAATACTGACAAACAACTTTTCGTATAAAAGTATTTGATGAAAATATATTGTTGGTCTTCTTGACAACTTTATCATCAATATCAAAATTCATTTAGTTTATATGTAAATCTTCTTCATAAATGAATTTGCACAAGTTTATACAAATACTAAAAGATGGCTGTGTTTGGAAATATGTCATGAGCGCATCCAGATTTCAGTTCAGAGTGGGGCTCAGATAGTGAAAATTCAGTTGGGACAGCCACCAAACCCAATTTGATTAAAATTATACCAGTGCCAGTACTAATTGACCGTGAAAAGGCAGAGAGAGAGAGAGCGGGACTGTATTCATGTCCCTTGATCCGCGCTTGATGTGTTTTGTTTTCAACTTATATGCCATTATTAATATAATGAAGAAACCTTGTTTTTAGGTAATTATTTTATTTTCAGTTTTGCGAAAATGTTAAATGTAATTAAATTCATTAAAATTATGTTTGTTTTAGAATACAAGAGATGATTATGTGTCATTTTCATAGGCTTCTTCTACTCGTCTTCGTACAAGAGGATTTCTTGTTAAACTTTTGTTTTGTACTTTAGAATTTATTACACAACAATGAAAATTTATTTGAGCACAAAGTTAAAATTTTGACAAGCATTTAACATAGAAGTTTTAAGTCAATTAGATATTTGAGATTTTTCGGCAATGATGTTTTTATCAAGTTTCCAGAAAATTATTTGAAGTTGCATGTTAGTTTTTGTGATTATATCTATTAGTTGTCGTTTGGCAGGTATACAGAGAGAAAGAATATACGTTATTGTAGCAACAAGCAGACGCAATATAAATGAACAGATTTAGAAACTTTCACAAAAACAGTAAACTTAAACATACAAATATTTAATGTTGCAATTATTCTTGTTGACATAAAATTCCAACCAACATATTTATAGAATGAAACGAAAAATTAAATAAAAAAACAAGCTACCGTTTGATTTTCTTTAATTGGTTTAATATTTTTCTTCTATAAAATAAAATGTTGGATTTTGTAAATTTAGTAATGGTCGTAGCTGTTGCGCAACCTTTGAGTGTTTGTCTTAGAATCGCAGAGTTGAGTAGTTCCACTCCACATAACAGTTGAGTATTTGCTGCCATTTTTTTCATCATAATTTTTTTTTTGCTACATTTAGTCAACATGTTGTATTTAGCTCCACAGCTGATTAAGAGAGTTCTGCGCTTTTACATTCTAATGCAACGCCGTTTTGTTAGGTGGCGACTGCAAATTAATTTGTTAAATTTTGCATTAAAAATGCGATAAAGTTATGAAAATAAAGCAATAAAATTAAAGTACAAATTTCATTAAATGTACGTCGGTTTATTATGGTGTCTATTTATATCAGTCACATAATTAGTTCAATATAAGGTTGAAAGATTCTTTGAAAACAATAGCGGCTTAGCGTTGAATTATAAATACTATCGGCGCAGGTTTATCATTTTATTGTAGTATTTTGCTTGGCATTTTTATCTTCTGAATATTAAATTTGTGGTGCAGATTTTAAAATAAAAATGGAAAATTCCTGCCAAGATAAACTCTATTGCAAATTCTGTGTTTTGTATACTTTTTAGTATAAGCCAAACTAATTAATTTAGCAAATTCATATTATTTCTTTTGCAGCATTAGGTGTGTTCGAGTACTTTTGCAGTAAAATGCAGTAAATGAGTAATTACTGAGTAAATTGAAGATTTTACTCTCAAAAATAGCTGTAGCACAAAAAAGTACGTGAACGGAAAAATTGTAAAAATTCGTAAGATTAAAGAAACAGCTGTTTGCAAATCAAATATATTTACACTTTTAACTACTCAACTCTTTTTCTTGTTGCTACTCTATGCAATATTTTAATTATAACACGAATATTTTAAGAAAATATTAACAAATTATTTTCTATAATCGTTTCCATGTGTTTATTTTTATTTTATTTGACTTTCCTAAGTTGTTTCTGATTGAATTTATTCAAAAGTATGCGATTATTTGTTTTTGCTATTGATTACCTTAAAAGCAAGTGCAGTACTAAGTAACCATATGCTTAGCATTTTCACAGCTCCAACGAAATAACAAAATAACAACGAAAATGGCTGTAAATGGCTTTTACAACATTTATTTCGTTTTAAAAGGCATATTACATCATGTTTAACGAATGAATAGTTTAAAAATAATTGTTTACTTATTATTTTATATTACTTTACTTAAGACTTTCCTTTTTTAAGTAATTTTTTCACAAATTGTATACTTTTAGTTTTCTTACTTTTGTTTGTTTACCTTTGAATCATATGTTTTTTTTTTGGTTTTACTAAATTTTACTACAAGAAATTTCTGCAGTAAAAATTAGTAAATTCTCAGCCATGAACTGTCACTTTACGCTCTCAATTTGTGTTCTCATTTACTGTAAATGGAGTAAACGAACGCAATTTTATAAAATGCAGTAAAATTCAGTAACAATTTGTAAAAACTTTTGTGTACTAGAACACACTTATTTTTATATATTTTCAATTGTTTACATTAAACAGCTGTTCATTATCCAATTATTCAGCATTCCGTTTCTAAGACGTAACTGTTGGGCTTAACAGTTGACAACAGTTTTACAGCAGTTGAGCTCAACAGCTACGTCTTATGAACGTGACCAAGGAATCCAAAAACAATTTTTTTTATTGAAATAGTCCCTTTGACAAAAATAGACAGAACACATAATTTAATAAGAAAACCGCAGATTCTAATGTACAATTTTAATTCTTGTTTTAGAAATTTGGGCAAAGAAAGTAATAATAATACTGCAGACAATAAACATATTTCTTGAAACTAATTTTTCCTTTTACTTTTTTGGTTAATTTCTTTCTTGAAATATTGGCAAAGAAAACTTATGAAAAAAGTATTTTAAAATTGCGTTCATTAAAACTTTATATTTTCTTTACAAAACTATTATAATTGTGTTCATAATATTTTTAAGATTTTCTTTTAAATAAGTGTTTCCACTCAACTTCACTTTTTCTATTAAATTCTATTAATTATACATTAATTGTTTCACTGCTGAAAGCATTTGATATTAAATTAAGCGTTAACATGAACATTTATTCAAAAGTATCATTAATTTTCTATCCTAAGACAATTTTAATTAATGAAAATGCATTTCCTAAGACTTACATTTAAGCTGAAATCATACTTGCAATTTATTCGTTTTGAAATGCATTTGAAAATCTAAAACTAAAACAAGAGTTATATTTTATTTTCTTATTTGTTTTTTTTTGTACATTTATTTACCTTGTGTTATTATGCCAAGAAGCTTGAGAATAATTTTTTGTTGTTGTTGTTGCTCTTATATTAATGTGACTTAAATGCAATTTCCATGTTGAACATTTATTTTTATATTTTGTTGTTGAAAACATTTTATCCTGATGTTGTTCTGTGCGCATTTGGATGTGTAGTTCAAGGTTGTAAGCAACTTTTTCTCTTTAATGAAGTCATTTTAAAAGTTAGAAACACATTAATTTAAAATAAAGTGTAAGAAATTGTTACGAAATGTGGAAAAATTTTATTTACAATTAAGAAAAATTAAATAAAATATGCGTAAAAGAAAATTGTGCAACTTTCGTAGTGTAACCTTGGTTACATAGAAAATTGAGGAGGAGGCATTAAAAATAATAATAAGGAAACTTTCAATATGGGTTTTCACTTTATGATAAATGGTCATGTGATATGTTAATTTTCGCACATTTAATTGGTTTTTTTATTTTTTGAGCAAAAATTTCAAATTGGTAAAACAATTTGCGACAGCTGGTTTTGCAGTTTTTTTTTTAAATTTTCTTTTAATTTTTTCTTTAGTTTTATCACCCTCAATAAACTGTATATTCATTTTATTGACTAAGTACTCTTTTCTGTTTTTCCAAACGGACTTGAGTGAATTGAATTCGTTTTTTTTTGGTTCATCACATAATCTGCTTGTAATTTAATCTCTTTTACGGCACTCAGCTTCAGAATAATTAGTGTCTTTCACTTCTCACGCACACAGCTACACAACCACAAACACACAAACACATCAAGCGAGGACCATGACATAGTGGTCAACCGTCCTTATTTATACATTTACAACAAAGAAAACAAAGTTCCCTGTGCAACTGATATGCATTTACTTTCATAAAGGATTTTGTTTGCTTTTAAGAATTGAAATTAAATTTTAAGTATTTATGACCACAAAAAATACAAACAAAAACAGAAACAGAGAAGATGGATTAAAACTGGAGATGGTAACATGAGTAACTTTCAAGTCATAATCATGCATGCGCACAAGGAAAGAAATTTGCTGATGAGCGAACAAGTATGAGTTAATCGCAAGCGGGTCTTTGAAAAAAAGTCTTTGTAATACTGAATGTTCAGGTTTCAACTATACCCTCTCTATACCGTCTCTGCAAATCGAAAGTGTATTTAATTCACCGTACAAAAAATCTCATTTGGTACAGCCGATAAAAACAATTTCATTGCGTGTCTTGAAAAACGAGGAGGCGGTTTTCTAGTGGCAGGATCACTAGCCCTGATGGCCCATACTCACAAAAATGTTTGTTCCTATTTCCTCGTGCATACCTGATGTTTGTGCCCTACGGATTATAAAGGTCCCGAGGTACTATATCGGGTCTGTTTCAAGCTTTAAAATTGGATGAGTTGTTATTTATTATTATATTTAGCTCACTTAGCATCAGAGAAACTGATCGACTCCCAGGATTTCGTTCTGAACTTGTTGTTATTGATTTACTTCAGGCATCATGCGGTGATTGCGCTTCAAACCAAATGTGGGGGAAACGGGATCATAGTAGATTTGGTAAATGAAACAATGCATCTCTAGGTGCTTTTTCAACTTAAAGATGCTATTAAAATAAATATGTCAAGTAAAGCATAAATAATTTAGTTACAAGTTGTTAGTGAAACTCTTATACAGAGTCATGCAACACGATATTTTTTATGTTACCCTTTTTTTATACAAGGTCAGTTTATGGGAAAGTATTCACTTAATAGTAAAATAATATATATGTAATGGAAAATGCTTAAGTCAATACAATACTTAAGCAAGTGGACAATTTATTGTGATATTGCTCTTGGGGATCTCAAATTTTAAACGATTTCTAGGTTATGAATAAAAAGTTTAATTTACCTTAATTTTCAACTACTGAAAAACCAAAATTTAAATGATGGCAAATAAATTTTTACATACAAAAAATATATTTTTTTTATTCCCTCTCTTTAACGTCTTTTCATGTTAATCTTTATGCTGCTGATGCTTAAAATATGACATCAATTATACAAACACTTGTGATTTTAATTCTTGAAATATTGTAGTTGTTTTGCTGCTGCTACTCTTTACAATATCGTAACTCATTTATCACTGTCAAAAGGTTTCATATTGTAAAATATATTTGCATGAAAATACTTTGCTTTTACTTTACGTTTATATAAATATAACTTAAAGTATATGAGAAATTGAAGACAAAAAGTAATTCATATATGTAAGTAAGACATACTTCGGATGGGACAAAAAATTCAAGCAAAAAAAAAAGAGTTAACAAAGTGAATGTGTTGCAAAAGGGACTTCTATAATATCAGATTTTTTTTAACAAGAACATTCCCAATATATATGACAACTTCATTAAGCCTGAGTGGACACAAAAGTGAGATTTTAAATGTCAAAAGAGACTAAAGAAAAATTAAGGTTTTCAAAAATATGTATTTTTTGACGTTGCAGAAAACGCAAAGTTGCTTAATTAAGTTCGTATTACAAAAAAAAAAATCCTATAAAATAGTACAAAGTCAAAGCTTTTTTTAAATAAAATTAGCCCAGAAAATTAATGAAGTTTGTATTACAAAATAAGTTTAAATAAATTTAAATTTAGTTAAGTCCAGGTTACTTATATTTTATATTAGAATAGCATAATAAGAAATACAAATTTTCAAATACAATAATTCATACCTATCATTTTGTTTGTTAATAAAATACACTTTAATGTATTTCTTTTCTTCGAATGAGATACGAGGAGAAGTTAAAAAATTTAAAATAATACAAAAATATTGTTTTTAATGTACATATTTAATTTAACAGAAATAATTGCTCAAAAGTATAAATTTTCTATGACAAAAGTACTAAGTTTGGTGCACAGAGTAGTTTTTGTGCCAAAAAGCCAACCAAAAAGGCAAAAATTAATTTAAAGAAATCTTAAGCTAAGTTTAGACGATATGTTGAATCAGCATATTTATGCTGAAAAATTTGTTACAAGTGCTTGCATATTGTGTAAACGCAAATTTTTTTCAGCATACGTATGTTTAACAGCATTTGCTAACACTTTGTTAACAATACCAACAAACTTATGTTGGTAGTTTCAGCATATCGTGTAAACACCATATTATCAGCGCTTAACAAATTTCCTGCGTATGTTGACAGATATGTTATTTGTTGAAAAGCGTATGCAAGCCTCTCTGCATATGCCAAATTCGTATGCATATGCGCCTCATGGCTAGGCCCAATCATGTCATTTAAAAGTCGACGAAACAATAAAAAATAGAAAAAGTCACCCACATTGCAAAAAAAGCGAAATACCGCAAAAAGTTGCAAGATTTAGAAAAAGCCATTTTTTATTACACCTAAAACTATCAAAAAAGTAAATCTCTTAATTCAAAAAACACGTTTAATAATTTTGGCCAGCTTTTTGGCTCAAATATTCCGCTGCGCGGTGTGTGTATTTATTTATTACTCATACGCCCAGAAGTAAAATCAATTCAACTCTTTAAACTCATAAAAGTATGCTATTATTTTTGTACTAAACCTTAGCGCTGATTCACACGCATCAAGTTTACTTGACAAGTTTTTGTTAAATTTTCTTTTGAAGCTGCGTTTACGTTCATACACGAAAAAGTTGTTTGAAGTATTATCTTTTTTATAGCTTCAAAATCGACGTTGTATACTATTACGACGTTGATAACAAACGAAAAGGAAAAGGCAAAACTTGACTGGTACGGTCAAGTACATAACCCTTTTCATTCTTGTTACCGCTGTCCCAAAATCTCAAGACTTAAAGAGTCAAACTTAATTTGTGTGAACCAGCACTTACATAAGAATATTTAACTAAATCTTGTTCATACGATTGATAGTCGATTAGAAAACAAAGCTAAATAACTAATTGGCAAAACTATTTACAAACATGTTATCCAGCCGATTTTGACAAAAATGATGCCATTTTTAAAATATCTGTTTGTTTCAGGTGTGTACGATCTATAGAATCTTCAAATCGGTTAACAATTTTGGGTGCTGCAATATAACTCATGATTAAAAATAAAAGCTGAGAAAAAGTAAGCAAATGGAAATTTGGGCGCTTCGAAAATAATTTGTTTGATATATCGTAGTAGAACTTTATTTTCTCATGCCAAAGGATATTGCTCTACTATTGCTTTAGAATATATCGTCAATTTGTTTGTGGAGTTGGTTGTTTGATTTACTTTGCTGTCCCACAAGCAATCAATTAGAATAAAACGATTCCATTTTAACTAAAAACGAGCTTTACTCCTCCGGATAACCTGTGAATGTACGGGGCATATTTTGTGTTCCGGTCAATTTGTACTAGATCCACTCCATTGTATTGTGGTCTCTTGTTAGATCACCTAGAATAATTTCTGATACCTCCGGTAATTCGTCCAGTGTGTCTGCTCAGAAATGTATGTCTCAGAGATTGCAAACAACAAACCGTCTCTTTTCCCTACTTTTTTCACAGCAGCTACAGCAGAATCCATTGAAGGCAAATCCCACCCTGCGGAGTATCAAACCAATATTTCATTTATGAAAAATATGTAAGATTTTAAACAAAAATTTTAATAATGCACAATGGGGCACAATTGAGCAACTTTGAGAATAATTAAAGCATAAAATATATTTTTACAAGCGTAAGTGGAAACTCTTCATATAAAAAATATGCTTTTTGCAGATCTGTTCCTTCACTCCCTTAGAAATGCACATTAATGAATTTGCGCTAATTACTCTTTCATTTACCTGTCTTATAATCATTTTTTTTTTGTTTCATTTTAGCATTTACAACTCGTATCATTCCCCAGAGTGTGATGTCAAATCTTATAAACGATATTTTTTACATCTAACTTAACAGATATTGTCAGTTGGTCATGCATAAAATACGTACAATTACAGCCACACATGGATACTTTAAAGCATACGTACTCAATCTCAGTTAAATATACAAACATTCTTGTTCTGTAAGGATTCATCTGCAAGGGATTTTCATTGACATTTTATTATCAGAAATACAAGTTTCTTGCATTTAAAAGAAACATGCGAAAAACAAGACAAAAACAATTTTTAAATGGAAATGACAGAAATTCTTTATAAACAATTTTAAGGAAAAATAATAAAAAAATGTATAACAAGATGCATAAGAATACTTTAAATTAAATAATTTTATAAATACTTTTCAAGAAAAATAAAAAAATATAAAAATAATAATGTAATTTATTTTTTAATATATAATTTATGATGTACGACGTATGCCATATCAGCTTATATCGGTAGATGGAGGAGGAACAAGTGCACTTACTGTTTGCAACTTGTTAAAACAAATTCATTTTTTTCTTAGTTTCAGCAGCGCTAAGTAGATATCTGCTTGTTAGCTTTGTATTTAAGAAAAAAAAGTAACTGATTAAAATGTAAAGTTTTTGTGCCAGATTTTTTTATGAAAACTGAAAGGGTAAAACAGAAGTGTTCAGAGTCGAAAATAGTATTTCCCACACATATAAACATTTTTAGATAAAAAAATCTGCAAATAAAAGATATGAAGACATATCCCAAAAAATTTTTAGATTCCTTTTTCTCCTTTAAATCGGTTCAGTATTAAAGGAATAAAAAGCTGCTAAGCTTGACACTACTGCAAATGCTAAAAATACACACGTACATTTACTTATGTCAGTATTGGTTCAGGTAAAAACCCGGCAGGAAATGTCAATAGTGAAATTATATTGATTATCTATTTAAGAAGTCACCAGTACTACTAACTAATGCTATCTACTATTGACATTTAACACAGGCTTGTCCTACGAAATACCAGTAGACTGCGTCAATAGCGACTAGGTAGTTCTTGTGTGATTATATGAAGAAAATGTCAATAGTAAAACTGTACTGACTTACTATAGACGCTGTCACCACCTGCAGGAAATGTCAATATTAACATTATATTGACGATGTCAACAATAATATTTTATTTTAATTTAGTTCAAACAGGTAGAAGTAATTATTTAAAATAATATATAAATGTAAAATAAGGCAAAAGATTTGAGATATACTCTTCTTCGTTTTAAATCAATGGCCGTAAGGGTTGAAATTTTTTAAGGTTACTTTTCCCCTGATTGCTTTGAAACATTTCCCCATTTTGTATTTGTTTTTTATTTATAATCACACTTTTTCCAAAATTAATATTTAAAGTATTTAGTAAAATATTAATAGTTTTATTAAAACAAATTGAAATTGATAATCTGGGAACTATGCCTCTAAATAATCAATTTTAATTTGTTTTAATAAAACTATTAATATTTTACTAAATATGTAAAAAACTTAATTTTAGCAGTTCGAATAAAAAGCACCAATTTTTGCCTAATTCTGTTTGACTAAAAATATTTCGAACTTTGGCCTAATGATAATCACTTTGGAATAATATATTTATTTATTAAGGATTGTTTTAAAGTTGATCGCTTTTCTCTCTATTTTCTATACTATTTCAACTAGATTTAGTGAAAAGGGCTGCAGGACAGTTTTGGTCTAAGCAAGAATTACATATTTAGTTTAAATTAAAAAAAATTATTGTCATTCTTTTTCATACAACAAATACTAATATACATACATACATTCATACATATACTTATAAATGTAATTTTTCCAATACACATGTGAATATAATTCTTGTTGAGAAAACATTTATTACTTGACCACATTTTTCAATTTGCGTACAATTTTTGTTTCGCGCACTCATACATTCAAGTATGCACACATTTACATATATAGGACGTATTTACTTACTAGTGATGTAACGGATACGAATTTTTAGTGATTCGCAAAGCGACAAAATGAATACGAATATTAAATTTAAAATTTAGAGCCACTTGTGCATGGCTTGAACTTGACGTCTGAAATACAAAATAGTTCAAAGTTAATTGAAAAAGGTCATCCGTTCATATTAATAATAATCAATTGAAGTTAATTATCAGAGCTCTGTGGGGTTTTACATTTTCAACACCAGAAATCAACGTTTTATCTCTTATAATCGACGACAGAAGAACTTGATCGATTGGTTTTTGAAGATTATAATCTTCTTATAAACTTGTCACTTAGATTACTCAACCTACTATTTGTAACTTTTCAACCCAGCTGGGCATTTAGTAATAAAAACACTGTATTAACAAAAACCAGACTTCCAACTGATAAGAGACAATTGTCGTTACGTTCGAGGAGCTCAAAAATAGTAAAATTTATGTTTTTGGTAAACGACATGCAACAGCACAATTTTTGCTTACAAATGCACGTGATTGACAAAAATAGGCATAAAAGAGATAAAAAAGAGCTTTCGAAGTTTTTACAAATATTTTGCTACATCTTTTGGCAAAAGTGAACAAAGATATATTCGCTGTCAGTACAACTTAAGCATTAGAAGGCTAATTAGTAATTCAAATTTCTTCTATATAACATCATTTTTAAAATATTTATAAGCCATTCAATTCATCTTAAATTATATTTTGATTCAGGTTAATTTGTTTTAATTTTAATGAAGTTTTGTACTATTAGTTTTACGCTATGTCTCCAAAACATGTTCAACCGATGAATTAATGAGTTGCACTGTAGTCATTTCTTAGTAGCAGCTCATTAGTATATTTTCAGTTTTAGTAAATGAAATATTATTCAACACAGCAACCTTCGGGAAGATAAAAAACAAAAATGTTCAAAAATATTAAAGTGCACTTCATTTCACGTTTTGTATTTGCATAAAGACTAAAATATCCTTGAACTCGAAAAACTTTCGTGGATTTTTTAGATGAAAATAGATGAGATTGACCCTCTGACATGATGGAAAGTAAATAAGAAAAATTAGTGCTTCTTTAATACTTTGTGATGATTTAGTCGCGATTGTTTTAACATCGCAATGAGCTTGAAGGAGAAAAGGGTTAGCATTTTTTAGTTTCTTTATCATTCCTCTACTGAAGTCTCAATATTAATTTAATATGATATAAAGAAAAATGTTTAAACTTTGTTTAATCTTAGATGTAAAATAACTTTAATAAAGCCTTATATTTTGGGTTTATTTTTTAAATTACTAAAGTAATATTTTTATTTTAATTCAAAATCAAAAAATTGTTAATTAAAATTATTTGCTTTGTACACTTTATATACTTTTTGCAATGCTATTATTCGCGAAATATTCGTTTGCACTTGCTGAATATGAATATAAAAAAAGGCGAATATTCGCTACATCACTAGTACTTGCAAGGACCACCTGGTGTATATCACAAGCATTAGTATGCAAATTTCGTTTAAAAAATATCTTTTTTTGTGTATTAATTTTAATTTTATTTCCTCTATGGCATATTTAAGCATTAAATGGATTTCCATATTTTCCTTCTCACCCTCTGCTCCCATCTAATTATCGAACAAAAATCTTTAGAGTTTTTGAAAATAACAATTAAAAGCAGATTGTGCAATTAACTTACCACAGTGAAATTCAAAACGACACACTCCACTTTATTTTGCACAGTCAGCAATTTTGTGCTTTGAAAATAATTTTTATGTCCTTCTGTTGTGATTATTTTTTAGTTTTGATTTTGCATTCGCGATTTTATGCATCGATTAAAGTGGGTTTCCAAATTAAAAATTATTTAAAAAAAAATCTAAAATAGAAAATACTGGTGTCAGTATTTAAATTTTTGTGTTGGCTTGAATTTTCTGGCAAATGCTGCAAACAATTAAGTATTTAACAATAAAAGAACTTATACGGATAATAAATAATATCTAAATTTTTTACAGCATTTGCAATATTAAATTTTATAAAAACTTGAAGAGATATAGAGTTCCTTCTAAAGCAACAATTCTCACGGAATTCCACCGCACTCCTTCAAGTAGATTTAATTATTTTTAAAATACGACTAAAGCTAAATTTCAAACAGAGGGCAAGAGGTATTATTGATGTTGGTAATCAATGAGGTAGCAACGGAAATGGTTCGGCCTTCATTGTTTGGTCTAGAACTGAAAAATGTTTTAAAGTTTTTAATATGCATTTATAGCAGCTTTATATCAATGTCAGACACAGTAAAATCTCTTTACACATTTAAATTAAATTTAACCAATACTTTGTTTGTCTAAACATACAAGCTCAATAATTTTTTCTATATTTTCATTAAACTTTTTCATAATTGATTATTTCTTTAACAAAGAAAATTCTTTAACATCTTTTAATTAAAATGTTAGGTTTTGATCATATAAACCGCATAAAAAACCGATGTTTTAAAAAAGTTTGCACAAAAAAAAATAGTTAACCAACCATCGTTCTTTAAAAGACTGGGATTAAAAAGCTTTCATGCTTAAAAATATATTATAGTCACACACAGTTACATATTAAATATCTGGATGTTCTACAATTCTGAAAACTGTTAGTATTTATAAATTTGAGTTGAGTTGATCTTCTTAGTGGCAGAAAATAACTGTTCTCGGTTATTCTTTGTGATGTAGACTTCGCTGAATATAATTAGAGCCTTATAAACGAGGTTGGAGATAAGTAAAGATATGTCCCTTAAATCAGGCGAGTTTTTTCCTTACCATAAGTTATTAAGTTTAAGTTATTAACAAGCTAAAAAATTATACGTTCAGAAATGCTGGGTATGGTTAATTTCAATCACTTTTACGCTTCACTTGAAAAAGCAATTACGCCTACTAAACTATGATTAACAATCATACAAAGTACATATGTATGTGTTTTTGAAAGTATTATATGCGTGTAAGTAAATCTGAATAGAATCATTGAAAATTTATTTCATCGTATTGTTGTTCAATATTAATTTATTCATAAGATTAATTCAATAATGATAGCAGAAAAAAATATACTTTATGTAAGAGAATAATTTGTATTGTTTTTATAGCGGTTAACAATTTTTCAATAAGTGAAAATTCTAAGCTTTAAAGCATTAAAAAATCTTGGAATAAAAATTAAAAAAACATTTTGCATTTATCGTATAATATAGTCTATATAATTTGTGGAACGTTTAATGTTACAGTGGTGCGGAAAGACACCATGAAATCATTCAAACTTTGTTTGTGGACATATTTTTTACAGATTCTCGTAATGAATAAAATTTATTATATTCGAACAAAAAAAAAAAAACGAAAGCTGATGAAAGTAATGGGGACACATAAGATATAAAACAACTACTAAAATTATTTAATAGCTGCAGATATTTTTGATTATTCTGATAAAAAGATACAAACATAATTGGACCTCTCCTGTAATTAATTTCATAATTTAAAAAATATATGGAACTATTATGGATGGATGATCTCTTAAGGTATGTTCAGATTGATGAAATATTTGAAAGAAAACATCAAATATTTCATTCTCGTAGTCTGAACACAAAATAATTAGGAACTTCAAATGAAATAACAGCTGATTTTGAACAAATAAAATTATTTGCTGGCAAACAAATATTTGTCTAATGTGAACATCATGTGAACATAGAAGTTCAAATATTTAACCGCTTTTTGGGCAAACATTTATTTCATCTTCTAAAAAAATATATAGGAACAAACAGCAGCAAATAACAGCTGTTTCGTGCAATGTTGTCAAATTTTAAAGGTTTAATTTTTAAATTCCTTGCAAAATCGGCTGATACAAAAATGTTCAGCTTAAAAAGTTTTTTATGTAAAATTGTACATTTTTCTAAATAAATTACATACATATTTTATTCCAAATAAATTGATATTTTTGACACTTTGATAAAACAGTTATTTAATGCAAATATTTTTTTGGTCTGAACACATGAAAAATATGATTTCCTTTATTTTATTTGACGTTATTTTAAAACTATTTGAACAAACAAAAATGATCAAATATTTGAGCATAGTATGAACATGAAACAAAATCTGTTTTTGTTTGACGTTGTTTCAAGCAAATATACAAACAAATATTTTGTTCAAAAATTTTTATCAATCTGAACATACCTTTACATTCATAAATTCTTGGCATTATTAGTTCACTGAACTCACAAGTTTGGACTTCAGTTGGAAGTATCCTATACGATTGATTTGTCTTGCAGAAACAGATGATCGTCTGCAAATTAGAATTATAGAATAGCGCCGGTCGCAGGTTGTCAACTGTTAACATGTTTTTTTGTACTTTTCAGAAGACAAAAAAAACGTTATTATTCCGTTACTAAACCGTGTTGGAAGTAAATAAAAAAAACAAAATTAGTAGGAGATATTTATTGTAAGATTTTTTTTTAAATACTCGTATAAATGAAACGTAGTAACATGCAGAAGGACAAACACGTCTTTTGGCATCAAAAACGTGATTAAATTTTTTTGCATGTTAAGAATTGTTAATCTGGGATCGACGATATATTACTATATAGGAGAATGTACGTGTATTTAATACTTATTCGCATGGCTTTTAGTCACAATATAATTAAAAGCAAACAAAATTATTTTTGTATATTCATGAATATTTTTTTACATTTCAATCAATTTAGGTAGTTATTAAAATTAAAAAAATAAAATAACTAAAGATTCTTTGATGCAAGCAAAGTATTTTTGCCTTGAAAGTGCCCCGTAGTGTTTTTTTGCATCTACATGCAACTTTAAAGAAGCATATTTTTTTCCTCAGAAAATGTAAAAATTTCATTCCGATGGATACTGTCATCATTTTGACTCGTTCGGAAGCACTCCCACCCCAATGCTAGTCTATTTTCACATAGTCAAGGATTATACCAAGAATTTTAGTTTAAATATAAATAAAACAAATGCTAATAATCACAAAAAAAATAAAAAAAAAATTATTAATTCGGTACCACCAAAAAGTGCAAATTATTGCTTAAGACGTGAAAAATCGCTTAAAACCTTAAAATGAGATAACACGAAAAAATCACAAAAAAATCCGGAAAAATAATCTTTATCTTAGAATCTTTTATTTATGTATATAAAAATGTCAAGATTTCTTTCAAAATCGATTTTTCTCAGAGACATTAAGAGTGCTTTAGCTTCTATTTTAGTCATATTTAGGTGAAGCTGCATACATAATGTCTGCTTACATTAAATTTATTAGCTACTCACACAGTTTTACTTTATGAAACTTAAACATCATTAGTATAAATGTACAACACTTACTGCATTTATATCCGGTTACCTATCTTGACATCTTGACATTTTTGCTTCTTGTAGTTCTGTTGCTTTTTGTTAATTTCCTGTTTTATATTTAAATCCATATACAAATGTGAGTTTTTTTTTGTTTCTTATGTCTTTATATCAACAATTTTAAAACATGAGTGTGTTTTGTTTGAAATAAAAGAAACTTAAAGGATTTCCGGTATCTTAAGCAAACCATTTAATAAAAATTTGTTATTAATTGTTAATTATAAAATAATGATGTGTAGTAGTAGCACAAGTCATATGCTATTTATTACTATTTAAAATTATTACTTATATTACTAAAAGAAACAAGCTGAGAGGAGGCAATCTGTCAGCTGCTTCTAATATCAGGCTTATTTTATTTGGACAAAATCAATGATATTTTAGAAATATCTTACTTTTTGTATAATTTAAATACTCGTAACAGACAGTAAATTATTCTTATAGTTGGATAAGCATTCTAAAACTTTTAGAGATGTATCCTTGTGTCTAGTTCTAGTCTCTGTTGTCTCTGTCTTGATATGATCCTAAGATCCGTAAGCTTTCAGCTTCTTTTAATTGGCAAATCTTTAGTGATTATGGTTTATTAACACATTTTATTCGGCATGTAATAGAGTGTGCAAAGAAGAATTTAGTTGTTGAGAGACACACACCAGACATTATACACCATTGATATATATTTGTCAATTTAATGAAGAATTCATGGAATTATCGAAATTAGTAAATAAATTGAGATCACCAGAAGTTAATCACGGTGAAGTTAATTTCACAGTACAGCTTTTATCAGTTCATTGCTTTGGGACTTGATTCCGAGAATTGCACGTGAAAGTAGCCCCAAAAATTAGAACTTCTGCATCATTCGTTTTGTCAATTATTAATGCAACCAATAATTTAATGGCTGTGGAATGAATAACACTTTTGTTCAGAGTGCAATACATGTAAAAACCAGAAAAACATTGAATATTTCAATAATTTTTTTATAGCAATACCAATTATAATTGGAGGATTTGGACATTGATTAGTTCCTTTAATATTAGGAGCTCCAGATATAGCTTTCCCTCGAACAAATAATATAAGGTTTTGAGACGAGTGGACAAGTTGCTGTATTAGTTTGAAAAAATCAAAGCATCAGAGATGAAGATGACACTGAAATTGGTTGACATACTGAAGAAAATATATCATTCAATATCATGTCTATTTCAGATAATGATGCAGACTCAGAACATGAAGGTGAACAACCTACGACGAAAACAAGATGAACAGAACCACAGGCGTCAACTTCAACGAGGATGGCGTAATAATATGTGCTGTAATATGATTCGGAATTTTTATTTTCATACAAAATAAAGTTTATAAAGAAAAAAACAGCATATATGTGGATTTGTATCGCTCTTGTTGAGCAAAAAAGGTGAAAAATGGGAGAAAAATCGGCATTTTTGAGATTTTTATGGCACTGGATGCACTTTTCTCGTGTGGTATTGTTTCGCTCTTTTTGTATTCAATATCTAGAACTTTGCTTCAGACACAAAAGAGATATTTCGTACGGTATACCGAGATATAACCGTGTTAAAATATAGAAAAAATGCAGCCAACTTGACAAAGCGAGTGATGCAGAAATTCTTAGTTTTAGGTCTACTTTTACGTACAATTCTCGGAATTGAGTCCCAAAATCATATGTTGTGCTGTGTTTTGTTATCCATCATCTCAATGATAATGCAGAGTTTATTGACCACAATTATTAATAATAATATGATGGGTTTACATTTTAGACTGGATATGAGTCTGGACGATATCTGATAACAAATTTCGACTAAAATATTATTTACTAGACATATAATGTGTTTAATCATTTTAGGGCTGATTTCTCAATTGCTTATTTGACCTCTAGTGAACTGTATTCCAATTCTATTTAAAAAGAAAATATGCAAAACTATATATTTGAAATATTTGAAATGTTAATCCTTAACAAAATCCTTAGCAAAACTGTTACTTACAATATTATACATATTTAATGTTTATATTGATTCATTTTTTTTACTTTATTATCATCATTTATGTCTGATAGTCACAATAGTTAATTACTTTCTTGTTGTTTGCATATAAAACGAAAACAAATAAACTATTTGTTCTGAATGTTTTGTGAATAAACTCGTATTTTTTTCAATTCCATACATAACATGTTTTTGAATAAAACTAGTGATTGAAATAACCAGGCTTTTTCTGTAAATAGCAAAAATTTCAAACCACATTATTTCAAATGAAAATTGTGAAGTATGCTGTTTTTTAATTATTTAGATTGTTTGACACTTTATGTATCATTTGATTTGATCCTCGAGTGCAATAATTCGTGAGATCTAAAAAATAACTTCAGCTATTATTTTTTGAAAATCATGTTATTCGAACTTTTGTGATTTTTGCGTCGAATATTTTTAAAGTTTTATTTTCAGAGTAAGTTTTGAGCCTTAAAAAATAACTTACGCTGAACCAAAATTTAGTACTGAAATTGAATATACGCTTGTAAGAGACCATTGAGCAACGGATAACTAACTCTTGAGTTCTCCAAACTGGGATCCCCAGGCATCATATGATGAGTAAACAGGTAACAATGATTACGCCATCTGTTAATGAATCTCGATTTAAAAACAGAACCATTTCCAGCTAATAAAGTAGCGATGGAATACAACTCTCATGTATGAGCTTCAAAGTCTGTCCCGAAGTTGCTCGACCGCGTAGAGGAGATGGCGAAGAAGCTCATCGGCATAATAACCTATATTAAGGTAACCCACTCTATTGTTTCGCTGGATCAATATGGAGCGTGTTTCACGTTTTATTGTCGCTACTATGGTAAGAGCTTTTTCCGATTCCCATTCCTTTTGCGTACTCGCTTTTCATTAAGATCTCATCCATAAACTTTCTGCAAAAGTATTTTTATTCACTTTTAACGTGAGAAAATTTAAATCGAATGCTCTTAAAAACTACTTCCTCCATTCTTCTTTGCAAAACCTATTTTCTTAGTTGAAACACAGTGCATTGAATATCGTCATATGTATTCATAAAAGCCCTTACATTTTAGTTTAAGTTTATTTCTTATTGACGAATTAGTACAATTTTAATAAATATAATTTTCCAGGGACATGCATTTTGATATGGTGGATCGAAATCTACCAAGAAGTCGTTTTTTAATTTTTTTGTAACTTAGGCCTTTATTAAAATCATATGACGATATGTAGCAGTCATCCCCTGAGTTCTGGTCCTAAAAACTATTTTTGTATACTTAGCCGGAACTAGTTTATCTCAAAGACTTAAGAGGCATTTAAACACGGTTTCAAATTCTCGTGGTCATAATTTATCTGCGGCCACATGACTGCATTGGACTCTTTTTTACACTTAAACAGGGCAAACAGCTGCAGTACCATTACAAAGAGATTTGACATGACTAATTGATTTATATATTGCGAAAAATGTATAGTCTGCAAACAAAGTCTTGTCTATCTATTATATATAACGGGTGGTTTTAATAAAATAATATTTTTAAATTAGTGGAGTTTGCGTAGTCTAACTTTGACCGCCAGTTTAAACATATAATCATTTTGGTTGCATTCATTTAAAATGAATAAACTGATTAATTACTCATTCCTTTCCTTATAAAATAAAAACAATGAACAAAATATATTTGCAGCCAAACACGCACCTTTATTTTTTTTAATTTTTTTGCTTTAAGCTAACACATTTGTAGTGGTGTCAACTTTAGGAGCCTTTTATTCTTTTAATACTGAACCGATTTAAGTAAGTATTAAATAGTCGGGACAGTAACGCTCAACAATGTCTTTTATTTGGTAAAAGAATTAAGAAAATCGGTTGGGAAACAAGGTAGAAAGAGGGATCCAAAAATTTGTCTTTGCCTATTTATATAATAGATAGTTTATTTTATTTTAACACTGATGGATATTTTCTATCCGAAATATGCACTATCATTCGACACATCATACCTCATTGCAAACTTATTATAAGATATCTAATTTGGTTGAAAAGGCATTGTAAAACCGTATTATCAACTGCCTTGTCAATGTCGATTAGTCACCTCTGGATTACGAGTTGACCCTCTTAGGCTGATAGCATTCGATCAACATATTTAAGGCTTATTTCGTCTGAGCCATGCGTGAGGTAGTATCGGAAACGTCGAAACTCTTGAAAAATTGCACTGATGGGATAAGCTAATGTCAGCCCCGCCGCGGCTGTCACATGAATAAAATCTTTTACTAAAACTTAATTTGAATTAATTTTTAAATATATTCTCGAGTTGAAATAACCCGTTGTGGTTAGAACCGATCTTGTTTCGCATAATTTGAAATTATCTGTAGGGAACTTAATAGTGGAGAAAGTGCATGGTTTTTTGTTACAATACGTATTTAATATATATTTATCCACACAATGTTAATTATTATACATATATTTGCGCATTATCAATAATCGTAAATATTTCCTTCCGCTTACTGCAAAAACGATAGTGAAAATATTATAATAAATGCTGCACCACAAAAAAACAGCATGAAAAACAATGCAATATAATAACATTTAATGCAAAAAAAAAATAAATATGATAGTATTTTTTCGCAATATTTGAATGTGGTAAGACAACTATGCGTGAAATAGAGCAAGTAAAATTCCACACCCCTCTTAGATGGATACGCCTAAAAAAAGAGAAGGTTTCTGTATTTCCCTTAATAAAAATAAAGAAAATTTCATCAATTGTGCATTTTAAGTATGATAATAAGAACGGAAGTAATTGAACTTATCTTATTTAAATGCATCGTGCTGTAGCGCATTAAACAATGATTGTGAATAATATAAATTCGAAGCGGATGTCATGTCAACACACAATAATTATTGTAAAAATCTACATTAACATACGTGCACATACACACTCATGCAAATGATTAAATGCAAATATATTGTTTTTTTTTATAAATACATATATTAAAATAACTCAACATAAAACAAAAGATTGAAAGCAAACGATATAAAATTGACAGTATAAATACTCGAACACACACACACACGCACACATACGAAGATACATACAGACACAAATACAAGTCGAACTACGAAAACTTTAAATAAAATATTAAAATTAAATGGTTTGCTGAGAGATAAAAGATGTACAAATTTAAAATAAATTTAATTGTTTTGCTTCGAAAAACTGAATAATATATAAAAACCAGCAGACGGTATAAAAGCGATTTTGAAGAGCAACGATAAGTAGTAATTAAAAGTTAACAACACAAACACATTCTCTTACTAAAGACAAACATAATGTTAAGAGATAACGAATATTTTAATGAAGACTACTTTTGTATGAAATTTATAATTAAAAAAAATTGTCTAACAAACACAAAATACCGGCACAATAAAACTTTAGTTAAATTGGTTTAAAAAACAAATTTCATTTGAATACTATTTGCAACAAACAAAAAATGTTTTGACCTCATGCTGAAATCTAGAGCAACAATATTTAGAAAAAGGATTAATAATCAATTTCAGTGTGTTTTCAATAAAACAATAATTGTTTTACTAAAAATGAAACATATCTATTAGTTTTAGAGAAAAGTGCGATCGTTACTTTAGAAAAGTGTGGTCGAATCGTCGCATCCGTGAACGGAAAACTCGTTACGTAAAGATGCTTTTTTCGGATTATGAAATACGTGAACGTACTGCATTTTATAAGAATCGAGATTACAACATCCGTGATCGTAGAACCGATCATGAGAGTTTTTCGAATTATCATCGGTTTGAAAAATGCATTCAAATGTAAATAAATTCTTTTCAAATTGATTACAAATATTGTGAATATGTGACCTGGTGTATGAAAAGGGACCTTAAGTGCGAAAACAAGTTTCCGAGAAAACAGCTATTGAAGTGAAATAACTTGTTTCGTCAGTTTCTCGTTAGTTATTTTTTTGTTAACTTTTTACTTGGCGGTTTTTGTGTCGGTGATTATGAATCCGGTGTCAGATTTTCAAAACTAACAAAACTAACAAAAAAGTTAATTATATTTTATTATTATTATAATTTATTATTCGTCGTTTTACGGACCATAATATACACTGTAAACGGCACTAAGCTCCTCTTCAGCACTCATTTTTCATTAATGCCAAAGAGCAATAGAAACGATTATAATATAATGACGTAGAATATTATGTTGGTTTGGCGTAAAATATGTTTTTCTACCATATAATATTGTTGTTTTATCTTGTAAATCGATGTATTTAAAAAAATAACATTATTTTTCGTATTAGTACTTTTCTTCCTCTTCACTTTTACTAAATTTTTAAACAAATTATGATGTTTCGGATTTCACGACGTAAAAAAGCGTCCCAAACTCTATTTGAATCGACAAAAAAGTGAAAAATGATTTTTTGACACGTAAGGTCCGTTTTCGATAGACCAGGTCACATATGTACATGCATTTTTCTTAGAATTTAAATACAAACCAATAATTTTACGAAGAGATACGCGCACCCGGCATCAATGCATTAGAGCTAATTACTTCTTAATCTCACACGACTCATTTGCCCCACATTATATATTACAAAGTGTGCTCGATACTTCTTAAACTGCAACACATTTGTGTGTCTTTGGTTAGACGCAATCGATTTTACAAATCTGTGAGGAAAATTGCTAAACAAAACTTCCTCGCTATCACTTGAAGTTTTATTTATTTATTTATTTATTTATTTATTTATTTATTTATTTATTTATTTAATGACTTAATAATAATTAATTATTATAAAGTTAGCATATAGAGCACTAGCTACAAGGGCCATCAGTGCTTTTTATTAAAGTAGAATGGAAAGAATATTTAAATTCAGATTTTGTCAAAAATATTTAACTTTTTTAGCAACATAATAATCTATTTTATGTTTTCTTCTGTTACATCTATCATTAAGTTTTTGAAAGAGTAGTTTTGTTTACTACATGTATATTTAGTATAATGGCATGCGTTTATTAAATGCTGAATAGACATGGATGAACTTCTGCAGAAACTGCATTGGGGTTGTGGTCTTTTTTCCATCAAGTGTTGGTGTGTCAATCGGCAGTGATCTAGTCTTATACGTATGTATTTTTTTGGGTACGATCTCGGTATATTATCTGGATATATAGGTGGTTCCCCGTTTCACTTGAAGTTAAAAAAACGAATAGTGTCTAGAGAACAACCGGTTAGAACTATCTCCCTCAGTTGTATGCATTAATATTATATTTACGATATAAGGATGCGATTTAATTTACCAATTGGCTTTTCTCTTGTAGAGCTTATTAGCATAATATTTTCTGCCAACAGTAATAACGAACATACGAGTATATAATAAACACCTCTAAATTATGCTTTAAATTTTTTCATTTAAAAATTACGATCTGCTTGCAATCGTAAGTCATCATTTCATTAAATCTACAGGATTGACGTATCAAGTAGTTTTCTTTCATAAGGTTGTCAATACAATAATGGATTGTGACGATTAAACCCCTGAATTTTAGCATTTCCCATAAAACCGCAATAATAATTTTTATTGGGCTAAAATCGTAGAATATACAATTTGAAATGTTGCCGCAACTTTTTTCTCAAACAATTTTAAAAATTTATTTAATTCAAGCAAATATGTTCAATTAAATTTACTTTTATACTCATCAAATATTATTGCAATTCTTTTTTTTCGAATAGTTTCTATTGTTAAAAAGTTCATAAACAACTTTCCAAACTAAACATAATTTAGTTTCTAAAAAAAGCATTTAAAAGTAATTTAAAATTTCGATTTTTTTCTAGTTCTATTCAAATTACTTTTCAATTAATTGTTAGAAAGAAAATACAAGCTTTAAACACAAGTTTTAAAGTTTTATTACAAGATGGTTGCACACGTACAAGTGTTTTTAATATGAAACACATGTTGAAAGTTAATAAATTTATGATATTTTATTTTTTTATGTGCTTTACCAACAGAGTATGTATGTATGTGTATGTGAATGCTTATCTTATGCTTAAATAAATTTTTAAACAATTTCATACAATATTTATTTTCATTAAAACATGCCATAACACTGCAACATAACACAATAGATAATATTCGTAAATACATTTTTCTTGAAACATTTTCATGTATTAATTTGTATATTTTCTTTTATATTAAGAATTTTGTATAATTCGTTGCAAGATGTTTTTTTTTGGCAAAATAATATTTTATATTGCTTTTAAGAAAAAATATTTAAGTACTCATGTATTTCTTGTAATTGTTCTAATAATTCTTGTATAAATATTTTTGTATACAAATAAGTTAGTAAGTACGTTGAAAATTTTTAAATAATAAAATAACTTTAGATCATAGTTGAACAATTATTTTTTTATAAAATGCAATTCTCTATTAGGAATAACTTTTAAAGGAGACCGGAAAAGTTAAATTAGACCAGTCTTATTCGAATCAACTATTATAGTTTACTTGTACTGCATTTCTCGATGGAAAATTAAATAGAAATTGCTATGAAAAAATAAAAATATTAAGTTGAGTAAGCAAACTTTACTCAAATCGATAGAGGATCAAAAATTAATTAATAAAAGAAATATTATACACAAAAATTTATAAATTGTTGTGGCTTTAAAGTTACATTTCAATGGTGCTCAGGACCGTAACCAAGGACGGCGAACTCTTTGTTGTACCTCTACACTGCATTGTAGAAGAGTTCAGGAATAAGTAATTAAGTTAAATTTAATATATAATATATTTTATAAAATATATTAACTTGGAGTACAAAATGAAGTATATTACAATGATGGTTTTTCGCTTAGTATCTAGTGTAATATTTTTTTAAGTGTATTTAAATATGAATATATACAAATATATTCCCAGCGCTCGCTCCCTTTAAATGGCAATAATTTATATTCCTTTCATGTATTCAGTTATGCGTATACACATGTTTTACATACATTTCTGCTTCTTTTAAATAAAAAAATATCACCCATAAGCTGAACATTTCATAAATAAGTATTTGAATATGCAAAAATGCATCGTGTTCTGTTCCACTTTTGTGCAAGTGATATTTGAGTTTTTCTTCTCTCATCTCCTTCTACATATTTTATGTTTTGTAGCTATAAAAAATATAGATTAAGATTATAAAGATATAAAAGATATAAAAAGAAAGAAGTAGAATTATGTTTAGGTCAGTGATATTCATAAATCAAATACAAAGTCTGGTAAGAATATGATGAATTTATGTATGAGTTTGTATGTGTGACTATATTATGCCCTTGCATGTGTTGTTCATAACAAGATGAAATTTTATTTGGACATTTTGAGTTAAGCCAACTTAAATGATAGTAAAACGAATGTTAAAATGTAGTCATAATAATTTTCGAAATATATTTATGTTTATTTAACAGCTTTGATTTTTAGTTTTGCAGACAAAGTATAAATTTTGTTGTCTATGATTGTCTTTGGGAATATTATGTATTCATTGAATTTGTATGTCATGCTAATTTTAAATTATGGTGTGAATGAGGTTTGGGTACTTGTGTTCTGTTGTTAGACTTAAGTTATTAAGGTTCGAAAAAAGTAACAAATATAATTAATTTCGTTATACAACAATTTTAAACTTTTTCCAAAACTACGCGATTCCGACAATTGATTCTGGTAGAGAAGATCTTATATTTATAAATGTTTTATCTAATGTCCAGAATTATGTATGGAATACAATATCAGATAAATGTACGCCTCTGTTAGCCTCACAAATGCGAGCTCTTTTGAGCACATTTTTCATTACATTCTTACACATTTCACGCGACATTTCATTAATTTCATCACGAATATTTTGTTTAGATTGCTCAAGCGTTTCTGGTTTGTTTGCATAAACCTTGATTTTCAGATATCCAAACAAAAAGAAGTCCGCAGCAGTCAAATCAGGGGATCGTGCAGATCAATCATCATCATCATCATCATGAAATAACTTATTGTGGACAGAGGTATCGCAGAAATTCCTTTGTAATACTGGATGTATGCGATGTGGTACCGTCATGATGATACCACATGTTAACCAAGCCCAAAGCATGCAGTTGTGGCGTTAAAAAGTTTTCAATTATATCACGATTTCGCTCCGTTACGCCGTTTTTATTTTCAAAGAAGTAAGGTCCAATTATTCCTCCTAACAAAATTGTACACCAGTTGGATGCAAAGTTGACTGATAAATAATTTGAGGAATTTCCATTGTCCAGAACCAACTATTCTCTTTATTCACATATTCATTCAAATGAAAATGTGCCTCGTCACTCATTATGATTTTTTCATGAAAATCGGGGTTGTCATGGGTGAGCTGTAACATCATATTGCCATATGTACGGAAGCGTAAATGGTCTTATAGAAGAAGCTCTTGTATCAACTGAATCTTAAATGGAAACAAATGCAAATCCTTGTGCAAAGTTGTGGCCAAAGTTGTTCTTTGAAGACCAAGCTCCTGAGCACGGCGTCAAATTGAGGTTGATGGATTGTTTTGAACACTTTCTTGAGCAGCAGTAATGTTTTCAGCCGATCTTGCAGTACGTTGTGGTCCATGCTTGGGCCTATCACATACAGACCCTCTTTCTTTGAAATCATTCACTACACGATAAATAGTGCGTTTTGTTGGCACGTTGTTTCTCCCAAAAATTTCACGTAACTTTCTCATCGTCACAGTAATCGATGATTGATTTTTATAAAATGTTTTACCGATTAAAACACGTTGGTTTATCGAATATTTTTCCATAATAAATTTGCCACGTGTCTCTGCTTCACGACTGCCAAGTATGAACTGTCAAGAGTAATGTTTACCAAAATGGCGGCAAAACAAAGTAGTATACCTTTCCGGCGCGGCGGACACCTCTGTACAACTGTCGGAGTTTTCAAAGATTGTATCGGATTGATTTGCTAGAGGCGGTTTAAGTTTCCCAGCATTGACCTGTTGTCGCAGTATATTGGTATATAAAACTATGTTTTATTTTCATCTGTGGTGTAAGGTAAAGGGGTTTTCAACAAGAACTTTGTGTTTCCGTTGTGGCAACACTAACAAAATGATAGTTTCGACATTTAGTTTTTTGTCGTATTCGTATTAGATGCATTGGCAATTGTTACAATGAATTAATTTCGCTCGAAAATTGAATTAAAATCCACCATGAAAATGGTGGTTCTTATAAAGTTACATTTCGTAAATTCGTGATATTTTCGGGCAACATAATCGTCATTCTGAGACTGCTATTAAGAGTTTGGTCATTAAATTTGAGTTCACAGGCTCGATACAAAATGTGCCAACACCAACGCGTAATCGACCGGGTTGTAGAACTGCAAACATCGCAGCCGTGAGCCACAATGTTGAAGAAGATCCAAACTTGTGACTTCCTCGACGTTCTCAACAATTGGGTTTATCTAAAACAACCACATGGCGAATTTCGCGTAAGGATTTGACCTTAAAGCCTTACAAGGTTCAACTGGTGCAGAAATTTAAGCCGACCGATCAATCACATCGCCGTAGATTTGCTCAATTCTTTCAGGAACAACCCGCTGGTTTTTTTCACATTTCCACATTTTTTTCAGACAAAGACCATTTTCAATTATCAGGGTACGTAAACAAGCAAAATTGCAGCATTTGGGCTTCAGAAAATTGAGAAGTCTTTACATGCTCCACGTGTCACTGTATGTTGCGCTATGTTGTCTGGAGGCGTGATTTTTCGAAGATGAAAATGGAAATGCGGTAACGTGTAATGGATCACGCTATCGCGAGATGTTAACAGCTCAATTTTAGACTATTATTGATGACGTGGATATCATTGACATTTGGTTTCAACAGGACATATCACACAGCCAATGAAATGATCAATTTATTGCAAACCAAATTTTTCGATTGCATAATTTCACGAAAAGCAGCTGTTAAGTGGCCGGCCAGATCGTGTGATTTAACACCACCGGATTATTCTTTGTGGTGCTTTGTTAAGGACAGAGTCTATATGGAGCTAATTCAATCGATTGCAGCCTTAAAACTTAAAATCGGTGATGTAATTAGCTAAATAGAGCCGCCAATTTGTCAAAAAGTTATTAAAACTTTTAATGAAAGAATCGACATCTGTCAGCGTGGTTGTGGTGGACATTCGCCAGATATCATTTTTCATTCATAATTGCCGAACTTTGCTCCTCGTAATACAATACAAATTTGAATCGTCTAAATTTTTTTATTTATTTTGTTTTAGAAAACAAAGTTTTTGTTGAAAAACACTGTATGTTAAGCTAGAAAATGTTATGGAAAATATTTTTGCGAAACATAATAACCCTCGAACTCCCCGTCATAAGGGCATTTTTTGGCTTGATGGTAACAAATCGTAAAAACATACAGAAAAAGGGGAAGCACACGGATGATATGGTCAAAATGGCAAAAATCTGGGCCATAAAATTCTATTACATATGTCAGAACATACCAAAATCCAAAACTTAACACAAGCACCCAAAAGCAGCAAAGGAAAAAATATGCGGTAGTTGAGTGTCAAACATCCTCGTCAGAGATGGGATGACGTACTTATTTGAACAATATCTAATTCAACACTTAGTGATAAGTCTTGCAATTAATTGTTCGTTAAGTTAAGTTTTGGATTTTGGTAGAATATTTTTCCCCGCTATAACCCTTTTACAGGGTGGTTTTTACGATTTGTTAGAATAAAGCAAAAAAAATATCGTTATGAGGGGGAGTTAGAGGACTAAAATGGTCCACAAAAATATTTGCAACATATTTTCTACAAAGTTGCTGAACCCGTCCTTCACCTCAGATGCAAAGAAATCATAGTTTTATAAACCGATATGCTGCAAGAACAGCACAAAGCTTGGAGGCTTAAACCGTCTTTAAAATAAAATTCCTATGTGATCTTTCAAAACGCTGACATATGTGTATTTTTTTGGGCTCCTCTACCAGAATCAAGTGTCAGAGACCCGTAATTTTTTTTCGTGTTGTACTGTATTTTAGTCGTTAGAATTGAGTTATTAGGGAAAGCGATCTGTCTGCAGAGAAAATTTCATACATATATACTTTTAATAAACATTAAATAAATAGTCGCATCCAAAAAACTTATATAAATTTTATTATTTTCATGTGTGGCAAGTCATCACCACCAAAACTTTCTTAATTAATTAAAATGATCTGCAATTGATTAAAACATACTTTTACTCTATTTAATACGATTTTAAATTCCAATTGAATTATTGAACATTGTTTTAATATGCAAATTCTTTAAATATATGATAAGAGATATATTCAAGCTGTCTAAAAAAATGTTTTCTGCAAATTAAAAATATTTAATATCTTTTAGAAATTTTATTTACAAGTATTTCTTTAATGCAAGAAAAATTTGTTAAGCATGCAATATTTAAGGTATTTATATATGTTTTTAAAACAAAATTCTTTACAAAGTTTTCATTGAATTGATGTGCATTTAAATTATCTAATTTGATATGTATTTAATTAAAAACAAAACAACAATGGCACAAGCAGTGAATTAACATCAATATATTTCACATAAAAATTTCCCCCCACCCTTTAAAATAATCAATCAATTTGATGGTCAATGAGAATTGAAAATTGAAACGTAAAGTGAACACACATTAACACTCCACAAATAAAAGGCATTTAATTGTGGTTGTGTGGGTTTTCGTAGAAATATTTAACGCTTAATGTAACAAGTTCAGCGTTGGCGAATGACAAATACAGTACTTTGGCAAATTGTTTTCTATTGCAATACTCAAGGCTGAAGAATTGAAGGTAGGAGCTCCGCAAAAAATTTAGTAATACCACTATATAAGAGGTCAAACATTTATCAATTAAAAAAATATTTGAAGGGCATACTGAACTCATAAAAACATGAATTCTTTTCAGTTATCTTGTCAAAGTTGCTAGTGGTCGTAGGAGAAATTCTTCTTTAGTGGGAAGACCGATGCGAGCTTGTTCACCCTTATTTTGTTTTGTTTCAGTAAGTGTCGTAAATTATAAATTTATTACTAATAGAAAATACGCCTATTTTGATCACAAAAGTCCAGCGACTTGTTATAAGCGGTCACCCGACAGATAAAAATATTTTAAAAAATATTGACTAATATCTGTACTACTTTGGATAAATATAATGATTAAGCATCATCTCAGAATACTTGTTAACAAACCTTTCTTATGATGTACTTCAGGCAATACACATCTATAATGAAGGGTGTTTAAAAAAATTTAAGTTTATTGGTTTGTTTTTCTGTTTAAATATAAAAAGTTTTGAATACCAATTGTAAACATAAATCATCGAGTCTTAAAATTGGAAACAATTTATGTAAATGTCAATAATTATATACAATTACGATACTTTTACATTTAACTGTCTTTTATTTGAGTTTAAATTTTATTGCATATTTTTCACTTGAATTTAATCTATCGAGTCTTCGTTTTATTGAACTTACAACTATTAAACTACTCTGGTATCCTAGGGCTGTTTTAATTACATATTCTGTTACAAATTAGTGTTGGATATTTAATTTACGGTTACATCTTGTTATAATAAAAGATCTTTATTTTTTATCAATGTGATCGGATTTGATATTAAATAAAATACTTGATTTTAATTTAAGTAATTAAACAAAACGTATATCCCAAAAATGAAATATAATATAAATTTATCGTTTTCCACTGAAAGTATTTCTTTCTCTGTTATTATTTATGTCAAGAGTATAAGAGAATCCTTCAAAAGAAATACGAAAACATTTGAATAATTAAAAAATGTCATAATGTTTAATTAAGTTAGCTTTATTTCACATTAATTTTTAATTACTCTCAGTCAACTTTAGTGTAACCGTGTCTATTTTGCTTGTTTTTTTTTTCTTGGCTTACTTTTCCGTTCTTCAAAAGAAAGCGTGAAACTTTCTGCAGATGCTGGATAAAGAATTTACTAAATAAATAGTAGCAAAGTCTGGTAATAATAAAAAAATAAATAAAGTGAAAAAGTTAATTATATTTTATGCATACATAATAAAAAAAGTGCTAATGAATTAAAGTGGTTGGAATATTAATTTCAATTGTCATTAGATGGTTTTCTTACTTTTCTGTGTTTTATTCAGGAGCATTTGCAATTTTAAATATTACAATGGAGACGACAAAAAAATGCGTTAGTTCTCGATAAATACACTCGAGCTGAAACTTGGTCCAGACCGTTGGAACACCATCAAAATTCTTCTAAGATTAGAAAATTTATTAATAAAGGTTTGCATTGAAAATAAATCATAAAAAAGCAATCATAAGAACAATGTGGCGTATGAGTGACATTTCTAATTAAAAAAATAAAAATATTACTCATACGCGGATATGATTCTTGGTACCAGAAGGAGAATCAGATCTTTTACAATATTTTTCTAAATATGCTAAAGATACGATAAAAACGAAAAATAGCAACATTATATTGGAGAAAGTAGTGCAATTATGAAATCTTATTTTCCAAGATAGTTACAATTGTCTCTGTTTGACAGCACGAAAGCGGAGCTTATGGACACTGATCTCTTGGAAAAATAAACATAATTTTTGTTATATTTTATTATTTTCTCTATTCCCTCATAGCCATGTTATATTACAAAATTAAATTTTATTGTATTTTGCAAGTCAAAGGACTTTTTAGTTATGGAAAATTAATGTTGGGATTTTGTACCCATAAAAATGTGAAAATAAAATATCGTCGTGGTGAATGCAATATGCTGTATGTCACTAAATCATACTTTTGCAGGAAAGACAAAAACTGAATATTTCTGAGAAAAATTGTTTGTTTTAGTTTCGCTGGCTAGAATATAATAATAAATCGCCACGATTCACACTGTATCCAATGTTAGTATCCAATGCAGAATGACACAATTTATAGGTTTTATCTCGAAAGAACACTCCACGCCACTGTCAAATCAAGCGTGCGATTGACATACGTCCTTTTGCAGTAACCAAAAGAAGCTCGCAAAAGCTCTCTTCTGATTGCCTGAACGGCACGAGATAAATGCAAGTTGTAGGAGCCCCAATTTTGGTTACAACGCTACAATAAAACCAAATTCAATTTTTTTTGACATACAGCCTATTGCATTCACCACGACGATATGACGGTAACAACATTTATTAATATTTAATTAAAAAAAGGAAAACTTTGCATAAAAACTAACAAATAAATAAAAAAACATAATTTCAACAATCGGACATCAATTCCAAACTAAAAAATGCTACTATTCTGGAAGTATATTCTTTAGTATAGAAAAAATAAGATCTGATTATACAAATGCAGAGGCGGATAGACTTGCAAGAATTCAAAACTGCATAAAGACATCTAATACATATTGAAATTGAATAACCAATCTTGAAAAAGTCTTTTCAAATAAAATAAATATTTTTTAAATCTCAAAAGAAAACCTTGATGCGGTTATTCGGATATCGAACAAAATGAATATCAAAAATTAGACAAAGAGACCAAATTCGAAAAAAAAAACTTAAATCTATGACGGAGTTCTGAGTTAATAAGAAATATTATATAAAAAAGTTCACATCAGTTTTGTAAGTTGATTAGCAGCCAACGTAAAACAATTTGCAATGCGTCGCTTTTAAAATAAAAAAGACTAACACGGTAGCAACAAAATCTGCCATATACAAAAAAAATCAATTGTATTATGATTTCCATCCATTCAATCCATAAGATTGAATAATGGCAACAGCTGATTCTAATATTAAAAAATCAATTTGTTGATATAGAAGGACCAGTATTACTTAGAAGATTTAATAGTAAATGTCCAGCACTTAGAATGGAAAATATTTCTTGTATCAATGTAAATAATTAAATATTAACACATACATATAATCACCCTTAACGTGAACAATTTTCTGTGACCTAAAAGAAGAGAGAAAAACTACACAAACACAATTAAAATAGAAAATGCGATCGCAATCTGAGCGATAAATAAAAAATTTTGAGGGAGTTTGGGTTCGCGCTCAGCTTAAGTATTATTGGTTTAAAAATATTTATTAATGAATTAAATTTATAGGATCTTAATTATATCATGGACTGGCGATTTTTTACTAGATGCTAGAGTATCCACTTATTTGACTTTTATTCGAGTAAAGATTTAATCGATTTCGGGATTTTTAAATTGTTCGATTAATCGAGTAAGGGGTTTTGAATTCTTCGGATAACTCAAGTTATTCAAATAATTCCAATAAATAAAAAAATTTAAATAATTGTATCCAATGGAAAAAATATTATTTTATTATAATAATAATCAACCGATAAAACAAAAAATGTAGTCAAAAATAAACACTAAAATAACAATTTGTATTACGTATAAAGTTCTAAGACTTTTAGAAAATATTAGTATATCAAATATTAAGTTGAAAAAATGTATTGTTGACTAGACTTTGATCACATCTTTTGAAATAGTCTTTTAAAAATAGTACATAGTTTAGATGTTTGCTCCTAAAAAAGTTTTTTTGTTTGGTTTTAATAAAACTTGACGTTGAAATTAAAGTTTCACTTAAAGTAAATGTTGGTGATTCTGATAGAATTGCATTAAAACGATTTTCTTATTCTTCTAATATTTTTTTTTCTAAATATTTGAAATCATCTATTATACTAATATATATGCTAGATTATTATTAATTTACTTTTTATAGTTTTGTTATGTTCATACAACAGATTGTTCTCATTTAGATCCCCATTTTCGTCTGCCAATATATCATCGCCAATGTAAAACAAGCGATTATACAGTCTAAGCGGGCTTAATATAAAGGGTAAAAGTACTAATTACTTTAATTTGCAAGCAAGTAAATCTTTTAAATTATTGATTAAGAAGTCTATTATTCCTTTCGAAAAAGTTAATGTTGCTGAATATTTTATAAGCTCTATTTAATGGCGTCTAGCAGCTGAAAGTATCAATATTTCCTTGTCTGTAAAAACAAATAACCCGTAATCTAATAAGTGCATGGTTTACACATTTATAAATGTGATGAAAATTTTGAATCATATTAGTTTACGATAACCAATGATCTTTAATGTGAAATGAAAATAATTACAGAAGTTAATAACATGTAACTTAGTTTTAAGGGATTTAATCAGTTAGAAATGCAAAAAGAAAAATATTTGCCTTTTAAAAATATTCGTATTTGCTAAGAAATTTATTTTACTCGATTAATTGGCATCAAGTGTTCGAGGTATTCGGTAATTGAAATTAACTATTTTCATTATTCGATCAAATAATGGGAAAACTTTACTCCATTAACCAACAATGATTTATCGAGTGGATACTCTACTGTATACAATCTGATGTATGATAAGAGATTCTCTACTCCCACCACCTTTTATAAAATGATTTTGTATATATCGTTATATATGAAACTTCGAATAAAAATTATTTGGTAACCATTATAGAAATTGTTGTAAACGCTTAAAAGCCCTTGTTGTATGATACAACCAATTTCATATTTATATGTGCACTTTGATAATTTAGAAATTGAATCAATAGCATTGAAATAGAAAAATGTTAAAAATCGTAGTTTCTAGGAAATAAGAAAACAAGTAAAAATTTTTTGTATTGCATAATCAAATTTAATTCTACTCTTATTTCTATGGAAAACAAAATTGTTATTTAATTGCCGAAAAAAACATATATTTTTATATATTCCGTGTCTGTATGATTTCTTTGCAGACGAATGATATTTTTAAATAATGGACATATTCGAGAAGTAAAACTAAAAAAGCAGGAATTTTAAATATTAAAGCATTGATTTCTTATAACTCTTATTGTGTTTGCTGTAATTATCTGGGATAATAAATTGCGTTTAACAATTACGCGAATTTTTATCTCTCCTACCGTTTTTCTGGCCACGTCTTTATTGTTTTTTAAAGAAGAAACAAATTATCTGCCAATATGGCTTTAAGCTTTATTCAATTATTGTCATTCCTAATATGCTGTTCATTATAGTTATGAAATTCCAAAAAAAATCTACATTAATTTGATTTTTTACCGCAAGTCGTGTATGTGCTCGTATTTATGTACCCATAATTTTGCAGCACATTCAGAACTTTACATAATATCAAAAAAGAGTTGACAGCTTTTAATATTTTTTTATTATTGTTTCTTTTCTATTTAAATTTAAAATTTTCTAATAATAATAATAACAATGGAGGAGCTAAAATTTCATTAAAATTAATTTAGTTTTATTATAAAGCAGCACAGCAGAAGCATGAAGACGGAAATTAACAAACAGAAAATATTTTTTACTTTTGTCCTGGAATCGCTGTCTCATATTCAATTCTTTTTGGATGAAAACGTAACGAACTTTAGTTTAAAATGGATTATTTGGATTAATAAAATTATTTGACTAGTTTTGAATATTTTACTTCATTCCAGCATATTGTGCTTATTTAGTTTGAAATTTCAGAACATTAAAATAATTATTAGACATTTTGAATTTAAGCGTTCTCCTCTTTCCCCTGCAAATTCTCCATAAAATTTAATATCAACAAAAAGTTTAGTTTTGTGTGTCAAAAACTTCTACAATAGAACAAAAGTCACACAGCTAACAATTTCTTTTGCCTTTATGTATATTAAAAGTTTTCATGCATGAGACCGCCAAAGTCAGGTGCAATTTATTGAGTTTATGCAGCCAAGATGTTGAATATTGTTTGTAATAAAACTTTATGTTAAAACAGAAAAAAAAATCATTGAAGTTGGTTTAGATTCTTTGAATTCAAATAGTTTGGGTTTAATTTTTTTCAGCCTTAATCTTTTCTTAACTTCAGCTGCAGCCTTGAGTCAGTTTCTTTTGATTTAAGCCGTGTAGATACGTTATGTTTTTGTTTTATGGTTACTTTTCTTTTATGATGATTTTCAAATAAGTAAAAAGAAAGATCGCGAGAAACTACAAGGCTTTTATAGCTTTTGTACACTTATTTTATTACAGTTTTAGAAAAAGTAAAAAGTGTTTTTTGTTTCCTTATAAAGGATGCGTTGTTTCCTTTTACATTATTCTTGGCATTCTTTAAAGCCAAACCATCTTTTTTAGCATTCATGTGATGTGCACGAAGTTGTTTAGAATACTTTACGTTTTGCTTTTAGCGCAAAAGTAAATAGATCATAAAAACTTAAAACAATTTTCGTTTTCTACTACGAAATGCACTTGCACTTGTACACTTGTTTTTGCAGCATTTCTTCGGCGTTTTTTTTTCTTTAACGATGAAGTGTTGCCAATTTAGCTATCTCTGTTTAGCTGCAGCAAGTCATTGAATTTTTTATTTCGCTAATTTTGGACATTTTCTTTAATGTATAAAACATTTAAAGACATTTTATTAAAAACATCGCAACAAACAAAACGCCTTTTTACTAATAAAAACTATAACAGCTTAAAATGGTTTAAATAGTACGTTTTACCAATTTCAAATTTTTTTATTGCTGATAATTAAGTAAGATATAAAAAACAGCATCCAATTTATTGATTCGGAGTTCAGAAACCGCTTTTTCCGCGAATTTTTCTACTGCAGAAATGCTTGTGGAAATAAATATTTTAACGAGATTTCCCATTTCATTTGAAAGTTACTTTACATTTTTCCTTTGGTCATAATTCAAAGTAAAGAGACATTTACTAGTAAAAAAAGGAAGCAAGCTTCTGCAACTACGACAAAAAAAATTATATTTAAATACAACAAAGTAAGACACAAAATATACGTTATTCAAAATGGTTTTGAAATCAAAATCTGCTGCTCATTTTGTAGAAATTGCGTTCCTTATTAATGCGCATGGGTAAGAGGTTGTTTTCTTTGCTTTTGTTTAATACACATTGGATTTGCATTCAACGTTGTTTAGGAGTTTTTGTATACACTTTTTGGGAATGAATTTCTGGCAACTGAAACGATACATAAGTCGTTCTTTTAATTAAAAAGTTTTTTTTTTCAAACGTTTTAAAAAGGTCCTGATTTAAAAAAAACATAACTTTTTGAATTATATTAAAAAAATTAAAATTATGCCAAAAGGTTTCGACGGTACTTCTTTAAATTTATTTTTTAAAGCTATTTTTGAGACGTTACTGACCAAAAGTTATTTTTTTAATTATATTCCTTTACAGTGCATTCTTCTTGAAAGTTTGTTTTTCTCAAAAGGTCTTTTGTTAAAGGGTACTTTTTCTAAAAGATAGCTTTAAAAATGTTATTTATTACTAACAGATAATTTTTATATACTTCTTTAAAAGGTGCTATTGAAATTTGTTCTATGTAAAGTACTTTTTCGAAAAGTGCTTTAAAAGAAGGTGTTTTATTTATTGTTTCATTTATTAAGACAGTTTTTTAAGTTTTGTTCATGTAAAGAACTAAACAAAATATTTTTCTGTGTACCTGTGGATCGTAGTAATTTTTTTTTGCAATTGAACTATAATAAGTAAACTTTTCCGACGAAAAAAAAACATCACGTCTCATTAAATAATTTATAGACCAGAAATAAATAAAATATTACCGATTTTTTTCATACAAAAGGTCACTTTCCATACAACATTAACTTTTGTCATATGATAAAAAACCTTTAAAACTGCCCAAAAGACAAACTCTACAAATTGTTAAATAAGACCAACAATATATAAACTCTGACAAGCGAATAACCTTAAAACCAGTGAAGCATATAATCAATCATACCGGCTAACAAAAGTCAAACACACACAATGAAGTCATGCGTCTCCCAGCTTTTTACCAACAACAAACTCGAAATACTAAAGCAACACGTCTCCAGATTACTCTTGTAGTATAATTTGTTTTATTACTTAAAGTGTATCCAGACACAAGCACCCTCTACATTTTTTTTTGTCTCAACACGTAGTAAACTAAACCTTATTTAAAAAAAAAATCTAAACAAACTTTAATATTCCTGTAAGTTTCCAAAAGGAAAATTTATTACTTCTTTGCAAGACCAATAGCAGCAGCATCATCAATAGCAATTCCCCTCGACCGACTGCCATTGTGTATTTTGGGTCAGAGGTAAATATTAAATTTACTTGTACTCATACATAAGGAACGAAGCTTAATGAATTCAGAGTTTATTGAAAAATGATTACGAATTTTGGAAAGGACACATCCATACGTACCGACAATTTGAGTAGAAAACAACTACAACGTGTAAGCAGGTTGTGCGTGTATTTGTATTGTCATTATGAACTTTGAATAAACAACCATAATATATGTACATTTTCAACCTACACAAAAGCATCACCGGCTTAACTTTCAATATTGGTAGATGAATGCCATAGTAACGAGTTCTTACTGAGTTGGAGTTGGAGGCATTACAACAGGAAAAGTCACTTTAGAATTGAGAAATTGAATGAAAGTGAGCCTTAGGCTCACGTACCTTAACATTCAATGAGGCATAAATAACACAATGATCTTTTTAGTGACTAGTGTTGGGGCAAAAAAACAGAAACGAAATTGAAATTAAGAGATAAATTTGAAATTATTTTCTGTTCTGACGACAAAGATTTCTATGAAACTGAGGCAATATTTCATTGTTGCTTCAGTAATATATTAATTGAATTAATTAAAAGCGGAAGTCATTCACTTGATTATCTTGATTATGCAGCATAATTGTTTACTTTACTCAGATTGTTGGTAATTTTTTTATACAATAAATAAATAACAATTTAAAAAGTTTTAAAGTTTTTGTAAAAGTTTTCACATGAAATTGAAAAATAGAGATATCATCGTTTCATGGTTTGTAGGCAAAAAGTGTTTTAGTATTTCAGTGGGAAAAGCGATTTTTTAAAGTAGAATTTTCCAACTAAACAATTGACAAACAGAGAAACAAACTGATGAATAATTTTTGGTGGCGGCGGTGGAATATTTTCATAGAAAACTATATTATTTAATTGGCCACAAGTGTTATTTATTAAAAGGATTTCTATACGAGTTATTTATCGCGGTGTCATCCATCAGTCAAGGTATGATTTCTTTTTTCTTAAATACTTGTAAACAATAATTAGAAGCAAAATAATATAAAATTATTTAATATATTTTTTTATTATTTCTGTATAGTTTGGTTGCTTCTATACACTAGTGACTTATTATATTTGTGGGTATCCGATATTCAATTTCTGTTAAGTAACTGAGTATTTCGGCAGGTAAGATAGAATGGTTTAAGCAGTTTGTGTTTGATAAAAAAAATATTTAAAAGAAACCTTTGATTAAGTTAATTTAGTAGCATTTACAATATTTTACAATCATTTTGTTATATATTCTATTAGATATTCTCTGAGTAATATATTTATTTTTTGTAAAGTATACAATTTTTCTTTTAAAAACATATTGGTATTTCTTGCAGATTTCACAATATTGTTGTAAAAAGAGTTTTACGTACATTCTACCAACTTTTATTAGAAAAGAATAAGTTTTCTTAAAAAAAAAACAATTGTTATTATTAATTTCATTTACATATATATCGCTGAAGAATCTTGCCATTGAGAAAGTGAGATATTTAATTAAAAAAATAAATTATATTTATATTGTTGACCTTAAGTTTGGAGAAACTATTTAATGAAATTATAAAATAATTTAAATAATTCATACTTCACGGAATTTATATTTACAGAAGCACTTTTATGTACGTCATATTTTTATTAGTTCAATCATTGCATGCAATATTTTTACGATGAGAGATACAAAGAAACGAATTTCAGAAATTGAAATCAAAATGACACCTTCAAAAATAACGTTAATTTCAGTAAAAGCATGATGAAATAAACAGGTGGCATTGTTAGGGCTACAACTACAACAATACAACAAAAAAGGAATTTTTGTTGTGTAAAGTCGAACACTTTGTCAAAAATTATTGTAAACAAAAATTAAATAAAATAAGTTAACAGAAACCACTGAATTTTTTGGACGCTAACAAAGGGCCAGACAAGGAAGTGTGGATTACTTTGAAAGTATTCGCGGTCCATATAGAAGGTAGTGGAACTCTCAAAACAAACACAAATGTATAATTATCTATAAGAAATTATTGAAATTTTTAATTAAACAATAAACACAAATTGAACAAACAAAAGCTTGGATATTTTGTAATTACATCGTGACTGATTTCTCACTCACGCTCTCGATAAAAATTTCATTCATGCACGACCTTATATTTTTGGCTCCCGTTCATGCATGAGTAGGAATAAAAGTTACGCACAATCACGAAAACTCACACTCACGAAATTTTCTCGAAAAAAAATTGTATAAATAAAAAAATATTATTATTACTGATCCATTCTGGTAGTCTATTGAATAGACTGTTATATTAAGACTTTCTTAATCAAAATAATTTTAGTTTGTCAAAAAAATTCTAAAATTAATAAGGAAATGAGTAAAGTAAGATTTGAGCTTGACCCAAACAATCCCTATCAACATAAAATTAAAACAAATTAAGTAATTACGTAGAAATATTAATTAAAAAAGTATACGAAGAAACAAGAAGCAAACAAATCACGAAGCAATCACGCCAAAAATCTACTTATGCACGCTCAATTTCTTTGTACTCGGGTTCATGCACGCACACGTAATTGAAACAAAAAATTAATTAGTATGACTCACGCTAACCACATGAGCGGTGCCCATCTCTAATATAAACAAAACTGACATTAGATTTGAAAAACAATGCTAGTATGGAATAGTAATGCCAACTGTTTAAATCACCATGAGTAAAAGTATAAAACTGACTTTTAAATTATATATTTATTAAATTTTTTAAGCTGGCTAGAAGTCATACTTTCAAGGCAAAAATCTGTACCGTGAAATTCGTAGAAAGTATAAAAATACATAAGATCTATCTGCTATAAATCCTTTAATTTTCTTTTACACAAAAAATATTTGGCAGTAAAATATTTTGCATAAAAAAATTAATTATATCAAAAATAAATAACAAAAAATACCGGAAGACCGATATACCACAAAAAAGAAGAAAACAGATTTATATAAAAAAAACTTACAGACTTTTTTCTTTTTTTTGAAATAATATATGCAAGTTTCCCAGAAAAAAATCAGTAATAACTTCAATTTTGCACTAAAACTACATAACATATGCACTACTTTACAGTTGATATATAGCTACTTACTTAATCAGTTCAATCTTGAAGGAACTAGTTTTTTTTTAATTTTGTGTGCGTGTTCGTGCAGACAAGTTTTAAGTGCTTAAGCAAATAGCCGTACAAAAGATAGTATATCAAATAAAACAGACACTTAATTTTTATTGTACTGTGTTTTTTATTAAATAACTTCCAAATATTTCTGTTTTTAAATCATTAACTGAAAGCTTGGCCTAAAGAATATATCCATGTAGTGAGCTAAAACGTCAAAGTAAAAGTAGATGTACATACCGCCGTTTGATGCAAATGGTATTGCAAAAGTGCGAATGCAAAATTTCGTATCTTTTTTATGAAATGCAACAGCAATAGTTTTGAATATTTTCTTACGTAAAGTTTTGGTTGTTTTGATTGTTATGTTTCACTGGCCTAATGTGAACGAAGTGGCTCTACGTATACGTGATATAGAATTTTTCATAATTACATATTAAGTATACGTTGATATACAATTTTACATCAATCAGACATAAGCAAATTCTCATATATTTCAAAAATATTAAATGACATTTGGGGTTGTCACAGAATCCAATATATTCGGAATTTGATTTCAAAAGACGACGAAAAATACATTTGTTTGATGAATTTCAATGTTATCGGTTTTATGTTCAAACTAGAATTTCTATCTGTTTTGAACATAAAACCGACGACTACATTAGAATCTGTGACAAACCTAATTACAATTTAAACTCGCTATTTATGTATTAAGTTTATTTTATATGTATTTTTCTTTTGCATGAATACAACTCACATTTTTGTTATAATTATATCGTTGTTCTCTTGATATCTTTATAAAAACAACATATTGTAAATTTAAATTATGTAAAATATTTATTTGGCTTTTACGAAAAAAAAAAAAACAATAAGTGTAATTGACCTGTGTGTAATAGAGATGCCAACTTAGTCGTTTGTTTACTCGTTTAAATATTTCAAAAATTATAAATTTGCTAAAATATTAGCAGTAATCTGTAGTATTATGCAAATTGCCATCTGCAAAAGGTATTTGTATGACAATATTGTTTTTAGGCATTGAACTCCATAAATACTCTCAAATGGCATAATAAAAATATTCAATAACTTGATTGAAATAGTAATTATCTGATTTAAAGCCAACGAATTTAAACGGATGGTTTTAGTTTTGAACATTGTGTATGATGAAGTGACTAATAATAGCAGCAATCTTTAGCTAACGACAGAAAAATGAACAAAGAATTAGAAAGGTGAAGAAAAGTTGTTGAGGGTTAGAACCTTAAAAATTAAAATCCTATCTAATTGCATACTGCTGGACAGTCATTTCAAGAGGTTTGCCAAGGAGAAACAGTGAAAGGTGCGTGTCGAAGTGTAGATGCGAGTCTCTCGCAGACGGAAGAGCTGGGATGGATTTTTTCTCAAATAAGCTAACCTTCTAACGAAGGTCACGTTTTACACAAATGTTTGGATTGACATTGGATTGGATTGGACATTGCAATCGGTCACTATAGAATAACATAAATCAATTTATTAACTTTCTTTTGCTTAACTGCTTTGAATGCTTTGAATAGTATTGAGCTCTATTTACAAAATAGACGCAGCTGCAAAATCAGGTCTTAAAGTTTAATGCGAAACATAATCCCAAAATTTGGAGTCATTCTACTAAATATTTTTAATGGATTTGCTGAGAAAAATTGTTGTGGCTAGTAGGTCTTATCTGGTTTCCCAGGAAAACTTTTATATCGATTTAAGGCTTCGTTAAGTAATAATTTTCTGCCTTAAAGGCGTCCTCTAGGTTTGTCTAGAAAAGCCAGTACTGAAAAGAGATTTTTGCTTTCCATACTAAGAAAACTTTTTATATGTGGCTAGAGGACGGTAAAACGCAGTCTTTCAGCAGAGACGTCTTTTTTAACAAAAACAATTTTCTTTCTTTTATTGAAAGCAGCGTTGGATTCACTCTGCGCCGAAAAATCACATTTTGTGTTGAGTTCGGGTTGAGATTTTTCGCAATATCTGTAGACTCTGAAAGAAAAAGTAGACCAAGACTAAAAAAGTTTAATTTCTTGGGTTTCTTATCATTTTGGTGAGCTATTATTCATTTTAGAAAAGAAACAAAATCTAAAAATCAGAAAACAGAAAGAGTAAAATTAACAAAATCCTTAAAAAAAATTCTTGATTGATTGCATTATTTTTTATTTCTTTTAACTAAATAGTTAATAAAAATATATACTATCACAATGAATAAATTTCTAAGAGAAAAAGTGAAAATATGCAAGTAAAGGGTGGTCTGTTTAATCGTATGTTCTTAACACGTACACAGATGTGGTATTTTCGTGTTGTTGTCAAGTGTGTATTTCAATCAACATACTTAGATACGCTTATAATTAATTCATAGAGAAACAAAAAAAAAAATTTGAAAACATTTTTTATATATAGAAATCTGCTTGTACTGAACTCAATAATGTTAACTTGATATCATACCTTCAAGTTGTCACCTTCATCAAGTTTTCCTAAGATAAATTAGCAAACGACAAACAAAAGTTAATAAGGAAAAGCGAAAAATAATTCAAAGAAATTATCTATTGACATTAATTCGATATTTTCTAACAGATTGCCTGGAGTATTAATTACCAAATGTGTATAAAAATTTTAGTTTTATACATAAAATTACTCATTAGTTGGTAGTTAAATGACAAAAAAATTAAAAGAAAAAAAAATAACAAAGTTTTTTTTTAAAGTAAGCATCAGTTAACTGGTTTTCGGTTACAATTTTTGATTATATCTAGATTTAAATGAGCAGACGCCAAACAAACTAATTCCACCAGCATAAACAGAAACAATACTAAGAATTATATGACACACAGTATAATTATTGTCATTTGGAATATACAGGCGGTCTCTCCAAAATCCAAGTGAAAATGAACGATAAAAAAATTAGCAGTTTAAAATGGAAGACACAATTATCTTGGTGTTGCTTGGTGTGGTCTTTCGTGTTTGTGTGTGTAGGTCTAACTAGGTCCGGCAATTGCAATTATTTTTTTCTTAATGCTGTTAGTTGGTTCTAGTTTTGCTTTTTTTTTGTCATCGTTGTTGGGAAACGCTACAGGCAGTTTAATTTTTTTACTTTTAGTAGTTTATTTTTGCTAGCGTTGAATGGAAAAGAAATCTGAAGCAGGTGTTTTGAATACACTTTATATAGGAACAAATAGTTCTGAAAATTTTTAATTTTTTGTGAGCTTGATGTGAATACAATCAGACTGCATCTTGCAAAAAAAGAAAAGGTTTTTGTTTTTTTCATGATGAGGAAAGGTAGTGTTACGACTAAAGTATGAAAATATCTCAAAATGTACTGTGTTTTTGTTAAACTTTTCATATTATTTTGTTTCAAAATAGTACATAAAATATTTTATTATCAAGACCTTCAATGGATTTTATAGTTATTTCAAACAAACATACAATCGATTGCAAAAAGTGCACACAAGCCAAAATTTAGCATCACTGTCACTTTGTAGTCTTCAAGAGAATTATTTTTACCTTTTATGTGAGCAGTTAAACCCATTAATTTATTTATATTAAATTATAAAATACTCGTACATAAAAACATTATATTTATTTTAAAAATATCATGTAGCGAATCAATCAAAACCTAAAGAAAAATTTATTTATCAAGCAGCGTCGAAAATTCATTAAACAAACTCATGTTTCGAACAAGCTGTAAAACAATTACAAGATAATTTCCAGACAATTATTTACGGACGTAAAACTCTTTATTATACATATACATGTACATGTATGCATTTATGTACATATGTCAGTTTATGTAGATGTAGTGTGCAGAATTTACTCTTTTATGTGCGACATAAAAAATTTTATATGGTACTGTGTTTAATTTAGTAGATATTTGTCTGATATGAAAGAAATTAGTGGTTTACCTTAAGTCGTCAAATATTTTTCTAATCTGAACTAAGCTTCACTTTTAAACAAAGAATTTGGGAACAACTTATGCTTTAAATAAAGCTAGGGATTTGTGCGTGTGTTTTGTTCGTGCTCGATATTTCGTTAAACGTTACACGCACAAATCACATTTTCAATTACTTGTGATTTGTTCGCTGTGTTAATGGGATTGTGTGCGAATATTAGTCACTGTTTTGTGTTTCATTTTACTACGAAAAGCCAAATTGATTTCTTGTGTAGCAAACAAATTTTAAATGAATTTCTTGTAGTTTTAAAAGGAGAGAATTAAGTTTGGGATTTTTTAAAATGTGTGTGATAGTACTCTCTTAATAAAAAAATAATGAATTTATCCATAAAAATTTTCTAATAAAAATGAAATAAAAAATTAATTAGAAAAAATAATTGGGTAAACTCGGATTTGAACTTGAGCAAAATTATTCGTTTCAATATAATTCGAATAATTATATATATAATATATATAATATAAGTTCGAATAATTACTTAAAATAGTTTTATATGTGAACGTTTCTGCTTAAAAGCCCATAATCTTCCACTTGTTTCTTTTTAATGTTTTAAATAAATAATCAAAAGATCAAATGCGTTATCCGTTTTGCAATTTATGTTTACTTGTTGATGTTTAATTTTATTGTGATTTGTTTTACGTTTGTGGAGAAATGGAACGGGAGCAAATCACACACACAAACCACAAGTGTATGGCCAACTTAAATACATGATGCTTACTTTGGGTAACATGTGCTGTTGTATTTCAATATTAGAAAAATAAAAGCCAATGAAAAAAAAACACTCCCACACAGTAAATATGTTCGTGTAACAGGCTAACAAACAAGCGTTTGTTATATGATATTAAACGTTGGATATCAAATAAATTATATTTTTTTCAAAGGCTAATGAAAATGTCAGCCAACCATTATTAAGTATTGTCTGTGTATTTTTTATTGTGCTGTTAAAGCTTGTCGTGTGCTGTTTTCATAACATTTCCTTCAGCTCACAAACACGAAATATATTTTGTTCTATATGTTGAATTTTACGACTCCAGGCATTTACTGTTTCGAAATGTAGTAATTTTTCATGCACGTGTTGAGGCCGTTCAGCTATAACGTCAGTTTGTTTGCCTGGTTTGAAATTATTTTTTGTTACTCGTATGTTTGGTACGAGATTTAGTTTTCTGCACATTCTAAAAAGAAAAGGCTAAACAGTTAACTTTGCGAACAGAAATAGTTTCACGTTCTTCATAAAAATAGTAAATAGCATAGAATGCTTCCATTAAGATATTGATATCTTTGAATTGATTTTATTTTGCAATCGAAATTTAAAGTAGTTAGTTAAAAAATAGAATATACATTTCAAATTTCAAGAACAGAAATATGAAAGAAATATGGTTTACAAATTAATGTTGAAGCTATCCTTTCTAGCTTATTTTTTAGCAAAATAATAAGAAGTAGATCTTAAAAAACCACACTAAGCTGGAATAAGACGTGATCAGTTTTTAGCAATAACTGTTACCGCTATTCTAGTGAAATATTTATGTAATCTTATATGTTAAATTGTTATGAATAATGAAGCAGAACAGCTCCAAAAAAATAAACACACATCATCGTAATGTAATCCAATGGCGTGATTTTGAGAAGATAATAATTTCAAATACAGAAAATAACCAAACACTTAAGGTGGAGGTACATAACACGCGTTGAGGCGTGCGTGCGTTATACGCTTTGTAAACTTTTTATGTGTTAGACGCTTCAAGTTACACAGCACGCTTTATAGACGTTCATACTCAATCAGCTGATAACAATGTTTGCTTAATTTTTGTATAAATATTTCATAAAAATGGACACCAAAATAAGTTTGCTCCAAGATTTTATGAATTTCTTTGACTTTATTGAGTTAATTTTAATTGTAGTACATACTTACAATATGCAAAGAATGAGTAAAAGAAGATTTTGGTCACGAGAAATATACTTGGAGAGGGATGTTGCTGGTTTTTTCGCTTTAAGTTTCCATTGTTTAACTTTTTTAATTACACTAAATCAATTGATGACCAGCAGAGGCCTGCGCCGAGCGATTTTCTCGGCGGTTGACCAGACAACAAATAAAGTATGTAAACAAATGTCAGCTGAGTAGCCGCCATATTAAACATGACGCGTGAAAAGTTGAAAGTTAACCAACTTTTTGCGTTAGACGCGTTGCCGACTTTTTTATGTACCTTGTTATTTGAAAATACTCTAGTTCAACTTTTTTGACAGAAGTCTACAACGCGCTAACGCTTGCAACGCGTGTTATGTACCTCCACCTTTAGTTATTTAACACTTTGTTTTATTTTATATATAGGTATGTAATTATTCAAATACTTTCTTCTAGATATCCCGATGGGACTATATATAGCGGCGTTATATACCCGCGATGGCTCTACGAATTTTTTTTTTAAATGACGTTGACTTTTTTTTACGAACGAGCTGCATGCACGTAGTTTCGATTATGTGTACTTATTTTAAAATTATTTCTCCATGAATTCCTTCTCCCACTGTCCTTGTTCGGGTGCGATTTTCAGCTTTGGCAGCACTCGTCGTGTCCAGCGATCGTCTTAAAAATTTATTTATTTTGAGACTCGAAGAGAAAGAAAACACCCAATGTTAAAAGCAACGTTAACAACTTTTATTCGTTTTTAGCAAGAGAAAAAATTCTATTACACTGCTCTACGAATGTCCCAGATACCGGTTACCCTGCTCATTGAATTATCCCAACAGTAGTGACGGTACTGGGGATTATAAACCCTTCAATAAGAGCATTTATTAAACATTTCTACAGTTAATTGCACAAAGCAAGTTTGTGGTTAATTGTTTTACCTATTCAGGAGCCAAGCGAACACAACTTTTATTTGCTGTGCGCTGCCTTTTATAGCTGTGGCTAGACGCTCCATCAGATAGTCTGCTTTCAGACACGTCATGCCTTATTGACATGATTGCTACTTTACAGGCGAGAACGACGTGGAGGAGAAGAAACGAGTGCACACATGCATGTACTGTCATTACGTTTTGCTTTCTCATTCGTGTTTTTATGCATAAAGGTATTTTCAAGTAAATGTCGTCAGCATGACATGACTCGTGTGAACAACAGTGAAAGTTCAAAGAAGAAAAATTAAGAATCATGACGCGTCTAAACACGGACATGCACACACACACACACACAAGCGGACATTTGTAGGTGGCGATCCTACACTACTAACAAATGGGTGTACTCTCACAGTAGTATTTTCTGTCAATTCTGGTACCGCTCTCAGACTTCCGTAACATTCGAATTATACTTAATTTTAAGCAAACTGAAAATGCTAAATAATCTAATCAAAATATAAATTATAAATGTTGTGAGGTAAAAACGACCCTGGACTTTTACTTCCTCACAACATTCTTAAGGCAACATTGAACGCATTATTGAAAGAATGTAGCCTTAATTCAATTTAAAAAAAATAGATAGGCCGGGAGATAAACTTTACGATTACACCAACATATAAGCAAACTTTTAAAGTCATACTCAAACCAACATGTAGTACCTTTTCAAATATTTTTTGTTTTTCATTTCCATATAAAGTTGTCCGTCCTTAAAAAAAAACTTTCGAAGCAACAAACTATCTTGCAAGTTATAAAACAATTACTTAAAAAAACTGTTTTCATGAGGCTTTTATTGAAGATTATTTTAATTTGTTTCTAAATTTAAAGAGTTTATAACTAAACGGAGACATTACGGCAGATGAACCCAAGTGTGGCTTATTGTTTTATGTTTACATAAGGGGCATATTAAAATTATATTAGAGTTATCAAAGTTTGGCAAAAAATAATATATAAAATATAAATTTAGTTAAAAACTTTTTGATTCGGTTTTGTAAACTTATATTTTAGTTTAAGATACTAAAATATTTATGCTGTATAATAATGTATGTGTGACAAATAACAATATTCAAGTTATTGAAAAGTTTTGTCCAGTAAAATAAAATACTGTGGTGATCATAAATTATTTAACTGAAAGTTATTTTTTACAAATCGCTAACATTTTTTAAATATAATCATAAATAATTTTTTCAGTGATGATGTTACGGACAGAGACTTGTCATACTGTTAGTAACTACATTTATATCTTTTATACCTAGAAATGTGCTGCACCCTTTGATATCTATACTATGCAACGCACGTCTATAGCATCAACCCGTGCATTACTTTTCATGTATTACCGAACCTTGCATTACGTTTGTATTTAAATACTACTTTTTACAACTACTCATATGTAAGTATATGTAAGAAAAACAAATGAATAAAGAAATCATGCGTGACGCTGAAGGAAGAACTGGTATTTTATTTAATAAAGAGAACAACTTATACATACTCGTTTATCCAAGTGCAAGCATATTTTTAGAAATTAAACAAAATGAGCTTAATTCAATTTATTTTTGTATATTATGGCTTCATAAGAAATAAAAAAATATTCTCATTATTATATTCCCACGGCAGGTACTGCGGTAGCTTATCCTACCAGTTTAGTTTTCCAAGACTTTGTTGGCGGTTTCAATTCGCTTTTTGGATTATTCGCAGCGATCTGTAGGAGTATTTATTTACTTTTGTTGGGACGTATTTCATTGGAACCTTTTTTATTACTTTTAGGATTCTTGCATTGGGAAAGTTTTAATCCCACCACCTGTAGGCCAATAAGTATCTTAAGTTCACTGGAAAAGGTCTTTGAAAAAATAATTCATAAAAGATTAACAGATTTTGTAGACGACAGCTTGGATTCCGTAAAGAACATTCTACCGTACACCAAATAAAGCGAGTTGTGAATTTTAACGAAAACAACAATGGAAATCGCAAGAGTACTGGCGTTGTTTTTCTTGATAAAGGAAGGGCTTTCGATACCATCTGGAACGATGAAATGATACACACACTCAATTCATTGGGTTTCGTCTTATATTTACAAAAAAATTTAGAAAGTTTTCTAAAGCATAATTCCACCGGGATTGCCACAAGGGTCAGTCAGTATTATCACCATCACTCTACTCATTATTAATGTCTGATGTTGAGGTGCACAGAAATCAGGAAGCAGAATTTTATGCTGATGACAGTGCTTTTAGATTCAGTGCTTTTAGATGCAGTGGAAAAGTTTCGAATGCAATAATCAAAAGAATGCAAGAAATCTTTACCACAAGCCTAAATTTTAATAAGTGGAAAATAAATGTAAATGATAACGCAGTACAGAAGTGAATGTGAAAGTTTATATCTCGGTATACCAGTACCATACGTATGCTTGTTATTTGAAATATTTAATGTTCGTCTGGTTTAAAAAAGTATATTCACATGCAATTCTCAAAATCAATGAGCAGAAAAATGTTGTACAGTGTGATAAAACGCAGGCAATTATATTTCCATATAATAAATCGTCATAACGTATTCCTACAAAAATTTTGTACTGTTGGGGAAACGTGATCCCTATCAAAGGTGATATTAAATATTTAGGTATCACTTTAGATAAAAAATTTAAGATCAAACAACATGTTAATCACATCTGTGATAAAGCTATAAAATGTGGACGCGCTCTATACCCCATACTTAATAGAAGGTCAAAGTTCAACACTAATTAAAGACATTGTTGTATAATATGTGTATTTGACCGATACTGACTTACAGCTCTCTAGCCTTGTTTCATAAAACTAGTAAATCCCATACAAAAAGGCTTTAGTTTATTAAAATAATTCATAGTCTTCCCCAAATTCCTCACGGACTTACTTCACTATAATTTTAAATACAAAAAGATAAACGCTTTCGCCAATGATCTGTCTGACGCTGACATTTAATGAAAAATGCAGATTGTCTAATTTTGTAACAGTATGAAATTTACTAAACAGTCACAACTCCACCAAGAGCAGTGTGGGACGCAAACGGTCCCTCTGTGGATTTCAGAAGTTTATGTTGGTATGCGGATGGATCAAAACGGAAGATAGAGTTGGTGCTGGAGTTATTGGGCCCAACGTAAGAATCTCTTTTTCCATAGGCAAATGGCCTACGGTATTTCAAGCAGAAATACAAGCAATCACCGAATGTGTTGGCATTAATTTTAATTAATTAAAGGCGTTAGGGGTGCCGATACAGCTATCTTTTTCAATAGTTAAACAGCTCTTATGTCCTTCCTTTCATAAAAGTTCCGTTCCAGGATGGTTTTATAGTGCTTTGACTTATTACAAAAGCTATCCATACGGAACAAGGTCAATTTACTGGATACATGGCGACAGCGGTCATCTGGCGAACGAGGAAGTGGATGAACTGGCCAGGAGGGCCTCTGCTGGTCCTTTTATAGGCCATGAGCCGTTTTGTGACGTAAGTCAGGCAACTGTAACATCCTTGATCAAAGGAGATGACACTTTGACCGCTAAGGAAATGTGGCTGACTTCTTCTGTATTAAGGCCAAAGCATTGATGCAGCCATTGTCATTAAATGGCATAACGAACCTCAACAGGAATAATTTACGGCTTGTTTGAACTGAACTGTCATCTGTGGAAAACTAACCAAGTTCGTTCACCCTTGTGTTGTTTATGCGTAGAGGATGATGAGACAACGGCGAGTGTATAATTTTATGTAACTGTAGAAGGCATGTTTTTCATTCTCAGTGTCTATGTTTGGATGATATTAGGCGGGCTTGTCCAATATCTGTGTTGACTTTTATAAGACGAGTCATACAGAGATTGATTTAAGTTAACTTACAGATCTATGGCACAAAATATCCATCTGGTGTCGCAGAGCCGTTCTTTGGACCAGATCTTTTCCCTATTCTATCTCTATCTAAACAGGCACTGAGAATCTATTCCTAAAAAGAATCTTACTAGTGATTATTTTACCAAATTTAATAAAAATATTTTAAAGTTTGTAAGAGGTTCTTTATAACCCAATTTTCCTCAAGACTCTTTTTAATGGCTTCCTTATTCAATGACTAGATTTAATTGTTGTATTCCGCTTAAGTAAAATCTCATAACGTTGTACCTTATTTAGCTAATAAGATTTGCGAATAAAAAAATATTACTATTTCAGAAAAAGTAAATAAAAGTTTATTACACGCAAAATTTGAATGTTATTTCATTTTGCACCTCAAAAGTTATTTTATTTTTTCCGGTTGGTCATTTTTTCATTCTGGTTAGGTGTTATTTTTTTGGGGGGTTATTTGATGGTCTTTCCTTTAGAAAGGTTTTTTTTTAAATATTTTTAGAGCTTAATGACATCCGTGATAAAGTGTTTGTATCATCTTAACCCTGGATAGGTAAAATAGTTGAAATACCTGTGTCAGACGTATGTCCCTTTAACTTTGTGCCCTTTATCTCTCTATTATTGACCCAATACAATAGTATTCTCGGCAATTATCGAAAGTTTGTCGGCAATGGTTGTTTTTGTGCTGTAAGTGGATTATTTTTTGTCGAAAAATAAACAAACCATACGTCTTGTGTATTTTTTTAATCACTTTCTACCCAATTTTCGGTTTTTTACAAACTTTTAAACAAGTTTTTATTTGTTATGGGTTGAGCATATAAAAACTTTAATGTCTTTAACGAAATAAAAAGTTTTGTGATATTTCCAGGGTTAATGAATATCAACTCTTCAACTGCAACCAGTTACAAGTTTTCAATAAATCTTGTATAAATCAATAAATTTTTTTGTACAGCTAAAAGGATTTTCCATTAAAATAATATGAAATGGTAAGACATCACCATAATTTGGCAAAATTTTAAGCTTTACAATTTTTAAAGCAAACAAAAATTATGTTAATAAAATTCACGTTTGAAATTTTTGAAGTTATGGAAATATATGCCATTCCGAATTCATATAAATTTCTCACTGTAAACTTTATGTTAAAAGGCACAATCAATATCCTAAAACAGTATGCATCCACAAGCACGTAAACACAAAGCATTGATTATATTTTCCTAAATGAATTTCTTTGGCATTCTGCACTCCTACCACAGCATGAATTGTGTGCTTATTTATTTTTCCTAGTCAAGTAAGACAGAAAAAGGTGCACAGGAGCAGGAAATATTTAGAAAAAAAATTACAATGTTTTTTTTATTTTATAAGACGTTTAAGCTTGTCAAATCATCATTTCAAGTGTAGAAAATTTCTACATGAAATAATCGTTGAAGATTTTGTTTGTCATGTGCTTTGCTGTGTTCTTTGAATGCCAACATTTCTGAATGCCAAGAAGATGTTGATGATGAAGTGACTACTTGTAGCCGTGATAATGACTTTAAATGTTTTGTCTGTTGCATATATTGAACATGAGAATGGAGGGAACTGCTTTTTTTAGCACGGTTGCTTCAATTGCTTAAATAATACAATTTTTAAATATATTTTACAGATTACAATTTTGATTTCATAGCAGTGAGTCCAATGCGTTTACTGGAAAATAGTTTTTCGGTTGCTGCATTCAAAATTTTATAATAATTAAAAAAACTGCCCCGGAGCCAACTTTTTACACAGATTTGGGAATAAACATTTATTTTATTTGCGTAAATGTTTTTAAGCCGTCATTTGTATTTCTTTCTGTTCATTTATTTTTAATTCAGTTGTTTGCAAAACTAACTATTTTTTGAAATTTTAAATGTTTGTGTTATTGTTGTTGCATTTTTTGAATTTTCAAAGCAAAAACGCAACCGCTAGAAAATTTCGGAGATTGACTTGGCTATCCACATCATTTGGATCGTTTTTTTTCATAAAATCATATCGTTTTTATATTCTTGATTTTTACTGCTAGACCCACCATAGTCACAGATATTCATTCTTTTGCACAATTACATTTAAAATAAAAGCAATATTTTAGAATCTGTTTTAAACATAATTTCATGAAAGCAGAATTTATTAGAAATCGTGGGTGATGCACTTTTTATTTTTATCGGCATAAATAATTCTTATTTTCTGGTTTTTATTTTTTCGGCAGAAAGAATTGTTACTTTCTAACTTTAATTTTTTCGACGCATATAATTGTTATTTTTTGATTTTTATATTTTATTTTTTGCATAAATAAGTGCTATTTTTAATTATTTGTAGAGTGTAGTGTTATTTTTTTATTTTTATATTTTAACAAAATAAAATCGCCCAAAAATGCCGAGCAGCCACTAGTTTGCATTGAATTAGAAATTTCTTTTGTTTTTAATTATTTCTTTAATAGATCAAATGTTCAACGTAAAGAATACAAAATGAATCCTAAGAAAAATAAAATCAATAATGACCTATTTTGATTATTTGTGGAAAAGAGATAAGAAAATAACAATGAAATTTTAATTTTTTTATGAATATCTTAATTGTTATGGTTCCTTGCTTACAATCCCTCGTTTTTGTTCTTCTTTTTTTTAATTTATGAACTTTGCTGTTTATTTCAATGTGGCTGCTGTTAAAAAATGTGTCCCAAAAAATTGCTAATGGCAGCTTGTTTAGTATAATCTCTCTTCAATTGATTGCTATGAAAATATACGAGGGAGATTTCAAAAAACCTTTTATAAAGGAGTACTGAGGAATATACAAATTTCTGAAAAATGTAAAGTTGCTGAACACGGCTGAAAAATTAATTAATTATAGTTGAGCTTTTGATTAATTTGAACAATCAAAAAATGGTAATCAAAAGGGAACTCAGATAAAAAAATGTTAAATAAATAAGAGAAAAGTTATGATACATTATAAAAATTGTATATATCAATTTTCAGTTCACCATACTTGCACATGATATAATCGTCATTAGCAACAAACTCCACGATATAGTTTAGCGATGAAGTGCAAAAAATAAAAAATAAATTGCCCCGATTTAGGCAAAAAATTAATCTGTCATCAAGATAGCACATCTGCAAAGATTAAACATTGGTTGAGTCAATCATAATCAGGGTTTTCACAGCATCCAAAGACGACAAAAAATATTTCCATGCTATCGGTTTTTTGTTCAAAACAGGTAGATTGAACATAAAAGCGATAACAGTGAAGTTCGTCACACAAATGTTTATTTTTATATTTTCAAATCCAATTCCGGATATATTGGATTCTGTGACAACCGTAAATATGATTGAATTCTATGGTCGTCATATATTTATACAAAAACTTTTTAAAACATAATAGCTCAACTCACAACTTATTGCAGGAACTGTAAGTTTTGTTAAAGTTTTTAATGATATTCAGATAAACATACTTCGAAGCAAATGTTTATATAGAAAATACTAACAAATTGCAACTCTTGCAATAAGTTGTGAATTTATCAAATACTGTTGTATACATTAATAATAATATTATGTTACATAGGTAAATAATATGTTTCTTTAAGTTATCGCGTGCTGGCCAGCTCTGATGATATTATAAATAAATAAAACCAAATTATTTAAAATTATTGTATTTTAGAAAAACTCATAAAATTAGGTTTCTATTTGATCTGATTTGACCCCTGTCTAGACCATGGATGTTTCACCAAAAAAGCCAAAAAGGGTAAAGCAGACTTGCCTATTTTTGTATAATTCAAAATAATCATATGATTATTGTATGCAATAATAATATTTTGATTTTTAATCAAACACATTTTGCTTATTAATTTTTTCTTTGATAGCAAGGCCAAATGTTTAAATTTCCCTCACAATGTTTTAACTCGGATCTGAATTTTTGTTATATTTTTTATTTAAATTTTCAGTTGGATGAGAATACAAGCAAACGATGTTCTGCCGTGTAAGTTGAATAATTATTGTTAAATTTTTCCCTTGTTCCCTTCGAATAATGTGTCACGTCCAATTATTTCTGACTAAAAAATTTTACGAACTTTAGGCAAAATAATAATCACTTTGGATTTAAAACCACTAACTAGCAATTTGTTCGACAAAAATATTCACATCAAAAATAAAGATGTAGGAACATGTTTGGAAATCGTGAATCAATAAATTTTAATTATTTAGAATGCAAAAACTGCGTAAGTTTTATAAAAAAGACATGCTTGACGTTATCAATAAATAATATTTTGTTTTACAATAAAGTTTACCGGCTCTAGTAAACATTAAAATAGAGGAAGGCTAACAAGGTCTTTTAAAGAATGATTAGAAAGAGGCAAAACATGAAAAATTACAGAAATTTGCACATCATATGATAAATCTTTATTGCATAAGGCATCTGAAAAAACCAGTAAAGCAATATGTGAAGTTTTAGTAAAATACTTTCTTTTATTTAATGGTAAACCAGGAATGTTCATGGACTTGCAGTTATCAAAACCAAAATATTTTTTATTTCATAAAAAGTAAAATTTGCAATAAAACTTAAAAAAAACTAAATGTATACGTTTTTTGGTCAATTTCAAAAATGATATAAGTTTGAAAGTTATTTACGTCTATGGTTATTTAGCTAAACCATGTATTTGTAAGACGAAATTTATCAATGTATAGTTTATTTTATTTTTAATTAAAAACATAATTGAAGCCATTTACACAAATTACATACTTCTTTCGATACTTTTATATCGTCAAGATTTATTTGGCCAAAACCTTTATGCAATTTCTAATATTTTTTGTGATGTATCAAGTTTGTTGTTCTTCACTTGCATGATTAGTTGGCCAAACCCTGTATATTTATTTCAAAATTTAAATGAACAATTTTTTTTCGATCATTTATATTATTTTTTATTTGTGGACCGAATTTCAGGCACTTACATTACTTACATGCTTGATATTTTAAGATACTTTTAGAACGTTTACGCTTTTTTTTTGCCAAACTCGGTATTTAAACAACGAAATAAATAGCTCTTTTAGTTATGTTATTGTTAATACAAGTACAAGTGAATAATTTAAAACAATTTTATAAAGAACTAAAGAAGTTTTGGATTTTTTGCCGGAATTGACTGCCGGCCGTGCACTGACAGAAAACAAATGGGTTTTTTGTACCATTTCTTTATTTTTCCATCATGATTTGATTACAAATAAACGCATTTTAATATTTATTGGTTATTCATAGCAACTTATTGCTAAAGATATTCTAATATTGTTGGTAAGTAAAAAATTTTGCTTATACTTGGAGCTATTAACAAAATTATATAGTTAAATGCAATATTTTTACATAAATAACAATAAAGTTAAGATTAAATATAAACTTGACTTCGTTTATTGTATATTAATTAATGCTAACTCTTCTTTAAATTAGTAATAGTTTGTCTTTCACAACCATAAATTGTTGCAGAAAAGAATATGTTACAGTCACAAATATCTCTGGGCGAATCTTATTTGCCTGATTTGACTTTTAGTGAATTTTTCCTCTTCCCAAATTTAATGAAATGACTCTCCAGAATATTACCCAACTGAATAAATAGGTAACCTCTCCAAAAAAGCCTATTTATCGAAGTGGTTTAAACAGTTGCAGTCGGAGAATGAATTGAGTGGAGCCAAAAGCCTATTATATTGGAAAAGGAAATGTGTTATAAAAATAAATTATTTTCCTGTATTTTATCTAAAGTCTTATTGACATTCCCTCGTATATCAAAAAATATTTGTGCAAGCTTAGAAGTTTTTATATTCATATAAGATCCATTATACAGTGTCCATAGTAACACATGTAGTTTATGTGCTAATATTATTGTTGAAGAGCTTCCTGCCACACTTGTGAAAGGGGTCATATATTGAATAACCATAACTATAATTTACTGGAACTTATTTTATATTCGCTAACACTAACAAATTGCAAACGAAATGTATTTTAAAAAGGGTTGCGATAGCGGAAAATAAATATATATAAAAAGAAATGTTTTTAATAATGAGTGTAACTTTCAGAGAAGAAAAGTACAAATTTTGCAATAAATTTGTGTTGGTTTTTTCTGTATTCGATGTCCCTTAAATTTTTTAAATTGTTTTTTGGAACTCTCGAAGTATATTTTAGAATATTTAATTTTTGTTTTAAAAATTAATCATTCAAAGATATACTACATTTTGTATGCGAAAAATTGATGCCGTATTCTTTTCAAAACAAAAATGGTACATTTCTTATACTTTTTATAAAAAAAGTAATTCAAAGCATCCTTAAGACAAAACTTTTACCTTGTGAGTGATGATACAACAATTTTTAAAACCTTTTTTATTTAAAAAAAAACATCATATTGCAAATTTTCCATAAAAAGGGCAAACAAAATTGCACTTTTTTCTATAAGTATTCGACACATTGGAAATATATATTAAAACACATATTTTTAAATCCCGAAATATCTCCAAGGATGTTGTATTGAAATTTGTTTGTCAAATATAGGAATTTACTTTCTCTCTGATTTAATTTGTCATTTGCTATGAAATTTATTTTAAATAAATTATTTTAATTTTACCAAAAAAAAAAGATAAATTCTTGCAACAGCATAAAAAATATTCAGTTTGTCTTAAGCGGAAATATTTTTATTGTCCACTGATTTTCGTAACCATTAATCATTTATTAATTGTTATGGTTCATTAAGGCAATTTATCTTAAACTCTTATGTGCCACAACATGGCGTTGATAGAAGGTGTGCCGTAAATAAAACACAGCAAATTGATATTAAATTTATTTAAGATCATGATTTATATTGTTTGGTTAATTAAGCGGCGACAATCCATGACAATACACCTGAGTGTTTCTACATATTTTGTGACTGTACACTTGATCTTGTATTTTAAACTGTTTTTATTAATATATATATACAAATGATTTAAAAGTACATAAAATGCAGACTACATAAAGTTTTTATTTATATTGAAATTGAATTTGCTTAACCTACTTTAAGCTGTTATCTCTTTGTTGGCCTGAATATTCAGTGAAATTGAGATATGTGTGAAATTTTCCATTAACCAAAAAGTAAAGGCAAGACTTTTATCATATAATAATAAGAGTTTTAGTTTCTCTATATGGTCCAAAGTTTCATTTTCTTACCTTTTCAAGGATTCCTTGTTTTTCTTTCTTTTTGCTTTTGAATGCAAGATCTGCAGCCTTTCAAGAGTTTAATTACCAACAAACAAAAACTACTTCTTCTTTGTTGCCACTTTTGCTAGAATAAACAAAATGAAAAACAAAATCAAAAAGCAATAATAAAAACTTTTTTTCATTTCCCTGTATTTTTCTGATATTTTCCTGTACAACTTTCTCGGTGTTTATGACTCCTCCAAATATAGTTGTTGAGAAAAAAAATCGTTGCAAGAAAGAACTTGAAACTTAAGAAATTTTAGTTTCTGCCACTTTGTTGAGCTGGTGCGTTGTGTTTTTCTTGGTGCAGGTATTTTTGATGAAAATAAAAGTGGAAGTTTAAGAAAAGAGTCTGGATAAAAAAAGATATGTGAACGTAAAAATAAATTTCTATTTAAAGTTTGCCAGCAGTCAGACGTGAACTCAGAGGAGGGAAGATTGATATCAGCCTTCTCCCAAAACAATACAATATCTTTCATATAGCGGCCTCAAAAGCAAATATTACAAATTGCTTCTTTTATGCTAATTATTCCTCCAAACAGCTTAAGCTGACTCCGTGCCTGACAACAACGTCAGTATTTTCTGGTTTCGCTTATTTCTTATGGAAATGTTTTCCACCCTGTTTATATTTTGATGATAAAAATCAATATCTTTATGCCTGATTCTTTTTTGTTTCTTAAACCTCTATTCTCTTGTTTTGTTTTATTTGAAAACTTTAAATTTATCTTCATAAACATAAAATCATACATTTTTGATATTGTTTTTGTTCATACTTTAGTTTTTGTTTCTGTCTTATTTATTGCAGCACACTTGGCAAACATTTGCCCAAAAAACTTGCCCAAAAAATGCTTAGAGTTAGTGCGATTTAACTTGGTTTTTATATCACAAAATAAAGTCAACTGTGCCACCAAATGCTATCTTTATATTAATAAACGCGAACCCATATTTATTAAAATATTAGAATTAAATAAAAGGCAAATTTAGCTTGTCTGTTGGTCACATTTTTTCGGCAAATATTTGGCAAGTGTGACCGTTCCTTTACTCATTTAATTTTGTGTTTGTTTTGTTTTATAGATTTTGTATTTATATATTTATTAAAAAAATAGCAATATAAAACCAAAAATTAATTCTTGCGTCTAAAACAGTTAATACATTTGCTGCAGCGCTTTAAGAGAAACATTTAAAATTCTTTAGCAGTTCGAATGTTGATTTATTTAACTTTTTTATATATGCCAGCATTTTTCGCAAGATTACATATTTAAGAAAATTTAGCTTGAAAGATATTTTAACTTCCTTAGTGAAACTTTATTAATATGGTATTTCTTGTCAAATTTCTTAATAACTTGATTTTTTTAAGCTATTGCATAGCTTTTATCGCGGGTTTTGAGCGCGGCGACAAGAAATTCAGCACGCTCAAAAAGTGTAACTTGAATTAATATCAAAGAAAAAACTTGAATTAATATCAAAGAAAAAAAATACTGCATAAATAAAAAAATAAATAATTATAATTGCATAAGTTGATAAAAAATGCTATGCAATAGCTTTGCCGTGGCAGTCCCCGAGTGCCACACGTCTTTTTATTTTATTTATTTATTTACTATGTCAATAGATTTTTACACTATTACTGACTAAATATGACTAACAAATATAGAGCTATATATAAAAATAGTTGGTGCAACAATTTAGATATAAAGTAATTTTTCTCTTCAGATTAACATTTTTTTTAAATTCTTTATAAAGTTAACACAACTGAATGCCACAATGGGGTTTTTTAGATTTTTTCCTCATTTATTTGATCAAAACTTTTAAAACTTATCACTAGTAAATATTGTTTTGTGTGCATATTTTTTTGTTGTTAAAGAAAACGCGCATTCTCAAGATATATTATACGTTGATCTTATGAAGAAGCTGCCAGCTAAAGTACGTTTCAATGGACTCTGTAGTATTAGCAGGATAAGTTTTTTATGGCACATAGGCGTTTCCATGAAGAAGTATGTGTAGAATGCAGAAGCATTAAATTCTTTTACTTCTTCAAAGGTTTGTGTAAAAATAAGTAAAATCTTCAAAAGGTACAACGACAATAAATGCAGAGTTCTGCATAACGACAAGCGATGCCTTCTATCGCCTGTGTTGTTTATAATTGTGCTGGACAACATACTACACATTTTTTTATAACATTATTAGCGAACGGGGTATCACTTGGCTAAATTAATGCCTTGAAGATATTAGTATACTGATGATATAGTTTTGCTCTCGCATTCGCATCAGCACATGCAATCGATGCTAGATGACTTACAGCAGGAATCGTTAAAGGTTAGCCATAAGATCAACATAAACAAAATCTATGTAAACTAAAGCATCCAACGATATTCTATTTACTATTAACCCCCGAAACATAGTAGACGTCAGCAGCTTCAAGTATTTCGACCAACGAAGAAGCTAAACAGGATATCTTATGCTGCACGGCGTTTGCTATGCTGCCCTCGCGGAGTCTATTTTCCTCTGCGGCTCAGAAATATGGGCAGTTAACGAAGAAAGTAAGGCAAAACTTCAAATCTGGTTGTCCAGAACCATATCTAGTGAAGACCTTTAATGAACTACGCACCAGCAGAATATCAAAATCAAAATAAGGAAGAGATAATATGGCTAGATTGGATATAGTCTACGGAAATCCCATGCTGCATCGCGGACGACCAGAAACAGGAAACAACATGGTGCTGAACTGTTCTTAGTGAAACCAGCAAATCGTTTAACGAACTAATGCAATTAGCACGCAACAGAAATAACTGGAAATATTTTGTAGAAACTTTAAGCTGCTAGGAATGGAGAATGGATTTTAATAATAATAACAAAAAGTGTGTTTAGATTGAAAGTAGCTCTATATTTAGTAAAAGAAAAATAAAATTTATACAAGCAATTTAAGAGGGTCACCTGACAACAAGGAGCCATTTCTTTTAAAATCCTTATATGCATTTAACAATTCTTTAATTAATTCGTAAAAAGCCTTTTTATAATTATCTTGCCATGAATGACTTTTTAACAAACCGCCTTTTTTAAATGCTATTTTTGATCGAAAATGAGAAAGCACAAGACCGTAGTTGAGCAGCAAATATTTCTATATATGATGCATTTTCTTTTTGACTAACAGGCCTTTAGACTTTTAATTAAAGCTTTTTTGTAAAAAAATTTTAAAATGCTGAATTTCTTAATTTCACAATATTCTTTACATATTTATTTTTTCATCCGTCCACTTTTTTGCTCACATTAAACTTTTCTGGAATATCTCAATCCCCAATATCCAAAAATAAAAATTAAGAATTTAAATTCAATTCAATAAAAACAACAAAAAAATCTGTTGCAATGACTTTGCAGTCTTTACGCCACCAAAAAAACACCTTGACCAATTAACATACATCCATACATTCATTTATCTGCAAAAAACAGCACACCTGTACGCATACATAACAATTTGCCGATTTATTTTGCAGAAGGATGCTCATGTTTAACCAACAATAAACAATCATTAAAATGTATCGCTTCACAGATTGCTTACATTTTTGAGTCGACAACAAAATAAGTATTGAAAAAGGAATAAAAGTGCCCGTGAAAGAGTTAAATGTCATGTTAAATAAATATTGAAGCTTAATATCAATGGGTGCGTTGATAAGACGTAGTTGTTGAGATCAACGGTGTGAAACTGTTGGCAACTGTTGAGCCCAATAGCTACGTCTTACAAACGGCTTGATAAATAATTGGAAAATGAACAGCTGATGAATGAAAACAGTTGAAAAGAACTAAAAGATGGAGAGAAGAAATAACTTAAATTAAGAAAATTTTGAGTGCATTTCACTTTCTTCTTATATTTTATAAACATGCGAAACATGCAATAGTCAGCAACCTACGAATTATTCATTTTTAATTTATTTGAAAATTTGCACAACAAAAAGAACACTGCAATAAAATGGAAAGCCTGTGCCTATAGTATTCAAATTGCAACGCTAAGCCCCCACTGTGTTTAAAAAATGTTTAAACCTTAAGCTAAGTTAAGACGATATGTTTAATCAGCATATGTATGCTAAAACTCATATGCTTGAAAATAAATACAAATGCCTCAATCAGCATATTCAATATGTTTGACATCTACATGATATGTTGAAAGTAGCAATTGAAATCTCCACATAAGAGTTAGCATACGATTTTTGTGTTTATACGATATGTTGAATTTTATGTGATGCTAAATATGCTGAGTCGTATAAACATTTGTTTGTGAAATTAGTGAGCTTGACAACAATTTTGAATTATTATTTAACTTGTGTACTTTTACGTATAATTTTTGCAATAAAATTTATTAATATAAATAAAAGATATAAATTAACATAAATGATGTCGTCGGAGGAAATATCACTAGATATTGCAAAACTTACCAAGTACAACTTCGACATAAATTAAGCTATAAACACATTCATCACAGCAGGCTCCACGGCTACAAATGTCGCTGGCTTTTTAAAAAATTGTGCAACTTTTTGCGGAATTTCGCGTTTTTTGCAATGTGGGTAACTTTTTCTATTTTTTGTTGTTTCGCCGACTTTTAAATGATATTAAACATATCAATTTTCCCAAAAATTTTTCAGCATAAATATGCTGGTTCAACATATCGTCTAAACTTATCTTTATATTGAACTAAATATGGAATTAATATAAGTAGATACCATAATAAAGATACCTTTATTTAATTAAATTATTATTTTTCGTTTCTTTATCGCACTTGTAATGTGTAAATTTAACAAGTTAATTTTCAGCCGCCACTTAACAAAACGGCGTTGCAGTAGACTATAAAAGCGCATAACTCTCTTGATCAGCTTTGGAGTCTAAACACAATATGTTGGGAAAAAAAATTTATAATATAAAAAAATCAATATCATATATCCTTCTTTCACACTTTATATGTACATATGTTTGTATCAATATAAAATCGAATAAATCAAAAAAATTAATGCGACTCTACACATGAATTGCAAGTTTATGAAAAACTGTATATTCTACAAATTTCTATTTAAATTAAAATATAAAATATATCGAATAAAATATTAACGTTTATTTTGGAAAGTTTCGACACAAAATCTCTTCAGATCTTGCTTTGAATTAAATAAAATATTTAAAGTTTTTGTTTTTTTTAATAAATCTGCTGAATTTTTAATATCTGAATGAAAGATTGGTGTATAAAACAGAAGATTTTTGTTTGACATTTTTTTTAGTACTGTCGATTTTACCGATTTTATTTACAAAATTTGCCGATTTTCTGAAAATATTACTGGCAGTACTGCTTGTAGCTTGAATTTAATTCTTTTGTTTTTTTTTTGGTTCTTTTTTTAACCATTTTGCCAAACAATAATCAATAATTATTTCAATGGTTTAAAAAATCACTAGTGAAAAATCCCAGTTGTATTTTGTTCTTTATAAGCGTATACATTTTCATACATTTTTATTTTGGGTAATTAAAAATGTGTTCCTTAAAAATTCGCTCAAATTCTCCAGTCTAATAAGTACGAAAAAGTAAGGCGCAGCCTGAATATTTGTTCGTTATAAATGATAATTCATTCGTTATAAAGGATAATTCATTACAACCGGTATACGTGATACTATATCACAATATTTATATATTATGTGTTTATTCGAATAGACTAAAAACTCAGTCACACATGAATAATTACTGTGCTCTGGCTAATAAACGTTTTCCACACTAATGTCTTAATTTCCTGCAAAACTTTGAGCAAAGAACAAAAAAAAAAGTAAATGCTAATAAGTGGACAACGTACAAATTTTTATTAATTAAATATTCTCTACACACATTTAAGAAAATAAGCTGGAAAGTGAGTATGTGTTGTCATTAGTGATTTAGTCATTAGTGTTTTAGGGAGCTAGCAGCAATTACATATGATATTAAATATATTATTAAAGAAAAGAAATAAGAATATAAATAAAGCAAAAAAATTAAATAAATAAAAACTTTTTCTATGCCATCATATGACACTTGGCAGACAGAAGAATAAACAGGCATAGGCAATTTTTGTTTATTTGTTTGCAAAGTTGTTTTGTGGTCTTGTTGATTTGCCCAAATAATTGTTGAGTCGTAAAACTTTTTGGCTTTTGCAAACGAAAAGTATGAAAAACAAGAAAGCAAATAAAATGCGAAATTCCAACAATAAGAAAACTTCCACGGAGCAAGTTGAGCTATAAATTATATGTAAATGTCGTTAACTGGAAATGCTTAAAAAAATTATAAAAAGACAAAATACACACCAATAGGCGTATTGAAAACTTTTTCTTTCGGTCAGTGTTAATGTGTTCAGTTTATAACACAGGGAGCTATTAACTTCTGAGACGAATCATACAATATAAACACAAATCCAAGGAATACTTTTTATGCAACACCCACTCTTTCAAAAAATTTAATTGCCTTAGTACTTCAGTAGTTACGGTCTGCATAAAGAGAGACAAGAGCTCGTTTAGAAAATCGGTACAAAACTGTTGGTTACTTTATATCAATCTCAGCTGCTCCTACAACAATTCTATATGATTAAATATGTACCGTTCGATTTTGTGCAAAAGTGGTTCTTGTATACTGTGAAATGAGTTAAACAATTTGCGCTTGATTGTATTATTGACACAACTATTTTATTGATTGTATACTGTACAGTTTTGTTAAATTTAACTAATGACGTTTTCTTTTCTAGAAAAAAATGCAAAATTTTTTACCCTTTTTATTGCAAATTTGCAATAATATGATTTTTTGAAATGGTGAGTTTGTTAGAAATTATTGGATTATCATTTACAAGTTAAAATTTTTGTCTTAATAATACTTTGAATTGAAATTTTTTTCATAAAAAGTAAAAGAAATGTTGAATTTTTTTAGAGAAGAAAACGGAAAAGAATCCCCTTAAAAAGATATTTTTTTGTTTATGTCTGTTAAATTTTTCTGATGACCTTTTAATTTTACTTCCAATTAAAGAGCCGTAAAGAAATTGACTTGAAGTGGGGCTAAAGCAATTACTTCAATATTAACTTTTAAACATTTTTTCCAGCAATCTTCTGCGTAAAGAAATGAGAAACTTAAAAAAATAGCATCCTTTGAATACCATATTTAAGCCCTCAGAAAACATTTAATTAAATTTGTTAATCTTAAAAAAGCAACCAAAAAAAGGACAACAAACTGGTTGTAGAGAATTTTTAAACACCTTCGTAAGAAAACAAAAAAAAATAGTTCCTTTTTTACATAAAAAACTTGCACAAAAACATAATGGTGAAAGCTGAAGGGTACACGAATAAAAAGTGAACAGCGTTTGTTTTTTTTAAATTTTTTTCTAGAACCTTTTAAATAAATTGACCTTTAAAAATATATATATATATACACATAAGAGTTATTTTGGTAGTGCTGACGTCATTTGATTATTCTTTAACAACACAAAGTTCATTTAAGCTTAAAATAATGATAAAAAATATACATTGGATTGCCTTTACAAGTATTCAAAAAGTTTAAGTTTCTAAAGGTAAATTTGAGCATTTGTTTTGAACAGAAATTTTGTTGGTACAAAGCTTTGTTGCTTGAGAGTGTTCTTTGATACAATTCGTTAGTTTGAAAAAATATTCTGGAAAATCAGAGTCACCATATCAAACATGTAAACAAAAAAAAACTAAGGTCTGTAACAAATTGTGTTGAAAAAAGGATAAAAGACGGGTGCTTCTGTTAATAGCTAATGAACTAAATCAAGCGAAATTATTTGCAAAGTGCATTTACAGGAAAAAAGAATGGCTGTAACACCTCTTTCCAGGCACTTTAATGTGGCAAGTCAATTCAACTCTGATTAAAATCACTCTGATGGTGATTTGTTTTGGAGAAATTTGTTTGTTAACCGAGAGTTTCCTACAACATAATTCCCTAATTTAAAAAAAATATTCCGGACTATCAAGGCTACCATATGAAATATATAAGCCAAAAATAAAAGTCTGTGAGAAATTGTACAGAAAAAATTATAAAAAACAAGCGCTTCTTTTAAAAGTTAATGAACTACATACGTAAAATAAAAGAATTGCTTTGAAGCCGTTTGGTAAGTCATATCAATTTCGGCCGGAAGAATATTAAAATTAAATCAATTCCATTTAAGTGTTGTCCAAACAAGAACATTTCTCTCTCTCAAGAAGAGAAACCTCAAACTTCATATGAAAAAAAATGTGTCTAAAATAAGATTTAATAGGTGAATCCCGCTTATTGCAAACTAAGAGTTTTACGGACAAAACATAGAAAAAAATGTTGGCACAAAATATGTGTGTTTCTTGCATTTAATGGCGTATTTATCTTTTGGCCATAATCGAGATATTAATGCGCAAATATAATAAAGAAAATTTAAGCCTGGTACAAATTTTATATCAAGAAGAAAACATTTCTCAGGTGTATTAACCTTTTCCGTTGTACCTATTTCTATTACCCCTTTTTGTTTGAGTATAATCCCAGTGGAGATAAACAAAAGACATTTTAGAAGAAAATGTTCCATTTATTTTTGAAAACATCAATTTTCGAATTTTTTTATTTTCACTTGTTATTCAATTAAAATTAAGTATTCGGTCTGTGGCCTGAATATTTATAATGAAATGGTGGTGGTAAAGAGTTTTTCCTGCTACCCAATGCACAGTTTCAACACTCATGTAGCTGTTCTTAAATGTATAATTAAAAAGTCAAGAATTTTTAATTCCAACAAAGCCACGAGCGAGAAGGCAATTTGATGAAAATATATTTTCCAATTTTAGAAAATCTACACTTCATGTTGTGGTATTTGCTTAACCTAATCTTTTATTTAATACACGCTTTTCTTTCTGTTTACTAAACTATGTATTTTTATTATTTTTTATGCGTTGGTAACAACAACGGATACATATCTAAAGAAAACAAATGCGTTGTTTAAACTGAAATAGACAAAAGCATTGGAATTACATATATCAGTTTAAAAGCAAGCATTTTTCCGCAAAGTTCGTAGCCAACTTTTTGAAAACTAATTGCCAGTGAGATGTTGCGTCTAAGTACAATCCTTATTCCCAAATGAAAAATTTACAAGTGAGAGTTTATTCAATTTCAGCTGAATCTTATGGACCCTTCATCAATAATAAATATATTCTGAAAAGAATTGTTATGAAGGTTCTTTCATTATTGTATGTTATTAAGTTTCAAAGACTACTAACTATGCTTATACTTATTCAAGGTTTACTTATGATTGGGTATAAGTATAAGCATATATATAGACTTGTGGCTTGACAATAAGCAATAACCATTTCGATAAATGTTACATAAAAATTAACAATTTTTAAATAATTATTGTTTTAATTGAAATTGAAGGACAGCTCTAAACTTTTGAGAAGATTGTAGCACTTTAAAATCTTTCATTAGGATCGAAAATAACTTGTTGCAAATAAATCACGTGTGAATTGATTTAATACAAAATGAGAACTGAAGTTAGAATTTATTGCAATTTATAAAAAGTATATCTTATATAATAGATAAGGCAAGAAAGAAAAAAAGTGTTGCTTATTTTTAATAAATATTAATATTTCGCTTCAGCTTCATTTAGAAATTTATTTTGTCTTTATTATGTTAAATTAATTAATTAATTTTTTTTTTATTTTTTTATGCTTAGGTGTTTGCAAATGGTACAAATACTAATTAAATCAAACTACTTTCCTGCTTTCTTTTCTCGCTCGAGGTACAACAAGCACTACTTCATCTTACACAGAATCAATTGTGCAAGGAAAAAATTGACTTTAACAAAATAACAGAAGACCAAAAAATACTAAAACTTTTCTTTAACAGAAAACTAAATTAATAGAAAAGGTGGCGCTAGAAGCGAAATAAAAATCACACAACAGCCAGCAGAATTCAAAAAAAGAGTAAATAAAGGACATATAGATGATGCTGTATAGTGCACATAATAGTGAGAAAACAGAAAAGTAAAAGAAAACACCGACAATAATAGTGAAAAAAAATCAAAAGAGACAAGCACAAAAAGCACTAACAATTAACAAACAGAGAATATTGCAAAATAAAAAAACAAAACAAATGGAATAGAATTACAAAAAACAATACAATACATACATGTAACTAATGAATGAAGTAAAACTAACAAATATATAATATATCTACTTATACCTGGTATTTTAAATACAAGAATCTTTTTAAATCAAATTCTATTTTGACATTGATACATTTTTCTGTTCGAAATATTGGCTCTCATTCAAGTATCATGCTCTCAAGGACCAAAATGTGTAACCTTATGCCTCGCAGTTTGGGCTAATCGCACATCGAATTTAGTCGAAAAATTATCTTAATTAAGGAATTGCATTTTCATTTGGACGGCTATGACAGCACCATATTTTTTACATACATTTGGGCTAATTCCGGACTAGTTTTAGTTCTATATGGAGTATTTGAACTAGTCGCGTTATCTGCAGGGGTTCCTTAGCAATTAACATACATACAGACATACATATGTATGTACATATTTTCCAATTAAAAATATTTGCTATTCTAGTGGTCAAGGGAATAAATATCTTGTTAAAAACTCAAGTATGGGAGTAATAATAATATGAAACTGCAAAAAATTTTTCCAATCAATACGAAAAGAGTGTTTTTATATAAAAAAAATTTTTAATAATTCATACACAACAAATTTAATTTCAAAATGTTTTTACATTTTATAGTTTTTTATTGCTTTAGAAAAAAATTATATAAAATATTTTCAGTTGACATTAATCACATTAAAGCAATTGTAGTTGTAAAATTACTAAAATCGACAGCAAAATTGATCTCAAACTGAGAATTATTTTAAATTAACATCTATCTCAAATGGAAAACATTTAAAAAATATTTATATGTAATTTAATAATCAATTTATTGAAAAAAATGTGACTTTATTCCCAAATTGAAAAATAAATTTATTCTCAAACTTATTCTCAACAAACAAAAGTTTTTGAAAATCAGTGGAAAAGGATATCGTGGCAATCTCGATTGATAAATTTAAAAAATACTTAAAACGGAGAGTAAATAATTGTGGAACGTAAGTGAAATAAAATTATTTGATTGAAGTTTCTATCTTTCGTACACTTAACTAGAAAAACTATAAGGAAAATCTTGTCATCAGCTTACCGTGGACCTATTTAGCATTCCATACCCAAGCGTTTAGGTTTCTTGTTGCTGCACTCGCAGGGCACTGCATCTTTGGAACCCATGCTAAAAGAATGGGTATTTCTTACAATGACTATTGCTTCAGTTGTTAGGACCAGAAGAAGAATGACAGTGTACCTCATCGTCTCTGCCCTGCACTGCAGCATCAACGCCTTCATTTTATAGTTAAAAGATGTTTTATAGACTTTCGGAGCTGTCGAGCATAAAACTCAGAAGTAGAAGTTTTTTCATCGGGAGCAATGGATGGTTCTCTCGCTGACCTCCCCTTTGAAGGTAGCCTTATACGATCCATCCTATACATAATGTATCCCTTTCTCTCTCGATCTAGCTATCTGGCTCTCTCCAGCTTCATCTTTGACTTCCTGGCTCTATACATGTCTGCACCCCTTCAATCACTTATCTACTTATTCTTTTTCTTTCTCTTCCTCAGCTTAACACAAAGGGATCAATAATTATTTTTCGACCAAAGTGGGCTGGTACTTTAATAAGACTCCAACATTTGTCCATCCGTCTGCCACAATATGTTAAAAATTACTTCTATCATTATTATTTCAAAATTGTTAACTTTGCAAAATTTTACCGCGCGTTTGAAATTATTGCATTTCAAGTACAACATTTTTTGTAGAACACTTAACGAAAAAAAATGTCAATCCCTTAAATTTAAAAAAAAACTGTAGTATAAAACAGTAGTCAGTAACGGAATGACAATAAAGAGGAGAGAAAAAAAATTTAAAACCCACAAAGCCAAAAAGGAAATCTAATAAAGTTTTAAGCATTGAAATCCATTGAAGTGTTTAATAAGTTCGCAATATACTCCTGTTTAATATTGTTTGCAACTGCTGCAGCCAGCCATTGCCATGGCCGTTACCATTGCCACTGCTACTGCCGCTACTGTCTCAAATTTCTTCATTCTTTTCTACTTTTGGTGTTCGATAAAACGTTTTATTTTTTAATGCAGTGAATTTCAATGTTGAAATAAAGCGGAAATGAATAAGTACATATTTTTGTAATAGAGTTTGTAGAGCCATAATAAAAAAATGATTTTTCTTGCAACTTATAAAGAGTTGGTATTCAAAATAGTTAGTTTGAATTTTTAAGAACGAATATAAAAAAATATATTTAAAAAAAGAAATAAATGTCAAAAAAATTATGTATAATAATGAAAAATTAAGAGAGATTTAATTCTTTTTAATAAAATAAAATTCCAAAACATTTTTGATGAAAACATACTTTCCACATTAATGCGAAAATTGCTGAAAAACGCAAGGAAAGCAGGAAACTCTTCAATGAGGCTTACCGTAATGGTGTATGGCACACTTACAAATTCTCAGTGAATGGATTCAAGATTCTTATCACGATGACCAAGAGACAGTTATGGAGGAAACTCCCCAACGATGTGGAAAACTCCTCGAAGACAAGTGTGTTAAGTAAGACCTCAAGACCGGTTGTTCCATCGTATATACAGAAGCTAGATGGATCCTGGAGCACAAATAGTCAAGAAATCCTTGAGGTTTTGATGAACACTTACTTCCTGCACTGATGATGTGGCGAGGGAGACAATTCTTAGTGGCGCTCGGGATATTTCTATAGGGTCCGCCAAATAACTTTTTTTTTGAAAACAGGGCGCAAAACATCGAGTGTAGCTTCGGCTGTGTAGCACGTAGCGTCGTCCTGTTGAAACCAAATGTTGCCAATATCCTCCTCTTCAATTTTTGTGAACAAAAATTCGTTCAACATGGCTATAACTGTAACGGCCACTCCTTGCTCATTTTCGAAGAAAAATGGCCCAATTATGCCTCTGGACCTAAATCCGCACCAAACAGTGACTCGTTTTGGGTGCGTCGGCTTTTCAATGTATGCGTGCGGGTTTTCTGTGCACCAAATGCGACAATTTTGCTTGTTTACATACCCGCCAAGATCAAAATGAGCTTCATCTGAAAAGATGATTTTTTTTTTTGGAAAAATCGGCATCTTCTGTAAGACGATCGCAGGCAATATTTCCCAGCGTTGTTCAAACATATACACAACCATATTCGTTCAGCGGAAGGATAAAACTAATTATCTGTCAAATCAGACATGAGCTAAGTGTTACCATTCACGAAATAAGCACTAGTTGAAATAAAAACGGTAGATGGCGGACCCTATATTATCTCGATTATTCGCCATCGTGTGGAATAGGAGGTTAAAAGTTATCAGCCCTTCAAATTTAAAGGTAGGATTATCCCAGCGGATCTTCAAAAGAACCAAGAGACACTAATGCCACGGATCTTGGTGGTTTTTGGAGCCTGCCTGAGTCTTTCACATGCCCCATCAATATGAACAACATTTAAGATTGTCTTCATCTTATCATTCAAGGGAGGGAAGACATCTCTCAGTGAACGAAACATCTTCTCTGTTATTGTTCGGCATTCGGAGATCTAAATCTTAAACTATGCGGTCAAAGAACCCTTAAAAACAAAACTTTATTGAATATAACGGGTGGGTGCGTGAGAACATCAGCAGCCAAATAACATGGAACCCTTGGGAGACGGGACAACATGGTAACTCAACCGAAACTAATTGATGGACCCACGTGAGCTGTGCTTGTCACGGCTGCGAAAGTAACCTAACCTACTTTCTACATTTCCTGATTTTAAAGTCCAATACCAAAATAGTAGATAGAGAATAAACAAAATGTATGCAAATAGAAAAACAAATATATAAAAATAAATTCAACCTTTTTCAGACTAAATACAAAATAACAATTCGCTAGAATAAGACTATGAAACTTGAACATACATTTCATGGATAAAGAACGAATACAGAGGCTAAATATTGCCTTGAAAAAGCCACATTGGCAACGCTGTGACACTTCGTCGTCCCGAAGTTATCTTCACGTATATCGCAAAATAAAAAAGTATTATATAAGCCCGCTTCTCCTACAAACTCAAGACATGACGAGTCAAACCTCACATGTGTGAACCTGGTCTAAGATCCAGAACTCGTACCCCGAAAGGAGTGCAATTTCGGATCATCTAATAATTTTTTTTTGTATACAATGTTGAAATTTTAAACTCAAGAGATATGCGAAGATAGCTTCGGGACAACGATATGCTAGCTGGGTTTGAATTGAATTGAGATTGAAATAAGGAGTGTTTCTTTAAGGCCCATTTTTATTGTCAACACTGCTTTGTTTGATAACGAGTTTGAAAGCTGACAGTTGCTCAGTGATTAGTTTGCCATTTGAATGTGATGTTTGATATTTTATAACGAATAGATTCAAGCAAACCAACGCATAAAAAAAACACCACGCATTTCTCTGATGTGCATTGGTGTGCCTTTGTGTCAGTTGTTGGCGGAAGGTTTCAGTGGCGAAGGCATGGTCACTGGTCACTGAATAGTACCAACTTCAGCTGATACTAATTCCAATGTAACATCAGATTGCCCTCCTTTGTTGGTACTGAGTAGCACAATCAACGGCGAAGTAAAATAAATTAATAAAAGAAGTGGCTACTAAACTAAACACAGCTTCAAAACTCGTAATGTCCTCCTCGCCACCAGAGGCGCTGCAACATTGCTCTACGAATAAACGTGCAGAAAAAAAAGCAGAGTTGTAAAGAACGAATGAAACTTCACCTCCTTTCATATCTATCACTATCCCTTTCCTCTAGTTCCAGCACAATGCATTGCATGTGTAGGGGTCATCCCCTGAGTGCTGGTCCAAGATAAAAAAAAAAAAAAATAATAGAAAATATTTACATCCTTCTTTTTTAGTTGGTCATCAAAATTGTACGATCTTACTCCATTCGCGTAATTTCTTTGGAGATTTGTCAAAATCACTTGTCTACACCAATGAACCTGAGACGCTTGAACAGTTGGAGCACAACCTTCAGTGAGTTATTTGTGAAATAAAGCTGATATTATTGTGAAAAGTCTATGAAAACTGGACATAAAATTGCGCCATATACGCGCACACTACGGCGACCGAAGCCATAATCAAAAATTAAGTGCAAACATTTATTTTTCGAATGAAGCCAAATTCATGACAATTAACACAATTTATTTATGTTTTATTTTAATTTATCGTTGCATTGGGCTTAACAAAAACACCCTTTATATGATTTTCTTTTATTTTATTAATATGCAGCAAGCAACGGGTGACTAAAGTACCTCGTATATTAAATGGTAAACGTATTTTTAAAACAGCGCATATATTTAAATATACATATTTAGCATAATATTGTGATAAAATTCTCAAGGTAATCGTTGAGTGTTTGTACATAAGTTGCCATGTGTTTCATATGTATTTGTGAAAATATTTGGGTTAAAGGGAAAATGCTCGAATTAAAGTGGTTTTACGATTATAATAAACGTTTGTGCCGCTAAATGTTTGCGGTAAAACCATGACAATAAGACAAGCACTATTCATTGAAGATTTAACAGATCTTTGGGATTTGATATTATGGCTGTTTTATGTAAATGTAAGTTAATAGTAGATTGAATTTATTGTGATTAAATGAAAAATCTATTTTAAAGAATAGTATGGATCATACTTTAAGGTACTCACGCAACTAAGCGGTGATTTTTTAAGAGCTTTCGGATCTGAAAAACAAAACACATACAATTAATGTAAATGTATGAAATCCTTATTTAAGTCGATAGAACGATCAATATAATTCAATGTTTAAAGATGATTTCATGTAAACGCCTTAAATGGTTCATACGCTGGGTCTAATTTTGGCATACTCGAGCGATTCAAACGGCCAAGAGAACGGCCCACCGAACTCCCCTTTATATTGGGGAATTTTTTCGCGTGCTATATGGCATGTGGCACCATTTTGTTTAAACCAAATGTTAGCTAAATCCACCTCTTACATTTTGGGAAAAAATTTTTGTAATCACCGCATCATCGGCGCCGAATCGTTAATTCATGATCATCAGCCACACTGACGGATATAGCTGCAATATATTCCCCTGTCCGCACTGTACGTATGCGTGTTGGTGGTTTAACGTCCAACAATATAAATATGGTGCGAAATTTAGTCACAAGATTCCGAATAGCCGCCTCAGAAGGTCACCCAAACTGACCACAAAATAGAAGAAGTGCACGAAGGACTTTCTTAACCGAACAAGATTTTTGAAACGTATTCTGCAAGCGTTGTTCGTTTGTAAGTCAATTCATGGTTAAATTATAGACCAAACTGAATATGTTTAACAGTAACATGTTGCACGGAAACCGCTGAGTTACCAAAAACAGTGTTACCGAAAAGAAAGTTGCCAAAAAAGCATCCCTTAATTTTGCATTTGCTTTCTGTGTGATTTTTTTGTTGTACCACACTGTCAATATCCTTAAGCACGGCGTTTGTGGAAATTTAAGGTCATTCAGTAATCAGGCCTTTTTTAAAGGACCATTAAAGTATCTTTAAGATTCTTATTATTGCAAGGAAAATCTTCTAGCGAGAGGCCCTTACTTGCTTTCTTTTAGGAAGCATATAAAATTTATTTGTTTATTATATAAACATATAATTAAATAAAGTATCTTAGAAGTTTGAGTACCATTGGATAATCACTATTTTTTATGTTATTTTTGTTATGATTAGAAAAGACAGAAAAAGCCAAGTTGAGTTCTTTCCGTACCCAAATTTTGTTACTTTCCACAATAGTTGTTATTTTCGTTAACTTTTATGCTGTTCTGTAACTTAAGTTTACGAACGTAGAGAATAGTAAAGTGGAACTCTGTAAAAAATATGTCAAAAGAGCGAAAAGTACAACTTATTTAACAACTAAAAATTTTGTTAAAATTAAATAGAGAAAGTAATGGGCAATGAAAACATGAGACGGCTTCTCTAGCAATCATAGGAAAAACATCGAAAAAGTTTGTATTATCCAATCGGACGCTGATGACACTCAAGCCTCAAGTGCACGATATTATGTTTGATTAAAAAAGTATTATTTATTTTTTTACTTTATTGAGTTAATATTCTTATGGGACTTCTTTTAATAGAACTCATTGAGAACTTCATAAAAATCCCCAAGCAGTTTCTTTTAAAAATGCCTTCAATGCGACCAGCTAATGTTTCTCTCAAAAAACTTTAAAAATTTAAAGTATTATGAAAGCTTTACTATGATAAAGAGGTCGCGTGGTAGAACTAAACAGCCTTACTTTAACAGATTGTGTATGTTAAACAAGGTCCTTCCCTTTCTTTCTACTATGTAGTATTGTTGCAAGAATTTTATTACGTATATGTATTCCAACAAATAAAAGTGTAAGGATGTTTTTGTCAGTTTTTGTATAAAAATGCGTATAAAGGTTTCATGCAGCGAAACAACAATAAAACTTGATAAAAGACTAGTTAAATTGTGCAAAGTATCTACAATAAAATAAGGAAACTTTTATTACAGGAGAAAAATAGTTATGGATATTTCTGGCAGTTATTCATACTTTTGAGATTTACTCCAACTTATCTTTGTGACATCGTATGTAATTCTTAAGGAAAGAATGATTTTACTAATTCTTTTTAACAGTTCATAAAAAGGGTTTAATGCTTTTTTTCTCATATAATATTTTTTTATATTTCTTATATTTCTGGAGAATTATTATTATTTTTTTGCTCTTAAGTGACTTCTATATTTAACAGCCAACCACAATGGTGATTTTAGCAATTTTCTCATCATGTATTTAAGGACTGGTATAATAGTAGATTTTTAGCACTTTTAGTTTGAAATTTTGTAGAACTCTCCTTCTCACAAACAAGTTACCATATTTTTAGATTTTAATTATTTGTTTAAGCTAAACCTTATGATTTGATTTATCAACAATAAAAATTAAGCGAAAAAAAATAATTCCATTGTATTAATAAGGATTCTTCCATTTAAATCTCAATTGTGGATTTTATTTCCCGCAAAGTGATATTTTGTTTATGGTATAGTCGCATTCTATTTCATCATTATCTCAACTACCTATTATTTATAAAGTTTTCAGTAGATCGACTACTTTACGTATGACTTATATTATTTATTTTTATATGTCTACATATTTTTATTATTTCATAGTCGTTTGTTATGAATTCATGTGTCACAAGAAAAATGCCAAATATTTAGGGCACTAAAAAAATATGATACTTCTTTTTCTTTATTGCATATAAATATTAATATGAAATCTAAGAAGGGTCTAACTAAACAATTATTACAAACCAAATGCAATACACTTGAAAATTGCATTACTCATAGTTGGTGTCAATACACTTAAGAAATATTCGGATATATGAGAAAGTAAAATTGAATTCAATATGTTTAAAAGAAAACCGATACATTGTTGCGACACAAAGCAAACACATGAATGCATGACATTCTCTCTTATAGTATATAATCTTTTTTCCAATATATTAGTTAAGTTTAAGTATTCAAAAAGAACAGTAGAGTTTTAATAAAGAAAAAGTACAGACCAAACGCGGTGCTGATAAAAAAACTCCAAATATACTTTTATTCAAATAAATATACCAAACGTTTTAACCCTAGTCCTTATAGCCAACTTTTACTACGAGAACGTATACCCAAGTACAGGTGTGGCCAGTATAAATATTTTCCGTTTTTCTTTGTATTTAAAAAAATATATATTTTTAATGCGATTCTATAGCTGAATATATTAACTCACATTTCAAGTGTTCATAAAAATTCAATGTGATCAAGGAACAAAAGGAGGAGTGGACGTTATGGACCAACTACTTGGAGAGTATACTTGCCAAAGACAAACGAAACGTTGGCCATTATCTCTTTTCTTCAACATGATAGATTTGACGGCATTGGCAGCGTACATCATATACTATGAAAATAACACTAATTTAACATACAGTAAGTTGAGGTGTAAACGCTTTCTTCGCCAGCTCGCCAAAGAGCTTTATATTACTAACACAAAAACATTCTTTGATTACTTAGTCAGCTCATAAATGTGCATTTAAATTACACCAAGTACACCTGTACTTGGGTATACGTTCTCGGGGGTATCGACTTTGGAGGTTCATAGCTCCTCAACGCCTCAACCTAGGATAGTAGTTGAGGTGTCAATCGACGCAGTGCACCGTCTTCTTAGATCCGAAGTTTCAGAAAAAAATTTCTAGCGGTTTAGGAAATACATTACTAGGAGATACACACTGGCCACACCTGTACCCGATTCAAGGTACCGATTTCAAGGTTGCTACACCATCTTATTAGCGTTGTTTGATTGATTTTGCGAGCTTTCAACTTTCGACTTAAGAACTGAAATATAAAAATTACTTTTATTTATTTTCACAAATTTATTCAATTTCGGTTAGTATAAAATTCTCATCTTGCGTTTTTTGCAGAGCCGTTTAAAAAGATTAAAACTTAATATGGATTGCAAACAATTAAATTATTCTGAAACGTAAGTGAAATAAATTTATTTCGTTGTAGTTTATATTTCTCATACATTTAACTGAAACAACTATAAGCACACTTAAATTTTCCATCATTTTATCGTGGTTTTCGCAGGAACTAATTAGTATTCCATACCCAAGCGATGCGAGGAGCGTAAGCTCCTCTAAGGAAACATACTTTTTGTCTATCTAAAACGGTAGTGAGACTATAAAGAGAATATGAAAAATAAAATTGAAAGCCCACAAAGTACTATGTTATATTTAGAGAACTGAAATACCAAAAGTACTTTTATTTATTTTTACAAGTTAATTCAATTTCGATTACAACTAAATTCGCATATCTGATATTATTCTGAAATCAGGATATTTTCCATTCAGATTTAATTGGCTCAAGTTCAAATCTGAGTTTACCAATTTGTTTTTGATATAATAAATTTTTTATTACTTTAAATTAACTTGAGTTAGACGACACCTTCCAACTTAAACCTAATAAATTTATTTAGAAATCTCCTATCAAAGTGAAGTTTGTAAAAACGTTTAAATTACAATTTCAACAGACATTTCGTCGGCTTTTGTTGACTTTTTCAAGGGGTTTGTCTATTTATTATTAAAATGTAAAATACTGAAACATAATTAAAATAGTATTTTTGAAATATACATCATTTAGAACTGGCAGTTAAGCAGTTTCATTAAATTACATTTAACATAAAAAAACATTCAGCCGCTTTATTGCACGATTAAACAAACAATTCAACTAATTACTTATATATATTAAAATTAAATAATATTAATAAACAAGAGTACTACTATTACTCATTGAGATTTTATTAGTAAAAAATAATCTAATGATAATTCTGTGGTCACAAGCAATAAAAGTCAAAGTTGAAAAACATGCTTTTGGGATAATTCAATTTTAATTTTCGAAAAGATTTTTGAAAAAAAAATATACAATTATGTTTTAGCAAAAAATATATATATAAATAAGCACACCGTACAGTGCAATATTTTGACCAAAATTGGTAATTGAACTTAAAATAGTTAATGAGATATTAAATCAAATAAAATTTATTGCAAAATATAAATCTTAATTTTGAAAGTTTAAAACAACTTATATTTTTATTTTGAATAATTTATTGTTCATGTGTTTGTATGGAGTTAAACGATTACTGAAAATTAAAAGTGGCTGAGGAATGTATAATATGTTCATGTGTTTTCTCTTATTTGTGATAATTTACTTTGCGTTAGCAACCAAATTCTTTATAGAGGTTTTAAAGAAAATAAAATATTGTGAAAATAAAAAATTAAGTACATTTTGGTGCTTATGGACAATGTTAAGAGAGTTCAAAGATTTTTTTAATATCTAGAACAAAAAGTTAGTTAGAGAAATGGGAGTTTAAGGAAAAAATAAATCCTTTTTTGTTGATCACGATAGTACACAAAACTCATTTCTTTCTCAAGTTGAGTTATGCGGTTTATGTTTGTGACCACAGAATTAAAATAATTATTAATATAAATCAGACAAAAAAAGCGTTCATAATAATCTATTAATAAAAAAAAATCAAGTGAAATCTTTTAATAAGTTATTTCTTATTTTAAGAAGTTGTTCTGATTTAATATTTTAGAAAAACGATTTAGTGCAAATTTTTAGTTCTAAATGATATTTATGCTTTTACTTCAAGAAGTTATTTGACTTACTTAAAATGCCTGAGAAATCGATTATAGAGAATGCGCAATTTTGCAATAATTTTTCTTTATTTTCTCCAATTAGATTAAACCATCAGTTTGTCCATTTTAGCCCTGTTTTGATATTTTCAACTTTTTACACTTCTAATAGTTTCGGTTTATTTCGTTAGTTTAAACTGAGCACAAAAAATTTTTTCAAACATTTACTATAAAAAATTTAAAAAACTTTTGTTTGTTGAGGGTTTTTGGCTAGTCTATATATATTTTAAATCTTTGAAAAAAGATATCGAGGCAATCTCGATTAATATAAATTTCATAATTACTATAAAAAATGTAAAATTTTGTTAAGTCGGTCGAATCAAGTCGTTAATCAAAAGTGGGCAATTTAAATTAAGCGGACAGATAGTAATAGGTAGTAATTAATCGGTTAACTGATTAAATTTCAATAAAATGCTACGAAATCAAATTAATCCGGAATACCAAATTTTTATTTTCAGTCTATTATGCTAAAATGACTATTGTTGTTTTTTGCCCTTAAATTATCAATTAGACATAAGAAGTTCAATACCACAACTTTAGAGCGATTGGCCCACCTAAAAATTCTCTTTTAATACGTTTATAGATTAGTATGTTTAGCGTTACAACCAGAATTAACATTGTGTACAAACATTTATTTAATACTAGAGTCTAAACATTAAAAGCTTAATTATGAACAGCATTTTCTGCTTAATAGTCAATAACAGCCACTTTTACATTCTCACAAACCACATTATCATTTTCGGCATAAATACATACATATACATACATTGTAAGTAAATGTTACAAAAGCCGATTCCATTAGTTAACTAAAAGCCATATTGTTCTACGTGTAAGTAGTACGAACAATATGAAAATATTCGAAAGCAGAACTTATTGGATCCTGCATTTTTTATTTACACACATACTATGGGAATGTGTTGTACATGTTTAAGCTGCTCAATTTTGAAGAAGAGAAGATTTCAGTAAAACCATTCACATAAATAACACAGTACAACACATGATTTTTGGAGTCAATTCTGAGAATTGCATATGAAATAAGCCCCAAAAATAAAAACTTCTGAATTATTGGTTTTGTCAAGTTGACTCTATTAATAATTTAATGGCCATACGATTTTTTTATTCAAGATAGATTTTTATCACTTTTCCTATATTTTAGCACGGTTATATCTCCGTATATCGCACGTATACTTGTTATTTTCCATATTGAAATATTCAATGTTCTTCTGGTTTTAAAATGTAATTATTAATTATTAATGCAGCCAACTTGACAAAAGGAATGTTGCTGATGTTCTTATTTTTGGGGGCACTTTCACGTGCAATTCTTAGAATTGAGTCCCAAATCAATGAGCTGAAAAATGTTGTACTGTGTAAGTAAAAGTTCTTTAATGAATTTTCATTAAAGACAAAAGAACTATTGTGATTTCCATTTAACTGCAAATAACATTTAATTGAAGTTGTGTTATGCATTAGAAAAAAATATTTGTTTCATTACTAAATGGAACTCTAAAATGTTTTTCTAATCGCACGTAGAAAACTGCTGCCACTTCAAGGGTTTTTTCAAGTGCGTATATAAGGGAATATTGCCGAAAATATTTCTATTCAAGAATTTATTTAATTGTTTTACTTTTTAATTTTGTTTTAGTTAATCAAAGAATGTTTGGGTTTAGGAAGAAATTTACTTTACCTAGATCTATTCAATATTTTTCTTCATAAAATACCTTTATTGAGAAAGTCTTGCACAAATCAAGGTGACGTGCTGATGCTATTTATCTAGCTTTTTAAGTAGAAACATTTCTGGTCACTTAAGGATTAAATCAACACTTCTTCTACTATTTGATAATTTTACAAAGTAAGGCTGAATTCGAAGATATTTTGATTTAACATGATGAGTTAATTATTTTAAGTGTAATAGATTTTACAAAGGTACCATAAAACAACCATGAGTATGGATTTGTAAGAATAAATTCCAGTAAAACAAAGTTTTGGTTTGGCAGCAGTAAAGACTTTAATTTTTATAGTGCTTTACTTAAGTATAACATTTTGGCCGAAGAACAAATATAATGTGTCATTAACTTAGCCATTATGCAAAAGCACTACAGAAAGAAGGTTTAAAAAATATTTGATATATCCTTCCAAGCAGAAAATCTCTACCAGAATTTTCATAAACAAATCATTTGTTATTTAATGCAATATGTAAGTCCTTGCCATAATTTTTGGTAGGCACAATCTCATACAGTACTTATAGTAAACAAATAATAGCATTAAGTAATTTGGATGGATTTGTTCAACTAAAAAAATACAACAAAATTTTAAACTTTTGAGAAAATTTCGTTTTTTATGTGAATTATGTTTATAGTAACAAAAAAAGTGATAAAAACATTAAATTAAATAATTGGGACAGCCTAACTTTCCTGTGAATTAGTGTGCCAGTAGTAAGTCCTTTTACTGGTTTTCATTTACTTCGTAAAGGGGAGTGAAAAAGTGTATTAATGCAGCCTTGTTTGAAGAATGAAATCAATGCTGAAATGTGAATTTAGCAGTAATAATTTTTATTTATTAACTTGTGCATTAAGCGCAAGTACATTGAATTTTGGTTAAACTAAAATGATTGGAAAATCAACTTTTTTTTCAACTACAAATAAAAGGAATAGTTAGGGAATAGTACTTGAAATATGATTAAAAGTCGAGTTGAGTGTAAAAATTAAAAAAAAACTAAATTTTGAAAAAGTAAATTATTTAAATATTTAAGCAAAAACAAATAAATATAAAATAATAATTCTTAAATAGTTTATTTTATTGATTTAAAAAAGGGCATTTTAAAAATGCATAATGAGGTTTTCCAGAAATTAAAAAAAGTCTTCAGATAAGTGGGAACTAAAAATTAAATATCTTTTAATCGCCATTAATACTTGAGGTTGAAACAAAATTGTGTTACAAAATTGATCGATTGACGATTCATAATGTTATAAAATGTTTGTTGTTGGATTTTCATATAAGAAATCCGGTGAGTAATAAATTTTAGACACACTTCTTTGATTACAGCCACAGTTTCATCTTTGATTATCCGTTCTATTGGCACATAAGGTCTTATGGGCCTTAAAATGTTTATTTTACTTGTGAATTCTAGTCCAGTTCAATCATAATTTAGGTTTTTTGCAACCGTTCCTTTTTGTGTACTTACGTTATCATATGCAAATCAATTGAAGATGTAGCAAAATATTTTGTTTGAAAACACTTTTGCCTTCTCGTTTATCAAACGAAATGATTGAAAATATTTTTTTTCCCTATTTGCTGTACAACAAATAAAAACTTTTGAATTGATAAATTAAATTTTTAGAAATATTTTTTGTTTTGTTGCATTCTACCATTTTCCCCAGCAAAAATATATTATTTTTGTCTTCAATTTTGTTTTTATTTTTTATGTTGTGGAGGTAATATATTTTTGTAGTTTAAGTTGCAAGTTCCGTAAAGTTGCTTTTTTTTAAAAAAAATATGGTTTTATTTTCATCGATTGCAAGGCTCTAAAATTCATAAGAAAATAATACTTGAGAAATAGTAAAGCTAAAAACTAAAGTCACGATGATAAAAAAAATAAGAATTTTTAAAAACAATTTGTTAATATTGCATTTACTCGTACACCAGACCTGAATCTGGTAGATTTCATTTGAAAACTCTATCGAAATCTATAACATTTATACCGCGCTACTCGTGACATTATTTAGGATTTCGTATCCATGCCAAAAACATTTAATTAGAATTTTCATTTTTATATGGCAAACTCCATACAAAAATAGGCATACGAATGCACAATAGCTGACAAGCTCACACTTCAAAAAACCCATGCCAAGGACAGATGATTGGAATTTTAATTTTCAAATGTCAAGTTCCATACAAAAATCATCATTTAAATGAGAAACAGCTGACGAGCACTACCTTAAAAAAATTGCTGTTGAAAAGCGTAGTATTTTTCAGCACAATTTAGGAAAAACCATAGAAAAACCATCACGAAGTACTACGAGACATTGAGTAGATTTTATCAAAATTTAGTTACGAAGTAGAATTTGTTTTGTATGGGAAATGTAGTCAAAATCAAAAAGATTTTGCTCGAAATCTCGTAACTACCTGATTTTGGTCTGGTGTAAATGCCATATAAAGTCAAGTGCAAAAATTTTTAATTTGTTTCAAAATATTTTTGCAAAAAGAAAGCATATTGGGAATGACGTTCGAGGAACGTTTCCAAATTTAAAAATAGTTAAATGGAGAACTGTGTATTCGTATTTAGATCGCAGTTGCTCTCCATGGATGATTTTCTTCGCTTCGTCTTACTCTTGTGCTAAAAGTAGAGTTGTATGGTCTTATACTGTCATACTATACAATCATACATACATACATGTGCATTTTTCGTGCTTGAAATTTCAAGGGGACACTATTTTTAAACATGTTTAGACTCATAAGTTGTTTGTTGGGGGTAGATATATAATTTTCGCGAAATATTTCACATACGCCACCTCAGATATTCTGCTCAAAATGGCTACGATTCCCATTGCTGCCGTAAATCATACGCAAAAGCATACATAAAAAAGTTTGATCAAAAACTATATAAAGGAACGAATTTCAAAATTTATAAGTGGCTCAAAATTATCAAGCTGGGATTGCGATGTTTTCTATTTCTTCTTAACTTCCCAGCAAACAAAAATCTGTAAAAGTAAATACTCTTTTAGGCAGTTTGAAAATAAACATACGAAAAGTTATATAAAAAAGACTACCATTAAGAAATCGTCAAAATAAATTGATATTTAACTGCCTAATAAGAGATTGTTATTTTTTTTATAAAGTAACAGCTTTCGGAAGTACCACAAAAATTTGCTTTCTTTTAACGTGTGACAATAGTGCGACAATATATGCACAGTTCCGGTAAACATTATTGTAATTAACAGAAAAGAATTTTAGGTAAAAGCTGTCTTTCCACTGGTGCTCGCGTTAAATATTCAGGCAAAATTTACCAAAATTTTTGAAAACATTAGATATGTTAAACACTCTTGCCACTCGTCTTAAAGAGAAGTTCAGTATAAAATATCAAAGCTAATAAAAAACTACATAACAAGTTGTATTTCTGTAGAAACTTCGTTTAATATTAAAAAAACGTTTTTATTTGTTGTGAGTTGAGCTCATTTATAAACCTGAATTTTATTAAACCATATTTGTGAAAAGTGTAAAAGTTTTTCCAATTATTAGATTATAAGGTATAAAAAAACTTTATGAAAATAGATTAGAAGTACACCTTGATTAATAAATTTACAAAGTTATTAAAATTTTTATTAAAATTACACAATAATAATAAGTTCTTATAAAAATACCCACTGTACGTTTGTATCGATAAGAAGTCCTGATGCAGTCTGTGTAAAGCGTAGTGCGATCCACTGGCATATAAAATGGATGCGCTCTTAAGGAAGAACGTGTTGTTCGTTTAAATGAGCGGGTTTTGGGAACAAGTTCGATGATTTCATTAGAGCGTATCCATTGTAGTAACCATAAAATAGTGAAACACATCCCACATTGCGTCGATGCTCCAGTGAGTCAATAGAGTTGGCGACCCTACTGCCACCGATGAACTTCCTTGCGCTGTCCTGTACCCTTTCTATATTGACCATTGCCCTTAAGGTCACACAGTTCAGCAGTGAAAGTTACTGAAAGTCATGTCATTGTAATGCACCTGCGCGAAGCCGTGGATGAAATTTTTGTACAAACATAAAGTTTTCAAATAAAAAATATAACCCCCTTCAGACTCTGCTTATTTGTTCTATACCAATTTAATATCGACCTGCCCTTATCGTTAACACACTTTATATGTAAACAAATTTCCAACTATGCATAAATTTATACACAACCGGATTGTTGTAAATCACTTTTTCTCTTGAGTGATTTTTCGACGCGTTAAACTCTGTCAATATGTTGCCAATGTGTTATTGTTGTCGTAAAATAATACTGACATTGTGTAAAATAAAATAACGTTTCAATACCTTTTTAAATCCTTGCTGAAATAAAAAACAATTTGATATACATATTTATTTTTTACTTAACAAAATGAAACACATATGTAGTCGTATATGTACTCTTTTTTACAACTCGTTCTGTCATAATGCGTTAAATAAATACAATTTATCAATGACTCCGTATAAACAAAATATTCAATTGTGTGCTAATGTAGTAGTTCTTGTCTGGGTTACTAAGTCTTTTCTAAAGATAATTGTAATAAAATAGAAATTGAAAAATGCCTGATATGATTGAAGAGAATTAGAATTATTAAGCATTTTACAAAATGCACATATGTTAACTATATTCTAAGTCCTAGACCTAGAGCCTGAACCAAAGAACAAATACTTAAAACGCGTAAAATTATATACATGAAAAATATAACAATAGGAATTTACTTGTTCATTCATCCAATATTTCTGTAGATACCATCTCATCAGTTTACAATAAAATAAAATATTTATTTAAATACCAAAAATTTTATTAAAAAAACACGAGAATAAATACAATACTACAATAAATAGAATCAAATTCATTTATTTATATAATTCACTGGTGGAATGAGTTGGATGAGATGCTTTTGTTCAACAGAAAAGTATCAGTATCAGTATCAAAGATTTGTGAGAGTGCCTGTGCATATGATGCGATACTTTATGAGGCCATCACATAAAATATGAAGCAATAAAGTGTTGTGAATACAAATTATGGTAAATGGAGTACTTTAATTTTTTTCCATATTTATGCACAAATATACTGGTACTTAATAACCAAACAAAGTAAATACATAAAAATATGGGGAATAAAATGAAAAGATTCACTGAAAACGAGTAGCCATTATAGAATTGCCAACAAAGTAAAAGGATCGGCAATGAAAAATGTTTATTTTTCTTATGCACATACGGACACATATATATGCTAAGAAAACAGAGTGTTTTCAAAAAGAAAATTTTGCTTCTAATGGTCCTTAAAATAAGATTTTTTCCAAACAATTGCCACTGGCAACCAACGCGTACAAAAACCATAAAGAATCATGAATGAAAAGCAAATACGAATAAAACTAAATCACCAGAAGAAGAAGACATTTACTTAGCTAATCCCAGGTTGACTGAAATCCTTAGACGAAAAAAAAGGTTTGTGATTGAGATTTTGTAGTGCTGGAATTATCGTATTTTCCCGTAAAATTATTTTATATTTTTCGATGGAAATTTTTTTCTCGAATTATAGTAACAAACCACAAGTAGTGACATCAAGGGAAAAGTAAACGAAGAGCGTAGGCACACAACCAATAAAGGTAGCGTTCTTCTTACTCCGCTTTGAATCGCGAGACAATTATAAAGTTACCAATTAAAATTTTTTTACATATCCCATTAATTAGTTTTGTTTAGCCAACTGGGATATTTATAGCATATTCATACATAATTTTAATTTATTATTGTAAGACTTTTCGAATAGCAGCAGCAACAATTTCTATAAACTTAATACTGACAGCAATCAATAACGATAAAATTTAATTAACAACAACGAATAACAATAATTCATCAACAGAAGAATTATAAAAACATACCGAGGGATATATAAACATGAACACGTGTATGTGTATGTACGTGTGCATATTATTACTTCTACAATAAACAAACAATAAATAAACAAACACTATAATAGTTAATTATATTACAATTGCGTTATTATTAGTATAGAAATGCAATGCATACATTAAAGAAATAGACAACTAAGCCATAGAAAAATTATTTTTGCTCCAATCGCAATGAAATTAGGTACTGAAAACAAAAAAAAATAAACTTTATATAATCCTTGAAGGATTTAAAACATGGTAATTATAATTTTTTCTCTTAGAATGCATTTCACAAAGGTGTTACAGGAAAACTTTGAAAACTTAAAAATAGCAACTGAAAGTTATGACATTTTTCCGGAGCATCTTTGAAATATGTGAAGCATGAGCCGAAAGTTTTGGTGTAAATGATGTACTTTATTCTTTTTTCCAAAAAAAAAGTTGTAATTAGTCGTTTAAAAACGGTTTGCCTATTCTGGATCAATTTTGAACCGAAGAAGATCAAATACATTTTTTCTCTAGGAGGTATCGTTTTTGAGATAAAAGTTTTTGACTATTAAAAAAAAAGAAAAAATAAGTGATATCAACTTTTTATAAAAAAATATATATTATAAATATACGAGTACTGTATGGACAAATAAATATAAGTTTATTATGTTTTTGTTTATAATTTCAGTTCGATGAATTAGTTTCTCTTTTTAAATTTGTAAGTGTTTTTGTCCTAAAGTAAGAACTTTAAATATTCTTCAGCATAAACTGCCTGTGTGTTATATTTGGAAAAAAAATTTCAGACCCTCAAAATCTCAAAATACTAACAAATATCTGGTGCTTCAAAGTTTATTTTTATGTAACTCGATCGCGTAAAGGAGACGGCGAAAAAGCTCATCGGTGACAGTAGGGTAGCCAACTCTATTGATTCACTGGATCATCGACGTAATGTAGGATGTGTTTTTTTATTTTATTGTTATTAAAATGAAATGTGCTCTAATGAAATCAGGGAACTTGTTCCTGAAACCCGCTAATAACACGATATTCGTTCAGATGGCGTCCATATATGATTGACGTACCAGTGGCTCGCAGAGCGAAATTACAGAGCAAATTCGTTCTTTATCCGAAAAGTTACTACGTGAAAAATCTTTCCTCTTACTTTTAATTTGGGAAAGTTCAAGTCGAACGTCCACAAGTACTACTCCGTTTATCCTCCTCCCTTCCGACACAATGTAGGGGTCATCATACCCTGAGTGGAGGTTCAGTTAAAAAAAAGTAATCAATTCCTAGATTTATGAAACCCGTTGGCATTACCAATATAACACTTCTTAATTTCGAAGCTTGACAAGCCTCATTCCTGACTGACGAAGACAAAAATAAAATTGTCTCTGTTTTAATGCATCATTTATTAAACTGGAAGAGATACATGTATAATGGCAAAATAAATATTTTTTACGTTCTTAATTAATCGTATTCCTGGGGGCAAATTACGGCATTCGATATCGAACGAAATCACACACAAAATTTTTTGAATTTGCATAAAAATTTCGTTCGATATCGAATGCCGTAATTTACCCCATGGTCATATTTTTTGGCAAAACATTTGCGTTACATTATTATATACATATTATTTGTTTGACAATAGATAATGCTCTTTAACCGAACGATATAAAACTGCCTTTTTTAGCTTTAAATTTGTATACTCTGATTTCTTATTAAAAGTACCTCAAATTCCCTAAAAACTAAATGATAAAAAAAATATTAAATACAAATTTTGTTATTGCTTACTGATCAATTTTGTTTCTGTGTTAAAGAAGATAACCAGGACTATTTAACGCTGTTAATTATATTCTTCCTGAAGCAAAAGATTACGCTAATAATTTTTAAAGATTTATTTTTTTATGTATTTTAATACTTTTAAAATTGCAACATAGTTTTATTTCAAAAATACTCGTTCTTCGGAAAACGAGCTTAAAATTTTTAAATTGCAGACATCTCAATGGAAAAATATATTTTCTCCTCCAGAGCTGGGTACTCAAGATATTTGCATGAATTTTTTTGCACAAGATAAAGAACGATACGAAAATTAATTCTATATTTTCAACTAAAAAATCACGGTTTTTTTAGATATCACTACGTTGCAATAAAGGAACGATATGTGGGGACATAAATATTGTGTACCATATACGAAATTTTTATCTGTGTAGATTTCAATGGGGGGAGCCACGGCTACGTGCTCTAATTTCCGAAGTCTGTAGATTTTTAGCATATTTTGACTTTATGATTATAAATGTAATAAAAAACAGATCAAATTCTTCTTAATGGCACTACTTCAAAATGAGGTCGCAAAAAATAGAAGGTATAAATGTTAAATGTAAAAGGTCCTGAATTATGAACGTGCTAATAGATATTTGCAAGCACGGGCTATATATTTGTAAAAATTTCAGCAGTCAGGCTCCAAAATATTAAGCATCCGAGAAAAGTAAAATTCAAGGTTTAGCAGGCATTACATAAATACGCATTAAATTAAATACGCATCTCTACTCATTAAATTAACTTCAAAGTAAATTTTTATTATGCCATATTTAATGGTTTCCCAGCTGCTGTAAGTTTACAAAATAAAAAATTTTTAAGCCATAAACATTAATTAAATGAATCTAAATTATCTCGAGGTCAATTTTTTATAAAAAAACGTTTATAAAATTTTATTAGATAACCGATATTTCGCCACATCCTTGTGTGGCTTCTTCAGGGAAATATAAATATTTTTAAAAAAATATAGATTCATTTAAAAAAGAAAAGCTCGAAAAAATATTTTTTTTTTAAAGAACAAACACAAACCGCGAAGCCATTTTGGCTTGTCTGCAGAAACACCCAGGCTCTAGGCAGGAATCGAACCTGCGACCCCTCGACTACTAGTCTAGTACGCTATCTACTAGTCTATGGGGCTCTCAAAGAATAAGAATAATAAACATTAATTTTAATAATTTATTCAAGTGTCAGTTTTCCTATTATCTCTAATATAAAAAGTTAAGACGCTAAAGTAAAAAGTAATACATTCATTGACAAGAACTTAAGATCTGATCAGTTGTTCATGTTTTAAGTTAAAAATATGAATGCAATTTCTTTTACAGCTTTTCATTGAATCAAGAGTAACTGAGTTTGTTTTTTTCCAATACTTTTGGAAGTAAAATAATGTGTTTGCATCTGATGACGAGGATATATTCTAGGATGGTTACAGAATTTAATTTAATACGTGCGGAAGTAGTGGAAACTTAAAAGGCTTTTAATTATATAAGGCAGATTTACAGCTACAATTTAAGTCATGTTTTTGTTCTTGCTTGTTGCAAACTTACCTCCGTTGGTTTACTTCTCTCTTGTTGACAACAACATTCTTGATAGTATTGTTGTTTCCTGTTGTTGGTTTTTGGTGTAAATGTCACAGTTGCAGGCGGTTAAGGTGGTAAGTTGCCAAGTTGCCAACAAAAATAGTGATAAGAATAGAGGGGTGTGTGTAAATTTGCATATAAAGAGTTAAAGCTGGCATGCGAGTTAAGGCGATATGCTGTTAATGATAATGTCATCTCAAATTAATGGCGTTGAGTTGTTAATGATAAATGATGACTTAAAATGCCAAAATGGCATTTTGATACTCGTATACTTGTAAACATATCGGCTGTATTGTTTTTTAATCATTTATAATGACAACGATGTGGATGTAGATGTGAATGATGATTATTAGTCATTGCAAAAAGGTATTAATCAATTACTGTTACAAAAACTTAAATGTTTATTTAAGTATTTTTTTAGTTAATATTATTTTGATGCATGTATAATAGTTTGGTTCACTTGAGTTTCCTTTATTTATGTCAAATGCGGGCATTTTCTTTAGTACTAAATATATCGGTTTCCTTTAGATTTTAAATTGTTCAGAAACTATATTGTTTAGTTGTTAACCTTTACTAGTTTTTTTTTTTTTTGATTTATCAACTTCCCCTAAAAATCGATGGCTTACAGAATTCGTAGTTCGGTAAAACTATTTTTGAATTTCACCGCCAAGTTTTCAATTAATTTTTAAATAATAAAAATATATATATTTAAGTATTTATATTAATTTACATGAAACTAATATTTTTAAATATAATCATAAATAAAAACATTATTTGTTGTGAAGATCGCTTCCATTTCGCTGAATGAGAAATCAAAAATGAAAAGTTCTTGCAGTGTCTAGTCTATGAAAAAATCAATAGCAATCATTCGAAATTTCAGTGCTCTCGGATTATTTTCTTCTGAGATATTTAAGTTGCTCCCATTTGTAGAGCCCGCAATGTTTATGCTATACATTTTCGCATACATTATTGTCTTAAGCGTATATCTCCTCTTCTATTATATATTCATATTTTACGTAAAGCTAATTTAGAAGTAGTATTTCTTTGAATTTATTTTACTTTCTCTTTCTCTGAAAATTCCTTGCACAAACTTAAGATAATATATTTCTTGATGTTTTATTTTGGTAGATATTAATTTTTGTTTTTGCAGATGTTTATTTATATTTTCATATTGTTCTATTTAAATAATTCGTAAAAAAAAGAATAAATGTCGAAAGTTAAATTCAACTGTCTCCACCACAACTCAATTATAAAACTTCAACAAAGATTTATTCATGATGTACAAAGACATAAATAATAACCAGCTAAACAATGGCCAAAAGAAACTTTTTCTTATTTCATAATATCCAACGATATGACCTTAAGGTTGTGCAACAATAGCAACAATAACAAAATATTTTTATTATGGTTGTTTTCGTTGTTATTTTGACAAAAGATGTATTAAAAAATCGTATGCTTTTTGTTTCGACTCACAAATGAAATTACATAAAAAAGTAATAAAAAAGCCAAATGGAGTGTATAAAAGAATAAGATTCTTTGTCTTGTTTTATGTTTTTCATAAGTTTGTTGGGGGCATAAACAAAATGTTGTATTGTTATTGTATATATTTTAGCGACATTGCAATGCCTTGCGTTCCCTTGCACACTTTTCCATATTTTTGTCAGTGGCAAGTGTTTGGGATTTTGTGTCAATAATTATGAGGAATTTTTGTATTTTAGGTAACGTTTGATTTTATCTACTTCATGGTGCCCATTGCCGTGTTTTATCTATAAAGCTGGACTTCACTGCTGCTTATGCCAGCTCATCAGTAAGCCTGCAATCATGTTTTTATAAAAGCTAAAAATCCCCAGAAATGCAATCGTAGATACTAGTCCAGCTTTCATCCGCAACAAACCATAATTTTTAGAAAATTAATCAGCAGGATATCTTAAATAATTTAAAAAATTTAAATGGAATATTAGACATCATCAGAACACAAGACTATAAACACAAAAACATATATGATTGCAACCGAAAAGTTTTAAAACAAGAATTCGTGATTCCGGGCCATCAACTTAAAGCAGTATAAAGAAATATAAAACAAAAGTAAAGAAATATATGAAAATCTTCTGGTGCTTCTGCGAAGTTGCAATTGAAGTTGCAAGAGAATTTGAAAGAAAAAAATTTATTGTTTGATTTAAATTCTGTTTTATTTTCGATAGAAACCGTTCAAGCAAATAAAACAAAAATAATAAATAAAGACAATTTTAATAGCTGTAATAATTGTGAGTACATTAAGGCGCTACAATAAAATTTGTTTACACTCACAGTTCGTGAAGAAGTATTTATATTTTCGCTCCTAAAAGTATTCCTCAAGCATGCAACCAGGAAGCTAATAAAATAGTTAATTTAGTCTTATTAAACATTTATGAATATTTATTATTTATTATATGGCTATTACAGAACGTTTGTTCCTGTAGCCGAACGAAGAATATTCTTCCACGCGCTTCGATCTTCTGCGCTTCTTCTCCAATTTATTACACCAAGCTTTGAAATGTCTTCCTCCACCTGATCTTTCCATCTGAGTTTTGGCCTTCCTCTTCTGCGTGAACCATCACCACACGCGTATTCGAATGCCTTTTTAGCTGGAGCATTTTCTTCCATTCGTACAACATGACCTAACCAACGCAATCGTTGTAGTTTTATACGTTTCACAATGTCAATGTCCGCATACAGCTCATACAGCTCATGGTTCATACGACACCGATATTCTCCGCCAACGCAGATGGGTCCATAGATTTTACGAAGAATTTTTCTCTCGAATACTCCAAGTACTGCGTCGTCTGCTTTCGCAAGTACCCATGCTTCAGAGCCATATAATAGCACGGGTAGTATCAGTGACTTGTAGAACGTGATTTTTGTCTGTCGAGAGATGGCTTTGCTCTTAAACTGCTTACTTAGTCCAAAGTAGCATCTATTAGCCAGTATAGTTCTTCTTTTAATTTCAAAACTAATGTTATTCGTTTTGTTTATAGCGGTGCCGAGGTAGATAAAATCGCTGACTATTTCAAAGTTGTAGTTTTCAACTTCCACTGTTGGCCCGAGTCTACTGGACGTCCTGTGCGTTGATACCATCAACTTGGTTTTATCTGCGTTTACCACCAGACCCACTTTGGCAGACTCATTTTCGACTTTTTCAAAGGTGGCAGTCACTGCTCGCAATGTTCGACCCATGATGTCAATATCGTCGGCATATGCGAGTAGCATGTGTTGTTTTGTGTATAGTGTGCCAGTTCTATTCACATCTGCGTCTCGTATCACCTTTTCCAGCAGGATATTAAAGAGGTCACACGAGAGACTATCTCCTTGTCTGAAACCTCGCTTGGTACTGAATGGCTCGGAGAGGTTTTTTCTTATTTTGACTGAGGATCGCGTATCAGTAAGGCTCATTCTGCAAAGTCGTATAAGTTTTGCGGGGATACCAAACTCAGACATGGCCTGAAACACCTTTGATCGTATGGGACTGTCGAAGGCGGCTTTGTAGTCGACAAAAAGGTGGAATGTGTCGATTTGTGTCTCTTGGGTCTTTTCCAGGATTTGGCGTATATGAATATCTGGTCGATGGTGGATTTGCCAGGTCTAAAGCCGCATTGATATGGCCCAATTATCTCTCCAACTTTAGATTTAAGTCTGTCACACAATACGATCGAAACTATTTTATATGCAATGGGCAGGAGACTTATTCCTCTGTAGTTGGCACATATTGTCTTGTCTCCTTTTTTGTGCACGGGGCATAGTATGCTGAGGTTCCAATCATCGGGCATGCGTTCTTCTTGCCAAATAGAACAAACAAGCTGATGCATGCGCCTTATCAGCATGTCACCTCCGGTCTTAAACAGCGCAGCTGGTAATCCATCGGCTCCTGCTGCCTTAATGTTCTTTAGCCGAGATACTGCTGCTTTCACCTCATTTTGGCAAGGCGGTATACACTCAATACCGTCATCCATGATTGGTTCTGAAGTATCTTCATCGCCGCTACAACCGGATACCAACAGTTCGGAAAAGTGATCTTTCCACATCCTCAGCACACTTTCTGTGTCAGTCACCAGATTACCTTCTTTATCTCTGCAGGAGAATGTGCCCGTACCAAAGCCTTGGGTTTGATGTTTAACTCTTTGGTAAAATTTTCGGACATCATTTTGACTCCTGTACATCTCGATTCGCTCACACTCCCGCCTTTCCATTTCTCTCTTCTTCTTTCGGAAAAGGCGTATCTCCTCTCTCCTTTTCTCCCGATACCTCTCCTTTGCATTACGTGTTGCTACTGACTGCAACGTTGCCATATATGCAACATTTTTTGCTTCAGTAGCATTACGGCACTCCTGGTCATACCATGGGTTCCTTTGGGGAGGCCTCTGGTACCCAAGCACGGATTTTGCTGCATTTTCCATGGAGCGGGCAATGATTTGCCATTGTGCTGTTACATTATCGGGACGAGGAGAGCTTTCTTCTAGCAGTTGGGTCAGTCGAGTGGAGTATGCCGTAGCTGTCTGTTGTGTCTGCAGCTTTCCGACGTCTAGCTTCCTTGCTGTGTCAGTTCGTACGTTTCTCGCTACACTTAGACGGGTGCGAACCTTTGCTGCTACAAGGTAGTGATCCGAATCTATGTTGGCTCCTCGGATCGTTCGTGTTTAATAACTAATGTAAATGTGAAACTTAATAAAAGTATTTTTTATGGACAAGGCCATAAAACTTTAATATGTTGCATATTTTGAATAGAGTAGCAAGTGCATTTCTGTATATTTTGCTAGAGTAGAGTAAAAATGTAATCTACCAGTTGGAAAATTCTATAATGCATTTACACTAGACTGTATAACTGAATTATGCGATACCCTGTACATAATCTAAGAAAAAAGTTAGAAAAACGAAAGTTTTAATGGACAATTTCTTGTAACATCACCGAGACAACTCGCCTAACATTGCTTAGGAATATGTATTCTCACAAAATCATCAAACAGCAAAAGAAGTAATCCGATTAAATTGCATTTGTAATTTGCAAGTATTTTGTTCATTTGCAATTACATTATGTTCAAGTAGCAGATTCGAGTTCATTTGAAAGGGGTTTCCATTATCCATAACAAAAGTTACTTATAACGAAAACAAGTAAATGTTGGCAATAGTAGTAAATATCAGTGTTATTATCGTATTTTTCTAATAATTTTTTTTCTTTTTCAAGCTTCAAGTGCATCTAAAGTACTAACCCGATTTCGCATACAACTGTTTTCTAGCAATTTATCAATTGTAGTTGTAGTACTTGTTCGGTAAACAAAGAACAATTTTAGTTTAGTTGATTATAATTAGTTCGAAGAAATACAGAATATGCATGTATAGATAATCGGTTTTTGTGGTTGGCATCATTAAAAACTTATTTCCTCACATTTCACTAGAAGAATAAGATTCGTAATATTGAATAATGTTAAGTTAGTACAGAAATCTTCTTCCCAAGCGAGTACGGAAATCTACACGCTCCCATTTGGCTGATTTTTATATTTTATTAAGAATTTTCGAGTGACTGCTTGTGCAGCCGTGTTATGTTGTAGCTATAATTCTATTAAATTGATATAAATAAATTGCAAGTATATTTTAAAATAACAATAACTTCTTATTACTAACAAAATATGATTTTTCTAATAAGTTATACTGAAAAAGAAAATAGTAAAATTAAATTGCTTAATTTTAAACTATCATCAACTGCCTTCTGATGTGAATATCATTAATGGTGACAACGAACATGATAATGATGATGTTTACTAGCTAAAACCATAAAATTTTGTGGTTTTTGGGAAATAACTTCATGTGTATGTGTTTCTTGAACTTTTAGCATGAATGTAAATGTTTATACCCAGCTAGCATAGGATGTTTGTTAGATGATTGTGTTTAATATACGTCTCTTAAAAGAATCTTCTGATGATCATCTGATGAGTAACAATAACAAAAACATCAACTTTTTTTTCTTGATTATTACTTTTTTACACATTTTCTGACAAGCCCGTTTTTTAATTTAAAAAATGCGGTCGTGATTCCCAGTAGGTTCTTTCACGATTGAAAATGCTAGCTGGGTATGTACAATGTACATATCGTTCCTTTATTGCAACGTTGTTATCTCAAAAAACATTATTTCTGAGTTAGGTTAGGTTAGGTTGCACAGGCTGCCAGTTGCAAGCAACCGGCCCACTTGGGGCCATAAAATAAGTCTCTTTGTGATATCTGATGTGGGCAGTGGAAAAGATATTCCCTTCTATACTTAATTGTGGACGGTGGTGGGCCAGCCTGTTTTTCGAATAAACTGTTTTTTTATTTTCAGATTGCATTCCGTAGGGTCTGCGAGTTCGGGTAAAATCGAGTTACCGAGAAACATGGCTCTGTGAAAGGACAGAGCTGGACATTGACAGAGGAGGTGCTTAACAGTTCATTCGTCCTCCTCTATAGAGGTCGTAGTAAGGGAGATTCATTCTTCTTGGGTGGGCACCTATGAAACCGTGCCCTGTTAGGATTGCCACGAGTAAACGCAACTGATGTCGAGGATCCCAGTTATGATGGCAGATTCAGTTTGATCATTTTGGGGCCACATTTTTTTATTTTTGAATTCAGTACCCATGTTCTGTAACTCCCGCGTCGAGAAACTTTTCGATTTAAATGTCTGAAATTAAACAAAAATGCCATAAAATAATACAAAAAGCTGTTTTTCTCATTAAACTGTGTCTGATTTTTTTTGGCGAGTAATGGCTGTCACGTAAGTAAGGTACTCTCCAATTTACAGAAAAAGTGTGTCTATAAAATTTTTGCGAGAAAAGCTGCCGCTTTCAACTTTCAAATATACTCGCAAACAAAAACGCGGTGAGATAAAATTGTAATAATACAAAACATATTCAAAATTAAAAATGTAATGAATAATGATACGGCAAATGTTCTTAAATGATTTATTCATTGTTAAATTATTTTATAATTTTAGATAAATATGCGAATTTCTAAGCATATTTTGTAAACAACAAACATTAAAGTAGCACCACACATATTTAGTACAGCCGACGGTTGTTTTTTCGCCGCCGTCGTTGAAATTTTTTTAATGTGAGTAGATTTTGGTCGCCGTCACCAATATTGGTGATTAGCTTTCTCAACGTATAAAATTTCACTTCAGCTTGTATATAATGAAATTTGTAACGTAACGTAACGAGGTAAGCTATTTTGACATGAGTTACAGACACACTTTTTTCTCACTTTTCGAGAAACAATGGAATATTTTGTTTCACATCTTTTCGACGCGAGAAAATCTCGCCAAAGTTACAAAATATTTTGTGTAAAATTTATTTTTTACAAATATCTTGTTTACTCGCCTCTTAAGGGTAGAATACTTTTTTATTTATCCATTGATGTGTGTTTAAATTAAAAATTTTAAATTTGTTTTCTGACGAACGAGTTTTTTTTGAGATATGACTACGTTGTAATAAAGGAGTAATATGTATCCTTATGAAGCAACAACAAAGAGTTGATTTTACCTCATTCCAAGATTTTAAAATATTGGACCAACGCTGCGATAAAAGAAGTTATGACTACATTACTGTAGCATTTAGCAAAGCGAACAGTCTTGTTACCCAAAGTGCCCTTAATAATTGTTTTTGAGGGGATGTGTATAAAAAGCTTAAATTCAATTAGAATCTCTAAGCCACAAATAATTATTTTTTGTGTGTGTTTAGAGTACTCTCGCAAACTCTTCTTGTGGCACCATCAAACAATATATATTTGAGTATACTATCTATGATTTTGTGTGACAACTGGATTGCATTCAAGATTGAGTGCATATTTCCAAGTTGCTTTAATGGGAGGATGTAGGAAATAAGGTTTGCAAAAGTATATTTTGTTGTTTTAAGTTTAGTTCTTAATATTTAGTGTATAGAATTATGTTAAGAAACTTATTCGGTATATATGGTGCACACATATGGTAACGAATAATAACTATTATATGGCTAATTTAAGCTTAATTGTTGAATACTATTTATTGATCATTTTGTACTTAACTGATGTTCACATCAATGTGATCAAATTATAGCCAAAAGAAATAAGAATTCGAAAATCTTCTATTATTGAATTAAATGCCTTGGGGTTTTTTAACATGCATTAAATCCTTTAAGATTGTCTGCAGAAATACTAAGAGTCTTGACAGAAACCAAGCCTGCAAGCGCTGCGATGTGAAGTATTAATTTAAAAAAGCAAAAAGGCGATGAAGCAATTTATTGCCTAATTTTTGCTATGTGAACACTTTACAGCTGAGTTAATTTTGTTTCTAGGGTCATCATAAAACCGTTAAAATCTGCCAGCTTATGTTAAAGAAATAAATTTAAAACAATATTTATTTGCAAACAAATGATATATTAAGGGCCAAGTCTCGAAAAATAACACAATTAGAAGAAAAACTACCAAAATTTCAAAAACATTTCAATAATCTAAAGCAAGATTTAAACTGTGAATGGTATTCAGCAAATTTTTTTTCAACAATAACGTTTAAAACGACAGAAAAATGGTTTCATTGTTAATTTTAATTTCAAAACTTTAAGTTTAAAAATTTATAAACAAGAAAATGTATGGAAAATGGAAAATAAACAATAGACATCATACATTTTGGATTGGCTCATTAACACTATTTTTAGAAAAAAATTTCAAAATATATTTTTTATTATGTGTATTTGTTTTCTTTTTTATTTTGACATATTTAATGTGTGCGAAGATAAAATCGTATTTAACTAGCAGAGACACAAACCAAATATTCTCCATAAAATTTGCTAAAAAATCAATTTATTTAACCAATTTTTGTAGTTTCTGCCAACATATATCCCATATCTTATTATTGTAATATCATTAAGTACCTAATGGAGAATTTTTACTGCAATTTTTTTTGCAAGGACATGGTGCCAATTCCTCGATTTCTCTTCCTTAATCAAATTTGCGTCTACTGTTAAGTGTTTTACAGAGCTAAGTTAAAAATTTGGTTCGTGTCTCAGCTAGTTAAGTAGTTAAAAATGTCAACAGATTGAATTTCTTAACAACATCGAGTAACATAATTGAGGTATTATTATCACAAGCAATAAAATATGCTGGTAAAATAACGTTAACAACTATTGTTAAATGTTACAGATATAAATAAAGTTTTTTGTGCCAGCAGAGTCACAAGATTTTTTTGTAGTTTTTTTACATTTAAATAAAGGATATGTTTACATAAGCAAATTGTTTGCAGTTTTGCATTCCTGCCCCGCAAAAACTTCTGCTGCCCGAAGGCAAGCTTGTGAGTGAGTGCTGTTTATTGCTAATATACCGCCCTCTTCGAAATATTATTTCAGAATGTATGATTTCTGTTCACGATGTTTGGCTTGGAAAATTTATTTCTTTGATGGAAAACCGCAAAGCATGGAAAATTCGATAAAATAATACACTTACTCTAGTTTTAATTATTACATTATTTAACTTCAATTTTGCTTTCATAAAATTGTTAAACAACAAAAAGATAAATCTTGTTCATAACTTAGAACTTTTTGCCCTCTCTGTCTCACTATCAGCCTCTCCCTCACTCTCCCATTCAATGAACTACTTCACGTTTAAAAATAAATTGTGTATCCTTGAAAGAGTTTCAAAATAGCGGATTTTGGAAATGGACAAATTGTTTACTGTTCACAAGAACTAAAATATATTTTTGCTGGTTTCTTACAATTTCTGATGTTTTAACTGAATTTTTTTCACTTAACTTCCTTAAAAAAAAACTTTTCTGACTTAAATTAATACAGAAGTCACCATTTCATTCATTTTATTTAACTTAATTCTTTTTTAGTTCTACCAGCCACAATTAAAATTAAACTACCAACTGAAGGCTTACAAAATACCAAAAGACAAATTTGTATTCACTGTGGGCCACAAATCTAATCTAACTGCCCAAAACTTTAAATGTTTACAAAATATTCGTTTTAGTTCATTTGGATTGAGTCCACACGAGAGTTTTGAAAATTTTCCTACTCCATGCACTTAAAAATATTGTAAGTTTCTTTCTTATGTTTCAACACCTTCAATTGCAAAAACTTTGAAAATTTAGGCGGTCATAGTTGACAAAAATACAAAATTTTTGGTTCGTCGTGAAGGACCTTCTCGCTCAGAAAGTTTGAAGCTTGTAGAAAAGTGTTGGTTATTGGGACAGTGCTAGCGAAGTGAAGTATCGAACTTGCGCACGTCGCTCAACAACAACTGAGAATATTGCTGTTGTAGCCGGTAGTATTAAGGAAAACCCATTGTACCTCATTTTTTTCGAAAATGGGGCTTCAGTAACTGTTAAAGTGAATGACTTGTCCGCCATCTACCGTTTTTTTTTCAACTAGTGCTTATTTCGTGAATGGTAACACTTAGCTCATGTCTGATTTGACAGATAATTAGTTTTATCAATCCGCTGAACGAATATGGTTGTGTATACGCTTGAAGAAGGCTGGGAAATATTGCCTGCGATCGTCTTACAGAAGATGCCGATTTTTCCAAAAAAAAGCATCTTTTCAGATGAAGCTCATTTTGATCTTGGCGGGTATGTAAACAAGCAAAATTGTCGTATTTGGTGCACAGAAAACCCGCACGCATACATTGAAAAGCCGACGCACCCAAAACGAGTCACTGTTTGGTGCGGATTTTGGTCCAGAGGCATAATTGGGCCATTTTTCTTCGAAAATGGGCAAGGAGTGGCCGTTACAGTTATCGGGCCATGTTGAACGAATTTTTCACAAAAATTGAAGAGGAGGATATTGGAAACATTGGTTTCAACAGGACGGCACTACGTGTCACACAGCCGAAGCTACACTCGATGATTTGTACTTTCAAAAAAAAAAAAGTTATCAGGCGGACCCTATATTTTGTTGTTGGAATTAGAAGATATTGATGTCGATAAAGTTTATTTTCAACAAGCCGGCGCAACTTGTTACACAAGTAACGATTCCATTGATCTTTTGGGTGAAAAGTTCACAATTGGCCACGAAGATCTTGTGAATTATCACGATAGTTATTTTTTTTTGGTTCTACGCAAAATAGAGCTGCAAATGTGAAAATTGGTTATACAAAACTTTATGAAAATATCATGGTCCTTCAAGCGAAGCTTTGACGGCCACTTGGCTGATATTGTTTTTCGTTATTAATGGCATGCCCTCCTCTTTACAATCAAAAACATCCAATGGTTTTGCTTAAAAATACTCGTTTTTTCAAATATCTAAAAGAAACCTCTTATTAGAAGACCCTATCGAGTTATTAGAAACTCTACTAGATATAAAATATAATATATGAAATTTTTACGATTACTATTTTAAAAACCAATTTGATACATGACGTCGGTGTCTAAATTATAAAATATCTAAAAAAAAGTATGGTGACATGAGATGAAATTTCTGCAAGGGTTCTTTTAAATATGAATATATTTCAAGTGAAGTTGAGAGGACAAGATATTTGAGAATTAATCTCATGTCAACTCACTGAAAAAAACATTGTTGTAACCAAGAGTGTATGGTTGCATTAAACATACTATGTATGATTGTTTTAAACGATTTAGACACAACTTCCTTGTAAATAAAAAAAAACGGGTACAGTCATTAGTTAAGTAACGATTTCTGCAAGGCTAGAACTTGCTGCACAGACTCAGCTAGGCATATAGTGTGGAACGACGCTTCGATTACACTTTTCCTTATTAAATAATTTTGGACGCTTCTCTTAGCAAACTAAACAATAAATTTACAAACTTATGAAAGATTGTAATTACAAGCTATTGGAAAAACTATGGTTTTTATGTGGCACTAGGACCACTGTGCTGGTGTATAATAAATATCATTAGAATTTCAGAAATAACAACTAAATTACAAATGCCTTTTAAAACTTGCATTTTAGTTTCGCTTCGTTCTACGCTTTAGTTTCTACGTAGACTGCAATAATGCATTTTAGAATAATTTTAAATGTCCCGTCTTGTGATTTAATTTTCTTTACAACTGAGAAAACTTCTGGTATTTTCCAACAAGAAAAATATATTTATTTAGTTGTTGTATTTGTTCCCCTCTCTCATAAGTTTTCCACTGCTGGTACGAGTTACTAAAAAAAAAAGATTTGTTTAATTGTATTCCTTAAAGAAGCTTTATCGTTAAAAAGTCATTGTTGAATTGTTTTCTGTTCTGAGGTTTTATGAACAAGAAAATTCACTGCACAGAAGGGTAAGGAAATTGTCAACAACACAAATGAATGGCAAAATAAATAATTTTAGAAATGTTTTTAAATTAATTAAATGATGTCAATGTAGAGAAAGTAGCCATTATAAGTTGACTGAATAAAATTAATTTTATTTTTTCTTTATAGAAAATTTTTGGTATTTTTCATGGATTATGTTTCTTCGTGTACTTTTTTTAAACTTTTCTGTTTATTTTTGATAATGTTTTACTTATCTTTTGAGGATTTCCAAGCTGGTAAGAGGTCAAAAAACTCAAATAGTTGGCAAAAAACAAAGAACAAAAATACTTAAGTATTAATCAAACCATAAAAGTTTGTCTTAAGTAAAACAAAAATTAGAAAGAAAAATGGTACATGAGATAAAAACCTACGTGTAACAATGGGTTAATAAATTTAAAGTTAATTAGTGATGGTAAAATTTGAATAAAGATAGTGGTAATGCAGTGTTTACTGTAATAACAAGTAATAATACAAATAACTCTCGTATGCTTTTTCTAGACATTATTTGTATAAATACAAATTTGAAATCAAATTCAACCGAACCACCTAAACAGTGGCGGATACATCGAAACACACATGAACACTGATGATGGGAGTGTAGCGGCTCTCGAAAAACAACGTTGTTTCTGTTCTGCCGTGTAAGTTGAAATTAATTAGTGTTGAAATTTTTCCTTGTTCCTTTGGAATATTGTCTCATGTCCAATTCTTTCTGACTAAAAACGTTACGAACATCAGCCAAAAAATAATAATCACTTTGGTTTAAAAACTATCATGAAATTTATTTGTTAGAGAGCCATGATTTTAATAATATATAATGCAAATGTGATTTCAACAATTGAGCTTTTTTACTAAATACACGAGTTGGCTACAGAATTTTAAGATGGTCCTTATAATTATCCCTTCTTTACTTTCTTTACCTTCGTTACTTGCCTTGTTATCGATATACTGATCATGTCAAAATTTCTTGTTTATTCAATTCAAAATGTTATTTGCCAAACATATTAATGTTTATTTTATTGAAAGGTTTTAAAAGCTTTTTAACTTACAAAAAAAATTAATATTATATTTTCTTATGTAACGTAATTTTTTATAGTAAAATTTTAATTAATAGCAGCTATCGAATTCAATCTTAAATGCAGCAATTTTGTTTATTAAATATTTACACTTTTATGGGAACAGCGCAGCTTAAATAAAATGACAAGCAGTGAAAATGTCCGCGAGCTGACAGCAACACTGAAACAACAAAGAATATGATAAGTATTCACAAAGTTTATTACGAAACAAATGATTGGTTTATTTGGAAAGTGAGGCAAGTCAATTCATCAAAAAAGAAAATTAAATTACTTCAGTGATATGAGTTCTTAAATAAACATAAAAATTATATTTAATTTTGGAGTTAAACTTTAAATATTATATTTACTACAAAGCACATTCATAAATTATAATTTAATTTAAAACAAAAAGCCAGTTTACAAATTTAATAACGGGAATGGCTGAGTTGATATTTTCAATCAAGAGACTTGCCTCGCTTTCAAAATAAACGGCTTATTAAAAAAATAGCATATATGATATGAAAGCTATAAAATGTCACTGTTGTTTAATGTTATACCTTCCAAACGTATGGTTTTAAAACGAACCTACACAAATATGCTTCATCAAAGTTGACGGACCGTTGTCTCAAGACTATTCAATTAATTTCGTGTTTCTCAATGTTTATTATAAAAACTAATAATATAATGATAACTTTAATATGAAACCTATTTAAATAAAAATATATTGCATTGGCGACCACTATCAATTATAGCGTATCATTAACTTTTGGTTGAATACATATATGCGTTGACAAATGCATCCAGCTGTCCAAAGTTAACATGTTGGCTGCCCCATATAAAAAAAGTCATAAGAAGAATAATATTAAAGTTTCATGGTGATTGTTTCCGTTGTTTTGTGCGGTTTTTTGCAAACACTAATTTACCTATCCCGTTCGGATTATTTTATGACAAAAACAATCAAGATTCTGATGAGGAGGACCTAGATTTTGAAGGAAGAGGTTCAAGTTCAGAGTCTAGTGAAATGGATTGCGTATTATTAGAGGATGAGTATGTTGAACTCAATATTGGCATCGATATCCATATTCTATCCAACAAATGGACTCCTGCCACTGGTCGGACACTCAAGGTATTCCATCTTCAAGATCATATATCTGAAACTAGAATAGACGAAATAAATAATAGATGCCTAAGACCAATTGATTTTTTTCCATATGATAGTAGCGGATGAGGTGCACGATTTAAATGTGTACCAAATAAATTTGAATGTCCAACAATTTATAGCCAATTTGCCAACAACTCGGGGATCCCGAGTAAAGAGATGGACCCACACAAATACATTAATCAAAAAAAAGAGTTAAATAAAATTATAAAAAAAATTATCAAAGTAAAAGTGTCGACTTATTTTGGAACAAAGAAAGCCAAAGCATAAAAATTTCGTATTTTACCAAGGTACCACTCAAAGAAAATTTCATCTTCAGGCCTAATAATATTAAATAACAAAAAGTATGCTTAAGTACCACAGCGGCTTCTTCTAAAAAAACGTGTTAAATCTTAATTAATAAAAGTACTTGAACCCAAAAAAATTAAAATTATTAAAAATACTCGTAAGTTTTTGTAGCGATAAAATTTGTTTAATTTAACATTTTCACAGTATTTAAAATAAAATGCATTCAGCAGTTTATTGTCTCACTACATCAACGAAAAAGTGATTAAATGGTTAAACATTTTCATTCGACTTATTTAAACATTTGCGTTTGTGCTCTTGTGGCAACAAAAGAAATATGTATGTGCGTAGTGGTGAAACAATGATACTACAAATTACTCTTATGTAAATATATTTATGAGCATTTGTATGTTTGCAATTTGGGAAAGGATGCTTACAAATAGCAGCATAGTTAATTTTGAATTTTTGGCTGTTCTTTCGTTTTGCAGTGCATTATTTAGTGCAGTGCAAAACCGTACAATAAATTAAAATTTTCATTGTGCAGTTTTATAGCCTCAAACAAAATAAATATTTATTAAGTGGCAAATGCAATTGTAAAATATTAGAAAGCAATTGCAAATGGTGGAAGCTGTTGTAGTAGTCAATTAAGAATGAAATCATTTTAAAATTTAAACTATTTTGCCTGATGAGTTGTCTCGAACACAATTGAAATGCACATAACAACCACGTTACCCTTCTGGATCTGTTGAAATGAATTTTTAAGAAAATATTTAATGTGATATAGTTAAACTAACATTTTTTTAAGAAAGATACATTTTTCTTTGTCTTTGTTACAGGTTTTGTCTAAAAAAAATTTTTTATATTTTTCATATTTCTCTTTTGCTGATGACATTGGTATCTAACATGGATTGCATATATGTTTTCAATATATGTTACCCGTAACGCAGAGCCTTTAGCAAATGTGTAGTGTATAATAAAAATATTTTTGGCAGATGGTAAAAAGTATATAGAATTTTTGTTTCATATTATTTGAGTATCAAAAGGATTCAACACATGCCAAACACACATGCAATTTAATACAAACATATTTGTATGTGAGCAGTGTAAAGTGTGCTTACAAAAATGCAATCAAAAGTATGCACTTAAAATTGTAAAAAATATGCAACTGGAACTTATGAGATGCGTAGAAAAGAGCTGCTATTTACAAAAGGACGCATATTAATTTTATTACGATATTTGAAGTTTATTTTTAAAGAAGCTTTAAATTGTGGCGATAGTTTTTTGTATTAAAAATACATTTTATAACGATAATAGATCTATTTTCGCACTGAAAAGTAGATTACTAAAATTTTAGATAGCAGGTCCAGAAAAGTCGTTTAAGCCATCCAAAAAGTGTTATGGTTATTTTTTCTTTCTTCAAAACAGTTTCTGTTTTTTAATAGTTTTGGATTTCTTTTTACTTTTACATCCTTTTGCATGTGACTCTTGTTTGGCTTAACAAAATTTAATGTAACATACATGTGTATGGCATTTTCAAAATAAGAGTATGATTTAATAATAACCAAAAAGAAACATTTGTAAATTGGAAAATGTTATTTGAGTGAGAAAAAAAGTGGAATTTAAAAAGAAATTTTTTCTAAAAAAAATTTCTAGTCGAGGACTCATTTGTTTGTAAAATAATAAGTTTTTCGTAACAAGATGAACATTTTACAATTTAAAAGTTATTAACCTTGTCAAGCAAATTGATATAGACTTTTCACGTACATATGTATGTTTTCTGTTGCTCTGCCATAAGAAGTTTATTGTTGATTTTTATAAAAGAGTGTGACACATTTTATACATTGAAAATACACTTTAGGTTTTGTTGAGTTTTATATAAATTTCAAATAATTTACCATACTGAGATATTGGTGAAGTAGATTCTAAATCAATACCAGCTAGCATTTTCGATCGCTCAAGAATCCATATGAGTGGTCTACGATGCGCCTAATAGAATAGTGTAAGACTCTTTTCGATTTTGAAGTAACATAATATATGGCAGTCTTTATCCAAGATTCCGACCTAGTGGTACAATTCTTTGGGGGATTGATCACATAGAATGTATTAAATTAATACGAGAGGGAACATGGAAATTAATTAAGACAATAAGTTTATTTGGAAAAATACTACATGCTAGTATGTATCTAGTCCTACTCCAAGAAAAACGGCTTTGCAATTTGCAACAAAAATTTTAACATTGCAAAATGTAAGTGAATAATATCTGCAATTCTATGCAACATTTTTGTAACATGACACATTTTTGGATAAACAATTTTAATGATCGCATGGCGGACCCCCTTTGAAGCTGCCTTAGTTATCAAAATTAATTTTTGTTAAAAAGAGTTGCTAATTTGCGTAATATGCAAATTTATGCAAGTTATATCCAAAATGATTTTTTTGGGAAAAATTTTAAAAATATGCAAATGCATATTTTTCATGCAAAAATAATAAAAAAAAACTTTCCTGTGTTATTACATATTCTCCTTAGCAATAAAGTATATATTTTCCTTGTAGGTCATGGCGCATATGATGAAAAGTTCTTCGATTAATGTACAGCTTATGGCATTTATAGCTTTAGATCTGAACGGAAGTAGTTCTCCTTAGAAATTCATATTTCAGGGAGTAGTGCACTTGGTAGTAAACTTGGAAAAGTCACTGTATTCAATTCAACAAAGTAGTGTCAACAAATTAAAAAATTGTAAGAAAATCAAACCTTTATCTAATTTCAAAGATTTTATTTTTATTAACCTAATAAAAACTTTCTGTCAAATAATTACGTTTTCCTAGAATTTTTGGCTTTTTTCGCTGTATAATTTTTTTGTAGCTTTTTTATTATATTTAATCGAGAATAGTATTCTCGATTTCTTATGATTTTTTAAGGCTTTTGCCTTAAATTGGTGTAAATTGATTTTTTGTGTAATCTGGTGAGGTTAACGGTAGAGTAGAAAACCATCAGTCTAAGCGTTGTTGAATTGAATTACTCAGTTTTATCAGGCCTGCCAAAAGCATTTAGCACTTTGTCTTCGTTATTTTTTATATTGAAAGTGATTATTCGGCTCAAGTTTAAATTTGAGTTTACCCAATTCTTTTTATTATAAAAAATATAAGTTCGACTAAGTAAGTAACAAACATTAATTAGTTATATGTTTACAATTTTGTTGAAATTTGTTTTTTCTCACAAGTTTTTTATTAGTTATTGATAAAAAGTCTTATAATGATATTTAATGTTTTCCACATTTTCCCTCAATCTTATTTATTTCTTGTGTAAATTTTTAATTGCAGTTAGTATTCATATTATACAATTAAATTTCTCTTCATGTATATTTAGATAAGTAAAACGCACATGTTTCTGTTTTTGTTGTTGGGAAGAAATTGAAAACTGCATTTTCCAGTCAAACCAAAATGACCACAAGCACTAAAGTTTTAATTTATATTAGCAGTCATAACGACTTAAGATGTTTGTGTTTTATATTTAGTAAACATTATAATATTAGTTTTGAAAGTTCTTTGCAATATAAACGCTAAACATACGACCGCAGCAGAGGAATCTTAAAAGTTTAAGATTTTAAACCATAAATCATAATCTTGTAGTCAGCAATTATTAGGGAAAACATATTTATTTGATTATATTTTAAACAAAAATTTTTTAAACGGCTGAATTCCATAAACTCACTTAAATCGCTTAGTTATATCTCCATAAAATAAAACTTTCCAAAATGCAATTAAGGTTTCATAGTGTTAGCGAGTAAAGATATTGCAGTTTACTTTAATATATATTTATGAAATTTTTTATCTATAAAAAAGATATTAACAAACACTTTTGCCTTAGTAACTTTAATTATTGTTTTTATTTGAGTTATTGCTTTATTGCTTTAAAGGAGCACTATTTACATAGATTTCATAATATAAAAAATCAATGTTTAAACATTTTATAAAATATCTTTTTATTCATAATAACACAAACGCTTATTTTATTAAATTAAAATTTAAACTCAATTGAGGGTACATAATTAATTTGCTTTAAAGTTGTGGTACGGTTAAATCTTTAAAATTATTATAAATAATTAATTTTAAATTCAACAAGTTGTGAATTAAAATATTAACTGGTATTAATAATTTTAACATAATTGCTAAAATTCGAATGGCAGAAAAATCCCTTTTCAAATTATAAGCACAATCGAAACTAATTAATTTTTAATACTGGTATTTAAATATTTCTAAAAGTGGTCTTACTTAACATTACAAGCTTCAGCATTTGTAGGAGGGACCAAAGATAATATGATGGAAATCATAATACGTATATTTTCTTTAAATATAATTTAATATATTAAAACTTTTTCAATAAAAATGAAATTAATGTTTATTATATACAGAAAATTCATTTTGTAGAATGAGCTTGTTTATTTCAAATTTTAGTTTTTTCCTTGTTTATCTTTTAATATATTTATAAAATCTTTCAATAACCCTCGTACATTACTGAAATAATGCCGGTTGTAAATAACAAACGGTAGCAATAAGTATTATCATTGTAAGGCTTAATTTGCTAGTCTTATGGTTCTTTGTTTCTTTATGATACGATTCATTGAATTATAAACGGCTCATTTCATGTCTTTATGTTGTACGGAAAGCTTCATGCACCCGTACAATAAAGCAAACATTGTACGTGTAACTTTGCCGGAGGTCTCTTTTTATTCATGATTTCTTCTTCCTTTAAAATTTGCTTATAAATCCTGTATACATGTTGTTCAAGCAGCATGTTTAAAGGAGTAAAAACTAAACTTAAAACAAATGGGGCAAAAAATAAATTGCAATTAAAATCATTTTATTTTTATTTTAAACCGAATGTAAGTGATGGCAAATCAAAATAATAAATCTAACTAAAGATTTAAAATAGTTTTCATATATTTAAGCAATATCTAAGTACCAGATTTAATTTATTACTCTAAAAAGTATCTAATTTAATTTCGAAAAAGATTTTGCTCCTTTAAAATTTATCTTAAAAAAATATATATATATTGACTGAAAATTTTGCCTCTAGTTTTTTACAGGACTTTCATATTCATCGCCATTTGACAGGCAGACGGATATGCTGTTTTCAACGTTCAACAATCTTTTTTTTAATAAACAAACAATTTAAAAAGCTGTAGTTTGCCTAAGTAAAAATATGTCGTTTATATTAAAAAAAAATAAAAATAAATCCTTGAAAGTCTGTAGATTTTTTTCTGTGATGAACAGCAACAGCCAAAGCAGACAGCAACATAAAGAAATTTGAAGTTTATGGCTTGTTGAGCTTTCCATTTAATGGTATTGTGATATCTACTTAAGCTACAACTTGCACATACTTATACTTAGTGCTTCTGCACTGCTTAAATCGCTGTATGAATCTTTGTTTTGTTAAAAATATTTTCGAAATTGTTTGCCTTGTTTCTAAAACAGCACTGCACTCGCAAGTTCATTTTTCCTGTTATTGTTGCTGTAGTTTGTGTTCAAGGAAATTTAAAGTTTATCATTATTTATCTTAGGATTATTTTGTTGCTGACCTTGTTTATGATGAATAGCAAGATAAGTTTTACTTGTTAACTTTTTATACCCCGCAGATGGGGAAGAAGTTCGGAGCTATTATGTGTTATTGTTAATGCCTTTTAGTAATGAACTATAACACGAAATGATTGTTGGTCTTCGATAAAAATTTTTAATTTCTGTTAACAGTTTCGATAGCTGTGTCAGGTGTTTATAATTTCTGTTTAACCTTGGCTTCACATACGATGAAGTCTATATTTAAAAAAAATATATAAATAAATAAATAAGCTTGGAAAATTTTTCAACAAGAGTTTTGCCATTTTTCAGCGGCAGTCATTGAAAATAGACCAACAAATAATTTTTGAGAAAAAGAAGTATTAAATTTTAAGTGTTATATGTTACATTTAAGTGACGCTAATACAAACGAAATTGAAATTTTCTAGTTAATAGATGGACTATTAGATAGTGAGAGTGAAATTCTAGTTAATGAGTTGGCCGGCCCACAATCGCTTAACAAAATTGTCTGAGAAGCAAATGTGGAAGATTTTGAGCCTAATGATTTGGAAAATTTAAAAACACTTTAAAGAAATTCAACGTATTGTAATTACCTTGCAATACTTTGCAAGGTAAAAACATAAATTCATAACTCATATTTTAATAATTTTAGCCACTAACGTGACGTACCGGTGATTGCTGTATATTAGAAAAGAAGACCTTATCGAAGCAATCCCATACTTAGGCGTTCAAATTGAGTTTAGGGAAAAACTATTCATGTGGTGTAGAAGAGAAGTAATTAAAATATTTATTCTTTTGAAAACTATGTAGATAATTATGATATAGATTTTTTTGCAGTTTGGATTCGACGATGAAACAATGTCAAATCCGACAAAAGTCCAGAACTGGGTGAATAGAGACTTCTCAAATGTCCCTTCACTATCTTCATCAGGTTCTTTATTCAGACGAATTTTAAATATGGTTTGTAATATTATAATGTGTTTTAAATATTTACTAAAATATATTTTATTGATTTTTAAAGGATTTACTAGATACTCTCCCCACCTAATGAATAGGACCGCCCCTTTGTATTTCTTACAACTGCAATTCTCTCCGATATTTGCAATCAGTTATCGGTGGTTTGTTTTGTGTTTCTTTTTACCGTTATAATATTATTTCATATTTTTTTGGCGCCACTTTATTAGGGCCACCTATTAAAATTTTTTTTTAAATATTTTTAAGAAAAATGGGTCGAGGAAAAGCATTAACAGAAGCTAAAAAAAATTAAATCAAAATTTATAAGGAATCTGGGCAATCGATATACAAAATTGCTGAACTAATCAAAAGAATCTGAAATGTGGTATCTAAATTTTTACGGAATGAGTTAAGCTATTGTCAAAATATGAAAGGCCGTACTGATAGTGTACTTTCGGCAACTGATAAACATGCTATTCTCAGAGTAGCATCAAATTCTCACGACTCGTCGGCACAAATTAAAGCTAAAACTGATGTTTCGGCAAGCTTAAGAACAGTGCATCGTGTTATATCGAAGGCTTACCATCACTTAACGATGCTCGCAAAAATATGCGCTTGGATTTTTGTAGAACTCACATGACGTGGAAAGACTACTGGCACCGTGTCGTTTTTTTCAGATGAAAAAAAATCAATTTTGAAAGACCTGACGGTTTCAATTATTACTTTCACGATCTCCGAAAAGAGGAACATCAATTGATTCGTTTACATAACATAGTGGGTGGGTCTATGGTGTGGGGGGCCATATCCTATTATGACAAAGATCCAAAGGCCAATCCTGGTAAGATTTTTATAAAGACTGCAACATACTGACAGATCATAAACGCGACGATATTATAAACATTAAAAAAGAAGAGATTGAATCAATAAAATTTTTATTTTCGTTTATCAAAATAACGAATTATATGTTTAATGTTGAGTCAGTTTTTAAATCCTTTCCAGTCTTATGAATTAATTAAAGAAATTGATGAAATTTATTTTTTAAATATGAAATATTTTAATATTTCATTCATATTTTATAAACAATGCAAAAACTTATATCCGACCAAAAACTTTTTATAACTTTTTATTATTATAATTATTTCCCATTTTTATTATATCCTATTTTTCAATCAATCAATCAATTGCAAGTTTGTATGGATCTCCATTAAGGAAACGGTATTTCATACTTATAACTGGGAGTTATTTGTTTATCATATGCAGTTTCAATGTATTGTTTGAATTATTTTGTTTAATATATTCCTAAAACTATTTATTAAATTGTGTTGACAGTTTAATAAAGTGTAAAATATTAGCATTAATTTTAAAGTAGTTAGACAAACAAGGACACTGCAATGCAGCACTTCATTTAACAAAGCTAAAACTAACTGCAATACTGAATATATTTATATCAACTTGACGAACAACAACAACAAAAAATATCACTGTTACTTGCTACAGCTCATCAATGACGTTGGTAACAATCATAAGCATCATCGATGCGACGGCATCAATCATTTTGAAAAACGTCAGCTCAATCGTGTCAATAATCCTGATATCTTTGTCCTCATTGTCGTCATGGCAGCACATTAGAAAATGTTTAGCACTTACAGACAAACTCATAGTTGTTTTTCTTGAGCCCTAGACGAAGTAACAATATTATAATGCGACACAAGCAGTTGCAACATGAAAAATAACCGAATTGATTAAAAATTGCTGCAGCAGAGGATTAAATAAATTGTATTAGGGAAAATCCAGCAAGACCTGAAGTACGCACAGTATCGTTATTTGGATATCAATTTCTAAAATTAGCGTTGTTTAAAATTACTTAAGTCCATAGATAAAATAAATTTATATTTGTACATACAAATATATAACATATGTCCATATGTTTCGATATATATATATATATATATATATATATATATATGTGTGTTTATACAATACTGAAGTAAGTTTTCTCAATAAGTATAGTTCGATTATGACCATGTTGAACAACTTTTAGCCAAGCAGTTAAAAATCTAACTGCACAGCTTCGCAGAGTAGGAGAATAGCTATTGATTAAATATTTTAAAGATTTTTTTCAACAAGATAATTTAAAAACTACAACTCCATCTCATGTATAAATTGATATTTTTCTGAAATTCACCTTATTGGCAACTTTATGAAAGATAACTGATAAATGGCCTTGTTACTAATAAATAATCATATTAAAATAAATAATCTGTCATCACGTGGGAATTTTAACAATATATATGAAACTATCATTGAAAAATGAAACACTATTGGAATTATATTTTTAAGAAGAATATAGGTTAGGTAAGGTTAAGTTGATATGTTGCTGGTGAAGTAATTGAAATTATGAGTAAAAGTAATTAAATTAAAAGTAATTACACAGTACAACACATGATTTTAAAAATTGCACTTGAAAGTAGCCCCAAAAATAAGAACTTCCATTCGTATTGTTAAGTTGACTGCATTAATAATTTAATAATACGAATTTTTTTTCGAGGTAGATTTTTATGACCTTTTCTAAATTTTAAGGCGATTATATCTCAGTGTACCGTACGTATGAGTATACTTGTTATTTTCCATATTGAAATGTTCAATGTTCTTCTGGTTTTCAAATGTAATTATTAATTATTAATGCAACCAACTTTATAAAACGAATGATGCTTCTTTCACATGCAATTCTCCAAATTGAGTCCCAAATTAATGAGCTGAAAAGTGATTTCCTGCGTTATGTTCCCTTTGTGTTAACCTGAGAAAAGAATTTAAAAAACTTTTGTTTGTTGAGGGTTTTTAGCTAGTCTATATACATGCATTTCATTGGTGCTTAAGCCAAATCATCAGTAGACCTTAAACCTAATGAAATGCATGTATATAGACTAGCTAAAAACCCTCAACAAACAAAAGTTTTTTTAAATCTTTGAAAAAAGATATCGAGGCAATCTCGATTAATATAAATTTCATAATTACCTGAGAAAAGAAGGTAAAACAAGACATAAAAATGTGATTGAAGTGGCATAGAGGAGTGTAGAGCCGGGAAATCAAAAATTATTAAATAGATAAATAGATAGATGTAAGAGGGATCGTATAAGGGTATGAAGGAACTTACGGTTTTGAGTTTCATGCTCGACAGCTCAAAAAAGGTACTAAAGTATTTTTTGTCTAGGAAACGAAGGCGTTGATACTCCATAGACATAGGAAGAGTAAATGAGTTTATTTTCTTCTTCCTCTTTCTCGTCACGAATACTGAAGCAATAGTTGTTGTAAGGGATACCCACTCTTTTAGCATGGATTCCAAAGATGCTGTGCCCTGTGAGTAAACCGCAATTTTTTGTTCTTGAAAACATGAAAAGTTGCTTTGTTCTCACAGTATCGATGTGAAGCCAGAAAGTTCTCGCCATAAGACAGGTCGATTTAGTACACCATCTGATTTGAGCCATCCGCATGAAAGCTATGTCAATGTTTTTCGAGCAGAAAAAGAGTGGAATGCCTCGGAAATTAAGAATGTCGACATCCGCAAGTATGGTCCCATTTTTTGCCAGATCATCAGCCATTATATTGCCGGAATTGGTCTCATGACCCTTCAACCAACTTACGGCGACTATTGAATAACGCACTCATTTAAGGTTGTGCTACATTGAAGAAGAATCTGGTTTGTATATGATTTTTACTCTACAATAATAATGAAATTTCCGCCTTGAATGTGTGGTTTAATATCGGATTAATACGCAGCATTCTAAAATTAAGAGGCAGAGATTTTCATTCGCAAAAGTTAATACGATAAGATAGACACGCGAATAATTTTTTTTAACGAGCGAACGAATTTTATGCCTGCAAACCAGTAGGTGTGTTACCTTCTCTGGGAAAGGGATAGTAAGAGTCGGCAGGTGGCGGAAGTGAGAAGGTTACAACTCTGGTATAGGGCGTTATGTTAATTTTTGGTCAGTGTTGTGGCGCCTCTGCCGTTAAGTAAGCGACTTAACTTAGTTTAAACTGTGTAGACATTCTTTTTAATAATTTTACTTCGCCGGCGATTTCGCTACAATACTGGCGATAGAGGCCGCTATGACGTACGCTAGAATACGCCAGTATCAATTTCTGCCGGTACTGTTGAGTGACCAGTGCTATGCCTTTGTCCAGCAACAACAAATACAATGGTATACTAATGCGCATCTGAATAATGCTGGATGTTATGAATTTGCTGAACCCAAGTTCTTAGTCATTATTTGCTTTGTAGTCAACGCTCTAACCACTTCAGCCAACAGGACAGAAATTAGACCAAATCGCAATAAGTTTGCATCCGAAACTCATTTTTCTGAGAAAGAAATATGCAGGATTTTAAATATAAAACATATAATAAAAATAACCGAAATTGATGAAACTTATAAACCTGAATTGAATTAATTAATGTGATTATTTTTCGAACAATTTTGTTGTTAGTTGTTTTTTTTAATCCAAAGTGATTATTATTTTGGCTAAAGTTCGTAACATTTTTAGTCAGAAAGAATTGGACATGAGACAATATTCCAAAGCAACAAGGGAAATTTTAACACCAATTAATTTTCAACTTACACGGCAGAACAGAAACAACGTTGTTTTTCGGGAGCCGCTACACTCCCATCATCAGTGTTCATGTGTGTTTCCATGTATCCGCCACTGTTTAGGTGGCTCGGTTGAATGTGATTTCAAATTTGTATTTATACAAATAATGTCTAGAAAAAGCAAACGAGAGTTCTTTATACTATTAGTTGTTTTTACAGTAAACACTGATTTATTACGATCAATATTCAAATTTTACCATCACTAATTGAATTGAATTAATTTTGGTATTACTATTTGTTAAATAATACAGTTAAATAGTTGATATTTCTATCCGCTAGTTGCCACAGTAATAAGTGGTAAAATCGAATAAAGAATGCTGATGAGATGCTGTAGCGATCTGATATCATTACTAATGAGTTCTTCCAGTCTTATGAATAAATGCTTCAACATTACTTTCTTAATAAAAATAATTTGAAGTTACAAAAAAAAAATTTTTAAACTAAGAAGAAATTGGAAAAATCAGGTTTGTACTTGAGCCAAGCGATACCATTCAAACTAATGCCGTTCTCTTTTCTAAAAAAATGTAACATTCCTTTTAGTTTTTATAAAAAAATAGCTATTTATAGTATTCATAAGACAAAAATGTTGCCTCTTCAGTGATGATACAATAATTTATAATAAACTCACTGTTTCAAAAAATTATTAGATAGCAAATTTTCAATAAAAAGGGCAAAAAATTTAGTACTTAAAAAATTCCATAATATTAATAAAAGGCACAAAGGAACACACATCTTTGGCTAAAATATTAAATCGAGAGTAAATGATTTTAGAATTTTTAGAAAAAACGATAATTTTTATTCCGAAAGAGAGAGGTGGACAAATCAACATGAATTTCACATTACTGAAACTGCGTTCCAATCTGGAATATATCACTTGTAAATTAAAAGTGATATTTTAAAATCTTGAAAAAACAGTGAAAAGATGTATAACTCAAATTGGCTAAGAAAACAAAATGATCAGACGCATACATACAACGGACATTGAATCGAAAATATAGAAAAATAACAAACAAACAAAAAGCAAGTCCATGCAAAAACAAATTTAAATCGGTTTATTGCTTGGGGCCTTTCTAATGTTAGAAACATTAAAAAAATTCACGAATTGCTGAATTCCTTGTTTTTTAATTGTTTTAAAATAAAGAGCGTTATGATAATCTTTTTAATATTTCACTGATAGATTATCAAGAAAATAAAACTGAATTTTTTGATTTCTTATAGATTTTTTTCCCTGTCCTTTAAGAAAAATTTCACAACGAAAACTAAATAACTAATGGTGAAATTTTTGTGAATTACATTTAATATTACATGTCAATAAACGTTATCTAGGCAAACCAAAATTATATGGCGAAAAAGATTATTATCTATTTCAAACAATATTGTTTCGAAATAAATTTATTGTTTATTTGTTTTTATCGACTAAAATTATTTCACAATATTTTATTAATTTCGCTTAAGTTGTGGTATTTGGTAGCCTGCTGATTAATAATTTGTTATTATAAAATAACATTTAAAAAGCTTGCATTAAGAAAGAGTTGCAGTCAGTAAACAGAACTATTATAAATGAATTAATGAAGAATTGTGTATAAAGTGATCAAGTAAAGGTTTGAAAAGGAAACCACAGCATTTCGAAGCTGTCAATAGAATACAAACATACGCTTTGAAGGATAATTATTTAATAACAACCACAGTAAAGTTGTCTTCGTCATACAAATTATATCACAACTCGAAGCATTTAGCTTAAAACAAAAATTTAATATAAATATTTCGGGATTCTTTCGCTTTATAGGTCACTCTAAAAAAAACTTAATATATTTATTTAATCTACTAGATCTTCATGCCAAGCTTCTCTTTCTTATAAACATGCAGAGGAAGCATGTATGGATTATCAGAGTTCGATGTAACAAGTTAAATGGTGCATTTTGTCCAAATTTTATAAAGAGTTGCATTAAGCATGTTGTCCATCTGCGTATTAAATTCACTTATTTCATTATTAAAAATTCATTTTCCTTATCATTAGTTTTATATTTATAAATAAAAAGATTGTATTTATGCATATTTATCACACGCATTATTTAATTCTCTGTTGTTTTTACATTTTTATTAAATTTATCTTTGTGGTCCTAATTGATTTTTAATAATAAATTGTAAATTCATTAATGAGTAGTAATAATAATCTTAACAATAATGGCATGAAAGTGCGTTAAAGTAATAAAAATATTTTCATAGTATTGAACTTTTTTTTTACAGATAAGCCAATTGTTATTTAAATACTTTTGCATTCACATATTCGTAGATAAACTTATGGCTCTTCAATCCGAATAATGAATATAAGCTAAAATATATTTTAAATTTTTTTATACAAAAACATGGTCGGTTAATGCTGAAGTACAATTCAGATTAAAAAAGCAATATGGATTGATTAAATTAAACAGGGAAATGTAAACTAAATGTACAGTGTTTTTAATAAATAAAATATTTCGTTTATAAGTTATGTTACTGTCCAGCTACTGAAGCAATTTTTTTGTATATTGGTTTTAAAATATGAGTACATATGCCACCATTTAGTCCACATCTAATATATTATATAATATATTATATAAGTAGGCAAAGACAAATTTTAGGATCGCTTTTTCTCATTTATTTGCCAAACCGATTTTATTCATTCATTTACGAAAAGGTAGACATTGTTGAGCTTTATTGTCCCAACTATATATTATTTAAATCGCTTCAGTATTAAAGGAATAAAAGGCTGCTAAAGTTGACACCACTACAAATGCTAAAAATACACACGTACATTCACTTATGTAAGTAGTAGTTCAAGTAAAAACATAAGCAAAACAATGAGAGTGTTTAAGAGTACCTACAAATGAGTTACATAAGTTGAAAAAGTAAAAGAGGTCAGAACTAAAAGAGATGAAAATTATGTATACATGTTCACGACAGTTTTATTAATGTAAATATGGCCTCATTCACAATTGATTAATAAAGTTATTGTGTGCATTAAAACTGGGTTTTCTATATAAAAATCCAACATTAAACCTACCATTAATGTTAAATTACTTGAATATGTTTGATTGCATCGGGCATTGGATATACCAGTTTATATAAATAATTGTGGATAGAAATTCTCTATTTAATTAAGAGATTAGAAGAACAACGCGAAGTAGTGTGTTAATAATTCTATCATGAATAGTAGTGAGACTGTTCGTATTAAAAATTCACTTAAACATATTTTACTTCCTGCTTCCGTAGAACCAGTGCTCAGGGAATGATCTCCATATATACAGTGTGTTGTGTTGGAACTAGTAAAATAGTTTAATGGGAAGGAGGATGGTGAGATTAGTGTTAAAAAACTCGCGTTAAAAATTATAATAAAGATGATGTGATGAGCTCCTGATTGGTTGCTTTTATTAGAAAACATTCTATTGTTGTATTAATAAGACAGTGAAACATTGCATCGGCGCCCAAAAAATCAATAGCGTCGTCGACTATCACCGATGAAGTTTTGCGCCCATTCCTGTATGTGGTCGAGTAACTTCAAAATAGAGTTTGAAGCAACGCCGCATACAAGAAAGTTGTCTTCCATTTTGTTTTACTCTCTTAATAAGCATTTTTAATTAACTTGAGACAACAAAAACTTATAAAGAAATTAGTAGTAGAGGCGGGTCAATATTAACAGTCTGTTGTAGCATAATGTGGCATGAATTCATTATTTTAAAGTCATAATGATAATAAACATAAGAATCTAATATGTCACTAAATAGTAAAACCTAAATTAAAATACACATGGACAGCAGACGTCACCCGACACTTTGTTGTGTGCCGCTGGCTGTTGTTGTTCCAATAGGTGCACTGAATGACGATGCGCATTTTACTCTTCAATTGTGGGAAAATATAGATATTTAAATTAACTTTGAATAAATATATCAGATGACCGTTTATTTTCCATAAGCATTATAATAATATATTAAACCATTCCAATATATATTTTGGCACTAACTAAAATATATGTTCGTCTGGTGAAATAGAAAATAAGTAGAGTATAAGAGTAAAAAGAATTTTGATTGAGAAAATACAAATGCATTCGTTTGAAGTAGTCTAGAACTCCTCGCAAGCACAATTTAGGTAGAATTAGAATTCAAAGATTTTCAAAAAGCTTTTGTTTATTGAGGGGTTTTTATGCCGAATCATCAGTAGACCTTAAAACTTATTTTTGAAAAGTTTCAATACTTAAAAAACCAATGAGAATTTCAATAATTACAAAAGTATAAATAAGTATAGTAGGCAGTAAAACTTAACTTAACTCAAAAATCCCAACAAATAAATTATATTCGATATGAATCTATTTTACTTTCTTTACAACCTGATAAAATAAGAAGTTTGAAACTTTTTAAATATATGATTTAGGGTTTACTGATGATTTGGCATTAGCACCAATGATTATAATCTTATACTTAAGAGCTCCAATAGTGAGCTGTAAGTTATTAAATAAATAATTAAAAGAAATTTTACTGTGAAGGCAGCCCCACTGATTGGGTAAGATCTGTTGAATCTGTTGCTTATTGTAATGCCATTGCTGAGTCATTTCAGATTCCAGTCACTGGACCGTGATATTTTTCTTATGGAAAATTAAACCAAATTGGAATTTATATTTTTTTTTAACTTAAAATTTATTTAGCTTTTGTCGGCGCTTAAGATCTTTAACGTTATGACAATATTCATATTTTTCAGTTGATTTGAGGTTTATTGTGCTCTGACCATTGTTTGCAAAGGCCTCAATATTAATAAAAATAAATGTCATAACACAGTGATATACAAACATAAAAAGAACATTAATTTAATCTCTACACATACAAATATTGCACTTTTGCATTATATTCTTTAATGTATTTATTTCGTATGTCGTATGTGTAATGCTTTGCTTGTATGTGTTTTGGTTAATTTTATTTATTAAAAAAAAGATAACTGAATTACTCATTTTGTAATGAATTATTATTAATAATTTTTTATTTGTTGCAGTGGCTTTTAAGATATACTGTGTTGTTATTTATGTATTCTCATAGTTTCAGTTAATTATTAACTCTATTTGTGTTGCGAAAATTATATATTTTGTACGTGAAAATTTCTTTATAATATAATTGATTTAATTTCTCGTTTTACCCGAATGTCATAAACAAATTCTGAAATAAAATAATTTGAATTACTTTGACTAATTAGAAATTTTATAAAAGGCGATAATAACTTTGCGTTTGGGAATAACTATTCTCTATTGAATAAGTTTGCCACTAGTAAGCAGATGTAAACATTTTGAATGTTTGGCTGTCATAAATTCATTGGGATTCTTATGTCATCGACGAACTTGAGTAACAGTAAAAAATTCATCAGTTTTGAATGATAGTTTTGACTGTCCAGACTATCGATCATGTTCGACATTTAAACCGTCATTCAAGAAAAAAATTGGACACATAAACATGAAAAATACGAAAATTTTATGCACATCATTGCTAAAGGTATGGTCACACTTGAAAACATTTGCCCAAAAAACCTAACCGCTACTTTTGATTAGGGTTAGTGTGATTTAACTTGGTTTTTATAGCACAAAATTTGGTCAATTATGTCACAAAATCCTTTTTTTTTATTTTAATAAATGTGAATTCATATTTAAAAAATATTGGAATTAAAGCAAATACAAATTTAGCTTGTCTGCTGGTCACGTTTTTTTCGGCAAATATTTATCAAGTGTGACCGTACCTTAACAAAAATTTTTTTTAATGAATTAATATAATTTTTTCTTATTATCTAACAACTTTTCGTATTATTTTGTCTTCACATCTCACACGAGTTTGCATTTCATAAAAAAAATTTATAAATTCCTTAAAAAAATATTTTCCGCTTCCCTGTTTTGTAGTTTATGCTACATAAATATCTCTTGACTGACACTTTTTGGTACACACTATCAGTCAAAAACCAATATGTCCGCTGACTGTCACTCAACCACAAATCTTCTTGACTGACGAAATTTGTATTCACACTGTAGATGAAGCCAAAATTTGAGCTTAACTGTCATGTTCGATAGTGCGTACCCCACTTAAGCCTGGTAATGAGTTTTGCATGACTTTCAGGTCTAAATATTCTCATTAATTTCTACTTAAAAACATAATCATGTTGAATTGTGTAAAATATTGTTATTCATTCAAACAAATTGATTTTTTTTTTGTTAAAATACAGCGCGCTAAGTAAATTCAAAGCACTAGAAAAGGGAATGTAAAAAATTTTCTGTACATACATTTTGCTTCGTCTCCAATAGATAATAAATGTCGAAAATTCTGTTAATTCTCGTTTGGAAGTCAATACTAAGAAACGGAAATTTGTTTGAAAAATTTACTCTTCTGAATATTTTTTAAACACATTTCATATGGCAACGTGACATTCAGGCAAAAACAAAAATAGTGACATCAAACAAATGATTAATTTTGTTTATTTTTCAAATAATATTAATATCATCATGGTTTCAAACACATGCACAAATTTAAAAATATGCCAAATTTTCTTCCTTCAAATATTGTAGAATAAAATTCCTTATCAAAATTTTCCTTATTATTTTCCATTATAGCCACAGAATGATGCACAAGTTTCACTTCATTCAGCACAAAATCAATGAACAGCAGCTGCCATAAAAACATTTCGCTTAACAAATATTAATAAACAATATTTTTTAGTTTTATAATTTTGTTACTTGTTTTAATTACCGGCAACAACAGCCCAGTGAACAACAACATCTTTGATTTTCTAAAACAACTTTATTTATAAATGAATAATGTATATTTTTTACAAATATAGGATTTTCTTCTCTATTTTTAAAATAATTATGAACACACCATTGAATATTGTTCATACGCCATCAGTTTCGTCGTCATCATCATCATCATCATCATCACACAGCATGATGTTGTAGTGGCTGGCAGCAATGTTTTTGGTTGCATTTAATACTATTCGAATGCTGCTTGTTATATTTTAACTAACGTTGTACTTACAACGTCATATAACATAGTGTTAGAATATTTGCTGTCATTTGTTGTTGTCTTTACATCCAGTCAACCATTAAGCAAGCTGACACCAACTTTTTGTTGTTCCATATTATACTATATATTTTTTAAGCATTTAATAAAAAACTGTATACAGTTAGCAGGAAAAACAGTTGGTGCTACATGTGAGTCAAACATGTCCTTAAAGCTTCTACTTACTATTCCGATATTCAGTATTTCAAACATATTGAGTACTAGTTGGATTATTAACATATTTAAATAAAGATGAATATCGTTTGTGGAATGTACAATTTCAAAGATCTACGGATTATTGGCTTTACGTTGTTCAGTTGTTTTTGAACACCTTGCAAGATTTTGATTCTTCACATCACTAATTGCTGGCCCAGAAGGTGATTCACGCGTATTTCGTACATTTTTGCTGATGGCATAGTTTTACTTGTCTTATGTCAAGTAGTTACAGCTCGAATCATTGCAACTGTTGAAATAGTGATCTATTGAAAATTGAAATTGTTATTGGAACACTTTTTATATCTTCAAATATACGATGAAATCTACCCTTGTAAAATATTAAAACCTTCTTTGTGTACCACGATGGCAAAATAATAGACATTTCTTTGTATTAATTTTGCTTTCTTATCAAATATATAAATCACAAAAATCAATGTTGTTTCTATTTCAAAAGAAAAGGTCCGGCTTTGAGTTCTAGTTTGGTCTTAAAAATCTATTGAAGTGTAAGTTCGGTCTAATACGTGTGTTAGCTCAAACACATACAAATAGGAAAAAACGAATTTTCGGATCCTTTTTTCTCCATTGTTTGAAATCCAATATTTTCATTCTTTTACCAAATGGTAGACAAAACTGAGCCTTACTGACCCGATAATATATTGCTTAAATCTATTCAGTATTAAAGGAATAAGATGTTGCTTAAGTTGACACCAATACAAATGGTAAAAATACACTCGCAAGTATTAGTTCTGGTAATAACACAAACAAATCAATGAAGCACTCTCATAGGGAGAACATTCATACTCGTATGTATATGTGTACTAAGATTTATTCTCTTCAAATGAGTGAAAGAGAGAGAGAGATCACAGCTGAAAGAGATGAGAATTAAATATGGATGTACTTGTTCATTAAAGTTTTGTTTTTGTAATGATTAATATTTAATGATAATCGATTGTGTCAGGCATGGGAATTAAAATTTTGTCTAAATTTCCAAAATTTTTATGTTGTAAAATTGTTTGATATTTGAAAAAATTTACTGAATTTAAAAATTTTAGTTAATTTTTTGCATTAAAAAATCTGTAAAAAAATGTCCTAATTTGTTTACTGAATGCCGAACTACAAAGTGTTTTGTAAAACCAGACAAGATATTTTACATAGATAACTGTGTGTAATTGTTCTTTATAGATTAGATAAAGAGTTCAAACTTTAACATCGACTGAATCGAATAAAACAGTTACTGCCTGTCTTTGGAAAAAGAAAAAAAAATTCAGAGTGACATTAAGTATTGAAAAAACAAAAAAACACGAGTACTTGTTTTTGTTTTCAATATATCTAAATGCTTATTTACAATTTTGTTTTCATTTTCTAAAAACAGGGACCTACTCAAATTTAATGTGAACTTTAATTAAATGTGTGTCTCAGAGCCCTTATTGTTAATTCTTTTCTGTGTAAAAGTATCAAACCATTTTTGCTTCCCACTGTAAATGTGCGGTAGAAATGTGTGATTCCCATGCATTATTTTTGTTTTCTAATTTAGATTAATGTTTGTTAGTAAATGTTACATGTCGGCACTGGCAATGTAACATCAGACAAATAAAACTACATGCAACCGAAAGCAGGAGATTAAATATCAAATGGAAAAATAATCCTGCGGTAAGAAGAATATTATATTGTAAATCATTAATAATTAAAATTTTAAAGAATTTCAAATTAAGCTCTTTTATAAAAATTCCTTAGAAAACGAATTTAAACTTCCTTAAGTTTGTTTGTTTATGCTTTTGCCTGATTGAAAATTATTTTTAAATGGCGAAATAATAAATGAACTTCTGTATTATAACTGTCACTGGTTTTTTTCTCGCTGCCAAGAGCATTCAAAATATTGAAATGGATGGTTTGAACAATTGATACGAATGGCAGAAGCAAATTCCTCACTTTATATTATTTTTTATACCTTTTGCTTATAATCCTTGAATGATTTCAAATGCAAAGTGTGTGCGGGTGGGATTAATAGTTCAATATTTAGTTTTGCATGCATTTATTGATTACTAGCGCTATCATGTATAAAAGTGTTATTTAGGTCCGATAGCACTTCGAATTATACAAAATATTATTTAATTAAAAGATCAATACATGGCGTTAACATTAGTAGATAATTTGAGCATCGCACAATCTTGGAGGCCAATTGACAATTCAATTTATAGAAATCAGCTTATCGCCAAATTTTTATTTAAATAAGTTGGTGGTTGCGGTTTCAGTAAGGCACGTAGTATTATGAAGTGGAAGCCAGATCTCGTGGCTGACTGTTGCACCAGCTGGATCTTAAAAGGATGTAGGCGCGGAGTTTTTCACACAGCTTACTACCGGAATCACAATTCCTGCAACAGACGACGAATCAAAAAATTTTGATCTTCTTCCACTCTTACATTTAGAGCAGCAATATTTTTTTCAGTACGAACATTCCTTCGACGTGTTGGTGTTATTGCGTCATTTATAGATTATATGGTATGAAATCAAGCCACAGTTCGACCAATGACTTTCTCAGATAAATAATTATTTTCGTCATAAAACTTACGAAGTCGTCTACAAGTTGAGCCAATTTTCAAAGTAAATCCGAATAATTTGGTAGCATTGTTCGAGCGTCAATCTATTTATGATAACAATTGACCCTTTCATTAGTTCTATAGGGCTAAAAAAGCACCCTTTATACGTGGTTTTATACTTTTTCCTACTTATAATATTTTGTTATTAAATGTAAAATGCCAGAGGCAAAACTAGTCCTAGAAAACATATTTTCTTTTTAAATAAAATAAAATCGTCTGCATAAATTTTAATAAAACTCATTGAAAACACACGAGCATGAGTAAAAATGAAGAAATAATGCATAGAAAGAAATTTAAATAAATATATGATTCGCTTTTGCTTTTGACACGTACAAAACACAAATCATGCATAATAATTTGGTTAAAATGCACAGTGGATAGCAGAGATTGGTACATTTATTTTCAAAAGCTCGGAACCAGAGCTCGTAGCCAGATATTGTAAAGCTTAAAAACAATATTTTCCCTTTGTATGTGTTTAAATTATGTATGAAATGGAGTTGAAATGTTTTTTGAAGGTAAATAAAACAATTTATCCATACATGTATAATAATCATATTTATGAAAATTTTTTGATAACAATATTCATCTTAAATAAAAAAAAAAACACAAGACCACAGTTGAGCTAATATGAATTATGAAATTTCGACTCACATCAAAAGTTAATTTGATAAGATAACTTTATTAATATTGATAATAAAATTGATATAAAAATATAATAAATGTGTGCACACTGTAAGCAGCATCAGCAATATACCTCTGCATATATACAAACAAACGTACATATTTTGTTTATAAACCGCCAGTGGTAGTATTCTTTAACTTTATTTTTTTCTCTGTACATCGTATTCTGCTGTCAATTTAAACATAATGCTTTAAAACGCACACAGATGCATTATATGCTTGTGTGCATATACGTTCCCATGCTCATAATGCACTTATACTTAAATGATATAAATACATGTATGTATGTACATACGCACATATTTTCACTCGAACACATAATTTATATAACCTTGCACACACGACTCAAACATGCATACGTAGATTAAAATATGCATGCATGTGCATGTAGGAAAGTATATGCTAAAATATGCTCTTTTATTTGAGAATATTTAATAGATATACTTGCACAACTCATAAGCATGAGAATTTTATATCAAGGTTAAATGTTTTTATAAAATATAAATTATAGAAAAATATAGAAATATATAACTTAACAAGTGAACATCATCAATATTGTAGGTCACTAGTAAAACTAAAGCAATTAAAGGCAGGGCTTGAAAACAGCATTTATTTTCCAAACACCGATTCCAAAAGTCAAACGGAAATGATTAGTCTTTGTAATATTTTAATATGACAATCTGATGCTTGTTAGCTGGAGAATAAAAATCTTGAAAGATTTTAACAGGTTATTTTTTTCAAAAAAGCTAAACTGATAAAATATTTTAGTAATGGCCCGCAAATAAATAATTTTTGTGTTTAAAATGTCAGCGATTACGTTCAGAGATAATGTTTGATATTAAAGACAGGGCGTTGTGTTTCAAATCTACAATAAAAGCAAAAATTTGTCCCTTCTTTTATTTAACAATCAAAAAAAATTCTATTTTTCATTTTTAACCGAAAAAATAAAATTCATATTTCTGCAGTTATTTTCACCAATAAAATATCAGTTCAGGCTTAACGATAATTTTTTATCATTATTATCTATTGTCATTTCGGTCCCTGATTGAATAAAACATTATGCATTGGTGTAATTAATTATTGAAATAAGTATAATTATGAAAAGAAAATTGTTTATGGTAATCAATAGTATTTTTTCATAGAGTTTTTCAATGTAAGACTCTACAAATAGAGAAAAATATGATATGAAAAGATTTGATATATTCCACAATTAATGAAAAATATCAGAATAAAATTATAATATAAAACATAACATTTCATTATGAACTCAAACAAAAAAAAATAGTATGCTAATTATTACTAAAACTATACGAGTAGATGAACTGAACTGTAAGTTGTTCTATTTCCTATAAAACATCAACGAATTTAGCAGGCAGATGTCACAGGAAGAAAGTCAAAGAGCTGAATGATATACGATTAAAAGCTGATCGTTACTAAGTGTTTCAATAACCAAATACTTTTGGAATATTAAATTAAGCACATGCCTTCCTTGCCCTTGGAATAACTTCCGGAATTTTTCGCTGGGAATAGAAACTACGACACCTGTTAAAGCAATGCAATATTTAAATAATTATATTTATATTATTGATAGGCTAACACGTTTTTTTAGATCCCTTTTGCGGCCGTAATATGGAACAAATTTTAGAAAGAATTATATGTTTTTAAACCGGGATTTTCATAGATGTGAACAATCTTAATTTTATTTAAATCGGTTCGATATTTAGGGAACTTTAAGCGTTTAAAGTTGCATGTGATAGTAGCACAAATTTTACACATGCTTGTATCACCTTCGAGTTGAAAAATAAACAAATTGTGCATGTGTGTTTGGCCAATTTGCTTTTGCGTAGAAAGTCTTAAGTTGTTTATTTGGCATGTTTTTTTTGTTTTTGTATTTTATCGTATGTATTTATGTCAATGTTTAATAATTTTTCTAGAATGCGGTCGATTGAGTCGACCACTGGATACACTAGTATGTAATAATATAAACTCCTTAACTTGACAAGGTAGATGCAAAAATATTTATGAACAGATCAGCAAACGACAAGATAGCCGGAAAATCAATTATCATTCACTGACATGAATTCAGCACTCATCACCACAAATTATGTGGAACGAAACGGTACCAATAGCTTTCGACTACACTCGATGGAAATCTTGAATTAAGGCCTTTAGTTCCTAAGCTGAACATCGTTATCATCATTATTATCAGATAATATGTATTCATAAATACATTTTACAAGTGGCAAATTTTAAGACACTCTAGACGGAGTACTTTAAAATCATTCAAAGATCTGAGTAGTTTTTATATATGTTTCCTACTAAAATCTTTCGTCTGGAATCTGGAAACCACGCTTGAATGAACACTAGAGATGGCCTAGTGGTTGAAATTTGACCGCCATCTTAAACTTATACCTATTTTAGTTGCATTCATTTAAAGAGAAAAAACTATCTAATTTGCCGGAGGAAAAAAATAAACAAAATGAAATTGGATCCATTTTTAATTCTTATCTCTTTCAATTTTAAGCTCTTTTCCTTTTTAGATTTTGCTTATTTGAAGAGAATAAATCTTATTACTCATATACAAATGTACGCAATCTTACTGCCTGGCCCACGATGTCGAACGATATCTCATTGTTTTGCTTATGTTTTTACTTGAATCAATACTTACATAAATGAATGTACGTGAGTATTTTCAGCATTTTTAGTGGTGTCAAATTTAGGAACCTCTTACTCCTTTAAAACTGAAGTGATTTAAATAATAAAAAGTTGGGTCACTAAAGCGTAACAATATTTACCATTTGATAAAAGAATGAACAAAATCGGTAGGCAAACAAAGGAGAAAAATGTATCTAAACATTTGTATTTGCCTATTTATATAATAGATTCTTGTAGTTCAATATAAACATTAATTGTTTTCTTATCTAATAATAAATGCAATTAATTAATCATAACTCAAAGCCAGCAGTAGTCAAAAGCTACTTGTTTTCAGTTTGAAAACGTTTTTGACATTTCTCTTTATGTACTCGTGTTTATCTGCTTGTTTCAGAAACTTTTTTGAATATTTCTCCGTATTTAATTATAAATGCACTGCCCGAAGATTTTGATTTTGTTGCTAATGCATTTTTTTTTGGTTTGATTGCCTGTAATTTTAATCCTTTTTGTTTCTCTCTTTTAACATTTGATTTTGTATTTATTATTTTTTTTTCGTACTGCCAACTCTTAAATCGAAAAGTTACATATCTATCAAATTGCAACTATTGCCTTAAGTTAAAAGAAATAAATTTTTGATTTATGCTTTCTCAGTAAGTTTTGATTTGCTTACACAAATGCAAATTTTGCTTGTTAAATGTCAATCATGTCCTAAACAGATTGAAAACTTCATACATTTCATTTCTGTAGCATGTGGAAATTTTCACAATTTTGCACAATTTTTTTTTTATATTTTAAAGATAATTTTTTTATTTGTTTTTTGAACTATTCGCTTTATGATACACATAATAAATTATACACATTAAAATAGTTGATCAAATATGATGCACTTTCAAACTGTTAAAATTTAAACATATAACACATTCAGTTCTTTTGCGACCTTAAGCCTCTAGAATTTACAGGTATAGCACACAGTGTACATGTTATTCCACAACCAAAAATTTTCCAAATAAAAAACCAAAAACAAAAATAGATAATGGGATTTTAATGACAATGTATGTCGTTTAAAAAAACCCAATGGCGTATATACATATTTATCCCCAATAAGAAGAATGTATGTATGGTAGTGGGAATAACAATCCCGAGATTTCAATGCTAAACACTTTGCCCTCTTTCATGAATAAACAATTTAAAAGCCTAAGATTCTACAAAAAATCCCGGTGAGTCCCCGACAGTTTTATGACGTTCTTAGAATTTATTCGCTTTGTAGTCAACGCTTCAACCACTTCAGCCAACAGCACCCTTAACTTAATAATTTTTAATGATTTGTGGTCAACACGAGTTTGAAGACAGGCATTTTCTGAGTCAATTTGTATACAAATCATACAGAGCTCTAATGCCTATAAATACTTTTTTTAATTTACTGTGTATCTCGAGATTTCCCGTTATACAAAAAAGATGATGCAGCATCACATAATTTACATTTATTCGAGATCTAGTTCTTCGAGTAAATTAAAAACAAAAAAGGAAAGCATTGGAAGCAAAATAGCCTTTGAATTACATCCTCATTAATTTTTTAGCAGTCTTATGGTTACGGAAATACTCAAAAGTTTTATAAAAAAATTAAAAAAAAACTACAATATAATTTAATAATATAAAATTTTATTATTAATTGTGATAACTTCATATGTTACAAATAAAATGAGCCAAATTTATTAATGCATCTTCTTTTTTTATATTTCGGAAAATCTCGAAATACAGAGTAAATTCAAAAAAAGTAATTTATAGGCATTGGTACTCAGTACCAAGTGAATACATATTGACTACGAAACCTTTGACCTTACATACAAAATTGCATTTTGTTGGCCTGTGTAAGTTCTTATATATTTCGTAAATTATTTTCATAAATTAGAAACCCTTCAGTTATTAAACAAAGTGGAATTCATTTATATGAAAGGATTTGCAACTTCTTATTTATTTGAAAAGATTTCTGTCGTCAGCTATTCCTCCCTCTTTTTATTCTAAAACGATTTGAATTATATTTTTATTATCGATTTACTTTCCGAATGATATCCATTTTTCTACTTTGTATTCTTTGTAAGTATGCGTGTTTCTCGATCTGTCTGTTTTTTTTTTATAAATAGAAAAAGTAATTTTTCAGTATGATTAATTGAACTGTTTAGGTTTAAGTTGAACAATTTTGATTGGTATTGTTTTAATTAACAAATTTTTTATTACTGCAAATTATTTCAGTTGAGAAAGTTGTAATAGAAAATTTTGAATGGTCAGGTTAGCAAGACCAATCAGTACTGATGAATCAACATAGTTTGCTGGAGTACTTTTCACGTTGACTTGGAGTATCAACTAATAAACCGCATTATTTAACAAATTATTAGAACTGTAATATTCCCATATTAATTATTGCACGCATTATTACTCTCTTGCTGTTTTGAACACAATTGGCGGCTGAGATCCAGCTTTTTTAATTTGTATTCATTTGGTTTGTGTCTTTTGTAGTTGAATTTCTTTGCTTCGACCAACTGTATGTCAATTATTTTGCATTTTAAAGAATACACATACTCCTGCATGGGACAACATTTTTCATTATTTTGAATTCGGTGTTCATCTGTTCAATAGTATCTTTGGAGGGTTTTTTTTTGCAAAAGTAATAGTTTTTTCTCTCTAAAAATTACAAAATTATTTATGCTACAAAATTGTGGGCCTCTCACATCGATTAGTCATATTTAATCATTGTCATATGTAAATTAGTGTTGTTAAGATGATCTTATTGAGCCAAAGGTGTGTGCTTTATTTGCTTTTTTGTATTTTAGTATTTTAGTATACAGAAATATATATTTGTTGTTTAAAATTTATAAAACGAATTCATTCTGCCAATCCCACTATGTCACACGTATTCGTTCTTTCGTGCAAATACTTTTAAAGCAAATACAAAATTTTAAAATTTATTTTTGTTTGGGAATTAAACAAATATTTTTTATTACAATAAGCAATCGAAGAGGTTTAATTGAATAAACTATTTTGCCTTTATGAATTTGCCTTGATTCGAATATGTGTACCCATACGATACAGTATAACATAAGTATAACATAAGACCCGTAATGAAATTTCCCTCAAAACACGTATAAGCAAGATTCTTATGACGCTCGAATAGTAAAAAAGTAATTGGAAACTTAAAGTGAAATATCTAATTTTAATAAAATCACACACCTCATGTTACACCTGATTTATTTGTTTTCTTTTAATCAATAAAATATATATTTTTTAAGAGATTTTTTTAAACTATTCAAGTGTTTCAAATAAAAGTAGAGGAAATCTAAACCAAAAGAGAAAGGAAGACTGTAATCATTTCTTTTCCTGTAAGTAAGTGCATGATAACAAAACAATAGAATCTGAAGTACAAAATTGTTAAAATGAAATAAAATTTTATTTCCTTAACCACAGAAAATCAAAACGGAAATTGAAGCAAATTGCAAAGCAAACAAACAAACACGTATGAAATAATCAAATGCGAAAACCAAAAGGAAATGGAAGTAATAAAAGGAGAAGAATGAAAAAAATATCAAAAGAACTGATAAATCTCAGTTTATAAATTTAGAAAAACATATTTGCTTATCCTATGGATCAGTGAAGTTTAGTTTAAAGATTGCAATAACATTCTTTTGTCAATAAATAAAAGAAATTGAATCAACAGAAAATTTTTTTTTGGTTTTTCTTTTTCATTTTGTTTTGTAAGTGTATTTGAAACAAAAATTCGTAGAACTTTTAATAAAAAAAAATAAATTATGTTGAACACAAAATTATAAAAATCACTCTAGAAGGCACTCTTAAAGACCAATAAAAAGTAAAGTTTAAAGGAAAAACTACTTGGTTTGTGTATCAAAGATCTCTTCATAATGTTTATATAAATACAAGATACATAAAATGTATACGGTCTAAATCATAAAAATATATTAGTTAGGTTTTAAGTTCAAAATAGTTATTAAACAATTTTTGCTTATAAAATCCAATAATAAGAAAGTTTATTTATGAAAATTTCAAAATTAGTACATTTTTATAACAGATTTATAGCGCTATTGTGCGTTTAATTATAATTGTTGTAATTTCGGGACTTTTGTAATTTGTCAATGATTTAGACTGATAATATAATATTTAAATTTATTCATATGCTAAAAAATTTTATGAAATTATTCAAAAATTTATAAAAATTAGAAAAAGAAATGGGTAAACTAGGATTTGAGTTCGAATCAAACAATTTGCTTCAACAAATATTCATTTACTTTTACAGAATTAAAAAACTGCAGCAAATGCTATAAATATGATTTGAAAATGGCGTTTTTTTTAATTTATGCATATAAAAGTTGGAGGAATAGAGGATGTATAAATTTTTGACCACTTTGACAATATTTAATTTACCTTAAATAACTGAGGAAAACAGCTTTTCCCAATAATAGCAATGGCCATTGAACATATTATATCATTTGCTAATTTTTACGACCCAATAATTTTAACAACTTTGCATAGTCTCCTTTTTTTGTTCATCTATGATTTGTATATTTAAGTGTTTTATTAACGTTTTTATTTAACAAAAACTGCAAAATAAATGAGGCTCTTTGGAAAATATTGATGATTGGATTCTTTTTCAAAAATCCACTAATTGGAATGAATGATAAAATGTAAGAAAAACAAAAACATAAAAATGGAAGAATCATGATATTCGTTTTTAATTAGTTTCAGCAAATATTTATTTTCGAACTATGTTGCAAAGTAAAATATTGCGCTGTGGTAATTATCATATTTAATCAGCTTTAAAAAGACATGCAGATTTTTGTAGTCTACAAATGAAACGAAAAATAAAAAAAATGTTAAAGATTTTTAAGTACAAAATATATAACTATATATTTTCACTATGAATTGATGTTCTGGTACAGTTCATATAAAGTTCGACATCGTCAGCGTACGTTTGTATACACAAGTATTTTATTTTCAACTACAGATCATTATGAAAATTTTTTAGGTGATTATTTAAGCTTTAGGTCAGTTTATATAAAAAACGTATATTGTTTATTTTTTAAATCGATATTTCGCTAATATCATTGATTGGCTTCTTCAGGAACGTTCCTACAGGTCATCAGCAACACTGGCGTATAGAGCTGCGATATTTTCCTCTGTCCGCTCTCTACGTATGCGTGTTGGTGGTTTAATAAGCAATAATATAAATTTTGTGCGAAACTTAGTCACAAGATTCCGAATAGCCGCCTCAGAAGCTCGTCGAAAATGGCCATAAAATGGAAGAAGTATATGAAGCACTTTCTTAACCGAGCAAGAATCTTGATACATATTCTGCAAGCGTTGTTCGTTTGTATGTCGATTCATGGTTAAACTATAGACCAAACTGAATATTTTCTTCACTAACATGTTACATGAAAACAGCTGAGCTTCGAAAAACAGTGTTGACAAAAAGAAAGTTGCTAAAATAGTCACTATTTATTATTAAACTATTGCAGGCCAAAATGTAATTATGTTAAATGAAATTCGAAGAAGTTTCTCAATATAAGAAACATAACTTTAAAGCAATTACACCAACAGGTCAGGGCGTATAACTGCTATTTATTTGACTCTTAAAGTGAAATATCGTTGTAATTAAAGTAAACAATAATAAGAAGTAAAAATAATATTAAGAAAAAAATATAGCTATTGCAAGCAATTTTTAAGAAGTTTCATTTTAATTGCCGCAGAGTTCCGAAGCTAGAATTTTTTCCTTACATTGAAATTCAATAGAAACTACTTTTTGTAAACAGTTAATTAAAAATGAATTAAAAACATTTTTAAAATAAAAAATAAAAAAAGAGCTTGAAATATGATAAGCGAAAAAGTAGTTAAAGCGTTGTGCGTAACTTGCAGTTTTTAAAGCGTCAAAAGCTTAAAACGTGTTAAGCACATTGATGCGTAGACGCGACCTTTTCAAGAGGTGTAGTAAAAAAACTGTAAGATCTTTTAATCGGATTAACAAAGCTTCGATTTTCAGTTATGGGTTTTCTGAACACTCTACTAACAAATGCATATTTTTAAGAAATTAAACATATATTTAATTTTAATGGCCTTATTCACAAATGATTAATAAAGTTATTGTAGGCTTAATGTTGCATTTTTATATGGGAAAACCGGTTTTAATGCACACATTAACTTTATTAATCGTTTGTGAATAACACCATAAAAATATATATAAATACTAAAATTAACATGAAAGACTGATTTCCGCGTACATTCGCTTAAAAAGTAACAAAGTTGAAGGTTCTTTTAATACGTTTCCTGACAAACGCAATTATTGAATGCAAAAAAATTTGCTTAGTGAACCTCAGTTCGATTTCAGTGAATGGGATTCTCTTTTTAATCGTTAAAAAACTCTATATAAATTTCGAAGCAAAATAATCCTCTTCAAATAGCGTGATATATAATTGTTTATAATCAAAAACTACAATTTAATATCCAGAAAAACTTTATTTTAAGATAAATTAATTGATGTCATACAAATATATAACAATTGTTACAATTAAAAGAAAATGTTCATGCTACAAATGTGTACCAAAGAATATAATTTTATTTTTCAGCTTCAAAACTCTTCACTAAAGTATGAAGAATTCGCATAACTAATAATTTCAAGCAGAACTTTCTTTGGAAAAAATAAAAATTAATGCAAAAATAAATTACATATGAAAATAAAAAAACATGTATGGAAAACTTTAAACAAAAGCTTAATTAATAAAAAAACTCTTTTTTGACACAACTTTAACTATAGCGAACAAATTTGAATTCTTGTACGCTTATGGCAATGAAATACTAGGCAAGAATATGTTGGTATTATTCAGAAACACTCTTTCATATGCAAAAAAACTCAAATTATACATAATGCATGTGAAGCTGAAGTAAAGGGTATTTGAATACATATTACTTTTTTAACTTCGTAGTTTACCTTGTCATGTAAAAATATAGTTTTTTTTATTTTTTGTACAAAGAATCCAAATAAAATGGAGACTCTAACTTAATGCTAATAAGTTAACGAATTTAGCAACGCAATGCACTGCGTACTGTGTGTGATAACGCAAACACTATATTTAGCGATACAGTGTTCTCGTGATAAGAATAATATTATATAAATAAAATTATTTACCTGCAAAAGCTTTATTTCACTTTTATTGCACAATAAAGTAATAATTTTCCAGCAAAATCCACTCCTTTGAACGGATCAGGTTTGAAGGCGATAGTTGCTCGTTGGAAATACACTTCCACATGACATGATTTTTGTCGCGAAGTCCCGCTTGAAAGCTCTTTTGTTTAACATAAATATGCGCTTTGTTCAATGCTATTAAATAGTGTCCGTTCATCTTAATGGCTCCTCAAATCGTATCATTGTTAAACTCTGATGTTGCTTAATTGTTAAACAACAAAAAATCAAATCCTGTGCTTCAGTTGCAGTCTCTCTCTTCGATTCAATAAGTCAGAGATTAAACTATTTTTTGTTTCAAACTAAATTGGGAGGCCTTTGTCTTCTTTTTCTAGATCCTCTAAAGCACTTACAGAACCGTAATATTTTTTTGCTGGGTCTCGTAACTCTTTTCGTTTTCAGCTTCACCTCAAATTCATATAACTTATCAGCATTATTTAATTACAACAGATGAAGAAAATTAAAGTATTTCAAACACACGTTTATATAAACATAAATGTAAAGTTTTTTACATTAAAAAAACAGCAGAAAGTTATTTAACTATACGATCTTCAAATAGAAAAATAGTTATAAATTAAAAGTTTTTGCAAATACCAACAAATGAAATAGTGAAATAATGTATTCGATTATACCGAATATTATATGCTCTATTTTTTATCATTGTACAAACCCGAATGCTTCACTGTGTGCACTCGTATGTGATTTAGGGTGAAATGACATTCTCGAATGACTTCTTATTTGATAATGCGCTTACAAATAGGGGTTACTGGAGAATCAAAAAATAATTAACAATCTTCATTGGCAGGATTTCGCTCTTGAAGGATAGTAAAAAAATAACATTTTAGTTTAAAATCACCGAATTGTGAAGCCACCAGCAGGATATAATTCTATATCGGAACAATATCGGTTTGACGATCGTATGATAAATTATTTATTTAGTAATTTATAGTAAGAAATTTGAATTTGGCAAACTAATTTTTTTTAAGCTAAAAAGAATATATGGACTTTCAACTGCATATTATAAAAATTACAAATGAAATGCGAAACGTGTATTTGTCTGAATGCCCATGAAGGGTGTAATAAAGCTGAAAGAAGAGCAGTAACTCGCAAATAAACATTTCTTTACACATACAAAGTGTGTCTTTTCTATTTTGTCTACATGTTTGTTTTTTATTAATTATAAAGAAAGAAGTAAATAAATACAAATGATTTTTTTTAACTACAGCTCCTTACATTCCTCTTTTCAGCTATTCATTCATTCATTTATATATTTTGCCATCTATTTGTGTGATGTGTGTCTTGAAAATGCTTAAAGGAAAAGCTTAAAAAGTTCATAGAAAGTTACTAAAAATAACTGTTAAATACCACAAATATAACAACATTGTAACCACATATACATACAAGAATACAACTTAGTTATAACTTACAACTTATTTAAGTCAACAGACAAGAAATGCTGGCAGTTTATATGATATAACAGACTCCCTGAAAAGGAAAAAAAAGCGAGGGAGAAAGAAAAATGAAATTACGTCAAATGAAACTTACTTAGCGTGAACACATAAATACTCATACATAAGGATATAATGAGTTTTAAACCTGATACTTGTACAATTTTGTTATAAAATAATAAGTAATTTATATTATGCATAATTTAATAAGTCAATGCAAAATTTTGCACAAGCATTATCGTTTTTCTAATATTATAATTTTTCAATTATGCTTCGGTTGTTTAAACTTAACTAATTGCGTAAATCGAGGCCTAGCTGTATAAATATTTGAGCAAGTTGAGAGGTGTTAAGCACAGTACAAATGGTGAAGGAAAGCATGTCTATACTTGCATATGCATGCATGTATAGATACATATATTCATACACAGTTGTATGTTTAGTATTACCAGAACAACCTCATAATTTCATAACTTTTGTAATTTAATGTTGAAGTGGATGTGAGATACATTTACCAGTGGCAGTACAGAAAGCTAAGAAGCTGCAGCTAAAATATTTGCAGTAGATTCAGTTCAAGCTATATGAAGAGACAGAAAAATTACAAAGTAGTCAATTCATTGATGAGGTTTTTACATTCAGTGCCACAATGTGAAAAAAGAACATTTCATTAGAGTTGTTTTTGTGTATTCGCTTTCATGCCTTTTTCCATGTTTTGGAATATTTGTGAAGCTTAAGCGCTCTTTTTTTGGACCTTAGTATCTTTTTCTAGCTAGAAAGTGTTCGTAGTTAATTTAATATCATAGTGCTGCAGAAACAAGTTTCATTTAGTTTAAAGGTGTTGCCTAAAATCCTTGAACAAAATTAGCTAAATATTGAACATAAAGTGGTTAAAAAAGCAAGCAACAGTGAGTGCAAAAATTATGAGTATTCAATGAAAATACAAGTTAAAATTATTTATATGATTAATGTCTCTTTCAATATACGTATAATTATTTATATGTTATTTTGTTGTAATAAATTTCGAATTACAGATATTTATTTTTGAATAACAATTATATGTAGTGGAAGCTCTGCTAACGGACAGCTCTCGTAGACGGACACCTCTTTTAGACGAATGAATTTCATAGTCTCATGCTTTTGGTTTTATTCGTAAAACGATCCATTAGATCTTCCACATGCAGACAAAATAGCTACGACTATTGGTGTCCCTGTACGGTAGCTTTTACTGTAATTAAATTTATAAGGAAATCTTATTTTATATCTCAAATCGAACAAAGTACCGGATGTTCGAAGAAGACTTTTTATTTTAAAAATGCCCCATTTTAACAGATGTCATAATTCAACCTTTGACTACACGACAGATGCCATTAACCCATTATTTACCACCGGTCGAATTTTCGACCAATAACTTTACGAGCGCATATCTCAAAAGTTTACTATATTTTTTTATCTGTTTTCACAAAAATATAAAATCTGAACTAATTTTTATTTTAAACGTAATATCTGTAGTGAAATGGTTTTCTAAAGAGTGTGAAAAAATTTTGGTAAGTGAATTTAAAATAGAAAATTTTTATCACTTTTTTTCAATTAAAAATGTATGTAATAATTGATATTTTTGTTTCTTATTGTTTAATATTTTCAATGCCTAATTGCTGTATTATAAGAATCGGTGAAAAGCAATTTGCATATGCGTTTCAACAGTGCACTTCTCTTCGTTCTTTGAACTTAAGCATTTCACAAACGACATTACACTGCATTTTACATACAAACTTAGATCATACAGCTTTTAAACTACAATTAAACGAAAAACTTAAGCCTGCAACCGCTCTTTTGCGTGAAAAGTTTCCTGACCATGTGATTTCTCGAAGAGGCGACGGCGTGGTATTGTGATTTAAAACTTTTTTAATTTTTTCTATGGGCCAACGTGAAAGATAAAGTATATGCCTGGCAATAGAGATTTAAGTTATAAAAAATATGATCCTGCAAGCTTAGTCGTGGCAGCAATTTGACTGAAATTGTTTCTATAAATCTTCTCTCTCTGCAATCACAAAACCGTATCACCCTGTGACCATACCCCTCTCCAAAGGTGCTAGGGGTAATTTTCTGCATCCCATCTTTTTAGACACTTTTTAAATTAATTCTTAAGAAAAATTTAATAAAACAAATTAAAAGATAATCATAAACAACTTTTGCAAATTTCACAAATTTCTGTTCCATTTGATTAAAAAATAAATCAATTAAACAACAAATGTTTTACTTGCATACAAAGTAAGTGGCAGTGTTCGAAATTTCGAGCAGGTTTTTATGAGAAAACGAAAATTCAGAATATTTTTTGACTAGATTTTTTAAATCAGTGGGTCCTAATTACCCTAAAAAAGTATTTTTTTTCCAAAAAATTTAAATAAAAAGTTAGTCTTTGGGGCGCAATGGGCTTAAATAAAATTTTAAATTTCTTCAAAGAATTTATTTTTACTCAGTAATAAATATTTCAAATTTAAGTTTTTTGTCTAACCATTTTGCATTCTTGTGCATTTTGGATGATACTTCGTTACCAACAATAAATAAAATTAAATTTGTAATTTTTTCTATAGAAAAATCTGTTAAAAAAAATAAAGAAGCGATCGTTTATCCGTATTTTTTAAATTTTTATAAAAAACACCCAAAATGGACAAAACTAGCCAAATAGAAGGAAAAATTGCAACTAGGGAAATTAAAGTGTCTTCTGGCTAAACGTCATTTAAAATTTCTAAATCTAACTAGAAAAAGGCTAAAACGGCAACACCGTGGTCTACTATGTTTGTTTTCGAAATTTTGAATTTAACAAAATTTTAAACAAAAAAAGTCGGCATAATTTGAATTTTAAAGTGATTGTTAACTAAACGTTTCGCCGTATTAACTATTTTTTTTCGAGTTGTTTGCATTTTCGGAACTCTACACAGAAAGAAAAAATTTGTACTAAATTTAAGTTCTATGTAGAAGTCGTACATAAAAACTTATGTATTAATGACACTAAATCTCCTTAATAAGCTGAAACAGGGTTACTTAAGAAAATAAGACCTAGAATTTCTGAAGTCAAGCCTAGAATAATTAAATCAAGTATCAAAATCGTGTTTCCTCTCTCTTCAATAATTAAGAAATAGAATGAGAACAATAAACTTTATATATGAAATAACAATTTGTAATTATTTTGCCTGCCTCAGTATTGATATAAGACACAAATCAGAATGCTTTGGAATTACATGCTAAAGGGAAGTGTACTTGAAAGGATGATGAAGGACAAAGGCTGCTGGACTTGCATCAAGATGCCTTAATTTGTGCAATTCTTAAACTAAGAAATGTTTTGCTAAAAATCAAGCATAAATTGATAACTTAGCGATTACAAAATCCCTTTTGGAGTGAAGACATCAGTACCTGCATTAAAAAAATATATACACAGTACTTTTGGTTGTGGCTTGATTTAAGTACGAATGGTTTCATTATTCTTGTGAATATCAAATTTATATTTCCGTAAAATTTCAATTTTATACCCCCAGCACTTCCTAATTATTATTTTCTTTTTACTTTAAATTCTTTATTGTTGAAAATATACTTTTTAGTTTTTTTAAATGCAGCCTTCTTTTCTTAATAGCACATGTGTAAAACTACCTGCTCAAATTATAATAAAAACAAATAAATGTGCATATCGTTCACTTACTCCAACAACGACATAACTCAAAAAACGTGATTTTTGAGTTGCGAGAGCAGAATTAATCTTCGTATCGTTCTTCGTATTGTGTGAAAAAAATTAATACAAATATGTTGTTTACTCGCCTCTTAAGAGATTAAATGTTTTCTTACTTTTTCCAATGAGATGTGATTAAATTAAAATCCTTTTCTGATGAATGAGTTCTTTTTGACTTATGACGCTCTTTTGGAAAATGAACAATATGTACATACATACATTTTGACTTATATACATTTTAGCCTGCCTGTTTTGTTGTATTTAACTACATTTACCTGTGTAGTTGTTAGCGAAAAACGCAATCAGTTGTATCATCTCAGTTGTAATAAATAACTGGTAAATACCACCTGAAGGTAATTTTTTCCTCTGTATTCAAAGATTTTTAATGTAAAATATTCGTGACATTTTAAAGTCACGTTAAACGCGTGTAAGAAATAAGTATAAAGTAGAACAAGCAACAGTAATATTACCTATATAATGCTATCTATGATAATGTTGCTGCTTCGCGACATAGAGACAGTTAAATGCCTTAAGTATCGCATTAAAAATGAGATTGGTGGCGACGTGCAGAAATTAAATTGTCAACTATTTTATTTTTATCAATCCAATCAATTTAAAATTGAAGACATCAGCTGCGGAAATTGGCAAAATTAATAGATGCAAGTTTAATAAAAGATCGGCCAGATATTGTGCCGGAGTGTGTGATAGATGATATAAAATAGCTACTTTTGTATTTTATTTATATAGAAAAAAATTATTTAATTAGGCGGTAAAAAAAATTTTAATTTTAAGTTATGAATCAGTTAAATTCAAGCAGTAGTTTTTATTGCCACAAAAAGGATATATTTTCTTAAGGAAGAGGTTCAGTAATGGAATGTTAGGTTCTTCTCCTTCCTTAAGAAAACATAAATTATTTTTAATTTAAAATTTTTAAAGATTAAGTTGTGTGGAAAATTTCATAAGGTTTGAACTATTGTTTTAGATTTTATGGTGTTCTTTATTTAAAAGATGCGTGAAAAGGACAGAAATCTTTAACAGAATATTATGCAAGTTTTAAATTTGCATATTTCTGGTAAAGAACTTATTTTATCACTGATGTTTTGCAGCGAAAACAATAAACATTAAAAATTTAAGGCTACTTATTTTTAGTAGCCAATTTAGATTGAATCACATAAATTTTCAAATTTTAAATGGTATTTTATTTAATGCGACATGTTTTTCTTCTTGACTGCATTCTTTTCTGCATAGTATTCAGAAAATAATATTAAATGCTTAATGATGCTGCGTATGTTGTACTGAGTAGTTGCATTAAAAAAACTGTGACCCTTTTGTAATGACTTAATTTAAATGCATTAAAGTTTGAAATGAAAATAGTAAATTATGCTAAACATTTATTACTAGATAGCCCCGGTCAGCCGGTAACTGTACTAACTATTTGCACTATTTTTATATATTTTCCTACTTAAGTTTTTTGCAATGACCGTTTCCCTTTATTTTAATATTGGTTTTAGGTAAATAAACAAAATAGATATAAAATCCTATTTATGTTAACTTAAGAAAATTTGTAAATAGTTCTTATGTCGACTTAATATTGGGGAAGGGTAAAATTACTTTCTTGATGTTATTGTATGTCATTTCCATAGGCCTTATTTACGGACTTACATTTTCAGAGTTTCTAATTGCACACTTTTGGGAGGAAAAAGCAGTAGTTGGTACCACAGGAATCAGTATTTTTGCAGGACTTTGTTTTGGACTTATTACACATGAGACTTCTTTTCGGGATCTCAAAGTTCGTTGGCTGCCCTCTACACGTAGGCATTCAAGTAGAATCAAGATGATTCCTTTTTGAAAAAAGACCACACCACTCGTCGATATCAACATATGTAGAACCGTATCTAAGTATTCGGATGGTGTGATTGGTACTAGATCCAACCCATTCCATTGACATATCTGATAAGGTCACTCAGCTCAATCGCTGATAAATCTTAAAGGTCCTCTAGTACATGACTGCCTAAAAACTTGTATCCTGAGAAATGCAAAGCTGGACAACTGCAAGGAAAGTGGAAGATTGTCTCTTCTTTGCTTTCGTCTTGACGACTTCGGCAGAACTCATTATAGGACAGGCCTATTGTACTAATATGTCTGCCGACCGTCCAGTATCCCGTCAGGACTGCAACGTGCCTCGAGATGTCTTTACGGGTTCTTCGTGTTAATTATATTGAGTGCTTATAATTGTAGCAAGGCCATGTATTCTATGTAACCTTGCAAGTGTCTATATTGCGCCATCTGCATTCAGCCTTATAGAGATAATGCATGAATTTGCAGTTTCTAATAGTGCCAAATGGAGTGGCTGTTGCATTGGAGGCACTCAGAGCAGATCCAGCCCTACTCAGCTCGTCCGCCTGTTTCTTGCCTGAAAAATTTCTATGTGCTAGAATCCAGATGAGGGTGAGGTCAGCTTGACCACCCAGTCTAGATAGGACGCTCTTACACTGCCCAACTAGAATAGAGGAAGTGGTATGTGATCTTAGCCTTGCCGTCGACAAAGATGCTGACCTTGCTATGTACCTTCTTGTCGACTAGCACTCTGGCCGCTTCCCTTTTGGCCAGGATTTCGGACTGAAAAACAGTGGCTTCATTAGGGAGACGGAAGGAACTTTCTATACCCAGATCGTCTGAAAAGACTCCAGAGCCAACACAGCAGACCATTCTTGATCCATCAGTATATACTCTAACGTCGTATTGTCCTGCTATTTTGCCGTTCCCGCTAGATTCCTCAGCGTAGGGTAGTTGATGCAGATTCTATCGTGACCATACGACCAAGACCTCCACTACCCAGATGCCGCTAATCTTGGCGGGCTACTTGTGGATACCGCTCACACATAAAGGTCAATCGGAATAAGGTTTTGTAGAGCATTCAGAGTCCCCGAAGAACTAGTACGTTATCCCGACGCAAGCGGATCTTTAGAGTTAATCTACCACGGTTTTCCTACTTGTGGCAGGCCATCATACTACAGAGCTGTAAGTCAGTGTGGGACGCACAGTTGCTGTATACATCCATTTAATCATATTGGGGCTTAGGCCCCATTTAAAGCCAAACATCCTACGACAGGAGTAGTAGGCAACCGTTGCCTTTCTAACGCTATGTTGAATATTCAGTTTCCATTAAAGTTTTTGCTCTAGTACAACTCCTAGATATGTTGTTTTGTCCGATAGGGACAGTTCATGTTTTTTCAACCGAGGAAGTCTAAAGTTCTGTACCTTGGTCTTTGTGGTAAATAGCACCAGTTCCGTTTTGTTTGGGTTCACTCCTAGCCCACAGTCTGTGTACCCAAAGCGTTGGACATGATATCGCTTATCAGGTCTGTAAACATCCCTGAGGTAGATTTAGTCTGAGTACTAATCACGGTACGCAGAATACGAATTTATATTGGCTTACTAGTTTGTACTTGTTGTGATAGTGGCAGACTTTTTTGAAATTTTCAGGATCAATAGAAATTTGCAAATTAAATGGATAAAAGTGTTTTTCAAAACGAATTAACTTTCCTTCACAGCTAAGAAAACATAAGCATTTTATTTCATTTCTTTCCATTTCGTATCATACACGCTTATTTTAATTCCATTCTGCTGTCGGTTAAATTTTCAAAAGGGTTGAACACTTCTTCTTTGCATTTCTTTATCTTTTATTGGTTTATTCCACAAACCCTTTAAGCAACATATTGTGTTTAGCTTTGCTTTACCTGTACTAAAACAAAGATGAAAATAAGCTGACATGTATTATTTAAATATAACTATCACACATATGTATTCCTTTTAGCTTCTTTGTTTATAAAAAAGTGTTTATCTTTGTTATCAACACGATTCGGTTTTCTTTTTATAGGAAAAATAAAATGTTAAAAAGATTGGCAAATTTAACCCTTTCAATATGATACCAACAATTTATTGTTTTAGCAGATACGTGTAGAAAATGTTTATTAAATTTTAGAGAAAATTACCGCTGGCAAGAAAAGGGATGGGAAAAGTTAATCTTAAAATGTGGAAAAACTTATATAAAAAAGCAAACAACTGTACTAACTGTATTTAAACTGTTACATGAGGCGGAATAAATTTAATTTTTATGCCATCATAATTTTAAAACAGAACAATTATATGCCTACGAGTTTTTCGCTCGCTGTGCTTAGTTTTAATCCTTTCAAGCTTATGTTCTCTCATTAATATTTTACAAATTTATTTAGCTTTTTAGATTAAACTTTACTCTGTATGTAATTAGATTGATTTATATTAGAAACAAAATTTTAATAAGAAACATTTAAATTATTTAATACCAAATATTTATTTAATAGATAAATAGTATATTTTAAAGAATATACCGCTTATATTGATTAGGTGTAATTTTACATTTGAAATTAAATAGAATAGCAAACTTAAATAAAGGAATTTCAGCCTGGCCTTAGTTCTTATCATACTGAGAAGAGTTTTACCTACAAAAATAAATAAATTTAATACAACTAATATTTCCATATTAGTGCAGTTGTTCGTATGCTTATTGGTCACCGGGTCAGGATTATGTCATAGAACAGTAATTAGGAAAACTGTTGAAAGGAATTTCAGATTTTCACCTAAAATATCCACATACGCATATTTATGCACAAAAGCGTAAAACAAGTCATTACTTAGATTAGATTACTGCTGCAAGCTTGTTTCTAGGAGTGTTTTGGTAGATGTAAATAACCTTAAGTTAAACTATAATGCCGATTAATGGTGTTAGTTGTATTTGAGAGATAATTCTTTGCCAATTTTAATTTGATACAAATGCCGTCATATGGCCACCACGACTTGTTCGGCGAAAGTGCAATATGCTAGCACAATTTTTTATTAGTTTTTGCAGCAAGGAAGTCCGTATGTTAGTGATAACATGCTCAATGTTTTGTTTCGAGATTTTATCTATAAAACTTACAGCAAATATCCTGATAAAACTTATTGTTCAACTGTATGCAGATTATATTGTTTACACTCCCAATCACTATTAAGATTTTATTCAAGAAAACTAAATATAATCGGTTTGTTCACTATTTTAATATTACAGAAATAAAGTCGTAAATCAGTCAGATGGTTGTGGACTCTATTTCTATAGCAACTGAAGGTCTTTACTTTGACATATGAGAATTTGTTAAGATTTTAAATTCTTTGCATTAGTTAGAAAAAGTTGGTCGACGACTATTTTACGATCGTCAATGACATTGATCCTCACCATTTCACTCATAACGCCGTGCTCGATTTAAGCTTGGATGTTCACCAAAGTATCGCTGACGATGTGTCATGATCCTGTAAGTGTTGTCAAATTTGTTTTGCTGATATCGGATGTTGCAAAGATTCACTAATTTCTTTGTTTGAAACTAAATGAAATATTTAATAATGTATCTTTTCATATACTGTGTGGCGCAATATTATTCAGCCTATCGGAAGATGTTATAAATTTTTCAAATGACGTCATACGTCAAGCATATCTGACATTTGTGAACTAGACAGCTGAAGAATACAAACAGACGAGCAGTGGAGCGCTATACCCCGCAAGAGTGTAATAATTATGTCGAAGCGATTTCTAATAGCGAAATCTCCCGTTTTGGCGACTTGGAATGGCCAGCAAGATTGCCCGATTTAATCGTTTCAGACTTCTTTCTTTGGGCAGGTTCATACCAACAAGCCCAAAACAATCGCAGTTCTTAAGGATAATATTCGACAGGAATGCGAACAGTTATCACCAAAACTCAAATGTATATGATAAAAATGATAGCCGCCACTTTGCAAATATCATATTTTCCACTTAAACGAAAAAATTGTAAGGGTCAAAATTCAAATTACTTTTCATAATTTCCAGGTTATCTTTACAATCTAAAAAAATAAATTAACAACATATTTAAATAATAAAGCTACAAACTGACTATTCAAACTCTTTCGTTTATTCAATCTAAATTATATTTGAAATATATTAATGAAAAAAGATCCCTTTGGGTATTTTCACAGAAATTTTTACTTTTACTTACGATTTCGTACGTTACCCTCTTTTATTGCCAGTACATAATTTACAACCTTAAGATTTTGTGAATCTCTTTTCAAAAGATCGTCATATGATCTACATAAACATATAAAGAAGTTAAAAAATGCCCTTTTGTAGTATTTTGCAACATTTCGTGAAAAGTCATTGTTGATTTAAGGACCGCTAAAGTAAAATTCACATTGCGATATTTTCTTCTAATTATTAATTTGTTGTTAATTTGCTTTTGCATATTCTACTTTCTACGATACTTTTGAATATAATTTAATAAAAAAAAATTAGCTTTTCGAGAAATTTAGAGGATGTTTCAAATTGCACTACATACAACTAAGGTAATTCCCTTTCGAAGTTTTGTATTGGGAATGATATAATATTGTATGTATGTAATTGGATTGTGAATAAGAAAATGTTATAGTGAATAACAAACAACTCCGTAGTGAAAATATAATTTTAAACAACGCAACATGAGGAACATATAAATTTGTCCTCTATAACGTACGATTTAGTATTACAGAAATATTTTCTGTAGGACTGTAATTAAAGCTTCGACAAGCCGGAGTTCATAACATTGAAAGCCTTATTTTGCTTAAACGAACCACTTGATATAAATATAGCCAAGGTTGTTGCCTTTCGCTAAATATGTATTCTTTAAAAAAAGCGTGAGAAAAACATCTTTCGGACTCACTAACTAAACTTCTTTTAAATTTCTACAAGAATTTCACGCCGTATAAGTAATATTGAGTCAAAGTTCTATTAAATATCACTTATACGTAACCATGTGCACAAAAACTTTGGAATACTAATATGGATTTGCTGAGATGGTCTGGTTATTACCGGGGGCGAATCACGGCATTCGATATCGTTCGAAATTACATTAGAATTTAAATGGAAATATCGATCGATATCGAATGCCGTAGTCTGCCCCCAGGGTTGTCGTTCGAATAAAAATTAAAAAGTTATCTTTAAAAAGTTTGTAAAATATTAAGAAATTGTAATAACGCAAAAATCGTTAGCAGTATTGACGATGATCTGAACTATTTAGAAAATTCAAAGAAGAGAACACACAAACTTGAAATGATCTTTAATGCTGTTTTAACCGTAATTTTTTTATTTCTTATTCGTTCGAATTCTCCGAATAAAATTTCAAAATTTTTCGTTTGTTCGAACAAAAAAAAAAATATCATGAAATTGTATTGGAACAAATAAAAGACACGAATAATTGACAACCCTAGTTACTACTCAGCTCTCATTCGCAGTTCATTTAAAGTCCAAAAACCGATTTTAATGAACGGATAATTAATGACCATATTTTATAGCAAATGAGCTTAAAGTTTTCGATTCACATACTATTTTAAATAGCCGCAAAATATGAATAATATGTGTCTTCATATCCCTACTGGCACTCCAAATTGATGATGTTGCATTAGTTTCCGAATGCCATTTGAAAACAAATTTTTAAAATACATTAGTGTAGTTTTTGTTGTTACTTTTGTATAACTATTAAAGTTATATTTTTAAATCGTATGCATAAATAACTTTTAATAATAGTGCCATAAATCTATAAAATGATATAAAAACTCTAAACAAAATGTAAAATTTGTTCAATGCAGCAACTTAAAATAAAATGAAGGAAAAAGAAAACACAAAATATAATCAATATGAAATTGAGTGCGATTTTGAAAGTTTATTAAACTCATAATTCGAAGTGTAAACTTAGGTGAAAAAATGTTGTTATCTTTTCATCGATCAACAACGAAAAAAAAAAACAAAACTGAACACGTAAACTAATACTTAAATGGTCCGTAAGTCAATTGATAAAGTTTAAACTTTAGTTTCTGGATGTTCTGACATTATTTTTTCATAAAGCAAACATCAACAGCGATGATGAGGATAAAGTTTATAAATGCAAGCAACGAAAGCAATTAAATATTTTAAGTTAAAAAAAGTTTGGAATTTTTTTATTATTTTTTTTTTCAATTTATGCAAGAGTACGTGCACACCGAGCCAAAATAATATTTTTTCTTATGGAATTATACAAACGTAGTATGGATTTCACATAACTGTTATTGTTTAATATTTTGCATTAAGGATACGAACTTTTCAATAAACAATGTTGATTGGTTTTAAAAAATATTTCAAAATTCAGAGAACCAAATATTATCTAAATATGCTACTTAAGGTGATTGCTAATATCACAACCGTCTCTGAGTAAACTTTTATTTGTTGCTGAACTATCAAACTGCATACATAAAATTAAATTGCTGTAAATTTTAATACAAAATTGAATGAGGGATAACAACACGTGCTCATGAAAAGAAATGAAAATACTAATTATCATGAGCGTTTCATTTAGCTCAGTTTCATTAATCATTAAATTCAACTCGTTCATTCAGGAATAGTAAAACTCCAGTTGAAAATATGTTGAGAAAATGGAAATTTATGAAATATTTTTTTATATAAAAGACTAATATTGATATTAAGTAAGTGTGCCTGATAAGATACAATATTTCTTGTTAAAATATTTCTATAACTATTGCCTTAAAGGCTGCCGATTGCTGGATTGTAGTTAGTGAATAGATTATTTGGATATTGCTTAGATCAAAACCTATACCTTCCTATTACTTTAAGCAATGGACACATTTGTATTATAGTTTTGTCAAAGTTAGTTTTTTAGCTCTCTCTTGCATCATATTATGAAAATCTTCGAATTATATTTTTTTTTAATTGAATGGAGAGCCTTAAAAGTTCTATGATTTATTGAATAACAAAACCGCGAACATCCAATTTCATTTGTATCTTGTCTTGGTTTCTTTAGCAACAATATTAAAGTTGGTATCTCATTCAAAACAAACTGATCTCCCATAGATTTACGCAATTTTCCTATATGAGTGAATGCTCCGGAACGCAAGGACTTTTCGGTATTAGTAAGTTTATTTTTTCCAGCTTGTTCAGTGGATTTGCCACTATTAATGATACCTGAATTTCCTGATTGACCCATTTAATGTGGGTTTTCTTTTCAGTATGGTGGTTTGTACAACTGATGAACGTTATAGCGTCGGAGATGGTCTAACGGATGAAATGATAGCACGCTGTGAATTACACTCTCTATTAGTGGGTGTATTTACAGCAATATCTTCAGGTGCTGCGGCTGCGATCCCTTAATCGCAGTGGTTTCGATACCGACAATGCCATAATCGATGAATTTGAAAATTTATCCAAAGAGGATCAGCGGGCATTGGGTATAAGTTGTGATTTTTTGTGATTTGGATGATGCTATCAGAATACCTGGTCGCCAGTTGGTGGTCGTCATCCTTTTGAACACACGTTCGAGCCAATAAAAGAGAATTATTTATTACACAGTACATCATATAGAGAAGTTATATTCTACAATAACACAACAGCATTCAATGATACATAAAAGGTAAAAAGAAGTTTATAAGAAAATAAAATTTGTCAAATCTGTAAAATTTGTATATTATTTAATATTATTCGAGTTGATCATAATGGCATTTTTCTCACGTGCATTTTTCGTTCAAGTAGTAGCCATGAGCGTGTTTTTGGCCATAAATATGAGATCAGAGATAACAAATTTACTTAGAGAAAATAGTTCGTGCCAAAAAAGACTTTAAAATTGAATTTAAATCGTAAAACTTTTTTCTATGGCAATCTGCATTATTTTCTTTAATAAAAATAATAATATTTTAAAAAGTATTTTTCCTTAATGGGCTTATGTTTTGTATTAACTCTAATTCGTTTTAGCTTATAAGTTCATGTATTCATTTTACAATACAAATTAGACAATGAACACATATTTGTATGCTATTGTATTTGCATAAGCATTACTTCCATTTAGCTTTCCTCTCTCCAGCCTTTTCTCTCAAATACATTTACTTAACAAATCAATTGTTAATTGTAGGTTCTTGTTCTTTGTGCTAATTAGATTTGACCTTTTTCAGCTTGAGGTCTCATAAATATGAATGCGTGAAAGTGATTGTATGTGCTTAAAAGGGCGGAGGTTGGCACATGATTGTATTTATAAATAATTATATTAGTTAAACTATCCGAATGAAGTGATGGTAAGCCTTTTGTAAATTGTGCTTAATTAAATTTGTAACTTTAATTAAAGTTCAAAATTTTTTTTTGAAATCTTTTGCTAATAGCGGGTAATTTAAATATCATAATGAAAAAAGACACAAGCACTACAACTCATTTGCATTGGCTTTAAAAGAGAACATTGAAAAAAACTTAAAGCAAGCTTGCGAGATCTTGTGGTTAACTATTTTTATGTATGTGATATTCTTTAAGGGAACTGCTTGCATTTTTATAGCGATAACTATTAATTGCCTTCTCTTATTTAATTTTAAGTTATTTTTTATTTTGTTTATTTTGCTATTTTCATGGCAAGTGAAAAGTTTAAACATCACATACAAAAAAACAAACATAAAAAAATTGTTGCATAAATTTTACCCAGAGGGCACACAGAGGAAGCCGAAAAGCCAACCAAAATTATTAACCGTGTCTGCTGAATTGAAAGAATAAGTTTTTTTGATAGTTTTGGGTGAAACTTGATACAAAAAATCTAGTGGCCGATTTCTGGTGTGCTAGCATTATTTTTAAAACTACAGCCCATTGTAAATTGTAACAAGTGATGAGAATAACACTTAAAATCAATAATTCAAAATACATTTATAAAAGTTCATGACGACTAAAAAGTATAAAAAAGTTTAAATATAAAAAAATTGTGGAAAATAATGGAGCAAACTTTTTTGTGTCTAACATTAGAAATTCTAAATTTTATTGTGGTATAAAGCATAGTTTGTAGACTAGCTATTTTCACTTTTAAAAACCTTTTATTTTTTTTTTTAAACGAATGTTTTCAACAACTCAATATAATTTTTTTTATATTGAAAATACTTATTTATTAAATCTTTTAGCAAAAAAAAAATGTAATACCTTTATTCGTTTAGTCACAAAAAAAATTTTTATATAAACTTTTTGTACCGTCACTTTCTTGACTTCAGCAGTGTCTTAGAGTTACAAATCGCAACATAAAGCCTTCGAAATTTACAATATTATGTAGAACATTGTTTTGTATCGTACTTAGTTCTTAAGATTCCTTTAAATTAATATTAGCCTTTTTGGCCCAAATACTCCTCTGTGCAACAGGCAGCCTTGCCAGTTCCACTCTCAAGTGTACTTTCGTCGTTTTGCCTCGAATTTTTTAGCCTTGTGACTGTTTGTTTTTTTTTGTTGCCAAATTGTTGCGATCACACATTTATTGTTTTTAAAAAAAATAGAAAACAAGACAGAAATATATTCGCGAAATCATATTTAAGCGATCTTGAAAATTTCATTAATTTTATTTATTTAAATTAAATCAATAGTGCAGATTTAATTTATTGGAGTCAAATATCTTGAAATGCAAGCAAATGGTATTTTTCGGATCCAATCCGATCTAGTCTTCTTTTTATATTGATACTATTAATTTAAATAAAGTTTAAACCATGTGGGATCTTGGCATACTGTGATCACATCTCTATAATGGTAAATAAAACCTATGAGAAACTTGGAGTGATGAAACGCTGGCCAAAGGAATTTCTATATCCTTATATTTTAAATTGCTTACTCTAAAAAGTCGACGATTGATACTGAATGCTTTATTTCTTCTGGATCCGATTCGTGGTGATGTTAATTCAGAGTTTCTACTTATCAAATAAACTTCAATGTTCCTGTAAAACCTACCAGCAATTTTGAACTCTTGGCAATAAAATACTACTATTCTACATTCTACATGTATTAACTTCAATAAATGCTATCACATTATGGACTTATCTTAAGAGTAACGAAGTACTGAAGATAAATCTTACTTTTTATCTAAATGGTTGAACCAATTATTCTTAGATAAAGTTCTATATTTGTTATTCATATTTAAACAGTAAGAATATAAAAGACTATTAACTTAATCAATAAATAAATAAAAATTTTATCCTATTTATTTATCAGTAACATATTAAAATGGTAAAATTTTGAGCACGCTTCGATAAAACTCCAAGTTTAAAGTTTTGAACACCAAACTTATTGTATTCAACAGCAAGAAGTTTTGTATAGATTTCAATTATTTAAAAATGTCCATGGTTACATGGAAAATAAAAAATTTAAGGATTTGTAAATGAGTATTATTTTCAACATAATTTTTTAAAATTTTTCTTTACATGGATTTTCACATGCAGCTTAACTGAAAATATGAACAGTTGACAGACAATATTTTATGGCAAATATTGTGACTGAAATAAGAAGGCATAAAAATTCATTGAGTTCGTATAATATAATAATAAATAAATAAAAAAAGTGAAAAAGAGAGAAGCTGAAGCATAATAGGGGTGTGTTAAGGAATATTTGAAAAATATTAAATATGAGTTTTTCGCGGAATAAATAAATAAAGAAACGATATAAGGACTCTTGAAGAGAACGATTTTTATAATTTTTTTTAATAAATTGAAATGATATTATTTTAATTTTATTTCGTACATTTTGCTTAAATTGTTCCATTTATTTTCTATACTAGTGGAATGGTCGTGTGATACCGTATAAATTATTGTGAAGAAAATTCATTACTTATAAAGTGATTTTGATTGAAATCTGCAAATGATAATAACAAAAAACTTGTTCAAATATCAAATATATTTTTTTATTTTTCCTGCGGTAAAATTTGTGCAGAAATTTTAATACAATAATGTGACCATGGCAACTTATTCAATTATTATTTATGTTGGCGGAAAGAAAATCAATTACATATTTTAATACAAGAAGTTTTTATACATTTAATTGTGTGCAAAATATAATATATTTTTTTATTTCTATTTCGAATTTTTTATTATGATGAATTAAAATCGCAATTTATTCTATGTGATTATTACGTTAATAAAAACCTCCGAACACTGTTTCTAGGTGCACATGAACGGCATTTAGTCTTTTGTAAGACTTAAGCGATGACACAATGCATTCCAATGAAGTGTATAGCAGCATAAAAATATATTTACGTATGTGTTTTATTCTTGTGATATCTAATTATAAATATAGTTCACAACAACTTCTTTAGGTCAACCAGATAGAGGCAACAGGTAGTAAGTAAAAAATACATTTAAACATAAAAAATCAATCACTATAAAATCTTGGCTGTTCGTGACTGTTGTTCGTTCATCGGTATTTAATTAATATTTTTCATGGTTTTTCAAGATTATGTTCGTTTGTAAAGCATGAATTTCTTATAGGGTTTACCAAAAACCCCCGTTTTAACGTCGTATGTGTTGTGTAATCGTCTATTTATACAGTATTGTATTTTTGTTGTTGGTAATTTTTATACAAAAAGTGTGTTATAATTATACGTTTGTATTTTATATGTTTTATAAATGGTTGTATTGAGGCCAGGTATGGAATTATTCTATTTGTTAGATTAATTTGAAAAAATATTTTAAATATGTGATAAGTAAAACCTGAAAATACATTCTTTTTAATGATAAATATATACTTGATTCATTTCAATTTAATTTGCAAACCATTTTCAAATTAAATTCGCGTGAAATTAGAATTCCCATATCTGGTTTAATTTCATGGTATCAACTGAATTGAGTGTCGGCTATTGTGGAAGAAGAAAATTAAATAAAGATGCACTTACTTGTCTCAATCATTAACATATCGAAATTATTTTGGTGCCATAAATCATTATTTAATTTATTTTTTTCAGTTTCACTTTTCATTTTTTTTATTTGATAAAAAGAAATTTGTTATGCGACATAAATTATTTACTCACAATGAATTGACATTAAAAATAGAACAAAATGACGATACAACATGTTTGTATATTTACAAGCACATAAACAAATATTACAAGTATCGTCTTTTTTTAAACGATAATTCATACGACTGAGCTTGTGCATTGAACAATTGTATATGTATATGTAAATAGTAATATTACGAACTAGTGCTTATATACTATAAATATCTTCTTTTCTTGTCAGTCAACAAATTAAAAAATAAAAAATAAAACATGAGGAAGTTTGTATGTTTGTGAGTTTGGATGTTTGATCCACTATCACATGATAAACGCCCAATTGATTTCGATGAAATTCGGTTTACGAATAGAACTAAGTCCAAAAGGACACATAGACACGAGTGAAGCAAGCAACAATTTTTGCCTCTCTGAAACTATCTTACCAATTTTAATGAAATTTTAACTTCGATCAGCCTGAAATGACTCATGCTTCTACATTTGCTCTTCCAAAACTACAACCACGAGGTGTAACTTTTGCCACTGAATTTAACATCAACACAAGTTACGGGTAAATGCTAGACATTTACAAAACATTTTAACGTTAATTGCCACTGTGTTTTAAAAAAATACAGCAAATAAAGTTTACAAAAACCAAAATCTATGCCAAAACAATTGTTGGTTGCATTTAATTTCACATTTATGCTAGAAAACTAGTTTCCCCCGCAAATTATAGTTATTTTAAATTGGACTAAATATTTACCAATCAAATTTCTTAAACTATTCGTAAATTTAATAAAAATCGAATATGTTTATTTTTTATTTTCTTAATGCACACAGTACTAGTCTGATTATCATCCATCAACCGTCAATGAGTAAAACTCAAGCTGCAATAACACACGAAAACGAAATACATAAATATAAAGAAAATTAGTTTGGTATTTGGTCGGTTTCTTGTTCAGAATCCTAAATATCCATCAATTTGTCCAAAGATACACATACATACGTATAAGCTTATATGTATGTATGGTTGTTTGTATATTGTGCAAAAATGAAACCATCAATTCAATATGAATGAAGTGCAGATGAAAAAAGGTTGCTTATTTTGCTGTTTAACTTCAGTTTGTGTTTATATGAGAGAGTACACTTTCACTTGTACGGGTATTATGCTATATTTACGAGTATTAAGTTGAGAAGTTTTTTTTCACAAAGGTATAGAGTAAGTTTCGGTTGATGTATTGGAAAATAAATATAAATAAAAAAGAAAACTAAAGCTAGAGAAACAACAGTAGCAATTTGTTCAAACAGTTACATACGAACACATGAGCAATTTGAGAAAAGAAAGCAATAACATTTGGAACATATCAAATACTAAATGGAATTAGGGAAAGAGGTGTTTGTACTGATATATGCGTATGATAAATTTCTAGAGTATCAGGAATAAATCTACTTATGGCAGTAAATAACCGGTTAGTGTAAAAATGCAGTAGGGTCATAGTGTTTTGAAATATGATTCTGTGACCTTGGAACCACTATTTGAGTTTCAGATAAAGAGATTTCAATCGGTCCAAAAACATTCTATTTTGCTTTGCCTCCAACGTCTAACATGCCATAGCATTTCCTTCACTTATTAAGCTTCCTACGTAAGAGATCATATTGTCCGTTTACACTAAAGCCGCCATAGCTCAAACAAGTTCTACAGAAGCCGAGTGAAAAACTTTCATTTTGCACACGGGAGTCCATAACCAGGGTACCCGGGTACCCTAGTGAAGTTTTTTCGTTTATACTCAAATAAAATAATATATATATGCACAGATTATTAGAAACGCTTAGTTTTTATATCTCAACTGTACAAATTTCATGTTTGTAAGATAAAATTGTTTTCTATGGGCATTTTCTACCTAAAAGGCCCACAAAAGTAAACAGAAACTGGTTTTATGTTTTTATACGTTTTGATGACGCGAGAACAAGAAACGAGAGGCAGCGCACAGACAAAGCTGCTCCAATACGAGATATTTGGATAATGTTGAACGCAAATCACGCAAAATATTATGTGCCTACAGAAAATTTAACAATCGACGAACAATTGTATCCGTACTGAGGCAGAACAAAATTTACCCAGTATATTCCATCGAAGCCTGCGAAACACGGGATTAAGGTATGGTGGATATGAGCTGCTAAAAATTCATATCCTCTTCATGGCCAAATATATACTGGCAAACAAGACAGTGGTCGCGAAATCGGTGTAGGCGTAAGAGTAGTCAAAGATTTGGCTGGGCCATACCACAATAGCGGACGTAATATCACCATGGATAATTTTTTTACGACGCTGCCACTGGCAAAGCAGCTGATATCCGTCAAACTTAGCATTGTTGGAACACTGCGGCGAAACAAAGCCTATATACCAACAGAAATGAAAGACGATAAGAGTTGGACCGTTGGGACAAGCAAATTTGGTTTCCACGAGAAGGTGACTATGGTTTCATACAAACAGAGGAAAACAAATTCCGTAATATTGTTGTCGACTCTGCATGATGATGCAACTGTAGAAGAAAACGGCAAACCAGAAATCATCAATTTTTATAACAAAACGAAAGGTGGCGTTTATGTTATGGACCAGACGCATCGGGAGTATACCACACAGAGACACACAAAAAGGTGGCCTTTGTCGTTTTTGTACAATATGCTCGATGTTAGTGCTTTCAGGCATACACTATATTTTATGATAATAACAGAACTGTTCCATATCAAACAACACGGAGAAAACGCTTTTTGCGTAATCTTGCTAGAGATTTGTGTGCGCCAATAATAGAAGAAAGAGTAGCCAATCGCCAAGTAACGCGCCATTTTTCCACCAAATCAGCAATTGAGAGCTTTTTGGGAAGACCAGTGGAGACGGTAACCTATACCGAGCAACCATCTACTTCTACGGCTGCTTCTACTGATGGCAGGAAGCCAATAACAGGATGCTGCTATTTGTGCGCTTCTTCGCCAAACAAAAGGAGAAGAAAGACGAGAAAAGTCTGCAACGTTTGCGAGAAACCAGTTTGCGATCAACATACTCAAACAATATCAAAATGTTTTCCATGTTTGAACAATGACTCAACATAAGACATCAAATATTAGAAATGAGTTAAAATGAATAAAATATAAATAATTTAACTAAAAAATAATTACAGTTCATTTTTTACACATCAATAAACATTTTGAAACAAAATAAAAATAAAACAAACGTTTTTTCTTTGAAATATAAGGTAATTTGCACTAAGGTACCCCGGTACCCTGGTCATGGACCCCTGTATGCAAAAACATTAAACTCATTTTTTAGTTAATATATTTAAACAAATTTTTTCTAGTCTCTAAGTTTAGCCGAAATCTCTAATAATCCGGAGTTTCATGTTGATATCTTCAATAATAAAGGAACAGCAGCACTTTAAAGTTCAAAAAAGTACCCGGGTACCCGGTTATGGACCGTAGGGTTAAGCTTATGGGAGAAGAAATTTTAAGTTAAATATACAATTCTTAAATATTCTTTAGCTTCAAAATAGAAATGATAAATCATACATACTACATAAATCATTTTCTAAAATTGCACATATTTTAGTTGGATTAACTCTTGATCTCAAAGGCCAATGGCGCTGCAAAAAGCAAGAGTAAAATAATTGATAAAATAATTGAGCATCAGCGATGGAACTCTCGTACTAACGGAAATTCAGTTAACTTGTAACTATTCTATTCCTTAAATAATGCGATTAATTAGTTGATATTTCTCGTCATTAGTAGCCGCGGAAATAAGTGGTACAAATGAATAAAGAATGCTGAAAAGATGGAGTAGCGACCTCGAAATCAATTGTGAACTTTTTTAAGGACCTTTCACACTGTAATACTTTGTACTAAGACTTGTCAAAAGCTGTGCAAATGTGATAGTGTGAAATTAAAATGTTATTAATATGATAATAAATTTGACAAGCCATACGACTTTGACATTTTTAGAAAGTTTTCCAAACGATAAGATTTTTATTTGACCAGTGTTGAATTTTCATAAAAGCAAATTGGTCGATAGCGTGCCATATCTGATGGTATTTTTGTTGTCATACATAAGCTTAAAATTTGTTTATATTCTACTCATATTTTTCAGTTTATTTGAGAGCTAATAGGGTGAAAACAAAATGTAATGTGGTACGTTAGATTTTTCTCGTTGGATTTCTTTCACACAAAATCCAATGAAAACATTAAGATATGTATGATAGTGTGAAAGGCGCCTTAATTATAATTTATAATTTAATAAAAAAAAAATTTCAATGAAAAAAAATTGGCAACGTCTTGAACTTTAAATAAAAATTGTCAATATTTTCATTATTGCAACGAAGTCATATCTCGAAAAACCTCATTCTGCAGATAACAGGTTTTTAAATTACATACACTGTCATGGAAAAATATAAAAGTATTCTTAACTCAAGACATGAATAAGCAAGATATTTGTATAAATTTTTTACACAAGATGAAGAACGATACGATGAATAATTCTGCAGTCGTAACCCAAAATTGACATTTTTTGAGATATGACAGCGGTGCAATAAGGAAGCGACATACACATTTATATTACAAAACTAATTTATTTCACAGGCTAAATAATTAACTAAAATTGGCTTTTTATGGGAATTTATGGAATTATGGGAATTTCCCGTTAAATTTCGAAAAAACGAAAAAACGTATCTGTCTAATAAATATTAGAAAAATAAACATGAAAATTTTCTTTAAGCGAATATTAAGAATTTATTAATATGAATTTATACGATTCATACAATAAAAGATGATTAAAACAACTGGATGTGTGTGAAGTTCATATGCCCCTGAAGTTCGCAACGTATGTGACTTCTAGATGATTTAAAAATAGCACAAGTATTAATGATTTTCCTAGCAACGTTACAGAAGCTCCATTGAAATGGGTGCCACAATCATCCTCGACAATATATGTAAATATATTTATATATATAAGTTGTACAAAACGCAAACCTTCAAAAACATTATATATATTTTCATGTCTCCCGCTACTTTATGAAAATTTTCCGAAATTGGAGGTTATTTTCCAATTTTTTTCACGAAGTGGCGTTGCTTTATTTTTATGGTAAACTTTATAAATTTTCTCAAAAAGTTATTTTGTTGAGGGTTTTTGCATTTTATTGGTCCATATACCAAAAGCTTAGTAGACCTTAGACGTTAAGGTTAGATCGACGACCTGCTAGAGAGAATCTAACTGACGCTGCCCTCCAATGACAAGGACATATAAAAGTGACTGCTACTTTTTATATAAAGTTCCAGAACTAGAACTGGCCACTATCAGTTGGGAAATAGTTACATGACATATTTTGAAACAAGTCTCCTTCTCTTTAGAGGAAATATTCCAAACAACTTTTATTTAAAAAGTTTCTGTTCGTATTTGTAAGAGTTAAGCTGGCTTTATCAGTTAGGCAGCTAAAGACTATTTTTAAATTAAAATTTAGCAATTCTTCTGAAACTTAAAATTGATAAGATTTATTTATTAGATAAGAAAATCTGTATTAGTAAAAAACAAACACGTTCACAATCGGACCCATTTCTCTCTGTGATTGCTGAAAGTGATTCCAAATGAACTTACGGGCTAGAAACATGTGTGCCAACGTATGTGTGTATGCAAAGAAATTTGAAATCGTTATTTATAAGTCTGCGTGCGTGTTTGCATGTCGTTATCCTTGATTTTAGTGGCTTGTTGATTTATAATGACATGTGACGTGTGCAAAAATTAAAACTAGGGGTGATTTATTGTTTAATAAATGATGACTATTTCTAGGTGGCACATTCTTCTTCACCTTTTTTTCATAGTAAAGTGATAATGCTCGTTAAATTTTAAAGTTACATACAGCCAAATTTTAAGTATTTGCAAGGAATTTGTGTTATGAGGAAAGGTTTTTCTCGAGGCAAAATATTTATCCAATTAATTTAAACTCCCTTCTTTTTTGTGAACGAATTTTTTTAGAGAAAATCCAAACTTTTTACCTTTTTCACTTTTTTCTCCCTTTTACACGGAAAAAAGCATAATTAGGGAATTTTTATTCACAATAGAAGAAAAGGAAAATGGGAATTTCTGTTTGTAATTGGGCTGATAGAAATTTTTTTTTAAATTTGTAAATTTTATTAAGCAAATGTTTAATGTTTTATGCTACCGTAGAACCTCAATGCAAGACGGGCAGGCAGAGCAACACTTCTTCATTGTGTTCAAGTATATTGGATTTCTGGCAGAAGGCAACTTTTTCAATGCGACACCTTTAGAATTTCTAACTTTATAAAATCAATAAAGTGCGAACCTCTCTAGCACGTGAAAGGTTTAAATAGTGACTTACGTTTAAAACGCTTTATGCTGGTTAAGCGATATGATTTTAATATGATTAAAATTACTATTACACATCCAACATATATTTATAAAACTTACATTCTGCTCTTAAGGTTGGAAAGATCAACCAAACAAAGAAGTAATGATGCAAATCGTTTGCTCGATTTCCAACATAGTCTAGGTCACGCCAGACTTGGTCAGGAAGTGTAGTGCCTTTGACACTTCCAGTAGGAGACCTCTAAAGGTCCTTTGTGAAGTCCTTCAAAAAACTAGAATATGCGAGAAGAGAGAAGGTGAAAAGGATAAAGAAAAAAAAAACGATTGAAGTTGCCACAACTACCTGCTTGGTGAAGCATTTCTGTACTTAATTAAAAGGAAACTAATAGAGTATCTAATTAAATTCATATCAAAAATTAGTGATTTTGTTATTTCAAATCTATGTTGTTATAAAAGTCATAGTATTGCTTATCTTGAAATACCATTTGAAATAGCTACCTATTATGTTTCATAAGATAGAAATTTTAGCGAAAACAATAGGAATACTTTTTAACAGTTTGTGGTTGGAACAGAGTTCTGAAAACTACATACACTGAATAAAAATCTCGTACATAAATGTAAACAAACACAGCTCAAACCAACCGACACAAATTTTTATTTGCATAACAATTATGGGTGTCTCTAAATTTGGAACGATGCCGATCGGCACATGTACGGTGGACAGATATAAGTGTAACCGAACATAAAGTTCATGTACATTAGACTGGACTTAAAATATTTTTTCCCGCAAAAAGAGTGTACCGCCCCCTCAAATTGTTCCTTTTTACGTAAATAATGAAAATCCAAAAACTTAGACTGATAGCCCTAGGTTAAGGCGTGGCACATGCCCACTAAAGTGGCTAAAACCGGTTTATATGGACTTTTCAAGAGACAAGGCACAAAAATATAAGTAAAAATGTTTCATATATGTTTGTCAAATATTATTTTATTGAAATTAACTTACGTTTACTTATTTCTATGCTTTATAAACATTAAAACTTAATCACAAAGGTCTGATTTATTAATGCTACTGTATTTTTTCCTATAATCAGTTACTACTTATTTGTATAACAGTTTTTAAACATGAGTTTTTTTTTTCAAAAAAATCGCAAAAATACAACTCTGTAAACAAATATCTAATTGCTAAATAAAATGTTGGCAACCACAGGGGAAAGTCAACATCTGATTACCAGTTGTGGTAACAACAAATGGCATTGAACATCTACTTGGAGTACCTGCCTTGTCAGCTGGTACTGGAAAAGAACAGACAGACGCCATACTAAAACTATTAAATGAATGGAATCTAACAGAAAAGGTATTTAAAAAGCAATTTTTTCTTATAACAGTAAATATTACCAACATTTTTTCCAAACAAGGTACAAGCTTTATGTTTTGATACTACAGCGACAAATACAGGAAGATTACAAGGAACTTGTATATTATTGGAACAACACCTCAATAGAGAATTGTTATATATTCCTTGCCGTCATCACGTGTATGAACTCTTGCTGAGGAGTGCTTTCGTAAAATATGATTTAAAATTAAGTGGACCATCATTAGATATATTCCAGCGTTTTAAAAAAAATTGGCCCAAAATCAATCAGCAAAAATTTGCAAGTGGAATAGTCGATGAAAAAATAAATCTTGCGCTTAACAAAACTGAACAAAATCAATTAGCTCAATTTGCTCATGACTATGTCACTCAACAACATCCCAGGGCAGACTACAAGGAGTTATTGGAATTAAGTCTTATATTTCTTGGTCGAAACACAGAGCCTGTAAAGTTTAAATCACCTGGAGCGATGCATCATGCTCGATGGATGGCTAAAGCTATATATACGCTTAAGATTTTTCTTTTTCGCAACCAATTCTCAATGTCCTCAGATGAGTCAAATGCTATACAAGATATAAGTGTATTCATTTTGAAAATTTATTTGAGACCGTGGATTGAGGCGCCAATAGCCGCGAAAGCACCCTTAAATGATTTAAATTTTATTAAAAATATTATTAAATTCAATGAATTTAATGAAATAATAAGCAATGAAGTAGCTCGCAAGTTTTCGAATCACATAGATGGCACATAGCCGAAACCGGTCTGTTTATCAACCAAAATTGACGTGGGATGACGGAAATTCATTCCAAATTCCAAATTTTCGAATCACTTGTGGTACCTGACACCAGAAGCAGCAGCTCTTTCATTTTTTGATAATGCTGTAGACATTGCAGATAAGAGAAAAATGGTTGAAAATCTCAATGAAGAACATAATAATGAGCACAAAAGAATAGTAACCAACTTGATTGAAATAAAACAAAAAAAATTTCAGATTTTGTTAATAAAAAATCATTGAGCTTTTTTGAAAGATTTAATATTGATACTAACTTTCTAAAACTTGACCCTTCCAAGTGGCACAATGAATCCGAATTTCAAAAAGGAATGAATATTGTACAAAACTTACATGTTGTTAATGATACTGCAGAGCGTTTTGTTAAACTCATGGAAGAATATAATGCAGCTTTAGCAAAAAACGAAAAAGAGAAACAATATATATATATATGAACAAAAGTAAAACGTATCATTGCTTTCTCTATTTTATCTTTCGAAATCAATGCAGTGATAAAAATCCCTACGGCAAGACAAATGTTTAACATTTGTGTCAACAAAGCTAAAAATAACAAATCGATTGCTAATATCAGCAGCGATTTCTTAATTTTTAACGACGTTAAATAAAAATCAAATAGCAGCATTATTTCAGTTCAGTCTTTAGTGATTTATGTTTCCACATTAGCCATCATATTCAACACATGTCGGAGATTTATTCAAGTACAATTTATTTTCTATGTAATTTTTTATGTTGCTTTTTTGGAGGAGCTTCTGTCTAATAAGCAATAACTTTATTTGCCACTCATATGGCGTGATGCTGAACTTAACGTTTGAGACAATAAGTACATCGAAGGCGTATGAATATATTTCACACCCGCCAAATAAAGTTCAATAGCAAAAATAAATCATATAAATTATCAGAATAAAAAACGAAAACAAAAACAAAAACACTTAAAAATTTAAAACAAATAAAAATAGTTTGAAGAAAAATTACATCAGAACTCAAATGAAGAGCACTGCCGAAGGAAGACCTTCTTGGAAAAACTTATTATCAAGGTGGTATTGAATTTGTGTAAACAGTAGACTTTAATACAAACTATGATAACCCGTTTTATACTTCGGAAAGATTTCATTAAATTTTTATATTACATTCACTGAGGATAATCTCTGTATTAAGAAATGGCGCTATATAGCTGCTTCCCATTGTATTCACAAAAAAAAATATCTTCTAAATAATCCCAAAAATAAAATCCACCGCAAGTCACAAAATAAACAATAAAATATGTTAAAACATTCATCAATATGTCAAGAAATAAGAAAAAAATTAATAAAATGAAAAATTATTTATTGAAATCTTTAGGCAGCAGAAAACCACACAAATTCAAATGTCTTTGTTTTAAAACAATAGAAAAAAATTCAAAAAATCAATTTTTTCCACCATTCCAAAAATATTATTTTAACTTGCTTGATTTGTTGGTTGACACCTACGTTTTGGGGAAAATGAGTCAAGAAAAAACAATTTGTCTTTACACAATTCCATAGTTTGAACCAAATTGAGATAAAACGTTTTTCGCCTTTCTTCCTCCCCCCCACCTACTTAAAATATTATTCTTGTGGCATGTTAATGTCATTTGTATGGCAGTGTATTTATTTGTTGACGTGTGATTTCTGTTTTTCCATTTGAGTATGTGAAAAGTGTGATTGGCTCCCTTTCATTTTTATTTTTGCTGTTTATTTTTACTCACAAGAAAAAAACTAAAATGCATTTTCTCTAGTGTGCGCCGTCATTCAGTCATTCCAATATACATATATTGTCAGCAATAATTTATTTTTAGAGTTGTGATCTTTTTGAAGATATTTGTTAAATTGAAAACGTTGTCATTATTATTTTTAATTGTCTGCTGATAGTGATCTTGTGTGTTTTATGGCAAAAGCAATTTGTTAAGGAATTTTCATTATGATTACATTCCCTACTTTATTTCTTTTCAAGCCGCATGGTGAGAAAGCTAAATTTAGTTAATAAAAATTAGTATAAACATCGCAAATGTGATAAGAATATTTAATACACTTCAAATGCGATAAAGTTCTTGCAATTACTAATTTATTATAAATTGTGTTAGGAGGCAAAAAGATTTACGAAAAGACACAGCGTCCAGGTATGTGTAATTGATAAGGAATAAAGTGTCCTTGCTCATAGATCTACCCAAAATGATTTGCTTTCAAATTAGAGGTCTGCATCGAATAAATTTTTGTTGTACACGTGAGGTTCTTTTCTTTTTCGAATGTAGTATGTACTCTCTGTCCCGCTCAGCACACTAGCAATGAATAATTATATAATCACAGCCAAAGATATTCCTATATAAAATGTGAACATGAAAGAAGAAGTACTGCAAAGATGATGTTAATTTTTTTTATGGTATAACAGGAATTTGTAAATTATGTAAATGCGTACATACATACATGAATACAAATGTATTTAAGTTGAAAATAATCTCCGAAATTTGTACGAAATTTTAGGTTGATTCCTAAATAATTTACAAAAACAATCTGTTTCTTAAAGACCTTATTCCTTTCCTACAAATTATTTTGATTTGGAAAAAATTTTCAAAACGAATTTTTATACAAAATTTGTTTTTTAAATCCCTTATAAAATAAATGTTTAGCCAGCATACTTTTTGATTATCGATTTCGCATGTTACTTTCAAAGCTGATAAGAACAAATTAATTTCATAAAATCTATTGCTCCTTCTTTTTGTCGAACTGAACATTGAACATGTTATTTATATTGTACTTATTATACAACATGCATTTTTGATCTCGTGGTATATACTTAACACGAACACAGCCTATTACATGCTACACAAAAGGAAATTTTGAGCTCGTGATATGTTCTCAACACAATCGTTTGCAGTACATAAAAGAGAAGAACCATTACTTAATGGCACCGAAAGACGAGAAGTAAAAACAATTACTTATTCGACAACTTTGTTGTTGTCAAAAATGTGTACCTTTTCTTGTTGTGATACTTCGAATAAGTATTTATGCTTTCAAATATATATTAAATAAATATGCATATATTTGGCTTAAGCTTTTGAGTAAGGAAATTCTATATAAAACATACAATATTTAAAAAATTTATTTAAAACAATGGTTTAATATTTTTTGAAGCATAAATTCCCTATATTCCATTCTCCAGTCGGAGAGTCAAAACATACCATAATTGTTTTCGCTATCCTCATCAAACTTTTTAAAAACACATGACTCTTTTCCATGGCTGGGATGCAGTGCATATTTTAATTAAATTCTTTATTTATGATACTTTTCGCCCTTGAGCAACCAGAGAGGATTAAAACGATATTTTAGAATTTTCAACAGAATCAAAACACTTTTTGATTTTATATCACAGGCATATGAAAAATAGATTTTAAATCATGCAAAGCGTTGACAAAATAATGCGAAATTTTTACAGCAGGTATATGTGAATACTAGATTGCTATATTTTTAAGAAAAGAGGAAAAAAATAAAATTTCGTGTTAATACGCTCTTGTTGATCAAGTGCGTTTTAAAAGCATCTTTTAAAAAAACGCTAAAAACTATTTGAACTACCCTTTTTAAAAAGAACAATTTTATTTACTTGAATTATAATTCAGCTTTTACCATTATGTGTATGTGTCTGTGTACTTACGAGCAAGGTTTTTACAAACATACTTTGATTGGTAAGATATAAAAATGCCGGGGTGGAAAATGTATTGCTGAAATGAAGTCAAGCGAAAATTATTCTAGATGCCAAATGAATTGGTTCTTAGGGTACAATAATAAGTTTTAACAAAAAACAAAAGGTCACATAGCAACACAAAAGCTCCAATAAAACGGATAAAGACTTTTTAAGAAAACCAGAAAAATTTTTAACAACTGGTTGCTTCAATAAAAAAGAAATCAAAATATAAAAAATCATAAGTGAAAAAATAAAAATTATTTTCTTCAATGGGCATTAATTTTTTGATTTTATATAAAGGAGTTTTTGATAAGCTCTTTGTTGTCATTAGATGTAAAACTAATAATGGAAATACTTTTTTTTAGAAAATTATATACGTACGAGTAAATATATGTATGTAAGTAAAAATCACATTTTACGCTTCAACAGAGAATTAAATACAATAAATGATAAACACACGTCAATAAAATATGTAAAATAGGGTTTAATTTGGGTTTCGCTGCTCAATGGCAAATGAAAGAAAGAAATTGGTTAATTTTTTTTTCATTAACAAATTTTTTTTGTTCGATGGATACGAGTTTGAGGATTCAAATCAATAAAATCATAAAAACTTAGAACATGATGGGATTTTTTAATTAGTATTCTAGATGCACTAATTGTCCCCAATTATTATTTAAAAATATATTGAAACTGATTATGGAGGGGTAAGCATTGCTAGTTGCTATGCTCATTTCACTGTTGCTAAAGCAGATCATCATTTATAATTTAATTTTAAGCCGATCAGTGGATTTATTTCCAAGCCTTTATAAACGTTTGTGCTTAAATCTTTGAGTTAAAATTTACGTTCTTATGAAAAAGTTTTTGAATATGAATCTGGTCTTTCTTATTGCTTTTTCTTTTGTGCGGACTTCACTTTCTTATTCTATATTCTACCTGTATGCGAAGTTTCTGATCTTTAGCTGCAGTAAACGTGGCCAATAATATGGGGGAGTAAGTCAGTAAGTGAGTTATGAATATGTACTAAAATACCCACGGTTTAAAACCACACATTTCGGTGACTTTTATCTTACAACTCTCAAACTTCAACTATAAGATAATTTGTATGAAAACACGTATGATCCTTATGTGCAAAGTTGGTTTTGGGAGGGTAAAAATACCTCGAACGGTATGTGGCCTGAACTTGTCTTGCAAAATCCCCCCAAAAAAACAAGCAAAAGGTGACAATAAAATTTATATTTTTTCGTGATCCCATTGTGCCGGCTCACACACTTCCACTTTTGCTGGTCAACTCGTAATTTAGCTGTAAGAAAGACGGAGAAGGAAATCTCTTTTTTTCTAACAGCTGAATTACGAGTTGAGCAGCATAAGTTGAAGTGTGTGAATTGGCACATTGCAAAGTTTTATTTGTAGAAATATTTTTGTTTCGAATGTAATTGTATATAATTTATCAAAATAAAATTACCAATAATATGTGATTATTTTTCGAACTAAATTAGTTGTTAGTAGTTGTAATCCAAAGTGATAAATATTTTAGCTAAAGTTTGTAACATTTTTGTTGAAAGAATTGGATATGAGGCAATATTCCAAAGCACAAGGAAAAAATTAATATCAATTAATTTCAACTTACATGGCAGAACAGAATATCAAACACACAATTTGACCTTCATCAAAACATGCATGTTACACCTATTTTTTAAGACAGTTGGTATAAAAGTTCTATGAATATACTTCAGCGTCACGAATGTACGAGCTTCATATGCATTCGGGATAATTTAAATGTATAGACAATATATAACTTTTCTTTGTGAATACTAAAGTTTTTATCTACTTCTTTGTTTATGCACAATCTAGAGTGATAATAATTATTTAAAAAATTGTATTTTAATTAGAACTAAACTTCTTCTTCCATATCCTTTATATAATTAGTTAACAATTTATTGCTATTGTCTAGGGCTGTTGATTGAAATAGATCGCGCATTGACTTCAAATCAGTCTCAAGAAGTCTGATAGCTTGTTTTCACTACGATTTGAATCACCTACATCGCTTTCTCAATCATATTTTTGAATCTTGGTGTTTATACTACTCACATACTTGCTTCAATTTATAAATATTTTTAATAAAAATTTAATTAATTTTTTATAAAAATTTTTAAAATATTTAATTTTTAATAAATTTGTTCAGATAAACTTGCTATAAAAATTAGAGAAGATATAAATTTTTCGTGCTTCGCAAGTAGATTCATATTGAATCCACCGCTTGGCTCTTAAAATTTTGTATGGCAAAGCAAGTTGTCTCGCTCATGATTAAGACCGCAGCATGAATAGAGAGCGAAGCACGTGCCGTGAAAACAAGGCATCAGGCAATTCATATTATGCAGCATTTTTCAGATGTGCATTACTACGTCATTGTATTTGATGTTCTTGGACTGCTTAAGTGACGCAGGCATGGCACTGGTCAACCAACATTACCGACAGGAAACAATACTAATAGACATCGCAGCGCCCTCCTTCGTTGATAACAATTTTAATGCACCTACTTGACAGCAGAGACGCTACAACACTGATCTATAAACTAAAATACAGCACAATATCATAGCTGTAAAAGAATTAAGCACTCAGTTTTCATAATGTATTCTCTCTCACTATCCCTTTCCCAAACAGGGTTCCCAGTTTTATTTTATACTTTAGCCATTCGCCAAGTTCGCCGAAAAATCCCACAGACCTGTAATAAGAATTTTCAATCTTATAAATTAACAAATAATAAAAGCAAAACTTGCAAAATATTCAATATAATCAAGCTTTTTGTTAATTTATAAATTGGAACTTAATCAAAGGGTTGAAATAATTACAATAATCTCATCCCCCATATCCTTAAAAATGAAATACCATTATGTCAGAGGAAACTCATGCAAATATTTATTTACTTAATTAACTACATTTGTGTAATATTCACCCTTATTGTGATTGGCGTAGTCGCATTACGGCAACTGTCGTAGTGGCTGTCGAATTTAAAATCTTATGTTACCGTGTAAATTTTTGGCCGTAAAATTTTTGTAAAAGAAAAAAAAAGTGTTTATGAAACAACCAGTTGCAAAAAATTTCAAAAACAGTTGCTTATAAATAATTAATTAAAATTAAATTGAATTATAATTGGTGCTTTTTATGGGAATCGCAAAATTTTAGTATTTTGAATTTTTATTCGCACTTTTTCCCAATACCCCAAGCTATACCCCTCAATAATCAATTGCAATTAGTTTTTTAACAAAATTGTTAATGTTTTACTGAATAAGTAAAATATTAATATTGGGAAAAAGTGCGAATAAAAATTCAAAATAATAAATTGAATTATGTCGTGAAGAAAATTGTTAAAAAAATTTTAAAAACTTTTGACACACAAATACCTACGCCAAACACTTAACCGTTTTAACGACAGTTTGTATCGCATATATTGGCGTTTTAGCCAACTACGGCACCATTTTTTAAAAACGTCCGACTTTCGAAACAAAAACGCCAAGCACAATAAGGGTAATTATTAGAATTAATTTATATTTTGAGCTCTAAATATTTACATTAAAATATTGCGGTTGGAGATTTTGCCGAAACTTTGATCTCCAATCACAAGAAAATCACCTATTTGGGGACAAGTCTCCAAAACTGAGAACGCTCTTCTCAAAGAAATTAATACTGCTACTGGTTGTTGGGAATATTATTTTCCTGAATGTTACTTCTCTTTCTAAAAAATTCGGCAATAATTCTTTAGACGGGAGCAACTTCAAAGCCAAAATTTAAAAATTGATGGGGAAATTTTTAAAATACTCCTTGCTATTGATTTAAATATTCATATTAAAAGTTTTATTAATTAAAATCAATATTTGAAAATATTATATATTAATTTTAAAAACTTAAATAATGAAAGAACAAAATGGATTTTTCCCCTCTTCAAAAATTGTGTTGTTTTGCCGATAGCATACTTTAAAAATAAGCCCTCAACATACAGTAATAGTATACCCCTTTTTTATTTCTGTGTTTAGTTAGTGTTAATCATAATGTTTTTCTTTGTTCCTTCATGAACACTTTGTTTGCATGTGACCCAACCTCACGTTGTGATATTTATTGTATTGTTGCAACATGACACTCCTGATTTGTTTGCTACAAATAGCTGCACTGCAGGTCATACAAATCAAACAATGGCACATACATACTATATATTTACACATGATTTGGCACCTGATATTTTATTAATCACTCTTTGACTTTCTGTTTGCTTAGAAATATTTCGATAAAATAATTTTAAATGTGCATTTTTATCGAAGCATTAAGCACATTTTGAGCGTCTGAGCTGAAGTAGTATTGCCAAATAGTTTAACAATATGGACTCCCTTGTGATGCAATCATAAATTGTAACGATTATGATTTTGTAGATTATTAGTTCGTCTAGACTTTACGAACGAATCACACCCGTATTAATAATAGTTGTCCATTGGGGAAAATAGTTATTTGCTCATAATCACATCCATACCTAATATGTGTGACAATAATAATAATGGTCATAACACCAGTACCAAAGACAAAATTTACGAACGCCTAATGTCAATCATTGTGTCGTTTTGCTGCTATTTGGGCTCAAAAACCCAATGCAACAAAAAGCTGTTAAAGTGTTGTAGGACACATGTCATTAATGTGTCTGTAGTTGTAAGAGTATATATTATGTCTGTGTATTTAGTTCTTTGTTTTCTATCATTCCTCTTTACTAAATTTCTCTGTGTTTAGTCATTTGCGTGTTAGAAAACAATTAAGCTGCTTAAAAATGGTGTAAGCCAAAAACACATTATAGTTTCCCAAACAACTTATTTCCGGGAGGGTTTGAGTCTGTGTTTTCTTAACAACGGGCGTGGTAGATAAAGAGCGTGATGTGCGGTTAAAACATATATAATGTCATACATACAACTGTATTAAAAAAAACACCAGACAATTATTGACTCATAAATAAAATGAGTTTATAAAATGTTTCCAATTTAAAGCAATAGTTGAAAATAATAAAAAATAATTTATTTTAAAAGGCATGCTTTGGATTAAGGCGACAAATGATAAGATTAATTTCATGTAGACTTAAGTTTTATTTATTACAACACTAATGGCTTGAAGGCATGGATATTTGAAATGATAAAAGAGACAAATCAGTTTTCTACTCAAATGTGGAAGTCACTAATGAACTTTAAAATAAAAAAATTAAGAAGCCCTTGTCTATGGAGCAATTAATTTGTGTTAACAGACTCTGATTTTTGTCTCAAAGCGTTTATTTTTAATTAAGTGGTTTTTTGCAATGCAGAGCGTAAACTTAACTAAAAAATGTATATGAACACCACTTCGAAAGCGCAATAAATACACCTTAGAATATCACTACGTTGCTTCAGTGATTTTTAAATAAATTTTCTACATGAGCAGGATAGAAGGTGTGGACATATTGAATTTTCTTAAACATATTTATTGAACTTGCTTGCGAAAGTTATGCTAACTCCAGTGCGTTTTTGCTACTGCAAATTTTAATAAATAAAACATTAAGTGCCATTATTACAACTTGCTTTTAGTTAAAGGCCGGATTTTGTCTGCCCGACATATTTCTTTGCATTATTTCAACTTTAATTTTTTATTGTTATTATTATTAAATACAATATTATTTAAAAAAAATAATAAATGAAGGTTTTTTAAAGCAATTCCATTATTTATCGGTCCAAAAATATCCTACCTTTAACTAAACTTTTAAAACATTTTTCTACTAACGATTAATTCACTCACTTAATTTATCCCCTTAATTCGTTTGGACATTCCTATTATCTCTTGTTCGCTTTATTCCTTTGGCATTTCAATGATTATTTTGTTATCAATATCATCAAATTTGATTTTTTATTGATTTGCTATTTATTTTTTATTAAATAATTTATTTTTAAGAAATTTTTTAATTTTTTATTATTAAAATTTTGAATCTTTTTATTAATTTTTTATTAAAATACATATTGGTAAATAACATTTTTGTTATATTTTTGTTACCCTAAAGGCAAAGTAAATTCATAACAGGTAGACTCCCCTCAAAACGCTTTGAAAAATATCTGCTTTCTTTGTCAAAATCAACGTCAAACACTATATATAAATCAAAAATAATAAAATTTTGACAAACAAAACAGATCAAAATGCAATGAGATACAAGGAGCAAAAAATAATTAGCTGAGCTGTCGAGACCTCCTGTTATGAATTCGCGTTGGCTAAAGGCAGAACTAGTTTGTACGTTCTGTTCTTTTATGGATCAGCTGTTTTTTTTTCAATTGAAAAACTGTATGTTTGGTTTGTTGTTACTTTTTCGTTCTGTTCTGTTGCGGACTATTCTGTAGAAAATAGAATTCGACGTTAACTGACAGCCAAAAGTTTGCATGTATTCGTTTTTTGTGGTGTGAGATATTACAAATTTAATTTTAAAAGATAGAAAACTTTATTTTAATTAAAATTTTTTAAATTTATATATATATTTTTATCAAAGTTCTGACACAGAGCAATTAAGTTAGAAATGTTTTCTACAGAAAAGGACGGCACAGAATGGCAACGAAAAGTTAAAAACTAATGAGGTCTTAAAGCTTGAAGACTTATAATAAAATAGTTTTTTTTTCAAAATTTAATTTTTTAATTTGCCATTAACTTTCGATAAATTTTAGAGAAGAATTATAACAGACTCCAATTTTATAGCAGTTCAGAACGAATTTGTTTTGTTTATATGGCAAAATATATAATTTTTAATGCTAATGAAGTTTCAATTAGAAATTAGAAAGTGAATTATGAATTAATCCGTAGTGGAAACGTACGATTAAAGGGTTACGCTAATATATAAAAGCAAACAACATTCAAAAGAATCAACTTCAAATAGATAAGCTACTTTTTCTATGGTACACACGACTTCCCCAGAATTTCACAAATCAAAAGAAGATTGCAGATTTAATTGCAAAAAAAAACACACCCACCTTTATTGTTTATACTTCAACTTGAAGTTCATTTGTAACATGCAGCAGCTTAAATGCTTATACCTCTTAAAATACTAAACCAATCTTAGGAAGAAGTTTCATCAAAATTTGCTGTTTAATGTGAGCTTTAATGCATAGCAAAAAAAATTATTTCGTTGACTAATTTTAAAGAAGAGAGATATGAGAGATGTATGTATGTTGACTTTATAACTATGTGTGATCTGTAGCTATTTATGACACAATGACTAAACAAGTTTTATGTTATAATTAGCAGAGACCTCCAATGCTTACAGCAAAACATACGTATAGCTTTGAAGGGAATCAGAGCAAACACTTAGGACTGACTTCTTAGTACACTCACAACTAACCAACCGGTCGGAATTGGATCTACGGCAAGGAGAAAAATAAAAAAACAGAGATGTAAGTTCCCTGTATTAATTTCTATCGTCTTAATACTTATTGATTTGTGCAATGTATTGAATAGCAAAGTATAAAACGTTATGAACTCTTGCTCTTAAAAAAATCTATAGATAAACCACCACTTAAAGGGTTCAATATGTCGAAAATTTAACAGCAAAACCACATCAATATATTTTTATTTTTTATTTTTTGCGAAATTCCCGCAGTCTAAAACAAATCAACCGAAAAACAAAAAAAGCTTGCAGCTTAGTAAAAAAAACTAACGTGTGGTATAAGTACCAAATATAGCGTGTTTTTTTTAGAGTGTCACATCTTTGAGTTGGCATCACTGCTTGATTTTAGCACACATTTTTTAGTTGATAGTTGATTTTTGTTTAGTTTACATTGAAGTTTCTTTATGAATCTATTTACACCAGAGCAACGCGTGCAAATTGTTGAAATTTTTAATAAAAATAATTGTAACTTTCGTCAAACTGATCATCTCAAATTTTATGGTTGAATGGCTACGTAAATAAGCAGAATTGTTGCATTTGGAGTGAGGATAATCCACAAGATTTTGTCGAAAAACCATTACATCTACGGAAAATGACTGTCCGGTGCGCTTTATGGACTTGCGGATTCATTGGCCCATATGTCATCAAAAACGGTGATGGTTAGAATGTTACTGTCAATGAAGAACGATATGGAAACATGATTCGAAATTTTTTCGTACCTCAATTACGTGGCATTAATCTTGCTGATATTTGGTTCCAACAGGACGGAGCCACATGCCACACAGCTCGCGCTACAATTGATTTACTCAAAGAAATTTTTGATGAAAAAATAATTTCAGGTAATTTCAATTAATTAACCACCAAGATCGTGTGATTTAACTCCATTAAATTATTTTCTTTCAGGTTATGTCAAGTCACTTCTCTACTTCGATAAACCACAAACAATTGAACACCTGGAATTCAACATTCGAAGAGTGATCGGTGAAATACGGCTGCTAATGCTGCGAAAAATGTGTTGAAAATTGCTGCTCCAGATTGCACCTTCTACGCCCTAGCCGCGGCGCCCACACGGCCAAAATCATATTTAAGCATTAATTTCATAAAATTTTCGTTCCAATACAGCCCGTTTCATTGATAATAAAAAGGTATTTCCTTGTTTTATTATGATTTAAACTTTTGTTACTCTATAAAAAACACCCATTACCAACAAATTTTGATGCAGTTCATTGTAAAGCGTTACTTTGCTTAACTAAACTGCAATGCAATTGTATCGTTTGATGATGACAATAAAAGCATTAAAAAACACTCTGGCTTGATTTTTTATATTATTTTTTGTTAGGTGTTGCAAGTTAAAGTGAAAAGCTTACATTTACACAAACGTACGCGTATCCAAAAACCGAACTAATGCATATAGAAAAAATATATTATTTATTCCAAATGAATTTCTTTTGTAGACGAGAAACAACACACAACAATGAAACTTTGGCAACAGCATCCAGAACCCAGCAATCACAAATTTTCTCATATGTTTGACAAAATAATTTTAAGAGCGGTTTTCACAATCCAAAGGTTGGCACGTCTAGAAAGTTCATTTCAAAAGCATTCCATTTAACATGATAAGCTCCCGTGGCTGCCTGTGTGCTGTTTATCACTAACTTCCTGATAAGCATCGGTGTAAGCATTCAGGTTGCGCAGGTTGTGCGCAGACAGACGGAGGTTCATGTGAAATTATTATGGATTATTGATATAAGACCGGCAGTAGTGATCTGTAGGGAAATTCAAAATATGGGAATCGCTTCTTGTCTTTCCAAGTAGATAAAAATATTTCCACCGCTGTCAGAGACCTCTCCTCATACCTAAAAAGGAAGAGCTTGTCGATTGCATGGACAGGCAACAATAAAGAATACTGATAATTCGTTTTCAATAACTTATTCTTTAATATCCTTTGAAACAAAAAACTTCGGAAAAATTTTAATATGGTGAAACATGTTCGCAGAATTTGGCAGCGTGGGGGCACATCTTCTCTTTTATTTTTATATAAATTATTTTGTAATCCACATAATAGATAAGAACATATAGATTTATTACAATTATTCTTGCGATCAGACCTACTGTGCAAGTTCCAACAAACACAGAATAGAATTACTTTTCAGTTTTAAAACAATTTTTCTTTTTGAGTTCTCAAAATATTTTTAAATCATCCTCAAATATTCATAAGTTAAATGAATGTTTGGTTTTAAGAAATTTAGTATTTGAAAATAAACTCGAGTGCTTGCTGGGTAGTTGCAACAACTGTGCAAGTGTGCGTTGCTAGTGGGTATGCTGAGTAGCTTACAGCTTTACAGGCTGTATGAGTACAATATATAATACAAATTGTAGGTAAATGCATATCAAGTTTGCAAATTACTTGAATGGTGGTTTATTATGGCAGATGTTTAAAGCAGCTTATTTGCAATCATAGTTTTCCTGGTTTTCCAATATGAAGAAAAATTCTCTTTTGTAAATTTGTATAAAGAACATAATGCTTTTTATTCCAGGTCCAGTATAAGCCCCTTATAAATGATACTTGTCTAAAATTTTTGTGCGGAAAATAATTAAATAAAAATGAATTATAAACACGAACTTAAAAAATGTATTTATTCGTCTTAAGATTTTACTCTTTCAAGTACATATTTTATAGGAGTTCTAACGTTGATTTGCTTTACTTTCTGTTTCTGATAAAGAATTGAATTGGTTTCTTGCTGAAGCTTTTGTTATGCTTGCTGGTGTTGTTTTTGTGGAAGGGGTTTGTGGACTTGTATGCTGTTAGTTAAAGCTACCAAGCGTCCTTTTGTATTGAAATTCGCATGACTGCTTGACTGCCTGGCTGTCTGGCTGCCTGCTTGGTTGCTCGTTTGGATATTAAACTGTTAAGTTTTATGTTTAAAATTCACACGCTGCCGTGTTACGCGTTTTATTTACGGGGTTCTTTTGCCACACCATTCCCAAAGAACATGAGCTCGTGAGTGGGTCATTAATGGCAAAAGAGCCAGCCCAGTTGTTTGGTTGAACAGTTATTGCATTTCATTTCGTTTGGCTTGGTGGGATTGGTTTATTTTGGTTTGGTGTTATTTACCATTTTTGTCAATGAACTTTTGACTTTTTCACCAAGTCTCGGCTGCTGGAATTAACATTAAAATGTGTAAAAGATATTTTACTTGTATTAATAAAAATAAAAATAAAAAAGTTGAATAGTTTGAATCCTTATAAATACTACTGTATGTAGCAAGCACTTCTTTATATTTTTAAAATAATATTATATTAACGTATGACTGTGTTTGGTGCTATACATTTATTGTGATTTAAAATTACATTTTAATTTAAAAAAATTCCAGCCAACCACTGTCATTATCATTGTAACCAATTCACAGCTAAAATACTATTTCTAACTCTTTCTCTTTCTCAGCCATAACTAATTCCGTTTATCTTTTGCTTAGCTTTATTTTTCATTTAACATTCCGTTGTTTTTAGTCTATTTGTTCAGAAGTTTTTCTCTTACATAGTATTTTGCATAATTTTTAATTATATTAAAAAAATCTATGCCAAAAAAATATAAGCACATAAAAAAGATAATCGTTTTATTAGTCAACGTGGAGTCAACATATTATATGCTCTTCTACAGTTGACTTCAATGCTGTAAATTTCAACTAAGCAAACGGCAGGACTTGCATCTCTGTGGATTTTTTTTTTTGTGCGAAATTCCTCAGGTATTGTAATCTCTTTTAGCTTATGTATACTAATTTTAAAATTTATGCTAATAAAATAGAAAAAGTACTAAAATTAATTGATGCTCTTAGTTTGTCCTTTACACCTTAATTCACCAGACAAGATATAGAAATTTATATATGCTGATATAAATATTAGAGAGCAATTGAAAAGGAGTACAAATTAAAAATAATTAAACCATTTTTTTTATTTTCAATCCTCGTAGTATATTTTTAGTTGTTTTAGAATTTGTAATTGGGAAAAAATTAACTAAGAATTTAGCTTGCAGATAAAGATGTTTACAAGCATGCTGACAAAATTTGATTTTTACCTAACGGAGCACTGCAATTAAAAATTAAGTTTTCTGTTACTTAAATTAAAATCTTTGCAATACACGTAATCTGCTTCATTGCAAACGAGTTGTAACCAGCAAAAAACTTAACATAAAATACAAACTACATACCGTCTTCGTGACTACAGTAATTATATAACAGCTTATTTGCCCTTAAATGACTAAATTTGAAATACTAATTGAATTGCGGCAATAGTTATTGTTCTAGTATATTTTTCTGCTGAAATTAACAAATTTGAGTTTCGATTTCTAAAAAAAATTCCTGGAAAACTCTAGGATAAAAACAGGGCGGTTTCAGTGGTTTAGGATATTATTTTCTATCAAAAATAAATAAAATATAACGCTTAATTGAAAGAAAATAATTTTTATTTTCAACTTTTGATATAAAAATTAATTACATGCTCAAATCAAATATATTATGCATCTAATTTTTATTCTTTAAAACTGTTTTTAGTCCTTGAAAAACATTGGTGGTCGTTACACTTAAGACATAACGTATGTGTATCGGATTTTTTACACAGTTTCCAAATTTTTTTTCAGCACCATTGTGGGCTCTTTTACTAGCCATATGAAAACTTTTTTCCCAACAAGAGAAATACCGGTTGGCCGTTCAGCAAATGACGGACGACCAATTCTCGAACGAAATTTTTTAAATTATCTTGTAAATTGACAATTCCTTAATTTCTATTCCAAAATACATCGACTAATATAGATTACATTTTATTCCGCTAAAAAACTTTTTTTTCGCCTAAGTTACTATATCTACATATTATGAAAGTAAACTGTTCAAATACTTACCAAAAAAAATTCGGACTCAATTCAATTATTTTTTTAACTTTAATTTTCACTAAAATCACGAGCAATTTGTTTGCCACTTTACACAAAAGTTCTGACTAGAATGATTCTTTCTGCCAAACTATTTTGTTCATCACAATGATAGATCTAACACGAATTCTTTTAAAATTAAACCGATGCTCATATTAAAGTAACACTAAATAATTGTTGGTTCAAAATGATGAACTTAATAAATAACCCATAAAAAATTTTAAAATGATTTCAGTAGACCTTAAACCATATTTTTGAAAAGTTTCAAACCTCTTATCTTATACGAAAACTTTTAAAAAGCCAATGAGGATTTCTTATAATTTTTACAAATTTTGAAATTCTCATTGGAATTCGTGGAATATTTATTAGCAATGTTGTTTTAAAATGTAGAAATATTGTTTTAACACTACTCAATTTTAATTTGATCAAATCCAAAGTTAATTTAACGTAATAGTTTTTTAAATTATATCAAAGCTGAGTTGTGTAAATTCAAAATTGCACAATCTTATTTTAACTATGAAAAATGTTCAATAAACTATTTGTTAGTTCAAATAGTTTTAAACATTGAATCGATATGAACAAAGTCAATGTTTTTGAAAAAAATTACATGACATTAAATTAACATTGTTGAATTTTGGTTTTTTATTGATGTTTTTTCTGTGTGCAAAATCTCAATATTTAAATCTTCTTGTATGGAATATATGCTTAATAAAATTTAAACGCTTCTTTCTGTAAGTTTCATATAATATCTAAAATTTTATTGCTTATGCAATTATTACAAATATATAAACATATCTTACACTAAATATTCCATTAGATATTGTTGTGATATAATTACATGTAAATTTTGTAAATACAAACTTATAAGACGTCCAATTTGCTTCAATAATGCCTCTAAGGCACTGGGGCTGCCACGAAAATGAAATTATATATTTTATTGTACATTCAATTTAAATAAAAAAATAAAAAAAAATTAAACCATATTATTTTTAAATAAGAATACCAAAATTACTTGTATTCATTTTCAAAAGTTAAATCAATTTCGGTTGGTACGAAATTCCGAACTCTGGGAAGAGAGTAATGCTTTGTTTCCACGGTACGTGCTTCGCTCTTTATTTGGGGGGGTGGGGGGTGGGTGTAAAAAGCTGGTTTGGTTTTCGACAGTGCAAACTTAGTTTTCCAATATATGGTTTGGATGAACTTATGTCTTTTCTTTTCTCCAGAAACTTACAAATTTTCTTTGACGCAATTTGATATTGTTAAGCATTTATTTTCAAAACTGTTCACTCAGTAGAATATATACATATGTATATTATTAGTATATGCACTTAAGTTTAATTTGTTTGTGGTTTGTCTTATTAACTATTATGTAACTAATTGTTAATCACTAAATTGTTGACCTTTTTGATTAAAAACCTTATGTTTGATTAAAGAATCACTTGCTTTATCACTTTTTGAACTATTTTTTTACTTACGCAAAAGCATCAAAAATACTTTTTTCTCATGTGACGATAGTCAACATCCAGAGCAAAGAATACTGGAATATAAAGATAGAAAAATTACACTCATGAGCACTTTCATAAGGCAACAATAATTTTCGCACATAAACACTATTCATGCTTCAATCCCTAATCAAGAGCGAAGCAACTTGCTTCGCTATACAAACTTTTGTAAGCGAAGCATGTAGATTCATATTGAATCTACTTGCGAAGCACGAAATATTTATGTCTTCTCTAATTTTTATCGCAAGTTTATCTGAACTAGCTGTCAAAACTAAATATTATCAAAACAAAATTATCAATTAAAAAAAAATAATTAAAGAAGTTAATTAACATAAATAAGCTAAAAAAAGCAATGGTTGCAAAGAAGAATTTAGTAAAGCGGTTGTATCCAGAATACCTTACAATTTTAACGGGCCACAGAAATAATCCAGAAAATTTAAGATTCATAAATATGATTGAGAAAGCGAAGCAGATGATTCAACTCGTAGTGGAAACAAGCTGTAATATAAAAAATAGTTCATGCCGGGATGGAATGAATTTAATAACCAAAATTGATATTAGTTTTAAAAATCAACACAAATAATTTTCGCATTCTAATTTGGCTGTTCTTAATGATTTTTCCCATAAATAGTTTTATTATATTCTAAACACAAAAATAAAATTGTTTAGAAAATGTGTTTAATTAAACATTTGATTACAAAAGGAGTTAAAATTCTTTTGTTACAAATTCTTTCGGTTTATTATTCTTAGACTTTATGTTGTATTTCAAAAATAGTCACTTTTTTAATTTTAGTGACTTTTTTGTTCCCATTCACACCAAGTCATTTCCATTTAACCGAAACAATATTACAGTTGTGTTTTTTTTTTGTTCTTGGGATGGTTACCGTCATCGACTCCATAACATATTTATTGTTGTTGTCCTTATTTGAGTAAGTTATGCCTTCCCATGCGATTCTCTTTAAGCTCCCTTTTATATTTTTTATAAACAATTCTTATCTTGTATGCCGCCTTAACTAGATGCAGCGTAACAATTTCGTATATGGTAAAAACATAAAAAAGCTTTTCTAGCAAACAACATGCCTTGTAAAGGGAAGTGGTGTCGCAGTGAAAAAAAATAAAGCAATTGAATAATAAAGACAAAAAATAAATCTACACACTGTTTGTTTATCAGCTTCTTTTGCAAAGTTGCAGCATTATACGAGTACGAGTATATAAAAATGTACATTAAGCAGCAAAAACAGCAGTATGTTAGTTGCCTTATTTATGCTGCTGATGTCAGACGAAACAACAGAAACAATAAAAGAAAAAAAGAAAAGAAAATCGGCATTGTGCTTTATTGTTTGTCTTAACTAACTCGTTAACTAAACAATAAGTGTTGATAGAGTTTGTGTTGCTGTTGTTGCGGTTATAGATTTTCCTGTTGCTGCTAGATTTTGTATTTATGTGTGTATGTACTTTATTATTTGTTCTCAAACAGTATTTTTTATCGCATATTTCAAATTTTCTATTTAAGTGTATTTTTATGCTTCCATAGTTTATGAGTTCCCTTTAAACATTTTTTACTGATGCTGCGTTACTCTGTTTGTTTTCTTTTCTTGGCTGCTATTAAAAATTTACTAAACAAAAGAACTTCTCATACGATACTTGCTGGCAACTGATAAGAAAGTGCAGCATTTTATGAAAATACTCACTACAAAACATACTTAAAATTAGATAATTCTATATTTTAAAACTTAATTATTACTTTGGAACTCTTTGCTGATAATTGGGTAAAAAAGCAAAAGAGTTTTAAGCAAAAAAATGAAATTTGAATATGAAAGGATTAGTAGAAATACGCACTTATCCTTGTTCTTATTATTTGCCATGGAAAAAACGTCTCATAATACAAGCAAAAATGTTACAAAAACCATGTTGGTAAAATTTCACCAATTTTCACTTCCTTAACATGTTTGAAAAGTAAATAAAAGTAAAATTTTACAATCATGTTGTTCCCGAAAATTTGTTATAAAAAAAGCATACATTTGGTGTACATTTCAGGTCCTAAACATATAATTAAGCTACAAAGCGGAAAGAGAAAAACAACGCAACCCAATAGCACATTTTTGGTTTAAATGTTAGGTTAGGTTAGGTTAGGTTGAGAGGAGGGGACATCAATTATGCCCCAAGTCCGTAGACATACACTTAAGCCAGTAGGTCGGCCCGTTGTGCGCTCCCGTAAATAGAAAATAACAACCCCAAAAACAAAAGAAATCATAGGAACTCAGTTTCGCGAACGAAGTTCCTCAGTGTCCTCCAGTCAATCCCCCTAAGATGGGTTATATCTGGTACAGTATCATCACCAAAGTAACGGGATCTTATTTCGGCGAAAGCAGGACACTGACATAGGAAGTGTTCCATCGTCTCTATGTCCTCCATGCACGCCCTACATTCGTTATCCTCTGCTAAGCCCATACGGTGCAGATGTGCACGCAGGTTGGAGTGTCCCGTTAAGACCCTCATCAACCTACTAATCTCCGATTTGTTCATCCTTAGCAACGTCTTCGTCTTATCCTCATCAGGTTCACCCCACAGGATTCTAGCCATTCTACCTGCTGCTTCATTATTCCACAGAGATACATGGGCGATTCTAGCCCATTCTTTCAACTCAGCTTTCGTCGCACCAAAAGGTTTCGCGTTGGCCAAGTTCACTATGGCGCCATCCCTGGCTCTAATTGCCAGACTATTTGCGCGTTCATTACCGATTACCCCCTGATGGGCCGGGACCCAAAAGATTCGCAATCTGCCATACGTTGAGTAATTGTTAATTACTCTCTTGCAATCTAAAACCGTCCTGGATTTCACCGTTTCGGAATTTATCGCCCTAATCGCCGTTTGGCTATCTGTGAAAATGTTGACGCTCACTGGTCTCGAGTTGCCAGCAAGCCATTTCACACATTCTGTGATCGCTCGGATTTCCGCCTGGTGCACCGTATTATGGTCAGGCAAGCGGAAGTAGAGTTCGGTCTCCGGATCGTCAATAAAGACACCCAGCCCCGCTCTACTCCCTAGTTTCGATCCGTCCGTGTAGCAACTAGTCCCCACAGGCATTCGCACTAGAGTTCCGTTCAACCATGATTGTCTATCAGGTATCAGGTTTAAATGTTAATCGTTCATGATTCCTATGAAGCTTGAAAAAATTAGTTTCAACTAAAATATACAAGGCAGAGATATAAAAGAATTGATTATATAAAAAAATATGGGTTTTAAAATCGAACGATTTATGTTATTTCAGATGCTAAAATATTCTTGTTTCAATAAAATAAATACTTGGAGTTACCTTGATATTTAAATGCAAGTTTAACAGTAGGCTATTTTTAGTTTATTCTTGCGCCTACCAAGGTGCAACTGTAAAAGAGGGTGGTGAAGGGGTGTTAAAAACTTTGGGTCGGAAAGCCAATACGCCAAACTTAATTATAAACTTAAAAAAATAATTTATTCCACTACATAATATATCTAATTATTTAATGAAAAGCAGCAAAAGCTTGTGGTCGAGATCTCGACCGCTGGTGCAAAATGCGTCAAACACAAATCTTCTAAATTCTTTTTCAAATACAAAACATTCCGTTTCTTGTTGTTATAGAATTTTTGAAACAATAACAACATAAAGGTTTAGAAACTCGACCATAGAAGTAATTAAAAATGTATCTACATAAGCACAGACAGACTGAAAATTACAAGATCCACATTCATAGAATGACATAGAAACACATATTTTCACACAAACTCTTCGAGACATGCAACAAATTTTAGCATATAACTTTGTGTTCTACTTCATTTTACTAAATACAGTGGCCTTCAAAAGTGTTAAAAAATATATTGTAACTTTTTATAAAAAGTTCTTGTAAATAAGTGAAAAGTGGTTGCAGTGTCGCGTAATCCGCACTTTAAGTGCGCAGCGAAAGATCGAAAATCGCTTTTGTTGTCTGTGTTTGTCGATATTAAAGAGAATTACTTGGACCATGATTTTTGCGGAGATAAAACATTTATCCATTTGTGTTCCTTTTATGAACTTTGGAACCAATTTTCGAGTGCATTTTTTTGCATATATTAACCTTTACAAATTTTTTATATATTAATCTCAAAAGCAAATTTTCCCAATATTTCGAATTTATAGAGGTTCTGCGTCATTTTTGGGGTATGTTTTGATATATTATAAAATTACTAGATTAACCAGCTGCGCTTTGCCTGAAAAAAAACAATGTGGAAAGATTAAAATAATTTTTAAAAGTGGACGTAAAAGTCGGTGTGGTTAGAAAAAAGAGTAGCCTATAATTCAATCCGGAGTCCCAGTATAATGATACCAAAAATTTGAGGAAGAACGGTTTAGAGGTCTAGTTACAAACAAACAAACATATTACGTTTTATATATACAGATTATTTAAATCAGATGTGTAATTAAAATTTAGATCAGCAGTTGATTTTTGACTTTTCTACATCTACATCTAATTTTCAGTCTACATTTGAAGTTTTAAAATCATATGATAAGGAAGTGGTATCTTTAATATATCCCCCCGTTAAATTAGTAGACATTTTCAATAGCGGTATTCAATGCCTTATGTAATTTAGATTGCATTTATTTGCAATTGTAGCAGTTTAATCATTAATCGTAAGTTCTTATTTTACGCACTCTACAACACTCAGTAAAAATGCACAGAAGTACTTACACGTATTCAAACGTATGTATGCATTTTTTTTATATTGGTCTACCTTAAATTTGTAAATTTAATATTTAATCAACAAATTGTTTTATTTTTGTTGAAATTTTTAATTTAATTTTGCAAGTTGTGAAAATGGTAATTACGAGATATCAGTTTGATATAATTTTTCGATGTTATATTTGTTCTATTGGAATCAAAAGACTACCAGTTGCACTTTCGTAATATTCATTCATAAAAACATTCAATTCCACTAATAGTAACAACTTTATTTAGATACAAAAGGCAATGCTATTTTTTTTCCAAATCTAATGGGATTTTCTTTTCCAAAAGACCTGCAACATTCTTTTTATTGAAAACTTGGTTTTTTGAAATAATAAGTTTATGAGAAATTATTGTATCATCACTTACGCGTTAAAAATTTTATCTTACTCTGCAGTCGAGTTTTTCGCACGTGATAGCTGTGACGTAGGCTGCAAGCAATTTTATTTTTCAAATTGTCATCGTCAAGAAAACACCTTCAAATTCTAATAGCACAACATCGTTATTACTTTTATTCAAAATTATAATTTATTATTTAATTTCAATTCGAATTTTTATATTGCGGCAGAGTATTTGTAAAAAAAAACAAATCATTAAATTATAAAAAACATTAGATATTTTTGAAAGGAAGCACAAAAATTAATTTCAAATTGAACATAAAATTCCCAGATAAATGGGTAGGTACAATTGATAGCATTCTAGTTTTCAATTTAAAAAGTTTGACTGTGTTAGTGAAACAGTGACAGTGTATTACAAATTAAAAGAACTTGAACTTGTGGATTTCAAGTTAAGAAAACTTTGAATAACAATTTTTTTGAAAAAAAAGTAAAAAAAAAATGTTTCATATTTTTTGAAAAGAAAACGGCATAAGAATATTCTTAAATTAAACCAAAATATTTGATCATTTTTTTAAATAAAAATTATTAATAAAAATCTTGTCTTATTTTATATGAATTTTTTTATTCCCAAATGGAAATCTCCTTAGAAGTGAAGTAGAGTTTTTGGTTTTATTGAATTATTTTTTGTACCATTTCCTGTTTATTTTCTTTTTATATTATTTTAAATGCAAAGGTCCTTGAATTTTTATATAAGAAATTATTTTCAAAAAATGTATTTTTGTTTCTTTTTTTAAGCATATTTTTTGTATTTTTAGAGCATATTTTCTCTTTTTTTACTGCATTTCTGCATTATGGGCATTTCGCTTGACTTTTACACTTAGCTTTAGCTTCGTTTATCTACGTCAAACAATGTTGGGACAAGATTTTTTTTAGTTTTACTCTACACTTAATAAAATATATTGAAATTAAAATTTTAAAAAACAATTCTGTAAATCACTGTACATCGTATTTATGCTCATGACATTGTTTTGTGTACACCGTAGTTATTGTATATGAAAACCAAAAAAAATTTAGTGTTGTTTGTGTAGCAGTAGCAGAAATAGTAGTAATTTTCTTTGAGTGTTTGCTCGTTTTTTTTTTATTGAGCTACACAAAATAAAACTTTACATCTCATTTTGCGGTTTTGATGGTAGTTTACTCATGTACACACAGACGGATATAGTTAACCAAATAATTATGTTTAAAAAAATAGGTGGAGTGATTTTTAATTTTTGTGGGAAAATATGAAGTCTATATAGAATTATTTCGAAATTCAATAATTGAAAGTATTTTACGTTCATGCAGTTGTACCAAATATGAAATAAAGTGTATAAGAAATCTCCACCACTCAAATAAGAAATTGTCTTCAACTTATAAATAAAAATAAAAAATTAAAAATAATCGCATTTTAAAATGTTGATCAAAGTATGTGAAAAAATAAGTTATTCTTATTCTATTTTTAGGAAACACATACAGAACATTATAAATCTTCTACTATGACAACACAAAATCTGACATATGGAATTCTAAATTTTAAGTTATCGGAAATTTTCAAAGCAAGCAAAATACTTTGACTTTGTCATTTGTTTTAAGCTTTTCTGGAAGTAGAATAATATTCTGCATATTATGTAGTAAACGGATAAATTTAAAGAAATCTCTATTGATTTGGCCATGTCAGGCTTGTGAACGAAACTTGTCGGTTGTCGTTTTCAATCCTGTAGACAAATAAATTACCTGAACTGATGGTTTTTGTTTCCGATGTCCCTTTTGGGCACTTCGATTAGTTCAAAATATTAACGATGTGTTAAAATCATGATACCTTGTCTTATTGCTGCATCCAAATGTAACATCTTCAAGCTTCGATGTTGCTTGAATGAAATCGTTAAACAACAAAATTAATATATGTTCATTACTGGAAATCTTTCTCTTCTATTCAATAGCAGACAGTTTAAATTATTTTGTGCTTAAAAATAAATTGGCAGATCTTAGTTTTCTGTTTATGTCATTTCTGAAGCAGTTCAAAACACGGCCTAGACATTTTTTACTGCTTCCCGAAACCTAATAATTTTGATGAGTATAAGACTAAATTCTACTTACATATTAATACAGCCTTGCGAAACTCCAACGACTGGTTACATGGCCTCTGAGAACGCCTTTGCAATCAAAATTGGAAGCGATATATAACTCGAGGATTGCAAATGTGTTTTTTTAATTTTTGATGTGTTGGAAATTCATCATGCGATCCACTTTGAGGGCATAACCTTGACCTTTTGATACTTAAAGAAATATTGGTTCATAATTAATTATAAATTTACACCACGTTACAAGGTAATGGCTGATGTAGAAGTAAATTTAACCATTTTTATTGGTTTTTGTGGTTTATGATTTAACTTAAATATATAATATACACACGCACGCTGTAGTACAAATGTATGTTGAAATGCAACACACAACTATTTATGTGTTATCTGAGTGCTTGAGCATACAAACACAATATTAACAGTCAAGTTAAGTTGAAAGTACATGAACCATCATCCTTTTTCATAACATTGCAGTGGTATGTGCTAAAATGAGTTAGTTGTTTGTTTTTTGTTTTGTCGTTTCATTGTGCCATTATAAAATTTAGAGGTTTTAGTTGGTTCATAGTGATACGCGTGCAAATTTACAAAGAGCATTGCTAAGTAAGTGCAAATGTATTGGTAGAAATTTTTAATGTTTTTTAATTTGAGTTTTCGTCCTTGTGAATGTGTTGTCGAAAGCTCGTATTTATTTTTACACTTTTCATGGTGTGTCCTTTTTATATAAATATTAAAAAAAAACGTATTTTATAGCATAAATGTACGGTATGTATGTGTATTAAAAGTTTGTCGTTTTTGAACCATTAAAATATGAAAATTGTGTACGAACTAATGTGCTCGTAGCCGTGTCCTGTTGCCCATAAATACAATCGAACAAAGTAGAGTAACCAAAGTAATAATGTGGTAATTGGGGCTTTGTATGAATTATTTATGACAAAATGTGCACCAGTGTGTAATATTAATAACAATAATGTCAATGTAATAGGTATTTTTATGTACATTAGCAGGTAATCAAAATCTAAAAAATTTGCAGCCATCTAGCAGTTGTTCAAAAGGTATGAGTTAAAATTTTAGCTTACATAATAGTGTTTTGGACTTTTAAAAATATTGAAAATTTATCTGAAACTTTATTGATCGATAGTTTATTTTTTCTTTCAAAAAAAGGTAAGAAAATATACCAAATATTTTGTGAATTAATATTTTCGATTTCCTTTCCATGTGTTGCAGAAGTAAGTGCATATTACAACGTTGGCAGGCATTTAAGATTCACCACAACAAAATATAATATCCTTCATCCTCTTCGTTACTTTTCACTTTAATTTTGTTTCGGCAAGAAGGAAATATGGCACAAAAGAATTTGCAGTGCAGTTTTATGCGAAAACTTATTTGTTTTAACAATATTTACAGAGTTCAGGCAAGTAATAAGTGCCCGCGGATTTTTCTTTTGAATAATATTTTGTTACAATCAGAATTAAAAAAAAGAAACTCTTGCTACACATTGTAAATTATTTAAATATGTAACAATCAATAAATATGTACTGGTAAAGTCTATGAGGGGTGTGCATTTTTTTCGCGATAGGTGTAAATTCAGAAAATGAAATTGAGTTGTCATACGAATAAGTGGATCAGTATTTATATAAATGCGACCTCTAAAGCCACCAAGCAAGCAAGAATGAAAGATGCACGTAAACAACCAGCCATGATGAAATTCTATTCAATATGTATGAAGCTTGATGTACGGTAACATACTCTACAATCGTTCAACTTCTAGGTACTGCACTCACTTCTCATGTTTGTTTATGAAGATTCCATGAATTTCGTATTCATGTGTGTTTATGCAGCACGTAATCAAATGTTACAGCATCAGCTACAACAGCAATTAAAACAAAAACAACAACATCAATAACAAGTAACATAAGTGACAAGTGAAATATCAAAGAGGAATAATACCGCTGCAATATACATATATATAAGGACATATATATAAGGATATATATATATATATATATAAGGACTCCAATAGCAGTACCTAACCAAACAACTACCAAATTGTATGCATAAAGTATCAGGAAAATCTTTGTGTTTTCGGAAAAAGAATATTTTATATAACGAAGAACGGGTTTACTTATTTTAATTATTTTTAAATTCTTTATTTGCTTCACAGTGTATCCACCTCATGCATGAAATTGTACTAACGCAACGAGAGAGTTCCATCAAAAAATAACCCGGGCGACATTTTATGAACACAACAGGCGCATACTAACAAGATGTCAGTGCGAGATGTTGAACATCAAAACAAACACCACCATAAATTAAATGGATATAAAAAAAATAAAAAACATTTACAGACGTCAAGAGGCGGAATAAAATTTGAAAAACTCTATAATAATAAAGCGGTACAGAGAAAGAAAAACGCTGTACTTTCTTTGAGTACGACTCGTACTCAAACTTTTGAATACGGGAATACTTTTGATAACCAATCCTGCAGTTTCTTCAAATGAGTACAAAATTCTTTAATCACAAGAAAAATCTTAAATCAACTAAAAATTTCTTAAATTAAATTGAGCATTTAAATCCGTCCGCACTTAAATCAATCTTTTTGTATTTGATTTTAGTAAATCTGGGTTTACTGTACTTTTAACATCGCTTGGGATGGATTGATTTTTCTTATGAGTGTAGTATGCAATAAAGTTCCAGGAAATAGTATCCAAGAAGATCCTCCTTGGCTTTGCATAAGCAAGAAGCTGTCAATGCAGAAAATCTCTACTCAGTGATCTAACCAGATGAAAAAATCCTAGAGCCCGACTGGAGTTCAAGATGATTTGATTTTTAGTAACCGTATATTTTGAATATAAAAATGAAGTGGAATAAACTTTCCGTTCATTTGAATACTTTGTTAAATTAAAATTAAGCTTTTAGCATATTCATAAGGAAAATATAAAAATATTTTCAACAACAACTTATAAAATTTTTTTAATCAGTTATTTCATTTAAACATTTTCGTGTGTTCAATAAACACTTTTCTTAGTCAAATATGAGCACTAACATAGAACAGTAATTGAAAATTGTCATCAAGGGCTGTGTGCCAATCGGTAGCAAAGTATGATGGAAAAAAATATATTTTCTTGTGAGAAAAAAATTTCTTGTTTTTGCTGTGCCAAATGATATCTTTTTTTGACAACATAAAATTTTGACGTCTCTGAAAACATGCTGATGAAAAAATTGCTTCAGCGGCGAGGCAAAAAGTTTGACTATGAGCTGTCGCCACCCAAAAAATTTTTAGAAGAACTCTTTTATACACATGAAATAAAATTCTCTGCTAAAGCTTAAAATTACAATTGCAAAGCATACTCGTAATTAACAATGCACTTTTCAGTCTAATTACATTTAAGGGCTGTAAAAATTAAATGTATTGGCGACGGCCCGAATTTTTAAAAACGACGGCTTTTGTGATATCATGCTTCTAATTTGCTGCTTGTCTAAAATTTACAAGTTCTGCCAAAAATTCTACTATCACTCACGGCTGGTAAAATTTTATTCACCTCAGCAGTGTCAAAAACTTCTATACCAGAGAACTTTGCAACCAACTGACACACCCAGGGTATATTAATTATAGAGTACACTCACTTCGACAGCTGGTCTCTCCAAATTATTAGATTTTGTTCGCAATTGCTGTGAAAAAGTTTTCTAAAAGTGAACAAATAAATGAAATGAAATAATTTTATTGGTGCGTGAACTGATAATTCGGGAGAAATTTAAAAAACTAAATGCCTTTTGTTGTTGTAGAAATAAGTCTTCTTGAATATGTTTGCTTTGATTGTAATCAAAGAAAATTTGACAATTTTTGTTCTCCCTCTCAATTTTTAAATTAATCTCCATGGACACTATTTTGTCTTACATATATATGGACGTTATTGCATGCCACACATAAAACGCATGAAAATTTTTTAAATCAGCTGCTAAACGAGTTTTAGGAACAACAATAATTTTAAATTGAATTGATCTTGATCGTGTGTTTGGTTTTTGTAGCTACAAGAAAATAGTGAGTAATTAAATTAACTGCAAAGAAATATTTTCCCGGTCATTTCTGCTTGTACTTTAGAATTTTTGGTTTTTGTTTAAAATAAATTTATACTTTATATTCGATACTTCCAACCATGAAACAATCAGGCAAAATATTTACTCATGTATTTTTTTCACTAAAGTTTCAAGTGTCCTCTACTCTTTGTAAAAACATTTCATTAATAAAATACATTTTAATTCATGCTCTAGGTAATTTAAAATGATCTCGAAACTTACTAAAATTATTTGAGTATTTAATTGGAAGCATAATTATTCTCAAACACAACCATTCACCATGTATTTTCCTTTCAATGGCACAGAAAGCGTTTTTGTGTATTACAAATTTTAAACATCTCTTTAGAGTTGAATAGTTAAAGCTTTGAGGATGAGATATAAACCACAATGTGTTTTGTTTACAAATAATTTAAATGAGTTTGCTGTAAAAGCCACTATTAAAAAGGAATGCTACATTTCAAAACATAAATATGCTGAATGTGATGACGCCAGGTATTTAATTAAGTTATTATTTTGAGCCATATGTGAATGAAGGGGTTATTAGGTTTAAACGTATTTTTTAATTTGTTCGCAATAAAGCAAGGATATAATATTGTAGTTATTCGGATTAAAAAATGAAAAGTGCAATCTAAACGTAAAACCGAAAAACGAGTAAAAAAAATTTCGATGTCTATTTTCCTCTAAAAAGCTTATTTTAAACCAAATAAAAGGTTTATTAAAGAAACAAAGATTAATTTTCAAAATAAGTAAAGAATAAAAACAAATATAAATTTAAACTGTATAAATATTAATTTGTGCTGATGGTTGTTATAAAGTTGAAGATTCATGTTTTTAAAGGAAAAGTGTTAAACTTTAGGCTGTTATCTTACTAGAACAACCACTCACAAACAAAGAATTTTTTGAACTACGTTGGTTTTAAAAACAAAAGCACCACGCAAAAATTTTTAGTTATTGCTAGAACAGCGTTAAATCAAAATGATTTTTATATGTAATCATAAGGCATGCACAAAGATTTATAGTTTTGAATTTAATAATAGAAAACTGAAGTAAAAAACTAAACGAAATACAGAATCTTAATTTTGTTTGCAAAGCTGCGTTAGTTGAGGTTTTGTTTTTTGAAAAGTTGCGTTAGCAGAGTCACCAATGTTAAAAATTTGGGTGTGGCGAATATCGAGGTGTTGCTCTTATCGAGGGTTGCGTTAACCGAGTCTACACTGTATTGTGTTTGCTATGAGAATGTTTTTAATGTCTTAAAAAACAAAAAAAAAAAGATGAAAAAATGATTGACAATTATTCGCTCGGTATTTGAGTTAAAAATTTTGTAGAAACATGTTTTTTGGTTGTTTTAGAAAGAAGCGCACTTGAAAATATATACCTTGAACAAATCGTTTTACGTTATTTTGAGGACAAAATTATATAAATTTTTTGATACCAGAACTAAAAGCACCTGAAAGAGAAACCAACACAATTTATTTTTCTTTTGCCTCTAAATAAGTAATGTTTATATAATATTTTCATTACAACATAATTAACTCGCTTTTTTCGTAATTTTTACGCTGAATAAAAATAATAACCATTTATAATGCAAAATTTATTAAATCGAAAATTCTCGAGAGCTCGTTTCTGGAAATTTATATAGTATATATACATATCTATGTATGTTGAAAGAGCTATTATTGTAACTGGTGCTTTTTAGAGTTTAAATTTTGCTCAAATTTGTAAATAAATAAACAATAAAAATTATATTTTTTTTTAAATGTCAACGTTTTAAATTTTCTTATTTAAATACATATGTTATGCCATTTGTCTTTTTTTCCCTTTATTGTTTTTATTCTTTTTGATAAGAGTTTTTATTGTTATTTTTGATACGTACTATCAGAGTGTTAAGCTTTACGTTGCAAAGTCTTTTCTTTGAATTGTTGTGGTACTCGCAAAATTTCTATGAAATTATATTTTAATTATGTGCGAGTCAATGGTAGAGGAAAGCTTTTACCTGCTTATGTTTCCATAAATACAAATTTAAGGCGAACAAAAATGGAAAATGGAAAAGTGAATGTACGCCATAACTTGATTATTGTTCAGTCGATGTATATAAATTATTTTATCAGTCTCTATGAATATTATTGTTGCATACGCGAAGCAATTTCGCTTATAAGAGTAGCTGTCAGCTGGTCTGTAATTTGAATTTCAAAATAACATTTTAATGTTGGCACATTTTACAATTCAGCAGAAGCAAAAATATATATAAATACGAGTACATAGAAAAATCGCATTAAAAGATATTTTGACATTCCAAAAAAGTTTAGGCAACTATTTTCTAATTGTGCTTCGTAGTGTATGCTGTTTGCAGTAATGCTATTGCGAAACTATTCGATATCAAACAAATGTCTTAAATATTTGATAGAGTGTTATTATACACAAATTAAATTCATCCAAAAATTATTGCAAGTACAATTGCTATTTTGAGTCAAATTATCAAATTATGAATGTACCTACAAAGAGACAATTTGCTTACATAATTGGTGTATCCAATAATAAAAATAGGTTTACCAATAACAAACAAGCCAACAAAACTTCAAAAAAAAATAAAAGTTTTTTTTTGAGAATATTTAAGCATATATTTGTATGCCTATTAGCAATCTTCTAGTCTGATTTTCTCTTACGATTGATAACAAGCAAATATAATGCAAAAACTTCTCTAAAGTATGCTTTATATAAAAATAACAACAAGAGAAATAACAATACATCGGTACATACATTGTTTTATTGGTAAAAGTGTCGATTTCTATTGTTACGAATTGTTATTCTATTCCAACGTTTTACACATTCATAAAATAAAAATGAAATGATTTTTTTTCAACGTTATTTTGCTTCGTTATATTGTTTATGTAGTAAAATAAAATGCTATAAATTTACAAAGGATTCCACGAACTGCTTTGAAGTATTAAAAAAATATTTCGGACTGAATGCTGACATCATGCTAATTTTTTATATATAATTGTTGAATACTTTCTGGTTCAGAATAAGGTGACACAATCAAAACATCTAGTTTTTGTTCCTTATGCTTCGTTCTCTATAAATTTGTTTCCAAAAATTATCTTTTAGAAGTTTTTTAACAAAAACATATGAAAATATTATGATTCAAGTTATAAATTATTCTGCAAAAACATACAAGTGCTTATTTTACAGAAAGTGTACTGCATGTTTTTTGTCCTAACAAGTATAATTTATAACATTTTTATGAAAAAATATTTCATAAATTTCTAGATACTTTTTCACTTAAATAAATCTTTATGTATGTGTGCGTGTGTGAGTTTGGAAGTTTGTGAGTTAGGCTTTTAAAAAGCTTCTTACTCCTTTAGGTGAATACTTAATATGCAAAAAATTATTGTAGATAAAATAATAATTCAGAGTAAAAAGTAATTAACATAATGCATGCACGTAAATGCTATAAAAATATACAGAGCAAATGTTTCAGTTCGTTTAGTTGCGTATTTATACACGGAATTATTTTATGCTTCATAAATCTAATGAAACTGTAACGTTAAAATATTTTTTTCTTAAATCCAATTTAAGTTTTCATTATATCAAAGATTTAAAAAACTTTTGTTTGTTGAGGGTTTTTAGCTAGTCTATATACATGCATTTCATTGGTGCTTAAGCCAAATCATCAGTAGACCTTAAACCTAATTTTTAAATGTTTCAAACCTCTTTACTTATAAAAAAACCTTTAAAAACTCAATGAAAGTTATAAAAATTACAATAGTATAAGCATAGTATGCTTTGAAACTTATTCAAAAATCCCAACAAACAAATTATTATATTCAATATGAATCTATTTTATTTTCTTTACAACCTTTTTTTTTTTTTTTTTAAATCTTTGAAAAAAGATATCGAGGCAATCTCGATTAATATAAATTTCATAGTTTTCATTATATTTTATTTTAATTTCTTATTAATTATTGTATATTCAATAAATTTTAATATAATAAATTACAATAAGTATTAATGCTGAGAAAATTGTATATTATTAGCAATATTGTTTCTTTTAATAGAAATGAAATTGATTAAGCTGCAATTGGTTTGCATTTTTGCCTATAATAAAACTTTAAGCAGTCGATAAAATATATTAAAAAATAATTCACAAAACAAACTATTTTTTCTGTGTATCTTAAGTTTAAAAAGGAATTATTAAACTTTGGCGAGAGCCAAATAAAATATTCAGAGTCTAAAAAACTTATTTTTCACTATTTAGTTTTAAAGAGTTTTATACTATCAGCTAAAAGAAGCGCTACGTTGCTTCAAGTTTGAAATAAGTGTTCATTTAATAAATCTCAATTTTTTTTTGGTATATGAAGAAATTCTTTCAGTGCATATCATTCTTTCATGTCATATTTATTTATGTATAAATATACTATGTTTATTTTTAAAAACTACAGATAGAATTAAATAAATTTTTCATTCTGCTTTGTATTAAAAATTTTAATTCGAATCCTTAAAAACATTGGTACTTTTAACTTATCTCAATTTGTTCTGTTTTCCTACTCTGTTTTCTTTTATATGATTTCAAATATTTTTACAAAAACACAACAGAAGGGTGCAATTTTTAAAATGCACCAAAACTAAATGAAAAACATTTGAGAACTTGAAACTTGTGCACAGAACGGTAAACAAAATGTTCGCGGTAAATTCATCGTTTTCACACACTTCATTACTTGCGTCTGTCAGATAAGATTTTCAACTACATATGTACATACATGCAGACCGATTTTCATAATAAGATAATAATAAGATAATGGAAAATTTAGCTTAACTTATGTTGCGCAAGCAAACTGCAGTTTGTAAGCTAATCTCTATATGCGAATGTAGTACGTTAAGTTTGTTCTTGCGTTTGTTACACTATAAATAGTTCGCCTATTAATTAATAACGCAGCAACGGATTTCTGTAACAACTTGAAATGCAAACGAAATTGTTTATTGTTTTTTTAAAAATATAACCCGTATTTCTTTAACTAAATACAAAAAATATCTTCACATGAACAGGATATCCACAAGAATAAAATCATCTGCTTGAAAACAGTGTCGCAGAACGAAACGTTGTCAGTTTAGCTTTTCGAGGACAGATAACATTGATCATTGATTATTTGCGAAATTTATAATTCACTTTCATGGTTTTTTCAGCCATTTTTCATTGCGGATATATCATCAAAAAATTTCAAATTATTTATATTTTTTTTTTCTTATTGATGAAATTTTTTTGCTAATTTTTCCGGACAGGACTTTCAAATTAAAACTCATCATATATATAAAATATTAATGATGGGAAATAGTGCGATTAAAATTTAAAATACAAAAATTTTAGCAATTTCCTTAAAAAGCACCAGTTAAAAAAATGTTTCCACTAATTTTTTTACTATTTATGATTTACTGCTTTTATTTTAGCAATTCTTTAAATTTCACATCATTGAATTGTATTTAATTTATTTATTTTTATTTGAATGTCTGATTCTTTATAGCATATTTCTCATTTAAGAAAGAACACCTTCATTTGCATTCTATGAGAAAGAATATTGATTTCGATTTCTCTACATTATTTCTAAAAGAACAGTGATTCGACAGACAACTTGAATGAAAACGTAAAAGTTTTCATGAAAAATCCGATTTCTGTGCTACGAATGTGTCGCTAACACTTAGAATGAAATGTCAAAATCAGTCATTTGTGGTTTTGCTTTCGCAAAAAAATTTTTGAGTTTAATAGAAATAGATATTTATAAAAAATTTGTTTGGCCCCCCAAGTACGTTTGTTTCTATGCTAATAGATGAAACCTATTGGATATTTTATCGATAGAGTAAGTTCGGGTATTTTGGTATAGGCGGAGTCCACTGAAAAATGTCTGCCATAAGTGATTCAAATTGACAAAAATGTAGTTTATTAACGACCAGATTTTTATTTATAATTATTTGAATTGAACTCCAGTCTGGCTTATGTGGTAGAGGCCAAGTTGGCTAAAATGGTATAGTGTATTATACACCAATTATGCTCAGAAATTCCAAAGGAAAGTGATATAAGGAGATGAGAAATATGAATAAAAATTCTCCGGGAGATTTCTCCCTTTTCCCGAAAAGGGTTTGTTCACATATGTGTTCCTATATTATTCTTTCGCATATTATATGTGAACAGGCCCTTTTTGGGAAAAGGGAGAAATCTTTCGGGGAATTTTTTACTCATAATTGGGCAGTGTATGTTTAGATAAAGTAGGTATTTCATTGGCCTGAAAAGCATTGAAATACTCTAAGCAGTTAAGCTTAATTACAATCCCAGTTTAATTATAGAAACAAATCTGAAAAATTTTTTAACTACCCGAAGATAACGTGTTACAGTAGCGTTTCCATTAAAAATCACCATCGGCCAAGCACGCTAATGTAACACGTTTTTTACTTTCTTTCACCAGCCAGGTGCATTAAGCTGTTGCAGTGGTTACAACAAATAGAAACCCGGACACTTCCCAACATGAAATTTGTAACAATGAATGCTTGTCACCCCAAAATGCTCAGCCAATATCTAAAAATCAACAACAACAAAATGCCACTGCGACAAAACATAAGTAAAATCTCTTGAGTGGCAATACGCAACCAATCTCCCATTCGGCAAAAAAGGCAAAATCCGGCGATAGCTAACTGATGCTGCTGAGCTACAAGCTGAATTAACAAAGTGGATGGCTGATGCCGCTGAAAACACAGCAGCCGGTATAAATGAATCAGTTAAATCACCAATAAGGAGAGAAAATATTTTAGAAAATTGTATTACTAAAAATAAATAAAGTTTAAGTTGACATACATACGAGTATGTACGTAAACTAAGGCGAATAAAAGTGAGTGCCAATGAGAAATACAAATTGGTTGAAATTAGAGCGAGTGGCTTTCATTCGTTTTAGTTAACTTTCTTAAATCAGAAATAAGCTCTTAATTAATATACCGAGAGGACAACATTTTTAGTTCATATAGAATTTATTTGATTGACATAACTCAAGAGAGATAAAATTGCATAGAGATTTCATTCGATAAGAAACTTGCACGATTGCATAGATAACAAAGAAAAAAAAAATAAATTTGTAAATGAGGATCTTTTTTCTCCTGGATTTTATAGAAAATTTGCATTATAGACTGTGGCTTAGTAAAAAATGTGAGCAAAGAGCAAAGTTGTTAACATAATCTGAAAATGCAAGTTTCTTGGGCATTTTTGTTTTGAATTCTCTTTTAAGTGATTTAGGTTTTCGTGGCACGTGCTAACCAGAAACGGTCTGATCTCGTTACAGCCACAACATTAAAGGAAAACATATAGAACAATCTCACAGTTTTTTGAATAAACTTGACACTCCCAGTCAAATTGGAAGTCATTTTTAATGCAATACTTTCTCCCTCTTTTTTGAAAATGAAAACCAAACTCTGAGTGAGAATTAATATTGAAATCAATAACAAATTGTCGTGTTATATTGTTGTTTTCAATATTAATTTTCATTCACAATTTTGTTTTCATTTTCTAAAAACAGGCAGTTAGTCCATGCTTGCGTGGTATCAACTATTTTATATTTTTGACTTATTTAGAAGTTATACTCAAAATGTTCGGGTAACTAATGAAAATATTGTTCTACTTTTGCAAATTTCTCAACTAAAAACATTTGGTCTCTCAGCAACTCTCAAATTAATTTATGTACAAATCTATGTATATAACGCGACGTGGTAAAGGACACAATATCTTGTCATTTTAAAGTAGAGAGCACTACATGAGTTTAGATAAAAATTTTATGCTATCGTCAAATCTCAAGATAAATTAACAACTGAAATAATTAAAAATTTGGTTCTGTTTATTCTGATTTTAGATTCAGTTAAAGAGCAAGTTAAGCATATTTCCAAACTCTAGCTTTAATTATCTGAAAACTATAATATTTAAACTACAAATTTTAAAACGCCGTAACTGCGTTGATTTTCATTGTTTTTGAGCATTTTATTGGGTTTTTTTTCCATAATTGTTCTTTTTATCCAGTAGTATTAAAACACTTCACACCTGGCAAGATAAGCTTATTTTGGCACGTTTCGACAGATATTGACTTTGTGTAGTTACTTGTTGATGTGAAGGCATTGAGGTGGTTATTGTGCTAAATTTTAAACATGCATCGAAATAAATAAAATTCTCTAGTTCGTATGCAAGATCCGAGTGCGACTTCCAGTCAACAAATTTTTCAATGAAAAAATCTAATTCAGGGAATAAAACTTAACTAAAATAAGGATGCTTTTCGTATTACATTGTATAAAATAGTCAGGGCCAAGTGACACTTGCAGCATTTCCGCAATATGCTATTTCATAACATTGTGGAAATGACTTCAAATCCAATGAACAGGACTTATTGTAATGATAATTCTATATTGAAAATTTTTGGAAGTCGCACAACGAATCACAAGTTTAGAATGTTACTGATAAGCTTCCAAATTAATGATTTTTGTAGGGGTTTGCCAGTGAAACCAGTTTTCATATTTAATTTTTTTCATGGCAATTCAAGCAATGTTCAGAATAAATACTTGGAAAAAATTCTTTTTGAGTTATTCAGTAGTATTATTCCTCTAGGAATTTATTTTTATGAATTTTATTAAATAAATTGATTTTTTAAACAACAATATTGTAGTATTTGGAACAAATATAATCGATTAAAACAGTTTCATTTTAGTTAAAAAATTTGTAATCGCTTTTTCGTCATCTTCCCAAAATGTCAAAAAATATTTTTATTAATTTTTTGGAAGATAACCAAATGTGATTTCCAAATTTCCAATTTTTTTTAACTGAGAAAAGTGATAAATTTAGATGTTCTATTCAGAACTTACATTTATTGAAGGACACAAAATGACTTTGAAACAATTATTTTTCTATGTTAAAATGGTAAGTGTTACTAACCTTGTCTCTGCGAACGTTTATTCCAAAAATTGTGTTATTAAAATTCTTAAAAATCGTTAAAGTCTTAATTATAAAAAAGATTACAGCTGCCATCAATTGCTGACATACGTTCATTATGATAACTTCGTGCGGTTTAAAACATGCATAAGTATGTGTATTTAAATATGTACAACGTTAGTGATATTGGCTACTCATGTTTATCAGAAATTATTCACTTTCATTGTCTGTAGTTGAGTGCAATTAAAATGTCGGGTACTAAATATCGCATGGTACATGCATTTGTTTACTTAAATGAATCTTTCCTATCCAATCTTTATATTGTGTTAAATTTTCTTTTTAACTTATTTTGTACTATATTTTTCTATCTTTAATACGAAATCCATTGACACCTTCTTTTGTTAGAGTTTACACCTTTTCTATAACAACACCTACTTACATGCATAAACAAAAACCCACTTACATTTTTCATTCTTGTAAAATACATGATAACACGATCTCACAATGTAAAATTTAAAACTTGTTGATGATGTTGCTTGCCCCTGATTCCAGGTTGTTTAATGTTTACCATGCTATTCTAGTGAGTGGTGTGTGTTATTTAGTTTATACTTGTGCGTGTATGAAAGTGTATGTGAAGTGCTGTTGCTCTGATTGTTTGCAAAGTGTTCAAAGTGCAACAACAAAATAAAACTGAACTTTAAAAAATAATATAAAAGAAGAATTAACAAAAGTAAAAGTTATTTATGTGAATAGTTTGTAAGCGCATTAGTGCATGTATGTATGCCTTAATGCTGGTGCATTAGAAATAAAAAGAAAAAAATCAGTTCTGCTGCAGCATATACTGTAAATAAACAGGTTTACACTGCGTGCCAGATTCGTTTGAGCGCGTAACAGGTCATCTGGTGACCCAGTCCTTTTCTTGAAAAAGAAAAGTTTGATCTATTACGCTTATATTCTAACAAAAGAAATGTATATTGTCTTCTGACTTTCACAGTGTGCATAAATTTTGCACGCACTATACTCATACACCAACAATACATTCCTGTTGTTTTCCTAAATGCATCTTAATACTGCTCTTTATCCCTAAGTTTACCATAGTCAACCTCAACCAGATTTGTACAAGAACGAGAATGTGTATACCAGTCTTAAAATAAGTTGGGATGCATAAAAAGTTTTATATTGATTGGGAAACAAATGCAAGTTAAATCTTACCTATTTTGTGGACAAACAATGTTATAGTATTTAGAGAAATAAAAACAGTGGGTTGCCAGGAAATTCCCTACTAACACCACAATAACAGAAATATGTTGAGATATTGCAGCTGAAATAACTTGTCTGCATATGAATTACTAAATACGAAAGCAAATGTTCAAAAACGGTCAAAGGGACTTCATTCTGCACGGGGAAAACGTTCTTGAAATAAATGGTAATAAATTAATAAGCGTAAGTCTATTAAAAACTTATAACCACGGCAAGTTTTTTATGCTTTTTGAATGAGAAATATGCATCTGCATATTTTTGAAACTTTTTCCAAAAAAAAAAATCAATTTTGATATAACGTGCATAAATTTGCATATTGCGCAGGCTGCCAACACTTTTTTAAAATTAAATTGCTTGTGATGACGCAGTTCCACCATACGATCATTAAAAATTGTATAATGACTCGAAAAAGGATACGAGAGTTATTTGTATTGTGGAAGGTATTATTAGTTGTTTCTACAGCAAACACAACACTATTAATTGATGTTAAAATTTTCTGTTGTTCCTTTGGAATATTGTCTCAATATCCAATTCATTCTGACTAAAAAATGTTACGTAGTTTAGCCAAAATTATAATCATTTTGGGATTAAAACAAAATAAGTTTCGTTCGTTATTTTTTGCAACTTCCTATAGACACATGTATTCTACAACTGAAGGAAGTTGCATATAAACTTAACGTGCATATACGTCATGAGCCCATTGAAAGCTTTAAAACAATTTTTTGGCAACAGCTGAAGAGTTTATGTTTTCAGGCCTGCAACATTCTTTATATGCATTCTTTGTATGCAAAGGCCATGTATCAAAGACAGATGCTGATATATTGTTGAAAAGTTTTAATATTAAAAGTTTTAGGAGTAAATTTTCTTGTGACGTGTATGTACGTCATGAATCACTAGAAACATTTGTTTTTATGTCTATACACGTCACTGCCCGCGAAAGGTTTCAATATAAACATGTCTTTGTTTATTGGGAGCTTCTTAATGTTTACAGTATTTTAAAACAACAATAATTGGTTTAACTTAAAAATATATATTCTTGCAGGTAACAGAATATTTCTGTTACAACCATTCCCACATGCTTGCTTTCCGCAAACAATTTTTTTGTCGATATCAATTTTTAAGAAATTGTACCAAATTATGATAAAATTGTTTAAATTACGTGAGTATACTTATTTCATTGGATCCATATAGGCAAAAATATTACTCATACGTTAATATGAATCATGCAAACAAAACAAATTTAAATTTTTTGATGATTTCAAGCGATTTTTTTGAGCATCTTCTTCGAAAGCAAATGCTATTAAAAAGGCATTTACTTAACATGCACTTCAACGCCTAGATTTATAGCATCTAAAATATATTAAAACAGATCCTTTAGAATTTTAATTACAAAATTTATTTTCGAAACTAGAAAATTGGAGTTGATATTCACAATCAGGAGCATAAAAATAGTTTATAAATAAATAAAAAGCTCTTATTTCATATTTAGAATCCACAATTTTGTGGCATGCAACTTTCTTTATTTAGTAAGAAGGACTTGAAAAGAAATACAAAATATATATATATATCATGCTTCGAATTCAATATTAAGAAAATTTAATGTGATTAGAAAATCCTTTGATAAACAGAAGTACATTGTTATTCACACACTTATCACTGCTCTAAATATAACCAGAAAAAATATTGGAAATTGTGCAAATGGATCGATAGCATTGTCGTTGTATACCAAGGACAAGTACTGAATTTAATATTTCAAAAGTATTGTTTGTCAGCAATATATATTTCAGGTATTTTAATACCATTCAATTGGATACCATTCACATCCTTGAATCCCTTCTGTCCTACGAAAACTACGTATCAAATTTATTGATGTTGCACCAAAACGACTGGTAGGCTTATTTTTTGCTGGGTATAAGATTTTGTTAAGGTTAATTTATTAAATTTTCTATTTCCTTATTTTTATATTTTAGATTCTCCTTTTTTGAATTAAAATGATTTAATTTAATTTAATTATCGTTAAAAATTTTTATAAAATTAACTGACATACTTTTTTATCTATAAATTGCTATTTCAGGCTTTTTAGCAGAACACTCACTCCCAACCTAGATTATATTAATTTACTTTATTTACTTTTGAAACCACTCTAAAAAACTGCTGCAAACTTATTACACTTTGCTAACATTACGGTGAATTAATAACGACATACCCATGTTGAGCAAATTTTCAATCTTTGAAATATATTATTCAAAATAAATGGAAAGTTATTTGTTTATTGTTAATGCCATGTTTGTCATGATAATTTGTTACCTGATAATACAATAATAGCAGCTAACACACAATAGCCATTACACTTATAGAGCCCCAACCGAAAATAGAAAAGCCTAGCGCAATTATTTTTCAACAATAACGACATAGTACGTATTATAATTTACTTGTTTATCAAAATAAAAAGAATTTTAACAATAAATTATAATAATGAATAAAAAAAAATTTCACGAAAAGCAATGAAATACTTTTCAGGTTCAAATAATAACGCTTTTGTGCATTTAAATCACAAATTATTTATGTCAACCAGCCATTAATAGAAAACGGCTGTTAGTTAAAACGACCTTTTTCGTAATCATTTATTTTCTATTAATTTGTATATCAGTAATAGAAAATAAATTACTCATCCTAAGAGGCGGGGTCTTTATGAACGGCCATCTTTACCTAACCTTACCTAAGAGGCAAACAACTATGCTGGTTTTTAGGTGTATGTATGTGTTGGTAAAAGAGTGTTTTACACATTTTGGTAATATTAAAATCCTGTCACTTCAATAAAATTTCTTATATATAATTTTATAATTTATTAACTTTCAAAGAAACGAAAAAAAATTCATGTTTTTAAAGAAAAAACTATTATCATTAAATCATTCATTTAAATAGTTGATATTGGAAACTACTGCGTCACGACTTGCAATAAAAAGTAAACTGAAGGGAAGCCGTAGCAACTTTAAACATCCATGAATATTACCTTTTGCAATTTTTTTACTTGAATGGTTTAACTTTTCCTGTATTCTTTGCTGAACATAATAATTTAACTTATATTTGATAGTAATGAACTCAATGTTTAATTTTAAAAATTTGTTAGTATAATCAGAGTTTTTTATTATTTTGTTACAGTTAATTTAATTTATTTGTCTGTTTTTTTCCAATCTTATTCAAATGCCGCTTTAATAATGTAAATTGTTTATAATTTAAAATGCACTTAAGTAGATTTGAACAGAGAATAGCATTAAACATCTGTTGACATCATCATAATTGTTAGAATCATAAACATCAACAACATAAATAATGTTGTTAATTTATGTAAATTATATGTGTTTTTTAGGGTTTTATTTAACTTTATCACTGCAGTAAGTAGTAAATCAAATTTTGCTCTCCTAGACAGCCATAACATTCGTAAGAGAAGATAATTTGTACAAAATAGCTTAAATTTATATTTAAACTTGCTGTGGAACCGATATTAACTTACTTTGCTACTTCATGAGGAATCACTTCTCTAGTGAGCGCTGGAAAAGCTCAACGTGGTGAAGATATATCAACTTTCAAGGCCAAAGCTTATTTATCTTAGTTATTTTCTGTCAATAGCTGTCAATGTCATTTGAGTCGTACATTGAACGTTATTAGAGACGCAACCGAATTAACCATATCCAAAGTCATAGTGAGGAGAATATTGCGGCTGTAGAAAACAGTGTGGGTTATGTGCATGATTATGCCGTATACCGCGTGCTGTTTTTTGTTTGAAAAAATTGTTGTTTGAAATGTACGACCATAATGCCAGCAATATTTAGTTTTAGCAAGATGGTGCTATGCCATATAAATTTAGGTGGCGAAACAAAATCTTTATTGAGTAATCATTATCGGGAGCAGATAAATTCAGGCTTCGCACCTGGCGCTTGGTCAACTACCTCGAGTGACACTACATCTTTGATTTTTTCCATTGGAGGTATGCCAGCAACAATTCAGCATTTGGAAGTCAACATTATTCGAGTGTTTGCGAGATCCCGACAGCAATGCTGAAAAGAGTGGACTTTCCGACTCCCCTACTATGATGTTGTTGCGGCAAACATTTGATTGAAGTTTTCTTTAAAAAGTTAATGTTAGAGGTTGTCATTCTGGGTCATAACAAAAATTCCGACACGGAACTGTATTTTCAGTATTTTATTTTCAATAAAAAAAAAAACTTAAATGAATTGCCTGGTATGACAATTAGATGTTAAAACTAAAAAAAACAGTTTGTGCAGAAGATACGTTTTTGTTGCTGTAGCAGAATTTTTTCCACACACCGGTGTGGATATTCCGAAGGACACTATACTATCCTAGATTGCAGGTATTTTTTCTACCGCGGGAGTTTATATAGACAATTCAAAAAGGCTTCGCAGATTTAAATAAATTATAAAAACTTGTAAACCATTTTGATTCTTAGGTATGCAAATTAATAGTGGTCAATGATGTTCCGGAATGTCAAGAGACTTATTTAAGAAGTGTTCAATAAAAATTACTCCGACTCCGACAAAAATTACTATACGTGGAATTAAAAGCACAATTATAAATAACGTAATTTAAACTCTGACAGAGGTTTTGTGCTGTGCATTAACTTCTAATGCAAAACACTACTGTAAGTATCAACTTAACAAATAAGTATCCCACAGAAGGGTTAAGCCAATATGACTGGTACTCAAACAAATCTTACCTGTTCACCTTAATTTTAGTTTGCCAAAGCGAATTATGTCGTTAAGTTATTTTCTTGTCATTAACTTCATTTCAAAATAACAACAATTGCAATATTTAGAGTAAAAGAAAAAAATTATAAAAAATATATTAAAAATTTTAAAGAAAATTACGTTTTCCGGAAAATTCGTTTAGGCACACAAAATGATTTAAACAAAATACGTCTGAGAATTTAAGAAACCAGTCTTTACAGGCAGAAGAGGAACGACAACAAAAATTATTTTAAATTGTATTAATGTGAATACAAACAAATACGAATAAGCAGGGAAATCACAAATATTCCATTGCATGGTTTTTCTTGTGCAGCTTTTGAAGGCAGAATATAAAATATTTATTCGTTTTAAGAATGTTTATGAATTATGTTACCGACTTGCTAGTGCATATTTCTATTTTTTATAGCACTTTTTGCATATTTCAGTCTTAAAGCATATTTCAATTATTTTTCAGAATATTTTTTTTTAATTTATTGAATATATTTTAATATATTTGCACAAAAAGGTGCTTGAAAAAAACTCAATTTTAAATTCTGATCAACCGTCTTTTTTATTGTTCAGTTGAAACGTGCTGCTACGCTTTCGCCACTTCCGGTTTTCCTGTTTACAAACCTTAAAGAGAAATATGTTTGACAACAAGTATTTGTCAGATTTATATACAACTTACGGCACAATATAAACTGGATAATAAGCAAAATATGACATTCAATTTATATTTATTTTTACTATTTATTTTATTAGATTTTATTTCCATTTTTATAAATTTGTCAACTTGCCAGTCTATGCAAGACTACATCATAACGTTCTCTTTTGCATTTGAAAAAAGAAAAGCTGAATTTTCCTACAAATGGTTAAATACAAAAACATCTGCTCGTGAAGATGTCTGCCAGACATTTAGTCTATTCATTTGGATGACAGCCACAATGACTAACTGGCTGACTTACTGACTGACTGGCTGAATGTAATGGCAGAGTGTTATATGAAATAAGCAGGGCTGAGTGTCGATGTATGTTTATTTGTTTAGCTTGTGGCTTTGCATCTTTATACATTTTCCTTACCTTCCCCACTTCATATTAATGAATTCTGTTGAATGTTTTCAAATGAAGTGGTATTTTTATTTATGCTGTATATTTCTATATTTGAGGACTCTTTATATAAATTTAACAAATATAATTTTGTTAACTGCACACTTGAAAGTATTTATTGCTGGTTGATGTAATTTTCTTCTTCCTTTTAAGTGTTTATTTTTATTTATTTTATCAGTTTTTATTACTAAATATACATACATTCAAACGTATGTAAATATGTATGTATTACTGTTTGCTTTTTTGAAAACAAAATGTTTCATTCATAATACTAAAGCTAAAGTGTTATTAAGTATTATCAACATTATGATCATCTGAAGAGTCTTTGGTGCCGTTGTCGCTGATGAAATTGTATACAATTTGTAATATGTTTGAAGTTTTTTCGTCGTCATATATAACATTTAATTTTAAAAATTATATTTACATATTTATTGAAATATTCATGAAGAAGCTCAAACGCTGGTCTGTTAAGGTTGAATATAAAAAAATAAATTTGTGTAAAAAAGTCAGTGAAATCAATTTTGTTTTATAATTGTTCATTTAGAAGCTAAACAAATTGACTTGGGTTGGTTGGAGATTTTTTTATAAAGTTATATATATTTCAATTTATTGTAAAAAATGGCGTATCCTAATACATTCAGTATATAAATTATTTAATATTTATTATAATAAAAAATGTACACAAATCCTTGTTGGAGCAATTAGATAAAGTGTATGGCATATTTCCTGTTCATTGATAATTTATAAAAACAAAATCATTTGAAGATACTTTTCAGAAAAATTATAAGAATTGCACAATATTTTATTGATTAAATAAAAACGTAACAAACTGTTATACTGAAGGTAAAACAATCTTATAATGCAAAGATCTAACATTAAACAATCTACACTCTTCCAATTTGCATATTTCACTATTTTAAATTGTGCTCATAAGAAATTGTTTAGTTCAAATTTTCAAATCTTTTAATTTAATTTAACATTTTTCTACTTCATACATTAAATCTTTTAAGCAAAAAGATTTACTGTAATTTCCGCATCCGTCACCGTAAACATACATATCCACAAAAACATAATTGTGTGCATGTAAGCCCGTCAATCATTCAGCCACATAATCTCCTACGTGCGACACATAACACACTCGTAACATTGAACAATGAGTGCTCATTCCAGCCATTTGAAAGTATTAAGTAAAAGCAATTACTTTTAACTACTTGTGATGTGGTTTAATTTTTTATTTTTTATTGTTATTTTAGGTATTTTACTGTTACCTTCTAAAAGCGGATTACAGCTATGATGGAGCATGGAAACCTTTCAGCGGAAGAAGAAACGAAAATAAGGTGAGGAAAGCTGTCAGCGGAAGAAGAAACGAAAACACAGATTGGATTATTGTTTCTCTTTTTGGAAATACAGGTGCGTATGTTATACAAATCGAATAATAACAAATACATTTTTCAAGCTAAGTAACTTTATAAGTATATCAAAGCAAATTCATTCTGAGTCTTTTATGCAAATTAAAAATAATTTTTATTATTATAACTAAACAGTTTCAGCTGTGTACACTCAAAAGAAAAACCAATCCAACCGTACTTAAATCAATCTCGAGAGGTGTTAAAAGTACAGTAATTCCAGATTTACTTAAATCAAGTATAGAAAGATTGATTTAAGTACGGACGGATTTAAATGCTCAATTTAATTTAAGAATCTTTTAGTTGATTCAAGATTTTTCACGTGATTAAAGAATTTTGTACTCATTTGAAGAAACTCCAGGATAAAGTAATTCCGTTTTCCGCTTGATTAAAGTACATTTTATTGCTATTCGCAATTAAAATTTTGAGTACGAGTCGTACTCAAAGAAAGTAGATTATACTTGAATTTAGTACGGCGTTTTTCTTTGACTGTAAGACCAACAAGGACTTAATCATTTTTCTTTCTAAATCAAAGGATTAATTAAGGAATTCACAATTCTGTAACTTGCTTGCCCGCTTAGTAAAATTATATTGAGAGGCCGAAGTTCGTAATGTGTCTAATAGAATCAAATCAATTTCACGCTTGCAATTCTTTTAAAAGTCTAATAGTTGTAAATGATTTTAATCTTCTTAACTATAAAAGCAGATTTACTGAAAACAATTTGTTTTAACTTTAAGAAACGTATTATTAACATTTTCTTTCTTACTTGTCTTTTTCTATCCAGAGTTTTGTTAGATAAATAAATTAATCCGTCTTGAAAGCAATGCACAGTAATAACAAACATTAAATGTTTTCTTCGCATTCCTTTTAAGGAAACTATATAATACACGTTTGAAATAATTTTGTTAGCAGTAAGAATAATTCTGTTGAAATACAGTATGCTGAGTGCAAATCTTAAGAAGCATAATTTTTCCTTTCGTTTTAAACTATAATGATATTAGATACCTACTTATTTTAAAACTAAGTTTTGGTGCAGGTGACATACAAAAAATATTGAATTTCCATTTGATTCAAAGATTACCAAAGTCATTCCTTTTAGTCATTCCTGCGGAAAATAAAAATTTAGAATATTTATTAATGCTTTTTTGTGTAATTTTTTTTGTAAATTTTATTCTGCTTCGTAACAAAAAATATAAGACAAAAGCATTAAATAAAAAAAATTAATTTCTAAGTAAAGTAATAGTGAATTTATAATTAAATTGTGAAGAAAAATTAATGGAGTTCTTCTTACTTTTTATAATATATGTTGCATTTAAGCACAACATTTTTAAATCCTGATGGAAAATCTTTTTATTTTACGCATTCTTAAGAATAAAGTGAAGCTGTAAAAAAATATCTTTTATATTTAATAATAAATGGTTGATTAGATAGAATTATTGTACATATAAAAGGTGATTTTTTTCAGAGCTTTTGAATTTGATTTAAAACAAAACACATAAAATTTAGATAAATGCATGAAATATTTATTTGATTACATAGAACAAACTATATAATTTAATGTTTAAAGATGATTTCATGTAAATGTTGACCGCGGCTACGCCTTAAGTGGTTCATATGTTGCGTTTAATTTTGACATACACTCTTCAACATATTGGCCGGTATCTCACGAAATAATTCTTTAATATTGGTTTCCTGTGCGTCAATCGTTGCAAATTCTCTATAAGCATTAATTCGCAATATCCAGGCAGCCAATTGACCGGCCCCAAACGTAAAATAAACTGTTCATCGAACTCGCCTTTGAAGTGGGCCATTGTGTTGCGTGCTGTATGGCATGTAGCACCACTTAGGTGGTCTTTGAAAAAGTATGGTCCAATCATGCCACCGTCCTATACTCCATACCAAACAGTGCATTTTTCGGGATGCATCGGCAGTTCTTGCATGTTTCTAGCTGCTGTTTAGACCAAATACAGCAATTATTCTTGTTTCTTTTCTTTTTTCACTTTATTCAATGCGTATGAATTTCGATAATAAAATTCAATAATTTACAAGCGTTGTTAGTTAGTAAGTCGATTCATGGTTGAATTATAGGCCAAACTGAACATTTTTAACAGTAGCATGATATATGAAAACAGTTGAGCTGCCAGAAACAGTTTTGCCAAAAAGAAAGTTGCTAAAAAATCATCCTTTTATATAAAAATAAGACACGATAGAACACCTTATTGTAGCATATTAATGTTGTGGATTTCATTCATTTATGACAACAGAATATGCCTTAGTTAATGAAAAATAAATAAATAGACCAGGGATATGTGAGTGTAATGAAATGAGAATATGTGAATAAAATTATGTTAAATAGAATGTTGCTATCAAACTCCCAGTTTTTGCATTGCTAAATCTGAAATGTGGAACTGATTTCGCAATAAAAAGTTCATTTCGAAATTATCGTTAGTTATTTATTAAATTATACCAAGGACTCTAAAAGTAAAACCATACAGGTCGACTAAAATTGGTAATATTTCAATTGAAAATATTAACATAATATTTTCTTGAGCCATAAAGCAATAATTGGTAATAATAATTTCATATTTAGGAGTATTCAATTTGTTTTTCCAAATTATTGCCGCCCTGAATGTAATAATAGTAGGGCAACCAAAAGTTCTTGTTTTATTGTTTTGAAACCATGACTGACATACTGGCACACATGGGTATGATGGCAAAGAATTAAAAATAGTTCTGCTAATACCCCACATACAGGTTGTTTTATATGAATTCAATATCGTACCGCACTGATTGAAAAACCTTTCAAATACAAATAACTACAAATCTATTGTACACTTACTTATTAGCTTTTATTATTTTTCTGAAATGGTTGTGCTAGAGCACAGATATTCATTCAACTTCAAACTGCTGTTAATTTGTTTATTAACATTAATTATTAATATTCATCAGAAACAATTAAGTTATTTCATACACGAATGCAGCACAACAATAACTTACATACAAAGAAACAAATAAGTTCATGGAGAAATGTTTTGTTGGTTTTCTTAGCAATTTCATCTTCAATATCAAAATTCATTCAGCCTAAAACTTATTTATGTATGCATAAATATTTATTGCTCACAAATATGTTTGCTTTTATACTCGTATAATCTGGCATAGTGAAGTACGTTTGTCTGTGCAGCTATCTGAATATTCTTAGACATATATTACTTGAGATTACTTGTCATATCATATATTTAATATTTCTCTTGCTAATGAAAGATTGTTTAGGGAAATATGTTTTCTTTTTAATGAAATTTATCAAAATACACTGAATTTCTATTAAGAACTTAAGTAGCATCAAATATTAATACGTAAGGTCAATTATATGCTTGAGAATTTAAAAAAAGCCATTGTATTATTAATAGGCAAACACGTTTTTTAGATCCCTTTTACGGCCGTAATACTGAACAGATTTTAGAAAGATTTATATATTTTTAAATGGGTTTTTACATACATAATCCTTTATATAAATCGGTTCGATATTTAAGGAGCTATAACGGTTTAAAGTTGATACTAACACATGCACACTTACTGCACATGCATGTACCAGCAGTGTTTGTCTAATTTGCTTTTGCATAGAAATGAGACAGAGTTTTAATTTGTTTTTTTCGAATGTTTTTTATTTTGGTACATTATCGTAAATATTTATGTCAATGTTTAATATTAATTTCTAGAATGCGGTCGATTGAGTCGACTGCTGGATACACAAGCATGTAGATTAAAGCATATTTAGATTTTTTTAGGCGTAGCTATTTTCCTTCAAGCCATAACTTATTGCAAACGAATGGGAAACCTACGTTGGGCTCCTCTGTCAGCTAGACAGCCAGCTCGTTCTTTTCCAGCATGGCGCGCATTGTCAGTCACCCCGCATAACGTCAGTTTATTTTGAGCGCCAAGTTCATTTAGATATGTAACACAGTCTATGACAACAGCCAACCTGATCTCATAAGAGATTATGGCCTTGAGGGCAGCCTGACTATCTGACAACAAGTAGATACGGATACCCTTACATTTTCTTTTCAAGCATTCTCTAGCACCAATGAAATTGGTATGGACTTCTGCTTGGAAGATCGTAGGGTATTTAACCATGGGAATGGCGTTTTGGAAGTTAGGGCCATATATGAATGCCGCCGTGTCTCTGTTTTCTCTACTTGGCAGCTTTGTGCCATGGAGTGTGGCTCCTTTCAATAATTGGAACTTCAAAGTTTTTGTTCAGAACTAATGTGAGTTTTATTTTATCACTTACTCTACTAACGACCGTTCAGAAAATGTCCTAGTATGACCATGTGTCCTACTTGATCTCCAGTTTTTATTGTGGAAATGTTTGGTCCTGCGGGCCTCCTCCTGCACTATGATGTGCAAAAGGGAATATGCAGTAGGACACCCAAAGCATGTGTAGGATAGTTTGCCTTTTCCCCGGTGATCGAAATACAAACAAGGCGATAAGGAGCGTGGACATTAAAATAACCCCTTCTGTTGCCGGTGTCCTCTACCTGAAAAATGTTTTAACTAAATTTAATGTCATAAGTATTTAAATAAATACTTTAGCGTTAGCAGACTTAAAAAATCTTAATAAATCAATAGTTCCAGGTCAATTAAATGAACAACCCTAAGATTGTTTCATTACAACAAATCTTAGACAAATAACTTGTAATTTTATAAAAAATTGAAGGTCGTATTTGTGAATTTTCATGCAAAGAATAAACATGGAAATTTCGTTGACAATTGTATCTTTCAAGGCCATGATGGCATTGAGGATTTATTTAAAGCAACAATTATTTATTCAACTTTATATGCACCATATGGCCATATTAATAAATACATATGAGTTTAACCTTTTTCCGGTTAGTGTTACTATATTTTCTCGAATACAATATAGAAATTTCAAATTGAATTGAAAGATGCGTTATGGTAGAACTGATTTAAATAAAAAAGATCTCTGAATATTCCGCTATCTGTTGTCTTTCTATTCATTGTACATTTTGATTGGTCAAAATATTACTATATTCTTCATATTGCTTTTTTTATTGATGTAAATAATGTACTTATTATTTTTCGCCTTTGATAACCGCAAAAAGTTGTTTTATGTTTTTAAATCATAAAGGCAAAATTAGTTTGAACGTTCTGTTGTGTTATGAATCAACTATTTGATTTCTGTTCAATTGAAAAACTGTACGTGTAGTTTGTTGTTACTTTTTCGTTCTTTTCTGTTACAGTCAAATCTGTAGAAAAGAGAACATAACGTTAAGTGACAAACAAGAGTGTGTATTTTTTATTTTTTTTATGGTGTAAAATATTCCATATTTTATACTAAAAGTCAGAAAATTTTATTTTAATTCAAGATTTTTTAAGTTTTTTATATTTTTGTCATATAAAAAACCTTTTGCAAACATTTACAAAATTCATTCCTAGAATTATATCGTCCACATCCGAAAGTTCAAACACAGAACAAGTGATTAAAATATATTTTCTACAGATCGGCAACGAAAAATAAAAACTATTGAGGACTTGAGCAATTGTTTTTTATATATAAAATTTGTTACCAAAAAAGAAGTTTAAGAAATTTAAAACGAAACGTTTTTTTATCATAAAATGTGACACTGTGTACTTATTATTTTGGGCATAGGTGAGCTGCACAGACCTCCAGTTTGTGGAAACTGGCCCATTTGGATTGCATTTGTTCCCATGATGATGCATTATGCGAATATGTAGAAAGATCAGCCTGTCTATTCTAAGTTTGATTTGGTGTTACAACTTTTTATTTTCATTCCGCAAAGCCTGCATGTCCGGTTAAAATTGAATTGCCTAAGTCGCTTTATTATAAAGAGTTTGATATGAAAAAGGAGGTATTTGATAGTTGCTATAGTTTTTACAATTTCTGCAGAAGTCATTAAATGGAAGATCTAATATCCTTGTGTGAGCACCTATGAGACAGTGTCCTGTTAGGGCTGTCACGAGTATTCCCATCAATTGTGGAAGGTTCCCCAGTAGGGTAGCAGATTTTCTCCGATCACAAAGGGTCCAGATAGACCTTATGACCCCACATATGGTGTCGTTGGTCCATCTGGATTGTGCTGCCCCTAATAGTAGCTGCTGGATGTTTAATTAATATTTTTTGGCAAAATTCCTATTAGACGATCGATATCCCGTGCTTTCAAGTGAGTGCCTTCTTTATATAGTTCGTAACAATTGTGTTACCTGGCACGCCAGCGTGATCTAGTCCCCAAAGCAGCTCCAGGTTGGAATGTAACGCCATCGCGTTTATTGCTCTTCTTTTGCAGCTCAGATGCTGTCTAAACACCGATGCCGCCTTATTATCGTTACATGTTCGGTTGTGATAACCGTTTACCCTGTTGTACCCTAAACAGTTGACTGCTTTTTTACAGCCTATATTTTAGCTTATTGAAAGTGAGATATATAAAAGACACCTTCTCTTCCAAAGGCTGTTTTAGATCTATCAGTGTACTTCTCGAATTGGCCATAAATGTGTATAAATTTTTATACTTATTTAATTCCATTAGACTCTAAGATAAAAAAAACTCTATATTAAAATTAGTTTTTTACTTGAGTTCAAATCTTAACATACCCATTTCTTTAAATTTTTAAAAATGGCTTTTGGACAAATTCTGAAAAAAGCGGGACAGTATGGAATATTTGAAAAAAATTAATCATCAGAGATGGAATTTCGTACTAAACAAAACTGATTTAACTTTTAAGAAATGAATAAGTTGCACTTTTTATATTCTAGTTTGTTAAATAATACAGCTAAAATAGTTGATATTCCTGGTCACTAATATACACCGTCAAGAGAGGTGAAATATAACAAAGAACGCTGATGAGATGGTGTAGAGACCTCGCAATCAGTACTGATCTGTTCTGCTAGTCCGATGAACCAATTGTTTGAAATAAAAGTAATCTCTTAATAAAAAAATGAATTTATCCAAAATATATTTCTGAAAAAGTAAGAAGAAATGGGTAAAATTATATATGAACTCAAAACAAAAAATTCATTTCAATATAAAACTTAAATAGTTCATTAATTACGTATAAATATTAATGATAAAAATTCTTTCAAAAATTAATAAAGTTTTTAGTTTTTTCAACATTCTATCTTGTAATTATTTAAGTGATTATTCAAGCCTTAGGTCAGTTTATATAAAAAACGTATATTATTTATTTTTCTAATCGATATTTCGCCAATATCATTGATTGGCTTCTTCAGGAAATAAAAATTTTTTCATTTTGAATTACATTATTTAAAAAATTTTACATTTGAAAAAACAAATATTGTCAATTGAAAAGGAAAATAATTATACTCTTTCTTATTTAAAAACATTATGAATTAGAAAGGGGAATAACTTATCGGTGGATTGGTTTCAAAAACCAACTTCATCTGGCAGAATTATAAATTATTATTTAGATCATTATCCAAACTTTAATAATATTTCAATTGTAAATACAGAAACTAATTATAAACGTAGATATATGCTAGAAATGTTACGTATTAGAAATGTTCCGACATATCAGAGGATAGAAAATACTATATCCATTTTTTGCTTGTTTGTTTTTTGGTTTTTTTTTTAAGTTTTTCATTTCTTATTTTGACAATATTTGTTTTTTCAAATGTAAAATTTTTTAAATATTTTAAATCAAAATGAAAAAAATTTTATTTCCTGAAGAAGCCAATCAATGATATTGGCGAAATATCGATTTGAAAAATAAATAATATACGATTTTTATATAAACTGAACCTAAGGCTTGATTAATCACTTAAATACTTATTAAAAAAGGTCGAAAAATAAGAGAATATTATTCTATCTTGTATTTTTTTTTTCTTTGAAAATATAGAGATCCACTCTTCAAGTTTTTAAAAAACTTGCCAATTATAGCAGATACAACATTTATTATACTTTGTGAATTACATTATTAATCCATAATGTGAGTGTAATTTATTTTTTTGTGTTGTTCGCTGTGGGAATGCCTTCAATTAGATTATGGTAATGCCAAATTTCGCTAGACCTTTTACCATTTTGTTTAAGAAACTTTCAAAATCATTTATTGAAGAAAAAAAATTTTCAAATAAGGAATGGAAATACAAAAAATTAACATAATAAGCGAGACAAACTTATATAAGCAATGCCACTAACAGCTTATATTCGATATGAATCCGATTATTTTTCTTTAAAAAAAATTCGTTGGTTTAAAAATATGTAAACTTTCCGTAAGTTTAAAATTAATTATTCTTTTCAATAGGGCTGCCTATGACAACACCACAAAAAAAAAACAATTAAACTGTTTATTTTGTCAGAACTAAAAAGAAAAAATTCAAATATATTTACCTTGATTTTAGCTGAACTTTAGCCATCATTGAGTTCATGTCAAAGAAACGTTTAAAATAACGCAACTCACGTTAACTTTTCAATCAATAAACATCTTTTGCTCGAATGAACTTTTTCTGTTAATATTTAATTATTCCTCTTTTATTTGCTGCACTTTAGCATTAAAAATATTTTACTATTAAATTAAGCTTAAAATAAACTGTCATTTAAATGTTACCCTAACGCACTTTCCTTAAGGATTTTTAATTAAAGGAAATGCATTTTTTTAGATTTTCATTTCAGCTAAAATTGTACTTGAAATAATTCGCTTTTATTCACGTTGTAAAGAATGCTGCCACTTAAAGGATTTTTTTTATACATTTACTTTCGTTGTTGCACCTTTTTGTATAGCACCTATTAATACATGCAGCTGCATAAGATTTAGCTGCTGTTTTTTCAAATGTACTTAATATTATATTATTTCATTTCAATTTTAATGTTTCGTATATATTTTGTATTGCAGATGTTGTTCGATGTGCATTGAGATGTGGAGTTCAAGGTTGTTGTTGCTCTAGCACAATTACTTACGTACACACATATAAATGTCAACTAGTGAATCTGAAGTTGCTGTAATACTTACGAAGCAGTTCGCTAGGATATGAATATCTGCTGTGCAATTAAAAAAAATGCGTAAAAGCTTGGTCCTTAAAATGTAACCTTGGTCAGACGAATGTTGAAGCAAAAAATTAAAAACACTTATATACAGGTGCTTACTTGATTTGAATAAAAACACTCACATTACAACAGTAATGCTGTGAAGGAATAATGTTTAGATACACATATACAAATGAATGTACTCTCAAATACACATAAGAGCTCTAACGTATATATAATACTATTGTAAGTACAGTACAACCTCCATAATTCGGACAGATATAGTTTCAGCTACTATACGGATTAGTGGATCGACCGGACTACAGCTAAAATGAAATTTTAAATCCAATACATACACATATGTATGTACATATGTATACATAATTTATTTTTATTACCGAAAGCAAAAATAAGTACATATAAGAATTCAATTGTGTTTAATTGATTTACAGAAAACATAAAGAACAATAACAAAAGTGAGACTGAAATATCAAAATAAAAATAAAAATTTATTTTTCTTTGAACACACACATCTTTCAGTAATTTGTCAGCTCAATTTTTAAATTTGTTTAACAATAAAATATCCTTATCTGTCGCTTTATTTTGTTCAGCCCATAAAATAGCTTTTGAAAACAGTCTGCAATGAAAACTCAATTAAACTAAAATCTTTTACATATTAAATACTTATTTAGTCTAGCATTAAAAATTCTACTGAGAAAAAAGAACACTTGTCCGGATTATAGAGGAACATTTTCTAAGCTGTCCGAAAAATATAAATGTCCGAATTACTGGATAGTCCGAATTAGTAAGTGTCCGGACTGGGGAGGCTGTACTGTATATGTATGTATAGCTATGTATGTGAGATAGTGACTAACTGCGACCACTGCCCGTGGCTTTTGGTTACCAACAATGCTAAAAATTGTATCATACATTTGTGGAAATAGCGTCTGCAGATGGTGAGCATTCGTTAATCTCTACAGATATGTCCGATCTGAGGCACCCGGGGTAAAATATAAAACATATTATTTCAGTTGTAGCAAATGAGAAACGTTTTAAATAAATAAAAATCGCGTCAATCCTTTACACATTATAAATAAATAAAAAATAATGAGTGGTACTTCGAAATGGTCTACAAAGTAATGAATGCCTTATAAAAAATAAGCTAAAATTACTTTTTATTTTATTACGTAGTTTTCTTTAATTATGTTGGTTTAATTACAAGTTATTAAATCAGACTTAAGTTTGCTGACTAAAATTAATAATACAAATTGATTTCATTAACACAATTAATAAGATATTTCTTAAAATGTTATAAAAAAAGGAAACCGTCATCAACATTCATTTTCTGCATTTTTTAGTTGTTCAATGGCTGTCAGTTGTAGAAAAATTTGATTATTTAGTCAAACTAACATTTCCAATCGACAATATTCCATTAATTTTTCTTTTTCAACTTTACTCATTTGAAGAGAAAACATCTTATTACTCACATACATACATATGAAGGTACTCTTAAACACTCTCATTGCTTTGTTTACGTTTTTATATAAAGCAATACTTACACAAGTGGTGTCAACTTTAGGAGCCATTTATTATTTTAATAGTGAACCGATTTCAATAATATTTAGCCGGGTCAGTAAAGCACAACAATGTCTACCATTTGGTAGATTAGGTTAGGTTAAGATGGCCGGTTATAAAGACCTCGCATAGACCGTGTTGCCCCTTAGTGTTACCGCGATATACGCTTACCCGTAAATAAATAATTTAGTTCGATGTGATGATATCTAGAGTGCCTCACACACTCCTGATGAATGCTAGGAGTCCTATTAGTCTAATTGCAAAGATTTCCTTAAGATCTTCGCAGTGATAATCTTCCAAACAGTTCGCTTTGGAGCGTGTGAGTACCCGGAGTAGCGAAGTATGTGCTCCACCGTCTCCTTTAACCCTGGTAACCCACAGAGTCTGTAGTTGTCACTAGGCAGTCGCCCCGCTTTTTTTGCTTATACTGCCGTCCAACAGTGACCCATCATAAAACCTACCAGAAGCCTACAGTCTTTTCTCGATAGCGGTTGTAATAGTATAGTTGCTTTTGGATCATATGATCTTCACATGGCTTTGAATACTCTGCACGCTTCGATGTTACTCCAAACCGCCTCAGATTTCCTCCGCAGAGTAGAGTCTATATCTCTCTTAATATTATATCCTGTTATACGGTAATTGGACCTCCGTTTCGTTAATTCGTCCGCCACCTAATTACCATCTATATCCTGATGTGCACGAAACCAGTAGATATATACTCTTCTGATGGCCTGCTGACTATCTATAAATAATATAATATGTGAGTTCTTAGCTCTGGGATTACGTGCCGAATCAGCAACCATTTTGGAGGCGAAAATTTATGCCTGGAAAATGCTACAGTAATCGAGAAGATTATAGGATTCCCGAATACCCACTTACCGACAGTAGACTGGAGCTCCAACTCCATCTTCCATTTTGGAGGCATCAGTATGGTCAGATCGAAGTACTGTAAACCAGCCGTCTTGCTCTAAAGTAATGTGCTGTTTCTTATTAAATGATGGATTCGGAATGATGTACAATATACATATACCCTCTATAATACTAACGTGACCATAGGATCTATATATATATATATATTGTCCCGTTTGATTTTAAGCGGATCGCAGATTTCCTTGCTGTCCCTTCTGCTACCAAATGAATCGGTTGTAGATAGGGGATTACATTTAGTGCCGCAGTCGGTGTGCTACGCAAAGCGCCGGTGATGCTAAGATCAGCGAGTCTTTGAGTGCCGACTAGCATAGTCCGGTATGATATTTTATCTAATCTAATGTGTGAAATTTGGGGTTAGATCCCAAGTTTTGCCTAGCATTCTCTTGCGTGGAATTTTCCACCATTTCTGCTACATTTAGTTTCCACTACAGTTTGCTATCCAATATTATTCCCAGGTATTACGAGTAAGTGTGATGTTTAAGTTCTCAGCTAGTATGCCCTTGCTTAGAGTTTCTCCAAGGATCGATTTTTTATATATTCGTGAAGAGTATTAGTTCTGGTAAGAGATTGAAGAAAATCTGTTCTCAAATTAAGGAGAAAACGGGATCGAAAAATTTGTCTTTTCCTCTCTGTATAAAAGATTATTTAATGCTATAGAAAACACGACTAGTTTGCTTACAGTTGATTCAAGAAGCTTTAGAATAAATTTGCATTAAATTTCAGTCAAATTGAAAAATTCAATATTATTAAAATATTGAAATCGTGTATATTTTAATAAATTTAATTAAGTGCATATTTAACTTTTTTCTACAGAAGATCAATTAAAATAAATATTTTGTGGAAATTTAATTATTTTCGTTTCGGCACTCAGCTTTACAATTACAATTGTCCTTCACGTATTAGTCGCACACTTACACAAATAAATTCTAACAGGAGCCAACGTAAAGTTGTCACACACCGTGTTTGTGGACAGTGAATATAAAAAATATATAGATTCTTTGTGCTGTAAATGGACTAAGTAGCTAGTGCTCAAAAATCATAACTATATAATAATAAATTATTTATTATTATATAGTTTTTAAATAAATAAATAAATAATATATATTTATGAAATATAGCCATAGAACCTTTTATATTGGATGATGCAATTGTTAATTATTATTTTTATTTTGAATTACGTCATTCTCAATATTTTCATTTATTTAAATTTTATTATTAATATTTACTTCAAAATTAAGAAAAAAACTTATTAAAGAGATTAAGAGTATTTAAAAGTTGAGTTTTGTTATGAAATGCCTTATGACGTTTTTTTAAAAATAAGCCGCTCCTATTCGTATGTATAACTGTATAATGTGACCAACTCTGGAATGATCTACATTGAGCAAATGTATTGGTGAGGCAAAGATACAAAACAAATACACGTACAATTATCCGTGTTGCCTTATAACGAAAACAACAATGTCCTTTACGTAGCTCGTATGGAATTGCTTAAAGTATTGTATTTATTTTATTCTCGGACGTACGTGTTTAAGCATTAAAATTGAATTTTAAATATTTATAACCACGAAAAAAGGATAAAAATTATAATTTCGAAGCAAATATTTTGCAAAAACCTTCTTTTAGAAAATATAACTTCTAAAAAAGTATTATATAATAACAAATCTTTTAAGAAGCACATTTAAAAAAGTAAATTTTGAAAATGTGTTTCTTAAAGTAGAACATTTTATAAAGGAAATAAAGAAAAATTACATATTCAAGAAAAAAGAAAAAGATCATTTTTAAAATTTTTTTGTAAAATAAAAAAAATTTAATACAATAAAAAAAAAATCTTTAAAAAGGAACTTTTCATTAAAATATATTCTATTAGTAAAATATCTGATGATGACTGCCCTTGTAAAAGTCGAATTTAAAACAGTAGAATTAAAGAAGCGTTTAATTAAATGTACAAAGCTTAAGACAATTCCGCTTAATTGAACTAGTTGCGCTCTGTTAGAAACAAATCTTGCTTAAGCCCGCTTAATTTTTAATTGATGACTTTGCTCTGAGTTACGTCCAAAAGCTTAAAAAATATCTGATTTAAAAGAAAAAATATTCTTAAAAAAACACTTTATTGAAATTAATTCAACAAATACTTTTTGTGGAATTGTGAAATTTTACGCCAAAATTTTATTTTTAAGTAAATTGAGATAACAATGTTGTAATGCTCAATTTTTGCTATTAAGAACTTATTTTGGATATACATATGAATATTTATATATAAATATTACCATGTTCTCGTAGCAATTTTTACTTATATACTTTATTTGCTCCCTGTTTTAGAAATATTCACAATTGGTAATTATTCTCCAGGTGAAGGTGTGCACGTTTATTTTTGTAGGACTCAGCAGATTCAACAGAATTAAAAATGGAATAAATAATTTATAGCATACATTTTATATAATTAAGGGCGGTTTCCACAACTCAATCGTCTGGCCTTGAGTACAAAATGTAAATGAAAAGTACCAATTTTGTGGGGTAACGTCCAAAAAATATTTTCTACACTATATTTTCCTACCGCACCCAAATATGTTTAGAGAAATCATAGAAATACAGAAATACAAGCCTCAAATTTTTGAAGCCCGAATGCGTTCTTCAACTTTGCGAAAGTTTATTTCAAAAAGTGCCTACATTTTTTAAATATTCCAATATTTACATACAATATTTCCAATTTCCAATATTTACATACATATATAATAATTACTTTTCTTTGAGAATATTTAATGTCAAACTATTTTTATTATATAATTTTTTAAACATCACAAAAAGGTGGCAAAATGACTATAAATTAATTTTAATATGTCAACGTTTAAGTTTTTTATTTTTCTCTCTTCGTATGTCTTTTTTCATGTTCATCTTTATATTTCTGATGATTTACATATGACATCAATTATACGAACATTTATGACTTAAGTTTTTACAATATTGTAATTGTTGCTGCTGTTGGTTATTCAATATTGTTGCTCATTAATCACTGTCATAGGATTGCATGTCTCACTCTTTTGAGTAGTAAATGTATGTATGAGAAGAAAAATCAAGGAGAACAAAAAAAAGTTTAAAGAATTGAGTATGCAATAAAAGGTTATTTTATACATTTGATATTTTAGCAAGGGTTCACCCAAATGTGAAACGAATTTATTACGACTGAATGAACCGAAAGAGGAAACTTAAAACATTAAAAGTATTTAAATTAAATGAAGCATTATTGTTTTAAATATATAAAGCATTTTTTAAATAGATCATAGAGTCAAAAAGAGTGTTGAATACAAAAATCTTTGTTTTAAGTATATTTTTTGGCGTTATGCTTTATTTTTTTTTAATTGTACAACGAGATCTTTAATAGTTAGTAATCAAGACAAAGAACATTTTCATTTGAGCAGCAGGCTGCTTTTGGGTATTTGAGTTTTTGCACGAATTTGTTTCTTAAAAATTAAAGTCAATAAGATTTTTTAAATTAAAAAATAATTGTAAGAATTCTAAGAAATTTTTAAATTTTATTGTTGTACTTAAGCCGTTTAATTATAAAATAGTTCTTTGATTATTTTGTTAAATAATTTATGGAATAACATTACAACATGAAGATACTATTGTAAGTCTCTCTCCAATATCACTGAGCATTCACACACGAGAGAATTGTGGTGACATCAGTGTTTAAAAAACTGCAACAACTTTCATTTATTTTGCTTTGACTTCTGCAAGTGCTTCTGAAATCAACGACAGTTTCTTTCAAAGCAAAATCACAAAACAAATAACAAACGGTTGAGCTATGCTTTTGCCAGCAGTGGTTTTAAAAATTAAAATTTTTCTTTTCTTTTCAACGGTATCGCAAGTAGGAGTACAATCAGTCTCTTTGCTTTTGCAAGTCGTAAACAGTTGCAGAAGCAAAAAGTTTTGTGTATTTGCAAGTTATACTTTTAAGCTACTGCAATCATTTGATTTTACTTCTAACATTTTAGACGAAGGATTTTTTTTCAAAGAATTCAGTCTGTTCTACATTAAATTTGTAGTTTCATTTGGGATATCAATATATCTACATAGTTCTACTACGGCGGCTAAAAATGAGATTTGGAATTATTTTGAAAAAATTCAAAACAAAGGTTTAGCAATTTGTAAAAAATGCAAAAATAAGCTTGAAAGTAATAGAGTTTCCAACTTAAAGACGCATTTATTTAAATTGCATACAATTAATTTAAATGAAGGGCGGTCTTAATCAGAGTCGTCGATATTCACAAATAATGCAGCGAAAACAATTAGAAAGAAAAAAACTAAAATTGATATAAATAAAAAACATCGGATTGCTAACAGAAAGTATAAATGTAAAAAAAGAATAGAAAAGAAAAGAGAATGTTTTTTTGCTGAAAGTGTACCAAACCAAAAGAACTCCTTTTAAGATTGCAACTGCTGACAACTTTTAAAAACAAAGACAATGCTTGTGATTTTGCTTTTTTTAAAGATGAAATGCAGAAGAAAAACGAAGTAGAAAATGTTCAGCACTGTACAAGTTAACTTTTTGTTAACTTTTGAATGAAGTTTTTTAAATACTGGCTGGCATAACATGGCAGCTAGTAGGTGAGCGAGGCGATGGGAATGGTTTTTTGTTGGCGTAAAGTTTTAACCGGCTACAAACCCGCATTAGCAGCACAAAACCCTTACATACACAATAAAAAAACACACATGTAAAATGAATACAAAAAACACTAATACACACAAAGCTGTCTATACGTATACATTTCGTGCCATAGAAATATACATACAGTGTGTTATGAATAGAACAAAAATTGTGCCGCTTGAAAATTGTACTCGTCGGTGAATGCTTACTGGGTTTGAAATTTAAATAACTCAACATTTTTCTGTTTAAGAAACAATATTGCATTATAATTGCTGTGAATTTCCCTTTAACTGTGAATGGAACAAAAATGCAATTTGCGTTCAATAGTATATTTACTTTTAAATGAAACATATTTACATAAAGATACACATGAAATTGATTAAATATGTGAATGTAAAATATTATAAAATATCATACAATTTAAGTTGTATTAAATATATATTTTTTCTAATTCGATTAATTTGGTTTTTTTAAATAAAAATAAATACTGTAATTTTAACAATAAACAGATTGATTTCTTATTCTCAGAAAAATTACTTGCTCTCACATACTTTCAACTTTCAGAAACTGTTGAAATTTAACAAACATGCATTTTATAACCTAGATAAGGCAAATCGGGTTAAAAGAGCCTTTGCTAGACTTTATAATTGCAAGTGTTTACCGGACAACACTAAATTACTTTTGTATAAAATAAGTATCAGGTCAATTCTTCTTTATGCTTTTCCGACATGATTTAGCATTCCAAAAACGGTGATGACAAGAATGGAAATTTTCGAACGTCATATTGTACGGAAATGCACAAAGAAAAACTATAAGTCTTTGAAGAGGAGATTTTCGAATAAATATGTATATAAAAGGGTGAAAGTGTTCGGCTGTCTCTTTTTGCTCTTGTTCTAATGAAAAATTTTGTCAGAAAACTTTCTTATTTTGAAGACAGTGTTATAAAAGATGTTTTATCTGGTGAGAGAGAGAGTTTAGCTGGTCAAACACACAATATGTTTCCAGTATTGAAATTTTGCAGGAACATTTTGGTCAAAACTTCTACTCACGTATTACTGCTGGCATTCACAGACTGTAACTTTTCTATTTTTTATAATTATTTATTTAATTGTTTTTTTTATTATTATTATTCTAATTTTTTTTCCTATTTCTATTATTATTATTTTTTTCTTTATTGTTTTTATTTTTATTTTAGCTTAAGTTTTAGCTCTAAGATTTCACTATAAGTTTCTTTTATTTTTATTAGTATTAAGCTTAGTTATTGTAGATAAGATCCTGTAGCAAGCAATTAAGCAACAATTAATTTAATTAATTTTTTTTAATATTTCATCTTAATTTCGATAAGCAAGTAGCATATTTCAATATATAATAATGTAATTAAAATAATACTATATATGTTCCCACAGAAAAAAACAATGTAAAATCAAATTTAAACCTTGTTGATTTCATGTCATGTAATTTTTTGCAAAAATATTGACTTTGTTAAAAGATTATTCATATTGATTCAATGTTTAAAACTTAAAATTTTAACTAACAAATAGGAGATTGAAAATTTTTCGTAGTTAAAATAACATTGTGCTATGTTGAATTTACACAACTCAGCTTCGTAATAATATAAAAAAATTGTTACGTTAAATTAACTTTGGATAATGATAAAATCAACATTGAGTGGTGTAAAAACAACATTTCTACATTTTAAATCAAAATTGCTAATAATTATTCCACGAATTTCAAAGGGAATTTCAATAATTACAAAATTTTAATCAATTTTGTGTGGTTTTTTAAAAGTTATCGTATAATATAATGGTTTGAAACTTTTCAAAAATATGGTTTAAGGTCTACTGATGATTTGGCGTTAGCATCAAATGTATGTGAATAAAATTAATATTAAAAAGGTAAATACATAAAAGAAAGCGTTTTTATTAAATTTTTTATGAGTAATTAAGGTCATCAGCATTTTGAACCAAAAAACATTTACTTTTAATTTTAAAAGAATTTGGTGAATCATTGAATCGTATTAACTTGAGATTATAATTACTTTCAATTTAAATGAATATAATTTTGAAAACATATACATTCAATTTGTAATTTATGTTGTTTCAAACTGAAATAATTTTGATTCAACAAGATTCGCGTTATTATTTTAATGTGGGCACATTTTTAATCAAAAAGACTCGCATGCTTTAATGACGTGTGCTGCTGTTGTATGCAAGTCATCGTGAGTCAATGCAAGTTAACACGAAACGAACGAAAAATGTATAATACACCTTGTTTTCGCTGGTTTTACATTGTGTATATTTCTGTGTGTTGGAAAATCTTGTAATATGAAAAAATTGAAGTCTCAGTAACTAACTAACTAACTAACTAACTAACTAACTAACTAACTATCTTGCTATTAAAATACTTTAAACAACATGTATATTTTCAAAATTAATAAGAACAAAAAATTTTAAATAATTCATATTTATAGTTAATTGTTGAACTGAATTGAAAAGAAATTTTTGGCTTGATTTCAAATCAGAATTACCCATTCCTTCTTAATTTTTAAGAAATTGTTTTTTGGATAAAATCATTATTTTATTAAGAGGGTACTTTTTATTTGAAACAATTTATTCATCAGAACAGCAGAACGGATCAGTACTAATTTCGAGGTAGCTACACCATCTCATCAGCGGTCTTTGTTCGATTTTACCTTTTTTGACGGTGAATACTAGTGACTAGTATATAACAAATTAAAATACGAGAATTTATTTCGGTTACTACGAAATTCTTATTACTGATGATTGACTAATTATTCCGTATATTATCACGTACTTGACAAAAAAAGTAAAAAAAGTACAACTTATTTATTTCTTACAAATTAAATTAATTTCGTTTAGTACGAAATTATATAAAAATTTTACAAAATCAAATAGCTTTAGAGTATATCAGTCAGTATTAAGTTAGAAAGCAAATTAGTTATAGCAAAGCAAATAGAGGGAAAAACTAAAATACAAATTTAATTTTGTTGGCATCAATTTGTAAAATGCGACTTTCTGATGGACATTGATTAACGTTTGATTGTGGTATTTGGATCGTGATCCATTTTAATGGACTGATTGATTTAAAAAATGTATGACAATATTTTACAACTGCCAAAATATATGGTGAATATGGAGGTAAACAGAATGCACTTAAACAAGGCTTAGGAAGAATCATTAGAGAATATATATATATTTAAGACAAATTCAGCTAACGGTTATTTTCAGCAATAAAATAATTTTAATATGCCAAAAATTTTAGGCATTTATCGCAAATGTGCAGGTACAAAAAGAGCACTTAAAAAAGAAATTTGTATGGGATTTTGAAGAATAGTGACAGAACTTATTAATTTTGTGCAGCTATGCCAAAAGTGCTTTAAACAAAAGGCAGCTAAATCAAAAATACTGTACTAAAATGTGCATTTGAGAGCATCGCAATTTTTGATAGTTGTATCAGAAAATATTTTCAAAAATTTAAAAGGAAAGATTGGCTAAAAGTAACCATATGAAAACAAAAATGCCCATAGCTAAATTAAAATTTTTCGAGAGAGGATGAATAACTGCGTAATTTAGTCAGAAATTGGCTAAACGAGCAATATTGCACTTTTGTGTAGTTTTTATGGAAATTGACAGAGAAAATAATGTTATGTTAAGTATACGCTATGAATGCGTATACATAATATAATATAATACGTAATAAAACAAAAGCATACTTTGCGGTTCATATTTGAACCTTCTTATGCGTATGAGGAATATTTGCTATAAAAACTTCGTATGAGCCTAATATCTCTGATTAAATATAATTCTAATAACGTAGCATATTTATAAGGTTTATTTCCGCCAGAATCAAACATACATTTAATTGATGTAAAACAGAGATAATCAACAGAGGAAATTACTATTCGTTGCATGTCTCCAAATCTAGCAAGTCTAGCATATTTTAGAGATGTTTTGTCACACAACAACTACTTTACTCATTTTTGTAGATAATTGATCCTTTAGTTTGCCTTTTTACATTAAATTAATTTTAAATATGAACGCAAATAAATTAAGTTTTATACAACTAAATAACATGCAACATTTATACTAAACCGATGCAGGACTATTTGAGATGTACGATTAATTTGAAATTTAGCTAAGCACTGCTTTGTGCAACCACGACTTACGTACGTCTATATATTCTGTGTAAAAAAATAACGTTATTATACAAACACATCTGAGGATCCGCTTACAAATGACGTCTCGTTTTATGAAAATGTTTTCTTGCAAATATATATTTAGTTGTGTTTGCAAAAAATTTAATTGCGATTTTTTCAATAACCCACGATAAATTGAATTATTTGAAAAACAATTCGATTTTAAACACTATGCAGCAGATACAGTTCACTCTCAGATACAGTTTGTTTGTTTTAATTTCTTTTTCAAATAAATTTGTATGTTCACTTGTTGCGCAAATTTAAGATTTTCTATTCTGTCGGTGGAATTTTCATGGTTTTTTGAAATTGTTATATTGTTCAATATCCAAAAATATATTAAATAGAAATAATGATTTTAAACTAAAATTGATATTAAGCTGTTATTAATTCCTATGGAATTCCCTTAATTGTGTTTATTGAGATTTGCGAAAAAGACACAAATGTATCAACATGTCGGCCGAAATAAATGTCTAGATAAGAAAAAGCTTTTTTCTAAGTATTTAAAGTTTTATTTTTTCAGTGATTTTCAGCTACAACATGCAACAAACAAAACTTTACGAACTTCTTTGAAATAAGATAAATTTAATAAATATTTTGCCGTTGCTTATTATTTTTCAAATACTACAAGGTGGCGCTAACGATTTTCTATGGCTGTAATTTTTTATGAACGAAACTCTTTGGTTCAAAATAATTATTATCCGTTCTTGAGGAGGTTTAGCGATCTATTCTTTGCTGACTTGTATTTTATATATGTAAGGAAATTGGATTTCCTTATTTATGTTTCTGTCATGTCCCTGGAATATGGCAACGCTGCCAGTAATAGAAATTAGAGAAACAAATAACACATGTTAAACTAAACTTATAAGTTGAAGAGTTAAATTAAAATAATTAAAAGATTATTGTTAAAAAGAATTGACATTGAAATAAAAAACATTAAATGTCGTTTCTTTGATTACAGGTGAATTATAATGGTAGAAAATAAGTAAAATTAAAATATCTTAATAAAATTTAAAAACTTTGATTACAGAGAAACTCAATTTTGTTTATTTAATTGGTGGTGATTCTTGGCAATAAAAAGAATACACATTATATATATATATATTTACTTATGGTTGACTGTTGTCGCCATTTGAAAAGGTTATACTGCCGTTTTCATAAAAAAATAAATTGGGTTTGAAATGTATTTTAAAGAAAATTTTTCTGAAAAATTTGTCTTAAAATACATTTTAAATACAAATAATTTTCTGTAAATACGAGCCATAGTATCTTACGATATGCTAAAAAAAATTGTGTCACTGTGTATAAAAGATTAAAACCAAACTACTTTTCCCAGTTTAAAAGCAATTCCAATAATGAAAAAAATAATAATAATAAAATAATCTTTGCTCTAACAGATTGTAATTAATTTTTAGTTTTTAATTATTAAAACCACATTGCGAATCATAATGTTTGAAAAAAACTGCGTTATCCTATGAAACCATCAAACTTCAAAAGATTTGGATTAAAAAAAACATCAAAAATAAAATGGCTTTACCCATAAAATTGCTTCAAATTCAATATAAAAAAATTAATTCAAACACGTACCACCAATTTATGTATATTTTTAAACAAATGTATAATTATACATATATTCACTTTTATATAAATATAATTGTATATGTGTTCAGTTAGTTGTTGCCTACAGTTCTGATAGGTAAGCCAATTCTAACGATACTGATTTGCTATTTGTGTTGTTATCGGAAGAGCCCTCAACGTAAAGTTACTTGTACTAACCATGATATTATCACATGCAAAAAAAATTATTTAGCTTCGATTTGAAACTGCCGGGTATGTTTAAGAGCACATTTCATTCATTTTTACGCTTCACCTACAAAATTACTTACGCCTGCAAACCTTGGATAATGTATGCGTATGGGAGTGTGTATGACTTAATGTGGTTCTGAATGTGTTTTGAAAAATAAAATTCATCATCATGTTATTATATTATTTTAATTTATTCATAAGATGAATTCAATAATGTAAATAGCACGAAGAAACAAAAAACAATTACACATATGATTATAATTTCCCAGCGATTAAAAAGAATGAGCAATCGAACTCTTCTTTTTTGCGGGTGTTTATTTTTTGAATCAAGCCGCAATAAAGGGCCAAAGAGTGCAATCATATTTTCAATAATTAGTAAAACAAATTTACAGAAATTCATTATGCTTTATATTATATAGTGTTCATTACAATAGATTTTAAAGAACATATATGGTAAATTTGATACAAAATAATATGATACTTGAAAATATTGTCATGAGAAATGTGAATATTGAAGCCATTACAACCCCTTTAAGTGACTAAATACCAACAAAAAAGGTAAATGGAAAACTACACCTATTAATTAATTATATTATATACAGCAACCGACTCAATCAACCGCATTCTAGAAATTTATTCAATTCAAACATTTACATAAACAAATACAATATAAATATATAAGATAAATTACAAAAAAAAACATTCTAAATAAAATAACTTAAAACTCTGTCTCATTTATATGCCAAATCAAATTGGACAAACACATATGTACACTTTATTTTTTAAGTTGAAGCTGATACATGCATGTTTATATGTTAGTAGCAGTATTGAACGCTTGTAGCTCCCTAAATATCGAAGGTTTTTATATGAAATTAAGATTTTGCACGTCTATGTAAACATCCGTTTAAAAACTTATAAATGTTTCCAAAATCGGTTCAGTATTACGGCCATAAAAGGGATATAAAAAACATGTCTGCCTATAAATTGGATAGATAAATATTAACCTGATCCAAAATGCGGTTAGAAATTTGTTTTAATAAATGTGTAAATGTTAATAAAGAAATCAGAAACTTTTCTAGAGCAAAGAAGATATGTCACAGAATAAGCTATTTGACTTGTTTCCAAAAACTTTAAATGAAAAGAGCATGCCAATTTTACATAGCGCTGCTATTGAAGGAGTTCAATTGACATAATGGAAGTACTTAGTGACAGCTCCAATATCTAGTGATGATCCGAAATTTGTTGCACAGTGTTATGAGATGTGCATGGTCATGACAATAGACACAAAAACTCGCAGAGCTTCAATACCTAGAGTCTTCCAATAAAAGGTTTAATTTTAAAATTTTTTATTACCAATTCGCACACTTGCGGCAGCATGTCATCAATAACTCCACAAATTCCTTATTATAATTTTTAAATTGATTGTGGGCCGTTGGGCATAGACGTTATTTTTTGCGTAGCCCCAAAAAGTTCCGAAGGTGCTAAATCACAAAATCTCGCAGGCCAATTGTGATCATTTCTTTGTACAATTTTGTAATCATCATTCTCTATGATTTCCTGATCCAATTCTGGATCAGTTTGATGCATTTCAATCAGCAAAGACACGATGTGGGTTAACTGAACTTTAAAAGCTTTAAGATACAAGTATTTATATTATTCTTCCATTTGAGGTTGAGGTCACATTTTAATAAAAAACATTCAAATTTTTTTTCTCAATATTTCGTTACCCTTTGAGTAACTTCTGCAGGAGGAAAACAAATTGTTCAATTATTAAAATAACAATAAATAAACAAATTACAAACCACAAATTTTCTTTTCCGTTTTTGATTAAACAAACTAAGGTTTTCCTCAACGCTATGGGCTACAACCGCAACATTCTTCGTTGTTCTTGAGCCACGAACACGATCATCATTTTTCACATTATTCACTTATTTCAACAGCTAAAATTTCTTCGCCCGTTTCATAATGGCTGACCGAGAAGGTGCTGCACGATGACACAAAACTCTAATAGTTTTGCTACCTATGGCAGCAAAATTTTCACCATATTTGATGTCAGTTTTAATAATTGCAATGCCTGGAAGCGTATATCGATCAAATTTTATTAATGTTGTTGTTTTTACTGGTCCTGTGCCAAATAAATATAGATAGCGTTATAATAACTCTTTAAATTGATTGCAGACTATTGAAATTGAAACATCTTATTGCAACCTCTTGTAGTTTCATGTTAGTTTAAGGTTAAGGTTTCTTTAAAAAACTTTTAAATGTTTAATTTATGGTGTAATGTTTTTATATAATTATTTTTGAAGAGTACAAAATTTTTTTCCAATAAAATGTATGATGGGATTTTCAGTCATATAAGCATTCCACAATATACACTTTGTCATGTATCCTGTTGTATTGTCCTTTTACTAATTTACTTCTTTATATTGTAACAAATTTTAAGGCCAATTGCTGGTAAATAAATATGTAAATTAGAAATTAATTGTACTTGAAATTACACAAAAGAAATTTAAAGTATTTCCATTATTGTGTATGTATGAACGCCTAAGATTTCATGAAATATGTGAATAATTTATTTTATGACAAATAACAAAGACAAACTCGATTATAGAAAACTCTATACTAATTTGATATTCCATTTATGTAATACTTAGTGCATAATTTTAGACGCTATTGGCATTTCGCAGTGAGACATCTTCGTACTTTTGTGATAATATTTTTCATCTTTCGAAATATAAAAAATATGTGCTTAACTTCAATATTGACTCTGCCAAGCCTGGAAAAAAGAATGCATATTGTGTGTACGAGTAAGTATAATAATAACTTTATCTACTTTAGACTATAATCTTTGTTTCGTTTTAAATATAAAGTATATAATTTAGAGTTTGTCAATTTGTATGTATTAAAAAAATTTTAAAAGCGGTTGTCAAAATCGTAATCTACGACAATATCTAAAAAGGTTTATCCGAGAAACCATGGACCTCAAATCGAAATCAAGCTTCCGGCCCTTAGCAATACGTTTTTTTCGTATTTTGTATATATTTTTTATTCATTGTTTTTTATTCATTTCGGTTAGACATTTGTAATTGAATTATTATGCAGTCTGATATATCAATTGATTTTTCTTCTGCTTATGATATTACATTATCAAGTCAGACGGAATCAAATTTACTGCATATGCCAGATCCGAAGTACTTTTGGTTTGCCAAGTGATTTGCACAAACTAAAATTGCTCAGTTGCCGCAATGTGTTAAAATATTTCTTTTTTCTGAGTGATGGGTGTAAAACTGAAAATAAAATGTTTTCCTACACATGAATTGCTTTAAAAGTAGCGAACGAATTAATTGAAATTTGGAACAAGTTAAATATTGCCATAATGATGAAGAAATCTGTAATAAATAAACGGAAAACCTTGCCTAATAAATAATCCAAAGAAGCTAAACCACGTCTACATCTGAAAAATACATCGCATTTGTCGAAGCAATGAATAGCTCATTCTATATCGGAAGAAGCAAGTGCCTTATCACTTACAAAAATTTTTCATTGATCAGCATGCCGTAAGAAAGCTGACAATTCTAGAAGTTCTTACGGATATTGCTGATTTGTAATGATATCCGACTCCTACTGGAGCTTTATCTTACCGACCTAAAACATCAAGCATGGACGTTGATGAAGATTTTATGTTCAAAACACAAAATTTATGTTAGCTCTTAAGCGCGATCCGTACACGAAAAAGGTGGATACCCCTTATTATGATATGTTGGATCATTTCAAATATAATTGCGTATACGGTTGTATTTTTATCTTTATTTAATCATATTAAAAAACAAATACAAATTCTGGAGGCTCGATTTTAATTTAAGACCCATTTTCTCTTGGGCAAACATTCTTAAAATTCGTCGTAGATTACAATTTCGACAACCGCTTTAATAGTAAAAAAAAAATTTACCCACTCTAAATAAGTATTTCTAAGCATTGTTCCATTAACACTATTTAATTAATATTTAATTTTTTATATATTGAAACGATTAATTTTGGCTCAAGTTCAAACCCGAATTTACCCATTTATTTATTCTAATTTTTTTATTTTTAATTTTTATTAGAAAATTTTTTTGGATAAATTCATTATTATTTTTTATTAAGAGAATACTATATATATAGAACAATTTTTATTCTTCATCATGTTAGCAGAACGGATCAGTACTGATTTCGAGGTCGCTACACCATCTCATCAGCGTTCTTTGTTCAATTTTACCACTTTTGACGGTGGATACTAGTGATCAGGAATATCAACTATTTAACCGTATTATTTAACAAATTAGGATACGAAAAGTACAAACTTATTCATTTTCACATGTCAAATCAATTTCGGTTAGTACGAAATCCCATCTATGATGAATAACTACTCTATATATTTCAGTCTCTCTTGCTTATTCAGCGCCATTGGCTGCTGAGAAATAAGCGGTACTTAATCATGTTGTTAGGTTTCTGTCATTTGTAGTTGAATTTCTTTTTTAGTATTCAACCAACTATGACCAAGTAAACATGTAGATTTTTGACGCGTGCCATCGTTATTTATAATTAATGTTTATAAGTAATTAGTCGAACTTTTTATTAATATTTTATATATTGAAACGATTAATTTTGGCTCAAGTTCAAACCCGAATTTACCCATTTATTTATTCTAATTTTTTTATTTTTAATTTTTATTAGAAAATTTTTTTTTTGAACTTGAGCCAAATTTAATCGTTTCAATATATAAAATATTAATAAAAAGTTCGACTAATTACTTATAAACATTAATTATTAATATTTAATTTTAGACTTTCAGCTTTTTTTTTGTTTTATATTTGTCAAAAATCTATCACAGCAGTTGAAGTTCTTTGAGATCTATAATTATTATGTTGCTATTAAGTTTATATAAAATTATTAAACCGATTAACTATTTAATATGAATAGTTTTCCAATAGAATAGTTTTATTATATTGAAATACTTTACAAGCTGTTATTTTAAACATATGAATATATTTTTGTTTATTAATATTATTTTGCTTAGTAATTATATTATTACTCGTATTTGCATAAATTTAAAAACAAATTTACTATGTAAATCCTATAATAAACGTTTTTTGAAATTGGCTGGAATAATTTCTAAAATATTGTAATATAAATATGCTGTTAAAGCATTCATAATTCTTTTAACAAATATTTAATTATGACGGCAATAAATATGTATGTATGTGCTTGTTACATTGAACTTTGCTTCCTTGGTTTTATTCCTTTTAATATTTAAAATTTTTTTTATTACTAATTTTTATTTTATTTTATTTACTTTAACAAAATCAGAAATAGCACCTCGAAATCAGTAGCGATCCTTTCTGCTGGTCTGATGAATAAATTGTTTCAAATAAAATTACTCTCTTAATAAAATAATGAATTATTCCAAAAACAATTTCTTAAAAATTAAAAAGAAATGGGTAAAATCAGACTTGAGCTCAAGCCAAAAATTTAATTTCAATATTTTTCTTACTTTAAAGCTTACAGTTGTCGGACTCAAATGATCCGTAGAAGTAGTTTAAAAATGGTTTAAATTTCTGCTAATTTACATATTTACTGATTCAAAAACATTTTGATCCAAAAAAGATAAGTTCACACAGATTTCTTAGCCTTTAGTGCTATAATCTATTATATAAATAGGCAACGATAAATTTTTAGCTACATTTTTGTCCTTAGTTTGCCAACCGATTTTCTTTATTCTTTTATCAAATGTCAGACATTGTTGAGCTTGAGTGTCCCCACTATATATTATTTGAATCGGTTTTGTTTTACAGGAAAAAAGGCTCTTAAAGTTGACACCACTACAAATGCTAAAAATACACACGTACATTAACATAAGTAAGTATTGGTTTAAATAAAAACATAAGCAGAGCTTAACCTTAACCTCTTAACCTTAACCTCTTAACCTTCATATATGAGTAATAAGTATTTTCTCTTCAAATGAGTGAAGCTAAAAAAGAAAAAGAGAACAGAATTAAAAGAGATGAGAAATAAATATGGATGTACTTGTTCATTACGTGTGGATGTGTCAGCATTTCCATAACATTTTAATTTGTTTATAGTTTTTTCCATTTTTCTCTTTAAATAAATGCAAAAAAATAGGTATACTTTTCAACTGACTGTCGAATTTTGACCACTTAGCGAACTCTAGTAGATATAATAGCTTAACAAGGTCTTTAAACACGAAATATTTGATCGCAGATTTCTCTGACACTAAATAATGCTCGTAGCAGCTCTAAATAAATAAATAACGACTACACATGATAATTCTTTGGGCAGACCAAGTCTAAATCATATTTAGATCTAGTATAAACCCGAAAAACTAAAAACTTGGAACCTGTAGTGTACACTTTCCTTAGGAATATTTTAAATAATACTTTCTGTATAGATTCAGTTTTATAATATTGTTAGCTTGCCCATTATTCATAATCATAAGTGTTTCCTTCCGTAAAACAAATCAACAATAGTGAGAAAAAACTACAAATTAAACGTTGGAAAAACAACATGTGAAAAAATAATAAATATTTAACAACAATTGCAATGGAAATATGCGAAATATCACGGCAAAGACAATAAACATCATACAAATTCAATAAAAGAAACAATTATAATAATAATCAACACTGTCTGGTATTTTGATAAGGAAATGATTTTTGTATGTATAAATAATGTTACTATACTTCATGACATATGAGTTCAAAATCAAACTAGGGTGCGACTCACTAAATTTGAACAATTCGTTTAAATCAAAATTTGTCTTCAATTGTGATACTACACATTTTTAATGAATTTTATTACCCTCGCACAATAAACTCAAAATAAAACTTTTAATTAATATAAATATTATTATTTACATATAAATGCTTTCATATCTGTGGCAAACAGAATAAGTGCTTAAGTCGGCATAAATTAAATTTGATCTAATACTTCTTTTGTAAGCTCCACATTTGGAAAAAACTCTGGGCAAAGTTTCAAATATTTTGTACGATTTCTGAGGAAGTTAATGCGTAAAAAATAGCTTCTTTTCTTTTTTGAACTTATAATCTCATATGGAATAACAGCTTAACTTAACATTTAATTAAGTATAATTCAAGTTGAATATTTTAGTTACAGAGTACAGAAGAATGTATTCCGTAATGAGAAACGAATTTGGCAACTTTATTTACAATTGTATCAAATTTCTAAAAATCCACTTGAAAGTTAAAATGTGTTCTCCTGCAAAACGATAAAAAATGTGAATTAAGCACTTTTTCTTTATTTCCACAGATGTTGTGTGTATTATAACGGGTGGAGCAAAAGTCCCGCTACCATTTTAATTGCGTGCCATCTTGGTTGTGTAGACGTTCAAATTTTATTATAGATATAATATACATCACACGAACGAGCAGAAGTAGTGACAATATTTATTGAAAATAATCGTTCCATTATTGCCATTCAGGGGAAATTGCATCATGGCCAGCCATATCACCGGACTTAACAGAACCAGACTTTTTCTTATAGGGTTTTTTTAAAATCAAAAGTTTATGTGAATAAGCCCCAAACGATTCAACATCTTACACAGAATATTCGTCACGAAATTGAAGAAATTCAGCATGAGATGTTGCAGGATGTCATGAAAAATACCTTAAAAAAAGCCGAATGTTCTACAGCGAAATGCGGTCCCTATTTAGCCGATGTAATTTTTCAACCATAGCGAAAAATAAATGCAAAGACCAAATAAACTTTTTATGAAAACCAAACTTATTTATCGTTTCTTTGGACAAAGTAATTTATAGTTAGCGGGTTTTTTGGCCCACCCTGTACTAAAACAACAACTTCAGTTATTGCCAAAAGTCGACGTGCTTCTACTGAACAGCAGAGTTTTGTCAATTCAGTAACAATAAAAAAATAAATGCCGTTTATATAACAACAGCGAAAACCTTTAAAAATGTTACTGAATATCAAATTCGATAAATTTTCGTTATATTTTTTATAACGATACGATTATCGTCATAAATCTAAATCGCTCTACTGGCCTGTTCTTTGGTTGTTTTGTTTATCTGAAGTGTTTTTATATGGTAAAAAAAATTCTAAATAGCAGGGACTAAAGGCCGAAGCACATGGAATCCGTCGTGTGTTACAAGTGGCTTTTTTAAACTGATATTAAAATAAAAGTGAAAGAGACTGACACAATGAGTACTTTGTTGACGGATATCAAATTAGCTTGATTTGATTAAAATACACATTTTTAATTTAATTCGACGATGTTGCGGAGTTTATTTTAATTAATTTGTTTAATTTTACTTAAAATAATTTTATCAACACAAAACACAAAATATAAATAAAAACATACAAAACAAATACTGTCAAACCGCTCCACGTACGTTGAAAGTTAAAAGTTGCCCGATTTCAGTACTTTGCGTTGATGGAGACCTACGGAGTGGGACAAAGCTCATAAGAAACCCTGTATTTCAAGTTTTTTTCAGTTGAAAAAAAAAACTACGTATAACGTACTATGGAGGGTTTGTTGGAAATACATCCAAAAAACTGCAACTAGATTTTTTATAGCAAATTACACCTAAAACAATCTAAAAACTCTATTTTTCAATTCAAAAAAATAAGTTTCATAATTTTGGCCAGCTTTTTGGCTCAAATACTTCTCTGTGTGACATTTTTATTATCTGTCAATCATGTATTGACCTCAAATACCTGCGTTCAATCCCTTACGAAGGCACATAAAACAATAATTTGTGCAAACATAATATGTATAAAAGTTTAAATATTTGTGATTTAATGGTATAATATTGTTTTAATTTTTTTTACAAATTTGTAGCGGAAAAACATTTTTTTAAATTTATTTTATTTAATTTTGTATACATATGTTGCAGTTCTTTTGAATTTATCATTTTTATAACAATGATTAACATGACCGCATTTATATGATTTTGGTTGACTGTTATATTTGAAATAACTGTGACTTTTGTAAATTTTGAAATCCTATTTGTATAAGACAAGAGGTTTGAAACTTTTCAAAAATATGGTTTAACGTCTACTGATGATTTGACATTAGCACCAATGAAATGCATCTACATATATAGATTAGCCAAAAAACCCTCACCAAACAAAAATTTTTGAATTCAAACTTTAAACTTAGATAAGAAAGACTTTTAATAAAAATTCATTCGCATATGATTAATTGACGAGTAAAGTCAGAAATAATAATTAGCGGGTTTTTATGCAAAACCAATAACTAAACATATAACAAGGGGACTCTTTAAGACTTTTATAGTAATATCCAACTAGGACGTTTATCGTCTAGTTTTGGATTTTTTTATTAATCAATTAAATTTCAAAATAATCAAACAGAAAGGAATATTAATTCCTTCTTCATACAAATTGTAAATATTAATCGACGGACTAAAAAAAACATCTTAGACTTGAAGTGTGCTTTGAGAAAATTTTGTATGAAAATTAGTTTTAAGGTAGACTTGAAATACAAATTATTACATATATTTTTTCAATTTATAATCGTTTTTTGCCCAAAATTAATTTTTTACATATTCAGTAGAATATTTTTCTTGATAAAAACACATTGGTCGCGTTCATAAGACGTAGCTGTTGAGCTCAACTGTTGTGAAACTATTGTCAACTGTTGAACCAAACAGTTACGTCTTAGAAACGGCTTGATGAATAATTGGATAATGAACAGCTGATTAATGTAAACAATTGAAAAGAAATAAAAGTGATGCAACAGAAATAGTTCAAATTTGCTAAATTAATTAGTTTCGCTTATACTAAAAAGTATGGGCAACACAGAAATTACAATGAAGTTTTTCTTGGCAGGAATTATCCATTTTAATAACTCGCATAACTCTCTCGATCAGCTATGAAGCTAAACACAACATGTTCACTAAATGTAGCCAAAAAAAAATTATGACGGAAAAATGGCAGAAAATACTCAACTGTTGTGTGGAGCGGAACTACTCAACTCTGCGTTTCTAAGACAAACACTCAACGGTTGCGCAAAAGTTACGTCTTATGAACGCAAGCATTAAAATTGATTATTGACTGGTATAGTTATTTCCTATGCACATTTCACTGTTACTCATTAATACTCTTAAGGAAAAAGGAATATGTAAAATACTAATTATGGAAAAAAATCCGAATGAGAATTTAAAACATAAATCCCCAATACACAAACACAACAAAGTATTATTATATTTTCTTAATACGACAGTTAATGTATTTGTGAACTTAGTAATTGGACATGTGATTAAATTTTTTCTAACTACAAAGGTAGAATATTGAAAAACACTTTATTTCTGAAATATTTTTCAAAATTTGTTATATTATCTTCTTAAAATGTAGATCTACCGAATGAACTCTATTCAAATAAAGCGTAAATAGTATCCATTCAATATACGTAATATACAAATGTTTATATTAACATTTACAAAAAGTATATTTATGTATTCATATTCGAACCGGACGTCAACTTAACACACAATAATTATTGTGAAAATATTCCTCAACATACTTATAAAAATATTTACATAGATACGAGTATTAATAAATATATTGTCGTGCATAAAAACAGTAGATAGCAAAATGTACATAAAGATAGAACGGTCATGGTACTCTAAAATAAGTGTTCCCTTTCTCAATTTAAGCCGATCTAAATTAAATTTTAGGTTTAAATGCAAACTGTTTTATCTTGTTATTTTTGGTATTCAAATATACCAGATACTAAAAAATAATTAAAAGCTCTAGGCTTGTTTGCGAAGTATTAGGGCGCATAAGTTTCGACCACCAATGTTAATGATTTTATATTGATTCATATTGCTCGATATAAAAAAATGCTTGAATATAAACCTTGCAGAATCAACTGCAACAAAAAATAGTTTATATGTAAAAAAAAGTTGAAATAAAATATCAAACTTATATGGTTTGCTGAGATACCGGATAAATAAATTTATATAAATTTAATTTCTTTGCTTTACACAACTGCAACAATGTGAATATTAAGGGGAATTAACATACAGCTGAAATGCAAATTTATAATTAAAAGTTAATATCACATTCAGTTACTGAAGACAACTATCCCAAGTGATAAGAAAAGTTTTAATGGAAAAAGTAAATGAAACATAATTTACGGTTGTGCTAATTTCAAAATTATACACGTAAATGGAAAAAAAATCAATGAGCAAACGAAAACTGTGTATTAACAAACACTTTTAATTGATCTTGAAATAAACGGTTGAACTTAATTTACTTAAAAAATTCTCCCATATATTTAATTTAAAGAAAATAAAATTACTCGATTTTATACAGCAGTCACTGAAAAGTATGGTTGGTATTGATTAAATCAATCATTTTTATTTTTTAGTATTAATAAAACATTTGAATTTCTTTGTTTATTATGGGTTATAAACACTGCTGCCAATTTAGTTATTTTATCTTTATCCAGCCAAAATGTCGTTATTTATTTGTATTTTCATTTTTACTATTTAACATTATTTAATATATTTGATAGGTTTTCCTATAAAACTCTTCAAAATCACATAGCTAAAAGGCGCAGCCTATACAATTGCTTTTGAGCTGAAGTATTTGTTTACGGATATGCAAGTGGATATAAACGGTATAATTTATAAAAACACCTTATTTTACATTCTAAGTTCACATTAAATACGCTTTCTCTCATAAACCAAGAATATGAATGTTTATTAATAAGACTCAATTAACAATTAATCATTTTTATTAGTTTTATAGATGCATTCTTTTAGGAGCGACAAAAATCTAAATCTAAAAACAGCGCCGATATTTCGCCAATTCTTTGTGTGGCTTACTCAGGGATATGTAAAATTGCACACAAGGAAGTGGCGAAAAATGGGTGTTTTAATAAAAAAATTTGTTAACATTTAAAAAAAATTTACCTAGAAAGGTCAAATTATATATAATAATGATCCTGTATTTTTTTGATAGTTCAAAATATAATTGATTTCTTGAAAGTCATAAATATGCCGTGCTCTTTCAAAAACTCTTTTCTATTTTTTTTGGTAGCGTATTGCAACAACGCTTTCTCATTGTCTTATTAATTTTCAATTGTATTTAACTTTAGTTTTCCCACTAAAACCGAAGATAAAATATTAAAATAGCAAATGGATTCATTGGAGTGACTAGTAATCATCAAATTGTCAAATGGGCGGTAAACCAAGCAAAATCATCGTTTGCATTAAGAAAAACAAAATTATAAATGTGTGAGTTACTATGGTTTTTGAATAGACGTGTGAAATTGATATTAGTTCGCGAAGTTTCGTGTAAAACCTTTTGCTTTTAAATGTAATCATTACTTTTATAATAATGCGCTATACCATTGAGTATTAATGGTATGTTTCATAAGTAATTTGCTAATGGCAATAGATTTTTCATCACAAAGGATTAACAAACAAATAATTTAAATTATTGTTGATTCTTTGCCTTTAATCGAATAATATAAAAGTAATAGCATTTTTATATACTTGCGGGCTCTGCGGTGTTAACAGCGACTAAAAAACATGTCCTTTTCCTCTATATCCTTTTCTGTACCCCTTGTATTTTTAAAAGTTTTATAACTTACTGACTTTCTTACTGACTTATGCAAAATTGTATGATGACAGTAATCAGCCTTTGCCATTTTCTGACTCCTAAATAACAACTACCTGTACAAGAGCAAAGGATCGCTCCATGAAAACAAAAAATAACTCTATACCACGGAAATCATATCTTTTACAGGATTAAAAAGTACCCTATGTGCTATTCCACACTATTATAATATATCTCTGTGCCAAATTATATTCAGATCCATTCTGCCGTTTTGACCAAAATCCAAAATTTCACATTTATAGTATTAATTAAATTTCATGTCAAAGCTTAAGGTGATAATTTTATTAAGTTTTAGTCATTATTTTAAGTGCTTTTACAGGGAAAGAAAAAAGTTCATAATAATCGTTATTAAATGATGTAAACAAATATTAGTAAAACTATCTTCATTTACTAACATAATTATTGTCTTACTTATTTACGATTTTATAATTGTTGTTCTCATAAAAAATAAATTACTTAAGTACGATTTCAGATGGTCGGCTCGTTTAGAAAATTTTAATAGAAATTATTACAAAAAAAATGAAGGCTTTTCATATAAATTTTCTCCACAAAAGATGGTCAGCGGAATTGGAAAAACCGCACTGTTAACACACATTTCTTGGAAAACATATATAATAAGTTTCTGATAATATATTAATAATTTTTTTTGTGTGAGACACAACTATTTGTTTTCATTGCTAATATATTCAAACCAAAAAATTTTATCTTCTGCAAAACACAAAAGAATAGTTCTGTATTTTTCAAATTGCTTATTTTCTTATTTATATAAATTGCTTTGCAATTAATGGTCAGAGGAAGAGCTTGATTTCCACAGATACTATCATAAAGTTATTAGCTATGCACAGTGGGACAGAAAAATAATATTTTGAAAACAATGCTAACATTTCTAAATGGTATCTTTTAGTATCTTTCGGATACAATTCTTTCGGAAATTCGTGATATCTTAGGATGTAACACTGGGGTCCTTCAGATTTCTACAAATCTTTTTGTATCAAAACTATAATTTATTATAAAGAATTATATATTAATCTCATTTCTTCAAGTCTTTATAATGAGATGGTGGAAAAACTTTTCAGAACGAAAATAATTAATATTGTAGAGAAAATAGACTTAAAACAAGTGTAGCTATAGCTCTAAAATTAGATAGATTACCAAACATCCATAAGAGAATTTTCGATTAAGACCAATTTGTTCTTTTGTAAACTCATCGTATGAACTTTTTAAATACATCACAGATATTTAAAAAAAATTAACCACTAATTCTAAATATAATATTATTAATTCATTAGAATTCAAGAATAGGATTAAATATTTAACAGTAGATTCTAATGAAAAATTATTCACTCTTGATGTTGAGTCACTATTTCCCAGTATTTTAGTAGATCTTGCCGTAGAAGTAATATATGAAAAAGTTTGTCTTTGGCATACTAAGGAAATGGTCAAAACGGTAAAGAAAACTAATGTAAGCAGACTGGATTTCGAAAGCGATTCCAATAAATTTAAAAACACTATTAAGAAACTTGTGTTTAAATTTAGTTTTTCAGCTTGCAAAACAACCGCATGTGTTATGGCCAAATATAACCACAAAAGATATTTATTTATTCATAATCACACATTTGAAATATCTATTACAAATTTAATAATTAAATATTTCCAATGCTTCCATAGATAATTTAACTAATAAATATTTGTGTTTTTAGAAAGTGTTATTAATATCTATTTATGAAAACAAATACTATTCTTCGAAAAAATTTTTTAAGGCAAAAAAACATTTTTTGTAAGCCAATTAATTAGAAAATTGTCATTCAATTGGTATGCATTCAATTTGATTAATTTAATAGATATTTAGTTGAAAATTTAACAAGAATAGTATCAAGAGCAATGAATTTATAACGATTTATTTACATAACATTATTCTACTCATTCAGTTCTTACAACAGTCAATAATTTTAACAGCTACTAAAAATTAACAATCCATCAATGAAATGAAAGCAAATGAAAACAAGCAAAGTAGTTATACGCAGCAGTAAAGAAAGATCATCAATTAATCTTCAGTGGCGACTTTAAGGACGAATATGTGCTTGGAGGCTGTAATACTTAAATTATCACATATACATACATACTGCTGCAGAAGTTTGTATATACAACAATTGTGCAGTAAAGCAAATTCACTTTCGAAAGCTACTCTTAGCAGCAAGAATTTTCCTTAAAAGTTTATCTATGCAAGCAATTGGCAACGCTGTCCCAACACTTACCAATTTCTCTAACGTTTTATAACGTTTTATTGAACTAACTTGCAGAGAGATTGCGTAATCATACTGCATTTTCGAATTGACCTTAAGTAATAAACCTAGTAGAAACTGCAATATATGATGAAGGTTTTAGTTGTACGACATTTTTTTCACCACGAACCACTTTTCCGCCACATATTTACAACCTCACACAATTTTTTAGAGCTTTTTGCCTCTTCATACGCGCGAAATTTTGTTAAATACCCGATTTTAAAAAGCGGGAATTTACAGTGCTTTTCGCAATAGCTGTGTTCGAATACTTTTACAGTAAAATGCAGTAAATGAGTAATTACTGAGTAAACTGAAAAATTTACTCTCAAGAAAGCTGTAGCACCAAAAAGTACGCGAACGGAAAAATTTTTAAAATTAATAAGATTAAGCAAACAGCTTCTTGCAAATCAATATAGTGTTGAAATATATTTACACTTGGGACTACTCAACTCTTTTTCTTGTTTGTACTCGATCAAATATTTATTATAACACAAATATTTTAAGAAAATATGAACAAAATATTTTCTATAATCGTTTACATGTGTTTATTTTCAATTTATTTGATATTCCTAATTTGTGTCTGGTTAAATTTATTCAAAAGTATATGATTATTTGTTTTTGCTATTGACTACTTTAAAAGCAAGTGCAGTTATAAGTAACCATATACTTAGCATTTTCACAACTCTAAAGAAATAACAAAATAGCAACGAAAATGGTTTTAATTGGTTTCTAAGACATATATTTCGAATAGTTTAAAAATAATTTATTTAATTTAATTTTTATTATTTTGTCTCAGTTTTTCTTTTTTTTAAATAATTTTTTCACAAATTGTATACTTTTTCATTTCCTACTTTTGTTTGTTTACCTTTGGAATCATATGTTTTTTGATTTTACTAAATTTTACTACAAGAAATTTCTACAGTAAAAATTTGTAAATTTTGAGCCATTAACTGTCACTTTACGCTCTCAATTTGTGTTGTCATTTTCTGTAACTGGAGTAAACGAACGCAATTTAGTAAAATGCAGTAAAGTTCAGTAAAAAATCGTAAAAAGTTTTGGGTACTCAAACACACTTAATTTCTCACAGTGCATTTTGTGCTTTTTTGTACAACTGAGAAATTGGCAACTCCTTTTAAGCGCTGAGGTTCAAAGAACAAGAAATTTGATGAATTTGTTTAAAACAAAAATTAGAAAGCTGTTATCTTTAAATTCAGTAAATGCGTTACTGCGTAGTAAATAGGGTTTAAAATTTGAAAATGTATGTTCTAGCGATTTTCAACTGACTTTAAATGTTTGCAGCAAAATAAATTCGAACGAACCATATTACAAATCTCAATACTTTATTATAACAATCGGTTTAAATGCTAAGATGTATTTAATTCGACTTTGAATTTCTTCTTTTTTAATCGATTCCTTATTATTTAGAATATATAGAAATTTGTGTTCTACACATCGCTCCTTTAATGCAACATGATCTTAAAAAAAAAACTTTTCATTTAGTTCGAAAAAAATGATGTGGAAGGTACTTCGTTATGTCTAAAAGTTTTTCAGTAGCCTACGTACTCGTATGCTTAATCCAAACCAAATGTATACCCACTAAAAAGCCAATACAGGTCATATATGTACATATATACCTGCTAACATTTTTAATATTTCACTTTTGATAAATGACTACGGTGCGATAATAGAGCAATATATATATATATATATACTTTTAATTTTTGTCTAAACAAACTATTTTATTTTTATATATGTATGTACCAAATGTGTATTTCCTTAATACTTTTTGGCATAACTAAAATTTTTAAAATATTTTTTATGGTGCTTTTTTAGCCTTTTTGTTATTTTTTGAGCTCTTTACCCTTTTTGGAACAAGGGACGGTGCTTTTCTTCTTTCTAGAGATACCAACACTGCCACACACTTGTAAGCCTGTGGTCGTGTTACATTTTTGCTGCCTCTATGAAAAAGTCAAACAAAATATAGTATTAGATATTTAAATTGCATAAAAATAAAACGAACTCATACCATCGTTCATCAGAAATGTAAAAAAGAAAAGTTCAAAAAATATTTAAGCTTCATATAATTAATTTCTTTTCTTGAGTCGCAGCAAGTGCTTCGTTTCGTAAGAGTATTTATATAACAATTCTGTAAGTGCAGTGGCCAAAGAAAGCCCTTAATATTAATTAATGTTAGCCTAATTTTATATTAATTATTTACTTATTCTCTCTTATTTTAGGTCTTAGTATAAACGTCTTTACGTTCTATACATTCTCTTACTCACTTCAAAGCTAAGCGTGTATCTTCGTACAGGTGGTATTTGGCTTTTTTTATTCACTTAAATAAATGGAAGTGATGTTAAGAAAAAAATATGCAAAATGAAGAATTTTTTACAATTATGTACATACATTATATAAATACATTGTGCTAATAAATTTGAGCTGTTGGAAAAGTTACGTTTAAATTTTCTTACTGTTTTCTATCTGTTTCGGTCATCTTAATTTTCGATGATAAAGGTGAATTATAATTTTAGCATTTGACAGCTGACATGAAAAAGATTAAAATTAAAAACTAAATTATATTAAGTATCTACATGTGTATTCTTAATAAATTTTTTTTAAATAAATAAATTTTTTTTACTTGAAGACATCAATTAGAATTTAATTAGGTTCGATATATGAAGCCGTTGTTGAATTTACCTAATGAAACTTCCGACATATGTCTCGCTTGACAAAATTTTTTCTTTATTTAGATTAAATATTTGACCATTTTGGTGTAATTCCAAAAATTTTTTTGATAATGAATATATTTTCAATATTTGGGGTTTCAAGGTCATTTAACAAAATATTATTTTTTACATATAATTCTGACATTCCGTTGGTATTTTCCAATTTCTTCATGGATTTTTTTTTTATTTTTATAGATCTGGCAACATATAATAACATCGTGTTTTTTTTAAATAAAACGCAAACCATTTGAGATATTTCCAAGTCTTTATGATCGACTTGAAACACAATCGAAACATTTATGAATTGAAGTCGACTTCGTTCATATGGCCACTGCGAGCACGATGGCAGCGACGGATTCGATGGACCCAATTTTCGATGACTCTGCCACACATTTTGGCCGTAATTTCGCGTTCAATGTTGGCTCTGAGTTCTTCCAACATCGTTGACTTGTTGGCAGTGACCAATGATTTCACGTAGCCCAAAAAAAAAAAGACTAGAGGCGTTAATTGTTAAGTCAGCTTGATTTCGTATGGGTGCAAACCAATATCTTTACGCAAAATTCTCATTAAAATGGTCTCAGTTCTTAAGAACGCCGCGAAATCGACTAATTTGGATCGTTTGCTACGGACGCCTGAACAGCAGCGATATTTTCTTCATTTCGACCAACCCGTTGTCTCAATCGAACGGCAGCATCACACAACGAATATAAAGACTCATATTTTTGCACTAAACTTATTATCGCTTTTCGACTAAGGCGAAAATAACGAACGAAAATTGGAGATAACGCTCTTAAATTTGCGGTCACCGACTCCGAATTTCGTTAGTACATTTTTATAATTTGCATACGTGGTTTGTTCATGTACTTTACCATGATGAAAATGTTGAGTTTACTGAAAAAAAGGAAAGTAACAGTTAGATGGTCACTGAAATCAAAGTTGTCATGTACCTATAGGAAAACCCTTTACATGTAAAGCATAATCAAATTTTCGTAAAATAATGTTTTCGGTTATTAATATTTACATCTAATTTGTTTAATCTGTTTGGGCTTCAATTTGAGAATAAGTTATTTTTTGCTCGAGTACAAATCATGAGCTTGTGGGGGCAACTGAAACTGTATTACTCACTTAAATATAAAAATATTAACATATCGTCGTCCCGAAGTTATCTTCCAGTTTCAATATTATATATAAAAAATTATTATTATATTATTGTTATAATATATAAAAAAAATTATTACATTCCAGAGCACAAGTTCAGGACCTCAGACCCGATTCACACTTGTCAGGTTTTACTTGTAAAGTCTGGAGTTTTTAGGAGAAGCGGTCTTGTCTCATGTTTTTTGATGTTGTGATATACGTGAATATAACTTCGGGTCGACAATATGTGTAGGAAAATCTAGATCCCAGTATTTATATCGTTAAAGCTCAGCATTGCAGTTTTTCATTATGCGTATTATCAATCATAAAACGCATTATATATGCTCCATACAAATTAATTTTTTAATCAATATTCTTATATACATAGATGCCTTTGTTACTAACTCAATTAAAATATAGTTTGTAAACGCAATCAAAAAGAAATATATATTTGATCAAATGGCTACGCCTATCGTTTTGAAATTTATGACGGCGCAGGCGAAAATGTCATATTACCAGAAACGCCCGATCTTGGACCCACTGCAAACGTCGTCGTACGTTTGTTGCAAACCATTCCCAATTTTGTTCATCACATAATCTACTTCGACAACATTTACACATCTGTATATAATTTTTTACCGTAAACAGGAAAGGATGCCCTGAGGCAGCCTCTCGTTTTTTCCACTTGGCGACTAAAATAAAACAGATTATCAACTTCAGTCTTCAATTTATTTGTTTTTTTTTTGGCAAATATTACTTAAAAAAAAATTAACAAGCTGTTGTCATTAAAATTAAGCTCTTGCCTGTTAGAAGGTTAATATCTATGATGTGAAAACTCCATCAATTGGAAAACATCCCAAAATACGTGGATTAGATATTAAACTAAACTTGATTTCACCGTACTAAATTTATGTATAAAATTGGAGGTTGCGAAAATGCAATGTAAGCTGCAGAAATTTCCTTTGAGTAAAATAAAATATATTATCAAAATTACATACGTTCAAATTTAAATGCTCACAACAAAAGTTGCTAGAATAACTTAGAATATTGGTAAAACATTTTTAAATACACGAAGTATAAAGACATTGTTCTAGCCAGCTTAGGATAGCAGCTAATTATTAATTGCTAGTTTGTAATATTTTGAACCCTTTATTGAAACAACTACTTGTTTAAACAACCACTCAAGCGTTATTGATATAAAATTATCTTTTGAATAAATTCAATTTCATATATATAAAAATTTCTTGCTGTGCATTATTTCAGTTTCTAATTCTCTGACTTTCAAAAACACCATAAACATAGATTAAATAGTTTCTCATTTTTTTGCTTACTAATTAAATTTGTCTGCTAAACGAAAACAAAAACTTTTACATGACTATAAAATATCGATAAATTTAATTCTATTTTAAAACTTATTCAAATTCAAACATGTCAGCTGTCAAATGCCAAAGTTATTATAAGTCAGAAAGTATGTACGTTTGTATATTCAGTCTATCATCTAAATTAAACTGACCAAAACAGATAATACAAGGAAACCAAGTAAATGTTAATTAAATGAAAATTTAAATTTACTTTTCTAACAATATTAATTTTCTATTAGGATTTTCAATGGATGTATTTTTTATTTAGCATAATATTATATGAAACATAAACTAATTAAACAAATTAATAAACAGCTGTACAAAACTACACGCTTACTTTTACGTTTTAACGACTTTATTATATTTTTTAAAGATATTGTTTTATTCTTCAAGGCCCATTGGCAAACAAATATAAAGTACAGTCGGTCACACTTGCAAAATATTTTCCGAAAAAAACATTACCAACAGACAAGCTAAATTTGCATTTTCTTTAATTCCAATATTTTTTTAAATATGGGGTCGGCATAACTGACTTAATTTTGTGATATAAAAACCAAGTTAAATCACACTAACCCTGAGCAAAAATAGTGGTTACGTTTTTATTGGCAAATGTTTGACAAGTGTGACCGTACCTTAAGGGTGAGAAGATGATACAGATACTATTGAAAACAATAAATCCTGCGCTCTGCTAAAAAGTTGTTTAGCTTTCCCTGCACCTTTCATTTGTTAATTCTAATTGGGCTTGAGACCAATTTAGTGAATTTATATTACATATTTTTATATTTTGCCATACGTTTTTCTAAGATCCTTATTTTATGCAATGAAACAATTCTTCATGCTTCTTTTATAATATATTTTTTAAATGTCATATTGTTTTATAATGTTTGTCATATAACTGAACTGATATACAATAAAACGAAAATATGTATATAATAGCTGCCTCAATTGCATAAAAGAAATAAAACTAAAATAAAGCACTGACATTTTATAGTTTCCTTGCAGCAACATTAACTGCAGGGAGTGGGTTAAAAGTGCAACATAATAATATTTTATTTCTTCATCTTTTGCTAAGATTTTTTCACGAAACTAAACATGATAACAATATTGCTTTGCATTATTGCGGAAATGTTGTCCTTGATATTGTTGTTCCATTTTGAAAGTACCAGAGCTAAAACTAGTCTATAATATCATTTTAAATATTTTCTTTTATTTCATTCTAATCTAAGTGCAATTTGCTGTTACCAGTCTTTATTCTTACATGACGTTATTGTTATTGTTGTTTTGTATTTTTTATTATGTTATCGTAAATGTTAGTGCTCCTTTTGCTACTGGTTATTTTGCATGTAGTGTTTTGTATTAAGATTTTTTTTATATTTTATATACTCTGTGCAGTTCATTGCTGCATTCGGAAAGGGTTATTACAATTGGGGAATGTTTAAGATTCGAGAACATGTCAAATTTTATTGAAAATTAATTATTATAAAGTATTCTAAAATTTTACTATTGTAAGAACATTTATTTTCTTTAATTACAAATCTATATAATCGTTTGATAGTGTTAAGTTGTATTCAATATCGGTGTCAACCTTTTTATCGATAGTTTCTCAAATCTGTTTGTTTGATAATAGGAATATTTGCATGTCATTTTGATTCTTCTTTGGCGGTCAAATGCAATATGCTTTATATATCATATGTTCAGATGTGTTTAAATAGAAATTGTAATATCCTTAATGATACCCCCCCTTATTATATTTATATATATATATATATATATATATATATATATATATATATGTACAAGTGTTGGCATAAGTATGTAGGCAAAAGTACTTTCACATAAAATAGTTTTGAAAATTCTTTTTCAGTTCTATCTTTGACTTCCTTACAATACTACACTTTAAGAAGCCATAATATAGTTGGGGAATTCACATGGTGTCATCAAATCATATGTCCTAATTTGAAAAAGTAAAAAACTATGATTTGTTAAACTGTTTTCGCTCTTTTTCTAATGTTAAGATTTAATTGCAGATTTTATAATTTTTTTTCTAAATTTTTGTTAATTTTGTAAACAAGATTTTTTCCTTTATATGATACTGTTTACTCTATTCCCCATTTCCAAACAATTTCAAGCTTTACAGTTTTAGCACTTTTTGTTACCGGTTTCAGGACTTTTTTCCAATTTGAATTTGTAATCTCTTTTTAATTTCTTTGGAATTTTCCGCGATAAAGGCGATAAAGGCCTTTTTTGCAGATTTATTTTACATTAATATAGTTTTTTTCAGTAAAATTTTTAAAAATCTGAGGTATTTTAAAATACGATGCAAAAGTTTTTAGAAAAAAACAAAAGAAAATAGCTATTTGGTTATGACAGTAACAGAAACATAGCAGGAAAAACTGTTTTATTATAGAACACTTTTTATAAAAAAAAAATATTTTTAAGCGAGTTCTATTTTAAGATACGATAGTACAATATGCAAATCCCCCAAAAATGTAATATATACAAAATATTTAATTTTAATATAATTGTTGATCTGAATACACTGTATGCTTATTCCATTTAATAAATTTTTAAATATATTTTTGCTTCAACACTAAATTATTGTTAAAATTCTTTAAATCTTTAAAATTGCTTCTCTTCAAATTTCGGCTGTACGGCTTATAAAATTCGTTTTAACTACTCATAAATCTGTTTACTTTTCTTCTATTTCGGCTCTACAAAATCTCTTAGGGAAAACTATGACGCTCTTGCATTTAGCTTGCAATAGCGACAATGGCAATGTTGCTACATAATAGAGACATAAGAAGTTGTAAAGAAAAAAAAAACATTTCAACATATTTTTACCTTCGAGCTAAACATTTTTTAAATCTTTCAAGAACAACTTTATTGCAAAAGCCATCGTATGCTTACGGAATATTTTCAAAAGCAACAAATAGAATAACGCAGAGAAACGAAGGAAGTTTATAAATAGAAATATAATAGAAAAGACAAATATGCATATGCGAACAAGAATTTTGTTAAGTACATTGTGCTTTTCCCAGTTTTGCCTTAAAACACATATCTAACACTAGATTTTGTCAAATAAAGTTTGCACTGCATGTAGTAGCAATATGCCAACATACCATGCACACGCTTAATTTACATAGTCTCCGTTCACACTATTTTTGATTTTCTTTTACATTTCTTTTCTTTCATTGAGGCGACAGCAAATATTTGTATACAAAAAAATTAAGAATGGAAAGGTAAACATGCTAAAATCCTGAAAAAAATTTTAATGTGTAGACATTAATAAAAGTTTAAAAAAGAATTAGAGAAAATTTCCGAGAGAATACTTTCATAGTCTGAACCGAGACATGCATACAAATAAGTTTAGTTAATGGTGTTAGTTTATTTGCACTGGATACCAGAGATGGATGTAGGACACATTATTTTAAAATGTAATAATATTTGTTTTAGCAAGAAGTTCTATTAGACTTGTTAAATTAAGATAAATAAATAAACATTAAAATTTTTAAGTAGTGTCTTGAAACTGTTTTAAGATTAAGTTGAAAGTAGTTGTTTGGCTCAAGTACAAATATTAATAATTAAAACCGAAGGCACCTTCCAATTCCATGTTATCAGTGTAAGAAATTTCGCACTAGTCAATATGGTTTAATTAATATAAATTAAGGTAAGGTATTGTATTTTACTTTTTTAAATAGTTGACATTCCTACTCACTAGTAGATCTGTGCCAAATAGTTTATTTCAGTGATCGGTCATTTTCGTTCAATTAACAAAAATTTACCCGTTCGTTCAATCGTTCAATTGAAAAACAGTACAGCAATAATTCTATTCTTTAACTCATTATTTTCTTAAGAAAATCGGTTGTAAATATTTGAATAATGTAATTAAATTAAATAATTTATTAAAAAATAGATTTATTAATTAAGAAATCATAGTTAAGTTCATTTTAGAAACAATTTCTTATTCTTTTGATTAGAATATTAGACATTTTATTTTAGCTTAATATATACTATACTCTTTATGACTTGCTAAAAAAATCTATATTTAATTTTTAAAATAACTCTGATCAATACATCAAAACTCAAACGAAACAACATAAAAAAATCCATGATCGACAGTAAATTTTAAATAAGAAATACAGATGAAAGAACGAAAACAAGTTTTAAACTTAAGCGTGCAGTAAAATGACCGGATCACTTCGTTTAGTTTAGTGATTCGTTCAATTTAACCCGTTCGTTCATGAGCTACTCACTAGTATTCAGCATATCAAGTGGTAAAATTTAAGAAACAACGTTGAACGTGTAGCGAACTTGTAATTTCATGGTCTGAATTCGACCTAAATAACGCTTACAATTTTAATATACTATTTCTAAGATGATTGGATGATTCAAACGGTGTCCTAGAAAGTCATATTGTCATAATGTCTTGATATTTTATAATAGTCTATCTAAAATTGTTTTCGTGCTTCAAACAAAAAAGTCATAAAATAATAAAACTTTTTGATCTACGAGTATGTTTATTGTTTTTTCATATCCAAACAGTAGAAATTTGAGAATAGTGTGAAAGAAATAGAATAGTGCTTGCTATTCCTCGTCATATTTTTTCGTGTTATCTGGGGGCAAATTACGGCATTCGATATCGAACGAAATTTTGACAAGCTTTATATGTTTTGAACGAGTTTTAACTTAGTTGTGCAATATCTTTATTTTATTTAAATCGGTTTGATATTTTGGGAGTTATAAGCTTTTAAAGTTGCTACTAACATATTCACTTATTACACATGAATGTGTATCAGCTTCAATTTGAAGTATGTATATTTAGAATGCTTTCTGTTTTTGTATTTTATGGTATGTATTTATGTAAATATTTAATATTAATTTCTAGAATTAATTTCTAGTCGACCGCTGGACACACTAGTTATTTCAAACGAATAATTTTGTGACTACCATTCGAAACTCCCAAATATATAACATTTTTTACAAATTTAATTATGAGTAGTGCAAAGTTAATAATAAAAGTGTACAGGAAGTAGAAAACAATAATAATAAAAATAAATATTATTGATCTGCTGTAAGAATTAATTTATTACAACGCACCATAAAAAGAATAATCTAAAACAACAAGTTTACTTGTTCTACAAAACTATAACATTGTTATACCTATTAGATTGAATCAACAACTCCCATATCTGGGCTGCTGCATTCGCAAATGCATTTCATTTCTTTATAGTGTTATCATCTTCATCGACGAGATTAACTTTTATACGTTATTTTCTTTTTTAGTTGCTGCTCTTTTTCGTTGATGATGTTGTTTTCAAAATTGTTCTTGTTGTTCCTTTGTTCTGTAGTTAACAACAACTAACTAATTGTTTGCTAAAGGCATATTAAGGTTGTTGTTTCTATTTGTTTTTCTTGCATTTTGTTAACATTAATATTATGAACAATTTAACATTTAGCATTTCTACACACTTAAGTACATTCGTATGTTTGTACATACAATTTAAAAGCATACATAGAAATAGATGTCATTTGTGTTTATACACTTGGAAAAATAATCAAGTTAATTAGATTTTAATTATCTGCTAAGTAAGTCATAACATCGGTTAAACGAATAAAACCAAATGTATCGTAAAACGAATTAAACTATTACACATGTTGTCAAGTTGTTCTGAAAAGTGTTTTTTATTATCATTTGTGTATTTTTTTAGTGTATTTTAAATAACTTTCAAAACGACCCAAAACAAATGCTTTTGCAAATCTAGTTACAGCAAAACAAAACGAAAAAAAGCATGGAAATAAGCCGTAGAAAGCTTGAAACCTTCCGGCCGGTATACAATTCGAATGACACACATTTTGTTAGAGCACAAGTAATTAAGTGCACGAAAACAATATTTAAAAATGTTTATAAAAAATGGCAAAATGAAGTAACGTTCAAAACAATTTATTCAAGCATTCATTAAGGCTTTAAAGAAATAAACGATATCAAGGACATGCATAAGTAATAATTTAAAAGAAACTTTTGAAAAGTATTATGATTTTCTTTCAATTTGACTTGTGTCTTCATTAAGAATTTAGTTCCTTCAATTTTGAGTTTTTAATAAACTTTTTTTTCCACCAATATATCTCAAAATATAACAGGAATTTTGCAAAACATAATTAAAATAACAATTTAAATCAATATTTCGTTTTAATATGCTATTAGTAATTTAATGTTGACGCATTCAAAATCCACAAGAATTTTATATTAACTCGCACTTTTATACAGACATAAAACATGTAAACTTGCAATTATTTAATATTTTATAATAAAAATCATAATTAATTTATATGCTAAAATATTTGTGTACATGTTTCAGCTGAAAAAGCCGCACAACTTTGACAGCACATTTGGCCGTACGTTCATAAAAACGGTTTGTTTAATGTCATAAAAACTAAAATAGAGTTGACAGCTTTTTATTTTTAATAATGAAAAAATATAATTTATAATTGTTGTTGCTTTTCTACTTAAACTTTCAACATGCCTAATTATGATTACAATAAAAACTTACAAAAAAGCATAAATTAAATTAAAAATAAATTAACATAAATTCAATTACATACAGAGAAACACACACGTACACACAGTCAGATCACACACTCACAACAGAAATGCAATTTAATAAATCATGAACAGGAGGACTTGTTTGGCGAAATAGTTATTTAAAAATTTCACACATCCACAAATAATTTATTTATATACAGACATACGATTATATACAAGCAAATTCGCTATTACACACTTCCCTTTAGGTGAAAAGTATTTATATGTGTGTGTCCTTGCATATGCAATTTATAAATAAGCTAAACAGCATATTGATAATTTTGTATTTATTCCAAAACCTGCTTGCATTGAAAACTGCATCTACAAAAATTCAAATCAACCCCTTAACTTTAACTAATTTGTTTCTCTTCACATGATTATGATAGCGAAAACATTTTCTATAAACGAAAAGGCAAAGATTAAACATTAAATGCTTTTAATCCAAACGAATTTTTAAGGGGTTAGCAACGTTTATAGTCAGAAACAATTGGAGATGAGAAAATATTCAAAGGAACAACGAAAAAATAAACATTAGACTATTTGCAACCTAAACGGCAGAACAAAACCAACGTTGCAAATTTTAGTGTAAAAAACAATCACTTTGAATTAATATTGAAAAAGATAAAGGGGTAATGTAAAAGTTCTGTGCGGAAGTATTTTTAAGAGCAGCATGTGGGCCATCTCTACTTATTGAGTTACTTATTACATTTAGACTAAATAAATTGATCATTTCCGCAACAGCCATTAGCTAGTACATACAAGATATAAAGTTATCAATGATTTGAATTGATTTTGGAACATCAAGCGATGATCGATGATATTTCGTACGCTGGTGTAAATCCTAAAAGGAGCATCGTGCCAAAATAAGTTCCTTTCAATATTCTCGATCTTCTGCACGATGTTTAGTTACATTCCAGTGTAAGTTTAAAGGTATGCGATGGCCATCCTATACGGCAGCTGCCCTGTTGGCTGCACGCTAGAGTTTGTTTTGCTAAATCAACTAATGGTTTTCGCAGGCTGTGACCTATTCAAGTCGATTTCGGCTTACAGATTTCATGTTGGATCGGCTGTTGATCAGTTTGTGATCACAGGCAAATGTTGGAGATTTTCGAGGGCCAATATACCCGTAGAATGTTATGTAGATATTTGTTCATAAGAACATGTATGGTTTGTATGTGTCGTGTTGCTCCGTTCTACATCTCGTATCCATACAACAGGTTGGATTTTACATATGAATTAAGCTGGCTTAGCTTTGTACGTCATGATATTTATGGTAAAATCCACACAGGATTTTATTGACCAAAACCTTGTCGAGTTTTATTTATTCGGCTGAAGATATCAGCGGCAGATTCATCACTTTTTGGCGAGTATGCTACCTAAGGATTCAGCTGATGTTTATCCTTCTTTATTGTGCAGACAAAACAAATCAGTTGTAATTTTAATAAGTTTGGAATGCTTGTCCGATAACTGTTTAAGTTTCTGTAGTTCACGTTCAGTTTGGAACTTTGTTCTCTTCAACGAACTATTATAGAACTGTCGGATATATCAGTCCACTTCATAACCGATACAGGAGGGTTTTTTCTCCCTTTTCAAGAAAGGTACACAAAAGACCCTTACAGCGAAGAGTTAGAGAGGGAAAAACCTGTTACAAGACAGGTCATGTGGCTGTTTCTCAGGGAGTAGTAACCGGTTCGAGTTCTGAAACTTTATATGAGATGTACCGGTAACTTTTACATGACTTTGTCCTTGGATGCGCTCAACTGACATAATGAAGATACTCGGTGATAGGTTTAAGACCTAAACTTAACGTAATTGTCTTGTGGAGGTATTCTTCGTACCAGTCCCAGTAACGTTTTTTTTTAAAACTGGCAATAGAACTATCGTAGAGTAATCTGTTAAGTCTAGCTCTCAATGAACATGCCACAGAATAGTTCCTTATGGCCTGGTATAAAATAAGGTCCTTCGATGTACTTTCACCGCACTAGTCTAAAAGTTTCACAACAATAAATCTTTATGTAAAAAATGTATTTAAAAATTAAAAATGTTATTATATTTTTTATTATTTTATAGGGTACAATTGTAAGTGCAATAAATTTGTGCAATCGGCTGGAAAATATTGCAGCAGTAAATAAAATACTGCTGCAGTTGCACAGATATGCAGCAGCATGGTCAATAATTTGCGTTAGGAGACTTTTGACAAACAAATTATTGCGAAGTGATGGTTTCCGAACGCTAAGCTTCGATTATTGCACAATTACTGCATTTAAGAATGTACCCTATATGGCTGGTATTAGCTTTGCATTGGGTATAACTTCGGTTTAGATTAAGATACGCTTCTGAAAATTTTTTTTGGTTTAAATCACCAAATGCATTATTGTTTTAATCATATATCTTAATTAAAGTAATCATGAACATAAATTAAAAAAAATAGAAAAAAATCCTTAAAAGTTTTTGCTTCCGAAAAACTTAAAAAATAAAATATAAGTTTTTCGATGTTATACACTTATATTTTTTCTTTGTGATACATCCTTTTTTACCAGTCACGATGCAGGAACTTTTTTGCTATTCCTATTTTCACCAGTCGTGAAATTGGTACAACATTTCCCGTAGGAATATTTTCGTTTTATTATTTTTTCTCAAATAACACAAATATAACAAAATATATTTTTTTAATAACAAGATTCTAATGACTGCTGGTGGTGGTGGTGACTCAAAGTAAAAATTAAAAAATATATATTTTCAGTAGAAACTAACGGGCGTATCCGCATGTTAAAAATTATTTTAAATTTTTATGATGGCTTAAATAGTCATCGATTTCGAATAGCAACACCATCGATGTTAATTTGAAAACATAACAATTGCGCAACTATAGATTGAACATTCTAGGTCTATTCCAGTATAAGATCATTTGATTTTATTGCCATGATTTAAAAAACTGCAAAGAGAAGTGGGCATATTTGTTCTATTTACCTGAACTACCCGTTGTCAAATAGAGCATGTAAAAATTTGTGAAACTCGAAAGCTGCGCAACGTCGGGAACATAAAACTATTTGAAAATAAGTACGAAGTTACCCATTAAAGAGATTTTAAATTTCTGGAGTTTGAGTTGAATTCTTAGCTTCGTTCTCTTCAAATACGTATTACAGAACTATAATTTATTTCAGTCCACTTTATAACCGATACAGGAAAGTTTCTACTCCTACAATAGATCCTTACAGCGAAGAGAGATCGCTGACTCTTACAATATTTCACAACAATGTTTTTCGTCTCTATTTCCATAAACGAAGGGGGACACTAAACCCCCTAAAATAAATGCCAGATGTAAACTTTTTAAACGCCGATACGTAAACTGTATTTTTTGCTGCCCTCTAATAGGATCAGTCGTTGTTATATTTATTTGCAAAATTGCCTAAAAATACGTAAGTTTTTTCAAATATCTGTAATAAAGAGACTCTATTTAGGAGAACATCCAAAAACCCGTCAACTACGTAAAACTTTATTTCCTTATAATTTGTTTAAATTTAAATTAGTCTGGAAAAGTTAAAAAGCTAATTAAAGTGAACGTACCGCAAAAGTAAAGCACCGCCTTAACGGATTAAGATAATTATTCTTTATTATAAATTTCAGATTGAAATTATATTTATAATAACGCTCGCACTTAACTGACACAAACAATCCTTAGGATCGTTTGCTTTCTCTTTTAATCAGTTTCAGTCGAATGCAATTTATTATGTTCCTGCAGCCAACATGTTGCCTATCTTGTGAGATTTGGTTCATTATAAGTATATAAAAATGTTATTTCTTTTATGGAAAAAGGAATCATAGAAGATATTGTTAGACCTTTGCATTGAAATAGTTTGGTTTATTTTCTTTCGCTTTATGCTTTTATTATCCTTAAGCTTAAGTGTGCTGTATCATTTTCTTTTAAGTAAAATTTTATGCTTTTTGTTTTATTTTATAGTTACTGATCTTTTATGATGATTTTAAAATAAGTGAAGAACGTAAACGTGAAGGAATAAACATTTTTATAACTTCTCTGCATTTATTTTTTACAGCTTTTTTAAACATTTCTTAAAGGATGTGTACTTTTTTCTTTTTCTTTGCTTCCTTTCAAGACAAACGTTGCTGTTTCCATTGAAGAGTTGCATAAGAAGTTGCTTAGAATATTTTAGTTTATAAACTAAAATCATTTTATTTTTCTACAACAAAATGCACTTGCATTTTTCATGTTCATGGGATTTTGTTTTACCCCATTTTACATTTTTTATTAAATGATTTAAATCGACTTGGTGCAAATGCTCACAGTGGCAAACAATGCCGCTTTAAGCCAGATCTAAAATAATTGTTTCATACTCATAAATATTCCAGTTAAGAAAAGTGGTTATTAGGAAAGTAAAAGAATTATTTTAAAACAAAATAAAATTGCATGTTGAATTTATAATAATAATATTGTGAAGTAAATAAGGATGAAGTAACAGAATGAGTTAAAGTTTTTATTTGTTCACTTAGGCAGTTCTTATTCATTATTTTTCTTTTTTAAAATGTGTTTTTTGAATATATTTTTCTCAGTTACTTTTTAAATAGTTACTAAACGTAAAAGGTACTTCTTTCGGTGACATTTGCAAAGGATAGTGTTTTAATAAAGCTCTTAATTGTAAAGGTATTTTTTAAAATTTTCTTATTTAAAATGCCACATTTTATAACTGACCATCTATATGAAGTTGAATATTTATTCAAAAACACATTTAAAAAAAAATTTAATAAAAAGTATGTTTTAAGACCATTTTTTTTTTGAATGGCAGTATTCTAAAAAACACCTTAAAATGTACTTTTGTCCAGGGTCCTGAAAGGTATTTTTTGTAAATTATTTTTCTTGTAAAGCGGTTTTACAAAAAAGGTACTCTTTTAGAGGTCACTATTTCAAAAGTGCTTTTGTTTGTGTTTTTATCGCACTTTTTTCACAGTCATTTATTTCGGGTATTTTTTAAAATTCCTTTTAATAAATGTGTTGTGTTGTAGACATTTTATAATTTATGAGTTAAGGAATTACTTGTCGGGTTGAGGTGACAAAGTTTACAAGTATAAACAACTGACAACACTACGTCTTATTAAAATATAATATTATTTCCTTAAAGATGACCAACAAAGGCAAAATAAATTAATAAAATAAAAAACTTAAAAAATGTCTTTTTTAAATTTGTATGTCAAAAAAAAGAGTTTTCCTTCCTTTTTTAGGCGTAAACTTATTATTTCTCTTTAGACATCAATTTTGAGACAGCGTATTTTGCGAATTAAGCTTTCCTAAATTTTTACTTTTCTGAAATGTATTTTTTTTCTAAGGTATTCTCTTAATATATATTTTTTTGCTTTAGTTTATTATTTTGTTAAAAGTATTTGCTTGTTTGTGTTTCTTTATTAAATTAATTATTTAAATAAAGTATTTAACAAAAAATTATTTTTGCACAAAGCAAAAAGCTCGAAATAAGATAAAAAAAGCTTTTCAAATTACTTGGTTTTCATTTTTTACAAGCTGTTATTAAATCTAATTGTTCTTTTGATTTCAAAACTGGCCGCCTTCCATCAATAAAAGTCCATAGTATATTTTTCCCACATCTATTTGTGTACAAAAAGTATAACAAGATTTATGATTCCTTCAAATATTTGTGTACAAAATTCTCTTCCAATAACAAAACAAACCTTAATAAATGAAATGTATGAAATATAAACTCAACAAATTAATAAATAGGACCAACAAAATATAAAAGGCCAGACAAGCTGATAGCCTTAAAGCCACTGAAGCAAATAACCAATCATACCAGCTAACAAAAGTCAAAAGACTATCAACAAAATCATAATTTCCCCAGCCTCCACTTGTAGAATTAGTTCTACTACTTAAAATCTAACAACACACAAACTCTGTTATTGATTTACTTCAACACGTAGTAAACTAAACATTATTTTAGAAAGTTTTCTAAATACGCTATAAAAACCCTTGTAAGCTTCCAAAGAAGAAGTTTTTTTCTTTGTACTAAACCAATAGCAACACCTCGACCGATTGCCAAATTGTGTTCAACAGTTAAGGCTCTCCTTAAATTCACTGGTTTTCGATTACAAAGACTGAATGAAACCTTTAGAAGTAGGTTTGTTTATAGAAAATTGATTGCGAACTTCACAAAGACACATCCGCACCGACAGCAATTGCAATCTCTATAGCTACAACAACAAAAAGTATATGTTTTCATTATTCACGTTACCAAAATATGTATTTTTTTATCCACCCAACGGTATCTCTGGCTAAATATTCAATGTTTGCACTTGAATGTTTTAGCAACGTGCTTTTGTCGTATTGAAGGGAGAGGGCAAAGTATCTAGTGCTTCTAGATTTGGGAATATTGAAATGAATTTAGCCTTAGGCTCACGTGCCTTAATATTCAATGAGGCGTAAATAACACCATGATCTTTTAATGTTTAAATTAGACAAAAATAGAACAGGGAATAAGAATGAATAATTTATTATAGATTGTTTTCTTGCAACTAAAGTTTTTAGTTTTTTTGTCGTTTTTTTCACAAGGAAGCCAAACGCAATTTTCTTTAGAAGTTTTAGGTGACACATTTAAATGTAGTTAATTAAAAGTGAAAATTATTAATATGACTTTTGCAATAACAGACAATAATTGTTGACTTTCAATTATGTAGACAAAAAAAATTATAAAAATTATTATTATAAAAACGCAATAAGTAAAGAGTTTTCCATTAATGACACATTGTTCACACTGAACGTCTATTTGCGTTCTAATGATGGCAAAATTATTACCTCTTACAATTATGCTTGCATCATCAGCTAAAGTTTCCAAAAATCACAAAATTTTCTTGTAAATGAAATTATATAGTAGATATATTTCTAAAACTCATTTTTTGCCAGATGCCTTCTTAACCCATTGTGCAAAATTTACAAGGTAAATCCCAAATTAAATGTTTGAACATAATCAGCAATTATGTTTAACAAAATCTTTAATCGGGTTTTATTAATTTTTAAGAACCCTTCAAAATGCTTAAAGAATTACCATTTCGTTAGCGAACTTGTGTTATGTTTTTTTTTTCATTATTTCTTTTGAATAAAATCATTTAACAAAAACTTTAATTTGATTTAATTTCATTAAAAATACAAGAAATAAAAAGCAAAAAAAAACAAACCGCTATCAAATTAAAAAGCAAAACCTTATTAGGATTCTTTATCACAAAACAATAAAAGAATTTAAATTCGAAAATTTTGTTAAGGGCTTAAGTTGTTTCTTTTGTTTTTTTGCTGTTTTCAGATACAAAAATAAGTTAGTTTTGCTTTTTTTTATATATTTAAGTTAAATAATTTAGCATTTTTATAAGACATTATTTCCACTTGAGTTGCAAATTTTAGAGAATTCCTCTGATGTTATCGTTAACGGACTCACACAGTTTAAAAAGTTTGCTTTGTATTCGGGCTTAAATTTGTTTGTGTTTGTATGGGTATGTGCATCTGTCTGATTTTTTTTTTTTGCTGGAGAAGTTTAATGGCGTGGTAAAGGACATTCTGTGAAAATTAATAAGATGCAGTAGACAGTAGAGAACGTTCATTTATGATAATCTGGGATCATACATTAAAAAATAAGTCTTAGCCTTCTCGTTCACCGATCAAAAATGGTAAAATAGGAAATTATTTAAATCAAAATGTTTTATATTGAGATATAAGGATATTCTCTTTATTTTGCCCTAAACATAAATAAGGTCCATTTTTCATGGTGCCTTTAATATTATTTTCCTAAGTGTTTAAGCTGTACGCTGTTCCTTGTTTGTTACTCCACAGTTTTTATACCATTTGTTGTTTGTGAGCTGATGGTTGTTTGCAAGTTGTGTTGTTGTGATATTTTTTTTTATGTTCAATTGAAACTCAAGTGGCAATTCATTTGCGCTTAATTTCTGACGTTTTGTTATACTTTTACAGACGTAAACACACTTGAGATAAAAATGATTTTTGTTCTTTTCCCCCAAACATTTTTTCTTCATTTTTGCTTTTGTTGCCATAAATTGTAATTTTTTATTTGAAGGACCAAATTATACTTAAATAACAAAGAAATGGAAATTCAAAGTATTGTAGTAGTAGGCAAAGGTTAAAATAAGTGGTATTAAGTAATTTATAATTAGCAGATAAAGGCTTCGCAAAAGTTAAATTCAGCTGTCCCTTATACAGACTTAATGTAAAATTCCTTTAGCAAGAGGACATAAAATAATTTTTACTTACAAAAAATACTTACAATTTAACAAAAGAATACTTTAAGTTTTAGTTAAATAAAATGCTTCGAACAGCCCTGCAAAGATGTATGAGTAATTTCCATTAGTTTTAAATTCTTTGAAGTCTCTTAAAAATGTTTAAATCTTTATTTAGAAATATTAAATTAGATTTGATTGCTAAACATATGTGTATTTATGTGCACTTGCATCTGCAGAGATACACACACGCATACGATACAACAAAATCATACATAAATATTCTAAATGCCGCAATAAATTCGATAACAAATTTATTTTATATGAAGTACGTGCAAATCAAAATTAATTGAAACAAATGCGATAGCAATCAATAAAAATTCTCATAAAGATATCTAAACTGAAAAAACTAATGGTCATTAGTTTATCTAACTACGTATGAATGAAAAATGGAAATAAAATAGAAAGAAATGTTTGTGTTATTTGTTTTCCCCCGCAAATAAAAATGCAATGGATGACAAATATCACCAGCAACAGCAACGGCAACAATAGTTAGCAACAGTGGTTATTCAATTGCAAAAACTTTCGTTTAATCAAATAGTTACAAACAAACGAACAAACAAACAACAAGTTTAAATTACAATTTGCAGGAAACATTTTTTTTAAATAAATAAAAATGAAATGAATATAATGACAAGCGATCATGGCCATTAAAACCATCATCATCATTATCACATGTTTAGGTGTGCTTAGGTGTTTCCATTCTAATCCCTACAAGAAATGGATGACCGAAACTAATATGTACACAATTTTCATACTAATCCATTTAAAGAAATTTAACATTTGAACAAACATATGACTGTCATTGGTAATAGAAAAATCCGTCGACGTTGATCAATTATGTTACATTTTTCACATATTTTGTGATTATGGCAGTAAAAGATTAAAATACAAAAAAATTTTATGCAAAAAGTGTCGAAGCTTCAATTTTGTGACATATTTATTACCAGCAAAAACATAAATACATATTTAATTAAATAGTGTTTGTTCACACCGCAGCACTTTAAATACAAGTTATTATTAATTAATATATAATGATAATACAAGCAACGATCACCCGGACAAAAGTGAAGACAGTTCTGATCGCAAGGATATCAATTTTAATGCTGATTCAGATGACATTATGGTAAGAAAATTGGAGTGCATCTTCAACTACACAAATGAATTTTTTTAAGCTTTTTATAAACAAAATGAATGTTATCCTAAACTTAATATACTTTCAGCCGCTTTCCTCTATGCAATCGATGCGTAAGAAGCCAAGCAAGCAAGTTTCTGGAGAAATTTTGGTACAGAAATTTAAATCGTATGATGGTAAATAAGTCATGGATTTTTGTCATCATGGCTCTAAAGTGTAATGCCTTAAGACGCAAAAAAGCACAGTAGAAATGGAAGCCAAGTTGGAAAATCAACTTAAACTTAAAATACAAAAAAAGATTGGCTGCAGATGAATTAAGTGCCGGGGGTCCTAGCTTTGAAGACTTAGCTGTAAAACGCATTAAGCGTTAATTTAATTTTACAACTTGATTTTATTTCTTTTTACATATAAATATGAATTTTTAAAAGCTACAAAGCGATTAAACAACCTATTGATCATATTATTTTCTTATATTATTATAATATAACAACTGAATTGAAAAAAGTCGTGTTTTGGTTCAACTGAAATGTCTATCAAGTTTACAAGTCAACAGTGAGTAATATATCCATCAAGTTTGACAAGTGGGGGGTGACCAATACGTCGATCAAGGTTGATTAGTCAAATGGGACATATATTTTTATTTTAAAACTTAACCTTTAATTTATTTAAATAAAATACAGATGGTACATTCTTTACCGATAATCGACAAATCATAAATTATAATGCTTTTTCAGCTAGGGTTAATTTTTAAGCCTACTTGATTTTGAAAGTTGTCATTTTTCGATACGAGAGAAGAAAACGGTTCTAAAGTGAAAAAAAAATAATTTTCCTTACTTGTCTAAAAGAAAAAAAACACTTAAAACTTTCGAATAAAAATTTTTTTTCAAGTTCTGAAGTTTCACGAGGAAGTCAATAACATTTCATAAAAAAAGTCCCATAAAATAAGCCAAATTTAAGAAAAAAAAAACTATTTTTATTAATAAAAATTGTCCACACATTCTTAAACTAACAAGTATTTTTGCAGAATTGGTTGAATTTATTTTTGAGTAAAAAAAACTAAAGGGGTCCGACCCCGGGAAATTAGGTTTTTTTCAAAAAAATTGGATATTTAATATATCTGGGCTTCTGAAAATTTTTTCATATTGTTTTTTAAGCTACATTTGAAAATAAAAATAAATAAAGGTTCAAATGTTCAATTTTTGAAAAATTTCTAGCATTAAAAAAGTGCGCTATTTTTAAAATTTGTAATTCGTAATAAAAAATTTTAAGCGAAAACGAAGGCTGTCAGTTAAAAAATTTGTCGATTTGACATGGAATGACCCATATACCTGTATGCACGTATGTACAGACATACAAATAAAGGTACAAAGAATGATTTTTAGATTATAATAATACAAAAAACAATTTTTAGAATTCTTCATTAAAAATAATTTGTATTTGAAATGGTTTTTAAGACATATTTTGCATAAAAATTTTCTTTAAAATACATTTCAAACCTAAATTATTTTTCTACAGACACTGTTGTAATAATACAAACAGCAATTATAATAAAAATAAAAATAAAATTTAATCTAATAAGTACATAATATTGTTTTAATACTATTTAAATAGTTTTCGTACTTTTTCTACACAATTAGAAATACTTTGGACATATTGAACTCCCATCACTGTTTCGAATTTTGATATGTATAAATGAATTTCAATGACACATAACATGATTTTGAGTATTCTATAAGTACACAAACAGTTACATTTACGGTACATTTACATTTACGATACATTTACAATTTCTACGGTCGGCTAAAGAGGCCTTTATTATACTTATAGTAGTTGTTATTTAAAAATAATATTTACTTTAATTAAAAATTTAAGGGACTTGCGGTGCTAGTTCACTGGAATCCTTAATTGTAATTCCCATTTCCCGGGAAGTGAAAAAATCCCGAAAATCCTTAACTCTAGACATCATTTGCAATTAATATAAAAAAACGATAACAATAACTCTGAATGTGCGGCTGCTTTGGTATGTGGATATATAGATCCGTACATGATCACAAACTCGTTTTCTGAATAGAAAGGACAGATAAAAATTATAAAAATTAAAGATTTATTAATATCTTAAACTCATCAGCAATAGCATCTATGATAGTAACAGCTAAATATTTTGTGTAGGTAATGGAAACAAAAACAACTTTAAAAATAAATGAAAACAAATTACAAGGATTTCAATTCCAAATTTGAGGCAGACAATGAGTGACACACACATACATATAACATGTATTTTCAAAACGTGATTGAGTCACACAGGAATTCTACTCATCGCCACATTTTGGCCACATGCATGTGTCAACAGTACAAAAACTCATGCTTTTCAAAAAGGACCACTATAAATATAATTTTATGCCACACACAAATTTCAATATGTCCTGCGTCTGTGGCATACAACAAAATCTTTGCTATCAAATTTTACTACGAAAACAAAAACAAACACCAGCCCATTGGAAAGTTACTTTGCAATAATTATACATGAATTCGGGGCTGAATAGAAATATTTTGAAAACAAATCAGCCATTCAAAAAATACAAAGTTTTAATACATCGACCTATTTTTTTTATTGAACTCATTTCTTGAGCGATTTCTCTAATAAGTTTTTCGATTCAATTGTGTGATGATATTTTCTTTTAATTGTACTAATTTTTAATTAAAATAATACATTTCCCTTAAAGTTAGGCTTAAGTTCGTTAACTAAATTGATATTCAACTAAATTCTTCTCTCATTCGAATAAAATTGTACAACATTGCGGAATGGGTAGTTTTTTTAAATATTTATTTTGATTAGAAATCAAATTTGATTACAATTCATACTGGTGACAGTTCCAAAGTCTTTCCAATTTGACAAATTTTATTAAAAATTTATTATTTTATAAATTATAATTTTTTTTATGATCAGCATCTACTCTATTAAGTAGTAATGGTAGACGCCTTTAAAAAGTAATAGGGAATAGGTTTTAAAATTTTTTTTCTCCAAAGGTCCATGAAATATAGCACACGCAATAAGTAAAAAATATTGGCATGTATGAGTTTTTACAGGAGTGTGCTTGTGTTGACGAAACTCTTTATCCATAAAAGCAATTCTTGTGCAAAAGTGTTTGACATGTATTGTACCGTAAGGTAACGATTAAATCAACTTGTCAACAATAACACTGCTGTTGACATATTAATCCTTAACTTGCTTTCATTCTCGCACATTTCAAACGTTTTTATTAATATTTGTTTTTGCAATCCTTTTCTTTTATATCATAAAACCACAACTTACCACAACTACTTTAGTGTTTTTTGCACACACATAGCATATCCTATCTGTATACATGTAAAAATAGAAAATGTAAACAAACACTCATGCAAGTTTTGCCAAGTCCTTGTTATGCATCTTATGCTTCCCTGTGCTTTTGTGTATAGTTATGTGCTAATACAATTCAATGTAATAGTGTTTAATACAAAATATATTGCTAAAGTTGTTGCTCATTGATGCGTTTCTTTGCACAGCAACAAATACTCCCTCTGACACACAAAACAAACAGACTTCTCACAACGATTGCTAGCTGTGTCCTAAAGACCACTTTACCTCAATGCACAGAGAGAGTTCAGCGCTGTTGTAATATGCTGCTTTTTGTAAATATAGTAAAGCGTATGTACAACAAAGTAGATTTATTGAATGTTCATGTCACTTTTGATATTAAACATTATAAGCTTATGGCAGAAATTGAAACCAAAGATCTGAATGGAAAAGCAAAAATAATACTTATTAAAGACAGCAATTTAAAATTTCCTAAATTGTATAACATTTTCCCATATTAATATCTTCTTCAATAGCATTGATGTGATTTCCATTAACTTTGGCATTTCTTGTTGGGCAAACAAATTATAATTGGATATTTCAATTTCAAGTGATTGACCAGCGATAGAGGAAATTACACAAGCGTGACGAGGATGGTTAAGCACACGCCTGCAATTAGATGAACGTGCATATTTATAAATTTATATAAGGGTCGTAGTCATGCACGACTAATAAACAGTGAGTGCATGGAGTTGTTGCTTATACTTAATTTTAGTTAAAATTTTTAATATAAATAATTTGTATTTAAATTTTTATAAAGAGAGCGAAAACAAACCTTCTCTCTAGTCACATATTTTTTGTTCTGTTTTGAAATAATTAAATAATTATTTTTAAAAATGTTGATGTTCCGCTATTCTCCAGCTGGGGAGCAAACAGTCTCAGTTCTTATATCTTCGTTCCATGAAAACCCTGCATTAGTCAGCTCATGTACGGTTGCGATGCTTCAAGTTGTTTTTGGACGTCCACGGCGCCGAGAGCCGTGGGCGTTATACTGCAGCCCTGCCTTGGCCATCTCGTTATCGGATCTCAATGTATGACCAATCCATCCAAATTTCTATTTCAGGATGTCGTACTGGATTCGCTGTTGGTTTGTGCTTCGGAGCAGTTCGTCGTTGGTTATTGTGTTGGGCCAAAAGCATCGAATAATCCTTTGTAGGCAACGGTTTGTGAAAACTTTCAGCCGCCGTACGTCGTTTTTGCATAGACCTCAAGTTTCACACCCGTATAGGAGTATGGGTTTCACACATGTGATGAATACTTTAGTTTGCAGTTGTGTTGATATTTCAGATGATACCCATACTTTTTTTAGACAATGCATGGCATGATGTGCCTTGTTGATTCGCGCAGAAACGGCTTCATTTGAACCGCTTTTCATTGTGATTATGCTGCCTAGGTAACAGAGAGATTGTACTTCACGGATGGCTTCAGGAATTTTAAAAATGTACCAAATAGCTTGAAAAATTGTACATTTTGGAACCTAATTGTGCTAAAACCCATTTTTTAAATTTTATATTATTTTTATTTAGATTTATCAGGAATACAGCAAGAAAGGTACATTAAAATTCATTTGTACTATAATAAAACAAACAGCAGTTCAGTATTGAAAATATTGTAAGTCTGAATTTTTTGTAAATTTTAAATTGAATTATATATCTAACACATGAATTGTAAACCTAGAATTGAAATTGAATTATAAATCTAATATTATATATGAATTGTAAATCTAATATTAAAATTGTACTCTAAATCTAATATTAAATTTATTTATATTATATATAAGAAGTACTTACCTCAAATTATACTTGCCCTGAATTCACTGTATTTATCCATATGTTGGGTAAAGCTGCTCTCACCGCAATGCAGATGCCAACCGGTCAAACCGTTTGACTTCGGGTTTGTTACCGAGATTTTTATTAAGCTTAAGGCGAAGTCAAAGCCGACTCAAGATCTGCATTTCGGTGAGAACAACTCACTTACCTTTGAACTCGCCATTAGTGCATATCGTATACAACCAAGCTTGGAATTATTTAATTTGATTAACTCTAAATAAATTTCATTTTACCACTATTTATGAAACTAAATAATTGTCTCGACAATTATTCAAATATATAAATCGATTTCGAGATCACTGTTACAATTTTGATAGCAATTTACTTGATATATTTATATTATACCAATTACAATTTGATGAATTCAGTAAATCTGTTGTTTGGATTAAGCGGGCAGGAGTTGCAGTTGCTAGTCTGTTCTTCGCTTTGGTTTTAATTATATTTTGTTAAGAATTTTTTTTTTCACTTTTGTAAATAAATGTGAAACTGATAATATTCTTCTTACAATTTTTGAAATTTCTGGAAACATGAATTCATTTATCTCATTTTTTTATTTTAGAAACCGTTGTCCAGATATCGCTAATATTCGAATTTTTTTAATATTTTAATATTTAAACATCAGCGAGAGCTCTAAGTTGCGAGCTTATGTTATACAAATTTATGTATTCGTTCGGAAATTTTCCACTGATTTTCTGGGCTAAATCTACCGAACCATTTTGATGTTTCATTTTCAAAGTCGAATTGAGTTCTTAAAACTTTGCAAAATTTAAATTAAAAATTATGAGCATAATCATTTTCAATTTCATTGGTTTCTATATACAGTTCTACATCGATGACACAGTAAACGTATTTCAAAGATAGATAAATTGCTTCTAGTTTAATCAAGCCTAAAACCCGTCGAGGCATTTGTTGTTGAAAGTTCTTATTATAATTGTTAAATTTTTGGACACACTGAAATCGGTGCTTTCATCTAATATTATTAAATAATAATTATCTTTACAAAAGTTATTAATGTCGGTAACATTTTCTGGCCTCTTAACTTCTGTTACAATTCTTTTGTTGCTCTTTTTCTATTTATATTCGTTTTCTGAACAATTTGCGAATTTGAAATACCTTTTTTAAGTAGGTTATTTTTAAGTGGTCCAATATTTGGAATTGCAAATTATGCTCCTCAACAAACAGAGTCAACTTAATTTTTAACGTTTTTGCTGGCTGTTCTGTGGAACACTCTGTGTTTTTCATAAAAACGCTAATTTTCGGTGTTGTTTTCATGGCTAAAATTTTTTTTGTTGTGCCCGTCACTTTATATGTACAATGCTATATATTATATTGTCATTACATGCTTTACCTCTTTCATAACTGACATCTTTCAATATCCAAGGAAACATTCTCGTCCACTCTTCTCTAAACGGAGAAGTGTATGGTCTATAAGTGCTAATGCATAAAGCTTTGTTAATTCACAGTAAATTGACTGCAACGATGAGTTGGCATATAAAATTAATAAAACTAGAGAGATTTCTTTATTGTACTAAATAAGCCATTGGTGTTCCTTTATACTTATCGAGTTTGAATAGAAAAAAAAGTCTATTGGATCAATTTTGCCATTCCTGTTGTACATCTTCTATGGTGTTGTTACTGAGAGTTATAACCATACGTAAATCAGAGCGTTGAGCGTCGCGTTAGCAACAGGTTACTTATTTGCAGTACATTCAGACTAAATTTTTTTCTCAGAATATATTATAAATACGTATCCTATAGCTAACGCGATGCTCAAGGCTCTGATTTAGGTATGGTTGTTAGACAGGTGGCATTAGTGGTGTTTATTATCATTAGTTTGTTTTTCCGCAAGTTTATTCGCAAACCAACATTGAGAGCGTTGTTATGAAGAACCATCAATTTGTTTTCTATATGTTCGAACTTATGTTTAGTTTTGAGAAGGGCGTCCGTCCACTGAATGTTGTTCGGTGCTTCAATATTTGTTATTGATAAGACATCAGCTAAAACAAGCAAGTAGAGAAGTGGCGACAGCAGACCTAACGTACTCCCACATCGATAGTAAATCTTTCAGACGTTTAATAACGTCTATGATAAAAAGGTTAAGATTTTCAAAATTTGCATTTCCTAAAATGTATCTTTACAAAGTAGGCTTTTTTAAAGGTTTCCCTTGAATTATGATCGTGACTAAAACAATAAAATTTCTGACCTCATATACATTCGCAAACAGAATTTCTCACATTTTGTGCCTTTTGAAAGTATTACAAATTGAAATGGTTTTAATTAATTTGAAGAAAATATTATGTATTATGAAAATACTTGCTATAATTATATTTTAAATTACAATTGTTTACACTGTCATTTAAAATTATATGAGAAAAGTTAATGCTAAAATATTGTGTTTAGTTGTAATTATAATAATTAATGTGTCATACAAATTTCGCATACGGCAATTTTGTACTTAGGCGTCGACATAATTCAGCATAGACTCATAATTTTATATTTGCTAATTAAATGTAACTTTTTGTTTTTAATATAATTACAGGTTTTAAATGATCTAATTATTTACTCATTTATATATTGATTTTCAAATTTATTTATATATATATATATATATATGTATATATACATATATATACTTTTTTTTAATAAAGTTAACTTGTATTTACTTAACATAATTATATAAACAATAAACAAATTAGTGCACTTAATATAATCAATTCAGTTAAATGTTGCATAAATGCTCGCATACGTGTGCATGTGTTCGTTTAGGGCCAACAAACAAAAACTTAAAGGTATGTTTAACTTGATATTGGTGATTTGATATTAAAAATAGCTCGCACACTACTTCCGAACTAAGGAACAGGTTATAGTTTGGAACCGGAATTCATAGAATTTAATTAATTTGATTTTTTAATTTAGAATTCATTATTAATTAATTTTAATTTAGAATTCATTAATTTGTTGCTGTAATAATGTATTATGCCGCATTAAAAAAATGAAGTATACTTTAAGAGAATTTTGCATGGATAATTTATATTAAAGTTTACTCTAAATCGGAATTAATTTTTTTTGAATACAGCTGTTATAAAACATCAAGTTCATGGCAAATAAGTTAGATGTTTAATTATTGCTTTTTTTCTCAAACAATTTATAAATAAGTTTTTAGCACTCAAATGCTTAACTCCACCTCTAAGCGGGGTTGCAAAATACCATCATAAAATTGCTATTTTTAACAATCTTTCATTAGGAAATAATCCTTAGTGTAAAGCATTGCTTATTTTATCAACATCTTTTCATTCTGCAGCAGCACTCCAACGCGTTTGAAATTGCCCGGCATCGGTCATTTTTTTTTTCTTTGTGAAAAACGTTAATATTGTGCATTGAAAAAATAATATTTCAAAGCCGAAAAAATTACTGATGGATATTTAAACGTTCAGTTAAAATAAATATAAATTTTTTAATTATAAAAAATATAATCGCTGCTGGATATGGACATTTTTGTTGCAAACCGGCAAACATTCCAATGCATAATGTTCTATTTCCTTAACTTGGATTTTGGTGTGTATTTGTGGACCGTTCCGGGGAAAAAATAAGCGAATTGCCGGTATATAGATCAGATAAATGCAAAATTAATTTGAGTGATTCCACGTTAAAGAAATATCTTTTAAACTTTTATTATAACCATTAAAGTCTTCAAAAAAGTAAAATAATATTTGATTCAAATTTAACAATAAATTTTTCTGCGTTCAGACGATTCATGTCTTATAGTGTTGTAAAAGTATTGCGTATTTGAGTACCGAGTACTAAATACCTTATACGTAGTATTTCCCGGTACTCCATACCCAAAACTAACTACTAAATATTTTCAGAGATGCATTTCCATATGTAAATACGAAAATTTTATTTGAAAATGCTTTAAATTAATACAACTAGGGTTTGCATCAATTAATAATAATTTGCTAATCTATGAATTATTATGGAATACGGATAATAATAAAATCGAATTTGATCTTTGAAATAGTTTTACTTGTAAATAAGAAAATATAAAAAAAATAAGAAAACAAGCAATAAAGGTATTGAGTAGTATCGAGAACTCAATTGAAAAAGTATTGAGTAGTATTGTAGCAGCTTTTAACAACACTAATGCCTTATTGCCATGATTGCTAATTTAAAGGGGGGAACGACGATGGAAAAGGAAACGAGTAGTTAGATGCATGTACTGTCATTACGCTTTGCTCTCTCATTCATAATTTTAAGCCTGAAGGTATTTGCAAATGTCGTCAACATGACATGACTTGTGTGAATATCAATGAAAGTTCAAAGAAGAAAAAGTCAGAATCTTGTCAATAAGACATGACTCGTCTGAACATAGATTTTCAAACCTTAAAATGTTTACATCAAAATTAAACATATGGTTTAAATTATTACGATAATGACCAACTCCGCCTACATGCGGAGTTTACAGTTTGATATCTTACTGGTCAACAAGTACTCAAAGGAAAGAACAGGGGGCAAATTATGGCATTCGATATCGAACGAAATTTCCATACAAATTCAAAACATTTTGTATGGGATTTTGTTCGATATCGGTTACCGTAATTTGCCCCCTGAATTCAGATTCCTGTTTCTCACCCTAAAATTAACTTAATATGATTTTCTGAAGTCAAACAAAAAATTTGGCATTAGAGATAATTAATCTTGATTTTAAAATTGTACAATCAGTACAAATGCTTTCGAATTTGAATGACACAACTTTTTTGTTTATTGGGTTGTAAAACTTATTGTAGAAAAAGTCATGAACGGAGGGTTTTTTATTACTGCCTGCCAACATTTTTTCCTTCTTCATTAATATAATTAACATTTTTGTATGCAATTTTTTTGCTCATTCTCGAATTCCGAAAATAATGGAAATGAATTTATATTATTTTGCAATATTTATTCAGCTTTTACTAAATAAACTTATGCCTTAGCTTACGTGTATGAATTTCAAAAACATATATTGAGGATTATGTAAGTTTATATCTCCATACATACATATGTATGTATGTATATACATATTGTGTACTCGATAGGTGTATGCATTACAAATACCTTTTTTTCGTTTAGGCATTTAGTTCAACAAGCACCCTCAAATAACATAATTAACAAATTTAAATACTAAAATAAAATAATTATTTAGATATTTTAACGCCAAAGTATAACAAAAAATTATAAATATTTTAATAACGCAATGACTTTTAAGTTAATGTTAATTAAAATTAAATGAAAATAATTTTAAATATCCACTTTTTTCAACAAATTAAAATAAAATAATAATAGTAATGATAATGATTGAACTTTAATTATGAAAATATAATAATAATAGTAGTAGAGTCCTACAGCAAAGTTTTTAGAATTTTTGCTAAATCTGTGTATAAGGTCATTGTTATAAAACTCACAAAACATCAATAATTTTACTGAAATTGTCCAATTCACAACCAATTTTAAGAGTTCCCAGCGTAAAAGATCGAGATTGTAGATGCTATAAAAAATGTGTACACAGAAAGAAAATTCAAGTATTTTCTACTTACTTTGAGTGTGAGTTGTACTCAAAATGTGGCGTACAAATGCCAATAAAATGTACTTTAACTAATCCGAAAACGGGATTATTTTAAATAACCAATCATGAAGTTTATTAAAATGAGTAAAAAGTTTTTTAATTACGTGAAAAATCTTGAATCAACCGAAAAATTCTTAAATTAAATTGAGCAATTAAATCTGTCCGTACTTAAATCAATCAGTCTGTACTTGATTGTAGTAAATTTGGGATTACTGAACTTTTCACACACTTTGGGATTGATTCAAGTAGGGATGGATTGATGTTTCTTTTGAGTGGACGCTTTCCAAATGCATTGGAGGATGATGGTGCGCTTCCGATGATGGGCAAAAATGAGATGGAGACCTCTTAATTTAATTTCATATATAAAACAATGTAATCAAGCTGTCACTTATAAAATGGAAAAAAGAAATAAAGTGATTCAAAGTAATGCAAACGAATTGATTTTTTATTGTTTAACATCGCAGTTTAGCAATGTTACAATTGGAAGATGCGATAAAACCAAGAGACATGATATTAAAGCGTTTCCGATGCTTTAAACGAGGCTCAGTTTATGTAAAAAAAGAGAGGTTTCAGGCCTGATATCACGATCATTCCTTTTGGAAGCGTATTTCGAAGCAGGAGGTACAACTAACAACTACCGCTACTTATTGTGTATCGGGCGAAGTCTCTGTGTTGTATCTGTACTGTTGGTAATTTTGTGGAACATTAGCATTAAAAACATATTCATGTATGTTTGTGAAAATTACTAAGAATTTTTATACAACGCATCAAAACAAAAGTTTGACTTTTTCTGAAGTCAGACTTATCGTAACGAATTCGTTAATACATATATTTTGGAAGTTTATCTGAAATCAGACTTGTCGTCACAAATTCGTTAAGACATTTTAATACCGCGAAGGACCGACAGCAAAAGTCAATGAAAAGAAAAACCACTGACGACTCTAATCTGTCTTTTTAAAAACTGTAATTGGTTTTATGTATTAAATTAAATTATATCCTATATAAATATTGAAATTTATAAATAAAATGAGGTAAAATAATTTTTATTTTATATTTTTTTTTATAATGAGTTGCTTTCCATATACTTAACTTTTCTATGAGTTAACTTTTTCGAGACTCCACTGTAGTTACTTATCTATGAATCGACCGAAGAAGAGATCTGTTGATATACAAATTATTGCAATTAACAATTGAGGTAATTGGGATATGCACCAAATATTTGGTGTCCCCTTAAGTCCTTTTAAATTATTAATTCAACTGAATAAATGGTGTAACAGAGTAACAGAGAAATTACGCACTTTTATTGCGTTAATAACATTGCGCTGTTTTATATGTGAGCATGCTGGCGATTAATCCCTTATTGGAGGAGGAAAATACTGTAGAGCACCTGCTTTGTCCGTTGCTATAGTCTTTCGAGAAAAAGGGTGGTCTACATGGGCAGAAGACTGCTTAAAGACTTAGCAGCCTGTGATATTAAAATAGTAAACTCGTCTATCGAGACTTGTGGGTATCTTAGCACTGAATTAAAAGGGTGTAGGAGGTATTTCTTCCCTTCTTTGCAACCCACTTTTCAGGCAACGTAATAATGCTTATTAGTACACAGCTTATTTTTCACAATTGGGAATAATATTATTGGTAGCTCCTACTCCTCCGAACCCTGAGGATTAGAATTTGCAAGTAGGCACGACGACGATATTTGACTAAAAATTTCGGCTAAAGTTTTTGCAATTAGGAATATAATGTACTTAATATTTTTTGGTTTTATGACCCAATTTGTTATTTGGTTATGAACCTCACTTAACCACTAATGTATAGATGATCTCTTTGAATTAAAGGACATATTAAATGGCATACCTTAGTCAATTAAAATTTAAAAAAAATCTTCCAATTTGTATAATTGATCGATTAATTCAATAATTTTAGTACTTACATTTTTTGTCCGCCCATGAACAAACCCTTTATAAAATCTATGTAATCGCCTGAAAACTTTTTTACAATGCAGACCCAAATTGAACCATTAATTTATATTTTGGTAAGAAAAACAAAAAATAATAAAATAATTTCTCTACTCATCCCTCAAATACTGACTTAAACAAAAGGAAACACACACATATTAAATGTCTGTTAATAGTAAAGGTCAACCATCAGGAATAGAAACCTTACATATATATCGAGCCCTTGCCACAAAAATAACGTAACTGACATAATTTAAAAATTTACTTTTGGATGCAGAATTGTAGCACAGCCTACAATACTTCGTCTAATAAAATGTTGAAAAAAAATTATTATAGTTACAGAGAAAAAACCTTTTAGTGTGAGGGCAAAAATAAAATAACTGATATAAACATGTGTGAGTTATGAACTCATTATGAAGGGCAGCAAATATTTACATATTTATAGATAAATAATTGTTCACTCACGATCAAGGACTGCCACGGCAAAGATATTCATAGTGTAAGGCCTTGATTTTTGTTCACACGCTTGTAGGCTTACGTAAATACAATGAAAAATTCCCCATTATCAAAAAAAAAAAATTGCGAGGTTCGCACACACACGCACGAAAGCATTTCTACATTTTTACTAACAAAACTTATTCAAATTTTTTTTTGGCAAATACAAAAAATCACAATTTTTATGATTCATGATTTTTAAATTATTTTTTTGATTTAAACTGAAAAATCGAATAATTGTAAAATTACACGAAAATTTTAATGATGCACGCTCATGCAAGCGGATTTTTTGTATTCACATTCACGCACAATCGTGTGATTTGGGCAAAAACTTATTCGCGATTAATCGACGATTTATGCGAATGCAGTGGAAGTTGTCCATCTCCACTTTGATCTTGGAAGTATATCTTTGTTCATTATAAAATCTCTGCAGGTAGACTTGTACACTAGTATTGCGGTCAATATGACATAGAAAACGATTTTTCTTAACAAACATAAGCCGCGAAGCATTTTTGCTTAGACTGCAGAAACACTTATGGTATGGACCGGAATCAAACCTGCGTGCCCCACATTTGAAACGCATTTCTTTTTCAATCGGATTCGAGCAGATTCTCCCAAAGTCTGTGTTCTTTGTTGTATATGGGCGAACACAGAATACTCATTACTGTCCCCTTTACTTTCGCTTAACTAAAATACAGAACGTATAGCAGTTATGTTCATACACACAAAGCTGTACTGTATTCAGGTGACAAAATTTATTTGGTAGTTTTTTAATATTTATGCATAATATGAGTTAAAATTAACTTAATATAAATACATTCATTATCCTTGTGTTAATGTTATCTGTATATTCATTGTTTATGGTTATTAGGAATTAACGTAAAACTTATCTATGACATTCATAAGGCCATTTGTAAACTCAGACTAAATGTTCATTAAAAAATGCGAAGGAATTAGAAATTAAAAAAAAAATATTTTTTGTGGGTTACGTTATTTTCTCGCTCACATTTTCGTCTAACCCGTTACAAATGAAGACGACAAAATTGACATAACTGACAAAAATATTCTTGACCCCTTTCAGACCTGACGCTAAACTACTGGGAATTTTCATATTTATTGCAATATACCTATGATGTCTATAACGTACATATAAACATATAATCAATATTTATGTTTTATCATTTTTATATCCTTGAAAGATTCAGGACATGCACAATTGATGCATCTTGGTAAAATTTTTAACTAAATCGTTTTTTTATTGTATCAAACGACATCAATTCGTTTGAAACATAAAATTTATAATATTTTTAATTAAAGTATGCCCACTTCACTTTTTTTTAATACGACTTGAGCTTTTGTAACTGAAAACACAACTAACATCTGCAGCTCATTTTGACAAAACAGTGATGTGACGCAAAATTCGAGAACAATCAGATTAAGCAATGCATGCCGGTATATTTGACATTGGTCAAAAAGAAACGAAAATATTGAGACCGAGATCCACCACCACAACCTACAGATCACGCTCTGAAAGTGCTATGACGAATTAACGTAAAACTTATTTAGAACTTGTTTAAAACCATTAAAAATCTTCAAATTTTCATTAAAAAAAATTCCGCACGAATTAAAAAAAGTAAAAAAAATATTCTCCTGTAAAGTTAGTATAATGCCGGTTACGTTATTTTAGCGTTTAGCGCTCCTTATGTTCATCTTTGTCCACAATGTCATTGTTAAAAAAGAATTAGTAAACCAACGGACGGACAATTGAACACACAAAACCAGACAGGCCGACAGACAAAAGCCGAAATTAAACAGAGACATAAAAACCGTAAAGGTGCAAACTGGAGCAAAATAGCAGCTGAATAGAATTGAATGAAAAGAGTAGAAACTAAACTGACACATAAGTTGAATATATACGAACAAAAAAAATAAAAATGCATACACACACTTTTTGAGCTCTGCACATCATCTTTACAAAAACAATTTGTGAAGGAGTTTGAACACGAGCCCTTTATCACTCTAATCACACAAACAAACAAACATGTATTTAAAATATGACCATTGTGTGTTTGAATTCAGGCATAAAAACACACTCACCCACACACTCTTTTACATTAAAAATATCTAAAACGGACCACATGCCAACTAGAATAGGTTTGCCTCGCTTTTTTGTTGTTATTCAAACATTTGTGCAATAAAAAACACCTTCTATCTACTGTTGATAACAAAAAAATAAAATACATACATACTAACTGATGATACTAAAGGATTCTATATTGGTTGGTAGCTAACATGTTTACATGAATGTGTGTATGTGTACGTGTTTCAATGCAAACGTATGCATATCAAAGGTTTCTTATGTGAATAAAGGACAGGGCCCACAGTGAGTCACTCCTTGACTTCCTCATACAGTTACTAAACTTTTTTACTGTGTCAATATAAAGACACTGAGTTTACATTTTATTAGGACTGTGGCTTCGCACTAGCGATGGAATCGAGAGTAAATTTCACTCACGCTCACTATAAAAAAATTTTACTCATGCACGCTCAAGCACGACCATGAGGCTCATGTTAACTCACGCTCACGTGAGTGGGAAAAAAGTAACGAAAATCACGAAAACTCACGCTCACGAAATACTCACAAAAAAACACAACCTATAAGTATTTATATATTAAAATTTCTGAATGCAAATAGAAAAATCTAATACACAATTAGAAAATTCTGTAATAAAAGACGAAAATTATGTTTAACTGAGATACATGTTTTTCAGGAACAATTTGTTAGTTTTAAAATAAAATTTTTAAATTTTATAATTAATGTTTGTAAGTAATTAGTCAAACTTATATATATTGTATATTTTATTGAAAAAGAAAAGTTTACCCCAAGTTTAAATCCAAGTTTACCCATTTATTTTTTCTAATTTTTTCATTTCATTTTTATTAGAAAATTTTTTTTTATAAATTTATTATTTTTTTAAGAGAGTACTATGAAACAATTTTTTATTGTTCATCAGACTAGCAGAACGGATCGGAAAGAATTCAATTTTGATTTATTGCCAAGTCCCAGAAACATATCACCATATGTATGTATCATATGTATTTGTTTAGCCAATTTTTGCAGAAGTCGAAGATCTTTATGTTTTTTCCAAAAACTCATAATTTGAAAATTTTATGTTCATCTGTGTGAATGCGAATGAGAAAAAAAAACGAAAGAGAATTCCCGAGGTTTTTCTTCCAAATGTTTGTCAGTCTAAACTAGGACTTATGTTGCTACTTTGACTCTGTTCATTCATATGAGTACATTAATGCTCAACATATTAAAAATATGAAAAAATTACACAAATGGAAAAAATCACGAAACAATCACGCAAGAAATCTGCTCATGCACGCTCCCACACGCTCAATTTTTAACAACGTTCATGCTCGCTTAATGGATTGCAACAAAAACTGATCACGATCATGCTTGATTCACGCTAATCACTTGAGCGGTGCCCAGATCTACTTCACACACATGCATCTCCACATGGATGTATGTAAATGCATATTGAATACACACATGCATCCTATATACTAACTGTCGAATAAGATTTTGTTTTCCACCTAAAGTTCGTCGAGGAATAACTCAATCGCATTCATAAACCCTGGTAGCGTAATATAACATTCTAATTGTAAAATTTGAGCCAACAGTCAACAACAAATTTTAGTGAATTTATCACATAATAATTAATATCTTCTGTTTGTCATATGATAACCATTTAAAATTAAACAATAAATTAAAGTGCATGAAACATCTGCATTTTTGTTTTTAAAACTTACATCTTCTTGGTTACTTTTTTACAATAGTTTGTTAGATTGTTCTTGTCACTATTTTTGTTTCTATCTTGCATTTAGTATTCGTCCTTATTTTGACTATTCCTTGTGTAAATACATATGTCAGTACATATTTGCTTTGTGTGGCATGTTGATTTATAATGACATGTGACGTGTGCTGCTTACCCCCTGTTATCATTGATTACTTTTACCATTTTTTAAAATTCCCTGTATGCATGTGTGAGTGCCTAATTCGTATAGTGACCTTTTACGAAATAGGATATTCAAATCTTGTAACGCACGTACAATATTCAAAGTAAATTTTCGTTTATTTATAGCGGTTACTTTTTGCTAAACTCGCTTCTCTTTTTCCTTAAATGGATTTGATTAGTTTGGATTTTCTATTTTTCGAATTTATTTGTGGTTTGTTATCAAAAAGGTAATTTTAAGTTCTTTTTATGCCTTTTCTTTTGTATCAATTTTTTTTTGTAGCTGTGGTTGTGTGAAGATATTTTCATTTGACATTTTCCCATTAGTCAGATTGGCGTTGAATTGTAAACTGATAATGATTGTATGAAGTGATAGTGATAATAATTTAAATATTCTTATTTGAGGTGTTTTCACAAATTGGCAGGAGTGTTTTATTTGTTATTCATGGTTTTTTTAATTTTTTTATTGGTTATATTTGATAGAGAAATAGAAATAAACTTATTTTTTAATATAAAATATAAGTTGTAGGTAAATTTTATAGATATTTTTTGATAAATATTACCAGGGCAAGACGAAAATAGCACGAAAAACTGTTACGTACAAAATTTCACCAATAATACAATTTCTGGCTGAGAAAGTGCTTCACAAAGACCCATAAATTGAGCTAATATTTTAAATTGACGAGATTAAGTCTGATTTATCAATAACAATATAATTTCAAAAAATACTTAAAAATAAATTTTGACACGATACTGGCAATAAAAATAACAATCAAACGTTTAAAAAAATACAAAAAAAAGAAATTAATGAAAAATGTATGTAATTGAAACAAAAAATAGGAGAAAAAAAGCCGATACATAATTCTAATTTAAAATTACAAATTAAAGCCTCTAAGCTGTTCAAAATAAAGGGAAATCAATAAAGGCCTGTCCCACCATGTTCGCTGGAATTCCAAACGAAAAAAATAATTGTTTTCTTAATTTAATAATTAACTAAGCAAATAAATGAATAAGTAAAATAGGTTATTAGTGGAACGCATATGAGTTATTTTTTGTTTAGAAATTCAAAGAGCGATACGTACAACATCCAAGCACAGATCGTTTGTGAGCAGAGGGTCGATTCTGATTCTGTGAAACTTTGAAATGAAAGGTTTTTTGACTTAATTATTTGTTAGCGTTTAGTACATTATCCTTTTTTCAATAAACCTGTTTAGCTTAAAAATTTTTTATACTTATTTTATTTTCAAGTTTTTAGATTTTATATGATGAATAACAAATTTGTCGCACAGTCAATCCCTTTCATTTGATAGGTATCAAATAGGGAGAAATTCCATGTTGTGGCCCATACTATGCCTAAGTTTAGTATATACATTATCATTGTTACTAATACGCGAATATTTTTAATTAAAAAATTGGACAAAAATAGCTAAAAATGGTTAAGAAAACTTTCAGCAAAAATAAATACATACATACATGCAGCTTAAGCTTGGATATCTATATTTGATTTTTACTTTTTATTAATATAAATACAAAAGTTTCACCGCTACAATGGAATGAAACACTTTTTCAATAAAAGAACGGGAATAGAAATTTGTGTAATTGTGAAATGATAATATGAAAAGCTCTTGTGAAAACGAATATTAAAAGTTTTTTTTTTTCATTTCACAGTTTCACAGAAACAGATACAACCCCCAGCAGAAGGAATTTTAAACAAAGTGTTTTTCTTAAGACTTGTTTTCTACGTAGTAAAAGTTACTTATATTTAAAAGTTTGCCTGAATTCATTTACAAAAATTAAAAATATTGCGAACCATTAAAAAAAGCCTTAAACTCGCAATATGTTTCCCCTTTAAAAATATTAATTTAGCAAAAATTAATTGTGAATGAATGTTGAAAGGCAACTGCAACTAATTCGTAGAATGAGTATCCATTCACCCTTGGTTACTAAGCAATATACATATTATTATTATTATTATTACGATGACTAATTACATTTAAAATTAAAAACTTACATTCAATTAAAAATTTTTTATAAATTTTTTTAATTTAACTTTATGTAAAAAAATTTATTAACACACGGTCATTGCTCTTATGTATTGCTTTAAGTGTTTTTGCTGGGACATTTGCGTTTCCGCCGTCCCATATTTTATTTTGAAATATCAATATGAAGCAAAAAAAAGTGAACTTTAACCAGGAGTTGTCTCTTTTTTATTTAATCAAGGAACTATTTTTTTATAACTACATTTTTGTTTATACGAGTATTTCAACTAACGTAAGTAAAAAATTTTTTCATACGAAATGTATAAATATGGGTGTTTATGTTTTATATTGGTGCCTCGTTTGACAACTCATTACCAGCGGCATATCATAATATGTTAAATATTTTACAATGGACACCAGTGTGTTCCATATAAAGATTTCTCATAGTAAATAAAATCCAAATCTTTAAAATGTATACTATCTAAAATAAACCCTTCAAAATTCGCTGATAAACATTTTTTAATCAAGGCTCTTGTGTAAGTTTTTTAATTGCGTGACAAATGCAGAGTCAAGTTTTAATGTTTATTTTTTCTCAGAGTTTTGTTGCTGCCGCTAAAGTGGTTTTAAAAAAGCATTAAAATGGACATGGTATTCGCGTGTTAAATTTAATAAAAATTGAAAGTGAAATGTATACGTAATTTTTTTCATATATTTCATTAGCTTTTTATTCACAAAAAAAAAAAAACAAAAAAAAATCCAATAAAAAGTAGAAGTGGAAAATATGCAGTTGTGAACAGAAGGGCGTATGACGTGACATTTACGAATTTAAGAACAAGAAAAAACTAAAATGAAATTTGCCCATGTTTTTGCTTTTTTAGTGCGAGATAAAGCCAAATGCAAGAACAAGGTATTTTTTAAATTGTTACCTTTATAATATTTGACTAGTTTGCTCAATCAAAATGAAATATATCGTTAGTAGTTCTATAAGAAATTAATATAAATTTCATAATATTTCATAATATTTAATCAACTGTTTGAGATGTTGCTAATAAAAACTTCCTGCGAAATCGGATATACACAGTTACAGAGCAACCTTTTATGTAATGAAAATGCTATTCCTTTAAAAAGGGTTCCAAATTTTATTCACTGAATGGCGAATTTTGTCCCAACTAATCGGTAGTTAAATGTGAAATAACCTTTCTTCAAATTGATAATTTCAGAAAACTACTTATTTGTGAACTCCTACTGATCCTAAGATGATTTTGTAAGAACTTATTGACCTTCCCTTTTAGGACAGCATATTAAAAAAATGTTGACTGTTCCAGGTCTTAAGGTATGACATATTATCTGACTAGGAAATTTAAATTCAAACGCAAAAGATCTGCGGTGTATTGTTTGAGCGAAAGCTGACTTGTGGTTACAATCTAATATCCTTAAAAGCCGAACTTATTCTTTTTATAGATTAAAACATCTTTATTGCCGAATAATATTCGAGGAAGTATTTGAAATAGTATTTATTTTGTGAAATCTTAAGATAATGTGTAGATATTTTACAAACTAAATGATAAACATTTGAAAGTTAAAGTAGTATCGAGTACTCAATTGAAAAAGTATCGATTAGTATTGAGTAGTAAAAATTAGCTGCTTTTTACAACACTAATTAATAGCTTGCTTAATTACCTTAAAACTTGCATTATTATTTATGTGAAATTTTCATTTAAAACTAATAACTTTTTGATACCATAAAACAATTCATTTCAAAATAAATACATATTCGTCAATTTGTGCTTGAAGTCACTTAAAGTATAAAAAAAAACAATTAATGCATTGTTTTCTCACGTTACGCACCCTTTTCCATTTAAATATTCCAATAACATTACGTACCGCTGAAGAATATTGCTCAAAATTTTTTGTAGAGTTTATTGCTTTATCATACTAAAACATTAAAATTAATTAAACTTAACATTGTCCAACCACTATCACAATTTTTAATTAATTACTACTCTTCGATTAGACAAATGTCTTGAACTTTATTGTCCACTATCAGTCAGACAGTTTGATTGATTAATCATTAAAAGAGCATTCAAATTGAATTGAAGCCAAAACTCGCGCGACTGAAAAAGAATTGTAATTTCCCCACTGGCAATTAATCAGTCATGATAAGGAATATTCGTGAATTCTTCAGAAACCATCATTCAAAGTCTGCCCTTAATTCGTATATTTAAACAGTAATAAAGTAATAAATTGAAGTAAAAACTAAAAGGCAGACGAATATTAATGTGAAGAGCATAAATAAGGACACGCTAAAGGACAATATAATACATGTAAAGTTGAAAGAATTACTAAGTATGGAAAGCAACAACTGCTTTAGTTAGAAAAACAAAAATTTTGTTTTCAACACAACTGTCAAATTTAGTTGCGCTTGTCGTTCACAAAAAGAGGGCTAGAGAAAACAAACAAAATTGATTTTCGAAAGTATTTACATGTTTGTTACTACTTTTTATGAGTTTACTGATTATGCCAGCACTGAATTAAGCATTAGATAATTTAATTTTAGTTCAATCATTGTGTAATTAGAAGCATGACAGTAATAGAAATATGAAAAAAAATTAGTGCTTTGTTTCTATGCGAGTATCTACTAATAGATTGTTTTTAATAAGTCATAGATTGGAAGTGGGATAAGTAAAGTAGAACCTCTTCTCTATCATGGACAAATTTTACATATAAATAAATTTCATGAATCTGAATAAATTCTTGAATTGGAAGAATTTATTGAATGTTGGAGTTGCAAGGATTATAATAACATTCGTTGAAAATCTCTTGCGATAATATCGCAGTTAAACTCTAAAATTATGGATTATTGTTAGACCATAGCACACAAATATGTATATTAACTTCTTTTTGAAAATATTTATAGAAAATAATATTTTTTGTTGTCGTATTTTTTATACAAATTTTCTCGTGAAAACTTTATTTTTCTTTCTGAATCATGTCATTATTATTAAATGATAGAAATTTTGTTTTACCTCTTCGTTGAGATATATGTATGTATTTATAACATTTGAATTTAATTTATGATCTATTTCAATATCGCAGGTACATTTAATAAGTAATATTAATTTGACTATTTATTATATGTATTAACTAACTCAATTAACATAAGTACTCATTTTCATAACTTACGTAGTTGCAGCAAAAATTATACTTTACTATTGACAATCTATTCATTTAATTTTATAACTTTATTGAGCAAGTCATAAAAATTTCTTCTCCATATACATGTGCAACGAGCACTCAACAGCTATTGAGAGACAAGAAAACATATATTTATGTACTCTTATATGTATTTATAATAATAAATTTTTTTAACGATCAAGATCTTAAGTCAAGGGGCGCTTAATAGCGTTTTAAACAGCAGAAGAAGACAATAGCAGCCACTTATAGTTATAGCAGTAGCATGAGCACAAGCACATGCTGTTTTTAAAAAAGGTGCATCTTGTTTTGTCTTTGTTTTTTATTTTTTATTATATTTATTTTTTTGTTTTTTTATTATAGTTCTACATCAGGTGGCCTGCCTTTTTAGGTTTAATTTTTTTAAGCAGGTTATTTAAAAACAAAAGAAATAAATGTTAAAGAAGGTTGGTGCCTTTAAACACTTATTCAAAAAGTCTAATAATATCATTAAGGTGGTCAACTGAAATGACAAAAGGCAGTAAGTATACAATGGGCCTGAATATAAAAACAAAGTTTTAGGATGCTGAAACCTGAAATATCAAGAGAGGAATAATCGGACCCTACAGTAACCCAAGGCTGTTTACAAACTGTTTTTAATTACTATTTTTGTTAAATTTTAAAGTTTTTAATAAATTTTTTTTAATTATCCAGCCCATAGTAAAGATTGTCAAATTTATTATGTTGCTTAATAAATAGTGGCCGCCAAAATGTAGAAGGATAAACTACCAAAACTTTTCAAATAAGTTTACTTTAAGTGTTCTTTAATATAATAAAAAAGATAATGACTTGATAAAATACTATACATATTACGAATTCATAGAAATATATGCCCCAATTATGATTCACAACTCAACTAAGTTGAGTTGTCAATGTTACCAATGTTCGAATAAATTGTTAGAAGCTGAAATTTTTATTTATTTAATTGATCAAAGTTTTGTGCAATATTTTGTAAAGTTTTATATAGATTTCATTTTAAAAATGGTCGTATCCGTTGAAATGTATTTTTCTGAAGATTTTCAGTAAGAAAATGTTATTCTTTCCCGTAGTCGACGCGGCATTAGAAGTCGAAGTAATACATTGGAATTACCAACTCCAAAGAAAGTGAATGCGTTAAAAAAAACTAAAATCTGCTGCTCATATTTTCCTTAAGATTCATTCTTTTTTTTAGATTAAACAGGGAAGTTTTCTATATTTGTTCAATGAAATGGAGGGCCACTTCATGCAGTCAAAGGAAACTTTTGTCATCTCAACCGTCATAAAACTATTCGTTGTCCCGTCATAAAAATATTCGTTTTTTGCGAATGTCAGTTATCAAACTAGTGGGGGAAACTATTTAAAGCGGTTAAAACAGATAATGTGTGCTTTGCTTTGCACATTTCAAGATTCCATTTGATGAGCTTTTCACTATAGATCTATAGGAATACATAATAGAAGAAACAAATCCTTTAAGAAACGGAGAAACAGAAGGAATGAGGAACAACATAATCCATACGTTGCAATAAAATTTGTATTTATTTAAAGTTTTACAAAGTAAAAAATACTGCAAACTATATAAATAAATATTTAAAAAAAAAGGTTTCCATAATTTAAAAGAGGTAAAAAACCAATAAAAATACTACTACTTAAGACTATAAATATTCACAGTTTATCATTCTGCTATTTAATTCAACAGCGAATTGCTCCCAAGTCTCCTTGATATTATTACCCATAGTGCCCCTTGCCACTTCCAATATCAGGATTCTTTTCTAAGAAGTCGACCAATCTGTCAATTTGCTGTTTAATTGTACTTTTTCTGAAATGAATTTCAATATAAATAATTTTTCTGAAATGAATTTCAATATAAATAGTTATTGCGTATTTTAATGTAATTCTTTATACCAGAGTACCAAATATTCACTCATTTCTCACTCATATTCATGAATACGAATTTGAATTTCTGTTGTGTTTTGTTCTAGTCGTGTTTGAATAGAAAAAATAGTTTGCTGCATTCGTTCTTGTACATAAAATAAAGATTTTGTATATTATTTAAAAATGAATATGAATATCAAATTTTATTTTGCAATAGCATTCGAAAATGAACAGAAACGAATTTGTAATCTGAATATCCATAGACATGAGTGTATTTGTTTTTTTAAGCTGCGTATATTCAATATCAATATTCATGTTGAATATAAGCAGCTTAAGAAACATGTGTGTACATGGTGGCGTCTTGTTTGTGTTTATAAGTACGTAAGTATGTTTATATATGTGTATTGATTTAGTTCTTTGTTATTCTATATTATTTATGGAATATTCTGAATTAGATTGGTTATAAATCATAATACGGTTAATAAATAAATGATCTTGTGATTGAATGTTGAGTTGAGTTGTAAGCCATAATAAAAATTTGTTTGCGTATAAACAATTGCAAACATCTCCCGTTGAATCGCAATATTCGTAGAGTAACTGAGATTTTGCATAATTTTTTATCCTCATGATTTGGTAAGGACAACGTTTAGTCTCCCTACCAATGCTTTCTTTACCTTAAGAAATAGTAGAAAAAAGAACTTGAGCTTGACTAAAATTATTTTAAAAACGGTAACGTTGAAAACAAATTAGCAAAAAAGCAGTGAAAAAAATCAAGTAAGAATAGAGAACTGATTTTAATGATTTTCTATAACAAGTCCCTCATAAAATTATAAGACAACAATTAAAAACTTTTGGGCAAATATCTAATGATTTTTAATAACGAATATTGCAAGAATGTGTCTTTGATATCGTTTTTTAAATTATCAAAATTATTCTGCGACAATATTTTAAAAGAACAGTATACATAAGGAAAACAACATAATCTTAGCACAACATATTATGGCTGAATTATGTAGTTATAGGATGATCATATAAGTACAAAAAAGATTTATAAAATATGATAGTGCTGTCTAATTTAATAGATATTATGCCACATAAATATCATGTTGCTTGATGATTTTACATGCTACTCATGTCTGTAGAATCATATTATACTGAAATATAAATATGATTTTGTCATAATCAAAACCCATAATATTTTGTTTTTATTTAATAATAATATGATTTGGAATAATCATTTACTTTTTTGGTGTAATATAAGGTAATTAAAACTATTAAAATATGATTGACAGTTAACTGATGATTTGACATAAGCATCAATGAAATACTGGACTAGTTTCTCCTCGGAAACTATTTCATATAATATAACCGTTTAAAGGTGCTACTAACACATGCTTATTATTACACATGCACGTATCATCAGCTTCAAGATGAACAATAAACAAAGTGTGCATGTGTGTTGTGAAATTTGCTTTTGAATAGAAATAAGACAGAATTTTAAGTTGTTGATTTATAATGTTTTTTGTTTTTATATTTGATCGTATGTATTTAATGATTATATGCAAATATGACTCTGTTGTAGTAACATAAATAACGTGTAAAGTTCCTTAAAATAATAAAAGCCTGTTTACCACAACTTTAAATTATTGCAGGTAACAAAATATTGCTTTAACAACCACGTATTTTGTTTCCGTGTCGACAGATACCTTGATAGTATGATGAAAAAGTATACCGAGGAAGGTCGAGTTTTGTGTTTTTCACACTAAATAAACCATATCTTTGAAAAAAGATATCGAGGCAATCTCGATTAATATAAATTTAATATATTGTTTCGACCTAGTTCCTTTCATCTTTCGGATCGATCGGAACGATTCCACAAAAGGAACGATTTTGCACAACTCTAAAAATTACAATCTATCATTGTCCAATTGAAGCTCACCATAGTTTCTTTAAATATCAAAATTAAAAAAAAAATTTCAAAAGTCTCTATTTAATCAAATTTGTGTGAACATTTTCATCGAAAAAATAAAAATTTCATTTAATGCGATTTAGTTTTGCTTCCATTTTCTTTTTATTACATGCGAAAGCTGAAGAACTTTTTCAAAGAAATCTGCCTACATTCACTTTATAAGTTTTGCCTGCAATTAAGCTTCCATTTCTGCTAAAAGAAATGATTCGTTTTGTCCCTAATTTATTTTCTTTTCTATAATCCTTCAAACTTTCATTTTATAATTGAGACACACCCCATGCGTTCATATCTAGAATGTATTGTATGAAGAAGCATCCTTTCAGACGTACGTGTCTGTTAATCATACACATTTGCTGTTGTATGTTGAAAAATTCACGAATTGAAAAGAAAAATTAATGTATCTACGAGTATTAAGAGAAATAAAGGAAAATTACAGCAACATAAAGTCATTAAAAACTGTTGCTACATTCTTGCTTACTTTTATGACAGACAGAATGATAGTAACAATTGTAGTTTTTTTTTTTTTGAGACATATAACGAGGGAAGTAACAGCATATAAAAGAAATCTATTGGGTAGTAACGAATGTAATACACCGTTAATTTTATAACTTAGATAAATATATTTATTTACGGATGTTTTAGCTTTATCAGTAGAAAATTTACATTTTTTAATTTAATTTTTAATAAGACTGTTTTATTTTCTTTTTTATAAATAATTTTTTTTGAATATCTTCCATTTGTACAAGATACTATTACCGACCACAGATACAGTTTTATTTGGATTTTTCTTATTAAATTCTGTAATTATCAACCAATATTTACTTTATTTTAGAAAACAAAATTTTTTAAGATGATGTGTTTGTTATTTTTTCCAAAATTGTATTCGAAATGTTAAATGGATCCTGCGGACAAGAAGGCATATAATGTGAAAATGTTTATAACAAGAAAACATAAGCTATTCCGATCTTATGGTCATTATGAGGCTTTAGTAGGGAAGCATGGGGTCTCAATATGGTGTTATTGAAGCAGTCAGCAGTCTCGAGGGTCTTGTGAATATTTATTGCTTGTTTGCTTAAAACCCAAGCAGTCGCTTGCTCTTCGTCGTCAAAGTCTACATTATAAAGTATGTACGCAGAAAGAAAAACGTTATACTAAATTCAAGTATTTTCTACTTACTTTGAGTACGAATGTTAATCAAAATTTTTAGTACAAATACCAATAAAATGTACTTTGATCAAGTGCAAAATTAGATTACTTTAGATAACCAATCCTGGAGTTGCTTAAAGTGAGTACAAAATTCATGGATCACGAGGAAAATCTTGAATCAACTAAAAAAATCCTATACTAAATTGAGAACATACTTTAGTCCTTACTCAAATCAATCTTTCTGTACTTGATTTAAGTAAATCTGGGATTACCGTACTTTTAACACCGCTTTTTTAAATTGGACCAGCACTCAGGGGATGACCCCTACATATGAAATACATTGTGCCGGAACTGGGAAAATTGGTTTTGGATAGCAGGATAAAGGGAGTAGCGTTTGTGAACGTTCGTTTTGAACGTTCCCAAATTGAAAGTAAGAGAAAAGACCTTTGCAGGAAATTTATTCTACATACGAAATGTTGGGCTAAAGAACAAAATTGCTTTGTAATGCGTTGTGCGATCCACTGGCATTTCAACCACAAATGGATGCGCTCGTAACAAATAACTTGTTGTTTGCAAAACTGAGCGGGTTTCGGGAACAAGTTCCCCGATTTCATTAAAGCACATTCCATTGTAGTAACGATAAAACAGTGAAACACATCCCACATTACGTTGATGCTTCAGTGAGTCAATATAGTTCTCTACACTGCTGTCACTGATGAGATTTTTCGCCCTCTCCTGTAGGCGGTCCAGTAACTTTATAATAGACTTTGAAGCACCAGCCCATACGTGAGAGTTCTATTCCGTTTCCGGACAGATATAGATGGAATAAATATTGAGGAAACCAGATGGAGTAAAGGACATCATACACCGTCTTAGAAAACCAAGGCACTTTAATGCTTCTTTTGAAACTTAAAATATATGATTAATCCATCAAACATTACATTTAATTGTCATGCCAAGAGTATCAAAAGTATCTGATTCCTCAATACTTACAACACCCATTATTATAGATGGAGCAGCATTATTGTTCGTACATCTGTGTGTAAGCACACAACACTGGGTTTTACGAGTATTAAATTTTACCCTATTCGTACGACCCCATTCAGAAATTTTTAAAAGATCACTATTTAGAGAATCATTCATATTTTGTCTCATTGCCGCGATCGCCGGTAGGCATGGTCTGTTACTGAATGAATACGAATGGCACATGCTGCTGTCATCTGCAAATGAGTAGATAGGATTAAAAGTTTGACATACGAATATAAGGTCATTTAGGAAAGTAAGAAAATGTGTGGGGGAAAGAACGGAGCCTTGTGGTACCCTTGAATTAACCTTTAACTCGTTTGATAAGATTCCATCTATAAAAACTCGTATAGTGCGATCTCTGAGAAAGCTTAATATAAATCGAGAGAAGACATCACCGACTCCAAAAGCAATAATTTTTGACAGAAGTGCACCATGCCAAACTCTATCAAATGTCTTGGAAATATCTATAGCCACCTCCTTACTTTTGCCAAAATGGTGAATAGAATGACACCATCTTTCCAAGAGAAATGCCAGTAGGTCTCCCGGATGGATTGATTTTTCATTTAAGTGTATGCTACAAGGCTTCACATGAACTTAAACTAATTATTAAACTAAAATGTGTAATTGTCTCTAAGAAGAAAAATAACTTTATCAAAATAGTTTTCTAAAGTTTCAAGCAATACTTAAATATAAATAACTTAAAGAGTACCACACCAAAATATTCTTGTTAGCGCCACACATTTTTACACCAAAAAAAAATTAAAATAAACCGAAAATAAAAGGAAGAAAAAAATTAAGGAACAAAAAAAATACAAAATATTATTGAAAATTATTTTAAAACCATAAAAACTCCACATAAGGGACTCATTCACACAATGTTTTTGCCTTTATATTAAGATTAACACTCCAGAGAATTGGAGGTTTATTTCCAGGCATTAAGTCTGTTCTTCCTTAATAAGGCTAAAAAAAGTAAAAATGTATGTTGCATTTTATAAAAAGTGAAAAAATATCAACAACCAAATTGAAATAATATGAGTAATAACAGAGAAATGGGAATAAAAAAATCAACAAAAGCAACAACTATAGACCAAAACACAACAAGACAAAATTTGAACGAACATGCCAGTAAAACATAAACCCTGAATCTACCATACCAGATGTCTTACTCGCAGACACACCAGACAGGCAGACCAAAAAAATAAAACATTATAAACATTCATGACAAACATACATTAAACATTTTGCACATACTTACTACAGCTTAACATAGTTTCAAAATCATTGTAAAAACTGACGAGACCAACTAAAGTATTCTAAACATAGTCCTTATGTTAAGATCTACACTGAATATATATATATTAGGGTATATGTATATATAGGGTATTCAATTATTCGGGTTTCCACTTAATGTCTTAATCGGACGGTTAATCAGTAGAGGTTTCTATTTAATGAGTCTACAGTTGTTTCATTTTTGATTAATTGTTTCACTGAATAATAAAAAATGTCCACTAATTAATTAATTTCAATAGATAAAAAAACTTAATATTGTTATTATTTTGATTTCAAAAAGTTTTTTTTGCTTGCTGTGGGTAGACTAGCTCAGTCTATGTGCGAGGGCTACTATTTATATTTCGGGAAAATCAAATAATAAGAAACATTGTTAAATGAAAGTGGCTTTCTTCTTTTTCGAAATATTCCCCTTGATAATCAATACTCTTTTGCATTCGTTCAAACGGTTTGCTATAGCAATTTTTCTATTCCTCTTAAGACACCTTCAAAATATGGTTTTCGAACGCTTCAACCGCTTCTTCGGCGCTCGTAAATCGTTGACCAAGCAGTTTACCTTTGATATTCATAAGCATATATCTATCATTCGTCAATTGTCGCGATCTTATACACGTCTTTTGAAGAGCCACAGTTGAACTTTTTAATCATTTCCTTACACCACTTGACGCGAGCCTTTTTTTGAGCGAACACAATTTTTTTTAAACTCAATATTCATGCAAAATCGAATCTATTGATTTGGAACTATTGTACAAGGATGCCTCTATCTGACATTATGGCATATGATGATCTTGCACTTCAGTTCATGAACTGCATCAACTGCTTTTGGACCACCTTCACGGAATTCGTCGACGACAGAACTATATTAGCGATATGCTGTGTTTTTTGGTTTGCTTTATTGTCATACAAAGAACTGAATTAATCGACACATTCTTGTTGAGATAATCTACTTCGAAAATTTAAAAATCCAACGAAAACCTTCTCTTGAAATTTCCATTTTTTTTTGTCAAATTGATTTTCCGAACTTACCGCAAAAAAAAGCCCAATAAAGAGAAAATTACAAAACAAATATCACTTGTACATCAAAACGTTAGTAGTACGTTTGTGCTAGAAAATATCAAACTTTATAATGGTATTGCCAGATTTTAGCTACTGACATTAGTTTTGCCGTTTCCCGAAATGTGTAGGGTTCCCTCGTACATGCAATTCATTGGTGCTTATGCCAAATCATCAGTAGACCTTAAACCATACTCTTAAATAAAAAAATTAATTATTTTGAGTTCATAAAATGATTTAAAAAAAATCACGAATAATAAATTTGATAAATATTTTTTATTACACGATTTAATTAGTAAAAAATCATTATCATTACTTACAAAATTATTCTTAAAATAAATTCCGCGGAAGGAAAATTCAAGCAAGTCAGATCGTTTTAAAATTTAGTTTCATATTCTAAAACAATCTTTTTAATAAATAGTGTAGTTCCAATGCTTAGGACTTAAACATTTTTTTTCAATTTTAATGAAACTTACGGCCTGTCCGAGGATGTTGAACGGTAACATTTGCGTCTCACTTACATTATATATTTGCTTACTTATGTACTTAATACACAAATGAATAAAAATAAGTTATTACTGAAATTTAAAACAGCCTGTTAATATAAAAAAAATAATTTCAGTTATCGTGGATGTTGGAGAAATCGAAAGCAATAAATAAAGCAAGAACATCTATTTTCTCAGTCTTTATTCTGTTATTTGAGTCATGCTTTAAGTTTTTTCAAGCTCTCAACACTTTAAACAGTTTCAGTTTATTTCATTTTGTTAAATGAAATACATTAGACAATTTATCCAAGCAATACAAAATATGTAAAACTTTGTTGAATCGGTTAATCGACTCAAATTCACCGAAACAATTGCTTAACGCAAATACCCGAATTTAATTGAGTAGATAATCGGACACTAGTTATTCGGTTACGCGATTAACGATGATGTATTGGGATATTACACTAGTTAACCGCTTGAAAATTCTAATGCGTGCAAATTTTTTTAATTACTTCATCAAAATATCTTTTGAGTTTTTTTTCAAGTCAATGTATTTTGAATTCTTATATAAAATATTAATAGTAATATATTCAAACCTTTTTGCAGAAATGATTTTTTAAGATTTTTTAAAGTCATTTTGTTAAATATGCTGATTTTGAATAATAATTTTCTAAAGTTTCAGCTGAGAAAGTACTATCATGAACATGAGTTTTTTTTTACACCGGCTTCAATTTAGTATTGTTGGTTACAATAACACAAAATACTATTTCACATACTACATGAAACATAGATTAAACCTTTAGTTTTTCATAAGCTCAGGTATAATGACCAAAGGAAAAAAACAGCAACTGGGAAAACAGACACAAACTAACTACTACAGGACATAAAAAAAGAGGTTGCAACCAAGCTATACTTGGTAGTTTGCAGTATATATATTATCATTTGGAGTATACAAGTATCTTTTTATAAAAATTTTAACTTAAAAACAATTGAAAAAAAAACTTTTAAACGGAAGACATAAAGCCAAAACCTTGGTGTTTATAAACAGTCAGTCGCTTGTATAGTTGATGTGAGTGTTTGCTACTGATATTTCAGTTATTGTCCTTAATGTTGGTGTTTCTTTTTTTGATGGTGTGCAGCAATCCTTCGATATTATGTCGCATATGTTTGTTTTAATGTCCTTCAATTTTGGTGGCTTCCAACTGGTGTGAGCTGTTCTTTTAGATTTTTTTATATTTTACTTTTTGGTCATTCTTGTTTGCAGTCTGACTTGTAACGGAATCTAATGATGTTTCACAGTTTGTTTATTAGACACTTTCCAGCAGGTTTCTCTTTTTATTTTAATTTTTTGTGTTTTTACTTTCTACTGGTTTATTTAGTTAAATGGACCTAACGAAATATATTGAGTATCTGCTGTAAACATGTACAAGTTTTTTTTAATTTTTTCATGTTGGCTCGATATTGCTTTGTATAACATAAGTAATTGATTGAACATGAAAAAATATAAAAAGGAACGAAAATATAATTAAGCAATAAAATTGTAACAGCTGTTAGTTTTGAGCATAAAAAGATCAATATCACCAATTACAATGAAATTTGAGCAAGTCTATAACTTTGCTTAATTAAATGTGAACAGATGAAGTAGATCTGTTTGTAGGACAGTTCGGCTGAAATCAAATGATAATATTTAAAGATTTTGAAAAGTATAAACAACATCCACATGAAAATAAGTCCATTAAACAACATTTTATATGTTTAGTAGAGTTGAAAAGACATTAAAAATTTTTAAAGTATCAACCTTTTAATAAATTTCTCATTTGTTGAGCAGTACAGTCAGTTCTCTGTACAGATTGCGTCAATCAAAGGATCAACTTTCTTCTTTGGCCTTAGCGAGAGAAACTAAAGAGAGTATGTTCCATGAGTACCAATTCTGTACTGACTTGCTGCCTGTATCATTACATAATATAGTGTAGCATTAGTTTTTTACTAATTGATGTAGACGATGGCTTAAACAATTTTTTGGTTTTCTTTGACCTTGGGCGTTTGCAGAGATTTTGTATAAATATTTACAATGTAGTTGTAAAGATCTTTAAAATAGTTTGACATATTTGCTTTTAAAATAGCTAAAGCCAGGCCGGACCACGATGCCCCTACAGTATGCCCGTTGAACACTTATCATTCTAGAAACAAACATAACTTACAAACTTTCTGTGCAGCTTTGTGAAAAAAAGTACATATACTAAATATACAGATACGCTACTTGTAGAACGCCCTCAACAAATTGAAATTGCACATTTCACTCATATTTCAATAGAGATTTATTTATTGTTATTTGAAACTATTACCATAATCCTCAAATATTTATGTATTTACACAATATGTGAATATCAACTGTATGTAAATATCTCCAGATGAAAATCTGTTAAACCGTTTAGTTACAAAAAGGGCCTAAAATAAAATGACTTTTTTTTGTTGTTGTTAAACAATAAAATGTGATTTACTTGCCAATGAAATGGTGACATTTGTTTATTTAACCCCACTGCTTGACGTTCTATTTTCCTCCCAAATTGTCTTTTTTTACAAATAACCCAAACAAACATCAATGGCAAACCAGACAACATGTACGACGTTGATGATGATGATGATGGTTTTAAAATTAAACAATCAAAACATTTGGATTCTTATCAAGATTTCCAGAAAGATTTTCACACAATGTGAAAAGCACTTTCAGTATGTTTATATGCCATTACAATCCATCAAGAATATTGGATAAGAAATCTTTGAACACATAAAAACTGCAGCTACTTCATGTCTACATACATATATATGCATTAGGGCGGTCCCCAAAGAAATGTGTTAAAATTTTAATTTTCAACTTATAAAATTTTGAATAGTCAAAAAAATACTACAAATCAAACTATGTTGAATATATCGCTCCTTTATTGTAAGTCAGTCTCAAAAAACGTGATTAGAGTGTGAAGAATGAAGAAATATTCGCCTTAACGCTGTTCATTTTATATAAAAAGTGTATACAATTATCTTGTTTACTTGCCTCTTGAGGGGAGAATATTTTTTCATTTTTCCATTGATGTGCCTGTAAATTAAAAACTTTAAACTTGTTTTCTGACGAACCTGTTTTCTTTTTTGAGATATGACTACGTTGCAATAAAGGAGCGATATATCCGGATAGACTATAGATTAAAAGTCTTCCACTCAGTTGCGGATTAGACGGCAAAAGAAAACTTTATTATAATTTATGTGTTATATTCTTGAAGTTGAAGAAATGTGAAACAAAACAATATATTTTCGGGCACTTAAAATCACAATTAAATAATTTTTTCATACGATCTAAAAATTGTATTCGTAAATATGACAATAAAAATTTTCTCAAACTTGTCTCTTCATAAAGCAGAGAACCACCCTAATATTTACATATGTACGATATACATATGAAAATAAGAAAAAACAATAATAAGAAAGTAATAAAAAAATTTACTCTCCATTGATTGTCTAAGAATTTGTGTGTTTATTTAAAGGATGCAAAGCCTAGAAAGCCGAGAATCTAAAAAGACGTTGATAATAGAGAAAAACGTAATGTCATAAAATAGTTTTACGATAAATTTAACACCACACTAATCCATATTTAGGTGCCAAAACAGAGATTCCTATTACAGGCTTAAGCACTTTATTGTATTGTTTATTTTAAGTGGTTTTTTTCAGTTCAGAAAGCACGCATACAAATACAGTGCATACCACACATTCATGTTTCTGTATATCAGAAGGAAAAATAAACAGAAGGGAAGTAACATTTATTTCTTATTGTTGAAGGCATTCACTTAGTGATAAGTGGCTACAGCAACTATATTATGGTTGCAAAAACCAATTTATGGTTGTAGAAAACCATTATTAATAAGTTATACAGCAACACACAACAACAATCTTACTATGCTGTATGCTGTAGTGATTTTCAAAAATTAAATTGAAAAATCTTTAACTGTAAACAAAAATATTTCCAGAGTTCATTAAAATAAATTTGTTTGTCGAATATACAAAAATCCTTATCACAAAATAACTATGATATTTTTATAGTGTGCGTGATCCATAGAAAAAATAAATAAGAGTATGTCTGGAACACGGTAAAATAATTCAATCATAATTTCCTGTTCTTGCATGAACGACATAGCAGTTTTTTTATGCGGAGACTCTCTCTTGGACTCCCGAAAGGAGCGGAGGGGCAAAGTTGCGCAAAAGCTATAATCAACTTACCGTAAGATGCTATAATTTTTGCAAATGACAAATGTCAATAATTGGAAGAATTATTCTGCCTTGACATTCGTACAGTAAACAGATACAAACTACATGTCAATGAGATGTGGTTCACTATATTGCTCTAGAGCACGGAATAATTGTTCATATTATTTTATCGGAAAACGATTAAACGCTCGTCTTGAAGAGTATGAAACAACCTGATATGCCGCCAGGTCTACCTGGCCGCAAAGCAGCCTTTCTGCTGCTTATGTCGCAGAGGACCCCGGATTATGAATCACACGACATTCCACATATTTGGGGATTACTCGGTTGTTTTTAAAAAGAATTTTTGTGAAGTACAGAGAGTGTAACAGTGGTAAGATTGTGACCGCCACACCAACACTCTGAGACATGTATTTCTGGGTCGCATTATCTCTTGTTTGAGCGATTACCATTTAACCAATCCAGCCTTCTCTTTTTTAAAGTCACAACACGCCTAAGAATCTTGAAGCCCTCAAAGAGAATATCCATCAAGAATATCATTACGAGAATTTATATAGTGACTCCAGAAACCAAAATAAAAATCAAACTTTTTTATTCCTAAAAAAGTTACAGCCAAAGAACACCGACCGTATGACAACTGTTGCGCCACTTCTTATGATCATGTATTTTGCAGAAATATTTAAATAAAAGTTTTATGAAAATTTAATTTTGCTCATCACGTTTTTTTTTAATTTAACTCGGTAATCTAATTTTTCTCTTACTTAGGGCATCCTTCCCCTTTGTGTTATATATTTTTGACGACATATTTATGTAAGCGTGGTAAGTAGAGCGGTTTAGTTTCATATTACTTTGATTTTCTTAGGATTGTTTTTCTTTTTGTTTTTCAATTTTCTTTTTCACTGAATAGGGCTCGACCAAATTTCACTTAGTCTTTTTTCAAGAGGTGTCGAAGAGAAAAGCGTTGATACAACATTCAAGTGCGTCTTCTCATATAGACAAGGCTGAATAGTTGCCGAAAAAAGGATACTTTTCTTTAGTTTCAAGTGTTGAAATACTGTTTTAAATTTTTAAGTGACACAAATTAAAACCTTTATAAGACAAATATTCAAAGTATCTTATCAGTTTTGAGTATTTCCCAACCACTTGAAATAGAATCCTTTTATTTTACAAGATTTACTTAAATGGCATATAATAAAATTAAGCACTTGAGATATTGTTTTGTTAACAAGAGCCTGATTATGCATTTGATAAATGTTTAGAGCAAATAGATAAAATAACACTGATAATTTTAGAGATTTTATTTTATACAAATAATGGAAAAAAGGAAATATAATTTTGTATAATGGTAGATATTTTTATATACATACATAGTTATTCATTTATTATCTATTGTAATAAACTACATTTGAGGTCACTATCCTTTTGTTTTCCTTTATCTAGTCATTCTTCTCATTCTTTTCTAGGTCCTTAACTACGAACACAATAATAATCGTATCGAAGAATATATGACTCTCAATTTTGTTATTTTTTTACCTCTTGTGTGTGTAGATAAAACAATAAATTTATGCATTTAAAATAGTAAAATGCGTATGCATGTTAAGTAAAAGGAAACAGTTTAGCAGAAATCTGTTAAGCAAATGTTTGGTAACATAAATATGTAATTTAAATATATTGTTGTGTCGAACAAGTTTGAATACAACTTTCACCAAACTTTCATCTGAAAACTTTGAAAATTTTACAATAGATGTCACTTGGCGGAAACTGTTAAATCGCCGAAATTATTTTAAATGGTTTGACATCCAAATGGTTCCTGCTAATCATCATATAATGATCCGTTAAACAATTACATTAACAAACAAACATACTTGCGTGTTGAAAGATATTGTTTTTCGTTTAATTGATTGTCATTTCTGCAAATGAAGTGTAAGTAAGAGTCGTTAAATGACAACGTTTCAATCAAGATATATACGCGTCTGAAATAGATTATACTAGATAGCCTCTGTATTTGCTGTTGGTTGTATGACCTAAATTATTGAAATTTATGGCCGTCATAGAGATAGACTATCCGTCTTTTTAATTACATATATGTATGTGTATTATACTAGTTATAATATATTAACTGTAATTTCTTTAATTAAAATAACTTTCCTGCTTGTGTCAAAAACGGTTCTAAGTATGTAATTAATTAAGAAAGTTGAGCCTGAGAAAGTTTGAAGTTTTTTTCACTTCTAGAAAACGTTGCAAAAAACTAAAAATTCTATTCAAGTTACTAAAATAGAGGTGTATTACAAAAGGGTGAAATCGCACAACCCTTAAGGGCCTCAGACACGTTCAAAATCCTTTCTAATCTTGGTTATAATATCAGTGGAATATTGTTAGTATGTGTGACACCAACGATACTTGATGGGAAATCAAAATACTTAGATTTTTGCCATGCTTGCTGTCACTTTTTAACCCATGTTAGTATTAACTCCTCAAGCACGAAAGAGTTTTGATCATAATTATATTTTCATTGTGAACAGTTTTCAAAAAAATCGGAATTAAAACAAAATCAGAAAAATTACTCATACAAAAGTGTTAGAATTAATATAAAAACAAAGAAATGACTGATGAAAAAAAAGTGTTAGAACTTATTGAAGAACACTTTTGTCATTAACTTTTGTTTATTTAGAGACATTGTTATATTGTTTTTTAACCAAACAAACAGCACAAAATATAAGTAAAAATGAATGCTTCGGCGGTCATCAAGCATGGTAACATCAAGGCAACAAGCACACGTACACGAATTTGACAGCATGCATTTTTAATGTGTCTGAGGCTCTTCATAACTGACAATAGCTCTGTACTGTATTTCGTATAATATGAAAAATGATTTCGATAATGCATGAACAAATTGTTTCTTCATGCAATTGTACGCAGACGGCCATGAATATAAAAACATTGGCGTTAGTGAATATTTTGTGATTTGAAAATACTGAAGTTAAAATTGAAATTTTCTAAAAATAAATCCAAACAGCATAATGCAAATGTGTAAATAAAAGTGATACATTATTTGTAGCAAGTTGAAAGAAGAGGTTTAGAGAGAAGAATCGTAAGTTTTCGTGATCATAATATTATGCATCGCTTGATGGTGCCTAAGCACTTTTTAATCAGGAGCGTGCATAAAGAGCTAATCACAGCTCCGTTTCAAGAATTAGTAACATATGTACATAAGTATATTATTTATGTAATGCAAAATATAATCAGAGTGTGGATGAAAGCGTCGCCAAAAAATATAATCTCTATTTTCTAGCACTCTCGGGCGATCTATGCCATATCGTTAATATTTTTACTTCTCTAAAGCAAAGCATGAGAAACGTTGGACGAATTAATGCAAAATCACTGACTACGTTTCATTGTACCTTGATGGAGTAACGTCTTAGAAAGTGTTATTTCAATAAGAAGAGAACAAGTGTACGTGCTCCAACGGTCCATGTATGGACATAAAGTAGTTTTGGGTAAGTCCGATATAAAGTAAAGCAGGGCTATTTGATCCAGCCTAGGACATCGTAATATTAAATCGATAATGTATTCTCCAAACAATCGGGTTACCTCTGGACTAGGTCTAGTCCATTACGGACTATACTTTAGACGCTAGTATGGACTAGCGGCGTTATCTGAAGGAATCCAAGCTGAAACTGCAGTCAAAAATTACACCAAAAGACAGGTTGACTATCGACACACAGTCTTTGTAAAAATGTAATCATGTTTTGCTTGAAAATTCTCTGACAATTTTTGCTTAAGAAATTTACATTACTTGTTCAAAAATGGCGAACTTCGTATAATCTAAAATGTTTTAAAGTTTCTGTTCTTAATTTTTTAATATTTGCAATAATTGTCTTGCACATTTTTTCCTAATTTGTCAGTGCATACACGTGGTTTTTTGAGTTCTTAGTACGTATTTTAAGTACACCTATTGATTAACGCTCACATCAGGACACATTAACGAATTCCATTGTGATATCTTATTTGTGATTTGTATGGAAATTCAAGCACTTCTTATCATACATACTACATACATACATACACACTGAAATAATGCAATTGTATATATGCATGTATGTATGTATGTATATGTACATACATACATATGTAAATAAAGTTTACAATATCTTTACAAGACAAGCCAGTTATACTGAATCATTCACAGGCACGAAAGAGTTTTTGTTGCAGATTACCAAAAAAAATTGTGATTTTAGGGCCGGGACCCAAAAAATTTTGCAGAGATACTTATAAATATGTGTGTATGTATGTATGTACATAATTTATTATCAATTAAACGGTTTTAACTCGAGATCATATTTCATATTTACATCCTCTTCCCAAACTGTGCGTCCGCATTAATTTTTTTATTTAACTCAAACGAAGGAAAATGTTTCCATAGGGAAAGCCACATATTTGAGATATTAACAGAATGGCAAAGTACCGTTAAATGATAACACTCTCTTTCTCTTAATGAACACATAATATAACAGTAAAATGAGAGTTCTACATACATACATAAATGCAGCAACAACATCCAGTAAGAACCCCAGAATTTATTAATGTTAAACTGAATTCTCTCACACATATTCAATAGCAGGAGCCAATAGCAATAATTGAGCAAACAGTTTACGAACGGCTCGTGCCCTCGTAAAATAATTGTTTGCTTACTTTAGGTTACAGTTATGCACTGTTGTTGTAATAGTATGTAAGAAAACGAAAACAACAAACAGTGGAAAAGAAAATACACAAAAAGTGTGTGCAGCAGCAGCTGGAAGATTAAAATTTCAGCTGTTTTTCACAACATGACACTCAAAATGTTGCAACAACCCAGCAAACAAGTCAAACATTTTCTAAAATTGCAAACTTCTAGTCGCTTCGGTAATTTGATATTGTAGGAGTGTCATCTACGTTCCCGCTTTTATAGGTATTATTTGAAGATGAGCTTCTTCTCTACAATCTTATATATGTATATGTAAACAATTTTAATGCAATTGTATTCATGTTTAGCGAAAATTGTTACAACATTTTAGATTTATGTCGCTAATTAAAAAGTAAATAAACGCACAAATAATCGTAGCAAAACAATTTTGAATTTTAATACAACTCCTGCTTATATGAATTATTTACTGTCACCTTCTTGGTTATATGAGTTCATATTGTTTTGAACACCCGATTATTTGAAATTTTTTTTTCGGGCCCCGAGTTTCAAATTATCGAGAATCGACTGTTTCGGTGTAATTGTGTGCCTGTCTATTTCTTACATTATTTATATATTACGTATAATATCTACCATTTTTGATCAAGCCTTTAAAAATGTTGTTAAAGTCCTGACATGTGCCTTTGTGGCATCGTAGCAAACACGGGTAAGAATACTTTCCATCAGGCCACTGTGCAACGAAATCTGTAAAGGTATAAAACTGCCTTTTTAAATAAACACCAGCTTGAACTCAAACTTCTAACTCAAAGCACTATTTAGGTTTGCAATCAGAAAAAGATTTTTTTAAGTATAATCTGACTGAATTATAAACCGGCCTATTTAAAAAATGTTACCTTATGTCTGCTGGGAGCTAAGTGAGTATGTTTGTTTTGTTGTGTTGTTGTTTTCTTTAATATTCTGTTCATGCCTGTCGTGTGCTCTTTAAAATTATATTCGTTTTACTCCCAAACACGAAGAGTGTTCTTATTGTATGTTATGTTTGGCGATTACAAAAATTTACTGTTGTGAAATTTAGTCATTTTACTAGCGCGTATTGAAACAGTTCAGCCCTAACGGATAATTCGCCGGTCAAAATTTCTCTCTGAAGCTTTTTTGTTTAGTGCTAGAAAGAAAGAAGAAAAAAACAAGCATCAGTGTGTAATAGCTTTTGATTTCTTTACATTCTTATAAGAAATTGTTGTTTTTTCATTCAACTAAAAAAATAATACAGCAAAGACAACAAAATCCCTCGTAAATAAGCCAAATGAAAAATGCATTTAAAGAAAAATGTCAAAAATTATATGTGTTCTAATTTAAAGTTTAAAATTAAAAAATACATGTAAAGAGTTTATTTTATCGGGGTTAAACTACAAATATTCTATAAATAAAAATTAACATAAATTTAAAATATTATATTAGCATACATATATAAAGTACCATTATAATTGCTAATATATGTACTTGTGTTTTTTACAGTGTAATTGAAATCTTCAGAAAGAATTCAACAAAATATATGTCATTTTCAACCAAAAGAAAATTGCTTTAACTAAAGTATGACAAAATTGATGCCGATTTATAAATCATTCAAAAAAATTTATATATTTTATTAGTTGTTGATGTTTTTACTCGTAAAGCAAAGATGTTTGTGTAACATTTACAATTAATTAAAAAAAAATAATAACGTGAGCAATTTGTCTGTTAAATACAAATTAAAAATATAAAAGCGCAAGTTTCAAACAGCTTAAAATTATAACGAATTACTCTAACAAGCTGTTAAACAAGCTCTTAAAAACTTTTTTATGAGGCTTGTGTGAAGGTATATTATTGTGTGTGTATATGTGCGTATTTATGCATGTATATATGTATTTTAATCCTGTGAGATAAACGGAGACATTTCTACGGCAGAAGAAAAGTGTTGCTTATTAAAAAAAAGGATATTTAAAATCATTTAAAGTTTAGCTCATATTAAAAGGTAAAATATAAATTTATTTTAAAACTTTTGAAACGTGCATACAAGTTATGCCAATTTTATCGCTATAGTAACTATTTTTGAATATTTAAGGTGTACTAGTAATATTCAAAAGTTTTGACAACTAAAGTTTGTTTTAATAAAGTTTAACCAAGGATTTTATAATGAAAAACCTTTATAACATTTGTATGTATGTATGTGTATACGTAGTAGGGTATGCAATATAGCAGGCTTAAGTTTTAATCGATTAATCGCTCGTTTCAATAATCGAATTTTTGGCTTAATCAGTTAATAATCGGTTAATTCTGAAATAATCGGTTAACCGATTAATAAAATTTTTACGCAAATTTCAATAAATAAAAATACATTAATAAGTTATTTATTATTTTGAGAATTCATTGCTAAAAAAACATTAATATAACAAACATAAAATACTTGAAAGAATTCATAAATACTTATATACATATTAATAAACAAATAAGTGAGTGTAATTGTTTCATTAGTTCGTTTCAATGTTACGGGGGATTTATTTAAATAATCTTTTAGAAAAGTAATTTGGTTCAAATTATAACGATTTTTATGTTTATCAATCTTAACTAGGAAAACATCCTTTGAGTTCTCGAAGATGTAGGTGAAATCGAAAGCAATCCATAATAGAGAATGAACAATTTGGTAGTACTTTTATGATGATTTTCGCTTAACATGTGAAATCTTTAATTATGCCATTTAGATTAAATTAAACACTTAAATAATATACAATTTTGTTTGGTCGACTAATCGCTTTAATGGATGGTTCAAATTAACCGATTTAAGTGTTAATAGAAAATAGTAAATTTTATGTTCATTGAACAGTTAATAGGTTAAAAATTAGTCTGTTAATCGATTGACGATTAACCGATGGCATACCGTACCTTCGTACTGTGAGTACATAAACTAAACTTTAGCGGTATTTAGTGGTCTTGCAAAGTTGCAAATTTGAAATATTGTTCCATTTCCTTTATAGCCCAATACAAGATATAACGAAAATTTTACCTACACTGCCTTTGTGATTTTGCTGAGCTCTTAGACCTAAATTTACAGACTTTAGTTAACTATGCAGTTAAAATAATTAAACCAATCACATTTCATATAAATAGCATCGCTTAAACTAACGTTATCCGTTAACGAGGATTTAGCAATTTGAATCTTAATGGTACATACGAGTATTTTTAATGTTGTTATTCACCTCTGAAGTCGAATTTTGTCATAGATTAAATAATATGCGTGCGTGATTCTTCCACTTCTACGAACATAATAATAGTGTTTTTGAAAATTTGCAATTTTTTTGGGATTACAGCTGCTTTATTTTGCATGTACATTTTCACTAACATGGTTTTTACACCAGACCAAAATTTAGTACTTACGAGATTTCCAGCAAAATCTAATTCGCAACTAGATTTTGGCAAAATCTACCCAAAATCTGTTAGCACTGAGTAATACAACTGAGTTTTTTGCCGAATTATACTGAAAAGTACTACGCTGTTTAATATTAAGACCTTGAAAGGTGTGCTCGTCAGCTATTTCACATTTGAATAATAATTTTTTTACGGAGTTTGATAATTGAAAAGGAAAATTCCAATGGTATTGATACGAAATTTTGCAAAATTTAACACTGTTTAAACGGTAAAGATTTATATAGAGATTTCAAATGAAATCTACTGGATTTTGAGCAGGTATAATTGCACTATAACTAAATTATGCTAAACACTGAATCCTATTTTCGCGTATTCAGAAAAAACTACGTGTTAACTTTTTTAAGTACTAATCAAGGCAGATCAACAAAGTAGTAGTTGACAGTTCCTCAGGTATATTTATCATATACCTACCTTGTAGATCTGCCTTGCTCCCTATTTAAGTTATTCACAGTTGGTTACTTTCAGCACGAAAAGTTTGCATTTAGTTATGGTTGAAGCTGTAACTAAATGATAACTAACTAATACCTTCAAACAGCTGATTGCTTTCTATTGCGTCCAAAAAATATCCGTACAAAACAAAATACACTAGAGAGTTGTTTTTGGTCAACAAAGTTCTATTAAATAACTTTTTTTTACAGCCCCTTATTTTAATTGATTTTTGATTTAGTTGATACACAAACAATGAACAAAAATGATTTTTTTATGAATTGCATGAATGTCTTAAAGAATAAAGATTGTTTTTTTAAGCTTCATAAGCTTTTTAATTAATTAGAGTAAGTATCGTTCAAAATATTATCGACATTTTATTATCTCTACATGCCAATATGCAGGATTGCATATCTTACATCAGCTGAAATCAGTTGCTGCAATAGTTATGATTTGTGAATAAGATCTATGACTATATGTGAACTATTTTTTAGTTTCTGTCTTATTATTTTCGACTTTGGTTATGACTTTTAAATATGCGTCATTGTTATCTAGTATACCCAAAAATTTTATTATTGAACACCATATATAAAAAATTAAAAAAAAAAAAAATTTAGTTTCTACTGGTAACTTGCTTAATTAATATTTCACATTTTGTGTAATATATTAACAATATATTGAAATTGATTAGGGAGGGATTAAGATTTCATGGCGATCATGATCAGAAACATGCACGGTCTAGGCTGAGCTTGTAGCTTTCGTCTAGTCCAAGAGGCATCCTATGCTATTTTAGCGAATTTTTATTTTTTTTAGAGAAATGTATAACCCAAATTGAATTGTAAAAGTGATTTTCTTTTATTAAAAAAGTAAAAAATTTTAAAAATAGTCAAAGTGCTTCGGGTCGTTTTCAATTATTGTTTCAAAATTCTTCTGCTACTTTTATATATTTTAAGATTTACTTAGCTAGACTTTGAAATTAATATTATTTTGAATATTTTTTTCACTTCTAATTAAATTTCACTTAACTTCTAATTAAATTTCACTTAACCACCCATTTCGCTTAATTGCCTCACAGTTTTTATACCTTAAAAGATTTTCTGTTAGATATCCATTGCTTATTGATCCAAAGTATTTACATAGTGGCTACAAGATTGAAAGTATGCACATTCGTTTATATTTCTTATTTACTTATTATTACTCAATTATATGCGTAGTGAATTTGCTCTTAAACGTGTATTATTCCTGTGTTTAACTTGTATTTTGAAAAAATACTTTTTAATGTCATTACTTGAGTTTGCTTATTTACTTCTTTAAGGTTATTTAAACGTATTCATACAAAACGTATTTGCTTAAATGCGTTCATGACAAAAAAAAATACTTGAAATTTTCATGTGGTAATTAAACGAGAATTACTGTAAAATTATTTCTGTAAAATCTAACTAAAGTTTACTATATTTTACTTAAAGCAGATTCTTTGGGCCACCGTTTCCATAAATATTTTTGTGTATAATCGCCGGCGAAGTAAAATAATGAATAAAAACATGGCTACACAGCTGAAAACACATTTAATGCGCCTACTTGACATCAGAGGCGCTGCAATCTGCAACTGATCTAAAAATTAACACAACGCGCAATCTCAGAGTTGTAAGAATTAAGATTTCTCACTTTCACCATCTGTCCTCTTTTGCTGTACCATTCCCAAAGGAGTTAACACACCTACTGGTTGGTAGGCATACTAATTGCCTGAGTGTTACTTTTCTTTAAAAAAATAATACAAATAAATAAATAAATAAAATAAAATAATTAGGATTATGTGATAATGTATCACCATTTGGGTTCTTAAGAATTAAATACAGCACCTGTAATTTACTAGTCATGGATCATACCAATTACTTAGAAATCAAGCCTATCGCAAAATTAGAAGACCTGTTGAGTAGCAACATCAACTTGAGGATATTAGTTTAAGCCACAGCCACAAAGTGAATCCTAAAGGGACCTCAGCAATAAGCAGTGCAGGACAATGTTCTGTAGACTAATAGTAGCTGTCTGTAGCCTGGTCAGCCATAAGTAGAAAAAGTTTTCAAAATTATGTGTGCTGTAAAGCGCGAGCTAGCGTTTGCACCTCTTAATACTAAGACGCAATAATATAAACGTGTGAAAAGTTATAAACATACATATAGACAAGATATGGTCAAGATTAACATGAGGACTTTTCATGATAGCCGTATTAAAAAGCGCCCAGCGCCCCTGCATGCTATTTGGCAAAAATCACTGTTAAACTCTGAGTGATTGGCAGTAAAAAGTTAAATATTTTTTTATTATCAATTATAATTCAGGTAAACAGCTGCTATGTTTACATGATTGTATTCCCCTGTATTTTTTACTCCCACCCAACTTCACCTTTTATATAAACCCCAAATTTTTATTTTCTCCGTGCAACACATTTACAAAAAACAGCCACTGCAAAAGCCGCATTAACCCTCTTCTTTTGATAATATTGGAAAATGAAATAAAAACACAATTTAAATTAAAATATACTTCACATGCTTTAATCACTATCAAACACTCATCCAAAAGGTAAATAATCACAAACAAAAAAAAAAAACACTGCGGCTCAAGCCATAAAATGTTTGCTTAAGCAACTGACAACAGTGTAAGTGAGTGGCGGATGGGTGTTGCAAGCCTCAACGGCAGGGAAATTGAATTTAAATCAAATGCACAAAGTAAATAGTTAATTAATCATAAAACTGATTTTATACGACTCTTATATTAACCGTTTCCTATTTTTTTAACGTTTGTATTTTTAATGACACTTTTTATGCCATTAACAACTAAATAAATAGAATGAAGTTGTTAATGAAATAATAATGTTAGCTCTCTGATGGTGGGAAAGGGGAAAGATAATCAATGCTACGGGGAGAGGTGTTGAAGAGTTGATTAAAATGATTTATTCGGTTTTACTGTTTATTTCAAATGACGTTGAGTTAATCTTATTGCACAGTAGTGAGTGATAATAGTTTTCAGGTGGAATTAAAAGGCATAGAAACTGTCAGGATAATAGAAAACAATCATTGTTATTAAGAGATATCTTTTATTATATGTTACAAATTATGTTATTAGTTAATTTACTTAACATAACAAAGTTATAGTGAAATATACCAGAGCCTATGATGTAGGAGTTCGGAGTGGACTGTATGGTTAGGAACACCTCGATGTATAAGGATAACAAGCTAAGTTTTTATATCTTTTTTTGTTCAATATTGAATAGCTTACCATTTGCTTGATAAATCACAAGTATACGCATTTTTTAAAAATTCCTTCAAGGAAACTTAACTAATAAAATTTTTACAAAAAACTTTTGAACTGTGGGCGTTAATATCACTTAAATTTAAATTCACAATAGTATTTGCTTAGTAACTTCATGTTTAATTTCCAAGATTTATATGACAGTTTTTCATTAAAATAAGAGTTTTAATTTAAATAAATATATATAGTTTTCAACAAGTTTGCTTAAAATTAAAAGAAATTTTAAGCTCTGATTGGGTTTCAAAATTAATCGTTATTTGGTCTTTAATATCTACTAAATAAGAATTTTAGGATATAGCATTACTACGAAGAGTTTGCCAAGTGCTTGAGGAAAAAGAGGCTAAATCGGCTTTTTCAAAAGGCAAGAAAAAGCTAAATCACCCAAAAATAAAAGCTAAGAAAAGGCTAAAAAACATGTTAAAAGTTATTTACAAAAAATGCACTTCAATTACATAAACAAAAAAATATATAAGGCTACATATTTTTAAATTTTTTATATGTAAGTTAATTTATGTATAACATAAATATCAGGTATTTCTTTTGACTTAAATTCAGTATTAGATGAAAAATATATAACAGAATAAAAATTGTCATGACTCAACATGTAACTACATTAAAATTATTAATATTCACTAAAAGTGGCGGTCACAGATCGCAAAACTAAACCATTTTTGCGTCGTTGTGAAACACCTTCTCGGTCAGCAATTGTAAAACTGTTGGAAAAATTTGAGCAGTTGGAAAAAGTCAGTGATGTTGAAAAATTAAACTCGTTTACATCGCTCCCCTAAGAATATTGCTGTTGTTGCCCAAAGTGTTGTGAAATCCCAGGTTTATCCATTTCTCATCGATCTTTGGAATTCGGCATTCTACAAGCGAAACTAAATCAAATTTTGAATAAAGATATTTATGTGGCGTTCGTTTTTAACAAGCTACCGCTACGTCCCAAACTAGTGAGGATACTATCGCTCTCTTACGTGAAACCTTTGCTGACAATGTGATTTCACGAAGAAGCGTTCAAAATTGTCCACCGAGATCTTTTGATTTAAGCCTTTATACTTTTTTATTTGGGGTTACTTAAAAGACATGGTATATACCAATGGCCCACAATTGATTCAAGACCTCAAAGAAGGACTCGTGAAGTTATCGAGGACATTCAGCAGCAAATGCGCGAGCTGGTGACGGAAACCTTAATGAAAAGAATATAGTCCTGCATGCGTAGCCATGATGGTAATGTCGCTCATATTGTTTTCCTTTAAGAACGTGATATCCTCCTCTTTACAATTAAATACACTTTTTATATTATATCAGAATGAAACGTGTCATTGAAACGTGTCATTAATACTAGATTAACCTAATCAACAAATAAATTTTCTTGCAGCGCATTCTTAAATTGTCTCACCTCCACCAAAAAACGCAACACGAAACTGTTGAATCAATATTTTTCCATTTTTGACTTAAAGACTTTCCCGAATGGATTTCAATCAATGTAATTTTTTCATCAGTATACTTACTTTTGTACATTAATTAATGTTTTGGTTTCAAAGCAATTTTATATAATCAGTAGAAAATAAAAATGTAGCCTTTTTGGAGGCTAAAATTAAAAAGGATACAAATAAGCCATGAAGCTAAAACGTAAATTTCGCGGCGAAAAGATAAAAATGGCTATATCTAGCTTCGAAAAGGCTAAACTGGCATGAGTGCATATAGATGGTGTTTATTCTAGTGTGTTTGTATAATAGTTTTCAATCATACTTTGATTACAAACGAACAAGAACGTTATTGTGTAGCAATAAAACTTTATTATTAGTTCAATCCTGTTTAAATTGTTGTTGATAAAAATTTCTGATTAGTTTTATGTAAAACTGAACCTGCTAGTGGAGACAAAAATTATCTTAAAAATATTTAAAAACAACAATAGTTTGTAAGCCATAACCATATTATAGTTAGCGTTAACATGGTATATACAAAAGTAATTTTCAGTAAATTTATAAAATATAAAATATTTTACCGGCTATTAGAAAAAAAAGCCGACGAGCCTATAAATCAGGCAGTATCAGACCGTATCGACTATCCTACGAAAGAAAGAACAAAGATAAATATTTGTAAAACGATTACATTTTCCAAAGAGCTTTTACACGCACGTGGAGACACACAACCTCAACAGTACAAGCTAAAATTGACGACCTGTTTGCAGTGTGCTGTCGCAGTTTGGAAAATAAGTTTGTCACAAATGAGTCGTTTGAGTGCGAGGAATGGCCCCAATTGCTTGTAACATTTTCTTGCGCACAGTTAGTGTGAGCATTTTAATATGATTTTAGATCCTTTTGGTTTATATATAATTTGTTTTAATAGATCCTTGAAGTATAATAATGTTAAAAAATTTCAGTTTGAATTTTTTTTTAAATTTGAGAAGCTTTTATATGTACTACAACAAAATATTGCTAACGGATAATATTTCGCATTAATTTCAGTCATACGTACACCGATGTCATAGTTCGAAAATAAAAGTTGTACATTTACGGATCTGACGATTCAAGCACAGATCTTGGCTCGTGTCAACCAGTGTTGAAATTGTTAGAACCTGAAAAAATTGTCTTCATAGAAAATTTTTAAAACTAAAGAGATAGTTATTTCTATAAAGCTTACGCACTGGAAACCAAAAACGCAACTTGTTTAAAACTATTTAAACGTTTATTCGCACGAGAGATTTTAGAATAAAATGGCATTTGAAATTTTTTCAATAGCGCAATACAGTTTTATGCAATTATTTTAATCTTATAATATTTTATTCAATTTTAATTTAAATTCATTGACAATTTTTTGTTTCAAAATAATTTTATTTTAACTCGATTCACGGCAAGCGTGTTAATTCAAGCTAACAAACTTTATTTTATTTTAGAGAAAGTTTCAAATCCCATCAACTAAATAGTTTTAAAAATTTGTTAGTATTGAATGCAGCATGTACTCGTATTTTAATTATTTTAATGGCAAGTGGTGATGACATAATTTGTGAGTTTTATTCCAATATTTAAAAATTTACCTCATGGTTTGTTTGTAAATCTATTAACACAAAAACTATTTGAATGCACATTTGCTATTAGGGAAACCAAAAAAAATCTATAAAGCTTTAAAATCACTAAAGTGCATATTTCCCTTTAAAGTATTGACAATTAAATTATTATGTTTTTCTTGTTTGCTATAAAATTCACTCAACAATTTTTCTTAATAACACAGCAGTGGCACTAAGTTTATTTAATTATAGAGATATTCATTCCAGTGTTATTGTTTCTATGCATCAATGAATGAAAATGGAACTGACAGATTTTATTTGATTTTTTTCACATTTAATCGATTGGTGGTTGTGGCTGCTGCTGTTGTTGTTATTATTGTTCCAGATACATTTATTTACATTATTTACCGTTAGATGCTTAAATCTAACCGAGCGGGAAAAATACGAAATTGTTTTAATACATATCTACATACGTACATACCCACTTACAAGCCTTTGAGGCAACTACGACAGCCGTGCTAGTAGTAGATCAATAAAATATTCTCAATTTGTTTTAAATATTTTAAACTTTAAGAACACACAAAGCAAAACGGATAGACATACAGACAGCCAAATAGTGAAAAACGATTTAACACTTGAACAATCATCTCGTCACACCCGCTTTCATTTCAATTTACACCCGAAACGAAAAAGAAATAAAGAAAATGACTGCATGAGAATTAGATTTGAACAGAGTAGAAACATCAATTTATGCTTCCATGGCATTAATTCATTTCAATCTTTTTCGATTTCTATTAAAACGTATTTGCCACGAATACTGCTGCAAGGTGTTAAGAGGGCAACAATTTGCTTCACTTATTAACGGTGAACAATGTTTTTTTTATATTCTTTTGCGCTTTATGGTTTTTGATGATGCTGTCAAGGCTGGTGGTAATGGTGGTGATGATGACAGCGACGATGAGGTAAGACATCATCATTCAGTGATTGTTAGATTCAAATGTGTGATTCCACGAATAAGGTGGGAATATGAAGGAAAAAAGAATATGTAGTTCTTTTTTAGACCAAATGAAAATCAAAGCCATATACAATTTGTGTTTGATTGCTCGTAATAGTGTTAACATTAATTAAGAAAAGTTTTTGTTCAGCCCAAATTGAATGTGTTCTCTGGGAGATGTTGCCTGACGACGTTTATCAAATCTCGTGCTTATTATTCTGTAGCTGATGCTAAATCGTCATGGAAAGTTCCACGGCTGGGCATGTTATCCGAATTATAAAAGTTTATTATCAAAATTATTATCAATGTATAAAAATATCTCGGCAAACAAATAGTTTTCCAAGCTGAGTCCACACGAGCATCATGAAATTGCCGGTACAGTGTTTTTAAACTAAATTTAAGATCTTGGAATACTATTTAGTATTTTAGAAGATTATTTTTAGTAAGAGTGTATAACAGACAATACATTCTATGCAAAATTATCCATAAAATGCAGAAGGATTAAAAGACAAGTATTTCCCAAGAGTTTTGAGTAAATTTTGACTATCGCAACACAAATTTGCATGATCTTCTCTACTTCAGCTCATAATAAAACTAACTAACAATCCATTATTTGATTGTTCCATCACCAATTTGCACATTTGCATTGAATCGATTGTGGGCTATTATATTTCGCGTAGATCCAAACAAAGTCTGAAAATGTTAAAATACAAGATCTTTGTAGCCAATTTTGTGATCTCTTCTAGAAATCACACGGTCAGGAAAATTTCCGCGTAAAAGAGCGATGGCATGGTTACTTGTGTGGCACAAGTTCACCCTTTTTGGAGGTTAATTTTAATCATTTCAATGCATTATTGTACCGTATATCGTTTAATTTTTTAAAATAATGTAATTTATACTCGCCATTTGTCAAGTACTACAGTTGTAGTGGTTAAATCTGTTTAAACAAGCCATTTTATTTATTACATTTAAATATGTCTTAAAGAATCAATACATTTATATTTTGAAGCAAATAAATTGTTTTTGAAACAAATACCTCGTATGCTTTGAATTTGAACGTAAACACGGTTTTATTTTACTTTATTCTATTTTATTAACTTTATATAGATAATAATTTGTAATAAAAAAGTTACTTCTGAGCAGTGCCATCCATCTCTTTATATTACGATTATTATGAATTAAAAACTTTTGTTTGTTGAGGGTTTTTAGCTAGTCTATATACATGCATTTCATTGGTGCTTAAGCCAAATCATCAGTAGACCTTAAACCTAATTTTTAAATGTTTCAAACCTCTTTACTTATACAAAAACTTTTAAAAACTCAATAAGAGTTATAAAAATTACAATAGTATAAGCACAGTAATGCTTTGAAACTTATTCAAAAATCCCAACAAACAAATTATTATATTCGATATGAATCTATTTTATTTTCTTTACAACCTTTCTTACAATTAGACGCCCTTTGGGTGACAATCTAAGAAAGGTTGTAAAGAAAATAAAATAGATTCATATCGAATATAATAATTTGTTTGTTGGGATTTTTGAATAAGTTTCAAAGCATTACTGTGCTTATACTATTGTAATTTTTATAACTCTTATTGAGTTTTTAAAAGTTTTTGTATAAGTAAAGAGGTTTGAAACATTTAAAAATTAGGTTTAAGGTCTACTGATGATTTGGCTTAAGCACCAATGAAATGCATGTATATAGACTAGCTAAAAACCCTCAACAAACAAAAGTTTTTAAATCTTTGAAAAAAGATATCGAGTCAATCTCGATTAATATAAATTTCATAATTATTATGAATTATAATTTTTTGATTTGTAATATAATATATAACATTCTATAACATTCAAGCAGGCAAGAACTCTTTGGCCAATTGTTCCCCCCTATTTCACTCAACGTAAGTTGAATTTTTGAATTTATTAATTGTTGCATTAATTTAAAAGTTCAGAAACTTCATCCTGCGCAAAAAAGATACACATTCCTCCCTGTGGAAAAGAGAAAAAGGGTTTCTTCCTAGCCCGCATCTTATTTTCTTGACAAACTATTCACTCCAAATAATTTGTAACTCCTTAAGCCTTTCATTACCGGGTTCTCAATCTGTTGGAAATTTAATATTGAATTTAAATTTGTATTAATTTAATCTAAATTAATGCAAATAATTTAATCCAAATTAATACATTTTTTGTTCATAATCAATTCAAATTTGTATTTATTTTAACTCACATAATACAAATTTGTTCATACAGATTGGAAGGCTATTGAAAACGAAGCATCTTATTAGAACACCCTGTATATACTTTCAAAACTTACAAGGACTTTATAAAATTAAAATGCCATAAATCCTTTGCGAATCAATAAGGTAAAAAGCGTAATAAAAGTTAAAAGCTCCGTTGAAGTAAAATAAAAACTTTAAACGTATTCGCAATATAAATTTTCAAATTAAAATACTTTTTTTGCTAATAAATTTTAAATAAAATTAGATGCTTAAACAAAATCCTTACAAATTACCACAATAACTATCTCAGTATTAAACTTTTAAAATTATATTTTTTCAGTTTGTTTGTCACACACCGAAATACTGACACACAAGCACACACACACACACGCTACTAATAAACATGCACAAAACACTGACTTGATTTTTTAAATTGAATTCATTTTCCTTTTTTATAGTCCTTCGGCTATATTTTCAATAAAAATTTTGTATTTATTTGTTTTTCATCGTCAAATAAGACACACAAACTCGAAAATATTTACCAAATGCATGAGTTTTTTCTTCATTTTTTTTACAATTTGAGTTAAAACATTGTTTTTGTTACAGGATTTTTATTTGTATTTATTATTTTTTGGCTTTAAGGTCTTGGCTAGAATTTCCTCTGCAAATGAAGGCAGATAAAATGGCAAAAAATAAAAAGAACTAGAAAACAAAGTAAATATTTATAAGTCGGAAAAAACGAAATTGAGGGTGATGATATTTGAACATTAATAAAACACAATAATTTACATAGCAATTCTTCACAAAAATAAATTACAAAAATAAAAAAAATATATTTTTTTTAAGAACTGCGAAGAACATGACAGCAAACAAGAAAATTTTTTGTTAAAGTTAAACAAAACTAACCACAATTTTTTTTCCTCTAAAAATGAGCAAAACCAACAACAACAAACAAGTGAAAACCCAAAATTGTTCATGATAATTTTGTTGTTTTACATTTTGGAAAGTTTAAAACGCTTTTAACCACTTACGGGTGGCATGTTGGCAATTGTTTTATTTTTCCGACTTTTTTTGTTGTTCCTTAAACTGACAGATTGATGTGTGTTTTCGTAGTGTATTTAAGTGCATGAGTCTTGGCCTTTACAGTGTTTATTATGAAATTGGTTTCTTCTTTGTTATTTCTCTTATTTAGGGGCCTTTAAGTGTGAAAGAAATACATATAATAATTTTTTAGCTTTTCTTTTCCGCTTCAAAAATTTATTGAAAATTATTTTTTAAGTTTTCTATTTAAGCATAATTCTTAGAAATGTAATTAAAAGTAAATTATTTGCTAGAAATTGTGGCTGAAATACTATGTCAGTAATAAAAAAGGTACAATGTAATTTTCTTTTAACAGCCTAATTATAATAAAAACTACAACGAACTGCAGATAACAACACTAACCATCACAATTTTTTTTACGAATTGTCTTATGGCTTATAAAAATTCACACAGAATTAAATGTGATAGATAATAAATAAAAAGCCGGACCAACAAAATAAGAGAATTTTTGGTAGAGTCAGTCAACAGCGTTCTAAGTTAATTGGATGATGGTGAAAACATATATCTCACGCATTACATTTCCGTCAACTTCTAGGTGAAGTAAGTGAAGTTTACTATAAGATGTTGATAGCCAGAGCGACATAATCCACAAAAGCAAAGCAATAGTAGAAACAAATCAAAATAAGCGGTGTAAATTCCAAGTCTATGGATTATTAAATTTATTATTCGAGACAGGCCTCGATGTCTTTTTTAAAAGAATTCAAAAAGTTTTCTTTGTTGAGGGTTTTTACCTAAAAAAAAATATCGATACCTGTCTCTAATAAAAAATTTAATAATTATCTAATTGAGATTTTATTTTCCGTTTTGCCTTAATAAAAGTATTTAACTTTTATTGTCACCCAAAGGTCATCTAATTGTGCAAAGGTTGTAAAATAAATAAAATAGATTCATATCGAATATGATTTGTTTGTCGGGATTTTTGAATAAGTTTCAAAGCCTACTATGCTTATTTATACTTTTGTAATTTTTGAAATGTTCATTGTTTTTTTAAGTTTTTGTATAAAATAAGAGGTTTGAAACTTTTCAAAAATATGATTTAAAGTCTACTAATGATTTTGCATTAGTACCAGAGATGTAAATGATTGCAATCGATTTAATTGCAATCACATGATTTCGCTTTAATGATTGCTAATTTTTTGATTGCATTCAAAATCGTAAATTGATTTCATGATTTCAATTTGAAATCATGAAATCAATATGATAAAAACGATTGAATCAATTTTTTGAAATCAATTTATATATAAATTGATTGCAATCAAATTTGATTGCAATCGATTTGATTGCAATTACTTTAATTGCAATCAAATCCAGTAATTGCAATCAAAGTTAAATCAGAATCAAAATTCTTCTTCAAATGAAAAATGGCAATTTTTATTTACAAAGTTTTGTAAAATTGGTAAACATTATTTCTAATTGCAATCAGTTCTTCCGTAGAAAAAAAAATGCAACAAATGACTAACAAACCTACGTTTTTCATGTCATTTTGGAGCCTTTTACTATAGTTGTGATTTTAAGGGAATTTATTGAAATCACATGATTTCAAGGGAATTTATTGAAATCACATGATTTCAACAAAAATTTGATTGCAATCGAATTGATTGCAATTAAATTAATTGCATTCAATGATTTCTAAAAAAAATGATTTCAAAATGATTGCAATCAAAAAATATTGCAATTTTGACAAGATTTCATTTTGAAATCTGAAATCATTTAGAAATCAAAGAATGAAATCAGTTTGGTTGAAATCACTTTGATTTCAATGTCAATTGATTGCAGCTTTTTACAGCTCTGATTAGTACCAATGAAATGCATGTATATATACTAGTAAAAAACCCTTAATAAACAAAACTTACTAAATCTATAAATATTAGAATTTTTTTACTTAACCGAATTGAAATTTTCGGCCACTCATGGTCATACTTCAAAGCTTAAAGAACGGACTGCAGATCAACAGTGAATTTTCAATGACTTCAATTTAAAACTGAAAGACATGTTGTCGTTCCGAAGTTATCTTTACGTATATCACAAAATCAAAAAAAATATGTGGATAAGACAGCTTCTTCTAAAAACTCATGACTTAACGAGTCCAACCTGACGTGTGTGAACCGCTGTTAGTTACCCTCAGGACGATTATATTTGTTAGGCAACTTTTGATCTTATTGCCCCAAATAAATCTTGGTGGGTAAAAGACGCTTTCTGCTACCCAGCTTCGCAGACAGAAAGAATTTGAATTACTTATTTTAAAGTTAAGCATATTTGCAGTTTTGAGGAAAACTTTCGCAAGGACTTTCGTAAATCCTTTGTTTTAAAAATTAGTTCAATTTAACATACATAGTTTACGGATTACAAGAAAAACTGATAAAATAATTTTTGCAAAGGGAATTTTAATAAAACTTCATTAAGTTGGTGTAAATTGTATTGAAATCTACACATAGCCTATCTGCCGGTCCCACGATGTCGACCGATATCATTCTTTTGTGAAATTAAATGTAATTTAATTTAACAATTTCTAAAATCTTTTTTTTGCCTTAAATGTCATGTCACAAAAGAACGATACCGTCGACATCGTGGGCCAGCCAGTATTTTTCATACATTTTCAATTTTCGAAACAAATTTTAGTTACATTTATCACTAGAATTTAGTAAGAAAAGGGTGCTGACAAATGAACAACGCTCACATATTGTTGAAATTAATTACGTAATTAAATAATTTATTCAATGAAATATTTTATAACCGTCTGACCACTACCGTTAGATATTTTTTTTTTGGGATGAGTAAGATCACTTATCTACTTGCCACTTGTATACCAGGGAGGATTGGACACTCAGAAGACAACATTCGTCACGTTGTCATTGAAAAAAAATATGTATATGTATACGTTATTGAGTGCAATGCTCGGACTTATAATAGTTTATGGATTATTGAGTAAAATTTTGGGGAAAGTAAACATAAAAAATTAGTCGTATCAAATTTCATAAAAAAATTACTTATATTGGTTTATTATACATAAATTTTTTAAAATGAACGTTTATACGTCTTTATAATCCCTAATTTGCTCGACATCGAATTTAAGCAGCAAAAAAAAAACAAACAAAACAGTAACCCCTCTTTCATCCGGACACATATAAATCATCCTTTTTCGGTATTAGTGAATGGTCTGGATTACAGTAAAAAAAAATTCAAAACTAAAAACAAATTTTAAAAACCAAAATAACATGTAAAACCAAAACCAATGTCGTTTTCTTTTAAAAAAAAGTGCAACATTTTTTTTGCCATTTTTATCGAAAATTTGCAATATAATGATTTTTTTAAATAGTGAGTTTATTAGAAATTATTATGTTATCATTTAGGAGGCGAAATTTTTGTCTTAAAAAAACTATGAATTGCATTTTGTAGATAAAAAGTAACAGAAATGTTACATATTTTTTTAGAAAAGCAAATTTCATAAGTGATTAAAAAAAATATTATTGTTTGATTACACAAAACAAAACTCGAAAGTTAAGATCGGGGGGCAAATTACGGCATTCGATATCAAACGAAATTTCCATACAAATTAAAAAAATTTTTGTATGGAATTCCATTCGATAACGAGTGCCGTAATTGGTCCCCAGTATTTATTTGGTTTTCTTTTAAGTGCAGTGGTGCTTTGTTCATCACTGAAAGGGGTTTCAATTGCTTATGGGCGCAAGTCGACAATTGCTTCACATTTCTGATAAAGACTTTCTTGAAACTTTCTTAACCACTACAGTCGACATCCAACTCTTCTTAGTTGATTTATAATATTAAGAAAGTTTTTAAATCACAAGAAGCGGCTTCTAATGAAATCCAGATGCGTTTCCTGAGGGCATATAAGTAGCTCCATCTTTTGTTATTTTTGTAACAGGTGCCACATTTTCACTACTATGAACCCATGTTGTTCTTGGTAGTGCCTTCTAAAATTGCACAGATTCATCAGAGTTTTATATTTGATCCTTACCTCTTTCGCATTTCTTCCACAGCTTTTAAATTGGTATATTCTCTGTCGAAAAAGGCACCTGAAAATTACGCTGTTGAAATAGCCATGACATCCGCACTTCCTCTACCTGAGAATCTTCACATTGTTTCAAAGTTTTTCTTTTCCCTAAATAACTTTTGCTGTTTTGAATTGACTGTGTATTGAAATCCTCTGCGCATGCATACTTAATCCTTTCCAGGTTTGAGAATCATGTTTTCTTATTTTAGCTTTTTTGGCCTTTTCACAATAGTGTTTCATGACCTTTTTTTTATTCTTGCTTATACACAAATGTAAGCTATTGCTAGTGGTTAAATAAATAATTATTGCTATTGTATATACGTTGTATACGTAAAATTATTAAACTGTCCTAAACATTGCACTGTCCGGATAACCTGAAATTCCGAACTAGCAAGTGTCCATATTATAGAGGTTATACTGTATATACTTACTGGAATTCAATTTAATAAATAACACTCTTCGGAAATATATCAGTGCCGTGAGTTAGTTGAATTTTATCTATCATAGCAACCTCATACCAAGTTCTTCTCTTACGCAATATAAATTTTCTAAATTATTTTTGTCTTTTTTTTTAAAACAAAAAACGCAATTTCAAAGTAACTTCGACGTGGTATTCGTAACATGGAGCACATTACAAATAAATCCTACACAGTTACTGGCACATGCTCCTAATTAGGAATACAAGATGTTATGAAGTTGCGCATAAAGACCAGCCTGTTTTATTAATGTTAACTTAAGTTGAAATTACGTTCATATTTATACATTTTTTTACAAACAAAAGCTCCTTAAATGCATGTAATATGAGTACAGGCTGTTCCAGTAAGACGTTTCAATTAACAGTTGCCATGACTCCTGTAACTACATGACAGATGACAAGTAAAAATTAAGCGATTAATACCAAGTGAACGATATACGCTTTGAAGTTATTTAAATTCACTCATCCAGCAATTGTGATACTGGTGGAAAAATTTGTTGTGTTGGAACCATTTAGTGTTGAAAACATCTAATTTATGCAAGTCACTCAAGAACAACTGGGAATATTGTTCTTACAGCCCATAGTATTGAGGAAACCATCCCAAGTCTGTTCATTTCTCGTCAATCTTTGGAATTGAGCATTCCACGAACGACATTACATCGAACTCGTATTTTGAATAAAGGATTAATTTTTAAGGTTTTTAAGTTCAGTCAACACACGAAAACTATGCTACGGGGATCACAATTGACCACCGAGATCTCTTAATATAACACCTTTGGACTTTTTCTTTAAAGCTACGTGAAAGATGAGGTCTATGTCAATGGACCACAATCCAATTAAGACCTCATAGTGAAAATTAGTAAAGTTATCGAAAACATACAGCAGCAAATAAGCGAATTGGTGATAGATAATTTCATGAAGAGAATATAGTCCTGCTACTGCAGCTGTGGCGGTCATGTGGCTGATATTGTTTTCCATTATTAATGGCATCCCTTCTTCGTTACAATTAACTAAACATCGTCTGATTTTGCTTAAAAATACTCGTTTTTTACATATTAAAATAAAACCCCTTATTGGAAGACCCTGTGTAAGAATGAAGCAAATATTTGTTAAAGTATTTAAGGAAAGAGATGCAAAAACTTGTTATATCTATTGTGCCTCGTATCTGGTACTTAAAATGCTACTGTTTGTAATCTTAACAGCTCATTTCCTTCGGCTGCTGGTTTGCTACGTTTCCACCTTAACTTTTGTTTTATAGATATTGCTGCTCAATGGCTGTTTGCCATAAATCATAAGATTATCTTAGTTGAGTGATTTAGTGTGAATTGATTTTTATTATTTCTTTTTGGTAGATTTTGCATTTGCTTCTTCACAATCCTTCTTGATTGGATTTGATAAATAAATCCTGCATAATCAGTGGTTGAATTTGAATGATATAGTTACAGACCATAAAGTGTAAAGTCTTATTGTGCGAGTATCTTAATGAAATTCCTTTGAAAATACAATACGGATTTTATTATTTGCTATTTGTAGCTGCTGTATCTTAATTGGCCTTTAGCTTGTGTCGTATTTTTGTGCTTTAACATCATGTTGCCTGGCAGAGCGAATTGTTTGTTAATGTTCTCAGCTGGACTAATTATTTCAAATTATGTTTTATTGTTTATTTATGTTCATTTTAATTAATATTTTAATCTGATGCTTAGTATTCATTTTTTTGTATTTTTCGCAAAGATATTCTTACGAGTTAATTAGCAATATTTTGTTAAATGCTATTAATTAATTTGTATTTATTTCTTTAATTGTAAAGAAAGTAAGGCACAAACAAGTGTGTATAAAAACTAAGTTTAGTTAGAGATTAGCAGAAGTACAAATCTTAATGATATAAGAATTTTTTTCTTTTTTTCTTGGAAATTAAGTACTTTTGTATTTAAAGTTTGACACCATCATATTGGGGTGAAGTCAATAAGGATTTGGAAAAAATGGCTTTTGATTCAGATTTTTTTTTCATTATTCGTCATAGTCTGCTTTAAGTGTGACGCACTTTATCCAGAATTTCTTCTTTGCAGCCATGTGAAAATTAAGATATTGTTTTTAAGAATACGTTAAAAATAACTCAACTGATCCGAAGTCAAATCAAGTCACCAAGGTACCAAAAGGTCGGTAAGTATAGATTTTCTTACACCAAGTAAAGGGCGCTTAATTGCAGAATGGATTCGTTAAGCACTAAATTCTTAATTTTAATAAATTTTACGCCGTTTTCTATTCTAAAAAATATAACATATCTTTTACTTTTTATCGAAAAATTGCTATTCAAAGTTTTCTTAAAACAATAATTTCTAAAAAACTCAATATTTGAAAAAATAATCTAATGATTGCAAATTTTCAATAAAAAGGACAAAAAATGTAACACTTTTTTTTAACAAAACACCATTAGTCATTATAACAGCATTGCCAGTTTAGTTTTAGCATATTTTTTTAGTCCTTTAGCCTCGAAGTTTCTGTTTTAGCATCATGTGCCTTTTCTAGCTTTTTTTATTTCGAATTCAGCTTTAAAAAGGTTAAATTTACTTTCATTTATCTATTCTAATTGATTAAATAAGACTGGTTAAAAGTTAATACTCTCTATTTTTCTGGGTGCATATTTTTGTGCATATTTTAAAGTTAGTTTAGGGATATTGGCATGCATATTTAAACAATGGTAGTGCATATTTAAACTTGCCCTGTTAATTTCATATTTAGTTCAATATAAGTTTTAAAGATTTTTTGAACGTGGTGGCGGTTTGGCGTTGAAGTATAAATACTATCGGTTTGTCTTTGTATGTTGTGCAAATTTTCAAAAATATGAAAATTGAAAAATTGGTAGGTTGCTGACTATTGCATTGGGTACCATGATTATAAAATATATGAAGAAATCGAAATGCACTCAAAATTTTGTTAATTTAAATTATTTCTTCTGTTCATCTTTTAGTTCTTTTCAACTCATTTCATTCACCAGCTGTTCCTTTGGCGGTATATTTATCAAGCCGTTTCTAAGACGTATCTATTGGGCTCAACCGTTAGCAACAGTTTCGCAACGGTTGAGCTACGTCTTATGAACACGCCCAAAGTTACAAATATAAAATTTTGAACAACAAATGTATGTAGGCGACAGAAAAAGAAACTTTTAATTGATTTAAATTCTTTGAAAACATTCATGATTGCATATAAACCGAAAAAAATAAATATATATTTGCAAATGAACATTTTTTGTGGCACCTTTGGTAGAACAAAATAAATAGAAATAAATAAATAAAATAAAATATACAAATAAAATTATATAGAAAAATATAAATATAATATAAAAAATATAAAAAAGTGTAAAATTGTAGAGCAACAGTGCTATAAAAATCATAAGCTGTTAATTAAAACTTTTTAGTCTTTTTAACTTCTGTTGTTAGCCATTAGCAATTTTTTAAGACAAATTTATCTTATTTTTTCTCCAGCCCCTGGCAACGCTGATTATTAAAATTATCGCCCTTAATATTAAGACGAAAAATTCTTGGTTCAAGAAAGGGAGGATTGATTTCTTATTCTTTTAAATTTGAGACAAATCTGAATTGCTTTAGTTTCGAACTTTTGTTTTTACTTTTAAAGAATTTATATAAAATACAACACGCTGTATTTGAAAAAAGATATACCAACTGTATTTTTGCTATTCAAATTAATATTTGAACTACAAAAGTTTTGCACAAGATTTTCATTTGTTTTTTAAAACATGATAAAAAATCTTAGTTTTTTTTTAAAATCTGATATTTACAAATTTAGTTGTCTAAACCAAAAAACACTTTCTTCCGCTTGATATATTAAAAAAGAAAATGTTTATTTAAAATTCACATACAAGAACACTTGGAAATTTGTGTATTCCAATGTGAACTTTAATAGATATTTATTATATATATATTTATACAAAAGATACACGTTTGCAAAGATACTTGTGCATATACATATAAATATATTTATTTGTATTTGTATATATTTGTTTGTGTATTAAGTGCATGTTTGTGTAACAAATGAAGCTGTTTTTATAAACGCTTTTACCCATAGTTTGTTTAAAACAAATAAAAAGTTTATTTTCAAGTGAGTAAAATTTAAAAAAAAATATGTAACAAGAAATGGCAGAACAAGTGTAATAAAATGCCAAAAGCGTGCCACATGTTACAGCTTAAAAAGTTCTTTAAATGCATTGAGGCCTTTATATATGTAACTAACAGGCAAACAGACAGCATTCATTCTCACCAACGCACGCTACATTTTCGTCATCATCTTCATCATCATCATCATCATTGTCAAGTGTAGCAAATATTGTATTGATGGTATTAAATTTGTTGGATGCATAAAACTGTGAGTATGACGACGATGATATTGATGCTGAGGACGATGAGACAACTTGTGCCGTTGATGATGGCACTAAATCTTATTGATTGGGTTTGTCGTTTTTAATGCAAATATCGCGTAAGAAAAATATAACTTTGGAAACACTTGTATCTCTTGTATTAATAGTTTATAGAGCTAAATTTTGTATTTTATAGCAGTCAATCATGCTGTCAGTCAACTTTTTTTACTTGAAGAAAAAAAATAATATTATAAATTGATTGCTATTGATGCAAATGTTGCATGTTTGCTATGATCTCATTTACAAATATGCTTACGGAGGCGGTTACAAAATTACTCGACCTCGCACAGAAAGAATCTGGTGAAGTTTCCATCATAAGATGCATAGAATCTTTTGCAGTGTAAAGTAATGAATAAATATTTCGCTTAAAGTAGTGAATTGACATGAAGTGAAGATGTACTCTTGAATACGTTTTTTCTTTTGAGTTTTAAGTAACTCTGCAGCCACACGCTTAAGTTTTTCTTTTAAGTTTATTTCACATACTGCCTATTAAAATTCATTTAAATTGATAGCTGTGACGTAGGCTGCACGCGATATTAAAACAATTTTATTTTGCAAGATGGCATCGTCAGGAAAATAGCTTCAAATTGTTGCTCAATACGTCGCACAACATCAGTAAACTTATTACTATTATTAACAAACACATTTGATTACTTGATTTTATTTAGTAGTTCTAAATTGCGGCAGAATATTTGTAAAAAATATACCAAAAGAAATGATGGCTGCAAAATATTTGTGAAAAAAAACGAAAAATTCGTAAAATTATTATTGACTGTAAATTGAAACACTCGACTGGAAAGAGAATTTCAAAGCAAGTTCGTATCAAGTGTTAATAGTATGAGTGTATTATTAAAAAGTGTGAGTGTATTGCAACTTGATCGGCAAAACTTAATCGTGTAACCTCTAGAAGAGGCAACATAATCAGTTAATTTTTTTCCAATTGAAATACTTCACTGGAGGTAGCAATAGAAATCCTTTTTTATGGTGGAATTCATACCGACCAATACTTATTAAATCATTAGTTTTTTCTCATCCGTTTCTGCAGCTTTAGTACTGCCCTCGTACAACTGCAAGCTGGCAACATAAATGAATTTTTTCTTTATTAATATATTATTTACTATTTCAATTGCTTTCAACTTTAAGTGATAAATTGTTATTTTAAATAAAAGAAAGTCATATGAAATACAAATTTATTTAATTAATTTGCGTCAAATTACTTCAGAGATAAAATTAATAAATGGAAAATTGTGGAAATTCGGCATTTGTATTTATTCACATAACTCAATTATTTTGCTGTTGCTGCTTGCTGCTTGCTTAAAATATTTACACATATATTTCAGACAATTTAAAAGCGTTTCTTAATTAATTGCATAATTTTATACGCAAATATTCTGCAATTGACTTTGAGCAAATATATTTAATGAAAGAATAAATAAATTTTTGAGGTGAAATTAAATTGAAATTTTTCAAAATAAATTTTTTTGTTCAATAAAGTTTTTTTGCTAGAATTTCAAAAGGTTTTGTTGTGTTAAGGCTCTTTGTGAATAGTTTATATTAGGGTGGTCGACTCGGCTATTCAACCGGTTTTTAAAACCGGATTTTCTACAATACGGTTGTTGGGTTTTTCAAAATGTTGATTTTTCGTATGTCGAATAGTCCGGTTTTTTAGAATTAAAAAACTGACTCAGCCGAGTACTTTTCTATTTGTATATTTTTCAAATAAAATTACTTTTTACTATATTAAAACTGAGACGAACGTTTTTGTTGATTATGTAAAAGTTTTAAGTGTTAGCAGGGCAGAATGAAAATCGCATATTTGAAAATCGTTATTTAGTTCTGTTGATATTTTGCTTCATATTATATGTAGAGATAGAAATTTATTACTGATCGAAAACGATTAAATGAACGTCGCCTAAAAGGTTTGAATAATTTAATAATACATATATCTTAGAACTGGAAAATTCACTAAAAGCGAGAATTTTATTAACTACTTTTTCATAAGTGAAACAAGGAAATTCGCCGAGTAAGGACGTAACTACGCTTTTGTATAATTTAAAGGAGAACCTAAACACGTTATAAAGTCAATAAAAATAGAGTATACCTTGCAATTCTTTAATTTTTTTTTAATATAGAGACTTATTTAATTTTGAACAAGACAACTCAACATTTTTTCTTTAGAAGGGTTTGAAAATTATTGCACTTGTATTTATTTGAATTTCTGTAACAAAGGGTTGATTTTTGTTTGGTGGAGTCTAAAATTACCCGTAAAGATATAGCTCGATGGACCATTATCAATCAAAAACTCTGTGATATGAACGGTATGAAGCTAATTTTTATGCTTAACCTTTAATTTTTGTATTATATTATAGTATTCACATGAACTGTTAACTCTTTTTTTAATGAAGCAAATAAAAATCAACACTTTACTTAAATAAATTGTATAACCGGTTTTTCCTGAATTTTAAAAACCGCCACCGGGTTTTTCCAAATATCAAATATTCGAACTATTCAAAAACCGGTTTCTAGAAAATGTCGAATAATCCATCAGCCTATTATATGTATATGCTTGCATTTCATTGGTGCTAATGCCAAATCATCAGTAGACCTTAAACCATATTTTTGAAATTCTTTGAAAAAAGATATCGAGACCTGTCTCAAATAATAAATTTAATGATTTTTTACTTGTTATTGATTTTTGTAAATTACGTTATATTACCTCATTGATTGTCAGTTTAAATAGCAATGATGTTTGAATAAATTCTAAAAGGATTTGGGTAATGATGGGATGTAGTGAGACATTTTTCACTAGCAAGCAGTCAAATTTGCTTTTCCTGTACTTTTTTGTCATAAATAAATAAAAAGAAAATCATTCTCCTGCTAAATTCGGATTCTACTGGGAACTCCAGCTCACCGAAAAAAAAAATAAGTTAAGATGTTTTTTTTAATAATTTGAATTCGGGCTTCTAAATAAATAAATTTATTTATTTATTTTTTGATAATTATGCAAAAAGCAGTATTGTATAAACTAACAATAACCATTAAACTAATTATTGCCTTCTAGTAATTAATAAAAAATATATAAAATAACATTTTTGTCTCTGAACCTATTTTTGAAACTGGGGGCCGATTTCGACAGCTTTGACAATTGCCGATTTAAGCGTTGTTCTCTAAAAACTTTTTGACTATCCCACAAAATTTTTTGTTTGTATACATTAACACTTTTAAATAAACTCTTAAGAAAGCTTTATGTAGTTTTTCACGTTTTTATCTAAACAAATAATATTTTTTATGGCCATCTAAATGGTTTTGTAATAAAAGTGTTAACAATTATGATCTTTTCGTGAAAAACACATAAAACATTTTATATGTTTCAAACTTTTATATAAAATAGGAATGGGGAAAAAGCTAAACGAAATCCAAAGCAAATTATGAGTAATAGAGAAAACCCGTGATTGAAATATATGTATATAGGTTGAAGTGGCGCCACCACTTTATAAAACAACAATAAAAAGAATCTAGAATTTGAATATACTGCCACTTGTTGGTTTGTATAAACATTGATAGCAAACACATTTTGCTAGCCAAGACGTACATATATTTACAAATCTACAGATTGCTGCACTGTGTAACAAAATCTACGGAACTTTTGTTTGATTTTGATAGGTTCGCTGCCCGATTTTCTCTAATTGAACAGCATTGCACTTTACGTTAAAATTGTATATTTTACGAAAGAAAAACTTAATTTGTATTTAAATAATAATAAACAACTTCTTTCTTTTATATTCAGTTTACAACAATTCCTAAAAATTTTATAAGCAATTCTCAATGAATTTATTCACTTCTACATTGAACTGTCTGTGTAACAGTTTCTATGATGAATTCTCCTTTAATTGTTTATTATTAAAATCATAGAGTTGTTTTTTATTAGACAATAAAAAGTTTTAGTTCACTGAGTTTGTATTTTTTTTTCTTCTTTAAATTTTTTTGATTTGTGTTGCTGTTTTTAGATTTTCGTTGTTAATAGAAAAAAACATATTTTCCGACAGCTTGGATTGTGTTTATTTCTACTGCCACTGCTGCTGGCTGAGGTTGTTTGATTTAAAAATATTTGTGAAATATTTTTTTTATTCGTATCAATTGCTTGTCAATCATTATTAAGAAATACCAATTTAGAATATATGAAAGAATAATGAATTAAATGAATTGTTTAATATAAATATGATTTTATTTTAATTGCATTAAATTGTTTTGTGGGTCATACTACTCATATTGTGAGATAGATTCAAAACAAAATATAGTCAAGTGCATACAAAATTAAGAGCTTTTATTACAGTTTTTTTTTAAATTTTTGTGAAGAGTTTTCTATGAATGTTCTGGTATATTTCCGATGTATCAGATTTGAGAGGTTCACGTATCTTATGTCGTCCTCTTAACATACTTTTCTAGTTCCAGTACAACAAAATAGTGAAGGAATGTGGAAGTGATGGTTTTCTGCTGATGACTATTTTTCAAAAACTACTCCAAACTCTGATTTGAAGAAAACAAGTAATGCTAAAACTAACGATATAAAATAAAATTTTATAACATTTATATTTTAGTAGGGTAAATATAAGATTTCTTTCAGTATTTTTTCAACTCTTTAAATTTTTTTTAGAGCTTTCCTAAATTAAAAAAAAAATATAATTAAAGTGAATTTTTAGTGGTCAAAATGAAACAGCTCACTTCACAATTTTGTTACTTAAAGCACTGTTTTCAATTCTGATGGTTTCTTTTGCTGACATTTTATGTAAAATGAATTCTTTTGCACCACCTAATGCTTTCACAAATACTTTGAAGTGTTCTAAATAAATGCAGTAAATTAAAAACTAAAAACAAGCAGCAAATAGAAAAAAAACGAATGAAACGTTTTCAAATTACTTGCAACTCCCCATTTTCAAAAAACAACTTATGAGTACGAATAGTAAAAGAAAACTAATCCAAAACAACAAATTTTATTTTACGCTTTGCTTCGACTTTTTTTATAATTCATGAACTTTTTAGTTGACCCTTAAGTACTGCTAGTGATAGTATTTTTTGTTTTTGTGTTGTCTTCTAACATTATCTTCCCTTCAAATGCATGTTAGTGATAAATGGCACATATACATACAAAAATAATTGTGAGTGCATTTGTAAGCATGTGTGTGTGTGTGTGTAAATAGCTACGTAATGTCCATAATAACATATGCATTTTATGTGCTAATATTGTCATTATTATTATAGTTGTAGGGTTTCCTCTCACATATAAGAAAGAGGTCACATATTGAATGACCAAAACGATATTTTACTAAAACTTATTTGATATATATATATTTTTTTCTTTTTTTATATTGAACACTTCAGCATAATATGAAGAGAAATAGTGTTTATATTCAGCATAAAAAGGGTTGTGACATAGAGAAAAACAAGCAAATAAATAATTTTTAAATTAAATGGATTGAAGCTTTAAAAAATTTTACTGGAACTTTGAGTGTTGTTTGTCTACCTTTGTTTTTATGTTGTTTTGTTCATTTCGAATAGTGAACTGTCAAGAATTGTAATTGGTAGATGGGCTTCTCCTAAAATAAGAACATACGAGTACAAGTATGTCGTACCAGAACCGTTCAGTGGGCTTGGATTAGATAAAATGCGGGAAGATATCGACGGTGACTAGAAGTACCAGAGAACATCACAGGTACATTCTCCTTGGACTGAGGCAGGAAAAGCTAATGATGGATACTTATAATCAAAACCGTTTCTCAGCTCTCATGTTTCTAAGTAAAAACAGTCTAAAAGTGCTCAAAGGTTTCCTCACAGGCCATTGCAGAGTGAGAAAACACCTCTACAGACTTAGCATGACAGTCTGTGCAGATTCTGTGATTACAAGGATGAAGCTCCAGAAGGACTGTGAAGCTTTATGCAACAGGAGATATACCTAATTGGGCAATTACCTATTGGATGACTGGGAACTGCCAACAATAGAACAACTGGAAATCTTGAGATTCCTCAGGAGAACAGGTCTAGATGAGGTGCTCTAGCACTTGGCAAGATCACCGTTCGCTGTGTTCTGTGGTTTCCAATCCATAAACAATTCATTTATTCTTTCATGTATATCGATAGATTTAAAAATATCATCTTGAAAATGTACGGTGAATTTCAAATGATTTTGTGAAATGAATCTCAAATTATAATCTTGAAGGATACAGATCAGAATATAAAATACAAGGTAAAGGAAATTTTTAATGAAATCTATCACAAATTATTGAAATTTTTTTTAAAAAACATCACAAGATCATTTTGTTTAAAATCGTTTCGTTTTAAGACAACTAAAAAATTTCTAAAATTGGAATATACTCGTAAGACCTGTAAAATCGGACGCATCAATAGTTTTTCTCTTCAATAACTTCGCATCTTCCATCCAATCTTTGATAAGACCGAAGTTTTAACAATTCCCTACAGGGAAAAGAACCTGTGAGAAGACACGTCACGTGGCTGGTTCCCAGGGACTAGTAACCGTTTGGAGTTCCGGAACTTTATATGATATGTACAAGTAGCTTTTACATGGCTTTGTCATTGGAAGGGAGTCAATTGGCATAATTAAGATACTCGGTGATAGGTTTTAGACCTACACTTTACGTGATTATATTGAGGCGGTATTCTTTGTACCAGTCCCAGTAATGGGTTCTTAAAATCTGGCAATAGAACTATCCTAGAGTAATCTGTCCAAGTCTAGTTCTCAATGAACATGCCACAGAATAGTTCCTTAAGGACTGGTATAAAATCTAGTACTTCGATGACTTTTTACCGAACGAGTCTAAAAATTTCAAAATAATAAATGTATATGTAATAAATGTATTTAAAAAATAAAAATTTAATTCTATTTTTTTACTATTTTATAGGATACAATCGTAAATGTAATTATTTTGTGCGACCGCCTGCAAAATATTGCAGCAGTAAGTAAAATACTGCTGCAGTTGCATCGATATGTAGCAGCACGGTGAATAATTTGCTTTAAGAAACTTTTGACAAAAAAATTATTGCGAGGTGATGGTTTCGATTGTTGCACAATTACTGCATTTGAGAATGTACTTCGCATGTCTTGTATTAGCTTTTCAATTGGTATAACTTCGATTTAGATTAAGATAAATTTCTGAAATTTGTTTTGGTCTAAATCACCAAATGCATTATCGTTTTAATCAGATAATGTAATCTATGACCATAAATTAAAAAAAATATAGTAAAAGATTCTTTAAATTTTTTGCTCCCGAAAAACTTAAAACGTAAAATGAAAAGCGTTCGATGTTGCGCAGGGTGAGGAAATTTTGTAAGATTTTTTGTTCTTGTCACGATGCAGAAACTTTTTGTATCATTCCCATTTTCCCTAGTCATACGACTGGTACTTTTAGGACAATTTGTACAATATTTCCCGCCAAGAGGTAAATTGGTTCAAGGCATCAAAAATCAAATTGTTTCGTTTTTCACAAAATCGCTTCAACGCAAAATAAATGTTACTTATGTACATACATATATGAAATCGTTAAGCAACGAAAAATCAAATCGTCTGCGCTATTTTGGTTTAAATTTCTCTCCTTTTATCTAATAAATTATTTCGTCCTTGAAATTCATTTTCGGAAGCTCTTCAAAACGGCGCACTTGGAAAATGGATGCAAATGTTTTATTGCTTCCAGCAAGTTTACATTTTTCTGCTGGGTATTGTTAGATTTGCCTTAAATATAACAATACCCAATAGTAGCAGTACCCCATGTAACAATAGCGTATGAGTATTCGTTGCTTTGGCTAATGAAGACGCTTTTTTTTACGAAAACAAGGAAGAGCCATTTTGAGACATTCTCGACGATTAAACGCTCAGCCAGAAAGTGGTGTTTAATGCAATTAAATTCTCTAGAATTTCAATGGCTTCAATATTTTATTTGAAATAATTCAGGCGTTAACAAGGCTCTTACCCTATTGTCATACATACTCTGAAACAAGCCTGTTAGTAAAAATTTCTTTTGTTTATAATTTAAATACTCGTATTTATGTTGTCATTTGATTTTCGAAATCATTAATCAATTATACATTGTTATGGTTCATTAAAGCAATTTATCTTCAATTCTCATGTGTCATTTAGCGGCATTGATGGAAGGTGTCCCGTAGGTAAAACATAAAACAAACTGAAATTTAATTTGTTTAAGTACATGATTTATATTGTTTGGATAATTAACTGCCGCCAATCATGCATGACAATACACCTGACATTTTTGTTAATGCAGTTTTTGTTGCTTTGGTCTTGTGTTTTCACCTGTTTGATTTAAATGACAAACAATGTAAATTAAATTACATTCTACATCTACATATATGATGCTAAACAAAATTTATTAAAAGCGTTTGGATAAATTTCCGAACAATTATTTTATATAATTGTGTGTCATTTGATAACTGCGAAAATGCTATGTATGTATGTATTTAGTTAGAATGTATGACGAAATACACAAAGATACTTATTAAACGAATATCAAGTCAAGCAAGAAAAAAAAAATTTCCTAAAATTATTTACCACTTAATTTAATTAATTTTTCCTTTATTGCAGATGTTTAAATTTTGACGTTAAACTTAAACCATATTAAGCTTCAGCCAAACACCTAACGAACACCAGAAAACAACAGTATTAACTTAAATCGAAAATATTTTCTATTCAAAAGAATCCTTTCAAAATGTCGAACTGTTTGGAATTATTTTTATTAACATTTATGTTATTGCAAGGTAAGTCCTTTCCTTTTTTGTTATTTGTTACTTAAAAACGTATGTAAATATTTTTATAGAATAATAATATTAATATTTTTGAGAAATATTTGTGTCTGTAAGTATTGTGGCTAAATTGTTATCACTTAATTGATAAATTTCGTTGCTCTTTAATTGTAATTATTGCCGCTGTTAAATTTTTTAAATATGAAATTGACTTTCAATGAATTTACCGACCCTTATGTCACTAAGGTGCTTTATACTTCCCTTGTAAGATCAGTGCTTGAATATGGATCTATAGTTTGGGACCCAACTTATCAAGTTCACATTCAAAACATTGAATCAGTGCAGAAACAATTTTTGTTATTTTGTTTGCGTGGTCTTCGATGGGATCCGATGAATCTTCCATCATACAAAAGTCGACTTGCCCTAATAAAGCTGCCAACTCTTAAAAGTAGAAGGATTGAAGGATGAACAAAAGTTACATTTGTTCTAAACCTGATTAATGGAAATATCAATTGTGAGTTTTTAGTAAATAATATATCTTTTAATGTACCGTCTCGTCCTACACGTTACTTTATTCCTTTGTTTACCAAAGTATTTACTTCTAATTATGCTAACTCAGATCCATTTTTAAAACTTTGCACAGAATTTAACAAATATTATCATTATGTTGATTTTTCATTAAATGTCGGAACTGTAAAATGTAAAGTAATTTATTTTCTGAATAACTAATTAAATTTGTTTATCTTTGTATTAAATAGTCTGTAAGGATCATGTATCTATAGACTCGAATAAATAAATAAAAAAAATGAAAACCGGAACATTTTGATGGTTTTAATAAAAAGGCACGCAAAAATTAGTGGTGTAAAAGTATGGAGTACCGAATGCTCAATACCGTACATAGTTCCTCGTACTTAATACCCAAAACTATCTACTAAATAATTTCAGAGATGCATTTCCATCTAGAAATACAAAAATTTAGCTTGCAAATGTTTTACATTTATGCAATTCGGTTTTGAAGACAGTGAAGCGCAATTGATTTAATCGTTTGCAACAACTAATAAGCCTGACCGTTTAGTTAGATATTTCAAATGGATTATTAAATTTGCTAGTCCTTGAATTATTACGGAGTACGTTTAATAATAAAATTGAATTTTAACCTTTTAAATATTTTTATTTTTAATCAAAAAGAAAGTTCAAAAGTATTAAATAGTATTGAGTACTCGCAATTGAAAAATTATTAAGTAGTCAAAGGCACAAAGATATTTCATGTTGAACGTCCCGTTATTATTGGGCTATACAGGCATTCATTATTTTTGAGCCCTTAGCGCCAAATTATCGTAACCAACATAAAAAATTATTTAAATTTAAATATAGTTTAAAAAATTAGCATAATGTACTTAGAGGTCCTACTTTTGCTGTCGCAATGGAAAAACTCCTACTCGCTTTACATTAACGGGTACTGTGTAAATTCATCGTTTTTAAAAAATGCAATTTTCTAAAATATTAAAAGGAATTGTTCTGGCTCAAGTTCAAATCTGAGTTAACGCATTTTTTTAATTTTTTGAAATTTTTAATAAATTCATTATTTTTTATTATAATTTGGAACAATTTATTATAATAAAATTATAATAAATAATTATTTATCAGATTAGCAGAACGGATCAGTAATGATTTCGACCATCTCATTAGCGTTCTTCCAAATTAGAGTTTCCAATTTCCAAGTAGCTATTTTAAAAGGTAAGTTGTCAGAAATAGTAAAGCAAATATTTAAAAAATTGGCGGAAATTCTTTTTGAAGAGATATTGTTGAAACGGATAAATAAAGAAACTCTAAAAGAAAAAATGTAATAAAAATATTTTATTATCAAATTTAATTTATTTTGATTTTAGATTATATTGAATTAATTATACTCAAATTAGCTTTTTAAAAAAACGAAATATCCTTTTTTCTCTCCTCAGGCGGACATAAAAAGTTAAAAAAATGTTTCCTTTGAAATGATGTTTTGAAACAAAATTAATTAGCAGTTTCTTAAGAAAAGCAAACAGAAACAGAAAAATTTTTACAAAAAAAATAGTTTTTTAGTTATTACTAGCCAATTTTTTTTGGGAAAAGTCCATGCATGTAGTTATGTAGTGAAATTTGTATCTTTCAAATATCCGTTGCGGGTTTACATGGTGTCATGAGTTCATATCGGTCGATTGGCAACAAAATAAAGTTTTTGTAACTTTTTCATGCCTCAACAATGTCGTTATCGCTTATGTTAGATCATTCTATGCTGCCTAAAAATTATAAGCTCTTGCTGTTACTTCAAATGATAAATCTTTTGAAGACTATTGAATAAAATATTTTTTATAAGCAACTTAGTCGTTTTTTTTTTATAAACAACAAGTCTCGCAAACAGAAAATATGTTTATAGAAAGAAATTTTATAAAATAGAAACGTTTTTTACTAAAATAATAACCTCTGAAAAATATTAAAAAAAAACTAGTATAAAACAGAGCCACTCTTAACTAGAGAAGGTTGTCTCAAACAGAGATTGTCTACTTAAGAATTTTTTTATTAAAAATATTGTGGAACAAAATAACTTTTCATATAATTTTGCAAAACCTAAGAATTTTCGTGTAAAAAGTATTATCTGAAACATATAAACATTTCTGAACAAGTAAGTTGAAATCGAGACACTTTTTGGAAAAAAATGCCTCGAAAAGTGCATATTTTCTTAGCTTTTTTTTTTTTAAGAGAAGTAACACTCAGGCAATTAGTATGCCTACCAACCCGTAGGTGTGTGACCTTCTTTGGGAAAGGGATAGTGAGAGAGGACAGATGGTGAAAGAGGGAGAGCTTAATTTTTACAACTCTGATATTGCGCGTTGTGTTAGTTTTTGGATCAGTGTTGCAGCGCCTCTGATGTCAAGTAGGCGCATTAAATGTGTTTTAAGCTGTTGTATGTAATCTTGAATGCATCTTTTGAAATAGAGCAACTTTTTCTAAAAAACTAAAATTTGGAGGAAGATAAATTTTTTAAAAAGGAATTGTTTGGATCACGTTCAAATGCGAATTTACACATTTCTTTTTGCCTTTTCTTTTGGGCTTGAACGAAACAATTCCTTTCAATTAATACAAATACAAATATAAGTTCAACTAATTACTTACAAACCTTAATTATTAATAATGATGGCACGCGTAAAAAATTAAAATCTGTACGGTGTCAAAGTTGGTTGAATCCTAAGGAATTAGACTACAAGTAAACATTAATGAAAAAATGACTTAATTTCAGCTGCTAATGGTGCTGAGCGTATGGAATATATGAAATAATTAATCATCAGAAATGGGATTTCATACTAACGGAAATTGATTTAACGCGTAAAAAATGAATAAGTAGGACTTTTCGTATTCTAATTTGTTAAATTATACAGGTATATAGTGGTAAAAACGAACAAAGAACGTTGATGAGGTGGTGTAGTGACCTCTAAATCAGTACTGATTCGTTCTGCTAGTGTGATGAATAATAACTTGTTCCAAATAGTACTCTCTTAACAATAAATAATGAACTTACCAACAAAAAAATTCTAAAAATTAAAAAAAGAAATGCGTTAACTCAGATTTGAACTTGAGACAAACAATTCCTAATATCTACAAATACAAGTTCAACACATATTACTTACAAAAATTAATTATTTTTCTAAACTTTTCATAAAGACTATTTGAATTAAACATTGTAAAATGGAATGCTTGTTGTTAAACGTTAAACAGTTGACTAACCTTTTGTTTATAAAAAAGGTATAAATAATCACCATTTTAAAAGTTGTGTGAAAGAAATACCGTTGGTGTTTTTGGAAAAGAAAGATATCCCAAATAATAGTTTAAAGACTATAATAGAGCATTTTTTATGTAGTATATTTTAAACTTATCTTAAAATATATTTTTTATAAACGGTAAATATGTTTACTTCTACGATTTCTTGAATTATTTGCTCATTTTTATGCATTTCTAAATTTACATAATAATTTTTTTGTTACATAATTATTTTCTTTATGAAATACCGGTAGTCATAAATATTTTGCTATCGTTGCATTATTATTATTTAGATTTGAAATTGTTTATTTATTATTGAGCAAACCGGGGAACAGAGTAAAGAATAGCGAACGCAAATGAATATTTATATTCAGCAATTATAACGTCAACGTATATGGATGGATGCATGCAGCATCCAGTTGATGGGGCGCTGTTTCGAGTCTGGACGCTTTATGAATGTGTATTTCATTTTGGAACAAATCAACATGCGTAATATAATCATGATTATTTTTTATTATATCATTTCTGTTGGTTTTTGATTATAAATTATCTTCTGTTTTAAAAATGGAAAATTATTTTGCATTCGTATCTTTATACCAGCTCGTACATTCTGAAATATGTACTAATACAATGCACACACAAATAGATTGCACATAAGTACGTTGGTTGCTTCATGCATTTGTGTTAACTTGCCTCTGTACGATAAAGTGCCACGTAAATTTTAAATTTATTAGATTCAACCATAACTGTGCGGTTTGGCTTAAAAACGCCAGCTAATATTTCTTTCATTTTGCTGTTTTTTTAGTTTTTCACGTTTGTATTTGCTTTTCGGTAAAATATTAGTTTTTGTCTCGTTTCCATTCGATTATTTGTTTGTTTGTTATTCTCGCTCGTTTATTTGTCATTGTATCGGTTGTATTGTAGTCATAACATGATGATTGCATTTGTTTAAGGCTGGTTTAGCTGCAATGCTCTTGTGTATATTAATTGTTTTTAAAACAATAAACATTTGTGTGCAAACAAAATTAAAAAAATAAATTGATTTGTTTATTTTGCTTTATTCGTTTTTTGTTTCTTTCTCTAAATAATTATTTAAATGAAAAGCTAGATATTTTAGCAAATTAATTCAGTTGAAGCTATTGAAATGTTTAGTTATTAAAAATGTTTAAATAATACAATATTATTTCTTAAAATGCATTTATTGAAGCAATTAAAGTGTTGCTGTAAATTAGGGCAACACAGTTACAATACAATTTAATTATATAAAGGCCATAGGCACCGCGACACAAAGGATATTTTATGCAGCCCATGTGTTCACTAAGGCCAGGAAGAAAGCCAATTACCCTACATTGTGAGATATTGTATATTTCAACTGGAGCCATAAAGATACCTTCAAGGAACTTAATTCCTCGCGCCGCCACCGCCCGACATTCACAGAGAATGTGCTCCAGCGTTTATTCTTGCATTTCGCTGAGTCTGCAGAATTCCCAATGATAAACTGGTGTCGTCTGAGACCGCAGTGTCCGGTAAACCATCCCGTTAATAATCTAGGTTCATTTCTGTCCATTAGCAGTAATTTTTGGGATTTGTTTTGCCAAAGAAGTGTTTCGGTACTACGAGTATAAACTTACGTTGGGCTCCTCTATTAGTTAGACAGTCAGCCCGTTCGTTTCTAGCATGGCCTCTGTGGGCAGGCACCCAGCATAACGTAAATTTATTTTGAGCGACAATTTCATTTAGACATGTAACACAGTCCATGACAACACCCGACCTGATCATAAGAGATTATTGCCTTGAGCGCTGCCTGAATATCTGACATCAAGTAGATACGAATATCCTTACATTTTCTCCTCAAGCATTCTCTAGCACAAATCAAAATGGCATAGACTTACGCCTGGAAGATCGTAGGGAAGTTAGAGCCACCTATGCCTGCCCCGTATTACAATTTTCCTGTTTGGAGCCGTGAATGAACCAGAGCTGGTCGGCATCTTCGTGCAATTGTTTGTCATTTAACCATTGGCTCTATTCAGTGATTGCGTCTTGGTATAGAAAAATTCTTAATAAAAAAGTAATGTGAGAGTTCAAGTATTGAACTATTATCAATTATAAAACTAATATATATAATATAAATTATTAGTAACGAAGGCTACACATCGCTTTCAGGTTTACTTTGTCATAGTTGGTTGAATACTAACTAACCCCCATAATCATAAAATTTAAAATGATTTTGAAATGAATTTTATTTAAAAATTTTCAAACAAATGTTTCATAAAATAGATTTCAAATACATCTTATTTTTTTAAGAATATAAACCTAAGTATACAAATTTAACTACAAAAGACAAAATCCATATAGAGATAAATCAAAAAAGAGATTGATCGCTGCAGCCGAAGGCTCTAGAAAAACTAAAGAGAATAGTAATACATAAAATAAGTAATCTAATACATAATGATTAAAATGGTAATTAAGACAATTGTTCTGCTTGTATACCGATTTGTTAAATAGTTCGCATATTTGATAAAGCATCGTACTAATATCCTTCGTGACAAAATGTAAAAATGAACACAGAACGCTAGAGAAATGTTGAAGCGACCACAAAATAAATACTTATTCGTTCTAATGTTTAAATGTTCAACATTACTTTTCTATAAATAATAATTTGAATTTATAAAAAATTCTTAATAAAAAGGTAATTTTTAAATACAATTATTGAACTCAAGCAAAAAAAGACTCAAAAAAATTGTTCTTCAACAAGAAATTTTTATTCCTCTACAGGAAAGTTGTATTAAACAGTATAGAATTTTGCTAGGGAAATTCGTCTGTAATGACAATTATTTTTCTGCAGAAAATGCGGTACTCCAAAAAAAACTGGTGAAAGAGATGTGTGTATGGTGTACTGTTTAGATTTTTTTTGTAACTGCTATTATAGGTGTGAGGAAATGATATCGGGTTTTCCAATAAGTACTTGACAACTTTGTTTTTAAATAAAACGCAAATATTTTGAGATATTTCCAAAACTTTATGATCGACTAGAAATACAATCGAAACATTAATGAATTGAACTCGACTTCGTTCATATGCCCACCGCAGGCACGTCGGCAGCGGTTGATTCGATGGACCCAATTTTCGATGACTCGGTCACACATTTCGCCCGTAACGACCGCTATTTCGCGTTGAATGTTGTCTCCGAGTTCTTCTAACGTCGTCGGCTTGTTGACATAGACCAATAATTTGACGTCGGCCCAGAGAAAAAAGCCAAGAGGCGTTAAATCGCACGAACGAGGTGGCCAATTGACTGACCTTGAGGTAACACGCTCACCAAACTTACTCTTCAATAAATCGATTGTAACGTGTGCTGTGTGGTTTGTGGCACCGTCCTGTTGAAACCACATGACGTCCAAGTCCATGTTTTCCAATTCGGGCCAAAAACAATCGGTAATCATGGCGCGTTTGTGATGTCCATTCACGGTAACGTGACGATCGTTATTGTCGACGAAAAAATATGGCTCAATGACGGCGCCAGCATGCAAACTGCACCAAAGGTTATTTTTTTGTAGATGAAGTGGTGATTCATTTAGCACATGTGAATTTTCAACAGACCAATAACGCATATTGTGCTTATTGACGAATCCACGAGCTTCGTTACTGAAAATTATTTTGCGATGAAATTAATCATCTTGGCACACCTTTTCCAGAGCCCAATCGAAGAACGTACGTTGCGTTAAATAGTCCATCGGCTTCAATTCTTGAGTCAGCCAAGATCTTTACGCAAAATTCGCCATAAAGTGGTCTAGGTGATGCCCAGTTCTTGAGAACGCTGCGGAATCGACTTATTTGCATTGTTTGCTATGCGATATTTTCGTGATCAACCCGTTGTCTCACTAGCACGGCAGCATCACACAATGTACATATTCATTCTCAAATTGTTCCACTAAACTTGTTATTGCTTGTCTACTAGAGCGAGAATAACGACCGAAAATTGGAGATAACGCTCTTAAATTTGCGGTCACCGACTCGGAATTTCGGTAGCACATTTTTATAATTTGCATACGTTATTCTTTCGTGTACTTTATCATGATAAAAAAGTTGAGTTTACTGAAAAAGAGGAATGTAACAATTAGATGATTATTAAAATAGTACGTTTACAAATTAAATTCAATGTTGTCAAGTACCTATTGGAAAACCCTTTAGATGAATGCTGCTCTAGCGTTCATTCGGATGGTAACTGTTTGGAAAGCTTAAATTAATTTTAAGAAATATATTGTTTTTATTATCTTTTCCAGCCCAGTTTCACAAATTAATTATTTCCATTTCATATTTTGGGATAGCAATTTCATTTTTAATAGTTTTCTTGTGTTATACTGAAGAGCTGTAAGTTTCCTTTTTGTACTTCTTTAACTTATCAAATATATTTAAGAAATTCATATTAAAAGTAATCGATCTTGTTATTCTAATCAAACATTGTTCATTAAGTTATATTAAATTGTGGTCTGTCCATCCATTTATTTTTTTTATAATATTTTCTAAGGACTCAAGATAAGCTATGGAATTTCTTTGTTGATATATTGACCTGATCTGCCAATGGTAACCATTGTAATGATACAACCCATAGTGATTCGTTATTGACCTAAATTATAAGAGGTATATTTTTCAAACTGTTTGTTTTATTAATTTAATCAAACTTACGGAGCATATTAAATTTTACAACTTTTCTAATCTTTCGTTATATGGGAATAAATTTACACGGAAACGGAAGAAGTAATTTTTTCATTTAAAAATTATTTTTTGTGGATGCAGCTTTTAAAACATAAAATGGTGAAATTTTAATTTTTTAATACGTTTGAGTACTTTTAAAAAAATATTCTAAATAATTTGATTGTTCTACATAATGAATTCACAAATTCAAGTCTCCAACTCAAGCGTGATTGACAACTTTTAACTAAATTCATGAATTATATTTAATGTTATTTTGTATTTCTCATTTTTGAAGAAAGCAAAAGAAAATTTTTATTTATACATTTTATAGCACTCTATAAAAATAATCTATAATCTTCTGACGGCACCATACCGTTCACAACCAGATGTCTGTCTACTTTATTCGCTAAAAAATAAAACTAATATTATTTTTATTGAAAACAAAAGGGAAACAATTTCAAACTTAAAGTTCCGTTTCGAAAAAATAAGATGAGAATGTAAAAGAAAATAAAAATCAATTTCAAAACATGTTGTTGGAAGCACAAGAATATTAAGATTTTTTCGTTACTACTTACTGTTTTCCCAGTAAAATTCTATTTACTATTTGATAAATTTTTTTCTAGTTCAGCCAACAGCTCATTTAATATGCAAGGTGTAAATTGTATTTTGTTTTTATTTTTGCCTTCCTTCCTGACTGTTTGTGCTGAGAATACGTACAGAGTTTAGTGGTTTTGCACTATGGTCTGTGATGCTGGCGAAGCTTACTAATGTTATTTTCTTTCTTAATACAATTTTAGTTTTTTTTTCTTTATATTTTGAATAATAAAGTGTGTGCATGATTTGTACGTACCGTTTGTCTGCTATTGTTTGTTGACTTTTTATTGTAATTTTTTTTCTTTTTTTGCTTCTCCGCCCATAAATCCCCTACCAGTTGTTGTCATAAAAGATGACTATATGAGCAGCATGTAGAAGCTATTTTTTTATGTTAAGCAATATATGAAAGTAAATACAGCAGTAAAAAAATTGGTTTTCTGCTTGTGATTTATTGGCGTAAAAGCAGTAAAAATGAAAATATTTACCAAGCCTAGACCGTTCGGTAAATTTTTGAGGCAGAACGTTGGGGCTTCAGATACACGCACATACAACATACATAAATTTGCTTAGATATTCGTAGTTGAAATACATTTCATAAAAGTTAAACATATTCATGAGTTTTTATAAATTGTTTAGAATTGAAGTGAAGAAATGCCAACGTTTTATGTTTTTTATGTTTATTCTTTTTTCAACGGCATATTCAGCACAGCAGGAATATTGCGCCGTGTATAATAACTTTTTTTTACGGTATTGCTAAGGATGGGAATTTGTGTTTTGGGCTTCAATTTAGTTTCTTTACTCCAAAAGTTTTTACAAGACCTTAATAAATATAGGGAAAATAAAAATATAGAGAAAAGAAAAATCCTTAAGAAATCTTAACTCCAAAAACCCAAAAATAAGCTAGAAAAACTGTGCAGAGAAAAATCATGTACAATAGGAATATATCTTTTCGCAGCAAAGCTTTCCTAAAAAAGATGGTAAAAATGTTTCTACCGAGTACCGGACTAAATTTTCTATTCGCGTTTTTAATAAAATTATGATCAGGATAAGAACAGATTTTTTTAATGTTAATCATCGTGATTTTCGTAATCGTTTTTATGTTTTATTTTTTTAAACATGTTCCATATGCCAGTGTTGCATACGTAATAACAAGCAAAGCATACCATTAATTTTATGGTTCACCAGTCTATGGAATTTCTTTTTTTATTATTACTAAGATTACACAGAAAGCATGTGAGGAAAGAAAAAATATATATTCCGAAAAAGATCTAATAAGATATTATAATTTAAAATATGACTTTATTAAATAAAACAAACAAACGAACGTGAAACAAACAAACATATAATTTTATTACAATAACGTTACCCGGCAAGAGGAGTTGTTTGGCGATTAAGGGGAATAATAAATTCATGCAAAATATCTAAACCTAAATCGAAAAACAATGTTGACAGTTAAATACCAATAAATAAGATTTTCAGTTTATATTTGACTGAAATACTTGTTCTTTGAAATACTTGATTCCTAAAAGGAAACATGGAGATTTCTTCGCATGTGGAAATCAAAAAATATTATCGTTAGACTTCTTTACTGAAAAATAATGCGACAAAAAACCGCCTGCTGTTTGAAGGAATAAATTTTACAAAAACTTATAATGACGGCTCTTTGAACTTTTTGGCAGGAGTAACTCAAATTTGGGATAATTTAAAATGCGCAGTTATGGAAACACATTATGTCTATAAAGTGAATATATAAAAAAATTATGATCAAAAAAACATTTTTATTTTAGTTGCTCTTGACAGCTAAATAAATCGATTACAAAAATATAATTAAATCTTTAAATGTTCTTAATAAAATGTTTTTATCAGACAAGTTTTTTCTTTGCTTTCGGCACTTCTAAGAATATTTTTCCTAATTGTGATTATAATATAATTATTTTTTCTTCTTATTGAACGATTTCCATAAGTTTGAATTCATTTTCATCTTTTCTTTTTTTTCATCACATTTTGTTGATCAACATTAATACGCGTAAAAGAAATTATTTGTATTTCAAATCTACTTCAGAACTTCAAGTCTTCACTAATTTTTTTTGTTACGACAATAAGTGAATAAAAATATTTTTAATAGTTAGATATTGTTTGGATCATGTTCACATCTGACTTTATTTTTTTTTTTTAATTTAGAAAATTTCTTAATAACTTCAAGTTTTTTTTATTAAGAAAGTAATATTGAACTTGAGCCCTACAATACCATTCAACTTACAGCAAAAACATTTGAAAAGCATTAATATTAATATTATAAATAAATTACAATTGTAATAACAAAATAGACTCCCAGGCTAGGAGTATGTGTGTGTGCCAAAACATGTTCTCTAATACTGCTACATCATCACTCTATTGACTTTATTAACACCTATTTATGATACTTGAGTAGGAAAATGAAAAATAAAACGCCTGCAATTTTCAATAATTTTCTATGCAATAACAATAAATCATGAAACCAATCTATTGCAAATATTTACCACACACAATCACGCTCACTTGTAGACTCTGTAATACCGGCAGAGCATCATAATTCATATTCAAATAGTACTGCGTAGCAATTCCTTCTTTCGTTCATACCTCCCAAATGGCAATAAATATTAATATAGTTCAACCCTTAGTTCGGGTTTTAAGTTAAATACTGCAGTTGTGATTGGTGCTTAAAGGAATTAAATAATTTCTATGTACAATAATAATAATAATATACACTAATAAAAATATTTTAAAAATCTATTTAGCATGTAATAAGGACCTGTTTCTTTAAGTGTCATCAAAAATTTTATTACAATATTTATATTGAAAACCAAAAACATATTAGAGTTTTTAATATAAATTTTATAACTAAATTATCTTTCGCATTTAGAATAAAATGTCTTAAGTTTGACTGAATGCTCCTTTCAACTCTTTTAAAGCTCTGCCGAAATTTTAAGTGTGAGTTAAGCATAGACTTCTACAATAGAAAACAGCAGGGTCACAACTTAAAATCTATATAAAACTTTACAGAACTTTTATTAACATTCAGGGCAAAAACAAAACTACAACGCAACTGCACAAATGAAAATAAAAATTCGAAAAAAGAGATAAATAAATATAAATCTCAGCTGGATGAATACCAAGTGCTTACCAACCCACAATCTCACCAAGCACATAAAGTGGGTGGCAAGAACAAAATGTTCTCCCCCTTTTTTCAATAAAGTACAAGAAAAGTATTTGACTGTATTTAACAATGATCTTATGACACTATTCAAATCATAAACAGACACTTGCAGTTAATCATAGAATTTATTGGTTTGGAAATATTAAAAAAAAGAAGAAAATAAATAGTGCGCAAAATAAAAGAAGTAGTGTTAGAAGGAAAAGTTCTAAAGAAATTCATGCAGCAAGAAAAAATACGGGTATTGGGCTTCGAAAAGCGAAACTATTTTTCAATTTTACAAATTAAATCTCATGTTAATTTGAATTTCAAAATTCTCTTAAAGCGTTTAAAACAGACGCTGTTAGAAGTCAAACTAGCTTTGAATTTTTGTTCGTAAGCCTTAAATGAAGCAGAAAAGAAAATGCATAAAATGTTACAAATTTGTTATTAAGATATTCTGACAAGTAAAAGTTGCAAATGAAGTTCACACTAACATTTATCCTCTTAGACTATTTTATGATAAGAAACACAAAAACTTTAAAACACTTTAACAAAAACTTGTGTTCCATTCAAGCTCTACTTATAAGTCATTTAAAGGATAACGTTTAATTTTTATTACCTGATAAAATATTGAATTATATTATTGATGTTTTTTTGCTAAGAAGTCTTAAGTTTTATTCTTTTCAATTTGTACTTGTCCTTGAAAAAATAATTCAAACTATAACAATCCCAAGCAGTAAGCGCATTAAGTAGACAAGTGCAGCATATTCTACGCAGGACTATGAAAGACATCGTAATATATTAAATAATATTAAAACAAAAATAGGCACTCTCATTTTTTTGTAGCTATTTTTGTTTCTATCATTCTTTGTGATATTTTTTTGTATATATAATTAATTATAGCCCTTCCGATCAACTTCTTTACATTTTTTCTTAAAAAAAATAGTAAATACGAGTAGATTAAATGAAAACTATTAAAACGTCTTTTTGTTTTAAAATACGTGTAATTACACTTTAAGTTCCTAATAAACAATATCATTAAATCCTGTAAAATTTCATTTATTTTTCTCTATTTAACATTTTTTTGTCTACTGATATTTGCTTTTTTGTGTAAAATTTTTAAAAACTTTCTGTTGGCAAAGTACCACAAGAGTTTGTTTGAATGAAGCCAGAAAAAAAACTATAAGAAAATTACTTTCTTTGTTGTTAGTTTCACTAGAAAAATAAAAATAAAGGAACTGAAATCATAGTAAAAGAAAGCACAAATAAAAATCTTCGCTTTTCTTGCATTTATTTTTGTTTTCAACACAACTTTCTTCATGTTTATGACTTTTCTTGGAGAAAAATGTTAAGGAAAAAGTCATTATGAGAAAAAAATTAAAAGAAAATAGTTCTTTTTTCATGCTGCTTGGGCTATTGAAAAAAATAGAAGTGGAAATTATAAAAAGAAGAAAGTTCTAGGTATAAACAAAGACAACCGAAAATGACAAAAAAGTAAGTTTTTAAGTATAGAGGATGAGCTTGATAAAAAGTAGGGATGGGCAACGATAACTTGATTGGCGATTATCACTTGTGATGCTGCGCGATCGTGGGTAGATTTTATTAAAATATTTTTTCATACTTACAATGGTTTTGCTGGGTAAAGATTTGCTATCTAGTTGGCCTTCGGTCGGACTTAATTACTATTTTCTTTGAGTATGTCGAGTAAAGATTTTATGGCTAACTACAAGTACCCGTAGTTATCCCTTTTCGACAAATATTTTTTTTGCGTTAAGCTGGATTCACGCATAAAATTTTTGTCCGAAAATTTTTTTTCATATGACGTCTCTCTTCTTCAAACTGAATATGAAAAAAATTTGTTCGGACAAAAATTTAATGGGTGAATCCAGCTTTAAAGACAAAACATCGTTCTAGACCGAAGCCACTATTTGAGATATCAGAAGGCCGGGTATGGACGAATTTATTTTACAACGAAGCCGCAATTTGTCATGCCTTGAAACAAAAACAAAATTTGGAAAAATTTGTCTTCTGCTAAATTCTCCAAAATTTTAGAGGCTATATTTCATTAATGCTTAGAAAAATCTTCAACTATTTTAGGCTTGCTTACATTTCCTAAAATAAATTGAAGTTGTTTTGCATAACGCTCAATGATTTGTAGACTCATTTCGCAGCAGCAATCTTTTGACCAATATGCGCTCAAGGTTTTTAATTAGAACAAGTAATCACGCATTTTATACACACATCATTCTCTTAGATCACAAGATCGTGAAATTAAAGTCCATTTCTGTTAAGAAAAATTTAAGCAACACAAGAGCAAAACATTTTGAGATTTTCAATCTTTATTTAGTTTCCACCTTCGTACTGCACAAAGATGTTTTCATTTTCAAAAGTCGTTCTTTCATGTTGTATGTGCAGACGTGTGTACATCCTTGTAAATAACAACTGCATAGAAATTAAATAAAAGGTTCTTATATTGTTTACATACATTTCGGATTTTCATTTTGTTTTATTTGAAAAGTTTCAATTTATCTCAAAATACATTAAAAATTTCTGATACTTTTATTGTATTAGTTTCAAATCTGTTTTTGTTTTTTTTTTCTTAAATAAAAATACGTTTTTTCTCGTCTTTATTTATTCGTTTCTTTATGCTGTTTTGTTATTTGACTAATAAATCTTATTGCTCCAAAAATAAAAAAAAATGAAAAAGAAAATTAAATTTCATATTTGTTGTCACTTAAACAGTTAAATACATCTGCTGCGTCTTCTACTGACAATTTGTACAAATTCATAATGCTTCCAAGTCGATTTGATAAAAAAAACTCTTTGGAGTTAACCAAAAAAATATCTATATAATCATGAAATTTATTAAAAAGAAATATTTAATATTTAAAGTCTTTCATGCAGATGTTGCAACACAAATAAATGGCGCTTGTTTGTAGAAATATTAATTTAAAAATCATTAAAATTTGTAGTAAAAAAAATTGTGTTATAAATTACAAAATTCAGTAAACAGAAATATTTTAAATCAATTTTTTTGTTAATAACAACCAGGTGAAAGAGCAATAATGTTCTGCTTTAAAATTTATTGCCCACAGAATTGTTAATGTGCGAAAATGTTAAGTTCTGTTGTATTGAACATATCACTTTTCTCTCAAAATATTCCACTATTAGGGAAGGCATACCAACCGTAATACTATAAATATATAAGCATTAAACCAGAGAAATATAATTTGCATTAAACAATTCTAATTGTTTATGACATAAGATTCCCACCTGTTTTTTTTTTCTTTTTGAAAATATAATAATATTAAAACTTTTTAATTCTTTTCATGGTTCTAATATTTTTATCATACCGGCCTTTTTTTTGGTAAAACTCTCAGCAAGGGTCTATCAGCGATTGTGAGACGGTAATGGCCTTGACGTACCCATCCTACATATATATGGTAAAAATACATGTGATCCGAATAAAAACGACTTCAAAGCAATTTTGGATTTTTGACATCACAAAGCGTATTAAAAAATACAAAATTTTCATCATCATTTGAGCTTTCAACAAATCGTAGTCATTTCGCGACATGTCACCCCGTTCTGCCGAACAAATTGCGAAAATAAAATATTTTATTTTCTTAATGTGTATTGTAGAAAGATTATCAATAGTAACTTTAATTAAACTAGCACATTAAGGATAGATCTTGGACCTGTCAACGAGTAACTTAATTGTGCCAATAGGCGTCCCACAATGACAGCGATATGTAAATATGACAGTTTTCTTTCATGTAGAGTTCCACAATTAAAACCAGATGCTACCACCGGTAAATTCACTTATTCAGTGACGTGTTGTCTTCCCTCTAGGGAAAAAAATTAAAAAATTATCAGAATGCAAAATATGTACATATATCACCTTTAATGGAAACGCTTAGCTTATCTTCCCCCTTCCTTTTTAACGCCTTATTGCTGTTCACTAGTTAATGCGTATTTCTTTTTGCGCATTTCTTCTTGTTTCATGCTATTTTGTTTTGCTTCTTGCAGAGTCTATAATAAGCTTTAATTTAACCAACTAATTGATTTATAGTGCACTATAAAATGTGTCGTTTGTTCTGCATGTAATGCATCATATAAAAACAGAAATGTGTGAAAATATAAAATAAAAAAATACGCACACAAAGTCATAAACTCATAAAATTACAAATAAATTAAAAACAGGCAAGTCAACAAACAATACCAGGGAGCATAAGGCAGACGACGTTTAAGTAAAAAAAAAAATACTATAAAAATTTAAATGAAATTAAAAAAAGAAGCAACGCATACACCAAGTGGTAATTAAAACCATATGCTTTGTAGCAAAAAAAAAAGAAGTTTTAATTCGAAATTTAAGGCATAAAAATTTAATAAAATGCATCCTGAAAAGGCAAGGCGTTATATTATGTTGAAAAAGAAATCAATAAAGTTAAAAATACATTCTAAATTCTACAAAAAAGGGCACATAAATTTAAACTTGACCCGGGAAAAATAAAAACAAACTCAAAGTCATGCCATTTTTCTATGTATAAACTGCAGGATATAAGATATACATATTAGAGCTGTGCCAAATCGTTCATTTCATTTATCGGTCATTTTCGTTCAATTACCAAAAATTAATCCGTTCGTTCAATCGTTCAATTTTAACGACAGTACGGCAACAATTAAATTTTTTTAATTCAATCTTTTCTTAAGAAAATCCCTTGTAAGTATATGAATAATGTAATTAAATTAAAGTATTTATTAAAAAAATGAATTCATTAATTAAAAAATCATAGTAAAGTTCATTTTAGAAACAATTTCTATAATATTAGCCATTTTATTTTAGCTTAATATATATCTACTATACTTTTTATGAGTTGATGCTAAAAAGCAATGTATTAATAATTTTTAAAATAACTCTAATCAATACTTCAAAACTCAAATGAAATAACAAAGAATACAATACAAAAAAGATCCATTAACGAAAGTAAATTTGACAGATTCAAAATCGAACGGCCTACAGTAAAATGACCGCATAACTTCGTTCAGTTGGGTGATTCATTCAATTTAATCCGCTCGCTCATGAGCTACACAGCTCAAATACAAACATTTGTCCTTAACAGAAAAGGAAGACTCAAATATATGTTGTTTTTGAAGTTGCTCAAAAAATTCTGTTATATTTTTAAACTATAAACTCAGAGTTAATTCGTCATATATAATCCAAATATAAGTCTTAATTTATACAAATCTTTTAAGGAAATGTAGTAGGAGAATTTTTATGATCACAATGTATTCAAAAGTGCTTTTAAATTGCTTAAAAGTTTAAATTTACCATTACCCCGGCCTAACCCCGCTTAACAATTTGTTTTCATCTCATGTGCCTTTTTCTTCCTTCTTTTGGTTTGATTAATACTTAAGTGTGTGAGTAAGTTTTTTTTTACTATAATTTAGTTGCATATTTATTTTTATAAATTCAAATAATTATGTAGCCAAAATTTAATTAACACGAACAAAAGTTGGGTGAATATCTCTTAATTTATTTTTAAGTCTAATATAATTTTATGTCACATTTATTGGATGGAAGAGAGAGAGAGAGGCAGAAATTAAAGCAAGCGATTTGATTTTTTGCTGTTTAATATCAATGATGCAATAAGACGAGGATATATGATACCTAGCGCAGTTTAATGCTAAAAATAAAGATAACTCCTAAAGGGGACAACATCTCTCTCGCCGCTGAAAACCGTTCGTTCCGAATACAAACAAATGAATAGTTTTCAATCGTAACTAAAATTATTTGAATGAGCAAATCGTGGAGAAGAGTAAAAAATAATTAATGAGATGACGCCATTGTCACATAAATATACATTTGAAATTGGTTTAAAACAAATAAGATTTATGACTCCTTTTTTTTAAAATTAAGAGAAAAGAAAAAACAATAGCTTATAAAATTCTTCAAAACTGCCCAAAAATAAAAAGCTTGGAATTTTTAATTCAAAAATGCACGAACAAATAAAATAATGTCACTTGAATAAAAACATGCTCCAAATAAACAAAGAAAGAGGAAACCAAAAATAATTGAATTTGTACAAGATTTGTTGAAAGTTTAATAAAAAGAACAAATAATATAGAGAAATCAGCAAATATGTTTTTAACATTTGTTTTCCCCCTTTTTTTAATGGTTGTTCGGTCATATTTCAACTAGTCACTTTCAATGGTCGTATTTTTATATGTGTACTAAATATATTTTACTCACTCTCATTCAAAAAAATTTCATAGTCCTTTTTGTTTCCTTTTGCTTTCTTTGCTCGTATTTGCCCCATTACTATGATTTTTTTTATTATCTTTTTCTTAAAATGTTTAACTAAACTTTCAACATGTTTTATTGCACGCGTTTAACAATTTTTGGTTGACCATTTTAATTTTTTTCTCTCAATGTTATTTTTTTTGGTCTGTTATTTTATTATATTCCTTTGCAAACTTTTGGATGTGAGTTTGTTGTTTGGTTGGTGTATAAGCTTTTTGAATAATTTATCTTGCACAACGGTTACTCATTCATGTTTTCATTAGTTTTTAATTCTTGTTTTGTGTTTTTTTTTTCTTCTGTTGAACTTTTTCTATTTTTCGTTATTTATAAAGAATTTTATTGCAAAAATTTTCATTTTGTTTTTGTTGCTGTATATTGTGTATGTGTGTGAATAATGATTTTTAGCTTGAGTAAATATTTAAAAATCCCTTAAATTTATTTTGCCGTATTTTTTTACCCATAAATAATCCTTAAGTTTTATCGTTTTGGAAATGAAATGATTTTCATTTAAGGTTTGTAGCAATTTTTGACTTTTTCCTTTTGGTTTTATATTTACATTTTGCTTGTTAATTTTTTTCGATTTTTTTTGCTTTATTTTCTAGCCATTTGACTGTTAGTCAATATTTTTTCATTTACATTTTTTTGCAGAATTTTTGTGATTCGCTTCTATGCACTTAAATGCATTCATGAGTTTTATTTAAATTGCCTAAAAAGATTGGTGTTGGTTCTTCTCTTTTATGGGAATATTCAACTTTGTGTTCACATTCCGACTTGTTTAGACCCTGCTTGGAAAATATTTAAAAATAAGTTATTAAAACTCGCACTTATAAAAATTTTAAAACAATCTTAATTGTAACTGTTAGTTTGTTTTGTTTGATTTTCAACTCTCTAAGTATGTGTATTTCAATGTTTCCAACTATTTTACAAAATAACTATTTCTTTACAAAAACTGTAGCGCATTTTTTAGCAATAAGTAAAAGAATATCAGAATATTCGCTTAAAACACACATTTAAAATCGTATCGGTTCTAAAAGAAAATATGTGTTTGGCATTTCAAACTTTTTTGTTGTTTTTGTTGTAGAAATGGTTTTTACTGGCACTGCCACTCTTTTCTCAGCTTCACTATTTTTTAAAAAAAAAAGAAAACATTTTTCCAACAATCATAGTTATTTCGGTAAAAATGTTTTCCATTCTTGTTAGTTATTTGCTGATGTTGTAGCTATGATTTGAAACTTGTTGTTTGTATTTGTTTTTTCTAGTTCCAGCCATGATTGGCTTTCCATTACCACTTTCTTTTGGCTTTAAAATTTCTGCGGTTGAATTTAAATGTTATTTTTTATTCTACTCGGTTTCATTTTCCTTTGTGGGTGTTTAAAATATTTATTTATGGTACGAGTGCCATGACTTTAATGGTTTTTTATTGTACGAGTAGCTCTGCTTTTGTCAATAATTTTATTTGCTTTTTTTAGCAATATTTTACAAAATTTGTAGTCTGTTTTGTATGTTTTAGTATTATTTGTAAGCGATTTTAGAATTTATTTAATCATGTTCCGAGTGTAATCGCTTTAATACGATTTTTATGATAATTTATTATGTGGTTGTGGTGTTTGTTTTGTTTTAGGAGTTTTTTTTTTGGTATTTTTATTAGTTTTTGTTTTGTTTTTATTTTTTGTACGAGTAAGCAGTTTGTAAAACATAATAGATTTATGGCAATTGATTTGTTTGTTGATGAGAGAAATTGTGATAAATCTTAAGAGACAATTAATGGTTGATTTTTGGTGTTTTTTGGTAAAATACATATATATAAATTGTGACTTAATTACTAAAAACTATTTGACAGAAGCTTCTAAATTATATTTACTGTGTCATATTGAATGTTGTGTAAACGTCAGATGGCTAGCATAGTTTTGTAAATTAACTACTTTTCTAAAATTGATAGACCAATTTAACATATTTTATGAGCTAAGAAAGACTGCAAATTTGGCGCAAGAGCGTCTAAAAATCAAAATAAATTCTGTTATTACGGAAGCTTCCAATAACAACGTTTTTCTTTTAAAAGCCTCCCCTTTCAGCAGTTGTCATGACTCAGCCTATAAATACTTGACAGATGGAAAATAAAGCAACACCATCAGTAAAAATTAAAAAATCAACAACAAATAATGGCGTACAGTCTTTACAGTCAAATTAACAATCGATAATTACGTTAAAAATACTCGCATTTTTTACATATCAAAATGAAACCTTTTACTGGAAAGCCCAATATTAGTTTAAGAAAAAATCACGTTATAAATTGAAATTAATTAAAAATTATTTAGAATTTAATTGAAAAAATCTTTCGTTCATATCATTGACTATTAATTGAACAAACTATTTTACACTACTGTCGGTATTTACAATCCGACAATCATTTTATTTTTGGCTTTCCTAATCGGCATCAAGTTCGCCTGTTATTGGAATACTGAAATGATTAATTTAATAAATATTTTTAATATTTCTAATACTGTTTTTTTTTTACTTTTTGTTTGTGCTTTTAATTATTAATTTAAATGTTGTTATACTTAGAATATTAACACAAATTGTTTTACAGGCAGTTGTATGTTTCTGTAATTGTAATTGCAATTGTAAATTTTTGTCATATTTTTCTATTCTTTCCGGAATTCCTTTAAGAATAATTGCTAAAATTACAATTATTTGACTTTTAGTATAGAAATTTTATATAAAAATTTCAGATGATAAAATATAGTTTTAAATTTTATTCACAATAAGTTTCAGCGTCCACCACTGAAAGATTCTCATTGATTTTAATTAATCCGATGAATTCGTTTTAAAGCAGCAGCTCATTAGCAAATTGTCAGTTTTAGAAATACTAAAAAGCGTTTCATACAGAACATTTTAGAATTGCTTGACGAAATATTTTCCGATTTTTAAGATAATTTTCTGCGTCTACTATTAAGTATTCTTAATGATTTTAATTTATCCAGTGAATTACTTGGTTAAACTGCAGTTATTTAAAACAGTTGCTCCTTAGCAAATTTTCAGTAGGGGTATCATACAGAATATTTTAGATTTGCTAGAAATCGGTCAAACGTCTTTAAGATTTCGTATTCATAACTCGGAACGTACCAGATTGGAAGCGGCCAAAGATTCTGTAAACAATAAAGTTGCACCTATGATGACTTTACTAATGAATATGAAGAAAGGTGATAGTAAGGATTACATTCCTAAACTTACTATCATCCTTTAATTCGCAAAACTAACGGGAAAATTTTAGCGGAAAACGGGTGGGAATTGACGAATATTACGAAAAGTAAATAAACAAAAATATGTGGTTCTTTTTTCGAGCCAATATTTAGTCGCACCACCACCAAGTGATCTTACCGATCGAATTTTTAGAGCAGCCCAATTGGCTCGAAGAAGAAAACTTCAGCATTCCTCTGCTGAGTTTGAGCGTCATTTTAGTATGAAATGTAGAAAAAAATTTCAACTTTTTTATATTGGTTGTATATACAAGATGTTTAATAGAAAAGTATATTTTTAGTTCGTTTTTGTTTGGTTTACTAAACGTTTATTTTTATTTGAAGTTAAATACAAAAGATTATAAATAAAAATTATTACGAATTAGTATTTTTTGTTGCAGTTACTTCATATTCGCAACACGAATATTTGCGGATTCGAATACAAATCCGCTTATTTGTTGTATCACTAGAGTGTGCAAATAAAGAATCTTAGTTTATATATCCTAAGAAATTTTCTACAAAAACCTAATCCTTAATAATCTTTAGGTTGACAAAAAATGAAAATTTTAATTCCGTATATTAGAAATTCAGAAAAAATAAATATAATGACTTTGTAGCTTTTAAGTCAGCAAAAGAAAAAAAAACATTACAAAATAATTGCATATATTTCAACCCAGATACACACACATACGTATCTCTACTTTTATGTTTAAGCCACAATGAGCCAGTACACAAACAGAAACTGCCATTAAAATGTATTGCTTCACAGATTATTTAAATGCAGTAGTATGAGATGGCAGCAAGAAAGTATTAGAGTGCTTGTGAAGGAGTAATTTATCATATTCGGTCAAGCTAAAGTCTTAATTTCTTAAAGATATTACGTGAGATGTAGAGTTTTTAATTTTAAGCCTTTTGTTTCAAACAAACAGAAAAGACTTGATTTAAAAATGCTTAATGACACTTATTTTAAGGGTATGATTCTACAACGTATCAGCCTTTTACATACACACATACTTACGTCCTTGGCGCTACAGCTAAAGTTCAGCTTTCGCGTTTCAAACAATACTTTTCCACTTATTTCTATCTCTCGCAAAATTTTCCTGCCTTGTACATTTGGCCTTTTTAAATCAGAATTGACAACACATATATCCATCGGGCTTTTGATCGTCCAACTGCTCTCCTGCCTTCTGATTTTTCAAAACTTTTTCGCCTGGTGATGGATTTTGTATTCATACGTGCTACTTGACCAGCTAATCTAATTCTTTGTAATCTTTTAACGACCTGGTAGTTAGAAAAAAGGAGGCATTCTTATCTTTTATTAATTACCCATGTTGAAATTTTCTTTAATCCTTGTGTCCTTTAAAACTTTGTTCCTCAATTAAAATGAAATAGCTGATGAATATTTAAGAGTAAGCTCGAACTTGGATACAGCAGACTCACAAAGGGCTATTCATATTCACTTAGTTGAGCTGTCGAATGTGATTAGGGAGTAAGCGCTAAGGATGGTGGCACTTAGATGGCCAACCATTACCACTTCAAGAGTATCCAATACTCTTTAGCTCTCACTTAGGAGTTGTAGAACCATCTAATACTTAGAAGAATGTCGCTTACACTCCTGATTGGAGTCATCAAGACGAACGACTTGCACGTTATGTCGGAACATCTAGGCTTTCTCTCTGATGGTCTGTGCAGGAACTGCTTCGACGAAGGAGAAGAAAAATCAGTCTAACATTGTCTCTGTGACTGTCCGGTCCAGCAGGAACGCAGGCTTATACATTTAGGCTACCGATTCCTGCTAGGCCTGCTGCATCTCAGAAATGTACTACTAGCTTGCTCTTGGACTTTGGGAAAAGTTATTCTTGGTTCTCAAAAGCCAGAATACCAGTACTTTGTAGGAATGTGTATCGCGGTATTCCATCACAATGGGTCTAATATCCGCCGAGTGTACTCGATTGCTTGCGAGAAGTCCTTTTAACGCAACCTATTCTAGAAGGACAATAGACGTGATCTATCGATTAATTTTAGTATGTTATTTATTACACTGCTGTATTTTATTTTGCTTTCAAGGCGGAGATTTTCATTATAATTGGAAATTATTTAAACGCTCTAATTTGTATTTGTATTTTTTTGTGAATAGCTATGAGTTTCTAATAATAAGAATAAGATAAGTTACGAGTACGATATTATGTAATTGAGTATAAAAATTGAAATATAAAAAAAGTAAATAAAAATTATATATAAAAAATTACAATTAGGATCTAATAAAAGTATATGTGTTTTTGAATGTGTTAAGAAATATAAACATTTAAATATACGATTAAACATAGTTTCAATATATTACGGTACTATTGAAAAAGTATTTTTTTAAATTTAATTGTATTGCAGATATTTTGCAAATTAGTGGGGGAGTTGGTTACAGAGACGTATTATCCATATAAAAAACTGTCTTTCAGATGCCATATCATTATGTCGAAATTGGATAATGCCGTTTTCTTTCGATGATCTACTGAACTTTAAGCGATCAAAATGGTATTTTGGCATTTTAGTCATAATAATTTTGTGTAACAGAACGAGGTTTTTAAGCGTTAAATAATTATTAAATGTTATATTATAAATACGAGTATGCACAAGGTAGTGCGCCAGGCCAAGTTCCCGCCACACAGCATGTATGATTACATCAAATTTATTTAGACCATAAATATAACGAATAACGTTATTAAAATTTGTTCTCAGTTTCCACGTGTCTTTGGAATTACAGCCATGAAAGACCTCCTATGAATATAATAGAGTTGGTATTATATACGTTTTTGCAAGCAGTAACCGTATTTTCGGTGGCTTGGAATACTGTGTTGCACGTAAACTTCTTAACAAACAATATAATCTTCCACATTAATTAAATAATTAAAATTCCACATCTAATTAATATAATAACCAGGGGGAAATTAAGGCAAGCGATATCGAACGAAATTTCGAATCGAACAAATTTAAAAAAATTGACCCCAAGGCTAAGTACTATTAAAAATAACACCAAGATTTCTGGCGGAGTTAACTATATCAATTTTAGTACCCCCCAATGAAAATGTCAATCTCTGATTAAATTTTTAGTAATTTTTTACAAATTAGTAGGCATTTAGACTTATTAGAAAGACGCAAGCAATTAGCAGCCGCTTATAGAAAGACTCTATTAACATCAGTATTTAGATCATTTACATTATATTGAATGGAATCTTTGAAACTACTGATGTAAACTTGAACATCATCGGCATACTGGAAAGAGATTTGTTGCGGTTTGTCATTTGTGTACAGTGAGAACAATAATCGGCCAAGTATAAATCCCTGTGGAACAACTCTTACCAATCGTAAAGAGTATGAGACCACTTCATCATATGAGACGCATGGCTGTCTTTCTGTTAAGTAGGATAATATTAAAGTAACAGCAGCTGTAGAAAAATTTAATATATTTGATGTTTCAAGCACAGTATTGAGTGGTGGGACTGAATTAAAAGCTTTAGAGTGTTCAAGTTATACCAAAAATTATATGTTGCTAGTATCTAGGCTACCCCTGATTTCTGCAACAACATCAGTTAAGGCTTTTACACAGCTATACTGAGGCCTAAACCCTGATTGACGCACAGTTAAAAATTTTTCTTCTATTTACATATTAAAATATTTTTTTCTGTAAAAGATGTTCAAAAACTTTCGATAAGAAAGTTAGAATTGAAATTGGGCGATATTCACTGTCTGTCTTAGGGATAGGGATGACCTTGGTACAATTCCATTCTATAGGGAAAGTGCTCTTGGTAATAATAGTGTTACATAAATGCATGATAGTGATAATTGTCCAGTGTAAGGAATCTAGGATTAATATCATCGATTCCAACAGCGTTAGATTTATTTTGGAATGAATTTCCGTCATCCCACGTCAAATTTGGTTGATAAACAGACCGGTTTCGGCTATGTGCCATCTTCAGTGTTCTCTCAGTAACTTTGTTACTTTAGATTTAACTTTACGAAATGCTTCTGCGACATCTTCTAGAGTGAGACATTTACAAAAATCGGGTTTCGCTGTGGGCATGGGGATATTAACGAAAGTTTTATTTAGCTTATCCACATCAACGTCAATAGGACGACAGTTAGTTGTACCAATACCATGTTTCCGTGTTTTATTTGTATCACCAGCGTTATTAAATTTATTTAAGTAATATGTCAATTTTTCGTGTTTTATTTTTGAAACAACAGCTTTTCTAGCTGACCGATACTCTTCATGATATGCAGGTGTCCTTTATCGTTTACATAATTGACACTTACTATCACGACGTTGTATTAATATCTCATCAGTAAACTAAGTTTGGGGTCCGGTTCTTATAATTTTTATTCTGATTGGAACATGCTTATCATAAAGATTTTATTTTATTTTAACAATCTAAAATTTTCAATATAAATTCTTTTTCGTTTCAGGTATGTATACTATGTAATCGAAGTTCTTGTAAATAATTCTGAACTGTGAGTATTTTACAATAATGATTTGTTTTATGTAATTATATTTTCATTGAATGCTTGAGTCAACAAAGAAACTTGGCAGTGCTATTGAAATCATCGAGAAACGACTTCGCAAAAAGTGTTAATTTTTTCTTAAGTATCATTGAGACGAGACAAATTAATAAGATTTCAATTGACAACAATATTATCAAGTTTACGAGTATAAGTGGACAAAGTGTTTAAGTCTTAATTAATGAATTATTTTTCACACACTTTTACGAATAATTTAACAACTGTGTGTGTGTGTGTGTATAAAACCTTTATCAATATTAATTATAAGTGTCTTAATATATTAGTAACAATTACATATGATGTCATATGTCACATTGAAGACCAAAGATAAAGAAGCAAAATGCAAACAATTAACAAAAAAAAAAAAAAAGAATAAGCTAAAACTTTTTCTACGCCACCACATGACAGTTGACAGACAGAACAATGGACAGACATGGCTATTTTAGTTATGTGATTGTTAAGTTGTATTGGGGTTTTGTTGAATCACCCAAATGATCTTTGTGTAATAAAACTTTTTGCCTTTTGTTAAAGCAAAGCATGTATGTACATACATATTGTCTAAAAAAAATGAGCAAACAAGATACCAAAATCAAACAAAAAGAAAACTTCCAAGCAGCGTATAGAGTTATAAATTAAAAGTAAATGCCGCTAACTGACACGACCAAGAAAATACTTATAAGAAAACAAATTTACACACACACACACACAGAGGCGTACACAAAAGTTGTTCTTTGCATGTGTGTGTGTGTATGTCTGTGTGTGTACTTGGAAGTGTGCATAAAAAGTTAAAAGACAAGGAGCTGTTAATTTTTAACCTCCCCCAACAAAGCATACAAAATGAAGACATGAAGATGAAACCGAGGAATACGCTTATTTATAAACCGTTTTTTTATGCAACGCCCACAAAAAAAGTTATAGTCTAGTGCTTAAAATTTAAAAGCACTCTATAGTGGCAGTAGGAGCAGATGTGCGTAGCTGTTTAAATATTTGCAAACTGTTTTAAACTAAAATTTATTTTCTAAGGTAATTTGTTTATGCTAAACAGAGCTTTGAAGGGAATTGTGAACAAGTTGTTGTTAAATAACGTCCCACAGTATAACAAGATGAAAAACAAACTGGGATCTTCCCAGCATAACTGCGAACTACAAGATCTGGTGATAACCTAATGGTGTAGACAGGATGACTAAGGACTTGTGCTTTTTTTTTGAGAAGAACTTTCAGAAAAAGATGTAGGATATTACCGAATAGTTAACATTGAGTGCTTATAGAAGTGTGCAGACACATTCTCACGGAGTCAAAGAAGAGCTGTCCTAGAACTTTGAAGCTGAGTAAATAGTTTAAGAATATTTCGATCAGCAAACAAGTTTGCAAAATACCAGTAATTTTTAAAGTATTTTGATAAACAGAACTTTTGAGTGAAAAAAAATAAAAATTTAAATAAAAAAAGTCCTGCTTAAATACTGCCAAAACGTGCCTGAATTGAGTAACAATCGTGACAACTCATTTTTGAATTTAAGTGAAATTTCTCACAAGAAATGAATTTTTAGAAGAAGAAAGGGAAAACGTGTTTTCGTTTTTATTTTTAAGGCTTATTTACAAAAGGGTCCTCCTTAATTATAATTATTGTTATAACCTTAAATATTCTTTAGCGCTGCTTTCTAAGAAAAACCATGTGTGACCAGTACGTATGAGTGATGATATAATAGCACATTATTTTTCTTTATCTTACACAGTACAACACATGATTTTGGGGCTCAATGCTGAGAATTGCACGTGAAAGTAGCCCCAAAAATAAGAACTTCTGCATCATTCGTTTTGTCAAGTTGGCTGCAATAAAAATTTAATCGCTATACGAATTTTTTTGTTCCAGGATTTTTATCACTTTTTCTACATTTTAACACGGTTATATCTCGGCATACCATTCGTATACTTGTTATTTTCCACATTGAAATATTCAATGTTTTTCGGGTTTTAAAATGTAATTATTATTCATAAATGCAGCCAACTAGACAAAACGAATGATGCAGAAGTTCTTAATTTTGGGGCTACTTTCAAGTGCCATTCTCAGAATTGAGTCCCAACTATTATAGCGTTTTTAATAAAAAAAAACGACAGTTACAAGTCTTCTTGAACCGGTTAAACAAAAGTACGAATAATTTTGTGAGAATCAATATTTTCGCACAAAGTTTATAGAAAATATAAAAATTATCCACGGCATGCGAATCCTTGCACTGATATCTTAAAATCACGTATTTTACTTAATTGAGGAAATCTAAAATGGTGTACCAAATTTCATAACTCTCGCTTAGTTCCTTTAATATCGCCCACTTGTCAAATGGGAACAGGCTTTTCTAATCTAAATTAATCTAACCGATTAATTGCAATTGCAATCGAACCAGTAATCATTCCACTAGGACGGCAAGGAAAAAATTGATTATCAGAAAATTTTATTTTAGTTATTTGACAAACAAAATACATTTTATTAAGTTAATTTCAAAATATTTGCAAGCTTGAAAGGACATAAAACATTACTTTAAGTCAAGTTTACTCCCACTTATATTTTAAGTACTGAACTGTTATAATTTGGAGTTTTTAAGGTCGAGGCACATAAAATCCGTCATACGTAGCCTTTTCCAACTGACAACTTTTTTTCTGAGCTTTGTCACGTCTCCGTCAACGCAAAGTACTAAAGTTGGGCAACTTTTAACTTTTAACGTAGGTTGAGTATTTTAACAACTATCAGTTGTTTTTTTGCTTTTTTTATTCAGCTTTTTGTGTTGTATGGTGACAAAATTAAATTAAATAAAAATTAAAATTAGAAAAAAACTCCAGAATTTCTTCGAATTTCATTGAAAATGTGTATTTTAAACAAATGAAGTTGATTTAATATCCGTCAACAAAGTACTCAATGTGTCAACCTCCTCCGCCATTACTGTAATATCAGTTAAAAAAAGCAAAGTATAATGTACGACGGATTCTATGTGCCGCGGCCTTTAATTTGTTAACTTAAGTTATTTTGTCAAAATCCCTGAAAATTAAAACTATTTGAATAGTTATTTTTATTAAAACAAGTCTTTCACTTCTTTATAGCAAAAAAGCCAGTATATTTTCTTAAAGAACAAGTTTTTTTTAGCATTTGCTTTCCCATACTTTGATTTACGACTTTATTTATTATGATTTGTTTTTGTTTTAATAAAAAAGTCAACTAATGACAGATGATCTTTATTAGTGAGAAATTGCGTTTTCTGAAATCGTAATCTTGATTGTTAAAATTTTCGATTATAAGGAAGCCCCGTCTGAAAAGAATTCACGGAGCGAGTATGCATTTGTATGAATTAAGGCAGTCGAAATAAGGAGTTCACCTTATTGCACAAGGTTAGCATAGCTTTTCATATACAAATGCAATACAATCAAGACACCAGACAAGTTTGGAGGAAATTCTTCATTAAACTTATCTGCTTACCTCAAATACGGTCCGGACTGCATGAAAGTATAACTTGTTCCAAAATAGACACGGGATTATTCTCTGATAATCTGGGCTTCTCATTCATGAAAGCTGACATCTGGATCGCAGGAACATAAGGAAAAATCAATATTTATTTAATAATAATGTTGTAGAATGAGTTCGAATTACTTCTTCTAGGATGTCCAGGATTATTTGGGCCTTATTAAGAAGAGATAAAACTAAGCAACTACTAATCTTTTTAAGAAAGTAATTGGCTTTTCTGCTAGGCATAGTGAGAGTATACTGCTTGATTGCAAGTGTTTCGGACTGTCTAGGATTTTAATGGGCCTGGGGAAACCGCCAGTGGTCTTTCGGGTTTTCCATAATACAAGCTTTGTGGGAGGAATTAACAGAACAATTTATTTATTCTGTAAACTAATTATGTTTTTAGTTTGCAATAACTATTATGTTATGTTTTTAGTTTGCAATAACTAAATCTAAGCGATGGCTTCGATAACGGATAAAGATGTTTTTTATATAAACTTATTTAGCAGTTCTGTCTTTCCAGGAGAAAAATCCACAAATATAAACATTTTCGGAAATTCTTGGTATATCAAAATAATTTGGCTGCTCTTAATATAAATTTTATTTGCTGCATCAAATTCCTTACACAGAACTCTTGCTTGGAAAATTTTTCTGAAAGTTGCTATTGAAAAGGTATTTTTTAGTTCAATAATACCGGCTGAAATACTTTCAAATAAAAAAGTAATTTGCTGGTAGTAAGTGTAAAGCAATAATAGATGATTACAACGATGGAGAAAAAATTATAGAAGTTTTATCCCATACAATAAACAAAAAACAAATAATCTCAGGAAAAACAAACGAACATGAGTTCAGCAAAAATAAAAAAAATAAAAAAAATATCTGCTTGCTTCACTTTTTCGAGATCCCCTTTAAACTATGAAAATAAGAAGAAGGGCACACATTACATCACACCCCCAATGAAAAGTCATTTCGTATATGTAATGCTCTGGCTGGTATTAGCAACAAACAGTTTTTATTCTTAACTATCATCGTTGTCAGGCCTTTGGCAAAAAGTTTTCATGATTTATGGGATTTTATTCCCATTCATACATTTAGTTCTTTTATACAATTCACTGTTGCCTTGCCTTTTGTAATCAAACTCAAGTGGGCTTCAGAGTTTTGTCTACATTTACACTTTATATTTGGCGTAACAAAAATGAAAAAAAGAAAAACAAGATTCAAGATTTTTTTGTTTCATTTAATTTGTCCGACTGCAAAATAATTTGTGTTTTAATCACCAACATGCCTTAACATTTATGCAAGTTTTCATGTTTGAAATTTTTCAAATATAATACTTGTTTGCTTAAAGAACATACTGACTGCATGCATTGTATTTTTTCCTTTTATTTTTTTAGTTTCATAACAAACAACTAGGATTTCGCTTTGCAAACAAAATTTCAAAAGAATTTTGTTATGGATTCTTTATTTGTTTTGCTATATATTTTTTTATAGTGTATGTATGTTGGATTTAGCTTTCCATCTTGTTAGCAATATGTCAACCGAAATTGTCATTTTATTTGTCATTGTGCTCAGAATGTGCACAAGTGAGGTACAATTCATGTGAAGAATGTCAGGGGAATATTTCAATTATTTTTAAAACGGATTGCAATGGAAGATTTCGCTAACAAATAGGGAGTAGTTTTATAATAATGAAATGTTTAAACGTTGCAATATGTAACACGAAATTAAAGTCAAACATTTTAAAAATAAAATTTTTTTGTGAATCTACACAGAGAATCCAGAGTTTAATGCCAATAAAAGTTTGTTGGTAACATGCAGGTCATAAGTCGTCAGATACAGCAAAGCTCAATATTCAACTTGAACACGACAAATAAGTAAGAATTTTAAATATCTTTAATGGTTAATTTCGTACTCATGATCGTATCATACTTTTTCTTGTGTAATATTATTGTGTGCAAAATGTACCAAACAATAACGTTTCAGCAGCTTTTGATCGTCCATTGTTTTTTATTTGACAAAAATATATGTATAAATCTCTTAAAAATCTTGAATTAAAACAAAATTATCTGACTTAACAATAAATGAATGATATAAGACTCAACAACAAAATAATATATACGCACTCATCCCCGTCACTTAACGTTGCTTTTTATTTCCTACACAAAAAACACAACGAAAAAGTAACAACAAACCAAACATAAAGTTTTCCAATTTAACGAAAACAAAACAGCTGTTCCATAACAGAACAGAAGGTACAATCCAAGTCTGTCTTTAATATTAAAATCTTACCCCCTCATTTTGTAAAGAAATTCTAAGCTTTTCAAATTTATATGGAAAAAACTTAAATATAATTTTTTTTAGCATTTCCCATTCAAATTTGGAACGTTAAAAATTATTAAATTTTATTTAACTTTCATTGATAGAAAAATTATAAATATTTTTAACCTGAATCCTGTAGTTTTTTCCTGTCGAGTATATGCACACCGTAAATTTCCATAACAAAATAGAGCGTACAAAGTACGCCTGTGTTATAGTACATTTACACCTGCAGATTTCAATTGAAATCTCTATCAAAAACTACACCGTTTATACCGGGTTGTTCGTTGCATTTTTCAAGATTTCATATAAATACCGCTAACAGTTAATTGGAATTTTGTTGTGCAAGTGTCAAACTCCGTGCAAAAAATTATCAATTAAATTCAAAACATCTGACGAGCACAAATTTTAAAGCATTAAGATTGAGCAACGTATTATTTTTCAGTATAATTTGCAAAAAGCCAAAATGCATCATTGAGTACTACCAGAATTTGAGTAGATTTCGTCAAAATCTTAGATAAGTCATACGTATTAAAAAAAGAATATTAATGGTAAGACTTATTTATTATCTATTAGTTAGAAATATCATCCAGACATTTTTTGCTACATATATGGGAATTACATTTGTAAATATGGTGAAAATGAAAATAATTCAAAGCCACTTCTAAATTGATTAGTTTAACCAGTATTTCGTTTGTAGAAAACTAGTTTCCCTAATGAATATTTAATGGCAGCCACTAAATAATGATAATCTCTTGCATTTCGAAATTTGTTTTTAATTAGGATAACAAATTAATAAGTAAAAATAATTATTGATAATTGTCAACGATTTCCAACCAATATTTTTTCTTTGTGTGTAGCAGAGATGTACAAAAATTATAACAAATTATTTCTCTTAGGAAGTAAGTAAAAAAATTTTAATTAGTATCCAGAAGAAAACCATCATCAATATAATTCTGTAATATGGAAGCTGAAACCTAAAACTACTTTTGTTTACATTTTTTTCTCAGCAGAAAAAAAACTTAATCAAGAAATTTGTTTTACAAAATACATAATATGATATTTCAAATTTATGTTGCATATGATTTCTCCCACATCAAGGTTTCGCGAAAAAATGTTCATATCAAATCTCCTGGCGTTTACATTTCTATACAAGTGGCGTTTTTGGTCTTTAATTCGTTTCTGCAATTTTTGCTACAATGAATTTATTTCTTTTATAAGAAGTATTTTTCAAACTAAATATTTATTATTCTTTTCCACTGGTGCCAGTCGGCTTGTTAAACAATCATTTCTATGTTCAGTGCATGCCGCAGGCCTTCTTCCTTTAGTTGTGGGGGAATTCGCTCTCTCCGAAAGGCAGAAACAAAAACTGCATTTCTACATCAACTAAAACTAAAAAGGCCAAACACTAAACTGCAAGTAGCAATATCAGTACTGTATGTAGTCTCCGCATCTTTATAGAAATGCAGCAATGCGAGTTGATATAAATTTGTATTTAGTATTTCATTCATTTATTTATTTCAATGCAATTTTATATACTAAAGGGAAAATTGTAAATTATACATGATACTACTAAGTAAATACGAGTTCAACAAATATTATGCATGTAATTGTGGTTTGATTTTATACTTTTTTATTTTGCCACAAAAAAAAATTTATGATACAGTAGACAAAATAAATATAAAAACATAAAAACTTTTTGATTACTTATACGCTGTAGAGGGTGTAATAATGCCTTTTTGTGTACATTTTAATTGAGGGAAATAATTTTTAATTGCAAATTAAATGCTGTTTTATTTCAGTGCATTCCATTAATTGCTGTTGTTGTTCACTACTTTTGAAGTGCATTCGAAAGATACAATTTTTTATTTTGCTAAATGATAATTGTGAACATAAAAGAAAGACGAGAATTATAAGGAACAGTTAACGTAAATTATCAATAACATTCATGATTTCCAAGAAAATTTCAATAAGAGAATTTTTAAAAAAGAAAATATATTAAATTTAATTCAAACAACTATTAAGTTTTCGTGAGCAAAAGTAAATCTTAATGGAAATATTGACAGGAAAAATTAAGTCATGCGTACGTAAGCCTGTCTATTAAGCCTAGTCGCGGTTAGTTGAAGAAAATCAGATTTGATTTTAGGCTTTAATAATGGATGACCATTTAAAGTAATTGAAATATAAAATGTTGTTGTTTAGAGGCATATAATTTTGAATTGAAATAAAACACAGCTAAATCGTGTTGGAAGATAATTCTATTTGAAAAAGATATTCTGCATATGTTTCACCTGAAAGTCTGATCGGAAAGCCAATGGTGCGATTATTTTGTGCTGCAAAGAAGGCGGTATGTTAATAATAACTTAAGTAGTGTTGGATTAATCGACTATGGCTTATTGGCGTAAACGAAAGACTTCACTTGACAAACAACAAAATGCTCATCGATGTTAAAACTCCTGGTTTTGGAAGCTAATATAAAAGTCCACTACGTGAAAATATTCGTTCGAAGGTATAGCACTGATCACTGAACAGTACCGGCGACAATTGATGCTGGTGTATGTTAATGGAGATCACACTGCTCTCTTTGGTCGATATTGTATCAAATTCGTCAGTGCAGTGAAGTAAGAAGCTTAACAAAAATTAATGAGCCCTTTTTGACATGAAAGTCGTTGCAGAACTGCTTTCTCACATTTACCAACTGTCCATTCCACATTATCCTTTTCCCAAAGAAAGTAACACTTCAAAATGGTTGCTAGTCATTAAAAAAGAGCTTATACAAAGCTTTCATTTGATGTAATGAGCAAGAGTCTTTCACAATATGAAAGTTTAAACCAGACTTAATAATCGTATGAATTATATGAACAAAATTAATTTCCTTACCCATTAATCCTTTGATATTGCATTCTTAAATGATTTCGCACTCTTAAATTTATAATAATAAAAGAGAAAATTTAATTTTTTTATACTTCTCACTTCATTACAAACATGTTTACTACTTCCAATTGAAAGTTTTGTATATTGAAAATTAAATTAATTAATTCTCTTTTAAATTCAATATTTGTCAGTTCAAAAATGAATTTAATTTATATCAAATTGAATTGCCTTATTTAATTATGTTAATCGGATTTCATTTTATGAAAATGATGCTGATGCTGATGCAGCTGACCATGTCCAAACTTGGTGAAATTCTTGCTGCATCAAGTGAGTAGCGTTTCCATTAACAACCTTCAACGAGTGTGTAAATATTAATTTCTGATATCGAATTATATTCGTTATATTTAATATGTAACCAAATATAAATGGTTTAAGTGATTAAAAATGACCGAGTATAAAATTATGTTGAACAGCAAACTCATTTATGAGTTGTAAACAAAGTTACATATAAATAGGAAACGTGGAAGCAGATGCTATCAGAAAAAATATGCAATGAAAGTGGATATTGTATTACATTTACTTAATGTATTTATTTTTGAAGAGTATACTAAAGTGACACTCAATTATTTTTAAATGTTAATATCTGCAATAAAAGCTAGACTAAAGAAAAGGCGGAGGATAGAAATTTTATATCTATTATTTATGAAAAATTACAAAAGGGATGCATAGGACTCAGTGAAAACCACAAGTGATTATTTAAAGAATGCTGACAAGCTGTTTAAGGGCACATGAAACGGCAATAGAACTACAATATTAGGAATAATGATGCTAGGTACTTTTGGGAACCTTAAATGCTTGCTAATGGTAATAAGGACCTTCAAAAAAATATTTCATCGTCTTTCAATTACTGCATTATTTGTTCCATAACAGTCGTATGTTTGGTTTATGTTCGTATTGTACATATCGTCATTACCTTAATATAGAAAGGCTCTATTTTTTCCAATATCGAGTTTTTTTCATATATCGAAAGATTAGGGGAGCTCCCATCGAAATATACACAAAAATCGATTTTGAAAAAATTAATTAGTAAGGGCGTTCCCATATTAAGGTTAAGAAGCTTCTTGGGACTCCGCTAAGTGTGTTTTCTTACATAAAAGTCAGAATACCGTGTACCAATTAACATATGAACTATTGACTATGAACAAATTTTCTTCATTTCAGGTTAACACAAATTGGTGGTAAATTCAAACAATTAAAAAAATATAGGAAAAATTAGTATTTATGTGTTTCGCGAAAGTAGTTTTCTTAATTTCTTTAGATCATTCAAAATGCAAGAGAAAATCTCTTTTGAGAAATTCTGTTTGCTGTAAAAATATATAAAACTTAATTTTGTAAAATTAAACGTTTCTAATAATTTGAATTTTTATGAAATAACTTGAATTCAAAGAAAATTTCGAAATTTTTCATTAAAATTTAAAAAATTTATGGCGAATTTCACTTATATTTAATGCTTCTGGCAAATTTAAAAATGATTCAAAATTGTATTTAATACAAAGTAAATCCTAAATTATCTGGTATGTGATGGAAATCGATTTTGAAAATGAAGCAATTTTAAAGGACATTTTTAAGACACTTCTCATCTAATTTTTATATTTTTTGTGATAAAATTCTGCTTAATAAAGAAATATTTCTATAATATTAGCGGTAAAGTACTTTTTAATAAAGAAATATTCTTAAAAAACACAATTTAAAATGGCTTCGTTTTCAAAATCGGTTTCCATCACATAGTTGATTATAGTTTACTTCAGAACGTTGAATTTTAATTCGATTTCTGCAAATTGTAATAATTTTGGAGGCACTCAAAAAAATTTTTTAATTAACAATGCCATTTTAATAAATTTTAGAGCAGATGCAAAGAAAAAATTAAAATTTTGTTATGGATAAAATATACGCCACAAGAACGATCAGAAATAGTGACAATATCTATTAAAAATAATCGCGTCATCGTTCCACATCTCCGGTATAAACAGCAGCAGACTTTTTCTTATGGGGTTTTTTAAAAACCAAAGTTTGTGTGAATTAAAGGTACGGTCAGATTGTGGAAACATTTCATTCCAATATGTTTGATTATGTTTAACCAAAATGTTTTTAACTCAGTACACAATTTGTGTTCTGTCACTGTTTTTTTGTCACTGTTTATTTTCTTTGAACAAAATTATTTTTAGGCAATCAAAGTTGTACTTAATATTTTTATTTGCAACTGATAATATTTAACGCTTCTATAGAAACTTTTTTTTTTTAAATATATTCGGGATCCTTGTCGTGATTGAATTGAAATTTGTCACAAAGCTTGATAGCAGTACTTTAGCAACAGTTGCCAGTTCTTGCAATATTGTAAACCCTAACTTTATTAAATTTAACTAATTTAATTTTTAAAGGTTAGGGATATAAGGAAGATAGGCATGTCCTTGTGCTAATTGACATGACATTTGCTACATTATGGTGGCAGCCAAGGAATTAAAGTTATAACTATTTCATTTACACCAGATGTTAACAGCATTATTTTAAGATTATTAATTAATTTTCATAGCCCTCTTCTACCTTAAATTGAGGATGAATTCAAATCGATTTCTAACAGTTTTCTGTATATTTATTTTAATTCTGTTTAAAATAGTGAAACAAAATTAAGTATTTATGTAAATCTAGAAACTGTCAGCAATGAAATTTATTTTATATGTAAAGCAAAACAAAAATAATTGTGCTTGCTAACAATGAAATATAGTATCAGCTTTACTTTATTTAAGAGCTCACCTTAAATAATGTGTATCTTAAAACAACTTTTAATAATAATATTGTATGTAATTTTAGTAATATGTCCGTCGCAGTTTTTACAGCTGTAAATGAATAAAATAAAACAAAAAGACTTAAAGTATCTTAAAAAATAGCAAACAGTCATGTTTTGTTCTTATATGAATAGCAGCTAAAATACTTTTGTTCGAGTAGTCAGGGAATGTTGCACGTTGCTTGGTTGCACCAGCACCACCACCACTGTTGGTGTCATATATTATTGTATAATGATATGATTATAAACAGCAAGATGCCACATGTTATTAAATATTGTGTGTTGGTTTTTAATATTTTTTGTTGATGCTGTTATATTGTTGATTAAACCACCAGCCAGTTCTGTTTTTTATGACTACGGGATGGATGGCTGGGAATGCTATAAATTGTCACAGTAAATTTTGACTGCCTGTTGTGCGAAAAAGTATCGCACAAAAGTACACACATAAATTGTTGAGCATTTATTAAAGTGTGCTGTAAGGATACTTAACATATTTTACATTAACATAAGATAGTATTTATCCGTCTACTACAAATAGTGAAAAGTTAGATCTGTTTGTTGTTCCATTTGTCAGCTGCAATTGAAACTATATTTATTTGCACACATTTTTTGATATATTATAGTTTATATAAGAATATTAGTTATATGTTATTCCATATTATTCAAAGAAGTTAAAATAGTTTAAATCAAATCATTTGCACTATAAGGCAAAATATGCAGTATAAGCACTTATAGAACAGGACATAGCATAAGTGGGCTCCAAGACTTTCCTAGATCAACTGCATTATCTGATGAAAATTTATCTTCAGACAGTTTTAATCACCTTTAACAATATGCTGTCATGTTTTTTTCTCAGTTGTCACCACCTTAAGAGTCAGATAAACATATATTTTCAGTTGTAGTTCCACAACCTATTAAAATCTTTATTTTCCATGCCTGAAGTGTACTGAAATTCATGACATTATAAAACAATATGCCTGTCTGCATTGTAATGTTTAAGCTCATGCCTGCACATAAAATATTTTTTATTGATTTATTTTATCATTAAATATGTTGTTTTTTATGATAATGGCTTGTAATAAATATTGAGCTTATGAAACAAAAAAAATAAATTCAAGTTTTCTGGCAAATAGAAACATTATCATCTTTTTTATATAATTTTAAAATATCTTTACAGTTGGTTAAGCTAAAAGCAACAATAATACTAAAAAACACAGAAATAAAATTTGATAATGGTATTACTACACCTGATTAAAGAAACTTCTTTGATCCCTCCAGACTTTTGTTTTATGGCTTTAATTTTTTATTATTTATTTTTATTTTATTTTAACCATAAAATCTTGATTTAATTACAAAATTCTTGCTAAATATATTTTTTTGGGGAAATTTCAAAAGTTATATTTTGTTATAAATTTGTGTTTTTTACGAGTGAAAAGAATAGATCCATGAATTTCCAAATTAACGATAATTGTGTTTTTAAAATTATCTGATGTTTTGCTTGTTGAGTATTTTAACTTTTATTGTGTTTAACAAGATTGAGTTGTTGAAAGCAAGTACCCACCGAAGGCAGTTAAGGCTCGTTTGAAAATAAACGCCTAATTTAAGTAAGTATTAATAAAATAAAACAATAAACAAGGAATTTTTCATGTGTATTTTATAACTTGAGTTGGCGACAAATTAAGATCTTAACAAATTTAAATATTATGATTATGAAACAATTCTCTATTAACAAATTTTTTTTATATTTAATGTGGAAAGTAAATTTATTTAAATTAACTTCAAAAAATTAAATAAATCAATAAAAATTCTTGCCGATAATTCTAATATCTTAGAAAATGATGCAAACATAAATATTACAGCTTTATTCCATAAATTATTTTAAGGTAAACATACAAAATTATTTTATTAGAAATTAAATGATTTTATAGAAATTGTATAAGTATGTATATGGAAATTGTTCAATAGAGAACTCATAGATAATAAATTTTCAATAGGAAGTTTAGTGATAACAATTTTTTAATAGAAAATTTATTGATAAAAATTTTTTAATAAAAATCTTATTTGTTTTAAAAATTTTTGATAAAAATTTTCTATAAATAATTTCAACAAAAATTCAATAAAAAATTTACAGAAACAAAATAAAAAATTATTGAAACAATTTTTTTAAATAGAAAACTTATTGATACATTCTTTTATTAACAAATATCTTTAATACAGGAAATTTATTTAAACAAATTTTTTTAATTAAAAACGTATTAATAAATTTATGTATTAATTGCACGTTTGAATAACGTTTTTTATATATATTTTATATACTTATAACATTTATAATTAGATGAGGAACTGAGATTTTAATACTACAATTCAATATAGCCAATAAAGACAGGTATGTGCACTGCATAAAGTGCAGAGCTGGACAGTGTCGGTAACACAAAATGTTTTAGGAAAATTTAATTAGATTATTGTTTTATTAATAAAATAACTTTTTATCGAAAATTTAAAAATTTTAAAATTTTATGTACAAAATGCATTCATAAATATATTTTTGACATACACTTGCAACACAAAATTTATTTACTGATAGTTATTTTTCTCATCAAAATATTCTAAAAAATTTAGGAACAACTAATTTAAGTTTAAGTTAAAATTAATTAATGTTAAATTGTCTCTTGTTCCTTTGTAATGTTGCCTAATTTCCAATTCTTTCTGACTTAAAATGTTACGAATTTCAGCCAAAATAGCCACTAACAAATTTTTTATAAAAAATTTATTCATAAAAAATCTTCGATAGAAAATTTATAGATAAAACATTTCAAAAGAAAATTTATAGATTAAAATTTCTTACAGAAGTTCACGAATATCATTTCTTCAATAAAACAATTATTAAAATTTTTTTCTTTTTAATAAAAAGCTTCTACAGAAAATTTATGAAATAATTTTTTATCGAAAATTTATTGAAAAAAAAATTTTATAAGAAATTTAATAATACAATATTTTCAATAGAAAATTTATTTACAAAAAAAATATAAAATATTTTTATTAGCCAAATAAAACAAATTTTTATCCAAAATTTATTGATAAACACTCTTTTAGAGAAAATTTATAAACATCAAGTGTGGTATTCCAAATTCATTTACAAAAATTCTTACTGAAGATTTATATCTGGATACAAATTATGTAATAAAAATTGTTTATTACAAAGACTGTTTATAACGCCTTCTTTCTTGTTTGATTTTGGAATAATTTATGAGGTTTGAAATTTTTCAAGAATATTGTTTGAGGTCTACTGATGATTTGGCATAAGCAACCGCAACTCTTAACAAACAAAACTTTTTGAAATTTAATTATGAGAATATTTCAAATAATAAGTGCCTGTCGCACGATGTCGAACGATATCGTTCTTTTATGAAATTTGCCTGAAAATTTTCCTGAAAAATTGAAATTAATAATAATTCAAAAATAAATTTTACCTTTGAAAGGTAATATCAAAAAAAAAAAAAAAAAATAAATCATCCGCTTATAAACAAAATTTTAAAAAAGTAAAAGAAATTTAAATTTGTGCGCCTCGAAAATAGTTTCTTTGATATTTCGTAGCGGACATTTTTTTCCTCATGCCAAAAGCTATCGAAAAGTCGATGGTACAATATCGATTGCTAAATCGACCCACCCTAATATACATATGTAATTTAGCTTAAAACATGAATCATTACTTCTCCTTCTATTTATATTTTAGGGCAATATCTAAGCAACTTAAATATTCTTTCGGTGTTTTGTTTAATTACTTTGCCACAGACTGTCATTAAGCACGTTTTGCAAATTTTCGTTTTCTATAATTGAACAACGGCAATGAAAGTTTTTCAAAACTATAATTTACACAACACAACTTGCTGTTACGCAGTTCAAATATTATTAGAGGTTTAATGTTTGATTTTTTAAATTTCTAAGAAATTTCAAACAAATTTGAAAAATATAATCATACAAAGACAAATCCAAATATTTCTATTATTCTTAAGATCATAATATATATTAGAACAAAAGGCACACCCTTCTGCTTAATTGAATTAAAACCAATAAAAGTCAAAAATTTTTAACAACTTTAAATAACATCTACAAATACAAAGATGTATTAAAAATATGTATAAAAAAACTAAATAGAAATCTTAAACATTATTAAAATTAATTAAGAAAGCAAATCAAAACTTCGTTAAGAAAACAACAACACATGTTGAGGAGAAATACAACTTAAATATTCCCCAGAGTGGAAATATAAACAAAATTATGACATCACTGCTATTTATTACAATGGAACAAGTAAAATACAATAAATTGACTTTTGTTTAATGTACATACACACATGCATACAGATGCACATATGTATGTATCTGAAAATATTAAATTACAAAAAAAAAGAAACCAAAGCTGAACATAAATTGATTATCAACTAGAGATATGGAGCAAAGAGTTTTTTTTTAAGGAAAAGGCACGCGTTTTTTGTATATTCCCCAAACGTTAAATTCAACACAATTTTTTGTTTCTGAGTTTGTCTTTATGTTTTATCAATACTATATTCTCCGTCGTGTTTCATTTTTATAACCCTGAAAATATTAAAATCATAAAAATATTGCCCCTGTTTCTTCCACCCAGCTGAATGGAGGCAAATGAGAACTCATAAATTGATAATTTTTTTCATTTATTTTAAAAGTATTTTTAAAACTGCGTTTTTTTTTTCTTGCTTCCCAAAATAAGTTGGATGATCTTTGTTGCACTTATAATATAAAAATATTAAAAATCTATTTTGTTTTTCAAACAAGAACTAATTGAAAATAACTTTGTCTTCTTTTAGTTTGATGCAAGAGATTTAGTAATATTTTTTGATATTTTTATTTTTTTTGTTGTGTTGTGTTGCACTCTGCATATTGAATAATCTTGATTTAACAACAGCTGCTTCATTTCAATGTGTTAAAAAGTGTTTATTAATATTTATTTTTGTTTTCTTATATATTTTTATCATTCACTTAAATTAAATGAAAATTTTCTGATGATAGATAAATTAAAAATAAAAATAAAAATAGGGTATCAGGTGCGACTTTGTTGGAAGATCGGAAAGTGCTTTACTTATGTTTAACAACGGCGGTATTCAGTGTTTGGTACAAATGCTCTTGCAAAAGTGCGAATGTAAAATATCAAAACTTTTTGTTAAATCCAACAACAAAGTTGCCATTCAATTTCCTCTTTCGCTAGACCATTTGCACCAAACACTGAATACCACCAATACTTCAAATGCACTCCGTATTAATTTGGCTTAAGTTTAATTTTTAGCGAAGAGTTATCGTGATGCTAACATTTTATAATTCAAAATGAAAGCCATGAAAATGCATTGAAGCTGGCTTGAGTTTCTTCATATCATAATAGTTTTTTATATCAAATGAAATCACCGTTGAAACTTTTTTTATTAAATCGCGCTTACTAAAAATTATTTGTTAAGTATTACCTCTTTATGTGAAAATGTAAGTAAGTGGATCTTTTGTTGGATCTGTGGCACGCTCTGACTCGACCATAATCATAACATATACAATGCTAAAGCTTTTGTAATACAGTTCGATCCGATAGATTATTTTTTTATGGATTTACGTCTCAGATGGTGAACAAAGTACAATCAAGCTGATTTTACAGATTTCTCTTTCGTATTGCGGTTTTATTTATTTATTTATTCGCATTCCCATACAACAAAACTTATAGTTTTACAATTAAATAGTAATAATAAAAAAATATATAAAATATAAATAATAATATGAAATGTTAATTATAAATATAAGGGCGTTATTTTTTCTAGAAAAAAAATGCAACATTTTTTGCCCTTTCTATTGAAAATTTGCAATATAATTTTCTGAAATATTGAGTTTATTAGAAATTATTGTATCATTGTTTACAAGGCAAAAGTTTTACCTTAAGAAACGCTACACCTTTTAAAAAAAAGAAAACGACATCAATAATAGAGTAACTTCGGGTAATGTGGACTACCATTTAATTTTTTTTGATATTGTCGCTACAATATCGGTAGAGAATAAAAGAAATTTGTTCCATAACATAGTAGATGTGTTGTCTAAATATACTTCAAATCAAAACTTATATATATATATATATATATATATTTGTCCACAAACTTTTAAATTCAAAAGATTTAAAAAAGCCCAAAATGGCATAATAATAAAACTATGCTGGTATTCTGGACCAGTATGTGCGGGTAACGTGGAATATAATATAAAAATAGAAATATATAAAAATATACAAAAAATTTATTGAAATGAAAGATACACAAACTTAAATAAATTATATGATTTTAACGTTGACCATAGAAAACGAAAATAGTTTTCCTAAACTGCGTTGCATTATTGAAAAATTGTATGAATGACGGTAGCGAGTTTTTTATTAAATGACTACAAACTTTCTAAGGAATAAAATTTTCCAAAAAATTTATTTAAATACTATCTCCTGTCGCAAATTCTCAATATTAATATCGCATGAAAGACGACAATTATATTCAATCTAAAAGTTAGAGTTCTACTCTGGTAAGTGTTACGTGAGTTTTTTGTCACGCAACCTTCGTATCAATCACCCTTATTCTAGCTGGCGACGTCGACGTCACGTCAACACAATACCGAAAAATTGGGGCTTGTCTACCCGCTTTCGAAAACAACTGGCTGCTATTGAGATGCTCATGTTATTTTCTGGATCTTATAGAACAGCAATAGACTGCCAGTAGCACAAAATTGTTTTCGAGAGCGAGCAGACAAGCTCTAATTTTTTTGTATTGTGTTAACGTGACGTCGATGTCGCCAACTGGAGTAAGGGTGAATATCTAAATATATTATCTATTATCTAAACAATGTGTGTAAAAATCTTAGGAAAAAATTGTCGTCGTCGAAAATCCAAAAGTACGTAGCATCACTTTTTCTAATTTTACATAAGAAGCAAAAAACGTTATAATTAAAATAAAACAAATTTCAGATATAGAAAAAATTAATGGAATATGGAATTGAAACAGAATAAGTTAAAAATGTGAAATAATTTTGTAATTCCTTTTATTAACGCTTTAAGTTTAATGAAAGATTAAAAGCATTTATTCTGATTTTTTTTAATTATTATCTTTTGATGGGAGAAATTAAGTTTCACTAAAATAAATAGTAATAATAAAGGTAAAAATTTTATAATTTATATAATACAAAACACAAATATGTATGAAATTCAGGTTCATAAAAAATTTGTATACAGAAAGCAAAACAATTTAAAGTTTAAATGGAATATTATCATAAAAATAATAAGAGTCCGAAAGAAGCAATAATTTAAGGTACTGTTAATGCTGCCATTATTTCTGGTCGCAAAAATCTATTGGTAGAGACAATAATCAATCAAAAACTCAATTTTGATTTTCTAATGATTCGTACTTTCGGATTTTCGACGACGATATATACTCGTAATTTCGAAAATTTTTGTTTTCAGTTGAGCATTGTCGTTTTTATTTTCAATTATTTACATGAACAATTCTATAGTTTTATATTAATTGTTATTTTTAGCTTAAAATTAACAAACCTAGAAGTTCATCATGAGCATTTTATTTTAATAATAAAAGAATTCTATGTTTTAGTAGAATTTACTTTGAAAATATCATTAAATTCATCTGTCGTCAGCAAAATTGCACAACATTGAAGTATTTTTTCAGTTTGAAAAACAATAACATTGAATGCTGATTTTTAAAACATGCAGCAAATAAAACGTTTCCAGATTATCACATAAATATATAAATGAACATCAAAGTCCAAGTTTTTTAATTCAAACTGAAGCAAGCTCGCCCTTTTCTTTTTATTCTTGCCTATGAGATTTCTCTTTAGAAACACTCTTCACACATTTGAAAAAGTTTTATTGTTGAAACGTGTTGATTGAAACAATTAACAAATGCCAATTTATACTTTTTATACAGATTTTTTTTGTATATTTTTTAATGTTTTTTTCCGTACGCCAAAAATATAAAATATGTATCTAATACCCTTAAAATAATTTTTCTTCTAACACATTTATGTTGTATCCAAGAAAGAAGTTAGTAGGGAGTTTTTGGAAAACGCGCCAATGTCTGGAAAAAGCTGTTGACGTTTATGTCAAATGACGCTGTGTTCAGTGTTTGTTTTCATTTGTTTATTTATTTTTCCTTCTTTCTTTTTAGTTTCTTGTTTTTTTTCTCAATGTATGAATAAGAACGCTCTTACCGAAAATAAAAAATAATTTTTTGTCTAATTACTTTTATGCCATGCCTTTCATCAACATGCAACATTTGTCTTCATTATAATTTTCAACAAAGTAGATTTCTTTTTATTTGAAATTTATTTTTGTCACTTTATTACCAAGAGATGAAATATGTTTGATTTGAAATCAGAGCGACCGAATTTGGAAATGAAGTTTAGCTTTATTGGGCTGGCCCACATTATGGAAAGTTCAGTCGGAAAGTTATAAGCCTCTACTGACATCCCCATTATTTAGAAATCTTTTAATCTTTATGATCATGCCGATGTATTTGAATAGATTTGTTAGACATACATTTGCCATAGATGTCCTTTAAAAGAAAGAGTTTTGAGTATTGAAATCCTGAGAAAGTGCAGGGAAAGTTTTACGTCGACTTTTATTAAATTTCATTAAATCCATTCTGAGATTGGATAGCTGTGAGAATGCTGAAGGACTTATGCTAGTAAAGGTTAGTTAAAACGCCCACTGCTCCTGAGCTTGTCTTGCCATATTCACATTCTATCTAATTATCAGCGATCTTGTTATGTATGAAGCCAGTTTTAACAAAGAACATTTTATAAGACGTATGATATGCACTGAATTTTTGTTTTCCGCTGTCGCTGTCATTGTAATTAACTTGTGCAATTGACTAAGTGTCGCTAAATTCTATTCTTCTTGCGTTAATTCTTTATAGCGATTTGTCAGCATTCTCATGTTTGCAACTGCATTTGATCATTATTCATTGTTAAACAACTCATTCAGTAGTTTGCTCGTGTGTTTGATATTCCTAAATGATTTCTTCTATTCTTTTTTTTTAACTCAACTCTTTAGGCATCTCAAGCACCATTTACAAAAATCATAAAAATTTACTAAATGTCACAAAATACATTTTTTATTTTCTTGTGGCAACAAAAATTTATGGGCATGTAAAAATGCAAAAATATCACTAAAAACGTTTATTAATATATACAAAGTGAAACAATAAAAACTACACATTGCTTGACGAGAGCATCATAAAAATTCAGGCACATTAACAATTTCGGGTGTTAATTTGTACTCGTAGACATAAAACTGTCTGGCTAAAATTGTGGTAAAAATATATAGTATGCAATCTATAATAATGCATTTTAAGTTCAGTAGGCAGTTTGTGGAATTTAATACTCATAAATTTAATTCCGAAAATTCAAATAAATTATTTTTTTATTTTGTTTTATGATATTGATTTAAGTTCTTTAAGTTGTTTTTAATACTTTTATGAATTTGATTAAAGTCTTAAACTATTAACCCTTTAGCGCAGAGAACAAAGGTATGAGTAAATGAATAGATTTGTTAATTAATTTTGTTAATCATATAAATCTTGTAGACCCACACAAAATCTTTAAAAGAATAAGTCGTCAAAAAGATGAGCAGCCACACGTGGTGTTGGTGGTCGTGTGAGCAACAATAGTTCATGCTATTTTCAAAAATTAGACACAGACGTTTTTATGCTTACAAAAATGGGTAGAACAGAGCACATAATCTGCTTTTACTATAAAATTTTCTTGTAGTTTTTATTTGGAAAATAAAATTAAAAAAATGCACTTTATTTGACGCCAAGTATTTTAGTAAATATAAAGTTAATGATAACTTTAAGACTTTAAAAGCAGAAAGATCGTAGCCGACTATTTGTTTTAATATTATATCTTGGAGTAAACAGAAACAATTCCATTTAGGGGTTCAGCAAAGCCTTGCATAAATATATTTATAATTAATGTTTATAAGTAATAAAAATTAAAAATAAAAAATTAGAATAAATAAATGGGTAAATTCGGGTTTGAACTTGAGCCAAAATTAATCGTTTCAATATATATAAAAAAATATTAATAAAAGTTCGACTAATTACTTATAAACATTAATTATAAATAACGATGGCACGCGTCAAAAATCTACATGTTTACTTGGTCATAGTTGGTTGAATACTAAAAAAGAAATTCAACTACAAATGACAGAAACCTAACAACATGATTAAGTACCGCTTATTTCTCAGTAGCCAATGGCGCTGAATAAGCAAGAGAGACTGAAATATATAGAGTAGTTATTCATCATAGATGGGATTTCGTACTAACCGAAATTGATTTGACATGTGAAAATGAATAAGTTTGTACTTTTCGTATCCTAATTTGTTAAATAATACGGTTAAATAGTTGATATTCCTGATCACTAGTATCCACCGTCAAAAGTGGTAAAATTGAACAAAGAACGCTGATGAGATGGTGTAGCGACCTCGAAATCAGTACTGATCCGTTCTACTAGTATGATGAATAATAAAAATTGTTCTATATATAGTACTCTCTTAATAAAAAAATAATAATGAATTTATCCAAAAAATTTTCTAATAAAAATTAAAAATAAAAAATTAGAATAAATAAATGGGTAAATTCGGGTTTGAACTTGAGCCAAAATTAATCGTTTCAATATATATATAAAAATATATTTATAATTTTAATTTCATTAAATTAATCTAATTTATTTTGAGTACTAGATAAAGTTAGATTAATTAAAAAAAAATAGAAGGTCGAAAAATATGTAAGAATAATTTTAATTTCATTGTAAAAGAAACTGATTTCAAAGTCAGCAAATATTATACTTGATCCACCTGATAAAAAACAAAAACTAAAAACGGTTTTGCGATGAAATTGGACTTTTAGTTTTTCATATTTTGTTTCATTTAAAAAACTTTGTTTGTTAAAAATAAAATATTTAAGTATATTTTAAATTCAATTTTCTATCCAGATTAAAGTTCCTATCCAAAATGTTTAATATTGATGTCACACGAAAGAGAGCAATCGGTAATAGTTCATATAATTTTAGAGAAGTTTAAATAGTTAGAAAATATGCCATGAAATTATCGCAAGAAAATACATGTATATTCGCCTTTTTCAATTTAACAACTTCTGTTTAGTCAAAGTTGGTCTAATTGAATATTAGGTTTTTGTTCTTAAAATTAAGTGTTGAAAGTGTACTGAGAATTTTCCATAAAGTTCTGACAGTTTTCATGGATTTCTTACAGATTCCACCGATGTGTTTCGCAAAATTAAGTTTCTTATCGAGGCAAAAACCAACATGTTTGACATCGTTTTTAATTGTTAGGCTTTCATTTTGGAGACTTAACTGACGACTGGGGGAGTTATTGTAAGGCAATATAACAGCCTGAGTTTTAATAGTGTTTATTTTTATTTTTCATTTATAAAATTATTTGTTACAGGCAAAAATCATTTTTCCACTTCCTTTATTTTTGCTTTACATTTGCTTTAGTTAGGTATTAAAACTCTAAATAAATTTCGTTAAAGAGATTTTTAACACGTGAAGTGCCAAACATGCGTTTTAATAAACGGTAAAGCTTTTTTCCTGTTTTTCGAAAGTTGTATTTTTATGAATTTTAAAGCGTCTAGGGGCTGAAAAATAAAATTTTGTTCGTCATGTCAAGTAAAACTAATATTTAGCTGAAAATTTTGTTTTAGGGAACACAAATCTGAAAAATTATATTCGAGAAATATGCTAAGAAAATATATAGATTGTTAAAAAAAATTAAATGGCATGAATTTTGCTTAGTTAAAATCAAAAATGGTTTTCCTTACTCATTGAATTAGGGGTTTGCTGACCAAAAATTACTATTTATATCCCAATTTTATTATAAAAACAATTACTTACTTTATTGTGTAATTGTTTGCAATTTAAAATTTAATATTTAATTTAATTTAAGGTCTTCATTAACGTAGAAACACATTCGTATTTTCATAGTTATTCCGCTATAATATTTTAAGGCTTATGATTTTTTTTTCAAAATTAATTAAATATTCAAAAATAAATTTATTCTATGTTTGTTTAATTTCAGGTATGTGGCAATTATTTATATACATGTTGTTATATAAACATTAAGGTAAACTAATATTTTTTATGTGACCTTAAGATATACGAACATCGCACAGAAAAGTATTTGACCCAAAAAGATGAATAAATTTATTAAACGTGTTTTTTAAATTGAAAAATGGAATATTTTTATAGTTTTAGGTGCAATTTGGTATATAAAATCTAGAGGCAGATGCTGAGTAAAACAAAAATTAATTTGAAATTTTATAAAAATCGTTAAAAATAATGGCGCAAACTTGGGTTCGAAATTACAGATTCTAAATTTTGTTGTGTTATAAAACATAATTTAAACATTTGCTACTTGATTTTTTTATAAATTTTTTTGTATAAATTTAATTTTTTTTAATTTTTAATCAAATTGTTTAAACATTTTTATTCAAGATAATTTCTTTTATAATTACCAAAAATAGCCTTTGAAAAAAAATCAATGTAATACCTTTAATCGTTTTGCCACAAAAAATATCATTTAAAAATCTTGAAACCGATTTTTTTTCTTCGTTTTCCTGACTTTAGCAGCGTTTCACGGCTACAAATCGCAATTTAAAGTCTTAAAAATTTACAACACTTGGTTGTGTTTCGAGCTGCTTTTAAAAATATTTCTAAAAGTTTTAAAGATTTCTTTAAATTCATATTTGCCTTTTTGTTCAGCTTTTTGCCTCAAATGCTCCTATGTGCATCATGTGAATGCAAATGCGCTAAGAGCGATGATTGGTTTCCTCAAAATGTTACACGGATAGAAGTAAATTCTTAACTACATAATTTTTCAACATAAAAATGAAGTCTAAATACTAGATTTGTCAATAATACAACTTTTCAAAAATTCATTAGGAAAAAATTGTGTTTATCAAATATACAAAAATCGTCAACATAGAAAATTTTAAATTAAATAAGACTGACAGAATCTAAAAATAATGAAACTTAACCCGTACTGTGGAAAAATTTGCTTTCAAAAATAATAAGATTTTTTCCACTAAATTTATTTACTGTCTTCAATATTATACGAGGCAGCATTAGGTATTGAAATAATAAATCTAAAACTTATTTACTAAAACACAGAAAGAGCCACACTAAAAAATTAAATCTTACAGGCGATGACACAATATACATTGAACATAACTATATGATTCAATAATTTTAGCTGGATTGTATTATTTCCTAAAAGAAATACTTTTAAATCGAAGTGTTCTTGAGCTTAAAAGATCAGAATCTCTTCACTTTTGTTTACTATATTTTATTGCAATTGGTTTTGCTTCAAATAGCTACTAACTAAAGTTACCATGGCTTTAAGGTTAAAATTTCAGAGTTCACGTCATTTTGAATTTAGTTGGGAACTAGAGCAAATCTAATTGATAGAAAATATGTACTTTGAATATAAAAAAAATTGTTTTTTTTTCTAATGATATTTCAATTGCTTTGAAATTTCGAAACAAAATAAATATTGCAAATAATTAAACTTTGCAATAATAAACTGTATGGTAGAGCACGACTTACTATTAATTTGTTTAATGTTACTCACTCATAACACTGGTTTACAGCCAAAAAATACCAAGAACGCCACATGCCTAGATAAGTTAATTGGGACCTCCTGAACACGACAAACGCTGTAATTTTTAAAGGCATGTCGCGTTCTTGGTATTCTTCCAAATTAAAAATTTGTAAAGCTGTGTAATGAATGAATGTTAGGAAAGGAGTTAATCATTAAACCAAAAATTGTATGTGGAATTTTTAGTTTTAAAATAAGACATGCACATTTTATTACAAGCACGAGAACATATATAGTTCCATAAACATTATATGAAATCAAACAAAATATGTATATCAATAAATATTTAATGACATTTTTTTAAATACTTAAAAACAGTATTAAAGAAAATTAAATAACAAGATACCCACAGAAAAAGTACAAGAACAAAAAAAATTACCCAGAAACTTTTCAACATTAATTCTGTCCCTCAAAATGTTTGACCCACATCCATTAAAACTAAACCTCAATAACAAAAACTAGAACTACGAACAATCCAAATACAAGCAAACAAATTTTAAACTAAAAGTTTTTATGGTTTTACTTACGCATTGATTTGTTTTCTCGATTCTTTCAATCGCATTTTTTAGATACGTTCTATTGCATACACATGGACACTTATCTAAGTATTTGTGCTAAGCAAACAAAAACTTATTTAACTGAAAATATTATTTGAAAATATATTCATGACATTTTTTTCGAAGTTTAAACATGTATTTTATGCATTTTTCTATACACAAATTTAAATATTTTAAAATTCATGCCCGTAGTTGAATCGATGAATTTAAATTCCTGGTCGAGTATGTGTGTCTATTGTTGGCATGACAATAGAATTTAATTCTATTTGTCTATTTACTGATTTGACATCAATATTGAAATAATTGCATATACAATAAAATAAAAACTTTGAAAGCTAAACTATGCAGACTAAAAATGTTGCATTTAAAGGGATGTATGCTTGTTTTGTATGCATATTAGTTCAACACAATAAATATATTCTCTATTAATATTCAATAGTTTGTGATATTTTTCATTCTAACAAAATCAAATTATATTTCAATTAAAATGTTATTCTTCAACCAATAAAAAAGAAACAGAAAAAAAAATTGTTTAAAAAGGTTCAAGACAGGAAACAAAATTGCATGCTGAAAATTTTTATTGAGAAATATTTGTTAAAAATAACTTTTGCGAAAAAACAAGCCAACAGACAATTGATTAAGAAATGCATTTGTATATATACGGAAAGGAAAAAATGCAAGAGAATCAGATGGACATCGAACACCCAAAATAAAAATCAATGAAAAAAAACATCAAGCATTGTTAAAAAATATTTTTATTGAAATCCTTTTCAGTTAGTTTTCGTAAGTAGATATCAAAAAGAATTTACTTACTTGTTAAGTATGCTCTACAGAAACACTCACTGTTGAATCAAAAAGGATACATAAAGCCTACTTTCTCTTAAATACATTTTATTTTTGCAAAAGGATTCATGTGTTATTGTTTGAGCAAATTAACACAATTACCCCAGTGGGCATAATATGATTTAAAATTGTATAATTAAAAGTAATTAAGGCAATTGCTTTTAAAAACTGTGTGATTTTCCAATAAAAATATATTTAACCACAACCATATAAATTATCTCGTTTAGGTTTAAAACATAATATATTTTCTGAAAATTACTAACATAATGTAATCGTTATTGCGCATAATATTTACCTCAAATTTTGTAATATATTTTTATTTAAAAGCGTTATGGGCAAACAACTTTAATTAGCTGAGTGTAAATAATAACAAAACATTCAAAATTCCAATACACTTGAAAAATTACAATATGCAGCTATAAAGTGTGCGTAATTATATTCTTGTGGTTATTTAATTTAATTTTACAAAAATATTTAATATTGTGTATTTAAAAATAACTTTTATTATTTATTGTTGCGTGTTTACAAATGTATAGTAGCAAAAATAATTTATACAATTTATATAGAAGGTTATCGAAAAGGTTACTTAAAATAAATCTCAAAAAAAGCCCAAGAATTAAAACAAATCCTGATTCAAACTAAAGAAGAACTAAAGCCCTTATGCTCTTTATAGGATCAAGATGAACCAATATAGATACACAGAAGTAAACAAATAACAAATACAATGAATGGTTACATAAATAGAATGCATCTACTCGTAACATGATTTTTTGCATTCAGCTCGAATAATATGAACTGAACATAATGTATTTTTGTAATAAAAATATTTTTAAAAATATTGAACTTAGAACCTACTCAGTCGTGACAGCAAACAATGTCCAATACAGACTGTAATTCTACAGCTTAATTTGTAATTCATGTATTATATAAACAGGCAAAGACAAATTTTTGAATCCCTTTTTCGCCTTTATTTTCCAACCGATTTCTTTCATTCTTTTACCAAATGCTAGACATTGTTGAGCTTAAGTATCTCGACTATACATTGTTTAAATCGGCTCAGTATGAAAGAAAAAAAAACAACTAAGGTTTACACCACTACAAATGCTCAAAATACGCACTCACATTGACTTTTGTAAGTATTGGTGCAAGTAAAATTATAAGCAAAGCAATGAGAGTGTTTAATAGTACCTATATTTGTATATGAGTTGAAAAAGAAAAAAAGATTAAACTTAAAAGGGATGAGAGTTAAATATGGATGAAGATGTTCACTAGATATGGATTTGTTAGCTTCAAGCAAAAACTTGACAAAATAAATGTCTTTGTTTGTATACCATTTTATTTTGTTAATTCTTTTTCTCCATTGGAAAGGAAATAAACAATCGGATAATTTTTTCTCTTTAAATTAATTCAACTAAAATAGGTATGCGTTTAAACAGGCGCGCAGAGGAGTACTTGTGCCAAAAAAACTGGCCAAAAAAGCAAAAATGAATTAAAAAAAAATCTTAAAAACTAAATTTAAGAACTTTTGTTGCGACTTGTAGCTCTGAGACGCTGCTAAAGTCAGGAAAGTGAAGAAAATTGCATGCGCTTTTAAAATATTTTTTTCGGTTTCAAGACCTTTATATGATATTTTTTGGAGCTAAACGAATAAAGGTATCACATTGATTTTGTTTCATTGAAACATTTGTTTAAAAACTATTTTTGGTATTTAAATAAAAAATTATCTTAAATATTAATTTTGAAACATTTCGTTTCAAAATTTAAAAAAATTAAATTTATACAAAAAAATTATAACAAAATCAAGATTTTTAAAAATGAAGGTAACAAATGTAGAAGTTATGTTTTAAAATACAATAAAATTTAAAATCTCTAATTATATACCAAAAAAAGTTTGCGCCATTATTTTTAACGATTTTTTTTAAATTTTAAAATAATTTTTTTTTTTGCATAATCTTTTGTGTCTGTTGAATTATTGATTTCACAATGTTAAAAATTAATTTGCAAAATGTTCGTTATCGCTAATATTTAGTTATAAGGAAGTTTTCCACAGTCCCATAAAACAGTAGCCCATTTCCAAATGTTGTGTAAATGGTCTTGCATCGTAGAATTTACAAAGTGGTGTAGCATATTTTTACTCTATACTAACAAAATACAAAGATATGCACTTGCTACTCGTGTATAAATAAACATCACAAAAACCTGTCGTTTATATTTACACTTCATTTTGCAATAACCAATTGAGAGAATTGAAAGAAGATTGAGCGAACTAAAAAATTAAGAGAGAAATTTCATGTATTGCAACATTATTTTAGAAAACAGCTTTCATAATTGATTGTAAATATTTACAATGGCATAAATTTGCTATCTCAAATGCACAACATTGTGAATTGGGCTAGTATTTTTATTTATCTGCACTTTATACAACATTATTTGTTAGAAAAATATTTGTATTTATCTAAGTAAAGTAAATTTTAAAAGCATTAATCACAACAATTACATTAAAAAAAGAAAACATTGGCACATAAAAAATACTAAAAAACGCTTAAGAACATAAGTATAAAAATACATATCCATAAATGGGTTATTGGAAACAATTTATCTCAGTACCGTTTTGTAACTTGGTGGATAACATGGTGGAGAGGGGGTTGTTGAAATAACATTCAAAAATCTCCCACTAGATTTTTTATATCAAATACACCTAAAACTATCAAAAAAGTCAATCTTTCAATTAAAAAAACACGTTTAATAATTTTGGCAAGGTTTTTAGCTCAAATATTCCACTGTAAGTATCAGGTAGTTGTACTATAGTATAAATAAAAATTTTAGCTGTTGCATTTTTCATTAAACAAATTATATATTTTCTTCAAGCAACTTTGATTTTTTTGAATTCATAAATACAGAAAAGCTGTGTATGAAAGAATTCTTATTTGAAAAAAATTAAAGCTTATAAAAACAAATGGTTCACACGCTGGGTCGAATTTCGGCATACTCTTTCCAACATATCAGCTGATAAATCGCGAATAAATTATTTAATATTGGCTTCTAGTGTGTCAACGGTTGCGGGCTTGTCCCTATGGACATGAGCCTTAATATAACGCCACAAAAAAAGTAGCGTTAAATCGTACGATCTAGGCGGCCACTTGAACAGCCCTAAACGTGAAATAAACTGTTTACTGAACTAGCCTCTGAGTTGGGCCATAGTTTCGCGTGCTGTATGGCATGTGGATATCAGCCAAGTCCAGTTCTTCAACTCTGGACAAAAAAAAGTTGCAATCATCGCACGGTAGCGCTCGCCATTCACAGGAACGTTCCTACCGGTTATCAGCAACACTGGCGCATAGACCTGCGAAATTTTCCACTGTCCGCACTTTGCGTATGCGTGTTGGTGGTTTAATGGCCAATAATGTAAATTTGATGCGAAACTTAGTCAGACGGTTCCGCCTCAGAAGGTCGAACAAACGGACAATAAAATGGAAAAAAGTACGATGCACTTTCTTAACCGAGCATGAATTTTGATAATAAAATTCAATGATCTGTAAGCGGTGTTCGATTGTATTTCGATTCATGGTCAAATTACGGACCAAACTGAACATGTTTAACAGTACATGTTACTCAAAAACAGCTCAACTGACAAAAACACTGCAGACAAAAACACTGTAGTCAAAAATAGTGTTTACCAAAACAGTGTTAACAAAACCAGTGTTACTAAAAATCATACTTTATTTATGCAAAATTTTTCTTCTGTGTACTGTTCATTCCTATTCAGCCTTTCGCTTAATTATAATAATTTGTTGGTAGACTTATTTGAGACACTATACTGTTAAATATGTTTTTCTAGGAAAATATATATTTAAAAAATTGTTTTTACAACTGTATTCAATAACCGACTGGGGGAGCAGGATTCTATATGCAGAGTACTAAAGTTCATAAGTATGAATGTGTTTTTCAATATGTTTTACTAAATAATTTGTAATGATATGAATTTTTAAAATTCTGTGTTAATAACACTCCAAAGCTATCTAATGCTCTGATAGAAATTTATTAATTTTTGCGCTGTAGTTAAAAGCAATAAGGTAATATAAGATGTCGGGTACGTAATATATTTTATCTTAAAATTCCCGAAGCTGCCTGGATTTGACACATATTAGAAAATAAAGAGGATTTAGGTATTTGTGTTATAGTTCCGTTAATAATAACAACTTTAACATTCTATTTTTTTAGTATCTTAAAGTTTACACAGCTAAAAACATATAAAAAAAGGTAGTGCAAAACTCATCACCCTCATCAAGTCAGATGCTATGACTTTATTTAAATGACGATAATATTCAATTCTGTTTTGTCGTTTGTCAAGTAAATAGATATAAAATAAAAGCCAATAAGTTTAGGATCGCTATGTTCCTCGAAATCGCAGAATAAGTGTTTTGATTTTTGTAACGAAATTAATCGTCAGAAAATTACCTACCAGACCTATTTCTATATTAGTAGATATGTGGACAAGCTTAGTTTCAGCTACTTAGTGATTAATTGTTGTTTACGCAGTGGGCTTGGTTTTTTTATCAATAAACGACTCATTTAGACGCCGGGCGCGATAACAACTTTCGAACTTTGTATTCCCTAATAGAACGAAATATGAGAAAATATGAGCAACGGCCCATACTGCACAATCTACAACCAACGATTTTTGACGCTACATTTTGTGACCGGCTTATCTCTCCTCTTCGGGATTTACACTGGCCAGCAAAATCGCCTTGAATTATCCGTTCAAGTTTTTTCAACACACGAGTCTATGTCAACAAACCTCTTAATCTTGAAACTAGCAAAGGAAAATCCTTCAAGAATATTTCAACCTATAACCGGCCACATGGCCAAAAAATTTTTTTCGACTTCATGCAAAAATGTAAAACACCAAATAAACATAATGGAAAAGCTGCACGAAAGTTTTTCATTCATAAAAAAGCTACAATTAAAGAACATCTGCTGACAAGTTTTACAATACCTTGTATAGCTTTAACCTCGTATTTTACTGCGAGTAATAATTATTTAATCCTAAAGTCCCATCCTTTTTCAACAGTGTTTTAAATATACAGCTGGTTTAAGTAAATTGATATTGAAGTGTAAATGTTTGCACATATATATGTGTACACATTTATGGAAACCTGCCCTAACTAGGTAAACATACCTCTAGATGAGTTTATTTGAATTTTTCCGCAACATAAGATAAGGAAAATATTTTTATTGAAACATTTGCTTTTGTTTATATAACATGTGTTGCCTGCTTTTCGGGAGGAGGCCAACATGTAAAAGGTAGCTTCTATATATACTGTTGCAGCCTCAGTCATACGTTCATACGTACGCAGCTGCACTGTGGGGCCGAAAAACTATAAAATTTCCAGCTGCCTGCTCTCATTAATACAAAATTATATGTGGAGATGTCAGGACAGTATATAAATATAAGTTCTGTTACGAAGGGCGATATGAGATCCTCAAAAGCAGCCCTATAGACATGTTCAGTTTGTCAATATATTTCTTTGTCATTCTTCTTCAATAAGTTTTAACATCCTCACAGAAAAAATAATCATAATTATCGTGTTCTATTTCTTCAAGAACTTTTTGTATAAAAAAATATATAAATTTATTTAAAAACGGAAAGTCGAAACATATACTTTTGAGATAACTCAATTTTAATATTCGAAAAGGTTTTTGAAAAAAATACAATTATGGTTTAGAAAAAAAATATACATACGTATATCAACTAAACACACAGTACAGTGCAGTATTTTGATCAGAATTGGTAGTTGAACTTAAAGTAGTTTATAAGAAATTTAATCAAATAAAATTTAATTCTCTATTGCAAAATAAAAATCTTAATTCTGAAAGTTTAAAACAACTTGTAATTTTATTTTATATTGAGTAATTTATTGATCTTGAGTTTACTCGTATAAGGACTTAAACGATTATTGAAAATAAAAAGTGCTCTCTCTCCTTTGTGATAGTTTATTTTGCGTGAGCAAATTAATTTTATAAAGTGTTTTTAAATAAAAATAAAATATTGTGAAAATAAATAATTAATATAGAAATGAATTTTGGGCTTGAGTTCAAATCTTAGTTTACCCATTTCTTCTTAATTTTTAAGAAATTTGTTTTGGATAAATTCGTCATTTTTTATTAAGATCGTACTTTTATTTGAAACAATTTATTCATCAGACTTGCAGAACGGATTCTGAATATTTGGAATAATTAATCATCAGTGATGGAATTTCGTACTAACCGAAATCGATTTAACTTGTAGGAAATGAATAAGTTGAACTTTTCGTATTCTAATTTGTTAAATAATACGGTTAAATAGTTGATGTTCTTTATCATTAGTACACATCGTAGCGATCTCGAAATCAGTAGTGATCCGTTCTGCTAGTCTGATAAAAAAATTGTTTCAAATAAAAGTACTCTCTTAATAAAAATGACGAATTTATCAAAACAATTTCTTAAATTAGAAGAAATGGGTAAACTCAGATTTTGGCTCAAGCCAAAAAAATTCATTTAAATATAAACCTTAAATAGTTCAACAATAAATATATATATATTAATAAATAATTAAGTATATTTTGGTGCTTAGTGATAATGTTAAGAGAGTTCAAAGCGACTTACGTCAATATGTTTTTTTGTAGTATCTAGAACAAAAATTAGAAATGGAAGTTTTAGGAAAAAATAAAGCCTTTTTTGATGGTCATGGTTGTACACAAAACTCCTTTCTTGCTTAAGTAGAGTTAGGCGGTTTATGTTTGTGGCCAAAGATATATGTATGTTCTTCGAACACAACATTGTTCTGTTCTGCCTGTTTAGGTTAGAAGTTTCTTCCCTTCCTGAAAAACATATGTTCAATTCTTTCCAGAAAACAAAAAAAAAACGTTACGATTTGTATAGTAATATAAATTACTTTGTTATAATTAGAAACCAATTTATGAAAATAGCAAGTATATTATCAGTTGTTTTCTCGTTGTATATCGAAATCAGTTTTCGACGAAATTTTCCTTGCAGTTTACGTGCCCAAGATGATATTCTTTATGACCTTAAAGTTATCTGAGAAAATGTCAATTGTAACTTACATTCTAGCACTACTCTGCTTTAGTCATGCAATATGTAACACCAGTCACACCAAACGGCTGGTTTCTTTGCAATATATTTCTTTTTTCTGCTCCACTGTGTTCATGGTTCACATTAGCGAGCGACATTATAAATGTTGTTTAAGTGTAAAATATTGTGGTTCTTGTTATTGTGCAAAAATGATATGTAGTGTTATACAATGTTGCTGTATTGTTTGTTTTATTAAACACACATGCATACATTCTACCATGAAAAGATATTATTTTGTTGATTTTTAAACTCACTCCTACAAGCTTACATCCATACATACATTCATGCATGTTCGCATGTATATTTCTTCCCTTCAATTGTGTTTTCGATATGCACAAAATTTTTTGAAGGAAAAATTCAGCACTATTGTTTTATGACATCTGACACGTTGGCATGTTTTCATGTAAAAATTTTAACGAAATTTTATTTAAAATTTATAAATCTCTTCAAAACTAAATTTTGTGGAAATTTTAGTTGAAAATAAACATGATAGTAGAAATGTAAAACAGATAGTATGTTCAAATAAGTATCTAGATTAGACTGGCTCACTTTGTGTGGAGACAGAAATTTTTGTTCCCTTTTTCAATCTCTAGAACGGTTTGTTTTATGACGATTTCAAAAATATTTTGGAGATCTGCCGATATCCATGGAGACTGCTTAAAGTATTTTTTGTATATAAATTTTGTTTGCATTTTTTGTTGTTGTATTTTTTTCTACAAACACTTAAAGTAGTATTTAATTTAAAAAAGAGTTTTAAGTCGCTGCCAATGGTGCATTGAGTTTGTCCAAACGCATTTTTAAAAACTACATAGAAGTGGTAGTTATCACGCTACTTAACAAACAGAGTTGTCATTCAATACTCGAGTAACAATTAATCGCTCCCTTGCGACTTAAAAAGGTTCTATATTCGACCTTATCGAATACTATTGCATAGAATTTCGATTTGCTGTCTGTAAGATATTAACATCTGTTGGCTAACTGAGCCCACTGTAACTCTATATCTGCAGGAATATCGGCCTGAAGGAATGTGTTATACTCTAAGATTCGATACAGAAGTCCACAGCCATTAGTTCAGATTGTAGATATATTTTATAAATAAATTATGGTTTTGCTCTTCAACTAATTAAATACATAATTCAGTTCACCAAGATAACTCTTTTAAACATTCTTTAATGTTTTACTTTCACTAAAAGGCCAACAAATTAATTGACCTTAAGAGGTAATAAAAACAATCATCTAAACACTTACTTTTTCTTTGGGACTTAATATAATTATAATCTCCTGCAGAACAAAGAAATAATGCAAATTAAATGTATCAAGCCCCTAAAAAGCATTTAATTTAATTTTTTTTATATAAAAATATGTATAACAAATAAATAAAATGAATTGTAATTTTCCTTTTTAATTTCTGGACACCTTTATTATGGCCTTTTTTTAAGGCATATCCGTTTTGTGAAATGAGAACAAAAAGCAGCCTCTGCTTTGTTTACATTGTTATTTAACCTCTGAAACAAATTGACTGTTTTTTTCAGAGCCACAAGGAAAGAGGATCAAACGAGATTAAAGAAAAAATAATGAAAAAGGATACATATTGTTCTGGCTTTGATTATTTAACAAATGAAATAAAAAAATTATTGGTGCTAAAAATAAAAAACACATACTACACTTATATTTGCTACGAATACCAGTTGCTACTTGTTTAAAAAAGAAAATAGTCTAAGAGAAAAATTAGAAAATTGTATGTACAAATATTTATTAAAATATGAATTCTTAATAAATCGACATAAAATTTTATTTAGATTAATATGTTCCATTTACATTATCAACATAAAATATATTTACAGCATTTTTATAGCATTTTTCAAGCATTAGTCTAAACATATTTTTTTGCAACTAACAACACGAGCACTTAAATAATAAAATATCTCATATAAAAATATCTATATTTCAATAAATTTGTATTAAAAAAAAATATTATACAGGTGTATGAACCTTTTTCTGTGTTCATCTTTTTATAGCAGTTTTTCTATAAATTTATGTTTGTTTTTTTTTTCATTTTCATATCGTTGTACGAATAATAAATTTTAATAAATTTAATTTGTTGTATTTATACGTGCCTCAGAGGCCATTATCGTGTAACCAACCAACCATATGTTGTTACGAAGTATCACATATGCAGGACATGAGTACATTCAATTCGACTAAGGAAACATAAAGTTTAATAGAATTTTATAGTCAGCTAGTTAAGGCTTTCACATAATTCATAAATTTTTTATTTTTTTCTACCTTTAACTTATAGCCCAGTTTCATTTGAAGGGTATTATTGACCATTGTGAGAGCGATGAGTGTAAAAATCGTTTAACAAAAAATTATAAAATGATGTCTTTCAGTTTTTGTTTTTTTGTATTTTTATGTACATATTAAGTTTTGTAGACGGAATTTATTACTGTGCATGTAGCTTATAATTAAAACAACCTTTGTTTATGTAAAATTTATTATAAGGGTCTAATTAAAAGAAAGTGTTTGAAAAAGTCACAAAATTTTGTTACCTTATTAACGGGGCTTAATTATTTTTGAAACATTTGAATTATTTACTTGTAAAATGTAATAAATCAAGTTGTTTTCACTGCAGACATTTTTGGATGTTAAGCGTATTAAAAATAGTTGACTTGATAAGCTGAGGGGATCGTATCTTGTCAAACTGCATATAAAAAAGGTATACAATTTATGAAAAGATCATGGTTGACAGAACCATAGATGTCCTGTTGACAATTTTACGTTTTTAATGTATTTTTATAACACTAAATTGGTGTTCTGAAATTAGCGTATATTGCCAATTTTAGTTCTAGTTAACCCTCTAAAGCCCAGTTAAGGAAAAATAAGGGGTAATATTATGCAAATAACTTTTTTATAGTATTTTTGGGCCTCTGGTTTAAAACAAAATGTTTGTAAGTCCGCACAGTATGTCCTTTAGCTTCCAAGTGAGAAAAAGTTAATGAGTGCCCTGAGGCTCCATGAACATTTAGTAATAAAAACACTGTATTAAAAATTCCAAACAAGTATATTTGTCCGAAAAAAATTTTTATGTTCGAGGAACTCAAAAACACTAAAATTGATATAAATATGTAATTAATATTTTTTGCTTGCAAATTCACGTGGTTGACAATATGAAATAAAAAGAGCTTGTAAGTGCTTCCGAAGCTTTTACATATATTTTGCTACATCCTTTACCAACTTCCCCCTTTTCTATTCTACCAATTATATAAAAAGGTTATTTAACATAAATTAATTATATATTGGACGCCTTAAGTGCCTTAAGGCACGCTTAGGCATTAGAGGACTAAACGCATGTGACACTCATACTAGAGCATCCACTCGATTAATCTTTGTTCGATTAATCGAATAAACTTTGTCCATTATTTGATCGAATAATAAAAATTGTTAATTTCGATTAACGAATAACTCTAACAACTGATGACAATTAAACGAGTAAAATGAATTTCTTAGTAAAAAGTTTTTTTTTAAAAAGAAAATATATTTGTTTACATTTCCAACTGCTTAATTTCCTTAAAACTAAGTTACATTTTATTAGCTTCTGTATTTATTTTCCTTCCTTTTAATATGGTTCAAAATTTCCTTCGCATTAATAAATCTGTTAGCCATGCACTATCTTATTACGGGTTATCTATTTTTACAAACAAGGAAATATTGATACTTTCAGCTTAGTTTCCATTAAAGACCTTAGTAAAGATTAAGCAACATTAACTGTATCGGAATAAAAAAATTCTTAATAAACAATTTAGAAAAGCGAATAATTAATTTTCAAAAGATTTACTTGATTGCAAATTAAAGTAATAAGTACACTTACTCTTTATCTTAACCCCGCTAGGACTATTTCAAATATAGCTCTTCGTTACATTTTCTTCCATTTGTCCTAAACATACTCGTATTATAACCGGTGAAAGTAGGTGGGAAACGAAAACTTTAGTAATTGTTTTTTAGTGTTGAACTGGATCAAAAGAGGTTCTGTTAGCGTGTGAGCAACATCACAACAGTCACCGACTATCTCAATTCAATGACAACGCCATGTAAATGTGACAAATTCCTGCCAGATATAGATCCTGAAATAGATCCGGTCACTAGTACATGGGAACCAGTTAACTAATTTCGAGACACGTTCTCTTTCCTTTAAGGGGAATAGGCTTCCTAGCCCAAAGGCTCTCAAAAATATTGTTTTATTTACTTTTTTCACATTTCCTCTACATTTTTATTAATTAAAAATCTTTAGTTTATCTTATTGCGCTTCCTAAATTATCATAATAGATTTATACCAAGAAAACTACATTATTAATCCTTAAAACAAGCACTATATTTCTTTCTGCTAAATAAATTGATTACTCTACAGTAACAAGTAATAAATTAAGGATACACGCAACAATAGGTAAATGCTACTAGCACTCATTATTCTTCGTCAAAGTAATCAAATAAAATCTGGATTTGTGAAAGTGCTAACAATAAGTCTTATTACTAACATTATTTTTAAGGTCATCACATTTGTAAAATAAATTGCTAATAAAACAATTGCAAAAATGCTTATTTATTTATTGTTTCATAGCCATTATTTTCGCCTTCATAGCTAAACTTGACCCTTTTACATTGGTTTTAGCAGTTGTTGCTGTTTTATTTAAGCACCCAACAAGCCATTTAAAACATTAAATAAATATTGTTTTATGAATGTGAGTTTTTTTCCATTCTTGTTTATTTATTTTTTTCTTACTCTGTAAATCGTACGTGTAATTTCTAAAGTGAAAACAAAGTGTTGTTTATATTATTGCTTCATTTTCGTCCTTTCATTTCAGCACTTCCCTTAAAGGATACCTAATATGTGTACTTTTGTTGCTATTACTAGCTAGAAGTTATCATAGTCATTGCATGTAGGGTACAATAGAATTTAATAGAAGATGAGAAAAAACTCATAAGCACGTAAACAGTTAACCAGCTCCCCTAAATAGCCAAATGGATAAAAGCATAAAAAGAAATAACAATCCAGCGATGAAAATATAACCAGGCCATATATTACTGCAAACTAAATGGCTTCAAGTAGTGTTCCTTTGTACACTCTGAAAAAAAATTTTTAATAAGATTTTCGTAGGCCTGCAAATTAAATTTTGATTATAAGGACCAAGGCTGAGGAGAACGCTCAAAAATTAATATTTTATTTAGTAAGAAATTTCCCATAGGAGATATATTCATACAAATACTTCATTTGATGCCTGTAAGATGCATTATGTCTGGTAGTGTACGAGTACTATCTGCAATTTACAAGGATCTTCACTGTACGTCAACTGCTCACAAGCATAGACAAAATTACATGGATTCGTCCTCTTCGCCAAGTGCCCTTAAAATTACTTGTAAACAGCCGCAGATGTACTTGTAAGCGTTAATACCCTCTAAGGACATGCATACACCATTCCATTTATCTCAGAATTGTTTTTTTTATAAAGAGAAGTAAGAACTCAGGAAATTAATGCCTACCACCCAATTCGATGTTTTATTTACTTTCGAAAAGGGATAATATAGAAAGCACGGATGGTGAAAGTGAGGAAACTCAATTGATTCTTTTACAAGTCTGCTATTGCACGTTTTCGTAATATTTTATTGCAGTTATGCTACGCCTTTGGTGTCAAGTAGGTGCCTTATTTTTTGTTAAGCTTATTTATTCAATATTTTACTTTGCCGGCGACTTTGCGACAATACCGACGAATTAATCCGCCGCGATGTGCAGCAGGAACAATTGCTCCGGCTACTGCTCACTGATCAGTTTTATGCCTTCGTCACTGAAACAGTCCAACAACTACAAATGCAATGACACACATCTAGAAAATTCTGCATATTATAACATGCCTGAAACTGACTGGGCTCTCCGTTGTCACTGGCAGCCCGCTAACTACTTCAGCCTGCAGCACCCTCAACTGCTCTGCTTTTGAAAGATCCTTGATTTGTTATCGTTTGGGTACTCTAAGAAATGTGTGCCGATTGGATATCTAAAAAAGATAGATACTATAAAGTAGAGTTTAGGTTACACTCTCTGTTAGAACACGAAAGTAAAGTCCTGGTGAGAATAATTGGTTGTCGAAGGTAAAGAAATCCGCACCCTCTCTTCCGCTTTGCTAGAGCCATCTGTGTAAAATCAAGCATATACGGTCCTCTAACTCAAGTTTCCAATTATGCATGAGGGCCTGTCCGGTATAAGTGTTCTACTCTTAGCTTTTGTCCAACATTTCTAATCAAATGCTCTCGTTTGATTTGGGCAACTTGTTTTATAATCTTTGTCAGTGTAGTCCTGCATAAAAACAATAATTCTAAAAGCAAAACAATAACCACAGTATGTATTAGTCTCTTCTAACCAAGTTGGCAGCAGTACTGCGGAGAAGTAGTTTTTAACTGCAAACAGAAGGAAGAAACAGGAGTAGTACGCGTAGTAGCTTGCCTCGGTTATTGTTTAAGATATTTTAAGAACCACAAATCTTAGATGTTTATGAGCTTATATGACAATAAATTTACTTTTTATTGTTTTCTTTTGCTCCCACACAAGCACACAAGCACACACGATACATACACAGCGCAGCAGCCAAAATAACAATTAATAAAACAGGTCAGGGATTTTTGTTGTTGGTATGAATTAATATTTAAAAAAAGGTGCCAGCATAAATAAGTTTTATTTCATTATAGCCTCTTGGTTTTTAATGTATTACTCTGAGCGTGTTGGGAGGAGGAGGAGGAGGAGGAGGAAATAATTTAGCATAGGAGAATACAAGAGACAGCAGGAAAGGGAAAGTTCTCTTTTTTCCACTAAACAAAGTTTTAAGTTGTTGTTTTGAATGTTTTTCACTTGATTTTGAGGTAAAAATAATTTGCAAAGCTTTGTTACTTACTTTGTACATATTTCAGTTCAACATATTATTTTACTCTTCCTTTGCTTGCCATTAGAAAAAAAGTTTTAGTTGGCGGTTTGTGGTTTGAAAATCTAAAAAGATATGGTGCTGGTAAATAGATTGGTCTGCTTGGCTTAACAAAGTTTCAACGGGAAGTAGCAAATCTCAAGTGTATAGTTAAAAATAAAAGTATTATTTTCAACTGCACAACCACGAGCAATAAAGGTCAACAGAGTTTAATATTAGAAAAATAGCAGATATTTTTTATTTAATATTAAATGGTTAAGTTTTATAATTGTTATATATAAATAATATAGCTTGAGGTCTTCTACATTTTTTCATGGCTTTTACACTTTCCTCAAAGAAGTATGATTCTTTCAATTTATAACAAAAATAATTACCAAATTTCAAAACTGTCTGTTAATTTTTCGTTTTTTTAATTGTAATTATATTTATTACAAGCAAATAAATGCTCACTTTCCATTAGAAGCCACACAGAAGAGTTGTAAATTATTGAGTTGAAGAAAAAATATTTTCTTTTACGAAAAAACAAGACTTCAACCACTCTTATTTATATATGTATGTCTATGATAAGTAAATCGATTGAAGAACATAGATTAAGTGATTGAGTTTTACTTTCATCAAACATAAAATAATTTAATCGATTAACCAATAACTTTTGGTTGGGCTATCTGTTCGATTAATTTAAAGCCGACTATTTTCGATTTAAAAAATAGTTTAATTTCTGTCGAACTGTTGACAGTACGCCATTTTAGCTGACTTTAAACTGTAAATGATTGAGTGTGTTGTGCTGTAGTTTCTTTAAAATGCTGAATAAGTTATAAAAGCTGCGCCGTGAAAAGTTTTACATCGAACAGTTGCAAAAAATCAAAAACTTTTTAAGTGTTTAGTACATCGCTCCTTTATTGCAACGAAGTAATATTTCCAAAAATGTGGTTTTTATGTTAAGAATGCAGAAATATTCGTCGTATCGCTCTACATTTTGTGTAAAAATTTATACAAATATCGTGTTTACTCACCTATTGATGTAAGAATGCATTTTTATTTTTATATTAATTTATGTAGAAATAAGAAACTTTAAACTCCTTTTCTGATGAACGAGTTTTTTTGAGATATGACTACGTTGCAATAAAGGAGCGATATATTCTCCCATGACTTTTTTGTTTTCATTTTATAAAATAGGCATTTTATAATGAGGCGCATTTTCACCCTTCGTTAATACTTAATTATAATATTTGGAGCTCGGAGAACCTAATAACTCTTGTTGTGATTGTTTGATGTGCATTTTTGTCTGGCGGGGTCTCAGGGCACTACTCTTTCGAAAATGAGGCTGGAGCTACTCTAATGATTTACGCTACCGAACAGTGATAAACGATTTTGTATGGATATATATGTAGAAGGCGCTTCTTTTTAACAAAACCATTGCTACGTGCCACAAAAGTAGCGAAACTACTGTTGTCTTTCAAGCAAATTTTCCTAACCGAGTGATTTCTCCAAGAGGATATCACAATTTTCCAGATCTTATGATTTACCACCTTTGCACTTTTTGCTACTACACGTCCACACGATCAATCTGATTGGCAATTATTGCAGTGGCAACTGCCAAAATCTATTACCGACACAAGATATTTGCGTGTGGACCGCACGAATATGTGTTCAAATAGATTTTTAGCAACAAGTGCTAGAGATATTGCTGAGCAATAATCTGTTAACACAAAGTGTCAAATTCAATTGATGTTTGCTTAACACATACATTTTGTGCAAATAGAAAACAAATTTAACAACACTAATGTACGAACAAAAGGTAAATATTATTAAAATTAAAATTGTAACTATAAACAATAGTGTAATAGTATTTAAATTATAGTTGTGACTGCAAGAAATTGTAAAATTATTCGCAATATTTGCAATATCATTTATTTACTTTAAACCGACGAAGAGTGTTAAATTTTTGTCTTTACGACTCATTTTTTTATATACAATCAAAATAACGCTCAACCTTCATCAACATAATTTTGAAGTTCGCCATATGAGATAAAAGATTGAATATTAGCAATTTGATAACAAAATTCTGCGACGTTATTGCTTGTATTCAGATATAAAAAATTGCACGTGTGGTCGGTACGTTAAGGTTGCGTTAAAGAAAAGTTCTATACCAATGACTCACTATCGATTAAAGACGTTATAGATGGGATTCGTAAAGTTATCGAGCACATTCAGCTGCAAATGTGCGAATTGGAAAACTTCATTAACAGGACACATATAATTTTTTTAAAGCTTAATAATTAAATTTAATGATTAACTTCTTTCTATACCCAAGTGCATCTATTATATAACTATATAAATCTTTCCAAGAGGCGTCTATATTGTTTAATATATAAATGATTTAAATTTCTGTTAATGAGAATTTTCTGAAACAATTAAATCGAAAGTTGCCGAAAATATGGCATTTTACTAAGAAATGAAGGAGAGTTTTAAATTCTTTACGGTTACATAGTGAAAATATTGTTGATCTTTGTGTATAGAATCTTGTTGCATTTAATTCTATAAGATCGCATCGGGTTTTAAATATATAACTGATAATATTTATGTTAGAAATATTTTCAAAGTATGTCTGTGAGTTTCCATAATTTAGTTGTTTATAAAATCGGTTTGCAACAGAGGCTTTTTGAATGAGCATATCTTTCGTTTTATTTTTTAAAGAAGTAATCATTCCTACTCGTACGGATTTCCAATCTTCTACTGTTGAACATTCTGTAATTTTAATGGCGTTGCTCTCTTAATATAATCTGTTTACATAGTTATACCAAAATACCTCTTTTCATATTAGAATGTTAGTTAGTTGAATTAGAAGGCCATAGCTGTTGTACGTAAATAGAGTTTTTATTATATATCTCAGGTGTAGATCCAAGGTGTATACTCGTATGTGACTGCTTTGTATATCCGTTTCTAACATTAATACATACGTTGGTGTAAACGCTGGTAGCTTTAAAATATTTTTTAAGAAAATTCATTGGAGTTTGTCAATTTCATCAAAAAGTGTAAATCCCCAAAATTGAGCACCATATGACTGAATAGCTCTGCATACATAAAGGAAAATATTCCATTTCGCTGAATAAACATTCAACGATTTTGCTTAAAAATACTAATTGTTTTTACACATCAAAATTAAACCTCTATTTAGATTATTAAAAAAAAATCTAATACCCTTTTTCTAAATCAATTGACACGAAATAAAAAATAAAAATGCAATTCTTATATCTTATATTTTTTATTTTTTGAATTTTTTAAAAATTATCTATGTAAGAAAAATAAAATAAAATAAATAAAATAAATTGTGCTCTTCTTTTGATAAATTGTTGACATAATTTCGTTTACGACAAAACAACAGCAATATTTTTCTAACAATAGAAAAATGTTCGAATTCTGTTATTGTTGTGCTCGTTTCATACATGGCATTGCGTGTGCGTGCGAGGGTCCCCTTAAAGATTTTTTAAAGTTCACAAATTTCTTATAAACTTTAGCTAGAGCACATATACCCTTACTATCGTATGGTAATATGCTAAGAATGTTTTTTTAAACTAGTACTCATAAGTCAGTCAGTTTCTACCTTCCTCAGCCTTGTAAACTGCTACCCTGAAGGAATATTATTATTATATAAATATGAATATTCGATATATACTTCGTTTGTGATAAAAAAGGTTTTATATACTAACCTCGCACTGAAATATTTATATTTATATAAAAATCTATCTACAATAAATTTTGTATATAATAAAAAACGAAATAAAAATATTGTTCTGCTTAAAGCGAAAATAGTTATTTATGGCATAAAATAAATATATTAATGTACATTTACTTACTTGCATTTGGAAATGTATGTGTGTAGCATAAGTATGAACAGTACACTGTCAATTCATACAAATGCATGTACATATCGCTCAGTTGCTACAAGATCGTCATAACTCAAAGAACACAACTCCTGAAATAACATTGCAAAAATATGCGTCTCAGTACTCTCCATCCAGTTAAACAAAATTACACAAGTACCCGCCTCTTTAGAGTAACATATTTGAATACATTTAGCCACCGAACAAAAACCACGATATGTTAAGTTTGAAGTTTGTTAGAGGCATTGAAGCTTCAAAGCAGCTGAACTGAGTTATACTTAAAGTAGGATCACATGAACGCCGCAAATACACCAATCAGACCCAATTTTTTTTATGCCGTATTGGTGCACAATAATAAAATTGTCCCAATAAAATCCACTGCAGTCACATGATTGCCCCGTTTTATAAAAATATGATTGCCGCAGATTGGCGAAGAATAAATTTTTAACAATAATTGCCGCATCCCAGGCATACGATTGTTCTAACTTGCGGCAATACCAACAATCAGCTGTTATGGTAGTTTTTAGTTTGTTTCGTTTTACATGCAAATTATTTTCTTTGGCTTTGCAATCTCCCAATGCATGTGTACGACATATCTCTTGAATTTCATGCCACGCTCGCTTCCTTTCGTAGCGATCTTTATAATCAGAAAATGAGTATTCCCAAACACAAGGGTGCCCCATAGCCAATATGGGGTCCACGACGAAGTAACACTCGGCTTTTTTCTTTTTTTTAACTTATCCGCAATCTTGCAGTACACATTGTAATCATTTTGATCGTCTATCGAATCGTCCATGACAATGATTTCCATCAATGATATAAATAAATTTACGATACACAAAACGATTGGAAAAACACGAAAATTTAAACTAATTAAATAAATTGCCGCTCATTGGCTACTTTGATTGCCGCACGAGAACACAATAAATATTGGTACATTTTTAACAATTATATTGGCGCATGGTTGCCTATCAACCGTTCACACGATTTCCGCACCAGAGTTGCATTTGATTGCGGAAGATCAGCACAATATTGTTCTCGATTGCTGTAGGGGACAATAAATTGTGAAATCGACCGATAATTGGTGCATTGCGGCAATCGTGTGATCCTACCTTTAGTTTTTGTAAGTGAGTTGTCCGGCATTATTTGACTCAAAAAATGTATTGATCCATTTTGAACCCACGTTTAAACAATGATAGATTTAGGGGATTTTAAATTAAAAAAATATATATTCCTTTAAGGTATAATTTGAATAACATTTTTCTGTAAAACTATTTTTATGAGTTGTGACGGAATTACTGTAAATAAGCGACACACACACATATATGTATGTATAATATACGCACATTGCAAATGTGTATGAGTGTGCATGTATTGAAAGGAAGTATGTTGGAATTATATATAAGCTTTATATATGCTTGTATGATCTTATGAATCGTTTGAACATATAAAATTCTATCCACACAATGTTACTAAGTTTAACACAAACAATAATAATAATAACAAATATAAAACATTATGCTGCCGGAGGCAACAACAAAATACGCTATATTTTTATTGAAAAGAGAAAGGTCATATTAGAAATAATTTAGATATATTTACGCATACAAATATACAAAAAATAAAAATTTTCCGTAAGAAATACAATTGTTTGATTAGTTGGCGAAAAAGCCAATAAGTGTGTTAAAATTTGAATTTATCTTTATATGTATATATTTCAGTTTACACTTCTGGTTGTTTAACAGTAATTTCTCTCTTGGCCAAAGATTCGAAAATGAATAAATGTTCTTTGAAAACACAAATTTTCAAAGAATAATAATAACATTGGTGAAATTATCAAGAATAAAAAAAATTGCACGTAAATTAGTGATGGTAAAATTTGATCGTGCTGAAGTTGTTTTTGCTTTAAAAACAACGAATAATACCTTCCACAACATAAATAGCTCTCGTACCTTTTTCGAGTCATAATTTGTATAAATACAAATATGAAATCATGTTCAACTGAGCCACCGAAACAGTGGAATTACACCTGAACTCTGATGATGGGATTGTAGCGACTCCCAACGTTTTTTTCTGTTCTGCCATGTAAGTTGAAATTAATTAATGATAAATTTTCCCTTGTTCCTTTGGAATATTGTCTCATGTCCAATTCTTTTTGACCAAAAATATTACGAACTTTAACCAAAATAATAATCATTTGAGATTAAAAACCACTAACAACAAATTTGTTAGAGAAAATAATCAAATTAAATAAAAATTGCACTACATTCTTAATGCGAATGAGCACGTTAGTAACAAATTAAAATGAAATTTTAATTCAATAACTCCGAAAAGAATTTTTAACTATTCTAAATCTACTTTCTCAAATTTAAGCCGTTGCAAGTTATCGAGAACTTTTTGAAAATAAATTGTGATGATTCCCATTACACATAGATACAAGCTCGCTAATATTGTTTTTTTTTTTGTTGTGGATTCATGATCCCTACAGTCCCAAAACAAACATTTAACATTCTAATTATTTCATAGCAATATATTTTGTTCGATGCACAATCTATTGTCGGAATTGTATGTCAATAGATTTTACAATTGTATTGAAATGTCGTTGATAATAATAGAAAAACATTTTGCACAAAACATAATTGATCTTAAATTGATCTTAATAAATAGATCATCTAGTTATGTTAAAAATGGGATCAATTAGATACTTCCTTAAACAATAAGCAATCGCTTGTAAATCAAAGGTATTGGAAGATTTGACGAGAACGTCGGAGCTCTGCATAAAAGTGGACAGGAAAAAACAAAGGCAGTTGTGAAAATATTACGCTGAAAATAAACCATTTTCTTTGAGTGTGAATTAAATGATATGAGCTTGGATGGCACATATTTCCAGCCGTAACCCTGCTGCCTACGCTCAGCACATCTAACACCACAATGGGTGTTCTCTATTAATGATGCAAGGGCGAACCTTGCGACAAAAACGCTCGGCTTTCAACAAAACAAGTGCCAAAAAGCGTCACAGACACATTTGGAATCCCCATAACGTCATATGTTTTTAAAAAAGCCCTAAGCTATAAAAAACTCAAAAACGACTTATTGATTGATTACGATTCACCATATCTAAATACATGACCCTGGAAAATTTTACATATTAAAATTGTACTAATGCCTTAATAAGAAATAAGCTTACACTAAAAAAATTTTGAAAAATTTTGCTTAAATTTTCATATTAGAGAGTTTTTAGTTTTAGCTTGTCCTCTAACCTTTTTTCAATATAACTTACGGCTTTTATGAATTCATATGACGATATATTTTCTTTAGCTGAAGAACCTTGACTCATTTCCATTTCAGTAAAACGAACTAAAACCTTATTAAAAAAACATAAAGCTATTTCACAATTAAGTTTAAAAAAAGTAACATTATTATTTTTAAACGCCTTTTTCAAGAAATTTTTCATTGGCAACAAATTGAGCTTGCCTGAAGGGTTTACGAGAACCGCTTTTGAGTTGTTAATAGATAATACAATTTCCTTAACGAATTTAATTCTTGAATTCAGATAAAAAATTGTGTTATTGAACAAAACATCTACTTGAATATAGCTTTTTGTTTGAAGTCTTAATTACGGGTTTTGTGTGCTTGTACATGTACCTACCATATGCAAGAGCTTTCAATTCGTGTTGTTCTGAATATATGTCAGTAAACTTTTCATATCAAGAAAAATGTTGTTTAAATTAGTTTCTTTTTCTTGTATTGTATACATGACTGCTTTGTTCTGCAAGGATAATTGTTATTCAAGCTCATTCTTTCTTGAGACAAATTGTTGCTTATTGTCTGCAATATGTATAAAATAATATACGTATGCCTTCATTTCTAATCTGTGTTGTTGGCATTTGAAAAGAATACACACATAACTTTACGTTCTTGAATGTATGTATGTTTATTCCAACAATTAATTATATTTGTGTAGTGTGTATGCATGTGTTATACTAATGTGTTTCTATGTTGAAAAAGTTTATTTTTTATAAAAAAGTTTTTTCTTCGACTTTAAATCTCATTAGCAATTAGTTTGTCAAAAGTTAGTTAAGAACTTGGCTCCAGAAAAAAAAAACACATGAACAACTTTGTTATAATGCAAAGTGTTGTTATGTATTTTAGTTGATATGAAGTTATTAGATTTTGTTGAATTTTTCTTGGATTCTTTCCATGGAAAACAATTCAAATTTTAAATTACTCAAGGAAATTCTATGTTTAGATGAAAATGCTAAGAATACACCCTGTGATGCCATTTTATCATTTCCGATTTTTCTACAGATCAAGAGTATGACGTATCAGCCTTTCGTGCAGTCTTAGCATACCAGTGATTAAAGTGTTGATCATTTTTTCACTTTCACTGTTGGCAAAGTAGCAACATTATTAACAACATCCTCTTCATTAATTAAAGAATTATTTCACTTTTGCTAAATTTAAATTAATTTTAAAAATACTTATATTGCATCACCATGCTTCTTTGAACTCGCAACTCCATAGAAGTAGTAAAAAATTATTTTCTTTGCAATGGAAAGAAAAAAAGTAAATAAATAAATTCTTCGTACATTTGGACCATGACTTCGGACACAGTGAATAGGTGCCAAAAACGAGATTTTTCTACATTGACAAGTCTATGTAAAAACCATTAGAAATTATTCAAATTTGCACTATTTCTGGATCACATGTTCAAGGTCTTAATAACTTATTTAGCAGTTCTTTTCTTTATGGGTTTTTATGGAGGAAATTACTACTCATCATGATTTTTCGATGAAATTCCAGATAATTTTGGGGCTTTTTAAGGACGCAATCAACAAAGACCAGATGTTTTTGATGGTCTGTAAGTATGGGTTTTTGTGTTAGCTGAGCCTTCAAAGCCTTAAGACCACATCCTTTATGTTAAATACGGTGTTATGCCGTTTGTGGAATACCCGATTCCAAAGATCGATCTGAATTAAAAAAAAAACATCGATGGTCTACAGCAGCAATAGTCTCAAAAATTTCCTTAAGTTACGTTACTGATTTGTTCCAACTGCTCACATTTTTCCACCAGTTTTACAATTGCACGACGACCCATAAACTTTTTAATTATGCGAACTGCGACCAAGAGATTTTCAACATTCTTGTAGTGAATTTTAAAAATTTCATTACGTTTATATATATTTATATGTGGTGTAATTTTTATTTCTCATCTGTTTAGTAGATATATTTTTAGTCACGGCAACTGTTGAATTGGCGGGCTACTGAAAATGAAACGTCTTATTGGAAAACCCTGTATTTTAATACTGGTTACTCGCTATTGCAATGCTAAAGCAATTTCAGTGTACCAATAGTACGATTTATAGGATTTTTTTTCGCATTGCTGTTGTTGTAATAATTTGTTTATTTTCTATCTCTTATATGATATGACCCAGCTAGCATTTTCAATCGTGAAAGAGCCTACTGGGAATCTCATAAAGAACACTTTTGAACGTCGACGAATTCATTTTTTAATCGTAGAAGATTCCTTGCACGGAAGAAACTGTTACACGAACTGATTCTTCAGTGAGATTCTTCCATAACACAGCGAAAGACGCTTATATTAATCGTAGAGGGAATCGTTTCAGATTTGTGTAGTTAAACAAAGTGTAACCTAAACAGTGCCGGATACATGGAAATACACAGGAATACTGATGATGGGAGTATAGCGGCTCCCGAAAAATAACGTTGTTTCTAATCTGCCGTGCAAGTTGAAATTAATTGATGTTAAAATGTTCCCTTGTTTCTTTGGAATAATGTCTCATGTCCAATTCTTTCTGACTAAAATATGTTCCGAACTTTAACCAAAATAATAATCACTTTGAATTAAAAACTAATTTGTTCGAAAAATAATCATTTTGAAGTGTAACATTGTTGTTTTGAAACTCTTCAAATAATCATTAGAAGATTTTTTTGTGACTTTCATATTAAACATTCCTAGATTAAAAGACGAGCGTGTCAGAAAATGTGTAAAAAAGTAATAAAATAATTAAAATGCTGTTGTTGTCACAAAATTCTTTTAGGAGTCGTATATTAAACACAATCGTCGAACAAACATCCTATTCTAGCTGGAGGCGGAATATAATATCTAGCTGATTTTTTATATCAAAAACTTCTGGTTACGTTTACTTCGTAAAATAAGCTAGAGTTAAAATAAATCCTAAGAGAACTTCAACATGCTACATAAACACGATTGATTATCCTTTATATTTCAAGATTTTTTTTTAGGATAAAAATAATTCCTGGTAATCTAATTAATGCATCACTTTTAAAACTTAAGTAGAAGCAATTTGTAAACTGGTCAAATATCCAGGAAAATATTGTAAGTAATAATATCTCTCGAAGTACTTTCTTAGTGAAATAAATAAATAATAAAAATATTTTGAGTTGTTATATCTGTATTCGCAAACATAAGCCGCATAACTCAACTTAAGAAAGAAACGAGTTTTGTGTACCATCGTGATAATTAAAAAAGGCTTTATTTTTTCCTGAAACTCCCATTTCTCTAACAAAATTTTTGTTCTAGATATTAAAAAAAACATATCGACTTAAGTCGCTTTGAATTATCTTAACATTATCAATAAGCACCGAAATATACTTTTCGTATACACAATATTTAGTTTTATTTAAAAACACTATATAGAATTAGGTGGCTCACGTAAAATAAATTATCACAAAAAAGAGAGAACACATTCCTCAGCCACTTTTAATTTTCAATAATCTTTTAAGTCCTTATAAACGCAAGAACAATAAATTATTCAATATAAAATAAAATCATAACTTTCAGAATTAAGATTTTTATTTTGCAATAAAGAACTAAATTTTATTTGATTAAATATTTTATTAACTACTTTAAGTTCGACTTCCAATTTTGGTCAAAATATTGCTTAGTTACATGTATATTTTTTCCTAAATCATAATTGTATCTTTTTTCAAAAACCTTATGGAATATTAAAATTGAGTTATCTCAAAAGTATGTTTTTCGACTTAGGCTTTTACTGCTTGTGACCACAGATATATATTCATATACTCGTATACCAAGAAATCAACTGAAAGAGCATTTGAGGGTTTCAACTTTTACTCTTAATTGAAAAACAGTAGATATTTTCAATTTAAAAATATTTCACTGATAAATCTATAGAATATTTGTATGTAAATATATTTGCGTAAATTTGAATATATTTTTATAAGAAAATCTACGTTTTCCTTAATATCCAATAATGTTTATTGAAAAATGATAACTCTCTTAGGGACTGTTAAGAGTATTTTTCTTATTTTCTTGCATCTACAAATAAATACTTAAGACTCAGTTGAATTCATGTATTTTGAACAGTATAAAGTGTGTGTCTGTGCACGTATGGATGGATGTGAATTGGTGGTGCGTAATGTCGGTATCAAAGATGTAATATTAATGATAACCTTTTCTTTTCGAATTTATTTTTTTTATGCTTTAAAGTACTATCAAATTTTCTTAACTCGAAATCTTTTCTCTGTTAAACGACAAATAACACACACACATACACAGTTTACTTGTTCTGTAATTTTTTATATAGTATTTTATTTTGGAAGCATAATACCCAGTGGTAAAGTTGTCTTACAGTATTGATATTGTTGCTGTGGGATAGATGTATGTACATATATATTGCTGAGGGACGGTTTGTTTAGCTGGTTAGTTTGGTTTGTTTTTGGTTGCCATACAAACATTTATGGTATCCCCAATTGCTGTATAATCTACACAAAAGTATCTTTAAGTTGGATTATATGTTTGCGTGAAATACTTAGTTCAAACAATATTACTATTTCAACTACTATTTTCCTTTAAAAAACGAGACATACTCGTAAATCTCTTCTTATACATATTTTTTTATTTTTAACTTTCCACTCTAAAAGAAACTGGAAGTTATCTCCACGATTTTGGAAAGTCAAGTTGTTATCAGATCTCTAAGTTTTGTGGTTTAAGCTAGCTTTTCTGAATATTTTCATTCACTCATTGAAAAATTCATCATCATATTGATGAAGGCCTGTCAATGACTTCAATGTTATGAAAAATATCATCAATAAGACGAAAACTAACATCAATTTAACGGCAAACGTTATCAAAGAAATTTGTCATATTTTAGGTGTCATCATTGCTATGACTGCAATGACATCAATTTGATGAAACATTTTATTAACATATAAAATATACATAAAAGACAAAACTTAAATAGTTTTGTAATGTTTGTAATTTGTATTTCAATTAATATTTTATTATTTTATTAATAATTGTTATTTTTTAAGACATTTATTAGATATTGACAAATTTGTCATCGCATTGATGTACATTCCTCATTAGTAGTATGACAAACTAATTAAAAAAGGTACAAGCCTTTTTAAAAGTAAAGACAGTACAGCGTACATGATTAGACAAAAATTGTAAGCGAACGAAATATGACACGTCGTCTTCATACTGATGACATTTAGTCATCACATTCGATATCAAATATATTGCGAGCGAAGAGAGTAGCGTGCTAAATAAAACACAAAAACATGTTTCAATATTCATAGCATCGCATTGATGTACATTCATCATCCTTACTATGACAAAACTACAAAAAAATAATAGTATTTAAAAAAAGAAACACTTTGGCGTACATACACAGAGCCTCATATTGATGACAGTTCGACTTCATATTGATGACACTTTGTCATCATATTAAGCAACATCAATAACATTGAGAGCGACGAGAGTAAAATCCCAAATTAAACATACAAATGTTGTCACCATAGTTATTATGACGATAAGTATTGTGTTCTGTTTGTTCTAGATCAGTTCTTTATTTTTTTTAATTAATTATACAGCATCGTTTTCGGGCGTGTGAAATTTGTATTTCATATTTCTTTTTTGTAATATACAGAAGTAAGTAAATAATGAAGTGTTTCTTGTGCGAAAAAGTGTTTATAAAACACGCATGTATTTTTGAACATTTAAAGTCCTACCATTTTCTTAAAACTTCGGATGATTACAAATGTTGTTTTACAATTTACAAAAATTCATCAAAACTCAAAGCTCACGTACGAAACAAACACCCCATAGCAACAACATCAAGTGTCGAGCAAGAAGTAATAGTAAATAAGTGTTAAGAGTGATATCGCATTGACGACAAGTGTCATGGGGTCAAAAACGAGGACACTTTTCTTTCATAGTATTGATGTCAAATTACATCAACGTTATGACGGTTTTTCTATTAGTGTACAGTGTCCCAAAATCAACGCAAGATTTAAATTAAATAGAAAACAAAGTTTTTGGAATTTTTCATTATATTCAAGATTTTCAATGAAATGAAAGCACGTTTTTCTGCTGTATAACGTTTAATTACTACAAGTCCTAAACTGTCAGCTGTTAAATTATTTGTTTAGGGTTACTAGCATAAATTACCGAAAATTAAAATCTTGCATTAATTTTGGTACACTATTTAGCTGTGTTCAATGCAATTCATTTTCATGTAGCATTTGCTTGCATTCGATTATATGCTTCAGACTTTCTTAACTGAAGGGCATATAAGATTCGGCATGAACGAACATAGCACTCTAATTTATCTTACTGTGCTCATATTTAACAATCTATACGTATATATCAGTTACGATGAGAATACGTGTGTATGTTTATTAAAGTGTTTTGTTATAGAGGGAACACAGACAGATGTTTTTGAAATGGTATCGTTGTTCACTTGGTTTTGTTAGTGGGTTATCTTTAAGTCTTCTGGTTGTTTTGTTGCCCGGTATTTTCCGCTTTCAATTCGTTATTTTTTCTTTTTGCATAATATTGATATCAATCTGTTAACAATACTTTCGAGAGGGTTTAATTTTCATTGATTTTCACACTTAACAAATGTCTTTAAAAATATGAGCACATTTTTCTTTCCGCTTCTTGTTGTAAGTTTTAGGCTGTGTGTGTTTCAGATCTTAACAATTCATGGCAGAAAACCAAACAGTGATTTGTTGTTGAATATAATATTTTGAATGGTTGTGGAATATGCCAGTTGGTTTTTTTAACTTTTTTTTTGAGCCAGCTTATCTTGTAAGCTATTAATTTTTGGTGTTGTTGTCATTTTAAGGTTTTTTTCTGTTGTTTTACTTAAAAAGTTCTTTTGTTATGCTGCCGTATTGTGCATTTTAATCGCATTCACAAATCAACTGAAAGCCAAAAATGTAAAAAATAAAATGTTTCTGATTAAAGATCTTAAAATAGGAAGCAGTCATTAGTTTTTCGTAGAAAAGAAATTGAAACTAATGCTTGTGTAAAATTAAATTGTAAGTTCTATTTCTTTTTGACTCTATAAATGTGATAGTTTGAATTCTTTAAGTAACTTTCGGCCAACACAAAAATCTTTATATTCTAATTTAACGAAATGTTTAAATTAGACACTTGAATGTTTAATTTAATATAAATTTATTAATTATATTATTGCATAGCAAATAACTTTTTTAATTCAATTAATGTGTTTGTTTGAATTAATTTTTTGCTGAAATATACAACATAGAATCAATAGATTTTTTTTTCAAAAAAAAATATCTTACAAAAATATCTCATTCAATAAATGTAATATTATATCCGGGCTTTCAATTATCAATACAATAATTACAGAGTCTGATTTTACAAGTCCTTTTTGTTTTAAATGAATGAATAACTGTTATTAAGCCTCTCTCGTTCGCCACATCTGTCCGTTTCTTTATTATTAAATGTCACAATGAATAGATAGTTATCTTTTTTTTAATTTTATCAAAGAGAAGCTGAGGAGTATCACAACTGGAAATGTTATAATTTGTTTGCTGGCAGTAAACTAAAATTTAAAAAAGTTTTGAGGGCCAAATATCTTAAAGCGTTTTTAACTGCTTATCAGATTTTCCAAATTAAATCAATTAAATTTGAAATGAATTAAATAAATATATAAATCTTCGTGTGTTTAGGTGTTTAAGATAAAAATTAATAAATGGCTTAATTCAAACTCTTAAAAAAAGAGAAAAGAAAAAAAAGTTCTTCTACAAATTTTGTTATTACTTGTTTATCGTTTTTATTTCATCCAACAAGATCTGCATACTGAATGCAAGTAGTCAGTCTGGAATCATGATTTCGTTCGTTTGTATTAAAGTTTTATTTTATTTATTTTTTTTTTTGTTATTCTCATGAGTGTAGCATATTTTTCTACAGGAAACTTCTTTGATCTCAAAATGGTTGAGCAAAGAAACCAGAATGAGCCTTCTACGTTCTTATTTATTCTTACTATGGCTGAATTTTGTAACGTTGCTCTTCTCTTGATAACATGCCAGTTATCTGTTTGTGTTTTCAACAATTGTCAAGTATTCGTATTTAATTTCAAAATGAGGCAATGCAAACATTTTAAGTTTTAATACAAAAAACACGAAAAGAACTACTCAAGAATGCAAGTTGTATATATGAGGATCTTAACTCGTATTAACACTGTTAACAAACGAACATATGAGAAGCATCAAAGTAAAACTTTGAGAAAACAACAACTAAAGTTAGTAAAAGGAATAATGAAAATTTCACACGAAAAGGAAACATATTTTCTAGTAATATTTCACAGGAAATTTTTTTCAAGGATACCCAACTTAAGCTAAATTGTCAGCAAGTTTTTTGCCAAAAAAAATTAAAGGACATGGGATTTTCACAGGCAAAATAACAAAGCAAGGATATTAAATGCATATAAAGTGTAATTTTTTGCTGCTTGGTTTTTTCTAATACAAAAACTTGTTGGAAAAACTTTTGCAAGGAATATTTTCCGCAAACAACTTGTGAGGTCGGAAAATAAAATTTCCCTGTTCAATAGCAAAAAGGGCAAGTTCAGAAGAAACAGTATATCGTGAGTTTAGTAATTATAAATTAAAATTAATATTTTTATTAATTAAAAGTTAACTTTATTATCCAAGTATTCTTAAACCTAGTTAAAAAATTTAATGAATTTAAAAGGATTGAATGAGAAGCATAAAGAAAAGTAACGATTAAAATGAATTCAATATAGTGATGATAAGTACCTTTCAATAGGATATCACAACTTTTTCCCCACAAAATAAAGGACATTCTACTGTTCGATAATACATATACATGTGTATATTATATCAGAAAATATATAGATATCATATTTTATAGGTTTTGATTTTTTATTATTATTTCTTATTAAATAAAAAAAATATTTATAATGATAAATTAAGTTAATATATTAAATTAAATAAATTATATATTTTTTAAAATATTTTCTGGATTTCTATCCAACTTTTATTGTTACATGAATAAATTACATAAATATACGTTTCAGCTGAATTGCAAGGATCTTGATCTTGAAACTCTCTCGTATTAATGAAGCCATCGCATTTCTTTACTCTTTTTATATTGAAATCATGAACATTTCTTAGCTCACTCATTCGAATTTTCGGTTGCTCTTTATGCATTTTTCGTTCGTTTGTTATAGCTTTGTCTAATATTATTTCGTTTGTCAATATATTTATTTTTATTTTGTAGAACAACTTCAAAAATTTTCTCCTTATTACAATATCCAAATTCACTATAGTGATCAATACGATATCATAACTAGAGCATAAAATTGTACGAGCATCAACAGCAAGTGAGAAAACATTGAGTCCTGCTGTATCGATATTCTATTACGTGGAATTGAATATCCTGTTGTCTTGTATCCATGCCTTCCATTCTACTAACTCTGAGATAGACTTTGAACCATAACAAAATGTACATAAAGTAAAATTAGGCCGGACTTTACCGATATAAGGAGAAAAAAGTTCCACTACGACATATCAAAAAAATCATTTTCTCAACCTTTATTTCTAAGTTTTTTTTAGTAGGTAATAAAAAAATCAGCTGATTTAATTTTTTTTATTGAATTATTTTTGATGAAATTGAATTATTTTTAATGAAAATGTTAATTACTTATTAATGAAAACGACAGTTTGCAATTATTTGCCGATAGAAAAAAAACCTTAAAAATAAAAGTTGAGAATAAGTAAAAAATTAAAATTTGGTTGCCTCGAAAATTATTTTTTTCTTTATATGTCGTAGTGGAACATTTTTCTCACATGACAAAAGCTATCGAAAAAATCGATAGCACAATATCGAAAAATTTTTGTCATTACAAATCGGCCCACTATAATGTTTATACTGATATATACACCTCAATAAGATATAGAGCCCGCGCAGACTACCAAAAAGTCTTCGTAGTTTGTGATTGTTTTTATTTTAATAAAAGAAAATCTACTCAAGAACATGAAAAAGTTGTTTTGATTTTGTTTGCGGAATAATTCCTCTGTTCGTGCCTAATAAATCACTTTACGTGATGCTTAATAGATCACCTTATATATGCATCTTTGTTGACAATTAAAACCCTGGCAAGCTTTCTTAACGCATTTCCTTGAAAGTAATCAAAACTTCCTTACATGCATATTTGTTTGTTATGACTGAAAGCATATGAAGTAACTACATGGTAAACTACGAGTAACAAGCAAAAAAGCGAATAAAGTTCAATCATGTTGCTTCAGTACGACAGCTTTTGAGGGCACTGCTTATTTAAAATTAAATATGAAAAATATTCAGCTTTTTAATATAATTTTTTTGTGCTTGACTCTACTTAGTCAGCTCGTACAATTTTAACGGCTTTAATATAATTTTCTGTTCGAATTATCCGTTTAATTTGCTTGCGGGCAACATGTTACCTTTCATTACAACTTTTTGATTACAAAGAAATTATATGTTCAGTAGTCATGTGTATTATAAAAACGCTTAAGGAGCTACATATCTATTTATCCATCGCAAAACTAGATCTGATCTTATTCTTTATTATTTCAACATGATCTATATATAGTTCGTTTTAGGTTTTTTTGCAGTTTCACAAGTTCTTTATTTGTATTATTTATTGTATGAAATATTCCTATTCTCTAAAAAACAGAATGTATTGTTATTAATTTTGTTTAAATGGCGAAATAATGTACCAATGTTACTTCCTTGAATTTAATATTAAAATGAAAAACGTTAGAAAACAATAAAAGTTTGTAAAAAAAAACAAAAGCTAAGCAAGCTTTTTAAGGTTTAAGGTAAACAGAGAAAAACATAAACAACAAATGAGAAATGGTTTTATAGAAAAAATGTTTTCAGGATTTAAGAATAATAATTTATGACTTTAAGCAAGCAAACAGGAAAAACAAATGAAAAAGAGTTTATGGGAATTATAAAGATAGTAGTATTTTGATAAATTGGAGTTCGTTCGCATTACGCGCGATCTATATTTCAATGCAATATGGACTGCAGTGGCACTGGCACTTAGATTAGCTTATTTGAATAGTGGTACTACGGAATTCGTGAAATTTTGAATTCTGAGTTTTTGTAAAATCTAAAGCACTAGAAAAATATAGACATCTGCAGTTATATGTACATATAAAGCTCTACGAATGTAATCGCTATGTGCAGTCTGATCCTACTCTAACATAGACCACAAGATGTTAAGAAAACGGGCAGTTTTAGTGTGATTATCTACGTTCGGTCCAGCATTAGAATCATTCATAATATGATTTATTGGATTGCAGTTTTATTAAAAAGATATTCACCCTTATTCCAGTTTTCAACCTTATTCCAGTTTTCAACGTCTCGTCAATATAATGCCTAAAATTTTGGGCTTGTCTATCCTTTGTTGAAAACAAGTGACTACTATTGACAGGATCATGATATTCTAAGGTCTAATAGAGAACAGAAATATACTATCAGTAGCATTAAATTGTTCTTTAGGGCGAGTAGACAAGCCCCAATTTTTTGGTATTATATTGACGTGACGTCGACAATGACAACATGAATAAGGGTGATTAATTTATTTGAATGCAGCTACTTTCAGGTGAAATTAGTTACAATTATTTTTCCATTTCTCAATTTTAAAATAAAACCTTACTTAAATTAAAGTCTGCTCTTTTGGCTTGAGTGAAATCAAAATGAAAGCTTCAAAATGTAGGGTATTGTAATAATGTTTTTACTTGTGTAAGCAAAAAATATCAAAAGCAGAAAGAGAAAAAAACATTGCTTATTTAAACAGATAAATTAAAGCTTACAAAAAAAAAACAGAAAATATTGGAGCCAGAAAAAGAAGACAGAAGGAAAAGGAAAAATAATATTTGAGCATATTATCCTACTTGGCAAAGATAAATAAATAAGTTAAATAAAAAATACCAGTCTTGCATAATTAATTAATTTTACTCTGTAAAGTCAAAAGGATAATGAATAAAGGCAAGAAAAGAAGTAAGAGCTGAAAGGCGGTCACATATTATTGTCTTAAAGATAAAGATATAACAGTTTTTTTTCTAGAATATTTTTTTGTGTTAAAAATACATAATTATACTTCAGAAATAACAAGCAATTTAAAGTGGTTAATCCTAAAAATAACTTGAAATTTCTGTAACTAAAAAAATAGCTTTAAAAATATTTTAAATAAGAATTTTTAATTTTTTTCTTTTGTGTTTCCTTACAGGTATGTTTGAAAAGGGTGCCACAAAGCAGGTCCGTACAAAACTTACATAAATTACTTTTTAGCTTAGAAATTAAGGTCAGCCAAACATTTTTGTGTTTAATTTTACGAAAAGTTGTCCACTTGCTATAAAATATTCGAATAGACAAGAATCATAGAAGTGTTACGACCATTAAACAACATTACTTTGCTTCTTTTATATTTAAAAAAAACAGAAAATATTAAAAAAAACTGCATGAATAAAACTAATTTTAACCTAAATTACTCTAAATGATAAACAATTTATAGTTCAAGGCTGCACTTTTCATTGGCCCCCAAAAACGTTTTTCATAATTAAAACTGTAGTTAATGTTGAAAAAAAAATTAAATTTATCTGCTTCGTTTAAGATGTAGAAAACAAAAATGTTGGAATTACATATTCTAAAAAAAAAGTTTCATTGAATTGCATCCATGCGCTTATGTTATAATAAGGATTTCTTCCTTTCTTTCTCTAACTGCATTCAAATGCCTGCAGGAAACAAATTACATTTTATGTAAATTACTGCTAAAACCCCCCCTGTAATACCCAAAAGACACAAACTTATTTTTTGCTCCATATATTTCTTGTTTGTATTTTTTATTTTTTTGTTCATTTATATTTCCCTGAAACCTATGTTGGGATTATGTAAGCTAGGAAAATAGAAAGTACAAATTAAGTATATTTTATAAATAATATAATAGAATAAAAAAAGGAAAAGAGACGCAGCAAGAGCATAATAAAAATCCAAAGAAATTGCAAAAATGTACAGGTATGTTTAACTTTATAAAAATAAAAAGATATGAGTAAATAATATACATAATAATAAAATGCCCCATTTCCCAGCTCAAGTTAAGTTCTCGTTTGTTGTACTGTTTTTGATTGAAAAAGTAAAATGCTAAATTCTCAGTGAGTAGAAGTAAATAACATGTAAAGTCTGAATAATGTAAATAATTTTATAAACGGAAATTAAATTTATATTATATTTTTTCATGCTTGTAATATTATATATAAATTAAATTTGAAGTTTGGGTTAGAATACCAGGGTGGCACATCACAAAATTCTTCTGAAAAATTTTCATAAGGAGTTTTATTTCACTAAAAAATTATGGCCTCATCTACAATATCTTTCTTTCGAATATTAAAATTCAATATTTAATAATTTAAAGTCACTTTACTGCCCAATATTAACAACATATTGTCGGTCACAGGTTGACCACTCTTAACTCGCAAAAAAACCGAATCGGGTTTTTGATGATAAAAGACGGTGTTTGTCCTTCTGCATTTTAGTACGTTTCATTTATTTTTTTTTTAAATCTTACAATAAATATCTCCCACTAATTTTTGATTTTATTTACTTCCAACACGGTCTAGTAATGGAGTAATAACGTTTTTTGCCTCCTGAAAAGTACAAAAACACATGTTAGGAGTTGTCAACCTGTGACCGACGATATATTTATTTGTTTTTAATATTACTTGAAATTTGTGTGACACCTTTTTAGAGAAAAAGGATACAAGTTTAATTATGTTATATGTATAAAGAAAATATACTCGTATGACAAAAAAAAACATAAACAAGTATAAATACAAAATTTAAAAAATATTAACAGACGCCTGACAAGTACCACATGTATGCAAAATGACCCTCGTTAGAAGATATTATATTTACTTCTCCTTGATCTTTGCCTTTTTTTTTTTGGTAACCACCCGTTATTTGATAATCCAAATAACTTGAGGTGTTACAAATGACATAAAAAAACTAATTAAGCCAACCAAGCCATTTGTCTGTCGTTTTTTTTTTCTACTTTAACGTGGTAGTGGTTATACAAATACCACTTTAATTATTCCCCAGCAGTACACACACACACACATAAACGTAAGCTAAGTGAATTAGAAAAGAAACCCACATTAACGAAATAACAAACGACAGAAAGAAATACTAGAACATTACAACGACTATAACAGAAAATTAATTAAATAAAAAGGTAACGCTATAAGCTTAATAGAAAAAAACACACACAAATAGTCAGGAAAAAAATAAGCAAAAGGATATACTTACATATATTGTTTGTTGCTCTCATACAAAAGTTTAATAGAAAACAGCTACAAAAATACGAGCAACAATAACCGACACCCAGTGGTAAAAATATATATCACGGAATCGATGATTTAGTCAATGAGTGTCGATTCTTTCTCTTATTTCCCTACTTAAGATTTATCATTATTATTGATGTGCTGCCGTTTAGATAGCAAGATAGGATATCAATAGGTTTCAGTAACATTGTACTTACATCGAAAGTGCGGTTGTAAGTGTTCTTGGTAATGTTCCAATAAGAATACGTGGATTATAATGTAATGCATGAAGATTACATTACCATTTGTATTTGTAAGTTGAAGCACGCTACCAGTTGAAGCACGCTACCATAGTTGCAAGAATAGAGGATGCTTTCATATTAATGTTAGTAAAATAGTATAATTTATTTAAAATATATTCCACAATATTTAACATACAATACATTCGTAAATTCAATAACAGCACAAAAATTAAAGTTCAGTTTTAAAAAATCATTATTTGGAAGCACATGTTTTATTCAAGTTTCTTAATGCACACAATTGAAAGAGAGATATATTAGATATTTCTGCAACTACGGCAACATATTTTTTACTGCTGTTATAGTTTCCAAACATGTTACATAGGTTTGCTGCAGTTACCAATAAAGATTTTTGTCACACGATAAACTTTGAAGTTACATGAAATATAATATGTATTAATTTTTTGTAAGTACAGTGCTCTCGCGATAATAAGAACATCCTAATTTATGAACACTTCAAAATATGAGAACACTTTCTTACTTCCATTGACTACTCTAAAATATGAATTTAGTTCAAAAGCTTTAAAACGTGAACAACTTTTGTCTATCTACAGAGAGTTGAAATCTAAATCAACAGGGTTGTGGCTAAATTCTAATTCAACTGCATAATTATTTGGGGGTTTCCCTAGATAATATCTTTTGAATTCCCTTCAGCTGTTAGTCAAAAGTTCTAACATACACATTCTTAGTTAATGCACACATTCAGCTAAAATTATATATTAAAATTTTTTTTTGTAAATTTAACGTGAAAAGTTCTTAAAATGCAAAAGAATAAATACAAGTTTTTAACTTTAAAAGAAAAATCAGAAATTTCAGAACAATTAGGAAACGGTGCAAGTGTTACTAATTTAAGGAATAAATTTGGGTTAAAAAAAATCTACAATATTTGGGGAAGCTGTCCTAGTTTTTAATAAAGCATTGATTTCAATGTATTGAGACAGTTAAGAGAGCGGACAGTTTTAAAGATAATTAAACAAAAGAAGTACTGATTTTTTCGCTAATAACTAAGTTTTTTTTTATTTTTGAAATAAATTATTTTTTTTTTAATCCAATTAACAATAAATAAAAAGTTTAACATATGAAACTTTTATTTGAATGGGAACAACGTTTGTAGATGGAAATTAGATGCCATTCGCAATAATGAACAGTCTTGCAAAAGTGAACTGGCCTGGTTTTAATTAGTTCATATTATCGCGAGTGTACTGTATCATATATTTGGAAAAAAATTTAAGGTAAAAACAACAAACTCTTTACACTTAAACAGTTCGAAGTTGTGAGTAGTGCATGGTATCATTATAGTTATCAAAACCAATTAATAAAATTAATGTGTGTATTAAAATCGGGACTCTCATGTAAAACTAATAAACTTTCTATAACTTCTATAACTTTTAATCGTTTATGTATAGGGCATTTAGTATTTGCCCGCTAACGATGTCATACTGACATCATTGATAATTGTCTAAGTACTTCATTTCATTTACCACTGGGCAGTTAGAACGAAATTGAAATACACAACAATAACAACAACAGCAAAAAAAACTGTAACAAACAACGAAGAACAGACATGTTAAAAAAAAACAATAAGCACAAAGCAGTGGGAGGATAAACAAGGAACTGAAAAACATAAAAACAGACTTTACTAGAAAATAACGCAAAATACTCAAACACACATACACAAAAACAACCACCCATTTAAGGAAGTAGGCAAATGCATAATCAAACATACACATTTCACTCGCCCTAAGACCTCTGCTAGCCAGTGTTGCCAAGTGATGTAGAGAAAATAAACTAAATCGACTTTTGGAAAGGGTCAGAAAATGTTAAATCGCTTAAAAACAGAAGGTATTAAAAGACAAAAAAAAACTTAAATTTCGAATTTTAGGGTTTTTAATAACAATGTTCTAAAATTTTGAAATAGTTATAAAATTTCTCTTCATACTGAAACTTGTCCACACAATCAGGAAGAAAATAAAACTCTTTTAAAAATATTTGATTTTTGGTGCTTTTAATGGGAATTTTTTAGATCACTTTTATGGCCGTAATACTGAACCGAATTCGGAAAGATTTATATGTTTTTAAACGGGTTTTACATAAATGTGCACAATCTTAATTTTATTTAAATCGGTTCGATATTTAGGGAGCTTTAAAAGTTTAAAGCTGCTACTAACACATGCAAACCTATTAGACATGCATGTATCAGCTTCAACTTGAAAAATAAACAAATTGTGCATATGTGTTTGTCCAATTTGCTTTTGCATAGAAATGATATAGAGTTTTAAATTGTTTGTTTAGCATGTTTTTTATTTTTGTATTTTATCGTATCCATGTATGTCGACCGCTAGATACACTAGTATTACTAAAAATGTAAAATATCAATTTTGGGAAAAGGTGCAATTATTAATTTAAACAAATTTTAGGAACTCATATTCTATTCAACCATGAAAGTTTTTAACGAAATTAAATCTACTAAATTTGTCTATCTGTTGAATACAATAAACTTAATATATAAAATTTTCTATTTGGTGCCTTGTCCTCATAAATTTGAAGTGCATTCCAAAGTTTTCTCATTTCAACATGTTGAACAGTCAGGTATACAAAAAACAATAAATATGATAAAATTCAATATTATAAATTTTGTAATATCTTTCAGTTTATGAATCCTAAACGTACTCTGAAATAATTTTAAGAATATATGTATATTTTTTTTAAATCTCCGCTCCAATCCGAAAAAAGGTGAGGAAAATATATTTATAAAAAAATGTGTGCAAATATAAAAAATTAAAACTAAGCGGAAATGTGAAATTAATTTTTTATATTTAAATGAAACTTATAAAATAAAAAATGAAAAAAACATTTAAAAGTAAAAAGCCACGAAAAAAAACTCAGTTTAGCTTCAAAATAATTAAGCTGGTAACACTAGTAGCAACTATCAAAGGGATAATCTAAACATTTCCGATATATATTTTTCTTTTTTTTTTCTTTTCATGTGACATATATGGGTGTTTGTGTTATTGTTATCTTTACATTGTTATGGAAAATATAAACTTAAGATTAAAGGAAAAATTACAATGTGTTATTGTAAAGTAAAAACAATAATCGCCACATACAGACATGCATACATGCCCAGCGAATTCTTTATAATGATTTCTATTAAGAACAACATAACACCTAGAACATAATACATGCTCTTTGCCTTACTTTCGAGTAGCTATACATCTAGCAAAAAAATAATAAATAAATAATAGAGCGTACGCTTTTCATACACATGGCCAGCAGTTCAAACACTGGCGAAGGAATGTGTTTTTTTTAAATTATATGTTAGTTGTGCAATAGATCATTGATTAAAACCCTTGACATCAAACACAATAAGTCTTTCAAATGTACAAGTTCAATTCTCAAAGTAGTCACTTAATTTTATACATTGTTTTGTGTATTCAGGGACTTTGAAGTATTGACATTTTTAAGCCACTATTTGTAAGCCGACGTGGTAAGTATTTGGATTGACTGACATTGCCATGCTTAAGTAATGAGTAAACACTTCATATGTTTGTTAACATTTTTACTCATTACTTTGCCATCAAATTTTCTGCTGGGTATGTAAAAAGAAACTTTTTCCTTTTACCTTCATGTGGGATACCCAACACCCGACTCAAAATGAAGTTTGAGTATGTTGACAGTTTCGAATATAAAATGCACTTTCACCTATTTTACATCCATATTTTGATTTATTTTCTGTTGTCCTTGTTTTCCATTCTCGTTTTACGGGCTCCTGAAATAATTGTGTGAAGGAATGATATAAAAGAAATATTTTACGCTTTTGTCTATTTGAAACAGTGCACAGTATGCGATTATTGAAATTTTGAAGAATTTCATTGGAAAGAAATGGTCATCCTTTTTAAATTTTTTTTAATACGTAAAAAACACTGATAATAAAATAAAACAGAATTTTATAGAATCATTTTCTGCAATCAAATGCAACTGTGGTGTGAACTTTTGATAGGCAATAATGCGCCAATAAAAATGTTGAAAATGTACTCGTACCAATATTTATTGTGTTCTCATGCGGCAATCAAAGTAGCCAATTCGCGGCAATTTATTTAGTTAATTTACTTTTTCGTGTGTTCCAATTGTTTTGTGTATTATAAATTGAAACTTATGAAGCGTTAACCCTTAAACGAATGATTTTTTTTTCGCTTTAAAAACTATATTATTTAGACTATAGAATTAAAACAAAAAAAATATATTTTTTCATTTTTTTAGTGAAATTTATTAAGTGTAGATTGTATTTATTTTACTACAATAGGCAGTAAGCGATTAAAATAATTTTGAGGCAAATCAAAAGCTATGATGCAGAATTGCATCAATATGCTAAAAAAAAAACAAGAAAAACTAAAAACTACCGCAACAGCTGTTTGTTGGTGTTGCCGCAAGTTTGAAAAGTCGTATGACTGGGCTGCGGCAATTCTTGTCACAAATTCATTCTTCGCCAATCTGCGACAATCAAATTTTTATAAAATGGGGCAGTCATGTGACTGCAGTGGATTTTATTCGGACAAATTTTTTTATTGTGCACCAATTCAGCAGAATAAAAATTGGGTCTTATTGGTGTATTTGCGGCAATCGTGTGATCCTACCTTTAGGCTCAAGTGGTGAGGTGACAGTGAGCTATTAAAATCACGATCAAATACGATTTTTATGTTCACAAAAAAGGCAAACATTTTTAATGTGGAACCGGAATAACATCGAAGCCTAAAATAATCACATTCTATTTGCCGATTGTATTTCTATAAATATCTTAAAGTTATATTATTTTATGTTTTTCTTATTTCGATTTGCTTTATAAATAGTTTTAGTTTGTATCAGACCATCCGATTTCACATTAAATTCCGCATTTTCAAAGTAATTTTTATTTGAATTTTTCTCTTTATACAGCTTTTTGTACAAAAACTGAGTACGTTTTCTGCAATAAGTTGGTTTATTATGATTTCAATTTATCGACAAATCCTGCAATAAAATATCTATTCCGAAAATGTCCCTTATATTTTTCATTTGTCTCACTGTTATTTATATTCTAAGCTCATAAAAATACCATGAAATATATTAGTAAACTTTGTTTGTATTTTTATACTTTTTCGATTGCAAACTACAACTGCCAGTGTCTTGATTGGAGTATACGAAGAAATATCGTTTTAATATTTTGTCTAAGCTTGTTGTGCTTTTTGAATTTCTCTAACATTTTTGACAATATGAATTACATCAGTTTTACATTTACTCCCACCATATTTTCATAGCCTTAACATGAGATGATATATTAGACCTTTTTACCTTTTTTACTTTTGACGCCAAACATACCAATATACGCATGACATACCAAGAAAATAAGTAAAAGGTATGTTATTAAAATTTGACAATTCGTAGGCGTTGGGTAACTTGAAACCCCACAAGCCCATGAGCTTTGTTGCAGGTAGCAGATATTTTTTTTTAATATTTACATTAAGTTGAAGTAGAGGAACATATTTAATTATAATCATATCTAAGGTTTCCACAAAATTAAATTTAATGTTTCTTGTTTTTCATTATCTATTTCTATCGTGAATGATAGACATGAAAAAAGAACAATGAGAAGAGGATTTTTCTTTTTTTGTTTTAATTGAGTACTTTTTTCCTTCTGATGTCTTTATTTAAAGTGTAGAGTGACCTATAAAAAATCAGTATCATAATTATATTTTGCCAGTGGTGGGCTGTGTACTTACATTTACAAACCTTTCTCCAGCTGCTGTTGTGTTCTTTGTATGTATGCGGGGTTTCTTTTTAAATGTATTTCAAAGTCATTAAATGTTTATGTTTTATGGTACACTATGACGTTAGGATATGGTGGAAATAATATTAGGTTCCGTTTTCTGCTTTAAGAACTTCAAGCGAAATAAAATACGGAACATGGATGAAATTTTTTTTAAATAAACAAAATTTTAATAATCTAACTTTAGCTTGATAAATGTGGATATTTAATCAATTGCATTACATTGAAGTTTATTCTGGATGCAGTGCCGATGACTTCAATAGATGTACTATACTTTTGTAAAGAACAATACATTTTGTCTACAAATTAAGACGGAACGACCATGTTTCACGATGCATTATTAATTGTTCGGAATGTAACTCTAAAAACTCTCTTCGTATGCGATTGCTATAATTATTTTTTATAATATAATGCATATTATTCGCAGAAATTTTGCATTTTTGCAGACTAAAGATTATGTAACTCCTTGGAAATCATATTATTTTTTAAAAGATCTTTCCGTGTGCGTTATGCTAGGCGTTGAAACTTTTTGTGCTACGCTCTTTAGATTCTTTCACTTAACTACACAAACACTCAAGAGAAATCTTGTAGAATATGGATTCACCAATTAAATAAAAGCTGCTAAAGGCTTTTTTCATATTAATATTTCAACTTTAATGAACACCTCATACGGTAATGAAATTAACTTTATTAATCGTTAATGCATTAGGCCGTATAATTTATTGTAAGCAGTTGCTGCATTAATAATTCTGAGGTCACAAACATAAACCGCCTAACTCAAATTAAGAAATTAAAGTTAAAGAATTAAAGTTTTTATTTTGCAATAAAGAAATAAATTTTATTTGATTAAATATCTTATTAACTACTTTAAGTTCAACTTCCAATTTTGGTCAAAATATTGCACTTTAATGTGTACTTAGTTATATATATACATATATATTTTTTCCTAAACCATAATTGTATTTTTTTTTTCAAAAACCTTTTGAATATTAAAATTGAGTTTTCTTAAAAGTATGATTTTTGACTTAGGGTTTTATTACTTGTGACCACATAATTGTTAGTCCATCAATCAAATATGGCACTTTATGCTCAGTTGATTTTTTTAATAATTAAATAAATTAATATATAAATGAATAAGTACACAAAAAAGTATGAACTCAAATTTAGGAGAGTGAAAGTGGCCACCTTTCTTATTAATTTGTTTCATGCTTAAGTTTTAGCTAAGAAATTTAAGTTGCTCTTTTCACAAGTTTTCTTTGCAAAATATTAGCAATAAAAGGTAGCTGCATTGTCGGCGAATGAACTTTTGGGTCAATACATGTGCCTGTGAACACTAATGCCTTAAAAGGCTTTTATACACACTTCTTTTTTAAACTTTAACGCGCCTTCATACAAACTGATGCAAGACAGTTTTATTGTTATTAAATACTCGTTACTTAACATGCTCATAGAAATAAAAATGCAAGAAACGGCTTTAACGAATTGTATATGTGCTTCACAATAAAATGAGAAAGAAAAATTTGTCGCCCAAAATGGGCTCCCAGAAAAGGAATATCTGCCAAGAAAGTTAATTAGAGCCGGAACTTGTGACGATAATTTTAAAGTATGCTTTTTATTGCAGAAAATTATTTATTTTTTGCATATTCTTTGGATTTTATATCATATTTTCACAAAAAAAAATAGTTTTTGGAAATGCAGTCACCTTTTTGGTACGTCTGCAAGCGGACATCTGTTCTTGCATTAAGCAAGCGGCTCGCTATATAAATGTAACTGGATGTTCACCGTGTCTGTCTGGTAGGCTGAGCTAGCTGCCGTAGGATGATTTAGCCCATTTCCGTAATTATTCGAAGCTTAAAAGATTAATGAATCCGTAATGAATGAACACGATCCTATGGTTCTTATAGGAACACCAGGAATCAATATATAATTGTTGCAAGCCTCTGAATGTTTTGTATCTTGCACATACATACACAAAATTTGAATTTACTAATAATGCGAGAACGTAACGAAATAAATTTTTTGTTTGTATTTGAATTTGAGCCCTTGATATATTTTTATTTTGAGAAACTTTTTTATTTATGTATGTAAAGTATTCAATTTGTTTTTTTAATGGTCTCATATTTTTAAAGATTTTTTTCTTACATATTTATTTGATAAAATAAAAAAACCTTTTCAAACTATTCAGCAAAAACTTTGATGGCGAATTAATAAGTTGATCTGCCAATAAATGTAAAAAATACACACTATTCGCTATTTCTGGCGTTTAGAAAAATTAGATTTCTGGAAGCAGTAGAAAGTTTGCTTTCCGAATCAGATTTTACAATTGACCTCTCAATTGAAAGTTAAATACAAAATAATTTAATCTTTCACTAGTGTAATGGAAGAGAGTGATTCAAAGTTATGCGAGTTTTATATGCTTTGAAAGCAGCATAGCTTAATGTAAAAAAGAGATCTTCCAAATGGGAGAAAGCGAGCAAAAATCATACATTTTGGAAACGTATTTCAAAGCAGAAGCAACAACAACAAAGAACAACTCTAACTGACAAACAATACTCAATACTCAGAATTCATTGAATACAAAATAGACAATAAAAATTAAATGTCTGCTCTGAGTATTGAACTTTTGAAATTACCTATTGTTGTGCTTAATGTTAATTCACTATTTTGTGTTTAATGTTCATTCATAACTGCTTGTTTTTCGGTTACAAAATGTAATTTCTTATTATTTATTTATTAAATTTAGTATTCAAAACTTTTCTTGATTTCTTATTTCAAAGAACTTCGAAACTTTTTGACATTTACTTTGTATACTTATTTACAAATAAGTTATTGTGTCACTTCTACGAAGTAATGCAAATGGTAAGTAGTTTGAGTTAATGATTGTTATACATTTTACAGGACTATTTGTAACACCTTGGTCCAGCATGTTGATAAATCTTTGAGTCACCTGAAGTCTTGTAAAAATTTATTTATTTCCATAACGCCTGATTTAATTTATATATCTGTGGCACTAAAGATCCATCAGGTTTTGCAGTGCCGGTCTTTGGACTAGATTTTCCCCTAGTCTATCAATTCCATCTAATACCCGCAACGATGTAATATGCTTTTAATTATGAATTTTTTTAGAAGTTACAAAATGAACAACAAACTTATTTTCTGCATTTGTACATATGCACTCTTTCCACCTGTGATGAGCGGTATAAAAATAAATAAAACAAAAAAATGCTTTTGAGTACAAAATTGTAGCACTTACTTAACAAAAACAAACTCACAAATGCATTTATGTCTTTTATATAGATACACGTTAATGCCCAGCATAATATTGAACTGAGGATTCTGTCTTTAGAGAATTTGAATCTGAACAGAAATGTGTGGTTTTGGGTTTTTTTATAGATAATGGACATTCAAAGAATTGGAAAAGTAGATGCAATTAATTTTTAGAGTCTACTCAAGTCCACGTTTGCTGGGTAGGCGAGTGATGTGTGCTGGAAAGATGAAAAGGGTTTATATTTGTGTTTGCTCTTTTAAAAGTGTGCTTGGTTTTATATGGAAATTTTAAAAATACGTGTAGCATTAAAAATATGAGCTAACAAAAAAGCTGCAAAAAAAAACATGCCCTTAAGTGTTATTTTCACACTTAAAAATAAAGAAACATAAACATATTGTAGGGATAGTATGCTCACAGAGAGAACTTAATACAGAATAAGTTGTGTAGTTTTACATACTAAACCCCATTAATACAAAGTTCAGTTATGCTTATTTAATTTGAAAGTTTACTAACTTTCAGTTTCTCTAAACTTAAATTTTAATTGGAAATTAAAAATTTTCATTAACAATAAAAAAATTTACTGAACTTACAGTTCTCAACTATTGTGAATCACACGAGGAATTTATATTTAGGAAATGCAAAAAAAAACATAAAAAAATTAAAAAAAAAACATCTAAGGACTTTTGAGCATGATTTCTTCATAATGGTATTAATTTTTCAAATGATAAAGCTTATATCACATTTTTTTTAAGAATTGAAAAAAAATATTTTTAAAATAAACAAAAAATAATACATTTTTAAATGTCATATTTTTTTCAACTTAAAAATTTAAACTCAGAAAATATTTCAGTTAATTTTAATTAAAAGTTAAAACTTACCAGGGGGCAAATTACGGCATTCGATATCGAACTAAATTTCCATACAAATCCAAAAAGTATTGTATGGGATTTCGTTCGATATCGAATGCCGTAATTTGGCCCTAGAGCGTCGTGTTAATGAGTTTTCACTAACCAAAGTTAAAGTTTAGAGTTTACTGTTAACTTCAATTTAATTTTTTGATTGTTAAAGGCTCTAAATGTATGCTCAGATATATTTATTTAAAAGACTCCTTAAGGTATGCAAAAGTTTAGTAGCTTTTAAGCCCTTATAAGTTGATTGTTGTATAAATTCGTTAAAACTTGTTTGCTTTTCTCAAATAATACTATTTATCTGGGACGAATTAATTAAGTGTCTCCTTAGCCAAGTGGATAGCGAATTATGGGATCACGGATTTAATTGCAGCCAAGACCCTGGATGTTTTTGCCGGAATGCTATATAAGATTGAAGAGTTTGTGTTCGCTTAGAAAAATTAATATTATGCCTAAAATTTTCTAATTAAAAAAAGTTATAGAATTAATAAATTATTTAATGAAAAGAACAACATTTGATATGAAAAAATGCAAAGTTTTCAAAAAAATTTCTTTCCCTCCTTTAAAGGAAAAGTCCCTTGTAAAAATTATTGAATTGGAAAAAATTAAATTAAATTAAATTGAATTAAAATAAAAGAAGCTTCACAAAAAATTAGCGGATTGTTAAAAAATAAATTTTATAAAATTTCTTATATAAAAATGTTACGCTCTTTATTTAAAGAAATTTGTATCAAGAAAAAGGCAAAAAATTAGCAATAAAATATTTGTTTGGTAAATTTGAACCTGTGAGATATACGTCCCTTTTTTAAATATGCCAGTAACGAGATAACCGAAACTGCCGGAAGAATTGCTCGCAATTTTTATTTTTGCATTTCATCAAAAGGATGAAATGGTGATTTTTTGATATTTTAACAAATTGCCTTAAGACACCAAATTCATGTTTCCTTTTCACTCATTTCGTATTCATTTGAAAAATAAGAGAATATTACTACTTGACATCTTTACTATTCAAACTGGAATTAAAATAGCAAATGGTTGGACATAAATGAACTCTGCTTTATTAATCTGCGACTAAAACTGTTTTGTCTTGTCCTTTGTGAATTTTCACTTGAGAAGAAACTAACAAAAGAAAAAAAATAAATACGAAGCTAATAAGTGTTTTGAAATGAATGAAAGAATGAATGAAGTGTTGTTTTCAAAGGGTTAAACACAATTGACTACAAACTTATTATAAAGTGGCAGCAATAACAGAAATAGTAGAAAACAGTTTTTCTTAATTTTATCAAAAATAAAACAAAATTTTTTGTTAAAGATGATGGTGATGAGGGTATCTGTGTTGATTTGTATTTTGAAAAGATTTGCTCAACTGACAGCAGGATTAGTTTTTAAAGTACAGAGGGGTGCAGCTATAAGTTTTAGATTGTTTATAACTTCTTCCATTTTCTGCTTCTCACATTCGTACTTTTTTTCAATAGTTTTCATAACTTTTCGCAAAATTTCGGGAGTAATGGCCATGATTTTATTTGTGTTGATTTTAAAATTGGAGATTGCTCTTGGCTTTTTAACATACGGTCTTTCTTAAATCCTATGAAATTGGGGCACCTGCAGTGCGTGCTGTGGCGGCATCTTTTTGAAGGAGCAAGTTTAGATGGTTTTCCACACTTGACTCAAAAAAATTGTCGATATGCTTCGCCGCTGTCAGGGATTGAAACACCAATTATTTTTTCGGATGATATAACGTACCAAACAGAACACTTAAGAGGATGTAGTTGTCGCTGATGAACAACGGCTCTTAGACTCTCCGTAGCCCAAATCCAACTATTTTTCTTATTCTTCATTACTAAATTACAAATTGTAAATGAATTTGGAAAATAAGATTCAATTGTTTTGGTGCGCTGTCCGATTGTGGAGTTATTCATAGTAAATTCCTCGAGTTTTCTAAACAAAATGCTAAAACATAAAACATAGAAATAACTACAATTACGCAAATCATAAAGAATTTAAAGCTCATTCTGCGCAACTCTGTACACGATGCAAATCAAAATTTTATTGTTATAAATATTACACTATAAAATTAAGTGTTTGAGGATTTATCTTAGGTCAAGAGAGACAGACTTGATTATAAGAAACAAATGGCTTTAATTTTTGATAGATACTAAGAGCGATTTCGACTGGTTTTCGATCCATGATTCTTAAGTCTGCACGTTTGAATTTTAATAAGATGTTTTCTATTTAGAAAAACCGAATTCAACTTGTTAGAATAAACGGAAAAAAACGAAATTAACAATTCGAAAAAAACAACAACATATTTAAAATAAAATTTATCATGTGCATATAATATCATAATATGAAATTTATTTGTAACAAATTTCGCCGCATTTTGTTATATTTTTATTTTTGTGTCTTAAAATTTATTTTATTCGTTTTAAGCCGGTTGTTTAAGAAAATAAATTTCTAATAATCAATTTTTCATTGAACCATAAATGTAGGCCTCGGAATTTCGCAGCATTAACTGCTAATTGTTTACAACGCGTGACTTTTCTCGACTTTGCAAGTTTATCCCTCTAACAGGAAAGGCCGTATAAATAATCGAATGAAGTCAATATTTTTTTTTCAGGTATATATTGTAAAAAGAACCGTAAGGTTTAATTTTCTGTTAAAAAAACATTCTGAACGAACGCAAGGTAAAAAATATTGAACTCCGTCAGGTAAATTTTATATAAAGTTTTATTGCGATAAGAAAACAAAGATACATATTATGTTCGAAAAACATTATTTAGCCATATGAGAGCATAAATGAAGGTCGCATTTGGAACAAACGACTTGTGTGTCAGATTTCTCACAATGGTTGCATCTACTTTTGGCTTTTCTATCCACCCAGATAGGAAAATAATCGACATCATCGAACCGAATATCAGAAACCTGATGAACAGAACTTTTTCCAACACCTGATATAGCAGGCTGTGGCGATAAGGCCTTATCGAGATTTTTACCAGATGATGGTCTCCCTACAGACCGTTCGTTTTTGATGGAAACAAGTCCTCTTGCCACTTCTTCGCGAAAATTCGGAAGCTGTAAAATCCGTGATTCTTTGCATACATTGTTGGCACCGTTGGTCTTCGCGGCATGTATACGTTTGTTTAGGATGAATGCATTTGTTGTGGCCATGTGCACAAAATGGTAGAACAATCTAATCATAATATTCCGAGTCTTAGCTCGAATATGGTATCGATCCATGAGGCCATTCATAAGATCTATTCCACCCATGTGAGCACTGTATTCTCGTATAATTTGAGTGCAGTTTATTTCGATGAATTTCTTATGCTTCCTGTTACACCGAGGTGCCTGAGGATTTGTTCTTTCGTAGCATTCAATATCGACATATGCCGATGCCATCCTATCATAACATCGTATTCACATCGACTGCATGTAGTGATATCATATATTCTATACAAAATCCTCTTTGCTCTTTGTTTACTTCGTTAGCGGTTGGCAGATAACACGCTGGAATACGATTGGCTATAAATACAAAATCAGTTTCGATCGCTGCTATGTCTTCAACGAAAGACGAAAAAGCCGATGGTATATATCCATTATGAGAAATTTATTGCCGCTGTCTCAACTACATTCATATTGTAAACACAAGTCCGATCAGCAACACTGTCATCGCTATCAGAACTTTCATCTGTGCTCTCTACAGAGCTCTATACAGAATCGACAAACTCGAGCAATTGATCATCTGACATTTTCTCCAAATTCGTATTTTTCGTATAAATACGTTTAGTGAGATCCATCTTTAACACGATAGTAAAATAATAGAAAAATGTGCAAATACTATTGTTTTCATGAACAAAAGATGAAAACAATAATGATAACGACCCCCCTCTATTTTGTACGCACAAGCCGGCAGATCCCGCAAACCACAATTTTTATCTATTTTTTTGCACTTTAAAAACATTATTAAACTCAAATATAGTGCGTTAACTACATTCCGTAAAATTTTGAAGCAGATCATTTTATTTTAAATATGATTTTTTTAATCATTTCGGAAAATTTAATTTGTGGAATAATTTTAGATGCTAATTTCACAGATCACAGCTCACAAACCACTTGTCAGAATGTATTTTTGAAAAATAATATATGTAAAAATATGTTGTCTCAAAATTTTTTCACTATTTCTAATCATATTGTATAACACAGCACTGGAACGCAAAAACCAAATACCGTCTTGAGACGGTCTTGCTGGTTAGAGGGTTATGTTAAGTACAATTTTTTTTTATGGAAATACACTATTTGAAATTGTTCACAAAAGTATGTGAACCAAATCATTTGACTAAAACGTTGGTGAAAAATAAAGTGTTTTAGTAAATTATTTTAATTTTTATTTGCTCAATTAAGCCTGCTATTGACTTCTGCCTGAATTTCCTTTGTTTCTATACAAAAATATAATCATTCAGTCTTGTGTAAATATATTGTGATACATTTTCAATTATTACATATTTTTTTAAACTTCACTGAATATAACAAGTAAAACCTAATAAAAGAGATTCTGAAAGTAATTGTCGCAAATTTCAATATAGAAAAAAGTTTTCAATTATTGTTTACTAGCAAAAGGAAATTAGCTTGAGAAATGCATTTATTTGAATTCCCGTAGATTTTTCTTTTTGCGCACAAAAACTCAGGCAGAAGTCAGCCTTTAAATATTTAATTCATTTAAAGTTTATCTATTAAACTTTTAATTGTTACTTTTGATATCTATTTAAAAATGAATTAATTAATACAAATTTAATTATTTCTATCAATTTATTAACAAAAAAATTCAAATATTTCCTTTATTGATATCACAATTTTTTTCATTGACATTTTATTTAACTGCCTGTAATTACTAAACAAAACTTTTTCCAAATTCAACATATAACCTTAAAATCGACTCTATGACGTCCTATTTACGTTTTATTTTTAATTGTTATTACAAAAATGCTTTCATATTGTTTTAAATTTAATTGCACTTTTGTAAAATGACACATATATTCACTTCATTATATCTAGTGATTGACAGTTTGCTTGCTGCGAAATTCTACCACATGTCTTTTACTTTTACTTCAACTGGCAATTGTCAATAAAACAATATGAAATTCACTCCTCCTGCCAATCGTTGAGACCAAAAGACAAAAAAAAGTAATAAACTGTAAAATGAAAGCAATAACAACGCAACAAAACGAAGAGAAAAAATTCAAAATATCAAAAGTGTTGGAAACAAGTGTAAATGGCGTTCGGGAAAAATTTTATGCACGTTACACAGAGAGACCACACATTCCCAGAAGACTGACAGATATGTGTACGACATTAAACGAGATTTAAATACACATCAAGGATATTTGAACGCATTCGAAAAAAACAATTCAAGGAATAAAACCTAATATAAACAGTTATTTAGCATACAAGCGAAAATAAAATACATTTTGTTAAAATAGATAAATAAAAAGTTGAAATAAAAAAGTTTAAGAAAAAGGACATAACATATTGTCCTGGCAGTCTTGGCAAATTTATAGCAAGTAATAACAACTTCTTGTACTCTCAGCTTATTGTGCATATTTTCAGTTGAATGCAAAGTAGTTAAACATATTTGATGATTTGTTTTTTTTCGTTCCTTGAGTCAAACTTTGTATTAGATAATGCTGTCGTTGAAAAGGATACAACAAATTCATGATTTTTTTTATTATTATTGTTATTATTACATTTCTTATTATTATTATTGCTACCAACTGGGGATTCTTTCACATTTTGAAAAGTTTTTATATATTTTAAATATAGTTCCCATATTTTTATGTTTGTTTTATTGAAAGCTATAAATTTTATGTTCTACATTTAAGACATGTCCTTAAGGAATGTTGCTTTTATATTATTTTTTGCTTTTATCTTGAGTGTTTTCTTAAGGTGTTTCAAAAATATTTGCCTTTGGAAATTGTTAGAAAAATTTTGTTAAATTGAAAAGGAAGTTTGACGAAAAGAGCAAAAAGGGTTATTTTAATATATTCCCCCAACTGTTTTTAACTTTTATGTTCAACCAATAAAACGGCGTAAGCCAAATTGTCTATACTTCAGTTTATATGTTTTACATTTTCCAGTAAAGTTTTATTCAAATAAAATTTTGTTTAAACAGTTTTTAAATCATGGAATGGAATAAATATTTTTTGTACAATTGAATTTTGAAAAACGTTTAGAATTTAATAAAGTAACGAAATAATTATTTAAACAAATTGAAGAAGAATATCAAAAGAGACTACCACTCTAAGAGATCTCCTTTGACCACCTTACGTTAATAAGTAGTTGATTGTTTAGTCAGCCATTGAGTCAACCTACCAATCACTGACACTGACCAACGTTTGCTATACCAGTGATTTCTGGTAGTCCACTGCTAGTTGTCGATTTCCTTTATGTACTCGCTTGTCACTCTTTTAAGCTGAGTTCAAGCATCTCTTCTACTTCTTCTCAGTCTTATGCTAGCTGAAGCTAGAGACACAGAGTCTACAAACATCATACTTCAAGATTTCGATCGTAGCCAGATGACATCTGAAGAGGTCTTGCTCTGTCGGTGATGATCCATACGATGGTTTCTGGTTCGCCTCAGCCTACCCCGCATCCTCGAATCTACGTCAACTTATAATCATCGGAGGTCTTAGTAGATGATATCTGAAGTAGTATTGCCCTGTCGCTGATGATCCATATGACAATTTCTCTATTGCCTGAGACGACGACTTATCTTGGAAATCCACATCAAGTCGGAGTCCTTGCAGCCAGACCCATATGCATGGCTGAGCTAGGCATATGTACTCACAGCCTAAACTAGAGGTCGTTGGGCACCTCTTTCCCCTCAGTCAAAAAATACTCCTACCCGAAAACATTAACTTGTCTTGTTTAGTAAGAAAAAAGAGTAAGAAAAGGTTTAACTGTAGTTACACAAATATCCTTTTTAATTACCTTCAAGCTTATATTTTTTGAGGCAAAATCAATAGTTGCAATTGGTGCCAGAGCAAAATAATATATGAAACAATACCTTGTATTTAGTTTCAATAAAGCTAAAAAGTATTTTTATACCATCAAATTACCCTTTATCTTTAGTTGAAATAACAAAATAACTATCACAATTAAAATTCAATTAGCTCTTGTAAGCTGTAAAAATTTTACTTTTCATTTGCGCGTATTCAATATCTGATGACATTGTTTTCATATACTTTGTAAAATTTTAATTACAGCATCTTTTTTGTATTGCAGCATCGAGTACTGCTGGATATAATTGGTTTCTTCAGAATTGCATTGCAAATATTTGCTCAATAAAAACGTTGCTATTCAAGGAAACCATAAAAATCATAAGTAATTATTTTACGACATCTTCGTGACCTTTTAACAAAGAAATTTTGTCTAATAGAGAAAATTTTGGAAAGTAAGACCTGTGGTTTCTTTTTAAATTATGAAATTGGCAAGTAGTTGTTAAAAATATTTAATACATTTTCTTTTTAGGTGAAGAAGATAAAAAAAATATTCATATTAACTTTTACACAACTTGCACTAAAAAAATATTTATTTTTTCATACGAGAAAAAACAGATACAAAATTTTGGGTTGACAGACATAAATTTAACAACATTATATTTTTCCACTCAAACCAAATAACGTCTACATTACTTTACAGTAGTTATATTCGTACTTAATAGTAAAAAAAAACAATTAAATTTTTCTCTGAGTGACATACTAGTATGTAGATTATGCGTTTATTACACAGATGATCAGTAGTTCTACTTATGGAAAGGGACAAAATTTTGATTCTATTGTGTGTTTAATTATAAAAAGGTTTATGCTGGACACCAAAAAACAGTCTCCTTAGCAAACCTTTTCAGTACATTATATCATGCTGGTGAATTTCCAATGTATTGGAAGGTTGCTAATGTAGCCCCAACCCCCAAAAAAGCAGAGGCTGATAACCCTGAAAATTATCGCCCAATAGATAGTGTCATACTATTCACCATTTTGGCAAAAGTAAGGTGGTGACTCCAGATATTTCCAAGGCGTTGGCATGGTGCACTTCTGTCAAAACTTATTTCTTTTGGTATCGGTGATGTCTTTCTCGATTTATATCGTGCTTAATCAGAGATCGCGATATACGCTATAGATGGAATCTCTTCAAACGAGTTCTAGGTTAATTCTTAAATTACCTTCTATATCAAACTTTCAATTATATCTACTCTTTTGCAGATGACAGCAGCATGTGCCATTCGTATTCACTCAGTAAAAGACCAAGCTTGGGACCGTGCGAATATAGTCAAATATACTGCTTGTAAGACCAAGTGCTGTATGTTGACACACAGATGTACGACCAATCATGCTGCTCCGTCTATAAATATGGATGGTGTGGTTATTTAGAAATTAGATACTCTTGGGATGAAAATTAAATGTAAAGTTCGAAGGACTTGTCATAATTCTCAAGTCCGAAAAGAAGCATTCAAGTGCATCGCTTTTCGAAGACGGTGCAAGAGATATTTCTCTCCATCTGATCTCCTCAATATATACACCTCCTATATGTATTCGAAATCGAATACAACTCTCATATATGGACCGGTGCTTCAAAGTCTATTTTGAAGTTACTCGACCGCCTACAGGAGAGGGCGAAGACGCCCTGGACGCCCTGGACCAACGAAACAATCTGGGATGTGTTTCGTTATTTTATTTTTACTATAATGGAATTTGCTCTAATCAAATCAGTGAACTTGTTCCCGAAACCCGTTAATTTTGGGAACAACATGTTCTTTAAGAGCGCATCCACTAGTGATTGATATGCCAGTGGATCGCTTTATGCTTTACAGAGAAAATTCGTTCTTTAGCAGAACAGATCACATTTAGAATAAACTCCCTGCAGAGTTCTTTCCTGTTACTTTCAATTTGGAAAAGTTCAACTCGAACGTCAACGTCTCCTTCCCATAACCAACATTCCTAGTTCCGGCACAATGTATTTATATATAGGGGTCATCCCCTGAGTGCTGATCCAAGTTAAAAAAAAATACTGGAATATTTGATATAGGAACTAAAATGCTTTCATAATATTCAGATCCTTGTGGAAGATCATTGAAATTTGAACAGACAAAATACTCATACTTTTCTTGTAATACTTCTACTCCTTTTTTTTCTTTCTTCATCAGAAAATAAGAAAAACGTAAACGGAAAATTATTAATAGCGCTGAGTGTACCAGCACTTTTACCTCACTTTATTTATTATTTTATTTAAAGTTGCAAATACTTTAAGGAGTTTGTATTGACTTTCCTTTTTAGTAGTTTTTACAACATAAAATAAAACTGAACTGTTCCGATAATAGATTTTTTTTTCGATTTCATAGAAGACTTCAGTCTTCTGCAGTCAGTGCAACTTTTGTCGTATTAAAGTTTGAGTTTTCTTCCGCTATTTTCTTTAACCATCATCAATTTTTGTTATTTTTATTGCAATTTTTCTTAATTGGCGCATATTTTGCTGTTGAGTTTTTTTTACAATTGTTCTCTGTTTTTTGGTTTTATACACGACATCAAATTGAAGTGGAATATAAAGTAAATGTAATAAAACCAAAACAAACTAATGTGGCATGCAATACAATTGAACAGTAAACTTAAACAAGGAAAAAGTAAGAAGCAAAAAAAAAATAAATTAAACAAACGGAAAAATGCAGCTACTGATATAAAAACAAATTTAAGCTGGAAATATATTGCGTACGATAAGACAATGTTGAACATTGTACAACAAAATATGGACACGTACCAGAGAAAAAAACTGAAAAAAAAAAATAAAAACGTGAAGAATAAAAAACAATGCTTTTAGCGGGTCTTGGAAAATGCTCGCTGTAATACAAGAGAAACAACGTATATAAGTCAGATGGAAGGACGGACGGAAAGTCATATCAAGTGTAATTGGAAATGTCTTATGGCTGTCGAACCACAAGTGAACTAACTGTCACTAGAATATGGCACCATCATTATAGTCGTCAGTGGCATCTTCCGCCAGACTGTTAGCCCTGCAGTCACGAAAAATGAAAGCACCAGTGTCAGCTTTAAATTCTGTTTGCTCCATTTATGCTCTGTTGCTGTAAGGGTTACTTTATTTGTTTTATAGATGCTAAAGATTCAGCTTTGACAACTACTTTGAAAATTTGGTACGTTTTTAACTATTCACTCTAGTGACAACGTAAGTGAGTCAGTTGAATTAATTGCAGAGGCGTCTTAGGACAGATTTGAGAATGGTACTCGCATATAAAGGGTGTTTTTTTAAGCCCGATAGAAATTGAAATTGTAAAAAATAACACAAAAAATTAAATTGTAATCAAAATTTTTTTTTTATTCGAAAGATCAATACGTGACATTAACATTTGAAAATGATTTCGGGCATATGGGCACCGCGGCTGTTCTTGGCGAAGCGCATTCTGGACGTCCAATTCTGGGCCACTTTTTCGAGCACTGCTGGCCGTATGTCACGAATAACACGAACAATGCTGGCCTCCAAGGCGTCAATTGTTGCTGGTTTATCAGCATAAACCAGTGACTTCACGCAGCCCCACAGGAAATAATCGAGAGGTGTCAAATCGCACGACCTTGGAGGCCAGTTGACATGTCCATTTCTCGAAATCAAGTTATCGCCAAATTTTGATTTCAATAAGTCGATGGCTGCGTTCGCCGTATGGCACGTAGCGCCATCCTGTTGAAACCACATCTCCTCCGGATCAATGTCATCCATATTTTCAAACAAAAAATCATTGATCATGGTGCGGTAACGATCTCCATTGACCGTAACGCGAGCTCCGGCCTCATTTTTGAAGAAATAAGCTCCGATGATGCCACCAGCGTGAAAACCGCAGCAAACGGTGCATTTTTCTGCATGTAATGGAGTCTGTAGGGTCTCTTGTGGATTGGTCTCACTCCATATGCGGCAATTTTGCTTATTAACAAACCCGTTAAGCCAAAAATGCGCCTCATCGCTGAACACAATTTTGCGATAAAACAACAAACAAAATCGACGACTGATTTTCAAAGTAAATTTGGATAATTTCGTAGCTTTGTTCAAGCGTGAGTCTATTCATGATGATTTGTCAGAGTATACTGAAACAAATAAAAAAAATGTTTCATCAAAATTTAATTTTTTGTGTTACTTTTTACAATTTAAAGTTCTATCTAGCTTAAAAAAACACCCTATAATTTCAGTTTTTGTATCTTTGGTATCTATTGCTACATTTATATGTTAATTTTATGAATTCCTTGTACCAAATGCCTAGAAAACATAAAAACACTAAGCACGCTTGTGCTTACATTATAACTCTTTTCTAAGTCACCACAACCAGACTTATATTTTTTATTAAAAGTAAATATTGGCACTAGCAGAACATTTATGCGAGTCTTCGAAAAGAAAGTTCCTTTTTGTATTTTGTGTTTTGTATTTAAATTAAATATTGGTTAAATGTACTTCAGCCACTTTAATTTGTAATTGAATGAACGTTCTGAAATTCCTTAGACAACGTAGCATTTCGCTACTGACGCACTTAAACATGCTAAAAAGTAAATGAAATTAAACATGCAACTGTGTACACCACAAAATGTGACGTTGCCTTGTGATAAAATGAAAAAAAAAACTACAAAATAATAGAATCGATAACATCTTCTATTTCTACAGTTAATTCCATTTAAAAATAAAATTAAAAAAAGTTGTATCAGTTTGTCGCTATACTTTTGTAACATATTAATTACTTATTTCCTTTCAAACGACCAAACGACAGTCTGTTTGTAGGAGTATATTTCAAGTAGAATTAAAATATTTTGCTGCCTCATGCAGGCAGTGCTGCCAGGAGCTTAAAAATTTGTAATGGGCTTTTATAAAAGTTAAAAAAAAATATTTTAATAAAAATTTAACAAATTTATTCTAAAAAATAAAAAGCTAACTAATGACTCTACAACAATATGCTCTATGATTCTTACCCATTGTGAATTCCCGTTCCTAATAATATTTTTTATAAACAAATTTTAAGCACTACACTGCTCGGCTCAATTTTTAAAAATTAAACTCTTAAATTACAAAAATATTTTTAAGAATTTAGATCTAAGACCCAGTTCAAAATGGACATACGAGGCCAAGTGTAAAACACACTATTTTTTCAAAAAAGCAATTAAAAATGTCATCAAAAAGTGAAACAAATTGTATAAGAAAAACATAAAATAAAACATATTAACATATAGATTTGAGCCCAGATTTGTATGCATTCTCCGAAAGGACGAAGTTTGTTTAAAGTTTTTCAAATTCAATGTGAGAGTTTTCTTAAAAAACTAAGTAAGTAAGCCAATACTAAATTTTCTTAAATTATTTTTAAAAATGAAAAAACTAAATACGGAAAGTTTTTCAATTATATCAGCTCAATTTTTATATTATTTTCGACGAAGTTTACCAATAAATTGTGTAAATTTAAGTATAACAATCACAAAATTTTATTGAATTAAATTTAGATTGCAAAGTACAATAAAAATTATCTTCTATAGTCATTGAAAAACTGTTGAGTACATGGAAAAGATACATTTTATGTCAGTAGATGTTACCGAAGCCAATTTGAATACATATAATTCGGATAAAGAAAAAAAAACAATCAACAAGTTTCAAATTTTCATGTATTTCGTTAGGTTTGCAATTTGGTTGTGAGTGCTTCAGCATATACAATGGCGGTATTCACTGTTTGGTGCAAATGCTCTTGCAAAAGTGCAAATGCAAAATATCGTAGTTTTTGTGAAATCCAACAACAAAATACACAGAGTTGCCGTTAAGTTATTGCACAAAAAAAGTACGATATTTTATATTTCTTCTTTCACAAGACCATTCGCACTAAACACTGAATACCGCCATTGATTCTGCAATAATTTACAACACAATATTGCACTGGCGGATCTGCTCTTGCTATGCGTTTTCACTACTTAAAGTACTTGTATTTTAACATTTTCGAAAACATGAATTTTTTAAGATATTTTCCATTTTTTATTAGCAAAAACTATCTGCTGTTCAATTACGGAATTTCGTTTGGAACTTTGTGGCGTTTTCGATGTCCATCTTTAGGATAAGTTTTTTGCTATCAGACTGTAAAAATTATATTTTATGACAACTTCAATGTCAAAAGGTTTTTTCCAAAATAGTTTAAAATATGTCAAATGCTTGAAAAACATGGTAATTGCCATTTAAAACTTTCTCTGTTTACATATATTAAAAACTATTTTTATTGAAATATAATATGTAAAATTTTTTTTAACGATAAACAATATTCCTATTTGTATGAACAAAAATTTGTCGTTATTGTGACATCGATTTTTCGATAGCTTTAGGTATAAGAAAATAATTAGATAAAAAATCATTTTCGAGGCACCCAAATTTCAATTCAAACTTAAAACTTTTATTAATAAATAATTAAATTTCATCAAAAGTAATGAAATAATAATTCAAAATAATAGTTCAAAAATAAATTTCACTATGGAAAGGTATTATTTAAAAAAATTAAATCAGTCGATTTTTTATTTTCTAGTAAAAAACCTTAAAAATAAAATTTAAATTTGGGCGCCTCGAAAATGATTTTTTTGATATGTCGTCACGGATTTTTTTCTTATGCCAAAACCTATCGGAAAATCAATGATATCGAATGCTAAACCGACCCACCCTACTAAACAATCTTTCGTTGGAACTTTTTTTTTTGCAATTCTACATTTATAAAAAGGGGAAAAAGCATTTCAAAACCTATATAAATTTTTTTTATTAAAATGTTACAAAAAAATTAATAAGCTCCAAAAAAGAGCTATGAAATATCTAATTTTATAATGATATTTAAAGTTTTTTTCTTTTTGATTAAAACGTTCATAAAGTATATTATCAGAGCAAATTGTATTAAAAAGAGAAGATTTTTAAAAAAATTAATAAAAAACAAATATTTGTATTCTGATATATAAAAGTTTTTCGTTTTTTTATTTATTAGTACAAAGGTTAAATGCAACGATAGGTGTTTCCTGCTTCCAACATCCACCACAATCAAAATAGTTGCCCAGCCCAAACTATTCTTTTTACAAAAGTTCCTAAGGGCTATTTGTTTCTTCGAATAATTAAATTTCTTATTTATACCTCGAAGGTTTTCATGCCACTAGCCTAATTTAACAGGAGACAGAAGAGGGAGCACAAATGTATTATATATTTTCTTCTTTTTTTTGCTACAAAATATAAACTTGCAGCAAGAAAAATTGCCAAACGTAAGTCCAGTTTTACAAATTAACTGCCAGTCCCACGATTCCTCACTTCTTTTTTTCCTTCGTACAGATAAAAATTTAATTTTTTTTGTTTAAATATAATTTTATGCAAGAAAGAATTCGTTCGATATCGTAGGCCTGACAGTAAGTTTATTTAAAAAGTTATTTTAGCAAATTCCAAAACAATCTAATTGAAATAACACTCAATGAATCAAGTCCCAACAAAAATCGGATTTAAATAATTCTCATGAAAAACTTTGTAGTAATAACAACGAAATAACACCCGAAAATACCAAATAAACCAAAACATATTTTGTGGGCTTTTGATATACATATATATATAAAAAACAATTAAGAAGGACATTTTTAGCAAGCGGAGCTGGTGTCCGTATGACGGAAATGCCAAAATGATCAGAAAAGAAAATAACCATGATAATGCAGAATTGTTTTAGAAAGCGACACTGTTGTTGGTCATACTGCACAAAAGAAAATCCTTGCTCCCGGCCACATATACAGCAAAGGCCCTGAGTAGGAGAAAAATGAAATAAATCCCAAAAAAATAAAATAGTTCCTAAATTATTTTCCCGACAAAAAAAATTAATTAAATATATTTTTGAAGTTATTTCATTTTTCGATTTTAAACGATATGAAAACTTTAAGGAAATGTAATTTTCTCAAAATGTATAAACATTTTTTGGGATTTCTTTCGTATTTATGGGCACGTCAAAAAAACACATTTACTGTTTTCATATATTTTTTGTTTTGTTTTTTGTTATTTAATTTTTCCTTAGAAATAAAGACCCCACTGTCATTAAGTTATCTTTGAAAACCAATTGAAATAATACAAAGTTTATAATAACATTCAATAGAAGTACATACGAGTACGTCTTTCAACTTGTTGAAACAATTTAAAATGACATTTCGTAGAAAAAGAAAAGATGCTGCGACATGAAAATCGATAAAATAAAAATAAGTAGAAACTTCTTCAATTGTACTTAACTGGGAGTTACAATATTCAATTGCATGTGACATGCTGACTTATTAGATAATGTCTACGGAATTACGTTCTATTACAAATAATTGAAGAAGTATATCTTTTTTTTATTTACCAATTGTGTTGGACAACTTGTCATAAAAACACTTTTTAGAAAACGAGCAGTGATGCTTGTTTGCGAAAGTAATATGGAATAAATTACATTCTTCAAATTTGTAAAAAAAAAAATAATATATATTTTAATAATGATTTAAAAGAAAGCTTTTTTACAAATTCCGTATTATACGCTTTACTATTTTAAAATTAATAGTTATACACACATATTTCTAAAGATTTTTAAATCAAAATATTTTCTCTAGAATATTTATTTAAAATTACAATCCATTTAGCTCTTTTGGTTTTTAAACTTCTTGTAACAAAAGGAGACATTAAATATAACTTAATTTAAATTGAATTTCTAAATCTTTTTGTATTTTCTAATTTATCATAGTTAAAATAAAAGTTAAACTAGAATATTCTTTTCAGTTGACTTTCATTTCCATGTTCTTGTTTTACTCGTGCTTGCATTTCTACATGAAAAGTCTAAACCAATTTTCATATTCTGCACTTAATTTATTTGAATTTAAATGCTTTAACTTTTGACAGCCTAAAGTCATTAATTTAAATTCGAGTCTGTTGTAAAAATTTCTGTGGCAGTTGAATGTAGTTTTGTAACAGCAGTAAAAACAGCAGCAATAACAACTAAACTAGCAACAACTTGTGGAATGAATGTACTACAACTAGTTGTAGTAGCAGTAGTGGAGTATAAATAGGTTTTGTAAATACAATTTCAAACACACATACTTAAGTTAGAAGCATTCAAACGTTCAGTTATTTACACATACATGAACATGGAACATGAATGGACATTTATACCAATTGTTTGAACATTTTGGGTGGTCTAACCACACTGACACTTAGAATCCATTAAAGAGGGATAATTTAACCAAAAGACAAGCAAACAATCAGACTCACGGATAGAGCGATAGATATATCGTTAGAAGGATAGGCTGATGAATACAAAGAACTTACAAACGCCATCCTCATCGCCATCATTATCATCATCGTCATCATTTATTATGAAGAGAGACCAGAACAAAAATAAATTAAGTAGCACTAATTATGTGGCATAACTTTATTTAAGGTTCATTTTGTGATTCTTTTATTTTTTTTTGTTTTCGCAATAAAAAACAAAGTGCTTTAAATCTTAGTGTTTACTGTCCTTGTGGGTGGCCTGTTTTTCAAAGCATTCATCATTATCGATGTAGACAAAGTGAAAAACTTAAAACATGCTTCCAGTTGCCAAACGAAATGAGTTTAACAGCCAAAAAGGCATAACATAACGAAAAGTTAATAAAGATTAATGTTTTAGGATGAAAAGAGTGAATGAAATAAATTGTTTTGTATAATATATATTTTTTTTATACATTTGTAATATATTTCACTACAACTAACAATAAATAAAATTAACTTGATATGTAGTAAATTTTTGTTTAAACATGTCATAAATTAGAGAAAAAATAAATAAAAATAATGAGCAAATAGAAAAAGTTAGACAGTGTTGTACGAGTATTTTCGGTTCTTTAAGAGAAGTAATTTTGTTCAAAGTTATTGTTCGCACCATTTAGACAACTAATTTCAATTTAAATTTCAAAAAAACACAAGTTTACCTTTAAAGAGTTACATACAAGGAGTATTGTCTATGCTGTGAACTTGTCCAGGGCGTTTCTAAAATACTTATTGGGGTTGATTCATAAAACTTTTTTATCTACAGTCTAACATCCCCCGATTAATAAAAATCAGTTATGTTTTTGACATAAATAAATTACTTTTGAATTGGTTTACAAAATAAATATTTTAATAATGATATAAGAGCACAAGTATTTTTATAAAGAAAATTTTGCTTTAAAATCGAGCAGAAAAGATAAATTTAATCGTGACCTATTGTGTTACATGCACTTTGGTTTTTCTAGTAACAAACCATGTGCCTATCCCTGTCTATTAGAAGATTACAAAATTTATTTTATTATTATGTATTGCAGTGCTCAATTGTTCATTATGAGTTCGGTCGTTAGTTAACTTGAAACCACTAATTACATCGAACTGAAGAATGTTAAGAAAATGAAAGGAAACTCATCTCTTATAAACACAAACTCAACAACTTTTCTGGCAACCGCAAAAGGCAATGATTGTGGTTTGCCTTTTGGATCTTATACGAATATAAATGTTTCTATAATTACATTTAAACCCCAAACAAATGATGTTGAAAATGAATTAAACGAAGCGTTAAGATTTATTTTAACCTTATTCAAATAAATAGGAGTGATAGATAATTTTACCAATTATTCATTAACCAGATGATTCATGGTTATAGAGATTAATAGTTTAATAAATTTCTATAAGTCGTCTAAAGTTGTTCCAGTGGCAAACTACTTATAAGTATGCTTTTGGTTTCTGACAACAAATGTCCTTTTTGTAGCTTTTTAACGCTTGACCAACTAAACTTGTGTATATTTCAAGTTTCACATTTACTTTGTTTATTCTACGTTTTCAGTTTTGTGAAGCACTCTCATTTGACAGTAATTCCTTCAGACACTTTATATCACAAGACTTCTATCTGACTGAATGAATAAAGAAAAGCTGGCAGACGTTTGAGTGCACAAATCACCACCATTAAATGGAAAATAAAAATTATAGAGACATATAAAACTAAAGGACTTTATTTTGATTGTAAACTAAAATTTGTATTTCATTTAATTTTCTGTTTAAATGTAATTGTCAAAAAAAAATTCAATGTGTTAAATTTTATTTTATTTCGGCCCTTGTTTCCATGGTTTAATTTTTTTTGTAAATAAATTTTATTGTGATACAAAGTAATTATTTTATTTCACGCTCAATATATTTTTTGGTCTCTTCATTTTCATTGTGATGGAATAATTTAATTGTGTGTGTGTGTTTGTGAATTTTATATTTTTTTGCCTTATTTCATGAGAGTGTCAATGTGTCTGAATGAGTGTGGCTCTACCCTGGGAAATTCCATTTGTTTGCTATTTTTTGGTGGTTTTATGGTCAGTTTACTGAGATAAAATCATCCCTGTTTTAATTTGGTTGCTGGGTGCTTGTGTGCTACTTTCCTTCTATCACATAGATCAGGGTGAAATATGACCCCTAGAGACTAAGGTTTTTGAATGGTCTAAGAAAATGAAATTGTAGAATTTAATTCTATTAGAAATGCCTTAAATATTGATGTACAAAAGGAAATTTAATTAAAATACTTATTTCGAATTGAGGGGGAGGGCTTAAGGACTAAATAAAAAAAATACTTAAAATTAAGCTCCACAATATTGATTTTAAAAACTTTTTTGAATCGTTCCTGCAAAACAGGAAAGTTTACTTTAGTTGAGGAGAAATAATCTTAAGTTTTTCCATTTGTATATTTTTTTTATTATATACAGTCGAACTTCCCTATAATGAATCTGCATGGGACCAGAAAATCGCTTCATTATATAGAAAATTCATTAAACATAAATTATAAATTTTGTACTTTTATTTGAATGCCTTGTTTTTTTAACTGCTAGGCCCACTATTTCGATCGAATTCTTTCTTTCGTACAATTACATTTAAAACAAAATCAAATTCTAAAATTTTGTTTTAAATGTAATTGTACCAAAGAACGAATACGTGTGACATAGTGAGCCAGGCAGTCAAATATTTGATAAACTGCTTAACTACATCTTTTTTTTATCCATCTTCAACGTTATTAATTAATAATAATTTTTTTCAAAAGAAATGCTACTTCGCTTAATCCATTTTCACTGAATACGGTCAACTACCGACTAAATTGTCATTGATGGGAATTTGATTCTTTTTATGGGTTTTCATCATTTGGGAATCCCCTATATATAGTATTTTATTCTCGTCACACAGTGTTGTTAGTATGCGTAACGGAAACTTTTTTGAAATAATTCATTATATGGAGACAAACGCGCAAGAAACTCAAATTTTCATCTGAAAAATTGCTTCATTGTAAAGAAAAATTCACTGTATGGAATTTCACTGCAAGGAGATGTAAATACGCTAATAATGGAAAGAGAAAGCTTTGTTTTTGAAATGAATTCATAGTAGGGACAGCTTCATTGTATAGAAGTTCACTATAGAGAAGTTCGACTGTATTAAAATAAATATTCTGAATTCTAAGATACCGTAAAGGTACAGTCACATCTGACAAACATTTGCCCAAAAACACGTAACCATCAGACAAGCTAAATTTGCATTTTCTTCAATTCCAATATCTTTTTTAAATATGGGTTCGCATTTAATTTAATTAATATAAAAATAGCATTTTGCGGCATAATTAACTTCATTTTGTGATATAAAAACCAAGCTAAATCACACTAACCCTAAGCAAAAGTAGTGGTTACGTTTTTTTTGGGCAAATGTTTGTCAGATGTGACCGTACCTTAAGGTTCGAGCTACCGGTTCTTTTTTTAAGTCGTTAACAACTAAACTTACCATTCAGAAACTATAACATTTGTCTTGTCTAAGGCCGATCAAGCAGTCTCATATTTTATCTGTAGTGCCTCGCAAAAGTTCCACAAGCAATTAAACGATCGAATATAAATTTTTTTTTAATTCTATTATTTTTATTTATCACTTCACATTTGCTATCTCTGTTTACATTTGTTTCTTTCATTAACAATTTTATATCTGCACTTCACTCAGTCACATTATTTGAAATTATTTGTTTTTGTTACAACTTCCTTTATTATTTGACGTTTTTATGTTTTGTGTGGACTTGTTTTTATAAATGTTTTTGTTGTTATTTGACAATTATGAACTGTGAAATTGTTGTCACTTTTGTTTTTATTTTCAAGCACAATTTCAATTGTCATGTTGAGAGTTGTTAAGATATGGTTTTTAAAGAATGTATGTGCTATCTGAAATATTTTTTTAATACAAAACGTCCGTACCTTAAAGAAAACAAAGTTACCAAAACTTCTCTGAAATGTCTTTAAAACGAAACTATTTTTGGGCAGCTTCGTGACTGCAAAGAATCGCAATTAATCAGGTATGTGATGGAAATCGATTTCGAAAACTAAGCCGTTTTAAAATGTGTTTCTTAATAATATTTCTTTATTAAAAAGTACTTAGCAGCTAAAATTATAGAAATATTTCTTTATTAACTAGAATTTTATCACAAAAATTATAAAAATTGGTTGAAAAGTGTATTAAAAATTACATTTAAAATTGCTTCGTTTTCAAAATCGATTTCCATCACTTAACTTAATGTGTTTTTTTTTCTAGTAAAGCATAAATCGATTATTGCGTACTTAACAGAATGGAGAACTGAAACTTAAAAAATATGTTTAATATACATATTACGCTTTCCGTGTAAAGCGCTACACGCAGAACTATATACACATACATATGTACATATGTATTTATGTTCAACAGAAATTCATTGCGAGTGATCTGAAGCGGTCACAGTTGACAAAGCAACTCTCATCATCAATTCGGCTCCCCTGCATACTTGCACAGAAAGCACCAAGCTTCTCGGCCGATCTTGATTGAACAATAAACAACTGATTTGAAAGCTGCAAATAAAAGGCCTTGTAAACCTCAGGCCCTATAAAACATATAGAATTGCATGCACATGGATGTTATTTATTGCTGCAGACTACGGCAATTGACAAAAAGTATATTTTAGGAGATACCATAACACGAAATTTGATTCAGATTAAATATATTAATAACAAGATGGATTAAAAATATGTAAAAACTAGCTTTTAATGTTGTCTAAATAAATCGTAACAATTTGTAAAAAGTCGCATAGGGATTTTAAAAATTAATGAGTTTTCTAATTTATTTTTTTTAATTTTTCTTTTTTGGACTTGTAAAACATATCTGGGTGATTACTTTTGGAAGGTAACAACGTTATCCAGAAAAAAAATCATAGAACTTTATTTTGAACATCATCGAGAACATAATGCATTCATTTATTATCTGATAATGAACGATGAAGCACATTTTCAATTAAATGGTTTTGTAAACAAGCAGAACTGCAAAATATGGGGTACTGAGAACCCAAGGGTGGTTCATCAGCGACAATTATATCCACTTAAATGTACAGTATGGTTCGAAATTACGTTCCAAAGAATTATTTGACCATTCTTTTTCGAAGATAACGATGGCAATGGTGTAACTGTTAATAGCGAGCGATATCGAGATATGATCAAAATATTTTTAAAGCCAGCTCTTTCTGACAATCCAGAGATGTGGTTCCAACAAGATGGGGCCATTGCACACGCTGTTCGAGCCACTATGCAGCTCCTATGGCATTATTTTAGGGAAATTTTACTTTCAAAAATTTCAGCATTCAATTGGCCTGCCTGTTCACCGGATTTAACAGCACCTGATTATTTGCTTTGGAGATATTTGAAAGAGAAAGCGTATATCAATAAACCCTGGACGCTTGAACAGCCGAAATAGAATATTCGTGCCGAAATAAGAGCGTTGCAGCTAGATACTCTGACTCGTGTCATGAAAAATGCTATTAATAGAGCTCAACTTTGCGAGGTTTAAAAATGGTGGTCACTTACGTGACTTAACCTTTCACACGTAAATTTAAAAAATTTCAAAAATATTAAAATATAATATTATTTAGTAAAAGACTTTATTTAGTCGTGACTTTTGCTAGTACATGTTGAGCTAAATATTCAGTGAGAGACAATTTATTTCATGGCTTAGTAGTTGTAGATATTTGGATGTGTTTCCTATTAACTGTTACGTTTTAACAACATTTAATCAAATTCCCTGCCCAATTATTGTAATATTAAAAAAATAAAAATAAATAAATATAGTAAAAAAGCATACAAGGCTACAAAAAAACCTTTTTCCTTTATTTGTTATTGTGTACAGAAAGTGTGTTCAACAAATTGTTGTACTGATATTTTGCTTCTTTCAATGCCATCAGTGATATCTCCCACATGACTGAAAAAATATTGCTTTCTACAAAAACTGTAACTGTCCGAAAAACCAAAGCCACATACAAAGTTACAGTGTGCTTTTACATTTACACTCTAACCAATTTTCTTTTTTCTTATCCTTGCAACATGTTTGTGGGTGAAAGGATAAAACAAACAGTATTAAAATTTTATACTGCATTGTTATTTAATTTTATATTTATTGTTATTTAGTTATTGGCTGGGCTAAGAACATTTGATCAAATGTATATGTTAATGTTCAATTGACATGGCGCTTTATTGAAGTTTATTTTAATATTTTATATTTTTTTGGTTGTTGTTTAAATGCCCTACACTTAAAATGAAGGACAAAATTAGATTTAGATAAAACTTAAAAGAGAAACTAACAAAATTAGTTATTTTAATCACTGTGTGTGTAAAAACCTTTTAATGCAATTTACAAATTACTTGATTTATTTATTTTTATTAACTTCTTTAAAACAATTAAATATTTAATTTTTCGCTACTCCTTAAAACTCGTTTCTTTTTTCTTCAAATATGGTAGTCATTATTTGAAAAAAGAAGAAAAGACTTTCACGGAGTAGCGAAAAATTTGCGACCAAGACTTTAGTTGCAGTTATTCTATTTTATCCAATGTTATAGGTATAATATGTATATGTAATTATAGTTTTCATAAATTCCTCTTATAGCATTTTTCGATGCTCATGCTGGCTGGCCTATTTCCACCAACAAGGCACAGATTTTATATTTTAGATATTACAGGATTTTAACAAGTTTTTGCTTTTATTTAATCTGTTGTTGAAAGTTATAAAATTTTATTGTAATGTTGTATTATTTGTTTATATGTTGGAAATAAGCTGCCAATAAAATCTATAAAAATGAACATTTAAAACTGCAAAGGATTTTCTTACAGAACTTGTAGAAATAACTGTTAAAATAATAAAAATATTTCAAAATAAAATTGGATGTTTATTTTCTAAAAATAAGGTAAAAAAGTTATATTACGAAAGGCAAATATTGCTGAAATAAAAATGTGCATGGGCTATGAATATAATATTTGGTTTGTACATATAGCAATTATGCAACAAGATTAAAATATAAATGTTGTGATCCTTAAACCACTTTATTTATGTATTTATTTGTCACAGATGCCTCTAACAACTCTTGACTTTCGCAGAGATTGAACAAATTATGTATTGACATTGATCTGAATGCGATGTGGTGTCAAAAGAATGATGCAATATGCCATACGATGTCATTGAAATTGAAATTGAAATTTGACAATAAATTGATTTCCAGAATGGCACCTTGGCTTTCAAGGTCGTGCTCTGTGCGATACCTCTGGTGGGCCACGTAGAATTAATGATGAATGTTGATAAGTCAGCAACAATTAACTCCTTGGGAGTCAACATTATTAGTATAATTCGTGACATACGACCCGCAATATATGAAAAAGTGGCCCGACTGCGTTTCGCGAAGAACAGCCACGGCTGTCATATTCCGGAATTGGTTTTCAAATGTTAATGGCATTCATGTACTAAACTTTTTTGGATAAAAATTTAATTTTTTGTGATATTTTCAGGGACCGAAAATAATAATTATTTTTGTATTTTCAAAGGGAAAAAGCAGGATAAGGAAATATCAGAGAAATAATTCAAACACATCATTTTCTGATTTTTATTATTTTTTGGCAAAAATATTTGTCAGTTTCTGGTCTTAAATTTTTTTTACAGAAATATTTGTCATTTTCTAATTTTTATTTTTTGTCAGATTATGATTTTTGTTTTTTTTTTCAGAAATATTTGTCAGATTTTCGCTTTTAACTTACGCGAAATGGAATTTTCAAAGTGTCTGATAGTAGCAATTATGATGATGAATGTGAAATTGATAACCAAAAAAAAAATAAAAATCTGAAACTGATAAATATTTCTGACAAAAAAATATAAAAATCAAAAAATGACAAATAATTCTGACACAAAAAAAAAATCGTAAAATATCAATTATGTTATTATTGTTACAGTCTCTGGATATTTTATAGAATCTGTTTAATCTGACGCACCATATTTCCCATGTGACTGGTGGCCTTACAGGCGGGTGACAGCTCTAAAATTTCGAAAAGTAGTAGCAAGCGTTCTTTAAATTATAATTCATTAGCCAATCATTTGAGGTGCTAATTTAAGAAAGCGTTAAACTTGAGCCTCCGCAAGACGTGGCTATTTTAAAAAATAACACAAAAAGATTTTCATTGAAACCTCCCACAGCTTGTTGTATTTAATCAGAAAATCATCACGCTCTAACTAAAAATCTTTTTATTTAAAATTGCAAAATAAAGAATTATTCTTTTTGCCAGAAATACAGCTCGGCCAACTTCGACTGACTAATTTCTCCCAGAACCGCCGGTATGAGTTGTAGCTTCTTATTGCATGTGTCAGGATTATTGAAAACTACCGAAAGTAAAAAATTTTGCAGCATGGCCTCAGAGCACTATTTACGGAAAAATATGGACCGATATCCATATCAGTCATAATTCCACACTAAACCGTGCATCTATGAGGGTTTAAATTTGTTATCATGTTTACAGTGGGTGATGTTGCAGTATAAAAATGTTGACAATTGACAATTAAAAAATGATCGGAAATATAATGAAATTTAAAAATGTTTACTCTTCTTTCATTGAGTATGATGACGTTATAAATTTATTATTAAATTTTTTATTACCCTTTTGACGCGTGCCATCGTTATTTATAATTAATGTTTATAAGTAATTAAAAAAAAAGTTCGACTAATTACTTATAAACATTAATTATTTTTTATTACCTGCAAAAAACATGAAATAAAAATTTTTAAAAGTCAAAAAGTTATAAGTTGGCCTCATTTAGCTCTTTTAGGAAAAGTTCCTTATGACAAGAATTGCAAAATCATAAATAATTTCATAAAATATAATTTTTTTCAATTCCTTCTTAAACATTTAATGAATTCACAAAAATATTTTTTTCGAAATTAATTTTATACAAGAAATTTAGTTTCTAAAAAGGACTTCAACTTGAGTAATTTCATATGAGAGAGTGTGCTGTAATGTAGTAGTTATTTCTTATTAAATTTGCTTAGTAGCAAAATGTTTCATATTATATCCTCCTTTGGGCACCGTACAAGAGTACGTTTATACTCGTACATGTGTTTTTTTTTTGTTTTGTAAAAGAACTCATAGGCAGATACGATTGTGTAACATTTATTGGTCAATATTATGCAAATAATAATCTTGTCAATAACATGTACATGATATGAGTATATTTAGACAAATGTTCATATATTTATATGTTTTGGTAGGTACATCTACATACATACATACATACATGCATATATGTAGATCTTAAATAGGAATACCAGTAAAGATGCATACAAATGTGGGTACTTAAAATATGACTACATACAAATATGTATATGCATAAACATACTGTTCACACATGTTTGAATAGATATATATGTACGTTTGTGCGTGGCTGTGTTATATCAGATATAGTTTAAACTAACTACTGTAGTATTCCTTATACAAAATATTGTCATGGCAATCAACAAGATCAACATATCCAACCAAACTAACATGCTAACACATACTCCACCTATAAACATATGTATTTATCTAAGTGTTTCATTTTGTCTTGTATACAAGTACAAGTATGCATATGCTGTGTGTGGTATACATATGCATATATGTATACGTTTTCATTATTTCTACTTGCACAAACACATGCATACATATTTAAACATATTCTTCTGTGTCTTTCTGTATATTTTAACATTATTATTATGAAATATTTATTTTGTTTCGTAGAGCATAAAGCGTACAAAACTAATAAAAAACTTTTCGAAAATTGACAAGCCAACGCTCTAACAAAAAAATGTATATATGTATGTATATGCATATACGAGTATAAAATAATAATAAGCAATAAGCAATATGGAAACTATGAAAAAATGTCTGTAACTGTTTCACAAAGATATAAGAATTTGCTGGAAAAAGCCATATTGTCATATTCACTTATATTTGCAAATCATAGGCAAAATTATATTTGTTTTTTTTTATTTGAATTTGAGGTTTGGTTTAACAAAATGAAAATGTGAGATAGTAAAAACAGTTTTATTTGCAACAAGGACCTATAAAAACTCATGAAAAAATTACTTAATCATGACACAAACACTAAAAAAAGGAATGCTAGTAGAATATATAGAATTAAAAATACAGATTTCGTTAAAAATTTGTACATATTACAATTGGAAGTGCAGTGAGTGACTCTAGCGTAAAAAGCAAAATGCTCTTAAACATTAATTATGTATTTGAAAATAGCTGAGTCTGCAGCTGCGCCCGTTAAAGAAATTATACTGCGCTACTAACATTGAACAACAGTAAATGATGCTTTTAGTTTTCCAATAATTTTTAACTCACTGACACTGGAAACATTCGGTTTTTTCTCTTTTTTTATTTAGAAAAAGAATATTTTTACCACTAGTATTTTCCTAAATATTAAGCAAAGTACTAAAGTTATCCAAACGAAATTTTAGCAGAATACAGTCGAACTTTCATAACTCGAATTTTCTTCAACTCGATCCAATTCGATTGATAGTAGCGTTGAGAGAGAAAATAACTTCAAATTATTCTTCCGTAATTCGAACTTCCATAAGTTGAAGTTCTACATAACTGGAACGAAATTGCATGCACACGAATTCTATAACTCGAAGTGGTCTGTTGCATGCTCATTAGTTTTGTATTAATTTTTTTTATTCAGGGGATCCCATCTTAAGCGTGGTACTCTGTTCATCATTTCGTGCGAACTGCTGTCAAAAGTCCATATAAAAAAATTCATGTGAAATAAATGCGAAATAATGTTGCTAAAGTTGTACTCTGTTTATTTTGTGAAAACACGAAATGTTTCTGGCAGCATTATTTTTTTAACTACAACATGTTTCTGGCAACATATTTTTCAACTGCGAAATAATGTAAGCACCACTTATTTCGTGCGAAATTGCAAACAACAGCTGAAGATATTTCTTGGCGTTGTGGTTTTTATTTTAAGTTTGCTGCACAGAAATAATTAAAATAATGGAAAATAATGTAAATATAATATAAAATGAAGGTGAGTGCTTTTTGCAGAACGTGTGTATTGAGCTCCTCCGCAGCAGCTGCGAGATGTATTAATTGATACATTGCAGTACAAACTCCTAAAATTACTTTGTTGTCCATTTGTTTTAATTTTTTTTAAATAAACACATTTCTTTTGCTTTTATAAGAAAAACAACGTTGTTCATTTCAAGGCAATAAAACCGATAAATTTGTTATAAATCGTGGTATTGTCACCACTGATCAGTTGCCAAAATTTTCTAAAGCAGGGTACTCTGTTCATCATTTCGTGCGAACTGCTGTCAAAAGTCCATATAAAAAAAATTCATGCGAAATAATTGCAAAATAATATGGCCGAAGTTGTACTCAGTTCAACTTGTGAAAACATACGAAATGTTTCTGGCAGCATTATTTTTTCAACCACAACATGTTTCTAGCAACATATTTTTCAACTGCGAAATAATGTAAGCACCACTTATTTCGTGCGGAATTGCAAACAACAGATGATCAGATTTTACTTAGCTTTGAATTTGTTGCGCTCAAATAACTAAAATAATGGAAAATAGTGTGAAAATAACATAAAATGAAGGTATGGGATTGAATGAGAACGTGTGTCTTCAAAGAGCTCCTCCGCAGCAGCTGCAATTTACATTAATTGATACGTTGCAGCACAAGCTCTTAAAATTATTTTGTTCTCCATTTGTTTTCACACATGGTTTTTGTTTACATAACAAAAACAATGTTGCTTACTTAAAGGCAATAAAAACGTTAAATTTCTTCTAAATCGTAGTGTTGTCACCACTGGCCAATTGTCAAAATTTTCAAACGAAATAATCAATGTTGCTCAACATTTTTCGCAAATTTGAACAGAGTACTTAGCTTAACGAAATAATCAATGTTGCTCAACATTTTTCGCAAATTCAAACAGAGTACTAAGCTTTAAGCTAAGTACTCTGTTCATCATTTCGTGCGAACTGCTGTCAAAAGTCCATATAAAAAAAATTCATGCGAAATAATTGCAAAAAAAATGGCCGAAGTTGTACTCTGTTCAAATTGTGAAAACATATGAAATGTTTCTGGCAGCATGATTTTTTCAAATACAACATGTTTCTGGCATCATATTTTCCAACTGCGAAATAATGTAAGCACCACTTATTTCGTGCGGAATTGCAAACAACAGATGCTCAGCTTTTAATTAGCATTGAATTTGTTGCGCACAATTAACTAAAATAAAGGAAAATAGTGTGAAAATAACATAAAATGAAGGTATGGGATTGAATGAGAACGTGTGTCTTCAAAGCAGCACAAGCTCTTAAAATTATTTTGTTCTCCATTTGTTTTCACACATGGTTTTTGTTTACATAAGAAAAACAATGTTGCTTACTTCAAGGCAATAAAAACGATAAATTTGTTATAAATCGTGGTATTGTCACCACTGATCAGTTGTCAAAATTTTCAAACGAAATAATCAATGTTGCTCAACATTTTTCGCAAATTCAAACAGAGTACTTAGCTTTAGGCGGAACGACGAGTGATGCTGAAGAAACTTTTCAGTGGCCTTTCAGAAATGATTTAGAAAATTCTTATCGAACACTGAATTTACATTTTCAAACTACAACTGATGAGCTCTATAAGGCTTTGAACAATTTAGAGTAATTTTTACTTCACTAAAGCTTACTTATTGTATTCAGTATTTAGTAAGTGTCTGTTTTAAATAAAATAAACATATTCATCATTTAATACACGGACATAAGTTCAATTTTTTTTCTACAAATAGATTTTGTAACTCGAAGTCTCCGTAAGTCGAAGATTTTTTTGGGATAATGTTGATTCGAATTATGGAAGTTTGAGTGTACATTCATTAGCTTTTGTATAATGCGTTCTTAGAGATTCGTAGACAGACATTTATTTATTTATTTATTTATTTATTTGGTCAATAGATTTTGACATCCTTACTGACTTAATATGAATAACAAAAACATAATTATATAAAAAAATAATTGGTTCAACAATTTAGATATAAATTAAGCTTTCTCTTCAGTACTCTCAGATATGCCTATAATGTGGTAGCATTTATTGAAGTTAACGAAAAGAATCATTATTGGCATGTACAGAACGGTAGTATTTTAATGCAAAGAGTTCAAAATATCGGTCAGTTCTTACAGAAAAGTTGAAGTTTAGTTTCCTAAGCGGGAACTCTCAAGCAACATCACCACGACTCAGGCCCAGAACAAATAAAGGACGCAGCTTCAATCATCGATTTTTTAGAGTTGGCAAATTTATCAGAGCAACTCTGCTATGATACGATGGCAAGAAATAAGAATACCACGCAGGCAGAAAATTTAAATTTTTGTACCGATTCAATACTGTTGATATGAATAGAATAACAGGATAGTAATTAATTCATACTCAAGAATTACTCAAGAACAAGAAAAGTATATAAGATGTAACTTCGGGTATGATAGAATAATAAAAATAAAAATTTCAAATGAGATTATATAAATTGTTAAATTTTAAATTTTAAAAATTAACTGCCAATCCCACGATGTCACACATATTTGTTCTTTCGTACAATTACATTTAAAACAAAAAAACAGTAAGTTCAATGATTTTGCATTTTTTTAAGTTAAAAAAAACGTTTAAATATTTAAAAGAAACATAAAAATTAATATTTGCAAAGTTTAAAATCGGTTGTCGGTGGAAAATAATGAATTTTGTACCAAAATTAAAGATTTAGCAGTCCGAAGAAAAATAAGTTACGCAAAGTTTTTTTTAAAATCTGTAAGATCTTTATTGGACTTCAATAAAAAAATTCACTCACCACCCATTACTATTATACTTCTGCTCAATAATGCGGGCACCTTAAGAAATTTTGTGCAAATTATGAAATTATTTGATTAGTCTTAGACTGCAGTTCATCACATTTTATTCGGAGATAAATTGTACAGCAAACGATTTTTCAAGACACAAAGAAAAATCTAATTAGATCAGCAGTTGTTATGTGTATTTCACAGTTTATATGGTGCCTTATTTTTTTAAAATAAGATTTGTGAAACAAGAATACAAGACTAAGAAACTCACGGTATCCTTGAATTTTAAAGGTCTTTGTAATTGCCGCACAAGTAGTTGTAGTTTTGAATGAATCTTAAAAATAACAAAATATATATAAATAAATTTAAATTGCAAATCTTATAAAGTTTCTGAGCAAGACCCCTTATGTATTCAGTACATCCAACATATAATTTAAATACAAAAATATCTTTATAATTCCCTTTCATATTTGTAAGGACAGTTTTAAAATATTAAATATACTCAACAAAAATTTGGTTATAACTTCTATTAAGGACAATATAGGCTTTTACGCAGACTACATGCCATCTGCATTATTTTACAGTAGTTAAAGAAATCGTTGATAGATAAATGAAAATTTAATTATTCTCTTAATGCCTTAATAGTAGAGCGTGCACTTATCACGCAGATGATTGGCTGTTCATCCCTTGGCGAAGGCACGTGTCTCTTTTAATTGTGTGCGTGAAAGTTAAAACAATTTATTGTTTATTTAATAAACCAGTCGGAAGTAGACCAGTGTGTCAAACATTTGAAAACAAAAACAAAACAATTTCTTCAAAAACAGACATTGTGGTTTGTGTATTCAATACTTTTAAGTATTGAAATTTTAAAGTTTATTTTATTTTCCACTCCTACGTATACGTGATGTAGAATACTTGATTATTTTTTCTATTACAGAGCACCTTTTTAATTATTTCATCTGCTTTATGACCATAAAATGGAAGTTAAAACTAGTCATAACTGATTTCACACCTTTCGTTTATTTCTTTCACTTTAACCTGCATTTTATTGTCGATGCATACATGTCGAGATTCATGTTTCTTTAATAAAATCCAACAATTTTCTTTGAGTGTATTTCTGCTATAATAGAGCAATATCATGCATATGCTAGCACAATAATAATAACATAAATGATGTTAGGCAGGTCATTGTTTATGTATTAAAATGTGTTTCGTCTATTGTATGTACTAGGCCTGAGAAAACATTGACAATTTGGGTATGAACGAACTGAAAAGGTTGCATACAATTTCTTTGCTGTTGTAAACTTCTGAGAGTTATATTATTCACACTTTTATGAATTTCAAAATCAAGAATGTAACATTTTATTTATATATTTTTTTGTCAACACTTTGTATTTACACCAAAACTTTAATTATATAAAAAATAATATAAAATTCATCAATTGCAGCAAAATGTAAATGGGTAAATATTAACTATTTTTACATAATAAATTACAAAGAAAAATATAAGAACTTATTTTAAAAAGTTTAGCATATATTTTTGTTATGTTTTGCTTGCTTTTAAATAATTTTAGCAATAAACACTATTTGGTATTAGCAAAAAGTTGGGATTAAGCGTTCATATGAGGAGTATAATAGTTGCAAAGGCTGCAATCTTCATTTTGATAATTTTTGAAACTAAATTACAAAAAATAGATTATCTAAAAATACACAAAAATATATATTAATGAATATTATGGCATCAAGTAGAATATATTTGGAGGAAGATATAAGGTAAATTTGAATCACACTCATTTAAAAGCTTACCGGCTAATATGATAAGAAATTTGGCGATACAATGATGGGAAAAGCGGAGATTGCAGCTTTTGCAACTATACCCCTCATATATGAGTTACTAAATAAAAGTGTATATTTTGTTAATAGCGCATATTTTTTCTTATTAAATTATATGAATAAATTTCTTTTCAAAGATAAGCAAGTATGAAAGCTATAATTACAAAATAATTTTATTAGAAAACTGTTTGTGAAGAAGCGTTTGATTTTGCTAAAGAAGAAGTACAACAAAGATGTTTGAACTTTACGATTGCTGGTGTTTTTTACTTTAAGTTTTATAGTGTGCAGTTTTTAATCAACCTAATTATTGTGTAATCAGAAGATTTTTATTTTGAATTTTAAGCAAGAACTCAAAACAAAATCGCACAAGTATTGTTAAATAACACATGTGGCCAGCTATTCTAACTTCGAGAGCCACGTTTGTAAATCACTATTTTAAAGAGCCATTTATTTATTTTTGAAAACAATACATATAAGAGTTTATGTCGCATTTGATCAGCAAGAGGGCAATAACTCGAAATTTTAACATTTTCAACAGAAACATAATACTTTTTGATTTTACATTAAAGGTATGTGGAAAATGGATAAGCGAAACATATACAAAACAATCTGAAATTTTTTTACAGCAGGTAAATATTAATATTACAATGAAAGTTAGGAAGAAAAGTAAACAAATTTAAAATAATACCCTCTGGTTAATCAAATTTTTAAGTGAATCGGGTTAAAATTTAAATTTAAACTGAAAAAGTTTATTTTCTCAAACTTAGTTCTTAAATTGAATTGTTAATCTATTTTTGAAGTGAATCAGTTCAAGCGCTGGTGCCCACAAAGGGAAAAGAGATTGCAGTGATGATTTAAAATAAAAATGGGAATAACAAATTAAAATTCTTCGAGAAAGTTCTGGTTTCTAAAACTTTTATTTACACCGCGTCTATCAGTAAAACTTTACAAACTTTACCTGGATTTGATTTATAGTTACAGATTATGCAAGCAAGCTTTGAATACTAGCAGAAGATTTAACCGATAGGTTCCGTGATATAATAGTACTTAAGCCAATTTTTATATATTTGGAAAATTCTTCCCTTGCTAACATTTTGAAGAATGGTTGCCCTGTATTACCACCAAGCAACAAGAAGATGAATTGCTGAAGCAATTAAAAGAAAATAACAGTTTAACTACTATTGACTTTTGGAAACTGATTCTGGAACAGAAATATTCTAAAACAAATGATTGTGCACTCAGACGAATATCATATTTCGATACTTCGTATTCTTGCGAGTCGTTGTATTCAAAACTTTCTTACTCGTTCTTTCGTACAATTCTAAAATTTTGCTTTTATTTTAAATGTAATTTTATGAAAGATACAATTAGTAAGTTAAAACTAATGTAAATGTAGAATCGCATATGTAGTCGTGTCAGCTGACTTGATCTGTTTTCTTAAAAAACAATGAAAATGTTTACTTGACCGATATGTCACTTGGACGTTTCATTACGAGCTTACGTGAAAATTGTAGACAGTGATGGGATGCATGTATGTTGAATATGAGCGCGGCACAGTAGCCTTTTTTTGGTACTTATTTTGTTTTGATATTTGAACCATATTAGTTGTTAACTCTGTATATGTACATGGGGTATATTGAATAAATTTCGTTTTCTTAATCAATTTATTTTTCTTTGTAAAATTTAACAAGACGCTGCCAATGCATGTACTTATTTTTTTCAGAATTAAGTGTCAATATTAAACTTACATATGTATATATATGCACGTATGTACTTACATACAAACTAGGGAACATAAAATTAATTTTAGATTATACTAATATCAACAATAAGGGTACAACAAATTATATGTAGATAATTTAATAAATTTAATCGAGTAAGTATAAAATAATGTTGGTTGGTACTATTTAAATAATTTGCGTACTTTTTCTACACAATAAAAAATACTTTGGACATATTGAACTCCCATCACTGTTGCGATGTTTCATATGTATAAATGATTTTTTGTGTATGTATCAAAAACACATGACACAATTTTAAGAATTCTATAAGTACACAAACATTTACATTTACGATACATTTATGATTTCTGGAGTCGGCTAAAGAGGCCTTAAGTATCGGTCTGTTTTAACTGATAAACATTTAACTAAGCTGGTACGAACTGCTATAATAAATCATCAACCCAACTTTAAGCGAAGAATTGCTAAAATGAACGATACCCGTAGGACATCAACACGCAAATCTAATTTCTAAACACTTTCTATTTGTGTAATATTTTGTAACATTTTCTTCTTATATATTTATGTTTTACCAGTTGTAACAAGAAGATTACAAATCAAATATTTTTTGATATATTTAATAATAAAATTTAATTTATAGGAATATTAAATATTGTGCATAAGAGCCACTCTCATCGTCTTCAAGGGCCGCATGCGGCTCGCGAACCACATTATGGTCAGTTGATAGTCGATTGTACAAAAGAAAATATTAAATTTGTTGCCAATAAAAAAGAGATAAAATTATATTTATGAACTTTTTTTGACTTAAACTCTTTTGCAGACTGCGTCTACATAATATTATAACAGGGAATATTTTTGTTTAATTAAATGCAAAATTATTTTCAAGCATAACAAAATTGATTGGCGTTTCTGTGGTCAGCTGCGAATATAAATTTTAATAGTACTAAAGCTCAATGCTTTTTTAATTGAAAAAAATCAAGTTAAACATAATTTTATATGAATAATAAAATTTAAAAAAAAAAATAATTTTAATTAAATACTAGTTTAATAAATTTATATAAAAAAAATCTTTATGATATCCATATACACTAGTGTATGTCTTAAAAAAATACTTTCAGTAAAGCCAAAAAAGTTTTTAAGTGAAACTATGATTTAGATGTATTTAGTTATTTTTTTTTATATTATTTGTAAGCATTATTAGTTTGGAACAAAACTTTTAATTAAAAAATTTTTTTGCATTTTTATTCTATACATAAAATCACATTAAGTAATTTAATTGAAAAACCACAGTGGCAAATATTTTCTTAAACCAAAACTAATGAAACTTAATGCGTGGTTGAGTGCAAAAACCAAATAGTTTTTTAAAATCAAAATACATAAGCTCACTTATACATACATACGAGTACATCACATAGCCATGTACACAAACCGTCAAAGAAACCCTTTAAAGTCAACTGACGGGTACCCGTTTCCACTCCACCTCAATACTTATACAACGTATTAACGGTTAAGCCACTTTATAATCATTACTGCTAATTAAATTAAATGATTCTCCTAACAACTGAAAACGAAGAAAAACAATTATATAAAAACAAAAAAAAGTAAAACGGAAAAATAAAGAAAAGTTAACAAACTATAGTTGGTGAGAGCACGAAGTAAAAGTGGCATACAACTTGCAACGTAGCTAAATTGTTAGGATACACTTTAAAATACTTAGCACTGGCTGGAGAGGAAAGGCTAAGAGCACTGAACAAAAAATTTCAAACCAAACACTGACCATTACTTATCTAATGTGGCTGTTATTAACTTAAATCTTTTTCCCTTAGTTTTTACATAAAAAAACTAAAAAATAAAAATAACATAATGGATTCAGTCGAAAATGAATTTACTACCAAAAACTTATTTATCTTTAACGTTACAAGCTTAACTTGCTAAATAAAATCTGTTTTTTTTTAATTTTACTTACAGATTTTAGTCAGAGTTTACGTTTGGTCGAAGTACGAATACCAAATTACGTTATTAAGGGCTCAACAGCACAATTGGAATGCCTTTACGATTTAGATGGCGAAGCATTGTATTCGGTGAAATGGTACAAGGATGGCAATGAGTTTTATCGATATGTACCCAGGGATATGCCGCCAGCACAGACCTTTTTACTGCCAGGTGTTTCAGTTGATGTAAGTAGATGCTGTTTGGTTTTCTTGTTTTTAACACACATACACATTTCACTTAAACTCATTTATTGTACACCCATCCATGCATAAATTTAAGTGTGAAAAACAGCACAGTGGCATTGAAAAGTAGATTCTTTTAATTTTATAACTTTATAGAAAATTATATATTGTTATTCTCAGAGCCACAATTATTTTAAGTTGCATTTGAATTATTGCTACAACTTTTTTGCTGTAAATTCTATAATATTCTTGCGATCCCATAAACTTTACATATAAGTAAATTTGTGCTCTTTATAGATATGAGATTCGATATTATTACGCGAGAAACATTTTCAGAACATTTGAAAGATATTATTTTTTGCCTGCTAATAAATGAGTAAAACACAAAAAGAATGGAAATTATAAAAATATAATCATATTCTCTGACAAATCAATAATTAAAGAAAGGACTATAATAAAACGTTCTCAAAAATATATACTCAGTAGATAAATTTCAAACTCCCAAAAACTAAAAGAACATGAAAAACTCATTAAAAACGAAATTTCAGCACAAATTTTAAAATGCTACTTAAATTCGAGCAATTCAGCAGAAATTCAAATCTTCAGTAAAATTTTGAAATTCCACAAAAATAACGAAAATCTACTAAAAAGATCTTAAATAAAAAAATTGTTGATTTACTTGTCTCCTTTTTAAGGACTTCTCTCAGAAACTTTTTCTCAGAAAGTGTTATAAAGGAATCCTCAATTGTTTCAGGAGCGTAATAGGTATGCACTTGAAATTTTCGCAAGATATATATTACTATGATCTCTGTTAGGTACTAAAATAAAAATTAAGAGGTGTATATGGGCAAATCCTGCATGACGAACGCTACATTCGTATGCGTTATCAAAAATATTTTGGTCATTCAAAAGAGCTACCTTCAACTTATGCATGGTGTTTAGTGGGATATAAGTGTACTTTCGAATGGCGTAGAAAATAATTATTTAGCTGGTATTTGCTGCGAAATTGATCACAAAAATTTTTGATGCACGCTACAAAAAAAAACCGAAGTAAATTTGAAAGTTAAAGTGTATTTTCGTAACTTTTAGAGAACTTTGCATAATAAAGCACATAATATATAGTCCCTAAAAAAATAAGAGACTTCTAAAATAACTTATTTGCAGCGAAAAAACATTGTCGTTTTTTTATCGAAAAACGTGAATCGTTTGTGACGCATGTTACATTTTTACTATTCTATTTTCTATTGTGAAATTTCATACCCAATTTCAATGTTTCCATAATAGTAAACACAAAATATTTTAACTAAGAGTGAAGTGAATTCAATGTATAAAAATATGGCTTTCTATCGGCTCATTTTCATTTTTTAAAGTAATGACATGGATACCTAAAAAATTTTAATTTCTGGTATGAATTTAGAAGATCTGAGGTTGGGAAGAAGTTGATAATAATTTGTCCATAAATGATCATCAAAATACATTTATTTTATTTATAAAATTTCATAACTAGTCTAATATATTCCTTGAAAAAAATAAAAAAATAACTTAAATAAAATAATTTAATTAAATTTTATTTAGATAAATTTAAAAAAACTTTTGGTTGGCGGACTGTTTCTGAGACTTGACCATATACAAAACATGTTTGTTATATTTAAAATAGAAATGGAACTTGTGAACGAACCATTATGGGCAGTCAATTCAAAATCTCACAGGGTGTGTATTCCTGTAATTTTTACAGCAGCAAAAACTACAAATTCAACGAGGTTAACCTTAGATAAATTAGATATTTCTGGCTTTTTAGATTTGTGCTCCATCTCTGTAAATAGATGTTTTTCTGACCATTTAACAAACCACATTTCTTCAAGACAAATAGTAATCTTTTTGAAACTTTTGGTTTTATCCTTTCTGTGGAATGATTAGTTGTTTTACAAACTTTTGTTAGAAAATTTGTTTTAATAATGGCATGTATACGAAATTTGGGTGAAACGGATTTGCTGCTTTACTGCAGTGCGTTTAAGCGATCTCAATTTCAACCGAAAAATTCAGCAAATTATGACAGACAATGTTCAAAATTATGCTGATGTTGAAACTACAAAAATCGTCAAACCTTCTAATAATCACCTCAAATAGTAAATAGATGAACTACTACCGATCTTTATCCAGATGGAGTAAGTTCGGGTATTATGGTATACCTATTTTTTATTTGACTAAATTTTTTAAAGCTTAATTTGATTAGAACAGATCTGAGCTGGTATTTTACTACAGATCTTAGGTTTATATTGAGGAAAGTCAAAGAGTTTTTGGAGTCTACATTTCAGAGATGATTAGGAAAAAGTGAAAAGCCAGAAAACCCAGAATTTTAAGAACTGTGCTTTGTTAATGTGGTAAATTAGTGTACGCTTCGGATGGCGACTTATAATCGAAATATGACCGTAACAAGTGATCTTCAGGTAATTAAAAAAATTTCTCCAATTTGTTTCTGTAATTAACAACTGTCTAGAGTACTTCATGAGGATTTTCAAACGCTTTTCAGAGCCAATGAAATATCTAAACGCATATTTTTTTTCCTTTTTTCTGCTTCTCATTTCCTTATTTCACTTTTCTTTGGCATGTCCGAGGATAATTGAAATATAATACACTATATCATATTAACCGAACTTGAGTTTAATTCAAACTATTATTTATAATAATCTGATCCTTAATAAACTACATTTTTGTCAATGTAGTTCGGTAATAAAGGACTCTTTTTAAAAATTTTAAATTGTTTATTGTGGATTAAATCAGTTGTTTTCCAGTTGGCAGTAACTTTTCAAAAAAAGTCAATCACAAGACTAGTAAATTTTTTATTTTTACTGTGCAAAGAAGCTTCCAAAATGCAAATCAAATTATGATATATTAATATTCTGAGATCTAAAAACCATCAAGTTTGGTTTTGTCAGTTTCTAGTTTTTAGTTTTTGAGAAAAGCTACTATACCATAATACCCGTCTATACCACAATACTCGAACTTACCTTAATAAACTTGACTCAACTTAATTCAAAAAGTAACAGCAGGCCCTGCTTAACTACACCAATGGATAAAAATGCTGGTGAATTTTCGTTAATCAATATAATTCCAACGGCAATCGGGGCTGTCTTTAAGCTATCCGGTTTCGTTTTTTAATATTTTTTACTATCGAAATAATTTTAAAAATTGTGCTTTCGAAATTGCTATCAACATGAATTTTTTACATTTAAGTTTTTATTCGTACTATTTTCCCACAATTATTATTTTACATTTTAAGTAAAACATTAATAATTTTGTTAAAAAAATTGTTAATTGTTAAAATTTAATTGATTATTGAGAGGTATAGCTTGTTCCTTTGCGCATTTCACTGTTGCTACTGCAGATTATCAGGGAACTTTAAAAAAATTTTTCTTAGAACAACTGGAGATATTATATTAAAGTTTAAACAATATCAAAGTTGTAACAAGAACTCCTGATACGACCACTTTCGCATTGAATAAATTACGTTGTCTATCCAAAAATAATTTTTATAATATTTAGATATTTATGTGAATTTGAAAATAAAAATAGCTTTTTAGTTCTTTTTCAGTCCTTCGAAAAAGACTACTAATTATAACTTTTTAATGCACTACACACTAACATTATAAAAAACACTAAAATCTATTAAAAGGTATCTACGATTATTAGTATTACGGATTCAACCAGAAATTGGTCTCATCTATGAACTTAATTGCGCATAGATAGGAAGTGCTATATTTGACAGAGATATATCTTGTGAATTGTTCAGAGAATTGTAAATCATCACTAAGTGAACTTCGATGATTTAACATAAAATACTTAAACTAGAATTTATTTTTGGGGAAAAAGGCTCTGCCTACTCAAAACATATTAAATCACCATGTGCGCGTGCGAGAGCAAGTGCGAGTCACACTTGGTTGCTTTGATTATATATTTCCTTATATTTAAATAAATATTTCTATTTTTGCGTTGTTTTATTTTTTATGTAACCAAACCGAGTGTTGGTTAAAGTAAATACTACTTTACGACATTATTCATTTTTATAGTCGTTTTTTGCAACTTGACATTTCTAAAAAATTTTTCTCGACATTTATTGATCTTTATATGATGTTCAAAAGAATTTTCTTTTCTCTTTTTTAATTCACGTCACTAATCCACTGTGCACTCTGTGAAATAGCTAACGTTTATACTTTATCATGTATAAAAATTTTAAAACGTACGTGAATTTTTGTATGATTTCAAAGTTAAGGAATTGTTTTTTTTCTACTTTTTTATTTTTTCATTTACTTCTCTCTGAGCCCAATGAGAGACATGTATTTATAGTTAAATGTTGTAGATCAAATCCAAACTACATGGAAGCAAAAAAATAAAAAAATGGCCATCATCTAGTTAACTCATGTAGATAGTAAGTTTGGGTAAAGTGTACATGTGTTTGAACCAGAAGAGTCCTTCTTCGGTAACAAAGTTCAATGCTATAATTCAAAGGCAGGCAGCCAGCCGTGTTTTGGTTTTTTTCATTTCCTTCGTTCACTTACAGGATGAATCCATAGTAATATTTGTTAAAGGCAGCAATATGTGGCAGTATGTTTACCTGCCAAAGTGCTGAAATTGTTTTACCACCATAAGTTATACTTAGCCTGGGAGTGTTAGTCATAAAAAAATATGTTTAGGTGTATGTTGTAGAAATCTAAGAGCAGCGCTATCACCTCTGCTTGGCTTAGAAAAATCTATGGCAATAAATTTTGTTATTTTGTTGCGAGTAGTAATGATGTATGAATTAACCCAGAAGGAGAATGAGAATTTTAAAATGTTGAATATAGTTCTTAGAAAACAGCTAAAGTAGCTGGTTTCTAATACGATTAAATTAGAGAATTCCAGTGGAGAGAGCAGATTTACAAAATATTACTTAGAAATAACATGTTGTAGTTGAAAAAAAATTGCCTAGTGTTGTGTGCTACACAATTAGTCAGGGGTTCACAGGTCCGATTTCTCACAAGATTCTCGGTATTTCTGCAGAAAAGCCATTAAGTTTAAGAGGTCTAAGTATTCAAGAATTCAGGGAATTAGCAATAAGTTTGGTAGCCTAAGCGAATTATTATTGTTTTAAATATTAGTTTTGCATTGAATCGCTATGCAAACTTAATGGGTTAATTTCGTCAGCTCGTTTCTAGTGCAAGTAATTTATACCATTTTTAATGTATGTTTTTTTTAAGCTTTATATCATGATGTTTAACTCAAGATAAAGCATTAGCGTTTGCAGTGTTTGGCTACTACGTACACGTTTAAAATCTGCACTAAAGACAGCAATTTGATGGTTGGCTGGTGGTGTGTACAAGTAACCTTTCTTGATTCAAAACAATGTGTTCCTTGTTTTATATTCACTGAACAACTCCTTGTACAATTTGCTCCAAAGTGGTTTGTTTGTATAGCCGTCTATAACTATAGCAATATTTATTTTCTGTATTATGCCCTTCTTGCACTTTCAATAAAAATAGTTACTTTAAGCACTAGAACAAACACTGGTAGTTTATATGGAATAGTTGGCAGTTTATTTCATGTTTGTGCTGTTCTTTTTTCTTTTTAATACCGGATACTATTTAATTTTAATCGATTTGATGTGAAGTCGTTGAACAAATATTAGAAAGATTTGCAGACATATGCCTTCTTAATATGGATTTAGAATAAGCAAGAACATTTTTGTAGGTAAAGTTTTTAACACTACACTGGAATGTACGTAGAGCAACCAGTAAGTTATTTCAAAATCTTATGCATTCGAAATTCCAGTGCATTGTATTGACTGCTTATACAAAAAAAAGAACTTTAAATAAAATAGTTGTCTCAAAAATACCGCGTTGTAAAGACGACTTGCAAATTAATTTTTTTATTTCATTTTATTAGTTGTTAGAACTTTTAGAATAAAATTATTTTATAGTCTAATAGGATTAGATAATTAACGACTTATTTTGACAATATTTAAATTCAACAATAATTAAAAAAGAAAATTATAGCAAATTTTTGATGAATATTGATTTCATTAAGTTTAATAATTAGACAAACAAAACGTTTTATTACGATATCGCAAAACAAATCCCAAAAATTACTGCTAGTGGATAGAAAAGATCTTAGATTATTGACGGCATGTTTAACCGGACAGTGCGGTCTTAGACAACACCAGTTTATGATTGGCAATTCTGAGACTGATCTACGCAGACTCTGCGAAACGTAAGAAGAAATGCCGTGTCACATTCTCTGTGACGGTCCGGTGGTGATGGAGTGCAGAACGATGTTCCTTGGAGGGATCTTTATGACTCCAAATGAAATATACAATATCTCACCGTGCAGGGTAATCGCCTTTATTCGTAGCCTTAATCTACTTTAGTGAACACTCTGGCTGCACAAAAGATCCTTTGGGTCGCGGTGCCTTTGTATAATAATAATAATAAGATAAATCTTAGTACAAAATTAGCACGTTTGTGGGCAATGAGTTCCAAAGTATTATGCGCATTGATGAAGAAGAATGTGCTTGATTTTATGGAGTATCTACGTAATATTTGGCTGTCCTGTCGAATAAAATTTTTTTGAAAAAGCAACTAATTGCAGAAATTGTTAAGAATTATTAATTATTTGTTAAGAATTATTAATTAAGCTTTCTCTCTTTCACCATCTGTCCTCTCTCACTATCCCTTTCCCAAAGAAGGTAACACACTTACGGGTTGGTAGGCATACTAATTGCCTGAGTGTTACTTCTCTTAAAAAAAAAAAAAAAAAAAAAAAAAAGAAGGAGTTAATGTGAATATCTAGTGATACAACTTTTTCATCCCAACCAAGTAGAGTGTCACACAATCTAACTATTGGTAGCTGGTATAAATGGAGTTTAATTTTACGAATGCGTAATAAAACAGATTTTGCGAGATTCAGAACTTTTAAGTCCTCATTAATTTTATTACGAATTACATAAACACGACCTCTAAAGTTACATCGATACACGTGATTATCATCAGCATAAGTATGAGTGATAGTGAATTTAACCAGTCTAAATATTTTACTGTTGAAAATACTTAAGAGAAAGGTGCAAGATCTGAGCCTATTGGAACTCAGGCAATCTCAACCTGCCCTCCGCAACTTTTTTTAAACGATCAGACTAGTTGTATCTTATTAGCAACAGGGTGCTGTGGTTAAACCCAAAGAAGGGTCCCAGTTTTCAACAAAAAAGTGAATGCTATCAAAAGCTTTTGAAAAATCTGAATGCAATACATTAATGGTTTGAACGAAACCCAGATTGCAGCGGAGACAACGGACAATTTATATTGATAAAATCAATCATTTGTGGAGACATTAGTGTTTCAAATCGAACAAAGAACGCTAATGAGATGGTGTAGCGACCTCGAAATCAGTACTGATCCGTTCTGCTAGTCTGATGAATAAATTGTTAAAATAAAAAAGTACTCTCTTAATAAAATATAATGAATTTATCTAAATATAATTTCTTAAATTAAGAAGATATGGGTAAACTCAGATTTGAACTTAAGCCAAAAAAATGTTAAGACAATTTTTTATATTTTTAAATAACAAAATAAGAGAATTTCGTACTGTACGTCCAGGCCAAACATTTTAAAAATTCAAAGAACAACCCATTGAAGGGCTGACTCTCTATAATTGACTAATAGTTGTGCAAATTTGTTATTTCCATTTGAGTTCAACTCTTTTTGTACGCCTCTAGTACAAAATAAGACATATTACCGCTACACAGTTTGATTTTTAATTTAAAGACATTTTTCATATTTGTTACTAAAGAGGCAATAGACACTCTTTTTGAAAGTGCATTACGGCTTAATAATCCCAACTTGATTGCAAAAATAACACGTTTTGTCTGCACATCCTTTAATTTTTAACATAGTTTTTTTTATACAGCGACAGTGACAATGCCCAACTTCTGAGCATTTCTGATTACTACAGCTCACAAACTATAAAGCTTTATGTCAAAATAAAGACCTGTTACACTCTTTAATTTTTATTAGAATTCTATGAGTGTTTTTAAAGCGGAAACACACATATTCTAAGAATGTCCAATGCCTATTACGAATCGTTTTATTTTAAATTTAACACTTCATGTCTAGACACACTTCATTTTTAGCTGAGTTTTATTTTTTGTTACAGCAACAATAGAAATACGCGTTTGAAGGAAGTTTAAAGTGTCAGCTACAGTTCATAAAATGAAGCTCATTTCAAAAATAAAATCTCATATCTATAAATCCTTTAGTTTTTCGTTGAACACTCACTTTTTTATAGTAGCAATACATACCCAGTGAATATTATCATTGTATTTTATGGTTCATCATCAGATGCAATTCTTCTGTTTGTCCTTCAGTATTAAACTTATTTAAATTTTAAGTAGTTATTATTATGTGGCCAATAGCGTTTATCTATTACAATTTGCCAGTTATAACTCTCTATTAAAAATCTCTATTATCTATGCGGCCTTTAAATTTTATTTATTAATTAATTTATAATTTATTTAAATTTTATTTATAATATAGAAAGATCGCTAACCGGTCAGACTGGCAGCAAATAATAATATTCCTTCGACACAATCTCTGAACGGAACCTTTAAAATGTTTTGTGTGAACAAGAACGATATTCCTTTGACGGCTTTGAATGAAGTTTAGTTTAAGTATTTTAAATCAATAAATGAACTGTAGACAACGCCGTAACCAGGGCAGCCACAGCACTCAATCATATTCAGCAGCTACAAACGCATTTTTATATTTCTCAAAAAATATCAGGATTGTGATCAAAATAAAAGTGATATAAAAATATGAACTGCAACAAGCAAACATTCACCCTTATTCCAGTTGTCAAGTTCTACGTCACGTCAATACAATACGAAAAAATTAAGGCTTTACTCGCTCTCGATAACAATTTTGTTCTACTGCCGTTCTATTTCTGTTCTCTAAGATTTAGAAAATAACATGAGCCTGTCAATAGAAGTCAGATGTTTTCGACAACAGATAGAGAAGGCCCAACTTTTTGTATTTCATTGACGTGACTTGACGTCGATGTTGACAACTGGAATAAGGGTGATTGTAATAAAACATGTGCAAATGTGGGACTAGCGTCTAGCAATTTCAAATGGTAATTTTGCAACTGCAACGAAGTGAAATCAAACTATTTCGAAAATACAAAAACCTGCGTTTTCCATAACTTTCAACAGAATTATTCACTTATTTAATGATTAATTATAGACAGATAATTTTTAATTCTCTATTAGTTATGAATTTTTCTTTCAATATTGTGATCTTTTTAAAAAAAAAACTTTGCCAAAATATTTTTTATAAAAACACTCTACAAAAAAATAATCCCTTCTACAGCTTTTCATCTGTTTTGCATAAATAACTCAAACATTTTTTAAGGATAAAAATCTAAACCTTTTTTTTAAACTACATTTTCCAGGTTCATAATTCAAGTGATGCCATTGTAACATTACGTGAAGTGAATCTTCAATCAGCAGGACGATTTCGTTGCGAGGTGTCGGGTGAAGCTCCATCATTTCAAACTGTTACAGAGCATGGCGACATGGTTGTTGTGTGTAAGTATGAGCAACTTTTATTTTATGAAAAAAAAATTATAAATAAAATCAAATGTCCAGTTATAGCAAAAAACTGTAAAAAAAATCTTATGAAAAATGTATAGAAAAATATTCAACATAGCTTCAGCTAGACAAAATTGATTGATATTTATTGAGTGTCAGTTGAATGAATATTGAAAAAAAATTAATAAAAAATGTTTACGAGATTTTTATTAAACATAAAACTTTCTCCGTGCCACACTCTATGCGTTGCTATTAATCAATATTTGAATTTTCATTTTAGTTTACATTTTAGTAAACAAAAAAGAAAAAAAGCCGCATCTGCAGTTTGTAAAAGGGAGAATGGAAAAAAAGGTTTTTATACATTTTTGGCAGTTTTAATAATTATTAATGCATCGCAAATCCTTAAATGTTAAAAGGCATCATGTGTTAGTAATTTTTTTTAGTTAAAAACAAACTTTTTTTAAGGATTTTTTTTTTCATTTTTATTGGTTGAATTTTAGTGTCTGTCTATTGTGGACAGAGTTTGCGAAAACTGACATAAAATTTTATATTTAAGCAGGAAACAAAATAAAATGTTTTTGACAAAGTAAATTTATTTTCAGAGAAATTTTTTAATCCTCAGCAGAATAGAACAAAAATGTGTCACCTACAAATATTTTCTTTAATATCTTTATCGATGATAAGAATAAAAGAAAATATTAAGTAAAGATATATAATTTATTCCAACGAAAGATTGAATTTTAAGTAAAATCATCGGATATTTAGGAAATCTTGCATCGGTTATAGGAATTTGGTCAACTCCTTATATTTCTCATACGGTCTGAAAACTTTTCATGCAAAAGAGCGATATATCGGTATATGCTTGGGACTGAGCATCATCTTGCTTAAAATCATCCACAGCAATTTCTTTTAATTCTGGCTCTACAAAAACAATAATCATTGCTTTTGCCTTATTTTCGAAAAAGTTGAGTCCAATGATGCTGTCAGACCAAAAACCACATTAAAGAGTCACCGTTTAACGATCGAGCGTTATTTTAATACTAATTCTTCAGATTTCTTTGCTACAAATTTGCCTCATCGCTCAAGGTGAACTTTCGCTGAAATTCTCGATCAGTTTGATGCATCCCAAGCAGCCAGTCAGGAAAGACACGATATTGTTAATGGTCGGAGGGCGTGAGATTTTTGTGGTCAACAGCAATTAGAAATCCTGAAGACTTTAGTTTTTATGCAAAGTACGGTGTAATGTCATTTGATGAACACCCAATTCTAAAAATCAACGAGAAATAGACAAATCTGGGGTTTCCTCAACACTGTAAGCTGCAACAGAAATATTCTCAGCTTTTCAGTCTGCACGTATCATGTTCCTTTATTTTGATTTTGGCCAAATGATATTTTAAAGTTGAGTGTTGCTTCTCGGATTAAAATATTTCAATTATATTCAAGTTTCTTTTTTATTACTTATTTTTATTATTAATTATTAAATTTATTATTCGAGACATGTCTCGATATTTTTTTTCAATTATTTTTTTATTATTATTTCTTTATTATTATTTGTCTATTAAATTCAATTCCTGCCAGTCATTTACTGATATATATTTACATTACATAACATTAAATAATATATAATAAAATAACAAACAACAACAATTTGTTATGAGTTTAGAAAATTTATAATCGCATTTTTTACTACACTACCATTTAATGAAAAGTCTAAAGATCTATACAACTGGTTAAATGTGGTACACATTCTTCTAAGAGGATCGGTATCAGCATCATTAGCTCTAAAAACTTTTACTGATAGAGGAATCAAATTACGGGATGTACGTTGAAGAACATTAAACGAAATTTCATTGATCACCAAGAGAATTTTAGAACCCTGTTTTTTATATACATATATTCATCTTGCAATTGTACCACAAAAAATAAGCCAGTATTTATTTGCCGTGCGCCATCAATTAAATCAATCAGACCAAAAGCAATAAAGAGAAATGCAGTATTTCTCGTTCGTTCCAAAAATTTTACATTATTTTCACCCGAAAAGTCTTGAGGAAAACAAATATGTACAACATTGATGTAATAAAACAAATACTACAAATCAGAGTATTGCTGAACTAATAAAACAAACAAAATAATTTAACATCATCAAATTGGAAAACTTTAAAACAAACTCAATAACTTTTCAGACAAAATCCAATGAAATTTAGGGATCGTACAAACATTTCACGAGTACGTTTCAAAAAACTTTCTGTATCACTTGAATATGTATTTAAAAGTCAACATAAATTTAAATAAAGGCTGCCAGCGAAATGTTTAATGAAAGCCTTTACAACTTCAACAAGTTCTTTTTATCTGAGCTTGTGTTTGTGTGAGTTCTACAATATTTAAAAAGGACAATAAAAAAAAATTTCGCATAAGCAGTAACTAAGTTTTGACTGGCAATGTAAATTCAATTTAATCTCTTTCCGATTAAAAGCAGACTAAATAAAAACTATGATCTTTTTGCAACCATTGTTTTTTAATCCGTTTTTATGAGCTGACATCTGTTCACAACAACCTTTTTGATTAACAAAATGTGCGATTTAATTTTAGCAAAAATTTTATTCCAATAAGAAAGTAAGAAAATTTAATATTTTTCTTTCAGCTCTGCCCGATCAAGGTCCTCCCAAAATTAGCGGTGGTCGTCCACGCTATCAAATTGGTGATTGGGTGCGTATCAATTGCACAGCAGGTCGTTCAAAACCTGCTGTTCAGTTATCCTGGTTCGTTAATGGTGAAGCGGCCGAACCTCATACGTTACGGAAATATGATACAATAATATCAGGTCGTGAGGGCCTAGAGACATCGGTGTTGGGTCTACAATTTCGTGTAGAACAGCATCATTTTCGCAATGGAGATATGAAGTTGAAGGTAAGTTTAAATAATGCGAAAATTATTAATAATATTATGATTGAATTATTAAAAGAAAAGCATAGAACGGGAGTTCTTCAAAACTAGCAACTATCTTAATAAAAAAGAAACTCAAACGTGTAAATTACATCTCAATTAAAATAACTAAACTGAAACAATGAAATTTAAATTCGTATTTCCAAAAGGTTTTGTTTGCAAAACGTATTATTTCACTTTTTTCAACGATTGAATGCCATGCTGTCATACTGTGTTCATGGAAATTAAATTCTTTTGAAAAGTGTAATTTTCTCTATGAACAGTGTGGCTCAACTTTGGATGTACAATATGATATTGCACATGACGAGAATTAACCTTTTTATGTAACGAGCAGAAAGTTTTGCTCACTTTTTTAATTTGAGATTAGTTAACCTTTTGCAAAACTTAAAAATAATAATTATGCAATAGTCAAAAAAGTATTCACAGCTCGTGTTAGAAATAAAACTAATATAAAATAGATAAATAAAATTAGTTTTTTGTATGATACTCAATAACTTGCCGCTCTTAACTTTTCTTTATTAATTTTTAGTGTGTCGCCTCACTGTCAACATTCTATTGGCGCAGCAATGAAGAGTCCGTCGAAGGTGATCGCCCACAAAAGGCACCCGTCCTAGAGTCACGTGAGACTGTTTACGCGAGCAATTCACGTGCTGATCCCGTACAAGGTATGTCATTGCGGGAAAGTTTTGTTACCAAAATTTTATCGTTTTTCATTAAACCAAATGCAGCCAATAAAACGGACTCAACTATTAGTATAAGACCTGTCACAATTGTATTGCTAATAGCAATGACTTTAATAACAACAACAGGTTGTTTGGAAGATTTTTATTTAAACAATTTATTTCGAATTATAAGAAAACAATCAAGGAAACACTATAGCAACAACAACAATGCTACAGCTGGGGATGAAGGTTGTGAAAATATAAAAGATAACAACTTGCAGCAAAATGAACAAGACAAATTCAAAAGAATTCAAACAAATAAAGTTATGTTATATTTCAATAAGGAAATGTCAAGTCTGCCAGTAATTTCAAAAGCAGCAAAAACAAATTTAGAACATAAAACTCGTATCACATCAATATGTACAGTACAACAGCTAAACATAACTTTAGAGACTTCCGTTTCCTTCAAAACAGCAACAACAACATCGTACTCCTCAGCATCATCAATATTAACTACTTCATCATCATCATTATCATCCTTAAGCTGTCCTTCCTTGTCGTCAACAAAACACAACAAAGTAGATTGTTTTAAATCAAGGTAGCTACTTAATTAAATAGATTTACTTGAAATTTTCTGTTTTTCATTATTTTGCTTTTAAAGATTTTTTTTAAAGAAATTCAAACATTAAAGTTTTAGTTCCTTAAAAACTTTCATTTAAAATTTTAACAAAAAATTAAAAAAATACCAAAAAAAAAACAGAGAAGAAAATATTATTTGAAATTTTAATTACTTAAGAGAAAAACTTTCATTGAAGTAAACAACAAACAAATGTACATAGTCCTTGTTAAATTTTAAGAGTTTTAAAAAGAAACAGAAGAAGTCATATAAATTTGTAATTAAAAAAAGCAAAAACGAAAGAAAACTATTGTTTCCTTTTTTTAAATCAAAATGTTGTAATTTTATGCGTAACTGAATGTGTGTGAATCAAATTAATTGTGCTCGTAAGATGGTCGATTTTGTCTCAATTTCATTTAGGTCCTTAAAGTAAGCTAAACATTTTTAATAATATGTTAAGTAAAATTTTAGGTAGTCTGATATAAAATAAATGAGGTGCGGCAAAGAGTTATAAATACATTTTTGGAAGTTCCTTAGTATGGCAACTGGAATCCTTAAATTTATATTACAAGGCAAATTCGAAAGTTTCTTGTTTATTTATTTTTTTTATTAAAATATATTTAACAGAAATTTTAAAACTGCATGAATTTGATAAGGGGCTGAAAAGTTGTCAGGTATAAACTTAAAGAACTTGAATTTGAACTGATCAAGAGAATAATAAAAAAAAATTATTGCATTGACTTTTAAAAATATGCAAGTCTTCCAGACAAAGAGAGAAAAATATATTCTTTACGATCAACAATATGTAAGGATGATGTCAAATCTGATCAAAAATATATGTATGCGTATGTAATTTATCAACTATATATTTTTTATCAATTATTTATTAAACAGTTCTTATTGCAATTGGATCCGCGAAGCTTTAAAGCTTGTCATTTAGTTTTTTTGAATTAGAATGACAACATCCAAAGCTTTAGGCCATGGCGAAGCGACGAGCAGCAGCGCGATGATCAGCAAAAAATCATCACATGAAATTCCACGGCAATAAATGCCGCTCAGGTGTAGAACATGCTTTAATTTTCAATTGATTTACGAGTGCCCAACATCAAAAATGGCAAATATTAATTCAGAGTTCCGAATTTCAAACTATAAAGGAAATATTGTTGTGCCCAAATTGCCTTTCTTTGTTTTATCGATTTGGTATTAACTCTTTGTAATAGTAAGTGAAAGAAATCGGCAGAAGATTTACGTAGTTTTGTGTATAAATGGTTAAATTTCACTTGCTCGATTTATAAGATGAACACCAAACTTTCTATTTCTTAAACGGAATGTGTATTCATAAATATAAATATGATTTTCGCAATAAAAAAACATCTCATGAGAGTGCCATTGTAAGGAGCCACTTGACGCTCAAACTCACCGGTCAGACGCTCACCGCTTGGCCAGTCAATGCGTGGCCTCAGCCAAGCATCATTAATAAAAAAGAACAAGATTGCGCTTTCAGCTGTACGTCATCACAGAATACAAATGAGTGTTTGTTGTAAAAAGTGTAAACGATTTTTGGCGAGAAACTTGCAATACACAAATGTACTATTGCGTACAACACATATTCTATGTCTACGTCACAACACAATACAACCACACACAACAAAATAATAGACCTGCGCAATGCGCATATTGTATTCTTGATTCATGGCCAAACATGACATTTTTAAGATCTCTAAATAAAGTAGATAAAATATATGATAAAACTTTAAGCTTTACTCATATTTCTTTTTGTAATTCATTAGTATGATTCAAAGCTTATAGAAGTTTGACAGCTTTTTCAAGTAAAGTTTACATTGAAGAATCATCTGTTTCTAAAATTTGTGAATATAACTTCAAGTGCCTCTTCCGCGATATCGAAAGTATTTATTCTTTCGTACAATTACATTTAAAACAAGAAAAAAATTCTTAAAAAATGCTTTCCACATCGTGGAAGAAGCAGAAAAGCTTTTTAATATCGACAATATTGCCATATATGTATCTCAAAGTTTTCGGATATAGTTGAAATTTTAAAACACTTTCCTTGCCTAATGCTGTATGATAGTACATATTTTTGTTATAGGAAAATAAAAACCAAATATAAAAAAAAAATTTAAATCACAACTAACACTCACACAACTGTTTAAGCTCTATTGTGTTATAAACCTTCATAATTTAAAATGAAAAAAAAACATAAAATCTAGGTAAGATAAATGATGATAAAGAAGTCTTAAATTATTAACAAAAACATATCGTAAACTTTAATAGATTTGCCAAAGTTTTTTTTTTAATTTTACTTAAGGAAAATAAATTAAATTTAGAAAAATAGCCGTTTATATGTAATAAAACTATTTTGCATTTAGCCTAAAACGAAATATTAATTTTAGATTTTAATAAAACCAACATAACTGTACATACAAGTATACAATTTTTTGGAAAGCTATTTTTACAAAAATTAAAAAACATAATAAATAAATAGAAAATCATTAAACAAAATAAAAAATTTGTTTTTGGATACTTTTTATTTCCATTTAAAAAAATGAATCAGCTACTAAAACATTCCATAAATTTTGCTATAAGAAAAGTTTAAAACTTAGCCTGAATCCCTTTTTGGAAAAACTGAATTAATTAGCACTTCAATTGAAGCAAATTTAATACATTTCGGTATAAAAAAACGAGGCTTTTATCGTAAATGATTTTTATAGCAAAATTGTATGTGATCTTTTATTTATGTACATAAATGTTTTAAAAAGTATGTAGTTTTTCTAAGGATATATTATTTGTATTTTATTATAGCTATTTTAAAATATGCTTTAAGCTTTTGTAAATAAAATAAAATTATAAAAAAAGGAAATTATGGAGATCTATAATTTTTTTAAGGAAATATTGCTTGAAACTACTTCTTTAAAAATTTTTCAATAATTATAAGATCAAGTGTGCTCGCTCTGCGTTTTTGTAGGATCCGCAAAATCTCATTTTGCCATTCCCGAAAAAAAAACTTCAGAAAATTTTTAGAAATTTTTGCGCCCTGCAAAAGTAGTTCCTAATACCATATTCTATAATTCTCGTAGCTAAAGTTAAATGTCAATGGCAAAAAAAGCTGAATGAATAGAGATGAAAAAAATTTAATAAAACTGCGAAACTTTGCAAAACAGACGACAAATTTTTTTTCGCCTTAAAAAATTTTGAATCGATTTTTAGAATATTTTTACCAATGAACAGGACTGTTGTAGTAAAAATTTAATCTACAGAGTTGTCATTTTACGCTTTACCGAAAAATCCTGTTTCTGCTCCCTTCATGTTGGTTACTTCAAGATCTTGAAATATTGCGTTTTATTAATTTTTTTTGTAATTGTAATTAAGGAATATAATTAAACAATAGATTGGGCAAATGTTCAGGGTCTTAAAGAATAATTTTTTTGCTAGAAAATTTAACACGTTTTTTTATCATTTCGCTCTACAGGACACTAAAACTGATGGTTAAACCCTAGTCTTTAGTATAAAATTTCCACAACCTTACTTCATTTATAAACCTTCAGAAATCTCCTTACGAAGACTCCAAACATTACAAAAAACAAATTTATACTTCTCTAAGAAAAATTGCCATGGGTCTTTTAAATGTCTTTATATTTAAGAAAAAGCTAAACAAAAACATACAATTGCCATTTTATTAATATAAAACTAATAAAACAAAATATTTTACTTAAAAAAATATTTCGTTTTTATTTATTAATTTTTTAAAAATTTTGTAAAAATCAATAAACTAATTAAATAAAACCAAAATTATTAAACCATTAAAGAAAAAAATTACCTGTATTTAGTAAAGTAAGTGTATATTTGTTAAATATTTTAAAAGATTAAGAAAAAAAAACAACAACAAATTTAAAGAAAACATGCCATAAAATCACAGAATTTAAACTTAGAAACAAAAGTCTTTCATAAACATTCAAATATATAAATAAATCAATAAATAAATGAATAATTCAAAATAATAAATATAAAAAACATGGAAAACAAATCTCTTTTTTATTATTATTATTAATAATTAACATTCATACAACACAACAATAATTATTAAAGTAATTAAACAAAAGTTATGTAAATATTTAACATGCAAATTATTAAAATAATAAAAAATGTTTATTATAAAAGTAATTAAATAAAACAAAAGCAAAATAAGAAAATGAAATAAACAATTTAATAATACGAAATTAAATTAAGCCTGAAAAGCTAAATTATTAAAAATTAAAAAAAATTAATGTAATAATTAAAACACACAATTAAAATACGAAAAAAAACGGAAAATTTAATCAAAATAAAACAAAAATTTACTGAATAAATATTTGTTTCATGAAAAATCAATATTCAACTTCTTTCCTTTTGGTTTGAATTTCTTCTTTGGGAAATGATTAATTTGCAATTATTGTACAGGATTGGTAAGAACAAGTTGTATTAATATGACGTTACATTTTCAATAGCCCACCATTTTAACAGTTCTAAAAACTATGTCATTAACAAAAATGGAACGATCTGCTTTTTGCTAAATATCACTGCCAAAATGGTGAACATTTCGTGGCCACTGTTTGCAAAACTAAAGCATTTTTGAGTCATCGTGAAGCACATTCTCGGCCAGAAATTGTGCTTCTGGTGGAAAAATTTGAGGTGTTGGGACAAGTCAATGATGTGAAGAATCGAGGCCGTGGACGACACTGAAGAACAACTGGGAATATTGCGGTTGTATCCCGTAGAGTTTAGGATAACCCAGGCTTATCTATCTTTTGTCGAATCTTTTGGAATTAAGCACTCTACAAACACCATTTACAAGACTTAGGCCCTAATTCTTATAAAGTTACATAATATATAACGCATACTGACCGTCAAGTCGTTGCTGATTGGATCCCTGCAATGCATCAAACTGATCCGGGACCCCATTGGGAAATCATTTTGAGTAAAAATCATAGTTTTCACCTCGGAAACAATGTCAACAAGCAGAATTGTGGCATTTTGGATTCGGAAAACCCAAGAATTATTGACCAGAAGCATCTCCATCATTAGAAGCCTGTATGTCGGTATCGAAAGAAGTATTTCTTTATTTGAATCGAAAATAACTTTTAAAATTTTGTTTTTGTTTAAAATGTAATTACACAAAAGAAAATTTTCTTTCGATATCGGCGAACAGGCAGTTGAGCAACTGCTAATAAATGGATTGTGCTATTAATCGATGATTAAATGATTTTGTATGGCCGGCACTGGAAGATATTTACTGATGACGTTTAATTTCAACAATTAAAAATACTATCGCTATTTTATATGAAAACTTTCCCGAAGTTTTTCGAAGAGATCTTGCGATTCAGTAATACTTTTAAACTTTTTGCGTTAAAGAAATGGTCTATGCTTGTGGCCCGCAATGGATTCTAGACAGCAAAGATTCCCGCAAATATGGTAATTGGTGATGGAAAATTTCATGAAAACAATATAGACCACCAAGAGGAGCCGTTGTTATTGGTTTTCTTTTTGAATGGCATTCCCTCTTCTCTACAATTAAATAAAACTCCTATTGCAAAATTTTTTAGAAAACACAATATTAACACAGCATTCCGAACAAAAAACAATTTGGGTAAAATACTACGAAATAGCACAAACGAAACGGACCCCCTAGATAAGCAAGGAGTTTACAAATTGACTTGCTCATGCAAACATAGCTACATCGGACAAACAGGACGGAAAATAAAAACAAGATTTCGGGAGCACATAAGAGACTACAACAAGAAACTGAAACAACCAGGAGCAACGCCAGAATCAAATTTCGCGAACCACATATTCAACAACAAATGTACACCAAGACACATCAGACAAACAGTTGAATTACTGCATTTACAGCACAAAGGACGGCGACTGAACGTATTAGAAAACATGGAAATATACAAACAAAAAACGTTTGACGGAAGAATTATAAACGAACAAATAAACACTGCGTCAGACATAATATTTGAACCGCTAAAACATTTTTACACAAAAGAAAACAATAACCCAAGAAAACCAGACAACACAACAAACGAACAAAACCAAAAAGAAACCCAAAAACGTACAATCACAGACTACACCTACACAAAGATAAAACACCTAGCAAATGATCACTCAAATAATAAACTGTAACGGTAAACACAACAGACTAACAAGAGAAAAATTAAACGAACAAGAAGCAGGTAGATATAGAGCACACAGGAATATATACGAACGAGAGAGAGCCACACACGAATATATACGAACGAGAGAGATGCAGACACGAACAAGAGAGAAAGAGAGGAAAAGAAGTTAGGTACACAAGGAAACTATACAAAAAACAAGAGACAACACAAAAAACTATTAGTTACTGAAAGAACACTGAAGATGGCACATAGCCGAAACCGGTCTGTTTATCAACCAAATTTGACGTGGGATGACGGAAATTCATTCCAAATTCCTATGGTTTTGCTTAAAAATACTAGGGTCAAATTATGGCATGCGACATCGAACGAAATTTCTATACAAATTCAAAAAATGTTGTATGGAATTTCGATCGATATCGTCTGTCGAAATTTGTCCTCTGGTTTTTTGACATACATATCAAAACTAAACGTCTTACTGGAAGCCTCTTTGCTGGGGATGGGATAGTGAGTAACTTATATTTCACATTGATGCACGCCCGCAAGCATTAAAACGCTTATGCAACTCTTCCTTCCGTTAGTTTGAATTTGTAATGAGAAAGAAAAAGGGAAACAAATGTATGTGTTATCACCAAAAAAATAGCGAATATGCAATTGCATTTTTTTCTTGTGCAACTCGTTGAAACGAAGATAATATATTTATCCGTTTCAGAAATTTTTATACATTTTGGCAGCGATTTTTTAGTGCATTTATTTGCCAATTTTAGCATTTGCAACTTTTTTTGCATATATTATTTTTAGGAGCATATTTGCAGCATTTTTGAATTCTTAAAGCGTATTCGACCGTTTTCGAGCATACTTTGGTACGTTATAGATTTTTTTTAGTTTGTTTGCAAATATTTTACTTTCTGATTAGCATATGGCATTCCTAATGTGATAATTTTTTTAAACTAAATTGGTTGTTAATCCAAATTATTAAAAAAATGATTAAAATTGTTTGACCTTTTTATTTTAATTTTATCAAATAACTTCTTCAAGCTTAGAATAAGTGCAGGTAATGTGGTATAGTAGATTTTTTTTAATAACAAAAAATTAAGAGGACAACGATCTGTTTTACTTTTGAAGGTCATTCTGGGAGGCAGTTGGGATATTTCACTTTGGTGTGTGGCCAAAAAAGGAGAATGCTGAAAATAGTTCTAATAAGGAAATTGGAAGCAGAGGATGTGAGAAGAGCTATACAGGCTGTTCTAGATGGTAAAATGGCAATGGCACATTTTCAAAGTTGCGGTTAATGGGATTTGCATAATTTTATTAAATATCTCTGAAAATGTGGGTTTAATATTTTTCACAAATTGCTTTGTGGCAGGTCAGCACAGGTAGCATATAGATGGTTAAATTATATTTTAATCGGGAAAAAGCGAAAAATCTGACAATCTAAAAAAAGTAGGTAGACCATATTACCCGCACTTACTTTAAGGTCAACAATATAAAAATTCATTATGTATTTCATGCAATATTTCGCTTTTACAATGGAAAGCTTCTTCAGGAATATATAAGTAAAATTAATAAACACAATTGGTTTTTTAACAAAAGTTTTTTATTGTTTTGTTAAAACAACAATAATTGTTATTATTCATTTTATATCCCTGAAGAAGGTTTTTCCCTTGAGAAAGTGAAATATTGGATAAAATAAATAATATGTATTTATATTTTTGACATTAAGGGTTGAAGAAGTTATTTAATAAAATGCAAATTAATTATTATTAAGCTCAGGCTTGTAACGTTGTTAGTGTATGGTATATGATAAAATGTGAGACAATTTTCTAAAGGAAGAAGGGAAAAACTTACATTAATTAATTTCAACGACAGAACAGCAGCAATGTTGTTCACTTTCCTATTTTGGGCATCCCGTATCAGCTGAAACAACCTGCTTTATTTTTGGTATCTGCGTCTCATTTCCCGTCTGTGTTTGCTTAAAATAAAGAAGTTTTCATATATAATTTCAAGAAGTAATATATTTTGAATATGCATATAAAAACATTTTCAAAGTATAAAAGCTTATCTAGATATATAAGAAAACGCCTTTTATTTAAAATCTAAGTAAATATTCCAATTTTTATGTAATCAACAAACACCAATAAAAAGCTTTTCTTATTTTATTAAAAATTAAGTTTAAGTTTTGTTTTAAGATCCCCTTGGAAACTGATTTTATAAATTATTATTTGTTATTGATATATTTTGCTGCTTGTTCTGTTTTTTTTTAATTTTTAAAATATTTTAAATGCAATTTAATTAAATTGTGTACTAAAAAATATAAAGTAGCTTAAAACAAATAATTTAATCCGAAGTGATTATTATTTTGGCTAAAGTTCGTAACATTTTTAGTCAGAAAGAATTGGACATGAGACAATATTTCAAACGAACAAGGGAAAATTTCAACATCAATTAATTTCTACTTACACGGCAAAACAGAAACAACGTTGTTTTTCGGGAGCCAATACACTTCAGTGCTCATGCTACATTATCAGTGCTAATGTGTGTTTCCATGTATAATTTTTTCCTTTTTAAAAAAATGTATAGTTTTTTGTTTCTTTTTTCAGTATGTTTATCGTTGCTCTCCTATACAATCGTAGTTGCAGCTAGAAAACTTTTCTAGAGTGAATTAAGTAGTTATTTAGTATTTGCAGGACATACCATCTATTTCTGTAAAGAAAACTATATTTAATATATTTTATTAAGTATTTCAAACTTAACACTAAACATGCATTAGCTAATAATTTGTATAAAAACTGCTTACAATTGATGACAAAATTTCATTGTAAAAATGGCCAATTTGTCTGTGAAAATATTTTTTCCATTAACGAAAAGTATTAACATTTAAATTTATTAGAGATAATGGCGATAATAATATGTACTCGTATGTAATTACTATTACAATTAAAATTGCTATGTTGGAAAAAAATCACATTTTAACACTTCAGCAATAATGGCGAAGCACGCAAAAAGAAAAACTTTAATTAGAATGAAATAAATAAATAAAAGTTTATGTGAATAATGATTGAAATATTTGAAAAAGGGAAATAGAATAATGAAATATAGCGGCGGTTTTAGAGGATATGATAGCGAACTACTGTATGACTGTGTGATGAGAAATACATAGCAAAAATTAAAATACAAATACATGTAAATAAATGCTAACACGTATCATGTACACACATATGCAAATATATATATCAACTTGAAATGTTGCAGCAAATGTCAGCAGCATTAGTGGTCAACAGTTAGCATCCGTCACTATTTCAGCTCGTTCAAACATGTTTGTATGCGTGTCAGTTAAACTAATATAATTGGAGACATGAACGTGGGATATCCACACAACCATAATGAAATTTACTGAAATTATTTCGAAAATATTTTGCAAAAACTTTCCGTTTGTAACTGCACTACTGATTAGAACGGGTTTATAAAAAAGCATAAGTATATATGTAAGTTACTGTAATAAAGAGAAGCACGATCTGAAAATTCTTTCAGAAATATTAATGATATCTACAGTGATTTTGATAGTGTCAATCTCTTTACTTTCATATATGACTTTTTTACATAAGAAATATATAGATGCCGCTGTGCTGGGCTTAGAGCCACCTGTTATTATGCCATGTGTTCCCGCTCGCTCTTCTTTTTAAGCATTGGTCATGCTCATGGAGTGCACTTTTTAATTATTTATTTTTAACATGTTTGACATTTATCTTACACAGTAGTTTTACGTGTCCCACAAGGATTTCCATTAAATCTTCTGCATTTTTATTTTGCAGGTAGCAAAATAAGTTTTCGTCCTCACTAGAAAAATGCACAACAGTCCTAATTATGTTTTGAAGAACTGTTTTATATTCCCATGTTGATTGTTGTTTGTACTGCACACTTATAGTTGCTTTAGGTTCCAAGAAATTTTACAAAATCCTTCTCCTAAGAACGATGCACAATTTTTTTCAAGTCGCTTCGACATCTCTCCAACTAGATGCATATGTGAGGTTTTCCGAAACTAGAAGTTTATTTTTTCTCTGCCTTTTTGGCAAATCGCAAAGTATTCTGGAAATCCTGCAATTGTTAATTGAAAATCCGAAAGTTTCATTGGTTTTTGTAGCTTTCACCACTTAGACTAATTCGAGAAATCGAACCAGGAAATTTTTATAATTCTTTAATAGTACGCTATGTCTAAGGCCAACATGGCTCTGGCGTGCTCATTGGGCGTTTCATTTTGCTCTATGTAAATATATGAGTCGTAAAGCCCCTAATAGACGACCTATTTATTACTTCCGATTTTACAAATTTCTTACTAAAAAATGAGTACATGTTGTATGATAATTTTACAACCTGTTGTAGAATTTGTAAGTTTTACTATATTTGTATATAATTCCAACAATATTGATGAAACTTACAACTACTACGATAAGTTGTCATCTGCGTAATTGTTTCTATAGAACTCATTTGTAAAGTCAACTAGTAACATTTTAATAAGATCGTAATCTATTTTAGTTTGACAAGCTTTCTGATATCAGCTGTTTAAATCATGATAGAAAGTATTTTCAGCGAATTATGCAGTGGAAAAACAGGCATTGGCGGTAAGCCTCTAGTGCACTTGATGTTTGTATACAACTACACTTTTTGAGAGCACATTTCTAGTTTCTGACTGCAATTTTTTGCAAAAGGAATTATTATAAAAAGATCTTGTGGACATCTAATTTAGATTTCCTTTCTGCTTGAACATCGGTAAAAAGCTCTTTTGTTTCAAATTAAACTTTTCAAACGGCTATTCTGCATTTAGAAGGTTCACGTCTTATTGACATGATTCTTACATTTTCTTCTTTCAACTTTCATTGTTGTTCACACAAGTCATGTCATATTGACGATATTAACTGGCAAATGCCTTCAGGCTTAAAATTATGAATGAGAAAACAAAACGTAATGACAGTACATGCATCTGAGTACTCGTTTCTTTTCCGCTCGTCTCTCTCGCCTATAAAGTAACAATCATATCAATAAGGCATGACGTGTGTAAACGTAGACTTAAGTCGGTCAATTTTTTTTTGCTCTAAATTTTGTGAATAAATAAAGGTCTAACTTTCTATGAAAAACTTATGTTAAGTCTGAGTCTATTTTTTCCCAGTTACATTTCTTAATAAAGAAGTAAAATAAAATTTAATAACGTTATTTAGATAATTTTTGGAAACTTCAATTTCATCTGTTGTATGTATTTTATTTTGTTATTATTTCGTTTTTTGGAGTGAAGAGAATCCACATGAGACCCTTGAGACGCCATTACAGCCACAAAAACTGACTGTTTGGTGTGCTCTATGGGCTGGTGGAGTCATTGGGCCATACTTCTTCCGAAATAATGCTGGAGAGTCAGTTACCGTTAATGGAGACCGGTATAGAGCCATGATAACCGACTATTTTGTTCCCGAATTGGATGGCATGAATGTGGATGAGTTGTGGTTCCAACAAGACGGCGCTACATGCCACACAGCGCACGTCACAATCGATTTATTGAAGGAAACATTCGATGAGCGCATAATTTCGCGGAATGGACCTGTCAATTGGCCACCAAGATCGTGTGATTTGACACCATTGGATTATTTTCTTTGGGGATATGTGAAGTCGCTCGTCTACGCCAACAAACCAGAAACGTTAGGGGACTTGGAAGCCAACATTCGTGGCGTTATTGCCAACATACGGCCCCATATGCTCGAAAAAGTGGTTGAAAATTGGACCTGTAGAATTGGCTTTATTCGAGCCAGCCGCGGCGGCCACATGCCCGAAATCATATTTAAACATTAATGGCATAAAATTATCCTTCCAATAAAGCCAAATTGATGGACATTAAAACGATTTTCTTGTGTTTTATTTCAATTCGAAGTTCTATACCCCTAAAAAAAACACCCGATATAACAGTTGCAGAGCATTGAAATCCCCAAAGACATTGAACTTCCTGGCTTAAAGTTAGAGGAACTATATTATCAAATTTCTGGCACTTCTGGGATGAAAACAGAGCAACATTTTCAAATAGGGATTTAAAAACTCAAAATGGAAACTGGCCCTATTAGCAATGATGTAGAAATATAATATACTGCAGAAGTTTAATATAAATTTTTCTAATATGAACAAAAAAAACATTTTTTAGTCCGTTCATTCGCCATGATGTATGTGGACAATAAATAATTATATAAATTTATAAGTATAAATTTTTTTCTTTTTTTTGTCTTACTTGACCCCAATATACTTAGAAACAAAGTAAAAAAAGATATAGCTACCCTAACGAAGTTTGGTGTATGATTGGGTTAATAACTGGCTGAAGGTAATATTTTGCAAGAGCAATACATTAATATGTTTGTTCACCAGCCTTATATATTTAATAGCAATTATATGAAGCATGTATCATTATTAAATGCAAGCTTAACAACTTTGCTTTTGCGGAAGACAAAATCTAACAACTGTCTGTATTATCAGTAATTCTCCAGATCAGGTTTGAAAACAAACCGATGCTCCGTCAGAAGGGAATTGGAAATGCACGTTTGCAAGCCAATATAATAACTATTCTATAAGATAGCAATTTTGACAGACAAGTAGAATTGCATATGAGCCACTAGGTTGAGAATTTATAGAAAAATTGCATGTTATATATTGAAGGCTTAAGCTGGGTCACAGGTTGAATGCGTGCCTGAAGGCTTCGTTTTCATCATCTTCGAAACAATTCCTTTATTACTGGGTGTACTATCCACATTAATTGTGATAGTCGTGGACACTGCAATGAGCATTACAAAACTTTTCGTCTAAAACCTGAGAGAGGCGGCCATTTATATCCGCACATAAAAGTTGAAATGAAGTTTCAAATGCCTTTCGAGTCAGCCTTTGATCGTGCTTATTCAATACATAAATACATATTTACCAGAGATCTGCATGATTGCGAATCAAATGGCATTATTTTGCATTTTCTTAAATTAATAGCGGTATTCAGTGGTTAGTGAGTTTTGCATTGCAATTCCTTGCAAGTGCAACTATTTTGTCACTGATAGTGAGCGCTATTTTTAAATAATATTGTAAAGTTCATTTTGACAAAGTCTTTTCAATTTTCTTTTAAACTTTCTAAAAAATATTTTGTATTCGTTTGTTGGATGAACATGCAAACCAAACACGCACATGCAACTAAATACAATTATGTGTAAACGACGAACGATGAAGAAACCAACTTTGCGAGTACAGGAAAGTGTGTACTATCCCCCTTTCTTCATTCCATTATCACAATCAAACACTAAACTTTGCAAAATGAACTTTGACCGTGGAAAATCAGACATAGCTTCACAATTTTCGACCATTGAAAAACACAACGCTGCAAAAATGCTTCTGGATTATTGAACAGACCTGTATTATTGGATCAAGTTCACAATCAAAAAATAAAAAAAATTTTTAATTCACTCTGCAGTCTTCCAAATACTTCAAAATTAAAGATATTTCATTTGTGGTCCACTTTTTCCTTGAGTTTTCTATTTTTGTTTGTTTTATTGGATCAGTTGATTTCATTGCTTTTAAATTTTTTTAGTAAATAAATTTTGTTCTTTACGAATGAACACTTTAAAAGTGAGTGAATACAACGCAATGTACATAGCAAAAAAAAGCTAAATTGCAATATCGTGGCAAATGAAAATTATAATATTTTCTTGTTGGATTGCAAAGAAAAGCTACGATATTTTGCATTTGCACTTATGCAAGATCATTCGCATCAAACACTGAATACCGCCAATATAAAACTAACATTTAACGTAAACAAATTTAAGATGCTGATGCATTGTTTATGTCAACGATACTGTTGTTAATAAATGCATCTTGCTGCTTACAATTTCTGTTTACAAAAGCAATGAATCAGTATGATTGTTTTGTAAATGTGTTAAAAACCTTCTGGCAAATAAACAGCCCAATTATAAATATTCGCAAGGAATTTTTCCCGAGGAAAAGTTTTTTTTCTCGAGTAAAAATTTCTCCAAATAATTCAAACGCCCTTCTGTTTAGCGAGAGATTTTTTTAAGGGAAAACCCAAATCTAAATATATAGATTCTTATGCGAGAAAAATTATTAACTAGCACAAAATGAAGAGATATATTTTGTTCATTTTATTATTATTTATATTTTGAAAGGAAATAATAGTTTCATTATCTTAAAACTTTAATTAGTAAACGTGCTTTTGTGAGTTATTTGAATACTATAAAAAACAAACAAACAACATTAAGAATCTTTTGTTTTTACTAACGACCACTTAAAACACAAAAGTGACAGTAGTTGTTAGAGAGTTAACACTGGAAGCAATATCATTAGTACATATTGATAATAGAAATCAAAACAAAAGTATTGTAAATGTGAGTGCAGAGCGAAAGTAAATCAACTCATGCAGTTCTCTGATATGTACGAGTATATCTGAAAAGCAACAAAAAAAAATTACCACTTTATACATGTAACAGTGTGTCATTTCAACTGTCATAAATTAAAAGCACCCTTTCGTCAACTTACTACATAAGCATACTCAAATAAACCAACCGAAAAATAAATAAAAAAACAGCAAAAATAGCATGCAGAATATTGGCTTAGATGGCTGAATAATTGCAATATGTCTGTCTGTTTGTGTTGTATGTGCAATATTGTGTTGCAAAAGAAAGAAAAAAAAAACATCAAACTGAATAAATGACCACCATCTACTTCCGAAAAATCAGCACACGATTACAGTGATTATTTGAATTGTATTCATATCAAACACACACACACTTCAATATTTGTCCTTTCAAAGATGTGTGAGTTAGAATATTGTTGACGTTGACATTGTCCCTGTCGCGGTCATTACTGCAGCTGATTATGGTGCATGAATTAAAATTAAAATTAAAAAAAAGAAAAAATAACCCACTGGTATTATTATGCACGAACATTAAGCTGGTATTTGTGGCAGTAACAATTGACAATTCTAAATGCATGTTAAACAAACATAAATATTGTTCGAACAAACATTACAACAACACATCTGTTGGCAGCCTGTATGACAGGAGGCGGGTGTGCAATTTCTTGCACAAATAAATTAGACATTAGTCATAACTATTGTTTAAATTAGCAACAAAAACAAAACTACACTCGACAAAATCAAACGCCGGATTTCTTTAACCAACTTTGCACGTTGTTGGTCGAGTCAAGTGATGCTGTTAAACCTTAGTAAATTAGTTTAAAAATGCTGACTTTTTTTATTAGTTATTTTAGAAATTCTATTTAATTTATACAAAAAAAGTTTAACATATTTCTCTTATAGAAATTTCACGTTATAAAATTTATTATATATAAAGATGTAAATTACACATAGGAAAAATATATTTCTTTGAGTGTTTATTTATAATACTTTTTTTAAAGAAATGCGTCAAAATCATACTTTAATATTATGGGAGAATTAAGTACAAAAAAAATTCAATTGTGCATTCATATGTGACATGTTTAATTTGTTAAAATAACACAAATTTATTGCATTACAGATATGTTTTGCGTGTTTTGCAATTATTTTATGTATTCATGTTGGAATTTAATAATTTATTTTTTCATATTCGTTTTAGAGGGTTGATTTTAAGTGGAAATGCATGTGTAAAAGTTGCGTGATTTTTTTTAATTTAGAACATATAAATATAAGTAAAAATGGGATTAAATGGATAAAATTGACTTTAGTTTATACGTGTCAATTGGCATTCCAGTTTTATGAATCATTAAAAAAGTTTATTTTATTAGAAAATTGGAGAATGAGTACAAAAAAATTTTTGGCTGCACTTAACATTCGACCTTTGAAGTGGAGCCGAAGCATAAAAATTTTCATTTAACCATCACAGATCAAAAAAATATATAAGTAAATAAAGATAGACAGATGATTTTATTAAAAAAAATTAGACGTGAGACGATATCAGCGTTGCCACCAACGAAATGTTAAATTACACATGCATCATGCCAAAATTACACATGAAATTAGGAATTACACATGCTTTTTTTTTGCAAAATAACGTGCTTTGATCTGTTCAGATTAAATATTTGACGTTTTTGGTGTAATTCCAAAATTTTTTAGATGAATATATTTTAAATATTTGGGTTTTCAAGGTCATTTAATAAGAGATTATTTTTACATATTATTCCGAAGATTCGCAGGTATTTTCCAACTTCATCAGGGAATTTTGTAATTTATGTGGATATTTAATCTTCTTTAGACCAATTCTACATCATTCTCCATAAAAATATTACAGTTTTGTTTTGTGTAAATAGGACGATCACAAACAAAAACTTAATAAATTTAAACCAAAAAAATGCAAAACAGTTTCATAAATAAAATAAATTATCACAGCCGATGCTTATGTGTCGTCATGACAATAAAAAAAGTAGTGCTCACAAAAGATACAATTTTAAATAACACATGAGTTACACATGCAGACAATTACAAATGGGCTACACATGAAAATAAAACATACACATAATATGTGTAATTACATTAAGGTGGCAACACTGGACAGCATATGAGATGAACAGGGAAAAATTTAACATTTAATAATTTCGGTCCTAAAATTAGTTATAAATTTTTATACGAATAACTGGCATGTGTATGAAATTGCATTCCAACCATGGAACGAGATACACGAACCAAGAAAATAAAGAAATTAAATGTCAAAAAAAATAATATTTCTTTTTTATATAAAAATAAAAACGTGAGAATTTTTAACTGCCAACAAACAAACATGTTTTCATTTGTTTTATTTCGCTCTGTCCCCATTTTCCTAAAGCGGAAAAAGGCCTTAAACATGCCATTTAAATTGGAATTGAAGATTTTTCTGTTGTGTATTTTGCCATATTGAGCAAAACGTACTTGAAGGAAGACAGAGATAGCGTCTAAATTCGTTTTTCATTTTTTAACAGGATTTCTTTTTTCTCCCAGTTTTACCTTGGCAGGTATTTGGTAGAACAAAAATACTAGTTTTTTTGACATAGAAGCTTACGTGACGCTAAGGATGCTTTGGTGTATTTGTTGTTCTTGTTCCTTTTTTTTTGGTTGGTTGCAGTACAAGTACTGTGCACATAAAGCTTGAGTGTTTGTGCATTCCAACATGTGAGATTCAAAGTACATTGGTATTGCGAACCAAAGTCACATATGAGTAGCAAGTTAATCTGTTTCGATAGAACTACGTTGTACATGGAATGTAGACTTTTGCTTAATACATACAATACTTGTTTTAAAGTTTCTTTTTGGTTTAATTTTTATTTGGCAGAAATTTAAAGACAAATTTATTCGAGCTTAAGCAAAACTGTTGAAAATTTGGATATAAGCCAAAGTGTTTGTTCAGTATTAACATTCGATTAGAAAATTGTAGATTTTAATTCAATAACAGTTTACAAAGATTTTTACAACACTGTTTAAATAATAGTGAGAAAAATAATGGCATGATGACGTGAAAAAGCCTAATTTTAATACTGCTTTATCTATAGTATTTTTATTTCTAGTGACACTCATTTTAAAACAATCACAAATAACATTTTTGTATCAAAAATAAATTATAACAAAGACATAAGCAGCTTGTTTCTAATTTGTAAGTCCTACTTGAATTTGATTTGTGTGGCAGAACCAATTGGTCCAGCGACCCACATTTTAACGCTTTTAAACTCAGTAACAAATTTTCCACCATCTCTAAGCAGGTAATAAGCGCTTCATGTAATATTAAAACCAAAAGCAACGGAGCCCAAGCTGGAAATTTTAAATACGCTTACTTCACATTTTTTTATTCTCTTTCTTAGATATTTAAATCTGTATGATTTATTAGCAAAAAACTAGCATAGCCTGCAAGCTAATAATACAAAAAAGTATAAACTTATTCTATCTCTCCAACTAAGCCACTGTTTTTCAGACCGAAATTGTGGCTATAAAGGAAGCGGCCAGAATTCTGGTCGACAGGGAGGTACATGGTAAAGTTGGCATCTTTGTCGACAGTCAAGCAGCGCTTCTATCCATAAGATCGCATACCACTTCCCCATTCTAGTTGGGCTGTGTAAGAGTGTGCTATCTAGACTGGGTGATCAGGCTGATCTCCCCCTCATCTGGGTTCCAGGACATAGCAATTTTTAGCAAACGTACTGGCGGGCGAGCTGGCTAGGGCTGGCTCTGATCTGAATGCCTCCAACGCTGAAACGCTAACCACGCCGTTTGGCGCTATTATGAACTGCATCTTTCAGCATTATCTCTATAAGGCTGGATGCAGATGGCGCAATATAGACACGTGCAAGATTGCATGGAAAATGTGACCTTGCTATAATTATAAGCGCTCAATAAAATTAACACGTTGAAACCGCAAGGACATCGCGAGGCTCGTCGCAGCCGTGACGGAGCACTGGACGGTAGGCCTGTCCTATAATGAGTTCTGCCGTAGTTGTCGAGAAGAAAGCAAAGAAGAGACAATCTTCCACTTTCTTTGCGAATGTCCAGCATTGCATCCTTCGAGACACAAGCTTTTGGCAGTCATGTACTAGAGGACCTTTGAGATTTATCTGAGATAGGGCTGAATGATCTTATCAGATATTGCAATGCGACGGGTTGGGTACGGCTCTACAAAGGTTGACACCGACGACTGTAGTAGTCATTTCAAAAAGGAATCATCTAGATTCTACTTGAATGCCTACGTGTAAAGGGCAGCCACGTAAATCAACCAACCAACCAGGTTTAAAAATGCTGAAATTATATAAAGTATGTCTCTTTTGAGTGAGCGCTCTTTTCAGCTCAGCTCACTTTGCTGAACTAGGGCACTCTATTAGTTCAGTTAATCCGTTGCTCAGTATACGAAGATAACAGAAGTGATTTGCCTGTAGTGAGACTAAAGCGAAAAATAAAATAAGAAAAATAAGCAGCTCACTTCGTTCAATTGAACTAGTTCGTTCGTGAACTACTCAACTCTAAAATTGTACCTTACTTCCATTAAGTATTACATAATACTATTTTAAGCTTGAAATTACTTATGACAAAGTGTTCATTGAAGCAATGACTGGTCCATTTTAATATCTAAGCAGAACCAAACAATATTCCTCTTTTCAAAAATTGCAGACCAAATTTTTAAATTTGGTTAATATTTTATTCAACATAATGTAACAAACAGTAATTGCATTTTAAAATAAAACATCAATCAAAAGGCTCGATACAATCAGAAATTAAAATAAAAACACTTTGAAAAGTAGCCGCAAATAAAAAAATAAAATGAATACGAAGAACAAGAAGGCAATAACCGACACAATAAAAAGTAGAAAGAAAAAATAAAGGAACCTATTGAAGGACCATTACATCTACTATATATATCTACTATTTAATGCGTTCGGTGATTGTGAATCTATGTATGTTAAAGTACGAGCTTCAGTACTGATACAATCAGCAGAAAATTTTCCAACAATTTAAAAAAGAATGAAAACCATAAAACGTTACATTTACTTTTGTAAATGATTTTTTACATATAAACACATACAGGTACGTGCATAGTTATATCCCTTTAGTTCGAGGGACTTTTAACTCCACAAAAAATGCTGATCACCTTAAAAAGAACGAAACTTTTAGATTTACCATTAAGGTGTAGACTGATTTTGTATTCGTTTCGATAAAGAGAGAACCATGAATAGCAGACATCCTCAAGCAACATTGCAGCAAAAGAAACGGAGTATAAATTTTATTTTAAACTAAAATTGCTTAAGTCCGAACTTTATTTTTATTCGGCTAATATTATTATTTATTATACGAATTGGAAATGTGAACACATCTGACGAATAACACAAATTTAAATAATTCTTTTCATAACACGGCAGAACATAAACAATATTGTTATTGTTTGCGGTGGAAAAAAAACTATCATCGGCAGCGCAGCCAAAATTATTCTGTAATAATAGTGTTTTGAAATTTAAATTAAAATTTGCTCTAAAATTTAAAAAAATGCGGTCTAAAAATAGTTTTTCGGTTTATATTGAAATGAATTTTCAGCTTGAGTTTTAATCTGAGGTTACCCATTTCTTCTTATTTTTATTTTATTTGATTTTGCTAATTTGTGACGGATTAAATTTATTCAAAAGTATGTGATTACTTGTTTATGCTATTGACTACCTTAAAAACAAGTGTAGTACTAAGTAGCCCTAGAATTAAAATAACAAAAAGAAAAGAAAGTTAAAAAATTTTATGAATATTTATTTCTTTTTAAAAGGCTTATATTTGATTAACAAACGAATTGTTTAAAAATAATTATTCATTTTGTATTAATATTATTATTGTTTAAATTTTCCTTTTTTTATATAATTTTTTCACAAGTCGTATATCTTATGTTCGTTTAAATTTCGAATCAATTTCTGCAGTAATCGAACGCAATTTAGTAATATACATTAAAGTTCAGTAAAAAATTTTCAAAACTTTTGGGTACTCGAACGCATTTAAAAAATTTTTGTTTGATTTCTTTTTATTTAAAATTTCAGTTCTTATTCTTGCACATCGTAGGATTTTTTAGATTTCGGTGCAGTGTAAATGGACTATAATGTGAAATGTTATTTTGTTTAAAAATATTTATATATGTTATTTTTTAATAAATTCATGCTTTATTTTTTAATATAGTTAGATTCAATCTAAATTGTTAATATTTGTTCATATGTGTAACAAAATACTTCTATTTTAGTAATTGTGTCATTATGACACAACTCCATGTTCCTGTATCTAAAATCAATGAACGAATACCTTTGAGAGAAACATCACGAACTTTTCTCTTTTCTCCATTAGTACGTTCATAACTAAAAACTTGTTTCTTCTCTCCTGCTAAAATGTCAAAGTTAGTCAAAGTTAGTCCATTTGTTCATGTCGACACAGTCAACTCTGAATTGATCCCTGAAATATAATTTTTTCCGGCGTTAATTTTTTAGTTGAGTATCTGTTGCAATGTGTGGCATACAGAACTATCGGGATATACAATTTTGTGAATGTATATGTATTTAACCTCTACCTTTATATGTTCATAAAAACGCATGGTTACGGAAATACATAAATACATGCACACAAATATATATATATATACAAGTACATATATGTACATAACTGTATGTTAAATACTTAGAGAACGTGGGAGAGAGAAAACATTGTTGAATAAAATATATGGCTAAAACAATAAAAATCACAATCAAAATAAAAATCAGAGCTAAATTGTATGCCTTTTTTCTTATGCTGAACGGTGATTTTTTTTGTGAGCCCTTTGGTTATTTTCAGTATTCAGTTTAATCTAAAAGTTGTAGGATATTATGTATGTGTGTTGGTACGCTACACACCTTTATCTATCCATACGATGTTAGCTTATAGTCGTGCTAACGGATCTGCTCAAAATATCTTATGCAACATTTTTTTGAATTTCTATGAAAATTTCGTTCGATATCGAATGCAGTACTTGCCCCCAGTTCTTGATTAATTTCATTCCAAAGTAAATGCTATAAAACTGTAATAATAGATAGATGAACTTTATTGTACACACCAAATTTCTTGCTATCCTCTTTTGAACTTTATATACATATAACGCTTAATATTATTATATTAAAGAAAAATGATTTCAAAATTAAGAGCAAAATATTACAAAGGGATTAGAAAATGCTACAAAATATTCTGTTTTTTCATATTTATTAATATATATGTAAATATTTTTCAAGTATTGGGAATTGTATATAATGATAGCGATGTTTCAAAGACCATCAACAATACAGCAATAAAATAAACTGAATACTGGCATCGTTATTCGTTACTGCTGCCAATCATTGTCTTAAACTGAAAATGCTCTTCTGTCAACATCACCTAACATTGCAATAGCTGAACAAATCACATACAAATTCTTATTCTGACTGACATAGAAGCCACATGACCGGCGAATTTTATTTTTATTATTTATTTTTTATACGATTGTAAAATGTATGTCACATTGTTTTTAAACCGAAAATTGGTACGTGACACATTTTCATTTATTTTTTATTTCTTCCATTATGTGAATTGAAGTTGAATTTTTTTTGAAGGCAGAACAATAAAAAATTAATAATATTTTTAACATTATAAAAGAGTAGCGACAGAAATATACTAGTTTTTGGTAACTTTAGGCAAACAAAGGTTGTAACAATTTGTTTTAGTTAAAATAAAATTTTTATTGATTTTACTTTAAATTGCTTAAGTAGTTTTTAGCAAATTCTGTATATTTTTAGAAATTACGTAAAATTGGCTAAACTCAATGTCTTTTAGCATATTATGAATTTATTGGAAATATCAAATATAAGGAACACGACTTCTTTCTTATACCTGCGGCAGCTGCTTTCATAGTAGCTTACCCTGTTTTTTTATTTTTTTTTCAATTTCATGAATGTTTCGACCGATATTAGCCTAAAGGCAATAAATCACTTTTGAATGCATCGAACTCCATTTGGGCTTTGACGACATCCCACCAGAGATGGGTTACGTGGCGCGTTGTCCTGCTGAAACCAAAGATTTTTTAAATTCGTATAATCCATTTAAAGAGAAACAAAAAAAAAAAATTTAGTCGTAGCTGTTTTATACTCTCCGTTGACTGAAATGGCATTTCCAGCAGGATTTTCCAAAAAATAATTTTTTTAATGATGCTAACACTCGATAATCCTCGCCGAAATATCAATAGTGAATTTATACTGGTTATCTATTGAGGATTTCGCCAGTACTATCCACAAATTATACCCCAACTAATGTTATCTACTATTGACATTTAACACAGGTTTGTCCTACGAAATCTACCAGTAGACTGAGTCAATACTGACGTGGTACTTCTTGTGGCACTATATGTAGAAAATGTCGATAATAATATTGTACTGACTCACACCACACTGTGGGAAATGTCCGTAGTAAAACTGTACTGATTCACTATAGACACGGTCACCACCTGCAGAGAATGTCAATATTAAAATAATACTAACGATGTCATCAATACTATTTTATTTTAATTTATTTAAAATAATATTTAATAGAAAAATAAGGTATAAAATATATTACACTATTCTTTGAGTTATACTCTTCTTACTTTTAAACAACATAAAAGGATGTTCGTTTCGTTTAAAGTTAATGATTTGTTTTTAACCGTCAAACCTTTTCTCTACCTATCAAAAACAAAAGACAAAAAAAATATGTTGACAGTGTCACCAAAAAGGCACCATAGTTGTTGACAAAAATATTGACATGAATATACTTAACCCCATGCTTCCTTCAGGGTATTACCCACTAGCAAGCCACTCTAACGAACTTTTAAGGTAACGCACAGTTTGGGCAGCATATCATTCACTTTGGGAATACATTTGATATATTTCACAACATGATCGTGTAAAGCAACTCATTTTGGTCCGTGCAAGTAGGCTACTTGTGGTCAATATTTATGACATAAGAAAGCTATCACTGTGAAAATAATATATTCAATTTCAAAACATACTTGTGTTCGGAGCGCTTCCTATGTATGTAAATTTGTCGTACTGATATAAAATATGTGTGTGGGTCATTTAATTTCTCCGCGCTTCGTTATGCTTATAGTTTCAAGTTACTTTTAATATATTTTCTTTACTATTTAAATATTTCTAGTTTGCGTTATCTTCAAGAATATCATGAGTATTATAATTATTTTGTTGATATACCTATCAGAAATATTTAAACGTAGCATCCTTGACCCGCTTAGGTTTGAATTGAATAATAGTGTTTTTGGCTCAAATTCAATTCTGAAAGTTATGAATTAAAGTTTTCGTTAAACTGCTACTTGCAATAATTGATAATCAATCAAATTTTGTACTAACACAAATTCTTTTAACTTGTAAAAAATGAATTAAAGAAAATGTTTAAATATTTCAGTTCAATAGTTTATACTCCCACTTACAGAACAAAAGATAAAATTGAAGAAAGAATGCTAATAAGATGGTGTAGTGAATACAGATTCAGAGTTAATTCATTCTGTTAGTCTGACAAATAAAAATATTCTTAATAAAAATAATTCAAGTTTATCAAAAAGTCTTAATAAAAAATCTGTGTGTAAATTTAAAACTTGAATTCATATTGTTTTAAATACTTTTTTTGGTCAAAATGTAAATTCCATAACAAATTATTGTACAAATATTTTATTATTGTATAGAGAACATATAAAATGTTATATTGTTGTGGAAAAATTACTCTTTCGATAAATTAAATTTTTTGCACATACGTAAATTTAACACAACGAATTTTTATAATTTGTTTGCTTTTATATTATTATAGTTTTGCGTTTAATTGCAACAAAGAGTAAATTATTTATTTGTTTAGTTTAAAAAAAAGCTTTAATTAACCCTGCAAAACAATTTTACGCTAAGCTCTTTTCCTTTTTGTTTTCAATTTTGTAGCATTTCAAGGTATTTCAACCACAAAAAAATACTTTTTAATCCCACTGCATTTGCAGGGATTAAACTATGTTTAGAAATTTGTATTGCGGGGACACTTATGCGCTGTTCATAAAAACCAAGCAATCGACTTGAGTAGAAAATATGTATGGTAAGCAGTCGAATAACTGAGTGGTTTTCATAAAAATTGTTTACTCGATTTAATTGTTTGAATTCTATGAACAGCCAATAAACTTGACACAAAAATTGTTCTTAGAAATTTGAGGTAAAAAATTATCTTAAAAACAGATATTTTCAAAATATATGCAAGTTATGCTCCACCCTAATATTCGTAGTATAGCAAGTGTAAGCTTGGCCAAACATAAAAACCAAAGTAAAATTGTTCAAATGAAAAGCATAATAATAACAAAAACTATTTTGTACACCAATTTATTTGAAAAACAGCTTGCTAACTGGCTTCATATTAAATTTGCCAAATGAAAGTATGAAATGGAGTTAGCATTTTTTGGAACCGTGAATTGGATCACCCCTATTCTGCATTTCGATTCGAAACGAAATTTTGTCCGTTTAGCAAATTTGGTATTTTGCTTTCCGTTCCCCGTATCATTTCATTTTTTTTTCAATTGTATTCTACATTACGATCGTAGCTAAGTTTTTACAAGTGATTTGTTTCCTAACGGAAATTTTTTCGATTTGTGTTTTTGTAGTTAAAAAAGTGTACAATTAAATAAAATGTAAGTAAAAAATTCTATAAAATTATTTTGTAATATTTATATTATTCTTCTAATTGAGCTAAAGGTCACATTAAAAATATCCAAATTTATTTTTCTCAGTATTATGTTACCCTTTGGGTATCTTCTTCAGGAGTATAAAAATTTATAAGCAATTTATATAATAAAAAATTAACAAATTACAAAACAATAATTTCTTTTTCCGTTTTGGTTTAAAAAAAGGCCATCTTCGGAAATCTTAATGTCAGCACTTGACCTTTAAAAATGTTAACAGAATATTCGTCAGAAGACTTTGGAGCGCAATTAGATATTTATTCAAGACAATGCAAATTCGTGTATATGATCTCGATAGTTAAGCTGACTCCTTGTCAAACTTTATTTTTTCGTTAATTAATGTTTATGTTTATATTATTCTTTTAAATGAGTTTGAGGTAACTTTTTTCACAAAAAAAAACCATCCAAATTTAATTTTCTCAATTTTTCGTTACTCTTTGGGTAACTTCTTCAGGAGTACAAAAATCGATAAACAATTTAAATAACAAAAAATTAACAAATTACAGAATAACAATTTCTTTTCCCGTTTTTGGTTGTCAATCAAGGCAAATTCATAACAGGTAGACTCGCCTCAATTCGCTTTGAAAAATACCTGCTTCCTTTGTAAAAATCATCGTCAAACACTATATATAAAACAAAGCTAAACAAATTTTGACAAACAAAACAGATCAAAATGAAAGGAGGCAAAAGGAGCAAAAAATAAACACCTGAGCTGTCAGGACCACCTGTTATGAATTTGCCTTGGTTGTCAATTGAGGAATTAGTTTGAAATTTTTTTGAAAAATGAGGAAATAAACTAATTCTTAAAATTTAAAAACATTAATATTTTATTTTATTCTATATTTATTCGTTTAGCCTTGTATATTATTGATATTGTATATCTATAATTCTATGATGCACGATCAGTATCAGCTTTAAAATTAATTCTTAAATATGACGGTTCATTAATAATCTGTAACAACTCTAACAAATAACGACGTTTATTCTTAACTTCTGAGTTCAAAATGTATCCATATAATCAAAGTCCTTATAGAGATCTGAATAAAGGCAACATAATGATAATGCTGTTTTTGTGATAAAGAATAGTTTCTGTATTTTAGGTTAGACTTATGTCCATAATCTTTATCACAATTTTCATGGTACATTGTAAACATGGTATTTTGTAAACAACATTAGATTTATTTAATATATTTGTTCTATCTTTTGTCTTACTAAACAATTTACCTAAAGTATTATAAGTCCTATGTGCCATCCTATATTTATTTGTATCAAAAATATCTGACTTTGCTAATCATTCCGAAATAAAAGGAATATATGTATGTTAGATATTTGTAAGTTTTTGGTTCAGTAATGTTATTTTCTAAATTATTACTATTCTGTCTCCTATACTGCCCTATCAAATCATACACTAGTCAAATAGGAACATCATTATTACCGATATATCTTTGATAATCTCTCTATTCCTTCTGTGGAATCTTACATCACTAATAGCCAGTACTCTGGCTATAAGATTCTTCGCCGTATTAATAATTATCCTCTTTGGGTGTTTCGTACAATAATTAATAATCGTCCCTGATGATGTCGTTTTCTGATAACAATCAATTAATAAACTATATCCATTCCTAATCACCGATGTGTCTAAAAAGGGAAGTCTATTATCCTTTTCTATTTCAATAGTGAATTTTATGAACTGACTTAAAAGATGTTAACATATTTTTCATTTCAAAATCCGAAATAATACAAAATGCACACATATTTAGCTAAAATATTTAGCTTAACAGATAAACTATATATACATCTAATTATTAATAATTCTTTATATTCTATGCCAAATTTGAAAGCATTATTTAATTTAAGACACAGGACCTGAGCGATAAGTAAAACTGTCAAACTTAATGACAACCAAGGATGATATTGCGTGTGGATATAGCAAGAAATGTAGGCATTCTGGCGTGAAGTTCCAAATGGTGTATAGAAAATGAAAATATCCACTCCGGCGCTGCATTACTCTTCACACTGAAATAGTTTGGCCACAAATACCGCTTACTCATATTCTAGCGTTTTTCTTTTTTTCCGTATTTAATTAATGTTTTTATTTGATAAGAGTTACAACAATAATTTATTTTTTCTATATTTATCACAATTTTTTGTCACTAAATTTAACTTTTTATAATTTAAAAATTACAATGTTTACAAAATTGCTTATTTTTTCTGTTTCTATTTCATACGTTTCATAGCAAAGCAGCTGGTTAAAACATACTCTTTTTTTCTTCTTTTTGTGTCGATTAGGATTGAAGGCTTTTCGTCAGTCAAAGTTTACTATGCAAAGTTTGAGAAAGACAGAGATACGAATATTTTCTTATTCTGTCTCTCTCCCAGATGAATTAAGCTTTGCAAAGTAAACTTGACTGTGGAAAAGCCGTCTAACTAAATGCGGGAACGTAATCGAAACGCAGAATAGGGGTGAGTATTTTTGTTGTAATGGCCGTTTTGGGATGTAAAAGAGAGTTTTCGCTTTCCTCCGGATAGTACATCGAGCGTCGAAAGTAACTTCAAATCCCATCTTTATTGCATTTACCAGACTGATCTAATTTTTATTTAATCAGAAAAAAGTAGCTATAGAAATGTGTTAATCTAATTTTTCTTTTTTGCTATAAATGTGCATTTTGTTAACTATTTTTCCTTGAATGATTGCCGAATCAAATCTTTAATTTCCACAAAACTAGTATTTGTACGTCCAGGTCAATCACAATCGATTACCTTGCATTCTCAATCATCCTTATATACAGATATTATAACCTAATAAACATTTAACAAAACTAGACAATTTGATAATGGTGTTGCTATTATTTTCTTATCCTTCTTCCTTTTGTAATTTAAAAAATAAAAAAAATAATAAAACTTCATCAGACCAGGATATTGTACATTGAACATTTATTACCCAACGAACGATTCAGTTGGTAAAAAACTATTAATATTAAAGAGGATTTTCACTGAAACGTTTACTAGGATACAGTACACAAACGAAAGTATGCAGTTTTTGTCAGTAAAATATTGCTAAATAGATTTTTTGAAGAGAACATTTTTGTTGTTTGTATGTAGAAAATTGACAATATGTGCATAAATAAATAAAGAAATATATATATATATATGTATATATATGCATTTATGTAGCTTAAATGAAAATATTTAAACGAAATAATATATTCGTCTTGTTACTGCTTCATACCAATCTTCTGAAAACTGAAAATGAATTCATTCTTTAGCTAAATACGTGACATGAAATTGATTATATAGTGCAATGAAAATTCATAAAAAAATGTACGAAACAACAACTGTTAGAGAAAAGTCTAAATATATAAGAACATGTAAAAGAATAACTTTTTTTTGTTCTGGTAAATGTTAATAATTGACACTAGTTTTTCCGTCAGTACTTTTGTTTTTTTTTTCTTTTTTTGTATTAAAGTTTTTGCCAAATTCAAACATTACTAACTACAATGTATGTTTACATACAAAGGCATACACAACTAACGTTTTTATTCCAGTATATGTGTTTATATCCTGTCTGTATTTTCAAAAAAGGAAATACACGTTCTTATGGTATTGTGTGCATAGTAATGAATAATTGTGTGAAAAAAGTATTTCCCTATGATTAAATTTTGGCATAATTTTTTTGAAGGAGTAAATGGTGTGAACCTAGCCCTCTCGGATAACACCAAATATTTAGTGGTTATTCTGGACAGCAAACTTTGCTGGAAAGACAATCTTTAGGCAAGAGCAGCGAAAGCCTTAACGGCTGTTTACGTATGCAAAAAAGCCATAGATCTACCTGGGGCAACAGCCCAAAGGGAGTAAGTTGGATATAGACGGTGGTTACAGAACCGATCTTTTTCTACGGCATATCGGTCTGGTGGAAAGCACTGGACGGTGTGACCTATATCTCTCGGATAGAGACAATTTTGCGAGCCATGACAATAATTATGACTGGTGCCCTTAGATCTACGCCGACAAAGGTGCTCTTCGCTTTGCTAGGCTGGCTACCACTTGATCTGCTGGCAAAAAAGTTGGCACTACGCACAGCTATTAGACTAAACTTAATTGGCGCATAAGGCCATGGAGCCATGCTAGCATTTGAGGGACCCATGAAAATATTCCTGGTCTCATTGACTACTGCACTCCGAGGTCCTTCTTCGAAAGGGAATTTCAATTCAGCTTGTCGGAGGGCCTCCCCTTGAAACACGAAGATCTTCGCATTTATACTCATGGCTCCAAAAGGGAAACAGGAGTTGAGGAATATGGAGTCAGAATGCCGTTCAGAATCCCAAACAGGCAGACATATCTGTGCAATAAAGGGAGCAGCAAATTGGCAAAAGTTTTATGGCATAACGAACAGACGTATCCATATTATAACCGGCAGTCAATCTGCAATCAGATCCCTTATAAGTGTGTATTCCTCATCCAACATAGTCCGGGAATGTCGCAAAATCCTGAATGATGCAGCGCGTAATTCAATGGTCACCCTTAAGTGGTTAAAGGGTCATGGGGCAATATCATTGCTGTCGATCTGACAAAGAGTGGGACCCCGCTGAAGGATGTTGACATTGACAACTTCTGCGACATCCCACTCTCTTCCTGCTGGAAAAACATTGGCATAGCTCTTATGCAGGTGGGTTAGAACAGATGACGCACTGAGTTGACCTTTCATATAGCGAGAACCCTATGGTCTCTCATTGATACAGTTAGAACAAAGCAACTCTTTAGGTTTTAAAGAAAAGAAGTGCGGTTCCTTATGGCTACACTCACAGGGCACTGCACCATGCAACCCATGCAAAAAGATTTGGTATCCCTTACAACCCTGCCCTTTAATAGCCTTTCGGTGCTGTCGAGCATAAATCTCAAAAACATCAGTTCCTTGCAATCAGTAAGTGGTTTTCTCGCTGACTCCTCGCTGCACGTAGAGTTATACGATACCTACTACACGGAATTTATATCTATTTCCTTCCCTCTAGCTATCTACCTCCCTACAGCTTCATCATTGACTTCCCGGGTCTGCTCTCCTCTACGCAACTTCTAGCACTTCAATTTAATCTTTTTAAATCTCGTATGTCTTCTTTTTTCTTCTTCCCTTAGGTGAACACAAAGTGATCACAATTACTTTGGAGCTAAGTGGGCTGCTGGTACCCTAACTTTCTTTTTCTTCACAAACAACCTGTCCACCTCACCTCACCTTACCAAGGACCTCCACTGAGAGGGTGGCTCTTATCTATGCAATGTATTGAGCTAAGAAAATATTTTATGGGAAGGTGACCAATCTCGTGGAAATTCGAGATATATTTACATACGTAGAAAGGAAAGAAATGGCAGAAATGATCTATGCGGGCAGTTTATTGCACAGATGAACTGTGCGACTAAAGACCGAAGTCCTTTTGTAATGCGCAGTGTGATCCACTGGTTTTACTTCAGATGGATGTAAAGCCCAAAATAATTTTTAAATTTAGATTTTATTGAGACTTCAAAAAATAGATCACAAAGCAGATGAACAAAAATGACATAAATGATGATAAGCTTAAAACTATAGCTTGACTGAGATATGAGATTTCACATCAATAGATAATTATAAAAATTTTATTGCTCAAATAATAAAAGATTACAAGGATTAATTGCTCAAAATAAGATGTTATGGTAAAACTAAAAACTAACAATAAAACGAAAGCAACTTATTTACAGGAAAGACTAAACTAAAAACAACTTCTATCCGCTATTCGAACCCGGGATAGAAAGAGAATAAAACCATGGTAAAGAGTAATTACTTGAGATAATTAGGGAATTGATGTGCTCTTTTAAAATTCGAACCGGTGAAATATATAAGCTGTCACTCCAATCAAAGCCCTCCTGCGAGTGAAGAACACTTGTCATCAATCCGTTATCGTGGTTATCAATACGTTTTTTAAAATTGTTAAGCAATACCAAACAATATGGCAAAAAGGTTTAACTTGCGCCTTTCCATAAATTGCTGTATTTAAAAATTCTGTTGACGAAAGTTTAAAAATTCGCGTTAACGAAAAGTTTCAAGCCGCTCCTTTCTAAAATCTCCAATTCCATCGTAACGGTCGATGAAATCGAAAGCCATGTGGGAAAACCATATAGCACCACGGAACGGATGCATACTTTGTAAAATAACAATTTAGGTCTTTGGCTTAAGTGTCTCTTAGCAAGCAATCTCAAGAGCATACGCTTAATCCAAAATCCCTTAACCTTGGAAACTCGGTCGTGCTCGTTAACCTCAAATAGTTTATTTAAAGTTATCAAATAAATGTTCTAATTTTACCTTAATAACTTTTTCAAACAACTTTCCAACGATAGAAAGCCTTAAAATTGGCTGCGAATTGTTAATTTTAAAATCGTTTTCAAAAGCCTAAACTTCAAAAAGTTTGGAAAATTTTTATTTTTTTGAAATTATGCAATCTTTGTTTTTCATTAAATGATCAGATCATTGTCAAACGCTTTTCAGTTTTTATATTTAAATCTATTATACAGTAAGTTCTTGGAGAATCTTGGGGAAAGGTTATGAATTATTTAGAAATGTTTGTTTTGAATAATTTTAAGTTTTTGTGCAGCATGTATGTGAAAGCAGGCTGTGCAACCGTAGGCCAAGATCAGTTGAATGCATATATTATACAATATTGTCTTGTTTTTTAGGATTTCATGAGGCTAAAAGTCGTTTAATCTTCAGTTTGTTATCTAAAGTGATCGATATTTAATATCATCTTTAATAGGGAGGAAACATTACCCCGACTGTACGTTTATAGGAATGAGTTTTAGTGACTTATTATCATGAAATATACCCATTGTTGCTAGTGCTTTTAGCTTTCGATTTATTGCAATTTTGTTTATAATAAATTTGTAAATAAATAAATAAAATGTCTTAATAAAATACAAATGTGTCTGTTCTGCCGTGTAAGTTGGAATTAATTGATGTTAAAACTTTCCCTTGTTCGTTTGGAATATTGTCTCATGCCAAATTCTTTCTGACTAAAAATATTACGAGCTTTAGCCAAAATAATATTCACTTTGGATTAAGAACCACTATAATTATAATTATTTGCCAATGTTTTCTTATCATTTACTTTCTCTTGTTTAAATATTTTTGACTTGCATCCTCTCGGTTATTGCATTAGAATTTTTTTTCATTGCATATAAAAGAATTGTCATCAGCATAGAATGCTGATTTCTGATTTCTATTCACATCCACTGCAGACCTTCATAAGCAGTAAAGTGATGGTCATAATACGGACACTTGCGTCAATCCTGCTGGAATTAACAGAACCAACAAACTTGCGGCTCTCAAAAACGTCTGCATATTTTTTTATAAATATACCGGAACAGTATCAAATTTATTTTGTTTAGCATTCTATCGTGCGAAGTGGTGACAAAAGCCATTTCTACATCGAAGAAGACATCGCCAGTACTCTTGCGATTTATATTATTATTTTCAATAAAATTCACTACTCGTTTTGCTTTGGTGTACGGTAGAATGATCCTTGTTGTGGTTATGATTATTGGTCTGCAAAATCTGCTAATCTTTCCTTTCCTTGAATTTCCTCAACTTTATGCGCTATCAAGATAGATTAATTCTTTCCATGGAATTGTCTTTACGCTGACGATACATAAGAAAAGTGTTCATGATGTACCGAGCACATGAACTTTTGACTAAATTTTCAATAATGTTTAACTATCAATTTTTTTTGGGGAGATTTTTATTTGGTTTTACTGGCTGACTTATTTATGACAAACATTAAAAGTAAAATTATGTTGTCGAAAATCACGAGAATAGGGCAACTAGACAACGCCTAAAGCAGGGTACAAAAACTTAAGTCACCTTTCTTCTGTTTTTAAATAGTATTTAACTGTGCTGTCGGTACATAGAAATCCGGTTGCGCAAACTGAAGATCTGTACTACCCAAAGTTTTCTATAATTTGATTATGGTAGGGTTCAATAAACAATTTAGCAATTTCGTTTTTACCTTTCACCTTTTACTCCCTACCAATATTTTCAATTCCTGTAAACTCTCCTTAAAACTCGTACATGTACATTTATAGATAGATATTTTGTGTAAATGCTATTTACAGATTTTGTTGTCTACACTCGAACGCTTCGATAAATTTGATGAGATTTTATTTTCTTTATATTGTAATACATTTCTTTTTCCGTTTGTATATATTATTTTGTGTTTTTAGCTTTTATTCGATTTCGTTTGCAATTGTGACCTCAGTAAGTTCGCTTTGCCCCTCCCAGCATTCGTTCAGCTTGTTATGCTTGCTTGACAGCTTATTCCTTATTTACGAAAAATAAAATTTTATAGTTTTTATTTGATTTAAAGAGAATCTGCTACGAGTACACAAGAGTATGTAGGAAAAAATACACAACATTTCTAACAAAATTGTTCATTTTTCTTGCATTTTCGTTTGTTGAATCCTGTAGTGTTTGATATCTTTTTTCCTCAATGTCTTATTTGCTGCCATTACTTGTATATGTTTGCGGATTTTATAAATTATTTTTGAGTTTTTTTTCTGTTTTCCTCAAGTAGGTGTAGCAACTGCATTCTTGCTCTATTTTTTGCAACTGCAAACTCAATATCCTCTGCAAGGCTGGAGCAAATGTGGAAACGTAACAACATGTTACCTGCAATAAACTGTTAAATCAATAGAAGTGGAAAGAAATATTTTACTTGTATTCCAAGCAACTAACTCTTCAGCGATGACTGTTTTAAACGCAAACTTAAGAAACAGCAGGATGAAAAAAGAGAGTATAGTACAAGTATTTTGTATGATGGAATTTTTTGTTATTATTATTGCTGTTGGTCCTTGTTGCATTTATTTGTGGTATTGACATTCGCAGGAAATAAAAATAAAAATAAATATATGGAAATATTAAAAGTAACACACAAGTTCTGGCAAATGAAGATATCTTTCGTTTGAAATACTTTTTGAATTATTTAATCATATTTACTAACTAACTGCAAGTTTTTTTCTGTTAAGTTTCCATAAAAGCTCGAGCGCATAAACATCCTCTGATGTTATGAAGATAATCGTATTGAAGTCCTTGATTGATTTAAAATTATTTAATTTGTTGCCATATTGATCACGCTGCAGAAGTTGTTGATGTTATTTATAGTTTGCCTTTAAGCAGTTGCAGAGTATTTTGTATTATTTATTTAAGTGCTAACTTGAAATAAGTTTAAATGAGTTTAGTATATTAGCAGAGTTAAAGGATACAATTTTTTATTTGATATAGTGAAATTTGTTAAAAATAAGCTGCAATATTAAGACAGAAATTAATAGGAGAAAAGAACTGCAAAAGATTACTTTAAAGTTTTATATAAATGCTACAAAAACTTCCGAATAATTATATGTTGCGTATACGTTTGCCACAAATTCGATACGCAGTGTAAGAAATAAGTCTACATACATCATATAATTTTGAGTTTTGAGGGAAGTGTAGAAGATAATTAGAAAAAAATGTATCCCAATATATATGTAGGTAGGACTACTACACAGTAAAAATTATTTTTTGGTCGGATAGGACATTCTTGTGTTCTTGTCCCATTCATTGTTTTATTGTATTGTTTTGGAAAATCAGCCCTGCCAAAATATTGATTTTCCTATAACTTTTTTTTTTAAGAACAAACACAAACCGCGAAGCCATTTTGGCATGTCTGCAGAAACACCCAGGGTCTAGGCAGGAATCGAACCTGCGACCCCCCGACTAATAGTCTAGTACGCTATCTACTAGTCTACGGGGCTCCCAATTGTGAGCCGATTTTTTATTTTTTTAAGTATTTTAATCTTATCATGGAAGAGAAATATAAACAAAGTTGATTATCTTAACTTTTCAACTCACCCAGAATTGGGTCCAGTTTGTAATCTGCTCGATTGGCTCTTTGCTTTAAAATCGTGCTATTTTTACTTTCCAGACTTATAATATTAATACTCATATTTTTCTTTTTCAATTTGCGTTAAAATATTTTTATGATTTCTAATTAACTGATGCTTCTATCAAATTTTAAGCATAATCTTAAATTACAAAATTTCTAGTGCTTTTAGTAACAATAACGTACACACTTTGTATGCAGCTCGCAAACTTTGCAGTGCAAATTGAAAAACTTTTTAACTTTATATTTTCAAAAGACCAACACCATAATCATAATGGGAAACTGATTTTAAATTTATACATACTGGGAAATTATCCTTATTTTTTGGTAAAGTTATAAAAATAAAGGAAAAAAGATTGCCAAAAATGTTAAATAAACTAAAACTGAAATCTAAATGAAATAAGGAAACCCAAACTCTATAGCAAAATAAAATTCAAGCCATATGCACGTCAAAAACTTACTTGAATGGATTTATAAAAAAATATTTTATTTGTGAAAATAAAACTATGTTGATATAAAATTGGGAATAAAACTAAGCAAAAAACAAACAAAACAATAAGCATAGAAAACATCCTACTTAATAACACTTATACTCAAAGTAGTGACCATTTGAAAACAAAATGTAGAGACTTAACATTTAGATAAGGATACAACTGTTGTAATTTTTAAGGACTTTTACAGAACGATAGTTTTTAATTCTAAAATTTTAGAAATATATATTCCAATAATATTTATTTAGATAAAGAAAAGAGTTCACATAATTTTTAATTATCCTTTTGTTTTTTTTTTCAAGAATTTATTTTTATAAAAATCTTAGAAAGCGAGAGGCATTAAACTTGTTAATATGTAAGATTTGTAAGACATAATTTTTAAAAATAAAAAGTAGTAATGTTTCTTTAAAGTAGTTTTAAATTTTATTTGATCCTGTGCAACTATTAAATATAATTTTATAATACATTTACTTTGTTGAATTGTTAAGAGTACCCTTTAAGGTGCTTAGAAATTCTCCGCAAATGTCTTTTTATTGTTATTCTTGATTTTTTTATTTGAGAATTCGTTATGCTAACTTTGGTTTCATTCATACTTAATGTGATACAAATAAACAAACAAACAACTAAACACTGAAAAAAACGGAAGCTTATTTCTGGAAAATGCGACGTCGGATATGCTAAAGGAAATTATTTCACATTAGCACCAACGTCATGCTGGTGATAGTAAAAAGTCAACATCTAAAGTGTGCACACAGACTGGCTGACTACACACACTTGCCCATTTAAACAGCCATTTTCACTCAATCTTTCTCTCTCACAGACATTGAGAATTTGTATAAATATTTTTGTTTCAACAGCAGTAGGATTATAATGAAATTAAAGTAAACATAAAAATATTGAAATAGAATAATGTAAAACGAAAAAGAATGAAATACTTCAATGTATTAAGACCATTTGCTTACTATCGCACTCTTCCAAAAAAGGATACGTTAACTATTATATATTAGTATTTATTTACATAAACTAATGTCCAAAGGCAAACTTGCAAATCAGCACATGCATAAATGCAGTGGCGTAAGCACTGCAATGCTCATAATAATAGGTACAACCCAGCAAAAAAAAATTTAAGAAATATTCTGGAAGCAGTATACAATTTCAATAGTACATTTGAAACGATGCTATTGAGGATGCACAAAAAGGATCTGCACAAAAGGGTTCGTAATCTGCATTTTTTTTGGTGTATAGAGAAGAGAAAAAACAGAAAAATTCAAAGTAATGATTAACGATTTCGTATAAGCAGAAATATTAAAGTTGATGGATGACAACAAAATCTAACTGTTAACTGAACTATTTAATTACATTTATAATACGGCACAATATCCACAAGATTGGCTGCAATCAACCTTCATAGCCATTCCCAAAGAAAGGTATCCACGGTATATTAGCGACTATGGACTAATAAGCCTAATGAGTCATGTCCTCAAAATTTGCCCTCAAATAATTCATTCCAAAATATATGAAAAATGTGAAAATATAATAGGTATGACCCAGTTTGGGTTCAAAGAAGGCATGGAAACTCGAGAGGCACTTATCTCAATACATAGAATAGAAAAGGGGGATGGTGTGATCCAAAGACCGGCATTGCGACACCTGATGGATATTTTGTACCATAGATAATTCAACGTAAATCAATCTCTGTATGACTCTCCTTATGAAAGTCAGCACAGATATTGGAGAAGCTCGCCTAATATTATCCAAACACAGAAACTCAGAATGAAAAACACGCCTTCTACTGTTGCATAAAACGATACACCTGCAGAGAATGTGTGCCGTTATCTCATCATACTCTAAGAATAAGCGACACGAAGGTTATCGAAGTTGGATTCTTTTCCACAGAGCATAGTTCAGTCCAAAGTGGCCAGAAAGAAAACCAATTACAAGCCGTGTCTGTATCAATGCTTTGACCTGCCTCAAACTAGAAGAAGTCAGTCACATTTCCTTAGCGGTCGAAGTGTCATCTCCTTTGATCAGGGATGTTACAGTCGCCCGAATCACGTCACTTCCAAGACGGCCCTGGGCCCATGAAAGGACCTTACATTGACATTGGTTCAAAAATGCCGTAATTTATAAAATGATATTTTCCTATGCTTTGTAGATTATAAAAAAAGCTTTCGACAATGCGAAACATGATAAACTGATGGAAATTCTCATATCATATGGAATAGGCCAAAAGAAAATGCAATGCATTAAAAGTCTATATTGGCACCAAACAACACAAATTGAGAATGACGGACTACTTATTGAAAGTATAACTATAACTAAGGACGTCACACAAGGATGCATTCTGTCCCCATTGCTAATTAATATTTATTTTGAAAGAATATTTGAAGAATCTATCAGCAAAGTTCGTAAGGATATATATACAAATGGTATTTTTGTCAATAACATAAGATATGATGCTGATACAACCTTACTGGCTGACAGTATGCCTGCGCTACAAGACGTAATAAACAAACTCGCAATAAACAGCAAAGCCAATAGTCTAAATATAAAAATTCGAAAGACATAATATATGATTGTAAGCAAGAAAAATAACCATAATACTACTTCTTTAAAAATACAAAACGCATGCATCGAAAGAGTACAAAATTTTAAATATCTCGGCGTTACAATCGACGACAAATGGGATTGTTCAAAAAAAATAAGATGCCGTATAGGAATGGCTCGAGATACCTTTTTTATATTAAAAAAAAATACTTACAAGTCACGATATTCATCTTGAAAGAAAATCAAGTTGTGGAGTCATCGACCATAAAATCATCCGACATTAAAAGATTGAAGGCTTTTGAAATGTGCGTTCACAGACGAATACTCAAAATACGCTGGACCGATCATATATCAAATACCGAGGCTTTGAGAAAAATACACTGCAAAATGGAGCTGTATACCAAAATAAAAAAAGAGAGACATCATATCTGGGACATTTTATGAGAAACGAGCGAATAGAGTTTAGAGAGAAATTAAATAAATAATAATAATAATAATAATAATAATAATAGTAATAATAATATGAGAATTAAATTGATAAAAAGTATACATATTCCATCAAATCAAGCATTTATTATTTAAAATTCAATTTATATTAATAAAAAAAAATATTATTAAAGTAGTCTGCAGGCTTACCCGCCATTGAAAAAATTACTCCACATTGAGTTGCCTTTTAATGTGAACTAATATTGAAAGCATCTGTTTCAAAAGTGGCTTCAATGGACTAATTTTTAGTTTATTTATAATTTATTAATAGACTCAGTCAGACTCATATAACATTTTCTTTATTTATTCAAATTTATTTGATTATAAATACATTAAATTTTAATGGTCGCGTTCATAAGATGTAGCTGTTGAACTCAACTGTTGTGAAACTGTTGTCAACTGTTCAGCTCAACAGTTACGTCTTAAAAACGGCATAAGGAATAATTCAATAATGAACAGATGTTTAATGTAAACATTTGAAAAGAAATAAAAATGCTGCAAGTAATAATTCAAATTTGATGAGGGTGGCGTTGGCTCAGGTAGTAAGCACGTTGACTACAAACCGAAGGACCTGGGTTCAAACCCAGTGTCAGACAGAGTCATGAAATAATAAAAAAAAAAAAACACCACGCATTTCTCTGATGTGCATTGGTGTGCCTTTGTGTCAGTTGTTGCCGGAAGGTTTCAGTGGCGAAGGCATGGTCACTGGTCACTGAACAGTACCAACTTCAGCTGATACTAATCCCAATGTAACATCAGAGCGCCCTCCTTCGTTGGTACTGAGTAGCACAATCAACGGCGAAGTAAAATAAATTAATAAAAGAAGTGGCTACTAACCTAAACACAGCTTCAAAACTCGTAATGTCCTCCTCGCCACCAGACGCGCTGCAACACTGCTCTACAAATAAACGTGCTTTCTGAGTTGTAAAGAACGAATGAAGTTTCACCTCCTTTCATATCTACCACTATCCCTTTCCTCTAGTTCCAGCACAATGCATTGCATGTGTAGGGGTCATCCCCTGGGTGCTGGTCCAAGATAAAAAAAAAAAAATTTGATAAATTAATTAGTTTGACACAGAATTTGCAATGAAGTTTTTCTTGACAGGAATTTTCCAATTTAATGTAAAATCTGCACCACAAATTTAATATTCACAACATAAAAATATACAGCAAAATATTCCAAAAAAATTATAAACCTGCGCCGATAGTATTTATATTTCAACGCTAGGCCGGCACCGTGTTCAAAAAATCGTTAAACCTTACATTGAAGTAATTTGGTAATTAATATAAATAGACATTATAACAAACCGACGTATATTTAATGAAATTAGTATTTTAATTTTATTTCTTTATTTTCGTTACTTTATCGCATTTGTAATGCAAAATTTAACAAATTAATTTTTAGTTGCCACCTAACGAACGGCGTTGCATTATAATATAAAAGCGCATAACTCTCTTGATCAGCTGCGGAGCTAAACACAACATGTTGAATAAATGTAGCGATAAAAATTTATGATGGAAAAAATGGCAGCAAATACTCAACTGTTGTGTGGAACGGAACTACTCATATCTGCGTTTCTAAGACAAACACTCAACGGTTGCGCAACAGTTACGTCTTATGAACGCGACCAATGTTACAAATCTATAAAAGGCATAACATAATTGTTGTGAGCCCGAGCAAATGTTAAAGGAGAAGCTGCTAGTGGGAGAAAAGAAACAACACGGATTGATAATATCGTAGTATGGGCTGGTATCAGAGATATAGGCAGACTTCTGAGCGAATAAAGAAACTCAGATGCTTTTACGGAGCTGCTGAATAATATAAAATTATTTTTTATTGATTTTTTTAATGCTTTTTTTTTTGTGTGAAATATGTTAAAAAATTGTAATTGTACTTCGAAGAACGTATTCGCAAATACAAAAGTAGAATATATAAGCAACATCGAAGTTTAGCCATAATGCAAATGGATGATGCAACAAAATGGGGAGACATTTTAGCCTCACAGGCTTTAAGCGGAACTCAGTGTCATGTCCCATTGCGGTCAAAACCCTCCCTTCTGACAGAGTATTTTGCAGCAAAAGGTACAACAACGGCCAACATCTCTCGCTCACAAGCCTGCTTTTGGCATAGCAGTAGCTTTGCTTTTACGCATCCTGATATATCAAGTAGTTATCATTTGTCTGAAGTATTGTAACAAGACTTTCTTCAAAAATTATCTATGTAATATGAATTGAAGATATTAGTAAATTACTTATTTTAGCAACATCTAGATTTCTTGTGTTTTAAATTACAGTTTTACATCTAAAGCTAAGTACTCTGTTTGAATTTGCGAAAAATGTTGAGCAACATTGATTATTTCGTTTGAAAATTTTGACAATTAGCCAGTGGTGACAACACTACGATTTAGAAGAAATTTATCGTTTTTATTGCCTTGAAGTAAGCAACATTGTTTTTCTTATGTAAACAAAAACCATGTGTGAAAACAAATGGAGAACAAAATAATTTTAAGAGCTTGTGCTGCTTTGAAGACACACGTTCTCATTCAATCCCATACCTTCATTTTATGTTATTTTCACACTATTTTCCTTTATTTTAGTTAATTGTGCGCAACAAATTCAATGCTAATTAAAAGCTGAGCATCTGTTGTTTGCAATTCCGCACGAAATAAGTGGTGCTTACATTATTTCGCAGTTGGAAAATATGTTGCCAGAAACATGTTGTATTTGAAAAAATCATGCTGCCAGAAACATTTCTTATGTTTTCACAATTTGAACAGAGTACAACTTCGGCCATTTTTTTTGGCAATTATTTCGCATGAATTTTTTTTATATGGACTTTTGACAGCAGTTCGCACGAAATGATGAACAGAGTACTTAGCTTAACAGCGACAACTTGTTGAAGTTGAAAAGAAAAAAAGTAAAATAAATTAAATATAAAAAATTTTCCCAAAATTTCATATGAAGCCAAACCTTACTTCTACCAGATTATTTTAAATCGTTCAGTTTTAAAAATTTTTTAATTGTTTTCTTATGTCGAGAAATGAACGAATAGTGAAAAAAATATAATTATATGAAAAAAGTTCTGGAAAAATATTAAATTTAAATTGAAAATTTTTTGACAATCAAAAGTGTATTGTGACAAACAAAGAAGGCATGCGGTACTTGAATAAAATTTTCTAAAGCTTATTTCAAGTCCTTTTCCATTTCATGATGATTTGTTTTAGAGTTTTTTATACCTACAAATGCTAACGCCATTTTTACCCATAGTTGGTACTTTTATATGGGCGTGCAGTTTTTAAATAAACAAAACTACGAGTGCAATACTTATTTGTAACCGAACAAAAAAATGCATATGTGTTCTGTGTTTTTTTTTTTTCCTTGCCACACAATCTATAGAAATCCCCCAAAATATGTCTGCATTGGCATATTTTTTTTATTGTATATGCACTGCCAAACAGAGGTTTAAAAGAAATGCTTTTTTAATTACAATAAGTTTAAGAACTGCGTGCATTAAAAGAAATATTACTAACTAAAAGATTTCGTCGACAAGGAATGTCTGATTATCTTATTTCGTTAGCATTTATTGCCTGCGTAGCTTGCAGCGCCAAACGTTTAGAATAACTCAGAGAATCATGCGTCATAAATGTTCACGTGAAAGTTTTGTGTTGCATTAAAAAATACATTACACTACGAAAACTTTAGTTAGCACGCAATTTATTAATTAATCATTTGAAGTTCCTGCCTTTAATTTAACGAGACTTACTTCCTTCGTATATGTGAGTAACTTCTTGTTTGCTTTCCAAAAAAAAAATGAATTAAAACTCTATTTGTTTTTTAATTAAAACTTGCAGCGATATGATACTCCTCTAAACCAAAAATCCATTGTTTTTGTTTGCCTGCTGAACAAAAGTGGTTCTGCACATGAAGTCCTTTTTACTTTGAAGCTCAGTTATAGAAATGGGTGAATGTTAAAACTATTTAATGCCATTAAAAATATTATTACTATATTTTTGTAATAATCCATTTAAAATATTTTTATAAATGCGAGTAATTTGAAAGTATGCGGCTTGGTAACAGTTGAATAGAAATCTAAACTTTTTTAACTTATAAATTTCAACAACAAACCAGTTAGATTTTTTGAAACAGATCCTAATCCTTTGCAGCTATATGAATAGTTTCAATAAAATATTGTACACTCAGCAAAATGAATGCACACATGAAACCACAAGTTTATTTAAAAACACTGATTTTGAATTTTTATTTATGTATGTTTTGCAATAATTCAAAAACTCAATTTAATGTCAAAGACCAAACAACAAATGTACTTAAGTACTAATCAACCCAAAAAGTTTTGTCAAACCCAAAATATTTCTAAGTAAAATGGTACATGAGATAAAACCAACGTGTGAAAATGGGTTAATTTAACTTTAATTAGTTATGGTAAAATTTTAATATGGATAGCGGTGAAGTTGTGTTTGCTTCAAATACAAATAATATATAATAACTTTCACAATATAAATAACTCTCGTATTGTTTTTCGGGTCATAATTTGTATAAATAATCACCCTTATTCTAATTTGTCGTAATTGCTACATGACAACGAGGTTTTTCGTAGAAGAATATTATTCCAGTTATCGTAATTGTTATTTATCGATAAGTGTTTCTTAATATTTAGGATTCCATAACGACGAGAAAGTGATTTGAAAAAGCTATGGAGCAAATGGAAAAAAGTTTAAAAAAATAAATTGCGCAATATAAACCAGTTTTAGAAACTTGTGAAAGAGTTGAAAAAATCCTTTTCTTGCAGTAGAATTTTGTAGAAGTATGATTCCCTGCAATTTTAAAGCAAGTTAGGAAGAAATTGCAACGGCGTTAAATGAGCTTGGTCCGTCAAGAAGATTAGCGGATGAGTGGCTGCAAGTAAGGTGACCATGATGCGCTACATTAATTTAATGAAATGAAATGGGCTAAAAACCTTAATGTAGCTGCCAATTTAATTGGTTTTGGAAATGAATGTATATCGAACTCCATTCTTTGAATCGTATTCTACACCCTCCAACACATATTGAAAAGCTGCTTTATTTAGCCGAAAGTAACTTTCAAATCTGTTTGTGAAGTAGCAAACTTTTATTTTGTAAAATTTTGGCTATGATACTTACTTTTCACAAGCAAAAAACATTTTCACGCAAAAAATCAAAATAAAATAATTCAGCTATATAATAATTTCAAATGACATTCCCAAAAAACAACGTTGATTCTATTCTGATTAAAAAAACATTACGAACTTTAGCCAAACAATAACCACTTTGGATTACAACAACTAAAGTCCTTGTATTTTATTATATTTATTTTTGATAGTGTATGATTGTTTATATTTCTGAAGCTGTGGTCGCTAATTTCAGCTAAAGTTTTGATCTGTTTCACTACAACGGTTGAAGATCTTTCTTAGAATGATCGGTTGAATTCATAACATATTGACAGTATTTAAATGGGTTTGTTTTAACAGCAAGCAAGAACTTAAAATAAATGTTGTAATTGCATTTTCTACAATCAAAATAAATAACTCATTAATGTAAAATAACACCTGAATTAATACCTTCAATATATATAAATAATTTGTTTTTTTTTCGAAATTTCAATTATCTCAAATTGTGTGCAGTACTACTTCTGAAAGAACATCATATGTGTTTATTATATAATAAAGACTCGTTTAAAATATATTGTTTACAATGGTGCTGTATAATTTCCAATACAATTTTATTTCAAAATATTTGTTGCTTTAAATATCGCAAATAAATACGTTAATGCGAATGTGCTGCAACAAATTTTATTGTGTATTAAATTCATTTTATAAATGTTTTTATTTTACACCAGCTTTAGTAAATTGGATACGTTTGGTTTAAATATCAACATTTTTGAAACACTTAATACTCTCTTTTAAACACACTTTAAGTCCAAAAGTTATTGTTACTAAAATTAACAGTTACGCTTTTTATGTATTTTCTGATGTAAAAAAAATAAAAATAAAAAAATCTGTAAGGCCAAAAGTAAAATAATAAAATTTTGTGGGCATAACTGACTATCACATGTGCCTTACGAACACATAAAATGTGGGCCACTCTTTTAACTATATTCTGTTATATAAACCGATGAATTTAATAACATGTTAGGCCTCTTCTTTCAGTTGACGTATCATTTTTCCATCAGTAGCTTTCTTCCACAAGCCATGGAAAAGAATCAAAAAAACTTTCAATTTCAATTCTGTAAAGCTATAAACACATTCACGACAACAGGCTACCGACTACAACCTGCCAATAATAGAATGAAAATGATTATTTTCAGGACTACACGGCTACACGGCTGCAGGTTGTCGTCCTTCCTACTTCTGTCGTGTGTTCAGATTAAACTAAATTTTACTGGCTTCGAAACGAAAAAAAAGTTTACAATATAACAAAATATGTAAAGCGAGTTAGTGCTAAGAAATATTTTTTTTAATGTAAAACAAATAAATTGCATTTGTTTTTTTTTTTGTATTAACTTTTTGTGTAAAAATAATTTTTGCATAAAAATAAGTGCAATGAATTTTGGGCGATAATATCAATATTTTGCGTTAACCTTCTTATAAAATCTTAAAAATTCTAAAAAGCAATAAAAAACCAACTGAATCTTACAATGACCTTCGTAAAAACTTCTAAAAATACCTAAAAATGTACGGAATGTGAATGCATTTCACATTCTTTAAATTTTTACCTGCATTTAGAAAGATTTACGGCTGTTTCAAAATTTTTCAACTTTTCGCGGTTTACACCTATTTTTGCGATATGAGTGATAATTTGTCATTCTATTCCTTCATTGAAATGTAGTCTTTGAAAAAAAGTATTTTTAAAAAAGCAAAAATGTAAAGTGGTACCTCTGAAATATAATTGAATCAGCTGCTTATTATGTAGCTATTGTTTTCAAAATAATTAAGTAGCTGGCTACAGGCCGACATTTGAAGCCAGCGACATTTGTACGTGTAGCCTGCTGTCGTAAATGTGTTTGTAAATTAATAGTTACCTTCTTGTTTTCTTCTAACCGCCATTAAAAAAGTTCTGTTTAGCTAGTTTTATTTGTAAGTTTACTAACTATCAGTTAGGCAAAACTTAATTTTAAACTGATAGTTAAACTTTTTCGTTAACAAGTAAAAAATTTTGTTAACTTGTGTTTATCTACTATTGTGAATCACATCAACAATTAAAAAAAAAAAATTTTTTTAAAGAGAAGTAACACTCAGGCACTCAGGTGTGTGACCTTCTTTGGGAAAGCGATAGTGAGTAAGGACAGATGGTGAGAGTGAGAAAGCATAATTTTTTTACAACTCTGATATTGCGCGTTGTGTTAGTTTTTAGATCAGTGTTGCAGCGCCTCTGATGTCAAGTAGGCGCATTAAATGTGTTAAGCTGTGTAGCCATTTTATTAATTATTTTACTTCGCCGGCGATTTTGGTACAATACCGACGAAGGAGGGTGCTGTGATGTTCCTCCCTATCATACACCAGTATCAATTGCTGCCAGTACTGTTCAGTGACCAGTGCTGAGCCTTCATCACTTAAACACTTCGACAACAACAAATACATTGGCATACTAATGCACATCTGAAAAATGCTGGAGTTTTTATGACTTGTCTGAAGCTGGGCTCGAACCCACGTTCTTAGACATTATTTGCTTTGTAGTCCACGCGATAACTACTTCAGCCAGCAGCACCATCAACCAATCACATCTTAATACGATTTCTGCACAAAAATTTGACCTTTTGAGATGAAAAAACCTTTAATCAACTACATATTTTTTCAACAATTTGTGAAAAATATTTTTAAAATAAACAAAAAATAATTATTTTTTAATGTCATAGATAATTCTTTTTCAGTTAAGAAATCAAAATCAAAAAATATTTCAGTTAATTGTTAATAAAAGATAAAACTGAACAGGGCCTTGTGTTAGCGAATTTTTACTAACTAAATTTCAAATTACGAGTTTACTGTTAACCTCAAGTTAATATTTTTATTGTTAACGACCCTAAGACGTTCAGCCTGATTTCAAACTTTCTCTCTTGCATAATATCAATATCGTCGCTACTGTTCGTCTTGTTGATGTCAACATTTTGATCTTGAAAGCCTGACCGTAAATCGTATATGCATATCAGAGGCAAGGGCTTCAGAGCACTGCTACCATTTCCAAAGCGGATTGCATTTGAAGAACTCCAAATCAATTTTACCATACAGTATAACATTATGTTTAAGTCTTAACGAAAGCCAAAGCTCTACGAATGCTGACAAAGTGTTCACAGAAAAATATGATCCACTTCAATTGATTTATTCTTTTATATGCCTGTTGTTAAGAGGATTATAAAATATATTATTAGAGTTACTTAAGCAACGTTGTCTTACCATTTCAAATCTACTAATTTACTCAACTTTTCAAGAGTAGGGTACATAAGCATTCACTGAAAAAACAGTTGAAGTAACTCAATTGTATTTTAATACTCAACGCAATGTTAAAATGGTCTCTAGTACCAACATTTATTTTTTTTGTATATTTTTTTCAGTGATACTTTTCCACAAAGTGAACACTGACATTATAGCGTACAACAGCATCAACAATTCAGTATATTCGTTTCGTTGAAAACTGAATGTATGGAAAAGTGGCAGTACTTTGGATGTAAAATGGCGTATTTTATGTAAAAAAGTGCTACCAAAATGTATATGTTTTCTTTTAACCCATTTTTAATATGAATAAGTACAAATAACGTAGGAAATTTAGAGTAGATATTACTGAAAATTTCTAAGTACATTTAAAAAATAACATTTACAAAATCCGTGCACTGGACTAAAAAAGCTTTTGGGAACTTAAATGCATTATTTGGTTTTTGGCTGCTGTTATGGAATTGTAAAAAATATTAGTTTTTGTTAAGACTTTAACTTATTGCGATCTCAATAGTTAAGCTTGTAATGACTAATATTGTGAAATACTTTGTCATTGAAACTGCAGTAGAGTAAGGAGAAATAGGGCTTTAATCTCAGCAAGCCATTGTAAAATTGCAATTGTAAATAGGAAAACATTTAATAGTGTCCTGCTATACAACTACTATTGTCATATCCTATGGCATTTTTTTGTTTCGAGAAATTGTAACAACAGAATTTTTCATTTGTGGTAGCAAACTAATGACAATTAAAAACTTAATATAGTTATTGTGGTTATAGCTTTCATAATAAGAAATACGTTAAAAAGGTCATGAGATAAAGCAGTCAAACTTGTTGGTCCATACAATTAAATGCATTCTTCCTGTCAAAATAACAATGAAGGCCATAATAAAAAGCTATTACTATTAGTAGGCTAAAGTTTACCACTTTTTTTAGAAAGCTTTGGATACAAGACAATACAAGGAACAAAATGTTATTCCGAGTCCAGTCTACATCCGCAGCACGTAACAAATCGTTTTCGAGAAATGTCACACCTCCAATATCCTTATTCATATGTATTTCATGTGCTACTCCACTTCTCAGGTAGTGTTGGTTTAACTAAATTTACTGCCTTGCCCATGGTCTCGAACGAATTCGTTCGTTCGTTAACTTACATAAAAAAACAAATTCCATAATTTAGTTTTTGCTTTAAATACAAGAATACAACATCTTGGGCCTGGCAGTCAAGCTTTTATTTATACAAATCTTTTAAAGAAAAATAATGCGAGAAATATTATTATTATGAAAATTTTCCAATTGACTTGAAAAGTTCAATTAATGCCTCATTATTTTTTACTTTTCGTTGCAGTTCTGTACCGTATATAGAAAATATTTATTAGTTACTTGTTCTGTGTCTGAACTTTCGGATGTGTACGATGTAAATGTTTGCAAAATGCTTTATATTTTTGAATTAAAAGAAAATTTTCTGGCTGGAATATATGGATTCTCAGAGATGGGATTTCGCACTAATCGAAATTGATTTACTCTTGTAAGAAATGACTATGTTGCTCTTTTCGTATTCTTACACAAAACAACACGAAAAAATAACCATATACGGACACCACAACGTGATAAAAAACCAAAAAGAAAAGGCCCTTGTCTCCCACGTTTGCCCAAAGTCAGGCACTTTTTTTATGGGCCCCCACAGTTTTGGGGCCTCGGTGTCATTTTTGCAAAATACTGATCATTTTCTCAGATTCATATCTTGCAAATCGTTTGGAATTTTGATATACTCTCTGAGGCAAAATTGTAGATCTAGTCAGAAAAATCAAAAATTGCCAACATATAAAATCAAAAAAATCTTCATCTTTAAGATGAAAATCGCATAAAATTTAAAAAAAAATCGATTTTTTCTTTACCTTTTTCCGCTGTTCATGTCCATAGGTAGCAAACCATTAAAAATTCGAGAAAACAGTTAGCAACAAAAAATGTACCTTAGATTTCAATAAATAACTTTTTAGAATATATTAACTTCCTAGGAGTCATCCTTAATACCGTTTAGGTAGCGCTTAGGTAGCCACAAAAATGAAAAATTTCCTGAAAATTTTTTAATATCATTTAATGAATTTATCCAAAAGAAATTGAAAAAAGGAATGTTTAAACTTGGATTTGAACTTGAGCCAAACAATTCGTTTCAATATACATATATACAATATATAAGTTCAACTAATTACTTACAAACATTAATTATTAAATATTATTTAACTTTAAGTGATAGAAAAATTTTAAATTTTTCAACCTGAATCTTGCAATTTTTCCCTGTCGGAGATATACACACCAACCAAGACGATAATTAGACATCTTTCACTCTTTGTCCTACGTTAACTTGAAGTTCTTTTTTCTACTCGTAATTTATAAATTTTACATTTATTAATGTATTCTTAAACTAGTTTTTTTTCAGTTTATTTTGTTTCTTACGTATTTTGTTCTGTTGTTTTCCAAAGTTTTTTTCCTTTAATATCTCACTTGCAGGTTACCGCCACTCTCGCTGGCTCTATGTGCATATTTAACTTTTAATGGACTTGTCTGTAAGTAGTGGAACCATTTGTTTTAAAAGAAAACTCTCGTTCGTTCATTCATTTTGTTCAGTTGTTTTTGTTTTTGTTTTATTTTTCATTTTTATTCCCACGTATTGTATATGCCCTGCAGTATGCGCTAATGACATTTATATGCAACATTTCTAAATGTTTCATGTCCTTTTTCTTCATGTTTTTCTCGCCACGTTAAATGAATAAAAAAATGGAATGAAATGAAATAAAAGAACTGTGAACTTCATTCATTACTATCTTTTGCATTAGCTGGAGTGAAGTGAAGAAACAAAACCCAGTGTATACATTTCAAAAAAACCACTAACATTTAGACAGACATCTCATGGAGAAAAAAAAATAAATAAATGAAAGGGTTTGCAGTTTTTAGTATGATGTTATGCTATTACTTTGACTTCATTTCTCATGGAAATCGCAAAGGACATTCTTATTAATACATCTTTGTACTGCCCTGCAGGTAACGCGACTAGTTCACACACGCATGTAAAGTATACTCCATAAAGGACTAGGACTAGTTCAAAGGTAACCCAAATGTGTATAGCAAACATGGTCTATTTAACATCACAAAGTCCTGATGTTGGAGCATATGGTCCAGATTTGCTTTACGACGGACTAAACCAAAAACTACTCCATGTCATTAAAAATGGACCCCGCACAAGCAGGGTTGGGATTTTTTGAAATAACGTACAAATCATCGTTTAAGAAAATAAAGTCACTCATAAAAGTCCTTTAAGCAAATAAAAGTCGCACAACTTTTTCTTATCAATAAAAAGCTTAACAAAATAAAAAAACAATTGAAAAAAAAACAAAAAGCTTGTTACAGAATTCATTTTTATCATATTTCATAACATATACAGTTTTGTATTATATATTCTTCTATGCATGTTTTCACATATACTGAACAAATTGAGTTAAGTTTAATAAACTTGGCTGTCATATGCTGCCAAGGTAAAAAAAAAGTATGATTGATGTTAAAAACCAAGCCAAGAGAAGGACTATAGTTTTGGTTCACTAAAAGCTGTTTACAAACAATGCAAAAAGAGCGCTTTGACTCCATGGCTTGCTTAAGCTCTTTATACTTCAGTTCACAGTCTCTCGAATAGTATTACGAAATATTACATTTCTTGACCTGCAGCGTTGTTAACGTAATCCCTCTCAGACTCCATGGTCTCTTCTACCTCTGAACACGTATTTCTAGCTTCATTTTCATTTTCGTTTTCAGACTTTCTTTACGTTTTGACAAGAAATCTTATTTTAAAGAATGTTTATGTTTTAGAACAAATTTTGTAAGATAAGCACTTCAAAACCCACAATTCCTTACTTCAAAAGGCTCTTTTGCTAAAATTGTTCTTCGAAACATTTACCGAAAATTTGTGAACAATTTCTTGAATACATTGGGTACATGACAAGGTTGCAAAAAAGTGATAAAAGTGAACAATAATATCAAATTTGCTTTTATATATAATAAAAAAAGTATTACAAAAAGCCGCACACCCCTAAAAAAGGGTTAAATTGCGACTTTAGTCTGGTGAACGGTAACCCTGCGCACAAGTAGTTTATTTGCCACGAGTACTATCGTGAAACCACGAACAATTATCGTAGAGCAATAAGTTCTTGCTTGAATATGGCATAGTCCACGACTGTATTATATAGGATCATGTGGTAACTAGTCCGCTTCAGCTGTAATGGACCACGTAGTGCAATATTGTCTGCAGGGCAACAATAGTAAGTAAGTTTTAATTAACAAAGTATGCCATAATTGCTATATTCGGTGGTCTCGAATTTCTATTTTGAAAAACTATTTTTAACTACGAATCGCTAAATATAGTTTTTTATTTCACACTAAGCTTCTCATAACAGCACCAGTGTAAGTAGGGAAGGCCACAATTTGGCTCAAAGCCATCCGCAGTATGCCACGACCCCGAAGTTTGTAGTGGCACAGAAAATATATTACATTCCGCTATTCGCTATTGCTCACAAATATCGCTATGAATTATAAAAGCAGAGACAACTAGAACTAACATAAATCCAATCTTTAATGGTCCTTGTTGTCCTGTTTGCAGATATTTGCACTTTTCACAAGGCTCTAAATAAATAAAATAAATATCTCAAGAATGAAAAACTCTACTGCACCTACTAAATAATTTCTTAAGTGCATAAATGTGAATATATATATATATATTTATATATAGATGTTAGTTTTCATTAACTAAAAAAATATTCTAAGCCGTTGAGTGTATATTTTGTGCTTTTTACTTTAACAAAAGTTACTTGTGTTGTTTGTTATCTTGCTCTACGCTTTTATTTTTTAAACGTAGCTACTTTAAACTTTTTCACGAAACATTTTCAATTTCTTTTTTTCTTTCAATATGTATAAGTGCAAGTGAAGTTTATGGACATAGAGCTGTACATAGATAGAAGGTTAACTCAGTAGCTGTATCACTGGCAATGGCAGCAGTCTCTAAAGCAAGAAACGTGAAAGTTTAAAACAATTTTTTTTTCTATATTACCTCCTTGCTACGATTTTTTAATTTTTTGTTTTTTCTACCATCCATCCATTCTTTTCTTTCTTTACTTAAGCGCCATTAATTTTACTTTTACACAACTTAGCTCGGTCATTTTCTTGAGGTTTCTTAATTGACACCCTTTCGTGCTTATTATCGTTTATGAAAATAAGGACAAAACTTAAAGTGTATGGAAAAAAGAGCAGTTTACACAAAAAATTTAAATAAATATTGAAAAAAAAACTGTGAAAACATGGAAGAAATGAAAAAACGAAAAAAAATTGCTGCAACAACAGTCACTATCAGCGTCATCATTATTGCTCATTATTTTTAATGGAAATTTATATTTTGTCTCTCTCTTAATTACAATATCATTGTCATAATTTCAAACAAATTCATTTTCTTTTATGAAGTGATCTCTTATATTGTTTTCAGGGTTCTTGGATTCATGAAAAATAAAAACTTTTAGAAGAATAACTACTAAAAAGCGTTGAATGAGTTTTTTAAACTTTAAATAAATATAAAAGAAAGAAAGAAAAATATCAATGAAACCGGCTTTATTGAAACGACTACTATCTATAATTTAAAGCTATTATTGATTGAATAATATTTTGTCCAAGTGTTGCGGATGCGGCTGGCGCAATCTAGAGACCACTTTTCACATGCTTTTCATAGCAATTGAAAAAAACTCGTTGAATGTGGTTTCCAAGTGCTTCATCTGGCTTATCAACTGCGACCGAAGATCTATTGTATACCTTGCCAGGTGCTAGAGCACCTCATCTAGACCTGTTCTAATGAGAAATATCAACATTGCCAGTTGTTCTAGTGTTGGCAGTTTCCAATCCTCCAATAGGTGCTTGCCTAATTGGGTATATTTTCTGTGGCATAAAGCTTCACAGTCCTTCAGAGTATGATCTGGAGTTTCATCCTCGTAATCACAGAATCTGCACAGGCCTTCATTCTAAATGTCAAGGGAGATGGTATCTGTGATGTTCCCTGGTACTTCTCGTCATCGTCGATATATCTTCCCGACTTTTATCCAATCCAATCCCACAAAACGGTTCTGGTCCAACCATGGGCTTCCTAGCCCCCTGACACCACGACGTGTCCAGAAACCAAGCCAGAGTGTGACCTTATTCATCCTGCTTAGCTGATTGATCTTGCTGCGATATTCCCGAGCGAGCTTACAGGTAAGCTAGTATGAGCTGGGTGACTTGATAACAGCCTGACTATCCGAGAAGATTGCTATTTCATATCCTCGGTAGCCCCTGTCAAAATTAAATTGTGCACAAATCTCAATGGCATAAATCTCCGATTGAAAATGGTGGGAGTTTTCCCCAAGGACTCATAGTAGTTAATCCTCAGTCCTACAACTCCCATGCCAGAGCCTGTCGGCGTTCTGGAGCCATCAGTGTACCACATGATGCTCGTTCCGAAAGAATATCGGGGTGACAATTCCCTCCATTCCCTTCTGTTGACCAGTATAGTTTTAAACTTTTTGTCAAACTCGTGCACTTTCTTCATCACATCAGAGGGCTGCGCGCAAGAAAGGAAAATTGTCTTGTCTGAATAAACTAGATAAGTGACTATATCAATAATCTAATAGGACTGAATCCCACGATCATGTGGCCAATCAATATTGATTTTTTGTCAATCTCAAAAAGTTTTTTTTAAATATATTTTCAATTATTCAACAATTTGCAACAGTTGCTCTGGCAGGATTTTATTTAATATGAATTGTAAAACCGCACCAAACTGTCAGTTGCCAAAGCAATTGCCAAACAACACAGTGTTGCACCTAGAATCCGTCGTACACTACACGTTACTTTTTTCAACGGACATTAAAGTAACGGCAGAGGAGATTGACAAAACGAGTACTTTGTTGACGGATATCAAATCAGGGTTTTTTCCAGGTTTTTGCAACCAAATTTAATTAAAGTTCACATTTTCTTTTAATTGTAATTATTATTTAATTTAATTTTGTCGCCACACAACACAAAGTTAAATAAAAACAAAGCAAACAAAAATTGATAGCTGGCGAACTACTCAACGTGCGGTTAAAAGTTAAACGTCACCCTACTTTAGTAGTTTGCGTTTATAGAGACGTACGGAATGGGACAAAGCTCATAAGAAAACCTGTATTTTAACTCAGTTGTCAACTGAAAAAAGCAACGTATAACGTACGACGGATTCTATGTGCCTCGGACTTTAGAGAAGTAAATGTTTAAAAGTTAACTTTTAATTTGTTTTTGATTAGAATTGGAAAATAAAAGATTGAATGTTTTTAAATTATTAGCTTGAAGTTTGAAATAATTGATAATTTAGGAGAAAAAGCATAAATAAAATGCCTGTTGTTTTGTTGTTGTAGAAGCAAGCGTACTCGGTGAAATATATCTGATGGTTAAAATAAGAACAACGTTTAAAATAGATATAAACACAATTTTAGGATAGCTTTAGAAAAGGTCGAAACAGATTTGAATTTCATTTAATAACAGAAAGCTTAAAATAGGTATTTTAAACTAAAATTCGTTTATAAATTTGATCGAATTATGATTAAAGAAGATTTTTAAACGCTGTTCAAGTTTTTATGAATATGGCTGTAATAGTCAGTTTTTCACTTCATATTTAAATATTTAGTTAATTTTTATTTAAATTTAAGTTACACTTACTGCATATTTTTAGAAAACGAAAACAAAATTGTGAGTGATAATTTATAATGAAAACAACAATTTAATTTTCGTAATTTATTGTTGTTTTGAATACCATCATTCGTTTTGTCAAGTTGAGTCCATTAATAATTTAATTAACATTTTAAAGCCAGAAGAATATTGAATACATTTCAATATGGAAAATAGCAAGTACACGTGTACGGACATACCGAGATATAACAGTGTTAAAATAGAGAAAAAGTGATACAAATTCACCTTAAGCAAAAAAATTCGTATGTCCTATAAATTATTAATGTAGCCAAAACGAATGATGCAAAAGTTATTTTTTTGGGGCTACTTTCACGTGCAATTCTCAGAATTGAGTCCCAAACCAATGAGATGAAAAATGTTGCACTGTGATATAAATAAAAGCAGTCCGAATCATGCCAAAAGGAGCTGATTGCGCCCATTACAATGCTTTTATTACGTTATTGCCCCGAAACAAGAAAACCCTGTCATCCTTAAATAGACTTAACGGTCGGCTGTTAGAAATTTAAATATTATTTAAGTTTTGCGAAAAATGTGTACTGAAAAACAAAATTTCGTATTTTAATGGAACTTTAAGATAAATAGTATATTAGAAAGAAGTTAATAACCAATCGTAATTGTTTAATAATTAATATTACTGATGCCGACAATAGAGGGCACTTTTTTGCATTTGATTTGTTAAATTTCACACGTACATGTCATGTGGTACCTTTAAAATATTGCTTCTGTAAAACTCATGTGTAAAGTCCAATTTTTGACAGGCGAACATTTGAAAGGAAAACTTCTGAAATTCCCTTTTGTTGTTTCGTGCTCACACACACGAACATGGTTTCGGCAATATTATTTGATTATTATTTGCAAAATGCAAAGTAAATGTCAGCAAAGAAAATGTTAAAATAGCGTGTCGCCGAGTACCGAACACAAAATTGATGCTCACTTCGCCACCCGTAAAAGGCGATCAAACTAAATGTTTCCCGTTCAAATGTTTCCCTGTCTAAGCGCAGTCAAAGTTATCTGGCAAAATTTCAATTGATCTCACAAACCTTCTGACATCAGCTGTTTTTATTGCCATAAAAAGTATTACCAGAAATCTACACTGAAACTTTGCTACTTTTTAAAAACATTTCAGAGAACAAACCCCTTTTTACAAAAAATTCTAATAAAGTTTAACCTCAGATCAGCTTTTGCAAATAAACATGATCAATATCAGATATAATTGTACATGAACGTTTGTGAGTTAATATGATAAATTTTCTGTAAAATAAAATTTTTACAAACATGCACAGTTACATATCAGTCATAAAAGTGACTAGACAGACGTAAAACACATTTCGTGGGATAACTACACATATTTAAATAAAATGTATATTAATATTTTACCTCTTGCTGGCAAGGTTTTTTAAAATATTTTCATAAAGCAGACTTCAAAAATTTCCATTCGTATCAAACAATTTTAACTGAAAATACCATGTATTTTATACCATGATTACAGATGTTTGAACTTCAAATCAAATCATAAATTATTATAATTTGTTGTATAAAGACATTTAACAAACGTGAACATTTTCCTCAATAATAGATGATTCCTGTTGTTGTTGTTGTATTCTATCTAAGTATCATAGGTCTTACGTCTTAGCAAAAGTTACAGTGAACTTACCGAAGAAACTAACCAAGCAGGAAATAAGATTTTACGATACATTCATATTCATGTGTATAAATAAGAGAATGCATATGTGCATAATTATAAATTACATACCCAGTATAAAATGTTCAGAATAAGAAAAGTATAAAACGGACGAGAGCTGCAAATACAGCAATGAATAAATTGAATTACAGTTCTAAAATAGGTTGGATGGTAAACATCTGTATATTAAAAAAAAGTATGAATATATTGAAACTTGATAGACAAAACTTGATTTTTATTTAACTTTCAAAATTATATATATTTTTTTTAAATTACAAATTTAATAATTTTAAATTTCTATTGCAATGGCTGAAAAAAATAGTTGCATTAATGGTTATTGCAAATTGCATTTATGATGAAAAAATAACCGACAAAGAAATGGGTCAAAAGAATGATTGAATGCTGGATTTTCTTCGAGCAATTAAAAAATTTCTCTCCAAGCATCGATGTTTGCCACCAATGACATTTTTATACATATTTTTTTTTATTTAATAGTTAATGAAATTAAAGACAATTTAAAAAATACCTTAGTTTTTTTTTGCAAAAGAAAACTATAAACATACATTTCTACAGCTGATCAAGAATGTCGAACCAACTAGAAAAAATCAAAATCTTTTGATTTTTCTTCAACCAACTCGACAAGTGCCAAACTAATCAATTGGCAGAGCTATACACGCCTTGATTTGGACAACAACCGACTCAGCTGTCAATTGGATTGAAACGTGAATGGGGTGCTTTATGGATAATATTATGGATATCGACGATAAACGAAAATTATTTAGAAACACATTTTAATATCACTGACATAAAAAGTAAATATGTATGTATTTTTTAAGCTGTTACTATTATTTTATCATTATTTTATCGTTAGAATTAACGGAAAACTTTTTACAGAAAAATCTATAATCCAAACTTGACAAACAATTTAAAAATTTTGTTATTTTTTATTCAAAATATATATGTACAACATTTGTAAGCAATACATATTTCGATATCGACAACTGATTAAATTTATTAAATGTTGTGTATATGATTTAAATTTATTAAACGTTTTATAACCAATTGCTTAACATTTTCTATAGAAATTTTGTGTTCGATAACATTAAAAATTTTAAAGAAATTTCGACATCGATAGCAGAAATACTTGTTAAAAAAAATTAAATGAAGTTTTAGCATGTGTTGTTATACTAACTTGATAAATAAAAATATAAGCGATAGCGATAGCAATATTTCAAAACAATTTTCAAGAAATCCAAAACTTTGTTATCTATTCTTGTAACTTGAAACATTTTAAAATTACAAATTCGATAATTCTATATATTAAAAAATTTTCTACCAGTTAAACAAAAAGTTCGTAAAGTTTAAATAGAAATTATGTTTTCTCAGAAACACAATCCCAGTTGATCCAGTGTCAAGGATAATAATAATAGGGAGGGCAACATAAAGAAACCAAATACAGAAAATCGTCTCCTAGAACTTATGAAAATTTCTAGCACAAAAGTTTTGCGGTTTAACTGTCGCGAGTCTGTCCATTTAATTGAAGATAAAACCTCCACAACCAAAACAAATAATAGCAAAGTTTTGTCGATGGAGTCTGGTAGGAGCAAACAAAAAAAATATACGTGAAATTATCGAAGGCACCTTAATCTTAATTTATGAGAATTGAAATTTTCCCCTTTTTGTACATTGTTATAGTGAACAAGCATAGGAAATCTTTTACTCCTTACAATTTAGGTATTAAGTGAGCTCAGTAGATGAATTAAAAAAAACACTGCAGGGAATATTTTTGTTAAATATTTTTACCTTATAATTCTTAACTATGCGGCTCCTTTTACCCTTTTCCTCTTAAGCAGCCAGATATCTTGCGTAAATAAATTTCATGAAATTCTAATAAAAGTATTTACATCCAATCTAAAAATTCTAGTAGTACGTCAAAAGTACGTTAGCATTTAAGATGTTTGAGTATGTTCAAAATTAACCCTTAAAGACATTTTCAGCTTTGATGTCTTCACAGACTTGTACTAAAATTTGTATAGAACATCTTAAGCCGCAATATCCCTGTTTAAAGTTATATTGTACTTCCTTAATAAAAGGACAATAAAGACACACACAATGCAGAGATAAAAGGTTAAAATGTCCCATAAAAATATTTGTCTTCCAACTTGATTTCAAGTCTTTAAAGATATCTGAGTCCAATATTTAAGTTAAATAAGTAATAAAATTAACCCTTTAATACATTTTAAGTTTTAACATGAATCCCGAAATTATCTTCACGTATCTGTAAAAAAAATTTTCTTTGGGAAATTGAATCTAAAGTTTAAATATATTTACAAAAAAAAAATTATTAGAGGATCCGAGTTTGCACTATTCCAGGAGCACAAACAAGCTCAGGATCTTAGACCGGGTCACTCACGTCAAGTTTGACTCGTGAAGTCTGGAGTTTTTAGGAGAAGCGGCCTTATCTCGTTTTTTTTGTAATATACGGTTTGTGACGCTGAAGTTGAATACTGAGTTTTCAAACTGAATTTTAATTTTATTGTACAGTATTAGTGAACACTAGAAAGCTTTTAAAGATTTTTTTTAATAACGAAAATTTCCTTTTTGCTGCTGAAAGTTTCTTATCTATGATAGGAATATTTTTCATTCGTCTATAAAAAATATTTTTGTTTTATAAAATTTACTATGGAAACTTTTGATCGATAACGATAACTAGAACCTTTTGATACCATATTATTCTTGTGAATATTGATTATGTTCGGAATTGTATAAAAATCTGTCCGTTTTTTTTTAAAGGATCATAAAAATAATAATTTGAAATAACCGAAAATTTTTTTATGATAAAAAATCGAAAAAGTTGGATTTGAAGTCGATCCAAATCATACTTCTCAATTTAAATCTAAACAAAATATTTAATGTTTTCATGAAAATAAAACTATGTTAACCTGCTTTACGCAATTTGACTTGGGTCCAACTTGTTCAGTCGTTCGTTTCAGGCAAAACCTTTCATCGATCTCATATAATTTAAATGGCGTTGACAAAGGTTTTTCTCTAAAACGAACGACTGAACGAGTTGGACCCAATTCTATTCAAAATATACACTTTTTTAGAAAATAAATTTCTTTAAATATGCCGTTTCTTCTTTCAGTGATGGCTAGCAATTTCCTGCATATGTCCCTATTGTTATCGATACCGATATGTATATTTTTGTTAGACATTGTAATTATAATAAAATTGTTTGCTGATGCACACATCTTAGTGCATTCTTCTGCGATACCACATTTATTCTATCACAATTTCTTGTAGGCGTATCTGCGTACGAATGTTGTTTTCTTGTAAGACCGGAAAATGTACAAAATTATATTAACAGTTTACACTCAATGAGTTTATGGTAAAGGAAATTTCTAATTGCTCTAAAGAAACAAGTAAACAAAATATTTTCATTAATATTAATTACCATCAACCTGCTTGTATACTTGAAGCTTTGTTGGTTTGAATGTAAATATAAACTATAAAGTTAAGAGAATTTCCCAAAAAAAATGTTGGTAGTGATTACCAATACATATAAGCACATTGCATAATGCACCCAGCAAAATACATTGTAGGTTCTTCCAAAGGCCACAGCATTTTTATTGTATACCAAGTACAATAAATTAATTTATTATTTTAAAAATATTACTTGTTAGCATTATTTAAAATAGCTCTTTGTCATTTCTGTTCTCTGAAGACAACGTAATAAATTTAAAGATATTTCGACAAAAAAGTACTGCTCCTCAATGAGTTTTCTAAAAATTATTTTACTCATTTTATGCTGGGCAGGTATGTAGTTTCAATTTATGTTAAGGATAACTTCGAAGTAAGAAGCGTTCCTTATAGTTTCGATTGCATCTTTGAAGTTTTTGGTTTAGCATTTTTAAATAAAAGAAATTAATGCACACAAATTCTACAAATTTTGTTCATCAAGCTGTGATTATCTACTGTAACTATTTTTTTATGTGTAACTTATTCGATATCTTGCAAACAATTGCAACTTTTGTTAATGCGGCTTTCTTTGACTACAAAATTAGTTTCTGCATAATTTTCCTTTTTTTTCATTTGCTTCGTAATATTCTTCTTGACTGTAACTGAAATGTTTGTTGAAATAATTGCAATATATAAAATTTTAAAGTTCAATATCAGATTTTTCCTAAAGGATATATATTTGCTCATATTATTAATTTAATAAAACTTTTCTATGAAAATCGGATAGGAGGAAATCAACTTAATGCCACAGGTAATTATTGATGATACTGAAAATACAATTTGCTTGTAAACTAATATGCACATGGTTGTTTGATTAGCCAGCTAAGACGATACTATATTTAATATTGACTTAAGCGAATGATCTGTGCTTTTTTCATAGACCTTAAGAAAAGGCTGCAGCAAAGAAAATGAAACTCCTTTTCCAATAGAAATTTTCCCGAAATGGTCTGAAGCCTTTAGGAAGATTTAATGTTTTGTAAACGATGGTTGAACTTAGTACTCCTTCAAAGGCTCAAGGATTTTTACAGTCTAATATTCTAGCACATAATTCACTAGACTTTGGGGGCACTCCGAAAGCTGAGAGTTATACTATTGATCACTGTTCTGATTGTTAAAGAGCGTGAAGTAGAGGACCTACTTCAATCTTTTTAAACATTTTTGGCATTCTGAAAACGTGACAATCATTACGAAATAGGCATGGCATAAGAATAGGTTTCCACTTGTTATAAAACAAATTAATGATGCCGCTTAAGTAATAGTTTCAGATTGCCGATGACTCAGAGCACTGAAATTAGAATTTAGTTATACACTCAGGCCTTTCATACATTAAAATGACCAACAAACTCGCGAAAATTTATTCTAAAGGATGTTAATCACAATTCGTAGAGTGCTCAAAAGCTTCAAGAGGTGTCATCGAAATTTTTTAAGAACTAAAATTTGCTTAGGAGGGTAAACCGAGCGGACTTAATGCATTCATTGACGGGCCTATTTCTAATAAATTTTGCTGCTAACTGTATCTATATGCATTTATACCAGGAGTATAAAAAGAGTTTTACAATAAGGATGGGTCAATGTTATAATGTTGCATACTTTTTATTGTACTTGCGCCAATTAAATTATAAAACTTCCGTTTTAACTTAAAAGTAATAAAATGACGCGTTTCATTCAGCTGGTGTAAAATTATAATCCATAAAGTCTGTTTATGTACCATCAAATAAAGAAAACAATTTTAAATACTTATTGCAACTTTTTTGTTTAAGTTCTTTGTAAACATTATGAAGGACTCTAACTAAATAAGGATACAAATAAAATTTGAATTTGTTGCCAATATTTGGTGGAACCAAAGCTTATTTTGTGGAGTTTAAACTTCTAGCCGAATGAATAACGTAATTTTTATTAAAAGCTCAGCAACAAATATATGGAAAATATGCCGGTTCCCCAAATAAAATAAATATTTTATTCCATATGCGTTATTTTTTTCTTTTTAAATTAGATTTTTTATTTAAAACAAATTTTTTTTTTATATAAAATTTCAACATTATTTTACAAAAAAAAAAAAAACATTTTAAAAATATGTAAAATTATAATACAAAATTGTTTATTTTATTTTAAAAATGTTAATTTCCTTCAGCTTATTCAACATAATAATGTTGTATTAAGTAATTAGTCTAAAACCTTTTGATATAAATATTTAGTATGACATTTTCTTTTCTAAAAAAAGTGAAAAATTTTTAAACCTTTTTATTGAAAATTTGCAATATAATGATTTTTTGAAAAAGTGACTAAATTAAGTGACTTTATTAGAAATTATTGTACCATCATTTACGAGGCGAAATGTTAGTCTTAAGAAAACTTTGAACAGCCATTTTTGTGATAAAAAGTAAAAAAAATTACATTTTTTTAGAAAAGAAAACGGCATTATTGTTTATAAGAGAGCTTTTTTAGTTATACTTAAATTATATAATTTTAATTATTATAGCATGAATTTTATTAGTTGTAAGAATGTTAATGTTAATGGCTAAAAAGGACAATTATACAACACTCATGAGTTGCTTAAATATTAAAGCTTAATCATTAACAGTTTTATTGACAAAGATCTACTAAGATTTTTAATAGTTTTAAAAATTCAAATTTAATTAAATCTGTAATTACAATTTACAAAGTTTTTGGCATTATTCTGTTTAATATTTTCTTACTAAATGAAAAAAAAATTAAAAAGGCATACGTTTAATTTAAATAAATTATAAAGTAAATGCAAACTTGGACGGTTTAATAAATGTGAAAGTGGAACCAAATTTTTGTAAGCAAACAAAAGTGAGTTTAATATCTGATATATAAATAAAAAATATGACTCATTTGCAAACTAATGCGTTGTAGTTATGGAGTATTCTTTTTTACTTTAACACATGTTTTTGATAAATCATACAGTTTCATTTATAGTCATTGTATGTACATTGTATGCAAATTAGTTTTTTGTAAAATAGTTTGGCTTGTTTTTGGCAACTCCTTTGTTGTATTATACAACATGTTGGGTTTAAATATTTAAAGACTTTTACAGCTGCTGTAAGAAAAAGCTCTTACGGTACATTTGTCCCATATTATAGCATTTTTCGTTAACATAAAAGCTTACCGGTAGACATAGTGGTGGTAAAAAAAAGTTTAGTTTGCGCCATCTATAGGTACATACATAAACTACAAAGGATACAGGAATACTTTAGGTTTATTATGTATTGCATACTGTAAATATGTACACTGTGTTAAGTAACATTTTATGTCTGTTAATTTGTAAATATTTTTGTCCGTTAAAAAAAACTTCTTTTTTTAAATTTGTCGTTATTAAATTTAAATTGCTGTAGTTTGAAAAACAATTGAATTCTTTGGATTACACACTTAAAATTGTTTATGTTTACAAGATTTGTTTATACAAAATCCTTTGCTAGAGTGGTTATAAAAAAATTCGTTTCAGTATATCTTGTTCTCACCTTAAAGATGTTAGACTTTTTTCTTTGAGGCATCGATTCAAGACCTCAAAGATGGAATTCGTGTAAAGTTATCGAGGACATATTGATAAGAATATGATCCTGCAAGCTAAGCCGTGACAGAAATGTGACTGATATTGTTTTCCATTGTTGATGTCATAATGCCCATTTTTCAATTAAATAAACCTCCAATGATTTCTCTTAAAAATACTTTTTTTTTGCATATCAAAGTGAAAACTCTTTTTGGAAGACCATGTGTAACTTCTGTAGTTATGGAAACAACATTTTGTTTCGATGATGTTTCTTTTTGTTTAAAATCTACAAATAATAAACCACAGTTTTGTGAATTTTTCTTTAATTGCAATTAATTCTTCGATTAATTTCTGCCTGGACCACGATGTCGAATGATATCGGTCTTTTAAAATTTTTAGAAATTGTGTATGTCTTAAATGTAATTTCCAGAAGAACGATATCGTTCAAAATCGTGGCTCAGGTAGTTATATTTGGTTTTTTTCGATTAACGAATAAATCAGCTAGATAAATCGATCAAACATATTTTTTAAATTATTTTTATTATTTAAACATATTATTTTTTTGTATGTGTTTAATTTAATCTAACGAAATCAACCGAAAATTTTAGAAGTGTTAAAAGCTTGTAAGAATTCAACACGGAATCTCAAATGTCGTTTTATTTGTTTAGAAAAATTTATAAAATAACCTTAGATTTTGAATATTCGCTGTTATAGATTGCTGTTGATTTCTCCAACATATTCAACAATTGAAAGTACTTTTTCTCACTCAAGTTTTGTTTTAGCTTAAGAAAAAATCGCTTAAAAATTCAATAATTTGTATAAATAATTTTTATAAGATATTATTTTAGAAGATCCTTTTGAACTATTTAGCCAACTGAATAAAATGTGCTCACTATCTTGTTTTTTCTTAACCTTTTGCAGCTGATGTGCTTAATATTTTATCTGTGTAAAAGTCTCGAATAAATAATAATGCAGCAAATATTCCAAGTATTTGGCGCTATTAAATATTTAAGAATGTAGTTTTTTATGCCATTCTGCTAAAGCGGTTCCTCACAAGGATTGGTTTGCTGTTGTCTGCAGCGTTAATGTTTCTTTTTAATATTTATTACTTATGAAACAAATTGATGAAGAATATAAGGTTCGTAGAATATCTGTAACAATGGACTATAGATTTGGATTTATGTATTTCAAGAATTGTTATGTTATTGTTTTTTACTAATTAAATGCAAAACAATAATTTATGCTAGTATATCGAGCGCTCGACTCAACCGACCGCATTCTAGAAATTAATATTTAACATATACATAAATACATACGATAAAATATAAAAACAAAAAATATTCCAAATAAACAATTTAAAACTCTGTGTGATTTCTATGCAAAAGCAAATTGGACAAACACACATGTACACTTTATTTATTCTTTAAGTTGAAGCTGATACATGCATATGTAATAAGTGTGCATGGGTTAGTGGCAAATTTAAATGCTTACAGCTCCCTAAATATTAAACCGGTATAAATAAAATTAAAATTGTGCACATCTATGTAAACACGCGTTTAAAAGCATATAAATCTTTCCGAAATCGGTTCAGTATTTCGGACGTAAAAGGGATAAAAAAATGTGTTTGCCCTTTAATAATACAGATATGTATTTTTATTAATTGAAATTAATTAATTAGTGAAAAACTTTTATTAATCGGTCACGGGATTTATCTAGAATTAACCGATTACCAATCGATTAATCTAAAACAGCGATTACAACGATTCTTAGTATGCAAACTTATTTGTTATATAACATTTGTACATTGTATAATCTCATTCTGAGAAGAGAAAAGTTATACATTTTATGATTTAGTAAATTTAATATTGGAGATATGCTGCAATATCTTATTTCAACAATCTTTTTATTTGTTATGGGTTAACCGTATCTATATATATATATCAAATCATCAGCAGACCTTAGACCTTGATAAAAATATGGCTTGAGATCTTGTTATGCTTTGACATAAGCAACAATTAAATGCATGTTTAAATATTAACTTAACCCTAATCTTTATAAAACAACTTTTTGAAATTTTCTTTTATCTCTAAAATGGGAGAAAGGAACTAAAAATATAAATTTTTTTCAATTATAATACCTTTAAAGTAACCAGGCGATATGTTGATAACCTAATTTAATTAGTTTTAGAATCTTAACCGCTAACCTTACCACATATAGCTTTCAAACTAATTTTTAATTTCCCGTCTTATATCAATTTACTTTTTTATTATTTTTTCCTTAAATACAATGGAGAATTTGTTAAAGTATTTTTAAGATACATACTCGTATTATTGTTACATATTTACAAAATCTTGATTGTTGGTAAAGAAAAACACGATATTTTGGTTTTATGATATTTAGTTTTGGCAAAGGATATGCATGAGTTTTATAATGAAATGTTAAGATAAAATGTTCTTCACGTTTTTAGAACTAAAAGGAATATGTTTGAATTTTTAGAAATAGCAGAAAAGCATAACATTTTTTTTAAATAATTCTTATTTTTGAAATTTTAAATTTGGAAAAATGTATGACAAGGAAAAATTTATGACCTCCTTTTCACAATTAGTCAATTGGCAAACTTGCACAAAAGCTTTGTATTTGTGACTTTTTTCTTATTGCAAGCTTTGTGTATCTTTATATAATATTTCAAGGAAAGTTTTTATGTTGATAACTTTAACTACATTTTCGCCGAAATCGAAAGAAAGTTTTCTTTCCTATAATTACATTTAAAACAAAAACAAAAACAAAATTTTAAAAGAAAATTTTCTTTAAATAACGATGAACAGGCAGTAAGTTCTATTTTGTTATATTTTCGTTGAAAATGTTTGTGAACGATAACCGGCAATCTTGATTTCCGCAAGAACATTTGTTAACGCTAATTGAACATTTAGCACTTGTAACAAATTTTCCTTAGTTAGTTTCTTATTTGTATTTAATTAGTTATTTTATTTGTTATTAATTAATTTTAGTAGTTCCTAATTTAACATTAGTATGGATCTGTCTGCAGCATTTTACATTCATTCGAGCTTAAACATTTTTCTGTTAATCTTAAAGAACAACTAGGGACTGGGTTCATTATCATAATCTAAGATCACACGTTCCAAATATTTGACGACAAAAGAGTAACTACTGAATAATATGTACTTCCTTTCGTTTTGAACCATAATTCAATAAGCTTATAAAGGGTTTTGCAACAAGAGCTTTGTTTTTCAATTGTGACAACATAATAGTTTTGACATTTCCTTTTTTGCGTTGGAAATTGTTACAATGAATTCTATTCCGCTTGGAAATCGTATTAAAATAATTAAAATCCACTATGAAAATGGTGGTTCTGTTAAAGTTACATTTCGTAAAATTCGTGATATTTTCTGACAAAAGAATCGTCCTTCGGAGACTGCTGTTAAGAACTTGGTCTTTAAATTTTAGTCGACAGGCTCGATGCAAAATGTACAAACACCAACACGTGTTCGACCGGGTAGTTCAACTAAAAATATCGCAGCCGTGAGCCACAGCGTTGAAGAAGATCAAAATTGGTCAATTCCTTGACGTTCTCAACAATTGGGGCTATACAAAACCACCACATGGCGAATTTTGCGTAAGGATTTGGCCTTAAAGACTTACAAGGTTCTACATCGCCGTAGATTCGCTGAATTCATTCAGGAGCAACCCGCTGGTTTTTCTGAAAAAAAATATATTTTTTTCAGACGAAGCCCATTTTCACTTGTCAGGTTACGTCAACAAGCAAAATTAACGCATTTGTGCTTCTGGAAATCCTGGACTGCTTATTGAGAAGCCTTTGCATGCTCAACGTGTCACTGTGTAGTGCGATAGGAGGGTGGGTACCGTCTTTTTTCGAAGATTAGGCTGGAAATGCGGTAACGGTCAATGGATCACGCTATCGCGAGATGTTAACAACTCAATGTTGGCCTATTATTGATGACGTGGATATCACTGACATGTGGTTTCAACAGGACGGTGCCACATGTCAGACAACCAATGAAACGATCAATGTAATGCAAACCAAATTTTCCGATCGCATAATTCAAAAAATCAGCTGTTTAGTGGCCAGCCAGATCGTTTGATTTAACACCACTGGATTATTGTTTGTCGAATCAATTGCAGCCTTCAAACTCAAAATCAGTGATGTGATTAACGTAATAGAGCTGCCATTGTGCAAAAAAGTGATTAAAAACTTTGATGAAAGAATCAACATCTGTCAGCGTGGTCGTGGTGGACATTTGCCAGATATAATTTTTCTTTCATAATTGTCAAACTTTTCTTTTCGTAATACAATAAAAATTTTAATCATCTTCATTTTAATTTTGTGTTTTACTCTGTTTTAGAAAACAAAGTTCTGTTGAAAAACCCTGTACAAATTAAAATTTAATATGTTTACCTTTTGTATTATTTATCCTTATTTTATATAATTATCTATATCTTGAATATGTTGCATATTAATTTAATAAAATTAGTGGTCACGCTTACTTCGTCAAATGTTTGCCTCGTCTGGCACTACCTTTACAAAGTAACAATGAATTATTATACAGTTTTTACAAATTTTTTTTTTGTAGTTAATTTTTTTTTGCTTTTATGCCAGTTTTCTTATGTAGTAAAAATTAATCTAGTTATCTAAATACTAAATGATAAATTAACTTTAACATAATAAAATTACTGCTGCTACTACTGCTTTGAATACTTCCTGTTGAAAATTCTTTCCTTAATGTTGTCGTTGTTGTTACTGCTATTGTTGTTGTGGGTAATGTTGCAAATGTTGAGAGGCAAAGGCAGCTTAATAATGTTAGTAGATAATTAACAGAAATACCATTATAATGATGTATACTTCCATAATTTGATGTACCTGGTAAAATAGGTTATCAATAAAGATAATTACATGACAAAGTTAATCAAGATATTTATAAATATTTGTTAAACACAGTTGTAAATACCATGTGCGCTTGATTTGGCAGCCACTGTTTCTCTGGACTCTAGAACAGGCGCTTTTAGAGGACGATCAGACTCTACACTCTCCTCTCTGCTTTGAAAATATAATGAAGAGATTTTCGCCACACACTTTTAAAGAAACACTTGATTAGATTTCTGCATATTATTGAATTAAATTTAAAATGATTTTACCTTTAATTTCATATCACCATTCTTAAAATGAAAATTTCTTACTTTAAACTCCAGACCCAAAATAGCCACTTCCAGGCCTTCTCTGCCATAGACAATGTTATCATAATATTTTAGATAAGATCTATTGGCAGGTTCACCATTTATGCTCCAACTTAAATGGCATACTGGCTTGGATGGATAGGAAGAACAGTTGACACGTACATAGTCACCAATTTGATAGCGCTGTTGACCACCCGTTATGCGTGGGCCACGTGAGGGAGTCACTAAAGAATACAAAAGAAATTTAAATTAATTAGTTTATTTCCTCTTTTTTGGGTAAAAATTTAAACAAAAAGTTAATCAATTAGATCAGTACAATTTACAATTGTGTAAAAATAAAATTTTGGGTAGCCATTTTGCTGCAGTGAAGTAAAATAAAAATGGTTCTTTGCTCTCTTATTTGTATTGAAGTAAAATCCTGCCTTCCCACCTCCTTTGTGGTTGCTTTCTATAACAAAGCTAAACATTAGATGACAACCTTCAAGGCATAAATATGCAAATATGTAATAAAAAGAAGTCCTTTGAAAAAGAATACAAATAAAGAAGCAATTTACAATTTCATAATTCACACATCAACTTGGGCACATACACATTTACATATTTATTTCAAAACTTTAAATTCATAGTGCCCTAAATATGTAAGAGTTTTGTTAAATGTTGGATCCCTACAGTTCTGAAAAAGAAAATATAAACTATAAATGTATGTGGAAGAACAATATAAAGCAAATTAACTTGTTTTTTTAATATATAGCTCAGGCTGTAAGGTGATAAACTAGCTGCTAAAGCATGAAATCACATCTAGGACATACATATGATTCATATCTTTTTTTATTTAAAAATATCCTGATAAGCAACCTAAGTTTTGTTGGGATATGGAAATATTTAAACACATGAATCAGTTTTCTGGCTGGTACATGTATAATAAGTTGATAGGAAATAACTTCATTTTTTAACAATTTTCTTGGAAATATTTTGTTACAAACATTCCTACATACCGACATACATTCTTATATCAAAAGTTAATTTACATTTTTATGTGAAACATTTTCGTTGAAAAGGACTTTAAGGTAAATAATCAAGAATGAATATTAGCATAAATTTTAAATAAAACTGAAAGTTTTTAGTTTTTCCATTGTGATATAAAACAAATATTATTGAAAAAAAGGAGGTTGATTCTCTTAAAGCCGGGGGCAAGGATTGAAAAAGTTATGAAATATTAGAATAACAATATTCAGGGAAAAAGGAAAAAAAATATTAAAAAAATTAAAGAAATAAAAATACCCCAGTATTTTCAAATAATATGTAAGATTCCACAGTGGGGTCGACAGTAACACTAATGGTATGGAGATTTCATACCAATGTTGCAGCATCCACCATTAAAAGGAAGTTAGGATTTTAAACACAATACATCACATGATTTTGGAAATCAATTCTGAGAAATGCACGTGAAAGTAGCCCCAAAAATAAGAACTGCTGTTTCATTTGTTTTGCTGCATTAATCATTTTATGGCCATACGAATTTTTTTGTTCAAGTTTAATTTTTATCTCTTTTTCTATATTTTAAAATGGTCATATCTCGATATATCGTACGTACGAGTATACTTGTTATTTTCCATATTGAAATATTAAACGTTCTTCCGGTTTTAAAATGTCAACTTGGCAAAACGAATTATGCTGAAGTTCTTATTTTTGTGCATACTTCCAGTTACAATTTTCAGAATTGAGTCCCAAATTAATGAGCTGAACTGCGTTATTTAATTGCTTAAGTTCATTAAAAGTAGATAAACACACTGTTTTCTTTATCATGTTAAATAGTTGATATTTTTTAGTTTTAGCATTCAAGTGAAAAGTAATAAAGTAGAAAATAAAACGAGAATATGAAAAACCATACTGCTACGCCGTGCTACGCTTCATATTCCATAATTTAAAAACTAATGATTAAATTTACCAAAAAACCTATTGTTGATATTAGATAATATTTTAATACACACATATCCACTGTCTACAAGAAACGGTACCAAGTAAACATCAGCGTGACAAAAAATATAATTTTTTTTCCGTATAGAATGCATCCTGCTTATGAAGTATTTTAAGAATTTTCTGGAAATTTACGTTACAAAATTAATTCCATATTTAAATAGACATTTAGTTAATTTTCATATATTTAAGTTGCATTTAAATACAGTTTCAGTTTTTCAGTGTTAAATTATTGTTTGTATTTAATTACGATAAAAATATGGCAGCATCACAAAATTCTCTAACTTTTTTTAAATAAACAGCTGTTGAACAAAATTAAAGAAAAATTTCTAATGTGGATTCTTTTTCAGGCTGAAAATAACATCACTGATATGTTGCTGCAATGTTTTAAAAGTGTAAAACAATTAAGAAAAAAGATATAATAGAATAATATTAATAAAAGAAGTCCAAATTGCATCCCAAAAGATGTTGATTTTTCAATGGCCGCAAATTTTTTGTTTACTTTGTTGCGCGAAAAAACAACAAGCTAGCAAAACCATATGTTTGTGTATGTATATGTGCACAACTTAAATAGAACTTAAATCAGCAAGGTTGGTCATTTAAATATTATTTAAGTTTCATTTAAGTTTGTACTGCAAAACTTTATTTCGTATTTAAATAGAACTCAAATATAGATAACATTTAAGTACGAAGTCATAAACTGGCCATTAGATATTTTAAAGTAATTAACGTTTGTAAAAAAATAGTCGAACTTATTTTCGGTTTATATTGAAAGAAATTGCTTGGCTCAAAAATTAAAAACATAATTTTCAGCAAAATAAATTGTAAATTTTTTTACTCTTTTATTTCCTTTTTAAAAATTTTTCGATATAAAAGATAGTTCATTCAGCAATAGCACACATTTCTTTACATACTACTATGCAATTTTTTTCATTTCAAATCGTTCAGCTACTAGAAATATTAGCACCTTAAGTTTGCATTACTATGAAAATTGTAATTCGCATTTGTAAATTCTAATAGCAGCAACATCCCACAGCCCATGAATAAATACAAACTTATGTACTAAAGTAGCACACACACAGAATATGTTGAATTAATATCGCAAGTATTAATTTTATTTACTTGTGCTACGAAATTTTCTAGCAGCAATTTGCATTTTTTTCATTAGTGCTACTGGCAGTAGCAATTAATACTAACGCTTTTTATCAATTTGGCTATTCTTTTTTTTAGATATTTATCATAAAAACAAACAACAAATTTCAGTTTTATAAATTTTTTTATATGAAAATTCTAAAAATTTTGCAAATGATTTTTCTACACGTCTGTTCGGTAAAGAATTTGCATAAAAACCAACAACACAAACAAAGTATTAAAATTATTAAATATAATTTTGTTTTCTACATTAATACCAATAAATAAATAGCAGCTACATAATTGTTCAAAAATAAGACTATTGATGGCTGCTTCATAAACAACAATAAAAATAAATAAATTACAATAAAAAATATTTATGGCTTGTGAAAATAACGTTAACACTTGAGTCAGTAATAGTTAAATAAAGTAATAGCACAAACACAAAAATAAATTTTGATTGTTGTATAACATAAACATATTAAATACTATGAGTATTTGGGGTGCTACTAGTAATTATAACCTGAATTGTAATTTCTTATAGGAATATTGAACAAAGACCAAACATTTTTAGGGGCAACGTTGTTAAAGAATAAACTATTTAAAATAGTTTTATCATCACGATTGATAAAACTTGATATTCGTGTATATGACAACTCATTTACAACACTGATATTGAATACGTCGTCTTTAATGAAACTGAATATTCTGTCATATGGACAAGTCCCAGAAGCAGTCCGCCGACCAAAATTTTTTTAAATCTATCCAACTTATTTTTTTAATTTTTTAAGGAATATATTAGACTGGTTATATAATTTTATAAATAAAGTAAATGTATTTCGATGATCATTAATGCACAAATTATTACCAAATGCTACACTACATCAGATCTTCTAATTTCATACCAGAAATTAACTATTTTTAGGTATTCATTTCATTAAATTGAAAATGAGCCGATCAAAAGCCATATTTTTATACATTGAATTCATTTCAATTTAAGTATAAAAATTTTGTGTTTACTATTTTGGTAACATTGAAATTATGTATGAAATTTCACAAAATTTTTTGCCTGCAAATAAGTTATTTTAGAATTCCCTTATATACATCTTTCTTTTAGGAAATAGATTTTGATTCTTTTATTATGCAAAATTCGCTGAACATTATGAAAAATCACCTCAACTTTCAAAGTTACTTCCGTTTTTTTGTAGCGTGCTTCACAAATCTTTGTGACCAATTATTTCGCAACAAATACCTGGTAAAAAATTATTTTTTATGCCATTCGAAAGTGTACACTTATATCCCACTAAACAACATGCCTTAGTTCAGGGTACCTCTTTTGAAAGACCAAAAAATTTTTATATGCAAATTTAGCATTCATCACGCAGGATTTGCCCTAAACAGAAAGAATTCGCGAGCCGGCAGCAATAAAAATAAAACCTAGTGTGTTTTACCTATTTGTTAGTAAAATCGGTTCTTTGAAAATTAAGGTCAGTGTACTGAATTATTCAGTTTTCATAGAGAAAATTTTCAATATTATTGATAACTAAGTTTCTTTATTGCAGAGCATCTAAAATTCAATTGCGAATCCGTGTAATATGTTTATTGCAGAAAGTAAAATTAAAATATAAATTTAAATATTCAGCTTTTTTCTCAGAAATCAATTTGTTAAGCAAAACTTTGCAAAGTAGTCGTCCGTCCTTTTTTTTGCATGTGGCTATTTTTTTATGAAAAGTAGACTGCATATAAAATATTTATGCATAAAAGTCTAATGTTATTTTTTCCGTTTCTATTTAACTTTTTTCCTTGCTCTGCTGCATATTACACATTTCATTTTCCATTCTAGAGCCATTTAATTTTAATGAGTTTATAAATTGATTTTTTTTTTTCATTTTGCCTTCAACAGGCCCGACACACTCGTTTTCACAATACTTTTAAAAAGTAGAAGCATAAAATGGTAAAGTAAAAGGGCTTGAGTTATAAACAGAAAAAAAAACAAATTGGAATAAAATAAAATGGTAAAATGAAAAGTTTTATATGGCAGCAACAGAAGTAGCACCAGCATTTTTATAGTAACAAAACTGACCAACCGGTTTTGTTTTTCTCTTGCACTTTTAGTTGCAAACAGTTGTATGCTGCTGCCTGTTGGTGTTTTGCTCATTTAAAGATATATTATTTTATTTTCAGAGTTTTGTTTATATTTAGTTTTCTATTAAGACCCTTGAAATATGCAATATTTTTCTTTAGAAAAATGGGAATGTTCGTACAATAAATGTATGCTGTATAAATGTTGGCTTTCAGAAGAAGCCATTAAATATGCAGTAAATTATTATTATTTTTTAAACATTTCCATAATTATGCTATTTAATATGCAGAATTTTAATTTTAAACTATTCATATACATATATTTATTTTTAAATTTAATTTATGCACTAAAAATAATTACTAAAAAACAAAACTTAATCATATACGAGTACATAGACACTCGTATGTCCTTGCGAGAAGTTTAGATTTGCTCATTTTTTTCTCTGTATTGGGAACCATTTCATTCAATATTGTGCTTCTAATGAGCTCTTACACATGTTGGCAATGTAATATTGGGACCAAAATTTTGTCACAAAATCGTTTAGAAAAAATTATTAATAACCGATGTCTTACCAGAGGGTTTTTTTACCACAAAATTTACACTTTTGTTCAAAGCGCATTTATCTTAGAGAAAACATTCCTCAGGATCGCTAGAATTTCAAGCCAAAGCACATCACACTTATCAGTAAACCTCTTTAAAACTTCGACGGACCGCGCAAACCTCCAACAGAGGAGTATTTGAACCATACAGCTGGCCAAAATGATAAAATGTGTTTTTTGAAAGATTGAGGATTTTTGTAATTTGATATAAAAAATATAATGGTGGATTTGTGGTTGTTTTTATAACAACGCCCTTTCCACCTTTTTTTTAAATTTTCTCATATTTTTTTATTAAAGCCACACCCGGTAAGCTTCGCTACCCTATTGATTTGCAAATCTAGAGATATTAATAAATCTTATTTATATATAGCCGAGATCCGTCTCTCCTATGGAATTCCACCAATAATTATTTTAAGACTTCACTTTATTCTAAGAGCCAACCCAAATTAAATTTAGAGTGACACTGTTGTAATTGTGCAATTGTAAGGAAATTAAAAATAAAAAAAATTAAATTGAAAATTAAAAAAATAATGGCGCAAACTTGATCAAACTTTTTGTTTGTCTAATTTAGAGATTTTAATTTTTATTGTGGAATAAAACATAATTTGTACATTTGCTACCTTCAGTTTTAAAAACCTTGTTGTTTTTTTTTTGCAAAAAAGTGTTTAAATTTATTATTATTATATCTTTTAATTTTTAAACGAATTGTTTTAACATTAATACTCAACATAATTTCTAGATAATTTTTTAAATATCAAAAATAGCTTTTGAACAAGTCTTTCAGTAAAGGAAACTAAAAATACCCATAAATCTATAAATTGCAATGTAAAGTGTTAAAAATTTACGATATGTTGTAAAATATTTTTGTGTTTTGAGTTGCGTACTTAGTTTTTAAAATTTCTTTAAATTCACTTGTGCCCTTTTGGCCAGCTTTTTGGGTAAATACTCCTCTATATTTCGTTTCGACTTCCCATTTACTTACTTGGATACATGTTTGCCTTCAATCTTAGGGCGCATAAAAGTATGATTAAGACATTTGTTTTGGACAAAATTTTTGTACAGACAAAATATTTTCTATATAGTTTGACTGACGCGTCTTTCAATAAGTTTTTTTTAATATACTTTGCAAATAATTTTTCTATATTTAGATTATTATCTATTAAGAGAAACACCTAAATTTTTTCTCTTTTCTACACAAATAGTCACAGATTTTTGTCCTTCATTTACGTATTTCATATCCTTTTATATACTTAACTTTTTTCAAATGGGTGCATCGTGTTAGCGAAAACTCGTAGTAAAAAATTTTGTGCGGACTAATACTTTGTCCGAAACAAATGAAATGACATTAAGTGTGTCTCTGGTTAAATATTTCGAGCTACTTTATTTGCAATAGTATTCCTAAAAGTTTAGTTTTATCTTTCAACTGTATAAATGCAGATTCAAACTGTAGAAAAAAATATATCTGTTAGTGGTAAGCTTATGTCTACCAAAAGGACTTTGTTAAAACGACTTTGTAAAAAAAATCTCAAATTGCATCCACTCTGACTTACAAGGATACAATTAGTTAAACGAATGGGGATTCCATAAATTTAAGTTTAATGCAAAAATTATAGTCGAAGTTAGTTGGCCATTTATGCAACACAAACATCAAAACAAAAAATTTCTGGAAAAATATTTAATTCAATGGCTTGTGTGCTTTCAGCAGAGGAGTTATGGTTTTGGTTTAAGTCTTTGACCAAGTATTTTTATTCCACTTACATCTTTTCATAAACTACTGAATTAGAGAGCGCTTTGAATACAAAGTAAATGAAATGAATCATAACATCCATTATTTTAATGTGCTCCAGCAATATGCTATTCTGTTAGTTATTCTTGAACGGTTTAAGAGACGATGGCGTAGCACTGGTCACTCACTGTACAGTAACGGCAGCAACTAACACTGGTCCGGTACCCTTTCTTCGCCAGTATTATAGCTAAATTGTCAGCAAAGTATAATAATTAATAAAATAGACATGCAACGAATGAGTTGTAAAAAGAATTCATAAAGGGACTTCACTTTCACTATCACTTCTCTGTACAATAACCGTTCCACAAAGAAAATAACACGTCAAGTGATTGGTAGGCATTAATTACCTGATTTTTAAGTGATGGATTTTTAATACTGTGGCAGGTGTGTAAGGGAGAGTTTTTTCCTCCCCACATTATGCTAATTTATTTAAGTTCAAAAATTTTACACTTCCTAAAAATAGACTGCATCAGATTTCAGTACGGCTTGCTCCAAAAAGGTTTCAAATTTATAAATTATTTCGTCAAATATTTGCCTCGTCTGACCTTACGTTACCTTAGATTAATAAATAATATTGGTGCGTTTTTTTAATTTAAAAATAAATTTCTGTTAAAGTCCATTGAAGCATCAATGCTACAATCTCAGTATTATTCTAGTTATAAATTTATAATGAAGTAATTTCTTCACACGTAAAGGAAAAAAAGCAAGTTGATGTTACAGACGAATACATTAAATCGAAAAGCAGAATATATGAATGTCTGTAAGTATCATATTAACTGTCAACTGTTAGGCCACAAGTTTTTATTTATTTGAAACTTTAGATATCTTGCAAACGAAATCAAGGAAAACAACAATTTCTGTGAAGATTTCTATCATAAAGTCTCTTTATTTTTTAACACCACAAAGACAAGATTTTGTCGCACAGCAGCATAAATAAAAATATCTTGGAAAAAACAAAAACGGAATTTCAATGAAAACGTATACGAATATAAATAAATAAATTTTCTTCTTTAAATGTTTCTATGTCAACTTGTTTATATCTTTAGAATAAACTAAGGTATATGCAGGGACATTTCTTTTACTTGTCCTTGTATTGGCTGATACTTAAGTATGAAATTTTTTTTTGTGTAGGTTTAGAAGTGAATGTTTTTAAAATTATCCTTACACACACTTGGCATATGTTCATGCATGTATGTATGTAGTTTTCACGCTTTGCTTTTTTTCTATTCTTTAGCTTGATATAACTACATTTTACGTATTTTTCCTGTCTACTGATTGTTAGGAAGGGAATGTTGTATATACATACATACACACACACAAACATACACATATGTGTATGTGGATAGTGTTGGCGAACGTGTTATTACAAAACGGTGAAGTCATCTAAGCAGATTATGCAAATTTCTCTTAACTGATAAATTGTTATTCTTTTTTTATTTTTCGTAAGAACATTACACAGTGGAGCCGGCCGGAAAAAGTGGCCATATAAGTTAACGAAACAGACTTGTTGAATAATTTTTTTACTAAGTCTATGGAATTTTTATTCAATTTGTTACTTGTTACTAAGTCGATTTTTTTATTAATAGCAATGGCCTAAAAATATAAAAAAAACAACATTAATGCTCTTTTGAGTAAGAACTAAAATTTACATTCTTGTGATTATTCTTCTTAGATTAATATTTTGCGTAGCAATTGCTTAAAAATTTTAAAAATAGCTGTAAAGAAATGCTTTTTAGAGTAAAAGCTCGTATTAACTCTTTTGATGTTTTTTATTCTTTCCTTAATCAATTTGTAAGCTTAACTTATTCGGAATTGCCAAAATTATTTTTATTAAACTTTATGGAAAATTAAAATATTGTATCCTAATATCAAAAATAAAAAGAATTTTTTGTAAATTAAATTCAAGTAATACAAAAAGGATTTTGTGTGAAAAATTGAAAATAAAACAAAGAAGTGTTATAAAAAAATCAAAACAGTTTTTATAAAAGTAAACCAAAAATTAAATTTTGTGAAAGTATCATAAATTAAAAAGGATTTTGTAAATTAAATAAAAAAAATTATTATAAAAGATTTTTGTAAAGTTTATTCGAATAAAACAAAAAGGATTTTTTTGTGAGAATTTAAAAATTAAAATTAATACACATGTGATGGAAAATTAAAAATTTAAAGAAACGAAAAAGTTTAGAAAAAGAAGTTAAAATTTTTCTAGAAAACTTATTAAAAATGAAATATTATAACCTGGTAGGATAAAAAATTGAAAAGGATTTTTATAAATTAAAATTACAAACATTAATTGAAATTAATTGATAACGATTTGGTTTAAATATCGAACTTTGTTCCTCAAAACTTCTACGTAGTAGAAAACTAAAAGTAAAAATTTAAACAAATAAAATAAACGTTTTAAAATCCAATTTTGGAAAAGTTATTATTTTTGTAGAAATAAATTAAATAAAATAAAAATACAAAGATAAAGTAAAAAGACCTGGACACGAACTCTAAATTAGTTTATGCACGTCCATATGTATTTTCTTAACTGTTGATGCTGTTGCAAAATTATGTAAACATAAGTAATAAAGAAGGACCCAAGCTTTCAGAAAGTTTAACAATAGATAAACCTGCTGTAATACAGAATGAGCTACAAGGTCTCAAATTTACCTATATTGATCGTTAAAAAACTATTCAGGCAAGCACAGAAAATAAAAAAAAAGAGAAATCTAATAATTTATTTTAGTAATTACTAATTATCTTTCGTACAATTACATTTAAAACAAAAACAAGTTGTTAAAATTTGTTATTGTTTTTGTTTATGATTTATTAGAAAGTGAGCGCAGTATGACAGGTCGTGCAACAGCTCTCTTAATTTAGTTCCAGCAATCTTAAACTTTAACCTTTTTTTACTAATATCAGGAATAGTAAGGCTCAGTCCCACCGTGTCCTGTTTAACACTTTCTAATGCCTGCATACTCACGCACACAGCTTTCATTTTGCCCCAAACAAATGTTAATAAAGAAAGAAATTACTTTAATCAGGACAATTTAAAAAACTATAGGAGGTTATATAAATGTAAAATATTTTTGTTAAATTAAGTCATATATGAAGTTTATATGATAAGTGACTTAATTTTTATATTTATTTATGATTTCCTTGTGTGTTGAGGGTGACAAAAAATTATAATATTGTTTTTAATAAAAAACAACGTAGTATGAGTTAAATTTGCTATTTGGGAATGTGTATGTCTTTAAGTTAGAAATAATTTTGACGATGGGTTTTATTTTGCAGGAAATGGTTTAAAGTTTGAGTGTGTTGAATCCCGACATCAGCATTTATTTCAGATCGCTTTTTAAAATGTTTTCTCAAGCATTGCGAAATATCAAATAAAGTAAGAATAAAGTTGTCCCGAGCTATGGAAGAAATTGCCCAACAGCCAGATGGTATATTCGTCGGCTTATGTATTTATGAGTGGCAATGGGAGCAATAATTTTTTTTCAGAACTGGGTTGAATTATTTTAAAATTATTGGCACATATTTAGAAATCGCCACTAAGTGTTGACTTAAGTGCCTATTTAAGTTATTCTCAGTTGGTTACTTTCAGCACGAAAAGTTTGCATTTAGTTATGGGTGAAGCTGTAACTAAATGATAACTAACTAATACATTCAAACAGCTGGTTGATTTCTATTGCGTCCAAAAAACATCCGTACAAAGAAATGCACTAGAGATTTGTTTTTGGTCAACAAATTTCTATTAAATAACTTTACTTTTACAGCCCCTTAATTTAATTAATTTATATACAAACTATGAACTAAAATTACTTTTTTAAGATTTCTTTTAATGTTTTAAAGAATAAAAATTGTTCTTCAAAAGCTTAATAAGCTTTTTAATTAATTACAGTAAGTGTCGTTCAAAATATTATCGACAATTTATTATCTCTACATGCCAATATGCAGGATTGCATATCTTACATCAGCTGAAATCAGTTTTATGAATTTATGAATTTTGAATTAGATCTATAACTATCTGTGAACCATTTTTTATTTTCTGTCTTATTAGTTTCGACTTTAGTTATGATTTATGAATATATGCCATTGTCTAGTTGAAAGCCTTAAAATCGGCTTTGAATATTTTAATTCAAATTAGGGTTATTAAAAAAGTACTAGAAGAGAAGAGAAGATATTTAACTTTTGTAACGGAGTAAAAGGGAGCTAGAACATTCATCTCTTTGTTGTCTCCACTTTTTAGTTGACTGTCAGTTTTTGGTAATAAGAAATCTCTAACTTTCAATTATATTAAGTTAGGTTGTAATAAAATATTTAAAACTAATTTGGTTGTTATTATCTCAGGAAAAAAAATCAAACAACTTCTGTAATATTTTTTTTCAATATTTGTATTTGTTCTTAGATTTTCGTGAATTTTTACACGAAGTTTTTAATTATTCCTTGTCGCTCAATTCTACAAATTTATTTGCTGCTTTCTGCTTAAATTTCCATTTGTGTGCAAAATAAATTGCTTAACACTTATGAAATATTTATTACTTTCCAGAACAAAAAACATAAAATCGGAATACTGAATGAAAATTGATTTTATAATATTTGAGGGCAAAAAAGAGGAAAATTTACATACTTCAATTAATAGTTACTGGTGTGCTGTCGCTTGTGTGCAAGCGTTTTACTTAAGGCGAAATCATGTATTAAGGACTATCAATATTTTTATTGTTTTTCGTTGTTACTTTAAATATGTATTAGTAGTAACTCTCATATACAAACTCAAAAATTTCATAGTCATACTCAAATTAAACAGTTCGTACGTAGTTCGTAGTTTCATTCTCCTTTATTTGTATCTCAGAAAGGTAAAATATCATTTTTTTGAAAACATATTATTGCAAGGAAATTTATACGTTTGTTCTTTTTCTATTTCATTTGAATTTTTAATTAGAAACAAAAACACATCTGATTGATTTTAAAATGAAAAAATGTTTGTGTGTAAGAAGAGAAAGATAGTAAAATTATTCATAATGACATTATTGTTCAACTTCCATTTTAAGGAAATACTACTTACAAATTTATCAATATTTTACATTATTTAGTTCAGATCTAACGCTAATCAATCGTAACAGTATGTAAATCTACTAGAACTTGCCAATAATAAAACACAGCGAAACCCCTCTAGTGATCGTCACTTTACCAATAATAAAACGAGGCGAAACACTTTTAGTGTTCGTAACGGTAGAATAAGCGTAGTTCTTCTTCCAACTGGAAAGCCGTGCTGGGTTGCGAGCGACAAACTTGCGTCTCTCCTTTTCAAAGCTGTTCTAAGTTCCATATTTTTTTACTATTTGCTTTAAAAAATTATTAAATAACTAATTTTTAGTATAATATATCGTCATATAAAACGTAAAACACATTTTTTTTCGATTTCACAGGAGAGAGAAGAAGCTTAATAAAATATTTTAGTAAGCAACTTGAAAAACAGTTTCTTCAAAACTCAAATAAAATTAACAGATAAATATAGGTGATATTTTAACAAAATATTGTAGTTTTTAGGAACGAGCATATTCATGTGTACACAATATTCAATAAAAAGCTACTTTAAAATTTTTGTTTCTTACATGGTTTTACGTTTCATATGACGATTCGACGAACCAAAAACGTCGATTTTCTGGGAAAGAAAATTTGTATTAATTTCTATAAATTTAATTTTTTGCATCAATTAATCGTGATTACCTCTAATATATTTTTTATTGCTTTTCTCAAAATCAATATAAAAACATAAAACGAAAAGGGGGAACTCTCTCGTTCAAATAAAATAAATCAAAAGTTTTGACGGTTTTTTTAAGAAACTACGCAATATGAAATCGTTATGTGTCGTTTAATCTTTTTTTTCCAAAACTCAAATTTTTTCGACATTATTTAAACATTTTTGTAAAATCTCTGAACTAATGAACTACATATAAATAAAAAATGTTTGAAAGAACATCTCAAAATAATTGCCAATGAACCGAAAAAATATATTACACAAAATGCTTTAGGTCCCGACCATTGCGGGTATTGAGACCTCACTGTGTTTCGAAAAATATGCAAAAAAAAACTGTATACGCACCGAAAACTTTTAACATAAACAGTATGGAACGATTTTATAATTCACTATTAATAAAAAACTAAATTTATTTCATACACTAAATGATGCGCTTTTGTAACTTGCCAATTTGATTGAAGAAAATTTTAATATTTTCTATTTATAAAGTAAATATAAAGCTAAGTTTAGACGATATGTTGAAGCAGCATATTTATGCTGAAAAATTTATTACACGTACTTGCATATCGCGTAAACGCAAAATTGTTTCAGCATACGTATGTTTAACAACATTTGCTAACACTTTGTTAACGTATGCGTATGCTGACAGATATGTTATTTGTTGAAAAGCTTATGCAAGCTTTTCAGCAATCGCCAAATTCGTTTGCACATGCGTCTCATGCCTAAACCCAATTGTTGGGAAAATTTAAATCTTTAATATAATTTAAAAGTCCATGAAACAATAAAAAATATAAATAACCCACATTGCATAAAACGCAAAATTCCGCAAAAATTTGCAAATTTTTTAAAAATCCAGCGAGATTTGTAGCCATGTAGCCGTGTAGCCTGCTATCGTGAATGTGTTTATATCTTAATTTATCTTCTTACTTAGTAAGTTTTGCAATAGCCATAACATTACCTCCGTCGACATCATTTATGTTTATTTTTATTTTTTATTTATATTAAAAAATTTTATTGCAAAAATTATACGTATAAGTACATAAGTTGAATAATAATTAAAAATTGTTGTCAAACTCACTAATTTCACAAACAAATATTTATACTACTCAGCATATGTAGCATCACATAAGCTTCAACATATCGTATAAACACAAAAATCGTATGCTAACTCTTATATTGATATTTCATTTGCTTATATATTTTGACATCAAAAAATTTGCTACTTTCAACATATCTTGTAGACGGCAAACATATTGAATATGCTGATAGAGGCATTTGTTATAATTTTCGAGCATTTGAGTATTAGCTAATTCAACATATCATCTAAGCTTAGCTTAAGATTTATTTATTACTAAAAGTCTTCAAAAAAATTTTAAGAACAAAATTTACGTTCAGTTAATATTATTTAGTAATAAGTTCTTAATCTTAATTAAAAATTGTTCGAGAAATTGCAATGTTAGTTCCATACTATTAATGCAAAAATTCATTGAATACAAGTACTTTTTTCTTGTACATCTTGATTTTCTCTTTTTAGTGTTCCCGTTTTTCATCTGGTCCTGTTAACGATTAAACAATATGTTATAACTCAAAATTTATTCTTGCCTTTCATCATTCCAATAAATATCTCGGCGCATAACTGATATTCTTACAACGTGCTTTCTTTAATTACAAATCGCTTTGTTCTCAGTATCCTTAATACGTATTTCATGTTAGTGGAAAATTTTTATTCTGGTGTGCATAAAGAATGCGGCCAACATAATCACTTAGTTTCCTTTTGCTTTTCTTTTTGATACAACTCCTTGTAAATTAATGTTAATAAAGCTACCAGTATTTTTCTTACAAAGCTTTTGTGTTTTTCCTTAGCATAAGTGTAAGTAAATTTAAAAATAATTGCTCAATATGTTTTAATAAGGAAAAAAAGCATTTATAGAATTATAAAATTATAAAAAAATTATATATACAAAAAGTATGTACAAAGGCTCTCAATTAAAGCGCCATTACTAATCAAGCTAAAAGGTTGTACAAATTGTGTACTTGTGTGCGAGCGGATTTCCTCTTTACATGTGAAAAATTCTTATGTACTTAAAATTAAAAAAACATGAAATGACGTACATACTATACACTTTTCCTTATGAAAGACAAAGATTAAGTTGCTCATTTGTTGCAACAACGTTATAACTCAAAAAACGCTATTTTGAGGAGTTAATAATACAAATTAACCGTCATTTCGGTTTTCATTATGCGTAAAACTTTACTAAAATATCTTCTACACTCACCTTTTCAGATAAGATTTGTTTCCATTAAATTACAAGTATATTGATAGCACAGCAATTGTTATTATTTTGACTTAAATTAGTTTTAGATAAATTTTTCAATTGAATTATTTTGTGTATAAAGGGGTTCTTAAGCACGTAAAAGGCAAGAACAATTTTGTATACCAGCGGGGTGTTTGTTGTCCAACTGACATTATGCTGTTTCGAGATCAGCTACGATCTTATCATGTCATTTCTTGAGCTGTTTGGTTTTCGTACCCATCATAGCACTCATAAGTAGAGTAGGTAATATCTTACATTAAATCAATTGAAGAGCTCTAACAGTTAGGAATATATCAAGCAAACTTATTCCTACGAGTTGTTGATACTTTTTCATTTGATGGCTTAGAACTTAGAACGAATTTAACTAATGTTGGATATGAGTACTGCCTTAGGGATTGTAGAAAATAATTGTTGTAATCTCTTTTTCTCTCTACATCTCTCCCACTCTCTCTATCCTACAAAATAAGAATTGCTTCAAGAACACAAGTCCAGTAAAAATAAGTCAATGAAAACTTTATCAGACATGTCAGTTCAAAATTTTTTTATCTCTTCTGAAAGCTTGAGGTTACAGATAGATTTCTATTGTATTTAAACCTTGAAATGTCAGTTAATAATGGATTTTCACTGTAAGTATTTAGTGATCTTATATCTGCTCTCATAATAAAACTGTTACACGCTTACGCATTCTATTTAAAGCAGCCAAAAATCCCTGACTGCATTCTAAACAAAACGTTTTTTGTTAAACAAATACTAGGCGATGGCATAACCCTTGCAAGGATGAGAAAACAGACATACAATAAAAAAATACATTTTATAACAGACAATTTTCATTGAAATTTTGTGTTTGTTTTTCTAACAAAAGAAAATGTTTTATATTTACACACAGATATTTACCAGATTATATTTTTGGTCTGTTCTTTACTATATTTTTGCAGATTTTTTGTTTCTTATTTCAATTTTCAGTTACAACCTCTACACAAAGAGACAAGGATTTTTGTGTAAAAAAGTGAATATTTGAATGGGCGTTTGAAAGTGCTCTTTTATTAAGTATATATTTTTTTTGTTCTTCTGTACAAACACAAAATCACTGTAATGTTACTGGCAGCAATACTTATGTTTGTTCGGTTTTATTCATTCTTTTTTTTAGTTATTTTCATGAATTTCTCTATTTGGTGTAGAAAGAAAATGTAATAAATTTGTTGGGTTTTTTTTTTCTTTATCATTCGTTTTATTTAGAATTCATTTTGCATACCGCAGTGCGTAAAACTGCAATCATTGTAGTTCTGTTGGCACACAAACTAGTGATGGTAAGATAATGAAAAACAAAAAAGAAATTAAATATATATTTTTTCGCCTTCATTTGATAAAATTTATGATAAATAATTTCTAATCTCAAGTTTTCTTTAAATAAGTGAGATGAATCCTTTTTTATGGAACAATTGAGGTTAATAAAGATTATGTTAAGATGTCCTGTTAATTAAAAACAAAAAACTTCAATATGTTATAGAAGCGGTTTTTAGGAGAATTTTTTATACTTATTCTTTTAAAACTGCTTTTGTCTTTTTAGCACCATCAGAAAGGGTTCTTTTAAAAAAAATAGTTTTTTACACATAAAATATAATTTTACTTTACATGCTATTTGTTTTTAATTTTTTATGATCATTAATATTTGTCTCTACCGTGTCAAGGGCTACAGTTGAACTAGAACTCAGCTGAAATAGTACAGCGTCAACGAAAACAATTCTGATTTTTAATTGCTAATCAGATGAAGGAAAAGAATTAAACCTTCACAGATAAGAAATTTAAGTCCTTTCATTGTATTTTTTTATTTTATCAAGGACAGTTGTGCACAGAGTGCACGTCATATTAAAAAAAATCTTTGAGATTCGGTATAAAGTTTAAGTGTTACTATTTAATATATTGAAACATTAATTGTTACTATTTAATTTAAATAATGATCTCTTTTAATCAAAATAAAAAACTAACTGTCGAAAACCAAAGTAGTTAGACATAGTCAAACCAAAAGAGTCTGAAAGGCAAAGAATAGGATCAAATATGGTACATGAGGTAAAAAAAACTGGTAGGTTTTTTCTTATATATAAAATTCTTGTGCCAAGGTTCCTATAAATTTGTTTAAGGTCTGAGAAAAGCGCGTAAAGTATATTTCATATCGATTTTTGGTCTATGAACGGCGGTGCATGTCAAAATCAAATTATAATATTTCACCAAAGTGTTCGCTATACAAAACTCCATTTCTCAAAGAATTTAGAAGAATTTTGACACAAATCATGTGCGTCAACGGGGCAAGACAGTGAAATACATATCAATGGGTCATGCCCAATTCCACGCCCACTTTTTATAATTCCCATATAACATAACTCATTCTACATACAATTTTTTTTCTTTATAAATTCTTCTTAATCTTGAAGCGGATGATTACTTAGCCTGAAAAATAACGAAAATGTTTACAATATTTAAAATATTCCAAGAAGTTAATTCCTAGACTTTTTAAAGGCATCATGAAATCGTAATAAAACTGCTGTTATATATTTTTACAAAATGTTGAACTTGTTAAAAAAAATTCGGTTTGAAAAATTTATAAGGTATCTTGACTTTACCCGAACGCGCAGACCTTACGGATTGCAATCTGAAGGGAATAAATAAGTCAAAGTCGGAACGAGTAAGAGATGACCTCTCTTAAAGTATTAAATAGCAAACAATTTTTTTAGGGTCAATACGATTCAGTTCCTTTATTGTCAGCTACATATATATATATATCATAGATATAGGTTTTATATTTAACAATTATATCTTTCAACTGGAAAAAATTTTATAACAAACCTTTTAAGTGCATTTGGACAATCATACTTACTTACGACTATCATAGTTTCCGACTCAGAAACTGTATTAAATGCAGGAGCTTCCCCAGACACTTCACACTTGTAAACGCCTGTGGATTGTAATGTGACACGTCTTAAAGCAACTTGCGCATCGGAGGAGTTGCGTAGCTGCAATAAAGAATCAAAGAAATTAATTAAAATATACAGTCTACACTTAATATAATTTTTACTATGAATATCTTAAAACTTTGCAACTCAGGCACGTCTACAAAATTTGTGTGTAATATTAAGTATTCCGCACAGACTGTTTAATTTGCACTTTAAGTATCAAACTTTAATATTTTTTAAACGTGCCTGTGGTCTGTGTTAGATTTGCAAAAATGAAAGGAAAATAGTTTGTGTAGCTTTATTCTTCTCATTTGATTTGAATATTTTCAATGATGACTATTTTTTGTGCCTTTTTTTTATTTTTCAAAATATTTATTTCTTAAAAGGTTTTGCGCTGTTATTGTTTTGCCTAAATTCAATTTAAAAACATGACTATGCAAATTATTTGCTTGTTTAATTTTGCGGTTAATTTTAATTTCTATGTTGCTAAAAATTTTTAAAAGTAAAAAGTCGTCATTTTTGTATCTTCTTTGTTTAAATTTAAAATGAAATTGATTGTTGAAAAATCATTCATTTTCAATAAATATCCTGAGCTGCACATATTTTGCTTGCTTAACGCGATTTCGAGCGGTAACATTATAATGTTTGCAAATTCAGTAAACAAAAGTCACTTCTAAAGTTCTTTAAGAAGTAATTATTAAAAAAAGATAAAATATATTATTTGATATATTTAACAAAATTTTTTAATATAATTACATATTTATAAAGAATTTTATTTTTGTCTCACAAAGAAATTTTTTATAAATAAAATTGCTACCTTAGAAAGATACTTTTTATTGACAATTTGTCAGCTAAAGTGATAATTATTTCTTTCAAAGGCCATACTGTTTAAGGATTGCATCATTCAAGCCATTTTAAATCCATAAAAATGTATTCTAAAATAATAATTTTAGATACAATTTTTAAGTATTCTTCATTGCATTTTGAAAACATGTATAACAATTGTTAAGTTTAAAATTTAACATGAGAAAGTCACGTCATAAAGCTTTTTTTTCTGTAAATTGTCTACCCATTATTTTACAATGACAGTTGCGATAAAAAGCAAAAAAAAAATATATATATGTATAATATTTCCGGCTTATAATAAAGACTGAGGAAAACCATATATTGTTAAGTTTGTTTAAATAAAGGACAAGATCTTCCTCCGGCTGCTGTATCTTTTTTAAGTTATAAAAATAGTCAACAATGGAAAAAGTCACGTTTAGTTTTCTGTATAGAATCCTTAAGGATTTATTTAGTTTTTGTCAGATATATAAAAAGTCCTTTTAAAGTTTTATTTATATATTTGTTTATATGTGTGTTGTGCTGTCTAAAGTGGTAAAATAAAACTTTACTTCTTTAAACTTTTATAATACATGCTTGCGGTTGAATTATAACTGCATGAAGAAGGAATCTTAGACAAGGATTATTATTGTTATACTTTTAAGGAACTTTAGTTTTGATTTTCAAGCAGTTTTTTTAGTTGAAGACTTTTTAAATATAAAAATATTTATTTTTGTGTGTAGTTCACTTAGTTGAATGTTTTTTAGCGGGGGCTAGATTGGATTGGCCAAGGTTGTAAAAACATATTTATTTAAATAGAAAATATATAAGGATGCTTATCAAATAATGTTGAATTAAAAATAATTGATAAATAATTACTATTCCTAATATAAGAGTTTCTCTTTGACAATTTTAAAAATTTATTTCAATTTGTAAGGTGTTTCATCAATATTTCGATGAATATGTTAGATGTTGCTCGTTTTGAAAGTACATTAAAATAGACTATAAAGTAGAATTAATTAATCCCTCATGCAGATCACCAGGGAAATTCAACCCAAAGTTTTTTGAAAAAACTAAAGATTAGACAAGATTAAAAAGACTTAATAATAAATAATTTTGTTTCAATACTGATAGTTTACTTTTTCTACAGCCTGTTTCTAGCTTCCAAAAAGATTATATCTCGTTAATATATATTACAAAATTAAAGCATTCAAAACTTTGAGACGATGTTTATTTATTAGTTTTAGGTCTATGATGGATGCCACTCTATATAAAATATTAAGCAAAATGTAAAAATAACTAGAAAACACTTTTTACATATGGAGTTTGACATACATTGTACACCACAAGGCCAATTTCAATCTTCCCTCCTACCTGCTCATGAAGTGATTTTGCTTTAATTGTACGTTTCAGTAAGTATTGTCATACTCGAAACAATACCAAGAACTTTCGCACTGAAAAAAATACTTGGAAAAGCAACAGAAAATGTTCGTCTAAGTTTTAATATAGTAAAAACTAATTTTAGTGGAAAAATATACAAATAGAAAAGTATTGACTGTGCCGGGTTTTTAATTATACAAACCCGGACTATTCGACATTCGAAAAATCAACATTTAAAAAACCGGTCGGTCACTCTATTGGATATGCAAATATCTAATAATAAAGTGTACTCTCTTTTTCATAAGAAAAATTAATTATATAACTTATTAAATAAAAATAAAAATATGCTAAAAGGTCCGCCTTATGTTGGCAATAGAGCTTATTTAAAAATTCCTAATTCGCTCCGAATTAGGAATCTTCAAATCCCAGAAAGCATGCTATAGTTTTTTTTTTATAAATTTGTACGTATTAGTTATATTAATTGAGCATAACAATGATAATATTACTCATACGGCACGATGAGGGTTAAAAACTTTTAAAGAATCTTTTAAAAAGAACGTTCTAGTCGAAATTTTTGTAACAACTTGTTGACTTTTCAACGTAATATTTACGGATTTAAACCGTTTGAAAATAAATGAAATATAAATGGTTGCACTGTGTATCGTTGAATAGAACGAATAGATTATTATTATTTATATTCTAATATGATTAGCTTTTTCAATTATACATGATGGGTGTCCCAAAATTAACGCAGGTTTTGAATTAAATAGAACACAAAGTTTTTATTTTTTTATATATTTTTTGAGATATTTTCAATGAAATGAAAGTACGTTGTTTTGCTGCCATGTAACGCGGTATCTTTTCTAGCTTTAAAATTTCAGCAGTTAAATTGTTTTTTTAGAGATACAAATCGTGAGTTTATTTTGGGACACATTTTATTTTATTATGGTAATTTTTATTTGGAAAGTAATTTTTAAATTACGCCACCATGTATTTTGCTTACTATGAGTATTTATAAAAAAAATGTGTAACACCAAAATCAGGATAGCAATTTTCCTATTTCGATTCGGAAAGAAAATCATTGAAATTTGGATATCTGACACGTTGTGCTTCAAAATATTCTTTTTTCGAATCGAGTTACATAATTTTAGCCGCCAGATGTTGATATTAATCCAAAATACTTACTTAATAGTAACTATTTAGGATTAATATTAAAGGCTGACCCTTTTTTCTATATATGTTCATATAGGTTGATATTTTGTTTGTCCACCTTGTCATATATTCATATTAAAAATTCAAATTCATTTGTTAACAATTTTCTGTAATTCAAACATACTTGAATGTATTTGTATAAAGCAATAAAATTTCGATCATTCAGGATAATAAGCACTTCGTTTATATTAAGTTGCGTGTTACCAAAGAAAGTCCTCGTCTTGGACAGACTCCAATAAAGTGAAATTCTCAGGATCATCAAGATTGCATATTGAACATGTTATAGGATTATTATTTCTGAAGCTTCTGGAATTTAAATTGAGCAGTCCACCTCGTGCTTTTATTAACAAACTAGTGTTATAAGGCAATAAATGTGAAATGAGTCCTGGCGCTACATCGAAATTTATTTGCGAGTATAAATAATGATGATGAGATTTCGCTGCATTTCTTAGGTTATCTTCTCGCTCTTTGGTTTGAATTAATTTTAGAATTGGTTTCCAGTACGTACATAAGGCTGCGTCAAAACTTGTTGGAGTGAATTCAAGTTTTCAACAGAGATATGACAACTTTTGCCCAGTAAACATTCTGCGATATATTACTCTCCGTAGCCGTTGTTGACTTAAATTCAGAACTTTATTTACGTAATTAAAGTATAGTTTCAACGTCGAAACATACAGCGAGTCCAGGGTAGCTTCCAAATGTAGCATGTAGTTGGGTGTTGGGGAGGGAAGGTATACATTTTTTTTAATAAAAAATCGAAACAGCTTCTCTACTTCATCATGCTTTTCATATCCGCATATTTGAGCCGCGTATACCATGGTTGATCTACAGGCTCCATCTCCATATTTTGACCATGTGGAATTTTTGCTAGCTTTGATGCAGTTAATTTGTTGCTTAAATGTTTTTTGAAAGACAGGTTGTACTTGATGGCTACCCTAAGATATTTGTAGCTGTTTACTATTTCTATATTTTCTGTGCCATATTTCCAGTTGAGGTTCGCAAAAGTTATCTTATACATATGTACTATGCATATCTATATGAAGTATAGTTTTATGTTTTACCTTTAATTTTTTTATTATTTTATAGTATTTACATGATATGTTAACTCTATTTTTTTAATAAACCAAATTAAAATGAAAACTTTTGTGTAATTTTCTCACAAAAAAAATGCTTACCGGTTTTTCCTGAACCTTAGAAACCGTAACGGGTTTTTCAAAATTACAAATATTCAAACTATTCGAAAACCGGTTTCCGTAAAATGTCGAATAATCGATCACCCTGATATCTAAGTATGTGTGTAGGTATATTATTGCTTAAACAAACAAGAAAACATGTTAAAGAACTCTTCAAGTTTTTGCAAGTTTACTTAAATATTTTAAATCGAAAATCAAATTTGGGAGCCCCCGTAGACTAGTAGATAGCGTACTAGACTATTAGTCGGGGGTTGCAGGTTCGATTCCTGCCTAGACCCTGGGTGTTTCCGCAGACAAGCCAAAATGGCTTCGCGGTTTCTGTTTGATTGTTCTTTAAAAAAAGATAAAAATAAAAATAAAAAAAACCAAAATCAAGTACTGAAAGATTGATTTAAGTACTGACTATTAAGTGCTCAATTTAAATAAAAAAATTAAAAAATCACTATTATAACTATATATCGCAGCTAATCTAAAATGTGCCGCTCATGTACATCACCTTCATATATATACTAAAATAACCAATAGTTTTTAATGTCCTTAAGGAACAAAATACAGAAAAAACAAAAAGAAATTGCAGCTGCTGTAAAAACTATAAAACAAACAAAAAACAAACTTACTCCCCATAACAGGAGCACAAGCATATAATATTAAAAAGCAAATAATACTTACATCCACATTGATGCCCGGCAAAGGAAATGCCTGTCCCGGTGGCTTATTTCGTGGCACATAACGATAAAATTCATGACCGTCTTTATACCATTTCACTGAATACAAAGACTCTCCGTCGAGACTGTAACGGCAACCTAAAATGGCACTTTTAAAGCGCATTATATGATTGGGGATTTTCACCTCAGTCATGGTTAGAGAACTCGTAATATCTGCAAGTACACAAAGAATGTAAACAAATTTTATAAATTTATTTATTTTTTGTCCAGGTAGAAAAGAATAAATTTTAAATATATAAATTAATATTGCTTAACAAAATAATACATTCTCTTCACAATTTATGTTGATGGAACACGTTTTCTTTTTTGTTTTGTTTTCATTTCGAACATGAGCAATATTTTTCTTAACTCCCAAAAGGATGCTGAAAACGGGGAAATTGTTGCAACTAAATGATCGTTAGATACAAGCTCTCAAAGCAGTAACAAAAATAAAGGTATAAAAGAAAATATTTAACACGACTTTTTTTTAGATATTTTGCTTATTTTACAAATTGGTTTCTACATAAATTAGACGGTGAACAAACAACAAACTTAACATAAACTCATATACAAAAAAAATTAGAAATGCTAAACACTGAAATTGCAGCTGGGTTTCAATTTCTTGTTCACTGTTTTTTCTGTACAGAGATATACTGCGGGTACACGGTGGGTGCATAATATCTTTAATATTTATTGTGATAACAAAAAAGATTTAATTTGACATTTTTTAATTAAACTAGAAAAGACCTAATGAAGTACCCTTTAACTTTTAACTTTATTTTATTATTAATGTTTGTAATTATTAATAATTTAATTATTAATTAATTATTAATGTTTGTAAGTAAAAAACAAAACTTTTTTAATAATAATGATATTAAAAAATTTAAAAAAAACTCGGATTTGAGCTTGAGCAAACACAAGTAATTTATTTTATTGTTGTTTATGATGAAGCTTTTATATTAGCAATATCCTTTGAATATTTCAGCTATCTACGATTAGTAAGATAAGGCTCTGTAACATGCGGAGGGCCAAAGAATGGATCATGCATAGCAGTGTTCCGTGGCCATCTTGCGGTTACGGAATTCTAATAAGAGCAATTAAAATTTTATTTATTTATTCGAATAATTTTTTTTTCGAATAAGTTTATTCGAAATAAGTTAAGAAAATAATTCTTATACGAATACATAATTTGCGCTCAAATAAATGTATTTACAGCCCAATTATAAACAGAAATTCTTCATGAAAATTTTCCCTTTTTCCTTTGCTCCTATTATGAAAATAAATTTCCTCATTTTACTTTTTAGTCCGTTTTTATCAACAGAGAAGGGAGACAAAAAGAATAAAAAGCTGAATTTTAGTTATTCTAAATAAATTTAAGTTTGGCGTTTCCCTAAAAAAATGCCCACATAAAGCAGAAGGAATTAATTGTAGAAATTTTTTCTCGAGAAAAGACTTTTTCTCATGAAACAAATTTCTTGCGAATATATATTATTGGGTTGTTAGTTTAGTCATATCATTTGAAATAGCTTAGCTGCCTGTTTTTTTTATAAAATAAAAACAAAATTGTGAGTAGGAATTGTTTACAAAAACAAATTTTTCTTATTTATTGTTGTTTTGGATATTAATTATCACTCACAAGTTTGTTTTATTTTTTAAAAACAGGCAGTTGTTTCAATTATTTTATTTAAATACTTTTTAAACGATCAATTTTATTCGATTAAATTTTATATAACTTATATATTTTTAAATATCTATTTTGATTGGAACAATTTTATTTTATAATTGAAATTTAAAAAGAGTTTGTTTGTTTTTCTGGGGTCAAATTAAGGCTTTCGATATCGGACGAAATTTCCATATAATTTAACAAAATTTTTTATGTGATTTCGTCGAAATCGTTACTCCCTGATTGAAAACGATTGCTAGTTCGTTCGAATAATTGTTATCCGAGATATTTGATTTGAATAATTTTTATTCAAGTAAATTTTTGTGGAAATAATTTTATTTAAATAATTTTTAGATGAACTATATATTTTTTTAGCGAAAATAATAGGAGAAATTCATTACTATGTTTGATTCTGAGAAAAAATATGTTTCTTCCACCATAGTTCTGGCTTAGCTGGTTTTGCTCAGTTCCTAACCGGCTGAGGTGGTCTTACAAAAACTTTTTTGAATTATATTTATTACTATTTTTGTCACGAGCTTTATATATAATTGACCGTGGAAACCGCTAATTTTAGACCCCTCCGGACTTTATTAAAATCTTCTTTTCAATATTTTTTAAACTCAAAAGCAAACATATCAATGCACAGTACAGCTTTTCTTTTGTGAAAGTAAGACTAATCCGATTTTTCGATCCTTCCCACTGTTCCCTCCTTTTGCCCACGTGACGCGGCTGTTACCCAGCATCTTGTGATAAACTTTTGCTACTTTTCCCAATTTCTGCTACTATTTAGTCTGGTGTTGAACAAAATTTTCGAGCACATTTACATAGATACACAAACACTCGCCAAACATTATTTTATGGCAACATAGTTTTCTTTGAAGACAAATGAGAATGACGTGCTCTACAATAAAGGAAAAGTTGTGAAAAATAAGATAACATAAACTTGAAGACAGTAAAGGAAACCCCAAGACGAACACAAGATGAAACTGTGCATCAAGCTTAAAACAGTAAATGTAGTTTAACATCAGCACCAAACAACCAGACAGACAATTGAAAAACAGAAACTTTCAATAGAAACGCAAAAGAATATAAAAGATAAATTCTAAAAGAGTTTAAAAATGCAACGGAAAAAATCCACAATATACATAGAAAAACAGTGCACACCTTATTTTGCATTGTAGTGCTTTGCCGCCTCCCTGCCCTGTAAGTTAGCAACGAATAACCTGCACATCATGTCTCTTTAAAAATTGTGCTATTTCGCATTAAATTCCATTCCTACACACGCACTCAAATTTCAAACAATAATAGAATGCAACTAAACAAAATGAATAATTTCTGCATACAAAAAATAACAACAATAGTTTGAATAACAATAATAAATTCTAAAAATGTTTTTATATGTGTTGTTGTCTCCCATAGTTATATTAACGGCATTATAAGCGTTTAGACATATAAGAATATAGAAAACTGATAGAAGCATGTGCAAGGATGTGGAAAATTTTAAGTATTTGAATTTAATCTAAAGCAGGAACAATTTTTTGAGTTTTTTTTTTCTTTAAATGCAGGTGCAGGTAAAATCTTCTTCATGTAAATATTTAGATTTTTTACTTTTTTAGATATCGACATATATTGGGTTGAATAAGCCTTAACTTAGTTGGTACTTTTTTTTAACATGCAAATAAGTTTGCGTTTATTAAATGAGAATTTTCTAGAGAGAATGAGTTAGATTTTCGGCTATTATTTTTTTTAATCAACAATTATTTTATCCGCTGTGCTAATAAAATTCAAATATAAAAAAAATGTTTTTGTATTTTTTTTAAAGAGAAGTCACACTCAGGCAATTAATGCCTCACAACCAGGTGGTGTCTTATATCATTTGGGATAGGAATAGTGCACATAGGACCGATGGTACTCTAAGAGTTGGTGTAGGGTGTTCAATGTTATCCCTATAGAAATTTATTTATTTTTCTTTAGCTCAAGTGTGTTCTATGCTACTTGGTAGGCTTCTACTGATGAATTACCAGGAGCCTGAATATGAGAGTCAGAAACAGTCTTTAATTGCCAGATTGATTCTGATTTTATTTGCCATTACTTTTACTATTTATACAATTTTTATTCAAATACTTAGAAACTATCTTATTAGTAAAATAAAAATTGCGTTTTCATTTGCTTGCTAAATTTTAAACTAGTTCAGTGCTTATATTTATTTACTTAGTTCTTTAAGTTAGTTAAATGTTCAATGCCCGTATTTCATTCCATTTAATTTAATTCTTTCGCTTTCATTTCATTAAATTCTTTTTTTCTTTTGTGGCTAAGTGTTTGTGGTTTATAGTATATTCGTGAGAGCTTAATTATTTTCTACAACTCTACCATTGACCAGAGGAGTATTTGAGCCAAAAGCTTCGCCAAAGTTATTAAACGTCTTTTTTTAATTAAAAATTTAGTATTTTGAAAGACTTCTGGCTGTTTTTACAAAAAAATTATATGAAAAAGTGTCTGATTAGCAAAAAAAAAAAATTTGTAAATTTAAAAAAAAAGTCCTTAAAAATAATGGGGCAAACTTGCGCAAACTTTTTTTTATATAAAATTAGAGATTCTAAATTTTGTTGTGGTATAAAGTATAATTTATACATTCACTTCCTTCACTTTTAAAAAGCTATTTTTTTTTTGCAAAAATAAGTGTATAAATTTAATTTTTTAAAAATTTTTAAAATAAATGTTTTAACATTATTATTCAAGATAACATCTTTTTTAAATACCAAAAATAGTTTTTTATCAAATCTTACAGCGAAAAAATAAATCAATGTAATATCTTCATTCGTTTACCACAAGAAAATAATCATATAAACATCTTGAAACTGAAAAAAACGTTAAAAGCGCATGTAGTTTTCATCACTTTCCTGACTTCAGTAGGGTCTCAACATTAAGTTTTAAAAATTTACAATATGATGTAAAATTTTGTTGTGTATCGATCTGCATACTGTGTTTTTAAGATTATTTTAAATTAATTTTTTCGTTTTTGGCCAGCTTTTTGACACACATACTCCCCTGTGAATTGTGCGTTTTATTAATTTTTAAAAAGGTGCATTCGCTTTTACAAAAATTGTATTACCATTTTACTAATTATTCACCCTAATTTCAGTTGGCGACATCGACGTCACGTCAACACAATAACAAAAAATTGGGCCTTACATACCCGTTTTCGTTTGAAGGGATAGTTGTGGTTTAGTCTCCCAAATACGGATTTATCTTTGCCTAGCTTAAATGTACATCTCTATTTCTATACCGCCGCTCGCTGACATCATACATCCAAGATAACAAAAAGTGTCCACGTATTGAATTTCATGATTGTTATTCTTAAATTTGTTAATGTTGCTGCTGTTGTTATTGCTGTTAATGCCCATCGCTTTGGTTTTCTTAATATTTACTTCCAAACCATCTGCAAACTACAAGATCTGCAAGGTTATTTATTTTGCTTTGCATATCGTAATGTCTGTAGGAGATGAGACAGAGGAAATCTGCATAATCGAGGTCCTCTAGATGATTATGTAGCCTCCAAACTATTACTCTCTTTTGCTTACAGATCTTAGTCATGACGCAAACTAAGGCGCATCAGAAATATTCATTTCTATTTCAGCTACCAGCTTTTTAATAGTTTATTTGTAAGGCAACCCATTGAATATAAAAATACGAGTATTTAATTATTGTGTATACTTTTTCCCTCATTTTGCATATTTGTTTTCCCAAGTAAATCTTATTTGCTTCATATATCTTCCAATTATTATCATCTTCCTTGTTTATCTCCTCTTACAAGCGGCGTCTTTAAAACGTTCTTATCTCTTGAAGATTTCTGCTTAAATAGTATATGAATACCGCAGCTGCAGCAAAATAAGTATTTAAAACAATAAAACAACCAACCAACTCTATTGTCTGAAATTCTCTGAATATACCGAAAATAATGCCAACAACCGTTGTAGTTGTATTAACAATATTACAATTCCGTTTATATGCATATATAAAATCCATAGTTTGTACACATTACCACTCTATTGCGCTATTGTACGCTCCCTATATCTTTCTCTTTATATGACTATGATTACAAATTTTCATTCTTTTTGCAAGTAATAGTAAAACTAAAAACAAACAACAATAATGTCAGCAATATTATCAATAACAACATCCTTGTCATGTATTAAAGAAGAATCCGTAGTAGCAGTTGTAATAGTTATTGTGTCAGCAGTATTATGTGGAAGTTACAGGAAAAAGTAACTGCTGGTATTAAGTAAAAGGATTTAACTTGAACATATTATTTTTCATACACACAATCAAGTATGTTTTTCAAAAGAATATCATAAATTAATAGCAACTGTGTGCAATGCGTTTACATTTAATGCAAGACACAACCTTAGACCACTGGAGGGGGCAGAGGAGTTGTACTTTGTCAGTGCAAACTGCAATTCAATGAGTGTATAAATAAGTGTAAAAATGTGTTAATAAGAAAAAATACGTATACATCATTGTATGTTTAACCTGCATTTTATTCTTAATACGAGGGCAGTTTAATAGTTTTAATAAAAAATTACGAAAATTCTTTCAACAAAACTAATTGCTTGATAAAAAGTTTAAAAAATTTTAAATTTTTACCTGAATTTGTTTTCGTTAGTTTTCTTCAAGGCCAAAAATCTAAATATAATTTATTTAATTAATCCAATATTTCGCCTTCTCAATGGAATAAATTAAACCTTTCGGACCAGCCGGTACAATATATTCCAAAAAAATTTTCAAAATTCCTAGTTGATGAAGAATGTGAATGAAAATTTACTTTTACTTGTTAAATCTTTTACTACTGCAATGGCTGTTAATCAGTAAATAAATGAAAGAGCAATAAACAGTTCGACTTTGGGCGAGAGAGTAGTCAAAGCGTTGGCGGAAACTATCGAAAGAAAAAATGACAAGGGCACCTTCTTTGCATACAAGATATACGAAGTTCCACTATGTTTTAAGTGTTTTACGCCACATAATATGTAAATTTTTTTATAAAACAATAAAATTTATAATCTTTCACAAGTGCTTTTTTTATATTATGTTGACTGGTGGGACACTATAAACGGAATTTAAAATCAGATATACAGATTGGGACTGTATGTCCCAGCACACCCCAACGTCTGTTGGGTCGAAATCTGAAATTCTGACGTGGTAAGATTTTTTATTTTTCTTATTCTTTAAGGTTTAGCTAGTGCCAAAATTGTATCTCCAGCAGTTTCATTTCGGTTCGAAAGGGCTAAATAAATTATATTTATATTGTTGACCCATAAAGAGGTAAAAAATTTTGAATAATTTATGAAAAAGAAAAAGTATAAAAATTTGTTTTAATGATTTAATTTTTTCCTCATTTTAAGGTTTTCCAAAAGCATTTCATGTTAACCGGCGTTTGTTTATATTTAAAGCTAAATTGCCATGTTCATGAATATGTGTTCATGTCTGTAACCTCATACATTTTCATATTTGCATTTACAGCCATAATTTTATTTTCATATTGTTTTAAAAGCTTCCAAGACATTTAGTAGTATTTTCATTGAACGAGCATTCACTTCATTTCATACAGTTGCATATGAATGAATAAAAACATTTTATTTGTATACTTTGCTATACTCGCAAGTATGAATCCTTGTTCGTATTTCCATTTTTAATATAACATTAAGTTAGTTAAGAATGCACATGCATGTACTTGCGCACTAAGAAATCGGCTTGAAGAGTAAAGAACATTATGAAGTATCAGGAATTTTGCCTTAAGGGAATCGTGTTCAATAATAAATTTTGTCATGCATTATTTGCTACTTCTAGCAATTTTTGTTATATTTTTCTGTGTTTGCAAATGATATTCTTAATTAGGCTATGGAATTTTTTTTATTCATTGAGATAAGTTGGTTTTAAGTTTGAGTTTCAAATACACTTTGTCTAAATTTTAAGGCTTTTTGTGAAATTATTCTAAAGTCTTTACAAGAAAGAAAATTAAAAGAACATAATTCATTCACTGTAAAAGCAGTTCCAGGTAAATTAATAGATCTCATCAAGTGCCTACATGCAAATGCCACCTATCGCATATTACAATAGAGGCAACTAGGTAAAGAAATTGTTTTAGGAAATGGACTCCGTCATGGTTGTATTTTACCTTCATTGTTTTTTAATTGTGTTATCGATATAGCAATATTAAGGGCCACAAACCATAGAAGAGGATTCACGCAGGCCTGCAAGGTCAATTACAGAATCTCGACTACACAGATGACATCTGTTTGTTAACACACACATTCAGATATGCAAGCGAAGTTAATACAAGTTTATGAATCCGCACTATCCGTTGGTCTGTAGATAAGACTTAAACATTGCGTATAAATTGAAATAACGAACAAATGTTTATAATACAAACCAATCAACTTGCTGATGTAGAGTCCTTCTGTTACTTAGATAGCATACTTGATAAAAGTGGTGGCTCTACCGCAGAAATCTGCTGCCGACTACATAAAGCGCGTTAGGCTTTTGGCCTAACGAAGAGTTCCTGCGTGGAACTCTTAATATATGTCACGACGCACAAAGCTAAACCTACAACTACAATTAGAGTTGAAAAAAGGTAAGCCAAGGTAGTAATGGTAAAGTAAGAAAACAAAAACAATTGGTTGATTATTGAGTTCTTGTTACAACTTTGATATTGTTTAAACTTTTCATTTGTTTTAATGAAGGTTTAATATAATAGCTCCAGTTGTTCTAAGAAATATTTGGGTAAAGTTCCCTGATGATCTGCATTAGCAACAGTTAAATGCGCAAAGGAACAAGCTATACCCCTTAATAATCAATTGCAATTTGTTTTTAACAAAATGGTTAATGTTTTACAGAATAAGTAAAATATTAGTTTTGGGAAAAAGTGCGAATAAAAAATTTAACACTAAAATTTTAAAGATTCCCATAAAAAGCAGCAATTATAAACCTATTCAATTGAAATGTAAAATCCATTCTACTATATGGATACGAGACGTAGAACGCGGCAACACGAGACATATAAGTCATACAAGTTTTAATAACAAATGTCTACGTTAGATTCTACGGGTGTACTGGTGCTCAACAATCGCCAACATTCGCCTGTGGCCTGACACTAATCAACACCCGATCCAACACAAAATCTGTAAGTACAAATGGACTTTGATAGTTCACATCCCGCGAAAACCACCAGTTGATATAACAATATAATCTATAGAGTGGAGCCTACAGGGCAGCCACCGTATACGACGTCCAAGTTAAGGCTAAACTGGAAGGATATTAAACATCGTGCAGAAGGTCGAAAATACTGTAAGGAACTTGCTTTGTCGCTATGCTTTTTATAAGAGTTTAAAAGAACCAACATATTAATGCGAATGTGATCGAATAAAAGTAGTTGGTTTTTAAATTTTTTTGTAGTAAAGAAATCTGGAGAAAAATGCTAAATTAAAAACGTTCAATATTGTCTCTCACAATCATGCCTGGAAACAAGCAGGAAAACTCTTTATGTGAGCTCATTTACAACGTTAGTTATTGCTTCAGGCTAAAGTACGTTCAATTGGATGACAGTATTTTTATTGTAGTCACCAAAAAATTATTTAAGTAAATGAAATAGGTCGTTAATTTAATTTTTAGAATTAGATTTTTTGAAAATTGCTAAGCTAACGGAACGTTACATACAAAAAGCAATAGCCACAGCTAAAAATAGTTAAAACCTATCTGTCGTCGTTCTTTGCTGTTTTATTTGCTATTAGCTAATATGGAAATTCCCTACAGGCCCATTCAGTTCCTTTGATTTAAATTTTTTGATATCTTTTCATATTTCGAATTTTTCTGTTACGTCAGTTTTTACAAGTAGTGCAAAAAGACCAATTCTCTTCCAGAAGCCCTTTACTTCTGTTTTCCGATCTTTTTATAGCAGACAATCAATAGTTGCCTACTTGTATTCTAATCGATAGGACTTCCTTTGGGGTAGCCTTGTAAATACGATTGTAAAAGGTAAAACGGTTCTGTAAAATTTTCCCTAACAAAACTCCATTAAAAAATAACCATAAATATCAACTCTTAAAATTCGGCAACTATAATCTTTCAATCGCATAAGCTCACAGGATATTATTTTCTTTGATTATGTTTGTTAGTTTTCATAACATACTTACAAGTTGTAAATATGAAAGTAAGTGCAAAATCTATATTCCAAACAAACAATCGAAGTATGGAATACGCAATTTTTTTGTTTGCTTTTACTTCCTGCATTATTGTGACATGTTTTCCTTTCACTTGACTTTTCATTATAAACTTTCTTTTGTGTTACATTTTTTTAATTATGTAGAAAACTAGTGATAAGGTTTTAAGTAAGAGTACTTATATATGGCTGGGAATAATAAACGAGAAAATGTTCAGTAGGGCGGCCCTAAAAAATTTGTAATCGAAAAATTTACTCGTTAATTTTAGGGACAAATACTTCTTTTGAGGTTTTTCTTATAAAAATTAGAAAAAAACAACAACAATATTACATTAACATTGTACAATAAAAGCAAAATTTCTTTAAACTAACAGGGATCTTATAACTTATTCTGGCAAAGGAAACAAAAAAGAAAAGGTGTGTGCCCGCTATTACATTTTACGCTTTAGTCTTGTTGCATTTTAATTCATATCTACAAGTTACAAATTAACAACTAAATTACATATAAAAAACAACAATTTAACAAATTTGTTTGTTTTGTTTTTAGGTTTTTTTTTCTTGAAAACTGTTAATTCAATAATTATACTACGCCCATATAAATAACTATTTTTTCACAGACGTGTTTGTCTAAAATGATTTCTTATTTTTGTTTTATTATCTTTGATAACACTGTTCAACAATTTGAAACTTGTTTTAAAACCCGTAGTTCCGACGTTTGATTCTGGTAGAGGAGATAAAAAAATTATACATGTGTCTGCGGTTTGAAAGATCACATCGGAATTTTATTTTCGAGGTGGTTAAAGTTTTTCAACTTTGGCCGCCTGTTCTTACAGCATATCGGTATATAAAACTGAAATTTCTTTACATCTGAGGTATAGGGTATGTTTAGAAACTTTGTAGTAAATATTTTGGCAAAGGTATACAAGATAAATTCGGTATTTTAGAGTTAAACCTTTTCATCAGAATAGTTTATTTCGATATTATTTAAATATTTCGTCCGAAATAAATGGGCGAATCCACCTTTAGGCATAAATTGTTATTGTTAATGTTACAGTATATTTATGTGGGTTTCCTGTTTAACATCTACAGGTAGTTTCAATCGATTTTGAGTGGTTGAAGCTGAAATTGCTTTGTTCCAACTCCTATCCTCAAATTTACGATTTATGGGTCTGCTGAAAAAACAGAGTTGAACACTTATGCTGTTATTGATCAAAAACAAGAGACTTGCGCTACATTAATACTTTTAAACAACTTTATTTGAGTATCTATTTAAATGTTCAAAATATAGAATATGCATTAACGAACATAGACAGGAAGAGTGCTGCTATATGCACATAAAAAAGGAAAACATGCGGATTATGCAAAAATAATATTTTCTAGTACTTGCAAAATACTAAAATTGAAATAAATTATACTTTATAATTATATATTTTTAAACGAACCTTTTAAAATTCTGTGAAGAAAGATATCGAGACCTGTCTCGATTAATACATTTAATAATTACTTATATTTCTTAAATTTATTTATATAATAATCAACATTTTTTACACAAAAATTTTAAGTTTTAAACACGTTTCGCCTTTACAACTACATATTTATCATAAAGTTTTAAATATTAAATTTATAAATTAAATTTTATGAGATTGATCAATAATACAACTTAATAGTACATGCCATTTTCTTAAAGGAAATTCTATAAAAGTTGTGGTACTCAGTAGCAGGCAATAGCAATCGAATCAAAATATAATATATTTTTATCAGTTAGAAGAAATTAAACATGTGAAAAAGTTCCGAGGACAAAAGGAAAAATTATAGTCAATCAATAAAAAAACATATATTCAACACCGAATTTATTGTAATCGTCAACTGAAACGTTTAAAAATGGTTCTGATTACATAGAAAAATGAAAAACTTTATCTGATTAAACTAACGTATTCATAAAAAGATAATTTGAGTTTTAAATGCGTTAAAAAATAGTATTAAACATTTTAATAATACATATTTTTTATTACAGTTTCGAATGCTTATGACGGACCTAGTCTAAAATGCGATTTAATAAGTTTTGATGTTTTGAATATACGATTTAATATCCAACAATTGATCATTGTAAAAATATAAATTTTCTTTCTTAATGCAATTTTTTTTTTCATTTCACTTTTTGGAAAACACAAGAAACATAAGAAGAAAATATTCTTTGAAACAAGAAAAGAACATCTGACTTTATACTGTTTATGAAACAGCACTAGTGTCCCCTCATCGTGTTGTTTATGTTGTTGTCGCTCTTGTTGTTGTTGTCATGTCTTGTGATTAGGCCTAAGGATATTTTCCTAATGTATATTATTGCCTTTCTTTTGGCTTCTACTTTTTCTTAGCATTTTAATATATTTATGATTAATGAACATTGCCAAGTAGTCTTGTTTAATTCATTTTTATAGCAATGAGTTTAATATATGCTTATTGAGTTAGCAACAGGGAAAAAGTTCCCAGAAGAAGGAAAAGCTAAACTTAAAATATTAAATATGCATTATATAACTGCTAAAGAATATATGTTAAAGTATAAGGAGAAAAAAATAAATATAACAAAACAAAAAATCCGCCGATGACAGTCAGTCACACATACATATTTTCCACCTAAAGCTTGTAGACACTAATACTTGCTATTAAAGATTCACATAAGCATTGCTAAATATTTTTAGCCCATGTGAAAACAAAAACTAAGGAAAAGTTTCCCCATCGTGAACTCAAGTGTAGTATAAGACTGTTGGCATAAGATTAGAGTCTTCAATGTATGTACTTGTGTGTTAATATAAATAGAACAAAAATGATGGTTGTTTTTCAAAAATCAAAGCTTTAAAAATACTTCCAAATTTTACAGTCTTATAATATTATTGAAGATTTTTTCAAGAGTTTATCCTTAGATAAAATGCAATGAAATTTGGATAAAATCTTGCATAATAACTTTTTCGACTGTCTTCTTGTGTATACAGAGCCAAAACTACCAAATAGAATCAAGAAGATTTTCTCTATGAAACGTTTTTTGGCTCAGGGGTATTCCAGCGGAAAGATGAGAAGATTTTTCCGAACACCTTTCTTATTATTTTCTTATGGTAAATCCTTTTAATTTTATAAAGACTGAAAGCACATAGTGCCATATACTGTCGAATATGAACAATTGTCGCAGTTGAACCCGAATTTTAATTCCATTGGGATTATGTAACACTTTCGGTGTGAGTGTTTTTGTAAGAGACTACATTATTATACAATTTATAACAGAGTACACTATTTCAAAAACGTTGTTAAAAAACAGTTTAGCTGATGAAAAGTTTTGACGGTTAAATTTAAGCAAATATCAATTAATTAAAATTTTATTCAAAATGTTAAGTGTTGAGCATTTTTCTTCTTCTGATGAGAAAGAAGAAACCACAAATCTTGTTCACTACCGGAGACACCTAAGATGCCATTCTGATATATTTGCGCTTCCAAGTGCAATGAGAGTTTTTGTATATTTATGAACAAATGCTTTCAAATTACTCTTTTATCTGATTTATGAAATATTTCACACTGAATAAACCATCATTTCGGTACGTCGTAAATGAGATATCACTTAGTCTGCGTTATCCCTCAAGATCCACAAAAGTGAGTAAGGTATTAAGTTTGGCGGCAGCTATGCTAATATTCGCAGAAGGAAGCCATCAAAGAGGTGCTAATTGCAGAGTCCATATGCTAGTATCTTCTAAAAGTGTCAATATTTTCTGGTTAAAACTTCCGCCACCAGTTGCACGACTTTCAATTTTATTGTGCATTAGTTTTCTTTTGACGCTGGTCTTCATATCATACCACACTTGGAGGACTAATACTATTTAGCTATTTTTAAATATCGTTCCATTTTTTCTTTTTACATACTTATGTATGATAGACGATTAATCACTTATTTTGTGGTATCCTTTTGCAATATTTGGATTCTTGCACATTGCATCCAAAAGTGTTTCTTTTGGTGTTGTCTTCTTTACCCTTAAATGTATGTACGTACATAAAAAAATTTAGATAAATAATCGTTAGAATTGCACTTACAATTTTATATTACGCATATTAATTTAATTTTTAATTTTCTTGTTTTTTTTATTTAAATTTTTAAATGTCACTATCAAAATACAAAACGATGATTTTGTCGAATTTCACATTAAAAAACGATATAGACAATACCACAATTTGTAATAGATTTGCGATAGAGTTGTATTTCTATTTGAACGCGACATCTGCAATATAGTTTGGAAAAAGCCAAACAAATTTGGCGTGTCTGCGACGTACATAATACAGGTGATAAAATCAAGAGAAAAACTTGTTATTTAATTTTTTTTTATCATTTTCAGTTATTTTTGGCACCAAAAAAACAATTCATGAAGAAAAAGTTTTTTATTATTTTTTTCTTGGGAAAAAATATTCCTTATTGATTTCATTAGGTTCTATGTGACCACGTGTAAATCATCTTCTTAATTTTCTTAATAAGGATATCTTCTGATTATCTGATATATCTGATTATATGTACTTTCTTGTTATTTCATATCAGAGACTTCGATATATGTAAGTACACTTACAATATTATTACAGTCCGGACTGTACGTTATTCAAGAAGTAATCCGTTTAGTAATTTTTAAAAGAATAAACATTTCAAATTGTAAGCAATTTTAATTTTAAGTAATTCTAACATTCATTCAAAAAACTACGGACATATTAATACGGATTTTCGATTACATTCAATATTGTCCGTTGTTTTCAAGTTCTTTTTTTTCTTTGCTTGTTTCATTTGATTTGTTTGAGATTTCCTCTCCTACAAAAACAAAGAAAAAATCTTTTATTTTTACGGGCTTAAGTTAATTGATTTTTTAACATTAAAAATTAAATGTACTTTTGTTTCAATTTAAATGAAAAATGAGTTAACCGGTTTTTAAGTGAACTTTCATTGGTTTTAAATTACAATTTCAGTTAATTCTAGGTTTTTTTTTTAAAAGAGAAGTAACACTCAGGCAATTAGTATGCCTACCAACCCGTAGGTGTGTGACCTTCTTTGGGAAAGGGATAGTGAGAAAGGACAGATGGTGAGAGTGAGAAAGCTTAATTTTTTTTACAACTCTGTTATTGCGCGTTGTGTTAGTTTTTAGTTCAGTGTTGCAGGGCCTCTGATGTCAAGTAGGCGCATTAAATGAGTTTTAAGCTGTTATAGCCATTTTATTAATTATTTTACTTCGCCGGCGATGTTGCAATAATACCGACGAAGTAGGGTGCTGTAATGTCTGCTAGGTTGCACCAATATCAATTGCTGCCAGTATTGTTCAGTGACTAGTGCTATGCCTTCATCACTTAAAGAGTCCAACAACAACAAATACAATGGCATAGTAATGCACATATGAAGAAATGCTAGATGTTATAACTTGTCTGAAGCTGGGCTCGAGCTCGAACCCACGTTCTTAGACATTATTTGCTTTGTAGTCAACGCGCTAACTATGTCAGCCAACAGCACTCTCAGAATATTTTGAGTGTATAGATGTGTGTACATGTGTCGCCGCTCATAACTCTATTCAATTGCACTTTACATATTAAAATTAACTACCTGACCCACTATGTCGCAAGAATTCGTTCTTTTTGACAATAACATTAAAAAAACAATATACAAAATTTTAATTTTGTTTCAAATGTAATTGTGCGAAAGAACGAACTCTTGCGACATAGTGGTCCAGGCAGTAACGATAAGTATTTCAAACGAAAGTGCTAGTTGGAGCACAATTACAGTCCATGGCATAAGGTACTTTCTTTCTGGAGGGAAAGAATTAAATCTAGAATTAAAGAGATACACAATTCCAGGGGACAAATTACGGCATTTGATATCGAACGAAATTTCCATACAAATTAAAAAAAATATTTTGTACGGAATTTCGTTCGATGTCGAATGCCGTAATTTGTTTCGTTTTCTTTGAACCATATCTTATATGAATGGCTACGATATAATGATTTTTTTAGCTTATGAACTTGTATTTTCATTAAATTTAATATATTTTTTATTCTGAAGAAGTCGAAATAGATTTCGGTTTCTTATACCCGGACAAAGCAAATAAATTATTCTGAAAATTGGAAACTTTTATTAAAATGTTGTTTAATATTTTTGACCACGAAATCAAAGACCGTGCATCAAGCACATATTAACATACGTAATGAAAATATTATTTTTAATTTTTATTAGAAAATTTTTTGGATAAATAATACGGTTAAATAGTTGATATTTCTGATCACTAGTATCCACCGTCAAAAGTGGTAAAATTGAACAAAGAACGCTGATGAGATGGTGTAGCGACCTCGAAATCAGTACTGATCCGTTCTGCTAGTATGATGAATAATAAAAATTGTTCTATATATAGTACTCTCTTAATAAAAATAATGAATTTATTCAAAAATTTTCTAATAAAAATTAAAAATAAAAAAATTTGAATAAATAAATGGGTAAACTCGGGTTTGAACTTGAGCCAAAATTAATCGTTTCAATATATAAAAAATTTATAGAATTTTAGAAGAAACTTGTTTTGTCAAAAATAAATCAACCACAACTTCAAATAAGTTGATTACTTTTTGTTTGATATTTTAAAAACTAAAATTCATAGAAAGGCGCTGATTAGTGCTCACAAAGCGTCTTGGTAAGTTTCCTTTATGATTAAAAAAACTAAGAAGTTTTCTTATCTCGACTTAAGATGATTTGACTAAAGTCCACAGATTTATACTATAAAAAAATCAAGAAAATTGTAAAATAAAATTAAGAAGTATTATTTTTTTGCAAAATCAATAAGAACGCCTAATAAAATCAAGGAGTAATCTTTTTTGAAAAAATCAATAAGAAAACCTTATAAAAACTTATAAAAGTTTCGTCTTTAGTTTTTTTTTAAAAATGTTTTGCTTACTAAAACTGACTTCCTTCTTGAAGAAAAAATAAAAATAAATTAGATATGAGAATGAACTCGTATGGTCACTGGTATATGGGAAGTATATAATCATATTTTCACTACATATTTGCACTTCAATGTTTTTGTATACGAAAGAAAAAGATTTTTAATTCTCTGCATCGCCAACACATTCATGGACTTGGTTGACATTAAAAACGAATACAAAAGAAAGCCACAAACAAATTTAGATATGTAAATAGTAGTCGAGCAGTGGTAACTGGAAGAGAAAACAAAATATAAAAATAAAAAAGAAAATTCCAACTCACAATGTGAATTTATAACATTCACATGCAAATTGCACCAAACGACCTTATTATGCAAATTGCCAGCAGCAAATGGAGAACAAAATTGATTTTCTCCACATACACATACTTTCGTGCTCACACAAATTCTTCAAAAATACACACATTTGTTTATACGAAATACAAGAATACTTTTACTAACCCACAGAAATAATATTGAGGAAAAAGTGCACATATGTAAACAGAAATATCCTTTAAAGTCTCGGTTGTTTGTCGGGTTGTGGTCAAAAGAGTATTTGAATTAAAAAAAGAAACATCATATGTCAAATTTACTTTAAAAAAATTGCCAAGTGCGTGCGGTTTTTTAAAACTCACGTTTAGATCCTTCTTTTTTTATTCCACAATTGTTTTTCGGTTGTTTTACTCTCTCTCTTAAAGTTTCCTTAGCCGCTAAAATATTGAAGTTTTGTCCAAGATTAAACAAATTTTTAGTTTTTTTCAAACACAACTGCATTTAAAGCTATTTGTTGCACGATTGCTGTTTGCACTGAGTTGGGCATTTTGGGTATTTTTATAAATTGAGCTGCTGGTATTTTGTAAGCAGTTCCCGCATGAATAATTCTTAAACAATAAATTCTTATGCACAAATACATAAAACACATAAACGACTTTTAAAACGAGTGTGGGAAAATGGAGTTTGCATGTTAATAGACATAAATGCGTGCAAAAAAATGCATACCGCTGGTTTATAGCAACAGTGTCATATTTAAAAAATCTTTAAAGTTATTGAAGGTAAAGTGTTACTTGATAAATTAAATAAATGTAATATGGGATTTACAATTAACGAAAATCTAGTAGCTTTCAATTGAAATCTCTATCAAAATCTACACCGTTGACATTGGGTTATTCGTGAAGTATTTTTAAGATTTCATATCCAAGCCAAAAGCAGTTGATTGAATTTTTCATTTTCAAATGTCAAACTCCACACAAACGTAATCATTGAAATGGGATATAGCTGGTGAGCACACCCTTCAAAGAAATGTTATTGAACAGCGTAGTATTTTTCAATACAATTTACTGAAAACCATAGTTGCATCACTAAGTACGACGAGATTTGAAATACATTTTGGTAAAATCTAGTGACAATGTAAATTTTGTTTTGTATGGCAAATCTAGTTAAAATCAAAAAGATTTTTCACGAAATCTCTTAAGTACTAGATTTTGGTCTGGTGTAAATGTAAACCAATTTCTAAAGTTTATCTCAATATGAAACGAACTCAACTCAAGCTATTAACCTGCTGACATTTTAAAAGCTTTATTGCCATGTTTGAGATGGGACTACGTTGCAATAAAGGAAAGCTGTTGCATAATGTAACAGCGGGAAGAAGTAAACAAGTTGAATGTATCCTCAATTTTTATGCAAATTATTACTACACACAAATGAACCTTGGGGCTGCACGAAAATGTGCATTTATTTCGCAGTTTTATTTGCAATGCTCGTTCCGAGTGTGTTCACAACCAAGAAAAATTTTTAAATAGAATTATTTATGCGTTGGTTACAGTGTAAACTTGGTATTGGATTTTATTTTTTTTATATATTTTCATATGAAGACAATTTTGCAGTAAACTCAACAACAATATAATCTTAGTAGAGTGGAATGATCTTATTCGGACAAATCGAAAAGCTTTTTCGAATTTCGCGTGAAATTTTAAACGAAAACTGGTGAACAATCCGCATCTAAAAAATTAAAACAGCAATATATTCTAGTCTAATACAAATATATTCAAGTGGCAAATTACGGCATTCAATATCATACGGAATTTCCATACAAATTCAAGAAATTTTGTATGGGATTTTGTTCGATATCGCAGCCGTAATTTGCCCTCAAGTATTTAATATGGAAACATTTAATCGATTTATTGTGTTTAATTATGAACAAGTTAAATTTATTGTGGTTTGACCAAGAAATTTTTTTAATTAAATTGTATTCTCTCAATAATTTCTAGAATAATAAATTAACTAAAAACTTTTTGAATTTTTAAGAACTTGAAAAAATCTAAACAGGAATCGAGTGGCATAAAAAAAGATTTTATATATTCAGACACATTTAAGAAATGTACAGATAAATTACATGATCTCTAATGAATTCCTATTGATTTCTCTTTATTAAAACTAAAAGAAAACTATGAAACTAACTCAGAAAGAATCTTTATTAATTTTTATTCTTTTTCAGCATGATTTATTGCCGGAATCGTAATGTTTGTTATATTATTGTTTTTGAAAAAATAATAATTAAATTTATAAATCGAGTTATGCATTTTTTATATTAAGACATCCATATGTAGATAAAAATTTTAAGATACCTCCAATGAAGTTCAAATGCTTAAAAAGTGTTTTCGCCTTTATTAGTTTTATTGTATCGAAATTATCTCAATTCATTAAAACTTAAATGTAATTAAAAAATTTAATTAAGAAAGGTGCATAGATTCAATCACAATTGATGCAGTTCCATTCGTACAATAATAAAATATGCATTAGCACACATCCATACATAAGCAATAAATATTTGAGCACACGTACACGAACTTCGTGTGGCCGTACATGTATGTACTTTTTTGAGAACACGAACACGAACTTAAAATAAAATACACGCGACCATGTGCAGTCCAAGTGTGTTCGGATCGAACAGTACGTGTGCGACTCATGTTCGTGTGCGCAGCCAAATATTAAAATAAAACACATTTATGTGCGTGTTCGCCACCGTACAAAATTTAGCCACACACATAAATGTTGTGTAAATAAAAATATGTGTTGGTTGCTTTTGAACAGTACATGTATGTATGATGTGCGTATTTTCTGAACCTTGCTTAAAACTTGAAACCTGTACTGTACTTACAACTTTTTTAAATTACTACGAGAATTACTTACCTCAAAATTAAAATTTATCGTTAAATACGAGAACTTTGAATTAAACGCTAAATTAATTTTAATAAATTGAAAATGAATTGTACTCAAAAACTAAATTTATAAATTTAATTTCCCTAGTGGCGCTCCCCTAAAGGTAAGCATGTTTTCGTATCAGCCTGCATACGAACAACCAACACCAGTTTTAATCATTTCTTCCCTTTTACCAGAACTCTAATTACATTCATCCGAAAACGGGTGTCAGGAATTAAATTCCTCTCTGTAGATCAGCTCCCACATTGCTTACTGTCCCTCTCGGTCATCTACAAGCATTAATCTAAATACAACCACGCGTGTTGTATTCAAGCATTCAACATTAAGTTGGTTTGATATAAAATCAAATGGCCAAACCTAACAATTTTATTTTATTGATGCTGATGATGATGCTGAATTACCTGCAAGTGATGCCGACATTTGACTGCAATTATTAAGTGTAATTGCTTTGAAGTTTTGTAACATCGCGGAGAAAAACCATCTAACCTTTTGGAATGAATTTCCGTCATCCCACGTCAAAAAACGGAAATTCATTCAAAATTGCATCAAACCCCGTCGGAAGAAAAACACAACACTCATCTAACCTTCCTGAAGGCCAAACGAGTTAAGCAAACGCCCGGCAAAAAGAAACTAATGCTTCATATTATTAGCAAATGTACGAGTATAATAACTCTATTAAAAAAATGAGCAAGATGTCATGTAACAAATATAATACTTTTTTTTAATCTTTTACTCTAATAAAAATAAGTACTTAAGAACTTAACCTTAAGCCTTAATATTTATCCGACTTATTGTCTGTTTACACAATCTGTAACATAGAAACAAGCAATTAATTTTCTTTTCTATCAGAACAGATCTTTTTGGTTTATGGATGCATGTTTTTGTATGTAAAAAAAAATTAAAATACACACTTACAGTACATATTCAAGCCATATATGTGTATCCCCTTTAAGACATAACAAAAAAATATTTTATAAATGCTGTATTGCTTGTTACAATTAGCAAAAAGTGTCTACTTATTTTAATATGAAAATGTTTATAATTTGTCTCTTAGTCCTGACTGTATATCCTTTATGGCAAACGTTTAGCTTTCTTCGTATGTCTAGGTCTTTTATTTTCTTATATTTTTCTTTTTGTTGCTTTCAGCTTCGGTAGTTGAACCCTCTTAAGAAGCTTAACAGCAACATTTTGATGTGAGTTTTTTCACATTCATATTTGTATATTTAGCAGAAAATAAACCTTTTATTTTTAAGTTCACTGTTGTTGCTTTGGTATTATTTATTCTTATATTCTTTTGGTACATTTCCTTCTCTTTTTTTGTTAATTTGCAAGAGTAATATAAATCTGCTGCAACAAATCTAGCAGCGGCAACCAAAAAAAAAAAAAAAATACTTAACGTATTATTTAACAACAATAAGACATTTGTGTTTTACCAAAAGGGACTCGTTACTGTGAAATAGATTGAAGGCTGGATACACTTAAACGATAGAAGTAGTCAACAGCAATAAGTTTGGCCCTGTGCTTGCAAAACTTCGAGCAAAATTGATTTAAAAGTTGCAAGTTGTTTTTAGTGAGATTTTTTTATAAAATTAAAATAAACTCGGTCTTAGTTAATTTCTAATGACTGGCAAGGCATCAAGGGACCTTAAAGATGGCCAGATTTAGGGTACGATATATCAGAAAAATGTAAAATTAGTAGAGTTTTTCGTATAAAAAGGAGTTTTGCGTATTAACAATATAAATGGACTGACGGCTGCTAGCGGCTAAATACTAACCCATCTTATACAAAACTATATCTAAAGTTTTCTAGCTTTTAATGCAAATTGTTCTTTTTTAATAAATTTTCCTTGTAAATTTAAAGCAGCAAAAGCTCCGGAGTAATACTCGAAGGTAAAAATATTTTTGTTGATAGAAATATTGACAAAAAATCGCACGAAATTGTATTTAGGGTCAAATAGATTTCGCCATTAAAGTTGTGAACTCATATAATTTAATCTGAACACTATTCTATTTTATACAATATTAGAACTATTATTTTTGTACGTGTATATCTGGTCATGAAATTTCTATATGAGAATTTTATTGATCGTCTCCCAGAGGTAAAATTCTATTGGCGCTATTTTTTATCCAATTATCCGTTGAATCTTCAAACATAAGTAAATAAATTCTTGTTACTTATATTTATTATTTTGCATTCTTTTGGTGTTGCCAACAAAGTAATACATCAATAAAAACTACTTTCACCATTCTAGCCATGGATAGGAATTGGGAATGTGTTTCTCATCTATTAGAAGAAGGGCTTTTTAGGTCTTTTAGAACTTTTTATTTCAAAGCCGTAAAAATCTATGTTTGAAGATTAAACGGATTTGGTTGAGTTTCGGACAATTAAAAAAGTCAGAATTTTGACAAACCTTAGTTTAAAAATATATTATTGTCGTTTCATTACAATATATTTATTATATCGTGATCTCAATTATATAGAATCTTCTACGGGAAATCTTTTGAAAAACTTTCTTTCTCTAGCATATTAGAATCTCTCCAAGTGTAAGCGAATATGTGGCAATGACGATGCGAGAGGAAAAGATACAGGGGTTTTCAACAAGAACTTTGTTTGCTAAAATAAAATAAAACAAACAATTTAGATGAAGTTGATTCAAATTTTTATTGCATTACAAAGAAAAAAGTTCGACAATTATGAATGAAAAATGATATCTGTCAAAAGTCCACCATGACTACGCAGACAGCTGTTGATTCTTTCATCAGAGTTTTTAATCACTTTTGAGCAAAATGACAGCTCTTTTTCGTTAATCACATCAGGGATTATGGTTTGCAATAAATTGATCGTTTTATTGGTTGTGTGTCCTGTTAAAACTTTTGTCAGTGATATTCACGTTGTCCATAATAGACTGATATTAAGTTGTTACGATAACGTGATCCATTGACCGTTACCGCATTTCCAGCCTTATCTTCGAAAAAAAACAGCCTAATCGTGCCTCCAGACCACATGGCGCACCATACAGTGATACGTTGAGCATACAAAGGCTTCTCAATAATCGCTCTAGGATTTCCAAAAGCCCAAATGCAACCTGACAATTGAGAATGGGACTCGTGTGAAAAACCAGCGGATTGTTCTTGAATGAATTGGGAGATTCTACGGCGATGTGAATGGTCAGTAGGCTTCAATTCCTCCACCAGTTGAACCTTGTAAGGCTTCGAAGACAAATCCTTTCGCCAAATTCGCCATGTGGTGGTTTTGGGTAGCCTCAATTGTTGAGAACGTCGTGGAATTGAAAATTTTGATCTTCTTCAACACTGTGGTTCACAGCTGCGATGTTTTCAGTTGAACCACCCGGTCGCACACGCGTTGGTGTTGGTTTATTTGCTATAGAACCTGTCGACAATTATGTTGTCCGAAATTATCACGAATTTTACGAAATGTAACTTTGATAGAACCACCATTTTCATAGTGGATTTTAATTACTTTAGTGCGATTTTCGAGCAGAATATAATTCATTGTAGCAATTGCCTATGTATCTACTACAAATGCGTTGAAGAACTAAATGCCAAAACTATCATGTTGTTGGTATTAATTAAAAGAGTTCGTGTTGAAAACCCCTTTATAATAATAATACAATGGTGCGTGGATTTTATATTTTTTAGCTAAATAAGGCCATCTAGAAGGCCTTTTTATACCAGTATTTCACTGCGCGGTTGTGTTAAGCTTCGTATGTGTAACTTAAGCTGATACCATAAGCATATACAGACATACGTTTATTAATGTCAGCTCACAATATTCCAGAAATTAGAAGGAGTGCCTTATCTTGCAAGGACTCCAAGACCTGTATAATCTGATTTTTTCGATAGATTTATAATTGCAGAAAATACTTCCTACTTGCTCTCTTTATTGCTGCTATAAAACCCATAAGAAAGTCTTCAATTAATTAATTTAATTAGATAAATTGTTGGTGCTTTTTATGGAAATTGCTAAAATTTTTAATATTTTAAATTTTTAATCGCACTATTTCCCATAATTAATATTTATTAAAATATAAATTATGGGAAATAGTGCCCTCAAAAATTTAAAATAGATAAATTTTTGTTGCAACATTTTAAAACCATATTTTAACCCGATTAGAATGGGCTGAAACGTCCCAATTTCATGTGAAATCTATAAAGCTTGTCAAACAAACAAATTATTTCTACTTTTCTACTCCTTCTTGATTTAATATCACCATTTTATTGAACGTAGTCGCAGCTGTAAAACCCTGCTTTTTAAATTAAGAATGCCTAATTATTTATGATATCGTTCTTCATTTTTTAAACAATTTAAGAAATCTCTCTGAAAAAGAAAAACTATTTTTTCTGTGATATGACTACGTTGCAATAAAGGAGCGGCGAGGTTTTTGTAATAGCTGACAGATGGTTGAGCTACTGCAGAAATACCAGACAACCAGATCCTTCTTCCGAAATCGTACTATATTTGAATTACCTGTTTTAAAAGAGGGGTCCTAAAACTTCAAGAATTCCTTTTATTGATTAAAAAAATTAAATTATAATAAAAAATAAGGACTGAAGTGTAAAGGCCTTTTAAATTGCATGTCCCTCCATAAGCAAATACAAGTGTATTTACATATATTTTGAAAAATATGTAGGTGTTTATTATATTTATTTTTTGTTCATTATAAGCCCTTTGGGAATTTCTGAAGACAAACCAGTAAAAAGCGCAAAACAATCATAATAAACACACAGCATAAGAACATATAAAAAGAAAAACTGTAGCTTGATTTTAAACACGCAGAGAGGAAGAAATTAACGATGCATGAAAAACTTAAGCAAATTTTTGTTCTGAAATAAAAAGCAAAAATAACTGAAACAAAAAAACATTGACAAAATGGTAAAAATAAACAACAAAATGCTGAGTTTTTCTTTAAAGTTTTGATTATTTTTTTCATAAAGAGCCAATAAAATACAACCTGAACTTTGCCAACAAAAATCAGGAAAAGTTTGTTAAAAAATGGAGAAGGTTTTCTTAGCTAAGAAAAGTTTTTCTTGAGTGAAAAAAGTCTGCACTTTGCCAAAGGCATTTTTTCATAAAATATTGCGCCTAGTTTCATAATATAATTTTAAGTTATTAAGAACTTTTCTGTTTTAAGTTAAGACTTATCAAGAGTGTTATTTACGACTACACATATAATAAAAAAAATATGAATCTTATTTAATTGGCCACAAAAATTCGTTATTAACATTTTTCATATTTAGGACAAAGGTTAGTGTCTCTAATTACAATTAGTACGTTTGTCGGCAAACCACATAAAAAACGGGTACATAATCTGTATAACATTAGCTCAATATTGATAAACACTTTCTTAATAACGAAGTTCGCTTCCATGACATTTGTAAAGATTTTACTGGAGAAGGGCATCTCTTTTTTATGATTATCAAATATATACGTTTAATTCAATTAAGCATAATAACACTTTCATTGATTCAAGGACATAACACCTAAAACTTTAAGGCAGAAGCCGCTAAGTCAGTCATTATATTCCTCACACTGCAAAAAACTACTCTTCTACGAGGGGAACTATTTATATTTCGGAAACTGTCAACACTAATGTCAATTGCCAAAATCTGGCAGACACCAGACTTCGACATTTTTTAGCATAAACGTATTCACAATGTTTTGATGTACAAGTGCTATTTGTTTTGTTTGCAGTGATTTAAGAAAATCAGTTTGACAACAAATGGAAATTTCAAGAGAAGGTTTTCTGTGGATTATTTTTCACAACTTTCGACATGGATTATTATCTCAATAAGAATGTGTCTAATTCCGTGATGGTCATCCAAAATCAATTGTGCCACAAAATATCGATGCAGTTCGTGAACTGAAATTCCAAGACCATCATGTGTCATGTTGTGAGATAGAGGCATTCTTGAACATTAGCTCCACTTCAATAATAAAATATATTTTCGTTGGTTACCCCATAATTTATCAATTGCTCAAAAAAATGCTCCCTTCAAGTGGTGTAAGGAAATGATTAAAAAGTATAATCTTGGTGTTTAAACAGACGTATATAAAATCGTAACAATAGACGAATCATGGATATATGCTTATGAGCCGGAAACAAAACAGCAATCGACCGTGTGGGTATTCCAAGAAAATAAAAATGCAACCAAAGTTTTTCGTGGAAGAAGCACAGCGAAATAAAAGGTCGCTTGTTTGTTCGGCCGAATGGGTCATATGGCCACTGTTCCGCTTGAATAACGTGGAACTATCAATTCAGAGTAGTACAGAGTATTCGTAAAACAATCCCCCGAAGACACATTATTCTTCATCATGACAATACAAGCTTTCACACGCCTCGTCAAATAAGTGAATTTTTGAGCAGTCAAAACATCGAATTGATGACTCATCCTCGTACAGTCCTGACTTGGCAACCAATGACTTCTTCTTGTTCCCGAATACCAATTTGTTATTATTCTATGCTACATAGGTTTGACACAACGTGCAGTAATTAACAATTAATTAGGCTTAAACAGATCAAGGGATTAATCTATGATTTCTTAACAAGTTAAGTGCCAAGTGCACCGCCGGCGGTGCACAGATACTTTTGAGCTCAATGCAATATATTTTCTACGACTCCCGGCATGTGTACCACCTGAATAGAATTATACTATCTGTGTGCCACGTGCACAGCTGTCGATCACACATATTATGATACATATAACAAATATATACAAAAAACGCTTTCCTAGATTAAATTTTTATCACAATAATATTAATTTATACCTGTTATCATATATTGGCACTTTACAAGTATATTTTTATTTTGTGTGACGGAACTCAACGTGTTAAGCCATCAGATCTATTCCCGATGCCATTGATTGGTGAACACCACGATATTCCACCGAATATCCCAATTGTTGTCGACAGTCCAGCTGCAATAAGGGGCAAAATATTTTTTATGGGATTTCGCATGCCATAATTAGTCTCCAGGTATGTTGTACCTGTATAGAACATAAAACCTAGTGCACAAATGTCGGTTATCCGAAAGTGGGCAATAATCTTTGAAAATAAACGTGGGCATAAAATGACTAAATACGATCTGTAATAGGAAGTCTATGATTCTGATTGGGATCATCGGCGTTATCTGTGATCTTGTACTCTCATATTATTCAGTCAGCAATGAGAAACCTTTGGGTTGCTTTGGAATACGTCATAACTTTTAACAATTCACGTCAACACTTTTTAAATAAATAAATTTTCAAAGCCGATGAAATCCTCTAAATGCTTCGAATTTTTCTATTAGGAAACCATCCGCATACTATTTGCATATTTTTTATTATGATAACTTTCCTTTACATGTCCTTACATTTCAAGCTTATTTTCTTTCTTTGGTTCGTTTTAATTTTTTTTTATTTTGTAACTTTTTCACAATATTTTCATAAATTTCTTTACTACATATATTATTTGCCTTTTATTTAGCTTAAGGCAAAAAGGACTCGTTGTATTCAAAATTAGTGTACTGAAATGTTGTAGGTGTATGTTTTAGAGACTTTGTTTTGTCTTTCAGCCTGTATACAAGCATTTACACATAACGTTGCTTTAAAAAAGGATCTTTTACAAAATACCTCACAATTATAGACATACTTTTTTAGCTGTTCTATTGTCTTTCTAGTTTTCATTGCTATCGTACGCACAAAAAGTCACACCAGTTGAAGTTAAACTTTAATGAAAGAGTTTATGTTGGAGATGTATACAGATGTATGCTTGATTTTTTTGCATGGGACAAGAATAAAGTCATGGTTGTTGGCAAATGAGCAACCAAAGAAATTCTTTTCGTGTATTGAATACTTATTTTTCTTTTGCAAACAATCAGCGACAAAGTCAAATGGCAGTGCCATTAAAAAATATTTTTATTTGTACTCTTTCATTTTTTTATGTTGTTTTTATTATATATTCTCGAATCGTGTTTATTGTTTTATTTTTAACGCATTTTCTTTAAAGAAAACAAAAATTTCATTGAAAAAAGAGGTAAACAAAATATTTTTAAGCGAAAAAAATTCTTCCGGCCTAAGAAATTATTATTTTTTTTTTTATTTTATCTAACTACGTAAAATAAAGCGTGTTGTAACGTGTGTATTAAAAGACGATCATTTGCTGACTAAAAAACTAAAACGTGTTTATTTCATATACTTGATTTGACATTTACATTTCATATGACATTCATAGGAAAAGTTGACATTTGTGATAGTAAGGAAGATTATAACATTATAACAGCTGGATTATAACATCTCTCCCAGACTTATTAAAAAGGTTATATATATATAAATGCATTTGCACAAAAATTCAAATGTTAAAAGGATACGTAACATTACTAAATTTTCTGAAGTACTGTTTTACATTACTTGGTGTACTGCAGCCTCTCAGGAGCTTTCCTTTCACGAGTTGATCTACGAACTACGATTTCCCCAGTACTTTGGTTGGCTTCCAATGGAGTAGCTGTTGAGTTTGCTGACACTTCTTGCTGCGGCTGTTGTTCTGTGAGAGGCCTCTGATTCATCCCTTGTAGGGCAGGGGTTTGTGGTAACCTCACTGGTCTAGTATGCTCGGATATCAAAAAATCACTTGTGGCTGTGTTGACGATGCGTGGAGGATGCTGCCCAGAAGCATTACCATTGGTAGGCATTAACCGCTGATTTGAATCGGTGTCTAGAACTTGATCCCCAACCTTTTTCATCTGGTCCACATGCCTTGTCCATATTCGGTGGTCATCTAATTTAACTTGGTAGTGTAATTCGCCTTTGCGTTCTATCACTCTACCGAAACGCCACTTATCTTTTGACATGTAGTCTCTAACTGCCACTCTCTCACCGGGCTTAAATGTTTTGTTAGGCATTTCCCTTGTCACCTTTTTTACCTCGTTGGACGGTAGCAGTAACTCTAAACGATTTTGTATTTGTCGTCCAAACATACTCATAGCTGGTGATTTTTTTGTAGCTGGATGAATGGCTCGTCGATATGCCAACAAAAAAGTTGAGAGTTCATCTTCCAAAGTAGTTGACTTCACTTTCATTGACCTCATTTTGTTTTTTAACGTTTGGATGAATCTCTCGGCTTGTCCATTTGTCGAAGGGTGGTAAGGTGCACCTTGTTTATGCACTATCCCATTTGATTTTAAAAAGTTTTGAAATTCTGTAGAATTAAATTGAGTGCCGTGGTCAGTTACTAATACGTTTGGTATCCCAAATGTTGAAAAAATTTGTTTGCATTTTTGTATAGTTACTTCGGCCGTAATATTTGGTACCACATGCACTTCAGGCCACTTGCTGAACGCATCTACTAAAACTAAAAAATATTTTCCCATAAATGGGCCAGCAAAGTCTGCATGAACTCTCTCAAAGACTTTGCCTGGAGGTAGCCAGCAATGCACGGGTACTGCCTTTGGGTTTGGCTTATGAGCTTGACACAAGGAGCAATTTAATACCATTTCTTCGATATCGGAGTCCATCTTATACCACCAACAGTAGGCCCTGGCTAAAGCCTTCATTTTTGACATACCAAAGTGCCCAGTGTGTAATTCCTGTAAAACTCTTTGACGCAACGTTTTTGGTATAAAAACTCTGATTCCTCTTAAAAGGCAACCGCTTTGTAGTGCAAACTCATCTTGTTCTACACCAAATCTGTGCTTAGAGTCGCAATTTCGACCATATTTTAGTGAGTCAATCAAAATTTTGATTTCGTTTTCTTTTTCAGTTTCGACACGTAAATCTTTAATAGTAACGGGGAGGTTTTCGATGGCGTTTATTTCTATTACATCAATTTCTTCAATAGCATTGTAAGTATCATATTGGGGTAGCCTGGAGAGGGCATCCGCGTTAGCGTTTTCTAGAGATTTTTTTAAACGTATATCATAATTGAATGATTCTAGAAATATCGCGTAATGTTGCATTCTCGTTGTAGTCAATACAGGTAAGCCCTTCGTTGGTGAAAAAATCTGCGATATTGCTTTATTGTCCGTAATAAGGGTGAACTTCCTTCCCAACAGATATTGGTGGAACTTTTTGACGCCAAAAATAATTGCATATGCTTCTTTATCGACTTGACTATATTTTTGTTGCGTTTTGTTTAAGGTTTGTGAAGCAAATTGTATTGGTCTTTCTACGCCGTTCTTATCAATGTGGCTCAACACGGCACCAACCCCCACTGGACTCGCGTCTACTGCTAGCAATAGCGGTAATTCTGAGTGGTAATGCATTAAAACTGTTTTTGATTGCATTTTCTCTTTAACTTGCTTAAATGATTTTTCGCATCTGGCATCAAATTTAAAATCTACATCCTTGTGTAAAAGCTGGTTTAACGGATAAATCAAGGTACTCATATTTTCAATAAATCGACCATAGTAATTAACAAGTCCTAAGAACGATCGCACTTCGTCTTTTGTTTGCGGTTTTTTCATATTTTGTATGGCCTCAACTTTGTTTTTAACTTTAGAGATGCCCTTACAATTGATTACATATCCGCAGTATTCGATTTGATTTTGTAAAAATTCGGACTTGTTCAAATTTACACGCATATTATGTTTGTCCAGTCGACGAAGCACTTCGTGAACTCTCTGTAAATGTGTATCGTCATCTGGAGCGGTAACTTTGATGTCATCTAAGAATACTTTGACCCCAGGTATGTCGCCGAGAAGTTGATCTATAAAACGCTGCCACTTAGCTGGGGCACTCGATATGCCGAACATTAATCGAGTTGGTTGAAATAAGCCTTTATGGGTGCTAATTGTTAGTAGGTGTTGATCATCGGGATGGACTTCTAATTGGAGATAGGCGTTGGACAGGTCGATTTTGGAAAATTTCATCCCACCAGCCATACTACTGAACAGTTCATCAATTGTGGGCAGTGGGTGCTCATCAACAAGTAGAGCGGGGTTAAGCGTCACTTTGTAGTCCCCACATATACGTACGGAGCCATCACTTTTAGGCACGACTACCACTGGCGTAGCCCACTCACTTTTATCAACCTTTACCAACAAACCTTCAAGCACTTGCCGTTGAATTTCACGATCAACGGCTGGTAAAAGAGAAAATGGTACACGTCTCGCCTTTACCGCTTTTGGGACCGCCTTTGGTTTTAAATACAGCCTTACTTGAAGCCCAGTAATTTTCCCCGTAGCAGTAGAAAACAGATTGGGAAATGTTTGTGTTAAGTTTTTAATGAAAACGTCACGTACCTGTACTATGTTTACCACCTCTTTTGTTGTATTACCCAAAATTGAGGGCCAATCTAATTTTAATCCGCGTAGCCACTCACGCCCCAACAATGGTTTTTTATTTAAATCCACAATGTATATTCTGGCGGCTACGTCACCTTCTTTTGTGTTTACCCGCACCACAATGTATCCCAAACACTTAATTTGTTTATTACAAATACTAAATAGCTCTAGATCTGACGGCTTTACTGTATGTTTTGGAAAATATTTTCCTGCGTCGTTTTTGCTAATTAATGTTACTGGAGCGCCTGAGTCGATTTCAAAGTTTATTTTCACACCTTCTATTTGTATGTTAAAAAATATTTTTGAACGTAAAGATGATGCATTTATTTCTTTATTTGAAATTAATAGAAGTTCTTCAACCATTCGATCAGTTGTGTTCTTCTCTTCTTCAATTTGATTTATTCCATTTTTTTCTTTGAAGCAAACTTTGCGTAAATGGCCTTTGTTTTTACAAAAATGACAAATTGCATTTTTGTACTTACACTCATTCGCCAAATGACTATTGTTGCCACAGCGATAACAATAATTTCTATTTTTATTGTTTTCTTTTTGAACTTGTCGTTCCTTTTGAGTGTTTTGCATTGTGTGAGTGGTTTTATTTTGTAACTGTTTTTTATTTTTTTTATGAATTTTATTAACTACTTCGACGTTTGTATTCGTTTGTTGGTGTAATTCAATTCCACCCTTCTCTGCTGTCTCATAAGCACATGCAGTATTTATTGCAGTTAATAAAGTTAGCCCTTCTTTTTCAAGAAGTCTGCTTTGTATTTTCTGGTTTTTTAAACCAAATACAAATTGATTTCTGACTGCCGTGTCAATATACGTACCAAAATTGCAGTTAACTGAAAGTTTTTTTAACGCCGTAAGAAATTCTGAACAACTTTCTTCGGGTTTTTGTTTTCTCAGGTGAAATCTATAATTCTCGAGTATTTCGTTTGGCTTTGGATTAAAATAGTCTTCCAAAGTAGTTACTATTTCCTGGTACGGCAATTCTTCTGGCTCTTTTGGCATTATTTTGTCACAAAGAATGTTGTAGGTCGGAGCTCCCATATAGTGTAATAACAATTCACGCCTATTTACTGTACTGTCAGTAAACACTTTGATGGCGTTCTCGAACCGCTTCACCCATCTAGTCCAACTGGTAATTTGCGCATTGAATGAATCGAAATTGAATGTAACTGGTGTATGTGTATCCGGCATTTTGGCTGTATTTGATGCCACAGCCATTAAACTTGTAAGTTCTTTTCAAATCCTCGTCGCCAAAAACTGTTGTAACGTGTGTATTAAAAGACGATCATTTGCTGACTAAAAAACTAAAACGTGTTTATTTCATATACTTGATTTGACATTTACATTTCATATGACATTCATAGGAAAAGTTGACATTTGTGATAGTAAGGAAGATTATAACATTATAACAGCTGGATTATAACAAAGCGTGTAAGCGTTAGATTGTTGTAGGAAAATTACAATATAAAAAATATAATTTGGTAAAATAAACTTTTGTGGAAAGTTTGAACTTTTTTACTAAATAATAAAAGTTACATTTTTATTAATACGGAAGATTTGAATTTGCTTCACGAATAAGCCCTAACTTTTAATAATTTTTTTTTATTTTGATCAAGGACCTTTAGCCAAGTGGGAGCACTATGGCAGCTGATTTCTTTGTCTTGCTTATGCTTTCTCTTTTGAATGTTAAAAAGGGTGCCTTTATTAATTTCTGTATTTCTTTTCTGTAAATGTTTTTAACAGAACCGATATCAAAAATGCTTCTTGTTCTTGTGTTATTGTAATTGTTGTACTAATAATTTTATCTGTATAATACCTTAGATTTTAGTATTGTTTTTAATATTTTTCAAAAATATTCTTTTTAATGTGATAATTCAAAGGAAGCTAAATAGTTAAATTTATTGCAAAAAAACAAGAGAATCTATGTATGTAACCATTGCAAAATATTATTTTTTTAAACAAATTAAGTCGAATTCATAGCAGATGAACTCGAAAGCGCAGCTGACTCATCATCTTTTATTGTCAAAATGTGCTTTTTGGTATATTTTTCTGACTTTAAATTAGTCTTGAACAATTTATTTTAACATCCTAAAATGATATTTATGATAGCAGAACGGATCAGTACTGATTCTGCTAGTCTGACTAATTAATTATTTCAAATAAAAAGTGAGAGTACTTTAATAAAATAAAGAATTTATCAAAAAATAATTTCTAAAATTAAGAAGATATGGGTAAATTCAGATTTGAACTCAAGCCATAAAAATCTAATTTCAATATATTTAATATTTCATCTACCTTTTCTTTAAAGTATTTAGATCTACTCTACTACAAGTGTAATGTCCAACTAAATATTTACTGCTACTTAAGAAGTACGTTGTTAGGTAAAAACTAACAAAGATGCATAAATATTTAAATTAAAATATGTAAATATTTGCCGCATATTTTTTTAATATTTCTAAATGTTTACATGTTTTTATACAAATTTTAAAATTACTTTAAAAATATGCTGGCTGTTACAAACATGAATATGTGTGCATATTAGCAAATATTCATAGATATTCTTTTTAATTGTTTTGTTGTATTTTTAATTTGATTTTTGGATACTAATTTATGCAATAAAAACCACATTATTAAAACTAATAAAATGACAAATTGTCATGGTAAAATTGAAGTAAGTGTGTACACACATCTCACTTGTGTCATTTATAAACATACAAAATTATGTATTTTAAATTGACGATAATAAAACAAATATTATTGCAATATTAGTTAAGTTTTAGCAACATTCATTATACCGATATTATTTTTCGGTTATTGTTTTTTAATTTCGCATAATTAATAACTGTAACAAATGTTTTTATATTTTGCAATAAACAATAAAGGAAATTTAAAGTATAAATTTTGGGCTCCTACAATCATTTAGATAAATTTTATATTGAAGACACGGTCTGTGCCATTCTGAACTAATTTAACTAAAATACCGTGCATGTGTACATATAAGTTTTGCACACCGTGAACTTTTAAAACCAGGAAATAATGGTTGATCGGTTTCTATAATACATGAGACAAGCTCCAAGAGATGGTATAGCGAACAAGACTTAAGCACAAATCCTCTGCATAAGACACCATAATCTTTACTCAAAAGTAGAACTAAATAAATCTTAATCCTATAATTGCTATTGGATCAGAAAAAAATGTTTTTACTCCAAGTACGAAAGTCTGCTATTTTTATCTATTATAATTTGAATATTTAATCAAATAGGGACCTAAGTGACCCCTCTCCGTACCTTATGTCAAAAATTAGGATTCGTGCTCTAAGGATTAAGGAAATGTGTTCTGTACGTGAGATGTACGTAGCAAATGGTAGTAAAAACTGATATATACTCTAAACAGAAAGGATATCTATTTATCAGAACTTCAGACAAGTCTTCCGCTTCCGTTGATAAAATATTTAAAGATGCTTATGAAACAATTTAAGCAAAATACCAGAACATGTCCGTGTAAGTATTGAATAAGCGTTATAAATTTTAAAAATTATATAGACTAGAATATACCAAAAATGTTGTAAGGAGTAAAATTGTTAAAAATATGCACTTTCGTATCGGTGCCAAAATTTATAAAAAATTTCTTAATGTATTTGCGATTGCCTTGATACTGAGAAGAAAATTTAGAAACCATCAAAATACACAAGGAGAATCATACATTATGTGTTTGCGTTAGCTTACGTGTATATTAACTGACTTGCGTGATAATACTTAAATCAAAACAATTAAAATTTTTCCAGCATCTTGAGCTTGTGAGAGACTAAGTTCCTCCTGCATGCGTTTCATCAGGGCAATTTGAATTACTTTAAAAGGAAGCAAATTCTGCTTAACTTTTAAAACCAAGCAGCAAACGAATTCCACTTAAAACCTGATTTTTATTTCTGCAACCATTCACTTTTTATTAGGTCAATGATTTTCATTGTTTATTTTTCACTTTTAATTTTATTCTATTAGCACTTGTACCTTAAAGTTTTCTTTTTTATTGCACATATTTTTGTTTCTTGTTTTTGAGTTCACAACAACCCTTTTCTTTTTTCACAGCCAAAAAAAAATATTACTCTAATAACAATTCAGAAATTCCATAAAGAAAACAAAAACAATTTTTTCGTAATTGCGAAAGCAAAACGTTAAATTAGTAGTATTTTATCTAATAAAATTATATGAAGCGCGTTCTACTGTTTTTTTCTTCTTTATTTTTAGATTCACGCTGACTTTCTTTTTTATTTGATGCCAAAACTTTACATTGTTTTCTTTGTAGCTTTCAAAAGTATTAGACCATAAAAATACACTCACAAGTAACAAAAAATTTATATTCTTCTTTTGGGGTAAAATGAAAAATTTAATTAATTGAAAAAAAACGGCAGCAAAAATGAAAATGAAAACAAAAATGTAGAGTTGAAAGTTAAAAAACGCAAATCTTTGCGTTGACTCATTTTATATGGGGAAAAAATACAAAATAGAAAAACAAAGTACCCTACAATTTTGTTGGCGTATAGCGTTGCGTTTTATAGCATAAGGGACTTATAAACTCTGCAAATAAACAAATCCGTTAAGAAGGGCCTGTTAAAGCAATGAAAATCCTGGACAAAATCCGTAATATAGCTTTAACGATTCTGTAATATCCTTGGTACAGCTGTACTAACTTTGGATTTTGTAAGTAAATTTTGATATAATTAACGAACTGGACCACCTGGAGGTCAGCAACAAGTAAATATTGCAGAAAATATAGTAAAGCGTTTCATCAAAGATAGTACAATACGGACCGAACAGCTGTGGGTAATATGTGCAAATAACTTATGGTCAATGGACTGGCGTATGTGTGAATATTACCATAAAATAAGACTTGTGTTCCAGAAGTCTTCAGTCGCCCATATTTGGGTTTCACAATGCTGACAACAACGATACGTCTTTGGTAAGTTATGTTCCAAAAAAAAAAAATTATAATAAATGTGTGTTTTCAACATTACACTGTGATATGAGCACTCGAGGAACTCAAAAGAAATACAAAAATGACATAGACTTGATGGATCAAATGCTAGCATTCCTGCAAAAGTACAAATTTTTCTTTAAAATTTTAAACGTAGTTGCCCTAGCAACGCACATTATACAAGCTTTCATACATCCGATAAAATGGAAGAACGGCAAGAAAACTTACATTCGATTTCCAAGCAGCAGAAAAATTAGGACATCGCGTTAATAACAAAAATTTTATGGCGCAAACGATTACAAAAAAATGCATTAAACACATGACGGGCGGATCATTAGCTATGAAGGCAAATATTGCCTCAACGCCTACTTCATAAGGTCTTACTGCCGTAAAAGTTTGCTGTAAGCTGTGTGTAATCAGTGATAAAAATATCGTAAAGTACGCCGGATGTGCTCAAAATGCAGTGATCCTGTATGTGCCAAACATAAAATCGTGCAACATATATGCAAAAATTGTGAATAAGCTTACGTTAAAGATTTTATTACTTTCTAGTTTTCATAGTTTTGTTTTGTGCTTTTTGAGTATGCGCCTTTATATATTTTTTTAAATCAATCATAATAAAAGGCTTGTGATGCAAAGCATGTAAATACTTTTATTATCAATGTAAAAGACCATATTTTCAACGTAAACTACATATTAATACAGCTGTACCAAGGATGTAATTGGAAGGGTTGTAAGGAAGGATGTTAAAGAAGCGTAAAATGTTTAACGAAATAAATTGCGGAAATTAGCTGCAGCTACGAGTACAGCGCAAACTTCAGTTTTTAAATTCAGTACAATTTCGGAATGAAAAAGTATTTGGATAGATAAATGTCATGTTGGAAAACGATCGATTAAAAATGCAACGTTAAAGTTGCTCTTATTTTACGCGTTGACATCGAGATCTTTAAGACTCAAATTCACAGTCCTTAGTTAACTATTATTAGTTAAACTACCGTGATTAGTTAACTAAAGATTGTAACTATAGGCCTAAGAGTTCCTTGTCCTGCTTATAATTAATAACCGCCAGACATCATGAATAAAAAACTACTGTAACGGGTTTCACAAGGTAAATCTATCTCGAATAAAGCAAAGACAGCGATATTGGCTTTTATGAATATAGCCAATATTATTGGTATGTGAATTGGGTACACAGAAAAATTTAAGAGAGAAAACACTATGAATGTAAAATAATTGAACGTTCTACTATTTTCTACCGCGGACGCACCGAGCCATATTCTGGAATTAAATATTAAACACTTACATAAACTAAAGTACGCCTAGTGGTCGAAATTCGACCGCAAGTTTAAACGTATACGTATTTTATTTGCATTCATTTAAGAAGAATCAACTACATATTTATCATTCTCTTCCCATGGAAAAAACGTTAAACACAAAATAAAATTAACTAATTAATTTTGTTAAGTTTTTGCTTGAAGCTAACACATCCATACGTAATGAACACATGCATTAATTCTGATCTCTATTTCTTTTTCAACTTCACTCATTTGAAAAGAAAAAATCGTATTAATCATATTTATATGTTTTTACTTAAACGAATACTTTCATAAGTGAATGTAAATGTGTATTATTAGCTTTTGTAGTGGCGTAAAATTAAGTACTGTTTTATTTCTTTAATACTAAACCGATTTAAATAGTATTAAGTCGGGTCACTAAAGCTCAACAATGTTTACTATTTGTTAAAAAAATGAGTAAATCGGCTGGAAAAAAAAGAGCAAAAGGGATCTAAAAATTTATCTTTGTTTATTTAGATAATAGGTACACACTTTAATTTCCATAAATGCATACGATTAAATGGAATAAGAAAAAACATTATAAATAAATAACTTGTAACTTCTTGGCGCTCTTTGCAAAATACATATTGAAAAAGCTCTGCCTCTTTTCTATGCAAAAGCAAATTGGACAAACACTTATGTACATTGCATGTGCAATAAGTGCGCATGCCTAAGTACAAACTTTAAACGCTTACAGATCCCAAAATATTAAACCGACTTAAATAAAATCAAGTTCATGCACAACTATGTAAAAAAAACTGTAAAATTATATAAATCTGTCAAAAATCGATTTAGTATTACGGGCGTAAAAGGGATCTTAAAAAAACGAGTTTGCCTATAGATTGTTGGAGTAGTTGAGCAACTAAAATACGAAACATGCTACCATTTAGCAAAACAAAGTGTTCGGGTAAGGATCAATTGCTTACTCTTGCAGCTAAAATATACAAATTATGGTTTGTAATGTTACCTTGGCCAAATTATAACTTAAGCAAAATTTATATGCTTCCGATTAAGAGAAAAAATGCTAAAATCGATTTGTGAAAAGGGATCTCTGTTACATAATCTTGTTTTGAGGTCATTTCGAAATCTTAGCTTGCGCGGCTCTGAAATAAATTTAAGAATCGCTCATTGAATCAAAAATGTTTTGTATTTGATTTTTGCAATGACTCACTGAATTCCCCTCGTAGATAAATAATATAATTTTAATACCAAACTAGTCTTTTTGGTAGCAGATAGCAGATTTAATAAATTGCTCAGGTGAAAAAATGTCCGTAAAGCGTTAACATTTTTTAGCCTTTAAAATGTTTGCTAATTATTTTTATTTCGTAGCTGTCGTATCTTTTTTTTTCTTTTGCATAACTGACTATAAAAATTAATTAATTTATTTGCCATTTCATTTTTTCATTGATGTCAGTTAATCCCAATGAGTGGAAAAAAGAAAATGATTTTTTCTTGATTTTTATTTTATTTGCTTTTTTTATGCTCCGCATCTTACATCCATTTAAATACTTTTGCTTTCTATAAAGAATTTTATTAGCTTCCGCTTTTGATTTTGCAGCCAATGCAGTGCTGTTGCCGCTGTTTATTTTTATTTTATTCTAAAATTTTATTTTTGTTGCTTTGATTCTTCTATTAATTTAAGTAGAGTCATAAAATCAAACTTTACTATAAGCAAAGTTCTAAAAAAAAATAAAAGCCAAGAGGAAGAGTTTAAAAATAAACGCTTTAGAATATCGTCGTTTTTATTTACATTATTTCTGTAATTTGGATTTTTACTATTTCTGGTAGATTAGATGGAAGTAACTTAAAATAAAAAGTATTTCGGAATACCATTTTCATAAAGTTTTGTCTGTCTAACTTTATGAAAAAGGTATTTACTTTTTATTTACTTTTTCTTTAAAAGAACATGGAGTGCGAAATTTTCAGTATTTCTTTGAAACATTTTTATGATCTGTAATAAATATAATTGATCGAAAAGGAAAATAATATAGAAAATGTTTAGATAAAGACGCCAGTGTTCATGTATACACGATGCTTAAAAATCGATCGAACATCTTCAGCTGCGGCTACTGATTCGAAGCTCAAAATCCTACGAAATATAAGGTTGATGTAGAAATATGAGCAGAACTTGAACTGAATACACACTTCTCCTATTGTTAGAGTAGCTTTGCTTTGACTATTTGAGTGCTAATATTCCATTGTACTGTTGTTGTACTTTATAATCCATTCATGCTTTTTTCCTTAATTTTTTTCTGGTCTTCTAAAATACATCGCCTTTATTGCTGAGTGTTTATCACTGTTTAACTTTAGTTTTATTTTGTTCGAAGCATTTAATTCTTCGTTATTTACTTTATATTATTTTATATCAATTTCTCTTATGAATGTTGTTATATGACTTGCTATTTTAAGTGTATGATTTGCTTGAGTTGATTTTCAAACAAGGATCAAAATATAAGGAATTAGAAGACACTTTTATGCTGATGTTTAGGTTTCTAGTAAAAAACTTTTTGTTTATTTTTGCTTTGTACAATTTTTGATACTATCAATTATATTAATTTAGTAAATAATTTCATATCTACTAACTAAATATCGCTTCCATAACAGACTTTGAATAGCATTTGTTATTGTCAATTTTATTAGTGTAGATTTATGTGTTTTTTACAGATCACGCGTGGCTCATGTCAAATTGCTTTGTTAGTTTTGTTCATAATGGAAAGACTCACACCACAGCAGCATCTCAAAATTGTTCAGCTGCATTACGAAAATCCGTCTTCTATGAGATATTTTTTTCATGCGATTTGAAGAACTTACGGTGCGCATAATCGACCTACTGAAAATACTTTTGCCAACACCATTCGCAGTTTAAAGCAGTGGATAATACTCGATTGGTTAAACCACATCCAGTACGCAGTGAAGTGAATATAGAAGATTTAGTTGAGAGTGTACGCGAAGACCGTGACGAATTGATTCGACGTCATTTTCAACAGCTTGGCTTGTCATATTAGAAAACTTTGCATATTTTATGTAAGGACATGGTCTCGGTGAGCTATGTGTTCAACAAGATGGCACTACGAGCCATACAGTGGGTCAAACAATTACGTTGTTGTGTATTTTGGTGGGCACTTAATTTCAAGTTTAACTACGGTATCACATCTTTGGACTATTTTCTCTGGGGATATGTAAAGCCTGGGGTCTTCAGCAATTAGTTAGCTACGGTTGAGGCTTTGGAAGTCAACATTACTATTCGTGAGATACCAGTCCATATGCTCGAACGAGTTGCCCAAAATTGGACACTTCGAATGGACCACCTTAGACGCAGTTATTAGTTTTACTGCACTACAGCGCACAGTGGCCAATTTGGCTTCGCTAGCGGCATTTTATTCATAGCTTCCAAAGTAAAGAAGATATCTTCAAAAATTTTTTTTTCTCAATTCAGAAAAAAATGAAACAATTTTTGGAAAAAAAATTAAAATTTTTTTTTTTTATTTTTAATTATATTATATTTTTTTTTTAATTTTAAATTTTTAATTTTTTATTTTTTTTTTTAATTTTTTATTTTGTTTTTAATTCAATAAGTATTTTCCACCATATATTCATATATAAAATAAAAAAAAATTGTCAACTCAAAGAGAAACCATATTATAAAAGAAATATTAATCAGATTCTTCAGTTGAAGGCTCGCAGGTACTCGCAGTAAATTTTGGACATTTTGGACACACAATGGTTTACACATATAGGAAAATTTACAATTACACTGAATGCAGGTGAATTTTGTAAGTTCTACTCCACGAAAGACAGGTGTACGTTACAATGGGCGAGTTGCTAATACACTTAAACACGATTACGTTTTATAAATAACATAAGTATACACAGATCACAACCACAGTTTTTTTTATATAATACATACCTTAGCGTTAGTATACAACAAAACTTTTAAAATGAAAATAATAAAATTTGCAAGTTTAACGATGATCAAAAAGGCTGAAATATTTTGCACAACACTTGCAGAAACATATGCTGACTTTGACAGCTCACAGCTGTTCATCAGCTGTAAGCTGAGCTTTTAAAAATCGATACAAATCTAGTGAATGTATTTGTTATCGATTGTTAAAAAAAATTAACGGTTTTTCAAATTTGAAAATTTGCATTAAATGCCGCTAGCGAAGCCAAATTGCAGCGGCTACTTTTGACTACTCAGTGCTACTCCATACTTTTTCATTTGACTAAAAGATACTACTCAATATTTGGTTGGTTAATTTACGTGACTGCCCCCCACACGTAGGCATTCAAGAAGGTTCTAGATGATTCCTTTTTTAAAGGACCGCTACACTCGTCGGTGTCAACCTAACTAGAACCGTATCCAACCCGCCGCATCGACATATCTGCTAAACTCACTCAGCCCTATCTCTGATAAATTTGAAAGTTCCTCTAGTATATGACTGCCTTAAAGGTTGTATCTCAAAAGATGCAGAGCTGGACATTCGCAAAGAAAGTGGAAGATTATCTCTTCTTTGCTTTCTTCTCGACAACTACGGCAGAACTCATTATAGGACAGGTGTATCAGGCAGTCTTAACATTTCCGTGCGACAGGGTTGAAGTTGCATACCTAAATTACAACGCTCTCAAATTTCCATTGGTGATACCATGATGGCATAACGAACGATACTATTCAATACTTTTAACGTTTTTTCTTATTTCAAAATAATAATATTTAATATTATTTTCTTATTATACGTACGCAGTACTACGAACTCCATAATAATTTATGGATTAGCAAATTCAATAATCCATTAAAAATATCTAACGAAACGGCCAGGCTTATTAATTGTTGCAAATGATTTAAAGGCGCTTAACTTTCATCAAATTGAGTTGCATTAATATAAAACATTTGCAAGTAAAATTTTCGTATTTACATATGGAAATGCATCACTGAAAGTATTGAGTATTTAGTTTTGGGTATTGAGTAACGTTAAATATATACGGTATTGAGTATTCAGTACTCATATACTCAATAATATGTTATATTATAACTCAAACCTCAAGATGAATCACCCGATATAAGCAATTTTTTTATTACCAAGTATAATCTTTGAAGTGTAACTTTTGCTGATTATTAATTTTCGCTTAAGACATTTGAAGTACCCAGTGTGACAAGTTGCAGTAGCAAAGAATTTTAATGAGATGGAATAGCCCTTCAAAAAGTAGTCTGATGATTATAACGCTCCATTATTACTTTAATTTATGGCCTTTTCTTTTCTAAAATAAAGTGCGAAAATTTTTTGCCTTTTTTATTGAATATTTGTAGAGTAATGAATTTTTTAAATAGTGAGTGTATTAGAAATAACAAAGAAAGCAAAACATTGAATGCAATTTTTTGAAAAAAAAGTAAAACAAATGTTAATTTTATTTTGGAAAGAAAACAGCATTAATAAAAATCAAGAATTGATCGATTAATTAACCGAGTTTTTAATTTAATTGGTTAATAAGCGGTTGATATTATGTATTTGGCGTTTCTTAGTAAAAATACAGTAATGTAAACAACATAACAATTCTTGAACTAAAACGAAAAAATAGACTGTTGAGATCATTTCATTAGTTATTTCATTTGATTAAGGAGATCTTATAAAATTATCTTAAAAAAAATAATTTGTTTAGATTTATATGATTTTAGTTTTTATAAAAATTGAATGGGAAAAACTATTTTACTTATTGTAGATGTTGGAGAATCTAAAATCAACCCACAATACAGAATATCTAATTTCTCAGTCCTTTTTGGTGAATTTCTCTGAACTTTTAATATACTGTTTTTTTCATTTTTAACTCTTCTAATTGTTCCGATTAATTTTGTTAAAAGATAGCTTGTGTTACATTTTGAAAAAAAAAAAGTTTATTTCCTTATTCCTTTGTTTCTGTTTGTGTACAATATTATAAGAATAAATTGCTAGAAGGAAATATGCCTGGTGGATTTATATAAAATAAACGTATTAAAAATTGTAATTTCCTTCTCACTAAATTTAAATCTTAAAATTTTAGTTAAATCGTTGACAACAGCATTATTGGATTTAATTAAATCAAAAATCAAAAAATTTATAATTCCCTCAAGCTCAATTAGAGTAGCAGAGTCTTTGCTAAGCTCTTTTATAGCCACGCCCAAAGTCTTTTAAAATGCAGCAAACACTTACTTAAAATGAAGATCACTGAACACCTTTTTTGTTTATATGAAAAATATTTTCTAAGCACATACAAATAATAAGCAGAAACAAATAATTAAAAATACAAAAAAATGTGTTATAATACTACATAAAAAAATTATTTGTAAAATCGCGTAATCGAGTGAAATTAATCGGCTTATTCATTAATCAAAAAAAGCCAATTTCAAATTTACCGATCAGCCAATCGGATAGTAATTAATCGGTTAACCAAATGAATACCCTAATAAATATTTAACATTTGCAAAAACTTAAATTTCGAATTTTTTATTTTATTATAATGTTAAATTTTCATTTAAAAATAATTGGGGTATTTAAATGATGGTCATAAAATTATATTTTTTTAAATAATAAAATAAAAAAATATGACGAGGAAGAACAAGCAGTATGTAATTTTTCTCATACTCTCTCAAATTTCTACTTTTTAGATATGCCAAAATAATAAACATACCTGAAAAAGTCTTATTATTTTATGACTTTTTTGTTTGAAGCACAACAACAATTTTTTTTTAATTATTAAGACATTATGACAATATGACTTAACAGGACACCGTTTGAATGCCCCAAATATTTTAATACACATAAATTTTAGAGCAAAAATGTATACTATTTTCAACATTCTTAAACTAAAAAAGCACATATTTTTCATATTTTCAGTATGTGCATACATTTATAAGTAACATACAGACATATATTTTTTGTTTGTTCTAAATATATTTCAGGGGGAAAAAATATTGAATTATTTTTCTAAAAAAGTAGTTAAGTTGTTTAAAATACATAAACTACACTTACACAAGTAGATACTTTTTGCAATAGAAGCTTAACATGTTTGGAATGGTAAAAAAAAGAAAAAAAACACAGAATTTGCATACATAAACACAAACAAATTTTATCATGTATAGACACATTTCAAATCTACACACACACACACAAATACATTCTTACACATTTGCATTAGTTTGCAAAAGAAAAACTGGAAAATTTATATGGAAAAGTAAAAAAAGTTAACACAATAGCTGGGTTACAAAACTTTTGCAGAGTTTTAGTGAAACAAAAGCACCTGAACTAGAACAATATTTATTGTCTAAGACACTCAGAGAAATGATCTTCTCAATATGGAACTCAAAGCATATTTTTAATTTCGAGCCAACATATGTTAGTTTAGAAATTTATAAAACTCGATTAATAATCAAAGTAACTATAAAATTATTAATGGTCTTAGTGGTGCTGGCAGAAGTAAAATATTTCCCTAAAACTTGCCATATTTTCTATAAATTTCTATTGAGGATGCTGTTGGCTGAAGTAGTTAGCACGTTGACTAAAAAGTCAAAAAAGTGGCTTTGAGCACAGTTTCAGACATGTCATAACATCTAGAATTTTTTGGATGTGCATTAGCGTGCTATTGTATTTGTTGTTGCCGGGCTTTTTACATCATGAAGGCATAGGACTGTTCACTGAACAGTATCAGCAGCACTTAATAATGGGGTTTGCTATTGTACATGATAGCGCCTTCCTTCGTCTGTGTTGTAGCAAAATCGTAGGCGAAGTAAAATAATAATTAAAAAATGGATATAAACTTTAATAAAAATTAATTAGCCTACTGGGCTAAAAAACCGCAGCAAAGCTGCTATAAAAAAATAATAAAACGTGCAAAAGAAGAGTTGTAACAGAATTAATTGAGCTTTCTCACTTTCATCCTTTCTGCACTATCACTTTCCCAAAGAAAGTAAAACATCGAAATGGGTGGTGCCTACCTGATTATCAACTGTCAAATAAAAAGGTTTCGTCTGATGACTCAAGGAGTCACTTTTTAGTCATTTGCTGTTTTATATTCACACTATTAGCCTTTATTGATCTTTTTGAAAAAATTTCTTATCAGTGTATTTCCTTTTGTTTATTAAACAAAAACACATCACTTTTATAAATACATAACTTCCAGCATTTTAATGTTAAGAAATATAAAAAAAGAACTCTAATACAAAACTGTGACAACTAACAATATTTTATGACACAACTATCATAATAACTTTATTTTTACAAGTTATGAACACTTTTTTATTGCAAAAAAAAAATACAAAACATGTTGACACTTAAATGTGTTTTTTTAATAGGATGGAGAAATGATTTCTTAGCTTTAGGTGATGGCAGAAAATAGAATTTCAATACTTCTTAGCCAGCCGTGTAAAAAAATAGAAAATATACCCGCAATCGAATTGAAACACTGTCAGCTTTAAACAATATAAAATTTATATTTTTCTTTTACAATTTAAATTTAAATTTAAAGATGTAGGATATTAATCCGTTTCCAACTTAAATTTTTACTTAAAAGAATTTATATATACATATTTTTAATTCAAAATAATCTAGAACATAAAAAATTATCATGTACGAGTATATAATCTTTAAAGCAAGCTCAAATTAACCTGAGAAAAATATGCATTAACAAACCGATATCGACTTTCTAATATGAGAAAGAATTATGGTTATCTAAAAATTAGTAGTTGGCATTTCAAAGGGTGTCTCAAAATTAATGCAAAATTTGAATTAAACAGAAAGCACAACAAACCCTTTTGAAATTTTTTGAAAAATTTAATAATTCTAAAATTTTTAGTTTTTTCTTATTATTTTTAGATTTTTCAATGTAATGAAAGTATGTTGTTCTGTATTAAAGGAATAAAAGGAATAAAGTTGACACCACTACAAATGCTAATAATACACACGTACATTCACTTAGGTAAGTGGGTCAATAAAAATATAAGGAAAGCAATGAGCGGGCTTAAATGAGTAATAAGATTTTTTCTCTTCTATGAGTGAAGTTGAAAAATAAAAAGAGATCAGAATTGAAAGAGATGAGAATTAAATATGGCTGTACATGTTCACTACGTATGAATGTGATTGACGGCTTTTCCAGAGTCAAAGCTTACTTTGCAAAGTTTCCATTCAGCTGGGAGAAAGACACAGACACGAATATTTTCTTATTCTGTCTTTCTCTTAGCTGAATCAAACTTTGCAAAGTTAACTTTGACTGTGGAAAAGCTTTTGTCCGGTTTCTGAGATAAAATGCTCGTTATTTCATTGCAGACTAAATCTACTTGTATTGTATTGATAAGAAAAGCGGCTGGCTTTATGGTAATTCTATAAGTTTTGTAAAAAAATCGCCTGTTAAAGAGAGTTATAAAATGCAAACAGCCACAAGCGAAATTAACTTTACTTTTTTGCTATAAAAATTGTGAAAATAGCTAAATTTGGTCAGAAATTGGAAACCTGTACTTCGTTTGTTAAATTAAATAAAATAAAATAAAAAGGCCAATGAAAATAAAAAGTAATAATTCCATAATAATTATCACCGTATGAGGAATATTTAGTTAGTTGTATTTGAGTATCACTTATACGTAATATATCCATGGTTGTTTGGGTATAAAAGTTAAAGCATTTTACATTAGTATTTCGTAACACAATGCGTATTTGTTATATCTGTTCAATTTACAAGCCACTGTATCGGTTGTATTACTGTATTAGTGAGCAGTATTGTATCTTTTTTGTTAGTAATTTTCAATAAAAAATCTGATAGTTTCCTATCAATGTTGGGAAAAAGTGCTATTGACAGAGACTTTCTCAGAGAGTATAAAGCATTGCAAAAAGAAAAAACAAATACCGCTTTAACAATGAGATGTTTATGGATGTGTGTATGTATGTATATCTGCACATATACTCATATTAATACATACAGATGTGAGTTCAGAAGTAAGAATTAAAACGTGTATTTCAATACAAAAGTGATGATGAAATGGTAGCTTGTGATTTGGGAAATATGAATGCAACCTCAATTTGCTTAGCATCTGTTGCATACTTTTCTTTTAAGTTTGGTTAATAGTGTAATTTTAAATAATCGTTATTTCCAAAATTAAATGAGTTAATCGGTTTCTTCTTAAATCACAAATAGAAATAAGTGTCTAAATCTAAAAAAGAAGACATACAATAAAGTAGTCGATGTAAAAATCATACAGCTTTCCAGAAAAAGTTTAAAGGCCTCTTTAGCCGATCGTAGAAATCGTAAATGGATCATAAATGTAAATGTTTGTCTACTTATAAAATACTTAAAATCGTGTCATGTGTTTTTGACACAAAAAAGTTCACTTATACATATGGAGCATGGAAAGAGTGATGGGAGTTCAATATGTCCAAAAAATTCTAATTGTGTGGAAAAAGTACGGAAACATAATTTAAGTAGTACAAAAACATTATTTCATATTTATTCGATTAAATCTTAGCTTTATTTTTATCATTGTTGTTGGTATTATTACAGCCGTATCCGTAAAAAAATAATTTAGATTTGAAATGTATTTTATAGAGAATTTTTATGAAAAATAAATCTTAAAATATATTTGAAATACAAATTGTTTTTATGAATACGGCACATATTATCTAAAAAACATTTTTTTGTACCCTTGTTTGTATGTACGTACATATGTACGCGCATACATATATCTGTATATGTATATGTTTAATATTGAGACAGAAATTCTGCAATGAAAGTGTATTCAATTGGCAGTCTCTTTTCAATTTTATAAATAAAAATATATAGATTAAGATAACGAAATTTATTCAATATACAATAACAACTAATATGGTTTTAATATTAAAATAAAAAAGTACCAAAAAAAGGGCTACTGTGACACACTCATATTCAACATGCATTCCATCACTGTCTACAATTTTCACGTAAAATCGTAATGAAATTCTATTTTCTACAGGTTGCTACGTTATGGCCAAGTGACATTTTGGTCAAGTAAGCATTTTCATTGACTTTTCATGTAACAGATACGACCAGCTGACACAACTACATTTACGATACTATATTTACGGTCGGCTAGGGAGGCCTTAACTATTAAATTTGTAATACTTTTAAATGCAAAGACTTTGGAAACGCCAAGACTTTTACTTTCAAAAATATATTCACGAATAATTTCTTCTTTTAAATAAAACATACTTAAAGAACATGTTTTAAGGTTTCCTGATAATTTGTCATGAATAATTTCCGTTTTAGTGCAGGAATATAGACCTGAAACCTGAACCAATGAAGAGGTTTTAAAATATCTTTAAAAAATCGAAGTTATTTTTGCGATTTTAAATTATTTTTAAATTGAGAATACATGGCATACATCCTGATTTTTTTTTTACTTCAATAAAGCTTGACAAGGGCAAAACCAAAACAAATCAATAACTGAAGTTAAAATCACTTTATATTCAATTTGAAACCATTTTGTTGTACTTAAAAACTATAACAATATCGGGACTATATTATATTTATTTTTATAAAATTCCCACTATTGTTGTTGTTTTCAATGTTATAAGCTTGTGTACAAGAATATAAAATTAAAACAATTACAATATTCGATAAGAGGCAACATGTCCACAACCACTCCAATAGCTGTCAATGTACGAACATTCGACATATCGTCAGCTTATTATTAGTTTGTCGCTAATATCAAAAAGTCGGAATGAAGAATATCTGTAAAGAAGGTGAACATGAAGTTGTCACAAAATATAAACAATATATTTGTTTTCATATTTTCTACACAATTTTCGTCATATGTACTGAATAAAAAAGTTAATTTTTGTAAATTTTCATGAAATTTCATAACTGGTGCTATTTATGAAAATTTTCAAATTTAAGTATTTTAAATTTTTAATCACTCTTTTTTTCAAAATTCATATTTTGTAAAGTTTTTCAAAAATATTAAAAGTTTAATTAAAAATAAATTGAAATAGAATATTTGGGTACAGTTGGTTCCTGTGCGCATTTTACTGTTGCTAATGCAGGTCATTAGGAAACTTTACCTCTCAGTTATTGAATATTATTCTTCTACTGAAAGTGACAAATCTTTTTCTGTGCCTCATAAGCAATTTTTTCACAATTAGCATTTTTTGCAGTATACGTATAATAGCAGCTAAATATTGGTAACTTGTTATGTTGATCTCCTTCAAATATCTCTTCTTAGGTAAATAAAAAGCAACTGAAAATTTGACTATTTCTAGTAAATCTGCTCTCCTGGCCACATTTTTGAGTGGGCGTGTAATAATTACAAGCCAGATTAATTGTATTAAAAATGTCTAATAAAATTTATTAATTTTTAAAAACTTTTGTTTATTGAGGTTTTTTTAGCTAGTCTATATACATGCATTTCATTGGTGCTAATGCCAAATCATCAGTAGACTTTAAACCATATTTTTGAAATGTTTAAACCTCTTATCTTATACAAAAACTTTTATTTATACTTTTGTAATTTTTGAAATTCTCATTGGTTGTTTTCAAGTTTTTGTATAAGCTTTGAAACTTTTCAAAAATATGGTTTAAGGTCTACTGATGATTTAGCATTAGTACCAATGAAATATATGTATATAGACTAGCTAAAAAAACCCTCAACAAACAAAAGTTTTTGAAAATCTTTGACAGAGGATATCGAGGCAATCTCGATTAATTAATTTTAAAAAAATACTTAAAATTAAAAAAAAAATGATGGGCGTTTTTTTCGTCCAATCCTGGATATAGTGTGTATGCTTTATCGACTTAAAATTTCTTCTGCAGTCTTTTTTATGTCTAATATTTTGGAAATAATGAAAAAGAAAAATTTTGGTTTTGAAAAACTTTTGAGAAAAACGTTGAACAATCAGATTCTATTTTTGTCAAAATTTTTACTCGCATTTAAAACACTTGACTTTTAACTAAGATTAATTAATAAATTTTTTCTAATTGGAGCCATTTTGTAGTATAAATAAAACTTTTTGATATATTTTTTTGTTTTGTCATATCCAAAGAGTATAAATTTGAGAGAAGTGTGAGAGAATTTACATAGTGCTTGTACTTCCTCGTCGAATGTTTTGTGAAATATTTGATCAAATGTTTTGTATCAGAAAAAATTAATTTGAGTGTGATCACAGCGAAAAGTATTTTCTCATGTTTGCAGTTAACGTTATTTGAAAACAGCTTGACAAATAAGCAGTGACAAAAAAAATATTAGTAGTGTGACCAGAAAACAAATTGTATACTAAGTTAAAAACATTTTGGTTAAACATAATCAAACATGTTGTTGTTATCCAGTACAATTCCTTCTGTTAATTTTGATTTTTTGATTCAAGTTTTTATTTTATATTGTCCTGATGTTTCGTGAATTGAATGTTCACTTTTTCAAGGAATTTTGTCGTTTTTATTAAAAGAGAAAAACATCAACAAAATTGCAATAATATAATATTTACAATTAATTGAGATAGACAAGATCCCTTGAAAAGTCAACATACAATTCGCGAAAGGTCGGGATAATATGAAATAAAAACTTTTATTTTTATTTACATAAAACGCGGTAGGCCAATAGCTGAATCAAAAAATCAAAATTAACAAATAATCGAACATATTTAAATGAATTGTTTCCCCAATGTGACCGTACCTTAAGAGTAGAACAAACAAATAAATAAAGTGCATTTACAATAAAGAATTAAATTTAATAATTTATAATGTAATAAAACAGATTTGCCTAATTTTTTATTTTTCATTATTTGATATTCAAAACATTTAAGTATCGCTAAATTTTTATTATTTCCCTTCATTTTATTTTGCTTTTGTCTTAAGAACTTTTTTATGGAAATGGATCAAAGCAATAATTAAATTTATTTTATATATTTTCAAATTTAGTTTTCACATTTTCGTCGTTTTAACAAAATTTCCTGCGATCGCCAAGCAGTGGTGTGCACAGCAAATCAATATTTATTAAACCTTAAAATAGTTAATCTAAGGCAAAATTAATGCTCGATAGCTCAGAAAACATAAACAGATCCCCTAATCAAGAGCTCGATTCAAAAAGGACGTGTTAAAAATATTTATATTTAACGCAATCATTTTTATTTTGGGAAAATGTTCCGAACGCCAAAACAATAATGAGCTGACGATATGTATGTAGTTCACATATGTATGTGCACTTGTTATGATAACTACACATATATATATGTATATTTTAGGTTATCGTTGTTTGAGTGTATGTTAGTTAAATCCGTATAAATGTCAGTTTTAAGAGCCATTATAACTTTTGGTTTAAGTACTAAACCATTAACATAACTACAATGATGATGATGATGAACATAATCATCATAATCTTCATACTTACTTTTTGTAGTACAATAGTTTGGGTCTCTGTTTTAAAAGGAGTCGTTCATACTGCCAACAACTAAACCAAAGAGCCAGTAGACTCTTGTGTTTGAAGTTTTAGCAAAAGAGTTAAGTGTTGGTAAGTTTTTAGCAATCAAGTTAATTATTTTAAGTGGACCTACTGCAGACCTTTATTTATAAGTACAAAATATGTATGCATGTTTCATTTGCTTACATACCCACACATACATTTATTAATGTTCCATTATGATAGCTCTTATGGTATGTGTAAAGGTCTATTGCTTGGCTCGTGTATAAAGTGTACTTATATTTAAGTGTGTATACAGTACATATACAAACCCACAAATGGATTTTCAGTTTAAGTTGTAGTGGTATTAGCATTATAAGTTAATTATTTTTTTGTAGTGGTACTTAATTTAATTACAATATTCACTGTTGTAATGTTAATAATAAATAACTTTATGTATGGATTATTACGCAGTCACTAATGCAAAGTGCATTATTATTCTTTTTACATTATAAATATCCAATCATATGGAAGCAAGCTTCGTTATACTATTTTGTGCTTTTTAGAAAAATATAAAAGGTTCAGGACAGTTAAAAGTACTTTCTGCAAAGTGCATTATATAAAAGCTTTGCACAGAATGTTGGCAAATTGTGAAATGAAGTTCAGGCTTTTTGCAAGAAAAACACTTAAAGTAAAAATCATGTATGTAGTTTAAAGCCAAACATTTTTTGAAGTAGGGAAAGCAATTATTTCAATGCAACAGTTGCCCTATTTGGAAGTCACAATTAGCGAAGACGGAAAGGTGGAAAGGGATTTGAATAGCAGTATTGCCACAAATGTCAATCTATACTTCGCCTTACACAAAAATTGTATTGCGAAGTCTCAAAGGAAACAAAACAGCACGTATCATCCAGGTCGCATACATCTGAAGAGAGTGCAGTCATCGGAGATGAGATATTTATGCCGGGACGCAATACAAAACAGTACAAAACGAGCAAGCCTGTTGACAGACCCGTTAAGTAATAGCACCGAACGAACTGCAAAAGCTAAGATGGTTTGGTCACGTTGCCGGAATGCCAGAGTACCGCCTTCAGAGAAGAGTATTTGCAGGAAGGCCAATCGGTACAAGGACCAGAGGAAGAAAAAGAGTAACTTGACAAGACACAATCAAAAATATTTTGACTAAAAAAGAATAAAGACTAGAACAGCCAAAACAATGGCACAAGATAGACAAACATTAAGGAATCCTTGCAAAACCCTCTACATTGCAAGGTGGAAAGAGGTCCGATATAACTAAGTAAGTAAGTTGCTGGCGAGTGACATGAACATTTATTTCATTACAAAAAATCAAGAAGCAGCAAGGAATTCTAAAAAAGTTTTAAATAAGGAATTCTGATATTTGACGATATTTTATAATTTTTCTTTTATAATTTATAAGTTTATTGTTCGAGACATTTTTTTTCAAAGAACTCAAAATATTATGTTTGTTATGGGTTTTTTAGCTTGTTTTTAGAACTTATTAAAAAACCTCTCAACAAACAAAACTTTTTGATATTTTCTTTTATATTTTTTTCTATTGCTCTGTCTGAATTAGCTACCAAATCAGTCACATGATGATTGCGTTTATTCTCGATTGTAAGCAAATTTCGATGTTTTTTTAATACATAGTTTTTTCATGACAAGCTTTAGTGTCTCATTTTGTAAAATCAAGCATTAATGAACACTAAACATTTTCTAGGCGATTCGTTAGCAAATTGGATTTCAGAAGAGTGGATTTCTGGCCATCCTTTCTTAGATTGATGATATGGCCGCTATCGTCGAGTCAAATTCCACGATGCACTCATGCTTAGGGATTCAAATGATACATCGTTCATAAGCATAGATATTAACATTGATGTTTTGGTGGACGATACATCGGCGTCAAAAATAAAATTAAGCTTGTTTCATTACAAGGCTGATTAATAGATGATTATTTGTACATACATATTCTTTTATCACACTTCATATGAAAAAAAAAACAAAAAAAAATTTAGGTATAGAGTTTTTTGACAACTAAAAGAGGTGCTGTTGGGATTTGGGAAGTTTCATGTCCTTTTTCCCAAAACTTTAAAAGAACCTATAAAAAAATTATTAGATTCTAATTAAACCAAATAAAATTTTGATAAATAAATCTTGAATGTGATATATTACATATATATTTTGTTATGCTTAAGTACGTCTCATTTACAGCCACATATTTACCGATACATTAAAGTAATGAATCTAGAGTTCATACGTTTTAAAATGTTTCTGACTACATATTAAATCACTTAATAATGAAAAACTCAAGAGCTCGGAAATACATCGATGTATCGCTTTTATTAAAGATTTTTTTGAACATCGATGTATTTAAGAACGATGTTGCATCCTTAGTCATGCTTCAGCACATATTGAACTTTGTTTTTCAATTGTGGCGACCCAAAGAACATGATAGTTTTTACATTTAGGTTTTTGACGTATTCGTAGACAATTGGCATTGGCAACTATTACAATTAATTCTATTCCGTGGTTCTGTTAAAGTTACATTTCGTAAAATTCGTGATATTTTTGGACAACATAATCGTCCTTCTGAGACCGCTATTAAGAATTTGGTCGTTAAATTTTAGTCGACTGGCTCGATACAAAATGTGCCAACATCAACGCGTGTTCGACCATGTGGTTTAACTAAAAATAGCGCAGCCGTGAGCCACAGTGTTGAAGAAGATCAAAATTTTCAATTCCTCGACGTTCTCAACAATTGGGGTTATCCAAAATCACCACGTGGGAAATTTTGCGCAAGGATTTGGCTTCGAAATCTTACAAGGTTCATCTGGTGCAGGAATTGAAGTAGACCGATCATTCACATCGCCGTAGATTCAATTCATTCAGGAACAACCCGCTGGTTTCTCTGAAAATAATAATTTTTTCAGATGAACCCCATTTTCAATGGTCAGGTTACGACAATAAGCAAGATTGCCGCTTTTGGGCTTTTAAAATCCTAGAGCGATTACTGAAAACCCTTTGTATGCTCAACGTATCACTGTATGTTGCGCTTTTTGGTCTCGGCAGTTTTTTTCGAAGATGAGGATGGAAATGCGGTAACGGTCAAAGATATCATTTATCAATCATAACCGCCGAACTTTTCTCTTCGCATTACAAAAATATTTGAATCATCTTCATCTAAATTTTTGTTTGATTTTCTTTTAAAAAACAAAGTACTTGTTGGAAAACCCTGTATTATTTTTTATAGAAATTAGAAACGTTTAAAAATGTTTAAATGAGGTCATAAATTACATTTTTCAAAAATCTATAATATTGAAACTGCGTGTCTCTTTTTAAAATAGCTACACGTAAAGCGTGCCCCAAAATTAACGCAAAACAATGTGCTTTCATTTCATTAACAAGTATCTTAAAAAATAATAAAAAAAAAACTAAGAACGTTGTTTCCTATTCAATTGAAATTAATACGAAAGACCCTTTACGATGATTTGTAATTAAAATAATAACGTTCACTTGAAAGTTAAATTAACAAGTTCCTGTTTCAACGCTTATAAACAATCACTAAATAGCAAATTAATTTAAAATAATATTATATTTCAGTTCTTATCAGCGCACACCTAAACTCCACACTTTTTGTCGTTCTTACTGCAGTTGTAAATTGGTGGCGACAAATTATCTTTCGAAAATTGTAAACTCGTTTTCATAACTTTAATAAAAATTTTACTTTCTCACTTTATGGCAGTTTGGTATCGTCATGTTTACAGAGAACAAATAATAGCGGCGTCTACGAAGAAGTTAGCGTTATTATTAAACTGTAAATTATTTTAAATTAATTCAATTTACAAAAGTCACACCTTTTTATCTATTTTCTAATTGGCGTCTAGAGTTTCTTTATTTTTATTACACTATACATAGTTATGTAAACACAAAGTGAAATTCTCTAGCGTACTTTCGTAAAGACAAAACCAGGAATTTTAGTGTTGTAAAATTACCCTGGTAGCCCAAAACAATAATTATTCCTTAACAAATATACCATAGAGATAAGCATGTCTTTAAAAGAACTATTTGCTTAAGGTATCTTTAAAACTAAAAACACATTTTCAAAGCGTAAAATCTCTACACGTGGCGTTATCTTTTTGATTTTTATAAACACAACAAATCGTTTTATAGTCAACATGTACACAATTTGTTCTCTCATGTCGTTCAATGATATATTTTTGGTGAATTTTTTATCTTGGAGCAAATAAAAATACCCTTTTAAGTAACTGGCCTTTATTATACCTTGCGGCTTAATTGTTTGCTTGGTGTATTATTATGAATTTGTTTGTAGTATCTGTGTGATTGACTGGAGACAATATGAACGAAGCGATCTTTTAACTTTATTTGAAATAAACTGTATAACATGTTTCATACTTCAGACTTACTTCTACTAAAACACATGGATTCCTTAGCAATACCTCAGACTGTAACAAGACATTTTCTCCGTACTCAGTCAGCGACAATTTTGTGAAGAGGGTGCAGGATATAAAAAGATTTATAAAAACTTTAAAAATATACACAACATCGCTATTATTTTAATAATCCCTTAACATTTGCATAATTTATAATCATTTATGGTGAAAAATTGTTTAAATGTGTATGTTTTCCAATTTTTCGTATCTTAAATATATTATATATTTCCTTTAGGTATTTCTTTGTCATATTCTATAGAATCCTTTTTGCATGTCTCTCTGTACAATAATTTTCAATAGTAAATCCCGTTCAGTTGAATGTTGAGTTGAAAGTGCGAATGCTATTTCCACCCTTGTAGTGGCTGCGGGAGTTAACAACTCTTCGATGAAATATTTTTAAAGATGTTTTCTTGTTTTTCATCCAGGTGAGTATAAATAAGTAGCAGGGAGAGTGGGTGATTATACTTTGGAAGTTTGTCAATTTGAGCTTATTTGCGACTTTTATGGGAGCGAATATAAGTGTCGGGTACTTCATTGTATCTGTAAGAATGTAGTTCTTGTATTTTTTGCCTTCTTGTTGTTCTTCTTGTTGGTGACGATTCTTTGCTTAACACAATTTTGTTACCGCAATTTTTTTTTTTTAAATAATCGCACTTTTGCGGGTTTATTAAATATTTATGCGTACTTTATGGATTTTTAGGGATTTTTTAAACTTTGGCTTTCTTAATGCTTTTGTTTTCAATTTGTTTTGCATTTTAAATCTAAAGGAAAAAGATTATTCAGGAGCGGCGTTGTATTTTATAGAGTTTCTTTAAAAGGAAAAGTGCAAGAAAATTGTAGATGAAAATCTTCTTAAAAAATTTTTTATCATAATTCCTTAGAAATGCAATTATTTTTTTAACTTAAAAAGTAGCTTTAATACCTTGTTGAAGAAAATGTAATGTAATTAAATCTGCACTGAAAAAAACCGCTGTCATTTTAAATATGTTATTTTATTAAATGATTTGTAAGTTTTATAAGACAATATAATAGGATGTGATATGCGATAAAGTCTAACTGCCAGTCCCACGATGTCACAAGTATTCGTTCTTTCGTACACCTACATTTAATATTGTTTTTGTTTTAAATGTAATTGTATGAAAGAGCGAATATGTGTGACATCCTGGGACCGGCAGTAATCATTTTTTTCATAACTTTCTAATTTTAACAGCTGTCAGTGCGTCTCTGTCGTTCTATCACATAAGAGCGGCTTGTTTTCAAAGTTGTGAGGCTTAACCAAAAGATAATAATCAGATATTGTTTATCATAAAAACTTTGTTTTTTATTCACTTGTTTATTAATGCTTTATTTGGATTTGCGACTGACATTAACGAAACCATAAAGAAAATTGATTTAAACTTTCAATAATAAAATATTCATTATTTTTCACAATAATATTTTTCTTCTTGTCATGCCTACAAGTAAATTTAATAATTCTAATTTTTACCATAAAGTTTTTTAAAGGCTTTTTGAATCTTAAAAAATAAATTGAAAATTTAATACACAATATTCTATTGAATTTTTTTTTATTTTAAACCAAATATTTTTAGCAATTGAAGTTTCGCAAAAAGTAGAATTTTAGAATATTCAAGAAGAGCACTACAACAAACTTTGAATAATAACAAGTTTTTCCTTTACCACTTTGTGTGGAATGACCCTTTGGTGGGAAGAACTAGTAGCATAAAAACGCCCACAGGATTATTTACCTTTTGTCGAAATTCGCACAACTAAATTCCACACAGTGATTGATCTAACTGCTTTGACGAAAGTTCTTTTATCTGCTCATAAGATACTTGAAAGTCGTAGAAAAGTCTAGATCTTCACCAAAGTAAAGTTGGCAAGAGTGGCGTCTTTTGTGATTCTGCTAAGTTTTGTTGTTATTTTTTTGGTTTCTTATGTAGATATCGGTAATTGATTCCTTGCTATTTATCAGTCTATATGGCACTCCAATCAGATTGATAAACTAACTGAACAACCCATACCAATTTAGTTTCCTATCAATTGATAGTGCTGAAGCTTGCAATTTCTATATTTAATTCTCATACAGTTTACTAGAACGATCTTGCAGAGCTGCAAAAGAATCATTAATTTATTTTTAAACTAATTCGCGAATCATTCATGCACTGAATTAGCAAATTTTGAATTAATTCTTTTTACACTAAGAAATAAATTACATGAAATTTGAAACAATTCAAATAAATTTGATAAAAATGATTTGCAATTCTTATCCAACTCAAATGCATTTGTCAAAAGAATTGCTATTCGTTTCCAATTCAAATGAATTTGTTAAAGTGAATTGTAATTGATTTCAAATTAATTTTTAAATTGAATTAATTTTGAATAAAAGCAATTCATTACCAAATCATTTGAATTGAATTGATTGAAATTTGAATTAATTTTGTAATTAAATATTCGGTAAACATCACTGACCTTTTGTTATTCAATTAAGTTTTTATGTAAAAGACAGCAAGCATTACTCTGGTTTTGTCCAAGGATAAAACATTCTTATATTGGAATATTCCAAGATATACTGGAATTGTCAGGCAGCGCCCGAAAAAAAATTTAATTTTTACGTATCGGCAAAAATTCTAACAAAATAAGAAAATTTTGTTTCAATTTTTGTAATGAATATTTTCATTTTGGTAGGAGACATTTCCATTTTTCATTCCACATAGACTTGCTCTTGATGGTAATTGATTAAAACTTATTTTTGATTTCTTTCCTTTGAATTACAATTCACTGCTCTAATTCATTTGATGAATTCAAAATCAATTGAAACGAATTTTAAATGAATTACAATTCACTTGAACAAATTTATTTGAATTGGAAAGGAATTGCAATTCATTTTACGTATTCATTTAAATTGAAAACGAATTGCAACTCATTCTACAAATTCATTTGCATTGGAAACGAAGTGAAATTAATTTATGTCTAATTCCTTTAAATTGATAAAAATTTCAGTCAATTTTTTTTTGTGAAAAGAAGTAATTCAAAATTTAGCGAATTCGTAAAGAATTAAAATCAAAAAATCATTTACAGATCTGCAATCGTGTACGTTCTCGTAACTATTTGTAGAACTTTGCCGAATGTTCTATTTCCGTAATTTTAAATTTCTTGCGATTTTTTATCCAATTTTGTGCTGTTAAAACTGTGTACAGGAGTAATTCTATTATATTTAAAAACGTCTGTATTTTCTGGATCGTCAAGTTTGGAATCTGCATTTGAATTTTGTAAAAATTTCTCATACTCAATTTAATTATTATTTACGATTTAATTGAACATGTTTATTGCATTTTCAATACTCTTTAAATTCCATGCATATAAAGTGTGGCTTTTTATTAAAAAAATAAAAAAAAAATTACGACAAATAAAATCTCACACTTATCAACTGGAACATTTAACAACAAATAAAATGTGTTTATGCAAATTATTATGATAATTTGTTTATTTGCTGTGTAATGTATTAACTTTTTCTTTATGAGCTTCACATTTGTTGTTTGGGCACAGGCCAATAAAAATGCAAAAATTAAATAAAATAAATAAAATTGTTGCAAGACAGAAACTTTACAAATCGATAAAAATCAAGTTAAATGATGGGGAGCAACGGTCAGCAAAATAAAAAAATATATGTATATATGTATATAAAAATGTATTGCTACTTTGACAATTGCCCCAGCAATAAAGATTATTTGTTTTCGTCACATGGAAAGTGATAAAAATCTGATCATAAAATTGCTATAAAAACATGCAACAAATTTTGAAGTTCTGAAGCAAATATCACAGATACTAAATGTATTATATTAAATCGAAAAATGTTGAAAAGTATAATAAAAACGTCAATAAAACTGATTGTGGAGGCCATGGGACTAATGGCGAGGGGTTATATACACTTTCTAATAGTAATACTGGATGTGACATTTCAAATATTTAAATTAGCTGACAGACGATAGGATATTTAATTTAAAATGTAATTTCATGGAAAAGAGTAATATTTTTTTGTCAACTATTGATGTAGAAGTCGTTCAGAAAGTTGTTTAATTAAACTAGAAGACATCAAATATTTTATGGCACATTTTTATAGACGGTAGAAGGTTGAACAAATGCAAACTATTATCATTCCAAAATCTGCGACAGTTAGGAACATGTATATTTTAGACTGTACCAAATCCTGCTTACCCAACATCAATTACTTATTTCAGTGATGTTGTGTAAAAAAGATTCGAATAAGAAACTGTTAGAAGAGCACTACAAAGATCGGAGTATTTCGTTGAATCGTTGACATACTCAAGTTGCTACTTTTTTATTTAAAATTGCAAGTAATATACAAACATCATGCCTGTTTTTTTAAATACGAAAATTATTAAATTGCTCTAAATAAATAATTTAAAGTCTCTCCTTATACTTTCATCAAAATAATTTCACTTGCAAATATTTTTCCATCACTTTTATGAGGTATTAAATCTGTTTATCATGCATAATAATTTTATGCCTTGCAAATTTTATTTTAAAAAATTCTGAAATAAAAACAGCATATAAAAAAATATATTGTCGAAGCCATTTATATTGTTAATTCGTTTTTTCCATTTGCAGACCTCCATATCAAAATACACATATTTATGTATATTTAAAAAAAAATATTCATTTGAATTTGTATATGCAAATTCGGTAGATGTTTGTTGTCTTTGCAACATTCATGCATATGCTATAAAAACATTAATTTTCACTTAATTTGTTGTTTGAGATTCACCGTTTGTGCATCTTTTTATACGTTGTCATCATTATTTCCATAATAAACAAATAAAAGAAAGGTGGCGCAAAACTTAAAATTTTATTTGACAATTAAGATCGAAAGCTATAAATGTTAATTGTGTTAATGTTATTCCAAGAAAATTATTATCTATAATCATCATAAAGAAAATTGATCATTTAAGAAGGTAATTTTTTTAAGCACACCACAACAAATTGAACATTGTTGCACTTATGCAGTTGTGATACCATTTGTAAAGAATTGCATTTTCATTAAAGCCTGCCAGTCCACAAACTTCCGTGCTATGGATGCCATATTCGGCTGAAAAGGCGCGACATCCTTTTCCTCGGCACAAGAAACATAAAGCAACTGCAGAAGCAACTGTAAAAATAAACACCCTTATTCCAGTTGTCAACTTCGACGTCACGTCAATACAATAACACAAAATTGGGGCTTGTCTACTCGCTGTTTTTTAAATATCTTAAAAATAATATAACATACAAATAAACCAAGGCAAATTTATAACAGGTAGACTCACCTCAATTCGCTTTGAAAAATACCTGCTTTTTTTGTTAAATTCAACGTCAAACACTATATATAAATCAAACATAAACAAAATTTGACAAACAAAACACATCAAAATGCAAGGAGGTGTAAGGAGCAAAAAATAATCAACTGAGCTGCCAATATCACCTGTTATGAATTTGCATTGCAAATAAACAAACAAAATAATTCAAAACAAATGTTGACATGGAAAGATTGCAACTTATTCGTTGTGTAGAAAATTTAACTGAAGCTTTTTTAAGGAACATGGATATATACTTAATGAAAAACGGTAAAAATATGGTACTATTTACAATCATTTGTAAAAAATTATTGATTTGAGGAACCTCGTGCACAGGATGTAAGGAAACCACCATAGACGATGTAGCAGGCGCAGACGAGAAAAAAAATTAGTTTATTAAATTTTGTCGTTGCCTCTAGAGCAAACATAAAACGAATTTTTTCAAAAATTATTATAAACAAAAATAATATTAGAAACAAATTAGAAATTCCCACTAAATGCGGTATTTTGAGAGCAAAAGACTTTTTGAAAAAAATAACAGTGATTGTACAAACTTTAAGCAATCTAAAGAAATGGTTTTAAAGTTTAATAAAACAATGTACAAATAATAAAAAAAATACATATATGTGATGTTATTACACAATATTAATTGATATTATAAAGAAATTTTAGTAAATATTTAAAATTTCTTCTAAACGACAAATTAGATCTCCAAAAATGAATTTAATTTTATGTTTTATTATTATTTATAAAACGTTTAATATACATACATATTTTGTATGTAATGTTTTTTATGTTATGTTATGCTTTTTTTAGTTAGAAAAAGCATTTTTTTATAAAATATTTTTAATAAAAATGAAATCTAATTTTTCGTTTATTATTTTGACTTAGTTAAAGAAAAAGTTTTTTTATTAAAAATAAGTTTTTTTTTCTGGAATGGCAAGTTTAAAAAAATATATATGGTAACGCTGGTTGACAGCCGCAATAGAAGCGAATTCAGTCACCTGAATTCTCCATTTTACCTGTTGTGAACTCGCCTTGACAATTAGAATTAAAATATAACCAATTAGAATTAAAATATTCCGGCATGTTCTAGAAAAGTAGTGAAAGTCAAATATGAAAAGTAAACTTTTCATTTTTGATGTTCTGGAAAAGTAACGTATATTTGTATTGAAGATTGAAATTCAAATGTAAAAAGAAGAATGCAAAACATAAAAAACTGTAGTGATTTCAATTAAATTCCACTGCAAAGTGGAATGTAGAATATACCGGATTATCTTATTTTATTCTAAAAGAAAGTTATTTTCTGATAATGACATCTCCTTCGAAATTCAAACATACAGGCTTGTTTTGAAATCACAGTGATTTCAAACCACATGATTTCTAAAAACTAATTCTTATTATTGCTGTTTTTATTACTGTTTTTTACGTTATTGGTGCTCACAATGGAATATTTTATTCGAGCTTCGAATGTCATGAACCGTACGATTTACAATACAGTAAAAGAACTGTTTTTAATTTTTAGAAGTCACGTTATTTGAGATCTCGTGATTTACAGAGCAGGCCTGATAATTTTGTTTTTAATTCAATTCTCTTGTTCCTTGTTCTATTAATTTAATTTTTATTATTTTTAAATGCAAATTCTAACGATTTACTTAATAAAAAATATGTATTGAGGGTGTGTTGCTGAAGTAGCCAGCACGTTGACTGCAAAGCCAATGCTGACCAAAAACGTCGGTTCGAGTCCAGTTTTGGACAAGTAACATCCCGCAGTTTTCAGATGTCCATTAGTATTGTATGTCCATTGTCCAGAAATCCATTGTATTTGTTGTTGTTCGAATGTTTACCCGAAAAAGGCACAGCAATAATCACTTAATAATACCGGCAGAAATCGATACTGGTGCACAACATCTTAGCGCATTCCTTCGTCATTGTTATAGCAAAATTGTCAGCGAAGTAAAATAATTAACAAAAAATGACTGTACAGCTTATCCAAAATTAATGCGCCTACTTGGCAAAAAAGCCGCAACAAAGCTGCTATAAAAAAATAACAAAACGTGCAATAGCAGAGTCGTTTCTACACTATCATTTTTCTAAATCAACATGATTGGTAGCGGTCAATTGCCTGGGTTTTTGCTTCTCTTTTTATAAATAATTATTATTTTCAAAAGACACATTATTATTGCTTTTTAAAAACGAATTTTGCTTGGGTTTTAGAGCACTTTTTTATTTTTCTACTGCATATTTAATGCTCATAAAACACTTTTTTATAGGTTGCTTCCAGTTCCACTGGTATTGATTTTGCTCCTTCACATGCTTAGAGTTGATTTTAAATCTTACAATAAATAAGATAGATTTTCGCTGCTCTCCCTAATAATCCGTATTTTTAATTTTGTTTCGTTGTTATCGCCCGTATCCTGAGTTAACAATATTTTATCTTTTAATATTTTCTGTTATTATTTTACATGTCATATTAATTTATGTAAATTTTTTTATTATAAACTCTGCATTTGAGTTAAATGATATTTATATTAAATATTCTGCAGTGATATGCTCAAATTTTACTGAATAAATTTGAATTTTGGATTTTTTAAATCATCAGGCATATTGCAGTAAGTGAGAAGGGAAAAGTTTCTTCGGAACCAAACCCATTTTATGTTTCAAACTAAATTTAGCAAAAAATGTTTGCCTTAAAAATTATAAGTTAAGCATACTGTTCAATCAACTGCACAAATGTAAGATTTAATTGAACCAAATTGTATTTATATTTGAATAATTGCGGGGCAATTATGTAAAATTTCCCTTTTTAGTTGGAGACTGAGTATTGCAGGATGCAAAAGGCCAACCTTCAAGGGAATTAGAAGTTTCAACCACTCAAGGAATGGTTGGAATTGTGAGGGGGTTAAGGGATAAAGACGAAAGAAATAATTAGTTCTTCGTACTTTATCTAACTGGTAATTGGGTACTTACCAGTTGAAGGGGGGTTTATTTTCTTTAGGAATTGATCCAGTAAATTATAGTGAGTTAATACCAAAGGGTTCCTTTATTGGTAGATAATTACAATATAATTTTAGGTAAGAAATGGTAAGTATTAAAGGTAAGATGTACTGCGATTCCGACGTGACGTGGTTGCGAGTTCAAAGGTAAGTGCCTAAAATTGTTCTCACGAAATGCAGATCTTGAGAGAAAAAATTCGGTAACAAACCCGAAGTCAACCGGTGTGACCGGTTGATATCTGCATTACGGTGAGGGCAATTTTACACTACATTTTAATAATTACAGTGAGTTCACGGAATAGACAATTCAAGTTAGGTTAAGTAGGTATAATTCACAATAAGTATAAGTATGGTAAGTAGGTAAATTCAATGTAAATAATTATAAAAATGAAATGAATACTATATAAAACAATACTTATTTTGTCCAAATTAGTTTGGACAATATTATATATGCCATGAGTTATTGCACTGAATTATATTTTAAGTAAGGTACTTTTCTAATTTATGGAGCTTTTGTTATGGAGCTTCGCCGCAATTTGTCAGACCACTTTGCACTTAACTTTTTGCTTTTTTTCGGGTCTCTCGCTCAACAGCCTTCATCGAGTCAACATCGACATCTACCGAACATCCTACGGCTCCTTCACCATTTCATCACTAATTTTAATTGACAAACTTGATATTTTTGTTAATAAATATTCATATACATATGTACAAATGTAAATAATATATTGAATTGAAAAAGCTGAATTTTATTTTCAACCCCGTGAAGATCCAGCTAACTCCTCCTGCCCTTAATTGAGCCACTAGAATCACCTCTGTGCTTTCTGTCCCGCCATTTTATGATTCATAAAAAAATCCAACGTGATCCTTCTCATGCTACCCTTCCAATTGTGCCCTAGTTCACGACAGACTGACTCTTCTAGTTTATCGTTGGGAAGGTTTTAAATGTGAAAATAACAACTCACATTTAAGCACATACTTTTGGCAGAGGCAAATAAATATTTGCTCATAAATTTTGCATGCCGTTAAAAAATTCAAAAACGTCTTTGCATGTTACAAAAAATTTTAAGTGACATGTTAAGGTATTACTTTTTTTTAATTGGAAAATAAAAATTTTAATTGTAAGTACGGAATTAAAATCATTCCAAACTCAATTTGTCACATGACTGATTAACGCGTACTTTTAAGATCTTAAAATGATAATATTTTCCCAATTGATTTTCATCTTACTATTAAGCGCAGTTTAAAGAAATATTTAAGGACCTTTTGAGCTGAATATTGAACTCTTTAAATAATATCTCACAATTTTTTTATATAAATGGTTAATTTACTCAATTATTAAATTTTCTGGTTAACAGATACTAAATACAAAAGTAAAATGTTGTTTTTTATATTTTTGTTGCGTTAATATAAATATTTTTATAAAGAGGTATCCTTGAATTATACAGAGATAACTTACGGCTGGTTATTAATTTCCTTTCTGGTAATTTCAGTTTAAACTATCATTTATGGAGATGTAATATGGTTCGTTCATATTTGTATCGTTTATGCATGGCGGAAATAGGATGTTGGTATTTCACTCTAAACTTCTCTGATCCGATGATATTAGGAGGCATTTCAAAAGGAGAGTCATATAAAGCTTAGAGTAGTTTAGCTATCTATTAAAACCCTTCGTTGGATCAGATTTCCTCTTATTAATTTATTAATTACAAAAGTTTTGCTGTTAATACAATTAATATTATTTTTTTGTTGGCTAAAACTTAAATAATTTAAACAGTTTCGAATAGTTTGATAAAAAATTTAATAAGCACACTCAACTATTTAAATAAATGTCATGTGTAGGAAAATTAAAAGTTGAAAGGAATACCAACAACACATACAGTGAAATGGTTTTATTAAATTTTTATATGTAGCTGTGATTTCTTTTTTTGTTTGGTATAAAAATAAATTTGACATTTAGTATCAGAGGGTATATTTTTAATTTAAATTCGTTTTAGTTTTTATATTCAAAGTATATTATTAAAAAAAAGTTCGATGGCTTAATATAAAAAAGAAGTAACTAAATTTTTTTCAAAAAAGTGATTTTTGTTTACTCTAGTTGACAAATGTCAGGGGATATAATTACTAAAACTGATTTATAGAGCTTTTAAAAAAAAGTCCTAAGTTAAGTCAAAGAATAACTGACAATTACGAATTTCTGTCACATAAATCAAAGTCGGCGATTAAAGATATCTCCCCTGATTGAGTTTGTAAGGATAAAATTTAAATTACAAAAAAGAAATTCGACCACCTACAGGATTTAGAAAAGTTTTTACCTGCAGATTGCCATCTGTTTTATGATAACTTCATTTCTACAGTTCACTTCTGATTTAATCCTCTTATTTCCATGAACTATTTCCTTTTATTATTTAAACCTGAATTAATATAATATTATGTTCATTTGCAACTCAGTTTAAAATAGTCCCAACTTAATTTTTTTTTTTCAAAAATATCAAGGAACAAAGGGCCTATCTTAGATAACATCATTAAAATGATAAAATTTTTAATGAGAAATAAAATGTGTTGCCACTTTCAATTAAAAACTTCATCAAAACTTTTGGAATTTTAAAATTGTACAGACTTTATTAAGTTTTTTCCATCTCCTGTAAAGTAACAAAAATCGAGTTACGCCTTTTTTATATTAAGCCATCGAGTTGCAGTTTATTAAAAAAAACGTTAAACTTAAAATTTAATTAATCGTAATTAAATTTTTTTGTCTAAACAATATCCTATAATGTCAAATAAAAAATATTATTACAAAATTAAGGAAAGATTAAAGTGCAAAAAACAATCAACTAGTACCAGTTTAGGGTAAAACTGTATATAAAAAATTAATAGAGAAGAACAATCAAGTGCAATCAATGAACTTGATTGATTGAAATCAATTTCCTGCTAAAGCCAAATCCACATATTTACTATATAAATATATTGCAAAATATATTGATTATTGCAAAATATCCAATTTATTCGCAGCAATTTATTCCGTATGTATAATAAACAACGTAACAGATTACAAACTTTATATGTATGTATATAAATATGCATAAAATATCAAAAGAAAGGAAATAAAATGTTTACGGAAATAAATTAGAAAAATAAACGCCAATAAAAATGTGTATTAACAATAATAAATATTATTACAGTACAGAGCAAAAAATATGCTAGTAGTATGCTAAAATATATGCTGGCATTTTAGTTGTAATTATTTTTCATTGGGGTAAAAACTTTTGAATTTTTATTTCAGATGTTCAAAAATAAATCTACTTACATTAAGACGGCAATTGATTAGATAATTTCTCCAATATCTGTACTGATTTTCATAAGGAGTGTCATACAGATATTGATATAATTTAACTTACAGATCTATGGCACAAAAGATACATCAGGTGTCACAGTGCCGGTCTTTGGACCAGATCTTCGTCCTTTTCTATTGTATTCTACCTAGATAACACCTAAAAAATATTATGTTAATGAATGAAAAAAATATATAAAGACCTCGAATAGACTGTGTGGTTGCCTAATGTTACCACGATGTACGATAACCTGTAAATAAAAATATAAGTTCGATGTGATAATACCTGGAGTACTCCACACTCTCTTGACGAATGATAGGAGTCTCATTAGTCCGATTCCAGAGATTTCTCCAAGATATTGGTAGTAATGATCTCCCAGACAGTTCGCTCTAGAGCGTATGAATGCCAGACTGTAGCAGAGTACGTGCTACACCGTCTTTTTGTCCCCTGATACCCCATAGAGTCTACAGTTGTCGGTACTCAGTTGCGCCGCCCCTTTGGCGTATACTGCCGTCCAACAGTAACTTACCCGATATAAAATCTACCAGAAGCCTATAGTTTTTCCTCGATAGCGATAGTAAAAGTTTAGTCGATTTTGGATAATTGGATGGGTCTCCTCATATCTTTGGATACTTTGCATGTTTGGGTGTTTCTCCAAACCGCCTTAGATTTCGTCTATATAATAGTGTAAAGTGGAATCTGAAATTCTCTTAATATTTGCGAATTGAAATTGGAATGTCTATCACCCATTTTTGCGGTAATTAAACCCCCCGTTTCGCTCCACCTGCTCATTTCGTTCTATTGAGTCCTTGCATCCTTGCACGTTTGAAGAGTCAGTATATTCAGCAGATGTCGCAATGACTGACGGAATTTCGGTTGCAAATATTTCTACCAGTAAAATGCTACAGCAATCGCGAAGCTTATAGTAGTAAATATATCTGTTGCTTTGTATCTAACATGTCTCAGCTGAAGTACGAACACAAGTATATTCAAATTTAAAGAAAACTGCTTTAAATTATTTATCAAGGCAGATGCATAACAGGTAGTCTCATCCGAATACGCCTTCAAAATTAGAACAGATGTGTCAAAAACGGTTCACAATTTTAGGAGGAAATAAAAAAAGGGGAAAAAATAAAAAAAATATTTATGTCTTGGGAATATGTGGACATAAAAACTGCTAAGGAAAACTGGACATAAAAAGTATTTCGGATTTGACATCACCAACCGTATCTGCAAAGGCAGAAATAGTGCGCAAAGTATTCCCAGTAAATCATGTCAGTTTGTTAGACACGCAGCTGGCAGAAGCAGCAGTTGCACTTCCTACAGCTCCGACAATAAAAGGCGTACCTGCAGCATAGACTAATGCTTTGTGCCTGCAAGTCAACGTTTAGTTACATCCATTTGCACCACAGCAGCGCCGGTTACAACTACTGGCGCTGTGGCTACGGTTACTGGTGTAAATGCTGCGTTAAAATTTATTCATGGCACATCTGTGAGTCGCAACAGTTCAGCACCTGCCACCACAATTATATCACCAGCACTATTTGCATGGTGCCTAGTCCTGCCAGGACCAAATGATACATGTCATACCTCCCGACAGTTGTACAATAATCTCTTAAGGTATTAGTAGCTTTCCAGTTTCCGCCGGTGGCTGAGTTTGTGGCACGCTGGTTTCTAGCACTGCCTCAGCTCTATAGTCGGCTGGCATTGATAAGCAACAGCAAACAAATAATTTATAAAATACAGAGAGCTCAATCTAAGAAGTTTTTTATATGAAAAATGTTATTTAAAATAATAAATCTTTTTAGTAGTAATATTCTTGAATATTTTTTTTTTGTAAACAAACAAAATAATTTAAAAGATGTTGACAGCCAGAATACTTAAAATTTTTTGCAGGTCAGTTAAAAAGTCATAGGAAATGTACAGAAATACTTGAGCTAAAAGCATAAAAATTATATTTGTTATATTATTAATTGAAAGCTATTAAACTATACCCTTGATCTTGGACTTGTGTGAGAAGTATCTGCATCAAGAATGTTAAAGATCCTGGATTTTCAGGGCGGCATCTAATATTATAAAACTGTTCCAATGAGTCGTTTCGTTTTCAATAGCCCGTCATTTTATCAGTTGCCATGAATCAACTTGTAGCTTTTTGAAAATTTCGCGGTCACAGTTCGCAAAAGAAAAACATTTTTGCCTCGTCCTGATCCTCCTTCTGGGCCAGCAATTGTAAAAAGTTGTAGCTTGTGGGAAAAGTGAGTGATGTGAACAATTGAAATCGTCAACGTTGGTCAAGAACAACTGAGAATATGGCTGTGTTGAGGAATTTTCAGTTTAGCCCAATTCTCTTCTATTTTTGGATTTGGGTATTACGCAAACGACACTTGACCCTATTTTGCAAAGGCCATGATGTGGACGACGCTCATTTTCAACCAAATCGAACTACGTACCACACAAGTCACGATAATATCGTTCGTTTGCGTAAACGATTTTCTGATCGTTTGATTTCTCGAAGATGCATTTTAAAAGTTAACATAGATCTTGTGATTTAACATTTTTAGACCTTTTTCATTGAGGATACGTCAAATATAATAAATCCATTTCAGACTCGCCGCTAAGCTACTGAGATTTTTTTTCATAATTATTGTAATATATAATCTATATCATATGAAAATATAATCAATGTTTATTTTTTATAATTTTTATATCCTTCAAGGATTTGCAGGACACGCATAATTGATGCATCTCCGTAAAATTGATTAGCTAAAACGCATTTTTAATGTATTTTAATTAAAATATGCCCACTTCACTATTTCTTAGCACGATTAGTACTTTTTTAATTGAAAATTTTTACAAAACTGGAATGTGGTGCGAGAATTTCGCAAAAATTCAAGTAACGGTAAAACAAACAGCGGAATAATGTGAGAAGTAAATATAAAGAACAATCAGCGCAATCGATGCATGCCAGTCTATTTGGCATTGATTAAATAGAAGCAAAAATATTCGGACTCAATATCCTACCTGCACAATCAATTTATCCCGTTCTGAAAGGGATATATGTCGATAGCCCACAAAATGATTCAAGATCTAAAATATAGAATTAGTGGAGTTTTAGTGGACTTGCCGAAAATTTCCTGAAAATAATATTATCCTGTAAGTGTAGCCGGGGCAGCCATCCGGTAGATATCTTTTGTTATCAAAAGCATACCTACCTTTTCAAAATTAAATAAACATCCGATAATTACGAATAAAAATATTCATCTTTTACATATAAAAATCAAACCTATAATTGGAAGGCTCTGTTTTATCAGATGATGAAGAAATTTTTTTAATTGAAAAATTGCCAAAAGCCTATTTGTTATCGAAACGTCAAAGTTTAAGGAAACAAATGAATTAACACTCAGTTCATTAATGGCCCAGTACCTTCATTTTTATTTTTAAAAGAATGAAAGTATACAAACATTTTTGTGTTTTTGGTTTCTTATCTACAAAAATCGTTTCTATGACAGATAATTTTTAGTTTTTTTTATTAACGCACTCATTAGAACTTAAAAGGATTCTTCAAGTCTTAACAGGCTAAATTTCCTTTATATTTTATAAAAAATAAATATTTTGTGTGAAATCAGTTTTTATACAATTTCGTTAAAAGCAAGTCATTTGGAATATAAAACAGAAAGTTTTACATGCATTTAATATCATATATTTGTAAACTGAGACAGCAAAATATTTTTTATTTTCATTTCGTTTAAGATGACTGAATAACATGGTGTAAAAACGAGTAATGAACAAACTATAAGAAAAACTTGTTAAAGTTAAGGAAAATCCGAAATATTTCCATTTATATGTGTTAAAAGAATTCAAGGAATTTCTTTAAGGAAATGACACAACAAAACATTAAAGGAAACAAAAAAAAACTAAACCATGTATCGCCCTAACATGTTAAAATGTATTTGAAGATAGAGAAATAAAAAGAAATAGAATTTTGTGCGATGTTCATTTGTTGGATTTTGCTTCTGCTGTTGCCGCCTAAAGAAATTTTGTAAGATTTTTCAAAAAATTGCTAACAGAAATGTTTTAAAGATTCATTTTGAAGTTATTTGTTGGCAAAAAACAAAAAAAAAACATTAAATTAAACTTCAATTTGAAAGTAAGATTTCTTGCTTTTGCACAGAAATTATTTCTTAACACCCTCACTGTAAGTAGTCTCAAATGCAAGAACTGTAGAGTCCTTAAACTTAATGGTGTATCAGAAGATACTTTAACAAATCTTGTTCGCAAAGAAACTTTTCGCCAAGGAATGTATTATTTGTTGTTTTACAATCTTTTTATTTCCTTGAAGGGAACTGAAGTTTAAATGAAGTTCCTGATTTGTTAAGAAGTTTATTTTGGGAAAAGAAATCCCATTTTATATGTGCTCTGTCTGCACAAAAAAGTCAGCGTTATCTAGTGGGCAATATTGTGTACTATTTGGTGTGTGAAATGTTTACAATTTAAATTCTTGGCAAAAAGTTATATAAAAAAAAGAAAATTATTTCAAACATTGAAAAATTATTTAGTGAATGTGGAAACAGAAACTATTAAGAAGCTTCTCCATATGTGTTTTATTAGCTTATCCAGGACTGCAGGAATATGCGAATAGTGAATATGCGAATGTTTTGGCTTACTCAATTGGATGTGTACATCATATTGCACAGTATAGTTGTAGTTGATCTGCTGTTTAGTATTTCTTTCGGTAGTCTGCCTGGTGCAAGTGCTTTTCTGAGATAAGTAAAAAAAAGTGACAGCTCTGCCTTGGTTGTCACGGCCTCACCTAAGCAAATTATATATTTTTCCTTTTAATCTCCTTTATAATCTCCTTTGCTCATTTCACTCTTAACCTTATTTGAAGAAAAATTCTCAATTACTTGCAAAATGATACTTTTGAATCTAACTTTAGTTTAAAATCTTTATTGATTTTTCAACTCACATGGTTTATTTTTAAAGTAAAAACAAACATCTTATTGCCACAATTAATTGCTATGAATTGTAATTGTATATCATTGTTGGATTTTATAAGGACATGCTTATTTCCATAGGACTTGTATTATTATAAGTACAATTCATATTGTATTTAGAAATCAAATATCAATATAATTTTGTGTGTTGGAAGAATATTGTTAAACTTACTATTACATTAATGTTGCTTTATTTTTATACAGACTTTTGCTTATTGCAAGGCTGAATACAATTACAGCAGTCAGAGATGAATATTTAATTTTATACTCGCTTATTGTTAGATATTTAGTGTGTATGTCAGTCAATCAGTTTCATTGTATCTATTTAAGGACGTAACATTTAACATTTCAAATTACAATTTCCAATTATCGCAATATTTAATGATTTTGATCGAAACATTGACTTTGAATATTAAACAGTTTGCAGGAACTCTATTTATCATTTATAAAACAGAAAATTATAGAAGAAACGAATATATTCATTTTTCAGTATTCTTTTTTGGATTTTGCATGTTATTCAAAGTTGCTTGAAAAATTAAACAAAACCTTTTAATCGTTTTTAGAAAAAAAAAATATTAAATAACAACTAAAATTTTAAAGAATTAAAGTTTATGAACTATGTATAATGCAACATTAATAAGATCTGGAGGTAAATTACGGCATTCGATATCGCACGAAATTTCAATACAAATTCAAAAAATATTGTATGGAATTTCGCACGATATCGAATGGCGTAATTTTCCCCTTGACTCAAGTATTGATTTTTTTTCAAATAATTTATATATACTTGTAATAATGCGTTTTTATATCGATTTGTTTAATACAAATACAATGATTCATTGAATTTTAATTTTTATACAAGATCAAATATATATATATATATATATATATATAGTTTCAATACAAAGTGAATGCTGCCAGGTGCGGGCACCGACCTTCTAGTGATTTCGTTTCGTCTAGGCGAGATGTCTGTTAGTTAAGCTTTCAGTTTATTAATAATATCCACGGTTTTATCATTAAAATATCTACGACTCTATTTTAAAATTCAGTTAATACAAAAACGAATGCATACGAACCATCAAAAACGTCGAATCTTTTGTGTAATTGAAATGCATCAAACCCTTCATCTGGAATGATGAGGCTAAATTTTTCCGGGAAACTTAAAATTGGTGTCGAAACGTTTCACGATTGTAAATTTGTCACTGTTTGAAGCAGTTTTCGGTGTGCCGGTGTCATTGGACTTTAATCTTTCGAAAATGATAATGAAGATATTAATGTGGATGACCATTATTTTCAACAAGATTCTTCGTGCCATATAAATGATGATATCAGCGCTCGTTTGGGTGGCAAAATTTCTGGCTGAGTAGCTACTCAAAGGGACAATCACAAGTTTTTTTACCGAAATCTGGAGATTCAAAAATTTTCGAATTATGTTTTTGGGGCTACGTGAAAGATATGGTCTATGCCAATTACCCACATTCGATTCCAGGACCTAAAGTTTGAATTCATGAATTCGTGTTCTCGATGACATGCAGCTGTAAATGTGTGAATTGGTTATGGACAATTTTATAAAATAAATATGGTCCTGCGTACCCTTACCGAACTTACTTTCCATTAAGGACATACCCTCTTATCTATAATCAAATAAACATCTGAAGATTTTGCTTAGAAATACTCCTTGTCTTACACATCAAAATGGAGCCTCTTAATGAATGACTTCTAGATTGGAAAATATATTTCGTTTGCCTTCTTTTTAGAACATCCCAATAAAATATGGGGCTGCTGCATCAACAGATTAGTAAAAGAGATAAGTAATAGATTCGTTTACAAACTTGCATCCCAAAGGCAGAAATTTTGTATGGAGAACTCCCACCTGGAAGCGTAACAATTAAGGAAAAATTTTGAGGTTACATAATTTACAGTCTGGGTCATACGAGAGATGTAATTACAAAAATCAAGAAAGGCCTTCTGATTATTATTTTCTTCAACAACGTGCAAATTATTTTTCATGGGTTACACTAACTTTGACGAAAAACTAATTATAGACCAAATATAAACGCAAACACTAAAAAATATTGGTGCTTAGGCTCATGACATCACATAAACTCATATCTTTCCAAAAGAATAATTTTTTGCATTAAAATTTGTTATATAAAAATTTTCTCACAAAAGAATCCTTTACAAAATTGAGTGCAAAACAAAACAATGAAAAGCAAATGTAAAATTTTATGTTTTAGAACAATAAAAAATTACTCAAAACTGTTTCATAGCTTCCGCTTTATGGTCTGCAGCACTCCCAAGCACACTTTCTATTTATTTCACAAGATTTCTGCAAAACAAATTTTCTGGAAATGACTGCCAAATTTAAGAAAAACAATCACAACACGTCCGTTTTTACAACACATATGGTAGCTCGTTATGATGTTATTAAAAGCAAAATCTTATCAAAGTCATAGTTGAATAAGCAAATATATTATATGTAGAGTGAAAATATCCTGAAAAATCTGAAAGAAACTAAAAATAAAATATGTAAATAAAATATGTATGTGATGGAAAAGCTTATCAAACACGTCGAAAATGCCTAAAGAAAACTTAAAACAAAACAGCTAAAAAACATAAAAAAAATCATCAAGCAGGGAAGTCAAAAGGTAAAAGATCAAAAATAAAAATGTGCAAAAGTCAAGATGAATTAAGCAACTTTTTTTTATGCCTAGACACACACCACTGCCAAACATGTTTTGCTATTTTACTACAAATAACTCTGCAGTTCTGACGTCTGCCATGTATTAATGGCCATATAACGCCAAATATGCGTGATGTTTGCGGTCTGTCTGTCAGCTTTATAAAAGGTAGCCTTAGTGGGAAATTTAGAAATATATGAAATTAAAGAAAGAGAAGGAAGGATAAGTGAACAAATGATTTATAATATGACAGTAAAGGAAATATAGTAAGTATATTTTTATTTCGCCTAAATTGAAAGTGACATTGAATAGGGAATAACAAAATTTTTCGTAAATAAATATTTAGTTTTCTAAAAGCGGAATAAATTCATATTGTGTAAGTTTTGGAGTAATCAATACATTAAGCGCGTAATGTGGGGGTGTTGTTTGATTGGGCACGATCAAGCAAACTTATCAAGTTTTGTGAAGCATTTATATGTGCTATACTGACAACTCTCAACTCATACTGTAGTTTTATATATTTGGAGAAATTAAAAAAAATCTATATTTCTATGCGCTCCTTCTTATTGCCCCAACAGTTTCGACGTGAAATAATTTTTTATTTTAAAAAAATATCAAATTTGGTAAAATCTTTTGGCCTCAGCCCTGCTCTTTGTCATACGGCAATGTTTCGATATCTTTGGGATAGTTAACAATATCTGTGGTCACAAGCAATAAAAGCCTAAGTCGAAAACGTATATTTGAGATAATGCAATTTTAACGTTTATAAATGGCTTTTGAAAAAAACAATTATTGTTTAGGAAAAAATATAAGTATGCACACATCGTCGTGCCGAAGTTATCTTCACGTATCTCCAAAAAATGTTTCTTTCGGAAATTGATATTAAAGTTTCAAAATTATATAAAAAAAAAAACAATATTAGATGATCCGAATTTGCACTACTTTCGGAGCACAAGTTCTGGATCTTAGACCCGGTTCACATGTCAGGTTTGATTAGTCAACTCTTAAATTTTTAGAGGAGGCGGTCTTATTTTATTTTTTTTAATGTTTGATATACGTGAGATAATTTCGGGACGACGACATTTCGGTGCGATATTTTGATTAAAATTAGTAGTTGAACTTAAAGTAGTTAATGAGACATTTAATCAAATAAAAATTTAATTCTTTAGTGCAAAATAAAAATCTTAATACTGAAAGTTTAAAACAACTTGTGTTTTTATTTTATATTGAATAATTTATTGTTCTTTAGTTTATACAGACATCTACCAGTAAACACTAACTTTTGCTTTACAAAACGAGATTAAGACCGATTATTCTATATGTCTCTCCAATTGTTATAAAGGAAATAGAAATTTTTGAAAGAATAATTGTGCGAAATTTTATTGGAAAACATTTTGAATCGTTTTGTAAATGGTATTCAAATTGTTTTGTATACAAAGAACCTAAAGTAACACCTGTAGGTCTTTACGTTTGTGACATCTTTAGGATATTTATTTCAAGATCTTGTTTTCATGAAAACAAACTTATATCAGATATATACGAAATTAAAAAACTTTTTAGTTGGTCAAATATAAATTATTTATCTTCCATTGGCTATTTGAATGAAACTGCACCATCTTTCGATTTGTGAACTTCTTTGAGACATGAATTTTTCTCAAAAAGTGTACAAGGCACACATAGACGTTAGACAAGATATTTTATTATTTTTTCTTGTTTTTTATACATTTTTGTTTTTAATCCTTTCCTGTTTTGTTTTGTTTTTGTTTCATTTATTTATTTTTTTTTAATTAGGTTTAAGTTAATATTTAAATTAGTTTTAAGCTTATTTTTAGATACGAGATTCTCTCTCAAAGCATGTTAATCCCCGGGAGCAGGGGCGTAATTCTCCTTTATTATTTTATAATAATTATTATAGATAGCAAATTACTGTAAGTAGGTTACTGTTTCGTTTTTATGTTAATTAGGATATTACTTTTTAGTCCTAACCTTTCTTATGTTTGTTATTAATTTTAATTGTATTGTTTTTTTTATTAAGGCTCAAAAAAATGTACCTTACCTTACCTTACCTTAGTTTACACAGTCTTTTGCGATTATTGCAAATTAAAAGTGGCTGAGGAACGGGGAATGTGTATATATTTTGCATGGGCAACCTAATTCTATATAGTTAGTGCTAAAATATTTGGAAAATAAATAATTAGGTATGTTTTGGTGCTTATTGATAATGTTAAGAAAATTCAAAGCGACTTAAGTCAAGAAATATTTCTATATTAAGAAGAATTTTATCACAAAATTTATAAAAATTAGATGAAAAGCGCATTAAAAACGACCTTTAAAATTGCAAAATTTTCCAAATCGATTTCCATCACATATCTGAATATATATTTTTTAATACCTAGAACAAAAATAAAGTTAGAGAAATGGGAGTTTTAGGAAAAAATAAAGACATTTTTGTTGTTCTCGATGGTACATAAAACTTTTTTCTTTCTTAAGTTGAGTTAGGCGGTTTATGTTTGTGACCGCAGATGTCTCTACAGGTTACTCGCAAAGATTTGTACCACTTAACCTTCCAGACTATTTTCGTTTTTGTGAAACACATTTCCATTTTTCGGTCTCTCAGTCTAATTTTAATCTTTTGGTTCTACACAGAAAGAAAAACGTCGTACTAAGCTGAAGTATTTTCGGTTTACTTTGAGTACAAGTCGTACTTGAAATTTCGACTACAAATAACGTTGAAATGTACTTTAATCGACCCGAAAATGAAATTACTTTAGATAACCAATCCTGCAGTTTCTTAAAGTGAGTACAAAATTTTTTTATCAAGTGAAAAATCTTAAATTGACTAAAAACTTCTTTAAAATATTGAGCACTTAAATCCGTCCATACTTAAATTAATCTTTCTATATTTGATTTTAGTAAATCTGGGATTACCCCGCTTCTGATTGATTTAAGAACGGATATATTGAATTTTCTTTTGAGTGTAGAGTTTAAGAATCTTAAGATATTCAAAAATTGTAAAGGGCCATATTTAACACACTAAACTGAAGTAACTAATGCTAAAAAAATAACATCAAACTCTTTTCCCGCTTACTTCATATTTACATCACAAACATTGACACATTTTTGATAGAAATAAAAAAAATATTTATTTTTTTGAAACAATAAATAAATAATGAATAAAAAAATAATTGTTTCGAAAACCTTATATGCTTTAAGCACCCCATACACGTTTCAATCCAATAGGCAACTGAGTCAGTCGTTGTCGGCAGATGTCGAGTTGGTTGAAGAAAAATCGAAAGATTGATTTTTTCATGTTGGCTAGCAAGTCTTTCAATTCGATTGTGCTGCGTATGTTCGCGTCTCTTGATCAGCAGTAAAAATTTATGTTTGTAGTTTTCTTTTGCAAAGAAAATGTAAAGTATTTCTTTAACTTCATTGAATTTTAAATGAAAAATATAAAAATGACATTGGTGGCAAACATGGATACTTAGAGAGAAATTTTCCAGTTGCTCGAAGAAATTCCAGCACTTTGCAAAATAAAAATTTATCGTCACTTTTCTCTTTTTTTCATCATCAATGTATTCTGCAGTAACCATTATTGAAATTATTTTTTTTTCAGCCATTTGCAATAGAAGTTTTTAATTTTTAAATTTGTAATTGTAAAAAACATAAATTTGACAATTAAATGAAAATTTTTAAATCAGTTTATGAAAGTGTGTGGTCAAGAATCAATTAAATTGAAAGACCAAATTGACTATTGAATTGATATGTATGTATATGGGGTGCTTCAGATATACCTCTTTTCCAGGTATGTTTTTTTTTAATTTTCAATCAGTCATTAGAGGATTCAGCAAAAACCAGTACTGCGTTTTCTAAACAAAAGTATTTGCACCATTTCTTACAAAAGTAGTGAGTTTTTAGAATTTTTTAGACCCACGATACACGTAGTGACCCGTGATGGACCTTCAAGGTGCTGGTATTACAGCATGTAGCCTCCATATTTGATGAATTATTTTTTGAGTAAAATTCCAGAATCGGATAAACAATAAAAATTGGCCGTGCCCGATACATTTTCATTATGCGATTTCGTAATTGACAAAACCATCTTACCTGATGAAAATGTTGCATTTAGATATAAGTCGGTCTTACAGACAACTTGATCAGCCAGCACTGATACGCCTCTTCAATTCAAACGCACTTGTAACACTAAACGGTGAGAAATGAGTAACCGCGAAGACTCTGAGACTGAGGAAGTTGCTACTTTTCATTTTTATGCGATCAACAAAAAAGACAACGAAAATGGTCAGCAGGGTTAAATAATGTTCATATTTACAAATGCCAAAATTCAAATGAAAACGTTAGTGCTCTCGTACACACAATTTGTTTTTACATTTTGTTTTTCTACAAGGAAATATTAAATTTCAGCCTTCTTCTAGTACGCTTTACGCATAGAAATAGGAGATTCCCCAATGTAAAAACTCTTAAATATACATACATTGAGTTTTCCTTTGTTAACTGAAGCATAGATATTACTACGTTATAATAAATTCAGTTTAATCTTTGCTACTGAATCCTACTCGATTTACGAAGGAATTCGTAAGTACAAATGAATTCGTAAGTATTATAGCCAAAGTGCTCCTGTGCCTGGGTGTTTGCTTAAATCTTCAGCTGATCCCTTTGCAGCAAAACGAAATATATGTACATGTATGTGTGTACTAGAGAATAATTAATAAATAATAAAGTAATTAAATTACAACAGAATATTTAAACTGTTTATTTTACTGTTACTTTTGATTTTATTTTATCTGATTTTCCTATTCACACTCATTAAATATTTTATTTGTGAATTAAGAAAAACGTATTTTTACAGGCCTGTAAAAATGTACGTCAACACCACTAAATTTGGAAGTCCTTTTCAATAGTCCTCTTTAATAACGTAAAGCATTTTTTACAGATGTTATTTTCATGAAAAAGAAATTTAATAGATTCTATCCTGCTTTAGATTATTGATATATTTAAGTATAATTGTCTAGTGTGGTAAAGCTAAATACGGTTTATAAGATTTATTTTTGTACTGTAAATAGTATCTATTTATTTGACTTTTGATTTTGTTCGAGTAAGGAGTTAATTGATTTTGGGATTTTAAAATTGCTCCATTAATCGAGTAATGTTTTTAATTATTCGAATAACTCGAACAATTCAAATAACTAAAAGAAATCAAATAATTTTATCCAATGGAAGAAATATATGTACAAGTGTGCTTGATTCGATACTTTTATTATATTAATAAACAGAAATATAAATAAAGAAAATAAAAAACTAGTTAAAAATAAACAACAAACTAACAATTTATTTGCACTACTTATAAAGTTCTAAAACTTTTAAGAATTAATAGGTACATCCAAAATTATTTTTTAGAAAAATTGTACTCTTGACGAGATTTGAATTGCATTTTTTAAAACAGCTTAAATGTTTGCTGGTTTCTTAAAAATTGTAATTTTTTGAAATAAAACTTGACAACTTGGAGACATTTTTTTTAATTAAAACAGATTTTGGTGATAACGACAAGATTGCATTAAAAAGATTTTCTAGCTTTTCTGATCTTTTCTTTGTCTTATCTGAAGACATAAAATATTTTATTATTCTAATACAGCGTATGCTAGATTTTTTGTTTAAAAAATGTCCGATGAAAATAAAAAGAAATGATAACTAAATATGTCTAATTTTTATATAATTTTAACGAATATTTTCTAGGTATAAAACTGAATAATTTTATATAATAAACGTCGAACTAAATATAAAAAATTTGCTAGCTTAGTAACAAATTTATTACGTTGACGTTCGACGTTTATCATCATTTACATAATTTTTCACAGATACACACATCTAAAGAGGAACTAAAATACATATATTCGAAAAAATAGGTCGCTCCTTTATTGCAACGTAGTCATATCGCAAAAAAATCCTTCATCAGAAAACGAGTTCTAAATGAAAATATTGCCCCCACAAGAGATGTGTATATAAAATATTTGAATAAATTTTTTACACAAAATGAAGAACGATACGAGAAATATTTCTTCATTCTTAACTTAAAAAATCACTTTTTTGAGGTATGACTACCATGCACTAAAGGAGCGATGTTATTTAGTATTAAGGGAATCTTATTAATTAATTCATTTAGTTTTAAGGAAAATCGTTAATAGAAATTAACTACTTTCATCATTCGATCAAATAATGTAAACACTTTGCTCGATTAATCTGACAAACATGAATCGAGTGGATGCTCTAGTGTTGTGCACTCTCTAGCATTTGGGTGAATATCTTTAATGTATCTCAAAATGTTTATAGTTGTACACACCATGATAGTTTTTGTTCATTCGTCTAAAATATAAATGATTTATAAAAACACCAACTAATACGATAATTTGACCTCTCCATATAATCTAGAAAAAAATTGCTTCAAAACAAATATTTTGGCTTATGGTTAAGTTTAATATTTTATAGAGATGGACACCGCTCATGTGAATAGCGTGATCAAGCATGATGGTAATTAGTTTTTTGTTTCAATTACGTGAGTTTTCAGGAACGTCAAAATAAAACAATTGAGAGTGCTTAAGTAGATTTTAGGCGTGATTGTTTCCTAATTTTTTTTGCTTTATTGTAATTACTTATATAAATTTTTAATTAGTATTTGTACGTAATTAGTTGAACAATTGTTGGTTTATGTTGAAAGGAACTGTTTGGCTCAACTACAGATCTGATTTTACCAATTTCTTCTTTAATTTAAGAAATTTGTTTGATAAATTAAAACTATTTTTATTAAGAAGGTGTTATTGGAACAATTTACTTATCAGACTAGTTGAACGGATCAGTGATAATAATATAATTTTTTTTTTATTTCATAGTTTTTTTTTGCGTAATCATGATTTTCGTAATTGTGACTTCCTTTGTTACTCCCGTGAGCGTGTGTCAACGTGAGCCAAAAATAAAAGGTCGTGCATGAGTTCGCAAAAGTAAAATTTTGTTTATCGAGAGCGTGCATGAGCGTGAGTGAGTAAAATAATATATATAACGTATACGTAGTGATAACCAAACTAGGAAATTATAAACTCTCAACTGTATTGATCTATTTTGCAAACAAATCAGGGGAGTTACTCTTTATTGCGATACGAAAGCAATTTTAGTGTAAAAATACAATTTTTTATTTATTTTTGTTTGATATCGAATGCCATAATCCCAAAACTAAAATTTTCGATTTGATGGATATCGAAAGCCGTAATTGGAACTTTTGAAAATTTCGAAACATTTTATATTCACTTTGATATATAAAAGTCGTTCGCTAAGATACAAATTCAGTATGAGAAAAAAATGTATAGAAAATAAAGTTTTAAGTTTGTATAATTATCTACAATGACAGACTTTGTCAAATGTTTGTTGTACGACCAAAAATATACTCGAAAAATATTTTTTATTTTCCTAAGAATCTTTTTTATAATTTACGATGTTTTAAGAGTTTTTTTATATGAAATGGTGATATTTCAAATGACAAGTAAATACAATTGGCCAACAAACTAAATCCTTAAAACTTTTGCAGGTATTATACAAAAAGTTTTGTTAAGCACTGTAATATTATGTTTTCTACCATATTACTTATCGTATACTAGTAAAGGCTTTTTAATAAAAAGAAAAATAATTGTAGCAATCTAGTTCAACCCGGAGTTTTTTATTTTATTTAGTTTAATAAATAACCAACCTGGTAAAACTTTAATAATCAAAAGCAACTGAAATCACTCACTTGCAGGCAGTCATAAGTAGCTTGTGATGTTACTGATTCGAATATGTTCACCTGTACTGACATTTAATATGTATGAACCCCAATGATGTTGTCAAGTCAAGGTAGTTGATAGTTTTTTTTTACAGATTTTCTTGAAGCTTCATTCATATATTAAAATTTTATGTAGTGTTATAGAAAAACCATACTAAAAGTTTTGTTTCACTTTTATGTTTAGCTAGCAAACAAGCAAATGTGACAACCTGTATTAGTGTGTGTGGTGTAACAGTAATTAACAAGTTACAGAGCCATATACTGCTTTTATTGTATAATTATGTCTGTATATTCTATTTTCGAATTCGTAACCTACTGTGGGAGTTGTATGCTTCATAAATGTTGTTAACAATTTTCACATAAACATATTTATAAGCAATTGTTTGTATAAGGCTACAAACAAATCCAAACTGGAGGTAGTGAATTGGATGGACATGCTTAAAATTACTCGTAACATACAAATTTTTTAACTAAAAAACTATAAAAGCCGAGATATTTTTTATGGGACTTCAAGTCAGGAAAACTAAACCAAAGAGAAATAAATTCCTTTTAAAGAGTTAATTAAAATGTGGGTTTTTAATAAGCGGTAAACATTAACTTTTTGGTGTTACTGTGAATGCTTAAAAAATAACTAATTTTTATACATTTATGCTGGTTTCTTTGAGTTTTGTAGTCGGCAAAAATCCCGCGAAAAATTCTCTTACAATATAAATTTAGCTACAAAAAAATGGTAGCATATCACACATATCGGGTAGTTCAACTACAAGTAACTTTTGAAATCAAATCTTATTTAAATATTGTGAAATTGTTTCTGTCCAAAATGTTGACGATCAGCCAGTATTACACCTCCGCGGACCAAAATAAGCTTTAGGCTTGAACAAATTAAGGTAATATCACATTTTTGTTATCGGACTACGAATTTGGCCAGAAAATCATCGAAAAATTATGTTATCAGCCGTCCAATACTTTGCAAACAAATCGTAATTTATCCACACAATTTAGATAGACATAGAACCACAAACCGTCAGTAAAGTTTTGGAAAGTTTGACTAACACGATAAGCTCTTGCGAAGCCTGCCACTGCAGTCACATGAAGAAAATAGTGTTCGATAATGAGAATATTTGTTATTTCTAATTATTAAATTAGTTTTATTAAATTAATTTTAGCTAATTTTATTTTATTGAAAGAGTGATTTTAAACAGCTTTCGGAATTGATTTTAAAAAATATAAAATTAAGAGGAATTTATGAAATCACATTTCAGGTCAATAGAACAATCTATATAATTCAATGTTTAAAGATGATTTCATGGAAATGTTGACGGCGGCAACGCCTCATATGGTTCATACTCCGGGTCCCATTTTTTGCATTTTCTCGACATCATATTGGCCGGTATCACACGAATAAATTCTTCAATATTCGCAGTGCTTCAAACGTTGCGGATTTGTCCGCATAGACATAAACCTTAAAATAGCTCAACAAAAAATTGTCTAAATGCGTTAAATCAGACGGTCAGACGGCCAACTGACGAACTGAACGTGAAATAATCTGTTCACCTAAGTCGCCTCTTAATTGGGCAATTGTTTCGTGTACTTTGTGACATGTTACTTACTCCTTTTGAAAACACATGTCAGCCAGGACCAGCTTTTTTACTTTGAGCGGAAATAAATTTGTAATCATCGCATCATTGGCTCCGAATCACTAATTCACGGTCATAAACAACGCTTGCGGATACAGCTGAGATATTTTCCTCTGCCCACAGTTTACGAATGCGTGTTGGTTTTTTTAATGTCCAATAATGTAAATTTAGTTACAAGTATTCCGAATAGCCGCCTCAGAAGCTCACCCAAATTGACCATAATAATGGAAGAAGTGCACGATGCACTTTCTTAGGCGGGCATGAATTTTAATAATAAAATTTTATAATCTGCAGACATTGTTCGTTTGTTAGTCGATTCATAGTGAAATTATTGACCAAACTGAATATGTTTAACAATAAAGTGTTACACGAAAACAGCTGAGCTGACGAAAACAACTCAGCTGACGAAAACAGCTGAGCTGACGAAAATATCTGCCAAAACCAGTGTTGCCAGAAACGAAAATTGCTAAAAAATCACGCTTTATATTTGGACAACGCGCGGGTAATTTTGAGTACTCTTAACTGCAATACCTGCCATTATTTTTTTTTTGTATTTACCCATGTATATTGTAATTCACCAAGGTTTACTGCGTGATTACTGCTTTGGTATACGAAATTTTTATTAATTATTACATTTATCTCATTCGGAATTTTTACTCTAAATTTTTCAATTTCTCAAAGAAGATAATTCTAAATATTTTTATCAAAATATTTAAAATTATTGATATTGCATTCATTACCCACTAACGTTATCCTTCATTGTGATTAATTAATCAACAAATACTTTTTTTAACTTTAAGGTCACAAAAAATTTTAAATAAAAATGTTTATTAGTTTCCATATCCATTAGTTCTTCAATTCCCATCACAAAAACTAAAAGTTTTTATTTCACAAATATAAGAAAACTATCTGCTTCGTATCTCTGATAACCTTAACAGTAAATAATCTGTCGCTGTTAATAAGTATAAAAAAAGGAAAAAGTTGCCAAGACACATATGGCCAAAATGATAAAGAAATAAAATAAAAATGAAATAAAAAATAAACAAAATCAACAAATAAATAGGCCTCTTGCCAAATACAACAAACAAAAGGGGCATAAAATATGCTGTGAAACTGATTTGAGGCATATTTATCTCTTGACAAAATAATAATGGAAAATATTTAGCACAGAACAAAATGAAATAGAAGTTAAAGAGGAATAAACTTTTATCAATTTATCTAAAGGACAACGTTTTATTTGACTGATTGATGAAAGTATGAGATAAAAAAACTAAAATAAAATTAGAGAACGAATATATTTTGGCCATTTAGTGCAGAAATAAAATCTTGCGTCATATGTGAGCAAAACCGCTGAAACAAGAAACTGAAAAAGAAATCAAGGAGAAAATCGAGGGCGGTTCTAAGCAGAATTTAATATCAATATTCTTTTTTTATGGTAACTATTTCATGAAATTTTTTTAAAGAACACACTTATGAAGTGTAAAAATATAAGAAATTTTTTTGAGCCCAGCAACTCAAAGCCGCCCTCGTACTTCCTTACCTACCATGCTTAAGACTTTTTCTTTTCCTTTCATTAGTTTAATTTCAATCCATTCTATTTTGCTGATTGAATCTCTTTTAAATTGATTTTTTTTCTTCATAAATATTATGTGTTAATTTAACAATTTGTTCACAGATTTTTGTTTTATGAAACACTGATACCAATATAAAGATAAATTGGTGTAAAAAAGAGATACAAAAAGTGATCAATAATATTGAAATGAAGGTTAAGAGGTCTGATTACTTTTGGAGTTACAAGGGATTTTAATATAAAAGCAGAAGAAAATTTATAAACATCATTATGTCCGAAAAGAATGACAATTGGTTTAATAAACCATCTTGTTCACTAATGATGACATTTAAAATAATTTTATTCTCTCGTCACTGTCTGTTTATTATCTAATGTATATTTATTTGTTCAAATAAAATTCTGTTAAATTGAGTATAATTTTTTTTTTTTGAGCTACCCGTACTTTAACGCCAAAGCAATACAAAGAAATAATTTTACAAGTCATTTATTTTGTTTTCTCATTGCCAGCAAGGTTGCAAATATATTGAATAAAATTAAATAAAGAAAGAAAGAAGAATTTAAACACATGAAAGACATGATAAGAATATTTAAGTCTACAATATGTTTATGTGAAAAAAACTTACAATTGCTCGAGTAGTATGACACGTCTTCCGAATCATACTGCTTAGACCTGTACATTGTTGTCTGTTTGTCCATCTGAGTGCTGTTGAAAGGGGTTTTTTGAAGGACCTCGATTACTAAGGGGCCTATCTACATTTTATGCCAGTCTGTAGAGTGACATCCAGATAATATTGCTCCCTATCTCAGTTTTAGTTTCGCCAACCAACGACAACAGGTGCCATTAAAGATTGTATCCTTGCTTGTATTACTTTACTTTACGGCACCACGTAACATCAACGTTCCTACATATTGTCAATCTTAGTTTTTTCCGCTTGAGAAATCTTACAATGATAAATAGAGCACTAGCGTTTTGTCCTTCATAGAACGTCTTGATTTTTTTACTGTTTGAAAGATGACATGCACTTTCATTTTTTTTGCACTTTGCTCTTACTTAAACCTTAAAATTTATTGCAAATCTGGGTCAAATTTGTGCAAAGGATTCTATAAGTTGCTTACGAACAATAGAATGTATTTAAACTGTTGTTTTGCCAAAAAGAAAACAATTTAAGTACTCGCTAAAACTGCTGGCAAATGCAGAAAATCAATCGAAGCAAAAACTTAAGTTGTAATTAAAGAATAAAGTCTTATCACATCTAATCAATCAATTGTTTTAAGAACTCTTTTTGTTTGCTCTTTTCATTATCACTTCGATTTCTCTAATACTATTATTTTTTTTTTAATTTTAATCAATTTTTAAGACAGTCTGTCCCTTGAGTAAGAACTATTGTAGTATTTCTTATTTTGTGTATTAAGCTTTGCAGTACAAGAAAATTTAATTTAAAGTTTTTCTAATTAATATTTAAAACTTGTGCCAAAAATTGTGTTTTATATTATGAAAAAAATTTAGTTTTAAATTGCTCAGGTTATCTATCAATGTGAAGGTTGTGGTTAGAATTTGCACATAAGGAGAGGCCTTGTAAGCTTTATCGGTAAAATTACGTGGAAGGTGTATAAACTAATCCCGGTTTAACACAAGATGTAATGACAAGGCTTTTCGTTAAGCCGGCTAGCTCGTTTTTTAAAAACAAAATTTTTTGTTAGATAAATAAAAAATCTTTTATTGTAAAACTCGAAAAACAATCGACATAGAAGTATTATTTTATATATATATATGGAAATTTAAATTATGCTTCTCTACAACCTTTTGTGCTTTACTTTTAAACGCACTTAGCAAATTATATCCCTTAAGCAGTCCAATTCAGTAACCTTTTTTAATCAAGACATCCAGCCATCACACACTGTGATTTTTTGCATTTTTAGTTGGTTGTGATACGCAGGAGAACAGATAATATAAAAACAAGCTCATAAGATGAAAAAGAAGAGAAGCTAAAACAACAGGCTTTTTAAATTTAACAATTTTAGAGTTTTTATTATTGTTGTAAAAATCTGTATATGCATTTTATCGTTTATATTATTATTTTTTCTTAAAACTGGATTTATTTTAAATAATATTGGTTGGTTTTTGTGTAGTATGATATATAATTTCGACAAAAGCTTATTGAAGTAAGTAAGTAAGTGTTCGCCGGGAAGGTATACTACTTTGTTTTGCCGCTATTTTGGTAAACATTAGGGATGACAGTTCATATTTGGCAGTCGTGAAGTAGACACGTAGCAAATTTATTCAGGAAAATTTTCGATTAACCAGCATGTTTTAATTGTTAAAACATTTTATCAAAATCAATCGTCGGTTACTGAGACGATGAGAAAGTTATGTGAAATTTTTGGGAGCATCAAAGTGCCAACAAAACGCGCTATTTATCGCGTAGTGAATGATTTCGAAGAAGATCGGCTGAAAGCATTACTGCTGCTCAAGAAAGTGTTTAAAACAATCCATCAACCTCAATTCGACGCCGTGTTCAGGAGCTTGTCCTTCAAAGAACAACTTTAGCCACAATTTTGCACAAGAATTTGCATTTGTTTCCATTTAAGATTCAGTTTACACAAGAGCATCTTCCACAAGACCATTTACGCCGTCGTACATACGCCAATAGGATGTTACGGCTCGCCCATGACAAACCCGATTTTCATGAAAAAATCATAATGACTGACGAGGCAAATTTTCATTTGAATGGATTAGTGAATAAATAGAATAATCGGTTCTGGACAATGAAAAACCTTCAAATTATTCATCAGTCACATTTTTATCCATTAAAAGTAACAGTCTGGTGTGCAATTTGGTCAGGAGGAATCATTGGACCTTCCTTCTTTGAAAATGAAAACGGCGTAACGGTATTTGTGAATGGGGAGCGATATCGTGATATGATTAAAAAACTGCAATAGCTATTTGAGAAAAACAAATTTAGCTCATTTTTTCCATACAAATTTTGATTATTTAAAGAGTACAGTATATGCGTACCCGGGTACCCCGGGTGCTTAACAATGTTGGTAAAGTTTGGTATTAACACAAGGGTCAAACTAAGTTATCACATAAAAACGAGTAGTACAATAATAAGTATCTTGACTTCTTGCTTCCTTGCTGCATCACATTCTGTTTTATATTTCTTTCGTTGTACAGGGCATAAATTTTTCAAAAAATAATTTAAAATGTGTAGTAGCTGCAGGGGTTTTTATTCTTGTTTTGCGATTTATTTCATCTCATTCGTAATATGGAGTATTAAACTATTTCAACTTTCGCTTTATAAGGAAGTTAATATTAAAAATTTGGATGTTCATTAAATCGGGGTTTCTTTAACGCCACATTCATTATATCGATCTAAGGTTGTAGTTGTATGTTTGACAGTTTTACTTATCCATATAAAAGTTATGTTTCTTTGGTTGAAATTATACATGAAACCTTGAAACGCTACATATATATATTTTTTTGATAGTGGAGCAATAGGAATACTATTGACTTTACGCTATTTCTTTCTCTCTGTTTCACAAGATTCAAGCCAGTGTTAAAATATAGAAGTAAACCTAGATTCGTCTTCATTTCTTAATATAGTATATTTTCGTATTTTACAGCTTAATGTTTATAGTCTAGGTATCCTTTTTTCTTTTGCTTCCTTTTTGTTAGATTACTTTTAATCTAGTTTCCAATTGTAGTAAGTGTTCTTAGAGTTAATACATGACTGTTCTTAACACAAACAAAACTTGTTATTCGAACAATAAAGTAAAGTAGAAATAACAAGAACAAGAAGAAATCACATAAAATGAAATCAAACTTGAAAATCATTTTTACTTTACAAACTTATTTTACACCATTTCTCATGTAAATGGAGTATAAATAATACATCAGCAGAATCTACAGTTTTTTTTTCTTTTTGGAACATTAATTGAGAATTTATTTAAAGTGTGTGGTAGATAGAAAAATTAATATAATTTTACCAACAGCCAAGTCACCTTAATGTTGTTCATTCATCCAATGCATTGAAAGCTTGCTCGCATCGAGATGCATGCTTCGCCTTACCTCACACTTCAAATGCAATTTGTTTGTAGTTTTATAATTTTGGGGGTAAAAAAAAACACATGCATACTCTTTGTATTCGTTATTCCGCACAAAGCCGTAGATCTAGATGCAGGCTAGTCCTCAAGAAAAACCATCAGAAAACCCTTAACATATCATAGATTTTTTTGTCCATCAGAAAGATAAGATGATTTTTAATCAGAACTCTTTTTTTATTCAAAGTTAGTCACAAAAAGGACTCTTCACTGAAAGTTTTTTTCTTACAAGATTTCTAATTTTGCAAGTTTTAATACCTACACAAGTTTATGCCAAAGTTTTTTTTTGTGACCAGGGACATTGTGTTTAGTTCTTTAGTCTGTATTACATACTTTGTAATATTCTCACATTTCTAACAAGAACACTTACACAATTTCATACATACATATATACATATACATACATATACATATATGTATATCTATGTACATTTCGCACACCTTATTGAAACTTTTATTTCCATTCTCAGCTGTCATGGAAAAAAATCCAGCAAGGCTTAACGTTGTATTTAAATGTCACACTAGTGTTACATTAAAGGCCATGTTCTAATTGCAAGCAGATTTGTTAGCAATGCGAAGAAGATTAAAAGTGTTGAAGTAAAAAAAGAAAATATTTTTTTTTTGGAAATAGCGTCCCATACTCCTCTAATTGTTTTGCTATATTGCTGGTGTTTCTTTCACGCCTTATTGAAAGACTGTTGATTTTTTTAATCTTTAACGACAACAAAAATTTACTTTAATTTTTATTGGAATATACTTGTTTATATATTTTTCTTTTAAATTCCTTCAATTCTTTAAACTGAACTTGAATGTTCAAGGTGTTGGTTTTTAGGTTGTTTGCTTTCATTGATTATTTAAGAGACTTAAAATAATTTTTGTTCTTTGTTTTTGTAAGGATTAGATAATAAAACTTAAAATAAGAGGATAATGTTGAAGTAAGATTAGAATCAAATAACTTGTAACGAAAAAAAGTAAAAATAAAAAGATTTGTTAAATGTATTCTATACAATGTTCTGTTTTATTTTGCAAAAGCAGACATTTAAGTTGCTCTCACTGACCTCAGCTACATATCATTAAAATTAACACAAAACTCTTACTATTTGATATGTATGTATGTGTTCGCAATCAAACACATTTATATTAGCGGAAATCACCCCTCTGTGTTTTTCATTTTATTTTTACAAAAAAAACAATCAAATCCTGTGCTTAAAAATTTTACGGCGCCCAGAAAAACTGTCTGTGCTGGAATAAAATTGACGTTAAGATCAAGCTGTATTTAACTAGGTGACAGTATTAGGAAAACAATTACAACAATACAAGAACAACAGGCATATTTGTTTGTGTAGTTTCATTGCGTATGTCAAAAATCTAAACCATAAAACAAAGAAAACAGATACAGAAAAAAAGTAAAAAAAACGAAAGTCAGCTGCTGTAACGCTGTCACCTTGGTTAAGACTGCTCAAAGAAAAATTGCTAAAATAATAAAAATTCAATGCCAAACAAAACTTTTATAAAGTTCAAGAAAACTACTCAACGCTTATTTCTGTAAACAAATAAAATATAAACGGGCAAGAGAGAATATGGATGAAATTAACAACAAATTTATGATTTTGTTTTTGTTTTCTAAACCATTAAATTTATTGTGTTAAAACTTTAAACCAAATTCTTAACACATTCGGCTTCACCTAAATTTAGCTGGTGCAGGCCAGAGTATCACTCAATTTCTTCATATAAAAATGAAGTGTTGAATTTCGAGAATTCCTAACTTAAGCGGGAATTCCCGTCATTAGTTTTTTTAAAGACAAGTGAATGAAGGGAATTCCCGCAATTCGAGGGGATGTTTAATAATAAAATTTTTGTACCTAATATTTTGCCTCAATTTATAAACAAAAATATTTCTTTCTTCCTTTATTCTTAATTTGTTAAACTTTTGAAAATGACACTCACGATTTGTAGGAGAAAATCATGCTATGTGTGCTAAATTTGCAAGTGCGCAAGGAAGGGTAATTTACGCTATTATGTGTTATATAGCTTTAAATATTCCAGTGGAAATTAATGAAAGCAATTTTCAAGGAAAGAATTTTGCATTATTTTCTTAGTATTAACTAGCTCCCAGTTTTTACTGCTATAGAAGTTGTATTAACAGCATCCAGAAAATTAATGGAAATGTTATTGTACTTCTGCAAAACAAACGACCCCGGCTACTTTCAAAGAATTTTTTTTTATTACCTTCTTATCTTTGCTTTTTTAGATAGTGATGTGGCTGAGTTGGTTGACTTTTAAACATGTAATGCAAAACATAAAATTCCCTGGCTCGAACCATACTTTTGCCAGTACACAAAAATATAGATTAAGCAAGTTAAATCATGTGCATTAAAATGAAATATAATAAGGATGCTTTTCATATTAATATCACAATGTATAATAGTTTTTTCTTCAATTATGGACATGCCTTCAAATCCAATGAGTGGGCATCTTAAAAGAGAATATCTTACAATGAAAAGTTTGTGAAGTTCAGGATTTTATCGAAACTGTTTTTTCTCTGGGATGCTTAATGTATTATTTATTGCTTTAATATTTTAAATTAAATATTATTTTATGGGCTAAAAAAAGGAAAGGTCAATATGATGAGCCTTAAGGATTCTTACGGTAAATAAAATTTACACATTACAACATTTTTAGCTCATTGATTTATGAGTCAATTCTGAGAACTGCACATTGCCCCAAAAAATAACACCTTCTGCATCATTCGTTTTGTCAAGTTGACTGCAATATTAATCAATAATTACATTTTCAAACCAGAAGAGCATTGAAAATTTCAATATAAAAAATACGTACGGCGTATACGTACGGTGCCATAATGAAATATAACCGTGTTAAAATATAGAACAAGTAATAAAAATCTACCTTGAACAAGAAAATGCGTATGGCCACTATATTAATAATTACAAAACGAATGATGAAAGAGTTCTTATTTTTGTGGCAATTCTCAAAATTGAGTCCCAAAATCATATTTTGTACTGTGTTTTTAAACAAATTTATTTAACTTATTTTGCAAAATAAAGGCCGAAAGTGATTGAATTTTCAGCGATTTAATAGCAGAAGACATCTCTTGTTTGTTTGATATATAATATTCAGCACCACGCAAGGTGAATTCATGTAGGTGAACTTGATGGACCAGCTCATAACTTTTTTTTAGTTTTATCCAAGGCAAATAAGGGTTTTATGTCAAAATTTATTTATTTCTTTTGCTTCCATTCATTATTAAATTAAATTTATGCATCATCATACACAATTTAAAAATACATTATTATTCATATAATATGTGTACGAGTACAAAAAAAATTTCTTTTTATGAATCTTTCAATTACTTTCCATTCTGCAAATTCTGATCAATATCATTCGAATGGCTGGATGGCCAGTTTTATAAATGTAATTATTCGCTTTATCTATATAATTTCGCAAACGCAGGATACTTTGATTGTTGCGGAAATGCAACCTTTGAAAATATACTAGGGCATAATCCTCAACCATCGAACAAATTGCCGCATTTAGTTTTTTATATTTTCCAAAGCATCCAATAAATATTTCAAGTTCAGAACATCGGAATAAATATCCAAATTAAAGTGTGATTCTTCTTCATGTTTCTTTAGCAAATCAGCCTTAGACAAAATATTAAAATGAGGCAAGCGCTTGCTTAGCAGCATATTTAAAGCCAACAACAAAGTAGCAACAAACTTAGCAAGTTCACTGCAATTATTATCAAATGGTAGCCTAGATCTTTAAATATTTTCGACATAAAAACATGATTCGTACACAGTTCGACTTGCCCGGGGCAATCGAAGAAAAAGTAATTACATGTGTTAGAATGTTTGCGCATATATCTCCACCTAAAAACAATTTCTCCTGAAAATGATATAACAGAAACATACGTTTACGTAACGTCCCGAAAGCAAAGCGCTCTTCAATGGAATTGTAATGTGTACTTACAACCGTGGGTGAGTAAATTGGCAATGATTGACAATGACGTTGAACGGAATTGAGGATGGCATGAGACAATACTTGAGCAGTGGATCTTTGAAACATTTCCAAAAAGATTTTTTTAACAATTTTAACATTTCTTTAAATTATTACTTGAAAGGATTTAAAAAAACAACCCTCAGTAAACAAAATTTTTTGAAATAATAATATTTTTTAATACATTATTTTTTCGGCTCAGTCAAATGTTTTTGACAATGTATTATGACAATGTACTTGTTCTAGTATTAAGTTCACCTGTATGAATTCGAATTGGCAGCACGCTTAACAATTTTTCTTTCCTATGATCTCCACCAATTTTAAAATCGTTTCCATTATTTGGAAGGACTTACTTTCAAATGGGTTGTTTTATTTTTTTCTTATTCGAATTAAATCTCTTTGTGTCTTTCACTCTATTTGGAGTCAGTGTTCTTTGCACACTCTATTATAAACTTATATATGTATATATTTGAAAACTGATAAGCACTTACCAATTAAAAATAATATCAAATGTATTATATACCAAAAGTTTTGTAGATTTGGCATTGGCAGTGTTAAATACTGTTGCTGATGATGATGCTGATTTTGATGCTGGTGCTGGTGCTGGTGCTGGTGATGATGATGATGCTGCTGGTAGTGATGATCTTTAAAACTCATCTTGTTGAGATTTCTAATGTATGTTTAATATTTTAAAAGCATTGATCGAATTGTATATGTGTCAATAAAAGCATTGAGGATAGAAACTAATTCATTTATTGATCAAATATTGCAGCTACTTTATACACACATTTTATTACTTAATCGTTTATCACTTTTGTTGAATTTGTAGAAAGCTAAAAAGAAAAAAAAAATAAGCGGTATTTGAATGCATGAAATTACAAAACAGGACCGAAATTAAATTCTAGAATATTATTTTCTTAACAACTTAACTTTTTCACATTAATTATTAGTTTATAAGTATAACTAGTTTTGTTTACAATATAAAACAAAATGTTAGTTTTTAGAAATTTTCTTAAATTTTAGTAGTTTTTAAGTCATTTTTTATATACATATTCATATAAATATATCAACGTACTACAGAAAATATTGTATGTGTCGCAAACATTTATCAAAGAAAAAGAAAATATAAAAACTTAAATTTGCTTTATAATTAATCACTTTTATTTCAGCAGTATGATACGCGTTATTAGAGTTTAATGCTCATAATGACTTTTCGGGCGTCAGCTGCTGTAGAATGGGTTTCTCTGCTTGGTGTACATTTAAAAATTTTATAATATACTGTGTGATCATATTGCTATTTCTATTGGATATTTTTAGTTCAAATATTAAATATTTGTTTTAAATATGAATAGCTTTAAAATTGAACAAAAACTAACTCACACACATTAATTTAGTGGAACTAAAAAAATAATATATGAATTATTAAATGTTTACACAAAATATTCAAAAATAAATCATTTGAATTGTTAGAAATATTTAACAACAGTGTTAGTTAGTAATTCTTTTATCAATAACGTTTTATTCTAACTAAACGACAAAAAATTTGTCTTTGTTAACTTCAATTTCAAAACTTTAATTTTAAAAATTTTAAACAAGAAAATGTATAGAAAATTTGTATGATTTTACAATAAATAATGAGCATACATTTTTTATTGGCTCATTAACACTATTCTTAGCTTCATGAAATAATATTTTCTACATATTTCAATGTATACATTTTATTATGTGTATTTGTTTTTTTCTATATTTTTTATATTTTAACTACTTTTTTTTATTTTAACTAGCAGAGATACGAACCAAATTTTATACAGCAATTTCACTAAAAAATATATTTTTTAACCAATTTTTGTAGTCCCTGCCAACATATTTCCCATGTCATTAGGTATCTAATGGAGAATTTTTACCTTAATTTTTTTGCAAGGACATGGTGGCAATTCTTGAATTTTCTTTCTTTATTTAAATTTGCGAAAACTGTTAAGCCTTTTGCAGAGCTAAGTTAAGGAAATGGTTCGTGTCTTTGCAAGTAGTAGAGTAACAGAACTGATGTGCTGTTATCGCAAGCAATAAAATATCTTGGTAACGTTGATAATTTTTCTTAAAATTTGCAGATTCGACCTACAGGTCCTTAAAGCTTTCAACCAATTCATTTTAGTTTAACGTGTCCCACTGTTCTTTATATTGTGTAACACTATTGTTTTGAAAGCATTTTGTCTATAGCTTGATTTAGAGGATCATAAATTTTTAAGCATTCATAGCCAAGATTAATTACTAGCAACATTGCAAGAGCTGACTCTGCTGTGTTGGTGGAGCAAGTCTAAAGACATGCACATCAAATAAGTGCTGTTTTAAAAAGAAATAAATAAAAAAAAGTGCAGAGTATAATAATAAAGGCATAATTTGTTGTTCATTCTGTTGTTTCATAGTTTTAGTATTTGTTATATTAAGTCCTTATATCCTTTAAGTGCTTGTGTAGCGCAAATATTGAAAACATGTCTTAATACTCCGTGCTTAAAATATTAAGAAGGCCCAACAAAATGTAACTATTAAAAACGAAAATCAATCTGTAAAAACATCATGCTTCTTAATTAAAAAAAATATATATATTTGGTGTGGGTTGAGCTAGTCTATATATCTGCATTTCAATGATTCTTTTGGCAAACCCTTAGAAGACTCTAACTATATTCTTAGGATCGTCCTATTATTCAAACACTATTATTTCTAGTAGTCATTTGATTGCTTGAACATTAATTTATGTGTCTGCGTAGAAGCCTAAGAGAGTTAAATATTTATTTGGCTGCCTGTGTGCACTTGCATTTGTCTCTATGCGCTTTTTCAAAAACATCAATTCATCACTCTGCAAACATAACTCGAGGAAATGTTAGCACGCAGTCCGTTTAATTATTCCCGTTTACTTACATCGTTCTTTACTGTTTCATATCAAGCTTAATACCAAAAAAGAAGGACATTAATTTATTGCAAACCACCATATTCACAAAGCACGAGTGGTAGAAAGTTAAAGTATTAATTTTCAGTTATAAAAGACAAATTCTAGGGCAGCGGAGCAGGGGGCCTTATATGTAAGCCAAATCAAAGATTTACCAAATATGTTATTTGAAAAAAAAGAAACCGATTTGAATGAAACTACTTTCAAATGAATTGTTAGGTACCGGTGTAGAAGTTTTGAGGGAAGAAACATTAAAAAAATAGATAAAAAACAAACGAATGAATGAATAGTCTGCTCTTTGTTTTTCAAGCTGTTTAATGCAAAAAAAGAACTTAAATTTGTAATCAAATTTTTACCAAACTCTTTCAAAATCTTCGCAACATTTTTCCTTAAATTAAACACATATTCAATAGTATATCATCCGTAGTCCATAGTATAGTATCCGTAGTTCATTTGTGGCCTCTCTAAATAATTATTGACCTACTCCGTTTTCTTGTTTTCCAAATAAATACAAACAAGATAAATAGATGTTTGCCGTCATCAATGAACGCTGTATCGGCTCGAATAAATCTACAACAATTCTACAGCCGAATATTTATTGCCTTAAAGTGTGTTAAGAAAAATGTAAAACAACAAAACAAACATACAATAGCAGTAAGGAGACAGCACTTTTCATGACATCCTTGCAGTTAGTTTTTGCTAAAAAAAAGTATAATATCTCCCCAACATATAAATTCCCAGAAAGCATTGATGGTTGGCAGGCATTAAGTACCGTGTAGTCTCTTTTACACTCACTAGACTAGAAGCAAGAAAAGTCCTTCTTTATGTGGGGGAGTGAGTTTATATGAACTCGTTCATTTTATCTGCTTAAGTGTTTGTACAACATTATTTGTATTGGAGTTAAATGTGGTAATTAGGCATTCTGTTGCTTTGACTTCTTTTATATGAAAAAATGTTTGCTACATTCAACAAAAAAATTCCGCTTGAAATATTTTTTTCTGGGGTTTTCAGCGTTCGCTTTTGCCCTCAACACAATTATTATCAATTACGATTGTATCAGAGTATAAAGATTGATATTGTTGTTCCAAATACTTGTTTTTACTTGTGTTCTTCCAATATTTTTCTATTTTAACAACCTGGCTGTTTCATGGCGTTTGTTGAAAATGCTGTCTATCATTAATTGTTTTGTGCTTATTATCGAAGCGCCCGAGCAAATATGGATAATTGAAAAATAGCATCAGATATAAGTTTTAATTTGTTAAATAATGATTACATGTACTGTGAACCAGCGGCACATAAATTAATAAGAACAAATTTCGTAGTACGTCACTCTTTCAGATGATGTTTGCACGATTAATTTAAAAATTAAAAAATAACACCAATTTTCCTAATTTTCAAATGAAACAGAAAAAATTTATGTATCTGTCTGGTTTTTTTTAGAACAGTTTTGTTTTAAATTAAATAATTGATGTTTTTCAAATAAAAAATTAGGTATTGATAATAAATTCTCATATCAAAAAAAAAAACTAATTTACATAATACCAACGTCAATTCCTCTCCATCATCAATATTCATTAAAATAGCATTTGCGTGAGAGAATATACTTGGCTGTATTTGTCACATGTTTGCAAAAATGTATGTGTGTAATTTTTATTTTATTTTTAAGTATGACACTTGCTACCACATTTTATACATTATGTATTTATTTCATCGTTATCATTCTTGCAGTTGGCAACTAATATGCTTTTATCTTTTTATCAGTTCTATTTTTTTAAACGTGTCTTGTTTATCATTGAGGTTTGTTTTCATCTTGCTGCTTATACCCATCGTTTGAAAATAATTTTTTCTGGCAGCTTTATGTATTCAGACAATATCTATTGAAGAAAAGTTTAATCTATAAGAAATTTATTTATTTCATTTTTCTTTTCTATAATCTTTTTCTTTTTTATATAACTGCTAATATTTTTATCAAAGTCATATTTTTCTTTTTAAGCTTTGACTTTAAATTACAAATATTTATTTTTTCGTTGCATATTTTCTAAAATAAATTTCACACAGGAAGCTCTGTGCGTTTTAAAATCAATTCAAAGTGTTTTTTTAACTTTTACATAAAATCCGCTCTGCTATATGGATGCGAGTCCTGGAACATGGCTCCACATGAAACACAATGTCTTCAGGTTATTCTCAACAAATGACTTCGCAAATTTGTACGAGTTTTCTGGCCTGTAACATTACCCCACAAACCAACACTGGAAGGACGCAAACCAGCAGCCTATCTGAACTAAAATAAGTAAGCGGACATTAAGTTGGCTAGTAGAGCTGTATATCTCATGGACGAACTGAACGAAGTGATCCGGTTATTTCACTACACGCTTTTGGCTCAATAGCGTGCCGTTCGATTTTGTAGTTGAGTTAAAATTTGTTTTCGTTCGTTCAGGTGCCTTTTTTGTCAAATTTAATTTCGTTGAGGAGTTTTTCGTATGTTATATTCTTTTGTTTTATTTGAGTTTTGATGTATTGATCAGTTATTTTTTATAAAGTTTGCATAAATATCTATTTCAACCCATAAACAGTATAGTATATATTAAGCTAAAATAAAATGTCTAATAATCAAATCAAAAGAACAAGAGCTTCTTCCTAAAATTAACTGAACTATGATTTTTTAATTAATAAATCCATTTTTTAAATGAATTCTTCAATTTAATAACATTACTCAAATATTTACAAACGATTTTCTTAAGAAAAGAATGAATTAAAAAAATAGAATTGATGCCGTACTGTCTATCGTTGAACGATTAAACATATGGGCTAATTTTTGGGACCCGTAGGGAAGCAGACGAGTCGAGAGACCAACGCCTACCTGTAAGCGGCAACTGACAACAAAACTTTCGAGATTACGTATGAAGTGGACCGAGGTCAAGCATCAACCAAAAGATCGAGGTTATTGGAACCCGCTTGTTCTGGTTCTTTGCTCCCTCGAGTAGTGTAAGAAACACGTCTGTATAAGCCGCTTTAGCATTTCTAGCATAGTGCTTATATTTAAAAAGATGCTACGTAAATATACTTCATACGATTGAACGAAATATGCGCCATCAAGTTAGTAGTCAATTTTATAGTTTATAAAAGAAACTATAAATACTAAAGCCGCCTGTCAAACTGATATCAATGATGTGAAGCAAATATTCAAACTATTGACAGCGGCAATCACCAGTGCCCCATTAAAATGTTTGCGAATTTGCATGAACTCCCGGGACCACAAGTTGCAGATCTTGATGACTTCTTTGGAAGTTATTTTTACTTGGCCTTTTACTGGTAAGAAATAAAAACCCTTTAGCTTTCCATTGACAGCAATATAACAATATAGATTTAAAAATTTCCTTGTATGAAAATAGAAGATCTCAAGAGTAAAGTCACGGGACACAGTAGATTTAGAACAAACACCAAGTCTCCCTCACAGCGACTATTGCCACAGTCTTTACATTGTAAGAACCGAAGAAACGTCTAAACACGATTAATGACGTTTTATTTTCCGAAATTTCTTGCCCTTTTTATTGAAAATTGGCAATATAAGGATTTTTTGAAATAGTGAGTTTTTAGAAATTATTGTATCATCACTTAAGCGCCAAACTTTTTATCTTAACAAAATTTTAAATAGCGATAAAAAAAGTTCCAAAAGTGTAACATTTCTTTTTAGAAAAGAAACCGGCTAAAGAAGCAGTAAAAAGTATGGGAAATGTTGTACCATTTGCGCTGAACGCACCTGTTCTATTGAATGGTGAAAATGGGAATGGTACAAAAAGTTCCTGCGTCGTGACTGGTGAAAGGAGGACGTATCACAAAACTAGAACAAAAGTGCTTACGAAATTCCCTCACTCTGCGCAACATCGGAAGATTTAAATTTTGTTTGTTCGGGAGCAAAATCATTTAAGTGTATTTTTCTATTTTTTTTTTATTTATGGTCATAGATTACATTAATTAAGATATTATTATCTTATTAAAACAATAATGTATTTGGAGATTTGGACCAACAAATTTTTCACAAACTTACCTTAATCGACATCGAAGTTATACCGACTGAAAAGCTAATGCCAGTCATATAGGGTACATTCTTAAATGCAATAATTGTGCAATAATCGAAGGTTAGCGTTCGGAAACCATCACCTCGCAACATTTTTTTTTTTTCAAAAGTCTCAACGCAAATTATTGATCATGCTGCTACATATCGGTGCAACTGCGGCAGCATTTTATTTACTGCTGCAATACTTTGCACAATTTTATTGCATTTTCGTTGTACCCTATAAAATTATAAATAATGTAATACAATTTTTATTTTTTTAATATATTTTTTTACATATAGATTTATTGCTGTGAAACTTTTAGACTCATTCGGTCATCGCAGCACTAGATTTTATATTAGACCTTAAGGAATTATTCTGTGGCATCTTGATTGAGGACTAGACTTGTATAGATTACTCTAGGATAGTTCTATTACTAGTTTTTTAAAAACCATTACTGGGACTGGCACGGAGAATACCACCACAAAACAATTACGTAAAGGTTAGGTGTAGAACCTGTCACCGAGTATCTTAATTATGTCAATTGACTCCCTCCATTGGCAAAGCCATGTAAAAGTTACCGATACATCTCATATAAAGTTCCGAAACTCGAACAGGTTCCTATTCCCAGGGAACCAGTCACGTGACGTATCTTGTGACAGGTTTTTTTTCCTTTAGGCTATATACTGCTTTCAATAGAAAGTACTTAGTAGCCTCCTTTAAAATATCAGTTATTTATTTTAAGAACATAAGGATTTGCAATTAACGTTCATGTTGACTTCCACCACAAAGCAACTTTCACTACATCTGCTATACGATACTGGATTTCTCCTTTTTTTTGAACTGCATTCAAATCATGAATACAGCGATAACACCTGCTATATTTTCCTCGACTTTAACATAAGTGAATTTGAAAACTTATTACATATTTTATTTTTGGGTGTTAAAAGTGGGAGATGATGACTTTTAAAAATAAATATAAAATCTGTGTAACGCTATTATGTCATTGAATAAATTACAAACAATAAATTTATGTATGTGCAATGAATACTTTTTAAAACAAAAATAAATTTTTCCATGCTTCGTTCTAACCTTTCATTTACTTGGCTTACAAAACTCTTTAATAACAATTTTAATAATAGCAGAATTTTGAACAATCACAACAACATTTTTATAGTCTAGTGGTTCATTTTCTAGGCTTAAGAGTCATTAAAAATTATGATAACAATGTCGTTTTAGTTATAAAAAGCAACCGAGAACGTTGAAAATAATAATAATAGTTGCATTTTAAACTTACTTTACACACCATGTAAGCAGCCATGCATGAATGTTGCCAAGAGAGTTTGTTGCGAACACATCTAAATGAAACGCCTACACGTACAATGAACGCTATTTAGATTTACATAACCTTTTAGCTTCTACCCACACAACTGCACGCACCAGGACTGGAACATAAAACACATGACACATTCACACACGCAAACAAAAAATAAAACTAACAACATTTTACATGATAGTTAGATAGTGTAATTACTATTAAAGCATAATATTCTAACTATTAACGGAAGACCGCATAATTAAGCCGTTTTAATGTTTTTTTATTTTTTTGTATTTTTTTTATTGCGGAACTTAAAATTGTTTTAAGGTTGAAAATATTTATATCAAAGAGAATTTTTATTCGTTTTCCTTAAAGCAACATTTCATTTTTCTTTTATTTTAATAACTAACCACTTTTCTTGTACATTACTTTAATTAACAAATAAACTTTGAAGGATTTAATATATATGCTTTTTAAATATTATTATTTAAAAATTTTTGTTTTTATTTAAAACAAATTTTAATCATTGATTTGCATTATTTTTATTTATTTTATTTTTAATTTATAAAATTTTTTTCTGGTTTTATTTTGAGCCATAAAATTGAAATAAATGGCCAATTAAAGTTTTTCACAAACACAACAGTATTGATAGTGATATAAATATTTGTTATAGAAACGTTATAGAAATAATCATTTGTTACAATAAAGGGACGTGCGTACCAATAGAACCACAATATACAACTAGCAAAAAAACGTTAACTTGGTTTTTAACGCCACCATACCATCAACTCTACGTATGTGTGCGAGAGTTCTATTTAATAATAAGCGTTAATGCGCTCTTTTCTCCATTCTACATAAGCTCTAAATGAAGAGAAGCAAACAATCCTTTTTGGGGTTAGTTATTTAAGATTCTGAGAAAGCTTTTTTTTTGGTTCACCACTAAAAAAAAGGGCTCTTAGATTACTCGCTCTTATTTTATATGGAGTTGACTTTGAGGAAAATACTTCTGCTGGTGTATAACAGTTGAATAGATAAATATAGGATATTTCAATAATAATAAAAAGTAGTTTGCTATATTCGTCGAAATGTGTATATTTTGTGTGTATTCATTCGCTGGTATTTAAAATGTTTATACAATATGATAAAATTTGTTCAGTAATGTTAGCGTAGGTCATAGTAAGATAATATTGTCATTTTTTATTCATTGTAAATAGACATTTTAACATAACCATCAGCAATAAAATTCTATTCTTACACATATTTATTAAATTTACTTGCATTTACTTATGTGGATAGGAAAATTATACTGTAGCTTTGTTTACCACATATTTATTTATTTATTTTGTATTATAAAGGCCCCAACACAATTAGGTTATATAGGCCAATTAATTTTACATAGGAACTTATATTCTATTTTATATTTTAGCATAAATATTTGGGGTTTTTTAAGAGCTTTTGGATTTGAATTAAAATAGAAAAAACACATAAAATTTGGAGAAATGTATGAAATCTTTATTTGAGTTAATAGAAGGAACTATATAATTCAATGTTTAAAGACGACTTTATGTCAATGTTAATCGAAGCAACGTTTCAAATTGTTCAAAAGCTTGGTCAATTTCATCATACTCTCTTCAACACATCGCCCTGCATCTCAGGAATAAATTCTTTAATATTGGCTTGCTGAATATCAACCGTTGCGGGCTTGTTCTTATGGGCATAAGCTTTAGTATAGCGCTACAAAAAAATAGTCTAAAAGCGTTGTATCGCACGATCTATAATGTTGCGTATAATATTTTTATAATATTGCAATTTTGATTTAAAAATTATATTATACTTGAATTGATTTCATCACAATTAAAAACTCTGGCAGCAAAGTACATAATGAATTAAAATGTCAACAAACTTACACTTTGGCGTTTTCACTCATTACTTTAGCATAGTGATGTTGAGTGCACAGCTTTGTTGTCTTTAAAACTGGCAGGCTTATGTTCAACCAAAATTTGAGCTGCGGTATGACATACCCCAAAAATTTTTTGGAGGAAGTAAAGCCTTTTGCACTGACGTTGTTGTCCCAAAGATAGTAACTCCTGTGCCATCCGATCGCCACAAACCGTTTAAGTTTTGTATATTTGAGCGATTCAGACCAGCGATATACAAAAGTCCTACAAATGCTTTCAAATCCTCTAATGTTGCATTTTTATGACTCAGCATTTTACTTCCAGGGTTCTTATCCCTTTTATCCCTTATTTGCTTATTTATTTATACAAGTAAATTAGTCAACATACTGTCGGAAATAAACAGGCTCCACAATTCAATCTCGGTTTTAGCTAGCTTTGTAGTTGCTTTTATGCCTAGAGAATCAGTAATAATGTTCTCAGAACGAACGCGAGCAATTCGTCTAGGTCATTCAATTGACCATTTGGTACCATCTTTAGATTTATAAAAAGTCTCACGTACACACCGGAACTGGCAAGTATCAACCTGTACGGATTTCCACTCCTTCAAATGATACAATAGTATCTTTTGCTCCGCATTAGTGCTGGCAAATTCTACTACTTTTCATTACGCAATAATATTCTACACTTTTCATTTGGGTACTCAATACTACTCGATACTTTTAACGGATTTTTTGAATTTGAAACGCATAGTTTTTATTTGCAAATTGAAGAGTTTCTTCAAAAATAAAAATAGATCTGCAACTATTATTGGTTTTATATGTCTTCTATTATTAAATGAAAAATAAATGTAAAGTTAACTTTCAATTTAACGTTAACAACAACTTAAAAAATAATTTAATAGTTCTCCTAAAGAATTTATTAAGTTTTGATTTGATTAAAGAATCTTACACCTAGTTGTCTTTGTATACACTGATGTATTTTTATCCACTATTTTAGCCACTCAACTTGCTTAAAAATACAACTCTGAAAGTATCGAGTAACTACTTTTGAGTATTAAGTAACCAAAAAAAGAGGAAATACTCGATGCTCGATACCCACTACTCAATACTTTGCCAGCACTTCGCCGAATCACTATATTCACTTCTTTCAGAAACATTGTCAATATCTTTTTCAATCCCGGAGTCACAGGAACTGTCACTTTAGCAGCCTTCTAATAATTTTTATATTTTACGTTTTAGTTCGTCATAAGACATCTTTAGAAATTTTCAAAATAAACCACAAGACACTATAAATAACTATAAACAATAAACTTACTGTCAAAAATAATGTATCACTAGCAGTGAGGTGGGGTGTGTCATACCCCAGTCACGTTTGCAACTGTTTATCACCCGCTGATGCTATCGTAACTCTTAAACTAATGTTTCACATCGTACTCTGCAGCCTTACCTTCAGCTATTGTGGCGATGGAAATCCCATCAAAAGAATATCATTAAAAAATCAAGCTTTAAAATCATCTGGAGTATGACAAACCACACCACTTCACGCCGGGTTAAATTAGCCTAAGTGATGAAATTTAACTGCGCCTTAAAAAATGTGTGCTCATAATTTGTATTCAAATATACGCTAAAATGTAATCATGACTAAAGACCACATTCTACTGCGGTCTCCAATTGGAAAAGTCGAACTGGTTAGGAGGCATTAAATTTCAATGCTTACACTAACTGAATGCCAATTTGTCGTAAAATGTGAGACTGTTATGGTAAAATTTCATGTAAAATACTTCAGGCCGTTTCGTCGATATGAAAGAGGATTTTTTTCTCTTTTTCAAGAAAGGGAAATTGAACCCATTTCATACCTCAAAAGTAGAGTAAGCTTGGCTATAGGCAGAAAATAGTAGCTTTTTTTAAACTACAATCTAGAAGTAGACAAAACCAATTTTAATAATTTCAAGATCTCAGAATATTAATAAATCATAATTTAAAATCATTGTACCATATTAACAGAATATATTCTTTCACATTACTTTCCCATGTTTGCAATATCTTCTTAAGGAATCTTGGGCTTAACAGTCTTTTTCAGTTTTCTGAATGTAAGATTAGGATTAGTAGAATACCAACTCAGTTCTGTTTAAATCGAATAAAGTTTCAAAAAAATTAAGTCCAGTAAAAAATATATATTCATTTATTTATATTTATAAAAAAATTTTCTAAGAAGCACGGTGGCTCAGAAATAAAATTCTTTGGTCAAATCCTAAAACTATTTTAAAACCGATTTTCAAAACTTTAACGGCATTGAATAGTGATTATACCCAAACCGAAGTAGCCGAAAAAGTAGATAGTTGTGGGAGTGGCATGCTCATTTAGTTTAAATAATTTTAGATAAAATTTGATTTATTTAAAGCTGATCAAAAAGAAATTATCATTTCTCGCAAACTGTAATCCATGGTGGGATGCGTTTTTTTGCGTAGTTGTTAAGATTTTAGTGTTTAAGAAGTGTTATGGAGGGTCACTGCACGATTTATATTAAAGGTGTTATAAAATATTTTTTAAACTGTTATATGTATGGAAAATTTTAGTTTCAGAGGAATAGAAATTTTAGAGATCTTAAGGTTTTTAAATAAAACAAAGCACCCGGGAAAAGGTGGCAGTGTCCTCTTTAACCCTATATACCATATACGTTTGTTGCCGTTCAGAGCCGTCCGTAAAATTTTTTTTTAATTTTAATGTAAATAGCAGGGCAAGTTTAAATATGCAAAAAAAATATTAAAATATGCATGCAAATATTCCAAAAAAATCTTTAAAATATGCACAAAAATATGCATCCAAAAAAACACTGACTAATCATTTTTAATTAGTTTTTTAAACAAATGTTTATTACAAAGTATAATCATATGTTTTTCAAGTTTTGAAATTGAAAGAATCTTCGATTGTCGCACAAAACGGTCAATAATATTGAAAAGATACGTTCAACATCTTTGTCAACGTTTGAAGGCCAATATTTCGATTAACTACTTTAAGTTTTTCAATAAATAGTTTGCTCTTAATATTCTGAAGTTTTGCTTTTACGTCTTCTATGACGGATTATCTTTCATGTAAAGAACAGGTGAACCACAAATACGCATTGAAATTGCAAAGAGGAAATGGAGCGAGAAGAGAAGAGCTCCTGATGAAGTGTCAAAGATGGCATGATAGAAATAAAGGTACAGGACTGATCTCGATTGAAGAAAAATTTCGTTACGGACCTTTGTTATAACTTGGAACCATAGAAATCAGTATATGTATTTGTATGTACATGAAAGCTATTATAGTCAGAGTATTCGTATATGGTGAGGATAATTTGTATAAGCAATGGAAGGGGTACTCTTCATACAAAGTAATCAATAATTACCAGCTGATTCGAAAGATAAAGCAATAAGAGCCTTCAAATTTGGTATGAACTGATTTGAAGATATGGTACGAAATTATGCAAAGACTGACGAAGTAGCTGTGAGGGAAGGGAAATTCCATTCCAGTTGATTAATAAATTTGACTACAGTTTTTTCAATAATACCAATTACCTGCACAAAAACTTACTCTGAATGTTATTAAAATGGTATATTTTTCCACCTTTGAAATATTTTTTAATAAATATTATTATATAAAAAAACTTGTAAAAATAAAAAGCTAAAATTTTTATGAAAAATTCTAATATAATAAAAAGTTTAAATTTTGGGAATTAATTTCTCAACAACTATTAAACCGACTTCAATGAATATAAGAATTTTGACCAACGAAAAACGTTTACGAGCCTCATTGCCCGATTCACTACAATAATGTAAAAAGCACCTTAACTTTCCGTGAAAGGAATTTTAAAAACGCTGATACTTTTATGATTTTGTATGCCCTCTAAAAGTGTCATTCGATCAATCCTTAATTTTTATGTTGCATAGTGTTATAAATCATAAATGGAAAGTCGTTTAAAGTGTTCTACTTGTTGTATGTGATAAATTTTTTATAGTTTTTAATTATTATTTATTTCTACTTTTTTTTGGTGGAGAATATAAACAACCAATACAAAAGTTCCTACTTCTTGTAATTTCCTATAATTTATTTTTAGAAAATTTTTAAAAATTATTAGAGTTCTTCAAAGCGAATTAAGTCCTTCCTCTTCTTGAAATATCGGTTGTAAAACTACATATAAAAAATTTCCCATTTATTACTCCTTTGATAAAATCCCTGTATTTTAATAATAAATCCATCCAAAGCTTTTCATGAGTTTTTATAGCTTTAAATATATTTACTCGCAATAAGGTCATAAACATTTTCAATTAACAGCAATTGCAAATATTTAATTTTATTGTTAAATACTTAGTTTCCTTAATTATCTAAGTATTAGCAGAGAATAGAAACTAAAAATTGGTTGAAGAAATACAACTTAAATTAATAGTTAGAAAAAAGTTAATAATATTTATTTTCCATTCAAAGCTTTTCTTCTTAACTTTTGTAACATTTTTATTAGTTCTCCGAGTGAAGTTTCCATTTATGGTGTGCTGTTTTTTTTGAGTGAGTAAATAATACAAAAGTTAAAATATGTGTACGTGTGCTGTTGAGTGTGCCGCCTGTGTTTAATTTTTTATGTGTTGTGTTTGTGTATCTTAAAGAAGAAAATAAATTAATCAGCCAAAATATATAAGCAACAAGTTGATAGTTTATAGCAAAATTTATGATATATTTTTTATTTTGCTACTAGTTTGATTATTATTTTTTGTTGGAGGAGTGAAAAATAAATATGTGGGTCTTCTAATTAGAGGTTTCATTTCGATATGTTAAAAACAAGCAAAACCATCTAATATTTATTTATGTGCAAAGAGGAGAGTATACCTCTAATAAAATAAAATCATCACAATTGCTGCCACAGCTAAGCTTCCATATCCTGAACTTTTCCACATATTCGTACATTTGCGTCTATATGTTCACGATAACTTTGTCCTCATCAATATCTTTCAATTCCGACCATACGAAATCATTAATCACCATTTAACAAAAAAACACTCACCTCAACAGTTGGTCCAGGCTCATTTTCGATTAAATAAACTACAATGACCCCGCCAGACCAAAAACCCCTCTAAACACTTACACGCCGAGGACTTTCAAACATAGTTCTTCTTTAAGGTGGAAATGAGCCTCACAGATGATTGTTCAATAAAATTTCGGATCATTGTGATTCTTTTCAAGAAAGCAATCAGTAAAGACACGATGTTGTAATTAGTCGGTAGGTGTGAGTTCTTGTGTTAATTGAACTTTAAAAGTCTTAAATCTTTATGCAAAATACGATTTAAGGTCGTTTGTGCAATGCCCAATTCCAAAGATCGACAGGAAATGGACAATCCAGAATTTTCCTTAAAACTATGGGCTATGGGAGTCGTAGAAGATGCCGACCAGCACATACATGGCGAAGACAAATTGATTAAAGCGAATTGTTCGCTATATACAGTACACCGTAATACAAAAATAATTTATTTAAAAAATTTGCCAAACACAGTCAGTTTATTTGAATAGATATCTTTTTTTAATGTCATCTTCTTCAAGCTCTCTCGAAAGCATTAAATTTGTGTTACTAACATTGTTTTGCTAAGCCCATTTAATACAAATTCCGAAGTGCTTAATAAAATCTTCGATTTTTATTTTATGCTCTAGAATATCAGTTTCATTGTTTAGTTCATCGCTTTGTTTTACATTTGTTCGTCAAAACGAGTACAAAATAAAATTTTTATTCGTAATATAAGATACTTACTTAGTAGAAATAAAAATTTGAGTGTTCGTTAAATGCGATGTTCATTAAATCGAATGTTTGTTAAATCGGAACACGAGTGTATATATATGGGCTACAACAGCAATATTCTCAGTTGTCCATGAGTGACATCCTCGTGCTCTTTGCTTTACATTACAAGCTTCTCACAACGGTTTAAACTTGTTCACCAGTTTCAAAATTGTTGGCCATGAACATGCTTTACGATGACCAAAAATACCTTGTTGTCTTTTTTGTTGTGAATATTAATATTTTCAATTTGTTTTTAAAGCATATATCGATCAATATTTATTAATCACGTATGTTTCACTTGTCATTTGTCAAATAGTTGTACCTTAAGTCATGACAACTGTTAAAATGGCGGTGCGTTGAAAATGAATTGTATTAGTGAAGCACATTCTATAAAGAAAATGATTCAAATTTTTTTGTCGCTTTGTAAACGTTAAGCTTTTTATTTTATGTAGTAGTAAATAGTTGTCTTCCCATTTAATTCGACCATTATCACAGAAAAATATCTAACCATTAAACTATACGACAAAAAAATGGATACAAGTAGTCGTCGTCTGACTTTCAAACAGGAAGCTATTGTTGTTGTTAATCGTTTTATATCTAATACTAAAGTTATTATACCAACTCCTGACAACAATTATCTAGAAACTCATACAGAGAGAATTCTTTTGTCTTGTATTCTCCTAAGAAACTTATTGAAATTATCAACGTAAATGAATTGGATAATAATTGTCTGTTAATAAGATGTTCCACAATGACCCTCAAATGGTAGTGTTTATAGTTAATGTAATAAATATATTTAATGATGATAATTTTGGTTATAGCACAATTTGATATGTAATGGAGCTCATCATATGTTTTTTGATTACTTGGTATAACGATATCTTATGAAAATATAATTAACAGTTGGGATTTTATACGAAACAGGAAGAGTCTTTCTGATGTGAACTTAAAAGAGTGACAACGAAAAAAGTTTTCAAAACACAATTCAAAACAAGATTATTATATGGCAAACGTTTAAAGGAACAAATTCAACTCAAAATTTTGTCTTGTGACAAAACAAGAATTATTGATTAAGGGAGGCGTGACTCCTGCATATAATTTTTTTAAATTTTAATCTATTTATAGAGTTCAGCAAATTAGCCATATGGCCGCAATCGATTACAATAATACTAAATGGTAACTTTTGAATGTTTATAAAAAAAATTAATTCTACTGAAATTAATCTTTGATTTCAGTTCAAAACTGAGTTTACCCATTTCTTCTTAATTTTTAATAAAGAAAATAATGAATTTATCCAAATAAAAACAATTTTTTAAAAATTTAGAAGAAATGGGTAAGCTCTCAGATTTGAACTCAAGCACAAAAATTCATTTTAATATAAACCTTAGACAGTTCAACAATTACTTATAAATATTAATAAATAAATAGATTAACAATAATATATAAATACCTAGTACAATTTATCATTCGAGCTATGTCACTATGCCTTATTATAAAAGGTGCAGCCTATTGAGGGGCCTACACAGCCAAACCACATGCACGTAACCTGTACCTATACCAGATCACCAGCGGAACCCAAACCATACTCCTCAAAAACCCCCAAACCTCTGTAAAAGTAGTTGAATAAGGTATTCGAGTGAAAACCCCCCAAGAACACGGACCAAGGTCAAACGACGATCCGGCACAAGCACTAATGAAGCGCACGAATGTATGTAGTCTAGACCAACTCTCTACAAACAAAACTCCTTGCAAGAATAATACAACTAAATAACATGATAAATACAAATATCAAATGATAAAAATATAATTTAACAAAATTAACAATAATATACAATAACTATACAATAGTATTGATATTATAGATTTAAAAAGAAGCCACCAAATTACACAAGATAACAAAGACCAAAAATGAAAAAAAGTATTCTATTTAGCTGTGCTGAAGCAGAGCATAATAAATGTATTTATTGAGAAATATAGTAAGGAGCAATTGAATGTAGTACGCCAAAGACAAACAAAACCAAACACGACCAAGTAGAATTCTGCTAAAATATAAATTCAACCACAGAAAATACACACTGCAATAGTTCATTAACCAATAACTCTTGACGCAGCCTCACTTCAAAGATACCAAGAGAGGTCAAATGTCTTCCCAGCCCTCGACAGACCATTATAAGATTTAACAATTCTAACAAAAAACGATCTTTCCAAATTAGCCTGTTTCTACTAGATCTCGTAAAATGAAACATGTCCATCAAACTTGTATGACCTATTGAAGTGCAGCAAACTCCTTAATTCAATAAATACTGAAAATTTTAGAACTTTTTTAATAGAAGATTTGTTTTTTAAGCTTATAAAATTATTTCCAAATGTTATTTATTTAATCGGAGGAGCTTAAAGAACATGGATTTTTGTTTTAATTTAGTTTTAAAAATTTTCTAATTCTACACAATTATAATTTGTTGTCAGCTTATAAAGCAACTGTGAAAATCAAACGAAAGATCTTTTATTTGCTCAGAGTTTGGAGTTTTATCAAAAGTTTTTTTTAAGAAGTAACACTCAGGCAATTAATAGGCCTTCAAGCCGTAGGTGTATTAGCAACTTTGGGAAAGGGATAAGAGAGTAGACAGATGGTGAAAATCGAACGCATAATTGTTTTACAACTCTGATATTGCGCGTTGGGTTAGTTTTTAGATCAGTGCTGCATCATCTCTGCCATTAGCAAGCCGAATTAAATTTGTTTAAGCTGTGTAGCCAATATTTTTATTCATTATTTTCGCCTGCGATTTTCTTATAATACCGGCGATTGAGAGGTACGACTTGCCTGAAAGTGATCATTATTTGCTTTGTATTCAACGCACTAACTAATTCAGTCAACAGCGTCCTAGTGATGACTTGGCATAAGCCTCAACCGACCTGCTTTACAACAAATTGAAACTTTTTTAAATTGAATTGCGAGAATATATCGAATACTAAATTTACAAAAATTCACAACTTGTATTTTGAACTTATTTGAAACTATGAAATATCACTACAATATTCGCTTAGTTAAGATCGTAATTTTTATTTTGCAAATACTTTAAACCAGTATTCAAAATGGATGTTTCCCATTCAGGCTTAAAACTCTAAGATGGATCAAAAATAGTAAACTTACAACTGCGTACATTATTAATAGATTTCTAAATTTATTCTTTTTTTTATAGATTATACTAAAACTTGGTAAGATTGATGAATTACTCTGCAAAAATAACCAAAGTTTTACTAGAAAAAAGTTATACTGATAAACAACGTTTGCCAGGACACCTAGTAAAATATAATAAAATAATAAAAAAAGAAAAAAATTAATGGGAAAACATCGGCTAAAAATTCCAATTTGATTTTCTTTAAAGTTGAGTAATGAAAACTTAGAACAAATTCAACAAAATTAGGCAGAGATATAGCATATAGGAAAATAAATGGCTTCTTGAAAATAAGTTGGGGCTGCAAGTTAATAAAATAATAATAAATAATAATATCCTAAAAAGTTACTTGTTTCAGAAAATTTAAATCAGTTTTTTTTTAATTTATTTATTGTGCAAGTTGTTGATATTTTCAAAATGTCAAAAAAATATATTGAATTTAAACAGTTTAGTCATAATTAAATAATTTGGGTCGGTCATGTATTTTAAAGAAAACTTTTATTGAGAATGTTGCAATAGGGCACTATATATTACAATATTCTGATCGCAATCAATTTTCTGGATTTCAAAATATTAAGTGATCCATCAGTACTTACGCAATACTGCATGCTAGACGTTCTACAAATATCGCGATACTGGATCGCAGTTAATATATTTGAACGTGTAGTAGTGCCCTTAAACTAAAGTTCTAATTCAAATTCTTTTTTATAAATAAGTAACAAAAATTATTTAATTTTGCAATGAAAGTTTAAACCAAATGTTGTTTAAATTTTTTCCATGGAAAAACTATTATCATTTAATGTATTGAAACAGGTGTTAGAAGCTTATGTTAATTTGCACGCCACTTTCCACACAAAAAGAATTAAAATAAAAAATTGAAAAAAAAATCCAAAATAACAAAAATTTTATTTAATATACCAACAGCATATTGTTAACAATTACTAATTAAAATTGATTGAAAGCAAAGAAGCCAAATAACGTGTATAAAGCAGGCAGCCAACCTCACCCTCCTGTATTCATATATAAAACTCGAGGTTGTTAGTCACTTATAAAAATTTAATTTGTTATCACAGCAACTTAACACAGAAATAACACAATTTTTCAAGAGGGGTGTCAGGCTGTAGAAAGGAAGCTTTAAAAATTGTATCAAATTTAAATTTTAAATTGATTTTATGCAACACGGAAAATGAATAATTCCTAAAGTATTATTAAATTTGCCAAAAAAAAAAGTTTACATGTGCCATCTTTTTTTAAGAATATTTCAAATATTTTAAGGGAAGCAGCTTTCTTTAGTCAGAACTTAATAGCGCGTTAACAATTTTTTAAGCTGAATTTTCATTTATTTAATATCTTTTAAATTCATGTAAGTAAAAACATATTAAAACGAAATTCTTGGTATCTTTCTAAAATTATATTAAAGTTTTTTTTTTGGTTGTACGTGTTTACTTTCATTATAATAAATCATTTTTCCTTTCCTTGCAAGTGTTGTTTTTTGTTGTTTTAAAATTAATTCAATTCTGTTTATCAATAATTTCCTGCCTCATTCCGCTTTTAGTTTTTTTTTATTTTTTGTTCGTGGCTTTGGCCAAGTGAACAAACATGCAATTGCATGAGTCAAACCCTTGTTTTACGCTGCATTGAATTCGCGTTATTGCTTTAACTTTTTTTTATTTGTTAAACTTTGCATGCAATATTTGTGCCAAAAAAAATTCTTTTCTCTCCACAAGTAAGCAAATGATTCATTATCATGTAAAAGGTCACAAATAAAGTAATATTTTGGGGGGACAATTTTTAAATATTCTTAAAACTGAATTTTCATTATCTTATGTATGACTCATTTCATGATTAATAGTGAATAGATTTACGTTTTCGTTTTGGGCCTTAATAAGTGAATATTTAGATCTTAGATTAGATTAAAATAATGAAATAAGACTTGAAAAAATGCAATTTAAGGAGAAAGAAACCATTACTCATAAGTAACTTTTTTAAGACATCTATCCCTGACTCTTTTGTAATGCTGATTTCTGGAGCTCATTCGTCATCAAAGAACTATCAAAATTTCCTCTGTTTAAAATTTCATTTATAAAAAATCAATGTTTTATCACAAAATTAATAATAAAAAATTAAAATGAGCAAGTCAGGTTGCTGTAACGAATCTTGCAATCTTCATTAACCCTTATCCTGTATTTGTGGGTCAATATTGCCCAAACAGTTTTTTTTGCTTAATATTTTTACAAAAACTCAATAATTTTAGCTCTTTTTGCAATGCCTGTGTGAAAAAATTAAGCATTTGGTATACGTGGGTCGAAATTGCCCAATATAATAAAGTTAATGAATGCAGAGTTAGACATGCTCAGTAAAGGAATGTGTTTTTTTGTAGAAAGATCACAAAAAGTAAAGAAGACTATTTTAATCAATTGCTTGAGAGCATAAGAATTTTTTTTATATTTTATGTTTTACTTTTTATAATTCGCGGTTGTGTTTTTGCGTAATATGTTATAAACATACATGTTATGGAATAATGAAATCAGAAGAAATCGTAACAATGCTTATGCAATGCTTATGGAAGACGAGATTTTGCAACATTTAGCAAAGATGAAGAATATATGGTTTCTGATGTTGGATCATCAAACTCTAGTGAAGGAAATTGCGAAATTCGAGATTAAACTAGAACAGAAACCGCAGAAGATATATCAGAAGCGTCATTAAGAAAAGAGTTTGGAAGGTGTGCTAAATAGAATGTTATAAATCCTCCTCCTAGCCCTACGCATTATGCTATTTCTAGTGCACCGTTTATGCTGTTTATGCCAAATGAAATAATGAAATTAGTTATTAATGTGTCCAATCTACAGGGTAATAAATAATATTATTTTCAATATAATTCAGCATGCATAACCCCTTATTCAATCAATAACATTAAAACCTGGAAAATATGGTATCAACATTTGGGCATTGTGCGATACTGAAACCAGCTATACATGGTAATTATTATCTTAAATGTGATCAAAGATTTGAAAGGCCATAACGTTATCTGCGATAACTTTTTTACTTTCCACGAATTCAATACCCAAGTTGATGAAACGCAACATATATAACAAAAAAAACTGTGCGCACTTTCTCTTTGACAATCAAATTTTATATCACTTTTATAATGTGACGAAATCCGGTATTACAAGCCAGTCTGTAAAAAAGGGGGAATTAATTATAATCGCTTGTGGGTGAGTGATTATAGTTATAGGGGTAGGTTAAGACAGAAAGGGAACTGGATTTCTGTAGTTAGAAATTATAGTTGACCTTTCTCACCTGTTTCCACTGCTGGTGATAATAAAATGGTAGGTATCTTTTTCGTTTTTTTTTAATCAAGATTCTTTGGTTAACAATTCAGTTTACTTAATGGTAAGTATAAATCACGAATCGGTAACTGTTATGTTTAAGTTATTTATTTGTAAGTATTTTAATTAATTTCTTAAGCTGTATTTAATTTAATTTCTTTAGTTGTAAGTATTTTAGGTATTATGTTCTGTTTACAATATATGTGACAGATTACTACGATTATGTACAAATTCTATTCAGCACATTTAATTCAAGGCTACGAGAGTTTAATAGTTTTACCATCCGTTAAATTTAGTACAAAGTAACCGCTTATATTAAATATCTGTGGTTTTAATATAAAAATTAGCTTGCAATTTTATAATTTAAGTGTCCAAATTTTTAATTTGACAACATGTACCATCTAATCGTAAGATCTAATCGTTGTTCTCATGCACCATTATACAACAATGCGTACGTATTTTTTTAAATATTAATCCAAACTAGATTCGGAAAAAAAGCGAAGCATTTATTTGAAAGAATTGGGCCATAAGCCAAATAAGCGAAGAAAGCAGTTGTCAAAAGTGTTCAAAATGATTTCGCTACCGAATTTTAAAAGAAGATGTTAGCTTCTTTTTCCCAAATCGGTCCAATAGTACAAAATATTCCAACAAATATTCGGGTTGCAATAAATTTAATTTCTAAAAGTTAATCGAAAACCCATTTTATATGCACTGAATGTAAAAAATTTATAACCGAAAGGTATAAATAAATCAATGGAATGGTTTTGAGAAAAAATTCTTCATGAGATATTGGGGTTTTTAAGTTTCATGTGTGTAGATGTTACATTGTTTACACATCTTTTTTCCTGTTTTGCAGTTTTCTTTTATCTTATGTTATATTTTTAAATAATTTTTTTTTGCATTTATTAGGATATGTTAATACAGATTTATTTTTTTCCAGGTTTGCTACTCAGAGGAAGACATCTACGTATGCACTGCATTGAGCAAGCAGTAAGTAAAAAGGAAAGATTTCTAATGTTTGGAGATAGTCGATTTGAATTTTTCCAACACAAAATTGGGTTCCTTCCTAATGCTAACTTAGTGCGATTCCTTTGACAGTTGACCACGAATGGAAGAACACTCAATAAAGACCGTTTATTTTGCAAAAAGTTAGTCTTTCGGTAACAAGCTCCCTGATATCCTCATAATTATCTGCCATTATAATAATAGTGAAATATTAAGAATACCCTACATTGTGTCGATGCACCAGTGAGTCGACAGAGTTGGCTACCGTAGGGAAAGTGATGACATCCTTCAAACGATACTATACACGGTGAAGTAGCTTCAAATTCGATGTTGATAGTATAAATACCAGATGGTGTGAGGTCGCTCTTGTAACTACTTGAATGCTTCTTTTAAAACTTGATAAATTAGAACTTTCTTTATATCGCATAATTAGACCAACATGTACAATACAACGTCTGTGAATTTATAAAACTTTTTCAAACTTGGAGGTTTATTCCGAAATTTTTTCCACATGTGTCTTATTCGAAACTGAGATTTTATTAATCATTTAAGAGACAATTCTATGTCGGAAGGTTTTTTGATTATGGCAAATTTTTCTGAGCCTTAACACATTTTAAGTTTGAATTTATTATTTTTAGTTGACATTTTACCTATAATGACCATTCGAAACAACAACAAAGCAACCATAAGAAGAAATTTTAGAAATATGAAAATAAAAACTATACAAAAGTAAAGAAATATTTAAAAATGCTCTTCGAAAATGGACTTCAGAAAAATATGCTATGCAAAAATCTGCTCTCAGAAATCAATCCCAAAAGTCGAAAAATATCTTAAAGGGTTAAAAAAACATCTTATATGTTTAAAAGATACGATACGAAATTTATGGGAATTTTTAAATTTCTTTAATTAGTGTTCTCGACGCACTTTATATGCACTAATTTCCCAAATATAATTTAAAAATACACTGATATTGATCAAAGAGGGTTAAAAAAAATTAGATAAAAATAATTTAATTTAATTTAACTTTTAAAAAATGAATAAGTTGTACTTTTATATTCCAATTTGTTAAATAATACGGTTAATTAGTTGATATTCCTAATCACTAGTATCCACCGTCGAAAGTTGTAAAATCGAATAAACAACGCAGATGAGATAATGTAGCGACCTCAAAATCAGTACTGATCCGTTTTGCTGGTCTGATGAATAAGTTGTTTTTAATAAAAGTATTTTCTTAATAAAATAATGAATTTATCCAAAAACAATTTTTAAAAATTAAGAAGAATTTACCCAAACTCAAGTCCAAAAATTTATTTCAATATAATATAATATAATTTTAAACTATAAAGACAGCTAAAAAATCTGAAGCATGTTTCGCTTAAATGACTTTTTAGCAGAAGCATTATTTGGGTTATACATTTATTTAAATCGTATGAAATTATTTTCAGCTTACAAGAGAACTTTAAACAGCATAATGCTGCTTAAGCATATAAATATTATTCTAAAATTATTACAAAATATTTAGATTTTTCCCCAAATTCTTTTACTTTAAACAAGTTAACTTTAATTAAAAAATAACTTTCTCAATAATAAAGTACCGCGTGTTGCTGCAAACACGTTTATAGGCCATTAAAAGTTGGTTTTCCGAACAAAAGAAAACCATTAAATGTTTTGATGTCATTTGTTATGGACCCGTATATAATTTTATTTAATTCCGCATATTTTGTTCTCCACTTTGCTATTTTATGCCTTTTCTACCATATTAAAAGTACAAACAATCATATGTTTTTTTCATTACGAATAATTTTTTACAACTTTGTGGTAAAAATGTACAATTTTCCATTAATATTTGTAACTTAGCACAGACCTAAACATACACACGCGACTCCAATTTGCCACAAAACTCATTTTATACGTAAACGAGAAAAAAAAATTTATCATGAAAAAAAGGACATTTACAACAAAACACAAAATATATATTTAGAAAAGTATTCCGTTTCTGTTTTCATGTGTGTCAGGATCAACAGGACACTGAAAATTTGCGTGCGTGTTATTAACATTATACGGGTAGTATTTGTGTTTGTATGTTTGCGTATGTATTTTATAATTCTATGTATGTTGCTTGATGATACAGTTACAGTGAGAAGAAAATTTAAGTTAATATTATTTTATTTATATCTTTTAATATTTTTCAATAGCAAAGTAAGAATTTTTAGCAGGTGTATTTCTGCACTTACTTGCGCTTAAAAATTACTCAACATTTTTCCACATTTTAATTGATGTTGCATTTCTCCTCACAGCTAAATCTAAAGCAGCTGGAAAAATTTAGTTTACAAAATTTTTTTTATAAAGCTAAAAGTTGAGGTAGACAATCAGCTCGTACAAATATTGAAGTATCATGGCCATAACAGATTTACCATGTGTTATTAAAAATTTTTTTAACAAAAATAAAATATTCGCTTACCTAAACTGTTTTGCTTGCTATTGTACAAAAAATGTATGTCTCATACATTTGTGCTCCTGTCTATTTGCTAAATAGCACGTTGTTCACAAGAATATTCTCATTGTTGTTGCTAATTTTTATTTTCTGTTAGTTTTTTTCCGTTTGTTTTTGCTACGTGTTTTGTTAAGTGTTTGAGCTAGATTGTATGTACCACAGTACAGTGTTAATTCTTTCTGATTAATTAACACTGCGGAAGTATGTTTAAATAAATGCGTGTTTTTCTTTTCCCACACACACATTTTTTTATATATTATCTGCAGTGCAAAAAGATTATACAAGCATTTATTGGTGGAATGTTATCAAAACATCGTAAGTAATTTACTTTTTACCAGCTAATTTGAATCGGCTAAGAAGCAATTTTTTATGAATTTTATTTGTTTAATTTCGTTTCTTAGATTTTCGCTAAGACAAAAAAGTATGTTGCGGCTTCCGAAAACAGTATGCGTCAAAGGTGTCCAAACTATTTAAGAAAATAATTGTTTAAATCGTTTAAATTTTTAAATTTTAAAATGTATAGCTGCTTGATTGTACAATTCTCTCAGGTATTTCTAGTTGAAAACATTACGCACAACTAATTCAGAAGTTATTTTTCCAAAAGTCTATATAGATTGTATTTATTGCATGCCGCATTTCTAAAAGTAGCAATCACAAGAAAAGAAAGATACGTATAAGCGACACGTCTTATCCCGACATACGAGCTTTTGACAGAAACCCACAAAGAAAACTAAAAAGAAATAGAGTATGAGGAAGTTGTCATTTATAGAGATAGAATGAAATGCGATAGCACAACAAATAAAATATATTTAAAAAAAAGAAAAAAAAACGATTTGACTTTTACTTTTTATGTAGATTAATATACATCCTGTATATTTTTATTTCGTGGCTTACTTGCTTAATGAGTCACCCTCACTTTATTGTATTTTATAATCCCACACCGCCACACAGCCATGCCCACACTCTACTTAATGTTTCTTTATATTTAAGAGAAAAAAAAAACAAATAAAAATGTTTTTAATTCTTATTTATTAGACTCCCACTGCAGCTGTATTTCCTTTAGCCACTAACGATAACAAAAAAAGCTGCTCAGCAAGCACAAAACAGTGGATATGTAAAATGATGATCTGTTAAAGTTTTTCAAGTTTTTAGAAAAATTCGCTTTAAGAAATTAAATTATTCTTAGACACAACAAAAAAAAATAAAAAAAAAATACTCTTGAATCAATTTAGGAATTTCTCAAAACAAATTATATATATTTATTGTATCACTGTCTCATCTCTTATTAAAATAAATCTCTTCGCCAATGTGTTGTATAAGTGTGTCGTTTTGTAACTTAAAGTAGGGATTATGTAATAAAAAATTACACCAATTTGGGGCATAAAATTTTACTAAAACAAGAAAAAATTGCTTTAATACAAATATTTGTGTGTATGTATATACATATTTCTTGCTCCCAGCCAACGCCTTTTCATTTTATTCCATTGTCTTTTTTTTGGCTGGTCTTTTTAACGTTGGCATTGGTTTAGTATTTTATGACAATGCAAATTAAGTCAAGTTTATTACCGGCTTTAGAACTTCAGTGTCTTCTTCACAATCATATTTGTGCTTTTTTCATTAGCTCATGTAAATTTGTTAAGGGAGAGTTTGCAAGTGTTAGTGTCTATTTTAGTTTAAACAAATCTAAATGCCCCAGCTTGTGTTAGTTAAAATATTTGCGTACAAATTTTTCCATATTGCGAAATTTTAAATTTATTATTATTCTGCTTAAATCTTTACCCTGTTTAATTTATTTTTATTTTAGCAATGCTTAAAAGGCAGTCTCTTTTCAAGTCCCTTCTTTTATACACTCTATAATAGTTTAAAAATTATGTTTCGCGAGTTTTATCTTAATTTGTCATAATCTAAATAAACTATAAAAATCCGGGGTAAGGAGTACTTCTAGGAGATATAAGGACCCTCAAATTCCCTTTAAAGGCCATATCTCTTTTTCCATTTTATCGTTGCGTGGATTCTAAAGGCGCTCAACAAAAAGTGATTTTACCTAGCAACAGCTTTACAGCTTTATGGGAAGAAGATTTTTAAGCGAGAGTCGTTGGTTGTAGTTGTTATACCTCCTGCTTTAAAACATATTTACAAAAGACATGACTTTTCAAGATGTTCCAGTAGGGAGCTCCATTTTTTAATGTTAAACTGCGCTTCGTTCAAAGCACCAAAATTGCTCTCAAATCATGCCTCATCGTCTTACTGCATCATCTAATGAAATTATCATTAAATCTAGATGTTTCTAATATGCGTACATTAGACAACACGTAACAAGTGGTACCCATATTACTTTTTGGAAAAAAATGTTCGGCTTTATTGGTTAGATGTATGCAACATTGATCGACTTTTGTAAACAAAAACATATGTTTAATTCTAATTCACATCCACTTCCAGACTTGTAGAACACTTTGCTTATAATAGCGCTTGCTGTCGAGAATGCTCTTCCAGCTTTGTCTACATTCTTCATCTATTGAAAATGCATATAGTATATATGTGCATACATATAAACTTAAAATCTTAACAAGTTTTCCTATATCATCAGCGATTTCCCTCCGAGATTCTTTTAAGGTATTTTGGGTGCCTTTAATGCTTTTGGGACTTATTCCAAATAAGTTTTCTTTTTTTTATTGCTGATATCAGTAGACGCTTCCCCATTTCAGTAGATTTCCATTTTTCTTTTATTTTTATTATGATTTTATACATTTTATTTTAAAGAAATTTTTGGCACGGAAAATTAAAAGTAAATAAAGCTACAGAAAAAATTGTATCAGCTGTCAATATTTCGCGCGAATTAAATGCCACTCACATTATTTTACAGATGACAAGAAAACGTTGCCAGAGACATTTTATAAATTTTTCACGATTTGAACTGAGTACATATTTTGCAACATTTTTTTTATTAATATTTTATATAAATTTTTTTAATGTGGAATATATCAACATATCGCGTAAAATTTTGAACAGAGTACCAGGCTTTAGTAAAAAAAATATTTTGATTCTTAATTTAAAATTTAAGGTTTTATTAAAATCAGCACTCCACAATTATGAAATTTTCGCCAGACGTTCCTTTGTAGTGATTTTTTTCTACCTAAACTGGGAAACAAAATTCTCATACTTTCAATTATTATTTTTTTAGTTTCCTCCGCAATCAAGAAAGTTTAGGAATTTAAAACAAATTAACATTTTAAAAACTCTATATTTCGATGCCATTCACACAGAAAAAACATGAATGTAAAATCAAAATTAAACTGTCATGACTTCATGTCATGTAATTTTTTAGCAAAAATTTTGACTTTGTTAAAAGCTAACATATATTCTTATTGATTTAATTCTTAAAACTTTAAATTTGAACTAACCAATAGTAGATTGAAAGTTTTTCGTAGTTCAAATAACATTGTGCAATGTTGATTTTACTCAACTCAGTTTCGTAGAAAAATAAAAAATTTATTACGTTAAATTAACTTTGGATTTGATAAAATTAATATTGAGTAGTGTAAAGATAACATTTCTATATTTTAAATCAACACTGCTAATAAGTATTCCATGAATTTCAAAAAGAATTTCAAAAATTACAATAGTATATGAAATTCTCATTGTTTTTTTTTAAGTTTTCATATAAGATAAATGGTTTGAAACTTTTTAAAAATATGATTTAAAGTCTATTATTAAAAAATTAAATCCATAATAGAAATCAAATTAATTAAATTTGTTATGAGTTATTTAATTAAGTTCATTATTTTGAATCAAAAAACATTTAGTGTTATTTTAATTTAAAAAGAATTTCGTGTTTGATCAATCATTGAATCGTTTTAACTCAACATTATAATTACTTACATATTAAATGAATTTCCTGCTGATGCCATATTCATTCAATATCTAATTTATGTTGTTTCAAACTGAAATAATTTTGATTCAATAAGATTCGTCATAGTATTTTAATCTGAGTACATTTCTATTCAATAAGACTGGCATGTTATATTGACATGTGCTTTACGAAACGACAATGAAGCAAAATCATTGACGAAAATTGTCAAATCAACCTTGTTTTTGCTGGTTTTACATAGTGAATTTTTCTGTGCGCTTAAACATGTTGAACAACCAGATAGATATTAAATTTAAATATAAGATAAAATCGAGTTCGCAACATTGCTGCAATTCTAGCATTTAATCCTAAAATGAAAAGAAAATATTTTTTTGTTTTCGCATTAAATTACCTAAAAAATAGTCCTGAAAAGTTGGGAGAACAGCTAAAAATGTGTGCAGAGCGCTAGAAATTATATTAAAATAAATTTAGTCCTTTTGAAAGTAACAACCACAAATGTAAAACATACATTTTGCAGCTAAAAGGCGAAAAAGTAGACCTGATTTGGCCTAGAAGAGCAACGCTGACTATAACGAGCTCTGGGAACTACGCAAGAGTAGAGTTTTGTGATTCCACTGGATAAATATATTTTAAAATAAGAACTATTCATCAATAAAATGAATTGTAAGGGAGATATGACCTTGAAAGGGAACCCAATTGTAGTTCTTATTTATATTTATAACAAATTTGCTGGAGCATTATATCATTTATGTCGAACCTTTTCAAGCAAAGTAAACAAATTAAAATGATTTAGGTATTTTATGAAGGTTTTCTCTATATATGTATTTGGTATTTTAGGGGCTTAAATTATAGAAAACTATGGTTTTGCAAATTTTCCAAATTTTTTTATAGATACAAACAAAATTTATGTTAACTGGCATTGCAATTTCTTTTTGATGCTTAATCCACATATTAAAGGATTGATTGCTGAGGCGACGTTCATATTGGTTTTTCCTAACCAGGACCCCTTACACTTGTTGGTACTTATATATGATTATTTTGTAAATTGCATTGTAAAAAATTATTATGTGTTGTCGCAAGATTACTATTCATAGTTTTTTAGTTTTTTTTTTAAATGCCAATCAAGTCCTTTTTTCAATATTTTAATGTTAATGTTTAAAGCATTTTATGCGCAAGAAAGTTTTTTTCACTTAAATGTGCAAAATTACATCAATATATATTGCAATATATATTGTTAAAACCAAGTGCTGGAAGAGATTTAATATGTGAATATGACTAAGGGTGTCGCTTTATAAGTAAAATTTTAATTTCGCATTTTTAAACTTGTTTAAAAAAATTATTTTGTAACATGAAATATTTTTTAAATTATGTTTGAATGATGGAAGACGAGAACGGTTTCCCAAAGCTCTGAAATTTTTTTGTTACATCATGAAAGACATAATAAAGTAAAATTAACTAAAAAGACAGACTCCTTTAATGCATCATACCATTGAGAAAGAACACGTGATTGTTCGGTCGGCCAAACAATATTGTAGGAAATGAATGTTTTATTAAAAAATATAAAGCATCAGCTGCGTCAAAAAATGTTGCCCAGCTTTTTTAAAGCCGAAAGTAAACCTTCTTGACTTTTCATGGATTAAACTATTAGTTTAGGAGAAACGATCTTTCAGCCGCTAGATAATGTATTTTTCGAAAGTATATTTCATCATGCGCTAGCCTAACCACGTGTAAGTGAAATATATTTTATTGGGCAGATTATGTGCTATTTTTCTCCCAAATATTTTTTTTTTTTCTATATCAGCACATATAATTTTCGTGTATTTTTTGTCAATAATTATAATATTAACAATTGCATTGAAAATGTCATGTTGCTTTTAATATGTTTTTGTTCTTTTTATTCAGCTAAAATTGTAAGTGCCGTTTTTATGACTCTATTGATAGTAATATAAGCACATGTTAATTACCAAATTAAATTATTTCTTTTTTTTTGTATTGATCGATCCACGGAGTGTGCTTTAACGTGATGTTAAATTATTGCTGAAACTAAATTTTTATTAAAAACTAAACAGAGAAAAATTAAGAGATATATATACTCCGTTTTAACGCATTTATTAGAAATTGTCGGAAATTTTTGGACTTTGTTAAAGTAGTGCATTTGCCAAGCTTTCTTGATATAGCATTCCATTATTTCCGGCTGTTACTCTCCATGGTAAAAATGTTCTCATTAGTAAGTTTTTTAATTAATTTGCTACCACATCGTATCAAATTTATAAATACATCATTTCCATGCACCCTTGTGTAATTATATGCAGATATTTTAACAACACCTTGTTGCAATTATACAAAATTTTATATTTTGGTTTTATGCCAATATATTGAAAATATAAATTAAATCGTAAATGCAAATTTAAAATAATAACATTATTTTTAATGAAATGAAAACAGTGTGAAAAACAAACAAAAAATATTACTAATAAATATATTGCAAATTGCATAGCGGATTTCGTTTTCAGTGTTTTTGAAATGAAAATTTGTTTAATTATATATGCTTGAATAAAAAAGGCTTATAGGATTTCAAATGTTTTGATTTTATTGATTTTTTGACAATTATTCTTAGAATTTGCAACAATAAGTTTTAAATTATTGAAAGTAAAAGCTGCTGGGATTAAATTAAAGTTAAAAGTTTAATAACTTTTAATTTCATATAAATATGTATGTATTTGTTTATGTTTAATGATTCGGGGCGTCTGATTGTTGGAATTTGTAAATAATATCACGTATACGCCACTGTCTGAAAAGTTGACTGTTGATGCATTTGGAAGTGGACTATTTTTATAATGAAACGTGATATGATATAAACCTGAATAAATGACATTAACTGCTTGTATTTATAAAATGAAAACAAAATTTTGAGTGAGAATTTATATTGAAAACAAAAACTATTTTTCGAATTTCATTGTTGTTTTCAATCTTAATTCGCACTCACAATTTTGTTTTCATTTTATAAAAACAGGCAGTAAAACGCAAAACTATTCATTCATTCTTTAAATTTCTATTATTGAAATATATCCCTGAAGAAGCTTTCCATTGAGAAAGCGAAATATCGGATAAAATAAATCATTTATATTTATTTTCTGGACCTAAAGCTTGAATAAATTATTTAATAAAATTTAATAAAAAGGTCGAACAAATCAACATAATTTTAATAAACATTGATACATAGTTGTTTTTGTGTGCGTTTATTATGTCACTGTTTATAAATTAATTCTAATATATTACACAAATGGATTTAATTAACTTAATAAATGAATGCGTGTATTTTCTTGGACATAATATTATTTAGTTTTTAAGGATATGTGAGATAAGAATATTATAATTATTTCGAGATTTTGATCAAGTTCCATTTTATAGCTTAACAAATAACAAAAAGCTTAATTATATTCAATATTTTTCAAATTTTGCTAAAAAAAAACTTTTATATTTTTTAAAGAATTTTTACATATAAATGTTAAATGATAAATGTTGTGCCTGAGAAATATTGAATTTGATAAAGGTTTCTGCTATTAATTAATTTATAAGCTTGAAAATTCTTATTACAGAACTCTGAGGATTGTGGGGATAAGAAATTACCTTTTTTGGGGAATGAAAAATTGCAAATTGGGGATAAGGTATAAAATAAAACTGGGATCCCTGACTTTCCTTTACTTTAGATATACTTTGCCTGTTTCCCCTGGCATTTCATGTAAACTATTTTAAGGAGAGAAAACCAAAACATTTCTTAAATTAAAAAAGAAATGGCTGAACTCAGATTTGAACTCAAGCCAAACAATTCCTTGCAATATAAACTTAAAACAGTTAAACTAATTACCCACAAACATTAATTAAAACCCAAAATTTCAGCTTTATTATACCCTTTTGCCCGAATTGCCACAGATAGAATTCTGAGCTTAAGCAATTGATGCAAATTGTATACAAAAGTTTATCATTTCTATTTGCTGTGTATAAAATACTTTCCAAATGAGGCCATTTACTCAATTGTTATATATTTTAGAACTCCTCAGAGATTTTCCTATTTGAATAACTACACGCAACTATAGAATCATTAAAGTCATCATATATATATACTCTTACTTACAAATTACTGTTTGTATATGGATTTCTAAAATACTTTTAATTGAATGTGCTACAAAAATAAATATTTATTTCTATTTATATAATATTTATTTTTTTAATAACTATATCATTTCAATATCATTTAAAAGAAGTAGAACAATTACCAAGCAACTCAAATAATATAAATAAGAAATGACTAAAATGAATTTGGTTTTTATAATATTGATAAATTTTATTCATTTAAGTATGTACGTACGTGCTAACTATCATGTTTGTATTTGTTACACATTCGAGTACACAAACTTAACTTTTTTTTAATAAAAAATATCCCTTAACAATTGACCTAATTTTTCATATTCTTCTTACCACAAATACAACAACGAACTATTTTATACTTATAAATAAATTCTGCTACATGTTTACTATTTAATATTGTTGCTGGTACTGTTTCAAGGTTTGTTTACTAACATCTGACTGAATGCATGAAGAGCATAATATTTTATATAATAAATGTAAGGATATTAGAAAAATTCTCTGTATTACAATTAACCAACGACTCATTTAGTTTCGAGTGGTAGCAAAATTAGTTTGTTTGTTCTTTTTCCGAATTAAAAATATCTTGAATTGAGTTTAATTTAAAAAAAAATAATTATATACTAAAATTCAACCTAAAATTCAGTGACTTGTAATTTCTAATAATAATGAAAATTATCTTAATTTTTCGACCTTTTTCTTAATAGTTTATTAAATAAATTCTTTAAGCTTGATGTCATCAATATAAATATAATTTACGTAATTAATCCAATATAATGCTTTCTCAATTGAAAACTTCTTCAGGGATAAAAGAAATTAATAACAGTAATTGTTGTTTCAACAACACAATAAAAAACTTATTCTAAATTTTTGAAAAATAAAAAAATGGCAAATGAACTCCTCAAAAATACAACTATACTTACATCTATTACAATATAATGAAATTTATTAAATTTCCTGTTCTATTCTTATAAATTAAACGTCTATAATTTTGAAGTACATTTTCTGTATCTATTTTAAAGTTCATTCTTTGTCCTATTGGTGTATTAATAACTTGTAACATTTCCAGCATAAACCGACATTTGTAGTTAGTTTCTGTGTTTAAGACTGTTGTGTTTTCAAAATCTGCTGTATGGTGAAACATTGGACATTGTAATGTTAATGCAGTTTTCTGAGTTGATCTGAATTTGTATTTCAGATCAGATTTATGTCCGTATAATCTACTTTTTTTAGTTTATTTTTAGTGGTACTTTACTACACCCTCCGTTAATATTTCCCTTACATGCTATTATGTAAACTACATTAGATCTGTCTAATATTTGCATCGCATCCTTCTTTTTACAGAATAATCTTCGTAATATATTATATGTGCTATAAGCTATTCTATAACTATTAAAATAATAAATTTTAGAATTCTCCAACCGTTCAATAAATCTCATAGATAGAGTACTGAATATTAGTGATATTGACTTTCGTAGGAAGAATGGGGGAGAATTAGAAATATATTAGAGGATAATAACTTCCCTAATTAAGTTACTAATAAATTGATTTGACAATACAAAAGACAGACGATAAATAGTACCACCACCGGGAATGAACCTAAAATTTATAAGTCTTTCACTTATGTACCGATAACTTCTGAAGCAACTTGCTTAGCTTTGTCTCTGATCATGCTGAATACAAAAAGTCAAAAATATCTTCAGAGGAAATTGCTCACTAGTGGAGTAGGAAACATTATCCTATATGCATCTTCTATATGGTGAGACTCACTTAAATATTCCTCATATGTAAGACTGATACGCCCTTTGTATAGGTTGGCTGTCCTGCAAGTATGTAGCGCATTTCGAACTGTATCGGACGAGGCCACTTTTCTTATTGCATGCATGATACCCATCGAGCTAGAAGTCGTATCGCACAGCACGGATGGTGCGACAAATTTGTACCTACGGAAGTGGCAAGAATGATGGAGAGTGACTGATAAGTGAAGATGGATTTACTTACTGATAGCTGACATCATGACAGGATTATCAAGATGACATGGTGACTTTAACTTCTATATTACACAATTGGAGTGGACATGGTTTTTTTAAATCGTACTTGTATAGTTTCGGCCATGACAGTGTTCCGTTTCGTCCGAGTTGTGATGGTAATGCCGTGGAAGATGCCAAATGTGTTCTTTATATGTTGAAATCTGAACGTTTGGGAAATTGGTTCTACTGGAACTTCTAAGATAAGAAGAATTCGCAGAAGAACCAATATAGTTTAGAGATCTAAAGCTCTAGGACCTATCCCGCCCCGTGACGTAAATCCATGCGATAGTTGCACGCGGGATGTTTGGGTCTACAACAAAAGAATGTACAAACAAAAGTATGTACATGTCTTCACCTAAAAGGCAAAACAACGTATCATCAAAAATTAAAATTTTAGTTTTTTATTGACTGCGATTTACTACATCTTATTACTCATGTGTCCCAAATTCAAATGAATGATTTTATTCAAAAAAAAAAAACGTATCAGCAACTGTGTTGTCAACTATTTACATCAAAAATATGCTGTTGCTTTGCTCAAAATTCGCTAGAATGCGCTAAAGACAATAAAAATATGATTTCAATATATCTAACAGTTTCCATATTATACAGTTTTTTGTTTCTCCTGTAAACTCATGAAAAGTGACGTTACGTTATATTGCATTTTATATGACGATATATATAATTTATTATTATGCAGAACTTGGTCAGGAACTGTTGATAACAACTTTATCGCGATATCAAGAAAATTACTTCTAATACGCCCACAAATGTCGGATTATTCAATCATATTAACTAAATTCTGTTTTTTTAGAGGCGTCAGTATTAGAGAATAAGACGAAATAAAGACTTAAGCATGATTTATATCTTTCATAATATCCAAAAAAATTTTTTTGGATGTGCTACATTGTTCAAAACTAACTACGCATTATATTTATTATTTTCTTAAAGTTCATTAAGTGTTTCTTCGAGAAATCTACAAAAATATATGCTGTTACTGATAAAAAATTGTACATTCGACGCATATAATATAGGATTGGGTGTTTAATCCATTAACAGCCGGACCTAAGCTGCTGGATAAAAATCAATGAAAATTTGAATAAGCGTCAATATTTCATTTTGTTTACTTCCATTTGGCTGAGAGAAGCTCGTCGAATTTTCCACCAGTAGCTGAATACCAATAATATATGCCATGTTATTTCTATGAAAAAAATATGTTAAATACATACATATTTATGTATTTGTTAAAATTATGAAAAGTATTAAAGCACTTTGTGTGTGCAGCAACATGACATCTTGGGCATTTAAAAAAGTATGCTTGTGACAAACACGACAACGACAATTTTTTTTAATTTTTCATTAAAGTAATTTGAAAAAGATCTTATATTGACTTTTAAAAACATCAATTCGATATGAAAATACTTAAATTTGATTTTTCAAATCCTGAATTTATTAATGAAAAGCAATAATTTGAAGTTAAGAACATACAATAACCAAATATGTTTAGATTTTATAAAATGTAGCAAAACTATTTCTGATCATCATTTATAAAGTGTAATTTACGCATCGTTTCCTAATAAAGTCAAATTGTATGTCTTATGACCACTACAGAGTGAATGCAGATAATTAGATAGTTTTGAAAAAAAATTATTTTAGCTGGAAAGTTATAAAACACAGCATAGGGACCCGTTAATTTTAATTGTATAAATTTAAGATCAAAAGTTTTTTTATTTCATAAAACAAACTTAAACATAAATTATAATTTTCCATCGACAATGTTCGCTGGGCAAATTGTTTTTGTAAATATTAGTCGATTGAAACATCATGTTGTACAAAGCCATACATACACTTCAATAAACAATATGTTATTATATGTGTGTATTTATAAAAATCTTTACATAAACACGCACAACTATACAGTTAAATGAAACACATAAAATCTTTAAGTCTCTATGGACTTTAAACAGACAATTGGAACTAAACTATCTGTTGCCAAAAAAAATAAATAAATACGAAAGGAAAAGGCCAAAATCAAACTATAAGGCAAACATTTAACAACAACACACATAAGTTGATAGAACTGTCTGTTTATTAAATTGAATATTTATTTTCAATTCTTACGCACACTTATTCTATTTCCAGCAAGATGTCCTAGTTGACCTGAGACTTGAAAATAGATCCAACTGTTTCACACACAATCGCAAACTTAGAAAGATCCTAAAATTCCTTTTAGTTTCTCAAAATAAAATGACGTGGTGATATGTAAAAAGAACTCATATGAACGGGTTAGAGCTGAAGTGAACCACGTCATAAAATGTGAAAAAATTTCTAAGCCAGTGCGAAATTCTCCGCAATGTTTAACTCTATTTAGTTCTCTAACGGACTAAAAGTGATACGTTCCGAACGTAACTTTAAAAACCCTAACTCAATGGCTATGATTTAATATTCTTTTCAAAGCAGTTCATTAACGGAAACTTAAAATATATTAGAACTGTCTTTTTGTGACTAAATTCACTTCAGCTCTGAGCCCTCCATATGTGGGCCAAAGACCTCATTATTTTTACTTTTCGTTGCCGTTCTATACCGGTTTTTTTTGTAGAAAATATTTCTTACTTGTTCTGTGTCTTTCGGATGTGGACGATATAATTATAGGATTGAATTTTGTAAATGTTTGCAATATGTTTTTTACTTGACAAAAATATATAAATCTTTAATAATTTGAATTAAAATAAAATATTCTGACTTTTAAAACAAAATTTGTAATATTTTATTCCACAAAAACTTATCCATGATGAAATTTTGGTCACGTTTTTTTCGGCAAATGTTTGTCAGATGTGGCCGTACTATTAGTTTAGCCAAAGGCCAAAACTTTATTCGGATATACCGACCGTATGTATACCCTCTTGTACCTTAACCGTTGGCTGCTTGAGCTACACTACAATGATCCGATAGTTAGAACAGCATTATCTGTTGTTTATACCTCGATTATATCCCCTTAGTTGAAGCGTGTATATCAGAGCCCTCGCCTCTTCTTCATTAGCTGTAAAAACAAAAATTTGTTATTAATGTTGCCGGCTTCATGTCGTCTACATATTTTGAATTAAGAATGAATTATACAATTCTCTCTCCGGACAGATAAAAATAATAAATTATTATCGCCATGAACTCTTGAAACTCTTGGCTGTCACTTAATGTTGTATTCTATTTTCTACAGAATAGACCATAACAGAAAAGAATGAAAAAGAAACAACAAACCACACATACAATTTTTCAATTTTACAGAATCAAAACAGCTGATTCGTAACGTAACAGAACGTACAAACTAATTTTGCCTTAAAGTGGTGTTTTTGTAAACATATAAATTGTCAAAAACGTTTGATAAATTGAAAAAAATACAATAATTAAATAAAATCAACAGAAAACTCAAGAAAAATAATTCTGAATAAAAGAATGTAATAATTACAAGTTAAGAACCGGGTCAGAATTTGTATTAATTGCAATTTCAAATTACATTACACCCAGCCACCTAAACGGTGACGGATACATGAAACCCCCCACACGAACACTGATGTTTTGAGTGTAGCGGCCTCCGAAAAACAAAGTTGTTTTTGTTCTGCCGTATAATTTAATATTTATTGATGTTAATTTTTTTCCTAAGGCCGAGACACATAGAATCCGTCGTACGTTATACATTGCTTTTTCAACTGACAACTAAGCTGAAATTAGAGACCTGCTTGATTACATTCATTACTTTCAATCACACAATTCACATCCATATGAACTTATGAATCACTGTCCACTACACAGCATTGCAATGAAAATAAAATATGCACAGTGAATAAAAAACATGAACTTACCCTTAAAAACTTGAATTCACAAAAACAGCATCCGTTTCTTTTTGCTTGGCTTTTTAAAAGTAAAGCAAAAACAAATGTGTTGAGAAAGATCGGAAGTGTTGTCGTTGCAATTATCAACAAAAATTTAATACAAGTAATATATAATTATATATAATTATCAAAAAAAATTAAAAAAATGGAAAATCTCTTCCCCTCTTTTTAAATAAAATTTTGTCATTAGCGTGCAATTAAAAAAAGTTACAAATGTATGTAAATATGTTTACGTCATTTTTATGTTACTACCTGTAGTTAATGCTACTCATTGGTCATTAGTTCGTTATAAACGTTTGAAATTACAAGTTGATATAAGTGATTTTATTTTTTATTATCAATAAAAATTAAACATTGAAAAATTATTACAATGGAAAACGTAAGCATCATCATAAAATATATTATCAAAGGGACATGTGTTTTTTTTTTAATAAAATTAGTTTTTTATGTATGTATATATGCTTTACTTATGTATATTTGGTTGTGCCGCAGTCGTTAACACCGCACTTATCGGACAGCGTTAGAAATGCCGCTGTTTTAAAATCAAAATTATTAATTGCAAAAAAATAAAGTAAAATTATAAATAATAGTTTTTAATACAAATAATATTGACAACTAACAAAGAAAAAATGTTAAAAACAAGGTAACGCAGGTCAATACTTTAATACAATAGCGATATAAAAATGTTCGATGGCAGTGAATTCATACTGTGTTGTGTGAGTTTTCATTCTGGCTGCCGAGTGTGTGTATTTTTAAACCAAATTGAAGTGGATGCATAGGAAATGATTATCGGAATACACATAACAATTGGAAAAATGTAAACACTTTTGTACATTCAATATTATGAGTGGTCTGATAGACACGATTCATTTTGAGAATGAATGCACAATTTTGCCTGTTAGTGCCATTCTTGCAGGTCTATAGTTGTAATGCAGGTTTTCTTATGAACATTGTCACATTTCGTACGTCTGCGTCAACGCAAAGTACTAAAGTTGGACAACTTTTAACCATTAACGTACGTTGAGTACTTTGACAACTATCAGTTTTTATTTGCTTCGTTTTTTTAAGCTTTTTGTGTTGTGTGTTGAAAACCCTAAATTAAATATTTAATAAAAACTATAATTAAAAAAATAAAGAATATCCTCTAATTTCATTGAAAATATGTACTTTAATCAAATGAAGCTGATTTAATATCCGTCAACAAAGTAATCATTATATCAACCTCCTCAGTTAAAAAAAAACAACGTATGTTCCTCGTCCTTTAATCCTTTGCTATATTGTCTCATATCCAATTCTTTCTGATCCAGGCTTTTCTAATTGAAAGTAACGTATAAGAAATCTTTCAAATCTTTTAGAAATGTTGCCAAGCAATGCTACTTTTTAAACGGTTTGGTTAGCTGGGATATAGCACACCCCACAATAAGATATTTATTTGGCTTAACATTACATGTGCGTGGGCGTGTGTGGCTTGAGAATGATGTTGGCAATAAAATGATAAAGAGTAAAATAAAATATGTAATGAGCATAATTATTTGCAGATGTTCAAATGTTTATTAATTTATTTCTTTTACTCGCATTTAATTGTAGTTCTTTGAAAATTGTTTCACTTTCTTTTTCATTTTAATTTTATGGTTTATTACCAAAATTTCGGACTTCATATAACTTTAAGATGGATTGTTATTGCTTTTATGTTTGGTATTTTTTTAAAAGTAAAGGTAAAAGTTATTTTCACTGCAAGCAAATATATTATTTTCCAAAGCATATTAAGTTCAAAAGATTAAAAAATAAATAATAAAAAAATACAGCGGGTTACTCTCTATTGCGATGCGAAAGAAAATTGGTATGAAAGAAACTTATTTCGCATCGCAATAAGGAGCAACATCCTATAAGGAGTGAAGAAAGTAGAATGATAGAAACATGATATGAGGATTGTATTTAGAAGCCAAGACAGCGATCGATACTTCAACAGCCTCTCGAACAAATCTTAAAGACTTGCACCTCTAAAATTACAAATAACGAATTTCTGTAGAAATACTCGTAACTTAATAAGTACTATTCAATAATTAAGAAAATACATAATGCAAGTTTGAGCAAAATTTTAATAGAAGTTTGTGGGTAAATACAAACAAAATTATAGTTATTGCTGTGTTTTCTTCAATGACTGACTGTATTTTAAAATTTATCTATTCTTACTCATGAAATATTATTGTAACCATCTCTTGTGCAAGGAAAATTCTTTGGTAAAGTCGTGAAGAACTTAAACTCTAAATACAACACATATTTGATATGTATTTTTATCAAACCCCTTTTTAATTTGTTTGTATTTCAGGGCTTTTAATTACTTGATTCGCTTGCCATCAGTTCTATTATTAATATTATGCTGAGAAACTTTTCCCAAGTGACTAGCTGCAGTAAACATATTTGTGTTTGTTTTTATTAATAGTTTTTGAATATGAATTTATGTTGAATAAAATTAAAATTAGATTACTATATTGACTGAATGACAGACGTCATCAAATGCATGCCACATTCTTGCGAAAAGTGGAAATTCCTCCCTGCGTTCCCATGTCCCTCATAATGCAATTTCAAAGGCACATTATTTTAAGAATTGTAAAATTATAGGAAATATTTTTTACAGATCAATTTGCAATATTTTAATGCTTATATATCTGAGCTCTTTAAAATCATTACGTGCATATTTTAAAAAATATACTTTATACAAATTCAGTCTCCAATTTATTTTTTAGCTTGTTATTTCAGAGATAAATATCTTGAAAAGCGTACATATCAAATAAAAATTGCTTTTGACAAAATGCTTTCAACTATTATTTTATCTAAAAATAATACAAATACAAAAATATAATATAAATTATTTAAATAGAATGTTCACGGAGAACAAATTCTCTCCAGCTGTAACACAAGCAGCTTTATGTTCTTTTCGAATGTATCGGATGCAGGAATTGCGCAGTCGACCAGGCTTGCATTGACCTTGAGGGTTCCAGTCTAATGCAGCTCTGGCAATATCAGTTAATGGTCATCTGAGAATATGCCACCTCCATGTGCATTTGCGTCTTCTTATATCATTTCAATAACGCAACAATGTCACTGATTCGAAAATGTTTCATTGGATATTCAATTCGGCCAGTAAATTCGTGATGTCTGCATCAGACACAGGTTAACAAACGATTGTAGATTCTTCATGGTTAATTTTGTAATGCTCTATGAAGTGTGAATATGTGTAATTTGTTCTTTTGGGATAAGTTGTTAGCGCGACAAACACTGAGGAACGCAACACGTGACTTGTTAATGCAGTCAATATCAGCTGCAGATAAACCGTCTTTGCACCCGAGATAATAGAAAGGTTCTACATCTTTAAATATTGTATTATCAATAACGAGTGGAGTTGTTCCAATACGTATCAGCATTGTCTTCTTGATGTTTATAATTAATCCATTAAACATATCGCTTCTTTATTGCAAGGTGAATTTTGAGTTAAAACTGCAGAAATATTCGTCATATCGCTCTTCATATTGTGTAAAAAACTTATACAATTATCTCGTTTACTTACCTCTTAAGGGAAGAATACCCATTTCTTTTTCCATTGTTGTGTGTGCAAATTAAAAACATTAGACTCGTTTTCTGACAAAGGAGTTTTTTCAATAAAGGAGCGATGTGTCATCTATATAGTCAAAATCATTCATGTATTCCATAATATTTCATTGAATGCCTGTAGAGGCCTCTCTGTTGGTTTCTTATGTTTCAAACGACTACAGTATCGTCAACAAATGTTTTCAATCATACATTAAAAGAATTCAAAAGCAGACTTAATATTGAATAGATTGTAGTTGATAAGGTTTTTATTTTTAACTAATTAAGTTGTTTTTATTTTTCCGCTTAACAAAGCTTAATCAAAAAAATAGCAGCAAAAATTTTATAAACTTAAGCTGATATAAATGTAACATTAATTCAAATTGATATATCGAATGCTTAATCTTATAGAAAAAAATTTGCAAAACTTCTAATAAAAAACGGCTTCAGTAGAATCAAATGAAACAAAAACGTTTTCATTACTTTAATTAAATTTCATAAAATAATAATTTATATATTTCTAAAATTAAACTAAAGTAGATTTGCAGTGAAAATTTAGTAATTGAAAAATTCTAGTCACGTTAAAAATAAATTAATTACTTACAACACTATCGTAATAACAAGTGAACGTATCACTGACAAAGTGCATAAAATTCACGTACACATAAGCTGCATGATAAGGCTCAAATTTAAGCTGAAAACTGACAAAAAAAAAATATTATCTTTGATACAAAAAAATATAAAATAAAAATTTTAGATAAAAAGGACATGACAGCAAAATAATGAACGGTTGGACCAGTTAGCTTTTTCCCATCTTGTACTTTTGATGATATTTGGTGTTGTTATCATGAGATAAAAAGCTTATTGCGAACAAACTCCCAACTATGTGTTTTATTTTCTCTGTAGCAGTTGCAATAATGTTTATTTCACTGTGATTCTTTCTTTCTTTTTTTGCTACTTAAACTGTTACTGCGGCTGCTGCTGCTGTTTTTGCAGCTGCCTGTTAAAATAAACTGTGGCACAACATTTCAAAAAAAAAAAACTTACTGCAGCCAATGATACTAAAAGTTTTTGTCCGGTACTAATCGGAAAATAAAAGTAAAAAATATAAAATATACTGCGCAAAAAGTAAAAAACATACGAAAACATGCCGAAGGAACTAACGAAAAATCCGTATGTAATTTATGACAACATTTCTGTAAGGTCGAGCTAACTGCCATTTTTTAACTGACACTCTGCCAAAAAGGGATAAAAATGAAAAGTAAAAAAGGACAACAGCAAGTGCAGCAACAAAAAAAGACTGCAACAACTTAAACGAACATGTATGAAAATATAGTTTACGAAAGTTCCTGTGAATATGGCAGCCAGTGTGTTTGTGTATTTATAAGTTTGCGAATTGTATCTGTGTACTAACTTTGAATTGCAATGATGGTCTTTTCCAAGCATACTCATGCCATTGACGAGGTCAGAAAAGTTAATTCATAGGAGTTTTTATTTTAATAATACTGATTTTTTTCTTTTTAACGGAACGGATCACAAAATATTCTATAAAACGATAAATAAATAAAATAAATATTAATCCATGAAAAAATATTTAAAATTATAGATGTCCGAGAAAAATTACAAGTAGAATTAAATGAAGACAATCCCAAAATTATTTTAAATTTATTAAAAACTAAAATAGTTCAGAAAAAAATAAAAAGAAAATGTGTTATCAACTAAAGAGGCATCGAATGGTAAAAGAATATTGATTTAATAATGTTGAAACGTCTGAACAGACGAGGCTTTTTACAACTTTGGAGAATGCAAAAATAAACAATTATCCTGGTGTCTAACAGATCTGCGAGTATATTTATATACAAATATGTAACTTTAGTAGTGCATTCAATTGGACTACAGACATACAGGGTTTTTCAACAAGAACTTTGTTTTCTAAAACAAAATAAAACAAAAAATTTGGATGAAGATGATCTAAATTTTTATTGTATGGCAAAGCGAAAAGTTCGGCAATTATGAATAAAAAATTATATCTGATTCTTTTATCAAAATTTTTAATCTCTCTTTGGCGAAATGGCGACTCTATTTCGTTAATCACATCACGGATTTTGAGTTTTCTGGCTGCAATCGATTCGATTGGTCCCGTATAGACTCTGTCCTTGAAATAGCCCTATAAACAATAATCCAGTGGCGTTAAATCCCACGATCTGGCTGACCACTTAACAGCTGATTTATGTGAAATTATGCGATCGGGAAATTTGATTTGCAATACATTGATCGTTTCGTTGGTTGTGTGACATGTCATACCGTCCTGTTGAAAGCACATGTCAGTGATATTCACGTCATCAATAATAATAGGCCTCCAGACCACATAGCGCACCATATGCTGACACGTTGAGCATGCAAAAGCTTCTCAATACTCGTTCTAGGATTTTCAGAAGCACAAATGTGGCAATTTTGCTTGTTGCCGTGACAAGTGAAAATGGGCTGTTCCTGAGTGAATTGAGAGAATCTACGGCGATGTGAATGATCGGTCGGCTTCAATTCCTGCACTAGTTGAACCTTGTAAGGCTTCGAAGCCAAATCCTTACGCAAAATTCGCCATGTGGTGGTTTTAAGTAACACTGATTTTTAAGGACGTCGAAGAATTGACAAATGTGGATCTTCTTCAACACTGTGGTTCACGGCTGCGATATTTTTAGCTGAACGACCCGGTCGAACACGCGGTGGTGTTGGTACATTTTGTTACGAGCCTGTCAACTCAAACTAAGCCACCAAATTCTTAATAGGGGTCTCAGAAGGACGATTATGTTGTCGGAAAATATCACGAATTTTACGAAATATAACTTTAACAGAACCACAATTTTCATGGTGTATTTTAGTTATTTTATTGCGAGTGAAATTAAATTCATTGTAACAATTGTCAATGCATCTACTACGAATACGTCAAAAAACGAAATGTTGTTGGTGTTGCCACAATTGAAAAACAAAGTTCTTATTGAAAAACCCTTTACTTTGCTGACATGGCTATTTAAATGCTTACACATTATTTTTCACAAAGCAATAATTTGTGTCACGTATATCGAGTGAATCTTTAAAAACCTGTTACCAATATGAATTAAATTACATTATCAGCTATAAAATGTTTAAAAAAGTGTTTGAAAAAAATTAAATTTTCAAAAACAAAATTTTTTCAATACCTCGTTGATAACAATTCTCTTAGTTAATGAATAAAAAAATAGAAATAGATGAAGTCGGTTAATGACAATTTTACGTTTCATATTAATGTTGTAATAAGTCATTTAAAGCTAATTGTACATGACCAGCCAAGGCTACAATTAAGTGAATGAATTGAGGAATAAAACAACAAAATAATGAAAATAAAATACTATTAGAGAACGCCTCAATGAATTTAAATCTTTTACTTTATTGGCAAAATAATTAAAACAACCCAATAACAATTTCAAACATGATAGCTGCAGCAACAATAGTAAAAACAAACAAACACTCATCTACAATGTTATAAAACAACAAACTCATTACAATTACAACAAGTAATTTCTGCCAAAAAGTAAGAAAAAATATAAACAAACCAAACAAGTATAGATAATAGAAAAGTACTTGAGCAACTACCGACAAAACACCATCACTACTCTACACTATTTCATTAGCTCTGTCTCTCACTCTCTATTTGTGCAATTAATGGCTGCCTATATAACACACCTACACACATAAACACTTAACTGTTAATGTGTATTTGTTTTTGGATTTTCTACTATCATTGTCCTTATAAAACAAATGAAATTCAATTGCTTGTAGTTGATTTTTTTTGTAAATTAATTTTTTTGTTGTAAATTTACCCCTTTCCCATTTATTGCCTGCCTTGTTGGACTACAACAAATGACAACAACTTAAAATTACAGTCTAAACAGGGCAAAGACACAAGTATAGCCGCCCCACACATTTACATATAAATATTCCTTGTTAAATAACTTAACATGCTGAGGAATAGAGTCACAACATTTAGCATATTTGAAGCTTTTGGATACACCTGAATATTCAATTAAACTTCAGCACATACAAACGCAGGTAATAAGCCAATGCTTTAAGTGGAGAAACTCTATTAGCTTGCCAAGTGATTGACTATTTATAAGCACATTTCAACGAATTTAAAACAACCTACAGGCTAAAACTATATTTTTTACTGTTAATTTTGTATAATCGATAGTCCAATGAAGACGTAGAGAATAAAATGTAAGTAAGATGTGGGATTTACACCTGAACAAAATCTAGTACTTACGAGATTTCGAGTAAATCTTGATGATTTTGATTAGATATTTCATACAAAACAAAATCTACTTCTTCACTAGATTTTGACAAAATCTACCCAAAATCTAGTAGTTAGTTATGCAATTATGGTTTTTCCCGAATTATACTAAAAAATTCTACGCTTCTTAATAATATTTCTTTGAAAGGTGGGCTCGTCAGTTGTTTTGCATTTGAATGATAATTTTTTGTATGAGGTTTGACACTTGAAAATTAAAATTCCAATTAACTTTTTTTTGTATGGATACGAAATTTTGAAAAATGTCACGAATATCCCGGTGTAAACGATATAGATTTTGATGGAGATCTACTAGATTTCGTGCAGGTGTAAGTGAACTAAAATGGAGATAAGTCGCAGCATAGAAAGTGAGATTCTGCCAGCTGATATTATTTATTTGCTTCTATTTACATTAAAAACTATAATAATAATTAACAATATTTTATTTTAAATAGAAAATTAAAAAAGAAAAATTTGACACTGACTAAATGATATTGACTTTAACATTTTGTCTGCTTTTTAAAATTGTGTACAGCACGTTGCATTTCGTTCACACCTTGTCTTTTCTCTTATAACTCTTTTAAAGATGACTTTGTTTTTTGCTCTTCTAACCAGATATAAGTCTGTACTTCTACACTGTTCAGCGCATTAACCAGGTATCTTTCGTAATGAATAAATTACAATAAAAACTATATTATATTAAAGAAAAAAAGCAGAAATTAAGAGAAGACTGAGAAGAACAAAAAAAAACTAAGACATTATTTTAAATAGCTTTTGCTGCTGGTTGCCTAGAAGGCGATTTTATAAAAGAGTTAATGAAATCTTTTTTATAGTATTTCTTGCCATTGTTGTACAAGGTAAATAGATTAGAATTGTATTTAAAGGAAAATAAAGATGGCTTTTACACGGTCAAAGTTTACTTTGCCAAGTTTTAATTCATATGGAAGAAAGACAGGAAGACGAATATTATTATTATCTTTGTGCTAGCTGTATTAAACTTTGCAAAGTACACTTTGACTGTGTAAAAGCCGTCAAAGTGTTATACCAAGAATGCTGACACTAAACTGACTGGATTTTATTTAAACACGTTGTTAAATAATTCTTTTATCATCTTTTGAATGACGATGATGTTTTGATGATGCAAACTAACTTATTAAAATGAAAAGTAGTAGTTATGATCTAGAAGCATAACATTAAATTTATAATTTAATGCATTATAAATCAGGTGTCTGGCATCATTATAACAAATAAAATTTTAAAAATATTGTTCACTACATTTTTAACTTCTTAGATTTAAATGAAAATTTATGGCGTTTTATTTTCACTATAAATAAATATTTTAGATTTAAAATTTCAATAGTTAATTTTCTTAAAACAAAAATTTAGCTTCTTAAGGGATGATACAATTACACTTATAAATTCACTAGTTCAAAGAAAAATATACCAAAAAATTTGTATTGAAATAAATTTACTAGTTAAAAAAACACTCACAAAAATTTTATATTGAAGAGGCCAAAGCAGTTAAAAAAAAGTATTACTTTCAATATTTTTTAAATTTCTTGTTTATCGCTGGGAATCTTTGACTATTTATTAAATTTCTGTTTCCCTCCATGAAACAAAAATCACTTATAACGACCTGAAAAGTGGATCACTTAATATTTTACAATTAGGTTTCTGTCTTTAACATTCCTCCTGCTTAGAATACTAATGTATACATATAACAAAATAAATTCCTTTAATTTGATACTTAAATTTGTTGGCAAAGCTTTAAAATTTAAACTTACAGCCACACATTCTTTAGCACAAATTTATTGTTTCATTTTGTAAGTTTTTTGTTACAATTCATAAATTTGACCATAGTCGGTGTTATTTTTTTAAGCTTTTAATCCAATTAAATAATATTTATGACTTTTACGTTTACATTTTGCAAGTGACCACAAGAGATGCAGAGAAGGAGCAAAACTACAACAGGATCGAAACCTAAGCTAACAGGCAAAATAGTAAGATACAAGGATATTTGAAAATTTACAGACAAACACAAAAATTGGCCAGATAAAGAGAAACGAACTGAAAAAGCAAAAAAAAAAAATTATACAAGTCACTACACGTAGCATATTGTTCAAACATTCACTTAAAAAAGGTAGACACGGACACACTTACCTGCATTGAAAGTCACATATTTGTTTACAAGCCCACATACATAAAAAGTAAAATTAAATAATATAAAAAAATATATAGTTTATGTAGCACGTTTTAAGCCACACCATATGACTCAAGTGTTTATATCTGTATCTATTAGCAAAAAAAAAAACACAAATGGAAATCAAATTGAAACCTTAGCACACCTCTCAATATTTAAAACCATTTCATATGAATCATGTTGCTTTCTGCTTGTCTGGATGCCATGCATACTTTACAAGTGCTCTTCTGCCTCCTTTTTATTCAATTTATTTAATTTTCCGAGGAACGCCTATTTGAAGCAGACAGAAAAAAGAAAATTATTGAAATGAACATATTGATACTCAATAAATATATTTCCTTAGTATTTTATCTTAACATTTTGTGGACTCAAAACTAGTTTCAGCCTCGCATGAACAAAGTTTAAGATCGATACTGAAATTGAATTCGAATTAAAAAGGTTAGCATCATCGTTTAACCACGGACCTAATGGTGTAACTAACTGCGTATAAAGACATTGTGCTGTTAGTTTAGCAAAGCCGTTACCAGATATGGATATGGATATGGATATTTTCCTAGAGTAATTTTTTGCAGAGTAGCCTATCGCGAAAGTTTAGTTGATTGGAAAAGCAGGTGAGCAGCAGTCAGTGTGGTCCAAAGATTTGAAATGTATCCCTACATCGTTGCTTGACTAACATCTTTCATCATGAGATCGACGAGAAATCAATGCGTTAAAGTAAATATGGTTTAGTGCAAGTTGCATCAATGTTCGTAGATCTTCTTCGATAATCTTAAATTAGGTTAATTTAAATAAGACAGTCCACAAGACAGCTGCTTCTTACGTTAGTATGGGCTTTACTACCATGTTAGAAAGCCAGTTTACACTTGTTAGTCTTAATTGTCAATAATAGCTTTTTTGCAGATATAACGGGCAACCGCATCCTTGGACCCTCTTGTTTGAACCTTGAGATACTATGACAGTTTGAATTCCATTATAATAATGAGGTACTTCCCTCTATCAGCTAACCGAAGGGTCGGTAAAGTACAAGTCGATGTCTCATATTTTCTCCTTAAGAAACACAAAACCTTCATTTGATGGTTAGCACTGTGGGCGCTCTCGGTGCTCCATCTACTTATTAGCGTAAGTGCAGACTTCAGACGCTAAGATTGAGAGTACTTCGTTCACGTAGGCTACTGCTTTAAAAAGCGTCCTAAAATGTTAACATGTCGTAGTAAATATTAGTAGTAATTGTTTTGGTAACTTTTGATTTCAAATTAACTTGTTCACCTGCACATTTTTTATTTTCCTTACTCGAAATCATAGGAATCAATATATCTGTATAGTTTTTGGTCAGTTTAGTATTTTTTTAATATTGCAGACAGGTTAAAAGACTTTTTCATGTTTTTTGTATGTTTTTGTTTTTATAGTTTAACATTATTTTAGACTTTTTTTGTCTGCTGCCATTATCCATTTCTTGCTTACCATCGCAATTATAATAAATAATTTTTTATTTATTTGTTGCACTCCCTTTTCAATATTGTAAGTTTTTATTGTTTTTTATCATACTTAAACATTATACGCAACCGAACGGGATTCATTCGTTTCTCCTGTAGTTGGCTCATAAAATGCTACTCAGTATTTTTTATCTATTTTTTTCTATTCTGGCGTTTCAACAATAATTTGTTGGGACACGTTTATTTTAAATTGATATTACTTTATTGTCTACATTTCTCTTTTACTACGATTGGTAGATTTATTTATTTATTTTTCTAATTTAGATGCGTGTCTGGGCCATTATTACTTACTTGTCTTTGTTGAAAAACAAAAGTGAAAATATGTATAAAAAAGCTGTCGTTACAGATTGCACAGAATAAATTTTAAAAGGAAAGACTATAAAAAGGTACGTTTAATTTTATTTTTTTTAATTTCTTAGCTAATTAGTGTAGTTCTAAAGTTTAGTTAAATTAAACAAAGCAAAATTAAAAAATGTATGAATTTCATGAGCTCGTATTTGTTTAGTTTCCACTAAATTTCACTACAATAGCAGATCATATATTATAGCGATGGGCGTTTTTTTTTCTTTTTCCTTACAATATTGTATTATGCTTTTCCATTTAACTTTTTGTTTTCTATTTGGCTTTAAAAAATAGCACTTCAAATCTTTAGCTACATACTTCTCGCAACGGATTATCAACGTTCATATAAATTGAAAACCAACGACTTTACGATGATTAATTCCATCCCCTTTTTTCCAAATTTATTGCTAAAATAATGGTGAAAATAAAAAGTTTTCACTTACTTTCGCAAAGTGCGTATTTTATTTATTCCTTCCCCATACTTTTGTTAAAAAGTTATGAAAGTAAAAACTTAAGGCACCTAATCAACGAGGTGGAAATTTTCTCAATCTTACTTTTATTTATGCCAAAAGAATCTTCTGTAGCAAAACTTTAGCAACTTTCAATGGGCACACAAAATACCTTGAAATACCGAAACAATTAAATTAAAGTTTTAAAAGACTCAATGCTAAATATGTCATAAAAATCACTTGTAAGATTTATAAATTGCATTCAGTAAATAGTGTGTGTAAATAAAACTTTTATTCGGTTTCATGAATTTTCGTGAAAGAATGTTGTATTTATTTTATTAAACTTTTTTACTATAGTAATATATTATACGAAGCGGTGTTCAGACTCTAATTAACCCTTATAAATTCGATTAATCAGCAGTGTTTTTTTCGGAATTTAAACATTTCTTTTTATAAGCCACCGAATGCTTTTTCCTGACCATTTCTTATCTCTCTCATTATACACTCATTAAGTTCCAGTGAGATTCTGTACGCTTAATTTTCTTCGAAAACAGGCATAATATCATTGTATTCTTTACAAAATAATTCAAAGGCAATGTCTATTTTAAATTCTACTTTCAATATAAAAAATAATATATAAATGAAATTTTATTAATATATAAAATTATTGAATGTACTTGCCATAAAGTAGTAGACATCGAAGTGTATTTTAATAATAGTAATAGAATTAATTAAAACAATTTCATGCTAAATACTTAAGAAAAGAGTTTAAACAAATCCTTTTGTAAGCTTCATGATAATTCTAACTTCAATTGTAAAATGCCATTGCAGTCTTCCTTCAACAAATGTAATTACATGCTAATATGAACTTGTGTATATAAATATATATTTAATCCTTACATTTTAATATTGTAAAATATTTAAGGAAATATTTGAACCAAATTATCGTATCCCTTAATCAACAAAATATTAAGTCAACATATATTTATAACAAAAGGCTGGAGGGTTCCAAAGACAGATGAATTGCTTTGAGTATTTTATAATTTATAATATTTTCATAATGCTTTACTTGAATTTAATAAAAACGAAATGTTTGCTTAACTTCTTTAAGAGTCAGAATTTATTGGCTTAACATAATATTAATTATCTGATTAATAAAATTGAAAGAATTGAAAAGCACGTATGCGGCAACTCTAACTTCAATCTCATTTCGTGCTTAAGAAATATCTTCCTGCCCAAAAAAAAAGATATTTATGTTCATCCTAAGAACTTTAAGGAGAAAAATCTGGTGGAGTCCAACAACATTTCAAAAAAAAAAAAATCAGAAAAAATTAAAAATTATATCAAACATTATTAATAAAGTAATTTTTTGTGAAATATTCATGGCTTCTTTCCACAATGAGTTGAATCACCTGCTTCGCTTTCTCACTCACATACTTTCATGAATTTTCAAGATTATTTCTGTGGTTCGTTAACTTTGTTAGATGTTCTGGATACGACCGCTTTACTAAATTCTTCTTTGTATCCGTTGATTTTTTATAAATAAGCTAATGTTAAAAAAACTTGCCTAAAATTTAGTCGGGTTCAATCGACACTTCAATTGTTACATTTATGAGCAAAATGTATAGTTACAAACAAATTGTTTTAAGGTAATTTTATGAATATTTTTTAGTAAATTTAATCATCCAATATTATTTTTTAATATTTAGTTATTTTGAGTAATGGAAGTCCGCATCTGGACCTTTAAAATTTTGTTTAGCAAGTGGAAAAGATGATAACCGCCAAATAGCTGCCATTAGTGTTCATACACATTTGTGTCCGTTTTATCGCATTTTCCATTTGCTGCTAAATATCCCATGAAACTTTTTGCGTTCTTGTGATGTTGGTTGCAAATAATGTCTGAGAACATGGGTTCGAGCTCAGTTTCTGGCAAGTCATAACATTAAAGCTCTTTTCAGATTTGTCATTGCATTTATTGTTGTGGGACTGTTTAAGTGATGAAGGCATAGCTCTAGTCACTGAACAGTACCGGCAGCAATTGCTACTGGTCTTCGCTAATAAACATCACAGTGCCCTCCTTCGTTGTTAACAAAAAAATTTAATGCGCCTAATTGACAGCAAAGGCGCTACAGCACTGATCAGAGGTGTAAAAATTAAGCTTTCTTACTTTCACCATCTGTCCTCTTCCACTATCCCTTTATCAAAGAACGTTGGCATAAGTCCGCGAACTTCAAGCAGTTCCAAAGAAAGAAGTCTGGAATGGTTAAATTGGATTATCTTGCTGGACATGCCAAATCGTCAAAACGGGAGATTACGCGAACACGAAAAAGTTCGACACAATTATTCCACGATATTGCGGTGTATGGCGCTCCATTGCTTGTCTATTTGTATTCTGCAGCTGTCTAGTTCACAAATGTCAAATATGATTGACGTACGCCGCCATTTGCAGAAATTCTGAAATCTTCCGTTACGGTGACTAATTTTGCGCCACCCAGTATGCAGATCACTTACTTGTACTCAAAATTATGTCTGTTCCTGCAAAGTTATTTTTTAAGTCGCTTTGAGATTCAAACAGTTTAAAGAACAAAAATAGTTCGTTTCATTGGAACATTTGATTTAATAGTGATGTTTCTTGCAAGTTCGGGGTTTTAATCCACACTAGTGCTGGATACACTCGGCTCAATCGACCGCAATCTATAAATTTATATTAGACATCTATATTATTAATAGACAAACATTTTTTTTTAGATCCCTTTTACGGACGTAATGCTGAATTGATTTTGGATTGATTTATATGTTTTGAAGCGTGTTTTTATATATATGTGTACCAGCTTAATTTTATTTAAATCGGTTCGATATTTAGGGAGCTAGGAACGCTTAAAGTTGCTAATAACACATGCAGACGTATTACACATGCATGTATCAGCTTCAAGCAAATTTGCCCAATTTGTCCAATTTGCTTTCGCGTAGTGTTTAGTTGTTTATTTAGAATGTTTTTGTTTTCGTATTTTATCGTATGTATTTACGTAAATATTTAATATTAATTTTTAGAATGCGGTCGATTGAGTCGACCGCTGGTTACACTAGTTTACATACATACCTGCGATTAAATACAAAAGCAAAATACCTTCTAAATAAACAACTTGCAACTCTGTCTCTTTTTTATGCAAAAGCAACTTGGATACACTCTTATGCATGCTTTGTTTATTTCTCAACTTAACGGTGATACATGCATGTTTAGCAATAAGTGTGCATGTGTTAGTAGCAATTTGAAACGCTAATAGCTACATAAATACCCAACCGATTTATATAAAATTAAGATTGTGTAAAAACCGATTTAAGAACATATAAAGCTTTCAAAAATGGTTTAGTATATACAGATATACTACCACTGCTTACACAAAAGTTTCCATGGCTCCTTAAATACCAGCCCAAAAGTGCGTATCAGCATTCTTACTACATGACTTGTATTAATTATTATTTTTACTAAAAGTATAAGAGTTAATATACCTTCGCTAATTTTTTGGATGTCGTGGTAATAAACTCTTGGCTAGTTAAGAAGAAAAACGTCGTTGGAAGGTGTGTGTCAAGCAATGAACTACGAAACGTTGGCCATTTTCGTATTGAATTGGCTAATACACTTTGCAAAATTGGATCTGAGTGAAATGGAAACAAAAGAGGTCGGCCTAACAATAGGTTGCTGGAAATAAGCTTACAGGCAAAAGAAACCAAAGGATCACCTCACCCTTTGCCTTCCACAGATGTGAGAACAGTCGACTTTGATCACTAGACCATATTTTTGCAAACAGATTGCAATGAAAAATATCGAAATGCAAAGGTACAACACAGTGGTCAGAAATGCGATGTGCCTTATAGCTTAAATGCAATAAATAACTGCTATTTAAATAATTTTTTTTTAATTTATAATTTCTCTTTGTAGTGCATTATAAGAATTCAAGTAATGATTGTGTATGAAGATGTAGATACACATCAGATTGTTTTCTGTTAAATAAAAAGAAAATTCGCTTGTGGTGGTTATTATTTTAGTTTTTCTTTCAACAACATACTTTTTCCAGTTGATTAAATTTGTGTTTAATAAAAATAAAAAAATCATGCATTTAAGGGTTAAATTGTTTCTACTCGCCAACTAAATAATAAAATAAAATAAATATCCTTTAGAAAATCTGTAGGAAAGTTTGTTCCAAGCTTAAAAATATTGCTTGAAATTATCTTCAAAATACACTGTTTTCTTACATTTTTTTAACTCACCTTTATTCCTGTTGAAAAAAAGTTCACCTGAAATGTGTTTCCTTTCCTTAAAATTGCGATCGCGCATTTGAAATTGTTGCTGTGTTTAATTATTTTTTCACCATGATTTGATCTTGAAAAATATTTCGCATGACAAAAATTTTATCCTCTTAATCACGATGTTGAGGATTATTGTATTTCCACTTCAATGATTAAAATACCATTAAGACATTGTTATGTACGAAAGGTTGCAGATCGAACATAATTAAAGTAATATTTTTAGGTATTGGTGTCTTAACTCGTAACTTGAAAATTATGAAGTTAACAACTTCCACAACTTTGTTGCCAATGTACCCGGCAGTTTCGAAAGTAACAATATACATTCCTTAAAAACTGCATTAATCTTTCATGCTTATATTTTACTAAAATAAAAGTATACTTATCACAAAACTGAATGATATCTGTAGGGTATTTTAATTTTAACTTTATATTTTACACACTTTCTACATGCTATATGCACTTTTCGCATGCTCTTAGTTATAAATTTATAACAATACAGGGTCTAGATATTTCTGTTTATAACATTTTCACAGTGGCTTTAATAAATTTCTTAAAACATCTTTCATATATTTAAGACATTTGTAAATATGAAAGGCAAATAGTTATTTTAAGCAGTCATATAGTCAATTAAGGCAATGTGGCCACAACAACTTAATTATTAATGGTATTTCGAATTTATTACATTAAAAGCCAGACTGATACTTGTTCATTAGAAATACAATATTGCAAAACACTTGCTAGACGGCAAAAGAGTTATTTTTGCTTAAGACAAAGAAGGTAAGAAGCTTAAGCAAATTTGTACAAGTGCGCCAATATTGTACATCATAAATTTAATATTTTTGTATTACTTTTATGTAAAGGGTACATTTTTTAAAGAGTATTTCAACAATGGGTTTGTTTTTTTCAGAATTTAAATTAATATTTACAAAAAGATAACAAAGTTAAAAAGTGTCTTAAAACAATTAGTTTTGGACAAATTTCAAAATTCTTTTTATGAATTTTTCATGCCACTAATTGAATTAACAACCCTTAGCAATACATTAGTTTATTGCACAAATTTACCGGACCATTAGCTTCTTTGTTTCAGAATACGTTTATGTGTTATTTAATATTTAAATCATTTCGATACAAAGTCTTTCGAGAATTATTAGAAAATGTTAGCTCAATTGCAAAAAGGATGTCATGTCTGGCAGAGTGTTTCAATAACACGTTTCATATTCAGTTGGTCCACTTCTTAAAATACAATAAAATATTGTCCTTCCACAATGCGTTGAAATTATTAAAATTCAATACAAAAATGGTGGAATTTTTGCGCTTAAGTCACTGTTCGCAAAACTAAAGCATTTTTGGGTCGTCTTGAAACACCTCCTCGACCAGCAATTGTGGAACTCGTGGAAAAGTTGTAGCTGGTTGGTACAACTTATTGGTGTGAAGAATCGAACTCGTCCATGTTACTCAAGAGCAACTGAAAATGCTGCTGTTGCAGACCATATTGTTGGGAAAATCCCACGATTGTCCATTCCTCGTCGATTTTTGGAATTGAGCGTTCCATAAATGATATCACACCGTATTGTGCATTAAGACTTAGCTCTTAAAGTTTTTAAACTTCATTTGGCACTACAACTCACGATGACATTGGTATGTGATTTCTCGAAGAGGCGATCACAATTGGCCACCAAGATCTTGTGTTTTAACACTTTTATTTTATTTTTTGTATTCTGCATGAATAGCAATAGTCACTATAGATTCAAGATCTAGAACATGAAACTCGTATAGGTATCGAGAACATACAGCTGCAAATGTGCGAATTGGTTACGGAAAACTTCATTAAAGTAATATGATCTTGCAAGCGATGCCGTGATGCCCGCTTGACTGATATTTTTTTCATTATTAATGGCATACCCTTCTCTTTACAATTAGATAAACAGCCAATGATTTCGTTAACAAAAAATTTTTAATTAAAGAAATTAAACATCTTATTGGAAGACTCTATGATTCCAATTGGAGAGTTCCACGAGGACGCTCGGGACATTTTTACCGATTTTAAATTAAAATTTAATTAATTTTTTAAAACTTTCAAAAAATTTGTTGTTTAAGAAGGAGTGCTTTTTTATGAGCTTTCGAATTTGAGTCGGCAGAACGATCTATACGATTCAATATTTAAAGATCATTTCATATAAATGTAGACCTCAGCAACGCCTCATATGGTTTATACGCTGGGTTCAATTTTAACACACTCTCTAAAAATAAATTCTTTAATGTTGGCTTGTAGCGCGTCAACCGTTGCGGGCTTGTTCTTATAGACATGAGGCTTAAGATAGCCCCATTCAAAATAGTATAGAGGCATTAAATCGCACGATCTTGGAGGCTAACTGACCGATCCCAAACATGAAATAAACTGTTCGCCGAACTCGCTTCTTAGTTGGGCCTTTGGTTCGCGTAATGTGTGGCATGTGCCACCGTCTTGTTGAAACTATACGTGAGCCAAGTCCAGCTCTTCTATTTTGGGCAAAACCAAAAAATTGTAATCATTGCACGGTAGCGCTCACCATTCACATTAGCTTTCCTGCTTTGATAATAAAATTTAATAATCTACAAGCCTTGTTCGTTTTTATATCGACTCATTCTTAAACTATATACCAAACTGAACATGTTTAACAGTAACACATGTTACACGAAAACAGCTGAGCTGACGAAATCACCCCTTATTTTCATATTGAGTGGCTAAATATTTATTTCAAGTTTTGCCTTTGAAGAAATTATTAAATTATTATTTTTATTATTATACTTATTGTTATTTAAATTAAAAAGGACATCAAAAGAGAGACGCACTTGTTTGAGTTAACAGGTATAATTCGTAAATTAAGAACTTTTTTATATAATGCTTCAAAATGGTGTTGATTAGTTATTAAAGTCAGTTACAAAATTTAATTTAATTAATATTTTACAACTACATTGACTTGAATTACTTTGAATTACACAGTTAAAAGTAAAGTTTTTCGCTTCGAAAATTTTGAGAGACAATTTTTTTAGAAAATGGTATCAAATTTTGGTCCCTTGGCATGCAAATGAAAAGGCAAAGTTTTTCGAATTGATTAAATTAATCAATTTAAGTACAAACTTTTACAAATTTACCTGTTTGAAATTTTGAAAAACAACATAGAACAATATTGCACGTGCTTAGTAGATTAGATTAGCACTTTCACCAAGTTTCTTTCAAAATTGTTTGTAAGCGTCAAGTTTTGTTTTTCTTTTTTTTCATTTGTAATATAAATTTTGATTCAAATTGTTACAGAATGCTTAATTTAATATTCGCCATAATCAACACCTCATTAATTGTTACCAACTTTAACTTTCATAATGCTTGTTTATGGTTAAAATGTAATAAAATGTTTTGTTTTATTGTAATTAAGTTGTGCTGTAAAAGCAAACAACAAACTCACAGAAACATACATTAAGTTTGCCAGTATTTGTCCTTGTATATTTGTATTGCTTACGAATAATTCCATAAAGTTAAAGATAAACATTAAAACAAAATCTGACAAATATAAACAAACTTTTAGATACTTTTTCTATTTTTTTAAATTTATTTTATTGCCATTTATTTTGTGAAAGAAACATCATACAAGAAACAAGTAAAAGAAAATTATGGAAATAAACTTAAATAAATAGAGAAAAGCATTTAAAATACAAACTAGTGCAAAAACTTTGGTAAGAATAAGCTAAATAATTTTTTTTTAATTATAATAAATTCATGTTGCTTGTGACTACAACATACAATAGCATGACCAATTTTAAACACCTCAACCATCATTAATAGCACAGATAAATAGCATAAAATGATCACATGAGATTTGTCTGGTTTATACTGAGGAAAATATAATAAAATTTAATTACTATTTGCCTATTTTTACAATTTCAATATTTTAAATTTATTTATTTTGTTAAGACAAAGTGTCGTCGGTAGCTTCCACCAAACCAGCTGGCCGATTTAGTCTATAAAGGTTATCATGCATTAGATCACTTGCTATTTTCAAAGTTGCAAAGCCTATTTTTCTTGGGAACCTCAACTTGTAAGCAGAGTTCTGATTCAGATAACAAAAGATTATAATATATTATTTATTCTTTGCAAAACTACATTTTATTTATTTTTATTCATATTTTTTGACCAGACTTAATATGCGAAGCAAAATCAAAAAATTTTAACAGGATAAAAACATGTCTGACTAACATATAATTACATTCATGGAAGCATCCTTATTTGTGAGTCTGCTTTAGATAAGGAAAATTTTCATTGAAAGGCAAGAAAAACCACAAAATACCACTGACCTAAAAACCGTAATTCTTATTTTCACATTTTGAATTTTTTATATGAATAATAAATAAAGAAATTGTAAAATCTTATGAATTAAATAAGTAGGACACCAGAAATGTACCCTTTCGCAAACTCATTCACAATAGCATATGCATGTGTGTATGTAGATAGAGAAAAATATGTGTGGATACCCAGCAAACATACCGAAGATTAAATTTTAATACACTTATCTAAAAAGTGACTTCTTTGACTCACCTAAATGTGTTTTGGAATATATAGAATTTTGTACTTCATTTTATAAATTTAAATATGTTTCCATTCTTTCCGATGAAGTCAATGGAACGTTGATTCCAAACATAATACGAAAAGTTAAAAAAGCGACACGATTATATCTCGATTTTCTACTCTTATTACGACTGTACGGCACTAAAATTTGGTGACTAAATATTTTTATTTGGCAATCAATATACATGTTGTTCATTTTTTACTGAACTAACGTTCTTTTTTTATAAGACAGTTGTTCCCATTTATTATAGTTTTGTGTGTTGTTGCTGTTTTGTTCTCAATTTCGTTAGAAAATGCTCGCATAACTTAAAATTGTCTACTTCAGGTTTTTGTTTTTGTTTTTTATAAATAATTTTATTGCAGAAGATGTATTCTTGTTAGATTTATATAAAATCTGTAGACTTTGTTGGAAACATAATTTTATAAAATCCTGCAGATTATCTAAACTGTATCCTTATTTTTAATTACCTTAGAAAATTTGAATTTTTGCTTCCATCTTAATACCGAAAACTTCAAAATCTTTTACAAGCTTAACAAAATCTTATCAATTTAACATGTTCCTATTTCAGTTTTGGAAACATATGAGACTATAAAAGTTTTAAAACTTTATGCTTATTTGTTTACCTTCATTGGTTTAACTAAAGTATATAACAAAGCCTTTAAACTTCTTTTTCTAATTTTCTACGGATTTTTTTATGCCAAACAAATTTAAAAATAACAAATTTTAATTTATTTAATATGATTATTTTTCGAAGTGGCTTTAAATCTAAAGTGATTATTATTCTGGCTAAAGTTCGTAAAATTTTTAGTCACCTAAACAATGGCGGATACATGGAAACACACATGAACACTGATAATGGAAGAGTAACGGCTCTCTAAAAAACAACGTCGTTTCTGTTCTATTCTGCCGTCACGTTGAAATTAATTAATGTTAAAATTTTTCCTTTGTTCCTTTGGAATATTGTCTCATGTCGAATACTTTCGGACTAAAAATGTTACGAACTTTAGCCAAAAATAATCACTGAATTAAAAACCAAAATTTAATTGGTTTTTCTTAATGAAATGTTTTGATATCTTTGATAGCAAAGAAATAAAAAAAAATATTTAATGAAATAGGTATTTTCTATAAAATTTAGGCTTTTCATATTTGTTCGCTACTACTCACTAGCAAAAAATTTTTTTTTTCATTCAGAGTACTTTGTGTTCACAGAAATGACCCCAGAAAAATTAAAAATTAATAGTAACGTGTATATCGTCAGATGATTTCAATAAAGCCCTAAGTTACTGTGCATCTCACGTCTTTCAAAGATGAGGGAATCAGGAGAAATTGGAGATCTGAATGATTGGAGATATCTTAATCTCTGAGCCCAAAACCAAATTTTGTTACTCACAAAAATAAACAATTTATTTCCACACGAAATGAAATAAAAGAAAAGAACAAAAAAATACTTTGTGTAAGAAATTGGAAACAATTATTTATTTACATAAATTCTGGGGAACGGAATGTCTTACCAGTTTGAAGGTTGAGAATACAAGAAGCAAGAAACTTTCTTGGTCAGATTGCGGAAATAAGTATCTACGACGAGGTTTGTAACTTAACGAAAATTTAATATCGTATCGTAAAGAAAAGAGATAGATAATTGTACTGCATCCACAACATGCAGTACAAATATATATTATGGGGAAAACTCTAAGGGGAATTAAAGTAGTAATTTTCGGGATTGATGTAAAATTACGGGATTAAATTTAAACCTTAACATTACCGCCCGCCTTGCATTATTCATGCAAAAAAAAAAAAAAGGACTTGGCCAGTTGACCTAATCGGTTTTTAGATTTGTGTCGTAGGTACTTATTTGGCAATCAATTTAACACAATTATTTTTAATTCAAATATTTAGTATATAGAAATTTGTAACAAATGTAGAAAGGGTTTTTTTTTTTTAAATAATTCAAAATATTAAATTATGATAAGCATACATTATAATATAAGGTTTTTGATAATTAATTTTTTTTTTTTTATATAATAAAAGTTACGAATCTATTTTGCATTTAATTCAGTAGTGCATGGAAAGATTATGGTTATTAATTTCTTAATCATTGACGTGTTTAATTTGAGCATGTTCCATATATGGTCCACCCAAATAGTGTACTTTGCGCCGTTGGTAAGCCTACCTTAGCAATAACACCCTCACGTATAACTTTTGGATAAATATCCACTCCGATAATCATATCAATACCATCTGATTCAAAAAACTTGGGGTCTGCTAAAAACAGATCTCGAAAATTTTTCTTAAAACTTTCCGGAAGAGATTGAGTGGGTGTTTTAAGGAGCATACGGTTATCAACCCTAAATATTGCCTCAATTTTCGATTCAGGGTCAAATCGAGACTTAAGTACAATAGGACACAAAGTCTCGTCCTCCATAGTTAACGTCGTTAAATTTAATTTTTCAATAAGTTTTTTGGAAACTCGGCTTACAGAAGAGCCAGAGTCAAGAAGACAACTAGCATAGGAAGTAGTCGAAACAATTTTAACTAGCACTGTAGGGAGGAGTATAACGCTGTTTTGCCGAATTAAAGATGTCAAAGTTGTTAGCTTTTTAGTTGCAAGGCCTTGCGTTCCAGTTGGTTTCTTCGCTTCCGATGATGTGGATGGTTGATGAGTTGTCGAAACCGAAGGACTAGGAGATGCCCGTGATTTTTTCAGCAGGCGCGGGTGCATATGGAGCAGCGTATGGTGAAACTTCCTGCAATATTTGCAACCATATTTTGAGAAGCAAGTGCCCTTAGAGTGATTATGAGCGAGGCAGTTGTGACAGTACTTATGAATTTTAACCATATGGATGCGTTCATCGGTATTCATCGCCAGAAATTTGTGACATTTTCGGAGAGGATGAGGATGAGCGCAAATGCGACAGAAGAACTTATTGTACCCCTTTGGAATTCGTCGACGAATATCAGTTTTGTTCTTCTCTTGGGCGTTGTTTTTAGGCATCGTAATCTGGAATAAATATGAAAGGGAAATCTGAAATTCGGAAACGTGAGGAAATCTGAGGATGAGAGTTTTCCACTATTGAGGTGGCAAAAGTATTAATTTCGTAATCGGCCTTATCACTTTGCCTCGTTGCGTAAGAATATCTGCTACTCTCACACGCTGGTCCGAACCCAAATAAACTTTCTGAACTCTGCCCAGTCGCCAAGAGTTGGGAGGAAGGTTGTCTTCTTTTATTATAACCATTGAGTTTTCTTGAAGACTATCTTCTGGTTTTTTCCACTTTGTTCGTTTTTGTATCTCCTTCAGATACTCAGTTTTCCAACGTGTACAAAAGTTTTGGTGAATCAGTTTCAACCGCTGCCATCGGTTTACAATAGAAATGGAAGTGGTGCTTATCTGTGGATCGACAGGAGTAAGGAGTGGGCCGCCAATAAGGAAGTGCCCTGGAGTTAAAGGTGCGAAGTCAGATGGGTCGTGGGAAATAGGAGATATAGGCCTAGAATTAAGGCACGCTTCAATGCGACTAAGCAGCGTTGAAAATTCCTCATAAGTATATTTAAATGGGCCGGCCGTCTTCCGGAAGTGCAGTTTAAAGCTTTTAACTCCAGCCTCCCACAGACCGCCCATATGTGGAGCTCCTGGCGGGATAAAGTGCCATGTTAAGTTTTGATTTGAAAAGTTGGCAGCTACAGCTTCGCGCGAGGTTTGAAGGAATTCTTTCGCTAAGGTCTTTGAAGCTCCGACGAATGTAGTACCGTTGTCCGAATGGAGGTGGAGAGGACAACCACGACGTGACACAAAACGAGTGAAAGCTGCCAAAAATGCTGCTGTGGATAAATCTGTCGTAGCTTCTAAGTGTATCGCCTTAGTCGAAAAACATACGAAGACGCAAACGTATCCTTTCGTAATACGACAAAATCGACCAGTGTATGCTTTTATTTCGAAAGGCCCGGCGAAGTCCAGACCAGTATGTGTAAAGGGACGGGATATTTCTGTCCTTTCTGGAGGAAGTGATGCCATTATTTGTTTTTGGCACTTCTTCTTGTAAATTATGCATGGTTTGCACTTATTTATTGTGGACTTTATTAAATTTTTCACTCTAGGAATCCAATACTCCGTGCGTATGAGCCTTAAAACGAGCTGATTCCCTCCATGAAGACTTATTAAATGGACAAAGCTTACGAGGAGGCGTGAGTATTGACAGTTATAAGGAATAATTATAGGATATTTTTCACAGTATGGTAGCCCTGGACAGGATGAAAGTCTACCAGATGACCTGATTACTCCTTCAGAGTCAAGGAACGGATTAAGATTTAAAATAGAGCTCGAGGACGATATATCTTGTTTGGACGATAGTGCTTTGTAATCGGTAGGAAAGTTAACCTTTTGACACAGTACAATCAACCGTGTGCGGACAAAAATTATTTCAGAGCTGGAGATGGTAGTAGAGGTTTTGTAGAAGCTTTGACGCAATTTTGGATGCGTATGGAAATAAAAGCGGTATATGTATGCAATAACACGCATCGCCCTAGGAAAGGAAGAGAAGCGTTCTAGAATGTCTTCATAGTTTTTAAAATATGAAAAGTAGGACTTAACTGATTTCTTTTCTAAATCGGTTTTTTTAAAGTCCTTTTTAACTTCGTTTCTCCATTTCTCACTTGGGTCTCGTAGCCATTGCGGCCCCTGCCACCATAGATCATTGTTAATTATATCTTGAGGATAAACCCCGCGACTTGCTAAGTCAGCTGGGTTGTTATCAGAGGTGACATGATTCCACATAGAAGGATGTGTTATCTGTGTAATTTTGGAAATTCTGTTGGCTACAAATGTTAGCCACGAACATGCGGGTTTAGCTAACCATGAAAGGACGATAGTGGAGTCTGTCCAACAAAATATGGAATAGTTTGTTATCTCGAACTTTGGAATAATATTATCTACCATTTCCGCTAGTAAGACTGCACCACAAAGTTCTAATCTAGGAATGGATAAAGTCTTTACCGGTGCGACTTTTGTTTTGGAAGAAATCAGATGAGTAAAAATCTTATCGCCCTCAGCTACACGTATATATAACGCCGCTGCATAGGCCTTTTCTGAAGCATCGCAAAAGGCATGGTATTGAACTTCAGAGCTAGGACGATAATTAATCCATCGAGGAATATGGATTTTATTAATATGCGAATAATTTTTTTGAAACAACTCCCACTGGTGTAGCGATTCAGGAGTAAGGACACCATCCCAGTCTGTTTTATCAATCCAAATTCTTTGCATTAATATTTTCGCTATGACCACGCAAGGTGATAGCCATCCGGCGGGATCAAATAATTTGGCAATTTGGGATAGAACTTCCCTCTTGGTCCATTTTGGTGATTCAGGAAATGGTTTAGCAATGAAGTAAAAAGAATCTGTGAGGGCGTTCCATCGGATACCCAATGTTTTAGCCGTGCTTCTATCATCAAATTCTAAAAAGTCTTTACAGAGAAGATGTTCTAGTGGAATTTTTTCTAGGATTTCTTTTGAATTCGATGCCCATTTTCTTAAGGAGAAACTGGCCGATAGAAGTGCTAAGACTAACTCGTTTCGTGACTGAAGAGTTTCTGAAATCGTATGGCCACCCGCTAATACATCATCTACGTACATAGAATGACGCAAAATGCTGCTACCTTTTGGGTACATCGTTTGGATGTCGTGAGCTAATTGGTGAATAGTTCGGATAGCCAGGTAAGGGGCACAATTTAAGCCGAATGTTACGGTTTTAAGTTCATAATCTTGCACAACTTCTGCGCGATCTTTCCGAAATAAAATTCTTTGAAAGGGTGAATGCTTCGAATGGACTAGAATTTGCCTGTACATCTTCTGGATGTCGGCATTGAAAACGAATTTATAAAATCTCCATTTAAGAATGAGGATTGTCAAATCGTTTTGCAAAATGGGACCAGTGTGAAGTATATCATTTAGACTAAGGCTATTTGAGGATGGAGACGAAGCATTGAATACGACGCGCACCTTTGTAGTTGTGCTGTCTGGCTTCAGAACCGCGTGGTGTGGCAAATAATAATGCTTTGGAAAGTTAAAATTCTGTGGGGGATCTACTTTCTCCATGTGCCTAAGTTCAAGGTATTCCTGAACCACCTGATCATATTCTTTTTTAAATTCTGGAGTTTGAAATAATCGAGCCTCATTGCGAAGGAACTGAGCCATTGCACTTGTCCTGGACTGGCCCAACGTGAGATAATCTGGATATCCGTCTTTAAAAGGAAGACATACAATATATTTTCCTTCTTGATTTCTTTTTGTTGTTGTTTTGTACAAATTTTCACAGAATTCATCTGCAGGAGATATGACGGTCTTCTGAGGAAGGTTCTCCACCTCCCAAAAGCGAGAAATCTCTTTATCTAAAGAGATTTCACAAAATAAGGATGTTATTTTGGAGCAAGGACTAAGAGACTTATGTGAAACCGGTCCAGTAAGGATCCATCCAAAGATGGTTTCTTGTGCCATTAGAGAATCACAAACTTCATGTTTGACGCCGGAGAGCATTATCAACGGAAAGATATCACCGCCAATTAGAATATCGATATTCGAGCTATTAAAAAAATTAGGGTCAGCAAGTGGTAAATTTGCAAGACTGGCAAATGATGATGGCTGAAAATTATTAGATGGAAGCTTTCCTGATAAATGTGGAACGACTAGAGCCTTAACGGACACCTCCACATTAGTATTATATCGCGATCCTAAAATAAAGGAAGCTTCTTTGTGAACGTTGGCAGAGACGGAATTATTTAGGCCCGAAACTTGGGCATTGACACGATTATAAGGAAGTCTTAACAGATTAAACAGTTTATCTGATATGAATGACCCTTCTGATCCAGAATCAATCAGGGCCCTGGCTTGGTATCTCATGGTCGCACAACAGATTTCAACCCATGCAGTGCCAAGTAAAACACCCTTGGAGTTAGTAGAAAAGCATGCTTGTACCACATCAGTTCCCGCATTATAAGTGGACTGTTTTGTTAGCGATTTGGAGGCAAAAGGAACAGAATGTGGATTCAGTGGTGTACTAGCAGTAGGTTGAGAATCCTGAAAACTTGTGGGGTTTTCCACGTTTTTATGTAACAACGTATTATGCCGCTTATTGCATTTGTAACAATTGATCTTGCTGGAACAATTTTTTAGCAAATGGGTTTTTGAAAAGCAGTTTAAGCAAAGGCTTTGCTTTTTGATCTGTTCAATGCGCTTGGCATAATTAAAGCTTAGAAAACGAGGACATTTGCGAATGGGATGCGTCTCATTTGGACACAAATGACATTTCGGGGCTGAAACATTGTTCTGGAATGCTTTCACTTTCCGAGACGAATTACTGCACCCTTTTGTCTTAGAATCCGTAGATTTCGAAGCTGTGGAATGTCGAATATCCGAAACTGACTCTAGCGTTCTAAAGCGGCTCGACAAAAATGAGTCCAATTCTGACCACTTTGGAATTGAAGTCTTGTCAACCAAGCTCTGTTCCCACAGCGTTAGTGTTAAATTAGGCAATCGATTTGAACAAATATATACAAATATTGGATCCCAACTCTCAACATTTATCTTGTAGAGTTGGAGAATTGAAATACAGGAATTAATGTCGCGCTGCAATTTTTTAATTGCGTTACCCGACTCTGAGGTGATCATCTCCAAGTTAAAAAGATTTCGCAATTGCCCATTAATAAGAACTCTTCGATTTTCAAATCGGTTGCACAAGTTAGACCATGCCAGATCGAATCCTTCGTTAGTGAGTGGACTTTTTTGAACGATTTCTCGAGCTTCGCCCTTGGTTCGTTGAGTTAGGTGAAACAATTTTTCGACGGGACTTAGTTTGGTGTTTTTCACATACATAGCAGTGAATAAGTCGCGAAAAGTGGGCCATAGCATATAATCACCATGAAAGGCTTCAATTTCACAAGGAGGTACATGAAAACTATGGGTATGATCAGAACCTTCGGTAGGAGAGGAGGAGAGAATATTCCCCGATTCGACTTTACCGGCTTTACTTTGAGACTGCAAACCGGCAGAAATTTCTAACAATTTGGCCATACAATTGGTATATGTAATGTAAGTGCTTTTGTATTTCACTTTTAGTGATTGCACACTTGTAGCGTCGCTTTCGTCCTTTGCATCTTGTTCCTCCTCGTTATCTCTATCTAGCATGAACTTTTCATAGGCATTTTTAGTTTTAATCCATATACCCCTTAATTCGCTTTTGTGAACTTCGATCTTGTGGATGGAATTAAATGGATAGTTGTTAGCGTTAACATCGGAATCAAATTCCACGATGCTGTCAGCCAGACATATGAATTCGTCAAGCGACATATTTACCATATAATTATATAATGTATGTAATCGAAAAGACAAACAACCAAACCCAGTAATTAACAAAGAATTATGCTATATTATTTATTTAGTTATGTAAACTTTCGATAGGAGGAATAATTGCTGGTGAGTTTGAAATAGAAGAATAAACACTTTTAATACTCTGGATGGATACAAACGAACAGCAGATCATGTATCGCAAAAATTTTATTTCAAGTTCAACTCTTTCCAGTGTAACAGTTATTCCCACAGATACTGAAAGTTGTTCTCAAGTTGTTCTCAATAATACTAATGAGGATAATTATCTTTAAAACATTCAGGGGAAACAAATTTTAATCACTTTTAGAATGAGCTGATTTGTTTCTTTAAAGAGAATTTGTGGATTATATTCTGTATGTAGAGTTTGTAAATCAGAATGTATGTATGTAAATATGTTTGTTATCTTACAAATTATAAATAGTAGACGTGTTCGTTCCTAACAGTGAGTTAAAAAGTTTTAGTTTTGATGTATGTATGTACTAAGTATTTATATTTAGTTACATATGTATATACATGTGTAGATATGTATGTATTTTTCTCACTGTGGAATAAAATAATCTAGCTCTCAAATTTTGTTTTGATTAAAACGGCTGTTAACAAACGGCACGTATTTTACGAAATTAAATATACATACATACTACAGCAAAGCAACAGAATTATTCTGTATGTATGTACCAATGTATGTACATATGTATATGATAATGTAAGTATGTAATTATTGAGCGGAACTGCGAAAGCGCATTCCAATTAACACTACATTAATGTTAAGGGGTAATGAAAGAGTTTTTTTTTGTAAGCTGAGTAAAAAATATTCTGTTATGTTGACCAGGAATGAAATTAATGAGAAATGTAATAATGAGGACGATGGCTTAATAAGCGTTTTCTCTTATAATAAGCTCACAAAAAAAGGGGGTTGCCAGCGATTATTTAATTAGAAAAGTCCAATGATTTTGACCTTTTTATTTGCTTTATCTGATTTTACACAGTTGTTGAATTATTTGATAAAGATTTTTATATGTATGGACAAATAAAAATTTAGCATTTTTTTGTATTTGATTTTCGCAATATTTCGTTTGAACACGAGCAAAAACCAATTTGAGAAAGGTAATGATAAATATTATGAAAAAAATGCAAAGGAGAAATTATTGATTATTTTAAAGCGGGGAAGTGCGGAGAAAGAGTATAGCTTTATATGGGAACAAAATAAAATATTATCGAGAGAGCTACTTATAGAATTTCTGAAATGGAATACCTAATTTTTCCTAGAGCTTTTGAAATATGACGAGTTAATAAAACGTGGTTTTCAGTGAATAAAATTGTAACGAAAGGAACATTGGGAATGAAACAATATGGGTACCCTATACAAGGCAATCGGGAAAAGATTGATCCTTTGTAGTTAAATGGATGAAATAAATTTTTTGATATTTTCAGACACCTACATATATTCTATTAATATTTTCCCTTTTTTTAGTTTAGTAAATACCTTTCCTGTGCAGCATGTATTTCAGGAGCCTCTCCAACTCTTAGCGGTGCATGTTCTCAAGTACACATGTATATTCGATAAGCCTTGTTGGTATACGTCACACAATTCGTTGCGGACTAATGATTTATGTTGAATTATTCCTTTTAGTTTTTTGATAAATATATACATATGTATATGTATGTATATATACATATATTTTTTATTATTTTTTTTAAGTTTTTTCCTAAACCGCACTTGATTTTTTATATTTTATTTATTTTTTAATTTAATAAATTATGCAAATTTTGTATGTAGCCTTTTTCCCATATGACCTTACATTAATGCACTTTCAACTGAATTAAATTAAAACTTGGAGCAAAATAGAAACGAACCTGTTTTTTGAATAAATGTTCCAGTTTGTATGTATGTTGGTGTATATGTATACAGTGTCCCCAGTGAATGAGTAGAATTCTCAGAGAGCCAAATATTTCCAATATATTTATCCGGCTCGAATGGACCAAATGTGCATCTCACGTCTTTCAAAGATGAGGGAATCAGGAGAAATTGGAGATCTGAATGATTGGAGATATCTTAATCTCTGAGCCCAAAACCAAATTTTGTTACTCACAAAAATAAACAATTTATTTCCACACGAAATGAAATAAAAGAAAAGAACAAAAAAATACTTTGTGTAAGAAATTGGAAACAATTATTTATTTACATAAATTCTGGGGAACGGAATGTCTTACCAGTTTGAAGGTTGAGAATACAAGAAGCAAGAAACTTTCTTGGTCAGATTGCGGAAATAAGTATCTACGACGAGGTTTGTAACTTAACGAAAATTTAATATCGTATCGTAAAGAAAAGAGATAGATAATTGTACTGCATCCACAACATGCAGTACAAATATATATTATGGGGAAAACTCTAAGGGGAATTAAAGTAGTAATTTTCGGGATTGATGTAAAATTACGGGATTAAATTTAAACCTTAACAGTTACAAAATATTCAAAAAATACTTCTTGGTAGATTTCGTTCCACCATATTAAAATGCATGTCCCTGGAAAGTTTTATTTATTAAAATTGTACTAATTCGTCAATAAGAAATCAACTTAAACTAAAGAAAATTTTGAGAAATTTTAATATTAAAGAGTTTTTTGCTTGTCATCTAAAATTTTTTCAATGTAACTTAGGGCTTTTATGAATTCATATGACGATATGTATATTGAAACGATTAATTTGGCTCAAGTTCAAACCCGAGTTTAGCGATTTATTTTTTATAATTTTTTATTAGACAATTTTTTGGATAAATTCATTATATTTTTATTAAAAGAATACTATATATGGAACAACTTTTATTATTCATCAGACTAGCAGAATGGATCAGTACTGATTTCGAGGTCGCTACACCATCTCATCAGCGTTCTTTGTTCAATTTTAACACTTTTGACGGTGGATACTAGTGATCAGGAATATGAAATATTTATCCGTATTATTTAACAAATTTGAATACGAAAAGTACAAACTTTATTCATTATTACATTTACTTACAAACATTAATTAATTTAAAATAACGTTAGGACTTAGTTCATTAATTAGAATAACGAACATATATACGAATGCATATATTTTGTAAATGTAGTAGAGGCTATGTCCTCAGGAAATTTTCCAAATGTCGGGCAACCCAGAGTAAAGTCCGAATTATTGGTCAGTCAAGAACACGACAAAAAAGATAGAAACAATTTCGCAAGAAAAAACACCATGACCACATGGAGACTCTTTCCAATTACCTACTTCAATCCTTGCAGGACTTTTCGAGGAAGTTTTTTTTTCAAGTTTAATCTGTTCTACAACTTTTTGGCAAAAAACTACAGGACTGAAAAACTCTTGCAATCGCTTGTGTGGTCAATGTACAGGTTATTCCAAACTTTTACTAACATATTTATAAGATTGAGACGTTCAATTCTTAGCCTCGTTTACAGTTATCGGAACATAAAAATTAATTATTTAATTAAAAGTTGTTATTATGAAAATTAACGCTTCTTATTTTGTATTAAATGTTAACATTTGTAGATCGCAGTAAGTTAGTTGTGGCTCAAATGTATCTTTTTCCTTAGGAAGGAGACTGTAATAGAGCCATTACTTTGAGAAATATGCTCATTCGTTTAATTAAAAAGCTCACCATATATTATATTTTCTTCAAATATGTCAAAATCATTTGGCTTCTGCTTTTGTTTTTAAAACTCCTTTCTTTCAAACTAAATCTTCCAAAGATTCAAATGAAGGTGTATAGTGCCTTCATGTTAAGCTGTTTGTTATTTCACACTTCATAACAAGAACAAAAATCAACAATACGATTTTGTTTAATTTCTTGTACAACTTTTTTTTTCAACCAAAATGTCATCACAAGTCAGTCAAAATGTAATTACTTTATGGTTAAAAATTCAAAAAAAAAATTATAATAAAATGCCACCAAAACAACGTCAAAGGCATAAAGCGTAAAACAACAACCGACTTACAACTTACCTATCAGGTAGTCATCATACATAAATGCATATAAAATGACTGGTCATATACATACGTATTTGTACGGCTGCTCTCATCAAGCTTAACCCAAAAATAAGACTGCTAGAACGTGAACCAAATTAAAATCCTGACAAATAACATTTACTCCCCTGTAAAAAATGTACAGACAAACAGAAATTTCCTTTTTCACATACGAGTAAGTACATTTTTTTTAAGCAAAGAAAAAACTACGGTCTGTAACTTTTTTTTGACATATTTGATATGGTTATGTGGTATTCCAAAGGGAAGGTGCTACATAAGATTCAGTTATTTTAAATATAACTATTCTAAGGGTTTGGATAGATGGACCATTCGATATGTTCTGTAAAATTGTTTTATGCTTTTAGTTTTACTTCTTTTGGTTCCTTGTCTATTTAAAGTGCTTTTTAATGTTTAAGGTTTTTGCTCTAAGGTTAAGACCTTGTTGTTTGGTCTTGAATTGAAAAACTACAAAATATTTAGTGATTAGCAATTGAAGTTAACAGTGAAAGATTTGATATTCATGCAAAACAAAAGAGTCCGACTTAAGGAAGGCAGTGGATTCGCTAAAACATAATATTGTTCTAAGAAAGGCCGCATTCCACTTCGTGTCTGTAAAAATTCCAAAATTTGCCAAACACATTGTAAACTTTTTGGCGAAACTTTAAAATAAAATGATTTTGACCAAGAAATAAAATATTTTTTGTTGATAATAAAATACAACAGTTACTCAACGTCTGAAAAGTCCTTATAGTACCCCAAAAAAGTTCAGGCTTTCGCAGAAGTATCATTCCCTTCCGGTAGCGCTAAAAAGCAGTGCTGCTGTAGCAATATTGTTTATTCTTTTTCAGAAAAAAGTTTAACAATAAAATATTCTTTAATGCGTATGCCAAAATTAATTTTTTTTTAACATAAGAATTTATTAGAATCTATTAGATATAAATTGTTTTCGGACCCCTTAGCAATCTGCCGTCGTTGCACATCTCTGTAGAACGCAAATGCTACCGTCCACTCAACGATGAAGCTTGAAGATGCAGGACTACCGAAACACCTTTAAGTATCAGGGAGTATATGAAAAAACTTTCCTCCTCCCTAACAAAACCTTGAAAGAGGCTTGAAACTCCCACTTTGTCGAAACCATTGCTTGAAGAAATTCAAAATTTAGTTGATAATACGGCGACAAAAATGATTTAATAGTAGTGAAGATAAACCAGTTCCACAGAAAAAAATATATTGTGGGTTTTGTCCTTCGAAAATTAGACGATTGTGAAAAATTTTATATATGAAATGTCAAAAACCTGTTGGTGGAGAACTGTCTGCAACATTTGCATATAATAATACAATCATAATGTTTCATTGATTGATAAAAATTGTTTTATATACAAATACTTAAAAGAATTAAAAAATATATATACTTTTCTATTTTTTTATATTTGTTTTGGAGTCCTTTGAAAAATGTGGTTTATCTTATGTTAATTTTTTATATCCATTGAATTTTTCGTTATTTATTTTTATTATTATTTTTATTTACCAAGTTTTTATGTTATTAAAGACAAAACTTAATAAATAAATGATCTCAATACCACATATGCCAATTTTTAATTTTTTAAGTCTTTAACAGAATGTTAGGAATCATGCGCCTTTCAGGCGTATCGTTATCTTTAACGTACAAAAAAATATTGTTATCTTTCTAGGGCTTAAATTAATATTTCGGATCTTGAATAGACTTACTCAAACACACATTGCGCTAATTAAGATCTTGTATGTGTGAAATGTCGCTTTATAAGTATAACTTCTAAGTCGTTGCAAATGATCAATAAAAGCCGAGCAATATTGTCTGTCCACTTTCCATGACAGAACACTTTCATATTACTTTGAATTTTTTATGATTCTTATTTATTTTTGTCCAGCAAACAAAAATCGTTTGCATTTTAATTTACTACCAACCAACTTTCTCTCTCGCCAATTCCAATAAAACCAACATCGTCCATCGTCATTGTTTCATCTGTTGCAGTGCCTTTTTATGGTTACTCCGAAATTCCTTTACAGTTTATTGCTTTTTCATATACGTGGCTTTGACGAGTGTATGTGTGAATGTTTATACAAATATAAGTAACTATAAGTTCACCCTTAAATGCAGACATCGATGGTATTTTTGTATGAGTTCTTTATTTATTTACATAAAATATGCGTACATACATGTTTACAAGTAGAAGAATATGCCAGAAACAAGAAAATTTCAAATATTTAATTTAACAGATTTTTCTTCAGGATTTTTCCTTTTGTATGAATTTTTTATGCAGTTTCTAGGTTTCTGCAATCAAAATGGTTAACTCGTCTAGGAAACTTAAAAGGAAATGCACTCAAGGAATTTGTGGACGCTATAATAACTGCAGTTAAATGGTAAATATTATTAACTCAGAGGTGAGACAAAAAAAGGTCTAATTTCGTTGTTTGAAGAGATCTAACTATACTGGAGCAAGGAGTTTCCTGGGTCTGGCTAGGAGCACTTTTGTTTTTTATGGATTTTCATAGCTACGGTATAAATATCAATAAAAAAGTATAATGTTTTGAAATAAACAAGTTTAATTAAAACAAAATGTTTATTGTTATTAGGCTGAAAGTTCACAACGCTTTTAATCAGAAAGCAATTGGTATGAGACAATATTCCAAAGCAACAAAAAAAATTAAAATACCTTTACTACAACCGACGCGGGCCATATTTTGCAAAACGCCACTATTTATAAACCTTTTAAATTTGTATGAAAAAATATATATAAATTTTAAAAACATAACAGTTCATATATTTACATTTTTTTGATTTGAAAAAGAAACAGCTTAATTATTCCCTTTGCTAGTTAATACTTTTGTTTAACAAACTTTCAAAGCAGTTTTATAAGTGTTCATAACGACATTTGTATTTTAAAACAAACTTATTAATTAATTAATATATTTCATTTGATTGGTCTTTTGTTTACTTTAAACTTTCACATAAATTTTATTTAATGCAATTAATTGCGTTTTAAGGTACAAAAGAGTGCTTATTCTTAAATGTTTGTTTATAGAAACCAGCAAAAAAAACTATGTTGTTTTCTTTACTTAGGCAAGTGTTACATTCCTTAACTTAACAGAAGGACTATCTAAATAAAGACCCTCGAAAACACACATACAATACTGTAAACATATTCGTATTTCATCAAGTATTCTTTACACCCTGCAAAAAATAATCATTTGTTTTGTCGTAAAAATACCAATAATAGAAAAAAATAATCAATAAATGGGAAATAAAGAGAAGAATTTAGGAGTAAATAACTTAAAGCATTATTTATTTGTATGTCTTTCTAAGTATGTGTTCAGAGTGCGTGCAATGTTTCAACATTAAAACAAACATTAGCACTTGTAAACATTTTCATACTCCCTAAATTGATTTGGTTTAGAAAAAGCTCCCCACTGAAATTCATAAACAGCAGGTAATTTTTTGGGACAGTCGGAAGTTAAACCAAAAAGAAATGAGAAGCACATGAACTAAAGTAGTTTAACAAAATGATGACCAGGGTGTTCTTTTATTTGGGTAAGTAAGAGATCTTGTGTATCAATTTGAATGGCTTTAACTATTCATTTTATATCACATATTAGCAGTCAAACTTTGGTTCTTTTACACATAAAAAAACACCCTTTAAGAGCAAACACTTAGTACTCGCATAAAAACGAAATTCCTGTTTCTTTAAACAATACACAACACACATATTGATGATAGACACCAGCAATAAATACACCCACATATGAAATTAACAAACTCACAAATTCTAAAATAAATGTTCTTAGACAAACTCAGTACATTCATTGCCATAAAAAAACAAAAGAAAACAGAAATATAAGTTGTTTTTGTAGAAGTAGTAAAGAGACACAACAATTCAATTGTCGACAGGATATTAAGCCAATATCTCGATGTATATTTATTTGTTGATTTAAATTTAAGGATATGTATACGTATGTATATGCAAAAGTATTTAGTCCCTTTTTTCCTTGTCAGAATATGAAAATTATATTAAATTTAATGCTGTGTGGAACAATATTATGTTAAATTCGTGTTTGTATAATAAACATACTCGTACATATAGAATACATACCCAAATAGACATTATGTTTAAATAAATGTATGCATGCCCTGCAAACATTTTCTATCGAAATCGATACTAACAGCGCTGCTACACGTTCCATATATAATGTCTGCGATCCAGTATCGCGATATTTATTGAAAGTCTAGCAAGGAGTATTGCTGCAAGTACTGATTGATCACGATCAAAATATCACAATTTATATTGAACGTGTAGCAGCGCCCTTGAACAATAGCAACATGACGTGAAAAACGATCATATATGATAATAGATTTTTTATCGGAAATGTATCTGGGAAAAAACAAGCAATAAGGATAATACCTGCCAATCTAATATATTTAATGTAATACAGTCATAATTAGAAATTGAAATTCAAAATACAAATATTTTGCTTTTTTCAGTTTTCCTATCATATTAAAATTAACTTCTTAGTGGCTTTTTACATGTTTTCATTGGTATATAAATTTAAGAATGTAGTAAAATTTTCGATGACTATTTTGTTTTTATTTTTGTAAAATTTGCAAAAAAAACATTTAGGTGTGTCAAAGAAGTCACGGTAATTGACTTGGTACTCTAAATTTCCTACTGGGAAATAGTTGTTTGTCAAAACTTATTCCTTATGAACAGAAAATTTAGAGATAGTTTTTTATTTATAGCATTACAAATTCAGATTTTCAAATACGAACTTATAAATTTTTTTTCATATTTGCATGCCTTTGCAAAAATTGAACGAGGCAAAATTTTTTTATTCTGAAAATGCAGTATAATAGGAAATTTAAGAAAAAGATTTTGGTGAAAATAACAGTAGCATTAAGAAAAACTGCAGTTCTAGGCGAAATGCCGATATGACTAAAGTTGTTTATATAAAAATTTGCTTCAATTTCATAAAGACATTAATATAAAGTAAGAAGAGATTTATGTTGGTATTTTTATTTTTTTAAATTTACTAAAATTGTACTTTTATTGAAGTTTTCTGTTGTCTTTTATGAAAATGCTCGATGACATGAATTAAATCATTTTGCTCCCGGTTTTCCATCACTAGTGTGTTGTTGACAGTTTTTAGAAGGTCCATTGCGCGCTCACCAATGTTTATTCCAAATTTTTTGGAAATTTCCTTTTTCGGGCCAACAGGAAGATGAAATTTGAATAAAGTCATAATTGATTCCAATAATATTGCTTTTCTATATCATGTACTCTCTGACACCAAGTCAACGATTTTGAGGTGAGCATTCAAGTGTGTCAAAGAATTCATTTGTTAATATTTTGTCTTGTTAAGTGTTTGTTGTACACGTTGATCGTGACAAAGAATAAATAATGAACTAGCTTTGACAAACACTTACTTCAACTTAAATTTTTACTTAAACAATTTATTTAAATCTTTAAAACATAAAGTTGACTAGCAGTCATCATAGTAAAAAATTCCTATTATAAATTCCATAATAATAAATTAAATGAAAAAAAGATTAATTAAATTTATTTAAAAAAACGAACGTTTAATTAAAAAACTTAAACAGCTTTTCATTAACGTTTTGGTTCTGTATTTGGTTTTTGGACAGAAAACGAGCTCCAATCTCCTACATCACTTATAAATTAAGTCTATTTCAACTCCCAAGTGTTTGTTGGGCATACATAATACATAACTATATATGTGTGTGTTGTGTTAACACAAAATCCGTAAACTAACCAAACTTGTATATTTTTGATTTCCAGTTAGTTTGTTTATCAAATTGACCAGAAATTAAATCAGTTAAAGGTGATGAAATAAGATTTGTTAGAGCTAAATAGATGAAAAAATTTATTATATAATCTCTTTAATGAAAGGCAAATTGAAAGTTGGGCTTGAATAAGAGTTTGAGTAATAGATGCGGCAGTAAATTTTTTTTTTAAACAAACACAAAGCGCGAAGCAATTTTGGCTTGTCTGCTGAAACACCCAGCGTCTAGGCAGGAATCAAACCTGCGACCCCTCGACGAATAGTCTACCACACTATTTACTAATCTACGGCAGCTCCCCAATTAAATATTAAGAAATTTCAGAACGCTTCCCTTCCTATTGAATTTTTTCAATCTGGTATTTAGTATTATTGGTATTAACGTAAGCCCGGCATATTTCAGACTCGAATTAGTTGTGATGTTTGAAATCTTTTTGTCTTTCGCATGATATGCAGAGGTCTTCTCTCTGAAAGCTTACAAGATACTTGTTTTCTTGAAAAAAAAAAAATAAATTGCTTCTAACTTACTAATTCCGATAGAACTTGGACTCTGATGCAGATGTATCTAATCTTATTTTTCGTATTGATTTTCAATGCATATTTTTTTAATTTGCTTAAATTATTTTCGCTCGGTATCATATTTAACCTCTTTACCTTGTTGCTCTGTATATCTGTTAATAGGCCTACGTACTCTGGAATGTCGTAGAAAATAGAAAACTGCTACTGTATCATAATTTATTGTTCCGAGATGCATTATTCTATACTATTTTAGTAAGTTGTTTGATTAATACTTTAGTAGACTAATGCCCATATTCTCAGTCTTTAATTAACAGTGGTTTAACTATATACTTTTCATATAAATGTCATTGATTAAACGGCCATCATTAGTTAACTAAAGCTTGTAAATTTGGTTCTATATTCTAAGTCTGAGTCCAATGTTTTTTTCTTTATATGTTTCAATGTATTTTTTATTAATGTAATGGCCTGTAAATAATTTTGTTGTCAATAGATTGAACAGTTCAATAAAATAAAATAAAATAAAATAACACAAAATAATATAAAATAAAAAATTAAAGTAAAATAAAATAAAATGAAATAAAGTAAAATGAAATAAAGTAAAATAAAATCAATTAAAATAAAATAAAATTAAATTAAATAAATTAAAATAAAATAAAATGAAATAAAATAAAATAACACAAAATAAAAAAAAATAAAGTAAAAGAAAATAAAAGAAACTGAAAGAAAATAAAAAATAAAATAAAACACAATAATATAAAGTATATTAATTACTATTACACCGATATTTCGCCACTTCTTTGTGTGGCTTCTTCAGAGATATATAAAATTGTTTAAATAAGAAATTTGTTTATTAAAATAATAAAAAAAACTGAAACATACAAAAACTGAAAAATTGTTTTAAATAGTCCTTAGAAGATCATTATGAACAACGAAACTAATTTCTATTTCAGCAAGATTATCGCTACTGAGTAACCGAAAATCCGCATGAAGTACAAGCAGATACGTGCTGTTTACGGTAAAATCGTAAAGAGCTACTGCTGTCGGCGAGCACTTCAAAGGCATGCTAAGCCACTTCTTGTTGCTCAATTGGATAAATTGGGATTTGAAAACAGGATGGAGCAAGGGTGCTTATTGTAGGAGCTACAATCGAAATTGTTAGGTCGCGTTTCCATATTGCTTCAGCTATCGTTTATCCAGGTTTAACTCTTCCAGGTATCTGTTAAAAAACTGTATCCGTTAAGAATGCGAGAGACTGTCAAGAGTGATATAAATGTCATAAATCGCGACATAATGACTAGAAATTTTGGATATTAAGACATTTAGTATACATGATATTGAAGTAGAATCAAAGTCTTTCATGTAAAAATAAATAACAATTAAGAAGACAACTGCTGCCCCACCGTGTACAAAAACATTAGTCATGACAATTAAAATTTACTTAAAATAATTTTTTCAAAGATTTTCGAAGCAATCTCGATTAATAAATTTAAAAAATAAAATAAATTTTATATTAAAAAAATAAAAACAGCTTTTTTACACTTTTATTTGTTTGAAATAATTAATTTTAAAGTATCGGCAACAAATTTGTATTATTATTATTATTTACTTTAGACTTACGTACATTATTTTCCTTATAAGTTGGCAGGAATTTTTCTCAACTTAATTTTTTTTGAAGAAGAAATTTTTAATGATGCTTTTACTAATCCTCAATCCTGGCGGTGATGTTCAACTAAACTTTTTACCTCACTTAGCCTCAAAGGTTAATAAGTTGAGAGTGTTATATAAAGTTGGTAACATACTAAACTTATATAAAATATATTGGGGAAAAATTGTTACTGAAAATACATCTGTGGTTTTTAGTTTTCCTTGCAACGTTGCAAGAAAATTTATATTTCGCACAAATAAAGGAAGTATTTTCTGTATGCAAATATAGACTCTGTGATGAAATTTGTGATAGATAATAATCATTGTGCAGAGAAAAACTAAGTCTGCTAAATGACTGTAGTGTTGATTGAGGTATGTCTCGAGAAGAGACTTAGCAAAGTATCCATCGGTATCAACTCTACATTTATAATAAAAGTATTATTTAATAAAGGATAATATAATAAAAAAAATTATGTACACAAAACTCTTGTACCACACTGTGCGCCTTTTAAATTACGTATTGTATTGGATAGACTGAAACTTGCCTGAGTTGTAAAATTAGTTTTAAGAAGAAATTCTAGCATTCTTCTTTATTGCTGGCATAGTAAGTTATTACATAAAAATAAATTCGATTGGGTTCATGTTAATGTTTATCCTTAGAAGGAAGTAAAAATCTGTAGATTTATATCAATAAGTTGCAAACAACTTTTATTGTATTTACTAAATGGACCACGAGCTCATAAATTAAGTAATCAGGTGTATTTTTCGCCCCTTTTTTGTACATTCATTGATGTAACTTCACATAAAGGTAACATAATATAATTTTACTTTATTTATTTATTTCTCAACATCTCAAAGTATCCATAAATTAAAGGAGCTTATGGCTTTCCTGTTTTTTATATTTTGTTATTGTTATTGTGTTTGTATTGCTGATAAAGCAATTTTGGATTACAAAAACTTAAGCTGATTATAGTGAACATGTGTGTAAAAATGCGGATATTTAAGCACTTATATTCCAGCCAACATGCTATTCAATAGCAACAATAACCTGGTCATCTTCCATACTATTATTGAAGTTATCATTAACATTATTTCCTCAATCACAGTCAATGTGTTTATCAGTTAAGTACAAATTCTGTAATGTCTTTGTTCTTTGGACTTAGTAAATATTTATTTAGGTTTTGGTTGTTTTTGCTTTTTTTCGTTAGTCAGTTTTATGCAGAAATGGCAGATAATGCTATTTTTGCAGACAAAGACTAACCATAAACAAATATTTGTAAGATATTGTTAAGATTTTGTTATGACCCTATGCTCCCCCGAGGAGTGAAAGGAACATATGTATATATATATTGTTAAGATTTACTTATTTTTTGTATCTCTTTTTTCGTCACACTATTTCCTTCCATTTTTTAACAAGGAGGCGGTAAGAACCCCTGAATTTGTGCTTAAATATTTAACATAACGTTTATTAACGTTTAGATGTATGAACGAAAAAGGAAACAATGAACAAATATAAGATATACAAAGATTTGTTAAGTCAGTAAAAATTTAATCTAAGAAAAGAAGAAAAGTACTTTGCAAATGGAGGCTCAAAATTCTTTAACTAAATTTGTTTAGCAGTTGAACATGTTTAAAATCCTTATCCATTCATTTTTGTATATTTTTTTCCATCTCCTGTTGGAACTGCTTACAAATAATTGTGCAAAAGCTTGATACGATTTTTACATAACTGATTTATTATGTAAATTTTTCTCATATGCTATGAGTTGAAATACTGATTTTGCATTTCTGCTCACGATATATTGGCATTTGATTTACGGCGCAAAGACCAGACACGTTGCTTGCAACCCCATTGATTCTTTACATTTTTTAAATTGTAAATATTTGTTATCAGTACCATTCACCATCTTAAAGTAATGAATGTAGAAGTAGCAAAAAGTATGAACTTAAATTTAACTTATTATTTTTGAGGTTTTTGCTGCGATACGATAACGTGAACAAATTATACTCATTGTGATCCTCATACTAACGAAAGCCAATAATATTATATAAAAAAATGTCAAGTAAATAAAATTACTCTATAAAATGAGAGCCAACATCTATGAGGAAAACAAATATTTGAATGTTGCTAGGATTAGTTTTTGTGCAGTTCCATAGAAATTATATTTTTAATGTTTTGTTTGTTAAATAATAACAAATCTGTCATCAATATACAATTATGAAAAATACGAAAAATATTTTGTATTGAAAATATTCAATATATGATAGAGTAATTTATTTATAATTGTATCGTTTGTCGTTCTCTGTTACACATACTACAAGTCTGCCACACTAAAATAGTTTAAGAAACCGTAGTATGTGTACCATGATCTGTATGTAAACCACATATCTGTTAGGGGTATTAAACCGAATTTTTGAAAAGTTTCAAAACTCTTACTCTAGCTAAAAAACCCCTCAACAAACAAGACTTTCTAAAATTCTTTGAAAAAACATATCGAGAAGTGTCTCGAATAAGAAATTTAGTGATTATAATTCTTTGAAAATTTTGAATTTGAACAAAATTTTCTGACTTAACAAAAAAATTTTAGTATTTGACACCACAGCAAACTAATACATACGCTCTCTTGACTGTCACTTAAAGTATTCAACTTTCTACAGATTTGTGCGCAACAGAACAGAATGAAAAAGGAACAACAAACCATACAAACAGTTTTTCAATTGAACAGAAACAAAACAGCTGATTTAAAATAAAAAAGAGCGTACACACGAATTCTGTCTTAACCCATTAACGCCCAAAAAGAAACTGCTTGAATAAAACTTTTTTTACTGTTATTTATTGCTTTAGTATGGATAAAATAAAAGGAATTCATTGAAAAAATTTTTGAAATTTTGTTTGTTTTTTAGAAAAATGGGTGTCCCCACATGGGGACAACGGTCGTTTTAACTATGAAATTTATCAAAACGATTTCGTTTTATACAAAGCGTTTTCATGCATAGTTCGCATCTAAAACGGCATTTCCAATGACAAACAACACATCGTAACGGATTTGTTATCGTTTCAGGATTATGACGATTGTTTTTACAAGCAGCATCTTCTACTGCGGAAAAGGTTGGACGTTTTCTAAAAACTTAAGGCTGCAAATAGGTCCTGAAGTATTTCTTCGGCATGATAATTGGTTCATAGGAGTTGTATTATCAGCTCTGCATAACAAAACATGTAACCGCTATGTCCTGGTCCAGACTTGCGATTTTTGTTGCAGCAACTTTTTATCTTTTAGTGAGAAAGACCGAAAGAGGAATACAAAGTGTATATATTTCTATTTCAGCACTCTCCCGCATATTCAAGAATTGCTGCAACAGAAATTGCAAGTGTGGACCGGGACTATGCTAAATCTACAAGATACGTAAAAATACACCAGCACCTCTTCTTTCCTCTAATAGATACTCTGTAAAGTCTAATAGATTGAATCAATTGATCGACCCCTCCCATTCCCTGGTTGTAATTTACTAATAATCTGAGTATAGTAAAGTCGTTCTTTCTTTTTGAATCTTGCACAAGCTCAATTTATCCTGGCACATTGTTCGGCATATTTATACACAATAAGTCTTCCTCATTTCCTTCGTCTTCGTCACTTATGACAGCGGTATCAGGAGGCACGACTAAAATGTCATATCCAGTATCAACGTTATCACTTTCCATTATGTGCCCTAAAAATATTGCATATACTTAAAAATCCACAAAAAAATATTTTTTTATTTGTAGCGCCCATTGTCCCCAATTGGGGACACCTTTACAAAATCATACCTTATAATAAAATGTTACACTTTTTCTTTTAGTAAATGATTTTAAAATCATTTATACACTCCTCAAACCACAAATAATTAGTATATTTTTATTTTAAGGCACTTAGTACAAAAAAAATATCAAATTTTAAATCAACAAAGCAAACCGAATTTTAATGCGAAATTAAAAATACTGAAAACAACACTAGCATTTTCTATGGCACCTTGTACGCTTTGCTACATTTTCTTTAAAGCCTTAAGATGCGATAATTGTTTTTATACTAAGAGACATGACGGTTTTTCTTAGAGTTGTCATCAGTGGAACAAGTGTCCTTATATGGGGACAGTGAGCGGTAATGGGTTAACGCTTTGAAACTTGTGAACAGCCCGTTTTAAATTCCCCTTGTAATGCACCAAAACGTCAAATTTTTTCAAGAAGAAAATGAAAAAAGATATTACAGTTTTCGTTAATCAAAATAATGAAACAATCTGGATTCAAATTTTTTTTTAGATTTTATTAGTTTTATTAATAACTTAAATTCAAAACTTCAGAAATAAAATTTATTTTTATTAATATTTTTTAAATTTGACATACGACATTTGAAAAACATAGAAAAACAAGTTGTATGGTACATACATTTTCCCAGAAATTACCAACAACATATCAAAACTAAAGCCGTTTTGTTTTCTAAAAAAATGCAAAATTTTTTGCCCTTTTCATTGAAAATTTTCAATATAATGATTTTTTGAGATAGTGAGTTTATTAGAGTTTATTATTTGTTAATAAAAAGTAAAAGAAATTGTACATATTTTTTAGAAAAGAAAACGGCATAAGATAGAACATATTTCATTACCACATTTTGTGAAATGAACAGGTACTTTAAGAAGTTTTGGAAAGACATTTTTACAAGGTTTATATTAATTAATTTTAATATTTTTTCTTTATAACAAGCATTTTCAGCTATTTATTAAAAATATTTTCAAGATTTTCATGCAACCGTTTTCTCTTTTTATTTAGAAGCATCGTCATTAAATTTTATTGAAGTTTGCTGTTGTGTGTTTCCAAAACAAAAATTTGTGATTTTAAATTAAAAAAAAACGTTTGTTAAACTAAAAATAACTGGGCCATATATATATTCAAAAGAACATTTAAGCAAACAGTTCCTTATCCACAAACAAGTTAGAGCTCTATGAATATAAAACCTACATACAAATGCTTATTATTTTGCATGTAATCTAGCATTTTTATTTTTGTTTTTTTATTTTCTATTGCTTTTTCTATTTTTTGTTTTATTTTCTCTATATTGTTATTAAAGTCAAGTTAAAAACTTTTACAAAAGGGTAATTTCATACATGGTTAGCTTTTATTAGAATAGTAATTCTCACAATTTGCTGCATACAATTACAAACATAAATACACACATACACACACACATACACAAACACCGACATATACATTTATGCAATATTCACATTCGTTACAGCAAATATTATAGAATAGCGAACGTATCCTAACAAAAGTTTTTCAAATTGTTTATATATACAAGGATTACCTCTAGTCATCATTTGAATGTAGTAGAATTCTATTCTGTACAAAACGTTTGCATACACGAGAAATTATAAAGACAGATGCTGATATGTATGTAAGAGTGTTTCAGCTCAGTTAACGGAAATCATTTCCCGCTTTACCAACTAATAGTTTTCTCTACTTCCTTTGCTTTAAGACCACACTAACACATGCAAATACATGTTTGACAAGTTATATGATTTGAATGCTTTTATACCACTGAAGTGAGGGAGTAACAGCGTCGTTCTTTTATTCAAATATTGTTAGCAAAACTTATATTAAAACAAATTTAAATTACATTCAAGCTTTGAGATTTTTAGATAGAAATTTGTTTGGGGATATGTGTTATTAGTCGAACATAGTTTTTGTTAATTTTATAATAATTTTCTCAATACTGAGTGTTTTTGAGGGCGTAAATCTGTCAAAACAAGACCTGTATGGATATGCTGGCAATGTATTAGGGCACAAGATGTGGGTGGAAAACTAGAAAGCAACATTTATCAGATCGCGCCATCAGAAAACTGATTTTGCTTACCGCGTTTTGTAATGGAAACTGTTCAGGATTTTAGTCACGCTTATAATTACTTGTCTTACAGTGGATTGAAGTTATACACAAATCTTCAGGAATTATGTATAGACAGGTCTAATTTATGGCAGATTGTCCGTTATTTGGTTTTAAGGACGTCATATAGCGAAAATATTTACAGTGTGGTAGCTAAAACTGGAAAAGAAATAATTTTGAAAATTGCAAAAGCTTTTCAGGCCACAAAAAATAAGTTAATCCTTTCGACCCGGTCGATACAATTCAACTAAAAAATAAATTAAAAACACCTCCGTATTTTTTCCGTTACATCTTAAGTACAAGCAGCTGTGTGTGGTATCAAAATCAATTTGGAACGTCATGCGCGTACTGGCAGGATATAAAAGTGGTGACGGTAATGAGTAATTGTCATGGATGAGACATTGGGCTTATCCAACGGAAACAGAAAAGCGATGAAAAAAATAGCTTGAGTTGTCCGAAGTCCATTGTCAATTACAAGCAAAATATATGGGTGGGGTCGATTTATCAGACCAAATGTCGCAACAGTACGACACCAACAGAGAGTCTACAAAGTGGTGAAAAAAGGTATATTACTAAGTTTTTCAGACTGCCTGTTTAAATGCCTGGATAATATATAAAGAAATGCATCATTTGCCCAATCTTCCATATATATTTTATTATTGCTTTGGGAGAGGATATGGTAAAGTCAGAGTACCTAAGAAGAAAAAATCTGGACGTCACTTGACATCATTTTTGGTGTAATTGGCAATCACATGCCTATTGAAGAAAAGACGCCACGCCGATGCGTAAAGTGCAGAAACAATGACAAGAGCACCTTCTTTGCGTGCAAGACATGCGAAGTTTCACTAGGTTTTAAGTGTTTCACGCATATCATATGTAAGTTTTTTTATAAATCAATAAAATTGATAAACCTTTACTACTGAGTGTTTTTAATTATGAGCACTGCTTGGACATTATATCTCGAATTTTAAATCGGAAACACCTATTGGGACTACATGTCCCAGCCTCCCTAGCGCCTCTGGTGGTGCAATATGAATTTCTGGCGCTGTAAAATTTTTTCCTTTTTCCTATTCTTTAATGTTCAGTTACGAGTATTGCCAATACTGTACCTCCAGCAGGTTTTGTTCGGTTCAAAAGGCTTAAACCGTTAAACGAATCTAATCCGTATTATCCTGTCGAATAACGAAACAGTGTGTGAAGAAGATTTTTGGGGAACCCAAAGGAGGTCAGAACGAAAAGTAGAGCAAATAAGTAATAACTGAAATATCTAACATTTTTTAAAGGATGCTTTCGCTTAAAACAATATTGATAACAAATCATGAAGAAAATACTTCGAACCGACGAAAAGTGTTTAATGGCACTAGTCAGCTTTCTCACAATAAAAATCCAAGTAATTTGTAGATGACAGACTACCAGACATGTTGCATTCTAGAGATATTAAATTTAGAATACTAAGGAAATTCAAGTATTGCGAGGTCCTGTATATTTGGTTTTGTATCCTTAGAAAAATTAGTGTACAAAAGAACAAAGTGCCAGTTTTAAAAAAAATTTGCTTCCTGGAAACAGTAACAAGTTTGCACGCTTTCTGAAAGCGCTTTCGAGATGCGCAAAACTATTTCAGAGACCTCGCACTTTATTTTCAAACGCAAAATAATTTAATCTCTCATATATTAAATTGATTCTTAGGACCGATAAATGGCTTTGCATTTTAAAACCTTCATTTATTATTTTTTATTCATTCACAATAAAAATGGAAGTTGTTAAAAGGCAAAGCTATTTATCGGGCAGAAAAAAAATCCTAATATTAAAACAAACTTGAAAGTATATTCTGTCATGTTCGATTAAATGAATAATTAAGAAAATAAATAAATTAAAAATATAACTACAGAGAGAAATATATATTTATTGTTCCCTACTCATTGCAATAGCAACATTTTTATGTCATCTATTGTAAAAAAGTAACAGCCAACTGCTCATATATGTAGCATATCTTGACCGATAAAATTGTAGTCCTTCAAAGAAAAAAAAAACTAAATAAACAATTGATTAAAAGTGCAGTTTTATGTTTTTGGAAAAATAAAACCCGTAAAAAATAATAAAAATTCGGTTATTAGCAAATTGATTTTACTTTAATAACTGTCGATAAAAAATTTCACGCGCACAGACCTGTCAAAGAAAGTAAAACCATAAATTACTATCGTAAAAACAAAACATGTACTTGTTTTCATTTTATATTTACTTGTTGTTAATATTTATTTTTTATATTAATGATTAAATGTATTTTTGTTTGTATGTATATATTTGTATCTGTCAGCCAGTGAGCCAGAGTGGTTTTAAATATTGAATACTAAAAAATGTTTCACAAAAATGTCTGCCACGTGTGAAATCGAATATTAATAAATCAATAAATAAATGCAATAACGAGGGTTAGGCCAAATTTACGACTTTCGGAAAATTACAAGTGAGGTATGATGGAATTAACCTTTATGTCCTTATGTATGTTTTTCATATGCGATTCGATATAATTTCACTACCTAGGAACGACAGTGCTTAGAAATTTTAAATATGCTACCAAAATATTATTTTTTGACATCTCAAAACTATGTATATATTTTTTTAAAGAAAATCTATTGCCGTCTTCTTTTCTAAACATGTAACATATCTTTTACTATTTATCACAGAAATAGCAATTGACTGTTAGGCCCACTATGTCGATCGAATTCTTTCCTTTGAAACAATTGCATTTAAAACAGAAACAAAATTTAAGAAAGCTAAAGTTTTCTTATGACAAAAATTTTGCCTCCTTAGTGATGGAAGAACAATAACTTCTAATAAACTTCAATTTCAAAAAATCATTATTAAAAAGGAAAGCGCCATATAAGCAAATATTACAACTTTCGAATTATTCATACAAAATACATAATCGGATATGCAAATATAAATTCATGAGTTTTTTGTATTCAAAATGCAAAAATGTGTGTTTAATTTAATGTTAAATTTACCTCGTAGCTTCCATATTTTTCTTATCTAATTCTTCACACAGCTGAAAAAGAAACATTCTTTTACGGTTTGTTGATGACTTAAAATTGGGATTATTTTCCAAATAGATAACAAATGCGAATTCTGAAACGTCAATAATATTATACTCAAAAGGTAAATATCATGTATTTGTTCTCCTTTGCCTTATATTCTCTTAAACGTATTATTCTTGTACGTATTATTAACTCCACTTTTGCCTTTATTAGCTATAATCCAGTATAATAACAACTTCATTAGTAAACATCACTATTTAACCGGTTATGATGGTTGTATGTTTAATGAACAATTTTTGGTTAAAGTTAAAAGAATAAACGTATTGCTCCTTATATTTTACGTTATGTATTCCTCCTTTCTTAGTGGCAAACCAAATTTTTTTCCTGTATTCCTTGTAATAAAATAGCATAATATGCAATAAAATAGCATTTCTATGTTGTTCTACAATTTTAAGATTAACTATTTAAAATTCTCTGTTCCATGCGACACGGTGGATACCAGCAGCCAATGTCATTTGAAAATACGAAAAGAGTAATAATATATGGAATTGGTAGTCATCAGTTATGAATACTTTATACAAACCAAAATTGATATATTTTGTTAAATAATTTATGAAAAAGTTGATATTCCTGTTTACTGGAGTTCACTGAGACAAATGTTGAGATGGTGTAGCGAACTAAGAATCAGTACTGAACCATTCTTTTATTCTGATGATTAAATGAAAATTTTCTTTCAGTAAATATTCCGTAACAATTTTTTAATAACACCTGTTTGAATTTATCAAATATTCTTAATATCTAAAAATAATTTGCAAATTTAAGTATTGAACTCAATACAAAACGACAACTTTCTATTGAAATAAATTACGCATAAATCTTAATTTGAATAATGAATTTATAAACTAAAAAACAAACTTATCTTATATCGTTTATTATCTTGACATAATAGATTTTTCGGCTAACTAGAGATGATTTTATTATTGCAACAATAATTAAATGAATTAGAATTAATTAAAAAATTGCAGAATTACTGCCTGTTTGTCGATATCAGAAGAAAATTTTCTTTCGAATTATTTATTACATTTGAAACAAAAACAACTTTTAAAAATTTTGTTTTTGTTTTAATGTAATTAAACGAAAGAGAATTTTTTGTCGATATCGACGAACAGGCAGTTAGAATTCAGGGCTTTAATCGTCAATCGTACGAACGAAGATTACGTCATACGTCAATCGCATGAACTGAATGGTGACATGGTGACTTACAATTGAAAGCGTATTGTAATTTTTGTGAAAAATTTTCAAAGCATACTATAATATGAGGCAAATGAGCCGTGTGAGTGTAATGCTGGCTACACACCTTTCAACGTGTTTATGCAACCAGGGATGTTTCATTGTTGGTTGCATAGTGTGTATCCGTGTTTATGGTTTCATTTCTTATTGCATTCGAGGTTTCCTAACCATCGAATTATTTTTATATTTTCTGGTTGCATTATTGTTGGTTGCATAGCATGTAGTCGTGTTTATTCTTTTTACTGGTTTAGTTCATTGAAAACCAGCGAGGTGAGCATATGCTTATTTATTGGCATCCACGGAAAAAATTAATAAGCTTTGTAATTTTGTGGTTTATTAAGTCTAATAATCTAAGAAAAGTTTTTTCGTATATTCGCACATAATTTCTGTAATCTTTTGGCTCATTTTCTTTTAACTCTTTTAACAGTCCTTTATTTAAAAACTCTTCTTTTTTTAAATACCAATTTTTTACCTTATTATTTTTTTCTTTGGCTGTACCTCCTCTTCATAAAATAATTCAACAATAATAATAATTGCTGCTATTTCACTTAGCTAATGTTGCGTTTATGGTTTTACTCTTGGTAGCATAACGTGTTGAGTAAACAGGTTGCAAAGTGTGTAGCCACCATAAGAATGAATTGATCCTAAAGTATTGAGAACGGTTGAGTGTATATTTTCCTTGCGAATAATTTTGCTTTATTTTTAATTTGTTATAACTAGTTCTTGGATCATAATAATGTTAAAATATTTTCATTTACTCGCAATATTTTCAATCAATTTACATTTTGTATAACATTTGTAACATTTGTATACATTTTTGCTAACGGATGATAGGTTGTAAAACGATCACGGATATTGAAATATTGATTTTTCCAAAATACAGTGCGTCGACGTATGTCATAATCCGAAAAGTGTATTTTTACGTGACATGTTTTACGTTCACGGATGTGACGATTCGAGCCCAGATTGGTATTTGCGTAAAAAATAAATAAATGAAATTAAAATCGAAACCAGAAGCGGTGATACTGAGATGTGAAATCGATTTATTTACGTTAAGCTGTATGGAAAAAGATAACAATAACCATTAAAAAACACTCAGTTAATAAAATCGTAACTTAACAACGTATCAAAATTGCTAATGCAAATTGCTGAATTAAACCAAAAAAGTTTAAATTCATTCGAAATAAAAAAAAATTTTCTAGAAATAATGAAAAATTCTCAGTATTTCAATTGAAGTTATTAACACGTTTGAGATATTTATTTACACATAGAAGTTATAAATATATTCCAGAAAAAAACGAACGCAATATACAAAACTAAAAATAAACCAAAACTTTTTATAACTTGTTTCTAAGAAATGATTTGAATGAAAGGGAAACGCAAAGGAAAAAGGAAATCGTAAACATACAAATTGCTTAAACCACAATACTAAAACAATATTAAGAGAATCATGAGAAACAAAAATAGCACAAAGATTATAAGAACAGCAGCCATAAATGAACAAGCGCTGCATTTAGTTCAAGGTTTCTCTGTTATTTTATACTCATATATGTATAAGTTTATTGTATGTATGTTTAAACAGTTATTGCTATAATATATATATATATGTATATACTCGGGAACATACCAATATGTACATATATCCTTATTTTGATAAGTAAATTAAATACCACCACATGCATTCAAGCCAGGCATGGAAAATTGTGCTTTTCGTTTTGGATGAAGATAATTTTTATTTTGAGTATTTTTTTTAAATCGATGTGCTGTTTATGTATAACCTGCGACCAAATTAAATTCTTGGGACTTGCTAAGAAGACCTAAAATAGATTTCTCTGCCCCCAGAGAAACCGATTTATAATTTCGAATTCATGTTGAAAAATACTTTTATTCCATTTTTGACATTTTTTTATCTTTGAAAATGTTAATGAAATTTTCGATTGCTTCCAACTTAAAAGATTATATCGCTTTGGAGTACGATAGATGGCACTGTTGTCGAGTTTTAATAATTAATAATTAAAAATTTTTTTTTTGAAATTTTGTATTGAAATATGTTTGCAGTCCTACATTTTCGCCCATCTAAATTTTTTTTAGTGTTCTGTGTCACAAAAATGTCTAGCCGAGCCATTTGGAACAAAGCTCTTATCATCTTTTTAACATACGGAATTTTTCTTATTCATTACTAGACAAACATGAAGATTTACAAAAAAATTAATAAAAAATGAAAGTACATATACTTGAAAATACTTCTTAAAAATATATTCCAACAGTATTGCATTTTCCATGTCATATAAATCATTTGAGAGTAGAACATTAGATTACTTTGTTTTCTCTGTTCTTATTAAACTGTTTTCCTCGGTGGTGTTTGTATTTGTATTGGTGTTGGTGTTTGTGTTGATGTTGTTTTAACATGTTTCTATTTATTCTTTTTGTGTAGGATTACGTGTGAGTGTATTGCTACTTCCGTTGGCGTTTTAGTTGCTGCTATTGTTCATATTTGTATATGCACACATAGTTTTTACTTTATAAAATATTAATTTTTATGGTTTATTTAAGCAATTGATTTTTATATCGTCCATTAAAAATATACGTTCAAACAATAATGTTTCTGTATGTTATACAGGTTTTTCCCTACTTTCTTTTTTGTACTTTTATTATTATAAAAATATCATGCAATTATTTGTACATAGATGTTCTACGACATGACTATAAATATTTTTTTATATTTATCTACCAATAAAATTTTTAATATATAACAACAAAACGTGCTTACGATTGCTGATCTATACAAATTTTGAAAATTTAAAGAGTGGTAATATTTTTTTTGCAAATTTTCTCATAAATTATATCATGCTTTAGCGTAATAAAAAATATTTTATTTACAGGTGACTTGACTGATAGATAATACAGGAAAAAAAAGAAGGATATCGAAATCTGCGGTTAAGCAACCATGTTTAATTTACAACATTCGGTTTGGTTACATAAAAAATAAATCAAATGGAAGTAACTACAAAGTTAAACTGGACATCTTTAAGATAGTACATAGTCAGTCACCTTATTGAAAAAGCGATTCTTAGCAATGACCTTTTCTGCTTCAACAGGTGAAATATTGTTGGACTACAAATAAATTTTAAATAGTTGACGAGAATTCTTTTATTTGATTATAATCGACTAAAAACTGTGCAAATAAGTTTTCACGCTCATAAATACAAGACATGAATGACATGTACTACACAAACTTTGTACAGTGCATTTTATATGCTATAATTTTCATTTAATTAGTATTAAAAAAATGCCCCTCAGGCTCGTCGAGAATTCTTTGAAAATGTTATATGAGTGGTTTTCATACAAATTGTTCACTTAATTCGATTGCTGGGATTCTATGAGCAGCACATAACATAGAAATGCTGTGTAATCTCTTGTACTCATGACTTATATTATATTAATTCTTAATAATAACCTTAAAAGTATTTTGAAACGCGAGCTATAATTTATAGATTTGGATGTTAGTTAAGATTTACAAAAATTAATTTTTCTTCTCACAATGCCGGAATAGTTACCAAAAGTTATTGTGTGGTTGGATTTATAAGGTTTAATTCTAAGAATTTCAGACATGCGGTACATCCTTGTGGTGGTAAATCCTTGTATGCCTCACTTCTTCGCAGTATTTTTGAATATTGTTCAATAGTTTAAGATTCTTAATATTTAGGTCAATCCAGTTGTATTGAACTTTTAAAAGTTAAAATGTCTCTTTGAGTTACAGAAGCTAGGAAAAAAATATTTGGTTTGCAGCCACTATTAAATAGGAGAATATATTTTCCAATTATGTTAAAAAACAATACGATAAAAAACAAGTTACAGAAATTGCAAATTTGTTATCCTTTATCGTCCATCTAGAGATTTAATAAATAATCGAATGTGGAGCTCTTTGACAAATAAAATTATGCGGAAAATAAGCCAACTGCAATATGATATCATTTATGTAAAGGCATTCGCCCACCATTAATATTAATTATGGTGTTTTTAAGTTATTGTTATTTAAATATTTTAATTAAACAAAAAAAGTAAATAAATAAATATTTTTATATGGCAAAATATTACTTAATAATAACATGGTTAAACTTTCACCATACAATGATAACAACAACAACTGCAACAACTGGCGGAGAATCGCTTGATTAAGCATGCTGAATAAATTCTTATCTCACGTTATAAACAAAAGGTTATCGGACGAATTAATGCCAAATTTGAGAAAACGACAGGCTGGACTTACCACCAAAAATCGTCCGTGGAGCACATAAACTCATTGAGAGTAATAATAAAACAGTCAGCAGAATGAAGGTACCCTCTGTACCTTATCTTTATAGATTTCGACACCCTGATCCATAATGTTATCTGGAATGCACTTGAATGCAAAGCGGTACCAGTTAAACTCATCCAACTAATAAAAAGTATGTACTCCGGGGCAAGCTGCAGAATTCTACATGATGAAAAGCTTAGTCGTAGGGTTGTGATTGGCACTGGCCTTCGTCAAGGGTGTGTGATGTTTTAACTGCTGTTCAACATAGTGCTGGATAATGTGATCCACCAGACAATGATGGGACACCGCGGCTTCTCTCTCATAGCCACTCTGACAAGGCAGCACGACTAAGGCGTCTCACGTACATATCAAAGAAAGTAGGGCTGAAAATCAATATACAAAAGACCAAAGTTATTCGAATAAATTCTGGAGACTTGAAAACCTTTCTAGTAAATAATGAAATATTAGAAGAAGTTAAAACATTATGTTACCTCGGAGATTTTATGAGCCGAACTGGTGGATCTAGTAAATATATTGTAAACCGAATACAAAAAGGCACACAATCTTTTGGCCATCCCAGTAAAGTATGTAAATCGTCTTCAATATCACGCCATGTTAAAATCAACATTTTCAACACCAAAGTCAAATAAACTCTTTTATATGGCTGTGAAACTTGGAACGCTGCCTCCCGAGACATTAACACTGCAAGTTTTCGTAAATAAATGTCTCTACGAATTTTCTATCTACAAATCATCTCAAACAACAATTTGTGTGGTGAAACACTTGAAATTCCTTGTGTGTGTAGAAATAGAAAGTGGAACTGGATTGGACTTACACTCCGTAAACTACCGTCCGATTTTGCTAGGAATGCTATAGAATGGAATCCTCAGGGTAGACGCAGAAGAGGCCGACTAGCACATGCATGGCGAGCACAAATTGATAGCGATGCTAGGAAATTGCATAAAATCTGGATTGAAGTAAAAACTATTGTAATGTACAAATGTCAAGGAAAAAAGTTTGCTGAGGCCCTCCTTATAGTATCGAAGGGAATATATATATCATAAAATGCATTTAGTTCGATCATAGTTTGTTGCCACAATATTGTTTTGCTTTGCGTGTACAATTGTGATCAGCACTTCTTCAACAATAATTTTGTAGCCCAAACTTTATTAGCACTTAATAAATTTTATTACTATCTGCTTTGTTAATTAAACACAATTTACTATTATCAGTTGCTCACAATTAAACAAAACATGTAATTTATTGTAAAGAAACTTATTAAATATCTTAACATTAATTTTGCAGTTTGTCACCTATTTGACTTTAAATTGATATGGTTTTTCTTAAAACTTAATTTTTTCTCTCGTAAATTTTCATTAATCTTAATGTCTTCCAGTAGTCTTACAAAAAAATTTAAATTTTGTAAAATTTCTAACATTTTTAGCTTTTATTAAAAGAATATAAAATAATAAGAATACTTACACGTTTGGCTTATATTTTAATTTATGAACTCTAGATGGAATTTTCAATTTACACAAACATAGAAACAGTAACACATGTATTTGCTAAAGGATACTATAAAGCACAGATGCAGACAAATAAAAATAAATTAAACTAATGATTTTCATTTAAAGTTTTTCTCAAGAAAATATAAAATGAAAAGTATTCGTTAAGCACAAGATGAACATTTTACACCATTTCTGTCAGAAAACTGCAAATAATAGTCCATAAGTCTGACCCATACTGGTCACAATGGGAAACACCCAGATGATAAAAATATGACCTCAGCTCAAGTTAAACATGCTGGATATCTGAATCTAAACTACCCCTAAGTTTTACCAAACATAAGCGAATATGAAACTATCTGGAAGACATAATTGTGTTATCAAATTCTGTCATTTAGTTTGCTGTTTTTTTTTTTAAATTAATTTAATGAAGTTTTAATAAACAAATTAACAACAGATATCGCACTAAAACTTTGCCAGTATATCTAAATTTATTAAAAACACATATTACACAACAAATAGCTGCCTAGCCCACAGCTTCGAACGAATTCTTTCTTTTGTAAAATTAAATTTTTTCAAACCAAAAAATTGCCTTGTAAATGGTTTTAGTTATAGGAGTATACAATTTTACTTACCTCAATATATATTCCCATTTACTTTTGAAATTTTAGATTCTTAAGAATATAAATACATTTATATGTTTCTTTTATAAAAGTTCTTTATTACTTACATTAAGAACAATATCATCACATTAAAGCTTTCAACTTTCCATTGATTTTTATAAATAATAACCCAGAGCGAAAACGTGTCAGCATTCTTGTAACAAATATTTTTAATACCTACATCATTTTTTATTCAAAACATTAACACTTCAACAAGTTTATTTTAAATTTATTTTAAAAATTTTAAGCAATAAACTTAAGGCTCAGCCATATAATTTATTTAGTTTTTTGTTAATACTTGCTTGAAAAATGTAAGAGTTTTTGTATAAAATTTGAATGTCTAAGAATGTGAGCAGGAAAAACAGTTGATGGTTACTACTATTGTATGATGTAAAAGTTTTCTTGAGATTTCGTTTTCGACGGGTTTCATTAAATATATTGACTTCCGTTTTAGTTTTAATTTTAAATGAAAATTCCCTTGCACTTTATTTTCTTCCACTTTTACATATTAGCGTGGACCGATTTCTAAGGACAATACTTTTCCGATATTGTGCCATCGATTTTTTGATACCTTTTCGGGGTGCCCAAATTGAAATTGTAAAATTTTGCTAACTTTTATTTTTAAAGTTTTCTTTCGCAGATTTTTTTGCCATCGACAAATAATAGAAAACTGTCATTTTCATTAATAATTATTTGAAATAATCATTAGTAAATAATTTAATTTCATCAAAAATAATTCAATAATATTTCAAAATAATAATTATTCAAAAATAAATTTCACCTTGGAAAGGAAATATTCAAAAAAGAATTAGATCAGCATAGTTGTTTATTACCTACTAAAGAGTCCTTAAAAATAAAAGTTGAGAAAAGATAAAATTGAGCGCCTCAAAAATAATTTTTTTGATGTGTCGTAGTGGAACTTTTGTTTCCTCATGCCAAAAGCTATCGAAAAATCGAAGGCAGAATATCGATTGCTAAATCGACCCACCCTAATGCTTATATCTGATATTTAGATAACAAATAAAATGTTTCTTAAATTAGATATCGCAGCATATCTCTAATTATTAATTAACTAAATTCATTAAATATTTTTAAGCAAGAATACTGATTTTAGTTGAAAATATAAGTCTCACAATTACTGGTGCAATAAAATTTGGAGAATATAGTGGACTTTGCTTGCATTGGAATTACGAGTTTTACTAAATCCGTATGAGAGCCCGGACCGCAGATTTAAAAAGTTTGCCACAATTACGCATGATCAAGTTACATCCTGTCACAAGTAGAAGACAAGTTTTGCAGAGACAACCAGATAAGAAACTTGGAGTGATAGAATACCAAATATGGGTAGCTGGAAGGAAAGTTCAGTGATTGGGAATAGTGCAGCTCTCATCCTTAAGGGTGGCCTCAAATTTTTCACTCTTGCTCTATCAAGGATATTTTCTAAAGTTCCCCAGACTATCGGTGTTACTCAGGTTATCTGAAACCCGCATCATATTCTAAAGAGAAAATTTCACCACAGCAGAGACTTAAAGAAAATGCAAGGGCCCGTCTTAGAGGCTAAAACTCCTGACCTTTATGTAAATTATTCGGCAACAATCAGGATTTAAGGTTCGAAAGCGGTTTATGGATGCTAATCATACATGTATGGGATGAGAGTAATTTAGTTACAGAAATCAGAGCAAATGTGACAACAATCAAGCAGCCAATTAAGGTGTCTTATAGTGGTTAATATAATTTGCTTATGGATCTATCCTTATTTCTAATATGTATCTGAGATATTTGGTCATAGAAAGTTTTGTAGGGTAAATCTTGTCTGACTAAAATTCTCTCTACAAAGGTTTATAAATGGGACAATTTCTCATTTAGTAATTCTACTTCAACAAAATGCTTAATCTATTTAAATATGCCTTGCATATTCTATTTACATAATTCACCCAAACGGAACACAATTACAGTCAAACGGATATGCATGGAAGTGTGTTTGAGCCCAAGGTTGTTGTTCCTTATACCAACATAGATTTTTATGCATGTGTATGTATAAATGTAAACCCACATGCAATTTCTATCAAATAAACTAAAGATTGCAAGGTTACGTACAATTTTAGCATCTAAAACTCTATTTACACTGAACCGTCTCTCATTGTAGATGCATATATGCATCATGTGTTAATATATTATTTAAGTTTTATTACATTTTTATATTTTTCTTTGCATTAGTATTCTATAGCAAGTGTATGTGTGTATGTTCTGTTGTGCAAATACATTGTGTTTGAGAATTTTGTAATTAAAATCGCTTTGAAATGCAATTATTTAATTTAATCGCTTTTGTGTGTTGAAGTTTATGGAAATTTATGCACAATTTTCTTAACAAAGCATTAGAAATTTTTTATTTAAATTAAAGCAAATACATTTGAAAAGCTAAAACTAAGATTTTCTCAGAGCAAATAAATTTTGATTTTTCTTTGTCGCTTTGTTGTAAATATGGCAAAAATGATAAGATATCAAATGAGATTTCTTGAACAAACTTAGAGTAGAAAATTGTCTTAAAAATATTATTGGAATAAATTATTCTTAAAAAATATTTGGTAAATTAATCTGGCTTAAACTTAAGAATGAATGTCGATCTTACATAAAATAAAGAATATGTCATCCATTCAATTGTATTGAAGTTATGTTGTTATAATTTTACAAAGGTTTTTATGTGTTTTTTGGAATCAATGTAAGAGAATAATGCGAGAATTTTTGTTTGACTTGTCCAGAGAAACACGCAAGGTCTAGACTGTCATTGAAGTTGTGACCCAAGACTAACCCTACAGATAAAATTGGACTACGTGGTCCATTATAGCTGAAACGGACTTTTTACAACATGGTACTATTTAATGCAGTCATGAACTATGTCATTTTCAAACAAGAGCTTATTGCTATATGACAATTTTTCGTGCTTTCACGATCGTACTTGTGGCGAACAAACTATTTGTGAGTGGTTATTTTTTAATGATATAAAGTAGTTTTTGGGTTACTCCAAAATTAATGCAAACCTGAACCATATTTTCTACATACATTTGGGTTTCCTTTGGACTACTCCTAGTCCTTTATGGACTCTACTTTACATTCGTGTTTGAATTAGTCGCGTTATCTGTCTCTTCTGCAATTCACTAGTATACGGAGCTTCTAAAACATGCAAATTGATCACATTATAACTGTCATATATATATTAAAATAACCTCTTTGCAAGATTCTACAGAAAAATATGACTGAAATCGGCAACTTTTTCATACTTCGTTGACTACAAAAGTGTTGACTTCAACGTCACTGTCTTGACATTTTGAGCGGTATTTTTGTGTTTTATTTATGGCACTTGCATTTATCGCTTCTTATTGTTTGGAGTCATAAAGGTAGACAAATTAATTTATCATCGGCCTTATTAGACTTCAAATAGATTTTCAGGAGGCAATTAATATCGCGTTGTAAAGTATTGTCGATGTTATTATTAATCATTCATCCTGAGTGAATTTCATTCTACTACAAAAAAAGTAACAAGGTTCTCTAAGAAAGAACCAAAAAATATACGTGTATCGTCAAAGTTTACATTAGAGATTAGTTTTAGGCGGGATAAAATTCAATATGGCAGTTCGAGAACTGGACTGGAATCGTCACATCCGTGAACGTAAAACTCGTCACGTAAAAATACACTTTTCGGATAATGACATAAGTGAACGTACTGTATTTAATAAAAATCAACATTACAACATTCGTGATCGTATGAACGATCGTACGAGTTTTACTAACTATCATCCATTATCGATTGGAAATAAAAGCTTTTTAAATTGTGTACAAAATGTTAATTGATTTCTTCTTATATTCATACGACTCATTAGCCTCACATTATATTTTATGAAGTGTACTCACCACTACTGAAACTCTTCCTGCAGTTGAGATTTTTTGGTTGACGTAATCGTTTTTACAAATCTGTAAGGAATATTGATGAACAAATATTCATCGCTATCACTTGAAGTTAAAAAAACGAGTAGTGTCTGCAGGACACCCGGTTAGAACTATCAGCCTGAGCTTTATGCATTAATATGGTATGTACGAAATAAGAATGCAATTTAATTTACCAGTTGGCTTTTCTCGTGTAGAAAATTTTACCATAATATTTTTTTTTTATAACGAACATATAAAATGAACACCCCTAAATCATACTTTGAAATTGTTCACAAAAAATTACGAACTGCTTCTAATCGTAAGTCATATTTCATTCAGTTCGTACGATTGAGCCAATTCACACTACACTAGTTTTTAGTCCGCTTAAATTTTGTTCTTTCCAAAAAACACTGGATTAATTCATCTGGCATAAAATGTATACGTATACACAGCTTTTTGTGTTTAGTGTTTTTTGTATTCATTTGAGGTATGTAAATGCATATGTATTGGTTTTGTTCTGCTAATGCGGGGTTGAAGCTGGTTGATAAATTATGCCAACCAAAAACGACTCTTCACCGAAAATGCCAACAAGCTGCCATGTGAATTGCCTCATTGAGGTATCACATAATCTTTTTTAGCACGATTGCTAATACGATCACGGATCTGACGATCCGAGCCCTTTTCAAAACATACAGACACAAAAAACCTCTAAATTGCGGAGATAGAACGGTAAAATGTGCTTCAGATTATACTAAAAATCTTTAAAGAAAGTAAAGCTCGATATTTAAGTTGAACGTCATTAGTATGCCAAAACTTAGAATTTGGTGCTAACTCAGCCACACGTTCAAGTTTTTCTGTCAAGTTTTTCACACATAATGCTTATCAAAATTTTTTTAAATTTATAGCTGTGACATCCGTGATCGTTTTCAAATTTTATACCAAATGTTAATTGATTTAAAATATTGCGAGTAAATGAAATTTTCTTAACATTATTATGATCCAAGAGCAAATTAAATACAAAGCAAAATTATTCGCAAGGAAAATATACACTCAACCGGTCTCAATGCTTCAAGATCAATTCCTTCTTACACTCATACAATTAATTTGCCTCTCATTATTTAATGTTATAATTTTTTCGAACAATTTTGTTATTAGTGTTTTTTTTTAATCCAAAGTGATTATTATTTTGCCTAAAATTCGTAACATTTTTAGTCTTTATATTTTTTAAACTGTAGTCAGCACTAGTGAAACTCTTATTGCATTTGAAAGTCTTTGGTCATACGTAATCGTTTCAAACACCTGAACAACTTTTTTAATAAAGAACAATTATATAGAAAATTATAGATAGATCATAGAATTCAAAAGAAATCTTAAGATACAAACTAATTGTTTATAACATTCATATAAGTAGATAGACATATTTGCAAAAGGATTACTGCTGCTGCTATAAAAAAGAATAAGTTTTTTAAAACACAAATGTTTTTGTATATTTTTGAAAAAAATGTGAGAGTGTACTACAAATTGAAAGGAATTGAAAGGCGAAGATTGAACGTGTGGCCCTCATGTGGCCGAATATAAAGAGATTGGATGAGAATGAGGAGGAATTAAAGGAACGCTTGCATTTGAGAAACTGATAATTTGTTGATTTTGCAGAGCTGGTAAACATAATTCTGGATATTATACGTTAAATTAAATTTATAAAATCCAAAGATATCAAAATTGGCCACCATTATTCACTCGTTTGATAGATCCTAACGAAAATAAAATAGTCGTATATTTCACAATTTTAATGGTTACTTTTCTTTATGCTTCTCATTCAATAAATAATAATCAGGGTAAGTTTTTTATCCTTTTTGCATGCAAAATATGCATTTGCATATTTTTCCAATTTTTCCCAAGAAAACCTTTTTTGATAAAACTTGCATACATTTTGATATTACACAGTTTTGTAATTAGGTTTAAGTTTTCAGTCTTAAGAGAACACTTGAACAACAAAGTTAATTTTTAATTAATTAAAAAATATTTGTTGTAATTGAAAAAGTGTGTTGGGGTTTGATGGTACTTAAAAGGGTCTATTATCAGTGATTTTTTCGTTTTGAAATTGAAATGTTTTATTGTACTAGAATTGCAAGTCATATAAACTATGTAATATTTCCTGACACAATTCAAGTGACAAACAATTATAAAGCCCCTGAATGTCACAAACTCTTTAAAAAAGGATTAAAACCCAGTCGAAGTAGCTATGGAAATCATACAACAGAAATAACACTTTTTTTAAGAACAAATACAAACCGCGAAGCCATTTTGGCTTGTCCGCAGAAACACCCAGGGTCAAGATAGGAATCGAATCTGAGACTCCCAGACTAATAGTCTAGTACGCTATCTACTGGTCTACAGGGACAGAAATTTCTTTCCAAAATTAGAAAGATTTTAGTATTTTACATTTTATTTGTATTAACTTATTTCATACAGCTATTTGATTAGCTGATGTAGCTTAATATTAAAAAAAAACGTACTAAATAAAGATAATCAAAAGTGTTTGTTTTCCAATTTCATTGCTCTAATAACGAGGCAAGAACTAAAATAGTAAACGAACAATATAATATTAATAATATACAAGTATACATAATTATATAGTATTCTTTATTTACAACTACATCATCATAATAATCAAATAATAATAATAACGTAATAACAAAATAAAATAACAAGACTTGAAATTATAGAGGAGCGACACCGACTCTGTTACACCATACATGTACAAATGTTCCTGTAGTTAGAAGAAAGTCTAGCTTTCAGGATGGTCACAGCAGCAACCTTGGATATCAAACAATCTGACACAAGTAAATATCTATATAGAGTTACTGTACCTTAAAAAAGGATCATGTCGATAGAAAATTATTAAAAGCTAATTTATTGATTACGTTATAAGTCACAAGCCGAACAAGAACATATGTATTGAACTTGGGAGCAGTAAACTCTACAGAATAAATTTCTCTTTTACTTAGTGTAGGGTAAGAAAAATTACAAAACATAAACTCTGAAAAAAATTGAAAAAAAGCACATAACGACAAAACATAATAAACTGAATAATGCAACAGACAATTACATTAAACAAAGCTTTTTGGACATTTATAGGCAATTACCTGTGCATGCACGTTTAAGCATGCAAAGCCACGCACAGTTTATTACTAGACATTCAAACACATTTACATAAGGATACAAAAACCGATGTACATACATAGGTACTTGTTGTTCATGTAAAGGTAAACAATAGGAAAATAACTAATAAAAACCAACAAAAGCTTTCGGTAAAAAGGAAGCAATCATACGCTCAATATTGTACAAACTGTTCATGTTGATAAGGATGAGCATGATGACGGTGGTGAAGGTGAAAACGACAACCATATAATGATAATGATTGTTTAAAAGAGAAGAAAAACAACAAACAACCCAACCAACCAAAACAAATCTTTTGCTAGTCGCATATTAAAAAAAATCACTATCATGCTCATGCTGAATCAATGAGCACAAAAGTTGCGTATATGTATGTAAGTATGTGTAGGTGAATGAATGTGTGCGATTGTGATTGCAGGTATGTATGTGTGTTTTATTTATGGTGTCAATGATGATGTTGCTGACTATGACCTATTCTCACTTTACGCCAGGATGAGTAGGAATGGAAGTAGTAAATGCAGAATATATCCTTTATTTTTACTTTATCATTTTATCTTTTATGTATGCAATTCACTATGTCGGTAGAAATATCTACTCCTGGATAAGAACGTACAGGGTTTTTAAACAAGAACTTTGTTTTCTAAAACGAAATAAAACAAAAAACTTAGATGAAGATAATTAAAATTTTTATTGTATTACAAAGAGAAAAGTTCGGCAATTATGAATAAAAATTAATATCTGGCAAAGGTCCAACACGACCACGCTGACAGATGTTGATTCTTTCATCAAAGTTTTTAATCACTTTTTGGCAAAATGGCGGCTCTATTTTGTTAATTACATCACAGATTATGAGTTTTAAGGCTGCAATCGATTCAATTGGCTCCGTACAGGCTCTGTCCTTAACATAGCCCCACAAACAATAAACCTGTGGTGTTAAATCACACGATCTGGCTGGCCACTTAGCAGCTGATTTATGTGAAATTATGCGATCGGGAAATTTGATTTGTAATACATTGAGTATTTCACTGGTTGTGCGACATGTGAAGCCACCTGTCAGTGATATTCACGTTATCAATAATAATAGGCCAAAATTGAGTTAGTAACATCTCGCGATAGCGTGATCCATGGACTGTTACCGCGTTTTCCCCATCATCTTCGAAAAACACGGCCCAATCGCGCCTCCAGACCACATGACGCACCAGACAGCGACAAGGGCTTCTCAATAATCGCTCTAGGATTTTCTGAAGCCCAAATGTGGAAATTTTGCCTATTACCGTGACAAGTGAAAATGGGCTTCATCTGCAAAAATGATTTTTTCAGAAAAAACAGTGGGTTGTTCCTGAATGAATTGAACGAATCTATAGCGATGTAAATGGTCGGTCGGCTTAAACTCCTGCACCAGTTGAACCTTGTAAGGCTTCAAAAACAAATCCTTACACAAAATTCGTCATGTGGTGGTTCTGGATAACCGCAATTGTTAAGAACGTCGAGGAATTGGCAAATTTGGAACTTCTTCAACACTGTGGCTCACGGCTGCGATATTTTCAGTTGAAGGACCCAGTCGAACATGCGTTGGTGTTGGCACATTTTGTATCGAGCCTGTCAACTCAAACTAAACTACCAAATTTTTAATAGGGGTCTCAGAAGGCCGATTACGTTGTCCGAAATTATCACGAATTTTACGAAATGTAACTTTAACAGAACCACAACTTTCATAGTGGATTTTAACTATTTTATTGCGAGTGAAATTGAATTCATTGTAACAATTGCCAATGCATCTACTACGAATACGTCAAAAAACGAAATGTTGGTGTGGCCACAATTGAAAAACAGAGTTCTTGCTGAAAAACTCTTTATATACATTGATGTGCATTTTTAGGTAGTTATAATGATTTGTTTTTTATCATTAAGCCAACTCATACAAAATACTATCTACACAGTTGAAAAATTTACCAAAAAAATATGCGTATGTTTGTGTGTATGATTTGTTTTTGTTGTCATTCTTGTTGGCTTTGAATTAATAAGTTATGAACATACTTACTGCTAGCAATAGAGCGCGCTTGCCTAAATATAAATCAAACACATGTTGACCGTTTCGAAAAGTATTGATGCGAACCGTTTATGTATTTGGCCTAAATTGAAATATTTGTTTAAGGTACATAAAAAGAAGTGAAAGGACTAAAATTGCATATAAATATAAAGTATTTGCTGTAAAAAAAATCAAAAACTATTTTTAAAGCCATCAAAGAAACGTTACATATTCAAAATAATATACGTTTTTTTAATTATATCAAGATCCAAAAGACATCTGATAAATATTCTGTTAAGTTCGTGACAAATTTAGCTTTTGAAATCTGCTTTTAAAATGTGGTTCCCATTTGGAACTAGTAATTTTTCTACTAGATCTTGGTATTGTGCTTAATACTAGTGTTAGTTTGACTTCACAGTCAAATTAATAGTTAAGAGAAACACAGACGATCTTTCTTTAATGAATAGCCCTGGCAGACAGACACAAGGTTTGTACACTATGATATCGTGGTTTACTACATGTCTCTCAACCTAAACCACATTTAAACCATCGAGCAAAGTGGCATAAAGCTGGCCTCGAATCGTCACATCCGTTTACGTAAAACTTATCACATACGTGATTGAACTGTATTCTGTAAAAATCAAGGTTTCAACATCCGTGATCGTTTTCAAATTTTATACTAAATGTTAATTGATTTAAAATATTGCGAGTAAATGAAATTTTCTTAACATTATCATGATCCAAGAGCAAATTAAATACAAAGCAAAATTATTCGCAAGGAAAATATACACTCAACCGGTCTCAATGCTTCAAGATCAATTCCTTCTTACACTCATACAATTAATTTGCCTCTCATTATTTAATGTTATAATTTTTTCGAACAATTTTGTTATTAGTGTTTTTTTTTAATCCAAAGTGATTATTATTTTGGCTAAAATTCGTAACATTTTTAGTCTTAATATTTTTTAAACTGTACTCAGCACTAGTGAAACTCTTATTGCATTTGAAAGTCTTTGGTCATACGTAATCGTTTCAAACACCTGAACAACTTTTTTAATAAAGAACAATTATATAGAAAATTATAGATAGATCATAGAATTCAAAAGAAATCTTAAGATACAAACTTATTGTTTATAACATTCATATAAGTAGATAGACTATTTGCAAAAGGATTACTGCTGCTGCTGTCAACAACTGGAAACTATTTTAAATGCATAAAATTCTTTTAAGTAATTTTTTCAAAAGGTATAAAGTTGTTTATATTATCTAAGAAAGTATATGTGTATAACAAATTAATTAAATCCTTTCAATTCATTTATTTTCATAATAAAAATTCTCAATTGTAAAAATTACTAAAATAATCGTTTTATAAAAATAAATTAACTTCTATGAGCACTTACTTGAATAACGTAAATATTTAACAATTAGATACAATTCACAAATAATTGTGTATTTATAAAGCAAATAAATTACTTAACTAAACATAATCAAATTATTATTACAACAATAGAAATAAATAATTTTAAACAGTTGATAACACTGACTGCACAGTGAAGCCGATTGCCGAGTAAGTGGTAATAATTATATAAATTCTCAAATTCTTGTCAGACTCATTGGAAACTTAAAACGATCACAGAAACTTGTGCAACAAATTAAGCAGTACAAGTGCATGTGCCATGGGCCAAATATAAACTCCACAGGTGGAAAAAAGTTAATACTTCTTGGCAGCTTCCATAAAGCTGAATCAATTTTATTAACTATTGACATTAAATTCTATTGAAAGATTATTTTTTCACATTCCATTACATCGTGTCTTTATAGCTCAAAGTCTGAAAGCCACAGCAATACACAAGATTGTGACTAATTTATATTTAATGTTTTTTTTTGTTTCCATTAACTTTATACTTACTGCCTGTTCGCCGATAACGAAACAAAATTTTCTTTCGTATAATTACATTTAAAACAAATAACAAAATTTTAAAAGTTGTTTTCATTTCAAATGTAATTATTCGAAAGAAAATGTTATTTCGATATCGACGAACAGGCATTTAATATAAAACTTTTGGTCAATAAAGGACATTTTAAGGTCATCATACAGTCCTGCATTTTTGTAGAGTGATACAGATTAGTACTACGTTTTGCAACTTCCTAATGTGTTTTTATTTTTGGCACTTGCACACCTATGAATTTCATGCTCTTAATTATTTTTTATTAGGAAATAAATTTTTGAAATTTTCAAAAGCTTAACGGCCATATGGATATACAGCTAATAAATTTATTGACAGCATTAAAACTGGTTTTCCCATTTTAAAATCATACAACAACCCTACTATAACTTTATTAACTGCCTGTTTTTGTAAAATGAAAACAAAATTGTGAGTGAGAATTAATATTAAAAATAATAATAAAATACGAAAAATACTTTTTGTTTTCTATATAAATTCACACTCACAATTTTGTTTTCATTTTATAAAAACAGACAGTAATTGTATATAAATAAGTTCACAAAAGCCTACACGAAAGTTAATTCCTGATAATTGAACATCTCTATTGATGTTGCTGATTCTAAGTAACTTTAAAACGTTATTTACACAAAATTTGATTAATATTAACTCTGCGTTATTAACAACTCCTTTTAATAAAAATTTATTATATTTATCTTCAAAAATGTGTCTTTTTGTTTCGCCTTTCTAATAATATCGACCTTCCCCAAAAAAATTTTTTATTTTAAAAATCTATGAAAAATTGATTAATATAAATTTTTAGTACAAAGTTAAAATATTTTGATAATTTCGCCACCTCATTAGGGAAACATTTTTATTTTTTCACAATCAATCTTTCTGAGGATCTTAAACTACTCCTGCTAGTTTTGTTTCGTTAGGTATAAATTGCATATTTTGTTTTTATTGCCGCACTGCATACATTACCATCTTGGATTTGCAACTAAAGCTTAATTATATATTGTGATCGATTACAATTACCACTTCATTAATAGATAAACTTGCTTGATTTTTATGCCTCTCATTTCTTTTGGCTTGGAAGATATACTATATATTGGAAGCCAACCTATCCCTAACAAGTTAGCGAAATATCTGATTTTTTTCCTGTTTTTTCAAGACTGAAATTTACTTTTGTAAATTTATCAAGTTATTGTCCATTAGATGAGTCAAAACAAAAATGGTTCCGAGTCAATGGTTCATAAAAGGAAATCTAAAGTTGAACATGAAGCAAGCTCAATTTTAGTTAATGGCCTGGGATATTATTACGCGCCTATATTCATAAAGGCATAAAGCTTGGACTTATTTTGTAAAGTGTTTGCTTCAGAGATCTAATAAGTCTTTCTTAACAACCCCCCCCCCCCCATAGAGGCAAATCTGGTGGATTAAATTTCCATGCTGCTGTAGAAGATAAAAACTTTATATCAATTCGGTCAAAATCAATTTCTTATACAACTCTCTTGAGGTCAGCTTCTGCTCCACTTAAGGCTGCGCAATATTCATAGTAGACCTCCAGTAGTCCAACACGTCTGGCTATGAAATTTTGAATTGACATAAAGGATTAATCGGTTGATAGCTCCTTTGCTACTTCAATATGATCCAAAATAATCTATACCATTAACATTAGAACATGGTCTTCCGGAAAATGCGAGCCGGCCATTTAATATGTTATATATAAAGTAAAAGTGTTTGCAATGCTGACATTTGCGATAAACTTTTTTCAATTTTGTTCTCAGTCGTGGAATATAACACTTATGAGTTCAAATAATTCAAAGTAAAAATATTTCGCCCTTATTTGCTTCCTAGCGTAGATACTTAGAACCATTGTGCAATATATAGCAAACCTTTGAAAATTATTTTTTTTAAATGTTTAATTAAATATTTATTACAAAATTTAAAAATTTTAAATAGTATTGTTTAAAGTAAAAGTTGTTTTTTTCTCTGCAATATTTTTAAAATTTATTTTTCGTTTATTACACTTTATTGTTATTTTAAGTTCGTCCCAAAGCAAGTTGTTGTGAGTTTGTGTATGTGTGTGTGTGTGAGTTTACAAATATTGTGGATGGTTGTTTTTAGTTTATATGTGTTGTTTATGTGCATGTGTGTATGTACAGCATGAGTGTATGTTTTGGCCTCTACCCAAAAGATGTTGTTTTCATTTTATTTTTGCCTTTTATTAGCCTTTTCGGAAAATACGAGAAAAAAATAAAGATTTGTACTGCATTTAAACTTAAAAACTATACGTTAGTTTCATTTTTGCATTTTCAGCGTAATTTAAAACCAAAGCAGCGGAGACGACGTATGTTTAAAATTGTTTTGGCAAAATGCCACTTCAAAAAATTTTTATACAGAAGATTTTTTTGTTTCTCACAAACCTACTTGTACAAAAATGCTTCAACATTAATATACATACATTAAAAAAGAACGTACAACATTGCGTTTGCACAACTTGCACAAATAAATGAAAGAAAAAAAACAAAAACATTGACATTAAAAATGCACTGCAATATTGTTGTTACTTTTACTTTTTATTAGAGTCACGATCAAAATGATAGTGGGTTTGTTGGTTTTGTCAGTCTATTTGTAACACATTCAAATAATCATATTCAAAGTTTAATGTATACACAAGGTAATGTATACACAAGGTCTGTGTTTTTCACGCTCGAATTTCAATTATGCAATTTCACATTTAACAAGGTCCACAAACATTTCTTTCCAAAGTGTTAGATCCGAAGATCTCTAATGATGAAAGTTAGCAAAATTAGTAAATATATTTATGTAATCTAGTAATAAATGTTGAGCATTTACAAAAATATATACAATAAAATACAAAAATTAAAAACACATTCTTAATAAACAACTTAAACTTATTAGCTAAAATTTTCCACAATTTACTTTTTAGTAAAAAAATTTGCCTCACAAGACAGAAGAGAGTTTGAATTAATTGGATAAATTTTTTTCGAGAAAAGCCTTTTCGTCATGAAACAAATTCCTTGCGAATATTTTTAATTGGGATGTTTGTTAAAGACCTTAAACTTTGAGCGGAAGGCTTTTATTTGAAATAAAAAAACTTTACAGAATAAAATATTAGTATTATGTTAAGATTTAGGAAAACCTTCGTGAAATACTCTGCCTAACAATAGAACTGAGGACGAACATCGGCGATTAAGTCTGCCCTGTTCGCACCAGTTAATAGCAAAAATATAAAACAATAATGAGGAAACCATTATTCCATATATTGTTCCCACAATGTAGAATATTTTTAGAAAGTCAATATTTATATATTTTATATACGAGTATAAAAGCAGTACATTTTGAATTTTTCTAATATTAAATTTGCAGAATGGTTTTACTTAGAAAATGTAACGGATTTGTAGTATTCTACGAAAAATTATTTTTAATGCTGGATTTTGAAATTGATATAAATAAATATTATTTAATGAATTAATTGACTTAAAAATTAAAAAAAAAGTGAGCGAAGTTTGTAAAACTTAATGACAGAGTTACAAGCACAGAAATTAATTTCAGTTTTTGCTTTTCGCAAAAATTTTCACAATGAACGAGTGAATGGTAAATAAAATTCGTTAAGGCCAAGTTTTTACACTTTTACTTGTAGTTTTAATAACACTACCACTTGGGTTGAAGGAGACGTAAATTCGAAAAAGTATAACAGCAACAAAAACTAAACAAACTTAATGTTGAATGCACATATCTATACACATATTTGCACTTGGTGTATTTAGTGCTCGAGTGTTCTGATTTAAATATTTTATATTGAAATAAAATGTTGAAATATGCAATTTCCCTTTCATTTGTATTTTTATATATTTTAAAGCTTTGAAATTGTATAAGTAGAAATTAAAAAGTATTAAAGATTAAAATTTAAATTAAATGTCAATTGGAATTTGAGCCAAATTTGTTATTCCAAAACTGAGGAAATTAAAATAGTTGTCACCGTAATACAAATTAAGTGTAAACATCTTTTATATTTCGAAAGGTGTAATGCACAATTAGCTCACAATCACATTTAGTATTCATTGGTGGGTAATAAAGTCTGTAGTAGAAATTATTTTAATTCAGAATCTCATTCCTTCAATATGAGGTTATTTTTTTATCACTCTACTATTTTATCTTTTTTATCATATTTATATTTTACATTTTTATATATATTTGATTTATTAGTTATTTGGCTTTATCTATATTTAATACCAGCAAACCTAGGCATTGTTTAACAGGAATGGCAATTAATGCATTAAAGATCACCTGGGTTCGGTACCATGTAAACGAAGTAAATTTGTTTTTAAACTCTTCCTTACATAAAGCTTTACAATTTTAACAGTGTTCTAAGTGTTAGCCAAATGTAACAGTGGCAAAGTTTTATGTTAATAGATGGTGGCAAGAATTGGGTATGGTTCATGTCTTGGAAAGGTACGAAGTGGTAGGATGAGAAATTTCATGATATTCATTATTGTGGATTACAAAAAAATATCGGAAGAAGAGCTACGTTCTAAGCTATCTGAATATTTAGTCATCCATCGCTATGTTTACATTTTTTTTATTGAATGTCATGTAACATCGGGCTGTGTTTCCTTGTCGCAATGTATTTTTTTTGGCTTTGTTCATCTACGGCCAATGATGTCAACATATATTCGGCAAATGTTACAAGCCAATTGCTTGAAGAAATTTGTATGCAACTCTGTAATTAAATAATATTGAACAAAAAAAAAAATCAAAAAACACGAGAGCATGTTAGAGCCATTTTCTTCCGCCAAAAGTCTTTTCTATTCGAGCAGTGGATCCAAACACACGCTTTAGCACTTGTTGGGAAAATTACATATAACCTTCTCGTGAATAAAACTTGCAAATATTTCCTAAGTACAGGTTACAATCTCATTTGCCTTATCGCTCAATAAAAGCTAGAAGCACTATTGCAGATGAAAATAAAAAAAATACTTCGCATCAGCCAGTCTGAAGTAAGTTTTTATCTACTAAGTTATTCTGTGTTGTTCGACGTTGTCCAAATGTTCAGGGCAGCCACCGTAACTATTCTCCGCAAGAAGTATTATCTACATCAGGTAAATTTTTAAACGTTAACTATCTTTGGAATTATGCTAAGAAAGTTATTTTTTTTTTTTGTTTATCATTAGGAAGTTCATTCCTTTCATACTTGCCAATTATCTGTGTGGTGGGCTCACTAACGGGGCCACCACTGGGGTTTTTTTTCCTTTCTGTTTGCTTCATCCAGCATTCAGTAAATCATTACACTTGACTTATAAAAAAAAACAGAAAAAAAAAACACAAGCAAGAGAATCCAACAAGAAGAGTAATAAACTAAAGCCAGGAACCAGTATTATAGTGTCGACAAACGGATCAACAGCTCGAGCATATGACACGGCATTGAAAGAAAAACCAAAATAACTCAAACAAGAAGCAAACATCATATTTAATTAATATACTACCGAGCCAAGTGTGTAGCAATATAAAAACTATCTAAGTGGTCAAAGAAAATAAAAACCAATCAGCTTAACATCGTCCATCGGGACCAACCCTATCATGTCCATTACCATCATCTAGAGGTTAAAAACTAATGCCCCATTGAAAACTTGTTTAAGAGTTTGCCATTACCGTAACTACAATGTATTTATAATTAAATGTCCTAAATGTAAGTAGCATAATGCCCGTAATACCCCAAAAAAAATTAAAATTTCAAAAGAAAATAAAACCGTGAATAAATTAATCAAATAAGAAAAACAAAAAAAAAAAAACCAACTACGAAAATATATATCCGTGAAAAAACAACAAAAATAACATTATTGTATTAGCGTGCTTAACCGCTCTCATACTTAAAATTTAAATTGTCCACATACTAATCAACAAACAAATTAAAAACTACATATTTATGTACCTATGTATATTCCACGGTAATAGCATAGATCAATGTGGGTTAAAGCATTATGAAACTTACTTTTAGTCTCAATATTCTCTTATTTATAATTTTTATCAAATCTTTAATTTAGCCTTAAGACATAATAATATATTTTGCATGGAAATCTCCATAATTATATGACACATCCAAATTTATATAATTGAATTCAGCGACTCCGTTAAAACCAGCGATTGAAGAGGCCTCATCAAAAGCTGCTGAATACATATTGTACATATCGGTGAGTGAGAAATTCAATTATTATAAAAGAGCTAATCCATCGATAAGCAATAAAAAGTAAGGGAGTGAACTTTTATTTACTCTTTTGTAGATGATTATATTAATTTATTAAATATAAGTGAACATGTTTATCTGCATGTTGCTGTTTGCTTTGCTTTGAGATTTTGGAACATCTCTCTGTCTTGTTATTGCTTATTAATATATTTTATTACACCGTTGCCTAAGTTAATCGAAAAGTTAAGACCCTTATTGAAATATTTAGTTATTTAAGTGTACCACCTATTTCTTTATGCAACTATTAAATATTAACCTGTCAGTTTAAGTATAACTTAATTGTCTTTCCGAAATAGTTAAAATTTTTATATTTTTTGATACCAATGAATTTCCCTTTAACAGTAATACCAATTATTTCAGATCGCGTTTGTTATAGTTTAAATGAATGAATTACAATTACTGAACATTGCTCCGGATAAAAATGTTCTGAATAAAAAGAAAATAGTTTATATAATGGAAAGCTAAACGTATATTAATTTTCTTACGATGTGAGGTGAGGATAGAACGGTAGATTACATCTGGGACTGTAGGGTAAAGTTGTAGCGCCACTACAGTCAAAGGTAGGGAGGGTACAGAGGCGCGTGTCTATCCAATTCCATTCAGGATAGAGTGCTAAGCTTGTTATATGGTTGATGATTTTTAACTTGTGCAGTTGTGTTGATCTAATCAGGGGTAAATAACATCATATATACAAATACGAAGAAAAGATCAACTTCCGGTCCATATTTCTATACTGAAAGTAGGGAGTCTAAAATAATATTTATGTAGACAAATTATATTGGCAAGAGAGAATTCAAATGAACACGAATCCCCCAACCGACTGACCGCTAGTGGATATCAATGGCTCCCGTTCGTTCTTGAATTTTCTAAATAGAGCAATCATCGTCAATAAAAATCAGTAGCTATTTTTTCACCATGTTTCGTTTTGTTCTATCAACAGAATGGCTATATACCTCCGTTTTGTTCATTCCTTTTGAGCATGACCAAAGAATATACGAAATTATATCGTTTGTACATTACATAAATTGGCGCCCAACGTGGGGCCAAGAAAGTTGAATATAATGAATAACAAAAAAATATTTATTACAATTTTCTTTGCTCTACACCAAATACTTATTTAGTTTTTTAGTTTTCATTAACTGACAAAGTTATTTATATTAGGCATAAAGGAAGTCTAGTTTTTTCAAATAATTTTTAGCCTAATTCGGATTCTCGATTATCTGAGTTTTTTTTTGGATATATCGACCAATTAAGTACTATTAATCCTTTTGGGATCTAGTTGGAAATTATGTTTAACTTCAATAACTTTTGTCGCGGCTTGAAAGGTTCTTTTTTCGTCTTCTGAATATTTTGCTTAGTTATCGGTATCCTGGTTTTTTTCCTGGATCTACAATATATTTGCTGCCTTTGCGAATTATTGTCCGTTAAAAAACCAGTTATAAGAAAAGGAATTTGAATATCGATTTGTCAAATTTTAGGAGGGGAATAAACAACGTTTTGAACTCCATAGACCTGTTTTTTGTTTTCCTATCAACCATATTTTTTTTAAAGCTGAAATTATAACTACCTTCTTGATTTACTTCACTAAACGTAAGAAAACTACAATTACATTGATATTATTACTTAATATTATTTTAACCTGTAATTGCTTGTTTCCATATTAATTTTAAGGTACAATTGGAGCAAGCATAATTCATAATTCAATATAGTACTAGAGCACAACATATTTACTCTTAGTGACAATTTTTTTTCTAATTTATACATGTGTATATTCTGTTAACATTTATCAGTTTAATTTTTTTCCCCCAACCCGAGTTAGTTATTTCTCTGCATAGCTATAATTTTTTTTCTCATTAATATTATTTTAATTAAAATATCTAAATACATACATACTTATTTTCTATACCTATAAAAAAAAAAAAATTTCTTGTTCACTGATTTAAGTGTTACAAAAAATTTTCTAAAGTCTCTTCCTAGGCAGTTAGGAATTTATCGTGGTCAGGAAGTCAACCAATTATTTATTAGAGTTTCAATTCCAAAATTTTTTTTTCTTAAAAGTTTACGTTTTTTTTTTAATTTATTTTCTGAAATCGATCAGTGATTTTTTTTCTTTCAATTTTTCAAGATTTATCTTGCAGATTTAGTCAGTTACCATTTCTTTTTACACGTCTTTTAATAAAAATGGAAAGGTCACCACCACAATCACAATCTTTGTCTTTAGCACAGGCTTTGCCTTTAGCGCAAGCATATAATGAGCAACTATGTTTACTTTGCAATGAAAAGCTTTGCCATGAAGGGCAAGATTGTCTGATTATTTCAGAGTGTCGACACGCCTTTCATCGGAGTTGCATTGAAAAGCATTTAGCCAACTCTGCGGATTGTCCGTCTTGCAAACGGCCTTGTTCTCTATCAGAACTTAAATCTATTTCGATTCAAGAACCACCACCAATCGTTGAAAAATTAAAACCGTCAAATCGGGGTAAACCACGTGGCGCTATTGCGAAACAATACAACACTCGGAGTAATCGCAATATAATTACTGAGCCACAGACACCCTCAAATAATTATGGCCCAGATTCGATTAGTCACCATCCGATTCTTGAGGATTCTCCTTTCTGTCAAAGAAACCAATCAATAGTAATGAATCAGAATTCACCGTTGACTATGAGGCAAACTACCAACTGTAGCAATAGTATTTCTAGAAATGTTGATTCTTCTCAATTATCCACTATTATTGAAAATACAGTAACACGTATGTTACAAAATCTTAACTTTGTGCAAATGCAAAACTCACAAAATGGCCCGAATGATCGAAATAATCTACAAAACCCTTCAAGATCGCAAAATAATTTTCCAAATGCTCCCAGCTTTCCTCCAGCTCGCCAAGAAGCTCGTAATTTTTCACATAATTATTCTATCGACGAAAATTTTGCCATTAAGGCTGACAAAATCACTTCAATAATTCAAAACTGGAACCTCAAATTTGATGGGTCTAGTAGAGGCATCAGCGTTGACGAATTCTTGTATAGAGTGCGAAGTTTGACTAGAGACACCTTCAACAATGATTTTTCATTAATTTGCCGAAATCTTCATATCTTGCTAGCTGGTAGAGCGCGCGATTGGTATTGGCGTTACCATAAACAAGTGGACAGAGTGAATTGGGATGAATTTTGTGATGCGCTAAGGTATGAATATAAAAATTTTAAATCGAATTTCGACATACAGGAAGAAATCAGGAATAGGAAAATGAAGCCCAATGAAAGTTTTGAGATATTTTATGAATCTATTAGTGGCATGTTAGACAAACTTCCAATACCAATTCCAGAATCGGATTTAGTTGGAATTTTAATGCGTAATCTTCGTCCAGAAATAAGGCACGAGTTACTTTATATCCCGGTACATTCGATCGCTCATTTACGTGAATTGGTCCAAAAGAGAGAACACTTAATGGACACAGAACATTTTCGGAAAAATATAAATAATAAGTTTTCAGCAAGTTTTCATACACGACGGCAAATTGCCGAAGTAGATTGCTCGCAGGACACGTATGATACAGAACCGTTAATTGAAGACAATATCTCTGTGGAGGCAATCCAACAAACTCCGCACATATTAACATGCTGGAATTGCAATCAGCAAGGTCATCATTGGGAGGATTGTCTAGAGACTCGAAAAATATTTTGTTATGGGTGCGGAATGAAGAACACATATAAGCCTCAGTGCTCTTTATGTGCAAATAAAAAATTAGCAGTGTCAAAAAACCAGATAGGTCAGAACTCTGTTCGGAATTACCCATAGCGGTGGTCGTAGAACCTAAAAATGTTAATGTTGAGGAAAAAGTAAAAATTCTACAACGCGAACATGTTGATTTTGAAAATAGTAATAAAAAACCCTTTGATAACTCAATTCGACCGATACTACCTTACCACTTGAAATGGCAAAATTATTTAGATACACGAAGATATATTTTTAAAGTGAATGCACTTAATAATTGCGCTACTAAGTCAAAGAAACGCTCCACTGTACGGTTACGTACATATTTTAAAAACCGAAAAAACAGCTCGAAGTATATATTGTCTTCTATCGTTAATAATTTAAATGACAAACGTTACTACGCTCCAGTAAAATTTTTATCGTTTATGGAATTTGGTCTATTAGACACCGGAGCTAATATCTCCTGTATAGGATCAGATTTAGCCACTGTCGATTTTACTCCCTTTAAAGAATTTAGTCCTATGAAAACTTTTGTAAAAACGGCCGATGGTAGTAAACAAAAAGTCCTGGGGGTACTGACTGTCGATATTTCATTTAATAATGTCATGAAGAAATTGCATATTTTGATCGTACCATCTATAACGCAGCGACTAATTTTAGGGCTAGATTTTTGGAAAAGTTTTAACTTAGCTCCCCAAGTTTTTGAAAATGTTATATGCACTACTACCCAAGGAAACCCTTCTAAGGTCATATCAGAATATCCCAATCACTGGCAAAATTTGTCCGAAGTTCTGTCCGAGGCGAACGTAAATAAAGAATATCCCTTGAGCGACGGTCAAAAACAACAGCTTGCTGCCATAATATCTCTTTTCCCTAATTTCGAGAAACAGGGCTTAGGTCGCACTAGTCTTATTGAACATTCGATTGATGTTCGCGGCGCAAAAGCAGTTAAGCAGCGGTTTTACCCCGTGTCACCTGCTGTTGAAAAATTAATGTTCAACGAAATTGACCGTATGTTAGAGTTAGGAGTTATTGAGCCATCATCTTCTCCCTGGAGTTCTCCGATGAGACTCGTAGTGAAACCTAATAAAGTTAGATTATGCCTAGATGCACGAAAGTTGAATGAAGTCACGCAAAAAGATGCCTACCCACTGCCCAATATTGAGGGTATATTTTCCAGGTTGCCTAAGGCAAACATCATTTCAAAATTGGATTTAAAAGATGCCTACTGGCAAATTGCCTTGTCAGAAGAATCAAAACCACTTACAGCATTTACTGTCCCAGGCAGGCCCTTATACCAATTTGTAGTGATGCCTTTTGGGCTATGCAATGCGCCTTCTACGATGTGCCGGCTGATGGACAGTCTTATCCCCCCTGACCTACGTACCTGTGTATTTGGCTATTTAGATGACTTGATAATTGTGTCAGAAGACTATAGTTCGCATCTTTCCGTACTTGTTCGCGTAGCTGAACAGTTCAAGAAAGCTAACCTTACTTTAAATATCTCCAAGTCAAAGTTTTGTGTCATGGAAGTGAATTACCTGGGCTATATCATAGGTAATGGTGGAATAAAGACAGACCCGGAAAAGGTACAGTCCATTCAAAACTGGCCGATTCCTAGAAATATAAAACAGGTTCGCGGATTTCTCGGCTTAGCCGGATGGTACCGAAGGTTTATATCAAATTTTTCCTCAATTGTATTTCCCATTACTGAAGTATTATCGACTGAAAAGAAGTTCGTGTGGACTTCAGAAGCACAAAATTCCTTTGAGCTAATAAAAAGCTTACTTACTTCCGCTCCTGTATTGTCGAACCCTGACTTCTCAAAAAAGTTTTATTTACAGTGCGACGCCAGCGACTTTGGCATCGGTGCTGTGTTGGTACAGTTTGATGATGATGGCAATGAACAGCCAATAGCGTTCATGTCGAAAAAACTGAATTCTGCCCAGCGAAATTATAGTGTCACCGAACGTGAATGCTTGGCGGCGCTAGAAGCAATAAAGAAGTTCCGATGCTATCTTGAGCTTCAAGAATTTGAGGTCATTACCGATCATTCGTCGTTAGTATGGCTGATGAAGCAACAGGATGTGACAGGAAGGCTAGCAAGGTGGGTATGGAAACTACAAGGATATAAATTTGTCATTACACACAGAAAAGGGAAAGATAATGTAGTCCCTGACGCTCTGTCGAGATTCCCCTATGAAGAAATCGCCGCCTTGGATTTGCAAGAGCCAGAAATTGACTTACATTCATCACATTTTAATGACAATGACTACGTTGAGCTCAAGCGGAAAATAAACGACAGCCCCAGTAAATATCCTGACGTTAAGGTTGTAGATAATTACGTATATATCAGAACTTCGCATTATACAGGAGATGTTAATCAAGAAAATGAGTCGTGGAAACTATGGATACCTCATAACCTAAGAATCCCGGTCATCTCTAGGTTTCATAATTCCCCAATCGTAGCCCATAGTGGCATGGCAAAAACTTTGGAATTGATTCGTCGGAAATTTTTTTGGCCAGGCATGGTTCGCGACGTAAGAAAGTTCATAGGGTCCTGTGAAATATGCAAACAATGCAAAGCCCCAAATGTAATTTTACGGCCTGAGATGGGTAGACAAATTGTAACCGCAAGACCTTTTCAGAGACTATATGTCGATATATTAGGACCTTATCCCAGGAGTAAACAAGGCAATATTGGCTTATTGATAGTGCTTGACCATATTACAAAATTTCACCGTTAAAAAAATTTACCTCGAATGTCATTCAAAAATATCTATTAGAACAAATTTTCCACGTGTATGGAGTCCCCGAGACGCTAGTAAGTGATAATGGCTCTCAATTCAAAGCCAACGAATTCAATGCATTTTTGACAGAACTTGGTATTCAACACACTTATACAGCTGTATACTCCCCGCAATCCAATGCCTCCGAAAGGGTTAATAGATCTATTATTGCTGGCATTAGATCGTATTTAAAAAGGGATCAAACTCTTTGGGATGCCAAGCTAAGCTTCATTAGTTGTGCTTTAAGGAATTCTTTCCACCAAACAACCCAGACCTCACCCTATTATGCCGTTTTCGGTCAAGAAATGATGACTCATGGTTCTTCCTATGCGCTTTTAAGAAATTTAAATTTGCTTACTGAATCACCTATTACACTGAATAGAGAAGACCAAATTCAATTGATTCGGCAGGATATTAAAAAACATATCGATAGGGCCTATGAGAAAAATCAGAGTCAATACAACTTAAGAGCTAGACCAATTTCGTATGATATAGGGCAATGGGTGTATCGCAGAAATTTCGCTCAGTCTAATCTAGAAAAAAAATTCAATTCAAAACTTGCTCCCATATTCCTAAAATCAAAAATAAGAGAAAAAGTAGGTAACAATTATTATATTTTAGAGGATGAACGAGGAAAAATTTTAGGCACATACCACGCCAAAGATCTTCGTACGTAACAATACATTTCCTCCTAATACTATTGTCCTACAAGACTAGTATTAGGCGGTTTGTAATGCACAATTAGCTCACAATCACATTTAGTATTCATTGGTGGGTAATAAAGTCTGTAGTAGAAATTATTTTAATTCAGAATCTCATTCCTTCAATATGAGGTTATTTTTTTATCACTCTACTATTTTATCTTTTTTATCATATTTATATTTTACATTTTTATATATATTTGATTTATTAGTTATTTGGCTTTATCTATATTTAATACCAGCAAACCTAGGCATTGTTTAACAGGAATGGCAATTAATGCATTAAAGATCACCTGGGTTCGGTACCATGTAAACGAAGTAAATTTGTTTTTAAACTCTTCCTTACATAAAGCTTTACAATTTTAACAGTGTTCTAAGTGTTAGCCAAATGTAACAGTGGCAAAGTTTTATGTTAATAGATGGTGGCAAGAATTGGGTATGGTTCATGTCTTGGAAAGGTACGAAGTGGTAGGATGAGAAATTTCATGATATTCATTATTGTGGATTACAAAAAAATATCGGAAGAAGAGCTACGTTCTAAGCTATCTGAATATTTAGTCATCCATCGCTATGTTTACATTTTTTTTATTGAATGTCATGTAACATCGGGCTGTGTTTCCTTGTCGCAATGTAATTTTTTTGGCTTTGTTCATCTACGGCCAATGATGTCAACATATATTCGGCAAACGTTACAAGCCAATTGCTTGAAGAAATTTGTATGCAACTCTGTAATTAAATAATATTGAACAAAAAAAAAAAATCAAAAAACACGAGAGCATGTTAGAGCCATTTTCTTCCGCCAAAAGTCTTTTCTATTCGAGCAGTGGATCCAAACACACGCTTTAGCACTTGTTGGGAAAATTACATATAACCTTCTCGTGAATAAAACTTGCAAATATTTCCTAAGTACAGGTTACAATCTCATTTGCCTTATCGCTCAATAAAAGCTAGAAGCACTATTGCAGATGAAAATAAAAAAAATACTTCGCATCAGCCAGTCTGAAGTAAGTTTTTATCTACTAAGTTATTCTGTGTTGTTCGACGTTGTCCAAATGTTCAGGGCAGCCACCGTAACTATTCTCCGCAAGAAGTATTATCTACATCAGGTAAATTTTTAAACGTTAACTATCTTTGGAATTATGCTAAGAAAGTTATTTTTTTTTTTGTTTATCATTAGGAAGTTCATTCCTTTCATACTTGCCAATTATCTGTGTGGTGGGCTCACTAACGGGGCCACCACTGGGGTTTTTTTTCCTTTCTGTTTGCTTCATCCAGCATTCAGTAAATCATTACACTTGACTTATAAAAAAAAAACAGAAAAAAAAACACAAGCAAGAGAATCCAACAAGAAGAGTAATAAACTAAAGCCAGGAACCAGTATTATAGTGTCGACAAACGGATCAACAGCTCGAGCATATGACACGGCATTGAAAGAAAAACCAAAATAACTCAAACAAGAAGCAAACATCATATTTAATTAATATACTACCGAGCCAAGTGTGTAGCAATATAAAAACTATCTAAGTGGTCAAAGAAAATAAAAACCAATCAGCTTAACATCGTCCATCGGGACCAACCCTATCATGTCCATTACCATCATCTAGAGGTTAAAAACTAATGCCCCATTGAAAACTTGTTTAAGAGTTTGCCATTACCGTAACTACAATGTATTTATAATTAAATGTCCTAAATGTAAGTAGCATAATGCCCGTAATACCCCAAAAAAAATTAAAATTTCAAAAGAAAATAAAACCGTGAATAAATTAATCAAATAAGAAAAACAAAAAAAAAAAACCAACTACGAAAATATATATCCGTGAAAAAACAACAAAAATAACATTATTGTATTAGCGTGCTTAACCGCTCTCATACTTAAAATTTAAATTGTCCACATACTAATCAACAAACAAATTAAAAACTACATATTTATGTACCTATGTATATTCCACGGTAATAGCATAGATCAATGTGGGTTAAAGCATTATGAAACTTACTTTTAGTCTCAATATTCTCTTATTTATAATTTTTATCAAATCTTTAATTTAGCCTTAAGACATAATAATATATTTTGCATGGAAATCTCCATAATTATATGACACATCCAAATTTATATAATTGAATTCAGCGACTCCGTTAAAACCAGCGATTGAAGAGGCCTCATCAAAAGCTGCTGAATACATATTGTACATATCGGTGAGTGAGAAATTCAATTATTATAAAAGAGCTAATCCATCGATAAGCAATAAAAAGTAAGGGAGTGAACTTTTATTTACTCTTTTGTAGATGATTATATTAATTTATTAAATATAAGTGAACATGTTTATCTGCATGTTGCTGTTTGCTTTGCTTTGAGATTTTGGAACATCTCTCTGTCTTGTTATTGCTTATTAATATATTTTATTACACCGTTGCCTAAGTTAATCGAAAAGTTAAGACCCTTATTGAAATATTTAGTTATTTAAGTGTACCACCTATTTCTTTATGCAACTATTAAATATTAACCTGTCAGTTTAAGTATAACTTAATTGTCTTTCCGAAATAGTTAAAATTTTTATATTTTTTGATACCAATGAATTTCCCTTTAACAGTAATACCAATTATTTCAGATCGCGTTTGTTATAGTTTAAATGAATGAATTACAATTACTGAACATTGCTCCGGATAAAAATGTTCTGAATAAAAAGAAAATAGTTTATATAATGGAAAGCTAAACGTATATTAATTTTCTTACGATGTGAGGTGAGGATAGAACGGTAGATTACATCTGGGACTGTAGGGTAAAGTTGTAGCGCCACTACAGTCAAAGGTAGGGAGGGTACAGAGGCGCGTGTCTATCCAATTCCATTCAGGATAGAGTGCTAAGCTTGTTATATGGTTGATGATTTTTAACTTGTGCAGTTGTGTTGATCTAATCAGGGGTAAATAACATCATATATACAAATACGAAGAAAAGATCAACTTCCGGTCCATATTTCTATACTGAAAGTAGGGAGTCTAAAATAATATTTATGTAGACAAATTATATTGGCAAGAGAGAATTCAAATGAACACGAATCCCCCAACCGACTGACCGCTAGTGGATATCAATGGCTCCCGTTCGTTCTTGAATTTTCTAAATAGAGCAATCATCGTCAATAAAAATCAGTAGCTATTTTTTCACCATGTTTCGTTTTGTTCTATCAACAGAATGGCTATATACCTCCGTTTTGTTCATTCCTTTTGAGCATGACCAAAGAATATACGAAAAATATCGTAATGTATATTACAAAGGACGTATCTCGATTTTTGTTTATAATGCGATTCTAATGCCAGAATGCCAGAAAAGATTAAAAACGCCGCTTTAAAAAAAAATGGAAATACGTCCTTTTTAAATAAGGTCAACGATATATTGATTGACATTAAATTTTGTTACAATTGCACATTGATTCGAATTCATTACTCTAATTAATTATTATATTATTAAGACTTTCTGTTTAATTGATGAGTTTTTCTAAGTAATTTTGGAAGCATGTTGTAGACATTAAAAAATATCATTGCCAAGTTGAACTGGGTTAATATAAACAATGTATGATGGAATATATTTAAGATTCCTTTCAAGCGATTAAACTACATTTTTATTATATGTATAAAACATTTTGGGAAACATTTTAGCGCACCATATGTTTTAAATGATGAATAATAAATTCCGCTCAATGGCTATAAAAACTTAAAATAATCGGCATACACAGAGACAGAAGATTTAAAAACGGAACATTATTGATAGGAGGATGTTCAAGTAATACCATTTAAAAATTAAAAAAAATTATACGAGTATAACGTAGAGTTAAATTTATATGCTCAAAAGACGTGATTCGTTGAAAAATTTAAATTTATACGAGGAAACCTACACCACTCTCATATAATACAATTTAAAAATTTTATTTGAGATTAAAAAAATATTTGAAAATTTCTATATTCAAACGACTCCACTAAAATTGAAAACGTGTTTTGGAACGCCTATTTTTAAAATGCTTTTTTAAATCTTTTTTAAAAGTATTATCAAGAGATTTGTGGGGTCTTGCGATGGACCGCGTCTAAAAATTGCATATTTGTGTATTTTGGTTTGCACTTTTTTCAAATATAGAAATAATACATAATTTGAAAAGAATTCTCAAGGCGCTCCTAATAGCGCTTAAAAACCAAGTAAGACGCACTCACCGTTGACTCTATATGAAAGTGATAAAAGAGAATTTATTATGGCCTGAAATCAAAGAAAAGTTTGTTTTATGATGTTTAAAAAAAATTGCGTTAATGATCACTGTAAAAATACTTTTTTAAGATAGATAAGATAGAAAATTCTGATGAGCCTTTCAGATAAATTTATAAATCGTGCTCATGAATTTCTTTTCTGTTACTGATCGATATATTTTTCATTTACTTTTTAATTTCTCCTAAACAGCTCAGTTTGTCTTTTAAACGATATTATCCAGTGATGCCAGTTTAGCCTTTTCGATGCTAGATTTTTTTCTTGCCTTTTATCCTCAAAATTTCTGAGTGGAGGAGTAACAATTTAAGAATACGCAGCAAGAAAATTCATTTATTTATTTGGGGAATCTAGTATTTAGCTATCTATAGAGTCTTCCAATGGCAACTTTCATTTGCGTATGCAAAAACAGAGTATTTAATTGTAAAGAGGACGGTATCCCATTCATAATGGACAACAATATCAGCGGTATTTTACCGCCATGGCTACGCTTACAGGACCTTATTCTTTTTATTAAATTTTTCAACATCAATTCGCAGAATTGTTACTAAATGTCTCCGACAACTTCACAAATCCATCTTTGAGTTTTTGACCCTATTGGGGGTCATTTTCATATTCCACATCTTTTAAGTAGCCCCAAATAAAAAAATCTAAGGACTTAAATTACAAGATCCTGGTGGACAATTATAATCGCTTCTTCGAGAAATCTTACAGTCAGGAAACTGTTCACGAAAGAGTGGCACGTAGCTCCCGTTTCTTGAAAATAAACGTCATCCATCAATATTTATATTCAAAATACGGTTAAGCGTCATTTATGGAATGCTCAATTCCAAAGATAAATGAGAAATGTACAAATCTGGGATTTCTCCAACACTGTGGGCTACAACAGCAATATTCTTAGTGGAACGACGTAAACGAGTTTAATTTTTCACATCACTGACTTGTTTCAACAGCTCAAATTTTTTCTTCAGTTTTACAATTGCAACGACGCAAAAAATGCTTTAGTCTAGCAAAATTTTCACCTTATGAATTTAATGAATTTTAGCAATTTCAATGTTGTTACAGGTTGAGTCATGACAACTGTTAAATGGGGTCATATTAGATCAATCCGTAGTATTATTACCTTTTAGTAACGCTGATGTTGCAAAACTTTTTAGTACCAAAGAAATAATTAAAAGTATAGAAAGAAATCGTAATAGAAATAAAATGCTTATTTCATTATAATACATTCAGTGCTCTTTAAAAAAGCTACAGAAATGTTGCCATGATTTAGTAGTTTCCGGTAATTTAATAAAATTATTAGACTCTTGATGAGGAAATTATGATGCCAGTTCACCATTGCAAAAATAATAAATGCACATAAAAGTGTATAATCTGGAACACTTTAATAACTATAAAAAATTTGTTGGCCCTTTTTAGCTTTAATGTTTGGCCGATTTAGCTTTTTCTGGCCTTTCAGAAATGCCGCTTTAGCCTCTTTTCCCTCCAGCTCCTGGTAACATTGATATTGTTTCCCCCTTTTAAGTTTATAAAATTTCTTAAAAGTTTATTAATGTGAAAATAGACCGAAACTTCACAAGTGTCCGATTTCTCTAGGCTAACAATGCATCGCCTATTCATTGTCTATTAGTGTATTAGAAAATGTATTTTTTCTAATGACTGTGGCCTTAAAAACCAATTAAAAAAATGTAGGCATAAATCATATAAAAGTAAATTATTCTTTGGGGAAACACCAGCTAGAAAATTGTGGTACTATGATGGATCTTGGTGTTTTGTTGGATGCTAAGTCGAACTTTATTAATAATATTTCCATAACTGTAAATAAAGGACGTTGAATCTAAGGACCCATATGTTACAAAGCAACTTTATGTTTCCCTTGTCAGACTTGTCTTAGAATATGTATTTATAGTTTAGGATCCTATATACACGATTCACATCAATTACATTGAATCTGTACAAAAGCAATTTTTGTTATTCTGCCTTCGTGGTCTACAGTGGAACCTATTAGATCTTCCGGCATACAAAAGTCGTCTTGCTCTTATCAAACTTCCAACTCTTAAAAGCCGAAGGACTATGTTGAATGTGTCGTTTATATTAAATTTAAATAATGGTGATATTTGTTCTAATTTCCTGCTCGATAATATTTCGTTTAATGTTCCTCATCGTCCATCTCGACACTTTGAATTGCTAGCAATTAAATTCTTCAGATCAAATTACGCAAATGCTGATACATTTAGAAGAATGTGCAGTCAATTTAATAAATTTTATAAAATTATAGATTTTTCTTTAAATGTAAATGTTATTAAACTTAAAAGTTATCGTCCTGTCAAATAATCAAAAATTTTGTATTTTATTAGTATTTCCTATATGTAATTATATTGTTTAACTGTCTGTACACAAAATAAATAAATAAAAAAGAAATATTCAAAACCTTGAATACATGAGTTGAAAAATACAGAAATCATTTGTTTCAAATATACCTAATATCCTCTTCTAAAGCTATTCCAATGCATTCAGTATAAAAAATAGATGTGTCTTTTTATAATGAAGTTTCTGAAATTCAGTTTAAAAAATTATTTAAATGGATATTGCCGCCTTCGCAGCATACGTATTAGACAAAATTAGCTTATTAATTGAAAAGGTATTTATTATGTTCTACTTAATTATCTTCTTTCCTAAAAGAACGAATAAAAATAAGTAGCAATTTCACTATGACAGCATTTAATTTAATTAATTTTTCAATAAATTGATTTCCCTAATGATTATTTGCTGTATTTATTACTTTATCAATATTCTATTAATATTGATAGGGAAACAAACATTGAAAAAAAAAATTTCATAATATTACAATTCATGCACTTCATCCTTCTTCTTCATTTCTGTATATAAATAAATATTTATACAGATTACAGAGGAAATGGAAAATTATATTATTGATATTTGTAGTTATGGCTTTATTTTAATACTCGTATATACAACATTCTCTGCTCAAGTATATCGCTTTATGAAATGCTGCCGTTTGTTTTTGTGTATTAACTATTCGACTCTTAAAAATCGATATAAAAAATTTTATTAATATTAAACGTAAATATACATATAGATGGTTTTCTTATGTCATTTTATTTTATATATATTTTGCATAATCAAGAAACGTGACTGTCATGCTGTAGTCCTTGTTTTCATTTTCGTTTTAATTTTTTATTTTATTTTTTTTTTAGTATCATGTAGCATGTTCAAGGCTTTTTATTTGACTTTTGCTTGGTATGTTAGATATTTATCTTGACATAGTTGTCGCCTTTATGTTTTGGTAATATTACATGAAGGAAAAAAGATAAAAATAAATTTAATGTGGGTGCAATGGAAATCTTAAATAAACTGGATACAGTACAGTGCATAGTAAAATAAACAGATTTAGGGTTATCTTTAAAGTTGGGTTATTTTTCTTTCAGTATAAAAATATTTTCTGCACCCTCGAACATGTCCTAGATGAGTTGTACATTTCCATAAGGATCCCTTTTGTTTTTGACAATGTTATATGTATATGCTGTAGTCGTAGACACTTTTAATGCTGACTCAAGATCTATGAATGTGATATACTTGTTATATTAATTCATTTTTCCTATTCAACAAAGTCGAGTAAGGTGGAAAGGGAGTAGATATAAGCTCTTAGGTTAGAGTTTGGTCTTGAAATTCAGATCAGGAGGAGAGTCGTAAAGCTGCTTTATAGTTAGGTTGCTAGCATTCACGCTAGATGCCTTTTTGTTCGGTCACCAGAATTTACAACATTTTTACGACTTTTATTTAAAAAAAAATTTTAAATGAACTAAATTTAAGTTTTATGTTTCTTTTTCGCTCATCCCAGTAAAAAAAGTTGTTTTACTATAACAGAGTAAAAGTAGCGCTGACAAACCTGCTGATTTTTGTATGGGGAGTTCCCGGTTTAGAGCACTACATTTTTGCTCACAAAATCGATATTTTTTAACTTAATAAAACATGCAAATATATCAATTATCTAAAGCGCTCTTTAAAGCCCTAAATATATGAAGACTTTTACTTATGTATAAAAGGACTTTTTAAGATAGTTCATTGGAGATCATATCAAGTGCTTAAAAAAGCCCTTTTCAAGTTCGAAAAGGTTATTACACTTGCACAAAGTGCTAATGCTATGGCTTTTTAATATGAAAAAAAGCTAATGTTATACGCTCCTTTTTAAATTCTGTTTTAAAATTTTACATTTTTGTTGACAAGAAATATATAAAATAAAATTCAATTCATATTTCCGACGGTTTTAACATACAACCGTAGACTTATACATAACGAAAAACTGGTATGAACAAAAATTTATTATTTTATTTATTTATTCTTTATTTCTCTTTTTTAAAAAATGTTTCTCTGTAGTGTCTGATTTTTGTTAATCACATGTATTTTTTTAAATTATTCAAAAATTCTGTTTTTGAGATATTTTCGGCATAATTTGATTCTGAAATTATATGTAAAAAGTGTTTAGAAATTAATAAATAATTCACACAAGACGTATTTAACTTTTAGAACAATAATTAATGTTTCCGTTCTGCTAGTATGATGAATAATAAAAATGGTTCTATATATAGTACTCTCTTAATAAAAAAATAATAATGAATTTATCCAAAAAATTTTCTAATAAAAATTAAAAATAAAAAAATTAGAATAAATAAATGGGTAAATTCGGGTTTGAACTTGAGCCAAAATTAATCGTTTCAATATATAAAAAACTTTTAGAACAATATAAAAAAGGAGAAAAAATACTATTTATGTGTGTATTTCCAAACTTTCTCGCTTAAAAACCACCACACAGCTTTTTTGTATAGTTTGCTTCGATACATTCACTGCACCAAAATAAGCTCTTATTTTAAAGCATATTATTAAGCGCTTTGTTTTAAAATTTTATCTTAAAACTTCAAAACACATGAAAATTTTGTACTGGGATATTTTGTGTGCCACTGTATCATAACATTAGTCATTTATTAATGTTCAATGAATGTTATATTCAAATTCAAACAAAAGTTCAAAAAAATCTTAATATTCAGCCACATCCAATTTTATTCACAATATTTTAGAGTGGAAATTCAAGGCAGTTAATGATGAAGTTAATAGTAAAAACTGTAATGGGTCGTTAAGCAATTTCATTAAACTGTAATTGGAATTTTATTTTATATACTATATGCTTAGAATATAATTATGGGGGATACTATTTATATTCTAGTGGTGAATTAAGAGAAATTTATCCCTGAAAGTGTGTTTATTACTTTTTAATGCTAAAAGTAGTATATACATTTTTAATGGAAAACGATAGACTTCTTTTAGCACGATTTTCTGCGAGAATCTTAATGCTCACATCAATCTAAACTTCTCGCGAACCTTTTGTAAAATTATCTGAAATCTGGCGAGAAAATTATTCTTCATGAAAGTGTGGAATCCACATTCAATACAATAGACTTAAGAATAAAGTTTGTATGAAAAGCACTCCAAAAAGTGAGAGCCTGAATGATGGAAACTGCATTTGAATTTTTACAAGTAGAAGACATATACAAAGATGACTTAATCATATAATGTGTATTAACTTATTTCGGTAATTAAAAAAAAATTTTGATTAAACATTTTCGATTTTCAATGAAATTTTTACTTTCATAACTCACACTTCACCACAGTACACAGCACAAACTCTGATTTTTGACATAAGTTTCGGAGTGGGGTCACTAAGGTCCGCCAGAGAAAAATGGGCTTATATATATTATATTTTTGTTTGTTAGTAAAGAAAATACTTTTATTTTTATTAAACTTTAGCATTTATTTTGAATAATAGCAACAAAGAGTATTAATTTTCAAATAGTTTTTCGAACATTTCATTTTTTGACCTCAAATGAACTTAAAATTACTATTAACGAACACAAACTAACTGCACTGTTAATATTTTATTACGTACATATATATGTCAAATATTAGTTATGGGAATTAGTGCGATTAAAATTTAAAATACTAAAATTAAGTAGTAAATTTTATGAATATAAAAGTTTGTGAAAACGAGCGAATTCACTTATTTGTGAATAAATTCGAAAAAAAATCAGTCGATTTCTCTGATCGATATCTCATTTTGTTGCTATTACATGTAGCTTTGCGATAAAGCAATAAATCTGAATAACTTTTGCTGTTTTCAATTTTTCATGATTTAGAAAAATAATAATTTCACGTAAAAAATCTGTTTCTTGCATAAATTTTTTATTATAGCTCCAAAACTACTGAGCCGATTGAAATTCAATTATTAAATTAATTTAATAGTAATAAAATTTAAAATTTTTCTAAGTTTACTTTAATAACATCGGACTAACACTTTTCGAATTATCATTAATTAATTTTACTTAAAAATTAAAAAAAAAACTCTTTATAGAATTTAAAATTCCACTACTGGAAGTACAATACATCTTAATTGTACAGTGGTTTTTAGAGCCTTCAAAATTTTTTCTATTTTGTTGCCTTGCGTAGTAATCTTCTCTATATTCCTTTCTAGTCAACATCAAAAATAATACAAATTATTGAACAAAAATTTCGTTTACTGTTTTTAATTTGTATCACCTTATAATTTTCAGAGATACCAAGACGCTGGTAAATGTGCATAAATTGAATTAAAGATATTATTCCAAAGATAAATTAAATAAATGTATGATTTGCAAAATAACTTCAGACATTTTTTAATAATTAATTCACTCAATAGAATAAAACAATGGATGAAATATTTTCTTAATCTGTTAAAATTTTTGTAATAGAAAATCTGAAATCTTTAGCATAAAAAAAAACAAAAATAATTTTATCAATATTAAACAATATTGATCACAGCCTTAAAGGCATAAATGCTATCATGGATGGGAAATCAATACTACACTTCCAAATAAATGCTTTACTCTGTAACGAATTCAATAAAAAATGTTTCTCCATCCTCTCACACGGGAATATTTATGGAGATCTTCCTTAAACAAGTAAATATGTTTGTACGTATAATGAAAATCTACAAACAGTTGGCTTCAGAATAAAAAGATAATCTGTAGGAAGTAGAGAAACAATAAATATTCCTTTTTTTTGTTGTTTTCTTAACAATTTTTATTTCCAAAATAAGCAAAAATTAAATAATTTATTGTTAGTTTAAAATACAATAAGGAAGTAATTTTAGAAACAAAAGTTCGAAAAGAAAATGTGTTCAAAGCAAAAGAAAAAGTTTTTGTAAAATAATTTATATTGGCACAACATAAAATTGGTATTTTATTGGATTATAAAAATTTCACTTAATTCAAGCAAACTGAAAAATTCTAATAAACAAAATTACTAAATAATAACTTTGTTTTATATTGTAAAAAAGGAAAAGCAAAGCATGTACACATATAAAATATGTTTAAAGAATTGTTTGGATGCTTTAAAATTTATTTGGCTTTCGAGAAAAGTGATAGAATTATTCGTTAAATAGAAGGAAGACATCATGTAGTATTTCTTAATTACACGTTTGAACATGATTTCAAACAAAATTTAGTTTTCCGCATTTAAAGAGTATTTTCATTTCACTGCCCGTTTAAGTCTCGCTTTAACTCAGCGGCTTAACTTTCTTCATTTTTTTGATTTTTTTTTCCATAAATATAGAGACGAAGTCATGAGTATCTTTAAAACTGTAGTCGTGAAAACTTTTAGTTAACGTTCCATGTCCAATATCTAACAATTATAAAAATTCTTTATTTTCCTTCAATCTGGCTTTTGATATGAAATAAATGAATTAAAAAAAGATATCTGTAAACTAATAAATAAAAATATTTATATACTGTATAGTTTTCTAAATTATATTATTACTTTTATTATTAAGTAAAACATCTACAAAAAAAATTAAAAAACAGTCTTAGGCCTATATTCTCTGTTTTTAGTTAAATAATGACAGTGGTTTAACTAACGACTTTTCATATAAATGTCAATGGTTAAACGGCCATCATTAATTAACTAAAGGTTTTAAATTTGGCCCTTAGTAATAAAAAAAACTTAAATGTTGTTAATTTCGGTTATTTACGGTTCAATATGGTGTGGTTAAAAGCAAACGAACGAATTTGCAGCAAATTATTTCTTTTTATCTGCTCACAGTGTATTCGAATTGATTAAAGCCGCCAGTACTTTTGACTTGTAAGTTTGGGAAACAACAATCATGAGACCCAAAGAAATTTTCTAATAAATATATAATTTCTTTTTTACTTTTTATCAAAAAAACTGTTATTCAAAATTTTCTTAATAAAAAAATTTTGCCTCGTAAGTGATGATACAATAATTCTCACTATTTTGTGAGTTTTCAATAAAAAGTGCAAAAAATGTTGCACTTTTTTTAAAAAAATAAAACGCCATTAATTAAATTTTTGCTCAAACAAAGGCGCAGCAAAATTACCGAAAAGTATGCAACGATTTTTGCATAATTATTGAATGCCGTATGATAAATGAGAGTATTAACTTATTAATCATTCGCACCCAGTTCCATTCACACACAGTGAAATAAAAATATCTTGACGTATGAGTGACAAATCATCAATACAGTTTGAATATTCTGTACACAATATTTATTTATGAAGCAATATTTACTTAAAATACAATAACTCTTATATCTTTGTTGTTAATGAATTCGTTTCGTCCTTTACTCACTTGACCAGGAGTATAGCTGTTTGCATATGTAATTACAGCAAACATTTATACGTATTGTGATAAAGAGACTTAATTCTTATTCATATATATGTTTGGCTCAGTTGCTTTGCTGCTTGTCTTGCATTTGAAAAGTAGTAATTACAAAAATCATAATCATCATTCTCATCAACACAGTCCTCATCAGAAACATAGCTGCCATTTTCTGTCACTGCAGTAAAATCCTGCTTCTAATTAATCTATCTGTGTATTACATTTCAAGTTTTACATGCTTGTCTGTGCTATTACTGCATTCTATTCTTCTTTATCTCTTTAAGCTTGCTGTGCAAGTGTTTTTAGTTTTTATACAAATCTAACTTCAAGTTTTTTCAACTGCTTGTGCCACGTTCGTGTTTACACATGAATTTTACTCTTGTAACTCTGTTTTGTGTTTCAGTGATTCCATTTATTAAAACTCAGCTGGAATTATAGTTTGTTGTGTCTAATTCATCATTTGTCTTCTAAACTTTTTTCTTCCCTTCTCGTTATGAGTGTTACAAGCCATACAGTTTGTAAAATTGTATGCCATTTCGTGCGGATTAAAATGTTTTCCTTTCTTGTTTTTAATTTTTGTTTTCCTTTTCATAGTTGTCATTTGAACAGCTGTTTGTACTGTACAGTCGGAAGTTGAACACATGTGACAATTTGCCAGATTTTTATTCCAACAATTACTGTTGAGTAATAAAGATGTGTGTTTTTCTTAATAAAATACACGAATGTTTTATTATTTCACACAAAATCATGATAGATGTATAATAAAGGACTGAAATGCAAAGTTAATCACAAAAGTAAATAATACCCGAAATTATAAATTAAACTACAAAAGTTGCTTTAAAAGATTAAATATAACTAAATCATTTTTAAAATATTTTTGCAACTTTATTTTATATAATTTTTTTACCTTTCGGGTAAACAATAAATCTTACCTTTTTATCTAAAGCATGTATTTAAACCAGTGGTGGGCAACACACATACTCTCTCTCATATGGACTAGTGTGAAAAGCAGCAAAAAATGAATGACGGTCAATAATTGTAAACTCAAATAATTTTTCAGTTGCCAAAAGTAAAAGACATTTCTTGGTTTTTTAGTATTTTTATTTGATTTAAAGTTTTTTTAATAATAATTTATATGTTAATATTGTGGCGTACGCTACCCGTCACAACCCTGTAAGAAAATGTAATTAAAAAGATTGGTAGCATTATTTAATTATAAAAAATCATATTTTTAGAACAGTCCACTCTAGAACATTTTTGTATATAGTATTTTCAGACTCTTGAATATAATATAATTTTTAATTGTTTTAATATAATTTAACTAACAAGCATTTTATTCTTATGGAAGATACCTACAATATAATAATAACGAAAACAATATTCATTAAATAATAAACTAATTATGCAATGAAAGAGAAAAGAAATAATATTTAATAATAAATATGATAAATATTGGCTTTTAACTGAACTAGTTCTAGTGTTCTATCACCCTCGCTAAGGATATCGTTATCTCTATGAGGACATTAGTAATGTCTTCTTCAACAAAACAATCTTTTTTGCCTTATAACGCGATGACAAATCAAGCATTGTGCATCGTCATCTATGTTCTCTATAAAAAAAATCATTTTCCCATTCATCATTAAACATGTTGCTTTGAGTGTAAAATAAAATGAGCAGCGAAGTTTGATTTACTTTGACGAAATGATAGCAAAGCAACATCCGAACGTTAACTATCACAAGCTACACGAAGAAGCTTGCAGTGTACATGTATCAGCGTTGTACAAACATAATTTTATTGATATGCAGGCGTGTAAAGAATTTCTAAAATACCCTCCACTGATCTAAACCAAAAATTCTGTATGTACATATGTAATGGCTGGTAAGTTGGTGGGCTGGCTGGGGCGGGTGTGGTAAACATCTGCTTGCTGTCCAGTTACACGACATGTGCCTATGTCTTACCTCCTCGTGGTATCAGCTGGTAACATCCTCACGGATGGCAAAAAGACAGGGCTATCCATTGTGCTTTGAATGGATCTTGGTGATGGTGAACACCTTGGTAATATATGTTGCATGGAACAGGGTAGAGAAATTTTGCAGACCTCCGATCTTTTGGGCTCTACCCTGCAGTATAAAAAGAGAGTAAGCTTGCTTATGTTAGTCTGCGAATAGGTATGTTGATCTTTCCTGGCAGTACCTTTGATCACATGCCTACAATCATATTGTGGACTACCCTAGCTCTGGTATTGAAATCAGGGGAATGGGCGTACTCATATGCTAAAGTTAAGGAAATAGATTTTAGGATCTATAAGCTCGGATATAGGTGTGTGACACCTAAAACTCTTATCGTTTCTAAGTCACAGAAAGGATTTCTCATAGGAAAGGCACTGCATCAGTAGTGATGGTCCTTAAAGAAGGAATTTCGAGGAAGGGCCGGTTACTTAACAACTGGTACTACGGGATCTGGTATGCCCCGCAGATGATTCTTCATATAGGTTTAAAAGTTGATGCTCGTCGCATCTTCTTCCAGTGCACCGTCTGTGCGTGGACTTCGTTCTAACCCCTTTGGGGTTTAATGGTTGATGCTCGCCAGAGGCGTGTATGGACTGGAACGAAGCTCTGCGATGGATTTCGTGCTTACCTGTATTGGGGATGACTTCTGCGACCGGATATTGGTGAGGTCTCTTTTGAGAGCGCACGTAGTGGCTGTGGTTAAACCAAAAATTTACGCTGGGAGTATCGGTGGTTAAAGCCCTGATGCTTGACAGCGCTAGTGGTTGTCGGACTTCGGGACACCACATAAGATACTAGGTGCTGTTGCCGAAACAACAGAGCTGGGAAGGGAGAGTAGAGTGGAAGTCAGAGGGAAGGGCAAACTCAGTCATGGTTACACTGGTTGTGTAGATAATGTTCTGACGCGTTCTTCTTGTCTGGCGGAAACTCTACAAAAATTTCCCTCCAGCAACAGAGTTTAGATAGCTCGAACTGCTTAGCAAGCAGTTGTGCATAATGGTAAGATTATGTACGAGAATTGCAACTTGTGCGGACTTTTTAACACACGCACAGGTGCTTTTCAAAGCCCGCACGGGGGCGATGGTGGACGCATTGTTTTCACCCAGAGCTGGGAGCACCGTCAGGTAAGGCCTTATTGGCGGGTACTGACGTTAACTGCAGCACAATCTGTACATATGTAATGTGGTAATACAACAATTTATTTGAAAAACAATTATATTTACTTTTGAAAGATTTCTACACAAGTTTGCTGAAGAAATTCAACAAAACTGTAATCAGCTAAAAGATTTTTTCACCATCCAAGACTTTATTACAAATTTCATTCATGCAAATTTCTTTAGTTTATTTAAGATACTAATTTCTACGTGCAGCATTTTAAATTCTTATTTTTAATGCACATTTTTCTCTTGCACTAATTGCCAATTCCTGTAGTTATTCACTTAAATTAATATTCCCATCAATCAATATTTCAGATATGCTTTAAAAAAGTAAGTATAGATTACTTTAACAACAATTTTATCAAAGTTTTTGCAAATGTCACCTGAGAATATTAGTTTATTATGAAATATATATAATTCCTTGCTCGTCCTTTTTTGATTACTGGTTGGATCTATACTGGTCATATTTCATCTATAAGTGGTCTCCAGCTTTGTTCATGTCCAGCTGTATCCTTGAGTTCGCCGATGTTACTGTATGTTCCTTCAAGACTATGAAATATGGAGTTTATTTCTTTAAGTATGAAGCGGCGCCAGCTGTTTTTTGCCGTCGTGGTCTTCTGCTTCCTTGTAGTTTGTAAACAAAGGTCGTGGTTTCAAACTTCCTCAAGTGGCTTCCCAATGGTATGCCCGATCCAACTAACGCACTTTGATGTTTATTTCTCCAATATCTGTTCTGGTCCAAAGTTGTTCATTAGTTATTGTTAATGGACCTCCGGTTTGTCCAGATTTGGAGTTGGGATATATTCAGCCATGTCCAGGATCCTCTTACACAAACTTTTTCAATGAAAACACCTTCGCTGTGTACTTATTTGTGTTGTTTATTTATAAAACAGCGACACGTGGCTGTAACTCCTCTACTGATTACTCACTGCTATTAACCTTACGCACCGCTTGAAAATCCAGCACCTCTACAATCTACGCCTGCGTATGATAACCTCTGGCAGTCCTGTATGTGTTAATCCGTAAAACTCTCTGGGAGCCCTCCAACACTTAACCATGAGCTAGTGCCCTAACCTCAGTTGCTAGATAAAAATCTACTCCAACTAAGTGCATAAAAATCCTACTTACTTCTAACTAACCTTTGAATAATTTGGGATTAGTGTTGACCGAATCCCTCATTCGATTTTTATTTGCACTGCTCGCTCTAGTTGCAGCCACTTGCGCCACTCAAACCACTTTCACTAGTTCAATACAATTGATTTTATTTATTTATTAAATATTTATTTTTGTTGTTCACTTCAACCTCTACATTTGCACTGGTCTTGTCATCTTGAATGTTAGCCGGGAAAAGAGAGCAATTCAGTTTGTCAACAGCCTTTTTATATCTTCGTCCGGCTACAGTTTTGCTTGTTTTGCAGCTCAACTTGTTACTGCAGTTTCTCACATGTTTGGCTGAGGAGAGTATGACGCAGTAGTGTTTTCCGTTCGACTGCCGATCTGCTCGCGTTTCTCTGCTCACACCTCTACCGGATATATCCAACTTAACCCACTGCTTGGTGCTTTTACCGGATTGACCCCTTAGCTAATCTGATATATAAATAATTTGCGCGAAAAATCGCCGTGTGGGCCAAAAATTGCCTGTATTTTTTTTGTTCTCACATTTGTACGGGCCAAAAATATGATTTTAAAAGATATGCCTTAATACTGTAATAAAATTAACATCTTATACGCCTTTGTATTGATAATTTTTCAGATAATCAACCAGTTTTTTGCTGGATATTTTGATTATATTAATTAAAAAATGTTTTGTAACGTATTGATTTCACTAAATTTATGTTAGCGAGGGGGAGAAAAAAGATATAATAAACTACAGTATATGTGAACAGGACTCTAGAATAATTAAGCTTACAATTTCTAAGATCCAAAATGTAATTTGTTTTGATTAATTTGCATGCTGCCCCAACTTCAGATTAAAGCAAAATACAGCTTCATAAAAAACTGACAAAAGCCATCAAAATATTGACAAAAAAGTTCCATGTCTAATTAAGTTATTTAATAAAAAGGGGCAGTAGAAATGGCAAGGCAGCCATAAAAGTAAAAATTTGCTCCATTTATCTCATAACAATCACGCTGGTTGAAACACATGTTTTGGTTTTCTTTTGGTGTTACTTTTGAAGCAAGACATTGTGTTGTGTAAGACAACTATTGACAAAAAAGAAAGAACTAGATCATGTGAGTGTCCATGTAAAATTAGAAGTAATGTAATACAAAAGCCAAACATACACATATTAATATGGAACTACCCTGCAGTTTAGGCATTATTTTTTCAGTTTGTTAACTTTTAAATTACTCATCTCTTTTCATTGAACATTTATTAAGTTCACCCACTAAAATTTATCAATTGAACTTTAATTGATCTGGTACTATTTATTTTGCCTAGAGAATGAACTTTTTTATCATTAAATAAATTCATATTTATGTTGGGGCGGTATTTCTCAAAATTATTCGCGAAAATTTCACAAAAAAAATTTATTTAGATACAAATTTCACAGAAATGTGGGGCTATTTTAGTCATAGACACATGTAAATAGTTTAAAGTGTGTGTACATACAACAAACTCCTGATTTGCGCCACTTCACTTAGGGTTCTCAAGTTGTAATATTAAATAAAGAAAAGAGTTTTGTGTGTTTTATAATAACATCAAACATAATAAAATCTATAAAAAATACAATATCATGTGTAATTTTTGTTTTATTATGAAACCAAGTTAATAAGAACATAATGAAAACGTGGTGTAGCATTCGCCATTGACGGTGCAAGTAGAGACCTTGATGTATGATGTAAAAACAAGTAGCTCTATTACAGTACATGCATTTAGTACAAAAGCATGAATGTGCATGCACACATGTGACTACAAAATAAGTAATTTTATACCAATCCAAGTAGATTTTTTAGAAACAACACATGTTGCTGCTTAAGTACAAGTGTAAAAATATACTGTTATACAGTTACACCGAGGGAAAGATTGAGTGTCGAATTAGGGCAAAAAAACTGAAATTTATGGTTGTTGAAGTATGAAAATATCTGATAGTTTTCATTAGTAAGAGTTTAAAGATTTTTATTCCTTTTTTACAGTAGTTAAAGTGTATCAAAAACATTTCTTATATTTCTTATGCTTAAAGAAAAATAATTTTAGGCTCTCAAAAACTTTATGAAAAGAAGCATTAAGGTTGAGCGATAGAAGATGATATTATGTTTCTAGAGGTTAGAAACTTTTTAAAAATATAGTTTAAGGTTTACGATGATTTCGTATAAGCACAACCAATGAAATGCAGAAAGTTATTATTACTAGTTGAGCTACAACAAACAAAACTTTTTCAAATAATACATAATATCAGGCATATTGGTATATCACATCAGACATATCTCGAATAGTAAATTTACTTTCATATTTACTTTCATATATATTTTTCTAGTTTGATTTCTGAGTGACAACCTTTTCATTCTAAAGTCTTTTTTTGCCAAAATTGCTTTCTAATTCAAGGAAAGTTCAACTCTTTTTTTTAGTGTAAACATTTTGTTAAAACTTCCATTTCATACTCGTATCCATACATGAATAAATATGAAGGCAAACACTTTTTGCATTTTAAAGTGTGGAGAAGTTTATTAAGTCAAAAGCAGATACACATACGCACAGATTTATATGTACAAACACTTGTATGTGTGTGTTCACAGTAATTTAAGTGAGTGCATTTGTCTAAATATTTGCTTACTTCGTTACATCTATTGACATTTTAAATACTTATTTTGAAATTAAAAACAACTCAATATACTTTTTCGAATGAACATTTAATTAGAGTTTATGACAAAAAAAAAATACACAAATGCAAAGATATAAACAAAATTTATAGCAAAAGATTTCGAGTGGTTCTGTTTTTTTTTAAGATTTAAGTTTTGACTTGGTTCGCTACACTTTTATAATTATAAAAGTGTAAAATTAAATTATAGCACTAAAACTATTCTGCAAACTGTTGATTGTAGGCGTTTTATTTTATTAAAGAGCCAGTGAAAAAAATTAGAAATTATTTTCAATGTGCCACTGTTTTGAAAGTATCAGTAAGTGTGTATGCTAAACCTTTCAGGAAATTGTTATAAAATTGGAATTCGTTTATCAGTTTTGTAACTATTTCTATCTATCAATAATGGGACCCACACACCGCGGCCAATAGATCTTATATACAGCTCCTATATTGCATGCTGAATTAGAGATCATATACTTTCTTGGAATCATGAAGTGGTCTTCATGAAATTAAGCCCTACGAGATCGCAGTGCAGGTATTTCGCACAAAACATGCTCGGAGCACAAATTGCAGAGCTTACTCGGTGTTGCTAAAAGTGACCTAATGCTATATAAGATCGCAGTAGTCAGTAATCCAAATACTTACGATGTTTCTCGATTTTATTATTTTTTATATTTGTATCTATTCAGAACAAGCGATTTTTCGTTAAAAAATAACTTACCTGGCCGATTACCAACTGTTAGCGACCACTACTAATTCTGGAACTTTACGTGGACAGGTTCCAGACCCATCCTGCATGTACGTGTTCAGTGAAAATTACTATATACGAGTATTATTGATACTCTCTCTAAATCAAGAAAAAAAATATGTTCCTACTTCGATGTTTTGAAGAATAAAATATTTGAGTCTCTCGAAGATTTTATCAAAGCAGATTTGTCATAACGAACACGATCAATGTTTGTAATTTTTTTTAAGTGTTATTGGTTGTTTCAAACATGTGACATGACCATACTTTGTTGGAAGCTTAAATGACAATTTATTCATTTTTTATTTGGTTTAAAGTGAAGTAATACTCAAGCAAATAATACGCCTACCAACATGTAGGTGTGTTGCCTTCTTTGGGAAAGGGATACTTAGACGGAACAGGTAGTGAAAGTGAGAAAGCTTAATTGTTTTATAACTCTGAAAGTACGATCACACTTGCTAAATATTTGCCGAAAAAACGTAACCAACAGACAAGATAAATTTGCATTTTCTTTAATTCCAATATTTTTTTACATTTGGGTTCGCATTTATTAAAAATAATATAAAACAGCATTTTGCGGCATAATTGACTTCATTTTGTGATATAAAAACCAAGTTAAATCACACTAACCCTAAGCAAATGTAGTGGTTACGTTTTATTGGGCAAATGTTTGCCAAGTACGGCAGTACCTTAATATTACGCGTTATTTTAGTTTTTAGATCAGTATTCCAGCTCTTCTGCTGTCAAGTAGTCGCATTAATTTTGTTTAAGATGTGTTGCCCATTTTATTATTTTTTTAATTTGCCGGCGATTTTGCAACAATATAGATACTGTAGTATCCGGTAGCATACACCAGTATCAATTGCTGCCACTACTGTTCAGTGACCAGTGATATGCCTTCGTCACTTAAACAGTCCGACAATAACAAATGCAGTGGTACACTAGTACACATCTGAAAAATGCTGGATGTCATGGCTTTCCTGAAGCTGGGTTCGAACCCAAGTTCTTAGTCGTTGTTTGCTAACTACTTAAGTCAACAGGTCAATTGTATATCATTTTTAAGAATTTGATATAAAATAAACCAAAATTGCGCAGGTAATTATAAAAATTTTGTTGACTCTCTTCAACACAGTTTTCGTATCACACCTATTTACACCGGTTATAGAACAAATACATTCATTACAATTGACATAAATTTTCCCGCATGGTTTTTACAAATAAAAATATATTTAAAAAAAACACAAGTGTTTCTAGTCTTACGGAGTACTTGGGATTCAATTATTGCATTTACACTACTTTTAGATCATATACTCAAGATCTCAATAGCTTCTGTTGCAGTGTTTCTACTCATTGCGTTTATACAAAAACCTTATTCTCTTTTTAATATATATAAGCTAAGTTATATAGTTATAGAGGAAGTAAAGCCAAAAACTTTTTGAATTCTTTCAAAAAAGATATTGAGACCTGTCTCGGATAATAAATTTAGTAAAACTTTAGTAATTTTTAATCCAAAGTGATTATTATTTTTTGGCTAATGTTCGTAACGCTTTTAGTCAGAAAGAATTGGACATGAGACAATATTCCAAAGGAACAAGGAAAAATTTTAACACTAATTAATTTCAACTTACACGGCAGAACAGAAACAACGCTGTTTTCGAGAGCCGCCACACTCCCATCATCAGTGTTCATGTGTGTTTCCATGTATCCGCCACTGTTTAGGTGGGTCGGTTGAATGTGATTTCAAATTTGTATTTATACAAATAATGTCTAGAAAAAGCATACGAGAGTTATTTGTATTATTAGTTGTTATTACAGCAAACACTGCTTTACCACTATCAATATTCAAATTTTACCATCACTAATTAACGTTAAATTAACTCATTGTTACACGTTGGTTTTTATCTCATGTACCATTTTTCTTTCTAATTTTTGTTTTTACTTAAAACTTTGTTGAGAGTGCCTTATTAAGTTTACAATATTTCAAAGCGTTTTTGATGCGTCAATCGACTAATTTTTGTCCTCGTTTTTGTGATACTGACCGATAGTGAATATTTCAGACAGAAAAAACATATAAGTGTTAAAGTAACATATCAATAAAAAAGAGGCTTGTACTTGAACCACCCATTTATATTAGGTCGTCCTTAGAGTATCGTAAATAATTAATCCAAAAATTAATGTAAAAAAATTAAACTATTATGGAATACTTTAATTTCAATTATATATTAAGGATTACCACATTTCTCCAGTTGAGAAAAAAAACCAAATTTTTATGGAGAATCCTACTTTTCAGAAGTTACATTCAAATGGTTTTCAAATGATATAACACCCAAAGAAATATAGTTGAGAGTTATCACATTTTCATGTCTGTTGCTCACTTTTTCTGAGGGGTTTTCAAATCGGGGAAATATTGGCATTGACAGTTAATTTATTTTTGCTTGAAACTTATTTAATTTCATTGAAACTCATTTAATTTCTTTGGGAGTTATTTTATTTCTCCTAAAATAGCGATTCATATAATTATTTTGTTCTTATTTCATTTCTGTTGAGTATTTTTGCATAAGGAATTCTTTCACTTTTATTAGGACTTCTTTCTTTGGGAGTTATTTAATTTCTTTTTGGAATTATTGTGTTAGGAATCATTCAATTTACAAATTATTTCATTTTGCACTTGAGTTGTCATATAATTTTTTCCCGTTGCCCTTTTTAATTTTGGTTGGAAATTAGTTCTTGCCAAGCTGTTATTCTTATCATTCTTAATTTGAAATCGAAATTGCTTATTAGCTGAATATGTAGCATGACCTGTAAAAGCATTAATGCATTGTACTCTTTTAAAATACTTTCACTATGTTATAAATGTTGAGATATACTGGAGAGCAATTGTTGGACACGTAGAAGTCAAATTAGTTTGAAAGTACTAAATAAACCGAAGAAGTAAAACGCGCCAAAAAAGTACTATTTAAAATATGTTTTTGTATGAAGAAAAATTTAATTTTTCATCACTGATTTCAACACAAAACTTTTGACAACTTAACAATTTTCGACCATTAAAAAGCACAACGCTTCAAAAAATCAGCTGGACTATTAAACAGACCTGTATTGTTGGATCATGGTAGATATATTTTTTTAATTATATTAATTTATGTCGATTGTACGCTACGGTACGCAATAACTTTGATGGACATTAACAAACTAAGGCTTATATAATTTTTTTTTTCTCTAGAGGGCATTTATTGGCAAGTTTTCGTAAAAAGAGAAAACTACAAAAAAATTTAAACTCTGCACAGTATTAAGCAAACATTTTAACAAATCTTGTCGTAGATGGTGCTAAAAAAAAGCTGGTAGAAATATAAGAAATTAACAACAACAAAAAAGCATATTGTACCGAATGTGAGGTAGTTCGTAGAACAGTTTATTATTTTTCCTTAGTTTTATAAGTTGCATACTCGTCTACAGATGTACGAATTATTTACGTATTTGGGTATGAACATGATATATCTACACTACAAGTTACTAGACTTACATGAATAAGTGTATGTTCAGTTTGATGTGTTGGGATGTGGGGTATGTGAGGATATGTCCATAAATACATGTGTACGTACATTTGTATGCTTGCTATTTAAGTTTATGATAAGTAAAGACCAAAATGTAAACTACTTGAAAAAAAGGAACTAAAAGCCAAAAGCCAAACATTTTAAGTCTTTCATAAAAAAATTGTTTTTCTATTCTTTACAGAGTTTGCACTTTGTTTAACTAGCACCACATGAAAAGACTGCTTCAAAGTTTTAAACAAAATAAATTTACAGAAAAATTTAATGGCAAATGCAGACATTAAATAGCGATAGAACGATCTTGCATGTATGTGATACGATACACATGTGATAAAATTCAAAATATTTAATTCATGTAATGTACTCGTAATTTTTAGTCCACAAACCAGCCTCTATGAAAATGCCCAATATGGTTTATTTAATATTTTTTTATGAATAATTTTATTTTGTTTTCGATATTATTCCATTTTGTAAAACGCTGAATGTCAAATTAGTGCAGCAAAAAAGAATTTAGAACTTATTTTATTTGCTTTTATATGATAAGTCCAATATTGGTATCACAAGTTATTTTGTTATTTATTATTTTTTTAAATTACAATAGTACCAAAAAGAAACAAAAAAATCGCAAACGAAAAAAGGAAAGAAATTAAATAACTTGCACTGCTATTCTTCCTAAAAAAAGGACCAAATTACAATAAAATACGACTAAAGAGAAATGAATTAGTTGCAGTTAAAATTATTCAAATATTTTTATATAATATTTTTCGACCTTTTTTTAATAATTATAAGTGATTATTCAAGCCTTAGGTCAGTTTAATTAAAAAAACGCATATTATTTATTTTTGATATCAATATTTCGCCAATATCGTTGATTAACTTCTTCAGGAAATAATTTTTTTTTCATTTTGATTTAAGAAATATAACAATTAAAAAAAAACCCAAAAAAAAGAGAAAAAAAAACAAACAAACGGATATATAATATTTTCTATTTCATGTTTCCGTTTTTATATAATAAATATCTATAACTCTGTGCAACATTTGCCGTATCTGCCCTAAAATTCATCCTCTGATCTGTCGGAACATTTATAATCTTAATAATTTGTGACCAGCTATTTTAGTCATCATTTTATTTTTTATTGTACCTACATATACTTTATTACATCCCTCATTTGCATTTCCACTGCATGGTATCTGATAAACTACATTAGATCTATCCAACTTCTGTATCTTATCTTTAGTTCTATTAAAAAATTTTCCTACCGTGTCATACATCCTATATGCCATCCTATATTTACTTCTATCATATATTCTAAATTTTTTAGGCTTTCTGATATTTTTGATACATATATTAATGATTATATATTTATATATATATAGATATGTACATACACATATGTATCCTTAGGATATATGAAATTGTTCTATATTTACGTTAAATTCTGGTACTCTGATCCCTTAGGTATGATTAAAACTTGCATCTAGCAAGCGCAAGAGTTTTTCCTTTCGACGTTTGACCAAAATTGGTTTTACGTATATAAGTTTCTCTTTGTGGTATTTCGATTAATGATTTCGCTGGCAGAGCATGTTCAGTGACACAAGATTTTCAGCGAAGTCGGTGTTCAAAATACCACAAAGCTTTAACAGAAGCAAATAAATTTTGATCAGAGCTTCAAAATTTTACTAAACGCATATAGTGTTAACTTTCATTGTCTCTTTAATAATGCTGTTGGCTGAAGTAGTTAGCGCGTTGACTACAAAGCAAATAATGTCTAAGAACGTGGATTCGAGTCCAGCTTCAGGCAAGTCATAACATCCTGCATTCTTCAGATGTGCATTAGAGTATGCCATTGTATTTGTTGTTGTTGGACTGTTTAATACTGGTAACTGAAGAGTACCGACACTGGTATATGCTAGTGGACATCACTGCGCCCTCCTTCGTCGGTATCGTAGTGAAATCGTCGGCGTAGTAAAATAATTAATAAAACATGGCTACACAGCTTAAAACACATTTAATGAGCCTACTTAACATCAGAGGCGCTGCAACACTGATCTAAAAACTAAGCCAACGCGCAATATCAGAGTTGTAAAAATTAAGCTTTCTTAGTTTCACCATCTGTCCTCTTTCACTATCGCTTTGGCAAAGAAGGTAACACACCTAATGGGCGCTAGGCAAACTAATTGCCTGAGCGTTACCTCTCTTCAAAAAACAAAACTAGTATAAAATAATTGTTACTAATTACTTATACTAATTAATAAAAAATATACAACTGTTTACACAACATCTTCCCTTTGGTCAAAACTCCAAAACTAAATCTCTTACGCCAGTTATATAAATATTCTGGTCTTCTTGGAGGGTTTGTCTTTCTACCTCGTGAAGTTATATAATTACATTTGATGCAATCATTATTCAGTTTTTTATTATTACTATCAATATTTTCTATGCTTTTCCTTTCACTGGCTTCAACTGACTCTTGCACCTGTTTTTGCCCCTCTTAAGAATCTGTTTTCAATACCGGCGACTATTTTCTTGTAGCTTTTGCTTTGTAAAATTATGATAAGTTTTGCGCCTATAAATTACGCCTCACATTTCCTGAAGAAAAAAAATCCGATAGAATTTCGTATAGAAAAAATAGAGTGTTCGTTAATTTATTAATTGTTTGTTATTTTATTCGGAAGCTACTTCGTAGTAACCCAAAAGGTAGTAGGTCCAACTAAAGCATGCAGGTATTGTCGGTCTTTGGTAGCGCACAGTAGTTTTGACCTTTGAAGTATATTTAAGCCATGATTCGCTAACTAAAGAATTTTTGCGCTGTCAAGCATCTTCTATCTTATTGTATTTTAAACACACACTGCGCCTGTTAAAAATTTCTTTATAATTTTTTCGCTAACCCACAATAAATTTTGGACATATTTTCTTATTTTCTGGGATTTTAATTCAGGGTTAATTATACATGGCCTTATTCAAAAACGATTAATAAAGTTAATGTGTGCATTAAATCCAACATAAAACCTACTATAACTATATTAATCGTTTGTAAATAAGGCCATTAAACTTTATGAAATAAGTGAGTTTTAAAAGTTGGAATTTTATTTATTTCGAGTTGTCAGACTAATAACGTTTTTTGGAAATTATTAAATTTCTTTCAATGACAATTTCATTTGGACTTATTTCATTGAGCGTTATTCCATTTGGCTTTATTTCATTTAGCCGAAAACTAATAAGAATGTATTAAAATCTATCACATATTTTTGCACCATATTTTAAATTAAAAATTAACCTTTTTTGCTTTATTCATTACTTTTAATAATTAAATTACATTATTATTAATTTATTTCACACAACAATCCTGTTATCACCATGGTTTTCTATCTTAGTGACTTTTTTGAACACCTACCATTTTCTTTTATCCACTTCCTTTAAATGACTTTTTACTTCTTTTCGTTTCTACCGGTTTTCTTATCTGCACCTTAAGTACTTTTTGTATCAAATCACTTTATTACAAGTGGGCATTGCGGCAGTGGCACTAAAGTAAAAATAACAGAAATCTAAGCAACAAAAGAGTGATAGAGCAAAGCGAACAGAAAAATACCTGCAACAAGCCAAGACATCATCAACAAATCTGATTCGTCGACCATTCCTCATAAAATGTGCTAAAAAAATAAAAAAAACTCATGTTGCTACAGACAAGTGTATTAGAAAAATAAAATTTTTGGCACGAAAAAGCATCAAAAATAAGTTCAGTTTTTCGATTCTTCATACAAAAACTAACTTTTATTTGTGATTTAACATGTACTTAAACGATTATTGCAGCAGCACATGTAGTTAACAAGAATCAGGCGTTGAAGAATGACAGCATATGATGCCATAAAAACCAAATTACAAGTTGGAAAATTAAATCTGTTTTTCATAAAATAAATTCTTGTTATTGCGAAAAATTTTCAATCAAATGTAATTAAAATTTTTAAAAGATTTTAAATGCCTCAAATGTTAAAAGCTAAGAACAAAGTATAAAAGCAGTATAACAAACAAAAACCAGTTGTACCATAATGTGTTGTTATGTGGTAAAGTCTGGTTGGAGAAAAAATATCACGTATGCGCTTAATTGATGCAAAAAAAGAAGTTTTTTCTTCTCTTATGCCATTTCATTAAAAGAAAAAACAAGTATTAAAAAAGCAGAAACGGATTCCAATTCGGAAACCAAAATCTTGGTAATAATAACCTTGATTAATGAGGTCATTAAAACAAAGTGTTCTTTTTTTGAATGTCTGTTTAAGGAGAATAATGTACAACTTGACTCTTATTTAGTGTAATTTTTTTTAATTAAGAAAGTGAAAGAAGCAGTTTAAGTTGCTTATACAAGTAAGCGGCCATCAAATCTATCGCGCAGTGCCCATTTAGCAGTACAAATCTTAATGACCAGCAAACTGTAAATATGCTTTTCAATAGTTTTTCTTGTGAAAGTTGGGGATTCAGAGATAAAATATTTATTCGCATTTATGGCATATTAAAAATTTGAAAATATATCTGTTTTAAGAGCAAACTTGCAGCATTCCTAAGCATATTTCGACACTTTATATTCTTTATTGAAATAAATCATTTTATGTGCTTTAAGCCTTTAAAAACGAAAGCACAAATCTATCTTTGGTCCTGATTTAGAGATGCCCCTTCCATTTTGTTGTCCCATAATCGTCATCCAAAACTCATTTCCAGTCTTCTTATTCGTAAAGGTAATTTTCTCGATTTTTAAAAATGTCAAATAGCAGGTTTCCACATCAGTTATGCTTATTTTATTTGTATGTTTACTAACTTTCAGTTAGTTAAAACTTAATTTTAAACTGATAGTTAAACATTTTCGTTACAGCCTGCGTCACAGCTTTCAATTTTTGTGAACTTTGACTAACAGTTTGTGTAAAGATCTTGAATGAGAATGTAAAGGAGAGTGTCATTGGTAAGAAACCTCCAAGCACTTGCTTCTTTCTTTTCCAGAGCTAGATAACTCTTTCTCTTGCGGCCTAAGTTATAATATATGAAATTACTTTTCGCCTCACCTAAGACTTAATTTTTTTTCCAACCCAGTTAATTTTTTCTAATTATTATGATTTTATATACCAAAAATTGGTTCTTAGTTTAAATTTTTTTTTAGTTTAATGTTTTTTTTCTTTCATACAATTTCCACATTATTGTTCTATTATTTTAATTATTTTTTTATTTTATTTTTAAATCTAAGTTGCTCTCGTTGTGTATTTTTTTCCTTAAGTTGTTTATCTTTAGGGAGTGCAATCCTTAAGAAAGGAAACAAAGAGTGCAACCTAAAAATGCTAACGTTCCACAACGTATTTAAAATTCATGAACCATTGTTACGGCGTTGAATGCAGTTTTATGTACGACTCTATAATTGTAGATTTTGTTTGGTTACAATTGTTGCTACTTGTGTATTTTGTTGTTTCCTTTAATCCTGCCATTGCAGTTAGATTGTTGCTTTTTTCTTTGCTGGATCTCTTTGTTTCTTTTTGAAGGTTTTGGGGTAATTTCTTATTATTATTTTTTGTTTCGCCGTTTCTATTTAATATTTTAAGTATGTTTTCTAAAGAGAAGTTGTATTTAAAAATTCTTAACATGTTCTGTTAGACACTTTGCAGTTTATATATCATTTGTAGCTGACTGGCTGGCTGCTGCTGCTGTTGCTGCTGTAGATTACGTTTGTGTGACTATTTTTGTTGTTGTTGTTGTTATTTTTAAGAGTATTTAACTTAATTTCAAATTTATTTTAAGAAAACAATTAAATAAGTGACAAAACGTTATGTACTGGAAATGTATCGAATGAAATATTTATATTTAAGCTTAAACAAGTAAATTTTTGACCAAAAGAATGTATTGATATTTATTTCAAAAAAAGAAACTTGAGAAGAGGTTTTATGAAGCACTAAAAACTACAAAATAATTTTATTGACTTGTGTAAGTTATAGTGTAAGTAAGTACCCAACCATTTTTCCTTTTACGATATATTTTTTTATAATACGTGATGGATAAAGGCAGAAAGGTTGGTGCAAAATCTGTATTCATTTAAAAGAAAGCTGAAATTACTTTTACTAAAACTGCTATATAATAATTTTAAAGAATTCAAAAAGTTTTGTTTTTTGATGGTTCTTTAGCCAGTCTATATGCATGCATTTCAATGATACTAATGCCAAATCAACAGTAGTTCTTAAGCCACATTTTATATTTTATAAAAAAGCTTTTAAAAAACCAATGAAAATTATGAAAAATTATAAAAGTGTAAGCATACTAGGCTTTTAAACTTATTCAAAAATCCCAACAAACATATTATATTCGCATTAATTTTATTTTCTTTACAACCTTTATACAATTACCAGCTCTTTATGTGACAATGAAAGTATTAAATGAGGCAAAACGTAAAATAAAGTCTTTATTAGGTAATTATTAAATTTAGTATTCGACGCAGGTCGCGATATCTGTTTTCAAAGATGTTTGTTGACAAAACTTTTTTAATTCTATAAAAAAAAGATTTCGAAACCTGTCTCGAATGATCAATTTAGTAATTTCAATTCTAAAATAATTTAATTTTTCTATTTTATAAATTTTTCCAACAACTGACTGCTTGTCGACGATGTTGCCATAATAGGCTAAAATTCAGTATAAATTCAATTTAATTTCGTGCATTTACGTTAAATCTAAAACACATTTGGATAGTGTTAATTCACTAGTTAATTTGAATTAAGATTGCTAAAGAAAATTAACGCTGTCATCTGTTTTCCCTGTAAAAACCGGTCTTGTATTTTATAAGAAGTTTTTTTTTAGAAATATTTAAAGCATTTGTGTGGAGAATTTCCTTACTTCGCGATAGAGTGAAGGGTATATAAAATTCGATATAGCCGAGTACTGTTCTCTTACTGCTTGCATTAGAATTTATTTATTTATGTATTAAAATTTTGTAATAAACTTTTTATACAAATACTCCAACAACATTAATAAAAAATTAATAGTTTGTATGGCATTTAAAACTAACTTTAAATTGTTTTTAATAAACAATTTTAAACAATTCCAAAAAACGTAGAAAAAGCCAAAACGAAAAAGAGTCTTTTTTCAACCTTTAAGCCCTTAACAGCACAAAAGTGGCGCGCAATACAAAATGAAAATGTTGAAACTTTTATATTTGAAAGTTGATTTTATAACAGATTTTTTTATGGGAAACATTTTTTGGGTTTTTTCCAGTTTTTAGTTTTTTTTCTGCAATACACACATATTTAATGATTTTTTTGCAAACTGTTATTGTTGAGCAATAAAATAAAGCTGCCGAAATTTTTACTTGTCTATGGATGTGGTATTAGAGCCACCCACTATCTATTGTTTTATCATTGTTGTTGGGTAAATAGAGAATTGATTTTAGTTGCTTTTTTTAATTTTAATAAAAATAATCTATGGCATGGTTTAACTATAGTAAAAATATTGTTTAAATCCACATGTCGATATTCTAGTAGGATGTATGTACTTGTGTTTGCCAGAAAAAAATACAATATTTTTGTGGCATGTTTTACATTGATTTATTATTATTGTGGCTTGTAACATTATTTAGAAAATAAATAAAAATACAAAACATCCGTGCTACAGACAACCAAAACATAACATATATATATTTTTTTATGAAAAAACAAATGATAATAAAAACCTCTGCTGAATTATTCAGTAAAAAAATGCAAAAGCAACAATATTTTTATTAAGTGAATTTTATATACAAATTTCCGATTTTCGATATTGAGACAAAAGTAAATCAAATTAATTAAAACTTTTTCAATTGACACAAAATATCACTCATTTATGCAATACAATTTAACTCAAAAAACTCCTTTTGTCAATTTCAGGATGAAAGTGAAATATTAATATCCTATAAGGTTGAGAGCACATAAAGAATAATACGACAAAACGTTACTTTTAACGCAAAAACTAAGTGTTTGAGTTATGTCGTTTTTTAATTAAGTGGCGATAAGTACATTAGGGAGGCCCGATTTGTAAGGAGAAACATTTGTCGATATGGTGCCATAGATTTTTCAAGGGAAAAAAAGTTACACTACGCCATATCAAAAAAATCATTTTCGTGACGCCCAAATTTAAATTTTTTGACTTTTTCTCAACTTCAAAAATAAAAAAAATAAAAAAATAATTAAAAAACAAAAAAAGATAATAAAAAAAAGAAATAACTATATAAATTTCACCTTGGAAAGGTAATATTAAAAAATCTGCCAATTTTTTTTATTACCTACAAAAAAAACCTTAAAAATAAAAGTTGAGAAAAAAATTGAGACACCTCGAATATGATTTTTTTAATATGTCGTAGTAAAACTTTTTTTCCTCAAACCAAAAGCTATCGAAAAATCGATGGCACAATGTCGATTTCTAAATCTTTCCACCCTAATATACAAATATGATCAAGTAATGCACTCTCTCTGATCATACACATTTCAATTAAATTTAAAAAAAATGATTTCTTATATATATAAAATTAACTTATTTCTAACTTCTCGACTCTACAACGTATTTGGAAGTTTGATACATGTACCTACAGGGTCATTCAAATACACGACGTGTCTTTTAAAATCCTATGTTATTTTTAAACTCGTACATTTTTGTCTATCCTAAATATCAGCCATTATCACAACTCCGCGCACCAAACTTAGTTAGTTTTTACTAGAAAAACGTTGGGAAATATTGCTAGATTATTCCCAAACTGAGTGCTGCTTAGACCAAACTAGGCAATTTTGGCCAAAATGAAGAAAGTAGCGCGAGTGCTGTAGACAAATTTCTGTAAGAAGTTTACAAGACTGGCTTCCTAGTGGATAACACACATTGTGCCTACCTTCTTACGGTGCGTACCGACGAGAAAGTAGGTGCTAAGAATAAAAATGTGAAACGATGAGCCAGAACGTCGACCAGCCATCGATCTAAATCTTAAACGCAGCGGCATGATAAAAATGACGCTTAAAAATCTCAGAATATTCACCTGCAAAGTCCAACTGACGCAATTGCCACATTTGACGTCTGGAAGCTGTAAGTTGTGGCTTTCGGAGTGGCGACATCGTCGGCCAATTTTTTTGAAGACGCTGCTGAGGACTACGTTCTAGTTAGTGGCGAATGCTACAGCGCCATGAGTACGAAGTTTTTATTCCCTGCAATGATATGAACGTGTATTATCTTTAATTTCAGCAGGAAAGCGCACCGTCGCACACTACTTAGCAACTAATCGACATTTTGAGAAATAAGTTTGGTGAGTGTGCTATAAGCCGTCTTGGCGATGTCAATTGGCCGCCATGGGGCTACCATTTGAGACTTTGAAACTACTTATTACAATGTGTTGTTAAAAACTCTTGCTGTGCGAATAATCAAAAAATAAACCATACCATTAAGGAAACAATCGTCTAAGCCGTTCGTGAGATAGAATCATAAACTGTCAATAAGATGTTGGAAAATTTGACTGAGAGGAAAAGTTGCTGCGACGCCAAGCCAGCCGCGGTAGTCATATGAATAAAATTGTGTCTCATAAATATTAAGAATATGTATTTGAAATTTCTAATAAAAATAAAAAATTAAATTTAGTTCATTTTAATCCAAAGAAATTTTATAACACAATTTAACTAGTTTTTAAGTAAATACTTGTGTTTTGAACAAAAGTTGTATAAAAATTTGTTGGTAATTTTTTATTATTTAATATGAGACTTATTAAAATTTTGGTTTGCTATAAATTGTTGATGAGCCGTGGTGCGATTCACGATTCAATTTTAACATCAAATGAATTGTGAAAATAATTAACAACGAAATTAACAACAATGTTATTCAGCATATTTTTTAACAATAACGTATACCTCTAACTAAACGACAAAAATTTTGTCATTGTTAGTTTCAAGTTCAAACTTAAATTTTAAAAATAGAAAATGTTTGGAAAATATTTATGTTTTTATAATAAACAATAGACATACAGTTTGGATTGGCTCGTTAACACATTTATCAGCTTCATGAAAAAAGGTTTTACTTAATGGAGAATTTTTACTTTAATTTTTTTTGCAAGTACGTGGTGCCAATTCCTAGATTTTTCTTCCTTAATCAAATTTGCGTCTGCTTGTAAGTGTTAAACGGATGTTCAAAAATTGGTTCGTGTCTCTGCCAGCTAGATAGTTAAAGATGCCACCAGATTAAAATTTTTAAACAGCATCGTTAAGATCGAGTAACAGAATCGATGTATTGTCTTCACAAGCAATAAAATGTGTTGGTAAAATAACTATATCTATTATTCTTAAAAGTTACAGAATAGTCTTTGCTGATGTTTGCTTGATTTTAGACTAAAACTTTTGTATTTACTTTGGCTAATAATTAACCTTCCAAGTCATCAGCATAAAAATTTTTTAAATTTTTATTTGTCAATTTAAAAAAGCAACACATTTAATTTTTGATTTTCAGCTCGATTATTTCTAATATTATTTCGTTAACTTAAAATTTTAATTTCACAAAGTTAAATATTAAAGAAAAGTGCCAAAACCTTCCCTTTAATTACTTGACATAGATTCTAATACAAATAAATCGATAAATAAACCACGAGACATTAAAATGTTTCCTTAAAAAACATTCAACAATTTTGTGGCCTCTCATTATAATATAATTTGTGTATTGTTTATTAAATGTCAATCATTTTGATTATTTTAAATCCAATTTTATTTATTTTCATTTAGCTTTTTTTAATTTATTTCAAGTATATAAACATAAATAAGCACTTACACGAGCATTTCAAAATCATTATCATATACAATCAACCTTCTATTGATTATTAGTGAACCGTAACGACAAAATGGAAAAATCCAAGTCATGCTGACGTACAAGTCAAAGTCAGCAACTGCAAAAACAACAACAACGAAAATAGAAAATCACAATTAAGTAAACTTTATGAAGAATATTTTAACGAGCATGATGCTGACTATGACGATTACTCTATTAAGGATCTCATACAAAGTACATAATATTTCGATCCATTTCATTAAATTTCTATTTATTTTGTGTTATACGTTTGAGGAAAACGAGTATCTCACAACAACATCTTCAATAAATGTACATATGTATGTACGTATGTATGTCGGGCACGGAAAATTTATATTAAAAAAAAAGAAATCAAGACGTATTAACTAAGTAACATTATTAGTACAACAAAAACAATAATAATACAAGAGCAACAGGCATATTTTTTATATTGTGTCTGTCAAAAAAATGTATAGAAAACAGATACCGATGAGTATAAAGACATTCTTTTTGGCAATTAAAATATAAAAAATTGGCAGAGCAAAAAATAATCAGCTGCCACCTGGTTAATAAGTCTTGAGTGGAACTACAGGATGCAAAATACCACTTGGCGGAAGAAAAAAAACATACATTGAAATCAAATTAACAGAGCAAGAAGGGCTTGTTTTAAATTAAACGCATTCTGGCGGTCTTCAGAAATAGCTAAGCACACCTTATTCGGTATATTCAAAGAGGTCGATTCTTCTCTATGGCTCTAAAATGTGATTCCTCGCGAAAACCAAATATTTTGCCCAGAAAACATCGAACTTTGGCGGTTTGAAGATCCCTGTAGACTAGTGCATAGTGTAGTCTGGGGGACGCAAGCTCAATTCCTGCATAAGATCTGGGTGTTTCTGTAGATAAGCCAGAGAGGTTTTGCAGATTGTGTTTGTCTTCTAAAAAATAAATAACCAAAGACAAATAAAAATAAAAGAAAATGGAAATGTATTGCTCGTACTCCAAAAAAATATGTCTGAAAATAACTTGTTAAGGCTTTAAAAACCTTTATAAGACGATCACTAACAAAGAAATGTTCGAAAAAAAACTAATAATTATTATCAACACCTTACTGCTAGATTTATTGTTTCTTTAAATACTCTTTTTTTAGAAAATACTACGGTATCAAACTTTTTAAAAAAAATAACAACAAATTCCCTCACGGCTTTAATTTCTCACCAAAGTTCTGTTTCTTCTTTGTGTAAAACTTCTTCAACTTTAATAAAACACTATTTCTTTATTTTAAAAAGATGTGCTAAGTTGCCAAGGATTTTTACAAAACTTTTACCGTACAGATCTTAAACTTCCCATCTACTACAAAATTATAATGAACAAAAAGTATAGACAATCATTCTTGCATGTATTTTGTGTGCTGAAGATTTTCCAACAATTAAAAACTACTTTATTTAGCAAACAAATTTATACAAGCAATTTTTTCCAAATAAGTTGATATGAAAACTTCAAAGGTCAAGGTATTTTTGTTTGGCTCTTTACTTTTTATTCTTTTGAAAAGAAAAAAATTATATAAAATTCTTGATGCCAAAAGCAAAATATTTATATTGGAAATTTTGCATTGAAAAAAATTACACTGACTTTGTCGTTGTTTAATTTTTTTTGCTCATCTCTATATTTTTTCTAGTGCAAGAAAAGTACATTATTATTGTTGGAAAAGATTTTTTTGTTGTAGTACTTGTATGAATTTTAGCTTTAAATGTTTCATTTGACTGGATATACTGTTTGAAACTTTTCTGTAGCGAAGAGTAGAAGTGAAGGCGAAAGCATTCAAAAGAGATAGAAAAAACAACACATGGCTTTTGATTTTAAAGTGCCTTATTATTTTAGCCTTCAACCAATTTTTTTCAATGTCCTCTTTATTGTTGTATAATTAATGTACCCAAACTACGGATAGATTTAATTTATAAATGAAAATTGGAGACACTATTTATTAAAAAAAATTTTTTTAGTTAATTTACTTTGTTTTAAAATTTAATAACTATTAAAGAATGCATTGGAAACTCAACACTTAATGGTCCCAAGACTTAACTCCGTGTTCAAAGATAATTATTTGTATTTGTAATGTATTTTCACACAAATTTTTCATGAAAATTTTACTTGACTGCAGCGCTCACGATGTCGAACGAATTCCTTCTATTGTGCATTTACAAAAATAATTTTTTAAAACTTGTGGAAAATTGTCGACAACCATATCTCTAAATATTAAACAGATTTATATAAAATTTACGATATTTTAAGTAGTTTTTCAAGTTCGAAGAAGTAAATTAATACTAAAACTCGATTTGACGAGGATTATTAATGTAAATTCTTTTTTAAAAATTTTTATATCTATGATATCTTTCAATCGAATCATTCGATTTTTTAGTTTTTCGAGTTTAAAAGCTATTAAATTTTATGACATTTCTCAAGCTAGTGGTGAAGAGTTGAAAGAGTTACGATTAAAGTTTTTCATAAATCTTCAAACTATTTCATAAGACTATAGATACAACAAAGCTCAAAATATAACTTAAATACCAAAAATGAGTCAAATATGCGTTTAAGAATTAATTTCATTCTCAGGCAGACATTTAAAGTTTGATTTATTTCTAGCGTTCAAGTTGAATAATAGTCTATGTTGTTTTCAAAGACATATAATAGAATTTTAAGAGAAATATTTTTGTAAGACTATTTTATTCTCCATACCTTCACTATATGAATTGTAAAACATGCTTTAAACATAATATTTTGCTACACAAATTTCTGGAGGCAGTAAAGCTCTAAATGCAATTGGAACGCAAGAAGAAAGTCAATCATAAGGTAGATCGACATAAAGAAATTAACCAGAAATGAGTCAGTCACCCAAAAGATTGCTTTCATTTGGGACCACAATTTCTACATCCAAGATGTAATCGTCTGATACATTTCGAAGAGATTCAATGACAAACAACTGCTTTTGTAATGTGTTTGCAAACTTTATAGATTTGGCTTTCAAAATACTGTCATCCTTGGTGGACATAATGAATTAAGATAAAGAATTAGAGTATTGAGTTCTTCAGTTCTTCATTTATTCGATTTGTTTTTGAGATAAACAAGACCATTTCTTAAAAAGAAATTTTTTATCTTTATCTTAATTGTTGATCAAAAAGATTTTATTGTTCTTTCAATACATTTCCCCGGTAATGGAAATGTTAGGGAAGAGAAAAAACTCTTATGCACTTCAAATAGCGTTCATTTTTCTATTTCGCATTCTAGTTATTTTTGTAGGAGATTTAAACTTACTAGAGTTCGCCAGCTTAAACTTATACCTCTTTTAGTTGCAATCATTTAAAGACAAAAAACTATCTAATCACTCATTCCCTTAACCATAGAAAAAACAATAAACAAAATAAAACTGTATACAAGCACGTACATTTATTTTTTTAAGCTGACACATCAATACGTAATGAACATGTACATCCATATTTAATTCTCATATCTTTCAATTCTAGGGAAAATTACGGCATTCGATATCGAACGAAATTTCCAGTCAAATTTTGTTTGGGATTCCGTTCGATATCGGATGTCGTAATTTGCTCCTGATCTTTTTTTCAACTTATCTCGTTTGTAGAGCAAAAATTGTATTACTCATATGCAAATGTAGGTATTCTTAAATACTTTCATTGCTTTGCTTATGTTTTTACTTGAACTAATACTTACATAAGTAAATGTACGTGTGTATTCTTAGGATTTGTAGTGGTGTCAACTTTAGTAATCATTTGTTCCTTTAATACTAAACCGATTTAAATAATACATAATTGGGTCACTAAAGCAAAACAATATCTACCATTCGGTAAAAGAATGATGAAAATCGTCAGGCCAAAAAAAGGAGAAAAAGGCATCTAAATATTTGTCTTTTACTATTTATATAAAATAGATAATTGTATTCATCCGTTGTGGATATTGTTAACTACCTTTTTCTATTACAAATGGCTTCAAATGTTGGTGCCTCAACAAGTATTGTGAGTTTTTGCTGCCATACTTTTAGATTTGTTGCCATGAAATGAATTTCTATTGTATCTTTGTAAAGCACCATTGCTTTATTTTTTTTTATTTTAAACTCCCTTGCAAATCCAAGAAATGTTCTTTCAGATTGTGTTGTGTTTTTTTTGGTCGTTTAGGAAGTTTTTAATACAAAACATAACAAAAATTTCTAGTTAAAGATTAAAAGTTGTCTGTCACGATGAAAAGCCATTTATTAGCAAAGAAAGAAGAAATTATTCTAGAAAAATGAGTACTGAAATATTTTTGATATAAAATATAAAAAACATCAGTTATTAAGCATTATTCTTTGGCTAAATTCAATATCATCAAATATTTGCTTATTATATATATTTTGAATTAAACAAATTTTCTTTTATATGTAGATATTTAAAAACACATTCTTAAAACATTTAATATCTCCGAAACCTCTCTATTAAATATAATTCACAGGCATTTTATTCACCTGCTATTTTGCGTAAGCAGCTGCAATTTAAATTTTCCCATAAATTATTGTGATAAATGATGTGTCCTTAATTTCTATTTGTTTTCAGTGTTTATTTATTTGCGAATTTATTTATTTGTTTGCCTTTGTTCAATATTAATTTACTTTCTTTCCTTATTTGTTGATTTAGCATTTACATAGCATATTACATATTTGCTATTTGTCTTTATTTTATTGTCATTTTAGTACAAATTTTATTGTAACTACCACTTGAAATAACTCAAATCAATTTTATTTCATTGTCGTTAATATCGTTTTGTTGCAGCATTACAAACGGATACAAAATTTAGGTGAGTGCAATTTATTTTAATTCAAACTGTTGCAATTGAAAAATATTTGAATAAAATATTTAACTTTACCCGTTTTGAAGTATTTATCTCAATTATCTGTGTTTAATTTAAATTTAAAAAGCTAAAAAAAATTTTAGTTTATTTAAAGTATCTACCATTTTCTTTTAGGTACCTTAACTTTTTCTAATATTATGGAAATATTCGTTTTAAGTTACAATAATTTTATTTTTAAGCAAAACTTTTATTACATCTTTAACACCTTAAATTATTAAATGGTTCGTAACCGTAAAACTTTTGTTCAAAAAACAATATTTAAACATCAGCCAACCCAACTTTTCGGTCAATTTCTTACCCCTAAAACTTTTTACTTTAACGAAATCTATCGATAGAAATTTAGTCAGAAAATCCAAAAATGTCGAGCATCCTTTAACTGTCAAATTATGGTTGAGAAGCTGTGACTAGAAAATATATTTCTAGAAACACTATTATATTGGCAAGAAGCATAGAAGAGCAAAACTTTGTTTAAGATTTCAGTTCTGTAAGCTGTCAAAAGCTTCAATAAAGCAAAAACTGATAACATTTCAACATAAAAATAAAAAGCAACAACAAAAATAAAATAAAATAAATTTGTTTAATATTTCACGTAAATAAAGTGTAAATTAATAATTAACTATTTGAAACTTTTTCCTCTTGTTTTTAATACTTTCTTAAGAAGGAGCATTTGAAGGTCTGCTTTATCTTCTGTGTATGACTGTCTAGTAGTACGTAAGATGAAACTATAATACTCTGTAGTTAACTGCAACCTTCAAAGCTATGAATGGAGAAATGGAACATTAGAAGTACAAAAAGGAAATACTTAAGAATAAATTATGTGCAAAAAGCAAATAAATATTTGGCTCTAGAAAAAGAAAATTTCTTTTCAATAGTTGAAAAAGCAAACGCACTCTTATACATATTTCTTTTAGGTTAAAAGTTATCGTAGAATTGTTGCAACTTTTATAGTATTATTTTTTACACTTTAAAGAAAAATCTTGTACTTCTCATTAAAATGAGATTCGTTTCTTATTTTAATTTGCATAAGCTGACTGGGAAAGTCTTAAAGTTATGTCAATGAAACTTAAATTTATTTTATAAAAAGATTACAAAAATTGCCCGAAACTCGAATCAAAATTAATCGAATAATATTACTCATATGGAAAAAAATCACAATCGTAAGAAAGTTGTCAATTTCAATGCCCTTCAGAAGAGCTTTGCGGTTAATTTATGTGTCCTTTTATACGAACTATAATGTTTTCTACCAAATTGGCAAGAAGCTTGGAAGTCCCGTAATTGTAATCATTTTGCTTAGTTTTATATCACTGTACTTAAGGTATGCCCTAAAGGAAAGTCGCAACCGGTTCTAATTTTGGAACTTTACTCTTTTACAATGCGTTATCATTGGAAGGGGTCAGTTGGCATAATTAAGATAATCGATGACAGATCTTATTTAATATTTAATAAAAGTTGCTATTCGTACGTACATTATGCATTAAACAGCGTTTGTAATTTTTAAGTTAAGTTTTTATAAATCGCAAATGTTGTGATATATGAAGTCAATACTGACATGCTGCTATTATACGTGTATCCTTCAACTGTGTTTCGTGACAGTGGAGCAGTCCTACCTATATGATTTGCAAAAGATGAGTATGTTCGCTTTGACTGCGGCTTAGTTTAACTCTTATATCGGCACTGTCATACGCTTGCTCTTAGTGAAACTCCCCTCAATTCGACCTCAATTAAATTTCAAATAACTTTAATTCAAGGAAGTGTGCTTTTTCAGCCGCAACCAAATCTAGAACCCATTTCATAAGCCAGCCCAAATCGCTCCATAAAATGGGAAAACGTGAAGGTTGAAAACGGTGTTCTCATTGTACTTCCTATAATAAATAGAGTCGCACAAATGTTATTTGCGTTCAATGTAATGTATTCCTTTGCTTCACTACGTCCCGTGATTGCTTTGGCATCTATAAGGAAAAACACTTATTATAAAAAATTTTTGAGATCCATTCTATTTTTCTTTACTTTTGAAATAAAAACCAATTTTTAAATATTTTCGTATTTCGTTTTAACCCATATTCAACTATATTTGTCAAGCAAAATGGAGGACTTAGAGGGTTCCCAGGAGTGCAATTTTTTTCATAGCTACTACTACGCCATAGATCTCGCAAATAAACAAAAAAAAGTAAATCGCTTTATCCAAATATGTTTGGTCGTCAAAGTGTTAAGAGAATACAATATTTTACTCTCTTGATGTTTTTGGCAAGATCGGCTTTAGCATGATGAATGTGTGTAGGCTTTTAAGTATTGTTTATTTCAAACAAGCGACATGAAGAAGCTTTCCCAGCTGGCATTTTCGATCGTAGTAGAATCTTCCGCGATGGGAGAAACTATTTCAAGACGGCGCCTCTTCCATGTGAGTCATCTACAACGCGCCTAATAGAATCGTGTAAGACTCTTTTATTCTTATTTCAAATGAGCCTTGGATTTATCGCCGTAATGAGTCTTCTATGATGCGCGGAAAAATTCGTGTAAGACTCTTTTAAATAAAAAGTATTTTTTTGTGTTTTGTATTTTTTGGTAATAAATAATATTAATAAATAAGTATTTTAATTAAAAAATCACTTTAATTTAAAAAGCACTTAAATTTAAAATAAAAAACTTTAATCAAACGAACAGACACTTTTTATTACCATTCTTCACACCTAAAACGCGTATACGGCGATTTTGAAGTGACATAAACAACAAAAAGATTTGCAAAAACCTTTACATCTATATACGAAAGTATTATATGATTACTGTTACATAACAAGCGCTCAATGGTCTCCAGAATACTTAAACGACGATTCTGGAATAAAATAACACACATCTAATAATCAGCAAGATCATCGTCAAAATGCGTAAACGACGATTAAATCATCCAACAATCGTCACAATGACTCGCAAAAGCATCATTTGGGAGAGTTATAAATAATTCTACTTTAACAATCGTCTCGACGATTAGAAAAGAGTAGCGAAATGATCGTGCTCGTCAAATAATCTTTCAAATTGTAGCTGGGTTGTTGCAAGTTAGAATGATACTTAATTAAATTTCATAAATTTTTGCTACGCTTAATTGGTTGTTTGGTTGTTGATCGTGTTGTTATGCAAAAAATATCCGAAATTGATCGAGCACTAAAAGAAATTCCTTTGTGTATCTTCAAGAAAAATTACTAAAATTTGCGTAGCACGCCTATTTTGGGCGTTTAAGGGACGGGTACTTTTAGAACAATTGAAACAACAATTCGTTCAGGGTGTGTTACAAATTAAGTGAATGCTTGTTTTTTTACTTTTTATTGAAATTGTGTACAGATGGGGGAGAAAATGTTTAGTTTTTCGCTGAAATCCATTAAACGCGATTAGAGTTAAATGTATATATTCATAATTAATTTAGCAATTATTATTACCATATTTTTTGTTTGGATACCATGAGGCGATTATAGCCAAGAAAAAATGTTTGCTAAAATGAGGTATTAAGAATTTGAAATATTTGGCTTAAAATAAACTGTTACTACTATTTTAGTTTGAAATAAGAATTTTCACATACGAATAATTTATATAAAGTTTGACTTAATAATAGACTGTAAATAATTAAAGAAGATGGCACAAAGAGTGCTGACAAATGTGCCAATCGGCATAGAAAATATATTTTATTGCTGAGTTCACAGAGTAGTTAACAAACAGTTTTTCTATTCCACTTAAAATACATAACAGGTAACATTTACGTTCGAAAATGTGTTAGACTTGAAATAAAAGATTTAGTTTTACTGGCAATTTTTTCTTGGTGTAGTGTCGTCTGTGCTTTATTCCATTTCTAGAATAGAACTTCTATATATTTGCTAATGAAGCATTTACAGTCACGTTTTTGTGGCATCAAATGCTAATCATAATTATTTGGTTTTCTCTCACGCATTGCTGATTTTATCATAAGCCGATAAACATGTGATGAGTGATGGGGCGGGTCTGTCATTTACAATTTTATTTTATGAAAATAGTTTTTCTCAAAGTAAAGGTAATAAAAAAGATTTTCAGCATAAAAAAACACTAATCTTAAAGCATCGTGGGCAACAAAGAAACTACTTTGCGATATTTTCATAATTTATTTTTGCCACTAGTCAGAATTTGGTGGTTCTAACTAGAATATTGAAAGTAAGAGAAAGTTTGGAATGACATGTTTGTTTAGTCATTAAAAATTTTAAATTGTGTTTGCGGTTCAATATTGCCTGTCATTTCAAAGTGTGGTATTTCGAACTGCTTTGAATTATTTGACTATTATGTGGTAAACATTTTGAATTGTTTGCAAAATTAAAAATACAGCAAAATAAAAATAATATTGCAAATAATTTATCAATTTACATAGTCTTGTTAGGCACTCTTTTTAGACGTGTTTGTAAGGAGTCAAACATACTCGAAGGTCTCAGTCAAGGTCAATGTTGTCTTGTTTTATAACTCTTATGTTTCTTATGGTGCATTCCATTAAAGTTAAACATTTAGATTCGAAATGCGCATTTAATTAACTGGCTGTTTTTAAAAATAAACGAAAATTCTCGGTTGATAGTTTATATTGAAAACAAAAACAATGTTGAGTTTTTTTGCTATTGTTTCAAAATAAATTCCTATAAGAAAATTTATGTTCTATTTTTAGAATCAGAAATACATTTATTTTTCATTTCATATTTAATATACATATCAAATATGCTTGTACTTGTATGTAAATAAGAACATAGCTGGCTGCGTATTTAAGACATCATTAATAGCGGGAAGGATTTAGGGCTTTCAAGAGAGCTGCACGTATTGCGCAAAGTTCTTTGACTGTCACTCACCACTGACCAGAAAAGATTCCCCTATGTGATTGTACAAGCTACGCACTACTTCCGGTCCTAGATTTCTTTGAAGGCTTTTTTGATTCCTTTGAAGGCCAGCTAGATTGAGAAGGCGTCCACTCATGTAACCTAATGGTTACGGTACATCTTAATAACGTCTCAGGCAAGTAGGTAAATTACATGAATATTTGCGGAAGCATGACTGCATCGCGGGATTGCACACGAAGAAAGAAGCCCTATCAGCACTCTAAGAAAAAAGTTCTAGTAACCCACTTAGCTAACGAATCACCTAAGAAACAGTGGCTCCTTATGTTCCAGTGAGAGAAAGAGTAATTTATAAAATCGCGGGTGCATAACAAAGCTAAATTATCGGTAACAAACAGGAGACACTAGGAGTAAATCGTCAGTTCAAATAAAATTTGTGAAGAGGATTTGTGCACTCAAAGGAAAAAACAAACCATTCTGTATTTAAATCAATCCCAAGTGGTGCTAAAAAAACGGTAATCCCAGATTTACTAAAGTCAAGTACAGAAAGATTGACTTAAGTATGGACGGATTCAAATGCTTAATTTAATTTAAGAATTTTTTAGTTAAATTAAGATTTTTCGCGTAATTAAATAATTTTATATTAATTTTAGGGACCTCCAGGATTGGTTATATAAAGCAATCCCGTTTTTCGGTTGATTAAAGTGCACTTTATTGTTATTTTTAGTCAAAATTTTTAGTACAACTCGTATTCAAAGTAAGTATAAAATACTTGAATTTAGTACGGTGTTTTTCTTTCTGTGGCTGACTTGAATACCGCGGTAATTATGGACTTCCTTATTTTAACTGCTCTTGTAATTGTAATAAAATAACATGAATATGCGCGCAAACCCGTTCACTGGGATTTGTACTTATGTATGTCTATTAGAGTAAGTCAATTTCAATTTCAATTAAAGGAAAAAAAATATATAAAATACGAAAAAAAATTTATTGCTAAAAACCGGAAGCTCGATTTTGATTTTAGATCTATGGTTTCTTGGGCAAACCTTCTTAGAATTGTTCTTAGAATAGGATTTAACCAAACGCTTGGAGAATTTTTTTTATTCATGCAGATTGACCCACTCTAATGTCTATATTTAAAATTTATTTCAGAGCTTTCGTCTACTTTGTATAAGATTTGCACAAGAAATTGAAAGAAACTATTGTTTTATGTTTAAAATTTTATTTCTTTTTAATTTTCAGCATAAAATATGCAATGATTAGAAAAAATCAATTGATGTTTACTAAAAATTTCTAAATTAAAAACGTACGTTGCAACTAGTGGTGCTTGAATTGGTTTGTTAAAAAAGACACGTGCTGGTTTCTCGTTGGTAGAGTTCACTCTAGGTTCTATTAAAATGGTCAGTTACTTTAACAGGGTGATGGCCGAGAATGTCGTCAGTTGATACTTTTTTTCAACTTCTTCCATTTTAGTGAACTATCTCGATTAAACGTAATCGGCATTAAATAATGAACAATTTTGTATTAAAATTTTTTCTCAGAGTATGCTAACATGTCGCCCAGAGGTGCACTCTGATTTACAAATGCCAAAATTCAAATAAAATTAAAACCGACATTTAGTTACGATAGTTGTTCCTGTGCCGTAAGTACTGGTTATACTTTCAAAAGACTAAACCAATAAAGCGTGGCGCTGTCAATCGGGAGAGTCAACTAAAAGTATTCGAATTTTATGTGAAAAGTCTCAGTTCTATCACAGTTGTTCAATGTCAATTATTATAATTCTAAGATCAGGTGACTTTACTAAAGATTTTGGGAACATGTAACATATATAGAAATATAAATATTAATATTATATAACGACTCCTAAATTTATGTACCATTCCAATTTTCACAAGTAAATGGTCGAAAGCCTTTTCGCAGGTTAGCGAATGATAAAATATATGTTTTATGAATGGTTACATTTTGGCTTTCACTCTATTCGGGTTTATCAGTAGAAAAAAATTAACTCTTCATGCAAAAAAAGAACAACATTTAACACATAAACAAAAAGACTTTGTGCACTTTTTTTGCATTCTATTTTAAATGAAAACGTAAAATGTTTTACATATTAACGTCACTTAATTAATAGCAATTAATTTCGTTTTTATTTTATATTACAGTTTTTTATTCATTACATTTTTTATAATATAATTTTTAAAATTAATTAATAAATATGGTTTAATGAAAGTAACAAATGAAAACTGATAAAACGAATTTACATTTGCTAAGCACAGGGTATTCCACTATTACTATAATTATTTTAAAAAATTTGAAATTTTGGTAGTTAAAATATGCAACAATATTTATTTGCCGAATGAAATCTAATTTTTGAAATATTATATGTGGCTGAAAATTTTTATCGGTTTTTTTATTTTGCGGCATTGTGCTTGCAAATGGCAGCAATATCTTTTATGACAATCGATTTAACAGTGGTCGGTGACATCGGCACACTGTGGCACAATATCAAGAAAATGTTTTAGTTTATTTTAAAAAATACGGTTTCATTAGGAAAAGATAAATTACATCTCTAAAAAGAAGAATTGGAGAATTTGATGTGATGTCAGCATATAAGATATTCTCTTAGCACCATTATATTTATGCGATGGTGGGACCTGCACTGCTCCATTCCATTACTTTTTAAATTATGAAGCTCATGATATGGCAGTCAATTTTACCTCAACTATGCGGTTTTAAAATAAGTTTAGGGTACATAAATCTAAACGAGTGACCGGAGAAAAAATTTCTGCTCGCACAGCAAAAACAAAGTTCTTAGCAAACGCATTTTATTTAAATAAAAATAAAGTTAAACAAGCTCTGCATTGATTACTATTTTCGTCAATATTAAAACTTTGAAAAAAAATTATTAGAAAAATACTAAAATATTTTCAGTGAAAGGATACAATTTTTTTTATCAAATACAGAAAAATCATCATCACAGCAAAATCAAAAATATTAATTTTTTGAATCAAAGCATTTCTTATTCAAATATGTACATATGTTTATTTACATAAAGTGGTATACAAAAATCCATATCCCAGAAAGTTTGACAATTTTTTATTCTGTGCATTGACAATTTTCTATGCTTAACCATATTAATACCTTTAAATTAATCTTTGGAATAATTTGTTGTTCCTCCCCAACGTTACGTTTCTCATTAATTGCACTTTATGATTCTAATTCATTTTTACATGGCCACACCCATATTTTAGAATATTTTTGCATTAATTGTGTCAACCTCGTAAATACATACTTATGCATTTTACATATTTTATGCAATGTTCGCAATTTTAAGCGAGTTTTATAAAATTTTAATTGTTTGCATTTTCTGTTAATTGTATGCACTTCATTTACTTTTGAAACACAATGAACCATAAACAAGTGTAGCGAGAAAAAAAACGAATTTTGATATTTTATTACGTTTTGCTTTCTGGTATGAAACATTTTAAAATATTTAATTGCACCGGAATATTATATAATAAAAATTTATTATTTATCCGATTAAAAAAAAAAGTTTGCACACACAATTAAGTTCAGAAATATTTTTTTGTTGATATTTTGTTAATTTAAATTCTCAATTTGATTTACATGAAGAGATATACATAGATGCAAGTTGCAGTGACATCGCAAATGTATCATAAATGTAGTGTAAATGCATTGCAAATACATCGAAAATGTATCATAAATTTAAAAAGTTTAGCTTTAGTTGTATCGTTGTAAATGATGAGTTATTTGCACTACAATGCTAAAATTCGGTGGGAAGTACTGTAGGGAGTTCAGTAGTTGTAATAATTGTAATAATTGTTGTGTCTATTTTTCGCTACCTTAGTAGAGTTTAAAGACTGCGGTCGCATCTCCAGCCATGTGCATTTGTAATCTACTTTAAGACTTCTGTAATCTCCAATTGTAAACAATATACGTTACGCTCATGACACAACATTATTGGCCGCTAATCTTAATGACTTACAAAGACTTGTAAGCGCAGTTAGTTTTCAAAGTGATAGATTCAATATAATTAGAGAAAACAAAAATATGTGATTATAAGCAGGAACAAGAATCCTATATACCCTACGGGAAATGTTATACCAATTGGCCTGAAGGTATCTGTCCTATGACTGATAAAAATGGGAATGGCACAAAAAGCTCTTGCGTCGTGACTGGCGAAAAGTGGACGTATCACAAAACTAGAACAAAAGAGCTTACAAGATTCCCTCACTCTGCGCAATATTACATTATATTTTTAAATTTTTTCGGGAGCAAAAACTTTTAAGTATTTTTTAAAATTTTTGTTATTTATGGTCATAGATTACATTAATTAAGATATTATCTGATTAAAACAATAAAGCATTTTGTGATTTGAACCAAACAAATTTTCAGAAACTTATGTTAATCTAAGCCAAAGTTAAACCGACTGAAAGCTAATGCCAGCTATAAAGGGTGTATTCTTAAATGCAGTAATTGTGCATTAGTCGAAGCTTAGTGTTCGAAAAACGTCACCTCGCAAAATTTTTTTTGTCAAAAGTCTCTCAACGCAAATTATTGCTACACATCGGTGCAACTACGGCAACATTTTATTTACTCTTGCAATATTTTGCGGACCGGTTGCACAAATTTATTGCATTTACGATTCCACCCTATAAAATAATAAAAAATATAATATAATTTAAATTTGTTAAATACATTTTTTAAATATAGATTTATTGTTGTAAAACTGTTAGACTCGTTTGGTAAAAGGTCATCACAGGACTAGATTTTATACCAGCACTTAAGGAACTATTCTGTGGCATCTTGATTGAGGACTAGACTTGGTCAGATTACTCTAGGATAGTTCTATTACTAGTTAGTAAGAAACCTCTACTGGGACTGGTACGAAAAATACCACTACAGGATAATTGCGTAAAGGGTAGCTCTAGAACCTGTCAGCGAGTATCTCAATTATGTCATTTGACAGCCTCCAATGACAAAGACATGTAAAAGTTACCGGTACACCTCATATAAAGTTCCGGAACTCGAACCGGTTGCTAGTCCCTGGGAACCAGTCACGTGACGTATCTTGTGACAGGTTATTTTCCCTCTAGGGTACTTAAACATTGAGCGGGTCCCAAAATATAAATATCTTGGCTGTTTTTTACAAGAAACTTGGGAATGTGATAAAGAAAATAATGTACGTAAAGAAACGGCAAGAAGTTCCTTTTGTAAGCTGAAAATGTTATTAGCAATATTTATAACAATATAAAATAATTTATGTGATCAATACTTTTGTATGGAGTCGAAGCATGGACACTTAAAGTTGCTTATTTAAATAGATTAAAAGTTCGTATGATAAGAATTCCTTGGACTGAAAGAATGTCGAACGCACAAGTTTTAAACGAATGTTAAATCCTAAAAATTATATAAAAGACTTAAAACTGCGCACCTCGGCTACATTATTAGAGGAGATAAATATTAATTCCTGCAACTGATCGTACGAGGCCGTATAGAAAAAAGAAGAGGCATTGGATGAAAACAAATATCGTGGCGGAGAAACATTGCAAAGCTGGATTGGTTTGAGAACCATTGCTGAACTAATCGATAATCCATACAGCAAGAAAGAGAAATGATATTGTTTAAATAATGAACAACGTTTCATATATTTTACATAGATTAATTATATTTTAATTTAGATATGCAATAAAAGAAGAATCTCCAAGAGGACCGCCTCCTCTAATATTCCTATACATAATCAAAGTTACCGTTCACCCGTCTAAAGTCGCAATTTTACTCTTTTTTAGCGGTCTTCGACTTTTTGTGACACTCTTTCTTATTAGCAACTTTTAGGACTTTTTCAATTTTGTTGCCACTTTATTAATTTTGATTCGACTTTTTACACTTTTTTTGTATAGTTTCTTACAAAAAAATTTAAGTTGCAGTAAATTTGAAAGAGAAAGTGGTCAAAAAAACCGTCGTCAGTTTTTTAAAGTAAGAAATTGTGGGTTTTGAAGTGCCTATTTTACAAAATTTGTCGTAAAACATGAACATTCTTTATAATAAGATTTCTTTTTAAAGCGAAATGAAATTCTAAGATCAAAAAAGAAAATGAAGCTAGAAATACGTATTTGGAGTCAGAAGAGATCACGGAGTCCGATACGGATAACGTTAACCACGCTGCAAGTCCTTCTGAGAAACGTAATATTTTGCGATACAGTTCGAGAGACTGGGAACTAAAGTACAAATAGCTTAAGCAAACATGGAGTCAAAGCGCCTTTTTTGCCTTGTTTGTAAACAGCTTTTGTTGAATCAAAACAATAATTTTTCTCTTGGCTTACGACAGCCATGTTTATTAAACTTAAGTAAGAAGGACTTTGTTTGTCCTTCTGCATGTTAGTACGTTTCATTTATTTTTAAAAAAAATTTGCTTCCCAACTTCTACTAATTTTGGTTTTTTATTTACTTCCAACAATCTGTGACCGACGATAACATATCGATATCGATGAAATATGATAATAATGGATTTCGCAATAAGCTTTTTGTTTTGTTTCAATTGTTTTTAAATTTGTTTATGCTTTTTAATGACAAGAAAAATTTTTAAAAAGATGTGCGACTTTCATTTTCTTAAACGACTTTTTTGTGCGACTTAATTTTTCTAAAACGAATTTTTATGCGACTTTTCAAAAATTCCAAGCGGTAACCCTGTACACAATGATGAAACCTGAAACCGAATGCAAAGGCTCAGTTATGAGTATGTAATATCATTTGGCAGACCCATTTAGGTATTAGATGACACTAAATTCAGAAGGGATTTATGTGTGATAAACTTTTGTAAAACTGTTAACAAATGAAACATTGATAACCATCAGTATAAAGCCATTTTGAAGAGTTTAGGGTTGATTTCTTTCAGTTTATTATTAAAAAATATCCATATTCATTTGTATATGCATGAAAATACTTAGATTGATTGCTCAAATTGTCGCGTGTGCTTTGGTTTGTATTTATTAATTGATTATTGAAAAGCAAAATTCATGGTTTTTCTTCTTTATAAAAAAATTTAAAACATGAAATAGAGGAAGGATATAAATATTTATTTATGTACACGTGTTGCTGCTCCTGGTTGACATGAATATAAATAAATGATGATTGTCATACAAATTCATTTTTTTTTTTAATTGTGTATAACTGAGTATTTTTTGATTCGATTTCTAGAAATCCAATAATGATTTTTTGATGTCCATTATATTTATATTTTCCATAAAAACCAATGTCAATTAAATGCCAATTATTTTATATCTGAATATGTGTTTATGGATGTATGTATTTTTAAAGCCAAATTATGAAACAGAACAAAGTGTGCAACTTCAAGAACTATCGCTTTTCTTTTGTTTGCGTTTTTCGTATGAAACATGTGTGAGATTTCATCGCCTATTTTATTCAAAACTCTAAATATGTACAGTATTTTTTAATATTTTATTAAAATTATAGTAATTTAAAATAAATATTTCATTAAAACTATGTTTAAAGGAAATGAAAAATTCATAAAAAATACAAATACAAAAATAATTTATATTAACAATTGTTGAAGCATAGTCTGTTTTCTTTGCTACTAATATTGTTTTGCGAATAAAAATTTATAAGTGCTTAATGACATCTTCGTGTTTTATTTGGGATTTTGGGATCTTTTTCATCAACCTGTTCATCATATTCAAATTTTTATCATTGCATTCAACATCGGGTAAAGGTTTATTTTCAATGCATCTATTCAAATCATCTGCTGATATATTTTACATTTGTTCATTTAACCGAGTACAAAATAAAATATTTATTCGTATTATAATGTACTCAGTAGAGAATATTTGGGTGTTCGATAAATACGATGTTCATTAAATCGAATGTTCGTTAAATCGGAAAACTACTGTATAAATAAGAAAACAAGTTAAATTTGTTGGAGAATGTGGTATTTAATTTAATTAATTCAAAATATATGACTAAAAGCTTTGGTTCTACCCCTCCTAACGCTTGGAATTCTATAAAACCTAGTGTGAAGACCTTGTTAGTTCCCGTTTGATTTTTACTAATTCCCCTAATTCCTATTAACTAGTTAAACTTTTTTTTTTGGTGTGACTAAATATTTTTTCTTATTGAAAATAATATCAAAATAGTGTTCCGAATACCCTCCTTTAAGTATTTCACATTGAACGAATGCCAAATTTTTGTAAACAAATATAATAAAGTTTAAAAAACTTAAAAAAATAATTATAATGCCACACAAAAACAAAAAATAAATATAAAAACTTATAATTTGAACAAAATAATGGTTTCAATATGCACATAAAAAAATAAGAAGCTCGCATTTACACTCTCGATCAAACTTTAAACTAGCATTGCGCCCGTCTTCATAACATATCGCGTAGGCTTAATATTTCTAACATACAGCGAGAGTTTCAAAATAACTTTTAAGTTGCGAAATAATAGAGGGTTCTACATTTTCCTCATATTCCACAATATCCGAAGTTACTCTAGATAATTTATTTTAAGAAACATCAAAATTTATTAAATTGTGGTCGGTTGTTTGCAGTACGATTTGAAAGAAATATTCATATAAAGATTCTGGTGGGTGGTCAATTTCGAAGAAAAAACAATACTCCCACCTTTTATTGCAACTCGAGAGGTAAAATGAAACGTGCAACCATAATGTAATTATAAAATCATTTTCAAGTTGTTTTGTTAAAGTGCTTGAAGTGTATTTCTTATCTTATATATTTTCTCTCACGCAATAAAAGCAAAATATAAAAATTCTCAAACATATGTTGCAGCTGAAGCCTGTAGTAGCCTGTCCTACTGCTAAAATCTATTATTTCCAAATCAATGAACAATGTAATTTCTTTTTATATAAATTTTTACTTATATTTTTTTTGCTGTAACAACTTTTGTAAAATATTTTCAATTTATTTAGTTTTTTTTCTTTTGCTTTGTTTCTTTACTTGAGTGTCCGAGGGAAATATAAGTTTATAACTTTGATATTTAGTTTTTTAATTAACTTAAATTAAGTTGAATTTAATTTTAGGAAAAATTTACTTTATTCTAAAATATGTTCATACTAGACTTCTGAAATTACAATTCTAAAACTTTTTTGAGCGATTTAAAGAAAATAAGGTGTTTATCAATTTATTTTCATTTTTTATATTTTCTTCTTCAGAAACTCGCTTTAATGAAGGCAATTGCAAATTTTTTAAATCTTAGTTTAAGGAATTACTTTCCGATTGTTTCCATTTTTTCTTAGTACTTATTACTAATTAAATATTGTGTGCCCGTCTGTCTATCTGTGTGTTCGTCCTTCTGTTTGGAGTCGTTCTATTTTTTGTCAGTATTATTATTAAATACACCCCGTGTGAGTAATAAAATAAATCTTTTTGGAGTCAATCTTAAACTTGATTTCATATACAATTAACTGAAAGAGAGTTAAGAGTTCAACATTATAACAAAGGAAAATATTTTTTAGAGTTTTCTTAATTGAAAAGCTAAAAACATGATCATTAATCCTTTTAATACTCATATTGGTTGACCGAATGAAAAAAAAAAAAAATCACAATAGACTTTTATATTTATATACATTTGTTCTTTTTAACTCCTCCAAGGAGCATAAGGAATCACGAATAATATATTATACATTGAAATTTTTATAACGATGTATGATAGATTGCCTGCTTATGGGAGAACAGCTGAATGCTACCGGATGCGTCACAGGTGGCGGATAGTGGTACGTTCCATAGATTTGCAGTCCCGGATAGTCAGTGGTTACAATTGGAAAGTCTCCGAGGGTCTTTCGAGCTCCCACTAAGTCCCGAGTTTGCCTGTGATTCTTGTATCATCGTGGCGAACAATTTGAGCAAACCAAAAACTAATAACACAACCGAACATGGACGGTATAACCCATAGACTAAATACCTGCGCAACTGCACGCCTGAAAGCGATGTTGGCAGCGCCAACACTAATCAGTCATTTGTCTTAAATAAAACCTGATTACCGAAACCATAATAACAAGAAAGAAATTGATTTTTAATTGAGTATATAATTTTAAGAGCAAACCGTTAGTAAATGTGTTATAAACTTATTACATGAATTGTTTAAGTAAATTTAAGTTTATATTTAATTTTTGAGACTTTGAAGGGTACATGTTAAGATACGATATTAAGGCCTTTAACTGCAAGTCAATGATAGGGGGATGACAAATGCTTTCCATGGCGGTCTATCGACAGCAATACCATTCAGCTCCTTTTCGATTTGGCGCCTTCAGCTGTTTGCCGACCTCGCAGTTCGTCGGGAAACTTAAGGGTTTTTTCATTGTGCAAACAAGACAGCTCTCCAGTGGAATTTGCTTTGTTACATGCTAAAGTTTTCGATTTGAAATCGTGGCTGGCCAAAATATTTGGCAAAGAAGGCAAATGCTTTCATGTTTTACAGCTAAATTTTACGTTTTTGTTGAATACTTTGATCTTTAGTCGTTTGGATATATGCTCTGCTTTCCAAAACTAATTTTAAATAACAAACCCTCGCCTCAACCGTCTCGGATATCTTTGCTGCTTTCTTCTCTCGAATATCAACGAGTAGCAGAATCTTTCGGCATTATTTTAAAATTATTGGTGTATGAAGGATTCATTCTCATCGATTTAATTTAGTAAATATTGATTTGTAGTCCAAATCTAATTTTACATATTGTAGTTTTAAAGTTTGAACAAGTACGAAATGAACAATTGATTGGTCCGTAACGTTTTGAGCACAATTACAAAAGAAATTAAAAAAAAGTGTCGCTTTAGATAAACCCTCCACAAGATACTAATATATATCTTTCGTCCCTTATAGTGCACGTTACAAACGATTTGAACAAGCCAAATATTGCCCCTCTCACTTGTTTCTTTCTACATTAAAGACAGATACAACCGGATAAAAGCCATATGTCTAAATCTATTTGATTTTCAACCTGTTTTCATTTATTTTCCAAACTATTTTCTGGGCAAACTATAAAACTTTTATAGTTTCGACAATTTTAAAACTTGTTTTATTTTCTTCGTTGTAAAGTAAAGTTTTAAGTTTATTTTTCTATTTCTTTTGACTTCTCTTCTAACATCCTTTTATTATTATTGCTGTCCTTCCTGTAACAGATTCTCTTATTGACTATTAATACGCAATTGGCTTTTGGTTTGGCTTTTTGCTTGGTTTAGCTTAACTTTAGTTGCTTCCGTACATTTGCTTCGCTTTGGTTATTTTCCTTTTTTTCTGTTTTTTTTCTTTCCTTTTTTTTGCTAATGTGCTATTTTTCCTTTTCGATTTCCTAAGAGTATTGCTTCCTTCTTATAGATTTGTTGCCATTGGCTGTTAAGAATTATGTTTGTGTTTTGTATATTATAGTGGTCGGTCGTACTGTTGCGCTGCCGTTTGAATTGAATAGAATATGGTCCCAAACGAATATTATAGAAACATTCAAATATTTCGCATATGAAAGTCTTTAGTCCTCCACTTTTTTTCAATTATTTTATTTCTCTACGGCCAGTCTAAGTTTCTTTTAAACATTGGTAGGCTTTTATTTCTTCTAATGGATGAGTGTCATTGTTTTTATTTAAAATAACATTAAATTGGAATTGACTATTGTTGAGAGTTCATAGAAATTAATAACCATAAATATTACCATAAACATATTAAATGTAATGGAATGAACTTCTTTTCCTACAAATCAAAGTGTTAGAAAAGAGGAAAAGATGGAGAATGAAGCCAAAATCTAGTTTAAAAAAATTAATCAAATACACATTTCGTGAATGCTTTAGAGGAGACAGTTCAAAAAGCTCTTAGGCGATAAAAATCAAAAATTGAAAACTGCAACTCGAAGGTTTAATGGCGTTTCAGAATGTCAAACATTCGCCAATTGAGAAGCGGAAAAATCATAACTTCTAAACTAATTGCATAATATATAAAAAATATTAAGATGTGTCCAAACTCATTTGGACACTAAAATTATAAATAGAATTATAATTGAAAGTAATTTATTTTAAGTGTACAAGATACAAATTTGGCACCACATTTGTAGATTGGGTACCACCTCACTTCCGATCCATCGCTGTCATATAAAGGGTGTTTTTTAAGTTGGCATCACTTTTTTAACTGGCGGCCATTTTGTCAGCTATCAAGTGAATAATATTTAGTTTGGTTTGCCATTTCATCATGAATAGGTTGACAAAAGAACAACGCTTGCAAATCGTGCAAATTTATTTCGAAAATAATGGTTCAGTTCGCGAAGTTTACCGCAAGCTCCGTCCATTTTATGGTCGACATAATCGTCCATCAGAGCAATTAATTCGGTTAACCATGGATCGTTTTCGCACTACGTTTACTCTATGTGATAATACGCATCCGCAGAGACGTCGAACAGTGCGCACCGAAGAAACAATTGCCGCTGTAGAGCAAAGTGTTGAAGAGGACCCGAATGAATCGATTCGCCACCGTGCACAGCAATTGGAGCTTTGTCCATCAAATTTATGGAAGATTTATCGCAAAGATCTTGGCTTGCGACCTTACAAGATCCAGCTTGTGCAAGAATTAAAGCCGCGAGACCATGCAATGCGTCGTGATTTTGGTGTATGGGCCGAAAATGAGATTGATCTCGATGCTGATTTTCATCGCAAAATTTTGTTCAGTGATGAGGCTCATTTTTGGTTGAATGGCTACGTCAACAAGCAAAATTGCCGCATTTGAGTTGAGGAGAATCCACATGAGACCCTTGAGACGCCATTACATCCACAAAAACTGACTGTTTGGTGTGCTCTATGGGCTGGTGGAGTCATTGGGCCATACTTCTTCCGAAATAATGCTGGAGAGTCAATTACCGTTAATGGAGACCGGTATAGAGCCATGATAACCGACTATTTTGTTCCCGAATTGGATGGCATGAATGTGGATGAGTTGTGGTTCCAACAAGACGGCGCTACATGCCACACAGCGCACGTCACAATCGATTTATTGAAGGAAACATTCGATGAGCGCATAATTTTGCGGAATGGACCTGTCAATTGGCCACCAAGATCGTGTGATTTGACACCATTGGATTATTTTCTTTGGGGATATGTGAAGTCGCTCGTCTACGCCAACAAACCAGAAACGTTAGGGGACTTGGAAGCCAACATTCGTGGCGTTATTGCCAACATACGGCCCCATATGCTCGAAAAAGTGGTTGAAAATTGGACCTGTAGAATTGGCTTTATTCGAGCCAGCCGCGGCGGCCACATGCCCGAAATCATATTTAAACATTAATGGCATAAAATTGTCCTTCCAATAAAGCCAAATTGATGGACATTAAAACGATTTTCTTGTGTTTTATTTCAATTCGAAGTTCTATACCTCTAAAAAAACACCCGATACAAGGGAGAACTTACATAGAATTAACCCAATTGTATTCAAGATGAGTTACGGCCCAGAATGTAAGCTTTAAATATCCTTTAAATTTAGATATATATTTTTGATGTAAGAAGATCTTTATTTTGTATTACAAACCATTTTCGTCAACAAAATTTTTTAGAAGCCTAAAAACATCATATATATTTATTTTATCAATGGTATGATGCACAGCAATTGTATAAATGTATTAAAGCCAAGGGCGTAAGCTTTAAGTTCAGACGAGGCATGGGCATCTATTTTTGACTCAGTGACCGCTAAACACTGTGATATAACACATCTCTTTTGACAATACAATTCTTTAGCTGTCAAATGGGATTAGTTATGTGGCTACATGTTATGAGTTTTTAGTTTTCTTTCTTTAATTCTGTTCTTTTTACACTTACAAAATATGTATAAGCGTAGAAAACTACCCTACATGCAGCATTATTAGTTCTAAGATTTAAAATATATTACAAATCAGCTGTTTTAATTAACAAAACATTTTATTAAAACAATTTAATAATGAAAAATATAAATTTTGTTTAGAAAGTAACTTGTTTAAATACATTTAGATCCTTAGTTTTCTTCTATGTTATAGAATAAAATAGTATATGTAACCATCCATAATTCTGCTACCCAAATACATCTTAATTACATGCTTGGCTTGCAACGCCTGTTATGATTTTTAATAAACAATCTAGTTCACCCTAAAACCGACTAGAAACTGCGTTACCATTGAAGTTAAGTAGTAAAAATATTCCTTTGAAAAATATTCCGCAATAAGAATAAGAAAATAACTTAAATTTGTTTAAAAAATTCTTAATTAAATAATAGTTTATGCAATCCAGAATTGAAATTGACCCCAGCAACTTCTTTTCGTGTAACTTAACATGCAAGTCCTTTGCACTTTTGTTTCACAGAGATATTAAATATTCCACACAATTCCACAATTTTGTGTCATTGTTGGCTTTTTAATTTTGATTAAAAAATACGAAACACGAAATCGATGTTATTTTATTATTATAAAAAAATTAATTTCCCAATTTAATTACTAACAAGTATTAATATGTGCGTATTATTATTACTGTAGGAAAACATTAAAACATTACAATTAAATTGTGATTATCACTTAGAGTCCTAACATTAAATTAATGATAGCGTTATTTTTCGTATTAAATTTACGCACCAATGAATTTATTTCCATTAATTTGGCAAACGTCAGAAATGTCTCAATAATTTCACCCAATTCATTACAAACATAATATCCTGCACGATTTGGTTCATAGAAATCCTTTTGTCCTTTTGAAAGAAAGTGTTAAATAAATGTTTAAAAATTAGTGACGCATTAAATTTCTATTTGTATGGATAACAGATAGATTTTTCTTATTGACACTCTTCATTGTCCTTATATTTTTGTATATGATGTTTAAGCTTCGAAGGCCTAGTAAAATATTTTCGTTTGGTTGTGTTTGTTTGTGAAATGGGTGGAAAGTCTTAACCAATTAGTATGCCAACCATATAATATTAGCATGAGTAAAATCGTATAAACAAAAATCATATCAAAACATGTTAATGGAAAGGATTTTCTTGTTTATCTATTTATATTGATTTGCAAAAGCATACGTGTCTATGAATATATGTATGTATGCATGTATTCATGTATATATAAGAATAAATGGGAATGTGTGAGAATAAATGGGAATGTGTGTATTTTTGAAATGAGTTTTGGTACTTATGCAGAACATTTGCTTGACATATTAGTCCCAAAGCAATCAAAGTAATTGATGAGATGCCTCAGAACGTTGAAAGCCGACAAACATTAGTAGCAGCAGAAGCAAAAGGAATTACTACAATGGAAATATATAGATAAATATTAAGATATTTTTTTGTATTAGTACATTCATACTGTAAAGTATTTGGGTAAGACAATTTAGTATACATATATGCATGAATACGTGTAGAACTGAGTTAAATATTTATTTTATTATTAAAAAATATAACATAGAACTTTAGGAATATAATCAAAAATAATAAGCATCGAATTGCACTGCCATGCACTACAGATTCTTCGATTCTTCTATCACGTAAATATTTTAATTTTTTTATTCTACAATGATGTGTAAGCATTAAAGTAAACACAGTCATTTTTATAAGGTATTTTCAAACAGTTTCTTAATATACATAATATTAAATAATAAATAAATATTTCGTCGTGGTGAATGCAATAGGCTGTATGTCAAAAAAAATTGAATTTGGTTTTATTGTAGCGTTGTAACCAAAATTGGGGCTCCTACAACTTGCATTTATCTCGTGCCGTTCAGGCAATCAGAAGAGAGCTTTTGCGAGCTTCTTTTGGTTACTGCAAAAGGACGTATGTCAATCGCACGCTTGATTTGACAGTGGCGTGGAGTGTTCTTTCGAGATAAAACCTATAAATTGTGTCATTCTGCATTGGATACTAACATTGGATACAGTGTGAATCGTGGCGATTTATTATTATATTCTAGCCAGCGAAACTAAAACAAACAATTTTTCTCAGAAATATTCAGTTTTTGTCTTTCCTGCAAAAGTATGATTTAGTGACATACAGCATATTGCATTCACCACGACGATTCATGACCACTCGAATGCAGTAACAATATTGTGTAAACTTACTATAAATTGCAGAGCAGTTTTATATTAGGATCATCTGGAACCCGGGGCATAGAGGCTTCCAGGGGAACTCTAGGGCTGATGAAGCTCATCAGCTGGATTTTGACAACCTTACAGGTTCCATCCGATTTGGAATGTGTGGGTTTACCCCTTCTCTCTTGCACACTCAGACTTAGGCGCAAGACAGAAGAAGAAACATATAAAATGTGGGTCGTCACTAGAAATGATTGCGTGATTACCAGGCAATTATGGATTCATCTAAATAGGAAAAATACAGTTCTTTTGATTTTAGGAAATAGGAAACAAATCTCGATTCCAATGTCCGTGATAACCGGAGACAGTATAGGTAGGCATGGGGCAAAGTATAACGATCGACCGCAATGATTTTTGCCGCAGCTGCCGAGATATCGATAAACATTGTCTGTGTCACTGTCCAGAAGTTACAGGAAAGAGAATGGCTACAATTAGCGCTCTTGAGTTCAGGGAACTTTCTGACGTCGCTTGTGTTGAACTGCAACGTATTAGTAGCTTTACATAGAGCTCTGGTGGGTTTGACGATGGGGACTCCGCATAAGTAGAGCCTCCGTGTTATCAAAATGCACCAAAACGGTCTAAGTGAGTCCGGTATTCTGACGGCCACCCTCACCTAACCTAACCTAGCTACTTTAGAGTGTAGAGAGTTTTATGATCATAACTTTAATTTCCCTTAATATAAATATTGTGCTACTTTTTTTGAGGTGATAAAATATAAAATTTAGAAGATACTCTGCTAAAGATCGATTAGCATTTCCCATGAAAATTGGCGCTATTATATTAAAAATTTTAGCAAAAGTAAAAAGAAATTTTTATATAATCTTAAGCTGTTTTGTACATTATAATATGATACTGTTTTAAAATTATTTCTCCTCTATCGCTGGTGATATCTTTTAATGCATACCAGCTATTGTTGTATTTTAGATCTCAGCTAATGAGTTTCTATTCATATCCTTCCGCAGTTGTTTCAAATACTATAAATATTATATATACAGCCTGTCTGAAACTTAAGATACAAAGGGGAACATCATTGATATGACAAGTCACGATATTATACATTATCTTGCTACACCCCTCTCAAACTTATTTCGAATGCTACTCATTAAGCTGTTAATATGAAAATTTTTGATAGTGGCCAAACAAAAGAAATCTTTGTACAGTAACAGAAATTTGTAAAAATTAATGTACTAACTAACACTTTCAGACATTATGCTAAGCTTTTGGAAATTTGTTTTACAATTTTTTGGAATATATGGTCTCTATATCGTATGAAATTATAATTAATGTTTATTTTTGATAATGTTTATAACCTTTAATGGTTTTCAGGACACGCACGATTAATGATTTCAATTGATTTAAAACGTTAAAAATTAAAATTTTTTCATTAAAATATGGCCACTTCATTATCTGTTAACCAGCAGGACTTTTGTAATTGAAAGTACAACTTATTTCTGCAGCTCATTTTCGCAAAACTGAAATGTGAAGCAAGACTTTCGTGAAAATTGAAGTAACGGTAAAACGAACAGCGGAATAATGTACAAACGTAAAGAACAATCAACATTGTTTAAATAGAACCGAGAAATTTGAGACCGAAACCCATCCGCACAATCGATTTATCGCGGTCTGAAAGGGCTACGCTTTGGAAAAAATCAAAATCCAAAATCGAAAGTAATTAAATTTCTTTAGAAAGTTTTAGTTTCGTATACACTTAATGAAAAATAATGACGATTCCCTCAAGCCTGATATGGCAACCTGTCTGTATTCATTTTCAGTTTTCTTATTTAATTTACCGATCAAAATGATTTTGTTTTTAATAAAAAAAAAAACATAAAAAAGTTTAAAACTAAAGTTGTACTGTGTAAGTTTTGCCAAACAACTATTTAATTTAACATATAATTTCAATAACATTTAGTATTCGTGAATGACAACTGATTACTTTTTCCTTTTGTATGTTCGCTTAAATAATTGCAAGTCATAAATCAACTTTACTACTAACACAATGACACAGTAACCCACTAAATGTTCTTTTGCTATAAAAATAAGTTCACGGTGTTTTCGTGTGCCACAATCAGAGCAATGCACAGTGGTGCTGATTATGTATAAAGGATTATAAATGTTTAATTAAAATTTAGAATTATTTTATTTATGTAAATTAAAATATTTATGTTAATTTTCTTACATTGTTTTATTACATTCCATTAAATATTTTTACGTTTTTTTTCAATTTTAACTCAGTGCAAAAAAATTCTAAAAAAATGGCCCAACTTCAAGAGGTCATAAAAATTAAATTCGAAACCTTTTGGCAGTTCTGTTTACTTAACGGTCCACTTTCATTTCTCATTGGAGTTATTGAGGCTGGTTTTTCTTGTCGCACTGCGTACTTAATGTTTATGTTTATATTATTCTTCTGATTGACCTCACTTTTTCATTAAAAATATCCAAATTTATTTTTCTCAATTTTTTGTTACCCTTTTGGAACATAAAAATCGATAAACAATTTAAATAACAAAAAATTAACAAGTTACAAAACAACAATTTCTTTTTCCGTTTTGGTTTCAAAAAATTTTTTTTTTGAAAAATAAGGAAATGAAATAATCCTTAAAATTTGAAAACTTTAATATTGTACTAAATTATTTTATTCTATATTTACTCCGTTAATATTGTGTATTAAAGGCCTTTAATTCTGTGCTGCACTGTCAGTATCAGCTCTAAAATTAATTCTTAAATTTGACGGTTCATTAATTATCTGTAACAACTCTAACAAATAACGACGTTTATACTTAACTTCTGAATTCAAAATGTATCCATATAATCAAATTCCGGATAGAGATCGGAATAACGACAACGTCCTGATATTACTGTATTTAGTTATGACGAATAGTTTCTGTACTTTAGGCTAGACTTATGTCCTGCTAATCTAGTTTTAAGTTTAGTTTTTGTTGTACCTACATAAACTTTATCACAATTTTCATGGTACATAGTAAACATGGTATTTTGTAAAAAACATTAGATTTATCTAATCTTTTTATTATATCTTTTGTCTTACTAAATAATTTGCCTAAAATATTATAAGTCCGATGTGCCATCCAATATTTATTAGTATCAAAAATATCTGACTTTGCTAATTATTCCGAAATAAAAGGAATATATGTTAGATATTTTTAAGTTTTTGGTTCAATGATGTTATTTTCTAAATTATTACTGCCCTATCAAATCATACACTAGTCCAATAAGAAAATTATTATTAAGCAAAATATCCGTGATAATCTCTCTATTCCTTCTGTGGAATCTTACATCACTAATAGTCAGTACTCTGTCTATAAGATTCTTTGCCGTATTAATAATTATTCGCCTTGGATGTTTCGAATAATAATTAATAATCCTGCCATATGATGTCGGTTTCTGATACCAATCCATTAATGAACTATTACAATTCCTAATTACCAATGTGTCTAAATAGGGAAGTCTTTTGTCCTTTTCTCTTTCAATAGTAAATTTTATGTCAGAATGGAATAAGTTAAAAGATGTTAACATATTTTCTATCTCATAACCCGAAATAATACAATATATATCATAAACATATTTAATTATAATTTTCCGTTTAACAGGTAAACTATCTATACATCTCTTTAATAATTCTTCCATTACAATGTCAGCGTAATTTGTTGAACTATTTCGATTTATACTGAAATGAATGGTTGGTTTGCGTTCAAATCTGAGTTTACTCATTTTAAGAAATTGTTTTAATAAATTCGACATTTTTATTAAGAGAGTACTTTTTTGGAACAATTTATTATTCATCAGACTAGCAGAACGGATCAGTACTAATTTCGAGGTCACTACACCATCTCATCAGCGTTCTTTTTGTTCGATTTTACCACTTTTGACGGTAGATACTACTGATTAAGAACCTTTCATACTATAATATTTTGTACTAAGACTTGTCAAAAACTGTAATAATACGTGCAAGTGTGATAGGTGAAAGCAAAATGTTTTAAAAAGACAAAAATTACGATCAAAATTTTACAAAACGTAAGAATTTGCTATTTTTAGAAATTTTTCTAAACGATAAAATTTTTCATTTGATCAGGGTTGAACTTTTGTAAAAGCAAACTGAACAGTGGATTGTTTTTTTGACATACACATGCTCAAAATTTGGAATGTGTATCACACCTTGTCTCAAAATTAATTAAATTTTGTATTATTTAATGTTGTACTTTGATATATAACTGCTAAACATTTTAAAAGGCCGGCACGTTTGCCGGCTACATGAAACTGATCAGCCGCCGTTTATTTTCTACTCATTATTTTTATTTCACTTGAAATCTGATAGTGTGAAAACAAAATGTAATGGTACGTTATATTTTTTGACAGTCGCTACAAATCTCGTCAGTTTTCTTTCACACAAAATCTCAAAACTTGTATGATAGTGTGAAAGGCCCTTTAGGAATATCAACTACTTAACCGTATTATTTAATGAATTAAAATACGAAAGGTGCAACTTATTCATTTCTTACAACTTAAATCAATTTCGGTTCATTGGTAAATTTGCCGTAAGCATTTGATTTTCACATCTAAGAATGATATTTGTTAAAGCTGATTCTCTTGTGACTACATGGAATGAATTTGCCTTGTATTCAAGCAATTTCTTGATCCTGTAAAAAAAGTAGATGATCTCATATTTAGTAAAGTTTTTCAATCGAAATCGGTAGTTTATTTAACAATTAATTGAACTCTTGAATACACGATTAAACTTTGCCATCAAAATTTAATAAAATAAAATCCCATTATATTTTTATTTTTAAAGTTATTTTAAATCTTTTTCGTGACAATTTTTTGCTATTTTGCACCTTTTTGAAAAGATTATCGTGCCATTTTATAACTAATCTGTAGATAATATAACAATTTGTTGTTACAATTTCCGTTTACTAGAGAAAAGTTTACTCTTTTTGCCAGTCTTTAAAATAATATCATTTAATGCGCGATCTGCTCGACTGTAAATTATAGTATTGTGATAATTTAACGCTGTTGCCCTTTTTATCCGTATTCCCTGAAGTGATTGAATAAAAACAAAAACATTTCGAATGCCTATATATACTTATATCTATGTTTGACTACTGAATGATTTATAATAAATGTTTTGTATAGACGAGTAGAGAAAATTATTGTTTTGAATTATCTTTTTTGATGACAATATTGTTGTAGTGCCGGTATTTAAGTATTCACCGCAGAACTGCTGGTAAATTATTTATGTGCGATAATTGTAAAATAGATATTCATATAGAAAAGCTTGTTTATTGGCAAAGCAATTGGGGATCGTAAATATGTATAGAAAGCAAAACACTTTAATTGCTTTAGGGCAGACAGCGAACTAATTGAAGTGTAATCGGCACTTTTCTTATGTAATCTCAAATGTCTGGCTAATTTTGTGTAGTTATAAAAACAACGTGAATTGTAGTTTAAATTGGAAAATGACGTTTTTAATATTTTTCTTATATAATGATTTATTTTTGTGCATTCTAACATAAAAACTTATAAAAAACGACAAGAGTTAAACAATTTTCCAAATTACAAAACTTTTTCACAAAAACAATTTATTAAAATAAATCTCCATTTCAGTTTTTGCTATAATGCTCTTGTTTAATTTTTAAGAAAATTTATTGTTGGAAAATGAAAAGGAATGAAAAAGAACTTTACTCTTCACAGCCATGGTTTGTTACATTATTTTGCACTTACATAAGTTTGACATTCAGTGAGAATGAATAGCAATTCTTTGCTTTTTTTGTATACAATTTTCTTCAAAGGATACTTAAACTTGTAGTTTGTTTTTCGAATACTTTACCCTTTTTTTAAATCAATGACATTTTGTGGATTTTCCTTTATTTAAACAAAGTTTTGCTTGTTCTTATAAAAGTGCACAACTTTAAAATATACAAAATACTATTTTTCACAATTTAAGGTGTATTAAAAAGAAAACCAATATTTTTTTAGTTATCTGCTTAAGTAAAAGACGTAAAAGAAAGTTCTTATAAAGTTTTTGGTTTAAAGAAAAAAAAAACTTTTGAAACTCTAACAATAAAATCTTTATGTATTTGATTTTTTTAAGGCAGTAGGCAGAAATAATCTAACGCTGACGATAATGAAGTGGGTACATGCTTTTCAGGCTAAGTTCACCGTGGTCTTAACACCGTGTGAACTTCTGTGTTCACAACCTTCCTAATGTGCATCGAGAAAGGAACATGTGTGATCAGATCAGACCTTTATGCAATCTTAATACCTGACCATAGAGTCTTACTTCCACGTGGAAGTTAAGAATGATGTCAGTCGGAAAACCCCGTTTTAATAATTCACAAGCCCTGTTAAGCCACGTGGTGTCAGAGCGAAATCCAACGACAAAGAGGATGCTGACCAGCATAAAATTTTAATCCCCCTGAAGTCAATCCATCTACAGCTTTACGGGATATAGTAGTATCCGTGTTGTGTCACCAGTAGGGCCACGTAGTGCACTCCTTGAGGGCTATCCCATGAGGTAATTTCCATATGTCTATCATTTCTGCAGCTTTGAACATGATGATTAAAGTGCTGCAAAAATTGTTCCCTAGCTAACATGAACTGAAATCTCGGAAATCCAGAGGTAGAGTAGTAACCAGTCCAATTACAGGTATGTTACCCAAGGTGAGGCCAGGAAAGATAACATACTTGTCCGCAGACTACCATATCAAGCATTTTTGACAGATAGAAAACGCTTGTCGCGCTAATTTAGGTTCGACTGTAAGTTGAACCGAAAACAAGTTTTATTTTACATTAACAAACATTCTTCTTGAATGCCTACGCTAAGAGGGCAGCAACGTAAACCAAGAGACTTAAAGATCTGGGAGTGCTAAATTTGATCTACACTGTAACTCAAAGGATATGCACACCTCACCAAGATGAATTTTACTTCCTTGCAAAGCATTCACCCCAATTATGCGTTTCGATTTAAATCCAAATTATCTCCGTTTTGCAAATTTAGTATCCTGCGTTCCGTTCCCCGTATCATTTCGATTTCTTTTTCGATTGTATGAATTCTGCATTTCGATCGTAGCTCTGTTTTTACAAGTGCTTTTTTAACTAGCAGAAGGTTTATAAATTTTTCTTTTTGTAGTCGAAAAAAGTGTATAATTAAAAAAAATTTAACTATAAAATGCTATAAAACTATTTTGTAGTAAATTCATTATTTTTTGTCAAATTCGAAAGCTGTTTTTAATTTTTTGCATGTCAAAAAACACAACACTTGAGGTTTATGAAAAGCTGGTAAATTTAATGGCAACCAAGGATGATATTGCTTGTGGATATCAAAAGCATCCCAAAGAAGAAGTGCAGGCATTATAGGATGTGGTTCCAAATAATGTATAGAAAATGAAAATATCACCTCCGGTGCTGCAGGATTCTTCACACTGGAATAGTGTGGCCACAAATTAGCAAACGGCATGATCTGGCTTTTTTCGTACTTTCCGTATTTGACTGATGTGTTGATTTAATTAGACTTACCATAATATTTATTTGTTTATATAGTTATCACTAGTTTTTTCACTAAATTTAATTTTTTACAATTTAACAATTAGAATGTTTACAAAATTGCTTATTTATTCTGTTTCTATTTCATCCGCGTCATAGAAAAGCAGATGCTTTAAAGATGCTATTCTCTTCTTCTTTTTCTTTCGATTAATTTTTATTTTTTTGGAATACCATTTTTCGATTCGAACGTAACTGAATTTGGAAACGTAATCGAAACGCAGAATAGAGGTACTTGTCTTTTAGCTCTACGAGGAAGTACTAACTAACTTATCACTTTCATTTTGTGGATATCTACGTGTCCGAAAAATTTCTTTACACGAATATTTTAATGGTTACATGCTTCCATTAATGCTTGACGCCATGCTTTAGAATAGTCAGAGGAAGTCAGGGAGGCTAATGTCATTTATATGACATAAAATACCATTTGTTTAGCACAAAATAAAATGCAAGGGATTTTATCTTCAGAAAAAAGGATAATTGTTGATGTTCAAGTTGATTATAAGACAGTTGGGAATACAAAATGTCAAACATCACATAAAGGAAGTGTGCAACTGTACAGTCAATGTACCATTCTTAGTTCTAGCATTACAAAATTTGCAATCCAAAGGCATTTTCAAGGATAAAGATCTAAGATCTAAATCAAAAATATTTTTTTTGTAAATAAATAAAACTGTTCAATGAATATACGGCTACAGAAACATTTACTATTGCATTTTTGAATAAAATAGAAGCGCGGCTGCGTATAATGAAAGTTTATTTTTGTAGCAAATGAATTGATTTAAATTTATCCGGCTCATGTCAAAAGTAATTTTTTTATACAGTTCATATGAAAAAAAGTTATTTCCTTCCGGTATAAATAAAATTATATTAAAACTTAATTTTTTTAAGCTTTGCTTGGGCCATTTTCAATGGTGTTTGTTTCCTTTTAATTATTTATAATACTTTGTCACTTAGAAAGTTGAAATTTATCAAATAAACCGACGAATTCAATTTTTTGAATTTGTATGGAAATTTCGTTAGATATCGAATGCCGTAATTTGCCCACAGCAGATGTCAAAAAACCAAAAAAAAAACATGTAAAAATGTTATCTTAATTAACTACAAATACAAAAAAAAAGTTGTGCATAAGATAACACCAACGTGTAACAAATGTGTTAATATAATGTTAATATAATGTTAATTTATATTAAAACTTAATTTTTTTAAGCTTTGCTTCGGCCATTTTCAATGGTGTTTGTTTCCTTTTTGCAAAAAAACATTCGTAGCTTTTTAAACTTGCGGGTTATATAATTATTTTGAAAAAAAGGCAGAATCAACAAAAAGTGTCCTTGAATAGTTGTATATTTCATTTCCACAATCTACCGTATGTATGTTCCAAATGTAGAGCAACACCTTTGATGTTTTTTGATTATACTTCTCTTTTTGAATAAATATTACGACAGAAAGTTATTATTATTTCAAACCATTTCCTTAACAACTTCCTTTCTGGTTTTCATTGTTAATATAAATCAAGGTCTTTAGTGTATTTTGTTTTGGATTTGGGGGTTTGCCTGACAAAATGTATCAATATTAAGCGTTGTGTTGTACAAAAGTATCTTAGTATTGTTATGTGTAAAATAAAATTATTTTAAGTATATCAGTATTTTTTCAACATGATTATTTTTAACTATTAAATGATATTATGGTTATGAAAAACGTATACATGCATATTAATTTTGAAGTAAAATTAAAAATAAACTTTAAAGAAAAAAATATGCCATTGATATGCAATTTTTTTTTTCTTTTTTTAATCTTTTAATATCCTTATAATGTTATTTCGCCAATAACTTTAATGAGGGAAAACAAAAGCGTAATAATCAGTGCCTAATTTTGAAGGACAAGAAATTTTAGATAGTTTGTAATTTTATGTTATTTAAATACATAAAGAGTCAATTTGACATAAGATTAACCTACTAGGAAATTCTTATTGCTGTAATTATTAGATATTATGCGCCCCACTGCAAGATTAAACAAAATACTGGTAAATGTTTTATAAAAAAATATAGAGTACTGGAAAGAAGATCATAAGAGCAGTTCATTTTAAATGTAAAGCAAACCGCTTCGACATAAAAAAGTTATGAGTTATATAAATTCTTAAATGCTTAGAGCTGCTTTTAGACGATCCTGCTTAGTAAGTAAGAATGGTATGCCATCATACATTCTCACTCGTGTATGTCAGTTTGATTGATGAAAATGACACATTTTTGAGATCTGTGTATGTCATCATACCATCATACTCCTGCAATAGCGATTTCTATACACGCAGTTCAAATTTCATTTGAATTTTTGCTGGCAAACAGTATCGACAGTTTTAGGCTAGCGCACATGTGTTATTGAGGAATATGAAACTCTGCCAGAATTATGTAGTATATAAAGTGATATTTACCATAATAAACATTTAAGGCAGAATTAGTTTGTTTCTGTTCGAATGAAAAACTGTAGAAATATTGTTACTTTTTGTTTTTACTTTTTCGTACTGTTCTGTTGCGGACTATTCTGTAGAAAATAGAATACAACGTTAAGTGACAGCAAAGAGTGTGTATGTATTAGAATTTTATGGTGTGAAATATTACAAATTTCGTTTTAAAAGTCAGAAATTGTTATTTTAAATCAAATTTTAAAAAATGTATATATTTTTTCAAATAAAAAAAATTTAAAAGATACATTCCTAGAATTACATCGTCCACATCCATAAGTTCAGACACAGAACAAGTAAGAAATATTTTCTACAGAAAATAACGGCTAAGAACGGCAAAGAAAATTAAAAACTAATAAGGCCTTTAAAGCAAATTTTTGAAATCGTCAGTAGCTGATAGTTCCAAATCTCTCAATAACTTTTTATGGGATTCCTTTTTTCTCTTAAAAAAACCATTATTTTGTACAAACTGGTGTTTTTCTTTTCTTTGCATTATAGCCCGTCAATAAATCATAAATTAGCAGCAACTACATCAATCGCCATATTATAGACAACGTTCACTTTTCAATTTTGGTTTGATGGTCTAATATCTATGCTTTGTTAGTAAACCGTTATGAAAGCTGACACTTGATTTATTCTCACTGTGGTTTGCCATTTTATAACGAATCGATTGAGCATACTGATTATAAAGAATAGATTCACGCTAAGCCAATGGTTTCAGATTATTGCAATCTCCAAAATACTCAATATAATATAGAAAAAAATCTGAAGCTAGAAAATCTGACGGTTTGTTTTTAACTTGCGATCTAAGTCAATTAGATCATTTTAACTGGCTGATAAGCCAGAGACGTTTGAATACTTGGAACATAACATTCGGCGAGTTATTGTGAAAACTATAAGAAAATGGGGCACTACATTGCGCCATCTATGTGCCAACCGCGGCGTATACATTCAAAAACTAAATATAAAAAGTAATCTTTTGAATGAAGCAAAATTTAGGGCAATTAACACAATTTGTCTGTGATTCCTTTTATAAGATCCTATCGGGTGAAAAGAAATACCTTTTATTAAGATGTAAAATAAGCTAATACATGTAATATTTGCTTTATATTTTGTCTCGAAAAATAACAAGAACTCGCAAATATACTTACCTAAATGAATGGCTTAATTTTTTTTATGACGGGACTTAAATTTTTAAAAATAAAGTGCTCACATATGTAAATGATGATTATTTTCAACAATTGGCAATTATTTTCCTATACATATTCAGCTCCGGCAAAGTTTTATAATCATTCTTTCGCCGCATCGTATAAATTATTTAAATTAAAAAAAAACATCAATTTACTCAAACGCTACTATAGATTTACCCGGGATTTGATTCCTTCTAATATGAACATAATGTATGCATAAAAACTTAAAAACAAAAAATTTCGGAGTAAAAATATCTTAAGAAGTTTAAAAACAGCCAGACACACACACACAGACATCAATTGAATTTCTTTAAACTTTTTTCAAAGTTTAGCCTTTATTCTTACTTTTATACATATTTTTAGCATTCCTATATGTACTTATAATTTAAAATTTTCTTTTACATTAACCGCACTATAATATAAGCCAAACTTGAGTTTTTATTTTGTTGAGTAAAAGGAAAACTTTTCAATTTGTTCGTAAGAAGAATATATTTATTAATATAAATATGCATACCTAAGAGCACATTTATTAATAGAAATATGGATACCTTAAGCAGAATTTCTGCTACGAATTCTTTCGAAGTTAAAAAAGAAATCATATTAACTTAATTGGAAATATTTTAAAATGGGGAGAAAATTTAAGAAAGTTGGAAAAAGTTACACACAAAACGTACAAGCAGAAGTTAATATTCGCATGAAGAATTTAAAACAAAGAAACACTGCGGAAAGTGGGAAATGTAAAAATTGGAAAGGGAATTTGCGGGTAAATCAGTCATTAATTTTTTTCTGATCAATTAATTGCTTGCGACAAAATTTAATAAATTTTTTTAAAATTTAAAAACTTTTACTTAACAGGAGAAATACCTAAGGAAATCAAAGAGATGAGGAAAACATTGTTTTGCAGTGAAACTTGAAATAAAATATCGTGTCAAATGCTTTCTGAACAAAAAATGTTATAATTGTTATAATTATTTATAATACTTTGTCACTTAGAAAGTTGAAATTTAACAAATAAACCGACGAATTAAATTTTTTGAATTTGTATGGAAATTTCGTTAGATATCGAATGCCGTAATTTGCCCACAGCAGATGTCAAAAAACCAAAAAAAAAAAAACATGTAAAAATGTTATCTTAATTAACTACAAATACTAAAAAAAAAGTTTTGCATGAGATAACACCAACGTGTAACAAAAATTGTTAATATTTAATTTAACGATGGTAAAAATTTAATATTGATCGTGGTTATAACTCTAGTAATCATTCTTCAATCATACTTCATATAAATAAAAAAAAAGTGGCCTGAAACCATGATTCATAAAAATATATATGAAAAGTGATGATGTTGGTGCAGCGGCATATATAAAACAAGATTGTTTTGTATCACGCGTTAAATTGATTAAAGTTTATTATTCTCGGGCTGCCTTAAAATATTGTGTCACGTTCAGTTCTTTCTGGCTTGTAACGCTTCGAACTTTAGCCTAATAATAAACACTTTCGATTAGAATTTAATGTAGTTCGAATTATAATCACATGGAAAATAATAAATATTATCTATAGAAACTGCACAGCACATTTATAATAGCGCACTTACCAGCACTTTGACTAAAAAACCGGACAAAAGTAAAAAATACAAACTAAGTTAAATGTCTGCCAAATTGTAGTTTTAGTATACCTGAACTACCGTACTATCATAATGATATGCACCCTTTCTTAATTTTAATGTATAAAAGATGTTATTATAATGACTATTTGGTATTCTCATGAACAAAAAATTATACGCAAAAAAATGTGTGAGTTTATTTCATGTTATTTTTATAAGTTAGTGTTTTTGTAAATGTTTCGAGAGAGATCGGCTTATAATGTTATTTTTATAATAAACCAGACAGATTCGCCATCTCATACCATTCAAACACTTTTCCACATCTTTCCACTACTTTAAAAAGTACTTTGAGTTCCACATCTATTTTTCATTAATTTTAGTCATTTTATATCGTTACATTTTCTATTGTTACGGATTTCACATCAAATGTTATTGGCATGTCTCTGCATTAACGTACATTAAAAGTGCACAATCTCTTAAAAATTTTTGGAATGTCATCCTTTTACTGATATATTCTGCGAAAAATTTTAAAAATATCATCGCTCTGCCTTTGTGCCGTCTATTACATGTGCTGATTTTATCTCTTAGTTCTACTAGATACTTCAGAAATATGAGATAAAACTATGGAAAAAAACGATGCATGACTAAATACGACAATACTAGTACATAAGTAGACATCAAGTTATAAGCTGCAGCCGGAAGAACAGAATATTACAACATATATGGAAGAGGCTGCAAGAATCACCCGGAATCGGATTGAGCAAAGTTTAACTTTTTATTGATATTTTATGTCTTTAGTGATTTTTTTCTTGTTCGTATCAAATAATATGTTAACTGTATTCACTCGTGCATTTGTAATATTTTCCAATAAAAACAAGGTTAAAATAACTGTGTCCGATTTCTGAGGAAAAATGCTGGTGTGTGACGTTTAGTGTATTATAAATAAATCACATTATTTTATTTATGCAATATGTTGACGAAAAATTTCAGTAGACCCCTTTTGATTGAGTTATATTTCAATCAAAAAAGTAGTTATAATTGCATTTAACTGTTTTTACATGTAATTTAAGTCCTGTGTAAATATTTGGGAAAGCGCTTGCAGCAGAGGATCACAAAACTGTGTATAGTCTTTGATTCCTTCTGGAATATAAGGTCGTCAAAAGCTTATTTCATACATCAATTGCCATTATTTTCATCTAATTGCAAAATACACTAATCCCTTGAAGCTCCACGTCATGGCTGATCTACTGGGACTTTTGAAGCTTTGGGGGTTAAATTCACCAGAAAAGCTATAAGCAATCTTTTATATTAACCAAATGATTTACTTAAAAAAAAGTAAGTTATATGACAAATACAGCAAATAAATATATTAAATGTGAAGAAATAAAAACATTTCTCTATCAACTATCTTACAATACTCGTACTCAGTTTCATTTATAGAATTTCTTTTCTTACATATCTTTATTAATCTCTTCTTTGAAATAACACTTTCTTGGTTCATTGTTTCATGCCAAGAAATCTAATGCAATTTATTATTATGTCATTGATTGTTAATAGTTTCTAAAAAGCCAAAATCAACAAACCCTCAAGAGCCAATAGTAAAAAATTAGAAATAAAAAAGCCATAAACTAAACCACCAAAAAATAAAACATTTACTTGCTTGCGGTTTTTCCAAACAATGTTTGGGGAAATTGAGGAAATTTAAGAAGATTTTATGTTAAAAAAATACTCACAAACTCACACAGACCCACTAATGCGTAGAGCCAACCAAAGCTTCCTGCTGTTATTGACGATCTATTTATAGTCAATTGGCTTAAAGGTTTCCTGTGAAATTATTTAATACAAGCAATAGTATGCCAAACTAAAGACGTCGATGAGAGTAAAAGACATAGAGGTTTGCGTCAGCCACCAATGAATGGCATAGCAGGAGGTATTTTATATAAAAGCATTTTTATATAGAGATTTTTTAATATTTTCTTATATTTATCTATTTAAACCATTATGACTATTTTTCTTCTGTCATTTATGGTATTTAAGCGTATATTATATTTGTTAGTTCATACTATGGCTGAGAACATCAAAAAGAAATATTTATTGACGATTTTTTTTGGGAGGTTTAAGTATGCCAGGCATAAATCTATATTTTTTTTTATTTATAGATTTTTATATGAATTTAAGATATTAAATTTAAAGAAATTTTATAATATCTATATACTATTTGTACACAAATATATATTTTAATATTCACAATTTTATAAAAACTTAAGCCATTTTTATATGATATGAAAAAGTTCCCAATTTAGCAACCATATTGCAAAATCGCTATAAATCTCATTAATAGGGAAGTACTCTCAATTGTAGCCATAAAAAATTAACAACTTAATTTAAGGAAACTTCCTGAGCAAATAGATTCAATTCCAAAATTTTTACTTACGAGGTATAAAAAAAAGTAAAAATTAGAAAAATAAAAATATAATAACGTAAACAAGCCAAATATTTGTTCTTTGGATTATTTGTTAATGTTTCTTAGGGATATCTTAAAAAAAGATTATATGAAAACGAATCCAGAACCGTTCTCTACTATTCGAAATGAAATAATGGACATTACGCATGAAATTTTTCTAAAAGTTATGAAAAATATGTTAAAAAGAGCACATACGTACGAAGAAGAATTTGGCCACTATTTCCAAAATATAATTTTTCAAAACTACTTAAAAGAGATTCTTGATAATATACTCTATTAAAAACAATTATTAGTAATAATGATCACATAAAATAAAATGTTACAAGTAATTTTAACAATAAAGGTCATTCTGCACATTTCAGTAAAGTTTAAATTTTTTTTCAGGTAATTAGGTTCTTCTTCTAGTTTTGGTTTTTCACTTTGGACTCTGACCACTCAAGGGTGCATTTTCATTTATCGATGTTTTATTTTTTTTTAATCGCAATACAGAGTCAAACATATTATATCTTTAATTAAAATACAATATATCTTAAGTAGAGTAACTTCGGGTAATGCGGAATATGCGGCTAATGTGGAACCCGCACGTATTTCTCAAACTAATTGTTATTTAGCATCTGTAACTATCGGTGCAGAAGCACATTAGCTGCACGTGCTTGGCTCTTCAGTTGGCGGGTAAATGAAAACATGTATAGTAGACTTTATTTTGTGCGCCCATTCAAACAAGTGTTTGGTTCTAAATATTAAGAGTTTGTCCAGTTTTTCGATGAGAGAATACAAAAAATTTCAAACCCTCATTGCAAAAATAAAACAGAATATCAAAATATCAGAAAAATAATGGTACTGTTCTTGTAATTATTTGGCAAGAGATGAATTAAATAAATTAAAATTGTTATTAACAATTATTAAAGGAATTAGAATGTCGCAAGTTGATTTGTAAATTTTGTGAGATTAATCCAAATAAAACCAAACTTGAAATATTTCCTTATTTTTCTGAAATGCAATTCAAAAAATCTTTTATTTATAAGACAATAAAAGCTTTCGATAGTGGGAAATCATGTAATAGAGAACCCAGAACCCGGTTCCGGTAAAAAATGTGCTTTGCAGTGCAGTCAAACTCGAGCTAGGTTGAAGGCAGAAATTGTGGGACCGACTGCAAAATCTTATCGGGCTTTGGCAAATAAATATAATGTAAAATAAATAAAACAGTAAAAATATACACAGCAGATATCGGAGTGATCAAATGTCCAAAAAATACTGTTCCAGCTGTGTCAGAAAAACAGTCTCTTGTCATCAAACATCGAATACCTGCTTTGTCACGGAATTCTTTTGCTGCAGCTTCACCATACATTTGCATCATGGATGATGACAGCTATTTCAAACTTCCGGACTCTAGACCATCGGATAATGTAACTTATATTTCGAAAACAAAGTTTCCCAAAAAGGTTTTATTGTGGCTGGCGATAAGTGAACGTGGCATCAGCGAGCCAGTTTTCATAATATCTGGTTTAGCTGTAAATGCTCAACTCTATATTGATAAATGTCTTCCTGTACTTAAACAGTTTATTAATAAGTATCACAGGAATGACAAAACATTATTTTGGCTGGATTTGGCGTCCTCACATTATGCTAGAGCCACACAGTATACTTTGGAAAATGTAGATATAGAATTTGTACCTAAGGAGCGAAATCCCCCAAATGTTCCATAACTACGGCCAATTGAAACTTTTTGGGCGAATTTGAAAATAAATATCTATGGAAAGGGATACAAATCAAAAAACCCGAACTGCCTCATTAATAAAATTAAAAGAGAGCCAAAGGAAATGATTACAAAGGGGATCCAGGAGGTCATGCGTAAGGTGCCTCAGAATATAAGAAAAGCCCATCGGTATGGCTTTGATATTTTTTTGGAAAATAAGTTTTGTTCTGTATTTTAATATATATTAATTTTAAATCTTTATTATGCGAATAAAAGTTTTTGTTACTGTTAATATGCCAGTCTATATTTTATTCCGCATACGTTATTTAATATCTTTAATCAGTTAGTATCTTGATATAATAAGTTTTAAAAATTTTATATGATTTCTTTTAAAAACTTTGCCAGTCGGCTTATATGGAATACCTGAATATTATTTCTGTTATGAAAGGGTGAGCTGACAAAGCCTGTCTATATGGATTTATGAGAAGACATAAAAATCAGCTAAGTATACGAAAGCCAACAGGTACTTCTTTTTACAATTAAGCTGGAAAAATTAAGAAAAGACAATCAGTATGATATAGTTGCTGATCTATTTGATGTTTGCCACGGATGATTTTTATATTTTTAGTATTAAATAATAATAAAAAGGTAATTATTTTCTTATCAAAGTTTTTTAAATTACTTATTTATTTCTGGAAATATTGAATACCAAGTTTTTTGAGCTGATTCAGATTTTTCTTAATAACAAAAAATTTTAATTTTTGTAAAATAATCAGTTGGGCAACCGATAAGCAAACGCATTGGAATTCATCTGGTGAAAATTTTAATGATCATTTTTACAGGAGTCCAAAAATATAAATCAAATAGAGGTTCCAAAATATCCGAAAGCACTCTGATTGCTTTTGAGTACATAAATTATTGCGAAAATCATGAAAAAATTTCATGACAATTTAAATTCGGTCTTCACCTTAACTCATACATTTTTAATTGTTCAAAGCAAATCAGCCAACATTTGTGTGTGTTATAAGACTTTTACATAAGATACATATATAGTTTGTATAAGTCGTACCAGCCTTTGATTCTGGACGGCACTTTATTGATCGTTAGACATCCAAAAGCAAAAATATATCATTATGCGGTCAATGGCAGAAATAGAAAATATAAGAATGTTTTTTTTTGTGTTCAGCGCAAACTTATTATCTTAAAAATTGAAATACAAATCTTAAACTTTTGAGTTATAGGCAAAAGTAATTAAACACAAAAAGAACTCTTTATTCGCTTTGCATTATTAGAAACCCTTAAAAATTCAATGTATCAAAATTTTCCATAAAATCTTATAGCACTGGTAAAATATGTTCAGTTGAAACACTCTGATGACACCTAACATTTTACTATTTACGTGTTTCGAGTTTAAACAATCCGAATACAACTGCGTGTGTTTGTTTCTAGCAGTATTCGTCGCTGCAAGTAAAACTAATGTCATGTCATTTGATATGAAAACATAAATGACATAAATATGAACGAAGTGAACAACAGTAAAATAAAACAAAACTAAAATAACAACCAACTAGAACAATCCATTGAGGCATGCATATTTACACATTCATTGATATTTACACATATACATACATAAATACATGCACACACATACACTCCAGAGCTGTATGCTCACTTCAATCCTTCTATTTCATGCCATTTCACCATGCACATATTTAATGATCATTAAAATATTGAAAGCAGAGCATGGAGCTGTGAAGCTACTCGTACAACAGCTGATGATGATGATGATTTAGATGACGATGATAACGTTGTAGAATGATGACTCCAATGCAATGAAGATTATCTGCTAGATGAATATTGTGATGTTTATTGTTAGAACACCAGCTGAGGTTTTTAACAACTAACGGGCTTCAACAAAACTAAAAAAAAAATTGTTGTAACAAAACTCTTTAGTCATTCCATATTTACATACATATTTACTCTCATATAAACGAGTTGCAGTAGAATTTCATTCATTGTAAACTAAAGCAAAAAAAAAACTTACTTCTTCAAAATATCTGTAGAAAGGGACGTTATAAAACATCATAGAAAAAGATACGAGTAAACATGTTTCTGTGTGTATGTTGCAGCTCGTATAAACATTAATTTCAAATATCGGTACGTATGCAAGAGATTTTTCTAACACTAAAACATGTGACAGCAAACACAATAATAACAATACGATGTTAGATGTTTCAAAAATAGTTTAAATAGAACTGAAAGAAATCAACTCATTATTTTTTTATGAATAACAAATGTGAACTACGAACGAAATGGTCGAATAATCTAAATAAATATTGCCAATAATAGGAATACAAAAATCAGATTCCTTATTCTGGCAGCCGTTTGGTCCTTTACAGCAACTTTCTGAAATATGCTTAAAAGACTGATTTAGAAAGAAGTGTTAATTTAAAATTTTTAGTTTTCCTTCTTCAACGTATTATGATCACTTATATAAAATCACCTAAAAATTAAATATTTTTTTAAAATACGTGTGTGCATGGTAAAATTTAATTTAATCAAAATATTGATAAAAAATACAGAGTACCTAAAATTTCTGTCACCGTTCGAATCTGTAAATGTATGTTCGTTTAAGATTTTGCTACCTTTCACTTCATACATGTTTAATGGAATGAAACCCCTTTTTTGTCGAAAGTTTATGTGTGACCAAAGGCTAAAATTTTTTTGATGCTTATTTATGATTAGGAATCAGTAATGACAAGTTTTCAAAACCTCATTCATGAAAATTATAGAAATGAACCTTATTTTATGTGCATAAGCAGCAAGTGTGCTCTTATCGTTCAAAGATTTTGCTTCACACATGCATGAGCAATAATCACTTATTCCCAACTGTGAAAAAGTGTAAAAAATTTTCGAAATCTAATTTTACAAATGTTTATATATGAGTTTTCATAAATGAACATTTGAAGCTTTTAGCTAAATTATTGGGCCTTATTACAGTTGTTGAATTCGCATTCGCATTCGCCCTCGATTATATATACTAGATTAAAGAAGCACTTAACATTATTCTTTAATATGGTACACATATCGAAAGCGAAGATGGAAATCTTAGCAAAAATATTGTGTAAAAACGCACAGAGGAGTATTTGTATCAAAAAGCTGGCCAAAAAGGCATACGTGAATTCATAGAAATCTTAAATACTAAGAACACAGGTCGATACATAATAAAAATTTACAATATTTTGTAAATTTTTAAGTCTTTATGTTGCGATTTGTAGCTCTGAGAAACTGCTGAAGTCGGGAAAGTGAAAAAAATTACATGCGCTTTTAATCTTTTTTTTCGGTTTCAAGATGTTTATATAATATTTTTTTGTGGCTAAAAGAAAAAAGTTATGAGATTGTTTCAGTTTTTTCACTGAAAGCATTGTTCAAAAGCTATTTTTGGTATTTAAAAAAAAATGTCTTGAATATTAATGTTGAAACAATTCGTTTAAAAATTAAAAAAAATAAATTTATATACTTATTTTTGCAAAAAAAAAAAAACAAAGAAAAAGGTTCTTAAAAGTGAAGGTAGCAATAAAATTTTGAATCTCTTATTTGAGATCCAAAAAAAGTTTGTGCATGTTTGCGCCATTATTTTAACAACTTTTTTTTTTAATTTTATAATTTAATTTTTTAATGCTCATCAGGCATTTCTTCAAATACTTTTTGACATCATAATCTTTTGCGTCTTTTGAATTATTCATGTTAAATATTATTCACGTCATTTCACAATGTGTTTACCTGCCTATAAAAATAAATTCGCAAAACGCTTATCATCAGTAAAACTAAATTAAGTATTTTGTAAAAGCATTAATCACAAAAATTAGATTAAAAAAAGAAAATATAGGAATATAAAAGATACATGGGTCACCCAAGTACCAGACTATTCAGTAATTATACGTATAAAAATACATATATGGGTTATTGCATACAATTTTTATCAGAACAGTTTTGTACCTTCAACAGATAAAATGGAAAAACGTTATACAAGATTACAGTTATTCCAAATAGTAAATGAATGTCATGATAGAAATTTCAAGGAGATGGGGACATACATATAACAATTATTTCGACGTTTTAACTACTTTAACTTTTTCGTGTTGGCTCTTAGAATTAAGTGAAGCTTCAAACTAATTATTGGTGGAATTTGATGGGAGAGACGGATATCACCCATACATTATTATTAATATCGCAGAGCAATAGGGTAGCGAAGCACACCAGGAGTGGTTGGGTAATAAATAAATATGAGAAAAATTAAAAAAATTTATCAAAAATATTTTTTGGTGTTGATGTGTTAGTTGGTGGTGGGTGGTGTAGACGTGGGATGTTCTAAAAACAGAAAAAATCTGCCACTAGATTTTTTATATAAAATTTTTTTGAAAATTTGCAATGTAATGACTTTAGAAATAGTGAGTTTATTAGAAATTATTGTATCATTATCACACAAAATGTTTGTGTAAAGAAAACTTTGAATAGCAATTTTTTAATCAAAAGTAAAAGAAATGTTACACGTTTTAGAAAAGAAAACAGCATTAATCTATCAATTCAAAAAAGACGATTAATAATTTTAGCAGCTTATTGGCTCAAATACTCCTCTGTGCAACGTCCCGAAAATAGAAAAATTCGAAAAAAAACCTAATAAATACATTAGGTGTAAAAATACACACATTTATGTGAATTTTATTCAAATAAAATATATATTATTCTAAAGCCTAAGCTTCTTCTTTCTAAATCTGCTAAAAAATTTTAAAATCGGTTGGTAACAGTGTGATAATTGCATTCGAGTATGAAAACCCGGTTTTTACCCGTAACTCGAAATTTGGGGGGTGTTTTGAAAAATCCAAAAACAGACTGTTGTTGTACTCTGCAGTACCAATAATCTCAGATATTTTTATTTGATTTTTTAATGTCTCACTGTGTCATTAAGATCATGACGTATGATCAATATTCCGCCAGATTTGTTTTAAAAAATACTCATACGCAGAGCTATTAACTAAAACTATTGCATACTTTTTAGCATATTTGTTAAGTAAGTGCAATACTAATTAATTTAAACAGAGACTCTCATCCACTGTTGGTCGACGGCCCCTCTTAGATTTTGTCCTCACAAATCCTGCAACACAAACACTTAATTCACCTGTGCGCTTAATATGAATTTAACAATTATTTAAACAATGTTTGACGGTCATTTAGGAAGACTTTATGGAACATGGATATGAAGTCCCAGAGGCCTTCGGACTGCTTTCGCAAACTGTTTTATATGGAACTAGAAGAATTTCATATTTGAGCCACCTTGGCTTAACCGGAAAAAGTTTGTGAGCATTTAAAAATAATATCAAAATGAGTAGTGTAATTTTGAATCGACTAAAATAAAGACCTCTCCCTAACTGCTTTGTATTCCATTTCAGTTTTTCCTCTTATACATTTTCCGTTGCTACTTGCCTTGTGTCTGTTTGCTGTTGATGTATTTTTCTAATATTTGCCTGTCTCTCGAAATGTCATTTTGGTAAAACAAAAATGTGAACAAAATTCTAAAAAAAACACACAGAAGTATAAAGTTTTTTTGATATTCTTTGCGTGTTTTTTAATTCATTTCTTTTTTGTTTCTAAATAAAAATGGTTAAATGTACAATCACCTTTTTACGACATTCATTCATTCATGCATTCATTCATATCACATGGCTACATGTCGTTGCTATTTTGTTTTTTTTCATAGTTGTGTGACATTTTTGTCACCTGTTAATTGTTTGAATTCGCTTTTTGCTAGTAATTTTTTTCCTATTTGTTTCACAACATAAGCTACATAACTGTCGCACACTGTTACCGAAATCTGTAGTAATTTCAAAATGGGAAAAGGAACAGAAAAGCAAATACAATTGTACATAAATAAATTTAGAAAATACTAAAAGCTTTTTTCGCACGATAATTGGCAAATTTTTTGGACTACATTTACAATAGACAAGCTTACCTGATGAAAATCTGATTAAACAAGAGAAGGAACAATTTAATAAAAAAATTTTCTAGTTTCTTTTGCTCCTTCTTCCCTTCAAAACTTAGATTTGCGGCCTTATTAAAGTACACTATCAATACAAATAAGTTTTACTTACTAAAATCAGTTGATCATATACATCGTAATAGATGTTATTTTCACAATAAGTGAAAACATTGCCCATGGATGTTATATCTTTAAACACCATTGCAAGACCCCTACACCAATTTAGGTTAATTTAGGTCCTTTTATTTCCACATAGAATACGGAACATGGAGAATGTTTTCCTCTAACTAAAACAAGCATCATTTAAAATGAGTTGTTTTAATTTAAATTTATTGATTTGGGCATAATTTCGCATCCACAAACTTTAATTTAAAACAAATGAAAGTTCTATGCATAAATAATAATATATGTGTGAAGTAGCCACATAATTGTATATGTTGTTTTCAAAATACACATTCTATGAATTTTTTTTTTGCAACACAGATATTTTCAACACATTTAAAATGAAAAAGAGTGAGAGTGAAATACGTTGTAATTACTACGCACTAAAAATGACAGGGGAATATAATTATATTGAACGCGTGTAATTGTGTGTGATTGTGTGTATGGGTGAATAAATATTTTATGTATGTATTTTGAGCTTTAACGAATTGAATTTTGCAAAACATCAACAGACACAACATGATTATTATATTAAAAATAAATTATAATTTTCGATGTAAGCTACAATGCATCAATGAAAAAAAACATTTTAGTTATAAACTTAAGCTTTAATAGTTACACTGTAAAAGCGTTGATTAGATTATTTTTAGATATGGTTTTCGCACATTTGCCAGCTTACTTGGGATATTTAATAATGATATGTGTAGAATCTTATAATTCATTTAGTTCCTTGCTCGGTTTAGTGATAAATCATCCTGAAACAAGATATAATTGTATAGATTTGCAGTACCGAGCCTTGGTATTTTGTAATGTAAATCTTTAAAATATGTGTTGTGGTATAGAATATAGAAATAAGAATAAATAAATAAATAAAGTGCAAATATGCTCTTATAAAAATTTGTAAATAAATACACAGAACAATACTACACAGCTTATTAGCCTGAATAAATTGCCAACTTATTTGCTGTTTTCATTTTCAATTGTTACTCTTTTACAATTAAAATAAATTAAAACTGAAAATTCTGACAGTATTTTTAAGTAGAACAACAATATAAAGATACAATACAATTGTCGCAAACATGAGCAGAGCAAAAATTATAGAGAAACCGAGCCATACTGCTCATTCCTTAACAAAATCCGACAGTTTTGATGTGTTACAGTAATAAAATGTGAAGCGTTGCAGTTTACTAGACAGATTTTAAATAAAACAAAACCAGGACGAAAAAAGAAAAGAAAATTAACATTTATGAAGCTGCCGTTTATATAATTAATAAATATTTATAATGAAGCTTTTAATTGGAAATGAAGTCGTTAGTTAGTTAGAAGCAGTTTTTAACTTGTATTTACATTTTTGCGCATTCGATTATGTGTTCCCTTAAGTAGCTTTGAATGAGATTTGTAGCGCTTCACATTATTTTCTTAGCGAAACCGCTAAGAAACTACCCCAATAAGCTCATATGTTTGCACATTTAAATTTTAATTTAAATTGAGACGCAAGTACATGTGGCTGCCGCAAATTCAACTTTTATACAATTTCCTATTGTACAATTATTCTACATTTTCGTATTAAGAGATCTCTAGTTCAATTTCTAAATTCATGCAACAAAAATAAATTTATTATTCCAAACAATACAAATTTATTTGTCTCTAGAGATGAGTAGCATCAATCTGTATCGTGTGCGACCACAAATAATTGTAAAAAGAAAATGTTTTTGCTTCCGGCAAAAGTTAACTTCATTTCATCAGTTGATGAACTTAAAATTTCACACTCTCTATAAGGCATTTTAATCAAACGTCTACTCTTCGATAATAAGGCAGAACTTAAAATAAGAGTCTAATAATGAGAAAAGGCTGGTGCAAAAATTTACTAAAAAATTTTTTGGAAATAGCAACGTTTTAATTTTTATTTATCTTTATATGTTGTCCTACATTCAATAACCCGTATCCTGATTATTCCGGTGCCTAAAGTCAATTAAATTAAAATGATATTGTTCCTAAGATTATATAATTTGTTCACCTAAATAATATATAAAACACTGCTTAAAAAATTTAACTAATTTTCTTTAAGAATTTTTTTTTTTAAATTTATTAATCGAGATATCTTTCTTCAAAGATTTTCACAAGCTTTTGTTTGTTGTGGGGTTTTAGCTTGTCTATATACATTAATTTCATTGGTGCTAAAGCCATTAATGGCAAACAGAAGTTTTTAAATTTCTTCAAGAACTTCAAAAAACTTTCTACTCGTCCGGTAACTTAATGCTGAACAGAGATATTTATCAGTTGAAGGCAGAAATCAAAGTGATGTATCATGAATCAAAAAAACAAGATTGCGCACTCAGCCGTACAAAATAATTTTCTACTGCGTATCTACGTCATCAGCGAATACAAATGAGTATTTTTTGTAAAAAGTGTAAGAGATTTTTGGCGAAAAACTGGAAATAACTAAATAACTTCCAAGCGGGTGCATCGATTTGAACAAAATTTTAAATGGACAGAAAAAACTGCAGTGAACCAAACCTTTTGAGTTTGAGTTTGAAACTATTTGAGGAAGAGCTTCCTCGTGCTATCAAAATTTTACATTTCGGCTTTATTTCTATACACAAATGTACTTTTCTTTACAACATATATTCCATGTCTACGGCACAACACAACACAATCACTCACAACGGACCTTCGCAATGCAATGATTTCTTGATTCATGTGTCTGTCTACTTTGTCTGTTGTAAGCAAAAGTAGTAACAAAGCATAGGAAATGTGGCAACAAACCCATTTAATTTTTGCCAATAGTGCGTTGAGATTGCCCCGAAATCTAGTTGATTTGATTTGAAATCTTTCTCAAAATCTATTTCATTTACATTGCACTTTTTTGCCATAAGGAAGATTTTATTTGAATAACAAAACCAGCTGACCAATATTTCAAAGGAAAAAGTCATACACACATATTTGAAAATTGCTACAAAACAATATCGAAAATATAGGACATTTATTAGTATATTGTTCATTATTTTCATGTAACACAAATGTAACACACTACATTTTAAGGAAACAGGCATTTAGTTTAGTTTTTTTTTTTAGTTTTTTCCATTTTGTTAATTAATAGGTGCGTTCGAGTACTTTTACCGTAAAATACAGCAAATGAGTAAACTGAAATATTTACTCTCGAAGAGAGCTGTCGCTCAAAAAAGTACGCGAACGGAGTAATTGTAAAAATTAGTTAGATTAAGGAAACAACGGATTGCAAATAAATGTTGTATTGAAATATTTTCACACTCTTGACTACACGTCTCTTTTTTCTTGTTGGTACTCGATACAATGTTTATTATATCACGATCATTTTAATAAAATATAAACAAAATATTTCTTTTATATAATTTTTACACAAATTGTATAATTTTTGTTTGTTTAACTTTTGAATCATGTTTTTTTTTGTATTACTAAATTTTACTAGCAAAAATATCTGAAGAAAAATTTGTAAATACTCAGCTATAAACTGTCACTTTAAGCACTCAATTTATCTTCTCATTTATTGTATTTTATGTATCCGAATGCCATTTAGTAAAATGCAGTAAATTTCATTAAAAATTAGTAAAAACTGTTGGTTACTCGAACGTACTTAATATTTTTTGGTTTGTATTCTTTTTATTTAAAATGTCAGTTATTATTCTTGCACAGTATACTCTTTTTTAGCTCAATTTTAGAAAAAACATAATACTACTAGATTTCCAGTAGATTTTGTTTTATATGTGAAATCTAGTCAAATTCAAGAAGATTTTGCTCGAATTCTCGTTAGTACTACATTTCGGTGCAGTATAAATGGCTTATAAGTTCAAATGTTATTAATGAAAGTATGTAGAACTTTATTGTCATATTCTAATGAATTTAGTTAAATTTAAAATAAAGTTTAAAAATAAAAATTAGTATAAATAATAAGTTAAAAAAAAGTGCTCTGATTCCAAATTGCCTTAATTGAGAATAAAAATGTCTATAGCACTTAAATTATTTTTCATTTCCTTTTTGGCCGGAATGGACTGATAAATTTTTTGATCAATTAAGAGCGTTTGCCGAATCCTCATGAAAAAGCCAAAATATAACGCTTTGTTTTAAAATATAATTTTTCCACCTTTATATTATTCTTTATTTATGTTATTCTTCTAATTGAGCATAAAGGAGTTAGTTATCCAAAGGGTAACAAAATATTGAGTGAAATAAATTAGGATATTTTTAATAAAAAAGACCTCAAGCTCAATTAGAAGAATCATATAAATAAATCATATAATAAACGCTTTGTTTATTTAACAAATTCTATAAACTGTCGTAAAAATTTAAATAATGCATTATTTGAACATTTTTGAAAAGAATGTCCATGAAAATTTCGCAAATCTCAGAATAATGCTGAAAAAAAAGATAAGTTAGTTGAAACCAAAAAGAATTCAAGTTAATAAATTTGAGTATTATTTATCTCTCTCTCGAAAATCTCAGAATACTTCTGAAAAAAATGATAAGTTAGTTGAATCCAAAAATAATTCAAGTTAATAAAATTGTATTTTGATGAATTTGAATATCTTTGAGTATCAGTTATCTCTCTCTTCTGCTAATTTATAAATAACATCAAAGTCAGTTGTCAAATGTTCGACCAGCGGTTGAATATGGGTAAATATTTTTATGTGTAGCACAAGTATGTGTGAGTGCAACAATTTATTTATGCCTGTTTATTATTTAAAAGCCAGTTTATTAAAAAATTAAACATCCCAGGTGTTGCCAAAACTTCATCACGCTAATACAGTTTTATTTTCTAAATTTAGTTTTCTGTGTTTGTTCCATTTAAAAACAAATATGCATCAATAGCATCGCCTCTTATAATTCTTAATTTCTTTGTTATTTTTTCAGGCTTTTAGCTTATGAAACAACAGCAATTTTTTTTAGATTTTTCTTAAAGTTTTTGTTACATTGATTTTGATCTAATGTATATAATCATCATCGAGATACGGTATTCAAGTACTTGCAAAACAGAGAAATCCTATTTGGTAAGATCCGATTGTTCGAATTTTGCCATTACTTTTTATATTTATATTTTTATAACCACTTGATTAAACCATAATACTTTCCATGAACCCCAAAATATATTAAACAAACTAGAATACAGCATAAATTGTATGCATTATTTATGTTTTAAATTCAGTTTGAATTTGCCATGTATCAACCATTTTATTTAGATATTTTAACAAATAAATTACAAATAAAATTCACACATAACATTTTCTACTAACATCAAACTTAAAGAATTTATTCGATACTTTGTTTACTTGTTGTTACAATTGTAAAATTCAAGATATTTGTAAATGATGACACTGAAACACTGTTAATCAATATAAATGTAGGTAATAAATAGATTTACATTATTACTTACAACAAAATGAACCTTTAAGATGAAAGCCAGTAGAAGAAGGTCATTAATTTGAATATAGAATTTCACATATAAAATTATAATCCTTTGCTGTCAATTCATTTGGAAATTGTATACACTCGTATTATATGTTACCATCTTTATGTGACAAAGAGTTAATTTAGGACTTACAGGACAAATATGTTTATATATTATTTATGAGATTGTTCCTACACTGAACTAAAATTTGTCGGTTATATTAACTAAAAAGTTTAGAAATTTAAAGTAGCCAAAAGAAGCTGTTTTGGCTTAGTCCTTTATTCAGAAGCACTTTCACAATATTATTTCAAATACTTACTATAATACGTCCAAATTCATTAAAATTAAATATACAGCGATATATAAATTTATTATTTTGGAATAGAATTATAAATTATTTAACAGTTCAATCAAATGAAAATATTTATGTTTTTGTTATTTAAGGCACCCATAGACGATATGATTTTTTTAGTAAGACTTGTCGAATTTCACACTGTAAATACGTACATGTCTTGTGTTAACCTTAAAACGTTGCTTCTGCAATGCTGATGTGCAAAGTCATGTGACAAAATTTCAATTAAAGCGTGCTCTATTTTGATCTGACAAACCTTCTGATATGAATTGTTATTTATTGCGATAAAAAGTATTACTAATATTAAAAGTATCTTGTATAATGCAATTTTGTTACTTTTAAATATATTTCATAAAATAAAATATTTTTAACAAAAAAGTCTAATAAAATTTGCGCTCCGATCAGCTTTTGCAAATAAACATATCCAATGTCATATGTAAATGTTTAAATTAGTCTTGTATTAGGCTCGTTGTAGTACTTTCTCACAATGAACTTTCCAAATGAATTTCAAACTCTTATTATTTTATTTTATTGCAAACTTCATTTAAGAGTTAAGTAGGTAATAGTTTTATTCAACTTAAGTTATAAAACTTCGATAACAACTTTGATAAATTCAAAATATGTTCTGCTATGTAGAATTGTTAACATAAATGTTTTAATTTTATTTATTTCAATGTTTGCTAGGCAAATCACTTTTATATGGAATTCTCCATAATCTCTTGTTTGTAAGTCAATAATTTATTAAAATTCATAATTAGAATTTGTTAATATTTTTTTGCTATAGCTTTCTACTATGTAGATGTTTTACTAGACTTATTTAATTAATGGCTTTATTGTTAATGATTGAAGCTTTTTTTCTTTCTCGAGGTACAAACTCAATAATAAAAATATACAAATATAAAACTTGTTTTACAAAATCTCCTCTATGCGGATTTTTTCAAAAAACTTACTTTAATTCTATCAATTGCTTATTAAAATAACATTTTTTAATTTTTTAAATTCTTTTTTGCTGCTTTCACATAAAGTAAAAGTAATCTGATCAACTTATTTTTTATTACATCTCGATTAACAACAAGAGAAATCTTCACAAAAAGAAGAAAAAGTAGGCATAAAAGAAATAGAGTGTTAAGCAAAATTTTATTTAAATAATATTCAATATTTTTCTTAAAAACTTAAATAATATTCATTATGTTTCTTGTACAAACAAGTCTGTTAACTTACATGAACATTTGTGAGCTAATGTGATAAATCTTCTGTAAAATAACAATTTTGTTAGACATACACAATTACATATGAGTCACAAAGGTGACAAGTCGGATGTAAAAAACTTGTCGTCCACGGGTATCTTTAATAATGATATAAATATGTACATATGTAAAAATATGTATTTATATAAATAATTTTATAATAAATTTTGCCTTATTTTGAAATCTTATAATTTTGCTATTTTTATTCAATAATTACTTTCACAGCTTAATTTTATATAAAAATTTTGTAAAGTAAAAAAGAGTTCACAAGATATACGAACTGTTGTGCCGATTTTTTTTTTATTTTATTTTATAAACTTTGTATTGATTGTATGTGCTAAATTTTTGAAAATAAAAACCAATTTAACAGTTTGTTTATCTTATGGACTCAATTACTGTGGACAAAATTCTTGCATAAAATGTGTAAAACAGTGAAAGTAAAGATTTCTGCTGTGGCATAGAAAATGAACAGCGGATGGTAGTTACAGTAACTAATATATCTTTAATATGACTAAAAAGTTTATTTATATTTCTTAATTTACTAGTTCATTTGAATAATATTTTGTCAATGAAAATAAAAATTTATTAAAAATATTTATTTATATTTTGTAGGTAGCATGATTAAAAATTCAGAAAAAATTTCTTCAATATTAATAATTATTATAATATTTTTAAAAACTTTTGTTTTCTGAGGGTTTGTTTAGCTAGTCTATATACATGAATTTCATTCAACAAACAAAAAATTTTGAAAACCTATGAAAGAAGATATCGAGGCAATCTCGATTAAAAAATCTAAAAAAATACTTAATACTTAATACTTAATTATTATAATATATTTCTTACTCAAATTACCAAAGACTTTGCTACATATACAACGACGAGATCAAAAAGAGAAGTTGAAAAAATTTCTTCTTTATTATTATTTACTAAAACTTTTGTTTTTAACGAAAAATATCCGTAAACTTAATTAAGGATTTTGTAGGCTATACACATAAAGGTAAATTTTTGGTTCAGTGTACCTTTGTAAATGTGTAATACGGTGATGAAGAAGTGAATTTAAATGTGCCAGAGAAACTGGTGATGACCATAAACTTGCCAAATACGCAACAAAAATTAAAATCCCACAATCAACTACATAAGCGTTGGCATCGTAAAACCATTCAACTTTCTAATGCAGCGTAGTACCGTCTTTCTTAATCATTTTGAATGTGACTGAAGATCTTGCATTACTGCCAATAAAATGCTCTATAAGGCGTTCCATTAAGACCTTTCAATCACACTTGTCATGACAATAAAAAAGAAACGCTATACGCTTCAACAACGCACTAAAGTTTTTAAAATTCAGTGTAAAAATTGTGGAAATTTCACGGTATGAAGTCTCAAAACTTCACCTCCTTCGTACCTTCTCGATCAGCAATTGTAGATATATTTGAGATGTTGGGACCAGATAGTGATCCATCCTTAACGTATAAATTTTTGGTGCTGATTTTTTGTCTTGGGGATCATTGGACCTTATTTTTTTTTAAATATTGCTTAGACGTTTATTTTCAACAAGGTTTTCTGACCGTGTGCTTACTCGAAGACACCATCAAAATTGATATCCAAAATCTTGGGATTAAACATCTTTATAATTTTTGATTGGTGCTACGCAAAAGTTGTATTCTATATCAATGTACCACCGTTAATTCAAAACCTCAAAGATGGAAATGGTGAAGTTATCGATGACAAGCAGCAACAAGTCTAAAAATTGGTGGTGGACAATTTCCTGTAAATTATATGGTCCTGTTAGCGTAGCAGTGGTGGCCAGTTGGCTTAATTTATTTTCCATTAAGGGCATACTTTCCTCTTTGGAAATTAATAAAAATCCAACAATTTCGCAAAAAATTAAAAAAAATCTTCACTATTCTAATGCATTGCTTATTTCTACTACTTAATTGCTAACGACTGTTACTTCTATTGCTAACTTTTTTTGTCCTATTATAGGAAAAGGTAGCAAAATTTAGTATAAGGTGGCCTTCATGCAAACGAAATGAAATTGCTTTATATACGAGGGCGGATCAATAAGTCCGAGTGAAACAGTTTTTTTTTTTGCAAAACAAAAATTTAGCACAAAAATTTAATTTTCAACATAATCTTCTTTTAACTCAATACACTGAGTCCAATGTTTCTCGAGTTTTCGTATCCCTTCCAAAGAAATAGGATTTTACGAGATCCTTTAAATAGGCATTTCTTTGGTCAATAATTTTATCGTTGGAGCTAAATCTCTTTCCACCGAGCCATTGCTTTAGATTTGGAAATAGGAAGTAGTCACTAGGGCCTGAATCCGGAGAATATGGCGGATGAGGTACCAATTCGGATTGCAGTTAAACAACTCCAAACAGTCCTTTGAAGTTGTCACAGGTGTACGTTTATGGACAATTGAGAGCAAACGCCGCACCCACCTTTCAGACAAATTTCTTAAACCCAACCGATTACTTAAAATCGAAACCACACTGCCATATGGAATGTCTTTGGCATTACCAATCTCACACACTTTTACTCTTCAATTGGTCGTAAATTTTTTTTCACATTTACGGGTGTACTGACCTCAATTGGCCGTCCAAAATGTTCAGCGTTATTTGTACTTGTGCGACCACAACGAAAGTCAGTAAACCACTTTTTTACCATTGAAATCGATGCTGCAGAGTCCCCATAGTATTTATCGAGCTTTTCCTTTGTTTGATTGATGGTTTTTTTTTGCAAAAAATAATGTTTAATGAGCACTCGAAATTCACTTATTTCCATTTTTAGAAAAATACACGAAGTTGTATGTTTTGAACAGCTGTTGAACGCAAAGTAAATGACGACACTTGCTCAAAATTCGACAGTAGTCTATTAACAGGTGGTACTTGAAGAGAACAGTGTTGCATTTCCTATAACTATGACGGAAGTTCGAAAAGTCGCGGACTTATTGATGCGCCCTCGTATGTATTAATTATTATTTTAACCATCAATTACTGAGAGCACGAATCATTAAGGTTTAACTTAAACTGACACGTGCGCTTCGCTATCAAAACCATTAACTTGATTTCAACTCATGCCAATAACTGTATAATTAATTTCTGAATTTCAAAACATGTATTAAAATAAAAAAATAGTATCAATTAAGATTTCTTTATCCTCCAGTTTTTATATGAAGCAATGACCTTGTGTGTAAAGTGTCAATTTCATTTCAATTCAAAAAGGGGAGAAATACCATTCATACATCTGTTTGCCAAATTTCTATACCAAAATGGTGACTGTTGCGATGTTTACGATTTGTGTGACTACTTGTGCGTGCCTGAGCATTGAATCAAATTAATTTGACACCTGTGCAGTCTTATGACTAATGAATTCTTACACATGAGTTTTATGTATTAAATTAATATAAGAACATTATATTGAGAAACCACAGGCAGTCTGTCTTACTTTTGAGTTTATATAATTTAAGAAAATTATAATATATACCTGAAGTAGAATAATTTATGTACGATTTGTTTGTACCCTGGATGAAAACTTTCAAGTTATATATTTAGATAAAATAAATATATGATAAATATATAACAAATATTTAACAAGATAATTTTTTAAGCTTCTAAATGTGTTACACTTAACTTCGCTTGTTGCTTCTCAAGGCACTTTTTTGTAATATATTTTTAATTCAACAAATCTATTTGAAATAATGTACTTTCAGTTTTTAATTTTTTATTTATTTTGCGTTTGATGAACCTCCTTGACATTTAATATTTTTTAAATTATATATGTTCAATTCACGAGCTCAGTCGTATGGCTTATCGTTTAAAAAATTACGATGTTTGTTCATGTGCTTGTGAACTTGTCAATTCAAAGTAGTCGATTCATTGTGAGTAAATAATTTATGTCGAACAACAAATTTCTCTTTATCAAATAAAAAAACATGAAAAATGAAACTGAAAAGAAATAAATTAATTAATGCCTTATGCCACCAATATAATTACGATACGTTAATGATGGAATCAAGTAAATGCATCTTTATATCCACAATAGTCGACACTCAATTTAGTTGATGCCTTAAAATTAGAATTCTAATTTTACGCGAAATAGTTAATAACTTTTTCGCAACAAACAATTTTGATTAAAATGGTATACAAATTAAATTCAAATGAATCAAGTTTATATTTATCATTAAGAAGAATATATTTTTGGGTTTACTTATCACATATTTAAAAGATTTTTACAAATTAATCTAACAAATAGAATTTTTCATACGTGGCGTCAATACAACCATTTAAAAAACATATAAAATTCAAACGTATAATTATAACACACTTTTGTATAAAAATTACTATCAACAAAAATACAACATTGTATAATTAGACGATTACACAATATATACGAAGTTAATACGAGCTTGTGAATTGAACAATTGTATTTAAAATGACATGCATACATACATTCATTTATATATCGTGATTGGCTCAATGTCGAAGACAAGATGTCAAAATGTTTTATACCGTGTTTGGTTTTTAATCTTTGGACGGTCGTAAAGCAAACCACAATTTTTTTTTCAAATTTTTGTTACAATAAAATAAATTCAAAGTTTCTTTTCCTTTTTTTGATTTTGCTCAATATTATGATTCCCAGCAATACAATATTAGATTCATAAAAGCAGCAAAAAATTTTCACACTTTACAAATTGTTTGGAGCGTTTCCGTGGATGAGCAAATGCAGAGAATTTATTTTTAAACTTAATATAATTTAATCTCTTACTCATTTAAAAAAAATATAAATTCACATGATTGGAGTTTTTGTTTTTTAACAGTTGCATATAAGGAACATCGAAGTCTAGCAATGATTCAGTTGGATAATATAATAAGAGATAAGATTTTAACACAATTTTTTACTTTAATCGAAGATCAGTTTTATGTAAAAAAAAGAGATTTTAAGGGAAAAATCCCAAGCAAAAATGTTGCTTTCTAAGAGCCTTTTTCAAAGTAACAACAAGTCTTGCTTACAAATCCGCTTCAGGTGCAGCAGTAGTTTTTTGCTGGATTGTGTTGAATAATAAACAACTCTAAAAAGAATTATTTGTTTAAATATTATTTATCGATTAGATTTAAGGCTTTAAGAATTAATAACTCCCAAAAATGGAGTGCAAAAGTGTTATAATTACTTTTTTTTGCAAAGAAAATGGTATCTTCTTTATTATTTTACATAAAACTGCAAGCAAATTACGGCATTCGTTATCGAATGAAATTTTCTTACAAATTAAAAAAAAATTGTATAAAATTTCGTTCGATATCGAATGCTCTAATTTGCCCCCCGATTGTTTTATTGTTGTGTTGTTATAACAAAGCAATATATTTAAAAAAAAATTGTTTTGTTTTCATAATGATTTGTTTAACCTGTTACAATTTTGCTCTTCACTGTATATGTCTGTGTATGCATATACATATTTATATGATTGGAGCAATTTCTTGATTCGTAAGATGAAAGCACGTTTCGTTGTAAAATGAAATGTTTTATGTGTGAATGATATTGCTCAGCACATGAATGTTTATTTTTTTCAGACGTCACAATTGTGTGAGTGAAAATTCTTGTCATAAAAATCATCACGTATAAGATAAACAAGAAACATGTGCACCTGTTTATTTATTATCCTCTTCGGCATGAAATACAATCACAAGCATCAAATTCATCAAGAAGATTAAACTAAAGACAATACGACTGGTGGCTCTTAAATGACAGTGAACAATATAACTTTGTATTTTAAAAACCACAGAAAAATAAGAAATAAATTTATTACATCGAAATAGCGAATTGTTACGTTTCCAATATTTCCTCTGTTTTCCCAGATGGGCCTTAAAATATTTTTACGGATAACCATTTTTTAGCATGTGATTATGTGCACGGGCGCCTCGGGACATCTCAAAGTTGTTGAAAGATCCAATTTTCAGTGTTATTCATATGAATCTCATTATTGCCCAAAACTATTATCCAACTCAACAACACACTTTAACTAGACTTTCTAAGCACAAATTACTTAAAAAAAGTTCTGAAATATTAAGTGAAGCAGCATCCAAATTAAAGTACTTGTTTTCTTTTTTAATTATTTTTCGTTAAAGCTTCTGTAAGTCTGAAGTAACGGAAAACAAATATATTTACTTGCTGTTCAGTAAAATGTATTTTGAAATAAAACAGACAGAAGTGAATCCGTATGGTCGCGCTCATAAGACGTAACTGTTGCGCAACCGCTGAGTGTTTGTCTTCGAAACGCTGAGTTGAGAAGTTTCGCTCCACACAGCAGTTGAGTATTCGCTGCCATTTTTTCATCATAATTTTTTTTTGCTACATTATTTAGTCAATTTAGCATTCAGAGCTGATCAAGAGAGTTGAAAACATTTATACTCTTCTGCAACGCCGCTTTATTGGGTGGCAGCTGCAAATTAATTTGTTAAATTTTGCATTACAAATACGAAAAAGTAACGAAAATATAGAAATAATATTAAAATACTAATTTAATTAAATATACGTACGTTTATTATGGTGTCTACTTGTACTAATAATATATTTATTTCAATAAAAGGTTTAAAGATTTTTTAAACACAGTGGCGGTTGAATTTGTAAAACAATTGTAAATCCGTTTTCCCGTTGTTGTCCATTATATTACAATAATTACAACCTTCAACATCGGTCAAGAAAAACTCCATGTGTTGTCCATACTTTTTAGTATTAGCCAAACTAATTGATTTAGCTAATTTTAATTATTTCTTTTGCATCACATATATTTTTTTCGATTTTTAATATTAATCAGCTCTTCATTTTCCTATTATCCATTAAGCCGTTTTTAAAATGCAACTGTTGGGCTCAACAGTTGGCAGCAGTTTCACAACAGTTGAGCTCAACAGCTACGTCTTATGAATGCGCCCATTATTCTTGGAATGTTTGTGTAATTCAAATCAATAAAATAAATTAAGAGGTCATTTAATATTAACGAAACACGATTTTTATTTATTTGCTGCAAGCCTCCGTGTTTCTTATCAAACAGTTTTTGTTAAAGTTTTAGTTTGCCTTCCCGCAATCGACTTTTATAAGCAATGCATAAGAAAAGTTATTGAAGAAAAGGTGCACATGTTGTTATAATTATCAAATTATACATAATAAGTCAGAAAAGTGCACCACAAGTGCACACCCATCCACTTTTTCAATTTATTATGTGCATAAAAATTTAACTTTACACAGTACAACACATGATTTTGAGACTTATTTCTGAGAATCGCACGTGAAAGTAGCCCCATTCGTTTCACCATTCGTTTTGTCAAGTTGGCTGCATTAATTATTTAATGACCCTTTGAATTTTTTTGTTCAAGGTGGATTTTTACCACTTTTGCTATATTTTAACAAGGTTATATCTCGGTATATTTCCGCCCAACTACAGATAATAAAATATACAACCTCATTTTAATGATATTGAATGTGTTGTTACCTGCTTGTGGAAAGCAGAACTGGTTGACACAGCGAATGATACAGAAATTCTTGTTTTTGGGGCTAATTTCAATTGCAATTCTCAGAATTGAGACCCAAATCAATGAGCTGAAAAATGTTCTACTGTGTTATTAATTCCTTTAATAATTTATGTTAAAATAAACATTTATCTGCAGAATATGCTAATATAATAATAAGGATATTTTAGCAGTTAGGAAAAATTTGCTAAATGATGTATTCTAAATACAAATTGCCCATTTGGAGCACTTAATACTACAAAATGTTTAAATAAGAAAGAAACTGTACTAAAGAAACTATAGAATATTAACGTTCTAAAATGTTTGAAGCAATGCAAATTTAAAAACTCCTAATATTTTTTATCCACTGTATTCTAACTAATATTGGCCATCCATGGTTGCATTTATGTGCCAATTTTAAAATCACATTTCAAGTTGAATATGTGTTCATTTGTGTATGAATGCATTTGATCAATAGACTGTTTGTGGTTTCTTATTTTTAAATGAAGACAGAAAATGAAAAAAAAAAGAAATATCAAACGTGATTGCAAAATCAATACAGAAATGAGAAATATGTATGTAGATAGTAAACTTATAAGAAAAATAGTTAAAGTTCTACAATCACAACTTAAAGTCTACCGCAAAAAAGAAGTACAATGACCGAGCCGAAATCTGGAATATTTCGGTAAATATTACCGGAAAGGTAGTGCATCGAAAATTTTCCGAATACGAAGTCTTACGAATTTACTTCGTGCTTGTTGTAGTTAGTTGCACGATAGCCGAATATAAAGTCTCCCGAATTTACTTTATATTTCGTAATAATATTATTTCGTGATCTAACCAGAACATAACCCCGGATTAACTTCATTCTCTTCACCTCTTAATAGTGTTATCGTTAGGGGTTGTGAGTTCATATATCAACTTGATTCTGTTAGTATAATTGTGATGCTATTCCAAGGAAGCGGACCTTTGACTCGACCCTGGATAGACTGAGTCATACAGCACCCCAGCTGGAAAAATAAACTGCGTTACATAAGCATTCTTAGTAACCTCTTAAAATTATGATGTTCTTGTTCCACGAGCTAGATCTATCATAGAATCATTTTGTAATATCAGCTGACGCAGCTTCAGAAAAAGCAACAAAGCGAACCTTATATTCGCCGACTTGATAAATGTAATGATGTAATGTATTAGCCACGTTAGAAGAGTACACAAAGTCAACATATTTTCACTTGAAGCTCAATAAAATCGAAAACATTTCTCAAAAAATATTTTTTTTATAACATTTCAATAATATCGTATCTTGATGAGTATTGAATAATGTCTAGTTTATTCAACAACGAGTCAATTTGAATATTGTGCTTTCAGCAGCCTTTGTAGTCTAGTAGGATGGTGTGTTAGTCTATCAGCCTGCGTTTTCTATTTTAATCTGAAGACTAGAAAGGTTTTATTTAAACAACCCACCATACTAAATATTCCTATTTCGTACAGAATTCATAACAACTGGTCGACAAAATCTTCCGATTTCGGAACCGAAATATTAGCGACATCGTAACGATTTTTATATAAATGGGTTGACATGAAATCGCAATGATATGTAGGTTCGAAATCGCAACGATGTGTAGGTACGATTTCATTACTAAAAAAAATAAATTAAATAACAATTATTTTCTATCATTTTATTTATTAATTTCAATATTTAATAAGACATAATATAATATATTAAATCAATTACAGTTTTTAATTGACAGATTAGAGTCGTCAGTGGTTACTCTTTTTAAATACTTTTGCTGTCGGGCCTTTGAGGTATTAAAGTATTTGATAATTTCGATATGCTTTCTTGTATTAATATTTTCGTTTGATTATTGTTTTGCTTCTTCTGATCTATTAATACTTTGTTTTGGGCTGCTGAATGGGTTGAGGAGATGTGATTTATGTGGGTATCTCCATATGAACTAGATTTTCGTTTTCTGAAAGTTAAGAGAATATAAAGATTAGTTAATATTATATTTATTTGACGCCCCATGTTCTACGTGAACTTTTTATTTAAATATTTATTATACATATTTGTTTTTATATATATATTTGATAATCATTGCAATACTTTGCCGTAATCATTTCAAGTCTAATTTAAAAAAAACTCGAATTCTATGGTTTGGTGGGAAGTAGCAATATAATTAATAATTGTGTATACAGCAACTTACAGACTTACTTATTTACTATTACTATTGTAATAAAATTGATTTTCTCTTTTTTCAGAGGATATAACTTTCAAAAGTTAATGGTCCATTTTACTACAGCCAAGATACGGTGTTGTATAAAACTTTTGTAAATAAATAAAATTGTTGTTATTGTTTTTAGCTCAAATTACATATTGGTTAGCAACATCTTAATGGAAAAATAAATAGAATTTAAATGCTGGTACGCCAATTACTAATATTGCTTCTTTTTCGGTTGCCCACCTTAGTTTTCATTTTCAATGGTTTTTCTATTGATATTTCCAGACTATTTTTCTGCGCATATCCTTGCAAATTGTTTCTCGTGCATGCATGTCCGTTTGCGTTTAGTTTTATTCAAAATGATGTGGTAAAAATATACCATTTTATTTTTCGTTTATATTATTTGTTTATTTCATTCAATACTCGTCTTCTACAAAATACATACATTTGTTGCTCTATAATACAGCATTTTCCTTTTTTCGATGTGTTTCAAATCGAATTGAATACACATACATACACAGACACAAACTTCCACATAAACGTTCACGTGTGTGAATGCATCATCAGCATAGAAAACAATTTGTTTTACTTTAAAACAAGCGACACTTGGTGGCATTTTGTTGAAAGTAATTTTCTGTGAAATTTGATTTCTATATACGATGATTCAAGGTACTTGTTTTTTTTTTGTCATAAAAATTGCTGTAAAATATTAAAAATATATAGAATTATTTGCTTTTGCTTTCAACTTTGTGCTTTTGTATTTGTTGCATTTTTATGCTGTACAGTATTTACGGATGCATACTTTACTTCAAGTTCAAACGAGGGCTGAAGGGATATAAGAACTTTTGCATGGCATTTATTTTGGCATGTAAAATAGATGTATATTAATTTTTTAAATGTATAAATCGATAATTAAAAAGAAAATGTTTGTTAACAGAAAACTAGAATTTTAAGTGTCACTAAAACTTTGTTAAGACAAATTATATGCTGTTCATAAAATCCATGCAATCCAAACAATTTATGTGAAGACCACTCAGTATTTTGAGTTCTTTCAATATATATTACTCAAGTCGGTTGCTTGGATTCTATGAACAGCACATTAGTTTAAAAAAATTTTAAAACGCTTTTGTTTATTGTAATGGCTTTAAATCCGAGTGGAACTACGTGTTAATTTTTTTTTGTGACAAGCAATAGAGTTGCCAAATTTCTATCACCAACAGTTGTTTTGAATCTGATAACCATAATTTTTCAAAGGTTTCGCAATAATAAGAAACGGGTTGTTTATATAGAACGGTTATTGCGGCACTCAAGGACCTCTTTAGCCGACCGTAAATGTAGAATCGCAAATGTAGTCGTGTCAGCTGATCATATCCGTTACTTAAAAATAGCAATGAAAATACTTACGATTTTACGTGAAAAATGTAGACAGTGATGGAATGCATGTATGTTGAATATGAGTGCGGTACAGTAGTCCTTTTTTGGTACTTTTTCTTCTTTTGATATGTGAACCATTTTAGTTGTTAAATTTGTATACATTCATGGAATATTGAATAAACTTAGTTTTACTAATCAATTTATTTTTATTTATAAAATTTAACAACGGACGGCCAATCGTATGTATCCATTTTTTGTAGAATTTAAGTATCAATATTGAACATATGTGTGTACGTCTGTACATACATACATACAAACAAGGGTACAAAAAATTATTTTTAGATAAAAATAATTTCAAACAAGCATAGAAAAAATTATTTGCAGATATTATGTGACGTATTAATAAAAAATAATTTGTGTTTCAAATATATTTCAAAACATATTTTGCATGAAAATTTTCTTTAAAATTAATTTTAAACCTAAATTATTTTTTTACTGATACGGCCGTTATAATAGTAACAACAACAATAATAATAATAAAGCTAAAATTTTATCTTATAAGTATAAAATAATGTTTTGGTACTATTTAAATAGCTTTCGTACTTTTGCCTTACAATTAAATAATACTTTGGACTTATTGAACTCCCATCCCTGTTTCAAAAACACATGACACGATTTTAAGTATTCTATAAATACACAAACATTTTGATTCACGGATACATTTACATTTACGATACATTTACAATGATATAACCTAAGTCATCCATGACTCGAGTTTGCCGTTAATGGTAACGGCATTAGTATGGTTCTTCTGCAGACCTTTACAGAATGCACTGTAAAATTAAAGTAAATTGCGCGACATTTGCTGTAACATATTTGAATAATAAAGTTGTATGATTTGTAAAAGTCATGAGATAAGTCAAATAATTTAGCATAAATTACTCGATAATAAAGTAAAAATTTGACAGGCCTCCAATTTCTTCCAATTCTTCCACCCTCGTATCACTTTATGGAACGAATATAAAATCGCAGCCATTTGTACGTTGGAAAACTTAAGAATAAAAAAATAATAATAGAGTATAAAAGTTGTTAGGAAAACTGCTAAACAACAAGGTGAAATAACAATATGAAAATAAGTATTTTCCAACCAGCTGTAAGTGCTTGTTTTAGTGATTGTGGCAGTAGCTTCGAAACGTAGTTGTTTGAAACAAATTCTCGTCATAATAATAAAATAAAAATGAAAAAGAAACAAGAGGACTTGTCGTTTGAAGCTTACGCCCCTCAATAGATTTGTAAAACTAAAAAACGTCAGACGTAACTGTGTGTGAATAGTTATCCCAAGACAAAGCAGCATTTGATTTTTACGGCAGGTGTTGAGAAGCTGTAAAAAAAAATAAAAATATTGTAAAACGTTTAAATTGCAGATTAATTTTCTATTGATTTCAATGAGAAAAATTTAAGCTTTCTGCAATATATTTCCCAATTGTATTAATAAAATCTCTGACTTTTGAACATATAAAAACTGCAATAATTTGGTTATGTGAATATGTATGACCACGACTTATATGAAGTTTATAAAAATAAAGCAAACAGTCGAAAAATATGGTTTTTGAAAAAAAAAAATAAAGTGAGAAACCCAGTGTTAAAACCAACGTTAAAAGTGAAAATCTCTTCACATAAAAAGTAATTTTCTACTAAATTGTTCATACTCAATATTGATTTTTCCCCCCTCCAGCTCTTTTATTCGATTTATCATTAATAGTATGCTTTCACCCTTTAAAGGGTTTGAGTTTTATAAGATCCTAAAAAAAATAATGTGTTAAAATTTTATTTTATTCTCAGTTACCTTTTGCACAATTTACAGTTTTATCGTTTAGTTAAAACAAAAAAAAAAAAAATAAAAATAAAATAAATAAAAAGAGAATGGAAGAAAATATAAAACCAGAAATCTACAATTTTTCAGGTAAATCTCATGTTAAAAAACTGATTCCATAATATATTTAACGGCAAGTGTCTGTTTAAGTAGAAAAGCTGTAAATTAGACTTAACCTGCTGCTGCTGGTAAGAGAGCTGCTAGTCCTGCTGCTGTTTTGGTTATTTTTTTTTTGTTTTTACTAAAAAACCAGCCAACCTTTTAACCAGGCCAACGACTGAACGACAAACATATGAACATGCCACTTGTGAACATATTGTGTGGCACAAAAGGGTCATTTGTTTTATACTTAAAATTGGTCAAAAACTGCTATCGAACTCTCAATATTTTGTCCTTTTTTATGTAAGCACAACATAAAATTGAAAGTAAAATATGTATGTATGTCGGAATTTGGTTTAAAAAAAAGTTCTATGTGCTAAAGAGTTGAAAAGAGATAATTAAAATGAATAAATTTTCCTATAAGAATTTTTAGAGATTTTATTAAATAAAAAAAGCGTTTTTTTGGGGTTTATAAAAAGTACCGAGGCAAAATTTCTTAAAAAAAATGGCCGCAACTCAAAAATTTTTCTCACAATACAAATTTTTTTAAATGTAACCTATTCTAAAGATGTTAAAAATAGGTTTCACAATAAATAGCTTTTGAAACAAGTACCTTTATATTTTTACTTATTTAGTTTCAAGTTTTTTTGATTGAAGGATACTCTTACTTTGGTAGCTCCTCGATCCAAACTGCATAAAACAGATATTATGTGTCGACAGGAAGTTTTCAATAAGTAAAAATATAAAAATAAAAGAAATGGGTACAAACAAGTCGAATTCTGCCGTGGGTACAAAATCATTGAAATAATTTTATTCATGTTTGCGTTGACAATTGAGGAGACGCAGAAAAATCAAAATACATGTTATTTTTGTTATTGTAGTTTTTTGAAAAATTACATCTTAAAATTGAAATAAAAAAATTATTTTCTAGAATATTTAATTTGTTGCCTTCCTTTCTTGTTTTTGAACGCTTACAACGTTTCTAACGTGACACAATAATTAGTCTAGGCACCCTGTGCGAGGCTTAGATGCTCAGCGAAGCTGAACGAAATCAAAATGAAGAGTCTCTCCTTAAAATTAATGCAACTAATTTAAAGCTGAGGTGTGGCGCTCTAGGCTGACAAACTGCCAAGTTGTTGCATTTATTTTCACGAAGGAAGATTTCTTCCTTGTCTTAATTGATGTAGTTTCGAACTTCATCAGTTGCCCTACTTTTGCCTCTTTCAATATCCTTTCTATCGGAATATAGCTCCTCCTAAGAAATACATTAAAAGATATTTTGCACTTTAACTAAAAGTAAAAATGTTTTGTGGTTTTCAAGGCAGAAAAGCGTGTTATGTTCTTTTATCCTTCCACCTTTTGCTTACAAAAAGCACTTTGTATAGCAAATCATTTCAAATCGGCAACAAAATTTAATTTTTTTCTTTGGTCTGCTTTATGTCTTGTCAATATAAAAATTAAAATTTCTTTCAATCAGGCTTGTAAGCAGAATTACTCTTTCTTTCTCCTACAAACCTTCTACTATTAAAGTAAAATTTGTACTTGAGAAATACAAAGGGGTCACACAATAGTAATCTAGCCTCTTCCTGGACGTGCAGCCTCTAGCGCACATTTTCCCACTGTTGGAATATTAAAAAATCTACATTTATTTAAGACTTGTTTCAGTATTTTTAGGAAAAAGAAACATCATTGTTACGTTTTGTTAATGTGCTAACTAAAGTGTTATGTATTCCTTCAACAATTAAAAAAATTATATTTTAAATAAAAGAACTCATTGAGATTTGACAATATATTAATCAAATTACTACAGTTTTTAAAATTACTGAACATTCTGCCAGTTCGCCGATATCGAAAGAAAATGTTCCTTCGTATAATTACATTTAAAACAAAAGCAAAATTTTAAAAGTTATTTCTGTTAAAAATTAAACACGTATTCATGACTTTAAAAAAAAGTATGATAATGCTCACTTCATGAATTTAGTAGATGTAACATGGTCTTATTAACTTCTTTCTTTTCTTGTTGCGCAATCAAAATATTGATTTGCATTTACAGCAGCGTTCTCTTGCAAACATGTATTTAAGCTCACCTTTACACGGGAAACAGCATTTTGTTTTATGTGTGAAAACAGGAAATACGCTGATTAATATACAAAGCGACCAAATTAAATTTTATCACCTTATTAAAGGTGTTAATTATGTAGGATAAAAATATTTGAAGTGTAGATTCATTTATTATTTTAAGCCTAGTGTTCTGTTCAATTCCGTATGTAAACAAATTAATGTGAACATATATACAACATACATAAAATATCCTCTAGACTCCCAATTTTCGGTAGAGAACTGTCTGCAGCTACATCTTTCACGAAAATTTATTTATGGCTGTGAAATATTTGCTAGCTACTTTACTATGCCAGAATAAGTTCAACGTATTTTTCAACAATGTTGCAAGATATATTAATTATCAAACCAGATATAGTAGAATCTCAACGTTTTTTTTTCCAAATTTATAGAGTACCTTTTGGAAACCTACTAAAATGGCGTACTCTACGATTATTACACAAAATCATCAACAGTAAGCAACCTGAGTATCTTTATAATACGATAACATTTTCTAGATCCAGAATAAACTAAATTCGATACCAAAAAATAATTTCAGAAAGACACTTCTTCGTTAGCACCATTCGTCTCTGCAGCGAACTTCCACCTAATATACAATAATTAAGCATCTTGAGTACTTCAATTTCGCAGTATTTTCTCATTTTGTCGAAGTTGTTTTTTTTAATATAGTAATTTTCCGATTAAACGAACATTTGATTTATTGAGCATCGCAATTTTTTATATCTACCACATAGAGAAAAAAAACATCAATATAAAATCAAAATTAGACAATGTTGATTTCATGTCAAGTAATGTTTTGCAAAAATATTGACTTTTTTGAAAGCTTACATATATTCATATTGATTCAATGTTTAAAACTTCAAATTTGAACTAACAATTTTTCGTAGCTAAAATAACATTGTACAATGTTGAATTTACACAACTCAGCTGCGTAGTAAAATAAAAAATTATTACGTTAAATTAACTTTGGATTAGATAAAATCAATATCGAGTAGTGTAAAGAAAATATTTCTACATTTAAGGTCAAGATTGCTAATAAGTATTCCACGAATTTCAATGAGAATTTCAAAAATTACAAAAGTATAAGAAATTCTCATTGGTTTTTTAAAAGTTTTCGTATAAGATAAGAGGTTTAAACATTTCAAAAATATGGTTTAAATTATATTGATGATTTGGCGTTAGCACCAATTATATGTAAATAAAATAAATATTAAAAAATTAAATACATAATAGAAATCGTTTTTATTAAATTTTTAATGGGTTGTTTAATTAAGGGCATCATTTTGAATCAACAAACATTTAGTGTTATTTTAATATGAGTATCGGTTTAACTTTAAAAGGATTTCGTGTTAGATCTATCATTGAATCGTATTAACTCAACATTATAATTATTTACATATTAAATGAATTTCATGCTGAAAATATATTCATTCATTTATACTGTTTCAAGCTGAAATAATTTTGATTCAACAAGATTCGTCATATTATTTTAATGTGGGTACATTATTATTCAATAAGACTCGCATTTTAAATTGACACGTGCTGCTGTTGTTTGCAAGTTATCGTAAAGTCATGTTGATATAACACGAAAAGACTATGAAGCAAAATCATTAACAAAAAATGTAAAATTAAGCTCGTTTTCGCTGGTTTTACCTTCTGTATTTTTCTGTGTGTAGTAGGAACCTTATATTGCAAATAAAAATTTTATTTTTTACTCGGTATAACGAACGAAACGATGCACAAAACGAAAATGAGGAAGAGCTTGATGAAGCTGAAATTCTAGAGACCAAAATAAAATAAAAAGTTATCATTAAGCATTTCGAAATTTGTATTACATGCGCTCAGCAAAACTTCAAGGAGGTGCCATAAAAAAATATATCAATTGCAATGAGCAGACGGTGTTTATTTTTGTATTACGGTGTATTTATGAATATTTTCCTTTCTTTATACATATTTTTAAAGAAATATTTATTTTAAATTACTATAATTTTAATAAAATATTAAAAAATACACTACATATATATAGTTATGAATAATATAGACGATGCTATTCATTTTTAATATATTACTGGATATAACGAAAAATTCACTTTAACGAAGAGAATTAGGTTCGATAAATCGTTAAACTACTGTATGCATATATAATTTGTTCTTAATTTTTTATTTAGATTCATTTATTAATTTATTGTTAAAAAAGATTTAGTCTTGTTGCACTGTGATTTTCTGAAATAAATATATTAATAAATAATGAATTTTATTACTTTTTTTAACAGTTATTTTTTCTCAAAAAGTTGAGGTAGTTTACATACATTCTGATGGTGATTATGTTAAGCCATTAAGTAACCTTTGAACTTGAACTTGAAAACTTTCTAACCTCTTACCCCAGAGAGAGGCAGCATCGGTTTGCTTAACATTTAGTGAAGCCATTGAAATTTTATATGAATCAAAAAATGGTTTAACTGTTTTTAGGCAATTGATTTAAAAAAAATTATAAAAGCAAATAAACAGTTTTTAAAATATTCTTTAATTTGTAATTGTAATTCCAATATTTAAAACGATTTTTTAATTTTAAATTTAAACAAATAACTTAATTTATTTATAAATTTTTTCATCTGTGTTTTAGTTGTTTATTCAAAAAACTATTAATTTGATTGTAGTCAAATAAAAGACAGTAGAACGAATAGTAAAAGAGGAGCTGTTGCTGAACATAACTGAGCAGAACATAACTATATCAGACAATATTTAAGATATTTAATCGACACAATTTTTTGCAAATAAATATCTGCTACATTTCAAATTCAGTTACAAAACCATGCAAAAAAATATTTTATAGAGCAGGGCCTTAACTTTCTGGAAATTACATTTTCGAGTATTCTTTTGGAAAGCAATGTGAGCTTTTTTAACTATTATTGAACATGCCTGCCTCAAAATTAAAATTCAACAACGTATTCATTTCTGGAAATAACTGCCTCTGTAGATAAAGAATTTTAGTTCTACTGTTCATACTGAGAAACAAAAAATATTAATTACAATATTTATTTTTAATGCCAAATTTAATGAAGTAAAAATTATTACAAATAAATGCCAGTTTTTCCGCATTTAAAATAGATATGGCGCAGTGTATTTAAGACAAACATTATAATCAAATATTATTAAAATTTATAATCATATTAATACCGAACATAATATTTCTCTAATTACTTGGCGTTACGGAAAATTTGTCGCTTGAATATGAGAGTAAACACAATAACAGTAAATCTAAATTTAATTATAGAAACAAAAGTATATGCAATAAATTTGTTTTGGAATCAGTTTGTTAATTTATTAATTAATGAATTGTTAAGCAATTATTATTCAAAGTAGTTCTTTGGAGAAAACAATGTTTTACATAAAGCAGTGACTTTTTTAAGAGTGTAGATGTAATTAAGCAGTCTAAGCTTTAAAATAACTTAATGGCGTCCATGGTTATATCGAGTGGGGCAAAAGTCCATTTCGATTGCTCGTCATCGTAATTATATGACGTCTAGCTCAGTTTATCTTTAACCATTGTGTTGTGCAGACGTCCAAATTTTGTTATGGTTAAATATATACCACAAGAAAGAGCAGAAATAGTGTCAATTTTTATCGTAAATAATCCTTCCATTATTGCCACTGAGCGGAAAATGCGTCAAAAATATCATAATCGTCCAGTGCCTCACAAAATCACAATTTATCATATACTCGTAAATTTTCAACAGTACAGGCAGTACGACAGCAGACAGGTCTTTTTCTGGAAGACAACGGACGTGTCGCAACCCCGAAATTATGGCTTTGGTGCGCAGAGTCTCCAGAAACATTAATTCAAATAAACTTTTTATGAAAACCAAAATTACTTTTATTTTCTTTAAACAAAGTTAGGCAATCAAAATGGTAGCGAAACTTTTTCCCCACCCTGTATTATTAATAACTGATACCACAATCAATTGTAAACAAATATTATATTCTATTTAATTTTATCTTCATATATATGATTGGGTCCTTTGAATCTATAAATATATTTTTTAATAAATTCTGTTTCAATATAAACTTCTGCTTTGCTTTAGCTTTAATCTCTGGCATTCCATTTAATATTTAAGTGTCTATAAACCATTAAAAGCATTCATGCTTCTCATTAACCAATTATTACAAGTTGGCTCCAAAACAAATAATAAAATTCCCTAAATAAAAAATATTAATATGTTTTAATGCTCAATAAATTCTGCAAAAGAAATAAAAGTAAACTAACAGAATCGTTCAACAGTCTGTCTCAACAAAGTAAAGCACATACATGAAAATATATAAAAAAAAATTGTATGTATATTAAAGCACTTTATATTCACATACTTTTGTTTTGTCTGTTATAAGTGTATAAATGCGCCATTGTATATTTTCGAAGTTAAAAATATAAAAAGCAATATGTAAAACGTGAAAGCGCAACAAAAAGAAAGATGCTACACATCGTTTAACTTCAAGTGTTTCGATTTTTCCCTTAAACTCTTCTATACTGATTGAAGGAGAGATCTATTGTGTTTATCCAATTACTTGCAATTTTTGAAGCCTTCGAGAAGAAATTGTGATAAAAATTATTTTTAATAAAATATGATTGAACTTTTGATATTTTATTCTAGAAATACTGGCTGGGTCTTTCATAGCTTGAGCTTGTCATAAAAGTTCCCATTGGTATATTCAAATCCATCGAAGGTTTATCTTCTTTGTAATATTTCAAATACCGCTTGTTTAGAAAATCTCTGTGGTACTCTAGGACTAAAATTGCAGCCTCTGAAAAGAATCATCTAAAAACGACTTCGTTTTAGATTAGATGAACACAAGAAAAACTGATTCTAAATATTTAAGCTAGCGCTATCATTATTGAAACAATTGCTGAAAGCATTACACTTTGCAAAGAGTGTGGATAAACATTTAAAACAAAAACCACAATTTGTTTATTTCATACTTTTCTATCGAAATGAAAACATAATTCATTATAAAAATTCAAGGGACTTTATAATTCGTTTATGCCAAAATAAATGATTTTTCCTGCTTCAAGAGAAAACAATACATTGAATATTTAAGTGCATGACTGAGTAGTAAATATTTAAAAATTTACACTTTTATACAAAATGCGTATAAACTTTATTTTTTACGCATATAAACATTTTTATAAACTTTATAAAATACACATACATGCAAAATTAAAAGAAATATTTATAAGACTGCACGTACATCTATTAGAATTGGCCAACAAATTTTTAACATTTATATTTACATAAATGACAGACTTTTTAGGTTTTAGCAAAAATTTCTTAAAGTTTTTGTGGTCTGTGAAGTACAAGCTTACCAAACTCAAAGTTCAGTTGATAAAAATGTTACATTTTTTTGGCAAATTTCAATGAGCCTTCCTAATATGCATATCGTCATATAAACTCATAAAAGCCCTGAGTACAACATAGAAACAAATTTTACAGTATAAGCAGGAAATTCTCTAATATGAAAAATAAACAAACGCTTAAAAAAAAATTTTAATCTAATGTGATGTTCATAGAATTGAAACAATCGAATTGAGTGAACAATTTCTATGAAAACCACTCATTTATTTGATTAGTTTCCATACATATTTTCTATTCATGTCGATTTCTTGGATTCTATGAACAGCACAAAAGTTATTTCTTACAAAGGAATTAGTAAAGTTTTCATATGTAAAATTGTACAGGAACTTTTTTAAGAAGTGGTGCATCGTAATCAATTGAGAGGTCGATTTTGATTTTTTTTTAAATCACATGACGATGTGCAGACACAAACTTTTATTTTATCTTCGATCTTGATACGAATGAACATGTTACCATTTGCAAGCGGAAATTGGCAAAAAATACAAATTTAAGAAAACCTCAATATTTTTGAAAACAATATCTTTACAAAACAAAAACAATAAAAAAAATTATATTGTACAAATTAAATAAAAACAGTCCAATTTGGGCTTTTATATTAACACAGTTTTTGTTATTTTGAATTTAATGTCAAAGACACAAAAAACTTTCCTCATGGTTTCATACAAATCTTTCATGAACCATTATCGTGCATGGTCGTGAGTATTTCTTTTCATGAACCTCGTGAGCACGCTTTAAAATGTTCAACGTTTGTGTTTAAAAGACAGCACCGAAAAATGAGTCATTTATGATTAACGTTTTCTGATAAGTGAAATATTCTTCTATTCTAGTATCCTTTATAAAAAATCCTCATCGTAGAAAACTAAAATTATTTATCTTTCTATGTCCCTTTATAAATATTAGGTTTAATGATTACCGATTATCCGAATAAATGTTCGACCAATTCAAAGTTGGCTATTTTCGTTTAATGACTAAATCGTTTAATTAACTCTATTGGCCGATTAAAAAAAACTTTATGTATTAATATTCTTGTAAATGAACATATTTTTCATGTTTTTAATTATTTAACTGATAAAAATAAAAAATAACTCTTAAAAATTAAAAAAGAACCCAAATAGCATTTCTAAAGTTTTAATATGTTCAAGGAAAACCAAAAAGGAATGCGTATTTTGCATCCCCTATTATGGATTGTTTTTGATTTCTCTGACATATTCGATAACTGGAAGGAATTCTAAGACAATTTTCGTTATAACTTAAGATAATAACATTTGAATCCATTTTTTCCTCAGGAAGATTAATTTAACAGATTTTATAAGCTAACTAACAAATATAGATCCCACGTATTTGTTTTGAAATAAATATTTATGAATTCTGTTTCTGGCTGATTTATTTTAAGAAATGTTGCTATTGTTTCTTAATAATAAAATCCTAGAGTAATAAATAATGTATATAGTTCTTTTTAATGATATTAATTATTTAGTGAAAAATTTTAACTAATTGTTTAACTGATTAATCGAAAATTAACCGATTTTTAAACGATTTAACTCTAACTACAAATAATTGTAGACATTTCAGCAAATAAGATTTTTTTTTCAGCAGAGACGCAGGCCATACAGCCCGAAGGCGGGGATCTGGAATCAAAATTCCTTGGAATTGGTTACTAAATGGCGCCTTCATTTCGCCATGACTATTGGAGTCTCTATGGTACTTAGAACTTAAATTTATACGCTGCCAGGCGAGTCCATCTGAGAAGGGACCCTCTTCTGCAATCTGCTGAGTTGTCCGCCGCTGCTTATTTAATTCGCAATTATCTTTTATAGGGTTCTCCACTAGTTGCCAAACTGTTAAAGTGTCGTCCCTTAGCACCTCAACTAACCTTCCCGAAAAGGATTGTTTTATATTTATATCTTCGTAGGACAAAATTCCGACGAAGAAGAAATATAAAAATCCAAGGTAAAAAAAATATCTATTCATTTATATAAATAAAAGAAAAAATATATAAATACAAATAATTATTCGGACTATCAACCAATTAATTGATTATCATAGTACAATCAATCTAAAGCTGCCAAAATGTTTTACCTTGTTTACAGAAATCTGCCGATCCATTACAGGAGTTGAATCGACAACCACTAAGGTGATATTCGTCCGTACTACCTGCCAGTCAACGGGGGCATCCAAACTTTTACTTAATGTTGTGTTCGAAATCAGCCCAGAGTCTGTGATATGCTCAAATAAATTCGTGACTTCGGTAAATTCAAAACGAATAAGTGTAACGTCAAATAATTCACACATAAAAATGCTGTTCCGCCATCCTATTGCAGCCATTCACCAGTCAATGTAATCGTCTTGAGTACTTGCCTTTTGACCAAATTATGAACAATATCCCTCTGCATTCAAAAATTTAAGTTCATATTTGCTAGGTAACCGTTTAGATGAAAATGGTCATCACCTGCCACAACAAGTTATTTCAAGAAATTTTGATGTTGATTGGCTTCCACGGTCACTTGATTTGACTGCTCCGGACTTATTTTTGTGGGGATATCTGAAGAGCAAGGTTTATGCAAACAAACCAGAAATGCTTGAGCAGCTCAAACAAAATATTCGTGATGAAATTAATGAAATTCCGCGTGAAATGTGTGAGAATGTAATGAAAAATGTGCTCAAAAGGGCTCGCATTTCTGAGGCTAACAGAGGCCGACATTTATCTGATATTGTATTCCATACATAATTGCAGACATTAAATAAAACATGTATCAATATAAGATCCATTCTCTTTCATTTCATCAAAAATTATAAATAAACAAAGTATACCTTCCCGGCGAACACCCTGTATTATATGTCGTTAATTTTTGTAAATGTTTTTTGTTTACGTTTAAATCAATATTCTGTAAAAATATATTGAGTTTAAACTGTCTGTAAGGATTATTTTCCATAGACAAATAAATAAATAAAAAATATGCATTCTATATCTTTTATATCGCAGCGATATTTCCTATTGCATTTATTTACAAACTTATAGCATTTTGCTTCAGAGGTATGAGTTTTTGAGCCACCTTGTACAGGAAAGGTGCTTTATAAAGTCTTACATACATAAAATTATGTACGTATATTTTCCTTACTTTCTTCTAACTATTTGGTGACAGTAGATTTTTCTTTATAGGTGTTTGTGTGGCAATTCGGACCATTTGAGGCATGTGGTAACCTAAATTTTGTTTGAATCAAAACGAGCAGTACATGATTGACAAGCAGAAATTTAACAAGATAATGTGTTGCATGGTAATAAATGTTCAAGTTAGAGGATTTTTAACATTGCATTTGAGTAAGAAAAAGAATTACATATTATTAAAAGAAGCGTTAAAGTAAAGAGGTGAAAAGAATTATTATATTAATTTGAAAATGGCAAACACGATCTGTAACATGTTTTGAATCGAAAAAAAGACGCTAATCAAGTAAAAATACAAATTAAAGTTTTTTTATTGTTATTTTATAAAAATAAGTTCGATAATTTGTTTTGTACATCATTTCGCACACAACCCACTACCAAGCTTTGTTTTACGACACGAAAGCTCTGCTTAAATTAAAAAAATATAATAAAATTGAGGACATTTTTTGCTTGAATTTTTATATAAAATTGGTAGAATCGTAGCTACGATTTTATATTAAATATTCTTGTTTTATCATACTTTTTTTATCATACTACAAAATATGTACATCAATTTCTTAATGATTTATATCATATTTTTTAAAGTATATCTTAAACATTTTTAAGCCGCAGTGTTAATTTTAGTAAAGGCTTCCAGAGAAAACAAAAGTTATTTGTATATATTTGCTAAAAGCTTCTCCATTCAAATAATATAATATATATTTTTTTCTAAAATCTAATTTAATCTATTGATTTATCACGTGGGACGTATAGTTTCCCCTTTGTGAAACATTGTTTTTTTTTATACGTATCCAAAGCAAAATAAATGTCATTTAAGCATATGTAAATTTTTCATATCAAGATTTTCGCTATTTCAGGGTGTTAGATATCACACTGACATTTTGACACTTGAATATTTATGCATTAATGTGTCAGTAAAGAAAGGGGAGAAATATTTGTTTTGGCTCAAAAATTATGTATGTTTTATCGGAAAACATGTTTGATTAGGAGGTGAAAGAAAAAAATAAATAAAGAATGTAGCACTTAAAAGAGTTAAGAATTGTCGATAATAGGTGTGTTCGAGTACTTTTGCCGTAAAATACATTTAATGAGTATTTATTGAGTAAACTGAAAAATTTCCTATCGAAAAGAGCTTTCGCTCAAAAAAGAACGCGAACGTAGAAATTGTTAAAACTAGTAAGATTAAGGAAACAGCTGATTGCAAATAAATGTTGAAATATTTTTACACTTTTGACTAATCAAATCTTTTTCTTGTTATTTTTCTGTTATCAAATTATTTTATTTAATCTTTTCCATATGTTTATTTTTATATTATTTGATTTTGCTAATATGTATATAAAAAGTATGTGATTATTTGTTTTTGATATTGATTACCTTTAAAATAAGTATAGTACTAAGTAACCATGTACTTAGCAGTTTCACAACTCCAAAGAATTAAAATAACACAAGGAAAATAAAGTTCAAAAGTTGCTAGAGAAACCAAAAAAAAAAATTGGATATAAAATAATCGCCTATAAGATTTTGGAACATACATGCATACACAATAAATAATTGTTCACTTCTTATTAGTTGAATTTATCTTTTTTAAATAAGTTTTTCAAAAATTGCATACTTTATGTTTTTTTAAGGCCGAGGCACATAGAATCTGTCGCACTGACAACTAAGTTGAAATACAGCTTTTCTTATGAGCTTTGTCATATTCCGTATGTCTCCGTCAACGCAAAGTACTATAGTTGGGCAACTTTTAAAAAACGTTGAGTACTTTGTCAAATATCATTTTTTTGCTTTGTTTTTGGTGTTGTGTGGTGACAAAATTAAATTAAATAAAAATTAATATTACAAAAAAAAAACAGAATATCCTTGAATTCCATTTATACTTTAATCACATGAAGCTGATTTAAAACCCGTCAACAAAATACTAATTGTGTCCACCTCCTCCTCCTCCAGAATATCCACTACTTCTATTGAAAATGTGAACTTTAATCAAATGAAGCTGATTTACTTTCCGTCAACAAAGTGCTCATTGTGTCAACGTCCTCCGCCGATACCTTAATCATGTCAGTTGAAAAAAGCAACATATAACGTACGACGGATTCTATTTGCCCGGCCTTTACTCTTGTTTTTTACCTTTTGAATCATATGTTTTATTGGTTTGCTAAATTTAGCTTCAAAAAATTTTGCAGTAAAAACTTGTAAATACTTAGCCATGAACTGTCACTTTACGCTCTCAATTTGTGTTCTCATTTACTATATTTTGGGTATACGAACGCCATTTAGTAAAATGCAGTCCACTTCAGTAAAATTATAAATTTTTAGTAGCAAAAAATTCAAAATTTTTGCACGGCGTATCAGGTAAAGATTATTTAAATATTAAAATTATTATTCATATGCTGTAGATGAATGGTTCTATATATAAAAAATAAAGTATTTTAATTTTCTCAAAATTCAAATTTAGCAGAGTTTTCTTCCGAATATAGGAAGAAAATGGATTATTAAAGACTTTTGAGGAAAGTTTTTTAATATATGAGCATTAATATATCTAGTTTTTGATGAAAAGATGTTATGAAATATTGAAAAACTACGCAAAACTATGACTGCTGGGTAGGTTTTATTTTGGTAAAGAATAATAATTACTACTCATTCAGTTAACTACCAAATCTTTAGCGATAATCACAATAGAAAAAAATTAGAGTTTTGATTTTTGTAAAATCAAATTTATCACAAGTTTTGATTTTGGAAAAAATGCAATATTAATTATAAAAACCACTTAGCACTTAAGATAAAATTCAATTAAAACAATTAGTGGAAGTTTATTACTATAATTTTTTTATAAATCAACGCAATCAAAATTGTTAATTAGTTTTAAGTTTGGTTGCTCTCCTCGCTCCATCGTCCCTATGAAATCAATACTTTCTACAAACTTTATTATTGCAGTCGTTAAAAAAAAATAATATAAAATAAAAGTAAAATATTATCCAAGCATAAACTTTTGCATAAGTCTCGACACAATTATAATTATGGTGATCATTTGAAAAATGCAAGCAATGAACCAAACAATCAACCACTTTTGTTCTTTTTGCTTTAAGAGTCTCCAACCTCAATTATATTTATATTGGCATTAGGAAAACGGATAAAGTTTTCTCATTTTGCATTTGAGTTTTATTATATTTCCGTCAACCCCTTTTTTAACAACTAATGAACCAAACTCTACCGCATAAAGTGCAAATTTTAATATTGAAGCAAAAAAGCATAAACTTATAAAAAGTCCTTTTTGCTAGTATTCACTGATATTTTTATTATATAAAATAAAAACAAAAAAACTGGTGTTGATAGTCTTTTGGGTAAATAAATGTTTGCATTGAAATGCTTAATAAAGATTATAAGAGTATTAAAAATTTTTCTTTTTATTGCTAAAACAATTGCAGTGTAAATGGTAGAAATTCTTAAGAAAATATTATTAAAGAATTTACTAGAAACATTAAAAGATTATAATTCATGCTTTTGTTAGCCGACTACAATAAATTCTATAAAAAGTTTCTCAAAGAGATTATATTTTTGTGGGCAAATTGAATTGAAATTAAAATTTCATTAAAAGATGTGGGCTTTCATAATAAGTAGATTGCTTGCATAAAAACTTAATAAATGGATAGGTAAATAAATAATAAAATAAATAAACAAATAAATAAATAAATAAATAATTGTTTTTATAAAGAAATAAATAATTGAATAATCAAATAAATTAGGAAATAAAAAAAGATGTAAGCACTACAGACATCTAATGCTACTTTTGCAAAATCATATATTTTGTTCTATTAAATTTATTTTTTAAGAAAACAATGAGCTTATCTAATGGCTACAAATAATGTGCTTATAATATTATCGTCAGAAAATATATAAGCACTTAAGGAAAACTCCATTTTAGAGATACTCAAACACACTGCTGCAGTTACATACTCCGACAAAGTAATACAGCTTTTAAGCACTCTCAACGTTGAGGCTATTTTTAGTTCCTTTTTCATCTTTCTCACTGTGTAGATATATGTGTTTGTATTTTTTGCTATTTTTAGTAATTTTTTTATATACTGTTTTTTGGTTTCCGCCTTTTTTCATTGTTTTTTTATGAGCCGGAAGGTGTCCGTGTCATATTGTAGATTTTTGTTGTTGCCATTTTTGTTGCTGTTGTTCTTGTAACTTTAATAAACACAAGCCCTTTAAAGTGCTCAACCTTTGAAGAATATATATGTGCTTGTACGAGTGCGGAAAGGAAAGTCCTTTTTAAATCTCAAATTTAATATCTATTATTATTTATGAAAAATTAGTGGGGGGATATAAAAACAATTACATTTAATTTTTTTTGTTTCAATTTCATTTCATGCCATTATTTGCCACAAGATTAGTCAGAGTTTATTTAGAAAAACTAAAAAAACTATATTAGTTAAGGAAAACTCCTGTCTTATACCAAGCTCGTACTTTGATGATTTTTAAAGTGTTTATACCATCTTCGTATAACTATGAGCATGTGCGTTAATGTGCTTTTTAATGTTTCTTAAGGCTAATGCAACGTGTTAAATTGCTTTTTTGTTTTAAAAATTTGTTCTATTGTACAGGTTAATGAGAAAAGTTTTATATTTCCTTTTTTATTGCGGAAGTATAAATGCCACATAATATTTATCCTGATATCACTGTGCTACAAAATTATTTATTGCATAGTCGGCTCGGAAAGTAAAATGAACACTGTTACCGATCATAATAGTAAATCTTAAAAACATAAGATTTGCTGTGCTATTGTTCTTTTAAATGTTATCAAACGGTTCTTGCGATAAAAAAATCCAACAGCCGCCTCCATATTTTATTTTATTATTTATTTATTTAATTTATTTTATTTATTTTTGTTATTTTATTTATTTTATTTACTTTATTTATTTTATTCATTTTATTTATTTTATTTATTTTATTTATTTTATTTATTTTATTTATTTTTTTTATTTTATTTATTTTATTTATTTTATTTATTTTTTTTATTTTATTTATTTTATTTATTTTTTTTATTTTATTTATTTTATTTTATTTTTTTTATTTGTTTGTTTTATTTATTTTATTTATTTATTTTATATTATTTGATTTTATATTATTTTAATTACAATACTTTTATAAATATAAAATTTATTGTACTTGTTAATGTATTAACAGAAACGGGTGCTTTTTATCGAAATTGCTAAAATTTTAGTATTTTAAATATTAATCGCACTATTCCCATAATTAATATATTACTTACATATCGTCATATGATTTCAATAAAGCCCTAAGTTACAAAAAATTCCAAAACGACTTCTTGATGGATTTCGATCCACCATATCAAAGTGCATGTCCCTGGAAAATTTTATTTATTTAAATTGTACTAATTCGTCAATAAGAAATAAGCTTAAACTAAAAAAATGTTGAAAAATGTTGCTTAAATTTTCATATTAGAGAGTTTTTTGCTTGTCCTCTAACATTTTTTCAATGTAACTTAGGGATTTTATGAATTCATATGACGATAAGAATGTAGTAAAATATTAACAGTTTTATTAAAAACAAATCGAAATTGATTATTATACCTGACGATCTGCATTAGCAAGAGTGAAATGCACATAGTAACTTGCGATACCCCTCAATAATCAAATTCCATTTTTTTTAAATAAAACTTAATATTTTACTACATACGAGGGCGGATTGATATTGAAGCTACCTAGCGCTAGATGGCAGCACAAACACAAAAACTTTTTTTTAGAAATTGCGATCTGTCAAACGTCAGCTGTTGAAATTTTACCCAAATTCATCGATTAATTTATATGTTGTAGTCGTTTGAAGTAGACAACTTTTGTGTTTCTTGAAAAATGGAAAAAAGTGAATTTCGTGCAGTGATTAAACACTATTATTTGAAAGGGAAAACGGCGAAAGAGCCAAAAGAAACGCTCGATAAACATTACGGTGAGTCTGCTCCGTCAGATTACATGGTAAAATATTAAATTGCTGAATTTAAACGCGGCCGAACAAGCACTACAACATTACCATCAACAGGATGGCCAAAAGAGGTGGTTACTAAAGAAAATATCAATAAAAACCTCGATATCGCTATGAATGATCGCCGAGTCAAGTTACGTGAGATTTTTGAAATGGTAAACATATCATATGAACGTGTGTTCAACATTTTTCATGAACATTTGCATATCGGCAAGATGGGTACCGCGGTGGGCTACGAATTAGTACCTTATCCGCCATGTTCTCCGGATTAAGCCCCTAGTGACTACTTGCTATTTCCAAACTTAAAGAAATGGCTCGGTGGAAAGAGATTTACCTCTAACGAGTAAATTATTGACCAAACAAATGTCTATTCCTATTTTTTGGAAGGGAGACAAAAACTGGAGAAACTAAGTGTATTGAACTAAAAGGAGATTATGTTGACAAATAAATGGTTTTTGAAAAAAACTTAGGCAGCTTCAATATCAATGCGTCCTCGTATGTACTCGTATGTAAAATATTAATTATGGGAAAAAGTGCACTTAATACATATTTAAAATATTAAAATTCAATATTTTTTGTTATTCTCTATTTATTATTTATTTTTAAAATTGATTTCAATACTTTTTACAATTTCGTCTGTTACATATCTATTTGTAAATAAAAAAAAACTATTACTATGACCTACATATAAAAAGAGATGTTTTTTTTTTGCTTTAATTTATTTTACTCTATTGTGAGATAATATTATAAGGAAACTATTCGATTGTCCCTTTAAAAATACAATGTATGTTGCGATAGACAGTCCTTGCTGAAATGCAATTATTGTTAAAATAAAAATGAGGGAGTGTATTGCTGTAATCAATATGTTAATATTTTAAGCTATTAAGACAATATAAATCATAAAATTAAATACTATTTAATATTTGAAAGCGAAATTATTGTACCAGCTTTATTGCATAAATTTTCCAATCATATTTTTTCTTTGTGTGTAGCTCTAACAATAACGAAAAAATTATGTAATATGAATATTGTTTAGTTGGTTTTTTGTAGCACAGTGTATGTTTCACTACACATACTCCTGCTATGAAACATATGTTTGAGGTAGATAAGGTTGTTTGAATGAGCACCTTTATCCATATGTTTCTGTTAACTATTATAGTTGTTGTTGGATTATATCTAAATAAAGACTACAACATCAACTAACTACAACAGCAACATGTTCTTATACATACAACACTAAAGTCTTTCCATTTATATGGCAGGAGTTTTCTTAAGTACTGGCCATTCAGTATCTTCACCAAAAGATGTTATCAGTATTAGTATTTGTAGGAAAATAAAAAACAGGAACTCAAAAACAGAGTGATAGAAGTATGATTTCTTAAAACGTTTCTTATACTAAGATAAATTATTAATATGGATTCCATGCGAACAAAGCTTATTCGATTAAAAAATATTTTTTCTTGAATGTTATTGCAAATATAAAATTTTTGCGAATGTATTATCATTTGATGGACCTTGTGAGGTAGTATAACACTTCCGGCTGCTAAATAAAAGTCATACGCCTTGCCGAGACAAATTATTTGGAAACACAGTTTTAAACTTCTCCAAGAGAAATCAGGAAATAAACATCGTTGCCTATTGTCGCTCATGTTAAATGTTTATGCCTTCTATGACTCGAAACTGTTGACTTCCGTATTCGGTTCTACAGCAAGTAATTCGCAACCTCTGCTTGGCCCTTTCTATGTATTTGTTTTTCATTAATAATCATTTTTAAGGACGATATATGAATTTCCTTACAAGAAAATACAAAATACCTATTTTTATCATACCTTACCCTGCGCCATTTGGTGTGAATGAAATAATTAAATTCCATAGAAAATGTCAAAAAATTTGATAAGTCTATTAAATTGAAAATTCGTTTTGATGTTGTCGTTGTTATAGCTGCAACTACAATAGAAACAAATTAAACTTTTGTTTTTACCATGAAATAACAACAAAATGCATAAACAATACAAAAAAAATTTTATTAAAACTTCAAGCAAAAATGCAACAAATATACAAACATATTCCTGTACAAACCCATGTTTGTTCGAGCGTGTGTTGTAAAATTTACATGAAATAACTTAATACATCAACACCTTAAATGAAATATTGTAAAAACAACAACAGAAACAATATGTATTCAACATTTGTATTTTCACAGTGACGAACTCTTTAAAAACAGCAAAAAATAAAAATAAAAAGTAAAAAGAAAAAATGCAATAGCAAAATTCTGAAATGGCAAAAAAGGCACAACAGAATAAAGTAAGTCAAACTCTGCTAAAAACTAAAACAGTAAAGAATTAAAATGAAACCTGTCTGCATGTGAAACAAGTCTATCAGTCAAAACTATCACACAAGAATAAAGTTTTTTTTTAGTGTTGTTTATTTTTATTATTATTATGATTTAGATTTTGTTCTAGTCGTTACTTTTTTTTATTAAAAAAGTGGATGTTTTACACAATGGGAACAAAAGTTTAGAGAAAAAGGATTAAAGTATAAAAAATGTCTACAAATCATGAGCAGGAGAGTCTTCTTATTTAGCATATCGGTAGGTTGAAATCGTACAAAGACGCCGTGTTAAGTTCATTGCAGACAAAAGACTCCTATGAGAAATTTTATACTTTTTAAAATCCTTAGGAATGATTCAAATTAAACAAAATCAGGTTTCATATGTGCTGAAGAAAATATTATTTTTTGGACATTAATTTCGTCGGAAGAAATGTTTGCGAGTTGTGTAATTTTTCAGTCTTATGCCGTTTTCTTTTCTAAAAAAAATTTAATAATTTTTTTATTTTTATCAAAAAGATTGCAATTTAAAGTTTTCTTAAGTTTCCATTAAAATTTTGCATATGCTTATTTTAATTTTTTCCCAAAAAAAGCATTTTTGATATAACTTGCATAAATTTGCATATTACTCAGTTTGTAAATTCGATTTAATAAAAATTACTTGTGGCAACTGACGCAGCTTCATATATGGTCTCCGCAATGCGATCATTAAAATTCTTTACCCATAAATATTGACTGTTACATGTCTGGCTCATGGCTTGCATTGAGTTGAAGATTTTGTTCGCTTACATTTTGTAATGTTTACTCACTGGTTGCAAATTGCAAAGCCGTTTTTCTTAAGGTAGAACTATATACACACAGTAAGAAAAATACCATACTAAATTCAAGTATTTTCACCTCACTTTGAATACGAATCGTACTCAAAATTTTTAGTACAAATAATTACTTTAGATAACCAATCCTGGAGTTCCCTAAAATGAGTACAAAATTCTTTAAGATATGGAAAATCTGAAATCAACTAAAAAATTCTTAAATTAAATTGAAAACTTACTTGAGTTCGTACATTAATCAATCTTTCTGTACTTGATTTAAGTAAATCTGGGGTAACCGTATTTTTAAGACCGCTTCTGATTGATTTTTCTTTTTAGTTCATGCATACATATTATGTAGTATTTTTCCAAATAAATTTATTAACTTAGTTAATTTCCAGGCGCCGTTTCGTATCAATGTAATGTATTCTATATACCCAAGAATGAACAATCCTCCCTTTCCCTTTAGATGGAGATCTTGGCTAGAGTCTGCTATATATTATTGCGACAAGTTAGTAGAAATAAACAGCGCCTTAAAGTACCTTTCATAGAATTGCAGATTGTGTTCGCTTACATTTTGCAATGTTAACTCTCTTGTTGCAAATTGCAAAGCCATCTTTCTTATGGTAGAACTACATGCATGTATAATATGTAATAGTAAACTTGTTGCCTTCATTGAATTCCGGGCGCCCTCTCGTATCAATGTAATGCATTCTATGTACCCAAGTATGATCAATCCCCAAAAAAGCCCTGTACCACCCACTAGATGGGAATCTTGGTTAAAACTTTATAGAAATAAGCATCGTTTTAAAAGAACACTGTGATGATGAGGCAAAGTCGATCTGTAATGCAAAGGCTTTGTTTAAGAATTCATCCTTAAAAACAAATTTGCGTACACTAAAAAGAATTTTGAATGTATTTGGCAAATTGTAATCAAATTACAAAGGACTTCCTTTACATGAAAATGTATCCGTCATAGAAGACATAAAAGAAAAACTTCAAAATATTAAGAATGAAATGTTTATTGAAAAACTTAACAAACTATTTAATCGAAATGGTGGCCTTCAAACGTTAACCAAAATTAAAAACAACATATACAATAATATCGACTGATGCTGAACGTATATTTTCAATTGGAAAACTTGAAAAAACATATGATTATACTTTCTAATAAACATTTGTGTAAATAAAACAGATAAAAAATTATTACTCTTTATTTTTTCGGGTGCATATTTTAAAGTTGTTTTAGGAATATTTGCATACATATTTTAATAAGTTTTGTGAATATTCAAACTTGCACTGGCGATGAGACAACAACTTCTATTAAACTCAATATTTCAAGAAATCATTTAATCACAAATTTAAAAAAAAGACAAAACATATTGCACTTTTTTCTACAAAAGAAAACGCCATTAGTTTCATGTGTGCTAAAAGTAAATGAAACAGGATTATGATATTTTTTAACTTTGTCACGGATAGGTTTCCTCAGTGCTTGCTCTGACGTCACTATGTAGATCCCCAGGACTATCTCATCTCCATCCAACTATTTTACACTCCAGCTTAAATAACTTTGTTAAATAATATTTTATTGTCAGCTTTTAATTGCGTCTTATTTCGGTAGGAGCTGAAAACTGAAAAAAATCTAATTTTTATACCACATAAAATACAATATATCTAAATTTTATTTTTAAACAGCGCAGGTTTATTTGAATACTTTTGTATTTCAGCAAAAAGGATTTAGAGGAAATTTGATTGCAATATGAAGGAATAAATTGGAGACAATTTCGATAAGTAAAACTTAAAATCCAAAAGGGTTGGTACTACATTATATCAACCATGTATGGTCCCATGGTGCAATTTATTTATGCAGTTGCTGTTTTTAATATGTAAATATGTGTTGCCTTTTTTGTGTGTTTCTAAGCAAGGTAATAAATGCACTTGCATTAACTTGGCTTGGCTGTACATATTGTCAGTATCTTTAAAGTTTTTTTTCCCTCATTATTTAAGTTTATACAATATTGTATTGCATAAACGAATACATGCACTCAAAAATGAAATTTTTTCTTATGGTTTGCCTCTTCCTGTTTTATGTTTTGCTAAATGTAGTAGCAAATGTTGTTGTTGTTATATAAAAACTTAAAAACTTTTTTACTGAAATATGACTTTAATGTTTATGTATTGCATTCATGTACTCATTTACAAGCGTACGAGTTTAATTTTGACGTACAAAAATATGAATAAGTTAAAACGTATTCAGTTCATTTTTTTATTTCTTCATTTACAAAATATTTTTTTTTCTCGTAATTTTGTGTTCTTTATAAAAAAGACAAATCAAGCTCATATAATAAAATGAAAAGGACAACTTTTGTATAAGTGTGTAAGTAATTTTTATTTTTATTTCTATTTATTTTTTCTTTAATGAAACTATGTAAATATTTTTATATGGCTTTTGAAAAGTAAATGAGGTGTTAGGCACCACACAGTTCATAAGAAAATTGCATATTTTAATTATTTTTTCACATTTAAAAAATATATGTAGCTGTGGGATTCAAACGGTATCCTATTAATTCATATTCTCATAATGTCTTAATATTTTGCAATAGTTAAATGCAATAGTTAAATTTTTTTTATTATATTTTAAACAAAAAAGTCATAAAATAAAAAGACTTTTTGAACTACGAGTATGTTTATGGTTTTGTCATATCCAAACGATAGAAATTTGAGAGAAATGTGAAATAAATTACATACTGCCTGTTCTGTCTCGTCATATTTTTCCGTGTTATTATTTTAAAATGCATGATGTTATGACAACCATTTAAACCCCTCAATTATATTTTAATGCAATTTTAAAATTAAAAAATTTAAAGTGAAACTTATTTCACATTAACTGTTTTCTTAAGTACACTGATTTTCCACGGTCAAAGTTCACTTTGCAAAGTCTTGAGTTTAATGTTTATAAGGGAAAGAAGAAAAGTGGTTGGTACACACTTTGCTGTACTCGCAAAGTCGCTTTCTTCTGCGTTGGTCGTTTATACATACTTGTATTTGTTTGCATGCCTGTGTTTGATTTGCATGTTCATTCAAAAACGAACACACAATTTTTCAACGTAAACTTTGCGTATGTAGAAGCGAAAGAAAATTTAAAAAACTTTGTCAAAGAAAAGTTTAACCGTGGAAAAGCAGTCGTAGGAAAATATTAAATTATGTAATAATTTGTTTTCGTAAAACTGCTTCAAGCGATAAACTGCAAACTGTCTGCTTTTGATATATTATAAATCTCTAATTTTAAAAATAAAAAATTATTCATAGTGAAGCATATAATGTAAGTGTTTTAAATTTGTTTCATGATTATCTTTCCCTGTCTATTATATTTAGCTCATTAATGCTTCCAATAAATCGATACTACCCTCGCAGTTGGTTCAACTAATTATATATATATCTGCGTATGTGTGTGTGTCTAAACAACATAAAAGTTACTTTCTAAGCACTTTGAACATACACAAATTCTATGATGGTTGTTATTGTAACTTTGCTTGTTCTTCTAACCGTTTTCCAAGAATTTTCTTATAACTATTTTTATGCTCTACAACACAGTAGTTAAACTTGTATATTAGTTTGTCATTTTTATTTAAATTTCTTGAATATTCGTTTGCGATTCCCTGTTCGAAATTGGATCTGACTTTTAGATATGACGTTTTCACAAAAGAATATGTAAACCTAAAGTTGAGAGGTAAAATTCGAAGTAATACTACCCACCATTTTTCAAAGCTAATAAAAAAATAATAATAATAATTGCCTAAATAAAAAAGTTATAAGCAGCTTAAAACATACTTTAAAGAAATGATGGAAACTCCATTTACTTAAATGTGATTTACCGCGTCACACAGAGGAGTATTTGAGCCAAAAAGCTGGATAAATTATTAAACGTTTTTTTTTAATTGAAAGATTGAGATTTTTGATGGTTTTAGGTGCAATTTGATATAAAAAAAGCAGATTTTTTTACGTTTTTCCAATAAAATAAAATTTTCTGACCTTTAACACGAAATTTTTAATATTTCACATCACAAAAATGTAATACACACAAACTCTTGGCTATCACTTAACGTTGTATTATATTTGCTACAGACTAGTCCGCAACAGAACAGAACAGAACAAAAAAGTAACAACAAACTACGTACACAGTTTTTCAATTGAACGAAAACAAAACAGCTGATCCGTAACAGAACAGAACGTACAAACTTATTCTGACTTTAACTTCAAGACAATGGCTAGTAAAAAGCAAACATTCCAAAGTCCACTTAAATCCGTGTAACTAAAAACGTAGTGAAAATTGGAAAAAAGACTTCAATGTCAAAAAATATAAATACTGGGTGGTACAAAATTAATCACCCTATCGGAAGATGTTATAATTTTTGCAAATCATATTTGACATTTGCGAACTAGACAGCTGCAGAATAGAAACAGACAAACAAAGGTGCGCTATGCTCCGCAAGAGTGTGGAATAATTGTGTCGAACCTTTTCCTGTTCGCATAATCTCCCGTTTTGAGGATTCGGCATGGCCGCCAAGATCATCCAATTCAACTATCATAGATTTATTTTTTTGGGACTACTTTAAGTCGCGGTCTTATGCCAACCAGTTCTAAACATCACAGCCCTTAAGGATAATCTTCGACAGAAATGCCAACATTTATCATTGAAAATTAAGCAGAAACTGGAAAATGCCATATAACGGACACAAATGTCTACGGCGGAAACACAATGCTCCGTTGAGACGAGAACCACTGCTTCTTTCTTTTTTGGTACGTAAAAGCATAGTACGACATAAAAAAGCATATTGTTGTGCAGAATACCTCTCTTTTGGGAGCCTAGATCTACTTCGGTATGCAGGTTATATTTTTGCGTGGTTCCTTTCATAAGACAAATAAAATTATGGCGGATACATGGAAACATACATGAACACTGATGACGGGAGTGCAGCTGCTCCCGAAAAATCACCTTGTTTCTGCTCTGACGCGTAAGTTGAAATTAATTAATGTTAAATGTTCACTTGTTCCTTTGGAATATTGTCTCATGTCCAATTCTTACTGACTAAAAAGGTTACGAGCTTTAACGAGAATAATAATCACTTTGGATTAAGAACTACTAACAACCATTTTGTTCGAAAAATAATCACATTAAATATACAAATTTACTTTTTATATTTTTGTAAAATTTCAATAGAATTCTCTTCAAAAAAAGATACACAAGTTTACACTTCAAATTGTGCCGATATACTAAAATTTTGCTTCCGCTTAATTTAATATGTTTCCCACAAAAACTCACTTAAAAACGGTTTCAATCACCTGTCCCTATATTCCATATTCCATACAAATTGTTCATAGGTCTGCACAGACCTGGTTATGACATTTGAACCAAAATATTTGTAAACCCGTAGTCACAATCGGTCTGATTTTTTGGATTTGTCACTAACACATCAGACAATAAAGTTATTCACACTTTTATATGCAAAAGGTCTGCACAGACCTGGTTATACCTCCGAGGGTTAAGGTGCGCATGACGGTTAATATAATTCCCGTGCGCAAGAAAGATCTTTGCATTGTACGATTACACCAATGGAACAAAAGCAAATTTTTGATCTTTAAAAAAAAATTACAATAAATTTGTTTTAATAAGACGAAAAATAAGGAAATTCCAAAAAAATATATATAAATTTTATAAGTAATAAAAATAGTGTGTTTGCTTATTAATGTATATGGTGTTTCACTGGTCGACAAGAATTTCTCGAATGATATTGATTTATAACTTTGCGAAGAGTAAATAAAATTCGACATAACCAAATGCAGCACTATGGCTTGTTATTATATTCAAATAAATATAATTTCTTCTTGTATTTATATATTTATGCTCACGTAACTTTAACTTAATAGAAGTAATATTTTAACGAACATTTTCTTTCAGAGCAACTCTCACCTCCCAAGTATTTATATACCTTTTCTCTAAAAATACTCATTGTAAACTACGAGGAAAAGTAAAATAACTACAATCATACTCAGTTAAACTTGTAAAATGTTAAGAAATATTAAGGTAAAACTTATACAAAAGTTAACAAAGGGAAGCACGAATTGTAGTATTTAGATAAGTTTTACAAAAATATTTAAATTAAACTGAAATTTGTGTACCAGCAAAAGTTCTAATATTCTAACCGCTGGCAAGAACAATAAATGAAAAGGATTGTTTTAGAATAAGTTTTAGGTTTTGTAAAATAAATTTATATATTTATGCTTCTTTTGTGAACAACTTTATTTTGCAATAACGTTAAAAAATCAAGAAGTAAGTTGCAATTATTGTATATGGAAAGATAACTTATAGAACAGAGTGAAAAAAGAACTCTTTAATAATGTATAGTCGTGACAATAGACTGCAATGCTAAAGAAGTAAAAAGCATTTTTGCTGAATTTCAAAGTGAAAAAAAATAAATGCTCTAAATATATCTGTTAATATGCATAAATGATAGCATTGCACCTGTCTGATTTTCTAAGATAAATGTCATCATATCATTAACATTAAATTGGACCAATTACAAATTTCCTAATAATCTCACGTTGCTACAATTCATCATGTTGATAATTGAACGTCATTGCCGAGCTTATTGTTGGCTGAGTACCCCATATAGTGAACGTTTTGCTGGAAAGAATCTTGCTGTTGGTTATAATAAGTATTATGTTCTCCTGCAGACTTTAATTTTTAAAAAGTATGTCCTATAAATACCAGGGCGGATCGATAAGTCCGTGACATTTCAAACTTCCCTCGTAGTTATATAAAATGCAATACTGGTCCCATCAAGTACAACCTGCTAGTAGACTACTGTCAAAATTTGGAGCAAGTATCGTCATTTACTTTGCATTCAACAGCTGTTCAAAACATACAACCTCGTGTATTTTTCTAAAAATGGAAACAAGTGAATTTCGAGTGCTCATTAAACATTATTTTTTGCGAAAAAAAAACGTCAATCAAACAAAGGAAAAATTCGAATAATACTATGGGGACTCTGCACCATCGATTTCAATGGTAAAAAAGTGGTTTACTGATTTTCGGTGTGGTCGCACAAGTACAAATAACGCTGAACATTCTGGACGGCCAATTGAGGTCAGTACACCCGTAAATGTCAAAAAAATTTACGACCAATTGAAGAGTAAAAGTGTGTGAGATTGGTAATGCCAAAGACATTCCATATGGCAGTGTGGTTTCGATTTTAAGTAATCGGTTGGGTTTAAGAAATTTGTCTGAAAGGTGGGTGCGGCGTATGCTCTCAATTGACCATAAACGTACACCTGTGACAACTTCAAAGGACTGTTTGGACTTGTTTAACCGCAATCCGAATTGGTACCTCATCCGCCATATTCTCCGGATTCAGCCACTAGTGACTGCTTCCTATTTCCAAATCTGAAGCAATGGCTCGGTGGAAAGAGATTTAGCTCCAACGATTAAATTATTGACCAAGCAAATGCTTATTTTAAGGACCTCGAAAAATCCTATTTTTTGGAGGGGTACGAAAACTGGAGAAACGTTGGACTAAGTGTATTGAGTTAAAAGGAAATTATGTTTAAAATTAAATTTTTGTTTTGCAAAAAACACTGTTTCACACGGACTTACTGATCCGCCCTCGTATATAAATACTTGTTATGTGAGCAATAATAATTTTTTAACTACTTTTCAATTGAAAACCTTTTTAAATCTTTACAATTTTATTTTAATCCATGTATTCCATAAATTGGTTTCCTTAATACTTCCATTAGTGTTTATTACTTTTACGTTTATATTTTATTATTTTTTTTATTTCATTCAAAATTCTCTTTTTTGTGATCAATGCTTGTTTTAGGGATTTGATTTTTATATTCCATTTAAAGGATTAAGGAGTTATGTCTTTGTGTGATAATAAATTAGCAGACGGAAATGGCAATAATAAAATAAATTATTTCCACATATGCATGCATGCATGGATGTGTATTTAGATACGAATACACTCACATTCATTTATCTGCAAATAAATGCACTGTTGTAAGTACTTTATTAACATGTCGTGCAACATGAATATCAAATCTATAAGCATCTTTCTTATTTGGTAGTCATAAACTATTGTTGCCGAACATGTGCTTCCTTTTAAAATTACTATAATGGCAAAAATATAAGAAGAAAAATAATGCAAAAAATTTAATGGAAAGGCCACAAGAACTAATGGAAGAACTTGATTGAGCTCTTAGAAGATTGGTTGAACTTTAGCATCCTGAAAAAAGCATACATGTCATAGTGTCCATGGTCATTGTGACACTTTTGAAAGTGGCACAATGTTCCGTGGCCATTATGACACTTTGCAAATGGATAAGGAACAAGTCTAGTTCAGTGGCACAGTTAAAAAAAAAATAAGCGGTTAGAAAATTGGAAAATAAGTTTTTAAACAGATCTTTTAGAATATTCAAAATGTATTTAGAAACTGTTTAATATTTAGCTCTGCATATAGTTTATACAAAAATTTTATACGAAAATGTTCCGAATGTGCAATAGGTAAGTATGTAGTTTATTCAATTGAAAGGATTTTATCCTCCATGGTACGACAAATACCGACTACGCTAACTAAAGCCTTTTGCATAGCTGGCCTTTGGCCGGGAGCAAAGGATTTTTTCTCTTAACTCGCAAAAAATCAAATCAGGTTTTTGATGCCAAAAGACTGTGTTTGGCCTTCTGCATGTTAGTACGCTTCATTTATATTTTTAAAAAAATTCCCTCCCTACTTCTACTAGTTTTGGTTTTTTTATTTACTTCCAAAACTATTTAGTATCGGCGTAATTACATTTTTTTGTCTCCTGAAAGGTACAAAAAAACATATTAAGAGTTGTCAACCTGTGACCGACTATATATTTATATATTTATTAGCTTTTGTTGTTCCTATAAGGATCATAAGGCCGCATTGTTAGTGTCCGTTTTTTCATGCCAAATCTCGTCAACTTATCCAGTTGTATTTCATTATCTTCATTCATTACGATTTAATCAATCATTTAAGCTTCGGATGATTAGCGGATTAAGCCAAGGCATCCCAGTCTGGTTCTTGGGCTGCTAGCTAAGCCTACCAGACAGGCACGGAAAACAGCCGAACACATTTATATAGAGATGCAAGAACAGAAGCCCTCTTGCAGACATACCAAATCGGCAACATACAAAATGGCGCACAGAATTTAAGTGGAGATCAGTGCAACCCGTTGTCCCTTTGAGACTCTTCTCTCAAAACCGCTGATTATGCGCGACTGCATAAAGCAGCTACCCCGCATAACTACGGAACGTACCACTATCTGCAACCTGTGACTCGTCCGGTAACATTCAGATATGCTTCCCACAGGCAGATAATAATCGGTCATCAACATAGATGGTAGTATCAGAATTATTATACGCAATTGGGCGACACTTTTAAGTGTATCATAATGTCCATGTAGATTAAGACGCTGAAAAAAATATGAAAATATTTCTAAGCAATCTTTATATCAACGGAATTGATAAACTACACCAGAACTTCGATGTCCTTAATCTTAACAGGTGATAATGCTCGAGATAAAGTTCATGACAAAAGTTTTCAAGTTTATTTTCCTGACCTTAAATTTCAAAGACATCATATTGTTTGTATGGCAATTAGACTCTAATATATAGTCTTAAGTTAACTAAGAACGGCGGTTTAATTAATGAGATTAAAAAAAACTTAATGGTTAAACCACCGACATTAGACTGTCGGTCTAATTCATACAATTTTCTTATTTCAGTTTTAAACTATGTAATAGTTATTAAACAAATTTTGAATTATAAGCGCGTGGTAAAAATGTATATTCATAAACGTTTAATAACACTAGATTAACAATGAAATACATTTACCAATTTTTTCTTTTCTATTTTGCAGCCTTGTCTTAAATAACAAATCTAATTTTGTTTAGTGATGTACAATATGATAAGTAATGGGTTTAAATGAAAAAAAATTATAAGAAAATTACATCAAACGGTTAAGTAAAGAACTAAAATAAAGCTTTTGTACTAATTGTTAAAAATATATTAATAATGAGCGAAAAATTGCACTTAAGACGTTTGTACGTCTGTTTTTCTTGAATTTTGACAAGAATTTGAATACTCAACTGTTAACATTTGTTTCTGCATCACTAAATAACATCAACTCATTTAAGTTTCTCTGTTAAGTTTTTAGCTTTAAAATTAGAATATTTTTGCTTTAACAAAAATAAAATATGTTTTTATACTGTATGAAAATATTTCGGAAATCTAAATACTAATCTGGAACATGGTCGTTTTCCTCAATAACAATATTGTGGAGTTCTGCTTAAGCTAGATACAATCAATGTTTTTACATTTGATAAATTTACTGTCAAACCATCCCATAAGCAGGGGCAACGTTGTTTCCAAACGCCAACCCAACGTCTGACAGTGTTTCCAGTGCTTATATGTGCAGCATTATATTTAAAATCTTTTTTTTATTTTGTTGGTTACAAAGTGGGATGAATACATATGGATAAAGTTTACATCCACTATCTCCTAGCAAACGGTCTTTGAACCCGTCATTTTGGAATCGTTGTTTGATTGCTCATTCATTGAAAATACGGTAGTCGTGAATGCCCCCTCCATCTTACGACTATAACCCTTATTTTTAACTTTGCATCTTAAATTAACTAAAACACATGCGTCAATGTATAAAGAAATTTGACAGATCAATGAAATTTGGCACATTTAAGCAGTAGTAGTCTTTTTTATTTATATAATACTTGGCTTAGTTACCGCCGGTTGAATCCCGTCAATGGCTCCTATTACTACAGGAAAGTTTTTGATTGCTTTAAATTCCATCATTGTTTGACTTTCCTCTGATCGAGATGATGGCATTTTAATTTTACTGCCGCCAAAACGAGCTAAGGCGCGAGTGACTCTGTTGCCTGGGATAACACACGAAGATCGACGGTATGATGTTGAACATTAACTTTTAATAAATAAAATTTTTAAAAGAATTTGTCAAAATTTTTCACAAAGACGAAAAACGGATATTAATAGCAAAATGTCACTATCAATCGCTTAAACTTGAGCATTGGCTACAATAACAGTTTTATATTTTTCAATGACTTTATAATGCCTTAATAGGCTATTAAACATTTATGAAAACACATTTAGCGATTTTTGCTAATAATTATTTATGAATTAGGGGGTGTAAACACATTATTTGCAACGGCGTACCTCTAATATCTCAAAGAATCAAGTCTCTTGGATGGGCTTTGACAGTTCGACTTTATTAACAGTCATTATCTCTGAATTATACCCAACTATATATATTTGAATTTTCTCTTTAATTATACTCGTGCTAAAGCCCATAAATATTTTATTATTTGGTTCGCTTGCTAACCTGTAAGTTCGAAATGTCTTCAAATGTAGTGATGATAAACCACTTGAATCTTGATTATATAAATCACCCAATACAAATTTTTACTTAGACATAAAATATGCACTAAAAATAGACTAAACTTCAAACTAAAACTTGCTTAACCAATAACTTTTCTTTATTTATTTATTTTTTCCATAATAAACATTTTGTCCACCAAATTGACTTCCATGGCCTTTAATAATAAATAATCTACCGTCAGTTTTTTGTTTTGTTTAATCCGCTGTCAGGTGACTTTGCGGAAAGTTTATATACGTTTTATTACAATTCCTTTCCTAATGACATTAACAAATAACCATCTTTCTACCTCTGAGACTTCTACGAACTAGTGTTACAGCATTTTGGTTTTATAAATCACAATAAATTTTTTATATCAATATTGTTACTTGTCTAGCCTGGACATTTCTATGAAACTTGTTTTTTTTTGTATGTGACTTTGCTCAAGAAAGTATTTGTAAGTGTTTGTGTGTGTGTATGAGAATACTTTACCTATATATGTGTATCGCTAAAAACTACATAAATAGGAGACGTACAGTATAAGCAATATATATATATATATAAGCAATATATATATATTAAATAAAACTTCTGTTACTGGAATGTCAATACAAAAGTTTTTATATGAAATATAATCTTGTGTTTTTTTTTTCATCCTGTCAAAGTGTCACTTAAATATGTCTCGCTTTAGCTTCATAGAGTTGTTTTGTGCTATTCTTTGGATTTTGACTCTTATTTGGTTGCAAAAGTCGTTTACAATGTCAGTTGTTAAGTTGAAAACACAGCTTTATGATTACGTTATGGAAACATACAATTATTTTATCTTTTAATCAATTTTGTATGTCAAACAATTTTGACGGAACCTCAATACTATCAAAGAGTTCAAAAATATTGATTTTCGTTCGTGAAGTCAGCTAGAGTTTTTATAATTTAAAGTTTTCTATCACGAAATTTTAAAAATTGCTATTGAACTAAGTTTGGCCTATATAAATTTCTTACTTAAGATCAGTAAACAAAAATATGATAAAAATTTACTCTTGTTAAAAACAAAAATAGTTTCAAAAAGTTCCTTACTGAGTGTGCTGCTTTTATACCTCTCGGCTATTTCTTTTTTTTTAGTTTTCTCGTTTCTATTGGTTACTATTGTGTGTCAATACGTATCAAATGATATTAATATTAGTCGTAGATATAATCCCCTGTATTTTAAGCACAACATATACAAAAATAATTAAGAATAGTATTATTAAATTGAGTCTGATTAATGCTAGAGAATTTATTCTATATTTAATAGTTGAGTGAGACATTATTTTTGGTATATAAATATATTCTGGTGACGGCAATTGCTGATAATGGACTTGAAGTGATGTTCTATATTATCAATGATTATTTATATACTTGATATAATGTCATTAGTTAAGCGATATTATAGAAAAATGGATTTGATTACCTCGAAATAAATAAATATATATAAATACCTGTAGGTGGAATAGTTGGATTAAATAACAGAATAAATATTATACAGCAAATAATTGCTTTCACACAATGACCTCAGAGCGAAGTTATTTTATTTGCAAATATATTCTCGAAAGCTGCACCAAAGTTAACACAAGATCATGATCTAATACTACAGGTCTGTTCACAGTTACAACAGTAAAACATAAAAAAAACAACAGGCATTTTGTTTGTATATAAAATCGCAAATATGTCAAAAAGAGTTGAAGAAAATTTAATTTTATATGTGATGGAAAATTAATTTTTCTTGGGAGTAAAAAAATATTTTCAATAGTACTTTTCTTACCTTCATAGTACGAACTTGAAATTTTTGTAAATTTTTCTTATTAATAAATTGTTTATGTGTTTATGTTATATTATTGCAACAAACACAATGGTTTTAATTGATACCAAACGTTATTCTTGATCTCTTGTCACACAAAGATAAAGAATAGAGATTAAAGTTTGAAATTGAATTGACGTTCAGCTGAGAGTAAATGTTTGGCGCCGATATTAATGCTAAACTACATTGATCGTCTTCAAGTCGGCGAATATTTAAAAAGTGCATTTTCCTAAATTTTAGTGTTTCTCAAACTAAAAATACATTTCAGTGTAAAACTTTGTTGCTTGTGGGCTAATAGGTTTACAATATTTCAAAACGTGAATATTTCGTACAGAAAAATTCTATACGTGTTAAAGTAACATATCAATCAAAAAGGGCGCGCTTTGAGTATCGTAGGTAATTAATCCAAAGATTTATTATTTAAAAGTATGAAAAATTAAACTATTACGGAATAATTTAATTTCAAATACATATTAAGAACTAACACATTTCTAACGTTGAGGAAAATTCCAAACTTTTATGGGGAATCCAAATTTTCAGAAGTTACGTTCAAATGTTCTTCAAATGATGTAACACCCAAGAAAATATAGTTGGGAGTTATGAAATTTTCATATCTGTTATAGGGAGTTCTTTACTTTTTGTGAGACTTTTTAAATTGGGGACATATTGGCATTGACAGTTAATTAGTTTTTGTTTAATTCGTTTATTTAATTTTATTGATACTTATTTAATTTCTTTGAGAGTTATTTTATTTGTCCTAAAATTGCGATTCATACAATTCTTTTGTTCTTATTTCATTCCTGTTGAGATTTTCTGTATAAGGAATTCTTTTACTTTTATTAGGACTTATTTCTTTGGGAGAGATTTACTATTTTTTGGAATTATTGTATTAGGAATCATTGTTATTTCATTTTTTCCCGTCTGCCCTTTTTTCATTTTGGTTGGAAATTATATCATTTGCGAACTGTTGTTGGAAATCGTTCATAATTTGAGATCAAAATTGTTTATTAGCGAGACCTGTAACAGCATTAAGACATTGTACTCTTTTAAAATATTTTCACTATGTTATATATGTATGTCGAGATATACTGAAAAGCGATTGTTCAACACGTAGAAGTCAAATTAGTTTGAAAGTACTAAATGAAACGGAGGAGTACAACGGGTCAAAAAGAACTATTGAAAATTTTTTTTGTAGCGAAGAAAAATTTAATTTTTCAAAACTGATTTCAACACAAAACTTTTGACAACTTAACAATTTTCGCCCATTAAAAAACACAACGCTTCCAAAAATCAGCTGGACTAATAAACAGTCCTGTATTATTGGATCATGGTTTAAATTTGAATCCATCCATTCATTTGTATATTTTATAGTTTAATTCAAATAAATACATCTTATATTACATATTAACTGTGATCAATACAATTGGCGATCCTGTGAACAATAATTTGTCTTCGTTTTTCAATTCAAAATAATTAGTATCCTCAAGTTTATTAGAAAGACAACGTTAGTCTGGCAAATAGTATTTATTTGCTTTTTATCGTTTAAACTTGAATCCATCCATTTACAACATTTTAATATTTTATAATTTAATTAAAACAAATATATTTTATATTAAATATTAACTGTGGTCAATACAACTGTTTCCAAGTTTTTAGATAGTTATTTAAAGATTATTTATGGAATAACACTTCGGGAATATACAGCATCCACGGCTTTGTCAGCAAATACGCAATCATCCTTTGTCATAATTATTAATGACAATTTTTGTTAAATATACCTGCTTGAATGCACCCGTAGTTGTCAGCTTTTTGAAACCGACTTTTACCTTCTAATAACGTCATTAAAAGTTATAAAAAAAAGTCCGGTAACAGTCACCCCAATTTCGAAAAGTATTATCAGCCCAAAGTCCGCACCGAGCAGCGACACATTGTGAATACATTTAATTTTCGACAATCACATGCTTTTCGCTGTGCGCATTTATTAGTCCTCAGTTATTGTGTTAATTGAATTTGAACACGAAATCAATTTTATTGTATTGCTTCATGTAACACTCCTCATCATTTTCTTTGTAAATCTTGAATTTATCCCTTCGACTTTTTTTGAAACTCCACATATCTTAATACTTTTCATGTTCACCTAAAGTCGATAAAAAAATTAGAAAAAGTTCAAACTGTTTGTTACATTTTCCATAAACATTTTATTAAAGTTTTAATAAATCATTTAGTTTAAAAAAATATATATTTTGCCAAAATTATCTCTAGTATTTGAAAAGCAAATTCAGCAGATTTGCCCGAATCTAACAAAAAAAAAATATTTGAAATTTTTTTAAATCTCTACGTTCAGTGTGCTTTAAACCACATCTACTTGTAGGCCATTGGCTTGAATGTATTTTTAGCATTTGGCATTATAAATCAATTTGTCTCTTTATTGAATGAGCATAATACCAGTAAAAATCCTCAAAAATGTTGACTTGTATCTTTATTCCTATTTTTTTTTGCTCTTCTAACTTTGTCTGCTGCAAACATACTATTTATGTGTGTCAATTTAGTAATAAAGACTTTTTAGGCATTCGTTCTTCTGTAAACTTTTTTTTTTATATAAAAACACATCCACATACTACCGAAATAATGTAAGACACTACAAAATATGCTAAATCATCATAAATTTACCAAAAAAAATTGAGTAGATATTTAATGTGAATACATCGAACATGATGCACCCTTTTAAAAGTAAAGTAATTTTTACTTTTGCACAGCTAAATTAATAAATTATTAGAAAATGTTTAAAATTATCTTCGCTGTTCTGTTTGTAATAGAAAATCAGTCCACCTTTTTGAGATTTCATCGTATATGAAAGAATATCATGAGATTTATGACAATTGATCCAAATAAATATTCGGAAATTGCATTTCTTATTCTTTCTGGATTATTTCTATTGTCCATTAGTTATGCAATGAATTCAGGATACGATCGGTTTACCTCGGCAGCTTCTAAAGCCTGAATCCAATTTTCAATTATAGTATCATTGTTTTCACCGAGCAAGTTGTGAAGAACACAAAAGGCTAACACTACAGAGTCATCATTTCTTATTATATTATCTATTCCTTTTCCAATGCGTCTAAAACGAGCTTTTAGATGCCCAAATGCATTTTCCACAACTCTGCGCGATTTAGATAATGCATAGTTGAAACATTTTGCTTTGTAGCTTTGCGAAACACAAAATGGGTACGGTTTCGTTAACTGTTCACTTAGCCTAAATGCTGAATCGCCAATTATGTGCACTGGAACAGCCACATCTAAAATAGTTTTTTTTTAAATCAGCTGCTGTTTCTAGCTGATTTTTTAAAGAAGATTCTTGATATATTTGAGAATCATTGCAACGGCCAGGACTACCAGGGCTTACATAAATGAAACGGTATCTAGAAAAAAATATTTATCTACGCTTACTAACCACATAGTTTTTTTTTACCTTGCGTCTACTAATGCTAAAAGCACAATTGAGTACCATCCCTTATAGTTATAATAGTCTGCAGCATCTTCTTGGTGAATCTCAATGTGACAACCATCTAAAAATGACCAATTTAAGTACAAATTGAACAATGATAATATCGATAAAACTAACTTACCAAGAGCGCCCATGCATTGAAGATATCCAAGTACATCAAATTCTTTTACAAAGTACCCATTTTTTCCCTTGTTAATGGAAAATTGTTCAAATACATTGGGCCCAAAACTCTCCACGTTTCATTACAAAAATCTAAAAGAATTTCCCACGCCGAACATGTTAGCAATTGTGCGTACTCTGCAGATGATCCTAAAGCATATAAACCTATTGCAATCCTCTTCTCCAGTGGTATTGCTTCTCTCATATTTGTATCGTTTTTCTTGAGGGCAGATAGCAACGCACATAATTTATTAAAGGTCATTCTATTCATTCTAAACTTATTTTTGAAGAAAGATTTATCACCATCTCGACAATATGTCTCCCAGAAACTTGAAGATCTCTCCTAAAAGTGTACAAATTAATATACATAATAATAATAAACCGAAATATTATTCTTCGTTTACTATTTTCCATCTCAATCTCTCAGAATTTAGTTTAAAAGTTGTGCAGCCATCTCCTGCTGATCCGCCAGTACTTGGAAACAAATTTTAGACTCTTGAAAGAATCTAAGCTTTGAAGACATCCTTCTACTTTTTATAACTTGTTTATGTATTTCTTTTTTTTTCATATTTATTTAAATTATACAATTTTTATTTTTTAAATGATTTTATTTATTTTTTAACACACACAAATTTTTTTTCTCTTTGGTTTTTCTTCTTGACAGCTAGTTTAGATAAACCAGCGATAATTTGTCATAAAAATTGGAGATGATAGAAAATTTTTCGAAGTTCGCAGGAAGATTCAAAATGAACCCTGAAGGTTCGCTCTAAAAACTTTGTATGGCGAACCATGTCGATTGAATCAAGTTTCGACCGCGAACAGTGAATGAGAGAGCGAACCTCGATAATTGCTCTCCATGCGAACATGCTCTTATCGTCTTCTTTTGTATTACATAAGGTGCACGTTCTGGAATTGCTTCTCGAAAATCGCATTCCATTTGGTTGCATTAAGCCAGATCGAGCTTTGAAGTTCCAGTCACTGTATTTTTGTTTTCATTATTGTTGAAATAATATTACCCTTTTGTAAGATTAAAATTTTTATAAAACGTATCTGTTTGAGAGGTTCCTTGTAAATGGTCTTTATAGCATTTTAATTCCAAAAAATCTGTTATTATTTTTGCTTGTTTTTGTACTCTAAAAAGGAAATATTAGGTTGCCACTTTATGTCATCATGTAGTTCGTTTAAGTTTTTTGCCCAGAATATTTGGGCGTTTAATATTTTATTACTGAGCTCATGATTTAGAATTTTCATCATTTACAATTTTTTCAGTAATGAAACATAAATTTGTTAGTCCACAAATCATTGCAGGAGCAGTTGTAAGCGCGACAAACAAATGAAGCGGACGACAAAACACTGAATTGCATTTTTGTATCAGAAATTTTCATTCCAAAAATGGTTCCTTTAAACTAAACTTTAAACGAAAATGATAACTGAGAGTCATTTGGAAAGTTCTGAATTATAATTTAAAACTTTTTGACAAACATTTGCTACATTACAAAAAAAGCTCTTGATTCTTTTATAAATATTTAAGAAATAATTTGTTTATTTAAAATTTGCATGAAACTATTGATTGTTAACTCTGAATTTTGAACTAGAAAGCATTGAAAAGTTTTGTGTTCAAAAACGAAGCTTAATCTAACATCATTTGCTAATAAAGTAGAGTACTAAGACCATCATTATGGAATACTGAATATACGAGTATGTAATGCAAACACACTAGAGCATCAAATTATTCGAGTTATGTTTTTTTCAAGTAAACGATTAATCGATTCTGGGATTTCAACCCTGTTCGATTACTAGATTAGGGTTTTTCATAATTAATGTTTTTAAGTAATTAAAGTTTGTAAGTAATAAATCGAACTTATATTTGTATATTGAAACGAATTGTTTGGCTCAAGTTCAAATCCGAGTTTACCCACTTATTTTTTTTAATTTTTTAGATAATTATGAAATTTATATTAATCGAGATTGCCTCGACATCTTTTTTCAAAGATCTAAAAAACTTTTTTTTTTTTTTTTTTTGTTTTTTTTGTTTTAATTTTTTAGAAATATTTTGGATAAATTCAATTTTTTTATTAAGAGAGTACTATTTTTAATTTATTTAAGAGCCATTTAATTCTGGAAGTATCATCTGCATTATATATAAATGTCTGAACTACTAACGAAGCAAATGCTTGCTATAACTTTCCTTCCGAGTTCCATTACTTAGAAATAGTTAATAAATTATCTAAATTTGAAAGAGTTATTTGGAAAAAATGCCATGCACGAAGAATTAAATGAGTCATAAAATTAAAATGTGATAGAAGTTTAACGGAAGATATTAAGGAATTAGTAAAACTATATCAAGTATTGGGTTATATGTTTCCCGAGTCCTTTGAACATCATATAGTCAACGAACTTTTAAACAGGATCGAATAGAGAGGTAGACTTGATGACTTGAGAAAATATATTGGTATAATATTTACATGATAGACATGAATATGTTAAGCATAAAAGATTATAGATCGCGCAACGACGATAGAAGTGTTAAAGAAAAGTTAAACACCAAATAAGGCAAAATCGTTTTGGGAAATTTTTGAAAAAAATAAAAAAATAATATAAAATGATTCACTTTAATGATATAATTTCCTACAGGACCCTAATATTGATAGATTTTACTTCATTAAACCTGTTATCGAGGCACTAAACACAACTTTAGAGTGAACGCCTTGCTGTTGCAGATGAATAATATGCCCAGTGAATCTTTAAGGATATAAGTACAACCACCATCTAAATAACTTAAAGAAATACGAAATGCTGCTCCGTTAATTTTAATTTTTCTAGAAAAAAAGTGCAAAACATTAGCTCCTCTGGTTGGAAATTTGCAATGTAATGATTTTTTGAAATAGTAACTTTATTAGAAATCATTGTATCATCACTGACAATGCAACAGTTATGAGGAAACTTTGAATTGCAATTTTTTTGATAATAAGTAAAAGAAATGTTAATTTTTTTTTAGAAAAGAAAACAACATTAACTACCAGATATGAGCAGTATTTTCAAGTAGCATACAGTGCAGACTCGGTTACCGCAACTCTCGATAAGCGCATCACTTCGATATTCGCAACACCACAATTCTTAACATTGGTGATTCTGTTAACGCAACTGTTCAAAAAACAAGACCTCAATTAACGCAACTTTTTAAACAAAATTAAAATTCTCTATTTCGTTTAGTTTTTTACTTAGTTTTTTTTTTTAATAAATTCAAAACTATAAACCTTTGCGCATGAAATCATTTTGATTTGCCGCTGTTCTAGGAATGACTAAGAATTTTTGCGTGGTGCTTTTGATTTTGAAACCACCGTAGTTCAAAAAATTCTTTGTTTGGGAGTGATTGTTCTAGTAAGATAACAATCGAGAGTTTCACACTTCTTCCGTTAAAAACATGAATCTTCAACTTGATAACAACCATCAGTACAAATGTATATTTATTTATTTAAAATATAATATGTTTTTGATGCTTTATTTCAATAAAATTATTGCATTTATTTTGATAATTAAACTTTGTTTCTTTAATACCTCTGACAGACATATGGTTTACATACCGTGGTACATATACTTCGGTTTTTATAGTATTTTAGTGTGAAAGACTTGTAGTATGTGCACTACAATATTGGTTTTTACATTTGCATATATGTTCAAAAAGGCAAGTCAACCAGGTGGTACCGCTTTTACAACAATACAAAATTTGTTGTAGGAAATATCTGGCGACACAGTCGACACAGATGAATCTTTTAGAAAATGTCAACAGCAATATAAAACTGAATACGATACTTGATAGTCTCGGCTCGGGCTAGTCAGCTGATGTAATGTTGTTACTTACTACCTTGTTGATGTGGCTATAGATGCACAGTTAACTGCGCAAAAGGCAAAAAGCTGTGTTTAATAACATTTATACTACGTACATTTTCATGGTATACGAAACAGCTTTATACCATTTTGTTCTATGTTTTATTTGTAGTTTAGCTTGACGCATATGTAGTATGCTGTACTATTGTAGCATACATATCCCATGTCTACCTGGGCTATAATAAACCTTTTATTTGGTTTAAAAAAAGCTTTTTAGTGGAAAATATACATAGACTTTTTTTACTCGGCTTTCGCAACAAACTCAGTTTTTGCAACAGCCTAAAATTTCTATTGGTCGAGTTAACCGAGTCTGCACTGTAGTTTTAAAGAGTTTAGTCAGTTGGAAATCTGAAACCAGCTTAAAAAAATATATAATTAAAATTAAAATTCATTAAAAGATAAATTTTAGTGGATTAATCGATTTATTTGTTCGATTATCCGGTAAACTAATTTTTTTTTATTCGAGCAAACAATAAAGAAAGTTTTTTGGTTATTGAAACATCGATTAATCGAGTGGATACTCTAAAACATACACATATTTTATTTATTATTATAAGTATGTGAAAAATACAATGTATCATTATTTTCTAATGATACAGAAAATCTTTTGTTCGACTAAGTTGTTTTTTTCCTATCTTTGCTTTTAGCTTAAAAATATGTCTACGACAGAAAATGTGTGATTAGTAGTGTAAATTTGCTTTTATGTTTGCTATTTAGTTTTATCCTAAAGCAAAGATCTTAACAGATTATTTAAATGGAAAATATTTTCAGCCAAGTAATCTATTTCTCTTAACCATTGAAACCTGATGATTTGATATCAAAAAATAAATTCCAGTTTGTTTGTAGGATTGCTAAAAAATAAAAACAAAATGCGTCATGTGATTTTAAAATTAAATAAATGTTAAAAACTTATTTTATTGAACGCTTGGTCACATAATTATTTCCAAACTTAGTGTTTACTTATAATTACGCCAACTGAAAGCAAGAACTTTCACTATCAGCCCAATTACAATATTCGCAAGGAATTTGTTTCATGATGAAAGGTTTTTCTCAAGAAAAAATTTCTCCAATTAATTCAAACTCCTTTCTTTTTTTGTGAGGGAATTTTTTAGGGAAAACCCAAAATTTAGATATATTTAAATAACTACTTCTTAGCTTTTTATTGTTTCTCCCTAAAAAGTTAAATTAGAGACTTTTTAATCATAATAGTTGAAAAGGGAATTTCTGTTCATAATTGGGCTGTGTATAATTAAAAAGGGAATTTTTTAATTAAAAATCTATTGTTTCATGTTAAATAATAAACTCTTGACTCTTTTTTATGTTTTCGCTGCTGTAGAAATAAAAATAAAACTGTTTCAACAACAAATTAAATATAAATTGAATTGCAAATACTTAAATCAATTTGTTTTCTTAGCCAAAAAAAAACTAAATTTTTTCTAAATCAAATTCTGTTTTTCATGATTTTTTATTATTGAAAACAAAAACTGAAGTTTCAATATTGATCTAACATTTTGTTAAGTATTTATATTTCTAAATTTATTTTATTTATTTACATAAAATGTTTGTTACACTAGCTGTATTGATTTGATTTTATTATGGTTTTTTATTTTCTATTTATATTGAAAAAACTAGACCGAAAAAAAAGTAAAAATAAAAAATATGAATAAAATAAAAATACAGAAATTGGTATTATTTATTATCACAACGCGATATCCATCCACATATTGTACAAATGTAACCGTATGTGACACAAATTTTGGCACGAAAAACAAATAAATTAGAAAATTCACCTTGTTGTTGGTGATTTTTTTTCACCTATTCCTTGCACAGTTCGTGCAAACGAGTAGATATGGGGATTTCCATAATGTCGAACGTGACCATCAAACACATTTAAAGTGGAAAAGCTTAAAAATAAAAATGATTTTTATTTTGACTGTAGATTTACAGGTAACATTATTTCTTATAGAATTAGTGCTAATATTGATTTTAGGCAATTTTTGTCTCCTCGATTAATGCTTAAAACGCTGGCATTCGCGGGGGGGGGGGGACAAGAATAGAGAAGATTTTTGGTGGTGAACATTTCAAACGGCGATTGCAGTGACGCCTGAGGTAATGTGACTAATTATTAAATGTTGTGCAATGATGTTTCTTAGAAATGTTTTCGATTTTACACAAAAGTTATTTATAGTTTTTTATATAGTTTTAGTATTGCACAGAACACGTAGCACGGGATTTTTCACACGGGACCTGTTGCACAGCACATATCGCACGCGACATTTTTTCCATTATGATATTTATTTTATCTTATCTTATTTTATTTACGAGATAACTTAGTATAAATGTATTTAAATCAACAGAACGATATAAAATTAAGGTGAAAACAGTATCAGCAATATCAAATATATTTTTTCGAGAAAGGGATTCTCCACTTTTTTTCAGCTTTTCCTAATGTTTTATTGTATTTGTAAGGCTTGTTTTGTGATGGTTTTGCATTTCGCATATATTTCGCTTCTCCCGACTTTGTGTCTTACGCATGCGCTCATGCCACCTTTTCTCTTCACTCATTTAATTATTTTTTTCAGCCAATGCTTTCCACTTTTAGTAGTTTTTAATCCAAAGTAATTATTGTTTTTGGCTAATGTTCGTAACATTTTTAATCAGAAAAAATTGGACATGAGACAATATTCTAAAGGAACAAGGGAAAATTTTAACACTAATTAATTTCAACTTACACGGCAGAACACTTTTGTCTAGCACTTCCACTTTGCTTTTTAATCTATTGTTTTGTAATATTATCTGATTTTCGATAAATTTGTTTGTCCATCGTCTGTAGCTTTCTTAGTTTTTAAGCCGCACGTGTCCAACTTTATATGTGTAAGAAACTAGATCAAGAATCTTCTTGATTTTCAGCACGGCTTTTTTCTTTTAATTGCATAGAAAATCTTTGTTTGTTTTCTGCATCGAAATATACGACAATGCAAATGACAATATTAATTTATACGAGACTAGCAAGTGCTTGTATTTTGTATATTGTTAGTGTAGAGTAAAAATATGCTACACCACTTTGCAAATGCTACGATGCAAGACCATTTGCACAAGATTATGAACTGGGGTGCTATTATTACTTTTGACAATCCGAAGTTTTCTTCGAAAACATTATTTTCTGTTATAAAATTTATCTACTTTATAAAAATATTTAAGAAAATATTTTTATTAAATCCAATATATAAGAATAAGAAATATTACTTTTGTCCTAATTTTACATCGTCAAGGCACGCAAAGCATTGACATATCAAAGGCACAGATACATACAGTTCGTGAGAGTAGTTGCCCTTGTTGTCAATAAAAATAAAACGTACAAAGTGGCCCAAAATTAACGAAGGGGTTTGAATTGCTTATAAATTTTATTATAATTTTTTTTCTTTTCCCTTCAGTATTTTGTAAAGAAGATTTGAAGACTTTGGGAATTTAAAATGGAGCAGTACTCAATTGAACAACATGCCCAAATTGTTGAGCTTTATTTTTAAAATCAACGCTCCATTGTTTTGACTCAGCGTGCATATCGTCGTGTGCGGGTTGGACCCTCAGAGTCAACAATAAACAGTCTGGTTGTAAATTTTCCCCAACAAGGGGCAGTAAGGAACCTTCCTGGTGCTGGCAGACGACAAACGGTGCCCACGGATGACAATATTGAACTGGTACAGAGGAGTATTCGGGAAGATGGAGAAACATCAACCAGGAGACGTTCGACACAACTTGGCCTCTTACGAGCGTCGCTGCAGAGAATTTTGCATACAATAGGAATGTTTCCACGCAAGATTCAGCATATTCAAGAATTGAAACCGACAGATTACCAGCAACGACTTGATTATGCAGTTTTTTTTCCGTCAAAAAGCAGAAGAAAATCATAATCTTATTCATAATTTAATTATGAGCGACGAAGCCCATTTCCAATTAAGTGGGTTCGTTAATAAGCAAAACTGCACGATATGGGCTACTGAAAATCCGAGAGTAGTGCAATAAAGAGAATTACACCCACCTAAGTGTACGGTTTGGTGCGGTGTTTTATCGGAAAGGATAATTGGACATTACTTTTTTTGAAAATGAACACGGCGTCACCGTTTTCGTTAATGGTGTCAGATATCGGACAATGTTGGTAAATTTTTTAAGGCCAGCCGTGGAAAACCATCCGCAAGTATGGTTCCAACAAGATGGAGCCACAGCGCACACTGCAAGGGACACAATGGCTCTTTTACGAGACATCTTTGGTGAACGAATTATTTCGCGTACAAATGATTTTAATTGGCCTCCGCGTTCGCCGGATTTAACCGCTCCAGAATGTTTTCTTTGGGGTTATTTGAAAGGAAAAGTCTACATTAATAAGCCCAGAACCAGCAATTAAAAAGCAATATACGAGACGAAATAAACAACATAACACCTGAAATTTTGCGAAAGGTGATGGCAAATCTGTTGGAAAGAGCACGAATATACGAAGCAGCAAATGGCCACCTCTTGCGAGATATTATTTTTCATAACTAAACTTAAAATATTCCCCATTTATATTCTGTATAAAAAATTTTTTTTATAATTATGTCTTAAATAAATAAGTTATAAGCTATTCAAACCCCTTCATTTTGGGCCACCCTGTACTTATAGTAATTAAATTTTATTGTTTCCCTATAAAAAATATGATAAAACAAACAGTTTTCAAAAACTTCAAATTTTTTAGCCTCGGTCGACCATTCGGTGGAAATGCCCATATGTGTAGTAATATAAAGAAAAGATATGTGACAAATGGGAAACTTTTTTTTTTATTTACTTCTGATTTTGTTTCTTCTCTGAAGATATTCTAATTTTTATAATATGTTTCTAGTTGTAACTAATTTTGCCATTTAAATATTTCCGATTAGTTTTAACGTCTCCAGGGTTAGTAATGTCACATCTAGATTAGCGTCTGTAGAGTTTTTGTTTTGTTTGCTAAGTCCAGTCAAGGTTTTCCTTGTATGAAGGTGCGAACGTCATACAAGAAAATAATAAAAAAAAAATATGCACTCAACCATTTGTTATTTCTATGATTTTTGATGGTACACGTAGAAAAAAATTAGTTGGACTTCAGTTTCCATCATAATTACATTATTATATTAGAGGAGAACTTATTCATATTACCCGAAATGTTCAATGGTAAATTTTACATTCAAGATTAAGAATTATAAAAATGTACCTCCGTTTGTTTAATTTGACTAACAATGTGTTTCAGTTTCTGTATTCCAAAGCGATTCATTTCACAGTTGGTGTTGCAAGCGCAGCTGACAGTTGCACTGTGGTGGCTCTTGACTTCAGTAACTTTTTATTTCCGTTATCTGGTGTTTTTTAATATTTTTGAATATTTGAAAAAATATTTTGCACTAAAGAATATTTTTTTGCACTAAATATATTTTTGTGCAAACTAATTGTGATTAAAGTCGCTTAAAATTAAATTTAAAAAATTTTGTTCTTTTTATTTTTTACAATAAATGCCAACCAGTTGCTGGTTTTGCCTTGCCATAACTGAATAGCTTTTCACAAGGCAAATGAATTCTTGGATTTTAAAATTAACTGATCAGACTAATTTCATTTCATCGAATTTACTCAGCATCAAATCTGTTTTCGCGGTGTATGTTTTTTTTATATTTCAAATATTATATAAAATTACATTGAAATGCAATTGAAGTATTGTTTATATATAATCAATAGCAGAATAATATGTTAAAAAAAAATAAATAAAATAAACAATACATGAAAAGGAAATTTTAGTGGGATTGAAATAATAAAACGAAAATGACAAAACAAAAATTTTGAAAGGAAAATTAGTTTATTGTTTGTTTTAATAAAATGAACAAATCTATAGAAAATATAAAATCATTTTTTTGAATAGATGGAATGAATATATTGAACATGTGCAAATGTTTTCTTGTGGATTCCGAAAAAATAGAACACACAGATAGAACATGAACAAAGATTTTTTTTGGACACGGATTTCGTATTAAAAATAAATATTTCGAATACATCTTCATTGTTAAGAAGAACTAACAAAAATTTAAAAATAATTCAATAAATGGCTTTCTAAACGAGGCTATAAAAAATCATGATACAGTTACAATCCACAGTACGTTTGAGTGATATGAAATGTATTAAATTTCTTAACCATAACAGAACACATTCAATGCGATTCACGCTTTTAAGTGACATTTATAAGAATATTTAATATCACTCATATGTATTGCTGTACCATTTAGTTAAAAAAGAACATCTAACAAAAAAAATTTATAATATTGCTGAGATTTTAGTTCTTTATTTTTTTAACTAAAGTGTCTTAATTTTTCTCACTGCAATTGGGTTCGGTTAGGTTGCACAGGCTGCTATTTCCTTGCACTTAGTTCAATTGTCCAAACGGATTCTTTTGTAATGGTTGGTGTGGATATGTGAAGAAGCTTCCCCGTTCATCCTAAGTTTGATTCGAAGTTAAACAACTTGATCTTTGAATATACAAATTTATTGCATTTATTTTTTATTCCACAAGGTCTGCAAGTTTGGCTAAATACGAATTGCTTAGACAAGTAGCACCGCTATAAGATTAGCAAGTCTATATCCCGTTTGTGCGAGTAGCTTCTTTGCCGTGTTCACAATTGTATCGCATGGCACATCTCAATGTCAGATACAGTGAGAAACTCCAGGTTTTAATGTGTCGTCATCTCACTTAAGGATGTGCGGCATTCCTTGATCAGCTCAGATCTTGTGTAAATACCAGATAAAGCAATAAATTCAGCCTTATTAAAGGTAGTATTTGAATATTACGGCACTATACCTTGTTATACTTCAGCCATGTTGGCTGCTTTATTTATTGGCAATATACTACCGTAATCTATATCGTACCTCAATTATCTGATAGTCTGAAAAAGTATCACCGGTTGGAAGTGTAGAATATAAATTGGGTTAGGTTAGGGTAGGTAAGAGTGGCAGTCAGGATCCTGGAGACTCACTTAGACCATTTTGGTCTAATACCGCAGAGACTATACTTATGCATAGTCCCCGACTTCGAACCAAACAGAACTCAGTATAAAGCTACTAATACGTTCCAGTTCAACACTGGCAACGTCAGAAAGTTCCCTGAAATCAAGAGCGACCATTGTGGCCATTCTCTTTCTTGGAAGACCATGGCAGTGAAACAGAAAATGTTCTACATTTTCCTCTTCGTCAATATCTTGGCAGCAGCGCCAAAAATCATTGTGATCTACCTTTAACTTTGGCGCATGCATACCTATGGACCAGTGTCCAGTTATCACGAACACTAGAATTGAGATTTATTTCCTATTTCCTAAAAGCAAAAAAGCTGTGTATTTCCTATTTAGAAGAGTTCAAAACTGCCTGCTTATCACGCGATCATTTCTTGTGACACATCTTCCATTTGTTTCATGTTCGGTCGTGCGCCACAGTCTTAGTTTGCTAGAGAGTACGGATAAACTCACGCATTTTAATTCCGGCGGAAGCTGTAAGGTAGTCCTAATTTTAGCAAGCTCGTCAGCCCTAGAGCTCCCCTGAAAGCCACCATAATCTTAATATCAAGCTGCTCTGCTATCTCGTTTAGAAATGATCGGCAGTCAAGGGCTGTCGTTGTTCTTAGAAGCGGGGATTCAAGGGCCACAATAGCTGCTGGACTAAATTGGCTTAAGTCATACAAAAAAAATTATACTGATATCTCGGTTGTATGAAATTACTTGAATTATGAATTGGAACATTTTATTTTCTTATTTAGTTTTCAAACATTTTGATATAAATATACTTCCACTTCCATAAAATTTAATTAATATTTAAATTTTGAAATAGTATAAAAACTTTACCTAAAACATCTATTATGCAATTTGAACAAAGGTTTCTCGACACTGCTCAGCTCACTATAATATCCTGTATTATGTTTAGTTCAGTTTATTTATTATTCTACACACACTTACAAAAGGAATAAGGACCTGTTTACTGTCGCAACGAATTAAGCTTTAAATATGTAAATAAATCCAAAACTATTCACACAAAGACAAAAACTCACAATCAACACACTCACTCGCAATCCCTTAACAATATATTTATGTAAATATATGTGAATGTGTATGTATTTTAACATAAAAAGCTGCAGCCATGGCAGTTTTAAAGTCTTTATTAAACTTACAATGCTGCTTTAATAAATATGGGTATGTGTGTGTGTTTCTGTTTGGGTCTGTACGCATTAGTATGTGTCTGTATCTTTATCTGTTTTACAGTAATAGTTACTATACTGGATAAAGTAGTGGTCGGCATCAACTTAAATAAAATGAATATGAGTTGTGAGTGGCTGCCAATTGTTGTACTTTATTCACAAATAAACGCCATTGCGGATATCCGCACTAGTAGCTTCAGTTAACAATTGTTGTTGTAGTGTATAGTAAAGGTTGATTATGGAATTGGGTAGACTCATACATACACACGCACACACACACACACACACACAAAAGTTAAGCAAATGCCACAGAAATGTAAAGCAGTTGGTCACTTGCATTAAGAAGTTACAATTAATGTTTGTGTTATTCGAGCCTCAACAGATACTTCAGTCCAATTTATATTTTGTACTCAATTTCATTTTCGACATCTGTATTTTTATTTTTGAGTTATTGATAGCCAAGAACTGAGCGTTGCATAGATGAAGCTCAGCCGCTTTGATTATGTATAAAATCTTGGGAGAGTCTTAAAAAATTTAATTTCCCTCAGGTCTCTCAGTGTACTTTTCTTACGCGGGCTCCCCGTTCCCTGTAACCTGATATCTTGAAAATATCCTTTAAGATTATATTAAGCGTAGAAGAGGTTCCCATTAAATTTAAAAATATTTACTTTATTTTGCTTACCTGTTAAAAACATTTAAGGATTAAGTAGCGATTTTGTAAAGGTCCTTAAAAATTTTCTTGTTTTGTAATCAGCGCACCAAAAATCTCTATAGCAACATTTTTAATTCATTCTTTCTCAAATCTGTCCAAGCCTCAAAAATTTACTTAAAAAAGACAAAACTTTTGTCCCTCCATTTGCGAAATTTTTTAAATAGATTTTAATATATTCAAAGGAACGCACAAGAGATCACAAAAAGACTATTTGCGAAATAGTCTACCAACTCTATCACTTTGTGAATTGAACAATTTTGTTTTTAGTTTTATTTTTAAATCAAGTGATAGGTGTATTCAACAGAGGCAGTACTGGAAATAGACTATTTGAATAACTTTCTCTCTGTATTTTTATTTACATTTGTGTTTATTAAAATAGTACTGCTGCCACCATAGAGTTGTGTTACTGCATTAAGTATTATTTCGTATTATTTCGTTTTTTTGTTTTTTTGTTCAACTTAATGTTTATTTTTCATCTGTAATTTACATACACAACACAACGAGAAGACAATGAGAGAAACAATCTACAAAAAAAGGATTAATATGATTATAAACGTTATATTCATTAATCATATAAAAAGCTTTTATGTTGTGTTTTCGCTGCCACGGTTGTCCTCTCTGGTTGTTTTTTATCTTATTGCTGGCAAAAAGGGATTTAAGTTTAAAGAGATTGAGAAAAATTATGCTTATTAAAGCAATTTTTCATTGAAGTTTAATTTACTTTTTGTTGTATTTTAATGGAAAAAGAAAATATAAAAAGACATGATAAATACTGGCTTTAAATAACATCAAATATATAGATAGTATAAATGCTGAGATAGATAATATTTTCCTCCTATAAAAAAAAATTAGCTTTGTATACGAGTATTTGTGCTGCTGGCGGAAAATGTAAAGCTAAAGTTTAAAGAGTATTTAAATTAATATAAGTAGCCGGAACAATGCAATTATTATATTAAAATTCATATTAATTAATTCACAAAGTTTAGGAAAAAAATTTTTGTTAGATCCGGCTTTTTTGTTCGTTAACTTAGTTATTTTTGTATTAAATTATTGTAGTAAGAAATTCATTCCTTGAGCATGTGAAAACTTTTAAGGAATAAATAAATAAAATAAGTATTGAGCCAACAGAAGGTAATAATACTGAAGCCACTATCGTTCCTCATTAGCGTTCCAGCTGCTGTCAGTCATTCTATAAAATTGTCACAAAATAAATATCAGAAAAGTAAACTTTTAATTTTTATTGTTCTGGAAAAGTAGAGTATATTTGTATTGAATATTGAAATTCAAATGTAAAAAGAAGAATGCACAACTTAAAAAATTTAAACTGAAGTGATTTAAATTAAATTTCACTTCCACACTGGAATGTAGACCATACCGGGATATTTATCGAGAAATACAAACAAAAACTAGGAAGAATAACTAGTGTTATTAGATTTCTGTCTTATAAGCTATACAGCCGAATTATTTATGATGAATTCCTGCTTCTCATATTCCAAGTTCTACGTTAATTGGTATAACCATGAGCAGACAAAGCGGCCTTAAAAACCAGCATGTTGTTCAAATGCATTCGTAACCACAAACTTTGTTATACTTTTACAAACACATACACTTCTTATTGATATAAGAATACTTTAATGATTTATTTACTAAATATATACAAAACTAGTCACCTTAATTAATTAAGTTTCACAGACAAATCCAAGCTGATGTCATTTGCCTGTAAGCAAAATTCTGTTTCTAATGTAATTACTTCGAAACGAAATATTAGCAAACAACAATGAGAGCAATGAAAAAGTAGATTAATTTGTTTTATTAATTCGAAAAATGTACCTGTCCCACTTTAATTAATTTAGTATAATAAACACACTTTCGTTTAAGTTTTAAATTACTGCTAAGTATGCCAATCCTGATATCCTGCAAAATCGTAAGTATTAAAATATGTATAAAAGATGACATTTATACTCATTTCATTACTTAAATCTTCTACTGAGGAAACCTTTAAATAATGAAAAAGGAGGTACTTGCGTCAAGGTTTATTCATCTATCTCCAGTTCTTTTAATCCTTTGAATGTCCAATGCGTCACATATGATGCAAAGACGTTATGATTGATACGCTTGCGCATCATATATGATACACAATTTGTCTTATTTCTTTTAACAAAATTTTATATGAACTGATGAATAATAATATGATCTAATGGTCTGAGCGTGTAGAGCATTTTTTTGAAGTAAGAACATTTGTATAACAAAAAACTGCAAATTCCAGGATATAAAGAGACAAAAATAATTTTTTTAACGAAACAAAAAACTTTATTCATGTTGAAAAAAATTAAAAAATACGAAAGAAAAATTAATAATATTAATTAAAATAAAACTATTGTAATTAAACCTTATATTATATAGTTATAAAAGAAATTAGGAAGGATAATTTTTATGAATTTCATTTTTTATGAATTTCATCAAGGTAAACAATATGGTTTTTGACACTCAATACACTGCGTATGAACTTGTTGAGACTTTGCGATGGCATTTATTTTATTGTGGCTTTCGTCTAATTTTTTATAACAGCTAAGGAAGGCATCGTTTACGGGCAAGTTTTCCATCATCTTTTCTAGGCATTTCGCTAAGTTCGTAAGTTTTCGTTTTTTTTATAGTTGACAAGCAGAGAATTCGCAATTGACTTTGTAATCTGCTCTAATTTGATTTACCATTTTTTGTTATCCGACCGTAAAAAGATAATGGATCCATACTTCACTATTAAAAAATTGATGCTGACAGCTAAAAGCTTCTATGTTGTACAACAAATCAACGACAATTGCAAAAAATGGGATTTTCCTAATTTTACTCGACAAACGTATTTAGTTCAGTGTTGCTAACACTATAAGGCAAAATAAATGAATAATAACGAATAAAAATTACATGAACCATATGTGATGCACAGAACGTTTGAATAAAAAATAGTTTTAATATTGCTCCGTGTATCACATGTGTTTCACGCAATTTTCGCCAAATTATTACTGTGGGACGTATGCTATAAAAAAAATGTGGATGGGGACTATCAAAGGGTACAGTCTTGATACTCATGTATTACAATTGTGTACGGAAAACTACATGGCTTGGTCAGTTTGGTTAGTCTTTTAATTTTAACCTTCAACTGGAGAGGGAGGGGGTGGTATATATTACTTCCCGCTTTTAATTTAATATAGTCTTTATCGCTCTGCTACCGTTTTTTTACGTATCTTCTTGTTTCATGATCACTGTTGTTCAGTTGTGTTTTGGCTGTGTTACGAATAGCGTGAGCGAATAAAATCAGGTTCTGGTTCTGATTGCTAAAGAAATGAAATTGCAGCAAATGATGAAAACTTGAGCAATTCTCAATACAATGTATATGAATCTTTATCAAATTATTTTGATTAAAAAAATGGATTTAAATGGTCAGCATTAGAACCAAAACTCTTCAACATAAGATTTTACGATTGCTTTTGGCTTCAAATCAAAGTTCGGAAGAAAATCAGTTTGGATATTGGTCGAGAATTTTCGATAATAACATGGAGAATTTAATTTTTCTGTACAATAATATAAATTTGGAAGATAGATTTATCATTTCAACAAAAACTCAGGAGAAGCCTCTTGATAAAATTGAATTTCGGAGTTTTGTATTTTTTAAAGTACTACATATAAAAAGAAAATATTTCATATGATTATCTTTCCTATCATTTTTAAATAAGCTTAAAGAGTTTTCTCTTAAGAACTGAGCCTCTTATGTAACCTTGTAATCGGCGAACAAATATCAAGAAATGAAAATAGCAGAAAATTTTATATATATTTGTGCCTTTTAAGTCCTACAAGGAACACAAGCCTTAAATGTAATTTTTCTTGTTGTTATGGTTTCGGTAATAAGGTTGCATTTCAGACGATTGTCTGTTTATGCCAGAGCGTTCGAACCTGGTGTTGGGGCTACCAACATCACCTCCAGGCATGCACTTGCACAGGTATTTAATCCATTCGGCTAATAGGACTACGCAGCTCATGGTCGGTTGTGTTGTTGTTCTTTTGTTGGCTTCAATTGTTCGCCAAGGATCACAGGCAAGCTCAGGATTTAGTGGGAGCTCGAAAGACCCTCCGAGACTCTCCCATTGTAACCGCTGACTGTCCGTGACTGCCATAGACAGCTACTCCTCATATATACAGAACGTATCACTATCTCCAACGTGTGACGGTAGTACTCAACTGTGCTCCCCATCAGCAAGTAATATATGATACATCGTTATAAAAATGTCAATGTATAATATTTTATAAAAACAAATAATTTGATCAGTACCAAAGAAGTGTCTTGAAAATAATAAATTGTTATAACATTTTATTATAATTTACCATAATATTATCATAAAAGATAATTAAAAACCGGAAATGTGATATACGTAAAATACAGGGTGGTGCTAAATGAACGGTATGATGTAAAAGCTTTATAATTTTTTCATTTAAAATTACTTTCTTTTATTTAAGATTTGTGGAAAGCAGACTTGGAATATTTTAAATGCATCAGTAAAGAAATTTAAAATGAAACATTGTAAAAAATATGAAGAACGTCTTTTAGTTGATGTTGCTGGATTTTCTTTCACAGTTTCGCGTACATGTTCATCACACAAAAGTATTTTTTATCGTCTTTTTTAATCCAATTCCGACTACATTGGATTCTGTGACAACCCTGAATATGTATAATGATTTATTTAAAATCTATTGACAGATAATCGACGTTCAAAGTTTTATGCAAAGAATATGAATATGGTTTAATGGAAACGCTTCTAACGTAGCTAATTCTTATTTATAAACGTAATATATATATATATATATATATATATATATATATATATTTATGCACATCATATGTATATATTTTGAATTTATTATTTTTATTAATTTGTTTTGGCGTACACGAGTATTTGTACATTTAATTGATTAACTTGCCTCAAAAATAAAATTATTGTAAATGTTATATACAATTATATTCAATAAAAAAAATTGGAAAAGATCCAAAACTCTACTAAAGATTGGGAAAACTGTTGAGAAAATAAAACTGAAAAACGCGCAAATAGAAAAATTCCCAAAAATTCGCGTAAAATGCAACATTGCAAACAAGCCCTAAAATTTCTTAAAAATTTAATAAATTTCATAAATATATTTAATATAACTAATAAAAATTTTAATTTGAAGTACGAATACAGCAATTCCAAAAATCTGTACCCGACTGCCATCCTTAAGCACCACTACAATCCTTTTCTTAACCGCTTGTCTTTGGGTATAAATGTGTGATTATTTATTCATATATAAAATTTTGATCGGACTCATTCATATTCTAAGCAACTGTTGCATAAGTTATGCATAAATAACATTTTCAGTCTACGAAAATTCTTTAAAATCATCATTTATATTGAGAAACAAAGCAAACCAAAAAAAATAAAAAAAAACATTCATATTAAGAGCATTCGCACCAGGTACTTTTAAAATAGAAACAAACAAAAACGAATCAAAACAGTTGAATGAATGAAAATAGATACCACAAATATTTACCAGTACAAGGTAATATTTCATGCCAGGTTTATACACACCTGAGCATAAGTAAAACAATAATATAGAGTACGAATGTTTGTGTATATTTGAAAATATATTTGAAAAGTTCTAAGGATAAATGTGGTAGTAGTCATAATCACTGTAGTAGTATGTTAATGAAACCGGTATGCTAACAATGTATGTACGTTGACAAGATACAAGGTACAAGGTAACGAAAAAAGGCTGGAATGCTTTTACTTCTGAAAAAAAAACCCGCACAGACATCAAACATACGTTAATAATTTATTATCTTTAAAATAGGGTGTTGTAAAAAAGTGTTTTTATTATTCAAACTCTTAATGGTATGTTGATGTTAAAACTTTAAAACCTTTTAGCTTATATGTACAAAAGTTTTGAAATAGCAAATGCGAATTTCAAAAAACTACAAAGGTATTAGTGAGGATTGCCAGAAGAAGACAGATTGAATGTGTTCAAAAAAATGCTAGTTTTGATAACATTTCTTTCAGCGTATTATCCATTGAAAATATTGAAATTTTCTTCAAAATAATTGTATTTTTTGAAAACCGAGTTTTTAATTCACTAACCAACTCTTTTTGAAGAAGTTTTTTATACTCGTACTTTTCTTATCTTATTTTCTTCTTCAGAAGATATTGGATTTTGTTTCAATTCACTTTTCAATAATTTTTCGAATTGATATCCTAAGTACGGACTTAGTTGTTAGTTAGTTAGTTTTTCCAGCTATAACTTTAAAGAAAAAACAGATCACTAATATTTTTAAGGTATCGTTTGTTTGATTGAGCCTGCAAAGCTTTGTTGAGATTCTTTCAAAATATTTTTTTAGAAAATTTGCAAATAAATATTATATTTCGTCTTCGTAAAAATCATGTAAAATTTGGCCTGCGTAACATTTTTCGTTTGCTTTCACTATTTCAAGTTGCACTGTTCAAATATTCTTTGAATGTTATCTTCTATTGACATCCACTGAGTACGCAACGGTGAGGAATTTTGAGAGGGTCTTTTCATTATTAATGGCCTTGAAAATATTTTTATATAGATGCTGTCGTTTTGCGAATTTTGAAAAACATGAATATGTTTCGTTACAAATATATTAGAAAGTTGATGAAATTATTTAAAAACTTCATGTGTTACTGCAAGCGCATTGCACAAGTGTCAAATATTTGTTCTTCTTTAAATCCAGTAATTTTTTGTGTTCAAAGACCATCACTTGTGCATTGTCTGTACCCAAACTGCATGATTTAAATTGAATTTTTGTAGAACTTTTTTAAATTTTTCAAAGTAATTCTGTGATCTAAAAAAGTGCTAAAAATGCTAAATATTTATAAAAATATGCTAAACTAGCATTTATCGAAAGAAAATTTTCTTTCGTATAATTACATTTAAAACAAAAACATAATTTTTACATTTGAAACAAAAACCATTTTGAAAATTTTCTTTCGATATCAACGAACAGGCAGTTAGTGCTAACTCACGAAAATTAATGCTAGATCTAGCACTAAAAGTGACAAAATAACAAGCCTGGTATAAGTTTAGTAGATTTTGAAACTTATTCAAAAACACAACAAACAATTTATAATTAATATGAATCGATTTTATTTTTCTCTACGAAAATCCTTAATAGGGAAAGTATTTAATAGGGCAAAACGTAAAAATTATATTAATTAAATTATTATATGTATTATTATGCCAATTTCTGCATGTTTCAAAAGGTGTTTGGCTTGAGCTGGTAAAATACTTTTATTAAAACACAAAAAAAAATTTACTAAAATAACAACAAGAAAACTTTTTAGGATATTTTTTTATAAATTAAAAAATTAAATTTTACTCTGTGGTTAATAAATAATATATAATCTATTGTAGAAGAAGAAGATATTAATGAAAACAAAATATAAGAATCCATCATTAACATATCGAAAGCATATTGGTGGTATAAGGCATTAACAAATTTATTTTTTCAGTTTCACTTTTCATATTTTTTTTATTTGATAAAAAGAAATTTGTTGTTCGACATAAATTATTTACTCACAATAAATTGACTACATTGTATTGACATTTAAAATACGAAAAAGTTACGATTCAACAAATTTGTCTGTTCACAAGCACATAAACAAATATCGCCTTTTTTAAACGATAAGCCTTACGACGAAGCTCGTGAATTGTACAAATACTTTCAGTTTTCGTTGTAAACAAATATAAAAATTAAAAAAGAATACAAAAAATGTTTGTATGCTAAATATCTCCGCAGTAGATATAATTTGATGTTTCGTTGTATACTAAAATGAATAAATATTAAAATTTTGGAGCATAAGCCAATTAACAAATCGAAAAAATCACAAGAAATTGGAAATTTTCAATTAATTGTGATTTATAACAAGACGTCGAGCATGAACAAATCACACGCGCAAATCACTCGTGTGTGGGCAGCTTAACATAAAAGTAAATATTTACACCACAAACCCAACAAATTTTGATATAAAATTTTAATATTATTCTCGCAATGCTGTACAATTTTAGATAATTGCAAAATTTCTTTTTATGACAGAATTCTTATACCAATTTAATAAAAAAATATTATTTAAAGAATTTTGATCTACACAAAATAATTTCGAAGTATAGTATAACTGTGTTAAAGGTAATAATAACAGTGTTGAAAGGGTTTGTTAAAAATTTAAAAGCTAAATAAAATTGCTTATAATAGATCCAGAAGGCATAGTACTTACCCCATTTAATATGATCTTTTGCAAGTCAGTTTGCATATAATATACATTTACCTGGACTGAATTGGAGGAGAATTTTGAGAATATTGAGTGTACTGAATTGCTGCAAAATGGCTCCCCCGTTTGTTGAACTTCACATTGAATAGGATTGATTGAAACTCATCTTTTCAAATTACAATCGCTGTACGTAAGGCATCCTGACAAAAGGTGCCTTATCTTGCAAGACATAAAATTAAAGTTTTTCATAATATTGGATAAAGGAAGAAAACGCAGAAAAAAACTACTTTTAAATGTCTAAAATTAGGACGTTTTGAATTTTTAGAAATAGAAACTGCTTAGACAAAACTATCTATATACATATGTATAAGCAAAAAAAAAAACATAAATCAGCATGTTAACTGATTTTGATAAGTTCAGTTAGTGTTTGGTGTTAAACTATTATACCCCGAAGTTTTACTGAAGTTCGTGTTTTCTGTATATTAAACATTTATACTTTGGCAAGATACGGTTTCCTTTGTCAGCACTCGTCACACATTTAGAGTTATTACTAAACAAAAAACACTTTGATTTATGTTTATGTTCTTTTATTGTTTCATATCTTTCTTAAATATATTTTTTAAATAGTTTAACATTAATTGTTTAGCTTAATTTATTTATAATTGTTAATTCTTTTAATTTGATTTTTATACCTTTAATTATTATCGGGAAAATAAACTTAACATTTTTTTTCATTAGAAGAATACAGAGCCATTATTTTACTAAACAGTAAAAGCTTATAGCTAGATCAATATATATACTCCTTTTTCTTAATAATTGTTGTTTAAAACTCTTAAAAATTACAACTACTTACAGGTAATACTAGATACGGAAGTGATTTTATGAGTAGTAAAATAATGAGAAAATTTATATATTTATTTTTACTAAAAATGCAATAAATCTTCTATGATTTTTTTTAATGTTGTAAATTTTATTTATTAATTAGATATGAAGATGTTCAAAGATATGCATTTAATTTAGAAAAAGATATGTACAATATTTGTAGGAGTTTTATTATATTGTTATTTTAAAATCGTTTATTTTGTCAAACATTTGAGTTTTCGATAAATTTAGTATTAAGTTTTTGTTAAAAGGCAGTTAAGTTCAAATTAAAAGCAGTGGTTTGTGTTAGCAACTTTTGACCTTTAATAAATTTATTTGTAAATAATGAGTCTGATAAAGCTAAAAATATCCGCTAGAAATACTCATTAAGCAAACTCTTACTTAAAAGAAAGTAATTGTTAATTATTTCAATGACTCATTTTAAACTACCGTTTCTCCTCTAGATAAACATCAGCCTCTAAATATTTAGGACCGTATTCATAAACGGAAAATTGAAATGTATTTGATGATATATATTTCATAAAAATTTTCCTTAAAATACATTTCAAACCTAAATTATTTTTTTATGAACACGGCCGCTAATATTTAATGAGATGTAAATAAAATTTCAACCACTACTAATCATTTGTCCATAACCATAAAAATATGTACATTTGTGTCTGCTCATTTATATAAAATAAAATTAAACATTTATGAATGTTGATGTCCAGGAACATTTTTTTCGATTTTTCTTAATATATTTTTCTAATCAATGAACAGTTTTGCGTTACATATTCTACTGTACATACAAGTATCATTAAAAATATATAAATTAAAAAGAAAATCTACAAGTTTATTTAGTTAATTTTTCTTAAAATTTCTCTGAGTTTAAATAACAAAAAAATTAACTTTTTCATAATTATTCAAAGCTGCAAATCGAATTCCATATTCCAACAGAAAATAAAATAGATTAAACAAATTTTTCTGCTATTCTCTTTAAAAATCTATAAGAAAAAATATTAAACCAAATATATTGTTTAAAATTTGTTTATAGTAGAAAAACTTGTATAATATTTTATTCTCTGTTGAAATATGGAATACGATTTGAAGGTTTTTTTATTAAACTTTTCTTATACACATATCAATACGAAAGTTGATTTTACTGGCATTTAAAGTCTTCAAAGCTCCATGCTTTCACAAATAAAAGTTCAAATGTCAAATTTGCAGGCAGAAAATTTGTTGAGATCACAATAGTGCGTATCTTTTCACAGCTCAGTATTGTTGAAAACAAACTGTTATTATTTTTAAATACTGTCATGCTGAAGTCATATTTACATTTAATCATTATTTTGCAACTAAAAATTGCAATAAATATACATTTAACAAAGATTTGTTAAGATATTCCGACCATAACCAAACTGCTGCACAAATATTCTATTAAATATCAATAAAACATATAAAAAGTGATTTTTAAGAGCTTTCGGATTTGTTTAAAAAAAACACACATAAAACTTAAAGTAATGTATGAAATCTTTATTTGACTCGATAGAACGATCTTTAATATTCAGTGTTTAAAGATGATTTCATGTAAATGTTGACCGCGGCTACGCCTCAAATGCTTCATACGCTGGGTCCAATTTTGGCTTACTCTTTTCAACATATCGGCTGGTATCTCACGAGTAAACTCTGTAGTATTGGCTTTCAGTACATCAGCCGTTGCGGGCTTGTCCCCATAGACATGAGCCCTACCGTATCCCTACAAAAAATGATCTAAATCGCAAGATCTAGATGGCCTATTGACCGGCTCCAAACGTAAAATAAACTGTTCATCGAAGTCGCTTCTCAATTGGCCCAGTCTTTCGCGTGCTGTGTGGTATGAAGCACCGTCTTTTTGAAAGGACATGTCAACCAAGTCCAGTTCTTGAATTTCGGGCAAAAAAAAATTTAAATCATCGCATCATTAACGCCGAATTGTTAATTAACGGTCATCAGCAACACTGGCGTATAGAGCTGCGATATTTTCCTCCGTCCGCAATATACAAATGCATGTTGGAGGTTTAATATCCAATAATGTAAATTAGGTGCGAAATTTAGTCACACTATTCCGAAAGGCCGCCTCAAAAGTTCGCCCAAACTGACTATAAAATGGAAGAAGTACATAATGCACTTTCTTAACCGAGCACGAATTTTGATAATAAAATTCAATAATCTGCAAGCGTTTTTCGTTTGTAAGTCGAATCTTGGGTAAATAATACACCGAATGGAACATATTTGTCAGTTAAATGTTACACGAAAAAATGAGCTGCCAAGCGCAGTGTTTCCAAAAAAAGTTCCTAAAAAATCACCCTTTATATTGATTTCACCTTGTTTACGTTTAATCATTTAATGTTAAACAAACAAGTTATGTTTGTTTTTTGCTGCATTTATATCACGGTGAAATAAACAGGTGGCATTATTTATTTTATTTGTGAAAAAGTTATTGTAAACAATAATTAAACTGAAGCGCACATATGATGAAAATTTTATAAAAAAAAAATTTTACTTCACTATGATTTATATCGCTTCGGTTGTAGTTGTTTTAGTATTCAAAAAACAAACGCAAATTATTCGATAATTTTACTTTAGTTTTCTGTGATAATAATTGTAAGAAAATTCGGTTTTAAAATAATTTTTAATTTCACTTTGTTTTTTGTAATTTATTTTATAGTGTAAAAACAAAGTAAATTTAATTATAAATTAAAATGAAGATTAAATATTGAATAAAAAACATCCCTGAGGAAGTTGGGAAATTCCAACGAAACGTAGGATGAAATTTAAAAATAAATAATCTTTTATTTTTATTTTTACATATCATGACCTTAAAAGCCCAATAAAGAGAAAATTACAAAATAAAAAAAATATTTAAATTTTTAAATTGTTAGAAAAAAAAGACAACAACAATAAATCACCGCATTTCTCTATCATATGAAAAGTAAAGAAAAGTAAATAAGCAAAAATATAAGATTTATTTACACAATTATTCAGGGAATTTTTTATTTAGTTCAACTGTTAATGAAAATGTTTAATACCGACACATTTAATACAGGTAACATATTATCATAAAATGTTTTTTTTAATCATATAACTATTTCACAGAAACATAATATTCTTAGCTTTAAGCTTATAATATTCATATCAACAGGCTGCAACAAACTGTGATAAATATTGTAATGAATTTTTTGGCTTAAGTTCAAGTCTGAGTTTTCCTATTTCTTTTTAATTTTTAAGAATTTTTTTTTGGATAAATTCATTATTTTATTAAAAGAGTACTTTTTTTGAAAAAATTTCTTATTCTGAAAAAAGCGGGGCCGTATGGAATATTTGGCAGAATTAATCATCAGAGATGGAATTTTGTACTAACCGAAATTTATTTAACTTGTTAGAAATGAATAAGTTGTACTTTTCGTATTCTAATTTGTTAAATAATACGGTTAAATAGTTAATAGTCATTAGTATCCGCCGTCAAAAGTGGTAAAATCGAACAAAGAACGCTAATGAGTTTGTGTAAATTAAAGAGTTACTAATCTTGTATTAGGGACCATTTGGTGTAGTGAATATTTCAATTTAATGGAATACAAAATACGAAGCTTTTGTTGTGTTTATTTACAAGAAAAATACTATTTTATTGAAAGTGTTTTTCATTACATGATATACAGAATATTTTCCGGTTTGTTTTGCAAATAAAACTTTCAAATAAAAAATTGTACAATTTTTTTTTTATTTTATGAAGTGTAACACGTATACGATCCAAGCCCATACACGACTCCACATGCACGCGCAATCAAGTGTTGGTGCCAGTCGTTGGGTCGTGTATGGGCATTTGTTGTGATTGAACGGTTTGCTGTAGCGATGTTAAACAGAGTTTGATATTTTGTTGATGGCGCCGGTTTGTGGTATTGTGTATGGTGAATTTATCTCAGTTGGGAAAAGTGTTCAGAGAGTAAACATCGGGATAAAACACATTTAATTGAATAAACTACTCATAAATTAAGAAAAAAGAAACGAAATATGTATTTTATAGTCTTTCTGAAATAAAACAAATCATTTCTAATACGTTTTTGATAAAAACATACGCATTTTCATTAATTTGTAGTTTCAAAACAATATCAATAATAAATGCAGTGCGCACTAGTTGCAACAACTCATCCGCACAAAAATTGTAAAGAAATGAATATTGCACCACTTGTTGGTGCCAGTATGCTGCAGTAGTGTATGGTTTCCTTAAGGAAAATTGAACTCGCCACTCACTTGCACGAATTCGCCTTGAGCGCGACAAAACCAATTCGAGAGTCAGCTGTGTTATTAACGTATTATTAACATGTAGTATGGACCAAATGGTCTTCTAATGTAGGATTAGTATATTTTTTCTAATCTAACAGCAGGGTTAATAAAATAGTGAATGAAATAATGAATGACTATACAAAAACAATTTCTTAAAAATTGAGAAGAAATGGTTAAAGTCAGATTTAAACTCAAGCAAAAAAATTCATCTCAATACAGTTCAACAATTACGTATAAATATTAATTATTAAAAAAACTATGAAAACTTGAAAAAATCTTGTTGTTATGTACGACAGAATTATGTTTGTATTTCGTTTTAGTTAATAAGACAAGACCAGCATGTGATAACACTAAACAATATGTGGAGATATATTAAATAAGATTATAATACAACGTGCTGAAATAGTTTTTTTTTTGATTTGAATTAAATATATAATACAGGAGGCAAAATACTGCATTCGATATCTAACGAAATCCTATTTATTTATATTTATTACTTCTGAAATATTGTTCAATAATGAAAACACGTTGTTCTTTCGCGTAACGCTTCATTTTTGCGAACCGTAAACTGTCAGCTGTAAAACCTATATTTTTTTATTTTTGCAAAAACAAACTTTGCTGCATAAAATGCAGCTATTCAGTCCTTGCGTTATTTTTGGGACACCCTTTATTATTTTCATTAATTTCAATCATAAAATGCTTTTTTTTGTATTATTGTTACCACAATCATAAAGTCAATATTAATGTCAGCTTTGGCAGATTCATGCTGAAATTGTATTAAAACAAAGTAAATAAACACATACTTTTTATTGAAATATGAAAAGGGGATTACATTTTGTGGAAACGCATTTTGATATTTCACAGCTGGTAGCAGCGAATAAAGAAGAATACAAGATAATGGGAAAGTGAATAGTGTATTAGACTTTTAGTCTTGGAATCACAGGTACTGCCTAGACCCCAAATATTTCTGCAGGACCAGCAACGAGAGAAAAATGGGTAAAAAATGTATTTTATAATAAAATAGAGTAAAGTTTTTCTATGAAGAAAAAACCAAAAAAGAATTATGAATTTTAATAGATTTACCTGTCTAATATATGAAAAATCTATGGAGAAAAAAATGTTGCCTAGTTGAAAGTTTGCCTGGAAAAGAAATGCTGTTTTACCTTTCAAGAGCTTGGTCTTCTTTTTGATCTCAATACTTCTAATGGCCGATGTTTTTAGATAGAAACTTTGCCTTATTTTTCACATTTATGTTTTTGTGCGCATCTATTTTTTAAATCGAATCAAAACTTTTTAACGTTGGTTATTTTACGTAGTATATCTTCATACGTTTTGCTGTTTATTAATATTGGAACGTTTACTCATTTTCAAAAATAGTAAAAAAGTCGGATAAATTTTGTTAAAATATTACAAAAGGATAAATAAAAAAATGGGGTATAAAAAGTGTCATTGGCACGAAAAGGAGTCAAAAGTGATAATTTAGTGCTTCGGAGTTTATATATGCTTATAAAAAAAATACCTAAACGAAATTTGTTTGTTCTTGCTTCTTATGCATATTTTTATTGCCATTGTTATTCCCATAAAGAAACTAAAATCCATAAGAAACTAAAATCCATTGCCACTCTAAAAATACAGTCACTTATGTAATCACAAGCAACAAAAGTGATCATTTTGATTTGCAAAGATTTTTCTTCCCATTTTTTTGATTAGGAAATATTTTACATCACACATAAAAAATTTTTAAAATATCATGTTCTTTTTAAGGAAAGTATATTTGTAACCATTTATCCTGGCTTCGCAAAAGTAATAGATCTCTTTTATTTAAAATATTAAAACTAAAAGCAATAGCCGGCAGCCAGTAATCAAAAATATGACCAGTTTAGTTTTGTGTCAGTTTTTTTTTCTCTAACACAAAATTAAACTAAGACAAAACATGCTTAAAAATATTATATTTATCCTTTTTGTTTAGCTTTTAATAATTCTTTTTGGAATTTTTTACAGATATTTTATTATTTTAATTACATTTATAGGTTTTTTCATATATTTAGTTCCTAATTTCTAACAATTAATATTTACATAAAAAGAACAAATTGTAAAACTTCTTCTAGTATATAACTTACATTTGGTTGTTAACTTCGGCTTAGATTACACGAAGCCAAGCTCAATAGTAAGATTAAACCTGCATGCCAGGATATCGTTTTGAAATTTGATGAAGATTTATAGGTAGTGGAAGTCTTTGCGGCAGCTTTTTGATTTCCTGTAAGAACAAAAACAAATTATAAATCAATTTCGAATAAAAAGAGAATACTGCTTGTAAATCTGGTTTGAATAATTGTTAAGCTCAGCGACCCTCAAAAAAAGTTTTGTGTTCAATGATAAATTGATTTGTCTCACTAAAAAGATGATAGCGAATTTTAACGTAACGTTATTCTGGCAAGTAAAATTCTTATCTAGAAATTTTGTTAGTTTGGGTGTAGATGGTGTAGAGATCAAAAAAGTACTGATCCGGTTCGGTAGTCTAACGATTACACGTTCATATCTTATTGCGCTTTCTTTTCTAGAAAAAAGTTAAAAGTTTTTTTTGCTCTTTTGATAGAAAATTCGCAATATAATGATTTTTTTAAATAGTAACTTTATTAGAAAATACCATATCATAACTTACGAGACAAAAATATTTTCTTAAGAAAACTTTGAGTTGAAAATTATTCAATAAAAAATATACGCCATTATTTTCTTAAATAGATATATTTTAATTTATTTAAATTCTTAATAAACAAAAAGTGATAGTTTATAAACTCAAGTATTGAAATCAAGACTAAACAACATATTCCATATAAATATTATAACGAGCAATATTGCTGAAAAAAGTGAAATTAGAGGACCAAACACTATTTATTAGAGACACCAACAGTGGTAAGTTCCTATAAGAAATATGAAGTTATGGGCATACAAAAATTTGAAATAAGCTTGCTCTTTTCAACGTAAACCAGCAATAGAAATAGGCCTTAAGACAGCATTAGTTTGTACGTTTTATTCTGTTACGGATCAGCTGTTTTGTTGCTATTCAATTGTGGTATGAAATAATTATTAAAAATTTTGTCTTAAAAGTCAGAAAATTTTATATTAATTAAAATTTTTAAAGATTTATATATTTTAGTCAAATAAAAAACTTTGTGCAAACATTCACAAAATTCAGTCCTATAATTACATCGTCCACATCCGAAAGTTCAGACACAGAACAAGTAAGTAAGAAATATTTTCTACAGAAAATAACGGCACAGAATGATAACGAAAATTAAAAACTAATGAGGCCTTTAGTAGTTGCTGACGTAAAATAATTCAGCTACAAGGCAGCAATATTTACTTGCATAGTAAGTGGAAAGTTTTTGGGTATAGTTTGTATTTTAAAATCCATTGGAGTCTTTTGGACATTGTTCAGTACATATTTTATGAAAAAAGAAAATCATTTTTAGCTGTAATAATTGTCGGTTTCTTATTAAAATTACCGTAAAGTATTTCTAAAACATTTACAATTTAAATTAAACCTTTTTCGCATTCAACGAAACTTTTTTCAAATCAAATGAAACTTTATTCAAATTAGCTAAAACATTTTTCAAATTAAAAGTTTAATTTATACTGAATATGCTATATAAGAAAATATGTTTTGTTTTAGTTTCCTAAAGAATCTCATGTTTGTTTCTTACTGTGTTTTGAAATTTTGCAGCAAAATATTCTTATTTCACTTTTTTATTGTGCTTATACTTGAAATCCTTACCTTCTAAAGATTTATCCAAAAGTCTTGATTTCGGCACAACTGTTTCTCTGGATTCTAATACTGGTATCCTTTGATGTTTATCACTTTCAACACTTTCCTCATTACTCTGCCAGTAGACTGAAGAAATTTTGGCGACACACTGTAATAATTAATAACTTATGTATATTATCAATTAAATAAATAAAATATATTAATGAAATTTATTACGTAAACAATATATATTATCATTCGTTTAGAAATAAAATAAATAAAAATCATTCATTGAAGTATTTCTTGAGCCTGCAAGCAGCTACATAAACCTCAAGACAATGGGTATTGTACCTTGAATTTTATATAAATGTATTGACCTCATCTCATGTGTTTTCAATTTGAATCAAGGTATTTAATACCTTTAATACAAATGCAAGTAGTTTGACACAATGTATTTTTATTTGTACCCTTGAACCACTTACTTTCTAACAAAAGAGCTCATAGAAAAAATTACATTTTATTTATTGATTTTCTTTAGAACATTTTTATTTATTTTATAAGTATTTTTATCCTTCCTTAAAATAAATTTTTTAATCAGAAGTATGTTAGCTAGTGATAAATTTTATTTTGGCTTTAAATTGCGCTCTAGCAAATTTAATTTTTTTATGAATCTTTCTGTCAAATTTTTCTAATTACTTTTTTTAATTAAAGAATGTCCTATTCTTTTTAGCAAAAAATATATATGAAAAAATTATTTCTTTTTAATGAAAAATTAGTTTAAAGTTTAAACAAGTAAGAAATATGTTAAATCGTAGATCTAACATAAAAAAAATTATTGTAAAGATAAGCATAAGAATATGTTTGTAACTCTCTGATCATAATACAAGTGTTACAAGTGATATTTATCAACCTTTAATATAAGCTCAGACCTCTTAAATATAAAATTTAAATTCCGCCTTCATTCTGAATCAGTAAGATATATTAAATAGCTCTTAGATTTTCAAAATAAGGCAAAATTTGGGATTCGATTCCGGCAAGCGTTGGATATAACCTCCTCGGGAGGTTACTTTAACCTTCTAAATTCCCTGGAAACTCTATAGGGAGTGGCGGAAATTATAAAGTACTCTGAAATGCACCATTTTGTTTAGAATACATTTATATTAACGAAAATTATATTAAAAAATATATTAAAAAATTTTTAAAAATTTTTTGAATATAGATCTGACTTGAATAATAAATTTAATAGTAAAAAAATTTTGAAAAAAGACGTGTCTGGAATAAAAAATTTGATAATAAAAAAGTTACCGTATATTTTTAAACTACAAATTTTGTCTAAAGCAAATTACTGATGTAATTTATATTTTATAAGTAATTTTTCAGCAGTTGCTTCTTCAAATATTACATGCCGTATTTAAAAAACTCCATTTACTAAGTCATTTTTGCTATTCTGATATATTAATTTTGTCTTTAGGGTTATTTTTTAGCGAATATATAATATTTTTTTACTTTTTCATGTTGTCAACCATTAGCTCGCGATATGTTTCTATAAATTTAAATTGATTTTGATAAATATATATTTCTGAATGATTACAAAGTTGCACTTATCTCCGAATTTAACTCAATTCGCTATCAAACACCATAAACCATAAAAAAATATTTTTTTCTTTATTTTGTATGTACAAATATGCTGTTCGAGAGTAAAAGAAACGGACTGACTGAATTCGAAACTTCATTGTCAAAGTCATTATCAAGCGGCATTGTTTCTAAATAACCTTATAATATTTTATGTTACTTTTATATTAATCATATTATTTCTGAGTTACTTGATACATTATTTTTTGTTTTCATAAAATATATAAGCCGATAGCCTTAGTCGTTACTGCTTTAAATAAATATACAAATAAATAAATAAATATACAAATAAATAAATAAAATAAATAAAATATATTATTATACTAAAAAATAACTTTGTCTAATATTCAAAATTCCAAAGTCAGGATACAAATCATAATTTAAGAACGATAATTTTTTATTTCTTGGCTTATAAAATTAACTGCCAAGTCCCACAACGTCACACGTATTCGTTCTACGTACTATTACATGTGAAACAAAATTGTATAGTTTGCTTTGCTTTTAATGTAATTGTACGAAAGAACGAATACGTGTTACGTTGTGGAATTGTCAGTAAAATATTCTTAAATCATGCTTGGCTTTAGCCACATTTTTTTCTGAATGTAGTAACCAGGTCATAATTATTATAATTTTTTATATCTGCAACACCGTTAACCGGTTTCTGTTGATTTTTGTTTATTATTTTTTTTCAAACAGGAGAAATGCGGATAGTCCTGCCATAAATTTAATCAATGCCATCTGTGGCAGTTACACTTGATGGACGAATAAATAACAGCGTAGATTAATTTTTAAAGCAATCCAAGTAGTCCATCAAATTTCAAATATATTTCAATACTGATAAATTTATTAAATAATTCAAAATATTTGCTTATAAACACCACCTAAGAAGCCTAAAAAACTATTTTTTATCACCAAATTAAGTCAAGATATCATTATCTTTCTGAATGTAAAATAGCTGGACAGCTGAATACTATTATTTGCTCTCGCTGACACACTTTTGCGCGTGCAAAAAAAGTATCCTCAGCCCAGTTAAGCTGACAATAGACCCCCACCCACACTATCGTTGACATAAAAACATTCTTACATGCATTACAATGTGAATATCTATCACAAATAACTTGAGGGCAAGCACGTATGAACGACTAAACAGTAAAATGAAAATAATAAAAAGAAAAATAAAACGTGGCCTATTTGCGTCAATTGTATGTGCGTGTATGATGTGGATTTTTGCAAATGTGTGAATAGACACCAATACATGTGTAAACATGTATTGACACCAACACATAAACAATACACAATAGCCAGTAGCAGCATGCTGAGAAAATTGTTTTATTCACAGTTTAACAAGTTCTATTATTTTGTTAAAACTTTTTTTCATAACGCACTTACGCATGTCAACACACATAACCACACACTTAAATACATTGTATGCACGAGTATATATGTATAAGTGTGTATATGTGTGTAGTTTTTGCCATCTATTTTACGCGCGGTATCAATTTTTATATTCGTACTAGAGGTTTTTCTTGTTTAGCCACTGAAACATGAAATTGAATAAAAACTAAACTCTCCACATTGACCTCAACACTTTTTATAAGCCACCAACCATGTTACACACAGCTTCACTTAGTAACAACAATTGAATAAAGAACAAAAAAATGAATGGTACACAATTTTTTTATTTATTATATGAATTGGTAACATTTTGTGCGGTTTGTAAAGACTCAATGTGGCTTTCGCAACATTTAGATTTATATTAAGTTGCATACCATTGAAATATGGACAGGAGATTTTTTAATTATTATTTTTAATGGTCTTTATTATGTTTTTGTTGCTGCAATTATGTAAATTTTTATTGGCGAACTTTGAAAATACATATGTACATATTTATTAAGCTCCCGGGATGTACTCGTAAATGGCAGGAAATGTCCGCCATTAAGTCTTTACAAAAACGCGCTAAGAACGAGAAATCAACATAAACAATTTTCACTTTGAGGGTTGAGATCAAAATTTAATATCACTAAATCACTTCTTAAGATCCTCAGATGCTAAGGCTCTTTAGAGGATGATTCTGCTTATTATGCTGTCATTAGGTATTAAACAAACCTGAGTGCTCCATTACTGAAGATGTCGAATGACAGAAGTAACTGCAAAACGAAGTTCGACAGAAACTTTTCCGCTTAAATTTACGTAGGAGATGGTGGTCCTCTTGTGGATTCCGGATGTATAAAAAACTGTAAATGGGGTTGGTACTGGTGTATTTGTCTCCAGCGCAAAGATTTTTGTATCATGAGCAAATGACGCAGAGTAATTCAGGTGGGCTTTCAGGTAATCACGGTTTGTGCAGGAATTAACCCTAAGTAGGATCTTAGAAGCGTGTGGACAAGCTATTTAAAATTTCTCCTTTTGTGGAAGGTTGTTTAAAGTACTTCAACTCACTACTATCAATAAGTAATCAATTTTTATATCCTTAATACCTGATCATAGTGGACATCAGGGAAATGAGTATGCAAATGAATTAGGTTGAAGGGCTGTTGTTACTCCCCTAATGGGCTGAGAGCTTTTTCATGGCGTTAATCGATCAACAGTCACGTCACAAATAAGCGACAATAAAATTACGATCACAAAGGGAGTTTGGCTTACATACGTCTCCTGGCAGGAGACAAGCTAAAGCTTGGATGTAACCATTTGCATATAGTGATTTCTTTGAACTCAACAGAAATAACTTACGAGTGGCTATCGGGTATGCCTTTGGCCATTCCAGTCAAAGGAGTCCTTTGCATAGAAGCCACTTAGTTCTTTCATCTTGTGTCGTATTCTCCGCGCAGTATTTTTATGGCAACAGTTAAGAGCGTGTCTTTTACTCAGAATTTCTGTGCTCACATGATATTAGATGGGATTCTTCAGCCTCTGCACTAACTTTAATTTTCAAAATTATTTGGTGATCTTCGCTTTTTCAATTTAATCAATTATTGGTAACACGTATGAGTTATCAACATCAAAATTTGAAAAAGTCGTTAAGCGTAATGTACTGCCTTTCTACTAAGCACGGCAGTATAGTTAGAACATAATGTAATAAATATGTTCCCTAAAAATTTGTAAAATAAAAAAATTATGCATAAAAAATTTGTGTTGAAAGAACTAATTAATTGACCTGCAAATGAATTAATAATTCAGCGAAAACTTAATGCCTGCATTTCGTCAGTTTGTTACATATGAGGAGTGATTTTGCAAAGAAGCTTTTTTCGCCTTTAAAAAAAATTTCAGTAGTATAAAAAAAATTAAATCTTTTTTCAATGGATCTTGAACGAACGCATATACGAGTGTCTAAGCATGAAATGACGACAGCTTTCTGTGGCTTGTTGAAGGTTGTAAGTAGACATAAGCCCTTTTGAAAAATCGATCATCAACGACTGCACAAATACCTGTTGTTTAAAGATTTAAACTTTAATTCATAGCAGCTACTTTTGCATTCATTTATTTTAATATTGTTCGCTTATACAGTAATTTACCCATGACCTTATATTTATTTAACTAATCCAACTTAAAAGGTAATTAAGTCCAGCTTAAAGTTGTAATGCTGCACTTATTACCAATTGAATTATTTTTTCATCATCCTGTTAGTGGGCATTAATTTTGTTTTCATAAACGTTATGTTTATGTATGATTTTCTTTTTGAACTCTATTAAAATTCTTACCTTTAATTTCATGTCGCCATGCTTAAAATGTCACCCACGTACACGAAATTCCAAGCCCAATGTAGCCACTTCTAAGCCTTCACGTCCTACAATTTTGGGTTCATAATAACGCAGATACGAACGATTTGCATGGACACCATTAATCAACCAACTGAGATGACAGATGGGCTTTGATGGCGCTGACGTACAGTTAACGAACACCTTCTCACCAATTGAATAGCGTGGTTGACCACCAGTAATTTGTGGTCCTTTCAGTGGCGTAACTGTAAATAGAAGTTAAGCAAAAAATTATATCCTTGTTTTTTTAAATATTTTTATTTGCATGTCTCGTAAGTGTGTATAAATAAGTGAATGGAATGTGGTTGTGTGTGTTTTTGAAATTGTGTCAATGATGGTTTAGATTTTGGGAAAATTCTGTTGCAGCTGTATAATGAGTTTAGTTAATAATACATTCATTCTGTTGACATTTGTACGCTGGCATTAAGTAGATGGGAGTTTCTATTAGGAGAGGTGTTTTAGTACCGGGTCTTCCAATAAGATGTTTCATTTTGATATATAAAAATCGACTACTTTTAAGCAAACTCACCGGATGTTCATTAATTTGGTAAGACGGCGTTATGTCATTAATAACACAGTAAAAAACATGCTTTTAACACTCAATTTAATGTGAATTTTTATCAAGTTTTCTATATTTTAATACGGTTATGTCTCGGTATACCATAGCACGTACAATTGTTATTTTCCATATTGCAATATTCAATGTTTTTCTGGTTTTAAAATGTAATTATTAATGCAGCCAACTTGACAAAACGAATAATGCAGAAATGCATATTTTTGGGGCTACTTTTACGCGCAATTCTCAGAATTGAATCCCAAATCAATCAGCTAAAAAATGTACTACTGTGTAATAGAAAACAATATCAGCCAAATGGCCACCACGGCTACGCTTGCAGAACCATATTCATTTCAGGAAGATTTCTACCATCAATTTTCGCCTTTGCGGCTGCATGTTCTCGATAAGTTCTCAAATTCCACTTTTGGGGCCTTAAATGGACTACTGGTGTAGAGCTTATCTTTCATGTAGCCCCAAACAAGAGAGTACAAAGGTGTTAACCCACAAGATCTGGGTGGCCAGTTGTGGTCGCCTCTTTTGTGAAATTACATGGGCAATAAACTTTTCACGCAAAATAGCGAAGGTAAAAGCTTGAGTTGTTGTGGTAACTAAACTTTAAAAGCCTTAAAATCTTTAAAGCTAAATGCGGTGTAATATCGATAGTGGAATGAATGCCCATGCCAAAAGTCGGCGAGAAATGGCCAAACCTGGGATTTTTCTCAGCAATATGGGCTGCAACATCAATAATCTCAGTTATTTTTGGGGCACGTAAGAGAGTTCGAATCTCCACATCACTTGTCCTTATAGATCACATTTTTCTTCTTGTTTTACAGCTGACTCACGATGAGCCAAAAATGCTTTAGTTCTGCGAACAGTGGCCGCGAAATGTTCATCATTTTGGTAGTGATATTAAATGTATTCAGTGTATTATTAAAGAGCATTAAAGAGCCCGGGAAATTGCCGCCATCTTTCTGGTGAATTTTAATCATTTCAATTTCATGTTAAATTCGACTGAATTGCGCGAAATCCCGTCATTCACTTGTCTTTAAATAAACTAATGACGGGAATTTCCGTTTAAGTTCAATTCCCGTCCTTAAGGAATTCCCGAAATTTTTCCGACACAGCTAAATTAATTATTCAAAAATAAATTGCGTGGATTCCTGCCGTGGCATGAATTCCCGTCATATGTTCGACACAGTTTAAAATTGGTTCAATAATAAAAAAGCGGGAATTTCTACGCTTCATTTTTATATGAAGAAATTACATAATTCTCTGGCAGGCACCAGCTAAATTTAAGTGAAGCCGAATGTGTTAAATAAACCTTATATCGTTTTATTTTTATTAATAAAGTAGTTTTTATTTGTCATCTCGTCATCTCAAAGTAATCTTCACGTATCTCCAAAAATAATTTCCTTACGAAATTTAGTCTAAAGCTTTAACTGCATATACAAAGAAATTATTAGCTGATCCGAATTTACACTAGTTCCGGAGCACAAGCTTAGGACCTTAGAACCGGTTTACACACTTCAGACTTCACTCGTCAAGTCTTGAGTTTTTAGGAAAAACGGTCTTATCTCAATTATTTGATTTTGTGATATACGTGAAGATAACTTCTCTTCGACAATCTGTCAAATGGCTGGCTATAGAAAATGAAACATATTATTGGAACACCCTCTATGCATACTGCATGTTGGTGGTCAGTGCTATTGGCTTAGTATTTTAAGTATGTTTTTGCTGCTCCATTATCCCCGCAATCATGCAGGTATACACTGACACAATATACATGCATGTGCTTGTAGTTATGTTTGTATATACGTACAAGCCTACATTTTTATTTGGTCTTATGTATTTTGTATAGACATTCTAACAACGCACACTACATATTTCAAATATTATTTTTTATGCATAGAATGAGCTTGATCATCATCTGGTCATAATATCAAATACGTGTTTAGTTTCTTCTTGCTTTATTTAATTTGTTTTTTTTTGTGGAGGGGGAGGGGGGAGCTTGTTTCATTCTGATGGGTAATTTTATAATACATTTGTGTGGTTACACAAAATGTACATTTAATTAAAATTAATTTTGTTTAATCCCACGAGTGCAGACCAAAATGATTTCCATATGAATAAACAACAATAGAATGAAATATGTTTGTATATGGTATGTGTGATAATATTTTAGTTTAAAGTATAAAAATTTATTGAATGAATAAGCAAATGTTTATAATAGTTATATGTCATTTAGGTTTAGTAATAAATTAAATTAATTATCATTTTACATAGAAAATATAATTATTTAATCAACCTCGATATGAGCGCACTAATTATAAGGTCGTGTAATTTAGTTGAATGAAATTAGCTTGCAAAATTAAAAAAAATGATGTTGAAATAGTAATTGTTTAGTCAGCCTGAATTTTACTCTTCAAATCTTGAAAAAAAAATTTTATATTAAAGGATATTTAATTTAATTTTAAATTGCGAAATTTGAGCTTAAGAAATTAATATAAACATTTTTACCAGAAAATATCTTTTCGATTATATCCATTTAACTAGACGGAGTATAGATATTTCTGTATCAAAGACATACAAGGTGGCACAAAATTGCCCCGCGGTGTTCTTTAGATGTATCTTATGAATGAAAAGTTTTAGTTTGGCTTTTTGTTTATGTTTATTTATTGTCTTTGATTTTTGTTCTTTATTGTAGAAAATTTTATCGGCTAAGAGGCCAATAAAATATAAACATACGGACCCGATATCCCTTCCGAACCAAAACCATCCTTGATGGATATCGTCTTTAAGGGTTCTTAATGTCTAAGGTCTTTTTCACATAGACTTGTAAAATGAAAAAACGCCGCAAATAAAGTCTGTAACAAATAAATTAAGCTATTGTGTCGATGAGTGCAAATCACGACCCGAAAATGCAGAGTGCAAGATTTTGGCTGCCGATCGAGCAGTGCTTGTCTGTTGGAACCAATTAATCTCCACTCCCAATTTATCTATTTGAACGAGGAAAAATTCTCTAAGTACTGATCTATAGAGGTCGTCGCGCATAGTTGACGTTTAGTCCCCAGCAATATCGGGTGTAATGAATATACTGAAGATAGAATGAAGTCAAACAACAACCAATTTCGCATCTCGATGAGAGTTATCTTTAAGCAGGAAATAGCAAAACTTATGTTCTGTTTATAGAACCCAAGCAATCGACTTGAGTAGAAAATATGTATGAAAAACTCTCGAATAACTGAGTGGTTTTCATAGAAATTGTTAAACGATTCGATTGCTTGGGTTCTATGAACAGCACATTAGTGATTTATTGACTTGCTAGATACAGTCATACTTCTCTGTTATGTAGTAGTCGGGACCAAGGATCCTCTACTCTACAGAAAAATCCGGAAACTGCCGAAAATTCAAATTAAAGATGTAAGCATTTACTTTTTATTTTAATAAAGGGCTCCTCACATGTGTAAAAATTTATATCAATACATACGATTATTTATTTTAAATAAAAAATTACTTTTGTTTATTTCATGTGCTGTTCATAGAATCCTAGCAGTCGACTTGAGTAGATAATATGTATGGAAAAAACTGGAATAACTGAGTGGTTGTCATGCAAATTGTTTACTCAATTCGATTGCTTGGATTCTATTAAACTTTTTATTTCGATTCATCAACCAATTCTTCACTGCAATTGTGCAAAATAAATATTAAAGGGATATTGTTTAAGATATTAAAAAAACAGCTGTGTCTTAATAAAATGAGAGGGATGGAAGTGTAAAGAAACCCTTACGAAAATGCAGTATACTTTAATATAATTCGTTATAGAGATAACTTTGTTCTATAGAAGATCGTTACAGCGAAGTTCGACTGTATTCAATTACAAAACATTAGTGTAGCACTTTCTATAAATCACGAAACCACAGTTTCCTGGCAGTTAGCAACTACAACATCAATCATAAATTCTGACGGTCACGCCTAATTACCCCGAAGGCCTACTTAACTTACTTTTTGAAACAACCCCCGTAGAAATTTTTCTATGCCACATGCAAGTTAAATATATTTATTAAACGTTTACTGTGAATTTTAAAATATACTTGTATCAAAATCAAAATCCCCACTAAAACAAGCTGTTCGCCAAAGTTTGCAAGCGAACATGAAGGGCTTGTTAAAAACCAGGTTGTACCATCTCAATTTGTGTTAGAAATTACAGAGAATTCTACAACACGTTTTTATACTTAATTAAGTATGTGAGCAAGGGAATGTATTGAATATTTAATTAATTATCCTCGTTATAAAATATTTATTTATATTAACATGCATATACTCGTAAACATTTTAAACCGAACAATTTATGACCTCACAACATGTTTGCATGTTATAGGCGATTTTTTATCTTTGCAGCACAGCTGTGTTATATTATTTGTAAAAACCTGCCGTGTTTCGTCATTAAATATTGTGCAATGATCTTTATATCAAATGTTTATGGCTTTTATACTTTTAGTTTAAAGAAAGCCTGCAACACTTCCAAGAGTTTATGCAAAAAAATAAAAATTAAATGTTTCAGATTAGCTTCATATTCTAGGTGTGTTTGTGTGTGTTGTACAGCAGATTAAATTGCACATGAGAATTTTGCTGCTATTGCTGCTATTTGGAATTTTATTATAGTCTGCTCTTGAATGCTTACCTACTACAATCATATCCTCATGACCGGAAACAGTTTGAAATGATGGTGCTTCACCGGATACTTCACAGCGATAACGACCTGTTGATTGCAAAGTGACACGATTCAATACCACCACGTTGTCTGTAGAATTTTGTAACTGAAACGAAATACAATTGCAATTTTTCAAATGAGGTATTAAAGTTAAAGTCTACACAGAAAGAAAACTAGTCGCACTCAAAATTTTAGGTACAAATAACAATAAAATATACTTAAATCAACCCAAAAACTAAATTATTTGAGATAAACAATACTGGAGTTGCTTAAAATGAGTACAAGATTCTTTAATCACGTGAAAAACTTGAATCAAGTAAAAAATTAAATTGAGTATGGAATTGTTCGTACTTAAATCAATCTTTCTGTACTTGATTTTAGTAAATCTGAGATTACCGTACATTTGACACCGCTTGGGTTTGATTTAAGTACGGATGTATTGATTTTTCTTTTGAGTGTAAATTCTGTGGATAATAGTTCAACTCATATTGTCTTGGTTCTAATGGTGAAAAATAAATGATCGTTAGTTTGGTCCATTTTCTTATTTAATAGACTAAGCAAACTAATAGTTTTTTTAATGTGCCTGCCGTTAACCAATAGTTAAATTTGTATGTGTTTTTCTTAAATTAACTTTTAAATTTATCAAGTGAAATACTTAATTATTATTTTTTTATAATTCATTGAAACCCAGAAAAGAAATATTCACTGCATGGAAATACCAGAAAAATGCAAACGCTGATTCATTCGCCAAAGTAGTGAAACGCAAAAAACTTGGTCAACTTCTAAAGTATTTAATGTTCAGAAGATTAAGTAAGAATGCTTTTCAGAAGGCACGTTATAGCTTTCTCTTCGGCTAATATAATGCGCGATGAATACAAAACTAAGGCAGCGGTGCTTTATATTTTCATTTACTTGTCCAATATAACAATGTCTTTGAACACTACATCGCTTTAATTCAGCACGTGGTATCGAAAATCTAGTGAAACTTTCCCAAAATTGGTAAACTTTCCTGTCTAGAAAGCCTTCGGCCATTCTTAAGTTGTTTTGCTGAGTAATATGTTCAATCGGCTTTCGGTAGTTAAGTAACGGCTTTGCTGACTAAACATTTTCCGCCAAGTCATCGTTCGTGTGTGCTCTTATGCTGGCTACACATTTTGCAACGTGTTTATGCAACCAGGCATGTTTCATTAATGGTTGTATAGTGTATAATCGTGTTTATGGTTTCAATTCTTGTTGCAGTCGAGGTACCATTAACATGAATATATTTTGATATTTTTTGGTTGCATAGTGAGTTTAGTTTTATTATTTTTACTGGTTTAGTTCATTGAAAACCAGCAAGGTGTGCATATGTTTATTTTTTTGTCAACCACGGAAAAAATAAATGAGCTTTGTGCTTTATCATGTCTAATAATTTAAGAAAAGTTTTTTCGTCTCTTCGCACATCATTTCTGTAATCCTTAGGATCATTTTCTTTTAACTCTTTTAACAGTCTTTCAATAAAAAAATCTTCTTTTTTTAAAAAACAATTTTTTTACCATATTATTTTTTTCTTTGGCTATAACTCATTTTCCTCCTCTTCATAAAACAATTCATCTATAATAATAATTGCAGCTGTTTCACTTAGCTCACGGATCATTTTTTCAACTATGTTTCTTTCTTGGGCGATGTTCAATCAAAAAACATAAAAGTGTTGCATAAACGTGTGTAGCTACCATTAGTGGCTCTGCTGACTAAACGATTTCTGTCTCGCCGTGCTGGAGGATTTTTCTGCTCTATGCATAGTAGACAGTCTCACCTTATAGGCAAAAAAAAGTTGGCCGTGCACCACCGAATATAAAGTATTATGGCAAATACAGAAGGTATGACAAAAAATTTAAAAAGGCAATCCCTACGTTCGGCAAAAAAGACATATAATTTTTTTTAAATTATCGAAATACTTCCTTTAACCCTCCGTCATGCACATGTATCTGGCCAGATATTTTATGAATTTAACTGTGATTTAAATATATTTATAATTTAGCTAGGGATTTGAGTCTCCAGGTACCCTCTACAAATATTGTTAGGTATCGTTTTACGAAAAAACACAATAAATAAAAAACAACAAACAAAATATATGTGTATTTTTTATACGTAGCGCATGTATCTGGCCAGATACACACACATTTTATATGAAGACCAGCGAAATATGGCATCAAAATTTGGTGGGCTTGGGATTCCAAATCTAAATAACCACTGCAAGGAAAGCTCTATACCGGTCGACAAGAAGGAGAAGAACGGGAAATGAATCAAAGTGAAAATGTTTTGATACAACTCGCAAAGCCGTACAGCAATACTGGCCGTATAATTGTAGCTGACAACTTTTTTACTACTTTAGAAGGAGTAAATTTTCTCACTACGTTAGCTGATACATTGGTTCTTCCAAATATTGAAAACCGAATGAACAACATTCACATTATCAAACAGTTCAACACTCGTTTGGCCATGGAATCGTATTTTGAAAGACCACTAAATGTAAGTTTGATTGATGTAACATTTGCCCTTCATTACATCTCATTTTCCTCGTTTTTCTTTTTCATTTCAGATTCCAGTAGTACTTCCTAGCTCAAGTGGTGCTGATACTCTACAAAAGAGAAAAAGTTGTCTGCTTTGTACATTGGGAGATGAAAAAATTCGCCGACTAATTCGTTTTTTTTTTGTTCCAAGTGCTCGAATCCGGTATGACTACAACATTCGAAATCAGAGTATAATTGTTTTAGTTGCTTACCTGAAGCTGTGTAAGACTTTTTTAATTTAGAATTAATTAAAACTTACTTTATAACTACTAAATTTAATTGAAATGAACTTTATAACAACTATTTTTTAGAAATTAAACACAAAAATAAATTTTTTTTGTTTTATTTCACATTAAAATTTTTTTTCACGGGTAGGTGGTTTAGCATGTACTAAGAAAAAAAATATAAAATATATATCTGCCTGGCGTGATAACAATATAAGAATATAATATTATCACTAAAATAGCATATTTTTCATATAAATGCACTGAAATATACAGTGTATCTGGCCAGATACATGTGCTACGTACATGACTATCGGAACATGTGCATGACGGAGGGTTAAAAAAGTTTAATGATTTTTTACGAGCTTTTATTTTCTGATATTAGGGTGGTACATTAGGGACGTACGAACTGAGATCTTGTGGGTAAAAGAAAATTTAAGCAAAACATTGGTCGCCGTGAGACAAAAACATCGATACATCAAACTTTAGGATCGGCCTTTAAATTCCGAAGATATAAAGAAAAATGTATTTTGGCGACCCTTACCTTCGTCAAAAAAAATTCTTCAAAACTGCTTTACAACAGTACTTTATATTCAGTGTTGTACGTCGAACTTTTTTTAGGCGATACTCCTCAATGCACAGTAAGTCTTCAGAAGGTACTTTCTTTAGATTTGTCAAATGCAGTCTTCGTCAAGTACAAAGAAAGAAATCCTTTGCTGACCAGGCATAAAACAGTTACTCAGTGAAGCCCGTACAACCAAATCCAAAAACTGTTAAGTACTGCCAAAGGGTGGACCGGCAGCTATCTTTACTCAGCGATAGTGCTATTCGGCTAATCCCAGCCAGAGAGCGGCTTCACTAAGAATCTTTGCCAAGCGACCCTGCAATTCACAATAACCTGAAGATGTTCCCCTAAGCTCCGCCGAAGACAACCCAGACTTATAATTCTTTCCCAGCAAAGCCGCTAGACTCAGAAAAATAAAAAACCAAATTAATATGTAAATGAAGTAATGTTGTATAGCAATTACAAATTAAAAGAAAGGTTAAATTTAATTAAATTTGATTTTTTGTTTTATAGTTTTAGTTATTTCCTAAACCCCCGATGAAGCTCCGCTAAGAATGCAAGTTGAATAATTAAAAATTAAATACTAAATACATTAGCTTATATATTACTGATGAGAAATTAAAGTCGACTTGAATGAGCGTTTTCTAGAACTGCACTCAAAGTCGAAATTTCTATTCTTATAATGCATTTATTTTATATTTTACCAGGCAATCAGAAATTTTAAACAATTCCCAAAACTGCTGATTGAGTGGCTTCTTAATATTAATAAATAAAGTGTGGGAAACCAAAAGTTATTGTAAATATCAGTTTGAGTTCTTTTAGTTTACTAAGGGGGACATACGGTGCGTGTCTTAACAGTTTCCGAAGTCTTTACGTGTGCATAAATGTAGGTGCCACCTCTAGAACTTTTTATAATTAAAATACAGGAAATTGCCCAAGTTACCTATGGAACGGCCGCCGATTCAAACAAAAGGTGTCAAATAGCCGTTGCACAAATATTTTATTTGGCATTTGTCAATTTAACTGGACGCTGTGTAGTTTGCGGTACTGTAGACTGCAATTGCTTGCTGTTGGTTATAGTGACTGCTAGATTACGCTGCAGTAACAATTTGGCAGTATATCCTCTCAATCAAATAAATCAATAGACTTTAGTACATTTTATTGAAGAATATTATCACTTTTTTAAGAGGCGTTACATCCATACACGTTATGACACATTTTTATGTGTCATAACATGCATGACCACTATCACATGGATATCATTACATTTAACTGATATTTCCCAGGCGTTTGTTAGAGAGTGTCTGTGTGAATTTGGTAAAAGTTTAATGGTTTTTATTTGTCTTTGCATTTTTAAGATTTTAAAGGACTTTTTACAGAGATACAATATATCAATATATAAGATGAAACTTTCTTCAGGAGTACATGGAGTAGCCAGAGCATGAACCGGACTACTACATAAAGAGAACTGCTTCCTAGTCGTACGGCTTATATATTGAATAAACTACCTGTCATTTGAGCGTGGAAAGATTTTGATTAAATATCCTCAAACACTATTCGGTCTATCCTGCTGAACTCAACATATTAACCTAGTTCCTACACAATGCATTGCGTGTTTGGAGTTCATCTCCAGCTTACTTATGCAACTAAAATTATAATTATTTTCTTATGATGGTGTGGAAAACGTATACTTTACTGAATTACAAAATATTTAAAATAATTTGATTTTCCCTCAGGCACTCTCAATTACATTGATTTTTTCGCCATCACACAAATGTACGCTAACGTGTGTGAAGGAAATAAATTAAGCATAAAGAATTGCATTAAAATTGCCAGCAACTTTGTTTGTTGTACAGCACCTAAGAGTCTTTTGAACTACGGTGAGTCGACAGTAACATATAAAAAATTGTCATAATCAGTCAGAGTTTTCAAAGTGTCTCCTTCAGTGTTTGATTTTGAAAACTTGTTAATTTTTTTATAAACTTACCTCCACATCGACTCCTGGCAATGGAAACACTTGACCAGGTGGCATATCTCTGGGTACGTAGCGATAAAACTCAAAACCATCTTTATACCACTTGACTGAATATAACGATTCACCATCCAAATCATACTTGCAACCTAATGCAGCAGTTTCATGCCGCATTATATGTTTCGGTATACGAACCTCTGTCATCGTCAATGAGATACACGGAGCTAAAAGAAATAACAAAACAAACAAAAAGAATTATCAACAAACTGAAACAACAGCAAAGTTTATTACGTATTTTGTTCTTTTTTTTCGTAGTTAAACTTTAAATTAAGGCCATTGTTGGAGAGCTAAGAGATGAAGTTTTATTTTATTATTTCTCATCTTGAGCTGCTGAAGTATTTAATTAAATTAGTCAAGCAATAACAACTTTTCACCTGATTAAATAGTGTGATTGCTACTAAGGACCATGTTTTTGTGTTCTTTTTGTGCTTTAAAATTAAATTAAAAGTTCTTGATGTGAACCTATTTTAGATTCTCAAAGTGTAGAAACAATCACTTCAACATAACAACAGCTACCAAATAAGCGCTAACAAATAAGCATCAAAAACACTTTAATTTGCTCGGCACATCAAGTGTTAATAACTAATTTCAGCTTCGTGACTTAGTGCTTTATCACTTTAATTTACACCCATTGTAAAAATGTGTTTAAATATGCAAAAGGTGTATGTGACTTTTTGCCATTCTTTAATATTTTAACGTAAATTCTCATACAATTTATGTTAATAGCGTAATAAATTCTTTTTTATTTTTATAACTTTGACCCAAAGGCTATCAAGGACGACGATATTTTTTACAAACATTTAAAAATGTATAATGTTCAGGTTGTTAGGAAATAAAGAATGTGGCTATTTATGAGTTAAAAACTAAATGTCACTGGTAATTGCTTATGTGAAACATTGTTGCTACGAAATATTTTATATGTCTGCTAAATAAGCTGTATAAAAAAAATTGTCCCGTTTACAGTCACTAACTGAACAGCTTTGATTCATATTTGAGAATGATTTTAATTTAAACTACTTTTTAAATGCCAAATGTTTAAAAAAGCCAACTTTGTTCTCTACTAGAAAAATGGGGCAGCTTTCGAATCGATTTCAAGCATTTTGCTCAAACATTAAACCTCTACATTACTACGCAGCGAATTGAAGAATACTAATTTTTAATTTTCGTTACATATTCGTTGCTTTCAATTTATTTTTAACTTAAAGAACTAAAAAAATCTCTAACAAAAGTTAAGAAAATACTTCAAAAAATTTTGTTGTTGAGATTTTTTTAGCTAAAAAACCCTCAACCAACAAAACTTTTTGAAAATCTTTGAAAAAAGATATCGCGGCTATATCGATTAATAAATATAAAAAAAATTAAGAAAATACTTTAATTTTTGACTACTTTAATGTAAAACAAACTCTTGTTTGATATAACTTATTTCGGATTAAAATCAATTTGAGTTAAAATTTTATTAGCAGAACTCTTTCTTGTTTTGAAAAAGGATTAAAAATCACCTTTGATAGTTTAAGAATAAAATCATCGTATTCCAAACGGTTGTTGTTAGTGTTTGGTGGATGTCTACAGCTGATTAAAACTTTTGCACTCCTGCTTTTTTTTATCTCAAACGCAGTGCACTACATATTTTGTAGGTTATTTAAGTGGCATGTTTTTTCTCTTTGTAAAAACATTTATACAGAATCAAGCATTTGCACTATTTTTGCCACTCTTTCAGAGTAAAACGAAAATATTTTGTATATGAGTCGCTTTTACCGAGTGACTCTTTTATATTATTTTTGTACATTTTAAATGAACTTTAAATGAAAAGAACAACATCTTAGTTTTTTCAGTACTTAAATACTCATTTTCTGGGCTCGTAGCTCAAAGCATAATGGCAACTAAAGTCAAAAGAAATTAAAGAACAATACACTAGCTAAAATAAAATAAAAAATAATAATATAAAATAAAATAAAATGAATAAATAGGGTCAAGAGTGCCAAATGAAAGAACAAAAAAAGAAGAAATGAGCAATTGAAAGGAACTTATGGCATTTATCGTTTAGAGAAGAAACATGTGTACTATTCAGATTTTTTTTAATTACAAGCAAAGTAGGTGTAAATAGATAAACTACGAAAATCGTAGTACTGTGTATATCGACCCCTGGGCGCGATATTAACGTATGTTACAGAAACTCAATTTTACAAGAGAGCGCATTTATCAATATTTTATACTATAAAACTGTTACATACGATATAATGTGCATTATTTTATCTCCATAACTATTATATTTTTCGCTATAATATTTTATCAACAGATGAATTAGTAGATTTAAAACCAATTTGCAACAGAGATTCGATTATGAAAAAAGTTTAACATACGATAGTTTGCTCTTTTTGGAAAGAGTACAAAAAACTATATTAGCTCCTGAACAATTTCGAAAGTTTTCACTCGATGTAAAGAAGTTATTTTTAAAATAAAACACAAAAAAATTTTATCAATTCTATATTATTAATAGGCAAACATGTTCTTTTAGATGCCTTTTAATGCCGTAATGCTGAACCGATTTTGAAAAAATGTATAAATTTTTAAATGGTGTTTACATAGATGTGCACAATCTTAATTTTATTTAAATCTTTAAATCGATGCGAAGAAAGCCTTACGCGTTTAAAGTTGCTACTAACACATGCACACATACGCATGCATGTATCAGCTTCAACTTGAAAAATAAACAAAGTGTGCATGTGTGATTGTCCAATTTGCTTTTGCATAGAAATGAGACAGAGTCTTAAGTTGTTTATTTAGAGTGTTTTTTGTTTTTCTGTTTTATCGTATGTATTTATGTAAATGTTTAATATTAATTTCTAGAATGCGGTCGATTGAGTCAACCCGCTAGATACACTAGCTTATATTATTTTTCTACTTGATTAACGAGCTTGAAGTCACTTTTATATAAAGAAAACAACCAAATTTTATTCTCAACATTTCTATAGGCTTTGGGTAACTTCTTCGGGTGAAAAAATCGTTAAACAATACAAATAACAATAAATTAACAAATATTATAAATTAACAATTTCTTTTCCCGTTGTTTTGTATTAAAAATTAGTTGTCAGTTGAAAAACTTTTTTTTTTAAATTTAAAAATTAATAATTATGAAACCTTGAAAACATTAATATTGTAATATTTTATTTTATTCCATATTTACTACTTTAGTCTTGTATATTACACTATTAGTATCAGCTGTAAAATTAGTTTTTTAATCAAATGGTACATCAATTATCTGTAACATCTCTAACATATAATGACGTTAATACTTATTTTTTTGAGTACAAAATGAATCCATATTATCAAATTCTTGATAGTGACTTGTATGAAAGAACAAATACGTGTGACATATTGTGCCTGGTAGTTAATAAGACAGATAAATTATATAAATTGTCATGACTTAGATTTTATTTGAAAGATAATTCTTTGCCATTAATGATATGGTGTGATGGGACAATATGGATGTCCAATTTCCATACCCTTTTCGCAATAATTGCAGCTTTATTTTGTCAATAATTTACTCGTTGCTATATCGCAACTGTTCAAACGTCTCTTATTTATTGCCAAAGACAAGAGACTAAAATCGCACGAACTTGATGGCCTACTAAAAAAAATATGTGAAATTTTAATTTTTTTTTTTGGCAGTTTTTTAAACATTTTTATGGAGTATTTTTGAAAATACAACAATCTGTAATCTCTTCATTATAAGATGGCAAACCAAACTAACCTAAAAGCTATTGTCAATAGTAAAAGAAATCAGTATTGACAATTCAAAGTCCTATTAAAAAACATCCTATACACAACAGGCACAACAATATAAAGTTAAAAATAATACCGAATTCGTTTCAGAAAAAGTTGAGCTGTCAGAAATACTGTGATTAAAATAAGGACCAAGTTCTTTATAGGTACAATACGATTTCATTTCCTCATGATTCTTTCCCATATTAAAAAGGTAGAAAAAAGTATTACCAAAGTAACAGGTTGCCCAGAATCTGAACTATTTTTTGATCCCAGTAATGTTAATATTTTTGCGCATATCGCACTATTTTCCTCCAAGATATTGCTTCAAGAGTGGCACCATAGTCTCGCTAGAAGAAGAGTTCCAGTTTATAGAATTTTCTGATTACTTATTCACTAAGTCCTATCAGAATACGAAATTTGAGCTTTCTAGCTGCAGTGGAAGTGCTCAATAATATTAATAAGACAGTGAATATTTTGTACATATTATATTATGCACTTTTTACACCTTCCTAAGTCGGAAAATTTTTAGAGTAACACTTTGAAACTTCATTTATGTAGTTGCCTGAATAGAGTATCTTTGAGTTTCAAGTGTCGTTATTTTATGAAGTGAAGCAAAGTTTTAAGGCGCTAAATATATACATATTGTGTGCGTAGCTCTGGTGCGCTACCGTACGCCTTAATGTATAAATATTATCAGCACACGTGAATGGTAACTGCTGCTAATCCTGCAGGTTGAGGTAATATATAGCACCTGTTACCACATAGTATATTTATAATGCAAATTGAATCGCTCTAACGATAACGTGATGAAAAAGTGATGGCTTCCCGCCCAAACGAAGTTCCAGATCTAGAGCAGATCACTTCCGCATAGTTATCAATCAATACTAATATTAATTACTGTTACATTTGTCGAACCAAACCATTATTAAGGAAACAATCTTCGAAAGCAGTCGTGATTGTATTTCTTTTATTTTGATAACCATCAAAACCACCTGTTGCAAAATTAAGTTAAAAAAAGTAAATGACATAAATAAAGTATTTCTATTATATCCTTTATTAATATCATTTACTTTTCAACATGTTGGAAAACATAAGTACCTTTAGCAAGTAAATGATTTTCCTCTACAATTATCAACTTTACTCAAAATCATAGTGCTTTTATTTATTGTTGTCTTTTGGTTTATAAATATTAAAAAAAGTTAATCAATATATATATATATATATATATATATATATATATATATATATATATATAGAGGCCAACAAGTGAATAAACAAAAACTCACATACTTAATGAGCAGCTATACAAATAACAACGTCATATGAATAACGTGTGTGTAATATTAAATCATTAACATCATAGTCGTCAATATCGGGAGAATAAAACAGCAATCAAACAAATTATTTTAATTAACAATTTAATACAATTAAATAAATTTCACAGTATTAAAGCAGTTTGTTTTGGAATAAATATGTGTTTGTTTATTTGACCGTAAATATTAATGTTTGTATGTGAGTGCTTGTGGTTGAGTGAGTGTGTACAAAATCATAAATGCCAATAAATATTTGTGATGAATTATTGATTATAAAAGCATAATAGGACAGAGAACTATAGATATTCATGCAAAGGAGTATTTGAAATAAAATCTTTATTTCTGATATATTTATGTTCAACACAAAGGCTTTGACCAGAAAATGTACCAGAAACAGAATGCTTTTACGCCTAATGAATTGTTATGATTTCATTGATTTTTAAATATTTATTTACTAACAAAGAAAAAATAATAATAATAAAGAAATAATATAAAGCAATAAAAGTCACAATTGAAATAATTGCATATCAATGATTTGTTTAAGCTTGAAAAAATAATAACTAAAAAATTCAAAAATAGAATTTTAATCTCACAATCTGAACTTTTAACAGTAACAAATTTGAAAAGACTAACGAGGGTATTTTTTTAAAGCCCAATTAAACTTTAAATTAAAAAAAATACTACATAAAATTATAATTTCAATAATAATCGAGAGGTGTCAAATCGCACGACCTTGGAGACCATTAGATACATAAATTTCTGGAAATCAACTAATAGCCGTATTTTTATTTCAATAAGTCGATCGCCGTATAACACTTAATACCATCCTGCTGAAACCACATCTCGCGCGGATCAATACCAAACATTTATTCAAAACATTATTCGAATAAAATTACTCACACAAAACATATTCAACCCAAAATTACGAGAATAATGTGCTGTCCATAGAACCCAAGCAATCGACTTGGGCAGAAAATATGTATGGAAAGCACTCGAATAACTGAGTGGTTTTCTTACAAATTGTTCACACAATTCGATTGCTTGAATTCTATGAACAGCACACACAATTTAATTACTAATTTTTAAAAACTACTGCAACAAAAACTGTTCGTTAAAATTTTTCAAATAAAAATTATTCGCTTAAAACTATTTGAATAAAATTTGTCATATAAAAACTTAATTGTTAAAATTTTAGAACACGATAGTTTGAATAATTCTATTTTTTACTCCTTGTCAAAGGTTTATTTATTTTCTTTAGACGTCGATGTTTTTTTATGGGGTGCTCCATATGGGTTTTTGGGTTTATTAAGGCTACATAGCCATTAAACAAATGCTGTGGCGTTAACAGGCTGCACAGTGTAAAATTTGGCCCACTTAACTTCGCAAAAGTCTTGACAATGTGTACTTTGTGCATGATTCGAATAATACAGCCGAATGAATTGGGTTATACTGGAGTTTTAGATAATGAAGCATACTAAACTATAAACTATAATTTATTAAACAAGGTCCTAGAACGCGAGGGATAGAAATAATTTTTCCCTGAAACTAATATTTCTGATGGCCGTTGCAAGTAGAGTTCAAAAAAGTTTCCGGCATAAGATTAGGAAAGGGATTTCGCACCATTTGGTAAGGATCTAGGGCCTGACTCTATAATTCTTAAGTAAAAAATTAAAAAACAAAATAGATACAGCTTTGCAATCTCTAAAATTATATGCAAGCTTTTAAATAAGTAAATTAAGATAATAATTATAACTTTTATTAAGGTACTTTTCCTTCAACATGTTAAATTAAAATATCATTCAACAGCTGTCATAATAAACAAAATATTTACTAACTTATTTCAACTAAACTTCTAGCTCATTACCAGCAACACTTTTGATATCAGACTAATAAACTCACTACTTGATCATGCTGTTATCATTGGAGGCAAACATTTTAGCTTACAAATAACGACTTAAAAATTTCAATAATTAGAGGTCATTGAATATGCAAAATACAATACAAATTTTATGTCTGCTCTAAGTATGAAACTCGTACTTTTGAACAAAATTTGCTGTGGGTCAAGTTAAGTGTTTTGATCACTGGGCAATGGCACAACAATTTTATTACGGGCTAAAAATTTATTCTTGTTAAGAATATATAGCCACATATGTCGCCAAAGTTTCAAGTTATTTTTATTTAGCTTAATTGGATATCCTGAAAGGCTTTTCTCCGATAAAAGGATTTTTAGGAGCACAAATTAATATTTGTTTGTATAACTGAAATTTATCTAACTGTATTTATTTAAATAAAAATGTATAAAGCTGTTGTAAAAATCTCAAATGCAACTAAATAATAATATGAAAAATCCCAATTCTTTATTATATCTCCAATGTACTTTTATATAGTTCAACATAAAAGAAAATTATATATAACAATTTTTATGTTTGTATGTCTTTATATACAAAAGTCTGTTGAAAATAGTTTGTATATGTCATGCCTAACTTAAAACGAACAACTAGACAAAACACATTGTTGATTATAATTTCCATCTTGTCTCTTGCGGCGTATATGTCTGGGGTAAATAAATTATAACATAGCGCAGTTGCTCCTGTAGAACAAGTGGGGTTTCAAAAATCAAAAATTTTATGTTGCATGTGAAGTCAGGAAAGAGTTAAAAAATATTTATAGTTCAGAAATGATTAGTCTTTTCGATATATATACCTTCTTTTGCAGATTGTGAGCGATATTTTACAAAAATTTAAAAAAATTGTTTTAAAATCTTTTTTGGAATATTTTTAAGTCATAAAAGGCTTTAAAACCAGAAAAAAATTAAATTACTTTTTTTAAAATTGATTTTTTTTGCTAACCCATTCAATCACTCATGTTAATTTAATATGAAGTTTAAATATTTAGATTATCTCTATTGGTTCAAAAGTAATGATTTCTGCAACGAAAAAATTCAACTGGCGTTTTAATATTTTTGGCCGCCTCACAACACTGTGCGTCGCTTAAAAAATATAATATGAGAGAATAATTTATATGTTAATTTGTAGGGTCAATTTATGAATGTGTAAAGTTTTTTTTTAATATAAAAATTGTTAATTCTCTTTAGTGAGGGGAAAAATTAAACTTAAATAAAGTGAGCGATGTTATCGTATGTTACAATAAGTAAATTTTACATCTATTTTATACTATAAAACTGTTACATACGATAAGATTTATCGCTATAATATATTGTCAAAAGAGGAGTTAATGGATTCAGAACCAATTTGCACAAAAAAGTCGATTCCGAAAAAAGTGTAACATACGATAATTTCGCGCACAAGGGTCGACATCATTGTTATTTGTGTTCATATTTAAATATCGGTCGTTAAGCAGTTCTGGGCTGAAGAACAGCTCTTGCGTCATCGTAATTATTTCTTAAGTTCGGTCAGGCTTGTGTGTGTTGTTTAGCCTTCGAGAGTTTTTCGTCTCGCTCGTAATGGCTGACTGATTTGCCACGGATAACCGTATAGTCTTGCGGTTCTTTTGTGGAATTTCGTTCACAATCACGTTGCCACTTCCTATGTGAAGGCATAGGCATAGGACATATGGTCTAGTTACTGGCGCTATTTTTGTGCAACTATATTCTGCAAATTTACTTTGTAGAATATGTACCAATAAATAAATAAATATTTAAAACATGATTTCGTTTTATTCCTATTTGCCCTTGCAGTATTAATTAAAGAAATAAAAAGTTGTAGGTAAGAAAATATTTAATTTATTTGAAAAGTAGAATCTCGGCTTCTACCACTTTATTAGAGTAAAAAAAACGTAAAATATTAGTTGCCCCGTTCTTGTCTTTCTTCTTAAAAATCTGTATTTTATGTTGCTGTTTCCTTATGATATTTTTCAGTAACTGCCTCAATTTTGTTTTCCACACACAGTCTACATTGTAGTTGTTGGTTTTTTAGTGGTTGACTGCATAATTATCTTTTTTTTCGATTTTTAACTTTAACATAAAGAATTAAGTACCTTAACTTTCTAAATCTTTATTAAATTTCTATGCAGCTTATATATTCTGACCATTATGTACGAATATGGCTAAACACATTTTTCACATCATTTAACGCTTTTATATTTATTAAACGCGGAATTTTAATTTTTTTTTAAGTAGAACATTATTTATTAATTTTTATTTGACTATTAATTTCAAAGTGAAACAAATGAATGTGGATAGAAAAAATGGCTAATAGTTTATTTTTAAAAGTATTTTTCTATCTAAAAACGTTACATATAGACCATAAGTATTCACATATCTGTTGGTTGTGAAAACTGAGGATATGGATATATTTTCTCATATAAATGTATATGTATGGATATGTGTATGTGTTATTCGTTTTCTACTGAAATTACTTTTACTTTATCTTGCACTAATCTTTTGATTTGCAATAGAAATTCATGCTGCTGTGGCTTTCTTTGTAATTCATTGTGCTTTATTTTCACCGCAAGCACTCTAATTTAATTAATCGACAGATATGATCTGGTGGTTGATTATACATGAGATAAAAATTTGCTTTTGAACACCCAGAGTAATTTAATTGGTTTTCCATTACTATTGACAACCTGCTGACTAATCGCACTGATGTCAAAATACTTGTATTTATTAAATAAATATTATTAACTCTCTAATGACAAAAGTTGTACTGACGCCCAATTTATATATTTTTTATATTAAATAACATTTTTGTACAGCTGCTAAAAGATGTGGCAAACTATTTGTGAAGGCTTCGAAAGCTGTTAAAAGCTTTTGTAATCTCTTTTATGTTTATTCTTGTCAAGCACGTGAATTTCCAAGCAAGAAATTGTACAGTTAGTTGATTTTCGTGTTATCAAAAATATCAATTTTAATGTTTTCAGTTCCTCGATCGGAACGATCATTTTTTCTCTGACAGATATAATTTCCTTTAGCATTTGGAAGTTTGGTTTTTTTAGAACAGTGTTTTTGTTCTCGAATTTCTAAGAGTGGCTCAAAGCACTCATTAATGCTTTCTCACCTGGATGGTAAACGACTTATTAATGAATATTATTAAACTTATTATGAATACTTTTTTTTAATCAGAGGCCAAAATTATCTTAATAACACATTTTTTCTTAAGCGGGGTATTAAAGGGTTAAATATTATTATTAAATAGTATTAAATGTGTTCTTTTATTACTCTGCATATAGTGTTTACATGTTATCTTAGTTGCATATTAGTTCCTGATTGGATTCTTAAAAATTCACTTCACCCTTACATTTTCAATTGAAGAAACCAAATAACGATTGTCACATAGAGGAAACTATTGGCTTGTGCGCTAATATTATTAAATACCTCGGCAAGATCATATCCTATTTAGCTTCCTTATATTTCGATTTGGTTAATCCTTTAACTTTTTGTAAAAAAAGAGACTTTCTGTGTTTAACAGTTTTTATTTTAATAGTTTTTTAATCTTTTTTGAATGGCCTTTCTTCACTACTATATTTCATATTGTCATTACTTTTTATTTTATAACAAACTCTTCAGCTAAAACCATTTCTTCTATTTAATGGCCACTTAACTTCAATTTATAACAAATTTGACATAATTTTATGTGCAAAAGTTTTGCAAATTATACTAAATCAAATTAAATTTGCCAACATGATAATAAATTTTATTTAAATGTATTGTATACGAAATATTTAAATATAGGAAAAAATTAGTCGAAAAGCTTGAAGAAAGACTTTCTAATAACCAAAAGGAAAAACAAAAAAAAACATCTTAAAAGAACGTTTTTATTAAATTTTTAACAGTCTTTTAGTTCTGACCATAAAAATTATTTCTAATAAAAATTTAATTTATTACTAAAATACATGATACCATTAATTAATAGCAATAATGAATGGTAATGGAAAATAAAACAATAAAAAGCTTAATGTTTTTCTCTCTCCTAGATGTTTTAGTAAATATGTAACGAAATTATACTTCGATTTTTTGGTGTTCAAAATAAATAAATAAACAACACAATAGGTGCGATATAGAAAACGCCTTAGATTGGGGAAATGTTAAAAAATATTTTATATTTTTAAGATAAATATTTTAAAATTCAAATTCAAATTCCTTTACGAAGACAGGTTTTGAAAAAAGTGCAAATTTACGGAGCAACATTATTAACAGCAACTTGAATTTTATATTAACTTTTCAATTCTTCCTTAAATCATTTAGCAATTTCTGGACATTTTGCCGCCACTAAGCACCTGGCTACTAAGCACTTTTAAAACATCAAGGACTGCTGAACAATAGGATGGCTTAAAAGAAACGAAGGGCCCTGAACAATCTGTCATTTCTTTATATGAAAGGCAACAGAATTTTTCTCATTGCATTTTAATAATGAATGGGTATAAAGTGTTTAAAGTTCTAATTCCATTCAGGCACGAGTGGAAGGAAGGCAAAATAGTAAGACAATGGACCAATAATGGTCTGCGGTGTTGGCTCTGGAGTCTTTTCAGACGATCTGGGTATAGAACGCTCCTTCCGTCTCCCTAACGAAATCCTGGTTGTAAGGAAATCGGCCAGAATGCTGGTCGACAAAAAAGTTACAGGGCAAAGTCGGCATCTTTGTCGACAGCCAAACAGCGCTCCTATCACTTTTATCCCAAGCCTTTTGGCACTAACATAAACTGTATATTCAAGCATTATCTCTTGATAATGCAAAATTGCAAAAAAAATGTTGCCTTGCTAAAACGATAAGCGTTCAATACAATTAACATGTACAAACCGCAACGACATCTCGAGGCCTGTTGCAAGTAATTTATTATTTTTTTTTTTATTAAAATCTTTTATTCACGAATCTTATAAACTAAATAAGGTACAATGTTATGAGATTTTACTTACGTACTACAACAATTAAATCTTATAATTGAATAAGGAAAAAATTAATAATACTGTCTTGAGGAAAATTTGTCACAGAAACCTCTTACAAACTTTGAAAATATTATAATGAAATTTGTTAAAACAATCGCTAGTAAGATTCCTTTTAACAAAAGAATCTCAGCGACAATTAGACAATCTGCATTTTTCATTAAATGACAGCGTCAGATCATTGGCAAACGCGTTTAACTTTTTATGTTTAAATCTATTGTGCAGTAAGTCAGTGGGGAATCTAGGGGGAAGATTATGAATTATTTTTAAATTTTTTTTCTGGATAATCTGAAGCTTTTTTGTATGGGTCTTAGCAGTTTTGTGAAACCAGTTTTTGGACTGCTGTAAGTCAGTATCGGCCTAATACATATATTGTACAACAATATTTTATTTTTGAGGTTGAGCTTAGACCTCCTATTAAGTATGGGGTATAGAGCACGTCCACACTTTAAAGCTTTATCACAAATGTAATTCACATGTTGTTTAAATTTGAGTTTTTTATCTAAAGTGATACATAGATATTTAATATCATCTTTGATGGGAATCACGTTTCCCCGACAGTACAAAATTTTAGTAAGAATATGGGAATATAATAGCCTGCGTTTTATTATCATTTACTTTTATTTTCCACTTCTTAAAATATTTTTGGCTTGTGGTAAGGCTCTCTTGCATTCTCTTGATTATTGCATTTGAAAGTTTTCCACTGCATATAAAAGCACTGTCATCAGCATAAAATGCTGCTTCCTGATTTCTGTGCACCTCAACATCAGATGTAAACAATGAGTAGAGTGTAGGTGATAGTACTGACCCTTGTGGCAATCCCGCTGGAATTGTTCTTTCTGTTGAGAAGTCCCCGTCAACACACACAACAAATGTACGGTTCTTTAGGAAACTTTGTATAATTTTTTGTAAATATAAAGGAAAACCTAATGCATTGAGTTTGTATAACATCCCATTGTGCCAGATGGTATCAAAAGCTTTTTCTATATCGAGAAAAACAATGCAAGTACTCTTGCGATTTCTTATGTTATCTTCGATATAATTTACAACTCGCTTTATTTGGTGTACGGTAGAGTGTTCCTTACGGAATCCAAACTGTTGGTGGTTAATAATATTATTTTGATCTGCAAAATCAACTAATCTTTTATGAATGATTTTTTCAAAGACCTTATCCAGTAAACCTCAAATGCTTATCGGCCTATAGCTGGTGGGTAGTTTGGGATCTTTTCCCTTTTTATGAATCGGTATTACTTTTGATTTTTTGAAAGTACGGGGAGATATGCCATTAATTAAACAACAATTGAATATTATTTGCAAGTAATTTCTCTATTTGAAAGTCAACAAAATTTTTATTATTGCATATTAATAATGAATGGGATATATAGTGAATTTAGACGCTCTTTCTAAGAACGTCAAGATTTCCTGAACTTCTTCCCAAAGGTTATTTTTGATATGGGGGTTGCACTGGGGCTTATTCACGTACACACGATCTTTCAAATACGAGCCTTCGTCCCTCATTATCATATTTTGTATAAGACCAAAAATATCATTGGCTATTTGGTTAAAAGAGCTTCTCAAAAAAAATAAAAATACAAAAAAGTCTGAAAAATAAGAAAAAACGTGTTAAAGTAAAAAAAATTAAAGGCAATTTGAACCACTTTGTTCAAGTAATTCTAAATATTTTTTTGATAGTTTTTATTTAAGCAATTGAGGTTCGAAAATGTTTAAAATCATTATGGAAGTTCTTGTCGAGGGCATTCGAATTAGTGAATTTATATTTAGCTTGCAACACCCAATAAAAAACTATTGTTTGTAAAACATTCCATTAAACTCGTTTTTATAAGACAATTTATATTTGCAAATGTAATTTTTACATTAATTAATTGTTTTCCACAGTTATTAATTACACACTTCATAAAGAGATGGTGGAAGTTTATTTTAATCAACTTATAATGTGGAATTATTAATAAAAAATCAATCAACTAAAATTGATACCAAATACAATTTTAATTAATGACTTAAATTTAATTAAATAATTATAGTAAATTATAGCGAATAGCAAACTCCCTACTACGAATGCATACTCAATCATTTAAGTATACACAAACACACATACGTACGAACACACATGTGCACTTATGTTATGCAAACATATAATTTGAAAGAATTATATTTCGCTTGCGTTAATATAATTTGACTTGACATTAATTTATTGATCAGTTGATTGATTGTTCTGTCATTAAAATTATTTATTTATGTTTACAGTGAATGACAGTACACACTACATATCACGGGCAGCTTTTAGCGTTTTGTTTTATTATATTTGCAATGTGTATATAACTATTAGGGTGGCTCGATTTACCAATCGATATTTGGCCATCGATTTTTCGGTAGCTTTTGGTATGAGGAAAAAAAAGTTGACACAAAGTCAACAAATTTAAATTTGGTCACCTCGAAAGTAATTTTTTTGATATGTCGTAGTGAAACTTTTTTTCTTCATGCCAAAAGCTATCCAAAAATCGATGGCACAGTATTGAAAATTTTTTCTTACAAATTGGCCCACTCTTATAACTATATTGTTTTGTTACAAATAATTTATTTATTTTCTGAGTGGATGCCATTGTAATAATGATTGAGATGAACCTCCTCAGAGGCCGGAGAAGTTCTTTTTCAGCTTAGGTTGTCTGAGCACTTCATCTATAACTTATGGGATGTGTGTAAACAATCTCAGTGGCCTACAGATATTAAGCCAAAGCTTTTTTGTACAGATTTTTTACAACCATTAAAAATTGATAAAAAATTTTAGCTTATTACAATTACCTTTAGTATAAATGCAGAAAGAACATTTGAAACATTCTTCATGAACTCCAATTAAAATATACAAATCTAAACAAAAATACATTTTTAAATTACTAGAATACTTAATTTAAATAATTTACGCCCTAAAATCTAAAACTCATATAATTTACCTTAACTGGCAAAATTATACACTTGCTCATTTACATGTTTGATTATCATAAAAACATTTTCTACCCAACTGAATAATACAAGCAAAAAACTATTTAATTTAATAATTCAGCAACTATTTTTTTTTTTTAATTTATTATAAGGCGAGGGATATAATTTTCATGAATTATTTGCAATTCATAACTCGTTCTAAATTAGAAAAACATGCTTAAGTATTAATTAAATTTCTATAAATGTATAAAAAATGAATACTTCACACTACCACTTCTTTGCTTCCTGTTCATTATGGGGTTGCAAAAAAAAATTTAACTCAAAAAATTAAAGCAAAAAAAATGGTTAAGCAAAAACAGAAATAAATAAAGTATATTTGGAAAACAGCACGTTAGACTGTCGAAAGGACATGCATATAAATCGGTTAGCATAAGACCGCCTGACAACTCAAAATAGAATATTACAAATGCTCTTATTTCATATAGAAAATGTTATTACAGGTTTTAAATGGTATTAAGCAACACCTTGAGTGGCAAAGTATGTATAATGAAGGAGGCTCTCAACTTCAACACCACTTCTAAGAGTAGAAGAAATAAACTATTTATTAGCTGTAGCCACGATTATACGCAGACAAATCTAAGGACCTTAAGATTAGAACGTTTACCTACTTTTTACTAAACGATGACTACGAGCATTCTAAGATTCGGTTGCTTTCAACTACATCTCGTATTTGTTGCTAGGTCTAAGGGTTTTGCTTTTGCTCAAGTGCAATAATATAAAGCCAAATATTTCATATAGTGTAAAGAAAGTTATTCACTACAAACCATGTCCATGTATGTCTAGCTATGTAAAATTAAGGCTTTAATACTATTTTAATTTAATACTATTTTAGTGTAATATGGTATAATTTGCACACACAGCAACTGAAAAGTTACTCATAAACACCCTTAAGGATAACACACTTTCAAGTTGTGTATAAATTATAAATTATAGAGAGTAGTTTTAATGATTTTTAAAGTAAGTTATTTAAATACATGCACATGTTACCATTAAAGGTCTATTATTTCTTAAAAAATACAAAAACCCTTCAAAAATTTTACAGTCCATTCCAAAGTACTAACAGCAATAATTTGGTAATGTGATGGAGCCAACAAACAACGTTCTTTTCCAGGATATACTAATCGTTCATACCGTCTGGTTTATACAGGATATAGTTAGTGAATAACTTACTCATCATTAATTATTTAACTATTTATTAAAAATAAACAAGACCAATCACACATGTATAAAATAAATTTATTACCGATATCTCTCCAATCAAAGCTAACTGACCCGTTAGAACATTACGATCATCTGTCTATATCCTGCCACGCTGCTGCGTACGTTGGAGAGCATTAAAATAAATTGTAGAAAATTACGTATAATTAAAGAGCAAATGCAGTTTTGACCACACATCAATATTTGAATCCGCACTTAAATATCCTTTTCTAATGAACAACAAATTAGTTTCATACTAGTAATCGTAGAAATAAAAAAAATATTAAAATTTTTCAATTAAATTAAGAATAACACGATCATATAAGTAACACAATTCATTTAAAGCGCAATTTCTGCAAACATTCACCCTTATCCCAGTTGGCGACATCGACATCACGTCAATACAATAATAAAAAATTTGGGCTTTTCCTCCCGTTTTCGAAAACAACTGACTACTATGAACAGGCTCAGGTTATTTTCTGGACCTTATAGAACAGACGTACACTTTCAATAGCACAAAATTGTTCTCGAGAGCGAGTAGACAAGCTCCAATATTTTGGTATTGTTTTGAAGTGACGTCGAAGTTGACAACTGGAATAACGGTGATTATTTTTAACACGATTCCTTCTGTAGTTTCCTTATGTTTTCTCTGCCGAGAACAAGGATGACGTTCCTTCTCAGCCGAAGATTGCCTCTAAAGCAGAGATATTTCCCGATACTCAATATCCAAAACAAACTTCTCAATACTTTCAGAGATATATTTCTATATTTAAATACGAAAATTTTACTTGAAAATGTTTTACATTAATGCAACTCGGTTCTGAGGAAAGTTAAGCGCCTTTAAATCATTTGCAACAATTAATAAGCCTGCCAGTTTAGTTAGATATTTTTAATGGATTATTAAATTTGCTAATTATGAATTATTATGGAATATGGGTAATAATAAAATCGAATTTGACCTATTAAATATTTTTACTTTTAAATAAGAAAAAACGTTAAAAGTATTGAGTATTATCGAAGTCAAAAGTAGCCGTTTTTTACAACACTACGAGAAAGGAACCAAAAACTAAAAATGCTGTAATTTAACAAACTGAGCCATTGTATAAGTATGTTTGATTTTTAAAATTCAAAGGCCTACCGAAAAAGAAACCACATAACATAGAGTGTTCTTTAAGATACTGTATTAGTCCAATTTCCAACACATAATGCTTTTCCAGTTGCTAAAAAAATCAATTTTTTTTAAATAAGAACATCCACTTTCCATTTACTTCTTGCTTAAGCCAGACTATTCCATATCCGGTGCTTATTAATTTAATAGATAAAGCAGAGAACGACCAACTTCTAGTCGTAAAAGCAAAATCCATATATGAAACCTTTTCACACCAGGCAGCTACGTCGTATGCATTAGTATATTGGTCTACTCATATGCAAAATGTAAGTAAATGTGTTTACATGAGATTTAACCAGAAGATAGAAATTGAATAAACAAAAGACCGGATATCAGTCCTTAAACAAAATCATTTGCATTTTTTTTAATTCAAAAAGGGAACATTAGAATGGGCAGCTATTGCTGCTTCCACTCATCTACTTTAAATAACAAAGGCAAATTGAAAGCGCACTTACCAAATATCATTCGTTTACAAAATACATAAAAACATGTGTATAACTGAGTATATATGTGAGCAGTCATGTGCATTTCCATAACTAGTTATATGTGTGTATGGCTGTGTGTATATTGATGGTTTGATTTGTTCAAATAGATTAAGTGTAAATGTCACTTTGTATTTACACATGAAATTCAATCAAGCAATCTTAAACAGATATATATATATATATTAGAAATTGTTACACTTAATTGCAAATTGTTGCAAATGGTTGTTGTCAGATTCAAAATTGTTTCATTTGAATAGAAAACTTTAGAAGAATTTTCTTTATGGGATTTATTATAAAACGGACTGATGAAAAGCAAAAATAAAATCAAGCTCTTTTTTTGGTCAAATAAAACTTAATTGGAATGGAAGTAATTAGAGTCCCGTCAAAAACTTTGGAATGACTTCTATGTAGAACAACACACTGCATTACTTTACAGCAGTTATATAACTTACTCACTAGTAACTTAACAAGTAAGTATAGTCTGGGTGGCGCAGTATTACAGAATGCACTTTGTCGTCCCGAAGTTATCATGACGTTTATATAAAACCATTTCTCCTAACAACTCAAGACTTGACAAGTCAAACTTGACGTGTGTGAACCAGAAGTTGTGCTCCGCAAGTATGTAGGGCAAATTCGGACCATCTAATATTTTATTTTGTGTACACAGAAAGAAAAACGCCGTACTAAATTCAGGTATTTTCTCTACTTACTTTGAGTACGAGCCGTACTCAAAATTCTGAGTACAAATAACAAACAAAAAAATACACCTCAAGTTGAAATCAAGATAACTTTAGATAACCAATCCTGGAGTTTCGCAAAGTTCGTACAAAATTCTTTAATCACGTGAAAAATCTTGAATCAACTAAAATATTTATCTGAGCACTGAATAGTTCGTACTTAAATCAATCTTTCTGTGCTTGATTTTAGTAAATCTGGGGTTACCGCACATTTAACATCGCTTGGGACTGATTTAAGTACGGATGTATTGATTTTTCTTTTGAGTGTATAATGTTGAAACCTTAGACCTTAGACAAAGAAAATTTATTTAGAGATATTTATCTTTAATAACTTCGGGACGACAATTTGTTATGCAGATGATCAGCGAATATGGGTAAGGGATGTTTTTTTTTATTGTGCGTATAATTTTAAAAACTAAAACTTTCGTAATTAGACCGTTTCTCAATAGAATAGTGAGTACAGCACTTGACTTGACAGATGAAAATTAACTTAAAGGGGACCTATCACAAAAATAATCTTTATTATTAATAGGCAAATACGTTTTTTTACATCCCATTTACGGCTGTAATACTGAACCGATTTTGAAAATATTAATATGATTTTAATGGGGTTTTTACATATATGTGCACAATCATAATTTTATTTAAATCGGTTCGATGTTTAGGGACCTAGAAGCGCTTAAAGTTACTAACAACACATGCACACTTATTACACATGCATGTATCAGCTTCATCTTGAAAAATAAACAAAGTGTGCAGGTGTGTTTGTCCAATTTGCTTTTGCATAGAAATGAGAAAGAATTTTAAGTTGTTTATATATAATGTTTTTTGTTTTTGTATTTTATGGTATGTATTTATGTAAATGTGTAATAATTATTTTTAGAATGTGGTCGATTGAGTCGACCGCTGAAAACGGTAGTAAACTTATATATAAAAGCATTAAATACTACAATTATTCTTATTAACACAAAATTCAAACAAAACACATTAATACAAAGAACAAAATATGAAATGAAAACAACCACATCACTTGATTATTTTTAATCTATAAAATAAAATATTTAGATTTGTATTTAAATTAAGTAATAAATCCAAACATAAATTATTATTGAAATGGTTCCCAATTAATAAGAAAACAATTAATTCAAATAAATAGTTTTTATTGTGAATTCAATAAAATAGCCCAACTGATGACTTATTCTGGATTACTCAAAGTTTTTTTATATCTAATATATTACAACGTGTTACCCTGATGAAATTCTGAATAAAGAATTAAAATTATTTGACATTACAGTGTTGCAATGAATTTTTTCCATATAACTTGAAAGCAACTAATACTTAATTCTATGTTTCACATAATATTGAAAGCGTTATTTTTAATAGTGTAAACAGTTTTTGTTTTTGTTTTAGAGATTTACGCAAAGAGTTTATAAAAAAATATTAATCAGATATGTGATGGAATTCAATTTTAAAAGGGAAAGGATTTAAGACCGAAAAAAAGTTTCGATGTGCTCATTTTTTGCTTTTCTGGATATTTTTAAAATGTGTTTTAATAAATTTTTAAATTATTTGTCATAAAGTTCAATTCGAATTTCCTTTACAGGCTTTGTATTTTAGCTTCTGGTTTGCTTTTATTGAGTTGATAATTTGAGATTGACTCAAAATTGTTTCTCAAAATCGTTCGAAATTCATTACACGTCATTAAAACGATCGATTTTCATCACATACATGAATATACATAAAAGTATTTTGTGACAAAGGAGAGTTTGAAAAAAATTTAATTTCTCTGTACGAAACGTTTCGAGAAGCTTGAAATTTATTTAAAAAAAACTAAAATTTATAGAAAAAATATGTTAGTAATTTTTTTTAATTGTGTTTTGTGTTTTAACTTCTAAATATTGAAATTTTGAAGCCATTATTTGTGATTCAAGGCGGCAAGATATTATTTCCAGTGCCATCTCCTTGTTAAAGTAATCAGTTAAAACGTAGAAGTTTGGAAACGTGTGTACTTCACTTATTTGGCATTTTAAGTAACCTTTTTTTTGGCATTAAAGTTATTGCTTAAATGTTAGCAGTTATTAGAAACTAAACAATTTTTTGTAAAAACATTAATGTAAAAATACACATGTCCTTTTTTAAATTAATAATAACAATTAATAAAAACGAAACTTAAATATAGTTCCCTGAACTGACGTCAAACTAATAAAACAAGTGTAGTGTTACTTTTACAAACCATATCAATCATACTTAACTTATTTAACACATTCTTTTCTTCTCAGAAACTTTTATACAGACTTGCGTGTTTAACACATGTTTAGCAACAGAACCTTAACACAAATTTTATAAAAAAAGTTAAAAAAAGAAACTTTAGCTCTAAAAGTTTGTTGATTTGTTTCAATTTTTATGATCCTTTAATAAGTTTTAGCCAGTTTAGCCAGTACTGAACAAAAAAAAACTTATAATAATTGTTTTTATGTTATCAAAAAATTGCTATAAAACTAAAAATTAGCAAAAAAAAATTCTTAAAACATCAGCAATCCAATTAAAAATAAAAATGTATATTTCAGGCAAACAAGACTAATTTAAATTTATTACAACAATTCATAACGTCCCGATTTTTAAGGAGAATCACACAACAGCTAACAAAATATTTACAAGGCATAACTCAATTGCCATGTCTATAAATATATTAATAAGGACGATTTTTTTGTTTGTATATGCCTCCACCGAACAGCAAAGTTGCTGCCGATATCGTTTTATGATTAAAAGGAGGAATTCATTTTCTAGTTTACGATGTTTCTTTTAACTACTACACGTTTTTATGCAAATTACACTAGACAACGATTGTAAATAATTGTACCTATATGAAACGTAATGCCTGAAGTAGAGTTTTTTGGATTACTACGAATATTTGTGAAAAAAGCTTGTCCACGCGAATAACTTAGCTTTCTTCGAATAAATTTAACTACCTTAAGAATAGGGTAATTTATTTTTTTTTATAATTTAATTTGTCTCTAACATTTTACTAAAACGAAAAGCAAATATAATTAACGATTAAATCACGTTTTGATTTTATTCAAACTGTATTGATTATTTTAATTTTAGGCATTTTTAATTCAGGCCTAAAATCGGAAGTCAAATGTTTTTATTAATTTAAATTATTATTACTCTCTGGCAATCGCCATTGGCTGCTGAGAGCAGAGAAAGTATTAATAATATGGAATAATTACCCCGTAGGTAATGTGAATAGTAAAACTATAGTGACATTGTCATGGGTACTGTTGATCAGTTATACCCCAGCCAATCCACCAGTAGACCTTATCACTACTGACGAGGTAGTACTTTTAGGATCACAAGGATCACATTTGAACGAAAGATTTACTTGTGCAGTTTGGTGAATCTAGTCTAAATAACTGGTACCTCGCAGTCGATTCTCGGGTTTTTTTTTGTTCTACGGGTTGGAGCAACATACTTCAACACATATATTTTTGTGTAAAGGAGATTTTTCATTAAAGAAAAGAAATTACAGATCTTTAATTAGAACCATATATATGTAGCTAAAAATTAGTTAAGCCAGCCTGTTTTTAATATTTTAGAGCTCGTAAAAAAGAAAAACAAGATATTGACACAATCGTTCACAGTGTCAGTAGAAATATACTAGATCTGTTGTCTGTAGCTAATTTGTACTCCTACGTAGAAATAAAGTTGTCAAGAGTTTCACTTAAGAGTGTTGACAAAGAGACACTTAGTCCCATACTGACTGCAGGGTAATTATTTGAGATGGGAATTTCCCACTAATCGATATTGAAAGAATTTGTAAAAGTGAAGAGAATTAATTTTCATATTATAATTTGTAGATGATATTAAAAATAACTAGGATCCACCGTGATAAGTTGTAAAATCGAAAAAAGAACGGTGAAAAGATTGTAGCGATAGTGGCAAAGATATATAGACTCGGTATCTAATAGTAACTTAGCTCGTTGCATCTCGATATAATTAGCGACTTCTTCTAGCGGAACACTTCCACTGTCCTGCAGTCTGGAAGGAACTTTCACATTCCTTTTTTTCACAAAGAAATCTCTGTTTTATCTGCTTGTCTATAGTTTTTCTTTGAACTTGCGCTTAAATAAATAGATAAACAGTTGCCTGCCCACCCGCCAAAAAGGTCTATAGAAAAATTTGTCTTATCTTGATCGCTACCAGTCGAACAGTGTAGACTAGTGTAAAAGCAATATGTTTACTGCATGTCGATTTTTATACTCTACTTTCTTTTATCCATAAGTTTTTACTGTTCTCCCCCATGGCCGTTATTTTGCACGTAAAGTGTTTGCGCTTCAGTCACGCATTCGAACGCAAACATGTTTAAGCATAAAATGCAAATTCATGTTTAGCCATCATTTGTATTGCAATACATTCTTATTTTTCTTTTCTTACATTTTGTTGAATTTCGTATCGCTGGCGTAATGCTACAAGCAAAATTGTAACAGATGACGATAAAGCACAGAAGAAGAGCCAAGCAGTTTATAATTCAAAGGAGGTGAAAAGAAAGAGTTGATACACGAGTATAAAATACATTCTTCATATTTCATTATCTTTCTTGTGTGTACAAGTATCTAAACGGTTGGGTTGTATGTAGTACGTACATATGTATTTGCATATAAATTGTAAAAATACAATTAGTATACTTTACATGAGGCGCATTTATACATGTGTACATACGCACATACATATATATGTATGTAGGAATTCATGTATGTGTGAATTCATCTATATATACAGTTACACAAGTATATGCAACTGCTTTTGTTAAAGATCATTATCATGATAAAATGTTCCGAATGTTAGGATCTAAAAGTTCTTTATTTAAATCGTTACACAAATTATTTTGTGCCAAACAAATTTGTTTTTAATTGGATTAAAATTGATTGTAAATCGTTTGATTTAATTGCTTGTTCGTTAAGCTCTTTAGCGTTTAGCGTTATTTATAGGGAATTTAATTACGTTAAAACAATGTCTGTTGCTTAGAAATTTTGTTGGTATTCAAAAAGTAAAATTAAAATATTTAAGCAGCCTTGAAACATTTTCTAGTGTTCCTTAAATAAATTTTAGAAACTTTGTAATTTTATAATTTAAGGGGCAAATAAATCGATGAGCTCTTTATAAAACGAGAAATCACTGCAAGTGTGGTGGTTTGATTATAACTTACTGCGTACAGGTATAAAAAGTATTTCCACTGTCCGAAAAGTGAATAAATAGATCTTATAAATGTTCTATTGGCAAAATTATATTTGAGGAAACTAATATTTGAGGTAATAAAATTCCAAAATATTTTAACGAAAATTTAAGAAACTTTTGTAAAGTTTCACAAAATATATGGTTCTTTTATGATGACATATGCTTTTTATTTTTTAAAGTAGAATATAAAGTAGAAGTATATACTTCCATATATATATACATATAAAGCTATTTAATGCATATAAATTAGAAGCAAAAAATTGGCTACCCTTTTTAATATTATAAGAAACAGAGATAATAGAGAGGCTTCATATATATTATTTTATTTATCGTATCCCAGTAGTTTTGAGAATGGGAGTTCGCCATTTGCTGGCTACAACTTTTTTAATAATAAAAAAGTAACAAAGAAGGTGCAATTTTTTTCACTACCCCTAATGTTGAGCAGCTTTAAAGTTCAAAATTTATAGAAATATTAACATATAAAACGCTAAAAAATTCAGCCAAGTCCAAATATTTTTTCTGCCTTAAATATTAGCGGAACTTAAAAATGTTTGACTAAACTGAAAATATAATGTAACAGCTTTAATAAAAAATTAAAAAAAAAGTTCTTCATTGTTGAGGGCTGAACTTTTCTATTTTTAAATTAAATTGAGTGTAGGCAAATCCTGCGTGACGAACGCTGCATTCGTACGCATTTCCACACTAATATATACAAATTTGTTGGTGTATCAAAAGAGGTATCTTCAACTTTCGCATCGTGTTTAATGGAACATAAGTGTACTTTCGTATGGCATACAAAATAGTTTTTTAGCAGGTACTTGTTGCGAAGTAATTGGTCACAATATTTTATGACGCATGCTACAGAAAACAGAAGTAACTTTGAAATTTAAAACGTGTTTTTGTAATTTTTAGCGAATTTTGCATAATAAAGCAAGCAGCATCTAGTTTTTAAAAGAAAAATTAATATAAAATAATTCTAAAATTTGTAGCCGTAATTTTTTTTCGTTTTTGTCAAAAGACGTTATATTTTTTCTATTCTATTTTCTACTCTGAAATTTCAAACCTAATTTCAATATTTCCAAAATAGTAAAGACAACATATTTTTACTAAAATTGAAATGAATTCAATGTATAAAAATTATGGCTTTCGATCGGGCCATCTTCAATAACACTAAAATAATAACATGAATACCTAAAAATTTTTAATTTCTGGTATGAAATTAGAAGGACAATTTGTGCATTAATGATCATTGAAATACATTTATTTTATTTAAAAAATTATAAACCTTGTCTAATATTTAAAAAAAAGAGATAAAAAATGAGATAGATAATTTTCAAAAAATTTTAGTTGGTGGACTGTTTCTGGGACCTGCCCATATACAACTCGACTAACAAATTTATAAAATTTCAAAACGTCTAGTAAAATTTTTTATAAATAATGCTTTATGAACTATCTGCTCAAATTATGTAGTACAGATTTGTTCACTACCCCTGAATTTATTGAAGTTCAAAATATAGAAATTACACTTACAGCTTTTACTGGAAGTGAAGAAATTTTTCACTTTTGGTGATTTGATAATAAATAGTTATAGTTATTTAGTGCTAGTCAACAGTTAGTGCCCTAAAAATTGAGTGCTCTACATCCAACTAACTGTGCAAAGAACTTATTTATTATTATGAAAATGAATATGGCTTGTTTTTTAAGATCAGAAAACTTTCGAAAATATATTTTTTTAAATTGCAAATCTTTTTAAAATATTGTATTAAAAAAACCAGAATTTACAAGTTATAAAAAATCTCCGATTTGCCATCAAATAGCACATTGCTTTGCCATCATCAAAATTGCTGGGCAAAAAAATATGATAAAGTAATGTGTTCACACACATACCTACTTTTAACTTTAAGTATACATATATATGTTTGTGTGTATATATTTTATGTAAATTTGTATATAATAATTTACTTATTTAGCATACAATTTGTTTTCTATGCACGATGTTGTCTATATCAGCCATAATGTATGCAACAATATATATTTTTTTTCCTTTTTTTACTTCATTTCATGTCATGGCGAAATTTTCATTTGTATGTATGAGTACCGTTGTTGTTGCTCGTTTGTTTAAATGTACGAAGATGTATAAATGTATGTAGACTTTATTTCTTTTTTGTAGTTTGTTGTTTTTTGCTTATTTTCTCATTTGCTGGTGTAAATGTGACGGCATTTTCAAGTAAAAAAGAAATCGTAAAATAAAATACATTTTTTTATTAAGTTGCTCTATTTTATAAGCATTCGAATATTATGATGGTATTGTAGTAACAAGTTGATGTTGGAATATTTTTTTCTTGTTGTCGTTATTGAGACTTTTCTATTATGTATGCCATTATTTTAAGATTGTATTGCATGTTGTTTGGTAGCAACAAAAGAGCAGCCCATGTGCCTGGGTCTGTCTGTTGTTTATATGAACTGATTTTTAATGCATATAAATTTTCATATTTGTGTTAATGTGATGGTTTTATTCTACATAATTTATTGAGTCACTGCTAACATTCAAATGATATTTGAAAAGAGATCATAAACATCGCACACACAGACCCATTTATTAAAACTGAAGATTTAGGGTCCTTAAATTTCAATGTAGCAAATCAAATATTTTCCGAAAAGTTTTTCGTCGGTCCGTAGGTCATGGATACTTTCATATTTTTAAGTAACTTATTGGTTTTTGTTGAAATAGTATTCTAAGAACACTATAATAGAATGAAAAAATTAAAAACTATCGAGGCGTTTTTAAAGTTAAAACTATTTTCTTATTTTAAGGAAAGTTGAAACTGTTTCCTTATTGCATAATATCAGAGTAATTTGCCGTAGGAAATCTTGCAATACATATATTTTAAGTATAAACCTCATTAGTTTTTACTTTTTATTGCCATTTCGTGTCGTTCCTTTCTGTACAAAATATTTTTTAATTACTTGTTCTGTGTCTGATTTTTTTATGTGGACGTTGTAATTTTTGATATGAATTTTGTAAATGTGAGCAAAATGTTTTTTATTTGACAAAATATATACATAAATATTGAATTAAAATAATATTTTTTGACTTTTAACCCATAATGTGTAATATCTGACACCACAACAAACTTGTACAAACACACTCTTGGCTGTCACTTAACGTTGTATTCTATTTTCCACAAAAAAAGAGATGGGGGTTATATTATGTCACCAAACTATTTGTATATAACATACCAAAGCTCATCTATTGGATTTCAGTGCACATTTTAATACATTTTATTAGCATTCGGCCTTTTCTTCTTGAAATTTTTTTTATTCTCATTTTACTGCATATTTACACTTGACAAATACTACTATTAGTTTTAAATAGAAAAATCATATTTCGTTGCTTGTTGGGTTTAAAAACTAAAATATGCTTGATACATACAAACATAAATAGTTTTGTCTTTATGCTATTTTAAATTTTCTAAATTGTACTGTTACAAAAACAAAATTGCAACAACTTGAAAATATTTTGTACTTTCATTTTACTGCAGAATTGTTAACACAATGAATGAATGCATCAAAAAATTATTTAAAAAAACCATAATGCGGATATTTATCTGTACAAATGGAATATGACATAAAAAACTTGAAAAATGTAAATAAATAAACACAAACACAAGTAATCTTAACAGAGGAATCAAAAAGCATGACAACTTGCTAAAATTGTTGAAGTTTGAGGATTTTCATAAATTTTGTTATGTTTATTTTTTTTTTGGAAGAACGATTTTTTTGATCATGGGATTTGTAAGTTGACATTTGCTTAACATCTTTAAAAAGGAATGGCTTTTTCTTAACTACGTATGTCTACATGAAATTATAAATATCAGGAAACATAGATAAACTGAAAATGCACTAAAGTGTACATTCATTATTATTGTGTTCTTAAAAATTTCACTCGTAAAAAAATAAGTCGATTGTCATAAGTGCAGTAATTTAATACGCGTAAAAGATAGAACTACAAATCATCCCATAATCATTATCCGTATCTTCGTTTCTACGTTAAATAAATAAATATATTCATATAAACATATCGTTTGGTCCTAAATATTTTTTTTAATCGATATGTTTTGCCTATTTCAATAAATTCAAGGATCCCTTATCGAAATATGTCGATTGCTTGACTTTTGAAAAAAAAAATACATTGGGCCTTTCTGTATTAAGGTAACGATATATAACATAGTGCATGTTAGAATCACTCTACACGAGATTTAGTTTGACTGCGATGGCCAAACATCAATGTCATTCCGAACAAAATTTTTGCTAAATTATATTTTTATCCTTGCAAAAATTATTGCTTGCTTTTGTGAAATATTTTGAGTTAACATTTACAAATAGTTTCAAACCTTTTTAGCACATCATCAGTAATTATTAAAAAGTAGTTGACATTTTTATTTGGAATAATTGGAATGCGAGAACTTTTAAAAACTTAATAAATTTTCAATATTTTTCTTCCCTTCGTATTGCTTTTTCAATAAATAAATAATAGTTTATAATGAAATTAAAACAAAAATTTAAGAATATTTAATATTGTAATATTTAACAATATTTTAGTTGTAAATTGAAAATATTTCAATTTGGTTTTCCAGCTGTTTTTTAATCCGAAGTAATTATTATTTTGGCTAAACTTCGTAACATTTTTAATCAGAAAGAATGGAACATGAGACAATATTCCATAGGAACAAGGGGAAATATAATATCAATTAATTTCAACTTAGACTGCAGAACAGAAAAAAAAAATACATAAAAATGGTCATATTGATGGATGGCAAAAGAAACAACTACTTTGCTCAGCTGCAACCACCCCTAGAATATATGGTCTCCCAAAAATACACAAATCTGGAGTTCCACTTAGACCCATAGTTTCTTCGATGCAGGTTCCGTGCTATAAACTTTCAAAATATTTAGGAAAAATTCTTCAAAAAATAACTTCAGTGGAGTATAACATAAAAAATTCAATAAGACTCAAACAACAGCTAAGTAATATAAAATTAGAAAGCAATGAAATATTAATATCATTGGATGTAATATCACTATTTACAAACATACCACTAAACAAAGCTATAAACATCATCATGAGCAAATGGAATCTTATTAAAAACCACACAAAAATTCCAAAAGCTACATTTTTAAAAATTCTTCGGTTTTGTCTATATGACAACAATTATTTTATCTACGAGAGAGATATATATAAACAAATCTTCGGTATGCCTATGGGCAACCCCCTATCCCCAACTATTGCTGACATAGTACTTGACGATTTATTGAACGAGACCTTAGCTAAACTAAAAGAGTCAAACATAGAACCAAGGTACATAACGAAATATGTGGACGATATATTGGCCATAATTAAAAATGACGAAAAAGAGGAAATACTCCAAACTTTTAATAAGTACAATCCAAAAATCCAATTTACCGTGGAAATAGAGTCAAATAAATCCATTGCATATTTGGACACAAAAATACATAGATTGGACAATAAACTAATTTTAAACTGGTATAGGAAAGAAATAGCATCAGGCAGAATAATAAACTACAATTCCACACAGCCTAAAAGTCAAATCATAAATACCGCCAAAAATTTAATTTTTAAAGTACTACATATCAGCGACAAACAATTTCATTATAATAACATACGATACATTAGAAAAACATTAACTGAAAATAGCTTTCCTACAAAACTTATAAACAACTTAATAGAGGAAATCTACAGAAAAACAAATAATAGAAATATTAGCATAGACCGAAACTGCAACGAAAATAAGTTTTTTCACAGTGTACGATTTATCCCAGGCTTAACAGATAATAACCAAATAAAAAATACAATAATAAAAAAGAATATTAATTTTGCATATAAACCAAATTTCACGTTAAACACAATATTTACAAAAATAAAAACACCGATTGAGAAACAACAACAAAACAATGTTGTATACGAAATTAAATGTAAAGGTGACACAAACAACAACTGCAATAAGCTGTACATTGGTACAACAAAACGTAGTCTAGAAACAAGAATAAAAGAACACAAAAATGATATCGAAAAACAAAAACAAAGAACAGCACTAGCGCAACACATACTTGACACAGGCCACACAGCTGATTTTGATCAAATTAAGATACTAGACAAAGAAAACATCGAAAAGAAAAGGTACACAATAGAAAGCCTTAGAATTCAACAGAAAAGAGAAATGACGATGAACTTAAAAGAAGATACTGACAACATTAGTGTGAGCTATAGAGTGGCGTTATAACCAACTGTGATATAAATATATAATAGTATTAAATGTAATAAAATTTCCTTTTTATTTATATTGTAAGTTAAAAAATTTGTTTATTTTAAAACTTTTAATAATAATGTTTTTAATGTAATGTTTTTATAAATAAAATAGATTCCCCCCTTGATAAAGTCAACAAATAATTGACGAAACGTCGGGAAAGAAATGTAATTAAAATATTGTTTTATTTACATCTACGAATTTAGACCATATTAGCTTAAACGAATACATAAAACAAATAAAAATTGGTCAAACTAAAAACAACTGAAAAAAAAAATTTGTTTTTTTTTTTGGAAGTGATTTTCTAGTGTTCACATTTTTGTTCTTTCCAAAGTATCACTAAGTTTATTTGTTCAATGTATTAAGAAGTTATATTAAGAAATAGCTTAATTGACTTGTATATATGTATATTGAAACGAATAATTTGGCTCAAGTTCAAATCCGATTTTACTCATTAATTTTTTCTAATGTTTTATTTCATTTTTTTATCAAAATTTTTTTTTGGGTTAATTCTTTATTTTTTTATTAAGAGAGTACTATATATGAAACAATTATTATTGTTCATCACACAAGCAAAACGGATCCGTACTGATTTCGAGGTCGCTACACCATCTCAAATTTGTGTTTATACAAATTTTGACTCGAAAAAGGATACGAGAGTTATTTGTATTGTGGAAAGTATTACTAATTATTTTTTAAAGCAAACGCAACTTCACCACTATCAATATTCATATTTTACCAACACTCAAAAACGTTAAATTAACCCATTGCTGCACGTTGGTTTATCTCATGTATCATTTTTCTTTCTAATTTTTTTTTTACTTAAGACTTAAGACTTTTTTGGTTTTATTAATACTTAAATACTATTGCTTTTTGCTTTTAATTTTATAAGAAAATCAGTTTATCTTAAAAAATCAGGATATGTATTTTTTATTTGAATAAAAAGCGGCTTCAACTTTATAAGTAAATGTTTTTAATTAATTTTGTAATTTTTTTATATTTTCATGCTAAATCAATTTAGTGAATCCTTCAACTGCAATAGCTGCGATCTGACAAATTAGTTTTTAGAAACCATTTATCTCAATCAATTAACTGTTTACAATAACTTATCAGTAAATATAGCAAATGTTTAAAGTTATATATGAAATTTTATTTTCATTGTGCACTGATAATAATTACTAAATGTCTGCTTCTTTAATCAAATGAAAAGCAGAAAAATTATTCATACAAGCACAATTATACTCTTAGATACTTAAAAGTAAATGTATTTGTATGCATGCACAGCAATTAAATTAAACTAATTGCTATCTTTTACATTTTCAATTATATTTTCTATTATTTTTTATTTGCCTGTTTCTGTTTAATTGAATTAAATTTCCTTTTTTGCTGCAAATTTCTAAGAAATTGAAAATAAAAAGAATGAACGAAAGAATGTAGCCAAGGAGAAAAATTTTAGAAAAGTAGGAGTGAAGTAACGTAGTAATTTTCTTGATTACCGCCTCTTCGAATGCATGGGTATCATATTGGTTTTAAGTTTGCACACTCTTATATATAAACATTCAACTTTACACACATTTAATTACTAAATTTATATCTATCGGAAAGGAGAATGTTTAAAGAGGATTTCTTTAGCCAGCGAAGTTCTTAGATAATATCTTCCTTTAGGAATTCTCTCACCACGCCTGTTTGAAAGCCTGTAGCCGTAGGCATAGGCCTTTTTTGTTTTTTAACGTCGCGCTTTCTTTGGCTTAGAATAAAAAATTATCTATTGGTAGTTTAACACCATTATAAGACCAATACTGACTTACGCAGCCCTTGTGAGGTGGCCAAATGCTTAACAAGCCACCTTAAAAGCGCTCTAGATGTTTTTCTGTTTATCCCGTTTGTGTTTCTATTACTGGTTCCATGAAAACCTGTGCCATATATTCCGATAGGTATTATTCTGCTTATACAACCTGTTTAATGAACGGTGCTGGAGGAGGCCTGCAAAAGTGTAAGGGCATGGTGTAACTTACTAGCTCTCGTGAAAATGGAACTGGTATTCTTGGCCGCAAGTTTCACATGGAAAATACCAAACGGTCTTTCAGACGGCAAAAGTGGCAAAAATAAAAAAAAATCATGATGAAATGGAGTAGCAACCTCGAAATCAGCACTAAACCATTCTGATATTCTGATGAATAAATATTACTATCTTCATAAACATATGTAGAATTTATCAAGAAATGATGTTTAAATAAAAAAAGAAATAGTTAAAGTCAGATTTGAACTTCAGCTAAACAATTCCTTTCAACATAACTCATTACGCACAAACAATAATTATAAAAAAAAGGTTTTTGGGCACTGCTACACGTTTAATATAAATTGACTGCGATCCATTATCGCGATATTTATTGAACGTGATCTTTTTTTTAAACTGGTTATTGAATCAATTGCTCATGTGTTCAAAAGTAGCATTTTAATAAAATTTTTAATTTTTAAACTAAATAAAGTGCAACATTTTTTTGCTCTTTTTATTGAAAATTCGCAATGTAATGATTTTTTGAAATAGTGAGTTTACTGCAATAGAAATTATTGCATCATCGCTCACGAGACAAAATGTTTGTCTTAAGAAAACTTTGATTAGCATTTTTTTTAATAAAGAGTAAAAAAATGTTACATATGTTTTAGAAAAGACGGCACAAATGAAAATTTTAATCGAATAGACAATTTTTGTTATGTATTGAACTTTAACAACAAAATTAGTTGAGTCTACAGTTTTGGTAATTGAAATTGTATACTAATTTTCCAAAATATTTATTTTGCAGTTTTTTAACTTGTTGTGTTGGAAAATGGTTCTAAGAGCCTAATCATCTTTTCCATTTTTTGTTCTTTAATTTAAACAAATTGAATCATGCATACAACATAAATTAAATGAGTTGCTGTGATAATCATAAAAGGTTGGGCTAAAAATAAATATCTTCAAAACCACGATATTTCAAATCGTATCAACAAAGCCTAAAGCAAATTATGCTTAATATTGAAATCTAGTTACCTCTATATTGTCACCTGTTCATAGTTACCTCTATATTGTCAGCTGTTCATAGTTACCTCTTCTATATGTATACGAATCCTAGAACACCGTCAAAAATCTATTGACCAACAAGAAGTTTCGCTGTTCGCCAGACGAGGAAGAGAATGCCCCTATAAAACTCAGCGTGTGTTCCTTGTAAGAATTACAGGAAATTAATTAAAAAATAGATATTTTTAAGCAGTTGTTGTTCACATTTATTTTTAATTAAACTAATACATTTGTTTTTCTTACAATAAAAAGTCCACCCATAAAGAAGTCTTATTAATTAGTTTAAGTAAAATTTCCCTTTTTCACTTTAGTTAACTGAAACTTTGAAGGCATTCTCTTGTCACTCGCAGTATTTTGCTTTTAACATAATTGTCGCTATTATAAACACGAGTAATAAGCTCTCAAAAAAATAAAATTATTAATGAATAATAAGTACTATAACAATATGGTCCTGAAATTTGTTCAATGTTCTTATTTATAGCTAATTAGAAAAACAACTTAGAAAGCTATTAATGACATACTTGTGTTTAATATTTTCACATTAAAGTAATACTAAAGCGAGTAGTTTGTCTTATAATAATGTATTGTAATCGTAATCAACTTTTTCTTTTCGTAATAACTGATTTCTGGTAAGCAAATAAAGTTTATTAACTAAAATTTTTAGTTTTAAGAAGAATGACAAATTTTTAGTAGAAGAAATACTAGTATATGCCTAGGTCGATATAAGTCAGAGTTAAGATAATAGCACCTTTGCTGTCTTAATGTTCAGCCATATTTTTGCCACTTATAATCTCAAAATTTTAGGTTGAATTTATTAGCAAAGACTGTAGAATGAGGTTTTTCTAAATACAAAGAAATGAAGAACGAATTTGTCATTACAATAGGAATTTATTTCTTGAAAGTCTTTATAAAGTTAGGAATTTCTCCCCTGCATAATCGTAAAATGTAACTTGAAGACTTTTTAATTATTGCCACGGAAATTTAAACTTGCGTGTCTGCTCTTAATACAGGACATTGATAAATGGTATATTCAGAATTTTATATATTATATATATACGAGGGCGGATTGATATTGAAGCTACCTAAGTAGGAAAAAAATATTTTTTTCAAACACCATTTATTTCTCAACATAGTATCCTTTTAGCTCAATACACTTAGTCCAACGTTTCTCCAGTTTTTGTATCCCTTCCAAAAAATAGGATTTTTCGAGGTCCTTAAAATAGGCATTTGTTTGGTCAATAATTTCACCGTTTGAGCTATATCTCTTTCCACTGAGCCAATTCCTTAGGTTTGGAAATAGAAAGTAGTCACTAGGGGCTTAATCCATAGAATATGGCAGATGAGCTTCCAATTCGTAGCCCAATTCATAGAGCTTTGCCATTGAGACTGCATACGTCACACGTTTACGTTTATGGTCAATTGAGAGCAAACACGGCACCCATCGGCACCCATCGTATGATATGTTTACCATTTCTACAATCTCACGTAACTTGACTCTTGATATTTTCTTCAGTAACCACCTCTTTTGGCCTTCTTGTTGATGGCATTGTTGCAGTGTTTTTTCGGCCGCGTTTAAATTCAGCAATCCAATATTTGACCATGTAATCTGACGGAGCAGACTCATCGTAACGTTTATCGAGCTTTTCTTTTTTCTCTTTCGCCGTTTTCCCTTTCAAATAATAGTGTTTAATCACTGCACGAAATTCACTTTTTTCCATTTTTCAAGAAACACAAAAGTTGCTTACTTCAAACGACTGCAACAAATAAACTAATCGATGAATTTGGGTGAAATTCTAACAGCTGACGTTTGACAGATCGCAATTTCTAAAAAAATCAAAAATTATCGTTGTCCTTTTTAAATAATTAAATGCCAGCAGTGTTAGAATAAAAATAATAAAAGTAAAACAGAACAAATGTTTAAAAAAATCGCACAAAGAGAAACATTTTCTTTTCATTAAAATAATGAAAGTCCATTAACACTTAATTCAATTGATAATACGAATTATGAAATAAAGAAGCAGCCTTAGAGCTTTTTACGGGGAGGCAGGTAGAAACAACGAGCTCCTTGTCTGCAAGTCTTTATTTACTTCTTAATATTTATTTACAATAAAAATTCCTGTCAGATAACAATATAAAGGTAATAAAATTTACAATCTTCTAATGAAATAAAATAAAATTAAATAAAATAATACTACCACTTGCAGTTTACAATGCCCTAAGGACATAGTAAGGGAACTCTCAAGCTGAACCAGCTGTTGTATCCGGGGTTGTCTGCCAAATTTGTTGATAACTTAAAAAGTGGTTCTTAATATTCTCCACAACGAAAATTGTAAGCTAAAATAATAATAAAAAAATAAAAACTTAGCACGTATAAGCATTAGAACAGTTAGAACGACCTTATGAATTTCATTAATGTATTTATGATTGCTCCATTGTATTCCTAAAAGAAGTTACACTAACAAAGAAGTATTTAACAATGTTGTATTGGCTTTTGTTCTTACCTCCTGTCGTTGGCATTATTAATTACTAAAAGTTAATTTCACAATTGAAGCAATTTAACAATATAAGACAGATTGAATTAAGAATAATTTCCAAGTATTTGAAGAGAAAAGGAGTTGATAATGTTCATATCGGCAAATATACCTGCACATGTGTACTAGTGTTATTGTTTCAAACAAGATGTAATGTATGAATTAAGGCTACTACAAAGTCATAATTATTAGTTCTTTATGCTCATTTCAATTTCGCTTAAGACTAAATGTGTAATTAATCGGCTCATTGGTGTAAGTAGAATAAATGCTTTGTCTTCGCTTCTTCAAACACTGATAACTAACTTTGTGCCTAAAACGTTTGCTTTAATATGGCAATACGGCAAAACTTAATAATATAATGCATCTCTAAATAATCTTTTAAGTTTAAGAGTTTAAAGATGATAATTTCTCATCACAAACAATTAATTTCCAAGTGCATTTTAAAATATTTAAAGTAAATATATAATATCTTAATAAATATATAACCACATCATGACACAAAAACTGATTGATGAAATTGATAGTTTATTTACTTTTAGAAAATTACGAAATATTTCACAATAAAAATTTGCTTAGGCCAGTAACCACATCTTGCACCAAATGAGGTTGTAATAAATCAAGTGTAAATTGTGGTGAAGCTGCTTCATTCTAAATTAGTTATTTATGTAATTTATTAATTTGTATCTGAATACAAGCACGAGTATTGTCAATGATAAGCCATATATCGTTAGCGTAGCTTTAAAAAGGTGTATCTAACTTTCAAAGAAATGCACAGAGGGAGAATAAATCTTAGTAGGAGAACTATGAAACAGTATCATTTATAGTTTCAGACTATAAAATATATAGTTTAGAACTTTTCTTATATTTTTTACATTTCTAAAACTATTTTTAAAATTTTACATAGTGTTTTAACAAGATTTTTGTCACCTACCTGGAAAATTTTTTATAAGTTTGTTATTGGCAAATCTTGCATAATGAACGCTGCATTCGCACGTTTTTTCACATTAATATATAAAAATTTTTGGTTTTTCAAAAGAGGTATCTTCAACTTACGCACCGCGTTTAGTCGCATAGAAGTGTACTTTCGTATGGCATACAAAATAGTTTTTTAGCAGGTGCTTGTTGCGAAGTAATTGCTCACAATATTTTATGACGCACGCTACAGAAAACAGAAATAACTTTGAAATTTAAAGAGTGTTTTTGTAATTTTTAGCGAATTTTGCATAATAAAACACACAAAATCTAGTTTTTAAAAGAGAGATGAATATAAGGGAATTTTAAAACAACTTATTTGCAGCCTAAAAATTTTATAATTTTTTATCAAAAAACGTGAAGCCTTTGTGAAGTACGTTACATTTTTTCTGTTTTAGTTTCCACTCTGAAATTTCATTACTAATTTCAATGTTTTTAAAATGGAAAATACAAATTTTTTTTGCTACAATTGAAGTGGATTCTTGTGATCTTTAATCCATAAAGTAATAATATGAATCCAAAAAAAAAATTGTTAATTTTTGTTACGGAATTAGAAGATCTGAGATGGGCAAGATTCGGTAATAATTTGTGCATTAATTTTATTTATAATATTATTTTATTTATAAAATTATATATCTAGTCTAATGGCGTTTTCTTTTCTTGAAAGAAGCGCAACATTTTTTACCCGCTTTGTTAAGATTTCTTGAAAAAGTGAGTTTATTAGAAATCATTGAATCTTCACTTACGGAGTCAAAATTTTTATTTTAAGAAAACTTTGAGTAGCAATTTTTTTTTGAAAAGATAAGGGCATAATATTCCTTAAAAATCGATAAAAAATAAGTTGTATAAATTTCAAAAAATTTTGGTTGGTGGACTGATTATGGGACTTTCCAATATGTCTTTTCTTCATTAAGTTAGCGATACCAATTTATACAATTATGTAAATAGAATAAAATTTGTTTGTCCTATACACTGGGAATCCCACAAATATAAAAATCATTTTCAGAAATGAGTCGAAAAGAACATAAATCATATTTGGAAGTCTGCATACTTGTACAAATAAGGTAAAAAAATCATTTTCAACTGTTATCTGTACAATGTTGTATCGTAATAAAATTTAAGTATGAGTGTGTATTAGGGTGGGTCGCTATAGCAATTGATATTGAGCCATCGTACTTTTGCCATGAGGAAAAAAATTTCCACTACGCCATATCAAATAAATCATTTGCGAGGCGCCCAAATTTCAATTTTTTTGCTTTTTCTCAAATTTTATTTCTGAGGTTTTTTTAATGGGTTTCGAAAAATCGATGGCACAATATCGAAAAATTTTAGTCCTAACAAATCGGCACACCCTAGTGTGTATGTATATGTATGTGCTTGTATGTGTGTATACAGTTGGTTGTTTAAATAAGTAATATTAATTATTTGCTGTTGCTAATGTTGGTTAAGACATTAATTTGTCAGAATTAAGAAGTGCTTGAGAAAAACATAAATTTTGCAAGTAAACTTCATTTTGCAAAGATTAAAGAAAGTGCTAAAAGGGAAGGAATTTTTTTAATGGAAGACTACTCAGTGGAGGTGGTGGAAATAATAATGGTAACAAATATGTAAATAACTTTAAAATTCTGATAAGTTTTCTACGCTCTGTTAATACCGACCATCACGACAGTGACGGTTGGTTGGTTATCTTATGCGGCGTTTAGCTCATGGAGCAGCTAGGTAATTCTTTAATGTGTTTTTAAAGTAATTGAACATGAATAAGCTATAGGAAAGAGCGCCAGTCTAATGATAAACTTTTTTCAAAATTGCTAAAACTTATTAAAACCATTTCTCTTTAGCTGTCCGACATGCAGTCGTTTCGTATATGAAAAAAAACTATATGTGTACTTAATTTCTTTTTCCATTTAAAATATAATCACTATTTAAATAGTTTAAGGACTTGACCTCACTACGATGTCGAAGCATATAGAAATAAGAAACCATAAAGTTCTTTCCATTAAATTGTTATTACTTCGTTTGCCTTCAACTCAACTATCTTGCAAATAAAAATCTTGAGACATTATATTTTCAAACTTTAAATATTGGAAAAATTTACATAAACAAATAAAGGGAAGGCAGTGGAATTCTATAACAGCCAAGGACTTGAAGAAAATTAACTGACTTAAACTAAATGAACTTCTAGTTAGAAAAAAGGATGTTGCGGGACTAAAATCCCAAGACAGAATTTAATATATTTTTTGTTTGTAGCAGAAAATTAAAATTAAAGTTCAACAGAAATGAAGCAAGCAGAGGAAGGAAGATGTATTAAATTTAAGGATATTCAAGTTTAAAGGGACATCTGCTTTAATGACTGTATTTAAATTTTTTAATTGTTATATTAAATAATAATAATAATAATAATATGCAAAAAAAATCATACAGTTATTATGAAATATTTATACATTTTCTTCACTTGTTTTAAGTTCTCTAGCAACATTTTTTTAGAAATTAAAACAAAAATATTACATACCGCACTTCTGCTTAACAATTATAGCAATAAATGTTCTTACATTCTGGTAAGTTAATTTTTCTATTCCCTTTACACATTTGTGCTAGCAATGGCTTTCTAATGTAGATGAAAATAGTTAATATTTAAGATTTTTATTAAAGTTTTCTAAGAATTTTCTTATTTGTTAATTTTTATCGATTGCAAATACGTGACTTTAGGGAGAAACAGCATTATTTGGAAAATATTTTATATACTTTTTTGCCTTGAGAAATTAAAGATTTAATATGTGATTACATTTACTATACTGAGTATTTAATATTCTGTCAAGAGAATTTTTGTAAATATCTGAAACAAAATACATCAACTTAATGGGTACATTTGTAGGTATAAATTATCTGCTTGCAAAAAATATTTTTAAATAATGTCAGGTTATGGATGTTGAGAAAATTAGTAAACAATTATTTTTACATGATGACTTTTCAAACAACGTTGGTTTTTAATTCTAAGTAATTAACTAGCCAATGGTTACGCAAATTTGACCTTGATTAATGGTCACGAAAGTCTCATGCACCCGGGTAGAGTTTTACAAACGTCTTTAATAATAGTTCATGTTTTTATTTATTTATGCATTTTGAAAATAAAAGAAAGATATTAAATCAATTTGAGCTCTTTAATTTTAATATTAAAATTCACAAAACAGAGTAGTAAAATTAACAATGTTATTGGCAAAACATTTTTTAAAATTAATAAAAGAAAATAAAATAATCATATATTCATAAAATCAAATAACGTCTCTAGTGTTTCGATATTCGAAACCTTTACAAAATAAACAAAACTTGGTATTCTTTATTAATCCTTGATAAATTAATCCTTGGTATCACACACCAAGTTAGTAAAAAAATACAAAAATTGTGCCCACTGAGCAGTTTCGTCATGAACTGATGGTGGGGGACGTGAACACGTAAAATGCGGCAGCTAATCCAAACCGCAACAAGAAACAATAATAGAAAATATAGTTATTCGAATTTTTTAACACAGCCAGTCTCACAGACTAAGTAGTTCACCCTTTGGGGGCGTACACTAGACTAAAATCTAGTAAATTTCAATTTAAAGCTCTATCAAAAGCTGTACCGTTTACACAGGGTTATTCAGACATTTTTCAAGATTTCGATTGGAATTTTAATTTCCAAATGTCGAACTTCACATGAAAATCATCATTCAAATGCGAAAGAGCTGGCGAGCACACTTTTCATAGAATTTTTATTGAACAGCGTAGTATTTTTCAATACAATTGGGGAAAACCAAATCAGATTTTGAGTATATTTTGTAAAAATCAAGTATAGAAGTAGATTTTGTTTTGTATGGGAAATATCTTGTAATACTAAATTTGTTCTTGCGTAATGCGATATTACGCTAAAGTTAACAAGGTTTTTGGTTAGAAAAAGTTTGATATGTTTAATTCAAATCGATATTTATTTTCCTAATTTTTTTAAAGAAAGGAGTAGGGAAAATCATCAGAGGTCTTTTATATCTGTAATTCCAAAGATACGTTGAAATTGAAACAACATCTAATACTATAAATTATAAGATATTATGTCTTGTTGTATTAGAAACTCATATTCACAATAAATACAAATACAAAAAAAGATCTAGTAGTTACACTAATTAATCAAAATATTTACGGAGTAAGAATTTGAGACTTATAAAGCAATCGTTTTTTTTGTTAGTATAAGAAATCTGCTTGAATTAGTTATTTTATTTTATTTTCTTCTTTTCGGAACCAGTTTGGTTTTAGTAGTTTAATTTCTTGTATGCTTATTATTTTTTATCTTCTATTTATTTGCGCAATTTTCAACAGCCTTAATTTATAATTAATTAGTTGAACTGCAACCTCTAACTGAAATTTATAGCTTGGCTGAGATTCAAAATTATTGGTTTGAATTAAACATTCAAACGTTAAACGAAATTCAAAAATATCTGTTAAAAATAAATTTCAAAAATTTTTGTTAAATGTCTTATAAAAATATTGACTTTAGTTATTGAGATGCATGTTCTCTCCTGATATTCAAAAAAAATTAAATTGCTTTGAAAAAATTGTTCACTGTGCGTATGATTTATAAAAATACTTGAGTTTGCAGTTGAAAAACTCTCATACGCCACAGTGAACAGGGAAAGTTTTAATCAAGTTTCTCTATTTTTTACTATTAATAATTGTAAATTTTTCATAAGAATTTGATATGCTTCGCATAGGAAAGGTATAGAAAGTTTGCATTTGATACATTTTTATATATTTTAATTTATAGAATTTTTGAATTTTCCTTAGAACAAACAATAAAATGATACAATATTGCAATTTATGTCTATTTAGTCGTAATACAAAAAGTTTTTAAAATTATAACAAGAACGAAGATGAAAGAAAGTAAAAAGAAAAAACTTACCCAATAAAGAAAGAAAAAGCCATACGAAGAAATACAATTTTAAAGATGTAAAAATGTTGCTGTTTTTCAGTGATGATGTCGTAGCAGTTGAGGTCGATGAAGCAGAGGAAAGATACTTAGAAGTTTTTTGTTTTATTTTGTACTGTTGTTGCTGCTGATGTTGCTGTAGCTTTTGCTGTTGCCATTGTTGCAAATATCGCCAAAGCAAATTGTTAACATTTTGCATGCCACTATATATAGTTGTTGTAATGAAAGTAATAATACTGTTTGGACTGTAAGAACTAAAATGACATAAACTTAAGCTTTGACTACAGCTACAGTTGCCTCTAATACTACTATTACGGTTAGTGCGGCTGTTTATGCTATTGGCTTGGTTGCTACAACAGTTATTGTTACGAGTTGTTCTCCTGTTTTTATATTTCATGTTGCAATGGCTTCTTATTTTGTTGTGCACTTCTATGTGACTTGTAATACTGTTTTCTCTTATTGCCGTTGTTGTTGTGCTCATTCTTGTTACTCTTGTCACAGTTGTCTGAGCATTTGACAGTAGTTCGTGGAAGCCTCTTTTAGCTTTCTTATTGTTGGCCATTTTTTTATGATTTCTTTCGGGTTATTTGTTTTTCAATTTTGTTTCGTTTGCTGGCATTTATTTTTTAAGTTTTAGTTGAATTGTTGCAAGTTTTGTTATTAATAACTTTCAACCGCATTTTATATGGAGCACACAATCAGCATATACACTATAATTTTGAAACTGTTGTTGCTTATTTGTTTTGTCTTCTTGTCTTCCGTAACATTTTTTGCCAATCATAGCTGTTGGAAAATACAGAAATGAGATAAAGTTTTATAAATAATAGTTTAACGAATTATTTTTTCTTGTAAAGTACTTAAGTATAAAGTATGAGAAAAATTGTTCGAGGTAATTGATATATTTCAAGTTTTAAAGTTAAACAAAGAGAGGAATAAAACCTTAAAACTGATGTGAAACTTAATTAAAGGGGTTAAATACAAAGATAATATTTATTAAAAAGAGTTTATATATAAATATTTTTCCAAATAGTTTTTAACCAGGCTTAAATTAGCTTAATTGTACAATAATTCAAATTGAATTGGGCTATTTTTAAAGCAAAAATTTTTAACGTTAATGTCAACGGCAGCATACCTGGGTATGTTTTGCGTTTTCAAAAGGTTATAGCTCTGAACTGGAAATATAAAACCAAAACGTTAATGCAAAGCTATTAAATTTCTTTAATTAAATATTCGTTTTTTTTTAAATAAATTTAATTAATTTTTTCTTTTAATTTAATTTCTTATTATGGAATTTATAAAAGTAATTTTTTACTTTGATGACTGCTAGTCAACTTTATGTTTTAAACATTTAAATAAATTGTAAATAATAGAAGTTGTTGTTCATATAAATAAATTTGAAAATTTAATAATTAAAATAATAGGTAAAATTAATGCAATTTCTACATCAAAAATTAAAAAGATAATTGTAATTAAAAAAAATCGTAGAGAAAATGGAATTCGAGATGATGATTTAGGATCAAATCCACATTCAAATGGAGATGTTTTTTCTCGATCAATAATTGTTTTTTTTTTTTAAATATTACTAATATAGCAATTAATATAATAATTGAACTAATTATTATAATTATAAAAATTATCTATACTATTAATTATAGCCTTTATGATTGGAAGTCAAATATACTTTATATATTATATAGATAATAATTTATCCTCTTCATCAATAAATAGAAACATAAAGTAATAATCACACTACATCAACAAAATGTCAATATCAAGCAGCAGCTTCAAATCCAAAATGATGTGATATTGAAAAATGGTTATTTAAATGTCGTAATAAACAAATCAATAAAAATGTAGTTCCAATTAATACATGAATTCCGTGAAATCCTGTTGCTATCAAAAACGTTGATCCATAAACTGAATCTGCAATTGTAAAAGGAGCTTTAATATATTCATTAGCTTGAAGTATAATAAAATAAATTCCTAAAATTACTGTAAAAAGTAGTACTTGAGTAGTTTGTGAATGATTTCTTTTTATTAAACTATGATGAGATCAAGTTACAGTAATTCCTGAAGTTAATAAAATTACTGTATTTAATAATGGAATTTGGAATGCGTTAAATGGAATAAGTCCTATTGGAGGTCAAATTACTCCTAATTCAATCTTCTATGAAAAAATGATAAAACAAGAAAGAAATAAAAAATTAAATTTCTGATAAAATAAATAAAATTATTCCTCATCGTATACCAGTTATAACTATATTAGTATGTAATCCTTGAAAAGTTCTTTCTCGTGATACATCTCGTCATCATTGATAAACTGTTCAAATAGTAATAATATTACTTAATAAAAATAATGAATTATCATATTGATGAAATCATTTTACTAAACCAGTAACAGTTGTTATTGCTCCTAATGAAGCAGTTAAAGGTCAAGGTCTATAATCTACTAAATGAAATGGATGATTTGCGTGTGTTGACATTAATTTACTTCTCTAGAATATAAAACTCTTAAAACTGCAAATACGTAAGATTGAATAATAGCAACAGCTGATTCTAATACTAATAAGGCAATTTGAACAATAATTAATATACTTAATATAATTGTTGTTATAGAAGGACCAGTATTATCTAAAAGAGTTAATAGTAAATGTCCAGCAATTATATTAGCAGTTCATCGTACTGCTAAAGTTCCTGGTCGAATAATATTACTAATAGTTTCAATACATACTATAAATGTTATTAAAATAGCTGGTGTACCTTGTGGAACTAAGTGTGCAAATATATGTTGAGTATTATTAATTCATCCAATTCTGCTGTAGACAGAAAATACATACACATTAACAAAAACCACACTTCACCAAGTCATTTTTGCTAGATTTTCATTTCCTGTATTTCACTTAAACTTTTTCCCAGTTTGCTCAGTTGTAACTAAACATTAACAGAAATTGATTTTTCGGAAAATACAAAAAATGTAAAAAGCCTTAAACGAATTTAATTTTTTTTCTACAATTATCTGGGATCTGTCAAAATGTAAATGCCCCACAAAAACATTAAATATACTTTGTAGCAGGCGTATCCGTTCGTTCTTTTTTGCTTTTATTTACTTTGCATTTTCCACGGTCAGATTCTCTTAAGAACCCGCCCTGTTATTTAATTAAAGTTAACTTCTTTGTACAATTAATAACAACACAAAACCACTAACAGTCATTTATTTGTCCTTGCTAAACTCTTATAAATAGTCAAACCCTTAAAACAAATACATTCATTTTATATAAAAACAGCTTAATTCAACACTAGTCTAATATAAATTAGAAGAAAAGAAAACACTTACAATTACATTGCAACGTGTGTCCTTCTTACTGTTTACGTTGCTTATTATTTGGTTCCAATTTTATTTAATTTTGTTTCGTGTACGAATATGCTGTTTTCCAGCAACATTTAATTCTGTCGTTTTTGTTTTTGTTTTTGCTTTTTGTATTATTAATTTTATTTTTCACATTGATTGTCAAAGGTTTTCCTGTTTGCAATTGTAGTTGTGTTGCTGAAGTTATTTATTCATCCATTTTTTTAACATGTTTTGTATTTTACAATTCAAATTTTTCTTTTTAAACGTTTGCTGACTGTGTTTTTAACTCAATTTAAGTTACATCTTTTTATTTATTTTATAGTTGTTTTAAATGTTTTATTTTTGTTGCGTTTTGTATTATTTTCATTTTCTCCTTTTTTGCTTAATTCTATTTATTTATATGCTTTTTCGCAGAAGAGCCCTTTGTGATCGTTTGCATCAGAAAAAAATATTAAAATCTTTTATGATTTTTTGAGTAAAGACTTAATAAAAAAAATTCAATTATATCAACATTTTTAGTTTGTTACATTTAAAAATATAACTCTTTATAATAACAAAAGAATCAGAGTTGAACACAAAGTTCGGGTATGGTGGTATATAACTTTTCTCGAAAAATAAAACAAACCAAGTTTCACGAGTTCGAGTTCTCAGAATATTAATATATCATGATTCGATTTCTGAGAGATATGGCAAAAGTCAGTAATAAACCAATTAACTAGTCGCATAGATGATTTTTTTGGTCGTATAGATGATTTGCTTGAAGCTAATGCATTTCTATTAAATTTTCTATAATGATTAAAAGAAGGTAAGAAAAACTTTTGAAATCAAGATAATTCTACCCCGCAATATTTTTTTATTTGGTCCGGAAATTGCTCAATCCCCCTGAAAAACAGTAGTAATGGACATGAAAACTGAAAAATTATTTAAAAAATGATTGATGCCGAATAGATAACAAACACTAAAAAACAATTTTAAAATTTATTAGAACCAATTCCGTAATATTTTTTTCTTTGACCAAAAATTTCAAAACCACATAGAAAAATAATAAATTTATTACTGAACTTAATTGACAAAAAGTTGCTTTGTTTTTATTTATATTTTTATTTATAATTACTTGAATTCAGCACGACTTCAGAGATTGTGTTATTAGTGAAAGCAGCTTATTTTGTCTAGAGTACTGCGTAACGTGTATTCCGAAAAGGTGACGAAAAGTGAAATATGGATATGAAAAGCAAAAACAAGTAAGAAATTTTTTTTGTTAACAAATGGACTCTTGAAATTTTAAAATGTGTTAGAAGAGATAAAGTAATTAAAAAGAATTACTAGTTGGGCTTATTTATAGTTTCAGTTTCACTACTACCGAAGCCAAGAGGGGAAAGTATTTCAACTACCGCGGACTCTTAAACCGACCATAAAGACCTCGCATCGACCGTGTTGGTCCTTAGCGTTACCACGATGTACGATAACTCGTAGCTGAAATGGTTAGTTCAATTTAATGATACCTAGAGTGCTCCACTCTCTCTTGACGAACGAATTCTAGGAGTCTCACTAGTCTAATTTCAGAGATTTCTCCTAGATCTTGGTAATAATGATCAATCAGAGTGTTTGCTCTGGAGCGTATGAGTGCCATGCTTTTGGCATCCACTACAACTTCGCTTGCTCATCCTGGTTGGCTATTTCTGCTTAACTCTGAGCAGTTAAGATTTGAGAAAGAAGTATTTTCAAGTAGACGATAATATCAGTTTCTACAATTCCCTAATTAATAATGAACTCTTCAATATTGCATATTTGAATGGGCAATTGCAAGCAGTCGAAGATGAGCAACAACTGGTGCCGGTAAAGAAAGGACATCTCCCTCTACTTTACACTTTAGTACCCTCCGAGTAAATACAAGTAGTGATTTATTCTCAGCTTTTTTCACAATCCAAAATTCACTAAACAAATGCAGATTGAAGTTAATTTCGGATATTTTTTCATAATAATTATGTACATATAAGAAATGGGATCGTGAGTGATTTTTTCACACTTTTCATACTTTTTTCACTTGCTCACAAAATACTCACGAAAAAAACTGTAAAATAATTAAGAAAAAATACAACATTAAATGAAAAAAATTATAATAAAGCAAAAATCTACTCATGTACACTCGCTCGCGCTCTTTGATTTATACTCATGTTCATGATTGAAATAAAAAATTAATTACGATCACGCATGATTCACGCTTATCGCGTGAGCGATGAAATCTTTAGTACATATACATAAAATAGAACTGTAACAAGATTCAAAATATGGAATCTGAAATTTTAATTCAATATTTTATCCAATTTAATATAAATTTTTTCCAATTTGCTCTTGATAATTGGAAATCTTATTGAGTTAAACTCTGGTTATTTTGAACTTTTTCTCTAGTTGCTTGAGTTTCAAATTATCGAGAGTTGATTAGTCGAACTTATTCAATTTTTTTTTGGTGAGAATTGCTTTTTATCATGACCCTTAATCTCTAAAGGAGTGAGTTTAATTTTTTGGGTTACTAGAGGGAATACCTTTAATCATATATTTGTAATTGTTGTCTTATTGCTCTATTTACTAAGTAATAAGAGAATGCTGCTAATAATATTGCGCATAACTTCATTAATTGTGTACTGTTTTTTATTTTTTAATACGCTATTCCTTATTTACTGCAAAACAATTAATACATGTCAATGGCTCTATACATTTATCACAGTCGTTACTTAATATATTTACTGCTAGTGCGCTGTTTCTTATAATGGGAAATATGAGACAAAATAATTTAAAAATCTACACAACATGACACCACTAAATTCTTTTGCATGTTAGCCGTAGCTTATGGCCCATATACTGACAGTAATTATAAAAAAAAACATTACTGCCATGCAGCCAGACACTTCATTGTCTTTTAACGCAAATATAAGGTTTCCAGCTTGTTTGCATTTTAAATGTGTTTAATGGAATATTTAGTTTGCTGAAAAATGAGTTATTATAATTAGTAGGCAGAATTTTCAAAGTCTTGAGGACATATTTAATTACAAAATAGAGAAAAGTAAATTGTCCGGAGAGAAATTATTATACCAGGACCTTGTGACAGTATAAGCGTTCTTGTTGTATTAGGAAGACTGCGGCGAGGATGAAGACGCTTGTAATTTTATTATCTATTTTTATATTAATTTTTATATTATAAGAAATTCTAAAGAAATTATTAGCTAATTAAAGTACAACACAAAAACACAGAAGCACATCAGCCAAGAATTCGAGTACTATTTTAAGATTAATAAAGAATATTGATTGCAAGCTATGATATTACGATGTCAGGCAGTTATTTATCAAGGCAGCACCACACCAGTAGTATCATCCGAATTCGCCTTGAAAATTAGAATATTTGTGTCAAAAACGGTTGACAAAATTTATGAAAAAATAAAAAAAATAAAAATATGTTTTTGGTAAATGTGGAAATAAAAATGTGTAAGGAAAACTGGACATAGGAAGTACTTTGGATACGACAGTTCGAACCGTATCTGCAAAGGCACAAATAGTGGAAAATGTGCTATCAATAAAGCACGCCAAATTGGTGGCGGAAGTAGCAGTTGCTGCTCCAGCTCAATGTCAAATACTTCGATTGCCATTACTAATACAGCAATTCTATCTACTTATTTGTCGCATTCTAATGTTAGGGCCACACAAATGATGGCTGTTCGTGTAGGCGTACCTGCAGCATAGACTAATGCTTTGAATCTGCAAGCCAAATTTTAGTTACACCCATTCGCACTACACCAGCGTCGGATATAGCAACTGGCGCTGTGGCAATGGTTATAATAGGTATTTTATAAAAACTACAATAAAGTATTTTAATGGCACATCTGTAAGTCGCAGCTTGCATGGCAGCTGGTCCTGCCAAGATCATTTAACATATGTCATACCTCTTTGATTCCGACAACTACATAATGAATTCTCACGGTATTAGTGGCTGTAAACTTATTGCATGTGGTTCAGTTGGTACTATTAGCGGTACGTTAGTTGGAAGCCCTATTTCAGCTCTATAGTTGGCTGGATAAGAAGATTTTTAATATGAAACATGTTATATATTTAAAATAAAAAATCTTTTTAGTATTAATATACTTGAATATTTTTTTCTGTCTTATGTAAAAAATAAGATATTTAAAAAAATTTTGGGTAGCCGAAATTCAAGCAAATTGATTCACCTGATTCCTCCAGGTCACCTTTTCTGAATTCGTTTAGTTATTAATATAAGAGTTGTCTTACCAAACAAGAGAACTCGTCCAAATCGAGCAACAATCAAGAAAAAAGTTTTTTATATTCACGTTTTTTGTGGTGTTTTTTTTTTAAATAAAAAGAGGCGAAGACTCTAATAAATAAATATAAATTTTTCTGTTTGTTATATGGAGTCCATTTATGCAAAGTTCTGCTGGCTTATTAATAGTTCAGCTTAAGTTTCTATATTTTTTGAATAACAAATGCTAACATAAACATATACTAGTATTCAAAATTTATATTGAAAGCATTAACTAATTTATTTTGTATTTTTCATACAAAATTTTAAAAAAATTGTTTGAGAATATTCGGTTTCTCAAATTACGTTTCAATGATTATAAAATGAACAAAGTTTGACTTTGAATAAAACTCAAATTGTCATCGAACTTTTGTGTTTGCAGGGTATTCGCAGGAGACCTGCATGAACACATTTAAACAGATGTTTAAGAATTTGCAATTCTTTTAAATACTGAAAGTATCGAATGAGTTAGCGGAGTACCATAGTATTTTTTAATACCAATTGGTAGCAAAAAAGTACAACCGCATCAACTTTTCCATCAGTAAATGAAGTGCAGATACAGATGGTATAGTAAATATAAGATATAGTTTGATAGTAAGTTGCAATTTTGTTTACAAAAAAATTTTAATGCACTAATTACAACAAGCTCTAAGTTAAAATAAAAACAAACATACAATCAACTGAATAAAAAATTTTAGCATTATGAGTTATTGTGAAATGAATTTGACCAGTTATTTTAATGTTGATTTTTATTTCATTATTTATTTTCTTAGCGTAAAAAGGGTTTAAAGTCGTTGCTCATTTTTTATACACATTGTTCGTTTGTTAAGGATTTTCATTCGTTTTTGACGACAAAAAAAGCAAAACAATAATACAAAGACCGAGTTCGTACAAAGAGTAGCATTACAAATGCAAAACCTAATGTGATAGACAAACATATTTGTAAGCAAATACATAAAAATAAAACACCCATAACAACACACAAACTTACTATATGCACGCACATAAAGTCACATAAAGTAAATGTCTCTATTAGCGTATCTGAACGAACCCATCGCTCTTCAAATGTCAACTGCTTACATTCAACTTTTCTTGTTCAACACTTTAACAAAACGTTGACTTATTTCGTAATTGTTCGTTTTATTTCTGTTGACGTTTTTGGCCAAACCTTTAATGGCACAACATACATAATTTATTTATTTTTATTATCGTTCTTGCTTTATATTTATTTTATTTACACTAAAGCCTTAAAAATGTTCTAGTAGTTGCTGAAAAAAAATTATTTTAACATGTATAAATTATTAAATATTTGATAACTTTCACTACAACAAGTCTATCATTCCGTTTGTAATTTCTTTAGGGATTTTGATGAAACCATAATAAATATTTTCTTTTTTAGAACTTTATTTACTGCGAAGGGTAAATAAAATTCGTCACAGCTCTATGTAGCAATCTTCTCGTTTTTATAAATCATAAATTTTATTTGTGGTACCGCTCAGAAGAGTATTCGACCCGAAAAGCGGACCAAAATTATTAAACGTGTATTTTGAATTAAAAGATGATGGTTTTTTGTTAGTTTTAGGTATAATTTGATATAAAAATCTAGTGGCACATTTTTGGTTTGTTTTTAAAACTTTAAAACCTTCTCAAATAAAAAAGTTATAGTCTTTAAAAATATCGAAATCATTATCATATGTCCTTATCTCCTTGACATTTTCAAATATATTCTGTCACACTAAAATATTATTAAAAACCATAGTATGTATACCATTTAATGTAATGTTTGTCAGGAGTATAAAACAACGACAAATTGTGCGATTTTGTGTACAAGTTCCAGCAAAATTTAATACACTACAAATTTCTGAAAATATGGCTTCAATTTATACTTTAAAACTATTTGCATTAAAAAGTATCAGATTTTAATTAAAAGAATTACTCCCAAAATAAGGCTTTGTTAACGGTTTGACATCATTTTCATAAATGTTCTGAAATGGTTAATTTGAAAAACTTGTGTTCTAAGTAAAAAATATTGGAAGTTAGTAGTTTTAATCCATTTTTGTAGTCAGAAAGAATTGGATATGAGACAATTTTCCAAAGGCACCAGGGAAAACTTAACATCAATTAATTTCGACTTAAACATCAGAACAGAAAAAAAGTGTTTTTTTGGGAATAATTTTCTAGTCTTCACATTTTTCTTGACTATAAAGTATTACCAAGATCGATTTCTTGCAAAGTTTTGCAAAGAAAAGGTGCAATATTTTTTATTGAATATTTGCAATAAAATGATTTTTTGAAATAGCGATTTCATAAGAAATTATTTTATCGGCACTTAAGAGGCAAAATTTTTCTCTTAAGAAATTTTTAAATAGCAATTTTTGTTGATATAAAGTAAAAGAAAAGGTAAATTTTTTTAGAAAAGAAGTTGGCGTAAAAATAGCTTAAAAATTAAATTGACTTTAATAGAACTTTGTGTTTAGTTTATAATTTTTGAAAAAGGTTTTAAAAAATTTATATTTTTTTTAAATAAATTTTAAATAATTTTAAAAGAAACTCAATTTAATTTTTGTAAGCAACTGTTCTTAAGAACACTTTCCAATGAAGCACATTTATTATTAGATATCTGAAAGGCAGCAATAAAATTTATATGATTTAAAATTTCATTTCATGTCCATTACACTTTAATTTTAGCAGATAAACAAAAAAACAGAAAAAGAAAAAAAAACAAAACAAAAACGTAGAAAATTAACTAAAAACGCTTTTGTACTTAAATAAATGTTTAAATATGCTTGAGACTTTGACTGAGAAAAAAATCAAGGCCGACGATTTGAAAAGAGGATAAAAGAATTTGTTTTTTGAATTTTTTTCATTCAATAGAACTTTATTCTTTACGAGTCTTATATATTCATTACAGAAAACTTATTTGTTCTTTTTGAACATTTCTCCACTTTAACAAATCAAACAAATGGGAGTCTATTATGGTGTGTAAGCTGAGTGTCCTTAGGGAAGTTGTTGCGTTTTTATCTTCTGTATTGTTTTTTTTTGTTATCTTTACACTACATAATGATTCTTTTATTGTTAGAAATGTAACAAATTCATTAAATAAATAAATATTTATTTTTCCGAGTCTGCTAATGATGCTGTTAAATAGTTAAACAATTTTAATCAGTTGGAAATGTCTACTGATGATTTGGCATAAGCACCAATGAAATGCATGTATTAAAACAAGCTCAACCCTTAACAAATTCAACTCTGCAGTTAATTATTTTAAAATAATTATTTTATATTGTTTTAGAAAGAAAATACTTATATTCGCTAAAGCTTTCAAAATTATTTGATGGAGTATAAAAATAATATACATTTGATATGCTTCTACAACTTTAGATTCTTTTTTTAACGAAACAAAAATATTTATAACAAATTTAGGAAGTCTTGTTTGTTGCAAATTCTATAATCTCAACTAAAGAGCCAATGTGCTCCTTTATAGAAAATAATTTGTTTTGTTCACTTCGCTTTATTTTATTTTTATATAATTTTAAATACCAATGAAGTGCAAGCTAAAGAACCTTCAAGAAACAAACCCTTTTGAAATTCTTCAAATACAAATTTTATTGAATTGTGGGGAAAAAATACTTCCTGGCCGGCGAAATTACATTTAAAATAAAAACAATTTCTAAAATTGCGTTTTTGTTTGATATGTAATTTCACAAAAGAACGATATCGTTCGCAATCTTGGGCCCGACAGTTATTTTTTCAAGCCAGCCATTTTCGTTTTTTTTTTCTAAATCACATTTCTTTTAATTTTTAGAGTTTATTTTTACTTTTTCACTGAATGTTTATTTATGCGCATAAATCATTTTTCATTGAGCATATTTCCGGTTGTCCAGCTAATAACTTTATACTTCTTCCTATAAAATGTTTTGTTAGCTCCAGCGCAATTCATTGCATGAGAAGAAGTAATTTTTTTATTTTAGCCACATACAAATTTTTAACAATTAATTTTAAGCTTTTTCCCTGTCTATTAATATAATAGATTAAGTTTCACGTATTTTTCTTATAAACTCTTTAGAATAATTTAATTTTTATAATGAACAAATTATTTAATATTGCGATAAATTTCTGCTTACCATAATTGATCACTTATATGAAATCCTTCAAAGTCCTTAGATATTAAATACGCAACATCTTTCAGTTTTTTTTTTTTGTTTTTGCGGAAGCGGAAGCAAAATAAAAAAATATATATAAAAAATAAACTTCTTTTTAACAGCTAGAACAATGAAACAGACAGCTAAGCAAAATAAATACACAAGTTGGTTTCACCAAGCTGCCACGAAAGATATGTACTCGTGCAGCCAATGGAAAAAAATTAATGAAAGAAATTAACAAAATTGCCAACGTTTAGCAAAACCACACACAACACGCAGGACGTTATATTTAAAACATTCATGTAATCAATGGTTTTTATTATAAATTATTAAGATTAATGTAAGAATTATTATAATTAATTGCAATTTTTTTGGAGAAATTGAAACGAAACTCACACAGCAGGTGCTTTAACTTTTGTTTTCATTTAATTTAGGTCTTTGTTTAAACAATTGAAATTTTTATTATTAATTTTCATATTAAGTTTCATATGATTTTTGTTTAATCAAACATTTCCGCGTTTCAACAGATTTTTATTTATTATAGAAAATTTTTGTCTACTTGTGTTTGATGTTTTGTTTTAGTTTTTATTTCAGGGGTTTTTTCTAACTTTGTTTGTTCGGACATTTAAATTTGTTTGCTATTTTTGTTGTTTTCATTTTGTTATTGTTTTTATTATTCTTGCAATAGAAGTTGCCTTTTGTTTGTGTTGTTTTTAAAAACCAATAACAAATTATAGCTTGTCACGCACTCTGTAGTATTTTCATTCATAATTCATGAAGCGGAATTTTCCAAAATGTACTTTTATCCAAAAGAGCCATCAAACACTAAAAGTTCACCACAAGTTGTGTTACAGTTCACACAGTTTTCTATATATCCTTTTAACACAACAGGATAATATGCATACACACACACTCGTATAAGCCAGCCACGTTTTTATTAAAAGCAGTCACTTTGACTCATGCCCTAAAACACACCAGTTTTTTTTCTTGGCGAAATAATTTATTTCTATTAAAATTTATATTTCCTTCCTATTTATTTAATTATTTTTTTCTTTTTTAATTAATTCAACTTGCTTAACTTTATTTTTAAGAATATTCTTTAATATCCTTTAATTTATTCCACATTTAATCCGTTTTGAATCAATCGTAGCAACCGTGCGCCCCGAATATCGTTAAACGACTGAAAAGCTTTTTACTCTCTATAAATTTACCTGGTTTTGCAAGGACGTCATATGTACTCACACATACTCAGATACATTTTTCATATGCGAATCCTTACGATTTCAATAAAAAAAGAAGCCCAAAACTAAAGATTTTGCAAATCGCTCAGAACGTTATTAGTTTTTTGTTCCACTAACTTAAATACTCGTTCTCTTTATTAACAGAAACTGCATGCTCTCTTAGCTAAAATGCAAAAAATCTCTTTAAATTTTTCATTGACTATTTGTATAGTGCTATTTTACTTTATATAAGTATTGTTGCGTAGGTCATATCCTTATTACTTGCAGTAGCATAAATGTCATTTCTATTCAAGTTTTTTTTTCTTTTTTTGTTTGTCTTTAGGGACCAAAGCTTTATGAATTTTTTGCTCTTTATTTAAGTGTGAGTGTGCCTGCTATAGTTTTCAAATATTGTATTTCTCTATTTCAGTAAACCTTTTCTTTGTATAAAGTACACAAACTGCAAATTGTTTCTTTTTAGTAGTTTAAAAAATGTAAAACTAAGGAAACAATTTATTGGTAAAAAAGATAAGGTCGAAATATTTTTTTCCATATTGTTTAATTATATAATACGAGTAGCTATCGAAAAATTGTTTCGTAGTTAGCAAATAACATATTTGTTAAATATATATGCGTACCGGGCTGAAGGCGGACTTATGCAGAATGGCAACAGAATTTGTAAATGATTACAATTCTGCACAACTTTTATTGCTAAATTTGATTAAAGAAACTTTTGAATTATTGGAAAAGAAAACTAATTAAACTAATTTCATTTCCTATTTGACAGCACATCAACTGGAATGAATTGATTACAAAGCAGAAAAAAATAATTGGGTGTCCTGGTTGTAAAATTTTTGATTGTAGACACAATAAGGATACTCAACCTACAAGCAACGCAATACATTTTAGGAAATTATCGTTAAACTATTTTTCCTTATTTTTATCTTAATTTATTTTTAGGGTTGTTTTCTGCAAACCGGAGTTGATCATAATTTTAATACATTGCTTATAACAAGGCTAATAGTAAATGCTAATTTCTTGAATTATTTTATATATTTAATATTGTTAAAAAAAATTTAGATCCTGCAATTCGAAATTTAATTTTCAGTAGAACTAAACTATAAATATCCAATTTCTGTTTAACTTATCTGATGCTAAAGCACCTCATACACGTTTCAATCCGATTGCATCAAAAGTTTTTAATTTTTAAATTTTGTGGTTGCAACAAAAATATAAATTTGACAGTTGAATAAAAATCTTTCAATTCAGCTTACGAAGTGTGTGGCCAAGAATCAATTCAATTGGATTACTCAATTGACAATTGAATTGGTACACGTATGGGGTGCTTAATATTGTAATTTACAAGATATTGTTGTATTAGAATTACAAATTAATAACTGCAACTGCATAAAGATTAAATATATTTCACATCATTTTAACGTTTTTATGCCGTTTCACTACTAAGACTAGAAAGATGAAATTTTACATTGTCTTCATCAATATTAAAGAACTCGATAAGTATATTTTTTAAGTTTTTCTTGAAAATTTTAAAAGTTACTAATATAGTGGTTTTGAAAGTTCAGCATCAGCACAAATTTTTCTTTTAAAGGAAGAAAACAGAATTATTACAGAAAACACTCCTGATTGTCTTCTTTCATGCGATGCTTATAATTGCAGAAACATTCAAATTTAGTTCTAAGAAAGTTTTGTTTTGTTCAGGAAAGAAACCAAATCATGAAATGAAAAACAGTAAATAGAGATTTAATCCATGAAAATGGTAATTTTAGTTTTAGATCATCACCCGTTCAAGTATACTATGTGGTGTCGCACAGTGTAATAATAAATTTAAATTTTAACGGCCTTATTTATAAAAATGATTTATTTTAAGTTTTAAATTCTTTAGTTATAAAAAACTTTCTGTTTTGTAAACCAATAATAAGAAAGAGTATTCATAAATGTTCAATAAGTCTAAATTAACTATTAGACGTTTTTATTCGTTTTATAGTCGCATGTTTGAGGTATACTTTTAGGAACGAAAATATAAATACTTGCTTCGCTAGCTCTGTGTCTTAACAAATGTTAATGTAGCGCCTGAAGGTGCTCACAATTATTACAGCCACATAAATTGTCTTTATTTATTTTTTTCTTTGCTTAAACTTGGGATAACGATTTTTATGGACAATGAAATAGATCTAAAATCAAACAAAAGCTTTTTTTGTTAACAATTATTTTTATTAAGTGCAACTTCGCTGAAATTCCAGAAGATTTTTAAATGCCGATTCTACTAGCTCTGCTATTCAACACGACGTTTTCCTTCACCAGGAACGAAATTTTTTTAAAACGATATTTAACTTTAAATAGCTCATCTGTGATGGAGAATGGATTTGCGCTTTCCTAGTACACTTTTGGTTGGCGATAATTTGATATATGAGCTAAAGTGTTTGTGAATATTTGAATTTGTTAGTAAATTTTCTTATTTTTTACTAATAGTACTTTCCTATTAGTCGAATTGTGTTCATCGAATCCATAATATTAATTAAATCACTTTTTCAATAATGCTACCGAAAAATTATTTTTATAAAATGTAAATATATCTTTTAACGAAATGTCAAAATGGTAGTGTCCTTTTATTTTTGGTTTAAAGAAGGGTGAAACCAACAATAAAATTTTAGATGCTTTATTAAACGTTTAAAAGCCTATTAATCAATTTTGAATTTAGGTTTATTGAATTTTGGTTAAAAGCGGTTTATAAGCCTACTGTAAGTTTCTATGCACAAGGCTGTAAGCCAAAAGTTGATAAAAACCAAAAAATTTTAAGCAATTAACAATGTATTTACTTTTTCAGTGAGCTAAACAAACATTTTTATATTTTAGAAATCACTAACAAGTTTTTAGCACGTTCTCTCTGCTGCTTAAACATCCTTAAAATATTCTCTAAATGCCACATAATATGGGGAAATTATTCTTTTGAAACTGTTATACGTTCTCTTTAAGCGTATCCTCTTCTCTTTTAAATCAATCACCAAATACTGTCTCTCTTCAATAACAATGAGAGCTACTTTTTTATTGAGTACATCTCTAAACAAAACGTTATTGTCATAACGTCAATGCTCTAAGAAAAATATTGCTAATTATCGTATCTGACAATTTTTTACGTTATTGAGTTGGTGAACTAATATTTAAAATTATATTTTAATAGTTTTAATTGCAATTGCTTTACACAATGACACACTAAATTCAATTGTCCACCATCATCTGGATTTATTTTACAAATAATTTTATTTTGGAAATTTCTCAATTTCAATTTTAAATTTATTAGGCCTTTTTAAATATCTTTTATATCTGATACATTTTTATGTTTTATTTTTTCAAGAAATAATTCAATATATTTCTTATTTGGAGTGATTATGCAAAACGTAAAGTATTCTATTATTTAATAAGAACTTGAAAAAAATATCAGCTTTCTTTATCCAGAAGACTGTTTTACGGTGTGTTTAGAATTCATGTCAAGACTCTTCTAGCAACTTTTTTATTTGCGCTTAAAAGCAAAAGTACCGAAATGGAACAATTATAGTACAACAAATTAAACTCATTATTTCTAGGAGAAATAGCACAAAATACTTAGTTTCACTCAAGACTACGTGAAAGAAAACTCATCAAGGACACGGAACAAATATTTGTCCTATTGTCTATATCTTATATCTTAGGTATTATGTAATGATATCCGTAGATTTAAATGTAACTTACTTTGAACAAATTAAAAATACCGATGACTTTTCTTTAATTATTGTTCCAGATGCACTAATTGTCTCAAATATTATTTAAAAATACAATGTTATGACAAGCTATAGAATGGGCCTATTGACAATGATGTACAAGTGCTATACAATGCAGAAATGTAATATATTATTTTCTAATATGTTAATAATTTTCTTCGACCTTAGAATTTGTAAATATTTGTTCTGAAAGAAAGAACAAATATTTATTCTTTTCTAATATAAAAAATTTGACCATCTTTAGACCGTTTATGCTCCATGTTGTATGTGTATAACATTTTCTAAAAACTACGCGGCGATTATAATCTAATTTTTTCCTTTTTTGTTTTGCTTCAACCCAAGAGAGAAAGTAAAGAAAATATAGCTGCCCAAACGAAGTTTGGAGGGTTAAAAAATATTCATGTAAAAAACCGTTTGATTTAGGTAAAAGGTTTCATGAAATCTAGTATTCACTTTAGGGTTAAGTCACTATTTACATTTGTAAATATTCAATTTTTAAAATAGCTGTAACTTCTATATGCAAAGGTGTATACAGATGTGGTTTGGACTCAGTGACTAATTTTTAGTGGTTTTTGCGTGAATGAAAAAAAAATAAGAAAAAAAATAGTTTACCGTAGTTTTTCCGACATTTTTCATTTTTTCTTCATAATCGGTCACTATTTACATTTGTAAATAAATTTTTTTATATTAATTTTTTAATGTGCTTCAGTTTATTAAATTCATAAAATTATTGCATTACAGTACGAAAAACATAAAAAAGTGGTAGAAGCATAAAATGCTAATATTTTTCACATTTTGTGCACTTTGTTTGCACTTTGCTATGTTCAATGCAAATTGGTTTTTTGCATTGACCACACATTTTTCGCGTTGATCGTTTCCTCTTGCATTCCTCTTGATAGCAGATGTAACAAGCTCCTTTCACTTTGGAGTGTCCACGGTCATCTTTATCTGGGATAAATTCTGCCATTTCGGAGAATGAAAAACAGAAACTTTGCTTAGAAAATAAACAAAAGCACATATATTTACAAATGTAAATAGTGACCTAATTCGAAGAAAAAGTTTGGTGCCCAAGTTAGGGTTAAGAAATTATGAATAGTATGTTGTTTGCAAAAATTAACGGATCTCGGGAACATGTTCACTGACTTTCATTATAGTAAAGATAATGCAACGATATACAACCATCATAGCGTTTATACTTAAATAAATCAATATAGTTGGCCTTCCTTCTTTGGCGTTCAAATAACTTCAATACAGACTTTGGAGCACCGCCCCTTATATTCAAATTGCATTCCAGTTTCATTAATGAAAATTTTATGAACGCTTTTTTTGAACGCTTAAAGAGGAACTTACGGGTTTTGTTAGATGTATTTAAAATATCCAGTGATGTAAGAACTGAAAAATGTATGTGCTCGAGCTGCCATAATTTGCTCAATGTTATTGTAAATCAGATAACCCGAAGTACCGAATAAGTTTGTTAAATATTTGGGTCCAGTCACACAGAAGTTTATTGTATTTACAATTTGCTTATGAAAAAATCTTTTAAAGTTTAAAGCACTTTGACTTTCTCAATTTTCTTAGACTTTGAATTGCTTTCTATACAAAAAAAAATCTACATAACAAGAGGCGTAAATACTCAATCACTGCACAGAAGAATACAAAACATATCAGCTAAATTTTTCATGGTTGCTATAAAATAATTTTTCTAACAAGGAAATCTACCAAACAAATAAAAAATGTACATGAAACTCAAGACGGAAGTTAACATTACGCGGAAGTGCACTAATGTGCGCTCAATTATTTAATTTGGCTTGTACTCCTCGTGTATTCACTTGTAATCAGTTCACATCACAGAATTTGAGTGGAAGTTATTTACATACAAACACACACAAATACACATGAGTATGGCTGCATGTGTGAATATGTAAAGGGAGTTAGAAACGTTTCAGTTTATAGATGTGACAGTAAGAATGTGTTGGTAACATCCGTTTAACCTACATCATCATTTATGAATATCTACATATAAGGTTTCATATCTCATTTCAGGCTTCCTTATTTTTTTAAGTAGCAGTGAATGTTTTTTCTTAGATCATGTAAATGGTAAATAATATTTCGCAAAAAATCCCAACGAGCACATAAGGAATTATGCACAAAACCGTCGATTATCTTAAATATTCTCATGAGCGTTGTCAGGAGCGTTGCATAATACTTTAAACATTTTGTTTGCTTTGTCGCAAGTAAACAATAATTATTCTTGCACAATCACTGTCTTATTATTTCAATACCGGGAAAAATTTTTAATTTAAAGACAGTGGTAGACCATTAAGAAGATAAAAGAAAATTGTATTCTACAACAGTTGATTACACAATTTGTGCAAAATATGCGTCTAACATATTCCGTGAATTCTATTTACACAATTCTCTTAAGACTGCTTTAAAATTTGTTTGTAGAGAAAAGCCAAAAAGAAAAGTTTTTAATTGTCGTATTAATTTAACTTTTATGCAGAGAGAAAATTTGCTGGAGAAATTATTTAAAAAATTACCGGTTAATAAATATTAAATATTTTGAGATGGGATTTACTTTGTATCCGCAATGAAACACAATTGTGGAAAACTTGCTACCTTAAGCTTAATAATTTAAAACTTTTCAAAGCATGTAAGTAAATAATTCTAGTGTACTTATTTAATTTGTCAGACATTGTTGGAAAACGCTAATAATCATGGAAATTTTTACAAAATTCAATTATAACGTCAAGAGATTAAAAGAAAAAAAATATTTTCAAACCAATTAGTTTAATAGCGGCAGCCCCTTGGATATCAAATTAGCTTCAACTAGGTAAGGTAGTGTTAGTATTATGCTGTGGTAAGCTGATTTACGCTCCAAAGTCTTAGAAAACTTTTGGCCTTTTGAGTTCATACTATCAAAGGAATTGTTAAAATAAAAAAAAAGTTTTTTATTAAAAAGTATGCAAAATCGTTTTCTTAGCAAAATTTATTTAGTTTAACGTGCACCGATTTCAAGTTTTCTTATTGGTTTTTTTATTAAAAAGAATTAATAGCATTTTTCGACAATATGTTACACATATGCAGTCCTTGATTGTGCACCAAACCAATCGAATTAATGTAAGTTTAAAATTTTACTTATAAAATTAAAGCTTCCTTTATATAATTTATTATAATATTTTCTGTTATTTTTTCTCTATATATTTTTTTTAATTGCTTATTTAACGCTTTTTCATTTAAAGCGTAAACAACTGCTAATTGCAATTTATTGTACTGATGCACTTATGGTTGAAACATACATACATTAACACTCAGCCAATACTGGTATACGAGTACTTCAAATGCTCAAACACACAAATTCTTATGCTAGAGAAAAGTGTTACGTGTTTGTATTTGGAGTTTTATTGTAGAGATTATTTTTTCTTGGTAGGAGGTAAGTTGCAGAAAGTCGTTTGGAACCATGAGGTTAAAACATACAAAAAAAAATGCTCAAACGCGAAATATGCAAAGAAATTGCTTTATAATCCCACTAACTTGGACGTTATGTGGTATTTTGACGATACTAAGTGGCGATCATCATGATATGATAACACTTTTCAAATATATTAAAGACATCGAACAATTATGACAATTTAAAAGTATTTATGTTCATATGACACGATTCAACATTCTATTTCTGCCAGAGAACTTCTCAGCTTGGAAACGTATATATATGAAACATAAACTATATACAGCTTTAGAAAGCTTAAGTAAATATTGCCATACCTATGTATTTTTAATCACACAGCTAAAATGTATAAACCATAGGAAGCATACCCAGCAGACAATTATGAGCACTTGATTTCAAGCGAAATTTTTAAAATGTCAAAGGCAATTGATTATCTATAAAAAACCTTACTGCGCGGTCCATTTATTTAACCTGAGACATTCTTCGGCGTCACTGTCAGTTACACTATTTCACAATACTAGCATGATCCGAACGCGAACTCCTTTACAACTGGACGTCCACTTCTGGGATAATGATTTACACTGCTATTGTCCCGCCTTGCGAACTTTCTCAAAAATTTTTCGGAAGGTAAATGATGAGTCCAACTAAATTTTATTATCTTCCTCCAGGCAGGGTAATTGGCTTTATAAGTAGCCTGAACCTGACATGGTGAGATACACAAAAAATGCTCTGGGTCGTGGTGCTTATGAACTTTTATATTCTTATCTATCTATCTACTTAAAAAAAACATTGTTCCGCTATTCGTTTCAACGTTTCATGAATCTTTGCGAAATTCTTGACTCTCATATCAGTTTTGTCAAACTGAGCCGCAGAAATTATATGTGCTTTCAATTACAAAATTTGTTTAAACGGGTTCTTTTTCTTCTTTTTATATTTATATATTTTTTTAATTATATTGAATTATATATCATTGTTTTTATTGATGAATTTAAAATGTATATCTATAAATTACCACCCTACCTATTTAAATTTAATTACTAAGAATTTTTCCAACTCTGTTTGTATAACAGTCGTGGTGAATTATATTTTCTATCTTGGAATCATTTTTATTTTGTAAGCGATAGCGCCAAATTATTGTAATAATTTTTAAGTCATTACTCTTTGCACAACCTCCACATTGGTAAGACCATTCTATATATATCTATTCGCTCCTCCTTTACATATTTATAAATAATTACAACATTCAAATAAAATGTAAGTTCATTCTCCACCGAAACCGTTGCTTGCATTTTTTATTCCCTTAAAGCTCTAGGAAACCCTTCCTATCCAAAAGATCCCCATCCATCCAGTTTGAGGTGAGTATTCTCCCAGGTTCCCGGAAATTCTGCTAGCGATTTTAAACATCGTGGAATTTTTTGCAAAATTAGTACTATCACAATATTGAATTTTTTTAAAAATTACTGATCGTTAACAAATAGTGAACTAAGCATATTTTAATAAAAAAAAATTATAAATTTTAGTTTTTCAAACCAACTGAAACAATTTGGGGAAATAAAAAAAGTTTTGTCTAAAAATTTGACAGAGTAGAAGCAATAGTGCGTATCCTGGAAATCCTTGCACGATATACAAATGAAGATATATAAACATTGATTATATTTTCATACGATATAGAGGCCATATATTCCAAAAATTATGAAAAAAATTCCCAGTAGTTTAGCATCAGGTCTGAAAGGAGTACTAAAAGAAATACCGCATTAATTTTAACAGCTTTAAATGCCAAATATGTATTTAAAGAAATGTACAATGATATCACAATATGATGATCGTTTTTATTGACATTTAATATTCTTTGTAATGTTATTAAATATCCTTTTTCCATATATATTTCAAATTCAAAAAAGAAGCGTGTTAAAAGTTTTAAGGGAAAATCTGTGTAAATATGTGTCTGTCTGTTCCATTGTAGAGCCACAATTTTAATGAAGCTTTCTTTTTTGGTTTGGTTTCTTAATTGAAAGTGTCCTCAGTTATAATTATGAAATTATCATGGTTCTTAAAACTTTAAATTTAATTTTTTATATTAATTTATGATATCTTAAAAAAATAATATATAAATTTATTTTAAAAATTTAAAGCAATTATTAAATTTATATTAATCGAGACTGCCTCGATATCTTTTTGCAAAGATTTTCAAAAATTAAAGCAAAGAGGTTGGAAACATTTAAAAATAAGGTTTAAGGTCTACAGATGATTTGGCTTAGCACCAATGAAATGCATATATATAGACTAGCTAAAAAACCCTCAACAAACAAATAATTTAAAGCAAGTTATATACAAGTGGAAGATAGAAAAGAATCATAAAATCCCATGTACAAGATTCAAAAATTAAAAATGAATTTATTTTAATTTGACGACCTTTTTATTTATATTTTATTAAATAACTTCTTGAAGCTTAAAGTCATTAATAAAAATATAAATTATTTATTTTATCCAATATTTTGCTTTCTTCGGGAATACATGTATAAATAAAATTAGTAACAACAATTGCTGTTTAGATAACACGTGATTATCCCAAATAAGTTTTAAATACAAATTGTTTTTATTATATAAAAATAATTTTATAAAAAACGCATTTGATTTATCTCAGGTTGTTTGTATGTCAAATTCAATTTGGAGAGCACCAGTATTTATAGGATTTGCTTTAAAACGAGAAGCTTAGGTGGATTCGGCTTACAAGCAATGCGGCTGAAATTAAAATTCATGGATCTGAAAAACGAATGAACGACTGTGTTCCTTATTCTCTAAAAAGAGGTACTGTCTTAAAAAATTAGTTAAAATTCATTAATTTCACATTATTTTAATTTTCTTTAAGCAAATCTTTATTTCAATTTGTATTATTACATCAAGGGTCCTCGATAAAAACGAAGAAAAATCTAGTTTTAGTATTTATTTACTTATGTCTTTATTTATATGTGACTCAAAGAGTTTCTGTGAATTTAATACTACAGTGTGACAGTCATTTAGTAATAAAACTTCGCATCAGTTTATGAACAGCTATTCCTGAAATATCAGTATAAATTAAAAATTACCTTTAGTTTTGAAAATGGAAATAGCCCTAGAGGGAAAAAATCCTGTCACAGTATACGTCACTTGACTGGTTTCAAAGGACTAGCAACCTGTTCGAGTTCCCGAACTTTATATAAGAGGTACCGGTAACTTTTGCATTGGCGTCGTCAATTGACATAACTGAGATACTCGGTAACAGGTTCTAGGCCTAACCTTTACGCACTAATCCTGTGGTAGTATCCTTAGTACCTGTGATGGTTTCTTAGAAACTGGAGCAGAATGTACCCTTTATGGCTGGTATTCGCTCTTCAGTAGGTATAACTTCGGCTTGGATTAAGATAAGTTTCTAACATTTTTTTTATCCAAATCAACAAATGCATTATTATTTTAATCAGATTATTATATACTTAATTAATGTGATCTATCACCATAAACAATAAAAAAAATACAAAAAAAATGCGTAGAATTTTTTGAGTGAGGTAATTTTCTAAGCACTTTTGTTCTAGTTTTTCTGAAACCCCACCTTTTCACTGGTCTCGACTCAGAAACTTTTTGTATCATTCGCATTTTCACCAGTCATAGGTACTTTCAGGACAATTGATACAATATTTCCCTTAGGGATCTTTTAATCTACCGTATTTCAAACTTTGACCTTGTGTTTGTTTGGAAATGTCTGAAATTTATTTATGTAGCTAAGTTTGCCACACTTGTACGCACACACATACACACACACATACATGCTCAAACTACGAAACTATAAGTATTTATGCATGAATGGCAAAATGAATGTAGGAAAACGTTGAAATTATGTTGCAGCTTTTAGTTTGCTGAATAATTTTGTATGCGATTCTGTGCATGTATCTGCAAGTATGTTTGTTAATGGTTGTGGTTGTGAGGTAAAACACCAAATAAATAAAGTATATCAACATATTAAACCGCGTATACTTCCACACAGGCACATAAATACTAGAGGTTTTGATGATGATGATAATGTTGTTGGGAATTTCGATGATTTGACTGCTGCTGTTGTTGCTGCAAACCAAGCCACAGCAGTTCAGCCACTCCATGAAGAGTTTAAGCACAATCTATTTTTACTGAAAACTTTATATTTATATAGGATTTATACAGGCACTTTGTGTCTGAGACAAACGTTTTAAGTGAACACAAAATTTATAACCGTTGTTCTCTTAGCAAATGTGAGTGATTTGTAAGACCTAGCTAAAAGTTTTTGACTGGCGTTAGAAATCGATATTGCTGAAATTAATTTTTAAGGGACTTTAAATATTTATTATTAGTTGCATCATATATTTTAAGCGTTACTGTTAATACAAGCAATATTTGATAGACGAAAATGAAATTTTCTATGTTGCAACACAATTATTATGTACTGGGTGAACTAAATTAGAGGAAATTTTCAAGTCACTACATTTTCACAAAAAGCATCCAATAATTAATTAAGTATTATTTTACTTCTAAAAAACTTCATTTCATTTATATTTTTGTGAATGCTTACGATATTTCTGGTATTTCTTTTATAAAATTTATAAGAAATTAGTATATTTACAGTGATTATAACAACTTATAAAAATGTTCGTAACATCGTGAATATGAATTCGAATCCGGAAAATCAAAATCAAAGCAGAAGAATTTATTACAATGAATACTAATAAATCGCAAGTTCAGAACCTTAATGACTTCTTTGAAAGCTTTTTTTACAGGGTATCTAAAAAGAAACTCCAACTCAAGACTCAAAATGGTGGATGAGTGACTCTTTTTTTCTGTCTATGGTATCTGCTTTATTTTATGGTATCCTACTACTTTAAAAATAGCAATACTTTAGTTAAAGGTGCTTTAACAAACTTTCCGTGAGAGCAAAGTAGCGTAGCAAAACCATAAAGAAAATTTGCCATAAAACACAGTGAATAAACATTGAGTGGCTGCCCACTAAAGTTTGTAAGTTAAATGGTATAAAAATAACACGTTTATTTGCAAGCGAATGAAAGTTTCAAAACAAATAACACTCCAACAAACAAAAAACATGACTTAACATAAAACGAATAAAAAGACTGCTACAATAAATCTATGAAAGTGAATATTATATTTATTTTTGTTTTATTTACAATGTACTAAATGCTCAAGGAGTCGTATATTCTATATATATGAATATAGTTATTTAATATAACAATAGTATTTCATAGAGTGGATCTGCTGTTTATTAAAATTATTTTTAAATTCATTAGCTGGTGGGAATAACGTCATCAAAACGAAAATACAAATCACAATTGCATAAAAAGTAAACTTACCATCTTCAGACTGTAGAGTAAATGTAATTATTTAAGCATTAAAAAAACTATTTAAAACAAAAAACTTGCTACAATAATATTCAACTCATTGCCACTTCAGGCATAATAAAATATTAATATAGAAAAAAATATGCAGAAAAATAATTATTTATTTAATACCACTGCAATACTTGAGAAAAACTTTAATTTAAACAGAAAAATATGAAAATGTGAAAACAATATAATGCTGAGTTTTTTTTTTGCTACAGTAAAAGTATTAAAATAAAAAAGTAAAAAAATACCATAAAGAAAATCTATGAAAAAATAGCAAAAATAAATAAATTAATTAAGAGCAGGAAACTGAAATAAAAATGAAAACTATGAAAAATTAGGAAGGCATCAGCAAAGGTTGAAATTTGATTCCCGACAAGTTGAATTAAATAAAATTCAGTTTAACTCGTTCCTTACCAAATAACACTTACATTTATGAATATAAAAATTTTCTTACGTTTTTTGTATAAATTTTGAATATTTATTGATTTTAGGATTTTATCGAGATTTTATTGTCCTTAAAAAAATAGTGCACCATAGGAACTCCTGCTGCATTTACGAGTATCTGTTAAATTTTGATTATTTAAAATATTTACCATTTCTCAGAACGAGTTGGATTATTTATTCAGTCAGAAATTAGCTTCTGGTAGACATGAACTCTTTCAGAAACACAAACAAGAAAATTAATTTTTATATTCAGTTTGCAGAATATCTCCAATAAATTAATACTTTTTGTAAAACCATTAACTTTGTTTTTTATTATACAATAAAAACTAATGAAGTATTTACGTTCTGATATATTAATTTTTATAAGATTCAAATTTTAAATCTACCTAAAGATTGTAAAATTTTTTCTTTATAATTTATCTAAGGCCATCATAAACAATTCATAAAAAAATAAACATAAAAATAAAACTTTAATAAAATAAACAGAAATTTTATGAGCTTTTGAATTAAGCGCAAACTTCTTCTACTTGTTGGTCTTTACATCTTTTATTTAGATTGAAATGAAAATGCGAAAAAAAGAAAAACTCTAAAATATACAAATAAAAAATCAGAAAACAGGAAATAAAATTTATATTGATCATAAAAATAAAAATAACAACAAAAGTAGCAGTAGAATGAATGGTTGGTCTACGATCATTAACTAACACGAATATTTCCACTCCGGCCTTTTTGTGAATCGAAAACAAACGTAAGCATGTCCATACCAACTGTGAATACACAAAAACAAGCTCGCACTCTTTAAATACACATACTTCTTATGAACAATAGTACCACCATACATACACAAATATAAACTAAAAACGCAAACTTTAACCAAAAAGCAATAATCGTTTTATTTACGAATGAGTTTAAAAACCACATTGAGGATTAGAAAAAAAGTAATCCTTGAAAAAAGTTAAAATCTTAAAGCAAAAAATATTTTTTATGGAGGAATATTTCCTATTATGGTAAACGGGTTAACATTGAGCATGAGAAAACAATTCCCAGACGTTAAACAAATTAAGTTAATTATTATAATAATTGGACTTGCAAATATTTAGGTTTGTGATGGAAGCCACCGATATCAAAAATACTTTTTTAGAAAACTGTGATGAATTTCAATTTTTTTTAACTTTTAGATAGCAGGCCTGAAATTAAAACACATACAGATTAAATTAAATTTGAAAAGAAATTTATCACAAATTACATATTTAACCCTTATTTGCGCACCTAGGTACCCGGGTTCCTTTGGCGTTTTCAACCATAATTTTATTATGAAATTGATAATATGCATATCTGAGTCTTGTTGAGAACTAATAACTTGGAAAAACTTGGCCGTACATATAATTTTTTTTTGTAATTTTCGTAAGAGACCAATTTAATTTTAGCACCATTAACTGTGCACCAAGGTACCGGGGTACCTGTACGTATTTTATATGGGAATGCGGCCATTGCAAGTATCTTTTTTGAAGTTGTTAACAGCCCTGCATAAATAAATAAAAGTCTATATAAAATATAAACGTAAACAATTTACTTAATGAAGTAAGAAAACAGAAACATAATTATGTCCTTTGTTTGTAAACTGGATATGGGCGAAGTTAGAGTTTAAAAGTCTTTTGTATAATAATTTTGTATTGTGGATGCCGTCGAAGACTGCACAGAATCATCGTTTTCCTACGAGTCAAACGAGTCTTCATTTACCTGTCACTTCATCGCCATCAGAGTAGACAAAAACTTCTTCATCGCTTTCTATTTCATCTAATCTAACTAATATTATAAATATGAAAGTTTGGATGTATGGATGGACGGATGGTTGGATGAATGGATGCATCTTTGTTACTCAATCACGCCAGAAAGGCTGAACAGATCTTCATAAAATTTTGCACAGAGATATTTTGTAGTCTGAAATAGCACATAGGATACTTTTTATACCGATAAAATGTATGATTCTCTCGTGGGATAGATTTTTTTATTGAAAAATACATAGAGGCGCCAAGTGTAGTTACTATGTGAGTTATAAAACTTTTAAAAATACAAGGGGTATAGAAAATAACATAGAGGAAAAGGACATACTTTTTAAACTAAACAGCTAGTTTAATATATTATTTATGTCAGAAGAGTTAAGTCTCGTACAGCGAAATCCTTTTATTGATTTCATTTTGTTTGCTTTACGCAAAAAAACTAAAAATAATAATCACAACTCTACATAAAGTTTTGTATTAATTCTCAAAGAGGAATTAAGGTAGAATCAGTTTGTACGTTCTGTTCTGTTTCGAAACAGCTGTTTTGTTTGTGTTCAATTGAAAAAGCGTATGTGTAGTATGTTGTTACTTTTTCGTTCTGTTCTGTTGCGGACTATTCTATCGAAAATAAAATTCAACGTTAAGTGACAACCAAGAGTTTGTTTTTGTGGTATAAAATATTAAAATTTTTGTGTTAAAAGTCAGAAAATTTTATTCTAGTTAAAATTAATATTTATATGTAATTTTTGAACTGCTTTTAAAGTATATATTGAAATGAAATTTTTATGGCTTGAGTTCAACTCTGAGTTTATCCATATCTTCTTAATTTAAGAAATTATTTTTGGATAAATTCATTATTTTATTAAGAGAGTACTTTTTCGTTAAATAACACGGTTAAAGAGTTTATATTCCTATACACTTGTATTCACCATCAAAAGTGGTAAAATCGAACTAAAGAACGCTGATGAGATGGTGTAGCGACCTCGAAATCAGTACTGATCCGTTTTGCTAGTCTGGTGAATAAATTATTTCAAATAAAAAGTACTCTCTTAATAAAATAATGAATTTATCCAAAAATAATTTCTTTAATTAAGAAGATATGGGTAAACTCAGATTTGAACTCAAGCCATAAAAATTTAATTTCGATTTAGTTACAATTTTTAAAGATTTATATATTTTTGTGAAATCAAAAGCATTTGGCAAACATTTACAAAACTCATTTCTATAATTATATCGTCAACATCCGAAAGTTCGGACACAGAACAAGTAAATAAGAAATAATTTCTACAGAAAAGAACGGCACAGAACGGCAACGAAAAGTAAAAACTTATTGAGGCCTTCAGAGTTATTGAGACTTAAATTTTTTCATATTGCAGGATTTGTCAACAAACATTTTTAGTGAGAACTTAACACTAAGCGTATAATTTTATTTACATATTTTGAAATATGCAATTTGTTTGTCGAAATTAAAATGAAATATTAACATGAAAATTAATTAAATAACGTGTCGCTAGAAATAGCGCTTGATCCCGGCACTTACCTACTTTCGTAAAAGTTAATACCTGTATCTGGAATTTTCAATAAGATGTGTTGTTCACCTTAAGCAGTTAAGAAAAAATATGTTATATATCTATTGCCAACGTTTTAACTAAATATTTAGTGCGAAAATTGTTTGTTTCTCACGTAACTTCCATATAGGTACCCATGTACCTTGCAGCGCATTATAAATTGTTCTTTTTTGCTGCGCACATAAGGTTTAACAACTTACTAAAACCTACTTTAAAAATATTCACAAAACGAAAATAATAAGCACATCACAAAAATTTCCGGTTTTATACAGTTTCGTTTTTAAAATCGATAAATAAAATCGATTATAAAAAAATAAAACAACTAGTTCCAATAAGGAGAAATATTAGAAACTTTAAAAAGATCCAAACTCAAGGGAAATAAATAAAAACGAATTAAAGTGAAACTGAAAAAGCAAATCATTCTTAAGTTAATCATTTCTAATGACTGCAATTTCTCAACAAGAATTTTGCTTCAAAGAAAAATCTAATTGTACAAACATTAGCAATGTTTTTTATATATATTTAATACATTTATTAATTTATATTAAGCGTACAACAAGCTTCAAGTTGAATGATAAGAGCCCGCACAAACTAAACATTCTGATATAATTGTATTTTATAAAAACTAATTCATGTAAATAATTTTATCAAACTTGCTATTTTCATTTAAGACATTTCATATAAAGACTATCTATCCATATTATTAATAGACAAATATGCTTTTTTATATCTCTTTTACGGCCGTAATACTGAATCGATTTTGGAATTATATGATTTTAATGGGATTTTGACATAGATGTGCGCAAGTTTAATTTTATTTAAATCGCTTTGATATTTAGGAAGCTATAAGCTTCTAAAGTTGCTACTAACACATGCACACTTATTACACATGAATGTATCAGCTTTAACTTGAAAAAAATAAAGTGTGCATGTGAGTTTTAAGTTGTTTATTTAGAATATTTTTTGTTTTTGTATTTAACGTAAATGTAAATGTTTAACATTAATTTCTAGAACGCGGTCGGTCGATGGATTCGACCGCTGGATTCACTAGTATTTTTTAATATTCCACATACGCTCTCATGCTTTGTTACATTTGCAACACCCTTCAATGTCCTTAAATAACACAAAACAAATTTCAAATTAAACATTAGATATAACAATATTTCAATATTAAAAAGAAAATAAAAAGAAAACATACAGGGATTTACATTTTTGATTATATTGTTTACGATTTTCGCTTTAGATATTTATTTTTGTTTTAGATATTTTCCACACACACACACACACAGATACACACAGACAGGCAAATATTTTATTCATATACATATAATAAAATACAAAGCAAACATTAAACATGTTTTTACATTTATTCATGTTTTATATTTCGAATGGCAACAACAAAAACAAAATATTCTCCATCTGCAAATAATGTACAACAAATGAAAACTTTTCGCCATTTTATGAAATTCGTTTAAATGTTTGGCGCAAGATTATGCATGATGTGATTTGCTTACTTTGGTTTTACTTATTGAGTGCTGGTTTCCGTTTTTTAAGGTTTTTATATGACCATGTTTTGTAATTTTTTCTTTTTTGGCCTGACTGTTTGATATTGAATTAAGACGGAGATTTATTGGCAGAGCTAAAAGTTTTTACTGATTGCATGTCAAAGGAAACAAATGAAATATGTTTTATTTATGTTTTACTTTTAGATTTGCAAAGACAAGCACACCAATATACCACCACAATATTTAACAAGAGCAAAACTTTTTTTCATTATTATTTGGTTTTTTGCATATGGGGGAAAAAAGTTTTCGTAGCTTTTTTTAAGATTAATTTTTAAACAATTTTTGCAATTCTTACTATAAGATGACATACACATAAATTGAGCTAAAAAATATAAAGAAAGATATACATACTCGTACACGTGTATGTACATTTAATTTAGTAGGTCACGTAGTTTAAAAGAAATCCTTAAAAAAAATATTTCCTTCATCACCCCTTTTTCCATAATTAATGAATACAATGTTACATTGGAAATATTATAGTTAATTACTATACAATAACAATTACCTGGACAGCTCAAACTCAGCTAACATGTACAACTGCAGGCTTGATAAGTCCTGCACGACATTTAAATTTGTTTCTGCAATATAGTTATGTACGTGTAATAAAAAGTTGTTGCCTCTGTTCGATGATGCCGAAGTAAACCGTTAGAACCAGGATGTCAAATCAATACAATCTGACAATTTTTGAAAAGGGACACTTACTAATAAAATTGCTGTTGCAATTCCCCCATCAATTGTCGCGTATATCAGCAATTTTCACTAAACACATACATAAATGTTCATCTCAATTTAATTGGTCGTGCAACAAATATGAACATTTATTTGTATACGCGTAATGCTAACATACTTATTTATGTAATTTCATACTGTTTGTAATTGAAAAGCAGTGAACAGCCAAAAAAGCGTTTGTTTTAATTAATATTTTAAATTATTGTGCCGTTTATGGAAAACACTTGAATAACTGATTGGTTTTCATACAAATTGTTCAATCAATTCGATTGCTTGGCTTTTATGACAGGAACATATACTAAAGCCTAGTTCACATAAAATACTGTCGCCGAAGCTTCTTTAAAAGTTCTAATAAAAAAATCTTTATTTTTCCATAATATTGTTTTCTAAACACAATTACAATTACAAGTTACAATTACAGCTGATATTCATGCAAAATTTTGTTTCAGTTGGAGCATATTTGAATGCATTGGGGCAACAAAAAATCTTATTAGAAAAGAAAAAAATTGTGCGCAAATATTTTTAAAATCAGAGTAATCAGGTTCAATGGGTGGAAAATAAACTGTCAACGAATTTCAAAAAGATACAAACACAGAATGCGCGCCAACAGAAAGCAAAAAATATGCTTAAAGTTCGCAAGAGCTCACAAAGAAAGTATAACATTCAAATAAATACAAAAATCAGAGTCTCTCCGACCTTCTTGGACCAGGCGTACAGCCGGCTGGGAATCATGAGTTATTTTCATCTAGCTGGCTGCACTCAAAGCAGCAGATGCTTCAGAATTCGGTTTTCATTTAATTTGTTTTGAGTTAATTTTTACATGCTGTGGTTCTCGTCTGCACTTGCCATTTATCCGCACTCCTGTATTTGATAAGTTTTGAAAGTTTTAACCAATTTTTCTAAACTGAACGTCGCCAATTTAGAAAAATAAGGATCTGAAAGCTTGTGGATAAAATTAATGCAAGTATCGAAGTATCGATTTGTAGATCGAATGATTGTGTAGTAGTAAATAGCATCTGGCAAGGCAAAATTTTCTATTTTAATAAATGGAAATGAATTTTATTTGCTTTTGTTATGTTCTCTAATATGTTATTAAATTTTATAATTTTATAATTGTTAGATATATATTTTTTATTTATTTTTAAAAAGAGAAGTAACAGTCAGGCAATTAGTATGCCTACCAACCCGTAGGTGTGTTACCTTCTTTGTGAAAGGGATAGTGAGAGAGGACAGATGGTGAAAGAGAGAAAGCTTATTTTTTACAACTCTGATATTGCGCGCTGTGTCAGTTTTTAGATCAGTGTTGCAGCGCCTCTGATGTCAAGTAGGTGCATTAAATGTGTTTTAAGCTCTGTAGCCATTTTATTAATTATTTTACTTCGCCGGCGATTTTGCTACAATACCGACGAAGGAGGGCGCTAGATGTCCGCTAGAATACACCAGCATCAATTGCTGCCAGAACTGTTCAGTGACCAGTGCTATGCCTTCATCACTTAAACAATCCGACAACAACAAATACAATGGCATACTAATGCACATCTGAAAAATGCTGGGAGTTATGACTTGTCTGAAGCTGGGCTCGAACCCACGTTCTTAGACATTATTTACTTTGCAGTCAACGCGCTAACTACTTCAGCCAAAGCTTTTCTGCAACAGAGTTTTATGTAAACACTGTGTTATAAAAGTTTATTAAATGTTGAAAGTCAGCTAGACTAAAATTACCATTTTACAAGCATATATAAAGAACAAATCCTAAAAATTTTAGAAGTATCGTCTATAAATAAGTTTTCACGTACGGTTTTTTTTAATTTTACATTATTTATTTTGAAAATTCGTTTTTCATTATTTTTTATAAAAAATAAATAAAATGAACCATATTTTACATTTTATTAAAAGTAAAAAAACATTTCCATTATCCACAAAAGAAGATTTCCTTTACGTAACTGTGCTTTTCCTGTCAATGCGATTTTCCAAGATTTTGTTGAAGGTTTCTGGTTCTATCTCACGAATGGCACCGAAAATATTAACCTTATCGGTGTAGATCATTATTTGCATGGTATCGGTGTTTAACGGCACCTTACAAGAAAAAGTTGTAAGTAGAGAAATTACTGCTCAAAGGTGTAAAGATGTCTGATAACACAATTATCGAACTTAGTGCTCAAATGATTGGTTATTTGATGAACTGCGCGACATGGTGCGCCATCATCCTGACAGTCCAATATTTTAAAGACTTTGTTGAGGCTTTCTGGTACAATCTCTCAAACGGCTCCGACGCACAGTAGTCCTAAAGCTCAACATAGCCGGAAAAAAGTAATAACTCGCTTTGTAATAGCTGTTCCGACTTCAAACTTGGCACGTGCATAGATTTATTTATTTATTATTAATATTTGTGCAAAAAAAATAAGCAAAATATAACTGACTAATGACGAAATGTTTCAATGTTTAGTTACAGGTAATGGCGCTGTGGCTACTAAGGAAAACTTTGGTCATGACACATTTGTAAGTCGCAACAGACCGTCACCCGCCACCACAATTATATCACCAACAGTACTTGCATGGAGGCTAGTCCTGCCAAATGCAATTAATTTACGCCATACCTCTTCAATCCCGACAACTACATAATACTAGTAACCATTCAGAATATTAGTGGCTCTCCAATTTCCGCAGGTGTTTCAGCTGGTACTACTAGCTGCCTCAGCTCTATACTCGGTTAATAATCAAGAGCAAATAAATAATTTTCAAAGTAGAGCAGAATGTAAGGAGTTTTTATTTTATAACATTATTTATTCTTATTATTTATTATTATAATTCAAATACATGAATAATTTATTCTTTTAGCATCATGCGTTTATGTAAGTAAAGAAAATAATGTAAAAAAAGTTGACAGCTGAAATACAAGCGAATTCAGTTACCTGATCTCTCGGGGCCATCTGTTGTGAATTCGCCTTGCTTCTTATGAGATTTTTTTATATTTATACGTAATTTCTTTGAACTGTTAAGGTGCAAGTTGAAAAAAGAGAACTGTCTAAATTTTAATCTGACTTGAAATTTTCGATAGCTTGCAATTACTTTTTATCCAAAGAGAATATTTGAACATTATTAATCGTCAGAGTAGCAGAACGGATCAGTAATGATTTCGAGGTCGCGTAACCAGTTCATCAGCATTCTTATTATTGAATTTTAGCAAACTGGAATGCGAAAATTACTTCTATTCATTTTAGCACATTAAATTCGCTGGTCGAAATTCCCTTATTTTGTGGATTTTAAAGATTTTACAGAAAACCCTCCTCGACGATACCATCATCTTAAAATCGATAATCAACTTATTATTATTATTATTATTTATGTGTTTTCTTTTAATAGAATTTTCTTATAAATTTAGTGTGCAAAAATCAACATGTACTCGTATAAAACTTCACATTATTTTATTTTATACTGTAAATATAATGCACGAATACTCGTTAATACAAATTTGTTGTAAATGTGGTATAATAAACCAAAAATTGCAATAAAAACAAACTCATCTCATCATTATCGGCATCAACAACTATCAAATTACGATATAAATATAAATTTTAAGTAAATACACTAGTTCGCAGGTTTTCAAACTCAAATTAAATGTATGTCCATGCATACACAAACATAATTTTGCTTTTTGTATTTGTGTGCGTGTGCAACAATTCACTTTTTGAAAATGGAGCCAAATTAGTTGCCTACTTTTTGGAGGTTTTCAATAATATATTTTTAATTTTGCCACTGATGAGATTCTGTTTTATTTCTGTGTGGTTGTCGAATGTCATGTGTTTATTTTTTTCCGCAGATGATAGTTTGACCGCAGTTAAAAGCATTTTATTTTAATATGTATGTGCGCGAATGTATTTAACTTTTTTTTTACAAATCAACCTTATAATTCTATGCACATATTTTGTTACACTTAGTCTAATGGATATTTATTTTAAACGAAAAAATAGATAGACAATTAAATTAAATTTTATTTTTTCATATTCATAACTAAACCAAAAATATTTTGCTATTGAATATTTGTTTGTGGGTTCATTATCCTTTTTTTCGAGTAAGAGCTTTTATTTTATTATATGTGTAATTTAGAAAATAGTTTTTTTTGTTTGTATATTTTGTAGCAATTTATTTGATATAGTTTATTCTTTTAATTACTTCTCTATAGTAGCTGTTGCTATATATGTATGCACTTCTGTCAGAAAATATTATCAATTGTTGCATATCAAATGCGTACATGCGTATTTATATGAAGTAATGTTGACAAAATTATTAAAATTATTTAGTTATTTAAATTGTTAAATATGAAAAAGCATTTATAAATGCTTTTGTGAATAATTTTGTTTCAATATAATATCTAATCAATAATTTATAACATTATTAGAATTTTTGTTTATTACAATTTCAAAGCGAATTCATACAGGCCACAGCGGAGTATTTGAGCCAAACAGCTGGCCAAAAAGGCAAAAATTATTTTAAAGAAATTTTAAAAGCTAAGAACATAGATCGATATACAAGAAAATTTGACATCATATTGTAAATTTTTAACGCTTTATATTGTGATTAGAGTACTGAGACACGGCTGAAGTCTGGAAAGTGAATAAAATTACACGCGTTTTTAACGTTTTTTTTTTTAAGTTTCAAGATGTTTTTATCATATTTTTCTTGTGGCTAAACGAATAAAGGTATTACGTTGTTTTTTTTTTTCGCTGAAAGATTTGATTAAAATCTATTTTTGATATTTAAAAAGAATTATTCTGAATATTAATGTTGAAATAATTCGTTAAAAGTTAAAAAATAAATTAAATTTATACACTTTTTTTTGCCAAAAACCGGTTTTTAAAAGTGAAGGTAGCAAATGTAGAAAATACAACAATAAAATTTAGAATCTCTAATTTTAGATACAAAAAAAGTTTGGCTCAAATACTTATCTGTGTATGTGAACTTAAAAAAAATCAAAGTACGTTGTCAACAACATTTGGCTGAGGCAAAAAATAATATATTAAAAATTTTTAATTTTTCAATAAGTTTTGTTTGTTGCAAGTTGTTTTTTAATCCTTTGATATAATAACTTTAACAAATATTATTATTGTTAAAGAAATCTGTATGAAAATGTTTCAGAGTTCCCTAACTCAATTATTGGCTCCTGCCATCTGAAATGCCGGTCAACGTCGTTGTTAATTTAAAATTTTCTCACCAGCCACTTAGCTGTAAGTACACATTACAATTCCATTAAAGATTGCTTTGCTATCGAGAGGCTACGTAAACTTATTTCAACACAAAACTTTTGACAATTGCACAATTTTCGGCCTTTAAAAAACACAACGCTACAAAAAATCATCTGGACTATTAAACAGGCCTGTATTATTGGATCATGCATCAAATGAAAAAACTGATAAGAAAAGCTATATTAATATAAACAAAAATTTTATATCTACAATAATTGAGTTTAGTAATTTTTGCTTAATTTGTTTTTTTATATTTAATTTTTGAAAAAATTATATAAACTGTTCAAACCAAAATACATGCACAGGTAATAATTATATATATTAAGTTAAATAAATAACATAATTATATTCAAAGATATCGTGAAGAGAAACCAAATAATTCGATACATATTGATCAAGTAACAATATAAACGTTTTCATTTTAATGAATCAATAAGAAGCAATACAAAGTATTAAGATAAAACTTTCCTGATTCAGCAATAAAAAATATATTAATTTCAATTTCAGTCCTCATAATTTAACTATTTTCCTTTTTTGTTTTTTTGGATGAAAATTGTCAGTTAAAAAATTTCAAAAATTGAAAAATGAGGAAATGATTTAATGTTTCATCATTATTTCTAACAACACTCCTCCAAGATAAGAATTTTATTTACTATGTCAAAGGGAATCTGTGATGGAACTTTTCGAGAAAAACACCACTCTATCTACTGAAATTGCAGTTTCAGAAAAACTTTTGACTAAAAAAAATCGCAGGACTTCTGTGAGACTTTTAAAAAAGTTTTTTTCTTTAACGCGATTCGTCAAATAAAAATAGAAGAGTATGTGAAATTCTTTGCACACCAATGATTATAGTTATAATATAAGAACAATTTAATATTTGCCTAAAAAGCCTGCAAATGATAACATCTGAATTCGGATGACAATATTTCATGCACGACAAAAACATTTACTTTTTTCCTATGAATTGTTTATATGTGTGAATGTAGAATTTTGTTACCTCTAGCCTTCTGTACCAGTATAATTCTTTATTAACAGATTTTTTCTTAACATAGCAAAGAATGACATTCAAAAATAAAATTCTTTTTATAAAAAAGATAAAGTTCATAAAACAGCTGCTATCTACCTTATCGTTTCAGGTCTATAGCAGATTTATAGATTTAAAGCCACTGCCAGAACAAATATACTCCATCACTTTGTCTTATTCAAACTAAAGTTTATAAGAGATTGTGTTTGGGGACGTGTCTTGGCGTGAGTGCAAATGCTGTGCCTGCGAAATTTCTACTGACTGACAAACGGTATGTGGTCATTTTGTATGTTGATATAAAAGAAAAACACCTTCTGTTTATTTCTGGGCACGCATACAATCGTTGATTTGTCAGGAAGTGAGTCAGTGAATTCGTACCTGTTGGCGGTCACACTCTTTGAAAAAATAAAAATAAATAAAATGACTAAAAGCAAGTTTAATCTGCTTTTACTCGTATATTGGGAACTGACGAATTTGATGCACCCTCCTTCATTTAAGAAAAAATAAAAATTTTGGGAAACAGATTTTAATATGTATTTTTACATTTTAATTTTTTTTAATTATATAAAAAAAAATTTTCTATTTAATAGCAACCTTTTTTTTACTCTTTTAAAGTTTATAACAATGTTTTGAGAGTTAATCGAAATTTTAATTTTTCTAGGTTCTGTTTCTTCAAATCCGTTCCGTCAATCAACTTTAGAATATTGTACGGCGCACAGTGGCTGAAAATCGTTTTTCATTGGCCAAAATTCTGTAACTTTTGAACCGATCAAAATATATAAGTAATGTTTATTTTATTGGATAGATATTTAGTTCAGCTTGACTCAGTTTAAATTACATTAAAATTGATTGAGGACTTTTTAAGGAATTCTAGGTCAAAGTTGAACTTTTGAATTTTTTTTACTTTTAGAGTGAAATATGGGTTTATTATTTTTTTATTTATTAAAAAATTGAATATTTGGAAATTAATAATAATTATAAATATTTTTTGTAATAATGGAATTTTTTTAATGTTACACTTAAAAAAAATTTTACACTGAAAAAAATAGTAAAATCAACTGGAGATTTTGCTATTACAGAAAAATTAAAAATTTTTTGCTGACAAATTTGCAAATTTGTTTACACTCAAAGAATAGTTACACTTAAAAAAAACGTTAATAATATTATCTAAAAATATTGCTATTACTACAGAAAAATTTATTATTTTTTGCTGTCAAATTTGATAATTTTAAAAACATTTTAAAAATAAAAATTGCAATAAATTTTAATAGCATTTGTAACAATGGTAGGTTCTGTTTATTATTATTTTTTTACTAATACTATGTTTTTCGTACTTAAATAACAATAAAAGGCAATTATAATTATTATTCATTTGACTCAAATATCGATTGCAAATATTCCATATTTTGTTCTGTGCTATTTCTGTTCTTTAGTCTAAAAGCTTCTTCATCTAAATCCCGATGTTCCACTTTCCATTGATTTCGAAAACTGGAGATGAACGGATCTGACGTTGCCAATAATATATTAAATAGATCTTCAATTGTTGAATTTCGTGAAATTTTTCTAGTATTTTGCTATCTAAAAATCTGTAATCCTTGTTCCATTTTTCCTGAGCCTCCTCTGATAGATCTCCAAGTGGCACCAAATGATATTTAATGACATCTTCTCCATGATAAAGGATTTTGTGAACTGTTGCAGACATATTTCTCCATTGGTAGTTGGTTGTATATATTTTTGCAGTTTCCTTAGAATAATCTCCAAATTTTCTAGAGTCAATTTCTTCATTGCACGCAAGTACTTCTAGGATTATTTTAAATCTGAAAATAAGGTTTAAATCCACTCCTGTTATTTCAGATGCTGTTTCTGTATCTGAAAAGAATCTTCTTGCGGTATTGCCATCATTTGTATTGCCTGACCCTTGTTTTGGCTGATCTATAATCAATTCAAATTTGCGATATTCATCTTGAACATGTTTCTTTTTTGAACTTCTTAACTCTTTGTTGGTTTCGTTGTTTCTTACTGAAGACCCGAAATCCAAATCATAACTGATTTTTAGTATGTGTTCCATAAGTCGTATTCTTGCATGTAGTGGTGATAATCCAAATTCATATGTTTTAACAACTTTTTCAATGATATCCACTTTTGTTAATTGGTTCTGTGATGTAGGAAAGATTATTTTATATTTGTACAACCAATTGCACCGTTATTATCTTTAAGTTTCCGCCTCTTAGATTTATCGCTGCAGTTATCCAATGATTTGTGTGGTCTTCCAGCCTTATCTTGCTTTGCTGTTTCTGCAGCAACAGTAAGTTGGCCCTCTAACCAGTTTGCACTTTTTATATAAAAGTTTTGTTTACTGTAGCGAACTTCTTTGTAGCGTTTTTTTAGTGCTTTGACGAAATTATATAATTGCTCTTGCATTTCGGTGCTACACGAATTTAAGTTTAATTTTAACGTAACTAAGAACATCTTCCTGGTTTTTGTTTCTAAAATACTCTTCCGCCAGTTCTTTATAACTGAAGCTCTCCATATTTTTCTGAATATTTTTATTTGCGTCTGTTATGTTTTACCCGTACACCTAGAGGATTAACTTACTACTGAGTAATCCCTTATCGAATCCGTAGTTTTATACATTTTTAGATACATGTTATTCACACATTGATCTTTTATAGCAGGTAGTGCTTAAATTGCATAAAACCGCACATGTTGTCCAGACCTTAATATCAGGTAAAACTGATTAGTATCTCGCCAATATTTGTTGTTGTTGTTGGGTTGTTTTTTATCTTTAGTGGTTTAATGTCCCGATTATTGTTATAAAATTGCTTATGACTTTGGTTGACCCTAACATTTGATAACAGGTAAATTTAGAAACAGATCATATGTTTACTGTAGAATTTTGTGATAATTTGTGATAATTTTATGACTTATTTTTTGCTGATCAAAACAAAGCCATTAAACCCTTTCGCAGGTATTATATTTAATTTTTTTAGTTTTACGTAGTCTAAAGTAAAAACATAAACTTTTAGGCAAAAAAGTGAAAATTATATACACCATTGTATACGAGTACTTTGGAGTAATTTCATTAAAATGAAAAAAGTGTTCTACACACGGCTCGTCACGGGTGCAAAAGTATATATAGCGGTAAAGAGGACACTTTCACCTTTCTCCGGGTGGTATACATTTCTTGTTCCCTTTTGTTCCCTAGAAGTTCTATTCTACTAAAGTTTAAATTTGGGAAAAATATACTAGTTTCATAAATATTCCGTAACGCCCTTAATATTAAACGCTAGAGCTCTGACCACTTACAAAAACTAAAGACTATAATCCTACCAACATTATAAAATAGACCGCAGGCCATTATCGATGATAGCTTGCGAGTAGTAATCATTTATTTTTGATAAAAAACAACAGAAAAACACCTTTTTCTGAAATTACAAAAAACCGTTGAGTTTGACAGCATGCCACGCTCACAATTATCAATAGTTTAACCTAATTTTTTGGCTACCTTAATCTGGATATATTAGCTGCAAAAGGGCGTAAAAATTTTAAAAATCGGTGACAAAAAAAAATTTGACTTTTGGCCAATGAAAAACGATTTTCAGCCACAGTGCGGCGTGATAAAAGTTGTATACACTTTAAATAGCATGAAAAATAAATGAACGCATAAATCCAATGCACAAAACTAAAATAAGGAAAGTCGAATGTACAAGAGAATATGTGGCCTTTAAACTCACTTAACATTTAGCCTTAAGCTTTAAAAATGCAGTAAGTATACTTACGGTTTAAATGCAATAAAAATAAATGCGAAAGTCAAATAACAAGCGAAAACAGGACAAACCGTTAAGGAAATACATGGCAGCACGAATTTGTTTTATAGCCAATATATTTCATTGAAAAAGTATTTTTAAATAAATTCTCGTTAAACATTCATTGCTACTTTTAAATATACTAAAGTTTAAAATACAAAGAAATTGAAAGGACTTTTGTGGGGGAAAAAAATTACATAAAGTATCTGAAGGTGTAGCGCGGCTTATATTTTATAAAAGACATGTTCTTTCGACAAAAGTTATATTTCTGAGGCCTTCTGTCCGTGAGGCTATTAAAATCAAATTAATATGAAAATATTAGCAAACATCATCGGTTTAGGAAAAGTTTCAGCTTCATTTTTGAGCAGCCCCAGAAGAGGAAATTTATGTACGCGGCCTCTTTTTACAAAAATATTACCAAAATCTATAATATAAACATAAAATGATTATGAAAAGCCTCAATATGAACAGTGGGAAAACAAACTCGTTGTGACAACCAAATGTATTGTCAATCTAATGTTTTCGCTTGCATTAACTGATACTTCGTTCATATTTACTGAATTAATTTGGTAAGACAATACTGAAAAAGGTGTTTAATATATTAATTGAAAATTATTCTATTGTGAATAAACATAAATATTGATGGAAGTGTTTGGCTTAATTTTGAATTTGAGTTTTCCGCATTACTTTTTTTTTAATTCATTATTTTATTAAAAGAGAACTATTGTAATTTATTTAAAAACTTCATAAATTAAACAAAAAAGGAAATGGCTAAGCTCCGATTTGAATTTTAGCCATACCAGTCCTTTAATATAAATTAAAATTTAGTTCGACTAATTGTGTTCAACCATGAAACATAAAACTATTTAAATTTTCAAATTTGTTTACAAATGCAGGAGCCTAATTACCGCTTAAGATATCGAATGAACTATCGAAAAAAAAAATAAAACTCGATTCGTATGGAGTTGCCTCCTGATGGCATTCGATCGCTATCGAATCGAGCTTTTCCTACTGATTGTAAAAGATTTATTGAATTTGTAAAATGATTATTGTAATACATGAAATATAAACAAAACAAAATACAAGTTATATAATTAGGAAATATAATTTTTGTTATTTTAAATAAAAGTTTTTAATTTATAGAAAATGGTTCAACAAATATTGATGCTTTCATATTTATCTTCCTCGGACTCAAAAGATGGATATGGTTTGGTGTGCATTAGAAAACAAATGCAGGATAAGAGGCACGTTCTTTTTTGCCAACGAAATTGTAGTAAAAAATTTTATATTTTGAATAAAATAAATATTTTACTGCACATTTTTTTAGATTTAAACATTATATTATAAGCTTATCGCATGTCAGCGGCAACCCCACCAAAGTTCCAGTTAACCGCAACACTTTCCCTTCTGGCTACTGGTTCCTCTCAGCATACGTTTGGTTATGATTACCCAATTGGGAAGTGCCAAAGCACGATTACCAAAAAGAGACAAAGGTAGCCAAGGTAATGGCTTTGGCAAGCGTTTTTCCTTCTGTATTTCTTTTTGCTTTAAATTTATATTTTTCGCATTTTTCCTGATAAGTACGCCACAATTACTATTGTTATAACTCAAAAAATAAATAAAACTTACATTTTTCATAATATATTGTTTGCCGTTAAAATTAAGAAAGCAAATTTTGCAAAGATAACAGTCGATCAAATGACTCGCTATCGAAAGCCATCATCTCAAGTTTTATTTATTTTTGTTCGATATCAAATACCACAATCCCAAAACCAATATGTTTGATCTAAATAGTTCGATATCGAAAGCGATAATTAGGATTTATTTATGAGTTCCGGACAAAAAAAAGTTTTCATTTGTCATTTGACGACCCTCTTCTTGAAAGAGGGAAATAAATGGCGTTGTTGGGACAACTCTCAGTCAGGATAGATTTAATTTCAAATTTTACTTGGACGAAGTTAAATTACTGAATTTGATATATTAAAAGCGATCTTACAACAATTCCTTTATTTGCTATTTTTTTTTATAAATATATATTGCAAGTAATTTTGCTGTATTTAGCTTTTAACATTAATTTTACTACACAATTTGTTTTAGATTTTTCTTTTTAATTAAATAATTCATACGGTAGTTTTTTTTTTGCAAAAGAGTGAATCGTGTTGCAGCAAACTCTCGGTCAACAAAATTTTGTCCTTACAAAAGTTTTGTGCGAAACAAATGGATGATCTTAACTTAAGGAAAAAAAACCAAATGTGAGTTAAGAAATTTATAAACACGCCTGTCACATAAATCGAATGATTTCCACTGGTGCAATTTCATAATACAAATAATTGTCAATTTGCTATTTTTTAAATCTCAAATTTCAAGAGAAGTTCGAATGTATTATTTTACACATCAAAATCGAAGAAAAATTTTAAAATATCAAAAATAAATCAGCTTTTTTACTAGAAAAGTTTTTAGGAAACGTTTGAATTTATATCACTCCATTTACACAAAATGCCTTAATATGCAGAGAAAAACTCTCTTAGGATAATATTTTTAGCTCAGGCTTGTTTCATGACATTTTCCCAAAAAAAAAACTTTGGCATAATAACAAAACTAATAGTTCTTAATCTTTGCTGTAAAATTAAGAAAAAATATATTCGGCTCTTTAGAATTCTTTATGACAATATAAATTTGCAAGGTATCAAAAGATTTTCTCAAACCCTTCTTGTGTTTTTACGCTATTTATTTTATAAATACACTTGAAATCTCCATATCATTGATTATTTAATTTTTAAATTAAATAGAATCCATTGAGCATTTTTTAACAGACCTCGAAAAAAGCTTCGTAAACTTGAAGGGCCATAATGTAGTTCTCATTCTTTCTCTTGATTTTGATTATAAAAAACCAAAAGACTTTAAAAAATATATTTAATAAAACAGTTTAAAGAATTTACCTATGAACTGCTCTCTTTAACTATTTTTAAAAATATACTGTTGTTTCTGGCAATTTTTTTTTATTAAATCTTATTTTGTTATTTCTTTTTAGAATTGTTATCTTGTTTACCAAAACATGAGCTTTATTTATCACAATAGACTTCTGTTAATAAAATATATTCCATCTTTTATATGAAGCAACTGTAAGTACTAAAATAAACGATATTTTAATTACAAATGTCGTTTTATTTATTCCCGAATTTTATTTTGCTTATCAAATTAGTTTCTTTTACAATCAAATAAATCTTTTAAAATAAGTAATTTTTATATACGAACTTGTTCTAATGACAAACTAGTTCTAATGTAAATTAACAAAATACATTGATAACAAATAATGTTTCTTTTATTTATTATTCGAGATATTTCTATAATTTTTTTTTATTACAAATAATTTCAAAAAGGTTTTGTTTATTGGTGGTTTTTAGCAAGTCTCTATACATGCTTTAGTGCTTATGCCAAATCATCTCTTTGAAATAACAAGTAATCACAAACACGCAGTTGACGATAATTGTTTTCTTCAAATTTCTAAAAACTTTTGCAAAACGATTTTTAAAAGTTTAAGGACAAAGGTTTCTTCCACGATTGAAATTGTATAAAAAAATAAAAAAATTAATTTTAAAAATTATTATATTAAATGAATCTAATTTATCTCGAGCTATAGGTCAATTTTTTATACAAAACATTTATAAAATTTTATTAGATAAACGATATTTCGCCATTTCCTTCTGTGGCTTTATAAACAATTTACCTATAGCTCGAGATAAATTAGATTCATTTAAAAAACAAAAGGTCAAAAAAATATATAAGAATAATTAATATATATTATAAAATATATTTATAAAACCTCAAAAATACTAAAATAAACAAAGTAGTGAACAACTTGCCAAAACCTTAACGCCACATCGCTGGTTAGATCATATTAAATAAATGAAAATGATAACTGATTAGCTTAGAAGTTTTGGCATAATTTAGTCCAGTTGTTTTTTCGTTACCCGCTTATTGCTGTTGCGTATGTTCATCCCCATTGGCTAATTAGGAAGTCTATAATACAATAAATTAAGTGCTTACAAAACGGAACTAGACATTAACGCAAAAAATAAAAGTAATCCAAATTAAGAAAAACAAAACAAAAACTTTCCTAAAACTGTCATTAAGATGAAGCAAAAAATTAGCACATAAGAAAAGAAAAAAATTTTGCAGCAAAAAAAGAACACTTTATTAGTTCTTTTTCTTTATCTCACTGTCAGATTTATCTTTTTTTATTTGTTAGAAAAATAAAATATGAAAAAAAATATATTGCGAAACTTTATATCAAAATTTGTTGGCCTTTATAACTTATTTTTCTAACAGCCATTGCGTTACTTCTTTCTGCAGCTCCTGGCAATACCGCTTGCAGTATGAATAGTTTATGTCATATATCAGTATTTTTCTACACTTATTTATGTCTATATTTCATTATGAAAGTTTTAATGTTCACAAATATTTATACTTTTATTTATGTTCATACATAAGCACTTATATATCAAACAAACAAATAAACTAGACATGTGCTTTAATCAAATATAATAAATTAATAATATTTTATAACTTTCACAAAAAAAACAGAAATATTTTTTTTAATCACAATAACATAAAAAAACTTCCTACAAAATCAAAATAGAAAATGATAAGATTGACACAGAGAACACAAATTAGAACGCGCATATCATTCTCGTAATCTTTTTGTTTTTTAAAAAATCCTTTTCATTTTGGAAAGAACTAAAAGTATGAAATCAGCAAACGTCAGATATTTTTATTAAATAAAAAAACCAAGATGTGAAACAAAGCAAAAGAATAAAAAACTTTACTTTTAAAGGAAAGTAGCACAGCACAGGTTTTCCAGGGTGGCGCAGAATGATTTCTATAGTTTGAATTCTTAAAAAGAAGATAATTTGAGTAATTCATTATGAATAACTACACAACCGAACAACGCACCAAAACAATTGAGTCTTACTTGTCAAACCAGCAATACATTGAGATGACACAGCATACATATTGCCATAAAACATAAAGAACACATGGAAACAAACTTTAACATTTTTTGTATTGAATGGAGCTTTGTTGCCCTTGTTAATTAATTTGATGTCCCTAATTTCAAATCTGATCTTCATTTTTCTCAATCAGCTCGCATCATAAAGTGACAGGTACTAAGCGAATTTTTTACTTTATTCCAAAAATTAAAAGTTTTAAAAAGCACAGCGTTACCCTCCAAAAAGTGAAATTTGTATTTTTTAGATGAAATTGTAACCTTTAAAAAACAACCTTCAAAAGTGGTAAAATCGAACAAAGAACGCTGAGGAGATGGTGTAGCGACCGCGAAATCAGTATTGATCCGCTCTGCTAGACTGATGAATGAAGTGTTTCAAATTAAACATATTCTCGCAACAAAATAATGAATTAATCCAAAAATAATTTCTTAAAAATTAAGAAGAAATGGGTAAACTAAGATTTGAACTCAAACCAAAAACTTCATTTCAATATAATTATTTATTTTTATTCACAATGAAATAATTTTATTCAAAATGTATGAAACATTCTGACATCGAGAACTGCTTAGAAATTGAAGCATAATTTTTTGTTGTTATTCTCTCGTTTTGTTTCTCTTCTGTTTATATTATTTTGAATTAATTTCAAATGCTATATTTAGCATTTTTGTAATTTTCATATTGCATATTTAATGCTTATAAAATACATAGTATAATTTTAATTATTCTCGTGGAGACACTAATAAGTTTTTGCTAAATTATTAAGAAAGAGCATTAGCAATTTAAAACAACATTCTTGCATCACTGCCATATTACTTAATTAAAATGTATTTTCTTCTTTCAAGTCAGTTTTTGCTGTGAATTGTGAAATTGCTAGTTAAAATTTTCAGAATCGCTTTAGTAAAACACCAATTCGTTGAAATAAATGCTTTCATAGAACTGTTGGCAATTTGTTCTTCTCAATCAAAACAAAAAGAGTTTGTCATAGTCATCATTATTTCAAGTAAATACGACAAAGAAAGTGTATCTTTCGAATTCAAATTACGGCCAAATTTATATAAAAAATGAAATTATCAAAGCAAGAATATGCTACTTTTTATTTTACTTCAATAATAAAATAGGGGAAAAAAATAAAAGAAACTAAGAACAGAAGTTTTCTTTTGGAAGAGGAATGAAAAAAAAATATTACAAATAAAATAATATTTTAGAAGAAACGGATTGTACTTAAATTGCAAGCAACATGAAATAAAATTACAAATTCAAGTTAAGTTTCATATTAGAAATACTGGATTATTTATTAAACATTTTAAACTGCTTTTAAGAAGCAAATTGAGATAGTATTTTTTTGTTCCTAATATTAGAAAAATTTTGGTTCGAAAAACTTTTATTCGTTTTCCCAAGTAAATTTGTTGCTAAATTAATGCTTAAAAGTTGTAAAAACAGCGTCTAAGAATGGTAAAAAATATTCAAAAAGAGAAAAAAGGAATCCATTACAAGCTTTGTCGAACTTTATTGTAAATATTTATTTGTGTTTTCATTCATTGTATTTCCTTTACAAATACACATGTACAAAGAAACACTTACAATAAAATGTTCATGTCAGCTAAAGTGCTAATGATGCAGGCGTGTGTTTTTAAGATAATTTTTTTTATTTCTCAAACATTCATCTCCTGGTAACTACCGCATATCACTTGCTTTACAATATTCTTCTAAGTATGTTGCGATAATAGAAAAAAAAACAAACAAGAAAGTGACGAAAAAATTTTCATTTTGTATCCCAATTTAATTACAACAACTCTGGGGGTGTGTGCAAGTGTGATTGGAAAAGTCTGACAAAGTTGGAAAAATACATTTAGAAAAAATTCCTAAAAAAGATACATACAATAAGACAATATCAATTGAAGATGTTTGGGACTAATGAGATAATTTTGTTAGTTTCTGATTGAAATTAATCGAAACATCCACATGTTGTAGCACATGTTTAGTAGAGCGGGCGTTAATGTACGAAATGTATTATTTTCGTGCTTTTTCTTTCAATAGCTTTCAAAAGTTCAGTGTTAATTAAAAAGTCAAATATAATTAGTTAATTCGAATAACCAAACTACATTAAGGAAATAATCCTTAAGCTTGTTCTACATTTTACGCTACTGGAAGTTGGGGTGTTCATATGCTGGCATGTCACTGTCATATAATTGTGCAATCCCAAATATACAATACGGGAATCGGGTGTATCCGCCATATTAACCGGACTTTTATTTTAATTTCATAGTTAAAAAAATCCACAAATTTCTGGAAAAACTTAAATAAAACTGCTCTGCAAGCAACATCTGTTTTTGTACTCAAGTAAGTTTCCATAAATTTTAATTGCCTTACAAATAGTAGAAATATTTGTTATTTTGTTTATCCTCACTTTTAATTGTATTAGAGACAGAGAGCAGCCTCTTTTTATAAAAAGAACAAAGTTTTTGCTTTCAAGTCACTGTGTGCAAGTTTTGTAGTGTTCGTTACTGTATGTGTATCTATATGTATGATAGATACACTCGTATCTAAGTTTGAAAAACATAATTTGTTGATGCATAAGTAAATAAAATTTCCTTCAATAGCAAAAAAGAATAAAAAAAAATCAAAACTTTTTCATGATTAAGCAAAGCAAAAGTAAGAAAATAGAAAAAGTCTACAAAAAAAATAGCAAAAGAAACATCCGTTTAAAATTCTCTTTTTTGTTCACCCGCTTGGCAAAGGAATACAAAAAAATACATATAATTGAACATGTTTGTAGTTTTAATCCTTCTACAGTTCATTTAATGCAGGCCAAAAGAAATATAAGGAAAAGAAATAGAAAGCAAAAAAAATACTATATTGTTAGCAAAGTTGTTACAACAACACTAAATTCAACTCAATTTAATTGCTTATCCTTCAATAGGCTGTAAGTAAAAGTTAAGACCGGCTGTAGGAGGGCCTGGTTGGCAAAACAGCGATGTCTTTCTCTACAAGGAGCAAAATATATTCAAAACTAAAATTCATTTATTTATTCATTTATGTTTGATTGTTTGTTTGCTTGTTGGTTTGTTTTTGTGTGTGCTACTGTCATTTGTTGACACCATCATTTAATTTTGTTACAGTTGTCTTTGTAGCCCTTCAGCACTTTATTTATTTTAGATTCTATGAATTTTAACTGACATACAGCAGAATTAAAAACAGACAAAAGATAATACATATAAAAGAACAACATTTTTCCTTTCATTTACTTAATAATTACGAGTTGTTTGCAACGCCTTTTTCGATTATATTCGCTTGTAAGATTTTCTGTTTTTTTTTCGAAAGTTTCCTCTTTATCCCTTTCTCAGTGTTCGACATCCGCTTAAACGAATTGTTTGCACAATTTTCAACCACAGATGTTGTTTTAACCCTTGAAATAATGCTGTAGTTGGTTTTCAGAATTTTTTTTTTGCAAAAACAAAATGTTTTTTATCAGGGTGAAAATTTTTAAACCAGGCATCAAAACCTAAATTGAAGCCGCTTAAGGAATATCAATTTTCTGCATCGGCATGCAAGTTATCAGCATCCATTTCATTGCTTAATCAATTGTTTAGTCAATAGAAATATAATAGAAAGGAAAGTTATCGCGTTCATAATTTATTTCCATCTTCCATCATTAGTTAGTTATGAACGAGGTTTTTCTCACTCCCGACATTTTTATATTAATTCTTATCTTCAAAAACCTTAAATTTTTACCATGACTGAGACAATTTTTCAACTTTGTTATGATTAATTTTCAGTGTTGAAATAACAAATGTCCCTATTCCGCCAAAAATTTTCGATTGTCCGTTGCAAAATTTCACTAATAAGCGGAAGAAAATTTTTTTTTTGGAAATTTTAATACTAAAAATTTCAATAACGTTTGTGTTTAATTGTTTTAATGATTATTTAGCTGCTCCAAAGTTTGTGTTTAGACGCGTCATGTCTTATTGACATGATTCTTAATTTTTTTATTTTTGAATTTTTATTGTTGTTTACAAAAATTATGTCATGTTGACGACATTTACTTGTAAATACCTTCAAGCTTAAAATTACGAATGAGAAAGCAAAACGTAATGACAGTACATGCATGTGTGTACTCGCATCTTCTGCCCTCGCCGCTTTTGCCAGTAAAGTAGCAATAAGACATGAGATGTGTAAATACAGACAAACTTTAATTTTAAAAATATTACAATATAAGAAAAACAGCTGAGGAAAGTAGTTGAAGTGATTGTCTTTACGTCTTTTTATTTTCAATCGATTGCAAGGAACTCCGAACTTTGCTCTTAATTTTATACACCGATTTCGATTCTCATTTTATTTATTGTTATAATTTACTTTCTTTTTGGAACATGTGCTCCGACAGTTTTTAATATTAAAAGATTTTAAAATATTTTCCTTATTTACAATAATATAATTTTATAATAATTTAATATTTTGGTTTCCATTTAAATCGGGACTTCCTGTTTGTTTAATAAATAGATTTGAAAATACGTTTTTCATTTCAAAGTACATAATTTCGGATTGAATCCATATTTTTTTTATTCAATGTCGAATAGAACGGATGTTCAGTCTGCTTATTTTCTATTTTCAATATATCCCTCAAGACTGAATCAAAGTTAATGTTTGAACGCCTTTTTAAAAGTTATTTTACTCTCCAATAACGAAAATTAAGTAACTAGCAACTAATGTTTTTCAAGGGTTAAAATAAAGCCTTTTAATTCGTTTTCCTCACAGATGGCCACCGATTTGTCTTTATACTTTTAAACTTTCTTAACTTTCTTAATTTCACACTATTTTCTTTTGTCATTTCTCCCTCTCCATTTACGCATCGTTTGGCCAAAATAATTTGATTTTAAATATAATTTAAATTGCATTTTATTATTGTGAGCAGTCGATTGTTTTTTAAGGTTTGTTATTTTGAATATTAAGTTTGTTGTTTTCATTACAATTTCCAATTCTGGGTTTTCTACCGCCAGTTTTGGGAAAATAAAATTTCACAGCGTTAATTTTCCTGTGCATTAGCAAGACAATCGGGATAAAAAAATTTAATTAAATCTGGATGGGAAAGGTAAATAATTAAATGAAGTACAAAGATGCGACAGGACAACCAAGAAAATGCAGTTTGTAGACAAGTTAAGGCACGAGAAAGGGATGGCATTTGCTTTCGTTGGATTTGTATTCGTTTGGATATACAAACATATTTTTCATTATAGTAATAATATAAAGTAACACTTTCCTATTTTGGGAAGTTATTCATCATTATAGTTTAAATGTTTTTGTAAAACCTAGGTCAATATGGCCTCACTATGACCTGAGCAGGACACGTAATTTACTCAGCTTCAGGAAAAGTCGGATGCGACTATTAGTAGCAGTGCACTGGACTATAGAGACACATGATAGAAAATGGGTCTTAGTTGCAATGACTATTGCAGGAGTTGTAACGATGAAGAGGAAAAGGAAACTGCGCTAGTAAGCGCAAGGAGTAAGATACTCGGCTCTGATACCTTGTTAGATGCTGGTAATCTGGTAGGTCTTAGGCTAGTCAAACTATCCTCCTTTGTAGGCCAATTCGGCTGGTTTGAAGAGGCGGCGAGACAAATGTAATCTATTGTCTCACCCGGTCTAGAGTATCACAACGGTACCGAACTAACGAACCCAAGAGAGGCACCACTTGAATGGTGGCTGCACCATTAACCTAACATATATTTTTAACAGAACAATATAGTTATATTCAGCATTTGTTTGCAGTAGTTATGTGACTACTTACTAGTAAATAAGGAAGTACATTATTTTACGAGTGACGCAGTAGGTGTAAAAGTCATGTGATTCTTTTTTTAATTGTGTGCTCGTGAAAACAAATTTTTACCGAGTAATAAAATAGTTAAGGCAAAGACTAGTAAGTAAAACAATTGACAGCAGTTTCTTCAGAAGTACGATTACAATACTCCTCAGTGACTTCTAAATATTCCCAATTCAAAGTTGTTATTTGTGAGAGATTGTGGTAAGTTCTAGCCTAGTTCTAGCATCGACATCTTAAAGTAAAATGAGTCCAAACGCAAAAGTAGAAATATTGGAAAGTATGAACTGCACATGTTTGCTAGCATTGTAAATTTTTACTTTGCCATCAAAGTTTTTGCTGGATATTTATAGGGAATTTATTAATAGCAGTTGCTAAAGATCCATTAGACCGAACTTAAGTTGTATAAAACCGTCCCAACCTGCATTTTTGGCAAAAAGGGTGGTAAATGAGTGACACTAAATCAAACATTAAAACAAAATGATGAATTAAAATTAAAAAGAAATTGTTGAGAATACGTACATATTTGTTGACCTATGTTATTCACTTGTAGGGTAATTTTGTTTCGGCTTAAGGTCATGTAAAATAAATTAATACACATACCATATAACACGTAGAGGATAACCCAATGAGTTGTTTAATAAAATTAAATGTTATATGACAATAGAATAATTGATAAAATGTCCCTGATGATGGTCAGCAAAGTTGGCCGAAATATCGGAAAATAAAAATAAATGAGTTTACAAAAAATTAGTACCACACATACATCCATGTGGTTTAAATAATTCAAAATGATCTTAAGCCGAAACAAAATTACCCTACAATTAAAAAAATTCTAAATTATAATATTAGAAAAAAAGAAAAGTGTAGAAATAACAGAATCAAATTTATAAATATTAATATTGAAAACATAAACTACAAGGTTAACAAAAAAATTAATTTTCAAATGAAGGCAAATACAAAGACATTTAACTACTACAGCAAGATCGAACCCAATAAACAATTTAACATTCGAATCAACATAAATATAAATTTTCTTAGAAGAAAATAAATGTGTGTTTTTTTATTTAATTTATATTTGTTTTCACCATCAAATCCAACCAATCACTGGAGATCTGCTTACCACTATAAAGGGACATTTATGATGAATCATAGCATATGTATGATGAAATTTTGTAACTTATAAGAAACAAAAATCATATCATTTGAAAAAAAATATTTTTAAATCAAATTTAAAATACAACCAAATATAAAGGTGCTAAACTTCTTAACAAACTTAAGCATACACAGCAACTAATACATAAAAAAGCATTAGCAGCAGCAAAAAAAACAATAAGCAAAGACATCTGTGCTATAATATTAGCTGCAATGAATTGTGCCGAATCAGCAACAAGACAGCAGCCAAAACAACAGCACTGCAAATATAAAAAGTAGCAGCAGCAGCAAAAGCAGCAACTAACATGATAACAACAACAGCATTAATAACAACACAAATTGTTGACATAATGGAAATAATTTGTTGCAAAAATAAAAAAACCAAGCCGATAGAAAAAATAAATAAACAAGAAATAGTTGCAGAAAATCCATTGACAACACCTGCAGCACTGACACAATCTATACCTCTTGTTACATCTTTCATCTGACGATTCACCTTTTCAACATCTCTGTAAGAGTTTGTTTGCCTGTAACACTTGCATTTTAAGTATATGCGACAAATTTTAAAAGTGGCTGCTTGTAATGTTTCTATGAATGTATAATTTCGTACAAGTTTATAAACTTGTCGATGTGCTTAAATTTTGAATTTATTTATTTTTTTCCTGTTCAGTATTCCTTTCTCCTCTATAAGTGCTATTTTTTTCCTACAAGAAATTGCGGTATATATTTCATTTTGGTAGATCCAACTGCATTACTTAAGTTTACCTTCTTTACCTTCTTCACACACACAGTCTTACAAACATACAGCTACCTACCTACACAAACATATTAAGTTGCAAGCAACAAAATAGATGTCTAAAACCTTCCAATAAAGTAGGACAAATCGTTTGACAATGCAGCAAAAACAGTTTGTTATAAATAAGGATACTAAGGAAAAGAGAAAAGATATAATAAAAAATAGCGCACAAATGTGGAGCGGTATGTAGCATGTGACACTAAAGATATGATCATATTCGGCAAATATTTGCTGATATCTACAACAACATCTGATATAGATCTTGCAAAGAGACGAGCAGACCGATCGGATCGATGGATATCAAATGCAGAATTAATAAATTTAAGCAGTGGCATCCTTCGAGAACTTTTTCTTTTTTTTTCCATTAACAAAGAGTTTTCGTAAATACAGTAAATAGAGCTAGAAGCTTATATTAAATATTTGTGTGCAAATTTATTCTTCAATAGATCTTCTGCAATCGCAATACCTATTTATTGTAGCTCGAGATTGTTATGAGAGTAAATAATAACAAAAAAAGTTTATCACCACAAATGTATTTGTTTTTATAAATTAAAATATTTACAAAATATATTCAAGATACATATTCCTGATTATTTCATCAAATATTTTCACAACATGGACGACTCATCTTAAGTGCATCATGTGCTGGTAAATGTTGCTCGTATGTTTGCCTCATAGTTGCTTGTTCTCTTTTGCCGCTACTCTTAAGCAATATTTGACAAAATTTCTTTTTGCTTCGGCATATTTTCTGTCATTTTGTTTGGCTTTCATTGGTTGGCTGTAAAGTAGCAGAGTATATACTCGTAGAGTATCATACTTGTAATGTTGCTGATTTAACTTAATGACAAATTCCATTATTGAAGTGATGGGTAAATTTGTCTGTACTAAAAAAATATGAAACGTTTACGATTTTTTTATAAAATTTTTATAATTTGTTGGGTTTTGTTTTTTTCACACAACAATTCAAGTGGAAATTATTACTTATAAATATATTTTTTAATGTTGCAGGAAAATGTTTCTTGGTAGCAAACGATTTTGGTTTTCTTTTAAATTCTTGGATAAACAGCATTATTGTTAAACGTTTTATATCGAAAATGCTACTATATTTCTTATAAAGGGTGATCCTTGGAAGAGGTGATCCTTGGAAGAGTAATGTGTTAAAAATTTATTATTTTTATTAGACGTTTGATAGTCGTACATAATTTTGAATATATATATATATTTTTTTTTTAATCAAAGCCCTGATTAGCCTACGCATCATTTATCTTCAAATTTGAAAACGAAATTAAAGTTGAAGAAAGTTTTTAGGTCTGACGGAAAATTAGAGAAATATTGTTATTTAACAAGAACTCTATTTTCAATTTCGGCGTAAAACTCAAAACTACATTGTAGTTTTGTAGAAAAATGGAGAAACCGGGCTTCTTATTTTTTTACTATGTATATATTTTGATGTAGGTCAGTGCCACTTAAAAATCAATAGTGTTTAGTGTTTGGATAGTTAAATTTTTGTTAATAAAAATCTAAAAAAGTGTAACGACCGTAGGTTTTACTATTTCGGTAAGTAGTTTTGTGTTATTAAGTTTTAACGTAACATCAGTAATTTTTCCTGTTTTGGTACGAGATTTTTCATCTACAGGTTTTACTGAAATGTTCGAAGCTATCACTCTTTTGATATGTTAACAAATTATCATTCAAAAATAACTCAGAAATGCGATCTTGTAAAATGAAATGTATACAAAGGTGGTTTGAAATGCATTGTAGTTCTTCTAAATAATTTATCATTCTAATTTGTATACATAAGGGAAGAGTTTTTCAACGAATTGAAAACTATTACTGCAGACAGCTAAACAAGAAGATTCTATGTAAGCAGCCTGAGTTGCTAGAGAATAATACGAATGAAACATGAAATGTGAAATAGATTAATACTTTGCCAGTCATCAGGCAGGCAACTTATTATATAAACTTCCATCAATTGAATTTAACAAAAAAGTTCTCCGGAGAGTAGCGACGCTTTTCTTTAATTTTCTGCAAAATTTTCTATATTATGATTGCAATTATTATTGCAAATTAAAGTGCTATTATAATACCGAAAACATATTAGATTAACTAATGCGGTACAATTTTTTTTAAAGACCGATGCAATTTATTTATTTAGTCCATACAAGAAAATTATAATTTTTTATGCTACAATAATAAATATTGAAGTGATGTAAAAAGAAAAATTTTGAAGCCCTGGAACTTCGACAAATATTATTAATTACGCTTCATTTTTTATTTGTTCTTATTTCAAGTGTTTGCTATAAAATAATTTAAAGAAATATAAACATTTCAAAGAATGCAATGCACAATTTTTGGTCACTACGCAACCGTGCGCCGTGAGTAGTTTTCTACTGACAGATTATTTTTTGAAAAGAAAAGTTTTTTTTTCCATTTAAAATTTAAGCTATAAACACAATCACGGTAGCAGACTACACGGCTACATGACTACAAATGTCGCTGGCTGCAAATACCGCCTTGTTGTCAGCTATTTAATTATTTTGAAAACGACGGTTACATAAAAAGGAGTTGATTCATTTGTATTTCAGGGGTGTCACTTTAGTTTTTTCCTTTTTTAAAGTCACGTTTTTTTAAAGAGTATAACTCAATGCAGCAATAAAATGACAAAGAATCACTTATATCACGAAAATAGCTAAAATCCGGGACAAGTTAATAAATTTTGAAACAGTCGAAAAGCTTCCCAAATAGATGTAGAAACTTAAAGAATATAATATGCATTCACATTCCTTACATTTTCAAGTATTTTTAAAAGATTTTACGGTTTTTTGAAAACTTTGCAACTTTTCGCGGATTTCGCATTTTTTGCAATGTGGGTGACTTTTTTCTATTTTTTATTATTTCATCGACTTTGAAATGATATTAAACATTTTAATTTTCTCATGATTGGAAGTTATTGCGAATTTTCATCATTTTCGTAACTTTTTTGCGAGTTTTTTACATTTCTTGGACTTGCAGCTCGTTTTAGAAGATTTTTACGGTTTCTTCTGAATTTTTGAAAATTTTGCTCATTTTCGCCGCTATCACGATATGATTGATTCAGTGGCCTTTTTATTGCTTCTTTGAATTTTTGCGATTTTATAAAAAGATGAACACAGAATACTAATTAGTATGCAAGAACTTCATTGCCCTTATTTTTATGCAAAAATTATTTTTGCACAATATGTGAATACCAAAAAAACTGCAATTTTTGCATTTATTTTATTTTACATTAAAAAAATATTTCTTAGCACTAATTTGCCTTACATATTTTTTTATATTTTAAACTCTTTATTTGCTTTCGCAGCGAACAAAAATAGAAATTAGTTTAATTTGAGTACACGACAAAAGTAGCATGGAGAACAACCTGCAGCCGTGTACTCGTGTAGTCGTGAACATAATAATTCTCATGAAAACTCATGTATTTTATTTTTGACAGGTTGTAGTCTGTAGCCTGTTGTCGTGAATGTACTCAAAACTTTATGTAGATAAAAAACTTAAAATTTAAAAAAAATTGGTTTAAAAAAAAATTCAACGTTTAAAAACGTTTTATTTTACAAAATGAGGACATTTCAAATCTTCAGAAACCTGGTCAGAAGGTCCTATACTGCTGCTCCTAGAATCAAAAGTTCAAAGTATTCGCTTATTCAAAGGAAAGTTTTTGTGCTTTTTATGGAAAATTCTACAATTCTACAAATTCTATGTGGCTGCAAGATTGCAGCAGAAAACCACAAAAATTTGTGATTGCAAAGGACTCTAAATAAATATGGGATCTTTTCAAAAAAGCAGTCATCAAATTAATTCTGAAATGCAATCAGATTTTGTAAGTAAGTATAACAAGAAAATGAATTTTAGTTAATTTTTTTGCGTTTTTCAGCATTTTTAAACATAATGTTTAATAACTTTTAAACATAATAATTTAAAATAACTTTATTTGGCAAGTTTTTGACTATTATAGCTTCGAACCAATTTTATAAATTGTTCCTTTTAATATTTTGGTTATTTTAGTTTTTGTTTATAAACACTAATAACCCCCATTAACATAAAGTTCAGTTGTGCTAGTTTTATTTGTAAGTTTACTAACTTTCAGTTAGTCAAAACTTAATTTTAAACTGATAGTTAAACATTTTCTTTAACAATAAAAAAATTTTGTTAACTTGCTTTTGTCTACTATTGTGAACCACATCAACAATTTATTTTTGAGAAATTCAAAAAGATGTAAAAAGCACCATCAATCAACTATTTATGCACAACAATTTGCCTTTTAGAAATGTAAAGATTTTCAATCGCCTTTTTTTTATTTAACAATTTGTGAAAAATATTTTTAAAATAAACAAATAAATTTTTTAATGTCATAATTTTTTTCCAGTTAAGAAATCAGACTCAAAAATTATTTCGGTTAATTGTAAATAGAAGTTAAAACTGAACAGCGCTTTGTGTTCAATGAATTTTTACTAAATAAAGTTTAAATTTCGAGTTTAGTTAAAATGTTTATTGCTAACGGCCCTAACACTGGGTCTTCACGTAGCAATTTCATTGCTGAGAACAAGCAAAAACGTCAGCAGAGTTTTGATAGTTCAATTGCTGATTGCTTTTAGGTGGAGAACACGTAAAATTGCTTCGTCACATATTCAAAATTTTCATAGTGAGCGGTTGTATAAATATGCTATAATTTTATGTACATAAAGATGGGAATTGTTGATAAAATTTAATCATTTTAAATATTTCTTCGGGTTTCCACTTCATTAGCTGTTTTTTTAAATAAATATGCAGTTTTTAGTTTTCTAAATTCAAATTCGCAAATGCACTGACTACAGAAAGAGAAATGACAGCAGATTGATAGGCAAAAATTGCTGAAGCAATCACTTGAGCAATCAATGCGCAATGGATTGCCACTTATAGCAATCGCAGTCCACATGTAGCAAATTTCATGAACGCAATCAAATTTGATGATTGCCGCAATGGATATTGCTACGTGAAGACCCAGTGTAAGGGAGATTAAAATCAAATTGTTAGTTCTGTTAGTATAATATACGTTGAAGATGAGCTTTAAAGCATGTAAATCATTCATCTTGAAAACAGGCTTGTAACTAAAACTTGCAACATGCCCCTTAAAAATCCTGCTTTCGTCAACCTCAAGTCTACAGTAGCTATAAAAACTTTCTTTTATTTATTCATAAAAGATACCAAAAAAAAATGTTATATTGCCAATAATAAGTATTAGTACTTTAAATCAAAATATTTGTGTCATGTTTTTTTCTTGAGTATAAAAAAGCAAATTGCAACTGGGATATAGAACACAACAGCTGTGACATCGAAAAACAATCTTCATTACAGGCTTGAAGCAACTGCATTAAATGCAGCACATACTAATAAGACTCAAAGGCAGCGAGCTGCAACAAAAAAATGTTGATCCAACATATAAAAATAAAATGGGTTTGATATTTTCTTCACTTTAACAAACTTTCACTTTGAACAAGCCAAAATAGCTTTAGGACAAGCATCTTACATGCTTTTTACCTTCTTCGGAAAAATAAAAAAAAAATCTAATATATTCCCTAGATTTTAGGGTAAAAAAATAATGTAATAAAAACGCTACTTTTAGCGATAGAGCAGCAAAAACTAAAAAGCAAGATAATGTCATTTTGATTTTTTTTAAATATTCTTGTTTTCAGTTGTTTGAAGGTAAAAACTAAAAACTTTTCCTTTATGCAAAAATAATGTTTTCGCCTAAAGCATGTTAAGCACTTAAGGTATTTTTGTGATTTAATTTTTTTTTTGTTTTTACATAAAAACAAAGGTAGAACAAAACCAAAAATGGCATACATAAGTTAAAAATATTTAATAAAGTCTATGAAATATTAACTAGCAGCTTAAAATTTATTATTCATTGTTGCTGCTATAAAACACAAAACTATTTGCAATTCAGTTTATTTAAAGAGATAAACAATTTCCAGTTAATTTTTTATGAAATATGGCCTTAAATTGTAGACAACAAACAGCAACAAAACTAAAAGTATTTAAACAAGTTAATGTTTTGTGTAGTTCAGTTATTATTAAGTGCCGCCGATTGTTTCATATAAATTAAATGCAAAACAGTAGCAAACAGTTGAATAAAAAATTATCAATTTTAAATTTATTTTTAACGTTTTTAAACCGTTTAATAAATAAAACATGCCAGCAAGCCAATTGCTGAATAAAAGTTGATATTTATAAAAAGAACGATTAAAAAAAGAACTAAATGATAAATGGGATATATTTATCATTTTCATACGTCCACTTACTCGGACAAACATATGCGAATATTTTTATTTATTAAATAGAGCTTAAGACTAACTACTAGGGTATTTATTCGGTTAATCGTTAATCGGTTAACCGATTAATTACTACCCGATTAACTGATCATTTAATTTGAAATTGGCTATTTTCGGTTAACGATTAAAATATTCGCCGGAGAAAAATATTTTAATTTTTTGGAATATTATAACAAATTTTGTTTTTTGTTTTTAATAATTTGTTTTGTCTCATCTACAAAATGTATGTATGTGTTTGGAATATATATTGTCATATAAACATTGAAATTGTGCAGTACACCGTATCGCCTTACAGGCAAAAAAAAAGTTCGCCATAAACCACCGAATATAAAGTATTGTTGCAAAAAAACAGTTACAAAAAAATTTAAATTTTTTCTGCCGAACGTAGGGGTCGCCAAAATACATTTTTCGTTATATCTTAGGCATTTACCGTCACACTTTAAGATCAGACTGTAAATTCCAAAGATATAATAAAAAATGTATTTTGGCAACTACTACGTTCGGAAAAAAAAATTTTAAAAAGTTTCTTTCGAAACTGTCTTGCACTAATATTTTATATTCGATGGTGTACGGCGAACTTTTTCTTGAGATACACCCTAGTGAACACTGATGTTTATTTTAGATAAGAGTTTGCGTTTTGTTTCACGTACTTCTATAAGAGATTTAACCGAAACAATTAGAAGTGTTCATTTTTGTTTTTAAATTAAAACAAGACTCTTTCGGTGGCATAACGGAAGAGTTTGTGTGTTTAGAGAAATCCAGGAATAGGATTTTAAAATTTGATATTCTATATTATGGTTTGCTTTCGATTTCTTTAATAGCTACGAAAAGTGAAAGAATTTTTTTCCAAACCAAAGAACAGAATCGCTTACAGCTTAAATATTTAAAGCAAATTATTTTTCTAAGCCATTATTTTATAAGATCTCCTTAAGCTATTAAAATAACTAAAAAAATTATCTTACAGTTAATTTTTTTTTTCGTTTTAGTTCAGGAATTGTTGTTAGATTTTCTTTTACTAGTAAACTACAAATAAAAAATAATTTTTACATTTTTAATTTTTGAATTTTCCTATACCGTTTGCTTTTCTAAAAAAATGTAACATGGGTTTTACTTTTAATAAAAAAATGCTATTTAAAGTTCGCTTAAGACAAAAATTTTGCCGCGTAAGTGCTGATACAATAATTTTTAAAAAACTCACTATTTAAAAAATCACTATATTGCAAAATATCAATAAAAAGGGCAAAAAATGTTGCACTTTTTTTAGAAAAGAAAATGCCTTTAATTTATAGAATTTTTTAAATTCTTTGAAAAAAATAAATAGAAAAAAAGAAATCGAGTCCTGTGTCTCGAATAATAAAATTTATAATTACTCAATTTATAGAACAAACTTTTTAACCGGTTAACCGATCAATAACAAAATTACCCGAGTAAACCAAAACCTCGATTAATTAATCGTGCTATTAACCGATTAAAGCCAAAGTGCAATTAAATGAATTCCCTAGTAACTACACTCTCAGTTATTTGTTACTGGATGATCTTCAGATGTAATTTCTGGTAGTATTAATAATGAATTTGATGAAAGAAAAACATAATTTACATATACGTAACATTTTAAAAGTCTTTATAAATTTTCTTAGAAAAATTACGCAAAATTTAAAAACAAGTGTTAAGAAAAAATGTTTGCTTACTAATGAATTTGCTCATTATAGTGCAATTTTTAATGCACATGGTCTTGCAAATCGTACATTTTTTTATGAATAAATCAAGCACTCGACAAAGTGGGTTTTTCAATAAAAATATGTATTCAATGTATTTTTAAAAAAATTTTGTGGCCCTAAAAGAGCTTTTTATGATGCTGAAAAATAAAAAAATAAAATAAGAAACCATTCGTTAGGTTAGGTTGTACAGGCTGCCGATTTCAAGCAACCGGCCCACTTGGGTCCAGGAGAATAGGTCCCTTTGTGATGCCCGTTATGGATAGCGAGAAGAAAAATAAAAAATATTGGCTATCCTAAATTCTGGTCAGTATTGAACCAACCGGTTTTCCGAATAAACTTGTTTATTCTCTTCAGATTGCATTCCGTAAGGTCTGCGAGTTCGAGTAAAGTTGAGTTACCTAGATACATGGCTCTGTGATGAGACAGAGCTGGACATTGACAGAGGAGGTGCTTTACGGTTTCTTCCTCCTCCTCATTATGACAACTTCTACAGAAGTCGTTGAAAGGGAGATTTAGTCTATTTGCGTGGGCACCTATGAAACAGTGCCCTGTTGGGACAGCCACAAGTATACGTAGCTGATGTCGAGGGATCCCCAGAATGATGGCTGATTTTGCTCGATCATAATGGGGCCAGGTTAATCTGGAGACAGCACATGTGGGTTCATTGAACCATCTAGCTTGTGCTAACCCTATAAGTTTTTGTTGAATAAGAATTTTGCAGCTTTTTAGTGGGGCTCCCACTAGCCGGTCGGTGTCCCATTCTTGTAAACGAGATCCCTCCCTGGCTAGCTTGTCCGCAATTATATTGCCAGGCACATTCGCATGCCCTGGTACCCAGATTAGCTCGAGGTTGGAATGTGACGCCATCTCGTTTAGGGATGTCCGGCATTCCTTTACCAGTTCGGATGTTGTGTAAACACCCGATAGAGCGTTCAATGCAGCCTTACTATCGGTACAAATACGAATATCCTGCCTATATACCCTATTGTACCTTAACCATTCGTGTGGAGTGATAATTTATTTGGAGCTGGTGTATTTTGTTACTGCTTTAGTACCATTACTGACAGCGTGTTTGGCCAATTCACCGGGCAGCAGTTTGAATTTCCTGACTGGTGATGGTTGAACGCTTATTGCAATGAGCCAAACGGAATGTCGCTGCATGAGAACTTCACTTAACGGGGTAAATGAACAATTTCTGTTCACCTTTATGTTCATATTTGTTTATTAACATTTCGGTTATTACCATTAACATGGTTGGTGTACAACCAACATTTTATTGACACATTAAATTTTTTCCAATTCCATATTTTCACAATTTTTGTAGTCAATCTTCAGAATTAATTTTTTTATTTTTATTATTGGTATAGTCTTTATTTGTCATCTGTCGAATACAGAATTACAGATTGAATCGTGAAAACTGTTAAAATGGGGCAAATGAAAATAAAATATCTTTATTAAGAAAAGAAACTATTATAAGAAATTTAAAAAATTTTTGTAAAAAAAAATTCTACACATTAAGTATTTTATATGCAAATTACTCCTTAAGACTTTAACGACTCTGTGGCTACCATTTATTTTATTTCAATCACTTTGTCATCTTTCATACACTGTTATGTGTGTATATCATTTAGCAAAATGTGACATGAGTGATTGGTATATAATATAACACTTTTCCATTTTTGTTTTCATTTTCAGCAGTTAATAACACATCTGATGATTTTATTATTTTACATGGGATGTCTATAAGCTTATTTAATGTCATATTTTATGATTATAAAAATCTATAATAAATTATCATACCAATAAACTACCGATATACAAACAAACAAAAAAACAGTCTGTCTGTATATGATAGAATTGTATATAAACTTATACATATAAATTACTCGTATATTTATGTGTGTGTTTTTTTTCATATAAAAATGTAAAATATGTTTCTAAGTTTAGACTTGTACATTTTTAATATTTTGTTTTTTAGTTTAATAAATTTTATGTTTCCCAATAGATGCAAATTGACACATCATTTATTATAATTATGAAAAAAATATTATTTTTAATTTATTTCTTTACAGTGTCTAAAAATTATTAATATTTATGTTTCTGGTGTATGCGACAGTCAGCAGTTAAGATCGATTATTCAAGTTTAAACCAGAGACAAAGGCAAACATGAGAAATATTTTTATATTTTGAATGTTATTCATTGTACCTTGTATTGTTACTTTGTATTAAAACTTACCAAAATACAAACATACAAACATATATACATTTTTACCCGTTCGTATGTTCATGTAACATTAGAGTGTCACATGCAGTAAAGCATTTTTTTTTAATGCTGTTGTCCTTTTTTGCAGAGTTTCATTTTGAAACGAATGTCGATGTAAATTTTTTTGGTTGTATTGTGAAAAGTAAATATGTCTGCATTGTGGTTGCTTTTGACATTTCATGATTTATTAATAACTTTTATTTCGCATTTAGTTTAACATTTATGTAAAATATGGAAAATCTTGAGTATAAAGAACACTTAACCTTAATTTTTAAACCTTAATTTTTTCCGAATAAAAAGCATAACATTATCACAACTTCTTAAACTTACTAAATAAATCTAGATTTTAAATTTTGCAACAAAAAAAACGAAAACTTATTAGCTGATTTTATTTGCATTCAATCAAACTTCTATAAAATATGTAAAACCCATAAACAACAAGCAACTTATAATTCAAATGAGCAGAGTTAAAATTACGGTATTTCGATATCGCAATATCGAAACAAATTCCAAAAATTTTGTATGAGATTTGTCCTCTGTTCTACAAAGTGGCCGCCGGGAAAGTATACCAGTTTGTTTGTTTATAATTTTTGATTAAATGAAAGAGGATGGATCTTATATTGATAAATGTTTTTTTTAATATCGGCAATTATGTATGGAATACAATATCAGATAAATATACGCCTCAGTTAGTCTCACAAATACGAGCCCTTTTGAGCACATTTTTCATTACATTCTCACACATTTCACGCGGTATTTCATTAATTTTATCACGAATATTTTGTTTGAGTTGTTTAAGCGTTTCTGGTTTGATTGCATAAACCTTGCTTTTCAGATATCCCCACAAAAAGAAGTACGGAGCATTCAAATCAAGTGACCGTGGAGGCCAATCAACATCACCATTTCTTGAAATAACTTGTTGTGGAAGGAGGTCTCGCAGTAATTCTATTGTAATCTTGGCTGTATGCGACGTGGCACCGTCTTGTTGATACCACATGTTAATCAAGCCCAAAGCATGCAGCTGTAGCGTTAAAAAGTTTTCAATCACGATATCGCTCTCCAAGTCCAATGATTCCTCCTGACCCAATTGCACACCAGATGCAAAGGTGACTGATGGATAATTTGAGGGTTTTCCATTGCCCAGAACCGACTATTCTGTTTATTCACACATCCATTCAAATGAAAATGTGCCTCGTCACTCATTATAATTTTTTCATGAAAACCGGGGTTGTCATGGGCAAGCTGTAACATCCTATTGGCATATGTACGGCGGCGTAAAAAGTCTCGTGGAAGAAGCTATTATGTCAACTGAATCTTAAATGACAACCAATGCAAATCATTGTGCAAAATTTAAGTACTTTAAAAATAACAAATCTCATTATAAAATATAAAAAATCTAATTTAGAGATGAAAAATATTACAGTAGCTTATTTTAATTATTTTTTTAATTTATAATGCATTTGTGTTAACCATATCACGAGGTAATAGCATTTTACTATTTTACTATAACATGAAACTTTTATGTATAAACAAGACTTATACAACATATTCATTTGCATATAACGTCTTGCAAAAAATAAAAAATAAATAACAAAATCAAAAAACTTCAGACCTGATTACAACTAAACCCCAAGCTTTGCCCTAAAACCTGTTAAATACGTCTAATATGAAACACTTTATATGTGTTGCCTTATAACTTTAATGCGAAATCATCATCAACTTGGCTTAATAAATGAGTTGGTAGACAAATAGAAATATTCAAATGTGTATTTGTATATGTATGTACTCGTATGTATGTATTTTCACGAGTGCACGAGTATTTGAACAGAAATATATTTAATAAGTGAGAGTAACTGAGCGTGACTGTTAAACTGTCTGTCATATTTTGATGTTTAACTTTATGTATTTGTCTTAACACAAATACATGTGTAGTTGATTCCTTGTGTGTATGTTTACACATGAAGCTAAATGTTGACATTTATATTATAGGAGTGTCGGTGAATACTAAACAAAACAATTCAAACCTTAAAGGCAGAGAGACAAAAACAATTGGAAAATATTTCCACTAGGATAGTGTTGAAATAATTTAGTTATCATAAACAATATCATAGTTTATCTCCTGATAATATTGAATTAGGAACACCATAATAATATAATCACGATGTTGATAACTTCCAATCTAATAATATTTCCCAATTATATTTATGGAAATTATACTATGGGGAATAGACTATTAATATTCGCTCTGATTTCATATAATTAAGTATTTTATCAGAAGAAAATATTTTTTGTTAAAGACCATGTGCCAACAAGGTTGTACTGTGAGGTCAATTCTTTGGACTCTATGATAGATTAATCAGCGTGCCTTGTGACTTAGAACCGCACCATCTTATTACTAAAGTAAATAAATCCTGGCTTAGATGGATTTCATAAGTATCAAGATTAAAGAAAAATTTGGATTCTATGACGTTATGGCTGCCGTCAGAACTAGACACTTACTTCCTTCTCAAACTTTTCCAGTCATATCCTGTGATTTTGTGCTTGCAATTTTTCATCTTTGCCTGATTATATTTTGAATTCTTGTTTCTAATACAGGCATTTCAAATTTTTAATTTTACGGAGTTAACATTTCTCAGTTCTGCCAATCTTACCATCTTTTTGGCAAAGGAAGTTGATCATCCCATTTGCCAGCGAAACTTTGTTTTAGTTTTGTTAACAATGGCTGCGAATCTCTTCTTCTCGAGATTGTCTCTTATACATGTTTTGTATCACCGGTCTATTCATTGAATCACATCAATATTAACACGTTTCCTGCGTTAGAATTATCGAGCTTTTCGTCTGAATTAATTACGGGATAAGATGCTCTCGTCCTGGCCCACTAGAAGCAACGCTTGAGATAATTCGAAGCCTACGCCCCCAGCCTACGTCCAAACGACCATATTCCTCATGTAACAGATGTATGAAAATATTTTAGAAAATCCATTTAAAAAAGCATATTGAAATTATTTCCTTTAAAAGAAAAACATTTAAAAGTTTTTTTTTCACCTTAAATACACACATATTGAAGTTTTTGCTTTCTTTTGCAACCATCATAAAAGTATAGTTTCCGCACAAACTTCATCTCTTCTCCTGTATTACTTTTCATGTATTACTACATCTTTACCAACATTTACTCATCAAACACATTTACATTTTAACCGAAAGTGAATAGATGTATTCACATTCGTTCACACGCAAAGTACACCTTTTTTTGTAAATGTATTATTTTGCCAGAAAGCTGTAGCAGTGTGAATGTGAGTGCAAGTGAATGAATGCAGTGGCAACGTAACAATTGTAATTACAACAATTCGTGCAATGACTTTTTGCTCCAGTTGTGATTGTGTGAATGAAAATACATGTCAGTGTAAGAGAAAAGAAATACAAAGCACACACAAACATTAAACAAAATCCAACGAGGAAAAAAAACCTTTACACTGGCAGTAAGTGAAAGCACAATAGGAGCAACTGCCACCACTACAAATCTATTATACGAATAGAGTACTGCTAGTACATAATGTTTCATGTTAGTTCCCATTTTGTGTTCCTAATGCATGTTTGTCTGTCTGTCTGTGTGTCTGCCTGTATGCCGTTATTGTGTGTTTTTAACAAATGTATGATCCATTTTTGTATGACCAACTTAAGGTATTCTATTATTTTTCTTTCTCTCTTTTTTGCTTAAATGTGTTCACTAACACACTGTGTATTATTTTAGTTTGATTTTTTGTATTTTATAGTACAGTAGATGACAAAGAGGATTTTAGAAATAATGAAACTAAATGGTTAAGTTCTATAAAGGATGTGTTTTCATAAATAGGGTTGAAAATCTGCTGAACATCTAGCATAAGCAGTTGTGAAATGCAGCATAAAAAATGCAAGCTTGTAACCAGTCTTGCCTGGAGCTGGAAAAAAAGGCTAAGTCGACCAGAAAACCTTAATCACCCAAAAATAACAGCTAAAAAAAATTCGAATAAATTTTTATTAAAAATTAAACGTTCAATAAAAATGCAAATGAAGTACATAAAAAAAATAAAAATAAAAGTCTATATATTTTTAAATGCATATAAGTCAATATATATGTATATAACAAAATTCAGGTATTTCTTTTGACTTCAATTCTGTATTGGATTAAAAATATAGCAGAATATTTGTATTTAGGCATGAAAAATTAAACTCGTTTACGTCGCGCAACTGAAAATATTGCTGTAGTAGCACAACAATCCCAAGCTTGTCCAGTTCTCGCCGATCTTTGGAATTGGCCATTCCACAAAGGACAAGTGAATAGTTTCCTGACCTTCCACCGAAATTATTTAATTCAAGCATTAATACTTTTTTATTTGGGGTACTTATGCCAAAGACCGAGAATCTATTAAAGACATTGAAGAAAATAGGTTCGTGAAGTTATCACATTTACCAGCAAATTTGTAAATTGGCGATGGAAAATTTTATGCGAAGAACATGTCCCTCCAGGCGTAGCCATGATGGTCATTTGGCTGATATTGTTTTCCATTATGATTGGGATACCCTCCTATTTACAATTGAATAAACATCTGATGATGTCGCTGAGAAATATTTAATGTAATTATTTAATGTAATTATTATCACGAACTCAATTTGGTTTTGCTAATTGATAATAAGCTAAAGTCGCAGCGTTTATAGTCAAAAGAAACACATTTTAGCAAACTTTGTTTTGAAAAAAATTTCAAATATTTTAATAAACTTAGGGCCATTATTACTTTGCTTTATAAAACCTTCATTTATTATATTCTTATCAATTAAATATTATTATTATTATTAAAAAAATTATCAATAAAAAATTAAATTTGTAATAATGCGAAGCTATTCATCGGGCAGAAAAAATCCTACCATTAACTAACAGCAAGTCAATATTTATATGACCAATAAGTTATAAATTCAATAAATTAAATAAATTTTAAATGTTATAAATTAAACGGAAACCGTTTAATTAAAGACACAAAATTTTTTAAATTATTTTATGCAAAATAAAATAAGAACATAATAAAATATTTCATATTGCGAAATTTGTTTATTGATTAATGATAATTTTGACCGAAAATAAACTGAAACATAATATGTTTTTCTAGAATAATCAATCATCAATAGTTGTTTTCTTTGCTTTAAATAGTTAATGATTTGGTAAACATTGTATTTTCAGCCCAATTATAAACAAGAATTCCTCATGAAATGTTTGTCTTTTTCCTTTTCTCCTAATTTTTAATAAAAATTCCCTCATTTTACTTTTTAGACCGTTTTTATAAACCGTGTAAAAGGGATAAAAAATAAAAAGGTAAAAAGTAGTTATTTTAAATATATTTAAGTTTTGGCTTTCCCCTAAAAAAATTCCCTTGCAATACAGAAGGGAGTTTGAATTAATTGGATAAATTTTTTATTGAGAAATACCTTTCATCCTGAAACAAATTCCTATCGAATATTTATAATTGAACTGATAGTAAAAATATTTCCAGTCACCAACTGTAACCCATACAGGTATTCAGATTGATGTTTTTAAATGACCGAGTTTTTGTTACTGTTTTAACTTTTATGTTTTTACTCAACCATCCTTTTTTACCATCTCGAACAGACTTAATTTTTCCTGATTTTCACTGTTAGTTTTCCTCTTCAATTTTCAGTTTTATATTAACAAAAAAAAACTTTAAATTTGTATTGCTTCTCTATCGCATAACAGCAAACAACATCAGTAGGAAAAAGGTTTGAATTTCTTTTGCACTTACACACATGAATATGGTTGTTGCTCGAAACGAGTGTGTGTTTTTATACACACATTTAAGTATGTGAGTATGTATGTGTGTGTATATTTTTGTATAATGACTTTAATAAAATGGTTCTCATTCGTTCAAATGCTGAAAAATTTTCCGGTGTTTTAGTGCAGTCAAACATTTTTCCTTTTTTCCACACTTCTTGCTAGAAAGCCTGCTACAACCAACACAATGTTACACACAAAGGTGTAGAGGAAACATTGGTTCCATTTCCCTTACGGTTTGTTCGTCTGCTCATTTATTTGTGCGATTGTATATATTTGTGCATTGAGTGAAAATGCTAATTAATGTCAGGTTATGACTGGAAACTATTTATATGAATGTAAACTTGTTCATTTCATTTCATGATTTTTATTGTTGTTTTTAAACAAATGGACTATTTATTTTTACCTCTTTTTATTATGTTCAATGCTTTGAAAAAGTGTCGCATTTTACAAAGACATAATTTTATTATGAGTTTTGAAAACATTTTCTTGATTAATGTTATGAACGTCATAAAACTATTATTAAGCTTTATTGAGGCAATTTAAAAGAAATAATTATGTACATATGTGCCGTTGCAACACAATATCTAAAAATTAGCTAAAATAACCCAGCACAAAATATTATGTTCCAGTTAAGTAAAAAATCTAATGATTAAAACATGCGTGAGGTTTGTTTAGGTTCAAACAATTAACTCATCATTCCGAAAAAATAAATATATTGTTTGACTGGCAGCTCTGTCACTGGAAATTCTATAAAAAAAACTAAACACAAATAAAGTTTGGAACAGCAGCGGTCGTAAAAGTAAAGAGGGGCCCACATACAGACGGATGAATATTTAGTACGAAATAAGAAATCAAAACTGTTTAGCTAATCCGGAAGGAAGTCCCTCCGAATAAAGAACAAAATTTCTAAACTGCTTTATAAATTGCGAAGTTTTGAGGGCACAAACTATAAAATAAAAATGAATTGATTGACTTGAATACTGCTGTGCCCATGGGCAAATGCTGCCTGAAATAACCTTAATAAGGGCCTTAATTGTAAAAAATTAAGTAGTTTTGGTAGTCGTATTTATTTCAGAAGCATTAAATATATTTAAACAATATCTCAATATATATATTACAAGCATTTATTTAATACTACTAAAAAAACTAATAAATATTTCTCAATTTCATCGTCTCTTCTCACTAAACTATTACTTTAACAAAAGAAGGTAGCACAATAGAGAAGATTAGTAGGCATTAATTGCCTAAATTTTTACTTCTGTTCAAAAACATTCAAACAAAACATTCGCCAATAGTCAAGCAGCTCTTAAATATCTTTTTCCGTTCGTAGGAATTTCGATTCAATCTTGTTTTGGCACACTACAAAATCTATCAATCTGTAACTAAGTTTCTATTAGCTGAATTCCTGGTCAAATTGGACATCATCAGATTGAGGTAGCAGTTATATTAGCAAGATGGGCTGCTGCAGCCACCCTATAAGCCCGGGGCTTGATGTTGTGTCAATCGGCCAACGGTTACCTCAATAATAAGCAGTAATGAACTTTTGACCACAAAGGGAATTTGTCTTGGATCTCCTGGCAAGACGCATGCAAAAGTGTAATTCTTGAATTCAACAGAAATAACTGACGACAGGTTGCCGGCTTCCCCTCTGTTCATTTCAATCTGGCAGTTTCACCTTTGTGTCGTTTGTGCATGGAAAAATCGGAAACAACAGCAGACATTCTCTGTGAATGTGCAAAATGCAAGTATTTTTTTCTCAACTTCTGTGTGCTAAGTTAAATCAATGGTTAAAATTATTAATGTAGTATTAAAATATGTGCGATTTAAAATAAATCACATTGAAATAATATTGTACATTTTGAATTTTACCTTTTGCACATTTTGTTTAATTTTGTAGTAAAAATTACAGTTTTTCATGTAAATTTATAATTGCATATAGTTAAAACAAGATTATCTATTGTAAAATCAACATTGTTATAAACATTAAAATTAATTGGAATACTTTGAAAAAAAAATTTGTCAATTTTAAATATTAACAAACGTTGGCTTATGTTAAATCAACATGTTTCAAAAGTTAAATCAAATTTGTGAAATATTAAAAATGACTGGAATAATATTAAAATACAATTGCTGTATGTTAAAAAAAACATGAAACATGTTGAAACAACGAAAAACATGTTGAAATAAGATTAATTCATGATAAAAGAGAAAAAATCAAAAACATTGAAGAAACAGCAGTTTTTATTCTATCCCATCAGAAGTGCAGTCTCAGAAGTGAACTGTTATAAATTTTAAGTGAAATAAATTCTTAAAATTTCATTTTGTCTGCAACTAATAATAATAATAATATTAATTTAACCAGTTTTGTGGAAAATTTAGCAACCGGAGGAGAAAATATTAATCTTGTTAGTGACGAAATATTAAACATTCCAATTGTTCAAAATACGACATAAGGTTGCCAAGCCTACCTTTACATGTTTTTCCAAATAATAATTGAAAAATATATTTAAGAAACAAATATTTGTAAAACTAAATATGTTTGTTTCAATTGGGGTACAATGTCAATTCAACATGATTTTTAGGATAACTATAACTTTTGTTTGTTGAGAATTTTCTTACAAAAGTGTTTGAAAATCTTTGAAAAAAGATATCGAGGCAATCTCGATTAATAAATTTAAAAAAAGGATAACTTTAACTTTTATTTTACTTTAATATCATGTTAAATTAACATGAAACGCTTATCAAGCAAAATTGTTAACAAAGCTAGTTTAGTTTTGTTTTAGTTGATTTTACAATGATTTTTTTCTGTGTGCGTACTGATATTTATTGGATGATTCATCATTAGTATAATTAAGTGATCTATCGCACAAAAGACCCATTAGGTGTCGCAAGGCCGGTCTTTGCGCTAATTCATCTCAAAACTTTCTCCTCTTTTAAGTCGGTTTGATCTTCCTTTCTTTAAATAAAAACTGTCTTAATTTTTATTGAAAAAAATTATAAAAAAAAACTAAATTGTTAAAACAGTATTCGTACTCATTGATTTAATCTATTCAATAAAGTCCACATACAAAATCCACTTAATTTGTATCTAACATTAAGTCAATATTAATTTAAAACCAATTTAATTAGAAACACAACGGCAGTTAAGATCTTAGCAAATACACACAAAAACCCCAAATAAGAAAATCAAAAATTTCTTATTTAACACCAGAAAAAAATACCCTCATTTTCAAACACAACAACTAAATGGAAATTGAAATAAAAGTGGAAATAAAGTAGAAAGAAGAAGGAAAAATAAAATTTAAAATGCTGAAGATAGAAAAAAAACGCACAATTAAAGCGTTAAGCACTTTTGTGGTATTGAACATTTAAATTGGTATTTGCCAAAATTGTTGAGTGCACATTTTCAATTTGCTATCATTACACTCAAGCTAAGATACGTTGGTGCGAGTAAAGCATACAAACACAAATTCCATTGCAAACATTGATGCGCGGTGCAACTTAAAGTAATTTGAAACAATTATTAAGTATATTAAATCCATGCAACAATGATTTTCCATGGATGAGCTATCATAACTTTCATATATGTACATAGATATATAGGGTGGTCCAAAATTAACAAAGGGCTTTGAATTGCTTATAACTTTTTTATTATAATTTTTTTTCTTTTGTTTTCAGTATTTTGTAAAGAAGACTTGGGGAATTTAAAATGGAGCAGTACTCAATTGAACAACATGCCCAAATTGTTGAGCTTTATTTTTAAAATCAACGCTCCATTGTTTTGACTCAGCGTGCATATCGTCGTTTATTTAATGTGCGGGTTGGACCCTCAGAGTCAACAATAAACCGTCTGGTTGTAAATTTTCACCAACAAGGGGCAGTAAGGAACTTTCCTGGTGCTGGCAGACGACAAACGGTGCCCAAGGATGACAATATTGAACTGGTACAGAGGAGTATTCGGGAAGATGGAGAAACATCAACCAGGAGACGTCCGACACAACTTGGCCTCTCACGAGCGTCGCTGCAGAGAATTTTGCATACAATAGGAATGTTTCCATGCAAGATTCAGCATATTCAAGAATTGAAACCGACAGATTACCAGCAACGACTTGATTATGCAGTTTTTTTCCGGCAAAAAGCAGAAGAAAATCATAATGTTATTCATAATTTAATTATGAGCGACGAAGCCCATTTCCAATTAAGTGGGTTCGTTAATAAGCAAAACTGCAGGATATGGGCTACTGAAAATTCGAGAGTAGTGCAATAAAGAGAATTACACCCATCTAAGTGTACGGTTTGGTGCGGTGTTTCATCGGAAAGGATAATTGGACATTATTTTTTTTTGAAAATGAACACGGCGTCACCGTTTCCGTTAATGGTGTCAGATATCGGACAACGTTGGTAAATTTTTTAAGGCCAGCCGTGTAAAACCATCCGCAAGTATGGTTGCAACAAGATGGAGCCACAGCGCACACTGCAAGGGACACAATGGTTCTTTTACAAGACATCTTTGGTGAACGAATTATTTCGCGTACAAATGATTTTAATTGGCCTCCGCGTTCACCGGATTTAACCGCTCCAGACTGTTTTCTTTGAGGTTATTTGAAAGGAAAAGTCTACATTAATAAGCCCAGAACCATCCAGCAATTAAAACGCAATATACGCGACGAAATAAACAACATAACACCTGAAGTTTTGCGAAAGGTGATGGAAAATGTGCTGTAAAGAGCACGAATATGCGAAGCAGCAAATGGCCACCACTTGCGAGATATTATTTTTCATAACTAAACTTAAAATATTCCCCATTTATATTCAGTATTAAAAAAAATTTATAATTATGTCTTAAATAAAAAAGTTATAGGCCATTCAAACCCCTTCGTTTATTTTGGGCCACCCTGTATATTATATCGTTAGCTAAAGTGCTAAAAGGCGTAAGTAACAAATATATAACTTAACAGAAGAAGCGAAAAACTTTGTAAAATGAAAACCTTAAAGCCTAAAAGCCTTAAATAAATTACAGTTTCCTGGACTATGCGAAAATTGTAATTTATTTTAGGCTTGGCAATATAAAAAAATTTTCTATACTGGAGCCGAGACCATTAGACAAACTCAAACTCAAACTCAGAGTATTCAACAGTGATGCCAGTTTAGCCTTTTTGACGCTATATTTAGCCTCTTTTCTTGTCTTTTAGCCTCGAAATTTACGTTTTAGCCTCGTGGCTTTTTTAGCTTTTTTGGTTTTTATATTTAGCCTCAAAAAGGCAAAATTTTTATTTTCTACTGAACCCAACAAATCATCTTGAAACATTAAAAGTACACTGAAGACAAAATTACATTGATTCAAATTCAATTGCAAAAGTTTTTGAGTTGGAAATTGACAAATGTTGAGTCAACAGTTGAGTTGTGTGTAGAAGGTTGACAATTTAATAATGCGCTGCAAGAAAATTCATTTCTTGATTTGGTTAATCTAGTATTGATATATCTAGAGGTGTCATTTTGATATGTAAAAAAAGAGTATTAAATTGTAAAGGATAGAGGGTTTCCAATTCATAATGCAGAACAATAACAGCCAAATGACGGCCATGGCTGCGCTTGCAGGACCATATTCCTTTCATTAAATTTTGCATCGCCAATTTGCACATTTGCTGCAGAATATCCCCAATAAGTTCACGAATTAATCTTTGAGATCTTGAATCGATGGTGGGCCATTGAAATAGAATATATCTTTTAAGATCACCACGTATTACCTTTCAGTAACGCTGAGGTTGAAATTATACTCTCGAGAAATTATTATATCTGTTCGCCATTGCATAAATAAATAATTATATATATATATTTTATATTTTTTTGTTTTAAGGCAGATATATTGACTACTGAATTGAAGTCAAAAGAAATACCTAATATTTATATTACGCATATATTGACTTATATGATTTTAAAAATATGTAGGTAGACCTTTATCGTTTTTTTTATATACTTGAAGTTAATTTTTTTCAATAACTATTAACATGTTTTATGCGTGTTTTTTTGTGTTTTTATTAATAATAAAAAAATTTTCAATTATGAATTAACTTTTTTTACCCTTTTTTTAGTGTTTATTTTTGGGCGATTTAGCTTTTTCTGGCCTTTTTAAAAAGCTGATTTGCCTTTTTTTCTTCCAAGCTTTGGCAACACGTTTATTCACAGCCAATTCTTTCCAAATATTGAACAAAAATCTTTGCTGAATTGTTTAAAATTCTTTGCAACTTGCCTCGCAAAAAGCAAGCAAAATGTAAAAAAAGCGAATCTTCTCTCACAGACAAACGCATTTACTATTGCAAACATGCCCAAAACATCGATATTATGGTCATTTCTTAAAAGGAAAAAAATTGGCCAAAATAATATACTTAGATAATGAAAGAAAACGTAGAATGAAGCTTAATTCTGGTTGCAACATTTGTGGAACATTTTATTATGGCAATGATTCGCCTCCTCTTTTTTGATACTACTTGAGTTCGGTTCAGTACTTTGAGTAATGAAGAACCAACAATTTTTGCAAGAAAAAATTAATGTAATGGTATTTGCCTGAATTGTGGTGGCAAATTGCTGGCTATATATTATCTTAGCCCAATATACTGATATTTACGCTCACACACACATTTACAATTTTAATAAAACAAGAAGAAATGAATCTTTGGTTTGAGTTACACGAATAATACATTCAACTATTTGTTGGCATAAGTCGAGGCAACCACAAAAATTAAGAAACCAATAATGGCAAAAAGAATAAAAAATACATTTTTCTTAACTCTATCATGTATGTATGTGGCTATAAAGAGAGACAACACAACTGTAAAATAAAACTGATATTTGGCCAAAAGAATGGACCTTGATGATACCTGTAAAGTTTTATAAACAGCAAATGAATATAAAATGCAACTTCACAAAGAGGCATATAAACAAAAAAGTGTTATTTTAATTTAAATTGTTTTACCATTACAAAGTTATATTATTTCGAAATGTTAAACGACACATACAATTAAATTTTTTTTTCACAAAAATAAATTAGCCCACTTCACAATTGCACAAGCAAATGGTCTTACATCGCAGCATTTGCAAAGTGGTGTAGCATATTTTTAATTTACACCAGTGTTCCTCACAAAGAGAGCAAGCTTCAAAATGTGTATGTATTGTGAGTGCACTGGGAGAAATTTAGTGTTACATACATATGTACATATGTTGAACAATATTTTTTAGGATTGCATACAAGGCATTAAGCTTCATTAAATAAACTTAATGCAAATAAACTTTTGTTCCTACTCTACTCTTTATAATATAATATACGAATAGAATAATACAGAAATATTCAAAGTGTACTAAAATTTTTAAAATACTGAAAAAAGTCATGTGGTTAGTTTTTGTTTGATTATAAAAAAGGAAAAACGATCTGCTTGCTTGAAAGCTAGCATACAATTGAATGAAATGATTGTTTTTTGCATTCTTTCTAGTGAGTTTCGTTAGCAATCGCGCTATTGAAAATAACGAAAATTACTTGGCTCTTGGGGGCATAGCGTGAAGATGTTTGCTCTTCACTAAAAACAAAATACAAAGATATGCACTTGCTGCTCTTGTATAAATAAACAACACCTAAAGGTAGTAAGTAATAGGTGTGTTCAAGAAGGATAACAAAGTCACACAAACCTGCCTAAAGTTACACAAACATGTGCAAAAAGCGTTCGAGATGAAAAAAATTATGCAAGTTGGAGCGCTCATTTGAGAGTGATTTCATTTGATTTCCTGTACAAAAACGTACCAACTTTTTCTTTGGATAAGTTTTTGCAAAAATAAAAAAATATACGTTGTGATTAATTGCAAAAGAATTACTTTAAAACTTTAAAATGGAAAATATTTCGATCGTATTTGAAAATGTAAGTAAGGTGGTTAATTTTATTTTAAACATAGGAAAGTGTTTGTTTGTTTTAATTTACTTTGATTTTTGCAGTGACGCACACATTTTGTTCGCACTAAGAATACATTGCCTAACAGCGTTTGAACGACTAAAAGCGCAAGCTTGAAAATAAAAATAATAAGTTAGCACATGTTTTGGGTAACTTTTAGAATTTGAGAGGGTAAATGTTGACTTTACTCTCATTAGTACAAACTTGCCCAAAGTTACCTGGAACACATTCAATATATACTTGCACTCTACGTATCCAACACTTAATTGCAAACCAGAATACCGAAATGTTCTCTTGCTATTCATTAATTTATGTGTTTTTGTAAATGTAAATAAATAAAAAAATCTTTTTTCACAGTCGAGTGTGCATTTCTTTTTTTACAAAAAAGTATTCCAAAATAAATCAACAGGGCCGTTCACGATTGCTGAAAAATATTTACAATGGCAAAAATATGCAATCTCAAATACACAAGATTGTGAATAGGGCTATTGAATTTTTTACATGATAATCTTGGGTGCATATAAGAGAGATTGATTGATTATATATTTTTCAAAAACTACACTTAAGTTATTGCATTGAAAAAACAGCTGCCTTTGTATCTTCCCAGAGCCAAACCTGATCCAGCCGATGCTTTTGAAGTTAGTTTTCTTGAGATAAGTTATATATTTGAGCACAAAAGTGCTAAAAATAAACTTTATTTTTTTATATATATTATTTATTTGATATATTTTTCCCTAAATTAAACAAGTAATTAGTTTTAATCGCTGGGCATTGCATAAATATTTGCATATACTTGAATATTACTTAGAGATGGCCAATTTCTTGGAGCTTGGAATTATTCCAAAGTGTCTTATTCTTAAGCTGCTTATTTATTTGAGTCTTTAGGATTTCATTCCAGAAACGCCATTATTTTCAATTATATCAGTTAACTTAAATTAAAGTTTATCATAGTTGGCTCGTCCTTTATGTGTCCGTTGTCTATAAAAAAATATATTTTTTTCAATAACTAATTTGTAATCATTCAAATAGCAGCAGTAAATTGGGGTTAATTTTCAACTAAATTTAAAAATTATAAGCAAAAATAGGAGTAACAGAAATAATAAAAAAATAATGAAACTTAAAAAAACTGTACTCAACAGTGTCAAGCGGTTGTAATCAAACTGCATAAATATCAATTTACACTTGATGATTTTTTTATCACTGTATGTAATATTAAGTCAGTGGTCAATTGTATACACTCTGCAAAGTGCCAAAAACACATACGTAAACATTCCCAAAATTGTACATGTACACAGATAATACATCAATGAACATGCAAATGATGTTGATTCTGCAACTGCACCTACATTAGCAAATAGTTTATATTTCCGTTTGTTTTTGTATTTACTTTGACTCTTCCTACTTTACTTAACGAGCATACAACATGCAACACACACACACACACACGCAGATGCAATCACATACAAATTTTGTTACCATATGTCCATATATTTAAGCCACATAACAAGCATCTGTATAATTTTACTCAATCATCATTGGGTCATCCATCTTGTTGCTTTAGTTGTTGGTCTTCTCATCACCATCAACATCATACTCATTATCCTTCAGTCATCTTTGTTATGTTTACTTTGCCATCAGCTACAATTGCACTGAAATCAGAACTCTGAATTCTGGCAAATGCTTTTAATATTCTTTTGAGAGCAAAAAATAGATGACATAATTTCAAGAACTGGGGGAACAAGGACCTGTTTTATTATTCTGTTTAACAAAAAGAAAATCTTTAACGTGTAATGTGGAAAACAGTGATATTTTTCGGAAAGGAATTTAAAGGTAATTGTTCTGTTATAAAATATTTTTAGGACCATTATTACAACTTGCTGTTAGTTAGAGATATCTGCCCTATAAATAGCTTCGCATTATTACAACTTCCATTTTTTAGTTTTATTATTATTAGTTTTAAAAATATTTAATGGAGCCATCTACCGGTCTGACAAAATACTGCCTTTTCACTTTTATTTCTCTTATTTCTCTTATAAAATTTAGCACTCACTGTTCACTGTCCACTATATCAACTTAGTATGATTTGGTTTACGAAACTAGAGTCGCTTTTATACCATTTTTTCGACTTTCTAGCTTGTACATATGCGTATATGTACATATAGGCAAGAGAATGCGCAGGTAATAAAAACAACATGGCACGGAAAGATTTTTATGTTTTCAAGGAAAGCTACAATAAAACAATCCAAAAAGTAGCTAAAATTAAAAAACACGTTCGTGATGTGTTCCCAGAATAAAGCAATAAAAAAGTGCTTTTATTAATGATTTCTTGAAATTTCAGTACAAGGTCCCAGCGGACCTTTTCATACTTTTCCGTACTAAACACCCTTAAAACTCAATAGAAACTAAACTATTGGACGGATCGCCTTGATTTTTTTTAAACGATTCTAGATGAAATTTCCTTGGAATGGATGTGGGCGTCAAGTACTCTTCCCAAGGACTATCAAGCAGTAATTTCAGCTTAGTGTAGACGATATGTTGAATCAGCATATTTATGGTAAAAAATTTGTTACCAGTGCCAACAAATCGTGTAAACGCAAAACTTTTTCAGCATACGTATGTTGAACCACATATGATGCGCATTAATACCAACAAACGTATGTTCAGGATTATACCATATCGTGTAGACACCATATTTTTATTTTTTAACAAATTTTCAACGTATGCTAACAGCATACGGCAAATTTGATAGCATACAGAATTGATATTTCATTTATCAGTGTTGCCTGATTTGGTATATTTTCAGTTAGATTTGTCAATTTACGAAATTTTACACGATCGGCACCACTGATTAAAAAAACGGTAGACATTTTGTTTAAACAACAAAAATATTACATTATTAAAAACAATAAAAAATATAGTGAAAATTAGAGTCTATTTGTTGGAAAATATTTGTAGTTGGTGAGTTGTTATACATATACATATATATTATCAGTATTGTTATTCCTTACAATAAAAACTGCTCGTCGAATTTATTTGACATTTTTAAACATATGCTCACACGACCCAACAAACACATCATCATACGAAATTCAACATATCGTGTAGACTCTCAAATTGTTTGCTAACTCATATGTTGACATATCATTTGCTGGCTGAACCTTAAAAATTGTTTACTTGCTGCATATCGTGTGGCCGCCTAATATATTGAATATGCTGGTAGAGGTATTTGCTGTTATTTTAAAGCATATGGCTGTAAGCATACATATGCTGCTTCAACATATCGTCTAGACTAAGCTTAATATAAATATATTAAAATACAAAGCATTGCTCTTTACAAACAAAGAAGTACATAGAAAACTCGAGATCATTTAAGAATACGCAACATCTCAGGTCCAGAGTTCGGACATAATTAAAAATAGAAACTTGTTTTAAATATTGTTGGAATTATTAGTTTTATTAAGACCAAAACAAAAAAATTTCCTCAAAAAAGAGTTAAAGGGGCCAAAACAAGTTCCTTGCGCTAATTTAATATTCAAAAGATGAGAAAACTATCCTTTGCAATAAAAATTGTGTCATTAACTAACATAGCAAATTAGAACTATGAAATATGAACTAAACAAAAGTTTTGTTTCAATAATTAATTAATTTTAGTTATAAAACTGTCTATTGAAAAGCAAAATTATTGGAATAGCATAGCAAAAATACGGTATTGCTTCTCTTATTTTCTCATATTTCTATTTCATACAACCAGCACACAAAAAAATATTAAATGGAAAGAGGTCCTTAACATATGTTAATATACATATGTATTCACAATCAGAATTTATAATTTTTAAAATAATTACTTAATAATAAATAATTTATTTTATAAGAATAAATTAGTTTCAGAAATGACGACATGTAGAAATATTTAGTGGAAAATTCATCTAAAAAGCCAACAAAAGGATTTAAATAACAACATTTCCAATTTTCCTTTCACAAGGTAAGTGGTGAAAATGTGAATACGCCTACACTTCATGTAACACATAAATGTATGTATGTATGTGTTTACAAGCAAATCATTACATTAACATGACAACATAAAAACAGAAAATTTTAACCGAAAAGACAAATATTAAAAATTAATTAATTGGATGTAGTCGATGCTGCAGACACCTTTTGATGCAACTAATACCTGCATAATGGACTACATTATTAAAATCAGCAAAAATTCTAGATAATATCAAGCCCTAAAGGGTGCAAAACTAAAGAAAAAAATTATATTAATGTGTTCTCAACTGCGAAAAAATATTTTAAACAAGGTCAACAAGACAAAAAGTAAAAAGCAATCGCTGCAAATTTAAAAAATATATCAGAATTTAAAAATCCCGCCTAAACAATTTTGTTTTGCCGACTACGTCAGTTTTTTTTATTTTATCACTTAAGCGCTGCAATAATACTGGCCGTTGAATTGTTTAAGATAATTAATTCCTAAAAACAGGCGTCATGCAGATTAAACTGTCTTCTCGTTCTTTGGATACTATTCTTTCATTACATTCCCCTGGAATGGAATATTCTTTCGTATCAGGTGTGACGCAAAAAACTTGGCCTTGTTGTGGGGAATCACGCAATCGTGGAACCCAACTTGCACACAGATTTTTCATCTTAAAATTTTCGGTTAAGCAGAAGATTTCCCCAGAGTTGAATCTAGCTTAGCTTTAATATTAGTGTCACAAAGAACTTACAAATGAAAGTTTACAACTTTACTGAGATCGTTTCTTTTAGATTGCTCCAATAGAGATGCCAAACAACATGACACTTACAACAGACTAAAATCTAGTACTTACGAGATTTCGACCGCAATTTTGTTGATTTTCACCAAGATTTCCATACAAAACAAAATCTGCTGTATCACTAGATTTTGACGCAATCTACCCAATATCTCGTAGTACTTCGTGATGTAAATATGGTTTTTCCTAATTATATTGAAAAATACTACGTTTTTGAATGAGAAAACTTTGAAATATGTGCCCGCTGGCTGTTTCGCATTTGAATGATAATTTGTTGTGTGGAGTTTGAACTTTGAAAATTCAAATTCAAATCAACTCTTTTTGGCATGGACACGAAATGTCACAAATACCCCGATGTAAACAGTATAGATTTTGAAAGAGATTTCGATTGAAATCTACTAGATTTTAGTCTGTTGTAGATTCCATGTAACACATATATTTTTTCTTTTCAATAAAGTAATTAAAAAAACAATTACCGCTATCTTAACGTCATGCCGGCTAAATTTGTGACCGCCTCGTTAAGGAAAAAAATGTTGTTTAAGTGTTTTTTTTTTCTTTTAACAATTAAAAAAAAGTTTTGCTCTCTGCGACACTTATTCACACCATCAACTTATCTCTCAAATATCATTCAAGATTTTTACACATACTGCTTATTAAAATCAACAAAAATTGAATCTCTGACGTAGACTGTACGCAAATTAAAAGCAAATTTTTAAGCAAGATGCCATCAGTTTAAAATTTGGATGAAAAAACTGCAATCAGCTGTTTTCTTGACTGTAATTTGAAACACTCTATGGAATGAAAATTTGTACGCAAATTCTCGTCAAATTTTAAGATTGTGAGTGTATTGGTAAAAACAAAGTGAGAGAAATTTTAAAATTTGAAATAAAATTTGATCGTGTGACCTACCAAGTTATCAAAATATTTATAAATCAATATTGGGAGGAAAACACTCAGCTTCACAAACTCAAATATTAAGTATACGTAACGATTTGGACAAAAACTATTGCAGCCTTTTTTGGATTCTAGTCGAGAGTATGATTGCGAATGATTAATATTTATGCACATAAATCACATTATCATACGTAGTCAGTGATGTTAACTTTTTTATTTCGATTTCCGTACAGGCCTAACAAATTATCGTTTTTAGGTGAAATTACCGTACCCAAAGCCTTTGATCAAAATATAATAATATGTATACATTTTTGTACTACTTAAAGCTTCGTTATTCATAAATTTATATTGGTTTTATAATTTTGATATAGCTAAAGAAAATTCCTGTGATTGTCTATATAAGTTTTAAAACTTTGATTTTGTAGTTTAAATCTTTTTGTTGTGGATTCGAAGTTTGCTGCTCACCCCCTGTGTTTTTCACCAGTCTGTTCTAGAATTGGTGTAAATTTTGAAAGAATTATTTTTTTAACTTTTTTTCATTTTACATAAGAATCAACTTAAAAAAAATATATTTTCATTGTTTCCTTATAATTGTTAAATAGCTAAACAAAGGTCAGAAAAAAAATCTAAAAAAAGATGCTAAAAAAGGTTCGCAAATTTTAATACAAGATTTAATAAAAAATTGTGCTCTATAATTAATTTTTTTCTGCAAATTCATTATACGTAAAAGAATTTTACTAACAAATCTGGCAGAAAAACGATTCGGCTGTACACATGTGTTTAGTTTCTTCTATTCAGTCAAGAACGATTTTAAACAATTTAAATATACACGATATTTTCTTTCTGCACTAATTTCTATATTTGAAGCTTTGTCTTTAAAACTTGAACAAAAAACTTTAACAAGTGAACAACAATAAAATATATATTTAATTAAAAATATATAAAGTTCCATTTTATTATTTATTGATCCTTTTTTTAAATTTTAATGAAAACAAACTTAAAATTATTACAATATTAGAAGGGAATAAAAACTTGAAAGCTTGAAAACTAAACAAAACAAAACAAAATATACAAATATTAAAATGAAATAAAAAAATAAAAATGAAATTTAAACAAATCAAATACTAGCAGTTCATCCTTTAACATACGACGAATTTTTGATAAAGTATTTTTTTTATTAACTGCCCTGCTGAAAATTTTGTATCAATTGTCCTGAATGTATACATTCTATTAGCCGTGAAAAAAGGAATACAAACTTTATTAATTTATATTAGTATTGAAGATCATAAGAAGAATTTCATTTGAGGTCCGAGCAATTTTCGATTTTTTTACATCAAAATAAGATCATCGACAAGAAGTATAAATATTATTTAATATCATCCTAGCTTTCAACAAAACCTAGTCATGTCGGCAATACAAAACTTTACAAGCAATGATCATGTTTTTCATAATAAAACGGGTTGATTTAAAAACATCGAGTCAAATATTTTGTTCTCTTGATGTATAATATAGAAACTGCATTAAGATTAGATCGTAAACTTACCAGCGAGTGTATTAATTTACCCAAATTAAGCCCTTTAAGCCCATATGACTTGTAACAAGTACTCTTCGCGCTAAGGCGGTCTCGAAATTCAGTCTGGATAAATTAGGGGAAAAATATAAATTAAATTTGTACAAATGCAACATATAACAAAACGCTAGGAACAGGCCACTAAGCTAACACATAAACTAAGAAGAAAAACAATAAAAAAAGAAAATAAATCTAGCCTCTAAATGCTGAGTACTTTTGTGAATAATTAATTCCATTTCAACATTATATTCAAATAAAAAGTCCTAATAGTGCCTTCAATCAACATAAAATCAAAACCGCGGAAAGTGGTAAATTATATATGACCACTAATGAGGACTTATTGAAACATTGATAAAATATTTAGTCCGTTAGATTTCTATAAATTACTTTGGACTATTGGACTAAAATATAGATAACGCTGTTAAAATCACTGAAATCATCGAAATTGTCGTAAAAAAAATAGTTGAGTAAATACAAAAAATCGTTCATTATGGATTATTTTACAAACTAAAATTTCGTGGTTTTCGGAAATATACTAATACGACCATTTTATCACTCTTGATTTATTGCTGCCACATAACAGAGTTTGAATGGCTTTCGGACAGCTTAAGGCCTGGTGGATAGATAGATAAAAAGAATAGATTAATGGTAGTTAAATCGGTTTAGAAATTCTCATTAAAAAAAATAAGTTCAGTGTGTTACAAACTTTGCACAGTATTTAAATATTTTTAAAGTTAGCAAACAAATTTTCACATCGAAAAATACACATATTGTTAGAAAGCATAAAAAAATTTGTTGAACGTCAAAAAACTCATTTTTACCATATTTGTGGGTGTAACCTTTAGATTATTTGTTTGCGCTTGTTAAATGTGTAACACAAGCGGAAATAAACACTTATTACATGCATGTTAAAATAATTTGAAATTGCCAATTCATTTTTATGTAAACATAAATTTTTTTAACTATTTTAGAATGTCAAAATTTTTAATACATGATTGTGGGTCACATTTTAGAGTGTCATGTTAAAGCAGCATTAAATACACAGAAAGGGAGATTACCTTGAGATCTATGTTGCTCCCAAGAGGTCTCTAAATGTAGTACATGTATTTTCAATAAATAACTAAAAAAGTTTTAGAAGCGCAAACACTATTTATCCCGACATATTTAAAAAAAGTGACAAAAAATTTTAAATGTTATTTCTATTGCAACATATTTATGTTATTTGCAACATTCTACTGCACGATATGAAAGGCACAAAAATATATTTAATATGAGAAACCTTAGTTGGATTTATCAAGAGCTATATGATATATGACGGTTCGTTCCTTACTTCAACGATTTGTACCAGCAGCTTTATGATTACGTTGATATTAAAATATGTATTTACCACATTGTATATTTCGTATTTATGTTTATGTTTTTAAATTTATTTAATCATTGTCACATACGAGTATGCTGAATAGTGCAAAAGAGTGCACGTGCAAAACTTCAGCAAATAAATTTAAATGTTCCTTGTTTTAAGCCAAATCCGTTATATATATTTTATACTAACAAACCAATTACGAATAACATCCTGCTAAAATACACAAGTTAAGCAAACTCATAACAAAAATTATAATAATAGTAGGCAATCTCCTGTTGCTAAATAAATTTATAAGGTATTTGAAAAAAAATAAAAATTTTTGCGTATTTTTTGGATACAAGTTAACAGACTTGTATAGAAAAATATTGATTATTATTTATATAAGATTTTGCTATATTCACTTTGTTTCTTTTATGTGCATTTTTTTCTCTTTGTAAAGATCTCTATTGTAAAAATTTTTGTTGCTAAGCGAGGTGTTATAAAAATAAGTTGATACTTTTAATTTATATGAAAGCAGCTAAAAAGAAAAAAAAATTTTAATAAGCAATTAAAAGAATTAAAGTCAGATTATTTGAAAAGGAAGAAAAATATAAAAAATCCGCATAGCGGAGACTTTGTAAAACCAGTTTTAAGTTTTTTATTTTTTTTATTATTGAGCTCGTACGTCGAGAAATAATAAAAATTCCTTCATTAACGACAAGGCCAGTAATTAAGTCGAGTGAAAATTCTACATAGTAGAAAAAATTTCGCAAAAAATATTGTTACGTTTCGACCTTTTCGATAGCGTTTCCTTGCTCGCGTTCATTTAATTTGTCAAAAATAAAATAAATTGAAAGAGATCTTAACCTAATGATAATTTATTTCCTTTAATATCAATGTTTAATAAAGTACACGAAGTAATTTGCTTATCAACGTGGACACTTCAAAAGCTTTTTCACAACTAATCCTCGTGGGTAGACAGCAATTTTTGATACAGCAAATAACGCAGTTTCTAGATAGTTCTTTGTAGAGACGGTTCTGCGTTGCCGATTATGTTGTGTATGCATGTAATTGTGTATTTAGGTTGTATCTATGTGAAATTTTTATAAAAGACCGCATAAAGTGGTTGGTAAGTCACTCCAACAATTCAAATTCATGTCAACCTAAACGGCCAAAATGTATTATCATTTACAGTAGCGAACAATATTTGTCGCATAGATTTCTCAAATAATCTTGTAAATAACTCGTTGCTGTTTCTATCGCTTTCCTGAATGTTTTATTTTCGTTATTTTGAATTTCAATGCTACCAAGTTTGCACACGCGGTTGATTAAACTCAGCTTAATCATCGCTGTATTTTTACGTTCGTTAAATTTGAATCATCATTTAAAATTCGCAGCAATATTAACATATTTTAATTTTGAATTTTAATAAATTACTTGCAAATAAAAGATTATGGAAAATTCCAAATAAAAAGTGATTCGCCAAGCAAACCTTCAAATAAATAAAATTGACACATTTTGAAGTTAACAATTCTATATAGCACAACATATTTTAAATTTAGAAAAATTGTTATCGACTTTATACCTTAAGTTGAAAAAAAAATATTATCTACTTAACTATTAAATAAAATAAAATAATAAAAGTATTTGAAATTAATCTTGAAAGTTCATCGTGAGACAGCACTACAACGAGCCAAATTATATAGTATTAATTTATAGGATTTAATTTAAACTAAAAACTACATGAAAAAATGGATTTTCAGTCATTTCAATTAAAACATAAATAAACAGAGGAAATTGTTGCCTTTTATCTAGAATAGTAGACTTTATCAAAACCTGCCCTTAAGGAAGAAATGATTGGCATAAAATTTAGTGCACAAGACGGAATGTATTGGGTGGTCTTCTTTTTAAGATAACACTTGAAAGAGGTCTAGCCTTTCATTTATCTGCGACCATTTTCAGCAGATGACAATTTGATGGCATGTCATAATTTATAGTGTCATAACGTCTATGGACAATTTTCTTACAGGAACAAAGGTCAAGGTATATAGTTTTAGCCAAATCACATGTATACTTATAAAGATGCAATTAAAAATTGTATGTTATTATTTGATTTAATAATCATCCTTATTGTTGTTGGCGTTTTTGTGGCGAAGGTCGGACGTTTTTAAAACCTGGTGCTGTAAATGCCAAAAACACAAACTGTCGTTAAAACGGTAAAGTGTTTGGTATATTTCTGTGTCAAAAGTTTCTAAAATTGTCGTTAAGAATATTCTTCACGACATAGTTTAATTTAATTAATTTAATTTTAATTAATTATTTATAAACAACAGTTTTTTAAATTTTTTGCAACAGGTTGTTTCATAAACACTTTCATTTCTTTTACAAAAATTTTACGGTCGAATATTTTACATGGTAGCATAAGATTTTAAATATCCGACGGCAATTAAGATAGTTGGCGTAATGCGACTACGCCAATATTATTGTGTCAGATAACTATCATATCGTTTGATGTTATCAGTTAGTATTATAAAAAATATATAAACATTATTTTATCTAGTTATCGTATGTAATTATAATATTTTATTTTTATATTAATTTTTTTTGATAATTAATTTGGTAATTGACAGTTTTTTTAATTTTTAATCAAACTTGAAATCAGAACTTGTTTAATTTTTAATAGCTTTTGGCTATTCTCAGTTTACCAGTAGCACAAGTATGAAACAATAGACTATCCAAGGACTCTCCTCAGCTGCGGTTGAACTTCTCTTATATCATGATACGGTCGTTCACCAATATAACATGCACTGAACGAAGCAGACGAGCAAAAAAATAAATAATATGTTCCCTGTAAACGAAACAACGCATCAACAACTGCAGAAAATTAATAATAATGAAATCCCTGATTAAGATCAATTAGCTAACAAAACGTCCTAATAAGTTGTTTTTCCTAATTCTCCTAATTGTAATTCACTTCGAATAATGTATTTTTCCTTTCATGCATCTAATTGAAAAGAGTTATATAGTTAATTTCTAATGTTCTTTTTCTAAAATCAAAACCATTTGCTTTTATATTAGCAACTTTTTATTTTAATTGAGATTTATGACAAAATAAATAAAACCAATGAAAATCCTTGTGTCCTACTTAAATTTGCCATAGATTAAAACAACGAGAAAGAGAGAGGAAGAAAGAGAAAAAGCAGCGTTGGCAATAAATAAACCGCAAAACAAATACATTTTTTGCATAAACTGGTACATAAACTTTTAGCAAGCAAAGTCCACAATGAAGGGATTTTAAAAATTTTCCTATTCCTTTGACTGACTGCCCCACTATCACTCTATCTTTCTCTCTCTCTCTGTTTTTGTTTATCTGCATCTCCTCCTACCAACATTAAAAATGAACAGCAGTTAAAACTGTTGACTTTTGAGCTTCAAGTGCATTTTTGGTTTTTAGTCTTATAAATAAACAAAACATTTAAACGAGCCAAAAATAACAACAAGAAATTCACAAAAAATGAGAATCTAGTTCCAGTGGTTTTAGGTGATTGTTTTGCTGTGTGGCTTTATGGATGAGTAATTTAAAGGGTCCTACCAAACGCACTTTTTCAAACCGAATCCGAACCCGACCTTGGATGTTTATATATCAGGCCGCACTCGCAACCAAACTTTTCTTCATTAAAAAGAAACAATTATAGTTTTGGTAATTTATTTTGTTTAATAAAAAGATGAACAATTTGTTATATCCTTTTTGAACTTTGACATTTTACAGGGTTCGATTCACATATTTAAAAAATATATCCAAATGGGAATAATCAATAATCAGAGAAGGAAATTTTGTACTAACCAAAAATTAATTAGTTGCAATTCTCGTATTTTAATTTGTTAAATAAAAGAGTTAAATAGTTGATATTCCTTGTCACTAGTTCCACTGCCAAAAGCGGTAAAATCGAACAAATAACGCTGATGAGAAGATGATGCAGTGACCATTAAATCGGTACTGATTTGTTGCGCTAGTCTAATAAATAATAAATTGTTCCATAATACTCTCTTACGCTGCAATTACACATGCAAGTAGTGGCATGCCATTGATGATACGTATTATCAACGAAAAATTGTTCGAAAAACTCGAAGCCCTTGCCACTAACTTTTGCATTTACGCATGTGAGTGCAAGTTAATTTTTGAAATGTCGTCGAAGGGTAAGCTTGAGAACATTTTTTTAAATTGCTTCCATTTTAACTTTTAGTTTTGTATACAAAATAAAATTACCGACTTAATATTATAGGAACATTTTTGGGGAAAGAGTTAACATTTATTATTATTATTATTTTAATGATATTATTGCTCTAGAATTAACAGGCTGGCGTTTTGTATGTGCATTTGAAGAAATTGTCTCAATTCAGAAGTTTTCATGAATAACAAGAAAAATAATAATAAGAAAAATTGTTACATTTAAATGCTTTTTTAAAAGGAGAAATGGAATTTTGAAATATATAGACCTATATTACTTTTTTCTAATACAACAACACAACTTCAACATTTTTTTAAATAAGTTTCAACATTGACGTTGTATGTTGATAAACATCGGCTTCCTGAAAAATGTTTCTTTATTAAAAACACAGACCAACAGATATCATTTTATCTGAACACATTTGAAAATTATATGTTGATATTTTTTTAGTTAAAAACAAATCAGAATCACTTGTGCGTTTGTTTATTTTTTCTTTTGTCTGGTAACAACTGACATTTTCATTCAGCGACAATCGTTTATATCGACATAATTTGTTTTTTTTTAAACACGATGTCGATGTCTAAAATGGTTTGTTTTTTTTTCATATTGCTGTGCGATCTGATCCATAAAGAAATATGTAGTAAAAACTACTCAGAATAAAAAATTTTAATTTTCAATTCTAATCTCTTAGCTTCAAAAATAAAGTATTTTTCAACTCCTGAAAATTTTGATTTTTAGACATGCGCTGTTATTGATGAAAACCAAAAAATTATTCATTTGACAAGATGAAACTTAAATTATATAGTTTCTAGTTTATAGTTCTACAGTAATCCAGCAAAATTTGCATTAAATGTTTAACAGGGTAACATTATTTATCATTTTGACATTTAGTGGCGTGCAAGTGCCAAATTTTCGCTCGCATGCAAATTTAGCTGCCACTGGAGATGCCATTGCGAAAAATGTGGGTATATTAGTGAAGAAAAGGGCAATGGCATGTGTAAATGTTAAGTTAGTAAAAAATAATGAATTTATTAAAAATTTCTTCAAATAAAAAATAAAATTGGTAAACTCAGAACTTGAGCCAAACAATTTCTTTCAATATAAACCAAATATAAGTTCGACTAATTACATACAAACATTAAATATTAATAGAGTTTTATATTATTTCTTCTTTAAATGGTTATTATTGGTGCTTAATAAGAGAAAATAACGAGCATATAAATGCACATGTATTTTTTTCAAAAATTTGTTAGAAAATTCAACTGGATAATAAGAGATAAAAATTGTGTGCAAAAAAAAACTTTTTAAGTTTTATTTAGAGAATTTTAAGTCCTTTAAAAAGAAACGATGCAAAAACGATGTGTGAAAAAATTTAAGTTCTTAGTAAGAAAATTTCAAGTACTTTAAAAAGAAGCGCCGAACATCATCTGATTTAGAGGCAGAGCTTTTTTTAGTTTGTCAGATGTTGTTTTAACTGTTTTGATTTTTTTTAATAAAAAAAATGGGAAACCTTTTTTCTACAGAAACAAAACCAATTTATACGATACTTTAAAAACGTGAAACTTTATTTCTGATTGCAAGTCCTACGGGAACCTAAAATGTCATCTAACAATTACTACTCTCATGAAATCTTCTCTATTTTTTAAACAAAAACTCCAAGCCTTCTAAAAATCACCCTTCTACACCAACTAACTGAGAAATTATAATAATAATGATGGCAGCAGTACTATTCGTTACTGCTGATGAAAACAAAAAATACTAATATGAAACAAAAATACAGATCTAAAAAAATACTTTTGTATAAAAATAATAGAAAAAATTTAAACGCACAAGAATTGCATATCATAATTTGAAATGCTAAAAGTTATGATGCAAAAATATCCTTTTTGCAAATAAAAGAATTTTAAAGACAAAAAAATATCAGCCAAGTAAAATAAAAATTGCCTTGATATAAAACCAACATTAAATTCAAAACTTCGAATGATGCGTTTTTTGTTCTTGTTATTGTTTTTTCTTATTATTTTATTGTGGCTAATGTTTTAAATGGTGAAGCTGAAGACAATAAAGCAGAGACTTAAGCCGAGTGCGGAAGTGTTTTAAGCTTTTAAAAAAAAAATAAAAGTAAAAATTTCAGTTGTTCAATAAACTAAACAATGTTTTATGTTATCAGACTATTAAACTAATTACTGCCATGACGAGCATATGATTAACATTAACTTTCGGGCGCAAGTTTACTATTTCTTTTATACAATGTTCTTCACCTTATTGTCATCAATGTATTTTAACTAAAATTCTAAAGGTAAAAAACCCATAAACTTAATCTATTTTGCTTAAATATTTTACGAGCTCAAATAACAACCATCCATACATGACAGAGGCAAATCTATTTATTTAAATAGTAAAATCAAAAACATCAATATTTGTATAACCTGACGTCCATGTGTTTGTGTGCGTATGTATGTATGTGTGTATGAGTAAGTGTCCAGTGTATTGATTTTAATTTCCATTGCTTTATTTGATTTTCGGACTATTATTTTAAAACTATAATAAACATTTATTAAACCAAATATTTATATTTAAATGATATTTATATATAAATGTGCATTCATAAATTTTAAAGATTTCTTGTGTTTATGTATTTGTGTGTACTTAAAAAAAACTTTTTTTATTTAAAATAATATTTATTCAAATAATTGCTCGATGACATAAAATAAAGCAAGAAGAACAAAATTTGTTGTGCAAACCAATTAAAAAAGTATTTAAAAGAAATACCTTAAAAAAATAAACCTGAGAATATTTAAGTAAAACTCAATCAAAACCGAACGTATGAGAACGTTATGAAAAAATGTACTCTTCCATGTGGTTTCAAATTTAATGTGATTTTCTAATTGAAAATTGGAAAAAAAAAATAATTTGAATATTTTTTTGCTTTTAAATTTGAATTCTATTTAGGTTACGGTATATTTTCTTATCTCAAACTATTAATAAATAAATTAGACAAACTGTTAAGACCTTTAAAAGTATTGGAAGAAAACAAGAAAGCAAAAAAAAACTCAAAGCATCGAATTAAGTTGTATCACTAAAATAAAACGCAAAAAGGTGAAAAACTGTTTCCGTGATTACAGAACGACAATTCTTGTCTAAAATCAAATCAAGCACGTATTTGAATTTTTTCGTAAATTCCATTGATGCCATCTAAAAACTGTATTTAAATCATGGACTTAACAATATTTGTTAAACCATTAAAAATATTTATGTAAATGTTGCTTTCCTTTTTCCTTCCTTTTAAGGACATTTATGTCATTTGAAATCATTTGCCCACGTCAAACTTAATGCTAGTCAAACCTGATAACGACACCAGCAATTATTTGTAAATTTTTTTTCCTTTTTTAAATAAAAATGTTAGATACGTTGAAAAGGTTTGTGCTGATATTTGGGATTTCTTTAGGTTCATGCGTAGTTTTTGAGTATGCAAGCATACTTATTTTATTCAAATATATATAAATATATAAATAAATAAAAACAGTAATAGAAGATTTATTATTGGAAGATAGTACTCGTTTCTTTTTTTAAAGGCGCTGGATTCTTTTAATTAAACTTTTGTAAATGTTTTACAATTGCATGGTAGAAAGTCAAAGTTAAAAAACACAGTCTATTTAATAACACGACTTCAAATGGTTTCAATTAAAAATTCTAGAAATGTTAATTGCTTCATACCGCCATAGCAACTGATAAAACAGAACACAGCAATATAGTAGCGTTGACCGGAAATCACTCTGAGTAATACAAAACGCCTAATAAAAAGACAACAGCAACCACAAATTTCATATTGAATTACTATGTTTTTCTTTTATTTTTATTTTTCCTTATTTAAGTCTTAAAGTTATGATTAAAATATGAATGAAATTTTATTTTTTTTAGAGTGAGGAGAGCCGCAAAATAAAACTTGGGAAATCATGATCTAAAAAGAAAATAGCATAAATTTTAAAACAGCTTCACCTGACGTATTTAAAATGCCGGTTGGTGTGGAAAATTTCGTTACGACGGAGCTATGTTTCATCATTAAAGAAGCAAACATTTTTAAAGAAATGCAAAGGAAATAATATACTTAATTCAATGCAGGAATAAAAAGCTCCACTCTTGATTGAAAGCACCAAGGAAGTCTGCTACATGGAGCTTATTTCCATATTAAATCAGCCAAATCTACTCTCTTTTGCTTTTCCAACTTCACTCATTTATAAGAGAAAAAAAATCGTATTATTCATCTACACATGTAGGTACTCTTTCACATTGTCATTGCTTTGCTCATATTTTTACTTGAACCAATATCAACCTACATAAGAGAATTTACGTGTATATTTTTAGCATTTTTAGGGGTATCAACTTTTCGCCTTTTATTTATTTCAATACGGAACCGATTTAAATATTAAATAATCAAAACACTAAAGCACGACAATATCTACCATTTGGTAAAAAATGAAGAAAATCGGTTGGCGAACAAAGGAGTCTTTCCCTGTTTATACTATAGATTTGGTGTGTTTGCTTTTTATAAAATAGTTCACTTTTTATGATATTCTTTACTAATTTTCTCATTATTTTGTTTTAAAATTTTTGTTGTTTATATTCGACATTTGCAACCGAAAACTTGAAGAGCCTGCAACTATGAACCAGAAACGCAAATTTTTTTTTAAATTTTGGTGAAGCATTCTTAAACATCGCCGATTTGGGGTAAAAAAAATCTTAAAATAAAAATAAAATCCACAGTGGCTTAAAACGCAGTTGTAAAATGTTTTCTGTTGGCTACATGGGTAAATAAATGAACAAGCAGCGAACTCTTTTCAATGAAAAAGCACAACATGCTTTACATGTCCCTAAAAAAATTACGATAATATATTGCAAGCTTTTTGCATGCAACACCCAGTATGTTGCTTTATGTGGTGCGATAAAAACAAATTAAATGTTAATTTCATTTCTTTAGGACTGTGAACGAATTTAAATGTAAAAAGGAAAAATTTTAAAATATATTTCAGTATATGTTTTTGCTTTAACTTGAAAAACTCGAAAAGGTAACACTAAAATAAACTTTTTTTTTAGGAATTAAAAATAAAATATTATAAAATGCCTTGATGTGTAATGAAAGTTTTTTTGCATTTAAATTAGTAAGAGTGTCAGGTGTAGATTTGCCACGTCACTTAAATTTGTTTACTAAAACTTCAATTGGCTTAAGCTGAAATACGAAAACTCTATAGATATAAATATTAAAACTTGTTCTGGGCCTGATTCCATTATTTATGTTCAAGTTCCTCCTTAATCATCACATTTATTTATGCTTTCTCTAGTTGTTAGCCAACATTTTCCCTTATTAAACCAAAATAGAATATTCTTTTATATATTATTTGCTGTATTTTTCATTTTCATTTTCATCTCAGATAAGTATTGTACAAGAAAGTAAGTACAGAGATATAAAAACTTCGATCATAAATAAATAACTTTAAATGTATATATATACATCTTTACTTTTCAAATGATATGAATAACAACTAGAGCAACAAAAGAAATATATTGGCAGAAATCATAAATAATAAACAAACATTTTCATACATTTCCACAAAAATTTAAACGTACAAAAAGATTCATACTCGTAAATGTCTTATAATACAGTGATTTATAACCTCAATAACATGAAAACAGATAAAAGGATTTAATGAATATTAAAGAAGTGTAATACGAGTAAGAAGGATTTCATTCTTCATTCTTTTATCTATGTCTGTGTGTGTGTATTCTTGTGTTTCTTTTGAAATATGAAATGAAGGACGTTGGAATTTATGAGCTTTCCTTCAATCATAAAAATGTTGAAAAGTCACAAAATTTATATAATTAGCTGGCTTTATGATGGATGCTTCGAAATAACAGTGTCTGATATTTAAGCAAAAGTTTTAAAATATATTAATGTTTCATTACGAAAAGCAGAAACCCATAAAGTTAAGTTTTTTAAATGGACTTTGCTTAATGTGGCAATAGAAAGATACTTTTGAAAAGTTTTTAGTTAATAAAACATGTTAAAATGTGATAAATTTGGATTTTTGTAATTTTAATTGGGGGTCCTTAGAGACAAATTTCTTTTTCATACTAAATTTTTTTTATTTTCAACCTCTTTATTTAACTTGTTATAAGAAACCTCAATAATAAACCAATAGATATCAAGAGAGCCGAGTTAATAATTAGGAAAACTTCGGAAAACTTTATTTAATTATTAATTTAATTTTACGTGTAGGATCTGCCAAAACTTCTGCACAAAAAACGTATGCCTGACGCAAAGTATACTTACTCATGTACGCTCGTTTCTGTAACATTAAAAACTAAAAGCACTTCATTTTCGCCATTTTGTCAATTAAATCACCAATCAAAATATTTGAAAAACAGTTTCCACTTTCTTTTTGTTTTATTTTTTATTTACAGAAGAGTAACTTTTTTCAATTGTGAAAAAATATTACAATGACGGAGAGATCAGTCTTCAATTAAATGGCAAAGTTATGTTCGTTATATTTAGTATAGTATGTACCTGGCGTTATTAGTAATATTTATCAGATATATTTTATCTACTGTGAAATATTAATTAATAAATTTTAATATAATTAAATTTAAATTTTAAAATTTCTCCTTAATATTCAATTTCGTGTAGAAAACATAGAAAGTTAAAAACTTATTAATACGATTACCCTTTTCCTTCGTGGTGAAGGGTATTAAAAAAACATACAAAAGTGATCCTAGTGTAAGTGTGTATATATGTTTGAAAAAAATTACAGGACATTTTGCCAATGAAACCACAAAAACCAGTTTTACTAAAACACACAAATACAATTTAAAATCAATGTTTAGTATTAGTTAGATGTTCAGTATTTTATTTTTTATCGGTTTAATAAAAATCTTAAATACAAATTGGTTTCGGTAAAAAAAGAACCAAAGAAAAAAACAACAACAAAGCAGTGGAAATAAAAGCGAAATGAAATAAAACATAAAATTCAAATCCTAAAAACTCCTGTAACTGACAGTTTGTTAAGTGTGGCACAGTACGTGTGAGTCAGTTGATAAGTGTGTGTGTGTGTGTGTGTGTGTAAGCTTTAAGGAAAGTAGCACCAAATGCTTATTCCACCAACGAATCGCTGTGCCCAACCAATGTGTTTTATGCCACTTTTGTCCTTGTTTAAGTTTATGTTGTAAAGAGTTTTTTTTCCGTTTGTATAATTTTTCCTTTTAACAAATGATTAAACTTTGTTTAACGAAACCAATTTTCCCAACACGAGTACTTGTCGTTTGGCACACTCACAGTCAGCAAATGTTATAGTGATTTTTATTTATTTATTTAAGATTTTTTGTTGCTGTTAAAGTCAAGAGTGACTCAAACGTGAGGGTATCAACGCTTAGACCTTATTTACATATTTTATTTTTTTTTTAAGCAGAAAAGGTCAAAATCCATTAGCATAAAGGAGCGAGCAAAAAACTGTACAGAAACAAATAACCTGAAGTATTAAACATTGTTGAAATTTCTTTGTAGCAATTTATCAATAAATTTACATCTTGCGGTAAATCTTTTTATTCATTATTTTAGTTATTAATTTTTTTTTCCTCATCTGAATACGATACTTTTTGATTTATTTTTATTTTTTAGCAAAGCAGCCAGTAAAAAGTATGTTTTTGGTTAATTTTAATCAAGACGAACTCATTTAATGGGCGGTGTCAAGGAAAATGCATAAAGTTAGTCGCAATAGAAATCGCCTTCGGAAATAGCATTCTTGGATGTCAAAATAAACTGCTCAAGGCGAATTTAAAACCAGAAAAGTTTACAAAAAGCACATTTTGGCAATGAAAAATGATACATCACAATGAGTCAGCTGTGCTTTCGAGTTCACCTGCTATGAGTGGTGGTGTTGCAAGGCAAATTCATACAAGTGAACTTGATGGCGCAGCTGATAAGTATTTTTTTTTTGTTTTATCCAAGGCGAATTCATAAAGGTCGTCTTGACAGCTCTGCTGATTATTTTTTGCTCCTTCCATCTCCTTGCATTGCGATCTGTTTTGTTTGTCAAAATTTATTTATATTTGATTTATATGTAGTGTTTGACGTTTGATTTTGACAACAAAAGCAGGTATTTTTCAAAGCAAATTGAGCTTACAGGTTGGTTGCTTAGAAATGAGATAGTATTGTGCCTATCAAAAACTTGTTCTTTATTTTGATCTCAGTACTTTTTTCGGCCGAAATTTTTGGATAGGAACTTGGCCTTATTTTCACATTTATGTTTTTGTGCGGATCTCATTTCTTTTTTCTAAGTTATTTTTGTATAAATATTTATATTTGTATTTATATATAATTTTTTTTTTTAATTTAAAGTCTTATTGGACCTACCGGTACACCAAGTTTCAGCTTTCTAGCTATACTGGAAGTGCCCAATAATATTGATGAGTCAGTGAGTCAGTGAGTGAATGTGTCAATGAATATGTACTAAAATATGCACTTTTTACACCTTAATATCTCGGAAATCATTTACGGTAGAACTGAAATTGATTTTTCACCTTGTAGGTTACCTCTGTAGGGAGACCTTATGTTTTAAGTTTCATTATTTTATGAGAAAGTAAAGCAAAGTTATGAGGGGAGGGTAGAAACAGCTCGAATGGTTTCGTGTAATAATACACACTGTATAGCCGGAACGTGGCCTGGCGCACTACCGTGTGCCTAGATTGCTATTGGAGCAGTTATTTTGCGTTCGCAGTTCTAGCGAACTGGGACAAATCGAATATATTTTTTTAATTTTTTTATAAGCTCTTAAAAAGTTCACGTAATTCATAATTTGGCTCGAGTTCAAGGGCTTAATTTGAATATTTCGTATTCAGTTTTTTTATTATTATATGAGTAGAAAATATGTATTGAAACCACTCGTATAACTGAGTGGTTTTCATACAAATTGTTCACTCAATTCAATTGCTTGGATTCTATAATCAGCACATTAATATTAAGAAAGAAAGGAGCACTAGGATTGTAAGCCTGCCACTAAAAATTTTTCTTGATTCACATGAACCTCTTTAAACAGTTTTCTTTCTTGAATTAATATTCTTCATACATTTATCATAGTGCAGGATAACCAGTGTCATAGCCAACACTGTTTATGTGCTCTATTTCCCTATTACCGCAGCCAAATGTCAAATTATTCCTGTGGTAAAGTGCAATGGTTATTGGCACCAAAAAAATCTCTTTAAGACTTACATAAATTAATGACGGAAACAGAATAGAAATACAAACACCATGACGCTATGAATTTTTCCCCCTGCTTAGAAATAAAAATCAAGTAATAGAAAATAAAACAGTCTTAAGTCTAATCGCAAATAGCAAAAACATAAAACGGAAATGAAAAAGAAACAGCGTTAATGCAAACGACATTGCCGAGTAGCGTTCAGCGAAGAGTAGCAAAGAAAAAAAATTCAAACGAAAAATGTATAAATAATATGGACGGCCAAAAAAAATTTTACAAGTAGAAAAAATAATGTTGAAGAAATATTTTTTGTGTTTTCCTCATCTAACCGAAAGATAACGTTAATTTGAGTCTGTTTTATACTCGTAACAAGTATTTCAATGTCATAAGGGCGTTTATTTTATGGTTGTTAAAATAATTTTAGGTCGTTTTTTAATTTTTATTTTCATTTTCATTTCCTTTTTTGACTTCTTGGGTGTCAAGCAAAAAGCAAAGTTTTGCGTACTTGTCTTAAAAGGTCGCACGTAAACTTTTTTTCTTCATGCTGTATATTTTAGTTTTGCGCTTTTTTATATTTTTATTCTAATCGAAAACGTGTTTATAATTTTTAAACATTTTTTGATGATAAATTGGCACACGCTACAGTAGTATATTATTAAGTCAGGCGCTTTGTAATATCTACAATAAGGAGGTGTTTGAAAAACTAGCTGCGCCTGCGGAGCCAGGCTTGTGACAGGGTAGGGTACGCCAGCTCGCAATGCCGTCACAAAACAAGGCTGTTTTAGAGGAATTTTCTACAAAAACTACGTGGGTAAAGGGTCTTCCTAATCGTCGAAGAACTTTTTAGATTAATTTTTTTTCGAGAAAGCGACAAGTCCCTTAAAAATAAAGCCCAATTTTTAACGCCGACATATCAATGTTTTTTTACTTCCTCTGTCAAAATCAAGTTTTAGTATCATATTCAGACTATCGCTTAGATTCAGCCAGATCTTCATCTATAACAACAGGATCTCAGTGGGTTCTTCTACTCTACTAAAACACCCGTCATTATTAACTTCTTAAGACCAAACCAAAATCTTTGGCCAACGAACCTTTTTATTCATAGGTAAATTTTATTAACTTAATAAACATTTTGATCAATCTTTACTGTATTTTCAATTCGTTGCTTTTCTGTTATGCAAATTTATTAAAACTTTCTGTAGCATTTTTACTTGCCATTTCCCTTCACTTTGTGCTTTCTCCAATACCTTCTTATCTTTTTGTTAAAATTATTAATTTATTTGAACCTTCGACTTCCACACTTTTTGTCTATCTTTCATCAGTTGGTTACAGTTTCAACATTATTATCGTCACCATCAGATGTCTCTAATGATGATCAACTGTATCCGCCAGTGCATGTGATTGCGATGTTGCTCCTGGCGATTTCTTTTCCCCCTTTTTCAATTTCACTTGTTTATGTTTTTATATCTTAACGTCGAATTGTCAATATTTTTGGCTTTTTAACTATTTTGCATAAACTCTGCACATAGATTTCATAGATACAACAAAGCATTTCGCTCTACAACTTGTTATTAATGTAACTAACATTGTTCGAATTGTTCTTAAGTTAGTATTGGTATTGTCGTTTACATGTTCATTCTTTGCCGGTTGAGATTTTGCAAATTCAAAACATGTCTTTCGAACATTTATCAAAAAAGGTTAAAATGTTGACGGCACAAATACACAGAAAATTTATAAGAAAAAGTTAGATATCCTTTTAGCAAAAGATAATAATGATTTTTCAATCAACGCCGGAAGTTACAAATTAATAAATGAAAATAATAAATAGCGATATGATGTTGATCAAAAGTATTATATTAATTGACACGTCAATATTCTGGAAAAGTTAAATAATTTAAACAGTTTCCAATTAAAAGCTTAAGGTGCTATTTTACGTTTATAATATATTTGTTTTTATTTTGTAGTAGAAAAGAATTTGTCGTATTAAAAGCAAGAAATTTTTCAGAGAAAAAACATGTTCCAAATTTATAAATTGGATAACAAGAAACAGCCTTTAATAATAATGATTATATTAAAATTTAGCATTATCTTGCTTAACAATTTTATTATTTATTTTGAAAAATATAGAAATTTCGTGATATAATTATGACAGAGAAGATCATGACAGGCGTGTATGGCCAAATATGTAATACACTTGTAGTTTCTTTTTCTTATTGCCGAAAAACTGTCTGCTTGATATATTTTTAACTCTGTAAAACATTCTCCTGTATATCGTAATAAAAAATATTCTTATGCAAAATATTTTGTCCTTAAATTTGTCATTCGAATAACAACATTATTTGTTCTTTCGAATAATGTAGTATAATTTTTTTATATCTAAATAAATAGTTCTATTGCAATTCCCTAAAAAATAAACATGTTTACAGGAAGGAGACTGCAAATTCTCGTCTAATCAATTAGACAAGTTCAAAATTTTTTATTTATTTTCATAATAATTATTTTTTAATTATGTCCTGATTTCTTGATAAACTTTAAATTTTTACGATGTGATATTTTTATCTTTGATAAATTATTGATTGCGCTTCTCTTTTAGTGAAAATTTAAATTGTCTTGATATTTAAATACTTTTATTTATTTAGTAAATTTTTTATCGAATAATTAGCAAATTTATTATTCGAGATAAGCCTCGAGATACTTTTTTTTCAAAAACTTTTTTTATTGATTTTAAAGTTTTTCGATATTTTGACAAAATTGTTTGTCTGTCTAAATTTGTTTTAATAAGCCAAATAATTCATTTCAATATTAAAATTTTCGTTAAATATTCTTTCGGAGTTTTTGGAATAGTTGCAGTTTGTTTGAAATTTTTTTATTGCTTGGTATTCAGACGATTAAATTTTCTTTCAAATTAGTTTCATCAAAATTAGAGTGTTTCAAATTGCAGTCAAATATTAAAAAAAAAATATTTGTTGTTTGTTTTTTTCTGTTTCTATGATTTTGTTTATTTCATTTAATAATTGCAGGGAAAAAATTATTTCAAGTTGTTTCCTTGATGACATCTTGCTAAAAAATTTGCTTTAAATTTGAGTGCAGGCTACGTAACAGCTTTCAATTTTTGTGAATTTTGACAAACTGTATGTGTAAAAATCTTGAATGAGAATTGAAAAAATTTTTATGGTGTGACTTCAGGGTTAACCAGATTTCGATGAAGTTTCGATCTTTTAGAGGTAAATTTTTATGAAATTTTCAATTTGTGTTTTTTTTTTCTATCACCAATTTCACTGTTTCAACAGATTAAAAGTTTTCCAAATGTTTAACTGCCTGGCAGTAAGTTTTTCAGTTAATATTTTCATTAGCGATCTGTGAATGAAGAATATCCGTTTTAGTATGGGTTATTTTATTTAAAAAAATATAATATGAACTTCGCGTATTAAAAGTCAATATACGTACATACGTATATAAAATAGTTTATTGAAAATTAATAACAATAAAAGTTTTATTTTATGTCCGCATGTGTATGTAATAAAACCACAAAATGTTTATAAAAAATACAATATATTATATTGATATCAATATTTACTCCCTTGTGTGTGCTACCACTCTACATACAAATATATGTACATAAATACACAAGTATGTGCTTATATCGTTTGTGTATTTGTGTGAACGTACCCTGCAAGCTTCAAAGAAGTAGGCAAATGCTTCGCTTTTCCGAGAACACAAATGCTGAAACAAGTCAAATTCATTTTAAAGTTGGCATTAATAGTATATCAAACGCCAACTTGTTGGGACAAAATATCACATAACATAAAAATAAAATTTATATAAAATATATTTTAGCAAATTTCATCACAATTCGTATGCTCCAAACAAAAATATTTGCTTCTTTAATGCAACATACAATTCTCTGAAGCCATAAAATCATTTTAAAATACCAGAATTCACAAATAAAAAAATGTCTGAAAGCTAAAGCACACACGGCGAAATACTCAGCTGTACTTTCAACACCACCTTGAAAAGTAATCCGTTTTGTGCTGAACTAATGGCGTTTCCTTTTCTAAAAAATTTCTCTTTTTTTCTACAATTTATCAAAAACATTGCTATTCAAAGTTTCCTTAAGACAAAAAGATTGCCTCGTAAGTGCTGATACAATAATTTCTAATAAACACACTATTTAAAAAAAAATCATTATACTGCAAAATGTTGCAATTTTTTTGAAAAGAAACCGTCATAAGTTTAAGGTACTTTAGACGTCATACCAGGTGAACTGGAAAGCGCAGTTGACTCATTCCGTTTTATCAAAATATATTTTTTGGTAAATTTTCTTGTTTTAAATTGGTCTTCAGCAGTTTATTTTAATATCCAAGAATGCTATTTGCCAAGGCGAGTACTATTGCGAATATGTGTATGAATATGCCTTGGTTTAAAGTACTTTAGAATCTTAAGGGAGTATCAGAAGGCTTTTGAAACATATCCTTATGTAGATGCATTAAAAAACTTAATTTCCAATGGGACCTGGTTCTGATAAAGCTACTCTAAAAAACTATTGAGAAGTTGTTGTTTAACTAACTTCTTTTTTATAATATATTCTTCAAAATCCCGCTGTGCAATTATTCACAAAATAAACAATGTGGGCATGTTACGTATAAGTATGAACGAAACGTCAAAATGTAATACGATGGATTAAGGAATTTCTGGAGGAAACTCAGGTAATCACAGCATGTCCCCGAATAAAACTATATAAGGATTTTAAGAGCACGTTGTATCCTTCTCCTATAGCCAAACAGTTCTTAAATCTTTCCTTTAATGGGAATTTAGGTCCAAGCTTGATTTGAGGTGCTTTGACTCACTACAGAAGCTATAATCGGTTATAATGGACATCCAAACAACGAGATAGAAGATGAATCAGCCCGATGGACTGCTGCTGCTTCCCTTTTGGCGGTATTAACTGGTCAACATTTATCTCAATAATTAGGTCTAGTGAGATTTTTATCGCAAAGGGTCGCGTCTCCTGACATGAAGAAGGTTCAACCGCTGATGAAATAATTTTCTTATCGTGATACTTTTGAAATCATCAAATAAAACCTCTGACTTGTTACCGATCTGATCTCTGGTCATTGCAGTCTAAGCTATCAGCTGTGAAGAAATAACTTGGTTCTTTTGTATATGGAAGTAGATGAATCAACGGCACTTATTCTCTGTAAATAAATTATTTTCTCGTAATAGTAGAGCACAAGGTATTTCGCGCTGAACTTCTGTGCTTAGCTGATATAAGGCGGGCTTCTTCAGCCTCTATACTGATTTGCATTAGACGAGTCATACAAAATTTGGATTACTTTATTGGTCTATAGCACAAAACATCCATTAGATAGTCGATTAGAGTCGATGTTTGTACCATATCTTTCCTTATTCAATTTAAACAATGAAGTATATGATTTTTTTTAAGCTGGAAAAAACTATCTTAAAAAAATGAACAAAAAAATAGAAAAATATATATTTCAATTGTATGCTAACTCATATTATTACAAGTGTACTTAATACATCTGTAAATATATTTTTCCTTTGTATGCATTTTACAAGTAGTAACAACAATAAATATAGAAAAAAAATTTTGAAAAAATGCCATGATAATACCCAAACTATTGAAATTTGTCCTGATGTATTTGCAGCAATCAATATACCAATAGATGTATTTTTAAATAAATATCAACAAATATTTGTATAATTTTTTAGGCAACGAACCATTCTGAAAAAAATACACTGACAACAGTAGCCAAGCACAGGCACTTAAAAAACATTCAATAGCACAAAAAGGATGAGTGACTGAAGTAATATTGTAGAGAGTAAAGGAACAATTACACAGTCCAGCATCCCAAAAGCACAATAGTATAGATAACAATTTAAGAGCTTATTTCTATGGTAACTATGTGGTTCCATACCCATAAGTTATTGCAATAGTACGAAGAACCAAAGGTAAAGATATTTTCATACTAAAATGAATTCCATTGTATTTTTAAAATGTGAAATAACATTAAACAAAAAAAAACTGAATAAAATTTCTGTTACACAAACACACACAGTGGTTTTCCAACAAAACCCCAAGCAATTAAAGTCCAGTCAAATTTCAGTTATTTTGTCTTCATTGTCTGCCTTTTGGGTATTCCATTTTTTTAAAATTTTTTTTTTTATAAAAGTAGACACATGCAAACAATAGAATACAGAGTTATATTGAAGCTTTTTTTGTAAGTGTTGCTCCCTTAAATTTATATATATAGCTATGAATAGTTGTAATGAAGCCAGTGCACTCACACAGATGCATGTTACTGTTGTTATATATTTACAAATACTTTAACAAAGTCATCTTTACTGCTACCCAGTCAACAATTTGATAATAAAAGCAGAACTATTTAATAAATTTGCATAAATCAGTTCACGTTAAATTACAATAATTTTTTTTTATTCCATTCAAAGAAAATGTAGATTGCTCTTATTTGAATATAGACTAAGAAATAATAAAAACTTTTGGTTAACTGGGTTTCATTACATTGCAATCAAATGTCTGTGCGTAGGTTGTTTCATATGTCCTTAATAAATTGCCATTTTTATTTGAAATATTATTTATGAGTTTTTTTTTTTGGTTACATTCCTCCATGCAAAATCAGTAGAGACTCTATCAAACTTGCCCAAATCCTACTCTCTGAGAAAAATTAATATGCTTTTGGGTGAGAAAATAATCCTTGTAAATAAATAATTTATTGCAAGTCCTCGTATGTGTAACAAATTACGCATACATTGTCTATACGTTCTGTTGTACATAACTAATAGTTACTTCTTTTGTAAGTTGATGCATAACAAACGTACACTTAAATAGGCATACAAGCCCGTAAAAATGGTCAAAAAATTTACAATGCAATGACCATATTGGTCGTTACATGTGTACATGTCTTTCACTCATATTAAATTGCCATGTACACTAGGGTGGGTCAAAAAAAAGTATTTTTTCCGCTATCGACTTTAAGTAGCGTAAAAATCTTGTATTTGTGTCTACATTAGGTCCTTGTAAAATATTATAAATTTATTTTTAGTTTAAGATCCCGCGCTTTGATATTAAATTTTGTTAAATTTTGAATATGACGACCATATCCCTTTTGTATTTTGTAAGAATTGTATTGCAGAAAAGCATATATACTGTATTCTAATGACTTTTAAGTTCTCGAGAAACTACCCATAGCCAAGTACGAGAAAATTGAAGACCAGCTTCCGGAAATACAATTTGGAGGCTTAAGTACAGATCAAAAATATTTGTATGAAATAACTATATCTGTTATAAGTGGGCACTGCCACGATGGCTTAGCTAACAGGTCTCTAGAGAAAATATTCCATGCTTGAAGGCTAACAAAATCAAATAGAATTCTAAGTTTATACATATATTTCTATATCAAATCTGCCATATCAGCTACAAGTATTAGCAGATTATTATATAACATTTTATGCTCCAGCATGTTTTGAAATAAAAACAAATTAAACTTGCAAACATGGGCCTAAAAATTTTTGAAAACTGGTAACAAAATCACGATGCCTTCCTGCAGAGTTAAAGCTTGTAATAGATCCCGTAATTTGACTTAACACCTGTTTTGCTCAGCCAGAAAACTTGCTTCTGTAGACGTTGTTGGAAAAAATAAAACAGTGAGAGAACTAACAGCAAGACGAATGCAAGGAGCACGAAGCTCACCACATACTGGAAAGCAACATCGCGCTTTTGAGATCCTGACTATACACCAATTCTTCGAGACATCAGTACTGAAGAAACAAATGTGGTAGTTGAGTATGAAGAAAGTGACAATTTCATTTTCGCCAAACTGCCATGTCATACGGCAGGCGGTGGAACGAACTGTGAAAATCGTGTAAGAAGAATCCATGACTCTTTGCGATAAAAAATTAAGAGAAGGTTTAAAACACACGAAACTCGAATCAAGATGAGAGATGCCCAGATTTGACAGTAAACAAGATTTTGTGACCAAAAAATAACTAAAATAACTTTGTGATTTTATTGTATTATGTTGTATAAGAATCAATGTTTTATTTTTTTAAGTTTAATTAAAAATGTTTTCAGTTTTAATTATTAATAATTGATTGTAAATAAAAATTAAAATTTAATAAAATGACTTTTTTTTCAAAAATACTTAATTCTTAGGAGCTCTAACGCGGGCTCAAGATATGACTTTTTTAAACTTTTTTATTACAATTTTTATTTGTTTTTGAGGCACAAAAAATATTGCTATTAGAATATGATTTGAGAACTTTAGTTTTTTCTCATACATCAGTGACCCACCCTAATGTACATTATACTTCCCCTACAAGGTGAAACAAAAATAATATTAAGTTAATTGGAATTTTAAAAATATCTTCAATGTCTTTAGTCAAATGTAGCTTCCAATGAAGAACCTGAAAGTAAATAAAGAATATTTTCCAAGAACTGTCATAAATAATTGAAGCTTTTGCATTTTCAACAACCAGGTGAGCTAATTTTGACTTACTGATTTGAAATACTTATAACTTTAATAGTTTTATTGATTTTTGTTTAATTTTTTTGTAGATAACTAAAACTTTCATAAAACTATATGATGCACGATGACATCGGTGTCGGAGTGAATGAAATTTGTGAAAATTTTATATGCTTCCGGAAGATCAATTATTGGAACACAAAGGAAATGTCGTCAATATTTAAGTAATATGATGGCTTCTATTATGATCACGTTAAAAAACTTAACCACACATTTTGAGGATTCAGGGACAAAAGGCAACGATCCACAATAAATCTTGCATCATTTGTTCACACTGAACAGCCGGTGGATGCTGTACGTAAATTGTCGTCGACTGGGAAACTACATAACGTTGCTACGATTCATTCTAAAATTGAATTTGGGAATGTTTAAAGGGATAAGCTCCAGATTTACCACCCCACAACGGCTACAATATGCCAAATCAGTCAAAAAATGTAGACAAAAGAATCCAAGTAAACTTTGTTTTAATGTACATTTAAGGGTAATAAACCTTAGAGATTTACATAACATATTGATTGACCTGTTAGAAATTTCCAATCAGAAAATATATCTAACTGAAAGTTTAGTTTATAAAAAATTGACTTTTTCTCTCATGTAGGGTACTTTGATTATATTCTTTTCACGCCATCATTTGTTTTTTTTTTTTTGCTGTCTACTATGTGGAGGGCTCAGAGTTAAAGTGAACAAAGTCATAAAATATGACAAATTTCAAAATTAGTGCAAAATTCTCCGCAAAGTTTAATTCTATTTATTTCTGTAACGGACTAAGTAAAAAAGTGTTTCGTTCCTAAGGCACTGGTAAAAACTCAAGTCAATGACTCTCATTTTTTATTTTAAAATTGAAGCAAGTCATTTATTTTTTTTACATTTTTTGGACAAATTTTCAAATGAAGTTTTTAAAATTTAAATTATTAAACACTTATTAAAATAAACTTTAAAATTATAATATAAATGAAATGGCAGTTCATATACTGAAACTCAAAATATCTTCAAATTGTCTTTTTGTGACTTGGTTCACTTCCAGCTCTGAGCCCTCCATATATGTATATTGATTTTATAAACCTCCGCTCAGCTCTTATACTAAAATCACTCTATTAGATACTCTGCAAGTCCTATTTTTAGCTACAAAAAAGTTTTGTACAGAAAAAATATGTGCGTACGATTTTTTTTATTATTTTTTTTGCAAATACTCTAACTTTTGTTTGACAGTATATTTTCATTATTTGTGGAAATTTCTTACAGCCTAAAATAAGTGATTGCATCGGCGAAATAAATTGCAGTATAAAAAAATAGGCACAAGTGGTTAGATAATTGTGAATGGGACTTTGCAATACAACATTCATGTTCTCTTTATTGTGTAACCACTGACGATGATTATGTTGTTAATGATGATGTATTGTAATGTTTCCTACACAACAAAAGAAAATTTACAGATTTATTTAACACGCTCATATGAAGATACATGGGAAACATGACTGGTTGAAAATTGACTGTAACTAAATATGTTAAGTTTTATCATTTGATCGGTTCACTGTTTTACAAAACGAAAATAGCACTTCTAATTTCTTTAAAGAAAATTTCTTTATGATATTTTCGTAAATACTTCAAGAAAATTATGATTTTTTAGGTGATTTTTATAGGAATTACTAATATTTAGACTTTTTTCTTAATTTATAATTACACCTCTTCCCAAATTTAATATTTTACATATTTAGTAAAATATTAATTGTTTTTTTAGCAAGTTGTAATTGATTATTGAGGGGTAGAGTTAATTGCTTTTTTTACGTAGCAAAAATTACTAATTAAATTGAAAAATTCAATGATGCACGTAACCAAACTTATAAGAATTTAAAATTTTTATTAGAGTTAAAATATAACCAATAATGTTTAGAGTTATAAAACAATTAAGATTTAGATTTCTATCAACTCTCCTCTCCCACTATCTCTTTCCCAAAGAACGTCACACAGCTACTGATTGTCAGGCATATTAAGAATTGCCTGGGGCTTACCTCTCTTTAAAAAAATAAAATTAAATATTCATATTCAACTGTTTACCGAAAATACATTAAATCTCATTGAAAATACGCCATAAATATTGTCGGTATACATATTAGTCCTGTAACATATATTCTTATTGGAATTCCCAAATCTTCACCTATTTTAGACATACGCCACATTGATGCGAGTATTAACCTTAAAAAATGTGTAAATAAACATTAGATGAAATGCAACACAAAATTTTGAATTTTAAAAATTTATGATCACACTTTTACCTAAAAAATATTTTACACATTTAGTAAAATATTAATTGTTTTATTAAAAACATATATGCACAAAATCCCCTTTGCAAATGCAGGTCATTAGAGGTCACTAAAACAACTAGAGATCTTACATTAAGCTTTCATTAAAACAAATAGAAAGTTTTAGCAAATTGTAATAGTTTTAATAAAAAAAGCGTTAATTTTTAACTTAAAATAAAAATACACTTTCAGCAACTTAAACACAAACCAAAAATACATTAACATTAACTTATTTTATAAATATTTGTTTATTTATTTGTATCATTAAAAAATAATTACAAATTATAGACTAATGTATAAAGGAAAGGTCATGGCTGCTTTTTTCTTCATATCATGTCAAATCAATAAGCCAACATCGCCAAAAAAAATTTTAAAACTTTTCTCTAGCGCCTCGTTTAATATTCATTCTTTTGGAACATTTGGCAGTGGTGTGACTAAATATTGTCTTGCCATGAGTAAAAGATGCTCGTATATTTGCTTATTTCCTGTCCACCATGTCACATAGTCAACGACATTAACCACCAGCTTTTTCCCGCTACATAAAGTACTGCAAGCTCGGATCAATTCCAATAATTTTTACATACGCTTGCCATTGCAGAAAGTTTTCTTCACATGATCTGAAGCCATGTGCGAGATGTTAGAAACATTCTTTTTTTTGTAAATTACTAAGAACTCATATTTTGATAACTTTTGTGGAACTACGAAAAATGTCTTTTTGTGAACAGACGACAATTTGCTTTTTGGAAGTGATTTTAATGCTGTACGGTTTGTTTTTTTTTTTGTACATAAAAATGTTTTACCTATTTTATCCTTTAAACATTATATATATTTGTAAATACTTTCATTTATCAAGATCTGTGATTAGCAATGACATTCGTTGTAGTATCCTTAGATAAAATCTCGAAAATGTAATTTTTTATGTAAAGATAAGTCGTAAATAAAGATGAATTTATAAATGAAAAAAATGCTGTTACTGAGAATAAATTTTAATAAATAGTTTTTGTAATGAATAAAAATGTAATAATTCATAACATTTATTTCATTTCCTTTAAAAAATCAAGAAATCATAAGTATTTGCAAAACTTTGAATTGAATAAGAATTTTAATCAATTGAAAGCAAGTGAATGGCTCAAGTTCAAAGCTATCTTAACCCATTTTATTTTTAACTTAAGATTCTTTATCTTGATAAATTCAATTACTTTTAGTGAGAAAGTAATATTATAACAATTTATTCATCAGAATAGCAAAACGTATCAGTATTGATTTCGAGGTCGGTAGACCATCGAAAATACACATTTTTTGATACTTTAGAAGTAGTGAAAAATTTTGTTTTGCCTTTATTTATTCCACTTGGTATTACACGGGGTAAATTACGGCATTCGATATCGTATGAAATTTCCTGAATTTGTATGGAAATTTTCGTTCGTTGTCGAATACCGTAATTTGCCCCCATTGCATCTACAAGCAAATTCCATATAATTTTATCATTGCAATACATTTTAACTTCGTTCCATGTTTTATTTATTTTTCCCAAATTCACCAAAAATTGTTCCATTCCCAAACACTTCTTGTTATGATATCGAGAGATATTCGCAGTGTGGCCTATTCATCTCCATTTCTTTCGTACTATCTGGCGATCGATGGGCTCTTCACTAATCTTCCTCCACAGATCAGCGTTGGAAATTGTATTGAGACAAAATATTCTGCAAATGTAATGAAGGTATTTTTTATGAATATTTGCAGTTTCCGTGAAAAAGCTAGTTATTGAAAATGACGTTCACTATTTTTCAACACAAACACAAAGCACTTACTGTTGCTGATAAAGAGAACTGTTAACATAAAGATTTTAAGTTGCTCTATAGTAGTGGTCTTCAAATAGAGAAAACAACTGAAATCAGAAAGTGTTGGTGGATTAGCATCAAAAAAAATCTTAGCGTTTTGGTTGCTTGTTTGATTAGGAATTATTTTTGTTTGCATATGCCATAGTAAGCTCGATTAAAGGGATATAAATTAAAAAAGTCTCTGCTCCACAAAAAATTCAACGTATTTCCTCTGCTTGTTTGTTTTATTATCTTGGTTAATAATATTTTTAGAAGTCGTGTTGTGCATGTGTTAAAACTGACTATTATTCGGCCCCCATGCGACATTTTTTTTGTTTGGACCACTCATCTATAGAAATGTAAATAACATAATAAAAACCATTTTTAGTCTGCAAAATAGCCCCAGAAGTAGCGGCCAATATAATTCAAAGGAACTGCATGTTATCAGTAAGAGTTACTGAACATGAAGTATGTTAGTCTCCTATCAGAATTTTTATTTGCATCAAGTAAATATTTACTTTCACTTATTCCAAGAACATTTAGTTAATGTTTAGTTAAAATGTCCCCCCCCCCCCTTTTTTCGATTGCTTCAACTAAATCTTTTTATTTTTTGCATTTTTTATTTTTAATCCCAGCAATTATGCAAAAAAGGATTCAATCCCTTTTCAAGCCACTCTAATTGTATGGCATTAAAAAAATCTCTTTGTTTTCTTACAAAACAGTTCACGCCTGATAATTTATGGTCACTGGTAAAAGGAAACAAAAGGAAAAAAATATGTCTTAATGTCTTCAACACAGTTTGCACATAAAATTTGCAATCTATAAAAATGTGTACTAATACCGTGGAGAGAGTGAACGAAAGCTACATGAGAATTATTTATAGTGCTGAGAGTATTTTGTAACAGAACTGTGTAGAGGTTTAAGGAAAAAATTGTTTACGATTTTTTTTATTTTAATAAATTAACACTAAATGTTTTAACGTAAAAATAATATAACTTTTTTTTCCGATGCAGTAAAATTAAAAATAAAATAAACAAGGGAAGGAGAAGAAATGAAGAAATGTACATTAAGAAACAAAAAAAATAGTAAGTTTTTTTTAGGAAAAAAATCTTTCATGGGACTGCCACAAATTCAAGCTTTCAATAAAGTTTTATGCTGCGCTGCACAGTAGCGATAAATGCAAAATACCTAGTAAAAAAATATATGACATTTAGAATGATGATCAGCTTTATTGAAAACTTAGAAGATCGATGTTCGTGAAGTTTAAATTTTATAGTAAAAAGTGTTATAAACAGTTCTTTCAGCTGATCTTTGTTATTCGTTCTGAAATGACATTTACAGATTTGCAGGCAACAGTATAATATTCCATTGACAATTAAGTTTCAAACACACCTTGGAGATTTATTATTTGATACATTCTAGCAATTTGGGTTTATTTTATTCTTCGGATATTTTTGTTGCTCTCATTTGATATTTTAAAGCTATAAAGGGTCTTACAATAAGAGTTATCATTTAGATATGAAGAAAAACGAGTACTTTTAACCGAAACTAATTATGGAAAACAATAATAGTCAATTGGCTACAAGCACCTTTGCAGTGCCGTATTCTTGTCCATCACCACATTTGCATCTGTATGTGTTCGATAACTTTACGAATTCTTTCTTTGTGATTTTGACTCGTTTGTGGGCAATTGGCATAGACTTGCACCCTGATTTTGCATGTCGAAGTCGAATTTGCGACTGTGATAATATGTCACAGATTTTCTTTAATCTAGTACAAATCATCACTCACGAAAATTCAACTTTGACATTCATAATCAGGGTAATTATTTTTACGTAACCCCCCCAAAAAACTCTAAATATGTTAAATCACAAGATTTCGCTGGGCAAATGTAATCGCTTTTTTGAGCAATCACAAGGGCAGAAAATTTTTCACAGCAGACATGGTCTCGTTATTTGTGTTTCCAATAGTGCCGTTTTGTGGAAAAAAAACAAAGACGTCCACATCAGTATCTTATGCCAATTACGGTGTAATGTCGTTTTGGGAATGCCCAATTCCAAAGATTGGAAATAGACAAAATTGGGGTTTTCTCAACAATATGGGCTGTCCTTGAGGAACTTACACGAGTTCGATTCGTCGCATCATTTACATGTCTAACAGCTCAGATAGATTTGTGTAATAGTTTCACAATTGCTGGCCGAGAAGGTGTTCTAAAAATTCTTTCTTTTTGCAAACAGTAACCGCGAAGTGCTCACCGTTTTTAAAGTGAGTTTTAATAATTATAATGCATTGTTAAAACGCATATCGTTCCATTTCTAATAGTGCAATAGTTTTTAATTGTCACCTCTCAAATAATTAGAGGTTGAGTCATGACAGCTGTTAAAATTTCGAGCTTTTTAAAATGATCTACTGCTGATTTGGCACCAACGATATGCAAGCATATAGACTGGTTCAACCCACAAAAAACGAAAACCTTTTGAAACTTAATTCTTTTCTGTAATATTCATTTTGCAAAAAATTATCACATAATGTTTGAATTTGAGGCTGGATTTAAAAAGTTTATAAGTTCAAGCAGTGAATGCGTAGCCCGATTTATAATATTTCATTCAAAATAAATTTAACTTATTCCGCATATTAGTTTCTCTTAAAAAAGGAATATCTGTAGTTACAATATATATAGATGTTACATTCACACGTCGGAGGAGTATAGGGCCATAATAAGGTGGTTCCAGTAATCTCGTTCTTCGGCTCGATGCTTGACTTAGTACCACTTCATACACAATCTCGAAAGTTCTGTTGTTAATTATCGCTTCCATGTGTTCGCTGGTCTCCCAACTCTTCTGCTTCCTTGCGGGTTCCAATCTAGGCATTTCTTAGCAGTATCGTCGTCTGATTTACGGAGGGTGTGACCTATCCAACTCCATTTCCGCTTACTTATTTCCGTTCTAATAGGCTGCTGGTTTGCCTCCATCCAGAGTTAGTTGTTGGATATTGTTTCAGGCCAGCAAATCCGTAAGATTTTGCGGAGGCATTTGTTGAGAAATTCCTGAAGGCACTGCAAATCACGTGGTGCCATGTTCCAGATCTTGCACCCATATAACATAATGGATTTTATGTTGGAATTAAATAATTCGATTTTGGTTTATTTCGAGATATTAGAAGATTTCCAAGCAGGGCTTAACTAGGCAAATGCTCTCCTTGCATTATTTATGCTATTGGATATACATATCTGCTGCTGAGCAGATATGTGTCAATTGTGCTACCCAGGTAGCAATATCTTCAATATCTTGATAACCTATGAAGAAATTGCGATCTGTATTACTATTGATTGATTTTTTAAGAATAGAAAACTTATATGTCTAGAAAATTAGCTCTTTCCCTACAGAAAGTTTTATTTAAACAACGATTGAATTTTGAAGACACAACTTCCTACTTAATTAAAAAAAGTTAATGAATAATTTAATTTCAAAAGAATTATTATTAAACTCCAATTTTTAATACAAAAGAGTTTTTTCGACTCTAAATATTTGCCATGTACTGTTCCAAGACTTCCTCTTAGAGATGTCTGTGGTGTTCCGAAACGGTAGGTAAATATATATAAAAATAAAAAAAAGCTACACAGTTTTTTGTGTAACAACTCCAATGACACAAAATTGTTCATACCACCTTAAATGGAATCCAAATAATTGTCTTAATCTGCCACCCATAATGCAACAATCCGCATCCTCGGCTTCTTTATTCTCCAAAGATTTTTAATGAAATTTGTTTTTACATTTCTTTTAACGTTCCATAGTCAACTAAGAAAAAACGTAACTAGATTTACTATTAAGAGAAGGTGTTTTTTTTCAAGTCACTGACAAAGAACAAGTGTTGAGAAATAAAAAAATATTTTGCCATTAACCATGAAAATACCTAGAATATACATAAAACAATTTTTCCTAGAACTGTTGTGCAAAAGAAAATAAAACTCTTCAATTACCTTATTTCTTACAAAAAAAAACTATTAAGCAGTGCAGCTGCTTTGAATTTAAAGTCACTGCTATTTATTTTATGAGGGTAAAACCTTCATGAAATAATCATTTTTAATTTTAATAAGCAGACATATATTTATCAAGAGACAAAGTATTAAAAGGTTTCGCCAGAACACATAATTTTCTTCAAACTGATAATAATTCTGTAACATTTTTCCGGCTGCCTTCTAGAAAAAACATTCATTAGGTTTACTACTCAAAAGAAATATAAATCGTTATGCAGCAGACATGCACCACAGAGAACATATTATTTCCATTTGATTTTTTCATACCGCTTCAATTGAAAACGCATTTAAAATATTCATATAAAGTTTTAAATATTTATTAAATTTAATATCAAGAAATAATTACTATAATTACCATAAGCAAAGAAACAACATTTTCCTTTAATTTGTTTTAGCCTGCGAGAGTGTGTGTGTGGGGATTTAATGATCCTGTTGTCAACGCAAGTTAAACGAAATTGCTTAAAGGGTTATTTGTTGTTGTTGTTTTGATGTTAGTTTTTATGGACTATAATTATCATAAATTGTTTCAGAGTTTTTACTTAAAAACATACAACATTTGCAACTGTTTAAAAATATAGTTGAAGGTCTACTGATGAGCTTGCATAAACACATCAGAATATGAAAAAGGAAACACGTTTTCGTATGCAATGATTTTACTACGATAAAACGAAAGAGATAAATAAATTGGAAACACCCGGATATGCCTTATTTCGAGAGTTTTCGGGTCGAATCATCTTCTGTGATAGGTGACAATTATTATTTGGTGCAATTAACAAAAAACATCTCCATTTATTGTTTGCTGGGAGTTTAATTGGAGTCTTTTAAAACAACAATGTAAGTGTGGGAGTGGTTTTCGACAGTCTATGGACGAACTCCTAGAAAATAATTAACTGTACTTACAAGTGAAATTGAGTTTGAATACCTGTTTTCCTCGCAACAAACAAATCACATAAGTTTTCAGAATAAAAGTACTTTGATAAATATCAGTTTTTTTTGCTTCATTTTGGTTTCGATTTTTTTGTTGTGTGGCGACAAAAGTAAATTAAATGGAATAAATGAAAATTAAAATTTAAAAAAACAACTACAGAATACCCTCGAAGCCCATTGCGATTGTGTACTTTAATCAAATCAAGCTGAAGTACTCATGGTGTCAACTTTCTCCGGCGATACTTTAATGTCAGTGGAAAAAAGCAACGTATAACGTACGACGGATTCTATATGTCTGGACATCAAGACCATTTACAATGTGTATATTGCTATTATGAAACGTCACTTTTCAATATGAAAAATTTGTCAGAATCCCACAGTCCCATAAGCAATTTTTTGGAATACAGAAGGGCTCATAAGCTGCTGACGCATGACTATATAGTAAAAAAATAATTGCCAGATCTATTTAAAAAAAACTTTATATAAATAAAAAACTATATGTATATATACGAGTATATATAAGATGGCGAAAAATTAATCTCTTTCCACCGAGCCATTTCTTTAGGTTTGGTGCAGAGTCCCCATAGTATTTAACAAGCTTTTCTTTGGTTTGATTGACGGTTTTTTCTCGCAAAAAATAATGTTTAATGAGCATTCGAAATTCACTTTTTTCCATTTTTAGAAAACTACACGAGGTTGTATAATTTGAGCAGCTGCTAAACTCAAAGTAAATGACCATACTTGCTCAAAATTTGACAGTAGCCTATTACCAGGTGGTACTTGATGGAAACAGTGTTGCTTTTCATTTAACTATGAGGGAAGTTCGAAAAGTCACGGACTTATTGATCCGCTCTCATATTCTGCAGCTGTCTAGTTCACAAAAGTCAAATATGATTGACGTATGATGCAATTTGCGAAAATTATGGCATCTTCCGATAGGATAATTATTTTTGCGCTACCCAGTATTCATATATATAAGTACATTTTTTTAAGAAAAAAATTAAAACAAACTCAATCCTACCAGTTGCACATAAATATCTTGTGTACTTTGAAAAAATACACAATTACAATTTATCTAAACAACATCTTAATTTGAGTGTGTCATCTTTTTAATTATTTTACCAACTATCTTATTAAAAACCAAACATCATCTGCTGAGACGTTTACAACAAAACTCAATTTAATTTAAAAGACAAGCAATAAATTAAAACATTTTCCTAAGACAATCTCTGTAAATGTAAAATTTTAAGCTAAAACACCTGGATATTAAAAGAAAATTGTATCGTAGCAAAATGAAAAGAGAGAAACCAATACAAACCGATATGTCCTGCATATAATCCATGCATACATATTCAATTGCAAACAAGTAATCCTCTTTCTTTTAAACATTGGGTAAGTATCAAATTAATTGGGCATTTTCAACCGAGACTCGATTGGCGCCAGACTATCATAACTAAAAATTTTAATTTAAACAAATTTTTAATTTTTAATTTTTTTATAATTTGTTTTATTGAAATTGTGATTAAATAAGTTTTTATTTACATTAACGACACCCTCGAAAGAAGCAACATAAAACTGACGAAACTTTGGATAAATGTGTAATAAAAAGTTTTTTATTGACATAAAACAAGTTAGCCAGTATTAGCTAAAGCATATCCTTCAACCATCATTAAAATATTAAAATTGTTTATTTGAAAATCGTTTATATGTTCAAAATGTATTCTAATATCGAGCCATAACCGCATAAGAAACTCAAGCGACATATTTTTCATATAGCGTTTTTTTTAAATAAATAAATTCATTGGCATCATTTGCATCATCTATAACGATTTGAGGGTCACACTGTGTATTACAATTTTATTACAATTTAAGCTGTGCAAGGGTCAAAGTGAAAAAATAGGAAAGAGAAAAATAATTTCATTGAAAAAAAAATAAAAATTTCGGATGATTTCAATATGTGCACTGAAGAAAATGCAAACAAAAATCGTTTCGAATTCGGAATCAACCAACGATGGCTCAAAAAATTGCATATTTTTGAGAAATGGTGAGTATCCTAGTATGGAAAAGGAGTTCTATGGATTCTCAGCCAAAAGAAAAAACATATTCCAATAAATGGAATTGTGTTTAAAGTAAAAACCATAGAGATACAAAAAGGCATTAAAATGGTAGCTTCTATACAAGTGATGCTACAGCAGTCATTGCTGTCTCATTTTAAGGGAAACGAAGAGAATCAACTGAATAAAAATTTGAAGATAATATTATTTAATATTAACGGTCAGCGAAAGGCAGTGTGCTAAGCTGATGACGGGGAGTTTATATGTAAATACATATATTTATGTATAAAATGTTACAATAATGATCTAAAAAGAAATATGTTACAAAATATATGGTTTAGTAAATGTAAAAAACCCTACGTCATAAAAATATTTTATCTTAGCCGACTCAATTTTTTTCAGTAGTTCATCGGGATGACAGCAAAGAAAACTTGAACGCCAAAAATGCTGTTATTCTGCAGATATGTGATAGCAATTGGATCCGTTTTATACATTGGAACGAAATGTGTCTTCATACAAAATTTTGTTGCTCCAACTCAATTAAACCAAGATAATAAAAACCTTCTGCAGTAAAATTTCGTTTTTGTCGCTTGAGCTTTTACTGCTATTACGGCACGATGTATTCTTAATGCTATTCGTGAGAAAAGAAAATTATGAACCTGTGAGTAAATTGAAAATTTTCACCCTTTTACTACCCAGCAAGGATTATGCATCGTAGGAGCAGGGTACAAACTACCTTTTTGAGTGTTCTTAAAATAAAATATGTCAAATTATGTCGTTTAAGAACTCGAAGTAGTTCAAGTTTAGTGCAAATAAGAGAAAGGTAAAGTCTACTTATTAAGAAAAGTTTTTTTTTAATTATTATCATAACATCTAATCCATAAAATTATTCATAGATGTATTAACTCGCTGCATAGAAAGAACTGTAGTAAAACAATTTAATTTCGGTTACATATTAAAATTATTGCAATTTGCAAAAGTGACTTCGCCGTAAGTCTCTTCATAATGAGTTGTCAAACTAAACTAGGAATGATTTCAAATTCCCCACCTTAAGAAAAACACCCACTGACAAACTTTTCAATAGTTAGTCGGACCGCCTGTACTCCCAAATATTTACATATATAAAATTACACTTTATTGGTGACATATGTATATGTTGTATGTAAAACAAGACAACAACAGGACATAATATAACCTAAACAGCATACAACAACATCTAGTCATTGCATTGAGGTTTACAAGTGCAAATAAAGCTTGGACTTAGCCAAGGGCCAGCAAAGTCATTGTAGAAATTAAAACAAAAACAAAACAAAAACTAAACAAGAATAATACATGCTACACCTAGTGAAAACACTAGTCGAACTGTATCCTTTGAAAGTCGAATGCAACTCAGTGAGGACTGAGATGAGTAAAAATAATTCTAAATTTTGATGCATTTTCCGATTTCAATTGAATTTTTTTGCGTTGTTTATTTTATTTCCTTCCTTAATTTTTTACGTTAAATTGTTATACAACACAAGTAATTTATCCTGTTTTTTGGATATTTTTCATTTTTACCTTCAATAGTTTGATTGATTTTCCACCTTCTATATTTAAATTAAAACTAACAATTTATGCAGAATATCACAATGTTTTCAGGTCTGTACACGCACATACATATATTTTTCAGTCTGCCCCCATGTCTACGCATGCAAAGCGGAGCAGTACATGTGAGCCTAAATTTTAGTATTACATGTTACATTGTGTTAGTTACTATGACCGCATTTCATTTTAATTGGATTGTTTGGCTTAAAGGCCAAATAGTCAGATGTTGTTGTAAATGTTTGTGTGTGCTACAATTTACACTGGACTCTGGAATTGTATGCATGTGTATTAGTGCATTTGTGTATATAAATGTTGTTGCATTTAAGCACGATAGCCAACAAGGGGAATAGAATTGTCTTGTAACCGCTTCAATATTTTGTTTTATTCCTACCAAAATCTTTGTGCATTTTAGCACTAGAAGTTAATGAAGATTTTCAACCCAAAAATTAAGGCAATCACCGTAACAATACAATTGAATGCTTGGCTGGAGCTCTTATTTATTAACAATTATATTATCAGGCTTAAAGATACTATCATGGATATAAACACAATCTGAATATCCGCAAATTAGTGCATTTCGGTTATACATTGTTTTGATTTATTTTGGGGAAACCCCTAACAAGAAGATGTTCTATAAAAAAAATAGCAAAAAAGTTTAATTTAAAATTGTTTAACTCATTCGTGCATAAAGTTTATTTTGCCAATGAATTTAATTTTTATGCCATACAATTAATATTAAGGATCATATAACACAAGTAGTTATCGAAAAAGTGCATGTTTATTGTATCATGAATTTTAAGGTATATTTGATATAAAACTTGTCTATTTAATAACAAAAATATTTAACTAGTTTTACCTTTTCTGTCTGTGCAAAATTGAACTTTCGCTAGAAAACCAAAAATTTACAAATAAATAAAATGTTTTCTACAAAAAATAAATTTTTTTAGTTCGATTTATTGAACGTTAAGTACAGGCTATAAAATAGAGATTGTTTACTAAAGCTTGACAAGAATACTGTTTGATAGCAGTAAGTTTGCAGGACCTTTGTCCAGTTAACAATACCAACAAACGTAATTTTAGCATATCGTCTAAAAAGTGCTTAACAAATTTCCTGCGTATACTGACAGATATGTTATTTGTTGAAAGGCGTATGCAAGCTTTTCAGCATATGCCAAATTCGTATGCATATGCGCCTCATGCCTAAGCAAAATTGAAATGTTTAATATCATTTAAAAGTCTATGAAACCATAAAAAATATAAAAAGTCACCCACATTGAAAAAAGCCAAATTCCACAAAAAGTTCCAAAATTAAGAAAAATTCGTAAGACCATCTAGTTCACAAATTCAAGGAATGTAAAAAACTCGAAATAATTATGAAAATTTGGTTTAACTTCCAATTTATGTTTATTTTTATTTTTTATTTATATTACTACATTTTATTGCAAAAATTATACGTAGAAGTACATAAGATGAATAGTAAATTAAAGAGTGTTGTCAAAATCACTAATTTCTCAAATAAAATGTTTATACGACTTAGCATATGCAGCACCACATAAAATTCAACATAACGTATAAACACGAATATCGTATGCTAACTCTTATATTTTATTTGCTGACATATGGATGTGTCACTCACCCTTATCGCGAATCTCAAGGGAATAAATTCTGGGGAATAGTTTTTTTATTCCCATGAACAATAAATTGGCATCGCCAATTGTTAGCGAATAAAATAAACAGCTGTGGCAATTCGAACATTCTATTGTGAATGGATGTAGTTTTATTTTTAGTATTTTTTTTAAATTTTCAAAATAAATTGTTATTATTCAGTAAAATGCATAGTATTTCACTCCGATTTAAGTTAATAGAAGAAAATAAAAAAGTATTGGAGAAAGTTAGAAGAAGAAATTTGAGAGATACATCAATCCACTGTGTTTATCGGAAGTAATGTAAGTGAAAACATGAAGAATTGTTGGCAGTATGTATTTAAATAAATTCTTTGCAGGTTCCAACAACATTTCAGAGTGAACAAAGAAGCTTTTAAATACCTTTTAGATATATTGGTCCAGAACTGCTTAGTCTTCCGTCGGTTGTGAAGCTGGCAGCATGTCTACGCTTTTTTGCAGAAGGAAGTTATCAAAAAGGTGTTGGGCGGCAAATGGACGTTGGTGTAGCGCAATCTACTTTTAGTGAGGTGTTGGCAGAAGTTTTAGATATTTTTGAAAACAAACTTTGTCCGAGGTGGATTTGTTGGCCGAATATAGAAGAAAAAAAGCTATTGCCAGAGAATTTGTTGAAAAATATCGCTTCCCAGGCGTTATAGGGTGTATAGACGGAACGCACGTAAGAATTATTAACGCACAACATAATAAGCATTTGTTTTACAATAGGAAAGGGTTTAATAGCTTAAATGTCATGCTGGTATGTTGGTTTTAGACTTGTCATGTGCATACTCGTATATATATATGTATATCATTACTTACACTTGCTACATATTAAAAAAATAACAAGAAAACTACTTACATTGTGCTTAATTTTTTATTCCCAATCAAAATGTTTGTGAAAAAAGTCACATATTTTTTGAGAAAAAACTCACGGGAATAAAAATCGGCGATGCCATATTTTTTTCGAACAAGGGAATTTTTTCACATGGAATTAATTCACGATTGCAAATTTAGGGAAAGGGAAAAATTTCGGGCGAAAAATTATTCATGATAGGGGTGACTATCTTGTGTGAATTCATTAAACAAATTTTTTGTTTTGAATTTTTCAGATGCTATTAATCGCATTGGTTTACTCTAGCGAAACTTCACATGTTTGTTTAAATTTTTCAAAGCTAAACAATACACCCGTTTCCCTGGAATCTGCTTCCTAATCATTTTTTCATAGAAATACTATTAATACAGTTGAGCACTAGTTTTTGAAAGTGGACACTGTTACTTACAAAATGATTCAGATTTTGGTTTTATAGAGTCATGTGTAAAGAAACAATAGTTTTTTTGTTCCGATAACTGGTATGAAATAATTTAAAATTCTAAGGCATTTAATGTCATCAAAATGAATCAGAGAGACTTTAGATCGACAAAACCATTAGAAAAATCCATCACTAGAAGAAAAAAACAATTCAGGAGTACCTTTGATTGGTTGAATATAAAATGTATCATATTAGAAAGCATACAATTTAAATACAAGTTCCGCACATAAAAAGAATTTCTTTCAATGAAAATAAAAGAAAACTGGAGTTGGTAAACCGGTGCAATTAAAAAAAATAGAGCAACCTTTACTTTCTTTACCTTTCTAGGAGAATAATTACGAAAGAAAAGTAAAAGGACATATAAAACCTATCAAAATTTATGCCGCCTATCAAACAGGAATTCTTCAAAAATTTGAAGACATCTATTAGAAAATGCAGTATGTCAAATGCGTCTGATTGTGACGATTATCTATATGATGACAAAATATTTTGATATTCAGGAAAGTTAAAAATATTTCTATGTTTATTTTTTATAAATTCTGTTTAGTTTTTTTATGTTTATTTAAAATGATGTATTAAAATTAATACAATGTTATGTTATAGAAATTTACTTGTAAATAAAAAAAATATTCAGGGGCGAAACCAAATTACTCAAAATAATTACATTTAATGTTCACAAAATTTATTACAAAATTTTTTTTATTTCACAAACCTTAACTTTAAAAGATAATATAATTTGTAAGGAGACCTTTAAGCATTTTTTTAAATTATAATCATTTTCATGAATTTTTGAAACCAATTTTTAAGAATTACTAATTTGCTCTACTTTTGGTTTTGTGGAGTTAGGCCTTTTAGCTTCTGACACATCCATATGCAGACATAAAAAAATTTGTTACTTTCAGCATATCATGTAGACGCCAAGCATATTGAATGTGCTGATAGGGGCATTTGTTTTTATTTTCATGCAAATTTGTATTAGCATACATATGCTGATTCAACATACCGTCGGGACTTAGCTTTATATTATTATACAGGTGAAAATCTGGGTACATTTTCATTTTCTATTTTTTTACCTAACTAAGATTTAAAGAATAATTTATATATTTATTTTTTAAGTCTTTGATATTTTTTATAAATGTCTGTCCGACAGTTCCCCAGTAAATGCTGTTAGTTCTAATTGTTTTTTCAAGGGATTGCGATCGGCTAGACATTATTCCTTTAACCGATTAATTACTTTTCGATTAACTATTCGAGCTTAAACAAACTATTCCAGCGATTAATTCAGTGAGTTTGGTCCAATCAACCGATCAAACGTTTAAGCAAAATTGTATACTTTTTTTAGTATTTAAACACATTTTTTTATGTGCTTAATTTAATCTATAATCAAATGGCAATATGAAAGATTGTATATGTAAAAAGAATCATACTTACAGATAAATATTCTATATTATATAGATTGCTTTCAATTCCTCCAACATCTTCGAAATAAATTAAAACTAGACAAAGAAATCGTTTCAAGCCTAAACATCTTAACCAAACCATATTTCTGAACGCCTGTTTTAGAAGATCTCCTTAAACTAAAACACTAAATTATAAAATAATCTTTCTTATTTTTTTTCATTAATACATATTTAGGAGTTCTTTTTCTGTTGGATTTCATTGCATTTCTATTTATTTAAATCAATCAATTTACGAAAATTTATATTAATTGTCTTACCAATTAATACAAAACTTATCAATTGACATAGAAACTTGTTTAATTGAATTCCATATTACTTTATTTAAAAATGTTCGTCAACAAAATATTGTTAAATCTACTATTCAAAAAACTTTATTATAATCATTTTTGTTTGGCAATGAAACCCTAAAAAGTCTTAAACAATAAAATCGCACAACAGGTAAAAGTTAATATCAATCAACATGCAGCGAAAGTATCAGCATTTTGCCACCCTGCATCAAGAAACTTCGAAATCAAAAACTGTAACTTTTTCAAAAGTTTTTCTTTTATTTTTTTGTTATTTAATTTAAAAAATTCAATCACTATGTTTTATTGTGAAAAAAATAAGCAAATAAAAATAAAAAGCGCAACTTTTTGCCTTTTTGCCAGTTAAAGTTGGTTTGAATTTTTTTGTAATTTCCTTAAATGTTTTTTAATATAATTTTTTTTATGTATGAAAAAAATACTCCATGAAATTTCAGTAGGGTGAAATTATGAGAAATGCCTTTTAAAGTACTTTATTGCGCCTCACAAGGTATCAGAAAAGTTATTTCAGCTAGTCTGAGCTGCGTTTAATATTTTAATTTTTACTTTGCGTTCCAAACTATTCTAAAATATGTTGTGTCATTTTTATGACTCTTAAGCTGGGATTGCCGATCTTCCAGTTTTATATGACGATTAAAGGTATTATACGGACTTCAGAAGTTGGGCCCTCAAAACAAAAATATTGGGTATGTCATTACCGATTCGTTTATTGGATTAAAATTGATGACATAAAATAAACAAAACACATTTGTGGTTCGATTTATTATTATAAAAATTAAAGCCTAAGAATTATTAGTATTTTAAGTCACACTTACTAAGAATTTTGGTTAAAAAGCAAAGTATTCTAATACTTTGTGAACAAAATGATTTCAAATTGGAACGTAGTCTCTGAGATGCGACAGAAATAATTTGAAAAATAAAATACTTGATTGGGTAAACACGTAGTTACGCCAAAAACATATATGTATATCTGAGTCAGACAGGGGCAAATTCGCTTTCAAAAGTTTTTAATAAGCCCTTCAAAGCCCAGGGAGTGGTCAAAACATGTGCCAGCTAGAAGTGCTTCAACCACTTGAACGTGAATGAACGTGAGTGTAAAAAATTGTGTGGATTTTCAGCGTAATTTTTTTCTTTATTGTAATTGTTTTCACTTAATTTTTTTAGCTTTTTAATTGTTGTATGGTTTTTTTTCGTAGCATATAATTTTGACTTTAGGCTGTGGAACGACTTTGAGTCCTTCTCAGACATACTGAAGACAAATAGACAAATAGACTCGAAAATCAGACAAATTCTTGAAGAAAGTTAAGAATCTGTCACTAATAAAAAACATTAGAAACATTTTCTTAAAACTTTAAGTTTCCTATTGGACTCAAAGCAACATATCAACTTTCAAGTCTTTACTTTAAAATTAACTTTTCGGAACACTGCTGAAGTAAATAAAAAAGGAAATTGGTAATTTTTAGTAGGTAACTTTTTTTAAACAACAAAATGTATTTATAATTTCCTAACTCAAATTTTGTTACTAGATTTCTTCGTATCCTTACGTATATTTAGAACCTTTATATGTGTTCATGTATATGTATTTGTTAAAACTTATTTTTAAATATATGATATTGTGTGTGTTTTAAAATTTAGCATACAAAACAAAAATAAAAGTGTTTCTCTTATTAAACAGAGATTGCGTTATCTGTGAAGTTTGGTATTCCCTGGTGTTTTTTTATACCCTGGTACCAGAAAATCGCGGGGAAAATGATTTTTCTAAGACAGGTTAATTTACTAAGAGAAATTAGCAAAAAAATCATTATCTTATTAAAAAAATACTCTTTATATTAAAATGAATTGTTTGGCTTGAGTTCAATTATGAGTTTACCCATTTCTTCTTAATTTAAGAAAATGTATGGATAGTCTCGTTATTTTATTAAGAGAGTACTTTTTTAATAAAAATAAATATAACAGGAATTAGAAAATGAAAACTTTTGAGGCCATAATTTTCTTAATTACAATAAAAAAATGATATTTATATCAAAATATAAAGATTTTCATAACCCATAACCAGCTCTTGAATCAACAGTGGCTTCAAATGAACTTGGATTCATTTATGAATGGTGCAATGTAAATTTAATGGAGTTAAATTTAAAGAAATGCAAACTAAAGCGATTTTCAAGGAATAATTCAACTGCTATAAACTATATTTTTAGGTTCTTACCAAGTAGATACTGTAACTAATTTTATTGATCTGGGCGTTTAACGATCCATATATAACTAAAACGTTATATACTTCTCATGTACGCCCAATTTTGGAATATGGCTCGATAATATCGGATCCTATTTACCCTTACCCTTACCCTTACCATTATACTAAGGTGGACTTGCTCTTATCAAGCTGAACGTGTCATTTATTACGAATGTTATTAGAGGAGACTTATGCTGTGGATTTTGAATAAATGAAATTTCTTTTAATATACCCCAGCGATCAATACGTTACTTTATACCATTATCTGTCACATTTTTCAGAGTTAACTATCCTGATGCTGACCCGCTTAGAAGGATGTGCAATAATTTTAATCAATTTTATAGATTTATTGACTATTCTTCAAATATTAACTTTATAAAATTTTTTTTTCTCATTTTTCTAAACAAATAGCATGTTAATATATGTAATTATGTCTCAACACTTTGTTAAATATTGTTGTATTAGTATCATTATATGTATTTATAATTTTGTTTAATATGTCTGTAAGGATATTCTCCACAGACAAATGAACAAATAAGATTTTACTAAGCCTAGTGTCATCCATAATAATGCTTTTGCCGGATTCATTGATAAGCTCTTTCAGCGACTAAAAAATGTTAGTAGTATCCTTAATAGGGCTTGTTGGCCACAACGCTAATAATATTTTAATATAGTTCCTTTATTTTTTTAATTTGTTCAAACATTCATACTGAGTAAAAGAGAGTAATTGAATTTACGATATTTGCTGAATACATCATGGTATGTGCATATTAATTTAGTTTTCTTTTTACGCCTACATATTTAAATACTGCTAAAAATTGTTGTTGACATTCTTAAGCATACCGCTATATTTTGTTAATCTTGTTTTACGATTGTAAAATATTGCAGTTTCTAATAATTTTAAATGTACTTAAGTTCTTGAAGCGAAAACATCAAAATAAAGTACAGCTTTTATAAAAATTAATAGTTAGCTAGTTTCTCTTTCCTTGAACAGGGCTTAAACCACCCACCGAATTTTTCAAAGATGTTTTAATTGCGTGCCTGGTGTTATTTAAAAAACCAATAAAGCGCTCTAATCATACTAGAGTATTGCAACTTTATATTAAGTTTATATTGAAACTGCAACAGAAAAACTCAAAATTAGTTCTGTTTCCAATACAACTCATAACTATTAAATTTATATTAATCGAGATTGCCTCGATATCTCTTTTCAAAGATTTAAAAATTTTTGTTTGTTGAGGGTTTTTAGCTAGTCTATATACATGCATTTCATTGGTGCTAAAGGTTGTAAAGAAAATAAAATAGATTCATATCGAATATAATAATTTGTTTGTTGGGATTTTTGAATAAGCTTCAAAGCATACTATGCTTATACTATTGTAATTTTTATAACTCTCATTGAGTTTTTAAAAGTTTTTGTATAAGTAAAGAGGTTTGAAACATTTAAAAATTAGGTTTAAGGTCTACTGATGATTTGGCTTTAGCACCAATGAAATGCATGTATATAGACTAGCTAAAAATCCTCAACAAACAAAAGTTTTTTGCAACTCATAACCGAAAATTTTTATTTGATTTTCAAAATTATTAAAATTAAAAAGTTTCTTGTAAATTCTAGTGCCCTTTTGAAATGTCTTAAATTAATATTAAAAATTGAATACATTCTAAATGATTTCATATAAATCAAAATTGATATCGCTACCTTTTTCGCTTTCATGTTCACTTGCTGCAAAGTCCTTTATTTAAACTTAAGATAAGATTTTGAAGGAAAAATAAATTCAAATCTGTATTAAAGTAATAATGTTTATTTTTATCTTCCAGTTTTTTCGGAAAAATAACCAAAAATTTCCGGCATAATAATTGTGCCTTTTTCCGGAAATTCCCGTTTCGGAAACCCTATTTATATGCTTAGTTGTTGCATTTCAGTATATGTGGCACGTACACTTGCATAAATACATACATTGTGCATTTCTTTGCCTTATAAACAAATACAGTTATTCTCTTTCGCTTAGTACAAACAACATCAACAGCAACAACAACAATAAATAATTTTTTCTTTTTATAGTTTTTTGATTTGTGCTGTTTTGCACGTAACTCCATACAGTCTTTGTTTCATTTAACTCTTGGTTGGGTGTTTCTTATGTTTTTGAGAACAATAACTACTGTAGAATTTGTGCTTTTATTGACTTGTTTTATTTTATTCTTAGGATTCGTACGTGTTTGTTTGATTTATTGTTGAATATCTACGACTGCTATATAAAGTTATCGTAAAATAACAAATGTTAGAAAGTTGTAGGGGAAAATTTCCTGTACTTTTAGTTAGAAATAAAAATAAACACCATCGGACAAATCATACTTAATACAATTTGTGATAATTTGATCATTTTAATAAACAAGACAAGTGTTCTATATTTAGTTATATAAATTAATGTACAAATTTGTGTGTTTATTGATGTATAAAGACAATTAAAAAAAATATATTTATTTTACTTTTTATTTAAAAAATTGCTATTAAAAGTTTTCTTAAGACGTTAATTTCGCCTCGAAATTGATAATACAATAATTTTTAATAAACTCACTATTTGCAAACTGTCAATAAAAAAGGTAAAAAATTTTAAATTTTTTTCTTGATAATAAAACCCCAATAAACAACAGTATTATAAAAAATAGGAGATCTTAGAATTTATGATCTATTCGGTTGATTTGAATCAAAGTTTGTACATCTGTATTAAGCAGCTAAAGAGGTTCACAGAAACGTTCGGCAAGCTTTTTATCAGCACGCCAAACTTTTTTAGTTCCGGCTTAGAAATTGTCTGATATATTCTTCTTCCCTCTGTGTACTATTATTTTTTTTTTCTTTTTTTAATTAAATAATGCTCATTTGTACTTTTGTAGTTGTTTCTTTTGCAACTTCAACATGCATTTTATTTGTGTTGCTGCTGCGCTTTTGTTTCTTTGTTAGCTTTGCTCTTTTCTTCTTTTATTATTGTTGGTTGGCTGCCTGGCTCATGGTTTGTTTAACAATAAATTTTCAATTGCGGTTTAATTTAAAAGAAAAATTGAATTGTATATTTATTAATCTCACAAACATTCACACAAAGAAATACACACACGTTATGGTTTTATAAGCCATACATAATAATTTTATTATTATGAAGGACGCATTTGCTGAAATTAATTCACGAGTTTTATCAGAGGCCGACCGAACGTTCGGCAGAAACATACGCTCGGTTGAAGTTCGACGCTCGAAAAGAACTTTGCATAAAATTTTTTACCATATTTGTATGGGGTCTTTCAATAATAGGTTTCAATTTTATATGTAAAAAAACGTGTATTGGATGTTTATCGAATTGTAAAGAGGAGCGTATGCCATTAATAATGGAAAAGAATATCAGCCAAATGGTACCTACGGCTACTCCTGCTAATACAATGACAGATTTTTTAGGCATTTGCTCTGAGTTTGAAAATTTAATACATAATATTAACAATAAATTATAATAATGAGAATTAAAATAAAAAAAGTATAAAACAAGTAAGAATAAAATATAAAAAAATTAAAATTATCTCAAAGAAATTTTCCATCAGCAATTCGCACATTTAAGGCTGTATACCCTCGATAACTTCACGCATTCCATCTTTGAGGTCTGGAAACGGTAGTGGACTGTTGCCATAGACATTGTCTTTCACGTAGCTCCAAAAGTAAAAATAGACAAATCGGGGTTCTCCTCAACAAGATGGGCTACAAAAGCAATATTCTAAGTTATTAGTGAGCGACGTGCTCGAGTTCAGTTCTTCAAATCTCTAACGTATCCCAACAGCTAAATTTTGTTTCATCACTCTCGCAATTGATGGCCGTGAAGGTGTTGCTGGATGATCCAAATATGCTTCAGTTTGACGAACAGTGACGGCGAAATTTTCACCATTTTCGTAGTGAATTTTAATAATTTTAATGCGTTGTGAAAGCGTTTATCATACCATTTCTAATAATGGCGTTCTGTCAAATACTTTTAGGGTGAGTCATGATAACTCTTAATATGGCGGTCTATTGAAATGAAACTTGTCATGGAGATACCCTGTTTACCATCAAAAGTATGCAAAAATTAAACTCTGTTAAATACTGTGGTACAAAAAATATAACCTTAGCAAAATATAAGTTTTCTTTGTGTGTTGATTTATTTTTATTAAATAAGAACAAATCAAAAAAATTAGAATTGTGTGTGTCCATTTAATAAAATATATGTATATTTTTTTAATGTGATTATTTTTCAAATAAATTGGCTGTTAGTAGTTTTTAATCCAGAATGATTATTATTTTGGCTAAAGTTTGTAACGTTTTTGTAGTCAGAAAGAATTGGACATGAGACAATATTCCATAGGAACAAGGAAAAATTCAACATTAATTAATTTCTGTGAGGAATTTTAGGAATAAATGTCTGAATAAGTACACGACACAAAAGACGAACTTTTCTATAACACGTTTATTAAATGCATAATAAAGATTGAATGACTTACAACTAAGGTTACATATGACATTTCATATAGTTGACATAACAAGTAAAGTATGTGGATTGTAAATAGAAACACAGGGCGATACTAACAATTTCAACTTGCACGGCAGAACAGAAATAACGTTGTTTTTCGGGAGCCGCTACACTCCCATCAACAGTGTTCATGTGTGTTTCCATGTATCCGCAACTGTTAAGGTGACTCGGTTAATTGTGATTTCAAATTTGTGTTTGTACAAATTATGACTCGAAAAAGGATACGAGAGTTATTGTGGAAAGTATTATTCGTTGTTTTTAAAGCAAAAAAGTTTTTCTTCCACAATACAAATAACTCTCGTATCTTTTTTCCAGTTATAATTCGTATAAATATTGCACATTCAACCGAGCAATCTAAACAGTGGCGGAGTACAACCTGAGTATATTTACAACAGAATAGAATTTTCTAGATCCAATAGAGGCTACAGAATAAACCCCATTCGATACCAAAAACTAATTTCGGAAAGACACTTTTTTGTTAATGCCATTCGCATCTGGAATGATCTCCCACCTAATATACAAATTTTAAGCAATGCTAAGCACTTCAAGTTCGCAATACGAGTATATACTCATTTCGCTTAAATAAAATTATCTAATTTGTTTCTTTATTTTTTAAATATTTTTCTTACTTGTTTTATGCTTTTTTATTTAAATTCATTTTATTTGTTAAATATTCAAAACAAGAGCAAATGCCTAAAAAATCTGCAATTATATTAGGAGTATTGTTAAATAAGATTGATTCTTGTTGTACTGTGATTTTCTGAAAGAAATAATTAAATTATATTAAAATTAAATTAAACAAGAGTTTTTATTGAAATAACAGAATTAGTAAAATCAAATGGGACAATTAATACGTAAGCAAAGACAAATTTAAATAAACGGGTTTTGATTTTTTTTAGAATTTTAAGCAAAGAGATAAATAAAGCAAATAAAATAATAAGAAGTCATTGAAACATTTTCAGACAAACAAGTGTATGGAAAAAATGTTTCTCTCTGCATAAACTCCAAGTATTATTTTTTAAGCTTTACGGGTTTTATGAAACTGTAATGCTTTGCTGTTAAACTTTAAGGACCATACATTCCATGCCAGTATAATATCCTTGTGTGTACCGCAAAAAGGTTTTTCAACATTTTCATATATACAATTAAAGTAAAAAAAGGTCATCTAGTTTTTCAACTAAAATGAAAAAAAAATATCTTAAAAAAAGGAATTTTAGTTTCATACAATCCACAAAGTAAACAGGGTAGAGAAGGTGAGGGAGTGTATTTTAAAATGTAAATAGAAATAGAGGTTTCTTTATGCATTGTACATGAATGTAGATGTATATGTATGTGTTAATAATGTTTTAATGTTTTATATTTAAATTTACTCGTATGTGTATGTGTCATGCCATCAGTGTTTTAATGCATGTCCACGCATAACATTTTTTGCTGAATTTGTGAGAAGAGTCAGCGAAATAAAACAAAAATGTTAAACAAATAAAAACATTGTTTGCTGGGCTTATATTTCAGTTGATGTAAGCTTAACATATGTTCATATTAGCTGCTGCTCTTTGTTTCCGCTTTTTATTTATTTTCTTTTTTTGATTTTGTATTTTTTTTTTCAGCAAGTTTTAAAAGTTATTTAGGTTAACAATGTTTTAATTAGTGTTGATGTAAAATGCTTGCCACAACAAATACATACATAAAATTTAAAAATACTAACACATGAGGCATACGATCATAGAACACTCACACTTAAATGAATGCATTTGTATTAAAGGCTTTTTATTAAATTTTTAAAATGTTTTTAATTATTGTTGTTAAATTTCGGTTTGCTATTTTTAAAAGAACCAGATAAGTAAACAACATAATCAAAGTTCTAGGAACTCTTACTATATTTAAGTGATTGCTCTCTTGTTATCAAAAAGAATTAATACTTTTAAGATTTCATTTGCCTGTCAACGCTGGCCCTATTTGTAAATTTGGATTAAATAATATAAATGGTACTTTAGTTTCTAGCAGTAAGTCTTTTTTTCAATTTTAGTTTTATTTAATTTACAAAGCGTCACTAGTAATTTCTTTTTTGTTAATTCTATTGCTAAGACTTCACAAATAAAACTCACTTCAAACATGCATGCATATTTCTATTTAAAATGTTGGTTTAAGCCGGCCAAGGGCAAATAACACAGAAAGATTCCAAAATCATAAGCATTGGTTTTATAGATACCATAACCGTACCCCTTTTGTTTTTCATAAATTTTAAAAACAAAAACTAATGTGTTCATGGTTATGACTACTGAACTTTCCCCTTAAGTTATCCTTTTCAAATTTAACACAAAAACGTTTCAAATTAAAAAAAAATTTCAACCACGAACAAACAAAGAAGGCAAACTTGCAATAGTATGAGTTGTGCAAGATGCACATGTGCATACATACAATGTATGAATTAAAAGTTTTATAAAAATGTTTTATAAAAGGAGAAACTGTTGAAGCTGCTAGACTGGGATATTCAACTGCTGGATCAATTAATAATTTCTCGATTAACTATTTGATTAATTTAAAAATGGCCTTTTTCGATTAACTGATTAAACAAAATTTTAAATTTTTAATAATCGCAACTATTAGAAATGTTAAGAGCTTCTAAAAATTAAAACACACTGGGATATTATTGTATTTATTTGAACGAAATTAGGAAAAAATACTATTTTATAAACTGCTTTCAAGCTCTCCAACATCTTCGATAAGTGAACGAATTATTACTGTGTCAAGTTTCATTAAAACTTAACAATAAATCATTTAAGCCCTTAAAATTTGAATCAAGCTATTTCTCCCAAAGATTATTTAAAATGATCACTTTGAATTTCGTAACTAATTTCAATTTTATTTTAATTTAGTGTAGATTTTATTGAGACTGAAAAAATTAGATAACAAAGCAGATGAACAGTAATAACGTAAATGATAAACTTTAAACTATAAAGTATTAGTTTTGAAACTAATTTATAACAGGATCTCTTTTACTTTTTTAATTAATTATTATTTTTTTTTATAATAATAATTTTGAATTCTTTTTCAGTTAGATTTATTTGATTTTGAAATCACATTCAACCGAGCCACCTAAACAGTGGCGGATACTTGGAAACTGATGATGGGAGTGTAGCGGCTCCCGAAAAACAACGTTGTTTCTGTTCTGCCGTGTAAGTTGAAATTAATTGATGTTAAAATTTTTCCTTGTTGCTTTGGAATATTGTCTCATGTCCTATTCTTTTTGACTAAAAATGTTACGAACTTTAGCCAAAATAACAATCAGTTTGGATTAAGAAAAACCACTAACAACAAAATTGTTCGAAAAATAATCACATTAAAAAAAATTATTTCAAGAATTGTTTTTGATTTTTTACTAATAAAATATCAAAATTTAATCTTTATTCACTGAAATTAATTCATTTTGGCAAAAATTTTACAAAACCCCGATTAAATAATTAATCGATTAAAATCGGGTTTCTATTATAATTGTATACTCTATTGTAATAACTAAGATTAGATAAGATTACGTAAAGTGTGACATTTTCCAAAAAATATTTAAGAGTTGGCGAGATTCCTCTCATCTTTCTTTGCTGAAGCCTTTCAGAACCCGAAGTAAAACTGTATTTTCTAAGCCAGCAGAGCCAATTTCAAAGAATACCTTTTGGTTCTTAAATTTTTGTTTTGTCCTCGGAGTGAATTTAAATTAAATTACTTTGTTTAATATGCATATATATACATACAACAGTTTCGGTGGTAACAGGACGACTCTTGTGTCTCTTTTTTGTTTAAATTTTCCAGTATTACTACTATTTAATTTAATTTTAAATTTATACATAAGACTTCTATAATAGTATTTTGTACAAACCAATTGAAGTCCTCTAAAAAAATAAAATTTATATATTGTTATTCCTATTAAAATTGTATCTCACTTGATCACACAATTTTTCTACGTTTATGGACACTAATATAACGATGATAGCTATATTTATTATATAAAGGACATTCTGTGGACATTATCACCAGCCAATTATAATAATTTGTATATTATATTTATTTTCGTTCCAGACCATTTAAGAACACAAACTAAATAAAAATCATATTATTTATACTCGTACATGTATGTATTAATAAAAAAGGGTTATATTTATTTGGGTCACATTCAGGGAAACTGCTACTTCGTCTCTTTCTGGGGTTGTTTTAAATTAGCTCAATATTTAAGTTTACCCAATAGTTTGTTAAAAATTTTTAGTTATCATGGTGTTTAAGTAGCTCGTTCGTTATGTGAGTCTGTTTAATAAGCAGTTCTTAGTAACTTGTTTATTAAAATGCATCATTTTATAACGCGCAGCTATAAGAACATGAAAAATTACGGTAATTGTCTCTAAATATTTTAAGGATTTTATATTTTCCAATTTATGTTGTTCGAATTAAGCGGAAAAAGTTGAAAAGGTCCTTCAAAGTAAACAGTTTCTAAGCACAATTGTCAGGGACAGTAACTATTTGAACTTTTTTATAAAATTCAAGAGATAACAAATATTTAGCGACTGGTATTATTTTTTGGCAAAAATAGATGTTAAAATTTTACTGATATTTTTCAGTTAAAAACATGAGTTAAATGGTCTTTTTCACAAATGATTAATAAAATTCTAGCAGGTTTAATGTTGGATATTTATTTGCGAAACCCGGGTTTAATGTACACATTAACTTTATTAATCGTTTGTGAATAAGGCCAAAAAATTTTTTCATCTAAGAAATAAAAGCTATTTTTTTTTTGTAAATAAAATATCTAGACGTCTCGAAAAATAAATTAAATAGATGTTATATTTTAGTTCTTGTTTCTAAAACACGCCATACACGTGTAAATTCAATTGTCTATTGAGTCTTTGAATTGATTTTTGCCCATACACTTCATAAACTGAATTAAGAGATTTTCATTCAACTGTCAAATTTATATTATTGTTACAACTACAAAATTTAAAAAATTAAAAACTTTTATTGTAATGTCTGAATGGCTTTTGAATTTTTCATTTTATTTTTGTAATCCGGACTTTTTATTTTCTAAAACGCTAGATTTTCTACGAGCAATTAAAAAATTTCAATGACATTTTTATATTTTTTATTTAATTTTCAATGAAATTAATGATAATTTTAAAAATACTTAACTTTTTCTTTGCAAAAGAAAACTACAAACAGCTGATAGCTGATCAAGAGACTCAAGCACACACATCACAAACGAATTGAAATACTTACTAGCCAACTTAAAAAAATCAAAATCTTTTTACTTTTCTTTAACAAACTCGACAACTGCCAATCTAATCAATTGACAGAGCCATACACGCCTTGAATTGGACAACAACCGACACAGTTGCCAATTGGATTGAAAAGTGATGGGGTGTTTCACTGGAATACTAAGAGACAGATTAATTTTGTTACTAAATATACCGGTCGAAAGGTATGTATATGTCATTTAGAACCAAAAATAATAATGTAAACCGAAAGACTAAAATTTTTATTCCTTATTTAACAGAGGGTTACGTAAACTATCTCACTCCATGAACGTTTTCAAATTTGTATTCTATCAAAATTGCATCGTTAAAGCATTGAAACGACTCGCTCGCTCCCATCTTGTCTTTGTAATAAATTTAGTGCGATCATGTGGTTGTTATTTTAATGCCTTGCCCACGTGTAAACATCGATAATAACGCAGGGTATATAGTATCGAAAGTGAGTTTTGCTCAAATTTTCGATTGATCGACAGCGTAAACACAAATATCGTCAATCAACAGTCAACCAAAAAAATTTTTGCGGTTGAGTGACGGTCACCGGCCGTATTGGTTTTTAAATGAGAGTGTGTACACTCAAAAGAAAAAACAATCCATCCGTACTTAAATCAAGCCCAACGGGATTTTAAAAGTACGGTAATCCCAGATTTACTAAAATCATGTACGAAATATTAATTGCTCAATTTAATTTATTAGTTAATTCAAGATTTTTCACATTATTAAAGAATTTTGTAATAATTTTAAGAAACTCCAGGATTTTTAATCTGAAGGAATTCCATTTTCATTTCACATAAAAAAAAACAAGAAACATCACTAGGATTTGCAAAAGTTAGAAATGAATTAGAATTTCGTATAAATAAAATAACTTCTTCATGAATTGTCTGCATGTGGTTAATAATGACTTTCTGAGCTGTCAGAAATAAACTTTTGTTGAGACTTCAGCAGAAGTGAAATCGTATTTCTTTAGCGGCTATAATTGCAACTGCCTAATGCAAACGAAGCTAAGTTGACATACTAAAAAACAATTCTGGTCAGTCCAACTCTGTGTCTCAGGTCAAGCAATAGCAATATATATAGCAATAGCAAATAGCGCTTAGAATCTGAAACCCTTATTGTACTGATCTCAATCATATAAATATTTAAACACTCATACTTATCATTTGCCTGTTTTTATACATATAAAAGTCATAAATAAGTCCCCACATAAATGTATAAAAATTTTAAAATTCCTTTTTCATAAATATTGTAGATTTGGTTATAAATTTCGGCAACAATTTTATGTTTATTGAAGAAAAAAATACACATTTACTGACCCCCACCGCCACTATTTATCAAACATACATATGAACGCTTTTATTATTTTTGGCAAATAAAATATAAATTTTATTTTTATTTCTCTTTCGACCACACGCTGTTTGTATTTCGTTGTTGTCTTTAAACGTTTAATGCGATATGAATAAATTTGTATGAAAACCCCATGAATGTGGGAGTTTTAATGTTTAAATGTTAATATGCACTCGTATTATTTATGTTATTCTCCCCTGTTCTCTAAGCCGAATTTGCATAATTTTACTCGCTTTAAAATTGATTAAGGGGACCTGATCTAAACTAGATCGATGTCGTCGTTTTTTCCAGAAATCAATTCTAAATAATAAAAATGGAACGATATTTAAGATTAAATGTGTTGTTTTTTATTTCCATTAAAAATATATTTTGCTATTTAAATATGTTATCGCACTTTTTCTTAACAATAATATTTATTATATTCAATAAAATAGTAATTGTTTTATTTAAAATACATTGAGTGGTAAAGCCAGTTCCTATTCCCATTTCACTGTTGCTAATGCAGGTTCTAGTGGAACTTTTACCCAAATATTTCTTAGACTCGATTTACAGAATAGGGGAGCTTATGTACTCATGAATATCTATTGACAAATAAAATATTTATTAAAAATATTTTGTAAAATACTATTAAATACAAGCGCCTGCAAGTTATATGGCGTGTTTTAATTATTTATGTATTCTACATATAGAAATGTGGAAAACTGAAGATATGTTTGTATACAACACAATTTATTGCAAAACAATTTCAATGCCTTTTATAAGGACGTTTTTATAGACTTAATGAAGAAATTTGGTATGAGAATGCCCATAAAATTTCTCCGTAAGGCATTTTCTTTCAATATGGAAGATAATTGGGGTGAAGGTATCACAAAATATTGATTAGAGATACTCGAATTTTTCCCATCACAAAGTCAGGCCAATAGCTCCCCACCACAACTCTTTATTAAATTTACTAACAGCTACATTTACGAAAAACATATTTGTTTAGGAGCTTGTGAACGGAAAAATTTGTTGTATCGTAATTTATACGCATTTTAAATGTCAATGCAATGTAGTTTGTGAAATTAGTGAGTTTGAGAAAAATTTTTAATTATTATTCAACTTGTGTACTTTTACGTATAATTTTTGCAATAAAATTTATTAATAGAAATAAAAAATAAAAATAAACATAAATGATGTCGCCGGGGGAAATATCACTAGCTATTGCAAAACTTACCAAGTACAAAATCGAGATAAATTAAGATATAAACACATTCACGACAGCAGGCTACACGGGTACATGGCTACAAATTTCTCTGGATTTTTCAAAATTTTGCAACTTTTCGCGAAATTTCGCGTTCTTTGCATTGTGGGTTACTTTTTCTATTTTTTATTGTTTCATCGACTTTTAAATGATATTTAACATTTTAATCTTCCCAATGATTGGAAGTTATTGCGAATTTTCGTCATTTTTGTAGTTTTTGAGATTTTTCCACGTTCCTTGCATTTGTAGCTCGTTTTAGAAGATTTTATGACTTCTTCTAAATTTTGCAACTTTAGGCGGAATTTCGCGTTTTTTGCAATATGGGTGACTTTTTCGATTTTTTATTTTTCAGCATAAATATGCTGATTCAAAATATCGTCTAAACTAAGCTTTAAAAATAGAATTTATCCATACAGGTCCCCAATATATATAATACATAACACATATAAAATTCAAACGTATAATTATAATACACATTTGTATGAAAATTAACAATTAAAAAATTACAATACTATATAATTAGACGATTATACAACACATACTACGTTAATAAAAGCTTGTGAATTCAACAATTGTTTTTTTTAATACATTTTCCGTAAATTGTAAAGCAAAAAATTATTTGTGTTGAAGTGGAACATAAAAACATGAGATAAATAACGAGCTTAATTTGTCAATAAACAATTTAATGAGTTTTATTTTTACTGATATTTTTATATTCGTTTCATTACAATGAAATAACAATAGAAAATTATTTAAGAATCATACCATAAAAATAACACGATAATGACAACAAATGGTTTCCATTTAATATATTGTTAATAGATTTTCATAGTGCAGCACAATATAATTATTTTAGTGCTCTTTAAAATCAATATAAATGAATTTTTTTTCTAATTAAGCAATAAATGTTGAAAAACATTTGTAGAGATATGATGTTTTTTGTCTGAATCTTAATTAAAATGTTTGGTTTGCATAAAATGACAAACGTAGTTTTTATTAGTGTTAATTGCATAATTCAATTAAACAAAAGTAATTATTTTGCAAACGCTATATTCAGCCATATTTTAATATGATCATTTCGTCTAGAATTCTCAACTGATTTGAGTTTTCATGTACATATTACTGCACGCACTTTGGGTCATTAAGAAAGTAATAATACGAGGAATTGCGATAGTCATCAATTAATTTTGAGCTAGTTTGATAAGAACGCATCCTTGCTAGAGCTTGAGATAAATAAAAAGAAAACCTCAACAAATCCGAGAGAAGGAGATTTTGACTGGAGTGTACTATAATTTAAAATATACTTTGGAAATATCAAAAAGGAAAATGTCTTCAAAAATATGTAACTTGGCTTCCTCCAGATTTGCAATTTGTGTTGCAAATATTCTTGAATTTATTGGTGAGAGAGGTGGGCAGATCGGGGAGCGGTACAGAGTTTCTCAACCTCTTAAATTCACATTGGATTTGAGCGTTGCAATTGTCAATTTAAAGTTAATGTGTTATTTTATTTCTTCAGTTGCTTGAAAATAACAAGCTTTTATATGAAATGAAATTTTACTTTTAGAAATGTCAAAGTATAAAAAAAGAAGTGAATAGAAGAGAGGGTATAATAAGACATACCAAATTTGCAAATTTAAAATTTCATAATGTGGACCCTAAGCAATTTCAAAGCAGAATTTAAAAAAATTAAAGCACAAAAAATTGCAAGTCTGGACGGGGTCTTGAGTTTTCAACTAAAAAAAATGCTCTGAATGCGCAAGAAAACATGCTCGGAAAATTTAGAAATATCATTTTATATATAAATATGTTTACGCAACAACTCAATAACATTTAATTTTAAAATAAGTTAAACTTAAAATATACAGAATAATAAACAAAACAACTGCATAAAAAACGAAAATTGTTCGTTAATTTCTAAAGAGATCTCGATATCAGAATTAATCGATATTGCCTGGATATCTTTTTTCAACAAACAAAAGTTTTTGAAAATCTTTGATAAAACAAGATTTTTATTGCTAATTGTTAATAAGCATTTCTTGATTTATTCAACCTTAGTTGTTAAAGTAAATATGTGTTTTTTCAATTAGGCTCTAGGTCATACTATTGCAATAAAATAAAGTTTTTAAAGTTGTGATACCTATATTATTTAAATAATTTGTTTGCTTTTTAAGTTTTTTATATTTTTTTATATTTTTGTTAAAAACATTCTAGTTCCCGAAAAAGAGCACCGAAGGTGTTCGAAATATCGAAAAAAGTCAAAACACATGAAAAATAAAATGTTAAACAATATTTAAGTTTTATTTCAATAGAATGAGCTAGAGCCTAATTTAAAAAAAGATAATTGTTAATGTCATAAACGACAAAATTTTAACTTTAATTTTTTTTAAGAGAAGTAACACTCAGGCAATTAGTAAGCTTACCAACCAGTAGGTGTGTTACCTCCTTTGGGAAAGGGATAGTGAGAGGGGACAGATGATGGAAAGTGAGAAAGCTTAATTTTTTTTTACAACTCTGATATTGCGCGTTGTGTTAGTTTTTAGATCAGTGTTGCAGCGCCTCTGATGTCAAGTAGGCTCATTAAGTGTGTTTTAAGCTGTTGTAACCATTTTATTAATTATTTTACTTCGCCGGCGATTTCTGCTACAATAGTGATGAAGGCGAGGCGCTGTGATGTCCGCAAGAATACACCAGTATCAATCGATGTCGGTACTCTTCAGTGACAAGTGCCATGCCTTAATCACTTCAAGAGTCCAACATCAACAAATACATTGTCCTAGGAATGCACATCTAAAAAATGCTGGAGTTTATGACTTGTCTGAAGCTGGGCTCGAACCCACGTTCTTAGACATTATTTGTCTTGTAGTCAATGCGTTGACTACTTCAGCCAACAGCACTCTCCTATAAATAGTATTTAAATATTCTCTTATAAATTTAAAATGTTCGTTCTAACAACCATACCTAAATAAGAGCGTTGAGCGTTGCGTTAGCAACCGGGTACGTATTTGCAATGTATTCTAAGAAAAAAAATTTACTCTGAATCTACTGAAAATCCGTACCCTGTTGCTAACGCGACGCTCAACGCTCTTATTTAGGTATGGCTGTAAGTTTTGTTTAAGCAATTATAGAGTGGAAATGAGGTGTAGATGACGAACATGTAGCAACAGCCATCTGGTGATCAAAATTTAACACAAATATTAAATAATTTTTTTTTTACAATATTTATTAGAATATTTGAATAAATTTGAAAAATGCTGCAAGTATACTCTGGAGACTGAAATATGCAAACAAAAATGCTGAAGAAGTTGAAATAAGCACAAATAACCAAAAACGAATCAACGAATTTAAATTCATAAGAGTTTGTGAATCCAATAAATATCTTATTTTAGCTTTCATAATTTTCTCAAAGAAAACAATCAATTGCATATTTGCGGTTTCCCTGATTGCCACCAGTACTACAGGGTGGCACAAAATCTATCACCACTCGTACGTCAATCATATTTGACATTTGTGAACTAGACAGCTGTAGAATAGACAGACACAAGCAATGGAGCTCTATACTCTGCATGAGCGTTGAATAATTGTGTCGAAGCGTTTCCTTGTCGCGAAATCTCCCGTTTTGGCAACTTGTCATGGCCATCAATATTGCGCGATTTAACCTTTCCAGACTCCTTTCGTTGGGACTACTTGAAGTGGCAGGTCCATGCCAACTAGCCCCAAACAATCGCAGTCCTTGAATATAATATTCTACAGGATATCACCGAAAATTTAACACTTAACAGAAAAAATTGTAGGGGTCCTAATTTAAATTTCCATCAGTCAGAATAGTTTGTTTTAGTAAAAAAATTATTCAAAAACTAAATTGAAAGATTAATTTTGCGCCATCTTGTAAGCCCAAAATAAGGAAGGTTAGGTTAGGTTAGATAAGTGTGGCAGCCAGAATCCTGGACTCACTTAGACCGTTTTAATTCATTGTAATACCACGGAGACTCTACTTATGCGGAGTCCATACTGTCGAACCAACCAGAACTCAATATAAAGTTACTAACACGTTGCAGTTCAAAACTGGCAACGTCAGAAAGTTCCCTGAAGTCAGGAGCGCCAGTTCGGCACAGTGACACAGAAAATCAAATGTATTGTAATACAAGTAAAACACCCGCAATGTATATTTTTGCAGTGATTTACGTTAAATAGTGTTGCTTAGACACCGATGAAGAGTATTGAAGTCTCATTTTCTTCTTTGTTCTACACAAAAATAATTTAATTTAGCAAAAAAAAAACATTAACGAATTTAATCAAAAACAGTTGGCTTTAATCTAAAGTTTGTAAAACTTTTAGTCAGGAAAAATTGAACATGAGACAACTCGTCAAGCTATAATGAAAGAGTTAACGTCAATCAATTCCAACAGGTAAAGCAGAACAACGTGTTTTTTCGACGCAACCTCGGTCCTAAGTATTTATGTATAGATTATGTATTTCACACTTTTCAGCTATTGTTGGTTGTAAATAAATTATATAAAAATGCTTCCTTATTAAAGATTTCACTGGTATTTTGTATAAACTAATACGCTGATTATTTTTATCGAAAACATTCTATTTCGTAATTGCCGTGAACAAAATTTTTTGTTTGCTATAGAAAAAAATCAATTTAAAGCTTTTGTAAAAAAGTAATATTTATATTTTGCTGTTTTAATAGCTTGTCATTAAAATACATTTTCGAATATTTACAAATAATTTATGGTATGAAATTACATAGAAATGTCTAACACAAAAAAAACAAAATCAATACATGTTAACATAATTTTTATTAAGGACAATTGAACATGTAATAGTCAAACTAATAACAGCACATCAATTAACCACGATATCCTATAGGAAATTATGAATGTTTATTTTCCTGTTACATGTTGTTTCTGTACAAGCAATCAAATATTTTATATCTGCAGGATGGACACACAATATAAATGGCAGCCCATGACTCAACTATTGGAAACATATTAATGGGTTTTTTTTATTGAATAGCCAGCCTTATGAAAGAAAGTCTGGAAATGTTTCAGAACGAAGGCTTTGTATTTTATCTAAGGCTTACTTTTCACTAAGTAGTGTTTACGCCAAACGGTAAGAGACACCTAAAAAGAAACTTTCATACACAAAGTTTCAATTGCTTTACATTACAAATACAATTTAATTAATCGAGCCTTTGTTGGCAATCGAATCCACAGCTCTGACTCTTATACTCGTATACTAGCCCACTAATCACCGGAGCACCAATTTTACGAAAAATCCTTTTAACATCCTTATCTGTCCGTTTTTTTATTGTTAAATTTCATATTTTTTATATATTATATTTTATTTAATTTTTTGATGTGATATTTGTATTACGATTTCCCTCTGTACTTTTTGAATCCTCTTATTTGATTATTCTTACTTTTTAATTTTTGCAAACTTACAGATAAATAGATTTGTTTTTCCCTTAAGTGCACACAAATTCAAACAAAGTACACAACAGCGTATTCATACTGAAAGATGGACATAATGACCAGCGTTATTTATAATTGTGTAATTACGACAGTTATGAAAATTGCGACAATTTGTAAATGTTGCTGTTGTTTTAATCTCTTTCCAAGAGTAAACATTTTATATTTTTGTACATAAATAATAACACACAGTGGCGGCGGAGTAAAACCTTAACCCAGATATGCCGACCGTACTACATGTAGTACACCTGTTAAGTTCAGCTTTCTGCGTTTACTGTGCTTTAAATGTTTAAATGTACTTGTTGTTGTGCTCCAGAATATAACGGTAAACAAAGCATACGTTGATAAGTTTTGTGTAGAGTAATTTCTTATGGGGTTTTTTTTGGATCAAAGATTTCAGTTTTTTGAAATTTGCAAAAGTGTAAAGATGTCACGTAATCGGTGAGAAAAAGTTTTATATGCATATTTCATTGCTGTTGCGTCTCGTTGTTTTTTAAATAATAATAGTTGTAAGAACGAATACGTAGCAAAAGTATATGTGAAAAAAAAATTTTTATGTGATTTTAGTTGATGTATTTGCTGACGTACTACATGTAGTACGTTCGGCATTAGTGTGCAAAAATGGTGAAACAAATAATTATTTTTTTTTAAGATTTTTAACATTAAATGACATAATAAATGCCTTAGAGGAAAGTGATGAAGAGTTTGTGCAAAATTCTTACGACATCTCAATTGTGCCTAATCAAGGTGCGAACAACTAGTCACAGATGAAGATTCTGGAGAAGAAGATGAAGTGAATTTTGAAAACTTACAACCATTTTTATTAAACGCTGAGGCTGAGCTTTTTCGAAATTCTTATTCTAGTGAGTCGGATAGTGAAGACGACATTAAAAGAACGACGCGTAAAAGGCACTGGAACAATTTGTCACAATCGGTTAGGCAACTGTCCTTTGCTAAAGAAAAAAGATCTGTAGAAAAAAAAGAAAGGGTGGTATGACCATCGTAAGATATCTACTAACAATATAATTGTATTTCCCAATATTCGCACACCTCATTGATCTTGCAGAGCACAATGCGTTGCAACTGCATAGACATATGGGAGGTAAAATGGACCATTTCGTCGGCGTATTGTCACATTGCTTATTTCTACATATGGGAAACCCTCAGCAACGGTCTCATCAGGATCTTCATGCGACATCAGATTTGATAGAAAAGATCATTTACTTACAGAAAACACACGTCAAGCCGATGGAATATGTAAACAGCTGCGTTGTAATCATTGCCACAATAAGACCATCGCTGCATTAAGTGTGATGTGCCGCTTCATGTAAAGTGTAATGTAGAGTACCACACCACCAAATAATTTTTTTATTAATTTTTTTTTATTTAGTTATGTACACAAAAGTTAATGAATAATAAATGACTTGAATTAAGTCGCACGAAAAAACTGTTGTTTGCTTCCATATGTGCCGAGCGTACTACATGTAGTACGGGCTCAAAATCCAAGTTTGAAAATATTTTTTAGTATTCTTTCTTCAGTTTTGTGATATAATCTTTCAGAATAAACCTATTTTGGAAAACTATGAAGATTGTTGCACTAGTATGTCCGTCGGCATATCTGGGTTAAATGAGAGAAATTTTATTTCCTCAAAAGCGGGATTTTGTTTCACTAAAAACATTTCCATGAATAGATAAATTCTTTGGTAATAAGAGACAATATGAAATCAAGTTTATACACGTGTCCAAGGTCTGCAGAGGCAGGCAAATGGTACATTCAAATTTTGTTTCTGCTGAATCTTTTCTAGTATGTTTATATCAAATAGTCACTATTTTTTGACGTAAGCTCTCGTTAATGATACAAAACCGTTTGGCCAGGTTTATTTCAAAAACATTTCTTCTCATTAGAACGACACTGTTCTTTCATAAATTAAAACAGAATTAATTTATGAAGTCTGGAACCATGCTTAATAAAGCTGATATCGACCCCTTTACGCAAAATTATCGTAAACACCAGAACTAAAATTTTTAGGAAAATGTTTTTTAAATTATTATCAAACTTTTTATAAAAATTGGAATTGAGAACAATTAATTTTGTAATGCTGAATCAATAAGAATCAATACAAAGTAATAAGATGTTATTAAACATGTCCTATATATATCTATGTACATAAATTGTTGTTTACGATAAAAACAAAATCATTATAACTTCCTAAAAATGCACATCAACGTATATAAAGAGTTTTTCAACATGAACTTTGTTTTTCAATTGTAGTAACACCAACAACATGATAGTTTAACGTTTTCGTAGTAGATGCATTCGCAATTGTTACAATGAATTTAATTTCGCTCGAAAACTGCATTAAAATAATTAAAATCCACTATGAAAATGATGGTTCTGTTAAGGTTACAGACAACATAATCGTCCTTCCGGGACCGCTATTAAAAATTTGGTCGTTGAATTTGAGACGACAGATTCGATACAACATGTGCCAAAAACAGCGCGTGTTGGAAGGGGTCGTTCTACTGAAAACATCGCAACTGTGAGCCACAGTGTAAAGAAGATCCAAATTTGTCAATTCCCCGACGTTCTCAACAACTGGAATTATCCAAAACTACCACGTGAGGATTTGACTTTGAAGCCTTGCATGGTTCAACTGGTGCAGGAATTGAAGCCAACCGAGCATTCACATCGCCGTAGATTCGCTCAATTCATCCAGGAACAACACGCTGGTATTTCTGAAAAAATCATTTTTTCACTTGTCAGGGTACGTCAACAAGCAAAATTGTCTCATCTGGGCTTTTGGAAATCCAAGAACGATTATTGAGAAGCCTTTTCATGTTTAACGTGTCATTGTATGGTGCGCTATGTGGTCTGAAGGCGTAGTTGGGTCATTGTTTTTGAAGATGAGGCTGGAATCGCGGTAACGGTCAATGGATCACGCTATCGCGAGATGTAAACAAATAAATTTTGGCCTATTATTGATGATGGGATATCACTGATATGTGGTTTCAACAGGACGGTGCCATAAGTCTCTCAGTCAATGAATGGATCAATTTATTGCAAACCAAATTTCCCGATCGCATAATTTCATAAAAATCAGCTGTTAAGTGGCCAGCCAGATCGTGTGATTAAACAACACTGGTTTATTTTTGGTGGGGCTATGTTAACAGACAGAGTCTATACGAAGCCAATCGCATCGATTGCAGCCTTAAAACTCAAAATCCGTGATGCGATTAACGAAATTGATCCGCCATTTTGCCAAAAAGTGATTAAAAACTTTAATGAAAGAATCGACATCTGTCAGAGTGGTCGTCGTGGACATTTGCCAGATATAATTTTTCATTCATAATTGCCAAACTTTTCTTTTCGTAATACAATAAAAATATGAATCATCTTCAAGCAAATTTTTAGTTTTATTTTATTTTAGAAAACAAAGTTCTTGTTGAAAAGCCCTGTATCTTACAGACAATATTTTAATTGTTTACTTAAATTATAATTATTTTTTAACAAAATGTCGCTTACGATCATTTTGCAAAAACGCTTCGCTATTTAAATAGCGGTTTTAACTGGCTGACGATTGATTTCTCTACAGTCGTTGCAGTCAATTTTCACATGATTTTAAAATGGTAAAAAAAATATTTAGTAAAATTTATTAATTGACGTTTGCATTTAACAGAAAATAAATCAAGTACTTAACAAAAATAATGAAATATTTCACATAATATTTATTTCTGTCAGGCTTTCCAACCTTCGAAGAGAAAAAAACTTTTAACGATATTTCCTGTGCATTTAAGACAACAATGACTAAAAATTTGCGCAAACGTTAACATTCAATTTGGTATATAATTGATATTCCTGTTGAAAGGTGCATACATACATACATTTGCTCGAACATCGTCATATCTCAAAAATGTGAAATTAGAGTCTAGTATATAAACAGGCAAACATGTATTTTTGTATACTTTTTTCTCCTTTGTTTGCCAACCGATTTTCTTCATTCTTTTGCCATATCTTAGACATTGTTGAACTTTAATGAGCCGACTATTTATCATTTTAATCAGTTCAGTATTAAAGCAATAAAAGGCTTCTAAAGTTGACACCACTACAAATGCCACTTATGTAAGTATTGGTTCATGTAAAAAGATAACCAAAGCAATGGAAGTGTTGTGAAAATGAGTAATAAATTTTTTTCTTTTGAAATGAAAAAGAGATGATAATTGAAAGAGATGAGAATTAAAAATGGAAGTTCATCTTCATTACCTATGGATATGTTAGCTTGAAGCAAAAACTTAATAAAATAAATGTGTTTCTTTGTCTATAATTTTATTTTGTTTATTGTTTTTTTCCACGGAGAAGGGAATAAGTAATTGGATTGGTTTTTCTCTTTAAAGGAATGCAACTAACCCAGATACACTTTAAAGCCGGCAGTCTAAATTTGACCACTATGCAAACTGCAGTTATATATTATTGTTCTTCGTTTTGTGAGAAAAAGCGATACAAATATCCAGCCTACTTACCTGGCTATTCAATCGATTAACAGTTAATCACATAATTACCTCCAGTTAGCTTTTTGATTAATTTAAAATTGCTAATATTTGCTCAACAATAAATTTGAATCCAATTGCTCATTAACCAACAAAACAAAATTTTTTATATTTCATATAGTATTTAAACATATTTTTTATGTGTTTTATCTAATCTAACTAAGTTAAGTTTCAGATATTGAAAGTATGAAGTACTCGGAAAACAAAACTGGACTCAAATTGCATAATGAAAAATTTAATCTGATTAAAGAAAATCAATTAGATTCTCTCTTTTAAGGATGGCTTACAATTATGTACTGCCTGCGTTAAGGGAAAGGATTAATTCAAAACACATTAAAGCTAAAGAATAAACTGCAATCTTTAAACATTTGAATGAAATAGATTTTTCTAAAAGATTATTTTCAAACATCGACCAAAACTATGAAACTAATTTATTGAAGGATCTCACTTTTTTATGGTTTTTATGGTACATAATCATGTGTTGTTCTTCAGCTTGATTTTGTTTTAACAATTGTTATGTTTGTTATGCTTTAACTTTTTTATACTAATAAAATATCAAAAAAATAATTTATGAATTTTTGTTTATAGAACATTTATAGTAGATTTGAATTGAAATCTCTATCAAAATCTATTCCATTTACGCTGGATTTTTCCTGATATTTTTCAAGATCTTGTAACTACAACAAAAACAGTTGATTGGCATTTTCAAGTGTCAAAATTCATACGAAAAATTAACAATTAAATGCAAATCAGCTGGCGAGCACACCTTTCAAAAAATCGTTATTGAGTCGCGATGTAGATTTTTTTGGTGTGGGAATTCTCAGTCAAAGTCAACAAGATTTGTTCGAAATCTCGTAAGTACTAGATTTTGGTCAGGTGTAGGTGCACTATTATTAATAAAATTAATTAATTTGTGAAAAATGTTTATTAGTCGGCTAACCGATTAATGCAAAATCAGCCAATTTTTAATCGAATAAACCAAGACAGAATAACACAGAAAACCAACTAATTAATTATCCTCTGTAAAAGCAAATTTTTTATTTTTATTTTTTTCTTTATTGAGGTGCGATTAAAATAAACCACAGGAAATTTTTTTTATGTTTTAATTCATAAGGAACTATTTTTTTGGAGTTACAACGTTGTTTGAGTAATTGAGCAATATGAGACTTGGTGTGATACACATTCCAAATTTTGAGCCTGTGTATGACAAAAAAAAACCCATCAGAGACGGAACGCTATCGGCGGCGAAACAATCGACTGCACAATTTGCTTTTATGAAAATTCAACCCTGATCAAATGATAAATCTTCGTTTAAATCGTTTACAAAAATTTCTATTTGTATAAATTTCTTATTGTATATCAAATTTATTATCATATTATTTGTCAGTTTAATAAAATTTTTTTTCACACTATCACACTTGCACGTATTATTACAGTTTTTAATAAATCTTAATACAAAGTATTATAGTGTGAAAGGCCCTTTAATAAAAGTCTTACGTATACAACAGAAAATTAACAAAATGATGAAACAAAAAGAAGGCACTGATAATATTTGTTCCAGTTAGAGAGTTGTGATAAAATAAAATATAAAGAAAAAGAAAATAAACCACTGTCATATTATTTTAAGTTGTGTGTATAATTTAATTTAATGTTAAATATTTTAGGGAACCTGTACAACTATTTAAATATATTTCATATGATAAACTACTAACTAACATCAAGTTTATATTATGTTTTATGTTTTCTATCTTTGAAATACTAATGTTTTTTTTTTTTAATTTAAATAAACAAACCCCCCTGAAGATGTTAACAAGTGATTGACAAAACGTTGAAAGCAATATGTAATAAAAATAAAGTTTTTTAATTACATCAATATAATAGGCCACATTAGCTTATAGAAAATCCTCCTAAAACAAACCCCAATTTATTTATCTAAATTTTGGTCCGGCCGCTAATGAATACTTTGAAAAATAATAATTATTTTCTACCATCAAATAGCAGAAAAATAATTCAATTCGTGCTTGCATCTCTGTTATTTACATCACTCATTGAGTCGTAGGAAAGAGGAACAAATTTTGCAAAAACTGTTTGACAAAGAAACACATACAAGAAACAAAAGACACATGCTGCTACGACTTAAACTTTTTTCAATTTCACATTAAATTAAAGGCAAATACGAGCAAAGATGATGTTGTTTTCCATTCATTTTTCGATGTTTTTTCTTGTTGTGCTGCCAGTAATTCTGGCAAAAAAATGGGAAAGATTTTGCAAATAATCGTGTCTGAAAACAGTGAGACAACTAGTCAGCAACAGTTGTTTGCGTTATTATTTTGATGGCAAAGACACAACAACAGCAGAAACATCAATAAAATAACTAACGTTGAACTTGTTGCCATTTTTATCAAAAGAAAAATATGGCAAACAACATACTCGCACGCATGAATTTATACAACACAAACATATGCATTCTTACAGAAACATAAACAAAATATTTGTTTGTACGAGCATTGAAGTTAAATAATATTGTTGTAGCCATTGTTAGTGATACCAACTTTTTGTGAACAAAAAAAAACTTTGCTAAACACAAACTAAGCCACTAAGCTCGCTATCAACTTCTTAGCTAAATTTGACAATTCGATCAAAATAGTAAGAATAAATATTTGGGAGTCCATTGAATCTAACATCGAGTCGCTTCTGATTCAACGGTCTACTTGGATAACTCATGCCTTGTATTTCAAACTATACAATGTACTGCAAACAGGATCAGTAATTGAATGCATTTCAGTGTACATTTTAGCCGAAGTGTCTTCTGACTGCTCAGATTTACGCTTTTGCATAATTTGTAGCTCTAGTTACAATAATAATGTTCTACCCTCGCAACTGATTTCAGGCAATAAATATTCTACTGAGTTAGCTGGTGTATCAGTATCAGCATCATCATTAGGATCTGTGGACGTACAAATTACTTTAGCCGCAATGCCTTTTTTCAGATGTCTCGCCAACCCACCATAAAAGTTTTTTATCAACCCGTCATATGTTGTACCCCGATTTAGAAACCGATGAATCCGACTTACGAAATATTTCATAAACGCAAATTATACGCTTTTAAAAATTTAACGAAACTCGTAAATTTTATTCGTAATTTTATTATTTATATTTTGCGTATTGATATGGCATATTTTAAAACCAATTGTTTGATTGGCCAAGATTTTTATCATACTCGCTAGTCCGTCCCTAGAACGAGATCTGCTGATAAATAAATTGTTCGTAAGCATTTATAATAATTCAATTAATTTAAGTATAAGTAAGGCACGAATAATAAAGTTTGCTAAAGGAGGTTAAAATAATTTTAAGAGAATTTGCCATTTAACTATTACAGAAATAATAGTAGTAGTTGATGCTACATGATTTGGACGATAAAGTAAAGAAATTATAAATAGTTGCTAGCAGTTGCAGACAACGATCGTTCAGGTGCTCGAAATAAATTATTGAGGTCCCACATCATCAGTATGTGTAGCCAAGTCGTTAACAGTATCAGAACAAAACTCGTGTAACTGACTTATATCATCAATTTGCTTTCCAACTTAAGTCTATATCCCTTTACAAATAATCCTCAGCACGAGTGCAAAGCATATAAGAATTTCTTGTTCCTATCACTACATTTCCACGAAATCAGGATGTTAAAGCTTAGACGGAGGCTCTTAGCTTCCTGCGAGAGTTTTGCATAAATATCACCCAAAAGTACTGGCTTTAATTTCAAAGTTTAATGTGTTTTAAATCTTAAATCTACATTGTTACTTACTAACTTACTTAGCTATTGTCATTTCCATTAGTTTACTAATAGAGAATGGAACTAATATTCCAAAAATATATATAAATATACAATTTAACATCATCAACATTATTAGATTAATACTTCACATACTCACTCAAACTAAAAGTTTAGCATCTAAAAACGTCAAAAAAAAGTTGGCATTACCGATCATTGTTATAGCAGCAGTTAAAGTTAGTGAAAACATGAACAAGAAAATAAACATGTCTTATGACATATTTCTAGCTTGTAAGAGAAACTATGTATCTACGTGTGTATGGAGCACGTGAAAATTGAAATATACATTCCTATGTATGTGTGTACGTGTGTATGTATGTTGTATATGCATTTAACTGTATGCGCTTAAGAAAAAATAAGTAAATGAAACAAAAATTTCCAAATCACATTAAAAAATTTTAAAACAACAGAGACGCTGATATAAGTAGAAAGTCGTTCAAACTTATTATTCCTTGCATTGTCCATTTAGGTTTTTATTATTTCTTTACCACTTACGCTTATAAAAAATGTTTCGTGTGCCTCCAGTTTGACACAAAAATTTACTTTTCTGTTGTATTTTACCTGACATCTTCAACTAAAGGTTCACCCCAGTAAAAAGTAGTTTTTAGGTCTATCAAAACAAGTAACGACGAAATAGCGTATCGCTCCTTTATCTTAAAAAACGTGATTTTTTTGAGCTAAGAACTCAGAAATATTCCTCACATCGCACTTTATTTTGTGTAAAAAATCTATACAAATATCTTCTTTAGTCACCTCTTGAGGGGAGAATACTTTTTTATTTTTCCATTGATCTGTAAATTAACAACTTTAAACTCGATTTCTGACGAACGAGACTTTTTGCGATGTGACTACTTTCCAATAAAGGAGCGATATGTAAGAACGTTTTGGATGCTTGTGCTTAAGCCTTTGTCACGTTTTCTAAGTGGGAATTCTGCATGTAAAAATTAAGCATTTTTCAAGCATTTTGTAAACGGAAGTACTGCTTCTCTTCATTGAGATCCTGCTCCTACTTCTAAAGAGGTACCTTCAACTTATGCATGGTGTTTAATGGTAAGTGTACTTTCAACTGGCATAAAAAATAGTAGATCACAAACTTTTATAATGCACGCTACAAGAAATGGAAATGAATTTGAAAGTTAAAGTGTGTTTTCGTAATTTTTCGCAAATTTCGCATAATAAAACCAACAAAATCTAAATTATTTGCAGACAAAAAATGTTGTCGTTTTTTATCAAAAGACGTGAACCCTTTGTCACTCAGGTTACATTTTTTCTATTCTATTTTCTAATCTAAAAATTCATATATAATTTCAATGTTTTCTAAATAATAAACACAATTTTTTTTTACTAAATTTGAAGTGAATTCAATGTTTTAGCAGGTAGTTGTTGCGAAATAATTGCTCACAAAATTTTATCACGCACGCTACAGAAAACAGAAGTAACTTTGAAATTTAAAAAGTGTTTTCGTAATTTTTAGAGATTTTTGCATAGTAAAGCACACAAAATCGAGTTTATAAAACAAAGATGAATATAAAGGTGTTCTAAATTAACTTATTTGCAACCTAAAAATTTTGTCATTTTGTATCAAAAGACGTGAGTGAACCCTTTGTGACTCACGTAACAATTTTTCTATTATATATTTCGCTCTGAAATTCCATACCTAATTTCTATGTTTCCAAAATAGTAAACCCAAAATTTTTTTTGCTAAAATTGAAGTGAATTCAATTTATAAAAATATGGTTTTCGATCGGGCCATCTTCATTAACACTAAAGCAATGATACGAATACCAAAAAAAAATTAATTTCTGGTATGGAATTAGAAGATCTGACGTGGAGTAGGATTTGGTAATAATTTGTGCACTAATGATCATCGAAATACATTTATTTACAAATATCTATATTTAGTCTTGAAATAAATTGGATTTTATTTCCTAATTTCTCCGTTTGGTTGTCGTTCACGAGGGTACGTAGAGACAACTGTGGAAAATAAGATTTAATTATAACCTCAACCATTGGTTATAAATGAGGGGTATGGGAACAAAAGAAAAAAGGGGAATTAGTTCCTGATCTTTTATTTAAAGGGCATATGCTCATATGGGGGATACCGAATACTGGTAATTGTATTCCTGGATTTCGAGAAAAATTATATTTTTTTTTAATATTCAACAAGTTTAATGTTATAACTTCGGTTGTTCAAAAATAAGTAAGTTTACAATTCAAGAGATTTAAACTTCGTTCGTCTTTTTTAAAAGATACATTTTTACAATTCAGTGTTGACAATTGAAGTTTAGTTTAAAAGTTAGGGTTTTCATATAATTAAGTAATTATACATTCGAATAAAAACTAAATATGCAAATAGATAAAAAATATAACGAAACATTTATTTTGTCCAAGCCATCTTGGACAAGTTTAATATTTATTGAAAAAAGGATAAAAAATAAGCTGGATAAATTTAAAAAAATTTTGGTTGGTGGACTGTTTCTGGGAAAATAATATTTTCTTTTGCACAAGAATAATTGTGCAAAACTTTGGTAAACAAAAATTAATACATTCTTTTTGTGCAAGCAACTCAGTTAAAGAATTGATTACTTTAAACAGCAGATGTTAGCAAAGCCTTTTAAGAAAAGTCTGCAACTGAAAGTTTTAGTTTTGCATACGCTTTCTATGCTAGTAAAAGGTGCTTGTACAAAAAGTGTTAGTTCACGGTATTACTCCTCGTGAAACACATTTTTTAATGGATTTTCTACATCAAATTTAAGTAAAAACCCTGTTAAGATTATCAACAGCAAAATTTTTGTATGTCACATTTTGATAAATGAAGAACTTATAAAGTAAAAAACAAACAACTCGCTGTAGAGAATTGCAGTGCAGTGCAGATTTACTAGTACTTTGACTTGTTAAATAAAAAAAGTTGTTAAACATTTGACACTCTTTTGGGGTTACAGAAAAAATAACTCAAATGCCAAAAAGATACTTTAAAACCAAAGTAAGATACACACTTGCACAGCTGCAGTACAAACACACTTAATTTCGTCTTGAAAAAAAATATACTTGACATGACTTGGAGTAAAAAGCTATTTTCTTTTACAGTAGTCGGCAAAACACAATGTACAAGGAGAAATTAAAATTTGAATAACGCAATTATTTTTTACTAAAGAAAATGTTTTTTTCGGTTACTGTAACTTGTAAAACATTAATTATTGTTTTCGACCATACGAATAATTGGTTCAATGCTCCTTTTAATTAAACACATATTCTTATTAGATTTTTTTTTAATTTTTGTTTGATATTTTTTTCTGTGCACAATAATCGCGGAGATATAATTTTTCAATTTTTTCCCCATCTCGAATTGATTATGTGTATAGATTTGAGTCATTTACCTAAATTAGCAGAATACAATTTTTTTATGGAATAATGTAGATGTAACGAACTAAAACTTGGCTGAGCAACAGCGATTTTGGATTACAACAGCGTTATATTAGGTACTCGTATTTTTCCACTATCAATCTTTCTCGATGATGTAGAAATTTCACCATCTTAATTTACTTAATTGTAGAGGAGTTTCACGGCAAATATCCTTAATAGGAACCACTTTTTCTCAATGGTTTAGCTTATTTTAGCCACCGACTTCATTTACATTTTTCATCCTGGAATTTAAAATTTTTTTTGCTTCCTTTTAATTCTCAAACAACATCTCCTATAAAAAGTACCATCACAATCCCAATACAATGGCTGCATAACACCACTAACAAATCATCAACATGGTAACAATTCCAAATGATCTGGTAGATTTTAATTATTATTGCAAACACTCAAGCCATAATGTTTTTAGCTCGCCGTATCCTTTTTATTTAATTCTTACACTCAATCCGCTTCTTGATTGCTTCATTTATTATGCTTGAGGTTTGAGGTAAAATTACTTAATCTTTCTTGCAAAAACAACACTCCAAAAATGAAATCGACTGCATCGCTTAATTGCAACATAGATAAATAAATTTTTATTTCATTTTCTGCATGTTACCACAGAGAAGTGAATAAAGAAATACAAAAGTGTGCAGCACAGCAGTTGATGAAATAAGAGTTCATGAAACTAAACAAAAGCATGGTAGTCTTATTGCGAAGAGTGATGAATTTGTATCCCATTCCCTTATATTTCCAACAGCAAAAATACTTTTAGAAATTGTTGTGCTTAGAAGAATATCCCATTTTTTAATAGCTGGGTTACTTAACGCAAACATATCCTCATCATATGTATACACATTTATATAACACAGGAGCTGAAATGCTCACATTTAATTGAAAACATCCACCACAAAAATCGAAGGTAAAAGATACTCCAAAAGAAAATCAGAAAATAAATAAAAATCTTGCTTTGTTTTTAATTTATTGAAATTCTCTTGCAATACAAGGCTAAAGCACAGTGGTATATTTCACGAAAAAGTGTTCGAAATTTGAATATCTTACTCATGTTCATATGTAACTAATTATGTAGATTAATGCTACGTTGGCCAGAGTTCTTCAAAGCATTTACTACAAAATTATTTTACTTGTCATTTGTGAATTTAATGTGGTAATTTGACGACACTGTACATATTATTATATTAATTTTTAAATTTGTCTCTCGTACAAAACATTTTTTAGTTTTTCCTTAGGCGATTCACAGTACAGATACATGAAATTTTATTAATAATTCTTATTCTATTTATCTGTGCTTAAATAGTATAGAAGAACAAGTTAGTTCACGTAATCATTTTCAAATTGTTTTCCATGAACTGGATAGTTTTTCGCCATATGTGTATATTGATAGAAGATAAATTAATAAAATAATGACTACAAACTTTTGGTACAACATGGTGACACTTGGTCGAATATTCTTCCAATAATATCGGTCTAACAAATTTTGTGTAAAAATTCTAACACAAATTTATTCTAAAAAAAATTTATAACAAAATAAATTATAAAGAAAACTTATTGACAACTAAAAAATTTAAAAAGAAAATTACTTATTAATATTTATGGATAATTTGTTGGACTGTTTAGTTTTACATTGAAATGAATTTTTTGCTTTAGTTCAAATCTTAGTTTATCCTAATTTTCGAGGAATTGTTTTTTTTTTGATAAATTATTTATTTTATTAAGAGTCTTCTTTTTTAATTTTTTTTTGTTATTCATTTGGCTAGCAGAACTGATCAGTACTGATTTCAAGGTCGACACACCATCTTATCATTCCAAAACTCTGAAGTACTCTCTTAATAAAATAACGACTTTATCAAAAAAAAAAAAAAAACAATTCCATAAAAATTAAGAAGAGATGGGTAAACTCAGATTTAAACTCAAGCCAAAAATTCATTTCAATGGAAAATTATTTATATAAAAAAACTTCTATCGAAATTTATCAATAAAATGTACTGACAAAGATTTACTAAAGAAAATTTTCAAAATTAAACTAGTATTTTTCTTTAAATATTTCCCAATAATAAATAATATAGGGTCCGCCAGATAAGTTTTTTTTGAAAACAGGGCGCAAAACATCGAGTGTAGCTTCGGCTGTGTGGCACGTAGCGTCGTCCTGTTGAAACCAAATGTTGCCAATATCCTCCTCTTTAATTTTTGTGAACAAAAATTCGTTCAACATGGCCCGATAACTGTAACGGCCACTCCTTGCTCATTTTCGAAGAAAAATTGCCCAATTATGCCTCTGGACCAAAATCCGCACCAAACAGTGACTCGTTTTGGGTGCGTCGGCTTTTCAATGTATGCGTGCGCTTTTTCTGTGCACCAAATGCGACAATTTTGCTTGTTTACATACCCGCCAAGATCAAAATGAGCTTCATCTGAAAATATGATTTTTTTGGCAAAATCGGCATCTTCTGTAAGTCGATCGCAGGCAATATTTCTCAGCGTTGTTCAAGCGCATACACAACCATATTCGTTCAGCGGAAGGATAAAACTAATTATCTGTCAAATCAGACATGACCTAAGTGTTACCATTCACGAAATAAGCACTAGTTGAAAAAAAAAACAGACGGATGGCGGACCCTATATTTAATAAATTTGATATTCGAGATATTCTCTTGAATTTATTTCAAAATGTTTTGTTTGTTGGGGATTGTGCAATTCTGCATGCATTTAATTGCAGATTATGACAAATCATCAGTAGACCTAAAATCACATTCTTGAAAACATTCAAACTTTTTAACTTAAAAAAAAATAATTTAAACATAATAGATATCGATAATAAAATATATCTATTGAATTTTTTAAGCCAACAAAATAATAAAAAACCGTGCAATAACATTTATTGATGAGCATTTAATACAGAAATTTTTTTATTGCTAAAACTTCCTACGCAAAATTTTTCGATTTAAAAAATTGTTGCTGAATAAGTTTTTAGGCGAAAAATTGTTCATGGTAAACTTATCGGCAGTAAAATGTTTATAAAAAAAATTTATAGGCAGCGAAATATTTTTATAGGCTGTTAAACGTTAAAAAAAAGATTTCTCTAATAAATTTGTCAACAGAAAAGTTTTCAATGAAAAATTTATGGATAACAAAAATCGTTTATAAAAGATTTATGCAAAAAATAGTTTCTATTTAAAATGGATCCATCAAAAAAATTTAATCTAGAAACTTTTTTTCCTTTATTCATTCCTCTAGGGAACATAGGGTTCCTACAAGAATATTCCATATATTTGTAATATTACAGTATGACTTGATTTGAAGACAAGCCAAAATGGCTTTGCGAGGTCATTATATTCGAATATAATAATATAAATATAATAATTCAAGATATTAAATAAATTAAAAAAAAAAATTTCTTCCCATGACTTGTTCAAATTGTCTATTTCATTTAGGTTTGTCCTTGGTCGTTTCTTGATCCAAGTCTTCTGCTGCCTTGCGGGCACCATTCTAGTGCTTCTCTACATATGCTTTCGGATGGTTTTCGAAGAGTTTGTCCAATCCATTTCTACTTTCGTCTTCTTATTTGTGTTTTGACTGTCGTCGCATTTGTTTTTCTCCACAGTTCTGTATTGGAAATAGTAGTAGGCCAAAAAACTCGACAAATAATGAACAGAAATTTGTTTATTTGCGATTGAACCTTCTGCACGACTGCGTTTGTTGTGAGCCAGGTTTCACTTCCATGTAATAGCGGGGAGTTAATGCATGTGTTTAGAATATGTATCTTTGTTTGAAGGGATATTTGCGGTGACCGCCATATATGGTTTAGTCTCCCAAATGCGGATATAGCTTTGCCTAGCTTATGATGTACATCTATTATATATATACATCCAAGATAACAAAAAGTGTCCACGTATTTAATTTCATGATTGTTTATCTTAAATTTATTGATGTTGTTGTTGTTGCTGTTAATGCCCATCGCTTTGGTTTTCTTAATATTTACTTCTAAACCAATGCTTTTGCGGAGGGCTACAAGGTCATTTATTTTGCTGTTGGAGATGAGACAGATGTCATCTGCAAAATCAAGATCTTCTAGATGATTATGTAGCCTCCAAACTATTCCTCTCTTTTGTTTACAGATCTTAGTCATGACGTTGTCTAGTGTGACCGCAAAGAGCAGGGTTGATAAGGGGCAAACCTGCTTTATCCCAGCGTTGGTAGTAAAGGGTTCGCTATTCACTCCACTGTGGCGGACTTGTACCGAGGAGTTATTGTACATCATCTTGATAACATTTATAACTTTTGTGGGTATTCCTTTTTACTTAGAGCTGCCCATATTGCGCTGCGTCTAATGGAATCGAAGTCTTATTTAAAATCTATAAATACTAAGTAGGGAGACAAGCGCCATTTAACGGACTGTTGGCCTGATCAATACAGCGATCGGAATCCCGCTTGTGTTTAAGAGTGTTTTACCTCCTTAATTGTTGCAGTCGCCTTTTTTGGAAGTTTTATAATTTTTCCTTTCAACCAATCATTCGGGAGCCGCTCAATGTGCCACTCTTCTATCAGAAACGGCAGAACTATTTTGACGGACTTCGTGAGGTCAGCTTGTAGTGTTTCAGCTGGAATGTCATCATGACCTGGTGAATTGTTTCGTTTCAATGAAACTATAGCTGTTATAACCTCCGTCACGCTAGGTTGTTCAGTGTATAAAAGATTTCCTTCATTGTCATCCTCCCTGTTGCTGATATTTTAAAAATGCTCCTTCCATCTCCTGGTTTGTTGTTCTCCAGCGGTTAGTAGTTATCCATTGTTATCTTTTACAGCTTTGTTGTAGTTAAAGCTTTGCTTGGCGAGTCGTCCAACAATTGAGTATAATTATAGCATATTATTTTCCCCGGCTGGATTTTTGGCTTGTTCAGCGAGTGTTTAAAGTATTTTTTTTTATCGGCACGGGCAGATCGTTTCACTTCCTAAGCTAGAAACTTACCAAAAAAAACGTATGAAATATATCATGAGCAAGAATTACAACTCGTTCTTTGTTTGGTTTTTTAAAAACTAAAAACTTTATTCATTAAAATTTTCTATTCTACTTAAAACTATTTTTACTTAATCAGCATAAAGTATTTTGTTACGTCTTGAAAAGTTCTTTGTTAAAAATAACATTCCCAGGCGTCAGCATAAATGTAAATAAAATATAATTGGGTAAGGGAACAAGTTCCCTCCGTCACCATAAGTGTAAGTATAAAAGTATAAAATATAATGATTTAGTAAGTATTATATGTAACTCACGCGGTCAAAAGGGCACGAAGTTTTGAGAAATCAAAAAGTAAAGTATGGTTCCACTTCTAAAATAATCTTCTATCATTCCCATTTTAATATGTAATTACATAAAATTTCCCTGGTATTGCGCCAAACCATCTATAAACCGGTAATTGAATACTTTGAACTGATTTTCGATTTATTTAGTATTTAAAAAATGTGGAATCTACAAAACTGGCTTATTCTCTTTTGCTCGTGTGTATTCATAATTTTATATAAAAATGTCATTTTTTATAAAAAAAAATCTGTCGCTTAGAAATTTTTAAACTGAGTTTATCGTTGAAGAATTTTTTTTTTCTAAAATTGAAGATTCATCGGTAAATCCCATACAAAATTTTTTGAATTTGTATAGAAATTTCGATCAATATCAAGGGCCGTAATTTGCTCATAGTTATTTATTATAAAAATCATAATACAAAAAAACTATAAAAATTCTATAATAAAATTTTCAATTTTCTGTGAAAGTTTTAGCTTTTTGACCTGTCAGCGGGCAATGCCTTGATGAGCTAACGTAAATTCTTTGGCCCATTTGTTACAGAAAAATTTAATAAAAGAAAACCTAAGTGATCATATATTTAAACTGCGTAGCCCGATACAGTTAGTCGAGGTAGACCATTAACCCGTGCGAGAGTGAGACGCAAAATAAACTAACAGTGGCCTGGTTGCACTTCAAAAATAATTGTCAACGACGAGTGAGTGATCTTTACTCGCCCAGAGCTGTTTTACGACAGGATATAAAATACATTAACAAACTACTGCACATGAAATAATATAAGTACGTATATAGTGTTTTAATATGTATTTAATTTTTAATAATTATACTTATTTAAATTGTTGTTGATTTATCAATCCAACTGAAAATAATAGAAATGTCTTTTTTTCAACTTAAGTACACAGAAAACAAATCTGTTGAAGACATTCGTATTAAACAGTTAATTACTATTTCCATAATTAAAATAATTGTAATTTAAGATAAAAAGAATAAGTTTGTTAAGAATAGTCACTAGAAGGCGTTTTAAGTGTTTACAAACTTTTATTAATGTTTTGACACTTCTGTATAGAATATTTTTTTAATTTAATTTTATTTATTTGTTTATATTCGTTATAAATTTTGTTCATAAATATCCAGATATTATCGTTTAAAAATACATAAATCTAGTCTGTTGTAGTTAGAATTATTTACATGATATTAAATTGCTTACAGACTCTTTTATTTTATTTAGTTTATTTCAAAACCCACAACTCACTTGCAGTCAATTAAACAACAAACACAACTTTTTTTTATAGCTAACACTTGTAGTCATTTTGCCACATATATAAACTAGATATATTTATATATACAGTTTTTTTTATAATATTTTTATTATTTTAATTTTTTTGGCACTAAATGACAAACTCATCAAAAACTTTAAGTTATTTTTGCGAATGCTTGAATCTGATGCAAAAACTAACAATTTACTTTGGATGAAAAATAAATGGAGTTTTTTAAGCTCTGGTTAGAAGTTTTGAGAGAAACGAAAATGCATAACAAATTTAGTTTTACCAATCACAGTTTAACCGAATTTGTAGACAAACTCAGTACAACCATTCACAATATTCTCAAATGAATAGGAAAACTTTTTGTACAACTTGTTAAACAGATTTTAGTTGATATTGTTCTGTTTTTGTAATATTGCATTTTTTTTTAATTTGTAAGATTGTAACTTATTCATTTCGACCATTATTGAATTTAATTTGTTTTTACTTCATACGACTAGTTTGAACAATTTTCAAAATGCAAGGGTATTTCTAGCGAGATCGCCACATATAGTCATTCTAACTTAGATAAGCCTCCAAACAACACACCCGAGGCATTTTCTCCTATAACCAAGCGTCTCTGAAATTCTAATTCTGAATCCTGAGACTTTTTCTGAATAAAGTAATATTTAGCTTCACTTCATCAAGATGTTGTTAAGTTGGCCCTAAATGAAATGAGAGAATAACAACTTCATGTTCTAATTCTAATTTATAATTATGCTGCAATTTTACTTAAATTTCTAGTCAAATTTAGAACTTTCGGCCTCTATTCTATCCTTAAAAAAATTATTCCACGAATTTTTTTTTTGCAACTGAATACTCATGTTTTGTTTTGTAGGGTGTTTGCAAAAAGTTTCTAAATTGATATTTTTGTTTGTTGGCTTAGTTATCCACACTTACATAAGTGAATGAGTAATAGTTGATAAAAACTCCAACTTGTATGTTAAAAATTTCGTTTATTTTTATATTGAAAAATATTGCTGTGTAATAATGAAATATCTGTGGTGTGATATTGTTCAATATGCGTGATGAATGCTGATAATAAACTGCATGCCAACGCAAAACTACTTTAATATAAATATTATATTTTTATTGTAAAAAACTAATTTAGTAAAAATTTTCAGCATAAGCCAATTAGTAATGAGCACTATTTTATAAAATATAAAATCAAATGTGCCTTAATCATTTTATTGGTTGATGTTAAAGAGTATTACACACTTTATTTTAAGTAGTACGTAAATTGATAAAAATTCCAATTTAAATATGCTTTAAAAAGATTTAAAAAAAACAGTAACTATTCATCATATCAGGGTCATCTCTCCTCATGTCATCTTATGCTTCTTCTAACTCTCCATCAAGGTTATTTGATATACTATTAACAATGTTAACCACTCTCAAATATGTGAAAATTATTAATATTATCTATATTATTAATAGGCAAGCACGATTTTTACGGCTGTAATACTAAACCGATTTTGGAAAGATTTATATGATTTTAAACGTGTTTTTCCATAGATTTGAATAATCATAATTTTATTTAAATCGGTTCGATATTTAGGGAGCTATAAGCGTTTAAAGTTTCTACTAACACATGCACACTTATAACACATGCATATATCAGATTCAACTTGAAAAATACACAAAGTGTGCATGTGTGTTTGTCCAATTTGCTTTTGTATAGAAACGAGACAGAGCCTTAAGTTGTTTATTTAGAATGTTTTTTTTTTGTTTTTGTATTTTTTTATTCTAGAATGCGTTCGATTGAGATGACCGCTGGATAAACTAGTTATTATTATTAAGTCAACGTATTTAAAATCTTCCTAACAGTGAAGTTTTATCAAACTGCCAGTCCAGGGAAAAGAAAATTTTACTACTCCACTTCATTAGTCTTCGAAAAACTGGATTAAATCCATGTTGTGGGAGTTAAACCTCTCTAGCAAAGTGCATTACACTGATAAAAAATCCTTCAGAACACTGTTGTCATAGACATCAATACTATGACAATTGTCTTGGTTTTTTACTTCATTACACATTTCATCATTGTGATGTCAACCTTTACATCCGTTGGTCATCTTGCGCTCAACAACAATGATGACAATTCTGTCATCAATGGAATCACACACCAAAATCAGAGATATAACGATTCGAAATCAATGTAATAACAAAACATAATCAATGCAATGTAATAGATAGAACAGTCATTATAACGCCGATATTATATATCAATATTCCATATTTGAGCTCTTGACATTTATCTTGGTATTAGTGTCTAATCTCTTAATACAATAAAAAAAATAGCAACAACATAATAAGTATTTGCCATGAATTTGATGACGACTATTGTGATAAAATCAACAGTAGTTACATTAAAATATGATTTTTCTTGCAATAAAATTTAAAATTATTTAAAATTTAAATTTATTCATAAAATGACTTTCATAACAAAAAATTAAAAAATTAAAAAGCAGAAATGCTACTTAACTAAATTAGAAAATAAATAGTTATTTCATAGAAAATATATGACCTATAACAAACGAAACAGAATAGTTATTTCCCATGACTTTATTTATTTCTTCTGTATCATGACTATGACAACACGTTTGTGCACTTTATTCTCTTGGGACTCAATCTTTTTGAATTTGATGACAGCTCGGTCGGTCTGACTTATGTAAATTTTTCCTGTATATGAATCGCGCGATCGTCTAGGATAGTGAACCAGGGCCTTAAGAGTCATCAATGTGAAGAAGAGGTGTCAAATTCCCGTTGGCTCAAATGTTGTCTGTGCGTGGCTTAAAGATTTTTCTTATTAGTTTTGTCAAAGTCATTTTCATGTCAATGTCATTATTATTTTTCCACTTTTTTAAGTGCGTTTAAAAACAAAAATTTTAAATAGAACAATCAATTTGTTTTAAAATACAAATTCAATATTTTGGAATACCATTTTTTCCCATATCATACATTTTAATAATGAACAACATGTGACATCTGGTTGATTAGACACATAAAATATGAAATATCCACTGTTAACGTTTGATATCATATTTGATCTCATACTTCTAATGAAAGAATATAATCAATAAGAAGAAACATTTTTCTATGAGTGTTCTTATCTTATAGCAATGGAACTTAAATTGCGTGGCCACCTCTAAGCAACGAATAATAATTTCATGGTTTATGTAAACAATTTCTTTAATATTTGTATGTGTTAGCTGATTTCTCTCCCTGAAGGGAATCTACATAGACTATAGTGTCGTGCTAGTGACATTGTCATCCACCAGTACTGCTGTAGCTATACCCCAGCCAATGTTTAACATTATTAACATTTAACATGAGGTAGTACTTTTAGGATCACATGGAGACATTTGCACCAAAGATTAACTACTACATTTTAGCAACTCTAGTCTACATAACTGGTGCATTTTTGTCGATTCTCGAGATTGTTTTTATTATATAGGTTGGGGTAACATACTTAAACACATACACTTTTTTTATAAAGGACATTTTTTATTTAAAAAAACTGAGTTTAAAGAAGAATCTTATATAAATATAAATTATTTAAACCAGGCTGTTTTTAATATTTTAGAGCACATAATAAAAAAATAACAAGCTCTTGATACATTCGATGATAGTATCACTAGAAATATACAAGATCTGATGTCTGTAGCTACTTTCTACTCCTGCGTAAAAGAAAAGTTATGGATAGTTTCACAAGTGCAGTTGTCGCTTTAGAAAAGAGTACTGACAAAGAGACAGTTGGTCTCAGGCTGACTGCAAGGTCAATTATAAAATACAAAAGTATGTGTGCTAGATCTATTAAAGAACAAAAATCTTTAGAAATTTAGAAATCTTTTATAATTAAGGTCCCCAAACTTTCTGCAAGCAATTCTCTTCATAAGCTGCACTGTCACTTAAAAATCTGTCGATGCCCTATTAATGGGAGCGTCACCACCACTAAAGAGTAAATAATACATCATTTTGAAATTTAATGTGACAAAAAAATGGGCGGAGTCGTAAGAGTGGATGCGAATAATTCGACTTTGCGAATGGGCGGACAAACATAAAATTGAACGAATTCTTTTGCGTATTTAGAATCATTGCAAAAACTTTGCTTTAAAACCAATTCTGATAAAATCCATTTTATTCTTTAAGAAATACGAAATGTTTAAAAATCTCCAAGCAATGCTTTTTACTCCAGTCCTATCCATGTTTCAGTCGACCTTAGAATCTGCTATAGAGTACCTACCCCACACTCACTGTTTCAGCAACAATACAATACTGATTTCGTTTTCTTTTTTATTTTTGATTTTACATTTATACGAATTTTAATAATAAACCATTGAAATACAGGATGCGGAAGTGGATTTCGGTTACTGCATTCAAACATTTACACATACAAGCAAGCATTTCTAAACATTTGTTGGGTGCAGCTTAAATCTGAAGCTAAAGCTGAGTGCGGCCTAGTGGAAATTGGCTTTGCAAAAAGGAGTTCCAAAAAGTATGTGGCTTTTGGAATGGATGTGGTTTTAGTTGATTCAATTGATTTGTTAGTGTACTTGTGCGTGTAAGTTGGCATAACTAGAAATATTGTGATTAAAATAGAAAAAAACTTGCATAAAAAATTGTCAAATCTCCGGTAGTGAATTTAGTTTGTTTATTAAAAAAAAGAAAAAAGATACATGCATGCATCCTGTTTTTTAACGAAATTTGTTTATTTGTTTCGGCTTAATTTCCACAGACTTTTGCAGGGTAAGCAAAATTGTAAATTATTCTTGTTTTTTTTATTAACTTTATATTTATGCTGACATTATGAATATTTATGTGCAGAATTATAGTTTTGAAAAATTCAAGCGTAAATGTTTGCACAAAAATTACAATTATAAAACAAAAAAAAACATTAATAAATAAACACACATATGGAGGGCTCAGAGCTGAAGTGAACCAAGTCATAAAATATGAAAAATTTCAAAACTAATGCGAAATTCTCCGCAAAGCTTAACTCTTTTTATTTCTGTAATAGACTAAGTAAAAAAATTTTTCGTTCCTTAGGTAACGGTAAAAAATCAAATTCAATGGCTCTCATTTTATATTTTTTTCGAAGTAATTCATTTTATTGAAACTCAAATATCTTCGAATTACCTTTTTGTGACTTGGTTCACTTTAGCTTTGAGCCGTCCATGTAGAAACATGTATGTTGCTATTAGACAATTAATAAAAAGAACATTTATGTTTCATAATTGAAATTATTCAAGCACACAAATCAAGTAGTAATCAACACAGATTAAAAGCAAATGCATTTAAAGTATAAAATTGGTACTCACTGAAATAGTCTAAAACCGTTTTCTTTTCAAGAAAAAAGTGCAAAATTGTTTGCTCTTTTTATTGAAAATTTGCAATATAATAATTTCTTGAATTAGTGAGTATATTAGAAGTTATTTTATCATCAATTACGAGACAACATTTTTGTCTTAAGAAAACTTTGAATTGCAATTGTTTTGATAAAACGAAAAAGAAATGATACATTTTTTTAAGAAAGAAATTGGCATAAGGCTTCGAGTATGGCAAAAACTTGCCTAAAACCTTGTCCTGTGATATCCATATTTTCGTTTATACACAAAATTCATCGCACCTTTGTTACATTTTAGCAATATTTCAACAAAAATTCAAACTTCAGAAAACGAGTTTAAAGTTTATAATTTACTTACACCTCAATGGAAAAATTAAAAAAAACATTCCCCCCTCAAGAGTAAAGAAAAAATTTTTATATGAATATTTTTACACAAGTTGAAGAAGGATATAACGAATAATTTAATATTCTTAAATACGAAAATATATTTTTTTATGTGATTATTTTGCATTAAAGGAGCTGTTGCGGGAAGAATATAACAATTGCTAAATTTTAAACAGATTGTCAACACCAAATAACAAACGAAACAATTCCAACTCCTGTATTATAAAATATTTAAGTTTTTAAATATACGAATGAATAATATAAAATTTACTTTCATAAAGCAACTCTGGGCGAGTAAACATGACGCATCGTTTGCAATTATTTTTTAAGTGCAACCAGGCCACTGCCGTTTATTGGCCTTCGAGAGTTTTGCGTCTCACTCACTCGCGCGCGATTGATAGTTGGCGTCGGTTAACGCGTCCGAGTACAGTTTTACAGATATTTCATGAGAACAAATTTTCTGAAATACCAAACAAGACTCAATCAATACGGGAGGCTGTAGATCGGTGAGAGTTCCGGGAGGAACCTTCTAAGCATATTTTGGTAAGGTATGTCCCATAGGATCAGCCAATCCATCGAATCTTCGAAGAAGAATAAAAATTATTTACTCACTTTTTTAGTTTAAAAACAAAGAGAACTATAAAACAAATAAACTGAATTATTTTATACAAACTATTTTAAAGATTTTTAGTTTTTGTTTTACATACACAATTGAGTTGTTTAGATTCCACAAGTTTTATCAAAAATGTGCTCGGGTTTAGTTCCAGGATATAATTATGCATATTAAATCGGTACAACTGTACTTGTTAGTTAATCCTAATCAGATATTTGAAAAACTGAAAACGAATTTATACTCTAAATACTTGATCGACTGTGGCGAAAACAGGAGCTATCTATTCAGGGAGCTGAAGGTTTCATTATGCATTTCACAAAACTTGCATTGCGTAGTATATGAATTCCTTTAAAAAAAAGTCAAATCGTTAAAAATTTATTTCTCACAAAACTTGTTTTTTGAATTGATTGCCGTAATATGAGCAAAGACTACTAGTGCTTTTTGCTACAATTTTCCTTTCCATTCTATTTCATATTTCTGTCGAATACACATGAATATTTTTTTTTACTTTTTAGAGCATAAGACCCCAAAGCAAATATAACAATTGTTTCAAATTCGAGATTAAAAACTTAATAATTAAATAACCTAGATTTTCTAGTTTCTGTTGCTTAATGCATCAAATTGCATTGTGAGTAAAATGTAACATTTATTAGCACTTGTATGAGTATGTGGGTTTTAAAACCGAATAAATTTATTGTGTTAAGGCGTTTTATTTTGTGATTTTTCTTCTATATTTATTTAAGAAAATAATAAAAATTCCTAAGATTTTAAGAGCCAGTAGAAAAGGTATCGGTTTCATGCTCTCTAATATTGAGTTCAAATCAAATTTATGGAAACTATAATAGAAATTTTTAACCATGAAGATGAGCCTGGGGCTGCAATAATTTACGAGCAAATATGAGTTTTTATTGATTTATAAATTGCAAAATAAAATTTTTATGTCAAATTTTGTTTGCAAAAAAAACTAGAAAAAAATCTTCATACAAAAGAAGCACAATCCTAAACAAGCTAAATCATATACGTAAATCATATACGTAAAGCTAATCATATACGTAAAAAATTCACACTTGCGTAAAATAAAATAAAATTTAACAAAAAGAATAATTAAGAAACAAATTATCTATACTAAATAAAAGAAATATGTTCAACTTATTACAAAACCCGAAATGTTTGTAAATATAATTACATTCATCACTAATAGTGATGGGTATGAATTACCTACACTTTTAACCCAATTAAGCTGCTTTTGTTATTTAATTTTCATGTGGGATTACAACACATGTACAAATATGGAATAAATAAAATGCTTGACATATTCTGTGCAACATGCAAAATGAACATTTTTTAAATCTTTGATACAATTCTAATGATAATTGGAATTAATATTCTAATAAGGTTTCCTTCAAAAGTGAACACCTCCATTTCCTTTTCCAAGACAACAAATCTAAAGCTCTTTGATTTTACACGTGCTCGCACAAATTATTAACGCTTTTATTCTCACGCTCCTCGTCAATGACTTAGTTAACGTATCTATTTATTCAGCAACATAGAAAAATTGCTTTTCCATCTTCTAATCCATTTAGAGATGTTTTTTTTTTGTTGTTGGTATTTTAAAAATATTCCGAAATGACGTGCCACAGATATGAATGAAGTATATGTTTTTTTTTCTTCTGTAGGCTGGTGAAAAATTGTACAAACACTAGACAAAATTTCAATTTAGCAAAAACGTGCTAACGTGTGTTTTTGTAGAATGTGTTAAAAAGAAAACTGAATGGAAATAGCAGAATGGTTGTTAAACTCTAACTGCAGCAAAGTATAAGTTTTATATTTAATATTTGTGCATACTCATAGATTACTACCATAGTATACTTTATACTTGTTTTCAATTCATGTGTTCACTTTTTTTGAACATTGGAATGAATGAAAAAGTGTGCCTTTTTGGTGCACATTAAAACTAAACAGTTAAAAATAGACAAGTGAACTAAAATACAGACTTAAACAGAAATTTAAAGGACTTTGTTGCTTACCTAAAATTCTTAAAATATATTTTAATTAATATTTTAATGAATTAAAACCTGTTTAAAATTTATTAATTTTATTTTTGTTTTAAATGTATTTCCACTATAGAACGATATCGTATGACATCGTGGGTCAGGCAGTTAATCTTCAACATTTGTTTACCCGTAACAAAATGTCTTTCTAAATTTTAATTCAAAACTTTTCATTAAAATGTCAATAACTACTGAGTTCTTTTACATTCTGTATTTCCTCTACATGTACGGCTGTAATTGTGCACACTTACAGTTTACATATCCATACATACACACATATGCACACAAATAAATGAAAATAGAAATTTGAGCTTTTAAACTAATTAAGATGATTACAATCTATGTGGGATGAATACAAATGTATGCCAGGTTGCAGATACCTGCAACAACAAATAAATACACATTTTCGTTTAGCCAGTGGAAAAGAGAAGTAGCACAGAGACCTTTCAAGGCACCACCTTATCGCACATTAGCTAGACCAGATGATAAAGTATTATTCTTTAATTCTTTCTACCTCTTACCAAAGGTGGTAATATAATAAACTAGTTAAAGATCCATACGTTATATGATATTATAGGCAATGTTGTTGTCATACCGGTCAATAAGTGGCACAATAATTAAAAAAAAAATTGACACAATTATTATCATAACATAACAGTATAAATATCTAACTTTTCTTAATTGTGCTGCAAATCAAACGCCTTTTACTGCCACCGATGTCACATTCATTCATTCATTCATTTTTTTTTATTTTCTATCATCATACAATACAAATATTTTAAAATATTTTATATATATACACAAATTTTGAGATTTTACTAAATAGTATTGCACCAAGTATTAAACTATTATAAGGAAATAAGAAAACATTGAAAATATAATTATTACTTAAGGAGAAAAAAGATAGCTAAAAACCTTATATCTACATACAATATGTTTTATAAGAAATTTTTGCATTGAATCTTAAGCCATTTTCCTGTCAGAAGTTGGCGAAGATTTCAATGCTACAAATTTCGTATCAAATCATAGTTTGAAGATCTGTTGCGATGTTCAAATCTTTGTGTTAATTTACAAATTACTGTTTCAAATAAGTTTTCTTTGAAGTTTCTGTGTAAGTCCATTGTAGGGTAGCGTCTGGGTAGGTTATATATAATTTTCAAATTTTTGTTTTGGATGATCTGAAGCTTTTTCAGGTGAGTTTTTGCGCATTTTGTAGACCACACCTGACATCCGTAGGTCATAATCGGTCGAATACACATTCGATAGAGCAATAACTTATTTTTCTGGTTAAGGGATGATTTTCGATTAAGCAGAGGAAAGAGGGCTCTCCCACATCTTACGGCTTTAGCACATGTTTGAAGAATGTGTTCTCTGAAATTCAATTTTTTATCGATTGTAATTCCTAAATATTTTACTGAATCCTGTATTTCTATGCCCTGAGTAGAAAATCCTATACCAGGTATTCGTTTTGGCGATTTATTAAAGGGGAATATAATTGCTTGTGTTTTTAAATCGTTCATTTTAATTTTCCATTTTTCGAAATAGTTTTTAGTTTTTATAAGAGATTTCTCAAGCTTTTTAATAATTGCATTCGAGACTTTGCCAGTTGCTATTAAAGCAGTGTCATCCGCATACAGTGCTGTAGTTTGATCTCTTAATGTTTTGAAATCCGACATATATATGGAATATAGAATAGGAGATAAAACTGAACCTTGGGGCACACCAGCAGGAATTTTACGTATACTAGAGTACTCATTATCTATTGTTACTACAAATGTTCTTTCTGATAAAAAACTGTTTATAATCTTTTGCATATAGATAGGATATCCAAAAGTTTCTAATTTATAAATTAAACCATTATGCCATATGGAATCAAAGGCTTTTTCAATGTCTAGCAGTACAACACCAGTGCTCCTTCTATTATTTTTGTTGCATTGGATAAGGTTTACTATTCTTTTAACTTGATGAACTGTGGAATGATCTTTTCTGAACCCAAACTGTTCATTCTGTAAAATACCATGATTTTCCGTGAATTCATGAAGCCTTTTCAGTATTATTTTTTCAAAGACTTTATCCAGTGTGCTTAACATACTAATGAGCCTATAATTTTTTGGAGATTTGGCATCTTTACCTGCTTTCAGTATTGGTACCACTTTGGCATTCTTAAATATTTTTGGAAAATATCCATTATTTAAGCACCAATTGAAAAGTTTTGTTATGATGTTGAAAAATGTATCCGACATATTTTTAAGTATTATAGCATTAATGCCGTCAATACCAGGAGCTTTTGAGTTATGTAAAGTATGAACAAAGAATTTCACTTCATCTTTCGTTGTATTGTACTCTTGTAAATTATCAGTGATAATTTGATTTCTTAACCATGCAATATGTTTTGATACTTTACGATCATATATTGATGTTAGATTGCACGTAGTTGCATGGATATTTTCAAAAGCACTTGCAATAATATTTGCTTTTTCTTTACTATTACATATAGTGGCGCCATCTACCGTTAAACTTTCAAGTGTTGATTGTTTACCTTTTATTGCTTTTGTTAATTTCCAAAACTTTTTATTGCCTGGTGGCAACTTTTGCAAAAACTGATACCAGCTGTTATTCCTGTCTTCTTTGATATGAAAATTTATAAACAAAGTCAGCTGTTTTAGTATAGTCAATATTTGATTACGTTCTGATGGAATATAACATCTTTGCAATTTTCGTCGGTATCTATTTCTTTGGCCAATTAAATACAGACTTATGTCGGAAATTTTTCTTTGCCATATTTGTTTTTCACCCATGGGGATTCTTTTGGACGCTTCCCGTAAAATAAGCGTTATACCTTCAAAGGCTGATTCGATGTTTAGTTCTGTGATAACAAATGAATGTAAGTTATTACTTCTTAAATCGTCATCTACCCGTTTGCTTATTGTCTTCCAGTTTGCCATTTTATATAATGGGACATTGATTGTGGTTTCAACTACCGAGCCATATATCTTACAAATTATTGGCACGTGATCTGAATTAAGAGCTTCCGGAAACGTTTCAAGTTGTGAGGAGCGTAAAGCTGAGTTTGTTAACATAATATCGACTATGGAGGATTGTCTGGCTATAACGTTTTGGCTGAATCTAGTGAAAGAGTTGGGAGCATATATATAATAATGAGAGCCAAGTTGATGATTAAAGATATAATTGCCTGCTGAATTATTTTGTAAGCAACCCCATGATGAGTGTTTGGCATTAAAATCGCCGAGAATAACAAATTCGTGTGTTGTCTCTGTAATTTTGTCAAGGTCATCACCGAAGCTTGGTGTGAATCTTGGACAATAGGCTGACGTAAATCTTATTAATTTGTTATTAATTTTGATTAAAATTGATATGTTTTCAATAGAAAAGGTGGGATAAACCGATGTCACATGTATTCGCTCTTTCGTACAAAATTTTTAAATTTGTTTTTCTTTTAAAAGTTTAAATTATACGAAAGAACGACTACGTGTTACATCGTGGGCCTGGCAGTTATTTTTTTCAATAAACTGAGTCACCCTGTAATATGCCATCCACATTCACGATGTAAGTGTTATATAAAGAAATTGCACAATTATATTGCAAGTGTTTGAGCCCCATTCATCGAACATTTAAGTTGAATTAAGGCGTGCTTACAAATCAGCTAGAAGTCTTCAAATGTTGTTCAAGTAATTAAAACACAAAGTTTTTGAAGCTGAAATAAAATTACTTACTAACTTAAGGAGTTAAAAACTTGTAAAGGACCTCATTTCTGGCTAAAGTATCTAAAAAATACTTTGGAAAATTTAACTCATATTGACTAGTTACGCTACATAAAGGCCTCAAAACTAGAGATGTGTAGCTTATGAACCAAAGGGTTAAAGTGAACGAATCACCCAACTGAACGATCAATTGTGTACCGTACAATTTTGTAGATGAGTTTAAAATTTAATTTCAGGTGTCTTTTTTATGGCAAATTTACTTTCGTTCATGGATCTTTTTTAATTTGTATTCTTTTGTTTCACTTCAGTTTTGATGTATTGCTCCGAGTTATATTAAAAAGTTTGCATAAATAGAGATTTCTTTTGAGCATCAATCAACTCATAAAAGTATAGTATATTAAATTAAAATAAAATATGTTGTTACAAAATTCAAATGTAGATTCAAATTTAAAGGACATAAAATACAGCGATGATTAAGGACAGTAATCAACCGTGTGTGTGATAATTTGGGAGCACTCAAATTCAAAATAACGAAAAAAGAACATTCTGGAAAGCGCTAGAAACATCAACGAGAATCTACAAGATTGTTCGAGTGATCTATACGACAGTTATTGTTCGTAACTGTGGACGATGGTGCGGTGGGACCGCATGGGTTGGCATGGCTTTGAATTGCTTCGTTGATTCACCATCGACATTATAAATTTGTTACTGCCATCTAGATGTCGTCTGTAACTCAAATACATTTTCATACTACCGAAGACAACAAATACACAAGCAATCATATTGTCATGGTGAGGATTTTTCTACTACGTTCGAGAACCTTAAACAGTCAACTGGTATAAAAGCCGATACTGCAAGGCACAAACAAGTCAGTGTTGTCTAAGCTACGGCATGGTGAACTTCGTGTATAGATCAGTTGTTAAAGAGCTTTTTATAAGCAAATTACTTTGTGTAATTTATAAAAAAAGTGGTATTAAAGGAAATAAAACATCAATGAAAATCAATTTCCGTTGTGTTTTTAATTTATTTTTGTCTAAATCAAAGAACTCAAACAAGTAAATCACTGGACGATTTGGCACAGCTCTACTCAAATATTAGGATCAAATTTAATCAATACTAGGAAAACTGAAATAGAACTGAACTTTTTCAGCACCAGCATTTTAAAATCAAACGTTAAAATTTTAATTTGCTTGGAAAAATATATTTTTTTCAATTTAAAAATTTAAACTCAATATTCTAGAAAACTACAGGCTCTAAAGCAAAAAGGACTAAAATCTATGATCACCTAGGTTGGGTTGGGTTAGGTTAGGTTGACTGGTTGCCGGTGAAATATATAAAGTTAAAAGTAGTACATGCATACTTTGGTCCAAAAAGTAAATATGATTCCTTTGTGTTAACCTGAAGGGTGAGAAGTAAAAAGAAGACGTAGAAGAGAGATTGCAGTGGTTCAGAGTAGTCGGAAAGTCAGAAATTAAGCTGGAGAGGTATAGATAACTAGAGGAAGAGAAAAAGTGCATTCCGTGTAGGAGTGATCGTATAAGGCTACTTTCAGGAAGGGAAGTCAGCGAGAGAACTATCCACGATGAAGCAACTAATACTTTTGAGTTTCATGCTCGACAGCTCCTAAAGGATATTAAGGCATCTTTTGCCTAGGAAACGAAAGTGTTGATTCTTTAGTGCAGTGCCTCCTCGTTGTAAGAATTCCTGCAATAGTCATTGTAAGGGATAGACATTATTTTAGCATGGGTTCCAAAGGAGAAGTGCCCTGTGAGTGTAGCCACAAGGAATTGCAGTTATTTTCTTGAAAACATGGAAAGCTACTTTGTTTTAACCGTATCGATGCGAGGCCAGAGGGTTCTCGCTGTAAGGCAAATCTACTCAGCACATCATCTGTTTTGAGCCACCCTCATTAGGTGTATGTCAATATTTTTCCAGCAGGATGAGATTTAGATGCCGCAGAAGTTATGAAACGTGATCATCTAAAACTTTATAATTGAAAACAAAAATCACCTTCAAATTCAGTTTTCTCGAACAATAGAGGTGCTAGAGCGAAAAAGGGATAACTTTTACTTCATCTAGTTACATTCATACACAAATTTACAAAGATATTAAATGTCATATATCAGGCTGACTGTATGTAGCATTTGCGATATTGCAGGCTATTTAAATATTAAAAAAATATATTTTAAATTATACCTTTAAAAGATAGAGAAGAGTATAATTTAACTTTTATCTCTGGTTACACATAAATTTAAGCGACAAAAAATGTTATTACCACATCCTAAAAAAATCTTTTCCATGTAGTAACTTTTAACAGCAGCAGTAGCGAAAGAAGCAGAAACAAATGATTTGTATTCAGATTAAAAACGTATTTTTCAAAAACACGCCTGGAATACATGTATGCTTTTGCACGCATAATTATAATTTTTAATATTCTTAAACAAACGAATGAATTAATTTTCTTAAAAATTTTAAATCTCTAAAATTACTTTTTGCTCAAAAAAAAGAAAGTACACACGGCGTATGAGTGTTGGGAATATAAAATGAGTCTAAAAACTCGTATCCGTATTTAACGAAGCTTCAGGTATTGGTGTCAACAGTTACAGCATAACTTTTACAATAATCTCATCTTAAGCTTAATATATTTTACGGTAATTTTATTCAAATTCTATTCACAAATAAGATTCTTTTTTATTTCCTATATAATCTGCTGCTACAAGCTGTTAAAAAATATTGCCAAAATTTTAAGCATGTTTTGCAAGAATCTCATAAATCATAACAGGTTTCATTAAATTGAAAGATTTAAATTAAAATATTGCATGTCTTTGGCTCTGTGTTATTAATGATAATAATTAGGATATTTATTAAACATGAATAAATAGAACAACAGCTTAGATCGACAACGCTGAAATGGTGTTTTTTTAAAACGCTGGATTTTAATCGTTGAGGCTAAAAACTTTTTAATTAAATTTTAGTGGTTTTTAAAAACATGTTATTTTTTATGCTAAGCATTTTGGAAGTCTCTGAGCTTTTGGTATAATTTTAACAGCTTTAAAATAATCTGTCATTACACTTTAGAGTATAAAATATTTCACAAAAATCGTTTTCTTTGAGTTAAAATTATCCGCCTTAGTATAATTTATATTTTGAAATAATTCGACAGAACGATTTTAAATGCTGGGTTTTTTCTTCACAAGCTACAGACTGCATTCAGTTTGTGTAAAAAGTTATTTTGTTGTTAATATAAGTCGTTGTGAAGTTTTTCTAAGGGAAGAGATGTTTTTCATTTCTTTAAGTTGCTTAATCTTTCTTCATTAGTGTTAACTAAGGTTTTTTTGCATAAAATTGTATTCGAAACTGCGTTTTTTTTTAATTTTTGGAAGAATTCCATAATTTCAATATTTTGGGCACTCTTTCACAAGACTTTAAAAAATAACGTAGTTACGAATACTAAAAAATCATGCTGAAAACTATTGTTGTGAAATACATGTGCCATGACAAAAAAAAACTGATACGAATATATAAAAATTTATAAATAATGTATAGTAAAGAAAAATTATTGAAATAACTGAGCATAGTCTTGTTATCATATCAGTTGTACTTGACATTGTTATCCTTATGCCAAAATTCACTCATAAGGCAGCAGTTCAAAAACCTGTAATATCTTTTACAAAAATAAAAGCAATAATAATAAATAACATGCAGATACACGCTAAGAAAAAAATATCCTACAACTACAATATAATATCAACTTACTAAGATTCAATTATATGTTTGTGTTCATACCAGTTGGTAATAAAAAAAGCTATTCAGACAATTATATTATTATCATATTAATTAATAAGATTATATCACATGGCTTTCATAGACATGTCTAAGCATTTTGTAATGAAATATAAACGTGGTGTTCTCACTTAAGCGATATTTGATTTGATGTGAAACTTTATTATACGATTAAAATGCAAAATATTATATTATAATATTCATATATTTTAAAATAATTATTGTAATTAGTGTACATACATACATATATAATAATATGTATTATTTTATTTTGTAATCATAGATATTTCATATATATTAGACCGTCTCATTTTTAATTTTTTTTTAAATTCCTTCATGAACATCGATTTTCTTAATCTACTCTGAAAACCAAGAATTTTGGTGTATAATAACTAAATATTTATGAACGGGAAATGGTCTATCAAATATTTTTTTTTGTTTTACAGAAAAAATGCCTTTTTCCCCAAAAAATTAAAAAATCTTGCTTTAGTAATTTGCCTTTAACTTAAACATTTTTTAGCGGATTTGAACTTAATTACATGTATTAGAAACCTTATTAAATTTGCTAAATGAATTATAAACTAATATTGCCATTTTGTTCGGAGGTGTTTTATTAATAACATTACAAATTCAGATTTTCAAATACCAGCTTATATTTTTTTCCATTTTTGCTTACTTTTTCTTATATAAAAATTGAAGTAGGCAAAATTTTCATATTCTGTAAATCCAGTATGGTAGGAAGTTTTAAGATAAAGATTTCAATGTTAATAACAGTGTTATTATGTTTAAAAAAAACCGCAGTTTTAAGGGAAATGCCGAAATGACTGAAGTCGCTTATTTGTAAATTTGCTTCAATATCAGAAATACATAGAAATGCATCTCCAGACGCCACCGAGTAGTACTGCTAGTCTGACTGATACATCATTAGTTTGTTTTATAGTGAAGAACTGAAGAATGTTGCAATTTTAATAAATGGTAAAAATTTCAAAAACTTTTATCTGAAATTCTTTGAAAAAAGATGTTGAGACAATCTCGATTAATAAATCTCGATAAATAAATAAAGAGAAAGGTAATAAATAGGATTGTCAATTTTTAATGTTTTTTATTTGTTCGTATAAAATCGCATGATTTTTTTTTGTTCGAATAAACGAATAATTTTAAAATTATCGAATTATTCGAACAAACAAATAATAAAAATTTTACGATTAAACAACATTGACAGTTAACCTTTATGTGCTCGGATGACTACATTTGTAGTAATTTTGTCGAAAAACTCGTATAACTTTTTTGTTATGTATCGAAATGGTACGAAATTTTCAGTAGCTTCCTAAAAAAGTGTTTTAAGTAGATTAAGCTTCTAAAAACATCTTAAAAAAGTAGTAGTGTTGCCTCCACATCACGATTTTCAAATGACCATCTCCTGGCCGGATGACTACAAATGTAGTCACCATATAAAATGTATAGAAATTCCCTTTAGTTTCTATGCAACTCATTTTTTTCTAGTTACCGTTTGTCGAAACCTGTTTTCCTAGTATTGTTTTTGTTTTCCAAAGGAGGCGTAGACGCAATGGATAAAATGCTTTCCGCATATACGACAAAACGTAAAACTTTGCGTTGGCCTTTGGCAATGTTCTATAATATGCTAGATATAAGCGCCTTAGCCGCATATATTATATATTCTGAAAATCATAGCTACGTCCAGCAAACAGATAAAAGGCGAAAGTTCTTGCGAAGCTTAGCAAAACAGCTTTTTATACCTGCAATCGAACAACGCATTGGTAATTCAAGAGTTTTGGGTAACGAACAAACACGTTTGGCTATACATATGGCACTTGGCTACAGTCCCAAATCTGCTGACGGCGCAACTTTGGACGCGTTACCTGATGTTACCAATGACAAAAATCCACTTCACCCAGTCCGTTGTCAATACTGTGATATTGGAAAACGTAAGTCAACACGTAAGATTTGCAGTTGGTGCAAAAAAGCGGTGTGCGATACCCATTCCCTCACATACACACTTGGCAAATGTTGCTCAGTCAACAAGAATTAATATTTTTTAACTTTTGTAGTAAGTAAAATGATTTTTTTATCATAATAAATAAAATAACCATGAAGTATTAAAGCATATAGGTGTTTATTACTTACAATTTTATGCTTGCTACAAATGTAGTCATCCGACCGGCTACGTAGGTAAACACTTCCGAGCACATAAAGGTTAATAAAACGTTATCAGTTACCTCAGAGACGCCATCTAATTCTTCATCGTAGTTGAGGTCATTCGTCATTTTATCACAAAATAATCGTGAAAACAAAGGATTTGCGTACTTCTTTGTTTAGCTTATTGTGGCATAATATAAAAAGCTAGTATTGGATAGGAAATACCCAGAGTTCAGGAATAATATTTATAAGTATTCAATGATTTTGTACGTCGTTCATTAATCGTTCGAATGTTCGATTATTCCAAAAAAAAAAATTAATCGAATAATTCTTTATTCGAACGACAACAAGTTAAAAATATTAATATCTTTAATTTCTTCGTGTGTACCAGAATCTGAAATGAATGTGGGGCTTAAAATATTGATAAAAATATCAATATAAACAACAACATCCAAGCAGAACAACATCATCATATTCAGAATAATAAAGGAAACATATTCCATGCTTTACACAAATTTTAATAACATAAAGATGGATTGGTTGGCTCAATGTTTGGTTGAAAAATTGTTTTAAATTTGTTGGAATGAATGCGTGTTTGTTGGTTCGTTGTTTGGTTAGCAAAGAGGACCAAACAACAAGTGCAATACAAGTAAATGTACGAACATTATAAAAAGCAAGTAGTGTATTGTTTAACTAAAATTTCCTATGTACTACTAATGTGACAAACAATAAGTGTTTCAGCGGTTATTGCCTGAAAATTTTTAGCTTTTGAATAAAATTTCAATGATTCAATTCGCAAAATAACTATCAATCAACCACGCTTGGGGCAAATAAAAATAATTCTATAAAAACTCTGTTGATATTTATATGCAGCAAAAATTACTTAGAAATGAGAGAAAATTTATTTTTCTTAAACAAAATTATATAAACTGTTTATTGTATCAATTGTCGCTCTGTTCGGAATATATATGCATGTACATGCTACTAAGTATTATGAGCCTGCACTCTCTCATTCAACTGATTTCATTCCTGTTGTGTCATGTGGCGCAAGGCGTATATAATATTAAAATGATTAATATTTCCCCAGTGGATCTCAACTCATAAATTTAATACTCGTTCTCAATGTAAACATATTAATTTAACTCATAAAAACCAAATGTAGCAGACAGCAACGTTCACGAACCAGCCAAGGCACTGAATGTTATAAAATTTACCAAACCGAAAAATTTACTCGTTCATGCAACCAAACAGCCAGCCATTTAGCCAGGCATTAATGAATTTCTACCTAAAATGTATGGCCACCGGTATGGAGCATCTATTTACATATTTACATATAATATTTATGAGCACACAATGTTATGAAATAGTAGAGTCTGCCAAATTATTTCTGAAAAGTATTATTTAAAAATTTTCTTTTCAAAAGAGTATTGCTTTTTCTTTTAAGAAAACCTTTCTTTCACAATTTAATTTTTCTAGTGTAATTTTAAATATCGGACTTGTCCAAAGGTGGTATTTTTAAGTTTTTCCAGGTTGTTAAAAAAAACCTTTTCGAAATAATTGGCTGTCTCCCCTGATAAGTATTTTTGGAAGGTTTTCACCATTTCCTGCTTTAAGAATTTTCGCCCCTCTTTTTATTTTTCAGGTATGTAGAATATTTAGTATTTTCACAAGCTCTGGTTCATGAAGTCATTGAATACACAATACACATCCAAAACTGCACGTCTGCTGTCAGTATTAAACTCTTGCTTTTGAAGGTACTCGTAATATTGTGTTTGAGTGTTTTGTTCACTCGCCTATTGCACAAATATTTTAATACGCGCTAAAACTTATTTTCATAACTTCATACATTCCATTAAATTCATATTTCATTGATTTGTAGATCATCATTTATATAGCTTTTCAGCATGTTTAGACTAAACTAATTTTTCATTTATGTACCGGCCTGATAATTTTTAAAAAATTTTGGAGTGTCCGTTTAATTAATATTTTCTCGAATTCTCATACCTAATTTGGTTTTTTTACCGATTTTATTAAATTGTTTGTGAATTCTTCAGTTTTTCCCAAAAGCTGTTCTTTTCCGAGACTTACTTTAAAACAATTATGCTATTTTGAACCAGTTTTGTAGACTTTTGTAATTTTGCAATTTTTTTATTGCTGCTTTGCCCAACTCATGCATGTAAGCGAGAGTTGTTAATTGTCGTTATATCTCCTGCTTCTAAATACGCTTCCAGACAGCTTGGAAGTTTTTTTTACATAAAACTGTATTATCGTTCAAATCATCAAAAATGCGCTAAGATCATTTATCTTCGTCTTATGGCATCGTGCAATTGTATCATGATTTGATGATAATGTTAAACAACAAAAACTCAAATTGTGTTGCACTACTTGAAATCTCTTTCTCTTCCGTTCCATAAATAAAGGACTCAAAGTTATTTGGTGGTTAAAAATAAATAGAGAAATATCTGCGATCCTTTTGTGCAGCCTATGCTCCAGTGGGAGTTAAAGGAATAAATATATATTTTTTTGTGCATCCTCGAAAGCGCTTCGAAGCAGCGCATTTGGAAAGCATATACATTTTTTACTGCTTCCAAAAAACCACAATTTTTTTATGGGGTGTTTCTTTTTAATCCGATTTGATTAACTTTTGCTTTTAAGCTAATCGAGTGGGGCAAATCCTTTTGTTTAGCTTGCATATGCATGGTTGTGCAAAACTGATACCAACATTACACATTGCGCCTCGGGCTTGGCCATCTTACCTAATAATTTTATAAAAACATATACACAATTACATATCAAAAAAAAATGCTATGAAAACATTTTAAGTAGCATACGAGCAAAAAAACTTTTATTTAATTTAAAATCAACATGATCAACAAACTACATAAAATCAGCAAATTTTCTTTTTTTTTATAAATAAATTATTTAATTACCTCGTTCATATTGGCTGCCTGCTTGCGTGGCTGTGGCATGAATGTACAAATAATTGTGGCACTTACGAATGCAGTCATGCCGTTTCCTATGAAATGCCTGTTACTAAATGGATGGTTAAATGAATAATTGTACGTGTGTATGGATGAGAAGGACTGAGCAGCTCTGAATGAACGTATTATTGTTGTAAAATAATTTAATTTTATTGACTGAAAATTAATAATAAGAGTAATAAAAATTAAAATAAATGATACAAGAAGAAAAGCTTATTAAATAAATTGGTTATATTTTTTAATACTTCAATTCAAATGTTAACAACAACTGCCAGACATTGATGACATTGAGTGAATGTGATTTTTTATGCTTAATATAAATTATTTATATGAGTAACGAAAAAGAATGCGCAACAATAACAAGGTAAAGAAATATTCCTCTGGTTTCTGAGTTCACCTATTAAAATAGTCAAAGCACATAAGAAACTTGCAACCTTAACTTCACGATACGATGTACATTCTGTTGCATTTCAACTCTGATAATTCTATACCCGACAGGTAATTCCAAAACGTAGGATTCTTGAAAACAGGTTTTTTGATGAAGTTGAGATTGCATTTGCTGTTTTTCAACGGATTTCAAACTTTGTTCGTATAATTCACGCATGAAAATCATGCTTGGGCGACACACGACAAACATATCCGATGCGCCTTAAAAGCGCATGTATAAATGAAAATTTTAAATCAGATTCAAACGAGCCACCAAAACATCGGTGGATACGTGAAAACACACATGAACACTGATGATGGGAGTGTAGCAGCTCCCGAAAATCAACGTTGTTTCTATCCTGGCGTGTAAGTTGAAATTATTTGATGTTTATTTTTTCCTTGCTCTTTCTGACTAGAAAAATATTACGACTAATAAAATCACTTTGGATTACAACCACTAACAACCAAATTCGAAAAATAATCACATTAAACCTTAAATTCCCTAGGATGCCGATTTTATGAAAAAAATATGATATATAAATGGTAAAAAAAAATTTTTTTAATTAAAAGTATCTTTAAAGATACAACCATTTAATGATGCGCTGTAGGGAAACTAGCGACGTAAAAATTGCTAGTAACACAGTTTCAATTCAAGACTAATACTAAGAACAGCTCGTATTTTTTTATTCAGAAATATTTCGCGTGTTTCATGTTTGTCAATTACAAAATGGGAAAGTCTTTATTTCTATGTTTTTCGTATTTTTTACACATATGTATTATTTTTTCTACAACTGATTGAGATGGAACGTTAAGGTTAATTTAAATTAAGGCCTGTTGTATTGTTAATGGGTAAAAATAAATTGAAAAATATTTTGACCAACAGTTAGGAACAGGAATTTTTTTATGGTTGTATCTTTAAAGATACAATGGACAAATTTCTTTTGTCGAAATTTTATATTTTTTTCTTACATTTTTGTTCTTTCCGTGCGCATTTCATTATAAAATTTTAACGTACGCAAAATTAGGAAAAATATCTATATTGTGGAATCACTAATATGATAACGAAAAATATCTATATTGTGGAATCACTAATATGATAACACCGCCACGATAGAGATGATGCCGCAGCAACGGAACCAATAATTTGAAATTTTGCTTCCGCACAATAAATGCTTTCCGTAATCACGGAACGGAATTAAAAACGAGAATAAAAGTTGCTTAAAATGTATTTGGCATAAATAAATAAATTTTTCTTTCCGGTTTTTGTAGTTTTTTGCCAATTTTTGTAATAGTAACTAGTGTTACAGTTAAAAATTTTAAATTTTAAAATTTTCTTCCACCAACTTTGTTGAATTTTTGAATTTATAAATTCGAAAACATAACGTGTACGAAAATAATTAAAATTTTTTGATTGGCAAAGACTTATGAATTTGTTTCATACTAGATATTTCTGCTCAATATTTTTTTTGGAGTAGAAGCTCGTAAAACTATTGCTTCCAAGCTAAAAATAATAATTTCTTTTTTGTTAGTCATTTATGTAGTTAAATTATTTATACATCATTTATTATGACATGCAGAGCTAAAATTTCTGTTTACATAATAAACTGGAGTACTCAGTTTACATAAAAAAATTTCTACTCAAGTCAACTTAAGTGTTCTGAAAGCAGACGTGGTTTTCCTTATATATTAACGTTTGATAATTCTTGCATAATTTAGTCAACAAAATTATTGCTAAGACAGAAGTTGAGTTGTTACTGCTAATTGTGTGTATAAGTATCCTTTAATAAATATTTCACTTACTTGCATTATCGCATGCAAGACACAAATGTTTTACCGGAAGATAAGTGCAGTATCCTTAAGGTTAAAATATATATTATTATCAGTAATGGAGTAAATGCTGTTAATGCTCTTATTGAGACATATGTGGGCTTCTTATTAATTTAACTAAGAGTAGTTGTTTTCGCACTAGTATCCCAGCAAAAACGACATAAGCAGGTTTATAAAGGACAGATTTAGAAGTATTTATTTTTAATCGCTTATTTCAACGCAGTAAGTATATGATGAAATCATACTACTATTTTGACGTTTTATGTTCGTAACTCATTGTTATTCAATGTATAATTAATTAAATTTTTTCAATATTTGGCTTAAAGTAGCGCTTTCTTGTATGTATCACTGCAAGTGGATGCGTTAAAATTACCGGATAAAAATATATAAATAACTTAAAAATGTTTTTAAAGTTTTTTTTTGTTTGTTGAGTGGTTTTTAGGTAGTCTTTATATATGCATTTTATTGGTGCTAATGCCAAATCATAACCATATTCTTGAGAAGTTTCAAACCTCTTATATTATACAAAAACTTTGAAATATCCAATGAGAATTTCAAAAACTTATTTAAGAAACCCAACAAACCAATTACATTCGATATGAATCTATTTTATTTTCTCTACAATCTTTACCTTTTACAATTAGCTACCTACAAAAAAACGTATTTGAAAATCTTCGAAAAAGTATTTCGACGCAATCTCGATTAATAAATTTAAAAAATAACTCAAAACTGTTTCTCCGTACAATGAAGAATTCATTTAAGTTATTTGTAAGCCCCATTCTTTTTTGCTGGGATATAACATAAAAATATATATAACAATAAAATTAGTGACTTTATGAAACAAAATTATATATTAAGTTTTTCATTTCCTGCTCAGATTTTAAAATATCTGACAACTTTTTTAAAAAAAATTTTTTAACTAATTTTTCATCCTAAAATATCAATATTTATGTATGTATATGGCATAAATGGGTATTATAATGCACAGCTTCAAAAATCTCGATTATTTTTTGCTGGCATGTTAAAATATTGCAAAAAAAAAAGAAGAAAATAAAGCACGTTCCATAATGTTGCCCTTTTAGCATTAGAATTTTTCTCAAATAATTATAATATTGTAGATTTTATAAATTTAGGTTTTCCAATGTCGAAATATAAACTGCAACAAAGTGCTGTTGCTGGTGTTGCAACTAATTTAATAAAGTTAGTAACACATTTACTGAAGCTCTTCGCCATTGTTGTTATTGTTCGGTTTAATGACGATATGTGTGTGTATGTTTGTGTATTTTAGCTGTGCGTTTATACAAAAAACTAAAGCCTTGCAAATACCAAATTAAGCAAGAATTTTCTTGCTGTTGAATTTAAGCATTCTTTTGCTACAAAAACTCGTAATCATAACTATGGTATGGGCAGACGGGGCAAACATTTGACAAAATCTGAATATCTCCAAGCAGAGATAATTTAAGGTTTCTAGCATGCTCTTGTAACCCCTTCCTATTGTGAGTTGTTTTGAAGCAACATTCAAATTGAAACTCTACATAAAAATCATGCTTTTCGCAAGAAGATTTGTAAACGAAGGCCTTACTTCCCATACAAATCACATACCAGTAAGCTCTATTTCTTTCAGGTAAATTTTATCCTAAATAAATGCCACGAACATAAATATCTTTATGATTTAATTTTTTTTTGTAATTATATTTTATATAAAAAAACATTTGCAGAGTTAAGTAAAAATTAGATAAAAAATATGTTCGCCGCTATTACATGAAATATTTGTCGCGTTTGAATGAACTCCACTCATTTTGCATTGTGGCCTTAAAATGAGGTTTCCTCACTTTGTTTCCGTATATTAAGTTTTACGAGACACGCACTCACTCATATGGGAAGGATTTGTTCAAAGTAACACTTGTTTCTGCCTAACGAAAAATCTGAAATTAAAAAAAAAGATTTCCTGAGTTAATGGATTAAAGGGCGGGTGTATTACAAACTGGCCGGTTTTATTTAAATTTTACAAAGGAGATCCTTTACCAAAAATTCATAAAAGAAAACTATTGAAAATAATCTCAATGCAGTGGCCATCAGAATTAATATTATAACTTGTACGAAGAACTGCACTTAGTAGCATTTGTAGTTGCATTGAGTCTCTCTGGGGCCTATTTCACTAAACTGCTAGCGTTTTTGCTTGTAAACTTGTGAACATAATTGTGTTTCATAAAAATACAATTAAAACTTGTGGCTACAAGTGAGTTATACAAGTCACAAGTCTACACGTCATACTTCTGCAAGAGGTTTTGCTTCACTAAGCTTAATTTGCACTTGAACACTTCTAGAATTGTAGAAAAAAACTTAAAGTCGACAAAGACCCTCAGTAAAAGTTTTACAAATTACAAGTGAATAATAAATTGAATTAAAATTTGATTTTTTAACTATTATTAAAATGGGTTCAAATAAACACAAAATCAAATAATTTGAATATTAATTAGCATTTATTTATTTATATATTGTTAAATGGTGCGAGTACCCATAATTACAAAAGTAGTTATTTTCATCGCTTCCCGCACATTTTCCTATAGAAATATTATTAAAATGTGTTATATTGCGTTCTTATAGAATATTTTAGCATTTTAAGTAATTATAAAAAAGAATTGTAAAATTAATATCACAATATTTACAAGACTTGTAATTGTATAAATTGTAGTATACAAGTGCAAAAAGCGTCAAGTGTTTTTAAAATTTTTATGACACATAATTCAGCAGCACTTGTAAGAATTAAACTTGTGATTATAACTTGTAAACTTGTAAAATCGTAGTTTAGTAAAATAGGCTCCTGATGTCAAAAAAAACGTCGTGGTGTGAAGCCACAGCATTTTGGACTCCAAAACAATTTTGAATATCTTCAGTAGCCATAAAAGTAGCACTTAGGCACTATTACTGTAAAAGTTTTGATAAATTGCTCTTCATTTTCGTTAAAAAAAGTTTAAGAACAGTATTTTTTCCATAAGCTGCTACGGGAGCGGCATAGACATAGATCCCATTTAAACAGTTTTTTTATTACACTGTTCTATTTATGTACTTCAGTTGAGCCAGAGTAACTAGTTATTCTTTGCATATTTTTCATTATTTCATGTCTTTCTTAGAAATACTTTTTTGATATTCAATTTTAGTGTCCCATAGACAGAATAATCAAAACTATTTCAATACTACTATATCTTTGTCTTTGTAAGCAAAACAAGTTTGCTTTATAATCTGATTCTAATAGTTGGTCCTTTAATATCGAAAAACTTAAACAAATATATCTTCGTCCCGAAGTTATCTTCACTTATCTCAAAAAAAACAATTTCCTTTTGGGAAATGAGTCTAAAGTTTCAACATTACATAAAAAAAATTATTAGATGATTTGAATTTGCACTACTTCCGCAGCAATTGTTCAAGATCTCAGACCCGGTTTGCACACGGCAGGTTTGACTTGTCAAGTCTTGAGTTTTTAGGAGAAGCGGTCTTTTACCATTTTTTTTAATTTTTTCAAGATAACTTCGGGACGACGATATATTGAGGACTTGAGTATTAAGTAACAAATAATGTAATCTCATTTTTTCATTAAGTAATTGTGCAGTATCCTATGAAGTTATCCACAAAATTGTAAAAAGCATTACATACCAGAATTTAAATTTGATTTTTTATATCTTAATTAATAAAATGAAAAGAAAATTTTAAGTTTTATAAAATTTAAAAACTAATTAAATTATTACTAACACATTTTTTTAGAGAACAAACAGAAACCGCGAAGCCATTTTGGCTTGTCTGCAGAAATACCCAGGGTCAAGGCAGGAATCGAACCTGCGACCCCCAGATTAATAGTCTAGAACGCTATCTACTAGTCTTCGGGGCCCCAAGGCTTCTGTATTTTAACGTAGTCACAATTCAAATTAAGATTTTAATTAAGAGTTTAGAATTATTCGCCTTCATCTCCTGTAAAAAATTCATACAAATATCTCGCTTTCTCACTTCTAGAGAAGAAAATATATTTTTGATTTTGAATTGTGAATAAATTAAAAACTTTCAGCTCGTTTTTGAGAGAACAAGTTTATTTTGAAATATGACTATGTTACAATAAAGGAGAGATATATGTTTTAAAAAGGTAAGACAGCGAGCGAATGAATGTTCGATGTAAGTTTCGTAGTATTGAAAAAAAATGTTTAACACTTCGAAGGCTGGTAGGGGATAAGTTTCCTTTTAGCATTCCTGTTAACTTAGACTAAAATTAAATAATTGCATAAAATATTGCCAACTGTACCCTTTTATGCAAAAAAATTTAAATATTGAAATTCTAGCGCGGAAAATAATATTTGAAAATAAAAAAAATTTGTTATGGGTTGCGTAAGTCTATAGGCCTGCATTTTGTCGATGCAGCCATAGACCACCTCCACTCACAACAACTACAAACTTTTATCCCGTCTATTTAATTTACTACAGGTATTTCAACATATTTTTGAATAATGTATTGCCTAGAAAAAATTAAAAATTTCGAAAATGTATTTTCAAACTTTAAAATTCAGTGATTTGTTTTAATTTACGTTTACCGATTTAATAAACAAACGTGCTTGTCCTAGTTAAGCAAGTAAATATTTGTCTTACCACAAGTTTGTTCAGCTCAGATTGAGCTAAAATATTTGAATTTAGTTTAAAGTATATTTTATAAACCAAATGAGCACATTACAACCAAACTTGCATAGTGCTTCTTATAGGGCTAATGTAAAGACCCAGCAAAGTATGTTACAATTTTTGCATACGATTTCGCTAGCTAACACACAAACACATACACAAATTGAAGCACATGAAAAACTTGTACAAGTGGAAGAGTGTTTGGCTCTGCGTGTCATAAACTCTACAGGCACTATGACCACAGGCAGGGTTTTTGTTTTGAGGCATCTTTTTTCTCGTCTTTATTTACATGAGACTGCTTGTATGAAAGTATGTTAAGTTAAATACATTTGAAACAGTTTGTATAGTGTTCATGTACTGGCAGAGTATCTCATAATATAAGCTGGAGTTTTTTTTTCAAATAGCTTGCTGTAATTGAAGCATCACCACTAGTTTACACTATGTTCTACAATTAATGACAACGACTACTCATCATTATTATGAATTGTCATTTTTCCTTGTCTTTCATGTATGGACGTATGTAAACGTTAACACTGCAACATATCATGTTGCAACATATCGTACATGCATCAGCATCATCAGTAAATTACAGAATTTGTATGAGAAAGAACAAGGAAAATGGGACAGTATATGAAATTTAATATTGGGCTGTTATTCGAAGTATTCTTTTTATAAATATGGTTGCCTGGACTGGGCCGCCTTTGTGTTAATAAGTGGGGGTAAATAAGTTTTTCTTCACTTCATAATTCCCAACAAACATACAGTTTTGCTTTCAAATGGAGAATGGTTTGAAATCAAACTCTATCACAAACGATGAATGCATGAAAATGATATGAATGAAATAATGCCAGACATAATATTCTAACTTTGTTTTCAGAGAAATATCAAAGGTTTTTCATATAAGGATTGTGTGCAGATGTAAAACATAAGAACATTTATTTAAATTTATTAAAGTTTTTATTTCACACACTTGGAACTTGTAAAAATTTTAATTAATCAAACAAACATTAATTACAAACATTACAAGAGAAATATTATTAAAAAGAAATTATAATAACAACAATAATTAGAAAATATTTCTGATATGTATCATACCTACCAAGCAGGTATCATTATTCGGTACAGCACATACAGTGTTCTTTCCTCTTGTCTTTTTTTTGTAAATTCCTGTTTTTTCATCGTTCTGTATTATTTTATAATTAAGTTTTACTTTGTTGCCTTTTGCTCATAGTTTTTGTTTTCTTTTTTTTTTGTTTGTTGACTTGCACATTACATTAAGTTTATTATAAGATCCTTTTTGTAAATATTAACGTTCAAAATCCGTTGAAAATACTTAAAATGACCAACTTATCACATGTATTTTATACTTTAAAGATGAGACAGTTATAAATACAGATAAATTTCAATTAGTTACAGTATTTATTTATTTAATTTTTTTATTGTAAGGCCAATACTAAAGAGATGACCTCTATATGTGCCGTGCATTGTGCTGAGACTAGGAAAAGAGTTTAAGGAATGGATAATAGAGGTAAATAGTAGTTTTTGTAGATATTAGCTTGGGAATTTTCGCCCATTATAAGTTACAGGAAAGACCTCTGCTGAAAGTTTTTCGCAAAAGCGAATTATATCTGAGGCCTTATCGTCGCCTTCGATGACGAGTTAGTCGATCACGTGTTTAACGGCTCGATCACGTGTTTACAATGTAAACACATTGTTCAATAGCGAATGCCACAATGTCTAACTAAAAACACGTGACCCCTGTACTGCGCCCTGTGAATAGAGACCAATCACTGACCACAGACGGAAAAAAATTCATTAGTTTAAATAAAGATTAACAAAATAATAGTAAGCTTGAATAAAAAAAATTTTTAAATGGCGCAACTTTTGTTTTTAAGACACAATCTCAGTAAACATATTTAAAGAATGAAAAAAATTATTAAATAATAATAATAATAATAATAATAATTTTTTTTTCGGGAAGGGAGGAAAAATGCCTAACGCATCTCAGACCCTGTCGTCACAGTTCTGGTATGTGGAGTTTGCATCCACTAAAAAACCCCCCTTTTTCCGAGCCGTTTTTCCAACCTGGTACCACTTTCGTATTGTTTCAGGGCGGGGCTCCGCTTTTGGTCCTATCGGTCAGTCGTGGAAGTTCCTACGTCTAGGTCCCGCTTTTTTTCGCGTAACACTTTTTCTATGAACGGCGCTACATGTTTCCAAGTGCTCTCATTTTCCAGCATGCGATCAACAATATTTTCCGGAGATATTTCTCCAGCGAGTTGTTCTACGATTTGCCGTTCTCTTCTCCATCTCTCGCACCTGAAAAAGGTGTGCTCTGCATCATCTACGCAATTGTCTCCATAGATACAGTCAGATCCGTCCACTTTTCCCATCTTGTGGAGTTATTTTAGAAAGTAACCATGCCCAGAAAGCATCTGAGTTAGGAAATAGTTTATTTCGCCGTATGTTCTGTTTATCCACTTATGCAGTTATTAGCCTTGCTGTCCATCTGCCACGTGATTCACTTCTCCATCTATCCTGCCACCTTCGCATGGTCTACGCTCGCAGGTTACTTGTTAATGCTGTATCTGTGTTTGTTCTTCCTGTTTGTCTTCGTTCTCTCCAGAGTGCTTTCCATTCTTCAGCCAAGAGGTCAATTGGGATAGTGCCACTTATGATCAGAACCGCAGGCTCAATCCTCAACCCTAGGTATTTCAGCCACTTCTTCGTTTTTATTGTCTCAGACAAGACCTGAATTTCTACTTCTAGTGGTATGTGCTTTCTTATGCGCAATTCAGTTTTTTCTGTGGCTAGCTTGAGGTTATGGTTATCCAACCATAACTTTGTTCTAAGCATGACTTGGTTTAGCTTACGTTGTGCTTCCTCCATGTTACGGGCAGCAATGACGGCAGCAATGTCGTCCGCATACCCGACCAAGTAGCTATCGCTTGGCATATCAATATAGAGAATGTCATCATAGCTAATGTTCCATAAGTCAGGACCTAGGATCGATCCTTGTGCAGCACCTGCCGTAATCTGCTTTTCTCGTGTTCGCCCGGCGTTTTCGTACATAAGTACACGATCTCTGAGGTAACTTCTGACCATCCTCATGATATATGCGGGTGCTCTAAATCTTGTTTCCAGAGATTCTATAATGTCGGCCCACGTTGCGCTATTAAAAGCATTTCTAACATCTAGAGTCGCCAGAAGGACAATGCATCGTGAGAAATGGTTTCCTGTTTGAGCTTTTTGGGCTCCCTCGATAACGTCTTGGACAGATCCTATTGTTGATCTTCCCGTTCTAAAGCCATGTTGCCTTGCGGATAGTCCTCCTGCATTTTCTAAAGCTGCATGTATTCGGGTTTTGAGCAGCCTTTCTAGGAGTTTTCCTGCGGTGTCTAACATACACAAGGGTCGATACGCCGATGGAGATTCCGGATCACCTTTTCCCTTACTTATCCGTACCAGTCGTTGTCGTTTCCACACTTCTGGAAAGACACCTTCTTGTAGGCAACGGTTGTACATTCTTAGTAGTACCCCTGGTTTCTCTTCGGCGATTATTTTAAAAATTTCCGGATTCCATCCGGACCTGGTGCTTTTTTATTCTTTAGTGTCCTCGCAGCAGTCTTTAGTTCCGTTGTAGTGAAAAGTGGGGTAGGATCTCCGCTTGCTACAGGACCTTGATTTTGGCCTACCTCACTTGTGGGGAAGGGGGTGTTAACGATGTTTTCCATTACGTCTTCTTTTAACCCTGGTGTTGAAGTGCGTGCTCCAAGTTTCCGCATGACCAGCTTATATCCTAGGCCCCAGGGGTCGTTGTTAAGGTCTGATCTTAATTATTCCCATTTTACTTTTTTGCTTCTGAGTATAGCAGTTTTTAGTTCATTTTTTGCCCTTTTATATTCCTCAGGTTCTGACGTTGCGGCATGTGTTCGTCTGGCCCTGGTGTATTTCCTTCTGTATCTAAGGCACGCCCGCCTTAGGTTGGAAATTTCATCGTTCCACCAGTATACTGCTTCTTTTCGATGTTTACTTCCAATTGTAGGCATCGCCTCGTTGCATGCTTCCTTAATTAACGTCATGGTGGTTCGTACTACGTTCCGTGCATTTATTGTATTGTCATCTATGACTTTGTGAAATTCTATTCAATAAAGCCTCTTTGTCGAGTTTTGAAACATTCCACTTTCGCGTAGTTATTGTGGTGCTGTGTTGGTTAGGTGTTCTGCTGCTTTCTACACTGTATATAATGTATTGGTGATCGCTTCCTGTATAATCTTCTAGTACCGTCCAGTTTATCACTCTGCTAGCGATCCTTTCCGAAGCCAATGTGATGTCTGGGATTGTTCCCTCGCATCCTGGCCTTCTAAAGTTAGCGACACTTCCTCTGTTCATGATGACTAATCCCATTCTGGCTGTCATATCCAGTACTAGTCTTCTGCGGGCATTTGTTGACCGCGATCCCCATTCATACGCATGGGAGATGAAATCTCCTCCAATTAAGAGAGGGCCTCCAATGTCTATGCCTTTGTCCTCAATACTGTGCAGCTTAGCTTGAAAAGCTTCCCGTTGCTCGTTTGGTGTTAAGTAGCAGCTGAATAGCGTCAATTCTTTCGTTTTAAGCCAGACGAAACCAGTTCCGCTGCCTTTGTCCTCAATAGTTAGGGTACTATACGTTGGTATCCATATGGCTGCTGTTCTACTGGTATCTTCGATCCAAGTACCACTTTTTGGCTTAGCGTATTGTTCGCTGATAACCACTACATCACTGTTTTTTTCTATGATTAGCTGATCAAGGAGTGCATCAGCTGTTTTACTTCTATGCATATTGGCTTCAGAGATTATTACAAGATCGTAAGTGATCAAGTTCATGTTTACTCCAATCTCCAACAGACTGTCCCTCAGACTGAATAAATATGACTGGCAAACACTGTTATTATCTGCAAAATAATAGATAGAATTTGTAGTTTGGCATAGAAGGTCATTTAGAAATATAAAAAATAGAGAATAAGAAAGCAAGGAGTAAAGATAAATTAATCTTGAAGACGTTTATTGTCATTCCACCTATAACAACTCAAGAGAAATATTCAACGACACCCAAAGCAATAAATTTGAACAGAAGTATAACAGCCCCTTGAAAAACTTAACTAGAAACATAATTTTCCAATTCAAATAACGAGCTTCAGCTCACTTATTATATAAAAAAAAATATTATACAATTTATTATCCATATTTCACTACTTCTTAGCATCTTCAGGAAAACAAAAAAAAATCAGTTAACAATAATATAATTGATATTTAAACAATATAATCTTTGGAAAATAATCGCCCCCCCCCCTCCTTTATATCAACATTATGTTTGTATTTATATTACGTGCTCATGTTATTCACCTTTAAATTCAGTGGTCCCGTCTTTGACTTTGAACATGAAATTTTCTCATTTTTCTGTGCCAGTTAAAATAAACGTTTGTATTTTCATCCTTCCCAGTTAATATGCTTGTGTACATATTTATCAGTTGACTTTTGGTTACTTGAATTTTAATATTTGCCGACTCAAACAAACAAAACAAACATTCGCCGAACACAAGCAAAAGCGTTCAAATATATTGTATATGATTTTTTAATGGCACAAAACTTTGTCTTGACATCAAAAGTTCTTTTCATAACGTTATGGCTTGAAAATTATACAAAATAAATACTTTTCTTTTCTTTTTTATTTTTGCCAGCAGTTTGTTTTATTTCATTATTGTTTTTTTCCCTGTAGTCTATGGTATTTATCATGTCGAAATTCACTCCACCCATTTATGGGAATAAAAAGTTAATATGTAAATTTTTATTTATTATATGGCCAAGTTATAGCAAGCCGTGTTGAGTCGACTGAGTGAGTGTTTTAACATTGATATGCAAATTAAAAAAATATGTTGTATATTTAATTTTTCACTTTTTATGCATATTTTTTTTGGTGCAACTTTTATTCATTCATTTACATTCATTAAAAATGATTTTCATATCAAAAATACCCTGGTATTAAGTACAAATCTTTTTACAAAAAATGCTGCAAACAGTTTTATTTAAATGTGTCTGTGAATTTTTAAACTTTTGTGTCAATATGACAAAGTTACAGAGTAAAATTAAGGACGTTAAAGAATTATAAAATTTTAATAATTGGATTTTTTTGGTTTAACATGCATGTGTACAGAATATGTATATGCTTTTTATTTTTATGATTATTAGAAATGCAGCAAATATGTTAAATTAATTTGTTAAAATATATTTTTCTTTGTTTTTTAAGAAAATTTAAAAGGGAGTATTATTTTACGAATTTTTTATGATTTTAAAAATGTGTACCTAAACTATGAAATGAAGGCCAAAATGATTGGTTTTGTTAACAAGAGAGTCTCTTATCTGGTTATCAACTCCTGGAGAGAAAATTGGGCTTTAAGGCTGATATTATCCACCGCAATACTGACTGATAAACGGCACAACACTTCATGGAAAATTTATCTGATAAAGAGAACATACTACATATTAAATCATATGTTCAAATTGAATTTCGGCAATTCCAGCAGTCGAAACCGTGAAGCCCGACCTGACCATTAAGCAATCCTTACTCGCAACAAATAACTTTTAACTTTTAACAAGGAGCATAGCGTCTCTGCCCTCGCGGATAATATACTACACTTTGAAATTTTTATGACAAAGTATGATATATCACCTGCTTATAAGGAGTACAACGTTTCGTAGATATGCAGAGAAGCCACCTTTAGCCATCCTGGACATTCTGCGGTTACAAGGGAAGTGTCAAGGAGGGTCTTTCAAGCTCCCACTAAATCCCGAATTTGTCTATGATTCTTGTATCGTCTTGGCGAGCAATTGGAACCAACCAAAAAACAATAACATAACCGACCATGGTCGGTATAACCCTATTACCGGCATAGACCAAATCTCTGGATGCGATGTTGGCAGCCCCAACACCAGGATCGGACGATTAAGCCTAATCAATAATTTGTCTTAAATGAAACCTGATTACCAAAACCATAATAAAAAAGAAAAATTACTTTCAGCACAATATCTTCAATAGTAACAGTGTTACAAAAACGTAAAACAAAATGTTGTTAGTGTTTTATGTAGAAATATAAATGCTTAAGGAAAAAAATATCTGTCTACATAAAATTAAAAATAAAATACATATTCGAATGCTCTTCGGAGAAGGAACTCAATTTATTCAGCGCACAGATTTTGGATTGTTCCCAAATCCAGCATTTCCAAACAAAGATTTTCTTCACTGTCTCCTTTTCTATAGTTTGTGGAATTCTATCAAAAAAATTTCAAAATATTTCACGTTTTCACAAGAGTATAAACAATGCAAAAATTGTAAACCATTTAACTAACAATTAAAATAATACAAAGCAAATCCTTTCTAATACAATTATTTCTTCTCAAATTAAATTCTTGATAGAATTTGTATATCCTTGTTTATTTTGCATACCAATTTCCTTCTATTGTTTATTTTTATCAAATAGTTTTAACTAAAATTTGATAAATCAAAATAAAATTAAATAAAGATTTCCTCTTGAACAGCCGCACTATGGAGCACACTACAAAAAAGAGCTAGATGTTTGTGTGTGTGTGTGTAAAATGCATTATGTCATTTTATATAAAATAAAAATACTATTGAATAATTCAATTCACCAAACTTATCTGATAAGTTAAAAAATAGTTGGATTTTTCCCATTCTCGTTCCAGTTTATTTTTGCTGTTTTTTGTGTTTTTTGTGTTTAAATAAAACTTAAATCTTGTCTTCTATATACAGAAATAAACAACAAGGGATGGTAGTAGAAATGGTATAATATATTTCTTCTTCGTTTTGTAAAATATATTTCGAAATAAATATATAAAACAGTAGCAAAATAAAACAAAAATAAATGCAATAATTCAATTTGAAGTTTAACTACAGTATTATGTGCAATACACTCTAAAGCTAGAGACAATCACACATAAAGGGTGCTACAAAAACAAGTACGACAAAAATTCTGAATCGAATCTGGATGATTTATAATGGAATTGGGATAATTTTTACAATATTTTTCAAACGAATACACTAAATAAGCATTATTATGTCTGATTTTACAATTCTTGAAGTTAACATTGTACTACGTTGCGAATGAGTGATATGACAACACGGTTTATTTAGTGCATAGTTCATACGTTCATATGTATGTACATGTACGTACATGTAATAATCGTGCAAAAAACGTAGCATACTTTCATAGGATTTTCGGCGAATGAAAAATGCAACGGGGCGTATGATGAATATAAAAATAAATTTGCATTAGAGTCCCATTGGTTTTGATCAAAAGCTTCAAGAAAAATTTTTTAAAAGCAAATTTACCAAATCAGAAGGAAACACGTTTTCGGAAGTTTTGAATTGCATAAAAAAATTATCATTTATATTTCTTTATCCATTATTACTATTTTAAAAACCGGAGAAATTATTATATCTATTTGTATTGAGATTTGGACACTGAACTGTGGTTGGATAAAATTTGTTCTCGAAAATAGTTTTTTTCTAATTTCTGCTCACAAGCTACCAATAAATTACCATGTTTTGGTAATTATTTCTTTTACGGATGGGAAAGTTTGGTAGTTGCTCTAAATCTGTCCAAATAGCATAATTATTTTGTTCACCCTGTCGAAGGAATTTTTAACTAACACCAAATGCACCCGCCGCACACAGCAACTCCAGCAAAAACTATTTATTTAGTAACTCCTTTTATAAAGAAAAGAAGAAAAAAAAATACAAATGAAATGAAATGTAACCGTTTGTTAAGGAAGGAAATGGTCATACTCAAATACGAGTCGAAAACTACATGCCACTTCCAATACGACAATTTCTACTAAAACAGCAGCAGGAAAACCAACCAACAAATAGCAAATACTATTTAAGAGTTACCAAAATAACAAACTCAAAAGCTCTTAGTAAAGTGGTTAAATAAAAATGGCACCAACTGTAACATGTACTACATATTATCAGTATTTATATTAATTCATAGAATCCAAGCAATCGACTTGAGTAGAAAATATGTATGGAAACCCCTCGAATAACTGAGTTGTTTTCATACAAAATGTTCACTCAATTCGATAGCTTCTATGAACAGCACATAACTTTGCAGACCTGCCCATTAATTGTTATTATCCGAAATAGTTTGTGCTTATTTTTAGTCCTGAATGAATTATAATGGCAACTGGGTGCTGAAGTAAAGGACTCGAATTAATTCGGCATTCTTATTGAAGAGTATCCTAGAATGATCTTTCTCATGACTTCTAGTTAGAACACCATACCTTTCAATATCAACTACTTACGGGCTGCATTACTTTACAGTAGTTATATAACTATTTATTAAATACACAAGTAAATTATTCTCTGGGCCGTGTAGTGGTAGAATGCCCTTGCTTATCAAACATAAGATCAGCTATTCAACTCCTGGCAAATGTAGGCGCTTTTCTTAAAGTGGGTGTTCGTGATAACAAGTTGTGCATTAGACCAGTGAGTAAAATGAAAAAAAATAATATAATATATATTTTTATTCAACAATTGAGTAAAGATCGCATATAAAATAAGATTAGAATAAAATTAACAGAACCAGAACCAAAAATCAATTAAGTAAATAAAAAAAGTAAATGAAACAATTCCGAATGAGATCACGATAACAGAATTTAAATTTTGAATTAAATAAGAACAGTTTTTTATTGGTTTAAAAAAAATATCCTATTGCATTGTGACGACGTTTCTCAGCTAGAGTAATTTATTTTACTTTGAGACTCGGAGAGAAAGGAAACACTAATTTTCAAATGATACGTTAATACTTTTATTCATGATCAAAAGAAAACAAATTTTATTCGTATTTAAAAAACTCTTGGTAAGCCTCCTGTCTGACGTCGTCATTCCGCTCATTAACTGCACCCAATATAGTATACAGTAGTGAGGCTACTGCGGATTATAAACCCTTCAGTAACCTTCCTAGTTGCTGCACTATAGGCCTTCAGGCCAACCGGCATATGAGGCTTAAAATAGTGAGTGTACTGCGGATTATAAACCCTTTAGTAACCCCACTAGTTTCTGCACTAAATATTACCACGGGGAGGATGAGTCGTCACGTGTCCAGTTTCTTAAATAATCCAAAAAGCTAGAGCGTATTATAAACACTTCTCCATCAACTCAGCAGCCCTGTAAAACCTGGGTATTCTAAATAAATTCATATAATAATTAATATAATCTAAAAAGTTATAAGTGTTGCGAGTTAAAAACAACACTGGAATTTTACTTCCTCATTACATCTAAATAAACTTTAATGCACCCAAAATGTTTTTCCAGCGTCTACTGATGTTAAAGGGGTATATTTTAAAGATAACAATTCTTTAACAATACTGCTTTGGCTTAAGCAATTATAGACTATATGGAAAAAATGTAGCAACACATTTAAACTTATTGAACGTTCACAGATGAGAACAATTTTTCAGCGCACAATTTTTGTTCTGTTCATAATACAGTATATGTATACTTAACTTTGTGTGTACTACTTGTTTTTTGTATCCACTTGATATTTTTTTTTAATTGTGTATGTATTGTTTTTGTGCTGCTAATGCGGGGCTACAGCCGGCTCAAACCTTACGCCAACAAAAAACCATTTTCTTCTCTTCGTTCACCTACAAGCTGCCATGTTATGCCAGCACATATCTTCTCGTGTGTGAATGCTCATTAATATACAAAATTGAACGGTTATCTGTCGATAAAAATTTAAAAATATGATTTGTGTTTCCGTTGTGAGAAGATGTAAATAAAGTAACAAAATATCCTGTGAAAGGGTCGCGTATGCGTTATAATTTCGAAAAATTCTACAAATATGCTTCTAAGGCTAAAAAGTGTAAAACATGCCAAAAAATATGCACTAACAAATCGATGACAAAATTCATAAAAATTTCTGGAACGAATAAATATTTTATCTCCGACACCATAAGGATAAAGTTGCATTACAAAAAAAAATGAAATTACATTTTTGCGATTTTGTGATTTCCTTCTTAATTTAATCAGTTTACTTTCTTATAAAGTATAAAAAATCAATAATAAAATCATTTACCAAGACTGCTGCTGTTTTTAGAAGCCGCTGCACCTCTCTTGTGAAAGCTTTGAAAGCTGCCTCGTGTTGTAAGAATTAATTCAGATTTCTTGTATAACTTTTTTATTGTTTATTTATTTAGGTCAATGTATGCAACAAACTTCACTGATCAGCAACTTACCCAATTGACAGCAATAGTAAGTTTTTTAAGTGAAATTTAAAATGACTTTAAATAAAAGAGAAGGTTATCAAATCGTTAATATTTTTTTGTGTGTTCTCCCACAGAAGCCTACCATTTATAAATTGATTCTTTTATTTGGAAGGACTTATACTCAGGTTGGATTCATTGTCTTAATTTTTTCTTTATTTCGGAAGAAATATCCTCGTGTCTATCTGTCCGCCTTTGTAGTCCATAGTCGGTTTCATTTTTAGAAAAATAGTTGAATTAGTGAACACAAGCTTGTTTCAGGACCTGTTCCCCAAACTGCTAAAGAAAATATTCATTAGAATTCATTCTATTTAAAATAAAAATCAATTTCAGTTGCTTTTTTTTATTAAAAATAATTTTTTATTGGAATGAAACTGAAATTTTTTTGTGTTGACTGAAACTTTAGTGCTAATTCCGAATCTAGTCTCCATTTTTCTCCATCAGCTCGTATTTTTTCCAAAACTTAAAACAACGTTTTTTTAAGATGTAATAGTTACCTTTGAAAAACAATCTAGGTTTTGAAAATCCTCAGAAAATGGCTGAGAAATGATTATTTAGGTAAGAAAAAAACAAAACAAAAAAATTAAAAATTTTTATTTTCTTTACCCACAAAGTTGATGGGCACAGAGTCAATTGTGATTTTTTTAGCTTTATGAAATATTATATGAAAGCACCTTTTTAAGATATTGTACGTGCATGAGAATCTAGTGAAAATTTAATGGGTTATGCTTAGATCTGTGATAACATATTTTTTGCCTTTTTTGATTCTGTCTAAAATAAAAAATTAATTATTAAATTTATTATTCGAGACAGGTCTCGATATCTTTTTTCAAAGAATTTCAAAAGGTTTTGTTTGCTGAGGATTATTTTAGCTAAAATTAAATACAAGTATATAGACTAGCTAAAAATATCCTCAACAAACAAAACCTATTAAAATTCTTTAAAAAAATTAAAATTTTGTATTATTAAAAGTCCAAAACGGCAAAAAGTGTAACGTCGTCTTACTATCACGTAAAGTCAGATAAATTATGAACAAAATGAAACAGAGATTTTTAAAATCCCCGAACGTGCTTCGCTTTTATTCAGAAACAATTATTACATATTACATAAACAGAACAGCAGCAAACACTCACATATTAAAATTTTTATTTTTGTATGGAAAACGGGATTTTTTTCAATTCAGTGTTCTCAGTGAATTGTGAACCAAATCAAAAATTGTGCACCGATTACAATAAAATAAAACTCATTTCTTTCGTAATATGTTTAACCAAATGTTTTGAGAGCAAAACTGTGATTTTTGAGCCACTTTTTTTAATAAATTTTTATGGGAATTGCTAAAATTTTTGAATTTTGAATTTTTAATCACAATTTTTCCCAAAATTAATATTTTACATACTTAATAGTAATTAAATATTTTTAATAGTTTTATTAAAAACAAGTTAAGGGGTATTGATATTTTCTAAACTTTTCATTTGTTTTAATGAAGATTTAATATAATATCTCCAGTTGTTCTAAGGAATATTTGGGTAAAGTTCCCTGATGATCTGCATTAGCAAAATACCCATAAAAACTAGCTAAACCCTTCAATAATCAATTTCAATTTGTTTTTAATAAAACTATTAATATTTTGTTAAATACGTAAAATGTTAATTTTGGAAAAAAGTGCGATTAAAATTTTAAAATACTAAAACTATATTTTTTTAATTTTTTTTTCAAAACTTGAACGATATCCCTGAAACTACTAGGCAAATTTAAATTTAGCGCAAAAACGGGTTAAAGATAATATTGTTGACGAGTTTTGGATTATTTTTGAACTGCATGTGGTAGCCCGTTTTCAAGTTATTCCAATATATTTAGTAGAAGTGCCTTAATTTTGGAGATAATGATATATCGCAAAAAATCGAGCTGATAGGAAAATGTCTAGATTTGGATTCAGCGTCCTAAATAACATAAAAAAACATCCAGTTTATTATACAAACAAACTTTGTTCTCTTGTGTAATTGGTTGGCCACATTTTCCTTAGACTCTTCCACTTCTATATATTTTAGATTCAAATACCACAACGCATTTGACGCAGTTAAATATATCTACGTATATTAATACATTCAACTACATACATACGCATGTATATATATTTTATCCAATCTACAGTTTTTGCGTTTATTTCACTATTTTTCCTAAATTTGTTTATTGCTCTATATAGACGAGAGTACAACTATATTTGTACTTTTGTCTTAAGCATACAAAATGCCAAATCCCCTGTACTCTGAGTTCAGCTCGTAAAACATCAAGAGCAACAACAACATTTGCCACACCAAATATAAAAGTTACCAAAAAGGAGAATAATAAAAAAGATCTAATGCTGTTGCAACTTTTCATCCCAATGCAAGATTTATGCTTTAAGTTTCTTAGTTGAGGGTATTTTAAATAGTTTACTTGTGGTATACAACATTACATATGAACGTTGTAACATGTAACTATTTATAAATGCACACGCACTTACATTTCTTGTTATACATACAACTACAATAAAATGCACACTTGTCGAGATCTTGTTTCAGACCATGAGCGCACACACACATAAGTTAACTTGCAACTGACATTAAAATTTCATTCTTTTACGGAATGAGTACCGGAAATTCTTATTTTAATGCCAACAGCATTATTTCAATCGAATGAACATGAATATTTTGTTGGTTTACATTTTTTTCCATATGATTTAAAATATGTACAAGAATTTTAGGTTGGTTGCATATGATTGTTTGCCAGGATATGTGTATTTCAAGAGTGTGTTCTTTTTTTTATAAAAAAAAGTAAAACTTATGTTTTGCTTGTATTTGCCTTGTAAAGTTTTTTGTAAAAATGGATATAAAATTCTTTGCTTGTTTCAAGTTTTTTGGATCATAAAGATCACGAAATATTTATTTTTGGGGCCTTTAATTCTAACAAATCAAATTAATCTTTTAAATTAATTAACATGCTCAATTTATTTAAAAAAATGTTGTAGAAAGTTTCTAATAAAAAAAGAAACAATACGAGTTAAGTTATTCTTGAATCGAGATTTCTTAAAAATCCTTGTGAGTCCTGAAATTCTTAAAATCCTTGTAATTGTAATATAAAAGAAAGGACATTTTAAGTTTTAAAGCACAAAGAAAATTGTTCGAGTGATTGTCTATATGACCATTTTTTTTTCACCCTCCTTCAATAAAAGGAGGAAGTTATCAACTCGTGTGCTTTTTTTCTATTGCTTGTTGCCTCAGAACTCCAAGGTTGGAATTTTTCTTACCTTGGATTCGATGTCCGTCTACATGTCTCTTCATCTTTCTTTTTTTATAATAAATAGATGTGCAAAGTATTATTTTTATTTACAAAGATTCAAGTCCAGGGAAGTTACATTATTCCATTTTGGATGCAATTTCCGTCTGCACATGCTGACTTCTCCGTGCCTGCCCAAATCTCTTTTTTTCAACAGATTTTCAAATTCTTTTTTTATCTGAAAGGAGGGGTGACCTACAAGGGAGTGTACGTTATTTGCTTTTCACATGTGATTTTATATTTATTTATATCAAATATGACTTTTTTGTCAATAGCTTTCAATTGTTTTTTTATCTCTAAATTTACAAAAATTACACAGAAAAAACAGTAACAGAAAAAACCTAATAAAATAGAACAAAATTAATAAGATATCTCTATGATTTTTTTTCAAGAAGGAAGTCTTATTATTTTAATAAGGAAAACCTTTTTGAAAAAATCAAGAAGGAAACTTAGGGTTTTTATTAGGTATTCTTATTGATTTTTTCAAAAAGGTTTTCTTCTTTATTTTATTAAAATTAATAACCTATATCCCGAGCTTTACAAAAACCACTCTCGTTTGGCATCCATTGTGGTAAACCTAAATCTTCATCTTGCATATACCTGAAATATCTATAAGCAATTTTCGAATATTTCATTTCGAAAAATTAAATTTTTGCCTTTCCTACAAAAATTTAGCGAATACTAAATATGAGTTAAGACAGAATTAAACGAACCGTGTTTAAACATAATATTCAAGGCCCTTCTGTTGAAAACCCTTCCATAATTTTTCTCTTACACCGCGCCTCAAATTCTTTATGCGCTTCTATTTGCCTGATGTCAACCAAAACCAAACACAGATTAAAGCGACAATCACAGCAACAATCTATTTTTATCTCGCATACTTTCTGCCATCAAATACCATCTTTATGGCAGTGACTGCTTTTTTTACTCATACACTATCAAAGCTTTTAACTATATTTTATTAAGCTATGTAATTCGTTTGCCACTCATATAAAAAAGAGTTCAAAACAATATATATTCGTAAAATATGTTTGTTACAATCAACAAAACAATTATGAGGTCTGATAAAAATAAGTAAAAAATTAATTTATATGTGTGTTGGCCAATTTTTATATGCAAACACAATGTTTTTTCTAGAGATCTTCCTTAGAGAGATCTTACTAAGTACAAACCCTATAATTATTTTAAGCAGTGTACAATATCTGTGATGAAATAAATTCAGTTTATCCAATCGTGCTGAAGTAAAAGTCAGTAAAGTACAAAAGATAAAATTAAAGAAAACTGTAAGAAAATTCGGTTTTAAAATAATTTTTAATTTCACTTTGTTTTTTTGTAATTTATTTTATAGTGTGAAAACAAAGTAAATTTAATTTAATTATAAATTAAAATAAAGATTAAATGTAAGTAAATTTTTGTTTGTTAGTATAAAGCTTTTATAATTTTGTTAGTTGCTTACTTATTTACATAAACTTATACCTATTGTATTTTTATATTTTTATTAAAACGTTACCAGATTAAATAAAAAACATCCCTGAGAAAGTTGGGAAATTCCAACGAAACGTAGGATGAAATTTAAAAATAAATAATCTTTTATTTTTATTTTTACATATCATGACCTTAAAAGCCCAATAAAGAGAAAATTACAAAATAAAAACAAAGAAAGGTCAACAATATTAAAAAACAAGTATTAGATATCATCGGAGGGCCCGCCGATTAACAAAATATAATAATGGAAGATAGCAGAAAACAGTTTTTCACACACATTAAACTAAAGTACAACATAGACACATGCATGTTGCTGAAAAAGTATTGCAAAGAAACAAATAGACTTGCGAAACAAAACGAAAGACTCAAATACCTATTGCAATGTAGAAAAAATGGATTACTACCTACACATTTAACTAACTCTACAAGTAACGTAAAACAACTCTTCAATTCTACGACGCGTCGCGACGGTCTCAGGAGAACTACATAAGATTGAGCAAAAATTCCACGTAAAAATACTCAACTTAGAGGTAAAAGAAACCAATATAAATATGAAAAACATAAGAAGGAAAAAGAGTGAAATTGAAACACATTTAAAATCTATATTAAATGAGGAAGACTTTAATAATTTTATTGAAAGGCAAAGGGAAAGATACAAGAAAATTACTTCATGTTATAAAGAAACACATGTATCAAAAATAGACAGATTAAAAACACAACAGCTAGGGAAATATAACCTAAGATACAATCCTGATTGGCTGGTAAACAAAACTGAGGTAAAATTCGACTCGGACATTAAGTGGCTACTCTCTTTGGGTGGAAAATTTACCCTGCCTGTAAGTAGAAGTAATTTTTCAACGATAGACTTAATTGCAGATATAGAACAATGGGTCCAAACATTAAAAGATGACAAAGAAAAGGAAATAGCCAGATCAAAAATAACTAACAGAATTCTGACCTACAGGCGAACTGCTAGAAACAATCTAAAAGAAAAGTTTATACTGGGAATTTTTGAAAAAACAAGAGAATTTCTTAAAAAACAGAGGGATATAATGATAACAAAATCGGACAAAGGTAATAAAACCGTTATTATGTATAAAGAAGCATACAAGAGAGGAATGCTGAAACTACTAGAAGACAAGATGACCTACAAAACAATGAGAATTGATCCCACACCAAAACTTTTAAGAACGAACAACAAAATAATAATGGATCTATACAAACAAAACTTTATTACAAAATATGAAAAGGTAAAATTGACCACAAACAGTGCCACGGCACCTAGATTATACGGATTACCGAAAATCCACAAAACTGACATGCCACTACGCCCGATTTCTTCATCAGTAGAAGTACCATGCTATAACCTCTCCAAACACATTGGCAACATTTTGAAAAATCTAATACAAGAAAAATATAATATTAGTAATTCGCTAGAACTCAAAAACAATTTGAAGGATATCTTTGTAGACGATGATGAAATTTTGATCTCTCTAGATGTTGTGTCACTGTTTACAAACATCCCGATTCATTTGGCCATAAACAATATAATGAAAAAATGGAACATCCTACAAACACATACGAAAATTCCAAAATCCCAATTCTTAAAAATATTACAATTCTGTCTTAACGACAATAACTACTTTATTTATAATGAACAATTGTACAACCAAACATATGGTATGCCTATGGGAAACCCACTTTCCCCAACTATAGCAGATATAGTTTTAGATAAATTACTTGAGGTAGTAATGGAAGAGTTGGAAGAAAATAACATACAAATAAAGTACATAACAAAATATGTAGACGACTTATTCGCCATAATAAAAAAGGACGACGAAGAAATTATATTAAAAACTTTCAATAACTATCATAATAAACTAAAGTTCACAATAGAAAAAGAAGAAGGAAATCACATCCCATATTTAGATATAAAAATTTACAGAGAAAATAATAAACTCATTACGGATTGGTATACAAAGTCGATTTCATCGGGACGACTTATAAATTTCCACTCAACACAACCGATGAAACAAAAAACAAACACAGTTTTAAATTTAATAGAAAAAGTTTTAAAAATTAGCGATAAACAATTCCACACAAAAAACATTAAAAAGATAAGGGAAACACTTCTAAACAACAGCTATCCAGAATATTTAATTAACAACTTGATTAAAAAAGCCAAATACGGGGACAAAAATAAAAATAACGAAAACTCATCTGGCAACACCAAATTTTACAGCCTTCCATTTATACCAAAACTAACTGAAAACAAACAAATAAGAACACTAATAAAAGATGACGAAGTGACATTAGCATATAGATCAAACAAAACATTAAGCGATCTATTTACGAAAATTAAAACGAAAGTAGACAAAAAAGAGCAAAGCAATGTGGTGTACCAAATACAGTGCTTGGGAAATGCAACTGAAAGCTGTGGTAAATTTTATATCGGGACAACAAAAAGAAGCTTAAACACAAGAACGAGCGAACATGAAGCAGACATAAAAAAACAAAAACATGCAACCGCTTTATCACAACACTGCACTGAAAATAATCACACAGCTGACTTGACAAACATTAAAATATTGGATAAAGAGAGACGAGAGAACAAACGATATACACTGGAGAGCCTCAGAATACAACAAAAAGGGAACAATGCAATAAACAAAAAAGAGGACAAAGACAATACAAACGCAAATTATTCGATAATTTTACTTTAGTTTTCTGTGATAATAATTGTAAGAAAATTCGGTTTTAAAATAATTTTTAATTTCACTTTGTTTTTTTGTAATTTATTTTATAGTGTGAAAACAAAGTAAATTTAATTTAATTATAAATTAAAATAAAGATTAAATGTAAGTAAATTTTTGTTTGTTAGTATAAAGCTTTTATAATTTTGTTAGTTGCTTACTTATTTACATAAACTTATACCTATTGTATTTTTATATTTTTATTAAAACGTTACCAGATTAAATAAAAAACATCCCTGAGGAAGTTGGGAAATTCCAACGAAACGTAGGATGAAATTTAAAAATAAATAATCTTTTATTTTTATTTTTACATATCATGACCTTAAAAGCCCAATAAAGAGAAAATTACAAAACTGAAGTAGATTTCTAAGCTAAATTAATTATGTAATACTTTCGTAGTAAAAATTAAATGCTTAAATGTATAATCCAAGACATAAGAGGAAACAATTAAAGTTCGATTAAAAGCTTCGAATAAAAAAGGTGCCTCAAAACACAAAAGGATCACAATTACTTTAGACCCAAGCAGGCTGGTGCCCTAACTTTCTTTTTCTTCACTGGCAACCTGTCAACCTAAGGTGTCTAAAATAATTGACGTACCCGCTTTAATTGTTGTATATTAAAAATAAGTTTACTGTGACTTTATTTTTATATTTATATTTGTATTTTTATACTCCTAATTCAAAATATTTCAACAATTAAATATACTATACCAAGACATATCCACAACAGGTAGTCTCATCCAACTTCGCCTTGAAACTTAGAACAGATGTGTTAAAAAGAGTTGACAAATTTATAAGGAGAAGAAAATTGTTTGTAATAATGTAAAAGAAAAACGTACAAAATCAAAATAAAATAAAATTGTGATAAATAACACTAAAATAAAAGTGAATAGATTTTGTACTTTAATAGCAGAAGTATTAAATAAATTTAAAATTTGGACTAAATACGTTTTGTGCATAAGTGTTTTTAAAGGCCTCCAACGTTTATACAACTACATTTTTTGACAAAGAAAATGCACAATAAAAGATCCAGTAACAGCATGAAGGCATTTTCACTTTTTATTTTAAAATTCTTTTTACCGTGCACAAAAGTTAAATAATTATTTCACAAATTAGCACTTTTATTACTATTATCACCTTTAAATTTGATATTAAGACTTTGACCAATCTTTTTATTTTATTGGAAATTTAAGTTTTAAATGAAAACTGTAACGAGTTATTATTATTATTATTTTTTTTTTCAAGCAAAAAAAAAAAAATAACAAAATAGAGTAATCAAATTTTGACAACCAAAATTCGAGAGAATTGAGTCACCTGATCTCTCGAGGAAAAAGAAGTAGATTTTGAGTTCTACTGCTTTTTTGCTTAAACCAATTTAATATATTCGACAAACTCACAAGCTTGCTATCTTTACACAAAAGTATTTTTAGTTATAGCAAATAAAGTTTACTGCCTTTCTCTTAAGTCCGGCAGTGTAATCCATGTATTTCCATTATTTTTATCATATTCGTGGTTAATTTTTCAAAAAATATTCACTTTAGATTTCGTTAACGTTTAAATTTTTATTAATTTTTATTATACTGAGGAATATAAGATAATTCACTTGCTAGAATTGCATATGCACATATTGAAGAAGTTAGTGACTTTGACATTAAAATTAACTTAATTAACAACTTCAAAGATAATTTATGGTATAAGTTTGCAAATTCGATGTTTAAAAAAAACTCTTGGTTATTTTTATTCAAAATAGGAAGTCAAACATTTCTTTCATATAAACTGTTTCCTCAGGTCTGACTTCTGTGCGAAGTGAAAATATGGCGAAATATATTATTTTAAGTGACCGTCAGCAAAATTCGGAATAAGATAGAGGGTGAAGTCAATAAGTTCTTATAAAAATAGATAAAACCACAAGTTTGGTTTTGTTTTGTTTTAAAGCCTATTATGAGTTTCAACCACATTATACAGCGCCTCTATATTTTGTTTAAGTTTTTCGCAAAGTAGCCAGTGGTCAACATGTTCTGCTTTTTATATGCAGATACAAAAACTGATATTATAGAGTGTTTTTTAGCAACCTCTTTTTGGCAACACTGTTTTTGGCAGCTCATCTGTTTTCTTGCAACATATTACCCTTAAATATGACCATTTTACCCATGAAACGAATTACAAACGAACAACGCTTGTAGATTATTGAAATTGATTATCGAGTTCCATGCTCGGTTAAGAAAGTGCACTTCTTCCATTTTATGGTCAGTTTGGACGATCTTCTGAGGCGGCTATTCGGAATGTTGTGACTAGGTTTCGCACCAAATTGGCATCCTAGATGGTGCGATTTCACGCCTTATTAATGCCAGAATGCCTTATCAAACACTGCTGTTCGATCCCGCGAGTGAAAGTAAGCCCTGTTAGGCAATAAAATATACAAAAACTGTGTTCTATATGATTTATGAGATACTTAGGTATTTGCACAGCTATCTATCTCATTTCTCATTAATGTCTAAACCTAAACGTCAAATTAGCCAAAATCCCTTAAATATCACTTCCTTTTAAATGGATTTACATTTAACATACTTGCTAATCTACGATCATACGAAGAGGTTATTGTCCACCATTTATTCAATAAAATATTTTGTGTTCATACAAACTCTAATATCTATATATTCGTTTCTTTTCATCTCTCTCATCAGTGGTTGCATCATCCACTTTTGAGTGAAACACGCCTTTAGACTACCTAATCAAAAAGCAATGAAACTTGAGAATAAACTTTTCTATACAAAAGTTGATACAATATTATTTTCATAAGCTTCTTCTACAATTGCAAGAATAAGCTTTATAGTAAGCATGCACATATAATATTTTCAAGAGGGTTCCGTTTAGATTTTTCTACAATTATTACGATAATTATTTAAGTGATTATTTAAGCCTTAGGTCAGTTTATATAAAAAAAATTATTTCCTGAAGAAGCCAATCAATGATATTGGCGAAATAACGATTTAAAAAATAAATAATATACATTTTTTATATAAACTGACCTAAGGCTTAAATAATCACTTAAATAATTATCAAAAAAAAGGTCGAAAAATAAGAGAATATTATTATTATGATAACCTTTTTCAATATATTTTTAATACTTTTTAAGCTGAAGGCTTATGTTTGTAAGCTTATTGTAATATTTTTCTTAAGCCATTTGGTATGTTGGCTATATTTGTCGGACTATGATAACGCTCATATCTATAGGAACAAGCCCGCAATGGTTGATGCACTGGAAGCCAATATTGAAAAAGTCGTTCATGAAATACCGGCCCAAATGTTGGAGATAGTATGTGAAAATTGGACTCAGCGTGTGAACCATTTGAGGCGTAGCCGCGTCAATATTTAAATGAAATCATGTTTAAACATTGAATTATATAGATCGTTTTATCGACTCAAATACAGATTTTATACATTTCTTTAAATTTTATGTCTTTTTTAAATACGAAAGCTCTTTAAAAATCACCTTTTAATATATAACAGAAACTTATCTAATGCTGAGAAAAAAAAAATTCATATTAAAAGATCGGCGAACTTTGTTTCATATCGAAAATACTTCAGCTTTAGTTAAGTTACGATTAAGTTGCTAAACAATAAAATAATTTTTCAATTACGTCCCATCAAAAAAAATATTTGTATTCTGAAAGCAATAAAAATGAGCACGCTTTTTAAAAGCCCTGCTTTGAAATGCGTATGAACATGCGCAAAAATTAGGCAAATTTATTTTCAATTTATTGTTAAACACAAACAGCCTTGTTCATACCAATTATTTTAGTTTTTGTTGTGCCGAAATTTATTTCATAAATCTTTTATAAAATAATAATATTTTTTTTAATAAATAACGCCGAAAATAATTTAATCTCAGACTAATTAAATAGAAGGAAAGAGAAGGAGATTCAAATTAGTACACATGGAAGAAACGTTGAAGTTGAACGATGACCCAATTGAGTGATTCAATAAGACGAAGAAACAGGATTTCACATCATTTTTGTTATTTTAAACGAAGCGCAGTCTTATTTCAAAAAAGTGATCCGAATTAAAACAACGCGAAAAAAATTCATGCCATCTGGAAGCGAATTCCAAAACTGATACGGGCGAAGCAGAGGTTTTTGCTGTGTACTTTTTAATAATGTGTATTTGATTTGATTTGATTTGATTTGATTTAATTTGATTTATTGAGTAGATTTTCTAACACAACAAGAAATACATATCTTATAATTAAAGTATTAGAATCAGATTAGTTATATTAACGAAAAAAATGATGATTCTATAATATAATATAAGTAACAAATATAATATAGTAAAACAAAATATAAAAAGTGAAGAGTGGAAAATTATGATTAAAAGAATACATTTAAACATTAGTAATAACAAATTGAAATTATTTTCATCATAATTGAGTTTACTAAGAAAATATATAAATATAGAAGAAGAAGATAGTATTGAAAACAAAAGTATAAAAATTATTTTATTTATCTCATATGCAAGAAAAAAAAATAAATAAAATTATATTATATAAAAAAAAAAAAAATCGTGTTTTAAGTGAAATAGTCGTAAATTAACTTCCTAAATCATGTTGCGCTGTCGGTGTTCTGAATATAATTCGGAAGTTGATTCCAGAGACGTATGGTTGATATTAGAAAATGACATTCTGAGGCATGAGTATGATATCGTAATTGAATAATATATCTACTTCTTCGCGATCTTGCGAATCTAATACGATCATATAAGTACCTAGGTTCTGCTGTTACAATAATTTTATGAAGGAAAATTAAGCTTCGCGCTTTCAAAAGGTTACAGAAAGATATGCTCATAAAGCGACGGGAATATGCACTTACTCTATCAAATCTTTTGAGACTGAAAACGTAACGAATTATGTTGTTATAAGCGACATTAAGTTTTCTCATATCCTGGTAGCTACATGCAGCATATATCTCGGATGCATATAGGAGTGTTGGCAGTACATATGTTTTTGCTAATAAAACTCTTATATTTAATGGGGTAAAATACTGAGTTGTCCATAAGCTCTGTAACATGCCTTATACTTTACCACATGCCTGGTTCACATGATCAGTCCAAGTTAAAGATCTATTGAAAGTCACACCTAAATTTTTGGCAATGTCTACAAATTCAATTTTTGAGTTACCAATGAAAATATCCATGCAAATATCAATTCTCATATTCCTTTTGCATATTAATAAGCATTTAGATTTATTTGGATTGATTTTTAAGCCATTAACAGATGCCCATGTAAAAATCTTATTCAAGTCTGAGTTCAACTCTCTTACTCTCAGTCCAATTAAATCCCTTGTACCACTAAGATACAACTGAACAGCGAATGATCTATACACCTAAAATTTCGAAAATAATAGTACTGGTCCTGTTGCTCTATTGCAAAACTATAAGAAACGAAAATAGCATCATGTCTGGAGAAAGCAGTTAGAGCTAGCTGTTCATAATGCAATACATTATGTTGCTTATTTACAAAAAATAAATCTAGAAGGGTTGAAGAAGTGCTCGTGAAATGTGTAGGTCTAGTTCTGTTTACAGGTATTAAGTCAAATATAGACAATGCTGTGGCTAGTTCACTGGTGAGAAGCAAATCACTATTAAAATCACCCGCTATTACTACTTCAGTATCTCTATTTCGTTGTCATATCCTTCGTAAACATCAACATATTTTAGCAAAAATGTATGAAATTTTTGAGACCACACTATTAAAATACTCTTTTACAAGATTATTACCACTGGCCAAAACTTGGTAATCACAAAGTAAAATCATTAAGATTCCTTTTTTAAATTGAGCTTGAGTGTGGTCTGTAGTGTGGGTTGCTGCTTAAAATAAATAAAATTTCAACAAAAAAAAAACTAACATCAACCAGCAACAATTGAAAAAATTATAAAAACTCCTGCCAATACCCAACGAAATCCTTGTAAGTTAAATAACACGATAAAAACTAGAAATTTAATAATCAAACGAAGAGATTACAAAACTCTAAGGAAGGACAATTTTTTTTTGTTTTAGAACTCTTCAACAGACATTCAAAGTAATTTCACAAATACTTGTGAAAAACAAATTTGAGAGGAAAGCGTATACAATGAGTTGTATGGATGAAATTTGAAACACCAGCATGTTACAAACAGATAACAATTGTCTTTAATTGTTGTAATTAAATTTAGTATTTGCAATTACAAACATTTTATAAGTCTCTTCTAAGTCTATGCACAATGAAGCAGAATTTTAATTTCTTGTGTGCCGCTTTTCTTTTACATTAAAGTAAAATGGGGTAGATGTTGATAATGGGATTGTAAAAGAAATAAAATATTTAGATTATGTAGAATAGAAGAGAAAAACTATGCATTAATTTTAGTGCTATTTTCAGGAAAATTGTTTCTATTATCAGAGATAACCGTATCGTTATTACTTCTTCAATTATTATAAGAGAAAATTAAATGATTTTATGCCCTTGACATCAATATTATTCTTTATGAAAATAAAATTTTAAGTTTTTTATTGTTCTTAATCACGTGATGTATTAAAATAAGCTCGAAAACAAATTGGAAAAATATTTTAATTTTTCAAATCCTTTTTCAGAGTTATAAACATATTTAAAAAAACCCCCGGCATTTTAAAGAAAAGTAAATTTTATTACATGAATAAAGACCTCGCTTCCTTTTCAAATGATTATTTCATTCAAATGTATGCATTCTAAAATTAAAAAAAAAATTTATATTATTTAAAATATTAAATGAATATTAATGTTAAAAGGACCTTAAGCTCTAATAATTTTAATATTATTGTTAAAATTAAATTGCAAATTATTTAGTATCAATCAAAACAGAAGCCTTGCATCTATTGTTATTAGAAATAACTTTATGCAAATGCTTGACGTAAGCAATCATAGCTGATGTTCTTATATTCGATGACACCTTTGAATTCTTTGTAAAGATTTTTTTGCATAAATCTTGGAGTGGATATTCTCAGCAACGTTTTGAAAGTCTGCGCTTATTTATTTTTTAAATATATCATCAAGATTTTGTTCCTTAGAAAAAAAAGACATCTATCTCAATATATTTTAATTAAATAATTAAAATAACTTATTATTAAAAATATGTGCATTGAGCCAAAAACTATCAGCATTCATGACATTTGTTATCTTGACCCTTTTAATTAATTTTTAAGCTGTAACAATAAAACTAAAAATAAATAAAACACAAAAATGACACTTAAGATAAGTAAAAATTATGACAAACTGTAGAAAAGTAACATTTTTGAAATATTCAAAATGTTGTCTACAAAATACTGTAAACATCTCGAAGACAATTAGATTTTTTTATAGACAAGAATATTAAGCATTAACCCATTCACGGCCAAAGGAAATTGACGGCGCATATGTAATTTATAATTTTGATTTTAAGCTTCGAAATTGTAAATAATTTTGTTATTTTTTTGCTAAGCAATTTATATTTTTACTAGTTTTTGATTTCTTTAAGTCAGCTGAATTGAGTTTTAGTATTTAAAATTTTTATTCGCACTTTTTCCCAAAATTAATATTTTACATATTTAGTAAAACATTAATAATTTTGTTAAAATAAATTGAAATTGATTTTTGAGGGGTATAGCTTGTTCCTATGCGCATTTCACTTTTGCTAATGCAGTTCATCTGGGAACTTTACCCAAATATTTCTCAGCGTTTTCAAACGCTTTCGGTGTATTAATAATAAGTTTGTTTAAACTTTTTTCGGAGGCATTTTGAAGTTCTGATTTTCTTAATGAAGTAATGATTTGCTGAAAAATTAGAGCAACCTTTGTTGCATAGAATTTTTATAAAACATATTATTTGTAGAATAACTTCAGTTCTTTTGTGAGCTTTCGGTTTCTTTAGTTAAATTTTAATTTTTTGCTGAACTCAAGGCACTTTTATTGTATTTTTATAATTATACGAGTATATGTTGTGTCGAATTTTTGGGGAATGCTTTTGGGTTTTCGAAGTAACTTTCATTGCATTTCTTTATTTCTAAAGTAAAATTATTGCTTTCTGACACTTTTGCTGCGTTTCCAAGTTTTAGATTTTTCTAATGAAATTACAAAATTCTTGCTAAATTAAGGCACTTAAACCGCATATTCAAGTGTGCAACTTAATTAAACAATGATTACGTTTTTGCCCAACTGCGGATAATAAAATATACAACGTCATTTTAATGATATTGAATATTTTGTTATCTGCTTGTGGGTAGCTCCTTTTTAGCGGTCACGGACAGTCAGCGGTTATAAGGGGATATCCTTTTCCTTCGAATTCCCAGTAAATTCCAAGTTGCCAATGATACTTATTGCGACCAGGCGAGTCGATGACGTCAGAAAAAAGCCAACCATACAAAAACACCGTGCTAAATGACATAAATGTATGCTAAAATCGCTGCACTGCGGGACGCTTAGTCATTGTTTTTCTTTACCGTTTAATAAATAAAAATAAGAGCACCTATGCTCCTTATAGGAGCCAAAGGAATTTTTTAAAAACTATGATTTCACAAATTTTTAATAAATTATCCTATTTTTTGCTTGAAATTATGAGCTTCTGCTGGACTCTGGGAACTTTTGGAAATTTTCGGGTACATATTTTATAATGAATTTTTAAAAAGTATTTATTTTTTTCGGGGTAACTTTAATTTTTTTTTGCAAATTTTCACTTTTAGTTAACATGATGAACTTATTTTAATCAAGTTTATGGCTACCCGAGCCCAATCGCCTTCGTCCTGAATGGGTTAATAGACAGTTCAAACAACAAGACCTAAAGATTTTATTCAAACACTAAGATAATGCTTGACAAGCGACATAACTAGGGTATTCAATCGGTTCATCGTTCATGAGTTCGGGTTGATTAAACGAACGATTAAAAGCTTGTACTCTCTTTGAATTTGTGCAAAATATTGCTCAACATTGATTCTTTCTTGCGAAAAATTGAAAGTATGATATAAAAACACATAATATGCAGCTATTCTCAAAAATTCCATGTAAAATTAATGCCGTTCATATTATTTCGCATAATGACTTCAAATATTGAAGATGCATTTCGAATGTTTACCTCAAAATGAACAGAGTGCAGTTCTAGCAGTTAGAAATGTTGAATATATTCCCGATTAAATAAAATTGTATATTTTTTATAATATTTAAACTCGTAACAAAAACTATTTATATATTAGAAGTTCTAAAAGCTTAAAATTATCAAGGCATGATAAAAATGGCATAATGAAAGAATTTATAGATTTAGAAAAAACAGGAAAACAACTAAAAAATTGAGTTCGATTTTTGAAACATTTTCGAGAAGTGAAATGTATTTTTCCACATCAGGTTTCATCAAAACTAAATAAAAAAATCGTGTAAGCCCCAAAAAATATAAACAAACTATATTTCTAAAATGTTCTTTAAGCATAAACGCTTAAATTATAAAACTAACTTTAAAAAAATCTCACCAACTCCTTTTTTATTAATACATATCAATGAATTATCTTTTGCCTGATTTACTTAAACATTTCTAAGTTAAAATTCATTAATAAATTTTTGGAAATTTTTTAAGAAGTGGTTAACTAATAGAGCAAGTAACCGATTAATATAGAAACTTTATTAACTGAATGCCCTAGACATAACATTTTTGGGATACTACTTTACATACAAACATTTGACTTAAGTTGTTGTGGAAAACCACTCAAACTAGATTTGATTGTTGTAAAAAACAAATACAGTGCGTAACAACAAATGGTGTCAAAGGCCACAGAGTAGGAATCTAATCAAAATTAAAAAATTAAATAAAACAAATTTAAAAAAAAACTTTATCTCATTCGATGTTGCGAAATTTGTTGGCCTATTGATGAAGTAATTTCTAAAAGAAAAATTTATATATTTTTCCTGATCTTATTTTCAACTTCACTGTATATTCCTAAAAAAAGAGAAAAAAACACAGAATAAGTAATATCTTAATATCTGTCACTCAGTATAGCTACCTTTAGTTGAAATTTTGAATTAATGCTGCTGAAAAATTTTAATTTTATAAAACATTCAAATGCGATAACAAGAAATTTTGTTAAAATTTGCATTTCTTAGAACGAGGCACAAAAAGTTATTAAATTTAATTACATGTTTATATTTCGGTCTTTTTTTTTGTCCTGTCAATGTCACAACGAAAGAGATACAAATATAAAACACTTTTACAAATCAAATAAATTTAAATTGTTTGCTCCTTTTTGTTTGTCTTAACAGTGCTTATCACATAAATTGTGAAGAGAATTAAGTCGTCAGAATTTATTTTATTTCATAGTTATTCTTATGAATTTTCATATCTTTAAGGTATTTTCGGGTAATATTATGTAAAAAGCATTTATAATTTGGGAAGGGGGTAAAATGTGTGTTAAGTGACTCTTGCAACTGAGTTCGTCATTTAACTGAAAATATTGTTCCTTTAAACAACTCAGACAAGGGACAAAGCTATTGTAAGAAATGTTGTATTTTTATTGATAGTTTACAGAATATGTGAATTTTAAATAAATCGACTCAGCTTGAGAAAACTAATTCTAGTAATATTAAAAAAATTTATACTCTTTTTCGCAATATTCACAAGAGAAATTTCTTCACCATATAAATATCTTTTAAAAAATTGTATAAATTGAAGTAAATAGAATTTGATTTCGTATATTATAGTTTTAGGTTGTGGATCGGTGTTTAACGACACCCCACAAAAAAATCGCAAGGGGACAAATTGCAGCTTCAAGGCGGCAAATTGACATCGCCAAGACGGCTGATAACACAACTAACGAACTTTTTGCGCAAAAGATCTACTGTTTGATGAGCTATGTAACATGTTGCACCATGATGCTGAAATCAAAGGTTATCTATATTATAAATATGTTTGCCTATTTTAGATCACTTTTACGGCCGTAATTCTGAACCGATCTTGGAAATATTTATATGCTTCATAAAGGTTTTTTTTTACATAGATGTGCACAATCTTAATTTTATTTAAATCAATTCGATATTTAGGGATCTATAAGCATTCAAAATTGCTACGAACACACGCACACTTATTACACATACATGATACAGCTTCAACTTGAAAAATAAACAAAGTATGCATGTGTGTTTGTCCATTTGCTTTTTCAGAGAAATGGGACAGAGTTTTGAGTTGTTTACTTAGATGGTTTTTTGTTTTTGTATTTTATCGTATGTATTTATGTAAATATTTAATATTAATTTCTAGAATGTGGTCAATTGAGTCGACCGCTAGATACACTATTATAAATTAATATTCTTCCACTCAGGCTTTTTAGGGTTCGCCTTTAACTGAAATGTTGACATTATAGGACTGAGTAGCATACTTTCGGCTACATCAGTCACATTCTCTTTAGGACGTACTGTACGACGAGCTTGCGCAAACTTGTATAGAGCACTCGCGGTGGGTGCTTCATTTCGGTAAAAAAAATTGAAGAAATGCACAGTTTGGGTAACACAGCACTCACTTTGGAAATAAGTTTGCAATATTTCGCAACGTTGTTCAAGCGTGAAGTATCGCGGAGGTATGATACCATGTTATATCGGAGAGGAGAAATATATCAGTCAAAAAAGTACATATGACCTAAATTGATATTTGCGTGTGGACCAAAAATTACCCGTCACTTTTTATCACATTTAAGCTAGAAGAAGCTTCCTGTGTAAAGTTTTCTTAGGGGAAATAAATATATTTAATGTGATTATTTCTCGATCAATTAATTAATTTTAATATATCCCTTTCTTTTTTTCTTTTTGACTAAAAATGTTATGAACTTTAGCCAAACCACTAAAAAAATAAATATTTTTTTAATAAAGTCATGCTTTATTTTCTTAATAAAGTTAGATTCTGTCTAAATTGTATATTATTTTCATAAATGTAACAAAATAGCTCGAGAGTAATAAGTGGATTAAAATGACCCAACTCTCTTGTCCGGGTAGAAAAAATTCACCCTGACGCCGGGCTTAAAAAATAACATATTATTTCTTGAAGTCGCTTAATTATTAAAATCTAATCACTTTACAGATTAGTGTGGTCGGAAATTACAAGTTATTCAAAGATTAAATAATTATATAAAGCTATTATTTTGAGCTGACATTTAAATTTCTATTTAAAGTTCTCACACAGAGTCTCCACCTTCTAAAGAGAATCTTTAACTATTGTATATTACATTTTTCTGAAATACACATTTTAAAACTTTTAGAAATTCCTTTTAATTCAAAGTTATGTCCGTATATAAATTCCTTACAGTTCGCATCACAAATGGAAAACAAAGCAAAAACAAAACCATAGAGTTTTAATTAAAATACAATAAATTTATTAAATAAAAAAAACTTTTTGACAGTAATACCAGTTAAAAATAAAAACAGAGAAAAAACACTTGTGCACTAAAAACAATATGAAATATATCACAGATTTTTATAGTGAATTAAATATTAAAATATCACTGGTTTTCCTGCTGTTAACGCTAAAATTGTTTGTTGTTGCAATATTTTCCAGCTAAATAAAACAATATTGTTGTTAAAAGTTTTACAGTAAATAGCGCACAGCGAAAACAAAAAAATATGTAAAATAACAGAAAATAATATGAAAAATAAATAATGTGTAGTGCATGTACGTATGCTGGCTGTGCAGTTAAGCGGGAAATAGAACTTTATTTCACGTTTTTATAGTTTTCCTGTGTGTCACCGCAAAACGATTAACAACAACGGTTTTGTTTTCACACATAAATACATACACATATTTACTCAGGCAAAAACAACACACGCACATACATACACACACAATCTTCTATTTTATTCTTATTTTAATATAAAATGTAAACCAGGGGGTGTGTGTGTATGTGTGTGTGCTGTTGAGTTTGAGAAGCAGAGACAGTTTCATTAAATGAATAGAATTTTGTTCTCTTGTGCATTTGTTTAAAAGTATTTAACACTCATTTCAAAAATACACAAACACAGAGAAAAAGCCTGTAAAACAACGTATGTAATTGCATGTGCAACATGTTAACTTTTAACGACATTTACCTTTTACGTATAGAGTTTTGTATTTATTTACCACAAAACTCGCTACGAGCACAATGTGTTGCCACTTTTGCCACATTTCAACTTTTTCTATTCTCTTCATTCAGACACTCTTGATGTTTTGATTCATGTACTTGTTGTGAATGCTGGAGACAACGATAGTTATGAGTATGCGGTCTAAATGGAAAAGTATACCCTTTCCCCTCCTTTGCTGATGTCGCCTATTTCAAATTTATATATTTACTTATTTCTACTGTATTTTTTAAGATCCTAATTTAAATTATTTTGGTTTTATTTTAGCTACAGATCTAGTTCTATCTTTGTTTAGTTCAAGTCTGATGCAATCTTAGTTCTAGTTCTGTTTTATTTGAATGCTTTGCAGCATAAACTTGATAATGATAAGTCTGCATTACGTTGCAGTAGTTCCGGAACAACTTATTAGTGAAAAAACAAGCAATTAATTATGTGAGCTTGCCCTTGTCATTCACTGGATTACCAGATCAACTTGTGGCGAAAAATAAAATCGATTTCATATGATTGTATGATATAAGTCGGTGGCAGAAAATAGCATCTCAGTTGCGAAAGAACATCGCAGTAAAAATTTATCAACATAAACTGTATACCGTCTGCATTACTTTAAAGTAGTTATACAATTATGTACTAATGAATATATAATGATAGTTTATTATCTGTGCGTTGGTATCCTCAAAAGAAAATTCAATCCATCCGTACTTAAATCAATCCCAAGCGTTGTTAGAAGTACGGTAATCACAGATTTACTAAAATCAAGTACAGAAAGATTGAGTTAAGTAAGAACTATTAAGTGCTCAACTTAATTGTTTAGTTCATTCAAGATTTTTCAAGTGATTAAAGAGTTTTGTACTCATTTTAAGAAACTCCAGGATTGTTTATCCCAAGTAATTTCGTTTTTGGGTTGATTAAAGTACATTTTATTGTTATTTGTACTCGAAATTTTGAGTAAGACTCGTACTCAAAGTAAGTAGAAAATACTTGAATTAAGTATGGCGTTTTTCTTTCTGTGTAGAGCTTGCGCTTAGTATTCACTGGATTACCAATTCAAGCCGAAGAACTGAGCATTTTTTGAATTATACTCATGTGAAGGCTTATGAGAACAATTTCTTAGTTGCCCCTTAGAAGAATGAATAAAACATTTAACATAAGTCGTTATTTGTACACGAATGTAATAAGTATTTGCCTCCAATTATATCGCCATTTCAAAGTAATGAACTAAAATGCCAGGGAGGATACATTGAAAATTATGTACTCATTGATTTGCCATCAAAATCATGTTTTCAATTAATCAATAGTTCATGTCTAGTTCTGGTTATAGTCCCTTTTATTAATCTGACTTTTACCTAAATATATTATTTATGTTAACGAAAGAAAGTCAGGGAAAAACCCTGTACAATGAATGTATTAACTCGGGCATTTAATGCCTACCAACAACTTGATGAGTTAGTTACCTTCCTTGGGAAAGGAATAGTTTAGAGAGGACAGATGATGAAAGCGAGAAAAGTCTTAGTTAATTCTTTTACAACTCTATTATTATTAATTTTCTTACTTCACCAAGGATTTTGCTACAACATCGACAAAAGAGGATGCAGTGATCAGTGATGCGCCAGCTTAGCATTTTCGAGGCTACATTTAGCTCTTCTTATTATTTTTAAGCCTCGAAATTTAACTTTTAGATTTTTGGCTTTTTAGCCTTTTTTTTGTTTTAATTTTAGCAAAAAAATGCTAAATTTTTATTATTCCCTGAACCTATAAAATCATCTTGAAACCAAAAAATTAATCTAATGTAAAAACGAAAGTACTCTGAAGGTAAAAATACATTAATTGAAATCGAATGGCGAAGGCGTTTAAGTTAAAAATGAACCAATAAAAAAAGTCTAAAAGCATAAATCACAAGATCTCGAAGGATAATTGTGTTCGCCTCTTCGAGAAATCTTACATTCAGGAAACTTCTCCCTTGTGGTTTGTGGACTGGTGAGGAATAGTTAAACCGGGGATTTCCTCAACAGTATTGGCTTTAACATTCTAACAAAAAATACAATAGAGTGACTATTGCAAATCTGAGAAATGCAGGATGTTATGAGTGAGTGGTCTCGAACCCACTTTCTCAGCCATCATTTGATTTGTAGTAAACGCACTAATTACATCAACCACTACCACTCTCCATGCAAATATAAAGAAATCTATGTAAGCTCTTGTCACTCATTTTGACTTCCATTACTTTCCCTGGGAGAATGTGTATGACAGCGAAGAAATTCATCAGTTGGCGACGGCAAACCTCTTAACCAACTTCTCCAAATTTAAACGTTTATTCTCAATTGTGAGCAAATGCTGCACCCATCTTTGAATTACTTAATCATATTGATCCGTTCATATCAAAATAGTAATGTCTCAAAACACATAATTTTTTGAGTTAAGAATTCAGAATTATTTATCGTATCTTTCTTCATTTTGTATACATAATTCTTACAAATAATATTTCAAATTCCTTTTTATTTATTACTTGGTGAAAATAAACTTTGTTACGTTTTTCTATTGAGTTGTGAGTAAATTAAAATAACCGTTGTCTCAAAATTTTCGCGCACTTTAACCCCTCGATCACTCAAAACTACATCGTCGACTTTATCAATGTTTTCCAAAGTAACTGCCTCAAGTGAACATCATGAGCAAGGAGTTCAACATTGGTGGGTATTCGGGCACGCTCAAATTAGTTTATTTAATATATTAAATTTAGTCCTAAGCGCTGGCGTAAAACAATTAAGTGTCTGGAATTTCCTTCAGAGTTGGTATGAAAAGTCTTTGTCGACAGTTTTTTATACTTTTAATTTTTTTCAAGAGAAAATGTTCTTAACATTTGTTAAATTGTTTTTAATATTTAACTAAATGACAGATTTTGTTAGAAATTTACCAGGCGTTCTTGGTAACTTTTTATGGACTTATTGACCTTCCCTCGAATCTACAAAATCGATCGTGTAGAATAGCAAAGAACCTTCTTATTTCCTTTTTTTAGTTTTGTTGTCTTTTTTAAAGAAACTATTTCTGTTCATCGTATGCAATTTCCATGAATTTTGCGTTCGCTATTTGTTAGAGCGTTGAAAAACTGTGGCATTTGTGGGTGTTTGTATGTGTATGTGTATGTGTGCGTGTATGCTTGTGCTTTACTGTTGTGGTTTCAAGCCCGCGTGCGCTTGTATACTTGTATTTTCTTGTGGTTAAAACAACATTAAGTATGTATATTAAACAATAAAAATCATATTTCACACAAAATTACTTTTAACAAGCTGTCATTTTGTTTTGAAGGTAAAAAAAACGTAACATAATAATAACAACATGAAGGAACCTGTCTAAGCTGGGATTTTAAGAATACGAAATTTTATGGTAAATTTTAGCAAAATATATCCTACAATTAATAAAGTTTTAATATATTTTAATTAATCTCAATTAAGCAAAGTCTAATGAAACTTTAGTATTATTCAACGTGTAGGTGCAAGAGCCGCAAGCAAGAAAATTATTAAAAAAGAAATTTAAATATGTACACATCTATAAATGAATACTTCTGTGTAATAAATGCAATGTTAATGATTTATAAAAAATACTATAAAGATCAATTGCGTTTAAGTTTACGTTATAGATCGTCAACGTATGAGTTTTTTTATTATTATTTAAATAATACTTATACGCCAAAGTCAACAGTGAATTAAAAACCCGATTTTAGGGATATGAGATTTATTATTTTATTATAAAGGGTGTCCCAAAATTTATGCAAGATTTTAATTTTTGGCCATTTGTATTAGTATCTCTAAAAAACAGCTGACAGTTTAGGGATTGTAAAAATTAGGGGCTACATGGCAGAACAACGTGCTTTTATATCATTGAAAAATCTCAAAAATAAGGAAAAACTAAAAACTTTGTTTTCTGTTTAATTCAAATTTTGCGTTAAATTCGGGACGCCCTCTACAAACATTCTGATCACTTGAAACCTGATTACTCGATTATTTGATTAATCCAAGCATTTGATTTGATTCAAATTCATGAATAATAAATCAATTTTGTTTTGTATTATTCAAAATCATTGCTAAGTATCTCATTTATTGGATTTTATATGTATAAATTTGATTTACTTTAAAATATTCTTATTTTCTATATTGAAATTTTAATAATCAGAGGTTTATAGAGGAGACAGACGACGGCCTTAATTTGCATTAGCAGAGTCTTAATTCAAATTAACTTGTGAACTATACCCATCCAAATGTGTATTGGATTTAACGCAAGTGCACAAAATCAAAGAGAATTTATACTGAATTTAGCCTATTTCAATTGTTGGAAAAATGTAGAAATTAAAAAAAAATCTAATTTATTTTAAAAATAAAATGAATGCAAAGTCATGAAAGGTAAGTTGTTTTCATTGCTAATAAAACCAGTGAATACCAGCCTTTAAAACTGTGATAGTCTACTGCATTCTTTTTAAAAAGTTTTCCTTAAATCTGCTATTGTCTATCGTGTGTACGTCATATTCACAAAAAGTGCTGCCGCCGTCCTTTAAAAAATACCATATACATATGAATTATCCCCCATTAAAAAATAAAATTGAACCTACAAAATTCCATAATTGCGTTTCTCTTATTTCAGAGTGTCCTGTTTCAGTAAAAGTAATTATAGCTTTCTTTCAAATGAATAGTGATTTGACACCAACTTTTCTGCCTTCTATCCATTTTATCTCGATGTAGATTCCAAAAAAAAAATTTAATTTACTAAATTCAGCAACTGTCATCTGTCAGGGGGTAAAATTTTAATTCTCATTAGTGAGTTTTTAATACAAATTGGTTTGTTTTATTACGATATCCAAGTATTTTGGAGTCCGATTGTCTGATTTGTTACGCTTTTTCTCTCAACATCACATATCTAGAAAATAATATATCATTTAAAAGGACTTTTGAAGACTTGAACATATCTGCAAAGTTATTAATATACTTTCAAGAAAACAAAGCTATTGAAAAAAATCAAGCCATGCAATACGCAAAGTAAATCTTTTCCTTCTGATCAAGTGATTGTTTGCATATTTAACAGCAACAACCAGAACAAAATGAACCAGAACAACAAAAACCACAGCTCAATGTAGAAAACTGCCACTTACACTTTACAACTGCCACTTTTTATAAAAAGAAAATAAATAAAAAAAATTTACAATGAAAACAAACAAATACTTATTTCGTTGTATTGAATATTTCAACAGCATTAAAGTTGTTAAGTAAGTCTGCCTGCACTGCACAGTGTGGTTGTAAATAAGTGTGCTTAAGTATTTAACAAAGTGTCATTTTGGTGTTTAAAGTTGCTTTGAGAGATTTTTCCCACTTTTGTCTTTGTCCTTTTCTCGTCCTTTTCAAAAACACATAATAAAATAAAAATATTTTAAAATTTTATCCCACTTGGACACATTGACTTTTTTTTATTTTTTATTATTTGCTACAAAATAATAAAAAAAATATTGAACAGGAATGGAAAAGATAGAAAGTAAATGTGGAAAAAAATTGCAGATGGATCGGTTTTTTGTTATTTATTGCTTCTTACTCAACTTCTTTTACTCATTGAAGTACCACAAATAAATGATATTATACAAGGTTCTCTAATTAGGACGGGTCAGTATTGAAATTTTAAGAAACTACCTGAAAGGTGAAATTTTTTTAATTATTTTATGTACAACATTTTGTATGGAATATGATCAAGATTAAATGGCACGGTGACACGGTCCCATAGATTAGCCCCTTATAACTGGTTGAATTTGAGCTTTTGCAAGGGTTTTGTGGAAAAATAAATATTTATATTAAATTTATTTGATAAAAGTTAATGAGGTGTTTTTTATATTTTCTAATAATCAAAATAACCTTCTGTCGTCATGTAAAATAAAAATTTCAACTGAGAATATACTTTCCACTTCAGTAAATGCTACCGAAACAAATTTTAGTTAATGTACATAAAGTTTCAACATACCCATTCGTTTCTTCTCTTTTTATTTTGTTCAATGTTATTAAACTTGTGTTTTGTATTAAAAGTTTTATTAAATAATTAATGTTTATAAGTAATTAGTCGAACTTTTTTATTAATATTTATATATTGAAACGATCAATTTTGGCTCAAGTTCAAACCCGAATTTACCCATTTATTTATTCTAATTTATTTTTAATTTTTATTTAGAAAATTTTTTGGATAAATTCATTATATTTTTTATTAAGAGAGTACTATATATAGAACAATTTTTATTATTCATCATATTAGCAAACGGGATCAGTACTGATTTCGAGGTCGCTACACCATCTCATCAGCGTTCTTTGTTCAATTTTACCACTTTTGACGGTGGATACTAGTGATCAGGAATATCAACTATTTAACCGTATTATTTAACAAATTAGGATACGAAAAGTACAAACTTATTCATTTTCACATGTCAAATCAATTTCGGTTAGTACGAAATCCCATCTATGATGAATAACTACTCTATATATTTCAGTCTCTCTTGCTTATTCAGCGCCATTCGCTACTGAGAATAAACGGTAATTAATCATGTTGTTTGGTTTCTGTCATTTGTAGTTGAATTTCTTTTTTAGTATTCAACCAACTATGACCACGTAAACATGTAGATTTTTTTGACGCGTGCCATCGTTATTTATAATTAATGTTTATAATGTTCTGCTAATATGATGAATAATAAAAATTGTTCTATATATAGTACTCTCTTAATAAAAAAACAATGAATTTTTTCAAAAAATTTTCTAATAAAAATTAAAAAATAAAAAAATTAGAATAAATAAATGGGTAAATTCGGGTTTGAACTTGAGCCAAAATTAATGGTTTCAATATATAAAAAAAGTTTTATTAAATTTATGAGCAAATTTCTTCTTTGGATTCTTCAGTATATTTTTCACATGATCAGCAGCTAGCAAATCTTCATATCAGAGTCCTTTTAGGTTGCTATTTGATCAGGCTTGATTATTGTGTAGTCTATTTAATCCTACACTAGCGCACTACAAAATTAATCATCGACGAAATTTTTACGAATTATAAAATTTTTTCAAGCAAATCTCATCTATAAAAAAATATCTTATCTTCAAATGCGATATTTTTCCACACTTGATATGCCTTGAAATTTAATCTACATTGTTTTTCATAAAAACAAAACTTTAAAATAGACAAACCGTAAATATAGCATTTTATGGCAAAGTAGGTTTAAAACGAATTTTTTACGAAACAATTATAAGAATGGTAGTTGCTATAAAAAATGGCACATGCCGTAGAAAATGTGAATTGCTCCATTAAAAAGAGTTTACTAGAGTAAAATTGCACGATCTTGGTGTTTTATAAAAGTCACATCCACGCGAGATAGGTCTACCCATTATGGTGTTCAAACTATGGCACGCAAAAAATTTCAAATATTTTTTTTTAAATCTGTACTAATGTTAACTTTCTAACATACTTTCTTCATTGCGTCAGCAACACCAACTTTTTTATTTGAGATTAGTGGATTTTCCTGTTTTTCTTTTACTCACATTTTATTAATAAAATTAAAACAAATTAAGGAAATAAGATGAAAACCCTCCCACATACATATGTGATCGACTAAAGCATGCAACCAACGGATGGAGCAGTGACGTTCCTCCTAATATGTGCAGGTGCTTAAGCACACTTTTATGTAACTGCATTTTAAACATGTTTCAATTTGTGATAATAAAATAAATTAGGAGACAAAAATATCTATCGAATCAAACCAATGGGGTGCGGGAAAGTGCAGAACATATTTCTATGTCTAGAATTGTTTTAAATCTTCTTGCAACCAATTTTGTTTTCTTTGCTAATTGTGTTCGCTTAGTAAATAAGCGATCAATATTTTTTTGGAAGATATTTTGCTTTTGCATATTCGATGTTATGTTGTGGTTTAAAACCAAAGCTGAAGCACACAATTAACATTGAAAAATAAAAACTAACAAAATATTCAAGGCTTTTACATAATGGAATTTTACCCTTTGTTTCATCTAGGAACTACATTAATAAAAAAAAAAACATAACAAAACAATTAAAACAATTAAAACGTACTAAAAAAATAAAAAATTAAATGGAATTTTTGTCTATCACTTCTCCATCGTAATACTGAAAAAATTTAGTCCAAAGGCTGTTCCGAAACTCAACATAAAATGTAAACACCTTTATGAAAACCTCAACGCACGTCACTGGAATTGAGGTACCAAAATGTCAAGCGTTATGCGTGTTAATGTTCAACTGCGTTCTTTAGAAAAATTAGAAATAAAAGTATATAAATAATAAAATCAATGTAATGGAATTAAAAGCTTTTGCGAACTTAAGAAAAAATAATAAAAAACTCCAGCTAATAAGATTGACGTAAAAAGTTTTAAAATAAAAATAAACTTGCGAGTATTTATTTGATTTAGTGACGCAAAACTTTAATGTATTAGTAATATTTATTAAGTAAGAAGATTTTTAATAATAAAGTTTATATTGTTTTAGGGATTTGTTTATTAAAACGGCGCTTCGTAACCACGAAAAGCTTTGATGGCAAAGCAATGAGCTGAAATGCTAACAAGCATATGAAGTACAAAAATTACACTACATCTACTTTGGCAATTCAACTCATTAATTTAACATGATGATGTCAAAAACTTGCCATTTAAACATACAATTAAAGACAAAAAAATTTAATATTTAGAAGTCATTAAATGCGCGAAACATAGTTAAAATTAATAGTCTGCAGTGAGTATGAAGCTTCGCCATGATTTTGGAAAAATTGTTGCAGTGGTTGTCAAGTGTCTTACTCTCTGATCTACTTCGCAACTATTTTAATACGCACAAAGAACATGTTTTCAAGATCACACGTATAATTAAAAAACATTTCTCAGCCAGGAGATGAACTACTAATCCGAAGTACAAGTTTGATAGTGCATACTTTACTAACTCACTACTCGGAGAATAAATGGATTTTTTATTTACTGATAACTTATTAGAGCCACTGCATAGTAATGTACACCGTATGTATTTTATTTGGAAAAGAATCTTGTTTTTATTAGTAGTCTTTAAGTTCATACCGGGTTCATTTATGGGATATCGCTTTAACGCACAAATGCCTCCAAATTTAAAATTTAGTTTTAATTTAGGACACTTTTTTTATAAAAAATCTCCATTAATAAAAAATATAAAACAAAAAACATATAAAAGAACACAGAAATGTATAACGCACTAAAGGAAAATAATGAAAAAAAATGTCAACTACAGCTACAGTATTTAGGATACACATACACACGCAGCTTGACAACACTTGTATTAGTGGTGCTGGCACTTTCCGGCGGAAACCTTTAACTGTGTACAGGAACACAAAGTAAGAAGATATGGAAGCGGAAACATAGTAAAATATATCAAAGCAGCAACTTGAAATGCAACAAGAAGTGACAAAAAAAATGTTGTATGTTATTTAGTTAATTCAATTTGTGCAGCTGCATTCACTCCAACAATTTCAACAACTTAAAGTCCGGACTAGATGTGAAGAAAAAGATTGGAATTGAACAAAAGAAAATAAAAAAATCTTCGACGACACTTATACGCTGAGTTTCCTTTCCCCACTGAAGTTGCTATTGAAAATTCATAAATATTTATACGATGAGTTAGTTCTTCATTCATGTCCTTATAATTCATTTTCTCATTTATAAAAATACAAATTTTATTACAATTGTATTAAAAATTTTACAAATAAAAAAAATTTTAGAGTAAAAAAATGCTAAAAACAAACACGAGAACACAAAAATCGAGACTTTTTATTATCCTGTTTCCATGTTCTGTAACTCCCGCGTTGAGAAACTTTTCGATTGAAATGTGTGAAATGAAACAAAAATGTCATAAAATTATACAAACAGCTGTCTTTCTCACTAAACTGTGTCTGTAACTTTTTTGGCGAATAATAGCTGTCACGTTAACTAATTACTCGCCAGTTTACAGAAAAAGTGTGTTTGTAAAATTTTTGCGAGAAAAGCTGCCGCTTTCAACTGTCAAAAATATATTCGGAAACAAAAATGCGGTGAGATAAAATTTTAAAAATACCAAACATATTTAAAACGGAAAATGTAATGAATAAAAAATAATAAGGGAAAAAACTACAATTTCTATATTTTATTTTTAAACGCACAAATATTTTATATTTTTATACAATAAAAATTTAGTTTTTATTTATTTGCAAATATTTTGTTTTGTAAACAACATTATTTTCTACAGCCGACGGTTGCATCTTCGCCGCCGTCGTTTAAATTTTTTTCGTGTTAGTAGATTTTGGTCACCGTCAACGATATTTGTGACTGGCGTTCTCAACGTATAAAATTTCACCTCAGCTTGTAGTTGTATATAATGACATTTCTAACGTAACGATAGTTTTCGACATTATTTACAGACACATTTTTTTCTCACTTTATATAAACGATAAAGTATTTTGTTTCACAAGGTTTCTCGGGTAATTCTCGCCAGAGTTACAGATCATGGGTATACTGTTTACTTCTCTGGCCCGTTCATATGCAAACTAACACCTCAAGACTAAGCAAACATCTGAAAAACTTATCTGCTTATGATGCGAGGATAACGATCATGGAGAACTTCAATTTGTATGTATGTATATTAGTGTGGGCAATTTGTATCACATATCAAAAAAATAATTTTCGAATCGATAAAATTTAATTTTTTTTACTTTTTCTCAACTTTTATTTTTAAGGTTTTTTTGACGCATTTTTTTCTGTCGGCGAATTATATAAAACTAAAATTTTCGTTAACTAATAATTTATATTTTTATAAATAAATAATTCAATTTCATCAAAAATATTTCAATAACAATTGAAAATATAATAATAATCCAAAAATAAATTTCAGTTTGAAAAGGTAATATAAAAAAAATATAATCAGCCGATTATTTTATTACCTGCTAAGAAAAACCTTAAAAATAAAAGTTGAGAAGTCAAAATATTAAAATTTGGGTGCCTTGAAAATAATGTATTTTAATATGTCGTAGTGGAACGTTCTTTTCCTCATGCCAAAAGCTATCGAAAAATCTATGGCATAATTTTGAATGCTAAATCGACCCACCCTAATGTATATAACTGCCTGAGAAAAAGGACAATCTCTAACCTCCAGATTTAGTATGACGCCAGTGATGATGGCTGTTCAAACTTAAATCTAAAAATGTAAATAAATCTGGCTCGACCAAATAGAGATACAACAAAAATTGCAAACTAGTCCATTCATGAAAATGCGAAAAGCATTTGAAGATCATCTCATACTTGAAAACGGCAATTAAAAAACAAATTATCAGGTTTTCATCTACGCTGAATCGAATAGAAACATCAAGGATCGCAACAAATCGATTATATACAATTGCCCCTTCTGGAGCCCGTATGCTCTTCGTGAAAGTTTAAGGCAGGCAATAATTTATACAAATATATCAGGACATTATTGTTAGTGGTCTCTTAAGTTTAATAATTCTTTCTTAAGAACAAAATTTTCTTTCAAACTTAAAGGATTGTAAACAGCGCATTGTTAGTCTTTGTTTTTCCTTGAAAACAAAGTTTTTTCAATGTTAACATTCTCATTTCACTTTAAAGTCGAGGTAAACATCCTACAAGACACCTTAATAGTAAAAGTTTTTAAAGAAATAAAGAGAGCACAAATAGATTTTTTTCAATTTTGTCACTTGTTGTAACCTCGGAAAATTGATGTCATTTTGTTGTTCAGTTTATATTTATTATTCTGCACTATTTATATTTTTTTTTGTCATTTACAAAGTGCAGTTGAGACTAATGAAAATGCTGTACGAGGGAGTGATGGCACTGACTGGCTGCTTTGTTTGTTATTCTATTAAAATGCAGAATGATGACTTTATTCTCTTTGTGATGAATGTTTAAATGTTACAAAAGATTTCTCTACTGTCACAATATAATTCTTTTTGAATTTTATAGGACACATTATTCGTAGAACATGTTTTTTTGAGAACCGTATAGTGAAATAATATAACATAAAAGAAAATAAAACATGTTTTGAATATTAAAATTTAAACGCTTTACAGGTGGAGTTCAAGTATTCAAATAGAAGGACTTAATCAGGTGGTGACAAACATTTTCACCAGAACCGTAGAATTTGTATTATAAAACAAACAGCTTAAATGATGTTGAGTTCAACTTTTATGAATGAAAATTTTATTTCATACGTAATTCTCAAAGTATACTGAAGATGTTTTGTCGTTTAATTTTTAATTTTATTTATCTTGAAAGTAGTTCGTACTGAACCGTACTTTCATTTTTGATCGATTTTGCTTCCCCAATTTTATTTTTGAGTAATTGAAATTTTGAGTTATATGTAAAGAATGATACGGATACATTTGCAAAATGTATCTGCCGTCTTTGCAAATAGCAGAAAGAAACGTATTTTCTGTGTCGCTATATATTTCGTCAGCTTTCTTTGTGACACCTATTGGGAGTAGCGTTCTAACTTAAATATGAGTTTCTTTGAAATTTGAAAACACCTTGACTTTTTAATCAAAACAAAAAAAAATACACAAAATTGTTTTTATTTCTCAACATAATCTTTCAACTAGAAATATCTATTGCGTCCTTTTTCTATATCGTATTCCTTATATGTATATGATAAATTTTCACAAGTTCCCACAAAAATACTTTTGTTTTAGTGATGACCTCATTCATTCCAACCAAATCTCTTACAGACGAAACATTACTTTAGATTTGGAAACCGGAAATAGTTGGTGCGAAGTATTTGACTATTCGACAAACTTTGAAACAAAAATAACTTTTTAGAAAAATTTTCACAATATGAAGTCATATAATATGACATTTTAATTTGTTAATCCAAAGTAATATATCTATTAGAACATGAGAAGGTATACCTAGGAAGATAATACAGGGTGTCCGCCGAAAAGGTATACTACTTTGATTTGCCGCCATTTTGGTAAAAATCGTGTTTTTGTATCTTTAAAACATTTTATCAAAATCAATCATCGATTACTGTGACGATGAGAAAGTTACGTGAAATTAGTGGGAGAAAAAACGTGACAACAAAACGCACTATTTATCGTGTAGTGAATGATTTCGAAGAAAGAGGGTCTGTAGGTGATAGGCCCAGGTATGGACCACAACGTACTGCAAGATCGGCTAAAACAATACTGCTGCTCAAGAAAGTGTTCAAAACAAAACATCAACCTCAATTCGACGCCGTGCTCAGAAGCTTGGTCCGCAAAAAACAACTTCTGCCAAAATTTTGCACAAGCTTTTGCATTTGTTTCCATTTAAGATTCAGTTGGCACAAGAGCTTCTTCTATAAGACCATTTAAGCCGCCGTACATATGCCAATAGGATGTTACAGCTCGCCCGTGACAACCTCGATTTTCATGAAAAAAATCATAATGAGTGACGAGGCACATTTTCATATGAATGGATGTGTGAATAAAAAGAATAGTCGGTTCTAGGCAATGGAAAACCCTCAAATTATCCATCAGTCACCTTTGTTTGCATCCATTAAAAGTGACAGTCTGGGGTCAGGAGGAATCATTGGACCTTACTTCTTTGAAAATAAAAAAGGTGTAACGGTAACATGTGGTATGAACAAAATGGTGCCACAATGCATACAGACAGAATTGCAATGGAATTACTGCGAGACCTCTTTCCGCAACAAGTTCTGTCAAGAAATGGGATGTTGATTGACCTCCACGGTCGCCTGATTTGACTGCTCCGGACTTCTTTTTGTTTTTAATATTAAATAAAACATATATCAATACTTTGTGGCCCTTTGTTCCTTATAGGAACCACAGGACATAATATATATATATATATATATATATATATATATATATATATATATATATATATATATACCAATATAAGATCCATTCTCTTTCATATAATCAAAAATTATAAACAAACAAAGTAGTATAACTTCCCGGCGGACACCCTGTATATATGTAAATTGAATAATATCCATATACAGTGAACCAAGGAAAACGTGAACACTCGAAAGTGTGAACGTCTCAGAAACGTGAAAAAATTCATTTTTCCATCGAGTATTCTAACACGTGAACACAATAATTTTTGTTCAAATAAAAACTAACAGAATGCGAAGTGAACTGAGTATATTGCATTTAATTTTTTGTTATTAAAACTTTATAAAATAATTAATTTAAAGTACTGTTTAGCATTTTTACTCGATAACGTAAACAAACTCGAAAATGTGAATTGCCTTGGTAAAAATTAGTTCACGTTATCGGTAGTTCACTGTATTTCTATTATAAATTTTCTCACTAATGTGAGTAGAGTAACTTCTGGTATTGCGGAACTTCTATTTTCGATTTGACGCTCTTCAAAAACATATTAGCAAAATTCTTACCGGATTGATTGCAATATAATTGTTAATCGTTTGCCTTAGTTGTGTGTTGTGCAAAAATCATATTATTTTATTTTAATATTGAAAAAATATATTGAGGCAATCTCGATTAATAAATTTAAAAAATAATTTAAAAAATTGTACACATGAAAAATTTGAGACATCCATAAAATAACCATTTTCAAAATTGGAGGGTCATGTGGAACCTCCAGATGATTAATGTGGAATCATGTGCCATACTACCAGAAATAAAATATGAAGAAGAAAACAAGTTAAATTTATTATAAAATGTGGTATTTTTATTGCAAGTAATTCAAAACATATGACTAAGCCTTAGTTCTACTCTTCTTAGTCCTTGAAATTCTTTAAAATGTGATGTGAAGAACATGATCTTTCGTCTTATGTAATTCCCGTTAGATTTTTACCAATTCCACAAATTTTCATTTTTTAATTATTATTTTTTTTTTTTGGTATGACTCAATATTTTCTCTTATTCAAAATAATATAAAAATAGGGCTCCAGAATACGGGAAACTAACAGTGAGTGCGTATTCATAGCAAATCGCGTAATTTTATTATGTCTTAATAAGATCTGTTAATATACAGCGAGAGCTTCTGAACAACTTTTAAGTTCCGAAATAATGGGAGTTTCCACATTACTCTCATATTCCACAGTACACCTAATTCTGTTTTTATACGTGTAAAGAAACCGTGTAAAAAAATCATAGCTGATTGGTTCCTTATCTCTAAAACCTATTAAAGTTAGTGAAAAACAGGGATTTTTCAAGAACAAGTATTCATGTTTATTTTATTAAATCACATATACATATAATGTTTATCTATATAAGCATAGTTATTTAAGAAAGAAAAGATATGCACTCTGAGCTTAAAAGTTTATAAAATTTCAATTGCTCTGACAATTAAATTTGCTTGTATGAACAAAAAGGAAACTCTCCTAAATTTGTGATATTTACCAGGGACTAAAACCACGAAAAAAAATGGGTTCAAGTTCGGGTTAATCAAAATAAAAAGTTCAGGTTCGGCTTCGGTGCAAAGTTTAAAATAACTAAATTTGTTTTCTTAGTATAAAATTTATTTTTCAAAGAAATTTTCGTTTAATTTTACAATTAATATACTTTTCAAGTTTTCTTCTTTTAAATTTGTTCTTTGTGGGGATAAAACAAATTTCAAGGCTGAAAAGGCCCTCTCGACGCTTACTTGCATAGCAGGTACTGCGAATTATAGTAAAATATTTTTTTTTTTCTTGGATAGTCCAATTCATTTTTAACTAAATTATCAATTGAAGCGGTGACATTAATATTTTAAGATTTTGATTTCTAGCACCTTTCTTTCTTTTTTGAGAACTTGTTTGAGCACATCTTCATCATCTTCTGGAGAAAAAAATACTACTGATTCTCTTACGAAATTCTCATTTTCTCTTTCCATTTGAAAATTTTTCAAACGTTTTATTGTTTTCAACATCAACATCAAATGTTTTTTATTATTCTTTCTCTATTTTTTATATTTTTGAACCCGAACCTTACTGAATTTTTGGGTTCAACGGGTTCGTGTTCAAAGTATTTTTAAACAGCGAACCAGAACCCATTTGTGTTGTGCTATTTTGAACTAAGTGGAATAAAATCATGTAAAAAAATTAAACATTTTTAATTTTCAAACCGTGTTAAATCAAAACCGTGTAAAAACAGAATTACGTGTACACGAAATTCTTCTTTGTCTTTTTCCAACTTTTTCCCCCAATAATTCTCGATTTCCAAGCCCCAAACACAACATTCTTCCTGTTCAACAAAAAACTACAAGAATCGATGCACCCGTTACGAAAAAAAATAAATAATAAATAAAATGCTGAGTAAATATAGCCATCTTATCAGAGTCTTCTTTTAAATATTAACATTTTATTAAGAGCTTAAACAGTTTTATAACACAAACAAACTCTAATAAAATCGAACGAGTATTTATTTAACGACATGATAGTAGTGCTCTTGTCGAATGTTTGATGTTGATTTTACCAGCTTCAAGTAAAATTCATTTCGCAAGTGATTATAAACGTTAACAATAAAACGAAGAAAAAAACTACAAACCTAAAATTTATTCTACCATTTTGTCAGACAGTCAGTCTATTAGTCTGTCAGACTTTCCTTCATTCATTTATTCATTTCATTTAGTATATTGAAGTGTTTAATTTCTCTTCAGATTCTGGCTGTTGTTTCTGCTGCCGTTTCACTCAACTAGTTTTGAAGGGTTTGGAGGCAATGAATTTGCAAATAAATAGTATTTAGGTGCGTCTATTCCTAATGGTTGGGTGTTTAACATTGGCTGCTGCATCACGTTGTTCACTTTATTCAAAAAGAAAAAAATAACACTTTAGTTTATAAAACTATGAAAGAGTTGCTGTTGATGCCGGAGTAGATATTTTTTACTACTCTCTCTACTACCACTTTAGCTTTATAAAAAACTTTTCTCATTAAACTTAATTATTGTCATGCATTAAAAATTGCGTGAAAATTTATGCCACCAAAGACTTGTCACATTTGCATTTCGAACAAATTTTCAAAACAGTCATAATCAACAACACAACGATGAAGGCAGCAATAGAAGAACACAGGCAGGCAAAAAAAAATTGTAATAATAATTCAAAATTGTTTCGAAATTAGATCAAAGACGTTAGGAGAGTGACCTACATGTAGGCAAATTAAATTAAATAAATTATTTTAAAAATCTTATACAATTTTTCTGCACATCAAAGAATTTAATTTTTTAATATAAATCCTGCTGGCTCTTTTAACAATTCCTTCCACCATTTTATTAAATATCAAACAGTTTTTTTGTTTTTATTAAAATTCAGCTTTAACCGAAATTCGTTTTAATCACTTCATGTCTCCAACCTTTTGCTTCAACCTTTATTACCTTCCACTAACGAATAGTTTTCCTAATAGAGTATAAAAATTTATGAGAATTTTATTAAACTTTCCTTTAGATGTCAACTGTGAAATAAAAAGAGTTGAATTAGTTTATGAAAATTGTTTATGAACTGGTCATAAAATAAAAGAAAAAATATTAAATTTTATAGTGAAATGAAGACAGGCAATCATGTTATAAATTATGAAGATGGGAGTTAGACAAGTTTTTAATAAAATTAAATATTTGACTAAACTAAACTAAAAGTAGAGTAGAGAGTGGCAGAGGAATTAGTTTTGTTGTTCACACTGTCTTTTAAGACAGCAAATACTTAATACTTTTTTTTGTTAGTGAAAAAAAAACATAATGAAAAATATTCCTTAGACATTATAAACATTACAAATATTATTGAAAGACTTAAAAAATTACTTTTTATATTAAGCATATTTTTGTAAAATATTGAAAAAATGAAAATGTTTGATTTTTTACTTTAATGATGACACAGAAAAAAGTATCAACTTCAACAATGGGAACAATCGCTGATGACCGATTATAATATCGACGCCAGTAACTTCAAATACTCTCTTATTATTGGTTTTAAATCCAATGTAATTATTATTTTGGCTAAAGCTCGTAAACATTTTTAGTCAGAAAGAATTGGACATAAGACAATACTCCAAAGGAACAAGGGAAAATTTAATATTAATTAATTTCAACTTACACGGCAGAACAAAAACAACGTTGTTTTTCAGGAGCCGCTACACGTGCGTTTTCATGTTTCCGCCACCGTTTAGGTGGCTCGGTTGAATGTGAGTTCAAATTTGTATTTATACAAAATATCACTCGAAAAAGGATACGAGAGTTATATGGGATGTGGAAGGTATTATTCGTTGTTCTGAAAGCAAGCACAACTTTACCATGATCAAGATTAATATTTTTCCATCACCAACTAATGTTAAATTAACCAATTTTTAGACTTTGTTTTACTCTCATGTACCATTTTTCTTTCTAATTTTTGTTTTTACTTAAAAAAAACATTTTTGGTTTGATTAATACTTAAGTATTATTGCTTTTTGTTCTTTGTTCAAATTTTTAAGTTTTTGATTTATTACTCATTTATTATTGTTTGATTTTCTTTTATTTGCATTTTTCATATCAAATATGTATGAGCTTTCATGAAAACACGGTAACATTCCCTACAATAAATGGGTGATCGCATGGAGTTGCTCATGAAGTTTTGTCCTCATGACAGTAAAGTTGAATGCCTTAAGGTACAACAAACCACAGCAGAAATAGATGCCAAGAAAAAAGAGACCTGTTCAAAAGTCAACTTAAACTTAAAACACAAAAAAGATTGGCTGCAGATGAATGAAGTGCGGAGGGTTCTAACTTTGAGGATTTAGCTCTAAAACGCTTAATATCTTAATTTAATTTTACCTCTTTATCTTATTTCTTTTTTACATTGTACATATCATTTTCTTAGACAATTATAAAACCAACTGAATTGAAAAAAATCGCGTTTTACCTCAACTGAAATGTCCATCAACTGTGACGAATGAACTCATCTAGTTTGACAAGTCAGCGGCGACCGATATATCCATCAATGTTGATAAGTCAAATGTGACTAATATTTGTATCAACGCTGATAAGTAAACAACATAAGTCTGAGCAGTTCAGACATAACGCTCCTTTATTGCAACATAGTCATATCTCAAAAAAATCGTTCGTTAGAAAACGATTTTAAAGTTTTTAATTTACACACAACTCAATGGATTAAAAAAATTGTATTCTACTCTGAAGAGGTGAGTAAACAAGATATATTTACGAATTTTTCACACAAGATGAAGAACGATACGATGAAGTTTTTTGTTTTCTTAACTAAAAAAATTCAATTTTTTGAGATATGGATTACATTGAAATAAAGGAGCGATATGCTCTATGTACGATAAAGTTTGGTAGTTAGATAGGAATGCAGATCACACGTACATTGGCCTTAATAAAATGATAAAAAATTTGTTCTACTTGATGATGAATATTTCTACCAACAAAGCGATTCATATTTCCTGTTAAATGACCGTCACTGTTGTTGACAGAATGAGTGTCTACAGTTGAGAGCATAAGAAAAAAAGCTGTAAAAATCAAATAGATTCTATTTCACGACCTCACTGGAAAAATTTCATGTCAAACTGTATGGAAAACTTCGTTCAGCCCCAGTTCTCTTTCATCCATTTAAGGTGTTAAATAAAGGCTTCTGAAGCCTCTACGTATAATAAATATATTGCATGTTATAAAATTACGGTATAAATAATATAAAAATATGAAGTAATTTTTTATAGTCGATGCCGCGTGATTTGAAACTCAAGAGAGAAGAAAAAAGATCAAATAACCGAAAGTTAAAATTAATAACTGCCTGGCCCACGATGTCGAACGGGAACAATTTCTAAAATTTTGTTTTTGTTTTAAAAGTAATTTCAAAAAAGAACGATATCGTTCGACACCGTGGGCAGGCTATAAGTGTTCGAATAAGCATGTGGCAGATAGAATAAACTCAAAATAAACATGTTTTTGATTAAAACTATACTAAAGGCATGAAAACTCCGAAATCCTGATACCGAAAGTTCTCAGATTTTTCGAGTTCCTAAATCCAAGATTGCGGGATTGATAAAAATATGCAGGAACTACCAAAATTAAAGTTCTAAGATCCCAAAATCCAGGATGGATGAAAACAAGTCCAATTTAGCATGCTTAATGGATATGAAAACTAAAGGAACCAAAAATAAGATTTCAATTAAAAACACTGCAGATTCAATTGATTGTTTTATAAAATTACCGAAATTTTAGCTTCCAATTAATAGAAATTTATAAAAGTTGTTCAAAGAAGTAGGTTTTTTATAAGTAATTGACTAAATTACACAATTAGATGAAATCAAGTTTAATATCCAAATATCCAAATATCCAAATAAAGTGATTTATTGACATATCGTCTCCCCAAAGTTATCTTCGCGTATCTCCAAAAAAAGATCTTTTGAGAAATTGAATCTAAAGTTTCAACATTATATATAAAAAATGTATTACATGATCAGAATTTTCCCTACTCCCGGAGCGCAAGTTCATGATCTTAGACGTATTTTACACACCTCAAATTTGACTCGTCAAGTCTTGAGTTCTTAAGAGAAGCCATCTTATCTCTTTTTTTATTTTGTAATATACGTGAAGATAACTTCGTGACGACGATATGTTGACAGATACATTTTCTTGTCTTTCATAATGATTCTTTCTTTTGCTAATTTAACTAAAGAATTTTCTAACAAAACGTATAGAAATTTATTGCACATTAAAAATAAAACTATTTTTCCTATCATCTGTTTTTTAATATGAGAAAAAGAACTCAATTACTTAGAGTTTTAAAAACAAATTTGGTTTGGAATTTTTTCGCAACCATTTTTTTTCAATATATTTCAAAACCAAATTATTTTTTTATAAATACGGCAACAATACATTAAAATATATTTGAAAGAGCTTACAAACATTAATTATTTTAAAGAACTTCACTATCAATTTGCTTTAATTCAAAAATATTTTAATTCAAATGCCACGTTTTACAGCAAATTTAAACCACAGAAGAATTCAAGAACGCGAATAACTAATCGAATCTTAACTAGAATTCAATTATTATCATCATTGTCAACATCATCATCAATTCAAAACTTATTTTCATATCCAACAATGATCATATTAAAAGCATACAAGTGAACACATATACACACATGCATATGAAAATTCACTTTTTTTAATGGTTTAATCCTTGATGTTTCTGCTATTTTCCTTTGTATTGGAATTTCCACTTATTTCAGTTCGAGTTTACATGAGCGAGTGTGCAAAAAAAACCAACATACGAATATAAAGAACTGAACAGCTACATTATTCATTGAAAAATGTGTCATTATCAATTTGGTAAAACAGCATGAAATGGTGGAATTTTATACTCAATGACAGAGACATATAAATTATTATTGCTTATAATACATAAACATAGTTATATTCTCTTATCCACACACATACACACACGCACGCACACACACACACACACACACATATATTGAAGTTTAATAGATCAGGGCGTTTGTCTAAGGGTTTACAGTTTATGTGAATGTATGATGGCATACTTTGAATTAATTTTTCACAATAATTATCTTATATTAGCCAGGACATACCACAACACGATCATCTACAAGACCTTAAATCGAGCGTAATAAAATTATTCAACTCAATTCATTCTAGAATTGAACAAAACGTGGCCATGCCGCATTTTTAGAACAAACACCAACACATATGAAAAGCTCAAAGATACTTATGTTATTTTTTCATGGCAAGCCCGGTTTTGTCGAAAACATCTAAAAAGCAAAATATTTTATTTTCTTTATGTATAAATAGTGTATACAGCGATAGACTCAATCGACCGCGTTCTAGAAATTAATATCAAACATTTACATAAATACAAACGATAAAATACAAAAAACAAAAAGACATGCTAAATAAACAACATAAAACTCTGTCTCATTTCTATTGGAAATTGGACAAACACACTTGCACACCTTGTTTGTTTTTCAAGTTGAAGCTGATACTTGCATATGTAATAAGTGTGCATGTGTTAGTAGCAACTTTAAACGCTTATAGATCCCTAAATATCGAACCGATTTTAATAAAATTAAGATTGTGTATATCTACGTAAAACCCGTTCAAAAACATATAAATCTTCCCAAAATCGGTTCAGTATTACGACGGTAAAAGGGATCTATAACAACATATTTGCCTATTAATAATAAAGATAGAAGATATAGACCGAATTTCAACTTGCACAAATAATAACTTAAAATACACAAGCACATTAAAGTTAGACGTGACCGGACCGGGTATCTTAATTGTGCCAATTGACCACATTCAATAAAAACGCTAATTAAAAGGGACAGGTTCGTTTCATTTAAAGTTCCGGAAGTTAAACCGGTTGCGATCACTTAAAAACGGTCACTTATTTTTTTACAGGTCCTCTTAAGAGAACTACAAAATCTGATTTCAAAAATATTCATAAATAATCAACATGCCTTTGTACGCAAACAACCAAAATTGTTCAAACATATATATTCGCTGCAGCTAGTTTAATCATTCCAATCAATCGGATGTTGTTGGCTCTGTGATTTGAATTGTGTGTCGCATCATACCAATCAGTTCGGATTTTTACCCGTTTGGCGCAATGATGATTATCTTGATGAAGAATAGACGCGTGTGAACGAGTATGCATATTATTTTATTATTATTATTATGTATTTAGCAATATTATGTATTTATGAATTCATTTTCATGTTTCATATCAAGAATAGAAAAGAGGTTAAGATTTTTTACTGATTATAAAAACGAAATGTTAAAAAAAATTTGCAAAAAAATAATTAATCCATTTTTGAGATGAATTTTTGAAAGGATACTGATTTCATTCAACATACAGTTTTGTTGCATGATTAAATGTAACTCTACGTTTACACACGTCATGTCTTATTGACATGATTGCTACTTTATAGGTGAGAGAAACGAAAGGAATAGAAAAGGGTACTCAGATGCATGTACTGTCATTACGTTTTGTTTTCTCATTCGTAATTTTAAGCCTAAAGGCATTTGCGAGCAAATATCGTCAACATGACATGACTTGTGTGAAAAACAATAAAAGTTTAAAAAAGAAAAAGTAAGAATAATGTCAATAAGACATGAGCCGTCCAAATGCAGACTAAGCAAACATTTTAATGTAGGTTAACGAAACAGACTTGTTGAATAATTTTATACTTGTTACTAAGTCGATTTTCTTTTATTAATATTTTGCATAGCCAATGGCTTAAAAATATAAAAAACAACATTAAAAAATGTTCTTTAGAGTAAGAACTAGTATTCACACTCCTGTGTTTTTTTTTTTAATTATTATTTTGCATATATTGCTTAAAAATCTGGAAAATAAGAAGAAATGCTTTTGAAATTAAAAGCTCATATTAACTCTTTGTTGTTTTTTTATTCATTCATTAATCAATTTTTAAGCTCAACCCAATCATAAAAAGAAATACGATGTCATTAAAAATGTTGATCTTGTATAACACGGATTTGCCGAAATTATTTTGATAAAACTTTAGAGAAAATTCAAATATTGTATCCTGAAAGGAGCAAAATCAAAAAGAATTTTTTTAAAGTAAATTCAAATAAAACGAAAAAGGATTTTGTATGAAAAATTAAAAATAAACGAAAGATGTTTTGCAAAAAAAATCAAATCAGTTTCAATAAAACTTTACTAAAAATAAAAGTTTGTATTCTGAAAGGATAAAAAATTAAAAAAGAATTTTTGTAAATTAAATTTAATTAATAACGCTTTTGTTCAAGTATCGAACTTTTTTCCCTTAAACTTCTACATAGTAGAAAATTAAAAGTAAAAAATTTAAACAAATAAAATAAAACGTTTTCAAATCGAATTTTGGAAAACTAATTATTTGGTGAAAAATTAATTAAATTAAATAAGCATACAAAAATAATATAAAAAGGTCTGGACAACGAATTCTAAATTAATTTGTATGAGGAATGATGTGGGTAAAACATCTTCGATCGCACGAATGTATTTTACTTAAATGAAGCGTTCGCCATTACGATGCCTATTTTACTCAACGTTGGTTTGTTTTGCATGACCACTGTCGTTTTCTTTTCTAGAAAAAAAATGCAACATTGTTTGCCCTTTTTATTGAAAATATAATAATTTTTTGAAGTAGTGAGTTTATGAAAATTAATGTATCATCCCTTACAATGCACCATTTTTGTCTTAAGAAATCTTTGAGTTGAAATTTTGTTAATAACAAAAATGCTACATTCTTTTAGAAAAAAAACGGCATAAAAGTGAATAACAAATTTAATATATAATTAAATCTGTAAAAAAGTGATTATTGAATTTCTCTGGTCCTCTTCTCTCTACGGCGCATAAAAACTAAATAAAACAGAATGAATGGTGCTTCATTTTTTAAGAACATTTGTGATTGTCGTCGTCTTTGTTCGTTATTGCGTATTGAAACTATTTTACATATTTTGTCAGTTTATATTCCCGCCAGTAACATGAGAATGACATTAAAAAAAAGGAGTATAACAAACATCAATGACAGCATTAAATTTTAAAATTTTGCAACAACTTTTGAAAAGGCAACAACGAATTAGAACGAACACTACTTATAGAACTTAAAGAAAAGATGCATGTGTTTGACATAAGAAGAGCAAATGAAACCAGATTCTTAAATTATTTAAAGCATTTATTCAAATTATCAATAAATCATTTATAAACAAAAATGTTATCAAATGACTGTTACCACACAAATAATTTAGTAGTCCGTTTATAGCATTGATTTTATCTTTCATTTTACCAAAGCACTTTTAATGCTCTTAATCCTTGTAACGTAAATAAAATTTTGTTTCATTTCTGTCATTCTGTTCGTTTATAAGTGACATATTTATGAACCACATTCTATTTACTTCTTGTCACATGGTTTGTTGATTGTTCGGGAGACATTTTGTTACAACAAATACAACTATTGCAATCAGCAATAGCACGAGTTAATAGTTGATGAATGTAAATATTCTGTTGACAGTTTTATATGATTCCGTTTAATGATGTATGGGTTTTTACATGTAATGAACAAAAAATATATGAATTATTTTATTTGGAGAAAATTAGTTTTACATTATTTGAGTTTGTCGGGAAATTCAAAACTTGATATTGATGTTATGAATTTTATGGCAAATCTAAAATTGATAATTAAAGCTAAGTAACGTTTTAGATTTAGCCTTGTTAGTCAGCCCATCATTATTTAACATCATCACTGGGAAAAGCCACTTTCAATATCTGTAACGACTGACCACTAAAAGTGGTAAGTTGCTATGCCTTCCATATTCTTACTGAAAGCTGAAGATTCCATTGTATCCGATAAGTGGCCAATTCGAATCACTAAGACTGCACAGTCAACAGCTTAGCAAACGGATCTGTCATGCCTAAGAACTTGTTAACTCTTGCACCTTCACCGGATATCTGGTTGCTCTTGATATCCTGGTTTCCTTTAATCTAGATTATATTGGCATAACGTCATTCATGCAGCGTTTGAGTAATAAAGTGTGTACGCCTCCGCCTTGAATATATGTATTTCTTACCAGCTTCCAATCCCTTAACAGTTCACGTCAACCATAACAAATTACTTCAATATAAATTGAAGTTTTTAATATATTCAAATATAAAATTTTTATTATTCTTAATGTTAATTTTATTCCATTTTATTTTATTTTATTTTATTTTATTTTATTTTATCACAACTTGAGATGATAACCTTGAAGAGCTATTAAACATAAATGCTACTATAGCTGAGATTGAAAGAAATTATAATTTTCTTAAGAAATATTACTTTCATTTTCGTGCTGCCGTGCTTCACTAAAGATTAAAAAAAAACGAAAATTTAATAATTATTTCCTTAAAGTTGTAAAGACATTTATGCTGCTAATGAAACCAGGCCAACCCTTTACTTTATATACGCAACATAAAGTGGTGTATCATTGAAGATGTGTGAATGTATGTGAAACATTAATAATTTTCTAGTTTCTTTATGAGCGAGCTTTTGTGAGTGAGTGAGTGAGAGTGTGTGTATGTGTGTGTCTATGAGCTTGTGAATATTTAGCATTTTTATTTTTACCACAGTCATCGTTCAAATGTGTTGCAACCGCAACATAAATAAGCCTGATACCACGAGGCAACAACTTGGTTTGTTTTTCTGTTCCTCCCATACCGTCTGCTATTAACTATAGAAGAACAAAACATTTATTTTCTTTTGCATTTGATGTTTGGTGTTGTTGCTTTTTGGTATTTTCCCAGATATTTTTCTCACTGGGTATAATATACCCAACCACAAAATCTACATAAAATGTAATGTAATGAAATGACATAAAGCCATCAACATCTTTATTGTACTCATTCCCAATCATCAGCATCTAGAAGAGAATAAAATTAAGAAAACACGACAACTCGCAGAAACAGAAAGATGTGGGGAAAACCCATGAAAAACATGGCGTAACCAGGATTGATGAATACTGCATGAAAGGATGAATATGAATGACATAGAGGCTGGCAAGCAGGCGAAAGGAATTTATTAGTCGTGGTTTTTAGAAAAATTAATAGCAACGGCTTGTTTGATAAAAAATAAAACGAAATTAAAAGAAAACAAATTTACAATAATCATGACGACAACGAAGATGTAGATGAGGACACAGAGCTTCTGTAGTCCTCTGTTCTGTTTAATAGTAATAAGTAGAAAGTAGCGATAAAACCTGGAAAACAACAATCATTATATTTTATTTAAATAATAATATTTTTTTAATTATTTAACAACTGAATTTTTGTACTCAAATATTGTTACCAAAAATACATTTTGTCTTAAAATTGTTATAATTTTGGCGAGTCGTCTGTATACACATATTATTAATTGTACAGTGAAGCTGAACGCAACATAAATGATGTTAAATTATATAATTCTAAATAATTAACTTCTATGCTAACATTGAGATTTATTTGCGGCTTCCCTGTAGGAAATGCCGATAGCAAGTACGTACTACTGACAAATTATAGACCAGGCAATGTTCTGTGTAATAGACATTTATCATGTGCTTGTAATTGAGATTCTACTAGTGCCTTAGAAGTATTGACTACATAGTTGTTATGGAACCAAATGAAGAAATTGTGACCAGATATTTACTATTACATTTTAATAATTCTATTCTACACTTCTGAAAGTTTTACTACATGTTAGATCAAACACATCATATATTTTTACTAAATCTTGTGTTTTCAAAAAACTCTTTCACAAAATGGTTAAAATAAAAGAAATAAAAAAATAATGCTCTACCTATCAAAGGCCAAGAAAAAAGTATCGACAAAAGTAGTGACTTGGGGATACTTGACTCAAGGCTTCCTACAGGATTTATAGTTAAATCTATCGAACAAAAAATCTTATCTTTCAGAATACTACTTTAAAAATAAGCAATTTATACAGACATAGCGCTAAAGTCAGCCCAAGTTCACCACTTTGGATGTAAGAAACTTTTAAAATATTTAGGGAACAAACCGATCACTAAAATTTTAAAGAGTTAACAACACTATCCGTCTACGCAGATTTAGATCTTACGTTAATCTGCTAAAAGTTATGTGATCTTTCTTTTACCTTCGGTTACATTTCCATACGCGAACTAGTTGCTACTCTAACTCTGAATTTCAGAGCAAACGAAAATCACAGACGTGTCCTCGAAGGAAATAGATAGCAATAGAAATAGATTTCGGTCTGTATTAGGTAGGATACAGGCTCAGCAGCAACTGGATCATCAATCTTTGCAAAGCTGTATATGTGATTTCCCTTTGGAGATAGCCCTTACGGAATGCTTTTCACGGCCATACCATTGAAAAAATACTGGTACCACGGGATCCATTAGCCCAGTATGTTGCATGCTTTCAGAGCAGTTGATGCTTGTCGGTATCCTCTTTTTTGGCCTATTCCGTTGGAAAAACTTCATTCTGATCCCACAGGCCTTAGCAAGTGGTAGTTGCCTTCGAGTTTATATATTCATAGAATGGAACTTGTTAACGGATTTAGTTCTTACCACCCGTATGCAGATGAGATGTACTTTGGCAAAGCAAACTGTTTCTGCGTACAGTTATAAATCTTTGGACAAAAATTACAACTCACACGGATGCCTTTCTCGATCTAAATTAATGTGCAGAATTGCACGCGTTGTTGAAACCACGGTGAAGTTAAGCCAAAACACAGATATCAACCTTAATCTCAACACAATCTGCTCATATACACACAACGTTAAGTATATATTTTTGTTCCAATTTCGAAATCGATCTACATAAATATACCGACAGCTCACAATTTCATGGCCTAATTTTTCAACTGTTTGTTTTTCATTTCCTGACTGACAGTTTGTTTAGTTCGTTATTACCGAACTCCCTTAAGAACTTAATAATATAACGCATAATGGAGAAATGTTGTTTTAATTTATCTCTCATCTTGGGTGTGAAGTCGCTTGATAAAGATGACAATATAAATTATGCACAGGAAATGAATGTTTATAAACATGAGCAACAAACGTCAGACATATGTATGTACATATGAGCAATAGGACGGCCCAATTATTTTAAGAATACTACTTTAGATTGACAAACAAAAAAGTTTAAGTTTAGTGAAGTCTACTTAAAAATTAAAATTATCCGATCGCACAAAAGAAGAATCATTATTACTAAGAAAGGCATGAAGATAAGCTAGTTAGAGTCCCACTAAAAAGCTGCAAAATTCTCATTCAGCAGAAACTCATAGAGATAGCACAGTCTAGATGGTTCAACATGTGCAGTCTCCAAATTAACCTGGCCGCAATATGACGGAGCAAAATCAACCATCATACTGGGAGTCCCTCGACATCAGCTGCGTATACTTTTGGCAGTCCAAACAGGGCACTGTTTCATAGGTGCCCATGCAAAAAGACTAAATCTCCCTTTCAACGACTTCTGTAGAAGTTGTCATAATGAGGAGGAGGAAGATACTGTCAAGCACCTCCTCTGTCAATGTCCAGCTCTGTCTTGTCACAGGACCTATTTTTCTGGACCCAAGTGGGCTAAAACTAGACTAGAAAACCAGACTAAAACACCTTTGATCGAACCCATTTAAAAAACATTGGATTGTCTCAAACGAGCGACTGAACGAGTTGGGCTCAAGTCTATATATAAGGACAGCGAAGTTCGCTAATACCGTACACCGGTTATAATGAATTACGGTTTATAAGGAACACCTCCGGGTCCAACATTGCGGCCTTCAAACTGCTGTGGTTGTTACCAACTTGGGCTTTAGTTAGTTTCTCTCTTCTCTTACAAAATTACTTTTAAGTACTCAAAATAAAATAACCATGACACAATTAATCAGGTACATGCATCACTTCAACAAAAACCTTAACATTTGGGATTGTCAAAAAAAAACTCCATAAATAAGAATGATTGTTAATTTTTTTTAAATACAAAGTTTGAAAATACTAGATGAAGCACAAATGATCAGCTGTTGACTTGCATGTACCTGTATTATCCTGCCATGTTAATAATTTTATAACGAAGAAAACATAATAAATCTTCCTATAATTTTTGAAATCGCTAATATAATTATTCACCATTATTTTACAAAGCGTTCAGAATAAAGAAAACAGAGAAATTTCGCAATGGATGTGTATTTAAAATTATAAGAATATCGAGAAAAAAAAGTTTAAAAAATGCGTTGTTTTATTATTGTTTATTTTCTATTATTATTAAATTTATTATCATTTGTATCTAGAAATAAAAGTATATTTAGTTCGGGTAGAACGAACTTAGGCTCTTGATAAAAATGTTAGCCGGTCCCACTGTATTATGATAAGAATTTTAATGTGTATTTTTCTCAAACATTTTTGTTTTTGAAAGTGGACTTTCAACATCTGGGGGAAAATTACGGCATTCGATAACGAACGATATTTCCACACAAATTCAAAAATTTCGCAGGGGATTTCTTTCGATATCAAATGCCGTGATTTGCCCCCTCCCTATTTTTGCTTAGAAAAATACGACCACCAATTTGAAAACTTCAAATAGAGAATAGCATGTACATACAGATATTCATATTCAGATTAAAAAGATTTAGGAAAAAATTAGGTGATCTAGAGCTTGAATGAGTTAAATATGTAATTGCATTAAATAAGATTCATTAATAGACATCAAATTATGGAAACTAATATTGAAGAATATTGCTTCATAAATGTAATCCTTCCAAACTTTGAAGTTCTTCAACAAGAAAAGTAGAACATAAAATAAAAATCTTAAGTGTAACGATTATATTTTCAATTTATCGGATGGTGTATTTCCACTGTCGCTTTTTATCGCACAAGAAAATTAGAAAAGGAATGTGTATTTATAAATCAAAAAAATAACACATGTAAATGGGACCATCCTAATAAACACTCAGTCAATGTTCGTATATGTGACACATGCTGAAATTCATTTTATTTATCGTGGTTTCCTGTTTCAATAACGCCATCATCATTGTTCAGATATCATTTATTGTTTCCTGCTGGCTGTACGTTTACTCTAAAAGTTGTATAAAATTTAGATCGCATAAAACTTCAAATTTCATCAAATAACGAACGCAGCTTTTATCTTTTCTTTGTAGTAAAAATCTTGTGTTTCTTGAGAATCCAACTTGTTGTTTTTAAAACTTTCTGAGACTGAATCTTTATAAGGCTTTAAAATTTTTTTTAAATTTAAAATTAATAATTGCAAAAATCTTATTATATTAACTTTAAAGGATCTTTATTTTCTAATTCGCCAATACTTTAATGTGGCAGATTAGAAAATCACTTGGTTGCAATCTACTGAGCTGTAAAAAAGCACAGAGTCGTTATTTGCTTTCTATGTTGTTGTGCTCAAATCCTTCAATTCTAATCTTATTCATAATTTATCTCTCCAAACTCAATTGATATTCTTTGTGTATTAAGCTAATTGAAAAACGACCTGGCTTGTAAGGAGTGGAGAGTGCTCACCTTTCTGGACTTTAACCAAATTTGGAATTACTCTACTTGTAACGTCGCTTGGGATTGATTTAAGTACGGATGGATTAATTTTTCTTTCGAGTGTAGAAACAAAAATTTGAAAACCAAGATTATATTGATAAATTTTTATTTGTTACTTCGTTTGTGCCACTACATTTGTTGGACTGGGAAGTTACACAATAGACTTTTTAAGTGATTAGATGAAGAATTAAATAAGGGAATTTATTTTATATTTTTGCTCCTTTTCCTACTTTTTTTGCAAAAGGAGATTTTCTTTTAAACATAATATTAGCGTTCTCAGTTTTGGGGATTTGTCCCCAAATTTTTTTTGATTGGGGATAAAAATTTCGGAAAAATCTCCATGGAATATTTTGGGGAAAAAGCTCTTTTTTCGCTGGGAATTTTTGGGGTTAATATATTATTATAAATCTTGTTATTTATTTTCTCTTTTGTGTATTCAAATTCAAGTACGTATTGACAAACCATATTTTTCTACTTGATGATGGTAACATTGAAAAATCGCAACATACTTTATGTGACTTATTAAAAGCTTCATTTTCTTAGAATAACTATACACTTTATAAAGAATTTAGTTTGCTGTGCCGAATTAATTCCATCTTCTCAAATGATAGCACTTTTTAATACAACCAACATGTCCAACAAAATTGCATTGGCTGATGAATCAGAAGATTTCGGCTCTGAAGTTTTTGAAATTATAAACATTGATACATATTTGTTTTCTTTTTGTGCGTTTCTTACGTTACTATTTATATTCTACGTGTTTATATTGTACGTGTGTATGTCACTGAACTCCTTCTAAACGGCTGAACCGATTTGAATGAATGTTTTTGTATTTGTTTGGGTTGGATGGTTTAGATTCACAAATCAGCCCGGCAGAAGGCGATGCAGTCAGTATAGAAACATCTATTTCTCAACCACGCTTATTTCTACGCCCATATTTTTTTCATACATCTGAAATTCCTATTTACCATAATTTAAAACTTGGTAAAAATGTCCTCTTAACCTGGAAAATTAATCAAAATGCTCAACAGAGATAAGTTATATGGCAAAACAACGTTCATCGATTCACCTAGTAAATATTTCGAGCTCAAAGTATATTTTAATTCTAATAATATTACACAAATGGTTTTATTTAAATAAGACATGTATTTCCTTTGACATAATATTATTTAATTTCTAAGGATATGTGAGACAAGATTATCATAATTATATTGACTTTTTGATTAAGTTCCAATGTAAAAATCAACGAATAACAAAATTTTAAATTTTTATTAAGAAATATAAAAGTTTAATATTTTTTTAAGAATTTTTACAAATAAATGTTAAATACTGATAACTTATTCCACAGAAGTATTCAATAATATCGATTCGCAATCACTACATAAGCTTCAAGTAGCTTTTAACAATGCAACGCGCTATGTTTATGGCAAAAATCAATATAGCAGTATTTCTTCTTGGCGTAAGATGATCCTAGGTTGTGATTTACTTGACTATTTACGCATTAGAAACTTGTCATTTTTGTATGATTTATTATATGGTTTATTATATATTTACTATCAAAGATTATTTTGTATTCATATTTGTATTTTTTCAATGTTATTTTTAATAATTATTGTGCTAGCTAAAATGAAATTGATAATATTACAAAAATTTCCTTAGTATAATACTGTTTCGATGTATTTTTCTATTTTTTATGACTTTTTTTTTTGGAAATGTTACTGAAGTATAAAAGAATTATATTCTTAATGTTCATATGATAAAAAATAAATAAATAAATAAAATGTTCCTGAAGAATCTATCTGTTATGACTAAGAAATATTGCTTTCTGTCATTTGTTAATTTATAAGCCTGAAAATTCCTATTAAAGATCTATGGGGAATTTAGGGAATGAAAAATTGCGAATTGAGTATAAGGGTTAAAATGAAACTGCGAACCCTGCACAACATAACTAATGTCTGTACAAAATTTCATTATGTTATCTTTTTTTTTGCTCGCCGTTATGGCAATTTTTCATTTCAGGATACTTGGGAAGGACACGAATCCTTGGAATTTAAATGAGCACACTGTAGGTGTGGTTATGTTTTATCAATTAAAATAAATTTTATCACTTTGTGATAACTCCTTCTATTCTTGGCCATTCGTTATATGAAATCACGACTCTGTGGGTCGCAGGTTCGACTTATGTTAAGGCACTGGTTGTTTTTGCATTCAAGTCAAAAAGAAAGGCGAAGGAAATTTTTGTTTCTTTTAAAGTGAAAGTATGTAAATAAATATCGTGCAAATTGATGTATAGACATAAGAAAATATTTAATATAAGATGTAAGATCTCTTATAAGCCTGCCTACATATTGTTCATACAAAAAAGCGAAAAGAAAATGCTGCAAAACAAAAAGTTTAAGACTGGACAAATAATCCGTTATCTCTCTATAAATACTTCTTTCATATGATTTATTATGTCTATATGAATACATACATACATATTAAATATTTATGTACATATTTTGTGTATGTTTTGTGTACTTTTCAACTTTTTATATTTATTTTCATTATTAATAATATCACTTATTTTTGGTCATAGTTCATTGTTATACAAATGTATGCATGTGTTCACATTTTTATTTTTTATTTATTTATATATTTTTTTCTGTACATATTTAAAATGTCAAAGACAAGCTTTTTATGAATCCGTCCAAGTTTTTCCTCTCTATCTTGCACACGTTACTGCTGCTTTTGTTGTTCAACTTTAACTTTAACCAACAGCCATAAATTTGGTTAAAAATAAAAGAATTCGGTTTTATATTTAAACAACCAACATCTCTATTTGAAATCTCAAATTATTTTACCCACGTTGTGCGAAAACTTGTTCTCTTATACTCGTACATACATGTACATTTGTACATATGTTTGTCAACTGTTTAACATCCCTTTGGTGATTTATTACTATAAATCTTAATAAAGTGCGATTAATCTTATTTATTGTCATTTTTTGTTGTATTTTTTGCCTTAATTTATTCTTTGTCCTTTAAAAAAATAGCAAAACACAACAATTCATACACAAATACTTATTTTGGTTTAAAATAATTTTTCTTAATGTAAAATATAATTTTGTTGATCGGTACAAATTGTTTTTGGTTTGATGAAAAATTTGCGAATACGAAAAAAGTTTAAAGTACGTTTTATATATACTTACATATAAATATAAAACGATGAATTGTGCAAACTTTGGAATCATCAATATGTGACAATTCCTTACTGGGAGATAAACATATTTCATTTGTCAATTTTTATAAACTTTAATAATTAATTATATCTTTGGGTTATTTGCTATAACTTGGCTTTGTTAAAGCTCCACGATTGCCATTATGTGAAGAAAGTTGCAGTAAATTTTTAGTATTGGGATTTCATAAAGAAAATATTGAGGTTATTAAGGGACACGTTTTGCACAGGGTTATCTTCATTTTTCTTAGAGGAATTTAAAAAAGATAACACAAAATATGTATGATTGATTGACACCAATATTAATAAATTAGGATTGAAAATATTATTTCAAAAATTGTTTGTGAAAATATAATTCTTCGCAACTTGGAAGTTCTTTAAAAAAAAATTCAACGGTACTGCACAGAACTGTAGGGCATTAATTTCAAGCTAAAGTTTAAGTAATTGAGAACCGTTCAAATTTGCACTGGTCGCCTCAAAGTTATTATTATTTGCGAATAATTTCCTGTTACAACAGAAACAATAATTAATGAATGTAATTGTCTGCTTTTAGCTTCAGCTTAATTACATATTTGAGATAATTGATATCTGTTATCAAATGTACACGATATTCATAACAAGTTGGGAAATGAAATATAAATTAAATAAATTCAAGTTTTTTTCTTAATTCTCTATTATGAATGCAGATATTTATAATTAATGTGATATTTTCTACAGAGAACAGGAGAAAAATTAAATTAAACCAGCAACATGTCCTTTTCTAAAATTTCCTGGGACTGTACAAATGCCCCAATTTCACGTAATTGAATTATAGATAAATAAAATGTTTAAGGGGAAAAAAACTTTCAGTTAATAAGTTGTATTTCTTGTAATAATTTTTGTACAGCGAAGCAACAAATGTATGCAAATATTTGCAATATTTATTTACTCGCATGCTCCTCAATGCCTTTAAGCGTTTCTTTTTTACTTTAAACTAACAAGCATCCCTTTCTAATATTCAAATATACATACTTTTAATAAAGAAGAGTATGCATGCTGCACAATGCAACTGCGAAGATGAAATATCTAAGAAATGGATGCAGTCCAACATAAATTTTAAATTTATTTAATTTTTCAAAACTTTCAACAAACATCAACTCAAACTCATGTTAGAAAAGTGAAGCAAAAAATCAGCTCTCTGTGTAATTTTTTTTTTAACAATTCAAGCCAATTTACTTCACAAGTAGCTACTCGGCTCTTCTGGGTAAAAGCTTCTTTAACGAAAAACTTGTATGCATGAGTGTTTAAGTAGGGCGAACATAATTTTTTTAAATAAACTTTAAAGCCAAGAATAAAATGCGCATGGCGAAAAATTTATGTAGTGAGTAATTGTGTAGAAAAAATTTAATTTGTATTAGTTTTCTCATTAAAAACATAATTAAAACTATTCATTGATCTTTTAAATGGGGCGAAATTAATTTGAATTGGCAGCAATTTTGGCAGATAGTTCAAAATGTCACTGTGCTCTAACATTTACGATGCAGATATATTAAGAACCATGAAGCGATACATACCTCAAGAAGGTGAAATTATGGTTACTGCTTATTTCACAAACCTTCAGTTTATTGTTTGAATGCGGTGTGATTTTTGTCATTGCTTTCCTCGTCGCCATATTTCATGTGCTCGAACAATTAAAAGTTTAGCAGAATCAAGACCACTACAGATGTCGCATGAAGTGACCGGCCCGCATTGCTCGTTCGAACGAGTACAGCGCTGCTGTTGCCAATAACGTCAGAGAGAATCCACAAACATCAATGAGACGGCAAGGCACACACATTTAGGCATCAACAGACTTTTGCAGCAAAGGAATTTTGGTGAAAGATTTGAAAATGTTCCTCTACAAAGTGCAAACTATTCTTGAATTGCTGCCAGCTGATCATCGGAAAAGGTTGACGTACTGCCGTACCCAGTTGGATTTGATGAGTAAATATTATGATTTCGCATTATAAATCATTATGAGGGACGAAACCGATTTTCACTTAAGTAAAAACCGAATTAAATGCATTAAGAATCGTTATTTTATTCCCTCAAAGTGACTGTTTGGTTCTGCAATTGCATTCATAAAGGATAATTTTTAAGAGCTTTCGGATTTTATAAAAAAAACACATACTCGTACCATTTTGAGAAATGTATGAAATATTTATTGTAATCGATAGAACGATCTATATAATTCAATGTTTAAAGATGATTTCATGTAAATGTTGACCGCCTCAAAGGGTTCATATGCAGTGTCCAATTTTGGCATAGCCTCTCTAACATACTGGCGGCTATCTCACGAATAAGTTCTTCAATACTAGTTTCCAGACCGTCAAAGGTTGCGGTGCTTAACATAGGCCCACAAAAAATAGTATAAAGGTGTTAAATTCCATAATCTAGGCGGCCCCAAACGTGAAACTGTTCACTAAATTCCCCTCTCAATTGGGCCATTGCTTCGCGTGCTGTTTTCATGTGGCACAGTTTGGTTAAAGCCACATGTCAGTCAAGTCAAGCTCTTCCATTGTGGGCAACACAAAATTTATAATCATCGCACGGTAGCAATCACCATTTACAGTAACATTCCCGCCTTCGTCGTCCTTGAAAAATACGGTTCAATAATGCCACCGGCTTATAATCCACACCAAACAGTGCATTTTCAAGATGCATTGGCAGTTTTTGCAATGTTTCTGGCTGCTCTTCACACCAAATAATGCAATTTTACTTGTTCACGTATCCATTTAACTAAAAATGAGCTTCGTCGCTAAACAAAATTGTCTGTTTGCACTTTCTTAGCCGAGCATGAATTTCGATAATAAAATTCAATAATTTGCAAGCATTCAATTACTGGTTAAATTATAGACCAAACTGAACATGTTTAACAGTAAAATGTTACACGAAAATAACTAAGCTGCCAAAAAGGAAATTGCTAAAAATCACCACGTATTCGAAGAAGACACTGATAACATCACTATAACAGTAAATGGCAAGCGTTACAGCCCGATGCAAATTACTTCATCGAGTATCGATCCAGTGTTGTTTTCAAAAGAACAGAATAATCGCTTACACTAGATCACCAGATCTTACATCATCGGACTTTTTCCGTTAAGGCTTCTTGAAATCTCGCACTTCTCACAACAAACCACGAACCGAAAAAAGTCTTGTAAGAAATATTGAAGAACAAATCGCCCATTTGAGGCCAGAAGTTTTGCAAGCAACAGTTCAAAATGTCGTACAACGTGCGCAAATATGCATCAATTGAGCAGGTGGCCATTTGAGCCATATAATTTTCTCTAATATAATTTGCTCATCAATTTTGCACTTTCAAATAATCTTTTTATGACAACAGTTGAAAATAAATAAGACTTTACATTTCACCGAAATATTGATTAACACTAACTTTTTCTCATGTGCAATTCTTTCTAAAGAAAAACGTTGCAAACTTTAGCCTGCTATCAATTATTTTGTATCGCTTTAGTTTGCAAATCAAATACGTGGTTGCCCTAATGTAAACAGAAAATATAAAAATTAAAAAAAGTGAAAAAATAAACTTTCTTAGACCAAGTACTGCACTTAACATACCTGTATCGCAATATATAATATTAGTGGGTGTAATATGTTTCAGATTTTTATTTCCTTTTAACAGTAAAGGAAGAACTTTTTTTCTCGTATTTAGCTGCAACAAAAAGAAAACACTTCGTGCAGCATAAAATGATGTATGTGTAATATTTTGTATTACAGTTTTTCTTTGCTACATATTTTAGTTTTACTATTATTTTCATTCCGTGTTTTTTTCCCCTTGCAAAATTTTTATTATTATTTTTTTTTTCACTTGTTAGGAATGGTAACTGGTTGGTTGATTTTTACTTTAGTTTCTCATTCAGTTTAAAATGGTTGGGGAAATAGAAACTTTAAACAGTTATGCGTAAAACTAGTGCGCTACATAATTGTATGAGAAGTTTTAGTTAGCAGAAGATTTAAAGGTAAATAGTGGTAGTTCCTTAATTTATAAAAGTATCATTTTTGTAGACGATTCACTTATTTTTGCGAACTGTAGTGATCCTGTGAAAGCTTAAAAAATGGTGAAATCCCACCTTTTTATAATCGATAGCTTTTATAAAGACTGGCGCATTCGAATAAATATATAGAAATCGTAACGCTTCTGGTAAAGCTCCTCGTAGTGTTGTTAGACAAAGTAAAATATTAAATCTCCCTTTGGATGGTTCAAATATACCATTTAAAGATCAGATAATGTACCTTGGGGTAATATTAAATAAGCTGCTTAAGTTTAACGAGAAGGGCCTAATTTCCAAGGCTAAGCGATTGCGGATCTACACACAGAAAAAAATCATTGTAAAATTAACTAAAACAAGGTTGATTCTACTAATTTTGTTAACAACTTTGTTTTATAAGCGTTTCAGATATAAAAGAAAAATAAAGTTATCCGCTTTAAAACAACTGGAAATCATGTTATTTGACATTGTACACCAATTAAATCAAAGAGATTGTCATGTCAAAGTAACATTAAAATCCTTATTGAAACAATATTAAGAAAATTTATAACAACATGAATTTCATGTTAAATCAAAATAAATTTAATGTCGGATCGACCATATAGTATTAATGTTACAGCCATTTTGAAATAACATGAAAAGATGTTGAAATTATAGAAAATTCGATATTAATTTAACATGGTTCCTATATTGAAATAACATTTACGCAATATTGTTTAGCAATGGGACAGGCAGTTAGTAAAAAGCAGTTAATTAATTTTTTTTATCTTTATTCATTTTTAAACACATACATACATACATATAGCAAATACATTTAGCTTTACAAATATTTATTTCTTAAATATATTTTACGATTATTAATTGGAAAAAGATGTAAAGGAAAGCTTGGGAACCTTGTGTCGTAATTTGAACAACTGGAATGTCTACTATAATATTTCGTCACTAACAAGATTAATAATTTCTCTTCCAGTTGCTAAATTTTCATCAAAATTTTTTAAAATTAACATTATATATGTTAGCTGCAGATATAATAAAGAATTTAGTTCACTTAAAATTTACAACACTTCGCTTCCGATGCGTAGTAAAGCTGCAATAGAATGAAACTTGTTGTTTCAAAAATGCTGTAAAGTAGCGGAACTTTTTGAATTTTATATCTTTTTTTTGTTATGAATTGATTTCATATCAACATGCTTCACGTTATTTCAACATGTTTCATGTTTTTTTAACATTGTTAACATGGTGATTTACCATAAACCAACGTTTGTTAATATTTAAAATTGGCAAAAGTGTTTTCAAAGTATTCCAACGTCATTTTAATGTTTTATGAATGATTTTACAATTGGTTTTTTTCTGTATGTAGGATATGTTCTTGAGATTGCTTGTTAACAGACACTTAAGCCAATGAGCTATGTCGTTATATTGCAAAGTATGTATCCGTTTCGTGGTGTTATATGGTTTTCCCATATGATTTTCGATTTATCCGACCGTTATGATGGAATTGGAGATTTTGGAAAGGAGCTGTTTGAGACTTTGTGTTAACGCAAGTTTTGGAAATTTCGTCAAAAGATTTTCAAATACAGTAATTTACGGAAAGTATAAAGTACAATCTCTTTCGTCATATTATTTGGTCTTGATTAACAATTTTATAAATCATCTTGAGATCCATGATAACGGATTGATGACAAGCATGCTTCGCTTCGCAGGATGGCTTTAATTGGAGTAACAGCTTATATATTTCACCGGTTGGAATATCCTTACTTATCACAAATAATTACTCTTTACCAGGGTTTTATTCTCAATCTATCCGGTGTTCAAATAGGGAATAGAAGTTGTTTTTAGTTTAGTTTTTCTTGTAAATATGTTGTTTTAGTTTTAGTATTTGATTTAAGTTTTACCATAAGATCTCATTTTGACTAACAATTAGACCTTGTAATCTTTTATTGTACTGTTGAGCAATATAATTCTTATGTTTATCTATTGATGTAAAATCTCATATAGCAAATAGCGTTCTTCAATACTAATAATGTCATAAATATTTATTAAATTAATACTGTATAGTGTTAAGTTTATCACCATTTATGTTATTTTTGTTCATCTGCTTTTTTATCTAATTTTTGAAGTCTCGTTAAAATCTAAACTAAAAAATTACAAATATTTTTCGAGGGAAAAATGAGCTTCCAAAAAAAGGGACATTCTAAACTTGTTAATTCAGAAGTGGTACAATTTCGGTTCACTTCTAATGAATTGGCAAAGACTGCAAAATATTTTATATTGAAAGCTATCTAGTTTATTTCTGTTTTATTACTGTTTAATCCAAAGTAATTATTATTTTGGCTAAAGCTCGAATTGGATATGAGACAACATTCCAAAGGTACAAGGGATAAATTAACATCAAATAATATCAAATTGCAAGGCCGAACAGAAACAACATAGTTTTTGGGAACCGCTACACTTTCATCATCAGTGATCAAGTGTGTCTCCTTGTACCCGCCACTGTTTAGGTGAATCGGTCGAATGTGATTTCAAATTTTGTATTTAGACAAATTATGACCCGGAAAAGAACACGAGACTTATTTGCATTGTGGAAGGTATTATTAGTTGGTTTTGAAGCAAACACAACTTCATCCCTATCAACATTCAAATATTACCATCACTAATTAACTTTAAATTAACCCATTGTTACACGTTGATTTTATGGCATGTACCATTTTTCTTCCTAATTTTTGTTTTTACTTAAGACAAACCTCTTCTCCAGGAAGTACAAGATACCTGTTTTCCAACCTATCACTCTTAATAACACGGAGATAAAAGTATCCAACACTGCAAAATATCTCGGGATTATCCTTGACTTGAAACTGAGTTTCAAAATTAATATTCTAGAGAGAGTGAAGAAAGCAACAATTTCACTCTGTCTATGCATGAAGTTCATTGGAAAAAACAGGGGTCTCACCCCGAAAATCGTTCACTGGATCTAAACTGCAATAGTGCGACCAATTCTCATGTACGGGATAATAGTGTGGTGGCCGTCCCTGGAGAAAAAGTCGTATCTACACATTCTATACAAGGTTCAACGACTTGCATCCTTGTATATAGCCAGTGCTCTTCGCACTACCTATACGGACGCATTAGGGATGCTACTGCACCTACTACCATTGGACATAGCAGGGAAGGAGATAGCAATAACCTCAGCAATCCGTCTTTGATGTACCTCTCTGTGGAACGGAAATGGTACCGGCCACTGCATAAAACGCGACGATGAAGCTTATGTGTGGATGATTGACCAAACCTCCCATTTGTTGAAACATGAAAGTCTTTATAAAACCTGGATACCACGTACAGAATTGTGGAGAAATGATACTTTAGGCAGAAGGAAATGCTTTGATTTTTATACGGACGGCTCCGAAACAAAAGAAAGTGTGGGTTATGGAGTCTTTTCAGGGACCTTAGGTCTTCGTACCGAAAAGCGACTTCCGGATCACTATGGAGGTAGAGATCCTTGCTATAAAGGAAGTTGCGGATTTTTGAAAGTGAATGTTACTTCAACGACTTTAATTAACATATACACTGATAGTCGAGCAGCTATTATGGCCCTTCATTCCCCGCTTTTAAGAACAACAACAGCCCTTGCCTGCCGTTCATTTCTAAACGAGATGGCAGAGCATTTTGATATTAGGATCATCTGGACCCCGAAGCATAGAGGCAATCAAGGGAATTCTAGGGCTGATGAGCTTGCTGGAATTGGAACAACCTTACAGTTTCCACTAGATTTGGAATGTGTGGGTTTACCCCCTTCTCTCCAGCAAACTCAGATTTAGGCTCAAGATAGAAGATGAAATAAATAGAAGATGGGTCACAAGAAATGATTCCATGATTATGAACTCATCCATATAGGAAAAATATATTTTTTTTTTGCTTTTAAGAAATACGAAACAAATTCCAATTCTAGCATTCGTGATAACCGGACACTGTCTCATAGGCAGGCATGCACAAAGGTTGAAGGTCGAACATAATGGTTTTTGCCACAGCTACCAAGATATGGATGTAGCGGAAAGTATAGAACATTTTCTGTGTCACTGTCCTGGACTTTCAAGAAAGAGAATGGCCACAATGGACGCTCTTGAGTTCAGGGAACTTTCTGACGTCGCCACTGTTAAACTGCAGCATATTAGTAGCATTATATTGAGCTCTGGGTGGTTCGACGGTGGGGACTTCGTATAAGTAGAGTCCCCGTGGTATCACAATGCACCAAAACGGTCTAAGTGAGTCAGAGTTTCTGGCTGCCACCCATACCTAACATAATCTGAGACAAACTTTTTTTGGTTTGATTAATTCTTTTTTGGACACGTAGTTAAGCTTTGATAATTCTGATTACTAGACAGGATTTTTTTTTAATATTCAACAAACATAAAATATTTTCATCTAAAAAACTAAACATCTTCAGTTGCATTAGTTTTTTTGCTTTTCATTTTGTGATATAATATGAAAAGAAAATAAAATAATCTAAAAGTTGTTAGACATAAAACAGCCAACCTCTTATGACAACCTTGACCATTATGTGATTGCTTATGATTGGAATGCGGTCATAAGCTTGCAAACAAATGTAATCACATATTTGTGTAGCACATTCCTTTGGTCTCTTTAAACCGACTTTATAAGTCTTTGATTTGTTTTTTTTTGTACAAAAATTCATAGAAAACTATAAGATACACAAGAGTAGAAAAAATAAAGCAAGAAAAATTTCTAACTTTGTCTTTTATACATATTTTATGACATTTCAAAGGACATAAAATTTCAAAGATTTGCACACACAAAGTCCTGATAGAAAAATTTACCATAAAATCCAACTTATATGTACTTATTTATTTCTCAAATACATAATGTATGAATATGTGTGTGAATTTCTTATAACTTCACTTATTGTTCATATATTCTGTTTGGAATTTAACCGCAAATATAAGGGAATATACCCAGTAATAATACTGCACTATAATTTGATGGCGAAACCTTATGAAGGCAGTTCTAGTAAATAATTAAGTTTTTTTTTAATAAATATTTGTTGTAATTGTATCTACAGCATGTTTTCTTTGCTGTTTGGTGTTCCAGCGATGAAGCTGCTAGACTGTCACACTACATCTGGCCTTCAGAAAAAGGCTCTTCAATAATTTTTGTTCCTTTCCATTAAATTTAAAAATAATTTTAAACAAAAAAATATTATTTCACTTTTTTGTGGTTTTTCTTGGTACACAATTTATTATCCCAAATTACAATCCCAATTTTTCAAAATTTTCTGCATTCATTTTTAGTAATTTTGCGTATGAGATATAAAAAATTATTCTGTCAAAAATATCAATCATACGTCATGGTGTACATCTAAAAAGTCTGCTTTATTCTGTAAAAACGTACAAGTTTTTGATAAAAAAAATCAAAAGAAAATTTTCCTTCGGCAGTTTATATTAAAAGCAGCTGTAAAATATAAAAATTTATTTTTGTTTTCAATTTGTTTTATCTTGAGCATAAAACCGATAAAATTGAAATTCATGACACAATATTATTTGCCAGAAAAGATTAGAAACCTATTCACAAACTAAACGGCTAAAATAGTACGTTGCCTCTATTACGAAATAACATTCATTTCAAAAAGTACATAACACCGATTTGAGTGTTAAGTAAACTTACCGAAATTCATGTTCTTCTTAGCCAAATGAAAAGAAAAGTTCAAGTTTAGTAAAATTAGTTTAAGAACTATATAAGGCATATGAATTTCAATTCATAAACATAATAAAAAGCTTGACGGGTAAAATTTTGCTATGCCTTACACAATATTCAAGAGCGAAAAATGTCCTTTTCCTGCTACACAGAAAAGCAGTTTATCAAAACTATGAATTTGTTTTAAAAAGTTTAATTTCATTATTGAATCAGCTAATCTCGCAATCGAAAGTTACATTTTCTTACGTTTTTACAAAATTTCGTGTAATTAAAAATCAAAAATTTCTTGATGAAATACATATGTAATTCTCTTTGTAAGTTTAAACTTTAACAACGCAACTAATGGCATTTTCTTCTCTAAAAAAACAAAATTTGTGCCTTTTTTATTGAATATTCACAATACATATAATGATTTTTCGAAAAAGTGAGTTTATTAGAAATTATTGTATCATCAATTACGAGGCAAAATTTTTATCTGAATAAAACTTTGAATAGCAGTTTTTTTTTGATTAAAAGTAAAATAAATGTAAAATTTTTTTTTAGAAAAAAAAAACGGAATAATTGAGTGTGATGTGCTCGTAATTGAATTGGTATTTCAGACTTTTCTGTGTATTTGGAACTTTAAAATTCAAAATAGTCAGGGGGCAAATTATATCATTCGATATCGATCGAAATATCCATTTGAATTCTTTTGAAATTTCTATCGATATCGAATGCCGTAATTTGCCCCTAAATCTTTTTTTTTTGTAAGTTTATCTTCAGAAACTTTGACATCCTTAAAAAAAACCGAATAACAAAGTACAAATCAAAATAAGCAGCTTAACTTTAATTCGTTTACTGTTTAAAGCTGAAAATCCATAACATGCGTTGTATTCGTTGCCGCGTTTTATGCTTTTGATACTTTTAATTTACATGCAACGCTTTTTATGCGCCAAATTTTTTGTTTTGATCAGCTGTAGTGTAAATATTTTTATCAAATAAAAATAACTTTTGCAAAATCAAAAGTGAGTTTAAAAGAATTTATTGAGTTTGTGCACATAATATTTTGTGCCATTGAGCATTACGAAAAGCTTTTATTGTTTAAAAGTTTATGATTTTTCACAACATTAATTAGCTTCTTCTCCACTGCACTTGTTTAATAAATTTGCAAAATAAATAAACATAACAGAGATGAGACTCAGTACGTAAAAGTAATCGTCAACCAAAATGCAAATTTTATTTGTGAAAAAAATTGTTTTAAGAAATAAATTGTAATGTAAATTGTTTTTAAAAATATTTGTAAGCTTTGTTACAATAGGTTTTTTTAATGAAAAATGCTTTTTAATAAAAAAAAATATAAAAAAGTAATTCACGTTACAAACTTATTTTTCGATAACACTGAAAATAAAATACGATTTTCCATCCTTCACTAACAAAAACAGCTGGCCTTTTCTCATGACACTTGCGACGCGTACAAAAGTAGAAAGTAAACCTACTTTACTCGTTGTAAGCATCTAAGAGTTCTACACTTTGTGCTGTGTAACTTGTCACTTTCAATTACGCTGATTCTACTTTTTTGACAGACGCTTAGAATGCGTGGTATGGACTTTCAGCTTATGAAGTATTTGTAACATTATTAAAAATCTAGTTCTGTGTTTTAATTTTTTCAGAATTCAATTTCGCAATTGTTACAATTTAAAAATTCATTCTAATTTCGCTTGTCATTTAATTCTGTTTTCTTGATTCTTACACATTTTTTAAATAAATTTAGCATTTTGATGTTGGCTTTTAAATATCGAATCCTACATTTGGGATATTTTGTGAATGGGGCGTCAACTCTTCTTTTCCAATTTTGACGAACAGCGTAATTGATTTAACTACAATTTGCTTCTTTTCATAACTCTTTATCTACTTCTAAAGAAGACACCCTTTTCATAATGCACTCATATTCCCATATATTTTCTTCTTAATATCATTTGTAGTTTTTGCGGTTTAAGATAGTGAAACCGATTTATTATGTTGTAACTCATAAATGATTGGAAGTCTTCATGCAGAAATTGTGTGACTCTTTTTGATAAAATTCTGCTCTGAGTTTCGCTTAAAACCCACAACCACAAAAATAAGAATAATTATACTCTGAATAGTTGCAGATAAAGAACATTTAAATACACAAAAGTTTGTCATTCTTTACTGCATTTTAATACTCGTAATGTGGCTTATGATTATAAACTTTTTGGTATAATTTCTGTTTTTTTTCTGCAACTTGCACAAATTTTGTTTGCTATGAAAATAATGAGTTTAAATTGAAAATCTTGAATTTGTTTCAAGTTCAAGCTTCGAATGTTTAATTCAAAGCAATAACTTATTTATCTGATTTTGTTTTTTTCAATTAAGAAAATAACAACGAGGATCAAATTACGCTAGCAAAAATATGAGAATGAAGAAATCTAGTTGAAGTAATGTTATCATGGTGAATAGAATTGGACTGGTTCACCCTAAACAGTCACAAATCTTCACTAAAGATTCTCCACCATTTGTCGAAATTTCACAGTGCAAACGAGAAACACAATTGTGCGGATTGCAGAACAGAAGAAAATTTCTGCCTTTATTCGCAAAGAAAACAATATATGGCTTCCGGGGAGACAGGAGATGGGATTTCACGCCCAGAAGGGGATTACTGCCTTTTGTATAAAAAAAATGAAACAAATCCTTTTCAAACAACTTACATGGAATAATTTTTATTATTTCTGCAATTTAGAATTACAGCTTGCTAAGGTGACTCTGCTGGAAAAGCTCCTGTCTGGTTGAGAAGTAAAAAAGTCATGAATTTACAGAAAAAATATATTTGGCGCTAACGCCCAGCAAATTCTTTAAATATCATTAAAAAATCGTATAAAGATAAAATTCACAATAATAAAATATTTCCTTGGAAGCCAATGTTGGAAACATTGAATCCTTAACTTTTTAATTACTGTTCACAACTCTTCCATTAAAAAAATATTAATAAAAACGGAAATAAGCTTAAACACATTTAAACAAAAAATATAAAAAACAAAATGTTTAAATACTTTTAAGCACATAGCAACCGACAAATTATTATACTATAAACTTTTGGCAGCATCCTTAAAAAGCGGCAGACCACATAAGCGCTGATGATGGTGTAGCGACCGGGGAAAATAGAATTATCAGTTCAGCTTGTATAATTAAATATCCCATGTTGCTTTCTTAGTAAAAAAACAACAATTATTATTTGCTTGAATTAAACATTACAGCCTCGAACTTTTCTATTTGAGCAAGCCAGTTCAAAAATTTAAGTCAAATAATTTATTATTAATAATAAGTCTAAAATTTAATTTTATACTTGATTTAAGTTAAGAAATGTCTGGTTTTGAAAAGTCCGAAAATTCAATTTGAATATACAAAAAAACTTCAATATGCCTCTCATTAAAAATTTTACATAAAAAACTTTATCTACAATCAATTGAAGCATTAACCTGGATCAGTTTCGTTGATTCATTGAAATGTATTAAGTATTGGGCAAAGCCGAATACATACTCCTCACTTAAGAATCTGCGCAAATCATTTTATGAATATACCCCAAAAGAAATATATAAAAAATAATTTCCCTAATTTGCTATTTAAGTACCAAATAAATGTAATTATGTTAATATTTATGCGTAGGCTATCACTTCTGTTCCAAAAGTTGAAGCTATTTATTGTATTACATTTTTCTACTGAAATTTATGGTTTTGTTTGTTAAACTCCACTTTAGGTTGGTCCTGCAAAACTACACCCAAAAGATTTCAACAACTTGCCTTTAAGTATGTACAAAACAAATGGGGCCAATACTAATTACACAGTTTATCTTCATTTGCCTGCTTATTTAAAACAACATTTTCAAGAAGCAGGCAAAATTTTTATGCATTAAAAATGTGCTAGAAATAAGTAAAAAAAATCAGCTGAAGAATGTTTTGGAAGTAAAGACAAAATTTATTGGCAAAATAACTAAGAGCAAGAACAATCTTATTTACAAAAACTTTGCTACCAGCAACAATATTTATTTACAACAGCAAATTCAACTAATTATAGAACAGTTTTTGTGCGTAACGAAGCAAAACGCCAATATCCTTAAATCTGCCTTAATTAAGCTACAATTTCGAATATCGTTTAATTGGTAACACCAAGTGTAATCAATTACCCATACAAACATACTTAAAAACTCGGACACATTTATGCTACAATGAACAACAGCTAAGAAACATTTAGAGTGTCTACAAATATTATATATTCCTTTTCTATCCACTACTTCCCAATTAGTTGATGATGATACACAAACCGAAAAAGCCATAAAAACCGAAACACAACAACTAATACCGCTAAAAACTACCGCAGGTCTACCAACACTTGCAATGCATTGTATACAGTTATGCGCAAATACACACACTCACACACATTTATTCAAAATTGTAAGCAATTACATGATTACCGTGTTGTTACTGCTGTTGTGCTGATGTTGTTGTTGTTGTTATTGTTGTAAGTAAGTGTGTTGTTGCTGGTATTGAAACAAGTTCATTAGCGTTCTCCCAGTGGCCTCATGTAAAGTAAGTTGTTTTCTGTTTGCGTTTCAAACAATTGTTTCCACGCCTGTGCTAATGTCTATGTAAAGATCCTTTGAAGCAAAACAACCACACTCTCACTTACACTAATACAGCCCAGGGAAAGACGCCAAAAGTTATTGGACTAATTAAGAGCATTTTAAAGATTTTAATTTTGCAATAGTTAAGATCAAATATTTGTGTTAAGCGACAAATATTTTATTTATCAGTTCTAGAGATTATAAATGTCAATATCTGCTCATGGTTGTGCCCAAATTAATTAAATTGAAAATACTTCTACCTACAACACCGTCCGACAAATTAAAAACAAGTCACTTCTCTTGAATCATAGTACTTTGTTCTCGTATGCGTAACGGAAACTTTTTCAAAATAATTGATTATGTGGAGACAAACGTGCAAGAAACTCAAATTTACATCTGAAAAATTACTTCATTGTAAAAAAATATTCACTGTATGGAAATTCACTGTAAGGAAATGAAAATAAAATAATATTGGAACGAAAAAGGTAAGTTTTTGAAATGAATTCATAGTAGGGAGAGCTTCGTTGTATAGAAGTTCAATATAGGAAAGTTCGACTGTGCCACAAAATATAATTTTCAAGCAAGTTTCAATAAGTTTAATCTTAAATGTCGTTTATCGCCTGAACACAGAATACATTCAACCAAACTTTCCTTTCCTTTAAAACAATTAAAATTTTATAAGTGGTATTATAATTGTTGTTAAGGTTTTTATTTTGATTGAATTTGTTAAAAAAAACTTGTTAAATAAATATACCCAAAGATAAAACCGATTTTGTGTGCATCATTTCAAAGGAGCTTGACGCTCTACGAGTCAGCAATTTAGAAGCCGACATCTCGCATAAGTCAGCCAATAGGAGCCGACATTCACTTCTTTTATATGAAAAACGTTACGTTTCGTTGTCAATATTTCACTATTCCTTTAAATAATTGATTTTTTTGTCCCGAAGAAGCTACACAAAGAAGTAGTGAAATATTGGCAATAAATTTTATAACATTTTTATATTAGCTGAAACTAATTATTTAAATAAAATTTTTTACCAGGAGAAGTATCGAAAAGTTTGAGATCAATGCTTTTAATTCAACTAAAAGTTTTCTTTTAATTTGAATACTAAATTTAGATTGATGAAAAATCAATATGTAAATACCGATATATAAATATATACTTGATTCTGAAGGATGATCCTTTTAGGATTATAGAGACACCAAAAAAAATTTAAGAAACAAATCCTGATTGTCCTCTTTAATTCAACAACTATATTAACAACTACGAAGACGAAATAGTGTTAAATTGTTTTTAATTTACACCTTTTAAACTTTGAAGTCCTTTAAAAACGAAACAGGACTCCCAAACAAGAAACTGAAAACGTAGTTTTACCCCATTGTAGTAACTCGTATCTGTTTCATGACATCCGGTTCAAGTGCAATATATATATACTGTCGGATAGTGTAATATCTGTGAGTGAATATACTTAAAAAACCATGCATATGAATGTATGGTTTTTTTTTTCTTTGGTTTAAAACAACATGTGTATGAACTAAATTTTATGGCCAGCTTACGCACACACACTCACACGTATATTAGACTTTGTATATTTGTGTATGTAGGAATGTGTGAGATACTTAAACTTATATATAATTCTCTTAATGTTTTTCCTAAACATATTTCTAATAACATAACAAACGAAATAAAAACAAAAGTGGACTTAGCTGCCAAAAACCGCAAGTTTTTCTGTTAGTGTGAGTAGATAATTTCTGTAGGTGCTTATGAGAAATTATGTATGTGTGTGTATGAATGTATGTATGTGTGCAAATGTGGTAAGAACACCATGTTGAATTTACTGTAAGTGAATTAATTGTAATGTTTGTAATAAGATTCATTTTTGTACGACCATGCATTTACAGTCTTAATTTTAAGGCTAAAAGAATTGTATTTAATTACTTGGCATTAATTTTTGTTAGTTTTTGTTGGCCCACATTTAATTTGTTTTGCTTGAACACAATTGTATCTTTTTTTATTTGTATTAAATTGAAAAGATTATTGTGGTCAAGTCTTGAAATTATCAGTGAAATATGTGTGGTTTGTTTTTAAAGATTAAAGAAGGTAACTTTAATTTTTTTAAGAATTTTATGTGTGATGAAATTTTATTTCGAAATCGACCCCTTTGTGCTAAATTAATGTAAGTGAAAGTTTCTTTAATAGCAATCTTTTCAATGAATATAAATTTATATGGTCTAGCAAATTCGTTTTTGTGTAACGATATTTCTCCAAACAGCGCAGCGTAGCTTATTGACGCACTCATTTAGTGCAATTGTGTAAATGATTAGTCAGTGAAGGGCCGCAACTACAGCATTATTTTTATTCGTGGTATTCCACTCTCCCTCTCACAAGTTTCTCGAATCAGTATAACAGTGTACGCTTTCAAATACGGTGTTTTGAAGCGTTCCCGAGGATGCACAAAAAGAAGACGGAAATCCTTTAATTTATTTTTCAACACAAAATAATTTAATATCTCACTTGTTGTAAAAAAGAGAGCTCTCAAATGGAGCATTGAAAAAAATACATGCCTTCTGAAAGCATATTTCGAAGCTGGAGTTACATCTCCAACCTACAACTCTCGCTTACAAGCTTGGAGCGAAGCAGGCTACTTAAAATTTCTCATGTAAAATTTAATAAAAAGTTTTTCCTAAAAAATTTTATATTTCGTCTTAACTGAAAACCCAGAATAAGTACATATTGGAGATTTAAGTTTTCTTTTTTCTGCATAGAATTATGCGAACAACAGCAAAAAGCTAAAATTGCTATAAGAGTGCTGGTGAAATTTAGTTGGTGGTTAGTGATTTGTTGCTCAAATTTATTCAAAAGCCCTCAGAGCTTGATTGCATAACTTGCAAAAACAATAATGTATGAGTGTGTGTGTTTGTTTGTTTATCAAAGACGTTGTTGCTTAACTTAAACGTGATTGGGAATTTAATAGCAATCAACCAAACAACTGTACGTGTAGGTGTAACGAAAGTAATTCCAATAATGATTAACAAATACTTGAGGTAAATTTATTCAAGATGTTTCCTCTAGTTTAATAGACATTCCTACAAGTGCGAATCTCTTTGCAAAACAATTATTGCTTTTCATGCCACTGCTTCGCACACAATGTGATCATAAATTTTAGATTAATATTCCCAATGATAGTATAAGCTTTATATCAGGCAGGTAATTTTATTTAACAAAAAAGCACAAAAAACACGGACTAAAATAGATAGCGGAGGCGAAAGATGAAAAAAGCAATTATTAAAACTTTTAAGAGAGAGAACAAATTTAAAAATAGAGAATTAAGGTATTGAATCTCTCTTTATAGTTTCCAAAATATCTTTACATAAAAATTTAATAGATTAGGAGGGGTAGTACCTGTGGCACTTCCACTCATAGACCCGCAAAGAGCTAAAATTTTAAAAAGTATTATGAAACCTGCTGAGATTTTTATCTTTTCAATAATTAAAAACAAAAATTAACTGTCAGGCCCACGACGTCACACGTATTCGTTCTTTCGTACAATTTAAATTAAAAAAAAGCAAATTCTAAAATGTTGTTTTTGTCTTAAATGTAATTGTACTAAAAGAACGAATACGAGTGACATCGTGGGCCTTGCAGTAAGTTCCAACAAATTAATTAATTATAATTTGTATGCAATTCGCTAGAAGACAGTGGTAAATTGTGTTATTTTCATAAAATCTTCTATACTGCCAGAGGGTGGCAATTCCTTTGCAAATGAATTTTCATAAGTCTGCGACCCAAAGAAAAGGTGCTTCAGTCGACATCAAAGTATCTATCCCTAAAGCCTTGACGCTACTGTTAAAAAGTTTATTGGCTTATGTTATTCTATTTGTAAATGGTTTTTTCCTGATGAAGCATTTTAGCCACCACAATAACCAACTGATATGTCAGGCATAAAACGTTATTAACTATAACTTCACTTCAGTGGTCTTAAGCAGTTATTCCAAACTGCCAAAGAAATAAGTTTATTGTAGATTTCAAAGGTAAATAAAAAAATTAGCATGGCTGAAAGTTCACCAAGTTTGTCAAATGCTGGACGTAGCGTGGACATTAACTCTTTTTAAATATCTACATAAATAGCATGTTTGACTTTTTTTTAATTGGAAAAAAAAATTAAAACAATTATAATCTATTTTTATCAAAATTTAACAATTCAAAAAAAGTGTTTCTCGTGAGTTGAAATAGTACATGCATTTTGATAAATCATCAGTATACTTATTTAAGTACCTTTGTTTCTACCTCCTAAGTCGTCAATTTAAACACCAAACAAATAATTTTCAAACTGGTTTTCCCTTCAAGATTTTCCATATATTGAAAACCTTCTCACAGCACATACAATCTGTTTTTCGATTGCAAACAAAATTTAAAACTTTAGTAGAGATAAATTGCTAATCAGTTGACGAAGTGAATGTACCTCGAGTAGACCTTAAAACATATTCTTGAATGTTCTTTGCTCATACCACAACTTTCAAAAATCAAACAAGAATTTCAAGAATTACAAAAGTGTAAAAAGAAGCCTTTGAAACTTGTTCAAAAAAATACAACAAGCAAATATTTTAATGAGAATCTTTCATAATCAAATAACACAGGTCTGTTCAATAATCCAGATGATTTTTGTTCAGCTAAATAGTAATTTTTCACCCCCAAAGTACTAAATTGAAATCTTTGTAATTCTGTCTTTAAAAAATAAAAAATACGGGAAAATAAGGTTTTTTATTAACAAAACGAAAACATTCTCTTCAATTTATTAATACAAAAAGCAAACTAAAATCAGAATTCATAAAAACAACACCTCTAAAATATATGTATATATATACATATATATATACATATGTATATACATATGCACTGTTCGAACACAACCATATGACCACAAACTCGGGCACATGTTCATCAACACAAAAATTAATAACCGAGTTCATGCGTTGATGTTATGATCACACTTTTGTTTGCTGTTGTAAAATAAGATCATGCAGTTCTCTAATGTTTATATCACAAATATTTAAGTTATCTTCATGGCTGTAACTAGAACTCTGAGTCGCGTTCAAAAAAACGAAAGAGCTTAAAGGATTTAATTATTAAATGTTGATATTTTCAAAATGAATTCTAAATATTTTATTCAATTTACAAAGTATTTAAAGCAACATTGCAAAAACTCCTTAACTAACACATAATTAGGCTTTCAGCTTCTTTTAATCTTCAAATTTAGCAGTAGTTTAACAATGAAGTTTCATTTCTTAAAATATGAATTTTGATAAAAAAAATGATGTGGGACTTAATACACTATCAACTTAATTTTTAAATTTTCTAAGAAAAATACCAGCAGCAGCAGCAAAAACAACAATAGCAGCATACAAGAAAAAAATAATTGAATCACTTAACGTTTAATCACCATTTAAATGGGTTGTAAAATATTAGATAAGAATAGTCTTTTAAATAATGCTAATTCAAGAGAAGCTAAGACCGTCATGATGGAACCTGGAAAGGGAGAAGAAGCTGTCTAAACTGTTAAATGTAACGGAATTAATCGGACACATTTTTTTAAGTAACGAGTATTTTGGCAATTTCCTTAGCAAAGAAATTTCATTATATATTTGATACTCTTGTTTGTTCATGTTGCTGCTATTCTCCTGCTCCTGATCCTTCTCCGGCTGCTGCTGTTGTTAAGTTTTACATTTTGTTAGATAATATTATTAGAAAGCCAACAGCGTTTTATTTTACGCGTAAAACCATGCAAATTTAGTATTAAGTTTTGTGTAAATGCAAGTTTAAATACGAAGGGTAAGATAAAATAAATTATGTAAAAGGGTGTAGTACCAAGAAGTGTTTAGTTTCGGATATTTTCTATTGTAATCGTTAAATATTAAAATTTGAATTTTTCAACTTCTTTTTAACATGTAAGAATTTTAAAGCTTTTTTTCTATTTTTGTCGGTTGAAACACACAGAAATTTTTCATAAAAATAATCTTTGCTTCCAATATGCTGAACCTTTTTTTGTGAGCTTTAATAAAATAATCTGATTGGAACTTACATTTTAAGCTAATGAAAATTTCTATGACTAAAACTATTTCTAAAATTTAAATAAAAATTAGCATGTGTGAATAGTCTCTTTTATAATAACCCTGTCAATATATACACAACTGTACAGTTTATCAAGTAAATCTTTTCAGAAAAGAACAAACTAAGAAAAATAAAACCTTAAATAAATTATTTAAATGATTTGTAGTGCTTTATAAGTACTCAGCAAACACTACTGTTTGGCCTGAAGCAGGTTTGTAAGCGAGAGTTGTTGGTTGTTGCTGTTGCTATTGATGTACCTCTTGCTTCGAAACACGCTTCCAGAAGGCATAATTTTCGTTCAGGATATCCCACTTGGGAGACTCCTTTTTTGAGATAAGACTGTGATTTGCTCATAGCACCCAAAAAAAGATTTAAAATCGTACCTCTTGGTCTTTTTTTGTCATCCTATTGTATTATCATTAAACTGCAATGATGCTTCTATGAAGTCGTTAAACAACAAAAAATCAAATCGTGTGCACTACTTCGAATCTTTCATTCATTAAGTGACAGATTTACTATTATTTGTTTAAAATTAAATTGAGAATTCTCTGTCTAGTTTTTGCGCATTCTCGGAAGCACTTAATTCAGAGCATTCAAAAGCGTGCAAGTTTCTACTGCTTTCGGAAAAATAATGGTCGCGTTCATAAAACGTAACTGTTGCGCAACCGTTGAGTGTTTGTCTCAGTATCGCAGAGTTGAGTAGTTCCGCTTCACTCAACAGTTGAGTATTTGCTGCCATTTTTTCCATTATAAATTTAGTCATTTAGTCAACATGTAGTGTTTAGCTCAACAGCTGATGAAGAGATTTATGCGCTTTTAAACTCTAATGCATCGCACTTTTGTTTGGTGGCGACTGCAAATTAATTTGTTAAATTTTGCATACAAATGCGATAAAATAACGAAAATAAAGAAATAAAATTAAAATACTAATTTCATTAAATATATGTCAGTTTATTATGGTGTCTATTTATATTAATTACATAATTAGTTCAAAATATATTAGGTATAAAAATATTCGGTATAAAATTTTTTTGAAAATTGTGCCGGCTTAGCTTTGGAATATAAACTATTATCGGCGCAGGCTTATAATTTTATTGCAATGTTTTGTTGTGTATTTTTATGTTGTGAATATTAAATTTGTGGTGCAGGTTTTAAAATAAAAATGGAATATTCCTGCCAAGAAAAAATCCATCGCAAAATCTGTAATGTCCATACTTTTTAGTATAAGCCAAACTAATTAGTTTAGCAAATTTAAATAATTTCTTTTGCAGCATTTGTATTTCTTTTCAATTGTTTACATTAATCAGCTGTTTGTGATCCAATTATTCATCAAGCCGTTTCTAAGACGTAACTGTTGAGCTCAACAGTTGACAACAGTTTCACAACAGTTGAGCTCAACAGCTACGTCTTATAAACGCGACAAATGTACTTTAGCTGCGTATCACCCTAAATACTATTCATATACATATTTATATTCATGTTTCTAATTTAATTAGCAATTAAGAGAATTCTTTTAAATCCACAAGCATAAAACTAAATTCCAAACTGCATTTATTTATTAAATATAAATTTATCAATAGCAGATTTCACAATTTTGTGCATTTGAGATTGCATAACTGGGCAATTTCAAACGTTTTCTAACAATTAGGAATGCTCTTTTTAGTGAAGTTTATAATACTTGCTAAAAACTACGAAATTCACCGCTGATAATAATTAAGTATTTGTGATATATCCTCATTGCACCGTGGGCGGAAAAATAATAAAAATTTTGTTGACTAAAAAATAAATTTAAAAACTCATAAAAGCGAACAAATCATTGTATTTAAAAATAAAAATTATTTATCATCACGTTGGCTTGTTAGAAAAATATGGCCTTTCCAACATGGAGAAAAATTAATTATCTGGAAAACCATTACCGCACATTGTCAAGAATAGTCCGATATTAAACGGATTATATGGAAGGCTCAGAGCTAAAGTGAACCAAGTCATAAAATATGAAAAATTTCAAAACTAATTCGAAATTCTCCGCAAACTTTAAATCTATTAAGTTTTGTAATGGACTAAATAAAAAAATGTTTCGTTCCTAAGGTAATGCAAAAACCCAAAGACAATGGCTCTCATTTTATAATTTAAAATTGAACCAAGTCATTTATTTATTTTTTTTAATTTTTTGGACAAATTTTCAATGCAGTTTTTAAAAGTTATATCTTTAAACACTTTTTAAAATAAACTTTAAAATTATTTTTAATATAATTGAAATAATAATTCTTGAAATTAATGGCAGTTCATATACTTAAGCTCTTAATATATTCAAATTGTCTCTTTGTGAATTGGTTCACTTCAGCTCTGATCCCTCCAAGTGTACATTTCCTGAAGTATTTAATCAGCCGTTTGTTGTGAGGCAGAACTGAACAACCTTCCTACGTATACTAAATTGTCAACGCAGCAGTAACCAGTACATTTACTGGATTAGTTGTCTAACTGTTTGCGTTGATAAATTGTGAAATGAAATGATTATTAATCATTAAATCAAGTTATATTTATAAATATGTTCTTATGGTGTAACTTTTGTATATTGTGAAACTACTACTAGCAAATTTTAATTAAATTTAAGGTAAAAATAGTCAGTTTTAAGAACCAAAGAGGGAATTGTAAAATTATTGTTCAAGAAACAAAGAACGCATTGTAAATGAGTGCTTAAAAAGAACGGATTGTCAAAAGTAATTGTTAATTAGTGTTTAAGAAGAACGTAGTATAAATTGGTGTTTAAGAAGTGTTAGTCAAAACTATGTTAAATTAATAAATGCTAATTAAAAGAAAGAATTTTTTGTATATCGAATCATGAAACTTTTCTCTCCATTTTCTAAAAAAAAACATCGAAATTACTGCAGCTTGTCGAAATTTTGGCGGGAGACCATTTTAAAGTATTTCTCAGAAATTCAACAATATATTCCGCACATTGCCCGATTTTAGTTGTAGTTATAATTTTATTTATGTTTAGCAAATTTATGTAAAAAGATTTCATTTTATAAAATATGGATGTTTCAATGGTTGTTGATAAGCTGGAATAAGTACCAGCAAAATGCCTGCCCAAAGTGCAGTCAGAGATGTCTGATAATTTGTTGACACTATTTCAGGTTTTTGTGAGCCATCAAAACAGATTGTTGTAATAACAAATTCATACATATCTAAACACTCAGAAGATTTTCTAGTTTATTGCCAGACATTTTTTCAGGATTGTTCAGAGTAATCGGAAATTATCAAAAAATTTCCTGAGGAACTCTTTTGGATATATGTATCATGAAAAAGAGTCATACAATTTTGCAGAGTGTTGGAACGAATTCGTACCGAACGATGGGTAAAATATTTTATCCTCACAAGAGATGTCATATAACAACATATAGCACTCAATGTATTAAAAATAGCTGTGTTATTTTTAAAAGAACTTAAACTTCACGACCTTGGCTTGAACTCATTCCCATGCTTTTTATGCATCAGACCATTGATATAGGAAATATTATTGCCCTCACGACTAAATAATTTTATCTATAAAAAGTGGTCTTATAAAACATCATATAGCGCCCACTGTATCGAAAATAGCAGCCTACACTATAACAGGAATCAAATACCACCATTTTATTTTCTACATTTCTCTTTTTTCTTGCTGTTACTCAGAGAAACAAGCTAAGATGGGTAAAGTTGTCGGGCAAGAAATATCGGCTGTACAAACTTTATTTATTTCATAATTTTACTTTGTGTAAAAAGTACCCAAAAATAGTATCAAAACGGGCATAAAAAATACATAAATTTTTAGTCCTTTTGAGAACAAAATTTATTCAAAGTCGGTTGTTAGCTAATTTTGAGTAGAAGCAGCGACGCAACGTCGGCTTAGATTCCTTCGGTTAGTTTTTTCGCTGTCAGTTTGGCATTAAGACCCTCTTAAGACCCTTATTATAAGCGTTGAATACTTTTAGAGTATTTTGGTTTTGTATTTATTTTTTTTTATAAAATCAATTAAAGCTAAACGCAGAATTTGTACGTTCTGTTCTGTTACGAATCAGATGTTTTGTTTCTGTTAAATTTAAAAACCGTATGTGTGGTTTGTAGTTACTTTTTCGTTCTGTTCTGTTGCGAACTATTCTGTAGAAAATAAAATACAACGTTAAGTGACATCCAAGAGTTTGTATGTATTAGTATTTTGTGGAATGAAATATTACAAATATTGTTTTAAAAATCAGAATATTTTATTTTAATTCAAATTATTAAAGATTTATACATTTTTTTCTAGTAAAAAATATTTTGCAAACATTTACAAAATTCAATCCTATAATTATATCGTCCACATCCGAAAGTTCAGACATAGAACAAGTAAGTAAGAAATATTTTCTACAGAAAAGAACGGCACAGAAGGGCAACGAAAAGTAAAAACTAATGAGGCCCTAAGAGCTGCGTTTAACAAAATAAGACCATAAATTTCGCATAAGTAGAGTAAATTTGTTAATATGCAACATTTAAAATCTATATTTTATTTTAGCGAGCAGCAAACATATCTCTGTTAATTTTGTTAATGTAAACTAAAAGTTTACTTTACCATTTTCCAAACGCTATGATGCAAGACTAACGCTTATATGTTTCTTTCTTTTTGCAAAGAATTCCTTGACAAACTGCATGTAAATAAATTCAAAATATTTTTAGTGTTTGTATGTACAAACAAACGTTTTCATAGACGAATACAGAAATATACATCTATCATTATGTAGGTATGTAAAAATAAATATATTATAATCTTTTAATAATGTGTATGTACGAGTATGTGTCTTTTTGAGAAACTACGAACGAGTGTGAGTATTCATTTGCAATTTGTGTTTGCATTAACATGATTTGTAGTTGTTGGTTGCTTAAATATAAATTATTTATTTGGGGAATATTTGCAGGAAAAAATAAGACAAATACAACAAACAACAGCAAAAGCAACAAAAATAACCAACCATTTAAATAGTAACAAGTTAATCCCTTCACTTTATCAAGACCTTAAATTTGTGTTGCAAAAGAAATTGAAGAGCATCTGGAACAAAGGAAAAGAATCCCCTGGAATAAAAACTGCGTCTCCTTAAATTAAAATATTCTCTTCCTCGCACAACAACAATAAGATGTAAACAAAACGGGAAATGCCAATGTGTTGGTGTAATTTTTCTTTTAGTTTTTTATGTTCAATGTTGCCTTCTTAACCACATAATAATTTATGCCAACCGCAAGCTTTTGTTTTTTTTTTGTTTTCTTTCCTTTAAAAAAATTACAAAATGCAAAAATGTAGTATTAGAATCTTTGACTGAAGGACTTAAAACGAGAGCCTGGCTGATGGCTGTTAGAAGGAAGTTAAAGTAATAAAATCTAACCAGCATTTGATACTTGTTCTTTTATTGCGGGATTATGGAGGTGGCAAGTAAGAACGTTTTAAGAGTATTACAGTTGAATAAAAAGTCATACCAAACATAATTCCCTTTTTACTTATACTCATTTTCCGCTACATCCTTGTATTATTTGGTCTACCAGTATATTTTAAATGTTAGAAAAAGGTTTAATTTTTGAAGCATCTCATTTGTATATGAGCAGCAAACAAGAGAACACTTTAAGACCAAGATTTGTTATGCTACTTTCAAAGTTAAAATTAAGAAAAATTCAATGATTTTTTTTAAGAGACAGCTTGTTAGTTTTTATTTTTTTATTTTATTTTTTAGAAGTGGGGGTCCTTGAGATCTGGATATTCGTTAAGAAGGATTTTCAATGTTTTCCTTAAGCAGCTCTCATTTTAATTTTTCTGTTCATGGTGGAAAAGTAAAGATAAATTGTATAACCACTAATATTTTGAAATCATTTCTTATGGTAGGGGCTTGTAGTTAGTCAAACAAAATCGTATGAGTTTGCTGCGAAAAGCAAGAAAACCAATTAACTTTTATAGTTAATCATACGCACAAGAAAATTAAAAATTTTTTTTAAACAATGTTTTGCAAGATTTCTTTAAGAGTGTCTTAACTGTGTTTTTAATACTTTTAACATTTAAAAATGTTTTAATATGTAAAATTAAAAAAAAGAGATATATATATATATAAACACAGAAAGAGGTAAATCCCTAACAAACATGTTTTTCGATAATAGGAAATAAAGAAAACATATTCTGTCTTGATTTATATATCGTTGGTCTCAAGTAGAGAGTCCATAACTCAAATAATTGTAACTTTACAAGAGAAGGTAAAAACATAAAAGAAACTATCCAATTGATTTGTAACACTGCTTGTAAAAGCTTTCTACTTGAGGCCATTGATATGATGTTTGTCAATTATCCAACTCTTTAAGAAATAATTAAGTTAAAATCGAAGCAAAAATATTTTCAAAAATCACACATAACAATTTTTTGATAAAAATTATTTAAAAATTGTTAAACATTTTTTGTTGCGTATGTAAATTTGTGTGTATGCATAAAACAATTACAAATCATAAGCAAAGTTTTTAAAAATTCAATATCAATATTCATTAAAGGTTTTTGAAAAACCTGCTCCGCAGATCTTTAAACCATCCTAATGTGGAGGTCACAATTGCTAATAAAGAACGTCCCAAAATTAACGCAAGATTTGAATTTTCCGCCATTTGTGCAATAAAGTGTTAGTATCTCTAAAACAACAATTTGACAGCTGACAGCTTAGGGCTTGTAAAAATTAAGCGTTACACCGCAGAACGAAATGCTTTTATTTCATTGAAAAATCTGAAAAATAATGAAAAAACTAAAAACTTTGTTTAATTCTCAAATCTTGCGTTAATTTTGGGACAACATTTATAGTGCAACGAAATTATTTACTTATTTTTACCGAGCATAGCACCTTTCTATTCCACATTAGTCTATAATTTATAATTATTTTCTAATAATACAAAAAAAATAAATATATAAATATAAATAAATAAATAAATGAGTATGTATGCAGATTCTCTGAGAGATGATCAATAAAATATACGCGCATCGGCGTTTCAAAATTTTATGTTTTTGGTGGGCTACAATTTCTCTCCTTTGTCAGAGGTTTATTGGGAATCGGCATAGGAAAGCAACTGAATCTTCCATTTTAGGTATAATTTATAATGAGCAAACTTAAATAAAACACTGCGAGAAACATTTTTGTAGAACATATAAGTCCTTCAATTAAAGGGGCTTTTTGTCAAATATTAAGGGGAGCACCTCTTGTTTATCATAAATTAAATGAACGTTTAAAGAACGAGTATACATCTAATTTCTCCGATAGCCAAGCGGCTTATACACAATGCCTGTGGCCTGTTGTCACTTGTTAGATGTAGTATTGTAAAAAGCAGCTACTTTTGACTACTCAATACTTTTTCAATTCAGTACTCGATACCACTCAATACTTTTAACGTTTTTTCTTATTTAAAAGTAAAAATATTTAATAGGTCAAATTCGATTTTATTATTACCCGTATTATACAATAATTCATGGTAAATAAATTTAAGTCTTTATATACACATATTCCTTAAGAAAACTACGTACACGAATTATTATTATTATTCCAAACTGAACAATTGCTCACAAATTACTTAAACAATTAAAATTTACCATCACTAATTGCCGTTAAATTAACCCTTGCTGCCCATTGGATTTTCTTCAGCACATTTGTGTTAACGACGTTATTAGCTGCGTCCGAGTACTTTTACAGTAAAATGCAGTAAATGAGTAATTACTGAATAAACTGAAAAATTGACTATCAAATAGAAAACTGTTGCCCAAAAAATTACGCGAACGAAAAAATTTTAAAACTTAAGGCAGAATTAGTTTGAACGTTCTGTTCTGTTACGAATCAGCTACTTTGTTTCTGTTCAACTGAAAAACTGTATGTGTGGTTTGTTGTAACTTTTTCGTTCTGTTCTGTTGCGAACTATTCTGTAGAAAATAAAATACAACGTTAAGTGACATCCAAGAGTTTGTATGTATTAGTATTTTGTGGAATGAAATATTACAAATTTTGTTTTAAAAATCTGAATATTTTATTTTAATTCAAATTATTAAAGATTTATATATTTTTGTCAAGTAAAAAATATTTTGCAAACATTGACAAAATTCATTCCAATAATTATATCGTCCAAATACGAAAGTTCAGACACAGAACAAGTAAGTAAGAAATATTTTCTACAGAGAAGAACGGCACAGAACGGCAACGAAAAGTAAAAACTAAACTTAGTAAGATTAAGGAAACAGCTGCTTGCAAATAAATATAGTATTGAAATATATTTACACTTTGGACTACTCAGCTCTTTTTATTGTTGGTAGTCGATGCAATATTTATTATAACACGAATGTTTTAGAAAAATATAAACAAATTATTTTTTGCATTCGTTTCCATGTGTTTATTTTCATTTTATTTGGTTTTCCTAATTTGTGTCTGATTAAATTTTTTTAAGGTTGCATGTTTTTGCTATTGGCTACTTTAAAAAAGCAAGTGCAGTACTAAGTAACTATATACTTAGCATTTTCACAACTCCAAAGAAATAACAACGCAAACGGCTGTAAATGGATTCTACAACATTGTTTTCCTCTTAAAAGCCATATATGTACATGTCTAACGAACGAATAGTTTAAAAATAATTGTTCACTTAATATTTTTTTTATTATTTTGTTTAAATTTGTCTTTTTTTAAATAATTTTTTCACAAATTGTATACTATTTATTTTCTTACTTTTATTTGTTTACCTTTTGAGTCGTATGCTCTTTGCTTTTACTAAATTTTACAACAAGAAATTTCTGTAGTAAATATTTGTAAATTCTTAGTCATGAACTGTCACTTTACACTCTCAATTTGTATGCTCATTTACTGTAACTTGAGTAAGCGGACGCAATTTAGTAAAGTGCAGTAAACTTTAGTAAAAATTTTTAAAAACTTTTGGGTACTCGAACACACTTTTTAGTAGCCGCTTGTTTTGCTTTTTATATCCCAGTAACCATTAAAAAAATTACGACAGCTTTAGGGTCATTTTTATTTTTTAATTTATTTATTCATTCATAGTAATATATGAAGCCACACTATGGCCAATTGTTAATATATATTACAGCGTAGCTAACCTGAATTAATATAATTCAATTTTTATTTTACAATATTGTTTTGTACAGTATGAATCAAGGTAATAAATTAATATAATATTAAAAAAGAAAGGAATTAAATTCATTAAGTTCATTGGTTCCCCAACCTGTAAGTAAGTTTAATATGAAAGGAACAACTACATACAGATCCCAACAGTGGTTCAGTCGAGGCAATAAACTAGCCTTAGAACAAAACATCCATCAAAGCAAAGATCAATTAACGAGGTTCTGCATCATTTGCTATGTATGTAAATGGGTAGTACTAGTTAGAAAGATATCTAATGAGTTTTAAACGAAATGCATTGTTATAGTGGGAAAAGGTTCTAAGTTCCAAAGGCAAATAGTTCCAATATCGGGCTACAAATGACTTTTCATAAAACACACTGTTTATCTTTGGCATTAAAATCTGAGGGTTCCTCATTGAACGCGTGAAAGAAAATTTCAACCGAAGCACTGATGGCAGTCCATTCTTAATGATTTTATAAAATTTGATAAATTTTTAACACCACCTATTTAAATTCTCCACATCCGTTTAGCTGGTCATGAGTATGTATAAATAGTATTTGAAAACAATATTCTGACAGCTACACTTTTTAACTTTAAAAAATATATATATTTTCCTTTTTAACTGTAAAGCGATATTCTTTTTCATAATATTTCAACAATTGTAAGAAAAAATGTCTTGCAAAATCCGTCGCATATTTTTGTTTATTTATTTAAATGTCATTTACATTTTACAGTGATATTATTTATTTTTAGAATTTTACATTCAACAGCCAAGAAAAGTAACGAACGGCAACCCGAATATTGTTGTTTCTTATTAAAAATGTATAACTCAATTTAGACATTTTGATACATTTGAATAAATGTTCTGCAAATATTCGTACAAACATGATGAACAAGAGTGCTCAAAATTTAAAATAAATAATATTTTTATGATAATAAAAAAAGGGAAAGAAATAAGTGGAGAAGTGGTGAATATCAATATTGGAGCATTCGCATCTATAAAAACGCGCTAAAAGTGTTTACTTTTGACTTAAGAAATTACACTTGAGCAAACAGTTTATGAGTTGTAACTAAGTTGCATACGAGTCTGTATGAGTGTGTTTGAGTGTGTGTGTCCTTTGAGCAACTAAAGTGTTTGGGTGTATTTGAAAAGTTTCAAATCGTTGGCCACTAATACAGATGCTGGTATTTGCAATGAATTCAACAAATGTTGATACAAATTTTGTTTCTTCTTTTTGGCTAAAGCTAACCAAATTCTTAAAAGCTTTTACTTGAGCCTTTTAATATCAAATTTTTACAACAAAAAATAGTATATTTTACGAGCCAACATAACACACAAACAAATATGCTGCATATGTTTGTAAATAGCAAATAAAATCAGTGTTGTTAAAAGGAAAAGAAAAAAAACAAGTTTAAGAAAAAGTTTGCTTTAATCAAACTACCTATACAGATTGAAAAGTTTTCTCAGTATCGCTGCCGTCAACTTCTTCATTTCCAATTGCGTTTTATTTGCTAACTATTACTGATTTTATGCGCCCTACATCAAGGCTTATACGGCTGAATTTATGTATGTATAAATCTAACATGCGGTTTGAATCTTCAGCATAACTTATTTCTAGTAACTGATATTTACTCAATGCTGTATGAGTCTTTTTTGAAAAAGGTATAAAAAACTTCTCTTAAATTCTGATATAGCGAGCTATAATGTCCTATACAAATAAAACTGTACTTTAAGTCTCTAAATACACCAAAACACAAAATTTAAAATGTGTTTAAGCGTTAATTTCGTATTTATTTATACATTTTATAGGGTTTATTTCTATCTGGCATTCAAATTGAGTTTGGAGCTTTAAAAGAATTCTATGGCAAATATTTTTGTGGTACACTTTAGGCCGCATTAGCGTCGTTTAAGGGGAATTTTCGGCTCTTTTTCCAGACAGGGATAAAAAATCCTTACAGCAAAAATATAGTGTTAAAATGTTCTAAAAAAAATATTTCTTGTGGTGTTTTTTATAAAAACGGTCAGCTCATATTTTACCATAAGCATAAGGATTACATGATTTCTTTTGCAAACTCACTCTAACAATTGACAAATGGGTGGGTGAACTCCAACTCCCTCCAAAATTAATCGCCTAGGTAAATTTTCAAAATGCTAAATCGTATATATATTTCTTTATAGTGACCACTATAATTATCAGACAGTTTTACGTTGTTATTTTGAAAACAACGGTGTACCACAAGGCTCGGTACTTGGCCCACTTTTGTATTCGATATATCGTCGATCACAGGTTGACAACTCTTAACTCGCAAAAAAGTCGAATCGGTTTTTGATGCCAAAAGACTGTATTTGTCCTTCTTCATGTTAGTACGTTTCATTTAAATTTTTAAAAAATTTCCTTTTCCTTTTGGTTTTTTTATTTACTTCCAACATGATTTAGTAACGGAGTAATCACGTTTTTTTTGTCTCCTGAAAAGTACAACAAAATATGTTTAGAGTTGTCAATCTGTGACCGACGATATGCTAATGACCTTCCATTGTATGTAAAACATTGTCAACTACAAATGTATGCTGATGATGTACAACTGTATATTAGTTGCAGTATTGATGATTTATCAACCCTATACAATTACGGTTGATAAACCAAGATCTGCGTCAAATTTACTTATAAGCATCTGCAAATGGATTAATTATAAATCAGCTGCTTTATTCGTGGAACATCCTAAAAACTTCGCAATATGTCTTCCACCAATAGATATTAATAACGCGATCATAAACTTTGTGGAATCTGCTCAAAACCTTGGTGTCATATTTAATAATGAACTAAATTGGTCAGATCACATTAATAAAAATTTTAGGAAAACCTTTGCCATGCTTCGTAATCTCTAGATGATGCAATATATCACACCAAATCATATCCGGAAGCTTTTAGCCAAAACGTATTTATTGCCAACTCTTATGTATGTTTGTGACGTGTTTGCTAGTTGCGATACTGTAAGTAGACGAAGGCTAAATGAAACATATAACATCATTGCTAGATATATATACATATGGTATCAAAAGATTCAGTAGTATTTCAAAATTTCAAATCTACGGTGTAACCTTTGATAATTTTCTAAGCTGCCGAACACAACTGTTTTTACATAAAATTCTATATAACCAGCAACCACCCTACCTGTTTCGAAAAATAACCTTTTCTAGATCGAACAGAGGAAACAGGATACACAGTATAAAATATAATAAAGCGATCTCTATGCAATACTTCTTCGTCAATTCAATTCGTCTTTGGAGCCAGCTGCCCCCTCAAATAGAAGTCATAAACAAAGCAAGTCATTTTAAATCTGCCGTATCTAAGCATTTGTCGTAATTATTTTCTACTATTTGTAAACGTAAGGCCAAAACTTATTGTTTTATATGTCTTAACTGTAACTTGTATTACTATTTATTTTTAAAAAATTATTTCCTTTCATACATATCCTAAACAAAATATCATGTTGCTGCCAGCATTAAACCCCAAAAGCAGAAAAAAGTAAATTAATAAATTATGTGATAATTTAAATTTATTTGAAAATACAGTCGTATATCTAACTAATTGAATTATTTGCCTGCTTAGTGTAAATTACCAAGTAGCTAGGTACTCATAATATTTACAACACTAACACAGCTGGTCTCTCTGTTTGCCGGAACATCCTTTGCCACTGATGTACCAGATACAGTTGCTTAGTTCAATTCCATTAGACATCTTATTTTTCTCCTGGTGTTCCTTAGTTACACAAAAATAAATTTGTTATATTTTGAATACTTTTTATCGTTTTAAAAGTTTACATTTACTTACAATTTCTTAAATTTTGTAAAATATTTTTATTTTCAACTTAATTTAGCAATATTATTGTGTAAACACAAACACAAAACAGCTGTTTGAATAATTATTGCAAGTAAAAATTTTACTTGTAAAAACTTGCAAGAATTTTTCTGTCCATCAATTTTTTACGCTCTTTTGCAAATTTTTTTGGGTTAATGAACGCTTTCTAGTAACAATTGTTACAAATATGTACAAATTTTTTGTAAATGAACACAGCTTATAATATAAGACATGTTCTTGTTGTATTGAAATAAAGAATCTTAAATAAATAGAAATAGAAATAACTTCATTTTGCTGTACAGTGTTATTTTTCTATTGTGCTACAAACTGTTGCACCATCCATCTAATTCCCTATATTTAGTTACTAGAGACTGTTTATTTTATAAGAGTATTTTATCAGTTCTTTTTTTAACTAAAATTTATTTTGATTGATTTGCTTTTCCGCACACTAGTATTTTACTTATTCAGAATAATTGTATATTAAATATACTCTGAAATTAATTAATGCGGGTTATAAGTTTATAAGCATGTCACTGTTGCTAATGCAGATCATTAAGAAGCTTTTACCCAAAAATTATTAGAAATATATAAGATATTATTTTATGAAGATTGAAATTGAAATCAATCAATTTTGTATTGCTGAATCACGATAGTTATATCTTTGTATCGCTTCTAATTTCGAACCATTTGGTTCATCTGCAGGATCTACAATTATGTTTTTTATTTACCAGTTTAGAAATTCTTAAAAAAATTTATAATTATTACATGTGTATGTGAAAGATATATTAATTAGTTAAGTATATAATTAGTAAGCTTTCATAATATCAAAGTTTAAGCAGGACTTGATAATCAATCATGTGGTTTTATTTTCTTATTTCACCTTTTATTTTTTTATTTTTTTTTCAATTTCAAAGAATTGGCTCGACATAAAAATTCTTGAACAGAAAAGTCAAAAAAGAAAAAAATATTTTATATTATTAATTTTTTGCGGAAATCTACCCTCGTACATGGCTAATTTGTGATAGAGAAATATATAATTTTTTATCTATTTCTCTCAAAAGTAAAGTGTATAAATGATGCGGTACTGCCAAATATCGCCCTCATATTCATCTTCAATTCCTTTCAGCATTTGCACCAGTATTTCTGTGATCTTGTTTGTATATGTTTGCATACACATGTGCGCATGCATATTTATAAATTAGTATTGGTGCTGTTAAAGTACACAAGCCTTATTTTTCTTTTCTTGTTTTCTTCTTTTCTGCTTCAACTTTTTGCTGATTTTTCTCTTACGTAGTTTTTTTTATTGAAACTTTTCAATATACAATTTTTCTGTTTATTTACAAAGGATCTCTCTCAAACTTCTTCTGACTCTGATTAAATTTACATTAATTTTCAGAAAAGAACTACAAAAAAAAATAAAAGTTTATATATATTCATTCATTTCATTCCATTAAGTTTGTTTGTTGGTATTTGTGCTCTAATGGATTTTTGCAGCGGAAATATTTTTTAAATATATAGTATGTATAAACGTATGTACATTTTTTTAAACTTTATGTTTGCATATCTATTACATTTGTAAATAATTCAAAATGTACATAATCGCATGAGTTTTTGTTAGTTTTTCTCTTTTGATTACAAGCAAAAAGGGATGTGCTAAATTTCAAAGTTTATTAAATAAACAAATACGGGCTAAATCTCTCATAAAGTATATTGAAATAAGTGAAATTTTGTTAAGCAACTATTTACTTAATGAAAATTGTTTTAACTTGTTTTTACTATCAGTTGTATGCTGTGTTCTGTATGCGAATAAAGGCGAAATGTTTGAAAATCCAGAGCTGTGCTTACATGGAAACTTTATCAAGAGCTCGAAATTTTTGAAATTTCACAATCGTCATTGTCATGTATTTTTCTATTCTATTGTTTGGTTGTTATACGTTTTTTTCGATCCCCCCTAATGTATACTCTTTGAATAGTTTTTTATCTACATCTAAAACATATTTAGATGCTTTTGATTTTTGATTTAGCATTTCCAGTTAAATGTCTTAATAGAAATTTTCTAAAATTTGCATTATTATAGATCTACTTTCTATATTCTATATCTATATTCAATTAAATTTTTTCTATTTTAAATTAAACACACACATGCTCTCACACATGCTCTCACTCATGCTCACACACATGTCCACACACATGGTCACATACATGCTCTCTCCCACATGTTTACATACATACATGCTACAAACACATAATTGTACAACCAAAACACTTCAATTTAATCATTTATAACTAAAAATCTCATTAACATTTTGTCATAATTAAATGTCAACATAAACAAATACCATTTCAAATAGAGAAAGAGTGAACACACTAACACTTAAACATAAATATTTATTACATTCACATAGACGTCTATTAAATATATAATACGAATATGAATGTTATACTAAAGCAGATCATACACGACAAACGTGTTTGTTGTGACAGTTTAAACACAATTGTGCATTCACGCCAAATCGAGTAAGAAAATTTATTTGTCAAAATCGCTAACAGAAACGGAAAGATCGAAAATTTTAGGAAGGTTAAGCGACCGTCAGTGAAAAAGTGGCCGTACAACAGGATTTGAGAAATGTCACAAACTTTATAAATAGGAACCAGAGCTCTAAATTAATCATTAATTTTTGAATTAATGCACTGAATTGGCAAATTTTGAATTAATTCTTTTCACGCGAAAAAATGAATTGAATGAAACTTAAATCAATTCAAACGAATAAGGCAGAAAGGAATTGCAATTAATTTCCTAATTCAAATGAATTTGTCAAAGTGAATCGCAATTCATTTCCAATTCATTTGAACTGAATTGTTTTTGAATTAATTCAAATGAATTATAAAAAACGAATTTGTAATTCATTACCAACTTATTTGAATTGAATTGATTTTGTAAGTAAATATTTTATATGTCATTTTATTATGCAATTATTTTTTATGTAAAAGACAGCAAGCATTACTCTCGTTTTGTATGTCAACTGGTATAGTCCAAAGACCAAAAATTCTTAGATTTGAAATTCCCATGATATCGGCAGAATAGGTATTGAATTTTTAGGTATCGGCAAAAATCCTATCAAAATGGGAAAACTTGGTTTATTTGCCAAAAGTAACTTATATTTTTGCGTTTAATAAAGAGTTTTTGTTTATATAATCCTATATTTGTAAAGTGTGGAAAACTTATTTTTTCTTAATTTTTCAATGGAGTTTTAAATATTCTTTGAATCTCAAATTTGTTAACTTATTGAAAACTTCTAGCTGTTGAAAGATATTTCTTCCTCTTCTAGATGATAATTTTAAAAAAACTATTGTTGTTGAAAGTGAATGATGCAATCTAATTAAATGTAATTAGCCTTATTTTGTAACTAAAATAATAGCGTATTTAAGAATAAAACTGAGTTCTTGAAGAAACAAACTCCAAACATCATATTTTCTTTGATCAGGCGCGAATCCAGAACAAATCTTTTCAAATTTTGTACTGAATATTTTAATTTTGGTAGGAGACATTTCCATGCTTCATTCCCCTTAGATCTGCTCTTGAATTTGATTGATTGTAACTCATTTTTGATTTCATTTATTTGAATTGCAATTCATTGTTCTAATTCATTTGAATTAATTCAAAATCAATTCAATTCAAATAAATTGAAAATGAATTGCAATTCACTTTGGCAAATTCATTTGAATTGGTAAATGAGTTGCACTTCATTTGAATTGGTAAATGAATTGCAATTCATTTCTGTCTAATTCGTTTGAATTGATTCAAATTTCATTCAATTCTTTTTTGTTATGAAAAGAATTAATTCAAAACTTACCTAATTCGTAATAAATTAAAATTAAAAAAATTATTCATTTACAGCTCTGATGCTATTCTAAGACATCAGCATAATGTGCTGGCACTCGGACCACTGAGGCACCACTCTTGTGGACAATTTCGCCTACGTTTCCTTGCGAGAAAAATCGACTTTCGCCTAAGAATCACATCACATACGCTTTTCCTTAGAAACAATTTTTACTAATCTATAAATTTAGAACAGGCTCTCTCTCACTTACTTCACCTACAAAATAGCACCAAAATTACAAAATCGAAATCTTTCAAGTTCCCTACAAAAATGTGTTTTATTCAGTTAACAGCATATACATTACACTTAAATGCATCTTTAGTTCCCCTCACAAATGAAAGATGCATATCTAAGATTATGAGTGGTAGGAGAATGCAGAAAAGTTTAAAATATGACGAGTAATAATAGATATTATGTGACAAGATTTTAAGTGCTTTTTTGTGTATTTATATTTAAAATATATTTAATTCAAACTCCTTTGCAGATAAACAACTTTAATGCACATGCAAATATCCCTCTAAACATTTGTAAGATGATTGCTGATAAAAGTCGCGTATTTGTTTCTTCTGAAAATAGTCGAAAGAACATTTGACTATATAATTTTTTTGCTTGGTGATTCTCTGGTTCGGTATTTTTTGTCCTATTCGCTATCTTGAATCCTTCTCCCTTAATAGTAAGTTGTTTACATGGCTTTCCTCAATCCTAACTATTATTGAGTGCCCACCCCTTAAAGTCTATGTTTTGAGGAGGGGCAAAATATTCTTTTTGCAACCGCCATTAAGTAGTCTTAAGTTCTGCCGATCACCATCTCAAGTAATTTTGTTTTCGCTGATGTGATAGTCGCCTTTAGCGGACGGCAGCCTGAGATAACTGCATTTTAATATCTCTGACTTATTTGCATCTCGCTCCCAACGTCCTGGGTGAGTAGATATTCTACTAAAACAAAACTTATTTTCACCTTTCATGTCACTAAATCTTTATTGATTGTTTCGCATCGTCCATATAATATCTCTACAGGAAACAATTCTTTTATCTGCAACATAATTTTAATTTGTAATAGCTGCGTTTGCTGGGTATATAGAATGAAATACCAACAATTATCTTAAGACAATACAAAATCATATAATAAAACATTTCAAAAGATTTTTTAAGATTAAGTTTTAATTCTAAATTGCTTGGCTCTGTTTTGCTGCTGCTGTTTGTATTTCGTATGACAAGAGTTTTGTGCAATTTAGTTTTTAGTTTAATTGTTTTAATTAAATCTTTATGTTGCTAATTTAAATATAATCCAGATATTAAATTGTTGAATTCATGTTGTCTTAAAAGAATCTTGTATTTGTCTTGCTTTTAGATGTTAATATTGCGAAATGTTTGTGCTTTTCAATATTTAAATGTTTTTTTAAGTATCTATTATGTAGTTTTATGCTTTTTGAAAGTTTTGTTTTTAAATACCCATAAAAAAAAAGCATTTCGTGAGCTCTTGCGTAAATATTGCAATTCATTTGCAAATGGGATTTTAATTTAGATTTTCTTTTTTTGTCAAATCTTTTAAGTTGAATGTTTTTGTAATTTGCTTATCCTTTTTGAACTCCTGCTTGTTTTTATTTATTGTAATAAAAACATTAAAAAGTCATAGAGACCCTTACAAGCTTAAAGATTGATCATATTATAAATCTAAAAAATTAAAGGAAAATTTTAAATGTTATAAATGAGGAGCCGCAAAGCAAATGTACTTTAAAATTTTTTTATCGCATTTGTTGAACATAAATAAGAAAATACTAGAAAATAATCCCTAAAAGCAGAATATTTTTTTTATTTTTAATTAATTTATAAAGTAAAAATATTATTATAAAAGTAGTTTTTATAACGCAGCTCCTTAAATTTAAAATAGACTCACTTTCTTAAACATTATTTTTTTTCTTTTGTGTTTTAACAAATTTTGCATGGAAATTTGTTTCATAGCCATTTTATAAATCAAAAATATTTTAATTAATAGAGCAGTAAATAAATGAATTTTCCTAGTAGAATTCTATTTATTTTAAACAACTATCTCATTTAATTAATTTTATTTTATCAGCATTTGTAAATCAAATCCTATTCCAGTTCATTAATCATGAAACAAAAAAATATATTAATAAAAAGTTCACCCTAAAACTAAAAGTACGAGTATCATTGAGATAAACCATTGCAAGTAATTTTAATTATTATTGTGATTAACAATCGATGTGAAATAAATTTAATTGTCAATTAATCCTTATTAAATCATCAATAAATAGTCAATGACAGTATAATGACACTTTTGTTAATAATTCTCATTATAATATTCGTGTGTTGTCGTTGCGATTAAAACGGATTTATAAAAATGGAAATTAAAATTTATGCACTGTAACAGAGGATCTCAAAGCAAGGTGTTACTATTAACAAAGATAACAGTTTTGTTTCCAAAACCCTTTATTGCGGACACTCAGTGAACCGTAGAGTTGACCAACTACTCGAGCATCAAGAACCACGACATTGCAAGGTTTTCTTTTATTTTTTTCCCAGGACGAATAGCCTTAGATTTCAGGGATCGAAATATAACAATTATTAATAATATCCAATTGAGCTTAAATCTTCCCAAACATATGGATTGCTCATTATTACATTCTCAGAGGATCAGGACAAATATCAGAACTTAATATTATTCTTACCACGCTGGCAACACACCCTCTTTGGCAAGGTTATAATAAAATACCAATAAATTATTGAAATCTTTTGTAAGTTGTCATTTTACTATTAAAAATATCATCATTAATTGCGAAAATAAACAATAATATCATTATGATTTTTCAATGAAATACTTCAGCATTAAACTGCAAACGAACAGTAAAAACTAATTAGGTCAACGTCCACTTTGGAACATATAAACATATAAATTCTCTCTTAAGTACACCGATATTTTTAGCCCTTTTTAATGATATTTAAGTATTTAACAACAGCATTTCATTTAATTCAACAAAATTAGCTTAAAGGTAGTTTTTGAAAGTCATATTTTTATTTATATCAAACGAAGCTTTTTTATGAATTTTTAAATGAAAATTTAAAAAAAAGTATTTGAATATTAACTGATAACAAATTTTAGTGAGATAACCCAGTTTTCTTGCGACAGGTGAACAATTTATTTTCAATTAAAAATTACACCAGTCAGTACTCATTGTTATATAAAATGTCCACAATGCAGAGAAAACACACATGGGGAATGGCTGCGGCAGCAACTTACTTTTCTTGCAACAATTTTGATATGTAAAAAACGGATATTTTTAAACGACATCATTGGATGTTTAATTAATTGTAAAGCGAAGGGTATGCCATTGATATTGAAAATCAAAATTAGCCAAATGGCCACCACGGTTACGTCTGCAACACCATATTTTCTAATAAAATTTGTAACACTAATTCCCGAATTTGATGCTGCACGTCCTTGACAATTTCACGAATTCCTACTTTGAAGTCTTGCATCATTTGTGAGCCATTGGCAAAGACACAATCTTTGAGGTATCTCAAAAAAAGTCTAAGGGTGTTAAATCACAAAATCTCGGTGGCCAATTGTAATGGCCTCTTCGAGAAATCACACCATCAGAAAACTTTTTACGCAAGCGAGCGATCGTATCGTTAAATGTGTAGCACGTTGTGCTGTCTTATTGCAAATAAATGCCATCCGCATTACTATCTTTCAATTTCGGTCATACAAAATCATTAATCGTTGTTAAAATTTCAAAGATCAGCAACGACAAAAGCTTTCCTCAACACTATGAGCTATAACAGCAATATTCTCAGCTGTTTTTTGCCGAGTTTGACCTTTAACATTACTAACTTGTCCCAAATTTATCCACAATTGCTGGCCGACGACCCACAAATGCTTTAGTTTGACGAACTGCGACCGTGAAATTCGCATAATTGTTGTATTAAATTTCAATAAGTGCAATGCGTTGTCGGAACGTATATCATTCGATTTTCAATAATGGCGTAGTTTTTTCTTGTCATCTGTCAAGCAGTTACAGAATGTGTCATGACAACTGTTAAAATGGCTGGTTATTGAAAATGAGACGTCATATTGGAACACTCTGTATAAACTTTCATTATGTTACAATAATCATCTGCATGACAACTGCAGCATGTTTGAATTTAAAAATATAATTTTGTAAAAAAAATCCCACTAAAATCAAAATATTGTTAAAATGCAAAAATATTATAATATCCAGAGCAATAAAATACTGTCAATAATTATAATTATTGACAATATCTCGACAGCTATTCTTTTGTATTCCAGTGGTACTGAAGAATCACTTAATTGAGGTAAATGAGTTTTATATGAATTGGTGCTACCACTCCATTGTGAATAAATTCAGAACTTATGAAATAATTTTAATAAATTTTTACTCATTTTATCTATTATGAAGTTATTTATTACAACTAAGAATAAAATTTAAAATTTTCTTCATTTTAATGAATCTTTTTCAGATTTTTTCTGAATATATAGTTTCGGAGACTGTTAAAAATGTAATCAAAGAACTAGTTCTCCAGTAAATGCAAATTATGTGGTGCAGCATCCCCTTTTTCTATACCACGAGATACAGAATCAATTTAAAAAAAAAAGGAATTTATAGGTATTGGAGCTCAGTATCATAGGAAAGCAAATAAACTAAAAAAAATACGGCCCTTAGAAATCGTGTTGACCTATATTATTGTATGCTTATTTACGTATGATTAACTTATGACTTTAAATTAAACAAATTACGTTTTTTCACTTTTGTTCTCTCCCTTCGTTGTGAGACTTTTTTATTAACTCTGTATTTTAAAATTTGCACAAGAAGAAAACAATGTTCCTGTATTTTTGCTTAATGCATAACTAAAATATATGAATTTTCATCCCCAGAAGATTAACTTTGGTAGGTTGTGCAAATAAATCGGTTTCTGCGAAAGCAATCACGAATGCCACAAACAGTTTCTCCATTTACTAAATTAAATTTATTTATTAAATACATTAAAGAAATCGAGAACTCAAATCTAAACATTGTGATGACCACTGATATAAGCTATTTTTGGTGTTAGAAAAAAACCAATAGCAATATATCAATTCATAGTAAAAAAATTAATATAAATATAAATTTAATGGGAAATTTTATTAAAAATTATATGATTGGACTGCGACCATGTAATTCAATCACTCTAATGACACACTATTTTTTTCTTTAAGAATGAATTATCTTCTTTAAGTTTATATATGTAATTCATTTCAATTAATAAATGAAATGGCTTCAATGCAGAGATCTTGGAACAAATATGTCTAATATGAATTTTAAATTGAATTGAATATTGCGTATACGCAACCTCAATATTTTGAGTTTTCCCGAAATATATGAATTTGGCATAAAACTATGAATGATCAGATAGATAAAGCATATCTCAGAAGCGATCGGCCTTTCTATAAGGAATAATAAAACCCAGAATTGTCCTTGAGCTGAAAACCAAAGCAAACTATACAAGAAATACCACTTCTGCAATTAAAAAAAAAACTCATAAATTTCAAAAAGTCACTAATTTCTAAGTGCCGTATTCATGAAAAAAATTATTTGGGTTTGAAATGGATTTTAGAAAAATGTCGTACGAAAACTTTGCTTTAAAATATATTTAAAATCCAAATTATTTTTTATGAATACATCAGTAGTTATTTACGATAAATTTGTTATTATGGTTTGAACACAAAGGTTTGTATTTTACTAATTAGTTTTCTCAAATGAACCTTAAAGGCACTACAATAACAATTTTGAAATGATTAGAAAAATAAATAAAAAATAGTCAACCATTAAAGTAGAACTCTCATTATCATTAGATCTTATCAAAATGAATTGTAGGCAATAGTCATTAAGGTCTTTTTGAGTACGTGCGCAAAAAGTTACCAAAACAAAATATATAAAAAAATTCAGGTTCTCCACCTTAGCTCTAGGATATTGTCGACCATAAACGTTAAAGATAATTGTTAAAAAAATATTGTCTTCTTGGATTAGAATAGAATATCACAAATGTTTGAAGTTAAAAAATCCTTGGTTTTTTTGTTGCTCTTTAACACAGATTAGTTGTTTAGAAAAAGAAAAATATGCCAGAAATCAAAAACTAAATAGACTCAATTAAAACTTAAGTAGCATAATAACCCTTTTTTCCTCTTCCCACTTTTTTACTTCGTTTCTATTTAAGTCATTGTAATTAAAAAGAATTTTCCGAAAAATAAAAAGGGATTAATTTATGACTTTTCCCCTTATGTGACTGAGTATGTTTTTGTTTCAGTTTTATTTGAAAATTTATGTTGCGCTATTTTTATTTTTCGCTTAGAATCATAAGAGTTAAACAAAAATCCGCAATTTTCATTTAGCTTAAAGGCTTTTGCAATAACAAACAGAATTCCCACTGTATTTCGAATATGCCTCATTATAACATTAATTTGGAAACAAAAAGACATTTGTAAAATAAAATAACAAAAACTGATCCTGCAACCAAACCACAAAAACAATAATTGTTTTTTAGACCCTCAACCATTAGCACAACTAAGAGCATTAAATGCCACAATCAAAACAACAAAAACCGAAGGGAAAAAATGTTTAAAAAAGAAAAACTTTTGTTTATAAATAGACCCTATTTATTTACAAATAAAATGTAATTTTTATCAAATTATTTTTAAATAGAAATTACACTAAATAAGTTTGAAAGTATCAAGCGAGCTGGAACGAGTTTAATGCACCTTCGTTTAATTAATAGGGAAGGTAAAACTATTTGGATTATATTTCAACCCTCTTTACTTTTCCGGGTGAAGTCAATCGTCAAGACGATCCTTCTTGGGATCTACATTTGCTTTTCCAAATACTAAATTGCAAATGTATGTGTCATACATGCGTTTTATATTTCTTAAAATAAATTCGTCTATTTTTATCTAGAATGAAGTCCTACTTAATTACCTAAGGCTCGTTTTTAATTTTATATATTGTTTTATATATTTTTTATATATATAAATATTATTTATTACGACATTCTATTTCTGCCTTTTAGCCTTTGTCCGCAACGGCAAGCAAGTTTTTAATGCGCTTTCTATAAGCTTGAGGTCTAAAATTTTATCATATTCAATGTAGCTGCCAATGTTTTTATCATGCAGTTGTATTGATTTCAACAATATTCAACCGTTTCAACATTTTGTGCACAAGAATTATTTTAGAAGTTACAACAAAAATACAAAATCGGGAATTTCGTGAATTTTCTACGAAAGTAAAAGTTTGTTAGTAATTATCCTCCCCTTAGTTTTCAAAAGTCACAACAAACATCACCAGATACTTGCAGATTCAAATGAAATACTTTTGTTAAAATAGCACATAAAAATTATCCCCCATTGAGCTTATCATTTTGTTTTTTATTTTTTTTCTAAAACAAACAACAAACAAATAAAAATGTTAAACACCAAAAAAAAAAAAGAGGATACAACAACGACTAGAATCTGTAAAATAAATAAATGTTAAACACCAAGATTAGTACAAAAGCTTTGAACGAAATCCTTATTGTATTTTATTACACAAAAGTCACTTAATGCCTGTTCAATCTTTAACCTTTTTTAATGCCACTTAAATTGCTGTTGTTGAAATTGTTCTTAATTTTCGTTAAAACCATCTTTCAATAACCCTCCTGTCCCTACTCCAGCAGCTGTTGATGATATTTTAGAGGTTTGGATTGGCTAATATTTTTGAATTGTTTTCCCTTTTTTTCAGTATATTACTGATTAAATTGTTTATTTAGTTGTTTATTATTTTAAGTTACAAAATTTATATTATAATAAAATTTTATACAGCTCAATTAGAATAAAAAGAAATTTAATTACTTCGAATGGAAAAATCATGTTTTTCTTTCATTTGTCTAAATTGCTGTTTATTTATTGAAATTAAAATGTTAAAAATATTCAAAGAAATCAACAGAAACATTTACTTATCAAACATAAATAAAAAATGGAGGGTAATATAAGCAAAGGAAGAGGATAATTTCAAGTGAATTACAAACTTAATGAAGTTTTAATTGAAAAAGGACTAAATATTTTAATAATCTTGTTAAACAGTAAATTGGAAATCTATATCATGTGTATAAAGAAGGAGTAAAGCTGCACAGGTTTCTTTTAATATTAAATTGAAATTTTTTAGATTAAATTGTTGTTTCAATTTAAGTATTTGAATAGAATAAAAGAAGTGTCAGAGCAATTTGTTGTATTACATCTTAAGCATGGTTCATTATGCAAAGAAATATATATTGTGGAAATTTTTTTAAACAAAGTACCTGAACCACAATCATGAAAAATTATAATCAAATTTCAAAGAAGAGGAGAAATATTTTCTATCACCTCATCTCATGAAAATCTTGAGCACTCTTTGCATTGACATTCAAGGAAGCTTCTTCTGGACCCTCACTTTTTAATGGGAGTTTTATTCCTCTTTTTTTATCAGCTACTTACCTGTAAAATTAATTTTTTAGTTAATATTTTAACAAATTTCAGTTGTTCTTTAAATCAATTTGTATGAAAATATTGTTTAACAAAACTTTTTTAACATTCAATGTGAATTTAATCTACAGAGTATTTAGATATATTAAAGGTTTTTAGTAAATAAACTATTACCCTATTGTTTTAAGTAGCAAATCCCCTATTTGCAGGAACTAAAGTACTAATTTTGTATACTTTTATCCATATCAACGGCGCTTATCTTTAAGGCAATTACTTTTTAAACAAGCTTAAATAAAGAGATACCTTAAGGGATTTGTTTGTGCAATTCCGGAGTCAGAAAAAACATACTTAAAAGTATATCAAATAAAAACAACAATATTTATGTTTTAATGATAAAACAAAATAAACTTTGCAAAAAAAGAAAAAAAATACTCTCTAAAGATAAGTTTCAACCCTTTAGAAAAAAAAACTACAATATTAGTGTTAAACTCTATTAAATTAGTTCAACGTTGTATTCCATACATGTGTAGTATATATTTTGAGAGCGAAAGATAACACAGTTAACAAAACCGCAGTTAAACACACACACACACACAAGTGAAAATACAAAGACCACATACCAATACAAAACAATAGTTAAACAAACTAACACATGTACATCCGTAACCAAAATACATGCACTTTAACAATGAAAACATTGTCGGTGACACTGTGATTACAAGCACACTGAAGGAAGCAATTTACGCTTATTAAAACACACATACACAGACCCACATACACACACACATTAAGTCATAGATACTCATATGTTTTATCGCCATAAGCAACAAAAAAAAAACATAAAACAAAAAAAGATTAATCTTAATGAACATAAGATTTAAATTTAACTAATTAACGACCAAAAAATATTTGAAAACTTTCAAATGCAGAGAACTTTGAATACACTGTGCATGAAGATAACATTTTAAACTAAAGTTAAATTAGTATTTTAACTAATTTTTATTATAATATTTTTCCATTTTTTTTCTGTTCTTTTTTCTTATATTTAACTAAACAGAAGTATTAAGTTGATGAACACTAATATGCAGCAAAATTAACAACTTTAAAACATTAATGGATTTGAATTCGGAAACTTGTACATTGGCATGCAAATAATATTGAAAGGCTTATTCTAGGCAGGCCTTTAATCTGTCTATATAAATAAGAGGTGAGCCCATTTTATTATAATGCAGCTTAGGCTCACTTTATACAGACTTTACGGACTCTAAAGGTATTTGTTTGCAGATTTTCACAATCTATATTTTATTGAAATCGGTTAAATATATTGGGTGCTATAAGCACTTAAAGTTGCTACTAATACATATAAACTTAATACATATGCATATAAAGATGTCCCTGTAGGAAACCTGGGGGTATGTGTCCACAAGTCACCACTTCTGTCTACTATTTTGGTGACTATTTGGCGTCATTGTCACTATAGGAAAACTTTAAAGACTGAAATAAATTAGTACCTAATTTTAGTACCTGTATTTTTCAAACGACTGTTATGAATTAGCGCCTTTTAGTCTTTTATTTATTTTTTCATTAAACTCCATCCAAATGTTAATAAAATTTAAATTTCCTTTATTGACATCTACTTCAGAAAAATACCCAAATTGTAGAATAGAATTACTAAAACGTAGTAGTCCATATGGTACCAAAAGAACTACCTCGTCAATAGTACAAATGTCAGTAGAGGATTTTCAATGATACGCGCATGTTAAACATCTATAGTAAATAGCGTTGTCTGGGGTATTATAATTCACTAGTACTGCTGACTGTGTCAATAGTAAGTCAGTACAGTTTCACTATTGACATTTCCTGCAGGGGTGTTTCAATATTATGATCATTTTCTATTTTCTTGACAAATGACAATTTTAATTTACACCATTAATAAAAATTGAACGACAAACGCTTTAAAAACACTTTGAAATATATTATATAATAAGGCAAAAACAAATTTTTAGATCACTTTTTCTCCTTTGTTTGCCAACCGATTTTCTTCATTCTTTTACCAAATGGTACCAATTGTTGAGCTTTAGTCAAACGACTATATAATTATTAAATCGGTTCAGTATTAGGGGAATAAAAGGCAATTAAATTTGACTTAATAAAGTAATTGTGCGTGTTTGTCTGCAATTTTATTTTGTTTATTTTTTCCATATGGAAAAGACTCCCATTCCTTTCCATAGCAGTATTTTTATCTTTAAATGAATGCAACTAAAATAGGTATACGATTAAGCTGGCGGTCGAATTTCGACCACTAGACAAACTCTAGTTATTATAACTCCGTAAAGTAACTTCTCGGCCAACAATTATAAAACTGGTGTTAAACTTTGCGCTTTTAGTCGTAAAGAATCGAACTCGTGCACACCGCTCAAGTATTGTCACACTTAAGGCTCCAAACACCCAAGAATTAAATTTAATTTATTTTTTAAAAGCTTCATCATCGACTACGTGCGAGTTTTTAGTGCTGAATTTGTTCTATCGGGGTCAATAGAGCTTAGTTTTTCCAAAACGAGACTGGGAAAACTGTTAAGTTGAATGGATTGCGCAATTGAACAATAATAATTGATTTCATATGGCCGGAATTGAAAAATTTTAAGATATTAGGTGGGCGATGTATATTTTCAACAAGATGGAGCTACGTACCACATAAGTAACGATACAATCGCTTGTTTGTGTGAAAAGTTTCCTCTCCGTTTGATTCCTCGAAGATGCGTTCACAATTGGGCCACTTACTTCTTGTGATTTTACACCTTTAGACCTTTTTCTTTGGAACTACGTCAAAGATCAGGTCTATTACAATGCACCACAATAGATTGAACGGCTTAAATTAGAAATTCGTGAAGTTGTCCTGTCGGACATTTGGACATTTGTGGATCATTATTAAGGGCGTACCCTCTCCTTTACAATTAAATAAACATTCGATGGTTCCGCTTAAAAATACCCCCTTTTTTATGCTAAACTTTTCCTTTCAAAAGGCCTTCTTCTTAAACAATAATCTTTTCCTTTTTGTTAAATATTTCGGCAGTTATATGAATATGATGTTTAATAGCACTCTTGGGTTTTATAATTAAGATTTCAATAAAAGTTGTGATGAACTCAATTTAAACATGAAACGAAAAGTTGATAAAAACTAAATTCTAGATAACAAAAATAATAAAATAATTATGCAACTCGTATATGTATATCAAATATGCTTTAAGTTTGAATATTATTATTACTTAAGTTTTAGTATTTTAAACAACTTTTGGTTGTCTACAGCCGTACTGTACGAGATAAATTTAAATGACTAAAACTTTATATGCTTTCTTCAAAAATGTTTAGCTAAAAAACTCAATGCAATTAAAAAATTAATCGGGAATTTAATAGAGGAACTTGTAGTTATGCTAAAGTTACAGAAAGTTATTAAAGATTTAAGAAATATATAAGAAAAAATGTTAACACAAAAGTTTATTACGAAATTTTATTACTTTCGCTCAAGTTCTTATTCCTAGAATAATTCGTAAAATAGTTGGTAACTCTGAACTATTGGCTGTACTATGAATGCTGGTGATAATGATTTAGCGCCAGTCATGGTAGTACTCTCCTAGCTCTGACGGGCACTCCCTTTTTAATGAGTTTGAGTATGTGATCAAATTCATTCGAACTTAATCCGACCATTTCATTGAATCTGTTGTAGTCGAAGTTTTTTAAAATTTTGTGGACCCATCTGACGATTTGGGAAATCCAAGGTGAATACTTCTGCGGTTTGAGAAAAGATAAATTTCGTTCATTCTAAAGTTTTCTTGAATTTCATCTTTTTCCTCTTCCTCGTCTAATAAGAAGTGATTCTTATAACAGAAAAAAATTAAATAAAGATGAACTTACTTGACCCAATCATTAACATATCGAAATTATATTGGAGGTATAAGGCATTATTTATTTTATTTTTTTCAGTTTATATTTTCATTTTTTTTTATTTGATAAAAAAAAATTTGTTGTTCGACATAAATTGTTCACTCACAACGAATTGACTGCGTTGATAGTGGTTTTTTAATCCAAATTGAATATTATTTTGGCTAAAGTTCGTAACATTTTTAGTAAGAAAGAATTGGACATGAGACAATTGGGGTATTCACACGATGTCCTATCATGTCATATTGTCATAATGTCTTATTATTTTATGACGTCTTAAAAAAATTGATGTTGTGCTTCAAACAAATTAATTTGTGTTAAAAAATGTTCCCTTGTTCCTTTGGAATATTGTCTCATGTACAATTCTTTCTGACTAAAAAATGTTACGAACTTTCGCCAAAATAATAATCAGTTTGGATGAAAAAACCACTAAGTTGAATTGACATTTAAAATACTACAAAATGACGATAAAACAAATTTGTCTGTTCACAAGCACATAAACAAATATCATTTTTTTAACGATAAACCATACGACTGAGCTTGTGAATTGAACAATTATATTAATAATTACTCAGTTAAAAAATTAGTCTTGCTGGCAAGCGTGTACACATTTTTTTGCTAGATCCTGCAATAGATATAGACTTTTAGTATAAAATCAAAAACAAATATGAAGAATAGAATTTACATCATAATATTTAAAAAAAGAAATCAATCATCCAATGCAAAAGTTTCAGCATTGAAGTTTTTTTTATTTACTTGAAATTATTTCAAAAATAAATATCTTGTAACATATAGTTTGCTATTAAAATAAAATTGCAAAGTTCTTGTATGTATTTAAAAAAAAGCATACAATTATTACACACTCAGCTGCTTCATGAGCACATAACTATTTCCATTTGGAGGGCTCAGAACTAAAGTGCACCAAGTCATAAAATATGAAAAATTGCAAAACTAATGCGAAATTCTCCGCAAAGTTTAACTCTATTTAGTTCTCTAACGGACTAAGTAAAAAAGTGTTTTGTTCCTAAGAAAATGAAAAAAACCAAGTCAATGGATTTCATTTTATATGTTATTTATGGCAGTTTATTTACTGAAACTCAAAATATTTTCGAATGTTCTTTTTGTGACTTGGTTCACTTCGGCTTCGAGCCCTCCATTTATATAATACAATTTGACCTTATTTTGTTAAGTAAAAAAATAATAAAATATTGATATCGAAAAAAGCAATTTCCTCTATTTATCCAGCCAATTGTTATAAATCACAGCATTTAAAACGATTTTTGCACAAATAAACAATAAATTTAATTTCTTTGATACGAAATAAAATCAAATGAAATCGTAAAGCAAAAGAAACAGAAACACAGAAACAATAAATACGAGTATAACATCAACAAGGAGCTGAGCTATAATCGGCAGAGGTGCAAACGTAAATACTCTTAATTTTAAATGCGCTTAGAATTTTATTTTACCATTAAATTTTTTAGAATGATTGTATTGGCTTTTCATACGATCAGACGGAGAATAAATGGAAATTTGTCATTTCTTCAGTTTTTTGTTTCTGTTTACTTTGGTTGGTTGGTTGGCTGGTTGCTTTACATGGCTGCCCTCTACACGTAGGCATTCAAGTAGAATCTAGATGATTCCTTTTTGAAAAGATCACTCAAGTCGTCGGTGTCAATCTCTGTAGAACCGTATCTAAGTACTCGGATACGGTGATTGGTGATTGGAGATAACGTCACTCTGTCCAATCTCTGATAAATCTGAAAGGTTTTCTAGTACATGAATGCCTAAAAACTTGCGTCTCGAGAGATGCAAAGCTGGACATTCGCAAAGAAAGTGAAAGATTGTCTCTTCTTTGCTTTCCTCTCGACAACTTCGGCAGAACTTATTATAGGGCAGGCCTATTCTACTAGCATGTCTGCCGACCGTCCAGTGACCCGTCACGACTGCAACGAGCCTCGAGATATTCTTGCGGTTCCTACGTGTTAATTGTATTGATCGCTTATGATTATAGCAAGACCACATTTTCTTTGCAAACTTGCAAGTGTCTATATTACGCCATCTGCATTCATCCTTATAGAGATAATGCTTGAAGATGCAGTTTCTAATAGTGCCAAACGGCGTGGCTACCGTTTCGTCGTTGGACACATTTAGAGCAGAACCAGCCTTAAAAAGCTCGTCCGCCTGTTCGTTGCCTGTAAAGTTGCTATGTGTTGGAACCCAGATGAGGCTGAGGTCAGCCTGATCACCCAGTCCAGATAGCACGCTCTTACACTGCCCAACTAGAACAGAGGGAGTGGTATGTGATCTTAGTGATATAAGCGTTACTTGGCTGTCGACAAAGATCTCGACCTTGCCCTGTACCTTCTTCTCAACCAGCTCTTAGGCCGCTTCCCTTACAGCCAGGATTTTGGCCTGAAAAACAGTGGCTTCGTTAGGGGGACAGAAAGAGCAGTAGATCGTCTGAAAAGACTCCAGAGCCGACACCGCAGACCATTCTTGATCCATCAGTGTATACTCTGACGTCGTAATGTCTTCCTATTTTGCACCCCTTCCACTTCCGCTTGGATGGAATTAGAACTTTAAGTACTTTGTCAAAGTCCAGATGAGGTACCGTGTAATCAGTAGATTTCCTCAGCGTAGGTGGTAGTTGATCCAGGACTCTGCCGTGACCATACGACCTTGATCTTCACCACCTAGATGCTGCTAATCTTGCCGCGCTACTTGAAGATACCGCCAACACATGAATGTCAATCGGAATAAGGTCAGTATAGCATTCAAAGCCTCCGAAGGATTAGTACGTAAACATCTGTATCTTGGTCTTGGTCTTCTGTCCACTTTATCTCACACACAGAAAAAACATCAATGTAAAACCAAAATTAAACAATGTTGATTTTATGTCATGTAATTTTTTGCAAAAATATTTACTTTGTAGAATGCCAACACATATTCATATTGATTCAATATTTAAAACTTTTAATTTGGACTAACAAATAGTAAATTGAACCTTTTTAGTAGTTAAAATAACATTGTGCAACTCAGCTTCGTAGTAAAATAAAAGATTTATTACGTTAAAATAACTTTGGAATTGATAAAATCAACATTGAGTAGTGTAAAAACAACATTTCTTCATTTTAAATCAACATTGCTAATAATTATTCCCCGAATTTTAATAAGATTTTCAAAAATGACAGAAGTATAAGAAATTCTTATTGGTTTTTTTAAAGTTTTCGTATAAGATAAAAGGCTTGAAAGTTATCATAAATATGGTTTAAGTTCTACTGATGATTTGGCGTTAGCATCAAATGTATGTAAATAAAATAAATATTAAAAAAGTAAATACATAATAGAAATCGTTTTTATTGAATATTTTATGGGGTATTTAATTAAGGGCATCATTTTGAACCAACAAACATTTTGTGTTATTTTAATATGAGTATCGGTTTAATTTTAAAAGAATTTCCTGTTAGATCAATCATTGAATCGTATTAACTCAACATTAAAACTACTTACATATTATATGAATTTCATGCTGAAAACATATTCATTCAATATGTAATTGATGTTGTTTCAAACTGAAATAATTTTGGTATTTTGAATTTTTATTCGCACTTTTTCCCAATATTAATATTTTACTTATTCAGTAAAACATTAATAATTTTGTTAAAAAACTAATTGCAATTGATTATTGAGGGGTATAGCTTGTTCCTATGCGCATTTCACTGTTGCTAATGCAGATCATCAGGGAACTTTACCCAAATATTTCTTAGAACAACTGGAGATATTATATTAAACCTTCATTAAAACAAATGAAAAGTTTAAACAATATCAAAGTTGTAACGAGAACTCAATAATCAACCAATTGTTTTTGTTTTCTTACTTTACCATTACTACCTAGGTTGACTTTTTTTCAACTCTAATTGTAGTTGTAATTGGTTGATTACATTTTCATTCAATAACACTCGCATGTTATATTGACATGTGCTGCTGTTGCTTGCAAGTTATCGTAAAGTCATGTTGATTTAACACGAAACGACTATGAAGCATAATCATTAACGAAAAATGTAAAATCAATCTTGTTTTTGGGAGTTTTACATTGTGTAGTTTTCTGTGTGCATGCTTTAATTCCTAGAGATTCTAAACGTGATATATGAATTTCAAAAAATGCAGGACTTTCGGGAATTAGCAAATTTTCAAATCAGGATTTATATTATTTGATGTTACATTTTTTGAAATTTTTAGTTTTCAGTCATCAATAAAGTAAACATGCCAACGCTTTTTGGAATTTGTGCCTATAAGATCGTCTATATATCTGCAAATGTCTGAATCCGCTTCAACCAAAAGCTGCTGAACGGCTTTTGATTGAATTTAATGTGCAAACATTTTATTACTTTAATTAACATTTAGGATATTTTGCACCGCGAAATAATATATTTAATTATTTATGGCCGCAGCCATAGGCCATATTATCTAGTTATAAATAATATCGAACGATTTCCAGGAGATGAAAATGATGACGACGAGCTTCACAAAGTTTTTACACTGAATATGGTCTACTTGTTGACGAATCGAACAAAATCTTACCTTGAATTCCTAAACGAAAAAACAACTGTCAAAAAAAATATAACTACCAAAAAAATTTTGTCGTATAATATTTTTATAGGAAAAATATCAAGAACAATTTCATGACGTTTATAAAATTTTTCATAATACCATAAATATGACACAATAAAACATGGTTATCAAAAATTCAAAAATCATTGGAAATATTTAATAATCATTGAAATAATTTTAAAAATCTCACACATGTTAATCAAAATTGTAATCAAATATGTATACAAAACGTCATCACAGAAAATTTTAAAATTCTTATTTATTAAATCAACACTTTTGAAAAATTCTGATTTTTTAGTGTGATATGATTTTACAACTGCACGAAATCTAGCAGATTTTAATTGAAATTTCTACGGAAATCTATATCTTTTACATCTGGTTTTTCGTGATATTTTTCAAGATTTCGTATCCATACCCAAACCAGTTCATTAGCATTTTCATATTTAAGTGTCAAACTTCATACAAAAAAATTATCAAACAAATGTAAAACAGCTTACGAAGACGCTTTTCAAAGAAATGTTATTGAACAGCGTAGTATTTTTCATTACAATTTAGGAAAAAACTATATTGAGATTTTGGCTAGATTTTCTCAAAATATATTGACAAAGTAGATTTTGTTTTATATGGGAAATCTAAACAAAATCAACACATGATTTTGCACGAAATTTCAAAACTACTAGCTTTCGGTCTGGTGTAAATGCCACAGAACACATAATTAATTATAAGAGTTCACAAGAATAATGGGATTTTCGGGATTCAGCGAATACCAAATCCCGATATTTTCGAGCTTTACTCAATCCCGAAATTACTTAAAAAATTTGTTTTACATTTTTTAAAAGCAAATTCTTCAGGATTTTCTTCCATATTCAATATGGGAACACAATTGATCTTTTATATTTGTTTGTTTGTTTGTTTCACTGTCAATGAAATCAAAAGATAAAATGACACTTTGTTATTCTCTATAAGCGCGTCTAACAATTATAAAGAAATTTTAATCTGAGAAGTACTGAAAATAATTAGAGGAAATAAATTGTAGAAAAATGTCTTTTGAAATGCATAAAACAAAACCAAAACCAAAAGTTCGGTGTGGTTTTATTTTCTAGTTGATTCTTCTGGTGCACCAAATGCAAAATGCAAACATTGCAAAGTAAGTCATCCAAAAATCTAATTAGCAGATGTTATTTTTTTGTTTCAGGTCCACAACATACAATGCAAAAAATTAAAAAAAAATGATTGCACCAAAGCAACAACTTTGCCGCGCACATGGTATACATCCGGCTATTTTGGATGTGTTTTACAAACCAAATGAAAAACTTATCGTAAATGAATTATCATCTTTAGAATGTTAGAATTTTTAGATTTTTGGAAAATAGAAATGAAAACTCTTCAAACTAATCATATTCGTATTTCAATAGTTATTGATAAGGTTAGAAAAATTTCAAAAATTTTTAGAAAGTCACCAACTAAAAACGAAGTTTTACAAAAATATATTAAAGAGGAGAAAGGTAAGGAGCTTAAGCTTATTTTGGACAGAAAAACTAGGTGAAATGCTCTTTCCGACATTTGCCAACGATTTCACGAATTAAAAATACCCGTAAAGAAGTCTTTAATTGATTTAACGGATTATGAATTTAAATTAATTAAACAATTAACAGATATTTTGAATCCTATAAAAGCAACAGTTGAAACTTTATGTCGAAGCGAAAGGAATCTTTGAAAAGCAGATCCTGCTATTTCTTTTATGATAAAATAAGTATCAAAACTGAAATGCAAATTAAGCCAGGAACTGGAAAAGTCTCTTTACAAACGAATTACAGAAAGAATAACGATCTATTCAACATCGTTGTGTTATTTGAAACTTGGTTTTGTATTTTGTTTTTATGAACACTAAATAGTTTTGGTATATTCAAATATATAAAATAAATATATTTCACAATATAATTATAAAACTTTTGTTTGTGAACCTTTTTCAAAGGCGATTATTTTAAATTTTTTGTTTCAATATCTATAAAAAGCAATAATGTATATGTAAATCTCTTAATGTTAAAAAATCTGAATCTCAAAAAATCTCAGAATACCGAAAAATTTCGGAATCCCGAAAATTTCCGAAAGCCCGGGATTTGATTTTTTTAAATCCTGAATCCAGGGATTCCCGAAAACCAGTCCCGATTGGCATTCCTAGTCACAACGCTTGCATGTGCTGAGTTTTTACCAAAGTTATATTAGAGTTCTTTATAGTTGCCATGAAAATAAATTCTATTATAAAATATAAACAGCAGTTTTACAAACCTTAGCCCACACAAATGATGCAGCAGTTAGTACAGCTTCTGAATTAATTTACCTTTTTTTCTATTCACTATCACTTTTCCCATCCGGAGTAAAATATGACTCGTTTTCCACTTTAAACTAAAATTGATTTTTGTTTTGTATATTTGTTTATGTATACATACTCGTATTATAAAATATATAATTGAGAAAACCTACATAAAAAATTTTTTTACTTATAGAAAACCCCAAATTGAAAACATCAATTTCACTTAACACAACATAAAATATAAAATACATGGAAAAATAAACAGGTGGGTAGAGAGACGAGACGCATGAGTTGTATTTGAAAAAAAATCAACAATGAATTGATGCTAATAATACAAATTAAATAGGACTTTTTAATTTTGATATTTCGTATTTTTATTTATTGTAGAATAAAATTGATTACCTTACACTCCTTAAAATGCCTACGCACAACTGTTATTTAATTTTATTGAAGTGTTTTTATTGCAAAAGGGTAAATGCAACAGCAGCAAAACTCTTGTGATAAATATGCACATTTCAATTATTCTCAATTGCTGAAGTTTATTGTTGCAACAAGTGTATTGTGGCAGTTATTGTTTGCATAATTGCTACTCGATTTATGAAAAATAAAATACTTTTTTTTGTTCTTTTTCTCTTATTGTCATGATCCTGCTGAATGAAATACATAAGTGCGCAGAAATACACCTGCAAATGCACTGAGCTAAATTAAGACTACGGCTGACTCTTTTGTGTGTACATGTATGTGTACGTATTTACGGCAATTAAATGAGGACAGTGGGGAACAAGACAATATATTTATAATACTGTACTTTTGATAACAAAAAGAATTATTTTAAATTTATCTTAAAGCACACAATATGAAAAAAATTAAGTTTTGTTAGAATATAAATATTAAGTTATAATTTTATTACATAATTTATTCAAGCTTTAGGTCCAGAAAATAAATATAAATGATTAAGTTAAACCAATATTTCACTTTCTCAATGCTCATGGCTTCTTTATTCCATTGAGAAAGCAAAATATCGGATTAAATAAATCTTTTATATTTATTATCTGGACCTAAAGCTTGAATAAATTATTTAATAAAATTTAATAAAAAGGTCGAATAAATCAGAATAATTTTAACTTAGTTATAATTGTTAGTTTGAAAATTTATCAGTAACAGAAATTAATTCTCCCAATTTATTTATTTCTGAAATTCCTATAAGGATTATAGGGCCATAATAAAGTTATTCCAAGCAATCCTATCAATAGCCGGCTGTTTTATTTTGGCCCAGCTGCGTCCAGTCCCCTTGACTTCTCCCTCAAGCAGCTTCTGCCGAGTGTGCTGATCTTCCAATGCGTCTTTGACCCTGGGAGTTTCAGTCTAAGGCAGCTCTGCTGATATCGCCGACAGGTTTCCCAAGAGTATGTCCTATCCAGCGCCATTTACAAGTACGGATTTGGGCCATTAAAAGGGTTTCGTGCGTAGTAGCCCATAGCGCTTCGTTGCTGATACGCGCAGGCCAAAAGATTCGCATTATTCTGCGTAGACAAAAGATTTGATAACTCCGACATCCCTTGGTGCGGCGTTCCATGATTCGCAGCCGTAAAGCAGTATGAACTTAACATTACTGTTCTAATTTTAGTGTCTTTGGAGAGTTGAGAGGAGTTTCATACCGCGTTTAGTATGTTATACGCAAGTCTTGCCTTTCCAAGTTTGTTCTTTTTGTCTTGAGAGGAGCCTCCGACTTCGAATTGACAGAGCCTAAACATACAAAAGACCCTATATCCTCAAGGTAGCCATCAGACAGCGCAAATGGTTGGGTATTTTCTGTCTTAATCCGCATTGTTTTTGTCTTAGGGAAGTTTATTTTTTAGCCCACTTTAGCGGCCATCAGCTCAACCATGCGTAGCTTTTCTTGCATTTAAGTGAAATTATTCGTAAGTAAACAGATGTCATCTGCATAGTCCAGATCTTCTAAGCGGTCCTGGACGCCCCAACTAACGCCTCTATTTGGCTGAATTGCTTCGGCCATGATGTAGTCCAAGAGAATATAGTTAAAAGTGGCGATAGCATGCAATCCTGTCTGACACCCTTTCTGACGGCCACTTTATCCCAATAGATCCTGGAAATGTTAAAAATTTGTATCACTAATATAGCATTTAAAAAAAACACCATATTTGCAAGTGAATTCAACACATGGAGAATACACGCCACCACGTGTACCAGACCCATTCTTTTTAAGTCTAAGAGTTTTTGGCGACTCAGAAACACCCACAGCGTTTCATTTTAACTGTTGTCATGCATCACTCAACCTGTAACTTCATTGCAATTATTAATAATTCACTAAAATATGATAAAGATTTCGCGGATACAGTTCGCAAAACTGAAGCATTTTTGCATCGTCATGAAGCGCCTTCTCGGTGGGAAATTGTGAAACTGGTACAGTTGGGACAAGTCAGCGATGTGAAAAATTAAATTCGTGTACGTCGCTCAACTAAGAATATTGCAGTAGTAGCCCACACTGTTGGGGGAATCCCAGGTTAGTCCATTTCTCGTCGGTCTTTGGAATTGGACATTCCTTTAACGACGCTAAAACGTTTTTTGAATAAAGATATTGATGGATGATGGATGACGTTTATTTTCAATAAGCTGTTACAACGTACCACACTAGTGATTACACTATAGCTCGAAGAAGCGATCACAATTGTCCACCGAGATCTAAACCTTTAGACGTTTTTATTTGAGGTAACGTAAAATATATATTCTATGCCAATGGCCTACAATCGATTCAACACCTAAAAGATGGATTCGCAAAGTTATCGAGGACATTCAGCAGCAAATGTACAAATTGGTGATGGAATATTTCATGAGAAGAACATGGCGGTCATTTGGCTGATATTGTTTTCCATTATGATTGGGATACCCTCTTTTTTACAAATAAATAAGCTTCCGATGATTTCGCTTAGAAATATTATTTTTTCACATATCAAAATGAAAGCTCTTATTGGAAGACCCTATAGATAAATAAATACTATCCAAATCAAGAAATTAATTTTTTTGCAGCGCATTCTTAAATTGTCACACCTCCTCCCAGAACTCATCTAATGACCTAACATTTGTCCATTTCTAACTTAAAAGCTTTCGCCATTGGATTTCAATCAATGTAATTTTATCTTCAGTGTACTTACATCTGTACATTGGACTAACTTTTTAATGTTTCAACTTGATTTTGGGGGTTCAGTAGAAAATAAAAATTTAAAATAAGAAAATGCTGAAAAAGGCCACTAAGCTAAACCGAAAATTTCAAGACTAAAGTACAAGAAAAAAGGATAAATCTAACCTCGCAAAGTCTAAACTTGCATCACTGCTCCTCACTGTTAAAAGTAATAAAATGTATTTTATTTACGACGACTATTTCATCATGCCAGTATTTATTTAAAAAAAAAAACATTTTATTCCACCTTTATTTTTCATATTTTCACAAACCATGTTCATGCATTAATATCTGCATAGCAACAGCCACAATACGCACACAAAAATATATATAATAAAATTTACAGAATTGCATTCAAATCACGTTTAAATTGTTTTTTATAACGCACGTTTCCATTCGCTTTTGCTCCCCTACTTTCTCACTTACTCTCAGTACGTGTACTTGTGTGTGTGTGTGTGTATGTATGTGTGTGTGTAAAAGCACTTTGTTTTCTTTATTTCCTTCTGTGTGAGTTTGTATATTGTATTTCCCATTAACACCTCAAGTTCTTTTTCCTCCAATCATTTATGAGAAATTACCTTTTTACCAGATGCTACAAATAGGAAATGCTGAAAACCAACAACAGCCACAATATGTTTTTTATTGCAAATAAAAAATGTATAAATAAAATACGAGAGAATGTATTTTTATGAATTCTCTTTTTAATCAGCAATAAAAGATTAACTTTAATTAGCGATACGAGTATAAGAATTTTGAAGAAAACAACCTGGCGTATGAATTATATGTTGGCAATAGAAAATTTATGTTTTTTATTACAACTACGCTGCAGTAAGCACATGTGCTATAAATAAAACAAGGTTGGCAGCCGATACCGATTAAATATGCAGTTTAATGTTGGATACCGGTATCAGCGCCGATGCCATAACGCTTTTCGGTTGTTAAATAGCGATATTCAAATATCGCTTCCTTAAATAGCTTTTAAAACCGTTATCAGCGTTTTTATAAAAACAAATCTGACAAACATATCAAGAATTATAAAAAAGCTTAAAACGAAATTAAAAACATGTCTGCTACTTACAAATTTAACAAATATTGAACAGATTTTGATTATGTTATCTATATATAAATAGGCAAAGACAGATTTTTAGATCCCTCTTTCTCCTTTGTTTGCCAACCGATTTTCTTCAATCTTTTACCAAATGGTAAACATTGTTAAGCTTTAGTGACCCGACTATATATTATTTAAATCGGTTCAGTATTAAAGGAATAAAATGCTCATAAAGTTGATACCACTACAAATGCTAAAAATACACACGTACACGCATTCACTTATGTAAGTATTTGTTAAAGTAAAAACATAAGTAAAGCAATTAGAGTGTTTAAGAGTACCTACATACATGTGTATATGAGTAAAAAGATTTTTTTTATAAATGTGAGTGATTGTATGGAATTTTACTTCGTTTATTGTTTTTTCCATGGGGAAGGGATTAAATAGTTTGGTAGTTTTTTCTCTTTAAATGAATGCAACTCACACTGGCGGTACAATTTCTACCACTAGGCGTACTCTAGTTATTATCATTATTTATAATTTTTTTAGGCTGACTTTATCAATGTGTTTCTTAGCTAAGATTCAAGAATATCTGTTCAACCATTTTATCTAGTTAACAAATGGTTAATAATGTTTTTTTTAGGTTTGATACAGTCTAAATTCGGAATGGTATTAGAAGGCAGTTACCGCCTGTGTTTATATAATGAAAATAAAATTCCGTGTAGGATTTTATTTAGCAACCAAGCAAAAACAAGTTTGCGCATTTTAATGATTTTGTCAATATAAACTTTCACACGAAATGTTTTATTTATATATTTTTTTATTTTATATTCGATGTCGCATACACCATACTCAAGTCACATATTGTAATATGGAACTCAGTACAAGTACATACAAAAAAATACATTTAATAAACAATTGGTTAGGATACAGTTAAATAGGTTAATAAATATTTATCAAGGACTATGCATAATAAAGCAAAATATCAAAAACATTATTATAAAAACAAAATTAATCTCATAGTTATGCAAAATTAACTTAAAAATTTATAGATAATATCCTGAATTGATGTGCGGTACTCATTACTTGAGTGCTGTAGGGTATATTGTTCCAGAAACTTATAGCAATTTATTTCGACTGCATACAAAAAACTACAATACCGGTATGTACCGATACATACCGACACCGATATAATTCAAATATCATTACTGAGACCAAAATGGAAAATATAGGAATGCCGGTATCAACTCCGATACCATTAAAAGTTTCGGTTGCCAACCTTGAAATAAAAAGAAAATCTATAAATATATTAATACAAAATAGAAAGTACAATAAGGTGTTAATTTATTTAAATTTTAGATGAATGATTCAACAGAAAATTGTATTTTTTAAAAATGGCACAAAAATTTATATAATCAAAAATTTAAAAATAAATCAAACTTAAAGAATATTAAGAAGCTTTTTCTCCTCTGATTTCAGTTTATATGTAATTAACCGAAATTATGATTCGAGTTTCGAATTTAAGTTATCAATTGAGCACAAACGTAAAATTAAAAAGCTTATATATCCGATACTCTATTTCACTTTAACGAACTGAAAGCAGATGGAAACTCAGATAGTAAAAAGATTATTTACGCTTTTTACTACTATAACGGAAATAAAAACAAAATGTTAGAAAATGTTTTTGTTTTAAGTATAATTTCATAAAAGAACGATATCCATCGACCGCATTCTAGAAATTAATATTAAACATTTACATAAATACAAACGATAAAATACAAAAAACAAAAAACATTATAAATAAACAACCTAAAACTCCGTCTAATTTCCATGCAAAAGAAAATTTGACAAACACACATGCACACTTTGTTTATTTGAACCTTATACATACATGTATAATAAGTGTGTATGGGTTAGTAGCAACTTTTAATGCTTATAGCTCCCTTAATATCGAACCGGTTTAAATGAAATTAAGATTGTGCACATCTATGTAAGATTCCGTTTAAAAACATATAAATCGTTCCAAAATCAGTTCAGTTTTACGGACGTAAAAGGGATTTAAAAAAAAACCTCTTTGCGAATTAATAATATAGATACTTAATAAAGTTTTCTTATTTTAATGTGATTATTTTTCGGACTAAATTGGTTGTTAATCCAAAGTGATTATTTTTACGCAAAAGTTTGTAACGTATTTATTTAGAAAGAATTAATTATGAGACAATATTCTACAAGCATAAGGAAAAAATTAATATTAATTCATTTCAAGCTACACGGCAATACAGAAAAAAATTTCGGGGGCCACTATATAAGCGGTATATATCGCTTATATGTATTTCCATGTACTTTTAATTTTTCCGTTGTCCAAAAATTTCGAAAAAAAAGGTTTGTTTTGTTTGTGGTTGAAAGAAGTTGGAGGGATAGAAAACTTATAAAATTTTAGCCTCTACGACGTTTTGCTTAATGAAAAGTTCCAGGCGTGGCCAGCAAGGTCTAATGACTTCCCGTTTTTTGTCTTTTTTTAACAAATTATTTATGTGGACAGTAAATGAGTGCTGCAGGGTGTGCTTGCTAAAAGTATTAACTTCTTAGGAAATAGAGCAAAAGAGTGCTTTCTAAGAGTCTTATTAACGTTTTCGGAAATAGAGCAAAAGTACCTCAAAGCAGTATTTTCAAACTCAAGCCGAAAGAATAAAAAAATTTTAAAATACACCATCGAGCTAACTCGCTTTAAGTATGACAATCCATTCGACCAAAAACAAACATAAATAACCTAAGCTACATTTTGTACTTATTAAACTAAATGCAATTGTTAGGCATCTGAAAACCTTTCTCTAAAATGACTTTACAACTCTTATCCATATGTGTATGTGTAAATATGTCTTAAGCAAATATTTTCCCCAAGAAAATATACCACACCTAAGATTTCTTTAATAAAATATTACTAGAGCTGTTGTCGTTTTACAAGCCCTGCTAAGAGCAAACAAAAGTACGAGTAGAAATAGTTGAAACTATCGACTTCATATGCTTGTTAGAATTTTAGTCCATTACATTGCTATCAAAGTTTTCGCTGGGTACAATGTAAGCAGAGGCACAAAATAAATTTATGTAAAAATCAAAAACACTCCTCCTTTTTTTATATTTTAAGCAAGAATATTCTAAGTTAATATTTAACGTTACGAATAGATACAAACATATAAGTATCGCCCATTCCCAGCGGTAAATTGCAATAGGCCTTCAAATTTCTGCCCTTCTTGAAGGACTATAAGAGTTTGATTTTTTTATACATACTAGAGTTGGAGTAGTGGTCGGAATTCGACTGCCAGTTCAAAAGTATTTATATTTTAGATGCATTCATTTAAACAGAAAAAACAACTTATATACTCATTACCTTCGCCATGAAAAAATCAATATACAAAATAAAATTGCAGAGAAACACGCACATTTATTTTATTAAGTTTTTACTTCCATACGGAATGAACATGTACATCCATATTTAATTCCCATCTCTTTCAATTCTGATCTCTTTTTCTTTTCCAACTTTACTCATTTGAAGAGAAAAATCTTATTACTAATAAACATCCTCATTGTTTTGCTTATGTTTTTACTTGAACCAATACGTACATAAGTGAATGTGTGTATTTATTGCAGAGTACCAAATATTCACTTATTTATCACTCATATTCATGAATAGGAATTTTTTATTTTTGTTGTGTTTCGTTTTATTCGTGTTTAAATAGACAAAAAAAATTCGCTGTATTCGTTCTTGTACATAGCAAAGTTTTTGTATATTATTCAAAAATGAATATGAATATCAAATTGTACTTTGCACTAGCATTCGAAAGTGAACAGCAAAGAATTTGTAATCTGAATTTTCATGTGTGTATTTGTTTTTTTAAATCAATGTGGAATATGAATATTCATAATGAATATGCCAGCTTTAAAAAACACATAAACTCATGCACATGAATATTCAGATTAAAAGAAATTGTTTGCTGTTCATTTTCGAATATTTTGCATTTTTATTATTAAAAATCTTAGTTATTCATTTTCTATTGCGAGCATAAAACACAAAATTTTACAAGTTGATATATGAAAATTTAGCATGAATATTCATATTTGAGTAGTCATACATGAATTTTTCTGAAGCCTGATTTTTAGCATTTGCAGTGCTGTCAACTTTAATAGCCTTTTATTCCTTTAATACTGAACCGATTTAATTAATATTTAGTCGGTTCAATAAAGTCGGTTGCTAAACAAAGAAGGAAAAGGGATCCAAAAATTTGTCTTTGCCTATCTATATAATAGATAAATAAAAATTGTTCTAAACACCGAAAGAAGAGCTTCTAAAATATCTAATCTTTACCTAAAATCTAACTGATTCTAACTTCCCTTCTATTTGAGTTGTAATTAAAGGAAAAAACAAAACAAATTAAAATGTATTTAGTGTTGTGCAAAGCGTCAACACGATAGATTGAGTGCAGCAAAAAGTCAAAAATTAAAAATTATGCAGTTGTTGTTGAAGACTGAAGACCTTTTAGTGGGCTTTAGATCGAAGCCCTTTTAGGAAATCTCGATTTGAAGACCTTTTATTGGGCTTTCACTAGAAGATCTTTCTTCTATCATGAAACCTTTTATATTAAAACTTCTACGAAAAGTTTTATAAAAAAACGATTTTTCTAAAGTCTTTAAGAAACACTAGTGTTTCCAGGGGTCCGCATATATATACTATTTTCCAACCAAAAATAGCAATCTAATAATAGTAATTACATGACATTTAGTTCCTGACTGTTGATCTTATCGAAATAAATGGCGCGAATAATTGGTATTCAATAAGAGATTTGGTTCAGTGTACGCACATTTTTACACCAAAATACGAACCAAACGCGTCGTTGTGAGCGTTTGGCAATCACTGACATAAATATATACGATAAAATACAAAATCAAAACACATTCTGAATAAACAACTTAAAACTCTCTCTTAATACAATGAACATATAGAAAAAACAACTCTGTCTCATTTCTATACAAAAGCAAATTAGACAAACAAACATACACAATTTATTTACTTTACAACTTGAAGCTGATACATGCATGCGTAATAATAAGTGTGCATGTGTTAGGAGCAACTTTAAACGCTTATAGATCCCAAACTACTACACCGATTCAAATAAAATTACGATTGTGCACATCTATGTAAAATCTCCATTAAAAGCATAGAAATCTTTTCAAAATCGGTTCAGTATTACGGACGTAAAAGGGACTTAAAAAAACGTGTTTGCCTATTAATAATATAAATAGATTCCAAGTAGAAGCGAATATACTCATATAAGCCCGGTGCCGCAATGGGCAACGTAAGAAAAACGATATGATTTTGGAATCGAATGTTACGTGCTGACGTCTGCTAAATAAGGCAATCTAGAAGGCCTCTTTCGTACTCCTGCATTTTACCGCGAACTTATTTCTTGTGTATTAGTATAGGTAAGAATGAATATGAGAATCTTTCTAAGTGTTTATGAATAAGTAAAAGAGAGAAAAGAGTAAAGAAAAAATTGTGCATTTATAATGTTAGCAATTTGTATGCAATCGATGTTGAAACGTAATACTGGTATTGCACAAACATTTTATACAAACGCACTTACTGCTAGTATGTGCACATCACATTTAAATATGTATGTGTAGCTCACATCTTGACTATCAAAATATTCTATATATTTAATATGAATTTGAAGTGTTTCGAGATATTTGCTATGCAACGGTTTTTTTTTCTTTTTCTTCATATAAGATAAATATATACATCTGTGGATTTTTCTAGATGTAAGCGCTTCAATATACTTATATATCAAATATAAATTTCTTTTTATTTTCATGTACAGAGCACTGAAAATAAATAAATGCACATACATTTGTATACGTACTTTGCAATGCATAAAATTTAAACTTATTAAAAATGTAAAATATCAACAGTCATTCATTCACTTGCAATATAAAGTTCTTTTTTTTATTTGCAGACACAAAAATTAATGTGCGAGTATGTGATATTGTGAGTGTGTGTGTGTGTGTAAAGACCAATATTTTAATCTGTATTTTAAGATGTCGCCGTTTATGGTTTTCTGTCAAATTGTTGTAGTAGAGGAACACCGCAAGTGGGAGTGATACCTCCTGTGCTGTAGCTTCTCGTAGTCAACTAAGTCCTTTTCAGATTATAGAGTAGAAAGTCAAGACCATGGCGAAGGATGTAGTAGAAATAGTATCAGGGATGTTTTTGGATGTAATAAACGATATCGTGACCAATACGTAGGTTGCACTAAAGGACTAGAAACTGTGGTCGGGGAATAAGCTCAAACAAAATGGAACTATTACTATTTGTTACCAAGACTAAGGTTAAGAGCTTTAGAATCCTATGACAATAAAATCAGAAACCATCGAATGGTTCAAAATATGTAGTTGTTATTCTGAACTCCAAAGTATTATGGCTCACTGCTCCTTTCGTAGGATATTTGCTGCAAAACGTCGCTTATGCCATAAGATTTGTGAGCAAATGTATGTCCAAAACTGACTCACAGATTGGTGGTATGGTGAACCGCCACACCTAAAAAATATGTGAAAGGCCAACAATAGAGAATGCTTATAGCGGGATTACAGGATATTTACGGGTCTGGACTTAATTCCGAATGAGCTACATGTAACTACTGCACCCTCAAGTATAGCGTTGAGCTTGTCAACATCTCGCTGTTGGAAATTAAGAACCCATGGCCTTGATAGAATCTTGAATTGACTACCTCCCGACTTGAGGTACTTCAAGTGGACTTCGATAGCATTTTCAAAGTCGTACATCCATCCAGACGGGAATGGAAAATAGTTTATATAGAAAGGGACAGAATCTACATTGATGGATCAGGGATGATTTGTTGTCTTGCCTCTGCAGTATTTTCAGATGATCTTAGCGTGTACCACTCTTTACGACTTCCCGATATAGTATATGTATTTCAGGCTGAAATATTGGCCATAATGAAGGCAAACAGACTGCCCATTGGCAGGAAGGTCTAACGGATGAATTGGTTGGGGATGGTCTTCTCATTCATGCTTACAGTGTTGCAATGGTTCCAATGTCAGTTGACACTATTAGAAATAGGATTTTTAGACACTGTCGTTATAGACCTGAAGAAAGATGGCATATCAAAAGTACTTGCAAAGTCACTAAAAAATTGTGGCCTTACTATCATGACAAGTGTTAAATACAACTAATTGACAAGAACGGTAAGGACATTCCGAAGCTCATCGCACTATTGACGCGACACTGGGTGATCATTAGGCATACAAGTAGGCTATGACTTACAATACGTTCTGGCATAGCTGCAGAGAAGGAGGTAGGGAAGATACAGTTTACCAACTTCTCTACGAGTGTTCTACTGTAAATTCTTTGAGAATCAAGTTTCTGGGGCAGAAAAGTACTGAACGGTGTCACCAAAAACTGGTCTAGGTGACCTAATTAGATATATAACTGTGACGGGGTGGATACGACAACTTAGATCAGGATATTTGCAGTCTTACACTGGCGACTGGATTGGTATATTTTTCTACTTAATTGCTGGCGCGCAGTATGCAGCCACATAAACCAGCCTTGAATATTATTTTAACTTTTGTTAGAACGAAGTTCTTTAAAGCACGTTGTGAATGGGAACTGAAAATGAAAAAGTGTAACAAGACTTTAAAACGACACTTGTTTGTCGTTGCTAGCTGGTACATGTCTGCACTGACTGGTGTGTGTATATGTCAGTGGTATCTTTCAACGGTTTGGAGGCATTTTAGTGTTTATTGTTTTATATATTTTTTTTATTCATAATAAATTTTTAATTTTTTTATATATTAAAAAATTATCATTAAAATTAAAATTTGTTTTTAACATTTCGTAATTTATATTTATTATTCAATCGACAATTATTCTTAATTAAATCCATTGGCATTTAATGCACACAGTATATGATCGGGTGTTCCCCCGACATCTCTCGTATTTTTCTGTATCTTCTTATTTTTCAAGCTTCATTTATTAATATGTTTTTTTTTTTCATTTTATTGCAATAATTTTTAAATCATAAAATATACAAGCAACAATATTTTTTCAAGTCTCTCACACTATAATAAGCTGTTGTTTCGTGATATTTCAGTTATTAAAAACTGTAGTTGGTCATATTAAATTTAACAATATTTTTCTTTGTTTATTTATTACTATTTTATACTACATTCAAGCAAACAGTATTAAAGCATGTTAAAGATTTTATATGTTACACCGGGAAAACAGATTCGTTGTCACTGCGTAATTTGCTGCGAATTGCATTTTTGGTGGTTGCAATTATCGATAACAATAAATATTTAATTTGACAAAATGTTGTTTAAAAATTTGTTCCCTTGAATAATATTTATCTTTTTTTTTTAGTTACCCTTCAGTGGCCGAGAAATCGTTTTAAATAAAAAAATATGTTTTTAAATCCATAAAAAATTAATCAAATAATTTATTTGCCAAAACTAAAATGATCTGAGTACGATCTTCAGGCGATTTCATGAAAATTTTGTGTATAAATTTGAATTTTTAAAAGGCATTGGCAATTTTTTAAGAAATAATTGCAAGGCGATTTCAACGTAAAACGGACGATAAAATACGTAGCAACTTTGAAATAGAATTTTAAAAAATATCATTAAATAATTGCTTCATATGAATTTAGTTATATACTTACGTCTGGTCTCACATTCCAGGAATATTCGGTTGGAGGTGAATAGAAAGAAACCCTTCTTAATATGCATCAACAACAATAACAGTGAAACCCACTTAAAGATATACAAATACATTATAAATTATGTTGACACTTTTCGTTACGCAGGAAGCATAATGGCTGTTGATGGGCGACTGAAAGTAGACATAAAACATCGACTGTGTAAAGCGCGATCGCCTTTTGGTAGTTTAAGCAAGATATAGCGATCATCGCAGATCTCATTGAAAACGAATGTTAGAATATTTAATGCATGTGTTAAATCCACTTTACTCTATGGTAGTGAAACATGGCTAACAACAAGTTCCATGTCACGGAAACCGCAAACATTCATCAACAAATGCCTGCACATCATTTGCCGAATATTTTGGCTCAATGCAATTTACAATGCTGATCTGTGGAGGAATACTAATAAAGAGCCCATCCACCGGCAGATTATACCAAGCAAAAGGAGATGGATATGCCACACACGGCGAAAACCTCCCGATATCAAAACAAGAAGTGTATTAGAATGGAATCCTCAGGGCAGCCGTACTCGAGAACGTCCAAAGAAAACATGACAAAGAAGAGTTTTTGCTGAATTGGAAAAAATAAAAATAAAACATGGAATGATGTAAAAATGTATTGTAATGATAAAATTCGATGGAATTTTCTCGCAGAAGCCCTCTGTTCCTAAGTGCAGTAAATAAAGGGAATAAAATATATTTACATCTTTAGATGCTGTGAGTAAACTCATTTTCTCTAAAACTAATTTTTCTAGTTATGACATTCTAGCAGCAAATAAGCGATATGTCAAATCTTGTATACGAAAAAACTGTATAAAAATAAAGGCGCATAGATAGTACCACTAACTATTAACTTTTTAAGTACCTGCTTAAGTTATTCACAGTTGGTTACTTTCAACACGAAAAGTTTGCACTTTGTTATGGGTGAAGCTGTAGCTACATTGTAACTAACTAATACATTCAAACAGTTAATTGATTTCTATTGCGTCCAAAAAACATCCGTACCATGGTAGAATAATATAGGTAGTGTCGAGGCTACAACAAACCAACAACAGCAAAAAAACACAGCTTCTTTTGGTTGTTTAGGTTCGAGGCTGTCAAAAAGCACATAAGAAAACTGGCAAAAAATTGTATATTCACATGTGCGTTTGGTTGCATTTTCTGCTCCATAAAGAATTTTGTTTCTTTTCCTTTTCTTATCTGCATTTGTAAACAAATGATCAAGTGTGCTTTTTTAGTAGTGTGGGTTTGTGTTGGTAAAACATAAACAAATTTTGACAGTTGCCAACGCTCCAAAAAAAATTTCGTTAACGTTTCGCTACTACCTGTATTATTCTACCATGATCCGTACAAAACAAAATACACTAGAGATGTGTTTTTGGTGAACAAAGTTCTATTGAATAACTTTATTTTTACAGCCCCTTATTTTGATTGATTTATATACAAACTATGAACAAAAAATTATTTTTTTAGGATTTGTATGAATATTTTAAAGAATGATAATTATTTTTTAATAGCTTCATAAGCTTTTGACTTTGGTTATGATTTCTGAATATGCGCCAATGTTATTATGTAGATCGACTTTAAGATTTCATTTCGTTGGCACAGCCCGTAAATATTTTCATTGGAAACCTAATTCGAGCATATCCTTTTTCTGTGTGTAGTTGTTATTTCTATATTTTTGTACACAATATGCTTACCATGTATGTATCAAATAAATATCTTTATTTTTAATGTTTCTTATTTTGTTATTTTCATCCAGCACTGTCATGTTGCATTTTTGTCAAGTTGTCAGCTGGTGTTCAAAGCGCGTTTTTTTTTTGCTTTGCTTTTTTTGCTGAACTTACTTACGTTTTAATATATTTATTTATTCTCATTGCCACTGTTGTCAAATAATGCACAAATATTGGCAAAGACAAGCAGCAACATGAGAACTACAAGAGCATCGTAAATGTTGCTGAAAATATTTCTTACTTATATTTACTGACACACTCGTGCATAAATATGTGGAATATAAACATCTTACTTTATAAGTGTTTGTAACACTAGATTTATGTTTACATACACAAACACGTTTTATATTAGATCAGGCGAAAAATGTGCTTATATGTGCTTATATACACATATCGCTCATTTACTTCAATAACGTCATAACTTAAAAAATATGATTTTTGTGTTAAAAATGCTCTGTACGAATCAGCTGTTTTGTTTCTGTTCAATTGAAAAACTGTAAGTTTGGTTTGTTGTTACTTTTTCGTTCTGTTCTGTTGCGGACTATTCTGTAGGAAATAGAATACAACGTTAAGTGACAGCCAAGAGTTTGTATTTATTAGTTTTTTGTGGAGTGAAATATTACAAGTTTTGTTTTAAAAGTCAGAATATTTTATTTTAATTCAAATTATTAAAGATTAATATATTTTTGTCAAGAAAAAAACATTTTGCAAACATTTACCAAATTCATTCCTATAATTATATCGTCCACATCCGAAAGTTCAGACACAGAAGAAGTAATTAAAAAATATTTTCTACAGAAAAGAACGGCACAGAACGGCAACGAAAAGTAAAAACTAATGAGGCCTTTATTTTTCGATTCGTTATTTATATTCTGTAAATATCTCCTAAGAATCTCTTGTTTACTCACACGTTTAGAGGAGAGTAGTTTCTTGTTATTCCATTCAGTTGTGTGTAATTTAAAAACTTGAAATTCGTTTTCTGAAGAACGAGGTTTTTTGAGTTATGACGTTGTTTGAGTATATAAGCGATATGTTTATTTATTTACATTTTGAAAGCATATACGTATGTATGTAATTCACTAAAAATTTAATTTTATTTATTTGACTTAAACTTTTCAAACCATATCGGTTGAATTCATTGAAAATTTTGAAAACTGGGTTGAGTTTAAGGCTTGAAATCAACTCAATAGTTTTTTTAATAAATTTTAATCAGATAAACTAATTACAGTGGCAGAACGGAACGCTGATAATAATGCTGTTGATAATGGTGTAGCGACCATCGAAAACATTACTGTACCATTCTGCTAATATCATTAGCTTATCATTATTTCTTTCTTAATAAAAATAACTTTAATAATTAACAAATTAACAAATTAAAGCTTTAACTTAAGCCAGCCCTAATAAATGTTTTATTATCACGAGAAAACTAAAAAAATTACCAAATATCAAAACTGCACCAAGAACCTGAAATTTTTCCATAAAATTAAAATTTCTATTATTAATAGCGTCTTAAGGCCAAGGCACATAGAATCCATCGTACGTTATACGTCGCTTTGCTCCACTGACAATTAAGTTGAAATATAGGTTTTCTTATGATCTTTGTCCCATTGCGTACGTCTCCATCAACGGAAAGTACTAAAGTTTTTTTTTGCTTTATTAAGCTTTTTGTGTTGTGTGGTGACAAAATTAAATAAAAGTTAAAGGAAATCCCAGAATATTCTCGAATTCCATTGAAAATGAGTACTTTAATTAAATCAAGCAGATTTAGTATCCGTAAACAATGTTGTCATTGGACGCATTCATTGGGCTCAACAGTTGGCAACAGTTTAACAACAGTTCAGCTCAACAGCTACGTCTTAGAAACGGCTTGGTGAATAATTGGTGAATAATGAAAAAGAAATAAAAATGCTGTAAAAGAAATTATTTAAATTTGCTAAATTAATTAGTTTGGCTTATAATAAAAAGTATGGACAACACAGAATTTGCAACGGAGTTTTTCCTGGCAGGACCTTTTTTATTTTTAAATCTGCTCCACAAATTTAATATTCACAATATAAAAATGCACATCAAAATACTTCAATAAAATGATCAACCTGCGCCGATAGTATTTTTATTTCAACACTGATTTCAAAAAATCTTTAAACCTTTTATTGAACTAAATTTATAATTAAAATAAATAAACACCATAATAAGCCTACGTATATTTAATGAAATTAGTAATTTAATTTTATTACTTTATTTTCTTTACTTAATCGCATTTGTAACACAAAATTTAACAACTTAATTTGCAGCCACCACCAAACAAAAGTGCGATGCATTAGAGTTTAAAAGCGCATAACTCTCTTTATCAGCTGCAGAGCTAAACACTACATGTTGACTAAATGTAGCGAAAAAAAAATTTATAATGGAAAAAATGGCAGCAAATACTCATCTGTTGTGTGAGGCGGAACTACCCAACTCTGCGTTTCTAAGACAAACATTCAAAGGTTGCGAAACAGCTACGTCTTTTGAACGCGACCATTGTGTTGACCTCCTTTGCCGTTACTTTAATGTCAGTTTGAATAAGGAACGTACTATAACGTACGACGAATTCTATGTGCCTCGGCCGTTAGTTTCGTTTCTTCAGATTTCATAACTTCATAAAAAAAACTCAACATCAAATATAAAATTATAGATGCATTGATAAATAATTTTCGCATTACTCAAACAAAAATATCGCTGGTGCCGACACTGATACTCCTAGTGAATTAATATTGAAGGTAAAATAAATAAAATACAAGCAAGGTTCTCTATATATTTAGTAGGGAAGATTATTTTTTATAATGCAGTTCATGCTCACATTTTACAGACGATTTTGAAAAAAAAAACTTATACATAAGCACTTAAAGATGCTACTTGCTACATGCGAAGAAAGCCGATTTCGAAAGTCTACATGATCAAAACTGACTGATTTCAGCGTTCATTCTAAAAAAAGTGTCCTTGTAAAAATACCGCAAGGGTATTTTATATATTTTTTCTAAACATGTTTTACGAATTAGTTCTTCAAAATAAATTACACCAAAATTTTAGAAACAGACACTGAAAAGAAACAGAAGTTTAAAAGATCAACTACACCCCTTTAATCAAAGCAGCAGCATATCAAACTATCTAATCACTAAAGATGATCGAAATAGTGTTTTAAATTCGTCAATTGTGAAGAGATTAATTGAAAAATTCAGGGAGACTTAGTCCGTTGGAGATGTCAAACACACTGGTCGTACAAAAACCGGCCGTTCAAATATCAATATCGAAGCAGTGCGTGAGAGTGTCGGTGACAATCCAGGCTTTTTTCCACTTTGCTTTAACTTTATTTAACTTCCCTTAAGGAACCACACTGGATGCGAAAACTGGCACGTGCTTTTAAAAATACTGTCAATCTTTGCAAAGGTAATTGAGTTTCCAGAATGTAAATTGGCGATTCTGTAAAATGGAAATGTTATAATTGATTTAAATAAAATGGTTCATATTTCACTTACGAATTTCCAAATTTTTCTTGTTTCTCTTGCTTTAAAACCAACATTCGATCGTACTAGCCGCAACAGCTCGGCGTTTCAATTATATATATGATAGTTTTTTAAGAAGAGGAATATATTTCCACTTCTGTAAACTTCGAAACAAATTTTTACTTTCAAATTAAAAATAAAAACAATATTATTTTCCAGATATCAATGTTTATTGAGTTAGCTAAATTCTCTATGTCTGAACACTAAAATAATTTTGACAAGAAACTAAATATTGGCTCATTTAAGAATGCATGACTGAACATAGTATTATCCTGTCTACTTTATGGTACAATAAAAAATGATAATCAAAAGACTAAAAACTGTGTTTTCTATTTAATTCAAATCTTGCGTTAATTTCGGGACACCCTTTTATATATAGTATGTGCGTATATCCAGGTTGATGTTGATTTAATTAAGGCAAGCATTCAACATTTTTGTAGCTGATTCAATTTCATACGAGAACAAAGAATAAAATAAAGATATAAATTAGTTTCTTCTTTTTTCTGCTTAACCACTTTTTCATATTTCAATTTTGACATGCATCAATGTTGGTTTTGCTTGTTTGAATGAACATTTGTACTACATGTGCAATTCTACTGTCCACTTGTCTTCTATATTGTCAAAGTGGTTTTTGCTTTAATACTTTTCATTTTTTTTCGTATTGAATCAAGCATGAAAAATATTGCAACAACAAAAATAAATTAAAAGCAGAAATGTCAAAAAGAGGAAAAGATAAATTTCTTAGCAGCAATACTTTTTATTCCCGAAGTTGTTTTGGAAAATAACGACAACTATGAAAATGCAAGGAGAGAAGGGCACCCAATAAATTAGATTTTTTTTCTTTAAAGCATGTGTGTGTGATGCAAGTACTTTATTTTTGCTTTTACTTCCACTCCTTTTTACTTATACTCCTTCCATAAAGGAATCAATATCTTTTTTGCTTAATTTCTTGTTTAAAATGCTTGTACTCTGTACCAAATGAAATGCGCAAAAAGCTGGGAACGCTGTACACGTTTATGTGTAATTGTAGTTTATCTCCTTGGCCTGATCCATTTGTAATGCTTGAATACATATTAAAACTATTTGGATGTGCACATACATATAACAATTTAATTTAAAGGGTTTCTGCTGAACAAGTGTTAAATTGCAAAAAGTGAGCTCGCTTGGAGATCTAAAGGATAACAAGGAATTTCGAATTAAACGCATTTTTCGTGCCACCCTTTCTATGTAGCTAATGTGCATGTAGTTGTATGTATACTACAATCATTTCATTCACTTAGCCATTCATTCACTCACTCATTTATTTATTCATTCCTTTATATCTTTATTTGTACTCAACCATACAATTGCTAAAGTAGTGTAAGTGTTCCATACATGTATATACATGATCTCCTTTAGTTTACGGTATATATTACATACATACAAAAGTACAAAGTGAAGTGTGTCTGTATTATACACACACACGTACATACATCACTGTGTGTTTGTGTATCTTCTGGGTCCTTGGTTGATAATGTTTAACATCAGTTAACTCTCCCATGTCTTTCTTGTTGCCATCAAATATAAAAGACATTTTGATATTGAAGATTCTTCAATAAGTAATTTACAATAAATACACAAGTATACACAACTACAAAACTTATATGAAATGAAATAGAATAAAACGAACAACAGCAAAAAGTGCATGTAACAAACAAGATAATTTTCTTGTTGTTTATTTTATTTACATCGTTATTAAAAGGTTTTTCTATCAAAAAAAAATCGTTTGTGTAAGAGTATGTCCTGAATTGTAGCTTCGATTGTTAATATTGCATTTGCAGTTAGTAAATAAACTATTAGAAATGTGTTTCTTTTTTTAGCATTTTCTCAACAGCATAGAAAATTAGTTTTAGTTTATTAAAAGTGGTTTGTTTTGCCTGAATGATTACGAACATATTTAAAATAGAAAATTAAACACTAGAGATGAGATAAGAAGCAAATGAACATTTTATAATCGAATAATTTATTTAAGGTATTTCATTCGAGAATCAGCATTCATTTCTGATGTCTAAAATATCACACACACATATTATAGTCTATCGAACCAAAAAAAATTATATAAAATTTATATAAAATTCGTTGTCATTAGTTTTTCTTAAGAAGATTTTTTTTCATTATAGCGGAGATCAATGTTTAGGGCATATGGTTTTGCAGAAGCGCAAATAAAAATTTCGTAGCTTTTTATATGATATGCAACTGCAACTTGCTGCTGAACTTCACTAGTTTCAACTATCCTCCATCACAAGTGATAAAATTGAACAAAAAACCCAGATAACCTGGTATAACGACCTCGAAATCACTACTGATTCATTCTGCTTATCTAATGATTAAATATCTTTCAATATTACCTTCTTGAAAAAAAATTATTTGCAGCCATTAAAAATTCTTCATGTAAAAGAATTTCGTAGTCAGATATGTATCTTTCAATTTAAGACTAAATAATTCAAAGAATTTACTTTACATGTCATTTACACCAGACCAAAATCTAGTACTTCCGAGACTTCGAGCAAAATCTTGTTGATTTTGACGAGATTTTGAAAAAATCAACTCAAAATCTCGTAGTACTTAGTGATGCAACTATGGTTTTTCCTAAATTCTAATGAAAAATACTATGCTGTTCAGTAACAATATTTTAAAGGGTGTGCTCGTCAGCTCTTTCCCATTTGAATGATGAGTTTCTGTATGGAATTTGACGTTACAAAATGAAAATTCCAATCAACTGGATTTGCATGAATTGTTTTGAAGGGTGTACTCGCCATTTGTTTCGTATATGAATGATAGTTTTTGTATAGTGTTTGACATTTGACAATGAAAATTTCAATCAACTGTTTTTGCCATGGATACGAAATCTAAAAAATGTCACGAATAACCCGGTGTAAACAGTATAGGTTTAGATAGAGATTTCAATTGAAATCTGCTAGATTTTGGTCTGGTGTAAATGCCATATTAATAGATTAAATATTTGATTTCTTTGCAGTATTTCCAAGTTTTTTTGATTATGAATATATTTTCAATATTTGGGCTTTCGAAGTCATTCGTTAATAAAAGATTATTTTTTACATTTTGTTTCTACGTTTCGTTGGTATTTTCTAACTTCTTCAGGGAATTTTTTTGTTTTCGTAAATATACAGTTTCTTTACGTCAATTTTACATCATTCTTCTTAAAAATATCACAGTTTTGTTTTGTGTAAAAAGGACAAACACAAACAAAAACTCATTAAATTTAAAGCAAAAAAATTTTAAAAAATCAAAACAGTTTCATTAAGAAATTGAAATATCACAGCTAATACACGATATCTCCGAAAGATTTAAAAGCACTGTTTACAATTTTCTTTTGGATTTTTTATTAAAAATTTCCTAAAGGTGCCGATTTAATTTTACTAAATTAATTTGTAATTTTTTTGATGGTTTTCTTATAAAATTTTATTAATTTATTATTTTAATATAAATTTAACATCAAACCGGTCAAATTCTTTCTAAAACATCCAACTAACGGACGTGCACCACTTTTGCTACTCCGATAGCAACATAACATCGACTGGAGGCTCTTCTGATGATGTCTGAAATGGCACCATAAGAGCTCGGCAAACTTTTGGCCAACTGAACACAGTGTGGAAATACCATCAATCTCCATCCGCACTAAGATGACAATTTTCAATAATTCGTGTGGGAAGTCTGTGCTCCTCTATGGCTGTGAAATGTGTAATATGACAAATGAACAAATGGCTAAGAAGAATGCTAAAAATCTACTGGTCCAACAGAAACACAGAGCTGTGGGCACTTACAAAATATATTTTAAATTTTTGAGAAGGAAATTGCGATGGATTGGCCACGCATTACGAAGACCATCCGGGGGTGTAATCCGTAATGCCATTGACTGGAATCCGCAAGGTAAAAGAAGGAGAAGATGGCCTACCCGTACTTGTCGAAGACAGTTAAGATACTTGCCAAAAATTTGACGAAAAAAAACGTGACCAACAGACAAGCTAAATATGCCTTTTCTTTAATTCTAGCCAAGTTAAATAAAAGCAAAAGTAGTGGTTACGTTTTTTTGGGCAAATGTTTGCCAAATGTGACCGTACCTTTAGACGTCGAGGCTTCGCGAACAAGAAATAGCTGGAATGAAAGTGAGAACCTAGAACCAAACAGAAACGATTGGAATAGTAAATAATTGCGGAATGAAATTTGTTAAAGTCAACGAGATTTTTTTCTTTTAAAATTGAACTTAATAAATTCTATGAACAGATTTTTAAATCTACATATCGTCATATAAAATGTAAGACCCTGTAATTACACTTCTTTCGATTTTAGAGGAGAATGAAAAAACTTAATAAAATATATAAGAAAACAACCCGAAAAATTGCTTCTTCAAAACTTGCATAAAATTAAAAGATTTTTACAAAATATTATAGTTTGTAGGAAAACGCATATTCCACATGCTACACAATATTCAATAAAAAAACTTATTTTGAAATTTTCGTTACTTACATGGTTTTACCTTTCATATTTCATAATTAAAAGAAAGAAAAAACGGTAGTAATATTTCAATCAAATACGCATGACAGAAGTTTGAAAAATTTATATCAAACAATATTTTAAAGTGTAATTTTATTTACTGAATAAATAGAATAAAAAACTAGTCAAATATTTTTCCCATCTAATCGTACCTTAAGACTTTTAGTTGTGCAAAAATCTCTTTCTCTATTTTATTCTACATCCTCAGAAAACAATTGTGTTGAATTAAATTATATACAGCTACAAGTTTTTTTTTCATTATACTACAATAGAGTTAAATCCATATTATCAATACTTCAATTTATGTTTTTTTTTTTTCAGTTTTACTTCTTTTATGTGGTCAAGCCATAAATTGAATTTAAAACCAATAAGAGAAACAATTTTGAAAACAACAAAATAATAACTACATCCGGCAAGACTACATATTAACAAGTTTACTAACAAAATAATAACAACAACAAAAACAACAAAAAATGTAATAATCCTTACAAACATATTTATGTTATCGAAATCATTTGATAGGATTAGAAATGTAAAGAATACGGAAAGAACATACAAGTATTAGTAGCACATCTTCTTTAAATTGGTAAGCAATTTAAAAAAGAAAACTAAAATAAAAAAATATTATGAAAGCATTTTCAAGAGTTTTTGGTAATGAAATTATCAAAGTAGTTTCAGGAGCACTTTTAAGCCTCTTCCTTTGTAAAGCAACAGGAAACATTAAGATTTTGAATACAAAAATGTATTTCTTAAATACAACAACTTTTTATATAAAAAACCAATTGCAAATAGAGTATAAAAAATCGATAAAAATAAATGCTAATAATTACTTAAGTATGTTCAAGTATTTAATAGAAAAAAAATTAATTTTTATTTTAACTTGTTCCGAAACTTTTTTTACTTATTTATACACATGAGTTGCTTAATTTTAATTTAAACGTTTTGCCATTTTTCCACCAACTTTGTGCATTTTGTATATTTAAAAAGTCCACTATGAAGTAATTGTGGATTTTACTCATATATTTTTTTTTCATTTAATTATGCCAAGTTGCTTTTCAAAAACCCCTTTGAATAAAACAAGAAAACCCGTCAACCTTTAAAAGAAAACTTTATAAAACTTGAAGTGCCCGCATAAAGTATTCTCTTAAATATCACAACGGTTCCCTGCTTAGCCTTTTCCTAGCAGCCACATTTCGTTCTTTTCGTTCTACATGTAGAAGTGAAAAAATCTTTTGTTTTTCTTTAACTGCGAATAGCTGATGTAAAAAAAATAAAAAGTACGTTAAGGAAAGCGAAGAGCAGAGCAAAAAGAACATATAATTTAGTGCTTAACTTTTAATTCCACAATACATAATGCAAACCAGCTAAAAGTAAATGCTGGAAAAAAAATGCAAAGAAACTTGAACCAAAGAGACGAAAATTAAATTATGGAAAGCAAAAGTTAAATGTTAAAAGAATTTTTGTTTTTTGCACTTCCGGTTCGTTTTCAGTATTTCTGCTTTGATGAAACTTTTTAAATAGTCGTATGAAGATCAATACAGAGAGAGAAAAATTAAGTCTAACTGTATTAATGAAACTCTAGGAATAATATTGATGTGCATTTTTTAACAAAACTATTATCATAGAGGGTGATTTTTTCAGCCCAATAAAACTTATGAAAGGCTTTACTGTCATATTGCGCGTATACTCTGCCAAATCATCATGAATATATTGAAACTAATCGATATACATACATACATTTCATTCGTGCTTAAATTTATTAAATATTTAAATAAGATTTTTTTTTGCATTTTGCTTATTAAATATTTTTATTGCCACCCAAAGGGGCGACTAATTGTATAACTGTTGTACAGAAAATAAAATAGATTCATATCAAATATAATTTATTTGTTGCGTTTGTCTTTGTAATAAGTTTCAAAGCCTACTACTATTCTTATTAGGGTGGGTCGATTTTGCAATCGATATTGTGCCATCGATTTTTCTATAGCTTTTGGCGTGACGAAAAAAAGTTCCACTACGATATATAAATATATATAATTAATGATTTATGTAAAAAAGTATAGATGACATTATTTTTCTATAGGAAAACTTTTAATATTAATATTTTTCAATAAAAAGAACTTATCGCTTTATTGTTGTATCTAATAAAAATAGTCAAGAAAAATCGCAATCATTGGCATTTACAGTTGCTATCAATATTTGTCATGCAGATTTCTCGAACAATCTTGCATATTTTTGTTGCTATTCATAGAACTTTCCGGAATGTTCCATTTCCGTTATTTTGAATTTTAGTGCTACCAATCTTGCACAGATGCTTGATTAAACTATGCTTAAGCATTGATGTAATTTTAAGGTTGTTAAATTGGAATCTGCATTTGAATTTTGTAACAAAATACTCGTATTATAAGTCCTGATATGTTTTACTAGTATTGCATATAATTTTATATCAGTGTATTATTATTATCTTTGTATACTTCTAATTCTTAAGTACGAGTATTTAATTTGAAACTAAATATTTAAGGAAATCTTTTATCTAAAAGGTCACAAGTCTTTAATAACTTTACTTCGACACAGCTCCTGCATAACACACTCAAAGCAGCACAGCCACGACCCAATATCTCTTCTCTCTCTCTCTCTCTCTCTTTCTTTCTCTGGCAAACACGAATAGTTATCAAAAGTGTTAAATTAGAAAAAAAAGTGAAGTTCAAAAAAATTACAAATGCGAAACGTTAATGTGTGGGTGAGTGTAAATTTTAATTTTCATATCAAGTCAAACACGTTAAAGGAAAAATAAAACGAAAAACTTTTTTTATTTAAACCAAACACATGAAAGATAAAAAAGAAATTACACGTGAAATTCAAAGTAATTTGAGGCAAATTAAGTTCTTCAATTTTTGTAATTATAAACTTTTTCGCACTTTATTTTCTTTAGCTTTTACGTTATTTTTGTTACCGTTTTTTTCTCTTTTTTGAATTGAAGAACTGTTATCGTTGCTGTTTTAGTTTTACAGCACAAGTTTTCTTTTATGAGTAATTTTCCGTAATAAATGAAACCAACAGTAAATGGAGTGTTGAATTCTAGTCAAAAAGATTATTCAAGAGCACTACTTCTATGACAAAAAAATGAATGTGGGATTTATAAATTCCGAAAAAATGTTGTTTGAATAAACACGAACCAAATTTAAAATAAATTTATTGTAAGTTTTTAATAAATTTTATGCATTCAAAAACAGTTTTTCAGTTTAATTTATTAAAAAAAAGTTTATCGAATTTAGCAAAAGGATTCTTGCATGTAAACGACTTTTTCAGAATTTAAGCCTTGCGTTATTAGTGACGATATGTTTGTAGAACAAGATCTTCTAGATATTTCACTTAGAAATGTAAAACCTTTGGCCTTTTCTTTCGCTGCATACATACAACATATTGTACTTAACATATTCCCATTATCATTAAAGTCAGTAATAGCAATTTACTAATATAAAAGAAAAAAGAAAAAGTAAAGTAATTTCAAGTTAACGAAATAGCACGCACACACTGTAAAATAAAAAGTTCAAACAAGTATGGAAATTACTGCCAGTGTTGGCGAGGACCATGTTCATTATCATCAGCATTATCGTCATCATCATTATGGCAGAAGATGATAAAGTTTGATGCAACAACACCAACATTAAATCATAAAACAAAGAAAACTGAAGTGAATAGTATCCTGGCTAAAGGGCATGATTACTTTCTGTTCCCTCTACTGCCTTTGTATTAAATTTTTATATTTTCTATGCAGAGTTACTAAATTATGAAATTATCAGAAAAAAGGAATACCAGTGCTATTCATGTACTGGTTTTTGTTTTAGAATACATATTTCAACAATTTCTAAACGAAAATAAATATAAGTTTGTTGAAAAAAGGATCACAGTGAAAAAGCAATTAAAATTATAATGAACTAAAAAGTATAGAGAATTTGATTACGGATAAGTTTTAGCTAGAAGTTATATTTAAGAAATGCTTGTGTTTAAAATGGTTGGATAAATTAAGTGTGAGAATTGTTTTATATATAATTTAAATTAATGGGAAATCTACTCCTTATAAGTATAAATATTTTTTTTATTAATTATTTTCCATATTTTTAATTTTTTTCCTAAACAAAATATTTAAATATAATTATTTTTTTTTTACTAAAATAATTTCATTTAGGGACGCAATACTGAACCGATTTTGGAAAGATAAATATATTTTTAAACGGGTTTTTACACAATCTTAGTTTTATTTAAATCGGTTTGATATTTAGGGAGCTATAAGCGTTTCAAATTGCTACTAACACATGCACACTTATTATACATGCATGTATCAGCTTCAACTCGAAAAATAAACAAAGTGTGCATGTATGTGTGTGCAATTTGCTTTTGCATAGAAATTATAGAGAGTTTTGATTTGTTTATTAATAATGTTTTTTGTTTTTGTATTTATATAAATGCTTAATATTAATCTCTAGAAAGCGATCGATTGAGCCGACGGCTGTATACACTAGTAGTAATAAATCGATGTCTTTTAGACTGCTAAGCAGCTTACAGAATAATGTAAATTAAAATAATAAAAACGTTAGCTTAGCTTGATTGCACAGGCTGCCTAATTGGCCTATTTGGATTGTATTTGGGTTCTTTGCGTTTCCTGAAATGGAGATGTGCAGAAAAAATATCATCCATCTCCTCATAACACTCCTGATGAAGAGCTTACCCTTTTTATATCGTAATCCAATAATTCTGCTAAGTCTTGAAATATCGTTCTTTTTCAGACCGCCCTTTTTGTGGCCGATAATTCATAGAAAATTGTATAACGCTTCAGTAACCTTTGCGTTTAAGAGTGATTAACTGATTAGGCCAATGCTTCCGATCCCAGAGTGCCGGTAAACGGCAATAAAAATGGTTAAGTTTCAGTAGCATAATTTTTCGCATTAACACCTGAGACGCACCGGTATTAGCATTTCATCTAAGTTACTCAAAACCACCGCCTTCTCAATTTAGCTGCCGGGAAACGGATTTTCGAGCGACATTAATAAAAAATACCTGATTATCGGAAGTTGTGAGCTGCTTGGGAGTTTTTCTAGCTATTCTCAAGTAAATAGCAGACAGAGAGAGATTGAGAGATACCTTAACGATGTACACTATGCAGATGACATTTGTTTAATGTCACATCGATTTGCTGACATTGAAGCCAAGATCAAAAAAAACTTTCCGAAGACCCCAAAAAATTAGGATTGAGAATAAACTGCACAAAAACTAAACTCATGGGGATCGGTATGCAAATAACAACACCTTTGACAGTTCATGGCACTGAAATTGAAGACGTCGAGACTTTCACTTACCTCGGGTGTCAAATAACTAGTGATCGCATTAACAAAGCACAAACAGTTTTTCTCCAGCTACACAAAGTCTGGCATGCCAATGATATTTCAGAAAAGACCAAGTTACAAATATTTAACTATACGCAAAGTCCATGCACTATATGGAGTCTTACATAACTGACAGTGAAGAAGATTCCGACATTTGTTAATCATTGTTTTAGGCAAATATTACGTATATATTGGCCAAATTGAATATCGAAGGAATCCCTCTGGCAGCAAGCTAGCTGTGGTCTAGTTGAACTACCTGTACACAGCCGCAAATGCAGGTTACACTCTTAGACGGCCATCAACTGATATTGCAAGACAAGCAAGAATTCTCAAGGTCAATGCGGACTAGGAGGACCAAGTAATACAACCACGTTGTATCGGAAATGTACAAGTAACAGCTCAGTTAACATGGAATCAGATCAAATTAATCCCAAGAGATGAAATAGTTTGAGAGATCTCGTTAACGTCTCCGTGAACATTTTATTTAAGTGTTATATATCTTATTAATACTAAAATGAATAAAGGATATAGAAAAGGACCTCCGCTTTTAGAAAATCGGACTCTTGATTACAATGTTAAAATACATGAAAATCAGATTTTTGCTGTTTAAAAAAATTGGAAAATTTTAAAATAATTTTAAATTACCGCTATCTCAAAGACTCGTACCATTGCATTCAATCTGCCCAAATTATTTAAGATAAATTATCAGAATCTTTGCCTTTCACAGTGCTATCAACTAATTTCCCTAACTAAGCAGCGGTAAAGTGCAAGAGGCCTTCTTCCTGAAGCAAGCACAAGGACACCACGTACCATTCGAAACTCATATCTTTTTTCCTCACATTGTCATTACGTCGCAGGCCTTCCAATCTCCCTCTCTCTCTTCCCCTTGGACGTATTCTAAAAAGGATTGAGAATAAGTACCTTCTAGAATGATTCCATAAATTTATTAACTTTAAAGTTTTTATGATAAAAAGAAGTTGTAAAGAAAATTCTTTAAACGATGGTTTGCACAAAAGTTGCAAACAGATCTTGCGTATTTTAGCAACAATTGCACTTTTAATATTTTACTTGTAAATAACTCAACCGATCTCGTTGAAGCTTCAAACACAAATATGTAAATGGATTTTATATATCGTCGGTCACAGGTTGACAACTCTTAACTCGCGAAAAAAAATCGAATCGGGTTTTTGATGCCAAAATACTGTGTTTGTCCTTCTGCATGTTAGTACGTTTCATTTATATTTTTAAAAAATTTCCTTCCCTAATTCTCCTACTAATTTTGGTTTTTTTTAGTAACGGAGTAATAACGTTTTTTTTATCTCATGAATAGAACAAAAAAACATGTTAAGAGTTGTCAACCTGTGACAGACGATATATTTTTTTTATTTTATAATCCCTACTTGTTTTTGTAACGCATTTATGCATTCTTTAGCTGTAGCTAATAAATTAAATTTTCAAAGACAAATACTTCCAAAAAGTTAAATGAGGATATAAGGCATAAGCCCTTCTTTGGAAGGCAAAAATAAATTTTATTAAATAAAAAACTAAGATTGTTAGGTTGTAAAACGCAGCACTATGTGTTGAGAAACTTTGTATGTATATAAGTTGTTTTTATAATTTCAATTTCTTAAGGCTGAATTAGTTTGTACGTTCTGTTCAGTTACGAATCTGCTGTTTTGTTTATGTTCAATTGAAAAACTGTATGTGTGATTTGTTGTTACTTTTTCGTTCTGTTCTGTTGCGGACTATTTTTTAGAAATTAGAATAGAACGTTAAGTGACATCAATGAGTTGTATGTATTAGTTTTTTTGTGATGTGAAATATTACAAATTTTGTGTGAAAAGTAAAACTTTATTTTAATTCATAAGGTGTGTTCATTTACTTTACTAATAAAAATTAGCAACGAGAGTAACAAGAAATTTTCCAAAATTACTCTCAAAAATGTGAAAAAGTAAATGAACACTTTACTAGCTAAAATTTGCAAGTTAATGTAGTATTGTAATGTATAGGTATATATGAGTACTCAATAGATACCCCTATATTTTTTGGACAAATTATACATATATGTATATTATTATAAAAATAATGTGATTATGGTAATTTATATCCTGCATTGTCGTCACTGGCTTGTAATAGAATAATGAAAAGTTTAGCAATTTTATTTGATCTAGCATTATTCGTAGCCGAAATACGCTAAACACGATACGGGTGATTAGCTACTTTTGAATAAAATTAATGAATAAAATATATATTTTTAATTAGTTTATACGTTATAAAAGCCTGCGCCTACACGTAGCATTTTTATTTCAAACATCGGAAATAACGACAGAATGGGATCGCAGAAATGTTTATTTCCAATTTTGTGTTTTATTTATAGCAATCTGCACCTTAAGTATTTAATGCGAATATTCTATAAATATAAGCCTCCTATTAATTGATTTAATAAATAAAATAATAAACAGCCGGCGAAAAACGGGTTAAATATATATTTTTTTAATGGAAACAAAAATATGCGATTTTCGTTGTAATAAAAAAGCTTTATCCTAAATGAAATATCATGTTGCTGCCAGCATTAAACCCCAAAAGCAGTAAAAAAGTGATTTAAAAAAAATTTGTTGATTTAAACTTGTTTGCAAATATACTCACTCGTATATCTGAACTAATTGAATTATTTGCCTGCTTAGTGTAAATTACCGAGTAGCTAGGTACTCATAATATTTACAACACTAAATATAACAGCTGGTCTCTCTGTTTGCCGAAACATCCTTTGCCAGTGATGTACCAGATACTGTGTTGCTTAATTCACTTCCATTGGACATCTTATTTTGCTTCTGTTGTTCCTAAGTTACACAAAAATAACTTGTTATCTTTTTAATAATTTTTATCGTTTTAAAATTACAATTTCTTAATTTATCCAAAATATTTTTATTTCCAACTTAATTTAGAAATATTATTTTTAAACACAAACACAAAACAGCTGTTTGAATAATTATTGCAAGTAAAAAATTTGCTCGAAAAAACTTGCAAGAATTTTTCTATCTCTCAATTTTTTACGATCTTTCGACGCTCTCTCGTTGCAAATTTTTTTGAATTAATGAAATTTTGTAAAAAAAAAATTAGTAAATGAACACAACTATATTTTTTAGAGATTTATGCATATTTTTGACAAATAAAAAATATGTTGCAAACATTTACAAAATTCATTCCTATAATTACATCGTCCACATCCGAAAGTTCAGACACAGAAGAAATAAGTAAGAAATATTTTCTACAGAAAAGAACGCCACAGAACGGCGACGAAAAGGAAAAACCCTTTACAGTTATTCGCAGAAATTTGAAGCCCTTTCAAATTTTACCGCTCCACCGTATGAACAATTTTATATTAAATATTAATCATACGTTACACAGTCTCGCGAAGCAAGAAACTGCTCATTTTGCGGATTTTATGATAAAATTTATATCTCACCTGAGTGAACACCTACCTCCGCACTGTAATTGGGTACATATATATATATACATATATATATATATATATATATATTTGTAAAACAAATTTTAAATTCCTCAAGTAGAAAATGTAATTACAACAAAACTTCAAGCGTTACAAACTCAAAAATTATTTTAAATTTTTATTAAACTATTTTTTTCAACCACTTTGAGGCTTTTGTTTCTGTTTGTAATTTGTTTGTTATTGTTTCTTCTTTACGTTATTAGTTTTCAATTTTCACAATAACAATCGAATTTTTTCTTAATAACAACAATAATTGTTTATGTATGAGCAGTTGCTACAGTATGTGGCAAGTATGGCAAAGAAAAAAAAACAACAGGCTTTAACAGGAACTTTGTTGCATTTATTAGTGTGGTTTTTTTTCCTGAGTGAGCTTTTTGTTACTTTTCTTTCTCTTCCTTAAGCGTTAGTGTTGTTGCTGTTTTTTGTATGATTTATAGAAACACTTAGTGGGCAGCAATGTTAACACCCCATTAATCATTTAACCTCTAAGCCCCAAAGTAAACAAAACACTTTCCTGTTCTTACTTCATACTCGTCTGAAAATGTTCCTCCATTTTTATACTTTTTCCGATCATTTTTTTCTTGCTTTCTCCAGCATTTTATTTCAAAGACTCTCTCTCGCTTGCTTACTTGCATAAAAAATATGTAAAAAAATGAAGGAAAAAACTACATAAAAATTATATATGGTAAAATTATGCATGGTAGGGTGGAAGCAAAATGTGAAGAAAAATTAAAAAAAAACAACAACTAATTTAGTAATATTCTACTCTGAATCCATGAATCCAATACTTCCACTTTGCTATAAAACTAAAGATTTAAAATTATGTAGATAAAGAAATCGTTTAAGGTGAAAAATACTAAAATGTTAAAATAACGAGATGATTTTTCAGCATTTCATAAAAAACTTATACTTGTAATAATTAAAAGTTACCAAACTTTAAAAAATGTATCTAAAAACCCACGGAAAAGTAAAACCAATTAATTAAAATTTTTTCTTGTCGGTAGAGTGTTCGAAATTCATTGTGGCTTAATAGAAAAAAAAATCGTTCGCCTTATTTTCCCCGATACATTTTTTTTTTACTAGCAGCCATGATGTACCACATCAGTTCAAAAGTATTTAAAAATCTATTTTGCATTTTGCTTTTTTTTTTTGTCGCGTTTTAGTTTTTATTATGCTTTGCTATTTTTACAGGCACTTTGCAAGAGTAACAAAAACAATAACAACAAAAAGATTCTTTGCCGCAACGTTACTATTTTAAAGGCAACAAACAGTATGAAGTAGAAAATAAGTAAGTCACAGCACAGGCAAATGAAACAATTTTCTGAATACAGTGAGTCATGAAGGAGATTGCAATTGTTTAAAAGAAATTAACAGCTTCTAACTCAAAAAAAAGAAAAACAGCTCGCAAATTATACTAAAAATATTCGTCGTGGAAAGTCCCAAATATTTTATATACTTAAATGGTTTTATTTATCTCGAGAGAACTAGAGTCTGTTTAAAGAAACTAGTTTATCAGCTAAGATATTCTATTATATTAGCATAGTTGTCTAAACATCCACGTGTCTCAAAATCTAAGGCCACATTTTGTAATTGATAATTTTTTTTAAAGGAAAAAAATTTACTCACTTCATTAATATTATTATTATTAATCCTTTAATAAGCAATTTTTAATCGATAAATTAAAACAAAAAAATTAAATGAAATTCTTCTACAAAATATAAAGATATTATAAATTTTTCACAAAGAAAATTTTTTTAAAATTTACCCCAAATATAATTTACATAACAAAATTTATATATGATCCAGGTAATAGAGAACTGCATGATCTTTTGTAAGAAAATTTATTGAATAATTTGACGACTTTTTAAAAAAATGTTAAAAAAGTATTAAAAGCTTTTTTCAAATAGTTGTAAATTTTTCGTATCACTGTATCACTTTTATACGCAGTACGAATAATAATAACAACCATCGTCAGCCAGTATTATTAAATGCAAATGAATTAACAATTTTTTCTCTCGACTTCCATTGAAAAAAAAGAAAACATATATTTTTTTCTGCTCATACTTTTTGCAAATATGCTAAATTTTCTCAGAGGTATTAAATTTTCAGCTTGTATTTTATGGGAGTAAACTTGTTGTTTTCCATTTTACTTTTTTGATAAAATAATTTTTTTCAAGTTTCTTTAAATTTAGTATGCGCTGAAGCTTTTATTTTTTAACATTATTTTTGTTTAATTTTTGCTCTCTATTTTTTACTTGATTTTTTTTTAATTACTTTTAGTTTCACATAATTACGAATTTATAAATAATTTAATATTTTATTGAAAGAAAAATTGTATAATTTTTTTATTCGTTTTCAATATTCTCTGTGGGAAAGCGAACACATTTTGATTTGTTCATTTTAATCAATTTATGTGATTAAATTCGGTTTTTCATTTGATAAACTTTTAATTTAATATTTAACGAAAAAATATTGATTTCATTTTTATTATTTTAAATATTGCTTTCAGGAATGATTCGAGTTTTTGTTTGTTTCGCTAACAGTTATGGAATGGCTAATACGAGCAAAAATAAAAATCTTAATATCTACTAACTGACGTAAAGAAAATTTTAGTATTGCAATAATTTTTGCTTTGGAGCAAAATCTATTTTCATCTAATATTTTAACTGACATTTTTATCTATTTAAAATAAATTGCCAACGAAAATAACCCAAATCAAAACGAACGCTTTTCACATAAAATCATATTGTGATTCGAAGATCTCTGTCTCAAAAAGCAAAAAATATATAGAGAACGGTTAATTATGCCGCTTAGCTCAAAACCCACCCACCGTGATTGAAAATTTATAAATTCTTCATCAATCTAGCATTTGGAGCCCGAAAATAGAATTTTTGTAGATACTTTTGCAGTCATTTAAAAAAAACACACAATTTTAAAATTTTTCGACAACGATATTTCTAAAACCATTTAATTGATTAAGATAAATCTTACTGACTAAAAAATTATATGAATCCTGTAAAGAGATTTGACAAGGACTTTTGGAGTTACTAAACCAAAGCACGTTTTGAGATTTCTCGTCAAAGATATCTTTCTCGAAATTTGTTGCATCGGTTTTTTTTCGCTTAAGAACCGATTTGAGTTTTAAAGCGATTGTTTATTATTTATTTTTTCATTAAATATCTTATCATGGCTTTATTCCAAAACTCTCTTTTTAAGCTAGTGTTAACAATTTTCTATAGGGACTACTTAAAAGGAAATATAAACCATGCACCAGCAAGGCAAATGAGGAAGCGATGCACTTCTAAATTTTTCGAGAAAATTTCTGCGAAAGAAAATACATATTTGATCTTTTCTGGAAAATGTGCTGGGAATGGAAAACAATTTTTCTTCGCAAGTTTTATTGAATACTCGGAAAGAAAATGTGTTTGGGTGGTAAATTCTCGATGATCCAATACGAAATTGTATTATTTGATTTATGGCCAAATTCGCAGCAAAATGTTTCATTCTACTTTAGGGATTTCCAAAAATACGTCAAGAATATGGACAAAAGATCAAAACAATTCTGAAAGAAGTGAAGATAGATATGAAAAAAGTGTTAAAAAGGTACAATACTAGAAACGAATAAATTTTTTGAAGGACATACCCAAAATCGAATCCCATTATAGGCGGATATATACAAAAATATATATAGAAAAAGGAAAGAAATGGCAACATTTTCAGGGTTTTAAGCCATTTCTTCCACCGGCTTGTCATTCTTTTTACAATGAAATTCCATTTGAGAAGTAGTTTATAGACTTTTTTATTTTCACAATTTAGCAAAAAATAAGTAAATAAATAAAAGTAATATATTTAATTAATTAATGCAAAACAAATTATATTTAAATCTTAAATCTTCAAAGATTAAATTAAAAACGAACTTAAGCCAAACAAACAATTTTCATTATAATTTTGTTGAAGAAAATATGAGTTCAGAAGCACGTAACTAACGTAACTCTTTGAAACATCAATAAATTATAATTTTTATTCCAGAAATTAATAAATTGTTTTATATTTAGTGAATCTGCTACATTTGATTACCAAAATTTTTCAACATATAACATATTTTGTTTTTACTGAAAAATAATAAAAATGTTAGCTGACGATATATAGAGATTCTTTGCTATACGAACGAATACTTCCTAACTGAAATCCCGAATAAGTTTTTTCGCCCCAATTTCAGCCTCTTATGAATCGCTTTTGCCGATTTTGATTAGAAAAATTTTTAAGGAATGCATCTCCTGTAGTGGGGAAAAAATAATTAAACAAAGTTATATGGAAGCTTCAACAGGATCATTAAATCGACTTCACTGTCTTTATGTATTTTTACACATAAGAAACTTACAAATATCCCTTCGGTGGCAAAGGCTTTATTTATATTAACGTACGAATACAAATAAATATCCTTAAATATTAACAAATGTTGTACATACCTGTGAAGTTTAGGATAAATAAGTTGCTAAAGAAGCTTGCTTGCAGGCTATTTGAAATGATACGTTTCTTTCATGTATTTTTTACATTTTTTATTGCAAATGTGTATCAAAGCAGAAGAAGGATAATAAAATGAGAATGAAATATCGTATATAACAAACAACATTCAAAAAGACAACAGACAACAAAAAGGTGGAAACTTAAAAACAACACGCACTGTTCTACATTTAACAGACAGTTATAATCACAAACGCACACAACTACAGGAAATATCCTTGTGATGCAAGTGCTACAGATACACAGATTTATTGCAAGAAATAAAAATAAATATGCAAACAAAAAAACTTTATTAAACAAAACTAAAGCAGTAAGCGCAAATCTAAATGCAGACATTTATGGCACTCAAAAAAAACGAGGGTTGGTGTTTATCCAAAAATTGCACAACAAACTTATTTGAAGCAGTATAAAATAAGTGTCGTTTTTTATCTTCAAAATCATTACAATTAATGTTATTATCAACATGTTCATGCATGATAATTCTCAAGCTGTAAAACTGGTTTTAAAGAAATTTTGTGAAAGTACATGGCCTTGTTCCAGCTTGAGCCAAATAGGCGATGCTCTAATCAAGATTTCACTTTTTAAAATTTTTTTCAAATACCCCATACAAAAATACACACAACCATGTACCATACAACCCTCGTAAAAAATGTAACTATTTTTATAAACAGATTATGAGACAGTAAAAAATGTTTCCTTAAAATACTTATAAGTAAAATTTTTGTTTATTTTGTTATATCTTATATATATTCAATATAACTTCTCTTGACTTGGCACCCTTTAATGCATGTACGAGGGGGGATTGATATTGAAGCTACTTAGCGCTAGATGGCAGCACAAACACAAAAACTTTTTTTAGAAATTGCAATCTGTCAAACGTCAGTTGTTAAAATTTCACCCAAATTCATCGATTTGTTTATTTGTTGTAGTCGTTTGAAGTAAGCAACTTTTGTGTTTCTTGAAAAATGGAAAAAAGTGAATTTCGTGCAGTGATTAAACACTATTATTAGAAAGGGGAAACGGCGAAAGAGACAAAAGAAAAGCTCGATAAACATTACGGTGAGTCTGCTCCGTCAGATTACATGGTAAAATATTGGATTGCTGAATTTAAACGCGGCCGAACAAGCACTGCAACAATACCATCAACAGGAAGGCCAAAAGAGATGGTTACTGAAGAAATTATCAAGAAAATCCTCGATATCGTTATGAATGATCGCCGAGTAAACTTACGTGAGATTGTTGAAATGGTAAACATATCATATGAACGTGTGTTCAACATTTTGCATGAACATTTGCATATGAAAAAGCTATTGGCAAGATGGGTGCCGCGTTTGCTCAGTGTCGAACCAAAACGAGTTTGACAGACCACTTCACAGCGGTGTTTGGACATGATAAAGCGTAATCCTGTTGGTTTTTGGCGTCGATTAATAACTGTTGATGAAACGTGGGTCCACCACTACACACCTGAAACCAAAAATCAATTGAAACAATGGGTGGAAGCTGGTGGAAGTGCTCCGAAAAAGGTGAAGACATTGAAATCGGCTGGCAAGGTTATGGCCACTGTATTTGGGGATGCAAACGAAATATTGCTCATCGATTATCCTGAGGAAGGATCCACAATCACAGGAAGGTATTATCGTGCATTATTGGATAAATTGATTGATGCAATGAAGAAAAAAGCGACCAAATTTAAAGAGAAAAAAAAGTGCTCTTTCTTCAAGAACACGTACCGGTTCACACAGCATTAGATGCGATGCTAAAATTAAGTGAAATATACTTCGAATTGATCGATCATCCACCTTATAGTCCAGATTTAGCTCCTAGCGACTTTTTCCTGTTTCCAAACTTGAACAAATGGCTCGCAGTAAAAAGATTCATCTCAAACGAAGAAGTGATTACCGAAACTAACGCGTATTTTGAGGGGTTCCCAAAGTCGTATTATTCATATGGTATAAAAAAGTTGAAATATCGTCTTACAAGTGTATTGAGCAAATGTTGAGAAATAAATGGTTTTTGAAAAAAAAAATTTTTTTTTTCCTACTTAGGTAGCTTCAATATCAATCCGCCCTCGTATCAATATCCATCTCATTGTTTTTAAGAACACAAAGCTACAAGAACTGGGTTTGTTTTTGGATAATCCAAAGCACGACAATTATGTAGCAAATAATGAAAGGGCGTTTATATCTGTATTGTCAAGTGGAAATGGATTTCTATGTATAAAACACACTAAATTCAACTAACAATTCACGTAAAAATTAACAGCCTTATGTATAATGAAAAACTGGCATGAAGTTAGCATAGATGGCAAAATTGAACATGGTCTTAATGAGTCTTACTATACAAATTTACATTAAAAATCACCTTAGGATTTAATAGTGGTTTGAAACTACATTATGTGCCGATTTCTTATGCCAAATTGTATGAAGGAACTCGTTAACATCTAGTTCAATTTCATCAATTATGCTAACTTCATACCAGTTTTTCATTATACATAAGGCTTTAATGTTTTACTTTTGGAGAACATTGACAATGATAAAAATGTATGCCCGAAAATGGCATGAATGTCGATTTTTTGCAGAGTTGTAAAATCTTTGAAGAGTAAGGAACTGGACACATAGACACTAAAAAATGGTTACGTTTTTTTTGGGGCAAATGTTTGCCAAGTGTGACCGAACCCTTAGATTCATTTAATTATGTGTTAGCGTTTAGTACATTATCCTTTTTTCAAAATTTTTTATACTTATTCTATTTGAATTTTTAGTTGGTTAGGTGGATTTTCACATGGTTTTAATGAAAACAGAAGAAATTCCGTGTTGTGGCCCATGCTATGCCCAAGTATAGTATATGCATTCTACGAAATATTTTCAATTAAAAAATCGGACAAACATGGCTAAAAAATGGTTAAAAAACTTTCAGCAAAATATATATGTACATGCGGCTCCAGCTTCGATATCTGCATTTGACATTTTATTAATATAGAGACAAAAGTTTCACGGCTACAGCGGAATGAAACACTTTTTCTAGTGTTTTAAATTTTTATTCGCACTTTTTCTTAAAATTAATATTTTACTTATTTAGTAAAACATTAACCATTTTGTTAAAAACAAATTGTAATTGATTATTGAGGGGTATAGCTTGTTCCTATGCGCATTTCACTGTTGCTAATGCAGATCATCAGGGAACTTTACCCAAATATTTCTTAGAACAACTGGAGATATTATATTAAACCTTCATTAAAACGAATTAAAAGTTTAAACAATATCAAAGTTGTAACAAGAACTCAATAATCAACCAATTGTTTTTGTTTTCTTACTTTACCATTAAACACTTTTTCATTAAAATGACGGAAATTGCAATTTGTGTAATTGTGTAATTGTGAAACGATAATATGAAAATCTCTTATGAAAACGAAAATGAATAGTTTTTTTCACTTCACCAATCCAATATGGTGCTGTGGTATTCAGTTATGGGGCACTGCCTCGGCGTCGAATATAAAAAAAATTCAAAGGCGACAAAATAAAATCCTCCGTATCATCACAACTGCCCCCTGGTATGTAAAAAATTCGCGTATTCACAAAGATTTAGATGCCCCGATGGTGAAGACTGTTTTCTCAAGATATGTGACTGCATATTCAAAGAAGTTAGAGCTACACCCAAACCTAATAGCCCGCGTCATTCTGAATTTTGAAGGCCACAACCGGCTAAGAAGGAGGAAAACCTTTATTTTCAGCCGAGCACGGGAGACGTAAGAGAAAAAATCAACCGTATACCATATTATTTTGTCTAGCATTGGCTGGACTGAGAATTCACATTTTTACGTTTAAGATTTTAATACTTATTGTAAGTTCAAATTTTTTTTACTTGAAGATTCAATAAATAATCAACGCAAAGAAAAAAATTCACAGTTTCACAGAACCAGAATCGACCACCAGATCTCCAAATAGTGATTATGTAAAATACATATCAAATCAAAAATTATATAATGTTGCAAAAATAGGTAGAATAGATAAATTCTTTAGTCACATAATTAGAAATTATATTGCAAAAAGCTCTGAATGCTATGAAAATCACTTAATTATGTCACCATATTACAGCGACGAATTATATACTCGTATATATAAAACCCTCCAAAGTAGATACGCACCAATGGAGGCTTTCGTATATCTTGACAGTAAAGGATTTATCCAAAATGAAATAGGCAAACCTATATTTTACCATATACTCGTATATAGCAGAGCCAATAAAAAAGATATTCATTGCAATCAAATCACGCTTGATTACACTAGAAGTTTGATACAAGTATTTACTTCCATTCAGAACAACATGCATACCTTTACACTCAAACTACATACATATGGCATTACTTTAAAGTAATTATAGAATTACTTACTAGTAAACCAGCCAGTTGTTTATTCTCTCATGAGCGCAGCGGCAGAACATGCGTTTATCATACAGAAGATCAACAGCAAAGAAAAATTACCACACTTTTGAAATAAGCAAATTTTTCCTCAACAAACTTATTTTAAATGCGATCTTTTGAAAAGCACTTTTTTTAAATTTTACAATTTGTCTTTTTAAGAATTTTTTTTTGAATTTAGTAAAAATATCTGTAAATTTGTTTAAAAAAAATATTATTGAAAAATGGTACAATAACTTCTTTTAAATTAAAAAAATCTTAAAACATTCTTAATTATGCAGATATTTAAAAAAAAGTTTTAAAGTTCTTTTAAATTATTTTTTTATAAATTATTTATGTGTCACATATGCGCAAGTTAAATAACTTTGTAGAAAATACGTAAATAACAATTTGTTGTGAGCTCTACGATTAATTATTCTGGCTATCGAACTGAAACATTTGTTGATTTTCAATAGTGTTTTTATTGTTGGCCATAAATATTCCCATTTTCAAATATTTACTGCAATTGACTAAAAAGAAATCCTTAACAGACCAACAACACAAATACGCTTAATGAGAATTTGTAGCCAACTGTGTTGCAATTGCTGCAGCCAGTCAGTGCACAATGCAAATGAATCATGTACCTGATTTAACACAATAAAATGTTTACAAACTCCTTTCAAGTATAGATCTCTTTATACTTTTGTGAGCACTAAAAGGACTTCCAATTTGTGGTCTTTTAGCACGTACAGTTTTGTATATGTGAACAAGACTTCTAAGAAGTTTTGCTTGCAAAAAAAAATAAATGTTTCAAAATTATTCACACTTATTTTTTCTGGCTATTTAAAATATGTACAGGGTGTCGCAAAATTATCGTTATGATCTAAATTCTTAAGAACTTTTTTCTTTAAAATTTGTTAGTTTCTTCTGTTGTAAGATTTGTTGAAAGATTTGTGTGAAATTTAAAATGGAACAGTACACAATAGATCAACGAATAGAAATAATTAAATTTAGTTATTAAGTTTTTTTCCGAACCAGCATGCTTATCGTCGATATTTTAATGTGGGGAGTGGTTCCTTAATGTTTACAATAAATTGGCTAATTGCCACTTTTCATCATCACGGTTCGTTAAGAGATCTCGCTGGAGGCGGAAGACCACGTACGGTGTAACTCGCCGTAAATATTCAACCTGTACGAGAGACTGTGGAAGAAAATCCAGAAACATCAATCAGGAAACGTTTTGCACATCTTTTTCACTGTTACACATAAAATTTCAGTGTTATTGCATTTAAAATAAACCAAGTGTACTTTTTAGAAATCTTAAACAAAAGAAATAAATAAATTTTAAATGCAAAAGGCTTTAAAGCATTTACATCATACCATTAATTTTGCGCCACCCTGTATTTCTGTTTGTAAATATGTACATTGTATATGTAGCGAAGTGCCCAAAAGTTTTGTTTATTTTTGAAACCAAGTGAGGGTATTTGCAACAAATCGAAAATATTGTAATTTATGGAAATATACGCATGGTCTCTTAAGCAGCTATTACACATCAAACATGTGTGGCGAGCATGTTTTACGGTTGAGAGCTATTATACTGTAAAAAATTTTAGCGAATCTGAGAAAAAAGAGATTAATAAAAACGCTTTTAAGCGAAACATGAATTTCTATTATGGTAAATATTGTTTCTATTTGCCACAACTCGGGCAAACTTTTATATAATGCAATGAATAATAAAAAAAAATGGCCTTCTTTTCTGTTTAAAATTTTTTATAAAATGCAGATTTGTATGCGTGTTGGATGGGCAAGTTATTGTTCTATGGCGAACCAAAATATGAAAAAAAACAATAAATTGTTCAAATTGTACTCTCTCAATAAAAAATAATGAGTTTATTGAAAAATAACTAAAAAATTAAAAAAGAAGTTGGTAAGCTCGGTTTTGAACTTGAGCCAAACAATTACTTTTAATATATACCAAATATAAGTTCGACCAATTACTTACAAACATTAATTTAAAAAAAATTAGGAGCGCAAGCATGCTTGACAACATGTATTTCTGCTTTATTACACGAACTAATCGGTTGCTACAACTTTAATACTCGACGACATGTTCGATGTGTAATAGTCTCCTTAAATAGTTTATATTGCCAAAAAAAATGAAATCCTAAATGGCTTAAGCAAACATAATCTTCAAAAAATGCACCAAAGCTGTAGGGTTTGTTTGCATCTGTATCTTTTCTTCTATCTGTCGGTAACTTTTCTCGTAAATCTGATTTTCTAAGTTCGTGTCGATTACTATGTTTTTAAATTTTTGCAAATATAGATTTGTGTGTTTATGTGTTTTATAGGCATCTTAATTGTAGTTGATTTGTTTTTATTGTTATGAGAATAGCAGGACATTCAAGAGACACAACATGCTTAAAACATGTAAAGTACAATGAAAACCTTAATGATACTGATTCAAATTTAATGTTTATGCTGCATGAATGTTACTGCAAAATAAATAGTAATACATATATAATTTCTAAGTTACTGATGGTCAGATTTATATGAACGTAGAATGAGTATAAATTTTAGAATATTGTCAGTAAAGATGTACAGCTGAAGCACAAACATCCATACAGTGGGCTAAAGTTAGCCAGCTTGACAGTGAGTGAGCAATCTTTGGGCTTTTGTGACTTTCTCAAATTTTAAATAATTTAAAAGATTTTACTCTTTTATAGTCTTGATTTTAAGTCAAGTACTGTTATGTAACATTTATTTATTTTATCAACGCACTGTGTCTTTGTATAAGAGTCAAAACTAAAGGCAACAAATTGGCCATTTGCTACACTCTGCCGTTTCATTCTGCAGCTGTTTAACACTAATCTTTTGTGTAGATTTTTTCCTTTTTTATTTTAGATATTTATTATTTTTTTATAGTAATATGTAGTAGCAGCGGTTTAGCTAAAGCCCTCTTAAGCATCTGGTCTTTAGCTTATGCAATCCATTTTTCCCTACACAAATATGACTACAAAATTTTTAATGATTTTTTAAGTGAATTTCATATTTTTCCTATTTTTTAAAGCTTTATAGCTGTTTTTTCTCTTATGTTGTGCCACATCTTACAGCACTTGTGAAGCAGAAAAAAAGGAAAATTATATATATATTGTACGTAATATTTTGCCCCCGGGAAATAGTTTGTACGAGTATGTACATTCCATATTTTCCTTGTTCTTCTCAATAAGAAAAAAATCTGTTTTTAACTTTTCATGTACATATTTGCCTGGTTTTTTAAGTAAATTTTAAAGATATACCGACTGTTTGATACAATTGTATACTTACGTATTTACATTCGTATATAAAGAGTTTTTCAATTATGGCAGGTATTGTGGTGGTCATGTTGCCTTGGTGGCACAAAAATCAGAAATAACACTCTCCACGAATGATATTTTTTAAGACAACCAATTTACATAATTTAAAGCCGAAAAGAGTTTTTTTCATTTACCTTTTATTGCCGATAAGAAAAGAAGCTAAGCTTAAAGAATTTGTCACAAGAAAAAAACAATCCAGACGGTTGACTTGTGCATAAAATTTATTTGAAAACACTCGGTTTTTTGTGAAACCACTCAGTTAGTTATTCGAGTGCTTTCCATACATATTTTCTACTCAAGTCGATTGCTTGGATTCCATGAACAGCACATAAGATTTCATGGGAGGTGGGCATATCCATACACCAACTTTCGTCAAAATATAAGGTTTCATTTTTATTAAATATGAACCTAACGATGTCTGTCAAATGTGTTGTTCCTTTATGGTTATTCCTCTTCGACGGGACTTAAATTATCCCTCATGCAACTGATACTCTTAGACTCGTTGTTTTATGATTTTCTAAAGACGCAGGTCCTTGCCAATAATTGATCGATATTCAACCCAGAGTATTTGAATATTAGACCTCGCGTTTCGGTGTCTCCCTGCTAAGTTATGTTATACCTGAATAATTTCATACTACCGCACACAATGGTTGCTTTCTTTATTCCATTGCAACGTCAACTCATCCTTATTGGATTGCCTTTCAACATCTGCTCACCTACACAAACAGTTAAATACTCATACACATAATAAAGAAACCATTTGGAATGCAGGCACTACAATCCCAACACTCTGTTCAATTTTTGTGTTGTTACAGTATATTTCTTGTTTTTGTTTTTGTTTTTCTTTTTTTTTAATTCCTTCTATATTTTCTCTTACTGCTGCGAAATGCGATGCTAACCGCATGAGAAAATTTATGCAGCATTTTGCTACTCATAATGGCAATGAACCGTTAAAAATACAAACCAATTTAAAAAATTCATACTCGCATAAACAAACGAAAAGTGAAAATAGAATAGAATCTAATGCATGTATGTATATAGAATTTCAGTAGAATCAAATTGCTGATCATTTCCATGGATCAGCTCAACTATAGTACAATATAATTTTAGTGATAATGTTCTTCCAGAAATATCACTTCCAAGATTCAAGTAATGTTTGAGCATCGAAATTTTTGTTAATGACACGAAAGTAAATAAAAATTGCACAATACAGGTTGCAATTTCATTCAAAATAGATCGTAATATGTGGTTTGTTTTAAATAAAAAAAAGAATTATTTGAATAAAGCCGATTTTATACTTATAGGAAATACTTTTTATTATCTACCAAGGTATCATAAATCATGTAAATGCCCATAAATTTGTACACATAAATATCACATCTGCCTCGCTCCTGCTCTTTCATGTGTGTGGGCATATTTACACGTGTGTTATTACACACCAATTGTATGTATGTACAGATATGCATTTGCTTTTATTGTTGATTCCTGGCTATAAACAGGAAATGCCTTCTGGGTTACGTGCAAAAAAATATTTTACGGATGTGCACAGTTGCGTTTTCCATACATGTTCACACATGCAAACACATATGTACGTATGTATATGTGTATACATATATGCATGTGTACTCTCGTGTGCTTGTGTGTAGGTTTAAGTAAGTGAAAATTATGTGCGCATAAAAGGGGGGCTGGGGAGAAGAATATATATGCATTCTGCCACAGTTTACAGGAATTAAAAGCAAAATGCCAACAGTAACAATAGAAACAACCAGGGAGAGCAACAGCAACAGCAACAATAACAGAAGCTTTAAGTGTTTATTTGCCAATACATTATGAGTGCAATTGTGTGTAACTGACTACAACAATCTACACTCATTCAAGCAGCTTAATAATCGAACAAAAAAATCCCTCAGTTTACTCTTTCTCATTGCCCTCTGCTCTTCGCAATAATCCTTGCTAATGTACAACTACATATGTTGGGTGTGTATGTATGTATGTGCATGTGTGTACGGGCTTAGTGTTTGCCTGAGTTTACTTGCCCATTGGTGTTTTTCTACAGGCCAAACTTGTGCATGTTTTATTATTTTTTTTAACTATAGTTTTATTTTATATATATTTTTTATCTTCCTTTTTAAAATGATTGGGGAGATACGTGGCTGTTTTTTTTTCTTTTTGGGTGCCAAGTGTGTTTCGTGTTATTTATTTCGTTTTTTTTAATTATAAGTTTTCTTTTATTTCTTCTTGGCTGTTATGTTGTAATTTTGCATTTTTTTTATTTTCATTTATTTTCTTAAATATTTAATGTAGTATAATTTTGGCAATAACATCAGGTTGTAGTTACATACTTATTAATAACGCTTTCTTTAATAATTGATTTATAATCTAATGAGAATACAGTGGCTTAAAAGTGGGTGCTTTAGGCTGAAACAGTTAGCACGTTCACTACAAAGCCAGTGCCGGCTGATAACATCCAGCGTGGCATTGTATTTCTTGTTGTTGAACTGTTTGAGTGATGAAGGCATAGCACTGATCACTGAACTGCGCCGGCAGCAATTGATATTGGTGTTTGCTAGTGTACACCTCAGAGCGCCCTCCTTCGTCTTTCGAATTGAAGCAAAATCGTCGGCAAAGTATAATAATTAAAATAATTAGCCGCTTTACAGCTTAACAAAAATTAATGCACCTACTTGACAGCAAAGGCACAGCAAAACTGCTACAAAAAAATTAACAAAAAGCGCAATAGCAAAATTGGAAAAGAATTAATTTAGTTTTCTCACTTTCATCATCTGTATTTTCTGCACTGGTCGGTAGATTGGTGAACTGGCAGGTGCAGGTGTTCGTTGGCATCCGCTTGCTAATCAGTCACACGTGTCTTAACTCCTCGTGGTGCCAGCTGGTAACATCCTTTGGGATGACTAAAAGACAAGGCTTAATATAAAAGTCTTGGTGATAGAGCTTGATGAATATGGTGCAGGGTATAGGATAAGAAATTTTGCAGACATCAGATCTTTTGGTCTCTATCCTTGTAAAAGGAATAGAGAGTAAGCATGCTTAGGTTATTCTGCGAGTAGTTATATTGATTCTTCCTGACATTACCTTTGATCACTTGCCTAGAAGCGTATTGGGGACTACCGTAGATCAGGTATCAGGGAAACTCATACGTTAAACTTATGGAATTAAATCTTAAGATCTATGCTAGCCATGATACAGATGAAGCGGCAACTGGAATTCTTACCGGTTTTAAGCTGTAGAAAGGAATTCTCTTCGGCAATGCTCTGCTGCAGTAGTGCCCGTCCTTAAGGAAGGAATTTCAAGGAGGGACCGGCTACCTAACAACTGCTACTACAGGATCTGGTAGCCCCGCAGATTATTTTCCATACAGGTTTATAAGTTGATGCTCGTCTATCTTCTTCCAGTGCACTGTTTATCAGTGGACTTTGTTCTGACCCTTTTGGGGTTAATGGTTAATGCTCGCCGCAGGCGTGTTTTAACTTGAATGAAGCTATGCGACGGACTTCGTGCTTACGTGTATTGGGGATGACTTCTGCGACCGGATATTGGTGAGGTCTCTTTTGAGAGCGCATGTAATGACTGTGGTTAAACCAAAAATTATGCTGGGAGTATCGGTGGTTAAACGCCTTATGCTCGAAGCAGCGCTGGTGGCTGTGCCGGACTTCGGGACACTACATAAGATACTGGCGGAAGCCCTACAAAAATTTACCTCTGACTTTTCATAAATTTCGGACATTTTAATAATGCATTAATAGTGTAAAATTAAAAACTTATTGAATGCATAAAAAATTAATAATATAATTAAAGTCATCAGTAGAATGTCCTGTAGTATGTCGACTTTTCACTAGATCGCTCTAAACGAGTATCTTCAAAAGTACATATAACAATTTCGTCTTCATTCCTCCACCAAACAAGTTATTAAATATTATTAATTATTATTAAAAAGGATATACGGGACCAAAACGATTCCTTACAGGTATTGAAACAAAATTTGTTACAAACTTTAAAAGTATGATTCTACAAATAGTTATCAAGATTGGCTGCTACCTGAATATAATTGTAACGAAAACTCAAAAATAAGTTTAGAAAACAAAGTACTTCTATACAAAACTATTTTAAAACCGATATGGACATACGGAATTCTACTGTGGGGCACTGCTAGCAACTCCTACATAGAAATACTTCAACGATATCAATGAAAAACTCTTAGAATGATAGTATATGCTCCATGGTTTGTGACATATGATACGATTCATAGAGATTTATATATATTAAAGATCAAAAATGAAATAAACGTTTACAGCTCAAGGTACCTTGAAAGACTTAGTAACCATTCCAACTCCCTTGCTATTATTTTACTAAATGATAGCGAGGAAGTACATAGGTTAAAAAGGCTTCATGTGCTTGACCTTCCGTTCAGAAAATAAGTATGTAAATATTTAATATAGACATTGTAAATATGTAAATATAAAAAATAAATTTGTGTACATATAAAAAATTGCATACTTATAATTGTACTCAGATTGAAGACCACTAATGTAATATGTTTTAGCCTTAATGTAGGTTAAGACTCATGTAAATATTTCTTTTTAATTAATTTGCTTATTATTGAAAAATAGATTGCAAAGAAAAAACAACATGAAAAAAGTACATATGAAAGAATAAATGAAAATAAATGAAAATAAATGCTGATGACAGGAAGTCGCGGTCTTCGAAAACCTTATCCTGTAAAGTTCTGCTTTAGTGTTGTCAGAATTAATTTCCTTTGCCTCTTTTTCTCTAAAAAGAAAACGAAGTAATACTTTGACTTAACGAAATGAAAATTACACAAAAATAACAAGTAAAGTTTTATCATTATTTATTATTTATAAAACAAAAGAAAATTTACAAGTTTGGTGATGGAGGTCGAACAAAACAAATAATATTGCCACCAAACAGAGGCAACAAGGCCAATTGCCAACTTGCCACGTACTTAAACCTTATTTAACTTCATATAAAAAATATTAACTATTTTTAATTTTCCTTTCTAAAGTAAGCAATTCAATATTGTAAGTTGAAAGTAAAATTGTAATTAAACATTTATTCCTACTATTAAAGTTCAGCAGGATACTCAATAAAGGAAACAACAACATCAACTACGTACTGATTACTTTGTGTATTAAAAAATTACACCTTCGGGAAATTAAATACAAATTCAGCATATTTTCTTTTTCTTTTGTAGCCACAGACCACTTGGACTGCAGTTTAATAAAATAAAATAATGAAACGCCAACAACACATTAAACATTGTGTATTTACGTTGCGTTTGCATATTTAAATTTTAATTTTTGTTTGCTTCCAAATTAAAAAAAGAATAAATTTAACGTCTACAGAATTTTTTGTTCAGCCAAAAAGCATTCAATATAAAAGAAGTAGTCATGGGACAGTTTGTGAATTAATTTCAGAGTTTTTCATTTTATGTGTTGTTATTATTTAAGAAGTGTTTAAGAATAAGTAAATCTCCGCTATTGTACTCGTTAAAGTGCGACAAGCAACAGTAACAAAAACAAGTCTACTTGTCAAATGACATGGTGATTTTCCACTTGAATTACAATTTTATTAAGTCCCATAGTACTCAGTAGGTAGAAGAAGAAAAAAAAAACACAAAACAAAAGTTAACTTCTGTTTTCTGTTGTAGCCTCCATTTAAAGAAAAATACACCACAACAATAATGAGGACAATGTTGATGTTGATGGCATTTTCAAACCAGCAGCAACTAGAAGAACAACAAATAGTTGAAGCGCTAAAAATAAAAGTCTGCTCAGATATCATACTTAACAATAACAAAATAATCAACATAATAAAATGGTCGCTTTGAGGTGTCATAAAAATGTTTTTTCTCTGTTTTGTTTCTGTTTGGTTTCTTTTCAAATTAAAGTTGAGTGTAAATCATCTCTTTTATTTGGATTTCTTTATCCATTTAACTTACTTAGCAGCAAAGACAAGTGGTTGCTAGATTGCGTTTAATAAAATGATTGTTAAAAAATTATCTTGTTTTTTACACAAAAAAAAAGAATTTAGGGAATTATAAACTATTTACCAAACAGCCAAAATTATATGCAGGACACAAAAATAATAATTTAATTTTGAATTTCCAAAGAAAAAAGCAGCCGCAAAAAAAATATCAGAAAGCCTAGTCAAGCACATCATTTAAACCCGAGCAAGTAAACTTTTTCAAAAAGTTGGAAACGTAACGTAACACAACAGGAACTCTCAACTCGCAACTACAAGGAAAAGCTACCCAGATAAATCATTTAAAAAAACTTCCTCTTGTAGGTGTTAACATAATAGTCAAATATCCTTAAATAGACTGACAATTCATTATAATCTCTTCACAATATTACAAGAAAATGTCTCTATAATATAGTGGCTAGCAACAGTTTGCTTCTAAGAGATCTACAGTACTTAAAAGAGTTTTGTAAGATACAGTGTAACTTGTATCTTGAAAGCTTTATAAAAGTAGAATAACTTTCTAAATTTTAGAAAATTTGTAAAGGACAAACCCAAAAAAATTTATTGCACAACGGGGCTTGCAGACGTTAACACAACTAATCTAACAACTCTACCGAATGTCAAATTTTAATATTTCTAACTACATATCGAAGGGTCGCAGAATACACATCCATTAAAAAACACTAGTATAACCAGTGCATGAACAGTTCGCATCTTATGCTGCGAGCTATATATCATCTCAATACTGCACCCCAATTAAGATAAGAAGTCTTATAGCAAAAACGTATTTACTTCAGACTTTACTGTATGGATGTGAGCTTTTCTCTAGTTGTGGCTCCACAAGTAAGAGAAAGTTAAACGTTGCTTATAACAATATTATTCGTTATATGTACGGTTTAAGCAGGCGGTCTAGGATATCAGAGCTTTCATCTCAATTGTATGGAATTTCTTTTGATGATCTGCTAACCAAAGAGTTTTACTTCTTATGGACAAGTAATATGTACGGGCCATTCACAACATCTTTACAATAGACTGTCTTTCGCAGGTAACTGCAGAGGAAAAAGAATAAGATCTTATGGGTACAAGAGCCTAATGTAAAAATGGCATTTCTATATATTTGCAATATCTCTCTGGAAGTCGATTCCTTATAGCTGTCAGTTTTTAAGTAACGCACAACAATTAAAAAAAAACAGCTAATGAAACAGTTCTCATCGTAATCACATTTAATTTTTAATATTATATATTAAGTATTTTTTTAAATTTATTTATCGATATTGCCTTGCTATCTTCTTTCAAAAATTTTTAAAAAACCCTCCACAAACAAAAGTTTTTGAAAATCTTTGAATATTATTATATTTTTTTATTCATCGAGAATATTTTGGGTTAGTAGTGGGTTTGTAAAACGAATTTCGAATGGATATTCTTTTTGTTGACCTGTTATATATTAAAGGTGTTTTTTATGAATAAGATTATATGTGTATGTAAGAATTTATATTAGTGGTTGATTTTATGTACACACTTTTTGTTCCAACTTATTCCTCAGTTCCAGACTGCAATATAAGTCATAAAGTCTAGTGTATGGGACAATACAAATAAATAAATAAATAAATAAATAAGTAAATAAATAAATAAATAAATAAATAAATAAATAAATAAATAAATAAATAATTAAATAAAAAAAAAATAATGTGAAAAGTCCTACCTATAAATCTGGCGTAATAGGAAGTTAACCCTCGGGAAAACAGAAATATTGTGATTTTCAAAACAACTTAGTTTGAATTACACAGTACAACATGAAAAACTACGCTCTTATGGCGATTAATTCTGGTAGAGGACACCAAAAAAATATATACATGTGTCGGCATTTTGAAAGAACACATCAGAATTTCATTTTAGAGGTGAATTAAGTTTCCTTTCCCAGCTTTGGCCTGCTCTTGCACCATATCTGTATATAAAACTATGTTTTCTTTACATTTGAGGTGTAAGATATGTGCAACAAATTTGCAGAAAATGTTATGGCATATATTTTTGTAGAACATATTAACCCTCTAACTCCTCCTCATAAGGGCATTATTTCGCTTTATTCTAAAAAATCGTGAAAAACACCCCAAAGATGGGGTAAGGCGGGGATGAAATATTCTATAAAAACGTTGGCCCTAAAATTCTACTATTTATATCACAACACACCAAAACCTAATCGAACTCAAGAATTCTCATTAAGGGTTGAATTAGTTATTGTTCAAATAAGTAACGTCATCCCATCTCAAACGAGAAGGTTTGATAATCAACTACCGAATACTGGTTTTTGTTGCTTTTTGGTGTTTGCGTTAGGTTTTGGATTTTGATGAGCTCTGACATATATAGTAGAATGCCCCACCCCTTTTACGGGCTGATTTTTACGATTTGTTACAATAAAGCGAAAATGTGCAGTTATGTGGAGGAGTTAAAGGGTTAATATGTTCTATAAAAATATTTGCGAGAACATTTTCTACAAAGTTGCTAAGCATACTTCACATCTCAGATGTGAAGAACACATAGTTTTATGTACCGCTACGCTGCAAGAACAGGCCGAGGCTGGGAAACTTAAACCGCCTCTAAAATAAAATTCCGATGTGATCATTCAAAACGCCGACAAATGTATTTTTTTTTTGTCTCCTCTACCATAACCAATCATCGGAGCATCGTAATTTTGGAAAAAGTTTGCAATTGTTGTACAGTGTTATTAGGCCAAGATATCTAATTTTACGAAAAAAATTAAAAAATTCAATAGAAATGCCGCCTAACACAATAGAGAAATTATGTCTAACGTTATCATCAAAAAATATTGCCTTAGCCTTACAAGGATTAACATAAAGTTTGCATTCATCCTAAAAGTAAAGCATCATTTAAGTCTTTTATAGTCTGTAATACAACAGGAAATTCTAAATTACCTTTCAACAACAATTGTTTGTCATCCGCAAAAGAAAAAGACTGGCACACATAGTTTGACAAAGTACCAAGTAGATCGTTAACAAATAGTATAAAAGGCAAAGACCCCAGGAGAAGCTGTTGTGGTACAGAGCAACTTCTCTTAATGAAAACATAATGAAAACATACATATCCGCAAGATGAATGAATGAATGAATTTTATTTATTCAGGAGACACAGAACACTATTGTATCCCTTGCCAGGTGCTAGATCACCTCATCTAGACCTGCTCTCCTGAGGAATCTCAAGTTAGCTAGTGTTTCAAGGATAAAAGGACACCAATATTTTTTCTAAACTAACACCTTTCCTTCTTTTTTTGCAATCCCTTTCCTTATTGTACTTTTCTTTGCTAGGTATGAATACAATTGGTGTGTAGTACTTTACTTTCGAAATCCTTTGTTATTTTCTATGATTTTGAAGAATTTCTTCCGAAATATATTAAAAACGAAGCTCCTGCGTTAGCAAGGCCTTACCTAATACCTCCTGATCCAATAGCATTTTATTTACCAATAGGTTTCATAAAATAGATGATACTACTTGATTCAATTTCTACATCCCGTAAGGCTGTTGTAGTGCATTCTTTATACTGAAGAGAGTTCTGTATGAAATGGACTATTACATGTAGGACTGTTTCCACCTTTCATACTATAAATTTGATTGTTATATTCTCTTTACTTATCTTTCCAATCACTTCTTCACATTACATTTTCACTTCCAGATATTCAAAATATAAGAATGATCCATCCTAAAATTATGGAAAGCACTTTATACATAAAAAAAACGTTTTCTTTTTATTTCTTAATGATGAAAAAATTGAAAATAAAAATAATGATGACAATAGTGAATGTGAGAGCAATAACGTTTGTGTTGGTCTGGTGCCCTTGTGGTATTACAACTAGTGACCAATGAACGTAACAAAATACTCAAATAAAATAACAATAAGAAAATGTATGTATAAAAATAAAATTACAGTAATAAAATAAAAAAGAACAGAGTAAGTTGATTTCTGTCCACAACAAATAATATAAATTACATTTTATTGTCAAAGAAACTACACGATGAATGTACTCTATTATCATATTACAATCGCACACTGCGAGCTTAAATATCAATGAGATGAACTGAACAAATATTAAAACACAAAAAAAATTGGTGTTGATGATGCTGATGAAAAAATAGATAAAAGATAAGCGACCACTTACTTGCCCCATTTAAATGTTTTATTTTCCATTTTTTATTCTTTGTTTTTTCTCAGTGGGAAAAAAGGAAGTGAACAAATTAAGATTTTAATATAAAGATTATAGTACAATTGTAATTAGTGGGTTTTTTGCTTAGATTCAGCTCGTTTCTATGCTAAGTTTGGCAATAGAGTTTCTGAAGAAACGCTTTTAAATTTTGTATCGATATTTTGGAAGATCAGTCAATCAGTTTCGAATTGTGATAGTATATGAGTTAGGTTGGCTTCCACATTCAATTGCTTTGTTTTCGAACAAAATGTAATGCTTCAAAACGCCGCAGAAGAAATCATTGACAAAATGTCGTCGACAAGTGTTACTAACGCAGTAAAAGAGCAATCAAGGCATCGGTTTTAAAGTTGATGCTTTCATATGCGATTGTTGACGGTTTGTAACTTAAAAGAAAATGGACAACTCACAAGCGTAAGTTAATTTATTTATGGCAATATATTAATATAAAACATATTTTAATTTGTTGCAATGTCATAAAGTAAAGTATCACAATTCCCGCGGACATTGTGACACTTTTGAAAGTGACGTAATGTCCGTGGCCATTATGACGCTTTGCAATTGAACCAGGAACAAGTTTAGTTTAGTAGCAAAGCTCAAAAAAAATAAATAGGTGGATAGAAATTTGATTATGACTTTTGAATAGATCTTTTAGGATATTAAAAATATATTAAAAAAATGTTAGATCTTTAAGCTCGATAAACATTACGGTGAGTCTGCTCCGTCAGATTACATGGTAAAATATTGGATTGCTGAATTTAAACGCAGCAGAACTAGCACTGCAACAATACCAACAACAGGAAGGCCAAAAAAGATGGTTACTAAAGAGTCAAGTTACGTGAGATTGTTGAAATGGTAAACATGTCATATGAACGTGTGTTCAACATTTTGCATGAACATTTTCATAAGAAAAAGCTATCGGCAAGATGGGTGCCGCGTTTGCTGAGTGTCGAACAAAAACGAGTCCGACAGACCATTTCACAGCGGATAAAGCATAATCCAGTTGATGTTTAGCGTCGATTAATAACTGTTGATGAAACGTGGGTCCACCACTACACACCTGAAACCAAAAATCAATTGAAACAATGGGTGGAAGCTGGTGGAAGTGCTCCGAAGAAGGCGAAGACAGTGAAATCGGCTGGCAAGGTTATTGCCACTGTATTTTGGGATGCACACAGAATATTGCTCATCGATTATCATGAAAAAGGATCCACTATCACAGGAAAGTATTATCGTGCATTATTGGATCAATTGATTGATGCAATCAAGAAAAAACGACCACATTTAAAGGAGAAAAAATTGCTCTTTCTTTAAGACTAAGCACTGGTTCACACAGCATTAGATACGATGCTAAAATTAAGTGAAATATACTTCGAATTGATTGATCATCCACCTTATAGTCCAGATTTAGCTCCTAGCGACATTTTTCTGTTTCCAAACTTAAAAAAATGGCTCGCAGTAAAAAGATTCATCTCAAACGAAGAAGTGATTACCGAAATTAACGCGTATTTTGAGTTGGAATATCGTCTTACTAAGTACATTGAGCAAATGTTGAGAAATAAAAGGTTTTTGAAAAAAATGTTTTTTTCCTACTTAGGTAGCTTCAATATCAATCCGCCCTCGTACATTGCCTCGAAACCTAGTAGATTTGATTTGAAATCTTTCTCAATATCTAGTTCGTTTACATTGCATTTTTTTACATTATCATGATTTTATTTGAATAACAAAACCACCTGGCCAATATTTAAAAAATAAGGGAAATTTATTAGTATTTTGTTAATTTTTTTGTGTAACACAAATGTAATACTGGGCATTATAAGGAAATAGGCATTTAGTAAATTACATTACATTTATATACCATTTGTTTTTCATTTATATATTCACTTTTATTTATTTTTTCCATTTTGTTAATTAAAAGATGCGTTCGGTTACTTTCGCAGGAAAATGCAGTAGATGAGTAATTGCTGAGTAAACTGAAAAATTTACTTAAAAAAGAAATCTGTTGCCCAAAAAGTACGTGAACGGAAAATTCTACAAATTAGTAATATTAAAGAAACAGCTGAATGCAAATCAATGTAGTGCTGAAAAATATTCACAGTTTTGATTATTCAACTCTTTTTCTTGTTGGTACTCGATGCTATATTTATTATATACCGAACATTTTAAGAAAACATAAAGAAATTATTTTCTAATTATTTACGTGATTATTCAATTATTTTCTGTAATCTTTTCCATATGTTTATTTTTATTTTATTTTCTTATGTTATTGATTACCTTAAAAACAAGTGCAGTACTAAGTAACCACATATTTAGCCATTTCACAACTCCAAAGAATTAAAATAACACAAAGAAAGGAAAGTTCAAAAGTGGCTATGAATATTTATTTTCCTTTAAAATGCTCTCAATTTGTGTTCTCATTTATTGTGTTTTGTTTAAGCGAACGCAATTTAGTAAAATGCAGTAAAGTTCAGTAAAAATTTGTAAAAACTTTTGGGTACTCGAACGCACTTAATATTTTTTTGTATTTTTTCCTTTTATTTAAAAAATGTCAGTTATTTTTCTTGCACATGGTAATATCTTTTAGCACAGTTTGAGAAAAAACATAGTTGCATCACTAAGTACTGCAAGATTTCGAGTAGATTTTGTCAAAATCTAGTGAAGAAGTAGATTTGGTTTTCTATGGGAAATCTAGTCAAATACAACTAGATTTGGTTCGAAATCTCGTAAGTATCTACTAGATTTCGGTGCAGTGTAAATGGACTATTAGTGGTTTTTAAAAAGTGATTATAATTTTGGCTAAAATTCGTAACATTTTTAGTCAGAAGGAATTCGACATGAGACAATATTCCAAAGAAATAATGGAAAAATTTAACACTAATTATTTTCAACTTACACGGCAGAACAAAACAATGTTGTTTTTTGGAAGCCGCTACACCCCCATTATCAGTGTTCATGTGTGCTTCCATGTATTTCATTTATACATTTTTGCCTATAACTTCCGGGTGTACAAGTGGATTCATAAACAATTATTAGAGCGGAACTTCGAACACTTTAGTAAATGTCTTTGATATATCTGCAAAATGCGCTACTGTCCTGTTCTAAATATAGTAAATGCTGACGGGATTTCCTATAATAGAAATTTGAGAAAACTAAGTTTTTGTAAAATATTTAATCTCAATACGTAGTGTTTTTTTTCGTTAATTAATAGATATTCAAAAAATTTAATAAGAAGGTCCGGTGACAAATCCATTAACGGCCTCAGAACACAAGTTTTTAATTAACTTGAAATATATAAGAATCCTTCTTCTGTTGCTAATTTTCTTTTCGCATTTATTTCATTCTTTCAATTCACTCAGCAGTAAACTCATTATAAACACAAACACATATGCGAAAGGAGTATGTGTTAGTAAGATTTTTTTGTTGGTTTGCTGACTGGTTGATTTTTTGGTTAGAGCGAGAGAGAGAGAGAAAGTGTGTATTGGTGTGTGTATGCCTGTTTGATTTGTCTATTTTATTCAACGTGGTGAGGTAAAATGTTGTTGGTTGTTATTTGGTTTGGCTTTTCTTGTCACTTTTTATTTTATGTTGGTATTTTATATAAATACAGTGGCGATCAAATGCGATCAGTGCTATTGAAACAATATTTTTACCAAACGCTACTTTTGTATTAAAAATTTCAGTCACATTCTAGTCTTATGTCTTTTCTTGTTTTTAATCCAAAATATTCATTTAGTGAAGACACAGCCAAAATTTTTATAAATTTTTCCAATATTCAAAAATTAAAAATATTATATAGAGAATTTTTAAACTGCAATGAACTTTAGAGTCAAACAAAAGTACTTTTCGTTTCTTTTCTACTTTAATCACTTACTCAATTAAACATCTTTACCCAAAAGAAAATCCATCGATACTAAGAACATATGACACGATGTCGAGCATTATAGTTTGCTGAATTGCATCTTAGTAATAACCTATTTTACTTAGTCTGCGTTTAGATGGCCTCATGTCTTATTGACATTATTGACATGTTCGTTACTTTTTTCTTCTTTGAACTTTCACTGTGTTCACACAAGTCATGTCATGTTGACGCCATTTGCTTGTAAATGCCTTTAGGCTTAAAATTACGAATGAGAGAACAAAACTTAATGACAGTACATGACAGTACTTAATCAATATCTGAAGTGACCTATTCTAAACGCTTCTTCTCAACAATGTACCTGCAAAGAAAAATTATGGTTTAGACAACTATAATCTGAGAGCAACATATTATGATGGAATGAAATTTTTGTTGTCAAATCATATACATATAAAAAAAACTTTTTCGAAATATAACACAGTACAACACATGATGTCGGGACTCATTTCTGAAAAATTTACAAGAAAGTAGTCCGAAAAATAAGAACTGCATAATTTCTTTTGTCAATTTGGCTGCAATAATAATTTAATGGCCATACGACTGTTTTTGTTCAAGGTGGATTTTTATCACTTTTTATATATTCAAACACGGTGATATCTCGGTATACCGTCCGTATACTTCTTTTTCTTCTGGTTTTAAAATGTAAATTAAACTATTAATACAGTTCTTATTTTTGGGGCTACTTTCACGTGCATTTATTAGAATTGAGTCCCAATTCATTGACCTGAAAAATTTTGTTGTCTTATTTAATAATAACAATAATAATATTATGTCACATAACTATCATAGTCATGTTTAACCACATTATAATGAAATATAAACATGATTTTGTTATATATAACAACAACATTGCTCCAAAATATTATCACGTTTTGATTAAACATAAACAAAACTTGCATTGATATGAATATCCATTGATTAAAACTCATCATATTATTATGTTTCTATGTAATAATAATGATAATTTGATTCAAAATAATCATATAATTATTGTATGTAGAGAAATATATTATTTTTATTATAAATTTCCTTAATTTCTGGAACTATACTGGTTTACTAGAATATTATTACTCTGGCTCGGTTTCGAGAAATGTTGCAAGAAATAAATATAAAGAAAATGTTCTAACTTCGGGTTTATTTCTTCTTGTATAATTTGGTCAAATAGTTAATATTCTTCGTTTCTAGCATCCAACTGAAAAGTGGTAAGACACAAATAGATGATGATGTTAAGGTGATCGTCGAAATGTCCATTCTGCTAGTGTAAAAAGCTTCTCCTCATTATTTTCTCATTTATAAATATAAAAAAAAATTATTGACAAAATTTATCAAAATCAGTCCCTGAACTCGACCTAGGTTATCAATAACCTTCCATTAAAACAATATTTTGTTTTTTTTCATGACACATACATTGATAATTATCAAATTCTCCACATTTTTTTAAATCAGACTTATACATTTGCTTTGTTTATATTATCAACCTTTTTATTTATTTAGTATTAGAAATCAACATATTGGTTTGAGTCGTTCGTTCTCAATCGCTATAAAATCTTACTATTATTTTGTTTTAACGTCAAAACATAAAATACAGAAAAGCATACAACCAAGCGAAAGAACAAAAGCTTTTTTGGAAAAACCAATGTCAATTGTTTGGTTTACAGAATAGTTTGATTACACTGTATTTAAAATATTAATAAGACTTTAGCTGTATATTGTTAAATGTAACCATTGTAATGTTTATACCTATCAGAGCTGTAAATAAATCATTAAATTTTTATTTAATTCGCGAATCATTCATGCACTGAATTAGCAAATTTTGAATTATTTCTTTTCACGCGAAAAAATGAATTGACTGAAACTTGAATCAATTCAAATGAATTAGGAAGAAATTAATTGCAATTAATTTCTTAATTCAAATGAATTTGTGAAATGAATTTTAATTTGTTTCCAATTCAAATGAATTTGGCAAAGTGAATTGCAATTCATTTCCAATTCATTTGAATTTAATTGGTTTTGAATTAATTCAAATGAATTAGAATAAAATTAGTAATTCATTACCGACTCATTTGAATTGAATTGATTAAAATTTGAGTTAATTATTTTTTGTTGTGAAAAGAATTAATTCAAAACTTACCTAATTCGTAATGAATTAAAATCAAAAAAGAATGATTCATTTACAGCTCTGATACATATGTAAACATTTTTTTGTTTATTGTAACCAAATTATTGTTTACAGCACTTTAAAACAATAATAGCGATAAATTATTGCAGAAAATAATTGAAGACGTAAATTTAACTACTCAGACTTCTCCCACAACATCTTCCACGTCCTTGACGTATTCGTAATTTCACGTTGTATGGAAAACTACCTTACCTGTGAGTTCTTGGTTATCGCTTTTTAGCTGTCAAAACCATCCAGCTGTCCATCCTTTCCTTTATTTTGTTCTCTTTTTTTCTAATATTATTAAAGCAAATAATATATTATTTCTAAATATTTTAATCACTACTGTATTTGTGACATTATATATCTATGTGCACATATTTTTGAGTTTATTTTTTCACAAGCGCAACAGAAATGTAGTTTAATGAAGTAAAGTAATGGGTCCCCTGTTGTGCATTTTAAAATGCCACCAAATAAACTTTCAGCCACCAACATCCTCAGTACTTTTTTGGTCTCATATTATTTAATATATTGACTTCATTAAGTTGTTGATCCATTCATTCATACACACCATTGCAGAAAAATACAGTGTGTTCATTTCCATTTGAAGCCTACATTTAAATGACAATAAAATTAATTTAAGGAAGTCCCTTAGTTTAAGTCTTAATGTTGATGTTATAAATTTTATTTTAATGCGTCAAGGAAATAGAGAAGGTAGAATGAAGTGTTTTATTATAGGTCGAGATAAATTTTAGAATGCTGTTAATTGCAATTGCTTTTTCTGTTAAAGAATAATAATAATAATAAAAAGACAAAGATGCTTTGGCGAATTTAAAAAAATATACTATAAAGTGTTTTTAATTTGGAAACCTTTTCACGAATCTATTATTCAAATCTATATTAATTGGCATATTCCGGGAGAAGTAATTAAATAAATTGGCGCGGATGGTAAGAAAAACTGACATTAAGAATTTTAAAAATGAACTGCAAAAGAGAACGCAACGAAAGTGATATTATGGGTAATATTAGTGAAGTGGACAAATATAAACTGTTGATAGTTTCAACTTTGGTAATATTTATTTGGTAATGTAGATCGTCCAATTGTTCAAACAACATCATAATTTTCAAAAACTGGATTTTTTAGTTAAGAATCCATAATTATTAATCATAACGTTGTTCATCTTGTTTAAAAAAAATTAATACAAATATCTTCTTTATTAATATATTTAGAGAATAATATTTTTATTTACGTTACATGAGTAAATTGAAATCTTCAAACTCGTTTTCTGAAGAACGAGTTTTTTCGAGTTATGAAGTTGTTTGAACAATGGTTCCTCTATCAATATATAAAATATTTTAATAATTTCTTAGAAAGATACAAAAAATAAATAAAGTAATTAAAATGTGTGATTCTAAAAGTACTATTATAAGTGGCACTTTTTTAATGCGTACTTTTTTGAAAGGTACTTTTTTAACACTTTCTTTCAAAATTAAAGTAAAGTTCGATTCACCCATAAAATTTTTGTCCGGACAAATTTTTTTTCATATGTAGCACGAGGTCCCTCTTCTTGAGGATGACAAATGATTTTGTTCGCACAACTCTCAACTTGATTTAATTTAATTTTAATTCTTATCCGGACAAAACTTATCTGTGTTGCCACATTATAGTCTTTCAAAAGCGGTTTTACATCAATTCTTTTATTTTTTTTAGATTTTTTTCTATAAATGTGTTGAAAATAATTTATTTTTATTTAGTTCCTTAACTATTAAAAGAAGCACTGATATTTTTTCATTCATTTATATACAATTTGTCACAGATTTTTATTTTATATTTACATATTTCATATGGTAGCCTTGATATTCTGGAACATATTTTTCAAATGAGTGAATAGTGTTGCAGAAAACTCTCAGTCAACTAAATTTTGGTTGGCCAGAAATTTATTCCGAAACAAATGGGTGAATCCAATTTAGTATTAATTAGTAATTGATTTATACTTCAATTGTCGCAATTCACTAAATAGCTCCAGCAGTCGAATTGAATTTTATTCAATTTTCTCTAAAAAGTTTAACAGGTACATAATATTTTTAACCAGGGTTTAACCATATTTTTTTTTATTGTTGAGTTTTCGAATGTCCCGGGTCTTGTCAATAACGGTACCGGATAGTCGAATATATTCTGATATGTAAAATAAATAAAATAAAATATTTTTATTTTACTACAACTGTAAACGATTTGTATATTTTTGAGTTTTCTTTGAGAGAGACGATTTTACTTATAAAAATTAAAATGCTCCACGTTAAGCCTGGTACTGAAATCTTTCGAATGTCCGGTTTAAAAATTGACACATATTTTTATACGGAAAATATGTAGTCGTGTAGAATTTTTTTGTTACATTTTCAAGATTAAATAATTTGCTTAAAATTCAACACGTACAATAATTAAAAATTAATTAGATTGCATAAAAAAAATTCGTGGCTAAGCCATTGTCTACACATGAAATTTGGCTTCAGGTTACGGAAAAAAGTCTCCACTTATTGTTTTAATATTCCAGTAATAGACAATGTATGTAAAAGAAATGAAAAAAATTCCTTGTACTTTTCTTTTGAAGTCTTTACTACCAAACGGAAATTTAAAATTCTCAAATTTTTAAACCTGAATTTCCGCAAGTTTTTATACACATAATTCTTATGGGAATACAAAATTCATGCTCAAGTCAGTACCATCTTTGAGGGCCCAACTAAAAGTGTCAACTTAAAAATTTTAAGTCTTTTTTTTATGAAAATTCTCTAAACGAACAAATGTATAGAAATTCAGCCCATCGGCTATCTCGTAATTTTTTGGAATTTGTATGAAAAATAATATTGGTTAAGCGTTTTAAATTGTGAATATTCGAACTTTTCAAAAATTAGTTTATGGAAAACATCGAATAATACATCACTCTAATAATTACTCGTAACACAAATGTTTAATAATTTCTTGGCTCTACTAGAATTGATAGTTCCGCCTATTCAATTGTGATTAAATAGAAATGACAGTTTTTTATGTGATTGTGTTCAATTATAATTTCATAAAGTTTTCTATTTTAAATTTCATATTAATTTCTTATTAGTATGTTTATTTATTTATTATTCTTATACAGGGTGGCCCAAAATGAACGAAGGGGTTTGAATTGCTTATAACTTTTTTATTTAAGACATAATTATAAAAATTTTTTTATACAGAATATAAATGGGGAATATTTTAAGTTTAGTTATGAAAAATAATATCTCGCAAGTGGTAGCCATTTGCTGCTTCGAATATTCGTGCTCTTTCCTACACATTTTACATCACCTTTCGCAAAACTTCAGGAGTTATGTTGTTTATTTCGTCGCGTATATTGCTTTTTAAATGCTGGATGGTTCTGGGCTTATTAATGTAGACTTTTCCTTTCAAATAACCCCAAAGAAAACAGTCTGGAGCGGTTAAGTCCGGTGAACGCGGAGGCCAATTAAAATCATTTGTACGCGAAATAATTCGTTCACCAAAGATGTCTCGTAAAAGAGCCATTGTGTCCCTTGCAGTGTGCGCTGTGGCTCCATCTTGTTGGAATCATACTTGCGGATGGTTTTTCACGGCTGGCCTTAAAAAATTTTCCAAAATTGTCTGATACCATTAACAGAAACGGCGACCCCGTGTTCATTTTCAAAAAATAAGGACCAATTATCCTTTCCGATGAAACACCGCACCAAACCGCACACTTAGGTGGTGTAATTCTCGCTGATGAACTACTCTAAGATTTTCCGTAGCCCATATCATGCAGTTTTGCTTATTAACGAACCCACTTAATTGGAAATGGGCTTCGTCGCTCATAATTAAATTATTAAAACAATGGATCGTTGATTTGAAAAATAAAGCTCAACAATTTCGGCACGTTGTTCAATTGAGTACTGCTCCATTTTAAATTCCCCAAGTCTTCTTTACAAAATACTGAAAAGAAAAGAAAAAAAATTATAACAAAAAAATAATAAGCAATTCAAACCCCTTCGTTAATTTTGGGCCACCCTGTATATATTTCGACCTTTTGTTTTTTAAATGAATCTAATTTATCTCGAGCTATAGGTAAATTTTTTATTAAAAAAAGTATATAACATTTTATTAGATAGCGATATTTCGCCACTTCTTTGTGTGGCTTCTTCAGAGAAATATAAAATTTGTTTTTATATTGTTATATTTCCCTGAAGAAGCCACACAAGGAAGTGGCGAAATATCGGTTATCTAATAAAATGTTAAAAACTTTTTTATAAAAAATTGACCTATAGCTCGAGATAAATTAGATACATTTTATTTATTTATTATTATTTGTCTATGGAATTGAATTCCTTACAGACAATTATTAACATTCATTTACATTACACAACATTAAATAAAATACAATAAAATAACATACAACAATTTGTTATGAATTTAGAAAATTTATAATTGCATTTTCTACTACATCGAGATTTAATGAAAAGTCTAAATGTGTTACACATTCTTCTAAGGGGATCGGCATCAGCATAATTAGCTCTAAAAACTTTTACTGATAGAGGAATGAAATTACGCGATGTACGTTGAGGAATATTAAACGAAATTTCGTGGATCAAAAGTCCAGAACAGATATCACCATTAATAATGTTGAAGACAAACGATACATTCAGCATAGTTCTACGGCTTTTTGAAGTAGGCAGCTTAATAAGGGCAAGTCGAGCAGAGTAAGAAGGAACTGGTTTAAAACGTAACCCTCGAAGACAAAATAACAGGAATTGCTTTTGCATCGATTCAATTGCATAAGAGCGAATTTGATAAATAGGATCCCATATTATTGATCCATGTATAATGCTTTCCCAACGTATGGGTCATTAAACTCTTTTTTCCAGCGTTTAATATAACCCAATGTGCCCCTGGTCTTGTTTACTGGATATGTTATAGGTGAGATAAAATTCAGCTAAGGGTCTAGTAAAATACCTAAGTCTAGAAAACTGTCGACCAAATCCAATTGATGATTAACAAGAAAATAGTTTGCAGTAATTAGCATTTTCTTAAAAAAAGCAAACCCAATAAAAAATTAACTTACAACTTCCATTGGATTCGCTTGTTGCACTCATGCTTTTGTAGCTTTGTTCACATTCAGGTTTTATTTTAAACTTCATAATTATAATAGCAAGTGTGATATAAAATTTTAAGCATAACAAAATCAAAATTCATATAAAATTTATTATATAAAAAAATATCTGTATTTATGACTTCTATAAGTATAAAAATAATGACTTATTTTCTTATATTTGTATGTACATAAACATCTAAATCAGAACGAATTAGTTTTTGAACATGACGAACTAAAATAAGTAGGTATTCTAGTTAAATCGTGCTGATTACTTTTTTTGGGGGATTTGGTAAGTGAATTTTTCGCTTGGGAATCTAACCCTTTAACTTAAGAACTTTGCAAAATCAACTGCATAATAAAAACCAATTATTTAATTTATAATAAGCTCTGCATTACCGATTGTGTATCTCCATTAACTAACTGATTGATTAGAAAAAGATTTTAATGACCATTTAGACACCTACATTATGGTTTTCTTTTATTTTGAACAAAATAAATTCAAGAGTTTTTTTCTAAATGTATATGAGTGGTAATATAATTATCTATCTATAACATTATGGGCAAAAGCAAAAATGAATATAAATAGATGAAAACCGGAAAGGAAGAAATATAAACTCAATTCATTACATATAATTTATACACTGACTAAAGACACCCATTAAATAGTTAATAAACTATCCAACGCTGACAGTAATTTTCAGACTGATTTGTATTTATGTTAAGCACACGCATACTTATATACACCTAAAAGTGTATCATACCTTTGAAATCACACAGCCATAGAGATATAGTAGAAACTTTTTCATTTAGTCGTTGTTTAGTTTTTATTTTTAAGGAAAAGAAAAAAAGACAGACAACTATAGATTTCTCTGCGTTGAGTGCTATTTCATGTTTTTAAAATGAACACGTTGATGTAAACCGGTGTAACCTGTTCATGAAGCAGGAGCCTTTGCCATTAAAATTCAAAGTTGTAGACGCGTTAAAAATGCATCTTTCTTAAAAAGTTTTTAAATATTTTTTCTTGTGCTTTACTAATAACAATAAGCTGATATGAAAACTACACACATATACATATATCGTATGTTGTATATATATCATGTATATATTGATGCAAAAAGAAAACTGTAACATTTATTTGAAGGAAAAATATAATGGTTACACTGAAAATAATTCGTGCAACATGTTACAAAAAAACGTTTATGGTTAGTTTTTTCAAGGAATATATATTCTTAAATATTACAAAAAAATATTTTAATTTTTCAAAAGTAATAAAAACTTTTCGTAATTTTTTTTCTTTCTTTGTTAAAAATGAGATTTAAAAAAAAAAATTATAAATTGACATATTTGTCTTATATAATTACCGGGTGATCCAATCGTATGTTATTTTGACACTGAAGACAATTTACTTTCCGAAATATTAACTATCAGTCATTGTCATGCATCCGCGGGCCAAAATGTGTCGCTTAACGCTTGAACAACATTGCGAAAAATTGAAAACTGTTTATTGGTCACTGAATTTGGCCGAAAAATTATGGAAAACTTGTACTTTCAGGCATCTTTGGTGATGTCAATTGAACGCCTTGACGTCTTTAGATTTGTTATTGCAGAGTGCCTCATATCGTCTTAGTGATTTTTGAGATATAACCAGAAAACCTCAACAAAGTCTTGGAAATTTAGAGTGCCAGGATAAGCTACTCCAAAGCAAGACGCAACAGTTCTCGAAATAATGGAAATATTTTTTATTTTTAATAAAACCATGATATGCCAAAAGAAATTAGTTTAGTTAATTTGTTTTGAATTTTTAAAAATATGCTCTTATTTGGACGACGCGGGTGGTTGTATCATTTTATAGCTGAGATGTTTAAATATTATTATTATAACTTTTTTTCTAAAAACTCTTGATTTTTATTTGAAATGCCCATATTTTGTACTTAAGTTCATTTATTACAACATAAAAAAACATTAACGAACACATATAAAGTAAAAATTATAAACTAACGAATATTAATGATTTGAATTTTTTCACATTTAAAAAATTGCAAAAATAACTAAACAAGTGAATTGTGCAGGTGAACAAAGCATACAAACAAACAAAACAAAAATGATTTTAATGGCTGCTCTCATTACACGTCCATAAAACATTAACGCCGCATACAAAATTGAAATGAAATTAGAAAATCATAAATTTCAATCAAATTTGTTTTACATAAAAACAAGCAACACACTAAAAATAATAGCAAAAAAATGTTTTACCTTTACAAAGTAATAATTCAAAATAAATTATCTTAATAATGTTTTTGTAGAATTTGGGTTTAAACTTGAAAATAATTTTTTTTTGGAAAATTTTATGCATAAAGCAATTTCTGATGTATGGAAAATTTGTTTTCTTTATGGTTAATTGTATCTCTTACATACTCGTTATGTGTGGCAATAAAAATAATTATATTTTATATATTGTGTTGCATTTTATTATTGTTGCTTAGAACAACACGAAGTGTTTCATATTATTTTATGAGCTGCTGTTGTTTGTTATCTTTAATGTATGGGGCTTGTGTGAGTGTGTGTGTTTATTCTCATTTAATAATAAAACAATAAAGTTGTGGCTTTTGTTTGCATTTTGCACCAGTAAATGTTTGTTATGTACTTTTGAGAACATTGTTCAGTTATTGGTGTTAAATGTCATTATCACTTCAAAAATTGTTCATGCTGAGGAATATGTAGCGTATGATTAATATTAAATAAAATTTGTGTGGCGCAAAAATAAATATATATCACATACTAACATGGTAATACACATATATACTTATAGAACTTCAGAGTTATATACACAATTTTCCTGCAACAAATTGTAGCTCGTGGCAGAGGCTTTTTGATTGCTTGTTACGTTCGTTGGGAGACCTCCAGTGCGGAAATATATTTTTGTGTCCAGGTTGGTTTCAGATTCAGACATTGAGCTGCCTAAATTATTAGAGTTTAAAAACCAGTAATATATTCCGAAAAATGGTTCCTGAGAGGTTTCTGTTTCCAATGAATTTCTTATCTTTATTTTATTAAGAATTTGCTAAATATTCTTTCAAAATTAGCTGAAGAGTTTGGCAAAGTCATTAAGTTATTTACCAATTCACATAAATTTCGAAAAACAGAGTTATTGTTTGGTAAATTAAAGGACTTTACTCTTTTCCAAAATATATTTACATTTAATGCGCTGTCTCCATTGATGCCAGCAGAAATTTAACAAACTCCCTACATGTCTCGGAAAAATTCCTCCTTTTTCCCTACACACAAAAAAAAATCCCTAAATTTTTTTTTATACAAAAAAATCATTGAATTTAGGAAAAAGAATATTTATTTAAGTTTTTAAAGTTTTGTACATTTATATTGGCAGACAAAAAATTAAATAACAAAAAATAATATATATCTGTAATTTTAACAACCTTCAATATCTGCCTTTGTGCCATCATTGTTCTCAAATTATTTAATTTTTACGGGAAGTCTTTGGACTAACTTAAGAGCTGTTTAACCATTTTTTATAATTCTTCATACTCATTGCTAATATATATTTCGAAAATTTAATCTTAATTCTGAATTCTTAATAAAATTTTATCCAAGGTTAAAAAATGTGACCTGGAAAGGATAGAATGAAAGTCATTTTTTTCTAAGAGCGCATTTTAATATTTAAAATAGCTTAATATATATTTTTAATATTTTTGTATGTTAAACCAAAAAAAAAATACATAATTTTCAAATTTGTTTTCATTTTTTATACAAATTCTATTCCCAAGAAAATCCGACATTTCTTTGCTTTTCATTGTCTCTATATATTATTTACCAAACGATGTTTTCTGTCTGTATGAAATATCTCGCCTTAATACTTTAAAAAAATTGAAATTTAGATTTTTATATGTATTATCACTTTTGTGGCGTGTTTTACGCAATTTTAAAAATTCCCTGCATTTTCATTAAAATGAGATATCTGTCCTTTTTCCCTTCCCTTGAAATTTTTAAAAAAATTCCGTACAAAAAGAGAAAATTCCCTACTCTTGGCATCACTGGCTGTCTCTAATAGTCATTCAAAATTTATTTCAATATAAACCTAAGCAGTTCAACAAATAACGCATAAACATTAATTATTAAAAACGAAGCCATCCGTCATGATGGGATTTCGTATTAACCGAAATTGAATTAATTTGCAAAAATTAATAAATTGCACATTTCGTATTCTAATTCGTTAAATAATACAGTTAAATAGTTGATATTCCTAATCACTATTATCCACCGTCAAAAGAGGAAAAATCAAAAAAAGAACGCTAATAAAATGGTTTAGTAATCCCTACTGATCCGTCCTGCTACCCTGATGAATAAAAAATTGTTTCAAATAGTACTCTATTAATAAAATAACGAATTTATCCAATAAATTTCATAAATTCAAATAAATGGGTAAACTCAGATTTGAACTGAAGTCAAACCATTAATTTCAATATAAATATTTCTTTCTATCGAGACTGACATTTTGCCACACGTAGAGGTTATGTTGAGTAAAAAGTGGTGAAGTCAATAAATCGTCAATGTATAATTGTAAAAATTTGGATTAATCTGTATTTTTTTATGCATCTTTTGTAGGAGTGATGTTACTAGAATTCAACCATGTATACTGGTTCCTCTGATAAACGTTATCTAATCGAACCAGAAGAGTATTTTAAAATCTTAAAAATGGGGGAATACCAAAAGAGGTGAGAGAATGATCTTTATAAATAATTCATGAGCATTATGATATTACTTATCCGCTACGTTATACAACCAGCGCCTCCTAAAAAAATTTAAAATTCTCATAGACACTAATGAGGAGAAGTAACGGGCTTCTAAGGCATCGTTGGTGTGCTTTGCAATTTAAGTAATGTCCAATTTTTTCTGAGTAAGTACACTTAAGGTAATTTGGTCTAATAATTTTCGTTATAACAACTAACGCTCACGCAAAGCTTTTGCGTTAATCAACGTACATGACTGTAAGTAAAGAGTTTCACCATTTGGAATATAAAACTAACTGGTTATTACATCTATTTTAATTTTCTTAAATACATGAAGTCATGTTTTCCAAATCATCTGAAATGTATTATTAAATTTTACGAACTACAATTTGCTGAACACTCATAATAATCAAACACAAACAAGTATTGCATGACGTTGTCATGCTGCTCATACTCATAATTCTGGTTCTTCCATTATTCTGCAACAAAAACGCTATCAATCAGAAAAATATATATTTTTTCCCCCCAAAATGTGTATTTTTGTGTATGTGTGCAATTGCTGGGCACTTTTTTTCCTAAATCATGAAATATCACATAACAAGCATCATCAGAACAAACAGCAACATCATAAAACCTGTAGAAAAAAATTAATAGAGCAGAATTAATTGAAAGTGTTGCACAGTTTGTTTAAATGTTGTTTTTATGTCTTTGACAAGCCATCGTGCAAAAAAAGCATTTTTTTGTTCTTTCGATTTTATTATTTTGTTAGTGATTTTTTCCATTTTTTCATTGTATTTTTTTTTTTCTCTATGTGAACATATTGTTGGCACAATTTTTATTGTTTTTTTTTATCATAAAAATAAAACTCCTTTAAAGAATTAAAAATCCTGACGGTTTTCATGGTTGGGGGAAAAAAATAATAAACATAAGTTTTGTTTAGAATTTATATAATTCCTGATCGCCATCGAGTTCTATCTAATGGTGCTTTTTTGGCTTCATTCCAGGTTAATAACGCATTTTATAGTTCGGCTTGGACTTGGCGTCTCCATGTATTTTCAGGCCGTCCCCTTCTCCTTTCTCCCTGTGGGTTGTAATCAAGGAATTTTCTTATGTTGTCATTGGCTGGCTTTGTTTGATCTCATGGTCAATTTGAGAATTTTGTTTTCTGAACCATAACTCAGAATTTGTTAAAGTCTGAGGCCGAAATATTTTAATGATTTGAAGAAGGCTTTAATTGACAAATACCTGTAGTTTCTGTATATCGAGGTACGTTAAATTCCAGGTCTTCGAGCCATAAAGCAGTACTGATTTTACATTGCTATTGAATACTTAAATTTTTATAGATACTTCAATGTTAGCTGTCCTACAAAATTTTATTCAAGACTCCAACAGCTTGCTTAGCCTTAGTCATTCTGTTTTGAGTGTCGTCGCTACAGTCACCGGAAGTAACAATAATTTTGCCCAATTAGCAAAAGGTTGTGACATCTTCAAGCTGTTTCTCCATCAGAGAAAAGCGATAACTGTTCATCACATTGAAACGCATTGATTTTGTTTTCGAGTTGTTGAGAATTTAACAAGAATTTAAATGAATAAAATTACGTATTAATGTATAAAACTTTCACGTGCAAAAGGTTTTAGCAAAATTTATCAAACGGTTCCCGAGATATTAAAGGTAGACGTTTACTTAAAACATGCAGTTTGTGATATTTCTGTCAGGAAAAATTTACAAATAGCTCCGGGGTTTCGATCATAGGTCTGTATGCTAGGACTTCATGATCATTTGAATTTTAAAACTTCGCATTCTACCACATGGCGGAAAAATCATTCAAATAGCTTAAATAATTAATTTATAAATGTATATATTTTTTTTCTATTTTTCCTTTTTCAATATTAAGCATTCCCGAAAGTAGCACTTTGCTGTAATTGTAATTTTAAATTGTCTTTAAAACAAAATTAAACATTTCTGCTTATAATTTTCACTACCTATGAACGTACACAGAAGAAGTAATAAAAACATAAATAAAAAAACAAAGAAAAATAAACTATTTATTGGTTACATTCGACCTTAGGACAATGAGTGACCATAAATATTTTCTTAATATTAATTCTATTTTTTCCTGGTATGGCATACAAAACAAATTACAAGATAATAACATAATGAAATGAGACACGCCTTTAAGAGATGCATATGCAGATACATTAATTCCCGCACTCTTATAAGGACGACCATTAAGGACACACAAAGTAATACAAGGACTGTTTTTGCACAAATGCTCATTAAAATAGGTACCCTTATTGCAGCATTAGTATTTCATAAGAATTTTTTGAAAATAAATAAATTTTCTTAAATGTTTAATTTGATTCAATTATAAAAGTTTTTTATTTTTACAAAAGAAAATTCCGTTTTTCTATCCTTCTTTAAAAAAGTTCAACAATATTGTGGCCACTGAAATGGGTACCACAAACTAATAACAGACATGTAAAAAATTACAGTTGCAAACGGCCCAAATCAACTGGATCGCTGGATAGCTATAAAATACAAAATACTTGTAGTATAAAGGGATGTAAACAAAACAAAAATAAAAATTTGTACACAAAAAAACAAGGCAAATTCATAACAGGTAGTCTCACCTTAATTCGCTTTGAAAAATACCTGCTTTCTATGTCAAAATCAACGTCAAACACTATATATAAATCCAACATAAACAAATTTTTACGAAGAAAACAGATCAAAATGCAAGGAGATGCAAGGACGTTGCGACAGTGTTGTACAACTTGTCAAAAAATCAAAAAGACACAACTTAATACAACCAGTCCACAAACGTTACATTTTCGTGCACAACCTCATCATGTTGTACCAACGATACCAACGTCTATGGGTTGCTTTAGAAATAATATCTTTAAGAAATATTATTATTGTTGAAGAAATCTGTTAAGAAATGTTTCAAAGATCCGCTGCTCAATTACTGCCATCCGTAATGACGTTCAACGTCGTTGTCAACCGGTAATTTCCTCACCACCCACCCAAAAAACTTCCATGCTGTTAGTACACATTAAAATTCCATTGAAGACCGCTTTGCTTTCGAGAGGTTACGTAAACTTATGTTTTCTTTTTATAATTTTCAGGAAAAATTGTTTTTAGGTCGAGCTATGTGTGCAAACATTTTAACACATGAAATAATTTTTTCTTCGATTGCCCCGGACAAGTGGAACTGTATACACATCATGTTTCTATGTCGAATATATTTGAAAAATTAGAAAAACTATGCTATCATTTGGTAACAATTATCTTATCGACTCTCATTATTGCAGTGAACCTGAAAAGTTTGTTGCTACCTTGTTGTTGGCTTTAAGTATGATGCTTCGCAGGGGTTTTCCTTATGTTAATGTTTTGTCTAAATGCCTCATTAGTTTTTACTTTTCGTTGCCGTTCTGTGCCGTTCTTTTCTGTAGAAAATATTTCTTACTTACTTGTTCTGTGTCTGAACTTTCGGATGTGGACGATATAATAATAGGATTGAATTTTGTAAGCGTTTGCAAAATGTTTTTCACTTGACAAAAATATATAAATCTTCAATAATTTGAATTAAAATAAAATATTCTGACTTGTAAAACAAAATTTGTAATATTTCATTCCACAAAAAACTAATACATGGCTGTCACTTAACGTAGTATTCTATTTTCTGCAGAATAGTCCGCAACAGAACAGAACGAAAAAGTAACAACAAACCACACATACAGCTTTTCAATTGAACAGAAACAAAGCAGCTGATTCGTAACAGAACGGAACGTACAAAATAATTCTGCCTTAAGGCTGATTTGCTAAAGAAACATGAAGAAAAATTACACTTTAATTCGGATTTTCATACCGATGTTTTGGACTTGAAATATTTATTGGAAGCTTTGGAAAATATAAAAAAGGAAATGCGGCCATTTGTTGGATGGTTGAGGATTATGCCTTAGTATCTTTTCAAAATGCGGTTTCCCGCAACACTCAAAGTATGCTGCGTTTGCGAAACCACACATATAAAGCGAATGGTTATATTTATAAGGCTAGCGAGGAACAAAGTGTTGGTACTTTGATGGTCTGTACTGTGAATTGGAGGCATCCTGGCAATCGAATTATATTCATCCCTATTTGCAGAATGGAAAGTAAATAGAAGATTCTTTAAAAATTTAATTTATTTTGAAATTTTAAATTCTGTATGATGTCGTATAAATTTAATTTAATAATGAATGTAAACAAAATTTATAAATAAATTTTGACCTCCAACCCTAATTCGCCTTGGATAAAACTAAAAATAAGTTATCAGCTGCGCTATCAAGTTCACCTGTTATAAATTCACCTTGTACTGAACTAAGAAATCATTGATAAATATATTGTGCGTTTATGTGTTGGTCTGTTTTTATCTTATTTATTACAAAATATTACATACTTTTAAAACGTACGCGAAAAATACTACCAAAAATAATGCAAATAATGTTTTCATTTCTCTTCTGTTAATTGTGCGTGTATAGTGGGTCGCAAATAGCGCATATATAGTTCTCCCTTTCTGTCACCTCTGTATGCTTTACGTAGGTACTTTGCCATTATTCTCCGAACTTTTGCACATTTTGGGATTGAAGTTACAGTTTTAAGGTTTCTTATAAAATTTCAATGTAGCATGTGCTAGATTCAAGTAAAAAATTGTCCAGCTGAAAGGTGCAGAATTGTCCAAGCGATTCTTGAGGAACAAAATCTTCGAAAAATTTTTTTAAAGCTCTTAAGTCCCGAAAAGCAACAGAAAGTTGTGACGCAGTGGAAAATCGTAGCAATACCCCAGGGGAATAGCAATGCTAACAATTAAAAAAAACTAGAGCGACGTCTGTTTGAGGCTATTTTTCGGTGATAAATAGCTCATAAAATTCCAAAAACTCAATCTACAGAAGAGGTAAAAGTTTGCAAATTCACATAGAACTTAGAGTGTGAATTATTAGATGGGATAACATACTCTAAACTTATAAAATCAAAATAAATTTATTTTGAAATGATGCTGGTGGGAATGTTTTAAGACCTAAAAGTGAAAAATTTAACCCACGTTTCACAAAAAAAATAATAAAATATGGAAGTGGTAGCACGACGTCTTAAAGATATTTTTCTTGCTGTAAAGTAGGCCTTCTTCACATCATTTTGGAAACCATGACCAAAGAAATTTGTGAAAACATTCTTCAAGAAGCCATGTTAACTAATGTTGAAGAGAAAATACCATTGCGATGATGTTTTTAACACAATAACGACCCCAAACATTCATTTAGATTAATAAGTAGCTGGTTTCGAGAATAAAAGTAAATATTATAAAAAGTGCAAGTCAATCATCCGACCTCAGCCCCATAGAAAACCTTTGGGTATATTTAAAAGAGAGGCTGGGAAAACAAAATGTTTAGTGCAAGACGGACTTGTGGCAAATAGTTTATGATACATTTGCTGAAACCAACCATAGAATTACTTCATCTATACCGACCCGTGATGGGCGACATAATGCCTACTTTTTTAAGTCCTCAAAGATAAATTTTTCTATTATCAGCATTTCTTTTGTCAATATCTACATATTTTATTGGCCAAACGAATTTCGCATTTTTGTTAAAATTGTTGCTGTTTATTTTTTATCTACTTTTAATTTATATTATTTTATTATTGTTGACTTTTAGTTTTTATTTATATTTTATGTGTATCCGGCTATAAAACACAATAAGAAATTATTTTTTGTTTGCATCAAATAGAAAAACGAAATTTTGTATAACTATGTAGATGGTACCTATTTTATTCGTCACATGTGTGCGTACATTTTTTTAACTTTGGGATAGACTGATTGAATATATAGTGGAAAGTATTTTATAGATGGTAATTAATCATAAGCTACTTTTTCAATAACGATTTTTTAAATGTAATGATTTACTTCAAACATTACGTATACATTTATGTATGTATGTACATATGTTATCTTGTTTGTGAACTGTGGGAATTTTTGTAAAATACGAGCAACTGTCTATCAATGTAAATCAATGTCATATGAAATTGTCATTTGTAAATACCATAAGTTGATCTACAATATAAAACGAATAAAAAATTACAAAAGAAAGAAATAATAATAAAAAGAGAAATAAAACATTTGACAATTCTCACAGATATATACTTCATTATTCTGTCAAGAAAACATATTTCTAAGCACATACATATGTACTACACTCATGTGTACTGCATTTATATGAAAAAAATACAACTCTTTATTTGCTTTAAAGTGGCAAATATACGCCCAACTTTGAAACAGATTTTTACATTTAACAGTAAGCACATTTTTTTCTTACTTTATTTTAGCAAAAGTCAAAATATAACAATAACAATGCAAAAGTTAGGAAGGGCCACCATCTATGTTTAAATAAATACCTTTATAGATGGTATGAAATCAAGTCTTAGACTAATCTAATCTTGTAGTACAGAATTTGCATTTTCATTATTATTTGTTTTGCGAAAGACCCCACTGTGCAATGTCACATTCAGTACTCAATATGTGCAAGTTCTTTTGTAATATAATATGCAGTCATCTTATTTACAAAGAATGTACACAAAACGAAACAAAATAAAAAGAAAAAACCAAACAGTTGAATATATTTTTGTTCACAAAATACTTACACACAGACATAGTCATATAAACATATTGTTTTGTATGTTCTTTACTGAGCTCTTGCATGAGTACGAAATACCTAAAGTTTCAGTGCGAAAAAAAGTGTCAAAAATTGCATTCTGTCAAAAAGATGATAAGTAAACAAGCCTTCCTTCAGCAATGCCGAACAAGTCTTATAAGTGTATATTAGGGTGATTCATTTTGAATCTAGATATAGAGAAGTTTACACACACCAAAAAAGTCAGCTTACAATTTTAATCACTTCACTATATTTTTTTGCTTACAAAATCAATGGAGAAAAAATATAATTTTTCAAATATCCAGTGTTCCGCTGCCTGCACCGACTTTGATTTGATTTTATATTGCAAAAAAAAACAATAGCCAAAATCATGAAAAAATTCAAGCAACAATTTTAAACAATTTTTCAATATATCATCAAAGGTTTTGTTTAGAATATTCGTAAACGTAACCTTAGAAGGATATAAAAAGATTCAGTTTTGTCAAATAAAGCACTTTTACTTGTTGTCCTTATTTTCGCTCTTGGTCACGAAGTGAATGTCCATGTGAACTTTGTACGGTCACATTTGATAAAAGTGTACAGGTGTAAGAGCACAAAAAGGCCAGTATAGGTTACAAGCTATTCTTTGAAAACATTTCTTATATTAACGCATCTACACGCAAAGAAAAAATAGGGTTTGAGGTAAACATATGATTGATTGTAGCCGGTATCACCGGCGAAGTAAAATAATTCATAAAATGGCTACTCAGCTTAACACATTTAATGTGCTTATTACAAACCAACATAACGTTCAATATCAGAGCTGTAAAACAATGAAACAATTAAGCATTCTCACTTTCATCATCTGCCCCTTTCTCACTATCCCTTTCCCAAAGAAGGTAACACATCTACAGATTGGTCGGCATACTAATTGCCTGAGTGTTACTTTTCTTTAAAAATAAAAATGGTACTACAACCATTTTTATTTTATTAATAATATTACAATCAATTCATATTGTTGTATAATTTTGAAATAATACTCGTATATGTGTTAAATTCAACTATATCATTGTTTAAAATGATCATATTTTGATTAAATATAACTACATTTAGTATGATTTGAATATTATATGATAAAACTCTTAAGTATTTTGTTTCTGAATAATAAAATATGATTCAAAATAGCCATATAATTATTGTATGTGGCAATAACATATTATTCCTTATCATACATATTTTTCTAATTGTTTTTGTTAATTAAGCTAAAAATATATATTTTTGAACTAAATCAGCAATACATATAATACAAATTTAATTTTGAACTGGTCCGTTGAATCTGAAATATAAGGCACACGTTCTCATTATTATTTTACTAAATGAGAATTTATTGTAATTAAAAATTAAATTCATATTTAAGCACATATACACATGAATATGTACAGAAAAAAAATTAAGCGATGAAAATCATTTTGTATCTCCAAAAATTTAAATAAATGTTTAAATGTCTGTAAGGAGTAATTTCTTAAGAGCTTTGGGATTTTATAAAAAAAACACATACAATTTTGATAAATGTTTGAAATATTTATTGGAGTCGATAGAACGATCTTAATAATTCAATGTTTAAAGATGATTTCATGTAAATGTTGACCGCGGCTACGCCTCAAATAGTTTATACGCTGGGTCCAATTTTGGCATACTATCTACCAACATATCGGGCGGTATTTCACGAATAAATTTTTCGATATTGTCTTCCAGTGCGTCAACGGTTCCGAATTTATCCCTATAATCATGAGCCTTAACATAGGCCTACAAAAAATAGTCTAAAGGTGTAAAATCGCACGATCTAGGCGGCCAATTGACCGGCCCCAACCGTGAAATAAACTGTTCACCGAACTCGCCTCTCAATTGAGCCATTGATTCGCGTGCTGTGTGGCATAAGGCATCGTCTAGTTTAAATCACATATCAGCCAAGTGCAGTTCTTCCATTTTGGACAAAAAAAATTGTAGTCATTGCACGGCAGCGCTCGCCATTCACAGTAACGTTCCTGCCAGCAGCGATATTTTCCTCTACGTATGCGTGTTGGTGGTTTAATGTCCAATAATGTAAGCTTTGTGCGAAATTTACTCACAAGATTCGATAAAATGGAAAAAATACACGATGCAATTTCTTAATTGAGCATTAATTTTGATAATAAAATGCAATAACCTGCCAGTGTTGTTCGTTTGTAAGTCGACTCATGGTTAAATTATACACCAAACTGAACATTTTTAGCAGTAACTTGTTGAACGAAAACAGCCGAGCTGCCAAAAAGAAAGTTGCAAAAAAATCATCCTTTATATACAAAATATGAATTATTTCATGCACAGCTGATTTATTCAAAGCAAGGAAAAAAATGTTTTTTTTAACAAACATTCATTTTATTCAATTGTTAAAAATACAATAAATATACAAAGTATTACCTTGTAATAAAATAACTTATAAATTAATTACTTTTAATTTTCTTCTTTTTTATTACTTAGCAATATTCTGATTCCATTATTTAATTGTTGTGGAAAAAACTGAATTGAATCAATTAAGAGGTATTTTTCATTATTTGCCTTCTCCTTCCGTTTTTCAATATACGGTAACATTTCTATTACCGGACCGTCTTTTATTTCTTTTGATATTAAAATTATTCTATACTGACTTTGCTTTCATTCGAATTTTTCCACAACATTTTCTATAGAATACTATCATAATTTGTTTGCATTATAGCTATCATTTGATTACAAATAAAACAATTTATTATAAAATTATTATTGTAATATTTTATTATTATATGCAGCATTCTTTTCTTAAAAAATGTAACATTTCTTTTACTTTTTATCAAAAAATTGCTATTCAAAGTTTTCTTGAGACAAAAATTTTGCCTCGTAACTGATGATACAATAATTTCTAATAAAATAACTATTTAAAAAAAATCATTATATTGCAAATTTTCAATAAAAAGGGCAAGAAGTATTACACTTTTTTCTAGAAAAGGAAACGCCAACAGATATAGATGTTTTTAACAGAAATATATTATTAAATACAACCATAATTGAATTTTCTATGAATGGTAATTGTGTAACGATGAAGTGTTAACATAACTTTGTTTATCGCAACCCAAATGATTATTAGAATACAAGATAATTAGAATACAATAAAAGCTTATTTTCTAAAACCATTATTACAGCAATCAAAATATTACTATCGCAACCAATCCCCAGCATGTTATTTTCTTTGCGTGTACATATAATTATACTCATACTCATGTAACCATACTCATATGGCAGAAAATATTCGTACATGTATATGTGTGCAACATGTTTATACTGTTGTACTTGTTTTTGTGATATATGACCGAACTTTGACATATTTTTAAAAAAGGTAACATGACGCAGCAGATTATGTTGGTCATATTGTGCGAAAGCATGTGTTTGTATGAATTTTCTTTCAGAGAGATTTTCTTCTATTTTTTTTCTGTACAAGTATACAAACGTTTTGTGTGTATGTGTCATATTGGAGCCATTATTTTTTATTTTTTGCTATTTTATTTACAGCATTGTTTCAATATGATTTTCTTTATGCATTCTTTTAAATTGTGTTTTATTTCCGATCAGTTTACATTGAAAAACTAATTTATTTTTTTTATAAAAAAGGCATATGGAAATATATTTCTATATACATAAATACACATGTTGTTATTACTTCTTTTTTTTAATTTTTTTACGTTAAGTTTTTGCTTTATTCCAATTTATAAATTATACAAGTAAATACATATTAAATTTGTTGTGCTGAACAACTTTTTTATTTTGAAAATTAAACTTATTTTATATTAACGGATGAGTAGAGTACATACACAAAATAATATGATATATGTATGTACTACATATATAAATAATTGCTTAAGCGTGTATAAAAATTATAATTTATTTCAAATTTATTGCATTTCATGGTTAAGTATTTAAAAAGAAGAAAATTGTGAAATATGTTTCTGTGAGCCCGATAGAACTTTAAATTGTAAAGAATAACACAAAAAATAGAAATTTGCTGCACTTCTACTAGTCATACAAGTTGCAAACTCCTATATACTTATTTAATAGGAATGTTTCAATTTACTATATCTAGCCCTTTCAGACTGCGATGCATTGATTGTGCAGTTGGGTTTCGGTCTGAATATTTTCGCTTCTATTTGAACAATGTGAAATGGAGCGGCATGCATCGATTGCGCTGATTGCTCTTGATGTTTGTTTCTCACATTGTTCCGCTGTTCGTTTTTCCGTTACTTGAATTTTTGCGAAATTCTCGCTTCACATTTCAGTTTTGTCAAAATGAGAGCAGAATTAAGTTGTGTTTTCAATTACAAAAGTACTAATCGTTAACAAATAGTGAAGCGGGCATTTAAAAAAATTATACATTTATACATTATACATTTTAGTTTTTTAAACCAATTGAAATCATTTGATGCAATAAAAAAGCGTTTTTGCCAAAAATTTTACCAAAATGCATTAATTGTCCTGATAATCTTTGAAGGACATAAAAATGATGAAACATAAACATTGATTATATTTTCATGCGATGTAGAGACCATTTATTCCAAAAGCTATGAAAAAAATCCCAGTATTTTAGCTTCAGGTGTGAAAGGGCAATTAATACTACCAAAATTATCTACAATATTGGAAAGATCGTATTTTGTGAGGATTGCTAGATCTTAAAATGATTTGTCGCGTGCTTTAAAGTCATTTGACCCCTCTTACGAGTATGGTACCTTTAAAGTGAGGTGAGAAAAGGCTATTTTAAATTAAATATATATCGCTAATAACGTTCGGTATTTAAGTCGATAACAGCTTTCCCTATTTATGTTGACGCTATAACCTGATATTAAATAAAAACAAATTAAATTAAATTTAAATCAGAGATAACATAAATTGTTATTTTTGTTAATTTTTGTTATGGCGGTCGTAGTAATAAAGATATTATGAAAATTTCAAGTGTCTACCTGTTAGACTTCACGAGATAGAAGTCTGTGACAGGCGGACAAATAATTTAGCGATATCTTGTGTACGGAAACCTAAAAATTAAATAAGAAACAAAAATTAAAGCAAAACATTAAATTTCCTTAGGAACTTTTTTAACAGAGAAATGTATGTACTGGTGTGCTAAAGTAAAAGCCAGTAATGTAAACTTAGTTTAACTTTAATACTTTTTTAACCGTTTTTTGATAATGATTTTATGAAAACAAACTTAAAATATCCGGGACCGTATTAATAAAAAATAATTAGTATTTGAAATGTATTTTAAGGCATATTTTTCATAAAAATTTCCCTTAAAATACATTTCAAACCTAAATTATTTTTTTATGAATACGACCGTAGAAGTATTAAGGTACGGTCACATTTGGCAAACATTTGCAAAAAAAACGTAACCACTACTTTTGCTCAGGGTTAGTGTGATTTAACTTGTTTTTATATCACAAAATGAAGTCAATTATGCCGCAGTATGCTATTTTTATATTGTTTTTAACAAATGCGAACCCATATTAAAAAAATATCGAAATTAAAGAAAATGCAAATTTAGCTTGTCTGTTGGTTACGTTTTTTTTTTGGGCAAATGTTTTCCAATTGTGACCTTTAGATAGAAACCATATCAACCAATAATATCAATTTACATAAAGAGATATTCAGCAAAAAGTTTGACTGAAAATATAAATGATAAAAGATATAAAAAGTATGCACGCTCTTGTTGCCGAAGCTTTCATATTTACAGGAAACTCTAAATATCACTAAAGTAATGTTGGAGAAAACTAAAATCTTATTTTCAGATATTTCTAAGCTAAATTAGTCACACAATCCTTTCATAATAATAAAGGTACAGTAAAGTGTTAGTTAAGCAGCCTAAAAACAATTAGACAGCTGACAGTTTAGGGCTTATAAAAATGAAGCATTATAACGGCAGAACAAAAATAATGAAAACAAACTAAAAACTTTGTTTTCTACTTAATTCTAATCTTTCATTTCTTTCATTAATTTTGGCACACTCTTTATTTAAATGATTCCAAATAGAATGCATGACATCATAGAAACTCATTATATTTCCATTTCAAATCATAAATAATTAAGAAGCCCATACTAATCAACGAACTGCCTTTAACTTTTGTAAATTAAAAAGCAGTTAAATGAAATTTATATTCCAAAACAACGTATTTCAACAATAAAAATGGTACTTACATTTTTTTCTTCACTTAAAAAAGTATACATTACACGCACGAAAAGTAATCTTTCAATAAATTAAGAAGGCAGTAATTATATTTTTCAATAAATAACAGTAGCGCATTTAAATTTTTTTAAATTAAATAAGGTACAATGTTATGAAATTTTACTTAAGCGTACTACAAAAATTAAATCTAATAATTGAATAAGGAAACTATTAATAATACCGTCTTGAGGAAAATTTATCACAGCAACCTCTTACAAACTTTGAAAATCTTATAATGAAATTTGGTAAAGCAAACGCTAGTAAGATTCTTTTTAACAAAAGATTCTCAGAGACTGGTTTAGTAAATTTCTTATTGTTTCAAAATTGTACAATCTGCATTTTTTATTAAATGACAGCGTCAAATCATTGGCAAAAGTGTTTATCTTTTTGTATTTAAATCTATTGTGCAGTAAGTCCGTGGGGAATCTTAGGGGAAGATTAGGAATAATTTTTAAATTTTTGTTTTGAATAACCTGAAGTCTTTTTGTATGTGCCTTAGTAGTTTTGTGAAACCAGGCTGGACAGCCGTAAGTCATTAGCGGCCGAATACACATATTATACATCAATATTTTATTTTTTAAGTTGGGCTTAAACCTTCTATTAAGTGTGGGGTAAAGAGCACGTCCGCACTTTAAAGCTTTATCAAAAATGTAATATACATGTTGCTTGAATTTAAGTGTTTTATCTAAAGTGATACCTAAATATTTAATATCATCACATTTCCCCGACAGTACAAAATTTTAGTAGGAATACGTTTATTATCATTTACTTTTATTTTCCACTTATTAAAACATTTTTGGCTTGTGGTAAGGCTCTCTTGCATTCTCTTGATTATTGCATTTGAAAGTTGTCCTCTGCATATAAAAGCACTTTCATCAGCATAAAATGCTGCTTTCTGATTTCTGTGCACCTCAACATCAGACGTACATATATAAGGAGTAGAGTGTAGGTGACAATACTGACCCTTGTGGTAATTCCGCTGCGATTCTTCTTTCTGTTGAGAACTTCTCGTCAACAAACACAATAAATGTACAGTTCTTTAGAAAACTAATAATATAATAGTATAATTTTTGGCAAATACAATGGGAAAGCAATTGCATTAGCTTTTTCTGCGCCGGTTTTTAAAACATCATTATTATTTTTAAGATCTGAACAAAACGAGTTCTTTCCCTTTAAAGCTTTTGTTAGTTTCCAGAATTTTTTGGACCCCGGGGGTAGTTTTGAAATAAATCTTGCCCAGGACTCATTTCTATCCTTAATCTAAAATGTTTATACTTTTATAATGAAAGGAATTGTTTGGCTCAAGTTCAAATCAAACAAACAGAATGCATCAGTACTGATCTCGAGATCGCTTCACCATCTCATCAGCGTTCTTTGTTCGATTTTACCACTTTTGACGGGACTATCAACTATTCAACTGGGAATATCAATTATTTAACAAGTTAAATCAATTTATACTACACATATATTTTTTCATTTGAGTAATTTGAGCTTTAACACTTAGGAAATGTAAACAATTTCGTTTTTTCGATGAAATTGAAATTTTTAGTGCGAAACAATATTTTTACTGATAGCTTTTGCAATTGTTATGCAAAAAACTATTAAAATACTTTATCGACATTAAAATTAAAAGAAGGCACTAAGTGAAGCTATCTGGCTATCTTCGAAACACGGCAGTGTATGTCTCAATATTTTATTATTATTCACAAGAATGTACGTTTGCTGTTGTTGTTACATATTGCTAAATTGGTACGTACGAACATACATACATACATACATATGTGCATACATACGTAGTTGTTCTATAAAAAAAAATTAACGAACAAGAAGTAAAACTCTTACTCTCTTTTATTATAAAGTACACCAAACCAGTACATAAAAGTAATATTCAATGTGTTGAAAGAGTATAACACTTCATAATTCATTTTTAAGCCTATAATGACAGCTTTTGTTTTATGAACAAAAGGTACAAAAAAAACAACAAATAGTAACACAACAACAGCTTGAAATACACATTTAAGAAACTGTTGAAATGTGTGTAAGAAAAGTTATGAATGCTATTTTCTTTTGCTTATTTATGGAGTTGGTGTAAGTGATTTGATTTGGTAAAGAGTGTGTTAAAGTGATTCATTCTTTATTTCAGTAATTTCAATGATTCATTGCGTATGAGTAATATCGTGTATTAAAAATAAAAGTTTAAATATTAATCATACGCGTGCTGAGGCGCAATTTTAAGGAAAATTATAACAAACTCAAAGAGTTTTGCTTCTTATTTCTTATTAAAATGCATGAACCTACCTGTTCACTGATGAAATATTTAATTTTAAGTAATAAAAATAGATCCTCGAAACGCAATAGTGTATTACCGGAAAGCTAAGTCTGCTTCTATGCTCACATCATTTTAGAATTGGGTCAAAATCTGGAATATACACACACAAAACTGTTTCTAATCCTGAATTTTCGTAGAGTCTTTATTTCATATACATACATACGAGTACATATTTCATCACCTAATCCTTAAATATAATTTCTTCAGATACTTTGTTTAAAGATTAAAATAAAATCTCATTAAATTTTGATCTTGTGAAAAAATCAGCATACTTAACTTGTAAGTGCTTATTCTCTTAGTATTATTTCATTGGCACCCTTTTTCTTCCCATCTGTTTTATGTTTAGAAAAATTAAATCAACATTTTATCTAAAACATACAATTAGTTTTTAACCTCTATTAACTTTTTTCCTTTGAATAATTTCGAAAGCAAACTGATTCTTTTCGTTTACACTTTTTTATACTTATTTTTATTCTCTTTTTTTGAGTTCTTATTACAATCTACTTAATAATCCCTGCTATAAACATTAAGTTATTTTTACTCTGTGGCAGTTAAAGGTTGTGGTTGATTTTTTTTTTTCTATTATATTTCACATTCTACTAACAAAAATGCTGTAGTAACTGATGCTGCTGTACCCATAGTTGAACCCTTTCTAGCTGTAATGATTATTTTTCATTCTCCTAAACTCTTTTGTTTTTTTAATGGCAAATTATATATTCATAGTATTTTAGTCTCAGTGTTAGTTTTCTTTTTTTTATGATTTTTCAGCATTTCTTTTTGTTTTTATATTCAGTGGAATTTTTTGTTTTTATTTTTAAGCAATAAAGCTGAACAAGTTATTGTAAAGTCAGACTTTTTTAGTGCGTGAATAAAAAATCTCATCATCTTCATGATGAAACAACAACGAAAATCAACACAAAACTGAAGATGTTTCATCAAAAAAAAAAAAAAATAACGGAAAGAAGCAGAAGCTTGAAAGAGGAAAATCATAAATATATATTTTTTCAAGTAATATTTGTTAAACATTAATTTTGTTATTATAGTATACAAACAACACATTCTCTTATATCTCTGTTTCAAATACTCAAATAGAAAAGCAAAAAATCTCTATATATTATATGTACGAGTATGTATGTAAGTATTCACATTTGCAAGAAAAAACTCATGAAAAGAAGTGTAGAAAAAATAATTAAAAAGCAACCTTGATGAAAACAAAAAACAAACGAAATGCTTGCTTACGAAGCATTAAGAAATTACAAAAGACCCTTGTCAAGAAAAATAAACGTTAAAAAAAGACAACACAAAGATCAACCAAAAAAAAAACTCAACATCAATTTAACGGGACGGACAGATTTGGAAGAAATGATGATGACTACGATGACTATGATAACTACGAAGACGATGTTTGAAAAGTATAGAGTAGAATAAAAACAAAAAATTTTCGCAATGAAAAACATGATTTTATATGGATGAATAAATGAGTTGGTATTTAGTACAACTTCAACTGACTACAAAAAACATTAGATTATAGTTTTCCTAAGATAAGTCTTACTGCTCTTTAATTTGTCTATTCGCGTAAAAAAGCAACTAAATAAAAGAAATGCTATCGTTTGACTTCATTTAAGAGCCACACTAAGAAACACCATCTATGGGAATAATGAATAAAAAGAATTTGAAGAAGAATAAAGTTTGGACAATAAGTTCTATTCGACATATTAATTTTGGAGATACTCGTAACTGTTTATTTTAACTCTGTTTAAAAATCTTAATAATCCAAACAACAACATAAAATTGGAAAAAGAAAAACAATCTGCAAGATGTATGTACTTGGATAAATAAATAAGTTTCATTGAAATGGCACTTAAAAAAATAAATAACTTTCAACAAAATCCCCAAAAAAAATTAAATTAATCCCAAAATTCAAATGAAATAACTCCCTGCCAGTATACGGGTATTATGTATGGGCTTATGAGATAAACGATCAAAATTACGCAGAAAATCTTTAGGAAGCGTACCCGAAGGCCGGTTATGCAGAATGCTTTAGTGAACAAATCCGAGTTTGACCATACCGCTGATACACAAATACGGTAAGCAGGTCAATCTGTAATTTCGATGAAAAGGTATTATAAGAAAACTCGTTCTGTCTCCTTCATATCTCCTTCCCCTCATTTAATCTCGAGCCTCAATGAGTGTTTTACCCAGAGATCTACCGAATAAATAACGAGCCTGTTTAAGGTATTTTATAGTTTATCCCGAGAATACATCTTGAGCCTACTTTAAGAATATTACATCGAGACCTGCCGAATGCATCTCTAGTCTACTTTACGTAGTTTTTATAAGCCGCAGGTTACCTCGAGATATGTCAAACACCTCTCGAACACCTCTATTTTACTTTATAATCAATGTAGCTTACAACGACCCATGTAAAATATGACTCGTCCACACCTTATGCATTTCTTAGCCACTGTCGCTTAACTCTATAACTGCCGAATACATCGCGAACTCGCTTTAAGTATTTCACATATCAGCTCATGTATCCCCGAATTTTATTTCATAACATAACCAGATCTAACGTCTTTTATTCCCTTATTAGACGTAGGTTCCGCTCACCAGGGAGATTCATCGTATACCAGGGATAACCCACGACACCCTCGGTCTGCAACTATTCGGATTGTTGCTCCAACACGACATAACTTTCTAACTTTAAGTCATCCTAAGATTGTATTAAACAAAGCTTTGTATATTTTTTTTAACTCGTACGAAAATGATATTTTTAATTCAAAGGAAGTGGTCCTTTGTCTGCAAGCATAGACAGACTGAATCATACCACAGCTGCAAAATAGATCAGCTAAAAAAACTCCTAAAGTGCACAAATATTTAAAAACTAAGAAAGAGACAATTTTGGAAAAATCTTAAGAAATCTGATTAACTTTGTAAGAAAAAAGTAAGAGATATCGTTTTAAACTTCAAAATTGCGGGAATCAGCAAAGACAATAGAAGAGTATAAGCTTTGCGTCCGGCCGAAGGACGTCAATCCAAAAAAAGAAAACCTTACAGCCATACCTAAATCAGAGCGTTGAGCGTCGCGTTAGCAACAATGTACGTACATATTTACAATGTATTCTTAGAAAAAAATTCTGATTTACATTACATTCCTTGGAGTAGAAAATCTAAACTAAACTAAACTAAATGCTTCTGAGAAACTTTGAAATTAAAGAAATCGAAATAAGCTCCAAAAAATTCAGTAACTCCAAAATTCTTCCCTCGATGAAATAACAGCCAATGGCGCTGAATAAACGAGAGAGACTGGAATATATGGAGAAGTTATTCATCAGAGATGGGATTTCGTACTAAACTAAATTTATTTAACATGTAAAAATGAATAAGTTTGCACTTTTCGTATTCTAATTTGTTAAATAATACGGTTAAATAGTTGATATTCCTGATCACCACCACCGTCAAAAGTGGTAAAATTGAACAAAGAACGCTGATGAGATGGTGTAGCGACCTCGAAATCAGTACTGATCCGTTCTACTAGTCTGATGAATAACAAAAATTATTCTATATACAGCACTCTCTTAATAAAAAATAATGAATTTATCAAAAAAAAATTCTAATAAAATGATTTAAAAAATTAGAACAAATAAATGGATAAACTCGGGTTTGAACTGGAGCCAAATTAATCGTTTCAATATACATATATAAAATATATATAAATTCGACTAATTATATATATTTTACCTTCCATTTTTTAAGGATACGAAGTCATTCCGAAAAAGAAATTAAATTATTCCAAAAAAAAATAAACAAATTCTAGTTATTTCAATTCGAGTTATTCCGTAATGACTTCGAAAATGTAAAATAATTTGTTTGGGAGTTGAGAACAGCAAAAATCGCGTAACGTAATATATGAACAACCCCTTAATATACAGCGGTAAAATTTCTTTGAGAGTGTTAAGTGAGTCGGAGGTGTATCATGGCACTTTTGAATGTACAATGTGATTTCTTGATAGCCAAAAATTGTACTCTCCAACTACTCCAAAACCAATTGCATATGTTGATTTGGTGCACGCAGAGCAAAGACATGGTTAAGACAACAATACTTTTGCTTTTCGAGTAGTTCATGACATGATCCATATTTTGATTATATTTAATCATCATTTTGGTTAGAATTAAATTAAATTTGAAATTGTTTTCGAGAGCGAGTAAACAGCTCCAACTTTTTGGTATTGTGTTAACGTGACGTTGATGTCGCCAACTGGAATAAGTGTGATTGACAAAATATTATTATTGACTTGAACAACAGTATGATTCATACAACGGCATTAGATTGATAACAGCATGATTAAATTTTAACGATATCATTCAATCATATTATAATACGACTACAACCATATAATTCAGTCATAGTATGCTGCTCTTAGATTATGGTTTTCTCAACCATGTTTTTTCTTGTATTTAAGGATATTCCTTTGTTTCAGTTATTTTTTGAGCTTTTTTTCATAGAGTTGTTGTTTCATTTGTTTTCTTTAATAAAAACTTGCAAATTAAGCTTAATTTTGATTTCACTTTTTCTTATTTTTCACGACAAGATAAATTGAGATAATTCAAAATATGATTTTGAACTTAATTAACAATAAGAAAATATATTCTACAAAGTATTGGCACAATTATTACGGACATATTTGCGAAAAGCAAAAGAAAATTGTGGTCAATAAATGTAAAACTTAAAAAGAGATAACTGGAAAAGTCAATCATATTTTATCGGCTTTTATTTACCTTACAAATAAATCACATATTCATAAAATTTACGAGATCTGAAAAGCTTTTAGGAGCCAAGATGGTCGACTTTGACACCCTGTAGCTCATCGTGTAATCCAACAATACTGTCTAGAGCTTAATTTTATAAAAGCTTATGTTTTCCTCTATTACTTCAGCTACTTTTAGAAAATACACTGTAAATATAAAATAACCGTCACACCTCAAAACGTTTCAAAACGTCATTGTTTTGAGCTTCTGCTTGGGGGAGAAATTAAATATTAATACCTTTTACTCCTAAAATAAGCCCAACAATTTAAATAAACAATTATTATTAAAGGAATGAAAGTGGGAAGACTTTCGAAAATTTTTTTAAATAAAAATGCAAAATTGTAAACCTTAATTGTAATTGTAATTGTAATTGTACCAAACCAAAGTTGTTTTATTTATTATTTTATTTTCTTTTTTTAAATTTAGTTGCTATTTTATTTTAAAATAATTTCTCTTCATTTGCAGTTTCTTTATTTTGCAGTTGTTTTGCTTTTTCTGTTTCGTTAACAATAGTTTTTCAGTTGAAGTTGTTTAATATTCTATCCTTTTTTCAAATTGTTAATTTTCCACTGATTTCTTGAACATTATGCATCAGAGGTTTTCATGGATTGGCAAACAAAAAAAAATTGGAATTTTTAATCTAACGGATGGTTTTATTCTTGTTTTGTTAATTTGTATTTTCTTAATCATACTAATACACTATTTTATGTTGATTACAAGAATTACAACTTATCAGAAATTGGAAATTTTATAATATTCTTTTAATTCCCTTCTTTTTTGTGTGAATATTTAGGCCAATGATTATTTGAAAATAAAAAAACGTATGTGATTATTTATGGTGACATATGATAGATATTATTTACTTATAGTGCACTTAGTCGTATGACTAAGATTAAAGAAATGAAAGCCACTTTAATTACTCATAAGTCTGTGTGCACCAGTGAATGATTTGATTGTCTTATTCAATGGTTTTGAATCCATTCACAATTCAAAAAACTGAGTGCAATGAAATTTGATGTATTTCCAATATTATCTAACAGTCATAAAAACAACGAATAGTAAACAATTGGCAGAGTTGCTGTTAAATAAATATGATGCAAAAAACATCACCAATTAGTTTTTCAAAAATTTACTCATTTAAATCTAGTAAACTTACCGAAAAACGCAAAATTAAAAGAAAAACTTAATAAACTAAACTTTCACAAAAAAATGCATAAATTATGCATAACAAAGCAACGACTGGCCAATGAATGTGTATGTATGTATGTGATTGTTTTTAGTTTTCGTTGGATGAAGTATGAAAGCATTATATAAAAACAGAGTGCGAATATTCCGTAAACGTAAAGGATTTCGTTCTTTTATGTGGTGTGCAAACATTAAAAATATTGGCAGAAACTTCTGTAATACAAAGTTCAGTTTAGACTAGAGATTTTACCGTAACTAATTTGGTACTCACGATCATGCAAACTCATGAGCAAAACATGTTTTTGATGTCGCATACGCAGAATTTGTTTATAGTCAAGTTTATGAACGCACATGCAGTCGAAGGAAAAAATGCAATCATAATGTTTCACGCCAATCGAGTGAGCGAGCAACGTTCATCTCTAGTTTAAACCAAAACTCATAGTAAAACTTAGCAAAGTTCTAAACCAGATTGCGGCATTCGGTAAATTTCTTTACAATTGAAAATTTTTTTTTGCATTGTAGTGGAATAAAAACATAAGATTCTTGTAAAATTTAAATAATTTAATGATATCAGGGTTAAACTCCAGTTTTTACGTATCTTTACAAACTTATTTGATTTACTAAATTCTCATGATATCGGCATATACCGTCAGCTAATTAATTTTTTTAAGCAAGCTGATATTCGGGATCGCTTTTAATTTATCTTTTATAAACACAACCTTTAGTCACAGCGTTTATACATAGAGGAAGTAGGCTTTAAAAAAAGCCCAATTTCCCTGGATGTTTTGTTCTCTTCGTGTGGGATACCCTGGCAATATGCGTATTGCTCTGCCATCTGTTCTTTTTTTTCAAAACACACAATTTAAACAGTAATATAAATAAAATAGAGGTAAGCAAACGTAAAATTCTTAAAACTGAAATATTTTTGTTTTTAATTACATACATATGTACTTATATTTTGTAGAAAATGAATGCGTACCCGTAGAGAAGTGCGGAGCAAAAGCGATCCATTATCCGGGGATTTTTTCACAGGATAATCATACCTTTTAGTGACTGATTTGCCTTGACAACAATTTCTTTTGCCAAACTCGGGATGTTCGCGATAAATTGTGGCATATTTTATTTATCACAGCATTGTGAAATTCAATTAATCGATATCGAATTTCATAATCTCTAATTTCGATACAAGCTATTCGGTATCATTTACGTTCATCTCAAAAACTTAAATTTCGACCACGAATGCAACGATTTGGCTCCTGATTAACTTTATAAGTAAAAAAGTCACATATACCGTTTTAAAGTAAAAAACAGAATTAGAAAAGAAAATATAGAAAAAATTGCAAATATTTCAAGAAAGAAAAAACCCGGAAATCTATCAAAGAATTCATTGAAAGGCATTTCAGATTCACATCGTTCCGTTCTGTGTTTAATTTCTTCTTTGGCATTTCTCTTGACAATGAGAGTTTTCAAAAGTTTTCATGATATTGATTTTCATTTCTTTTGAAATAAAGAAAATTAATTTCATAAGAAAACGTCCAAGTCTATTGTTCGCAATGGCGTGATGCATTCTTCAAACATGAAAGAAAAAGCAAAAGCTTTAACAACTAAAACAGAATTTTAACTTTTTTTATTATTTTTATTCATTTGTTTATTTTAAATATTTCCCATTATTATCATCAATTGTATAATTATTCTTTTTTTATTAATACACATGTTGTATATAAGAATTTGAATGTTAAATTTTAAAATTAATATAATTTTTTATTAATTATACATATACATATATATATTTTTAAGATATTCTTAAATGAATAATAACAAACAAAAAAAGGAAAACAAAAAAATTAAATGGCCTATTTAAAAGCAAAAATATTTTTGTTGTAAAAATTTCACTATTCTTAAAATTTAGCTTAAAATTTGTATATTTGTAAATAGTAAATTTTTTCTACTAATACTTCGAGTATTTTGAAATGATATCCAAGTAGAAAAAGTATGCTTATTTTGCTTTTTTGTTTTTTCCTTCTGAAAAACGTAGAGCATGGATGAAACAAATGAGAGAGGAAGTAATAACAATGAATTTTTTAGAGTACGAGTAATTACAAATAAATGACATAAAGGGGAAAAAACGTAAATAGTAAAAGAGAAACTAAGAATTATATTGCCATAAGATTAGTGAATTTCTTTTTAATATAATAAATGTTCTTTTAATAATTCCCACTACAATATGAATGTATATTATTAAAATTACTTAAAGCTATAAATAGTTTTGTTATATTTTTAATTAATTCGAATTTTTGCTATTTTTTATGGGAGGCTCTTGTTTATTTTCACGTATGACGGTAAGTAATTGTAACATCATTAACGCTTGAACCTTGTCCAAGGGATCCATAAAACCTCTTTGCAACCATTTCGGTATGGTAGTACGAGCATGACTAAAGCCCAATTTATTTAGGATATAGTCAATGCCATAGGGTTCTATGGACTTGCCAGCCCAATATAAAATTCGAACAGTAGGCTCCAAATGCCAGGTTTGACAATCAAAATGTCTCCAATCTCTAAAAAATGATTCCAAATCATCATCGTCATCTGGCGCCGTCGTAGTCGCTGTGCCACCTGGCGTTGAAGATGTTGTAGGTTTACTGTCAGTGGTATTAGTAGTATTATTAGTAGCTGTGATGTTTGTATTGCTGTTATTTTGTGAATTGATATTTATATTGGATGAAGTTTTCGAGGACGAGTCTTTGGTATCGTTGTTTAGATTATGATTACTATGTGTCAAATGCGGTGAAGATGTCATGCTTGTTTGCTGATTAATATTCAAGTTCTGGGAACTGGCATGCTTCGATGAGAGAGTATTGGAAGCTGAGGAGGTGTTAGATGATTGTTGTTGCAGCTGCTGCTGCTGTTTATCTTCGCTAACATAAGGTTTCAGCTGGTGTCGTATATTTTGTGATAAATTGGGAGAAGCTGCTCTGGCTGACTGTGCCCCAATCTTTGCAAAAAAAAAATAAAGAAAATTAAATTATATTACCACAAACAACAGCCCATAGCCGACCTAATTATGAGCCATACCAAACTTAAACTTACCACCTTCTCCTTTTCCTTGACATAAGATGTTATTAAGTCATGCAAAAAGAAGAACGCATCTGCATCTACTGTTACAAAAATGTGATCATCAAACTCAGTAGTGAAACTGCATACTACTTCGGGCTTACTATCTGCTTTAAATAAGCAAAAAAAATTTTATTTTTAAAGGCTTTGCTGATATATTTTCAAGCTGTATTACCTTTTTGTTGGGGTGTTGTGGGTCCTTGTTTATGTTCTGTTTTAAAATGTAAATGCAGACTGGGTAGGGCAAATATTACTTCACGATCTTGCGATTTGCTAGAACTACTTGAACTCGCCCCTCTGGCTCGTTCTATAGAATTTGAGGCAATTTCTCTATCACATTCCAAAATGGGAAAACGGTCAACAGCTTTAAAATAAAGAAAAATACAGACATATACATAACTTTACTTTCTTGAACGATTTTGAATAAAAACCTACCATCAATTTCACTATTGGCAAAGGCATAATGGAACCACTCATTCAACGTCTTGAATTGTGGTGGAAATACAATATTCCTAGTGATACGGCTAACGATGGCCATCGAATGATTTTGCTGCTGCACCTCCGTTGTCTGACCCAAGCAAGAGGTTAAAGTCTGTGTCACAAGCACTTCTCGGCTATTGGCATCTTGATGAGCTTCAGTGGTAAAGTTAATGAAAGGAGATTTTAAACTAAATAATGCCCAAGATTTGGACTTGAAATTTATGCCATGAAAACAAGCTAATGAAATGTGATTCCCATGTAATTCTACAGAACCACCTAAAACATTGCCATTACGAGGTAAGCGTGTTACCAATGTGGGCACAACCAAGCCGACCACCATTTCTAAAGGTTTTTGCCAATGTCTGTGATGGCGCGCATCCGTATTACTGTAATCCACTCCAGGTGGATCTGCAGAGCCATTTATAGATTTTTTATGCTCTTGTCTTCTCTGTCTCCGTTTCATGCTGGCATTTCGTTCATGCAAACGAGGTTCTAAGCTAGAAAAGACCCGCTTAGATGACTTAAATTGTTGGGTAAAGAATTCCTCTAGTTTGTAGTACATTTTAAGCAAATCGGCAGTGGTAGATTTCGAAATCATTATTTGAAGCTGAAGGGAGAGCCAATAAATAAAACAAGCATATTATTATGAACGAATCATTAACTTACTTGATCCCATGATAGATCGCCATGTATGAAAATTATGGCTTTTGGCGCAGTATTATCGTGAGGCGGTAAAATATCGCCTGCATGTTGTAATAGCGATGTTTTCCATTCATCTTTCATGGCCGCAGAGAAGGAACTGATGCGTGTCATTAAAACGGAAGTACCCATATAATCCAGTCTCAGTTCCAAAGCCATAAAACTTAAACCCATTGTGTGATAAGGCTCTACTCCTGATTCTTCTTTTATGTGGAAACGTGTATTAATTTTATTCACCTCAAAACTTCCACCCACAATGCCTCCTTTGGCATCCAGCGAAGAGCCACCCAAATATATACCAATATACATGTTCTTATAACCAGTACTGCCTATTGAAAGACGACCATCCGATTGAAAATCTTTGGTCAGCCATACGACATTCCCCATTACGTTGCCCATATTCATTTGTACATTCAATTTAGTGAAATTTACAGCAAAAAGGACTAATGTTTCCCAGGCAGTTATTGGATTTTTCTCTGAGGGAGGCGTACTAGAGGATTCATTGCTAGACGATTTTCCCAGAGACTTTAGTTTTCGTGTAGCTCCCGTCGAGGACGTAGGAGTGGTGTGATTATTGCTATCAAAGTTTAGTTTTAGTTTATCTTTTACGTAAAATGCGTCTGCTGGTGATTTGGTGATATCGGGTGTTTTACTTCTGGTAGCATCTTTGGGTATGGTATGAGTACCTAAGTTATGGTCAATGTCATGTGATTGCTGAACACTTAAATCACCCAAAAATAGTCGCCTAACTATTCTTCGGCGGTACCAAGCTTTAGGGAAGGCCAATATTTCCGTCAATCTACGCATATCGTACTTAAATGAGGCACTGCCAATGTCAACAATTGTAGAAAACCGCACCACGGCCTTTGACTGATCTACAGGCCTTTTTGGGTAAGATGTTGAGGAAGGTTCTATGTAAACCTTACGACATCTTGTTATATGGAATTTAACAAATTCCACGTTAATTGACAGGGAGTCTTTGCGTTCCGAGTCAGTTAGTGGAGAAAACTGGGCCTCCTTAGTATTTGTTTTCTTGCCACCATAAGGATGAAATATGTACACATTAAAGTCGGCCAAACAGCCTGTAACACTTAAGCCACCTTGTGGAGTTTTGTCCTTATCTTTCTCTCCCGTTGATGAAGTGTTTGGACTATTCGTTTCCAAAGGATTTTGAGTTTCTTCATCTGCTGCTCTTTTTGAAGAGAATACGATATCCAAACTGGGGAGTTGTAACATGCATTCTACCCTTGATACCGGCAAACAGGAAAATCTAAATGTCGAAGGCTGCATGTGAAAATAGACAATAACATCTACTGGAAAAGAGGCATATGTCACATAGTTAGCAGGCAGTATATCCAGGTTAACCGGATTATTAGAGGGTGTTCGAGAACCACTACTCTGTTCGGCTTTTGTAGGTATGGGTTCTAAGGTTTGTTCTAAGAATTCCAAAATGTGCGGTGATATAATAGTTTCCTCAGGTATTGACTGCAATGTCATCCAAGCAAACAATGATGCCCGTTTTGAACTCAGCCTTCTGTTCGCGCCAGAAAATGTTGAATGGTGACTATCGGTACTGGTACTACGATTCACTTCAATTATATTTTCCACAGTCTTGGATTGATAGTGCAGTTTAACGTCTAGTCCGGGTATATGAAATATCGTTAAATCCGATAGCATTGCCGTATTTGAGGGATTATAGCGCAATTTGCTTTTATCCCTTTGCCTCCTTGACGGTGTAGGACTACCCCAGTCATAGCCGATGCTACGTTCTCTTTTGTGTGTTTTAACTGAGGTGGCTCCACTAATAAGCAGTTTATCATCCGTAGTTTCCTTGGTATGTAAAACGCATTTGCCTGAATTAACTAAAACCTTTATATCCAATTCAAAGTCTATATTAGGTTCTTGTTGCTTTTGCTGATACTGGTGTTTTCTTCTCATCTCCACTGAGGTGCCATCAATGTCTATTTCACTTGGTGGTGTATCTGTAGGAGCTTCTTGTGAATTAGTACTTTGTGGCTCGTCATCACTGTCAGCGTTGTTTGGTAGAGACGTCTGTCGCATGGTTTCCGAGAAAGTAACACGATTTGCAGGATTTGTTTTCAGAGAAGCACTTCGAGAGTGCGCCGAAACTGGTGTTGACTGTAAACTTGATATTTCATCATTTGAAGCTATAGGATCTAAGCGTCTGCCTGAATATGTGGCAATGCCATCTTCAATGTGTTCGCGATGGCCACCTATAAATGATATAGATCTTTGTGATGTCCTCATGCTACGCCTCATGGAAGGTCTTCTCCATTTCTGGATCATATCACGCCTAAAGTATTTGTAACAAATAGCCTGCAACTCTTGCAGTCTTCTCTCCTCAAGAGCTATGGTATTGTGAGTGGCTCCCAAAGTACGCAAATCATTGATTATCTTTAGCTGTTCAGCCATTTCTTTTTCCATCATAAATGAACGTTTCTTCGAATCTATTGTCGGATCGAATACAAACGAAGGTAAATTTTCGAATTCTCTTCTACGGCCAAATTTATCTCTTGAAGCCTGTTCACCATCATCGCTATCTGGAGATTCTAAATTGGTTTCCTCTTCTTCGAATCCTGTCAGCATAGTAAGCGTGTGGCCCAAAGAGGATAAGTGTTTTCCAATATTGATATCTAAATGGATATCGACGCCTTCCATTTGCCATTTAACATTTAATACCCATTTTGCATTTTCCATTTTCTTGGCAGCCGTAGTGCGAGAGCATACTTCATAAGTACCTTCTGAAACAATGCACACATTCATAATTGGCTCGTTCTGATTGGGCTTCCAATCATCCAATGTGGTTTCAAAATCATCCGCAAAACGTAAACACAAGCCTTGGAATTTTCCCTTGGAGACGAGAGAGCCAGAGTTACAAGCCGATATTATGGTATTCTCTAAAGTAATGACAACAGCTCCTTTAGGTTCGAAATCTTGATACGAGCGAGATCCCCAAGACTGAGAAAGAAAACAATTTATAATTTAACACATAACTTTTGTCTGAAAGCATATGTACATACATTGGCAACTTGATTTAAAGGCAAACAAATACCCATGTCTTCAACTGTTAATTGTAAGAACAAAGTAGACAAATTAGAACCGGCTATATTGCTAAATTGACCAAACGCTACCCTATCAAATACCTAAATAAAAAAGGAATATAAATTTATCGTTAATGCAATCATTAAAATAATAAAACTCACTTGTTGCTGTGTCTGTTGGGCATTTTCATAACTCAAATTAGCCCTTTTCTCAGCCCAATATTCATAGGCATTTTTATAGTTCAACCACACTAATATGGCCTTATCAACAGCTATCGGTTGAATGTATACCAAAGGACGTTTTAACGTTAACAATATTAATTCCTTATCTTCGTTAAGTAATTCATCTTGGAATGCATTACGCAAACCGATAGTTGTATGAAAAAACGCATATTGTTGGAACTCAGGTTCGGCCTCATCGAATATAACATTCCGTATCAACTGGCCCAGAGACAAATTGAAATCAATATGAGCTTTGCCAAACATTTTTCGATCATTTCCTTCACCCAGATTCTTTACGCGATTAGAAAGATGTAACTCTAAGGTCCCAGTTTCAAAACGTACCGCTGAGTTACAAGGTGTAGTGGCCGTCAATTGTATACGTTTCATGGAAATATTAATTGAGAAGAGTATACGCTTTAGACTGGATTCCTGTACACTACCACTATCACTATCTTCTGACCATAGAGGTACCGGTTTCTCCCCACCATAGACTTTTTGTAAGACTTCATTTATCTCGCGCATGAAAACTTTTTGCACAAAGACCAAATGATTAAGTAGATCTGTGGTCAAACACCGTTCAAATTCTCCTATTTCGGCAGAGGCATTTACATAACCGCCTTGTCTAAGCACTACACCTTCAACACGTTCGTGTTCTTCTTGTCTGTGTTCTGGTATATATTCGGCACTAACATGTACTGGTGGCAATGCTATACAGGCTTCTGAGGGCAAGTTCATTTCATTCTAAAATACAAGAAAAAAATTACACTTACTTTTTAGTATATGTGTACAATGGTATAAAATCAAACTTACCCTCACCTGAATTTTTGTATTAAAACTCAGCGTATGTGTTGGCAAATCGATGACAAATTTTGCTCGATTTCCTGACACTCCTGTAGAGCTTACGTGATTCATGCGATATTGTGCTTGCAGAGAAGGCAATAATGCAGCATTGATCGAAAGAGATTGCAGCAGAACATTAAACTGCATGACCAGTGGTTGCAATAAGCCATTTTGTTGAGAATGTTGCTTGGTTTGTGTATTAAATTTACGATTTTGCTGTGGGGGCTTTTCTTTGGCGTCCATGTTGGAGCCGGAGTTACGTGAATGAAATGGTGATTCAGGTTCATCCAAATTATGCGTACGTGAAGTAGCTCGACCTGAATTGCGACCCACACGTAATTCTTGTAATGTCGATGACAATTGTTTGGAAGATCGGGTCATCATGCCATGTAAAGCAACCGGATGTTGCGGTATATCGATATTTACCGGTCCTATAGAAAGAAGTCCGCTATTTTTATCACGTCCCCTTTTTGTAAGACTCGAGTAAAGTGTTTGACTTTTACCAATGGTGACTTTAACAACAGTTCTGAAAAGAACGAAAAATCATTTAAATTACTTTTTCGCTACATACTTTTTTTATACTTACTGTTGATTAGGAGCCACTCCTTCTAATAAAACTATCATCGCTCTACCCACTTGACCTGTTAATGAGCACTCAAGCGACACTGGTCTGGCCTTTTTACGCCAAGTAGCTGAACCATTTAATGTAGTTATTTCAGCTTCCAACTTTAAACCACTTAAGGTAGCCAACAAGCGAGTTTTATGTATTTTCGCCACACCAAAAACTATTAACCGAGTTCTTTCTTGTGATATGCTATCAAATAATTCCTTATGCTGAGGCAAGGGTGTAGGAGCACTGGCCAAGTCATCGTCATCGTTACGAGTATCTTGACGATTATAGGTAAAAGATTTCTTTTCATTTGTCAAAGATATTCTCTGTTGTACAGTCTTTGTTTCTGGCATTGTGCCATATAATTCCAGTAAGTGATATATGGTTTTCCAGCAATTCGGTGTTTCCAATAAAGGTGGTATAAGATTGTTAAAACCATTTTTAGTAATGGTATTGTAATCACCACTAACGCTTGTAGCACAAGCACCATTTAATGATGCTTTCGATTCTAAGGACATTTTGAACATGTGATGTTCAGATACAGAAGTTGTGGGACTGTCACGCAAAGGGGAAGAACTCGATTCGTTGAGATTAGTATAGCCCAACTTGCCCTTAACCGATTTTCCAGTCGATCTTAGTTTTTGAGCAAACGACTGGGGACGATTTTTGGCACTTGGGGACGGAGTTAATTGTATTAAGGGTCCCAGGCCTGCAGAACGCATTTTACTAAAATTAAATATAGTAATAGATTATATAGAAATTTTTTATTAAATGACATTTTGAAATATTTACCTTCCCGTATTATGACTCATAGTCATCATTTCATTGAATTTGTCATAACGCTCATCGGCCGAGTTTTCATTATGAGCAAAACGATCTGATACCGAACCAAAAGGCATAATATCATTTGGTTCGGAAGCTTATTAATAAGAACAAGAAGTTATTGTTTTGCTTAAAATATTCAAAGTTATTTAGTAACTCACCCAAACTATACTCATCTTTAGCATTCGATTTCTTACTAATATCAGGCTGATCATGAAACTCCTGTTGAGCATCTTTAACATTTTGATACATATTTGATATTTGATGTAGCAATCTTAACAAGGGCATATTAACCTAGAAGAATGAATTTAATTAAATTGTAAACATTTGTCAAAATTTCTTTTTATTTTACCTGTTGTGATATAAAACGTATATTTATGGAGAAATTTATTACGGTACTTGTATGTTTCTTTAACTGTCGCCGCGACATATAGATAACATTTTGCCGTGCTTGATCCACCATGCCGTCAGACATTTTCAATACTTCTAATTCAATACCAACTCTTTCACACAAAAATAGTGGTGTGTCCACCATGATTGATGGTCTGCCATTGGATTTTTTGCTGGCCAATTTTGTAGGTTTGTTTTTGCTTTTCTCACCAGCTTCAGAAACAACAATATCAACTCTGATCGAATCAAATGTACCAATCAGGGATAAATTTGTACCAAAGTTTTCCAAAGAGGATATGTCTAAAAATTAGGTAAAAGTTAACATTAATTTAAAAAAAAATTAACATTCATTGCTAATTTTTCGAGCTTTGTCTTGATATACATTTTTTTCTTTTTCTTTAAATAATGAGCTTAGGTCACCTTTTTTATACAAAAACATATTTTTCGCTTTGTTGCTTCTGGATAAAAATTAAACAATACCGTGTATCAAACCAACAAAAACTTGGTAAAAACTTCTATTAAGAACAACATATTTTTCTACACAAACTACATACCGTCTGCATTACTTTACTCACTCGTGAATAAACAGGTAAATTATTCTCTGAGTGGCGCAGTAGTAGAGCGTTCGCTTATCATGGAAATGATCGGCTGTTCAACTTCTACCGAACGCAGGTGTTTTTTGATTGTGCTTGTTCGTGAAATCATTGTTTTCGCGCATAATAAAATAGTTGCACAATAGACAGATCGGTGAGTACAACACTTGACATCGAACATAACAATTCCTTTAAAGCACCAGTACAATACTGTCGCAGACATTTAATATTGATTGTGTTTTGTATGAGTTTCCAGTAGATTTATGTCCTTATTGCTGCCTTTTCAAATATTATAAGTTTTATTTAACATTTGTTTGCCTTTTTTGGAAAACAGACTGCGATTTCGTGGTAATTTGAAATGCCTGACTTTTTGCTTAAGTAGTAAGCGAATAGCGAAAGGAGAGAATATAATTTACGCCAATACACTTACCAGCATTTTGAAATTTATTCACCATTTGCTGAGGCATTACACCCAAGCATGTCAGCAACGGCTCAAAAATCAAGTGAGCATCTAGTAGTTTAATCGAATCTTGCATTATGCCTTGACGCGATTGCGTTTGTCCCGTAATTTTATTTACTGGTGTGGGTCGCAAAATTTCTTCTTTAGCAAAAGCATCATTTTTCTTATTGTCCTGCTGTTTGGCCATCCAAAAGTATAAGTCCTCTTTTTGATTATCGCTGCCCAACCAAAATTTATTTACTGAATTCGTTGAACTTAAAGAACCCTCCTGTAGAGCACCATATTCTAAAAGAAAAAAAATTGTTTTACATTCAACAGCAAAGTCTCTTTATGTTGCGAACACATACCAATCTCTGCCGCTTGTTTATCTACTAAGCCCGATATAATTGGCAGCATTTGTATGCTAGAACGGGAAGAATTACCATGTGAATACTGGGAACCTTTGCTTAAGCTTTTTCTATATGCAGATACATATAAAACGAAAATCCACAACCACAATTTATGAGATATTTTTATAAATGAGGTGATAGTAACATGAAGTAAAACACTGTTATAGACTTATACAACAATTTTGCTTGAAAGAAACTTACCCTTTTCTACTTAGATGTATGTTGGGCGATGCAGATGTTGATCTTTGACCTCCACGTAAAACATCATCTGTAGTAAAACCCAAACCAAATTGTATGGAATCTGCATTAAAATTAATTTTAATAATCATAATATATTTTTATTGAAATAAACAATTTTCACAAAATTTGTTTGCAAATGTTTGGTGCTATAAATATGTATGTTGGCAAACTTCAAAAGCAAACAGTTTCAAATTTATATTATTAGTAAATTTAATTTCAAAATTAAATGATGAAACAGAACTGGGGCTGACATTTGTTTTCCATACAATTTGACATAAAATTTTGCGAGAGAAAGCGGTCGTGAAATAGAATCTATTTTATTTTTATAGCGTTTTTTCTTATACTCTCAATTTTTCATACGAAAAATGCAAACAAAAGAAAATCAAACAATAATAAGAGAGAATTTGAAGTTACTGCCGTCGATTTTATTATGGGCCATCAGCGTTTGTTCCTGAAGTTGCAGATTTGTTCTGTTTCATCATTAAGAATTATCATAAAAATTTAGTTTAAAAAGTTTTAAGTTTGATTCAATCTTTACATTACACCTTTGAAATTTGCTGAGAAAATTTTTAGGTTTGCCTCAGAGTTTATTTCCATCAGAAAGTTAAATTTACTAAATGCTAAACTTAAACAAAGTTATACATTATCAACAAAATTTATTTCAAGTTTTGATATATGTACGTTGGAATTGAACTGTGCTGCAAACCTGTATTTTTTATAATATTGCTTATGCAAAGTGCATTTTTGAAAACGAAACACAGGTGCTATTTGATGTGAAAGTGTAAAAATGTGACAACCGTTCGAGTCTTCATATTTATAACAACAAACAAAAAAATTCACTTTAAAAATATATTAAAAGTTGAATTCATTGCCATAACATAATCAAGAATAAAAAATAAGGCAAAGTTTGGCAAGAATATTGAAATTACATAGAATATTTAAGAAAAGTTTATAAGTTAAATAATAAGAAAATTTGCATCACAGCTTAAGGCTTTTAACATTTTAACATAGTAAAACATCGTAGCAAAACACTAAATACATAAATATAAGTATATACATATACACAAAGTTCATAAGAGGGACGTTAATCATATTGATTAATCGTATATATATATAAAACACATAAAACATAAATAAATATATAACAGATCTAAGTGATATTTATCATGAGCACATAAAAACACATATAGATAGATATAGCAAACATATGTACATATAAGGAAACGACACATAAACAAAATTAAAAGCCAAAATTCAAACTAAAGTGCAGCGTGGTATGCAAAGTAAAACCTTAAGCTGAAAATGCTTGAGCATTATTGAATCAAAAAGAAATCAATTAAAATTTTTCTGGGTTAAAACAAGGGAAGACATATTTTCGAACAAAAACCAATTTTCTTTTCTCTGTTGAACTGGCAAGGTAATAAATAAATTTCGAAACAGCCAAAACATAGTCGTAAACAAAGTAACAGAAATAAGAAAAGTAGTATAAAGAAATAAAGAAAATTTGTTCTGTTCAAAAAACGAAGCGTTAATCAAAAGAATACCAATATGAGTTCGATGATGCTGTGTTTGCCCAAGTAATAAAGCATTCTCACTCTCTTCTGGATTTTCTCCAACACCGGCATACGGTCCCATATCATTATCCGCTTCACACTCGCCATCATCAACTTCTTCCTCGGTTTGGGGAAATGAGAACGTAACGTTTATAGGTCGTATTAACTTATTTTTATATTGATGCTCGAACAGTATGGGATTATATAAGGTATTTTTCCATTGACGGCTCAAAACGATAATGCCCTATTAGAAAGAATTTTGTTTTTATTCTCTCAAAAAAAAAGTATTTTCTTTCATCAAACCTGTCTTAATGTATTAAGGTGGGGTATATCTCCTTGTTTAAAAATACGCTCGACCTTTTGTACACCATCATCGAGCACTAGTTTTTGCATAATAAAACACAATTGGCAACTTGGATCTTCTTGCAATGTTTTCGATAATAAAGTATAGTTGTTGGCGTAACGACTCTGTAAAAGAAAGTGTTTAAGATATTTTTACGAAATTTATATTGGTTTAACTGCAATACACTTTATGTAAAGGGGAATACAGGAAAAGCTGATTCTGTCAGCATAGGAGCAAAATGGAACGGAACAACATGCTGTTTACTAAGGTCGCTCCACCACCTCCTATGTATGTATGTATGTTTTTTTTATTTTCACTTTTCAGGTGACCGTCAATTGTTAGGAATATATCAATTATTTAAGCGAATTAGTTATTTATAGAAAAAAATTCTTTAATGAATTACAACTAAAAAATATTTCTTCCTGCAATAAACATGATATTAATTGTTTGAAACAATTAAGCAAAATATCTTATTTTAAATTTAAGCATGTTTAATTTAATTTACTTAGTTTATTTTAAATTAGGCTTAAAAATTAAAAAATATATTTTAATTTAGATCAATCAAAAACACATCAGATTAAAATGAAATATACATACATTGAAAAACAAGTTATAATAATCGTGCTATAAACAATATTATTCTGTCTTAATTATGTGATTCAAACTAGAAGTTTCAATGTTTAGTCATTATATAAGATGCTAGAGAAAAATTTGAGGCAATTAAGAGAACAATTTAGTTGTTCTAAGCTACAAGCTTGAAGAAGTACGTACATATATTTTTAATTAATTTGGTGCCGTAACAATTTTATTATTTGTATTATTATTAAATAAATAATAATGACGCTCTCACATTTTATTATTATTAATAAACAAATAATAAGTCGAACTGGTTAGCTGAATAAGGTTTTTCGTTAGTTGGCGGAGTAAAATTTTGTTACTAAATATCATCAACCAAATAATAAGACAATTCAGCCAGCGGAATACGTGTTTTTCGTTTTATTTTTATTTTGGTGGCGCAATATATTTTTAAAATGCAATTCAGTTGGCGAAATGAAAGGTTCCGCTAGCTATATATCATTTTTACGCATTAAGTGAAGATAGAATCTGCTTTTACAAATTAAAACAGCTAAATATTATTTAATAATTCATTCAATCATTTTCATTTTAGGTTTTTACTAATTCAGCTAGCTGAATACTAACTTCATCCTTAAGCTACGAAGAAATGATTATCCAATACATTAAAGTCACATAGCTGCTTATTTGTTAACACGTACTCGTATTTGGTAGCATTTAGTGACAGTGATTTTGAAAATTAAACTTTTATATTATTTTACTTACCTTCTTTATTTTTGGATTCCTTTGTATCTTTTCGTTCTCTAGTGCATCAGACATTAAGCAGGCCGCTACTGCTGTTTGCCTCCAATGTAAAGCCTTAAGAAGTGCGACTATTTTAATGGCCAGGCGATTGCTGGGATTCATCCAAGCCGTTATGGCCGGAGAAGCTGTACTAAGCAAATTCCAATCTAAGCGAGTCAGATCAATTTTTCTGGTAATGGGCACACATGGTGGTGCTGCGAAATTTAGCCATACCGATTTCAATTCGACAACACATGAAGAAGTCTTATCATTTTCCTTATTGGCTACTTTATCAAAACCTTCCTGTTTCTTTTGGCCATTCGTTTTCCCTTTTTCAATATCTTCTTCTGATGGTTTGGGAGTAGATTTGCGATTCTCCGCATTAATATCAGGCCGATCAGTTACAATAATGTTTTCCAAAGCCGTTTGGAACTTCTCTTTGGGCGTCTTGGGTGTGGGAGGTTTTTTTGTTAATAAACGCCACGCTGCCTCTGCTCTCGACGTAGCAGAACCATCTATGTGTGCATTATTTGTAGCAGTTGCTGTAGCTGTTTCTACCAGTTCGTTTAGGCCCTCATCAGCCATTTCAGCCAATTCTTCTTTGGAATTTTCTGATTTTTCAAAATGTGAACGTTTCACAATCTTTACTCCTACACCTTCTAATCCACACTCAAACATGATATAACCAATGCTGTCAACACCCGTATTATCGGTCATTTTAAGGCATTCAAATAATACCTTACTCTTAGGTTCTGGTATGGCTGTAACCATAATAGGAGATTCTTGGCCTGTGGTGCTCTCAGTCTTTAAGCGCCTCAACTGGGCATGAGCTCTACCCACATCCAGTGTGACAACTAATTCTTCAAGTTGTTTCTCGGACGTCTCAATCAGTATAGGCTCTCCCTGTACATTATCTGGACGAGATTGAGAGGATAAATGAGCCAGCAAGGCTCTTGTACCCTTCATTATGCCACCCTTTTTATTGCTATTGCCAGACTGAACGGTTTGTTGTATGTAAACGTTGTGCATTGAAGCTCGTGTAGTTTTACCTAAATGAAATTTTGTAGACACACCTTCTATATAGAAAGTTAACAACGATACGCAGCTTAGGTCCTGGAAATAACAAGTTTATTTACTATTCTGAAATTAAAAAGAGATATTGGTTTCTCCACCTGTATATTATCCAAAGCTGCCACTGATATAACCTCTTCAATTATTGATGATTGCAACATTGTTATGCTGACTTTAGGTAAAACAATTAAACCTTGGGTCTTGGTGGAAATACTTTCTTCATAAACGTCACTCAAAAAAGAATCACCAGGCCCTAATAAATTCCGTTCAGTAGTGGAACGTTTAGAATTCGAATGAACTTGTGACCAATAACTCAAAGATTGATCACGTTTCAATATATTATCGTTTTTAACTTTAGCAATACAGGAAGAGTGTATATAATTCACCACAGTTAACAAATGCATATTCGAAAATGTCGGTATGGCAGCTTCAACCATTCTAGAAAAAAAATTACATACAAATTTGAAATGTTTATCATATTTTTAAATTGTAAAAACAAAACATGTTCAAGCCTTATTTTCAACTTTTTACATTTTCTTTTATTCTATTAAGAATTTTTGTAAAAGGTCAAATGGATTCTGATGACATGGTTTGTAATTGAAAGACAAAATTAATAAAACAACATAATAACCAGAAGAAAATTTTACACTTTTAAGAAACGTCAAAATCAATTAAATTCAGATGTCACATACGATTTTACGGACAAAGATTTTAAATTGGCTTTAAGTGATTTATCTCTCAATGATTTAAAATTATTACAGGAACTCATAGATTCTGCGGATTATAATTATTTGGATTATCAGGACAATAGGTAAGATGAGACCAATTTATTGCAAAAACTATTTTGTTTTTATTATTCTTTTAAATCTGTGAAAGTTTAAGAAATGGAAAATTCAACTCATTAAACTCTTATGAATATAATAATCAAGAATTTGATAATGTTATGGACTATCCAGATCAAGATGACACCTACAATAACAATTTTGAACCCGAGAATAGTAAATATGAATTAATTTACTATCCTGAGCACACGCAAAATCTCATTCAATTATTGCCAGAAGCTCAACGGACCAAAAGAAATGGCCAAAAGGTAACGAACGATATCTTTATACATTCAAAATGTTGAAAATTTAAAATATTTCTTATTTAAGAGAAACATAAATGATGAATACATAAAACAATTGGAAAATTCTTTTCCTCAAAATGAGCAGCAAAGCTATTACAATGATGTTAAAGTCAAAAAACCTCATATTAGAGTTAAAAGAAATTAAATAAATACATTTTCGAAATTTAATGCTTTAACTTTTGTACTCACCTTTGTAAGCCTTCCAGCAGTAAAGGTGTTAAAAATACATTTACTTGTCCCTTTAATCTTGCCACTACTGAAGTACAAGCGGCGCCTTCAGCTTGTAAACTCATAAATTCGCCATCATCAAAACCATTTGTTGTCTTATCATTTTCCTCTTCTTTAAGTAAAACACTTGGATCCCATGGATGTGATTTGGGTCCACCCATAAATGTGGCCGAACTATTACTGCCGGTTTGATTTTCATATCTTGGCACCACTTTTATTTCACGCCACGATGAATACAAATTAAAGTGCGGTATCATTTTGCTGCCAATATATGTTAAGCCACCATCTTCATTTTCGCTAAATAATGGTGTGGAGAAAACATCCAAGCCCGAGGGGAAGGAACAAGACGTCCAATTGAAACATTTGACTTGTGACAAATTATTCAAATAGCTGGCCATCAAGAGGGGAGAATCGATAATGGGTCTATTCACTTGCTGATGTAAGTTAACCAAGGCAACATCCTCTTGTGAAGACATTGCAGATATAAAGGAATTTGATGAAAGAGATGGTGTGCCAGATGAAGAGCCCCTTGAGTCAACCTTTTTTTTGGAAAAAAAATAAATTTTAATGTATAGTATTGTTAATGTTTATTAACATCTAAAACTAAACAGATGCAAAGACATTTTCAAGTAACGCATTCTGAGCTAGTGGGTGTTAGAAAATATTTGAAAAATGCTGATTTATTGTGTTTAAAAACAAAATGTAATCTACAGTTAACATCAAAAGCAACAACTTACGATAATTAAAAGGATATGTGTATATATTTATTTATTAACGTATACTTATAAGTAAATTATTAAAACTAACTAACTAATTAGTAAAAAATTTCTATATATCGAACACCGCTTCAGTAGTCAGTATTGATCTATATATAAATAGGCAAAGACAAATATTTAGATCTCTTTTTCTCCTTTGTTTGCCAACCGATTTTCTTCAATCTTTTACCAAATACTAGACATTGTTGAGCTTTAATGACCCGACTATATATTATATAAATCGGTTCAGTATTAAAGGAATAAAATGCTCATAAAGTTGATACCACTACAAATGCTAAAAATACACACGTACACGCATTCACTTATGTAAGTATTCGTTAAAGTAAAAACATAAGCAAAGCATAGCATATGAGAATAACATTTTTTTTTTGTTTATAGATGTGAATATTTTAATGCAATTTTATTTCGTTTATTGTTTTTCTATTGTTATTATTCCCTTCACAATGGAAAAAATAGTAATTCTGTAGTTTTTTATCTTTAAATGAATGCAAATAAAACTGGCGGTCGAATTTCGACCACTATGCGTATTCTAGTCGTCATAAATACTTTTGTATAAATATGCTAGGTAATTCTGATAAGAGAAAGATCGAATAGAAAAAATCATTTTGACTTTGTAGGAGAAAAGGAAAAGAATATAAAACATTTATGTACCTCTCTCTGCACACTTTCTACACTTTCTGTTCTATGGTATTGCGCACAAAAACTTAAGAATTTCTTTCTCTAAACTAACCTTACCAATTTTCAATTGAAAGTTATACACCCTTATTGTGATTGGCGTAGTCGTATTACGCCAACTGACGTAGTTGCTGTTGAATTTAAAATCTTATGTTACCGTGTAAAATTTTCGACTGTAAAATTTTTGTAAAAGAAAAAAAGTGTTTATGATACAATCTGTTGTAAAAAATCTCAAAAACAGTTGTTTATAAATAATTAATTAAAATTTAAATAATTAAATTAAATTATGTCGTGAAGAAAATTCTTAACGACAATTTTAGAAAATTTTGACACACAAACGCTGCAAACACTTTACCGTTTCAACGACATTTTGTGTCGTATTTATTGGCGTTTTTGCCAACTACGGCACCATTTTTTAAAAACGTCCGATTTTCGCCATAAAAACGCCAAGCACAATAAGGGTGATTAAATAGGACTTGAATTCGTTAATTTAAATTATTTTTATTATCAAAGGCATACAGGAAAATTTAATTACGTTATTCTGGAAACACAAGAATAAAACGAAACATGTATGTATACTGCTTTCGGAGATCGCAGCACCGCTTCATCATCAATCATGTGTTTCTAATTTTAACTTTTAAAGTAACTCTCAGTTGTTAGAAATATCAACTATTTAACATTATTATTTATTTTAATAATAAATAATACAGGATTTTTTTTAAATCTCATTCAAGGCGAAAGGATCTGCCTTGATCTCATTCGTAAACTCTAATAATACATTCAATGTTGCCAATTTAATTATTTTCTGACTAAATTTAGTATTTTTCGCCCTGTTTAGAAAGGACAAATAATTATAATTATAATTTTTATTTTTTAATCCAAAGTATTTATTATTATACTAAAATTCGTAACCCTTTTGGTTAGAAAGAATTGGATATAAGAAAAATGTTCAAAGGCACAACAGAAAAATTAACATCAATTGATTTCAACTTACACGGCAGAATAGGAACAACGTTGTTTTTCGGGAGCCGCTACAAGTGTGCATGTGTGTTTCCATGTATTCGCCACTTTTTAAATCTTTTATGTACAAATTATGACCCGAAAAACAATACGACAATTATTTGTATTGTGGCAGGTATTAATAATTGTGTTAAAGCAATAAACATAACTTTACTACCATCATGTTTAAATTTATATTTTACAATCGCTAATTAACGTCAAAATAATCAATTTTTACATGTTCGCTTTATCTCAAGTACCATTTTTTGTTAAACTTTTTTATTTGGCTATTTTTATACATATTTTTATATTTCGACATTTGAGGTGATTTTCTTATAAAACTCAAATAGTACAACAAAAGAACACCGCAAAATAATACATGTTCAACCGTTTTTTATCTAAGGAGCAAATTTGACCAATTTTTCTCTTTTTTTAAAAAAAAATAGAATATGTACTCAACATATGAAATGGAATTCCACGATCGATGCAATTGCTAATTACGGAAGCGGAAGCTTTTGATTTCAGAATGCTGATGAATATAAAATATTCAATGCTCATTTTCTAATTTTAATTTAATTGTTAAGACTACTTTATTAAACACATTACTCTTTTGAATTTATCAATTAAGCAAAAACTGATCATAAATTCAATTATTTATTTATTAATTAATTACTTAAAAGAAATGACTTCTAGTTTGCGATTTTTTGCAACAAAATAAACTAAGAATTATTGTTGGCTTTTATTTCATACTCAGGGTGTGTGCCAATCGGTAGCAAAGTACTATGGTCGAAAAATATTTGCTTATGAGGAAAAAATTGCATGTTTCTGCTGTGCCAAATTATATATTTTTTGACAATATATTTCTTTGACGTCTGTGAAAAAAGCTGATGAAAAACTTGCTGGCGGTGGTGAGGCAAAACTACAAGCCGTCGGCTAGCAACAAACTTTTAAGAAATCTTTTTTATACACTGATCAGTTTCCAGGTAAAATAAAATAAAATTCTCTGCTGTAGCGAAAAATTGTATAGTATGATGTACAATTACAATCGCAAATTATAATAAACAGTGCACTTTTCAGTCTAACTATATTTAAGAGCAGTAAAAATTCAATCTAATGGGCGACCGCTCGAACTTAAAAAAATGGCGGCGGTGGCTTACTTTGTTTTGTGATACCATGCTTCTAATTTGTTGCTTGTCAAAAATTTACAAGTTCCGTTAAAAATTCTACTAGCTCCAGGGCTAGTGAAATTTTATTCATCTCAGCAGTGTAAAAAATTAACAAACCAGAGTACTTTGCTACCGATTGTCACGCACCCTCATGGTGCATTTTAAAAACGCACGTTTCTGCGTTTTGAGAAAATATATGGTACTGTACCGTTATCTACTACAGAATAATATTCACATTTATATTAAAAAATATATGTTTTTACACTATTTGAACAACAATGCTGAACTTAGTTGAATGACAACTATTTTAGAATTGCAAATTTAACATAAAACTAATTTTAAAATTTTTGCTAACAAAAACATGCAAAATACTTTTATATAGAAATTAAAATAAAATGCAAACTATGATTAAATATACTTTTTATCAGCATTATAATTTAAATCAGTAGTGAGTATACGGCTTAGTGAGATATATTCTAAGAAGCAGCTACCACTTCTTTAAATGCATTCAAATTAAAAACAAATTTAAAGAAAATTCAAAACTAAACTAACAATTAAAAAATAGCCAATTATTGTTTTCCAACTACATTTTCAAATTATATTGAAAAAAGAAACAGTTATGTAAAAGTTTTAGATTCTAGAAGGAAGAGTTAAAGATCAAAGCGGATTTTTCATTTGAAACACTAAAAACTACTCACATCATGAAAAAAATGTCGATACTCAGGTCTTGATGAGATATTTATTAGTTTTCTGATTGGTGTAGCAAGACCATGAATACGTCTGACGTCTTCGTTCTATGAAATTGATGGGATTTATTTTTGAAAATTGAGCAATTTGTTTTAAATTTTTTTGCATAGTGATATCAATTGTTTAATGAGTGTTATTTATGTACATAATAAAGCATGCAAAAGTTTTTCTTTGAAAGATTTAAATAATAGAAATTAGTTGGAATTGTTTTTGTTTCAAAAGGAAATAAATTTTTTAAGAGTTCTTTTTTTAAAAACAAAACCAAATTTTAAAAATATGTTTACTTAACTTTTATAAAAATAAAAAAAATATTATAAAATATATGTTTTTAAATGAAGCAAAAAAAAATTCGTTGCCTTAATTTAGGAAAGGCTATCTTAAAGTATTAAACAAAAAACTTAATAAAAGAACTATAAAAAAGTATTTATTTTTTTCTAGTTTTAGAACTATAAGAAATGCAGGAAAAGCACTAATCTACAATTTTAATAGTTAAAAACTCTTAAAGTTTTTCTATTAAAATGGTTTGTTAAAGATAGATACGCCTTTTCTAAATTAAGGTAGCGATATGTACTATAAAAAAAATCGTGAAGCTTTTTAAGATGTTGATTATTTATATGATAAATTAATATTTGTGAAGAAACTCGTAATTGATATGAAAACTGCTTAAAATATAAAGAAAACTTACAAGTTCAGTGGTACTTTGTGGTCTTTTCGTAAGAGGTTTAGTATTCGTCTCAGGAGCATGAATTTCCAAGTCGCTGCGATAGGTATTTAAAGAAGATAACGTAGCGTTTTCATTTTGATTGCCAATACTGAAACAAAGTTGGAAATTATTAATAAAATAAAACATTGTTATAATTGGGGTGTTCACACGGTGTCCTATCATGTCATATTATCATAATGTCTTATTATTTTATGACGTCTTAAAAAAATTTTTGTTGTGCTTCAAACAAAAAAGTCCTAAAATAATAAGACTATTTATGCTGTGTTTTTGTTTTGTCATAACTAAACAGTAGTGTAGTTTTTGCACAAACTAGCTATTATTTTCGTTTTTTTTCACTTGTTTTCGGCATTCTAATATAACATTTTTATGATTATAACGATTGTCCGTTTTATTATTGTTTTTTTTTATCAGCTGACTCAAATTTAAAATAGCACACTAAATTATGAGGGGTTGATCACAGCAGTCATATTTTTTCGTGTTATTATTTTAAGACATATGACTTTATGACGACCGTGTGAATACTCCAAATACGTACATAAGGATAAAGCAATTAAAAACGCATATCATTTAATTTTCAATTTGTAAAAGTTTTCTATATATGAATGCATGTATGTATACTGAATCTTGATAGGTAGACACGTCGTTCAAGCTATGCCCATTTGTATTAGAGTTCCCAAGTAAGAAATATTCCGGGAAAATTTCAATCGGAATTTTCAAGAATTTAATTTTAATACTAGTGTAGTCGACACCCGACGCAATCGGGCATATTCTAATTACAATTATAATACATTGAATAATCTTGGGATTATTATTGATAAATAAATAACCCTGCCGACGGGTAAAGGATAAATGTATGTATTTTTCCTTAGGCACGCTAAAAGGGATATGTTTATAATCACTCGACTGAAGGTGATTGTAATTATCGGGGTTAAAGGAAAATAAAAGAGACAAATTAGTGACTTTTTTATCTCTCAGAGGTTGGTTAAGCTGTGCTGCTACGCTTTGCCTTTTCTAATGATGACTCAAGATTTATTGCCTGTTTTAGAAAAATGAAAAGCAAATTGTGAGTGAGAATTTATATTGAAAACAAAAACAAATTTTCGTATTTTATTGTTGTTTCAATAATAATTATCACTCACAATTTTGTTTTCATTTTCTAAAAACAGGTAGTAATTAAGTTTTGCTTTTTTTTCTTCACTGATTTATTCAATACAATTATAATTTAGGTGGCTTTCAATTCACGGGTATAATAGCAAGTAAAATTTTAAAAGGATTGACACAAGCAATTATATGATTTCATTACCGATTCGCTGATAAAACTACAAAAGTATATTTTTGTCGCGCAACTTATGTTAGTGTTGACATATTAGATTAATTTTGTAATTTAACATTTTACTAGCAAAAAGTATATAATTCATAATTCAAAGGTAATTTAAAATATAGGAAATGAAAATTAAACGATACTTACTAAAAGAAAAAAATTAAAAGATACTTATTTAGGCGAAACTAGTTTGGACAAACATTGAAGACTTACATACGATAAAATACAAAACCAAAAACATTCTAAATAAACAATTTTACAGTTTTTTTTACAGTCGGTCGGCTCACAATTGGTTAAGATGGAAAAGCGAATATATTTATTTCTTTTTGTTTTATTTATAGAGCTGACAAAAAATATCTAAATTTCATTTAAAAAAAAATTAAAAACTATTTTTAAAAGGAAGTTTTTTATTGCACGCTGCAACAAACCATAAAAACTACACTTTTTGCTTTAGCTATATATATGGTTCATGTCTGCACTAATTAGTGTGTATCTGTGCTATAAGTCAGCGGTTGACAGGCGATTTCTTATGTTATTTTCTATTTTTTCTTTCTAATTTGAAAAAGTTTTTTTTGTTAGGGGTTGAGCTAGCCTAAATACATGAATTTCATTGCTGCTTTCGCCAAATCATCATCAGTAGACCTTAAGTCATACTCATGTTAATAATAAAAGCTTTAATTTTACTCATAAAAAATCATAACTTACAATTTTATTATCACTTATAGTTATTATCGATTTAATTATTCAAAAACGTTCTTAGTTTATTTAATTTTTATTAAAAATATGAAATTTATAGGGAAAGGAATCGCTCTAACCCCCCCACGACACCTATCGTGTTCTTTAGCAAAGTTTTCTCCTCATGCTTATGGTAATTATATTCGTAAATGATTAAATACCTTAAATCCGATGAAAATCGTTTTTTTCCTGAAAATATAATGGAACCATTATTATTTTTGATCGAGCCTCTTTGAGACATCATATTCGATATGTCTTCTTCGGCCGAAAAGAACATTTCTGATGGGTTTTCTGAAGTCAAGGATATTGTTCTTTGAACTTCCCGTGTTAAATGTTCACCATTTGTTAAATCAACTGGCATTGGTGTTTGAATATTGATGTCTGCAATTTCAAATTCTAAGGGATGAGAATGTGGTGCGGAATGTGACATTTCATCAGGAATCTAAAATCAAGAATGCATAAGATTTCTCCTTGATATTGTAGTTAGTTCAAGCTTACCTCTAATTCATCTTCAACGTTGACTTCACCAGTCAAACGAGAATCAGAAATACTGGTTTTTGGTGGTGAAACGCGCAGAGTGTTATTTTGGGACTTATTGGAATCAGATCCACGACGATAAACAACACCTTGAGATTCGGTAGAATCTTGACGTAGAACTTTTTTGGAAGGACTATCTAAGAGGCGGGAATATGGTACTTCAACTGATGTTTGTCTTGTTGTAGCAAAACGTTTATTCCGTCGTTCTAATGTATTTGGTGACCCAATACTTTCCCTTGACTTGCGACTATTCATGTCTTTTTCAAGAGTAGAAGCTGATCCAATTTTAATTTTAGTGTTTATTTCTTTTGTAGCTAGATCAGATTTTTTTAAACTACCAGAGACAGCTACAGCCGGGCGATATAATTTACCCTAAAATATTATAGCGGAATTTTAAAACAAAGTAAAATTTCAGGACATATTAACCAAGGCTTACCTTTCCCGTAAAATCAGCCGAATCATGCAGATATACCGAATGCATACTGTAAGGTGGAGTATGAAACACTAATTGGCCTTGATGTAAAATGCTTTCACCAAACCCATAATCCTTGTTATTATTAATAATGCTACAATTTTATAAGAAAGAAAATAAGCAAACGTATTATTTTAAAAACGTCTTTCCACTCACAAATATCTAGCTATATTGTAGTTTTCTGGCAAATCCTGAGCAGAGGGTTTGAAAAACTTTAATCCATTACGATTACTACCAAAAAAGGCACAACCTCCAATACAACCACAACGAGATATATCAGCAACACCGCCGACAGTGTTAGCATTTGTCGAATGAGACCATAAAAACCACAAACGTTTGTTTTTAGCATCGTGTTCACGCAAAAAGCTTGAATGAAATTATACAAAAAACATTAAAACTAGAATTGAAAGGAAATAATAAAATGCATACTTATGTTGTACCAAATGCAGTTTGTGATCTGGTATGGGCAAAGCCGAAGCTCCCTCTAACAATATGGGACCCAGTGATGTACAGCCTACTTCTATCCAATTCTCAAAGAATTCATTATCGAACACCGTTGGTCTACGGCATTCAGAAAAACTGTCGCGTAATTTACGCGATCCTTCTTCGCGAGAATCTCTTCTTTGTGAAAATGAGTTTGAATTGCGTTTCGATTTGCCCTGATGAGGCTGGTGAATATTATGGTGTAACTCCGATTTAACAGATTCTTGATCTGCTCGTCGTATTTTGCCCGATCTATTGCTACCAGTAGTGTTAGTATTATAAGAATTTGTCATATTTGAAGTACAACCAGCATTTAACATAAACAGTCTTATTAAAATTGAAGGTAATAAACCGGAAATACCGGATTTAACACGTTGGCCATGTAAATTGCAATTAGCCAAACGTATAGGAGAGATCTGTAATGGTGTTGAATAAAATAAATATTTGACACACTTTGTGGTTTAAAAAATATCCTCACCCAAGCATGCAAAGCTGTACCGCTTTCTATCAGATAGACATCCACTGCATCAATAGAGACTCTAGTCATTTTATATTTAATGTCTTCGGCCGAAGGACATTTGTATTTATTTTCTTCCTTAGTGTGTGGACACTGATTACTCGGTACACCATGATGACAGCTGCGTACTGTCTTAGGAGATTTAAGACAATTTTCCGGATCAACTGCTAATAGAGCCAAAGTCTCCAGACCTACGGCAACATTAAACAGTTGTGGTAGTGTGAGTTTTCCTGATAATTTTCCTAGCTGAACTTCCACAAGCCAAGAGTATTCTAAGGTGTCTTCATCTAATGCACAGCCTTCGTTGCTAAACATGGCATGGCCACGAACCTGTAACGAAACGAAATAATTAATTTGTAAATTTCTTTATAATTAAAGAGTTTTACTCACTTGTACTGCGGACAACATTAAGTGACCTTGATTTATATGTTTATCACGATTTTGGCGTACCACCATATCCGAAGTTATTAAATACGATGGACTAACTAATACCTGAAGAGTCGTCTCATGATAACGTTTATTCATTTCAAAACCTAAACGCTCTATTAATACGACCGGGCAAGGAGGATCATTCTCATTGCAATTCTTCATAACATGAGCCTGGATATCATGTATTATAACAGATACTATCACTTCCAATGGTCTATACAGACGAGGATCAAAGGGCTTTTGTTTTTCCTCCGGTACAGTTACTTCTGAAATTGACTTTGTGGCCAGATCTTTCTCTTTAACCATCAACTGATCTTTTGGATTAACGGGGGCTGCCGTTGAAGAATCTTTTGTTTTAATATTCGATTGCTCCATGTCCGTAAAGTTTTGATCTTCTCCAAAAATATTTTCTTTAAGATTTATAAAATTTTTCAAAACGTTGCCGTAACACATGAGTACAGAGGAACCGATTTCGAGTTCGAGCGTTACATGATCTGCCGGCAGAGTAGCGGGATCGAACTTATACTGTTCCGGCTTTTGCCAATTTTGATTAGATTTTCGTGTTTGCGGTATACGCATAGGGCTGAGCAAAATTTCTTCTTTTTCAGGTGTTGTTATATCTGCTTGTGGATCTGGTCCCAATGGTGGAGCGGGGTGATAAACATACTGTATTGAAAGAGCAACAATAGGCACTGTCCAGCAATCAATCCAACCAGTAGTTCTCTGACAAATTTTACGCCACTTTTTCGTATACAACTCTGGCCTCGTTTTAACTTTACCACCTCGCGTTAGTAAACGGGCATTATCGTCTATCGCCAAAATGATTGGTTTTGTCGATGAAACCTCTGGCACATACAAACTTAAATCTAAACCTTCTCCATGAATCCAAAACTTTAAAGTGACTGTCTTAGGAAGAAAGTCATCAAAAGGCAAAGCAAAACTCATATCAAAAACATCACCACAAAATGCTAAGTGATTATTTTCCTGATTTGCACTAGAGCAATCAATCCAATTATATTCGTTACATAATGTTAAGATCTCAAATTCGTTTAATAGTATATTAAATTTACATGTATATGGCACAAAGGTTAAGATGTCTGGTCGAGCTTTGCTAGCCCAATCTTCAATGAGATCTTGAAAGAAACATTTATGTTTGTATACAATATAAGCTGTTGCCTTGCATCCGGTCAACGCAATGCTCCAATCCTGCGGAGCATTCCATTTTGTGGGATAGTGTATGCGAACTTTATATTCCAGTGATTCTAGTTCTGCTAAACTTCGATATTGCAATGACGTAGTGGCCTCAATATGAAAGAGTTGACCTTGTATTTTAGTCGTATAACCATCTGATAGTGTCACCCAGGGTATGGTCACTTCAACATACGAAGCAGGGCCCACTGTTATGTGCATGGCATTGGTTTCTTTCTCTTTAGAAAACAAAATATCTATAGTCGCTTCATTTAAAACACATAATGTAACATCAAACGATTGATAGCTTCTTAATTCTCCTGGTTTTGGCGTGGGTGTAATTTGCATTTCTTTCCAGTCGGGCGGATAGAAGAAATTAAATAAATGATCTCTTTGCCTATCAGCCCAGGGACCATAACTAAAATCCGTACCTTTGAGACATTTAATGTTAATGCCCAATACCGGAGGTGATGGTTCAACCGTATCACCATTTGCTAATATAATATGTACAGGTTCCTCGGGCACTGCACCTGGTTCATCCATATAAAAATACAAATCCATTTGATTTGACATCATCACCACAAAACCTTCTCCCATATAACGCGGTGGTTCATCAACAAGGCCTGTGTATTTTGGACTGGGAGCAAACATAACTTTGGCATTTTCTACATTTGCCTTAACAAAGTGCATAAAATGATCTAAACGACAAACAGCTGGTTTCGTACTATAGGTACAATGAGCTTCCTCCATCGATATGGAAAGGGTGGTAGGTGTTAGACGATTGCCAAAGACAAAACGTCCTGAGCATATATCCAGTTTAATCACAGGTATGAGATCACGCCATGTTGTGGCTTTCATTGCTTCGGAATGTGTAACACTTTGGTGCTTGCTGTGTCGAGCATTTTCCATATTCATAGTATGTTCTTTTAACTTGGAACGTTCCTCGGTCGATAAAGAATCGGTCTACAAAATTACAATTCATGAAAAAGTATAAAATTACTTTCAATTTTAGAAATGCAAATAGTTACAGGTATTAATAGGGAAGGCTTTAAGCCAAACGTTCTTTCTAACTCATCATATAAATCAGATCGATTATAAATATGCAATTCTGAGCCATTCAACTGTACAGACAAGCGGGTATCAGAATGAGATAAATCTGAAATGCAAATTTGAAAAATCTAAAAAAAATATATAAAATATTTCATTAACTCACCTTCTGAGACATCTTTGGGCACATACGACCGCCACCATCTAAATATAAAATAACCATCCTGTATACGTGCTGAATAGTCATATGTTATGTAAACGAAATCACGAAACATTATTTTACCAGCTAAAGGATTCAAGGCTACAGAACCTGAAAACACACTCATACATAAATTATTTGAAATAAATGGGAAATTCTCTATAAACTAACCAATCTTAAAATATGCTCCTTTAATAAACCAACGATTGGCTATTTTTGTTATTAGCAGTCCAATTAAGCGAGAGTTATAGAAAGTTATATAAGTGACCCATGTTATCGACGTCAATAGAGAACAAAGCAGCCATATCTGAAAAAATTTAAATATTATCATATATGTACATATTACATATTGTCTTATTAATAATTCATTGAGTTGATGACTTTAATTCAGAGAGAATAGCAATTTGTAATTTTCTACAAAACTTTGTATTGCTTTACTCTATACAGTTTTTATACCAACTACCTTGCCATCGGACTAATTATGCTTGTAATGGCACTTTAACTAGTAAGTTCACTCAGCTCAATGAAATTAATGTCAAGTTGTGTAAAAAGCTAAATTTTTATCGAATTCAGCTCTGAGAAAACTTAGTTCAGCCTCCTTCTTTTCAATGTAATAAAATTCAATGTAATAAAATAATTGTTCGTTTTAATAAACTGTTAATTTTTAAAATTAACTGTGTATATAGTTATTTAGGCTGTTATATTTTTGTAGTTTTTTCTACATTTGTATTATAATTGAAGTTTTAAGTTATTTTTGTTATCATAGTCCGTAAGGATTTTTTGTCTATAGACTAAAACTATTAAATAAATTAGTTAACTTTGCGATGGTAAGTAGTGAAGGTATGTTTGATTTAAATATATAATAACATCTAGCATAATACAAATAAGTCTCATTATCTTTTTCCCATCAAAATTTGTATAAATAAGATTTAAGATTAAATTCAACGCAGCCACCTAAAAAGTGGCGAATAAGTGGGGGTGTAGCACCCCCGTGTGTGTGTTTGTAGTAAAATATATTTGTACATTGTAACATCAAATTACAGCCATAAGAGAAAATTTTGAATGGGAAAAATTAGAGAACCTTCAAAATCCTCGCTTTATTTTTTGTGGTGTTCCATAAATTATTTACATATTATGAACAAAAAACAAATAAAAATAATAACTAGATATATAAATAAATTATGAAATTTATATTAATCGAGATTGCCTCGATATCTTTTTTCAAAGATTTAAAAAACTTTTGTTTGTTGAGGGTTTTTTAGCTAGTCTAAAAAAAAAAAAAAGGTTGTAAAGAAAATAAAATAGATTCATATCGAATATAATAATTTGTTTGTTGGGATTTTTGAATAAGTTTCAAAGCATACTATGCTTATACTATTGTAATTTTTATAACTCTCATTGAGTTTTTAAAGGTTTTTGTATAAGTAAAGAGGTTTGAAACATTTAAAAATTAGGTTTAAGGTCTACTGATGATTTGGCTTAAGCACCAATGAAATGCATGTATATAGACTAGCTAAAAACCCTCAACAAACAAAAGTTTTTTATATAAATAAATTATATAATTATATATCATTAAACATTTTTCTGTTTTGCTTTTATTGAGGGAATAAAAAACTTACTATTAGAGGGTTGTAGATTTCATGAAAAAGGAAGTATATATGTAAGTGTGTGTTACCAGCATTTAAGGTCAATCAACGTTGTGAAAAATCAACAAGTGATTGTTTTTCTCTTCAATTATGGCCAGTGACCCCAATTTCTTTGTTTATTTACATTTTTAAAGGCAGCATCACGAAGTTTGTTTACAAATAAAGAATCAACAGGCAGAGGGGAGCCACAAAAAAGTCAAAAACATATGATTGAACAGATGCCTTGTTTTGTCATGAACACAGCCATTGAAAATAAGTGAAAGGGGAAAAGTGCGTACATAAATGAAAAAGCAAACAAGCAAACGCACCAAAACTATACATCATGGAAGCAGATAATGCAAATTAAATTGAAAACAAAGGACTGATAATTTAATCATAATAAATTTAAGTAAAAAAACTAAAGTCTAAACTTATAATTCAAAACGGATATGTAAAAAGAAAAATGATAATGTTAATCTCTTATTAATAGTCCAATTAACTGCAAGCTTATCAATAGCTCTAGCAATGTGCACATAAAACCGATTATCGCAACGTCTTGTTGTTTCTATATTTTTTTCGAACTACTGATAAGCCAATTAATTAACAATTAATAATTAACTATCTGCAAACATTTTTAATACACAAAATATAAATGTTAAGGAATGGATGATTCATTAGATTAGATACAAATACATATTGGCTATTTACCATGGGAGCATCGATTTTCATATTTTCCAACGGTATACGGCCACCAGTCGAATTCCAAGTTCCAATACTATCTCCAAAATCATTACCTTCTTCCACCTCCATTTTTGTGTGTACTTCCATCATAATTTTTATAAAAAGATATTATAATTTGTACATTTAGTTAGTTACACTTAATTTTCTTGTTCGTTTTTCTTTGTTGTGACTTCGATTTTTACCACTTTGGGATTTAGGGTTGGGTCATGTAATCAACTTTTTGCATTTAAACACTTTATAAGTTCTTATTTGCTGAATTATTGAATGATAAGTAAATAGGTAACTTAAAATTTATTTTATAAATCATTTTTCTGATAGTTCTTTTGAATTAATATATTTAATAGAATTTCCACTACATTTTACGCGTATCGAACAATTTTTCTCTTTTTGACACACAAAGATTTATGGTGGTAGACATTTTAATTGGCAGTGTTCATGCGATATAATAAACGTCGAAACAATAAAACTGTGTTCAGCTAACACTAGCGCACACAATTTCACCCTACTTAAAACTGTTGACAATTATTGCTTCGAACGAAAACTATGCGTCTTTACTGGACATAACATAATTTTGACATTTGCTGCAATATATGTCAATGATTTTATTGCCACTCAAGACAAGGAGTAACGGAAACAGAACATTGAAGAAAGTTATAGAAACAGCAACTAGAATCTAATAGATTGTCTAAGAAATCTATATGGAAAAGTCTTCATAGCAATTGTAAGCAAAGACTAAAGCCCTTGATTGGATTACGGCTAAAATTTAAATAAAATCGGTTACTTTATTCGCCATCCAAATTATAAGTTTGCTGCTCCCATCGGCGTGTACAGGTATATAAGCTGATACTGCCAGGCACAGAGAGGTCAGTCTTGTCTAAGCTACGGCATGGTGAACATCGTGCATAGATCAGTTGTTAAAAAGTTTTTAAAGTGTCAAGTCGATAAGCAAACTTCGTGTATTTAATAAAATAGTGTTATTAAAGGAAATAAAACATCATTAAGTTCAAAATCAATGTCAGTTGTGTTTTATTGTATTTTTGGCAAATTAGAAGAACTCAAACAAGTAAATGTTATCGAAAAGGTCAAAATGTAACAATATGTATCACGAACGAAATATATGTATGTACTTATATGGTTATGTACTACTGATGGATAGAGTATTTTAGTTCGTTATGGCTAAGCTCCACTGTAGACAATTTGCTGGTAAATACAGCTCTGATAGTAATGTGTAGCTTTTTTATAATTCCAATAATCCCGGAACTGAGGATTCAAAACCCAATTAATCAACTCAAATAAGAAACAATTATTTTCTGTGCATCATTTTTTCATTATCAAAAATTTTAATAATAATTACAAAATGCCATTTGTTTTTATAGTTTCGCTAATGCTTCTTGAAGATAATAATAGGAAACACATCGAATATTTGCCACGAAGGTGTTTAAGAGACAAATCAAATCCCCTAAGTTTGCCGGAAGAAATGTGGGTACATTGATTATATGTCGCACTTGATCAACAAGAGGGTATTAACTCGAAATTTTAAAATTTTCAACAGAAGCAAAATACTTTTTGATTTTACATGAAAGGTATATGAAAAATATATTTTAAATCATCCGTTTCATTAGCGAAACATAGACAAAAAAATGTGAAATTTTTACAGCAGCTAAATATGAATATTAGAATGCAAGTTTTGGAGAAAAGTGAAAAAATTAAAATTTCGAGTTAATACCCTCTTGTTGATCAAGTGCGATGTGTATTTTTTATAATCATGTATTTATCTTAATAGATTTATTAATTATTTTCGTTTAAATCAAGAGGGTTTTGTATTCATTTTAAACAAGATTGCAAATAATTTGAAGCGTACATCGATTCCGGCCACAATTCAGTTAGCAACTATATTGAGATTTTTCGCAGAAGTCAGTTTTCCAAATTCTATTGGAAATGTAAATACATATATCTGTGCATCGAACAAAAGTTTGCAAATGTTTTTCAAACTTACTTCGTCTTTTGGAAGGCAAACTTTGTGCAGGACTTATTAATCTACACTCGTCCGATGCTAAACTGAAAAAATCTAAAAATTTCTTTTATAAAAAGTATGGTATTCCCGGAGTTGTTGGGTGTATAGATGGCACAAACATTCCATTACAGTGTCCTGAAAGAGAAGAATATTTATTTTTTAACAGAAAAGAATTTTTTTAGCATTAATGCGATGATTGTAAGTGCATCTCTACCTACATATGCATGTACACATTCACAAATTTTTTTTAATGTATGATTCGATTGTCAAAAATGTTTTCTTTTTATTTTATATGTACTAGTTATACCGTAAAAAGTGACATTTTGTGGCCGCTAGCGATGAGCAATCCCGTGATATTTAAAGAATAGCCTTAACGGGGAATGTGATTTGTAAATCGCCGCCGTCCTTTCAGATATTTTTACTAAAACCAAAAATATGTATTATGATATTTTTAGTTTTGTTTGAATAGAGCGATAAATACGGAAAAGATGTAGGAAATAAGAACTTTTTTTCTTCGTGCAAACATTGCTACCACAAATTGCTTTAACTGTTGCGACAGTTTGCAGACAAGTTGAAAAAATTTACTACCTTTGTGAATGTACCCAGCTTTTATTATCATTGAATATGTACCTACTGACCCATAATTTTCACAAACTAAAAGGAAATTTCAAGTAAATATTTCGAATTCATATCAAACACTTTCTTTAGTTTATTCATAATTTAAATTTGATGCTAGAACGTCAAACATAAAAATAAATTGTTATATAGAAAAAAAAGTTTGTTTAAAGCTTTTTAGCTTACTCAGCTCTAAAGAGGAAAAATAAATAATATTCTCCTATCATGAGGTGAGTATAGAGCTGTATAAAACTTTACACAATATACAGAATGAAGAATGATGTTACAGTACAGTGATTAATATCGCCTCTCTAGTGGCCACTGAAATGGGAATTTTGCCATTATACTCCGAACTATTAAAATTTTTTTAATGGGAATTAAAATTAAAACTCGGGAACTATACGTTTCCCCCAATTTTTTATTTAACATTTTCCTCTTATTTCACCATTTTCTACACCCCTATATATATTTTTTTCTTTTTAGAGCTGTATCACTAAACTAGACTTGTTCCTTAAAATTTTTTGGTTTGTTATAAAATTGCAACATAATATGAATTTTAATTAACTGAAAAATTGACAGTAGGTGGGTCGGGCGCACCATTGTACAGCTGAAGGAGGTGAGAATTGTCCAAAAGCTTCGATAGTAAGATGTGAAAAGTCCCAAAAGTTTATAGCCGATAAAAAATTTGGTTCTAATTGATGCGAAAAACTGCAGCTATGCGAGACGTTTTATATTTTCTAATGTCATTCATTGCGTACTCTGGAGTGATAAAACCAAAATAGTTTTGTTTGGGAATTATACTGGTCGTTACTCGAAACAAAACAAAAACTTGGAAGTGGTAATATAATGGTTTGGGGATGATTTTCATTGGTAAATATCACTTTATGTTGACGGCTAAATACCACTACGCCGGTGTTTCCAACAATATAACGTTCCTAAGTTGGAGAGAGATAGGTTTCGAAAAAAATAAAACAAACGTTATGGAGTCGCCATGACAATCATACGAGTTTAATAGAATATCTTTTGGGTATATTTAAGTGTGACTGGTAAAAAAAATATTTGTGACAAAAAGATCGGGAAATATAGTATCACACTCCTGCCGTAGAATTACTTCATCTATGCCGAACAGAATAAATAAAGATACATATTAAAAATATTAAAATATTAAATTTCGCATTTTTCTTAAGTTTTTGTGTTTGTTTTGATTTCTTAACGGCCAATGATTATATTTTAAACAAAAAAAAATCATAATGAATACAAATACAAGATTAAGAAGTACACAAAAATAATACTTCTTGCGCGGGCTACCTTTGCCACCAATAATTTGAGTTTTATTAAAAAATTAATTTTAAAAATTTATATCCTTCAGAAATAAGTTTATTTTTCAGCTTCAAAAAGTTATTATATGTTGTTGGTTGAGCCAGCTTTTATGGTTTTAGGGTTGTATACTTACATGCACTTCAATGGCGCTTATGCCAAATCATCAGTGGTATTCTTGAAGTTTCATTGGAAAATAATAGTTATTTTTTAAATAAGAGTATTTTTTAAGTTTTGGTTATGTTGTATTTAATTTTTGTCAGACAACAAAACTTATTTGTCAATATTTTCTGAGCTGAAACTAATATCTGATTTAAAGTCAAATTTATCTCCTGAGTTCGTGCATAAAATCTTATTTGTTAAATTAAATTAAAAAATATATATTTTATTTTTAAGGAATATATAAAACTTAAGAATTAACTTTTTAATTTGCCAACGAAAAAATAAAACTAAAAATATTTATTATTTTCAAAGCAAATAATAAAACTCTGAAAATAACTAATTTAAGTAGGTATTCGTTGTTCCAGAAAGCAAGCAACTTAATTTAAATCTGGATGGACAAAATATTCCTTTTGTTGATAATATAAGGTATTTAGGAGTTAATTTTAATCAACTTTTCAAATTTAATCATCATGCTAGAACAGTCCTTAACAGAGCTCGAGGAATTAAGATTGTATTTGGAAGAATGTTTAATAGTAGGTATTTACCGGAGAAAACAAAATTGTTAATATATAAATTAAGTATTAGACCGTTACTTTTATATGCTTTTTCGACTTGGTTTCCAATATCTCCAACGGTTATGAAAGAATTTGAAATTTTTGAGAGAAAACCCCTTAGACTATGCATTAACAAACATTTTGAACGCAGTAATAAAAAATTTTCAAATGAATATATATGTATATGATTTGGCAAAGGTAAAACCTTTGGCATCTTATGCATTTGATTTAATGAAAAGATTCATTAATTCTTTGTACACGCTGGACAATGTTTTAATTCAGAACATCATTGATAATCAAGCGGGTTTTAATTGGCTGAACACTAGCTATTACTCTCCCTTGGGATATGTTGAAAACCAAATCGCTTGTGTGAATAGTTTATTGCCTAAATTTTACGTATCGAAAATTCCGGGTGCCCACAGGGCCTAATTTTATTTTCTTTATTATTATTTTATATACCTTTTTTCCGTTTCTTTTAGTTCTAAGTCTAGTTTTTAAGTCTATTCTTTTTTATATAACTGATATGTATTGTGCCGGGAGCAAGCACTTAATTTACAAAAATTGTAATTATATATATTCACAAATTGATAAGATTGTTACTGTCTAACATTAATACCATTTTATCAAAACATAGATTTAAGTTTTCTTTATAATACTATTTTTAATTATTTACTTTGTAATGTTTGTTGTTGAAGTCTCAAATAAACTCAACTTAACTAAGTAGGTATGTATAATTTAAAAAATATATAAATTTTTATTTTCAAAGAAAAAAATAAAACTCGAAAAATAATCATTGAAAGGTATTTTTTAATAAAACTTATAAACGGTACGGTCTCTGTTTGTTATCTTTTAAATGTTATTTCTATTTAGTTTTGCTTCTTCCGCTAAAAAAATTAAGAATTTTTTTTTGTTGCATGTAGATACCTTTTTTTAATGGCCACATGTACATACTTTGATATCAACATAAAATTGAATAACTATAATTCTATTGTTTTCTAGATTTGTGATTACAAGATGCGTATACAAGCCTTTGATGCAACTAAACATGGTTCTAGCGATGATTCGTTTATATTCAGTTTGAGCCGTGCTCGAAACTTTTTCATGGAGAAATATCAAAATGGCGAACGCGGATCGTGGCTTTTAGCTGACTCGGAATACCCTCTTGAACCTTTCCTTATGACGCCGTACATAAATCCAAAGGGTATTTGTTAGCGTATTTGGAGCTAGAAGCGTGATCGAAAGAGCAATAGGGGTGCTGAGAAGCCGCTTTAAATGTTTATCAAAAAAACTTTGTTATTCTCCTATAAAAGGAGTGCGTATTGTTAATATTTGTTGTGCTTTACACAACTTGTGTAATACATTAAAAATTAGTGATCCAACTGAAATTATTGAAGAATATTCAGGTAATGAAATTGATGAACAAATTCAAGTGGATGAACTGGATGAATTAAATACCAGTGTTTCTTATACTGCAAGCGTCATTCGTGATAATATTGCTGAAAGTTTTACTCATACTTAGTTATATGCAATTATTTTAGAAGCTGTTATTTTAAATAAAAAGATCTAATATCATTAAAAATGTTTTCGGAGCTTTTTACGGGAATCGCTAATTTTTTTCGTTTTCGTTGGCTACTTGTTTCTACAACTGTAAAAACAACAGCCATTTTGTTTTTTGCTGTAATTTTTTTCAATTGTGATCAAAATTTAACAATTAAGGGGAGATACTATACGATACGATATAGAATGAAATCCACATACAAAATTTTTTTAATTTGTATGGAAATTCGTTTGATATCGAAAGCGGTAAATTGCCCCAGCTGTGGAAGCGAGTGTACCTTATAATTAATATACATACATATGTATGTATGTACTATGTAGCTTGATAATGTACCATACGAAAATTAATTTCGCTTATTTTCTATATTTTTGTTCAGGGTTTTAATATACATATAGTAAATGGTTTCAGATCATATATATTATTACCAATTTATTCAAATATATGTAAAGTAAATTAATTTTGCACCTGCTTCTCTTTACAAATTAATTTTACTCCTGCTTCTTTTTATGAACAATTCCAAGGTACTAACCAAAAAGGGGTTTTTAACCACAAATAGATTTGTTACGTCTTTTTTTATTTACATACATACATATAATAAAATTATCCCAGTTGGCTACGCATTTAGACATCCTTCATGCATATTTCCCGGTTGCCGTGAATTTATGTTCGAAAATAATTAATTAACAAGTTCTGTATCTATGTATGTGCGGTATTTTAGCTGAAATAATATTTCTTAGTTATAAAGTGATTTTGTATTTCACCGAACGATATACATATGTATACTATCGGCCTATACATAAACTATTGTTAAGATAATGGGGTATCAGGACGAATTTTGTATGAAAAAACGGGGTTAACTCCAACACGGCTGGATGTATGTGCGTTTCTTCCAAAATGCTTCAAGTATGTTGTAAATAAGTATGTACATTCGTATGAAACATATTTTTTTGGCCGATTCATATCTAGCAAAAGTAAAACAAGGCTTTCATACAATTTCATTTTAACATATTTATTATACGATCATTAGCATTAAATATATCCTTAAAATTGTTCCATACATTTTTTCTTTTGTAATTAGAATGTTAATACATATTTGCCGCACGAGTCAATCAATATACACTTCATTCCAAATTTTAAGCAAGAAAAACTCAATGTAGGTATATTTTCGTTTGTACAAAAAGAAAAATACATTTAATTTAGAAAATATAAACGTGAATTAAATTAGAATTAGTACATAGTTACAGAGTTAATTATAAAAGTGAGTAACCTAGTTTATAAAACGTATGCCAATTTCTTCCATCTATTTAACCAGCAGTCATTTTATAAAAAAACGATTTCTTTTTGTATTTATTTTTCTCTGTCGCACTCCTTAACGCTAGTGCAATTCAGATGTGTGTCTCGACGCTTCTATTTTATGTTTTTTGGAGGATTGTTTTTAAAAACTATTTGAGTTTAAAGTATAAAGTTCTATTCAATTAAGGCAGCTTACTCTGTGGCTGCCATGGCTCTTGCTTGAGCACGTACACGTTTCTCGTATTCTAAACGATTCTGACAATAGATTGTGTAAGCTTCAGCCTGGGCAGGATCTTTAATGTTGGGTTCATTCAAGAGATCCTGAATACCCAAAAGGATTTGTTTGATTGTTATGGCGGGACGCCAATCTTTTTCTTCGTCCAGTAATGACAAACACACAGTGCCTGATGGATATACATTGGGATGGAACAGCGGAGGTTCAAATTTACACTTTGGAGGCGATGTTGGGTAATCGTCTTTGAAAATCATACGCAACTTGTACAAACCACCTTCCCATGGAGTACTCTTTTTGCCGGGTATAGCACATTCCCAAATCATGAGATTTAAAGTGCCGTCAGGATTTTTTGCTGGACGAGCAACGAATCCAAAGGGATGATCTTTTCGCCATGCTTTACGTTCTTCACCCAAACGCGTTATAGCAATTCCAGACATGTTCAGTTTTTAATTCTTGGCAGTTTTCAAGGCTGATGCCAAAATATTTTTGTTGTAATTTTTTAGCTGGGGCACGCGTCTTTCAATTCGATGCAAAATAAGCTAAAATATACGAACTGATCCAGTACAGTTTGAAGAAAAATTTTCACAATAGCAATTATCGGTAATTTTTAATTGAAATGTTTTATAAATCTCTTCAATTATTTCTTAATTGTATTCTTTCTGCGAATTCGCACGCAAGAAAAACGCGTTATCCCTCGTAAATGTTCGGCTAATGGCTTGTTAAAGCGTTTGTGTTGTAGAGTTGTCACAGACGAGTAGTTGGATATAATACCGGTTATATTTTAAAGAACCAATTATAGTAAGGCGCAGCTATAATGAATAAATATTTTATAGGGTAAATCTTTAACATATTACGTACAAAATTTTATTGACTGAGCAGTAGCAGTAGAAAAAGAAGCTGCGATATGAAATTTCTAAATCAAAAAGAAAAATCTGTCAAAAAAGTTGTATATGTTTTACATAGTAAAGTCATAGTGATAACCGAGCACTCAATTAGGTTAGTTCGAATTCTAGAAATTTAAAATTCTCTTTTAACTTTGCCTAAAGCTTTCTAAGTTCGGCAAGAAATCTTCGATTTGATTATATGATGTATGTATATTGTGACTTTATTTTCTTGATGTGTGTGTGTAGCGAAATGTAGAAAACATAAACAAAAATTGTCCAGCACAGGTAATAGTTAACTGTACGCTTTTTACTTTTTTTGTCTGACTAGAAATGCCCATTTCCCAACGATTGGTCAACAAATAGAACCGAAGAGAGATGGAGGCAAATTGCGACGTTTGATATCGAGTAAAATCTCATACAAAATTTTTTGAATTTGTATGGAAATTTCGCTCGAAATCGAGTGCCGTGATTTGCCCCTTGTTCGGAATTGATTATAATCAAGTAATCATTTTAGCTGTGTCTTACTGTATACTGGTTAAGGTTTTCAGAGTTGTATACTTCGTAAAAATCAATCTCATGCTATTATATCAAAAAATACAACTATGATTGATTTTAATTCGAGTACTTAACTTGTAGTATAATGCTGTGTTGTTTTTTTAGTGAATTTAAATAAAATAAACTTTATTTGCTATAAATTTTACTGAGTGATCAACAGTTGATTAACAAAATTTTGAGACTTACTCGTTAGCAACGTTGATAAATTTTGTAGAACGCTGCACAGGGCTGCAACTGAATAAAGAGTACTGAGCGCTTGCAACGTTATAGTATCTTTAAATTATAATTTAAATTAGTTTTTAACTGTTTTGTTTTTAATTAAAGCTCATCGTTACCACTGAACAATTTGTGTCCTTCAAACTAACAATCAAGATCGAGCAAGTTTTTTCCCACTTACACGCTCATGATTAAAAAATTTACTCGCAATATTGTTTTTTTGCTCACGTGAGTATAAAGAATAATTAATTACGAAAACTCACACTCACGAATACCCGAAAAAAATAAACTTAATGAAATCAGTTCATAAAAATTTATCAAAAACTCTTTTTGAGGACTTGGTGCCAATAAGATCTGTATATTAGGATTTTCGATTTGTTTAACGGACTATCACCATTATTTTGCTAATTTGCGATTCTAAGCTTTTCTTGTATATTTGTGAGCATAATGCCAGAAAAGATTAAAAACGGCGAGATACGTCCTTTCTATATTAAGCCAACGCTATATGTATATACATACATATATATATTTAATTTGTGTTATAAAAGATGCATAATCGCTTTACTTTCACAAGCCTTATTACAATCGAATTGAATTCATATAAAAACGTGTCGATGTAGATTACAGTAAATGCCTGATATTTTTCTATTGTAATATGACAAACGTAGAACTACTGATTGGAATTCTTTATTGAAAATAAAATGAATTTTAATGTTATCGGTCTTATGTTCAAAACAGATTGTAATTTTAAGTTGAACATAAAACCAATAACATTGAAATTCATCATAGAAAAGTTTTTTTGTCGTCTTTTTAAATCCATAACTTTATAAAAATATCCTAGATTTGTTCTATCCTAGAATAGACCTACATATGTACATCAGTAGAACAGTAGAACCGATATAGAGTATCAGAAGATTCTCCTATAGAATAATCTAGGATAGTTGCACCAACTCAATATTTGCCCTCGAATTAAAACAAATATTTTAAAAAAATCAACCACCAAATGAAGTGCGCAACGGCGGAGAAAGAGCATTCTATTCAATTCAAGACGTACAAATTTACATTTCCCGTATTCTTAAAAATAACTGCAAAATTTTTTATTATACGGTGTAGCCTCGTTGAACGCAACCCTCGATATGCATAACCCCTCTCTTAACGCAACACCCAATTTCTTAACATTGGTGACTCTGTAAACGCAACTTTTCAAAAAACATAATCTCAACGCAACTTTGCAAAACAAGTAAGGTTTTTTTATAGTTTGGTTTTTGATAAATAACTTCAAAACTAAAACGTGTGTATGTAAAATCTTATGATTAAGTGCAATAGTCTTTTTGATTTACCGTTATTCAAACTGAAGAAGAAATTACATTAGAACAAAGCGAAACTGAAGACGAGGATTTTCATCTTGTTGTGTTAGGTCCAATACCTTCAAAAATAGGATGTCTACAATGTGCAGAGGAGAATAGCTGTTCTTTGGAGGATATAATTGTATTTCAAAAGATTCGTGAAATTGCAGTTCAAAAAAATATGACAAGCACGAAAACTCAGTCGAAAATTTCAGACTTTTTCCTTTAAAAACATGAATCTTTAACTCGATAACAGTACAAATTAACATACATTTGAATGTGTATTTTATTAATTTTTTATTAGATGTATGTTTTATTTTTCTTTTTTTATTCTTTATTTCAATCAAATAAATACGATTATTAAAAGCTAACCTTAGTTTTTTTTATAAAATTCTTGATTTGCTTAAAATAAGCTTTTCAATAGAAAAATATGACTAGAAATTTGTGACTTGGTTTGCTCAACAACTCAGTTATCGCAACAGCCCAAAATTTCTATTAGTTACGTTCACCAAGGTTACACTGTATATACATACATACATATATGGATATGTATATAATCTGGATGTGTAAATAAAAAATGAAACGATTAAAATGTATATTTAATAATTTTATTATTTGAGTTTTTCATATAATTTGATTTATATATGCTTTCTAAACTAATTATACACTTATTAATTAATTAAATATAACTGTTGCTTTTTTATTTTATTTTTGGAATAAATTATTATTGTCACATACTTAGAGTAATACATACATATTATTTTGTATTGTTTTAAATTAAAAACGTAGACATAAAAAGAAATATGTATAGTGAACTAAATTAAGAATATATAGATGTATTTATTCGTCAAATTGTTTAAAATTAAAAAAAAATATAAAAAATATTTATACGAACAGCTACAATAAAAAATATTATTAAACAATGAACACAATGTAAAAATATAAATGATTTTTGTTTTTTAAAAGTAGTCAACAGGATATAACAAGAAATTTTCAATTAAAAATAGTAAATAAATGAAGAAGTAAAACAATTAGTAAAAGAAAGTGTTAAAAACAGAAAATAGTATAAGAAATTTAATTATGTAATATTTTTTTTAAGTATTTAAAAACTTGTTCGTTATTACTTTAAATAACGATGTTGTTTATTTGTTTATAGATATTATTAATTAAGATATCTTAAATTTATTAACAAGTATTGATTTGAATTGTTAAGTTCCGTTACGAAACTTTTTTTTATAAATTTAAAGGCTTAAAAGTTTACGAGTTTTCTTTTATTAAATGTGGTTATATTTTGTTTTTGTTAATTACTTGTAGTTGATTCGGATTTATTATTATTATATATTATTTTATATTTTTTTCTTAAATATTTAAAACTTTGGCATGCATTTTATGTCATGTTATATTATGTTTTGAATAAAATAATTATTCTTTTTTGAAACAAATGCATAATAGGTTGAAATAACTTATCTATTTGCGGAGATTCTCATTAAATACTGTTTGTTGCCCTTTTGTTTTTCTTGTATTTCAATTCAATTTGATTTATGTCTGAATATGTAATTTTACAGATGTAATTTAACAGACCCTTATGCATTTGTTTGTTTGTAAGATCTCTGAAGAGTTTTATATATGATGATATGCTTTTTTCTATGTTTTTTTTTTGTTTCTTTTAAAAACATTTATAATACCAATCCCATGAAGTAGCAGAAGTGGCTAGAACTTGATTCTATCAAATGGCGGCTTCTTGTAAGTTTTCTTTATTCTTTTGCATCATTAAAGTGTTAGGCGATGGTAGGCCTGTTATTATATGGCCAGCATTGGGACTTGGACTATCATTAGTATCTGGCCTCCGTAGTTTATTCTTGCAATAGAATTGCTTGTGAGCCAAATAGGTTTTCATGTAATTGAATGAAATGTCACATGTTTGACAATATTTTTGATTTATATTTTCTTCTGGCGTGGCATTTAGTAACGGTGGTGGTCCTATAGCTGGTGATCTAAGAGAGGGCGGCGGTGGTATATGCAATGCCGAGGGCTCAATTGAAATTTCCATCGGTTCGGATTTAATGTGATGCATTAAATCATTTGTGGCATTGTGTGCAATATTGGGTATGGGTGAGTTGTTATTGTCATGGGGATTTAGGAGGATCGCAGGGCTTGTATTTGTGGCAATATGATCCATGGGTTCAGACTTGATTGTGAAACTAAAATCAAAATAAATTATTTATTTTTATAATAAAAAAAATTTACAAAAATAAACAACTCACTTGTTCATGCCGTTGTCTCCATTATGGCTGCTGCTTAATGAGGCCGTTTCGATTGTATCTAAATCTCCAACCTCTGGGGAAATACAGGGCGAAGTGGGGACAACATGAGGATGCACTAATTTCATATGACGTAACTACAAATAAAAAGAAAACAATATAAAATTAATAATTATTAATTGTGCTTTTCTGTATATGTGCATCGCAACATTAATGCGGAAGGAAGTGTTTCAAACGAAACAAATGTTTTAAACACACGTATAAGTATGCTTGTGCAAGGCTCTAATATATACATATCGCACCTTTATTGTAAGGTAGTTCTATTTAAAAAAAACTCGTTCATCAAAAAAACAGTTTAAAGTTTTTAATTTACACACATATCAATGGAAAAATAAAAAAGTATTGTCCCCTCAAGAGGTGAGTATCTAAACAAGATATTTGTATAAATTTTTTACACAAAATATTTGTATAAATTTTTTACACAAAATATTTGTATAAATTTGTTACACATAATGAAGAGCTATACAACGTATATGTTTGCATTCTTAACTTAAATATGGGATATGACTACGTTACAATAAAGGAGCGATATGTAGGTATATTGTGAAAATTTCAAGTGCATACTTTTTATTGTTCATGAGATAGAAGTCTATGATAAACTGAAACCATCGACTTATCTATTATTTATTGAATTTTTCTTAAAAAAGTCATAACACTTACGATCCCTGAAATACACATTTTTTAAAGATGTTTTAACATTAGTTAACAATCAATATAAGAAGCTCAAATAGGCAAATTGCTTTCTTCTAACTTTTTAAATTGATAGTTTACAAATAAAGAATATCGTCATTTATCGTGAATCAAGAAAACATGATTGCGCACTCAGCCCTACAAAAAAAAAATTCTACTGCGCATCTTCGTCATCATAGAATACAAATTATTGTTTGTTGTAAAAAGTGTAAGAGATATTTGACGAAAAACTGGAAATAACTAAATAACTTCTAAACGGACAGAAAAGAGATGCAGTCGAGTAAAACTTTTGAGTTTGGGCTTGAAGATATTTGAGGAAGAGCTTCCTTGACCTACCAAAGTTTTACATTTCGGCTTACTTTCCATACACAAATGTACTCTTGTTTACAACACATATTCTATGTCTACGTCACAACATAACACAACACAACCACACAACAAAATAACGGACTTGTGCAATGCGCAATATTGTTTTCTTTATTCATAGTCATGTATTGCACATTCGACGACAGCGTGAAATCCTATTGTCCAATTCACAACCTATTGTATGAATTACACTGTGTTACAAAAAAGAAAGAAGTCAAATCTCAATCTCTAACTATAATCAATTCAATTGTTACAGCCTGAGGCTGCAAGTTGCAAATCACTGTTATACTTTACTCAAATATATTACCTCAAAGATATTAACTATATAAAAATTCCCGCTTTTTTCCGTTACAATGTCAACTATTGACTATGATATCTTTAGAAAAATCCATTTTAATATTAATTTAATTTAAAGTAATATAAAGTTTTGTATAAATAACAAATGGGGTTCTGGAGTATAAAAAGTTTGGCGAACAGTGATGTACCAATGATTATATTTATGGTTTATGATTATTACATCGGTTTTGTTTAAAATAAAAAAAAAAAACAAAACAAATATCGTATTAAAAGAACAAAAAAACTGAATGTCGGGATTTTTGCAAATATTTTGTTTTTATAAAAAGTTGAATAAATCAATTAGATTTTAACGGATTTTAAAAACCAAAGTAGCATTTCTTTTCTTACAAAATATTCTTTCATATGATGTGTATAAAACAAGATATTTGTATAAATTTTTTACACAAAATATTTGTATAAATTTTTTTCACAAAATATTTGTATAAATTTGTTACACAAAATATTTGTATAAATTTGTTACACAAAATATTTGTATAAATTTGTTACACATAATGAAGAGCTATACAACGTATATGTTTGCATTCTTAACTTAAATATGGGATATGACTACGTTACAATAAAGGAGCGATATGTAGGTATATTGTGAAAATTTCAAGTGCATACTTTTTATTGTTCATGAGATAGAAGTCTATGATAAACTGAAACCATCGACTTATCTATTATTTATTGAATTTTTCTTAAAAAAGTCATAACACTTACGATCCCTGAAATACACATTTTTTAAAGATGTTTTAACATTAGTTAACAATCAATATAAGAAGCTCAAATAGGCAAATTGCTTTCTTCTAACTTTTTAAATTGATAGTTTACAAATAAAGAATATCGTCATTTATCGTGAATCAAGAAAACATGATTGCGCACTCAGCCCTACAAAAAAAAATTCTACTGCGCATCTTCGTCATCATAGAATACAAATTATTGTTTGTTGTAAAAAGTGTAAGAGATATTTGACGAAAAACTGGAAATAACTAAATAACTTCTAAACGGACAGAAAAGAGATGCAGTCGAGTAAAACTTTTGAGTTTGGGCTTGAAGATATTTGAGGAAGAGCTTCCTTGACCTACCAAAGTTTTACATTTCGGCTTACTTTCCATACACAAATGTACTCTTGTTTACAACACATATTCTATGTCTACGTCACAACATAACACAACACAACCACACAACAAAATAACGGACTTGTGCAATGCGCAATATTGTTTTCTTTATTCATAGTCATGTATTGCACATTCGACGACAGCGTGAAATCCTATTGTCCAATTCACAACCTATTGTATGAATTACACTGTGTTACAAAAAAGAAAGAAGTCAAATCTCAATCTCTAACTATAATCAATTCAATTGTTACAGCCTGAGGCTGCAAGTTGCAAATCACTGTTATACTTTACTCAAATATATTACCTCAAAGATATTAACTATATAAAAATTCCCGCTTTTTTCCGTTACAATGTCAACTATTGACTATGATATCTTTAGAAAAATCCATTTTAATATTAATTTAATTTAAAGTAATATAAAGTTTTGTATAAATAACAAATGGGGTTCTGGAGTATAAAAAGTTTGGCGAACAGTGATGTACCAATGATTATATTTATGGTTTATGATTATTACATCGGTTTTGTTTAAAATAAAAAAAAAAAAACAAAACAAATATCGTATTAAAAGAACAAAAAAACTGAATGTCGGGATTTTTGCAAATATTTTGTTTTTATAAAAAGTTGAATAAATCAATTAGATTTTAACGGATTTTAAAAACCAAAGTAGCATTTCTTTTCTTACAAAATATTCTTTCATATGATGTGTATAAAAAATAGGGTTCTCTTACAAAATACTGCAAAAAAAAAACATGTCCGAATATGAAAAATAGCGAAAAAATTCAACGGAAAATGCCTTTGCGGTTAAATTACTATCATATTTTTGAAAGTAACATGAACATCATATACATTATTTTAAATGCCTCAATCTCTTCTTTCTAAATCCGTTCTAAAAATCGGTTAATATTCAACTAAGTTACAGACCTATAAGTGCATAGAGGTACGAAAAACCAGTTTTTTTTTACCCATAACTCCAGATTTTGGAGGTATCCCGGAAATTTCAAATACATACATATTCTTGATCTACTCGACAGCACCTACAAGAAAAATAATATCACTTCTCAGGTATTTTTTGTCGCACTGTGTTATTGTAGGTTGCATGAAAGTTCTTGCTAATTTCTACGTAAACATGTTTCTAAGCACATGCTCATAGGTTGGGAATTGAACATGTGCATTAAAAATTTTGTCTTCAAAATAAAATGAGCAACATTGTCTCTCTTGAAATCGTACATAGAGCAACAAAATTAAATTGAGATTATACTTGAGTATAAAATTCTAACATTGAGAAAATTCATTTTATTTTTGCAAATGCCAAAAATAATAATATTAAAAAGTTAGCCAAAACTTAAAAAATATACAAACATAGATCCGAAATAAAACAATTATTTCATTGAAACAAGGTAACTTTTTTAGTCGCCAATACAAATTTCAAAGAAAGATATGACTTTTCAAACAAATTGATGCAACAGTTTCGTTACGAGCCTTTGTAATCTAGAAATCGTTCAGTTTTGTTACAAAGTTTTCAATTAAAATGTGATATTTATTGAATTCAAATCGCTTTATGATCTTGCTAAACAAAAGGTCATTGCTACAGAAAAGAAACACAAAAAAATCGTTTAGCCTTGGTCACTTACCACGTTGCCTTTATAGGTTGATGAATAATTACAAATATCACAATTGAACACCTGCTGTTGTGCATGTTGTTGTTGTTGCTGTTGTTGCTGAAGGCCAGCAGCTACAACAGCAGCTGCAGCTACTAACTGCTTTTGTTGTTGCTGCTGTTGTTGAGCAGCAGCCAACTGTTGCACCAAATGTTCTTGATTTAGCGAGGCAGCACTTGGTATTTCTATATTTTCATCCTCCAATATACAGGCCATGTAATGTTCTTCGTTTATATCTGAAGTTTTCTTATCGAAATGCATGCGTATGTGAGTGCGCATACCCCTGCAAAAAAAGCAATGAAAAAAATTATTAGATATAAAAATATTGCTTTATTAAAACAATAATTGTTATACCTCAAAGTGTTGCCTTTGTAACGACAAATAGTGCATCTGAAGGCTTTAACTGTTCCATGGGTTTCCATATGTTTACGGCTTTCACTGGCTGTCAAGCTTACAGCATCACATAAGGGACATTTATAAACATTTTGGTTACTGCTGGAGCTAGAAGAGGTGCTGGTTGATGATGACTGCTGTTGCAGCTGTGAGTTTGCTGTGGCTATGGGCTGTGGTAGTGGTGGTGGTGGTTGCTGTAATGCCGCTGGCGGTGGGCAGGGTAATGTAAGCTCATGTATAGTTTTACATTTCGGACATTTTTCCTTTTTCGGAACTGTATGAGTGGCGTCAGAGTTAGCGGCAGCAGCAGCTGCTGCGGCGGCGGCGGCCACCACACCACCACCTTTGGGACAGTAAAAGTTTTGATGAGCTCTTAAATTATCCAATGAGGTATATTTAATGCCACATGCAGCACAAATTAGTTGCTGATAAGCTACTGGAGTTGTTTCGACCGGAGAGGTCCCGCCGGCCAAGGGTGGTGTTGGTGAAACTTTGGCTTCACCTTCAGGCGGTTCTTGATTTCTGGCAGAACAGTAGTGTTGCTTGTGGGCCAAATAGTTTTCATATTTACAGAAAACAATATTGCATTCTTTGCATTTTGAAACACCTTGTTTCACATAAATTTGTGGCTGATTTGTGCTAGCAGCTGGCATCTGAACTGTAGTTGCAGCAGTTGACGGTAGAACGGGCAAGCCCAAGAGTGATCCCCTGCCAGTAGCTGCCGCAACTGCTGCTGCTAAATCAGCTGGTGTCGAACCGGCACTATTCATACCGCTCGTTGAAGAACTGACTGCAGCCGCTGCAGCGGCTGATAATTTTAAAGCCAATTCCATATTTTGTTTAGCAAGTAAAGGATTTAATAGTTCTGCCGGAAGCATTGAGCGTAATTGTAAATTATCTAGTATATTTGTGGGATTTGTGGCTGCATTTAAAGCATTTGGCGGTATTGTGGCTGGTGGAGACATCGACGAAGTACTGCCGGCACCAGAACTTCTAGGGCTTATAGCTCGTCTTCTGGGCGAGGGACTCATTGAAGGACTATTCGGTAAAGAGGGAGCACAAACAATTTGTTCAGGTGTTATGCTGCCAGTTTCATCTAAAGCCAAATTTTCTTTTCCGGCTTCTAATAAAGTTTCCATATCTAAACGCTGTTGTTCATTATCTAGAAATGATGAGGTGGGATTGAAACGTTGTCTTTGCAGCAAAGCAGCGATTGGAGAGCGTCGTAGTGATAAGTCCAAGGGTGCTGATTCTCTGTACATACATACATATATAAAGAAAACATATGAGTCAGAAAGAAATTCTAAAAATAATGTTGATTTAAAAACTTACCGTAAGCCTTCAACTTTTCTTTTTGTAGTATGCTCGGATGACTCATCCATATTACGTTTGCTATTCTTTTCTGTGAGCAGTGTTTCGTTTATATTTGTTAGGCGCGTAGACTCTGCGATATTTAATTGCTGTCCAGTTGGAGCGGCTGCTGCAGCTAGACTATTTGCTGCATTTAAAGCACTTATATTCAAAGCTGTAGCTAAAGGTTTCAAATTGCCATTATCCAAAGTGAAACAGGTTGTATCGGGATTTACCACAGCCGACGAGGGTGATGATCTAGAGCAAAGTTGAACATTAAATTTGTATTGCTTTGAGTTTGTGCTATTAAAGAAAAACTTACAAAGGTCCAGCTATAAGACTGGCGGAGCGTATCAATGAGTATGGTATTATTAATATAGGATTTGTAGGCAACGCCAGGAAAGGAGTAGCCGAGGGCTGTTGTAAAGCAGCAGCTGCTGCGGCGGCTGCCGCGGCCACCATTGCTGGTGTGGGAGTTTTAGTGCGAGTCTGTGGGCTTATGGCGCCACTGACTACAACTGGAACTTTTGGCGTAGTCGAGGCGGTTGAAACTTCCAGTTTTGGCGTTACTTGTCTGTAAAATATTAATTTAATTATAATTACAAGAGCTTAACTACTACATATGTATGTATGTATGTAGATTAAAATTAAGTTCTCTTTAGCAATTGATGTCTCCCTAACTATCAAATGTTTTTCGCAATTAAAAAAAAAGCTTTTATGTGCTGTGAGAAAGTTTTCAATAAGCGAATAAATAAAAAATTAATTCGTAGAACATTTCGAATAATTTAATACATACATATGTACATACATACATATGTATGTATATTCATTATTTCGTATTGATTGTTAAACTTTTTGGTCACTCTAAATTGGATTCACTTAATTGCACTTTTTTATTTCGAAAACTAAGGCCTCCATATTTAATTTAGTCAGCGAGAGATACATACTGTAAGCCTGGAAAATGCAAATCCGTTTGAGGCTGTAAAAGTTGAGACGAAAATGTGGACCCACAAAACATAAAAGTCTATGGGGCGAACCAAACGAGAACAACACGAAAATACATACAAGCACATCTGCTTCGTATAGAACTGGTAGCCAAAGTGAATACAGGACGTATAGGGGAGACGCCGACTTCATGAAATATTTACATGAGGGCTGATCAATAAGTCCGTGACTTTTTGAATGAAACACAGTTTTTTAGTCCAACGTTTCTCCACTTTTGTATCCTTTCCAAAAAATAGGATTTTTCGTGGTCCTTAAAATAGGCAATTCATAGAGTTTTGCCAATGAGACTGCACACGTGTGCACTCGTGCATTATTTTGATGAAAAATAACTTTCTTCTTGGCCATATGGGGCCGTTTTCTTTTTAAATCCTCATTAAATCGATCTAATAAGTTGGCATAATACTCGCCGTTTATTGTTTTTCCCTTTTGAAGGTAATCGATGTGGATTACCCTGCGTGCATCCCAAAAAACTGCTGTTGCCATCACCTTATTGGCCGACAAACTTACCTTGGCCTTCTTCGGAGCATGTTCACCCGGAGAAACCCATTGCTAAGACTGCTGCTTAGTCTCTGGAGTACAGTAATGGATCCATGTTTCATCCACAGTTACAAAACGCCGCAAAAACTCATTCGGATTGCGGTTAAACAACTCCAAACAATCCTTTGAAGTTGTCATACGATTACGTTTATAATCAATTGAGAGCAAACGCGGCACCCATCTTGCAGACAACTTTCTTAAGCCCAGCTTATCATTTAAAATCGAAACCACACTGCCATATGAAATGCTTATGGCATCAACAATCTCACGCACTATTACTCTTCGATCGGCCAACACCATAACGTGGATTTTCCCGACATTTTCGGATGTATATTGAACGTGTAGCAGTGCCCTAAAGATCTTAATAGTTTCCGGTTGACACATCAGAGTTATCGACTGGAAAACAACAAGGATCTCTATTCCAGAGTTTGTATTAGCAAAATAGTTAACTTTGCTGATTTGTTCAAGACCGATCACAACGATTAAATGAACTAGGCCGTTCATTTATATTTTTTATAGTTTTTTTGGTGTGAAATTGTATAACATATTTTCTGTTTTAAATCAGAAAATTTTATTTTTATTCAACATTTTTAAAGATTTATGTACAAAGTATATATTTTTGTCAAATAAAAAACAGTTTGCTCACATTTACAAAATTCATTCCTATAATTATACGATCCACATCCGAAAGTTTAGACACAGAAGAACTAATTAAAAAATATTTTCTACAGAAAAGAACGGCACAGAACGGCAACGAAAAGTAAAAACCAATGAGGCCTTTACTGATAGTTGTATCGACTTTGCAGTTTGGCAAGACAAATTTTTGGCTTATCAAGAAGGCGTGTACCGAACGATGAATGCTAAAAAAAAGAAAACACTGAAAAATTCAGAATCATACAAATCTCTGGATCGTTCAATTGAACCATGTTGTGCATGAACATAACTTTAGGTTGCATCCATATACTTAAAGAGCTTACAACAGGCTCAATCGTATGCCTACGGACGACATACTTTGAAACTGATTTCATCTTTTTCAACATAACCTAACAATCTAAGTGAAATTTGTGTGAAGTGAACTTACCCTTCTGTTCTTCTGGAACTGCAGTAATGTTGCTTATGGGCTCTATATGTTTTAACGTTATTGAAACGTATGTCGCAATCGCTACAATAACGATCCACTTGCTATTAACAGAAATTTAAAGAAAAAAATGAAATAAATAAATTAATTAATAAATCTTTTTTCTTTTTAAACTACAACATTTCTATCACTAAAAGGTTTCAATTTCAACCAACAACTAACTCACTTGACTAGAATTATCTTCCATTATGGCACTGCCGTTATTGGAAGCATTGGAGCTGGGTGCTGGCGATGTCTGATGCATACGCATGTGACGATTAAGTGAAACCTTCTTATCAGCACTATAGGAACACTGTGTACAAGCATATTGCTTGCCAGTCTTGGAAACTTTTGCTGCTGTTTCTGTTGGCGCCAGCGATATATTTGACGTGGGATTATTTGCCTGTGTGGGAGAGGCGGAGGTTTTCTCAGCGATGGCTGCGGACAGTGAGCTATCATCGTCTGTTTCTTTATGTCGATGAGAGCAATAATATGCTTGATGGGCTTCTAAAGTAGACGGCGAACTGAAACCTATGCCACATGGCATGCACATAAAAACTTTCATACGTTGTTGTGGTGGTGCTTCCACAGGGGCTGGTAATGGTTTTTTAGCTGGTTCCACTAATGCAGCACCAGCAGCACCACCAACAGCAGGAAGAGGTATGTGTTCTGTCTCTGGACCCTCTATCTGTTCTGTTTGCAGTTGTTTTTGTAGATGCTGTTCCAAACGCGCTATTCTTTGTTGAGTTTGCGATTCTTCATGTGCAACCTTTAAATCTTTGGCATCTGGCATAAGGGCGGGATCTGAGGCCAGTAAAGCATTAAGCCTTAATTTGGGAATTGAGCCTGTTGTGGGAGAACATGTGTTTTCATTTACTCCTCCTTCTTCTTCATCCTCTAGATCTTTCGAAGGACTTCTAGCAGGCGTAAGGGTCCTTAAGGGAGGACTGGTAGATCTACGATCTTTTGAATTAGATTCAACTATTTGATTTTGCATATTATCACATTTTACGGAGTCATTCGAGTTTTCTGTGCTCCTTGCCAGAGGTGATGGCACAGGAGAACTATTTCTTCTATATTCTTCTTCCAGGGCCAATTTTGGTCTCTTTTGTTGAGGTGGTTGTATGTCAATATCTTGCTCTTCATTATGATGCATTTTGATGTCCTTGTCATTTGGACTTTCTGCCCTTTCAAAATCAGTCTCTTTTGTTTGCCCTGAATGTTGCTCATAGGAATGATGATTATTATGTGGAGTTCTTCTATCTTCTTCGCTGTGCTCGTCCATTATGCTTGTTGTATTATTAGGATTAAAATCTTTGGAATCTAAAATTAATTAAAATAGAAAGAGCAAAAAAAGCAAACAGGAAATTTAATACTTGTTTTTTTTTTAAGATCAAATATGTAAGATAAGTTTAAAACAAAAATCTTTAAAAAAGATTACAATATTTTTCCAAATACATTATTTCAAATCATATTAAAAAGCGGACTTTAAAGCAAAACAACCATCATCATCATCATCGCACTACATTATTGTTTCTTCCGCACTCTACACTTAAACAGAAACCTACTCAATTGTAGTACAAATCTCTAGAGCTTATCGCTTTAAAAATCTTTATATTCTTAACAAAATTCTTACGAAAAACTTAAACCCATATCAAAGTTTAAGTGAATAAAATAAAATAAAAAATAAAATATCTTTACCAAAAAACATTTTCATAAGAAATTCTCACTATACTCGTACATAGTTACATAAAATACATTTACTATACGATCGCCATCATCATCGTCGACATCTTGTGGAATATGTGTCAAATTGACCAAAAGGTTAACAATTATTATCGAACAAATTGTCAAGGCATCCACCAGAAACGCATAAAGTGTTTTATTCTTTATTTTTGCTCTTGTTGCCAAATGTGAAAAAGTTTAAATATGTTTGTAAGTTTGTGAGTTAAAGGCAGCAATTTAAAGGATTTTAATCAAAAGAATTCAATTACCTATTTACATAATTGTTTTTCCTTAATTTACACCGTGTTTACGTTAAAAACAAAAACTTTTAAATTTGCAATTAAAAAAATCAATTTAATTTTTGCTAAAGATTTGCTTCTTTTTCACTTCTGCTTTCGAATTTTCACAGTTTATTGTATTTATTGCTCCTTTATTATAGGAATCGGTCTTGTAATAAGTAAGTATTTTGAAGTTTTGTTTCTTCACTCGATTTTGCGTTCACAATTGAAAATAAGCGAAAAAAAGCAGCATACATGCAGACAGACAGACAAACAGACATTCAGCCATTTAGACAGACAATAAACTTTAAGCGTCCGCTTGTCTGGCTCAACACAATGCATTTGCCTCTTTGGTTTTTAGTTTTTGTCCACTTTAACTACATTCATACATTGTACATGCTAAAAACAATCTTGGAAAATGAAACGTGTTGAGACGCTTGAGTTTTATCCATGTGTAAAATCTAGAAGAAAAGACAAAAAAAAAATAATACTTTTGTGGAATACTGTAAAATGCACGTACCGCGCATACATTCATTCGGAGATTTGCAGAGTTCATTTTAATATAGCAAATTCCACTAGACTGGATGATATTCATATCGGGCAATAGAAAAATGTTTAATAATTTGGAATATTTAACAAGTACGTACTCGCATTTATAGCCAGAAAATAAGCTGAGATAAATAAAAATATGATTATAAGTGAATGATGCAATGTAATGTGTAACATGAAAAACTTTTGCACAAAATAATCACGAGCAAATTATTTTATAAGTGTAAATATGTATTCAGGTCGGTCACAGAATTGTTAAGCATTTTCAACTCGTAGCGTTTTGGTTTTTTACTTCTTCATAAAAAAAAGTTTTGTGGCAAAATCTTCTCACATGTCTTTGAACTTTTTTCAATTCACAAGGTTAACGACGCTAATTTATATTTGTAGCTCCTAAGAGTACGACCAAAAGTTTTTTTAAAGTTTCTTTATATTTTCAAAATATCTTTTCCACTATTTTTATTAACACTCCATGAAGAAAGAGGGGTGTTGAAATTTATTTCGTATAGTTTTTATTCAAACATTTTTATTTTATTTTATAATAGCTTTTATCCGTAACTTCGTTCACGTCAAATTCAGTAGCAGAAGTTATCCTCTTCCCCTCGTTATCCTATTTTTGAAAAAATGTAATTCGTCCTTAAAGGCTCATTCTATCGACGTTTCAAATTTGATTAAAATTGGTTAAATAGTTTCAGAGAGGCAGAAATTATTATTTCATCCAAAACCATTGAGCTGTTATCACGTGATTGGTTTAAACTTATCAAACATTCTCATTTATAATATTAGTAGGATTTATTCAAATAATTTCATTCGTTTAATTATTATTTGATAATTTCTTTCAAATAATTATAGTTTTAATAATTTTATTTTAATAGATAACCTTATTCGAATAACTTTACTTCAATTATTTTTGCTCGAATATCATATAATGTTTCTTGAAATAATTTTTAAGAACTAATCGCAAAATATTTCTATTCGAGTAACTTTATTTCAATAACTTTACGAATAATTACATTCGAATAAACGTAAAAACAAAATAACTGTTACATGTATGTATGTGCTATACGCATCGCTATAACGCCTAGGAGCAGACAGCTATAAAATTAAATAAAACTTTATTTAAAATATAATTTTATGGCATCAATGTTAAAATAAATATAATTCAAAGTAATTGATATTAGGCTAAAGTTCATGACGTTTTTATTCAGAAAGAATTGAGTTGACTTGAGCTTTGGCAACATTACTATACTACTATTCCGCAATTAGTTGTATTTATAGAAATTCAAGAGCAACTAGATGACAGTAAAATGAATATGAATATGAATACCAAAAAAGTTTGGCTTAATTAAAAACAAAAGTTGGAATAATGTCATAATTCTCGTATTCTATTTCCTCAAAAGATTTGTAAACATAAATACTTAAATTTACTTAGAACCAGCACCAACTTAGAAATGGCGAAAGACATGAATTACACATGGACCTTGATGATGGAGGTTGTGGTGTCCTACGAGAACAACGTTGTTCTATTCTGTAGGTGTAAATTATTATTAATTAACGTTAACTTTTCCTTTGTTCCATGGAAAGTTGTGTACAGTGTAATTCTTTATAAAGTAAAAACGTTACCATTTTTTTATCATAATATGAATTCAATTAGTTTGGTTTGATATCCAAATAGGGTTCGAAAGAAAAATTTAATAAACGAGCATGTATCTGTAGGATTTATTCACACACACTTCGCAATAAATCAGGCTGTATTTTGGGGATAATGCTTTGAGTGCTGGCTTCCCAAAATAAAATCAAAATACAAAGTGCGACACATGAAAATTATTCGAATAAAATAATTTACATACAAATAATCGAATAAAAACTATTAAACAAAAATCATTAGAATGAAAATTATACGAACAAGTTAGTTAAATTAAAATTGCTCGGGAATTTAATAACGCGAATTTTAGGAAGAAGTTGTAACATAAAAATTTGAACCCTCTTTTAAATTGTTTTTTTTTTCAAGTTCAGCCAGTCACTATTCATTTTACTTTAAGCTTCAAATAAATCTTTTCGGATTGAGTAGAAAATATAAATGTTAATAGGAACAGTTTCAGCTGTAACTAAAACTAACTGAGATATATTAGAGATATATAAACCGAACGAACCATCACATAAAATTACTAACATTGTGAAAAATTACATACGAAATAAAATCATGCAACCATAAGAAAATATTCATATTAACACATATACATGCTGGCACGGATCCAGGGGCAGGAGGGTAAACATATATCTCCCCCTCCCCACGACTCAAATAGACACAATATCTATTATTTAAATTTTATTTATTTTATTTGGTTTCATATACAATAATTTCTTTCCCCTCCCCCAAGAAGCTGCCAAAAAGCTTAAGCTCCAACCGCACCTGCATGCAAGCTTTTACAAATCGTCCACAAAAAACAAAATACAACATACTATGAATATGTAGATTGATTTGACAGCTCAGATAGGATTTTTTAAGAAATGAAAACAAGCAACTAAACTAAAGTGAGCTGAAAAAAGACAACAGAAGTACAGATAAATAAGTATATTTTCCTCAAAAAGATCAAAAAATCCAAATACGAGTGCACAGCATATCGTTAGCCAAAATCCAAAACCACGTAACATATCAACATCCATGCCCCCCACCAATTTTTGCTCTCATATAATAAAAATTAGACATTTTATAAGCGAAAACCGAAAGTACGCAACTACAAGTGCGATTATTATATAAACCAAAAGCACGTAACTACATAATTGTTTCTTGGAAATAGTCACTAACACATACTATTACTATAAGTATTGAATTTTTTCATTATATATCTTATCATAGCTTTATAAACAATTCCAAAGCTCTCTTTTCAAGCTGGTGTTAACAATTTTCTACAGGGACTACTTTTTATATCTTCTATAGGTAAAAAACTTGGGGATCCCGCTGTCAATATGTTGCATGTATTACCGTATGATCCCTCTGGAATAATTTATTTTAAAGTAGATGTTACAGACGAGCATAAGGAGCTTCCGCAAAGAATCGGTATAAAATTAAAAGCTTTTAAACATTTAAAAATAATTTAAATTTCAAGCAAGAAATGGCAACATCTTCAGGATCTTAAACCATTTCTTCCACCGGATTGTCATTCTTTTTACAATGAAATTCCATTTGAGAAGTAGTTTATAGACTTTTTTATTTTCTCAATTTTGCAAAAAATAGATAAATAAATAAATAAATAAAAAATAAGTAAATAAATAAATAAATAAATAAATAAATAAATAAATAAATAAATAAATAAATAAATAAATAAATAAAAAAATAAATAAATAAATAAATAAATAAATAAATAAATAAATAAATAAATAAATAAATAAAGAAATAAAGAAATAAATAAATAAATAAATAAATAAATATATAAATAAATAAATAAAAATAATATATTGAAATAAAACAGAAAAACTTTCTTTATTATTCTACATTTTACGAATGCAAAACAAATTCTATTTAAATCTTAAATCTCCAAAGATTAAATTAAAAACGAACTTAAGCCAAACTAATTAAATAACTTTGGATCTTAAACAATTTTCATTGTAGTTACGTGCTTTTGTATGAGTTCAAAAGCACGTAACTAACGTAACTCTTTGAAACATCAACAAATTATAATTTTTATTCCAAAAATTAATAAATCGTTCTATATTTAGTAAATCTGCGACATTTGATTACCAAAATTGTATTTATTTTTCAACATATAACATATTTTGTTTCTACTGAAAATTAATAGAAATGTTAGTTACGTGGTTTTGGATTTCAGCTGACGATATACAGAAAAATAAACAAAATAAGGATACAAAAAAAAAACTAAATATAAAAAGAGTAAAAAATTCTACTGCTAAAGCCTGTTGCTGGCCGGCCGGACAACTTTACCAGCATTTTAATATTCTAAGAAATTTCGAATTTTTAGTTGGGGTTTCCTTTTTATTTCGATTTTTGGCCCATTGAAATCTTTTGTAAAAAATCTGTTAAAAGATGTTTGATTTTTTTCTCTTTATTTGTGTACATGTGTGTGTTTTTTTTGTTTATAGAAAAGCTTGTTATAAGCGTTGACCTGTCAATTTGTATGTATTGAAATGTCATCTGTTTCAATTTAACATTTTAACAGTTTATTGCTTACATGGCTTTGATGGACACAGTTTCTGTGTGAGCGCAGTAAAACTTGTGTGTACACATTTTTGCGTTTCTTTTGATGACATATCCTGCCTTCTTGGCCAAGGCTTTGGATTGGTTATTAGGGTTGTGTTACCATTTATGGCAAAATGGATATAAAAAAAAGAAAATCTTTTCAACCGCCTTGTAAGACCATATAAGTTGACATTTACATCACACATATGTATGTATGTAATTGTACATACATACAACATGAACAAACATAGAAATGTCCATAACAATGTTAAACGTGACCAACTAATTCTCAATTAAAGCAATTATTTTACTTATGTTTGTATTGTTTCACACATTTAAAGACTTCCAAGCAATGGATTTTTATTGCATTTTGGAAAAATTATATTTTTAGTTGGTCACATTTTCATTTTAAACTGCAACAAATTTTTCAAGTATTTTAATGTGCGCGGCTAACACACAGCGCAAGCGAGTGAGAACAGTACAAGCGCAAGCAAGCACATGCGTAACATTCACCAATACTAAATCGTTTACAAATGATGTGGCATAAAGTTACTCAAGTAAATCAGCGCATAACTAACGTTACACTATGATGTTGTGTAGGAAATGCATGTATAAATGTCTATGGCTCCACCAAGCATTTTAAAGCACAAAAGTATGTGTGTGGCACATGGCTACTGATGCATTTTGAATGCAGTTTTTGTTTTTATTTTATGCGACAAGTGTTTAAAGTTTAAACTTTAAAGACGAGTTAGTTAAGTGTGTGTGTGTGTATATGTGTCTTTTTAATTTGTAAAGCGGTATTTTGTAAGAAAAATCAACCATCACATAACAAAAAGAAAAAAGAAGCAGCAAATTGATTTCTCGCTTACGATAAATTTAATTACACAATTTTCATTGTAGTTTTTTCCTTCATATGTATTCTTTCAGTTAAGACTTTTCGTTATAAAAACAACAACAACAATACCAATACCATATAGATTCCAAGTAAATGTTTATATCAAGATTATATTTAAAACCTTAAACTTTTTTATATGAAGATAAGGAAAAGTTAGGAAAAGTGTTTCTAAAAAAGATCACGGCAAGTTTTAATTTTAATAAATATTTTCAACACAAAATTTAGTAATTTCTTTAAACTTTATACATACATAAAAGGCAGAACACAATCCGTGGCATTGCGGAAAACTTATGAAATAACATGCCCAGCAAAAACTATTTGCCGTCTGCATTAATTTGCAGTAGTTAGTATGTACACATATTATCATCAAAATAGATAACTTTGTTACTTCAATTAGACGGATTTTCCACATGCAAAGTTTACTTTGAAAAAGTCTTTTAAATTTTCCTTTAAACTTTGTTCCGCCTCTGCATACGCAAAGTTTACTTTGACAAATTTTTTGTTCTTTTATTGGATGCTACCAAATTTTGCGAGTACAGTACAACCTCCTAATCCGGATACTCGCTAATTAGGACTATCCATTAATCCAGGCATTTAAATTTTTCGGACAGTTTAGGAATTTTTCATCTATAGTCTGGACAAGTGTTCTTTTTTCACAGTAAAATTTGCGTGGCGAACTGTTTTCAAAAGCTATTTTATGGGCGACAGATAAGTATATTTTATTTTTAAAAGAATTTAAAAATAGAGCAGACAAATTACATAAAAATTCTTATTTTCCAAAATGAATATTTTTGGTCACTTTTGGTATGTTTCTTTATGTTTTCTGTAAATAAATTATATACAAATGAGTTCTTATTTTTCTTTTCGGTAATAAAAATAAATTATAATCATGTATATTTATGTATTGCGTTTAACATTTTAACTTTAGTCCGGACGATCCACTAATCCGGACAGTAGCTGAAACTATATCTGTCCGGATTATGGAAGTTGTACTGTACATTAAAGTCTGTACTTACTCCCATTCTGCTTTCTCTTCTCACAATCAAACTCAAGACTTTGCAAAGTAAACTTTTTGTAGGTACGAATAACAGTAAATTGAACTTGAATCAACAATTAAACCGGATTAGTCAAGAAAATTGATTCTGAAAATTCTTGAAATAAGAATAAAATCTTATACAAGTAAAAAGATTTTGACACAAAAATTTCAAGTCTATAGAATTCTGTAATTAAGAATGCAAGAATCTGGGGTATTAGGGTTGAGTCGGATAAGGCGTTAGTTCACACAGATTTGTTACATCAACAATTGCAGTACTTCTATCCTGTATATATTTTTCTTATATTTAACTATAAGATTAATATTAAATAAATAAAAAAATTAAAAACTTTAGGTATAAAATTCAAATTTTAAATCAAGTATATTCCAGGATAAAATAAATAAATAAGTACATAAATAAAGAAGCTTTGATTTAAGCCAAAAAATCATACTTTAAGACTTTGGCTTGGATGCATAATAGACATGGATTGGACGGATAATGAAGTTTCAAGTCGTAGATATAGAACACAGAACGAATGAAAGAAAAAAATTTAATAAAGTATCAAATATACTATAAAAAGTTCGAATATGCTCTAAAAATTAAAAAGTGCTGTAAATAAGACAAATGTGCCTTGACTCAAACATTCCTTTTTTAAATTATTTTTTTTAACCTAAAATCAACCCTCGTAAATAATGGCTAATGGCGCTTGAAGAATTCGTTCTTAAATCAACCGTTCTGTACTTAAGATGATGCCTCCATAGACTAGTGGAGAGTGTACTGGACTATTATTCTGGTGATCGTAGGTTCAATTCCTGCCAAGACCATGGGCGTTTCTACAGATAAGCCAAAATAGATTAAGCAGTTTGTATTTATTACAAAAAACCGTGATGTTGACCCCGTTTCGTTTTGATTTAAGTATTTGATTTTTCTTTCGATCAAACAAATTGATTTCATTTAATTCTATAAGATGATATACAGTGAACTTGCGATAACGTGAACTAATTTTTACCAAGGCAGTTCACATTTTCGAGATTGTTCACGTTATCGAGTACCCAAATTTAAAACACAAATAATCCTATTTAATATAAAAAGTTATATTTAAAGTTATATTCGTAATACAAAAAATTAAATGGCATATATTCAGTTCACTTTGTATTCAATAAATAACAAAAAAATAAAATAAAGGATACAGGAAATTGATATTTAATTAACAAAAACAACAAAAAATAAACTAAAACTAATCGGAAATTTTTTTTGGTTGGATAATTCAGAGCCAGTTAAACAAAGTTTAGAGAAAAAAATCAAAATTTTTTTTGGGAAAGTTGTTTGGTTTGCCATCTGTAAAAGATCTTTTTCTTTAAGGTCTCTCAGCACTCTAATGTCACTTTGGATTACCATCTCGTTTTCAGCCCATAATTAAAGTCTTATCCATCTACAGCTTCCTTGGATTTAATTGTAACTTCTGGCTGGAATATAATTGAATCATCATCATTGTCGGTATAATCCTGAATTTCAATACTTAATACTTCTGTGCAATTTTCTTCAGGATTGTTGTTCCAATCTTGGACCGTGGAAAGAGTAACATCCATCTGCAATTAATTTTTAATTAAATTCTCTAAAATCATTAAAACCTACAATAAAATAAATCTGAGAATTCAGCGCTTGAAGAAATAGAACCGCACTATTTTCTAGCTGTCTTATTTCTAGAGGAGATATTTCTCTCTCTTAAAATACATTTTTCAATTTCACGAATTAACATTTTTTTAAATAACCTGCAATTCAAGGCGAATTCATAACAGGTGGTCTCGACAGCCCAGCTGATTGTTTTTTGCTCCTTGCATCTCCTTGCAGTTTGATCTGTTTTGTTTGTCGAAATTTGTTTATGTTTGATTTATATATAGTGTTTGACGTTGATTTTCACAAAGAAAGCAGGTATTTTTCAAAACGAATTGAGCCGAGTCTACCTGTTATTGATTTGCCTTATCTGTAATTCGGGGAATTTTTTGTTCACCTTTTAGAATACTCTATTGAGAAATAAATTTGTTCACGTTTCTGAGACGTTCACACTTTCGAGTGTTCACGTTTTCGCGAGTTCACTGTATACTTTATTTCTCTCCAGTTAAGATTGCTTTTAAAACCCAACACAAACAAACGAAAAAGAACTTTTTAGTCAGATCTCCGCTATTTCTAGAGCAATTTTGCTGAATTATGGCAAAGCCGTTTCCTATCAGTCAAAAATCAAAACTTAAATAAATTAGTTAAGTGCGGTTTTCGGAAACGACATTTGAGACAATACAGTTTGACGATTATAATTACAACCAATCAGAAAGGAGTACCCATTTATTGTGCCGCAACTTACTTCGTCAGCATTTATGGTGCCTTGGATTTCGTGAGAGAATAATCAAACCGAGTGTTCACGTACCTTGTGCGTCTTTTAATATTTTACTTTATGATTCGATTATAATTGAATTATAGTTCAAAGAATAACTTTCTTAAATAGATGTAAAAAAAAGTTCGACCACAATAAAAACATCAATTGCAAAAAGTGTCCTTACAATTCCTTTTCCCCATTGAAAAACTTTTTATTTTTAAACAGATTTAACATTTTTTCTTACTATATTTTGTCAAAAACTATTAACATGCCATTAAATTGTAAATGACCAAAAGCGCAAAAAATTTATAAAATGTCAGCAAAAAGCTCGTAGACGTTTACCAATAAATCCAATCTACGAGTAAATTGTCATTATTGTGTAGGTTGTTGCTATAAATGACTTAATAATCTAAAATCAAATTGACCATTTTGCACTTGCTAACTGCTATTGGCTGACTGGTTGCTGGCCCGGCTGACTGGCTGTTAGCTTTAATTTGCAATTGCGTTCAGCAGCAGTTGTTTAACTAACCGCTCATACTACTGCCAAGACTACAAATTTTATTGTACGAGCGTAAAAAAATATATGTATGTGAAAAAGAGAAAAAGAAAAAAAAAAGATGTTTTAGAAAAGAAAAACATGTACGTACGCATTTGCATATTAACACATGCAATGATTTTTGTAGCCACTTCTGGCGTTTTTGCTAAAATTTATTTATTAACCATATTTAAGCAGGCACTTTTTCAATTTGGCCAACTACATACATATTTACACAATTTTTATTGAACATGAAAGATAATAATCCATGAGAGAAATTAAATTTTGCCTGCAAAGTTTTTTCTTTCTTTCTTTTTTTCTGTAACATGACTGTAAACTTTTGACTTAATTATGGAAAAGTAAATTGACTGAAATATTTGCTGTGGAGTTTTTTTGTTTAAATATAAATTAAGTTCACTTAACATACACTATTGTTACATTTGTTTGGCCAATTCGATTTGAACATGATTGAAGGCATGACATTGTGAATTTATGTTAATTTCTTGAAACATTTATTTCGTGATTAGTTTTTTTTTCTATTCAACTTACGACTAGTTAACTTTTTCGTGAAAAGAAATAGAACGAAAAAGTTTGATTTGAATAATTTTCTTTGTTAATACTAGACGGAAGTAGATAAAAGTATTGACTTGAGTTCTAAATGCTTAAGGAAGTTTTAAGTTACTTAGAATTAAATGTGTATGTGTGTGTGTGTGTGTGGTCTTAAGTAATTAACAGAACAAAACTTTTTTTCTATTTTGCTTATAAAAATATGTACATATTTTTGATGGCCTGTTAGTAAAACAAAATGTTGTAAACCGGCCTCAATAGTTTTAATTCTACTTTAAAAAATCAAATGGCTCGAACCCGGTAGTTTTGAGCTTCCCAGCATATTGTATGTTTTTGTTGTTATGGGAATGGCCTCTACTCATGCAATCAAATTATTTTGTTGAAACAACGAAACAAAACAGAGGGAATTATTTAACTTAAATAAACAGAGAAATCACTCTATTCCTTTTCAACAAGATGATTAAGACTGTGATGTTATTTAGCTGTAGGCATATATAGAAAAGATGTGGTTAGACATGGTTGCAACAACAATATTATGGCTGCAACAAACATCGAAATGGTTGTAGCAAACAAACTATTGTTGCTTTTTATATTTTAAACGCAAATATGGTTGTGATAAGCAAGTACTTGTACTTTAATAATTACCAGCCATAACAGCTGCAGCCAAATTTATAATAATATTAATAAAATTTTTATTTATATTAATTAAATTATGATTAAGAACCATTCAAATAAGTATTCACATACACACTGATATACATATACACAAAATGAATGTCATATGCTAATGTATTACACTGATTTTGTGTACTATTAAATATTATAATTATACTTCTCATTTGCTTAATACATATTAAAAATAGTATAGGTATTTCAGATTTACCCAACATTGTTGAGCAGCGGTTTCTGCAGGACTAAAAGTTGCTTCTCAAAAGCTTTCTGATATTTTGGTTATCATAATTTTGAACTATATTATGATTATTCATTATCATTTAATGTTTATATTTGATTAAAACATTATTATTATAGGCAAAAAAAGTATTATTGCCTTAAACGGCAATATAATTCATACAACGGCATTGCTTCGATTCAATTCAATAGACCACAACCATATATTCATAGTATGTTCTTCTTACATTATGGTTGCCTCAATCATGTATTAAATAACAATGAAATGTAATTTATCGAAAAAAAACGAAAAAAGATAAAATAAAACAGAATCAAATAAAATATTTAGTAAATTTATTATTGGAGATATTCTCCCAATTTAATTTATAAAAGTTTTCATTTGAACAAGTTTCAAAGCCTACAATGATTATACTTTCGAATGTTTGTATTTCTGATTTAATTTTTGAAAGTTGTTGCATAAGCTAAGCAAGACGTTTGCGGCCTGCGGATGATTTGCATTAGCACCAATGAAATGTATATAGACCAGCTTAACCCACAACAAATAAAAATATGTTTAAAATCTACATATATTATTAATAGGCAAACACGTTTTTTAAGATCCCTTTTACGACCGTAATACTGAATCGATTTTGGAAAAATTTATATGTTTTTAAACGGGATTTTACATACGAGTAGATGTGAACAATGTCAATTTTATTTAATCAATTCGATATTTAGGGAACTATAAGTATTTTAAGTTGCTACTACATGCATGTATCAGTTTCAACTTGAAAATTAAACAAAGTATGCGTATGTGTTTGTCCAATTCGCTTTTTGCACAGAAATGAGACAGAGTTTTGAGTTCTTTATTTATAATGTTTTTCGTTTTTGTATTTTATCGTATGTATTTATGTAAATGTTTAATATACATGTCTAGAATGCGGTTGATTGAGTCGACCGCTTCATACATTAGTATAAATAAATATGCCAAAAGCATGTTTTGAAAATTTTCACAAAAAATTAGAATATTAAAGAATAAAAACAACAACATGTGTTGATCTAATGATAAACCTGTCGGTTTCTTCATTGTTACATATTTTTTTCAATTCCTTAATTCTTAATATGCCATAAAGGACATCTGAAAAAAATAAAAAAATCGATGAGCCTCGTCTTCCGAAGTTGATTACAAATATTATGTTAAATTTTTAATTAGATATTGGAGGTTTTCTTTTGCAATTGATCAGATTTTTGAGTATTTAAAAATGTTATTGATTTTGAATGTTTTTAAAATATTGTAACATTTTTTAAATCCACGAGAGATTTTTCCGCAATTATTTACATAAATATTCACGATTTTAAGATTTTCGATTTCTGTTTTACGATCTACACCAGTGCTATTCAACCTTTTTGGCTCGTGTACCACTAAATTCACGACAAACTTTTCGCGTACCACCAAAAAAAAATATAATGTACTGAAAAAATAATTAGATCAATAAATACCAAACAATTTTAAAATTTTTAATCCATTTTATTTATTAATAATAAAAAACAATAACACACACATTTTAAATTAACAAGCATACTCTTTTGCTTTTTGTTGAACGAATATTTTACTTTGCTCATTCGTTTATTGGTATGGTTACCATTCGCTTACATTTGTTATTTTTTATTAAATGTATGTAGATGAGAGTGTTACTTAAATTTAAAAATTCAAAATTTTACAAAAAAGGTATACTTTTATGATGATTTTTCTTTTTGTTTCCAATTGCAAAATAGAAATCGTAAAAATTTTAAAAGATTTCGCGCACCACCTGGAAATTTTTCGCGTACCACCAAGTGGTACGCGTACCATAGGTTGAATGGCACTGATCTACACGACTTTTTTTTTGGAGTTATGATTTTGTTATATTTTCAACGATTACTAACTAAACTTTTTTAAAGCTTTTTTCCGATTCCAGAAATTTTATTTGAATAAAAAAATCCAATATTTTGCTCCCATAAAAATGAAACAAAATTTCAGTAAAAATGTAAAAGAAAACCAGCCACAATATGTTTATCTAGATAATTTTAGTAACTAAAATTTTGTCAAACTAAGTTTTTTTTCTGCAAACAAAATGTAAAACGAGTTCAAAAACTTTTTATATGTATTTTTTTTCGTAGGTTCTTCTGCAACACGGTATCAGAAATCTAACAAGCAGCAAAAACTAAATAAACATAGTGAATGCAAAATATATAATAACAACAACAACTTCCCAAAGTATAGTTTTAACATTATTTTTTTTTGTGTTTTTTTTTACAACATTGGGCCAAAAACGACATTCAGGAAAAATAAAAAGGAACTAAAAGTTTAACTTTTTGTTTAAATCAGTTTTGAACTATCGAAATTCTAGGAAATCTCTTAAGTCAAACTAAACTCTTTTTGATGTCTTAATTAAATGGAATACAGAATCGACACTCGAAAAATGCAGTAAGTTATTTAGGGTTTAACAATTTTGTTTCTTTCTGTTTCCTTCAATGTAGTATGTACTACTCGTATATACAACAACTAGCAACAGAAACAACGAACAACTGCAACTACGGCTGCAACATACTACGGTACGAGAGTTGAGCACAGTCAGTCTACTTTGTACGAATATTCATGTTTTTATGTGAACTCCACGACCAAAAAAACAAACAAACACATGTCTGTACGAAAGTGCAACAGCAAAAAAAAAAGCTAACAACAACAACAACAACAGCAAACAAAGTTTTAAAATTACAACCAACAACAAACAAGAGGACATTGCAGTTCAATATTCAGTTTAATTTTTGTTGTCGTACCAGCAGCAATTGATGAAACTGATGAGGCGGCTTGGCTTGTATGTTGTTGCTTGCTACGTGTATGTTTGTTGAGATTGTTTTTTGCCTGTTTGTTACTATTGCAACAAGCTGTTTGGCTGTATTGTTGCTGCTTAACAGATAACTAAAGTCAAGCATGTGCTTTAGCAAACAGCTTCCAACATAAAAGCTACGAACAAAAAATTTAATACACATAATGTTAAAAACAAAGATTTCAAAATTTGACAACAGCTGAAACAAAACAACAACAAAAAAGTTCATTAAATTGAATTTCGTGTGTATGGCAAATGCATCAGCAAAGATTAAACAAAAATATATTGGATAGAAAACTGTTCAAGAGCTTCTTACTTCATTGCTAATTTAGAACTAAAGCTTTTAGTAGAAATATTATTTTAAGCATTGGAATTGCTTAGTTGCATTTAAGATAAAAATAGTCAAAACAAACTTATTTATATTAAAAGTACTTTCAACTAAACGATTCAAATCTTAAGACAAACGGAATTATTGCTTTTCTGTTTAAAAGGTTTCTGAATTTTTATTTCTTTTTTTATATTTTGGGTAAGCAAGAAATGACCCTGAATAAAGTGTTTTTAAATTAAAAGTTAATACAAAATTTCAATTGAAATAAAAAAAATAATTAGGAGTAGAAAGTTCTGGGCAAATTAGGTTTGAAAATTTTTACATAAATTTTGATGCCTTTAAATTTAAATAGTTTTATTAAAACCTCAAGCCGAACTATTAATTCATTAACTCATAACTTATAAAAGGTCTACAACACTACACATTCTTTTTATTGAAACTTTTTTAAAAAACTAAAATTTCATATTTGAGTGACTTTAATTGCTTTGGTCGCCAAGGACTTCAATGAAAAATTATCAAAAGTTTTCATTAATTTTTAATATTAAGCTTGTATAAACTTAAAAAGTCTAACAAATGGCGTAAAAAATGAAGTAATTACACTCAAAATTATTTGAAAAGAATGGAGATTTTAGAAGTCTTTTTTATATGCAAACTTTTTAAAAAAAAGTCGTGACACATGTGGAAAAGGGCTAAATATTCATAGGAATTGTATTCAAGTATGTATAGTTTATAATATTAAATATTATGCACTTAATACTCTGTACTGGATCTATTTCAAATAAAATAGGTAAAAAAGCATTTTGATTAATTGATAGTATCAAACAAAAAGAGGAAACTAGGTTTATATATCCTTATTGTGGCATTGCTGACGTTTTGCTTTGTTATATGAAGATTTTAAAATAATATTAAATATAGTCAGTACAAATCAATTACTCGTACATCGCAAAAATTAAAAAAAAATATGTAGTTAAAAATCGCTAAAGTCGCAAACAAACTCTGAAATTGATGAAAGGTTGCTACAAGGCTGAAAACTTGAGAAAATAAGTTCTACTGCGAAAATGATGAGGATATTTTAAGTCCCAAGCGAAGATCAAAATTGATTTAAAATGCTAAAACTTCAAACAATACTCTCGGAAATTGGGAAAATTTAAAGAAAAATGCTGTCGAATGTTACTGACATAGAAAGAAGCAAAACTCGGACCTTGACTCTGATACTAAGGAACCAGTTTAAAATACTAAAATTTTAGCAATTGCCGTAAAAAGCACCAACCAGTATATAATTGGGAGCAAAATAATTCAGCTTTTCTGTGGACCCATCCATTTTAAATATTATTGTTCTTTTTTATTTAACTTATATTTGAAAGTAATAGTAGTTTTGATTTTGTAAAATAAAAAAATTCAAATGACTAATAAGAAAAAATCTGATTTTAAAAACAAGTATGGTATCATGATTTTTTAACTTAAGCGTAAAAAAAGGATTGTACTATGAAAGAGTAAGAACGAATACTATTAAAATGCAAAAAACAAGTATAACGGGAATCTGGTGAGGGAAAAAAGCGGATAAAATATATATTTTTGCTACGTTGCTGAAAGAAGTTCGAACATGTAGACATTTCTGATTTTATTTTAAAGCTGCTATATCTTCCGTTTTTAGCTTGTCTGTTGAAATATCCGGAGTATTGGCAACTTCGGCCAGCAGAATAGCAGTCATGTGCACTAACAATTAGTATATGGGGGCAGCAGCACAAGTATAGAACGCTTGATACAAGAAGACATTTTTCAAATGCTAAATTCTTAATTTTAGCCATTATTAAGTCAGGTAGGCCTTGATTTTAGACCGTTGAAAAACGTAATTTAAGAAATCCAGGTTGGAGTCAAGACACAATTTGGCTTATTTGCTGCATATTTCAAAATTATAGATCATATTGGACGCTTTTAGGACATATTTTAATACTTTATTGAAATTTTTATATCATTTTGCAACCGAGCCAAAAAATATGTTTAAAATTCTGATTAAAAAAAATAATAATACAAATACAATCTTAGCAACACTTGTGTTCTCCCACCTACAAGATCAGAATTAATGCAAAACAACATGCTTCATGTAAATTCAGTGTTAAATAAAAAGAGCTTTCAAGAATATTTTAATGAAAAAAATGCAAAAAATTAAATTTTTTGAAAACATTTGTTTGACTTACAAATTTTCACGTGAAAAGTATTTTTTTATAAAATTGTTTGTAAAGATTTAATAAAAAAATTTAAACAGAATTGACCTAGAGCTCGAGATAAATTAGATTCATTTAAAAAACAGAAGGTCGAAAAAATATATAAGAATGATTTAATAAAAGGTTTTAAACATTTTTATTGGAAGCTTCAAGAAAGAAGCTTTGATCAAAATTTAATTTGAGCTTCTTTTCTAAGGCTTCGTGAAAAACTTTTATTATACATTTACACAATTTTAAGTCAGAATTTAAATAGCAGAGTTAGTTCATTAAGGATATTTATTAATATATTTCTGAAAAGCTGTTTTTATTTACTAAATTCTAAAAGTTAACTTTGGACTCTGTGTACAAGTACATTTATAAAATTATACCCCATTAAACATTTCGCTTTTCATTATCTGTATATTCAAATCGGATCAAATAAATGCTTTTTGTAAAGTTTAATATTATTATTTTTTATTTGCCATAAATCGTGACAATTTAAGACTTATTATTTCAACAAAGAATCTGCATCATACAGAAAACAACAACAAATTAATAATAATAATAATAATAACAACAATAATCATCAACAGAACAGCAAGTGTTGGTAATTATGAGCTGTAAACGGCAACACATTACCTGCAATACAACAAAACAGCCACAAATAACATCAAAAGCCGAACCTTTAAACACTTGCAACTTGTTCTTGTATTACGACGGCAACAAAAGAAAACCAACAATAAAAACATACAAAATATAAAGCGACAGCTTCAAGACAAAAAATAAATTTTTAAATGGTTTTTTAAAATGCTAACAAGACGCACGTTCCATACACACAATAAAATAAAAAATAAATAAAAATAAAAACAACTTAAAACACGATGAAAACACTAATGAAACATTTAGACAACACACTCGCTCTCAAACAGACACACTCCCTCCAAAGAACCCGGAATGATTTTCAAAAAAGGAGTAGAAGTACATACTTCAACTTATGAAGAATAAAGGTTTGTGTTGTCTGTCGTCGGCATGAGAGGAAACAAAAAGAAAAAAGAAAGAACACAAAAAATATAAAAACACATCATTACCCACCAATTAGGAGGCTGTAGAACAAAAACTTGCCATCATTCAATAGTTGTTGCATTTTAAAATGTTAAACTCTTTTGGTGGCACAATAAGCATGACAACAAATGTGTACCACCAACAAAGTGAAACAGGCTAGTACGAGTATGTATTTAAGCTCAAAGTTGGTTGGTTGATGTTCTTCAAGCACTCGCTGCTCGTTCAATAATTTTAGCTTTTAAAAACTAAGTACACCAAAAGAAATTTTTTAATTTATAAAAAAATCTCCTACAGAGCTTAAATAAAAAACATACAATAGACTTAAAAAACATCTCGCAAAATATGTTTACCAACAACTTTGGAGAACTTTTAGTAACCGTCACCATCAATGAAGAGGATCCAGAAATGTTTATGAACACTTTTACAAATATGTTATTGAATACTTTCTCAGTTTAAAAGAATTTCTAAAACTTTCTGAAAGCTTTTTTAAAAAATTTAATTATTAATTTTTAGATCAATAAAATATTTATTACTCAATATATGTAATTCTAAAAGCTTCTGTAAAAGCTTCAACCGGAGGCATATAATCTTGGTAATCGTTAGTATTATCGTATCCCGGGCCATAGAGTTGCTTAAAATTTAAGGAATTTCATCACGGGTGACCAGAATCGTGTCTGATACCACGGGAACCTGAAAGGCCCTGAACTTCGTCCTCGATTCTTTCTGGCACCACGTGCTGTCTGTCCCTAAGAACCGCAGTAAGTCATATGAGATTATTCCCATCGAGGTAGTTGACCACTGAGCTGAGCTGGCTTAAAGTTTCTATAAAAAGCGTTCCTATAGTTTCTAACAAAATTATTTATTAAAAGCTTTCTTATAACTTTTTTTTTAATTTTTTTTATAGATTTTATAAGGATTTTTCTAAAATCTTTCTTATATCTCTACAAGAAACCTTGTACGCAGTGCTTTTGTGAAACGTTGAAATGCTTTAAAAATATTTGATGAAAAGCTTTTAGAAAACGTTAGAAAAACTGAATACAAAGGCAGAGAATTTGAAAATGTGTTTCAAATACAGCTTTTAAAAACATTCTGATTACTAAAAATTGTGTAGGGTGGGCCGATTTCGACTGACTGATTTGAAATGCTTATAACTTTTTGATTTTTACAGTTTATTTTATTTAAACAATTACTTAAAATTTTGTAACGTCATTATTATACTCAACGGAAGAATGTGTAAAACTTATTAAATTTTATGATGTTTCCGGACTATCAATTGGTTCAACACTGCAATAGCTTCCAGTGCAAACAAGATAAGAAGCGGTTTTGTGGCTGATAGAGTTACCTGTTCATATTTTTTCGAAAATAATACTGGGAAATCCGAAACCGTCTCCGTGGCGGTATATCGGACCATGTTGGAATATTTTATTACGTCCAGTAGTTCTCAATAATCCTGACATATGGTTCCAGCAAGATAAAGCTATAGCTCATACCACGAGAGAAACCATAGCGATTCTGCGAGGAATCAATCACTCGAAGTTGGCCCACCCTGTATAAAGTGAAGGTTTGACAAATTGAAGATCAAGGTATCGATTATGGATGGCAATCGAACTCCAGTTAGGTTGTCAGCTGCTGAAAACGATATTACGGGTGACAACTGTCAACCGAGAGTTGTGAGTTCAGTTGCCGGCTTTAAATTTCTTCAATTAGACGAAAATCACTAAAATTTTCAAAGTGTAGAAGTATATTTTTCGCACGCTGCAAGTATAATGCTTGTACTCCGAATGGCCAAATACTTTATAGAACAAGCGAAAAAAAATAATAAAATTAAATTTAAAAAGACAAAATGAAAAGAGGCTACGCCTAAGTAGGCTTGTTGGCGCTTACATTTAAGGTTGGTTGTTCCATTTGTCTCATGTATCGACAATAACCGAAACCGACATATTAAAAGGTTTTAAGCCGAAAAAATTACCTGCTTGACAAGAAAATAACAATAATATTGAATGGTGATGTTGCCGCTGTCGCTGTTTCTTTTTTATTTCATATATTTTACAAAAAAACGGAGAGCTACAATTTTATACAATTCGCTTCGTAGAAGGCTTCTGCAGAAGGCATGGTTGAGGGAAAGAAGAAGAAGAAGGAGGAGATGGAAAGGAAATTTACGCGAAAACAACTCCAGACTCCTTTGTTTGTTAGTTGTTTTTGCCACACACAACTAAATATTCGTACATACTCTAATAAAAGTTAAATTCATATGCAGGTACGAGGTGGGTTTGTGTGTGCTTGGTTGGAGTGCATCATCATTTCCATCAGCATTGTGTGTTGCGCTGCGCTATGGATGGCTGCTCTGTTTGTAGTCAGATGTGGTTCTTGGTGTTGATGAAGTGAAAAAACTGTTGGTTGTTGAACATCATGTTCGTAATAATGTTAAGTGATTTTTATGCAAAATTACTGTTGCCTACCAGCCTGTTGCTCTTGATGTTGACGTTTTAATGAAGTGATGTTGTGTTGATGTCGTTGATTATTTAGTACCACTGACGAGGACGGCAACGGCAACGACAACGACAACGCGACAATGATGCTGATGACGATGTTGTTGATGTGAATGTTGATGATGACGTGTTGTTGCTAATGCTTTCAACCGATTTTATTTTATAATTTTTTTTCTCTCTTTTTTTGTAGTTGTTTAAGTTGTTATGTGTTGATTCGTTTTGCTTGTAAACATGAATTAAATGTTTGCAAGTAAGGAGGCAATATTACTAAATAACTTCATCATTATTCGTGCATCAATTAGTTTTGAATTGTATTGATATTCAGTATAAGTAATAACAAACTGTGATATTTTATAATTTATTACGTTTAAGAATACAAATTCAGTTAAAGGAGTTAAGGGGGTTGGCCGGTAAATGCAATTCCATTTACGATGATTATGCACTAACATGTTTAAGGTTTAATGGGGTTATCAAATACCAAATAGACAGAAAAGGATAATTTAACATTGATTGTTGGTTAACCATGAACATTAATGTACAGCATGGTTTAAATAAATTGTTTTCTTTCGAAAAATTACACATTTTCACATTTTTATCTTTCATTAAAAAAATTTAACAATAAGTTTTTTTCTTTATAAAAATGTGCACACATTCCTGTTGAAGTATGCAAAAAGATGTCATAACAAACCCTAAGAGCGTTTAGAAATTTTCAATAGTTCTGCTAATGGATAATCAATCCGCTTTATCGGGAATGAAAGTTTATGTAAAATTGCGATCGCCAAGTTTATATTGTTGTTGTGTTTGTGCACTATTTAGAATTTGTATTAAAAACAAAAACAAATTTTTAACATTTTGGTTTTTATAGTTTTTTCTTTAATAGAAATAATTAAAAAATAAACTTGAATTTAGAAAAAAAAGTGATTATACGAAAAACGATATAAAAAATAAAATTTAATATAAATAATTTTTTTAGTTTAGGCTTTAAAGCCTATAATCCACTTAATTTCAAAATTATGTCCGAGGTTTCGAAATTAATATTTTATATTTATTCGTAAAAAATACATATTTATGTATTTTGTAAGACAAATAGATTTTTTCCCCATTACAAAAATTCAAAATTCAATACAATTTCTTATTTTTCCTTATTATAAATTTTCGAAACGGCTTAAAATTAAAATAAGTACTAATTCAAAAATAGTTAATGGTAGCTTTCCAAAAAGATCTAACGACTTGTAGTAGAAAGGTAATTTTGATTTTGTATGGGAGTGGTGGTACTGTCCGCTTTAAGATTCACAACGTTGTTTTGTCACGGGAGTCTAATGTTTGTTACAAATTTTATAAGAATGGCTGTTGTAGTTCTTTAGTTATATTGTAATTAATATTTAACTTGTAGAGGCGTGCAACTGCCCACTTTTTAGCCGGCTTCAAAAAAGGCGAAGGTTAACAGTTGAGTATTTTCTACCATTTTTTCCATCATAAATTTTTTTCGCTACATTTAGTCAACATTTTGTGTGTAGCTCCACAGCTGATCAAGAGAGTTTTGCGCTTTTAAACTCTAATGCAACACCGTTTTGTTAGGTGGCGGCTGCAAATTAAGTTGTTAAATTTTGTGTTACAAATGCGATTAAGTAACGAAAATAAAGAAATAAAATTAAAATACTAATTTCATTAAATATACGCCGGTTTATTATGTTGTCTATTTATTATAATTATATATTTAGTTCAATATAAGGTTTAAAGATTTTTTGAACACAGTGGCGGCGACTTAGCTTTGAAATATATTTATATATATAAATACTACCGGCGCAGGTTTATTATTTTAATAGAGTATTTTGCTGTGCATTTTTAAGTTGTGAATATTAATTTTGTGATGCAGAAAATAGAAAATTCTTGCAAAGAAAAAGTCCATTGTAAATTCTGTGTTGCCGATACTTTTTAGTATAAGCCAAACCAATTAATTTAGCAAATTTAAATGATTTCTTTTGCAGCACTTTAATTTATTTTCAATTGCTTACATTAATCAGCTGTTCATTATATACATAATTATTCATCAAGCCGTGTCTAAGACGTAAGTCTTGGGCTCAACAGTTGACAACAGTTCCACAACATGCGCCCATTATAAACTTATAAGTTTGCTGGAATTACTGGAAAACTGGCATTTCAAACGTAAAAAGTTTTAAAAATAAATTTTTAACAAAACACATTCATTGTGTCCGACAATTTACATCACAAGCTTTCATCGAGAATTTTGATAACTTAATTTTTAGTTGTTATTATATGAACATCTTTCATGTCTGGTCAAAGACCCAGAATTAAAGAATTTTACATAAAAATTTAGCAAACCACCAATACAGTTCCATTTAGGTGTTGATGATCTCATTCAAATTCCATAAATAATAAAATAAAAAAGCCTTTTGAATAAAACAAATTGACAACTTTTCAAAAAACAGAATATCACAAAGAAGTAAACCAAGTAAACCAAAAAATTGTTTTATCAGTCGTGACCTCAACTTTATAGAAACTTCTTTTTTTTACATATAAATCCTCGCCTTAACTGAACTGAACTCATGCCCAAGTTATATTAGTCGAGACGTATGATTGTATACAAATGTATTATTGTATGTTGTATGTAGCATTAGTGGTATATGAACTTGGCGAATGTGTGTGATTTGTTGTGCGATTTCACACAAATTTGTTGCATTATTGTTTTCGCGCAACCTTTAGTTTTTTCTTCTTTTTTTTTTGTTTCGTTTTATATATTTTGACTTTTGAAGTTATATGGTGGGTTAACGTTAAAGTTGAAGCTGATTATTGTTTGGAAATTGGAGGATAACAATGCAAAAAAATATATATATAAAAAATATAAAACAAAAAGATAGAGAGCAGGATTGGGAAGGTGGTGGTGGTGAGTGTGTGTGTGTGTGTGTGTGTGTTGTATGGTGTAAAGAAAAAAGTTTTTTATTTTTTAAGCTGTTATTTGTGGGAAGGCCAGTTAGTATGATCTTTTTTCTGGTTAATGCCAATTGTTGTTTTGTTGACTGCGGTTTGTTGTCGATGACGACTACAAACGTCGACGATGGGGTCGATTTTGCATTCCAACACATTTTGCTTATTTGTAAGATATTTATTGCCTTCGATTGTTTAACGATAAAATACAACACATACTTTTCTGTAAGCAGCATATTTATTTATTTTTTATTTTTTGGTTTATAAAACTTCAGTTTTTTCTTTTTCTTATTTCAAACAACAATAAGCAACGAAACAGAAATCTTAAAGTTGGGTATAAGTAGGTTTAACTTTTTTTCGTAAAAAAAAAACTCAAAATCAGCTGAAGGAAATCTTTGTGTGAAAGATTTTTTAGGGTTGATATGAATAAAATGCAGGGTTTGTTAAATGGACTTATATAGAGTCAAAAAAGGCCTAAAATTGTTTTTTATTGTTATTGTTGTTGTTGTTGAAGTTTTTTTTTTGATAGTTGTTGTACATCAACAGCTGCATTTTAGGTTAGTACACTGGTAACACTCTCTGATAATCACAATGCGTGCTGTTTAACACATTCACTAAGGACGGTGGTCCTCTCGCCTTTTAAATGACGTTGAAAAATTTTTTTGCTTCTGATGAAGTTTTTTTTCTGCTTAGTGATTTAAACAGAGTTTTGAAATTATATATTCTTTGTAATTAAAGGAAATTATTAACTGCTTTATAAACATATTTCTTGAGAATTCAAAATCATACTATACATACATATCGTCATATGAATTCATAAAAACCCTAAGTTACATTGAGAAATTTTGGGAGCAATAGCAAAAAACTTCTCTAATATAAAAAGTTAAATACCATTTTTATAAATTTTTTTTTCAGTTTAAGCTTATTTTTTATTAAGAAATTAGTTAAATTTCGATATGTAAAATTTTCCACCGATTTGTATTTTGATATGGCGCATCGTAATCAATCAATAAGTCGAATTTGAATCTTTTGTAATTTAGGACTTTTTTGAAATCATATGATGATATGTAAATTAATTGAATTGAATTTATGTTGTTATAGTTCTAAAGTTCTTAGTGCAAATAATTGAAAAATTATGCATATTTAGGGTATTCATTTAATCGGGCTTTTGTTTTAATAGGTTAATCGCTCGATTAATTGACCGACGTTTTGGTTTAAACGATTAATAAACGTTTAATTTTGTTATTGATTAGTTAACCGATTAATAAAGTTTTTTTTTCATACATATTTTAATAATTTCAATAAACAAAAATGCATAAATTATTTATTTAGTTAGTAAAAAAAATAACAATAACATAACAAACATAACATCCTTGAACTAAAACGAAAAAAAAAATAAACTGTGAGATCATTTTATTAGTTACTTCATTAGTTCATTAGGAGATCTTATAAAATAATCTTTTGGAAAAATAAAAAAAATGTTTAGTTTTTTATCTTTAGTTTTTATAAAAATTGACTTGAAAAAAATGGTTTCACTTATCGTAGATGTTGGGGAAAATGGGAAAAAAGAAAGCAACCCATAAGACAGAACATCTAATTTTTCAGTCCATTTCCTAAATTTCTCTAAACATATAAAATCGTTTAAAAACTTTTAAGACTTCGAATTGTTACGGCAAAATCTGTTAGAAAAGTATGTGAAACAAAAAGCTGTTGACAGCAAACATTTATTGAAAATGAAGATCACTGAACACATGCTTTGTTTTTATGAAAAAAAATTTTCTAGACACATACTTTTTATATATGAGAGGAAATAAATAAATATAATAAAAAACACCAAAAACATGTTATAATACCACAAAAAATTAAAAATTTTGTTACATCGGTTAATCGAGTGAAATTAACCGGTTTAATCTTTAATCGAAAATAAGAAATTTTAAATTAACCTATTATAATCGGGTAGTAATTAATCGATGAACCGAATGTACCGAATATGTATGAACAAATTTAAAAAATGTTGTTGCACTTAAGCTCAATGATAAATGGCTTAAGCTGCTGATAAAGTTTAAGAAAATCGTGCTTACAGTATTTCATTATAGGCTTCCGAGCTTCAAAATTTTATAGCTGTAAATATTTAAGAAAATCTTTCAAATCACATCCGATCAGTTTGCGTTAATAATATTGATATCACAAGATGATTGTCGTGGTTATTGTAAAGATTTTTTATCACTTCAGGAACAAAAGAATATAAACACAAAGTTAGAATTTCAAAAGATGTTGAAAGACTGATTTTTAATTTAAACAAACATTAAAACTTTTTAAGTAATTTTTTGGAAAAATTTTATATCTTTGAAGCCATTAAAAAGAAAACGAAAACTAAAAATGTAAACACAATTTATTTCAAGTGTTCTATACTTTGTCGGATGGTGTAATTAAAACTTCTTAAATTCAATTAAAGAAATTAACGACTAAATAAAAATTTTTGAGGCCGATGGGTGTGAGGATGATTGTGTAGGGGTCAATAATCAATTAAATAATTTGCTTTTATGCTTTTCATTCTTTTAAGCAACTGCCCTTTGTACCATTTATTCATATTTAACAATTACAGTGCATTTTATGCTTTACTTGTGTATAATTTCAGCTGCAATTGCTTGATGCTTGTTTATTTAGTTTTCAGTTGTTGCTGTTGTTGTTATTATTAGTAACATTTTGGAATCGGCAAGAATCGTTGCCTGAAAGTCAGCGATTGTGGCCGATAAGCAATAATGTTACTGCATGATTTCTTTTCAGTTTTATTTGCTGTTGTTGAAAAACATTCTATTTGTTTCACATTTTATGGTTTTTGAAAAAATCACTATAAAAATGTTGCTATTAAACCAGAAATGAAGTGAAAAGGCTTCAACATGTAATTAAATAGTCAAGCCAAATATTCTTTGCAATTTAAAAGTAACTGAAAAAAAACTATTTTAAAAAAAGCTTAAAACCTTTTTTCATATAATAGAAGAAAAGCTTAACTATAAATAAGAATGAGAATTTCTTTTCCTTAACCCAATTATGCACACAACTGGGAAGAAGGTGTTATGTTAAAATATCTAAGAAAGAAGTATTCAACATTATTTTTTTTATTTCCCTCAATGCAAAATAGTCATATCTCAAAAATCTTAATTTGTAAGTTAAGACAGCAGAATTATTTGTCGTATTATTCTTCAGGTTGTGAACCAAATTCATACAAATATCCGGTTTACTTCCTCCTAAAGGAACGATATGTAGAAAAATAATATGGTCTGTGAGACCCGATGTTCATAGTTACAAAAGGTTACATTATATTTAAAAAAAGTACTTTTTTAAAATAGATGTTCCAAAAAAGTACTTTTTACAAAGCAGTTTTTAAAAAAGTATCTTAAGAAAATACCGTCTCAAGAGTAGATCTTAAAAATGTGTACCTTTCTAACTGGAGCATTTTAAAAAATTATATTTAAAAAAAAAAATTAAATAATTGAAGAAAGTATTTAAAAAATATTTTTTAAAAGAAGCCTTTAATAAAATTACTTTTAAAGAAATTCATACCTTTAAAAAATACTTTTTGAAAAAGTATTTTTTAAATTTATGGCGTTTTCTTTTCTAAAAAAAATGTAACATTTCTTTTACTTTTTATCAAAGAATCGCTAAGTTTTCTTAAGACAAAAATTTTGCCTCGTACTCGTAAGTGATGATACAATAATTTTTTAATAAACTAACTATTTCAAAAAATCATTATATTGGAAATTTGCAATAAAAAGGCCAAAAGATTTATCCACTTTTTTAAAAAAGAAAACGCTATTAAATTAAAGGCTTTTTTACGTGCCTTTTATTTTTAAGTGCTTCATGCCTCATGAAAAAGTTCGATTTAAAAGAATATTAAAAAAGAGTGAAAAACGGTTCCTGCAAAAAATAAAGTGCAGCTTAGAAAAACTTCTTTTCAAAACGTATCTTAAGATTTTGTTTTTAAAAAGACATTAAAAATTCCTTTTTGAAAAAAGTACATTAAAAAAGCGGATACATTTAAAAAAAACCATGTGCAAAAGTGCATTTTAAGGGACTTTTTCAAAAAAAAAATACTTCTTGCAAAAAAGGACTTTTAAAAAAATATCATTGAAACACGAAGGTATGTAAGTATGTACTGCCAATTAAAATAAACCTTTTTAAAGAAGTACATACCATATAAAAAGCACTTTGTTAAATAGTTGTTCAATTCAAAATCTACAGGACGGTACTCTGTTCATCATTTCGTGAGAAAATCCATTTCCTGAAAACGTACGAAATGTTTTTGGCAGCATTTTTTCCCAACTACAAAATGTTTCTGGCAACATATTTTGCAACTGCGAAATAATAGCGGTATTCAGTGTTTGATGCGAATGGTCTTGCATAAGTGCAAATGCAAAATATCGTAGTTTTTCTTTGCAATCCAACAACAAAATATTAGAATTTGCATTTGCCACGCTATTGCAATTTAGCAACACTGAAAATGGTATAGCTTTTTTTCTATGTGCATTGCGTTGTCATCACTCACTGTTAAAGTTGTCATTTGTAAAGAATAAATTATTTACTAAAAATATTTAAAAGCAATGGAATCGACTGATGCAAGAAAACAAACAAAAGGAGAAAAATCAAATAAAAAGTGGACTACGAAAGTGAATTTACATGTTCATCCAACAAACGAACACACAATTTTTCAAAGTAAACTTTGCGTGTGTAGAAACGAAACAAAGTTTGAAAGAAAATTGAAAAAGATTTTGTAAAAGTAAACTTTGCAGTGTTGTTTAAAAATACCGCTCAATATCAATGACAAAATAGTTGCACTTGCAAGGAGTTGCAACGCAAAGCGCACTAAACACTGAATACCGCTAATATAAACATCAGTTATTTCGCACGAAATTGGAAACAACAGCTGCTCAGATTTTACTTGGCATTAAGTTTGTTGCGCACAAGTAATTAAAATAATGGAAAATATTGTAAATATCATATAAAATGAAGCTAAGGACTTTTTTGCAGAACGTGTGTCTTCAAAGAAGTCCTCCGCAGCAGCTCCAATATTATTTTGTTGTTCATATGGTTTTTGTTTAAGAAAACCCATGTTACGTACTTGAAGGCTATAAAGCCGATAACTTTTTTCTCTAAATTGTGTTATTATCTATCACCTCTTGCTAATTGTCAAAATTTTCAAAATAAATAATCAATTTTGCTCAACATTTTTCACAAATTAGAACAGAGTACTAGGCTTATGTATGTATGAGTTGTATAAATGTTGCTGATAATTTCTGTATAAAAAATTATTGAGAAACATTTTTAAGTGAAAATTACCAACAACATTTATGCAACTTACAATTCATATAACATGTTGTGAATTGGACAAATTTGTTTCTCTAAAATACCTTAAACTTTTTTTTAGAAAGTACTTTTCCAAAAAGTTATTAAAAACACAACTTTTCATAGAAAACCTTAATGAAAAAATTCTTGTACTTTTTGTAAAGTCCTTCATAAATCGAAAGAAAGCTGACTGCACCTTTTTACAAAAATTAACTTTTTTTAGTTAAAAAAAAATCTTTTATAAAAGGCACTAATAAAATGTGTCATAATAAAAAATTCTTTTCATCGATTTTTATTTTAAAGCATTCACATTCACTGCTGATTTTAGTGCTGGCCAATAACTTTTCAAACACGTTATATGGCCATTAGAAGGAGCAATAGTAAAATATTAAAACTTTACCTTCCGAAGAAAAAAAAAGGATTATCCTTATAAATAAAATATATCATAAATTGCGCCAATACAAACAGGATTTTTGGTTCCAAATCATAAATTTATACAACATTTTCAACATTTAATATATTTTTTTCTTTTCATTTTCAATGTCTAAAAAAGATTGAGAGGAGTAAAAAATATAAAATATGGATTTTAACAACATAAAATTGCATTATAATATCGTCTGGTCGTCAAAGATAAGAAAATTTATCCAATGGTTTATATTACCCGTAAATACTCAAACTCTCTTAAACGCACAAACACACATATTTACACACCAATTGGAAAAATATGTACATTGTGCGATTTGGAGTTCATAACTTGCCACTTGCTGCCACCATCAGCTACAGTTACTGTTTGCTACATAAAAGTGCTGAGAGCTTTAAATTTTTTTTTCCATTTTTTTCGTAAAACTTTTTTTATGAGCAACCAAGAGCAGTCAGTTGGTATCGGTAGCCCAGCCAGCCGGCCGTTTAGCAGTAAAGGCAGGATATGTGGCCACAGTGCTTCACATTTTTATGACTCTGATGATGAGAACGAGGATGATGACGATGTTGGAGGGAGTGTTTGTGTCTTTGTTTGTGCCGGGTAAATGGCGATATTGTAAAGTATAAGAAGTGGTGAGTTAACAATACTAAAAGTATTTTCCTTATTTTTTTTTTGCTTACTTGCTCAAAGACCAAGTTTCCAACCAGCAGGCACTACAAATACATACAACAAACAAACATTGTAACGAACCATTGTCGTCAGCATTATCATCATCATCGCACACATCTTTTTTTTTTTGCAACTACTACTCTGCAATGCTTTCATTTTGCTCCTTTTGCTGGGTTATAAAAGATTTTTACCATTTGATAAGATATTTTTTGGCGAAAAAGGATATTTCAACTATATTTTGTTTGTGGGTGTGTGAGTAAACATTTATGAGTGGTAAGCAATGAAAGGATTAACTCTAAATATTTATTTCACTTTGCTGGCCTCTGTGCGATTGTGTAAGTGTGTATGTATGTATGCATGTTGGGAGAACAACTTATTTATGGATGTTTGTATGTTTGTGGTGTTGGGGGTGTTGGTATAGAAAAAAGAGTTGTAGAGAGAGAGTGTGTTAAGTTAGCCAGTTTGGTTTGTCAAAGATATCTTTATGTTTATAAGCTCATATCCGGTATTTTATCGTTAATACTATTTGTTAAATGGCACATACACACACACACACACACACACACACACAGAGAAATTCACAAATAAGTATAATTTATGAACAAGTTTATGAGTACATGTATTTTTTAATGGCCTTGCATCTAAACTTAAGGAATATGATTTGATACGATTATGTTTTTCTTTCTTCTGGCATAAAGTAATATACATATCGTCGTGGTGAATGCAATATGCTGTATGTCACTAAATCATACTTTTGCAGGAAAGACAAAAACTAAATATTTCTGAGAAAAATTGTTTGTTTTAGTTTCGCTGGCTAGAATATAATAATAAATCGCCACGATTCACACTGTATCCAATGTTAGTATCCAATGCAGAATGACACAATTTATAGGTTTTATCTCGAAAGAACACTCCACGCCACTGTCAAATCAAGCGTGCGATTGACATACGTCCTTTTGCAGTAACCAAAAGAAGCGCGCAAAAGCTCTCTTCTGATTGCCTGAACGGCACGAGATAAATGCAAGTTGGAGGAGCCCCAATTTTGGTTACAACGCTACAATAAAACCAAATTCAATTTTTTTCGACATACAGCCTATTGCATTCACCACGACGATATATTTTAAAGAATTAAAAAAAAAACTTCAAAAAATATGTTTTCTTTAGTTGAGTCAATAATGAAGCTTAATTTAATAAAAGGATAATGGAATAGCTAGAGGGATACATTTTTCAACACTGTGCTGCAGTATCACAGTAAACTATGTAGTAGTTGGTAGTTTTGCGGACTATCTGTTTGCGTTTCATAACCGCCAAAGATTCTGAGAGCTTCTGCAAGCAAAAAAAAACAGAAAACAACTCACCAGGTAAATAGCTAAAAAATGTTGAGCAACTCTAATTATTTCACATGATAAATTTGGCACAAAAAAAATTTAATTAATTAAAATTTGATACAAAGAAATAAAATTTAAAAAATATCCAAAAATAAGGAACTTTTTTGCCTTTTATTTTGATTAAAAGGACACAAGTTAGCATGGAATGCTTGCGCTGTAGCACAGCAGCTTTTTTTATAGTACTTCCTACAGAAATCTTTAACTGCCTCTTTTTGAAAATAAAAAAACAAATTTTCGATTGGGAGTTTTCATAGAGAACAGCAAAAATTTTGAGTTTTTTTTTATTGTTGGTTCAATATAAATTCTCAAACGAACATTTTTGTTTTATTTTTAAACACAGACACAGTCTTCAAAAAATTGCACACCAAAAAGAAATGTTGCTATAATGTTGTTAGATACTAGAGCCCTGCACAAACATACTTAAACGTGTGTTTGAAACTTTTGTTTCGTTAATGTTGCGATGGATATATACTGAAAATCACTGCTGAAAGAATAATTTGTTTTTGTTTTGTAGGACACAGATGAGGAGCTGCACAGTCCACAAATAGAAGCAATAGATATTTTCCAATTGTGCTTATTAATATATGTGCATATCGCAACATTAATGTTGCGGAAGGACTTCAAACGAAACAAAATTGTGCATGTCTGTTAATATTGTTATTTTACAGAAGATTTATCATATTAGCTCACAAGCGTTCATGTACAATTGATTGCGCCTGACATTCACCATGTTTATTTGCAACAGCTGATCTGAGAGCAAATTTTATTAGAATTTTATGTTAAAAGTTTTTTTTTTGGGAAATGTATTTAAAAAGTAGCAAAGTTCCAGTGTAGATAGATTTCTGGTAATACTTTTTATCACAATAAAAATAGGTGATGTCAGAAGGTTTGTCAGATCAAAATAGAACACGCTCTAAATGAAATTTTGTCTGATGACTGCAGATGAGTTTTACAGAAGCAATGATACCACACGACATGTACGTACTTTACAGTGTCAGATGAAAAAAATCGTCTACGGGTGGCATTAAACATATTTATGTGGAAATTACCAACAACACCTATACAACTTACAACACCCACAATAGATTGTGAATTGGGCAATAGAATTCGAAAGCATTTCACATGAAATGTTAAACAGAATACCAGGCTTTAGCGAGTTCGATTAACTTATTCTTTTTTTTTCAAAATAAACAGAACTTTATTAAATTTAATCGAATTTCATGCGAATATTTCGCATTTGTTCCTCTAAAGAGTCACTCAAAATTATTCAATTTTCACTTTGTAAAGATCTTACATCATTTTCTCTACTCTTCCGCCCAAAAACTACATTTGTATCCCTCCCCTCTTCTTGATATAAAAGTAGTATTAAATTTTTTTATTTAAAGTGATTATTTTTCGAACAAATTGGTTGTTAGAAGTTTTTAATCCAAAGTGATTATCATTTTGGCTAAAGTTCGTAAAAATTTTTAGTCCGAAAGAATTGGACATGAGACGATATTCCAAAGCAACAAGAAAAAATTTTAACGCCAATTAATTTCATCTTACACGGCAGAACAAAAACAACGGTGTTTTTTGGGAGCCACTACACTCCCATCATCAGTGTTCATGTGTGTTTCCATGTATCCGCCACTGTTTAGGTGGCTCGTTTGAATGTGATTTCAAATTTGTATTTATACAAACAATGTCTAGAAAAAGGATACGAGAGTTATTTGTATTATTAGTTGTTTTTACGGTAAACACTGCTTTACCGCTGTCAATATTCAAATTTTACCATCACGAATAAACGTAAAACTGTTTTTTGCCTCTACTGAAAATTTGTTAATTTTGAGTTGATTCTTTTTAGAGGAACAAGTGCAATTTATATTAAAAATAAAATTAAGAAGCTCAAATTTGTTTATGTTTTCAATAATGAAATTTTCTTTCGCCTCGCAAGCGAACACTTATTTAAATACGCAAAACAAAAAATTCTAATCAAACCAGAATTCTTTTTCTAAACGGTGTAAAATTTCAATAAGGAAATTAATTTCATTTCCCTACCCTCGTGTTATAAAATCCTTCTGATCTTTCCTCGAAATCCGTTTTAGTAAAATGTTTGTCTAAGATAACAAAGTTTATTTTTTTTTATCAAAGAATACAATAATTTTTCCCATGCTAATATTATAGGAGCAGCAATACAGTCATTAAAAACTCGGCTTATCAGTGATTATATAACTTAAAAAATAACGAAGTCACCCTTAACTTTCGAGTTAACTTGTAATGCGGCAAGCAAATGTGCAAATGCTGCATTGTTGAGAAGGATTTAAAATAATGTGCTTTTCATAGTTTAGCATCTTTTTTTCTCATCATTAATTTTGAAAGTCATTTGACTTTTTTCACATCGTTTTGTTAATCTATCAAATACTGCCTGACACACACTGAAGATACATATTGTAATGTACCTTCATATATGTGTAATAAGTATGTAAATGCATATTGACGTACGTTTTATTTTCTCTCAAGCAAAGTGGGTGTTTATGGAGAAACAAAAAATATGAATATTAAGTGGGATTTGGCAAAACAAAGAGGTGGATGTTTTGCTAAACATCCATCCCTTTTTTTAAAGTTAAAGTTTGTTATGAAATCAAACACAGTACATTGTGTTCAAATACTGGCATGTATTCTGTTTATAATAGATAATAATTGGCATTCTCTAAGGTTTCAGGCAGAACAACAATCTTAGTGATGACACGATTAATCGAACGATTACTTTATTGCGATTAATGGTGGCATTTATTTAGTCGAATATTAAACGCGTATTTGCTTCAAAATAACAGAAATAAAAAACATATTTCGACATATTACTGAGGTCACAATCGAGTTGGCTGCGTTTTTAAACATATTAGTGTTTAATTTTGCATTTAATATTTTTCTGAAACCCACTCTGAGTTTTTCAGAAATTTTTTCAGTTTCTCGAAATTATGTTTTGCTTATGAACACACACTCAAAATATTCTGTACGTAAAATTAACTGAAATTGTAATTTAAAATAAATAAAAGTTCACTTAAAACCGGTCTACTCATTTTTCATTTAAATTAAACCAAAAGTTCATTTAATTTTTAATGTTAAAAAATTAATTGACTTAAGCCCGTAAAAATAAAAGATTTTTCCTTTGTTTCTGCTATTTTTACTGCCAAATAATCATTCACAAGATAAATAAAAATAAAATATTGGACTACGTGGTCCAATGTAGAAATTCAAGAATAGCTGTATTAATCGATTAATTTCTCGGTTCGATTAATTATATGAGTAATTCAACGGTTAATTTTTTTCGTCATCTCTACACGACCGAACCCAAACTTCGAGAGATTTGCCAGAACGGACCCGAAATCTAACTCGAATTTATGGACCTGACAATACCGGGCCAGTGCCATCCGCATATGATTTATACTTAAACGATTCTTAAGAAATTTTGCACACATTGAATTGCTTTAACAATAAAATTTAATAATTTGAAATGTGGGCAGTTCCACCTTAATACATTCATACATAAAACCCCTATAAATTTGTTTACTTACAAACATTAATTTTTCAAAATATTTATTTTTTTTGCATTATATAATGGATGACCCTCGTAATCAGTTTGAGAAAAAAAACATAGTTAAGGCTTTTCCTTACAAGAAATGGGTGACCGAAACTAATACGTACACAATTTTCATACTAATACATTTATAGGAATTTAACAATTGAACAAACACATGACTGTCATTGTTGATAGAAACATCCTTCAACGTTGACCAATTATTTTGCATTTTTCACATATTTTGGGATTATGACAGTAACAGTTTAAATAATAAAAAAAATTTATAAAAAAGTGTCGAAGCTACAATTTTGTGACATATTTATTTCCAGCAAAAAGATAAGAACACATTTAATTAAATAGTGTTTTTTCACACCGCAGCACTTTAAATACCAGTTATTATTAATTTTTCAGTGGAAGATGGCGACATGCTGGAGGAGTGATTTTCATGAATAAATAATTCAATTTCATCAAAAATAATTCAAAATAATAATAATTCAAAAATAAATTTCACCTTGGAAAGGTAATATTTAAAATATTTTTTTTATTGCCTACTAAAACAACCTTGAAAATAAAATTGAAATTTAGGTGCCTCGAAAATGTTTTTTTTTGATATTTCCTACTACTTTTCAAAGAAATGCGACTATCTTAAAATAATCTATATTTTTCATAGACTTAAAAACTTATGATGCTGTCGCTTACGAATTGAACCTAAATTCTATACATGCTTTTGACAATAAAAATTATTTTTATATGACCAATATGTAAGTCGTGTGTGCTTTATTGCGTGGTTCAGTTTATCACTGGTTATCGTAATAAAAACTTCATGACACTTGTCAATTCTATTTTCTGTAGGTTTTCTTTCTATATTTTAAACATTTAAACATTATTGTACTCGTATCTTACAAATATGAATTTAGTTTATTTCGTTTTTTATTTTTGTCAGATAAATGAACTATTTTCAGAATATTTTTTAACTTGTTTTTCTTTAAATATTTGTATATATATTTTTATAATATTGCAACAATCGCATGCAAAAAAGAGATATGACTTTTAATTCAATGTTGATATACTTCGTATGGGTATTGATGATAATAATAATAATGATGGTTGTTCTTGTTGTTGTTGCTTTGAATTGTATATTAAATGTTTGCAGATACATTTTTATCTATCTGTTACTCTATTTACGTTTGAATAACTGTCTGTCTGTCTGTTTGTTTGTTTTGTTGGCTGTTGTTGAACATTGCTCTCATTGCGATACGGTACGAGTATAACAAAAATAAAAACAACAATAACAATGTTCGTTCGTACGTTGTTATCTTCATGAATGCTCTTGCTTATCTATAAAAACTGCATACTTGCAGATGCTTCTGGTTGTGCTGTGCTATGTTAACTCTGATGTTAAATATTTACCCTCCTCGCCTCCACCCCTCACCAAGAGTTTACTACATATCACTTTGGTGCTGCTGCTGCTGCTGCTGGTGGTGATGATGATAATGTTGTAGTTGCTGTTTGTATTGTATATTTTGACTAGATTACAACAACTAGAACCTTTACTTCTTCTAACTGTTGGCGTTAGTGTTGTGTTTTATATGATGTTTTATAGATGTCTGTATTGTTTACTATCTATCATGGTCTATAAGTTTGGTAACATCAGAGACAACCAAAAAAAACAGAAAAAAGTTTTTACTTATCTCTTGTTTTTCCAAACACTTGCCTCCTCGTGTTGCAACTAAGCTAAATATTGTTGCTATCAATTCATCAGGGACGTAGGAAGATAGCGAAATTTTTTCGTTTCAATATATTTAACACTACATTAAAGTTTTTAAACGGCTTTTAGATCTAGATTTCGAAATAAGTCAAGTGTATCTAATTTTCTGCTCAGCCTTGATTTTGAAATAATAATAAAATTAAAATGTTTAATTTTAAATAATCATCTCTGATCACAAGCAGTCGCAAAAGATTAAAATGTTATTTCCACAATCCAGACTCAAGTCGATCTTAAGTAGAAAATTTAAATGAAAACCACCCCCTTTTTTTTATTGATTTCTATAAAAATTTTCTACTCGAGCCGTCAGGATAATGAAAAAATCACTTAAATCTAAAAAAACAAATGATTACAATTTTTATTTATAAAAAGTATTGTGAAACAGTTAATAGGACTTGTAAGCAGTGGGTCAGTAAAATAAATCTGAAATATTTTCTGTCCTCTAAAATTTTAAATAATCTCTTCTTCACCACCCCTTTTCTACCGCAAGTCAATTAAATTTTTGGTTTTACGATAAAATAAAATAAAAAAAAGAATTATAATAGAGATAAATGTTATTATATTTGTATGAATATTCCGTACTTCGTTCGACATGCTACGAGTAGATTCATTTTGTCTAATGTTTTCTCTACAGATACGAAAAATTTATACTTTTATTTGAAAGTTTATCTATCTGTTGGTTTGTTCGTTTGGTTATAAATTTTTATCGTTTTTGTTTTTGGCTTTTAATGACATTCTAACTCTCATATTGTAGACATTATACGAAATATTCAGTGTTTCAGTGCTATTGTATTCGTATAATGTGTTGGTTATAAAGTTGTTTAAAAAAAAAGAGATAGATTTATTTCTATACACATTCCCTTGCAACACAATGCTTGCTTAAACGCAACTACTACTACAAAAGCTATAATATTTTTGTATTCTTTACATAATTAATCATTTGATATCTTTTAGATATTTTTTTTATGCAATTCCTGTTTTTTTAGTTAAAGTGTGCATGAAACATCATTTATTTTGAAATGGCTTAAGAGATAAGAAAATAACTGAGAAATTTTATTTAAAAAATTTTTTAAATTAGAAATTTATACTAAAAAATTAAATATTAAAAAAATTGAAGAATGTAAAATTTTTTTATTTTTAAAATTTTTGAATAATTTTAAAAATTGAATAATTCTTGAATCGTCCGTCTGTTTACCCCTTCTTGACTGGCAATAAATTCATTGACATATATTGCAGAAAATAACAAAATTATGTTATGTCCAGTGAAGACGCATCTTTTTCGTAATTGGCAATAATTGTCAACAGTTTTTCGTTGACAATTTTTATTTTTATTTCAGAATTAGTTATTCAGATGATAATTTAAAAAGGCTTTCAGTTTTGTCTTCTTTGTTATCGAACCTTTCTGTTTGAAATTTTGCAAATTATGTGTTGGCATAAATACGATTGCCCATAGCAAAGCAATAAGTAATATTGTTCCCTTATTCTGCCGGCATTATTGCATTATTGCCAACATATTTATTGCCAGTCAAGACGAGGTATTACAGACAGGCCATGAAATATTCTTAAGCCACAATCTATTTGCGGCGATTTCAACTAACTAGAGTTAAAGGCAAATGCATACAAGTAGTCGCAATAAAATTCGCCTTGGGAAATATCTTTCTTGGGTGCCAAAATAAAGTTTTCAAGGTGAATTCAAGACTAGAAAAATGTACCAAAAAGCACATTTTGAAAATGATACAATACAATGAGCTGTGCTTTCGATTTCACCTGGTATGAATTCGCGTTGCTAGAGTTTGCCTAGTGGTCGAAATTCAACCGCCAGTTGAAACGAATACCTTTTAATTGCAGTCATTTAAAGAGAATAACTAACTAATTTCCTATTTCCTTCCATAAGGAAAAAACAATAAACAAAATAACATTGAATACGAACACGCACATCTATACGTAATGAACATGTACATTAGGGGTATAACTAAATTTTGGCCCTAGCACTACCAGATAGCGAATATTGTCTTATGCGCGTTTTTTTGGCTAAATGTATAAGTACAAATAAAAAAAATAATTTGCCAGCTTTACCGCGTTTTGTGGGTAACCTTTTTTGAAAACCGCGAAAAATTACTATAAATTTTTTTAATAATTTTTATTTGACTATGCTAGGGCCATTTTGATATTTAAAAAAATGGGAATAAGTTATACCCCTAATGTACATCCATATTTAATTCTCATCTCTTTCGATTCTTATCTCTTTTACTTTTTCAACTTCACTTATTTGAAAAGAAAAAATCTTATTACTCATACAGATATACCTACATTACTCATGCATATATATACATATATATATTTAGGTTGCTTATGTTTTTACCTGCACCAATACTTACATAGGTGAATGTACATTTGTATTTTTAGCATTTGTAGTGGTGTCAACTTTAGAAGTCTTTTATTCCTTTAGTACTGAACCGATTAAAATAATATATAGTCGGGACACTAAAGCTCAACAATGTTTATCATTTGGTAAAATAATAAATAAAATCGGTCGGTAAATAAAGTAGAAAAAGGGATCTAAAAATTTATCTTTGCCTAAAACTTTGCAATAAGTTCTATTAAAAAAACTTTTTCACAGAAACTCCATACCATCTGCATTACTTTTCAGTAATTATATAACTACAAATTCGTAAATAAACAAGTGAATTATTCTCTGAGTGTCGCCGTAGTAGAGCTTATGATGCAGATGGTCGGCAGTTCAAATCCTGCCAAAAGCATGTATCTTTTTATTGTATAAGGGTTTGTGAAAACAATTTTTTAGCGCGTAATAAAATAGTTCTGCAATAGACACATCAGTGAGTAAAACACTTGACATCAAACGCAACATTTACTTCAAAGGCACCAGTTCAATACCGACTACAGACATTAAATTTTTATTATGTTTTCTATTGTGTTTTGTATGCTCAATGACTTCTAAATATTGACATTTTGAAGTCGGTTTTTCTAGTCCGAGGTGGTAAGTAATTGAATCGCCCGGTTAAAGTAATGAATTACATTTTTTCTTTTGATATAACCTACGAAATATTGAATTCATTCTCTCCCTGCCACGCCTGCTTCACTTAAAAGTTTCACTTGAATTTTACTTAATTAAAAGTAAAATAAATTAAATTTACATAAAATAAATATCATCAATTTTGCTCATTAAGCTTGAGATCCTTAAAAATGAATATGAATTTCTTTAATAAAAAAGTATTGTTCGATTGATCTTGTACTAAAATCAACTGTCAAAACTATAGCTTTTTTATATTTGACATAAACCGTACATACATAAATTTCTTATAAGTAATAATGAAATAAATAAAACAAAAACTGTAAAACTACATAAACCAATAATTTGTTAATTTGTTTTGCCATATTTGGAATTTATTCGTGTTTTATCAAGATTAGTATCTCTTCACTTTTTTCTCTCGATTTTTTTTTATTTATTTCATTTCAAATATTTCTGATTCATCTTATGTGTACAATATTGATTCTAAACATATAAATAAAAAAATAAATGTTGCCATTTATTGTATGCCGTATAAAACTTTTGGTATTTTTTTCCTCTCTCTATATTTTTGCTGCGTGACCATACATGATCATACATAATTGGTTATTGTCATGTTGTCTTATTTGTTTGTTTGTTTGTTGTATATTTTCTATAGAAACAAAAACAACCTCAAGAAGTAAAAAAAAACTAATTGACATTTTGACAATTTTTTGTATTTCTATTCATAGAGAAGTGACAGATCTTAAGGTTGTTGCCATCAATAAATTTCCAATACAAAACGTTAAAACGATATCAACAAGTCGAGATTAAATATGTATGTTCATACAAAAAGACACACAGAATAGAGGATTGAATAAGAAAAAAAAAATGTAGACATAGTATTGAAATGACCTCAGCGGACAATTTATTATGAAAAAAAATAATATAGAAAAAATGGCAGTTGTATTTTATCATGTTTTTTATTCTATCTCAAATAAACAAACTAATGAGATATTTTTTAATTTTTATAAAACAAGAATCTATATTTATATTATGAGCGTAAAAAATGCAAAGAAAAAAATTATTTGTCAAAGCGAATTCTTTTATTTCTCTTTAAAATATTATCCTTTCCACATCACCAAAACAAGGTTTCTGAATGCATCAATAGCTTTTTCTGTTGACGAACATGTTTGCTCAAGCAGTTTAAAATTTTTTTGGACGAAAATATTTAAAATATCATTAGGTTCCTAGTCAGTACGGCCCCTAACGCAATACTACAAAAAAGGACAGACATTTTAGGATTTTATTTGAAAAAATTGATTTTTTCATGAAAAACTTTAAACTCGATTTTCTCGAAAACTTGAGGTCCTAGAGATAAAAGGTCAGAAATCAGCAAAAACTTAACAACACAATTTTTTACATAAAAAAAACTATACTAGGCCTTAGAGCGAAAAAGGTGAAAATCTATGATTACCCACAAATTTTAAAAATTTGGATTTATTTCACTTGAAAAACTAGATTTTTTCCATAAAAACTTCAAATCTGTTTCAAAGTGCTACGGGCGTGAAAACTTTTTGATAGTCGTAGGGGAATGATCTGAGTCATAATCTTGTATCAAGTTCTATACATAAAAATAAATACCTGGAATATTTTTCGTTATCGATCGAAAAATGTTGTATGGGATTTCGTTCGATATCGAATGCCGTAATTTGTCCCCTGGTTATTGCATACGTGAGATTAAAATAACGAATTTCTTATTGGGTTTTTTAGATATTCATATTTTTATAGGGCTGATGCCGCCTAGAAAACAAGGAATCACCTCTCTTTGTACCAAGTCCTTTAAGAATAATGAAAACCTATTTTATACATCTATAAAACCAATAAACATCTTTTTTCGAGAAAAGAATGGTGGATCCTTTTAATCATCCTTTCTTGCGTCGGCCATCGGAAATACTAGTATTTTTATGTTAAGAGAGTCATTTACAGATTGAACGAAAAAAAGCATTTGTTTTAAAACTCCCATTCAATAGCTGAAATGCAAAACCACGTAACTAAAAAAAATAATATCGGCATTTTCATTAACTATCATGTTTTATATCATCCCTTAATAACTAAATATTTATTATCGTTTATATAAATAAGATGATTATTCAAGAATTCTTGATCTAATTTTTGTAAATGATATTGATGACTTTTATGTTAAACGAAGAACATCTATTACAGTTCCCGAAGATCGACATCATCCTGCTATTGCATTATTTGTATCCATTCCACCTGATTACGTTTTACAACCACTGGTCAGTAATGAAAAAACGTACTGTTTTAAAGGCACTTACTTCTTAAAATATTAACTTATGTTAAATGAGCTTATTACAAACACAAACTGATGTGATATTTTCCTACCTCCCTTCAATTCAGATATTTCTTTTGAAGACACGTTTGGCGTTTTTTATCACAAAATATTCTCTTTTATGGATATGTGCATACCGAAGCATAAATTAAAGCATTTTCTGGACCTCCGTGGAATAATAAACAATTATGTCGTGCTAAGAATAAAAGTGTAATATTTAGTAAGAACCCCTAAAGCCTCTCAAAAGTGGACGTGGTACTCTCTCACGTAAGTATTTATGGTCTTATATCTAGATCAGTGATGCTTATACTCTTGATTTCCTATGCGACTTTTGTGATATCAAAGCCCACCTGTTTAGCCATGCAAAACACACACTAACGTGAATGGGATAGTTTCCGTGCAGGAAATGTCAATAGTGAAATTGTACTGACTTACTATTAACACAGTCAGCAGTACTAGTGAATTATAATACCCCAGATAATGCTATTTACTATAGACATTTAACATGTGCGTGCCATTGAAAATCCACTACTGACATTGGTACTATTGACTAGGAAGTTCTTTTGGGACCATATGTAGAAATTGGCACCAGAGATTCACTAGTACGTTTTAGTAATTCTAGTCTACAATTTGGATACTTTTCTGAAGTAGATGTTTATAATGAAAATGGAAATTTTATTAACTTTTGCAGTTTAATAAAAAAAATAAAAGACTAAAGGCGCTAATTCATAACAGTCGTTTAAAAAATACAGGTAATAATTCTTTTCAGTCTTTTTGAAGTTTTCTCATAGTGACCATGATGCCAAATAGTCACCAAAATAGTAGACAGAAGTGGTGACTTGGGTACACATGCCCCCAGGTTTCCTTCAGGGATGTGTTTGAGCACAACTGATCTAATAGAGATACACACATAACTACAACAGTTATACATATATTAGCCTTCAAACTTTGTATAAGTTACTCCGTTACTAATATGCGCAGTCTTTGAAAAGAGGCCAATATTGGAACAATGTTTTATATACCATCAAACTACCAATCTTTAAACTTTAAACAAGTGTGCATGCGGAAGCTAAAAAAATAGGCGGAATTGCAACGGTAGTGGTGGCAGCACCAATACAAATTATTGATTTATCTTCATATATTTGAAGTCTTAATTATGGGCGCTATTTCCTTTGTTTGCTTATGCTCTTTTTAAAATTATAAATTTAATATACAAATCATTTTCATATCTTTTAAATCATTACGGAAATGAGTCTTAGTTGAAAGAACAAAAAAAAAAAAAAGAAACGAGAACAACTTACGAAAAAAGGGGTGACATTAAACCCTTGTCACTTAATAAAAAATTAAATTGACACCGTAAGTGGCACACAGCTTTTGTTGAAAACACACAGCAGTCAGTCACACTCACAGATGGAGAAACAAACACTCGGAGGGTGGTCGGTCAAACATTAATGATATTTAAAAGATAAAATTATAAGAACACCAAGCGAAAGGAAAGAAGTAACAATAATATGACACCAACTAAATATTAAAAAATTGAATACTCATACTACTTTTGAACAAATTACCAACTAAAAACGAAATATACTCGTAGCAAGTGAGTAAAAAGTGAATGAATGAATGAGTGGCTGGCACAAGATTAAAATATTTTATTGACTTTTCTTACAGAAAAGAAATGAGAAAATAAGTATCTAAGCATATAAACGCTTACACCGCTCCCCTCTTAAACATCGGTGCTATAATAAATATGCATTAACTAAAGAAATTTTCGATAAGAAAAGTTTAATGACAATTATCCTGCAAGCAGCAGGATTAATAAATACGGAAAGAAATGTTGGCAGCATGAGTTGAAGGAGTTCAAATAAATACAGAATATTATTTTTTTATACAGTGTGCCGAAAATATTTAGACCAACTGCTTTCAGCCATCTTAATAACACACAAATACCTTGCCATGTCTGTTGTCGGCAGTTTTCCCCGAAATGGGTAAAAGGGTTTGCAAATTATTTTGCAGTTAGAAAACGGACCAATTTGATGTGTTCGTTTGCAGTTTAAATTTACTGCTTTTTTCATATTTTGCTTTGTTATTGATATTATGTAATTTTTTCATGTTCAATATAAAATTTTTTTAACATACCTCGGCTATCTACTGTCATGTCTGCTGTAGAATCTGAACAATCACCTGCAAGGAAAATATAAATTAATAAATTAATAAGTTAATTTTAAAGTATTTGTTTTGAAAAATAGTTTATCTACAAAAATTTTAAATTTAACCTCAGAGCCTTAAACAGGCTGCTGTATCACCCTGAGGTAAATCTGTTTGGCCATTTGAAGCACTGTTTCGTTACTTTTGGTATTTTGATTTGAAAAAATTTAATGTCAATTAATCGGCCTTATTTTTATATGTACATGTAGATATATTTAATTTATTCAAGCTCCACGTCACTTATTTGTTTATAAACATTGAGTAAGAATTATAAATAATAATATTTTTATAAAAAAGTAAGTGGAGTTGAAAGTAAGAAAGTTTGGTGGAGTTTGAATAACTATCCATGTGTGATGATGACACGGAAAATGGTCCTTATCTAAACCTTCACTTTTCTAGATAAACAACTAAGCGAAACCTTGTTTATCGAAAATTCCACAAATCTATTATATATTTTGAACTAAAAAACGTAGTTTTGAGGTGCAGCTATTTAGAGTTTGCATATTTAATTTCAATGGATGGGTAGAGGTCTAGAAAAATCTATTTTCTTTTAGTTTATAAGCTAGAAGTTCCGCTAAACCACTTGCAATGATAAGATAAGATATCAGAGAGCAGGTTTGCCAACCTTCGCCTAAAAACTCTAGATTTTAAGCCAACTTCAAATTTTTGCCTCCACAGAAAAAAGCGTTGGAAGAAGATAAGGAGGGAGGGCCCTTTTTCCTGACGCCATCGCATATTTTGATTTAGACCAAAAAATATCAATAAAATATAAAATGCTTTAAAATTTTAATTTATAAAAAATACCTTGAAATAAATACATGGACGCTTCAGCACCCTGTGTAGGAAAAGTACCTTTCAAATATGGGTAGCGGTCTAGATTTAAAAGTATAGGTGTGGATTCTAGGCCGAAGGCTTTGTATTACAAAACGGCAGTTTACGGTATAAAACAAGAAAGTCATTGCAGTCTCTGGATGACTTTGGTGATATTTCAAAAGATACTTTCTCAAAATTAATATATTTTAAAGGTATTTTTTAAACTGTAGTTTTTTAAAAGGCACCTTTTCAAAATACACTTTTTTAAAAACTAATTTTTTAAAAAAGACTTTTATTAGATGCACTTTTCAAAATACTTTCTAATGTACTTTCTAAGCTAAAAGGTACTTTCTGAACTAAATGTTACTTTTTAAACAAAAAGATACTTTTTTACCTAAAAGGGACTTTTCGAACTAAAATATGGTTTTTATGATAAAAAGTGCTTTTTAAACTAAAGGTTTCTTTTAAACTAAAAGGTTCGATTTAAACTAAAATATACTTTTTCAACTAAAAGGTCTTCCTGAAATAAACGGTACTTTCTTTACAAAAATGTACTTTTTGTTCTTAAAGGTACTTTTTGTACGTAAAGCAAGCTTTTTAACTTAAAGCCACTTTTGGAACTTAAAGGTACTATTTGAACTTAAGGGTACGTTTTGCAATTAAAGGCACTTTATGAACTTAAAGGTACTTTTCGTAATAAAATCAACTTTTTAGAAAGATGCTTTAAGCCAACTTCAAAAGAAATTAAGAGCGTTCGGTTTGTTTGTTTGTTTTTGTTTGTTTACTTTTTAATATTCCCTCAAAAATTCTCCATTTACGAAACGATTTGGTTTTTTCTTGCGTTACATCGACGGATTTTCTTTCAGATTGATCTCGTTGTTTTAATTACTAATTTCGGATTTTTCGTCCGCCCTGTCTTCTGTTGGGCTGCTTTTTTCAAAAATTATTAAAAGTTATTTTTATTAAAAAGTACTTTTTTCTAAGTTACTAAAATGTACTTTTTTAAAGGGAACTGGCTTAAGAACTACTTTACCATTTTTAAATTTATCTTCTTCAAGAACTAGGATCATATTTTGGATATAAAAGGTGTTTTAAAAAATAATTTTTTAAGGTCATTATTAACGTGTACAATTTTAAACGGAGTCCTTGAAAAATGTTACTTTTTGTAGACAATTTTTCAGTAAGAAAATGAAATTGAGTGAAAAAATAACAGTTTAACTCTCAAATTAAGCAACTCAAAATAATTCTATAAGCCTAAATTATACTGTAATGATAAGAACTCGTACGGAGCGCAACAATTGTAAATACTCGTATCTACGATTATTTTCAAAAATATTTTTTGTGTCAAAACTCTAAACGTTCGCCCTTTTTATTTTTATTCTTATCTATTTTAACAAAACTAATTAAATTTAAATTAAATTCCATTTAGTTAACAGAGTTGGGAGTTTTAATTTATTTTTGTAATTACTAAGCAAAACTTAACAAACAATCCTGGAAAAGAAGCAAAAAAATAATAATTTCACGTATATAAATAAACGTTGCTACCTGCATGTTTTAAACGACTGATTATACGAGAGGGCCAACTCATTTTGTTAGTTAAAAATAAAAAACTCAGAAATATAATAAAAACTACAATAGCAACATCACATGTGCAATTCTAAACCACCAGGTTAAAATATCTATTGTACGACAATCAGCAAAATAAACAAACTTAAAAATTATAAAAAGTTACACTGCCATACAAAGGAATAGAGAAGATAGAAAATTAATAAAAGGAAATTTTACAAAAATTTATCCAACTAAAATAATAAATTACAACAAATAAATTATGTTAAGAAATTTTTATTCGTGTGATGTATTTTTGAAGGATGTGAGCTTAAATTCTGGTTTTTTAATTCCTGTGGGTTTAATATATTTTTATGTAGTGTGTTTGTTGCTGTTTTATTTAAAATTTCTTTCATTTTTATGAACTACTCCAAAATGCATGTATGAATTTACTTAAGAAGAGCGAAAAAATAAGACGAATAATTCTTATCAATGTACTATCTATTTTGGATACATTCATTTATAAAAATACACAACACATTGCAAAAATAAACAAACTTACACACACACGCACACATAAACACACACACGGTTATGTACGTATAAGTTGGTCTGCAACTACTATTATCGTGTTTGCTAAAAAGTCAGAACAATTAAAGTATGTTTTCTTTATTTAGAAGTCAAAAGAAGCTACACCTTTAATCACAAGTTTAGGGCATGTATGTAGATACTTTATGAGCTTAAGGTATGATCACAAGATTACCGCAAATACACCAATCAGACCCAATTTTTGTGCACAATAATAATATTGTCTCAATAAAATACACTGCAGTCACATGATTGCAACATTTTATAAAAGTTTGATTGCCGCAGATTGGCGAAGAATGAATTTGTGGCAATAATTGCCGCAGCCCAGTCATACGATTGTTCTAACTTGCGGCAACACCAACAAACAGCTGTTATGGTAGTTTTTAGTTTGTTTTTTATTACGTGCAAATTTTTTTCTTTCGCATATTGATGTAATTCTGCATCATAGCTTTTAGTTGGCCTCTAAATTATTATTAATCGCTCAATGCTTGTTATAGTAAAGTAAATACAATATACGAGATGTACTTTACTCTTAATAAATTTAACATAAAAAAATTCAAAAAAATTAAATTTTTTCTGCATTAATTCTCGTAGATGTCTAAATAATATATTTTTTTCAAAGCGAAAAAAATTCATGCATATAAGGGTTAACGCTTCAAACAAGTTTAAATTTATGGTACACAAAAGAATTGGCACACACGAAAAATTAAATAAATTGCCGCGTATTGGCTACTTTGATTGCCGCATGAGAACACAATAAATATTGGTACATTTTTAACATTTATATTGGCGCAAGTTTGCCTATCAATCGTTCACACGATTGCCGCACCAGAGTTGCATTTGATTGCGGAAAACCAGCACAATATTATTCTCGATTGCCGTATGGGACAATAAATTGTGAAATCACACGATTGGCATACAAAATAGAATGATAATTGGTGCATTGCGGCAATCGTGTGATCATACCTTTAGACATTTTTTGGAAACATTTTATTGTCAGTAAAACAGCATAAAATATCGGAAGTTCTTTCTAAGGCAAATAATTTAATAAACTAAAAATATTGTTTGTCAGCAACTTTTAATACAGACAACCTTTCAATAAAATATCATTCAGCTCTTTAAGCCACTTTGGTATTAAGACAACCACGTATTTGTTGTTGACAACCACGATGTTTCTAAGACATATAGTTTAATAAACTAAAAATATTGTTTGGCTCTTTAGGCCACTTCCATCTTAATACAACCACTTGTTAAATTAACTGATTTTTCACCAAAAATATAACAGTTCAACGATGATTTTACTAATGATTGGTTTGTTCATCTTTTTCTGCGAAATTATTTAACAATCGACAAATTTTGTAGCCTAAAGACACTAATAAATTGAAATGTATTAACCATTCCTCTATGAGTTCGTCTGCATCTTAAGTGCCACGTTATCGATTGTCTCATGAGAATTCAGCTACATACCAGCTTTTATTTTGTAAATATCAAGCACAATCTTACTCAAAATGTAAAGCTTGGTGATTGTACAATAACAATCTATAACCTGGCAATAAGAAACTAACTCGATATGGAGCACTTCTTAGGCCGATGCCACGGAAATAGCGACAAAGCGGTGAGGAGTAGACTAAGGCTGAGTTGCTTAATTTTTTTTTATGGTATTTTGCTTTTCATTAATTATATTAATTAATTTCATTAATTATATACGGGTATGAAGAAAAACACAGTATAAGGCAAAATCAAAAACAAATGTAAACTTTGATTTGAGAAGCTGATTATGATAACCTGCACTTGACAATCTAAAAGCGCGGAAGCAGTTACTTAAATATGAATTTATTCTTCAGCATTCGCTTTTTCACTGCTTGCAGCCAATGCATAAGTGAATATTTTTGATTATAAAAAAGTTATGCAGATAATAGGTTAAAAAACAAGTTAAGAATGTATTTTGCTTTTACAAAAACTTGTAATTCAGTTATAGTTATTGTAAATACTCACTATTATATTTAAGAAAATCGAAAATTTTAACTTAACTAGTATTTTCTTCTATCGGCCATATTCTAGTAATTAAATATTATACATTTATAGAAACATATATGATAAAATACAAAAACAACAAAAATGATTAAAAATTAGGAACTTAAAACTTATTAGCTCTCTCTCTCTCTCTCTCTCTTATTACAAAGTACATATAGAAAAAACTCTGTCTCATTTTTATGTAAAAGCGAATTGGACATACATGCTTTGATTATTTTTCAACTTGAAGCTGATAGATGCATGTGCAATAAGTGTGCATAAATTAGTAGCTAATTTAAACGCTTATAGCTCCCAAAATACTGAACCGATTTTAACAAAATATATATTGTGCAAATTTGTGAACAAATATCTTCAAAATGAGATAAGTCTTGGCAAAGTCAGCTGTATAATATGAGTGTAAAAGGCAATTAAAAAGTGTTCGCCTATTAATTATGTAGATGTTATAAGCTATTTTGTAATAAAAAATATTTTTATTTGTTTAAATTTACAACAATATTTCCATTTACATTTACATAAGAGGACACAAGATGCAATTTTATCCCATTTATATATACAGTGGTGGACATGTAATTAAAACATATGTATGATCTCTCATTTGTTCGGTTTTTATATATTATCTCTTGCTATTTCAAAGGGACTTTTCTACTGGAAAGATAAATTTGAGGTCTTTTACACTTGATTCCTTCTTTATTTTCCTTTTCCATTCAGTTTTCTTTCAAAGGAAGTCATTATTTAGTGAAAGTGTTGTTTTTAAAGTGGACACATAATTAAAACATTTTTAGTTTTGCTATTTTAATAACGTATTTGTTATATTTAATTTTGTTTGATTTTTGAAAATTTATTGGTAAGTATGTTTTAAATGATATCAGCAAAAATGTATACAAAAATTAATCATCAAGTATGGGAAAAGGACCTAGTTGTTCCGGGAAAGAAACGAATGCAATACTTAATCTCAGAGGGTCCGGAAATAGAGTAAATGAAATTTCCCAGTTACTTGATTGCTCTAGAGGAAAAATGTATAATGCAATGAAACATTTTGATACATTTGAAACCTCAAATAATGTACCAGAGCCCTCAAACCCCATAAAACCATAGCCAACGAAGACGAAATAGTCGCAAGAGTCTCTGAAGCTGACCCATTTAACAGTTCTAAAAAGCTTAAAGTTGAATTAGAGTTATCATATGGTATTGGTATTTCATCTAGAACTATTAGACGGCGGCTCAATGAAGCTTCCTTACGAGGATGCATCGCACAACGAAAACTTTTCGTCTCCAAAAAAAATTTGAAATCCAGATTGAATTTTTCCAAAGAAAATATTAAGAAACCAGTGAGATTTTGAACAAATATTTTATGAAGCGACTAATCCAAATTTGGTCGATGGGGATCAGATATAAAATGATATGTATGGGATCCAGTTAACCAACAACACAATCCTAGGTATACCATCAAGACAATTAAGCATAGGGGCGGCAACATTATGGTGTGGGGTGCATTTTCTTGGCATGGTATTGGACCAATTTTGATGACCAGTTCAAGAATGGATCTACATGTTTACATAAACATTATGGAAAATACAATGTATGGAGGAAAATTTACCGTTAATGTGGCACTTCATGCGCGACAGTGACCCCAAGCACATTCATGGCTTGTGAAGAGCTGCTTATACAAACAAACCATACACGTTTTAAACCATGGCCAGCTCAATCGCCTGATCTCAATCCAATTGCGAACTTGTGGAGTGAAGTTGAAAAGAGGATGGAAAACAAAAATACCAAAAATACTGATAAATTGTGGCAAAACATCGAAATGTGTTGGTAGGCTATTCCTCAACCTCTCCGCAGGCACTTAGCTGAGAGTTTGCCATACAGATGTGTAAATGTTATAAAAAACAAAGGTTTCCTCACGAAATATTGATGGTAAGTACAAAAAATATTGTGGTTAAAATAAAATAGTAAATGTTTTAATTATATGGCCAACCCAATTAAACACTTTTTTAATATTTTTTCTTTACAGAATTTAAAATTATCTATTTAACAAGTGTACTGGAAACTGTTTAAGTTATAGATTTAAGAACTGCAAAATAAAATTTGTTGTCTTTTTTAATTTTGAAAATAAAACGAATAATTTACTATCATTACGAATGTTTTAATTATATGGCCACCACTGTATATTCCCAGAGTATAATACCAAATAAGAAATTTTTTTCTAAACATTTTAAACATTACTTTCATTTTGTAGAATGTGAATCAAAGAAGGCAACATCTTGCAATAAAAACCCCGCGTAAAATTCGAAATAAATGATCCGAATTGACAGTACTTCTGTATTCCAAATTGTGCAATTTCTTGGCTTCTTTCGAAGCTCTTTTTTAACTGGGATAGTGCTACATGTATTAAATTACAATGAAATTTAATTTAAAATTTAGCATTTTTCTGAAGAACATTTTGGCATATTTCTTTTGGCCTATTTAATATTCTGCCAGTTTCATTTCCTTGCTACACTGATAACGAGTAAATAAAATAAAAATAAATATCGCCAAAGTATGATTTGAAAATAGTCACCAAAAATTTGCATAAATAAGAATAGAAAAAACAGCAATAACAGTGCATTGCTCTATATATTGCTGTAACGGTAAAAGTGTCGGTTTTTCTTATAGATGCCCATTTTTTACAAAAATATTGAAATAGCACACGATTTCAAATTTTTATCACTGAAATAATTGCACTCATCCTACATTTAAAAATTGTGTCATTTTATAATTGAAAAATACATATAATTTTAAAGCAATTAATATTTATTTCAAACTACAACATTCACACTTGTTGAAAACTCATAAACAAAGGTCCCTGATGATGTGCATTAGGAACAGTGAAATGCTAAGAAGAATAATCAATTAAATTTCTTTTAATAAAACAATTAATATTTTACTAGATATAAAAATTTAATTTTAATTAAATTTAAAAAACTTTATTAATTCATTCCTTTGCACAACTGTTCAACTACTATCGCAAGAAACACACTCATCTGTATCTGTGTATGCATGCATGCATGTGTGTATGTGAATGTTAAAAAAAGGCCATCATAATAATATTCCTACTTTTCAGTGTTTGTAGCTGCTGCTGTTGCTGTTGTTGTTCTCATATCTAAAATCTAAAAACAAACCGAGAAAAATATAATAAAAGGAATTCTGCGGATTGTTGTTATTATTGTTATTATAATTCCTTGAAGTGGTCATATCAGTAAAATATAATCATCAAAACTAACAAACACACACAGACGGACAGACAGATATTTATACACTTACATATTTATTTTATTTTCTTTATATAAAAACATATTTACAACAGAGTATGTATATTTTTACAAGTACATTTGACTACTCCACTCTTGTCCAGACACTTATACAGTCGCACATATGTATGTACGTACAAGTTCCCATCGAACATTTTTTGCTGACATGCCTGATGTCCGAAATAATCGGAAACGTTATCAGTCAAGCAACCGGGCTGTCTGAAATTTCCTTGCACATAGTTTGCATTTTTGTGACAAGACGTTATTGCGATATAATCCGGAAGGATATTAAATTTTCTCTCATATTTATTTGTAAAGTCGGAAAATGAAATGCATGGCGCAAGTTTGAGAATTTTGCAATTCAATGTGTGAACTTTACATGAAGCTGGAATAATATATTGCAAAAAAATCCCGCGATTTTCGACGATTTGATGGGGTTTTCCGACATTAATATTATATTAATATTCCTCTTAGATCTACTCGGAACTTCATACCGCTCAAGTGTCTTCAAACAAATTATGCAAACGCTGACCCCTTGAGGAGATTATGTAAAAACTTTAATGATTTCTATAATTTTATTGATTACTCTATAAATATAAATATTATAAAACGTAACATTATTTTGTTGTTAAATGAAAGTCATTAATTACTTGTATGTACATTATGTTGTTGGTCTGTAAGGGGTTTAGTCCACAGACCGTGATTAAATAAATAAATAAAGAAAAGTCACAGCGGGTGTGAGAAAAATCGGACCACTCTCTGATGTTCTGTCAAACATTAGTCCATCATTGATCAGACAAGTCGAAAATTCCTTCAGAATTCATAAGAAATTCCCTCGGACAAATCGTACAGGATTTTCAAATTTCTCCCCACAAAATTATCCGCATTCTTCTCAACTACTCAAATGACTTTCAAAACGTTTCCTTACGGTGACCGTCACTTTGGTTACGAACGCGGTAGCTTGTGCAAACATTTTGACCGACTTCTAATACGAGTTCTCGGAAATTTGTGCAGACTTTTTGAATGGATTCGTTACAATATGTTTGCTGGGTTTATACGTTCATACAAAATTTAAAATAACAACAAAAAACCACGAAAAAATTAAAATAACTGAAACTAAAAATGCAACCAGATGATGATTTTGTAGAAATAAAAAGTAACCACAACAACAACATACAAATCTTGTAAAGAAACAATAAAATAAAAAAAATAAAAAAAAAAAAATTGTATGTCTGTACTTATGACGCTGACGACGATGATGATGTTGATCGTATTCAAAAGATAACTTTTTTTTGGGGATTTTCATTGTGATAATCATACTTCTCTTATTTAGTTAAACAGAATATTGAGGAAAAATTTTATATAAAACACCATTAACATTGTTTTTTTTTTTTTTTTTTTTTTAATTCGACTCGAAACAATTATAGTGCTTAAGGCCATTTGACAGATTTTTTTAAAGAAAGGAATTGTATCTTATATTTGTTTTTATATCTGAATTTGAAAACTTTTGTAAAACTTTAAATAAGTAAAGGGCGTTAACAAATGATAAAAGAAACTCAACATTTTCTCTTTTTATTAAATAAACATTTTAATTTGGACTACAATGATGAATCAATTAATAGGTACGTACGAGTATATGAAATTATTAAAATAATTTTCTAGTGGTTAAATTTAAAACAAAACTTAAAAATGACAGCATTCGATTTTTCTACGGGAGTTATAGTAAATAAACTAGATATATTTATAGAAGAAGAAAAGACGAAAGTCTCGATGTGAGCGCTTTCAATTACGGGCTTTTAGAGGGATTCGATATGAAATCATAAATTTTGTCAAGTCTTAAATAACCAACCTTTTGGCATCCATTCTACATAACTTACAAATATTTTAAAAGCTTTACAAATATTTCGTACCGGTTAAACAAATTATGTACATATAAGCGAGAAAACATATAACAATAGTTATTAGTTACCGCCATATATGGACTTGTGGGTACACTGAAATAATTTTGCAATGAAGCGAGATCATTAGAGTTTATTCAACAAAAATTGCACGAACTACATTTATGCATAAAAACATACATTTTGCATTAAATAATTATGAAACTTAATTTAAAATTTACCTTTTCTGTTGTAGAAAAATTTAACACTCTGGCAATACTGATAAGGAACAAATAAAATAAGAATAAAAAACATCCCTAAAGCAGGATTGAAATACTAAAAAAAATTTTACTTAAAAAAAATAATTAAATAAATAGGATTTACAACATCAGTGATAACAATGCTTCACTGCACGCATTGTTCTAGTGGTAAAAGTGTCAATTTTTATTGTTACGCGATTTATTTTACTAACCCTTTATTCACAAGCTGCCATTAAGAAAACAGTTAAAAAAATTTTCACGACTTCATAATTTCAATTAAAGAATTAGAAATATATAAATGAAAAATAAAAATAATTTTTATTAAATTTATTATTCGATACAGGGTACAAATTACGGCATTCGATATCAAATAAAGTCCCGTACAAAATTTTTTGTATTTGTATGGAAATTTCATTCGATATCGAATGCCGTAATTTGCCCCCACGTCTCAATATCTTATTTCAAAGGATTTCAAAGAGTATTGTTTGCTAATAAATTTTAAAAAGTTTGAAACTTTTCAAGAATATGGTTTAAGGTCTACTGATGATTTGGCATAAACACCAATGAAATTCATGTGTATAGGACTGGCCAAAAATCCTCAACAAACAAAACTTTTTGAAAAAAATATAGTTTTTAATAAGTACACTGAAAAAATAATAACTACATAATTGATTCTTGTTTAAAGTTTGATAGTATGAAGGCTTCTCATTTATTTAAATGAAAGCTCGGCATAATATCTTTAGTTTTTTCAACCAAAGTTTTGGATAAAAGTTCCCCGATGGTCTGATGGAATAAGCTAATACCCCTGAACAATATATTTTTTTGAAAAAGTAAAATATTAGATTAGAAAAAATACATTTTCTCAAATTTTTTTTTAAATCTCAGTCGTTAGCGCTTTTTTTAATTAATAATTCATTTTCTTAAAATATTGCATATAAATAAAAATAAATAAATATAAACTTGTATTTAGGAAGAAAATAGATTTTTAGCCATAACAAAATAAGTCGGCAATGGATGTGTAAGTAGGATACTTCTCTTAAAATCCGAATTAAGAGAGTTCAATCCCTAGCTGAGATAAAATCACTTCCTTTAGCTTTGTTTTTGTATAAATGTAAACAAGAATTTCGTACTTCATGTCACAATATTACGAAATATTTCATACAATGAACGAAATATTTCCTGGATATGTTGCGTTAATTTTTTTCAGTGTATTATTATTGAAATTTAAAAATCCTAAATTTAACAAAAATTATAATTTATTATGAAAAATTTCACAGTTTTATTGGAAATATTTGTTGGTCTGTTATTTATTAACTATTTTTTTTGCAAATACTTATTTCCAATATTATTTAGTGTAAATAATATATTTGAATTTATACAGAAAACATTACAAACTCATGAATCAAAAAAATTATTTAGTAAGCGGAAATATTTCACGCACCTAATGAAATAAATTCATAAACATTTTGAAGTAATATTTTTTAAGAAATTATTTTTGGATAAATTCATTATTTTATTAAGAGAGTACTTTTTTGTTTGAAACAATTTATTCATCAGACTAGCAGAACGGATCAGTACTGATTTCGAGGTCGCTACACCATCTCATCAGCGTTCTTTGTTTGATTTTACCACTTTTGACGGTGGATACTAGTGAATAGGAATATCAACTATTTAACCGTATTATTTAATGAATTAGAATGAGAAGTGCAACTTATTCATTTCTTTACGAAATTCCATCTCTGATTTTTAATTATTCCAAATATTCCATACTCTCTCGCTTTTTCTAAAGCCATTGGCTTTGAGATCAAGCAGTTTTCCATTTTTGTTTACTTTATTTTTGTCTTTCTCATTTTGGAAAATTATGTTTGATTTTGTTGTACAGTGTTATTATTACTTCATAAAACATGCTTCATTAATTTAGAAAGGCGTTACGTTGGTTGAACTTGTAAGTTCATTATATAAGTTATCATTAAATAAACTCCGAACTTCATGACGACAACTTTCACAGACTGATATATTTTAGACTATTGGACAAGAAGTGATTTTTTTTGTATTAATAAGAATGACGTTTTTCGATAAAATTGCATAATAGGCAAAAACGGTCATTTTTTGTGTCGGTTTTCTAATTAATAGTTTGTTAAATAGATCATGTTTACAATTGATGTTTATAATAAAAAAAATCCTGCACAAACAATCTCAAATGCAAAAAGCACCATAAAAATATACATGTTAACACATTTTCAGAATATCATCTTTATTCAAATAGTTTTCAGTATTAATCACCAGGCAAACCACAAATATCCAATTGCATGTTTTTTTGTGAGCAGCTTAGGGGAGCGCAGATAAAATATTTATCCGATTTGTTAGTGCATATTTTAGCATATTTTAACCTTAACACCATTTTCTTGACATATGCTATTTTTAGGAGTATATAAGCAGCATTTTTTGAATTTAAAGCATATTTGGTTGGTTTATTGAATATTTATTAAATGTTTATAAATGATTTCGCAACAGAAACAAAAAATAGGCGCAGAAAATGTCCTTTCATTTTGGTGAAAAATCAAAGCTGCAGGTCATGTACTAAATTAGGAGCTGAGGCTTCTGGAGCTGCTTTTTTAAAAATTTAAAATCAAAACACTTTAATTTTATCGTGTTAGAAACTTAAATATTTGATGAGCCACAGCAAACAGAACATTTTTTTATTTTTTAATTCTGTAGACAAACACAAACAAGCTGCGAAGAGTTTTGGCTGGTCTGCCGAAACATTCCAAATCTTGGGCGAAAATAGAACCCGCAAGCCATAAAGTGAAAACATAGCATGATCGTAACTAGAACTACTGGGCACTCGGTAGTTCTCAAACCTATTTACGTTGCTCTTTACTCCACATAGGACAATTTTATTGTCGTAGCCACTAAGCCGGAAAAAGGTTAAATAAGTAGTCAGCGTGAAAGTTTGGTACAGTTTGATGCACTATTAAAATAAAAAAAACTTCACTATACACAGGCCCGGATCCAGTTTAAGCTTTTGAGAGGAGCAATTTTAAATGAAACATACAATTTTAAAAATTTTTCTAATAGAAGTGAGGCATATTTTATTAATTTTGGGAAGGGGAAATATACTTTTTTCCTTTCCCTGGTTCGGTGCCAGTTATAGATCGCCTTATATAAGCAAAGTTAAATCAATTTTTTTTATAAAGTCATTAAAAAAAGTTGGGGCTTGTAATCAGCATCCGGGAAATTTTAATAAGAGGTGTGTTTTTTTTTGTTTTTCATAAATAGCAAATGATAAATTCGCCCATGGATCGAAATGAACTTTACAATCAAAATGATAAAATTTTGTTTGAGATAGATAATAAATATTGCTTGATTAAACTTTATAATCGGTTTGTAATTTTATAAAAATAATATGTTATTTTGTAGCCAATTATGTGTGTATGAGAAAGTTATTCGTATTAAGGCAGATTTGGAATTCAAAACAGATTTCAGGTACAAGATTTGTTTAGAACTACTACAAGCACTCTCGTAAGTGTTGAAAATTGCAAAAGGAAAGAAATTCGTAGGACTAACACGAATTTAAAATTTACGCAAAAAATAAACTGGTTTTCGCACAGATAATTTTTTGTTTTTATTGAATCCAATAAAATAGTTTTGCATGTCATTCAGAGAAATTCATAATTTTCATTTACCAAATATATTTTGTTGCTAAACAAGAGCTGGTTGATGATTTTCAGGCTTAAAATCCCACATTTAGGTAAACGAATTATTTTGATGAATTTTTAAAATTTTGTTCGCATAATTTTGACACTTAAACTTTCGCACTTGCATTTGACAATTTGTTTTATTATTTCACAAATTTATATTTAAGTAGATTTTTTTGTATTGTTGATTAAATTTGCAATTTTTAGTAATTTTTTGCTACTTAATAGGTATTTTCCGAAATATTTTCTCTTTTATTTTGCTAAGGAAAATTTTCTTAAGAACGCGGTTTTTAAAATTTTTATTAAGATAATTAATTACATTTTCTCTTGATTATTTTCTTATTCTTGTAATAATTGTTTTTACAAAATTTTTTTATTTTGTTTCTCTTCTTAGTGTTGTTTGTGTACAAATATGCATTTTGTTTATAATTTTTGTTTTTTTTTTAGAATTAAAATATAATTAAATTAAACCACGTCTAAGACTTGCCCGTTTATGTTGACTGTTTCACGTTCTGTAGTAAACTAAAAGCCGAAAGAGCGTTAAGTAATGAAATGTTTTTTGTTGTTATATTTTCTGTTTTTGCTTTTGCTGCCAGATACAAAGATACGAACAAAACGAAGCGCATGTTGATTTCTGTTTCATTTGGTGTGTTTCTTGTTGTTGTTTTGTATTTGTTGGATTTATAACGAACAGCTGATATTTGTGTGATAATATGAGTGTGTGTATAAATACAACACAATCTTTATCTCTCCATACATGTTGATGTTTGCGATGGCTGGCTGGTTGGCTGTCAGTGATGCCAAACAAAACATTTTACCACTTTACCACTTTGGGTTACGAATGGAGTTAAAAGTTTCTCAGTTTATAAAACCATGTGATAAAGCAGGGGTGAATCCAGATTGAGCCTTGTGGGAGTTAATTTATGGGATAGCTGGAAATTATATATGAAACCGAACAAGCTAGCTTTTTCTTCCACTCCTTGGATCCGGTTCTAGAAACATATAAATCAAGCTGATCTTTTGCAAAAGTTCCCCCAATTAAAAAGCTGGCTGGATATGAAATAATCAATGAACGGTACAAAAACTAGTTTCGATCTTATAATATAATTATAAATATGCAATAATACCTTTTCATATTTTGTATTAACGATTATATTTTTTTGTTGAGATGTATAGGAAAATCTAATGTTTTTTTAAGAAGTTGAGCATGAAATTGTCCACGCTGCTTTTTGTGGCAGCCAATTTAACAAATCTCTTGTCGTGAATATGCAAAACATTTGAATGTGTTTGATTTTAAGTTCTCCGTCTTTAAGAAACAACCGATACAAAGTAAAGGGATGTGGAGTTTTTTTTTGTCAGAACGTTTTTATGAGAGTGTGAAAACTTACTAGACAAAAGCTAATATTAATCGAATTGTGATTTTATATAATTTAACACATGTTTTACTTCAAAATTCCTCTCGTTGTTTATGTTCTTTATGGTACGTTGTGAACGAGGGGGTAGAAAAACAAACGCGTAACAACAAAAAACAGAACTCTTTTGCTCTTAGAACAGTGCATGTAGCAGTGCATTGTTACTGCTGTTATTGTTATTCTTATTCATTATAAATTATTTGTGAAACATTTTAAAGCATAATGAATGCGATAATAAAAATTTTAAAATGATGAACAACTTGATGAAACAAAAATTCCAGAGCTTAAAATAAAACACGAGGATGTCATTAAGCACATAGAAGTTTTTATTAAATATGCTTATCAAAACAATATTAGTAGCAAAATTTTAATGCTTTTGAGATAGTTTCAATAAGACATCCATTTCAAGAAAACATACTGTGCTTAATAAATTTTTAAAAGATTTTTTCTTTACAGTGTTTTCATGAATTTTGAATTTTCTTCATATATATTTTTAATGAAATATTTATTTTATATTACTATAATTTTAATAAAATATTAAAAAATACTGTGCATATTTACAGTTTTGAATAAAATAGGCGACACTATTCATTTTTAATTCAGTACTCGATATAACGAACAATTCACTTTAACGAAAAAGCCTGACAAAAATTAGGTTCGTTAAATCGAAAACCTACTGTACTTAGTTTTTATTTTATTTGAAGCAGGTACCCTCAATATATCTATCTCTCGTCTTTTCTTTTTGTTTTTGTAGCAACTTTTGCCAATTTCTTAGCTTTTCCTAATTTAGAGTTTTTAGCGAATACCAGCGATTTTCTGCAATTTTAATGATTTTTATAATTGTTTGAACTTGCTATAGATTTTAAAAATATTTGCCGACATTTCTTCCAGTTTTTACCGTATAAATTATTTTTGAATTATTTTGTTTGTTTAAGTTTTAGCCATCTTTTCAAGGTTCGTGAAGTTTCAAAAAAGCTAATTTTACGAATTTATGATAAAGTAGTCACTGGGAAATGGTACAATCCCATTTCCCACAATTCTTTCCCATATTAGAAAGGCAAAAAATATTGCCAAGCTATCAGGGTTGCCTAGAAATGAGATGGTATTGGGCCTATCAAGAACTTAGTCCTTATTTTGATCTCAGTACTTTTTACGTCCGAAATTTTTGGAGAGGAACTTGGCCTTATATTCACATTAGTGTTTTTGTGCGGATTTAAATTACACTATGCCCATATTTTTTTAACATACATACTAGCTACTTGTCACAATTTTCGAAGTTCTATAGTTGGCTTGTTTAACAAAATGAAGTTGATTTAAGAAAAACTTTTTTAGGGAATTTTTATTTTTAAAAGCACCAAATAAAAACTTAATTACGGTGAGATTGACAACACTAACTGATTCGATAGTTGTTAATATATATTTAACTTTTTGCTCGTTCGTTGGTGTTTCAGAGTACTGAGAAGTAGAAGAGTAACAAATATTTAAAGTTTTCTTTACGTTACCGTGTCTGTATTTTTATTGATAACTACAAGTTTTATGTTTTTACACATAAAAAAAAACTATAATAAAATTATCTCTATTTAAAATTTATTTTTCTTTCTCTCACTTATTAATGTAGAAAATCCAACAGGCAATACAGGACGTTGGAATAAAAGGGAGTTTTGTTGAGAACAAAAAAAATGATATCATGTTTCCTTAACAACCAACGTCAGTCATTCAGTCAGCTCCACAAGTTACTATTGTAATTTCCTTTTGTTCGAAACAGTAAAACATTACCATACACATTTCTGTTCCCATATTCGTATTTATACGTTTGGGAAACAAAATAACAAAACAAACAACAACGAAATAATGTAGAAAAATATACAAAAACTGATAAAGCACCGATAAGAAAAAGCAGCCCAAGTGTTAGATAACATCAATCCAAACACACACTCACTCACTTCTGCCAACCTAAAGCAATGAACCATACGAACGAGCGAACCAACAAACAAACAAACAAACAAACAAACAAACAAATAAACAAACAAACCAACCAACCATCCAGTCATCCATCGAACCGACCAACCAACCAGCTAAAGCCAACCAACAATTTACAGACGTGCAAATTCTACTAGTGCTAGTGTTTGTTTTGGAGCAGACGGCAGGCCCAGCAAAGGAACCAACAACAATTAAAAACGGATATAACTAAAATTTCACTAATACACTCTCATTTACTGAAACTCTCTTGCTACTAATGATTTTGCTTATTCGACACAGACACACACACACGCACTGACATCTACCGACACAGTTGGGTTTGAATTTAGTACGTTGCCTAAGTGTTTTCTAAAAATGATTATACACAAATATTTTGTACGTTTGTCATATCGCAACATTTCAAAATTTCTAAGTTTTTGAATTAAGTCGATCTGTACAACACAAAATAATAACAATAATAACAACAACAAAAACAACAAAAACGCCAGCAAATAAACAAAATATACAAATAAACATACCACTCTGACATACAGATATTCAAACATACACATTCAGTGTGCGGGAGCGCGATTTTATATTTTGATAAGTAAACTTACTATGCAATATGGGTGCCTCCACAAAGATTGTTTGAAATGATAACTGAAACGAAGCAATTTACAAGACGAAAAATAATTAAAATTATTTTATTTCGTAGCAACGAAGTAAGAGAGATGGAGAGAACTTGTTCGAATCAGTGAATTTATTTATTTTTTATTAAATGTTACAAAAACAATTACAAATTATATTGTTGCCTAATTAATGGAAAATGATAGCATAGACTCACGACCCACCTGCACTTCTTGTAATGAATCAGACTGAAGTTTTAGGTGAGAATCCCATAACCGTAGACAAGCAACCCGATCGGTTTAGTTTATATTGATTTTGCTATTCTATAATTTCTTTATTTCTATGCGTATTGTGCTTGGCGCTGAAGCATGCAGAACAGAGCTAGTTACCGAATTTTTTAGAATTGCTAGAAAGGTTTATTTAGTCCGAGAAGTCTATAAGTGACTAAACAAAATCATATAAGCATGAAATAAAGACAACGAAATCAGCTGGTAAAATGACGGCCAGTATTTAAAAACTAGAAAAAAAATTAGAGAATAGTTTTCATTAAGTTGGGCCAATTGACGCCATTCAACAATAAAAAAATATGTAATATTACACTAAGATAATGATCAAGTGGACACCTCAGCAGTCCTGATGGTAAAAATATAGAAATCGATGTTCCAAATGCGATCTTTTCAGCTGAAGAAATTACTGGACGAAAAAATATTAGGGTGGAATGGGGCCATATCCTAAAAAAATTTCATGAAAGAATTTCCATTTGTGAAATAGTGAAACTGCTTGAAAAAACAAATATTTCTATGCATGTTAAGTTTTTATTCAATATTTAATTTTTCTTTGAAAAAATATGGTTATTAACGAAAAATAAGTTGCGAGAAAAATTTGATTTACTAACAATAATTTAACTTAAAAAAATTAATTAAAAAAATTTATTATGAACAAAATTTTACTTCAATTATCTCTTTTTTAATGGTAAATTTTAAAAACAAATTTACTTTTAGTAAAAATTTTAAGTTTTTGTGACAATTAATTTTAGTAAAACAAATTAAATTTATGATTGTAAAAAAATTTTTATGTAGAAAGAAAAATTTTACTTTTTGAGAAAACTCAGTTTTTTTTCAATTAACTTTTTGGGAATGAACTGAATTTTTGTGAAAAAAAATGTACAGCTGCCAAAGAATTATTGTGAAAAATTCAGTTTTTGCGAAAAATATTGAATATTCGAGAAAAGAGTTAGTTTTCGTAAAAAAACTTTATTCCTTTTTGTAAACTGGAATTTTTGTGAAAAAGAGAAATTTCGGTAAAAAAAAAATTTTTTCTTCTTAAAAGGTGGATTGTTGGATAGAAATCTATTAGTTTTGCAAAAAGTGATTTTGATATTCATACATACATACATATATGTATGTAACAACTTTTTGAGAAAAAATTCAATTTTTGTAAAAAAATTTAGTTTTTGTGAAAATTTTACTTTTTGAGTAAACAGGGGAACAAACTTACATTTTGCGAGAAAAAATATTTACTTTCTTGGTAAAAATTTTGCTATCAGCTTAAAATGTAAGTTGCTGGAAAAATATTAACTTTTGTTCTTTAAAAATATTCTGCAATTTTCGTTTCATTAAATGAAACTGAAAGTGGATTGTGGACAAAAGAAGTGATGAAATTTTGTGGGAAAAAATTGAATACCAGATCTCACTATTTATGTATGTTCGAATAAAATGGCAAAAAAAAATTTATAAAAATTCTGTGATTTTCGTCTCATTAAATGAAACTGACATGAACGACGCACCATAATACGCATACGCCAGACGAGCAGTGACTGCGTTGTTATCACATTTATATAATCTCTGTCATTACTTTATGCAATCACCCATATCCATGATATATCCATCCAAACATTGCCAGCTAATGGAATTCTGATTATTGCGTTGTGATAACACAGTTCTGTTTAATTGTATCTGTATCTTTCTCTTTAAACGTGCATACATACATACATACATTCAGATACACTTTATACGTAATAAGTTTTGTGCTGACTAACAATTTTGTATATATTTTTTTCTTCTGTAGAATATGCACACCAATGCAAACTGAAATAAACACACACACTACCAGATATAGTTAACATTCATATAGATTTGAGATATCACCCCACACACTAAAATATATTTAGACTAGATGGGTTTTTGTGTTATTTTATCATCATCCTTTGATCAAACAATTTTTAGTATTAAGTATTGTTGTTGGTGTTGTTGTTGTTTTAGGTTGTTTTGTTTTTGCTTTTTGAGCTGATAGTACGATATCGTATGTCGTATGTATGTGAGTTTGTAGCAGATGACGAACTAACAAACTGACTGACTGGGTGAGTAAGTGAATGAGTAGTATGCGAGTTGGTTGGAAGACTGAACGAAATTTCTTATCAGTAACTTTTTGTTGTTGTTGTTTTTGTTGTTTTTTACATTTCCACATAGACGTTTTTTCGTTTTTGCCTTTAAGTAAGAAAAATAAGTTGGACTCGATATCTGGACTTAAAATCGTTTATTATTTTTTCCTTGCTTTCGTTTTTTATCTTAATCTCTTTTTTTCGAGTTTGAATTAAATTTTATTGGTGAGGAGAAGTGGGCAGAAAATAAATAATTCGGTGAGTATGCATTTTTATTTAGAGAGATTGAGAGAGAATATATAAAATTTTGTAAGGGAATGTGTGTATGCTGGAAATTTTTAAGTTCTGTATAAATTTGTTAGCATTTCCCACACGCAAACAGCTGTGTGTTGGGTGTTGTGTTGCGCCTGCGTTGAATATAAGCATTTCCGCTTTTCCACATTTAATTACAACATTAAGAATTATTATATTGTTACTTTTATGCAGAGTTTGTTTTTTTATATTTCTTATAATTTTAAAACAATCTATAAGATTTTTAATAGTTTTTTATTAAGTTCTTTCTCTAATGCTTAAAATTATTTTTTTATGTTAGATATGTCTTTTCTAAATTAAAGTATCGATATCTAATTTCGAATAGAGGACTTTTTATCTTTACAGATAGGTATTTAGTAGTTTACTTTATCGGAACTTCACGAATTTAGCTGAATAAACGTTAAATACAATTTAAATTCAAAAATATTTTTCACAAACTTTTTGGAACCACAGAACGATTTTTTCGGTTCTTTTAATATAGAATTTTTGGCAGTACCTTTTTGTCAAAAGCAAATATGCTCATCTGGACTTTATAATACATATTGCCCATCCTTGCAGGAACTATTTACAAATTTATTGAATTTTATATATAAAAATTGTGCTCTGTGAGAAGCTTGTCTGTCATTTTGGCCATTAAAAAAATCTAATTTCTATTAGTGATCAAGAAGAGGCTTGCCAATGCATCAAGTTAAATATGTATGTATACTTTCATAGAATTTCGGAAAATAAGTGTGCAGATTTAATGGACGATCGGGAATGTCTCAAACTCACTTTTTCAGGAGAACCAAAATATCACATATTTTAATCTGTGGAGTTGGTAGGGAATTTAGCGGACTAGAACTCATTAAAACTTGCTGCAAAATTTAAGGCAATAGTCCCAAAGGAAGAAAAGTCTATCCCAGCCAAATTAAAACAAATTAAGAGCGCATGCAGGCAAAAAACCTCCAGCCAATTAATTGTTGTTTTTAGCATAAAAAAAGGAAACCCGTGTAGGACATTCAAAAAATATTTATAACCAAGTACAGAGCGTTCGACTAAAGTCGACAGAGAAGAAGTTACGCGGCTATTCAAGAAATTCATATAAATTGGCGGCTATTAATAGTGCAAAGGACCATCGATATTCAAATAAGTGCCATGCAATGACGACGAAAATATATGTAATTAAAGTTGAGGGATTTATCTATAGTTGAAGTTGTTTAGCTTATTATTTTTAAGATAACTAAACTTAAACTTAATTGGGAGAAAAAGTAAGATTGCGTTATACACTTTTTTGTCTTGTTGCAGAAATGACGGACCACGTCATTCGAATCAAAAAAAAACATTTCTTTTTTAATTTGAAAATAGAAAAAGTCGCTGGGCGTAAGTCTAGCAATATTTTGATGGAAAATCATTTTATAAAGGGTGTTTTTATAGATGCATAAAACTTGAAATTGGCAACACTTTTTTAAATGGCGGCCATTTTGACAGCTGTCAAGTGATTTACTATGTTTAGTTTGGTTCGGCTTCCAAATTGTTCAAATTTATTTTGAAAACCATGGTTCTGTTCGAAATACGTGTCGCGCACTATATCCATTTTAGGGTCACCATAATCATTCATCAAAGATAACACGTATCCACAGATACGTCGTACAATGCGTACAGAAGAAGTCGTGGCGTAGAGGAAGACCGGAATCAGTGTCTACACGCCATCGTGCACAGAATTCGGATAAGTCTCCATACACTTTATGGTTGATTTTGCATCAAGATCTTGGTTTGCGTGCTTACAAAATCCAACTCCTGCAGCAATTAAAGCCACACGATCCCCTAGCAAGGAGTAGATTCGGTGCATGGGCCCAAAACAAACCGTTAATCTCGACTTTCATACGTGAATTTTGTTTAGCGAAGTAGCTCACTTTTTGTACGTCAATAAACAAAACTGCTGTATTTGGAGTGATGTAATCCTCAAGTGTATGTTGAGACACTGTACCATCCAGAAAAACTGACTGTTTCGTGTGCTGGTCACAACGTTACAGTCAATTTTGACCTCTATAGAACCATGACTACTGACTTTTTCGTTCATCAATTGAACAACCATGATGTGCAGGAGCTGTGGCGCTACATGTCACACAGCTCGTACCACAATTGATTTATTGAAGGAAACGTTTGGTAACCACATAGTTTTGCGTTTCGGACCCGTGAATTAGCCTCCAAGATCATGCGCTTTAACGCCGCTAGACTATTTTCTGTGGGGATATGTGAAGTCGCTAGTCTACTCCGATAAGCCCGCAACGATTGACCACTTGGTGGATAACATTCGCAGCATTATTGTCGATATACGGCCACAAATGTTGCAACAAGTCATCGAAAATTTGACTTCCAGATTAGACTACGTCCGAGCCAAAAGTGGCGCTCATATGCTAGGAGTCATATATAAATTATAATGCCAGAATAAAGTAAATTTCATGTCAATTTAAAAAATTCATCTTTGTTTTATTTCATTTCATCAAACAATCTTTATGGGGCGTTTGTTTTTGATTTCTTTCTCTCAATAATAAATATTCTTTATTTAGTTTATGTATTTTTTATTTTTCCAAGTAGTCAATGAAGATAAGTCCATGCACTTGCATACAGATCTTAACCATAACTTTAACAGTCGAATTCATTGTCTTTACTTTCTTTGGGGAAAATACACCCCACACAATTCATTACTTAAGCTGGTGATTCGATGATTGATTTCTGACAAATTTGTGGCGCTGAGTCAATTTTATATCAACAATTTTATATCAAAGATGGGCAAATAAATCAGTATCATAATGGGAAAGCTTCAAATTCCTAGTACTCTCCTTATTAACTTAAGCACGTAATATTAGAAACATTCAGCAGCAGATATTCCAATTTTGTTAAGTACTCTCTTTATCTTGATGTGGACACAAAATTAGCACACATATTTCACATGTAAAAAATAAATTGACCTCTATATAAAGGTAATTCTCACCTCTTTGAAAAATGTATCTGGCAGTGGGATTAAAAGAAACACTACCCCTTTGTGTGATATTTTTTCCTATTCCTAAGAAACTATTCTAAAGTCATTAAGACAAAGAAATATTTCACCTAACAACGGCAACTAAAACGCCAAACATACCACTCAAAAAAAAAAATATAAAATAATAGCAAAACACAAAATACTCGTAAAGAGCATAAACTGAAAAGAAAATTAATAAATATAAAGTGAAAACCAAATTTACATAGACGCGCCATTAACCTCGTGATAATGACAGCGACGGCGGCAACACTTGATTTTAATTCTTTCAGTTTTACTAAATGTCGGTTGCTGGTGTTTTTGGTTGTTATTTATGTATAATTTACACTTAAACAACAACTACCGGTGTTTTATTTTGTGTTCGTTGTTGTTGCTGTTGTTTTTGTTTTGTTGGCCTGTTGTGTTTAACAACAAAAATAACCACCATTAAAAACAGCAGGAAAGTATACATATATTTATTTAATAAACACCTTATTTAAGTCTACAGTCGCACACAGGTGCATGTACAGACACACACACACACACACACACGGCCCCACACATTCAAACACTTTCACACAAATATTCCAATTCTTTAAGGTTTGAGGAGATTGAAGCTGGTAAATAAAGTCCGATACGAAATACGGGAACTAACTGGAAACACGCTTGAAATATGCTAATAAAGTTAATTTATCAAGTGAAAATTAACGAATAATACATTATTTTATTAACACTAGTGTATCCAGCGGTCGACTCAATTGACCGCATTCTAGAAATTAATATTGAACATTTACATAAATACATATGATAAAATACAAAAGAAAAAACATTCTAAATAAACCAAGGCGTATTTAACTTAAATACACCTTGAAATAAAAAACTTAAAAATCTGTACCATTTCTATGCAAAAGCAAATTGGAAAAATACACGTGCACACTTTGTTTATTTTCAAGTTAAAGCCCTGAAGAAAACGTGCGGGCATGTGTACCCAAGCCACCACTTCTGTCTACTATTTTGGTGAGTATTTGGCGTCATTGTCACTATCAAAAAAACTTTAAAAAGACTGAAAGGAACTAGTACCTTATTTTTAGTACCTATATTTTTCAAATGACTGTTATAAATTAGCGCCTTTTAGTCTTTTATTTTAATTTTAAATCAACTCCAAAAGTTAATAAAATTTTTTATTATTTTTATTTTTTTATTATTGACATATACTTCAGAAAAGTACCCAAACTGTAGACTAGAATTACTAATACGTACTAGTGAATCACTTGTTCCAATGTCTACATATGGTCCCAAAAGAACTACCTAGCCAATAGTACCAATGTCAGCGTATGTACATGTTAAATGTCTATAGTAAATAGCATTGTCTGGGGTATTATAATTCACTAGTACTGCTGACCGTGGCAATAGTAAGTCAGTACAGTTTCACTATTGAATTTTCCTGAAGGGAGCTGATACATGCATGTGTAGTAAGTGTGAATGTGTTAGTAGCAATTTTAAGCCCTTATAAATCTTTCCAAAATCGGTTCAGTATTACGGCCGCAAAAGGGATCTAAAAGACGTGAGAAACATTAATTTTTAATAATAAAAATATTTCATGCGGTTGAAAACTAGTGAAAACTAAGAACTCCGCTATATTTAAATTATTATGTATTGAAAAGGTTCCAACATGCTCTATAAAATCGAAAAAAATCCTTTCAATATGCCCTAAGAACTGAAATCGCTCATTTATTGCAACATAGTCATATCTCATAAAACGTGATTTTTGAGTTATGAAAATTCATACAAATATCTTATTTTCTCACCTCTTGCGAGATTTTTTTATCTTTCCATTGCGATGTGTGTAATTTGAAAACTTTAAACTCGTTTTCTGAAGAACTAGTTTTTTTAGATATGACTATGTTGCAATAAAGGAGCGAAATATGTAAAGAAATTGCTGGAAAAATATGCACTGACAAATCGATGCAAAAATTCAAGAAAAAATTTCTAAAAAATACATAAAGGTAAAGATTACAAACTTTTTTTTAGTGAATTCAGGCAAAAGGAGTGTTGAGTGTTTAAAAACGAAGAGAATACTTAAACAATATTTCCGTAAATATTTAGTTAAATAGTTAATTTTAATATCTTCAAAGCATTTAATAAAGTACCAATTCACAATATTGTGCAAATGGTCTTGCATCGTAGCATTTGCAAAGTGGTGTTGCATATTTTTGCCTTACACTAACAAATACAAATATATGCAACACTCTACGTATGCAACACTTAATTGCAAACCAGAATACCGAAATGTTCTCTCGCCGCTCATTCATGCATGGGTATGTGTAAATAAATAAAAAAATATTTTTTTCACAGCTGAGTGTGAATTTTGTGTTTTGCAAAAAAGTATTCCAAAATAAATCAACAAGGCCGTTCATGATTGCTGTAAAATGTTTACAATTGCAAAAATATGCGATCTCAAATGCACAAGATTGTGAATAGGCTTGTTCGGATTGGAGACCCGAAGCCCCAAAGTCTCTACAGCATATTATTTAATAGGAATCAAAGCATCCACTATGATTTTCAAGGTTCTTTTGAGTAAAGAACACTTTAAGAAACGATTAAAGCACTTCAATTATACTAAAGTATTGCCCCTATTTCTGATATCCTCAACTAAACTATCATTATCAAATTGTTTTGTTAGGCGTGTTTTCTTTAGGAGACTTTATATCAGGGTTGGCTACCCACTGGGTAACCCAAAAATACCCATTGGATTTTATTGGGTATTATATTTGCAAAAACCCACCCAGTTGGGTTTTTTAAAATAAAATATAAAAACATTAAAGATAAATACACACTTTGCAGTTTGAAAAAAAAGAGCGGAATAAAAATTTGAATTAGTTGTGCATTCAGCTGTTTAAATCGACTTCACAAAATTATATCAAAAATTATCAACTGTGCTAAATGTGTGATTATGCGGCAATGGTTTATAAAAGTGTTCGATTCGTTTTTTGTCGTAATTAATAGAAATTAAAGATTTTATTTCTGTCTCTATACAATTTTAAATGAGTGATGTATATTTTCATCCGACGAAAATCGTTGCAAATTAAAACAATTTTGAATATTTATATTCAGCCTTATTCCAGTTGTCAACATCGACGCCACGTCCATAAAATGCCAAAACAAAAAATTGTGGCTGTCTCGCTCTCGAGAACGATTTTGTGCTACTGACAGTATATTTCTGTTCTCTAAGGTTTAGAAAATAATATGGTTGTGTCAATAGCAGTCATATGTTTGCGATAACGGGTAATCAAGTCCGTTTTTTTTTGGTATTGTATTGACGTGAAGTCGATGTTGACAAGTGGAATAAGGGGATTTTTTTTTTGACAAAAATTGCAAACTTATGCATAAGTTTATCTGAATAAAAAAAATATAATAAATGTATAGACTTAGGTTAATTTAAACCCAATAAAACCCTACAAAAAACCCACTGGGTGGGTTTTTTATTAAAAAACCCGGATTTTTGCCAACACTGCGTTATATTTAAAATTTGCTTTGTACAATTAAATGCTCTATTTTATGTGATGTCTCAACAATAATTGATTTCAATGTTGTTTTAATAAAATATAATATTTTATTTATTCAGTCAAAATATTGGTTTGAGAAAAAATAACATTACAAATACAAATTAATTGTAAAATAATTTCAAATTATGGTGTAATTGACTGAACCCAGTACTTTCCATAATACATTAAAAAGTAAATAATATAAAACTGGGGGCTAAATTAAAAGTTATGAAGAGGGTGCAGCGTTATTTAATTTCCACAAAAAAAAACGGTAGCAAACTTAAAAGTAAATTTTAGAAAACAAGAAACAGTTTTTCATTTAAATTTGACTTTTAGTTTATAACTTCAGTGTTTGACTTTTTCACTTTTTGTTTTAATTTTTGTTTGTCCATTGTCGCTTATATTAATGCCAAACTCTAATCTTGCGATCAATCAAAATTATTTTAAATTTATTCAACACAAAACTCTCAAGTTAAATATTATTAATTGCATAAGCAGAAGAATACCCCAAAAATACAATTAAACTGCCAGTGAAATTATTCATCAAGAGTACATTTTTCGGCCAGAAGTACTTGACTTTTATTTGTCGTACAACGAGTATAATCTGGTTTATGATGCTTCGTTGAATTTCGTTTTCATTAAAAATTTCTGATGCGTCGTTGCGATAAACAATTTTTAGTATGTAATTATCGCCAATGAAAATGTGAGTTACGTTGTTTTACTTATTTTTCGAATTGGTAATTTTTTTCCTTCATCTTTTTTATTAAATTAAATTGGTTGTTTTTTGTTTGATATGAATGCATAAAATGTGATGTGATGAAAATTTATTAATCTGTGTCCACACACATCGTAAGTTAAAATGTAAGGCCAAGGAACTAAAAAATATTTAAATCGCATTTTTTCATTAATTATAATGAATAGAAATCCGAATTAGATTTTTTTGTTGTGTGTTGTGTGGTGTTGCATTTCAGCTAACGATATGCAGAATCATCACGGAAAAACTCACCGTTTTTAGGGTTTGTTAGGGTTGTTCAATTTTTATTTGAAAAATCAACTTTTACAAAAAATTTAAAACTTTTTGAAAACCTGGGGGCAAATAACGGCAACCGATATCGAACGAAATCCCATATAAAATTTTTTGAATTTGCATGGAAATTTCGATCGATATCGTGTAACGTAATTTGCCCCCTGTATTGAGAGAAGTTGGAAATTTTCTTGGACATGGTACTATTTGAAATAGAAAGAAAGGATACCCGCTAAATAGAAAAATGGTATTCAATTTAAATTTTTTTATAGAAAATTTCGCCTATTTCATATCCTTGTTGTACCTTCTTCCTCTAGATTTCTTCCTTCCGGATGTTTAACAACAAACGTGTAACTAATTATAAACGAAAAAGCACACAAATATTATTGACACAAAAATTGTCTCGTTCCTAAAACCGGCAGGCAATCAAACAAACACTCACAGGCAAACACCTCTAATTAATGATTGCCTGATTAGCTGTCTGCCTGGCTGTAACTAAACAGCTAAATGGTTAACAGAAATTACTACAGCAGCGGGAGCAGCAGACAAAAAAAATTATAAATATGTGTGTATGTACAGCAAGCAAGCAACCAACCTTTTGAAAAAAAAAACTATTTATACAAATTTTAGGTAAAAATGGAACAAAACAGAAAAATGAACAGGCAACAATAAATAAGGAAAGCAACGGACACCAAAAAAATATGAAAAAGAAATATCGGGTACAGAAACAATAAAAACAAACATACAACAATGACGACAACAAATATACACAATTACGTGACATAAAGACTGACAGACAATCAATGAATTTTGATGATGATTTTTCAATGACTTTAACAATAAAATCAAGAGACCGAGACTAAGTAGGGGCGGCCTTTTGGCAAGAACTGCTAATGTGGCAGAAGGAGGCGAATCAAATTGTATTTTTATCACAAGTTTTTGCGAAAATTTTTGAATTTTTTTCTTTAACTGATACTTGCTATAAGGGGAAAGAAATGTATGAATTTTTACTATCAGCCAAGTTGCAACGCCGAACAGGTTGAATATGCTTTAATATATACAATGGCGAAATATTCAACAGCAACAACTGGACCAAAGGCAAGAAACTACTTCGTATGTGGATGTTGTTCTAATTAAGTTGACGCAGGTGAGCGCGAGAACGATTTGGCTTCGGCTTAATCAAGGCCAAACCGAGAAACTCTTAAGCTTTGAAAAAGAAAAACAGGTGTCTATCATTTAGCCGAAATAGGAATAGGAAGCTAGCCGAAAAAAGTTTTCTGTAGAAAACTAGTCGAAAAGGTTTCTTTAGGAAACTGGCCGAAAAGGTTTCTTTAGAAAAATAGTCGAAAAGTTTTCTGTAGAAAAATAGTCGAAAAGTTTTCTGTAGAAAACTAGCCGAAAAGGTTTCTTTAGAAAACTAGTCGAAAAATTTACTTAAAAAAACTAAAAGATATTTTAAAGAAAATTAGTCCAAAATTTTTTTAAAGAAAACTAGTCGAAAGGTTTTCTATGAAAATCTAGTAGAAAAATTTTCTATGAAAACTACCGGTGCAGTTTTCTAAACGAAAAGAAATTTTTCAAGCTAGTCGAAAGTTTATTTCAACTAGTCGAAAATATTTCTTAAGAAAAGTAATCGAAAAATTTCCTATTGAAAACAAAGCGATAAGATTTCGAAGCAAACTATTCGAAATTTCTTCTTTGAAAGAGTAGTTTTTTTTCTAAAGAACTAATCGAAAGTAAAAAATAGAAAACCGGTCAAACATTCAAAATCTTTTAAGGAAACTAGTAACAAAATTCTTGAAGAAAATTAGTCGAAACGCTTCCTATAGAGAACTAGTCGGACTGTTTTCTAAAGAAAACTAGTCGAAAAGTTTCTAGCAGATATTTTTACGAAAAATAGTCGATAATATTGCTAAAGAAAACCAGTAGAAAAATTTTCTATGAAAATCTAGTCGAAACATTTTATATAAAAATCTGGTGGAAAAGTTTTCTTTACGAAACTAGTCGAAAAGGTTTCTTTAGAAAACTAGTCGAAAAGTTTTCTTTAGAAAACTAGAATATTTTTTCATTTTTCCAAAGAAAACTAGTCGAATCGTTTTAGTCAGTTTATTATTTGAAATATTCTCCCAATTTGTGGTTTAATCAAATCCTCTACTATGACACCATCGAAATGTATATAAATATACTTTTTCTATAGAAAATTATTCGAAAAGTTTTTTTAAAATAAACAGTTTTCTAAAGAAAACTTGTCAAAAACTTTTCTAAATGGTTCTAGTAATTTTTTTTTAAACTTGTCGATATTTTCTCTAAAGAATTGGTGAAAACGTTTTCAATATAAAACTAGTCGGATAGCGAAATTTTTCTTTTGAAAGTCGAAAATTTTAATAATAAAAACTAGTCGAAAAATTTTCTATGGAAAACTATAGAAAGATAGTAAAAATTGCAGTGTTCATAAGAATTTTCTAGACGATTCGTTTGTCTGGATTGTGGATGTTTTCAATAGAAAAATCGCAGAAATGTTCTTTTTAGAAAACTCTTCCCAAAGTTTACTATGAAAACTCATCAGCAAAAAAAATCGAATAATTTTTTTTTATAAAAAACTGATTGCAAGTGTTCTTTAGCGCAACGTAGAATAAATTTATTTGTTAAATACATTCGCTGCAACAATTCTTTCCGAATGCACTCTTTTAATGAACTGTTCACTGTCTCTGTAATGTTAATGACATTTTCGTGATGATGTTGCGAATGACAGTGACGATATTGATGATTATGACAACAATGTCGTTTAGGTGACACACAATCATAAGTGAGCAATTTTTGTCTGGCTGTCTGTACTTCATCTCGTTTTATATGAGTTTTCAAAAGTATTTTTGTTTAGATTTTGTTTTTTGCTCGCTTTCATTCTTATTGATCAAGTGGATAACAATTTTTTCCTTCTTGATGCTGTTCCTTTTTGCTGCAATATGTGTGCATGTGTGTGTGTGTGAGTGTGTTTATGTGTTCAGTTGAAAGTGTTGTTCTAAGGTGTATCAAATTGCCGGGTTGTTTTCTTAGTGTTCGATGTGTTTTAATGATTTCTTTACATCGACAGTTTTTCGTTATTTTTTTCTTGCATTCATTGAAACACTTTTTTTCTTTTTCCTTATCTTAACCGGAAAAAGACTTCCATAAAAAAAGAGAAAATTAAGAGGAAGGTGCAATAAAAATTCATTTTATTTTTATTTTTTTTCTTAAGCACATACATTTTGTTCTATCGTTTTTTTGTTACTCTTTTTTTAATATTTTTTATATCGATTGAATGAATGGCGATGCACCATCTCAAATACTAGCACAACTCAACACACCAGGAAGCATTAATGTGTGTTGTGTCGATAAGTTTTTTTTTTCTTTTTTTGTTTTTTCAAGATACACTTTCATATTCATTTTCAAGACGCGACAATTGAGTGACTCAATTACTTGCACTTGTTAGGTAAAGAAATTCTATCTACAAAGTGAAATAATGATACCTTTTGGTTCAAGATTGTTTTTCGATTTTTCTTTTTAGGTTGCTTTTTCTTTGTCTATTCAATTACTTAAGTGCTTCTTTGTCGAGCAGAAACTTAGAGTCATTTAAGAGGTAATATGAGCAAAATGTTGATAATGTTAATAATGTTCATGTGTGTAGGGAGATGTGTTATCTGTCAATGAGATTTAAATAATTAAATCTGAAAAATATTCATAGTTATTAAAATAAGTCTCAGAGTTAGTCTATTTTAAAAATTTGGATCGTTTTTTTGTACCCCCTTGCAACTGATATTTTAAAGCAAAACCCACAAAAACTTTAGAAAGTCTTTATGATATTTTATGAATAGTTTTGCTGGAAACATTAGCCCCATTCACTACTGTGTGCAAATGATCTTGCATTATAGCATTTTCAAAATGCTTGAGCATCTTTTGATTCTACTAACAAATTATATGGAAATGCACTTGCTACTCTTTTGCAAATATTTATAATTTACTTCATATTTATCAGGCATGTTCTGCAAATCACATTTTTCAAATCACATGTGATTTCAAAAGTAATAATGGCTCTCCAGACGTTTTTAAAATCATATACGATAAATTTCTTTCAGAAATGATCTTTAATGCTCTGTGCAATAGGAAAATTTTAAAAAAGAGTGAAAAAATATCTGCATGACCATTATTAATTTTAAAATCACATGTGATTTGAAAAATGTGATTTTCAGAACATGCCTGTTTACAACATTTAAGTACAAACTGAGAACATGCAAGGAAATCGAACTGCTCGAAGACGGCAGTGTGAAGCCGCATCGATCGAAAAATGGACGCCGCGTTTGTCGGCTATGAATGGATTTTGTTAACGACAGTGCTGAAAATGAATGTACTTATTTAAATAATATATTCATTACCTTTTTTTGCTATCAAAAAAACAAAGTTAAAAGAAATTGAGTCACTAAAATTATTGCGGCGTGGCGCCGCCGATATAAAAACTAACCAACCAGCACCACCGCTGATAATTTTGCATCGGCTTGTCTCTCTGACTGACCGCTGAAAACGGAAAAAAGTTCGAAACCCATTTTTTGTAGCAAATATTGCTAACATGATATTTTCTTACTGTCAAACAAATTCCATACATAAAAAATATTGTTTTTGTTTTTTTCTTATTGAGCTTGACATTCAGGAAATGTATCATAAGCGATCAATTGCCTCTTTATCAAGATTGCTACTTATGCCACCTATAGACGACATGTTTTTTACATCTGACATGTCAAATACGTACGTGGTACCTTTAAAACATTCCTTCTGTAAGACTCATGTACAAAGTCATCTGACAAAATTTCAATTAGAGCGTGTTCTTTTTTGTTCTGACAAAGCTTCTGACATCAGCTGTTTTTACTGTGATAAAAAGTATTACCAGAAATCTACACTGGAACATTTCACAAAAAAAAAACACTTTTAACAAAAAATTCTAATAAAACTTGCGCTTAGATCAGCTATTGCAAATAAACAAGGTGAATGTCAGACGTAATTGTGCATGAACATGTGTGAGCTAATATGATAAATCTTCCATATAATAACAATTTTAACAGACATAGACACACGATTACATATTACAAGGTGGCAAGTAAGACGTAAAAAATTGTTCGTCTGCAAGTGATAGCAAAACTATTTAACGGCTGCTAAGAAGTCGACTATGAATAGAAGCGTTAGCTGAATTTAAGTCGCATCTTAACTACGAGGGCGGATTGATATTGAAGCTACCTTTTTTTAGAAATTGCGATCTGTCAAACGTCAGCTGTTAAAATTTCATCCAAATTCATCGATTAGTTTATTTGTTGTAGTCGTTTGAAGTAAGCAACTTTTGTGTTTCTTGAAAAATGGAAAAAAGTGAATTTCGTGCAGTGATTAAACACTATTATTTGAAAGGGAAAACGGCGAAAGAGACAAAATAAAAGCTCGATAAACATTACGGTGAGTCTGCTCCGTCAGATTTCATGGTAAAATATTGGATTGCTGAATTTAAACGCGGCCGAACAAGCACTGCAACAATACCATCAACAGGAAGGTTAAAAGAGATGGTTACTGAAGAAATTATCAAGACAATCCTCGATATCGTTATGAATGATCGCCGAGTCAAGATACGTGAGATTGTTGAAATGGTAAACATATCATATGAACGTGTGTTCAACATTTTGCATGAACATTTGCATATGAAAAAGCAATCGGCAAGATGGGTGCCGCGTTTGCTCAGTGTCGAACAAAAACGAGTTCGACAGACCACTTCACAGCGTTGTTTGGACATGATAAAGCTTAATCCTGTTGATTTTCGGCGTCGATTAATAACTGTTGATGAAACGTGGGTCCACCACTACACACCTGAAACCAAAAATCAATCGAAACAATGGGTGGAAGCTGGTGGGAGTGCTCCGAAGAAGGCGAAGACTGTGAAATCGGCTGGCAAGGTTATGGCCACTGTATTTTGGGATGCACACGGAATATTGCTCATCGATTATCTTGAAAAAGGATCCACAATCACAGGAAAGTATTATCGTGCATTATTGGATCAATTGATTGATGCAATCAAGAAAAAACGATCACATTTAAAGAAGAAAAAAGTGCTCTTTCTTCAAGACAACACACCGGTTCACACAGCATTAGATACGATGCTAAAATTACGTGAAATACACTTCGAATCGGTTGATTATCCACCTTATAGTCCAGATTTAGCTCCTAGTGACTTTTTCCTGTTTCCAAAAATGGCTCGCAGGAAAAAGATTCATCTGAAACGAAGAAGTAATTACCGAAACTAACGCGTATTTTGAGGGGTACCCAAAATCGTATTATTCAGATGGTATCAAAAAGTTGGAATATCGTCTTACTAAGTGTATTGAGCTAAGAGGAGACTATGTTGAGAAATAAATGGTTTTTTAAAAAAATTTTTTCCTACTTAGGTAGCTTCAATATCAATCCACCCTCGTAGTTTAAAATTAAAAGTGTGACTATAAATGTGTCCCCCAATGATTTTAATTAAAAACATGAATTTGTTTATTCTATTTTTGTATAAGTGGCTCTCGAGACATGCCGATCATGACCTCATTATTAGTGTTTTATATTAAAGTATTCTTTTAATTTATATTTCGGAACATTTGCTCAACTCACAACATATTGTATGAGTTTTAGGTTGCATAAATATTCACCCTTATTCCAGTTGGCGACATAGACGTCACGTCAACGCAATACCAAAAAATGGGAGCTTGTCTACTCGATCTCGAAAACAATTTTGTGCTACTGACAGTTTATTTATGTTCTCTAAGGTCCAGAAAATAACATGAGCCTATCAATAGTAGTCAGTTGTTTTCGACCACGGATATTGTGTTGACGTGACGTTGATGTCGCCATTTGTTATTGGTAGATTCTATACAAACATTTGTTTAGCGAGGCGTTTATGTAGAAATCGCCAACGGCAAACATACATATATAAAACTTACAACTCATACAATAGTTTGTGAGTAGAAGAACTATTAACATTTTATATAAAATATTTTTTTTAAAAATTTTTATGTCTTATTTATGAAATTTTTCTCCACAACCTACAAGCAATTTATCGCTATTTTTTTAAATTAATTTTTATAGCAAACAAAATTTGTTTACAATTTGCTAAAAAAAAATCTTTTATATATTTTACCGATCATTATTATTTGTATTTTTTTGGTTTTTAATTTTTGTAACTGTTTCTGAATTTCAATTTACTTATTTTTATTAACGAATCAATGAATTTTTCAGATTTATTTAGTGATAACTGAATGTGGTATTTTATATACATACATATTTTTTTTTGCTCTTTGCCATTTGTTGTGTTGCTTGCCAGTCGCGACGTTTGCGGGCTCTGGGTTGGTTTTTGTTGTATCTTAATCATAAAATCTGTACGAAATCTAAAATATCAGCAACCAAAATACATATAAACGTAAATGCAGTAATAACATTTAAAACACAAATGAGTTTGAAAAACGAAACCCTAAAGTAAAAATACAAAAATGGTAAAATATGTATATTACAATTCACTGTAAATAGTTTTGTCTGTTATCAAAGTCAGCATCTAATCAACATGAACAATCTTTAAACGCTCTTAATTTTCTTATTTTACAATGCTGCTTCATTTTACAGATGGATAAAAGAGTTGTTTCATACAAAATTTTCATTGAAAGTGTTTGCTGAAGAACAGACAGATTGTGCTATGAAACTGTGTGAAAGTATTTATAGAAAATAATATGAATTTTCTTAGTAGTTGTAATCTAAAGTGATTTTTATTTTGGATAAAGTTCGTGATATTTTGGTAGAAAGATTTGTATATGAGACAATATTCCAAAGGCACAAAGGATAAATCAACATCAATTAATTTCAACATAGACGGCAGAACAGAACAACGTTGTTTTTCGGGAGCCGCTAAACTCCCAATATGCAGTTTCTTTTCCATCGCAAGTAAAGTAAGAAAGTAAGAATTTAAAATTGGACCTGCCAAGGTTTTTGTAATAAACTTTCTTTACTTATTTACACGCTGTTCAATAGATTTAATGCTGCATACGAGTATCATGTGCCTTATTTGTAAGTGGTCTGTCAATGTATTTCTTATTATCTAATTGATAATTACATTCTTATTTCTTTTTTTAGAACCTTTTAAATGGCAAAGACATTTGATAGACACTTCATATGAATATTCCTTTATCGGAGCCTTAAAATCACACTAAAACATGTAAATTGCTTTTTTAAATTTTAATAAAACTTTCAGAATATTTTAACTCTTCAATAAATTTTATTACAAACAGATAATTACGAAAAGCAATACGAAGAAATAGAAATAATTAAACTTTTCGTCTCGTGTGATTCTGATGTTAATGATATAATTTACACCAGACACTCACTTGCACCGACTGGCTGGCGGTACACAATTTTCTTTGTTTTGACTTTAAACATTTCGTTTATGACCGATGACTAACTCTCAGCAAACAGACAAATAAACAAATAAACTTAAGAATTAACAATTTATCACACATATTCACGGTGTCTTTCAGATCAATTAGTAGGCAATAAAACGATGAAAATAAGCTATTAAAGGTAAGAAGAGGGCCTACATAAATGAAGCATAATAAACAAATAAACAAACAAACAAACTAACCAAATAGCCAGACAAAAATACTTAGAACCCACACAAAAAGCGGCAGACTTGCACAGCGAATTAAAGAAGGAATGAATGCATGCTTGAATGACTGAATGGGTGCTAAAAACTTACATTTTTAGTCCAACAAGATTAAGCAACTAAAGCAGTTAAAGAAATTTTAATTTTCTCTGTTAAGCATTACAAAAAGGGTCTCAGAGATTAAGAGCCACTGTGAAACATTTAAAATAGTCAGAGGCGTCTTTTGCAAGTGAACGATCCCAAACAAAATGACTTGCATTTTTAGAGCCAGATTTTAAAAGTTGGTTTGCAATTTAAAAATTTTCGTATAAATCGTTCCAACAAAAGTTTCAACATATTTTAAGAGCCTGTAGACTGTAAAAATATTTTTAGTTTTAAGATATCGTGTCACAAAGTATCAATGTTTAGGGTTTTGCTCATCTGCAAAATTGGCCTATGAAGGGTTAATATTTTTTGGCACAGTTTGAAATTAGGCATTCATATTAAAGTTCTTACTTATTCTTAAGACTCATAGTATATAATCAGAAAGCATAATATGAGAACATTGTGCCATTAACGCTTAATAATATTTGTATTTTTAACCCCAATTTAGGGGGGTCAGTGTGAAATATAAAATGATACAAAAAGTTTTAAGTTTCTCAATTTTAGGTATCTATTAAAACTAAAGTTTTTAATCTTTAAACTTAAAAGCGTTAACTGAAACCCGCTTATTTCCAGATGGGCTCTGAAGGGTTAATACACCGGCCGGTCTGAATATTAGGTATTAGAATTTAAGTTTTTTCTTATGTTCAGAGTCTATAAAGCAACAATCAGTCACTTAAAAACATTTCTCTTTTATTTTTATTTAAATTACTCAACGCACGACCGACTATGAGGTCCTTTTGACCAACTGTAATTGTATTAAGTTGTAATAGATGATTTTTATCAGAATTATAAACATCATGTTTTTAGCACACACATACAAACACACACACACACACACACACACATGAAGGAAGAGTGTAATAGGATTACAAAAAAAACCCTCAAAAATCCTCAAATAAAATCACAAAAATACAATGACAACATAACAATTGTTTTGAACAACTTACAAATTGGTTTAAAGTGTTGTTTGGCCAATAATCGTAAAGGCTAAATAAACTCATAACCCAAAATAAGAGGGAAATAATATACTAAAGAAAAAACACAAGAAGGCAAAACAAAAATAATGCGTCAAGGATTAAGTTCTTTCTTATGTATCAGTTTTTGTGTAGGGATTCGCCAAAAAAAAACAAACCCATAAACACAATTGATGAGGCAGCCAGAAAGTATAATAAATGAATGGCAAAATGCTTGCACATGTTTGTTATCAAAAAACCGTCATACAAAAAGCAACAACACTAACACAAACACACACACACGCCTACGGACAAAAGACACCGAAACCCACACTTTACCCGAAACCGCATGAGTAACAGAGTGAAGTAAAGAAATATATTAAAAAAGAACACAATATTAAAACCATAAATTCTTATCATATTTTATGCATTCCTATGATAAATGAGTGAAAAATTACATACAAATATGCACTAATAGAAAGAAAGGTAAGCAAGTAACCACAGAGAGAGAGCAAGAGAGTCTCAACTAAAAAGAGCAGTAAAATACGAGGTCAGTGTGAAAAACTAGATTAAAAATGGATATGGATCATTTTGATAAATTAAAAAACAATCTATACGAGTACAAATAACGTCCTTAAAAATAAAAGAAGTTAAAAGCGAATACAACAACGCAACATTTTGAGAGCAGAAGATCTCATGCCGCAAGCGCTGTCTTCGCACCAAGACAGATCAACAAGGTAGTAGCGATAGCACAGCTGATTAACCTGACTACAAGTCAGGTGTACCGCAAGGCTCCGTTCTTTCTCCCACACTTTTTCTTATTTTCCTAAATGACCTCCTATGTCAAACTTTTAATCCTATCTACTCTTTTGCAGATGACAGCAGCATGTGCCATTCGTATTCATTCAGTAACAGACCAAGCCTGCCGGAGATCGTGGCAATGAGGCAAAATATGAATGACTCGCTGAATAATGACATTTTAGCAATCTCTGAATGGGGACGTGCGGATAGGGTAGAATGTAATGCTCGTAAGACCCAGTGTTGTATGCTTACACACAGATGTACAAACAATCATGCTGCTCTATCTGTACTAATGGGTGGTGTAGATATTGAGGAATCAGAAACTCTTGATGTTCTTGGCATGAAAATTAAATGTGATGTTCGATGGACTGATCATATTTTTCAGGTTTCAAAAGAAGCATTCAAGTGCCTCGGCTTTCTAAGACGGTGATCTCCTTAATATTTACACCACCTATATCCGACCGAAAATGGAATACAACTCTCATGTATGGGCCGGTGCTTCAAAGTCTATTTTGAAGATACTCGACCGGGTACAGGAGAGGGCGAAGAAGCTCATCGGTGACAGTAGGGTAGCCAACTCTATTAACCCAGTGGAGCATCGACGCAATGTGGGATGTATTTCACTGTTTTATCGTTACTACAATGGGATGTGCTCTAATGAAATCAGGGAACTTGTTCCCGAAACCCGCTCATTTTTACGAACAAAATGTTCTTTATTAGAAGCGCATCCATTTGTGGTTGATATGGCAGTGAATCGCACTACGCGTTACAGAGAAAATTCGTTCTTTAGCCGAACAGTTCGCATGTGAAATAAACTTCGTGCAGAGGTGTTTTCAGTTACTTTCAATGTGGGAAGGTTAAAATCGAACGTCCACAAACACTACTCCCTTTATCCTCCTTCCCACAACCAATTTTCCTAGTTCCGGCACATTGCATTGCATATGTAGGGATCATCCCCTGAGTGTTGGTCCAAGTTAAAAAAAAAAGAAAATTATGTAAAATTAAATTTTTGTGGATAATATACTCATAACAACATGGCTGAATTCAAACTGCCAAAAACCACCTTTATATGCTGTTTGACATTTTATTAGAGATTAATTTGTGCTAACAGTGTCACGCGTTTTGACAGCTAGTCAGGTATTTTTACAACAAATTTTATATTGTTGTAAAATCGCTATGTGTAACTGTAAGTATAAGTATAATCCAAGAATATTTAATCAGGCTCGAATTCTTTACTTGATGCTTTTTTACAAACTGAAATTATTTTTAATAAGTAAAAAAAATATTTTAAACAATTTTAATAATTTAATTTAGGAAAATTAATATTTAACAACTGCCTACAAGTTAGCTAAAACATAATGCCTTTTTTGCGGAAACCGCCACGCCTTCAGCATAAGTTCTCTATACTTTCCACTGTTTGAGAATGAAAACTGTTTTAGTTTAAATTTTAATCGTTATTGTTCGATTTCATTCAATTCAATTTGTTGAATTCAATTTATTTTCCAGAAACATTAAATTAAATTTTACAACTTCATATTCACGCAAAAAACATTTTTATTCGGACCATGGTAGAATAAATAATACAGGTAGCGTCGAAGCTACAACAGCACTGCTTTTAGGTTCGAATCTGTCAAAAAGCACAAAAGAAAAATGGCAAAATGTTTTTATTTTCTGTTCTATAAAGACTTTTGCTTCTTTTCCTTTTCTTATTTGCATTTGAAACGAATGTGAAAGTGTACTTTTTTGTAGTTTGTGTGTGTGTTAGTAATACATAATTAAATTTTGACAGACCCGAACCCAAAAAAAACTTCGTTAACGCCTCGACACTACCTGTATTATTGTATTATTCTACCATGATTCTAACGCTAAAGGAATAAATATGAGGGGTGCACCTCAGCACCTTTAAAAATCGTATTAAGTCCTTTGAGAATAACTTTTAAGCCTGACCTTGTGCTGAGATTACTAACATTTTAATTCTGCAAATTGTTTCAATTTCATTTGAAGGAATATTTGTAAAAATAACAACAGAACTATTTTTATTGTTTGCGGTTTCCTCCGCATGCCATCAACAACACAAATAAATAAATAAATAAATAAATAAATAAATAAGAGACAACAGCAACAATAATAAAACCCTTTTCACATTTAAACATCGCACCATCACCAGTTCTACACGCACACATGCACACACATGCACACCCACGCACACACCAACACACCGAAATACAGACACGCACACAAACATATGCAAATAAACACTAAAAGGACATTCATTCCTCATGTTGCTTATGCATACATACACACATATTTTGATACACATTTTTTTTAAATAAATATTTCATATTCTTATCACCAACTCCACACTCATTGCACTAGACTCACATATATAAAGGCTTTCTGTCTCACCAACACTTTGATATGTATCCAAAACACCCACACATAGATGCCCTCAACTGTACAACCGTCCTGCAGCCAGATGAGCACGAAGTACTACGAAAAGCTCGACAGTTTAAGTAAAATATAAAAAAAGAGTGAAATGAAATCAACACGACAGCCTTATACAGATAACATTGGCGCGCTAATGGGACCAAACAATGCTTAAAAGTAAATTCTACTTTTGCTGCTCTTGTTGTACGAGTAGCAGAAAATAACACAACCAATAATCGCAGCAACAGGAACAACAAAACATTTTGTGGAATGCGACAAAAATTCACAAAGGTTGATAAAAAGCACCCTGACACACACAGCAACAGCACCAAAGTCGTCAGTTAGTGTATCTATGTAGCACTATTACTTTTAACTATTACTCCTACACCAGCCCCCTCCCCCAAAAGTGCAACTATTTTTGCTCCTACTGTCGTTGTGTTGCTGAGCGATTCGGTAAAAGTTAAACGAAAATGATAATAAAATTGTTAACAAAATATATGAGACAGTGACTAAACGATAAGAAGGTGAAAGGATCGACAGGATATATCTAAAGCAATGACATGCTAAGAGCGATGAAATTTTAATGTCAATGTATTGGTTGGTTTCTGCAATAACGCATCATGCATCATGCTTTGCTTTGTGTTGAAAGCTAAAGTTTCTGAGCGCCATGGGTCTGCATACTGGATCGCTGATCTAAAGGCTTGACAGGACTAAGACTGCCAATTTCAAATACATTTGTTGCTCTACGATATGCTTGTAGGAGGATCGTGACCATCTTAAATGACTTTAGTTTATCGCTTTAGTAGTGGCGTTTAAAAAATGATATTTTAGTTTCTACAGAAAATAAAAACTTGACAAATTTATATTTGTTAGAGATGAAATTTTTAGAGATGAAAGTTCGCGTTTTGTTTGAATCCGAAGTGCCATGCCTTTCATCTTAATGTCAGTTCGTTAAGCCCGCTTATACAAATACAGCAATTCCATGAAAAATCAATCACACTTTTGGTGATAGGTCACCGATCATAACAAAACTTGACACTTTTAGTCAGTTTATTGCTAAAAGAAGATTTTAGAAGACTTTTTTTGTAATTCAAAATACTGAAAAATATTTGAGTTTAAAAATTATCTAAAATTTTTTGTAGTTTTCATAACTTTGGTACTGCTTATGATAATTGAAATTTGTGTTTTATAATATAAGGACTTAGCTAGGATTAAAAAATATGTTCGTTCTAAAATGATTTTCAGACAAGAATATGTTTTTTATTAAAGTAATTTTTTTCTTTTCAATTTTAAGAAAAATGCTTCCCAAATTTAATTTTTTTTTTTTTGAGAACGCTTTAGCTTATAAATTTTAAAACGGAGACAGGCATAGTTTTTGAGTGAATATGCAATCTGTTAGAAAAAAATATTTATTAAAATGGACGGGGCTTGTAATACAAATGCAGGAGCTAGATAAAAAATTTAATAGAAAAATTAGAAACAAATAAAGTTTTTTTTATTATTTTAAAAAAGAAAAATGTTCTGGTATTTCAATACAAATGTAGCAAACATTAGTATTTAATATCTCAGACACAACTTGTCGACCCACTCTAATATTTTGCGACTGCTTGCACAAAAAAAAAGAAAAAAAATTTTAATTTTCTGTTGAATTGAAAATTTTATTAAAAAATTTATTTTTTAAGAGTTTTAAGGAACTACAGATATTAAAATTCCGATTTAGACAGTTCATTATTCGGAAATAAAAATTTTACTATCTGTCACAAGACAAAAGTTATGACATTTTTAATGAAATCCAAAACAACTTTCTAAGCTAAAAGATTGCGACAGTTTTAATAATGAAAAGGAATAAAATTATTTTCTTGTGCTTGCATGCCATATATCCAACCTATTCACTAGGATATTCATTTAATAGGGGGTTCTGCATTAACCTGCTCGATTAATTAACCGAGGTTTTGGTTTGATCAGTTAATAATTTTAACTGTTTAACAGTTTAATTTTTTTATTGATCGTTTAAGCGATTAATAAAGTTTTTTCTATAAATTAAGTAAATTCAATAAATAAAAATGCATAAATTATTTCTTATTTGGAGCTGATTAGTAAAAGAAGACAAAAAAGTTAAAAAAAAATTTTCCGGCCAAAAATTTTGCCCGAAACAAATGGTTGAATCCATCTAACAATATAAATAGTTACCCTCGTATTTATTATGTACATATATAGAAAATTAACTAAAATCATGATTCGTCGTTGTGTTAACTACATTAAGTTTCCATCCGTTTCCGCTGAAAATATTTGATATTTCTTTCGACCAAAAGAAAGCTTGAAATATTCACCAACTTTATTCATTCGACACCTACGAGTATATGGCCATTTACTACGTCCTTGTTATTTGCTACACAAGAACAAAATTTCAAGAAACTAAGTATGTGTGTGTGTAGTAGAAGTATGTAATCGTATAAAACTGAACTAAACTTTATTCTGTGTATGTAGTTGTTATTTGTATATTTGAAAATATATTGTTCTGTATAGTTCAGTTTAAATGAAATAAACGTTCTTTCGACTGATGCAATTGTGTGAGTGCGGATCTATGTGTGTGTGCGCGCGTGTGTGTGTGTGTGTGTGTGTGTTTTATCTATGGCCATCAATCAGGGATAGTGCGATAAGTAAAAAGATTGCAAATAGAGTGTACCACCGTCAGTCAAATCGTAATCATGATGAATAAATGAATGGTGAACAGAACGAACAATAAAGTGTATAAAATAATAACAACCAAACGGAGTGAACAGTGCTACTTAACAGCAGAACAGGCAGCCATCCATTGAGTATGGTGTGGCAAAATGAAATCAAAAAAATTATATACATATATTTTTTTAACTAAACATTGGAAGTTGCGGTATTGAAGTTTATAAAAAAAGGTTAAATTCCTTTAAACCATTTAGTTGCTGTTACTTTTTTATTGTATTTTGAAACACATAAAATTGTTATGAATCAACTTTTTGCGATAAGATGACCTGGAATTTGTTTAGGGTGACCATGTTGTAGGGTTTTGAAGTGACCCTACTTTTATCAAAAGAAGTAGCATTATGCTTAAAAATTTGCTGTATATATTATAGAAAAACGAAATATTACTATATTTATTGTAGTTTTTCTTTTGTTTGTTTCCACTATCTCGTTTTACAAACTTTCTTCTTTTTCCTCTCCCTCTTGATCTCACTCTATCATGCAAAAATTCTTTTGTGTAATATTTATTATCCTTGATGTCTTCTTATAAACAGATATTTGCACAATATTTATAACGACATTTCTCTACCAATACAACTTTTAACAATTCTTTTATATGAGAAGGAGTAAAGCTTAATGCTTTCTGCTTGCTGCCTGCTTATCTGCGTTACCTTGTGCTGTATTTATAGTAGGTATAGTCTAAAGTTGTTGGTACACATTTCATTTCGTTATCGAATTAACAAAAAAAAAATCTGAAACAAAAAAGGATTCATCTTCGAAAATTCAAACATACAAGCCAACTTAAATACACAATAACACAAACATTTACGTACGTACGTACTTATTTATTTATACATAAACTCCAAACAAACTACCCACACACTTTCCTTAACACGAGACCCAAAGCACGCATTTATATGAACGAATATAAAATAAGGATAACAAAAGGAGTAGCAGCACACTCTCTGCCTTGGCTAATGGCACAGGGAGCTGCATTTCACCAGATAGTTTGCTGTACGTATTCATGCACAGAATGGCAGAGAGCAAGGTAAGTTGTAGTTAAAGTTTTGTTGCATTTAATAAATGTGAAATTCATTGATTCAAATTGTTGGATTTTTATATCTTTCGGTTGTAACAAGAAGCAGATAATTTCAAAAGTGCACAAATATAAAACAGAAATTCATGTGAATTTAAATATGATGCAAAATACGTAACGTTCCATTCAAATGTTTTGTAATATAATTTTATAAAAGAAATAGTATTTATATGAAAATATTGAAATTTTTTGGTCAAAAGGACTTAAAGGATATGCATATACACATAAATATGTATGTCTATTTATGTAAGGATATATGTATGTATCTATACATTTTCGAAATTTTTTTAATAAGAATTTAGCTTTTCTTCCTCATCTTTTTCATATAAAGAATTTTTTGTGCTATACGGCCTTTCAATTAACAAACGCATATTTTTAGATAAACGATTTTTTACAAAAATAAAAGCTGATTCCAACCTTTATAAAACTTTCTTAAAAAAAACTTTTTTTTGTTTACACAAATCAACTTTTTCGAAAAAGCTCTCATTTAATATATTTGTTCTCCTACGTGCACGAGATACTCAAACTTGTGCGAAAGCTTTTTTATTAAAACATTTCGTAGAAAAAAGCTTCTGCGTAAGTTTGGGTAACGTCGTGCGCGTGCGGGAACAAACATAAACCGTTCAACAAAACTTTTTTCTTAGTCACATTTGTTTTGAACAGACATAATAATCGTTTGCAATAAGAAGCTTTTTATAAAAAACTTATAAACAAAATAACTACATTTTTAAAATTTTTCCTAAAAGCTTTTTTAAGAAAAAATTAAACAAAAAACAACTGCAAAGATCGTTTACCTCGAAATCAGTACTGAACCGTTCTACTAGTGTGATGAATAAATTGTTCCAATATTACTTTTTTGATAAAATAATAAATTTACCAAAAAATTTCTTAAAATTAAGAAAGATTAGAACGGCTTATAGTTCCTTTCAATATAAACCCAAAAAAGTTCAACTAATTACGCACAAACATTAAATATCGTTTATTTTTTTTATAAAAAGCTTTTATAAAAGCTTTTTTAAGCAGAGGACGTTTTTAACAAATTTTTTCGTTAATATAAGAATAATTTTAATAAACACAAAATCCAACAACATTTTTATCCAGAGCTTTATTCAAAATATTTTTTAAGCTTTGATTTTTTTACAAAAACTTTTTATATTATATAAATTACGTTTTACCAAAGATTAAATAAAGAGTTTTACTATAAAAAGCTTTTCCAAAATAAGATGGTTTTGAATAAACCATGGTAGAATAATACGGGTAGTGTCGAAGCGTTAACGGACTTTTTTTTTGGGTTGGGGTCTGTCAAAATTTGATTATGTATTACTAACACACACCCAAACTACTAAAAAAACATACTTTAACATTCGTTTCAAATGCAAATAAGAAAAGAAACAAAATTCTTTATAAAACAGAAAATTCAACCATTTTGCCATTTTTTTCTTTTTGACAGCTTCGAACCTAAAAACAGTGTTGTTGTAGCTTCGACATTACACTCTTTAGAAAAATCTTTCAACATAATAAAAATTTTAACAAACCACTTTTTATTTATAGAGCTTTTTTACACAAAGTTTTTATAAGCTTTGAAAAGAGAAAGTTTTTTACAACTTGTTTTACAAATAGACAAAAAAGCATTCAGCAAAATAACAATATGCTTCATAAGTAATATATTGCAGCACAGGCAGGCATTGATCTAATACCAACTTTCAAGTCCAATAATAACATTACGACTTTTTTTTCATAAAAAAATAAACCATTTATACTGAAATGGCATTTGTATTGAAATTTTTTGTCACGCGAAATTTGCTCTAAATTCCTGAATCCTTCGAAAAGTGGAAAAAACTACACAAAGGAGGGGGAGGTCAGTGCATGCACAACGCATTAGCACACACCTTTATGTTTTAAAAATGTCAAAAAATATCTGTTTACAGCAGAAAAAAAGATAATGAATGAATTGTAGATAAAAGCATTTCTACAAATGTATTAGTGTGTGGGTGCAACTCAATACAAAAACTAAGAGAAAAAACACATTTTACACAACAACCGCCCACCACCCAAAATTTAAACCCTTTTTATTTTCTATTTTTGTGAAAATAGTTTTACAAATGCATGTCGATTTTTTTTATCTATGAATTGTTGTTGTTTTTATTGCCACTGTACTGGTGGATGGAGAGAGAGCAAAATAAAAAAAAGTACTATTATCATTTGTAGAACAGCATGGCACGCCGTACATGTCCATGTGATATGACCAAAATGATAAGAATGACCAGGAACTAAAACAAAATGTGAGACTATTTTTTTTTGTTTTTGTTAGTTTAAAGTAAAACATAGAAAGGAGGAAGCAGGGAGGATTTTGGAGTTTGTGTGTATGTGTATTGGACACACACACTTGCTATTTAATCCGTTTGTCTATGTGCCTGCCTTCGTCGTTGGTGTAGGAGCTAAGAAAACCTGTATGACATGCAATAATGGATTTAATCGGTTGTTGTAGTCACTGTGATGGAATGATACGAATGTAGGTTGTGATAAGAGGAAATTTTTAAATTTTTAATTTCAGTGTTTCTTATGTTTTGGGAAAAAAATTTTTTGGCATTAAATATCATTTAGTCTTTAATTTATTTTTGGATATTTTAATGAGTGAAAATTAGTTTATGTTTAATGTTTATGATATCTTATAGTTTGGACGATAGATGTTAACTTTTGTTGAAAGCTAATAATTTGTTTTTATTTGTTTAAGTTGTTTTTCTCAAAAATTTTATTTGGAAAAATTAAGTTTTTGAAAAATTAATATGAAATTAAATAACTAGTTTGCCGTTAAATAAATGAACAGTTGTTTATCACTTTTAGCTCCTTTTTCATTATTTCCTATTTTTATAAGAAAATTGTAAGGTGTTGAAGAAACACTTGTGTGATTTCATATTTATGCGGTCAGTAAAGTTTAGAAACAAAAATATGAAATTCTGAAAGAAACCCTTCATTTTATTTATTTTTTCTTTTCAAATTATATCAGTATATCGCAAATAAAATAAATTTTAAATAAATGAAATTTTTAGCAAATTGTTATTTTATCGTTATTTTACTTATTTAATTTTATTTAAGAACTTAAGGACTATTTTACAATAACGCAAGAATACAGTGGTTCACATTTTAAGGAAAAGGAAATTAAATCTATTTTTTTGAGAACAATAACTTGAACCACCAGTCAAATGAAAATGTTACGTGTTTTCATACAAAATTCGATTTCCCTATTTCGAACGTAAAAGCCGAAACATGGCACAAGCCAACGAAAGATTTCGAAACAGAAAAATCTAAATTGATTCGAATTCTAGTGACTAGATTTTTCTGTCGCTTATGTTTAGGCTAACACAGCCTATTCTTTGATAGTCGAAGTAGGCCTCGGTTTAAAAAACAAAAAATGTCAAAGACGACCAAAATGTTCGAAATAGCGAAATCCAAGTGTTAATTTTTTTCCATTGAAATAGAAATTTTACGCAAGTGTAAAAAATTATAAAACTACATTTTGTTTTGCACGTATTTAAAAGTTTATAATGATGTGTAATAAGCCAAAAAAACATATTTATTTATGTTGATTTATTGCCATAGAAACTTTAATAAAAAGGATATATGGGACTTAGCCATGTCCTGGCAGGGATTGAGGTGAAATTTGCCACAAAGCTTAATAGTATGATTCTGGAAATAGTTACACCAGATAATCCTGCATACCGATTATAATTGTAGCTGAAATAAATAATTTTTTTTTAAATAAAGCATAAATGTCCTTGCATTAGTTGTTAACAGGGTAATATGAGAAATAGTAAACAATGTAATATGTAAAGTGAACGATATATTTGAATTAGACATGTAATTGCACTCACTGTAATGTAAGTTACCCGAGAGCTCAACCGAACAATTTCAAAAATTGTTATACATTTTAGCTGCATTCTGATCATTATTAAAATTCAAATTTTATTTTTGAAATAGAGGATAGAAAAGAGGTCGACATTTTTTTATCTGATTAAAATTAATACGCTTTAGAGCATATTTTTTTAGAGGTTATTATTAAATTTCTTTACATTCTGATTATAGTTCTAGCTAATTTTTTTATTGAGTTTATACGGAAGGAATGCATGTCCTTGCACTGATTCAAATGAAATTTGCCGCAATGTCTAACAGCATGGTTTTGCAAACAGTTAGAATTCTTCAATGCAGTTTTCTTATAACTGTAATTAATGTAAAATTTATTGAATTAAGGTTACATGAGAATTAGTCATGTCCTTGCAAGATTACATGTAATGAAATGCCCTACAGAGTCACAAAACACTACTTTTGTTGCATTCTGGTTACTATTGCAGCTAAAATTTACTTTTCAAAATGAATTATATATGAAATGTAAACATGTCCTTACGTCTATTGTAATTATATTTACTGCAGAGCTTAATACCATGATTCTACAAATGATTATTAATAAATCTATATATTTTTATAAAATATTAATTGCCGTATTCATAAAAAAATTATTTTGGGTTTGACATCTATTTTAAGTTAAATTTGTGTGAAAAAATTGTCTTAAAATACATTTCAAATACAAAATTTTTTTTATGAATACGGGCCTTAATTTTAAAGAATTTGTTAACACATTCATTTGTCTATTCATTTGGCACATGTGCCCTGCATGCATGAATATAGATTTTTTTTGGCACAACATGTAACAGGATGTAAGATTTGAAAACAAGAGTTATCCTTTCCGCAGACAAAATAAAAAATAAAAACACAATATGGCTAAGACTTCTCTTAGAAACATGTTGATGAAACAATTAATATGAACTGCTTGCAACAGAAAATTTGAGTTTGATAAACAAAATAATTGATGTTTGAATTTTTTAACAAAATAAATTTTTTTTATAAGATTTCATAACACAAAACGATTCTGTGAATTTCACATTTAAAAAGTTTATAAAATTATATGATTTCATATGTAAAGAAGTGAGAAGGAGAGAATCTTACACACACGTGTCTGCATCTTATTTTTTTATTTTACTATATTTCAATCAGTTACCAACATTTAGAAAGCACGTGCCAAATTTTAAAAAGAAAAACTTTTATTTAACAAAAATAAATAAAACTCTAGTGAAACAAAGATACATTTGCATAGACAGCACACATTTAAATGCCACACAACAATTTTATTTGTAAAAGCAAAACTTTTTAATTATATTATTTTATTTTTCCTATTTTGTTTTAATGATTAAAATTTATATACATATATAAAAAAAATTAAATGAATTATGGTCAAAAGTTTTTAGAAAGTCAAATTGCGCTACCAGCTGAGAGCGAGCGCAACAATAGAAATAAAATCCACAAAAAAAGTCAGATGAACGTGTTTTATAAAAAGTATTAAAATAAATACAAATAAAAACTAAAATAGATTTAAGGATAAGCAGCCAAGTACAAAAAGTACATATTTAAAACGATTGTTATACAATAATCATTCGTGCAAATGGACCAATTTTTGAATATCTTTTTTTTTATATATAATTACTTTAACTTTAATGATTTCATTCCGAAGTTTTGAATTTAAATTGTTTGCTTATGTTCGCAGTAATTAAGAGATGATTTAGAATTATAGCGATAAGCTACCGCAGCATTATAATTTGGTCTCGTATTATTTTTGAAACGAAAAAGATTTCAAATAATTGATAATGACGTGATGCAAGTCATACCATAAATACATGTACTATTTTTGAAATATTGTTCATATACAGAGATGATGTGTGCAGGCCTGCACTCTTTAGCAAAGGACCATAATTATTTAGAATTTCTTTTAATCAAAGCGGCGCAACAATTACTGCCATCACACTTATTTTACTTCAAAGACTGGGATTCTGTTATATTTATTAAAAAAAGAATATTTATTTATTTATAGACTCTACAGCAAGAAAAATAATTATCGGCACTAACAATTGATTCTGGTAGAGTTGAATATTGATCTTTACAGTTTTTATAAATTTATAGTATGATTTTAAGACATTTTAACCCTCTATTTCTTCAGTGTATAGATATTTTTGTCCCTGCTTTTTCTAATACAGCAAACAATACCTTAAACAGAGATATAGCTAGCTGGTCGATACGGTCTACAATAATATTTTCATAAAATTTTACTATAAGTCTCTGCATACACCAAAGTTCAAGAAGCAATTTGAACGTCAAAATTACACAGTACAACAATTTTCAGCTGATTGATTTCGGAGTCAATTCTGAGAATTGCACGGTGAAAGTAGTCCCAAAAATAAGAACTTCTGCATCATTCGTTTTGTCAAGTCCGCTGCATTAGTAATTAATAATTACATTTCAATATGGAAAATAAAAGTATACCGAGATATAACCGTGTTAGAATATAGAAAAAGTGATAAAAATCCAACTTGACAAAACAAATATAAAATTTTTTTTGAGGGGGCTACTTTCACGTGCAATTCTCAGAATTGAGTGCCAAAATCATGTGTTGTACTGTGTTAAGATAAAACTTAAAATGTGTTTAAGGTTTAATATCGTATTTATTCAAATATTTTATGTTTTGACTTATTTTTGGCATTCAACTTGCTCTTTGAGCTTCACAGTCTTTAAAGACTAATAATAGAATTTTATAGCAAATATTTTTATAGGACGTTTCAGTCCGCTAAATTGCTTTTAAAGAATAGTTTTGTATCATTTCTTAAGGAAGTTGAAAAAATAGCCATACAGTGAAAAGTTAAAGGGTTAAAATATTTCTGCTGATGTTTTACATTAACGGCCTGGAGCATCTTATGCCTAAAATTAACGGATTAAAAGATTTCCGATGGCGATTGGCTATAACAATTTGCAAATTTGCAATTTTGATTGTCTATAACTTTATTCAAGGAAAAGATAACTAACTGATTGTTCGTCGATATCGAAAGAAACATTTCTTTTGTATCATTACATTTGAAACAAAAAAACTTTTAAAACTTTAAAAATCGTCGTACAATGTAAATGTTTCTTTTATGATAAACCTTATCAATGGTAATATTTGCTCTGAATTTCTTTTAAATTCTGTTAAATTTAATATTCCTTGTCGTAGTACTCGCCATTATAATCCTCTTGTTAGTAAGTTTTATAGGTCTAATAATGCTATGGCTGATCTTTTCACGAGATTATGTCGCCCATATAATTATTTGTCTGAACTTATTGATTTTTCTTTGAATTCTAATATTACAAAGCATAAAATCATTATTTTTCTTAATTCATAACTTATAAACTTTTATTATAATTCTTTTTATTTAATATAATTTTCCATTGACTAATTCTTAAATAAATAAATAAATAAATACATAAAAAACTGATGCTTTTAGAATTTTGTATCAGTGAAATTGATTTAAATATTGTTTCGAAATAAGATTTGGCAAAGGGTACAAACTTTTATGTGTGTGAAGATAAATATACCGAGTTAAATATGTTTGACGTAAGAGGCTACGTAAAACCTATTTAACTTTATAGTTAAATATAAAAAATGTTTTGAAGTGCCAACACTGACATATTTAATTTTGTCATATTTTGGAAAACTTAAAACTACAAGTAAATTTAAACAATTTTTTAACAATTTAAAATCAAAATTAAAAATTAGTACCAATTTCATATTTGTATTTGTGAATTTTTTTTTCAAAAATTTCAAAATTTGGTGAATTTTTGGGTGATCATTGGCGGATTTTGGATATTTTTGGGGGCATCCTTCCTTGTAGCGCATAACCAATATATGGAGTCTTTAGCCCACACTATTCAAATATCTATGTCACATTTCTCAATTGTATTAGTGAATTTTTTACAAGAATGTTTTACGTAACCTCTTACGTCAAACGTATTTAACTCGGCATATTTATCTTCACACACATCAAACTTTTTGTAAAAATTTATCTTTAAATTTATCGTCTCATCATGACGAATTGAAAAAAATGTATCCGTACGTTTTCGAGATATTTTTGTGTTTTTTTTTCCTAGAAAAAAGTGCAACATTTTTTTACCTTTTTATTAAAAATTTCCAATAAAATGTTTTTTTGAATTAGTGAGTTTATTAAGAATTATTCTGCCATTACTTAAAAGGCAAAATTTTAGTCATAAGAAAACTCTGAATTGCAATTTTTTGACAAAAAGTTAGAGAAGTGTTATATTTTTTTAGAAAAGAAAACGGATTTTTTTTTAACTTTTGTTTCATATCGTGGCAACACTAAAAATTTCTACTATTTCCAAAATCAAAAATCCCAGCTGTGCGTGCTCATGAAAAACACTTAAATTGCAAATATCTGCCATATCGGTTAAAAACTTTGGCTGAAATTAATTTCGACCTAAAAAGTAACTCAAATTATCCAGTGTAAAATGGACTGAGCGCGGTTAACTAATGAATTGCATAAACTCTTATATACAAATTAATTATAAACAAATTATCTAAAATTAAATTATTAATTTTGGACTTTTTTATATCTCTAATTATATTTTAAAAGCAGTTTTTATGCCTTCAATAATTGTTGCCTGCTTGAATGCAAAATACATTCATTTAAATTTAAGACAACTGAAGTGACCCTGCAGTTAGTCAACTATCATTGTTTTAATCAAATTTACTTAACAATTATCATTAAAAGGTATCCGTATAAACAAGCATACTTAAAAATTGAAAAAAGAAACCGTCAATAATACAAACAAACACCCAACCGGCAAAGCAACCATCCATCCATTCATCCATTCACCAAAAAGCAAGAAAAGGAAAAAAAAGAACTTAAAAAATTAACAGCAACGACAACAGCACAATTTTATTTGTTTTTTTGTTGTTGTTGTTGTTATTTTTATTTAAAATACTTTATCAATGAAATATAAAAATCCATCAGTACTATCAAAAATTGGCATCAAAATGCCGCCAGGCGACGATTAAAACATTTTCATTTTTTCATTTCGTATTTTTTGGGTCAAATTAAAAACCACAATGAAAAATACAACCAATAAAGTTTTAAAAATGAGAACCGAAATAATAAACTCGTACTGAAATAAATGTATTAAAAAATTAATACACAAAGAAACAGAATTTGTGTATTAAAAATACCACAACAACAACAACAAGAACAATAACAACAAAAAGTATAGTCTTATCAATCAAAAGCAATCATCATTAATTCGTTTTTTATATAAAGAATCTAAAAACATAAAAAATAAAAATAAATTCTTTTGTTAAGTGAGCGGCGTTTGTTTTTGTAATTGATTATTTATGAATATTGAAATACGCACACGTAAAGAAAAAAAACTCGACTGAGCAACCAACATATTATTATTATTGCATTATATGGTTGCAGTGAAATTACATTGTCAAACCATTGAGTCGGGGCATAGTTTTCTAACTCAATAACAAATATTTCCATGATAATAAGATCTTAACATAATGTTGTTAGAAATGATCATAATATGGTAATAATAATATGTTCTCTTGTAATACTGTTGTGGCTGTAATTTACCCGAAGTCAAAGGGATGTTTTAAAAAGCGATTGAATTCACACCGCACAGCATGTGCGGTTAACTCGAGGAATATAATTTCCGAGTCCACATAGAAAGTTCATTTTTTTAACAAACACAAAGTAATATAAAACTTTCTGAAGTGTCTGTATAAATAATCTGCGTCATTAGCGGGAGTAGAATCAGAATGCCTCTAACTGATAGATTTTATATACATATATGTTCCTTTCACTCCTCTGGAGAGCATAGGGCCACAACAAGTTCATTCCAATGAGCTCGATCATCAGCGCGGTGTTTGGCTGTAATCATAGTTTAGATAGTTTGGTTGTGATTTGGCGTTTTCAGGTGGGTGATGGTCGTTCAAAGCGCCTGCGTCCCTGGGGGTTGTAGTCTATCGATTTCTTAGTGATACCATTAAATGGCTTGCGGAGCGTATGCCAACCCCTTTTGTCAGAATTGTGCAATCGGAATTGAGGATGGCCAGTAAACACTCAAAATTCTACGCTGGCATTTGTTAACAAACATCTGAAAAGACTGGGAATCGCACGGTGCCACGTTCCACGTTTCGCGACCGTACAATAATGTGGATTTAACGTTGGAATTGAAAATTTTGGGCTGGTGCGTCTCGATATGTTAGACGATTTCCAAACAGGGTTAAGTTGGGCAAATGCATTGTGTGCTGCTGATAGAGTAGCATATTACTAAATATATTGCACGAACAGGCGGCAGTAGTCGTTCTGTTTAGCAATAAAACATCACAGAAAAAATAAAATTTCAATTAAAAGATTGTTGATATCAATCAAAAAAATATTTATATATAAATATTGCACCCGTTAACAAATAAATATTATCAATTGAATATTCCATACTTGATTTAATTAAATTTATTTTAAATTAAATATAAATATTAATAACTAGTGTCTGGACGAACGAATATTATCAGACCGAACTCGAACTTCGGTAGAATTTTCAGGCCTAACCCGAACTTCGGTAGATTTTTCAGACCGAACCAGAACTCGAAACCGAACTTTTTTTTATTGAATGATAACAAATTAAATTTTTGTGATTTTTTAAATTTAATAAAAACAAAGTTAACACATTTAAAAAGGTTTTATTGTGATAACGTTGTACTATTTTATAGAATTTAATTTTTGCGTATGTTTATTTAATAATATAGAAACGTGTACAAAAAATCTATGCAAAGTTCGGTGTTGGGCGAAAACATTTTCGAACGCCGAACGTCACGCCGAACTCCGACATAGAACTTGAACGTTCGATAGAACTCTCAAAGTTAAGGAGTAATATTTCTAATTTTGCTATTAAATGTTTAATTGCGGTAATTGATATTTTTAATTATTTATTGAACACGGTCAATTCAAAAAACAATTACATCTTAATGAAAGAAAGAACGTTCTAATATTTTAATACGACAATAAAATTTCTTGAAATTCTATAAGTATAAAAAATTTAATTACCATAATTTATTATGTATGATTTGTTTGTTGCGAAGTAAATTAGTCGCTGCTGCTCATGCAGGTCTCATCTGTAGACCTTCAACTGTGTTTTTGAAAAGTTACAAAAGTTGTCTTTACAAAATATTTAAATGAAATCTGTGCTCTCATTAGGTGAGGCTTGACAAATGTGTTGAGTTGATCCCTGTGGGAGCGGTTGGAAGCGTTGGCCTCTTAGAGAAGCGGCGATGGCGTTCGCGTCATTCCGATAAAAAAAACATTTACAAATCCATGAACACGAGAAAAAATAAATAGAAATGTCAAAACGACAAGAAAAAGAAAAATATTTGCTTTTGTTGTTATTGGTATGACTTCTTCAATAAAAAAATAAAACTTCAATCAAATCAATTAAATATTTAATTAAAAAACATTGCATTTCTATTAAATATATCAATTATCTCAGCGGAGGGCTTTGCATCAGATATTTACTTATTCAATTCAATTCAAAAAAGAGCTTATTTGGGGGAAAAAATATAATTTTTTGCAGTGATTGGTTGTAGTCTAATCAATTTTTTTTAATTGCAATTTTAATGGATGTTAACAACTTAATGGAGAAATGTAAGAAATAACTTGGTTACCGTGACTGCTTTAGACATGCTTCAAACATTTAAAAGCCATAATATTGTTATCTGCAGTCATACTTTATTACAAAAGCCATAATATAGTTGTCGTAACCATGACATAACCGCAAAAGGCAATGAAGAGTTTTTAGTGGGCACATAACTTGTCAAGAACAGTTCCGCAATTCACACCGGTTGAAACATACACAATCCCTTTGGCAGCACAGTTGTAAAGCAACAGTAACTCGGAGTCAGCAACATGCCTGGTTGGACGAATCTTAATTAGGGACACATCATCCATTTAATCAACCAGCAAAGATCCTTTTGATTTGGTTAAGATCCATAGCAGTGGTACCTGACCTGAATCATTTCAGTATAAAGTCTCTGGTTTTCATGGTTCTGGTACAATGTGGTCGGTCAGTCACTAATTTATTTTTCTAAACATCTGCGACAATCAACAAGAAGACATACTACAAACATACCTCGCTGGCCTTCTCGTGAACGCGAGAACTTTTTCCAAATAAACACACGCATTGCGCGTTTATTATAAAATATTAGAATACAATATCTTCATTTAGCAGGACATTTCCTTGTTGCTGACACTTTCTATGTAGAAAATTTCAAATGGAATGTCCACGAACTCTATATTCTCTAGTAACTTTCCACAACTTGTTTTCCTAACTCTATTACAATGCTGATTCCACATATTGTGCAATTTCTCTTTAACTGTTTAATAAAGTTTTTAACAGATCGCAACATAAAAGTAAAAATGTATTTTGCCAACACAACCATCACAAACCAAGAACATTGCTGAAATTTTCCTTTCAAGAAAACGCAAACTGGCAAACACAACCAAAATGTCTGTCTATACAACATGTTTGTACACACACTATCCTACCAGGCTGACATGACAAGGAGGGACATAAAACAAATATTTACAGCTCTTTCTACATTGAAATAACGTGTGCATATATTTTATACGTGTTCGCCACAAACTTGTTGTTCCACTTTCAAACACATTTTCGCACAAAAAGGAATTTAAGTTATAACAACAACTGCCACTGGTACATACACCTCCAATAATCAAAAGGATTCAGCGATTGTTTTTGCTGTTCTCACACGTACGAGTATGTACGAAGCACACTATGACAACATTACACATACTCTCGTTTACACATGGTAATAAGTGCAGATACATTTCAACATGAAATGTCCTTGTTTATTTCTTGTTGGAAATGTTAGTCCTTTTTGCGGGTTTCGGTTTGTTTGTATTTAATATTGACAAACAAATAATGAAGAGAAAAGGAATGAACATGAATGTGAATGTGAATCTGATGGCTGCCAAAAGCTGTTCGCCTGTTCTTAAAGGCAAACAAATTCCAACAAAAAACTTTAAATACAAATAAATAATTATATATTCTTTTATTCAATACATGTGCTAGTGAGTTTGCTGCTTTTGTATGCGATAGCTGTCAAATTTATGTATTGTTGGTATTCTATTTGTTATTATTTACGATTCTACGATGTGACAGTTTATTTGTGAAAAGGTCTTTATATGCGTGTTTGTTTAAAATTTTTAATTTTTTTCCTACGAAAGTGTGAGTGAAAATAAAGAGTATGACAGGCAAACATATAAACGAGTACATAAATGTCTTTAGACTAAACATAATCCAAAACAGAGAGATAGAGCTAAAATTTAATCAGTTCATTGTGCTAATTTTTCATTAGAGAATTTCATATTTTTATTATTTAACGTAAATTGTTTTATTTTGCAGTTTCTTCGAAAGCAAATTAGCAGTTACTTTCTTGCTTCTTTTTGTAATTGTTTTAGGAGACAGGACAGAGCGTGGGAAGCTAGTTTAACTAGGATGCGATAATGTGTAAAAAATAAAAGCCTTTAAACTTAGTCCAGTCCGCTCTAAGGATATTTTTCAAAATTATTATAGAGTGAGAACACAAACAAACGTACATTCCCTTTTTTACTCACATAAATATTATCACGCTATTGTCCTGTGCCTATAAACTGGTGTTTATAACTTGTCATTGTCCTTGTTGCTATTACAAATTCACTTGCTTCTAAATGTTCAATTTTTCTGTTTTTCAACAGATAAGGATATTTTTGGTCTTCTTGCAAAAAAAAACAAAAATATAACAACAACAACTGTAAGCAGTTAAATATGATTTTTCATTGCTGATAAAAATATTAAATTTTAATATTTTTGCTCATATTTCTGTCGCTGGTATTTTTTGTACATGATTTTAGATATTATTTTGTAGTTATCCTTTTTATGGAAAGAAAAAAACTTTATTGTTTGCTTTACTCAGCAATTTCTTTACTCGACTCCTTTTATTTTAACAAACTTAGCCTTAACGAAGAGTTAGAGACAGCGCTTTAAAAGAATCGATTGAATGAGGAGGCTATGGGTGCCTGTCCATGAGGGCCATGCTAGAAACAAACGGGCTGACTGTCTGGGTAACAGAGGAGCCCATCGTACGTTTATAGGACCAGAAGCCTTCTTTGGCATTTCAAAAGGATATGTCAAGGAACATAATAATTCTTGGGCTCAAATGGAATTTAATAGCCACTGGGAAGCCGTGAAGGTCTCAGACAAGCAAAACGTGTCATTAATTTATCCCAAAATAAATCCCAAAAATTACTGGTAATGGACAAAAATTACCTTACTACTGACGGGATGGTTTACCGGTCATCTCAGACGATACCAGTTTATTATCATTGGCAATTCTGAGACTAAACTATGCAGACTCTGCGAAACGAAAGGAGAAACGCCGGAGCACATTCTCTGTGACTTTCCGGCGCTGGCGACATGCAGAAAGAAGTTCCTTGGAGGCATCTTTATGATTCCAAGTGAAATACACAATATCTCACCGTGAAGAGTAATAAATACGCTTCATTCGTAGCCTTAATCTACTTTAGGAAACACTCGGGCTGCACAAAAGATGCTTTGGGTCGCGGTGCTTATGGCCTTTGCATAATAATCATAATAATGAAGAGACTATATTTTTCAACGTTTTTTTTTAAGGCGTAAATTTTTAAAAAGATTTCGTAAAAGTCCATTTTTAAGAAAATATTATTTTAAGTTATTTTTTTAAAACTCGCCTTTTTGAAAGATACGTTTTTAAAAAGTATTGTTTTTAATTTACTCTTTTTAAAAAGCACTTTTCACATAAGTTAATTTTTTCAAAAGTACGTTTTTTAAAAGATATATTTTTAAGAATGTACTTTTTCAAAAGATACTTTCTTAAAAGATACGTTTTGTAAAAGGTACTTTTTCAAGACACTTTTTTAACAAAGTACATTTTTCAAAAAGTAATTCTTTTATAACATAATCTTATTAAAAATTAGTTTTAAAATGTACTTTAAAATTTTTAAAGGTCTTTTTCAAGATACTTTTTGATAAAGTGCCATTTTCAATGTACCCTCAGATTTATGAAGTAATTTTAGAGCTGATATCGATAGTGTAGCACAGAATTATAGGCATTTAATATACAAGGCTAAAGGAGTAAATATGGAATAAAATAAAAGAATACAATATTAATGTTTTCATATTTTCAGAATTATTTCATTTCCTCATTTTTATAAAAAAAATATTTAAACAAATTTTTCAATTGACAACCAGTTTTTAATACAAAAACGGAAGAGGAAATTTTAGTTTTTAAATGCACTTTTTCCCAAAATTAATATTTTACATATTTAGTGTAACTAACATTAATAATTTTGGTAAAAACAAATTGAAATCGAGGGCAGTAGCTTGTTTCTATGCGCATTTCACTGTTGCTAATGCAGATCGTCAGGGAACTTTAACCCAATTTATCTTAGAACAACTGGAGATATTATATAAAATCTTCATTAAAACAAATGAAAATTTAAAATAATATCAAAAATGTAACAAGAACTCAATAATCAACCAATTGAAATTGTTTATTTGTAATTTGTTAATTTATTGTTATTTAAAATGCTTAACGATTTTTTCCTCCTGAAAAAGTTACCGAAAGTGTAACGAAATGTTGAGAAAAACTAAATTTGGATGATTTTTATGAAAAAGTGACCTCAAGATCCAGCGTTTGACTCAATCAACCGCATTCTAGAAATTAATATTAAACATTTACATAAATACATACGATAAAATACAAAAGCAAAAACCATTCTAAATAAACAACTTAAAACTCTGTCTCATTTCTATGCAAAAGCAAATTGGACAAACACACATGCACACTAGGGTATAACCAAATTTTAGCCCTAGCACTACGCGATAGCGAATATTGTGTTATTTACGAAAACAATTTTTTTGGGTCGTTTGAAAATAAAAACTTGACCCACAAAAGCGATTTTCTAAAATCCCTAAAGAAAATTTTTTAAATATTTTATTAATAAATACAAAAATAGTGAAGAAGTTTCTTAATTATTAAAGGATATGAATAATTTCATAAAAAAATGTGAGTTTTTGGCTAAATGTATAAGTACAAATGAAAATAAAAAAAATATTGTCCAACTTTACCGCGTTTTGTGGGCGACCTTTTTTGAAAACCGCGAATTAATATAATTTTTCTTAATAGTTTTCAATGGACTCTTCAACTATGCTAGGGCCATTTTGACATTTGCAAAAAATGGGAATAAGTTATACCCTAATGCACACTTTGTTTATTTTACAAGTTGAAGCTGATACATGCATGTGTAACAATAAGTGTGCATGTGTTAGTGGCAACTTTAAACGCTTATAGCTCCTTAAATGTCGAACTGATTTAAATAAAATTAAGAGTGTGCACATCTATGTAAAAACCCGTTTAAAAACATATAAATCTTTCCAAAATCGGTTCAGTATTACTGACGTAAAAGGGACCTAAAACACGTATTTGCCTATTGATAATATAGATAGATATATTTTTAAAAGGCCGAAACATTTTATTTTAATTAATATATTTTCTAAAGTTTTCTCTATTAAAATGCTGAAGTAATAGTAAATAATATTTATATCTTGATATGTTGAAATTCAATTAATTTTTTATTTAAGTGTGAAGATCTGTTTAAGAATGTGCAAAAAGTAAGAAACTTTAACCCTCTTTGAAATGTGATTTTGGTGTTCACTTTCAAAAGGTCAAAACACGATTGTTAGGTTTTGATCCGCCTCTTCCAAAGTAGTTTGTTATTTGTTTTTGTATTGTGATATTTTACTCAGTGAGAATTCTGTCACATAAATAAATCACATATGAATTATATATTAGAACTCATATCCTCAATTTTTAGATCGAAATATATGCGGTTCATATATACAATTTCTTTGCTGTGATATTCATAATTGAATGCATAAAATAGTTTTAAGAAGATAATATAATATTCAAATGCTTCGATTTGAGTCGTATTCTATTTTTGATTTTCTCCAACAATATATTTAATTTCTAAAGCTGAAAACATTACTGTAACTACAAACCTACATGTTATATGTTGCGAATATTTTCATCTACTTATTAAAAATATGTTGCAAGGACAAAACACCCTTTAATTATATATTTGTGTAAGAGCATATTAAGTTATTTTAAAAATAGCTAAGCCAAGAATAATATTTTCTAAGAATTTGCTTTTACTGTAGCTTAAGTTTAAACAGACATATAAATTTGTTTTAAGGTTTTTTAAGATACTATCTAAGAAATCTTGCACTTTAATCAACAAGTTATTTATCTTTAACTAGTATTTTTGGAAAAAAAAATTTATAATATTTTTTTACTGAATGCTAAAAAATTAAAATCCTACAAATTCTCCACAATTTCAAATGTTTTATTAAAACTAAAAAAATAATATGTATATATGTATGTATATAAAGAACCAACTTAAAGTCATTTTAATTATTTTCTGATATCAAAAATTTTTTAATTGAAAAAAATTTTGAGTATACAAAACGTTAAATTTTGAAAAATGTGGTGGTCCTTACTCTCTCAAATACTCTAAAAGTACTTGATTCTCGTTTTTACTTTTTTCTGTGTACTTTTTCAAAATACACTTTATTTAAAGGGCTGCTTTATTGAAAGTGCACTTTCTGCACATTTTTCATTTAATATTTTTTAACATGGAAATTTTTTTTCGCTATAGAAAATATTGCAGGGACCGGGTTTTTAAGATATTTAATATAGAAAAAATAGCACGAACGACAATTCTTTCGAATTCTAACTTTAACAATTAATTCTCTTTATGCTCATTTCTAATTCATTTGTTTCCTTACTAAACGTCTACTCATATTTACTAAAGTTGTATCCACTAGAATCTTTCTCGCAACACAATGTAAAATGTGAATGTATGGGTGGTTGGGTGTTTTCGCCAAATTGTATGTTGTGCAGGCAGCATACATATTTCGCATGAGTTTCATAAATTTTTGTAATTTGTTGTGTTTATAGTTGTGAGCAATTTTAGCTGATTTTGCAAAATGCAAAATAAAAGATCTTTTAAACTCTTCCCCCTGCCCAAAAAAAAAACGGAAGACTATAAAATTCATGGCGAATCTAAAGAGCAGACAAAGAGGACGAAGGTTGCAAAATATGAATAAGAGATAACATGAATTATGACACTTTTAAAATAATGGATTTGAACTGTTCAAAAACAATTTATTTAAGTATAATTTTGTTAAATGGTGTATTTATTTTGGGATTATATATATTTTTTCTTAAATCTTATCTGTGCAAAAATTTAAAATAAATTTTAGAAAAAAAACAAATATGTTATTGCGCATAACAACACACTTAGACGAAGGTTAAAAAACTGATTAACTCCCCATAATTTTAAAGCATTTAAGTTTTAATCGCTCGAAATTGTGACATCTTGCAAACCTGACTTGACTTGTCCGACCGACAGTCATTTCTTAATTCAACATAATTTCATTTTATATCTTTAAAAATAATTAATATTTATACGTAATTGTTGAACTGTTTAAGGTTTATATTGAAAATGAAAATGTATGGCTTGAGTTCAAATCTGCGTTTACCCATTTCTTCTTAATTTAAGAATTTTTTTTTTTGAATAAATTCATTATTTTAAGAGAGTACTTTTTATTTGAAATAATTTATTCATTAGACTAGCAGAACGATCACTATTGATTTCGAGGTCGCTACACCACCTCATCATCGTTCTTGCGATTTTACCACTTTTGTCGGTGGATACTATTGAAAAGGAATTCTGATGAATAAATTGTTTCAAATAAAAAGTACTCTCTTAATAAAATAATGAATTTATCCAAAAAATAATTTCTTAAACTAAGAAGAAATGGGTAAACTCAGATTTGAACTCAAGCCATAAATATTCATTTTAAATATAAATCTTCAGATAAATTGATTTCAAGTATTTTAAATTAATTCAAATTTATTAAAAAAAGGTAAGAAACTGATTTTTAGAAGGTGAGTAATAAATAACATTCTCTTTTTATTTATTAAACTCGCTTTTGGAGTTATAGCGGTTATGAATTAATTAATTTTGTATTTGTAAGTACTCTAATTTCTTGTATTAATTTATTTGTATTTTCTACTTTTCCTACTTCTGAAGTATTTGCATCTTCATTTCTATCCATTATCACTGGAAGAAAATAACATGCATTAGCCTGAAACATATAGTTTTCTCATTAACTGATAACAACTAAATTTTTCTCAGTTTCGCAGACGTTATATCTTCATTTAGTTTTCAGAGACTTGCGAACAAATAAAGTTTAACTTTAACTTGTTGTATCTTAAACCACAAATCTATAAAAGTCTGTTTGTGTGAATGTATTTGTTACACGTAAAATGTATTGATTTATTTGACTTTAGAATACAAATACAATTTACAACTTTTGCAGTTGTAGGCTAAAGTTTTCGCACGTTGCACTTTAATAATATATTATTATTCTTGCTCTCAGGTTAGTTTACGTTGAATGAGCAGCTGCGAGTTACGTATTTTAAACAAATACAAACTGGGAAGTTCTTTTCTGTTACCTGCAAATTCTTGACAGGAATCGAACCCGTTAATACCAGACTAATAGTATAGTACGCCATACACCGTTCTATCATTCGGGGCAGCCAAATGTGAAATAACTACGTTTTGTTATAATTTCTATTAAAACGTTCAATTCATTTAGATTAATTTATTTTTATACTCATGACAAGTTTACTTTCGTGACCAGCTGTAGTTACAATCATAAAGAATCTATCTTATATTGAACAGCATATTAATACCAACTATAAGAAGTAAGTAAAAAGTTGTGAGTAGTAAGTTCGTTCATACACTAACAGAAAGCACCCATATTAATAATTTATCCTACAACGAGGAACGAATATTTAAGTGACTGGCTGACTGACTGGCTGACTGACTGGCTGAGTATAAGTAAAAGTTTCTTCTTTATTTTATAAGAAAAACAACAAGCAACTTTGTTGCAACTTGTTAAAGAAATGGAACAGTATGAAGAGAGAGGGGGGTGGGGAAGAGCCTACTTTGAAGGCGAACAGTGATAGATTTCCAAAAGATTACAGTGGGAAATATACATGTGTATGTTTTTGCATGTGTATAAAACATTTCTGTATGTGTAAATGTATTTAATGGAAGTTTGATTTCGAAATGCTTAGTTTTGAGTGAAAGATGTGCTTTTATTGATAACAAACAATAAATTTAACATTTTTATCACAAGCTGAATAGTAAAAGTAGTTAAAAAAATAAAAAAAATACCAACAGTAGAGTGCAACGTTTATATTAATTCGCTGATATAAAATATTTGCCTGAAATATACTTGCAGCTGTTGATAAAATTTTGCTACAATCACAATAATAATAATAATTACTTTTTACTGCAATTCCTATAAATGCAGAGTTTTAAAAGGTTGTTTTTCTGGTGATATTTAAAGGTAATAATTGTATTATAAATTACTAGTCGCCCGGGCACAGGTGGTGACAGTTTCTGCCACAGACAAAAAAAATTGAGGAGTGTACAAATCTGGGACTGTATGTATCTTTTATAAAATATGCATCACACAAAATTTCTCTAAAGAAAAGTTCTAAAAAGTGCCATCTATCGTCTGTAAAGGCATCCATGTAGGATGGAATTCACCATACACACTAGACTAATCCAAAATAAAAAATCATTAAAATCATGGACTCTATAAAGCTGGCCGTCTTTCAAATGCCAAAAAATACACACATATAAATTTAAATATAAAACTATTAAAAGTTAAATTAAGAGCACTGCACAAGCATACTTAAATATGTGTTTTAAAGATTAATGTTGCAATGCACAGAAAATCACTTTTGAAAGTACATTTTGTTACAACTAGTAGGACACAGATGAGGCTGTGCGCAGTCCACAAATAAAAAAAATATTTTCCAATTGTTCTTTTCAGTATACATACTAGTATTTTCATATTCTAATAATTAAATTTTAAGCAAAATAAAATTTGACTGTGCAAAAGCCGTCAAACAAAAATATAATAAACATCTACATCCATATTTAATTCTAATTCTCATCTCTCTCAATGCCTTTTTCTTTTTCTACTTCACTCAGTTGAAGAGAAAAATTCGCATTACTCATATACCTATGTAGATACTCTTTCTAAAACACTCTCATTGCTTTGCTTATGTTTTTACTGAATGTGCGCGTGTATTTTTAGCATTTGTAGTGGTGTCAACTTTAGGAGCCTTTTATTCCTTTAATACTGAGCCGATTTCAATAATATATAGTAGGGTCACTAAAGCTCACGAATGTCTACCATTTGGTAAAATAATGAAGGAAATCGGCTGGCAAACAAGAATCCAAAAAAGGGATCCAAAAATTTGTCTTTGCCTACACAGTACACCACATGATTTTGGGGCTCATTTCTGAGAATTGCACGTGAAAGTAGCCCCAAAAATAAGAACTTCTGCATCATTCGTTTTGTCAAGTTGGCTGGACGCATTAATAATTTAATGGTCATGCGAATTTTTTTATTCAAGGTGAATTTTTATCACTTTTTCTATATTTTAACACGGTTATATCTCAGTATACCGTACGGTATACTTGTTATTTTCCATATTCTTCTGGTTTTAAAATTTAATTATTAATGTAGCCAACTTGAAAAAACTAATGATGTAGAAATTCTTATTTTGGGGGGTACTTTCACGTGCAATTCTCAGAATTGGGTCCCAAATCAATGAGTTGAAGAATGTTTTGATTTACTATTTATATAACAAATATGTGCATCGCAACATTAATGTTGCGTAAGTGTTTCAATACGAAACAAATGTTTTAAACACATGTTTGGGAATGCTTGTGCAGGGCTTTAGGCTTTAAAATTTTACAATTTTTCCTGTACTCATCGAAACTATACATAAATTTTATATAGAAGTCTTTAATTATAGTGATCTCTGGACATGACCCGATTATCAATTTCGGAACCAGGGACACCATTGGTACTGAATAGAGCCCTGCTCTAATAAATAAATTAAAGATATTGCGTTTGAACAATGCTTTCGAGAATGATGAACTGATTTTTATTTTTGCTTTGACGACAAAATAGTCGACATTAACCTCTGTATACTTGTTGACGACAAACTGAGTGACATTGTCGCTCAATTGGTCTTGTATGACATGGCGGTCATGAGAATTATTAGAATTTCGGCGAAGATGTTATGGAGCCGTCGTCAATATTACTTCGGCGACTTATCGTTGTCTTGTACCCATCGTTAAAGTTATCCCAAAGACGCGATCAGCTGGGAACAAATAGATTCTGAAGCGATTGGGATGCTTAAGTTGCTATACGAAATCCTGGGGGAATATTACGGCATTCGATATCGAACGAAATTTCCATGCAAATTCAAAAAATTTTGTATGGGATTTCGTTCGATATCGAATGCCATAAGTTGCCCGCCCCCTAGCCAAATATTTTCTCCGGAATATAAAGTGTATGTATCGTTAAAGATGTCCCAAAGACGTGATCAACTGGGAACAAACAGATTCTGAAGCGATTGAGATACTCAAGTTGTTGTACGAAATCCCGGAACATAAACTGTGTATGCTTTTCCACAAAAATTCCTATTTCCCAAACCTTTATAACAAGACATTCTCTTAGAACTCTGTTCAACTTAAATTTTGATTTCCGACGAAGTTTACTACTTTTTACTAACTTTAATTTATTTTTTTCTTTAACCGTCTTTAACAGTTAACGACTTATTTGTACTTTATGGCCGCAACATATAAAATTGAATCTGTTAGCGTGCATTCGTTCTCTTTGGAGCTGGTGGTTGGTTGGTTATTTAAAAAAGTATTTATATTTTATTTCGGCATTTTTTGTATCTTTTTGCATTTATATGGTGATCTTTTGCGAGTGATTAATTAAGATTGATTGATAAACTCACAAACTTACAAACACACATACACACACACACACACACACATATACAAATAGCACGCACGATATAAACGAATAAGTTTTCAAAGTTTTATTTAAACTACACAACAAAACATTTACATTTGTCTGTCGGCATGTCTGTCCGTCTGTCAGTATGTCGTCCGTCTGTCGTTTTTAATGTACGTTTGTTTTGCCAATAAATTTTGAAATGTTTTATGTGCGTTGGCTACCCTTGGTGATTGTATATGATTGTGTATTAATCTACTGTTACTACTATACTTTACTATACTACTGCAGTACATACCCCTCAAACCCCTCCTGGTGTCCAACATTAACGCAAGTTGTTGCTCTTTGCTCCCCTCCCGGTTTTAATGTGATAAATAGGAAGATTAGAGTGTAACTCACCTTAAAGCAGCATGACTGTTTTGTTTTCAGTTTGGATAAACATTTGTTGTTGTTGTTGTTTTTGCCGTTTCGCATTCTGTGTTGCTACCTTATATTGCCACAATAGTCATAAAATATATACAATCAGCAGAAAGAAAAAACAAAAACTCAACCGTATAAAGCTTTAAAATTGAGATCTCATTTGTTGATAACTGAATTGGATTTTTTTTTGATTTTTTTTTTTCGAAGCAAAGATTTTTACTTTTTGATATATGAAATGAGATATGAACGTAAATATAAAAATCACCTAAGTGGATTCTTTTTATCGTTATTTCTTCTGCTGTTTTGTAGTTTATGTTGTTGCTGTTATTTTGCTCTCTGTTTTAGCCAAATGACCATATGCAGTTATCGTAAGAAATACGCTATAATTTGAAATACGCAGTATTCAGGGTATCATAAAAATTTAAGTAGATATTTGATAAGGAAAAACAGCAACATGCCAATAAAAAATTCTCCTCTACGAATATAAAATTATCATTTTCCAAAGCATCGAAAACGTTGAGAAATTTTTAGCCAAAAAAATAAAATAGTGATCGATTAAACTGCAAAAGTCAAAATGCAGTTTTGAAATAGAGTTTATAAGTTATTTGGAAAAATTGTTGTTTAAAATTTTGCAATTTATTTGTATATTGGCAGCATTATCTATAGGATCTTCCAAATAAGAGGTTTCATTCTGATATGTAAGCGAAATTATCGGATGTTTATTTAGTTGCAAAGAGGAGGTTGTGCCATTCATGATGAAAAACAATATTAGCCAAATGACCGTCTAAAGTGCACTTGCAGGTTCGTATTCTTTTCCTGAAATGTCCCAACTCGAACATTTGCGATTGTTTGACCTCGATAACTTCACGAATATTATCCTTGAGGTCTTGAATCAATTGTGGGCCATTTATTGACATGCACCTTATCTTTCACGAAGAACAAAAGGAAAAATTCTAAAGGAGTTAAGTCACAAGATCTCGGTGGGCAATTGTGATCGCTCGTCTCTTCGAGAAATTCAACGGTTAAGAAACTTTTCACGCAAAAGATCGATGGTATCGAGAGTTTTTGTGTTAACTGAACTTCAATACCCTTAAGAACTAAATTTTAATCCAAGATACAACGTAAGGTCGTTTGTGGAATGCTTAATTCCAATGATCGACGAGAAATGGACAAACCTGTGTTTTCCTTAACACTTTGGGCTACAACAATAATATTCTCAGTTGTTCTTGAGCGACGTGCACGAGTTCGATTTTTTACTTGTTCCGAAAGTTTAAATTTTTCACTATTATCGGGGTTGCTGGTCGAGAAGGTGCTTCACGATGACCTAAAAAATCTTTAGTTTTGTGAACTGTAACCGCGAAATTTTCAGCATTTTTGTAGCAAATTTTAATAATTTGAATGAATTGTTGAAGCATATATTGTTCCATTTTTATTAATGGCGTACTTTGTACTTGTCATCAGTCAAGCAGTTGCAGGTTGAGCATGACAACTAAAAATTAAACGTCTTATTGGAACACATCGTATAACGAAAAATTGTCATAAGGTTGGCATAAGTGACGAAATTGAACGGTTCTTAGCGAAATTGTTTTTCAACAATTTGTTATCACATGCCGATTCTACCGAGATTTTTAATTGACAAACTGTATTGTAAAACCTGTAAAGACGCAGTTAAATTTCGTCATTATGATAACTTCATGCTAATTCTTCGTTATACATAAATGATTTATAATTATTTATGTTGAGGGTGTCTCAGTAAAAATGCACTTTTTGAATTTAGTGTTGATTTTTTTTCGTGCATGTGTTAGTTAACTCTGTAATTTGGCAGCTGTGACATGTGTTTATTTCGATTATTAAAAACGGAGCGCTTTACGAAAGAAGAACACGTTATAATTGGGAAAATTTATTACAAAGTCAATGCCAATTTTTCGAAAAAAAATCATCTTCTCCGATGAAGCGCATTCCCATCTGAATGACTCCGTGAATTCACAAATTTTTGGCAAATTTGGGGCTCAGAAAATCTCTATGCAATCCATATCGTGTGTGAATTTTGGTCAAGCGGCGTGATTGGGACCGAAATTGCACTGACTGTGAAAGGAATTCGTTACAGGAACATGATAACGAAGTTCTTGTAGTCGGCATGAATGCTTTCATCAAGACAGCGTCACCAGTCACACCGTGCGATTTTTTCTTTGAGGTTTAGAGTTTATGCGAATAAACCAGAAACGATTCTTGAGCTCAAATTCGACATCGGTGATATACAGACACATCTCTGTGAAAAAGTCATGGAAAATTTCATGAATAGATTGATGGCCTATCATCAGAGCCGTGGAGGGTATTTGACGGATATTTTATGCCATACTAAATGGGAACATGTCTGATATACCATCCAATAAAAAAATCACAATTATTCCAAAAAAATTCCTGTTTTTATTTTAAAATGAAATAGTGCATTCTTACTGAGACACCCTTTATTTATTTATTTATCTATTTATTTATTTATTTATTTTTTTATTTATTTATTTGTTTATTTATTTATTTATTTATTTATTTATTTATTTATTTATTTATTTATTTATTTATTTATTTATTTATTTATTTATTTATTTATTTATTTATTTATTTATTTATTTATTTATTTATTTATTTATTTATTTATTTTTTTATTTATTTATTTATTTATTTATTTATTTTTTTATTTATTTATTTATTTATTTATTTATTTATTTTTTTATTTATTTATTTATTTATTTATTTTTTTATTTATTTTTTTTATTTATTTATTTTTTATTTATTTATTTATTTTTTTATTTATTTTTTTTTTTATTTATTTATTTATTTATTTATTTATTTATTTATTTATTTATTTATTTATTTATTAATTTATTTATTTATTTATTTTTTATTTATTTTTTTTATTTATTTATTTATTTATATATTTATTTATTTATTTATTTATTTATTAATTTATTTATTTATTTTTTATTTATTTTTTTATTTATTTATTTATTTATATATTTATTTATTTATTTATTTATTTATTTATTTATTTATTTATTTATTTATTTATTTATTTAGTTATTTATTTATTTATTTATTTATTTATATATTTATGTATTTATTTTGTATTGATTACTTTTGTAAATCAACCCGTAAGCTCAAAGAAAAAACATGGTTAGGAATCCTAACTTAGGATGACCATAATAGATACTAACCAACTAATTGGGTAGGGAGAAATAGGGAACAATAAAGTCGAACTCTGAAAACAAGTAACGAAAAGTAGCTTCTTGTGGATATACTGACGGCTGATGAATATCCTTGTGGATTGGTGCTGTCGTAATTCATTCAAAACTGCGCAAGCAACTTCTACATTAACGAACACAATTTTACATAATAAAGTTTTATAGAGTTAATGAGGGACTTCCCCCGTAGGTACTCGTTCGCGGGTTGCATCCTCGGCAAGGCCCGGTGTCGATTGCTGCTAAAAATATTTAAAAATACTTTCTGAGAATAAAAAAATAATAAGACATATTAGACTGCCAACATTGTCTTCCACCGATTGAAATCATTATTTATTTTATTTACTAATTACATAATATAATTATCGAAAATACGAAAAAGAAGTAATTGTTGCATTGAGTTTCAACTACGATTTTGGATCACGTCAGATTCTTAAATTATTTCGAACAAAAGTTTGCAAATACAATATTGTCGTCAGATGCATTTTTCAGCTATTGAAAAAGTATGTTTTTAGATACAAATATTCGGTTTCTAGAATAATAATAGGCGGAGCATTCGTTTAAAACGTGAGTAATGTTAAGCTTGTGGAGCGGGTTTGTTGTCTAACAGATGTTGATGTGAAAATATGCTGTGACCTCTTCTTAGTTTTGATGTTGGTTTTTAGTTTTGAGCAGGACTTAGGGTATCATGGTTTGGATTCACAACGATTAATGTTTTTGTAATTATGCTGATATTCATACCATTTTGTTTTTTCGACATTTTTCCAAATAGGGGCGAATAGCGTTGGTAGTATCTCTAAATTACCATGTGGCGAAATTAATTACTCGTCTGTTTCTAGCTTTGTATGCGGTTACATCAGCGTATTCATTTCCTGAAATACCTGCGTGTGATGGAATTCACATTAATTTGATCTGGTTTTGATTCGCAATGAGAGCATTACGCATACTGTTAGTTAAAGGTGAATCATGTTTTGTGTTCTGAGTAGCGAGAATAGTAGCGATAGGCTGTCGGTGCAAATTCTATATTTTTATTCATCTTTCAATGGAAACAACTTTATTAAAATAGTTAGTATTTTTAATATTTTAAATTTAAAATAAATTCTCAATTTTAAAAGCTTTAAAACAATTGATTTTATTGTTTCAAGTTCAATAAAGTGGCGCCAATTAACCTGACGTTCTACTTACGTAAAATTCAACGACCAACAAAAATTAATAAAAAAAATTCAAAATCTTTTAATAGTTTTCTTCAATAAAGCCAAAGATAAATTGTTCTGCAATCAATATTCATTCTTACAAAACTTCCAAATGGCCTAGAAGCACCAAACACCAAAATAATAACCTGGCCAAGTGACAGACTTTAATCATATTTAAGTTAGAAAAAAGTAACATGTTCGTGTTTGTTCGACAGATAAATTGTAATATTAAGTTAAACAAAACGATAGAAATTTTTCAACTTTATCGTAATTAATCAATGCGATGCAGGTGATGTGGCGTCAGTCGGCATTTAAGGTCATCAGCAAATTATCAGGTGAATAAATAACGGTCGGCTATTTTATCATCAGCCAAAGGAAACTTACAATTGCAGAGCACAACAGAACAGAGCGCTTTTAACAATGGACGACCACTAATCGCCCTCATAAGTATAAATGAAATCAAATCAAATAAAAAGAAAATGCCGCATTTAGTATTTATAAAAATGATAATAATTAATTGTGGTAAACAGAGCAGCGAGTCAGACAAAAAAAATCGTATGTAATCAATAATTTTTTATTTTCCTTTCTATTGGAAAATAACCAAAAGCAAAAAAAGGAAATGTTAAGATTTGTAGCCCACATAAATAGTTGCTGAAGCAACAAAAGTATTAAGAAAATAAGAAGAAATGTGTGGTGTAACTTTTATGGAGACAATTTCAAACAACGTTTTGTGCACTATTTTGGAGTTTCACTTTGGGTGGCAATATGTCCTTAATAAGAAGAAAACATTGTAAGTAATTTATTGTAGATTCATAAGTATATTTGGTTGAATGTAAATACCATTATCAAACTATATTTATTCAAGGCTTGCAACATGTTTATTGCTTTAGTTTATTAACAATTTTCATACAAATAAGAAGTAAAGTGAACTGAATTATTGTTAAGTGAGAGTTTAATCACAATTAAGACCGCAAACGACAGCGCGTTATGCGCTTCAACAAGTAAGTTGAATAAACCCGTTGATGGTTGTCTTTACGCACTACTAAACATGAGTACACAACAACTGAGGGTTTCGAACGTGCGACACTATGCTTCGCAATACTGCTGCCTACTCACAACGCCACAGAATGGATATCCGAGGCGGGAATTCTCGGGAATTTCAATCTGAAGGTTTCCCGCTTTCCCGGGATTTTTCAAGCGGGATCCCGGGAAATAATAAAAATAAAATAATTGACAACTTAACGGTAGAAAGTGAGCGGGCGTTTTCGGTATCAGGGCAATTTCTTAATCAAATTAGAAATAGGCCTTGTGACGAGTTCATAAATGCTTTAAGCGTTTTAAAGAATTATTGCCTAAACCAAAAATATGAATTATATTATAAAAGTATTTTCTTATTTTAAGAATTTAATATTTTTGTTTTGGAATTCAAACCTCGAGTACCTTTGTATTATTTTTTCTATATTATTTTATGTTTGTTTTTATTAACTGAATTGTTATGTTTTTGTTTATGTTCACCCATATTTGTAAGTTTACTTTGATCTCATATAACAAAATTACACGTTTTCCGTGTTGGAAATAACCTTTAAGGAATTTAAAAACTAAAAGTAAAAAAATAAAGTTCCTGTGGTAATACAAAATTAAAATTAACATATTAATGTATTATTAAAACAAAAGGCCATAAAATGCACTTGTGAGGCAGATTTTTTGAGAGGTCTGCCCAACTTGCATTTAATTATGAAAATTTCTATAAAATGATAGATTTCATGCGATCAGAGACGCATCTTTTTATTAAAAAATTAAGTTGCAACAAAAGCAAAATTAAATTAAAACTATTTATTTTATAAATCTGCAATTATTTAAGCGCAAAAAATCAATAAAATCTAAAATTACTAGAGTGAAAAATACAGATGTGTTTGCTTCTTTTTTGTCTGATAGTGTGGCAAATTCAATGCTATTTTTAAAAGCGGGACAGAATCCTGTCAGATTGTCGAGTGAATGAATCGTACGACTGTGTATGATAGTGTGCTTAAGTGTTTCAAACTTTCTAATACAATTTTTGTTAATGCCTAGCAAAATTAAATTAAAAAAAATTTCCCGCTTTTCTGGAAAATAAAGGCGAGTTAGCGAGGTAGTTGTTCCTAATCTTTATTTTCATATGGTAGTTCGATTGTTCGATCGCAAGTTATTTTGTTGATATTACATGTTGGAGAAGTTTCTTACTTACGACTGACTTACTGGAGTCCTATCTGGTACCAAATGAAATAGTAAGCCCTCTGAACTTTGTGTTCGATTGGTTACTGATGCGGCAATATGGTGCCTCGAATCGAGGAAGGAGTCATCTTAAAAATGTTGGTTAAAGCTCTGTCGTTGAGTCTGGCGAAAAACTGAGATTTAACTCTTCAGATAAAACTATGGTGGTTCTCATAAAAAAAGTTGTGGCCGACATCTTTGGAATGAAAGATACGACAATGAAGTTTCTAAAGGGCGTTTCAGATACAACTTCATCGCTTTGCGTGACGTTTCCAACTGTTACAGAAATGCGTTCAGCAAAAGGTGTACGACACAATAAAAACTTTGACAACACTGACACATTGTTTGCTTATCTATAAAAGCAGTTGGTAATTTTTACATTTAATTATTTGTTATAAAAATAAAAATTAAAAATGTTATTGAACGATTTGTTGGAACCTCGATTTTAATTGTGCTCTTAATGAATTGCATTCATTGGATATATTAGAAAAAAATTCAATGCGTAAAGGCGCGCAAAAAGATTAGAGTTGTCTAACTATTCGCTTCGCGCTGCCTTTAAAGTAATTATGTGACATGCTTCGTATAATTATGTACATTTTATCTTAGAGATTAAAAGCGTGTTTGTAGCGCAATGAGAAGCAAAAGTTTTATCTGACATGGCCATAAAACTATAATATTTTTCTGCAACGCTCGCAGTTTTTTGTATATTGTATAGACATTTCAAGTTCGATCGCATCATATATATCATATCGTTGTTACGGGCTAGACTTCGTCAATCTTCATCATTCGAAATTAAATGCTACATGTCACTTATGTCATCTCGGATTCTTCTCCCTAAGACACCTTTTTTCTTTTTACAGAAAAAAGTCCTCCTACCTGAAGCATAAAAAATGAAAAAAAATAATTTTGCCATTCGAAGTCCGATTGCAATAAATCGTACATCGTTTTTAGTAGTATGATTATGGCTTGATTTGCCTCTTTGGTGTTTTCTAATAATTGGCATCCTTCCCACATGCCATCCAACAATTTTTTCAAATGGTTAGAAATTCCACATGAAATAGAGTAACTCTTGTCACTGGTTCGAAATGCATTATAATTAGACGACAGGGTTCCCAGTTATTTTTTATACCTTATCCCCAATTTGCAATTTTTTAATCCCTGAATTCTCCAAAATTTCTTATCCCCAAAATCCCCACAGATCTGTAACAAGAATTTTCAAGCTTATAAATAAACAAATAACAGGAAGCTTTATCAAATTTAATATTTCTCAGTCAAAACAGATAGATTCTTCTAGAATATTTAAAATTTATTTCTAAAAATTCTTTAAACAATATAAATCTTTGTTTTCTTAACAAAATTTGCAAAATATTGAATATAATCAAGCTTTTTGTTATTTGTTAATTAATAAATTGGAACTTAATCAAAAGGTCCAAAAAATATCGTTAAAAATGAAATTATATTATCCCCAAAAATCCTTAGCGAAAAAAGAGCTTTTTTCCCAAAAAATTTCCCAAAATTTCTATGCCCAATCACAAAAAATATCCCCTATTTGGGGACAAATCCCCAAAATTAAGAACGCAGTTAGACGACTCCACGAATCGAGAGAGAGCGGGAAAGAAATACGGAGTGATCCTTATTTGTTTTTAAATTAATTAATTAATTAATAGCTACAAATTTATAAAGAAAAAAATTTAAGTGATATGAATTCATTAGTCACTACTTACGTCATTCGCTGGTGGTCGGTAGTTTTGTCGCCTTAATTCAAGTTCAATTGTGACTCATACAAATAATATACTAAATAAACGTATTTTAGTTTGTATATTTTTAAATACATATGTACATACATATTTATATAATATCATCTCTATCTATCAGATGTCTTGAAAAAATGTCCATCGCTTGGTTATATGACGTTGAATTTTTTTTAAGGAAATATCTAGCGAAAAGTTAATGCTGTTGGCTGGTTGTCTCTGCTATCCATTCAGCTTTTAGTGATAGCAGCATTTGTTGTTGCGGTTATTAAACACTGGCAACTTAATATTAAATTGGACGGGGGAATAACTACAACAGAAAGAGAACAGCTACAACTACAACAAGCAGGAGCAGCAGCAGCAGAAACCCTTTGATGTCGCGCCTGGCGTCTTTATTATCTTTTTTGATAACATGTGTCAGTGGACGCTTTAGGCGAGGTTAGTTAATTTTTTTTTACATTTTGTTGCTGTTGTTGTGGTTGTTTTATAATATAACATTTTTCACTTATTTGTAGTCTGTCTGTTGTTGTTGTATAGTTGGGTTGACTTGCATTTTACTAAGGTTCTTTTTATGGTTGTGATAACAAAGACATTTTTAATGTAATCGAACTTTTAGTTTCCTAAAAAGTGTATGATGAGAAGAATTTGATTATTTTTCCTTTTTTTTTTTCTTTTATAAAATGCTCTTCTCATCATACTTAAGCACTTGCAGGCTTGTAAAGGGTGGTACAAATAGAAGTATCTTTTCAAATTATGTCAAAATAATATGACACTAATAGATTTTTGTGTCAGAAATATTGACCATCAGGAAGTATCATGCTTCCACTTTACGCTTGAACAACGCTCGGAAATATTGAAAACTTATTTCCAAAGTGAGTGCGTTTGTTAAAAAGAAATTTTATCCGAAATGAAGCATCTACCGAAAGTGATGTACGCAAATTGTTGTAAAAAGTTCGTGAGACTGGTTTGCTAGTGGGCAACACTCATAGCCCTCACCGTTGTTTGTGTCGGTAGGAGTGGATTTTGAAGTGATGGCAGTGTTTGCCCATTTTTTGTCAAATAAAATGCTGGAAACACTATTCCATTCAATGGCAAGTAGAATATAGCCTGAAATGGAAGATATGAATTTGGATAATCTTTAGTTTCAGCAGGAAGGTCCTGCATGACGTACGGCTCATAAAACAAAAAATTTTTTCGCAACCATCTTACTGGCCGTCTTTTTCGATGTAAATTGACCGCCTTGGAGCTGCGATATGGCCACTTTTCTTGTGGGGCGCCATAAAAGACCGTTGCTATGCGAATAATCCATAACAGATCCACAGCCTTGGGGCTGATATAGTTCTAACCATTCGCTTGATTGAACCAGAAACCGTCCACAGTCTTGGAAAATTCGACCGACAGGATAAGCTATGCGCAGAAAGCCGCTGCATTCACATGCATGTAATCATGTTCCTTTCATAAATAATCCGAATATTTGTCATCTCTAATAAGGCCATCATATACCATAAGAAATTAAGTTTAGCTAATTTTATTTGATTTTTAATAAACTTGCATTCGGAACACCCGCTACAGACACTTGTGTGTTGCGGTGTCTGTGCATGAAAGTGTGACCATTCTGATCATTAAAAAATGAACGAACAGTTTTATTTATTTTTGTTATTTTTATTAAAATTTGAAACTTATAAAAGTTTTATTGTAAAAAACGACTTCTTTTTCATTTAGCATAATTCACAATTTTAAAAAATTGCAAAAAGCACTGATTTTGCCACATTCTGTAACAAATTAAGCGATTAAACGTGAAATTTATTTAGTTAAAAAAATTTTTACATTAAATTTATTTTTATTTAAAAATTTTTGCGTTAAATTTATTTTATTAAAAATTTTGAAGTTTAAAATTAAAAAGTTATTTAAGAAAAATTTGTCGAATAATCGACTTTACATGACTTTTTCGGCATTTTCGAAGATGTATTTTCAAAATTGAATTGAGTGGGAAAGTGAGGGGTGAGTGAGAGAGAACTACATCCTTCACCTCAAACAAGCAAACAAACACAAACTGCTTATGATTTTTTGGCTTGGCTGCAGAAACCCAAAAATGGCAAAAATACATCATGCGGCTCTCAGACGAATAGTCTAGTATACAAGCCGCTAGTCTATGAGGGCACCCGTAAACTAGTTACATATATCTCTTAATTATATTTTTTTGCAACTGTGACAGGACGAGCTCTCCGTAGTCTGTATATGGACGAGTGCGACGAGTCAACAGGATGGAAATAAAATATTTTCTATTTTCTTTTTCGCTCCGACTTTTGAAGAAGTCATGAAGATTTTTTTTTATTTTTTCCGTTGAGAGTTATATTATAAAAAACTTTTAAAACTATTTATCAAAAAAAGACAACATACTAAGTACACAGAAAGAAAAACGGCGTACTAAATTGAAGTGTTTTCTACTTTGAGTACGAGTCGTACTTAAAATGTTTAGTACAAATGACAGTAAAATGTTCTTTAATCAACCCAAAAACCAATTCTGGAGTTTCTTCAGATGAGTACAAAAATTCTTTAATAACCTGAAAAATATTAAAGCAACTAAAAATTTCTAAAATTAAAATCACCCTTTAAATCCGTACGTACTTAAATCAATCTTTCTGTACTTGATTTTCGAAAATCTAGGATTGATTTAAGTACGGATGGATTGATTGAGTGTAGACGTTGCAAATAACCTCTTAAAATCTACCGTACGTAGACTGAGTGCAAAATTATCCTTGCTAAATCATAAACATTTACGCTCCTTTAAAAGTTTATTTTTATTGTAATATTAACCTGCACATATTTTTAAAATTTATTTCTTCCATTAATTTCAGCTCATTTAAAAATCTTTAAACAATTTTTCGCGTTGTAATGCAAAATTTATTATTTATTAAACGATAAGGCAACAAGAACAAAAACTTAAAAGTAGCAGCAGCAGCAGCAACAGCAGCAACAGCAACAAATAACTTTAACTTAATGAACTCAAGTAAATATTCATCATTAACACATTTATCTTTTCTCCAATGCCTTGGGACAATAACAACACAGCTCCAAGCAAATCCGTTATATTTAAACATGCAACAACATCCCTTCAAACTACAACAACAACAACAATAATGAACAAACAACCTTGATTATTGTAGAAAATATTTTTTCTTTTGAAAATCTCACAAACACAGCTACAAAATTTGTGAAAAAAAAACACACACACAAGCTAAAATGTATGAATGAACTTATACAACATGTTCGTTGTTAGGTTTGTACCGTCTGTGTTCATCGTCTAACTAAAAGATTTGAAAATATTGTAAAAAGAAAGATAAAACTCCAAACTAGGAGCAGCAAACAAATAGAAAGATGAAGCAAAATGTATTTATTATTCATATTAACTCGTGCATGTTAAGAAATGATATACTAGTTACTAGTCGTACTCGTATTCATATTAAAAAAAAGTAATAATCTTTAATAAAACGTATTTTCACTCATATGTACATACATTGTACAAGAAAATGAACACAAGGCAACACGATTTTGAAAATATTGCTTTTATCAACGACTAACAAATTTATAACCGAAAATTTCATGAAACTTAACTAAACTTAAGTTAAGATATCCTTGCACACAAACACAACTCTTCTGACTCCTACACAAGCAAGCACACATGCACAAATTTGTTCATACAGATACAAAAACAAATACATATAGCCGGAGAGCATTTGCAATAAAAAAATGCACTGATAGCATTCTTGCACGCAAACATACATACGTACATATAAATATTTTTCACTTAAACACTCTCCCAGTTGCTTTTGATATGCATATTTATATAAAATTGCCAGATTTAAGAAACACTTATAAGCATACATGTATTATATTGCACAGTGGGAAAAATATGTATGCAACTAAAAATTGAGAAGGAAGAATTTGACATCTAATTTGTCTTAAGTTCATAATATACCAGGTATGCGGGGCAAATCTACTCTTCATTTTCTAATTAATATTTATAGGTAATTAAATGAGAACTGCTTTAGGTTTAAGTTGAATGTCATGGTGTAATTGTTATCAGGTAGGTGCAATACAAAAGAAAACATGTACATTGTTTGCTGGGAGTTTAGTTACAGACTGTCAAAAAAAAAAGAAAGAACGTTTGCATTGTTGTTTTGACAGTCAGTAACTAAACTCCCAGGCAAACAATATATAGGGTAACTCAGTAACAATGCACTTGTTCATTTCAAAATAAAAACACGTCTTTTTGAGATAGTTGTGTTTTTTTATTGAATTGCAAACAAAACAGGTTCCGATTAAATGTGGAATAAAACATCCGACAAAAGGCCCTCACGGTTCTGATGATAAGCCATTAATCTTTTCATGAAATTTTCCATGGCTTTTTCACAGAGATGTGGCTGTACATCACCGATGTCGAATTTGAGCTCAGGAATTGTTTCTGGTTTATTCGCCTAAGCTCGAGATTACAACATACGCAAAAAAAAATCGCATGGCGTTAAATCTCATGATCTTGGTGGCCAGTTCCCATCAGAATTTCTTGAGATAATTTGCTATGGAAATCATTGCTGCAATACAACGATTGTTTCATGCGCGGTGTGGCTGGTCACGCCGTCTTAATCAAAACATTCATGCCGACCAGTTGAGGCTACAAGAACTTCGTTATCATGTTCCCGTAACGAATGCCGTTCACAATCACTGCAATTTCAGTCTCATCTTCAAAACAGTCCCACCACGCCGCCTGACCAAAATCCACACCAGTCAGTTGCTCGTAGTAGATGCATTTGTTTCTTATGGAATACATGAGGATTTTCCGAGTCACAAATTCGACAATTTTGTGAAGTCACGAAGCCATTCAGATGGAAATGCGGTTCATCGGAGAATATGACTTTCAAAAACTTGGCATTCACTTCGCTTTGGTCCATTACCGATGTAACGCGTTGTTCTTTCATAAAGCGCTCCATTTTTAATAATCGAAATAAACACTTGTCAAAGCTGCCAAATTACAGAGTTAACAAATGCTCGAAAAAATTAACACTAAATTCAAAAAGTACATTCTCACTGAGACATCCTTTACATGTTTTTCTGTACTGCACCTACCTCGAAATAATTGTAGCATGTTGAATGGCATTGTTCAGCTAAAGTTCAATTCTCTTTTTTTATTTAAGAAATTTTTTCATAACATCAAACAATTTGTATTCAGAAAGTAGTACTAGCACAATGAATTCATTAGACTTTAATGGAAAATAGCTTGATCTCAGCAGCCAATGGCACTGGAAAAAGCGAGAGAGTAATAATATTAATCATTAGAGATGGGAATTTCGTACTAACCGAAATTCATTTAACCTATAAAAACGTATATTAGTAATTCTCGTATTCTAATCTGAGAAATAATTCGGTTAAATAGCTGGTATTCCTAGTCACTAGTCTTCACCCTAACAAGTGGTAAAACCGAACAAAGAACGCTGATGAGATGGTATAGCGACCTCGATCGGACAGTACTGATTCGTTCTGATAGTCTGATGAATAAATTGTTCCAATGTTATTTTTTTTAATAAAAATAATTTGAAGTTAACAAAAGTATTCTTAAATTAAAGTCAGATTTGATCTTGAACCAAACAATACCATTCAACTTAAAAGCTATTTTCACGAAGTGCTTTTTTAAAGGACACCACCATTTTCCTGCTCACAAAACAAACATTTTATTTTAAAACCAGGTACAAAATAAACCGGAAATAAAACTTCATTTAGGTTTTTATTTCTTCATTCTTACCAGTAGTTAATTAAATTTTTAAAACATTTAGAAACATCGAAGCTGCTGTCTATCAGGCTTTCGTTGTAATTACAAGTTAGAACGTTAAGAAAAATTTATACTGGCCTATTTTATTTTCTTTTTCAGATTATTTTTGCACTAATTTTTATACTATGAGTTTGATGTCGTATTAAAATACATTTTGTCAATTTAAGTGCAAATTTTATTAAAAGATGAAATATATTTCCATAAAACATGCTTCCAAAAGTCATGCTTTTTGAGATACGACTGCGTTGCATCAACGGAGCGATATGCATTTCTAAAACGTATAAAATAGTTTAAGGCCCACTGTGTTTGCGCGTAAAAATACATACATAAATAAGTATGTATGTGCATATACAAATTCATTCACTCACGTTCCATTATTACAGCAACATGTTGTTTATGTGTTGTGTATAAGAATACGAGCGAGTGTATTTTTTATATGTCTGTATTAGTAGTGATAGTTTTTCGTTCAATGACGTGTGTGCAAGTAAAATTATAAATGCATATTCGTATCACTGTAACTAAAGATACCGAAAAATAAAGTAAAAAGGAAAAAGCTTGAATTTGCACACACACACACATCCCATACGCACATACTCACTAACCCATATGCTCATTCACTTGGCTGCATATCCTTAAAACTATATGCGTGTGTTTTGTTAGTAGAGAGTGAAAAAAAGAGATACATTTTAATGTGAATCTTGATAAAAACGGCAGATTACTACTGCAAAAAAAGGGAAACAAAACTGCTTCGTACGATAAGACAACTGCTCATAAGGACAAGAAGAATACAAAATAACACACGAGTACAAATGAGAAAAAATGAGCAACGAATGATATATAACTTTTACAATGACTTAAATATTGCAGTTTGCAGTCATAAAAAACCGCCAACACCGCACCCACACGAATCACAATGTTACATTGTTGCATACCACCATATACATATGTGCATACATATGTATGCAAATATGCGCATACGTGTATGTGGGAGTGTTTGTAAAATCTCTCATAAAGACATCGCATTTATGTCACTTTCCAAGGATTCATTTTTCGTGTGGTTATTATTCAAACAAAAAATCACTTAAGAAACTATTTTTCTTTCCGATACAAATTGAGTATTTAGTGTCTAGAAGGAGAAATATTGATTCTTTTTACTTAAAAATATATATTTGTATGGATGTGTGCGAGTAACGTTTACTGATTATCTGTGTATTTTGGCGAAAGAAATTTAATACATTTGTATTTAGTTTTTTGTAGAATATTATTTTTATTGCGATGGTTTATCAAAAGTGTATTTATTTATTTTGGTGGGAAGTATTCGAAGAAGCATAAAATCATTTGAAAAGTCTGCAAAAGTACTGATAAGAACATGCACCAGTTGTAGCCATCTCTTACTTCACATACATAGATTTGATTTAATACATATGACTGATGTGCGACATGCTACTTATGTTAGATAAATTATTTTCTATGCAACTTTTGCCTGATGTTTTTTTTTTGTTTTAATTTTTGCCCAACCATTAAATGCATGGGTTCTCAGATCTTTGCGAAAAATACATACATATTATATGTAAACCGACAAAAAAATAATAACTGCGTTTAAATTTTTCCAAAAAAATTATTATTATTTATTTTTTTTTTGTAATTAGTTGTATCTTTTACGATACACTATGTACTCGCCGGTCCCCGATTTTAATGACAAAATATAATTTTTCATATATTTTATATAAGATATAAGTAAAAAATATACAAATATTTATTTTTATTGGTTGTGAGAATTTAAAAAATTGTTTTTGTCAGTCGTAAGACATAAATTTCGTTCACAATTACTGCAAAACATCTTAGTTTGGCCTGTACAATACGCCATTTTAGTTAGTGCGAAGTGCATAATGTATCTTTTAAGATACAACCATTAAAAGTGATTTTAGAACTAAAGTTACGGTCATATTCGTTTAAACGTTTAAAATTAATCAAAATGCAAATGGTTAAATTAAATAGAACCATTAGTATAAAAATCGGACTATGATTTTGACTATTTCTAAAAATGTAAGAACTTTGAAATTTTGAGTTTCCCGTTATCTAATTGTTCTAACTTAAAAGCTGTCGAATAAAAGACAGTACTGAAAGATAGCGAAAAGGGTTCTAAGCAGTAGTTTAAAATTTTGCTTAGTTTTGCAAATAAATAAAGGAATTACATTGTTTTTTCTGGTTGTATCTTTAAAGATACAGTATGCATTTAAGGGTTAAATGAGTTTTTACCGAGTGTTTGCCATTCTTTGACTATAGTTTTAGCATTTTTTAAACAAATTTTGTAACCTTTTACCGGTTTTGGCAAATGTTGGCTTTTCTTGTAAATTATGCCCCTAACTTTGAAGCCTGTCTCCGATTTTATATTCCCCCCGAATTCAGATTTTATTTATCTTAAAGTTAAAACATGTTCTGTAAGCTATAAAAATATCAAATATTTCCACTCACCCATTTTAAGAGCATAACATTTCTAACAGAAAACACTCACCTAAAATAAAAAGAGAATAATAGATTAGTATATTCTTTTGTACAAAAACTCTTTAATAGTCAATAGGAATTAGCATAATTATGTTGATTTTAATGTTGTTGGTTTTTTTTAGCAACAATTTAGGGCATGTTAACAACTTGTTATACAGAGTCAATAATATTAATTAACAAGTTTTAAGCTTTAAAAAATTGTTAGTTTTATTTAATCTATAAAATATGCGCATAATTATTTTATATAGATAAAAAAAATTAATTAGAGTAAAAAAGGCAATTAATCGCCAGATACGTATGTATGTGTGTACGCAAATAAATATGTACATACATATGTGCTATATGTAATTAACATTCCCTAAGGGTCTGGGGACATATTATTTAACAGACTAAACGGGCAGGGGGTTGACATTTTATTACGGAACCAATAAGGTTTTTTTTAATTCGTGACAAAGGGAAGAAGGGCGAACGAGTGCGAGGGTAAATATCAGAAAAAGGCGTTTCTTTATATGTATGTAAGCAGCTGCTAACGTTAAAAAAATTCATATTGCTGATTTGCAGCAACAACGTCATAACTCAAAAACCCCGAATTTCGAGTTAATTATGGAGAACTAATCGCCATATCGTTTTTCATATGCTATAATAATTTCATCAACAAATTTTGTACACTCACCTCTTGGCACCAGAGTACAATTTTTTTTATTTTTCCCTCAAGTTGTGAGTAAATTGCAAAATTTAAGCTCGTTTTCTATAAAACTACATCTTAGAGTTATGACGGCTTGACCGACATGTATAAAAATGCATATATATGTATGTATATATTGTCATATGATTTCAAAAAAGCCCTAAGTTACAAAAATTTCAAAATCGACTTATTGATTGATTACGATGCAACATATCAAAATACATGACCTTGGAAAATTTTACATATCAAAATTGTACTAATTTCTTAATAAGAAATACACTTAAACTAATAAAAATTTAGAAAAATGTTGGTTAACTTTTCATATTAGAGACTGTTTTGAATGTCCTCCAAAAATTTTTCAATGTAACTTAGGGCTTTTATGAATTCATATGACGATATGTATGTTTGTATATAACCATTTTGGTATTTGCAAAATAAATAAAAATTATAGCATTAATAAAGATAAGACCCGCAGTTTGTTAATTGAAAAAGAGCAAAAAGTTTCTGGCTACTTTTCTGGACTGTAAAAATTTTTAAGAAGTTTAAAAGTTATTCAATCTACTACGTATTGACGATAGTACAAGAAAAATAAGCAACTATATTTTTAGGACAAACATTTGCTTTTAAATTAACTTGAAATTTCTACAAAAATATATTTTATATTGAAAGGAATTGTTTGGTTTGAATTCATATCTGAGTTTGCCCATTTCTTTTTAATTTAAGAATTTTTTCTAATCAAAAAACAAAATTTTTTCTATATGAAATTAAAACAGTTCAACTAATTACGCACAAACATTAACAAATAATTTATTTAATTCTGTATTTGTTTTATCACAAGTTTTTTAGTTACAGTAAAAAACACCAAAAATCAATTTTTTCCGTAAAATGAATTGTCTGACTTAACAAAATTCTTTCATATATCCGGATTAACTAAAAAATAATGTGTTTGAATTTATGAGAGACTAATCATATTTAATTTATGTTTGAAAATTGAAAAATAAGATTGCAACATTGTTTAATAAATATAACTAAACCATAAACAACATATAATACCTATTTTTGGTTTATTGTCTTACTTGAAAACCTACAAATATTTACCCAAAAAATATTACTTGTTTAATAAAATTGTATATATCCATGGGCCTATAACTTCTAATCAGATGTTCATGTAACAATTCTGCAACAGGATGACGCCAGGTAAATTTGATAAATCCTTTTATTGAATTCGTTTTTTTACTATTGAATAAAATAAAAAATTTATAGCATATTTTCTAGCAAACAGAATTTCTAAATTTCCAAGATAATTTATGAATTTTTTTTTTCTGTGTGTGTCCCGGATAAACATTGTCCAGTCACAGATGAAAACTATTAACGGGGCAGGGGAGGTAAAATTTACAATTGCGTGCACAAGACATCGGGGAAAAACTAAAAAAACACCTGTAACAAAATTTTTGAGTTTGACTGCAGCACATTCTTTAAGAATATTTCAAGCAGGATCCAACGATACCCACTAATAAAATTTCATTGAAATCGGTTGGCGCTTTCGTTGATAAGAGATCACGACATTAAATTTTTTATATGCATGTATGTACATACATACATACTATGTAAAAATGTATGTATGTATGTCTGCATTAAGATTCGTTTTCTAACAAAACTTTTATTCAGAACAGATATGAATAGCAAAGTTTCCTTCTTCCAAAGCAACAATAAAAGTATTTATACAGTATTGTGAAAAATTCCCACAATTCTTTCGATCTGTAAATATTTACTTGACAAACTGTTTGCTAATGTATAAAGAAAGTCTTTGAATGTTTCCTTATTAAATCATAAATTTCCATCATTAGTGCATATTTTAATGTCACTGATAGCTAGTGTGCGTGTGCATGTGTGTGCGTGTGTGTGGTGTAAACATTTAAGTGAGAGTTTTGTTGCTTTATCATCATCACCTGTACAGAAATAATCGAATGCATCAATACTCCCTACTAAACACACACACACACATATATATCAGCAAATTTAAAACGCCATTCTTTTTTTCTGGCTCCTCAACATATATTTCTACAACAATATCTCACACACATTCTCACACAGATCCAACCGCTATTATAAGAAAGAATAAAAAAACAAGCTTAACAACAATCAAACAAACACACATGTAAAATACTTTTTATTCACTATCAATATTTATTTGGTGCTTGTAGTTGCTGTTGTTGCTGCTGCATAGTGTTGTAATTGTTGTTGTTGCTTAGTTAGTTTTTTCGTTGTTTTGTGATGGTGTAGAAACTTAACAACAACCACAAGAATTCACAACTAAAAAAAAGCAAAGATAATATAAGATAAGTAACATTGCCTGGCAGCAGGGAAATAAAAAAGCATATACTCCACTAACAACAACAGCACCAGCAATGAAGACAAAAAAACAACAATAAAACCAGATATGGGCGGCGCCATACCATCAGTTAGTAGACCAATCACAGCAACTTGTATTCAATGTGTTTTATGGCCTTTAATGTTGCAAGCACATGGTATTTATATTTATATGTGTGTGTCGTAGAGTGATGGTATGTGTGAGTTAGTGTGATGTGATATATCCATTAATGCAGCATAAAATGTATAAAAAATCTCTTCTGTTGCATTTTTTTCTCCCACTTTTGCTGGCTTTTGGTGCACGTTGCAATATTGTTGCTTAGCCCCATGGTAGCAACTTTGCTTAGTTGTTGGTATTTGTGTGTTTTAGCTTAAGTGTTTTTGTTGTTGTTGCTTTGTTGAAAATATCTGTAGCATTGATAGGACATTAGGATGTAATAAATCTAAAACACCATCATCAACAGCAGCAGCAGCAGCAGCAGACAGAAGACAGAAGACAAACAAACCAGCAAAGAAAAAAATTCCAATAAAAATGGAGGAGATGTTGTGAACAAAAAAAAGGAGCATCAAAAAATTTTGTATGTTGTTGTTACAAATGTACAAATGAATGCATGTAGAATTAATATTGTTCAAATATGATTACATATTTTTCAATTTTTAAGTGCATCAAGCTGGCTTGGTGGTGGTCTCAACAATAAAACCAAAGAAATTATATAAAACATTCTAAATCATTCCAGCTAAAATGAAACTTTGTTTTGAAATAATTACTTTTTCGATGGCGTCATGGGGGATTTTTCAAAAACTAAGAGTATGTACATACATATGCACTCATATATTTAATAAATTGCATGAAGAAGTAAATTTGCTTTAACTATGCCAATAAAATTATTTTCTTGAGCATGTGATTATTTATTTATTTATTTATTAAATATTAAAACTACAATTGTAGATTATATTTCCAAAAAATTTTTTTGTTGTGAGCTGAGCTGCTTTTATATTGACCCACTACAAATAAAACTTTATAAAATTAAATATCGGAGAATATCTCATATAATAAATTTACTAAATTACAAATTATTTTTTGTATAACTTAATTTTGTCGAGAACAGTAACAACACGCACAAAAAACGCAATGTAAAATCTACATGAAGAAATGTTGATATCATGCCATTGTTAATATGTGGAAAAAATCCAATTGAATTTACTTTTGACATTGTTTTAAGTTAAATCAATGATAAAATTTTTTAATTTAATATTATATGTTGATTTAAAATTAATCACATTGAAATAATATTGAACATTTTAAATTTTACCTTTTACGGAGTTGAAATAACACTAATCAATGTTTAATTTTGAAATTACAATTCCGTTTTTGTAGTAATAATTACAGTTTTTCATGTAAAATTAACATTGCATATAGTTGAAACAAGATTAACTATTGTAAAATCAACATTGTTATAAACATTAAAAATTACATTGGAATACTTTGAAAAAACTTAAAACAATGTTAAAAGTAAATTCAATTGATTTTTTCCACATATTACCAATGGCTTAATATCAATAATTCTTCATGTTGATATTGGAGAGCCCCGTAGACTTGTAGATAGCATACTAGCCTATTAGTCTGGGGGTCGCAGGCTCGATTCCTGCCTAGACCCTAAGAGTTTCTGCAAATAATCTAAAATGGCTTCGCGGCTTGTGTTTGTTCTTTGAAAACAAAAAAAAAAACAACTGATCGTCACGCTATACGCTTAATTAACGAAAGAGAAATGAAAAAATGTATGTGTTTATATTATAAATGAATAAAGATAAAAATGTTAATTAACTGCTTTTCACTAACTGCCTCTCCCACTCTTAAACAACATTGCGTAAATTTTATTTCAATACAGGAACCATGTTAAATTAACATGGAGTTTCCTGTCATTTCAACATCTTTTCATGTTATTTCAACATGGCTGTAACATTAATTCTAAATGGCTTAATAGTTGATTCGATATTGATTTCGTTATTTTGATAAGACAATCTCTTTAATTAAATTGGCGTACATTATTAATTGAACATGATTTCTAGTTGTTTTAAAGTGAATAACTATAACTTTTATTTTACTTAAATATCATGTTAAATTAACATGAAACACTTATGAAGCAAAATTGTTAAGAAAACTAGTTGAATCAACCTTCTTTTAGTTGATTTTACAATGATTTTTTCTATATGAAAGACCTGCACTCGTTGTAGTGAAAGAGACTGATAGATAGGCTAGCGCATTACCTATGATTAGTTACACATATCATGTGTAATTTTTATTTTCATGTTTAGCCCATGTGTAATTAGTTGCATGTGTAACTCATGTGTAATTTAAAATTTTATCGTTTTTGAGCACTACATTTATTATTGTGATGACGAAAAATTAGGATTGGCTGTGATATTTTAATTTATTTATGAACCAGTTTTGTATTCTTTTGCTTTAGATTTATTAAGTTTTAGTTTGTAATTGTCCTTTTTACACAAAACAAAATTGTGATATCTTTAAGGAGAATGATGTACAATTGGTCTAAAGAAGATTATATATCAAAAATTAAAAAATCCCTGAAGAAATTGGAAAATACGAAACGTCGAAATAATATGTAAAAATAATCTTTTATTAAATGACCTTGAAAACCTGAAAATATATTCATCATCAAAAAAATTTTGAAATTACACCAAAAAGGTCAAATATTTAATATAAACAAATCAAAGCACATTATTTTGCAAAAAAAGAGCATGTGTAATTCTTAATTTCATGTGTAATTTTGGCATGATGCATGTCTAGTTGAAAATTTCGTTGGTGGCAACACTGCTTCCGAGACATTAAGAGATAAAGAAAATTATTTCTGCGAAACAATATGCTGATTTCGGAAACCACTACGGCACTTCTATTTGTGTGAAATAATTAGACATAAAAAATTTTTCGATAACCAAAGCAAATGCATTGTGAGTCATTGCATGAGTAAGGTTCATCGCATGGGTGGGTGCTGGTCCAAAAACAAGTGTACATTATTATAGAGAACATAATATAGTTGTCGTAAATGTACATTGTTATAAAGAAAATAATACAATTGTCGTAATTTCGCCTTAACCATTTCATCTTCTAAACGTGTGTACTTAAAAGGAAAGATATATTTGACACTTTTTAGCATCTTTTTATTACAAAAAGACATTCATTAAAGTGCGATTACACTTCTTTTCTTTTTATTTCTGTATACTTTGTTTGAATTTACAATTACATTTATTATAATTATTTTTTTTACTATTTTTCCAATACCTAAAATGTTAATAACAACTTCATATCTATCTGCCTTATAAAATTTTCTAATTGTGGTTTTTATATTTTGTATTCCGTATTATTTCATTTCAAATAATAAATATTTTAATTACTGATTTTTATCTAACACATTTTTTTCTTCTTTATAAATACATTTATTTTGTATATTTGCTATTTAAAATTATTTTAATAAATTGAATTTTTAGCCGCATTTAGAAATGGCATCTAAATAAATGCAATTTTTATTGTGGCTAAATTCATTATAAAAACACTATTAATTTAAAAGATACAATAAAATCTATTAAAAATAAATATTGGAAAATAAAACGTATAAAGAGTGTCCCCAAAATAAAAGGAAAATTTGATTTAGCCGTTATTTGTGCACTAAAGTATTGTCAGCTGATAGTCTACAGTTAGTAAAAATGCAACGTTACACAATAGTTCGGCGTGTTTTTATTGCCCAACTAAAAATTGTGTTTTCCATTTAATTCAAATCATGCGTTAATTTTGGGACACCCTTTAAAAGTAAATTATATACTTGTTTGAAATGTAATTTCAGTAAAAGCTAAAACAAATTTCAATAAATTTGTTTTGGGAGATTAAAAAATAAAACGTGAATAAGTACAGGTATATAAAATAATGAAATCAATAAAAAAAAGTTGGCAAAATAAACAAAGTATTAACAGGGGAAACTGCAGTCAAGTAAAAGGATACAAATTTTTGAAATATTTATTCTTATTTCGTACTTTATCCAAAATAAGACAAAATAAGGTATGGTCATGCATTAGAAAATCGTTATGATATTTAATTTAATGGTTATTATTCTTTATTATCAATGATAATAAAGTGATGTATGAACAACAATTATATGTTGCTTTTAGATTATGGTCATATCAATCATGTTTTTGTTTTTATTGCGTATAGTATTTTCGGCAAAAGAAAACAACCTGCTCAGAAAATCTAATAAAACAGTAACAAAAACCTTTTAATTTTTTAACTTCCAGAAAAACTCAAAGTTTATTAAATTTGCATATTTTTTTAGTGCGAGAGTTCATTATATTTCTGCCACAACAAAACATATGTACATGTATTCATGAGCTTAAAGATGTGGTTTGGCAAAAAAACTTAATAAATATATATGCTAACGATGCACAGTGGGGCCGCAACAAGTTAAGTGGAAGAAAAGCCAAAGTGTAACTTTATACGAATCGAGTATATTTATGATACTCGTATTAATGAATATGATGAAGTAATATAATTAATTGCTTAAATAGTTACAATATCTAAAAACTAAAAGTCACAAAGACGATGATAAGAGAGAGCAGCGTCCTCCGAAAACTATTCAAGTATTGTTAGAACTAATTTGGTTTGCCTGTATTGGTTTCTCAATAAAAATAATTATGCAAACAAATTAATAATAAAAATACTTTTAATTAACAAACTTAAGCCTGATTTATTAAATTTCTTTATTGTTTTTTCCAAGGTTTCATAAAAAAATCAGAAGCCTAAAATAATTATAAAAGATTTCTCCAAGCTTTAGGTCAATTTATATAAAAAATGTGTATTATTTATTTTTTTAATTTTTTAAAAATATCGATATTTCGCCAATATCTTTGATTGGCTTCTTCAGGAAATTAAAATATTTTTTATAATTCTTTTTGTAGCGAAATATCGCTGAAGCCATAAAGTATAATAGTTATAAAGATTTTTTTATTCAACTTCTTTACCAGAATTTAACCCCAAACTATTTTTTAAATCTATATAATATTTAAGAAAGTTACGTGCACTGAAAAGGTTTTTTTTTTTACAAGGAGAGACTTTACTTAAGCTTGCAGAATTTATTTAATAAAATATAAATAAAAAGGTCAAACAATTAGAATATTTTTTTAGAAAATACCAACTTCAACCCAATGTAACCTTCGTAGAGCCGCAGATCCATGTTGCTGAACACACTATTTGGAAGGTCTTAATCCATCCTTAATGATGCTATAACTGTTAATTAAATCTATTTAGCAATTTAGAAATTACTTGTTTAATAATATTTTGTTTGCGTTCGGCCCCACGGTACGATGAAACATTTCAGCAGCAACATCAATTGATGAGTTTTTATTAAAACTAACGCATCTGAACTTATGAACATGTATGAAATTCTCCTCCTTCTCCTCATACCGACCACGAATGACTCTCAGCGTTGCAATTAAATTCATTGATGTGTAAATTTAAAAATTACGATAATAATACTTTTTGTTTATTTTGTGTTTTTTATTTTTTATTATTTTTTAATAAAGTGCAACAATTCAATTTCATATTGTGACCAATTGTCTGCACAGCGGCAAAAAAAATAATAAACGGTGCAAAATAATAAGCGACAGACAAAAATAAAAAAGTAAAAAAAAAATAAAATAATAAAAAAGCATATAAAAGCTGTAAATGTTAATAAAACTCGAACAGTTTTTTATATTTTGCATTATTTTATATGCAAAACCAGAGTCAATGCCACAACAGCCACACATTGTCACACAGAGCAGAAGGCAAAGAAAAAAATAATGCTGCAGTAAATATTACAGGAGCAATATAACATTCAAGTGTCCTGCATACAGTAACTTAAAGGAGTGTAGTTTGTATATTTTTTTAATTGTGATTGTTTTTAATATTTATAAACTTTTCAACTGCTTTGAATGTATAATTTGACTACATAATGCAGTCGTTTTTGAATTAATTTTGTTTGTATTTATGAGTTCAGTAGAAAAACAAAAAACATACTTAAAAAATGATTAAATAAATATTTAATTTTTGAATTTTTCATAACATTCAGCATAAGAGCTACAGATTTTTGACTTGTTGTCCATAAATTTGCATTATGTTTTTCAATATATTGAATAATTTGTCAATACTAATTTATAACTTAAGAAAATTTAAATAAGACATTTAACAACTCAACTCAGAGCACAAGCAATAAATATTGTGTATAAATCATTATCTTAAAAAACATGTACATATATAAAAAAGTAACTAACTGGTTTATAAAACACCCAAATTCAAATCACCAAAGCAAAAAAATTAATTTATTTACGAAAATCGAATGAAATTGTCACGCCACAGCCGCACAAAATTTTGAGATCTTAAAACGAGCTCGTAAAGATATTCCATTTTGTAAATGACGCACAATCAAATACACCATCGCTCCGAATAAAATTTGTACTTTTTAAGCCCCGACGTGTCCGTTTGTGGCAGCAGTATGCTGCTTGCGATTGTTAATGTTTTATGATAAATATGAGGAAGTCGGCTGTGTCGAATATCATATACCCTTCACCAAAGCGACGAAAGGAATGTGCTGTATTTAAGTGAGAACAGATTGGCGTGCCTTCTTGCAACAGGCGCAATGACGTCATGTCCAACCTTAGCCATTGAGGCCTTGATTGAACTACCATCCATACAAATCTTTAAAAGATCTTCTGGGGCAATGGCCGCTTATAGGATGGGTCTCGAGAGATCTGCACGTTGTCTTGGCAACGGGCACTCGCCGGTCCTGAGTACAATACCCAGCTTAGGGCTGCTAGGAATGCCGGATAAACTATGAACTGAGTTGCGATAGGAGATTCAATGTCACTATTTCACCAAGAGCAGTGTGGAACGTAAGCGGCCCCGCTGTGGATTCCAGATGTTTGTGTTGGTATACGGGTGCATCCAAAAGGAAAGATATAGTTAGTGCTGGAGTTTTTGGGTCCATCATAAAAATCTCTTTGAACATGGGCAAATGGCCTACGGTATTTCAGTCAGAAATACAGGCAATCACCGAATGTGTTGACATTTTCATGGGAATCCTGTTCCAGGCTGGTTTTAGAATGCTTTGACTCATTACAAAAGCTATTCATATGGAACAAGGTTTCCATTTAGTGGATACCTGGCCACAGCGGTTATCCAGGGAACAAGGAAGGGGTTGAACTGGACGTTTATGGGCCCAGAGCCGTTTTATAGAGTAAGTCGGGCGATTGTAACATCCCTGATCAAAGGAGATGATACTTCGACGCGAAGTAAATGTGGCTGACTTCTTCTGGTTTAAAGCAGGCCAAAGCATTGATGCAGCTATTTTCTTATAATGGCATCCTGAACCTCAAGTTTTCTTTCTGGTCACTTTGGATTGAATTTTCCTCTGTGAAAAATTAACCAAGTTCGCTCACCCTTGTGTCTTGTATGCTTGGAAGATGGGAAGACAACGGCACACATTCTTTGCGAGTGTATCGTCTTATGTAACAGTAGAAGGCGTGTATTCCATTCTGTGTTTCTGTGTTCGGTTAATATGAGGCGGACTTCTCCAATATCTTTGCTGACTTTCATAACGAGAGTCATGCAGAGATTGATTTAATTTAATGTACAGATCTGTGGCACAAATGATCTATCAGTTGTTGCAGTGCCGGTCTTTGGACCAGGGCTTCCCTTATTCTATTTTTTATCTAAGTGAGAACAGATGCTTGAATGAAAGTATTCCTTTCTGTTTGTTATCGAGAAAGTGATCATAAAAACACAAAAATGGGAAATAATTTGGATGGCTATATCTCTCTCTTATTACAACATCAGCCAGAGGTACATCGTTAAATAAATTTTCCTATCTATAAGATTCCCTAAAATAATTGCGCCCGCTAATGAATATTGTAGAAATTAAAAAGGAAATGATAAAACTATACAGTGATAGGTGTACTAACGCTCTTCTCCGTTGGCCGGACAGTTCCCATAGACAAACGAATTCCACAGTCAGTCGGTGTTTGCATATGAGAGCTTTCACTGTACAACCTTTCTACATTTTTTTGTAGTAAAGGGTATAAGAAGTAGTAACTTATATTATTTATCACTAAATAAATCGGTTCAATAGTTTATAGTAATAAAAACTGACAGTCTCTTCAAAAGTCCAGCGAGCAAATGGATGAACACTAAAGAGAGTGCAGCGGTCACCGAAAATAGCGTGTTTTTCCACTTAATGTTAATGCTGACAATACTAAATACTTGTCAGCATTAACAAATTTCTCCTGCATCCTTTCTGCAACCAAAAATGTGTTTTAAATAAAAACTCGAATTTATTACAATAAAATTTTTACACTAAAAATTCCTCAACAATTCTTCTTTTTAAAGCTTCTGTGACTTTCGCCAAAAACTTCTTGAAACAAATTATATTTCTACACTAACAAATGTTTTTATCAATATAAAAAGACTAAAATATATAATTTATATTTTACTTTGTTGTTAATACGAGAACATAATTATTTCGTTATTTTATAGACATTTGCTTATTTTTTTCATTGTACCATAATCTCTCGTCGTCTTGTCAAATTATAGCACGCGTCATAATTGAAACCAGTTTTGCCACTCAAATTCAAATCTTTATCTTTTGAAATTAAAAATAAAATTTAAAAAACAAAGTCGCCCCCAATATCCGTACATATGAACTGATATCACAACTTAAAAATTACCATAAAGACAAACGCATATAAAAATTGAAAACATGAACTTCCATTCAACTGAAATTTTATCTATAATGACAATCTTTAAAAATACGATTTTTGCCATAAAAAGAAAAAAAAATTAACAAAAACCAAATAAATCCAGCCACCTCTTTGTTTGAAAATATTTTGGAGAAAAATGCTAAAAAATATTTTAAGAGGGCATTGGAAGACTTTTATATACCCTGCTCGCCTATTCTATAAAAATATTTTAGAAAAATTTTTTTCATCGATTAAATTTATACTTATACAAAAGAATTTCAGCACCGATACATTTTCTAAGGAAATGTTTGCTGCCCTCCATAAAGATTTTAAAATGAAAAATTTCTCATGGAGAAATTTTCTACAGAAAATCGTTAACGTTAACATTTGTTGTAAAAATATTTTCTACATAAAAATTTCATCATCGGTACAATTTTTAGTGGAAAATTTTCGTCACCGATGAATTTTTATATAAAATTTTGGTAGTCGTGAAATTTTCTTAAGTCAAATTTTGTCATCAATAAAAATATAAAATATAAAAATTGTTGTCATCGATTAACTTTCTGTATCCAAGTTTTTTCGTGGATAAATTTTCTATAGGAAATTTATATCATCGATGAATTATGTATGGAAACATTTTGTAATTTTCTATACGAAACTTACAAAACGATTAATACAAAATATTTCCTGTAGATAATTTTTTTATAAGATATTTTTCATCGATAATTTATATAAAAAAAATATAAATTTTCAATGGGAAGGTTTTGTTATCGATAAAGTCCATGTGTAATTTTCTTTGATTTGACAGCAGAAACGAAGAAAGCGCAACCATATTAGAAAACAAATGTAAAAAAAGATCTTAGTCTTCTATAATTTTTTTTTGTAAAAAAATATTTATCACCGATGAATCACAAAAAAAATTGTCATCGAGAAATTTTTTATGTAAAATTCTCCACACAATTTTCTTCGTCGATAAATTTTTAAAAGAAAAAATGTATTATTAATTTATTTGCAAGAGGAAATCTTTGCCGTCGATAAATTTTTGTTATTAATAAACTTATTGTCATAGACTAGTAAATTTTTGATATCGATAATTTGTCTATCGATATTGTCTAACTGTGGTTATCTAAATAAACATCTAGATAAAATTGTTGGCATCGAAAAATTTTCTATTGAAAACATTTGCCATCCATAAAATTTCATCGATAAATTTTGAATAGAAAATATAGTCATCGATTACTTTTTTATAGAAAATTTTTTCCATCGATAAATTTTTTATGGAGAGTTTTTGTGATCGGTAAATTTTGTATAGTGAAATTCGATATAAATTTTTACGTCATCGATAAATTTTTTTGTAAACATTGTCGACGAAGTTCCTTTTATTTTATTTTAATTTAGTTTATTTTATTCCAAGAATTTAGTTGCGCAACAATTTTTAAATTTATGTTGTTCTTGATGCCAACAAATTTTGTTCAATCCCAACTTAACTCCGGGTTTGAAAAATTGCTGATTGTTGTTTTTGATGTTGTGTTGATTTCTTTTGTTTCTTTAATAATCAAAACATGATGTTTATTAAAAATAAAATAAATTGGAATTTAAGCATTTTTTTATATTTTATTATGTATTTTTAAATTGTATAAAGTATAATAGTTTTGTTATAACAACTGTTGGTGTTATTTAAATATTTATCTCGACATGCAATGACACTTTAATGATATTTATCTTGTATCACTTTTTGTACACGAGTCTGCCTGTCTCTGTCTTTTTTTTTTTTTTGTTGCTATGATTGTTGTTTTGTTCGAGCAACAATATTATTTTATTACTATTTTATTAAAAATTCATGTTTTTGCTGCTACTTTGTTGAATTAGTTGCAAAATATCTCCTTAATTTTTAGCAAGCACAAAGTTTTGAATTTTTTTAATGATAAAAACAAAATTCGATATTCAGTTATTTGTTACAATTCTTTTTTCTAATCTACATAAATAGTGCCACAACATTGTTGCTGCTTGATTACATTTCCGTTTCGTTTGCATGTCATTTAAAAGGGGTTTTTGTTGAATGGTTGATGTAAATCTAATTATGATAAGACACAAATTAATATATAAACATGGCTGCTAATTTTATCTTGTAGCTATAATTTAAATATAAATTGTTTGACACACGTCCGAGTTCTAAAATACGAAGATTAATTCAAAAGAATAGATTTTTTTTTCAAATTATAGTAAAATCATTTAGTTTCATAAAACCGCAAAACTTGTGATGCGATAAATTTGAATCCGTATGTAATCATAGAAAAATGTTTTTGATAGTTAAGCTGATTATGAGGAAATTATAGGGGTTTCCAAAAACTACAAATAGGCACCTTCTGGAGATTGATGAGTCAGGCATGATTTTGCGCGATCACTCATGATCATGAGTGATTCCTTTCCTCAATTATATGAGCGTGATTATATTATAGTAACATTTGAGTCAGGGCGGATGAGTAGAATTTTTATTTGATTCTTTGTATCACGATTGGGAAGTTTTGGAATGTAAAAGTTTGCAAAAACTAGACTTACGTGGTTGTTCGTAAAAACCACAGCACTCATTTTTATTATGAGAGTTTATGTCCAAGAATGTAGTTTCTTGGTGCATGCGTCATTTCGAGCGGTGCACACAAATTAACCAAATAATACGAATCGATTTCAACTGAATAGTTCGGCTGAAAAGGACGACCCTGCAAACTATAATATTTTATTATATCCTCAAATTTTTCGAGGCTGTAACTCGTTTTTTCTTGATTGAGAGAATAATATAAATATAAAAAAGGAACATTTCTAAGAACTATTTGCTTGTCTCTATTAGAATATCTTATAGTAGGGTACACCGCATTGTCGCTACAGCAATAAATTTTCGAAGCCTACTACTTACTTTAAGCTCAATTGTTTTATTTTTCTTCAATTTTATACATTAAAACGTAATTGCTCCATTCGATAGAAATCAAATGATGTAATCACTCACAGTTAATAACGAAAAATAAAAATTAAAAAAAAACACAACAAATAAATTATCGACACTATCGAATTCTTAGAAAAAGGGAGCCCATGAAAAGGCGATAAGAAAACAAACGCCCACAATTAAAATAAATTAAAAATAAAAAAATAACAAAAAACGTTAAATAAAATTTTGCAAATTGCGATAAAAATATGAATGAAATAAAACAAAATTGTACGTGTTGTTGTCGCTTAGAACAATTCTTTTGTTCTTGTTGTTTTTGCAAAATTTTATATAGAAGGTTGTTGATTGTTTTTTTTTTGTTTTCGTTGTTGTTGTTGTTCTGATAATAATTTTTTTATGGCCCGTAGAAAGTAGTATTCGCACACAGTTACACTTCGACCGACCTAAAAGTAACAAAAATAATTTATTTATTCGTTTTGGTTGGTATTTGTGCAAATAACAGCAACAAAGATAACGAACGATTTCATTTTGAAAGTCAGTAAATAATGAAAATAAATGCGAACATTTTGTAAGACTAACAAACAAAATGGCGTTTACGACTGGGTAATTGCCAGGAGTGAAGCGTAGAAGCCTAAAGAAATAACAGCTTTGTTGTGGCATTGGCTGATTGTGCCCCCCAAAAAAATTATGCCTTTTAACAGAAAAAAGTAGAAATTAAAATAAACTTAAACCGAACTGGAACATAAACTAAGCTGTGAACGTATCTAAGCGATATTCGTATCAGTTAAATGAAAGATACGGTTAAAATACGAATACAAAATAAAGTGATTCATGGAGAATTACAGTCTAGTTTGAGTTTTATTTTCTGCAAAATATCAATAGAAAATGTGAATGTACTTAGAAATACGAGGTTAGTTGAAGTGAGTTTGATAGCGCAGCACTTTTAGAAAGGGACTTTTGAACAAGTTGTAAAGAAAAACATGGTTGAGGTTACCATGATGAAAAAGGAAAATATTACTATTGAATTATGTATATGATCGTAGTCTAATTATTAATAAAATCATGACATTATCTGAAACGTATTGTTGTCTGACTCAATAAAAAACAATATTATAATACAATACATATTTGGATAATGCGTTAGTGTTAATCATATGCGTCAAAAACCATTTTATTATGATCAAGTATATTCAAGACAAGATCTCACATGATCATCATTGCATTTTCAACCAGTCAATGCAGCAAGTTCTTGTCTTGTAGCAAACATTACGCGACTGTAAGTTAACCCGTATTACAAATATTAACTTTAATATTAACACAATGAGAATTGTAGTAGACAGATAAAACACAAAGTGTCTGCACCACATTCCATTCATTGGAGTATTAATAAAATTTTGATAGTACTACAACAATGTTGCAAGTCTTGTGGATAATAGCAATGATATGTTCAAATGTAAACAAGTAGTTTTCTTAATCGTTATTATATCTACGTTTAAAATATTAAAAACCAAAACAAAACCATGGCAAAACATTTACTTTCTTTGTGGGCCATGCCAGAGCTTAGAACAAACGAGTATACTCGAATGTCTATTGAAGGTATCGAGATTCCGGCTACCGTCCCAGCTCTGCACAAAATCAAACAGGAGTGCACGGGAGCACTTATGAGATAGTCCGGATCCGGATTAAAGATGGGACCGCCTAGATGAATCTTATTTTTTAAAGAAATTTTTTGCACAAAAGTAACCTTTTAAAGAGATATCACAGTACAACATTGATAATGCAGCCAACTTGACAAAACGAATGATGCAGAAGCTCTTATTTTTAATTCTCAGAATTGAGTCCCAAATCAATGAGCTGAAAAATTTTATACTGTATATGTTTTTAAAAGGAATGCTTTATTAAAAGTGCCTTTTTTAAATAATTTTCAAACAAAAGTACCTTTATAAATAATCTTCTTTAAACATACTTTCAAAAAGAAAGTACTTTTGTTTAAAAACGTACTTCTTTTCAACTTATATCGGGGCTAGATATGCATACTAGTGCTGGCAAAGTATTGAGTAGTGAGAACCAAGTACCGGGTATTTCCTTTTTTTTGATTACTCAATACTCAAAAGTAGTTACTCGATTCTTTTAGAGTTGTATTTTTAAGAAAGTTGAGTGGCTAAAATAGTGCATAAAAATACATCACTGTATAAAAAGACAACTAATCAAATCAAAACTAAATAATTTTTTTTAAATAATTAAATTATTTCTTAAGTTGTTAACGTTAAATTAAAAGTTAGCTTTACATTTATTTTTTATTTCATAATAAAAGACATACAAAACCAATAATAGTTGAAGATCTATTTTTAATTTTTGAAGAAACTACTTCAAGTTGCAGATAAAAACTATGCGTTACAAATTCCAAAAAATCCGTTAAAAGTATCGAGTAGTATTGAGTACTCAAATTAAATGTATTGAATATTATTGAGTCATGAAAAGTAGTAGAATTTGCCAGCACTAATGTATACATACACACTTATATCCTGCAATTTTTCCAGAGACGGTCTTTTTAAGATCTTATTGAAAAAAGTACCTTTTGTGAAAAATATGCAACTTTAAGATACGTGTTTTAAGAAATTAACTTTTTAAATAGGTTTTTAAACTGAAATACCTTCTTTGAAAAATACATTTTTAAGGAAGCACCCTTTTTCGAAAAAAGTGGCACTTTAAACAAAAGTACCTTCATAAAAAAGTATGTTCTTAAAAAGTACCCTTTGAAAAATGACGTTTTTTAAACAAAATTAACTTCTTAAAAAAGTGCTCTTTGAAAACAAGTATCTTCTCAAGAAAAAATATCTGCTTAAAAAAACATTTTCAAAAATACCACCCTTGTAAAAAAGTACCAGTTAAAAAACATATATTTTTCAAAGTACCCTCTAAAAGTTATCTTGGAAAAAATTACTCCATAAAATAGTAACTTTAACAAAAATATGTGTTGCATGTAAAAGAGGTTCAGTAAATTAATTAATGCCAGTATTAAAAATCTGCCCACTTACGACCCTCGTTTGAACAGCGACGAAAAAAAATCACTAAAACTTCATTTAAAGACAAATGCAAAACGGTGTGGCAAAGGGGTTGTGCACCAAAAATGGGAGAGAAGAAAGATGTACATGTTAAAAATTTACAGAAATATCGCGTGTTTTAACAATTTCAAGATTTTTTCAAGAGGATAAACAAACATTTATTTTTTTTTTTCAGGTGCTACTCTATTCATATGGAAATTTTTCCTTATTCTTGCTGCTGTGGCTGCAATTGTTGTTCTTGTATATTTTACAATTTTAAACATGGAATATATGGAGTAGTCATACGTTCTACGTAGTACATAGTAAATACTCGAATAGTGAAATAAAACTTTATCTGTTCTAGAAAATAAAATATTTGGCGCGAAACGTGTTCTTGTGACTGTTGTTTTTTTTTGTGGTTTTCTGCACTCTTATATTGTTGGTAAAATCTATTTTTTATTTTAACAATTTTTTTTGAAGGCCTTAAAGCACGTTTCATTTTATTTTGGTGCTGAATTAAAGGAAACAAAAAAGAAAAACCTTAACTCGTTATCACCAGCTATTTCAACCGACCAATCGTGCTAAGAACATAATGAAATTGCCAATACAAGAAATAAAAAAAAGAAATAATCACAGGGATTTCTTTAGCACAAACATCCATAAAAACAAACACTTTTGCATTCATGTGTACAGGAGGAACGAATAAGCAAATCATCTGCTGTGTTCCTGCTTCTTTTTTATTTCCATTTCTAGAGAATCTTTTTCTATTGAGACCATTATCGCAGTTATAAATAAGCCAATACTGAAACTATGGTTGTTAACAAAAAAAAAATCATCCCATTTCTTTGATTTTCGGATAAAGGAAATGCAGTTTCTTGCACTTCTTAAATTTTATAAAAGTCGCTCTACACATATTGTTTTCTAAATTGACCCATGGTCGTCACTTACTTCTTCTTTTCGAGTCATGTTGAAATGTCTAAGCAATGTATTGTTTTTATATAGAAAAACTTGTTTAAGAAAAACATTTATCAAATCTAAAAGTGGCTTTTGAGATTTCATTTAAGTACATAGTTTTCTAAGAAAGCAAACTGAAATTAAAATCAAAGATATATTCATCATAAATATGTAAGCTGCTTCAAAAAAACATAAATAAAAAAGAATTAAAAACAAAAATCCGATGACGATAATGCTGGTAATGATGAAGAAGATGAATGTTTTATTATCGTATAGAAAACAGCGATCAAAAACCAAAACTCTTTTCATAATTCAAGCAAGCAAGCAAGTACCTCCTCCTATAACACCATCATCACAGTTCTTCCTAAAATGCCTTCATAAAAAATAACCAGAAACCTTCATATTAGTTGGCTTTTCTGTCTTAAACTGATCATAATACAACACATTGTTTGTGGGCTTTTTTTAGACTTTAAGCCGCAGTGAGTTTTTTTTTTATTTTATATTTCTTACCAAAACTGATTGATATTGACATCATCTTTATTTAACTCAACGAACCGTGAAAGTGTTATAATGCAACCGTACATTAAACGCCAAAAGTAATCTCTCAGCGGGACAGGCATATGTACTCGTACATGCACAACAACTTTTTTTGTCCATGAAGTTGATGTGTTGAATGATGGGGATCATCATCATCATCATAATTTTTGTGTTCGGTTTGTTTAAGACTTTGTAAATGTTTGATTACTTTGTTATTGTTACGTTTTGTTGTTATTTTAAAATAATATTGCATGTGTGTAAGACGATCAGTAAGTAATTAAAAACAAGTACACTTACACTTGAATTTACAAATCTTCTTTGTGTACGATTTCTTGTTATTGCAAATCTGAGAATTTCCAATTTCAGAGCACCTCTTGCGATTATGCGAACTTTCAAGTTTGAAGAATTTTGTTATGGAATTAAATTACAGAGAAATATCCGAAAAAGAAGTTTCTAAAGTGCGATAAACAGTGGTGGCCATATATTTAGGGGCAAGAAAGCATGCAACTTTTTATGAGTTTGGTGGAAAAAATGCTCTGAAGCAAGGAATCTAAATTTAGTTAATTTATTTCGAATAAGATAAAGTATGTTCATTGTCCACCAAACCGAGAAATATATTTTTGCAATACTTTAAAAACTATAAAGCTTGGGCGGCATTTTAAAGGTATGACATTGGTCCGATTTGTCGCATAAATGAACTTATGGATACAAATTTATTTGTGTTTGTCCAATTCGCTTTTGCATAGAAATGAGACAGAGGTTATTCTATAATATAGAATCTATATGTACTTTGAAAAAGAGATCGAGAACTAATAAGTTTTAAGTTGTTTATTTAGAATGTTTTTTGTTTTTGTATTTTATCATATGTATTTATGTAAACTAGTGTATCCAGCGGTTGACTCAAGCAACCGCATTCTAGAAATTTATATTTAACATTTACACAATTAAATACATACGATAAAATACAAAAACAAAAAAAAAACATTCCATATAAAAAACTTAAAACGCTGTGTCATCCTTTGTTTATTTTTCAAGTTGAAGCTGACACATGCATGTGTAGCAATAAGTGTGTATGTTTTAGTAGCAACTTTCAACGCTTATAGCTCCCTAAATATCGAACCGATTTCAATAAAATTAAGATTATGCACATCTACATATGTAAAACCCCCTTTAAAAATATATAAATCTTTCCAAAATCGGTTCGGTATTACGGCCGTAAAATGGATTTAAAAAAAAGTGTTTGCCTATTAATATAATATAGAAGATCTAAGATCTATAATATTTAATTCTAGAATGCATGGAAATTTACTTAGCGATGAGCAATTTTTGTCTTTTTTGAAATTATATTAAATGTTAATCGCGGTTAAGCACAAATATTTTTAAATCGTAATTGCGATTGTGCAAATCTTTGAATCATTGTACATAATATCTTATTGGTATCATAACACATTCCTTTTTACTGAACTTTAATCCTTAATTTCTTATCAACACTTAACACTTGACCCCACTTTAATAACGAACAAGTCAATTTATTTATGCAAACTGAATTAATATAAGTTTTTTTTTAATTTTTAATTTTTTAATTTGTACTTGAACTATTGCAAGTGCATTTGACTTTGTTATTTTTTTTTCATTCTCAAGAAATATTGAATTTATGTTTAATAAAGAAACAATTCAAAACCTTTTATAATATTTAATACAATAAACGTGTTTTATAGCGCAAGAAATAGCAAAATACAGTTGATAGATAATATTTTGTAAAATAATGAAATCGTTTATTAAAAATCGTGATTAATTCACACCCCAACGAGAAAAAAAATAAAAAAATAATAAAAAATTTTATATACACAAAGATACTGAATAGAGCTTAACAATTATATAAAAAATCGTATTGGAAAAAAATAAAAAATTTGTAAATATTGTGTTAAAATAATTATACTTTAGGCTAAATTAAAAAACCAACCAAAAACACCTTTTTTAAACAGTCAAAAGTTTAATAAAGAAAAAAATTGTTCCAAGACATTCTTGCAAAAAAGCCAATAAGTTTCCAAAAAAAACTGGTGAAAATTTGTTAAAACCACATAATTTTTAAAAACACACCAACACCTTTAATCACCTTATGAAACTGCAATTATATTCATGCTGAACAAAATGAAATAAAACTAAAATTAAAACTACAAGATATGAATGGCTGGTACTGACAAACAAAAACAAAAACAAAAAACAAACTAATTGGTAGTACAATTATTTTTGAACATGAAACCTTAGAAAGAAGACAACATTCATTGGCAATTTAAGATTCAACATCATTTTCCTTGAAGACTGTGAAAAAAGAAGAAACCGTTAAATTGCAAAGATGTGGATATTGTATTTCGAAAACAACAGAAGTAACTATTTTCAACACTAGATATTTTTAGCACTTCTTTAAAGAAATTACAAAATACTCTCAAGGAAATAATGTTAGTCACTGCACGATCTTTCTTTGCACGTGGGATATTCAGCAAATTAATTGGAATACCTTAATTTTTATAATTCTAAGATTTTATTCTCTCTCAATTTCACCGCCATATTCCATCTTGAGGCACATTTTAACTTCTGACAATTTAGTTACTCTGAAAGAAAGCTGATCGACTTTGTGTGTTGTTTACATTGCAATTCGAACGAGTTTTCCTTCAATTCGAGTTACAGAGTAGTAAGTTGCAGGGTTTTCTTTTACATGTCGTTTAATATGTTGGTCTGAAAAAAGTAATAACGAGGTCTTTTTTTTTTTGCTATAACAGATTTAACATAATCTTCGAAGTTATTTAAGTAATATAGAATAGTCTGATCGCAATCAGGGACATCGCTACGAAGCTTTTATGGCCAAAGAGTATGCTGACATGCTGACATGCTGACTCTGCTTAAACGAATTCATGTCAGGACATAGTCGGTGTTCCAGAGCATGATTGAATACAGGGGAAACGAGCGGGGGCTTTTGTACTCTACCTTGATTCGAACTTTGCCAAAAGTAAATTTTAGGGCCTAAAAATCAATATAGAATTTCAGACTTTATGGAAGTTTTGAAATCATATAGTGTTTTCAAAATTTCGAATTATATTTCGAGCTTCTGAAAAATGAGTTCGAAATTTCGAAGTACAAAGTTTTTTTTATTCTGGTTTGATTTTCCAACCGACTTTTTCATTAAATATGCAATAATAAACCAAAACATAAAATAAAATTTATATTGAAAGGAATTGTTTGGCTCAAGTTCAAATCGAGTTTTATTTTTAAATTTAAGAAATTGTTTGGATAAATTCATTGTTTTATTAAGAGAATACTATTTGGAACAATAAATTATTCATCAGACTACCACTTTTCACGGTGGATAGTAGTGACTAAGAATATAAACTATTTGACCGCATTATTTAACGAATTAGAATACGAAAATTGCAATAAATTCATTTTTACAAGTTAAATCAATTTCGGTTACTATGAAATTCCCATATCTGATGATTAATTGTTCCAAATATTATTACTCTCTCGCTTTTCCAGCGCTATTGACTGACCGAAAACTGCTGTCAAAAGTCCGTATAAAAAAAGTCATGCGAAATAATTGCAAAATAATACTGCAGAAGTTGTCCTCTGTTCATTTTGTGAAAACGTACGAAATGTTTATGGCAGCATTTTTCCAACTGCGAAATAATATCAGCATCACTTATTTCGCACAGAATTGTTAGCAACATCTGCTCAGAATTAACAATGGCAGTATGATTTTAATTTTAAGTTGGTTGCACAAAAATAATCAAAATGATGGAAATTAGTGACAAAAAAATATATAATAAAAAATTTATTTTCGACCTTTTTGCAGAACGTGTGTCTTCAAAGAGGTTTTCCGTAGCAGTTGCAATTTTCATTAATTGATACCTTGCAGCACAAGTTTCTAATATTATTTTGTTGTCCATATGGTTTTCGTTTAAGAAAATCAATTTCGCGTACTTCGAGGCAATAAAACCGATAAATTTTTTCTAAATCGTGGGACTGGCTACCAGTAAAATTTTTTCAACGAAATAATCATTGTTGCTAAACATTTTTTGGCAAATTTGAACAGAGTACTACGTATTCGACAAAAAAAACTTAACAAAAGAACTATTAAAAATCGTATACATGTTTTTAAAAGTATAAAAAATTCTGAAAAATATATATACAGTTTTTATAGTTAAAAACTTTACACAAGACTCTTCTACATTTTTTATATTAAGATGCTTTCTTCTTCTGTATGTATATTTTTTTGAGGTAGATATGCCTTTGCGAAGTTAAGGTAACGACGATGTGTATTGAAATTTTACTCACAACATTTCTTTAAGTGTGAAAAGCCTCTTCTTTTAAACCAAAAAATAATAATCATTGCAAGCATCATCTTTTTATATTTTGTTGCCCCGTTTTGTCTCCCTTTTTGTGTTTTCGATGTCGAAGTCATTGTCAGCAATAAGGAAAAAACAAAATAAAAAAAAAACGTTAGAAAATTTACACGAAAATATTTATCATTCATCAATTGATTTTTTTTTTCATATTAGACAAAAACACAAAACAATTGGAAAACAATGAGAGCTACAAAAAACAAATCACTACAAATAATATTGCAAATAAAATAACAACAACAATAATAATAAATTTAAACATTTTCAATATGTAACAAAATATTATAGGCACAACAACAACAACAAAAAAACATTGAGAGCAAATAACAAAAATAAAAAAGGTTAAAACCCCAATCAACGTCATCATCTTCAGCATCTTGGTAAAAATGGTAGGAAAAAATAAATTCAAGTCGATGAAAGCTCTTGACAAGGATAAAGGAAGTTCAAAGAAAGTAGACTTGCGAAGGAAAAAAGCTTTAATTGAAGACAGAAAAATCTTGAGCTTTTTTATAGGAGACTTAAATAAAGCCAAGGCAATCGGATTTAGCCTTCCTCAGTAATTGCAGGCTCTTATTTAGTTGGCTTTTATTGAAGGACCAAAAATAACACAAATGCAGGCTAATCAGCAGGGCAACCAAAAATATGCCCTGAAGCAGTCTTTTAGGCACATAAAAATTATCTAAAAAAAAATATAAATACGATTTTAAATTATAAAAAATATGATATAAAAAAGATTTTTTTATCTTAAAAATTAATTTCCTTTCATATAAGTGTGAGTAAAAACCGTGTTGAATGAGCAGAAATGTCTCATGAATGTTTCGCAAAAAACATTTTGTATTTTTTAAATACTTTCTAATTCAAAAACACTGTCGTGTATGAGCAAAAACTTTCCTATGATGCCCGTCATTTTAGAAACTAAAATGATACTCATTCCATTAGATTTTTAATTGCAATTCATATTACAAATTGTTAAGGCGTGAGATTTGAAAGGTACTCTAAACTTGACTGCACATAACATCTAAAACTCTTAACTCTTTTTCTTTTAAAATTACAATACCTTCTGTACTTTGTAAAGGGAAATGCTTGTTATTTATTTTATTCAAAAACCAATTGGCACCTCATAAATCAAAAATCGTGTCTAATGTTTGTTATAACAAGATGCATTTTAACAATGTAACGACTACAACAACCATGAAGAGAATGCAACTGCTGTTGCTGCTGATGCTGGATCATCTGTTGTAATTGTAACAGCATGGAAGTCATCTTTGATAGCATTTTAGATGCTCGGAATTATTTGCTTACAAATGTCTTGAAAGAACAGGACATGCAGAAGAATGATCGTAAGCCAGTTAATAAGTTTCAATGGCATTCGCAAAATTTTTGACATCGATGTGGACAAAAGTATGTTTAAAATTGTCATCATTTTACGCTGCCAATATGAAATGCTTTTCGGCGTTGTAACGCAAGTGTGTGTGTGTGTTAGAAAATTGTGTCAATTTGTGGAAAAAGAGTTTTTAATATACATTTAATGACGCTAGAAAGGGTTGAGTCTTAACAAGAGGCGGCAAGTGAAAGTTTAAGGTTATTAGAAATTTTTCAGCAGTATTTCGAATATAATAAAATTTTGATACCAGCAAATGTGGCAAATAAAATAAGTACCTTCTGCATAATTATCAGAAACGCACGTTTGTCGATGGAATGCAAATAAAAAATTATTTGTGGTAAATTTTTACTACAGCAAACGTAAAAATTAAAAGATGTAAGAAAAAGTTACCAAATCAAAAATATATACAATAAAAAAATTTCAACAAAAATGTGAAATAAAGTTGTGCAATAAAAAAGGTACTGCGAAAAATAAATGTCAAGAAGAGAAGAACTCTTCGTTGAAGATTAAAAAAAGGATCACCGCATTATTGCCACTATGTTCAATATTATTTTTAATAACTTTATTCTCTTCGGCGTAGATGGAATAATTCTACGACAGATTAACCTGTTGAAATTTCAACAGGAGTGTCATACCACATTTCACGAACTTTTGGACCTGTTCTATGGCTTGAGGTCCTGTTATTGATTTGTTCTTTCCTAATACATTCTTTAATTTCTATGGGTTTGTTTATGGTTGTCAATTTGTTGGAAACATCACCGCAGTGATATTTCCTCTTCGGCATAAGTTGATACGACTTCATGAAGAATACTTTTAAAAATATCTTTGATCATGCTTTTTGAAATAAATCACCTCATTTCAGAAGCCACGACCAAAGAAAACAACGCGAAACCATTATGTGTTACTTACTACCTTCATGTTTTATTGTTTTTTTGGTGTAACGTGGGTTAAATTCTTAACCCATAGGTCTTCTAACATTATAAACGATCATGCGTAATCATGCCTAGACGTGATTGCTTTTGTTCCAATCACGTGTGCTTACATGAACCTGATTATAAAGAAATTGAGCGTGAGTGAGCGTACATGAGTAGATTTTGGCGTGATTGTTTCGTAATTTATTTTTTTTTGCTTTTTTGTAATTTTTTTATATAATTTTTCAATGAATGTGTAATTAGTTGAACTGTTTTAAGTTTTGTTTGTGTGTCTCATGTTCAAGTCTCAGTTTACCCATTTAATAAATTTACCCATTTAATAAGTTTAATAATTTTTTTTTCGGTAAATTGAATTTATTTTTATTAAGAAAGCCATCAGAATAGTAGAACGAATCAGTAATAAAATTAATAGTTTTATTTTTTTTATTTATTTTATTTATTTTATAGTTTTTTTTTTTATTTATTTTATAATTTTTTTCGTAAGCGTGAGTATGAGTGTGAACGTGATTATGAGTGCGCATATAAAAATACAAAATCGTAAATGAGTTAATTTTTTTATCGTAAGCGTGCATGAGCGTGAGTGAAAAGTCAATCACACTCCCATATCTTCTCCAGAATATGTTATGCCATTTAATAATTTCCACTCCAAGTTCTATATCGATTTACAAACTGTTTCCTCTTCTGTAGATTGCGTTTTTCAACAACGGAATTTTACGAGTTATTCATCCCGGAAAAGAACCCTTATTTCATTATTGTTTATTTTAGTTGCAGTGGCGTTAGTAGACATAAAAGAATCACGCTTCGCCAGCCATAATAATAATTCAAATAATATTCCTGGTTTTTTAAAATACAACACGACATGACTTTCTGTTGTTTTCCGGAGCTTAAGATCAATTGCAACAACATTTTTGGACCGTCCAAGTGCTTGAGCTATAAGCTAATAAGACTTTTGCTGGTAGCGAAGCTTTTGTACAGTTTTCCATTCTTCAGCTTTACAATGCTGCGCCCGACCCATCTATTGTAACGCTGCAGTCACACTATCAAATTATTTTTCAAATTATAATTTTTGTTAAAATTCACAAAAATTGAGAGCTGTGACGACACAAATTTTTTAGCAAGAAGCCATTAATTTAAAACTTAGATGAAAAAACTGCAGTCAGCTGTTTTATTGACTGTAAATTGAAACAGTATTTGGTATGAACATTTTTAAGCCAATTCTCATCAACTTTTAAAAGTGTGAGTAAGTATATTGATCAAAAAAAGTGAGAGAGAATTTAAAATTTGAAAGAAAATTTGATCGTGTGACTACCAACTAAATAAAATAACAAAGCCTAAAATCTTGATTTCGATCATGAAATTTGCAAAATTTCGGAGAATATGTACCGGCTATTTGCGTATTTCAGTGGCCACAGAAGAATTTCTTAAAAATAATTGTAAGCACAATATAAAACAACGACAATTTTCTGTGTAAAAATAAGACCGTTTTGATAATTGAATCTAAATGAATATTCAATAAAATTTATTAATTTTTAAAAAGTGCGGATGAAGTTCTAAGCAGTAACAAGGTTACCTATTTCAGTGATCCACAGTCTATAAATAAAATAGTAATTCAAATCCAACACTTGTAAATGCAGGTATTTAGCGAAACTAGATCAAACATTAACAAAAAGCACTCCGCTTCCAATTAAGGAAACAACAGACGAAGGAGTTTGTAAAAATGTTGCTGACGGACTGGGATCATTGGCAACATATTCAAGAAATTAATATTTCACGTAAGACTTTTAGCGCCATGGTTGTAAAGCTCAAGTGAAGCCTATTGACAACGCAGAGCAAAGAATCTTAATGGAAAAATTATAAAAAGATCATCAAATAAACCGTGACCTTTCAAACACAATAATATTCAGCGATGAGGGGTTTTTTCATAATATTATTATGAAAGAGGATACGAGCGAGGCAACACAAGGAATCTTGTTCCTGAACTCGTCTGTTCTGCCGTGTAAGTTGAAATTAATTAGTGTTAAAATTTTCCCTTGTTACTTAAGAATGTTGGCTCATGTCCAATTCTTTCTGACTAAAAATGTTACGAACTTTAGCCAAAATAATAATCACTTTGGATTAAAAAAACCACATCGTCTAATTAAGTTAGAATAGTATGTAATTTGCAATTGTATGTCTATTTCTTCTATCCGATTCGAATGGTAAAATTAGAATCTTCTCGCAATATTTAAACACTATTGCAATACCTTATATGCATAAAAACTATTTAATGATTCAATCTGATTACAATCATTTAGCTATAAATCATTACAATGAAAAATAATAAAAAAAATTAGATTTTTTATATAAATTTTTTTTTCAATACTCGAATTTGCCCAAAAACCTTTCAATTTATAGTTCATTATTTCGATTACGAATCCCACCTTGCCATAAATAAATTCTCCCTCAAACTAAAAACTTCAACTAAATAAAAGAAATCGTAGATCTTTACACTGCAAGAAAGACTATTGCGAAAGCTAAAGTCCTAATTACACATCAAAACGATACAATAATTGCTTAAGAGCTGCATTATGGCGCGTACAAGAATCCAGTTTTTAACTTTAATATTTATCAATTGCATTTCCACTCGTATACTGATGCAAACATTAAGTTTCAGTGTAATTTGTACAACAAATAATATGTATGCAACAAAACTATATTTATACACCCAACTAAAGTTTAAGCAGACAAAACGATTGTTTTTAACACCCAGCAAAACAATAAAAAAAAGAATCCGAAGTAAAAGTGAATTAAAAGAATTGAATGTTTGCTGGAAATTTAAAGTGAACTGGGGTCTATTTCGCAAAACTACAAGTTAAAAATCTACAAGTTAAGCACCGACAAAAAAACAACAATTTTATAAATGTTCTCCTTTTTTGTAGGAATTTCACTTGTAGATTTGTAAATTGCAGTTTTGAGAAACGGGCCTCCGGTAGTAATCCATGATATGACTGCAGTTTAGAAATTCTAAAGTCACTTGCACCCTCAACAGATACAAATGGGTGGTGTTACGTGTTTGTAGTATGCGCCCACAACCGGGTACACTGTCAGAAGTGTGGCTTTTACAGTACGTCTGCAAGAGCCATAGCTCTGTTCGCACAGGAACATCACGGCAGCAGAATAATAGGAAAATACTTGCTCATGTTCTGACTGCTCATATAATATTCAGGTTGTGCGATAGAAATAAAATTTCCCTTTTTGCGTTCCCTCTTTTACTCTTCTTTTAAAAATTATATTTGATGTCGGACATAGTTGCTCAGTCATATGCTGGGGCATCGATGAAACATGGACATGAGCGGTCTACATTAGCCATATGCGATGTTCCACATGATGTCCGCAGCAAAGTTAATGGCTAATGGAGACGTATATTTAACTTGTTGTAATAAGTTCAAGAGCTACTAAAAAATATGCTGGATGAGACAACATCTCGTCGGTCACAGTTTGACAACTCGCAAAAAATTCGAATCGGTTTTTTGATACCAAAAGACTGTGTTTATGCTTCTGCATGTTAGTACGTTTCATTTATATTTTTAAAAAATTTCCTTCCCTACTTCTCCTACTAATTTTGGTTTTTTTATTTACTGCCAACACAGTTTAGTAACGGAGTAATAAATAACGTTTGTTTTTTGTCTCCTGAAAAGTACAAAGAAACATGTTAAGAGTTGTCAGCCTGTGACCGACGATATGTCAACGGTTGCATGTACAAGGCAAAGGAACCTGCATCTAGTATATGAATGCCTGAACACTTCCAGTTCGAAAGTAGTCATAATTCCTTTAATGTAAAGCACTGAAGAGAGGAAAGCAAGATGGAAACCAAGTCCTTGCAAGGGGTTAAAAGTCTATATTTGAGTCAGCTCCAGTTTAAATATAACTACTGTGACGATCACTAAAGTCTAAAGTAAACATGGCAAAGGGTAAACCGATCCAATTTTGTCGATAAAATGCTTGAGCGGCTCAACAGCTTGACGATCCAGATAATGATCTCGAAAGCAGAATGACCTGTAAAAAGTCGTCGCTACAATACCTGTAAGAATCACACAAATACGAGTACATGTTGGCCTTCGACGCAAGGGAAACCACAGTAAAGATTGATTAGCGAGGTCACGACCGCAAGAGTGGAAGGAATGGTAATGGTAAAATGGTAAAAGCTAAACTTGTTAAGTGATCCGACTGCGAAAGGGAATATCATAACGCTGTGGACAATCTTTACACAGGTGGTTTACCAAACTAATAACATCAGTATTTTACTGATGTATATCTTATGTACAGAAGAGCAGAACTGCACGGACTTATTGAGATACAAAATACATTTAAGGGGCTCCAAGTGGATGTCATAAAATTATATGTTTTAAAATAATAAAATAAAAAATATGACAAGTTACTGAGAGAACACTGAAGATGGCACATAGCCGAAACCGGTCTGTTTATCAACCAAATTTGACGTCGGATGACGGAAATTCATTCCAAATTACAAGGAAATTCTCTCACACTTCTCTCAAAGACAAAACAATAAACACATAAACTTCAAAAAGTCTTAAGGCCTCATTAGTTTTTACTTTTCGTTGCCATTCTGTGCAGTTCTTTTCTGTAGAAAATATTTTTTCTTACTTGTTCTGTGTGTGAACTTTCAGATATGGACGATGTAATTATAGTAATGAATTTTGTAAACGTTTGCAAATTGATTTTTATTTGACAGAAATTTATAAATCTTTAAAAATTTTAATTAAAATAAAATTTTCAGACTTTTAACAAAAATTTGTAATATTTCACACCACAAAAACTAATACATACAAACTGTTGGCTGTCACTTAACGTTGTACTCTATTTTCTACAGTTTTGTCCGTAATAGAATAGAACGAAAAAGTAAAAATAAACCTCGCATACAGTTTCTCAATTCAACAGAAACCAAACAGCTGATCCGTAACAGAACAGAACGTCCAAACTAATTCTGTCTTTATTATACTTTACGACTTTTTTGTTTGAAGCAAAACAAAAAAGTTTTTAAACTATTAGAAAATATTAAGACAGTATGACGGTATGACTTAATAGGACACCTTATGAATACCCCAATTATTTTAATTTTTTTTTACTCTAAAAATAACCGAAATATTTTCTGAGTTTAAATTTTTAACTTGAAAAAATTTATTACTTTTTGTTTATTTTGAAAATATTTTTCATAAATTCTTAAAAAAAAATGTGATTTAAGCTTTATGATATGAAAAATTCACATCTTTGTACAGCAATCGTGGCACAGATGTTGTCTTTTGATGATGGGGATATTTTTTTTTTCTGCATTTATCAAAACTAAATTCCTGGTGTGATTCACTAAATTTTTTATTGTTAATGAAAATGTTCATATTAAACTTAATATTAAAACTTAAGCTTAGAGTAACTGAAAGTTAGTAAACTTTCAAATTAAATAGGCATAACTGAACTTTTTGTTAAGGGGGTAATAGCTCCGTGACATTCAATAAAGATTGCATTCTTTTATACTTAAAAATTAAGTTCGTTCAAATTGCGCTCCTTTTTTATGAAAAAAAAGAAGTCTCCTGTAACTTTTTTTTCTCGCTTAATCATGTTAAGATCTCTTGTTTAACGAAAAAGGAAAAATAAGCAATTGTTTCGTGAACCTGATAAGAAATGGTGTAGTTTTTCTCACTCTTAAGAGGCTTATGAAAGAAGAAAAAAAACAGACACACATACACACCAACTGCAGGAGTAGAAAAAAAACGTTAAAAAAAGAGTTAAGAGATGATCTTAACACAAACGATTGCAGCATAAAGATGCTTTTTAGGAGTAGTAGTTAAAAGTAGTAACTACGAAATGGAAACGAAGTTTAGAATGTGGCCGCTGCACACTGGCTGATGTGGATTATGAAGAGACGACGAAATGTATTTAAAGGTAATAACATGGTGCAGGTACCCACCGCCAAATAACCCAAAATAAAAACGCCCCAAATATAAAGACCACAAACCAACCACAACAAAACTAAGCCACCAAAGATCGACATCTGTAACCAAAAATAAAAAAATGACTGCAGCTGGGAATATAAAAAAAAGGAAAATTAGGAGTTTGCAACAAGACTTTAAATGTTTTTTTTTTGTTTTGAAGGTGAGAATAGATTGCAGCAACAACTGCAAGATCGCATAAAAAAACACTCTAAATTATTAACAAACTGGGAGAACTTTTTATTTAAATTTGTTTTTGTTCTTTCTTTAATTCAAATCACAGTAGCTTGAAAGCAAAGGAGTTTTGCTAAATACTTGTTTTGCTTATTCAACAAATGTTGTTCGTAAAACGTACTTTAGCAACATCTTTCATATCTTGTGGTTTTTGTTTTGTTTTTTTTTTTGCTGCACTAGTTGTTGTAAGCAGTTGTAACTGGCTACCTAAACAACATCATGCTACAGATCTTTAAGTTGGTTTTTAGAAACAAACAAACAACACACCGTAATAACAACAACAACGACAACAAAAGTTGTATTCAAATTTTCAATTTTCAATTCACATGTAAAACAAGCCAATTACATGAAAAAGAATTTCTATTAAAATAGACAAAAAAAAAACAAAAAACAATAAACAAAATCTTAAACTGCAACTCCTCCTACAAGCAAAAAAAAAAACAATTATTTAGTAAATATTAAGAGACGACACCAAGCACTTACAGCATGCGAATATGCAACAATTGCTGAGGATCAAAATCAGAATACTGTCCGTTTATTTGTGAAATTCCTGGTAAAAAAAAGTAAACTTCGACAACTATCGGTTTTTGACTGTTCTTGGTTTGTCGTTACTGGATTAAAAAGAAGAAAATACATCAACGAACAACATTTCTTTTATTGTTATTTTTCTTTTTTTTTCTTTCATTTCTTAAATCTGTAACGCAAAATCTTTGAGAGAAAACAAGAAAAGGAAAAGAAGTGAACCAACCAAGGTGTTAATTTTCTTGATTTAAATATTTTGCTACGTTATTACCACAAGCTTGAGCGTGTCAGTTCATAAAGGTCACTTGTAGACGACGTTTGTTGTCGGTTGTTGTTTTAGAAAAGGCGACAGACAGACAGTGTGCTTTGGTAACAGACGTTTCTTTGCAACGATGTCTGTATATGGAAGAAGCTGTTGTTGGGCTGAATTGACGTATGAGCTACCCAAGAGTAAACACTCAGAAAAAAATATTAGTCACATTCGAAAGATGTAAATGATTTTAGTTTTTCAAAGAGAAGTAACAACTCAGGCAATTAATGACTAGCAACCGTTTCGATGTGTTACCTTCTTTTGGGAAGGGAGAGTACAGAAAGTGAAAGTTTGGAAGCTTAATTAATTATTTTACAAATCTGCTATGGCGCGTTTCGCTAATTTTTTATAGCAGTGTTGGAGCGCGCCCCTGATGGCAAGTAAACAAGGTTGATTTAAAAATTTTCAGTGGTGATTTTGTTTCATACCTTTTTCATGTTAATTCAAGCTGATTTCACAATAACCTAAAATAATATTCTTTGCAATTGAATCAAATTGAATTACTGTTGGTTTAATATGTCAGCATAATTGAATCAAAACGAATTTTCTATTGAAATAACATCACGAAGGTAATATTGAAAATTTTTCGTTTTAAATCAAATGCGAATCACTGTTAATTTTGAATTGGTTCATTATTTTTGTAGAAATTTTATATGATTTCAATCAACATTTTTTCATGTTAATTGTACATTTTATTTTCTTTTTTCTGTGTGTTTGTTCAAGCGGTTTAGTTTATCTTACTTCGCCATAGATTTTGCTAAAATACCAACCAATGATATTTCTATGAACATACGAGCTGAGATCAATAAGTCCATGATCCAATAATACAGGTCTGTTCAATAATCTAGCTGATTTTTTGCAACGTTGTGTTTTTTAATGGTCGAAAATTGTGAAGCTGTCAAAAGTTTTGTTTTGAAATCAGTGATGGAAAATTAAATTTTTCTTCGGTATAAAATTTTTTTTAAATAGTACTTATATTTAAATCAGTATTCCAAGCTATCATGTTTTACGCCGCCCCATTATGGATTACTGCTGCACAGTATCATATTAAAAAATTACAGATTGCCCAAAATAAGCTGTTAAAATTTTTATATAATCTTGACATTATTCTACTGAACGGCTTCACTCTCTGGCTCATATTGAACTTGACAATACACGTATCCACAGGCTTACTACAAATTTTGAAATCAGATGTCGTAGCTCTGAGTTTAACCATATCAGTGAGCTGACCTCATCGTAATTTTATCTTCTGACTTAAGTTAATAAAACCAAAAATGTTCAGAAAGGTTTTTTGAAAATGTGTTCCTCCCTAAAATTAATATTAAACTTCAAATCCAATTATATTATATTGTTATTTATAATAAGGCAGAAAAGGAAAAAATTCCTAAACTCTTTAAACATTGTTAAGTTACTTCATTATATTCCATAATGATAAATAATAAATCAATAAATCAATAAATAGTACTTTTTGACCCCCACAGTACTAAATTTAAATCTTTGTAATTTTTTCTTTATTAAAACTAAAACATATAATGAATTGTATTTGTTCTTCCGTTTGTGTTATATTATCGCAACAAGCACAATGGTTTTATCGGATACCAAAGAGGTGTTATTACTGGATCATGAATACTCGTAAGTCTTTGTAAAATTATATAAGAAGCACTGACAATTTCAAACAAAATAAGTTCATCAAAAATATCAAGTTACAAAAGATGACTGCCAAATTTTTGGGGCAGATTTTTCTACGTTTGAAAAGTGGAAAAAATTTCCAATTGACATGCAGCAGTTTTAGCGTCCCATACACTTGCAATATAATTGAGCAATTTTTTATCGCTCATATGTATGACCATTAGACACAATATATTAGCCTTATATACAATATTGAGCAAATGCATTTGCATTTGCAAAATGGCAGAGCATATTTTTATTCTAAACTAACAAAATATGCAGAAATGCACTTGCTACTTTTTTGCAAATATGCAGCGCTTAAAAACTGTACTTTATATTTCCTCTGAAGTGCTGCTCTCGATTGCAAACTGACAGTAGAAAAAAGGCCAACGCATCGGCTTTTGTTTACAACAGGGCTGAAAATTTGTGTAATTTTTCTTTTACTTGGCAGCGATGTGGTGAAGAGGTTAATCCACGAGTTCACTCCAGGTGTAGGTCGAGCTAGCACACGATTCTGGCAGGAGGAAGCCCCATAGTCCTACTTCGGCAGATTCCTGCAAAAACCCTGTCTAGTTTATACACGCGTGCATACAAAAAAACAAGACCTTTTTAACGTTTCGATGTCCAAGGGCTAGATCATATAGTCCATGTATGCATTACATAGGTCTAACCCAAACACTACTCCATGTCATTAACACTGGGACCACTCACAAGTAGTTTGTTCGCCACGAGTACGATCGTGAAAGCACGAACAATTGTCGTACAGCAATAAGTTCTTGTTTAAAAATGACATAGTCCAAGTCTGCATTACATCGGACCAAGTTGTAACTAGTCCGTTTCTGCAATGATGAACCACGTAGTCCAATAGTATCTGCAGGGATGTTGCGACGATGGCTCCGGGTCAGTGCGGATACAAACATGAGAAGCTTAAACAAAAGAGGAACCAGTGTAGGAGTAGTTTTTGACTGATAGGAAAGAGTGGAACAACGACGTCTAGTTTAGGGCGTTGAGGTTTATCTCTAAATTTCAGTCGTAAGTTGAGAAGGATTTGCGGAAAAAGCTTCGAATCGAACAGGGAGATCGTAGCTGCAACTGAAGGCTGTTTTGAGGATATTTTGAAGTTTTCTACAGCGGAGTTTTAGAATCACCATATAAGAAGACCATATAAACACTAAAACAAAAGTAACCCACAAATGCACAGTATATGATTTATTCATTGATTAATAACCATTTGATTTTCTCGAGTGTAACTTAACTGCAACACAACAATGTTTCTGTATATCCCGACATAAATCCCATAGAACGGTCTGTGTATTTCAAACTTCTTTTAAATTCAGAAAATGCACAAATGTTAACACGTTAAGTTTTATTTTTTATTTTCCTTACATTTTTTGCAGACTTCTTTCTTTGAACAAAGAAACAAATCATTTGATTGCATTTCGTCTAACTCGTTTAGATGTGCCCATATATTTGTCCGTCTTGCTCTTGTTCATGTTCGTTGAATATTTCATTTCAAATTACCAAACTTTTAAAATAATTTATAACAGCATTTTATTAGATTCCTTTCAAATATTTAACAAAATGAATTATCACAGATTGAGGCTATTAGCTGCATGATGTGGGTTTCTTGTTTTTTTCCCCCCTAAATTTTTAATAAATCTAACTCACGTTTTGTGTTGACGTCTTTATTGACTTTCAATAATTTTCTGTTTTAATATTTTTTGTTAATATTGGCATATTGTATCTTAATTAATTACAGTCAGTTATTTATTATGAAATTAATAGTTTTAAGATTTTTTTTATTTTTTATTTTTTGCTAAGAGAGTCAGAAGAATTTTTTTATATCAATTTCAGGACCATATGCATGTTTGTTTTAGGCTCTAATTAAAGTTTTTAAATGGCTGATTATAGATTTTGGTTCTGTTGGATGTTCTCCACATGTGGTTCAAGTCGGGCGGCCCAATATATACCACTTAGAAAAATATTCTACTCCAGTGGAAATTCTGGATGAAAGATTAAAGGATTAAAAAACCTCTTGCAGAGTTGACACGAGCGCCTATATATCAGTAGGCGCTGAAAGAAAATTTTTACTGTTGTGATGTTGGCGGAAAATAAAACTGCAAAAGTTTATTCTAGCCCTGTTTCAGGCAAATCATAAGGTCCTGCGTTTTTCAAATGTCCATTACTGTGCCAATGTATTTGTTGTCGTTGCACTGTTTAAGCGACGGAGGCATATCATTGGGCAGTGAGCACTAACTCCTTCGTCGTTATTGTAAGAAAATCGTCGGCCAAGTAAAATAATTAATAACATTTACTACACAGCTTGAACAAATATAATACGCCTAATTGACACCAAAGACGCTGCTAAATAACACTGCTGTTAAAAATTAACAAAACGCTCCATAACAGTGTTGTGAATGAATAAATTAAGCTTTCCTACTTTCAACCATCCGTCCTTTCTACACTGGGCCTTTTCCAAAGAAGTTTTATACATCAAAATGGTTGGTTGGTACGCGTTAATTGCCTGAGTTGTAAATTTTCTTTAGAAAAAAATCAATAAAAGTTCAAAAAAAAGTGTGCATGGAATAGTAGCAACTTTAAACGCTTATAGCTCCCAAAACACTGAGTCGATTTTAGCAAATTATAGATTTATGAATAAATATCTTCAAAATAATATAAGTTTTGTCAACATCGTCTGTATAATTATAGGCGTTTACGCTAAAACAACGTGTTTCCAATTAATTATATAGATATTTTTTTTTTAAATAAACCTTCTTTGTAATTTTTGGAGCATATTTTTACTTTTTTACTGCATATTTAATGCGCAAAAAACACTTATTTCAGATTACCATGCTCATTACACAAGAATTATAGCATTAATAAAAAAAATAAATCCTTTTTAATAAATTAAACAACGAGCTTAAGCCTGATTAAAATAATAACTTAAAAAAAGCCTGAAAAATATGTTGTCTTTTAATATTTTAATGTATACGATGTAAACGTATTGAAAAAATCACTATAATAACTAAATAAATTTATTCTTACAAAAATATATGATTCGAAACACAAGCAACAAAATTCCTCAGTTTGTCTACGTAATCTACTCTACACGTTCTTATAGCAAGTATAAAGCTTTTAGAGAAATCATTTGCTTTGCTGTCTGGGTATCCGTGTCTGCGAGAGATACTTTAGCAAATAACTTTATGGTTGTATATCAATCAATCTTATATTTCTTCTTGTCAGTTTTTGGGATAAAAAAAGAAAACTCAAGTTAAAATGAAAAAAAATAATGGCTTCAAATGAGATTCAATACTGGGGCCGTACTACGTAACACTATCTTCACCTGTCCAAGCCAATGATGACAATAAAAATAATAATGATGCTGATGATGACGATGGTGCTTGGCTGGATTTTTTTTAATGTGCAACACTTGATACGGTTTATATTGGTTGCTCATCCGCATTCGGCGCTTATTTAGTGGCTCAGCAAATGTTCAATTTAAGTATATATATTTAAAATAAATTTCGTAAATTTATCAAAATTAATTTTTTTTTAATTTTGCCTTTGTCTCATTCCTCAAATAAAGCTCAATAAAAATGTTTATAAAGATTTATAATTAATTTTTTAATTAAATCAATTACGCAGTGCGACAAAAAAATATCTGGGAAAAAATTTTCTTGTAGTTGGTGTCGAGCACATCAAGAATCTGTATTTGAAATTTCCGAGGAACCCCCAAATCTAGAGTTACGGGTAAAAACCCGGTTTTTCATACCTGGACGTTTACAATAGTGCTATTTGGCTTTAAATAGTAGTTTATTACTTATCAAATTGTGAATTGGCTAATTGTCTTATATACAATTCCTTCTGTTTTAAAAAACGTTATGAACTTTGCATAACAGCAATCACTTTGAATTTCTTTTTAATTAAAGGGCTTTTCAGCGGAAAATTATTCTTTAACAAAAGAAGATTTTTTAACAAAAAATACTTTTAATAATATGCATTTCATGACAAAAAATATTTTTTCCGAAAATAGAAAGTACTTTTTGTAAAGTAAAAAAATTTTTTTTGCTTAAGATCCTTTTTCAACAAAAGAAAGTGTTTTAGCAAAATTACTTTTTTTACGCAAATCTAACATTTTTAACAAAAGTTTCTTCTAAGAAAATGTTACATTTGATGTTCCATGAAGCTCATACCGTTTTTAAATTAAATTTAAGCAGTTGCAAAATTTTCGTTATGGAGTAAATAAATTATTAAAAATTTAAATAAAACACTCAAATGATCCAATAGAAAATACGGCTGTTTGAAGTAAGTGTGCTGAGAGCATTTCTTTGCGCTCAATGCTTCCGTACTATAAACATTATCTCATCTTGGTATCTTAAGTGCTGTTTTAGCTGGGACAAGTTATTTGTGATTATTTTTTAATTTTATTAATTTATTTGTGAATGTCACATTTTTTAGGTGGATTTTATTGATTTTTTTTAATTAAGAGAACTGCGATGGCCTCAGTGAATCTCTTTGATTTTATACAACAAGTGATTAGATCTAATTTATTTCGGAATATAATACCGGTCTCTTATTTACTTATCTTAATTTTCATAAATCTAATTAAATTTTATCTGAAATACTTACTCAATCAAGATGAGGTGGACTAACCTGCAATGAAAAACGGAAGAAGAGTTAGGCCAAGAACTAGTTTAGCATTAAAAAAAAAATATATATATATATAAATATATTTAAGAGATATAAAAGCAAGTATCAGGTTTTCTAAAAATAAAAGAATTTGAAAATTATAAATTAAGCAATTTCTTAACCATCTTAAAAAATTTAGTCAGTTTTATCTATTCCTTTATTAGTTTTCCAAGCTGATAGCAAATAAATAAGAAAATTTATCTCTTAATTACTTTGGTTATTTTTTATGTTTCTCTCTGTTGTCGTTTATGTCATATCAGACCCCATAATTCTAAAAAGGAGAAAACAAGCCAAGAACCAAGTTAACAAAAACAGAAATAATGTGTATTATACGAAATGTTATCTATCGAATACAAAACCAAGAAACAAACATACAAATTTAATTTCACTCGTAGCATGTAATTTATCCATGTCAAGCGGTAGGTGATTAAACAATATTGAATTGTTAAAGGTGGGTGTACAAATATGAAAATGTAGTCTCGTATCCGTGTATCTGTGTGCTGCTTATCTATTTTTTTTTGGAGCACAGCAACGAAAGGAAATATACGTACACTCAAGTTGGTATGAAAAATGTTAAAATCTATTTTTTAATTGCAGTTGTTCAAGGCAGCTGTTCGACACAATTGAATCAAAAAGTATGTGGCAGAAGAACAAAATGAATAAAAATATATTCAAACTTAAAATAGATACACAAGTGGTGCAACCTGATAAGCAAAATTAATCGTAGCACTTACAGACACAGAGCTCAAGAATGAATAAGAGTAGAAAAACAAATAAAGGGCACTTTTCAAGTATAAATGATTTTTAAATATCGATTAAATTTCAAAGCGAAGAATTTGTGTTTGATAGTAGTAATTAATTTTTGATAATTGTTTTTTTTTTTCGCTGAGTCATCTTAAAGATGATTGTATTTGCTGTAATTAATTCTATATTAATTAAAAAATGATTCTAAGATTTCTTTAATGGTTTGATTTGTCAAACAGCAATTGTTAAGAAATCATGTTGGTTTTAGGAAAATTGTTATTGGCGCCAGAGAATAATATTTATGATAAACCGTTTCTAAATTGAAATTTTGTCTCGTATAGAATTCTATGATATTTCATTCAGTATTTTGTGACAGAGCAGAACATACTATGAAAAATACTATTCTTAGCACTTTTTAGCAAAAAAAATTTTTTTTGCAGGGTAGTTTTCTTAACAAAAATGTCCTTTCTAAAAAGAGAAGATAATTTTCTAACAAGAGGCAATATGTTTTTAAGAAAATTTAATTTTTTGAAAAAAGTACTTTTTTTAGGAATAAGGTACATTTTAACAAAAGATACCTTTTAATGAGATCGCACTTATTGTTGAAATAAGATTAATGCACTCTCTTAATTCACATACATCTTCAACAAAAGGTACTTCTTTTAATAAAACATACTTTTTTAACAAAAGATAATTTTTTAATAAAAGATACTTTTTTAATAAAAGATACTTTTTTAATATAAGATACTTTTTTAATAAAAGATACTTTTTTAATAAAAGGTAATTTTTTAACAAAAGGTACTTTTTTAATATAAGATACTTTTTTAATAAAAGATACTTTTTTAATATAAGATACTTTTTTAATAAAAGATACTTTTTTAATAAAAGGTAATTTTTTAACAAAAGGTACTTTTTAAGCAAAAGGTACTACTTCAATAAAAGACTCGTTTTTTAAAAAAAGGTACTTTTTTAACACGAGGTATTTTTTTAATAAAATATACTTTTTCTTAATAAAAGTTCGTTTTTTAATAAGGGCAATTTTTAAAAAAACGGTAGTTTTTCAATAAAATATACTTTTTTTAATAAAAGGAACTTTTCAGTAAAAGGTTATTTTTTAATCAAAGTCGCTTTTTTGCCAAAAGGTGATTTTTTTAAAGGTAATTTTTTTATAAATGGTACTTTTTTAGTAAAAGGTAATATTTCAATGAAAGGTACTTTTTAGCAAAAGGTTTTTTTTGCCAAAACTTGCTTTCTTCACAAGGTATTTTTTTTTTAAATTTAATATTTTACCAAAAGGTAATTTAAAAAAAAACGTACTTTTTTAACCGAAAATACTTTCTTAGCAAAAATATACTTTTCCAACAAAAGGTACTTTTTCACAGTACTTTTTTAGCAAAACGCAGTTTTTTGACTCAAGGAACCTTACAATTTTTTTAACAATTTCATAGCAAATGTAATATTTTAACACAAAAAAGCTTTTTACCAAAATAAAATCCATTAAAATGCATTTGTTTGTGCATTTCGTATCTCGAAAACCAGACTGGTCTCTGTTTTTAAAACTGTAAAGCAAGTTGAAAATAGAAAATGAACCCACGAATTGATTATTCAAAACTTTAGAATCACTGTTTTAAATTTAATAAAAATTCGTTCAATAAAAAAAAGTTGTAAGTAAAAATATTACTTTTTGTCTTTAATTTTATAAAAAAATATTAAATTAAGGTTATAACAATTTAAAGAAATAGTGAAAGTTCCGAAACTTAATTTTCTAAATTTTGAATTACAAAATATTTTCTAGAATTTTATTGTAACACCAAACTGAGCCGAAGGCCTTTCGCAAAAGAGTGCAGAGACTTAATCTGAATTTAAAAATAATAATATATTTGCTATTATGCCACAGTCACCTTCCTTACACACGCAGGTTAAGATTACTCTCAAACAGGACTGACTGCGTTACCTTTAAACTTACGATTATAAATTAGAACTTCACCCGACAAAAAAAACACGCACAATTTAATTTGTTTTTATTTATGTTTGCTTTTCTTAAAACAAAATGAAAAAACACACATAATTAAAATGTTTTCATGCCACCGTTTTTGTGTTGGTTGGTTTACAACACCATTTAACATAACAAGACTGAACAGCAGCACAGGCCACAACAACAAACAACAATAACAAGCATACATGCAACAAGAGACGCATCGCTACATTAAAAAGGTAACAATATAAAACCCCCAACGGATTTAAAATGATGAGCAAAGAACAGAAACACTTTTTTGAAACGAAAAACAACAAACAAAAAAACAAGTTTTTGGTCCTTTGATGTGAAATTAAACACACAAAAACATGTTGTTAACATTAATTTTCTCCCGCAGCATGGGCAAACAAACAAGAAACAATCAGCAACGGCAACGGCAACAGCAGCAGGAACAGAATACAAACAAACCCATGTGAATAAATAAATGAACAAACAAACAAACACTCAATTTAAATTTATATACACGCACACCTTCACCGAAAAAAACTGTTTTAGAGTCATATGTCTCACACTCTATAAAGTAAGGCTCGATAATGATGCTTGCATTGAATTTTCCCCAGACCAGTTTAGCCTTCTTGGCCCATGGGCATTAAGTCGTTTGTCTCATTTATATTGAGCAGCAAACAAAAAAAAAAAGGAAGGAAAAAGAGGCCAATAATAACAAAATAATGAACATTATTATGATGACCATCATCATTAATACTTGTTGTTGTTGAAATGTTGCTTGGATGGACACTTGTAGACCACATAATAATAAGAGCAACAAGCCAAAGCATAAACAGCAAGAACAACAACAACAACAAAATCTTTAAGCCAGCAACAGGCTCAACTTCCCAGCTGCTTAAGCGGCGGCAATTATTATGTTTAACTATACAAAGGGGCACAGACAGCCACATTACACATTTAAGCCATAAAGAATTGATTTCTTATGACGGCCAATTAAGTCGGCCACAGCAACAGATGTGTGCTCGAAAATGTGTAAGCTTTTGTCTTGGCTTAAAATTCAAATTATGTGACATAAATTTTTTTTATTTTCTTTCATTCTACAAACATCTCACATGTGCATTTGATTGATCGAGATGTTCTAGTGGTCTTATTTACTGAGACATGAAGCCACAAGGAAAGGAAATATAATGCATTACAGAGCCAACCGGAAAATCTAAATGACTGATCAATTTATTGGTGACTGGCTTAATTAATATAAATAAAAAATTTTTAAAGAATTTGAATAAACTATAAATTTATATGTAAAATTTACTTGTTAGGAAAGGAAGTAATGCACAAACATTTTGCATTTTATTTTATTTTCACGCACTGCTTTATTATTTATAGTGATGTTGACTTGCAAACAGGTTGTTGAAAAGCTTGATTGTTACCAGTATGTTGCGATAAGGAGAATGAAATCGTTTAATCAATGAAAATTTTCTTATCGGTAGATAATTGATATTTGCAATAACGAAAAAAAATTTACATATTTTTCAGAAATTACAAAAACAGGCGAGTATAGACTGAAAAGTCATTAGAATCAACACCATCAAGAAAGTATGTTGACACTTTTTTTCATTAAACTGCTGTTGAGAGAACATATTTTTTTTGCAACGAATACACAGAAAGAAAAATCTCTTTCTAAATATAAGTTTTTTCGTCTTACTTTTAGTAAGAGTCTTGTTTAAATTTTTTTCTTTGAGAAATTTTTTTATTTATTTATTACAGTGTTACAAAATTGAATGAAGTAGAAAAACTTGGGACCGGATATTATTTTTCTTGTAGGGCTTGTCGAGTAAAACTAGATTCCAATAGTGAAATATGCCGGACACCTCCAAAATCCGGATTTACGGTTAAAAACCGGTTTTTGTACCTTTGCGCACTTATAAGCCTGTAATTTTGTTGATAATGATCTGATTTTCAATTTCTTACTAGATTTGGAAATTTGGGTGTTATTGTCGAGATAACACAAATTTTGTAGATTTTTCAAAAATTTTTCAATTTTGGTGACGTTTTTATACATTATTTTATTAAGAAACTATAATACTGTTGAATTTATTCAAAAAGTACGTTTATTTATGATTACAACGCATAATTGGGTTTAAAAATAGATAAGTTATTGACTGAGTTATTTAACTTTTCATGAAAATAGACTTTTAAACATTTTATACAAATTTTATTAATCCATTAACACAGTGTGACAAAAAAAACCTGGGATGTGATATTACGAGTATTTTTCTAGTAGCTGCTGTCGAGTAGATCAAGATTCTGTATTTGAAATTTCCGGGACACCCCCAAAATCTGGAGTTTCGGGTAAAAACCGGGTTTTCGTACCTCTATGCACTTATAGGTCCTGTACCTTAGTTGAATATTAACCGATTTACTACTACTACAACTAGAAAAATAATATCACATCCCAGGTTTTTTTTCTGTCACACTGTGTTATTTAACTTCCTATACAACAAGACATAGTCTTATATTTATAACGCATTAAGTTACAAGCATACAAATGTCTAACTATAATTATTATCAATCAAACAAAATAAAAATTAGAACAAAAATAGAAAAAATATATAAAAACAATAACTTTAAATATAAATTGACATGTACAGCAGTATTTCAAACAAACATTGGCCATTATGCACAAAAATTAAACAAAAATTTTTTGAAACTATTAGCATTGCTATTATACTGCTGACATGGTGGAAGAAGATTCAAAACACGAGAAGTATGAATATAGAATTGCCATTCGGAAACTAAACAGTGATGACGAGGTATAATAATATTAATGTTGCGGGGGGATTTGAGAAAAACTTATTTTTTCATGTAAGTAAGTATAAAAAGTTTGGCGTACACTGGTGTACCAATGATTATATTTATGGTTTATGATTATTGCATCGTTTTTGTTTAAAATAAAAAAAAACAAAACAAATATCGTATTAAAAGAACACAAAAAGCTGAATGTAGGAATTTTTGCAAATATTTTATTTTTATAAAAAGTTTAATAAATTAATTAGTTTTTAACGGATTTTAAAAACCAAAGCAGCATTTCTTTTCTTACAAAATATCCTTTCATATGATGTGTATAAAAGATAGGGTTCTCTTACAAAATACTGCAAAAAACATGTCCGAATATGAAAAATAGCGAAAAAATTGAACGGAAAATGCCTTTGCGGTTAAATTACTAACATATTTTTGAAAGTAACATGAACATCATATACATTATTTTAAAGGCCTCAGTCTCTTCTTTCCAAAATTGTAAATTGGTTAATATTCAACTAAGTTACAGACCTATAAGTGGATAGAGGTTCGAAAATCCGGTTTTTTGCCCGTAGCTCCATATTTTGGGGGTGTCCTGGAAATTTCAAATACAGATTATTGATCTACTCGACAGCACCTACAAGAAAAATAATATCACTTCCCAGGTTGTCACACTGTGTTATTCATTCAATATGTAATTTATGTTGTTTCAAACTAAAGTAATTTTGATTCAACAAGATTCGTCATACTATTTTAATGTGGATAAATTTTTATTAAATAAGACTCGCATGTTATATTGAAATGTGCTGCTGTTGTTTGCAAGTTATCGTAAAGTCATGTTGATTTAACACGAAACGACTATGAACCAAAATCATTAACGAAAAATGTAAAATCAACCTTGTTTTCGCTGGTTTTATATTGTGTATTTTTCTGTGTGAATAACAAATATTTTGGAGTTGATTTATCTTTGGATTGTAGATACTGACGGTAAAAATTAGAATAGTTATGAAAATACCAATTAATGGGAATTGATATCAACAACAACAACAACTGATCAGTTGAAGTTATGTATACGCAATTCAGAACACAAACTGAATTTGTAAGAAAGCCGTTAAAGTTGTACTCGGCTGTTCGGAAGTCTTAAGGAACGGTCACACTTTCCAAATATTTACCAAACAAAACGTGACCAACAAGACAAGCTACATTTGCATTTTCTTGAATTCCAATATTTTTTTTAAATTTATTAAAAAGGATATAAAAATAGCATTTTGCGGCATAATTGACTTCATTTTATGATATAAAAACCGAGTTAAATCACACTAACTAACCCTAAGCAAAAGTACTAGTTACGTTTTTTTGGGCAAATGTTTCCCAAGTGTGACCGTACCTTTATGCAGCTCTTCCTATTCTCCAGATGTTAAAACTTTTGATTGACACATATTTTGATGTTTCTGATAGGACAGTATATTTTTTATTTTCATCAGAAAAAATCAATAAAAATATGCAACACATTTTTCTAAAGAGTGGGTTGGGGTAAGAGTGTAATGGGGTGAAATCGACTGTGTCATGGGGTCGCCTGCACACTTTCATAGACAGCGATAATGCATCGACAGATTATACAGCGCGACGAATTCGACTACCACAGTTTTAACAGTAGATTAAGCAGAACGACCAAATGGATGCAACACATGCCTGGTTGCTGCGATATAAAGCTCTTATTTAAAAAAATGAAATTAAAGCTCTTGCACTCTATAACAAGCCTGAGCCACCTGGGACTTTTGATGGGTAAATGAACTGAACTAAAGATAAAACAACATGACCGCCATGAACGGACAAAACCTGATTAGTTTTCAAATGAAATTTTGATTTCATGGATTTAAGAAAACATATACTTAAACTATTCGACTTTTGAAAAACACACACACAAGCAGGCTCACACACACACTCACACACTATTAGTAATTGTGAAATCATGCAATAAACTATAAATTATATAAACATTTATTTATAACTTTGAAAATTATCATTTGATTTTAGTTTTAGTTTTTGTGCTGATATCAGCATCAATATTTATTTCTTCAATTTCTTTGATTATTTATGTCCATAAATTCACAAGACAATCACAGAGCAGTGTTCTTAAGCTGTGGAGCAGAGCATTAAGAAAATTTATTCGTTCCAATATTAACTTGATGCTGATATCATAACTACCGAATATCATCCTTAAAATAAACTACAAAATATTTAGTTCATATTTTGTCAGCAGTAAGTAGACTAAAAACGACTATTAAATAAATTGAATACGTAAATGAAGTTGTATTGATTCATCAATTGATTTGAGAATTTATGACTTTTGCTATAAAAAGATAATTGTAAATGTTTAAGGACTTAAATGACATTCTAATCAAGAAAATATTTATGTAAATGATTTTGATGAAAAGACCAATAAAGATATGGTGAGACGGCCCAAACCATAACATGCAGAGAAATGGTCGAGTTAAGGGTGGATGTCATGTAGAGAGCAGGTCATGGGTAAAAAAACTACATGCACCCATTCTCCAATGAGACCCTTCTTATAGTTAGTTAGCATATAGTCCAAAACGATATCAGGAGATTTGGCAATGCTTGGCAGATTGATCTTGATGTGGTTAAGAACTATACTGCCGTGCTTAAGTAAAAGGCAGTAAGGTAAAAAAAAATAAAATTAGAGCAAACTGAAATTTAAATTTTAGGAAAAGTGTGCAATATAATTAGCTAACTAATTTTTGCGAAATAATATGTAATTGATGTGTAAAAATTCATTAAAGGAATTTGTTAGCATCAAAATTAAAAAGAACAGTAATTAAATTTTACTGCTTTTTTATCTGTATGGATCAAAAGTCAGGCTTTTTATAATTTTTCGTGAGAAGATAGAGTTCCGTTTTGTTCCAGTCAAAGGTGACCCTTCCACACATCTGTAAGCCATCCCTGTAAAAAAAGTGAGAAATTTTTTCTTATCATCGTCATAGGCGACTACTTTTTACCCAATAAAACGACTTTTATGCCTCAAAAAGATTAACTGTGCAAAAAATAAAAACAATAAACAAAATTACAAGAAATGAAAGTTCAAAAAAAATAAAAATGTAAAAAAATTTCTTAAGTTTTTATTAAATTTATTATTCGAAAGATCTTATTTCAAAGAATTTCAAAACAATACTTTTTGAAATTTATTAATATCATAAGAAATTCAACACTTCTTTAAAAAATTAAATATATAAAAACACAAACAACAGTTTCATAAACTTTAGCAAATACAAAAAATACAACAGTTAGTACACATTTAGGGGTTCCTTGAATATCTAACAGACAGAAATTTATAAATTGACTATCATATCGTATCACAGACAGACAGTCGGTCATTCATTCATTCATGCATGTTTCATTTGTACATGTCAAATATGTCAAATAACAAGAAAAAAGAGAGCAAGTAATAAAGAAAAATTGCCATTAAATTACAATCAAAAGAGCATTAATGTCATTACACAAGTCTGATGTATGTATGTACAGTGTAACTTTGCATAATGACAAAACGAATGATGCAGAAGGTCTAGTATTTGTAATATGTGTTTTACTGTGTTATACTTTATTAAATCTTTAATCTAATTTGTCATACATAAATCTTTGAATCGAAGAGATACACACCTAAAGAAAGAAAGAAAATATTAACTATTCGTTTAACTGCCCCCCAAAAAAAAACTTGTGACTTGTTTTCCGCAACAACTTTTCTTTTCGCAAATGTTCAAATTTTTATTAGTTGCGTCAAGCGATGTTGCACTGTATGTCATGAATTCAAAAATTATATTAATTTAGAAACAAGCTAGTGATAGGCTTCCGTACATTACGCCAATGTTAAATGCTCGAAATAAAAAAAATTAAAAACAAATAAATTAAATGGAAAATACCACAGTAGAAGATGGCAGTTTGTATTGAAGCAATTTACTCTTTCTAATGCTTCTGTTGTTGCTACTTTTTGCTGATATCAGCATCAACAACAGCAAAAACATTCAATATTATTATGAATTTCGATATGACAGTATCACAAGAATTCTATCTAACATCTCAACAACATATTTTTGTTCACCAACGCCAGGCAGTCATGCTTATAGTTGGTACAAGACACAACAACCAACCAGACAGATAATGAAAATCAGACACACACAACAACGAACAATAGCAGCCGCAACAACAAAATGTAAAATATCATTGTTGTTGATATTCATTTTCTTGCTGATACTTCTGCTGCTCCTTCTGCTGCTGCAGCTGCTTCTGTTGCCATTATGATTTTAATGTTGTTAATTAAATGAAATCGAAATCACAACTGATAGCATCCGTTTTGATATATTTCTGAGTCTATTTATTTTATATTTGATAAGGCACTACTTTTCTGTATTTTGCTCTTTATAATTTATTTGTCATAATTTCATATCTGTACAGAATATTGTGAAAGTCATGATAGAACAATTGATAGCAGTTGTTTGTTTATTTTAATGTTTGATTTCAGTTCTTAAGAAAAGATTATTATTTCTTGTTGTTATTGGGGTGAAGACATCAACGCAATTATTACTTGAGATAATGAAGCAAAAAAAACTAGATTTGTTGTATAGATTTCAGATGGATTTTAAAACTATATATGTATATATTTTTTTAAATTTTAATTTTGGTTAAGGACGAATTAGAATGAATGCAAGGACTTGGTTATTTGGATTTACTTACATTTTAAGGGATAAGTAAAATAATATATTTGTATGCATTTTTTACACAAGCTAAAGAGCAACATGACTTGAAATTTCAAATGTTTTTAGTTATGCCATTGTTGCAGCAATTGAGCAGTTGTTCAGCTCTCTGTAAAAATTGTTGGATGTAAATTGTAAATAGTAAATAGTAACGTATATTTCTTAAGTTTCAGAAACACATTTTATCTTTCCACATAGTTTTTTTTATTTTTTTGCATTTCAAAATCTTTGTATTTATCTTTCTTCAAATATAAAGCCCTTTAAACACAAATCCTTCATTGTATCCGTAAATCAAACGAGTAATTAAAATTTAAGTTTATTTTTTTTTTTTTGCTTTAGCAGGCAGAATCATTTAAATTCTACAAGTGATAATTCAAAAAATAATCTCTCAGACACAAAAAAATAAAAAATAAAAATAAAGAAACAAAAATTGAATTAAATCGGAAAACTAAAAACTTGTTCTTGTTGTTCTTTTTGTTCTTTTTGTTGTTCCGCAGTGCTTGTATTAGTGGTTTGTGGCGATTAGTTTGACATTAATAAGATTTTGTACAACATTTTAAAACATTTTGTTATTTCAGCGATTTTGCATTTTATTGCTGTTTAAGCCAACGTAGTTGTTGTTTTTTTGGTTTGTTTGTTTGTGGCAGTTAACGCGCAATAATATTTATGGTGTTTTTGTTAGTGGCGCTTGTTTGGTTGCCATGTAAATTATACTTTAAACACTTTGCACACACACACACGTACACACAGTTAGTGGCATATGTAGCCATAAAGGTTTGTGTGTGTGTATGTGTGTGTTTTAGGTTTTCATTGCTAATACACTCCTGCTGCTGTTGTATGAATGCTGCTTGGAGGCTGATGCATCAACACGGCTGATAATGATGCATACCAAGCATCTTCATCGTCGTCTGTGATTTTGGTTTCTTCATTTTTTCGCTGGTGGTTTTGTATTTTCTCTTTAACTTTATTGCAGGGATGTGAAATTAGGATTTTATATATATCGTCACATCAAATGCAAAACAACGTATCATCAATATATTAAAATTTGAGGTTTTTATTGATTATAATTTACTACATCCTATTACATATGTGTGCAAAATTTCAAGCTTCTGTTAACAAAAACAAAAAAGTTATGACCCAAATTAAAAATAACGTATCATCAAGTGAATGATTTTATTAAACAAAACAACCTTTCATCATCAGTGCTGTCAACTATTTACATAAAAAATACGCTGTCCTTTTGCTCAAAATTCGCTAGAGAGCACTAAAGACTAAAGTCGTGCAAGATTCCATATTATACAGTTTTTTGTTTCTCCTGTAAACTTATGAAAAGTGATGTTATGTTATTTTGCATTTTATATGACGATATGTAATTTCATAAAAAATTTAAAAAAAAATGTATTATCTACTAGCTCAGCGAATTTTTATTTTTACCAGACGAAATTTCGAATTTTAATTGTTGGTCGATTTTTGCTTTTACAGTTATGATTCTTCTTAAATGATATTTCGGCTTCTAGATGAAACAAACATCGACTTTTTGTTGAATTTTAGGTTTTATTTTTTGTAAAATTTCGAGTATTTTGTAAAATCTATATTTTCACGAATTTTTATAATTTTCGTTCTCTTTAAAGTAATTTATATTAATGGAGATTTTAGATTTTGTTACAAGAATTTTTTTAATTTTATTTTTTTTTAATTTGATTATTGGGAGAAAATTCCTTTTTTTCATAATTCCAATTTTGTTGTTAATTTTCAGTATTTTTTTGGAAAGTTTAAAATTTTTTTCTTTGTGAAAACTTTTATGCAATTTATATTTTTTTTGCAAATATATTTTTTTACATTTTGTTGAATTTCGGATATTTTTAAAGAAATTTTGATTATTTTTTACCTTTCGTAAAATTTCAATTAATTGGCAGCATTTTGATTCTTTAGCCAATGCAATTTGCAAATTTGTTTAATTTTTGTTTTATTATTATTAAATTTTTCGTCCTTTTGATTGATATTTTATAAAAAAATTGTTTTTCATAAAATAAAATTATATTTATATCCCTTAAGAAGTTTTCCCTAGAAGTTATTATTTTGTTATTGTTGATCTTTTTGTAAATATTTGGTTGTATGATGAAACTTGTATTCTGATGTTTGAAGGGTTTTTTGTGAGACAGACTTTTTGGGTAAATTAGATTTTTTTGTCAAATTTATTTATTTCTTATTTTTATTATATTTAGATTTATTAATTTTATTTATAAAGTTCCGAGTTTTCAATATTTTTATTTTTATATATTATCAATTCTGGCGGCAAATTACGGCATTCGATAATAATCAAAATTTCAGTAGAATTCAAAGGGAAATTTCGATCGATATCGAATGCCGTAATCTGACCCGTGGTTAATTTTATATAATTTTGAGAACTATTAGGTCAAATTTCGATATTTAGATTTTTTTGTGAATTTCAAATTTTCTGTGACACTGTGATTTTTAATAAAATTTTTTTACTTTTTTGTTACACATCGGTTTAAAGAGAATCAAATATGTTCATCTTGTTCTCCACAAAAAAAAAAACAAATTCGTTTTACAAAAAATTATATTTGTCAAAAAATTCTCATGCTCATACAAAACGTATGAAGCAAACCCAAATAGAGCGACGTCAACGCTTTGCAATAGAAAAATCCAATTTTGCCAGCGCGTTAAGTTGGCTGCTAAAAACTGTCTCCATTTTTTATTTATATTTTGAGGGTTCTACAACATAAGGTAAGTTACTGTTACTCTTTATGATACAGCTTTGCCGCTTTTAATTAAGTAATGCCGTTTTCTTTTCTGAAAAAGTGTAACATTTGTTTTGCTTTTTATGAAAAAAATTGCTATTTAAAGTTTTTTTAACTCAAAAATTTTGCATGGCCAGTGATGATACAATGATTTCTAATAAACTACTCGCTATTTCAAAAAGTCAATATATTGCAAATTTTCAATAAAAAGGGCAAAAGATTTTGGACTTTTTTTGAATTGAAAACGCCATAAGAGACATTTCAGCGTAAAAGCTGGGCTCTCGAAAACGCTACGCTAGACGCGCTAATTTAGTTAGGTCTCTGTAAGGCGAAAAATATATAAAAGGACTTTAGAAAAAAAAATATCATTCTAATATTTTTGAAATTGATAAAGAAATTTTTGAAAATATTCATGACCATACCTGATTAATCATATAAAAATAGTTGTTATTTCAAATGCCGTTCTGCCTGTAATAATGGTTTTGGAGTAGTCAGTCGTTTCTCAACTGATAAGAGAGAGCGCGCGATGATGAACAAAAAAAACTCCATTCTAAAAAACGCAGTATAGTTCCATTATAGCGGAGTATAGAATATGTCTATATCAGTATGATGATTGTATGTTAAAAGGTATGGGTGTGTGTATGTGTGTGTGTGTGTGTGTGTGTGTGTCAAATATCACTGGGAGTGTAAGTGGCTGTGTGCTTGTATTAGTGAGACTGCAATCCATTGCATTGGCGACATTCGATTACTTTTGTTGATTTCAGTTGTTTCACTTAATTTCTTTCCTTTTTTTATTCATTATGCTATTCCTGTGTATGGAGAGGGAGCTTCTACCATTGATATCTTTGTATCATAATGGAAAACGAGACTGTAAGGCTGGCATTTAGATAAGCAGGTAATTTTTCTGTTTCTGTGCTCCTCTTGGGCTTTATTCGAATGTAAATATGTACATATGTATGTACTCGTATATAGTAGATGGCTTTAAAAAGCCATCACCATCATTGTCATCATCATCAGCAGAATCATTATCAACGGTATGTTGATGTTATTTACAGAGTGGGGGTTATTGAGTGTAAGGATTAAGGTATTTTTCTAAAGTTAGTTTTTTTTCATCTTTTCCATTGCATTTTTATTTTTTTTTTGGTATTTAGACTTTTAGAATGGAAAATTGGTTAAATGTAGCAAACGAATCATTTTTGCATAAAAGTTACATATTTTTTACTTTGCCGATAAGGATGAGGCAATTTAGTTTGTTCAGTTGTTTTATTTTTTCTTTCTCTGCTATAATTGTCTATGTTGTGAAATATTTATTTTGGAGTAATTTATATAGAAATTAATGTGTATTTAAAAGGCGAGTAAATTTATTTACTTTTTTATGAAGGAGTTTTGTTTACTGTGCAACGACATGGAGTTGAAGGCGACGACCACTTTCTTTTAAATTTAAAATTTTGGTTTTCGAATCCCTAAGGAAGTTGTAACTCTTGGTATTGTCAATTAAAATGAAGTGGAAATTGAAGGAGTGTTTCTCTGAAGGCGAAAGTCAACTTCATTCGAATATTTATTATTAAAAATCGGTATAAAACAATCAAATTTAATATTGTTTTTAATATAAATATTCAAATGAAATTTTCTTTGGCATTTAGAGAAACAGGCGCTAAAATTGTAATCTAAACTTATTTGTGGTTAATTATTTAAATTATTTTATTGAGAAAGGAACATTTTGAGCGGGTGATATGTATTTGTTTAAGGAATACATGAACATATGCCGCGTTAGGAGGCCACTTTCTCATGAGAGTTCATGTTCTTAGTTGAGGTCATTTTAGGTAAACATGATGAGTTAGTCAGTTAGTTAATTGTTGTTCTTTATTTTTTTTTTAATTTATTAACAAATGGAAATTAATAAAAAAATTTAAATAACATTTATGTATGTGTATTTATAAATTTAAAAGAGGAATTCATGAAAAATGACAACATACGACTTTGACATACTGTCGTCAGTCGGTAAACATGATGATGAGTCTTTTGTATCAATTATAAAATGTAAATTGAAAACGAGAATTATTTGTAAAGCAGTGTGTATGGCCAAGAAAGCAAAATTAACTATCACTAATTGTATCTTTCTCCCTTTATGTTTATATTCTTTATTGTGATCTTTAAATTTATAAACATTGAATTAAAAAAAAATGTTATCGTGTTGAGGACAATAAATAATTTACAATTTTTATTTATTTCGCGTCAGCGCAAAACAAAAAAAATGTAGAAAAATCAAGAAAATATTTTTTATTTTAAATTATGTAGCAATTATGCAAGCACGTTAGTACTCACGCCAAACACGCTCATGTGATTTAACATATTTTCTCAAGATGAGTGAACGACAAATTTACGAAAATCTTAACGAAAGAAAGACTTTAACGTTTAGCCAAATCTATACAACTATCTCATGAGCTGCACACAGACAAAAAACCCAATGTAAAATCAACATGAAGAAATGTTGATATCAAGTCATTGTTAATACGTGGAAAAAATCCAACTGAATTTACTTTTAACATTGTTTTAAGTTAAATCAATGGTTAAAATTGTTAATTTAGTATTAAAATGTGTTGATTTAAAATTTATCACATTGAAATGACATTGTACATTTTAAATTTTACCTTTTACAGAGTTAAAATAACATTAATCAATGTTTAATTTTGTAAATTCCGTTTTTGAAGTATAATTACAGTTTTTCATGTAAAATTAACATCGCGTATAGTTGAAACAAGATTAATTATTGTAAAATAAACATTAAAAATTACATTGGAATACTTTGAAAAAACTTTTGTCAATTTTAAATTTGAACAAAAGTTGGCTTATGTTAAATCAACATGTTTCAAAAGTTAAATCAACTTTGTAAAATATTAAAAATGACTGGAATTATATTAAAATAAAATTGCTGTATGTTAAAAAAACATAAAACATGTTGAAATGAGGTTAATTCATGATAAAAGAGAAAAAATTCAAAAACATTAAAGAAACAGCAGTTTTCATTCTATCCCATCAGAAGTGCAGTGTCAGAAGTGAAGTGTTATAAATTTTAAGTGAAATAAGTTCTTTAAATTTCATTATGTCTGCAGCTAACAATAATAATATTATTAGTAGTTTTTTTTTAATCCAAAGTGATTATTATTTTTGGCTAAAGTACGTAACATTTTTAGTCAGAAAGAATTGGACATGAGACAATATTCCAAAGCAACAAAGGAAAAATTTTAACACCAAATTAATTGGTCTCATGTCCAATTCTTTCTGACTAAAAATGTTACGTACTTTAGCCAAAAATAATAATCACTTTGGATAAAAAAAAAACTACTAACAACAAAATTGTTCGAAAAATAATCACATTAAATAATAATATTAATTTAACCAGCTTTGTGGAAAATTTAGCAACCGGAGGAGAAAATAATAATCTTGTTAGTGACGAAATATTATAGTAAACATTCCAGTTGTTCAAAATACGACACAAGGTTCCCAAGCCCACCTTTACATGTTTTTCCAATCGTAAAATATATTTAAGAAATAAATATTTGTAAAGTTAAATGTATTTACTATATGAATGTGTTCATAAATGAATAAAGATAAAACAAATTAATTAACTGATTTTTACTAACTGCCTGCCCCATTGTTAAACAACATTGCGTAAATGTTATTTCAATACAGGAGCCATGTTAAATTAACATGGGATTTCCCGTAATTGTAACATCTTTTTATGTTATTTCAATATGGCTGTAACATTATTTCTGTTGATTCGACAATTAATATATTTTGATTAAACATGAAATTCATGTTTTTATAAATTTTCTTAAAATTATTTCAATAAGGATCTTAACGTTATTTTGACATGACAATATCTTTGATTCAATTGGCGTACAATGTCAATTCAACATAAGTTCTAGTTTGTTTTAAAGTAGATAACTATAATTTTTATTTTATTTTAATATCATGTTAAATTAACATGAAACGCTTATGAAGCAAAATTGTTAACAAAAGTAGTTGAATCAACCTTGTTTTAGTTGATTTTACAAAATGATTTTTCTCTGTGTGTGTCATTAAGTAAATCATGATTCGAATCCTGTTCAGGTGTTCTGGAGTGTATACAAAATTTTCTTGTTAACATTAACTCTAATTTTCTATAAGCATGTTAACATAAAATTGGAATATTTTGAAATTAAAAACTACCTGTGGCTCGTCTGTTAAAACAAAAAATCCAAATGTGTGAGTTTGATGCCACGCGCTGATAAAACGTTAGAGAAACATTAAATAAAAATATCTTAAGATCTTTATGGAAACTTGTACACTTTTGATTTTAATTTTAAATGTTCAACTATTCTCTCCAAGTTAAATAGTGTTATCTTTACAAGTCACTGTATAATTAAAAAAAAAGAAGAAACAAATACCAGCACGATCTGCTTTCTAAGGCAAAAATAAAAAAAAATTAAAAAATAGAAAAATGGAGAAACAAGACAAAAAAAATTACTTTGTTACACAAAAAATAAATCAAGTCATGTTTTTTAGTTTCTCATTTAAGCCGCTACCGATAAAATGCTGTTACAAACAACTACAAATTTCTTATCAATAGTTTGTCATCAAACACTAAACTAATAATTAGTTAAATAAAAAATAGTTCGAATGAAAATTTGTGTTAATAAAATTAAATAAACAATCGTTGCAGTCATGGTACTACGAGTATTAAACTGATGAACCTTGAGCTGAGCATCCATGTTCACAAACAAAAAAGATGTTTTTTTTTTGTTTTAATTTTTGCTATTAACGATTTGTTTATATTAAACAAAAATAGACTTTAAAACCTGCATTTAAACAAAAATTATTTGACTTTTGTACTTTGATCGAATATTATAAACGAAATAAAATGCAAATCTTTTTTTTTCGTTATCATTTTGGCATAAATCATTTTGTGAAATAATTGCCAAGGATGTTTGTTGTACCCAAAAATAACTTTATGCAATTAATGATATTGAATGAAATTATTCAGGTGAATCAAAAACGACATTAAAATTGAGCTAACTGCACGATGAATGGAGTTTTTATGAAATCAAATATATATTTGATATGAAATTGATCATGAAAATGTATCGTTACACTGTGCAGACAGTTAACGACTTAGTGGATGATTTGCGGTTGCTACTGGCCCGTGATACTCGCGGCAACTGCACATGCGGCTCCAATGACAACGACAATTCTGAGGTATGGATTCCAAGACAGTCAATCAAGTACTCGTATGTCATGGAAATCGATTTTAAAAATGAATCGATTTGTAAACGAAAAAAGATGTGGTCTTAATTTTTTTCATTTTGTGAATATTTCAAAATATGCAGATAAGTGATGGAAATAAATTTTAAGCACGAACCGATTTAAAACAAAAAAAGTTGTGATGTGCTCATTATTTCATTATTGTAAATAATTTCAAAATGTGTTTTAATAAATTTTTAAATAATTAGCGATAAAGTTATTTTCAAATCTCTTTTAAAATCTTTGTGTTTTACCTCCTGGTCTGCTTTCATCAAATTAATACTTTGAGATTGATTTAAAATTGATTCTCAAAATCGTTCGAAATTCATCACACGTTTTCAAAACGATATTTTTTAAACCGATCGATTTTCATCACATTATTTTAATAGATTTTTCAATCGTTTTTGATAAAATTATTTCCAAAATACTTTGTATATTATATTCTGGTCTGCCTTCCTGAAGTCAATTATTTTTGATATCAAGATCTTCTCAAAATCGTTTTAAATTTGTGGCAGCATTTTAAAAGGATCGTTTTGAAATCGATCGATTTCCATCACATACCTGATTGTTGCCGACAATATAGCTCGAATTGATCGATTCTGTGTTATTAAAGTGCTAAGTCTATACAGAGAAGTTTGAAAGATAATATCGTGCAGAACCCCAAGAAGATATCAACCGAACTTATTGCCAAAATTATAAAAAAATGCGGTGATCGCATCATGAACATCGAAAAATTATGAAGAAGTACTCAAAACTCCAAATATATATCTATTATATTGTAAATAAAATATAAAAAATACATCACGATCGCTCTTCGCAAATTGATCGTAAGGCCCAAAACACAAATTTTTCATTAATTTTTTTTAATTTATATTCATAAATTCCCGCTTATGATCAAATCATGCAGCCACTATTTTAAAAGTTATCAACAGTTTTCACACTTTGTAAATTTTCCATTAAATTTTAATTTCAATCAAAATTATTTTATTTATTTTTAAATGTCGCTTCTACGGAAAGTGATCGATTTATTAAACTGAAGGATTTGCAAACCTCCTCAATCGGGCTATTATAGTTTATTTTGAATAAGAAATGATTTAAAGTTATCGACAGATACAGACTTTAAAAACTCTGTTAGAATTTTTATTTTTTCCTAAAATTTCGTGGACCACAGATGTTCGCAGTCACCAAACAAATGACATAAAGAAGTTTCAGCGCACACTCTACAGTGGCATACTAAATGCAACACTACTACTCAAAACGCCTCAAGCATTTTACAGTAGATTATAATCATTTTAAATACAGGCAACTATTGTTTTTCACTGACCAATGGGAGAGTGTTTTCGCAAAAGCTAAGCCGTATCGAAAGGTCTGAAAATGACAGACTGCAACCAACATTATTCATACACTTCATATGTAGAATTAAAGGTCTCAGCACAAGCTGATGAAAAACGGTGGATGCGAGTGACAAAGATGATGATCATTGATCTTGTTTTTGTTTTTTTAATGCTACAATGCATGGTCAAGCAATTTTAAAGGGTCCTTCGTGTCTTTAATGCATTATCGCATCTAAAAGTGAATAAATACATTCAACAATAACAACAACAGCATTTACTATTGCAAAAAAAAGTTTCCAATAAATTTAATTAAGCGAAGAGTGACTGGGTGAATAAGTGAGTGCAGTCACCAATATAATTCAAACCTAACCAAAATCTTATAAAAGTGATCTTTGTATAGATTTATTCTTCGTTTTTGGCTGTTGTTTAACATTTTTTTTATTATATTAATGTTGTTGTTAAAGTGTTTTATTTTGATTCTTCTTAAGCTTTTATCAATCTTTAATTCAAGCTTATCGCATTTTGAAACTGGAAAAAAGATCATGAGGTCCTATTATCTATTCCAAGCGATCTTTGCCGGTCTTTTGCTCAGTCTGTCTCGCTTTCTCTCCAGCTTATGTTTAATTGACCATAAGATCTGACTAAGAAATTTTATAAGGTTGTCTGTCTACAACAATGAAAATATAAAGATCATACACACATACACATTCATACATCCATACGTACATACACACAACTACAATAAAATAAAAAAATATGAATACTCTGTGAAATCAAAAAAAAGTCCTCAGTTAAATTAAAGATCATTAGATTAGCAACAGCATTCTAGTACGAGTCTGAATTTTAAGTTTTTATTTTGGAAAAACATTTTTTTTAATTTGTTAACTAACACTGTACAACAAAATTAAAAATTGAATATTGAATCTTTTCAGTGTGTGGGCCTTTTTTGTGGTATTTTTTAAAATTAAGGAAAAAAATTTCCTTAAAAAGAAATATATCACGTTAAAATGCTCTCCAAAGATATTTTTTTATAAAGTTTTACTATAATTCTTTGCATACACTAAAGTGAAAAATGTAACTTGAACGCCAGAAATAAGTCAAAACATAAAATGTGCTTATGGGTTAATTTTGTACTTATTAAGAAATTTTCAATTTTGCCTTTATTGCTGGCGTTCATCATTAATTCAGAGCTTTCGTGTCTTTGAAGATTTGCAGTAAAATGTTGTGACAAATATGTTTGTACAACATTTCAGTGAGTTTTTGTCCCTTTTCAAGAGCGGGCTAAAAATTCCCCATAGAGCGGACAGTTATTGGGTTAAAATGTTTCACAAAAATGTTTGCCGTAGTGTTTTATATTAATCTGCTTAACGTATCTTATACTATAAATGCAAGGATTACAAGATTTCCTGTGGCGGTTCACTAGTACAATTTGCATAAAGGTGGGAACTTGAACCACCCCTTAAAATAAGACTCAAGAGCAATGTTTCAATATGCCGAAATAGGAAGTTTTTAATGCGCTCTACCCTCTGCTCCTTAGACCTTCTTTTTTATTTTTTCTGTTGCACAGTGTAATTTAATTTTGTTAAAACGATAGAAATTTTGTTTGCATCTGTAATAAATATCAAGTTGAAGAATCTTTTTTTTTAATATTTTTGAGCTGTACAGCTTGTAAAATATGCAAAACCGACAAAAGTCGTCGTAAAAGAGCGGCGCTGGCTCTTAGTCCACTCGAGCCAACTAAAGAAAAAGTTTTTTCGAAACGTAAAATTTTGCAATCAAAATTTTTAAATTAAAATGCAAGCAGTCGATCGACTTGCTTCGCTGCAATTGTCATCTAACTTCTAATCGTTTTAGTATATCCGGCATCATATTGATTGTTAATTATGTCATCAACTAATCATCGGAGACTAGAACCATTTTAAGAATTGCAATTCGTATTATCAGGCTTTGGGGGCGTCTTTGAGGATCGAGTGCCGTAAGCGACGAGTTTGTAAGAGTGGAAAAAAACAAGAAAAATTTTGATGTCGAAACACTGATTTAAAATAACTAGAGTTTGTCTAGCGGTCAAAATTCGACCGTGAGCTTAAACGCCTACTAATTTAAAGAGAAAAAAACTATATAATTTTCCATTGCCTTCCCCACATATCCATACATCCATATTTAATTCTCGTCTCTTTCAATTCTGATCTCTTTTTCTATTTCAACTTCACTCATTTGAAGAGAAACAATTTTATCACTATATATGTACATATGAACCAATACTTACATAAGTGAATGTTCGTGTGTATTTTTAGCATTTGTAGTGGTGTCAACTTTAGAAGCCTTTTATTCCTTTAATACTGAACTGATTTAAATAATATATAGTCGGGTAACTAAAGCTCAATAATGTTTATCATTTGGTAAAAGAATGAAGGAAATTGGTTGGCAAACAAAGGAGAAAAAGGGATATAAAAATTTGTCTTTGCCTATTTATATAAAAGATGATAGAAATTCTACACTAAGCCTAAACGTCTACGATTCAACGCGATGCTAAGTCTAACATGCGGTAGTCCACTAGCCCGCATGATTTTAAATCACAAAGTCCGCACTCGTCTGAGAAAGAGATACACTTTTGCTCTCAGCCGAACACGACTGAGGTAAAGACAACCAAGGAAGCAACCAACCAGTCCAACATTGACTGGACTTATAATTAACAAATTTAGGTTGAAGATTCCAATACTTATTATTACACACTTCAATTTCATATCGAGAAAGTCAAATTTCGATTGAGAAAAAAATTATTGAGCAAAAGCACATGTTAAGCTCAGAGTCTGCCTGTTTCTCTAAATGCGAAAGCACATTTCATTCGAACATTTATATTAAAATCTAAAAAAAAAATTATTGTTTTTTAAACAAATGTTCACATTTAGAGCAACAAGTTCTTCAAAGTGTTTATTTTTAATTTTACTGAATAATTGAAAAAGACATATAAAAAGATTTTAGCGTGTGGCCGCCCAAGATCATTATCTGTAATAACAACTTATAACTTAAGTGTTTCTTGTGAATTTTTTCACAACGATAAATATATATTTTTTTTAATTTACTATCTTTGTGGTCAGTCATTTGAATTTTCTAAAACACTATCGCACTCGTCATAAAAATACTAAAAATTAAGTTTCAACTTAAAAATCTTTATCATATTTTGATTTATTTAATGTTGGCCAACACCCCATTTATTTGTTAATATTTAAAAATAAAAATAAATAATATCACGATTTTAATTATTGTTAAATAAATGGAAATAGAAATGACGACTCAACGCAAATCGCTTTTTAGAATCTGTGCCAGCCAATGCACGTGGTTTTATCGCTTTCCGAAATCTGTGGGAATATTGAATATATTGTTGTCTACTGATTGCGAGTGCTATTTGACTTTTTGATTAAACTTTAATATTTTTATAACATTTTTTAATCATCATCAGAAGGAGAGATTAAAATACATTGTACGTATGTATATTGAAAGTGAAATGTTGTCTGTTATCGTTGAAATATACACTAGTGAGCAAAACATTTGCTAATGAGTCAAAATAAATCGATTATTTATTAGAAGAGCTTCGTAACTCAAATAAAAATGCAAGAGCTGTCTTTTTAGAAATATGTTTCATGATAAATATGTGTATGTATGTATGTATATATGCAAACATATTTCATGTATTAAATAACAATGAAATTGAACTCACTGTTTAGATTTTCGTCTGTAAAATATTTTAGCATTCTACAAGTTTAATTTTCTGTCAACACTGATAACTCACAAATAAAATAAAAATAAACATTCTTAAAGTGTACTTTGAAATTAAAAAATAAATGTAGTATAAATAAGAATAACAATAACAATAACAATATGTCACTACATGCCTTGTTCAAGCGGTAAGTGTCGGTTTTTTTGATTGTTACGCGTTTTTAACCCCCATTCACAGGGTACTATTAGGAATTTAAGTCCAAAAATTACTTTACTGAAAATGTATTAAAATAATGGAACACAACTAAAGCATGGCCTTGCAGGTGGTAGGTAACCCTCCTATAACGCGATGGATATTTTCCAAAAAGGTTGTGTATTGTGTGAAACCGCGTTATATGCGGCGAAACAATAGATCAAAAAGAAAAGATACGTCTTAATATTTATTTATACATACTATCATTTCCTATGGCCGACGCATTCAACGATATTCTAGTTATAAATATTAAATATTTACATAAATATATACGATAAAATACAAATTAAAAAAAAAAAACATTCTAAATAAACAACTCAAAACTTATTAGATCTCTTTTGTTTGCGAAGTATGCATAGAAAAGGCTCTGTCTTATTCTTTGCAAAAGCAAGTTGAACATGCACACATGCATTCTTTGCTTATTTTTCACCTTGAAGCTGAAATAAGCGTGCATGTTTGAGTAGAAACTTTAAACGCTAATAGCTCCCAAAATACTGAACCGATTTTAACAAAATATAGATTGTTCACATTTGTAAATAAATATCTTCAAAATGATATCAGTTTTGTCAAAATTGGCTGTGTAAGGGATATTAAAAAACGTGTTTGCTTATTAATTATAAAGATAGAAGATGCTCTTTACACATGTTTCATTAATTAAATCATTACATTCCATATTCCATTGAAGTAACTTAAGACATAAATAAATTTTGATATTCCATTGCATTTCATCTGAAAGCGCTGCATACAATGTTAAATATTTTAATAAAAATCAACCTTTCGCATTGCAAAAGTACCATATTTAGAGGTGGTAACCGGAGTTTTTAATTCGTGTTAGAGTAATGCCACGTTGAGCAGACTTGTGCTATATGAGGGCTACCTGTATTTGTCCTAAGTTTACATTCAGACGATTCAAGTTTCATTGGTGTTCAGGTCCTGTTTGATGACATTAACTTGAAACTAACTTCAGGTTTCAAATTACGAAAGCAAAATGTAATGACAGTATATGAGCATGAGTATTCATTTCTTTTCCCCTCGTTTCTCTCGCCCACAAAGTAGTAATCATGTCAAGAAGACATGAATTGTCTGAACGTAGACTAACATTTGATATTTGAAACAGTTTTGTGAAAATGAGAGTACTAAGGAAAAGGAACTTTAAAATAAAATATATCTTAGCTTACGACAACTACGCGGGCCGTATTTCATACTTAAAATTGTGTGGAAAATTCGGTGCGTCCGAATTCTGTTTGAACAGTAAGTAAGTGCAGCTGCTAATATTATGTGCACCACTGCATTTTTACGCCTTTCTTTTCTTAAATACATTGTATTTATTGATAACTTATTAAATAAAAATTAAAATCTACTTAATTAAGTACAAAGATTTTTTTGTTGAAAGAATTTCATTTATACAATTATATTGAAATTAGAAATGCAGGCAACAGATTAAACGGGCGGGTATTATTCCGGAACGAGGAAAATTGTTTATGGGAAAGTTTATAGAGAGAGTGCTGCTTATGAGCATTCTATTTCAATTTCGCACATAAAAAGTGACACGAAAAGCCTCTGCAGGCAGTTTATTCCACAAACGAAGTGTTCGATTAAAGAACGATTTTTTTCTATAATGAGCACTGCGACATACCCACTCCAAATCGATGCGCTGCTTAATGAAGAATGAGTTGTTCCCAAAAAAGTGTGGTTCGGGAACAAATTCCCTGATTTAATTTAGAGTACATGCCATTACAGTAACGATAAAATTGAGCAACGTAACCGTCGTCGGTGCTACATTGAATCAATAGATTTAACCTACTGTCACAAATGAGCTTCTTCGCCCTGTCCTGTACACGACAGAATCCATTTTTGGTCGAATATATGTGGGTATCATAAAGACCTGATGCTAAGAAGAACAGATAGAAAGCACTTTTTTGCTCCTTCTTAAAAATCCGGGGCACGCGAATGCTTCTTTTGACACTTGAAATGTGTATGTTAATAAAAAAAAATACTCAATTCAAAAATAATTGTACATGAGACAATCAGGCATATTACACATTCCGATCGGAATGATTTTTATTCTGCACTTACGGTTTGAAGTTTTTCATTTTGCACCATAAAATAGCCGCTTTTACCAATTTTGCGAAAAATGTTGATTATTTCGTTTGAAAATTTTGACAACTGATCAGTGGCGACAATACCACGATTTATAACAAATTTATCGGTTTTGTCGCCTTGAAAGGAGCAACGTTGTTTTTCTTATAAAAACAAAAAAATGTGTTTATTTAAAAAAAATTAAAACAAATGGATAACAAAATAATTTTAGGAGCTTGTACTGCAACGTATCAATTAATGCAAATCGCAGCTGCTGCGGATGAGCTCATTGAAGACACACGTTCTGCAAAAATCACTCACCTTCATTTGATATTATATTTACATTATTTTCCTTTATTTAAATTATTTCTGGGCAGCAAACTTAAAATTAAAACCACAACGCCCAGAAATATCTGATCAGTTGTTGTTTGCAATTCCGCACAAATGTAAGTGGTGCTTACATTATTTCGCAGTTGAAAAAATAATGCTGCCAGAAACATTTCGTGGGTTTTCACAATATGAACAGACTACAACTTCGGCCATATTATTTTGCAATTATTTCGTATGAATTTTTTTGACAGCAGTTCGCACGAAATGATGAACAGAGTATATTAATAATCATAGCAATGCTGTTTTCGGAGGCCGCAACATCTACTCACCAATGTTCATGTACATATTATAAATTTCATGAATTTTTACATGTTTCTTTTTATGTGTCTACTTTTAAAATAATTTAAATTTGAACTTTTCAAATTACACAGTGCAACAGGAAAAACCAGTTTTAGTTTTGTTTTATTAAAAAAAATGTGTTTAAAAAGTTTTATTGCAATAACAAACTCAGAGTTGCCAATATAAATAATTTAAACTATTTATTTATTTATTTTAAATATTTATTTAGTTAATTGTAACTATTTAAATACAGTATATTTTATAAATTTTCTTTAACATACTCAAAAGTTGAGTGTTTAAATTTGTTAAAATTCTGTTAAAACTTTATCCACACAGGTAATTCATTAAATAGAGCAAATCCTTTATAAATTAAACTGTTCTGTGCTGATGCTCCCAAGTCTTTTTGACTGGATTCAATGCAACAATAAGTATGCACAATTACATTCCATTAAATATTTTTTATATATTTATACGTTTTTTTTGCACTCATAGTGCAAGAAATGGTCAAAAATGGCCCAACTTCAAGAGGCAATAAAAATTAAACTCCAGCTAACTTTTCAAAACCCTTTGGCAGCTTTGTTAAGTTAATGGTGAAATTTCATTTCCCATTGGAGCTGTTGAGGCTGGCGGCGATGACTCGAAATTTGTTGCACATTGTTATCTAACAGATGGGAAATTCATAGTAACCGAAATTAATTTAACTTGTAAAAATTAATAAGTTGCAATTCTTGTATTCTAATTTGTTAAATAATATGGTGAAATAGCTGATACATCTAGTCGCTACTATACACCGTCAAAAGGGGTAAAATCGAACCAAGAACGCCGCTGATGATGAGATGATTGATGTGATGCGACCTCGAAATCAGTATTGATCCGAGCTGCTAGTCTGATGAAAAAATTATTCCTGCATTATTATAATGCATTTTTATAATTATTATTATGCATTATTATAATTATAATAATGAATTAATTAAAAATAGACTAAACTCTTAAAAAATAAATGAATAAACTCAGATTAGAGCTCGAGCCAAACACTTCCTTTCATTCTTAGAACTAGTAAAACTTCCCCAGCAGCCTGTCGCCTCAATTCTGTTGCAAGTTAAGATTACACTAGCACTGCTTTCGTTTTTTTAATTATTTTCTTGATAACATTTGTATTATTAATTACTCATATTAAAACTGTTGAATATTTTTATAGTAAATATATTTTAAAAAAATCACTTAACTTATTTACTGTTTTTTTATTAATTATTTTTATATTTTATTTCAGCTGATTACAGGAAATGCCAAAAGATAATATGAACCATAATCCATTCATACTCATACTACGTACCGGGAGATTTGCATATCGAACAAATACTTGACTAAGATGTAAAACAGAAATAAAGAAATTAAATTATAAAAAAAAAACAAATTGAATATTTAAATAAACACTTGAAAAAAAAACAGTCACACACACAAACTGTGACTTCATCCAAAAAGTGCTCGTACTATCATAAGAACAGAAAAAGCACTGCATTTTTTATCAGTTAGAAGGAAATAATTAGTTTAAGAAATTATTTTTTAATTAATCATAAATATTTCAGGGTAAACAATTAATACGAAATGTTAGAAATTAAACAGAGGTTTCACTCATATAAATGCCAAATTTAAATTGCAAACATACATCCGTCTAAAATCTAATGCAAGGACAAACTCGATTGAAGATTAAGGTGGCGGCTGAGAGTATGTGCTAAAAGTGATAAAATATGGTAATAAAAATTAAACGATGTAGAATTGAGAGTGAAGCGAGAAGCAGATTATAGAATGGTTGGTGGTGACACGCGGTGTTGTCAATTCGGTGCTTTAAAAACTGTTTTAGTGCTTTTTAAAAATTTCGATGCGGGAAGTTTTCGGTAATGTTTTTGTTTTTACTGACTTTTAATATTTTCGCCCTCCAAGGATTCGATTCAAAATGATACAAAAGTATTGAAAATTAAAAAAAAACAGCAAATAATGCTTGTAAGTGTGAACTTGAATGCAACAATAAATTTTTTCCTGCTACATTAATATTATTTGTAACTCTGCTTAAGAATGAGATGTTGCTACCTGTAGCGATGCATATTATTCATAACAATTTCTAAGATAAATTGCAAAAAAGTGGTGTAAATTCGTGCCAGTTCTAAATCAAGATTGAGTTTTACATGTTTTTCGCAACGTGTTGATAAGTTTTTTTCGTTTTCAAGAACCGGTTTACCTATGTTAAATCCAATTTCACTTTCTAAGGCAGCTTATGGCGTTTTCTTTTCTAAAAAAAAGTGCAACATTTGTTGCCCTTTTATTGAAAATTTGCAATATAATGATTTTCTGAAATAGTGGGTTTATTAGAAATTATTGTAACATCATACTTAGGATCACGTTCTGTTCTATAACTCTGACACAAATGGAGTATCCACCTTTAAATTGTAGAAGAGGTTCTTGTACTTGACATATATTTTTTTAAGAATTTTAAAACATATGCTTTTTCAGATATATACCTTTCAACTCAAGACCCCAAAAAATAACCTTTGACCTTTTCTCAAAAAAACAATATGCATATAATTTTAAAGAGTGCACTTTCACCTTTAAAACGATACTAAAAACACTAAATTATCTTGCATAGTTCAATAGTTCTAACTCCTTTTATAAGGAAACTTTTGTGATTTCGGAAGCCGAAAGAATCTGGGGTAAATTTTTTTTTGTTTAATTATACTCTTATAGTGATTGACATTTGCGTTGAATTTCATTGAAATCGGAAGTGATGATGCCGAAAATGCAATTTTTCGTGATGGTTTGACGTGTTTTAATTCTGAAAAGAAAACGGCATTAGTTTTATTGTTAGCTTTAACACAGAGTAGACCAGAGGTGACACGAAACGGCATGCTTTTGTTGTTGTTTTGCTGGCTCTGTCGCACAGAAACTAGTAAACAAAGAATTTTTCATGTTTTGTTTTGGTTTTGTATTCTTATTAATATCTGGCTCAATAAAAAAGTTGAAGAAAAATATTAATTTAAGCAATATAAATGCAAATGGACCATTTGAAATGGTAATTAACATTAAAAATAAAATTTAATAAGAATTATTCATGATATATAGAAGAAGTAAATTGCAATACAATTCATCATTTCTTACATGCAAAATGCTTAATTTTGTTTTGTTTATTTTCCCTCATTCTTACATTATATCGCTATCTCTTTTTAACAGCAATTACCCTGTGATTACACGTTGCTTTTTCTAACTGACGAATAAGTTGAAATACAGGTTTTCTTATGAGCTTTGTCACACTCCGTACGTCTCCGGCAACGCAAAGTACTAAAGTTGGGCAACTTTTAACGTACTTACGTTGAGTACTTTGACAACTAACAGTTTTTTTTGCATCGTTTTTATGTAGCTTTTCGTGTTGTGTGGTGTAAAAAATAAATTAAGTAGAATTAAATAAAAATTACAATTAAAAGAAACTCCAGAATATCCTCGAATTCCATTGAAAATTAGTTTATTATTTTACTTACAGGAAAATTAAAATTGTTCATGTCACGTAATTTTCTTGGCTTCTGCATTTTTCTATAGCAACTTTCAATTAGCATTTTCGTTGAAAAAAATCATACATGTAGAAACACATACACATACACGATAAAAATATTCCATCTAGACGTTCAATATTAATTACACTAAACAACAAGGCGAATTCATAACAGGTGGTCTTGACAGCTCAAGTGATTATTTTTTGCTCCTTGCATCTCCCTACATGATCTGTTTTGTTTGTCAAAATTTGTTTATATATTATTTATGTGTTTAGTGTTTGACGTTAGATTTTGACAAAGACAGCAGGTATTTTTCAAAGCGAATTGAGGCGAGTCTAGTTTCATCTTTGGTCTACCGTGTGGCATTAAAGTGGTCTAAACCACTATTTGACTCAGAAGAGACTTTCCAAGTGATTTCAGTTACTGTCCCACTTTGTAATCGAAATATGTATGTTTTCAATTAAGGACCATTTGACTTTTGATACATGTCGGCTTTGGTTACACAGGCCATTTTTACATTTCCCATAAGAACGATAAAAAAATCTCATTTTTTTTGTAATTTAGTGCTTTATTTTGGAAAATGTGCATATTATTCTTGATTGATTCTTGATGTTTAACACCAACTAGCATCCTTTCTCACTTTGCATTATTATAGACGCACATTCGTATGTCCTCCATATTTAATTGCGTTTTCTTTTCCTAAAAAAAGTGCTACATTTTTTGCCCTTTTTATTGCAAAATTGCAATTATATGATTTTTTGAAATAGTGTGTTTGTTAGAAATTATTGTATCATCACTTACTGGTACAAGGCAAAATGTTTGTCTTAAGAATACTTTGAATTGCTATTTTTTGATAAAAGATAAAATAAATGTTATATTTTTTTTAGAAAACAAAACGGCATAAGTCTATTGTAAGAGAATGTGTGGTAAAAGTATTTTAGGGAATTTGGAGTATCCTGTCAATCACTTAATTAAACATTTGCTAAGACTGAATTTATGTTGAGCAAGTTTTCTTGCCGCAATTCAAATTTTGTGGGGAACTCATGAACTAGAATTGTGTAAACTTTTTTTATTATTCTCTTTTTCTTTTTCAATACAAAAATCTCACTTGCGGCACGAAAAGTTGCATAATGTGATTTTACACATGGATTCATAAGAACAGACTTAATAGAGATATAACTTTTTTTCTAACTGAGCACACCGTATCTTCATATAGCTGATACTTAACTTTATCTTATTATATTCAGTCGACATTATCACAATTTTAATTCGGGTGGACACTTTAGATCCCGCTTTATTTCGTCCTGGTCTTTTAGACAGAAAAATTTAATTTCCGTTGCCTGATAGACGTCAAGAACGTCTTGAATTTACGACAATTACTTCTAAAATAAACTTAGGGGAAGATGTTGACTTGGAAGAGTTTGTGGCAAGACCTGATAAGATACTGGTCATTGATATTAATGCGATTTGTTAGGAGGCCAGTATACATGCAGTAAGAGAAAATCGCTACATTATCTTGTCAAAGGACTTTGAAACGGGCTACAAAAACAACATCAAAAAGGACGGACAAGAACATGAATTTTACAAATAAAAGAGACTTGCATATTCATTTTTAAAAGTTAGCCTTTTTAAATAAACAAAAAAATAAAAAATTGTATTTTAAGTGCTTTTAAAATTCCAATATTTAACACTAGTTTTTAGTTATGACGACCTTATATTCATAACTGGCCATAATGTTTATGAGTCTTGTTAATGAACTCTTCTTTAAAAATATTTCAAATTATGTATTTAATTTCTGTCTTGTAAATAAATTTTATCTTTATTTTAAATTTTAAAACTAAACAATAAAACCCGTCACAAACTTTAAAAAAACATACATTTTATTAAAAAAAAATAATAATAATAAATCTAATAAAATTTAGATTCTATTCAGATAAAATACAAATGACCAAATGTAATTAAAATAACATAAATATTTTATTTATTTATTTATTGTTTTTTTTCCTATAGCAAAACCACCAAATCATGATTTAACTTATTGCAGGTATTTGATTTTTATATAAATATATTTTTTTGTTTTCATTCTAATTTGTTTAGCTATTTGCCATTTGTTCAATATACTTAATTATTTTTATATATTTTGTTTTGGAATTGTTGACATTGCAGCAAAAAATAATTAATTCTGTCATTATCAGTTGAACAAATCAAAATAAAATCGAGTTACTGAAAATATTAATGATGCCAGATGTTGATAGCAAAACAAAAATATTATAGAACGAGTGATAGAGCAAGAGGATAAAGTGTGAAGAGAGGAAGAATAGATTTAAGCAGAGAATTAAAAGTGTATGCCTTGCATAAGTTATTTTAAAATTTAAAATATAAACGTTGGAAAAATTTAACATACAATATGGTTTCTCCATATTTTTCAGACTTATTCACTTTCTAAAGTATTTTATTTTATTTGCTGACCACATTCTAAGAAACATATTTTTAGTTATCTATAAAATTTAACAGTTCCAAAGATATTTAAAAGATTTAGGCTTAAGTTCAGTACTTTGATTTCGCCAATTAAATAATGTTTATTCTTGTGCTTCTCTACTTGCCCACTGTACTTGATGTCACCAACGTAAGGAAAAGGAAAAGTAAAGAAGCATAATACTACTTCCTTAAAAATACAAAACGCATCCAACGAAAGATTACAGAATTTTAAATATCTCGGCTTTACAATCAACGATAAATGGGATTGTTCAAAAGAAATAATAGAAATGGCTCGAGATGAATTTTTTATACAAAAAAAGTACCTACAAGTCACGATATTCATCTTGAAACAAAATCAAGATGCATAAAAATATATGGCATGGTCACTTTTACTATATGCGGTTGAGGAGTCATGGACCATAAAATCATCAAACAGAAAAGGAGGCCTTTAAAATGTGAATTTACTGAGACGATACTCAAAATACCCAATATGTTACAAAATTGTAATTGTATTGGTCGCTAAAATTCGATGAGCTTATTAGCAAATAAAGAAGAATGATAATATTTTTTGCACTCTAGAAAAAATTATATTTCTGTTCGCATTCTGAGTGCTTTACAAGCCCTACGCGGTTATTTTAGTATTAAGGTACGTTCGGATTGATGAAATATTTAACTAAAATATTTGTTCTGACATTTGCTTCAAACTGTGTCAAACAAATGATCAAATATTTGATCATTTTTATTTATTGAAACAGCTAGCAAATAGTGTGAAAGAAAATAAATGAAATCACGTTTGGCATGCGTTCAGACTGAAACAAATATTTGCATTAAATAATTATTCAATGAAAGTGTTCAAAAATATAAATTTATTTAACAAGAAACATAAATGAACGAAGAAGATATTTATTTGCTTTATGCTGTGGAGCAGCGTCTCTTATGGTGTTAGAGGTGCAAAATGCAAAAGAAAAACAAACCTGAAGACATTGGGTTCGGAATCGGAATAAAGAAGTATATTGCACAACATTTGCTAAAAGAACTGCTGTTAGAAACACCTAAATTCTATAAAAACTTTCTTCGCTGATTTCGAATGTTTGGTATATGAAAAAATTAGATTTAAGGAAATTTTATACATATGTACATACATATTTATTTGTTTTTCTGCAGATTAAATTAGCTTCACCTATTATAACGAAGAGAACCAAAGTCCTTCGTGAGCCAATTTCTGCCTAAGAACGTTTAGCTGTTACACTTCGTTACTTGGCAACAGTTGGAAGCTACAGATCACTTCAGTATATCTATCGTATTCCTTTTAATACTATTTCAGTGATTGTTCCATTTTTCTCCATTTTTTCTCTCCATTTTTAATTTTTTATTTTGCGAAATTTCCTCATTTTGCTCTTCTTGCAGAATCCATTCTTTAATTTTTTGCATATAAAGGTTTTTTTTTGCTCAAGAAAAAACATTTTATGGAGATTTCAAGCCAAATAAGCTTGGAAATCGCTCAGCAAGGATGGAATGCTAGCAAAAAATATTTTACAAAAAACTTTTCAAACGTTAAATCTTAAATTTGGAAAACTTAATTTATAATGCCGAAATACACTTAGTTTTTTAAGTTGTAAATTAAACTCGACCAATCAAATATGTGTGAGAAAATTGCCTAATTCTGTAAAAACTGAGGCATATTTTGTATTTAATTTTATTAACTTTTTTAAAACTTCATTTCCATTTTGCTTTTAAAAATAAAATTCATTACATTTGTAATGCTTAGTTTTGTGTTTGCTGGGCAATATTATCTAATCCAATAAAGTCATGTTTCATTTATTGAGAGTTTTGGTTAACTATGATCTACTTACATACAGATGTATATGAGTAATAAGAATTTTTATAAATGTGCGTGTTTGTATGCAATATATTTATATGTATTTATATATCGAAAAATACATGAGGGAACAAAGAGGAATTTGAAGGAATAATTATTGTTCTGATATCGTAAATTAAACGATCTCTATCTAGTATTAAATAAATGTTTGCTGAAAATATAGTAAAATATTTGCTCTTTTGTGTTTACACTTTTTGTTCACATTGGACAAATATTTGTTTGCCGGAAAATAATTTTATTTGCTCAAAATCACCAGTTATTTTATTTGTCACTCAAAAATGTTTTGTGTTCAGACTACAACAAAGAAATATTTGATGTTTTCAGTCAAACATTTCATAAACCTGAACATACCTTTAGTTCCATTTACTTGATTCATTGAAATAACATAACCAGGCTGTACTTAAATAAAAAAGCAATAATTTGTTCAATTCTTTCAAAGCAAAAAGTTTCAACATGACCCTCGTTAAGCTCCTAAGTAATACATAGTTTTTCTTTTTTAATTTAATTTCTAGTTTTTTCTTCCATAATTTATCTTTAACTATGATCAATTATTCTAAATGAGTGGTATGTATGTACGTACGTACGTTCTTTTATTTATTTTTTGTTATTTCTCTGCGGTTTTGTATCAATGTAATTTGAACAAAAACTGGCTGTAACGATTATTATTGTTGATATTGCTGCTGCTGCTGCTGCTGCCACCGATATTGGTTGTTGTTTAATCAAATCTCAATTTGATTTTCAAATGTTATATAAATAACAAAAAAATATATATTAATGAAACAAATAATAAAAACAACAACAAGAAATAATAACAAAATCATTTAGAAAAATAAAGTTTTAGATTTCATTTGCAAGATAAAAATGTCAATATTTTTCAATATGATTGTTTGTGTCTCTGTGTGTGTGTGTATCTGTGTGTTAAAGTTAAAGTTAACGATTTTTAGACGATATCACAAATTGTTTCTTCATATCGCTGTAATTTCAAATTCTCGTTAAACTTGAGTTGATGTTTTTTTAAGTAGATATCTGGATGAATAAATAGATCGTTACCAGGGGTTTGTGTAGTAATTAAAATGCTTTTATCATTATCAGCTATTAAATTTCAATAATCAAATGTTATTGTTAATTCATTGAAAAAAAAATGTTTTGTTGTGGCAAAGATTTATGTATTTTACACTATGAATAACAAGTTTTGGTCGTATAAAATAAAATATGGACAACAAGCGACCATAGATAAGACAATCAATATAGACTTTAAATAACTCAACATCCACAAAAAAATGTTCTTACACTTGGCTGAAGGGGTCTCTTCATTTCAAACAAGTCCTCATTCCTGCCATTTAGGCTGAAGTCACAGCCAACACGTGTTATCAGAGAAGTAGATCACATCATCAATCAGACACGGAATAATCTTCCACGTTTTGCTTTTAGAACGAATTCTGCCGACACACTCCACTCCAGAAGTCATGTTTAACCGCCGGTAAAGTCAGAAGGCGGTAGACTAAGTTCGGGTAATGTGATATACCTATTTTTCATTTAACTGTAATGATTAGAAACTTAATTCGATTAGAACAGATCTCTGCTGCTGTTCTCTGAAGTCCATGATTCAGAGAAATTTTGGAAAAAGTAAAATAAAACCCATAAACAAGTCATTGCAAAAATTGGCGGGCACATTAGCGTACGTGGCGGATAGTGATTTGTAATGGAAATGTGACCAACCATAACAAGTGATCTTCCGGTAGTTAAAAAAAATTCCCCAAGTTCTGGGATTTCAATCAAGCTTAACTGCTTAGAGGAGTACTACTTCATAAGGATTTTTAAGGCCAATGAAGTACAGCGGATTTCCCTTAACGGACACTTCCCATAAGCGGAAAGCCCCTTTAAACGGTCATTGTTGCCAGGTCCCGGCAGCGCACCATAAGAAACGCATTGCAGTCGCTTTCCCTTGAGCGGACGTGGACTTCCACTAGACAAAATAAAATTCTCTTGGACGAACATTTCGTTTATTTTTTTTCTGATGTCATAATTTACAAAAAAGCTTGTCAAGACGCCTTTAGTTTGTTGGCTTTACCAACAAGGCTCGATTTATCGTATTCATTACATCACATAACGCAGTCAAATGAGCGTTTGGTAAATATTTTCTCTCTCACATAATGTTTTCAATCTAACGTTTTTTCCTACAATTTACGCTTCTGCTTCGGAGAGTTGACAATACTAATTTTGGCAATGTTTAGGGTGAGAGATCCCCTTTGGATTTACGCGTACCATTACAAGAACAAATTTCTGAAGTTCAAGAAATTTCTGTTGACTCAACAGATGAAATTGAACTTTCAGATCTTCAAGATCCAAGAAACAACATACTTACATATAAAAAGGCTTTGGCGAAAGCGCTTGATCTTATAACGTTTGTGAAATGTCAAGGAGATACCGAAACCATGAATATATTTACATCGCAGGACTTACATTTTCAAGATATTATTGCCAAGACGAAAACACGCCGAACCAGGATGGAGGAATATTTATTGAAATAATATAAAACATTTCAAACTTTTATTACATTACAGAGGTACATTTAATGATTCTTTTTGTTATTAAGCCCAATTGAATTGTTTATTTTTTTTTATAAAAATATTTTTAAATAAAACATAACAATCTTGGACAAATTTTTGTTTATTTAAATTTGTGGTTTTCTCTTGGCCGGACAGCCCCTTGTACGGACATATTTCAATGGTCCCTTCGGTGTCTGCTCAAGAGATTTTATCTAATCATAGGGAAGAAACCCCCTTTTTCTGCTTTTCATTTCCTTAATTCACTTTTGTTTGGCATGTCTGAGCATCTCCCGGGAATTTTTCTCCGGCGCTTCCTGGGAACGAACCCCTACTTATAATACACAATAGTTGATGCAAATATTGTTAATTAAAAAATCGAATTGAATTTATTTCGGTGTACTTACAGCAATCCCCAGCAGTGTATAATTAATTTTTATTATTCAAAAGTAAAAATCTACAATGCACGAACGTGTATGCGCCCAGAGTGAGTGTGCAAACGATAAAAAAGATAATTTTATATAAAAATAAAATTATTATCTATTGCACTTCAGAACGAATGCAAAATGATGGTAAACAGCAACAGTAATAACAAAAGTAACAACAAGAACAACAACAAACATTTGCTCTTGTTATTTTTATTATTGTTTTTCTTTTTTATTTATTTTAAGCCGTATCTTATGAATATAAAACAAAACTTTAAATATGAATAGAGCAACAACAACAACGGCAAATAATGCTTAAAGAACAACAACAAAAATATTTAAAAAAAAATGGTGGCATGAAGGTTTTTTTATCAACTTTTTTGAATTTTCAAGTAAAACTTTATTTTTTTTTGGTAGTTTTATTTCCAAAGTAATAGATAAATGTTTATCATTTAAAAAAATACAACAAAATAAAAAAATTCTGAAATAAACATTTGAAGGCAGTGTTGGTATCTCTAGAGGGAACAAAAGCACCGTAAACTGTTCCAAAAAGGATAAAAAGCGCAAAAAGTTACAAAAAAGTGTAAAAATGAATCATAAAAAGTATTTTAAAAATTTTAGTTATGCCAAAAAATATTAATGAATTTATAAAAAAAATTTAATGGCGTTTTCTTTTCTAGAAAAAAGTGCAACATTTGTTGACCTTTTTCTTGAAACTTACAATATAATGATTTTTTTTAATAGGGATTTATTAGAAATTATTGCATTATCACTTACGAGGCAAAATTTTTGTCTTAAGAAAACTTGAAATATCAATTACACAGTGTTACAAAATTGAATGAAGTAGAAAAACCTGGGACCGGATATTATTTTTCTTGTAGGGCTTGTCGAGTAAAACTAGATTCCAATAGTGAAATATGCCGGACACCTCCAAAATCCGGATTTACGGTTAAAAAACCGGTTTTTGTACCTTTGCGCACTTATAAGCCTGTAATTTTGTAGCTGCTGTCGAGTAGATCAAGATTCTGTATTTGAAATTTCCGGAACACCCCCAAAATCTGGAGTTTCGGGTAAAAAACCGGGTTTTCGTACCTCTATGCACTTATAGGTCTGTACCTTAGTTGAATATTAACCGATTTACTACTACTACTACTAGAAAAATAATATCACATCCCAGGTTTTTTTTGTCACACTGTGTTAATGGATTAATAAAATTTGTATAAAATGTTTAAAAGTTTATTTTCATGAAAAGTTAAATAACTCAGTCAATAACTTATCTATTTTTAAACCCAAATCTGCGTTGTAATCGTATATAAACGTACTTTTTGAATAAATTCAACAGTATTATAGTTTCTTAATAAAATAATGTATAAAAACGTCACCAAATTTGAAAAATTTTTGAAAAATTTTTGAAAAATCTACAAAATTTGTGTTTGCTCGTCAATAACACCAAAATTGAAAATCAGATCATTATCAATAAAATTACAGGCTTATAAATGCGCAAAGGTACAAAAACCTTTTTAACCGTAATCCGGATTTTGGGGGTGTCCCAGAAATTTAAAATACAGAATCCTGATCTACTCGACAGCAGCTACTAGAAAAATAATATCACATCCCAGGTTTTTTTTGTCACACTGTGTTATTTGATAAAAAGTAAAAGAAATTATACATTTTTTTAGAAAAGAAAACGGCGTAAGGTAAATACCTATGGCCTTATTCACAAACGATTAATAAAGTTATAGTAGGTTTAATGTTGGATATTTATATGGGAAACCCGGTTTTAATGCACACATTATTAATCGTTTGTGAATAAGGCCACTAAAATACAATTTAAGGTTTTTGCTTCAAAATAAATAAGGGACTTGAGATCAAGTAGCAGAATTTATTAACATATTAAATAAAAATAAATCACAATTTATTTTATGAAAGTGAAAAAATCGTAAAAGAACAAAAACAGGAGTAAAAGAATATTCATGTTACATATATAAAAATAAAATAAAATAGTTTGTTTCTACAAAACTTAAAAGTACTTATACGTATGTAGATATGTACTTATCGCTTTTTTATTGCACCGTAGTCATTTATCAAAATAGAAATATTAAAAATTTTAGCAGGTATGTATGTATATTTTTTTTTTGTAACTTGGACCAGCACTCAGGGGATGACCCCTACGCATGCAGTATATTGTGGTTGTGGGAATGAGGATAAAGGGAGTAGTGTTTGTGGACGTTCGATTTGAACCTTCCCACACTGAAAGTAACAGGAAAGACCTCTGCAGGAAGTTTATCCCACATGCGAACTGTTCTGCTAAAGAAAGAATTTTCTCTATAATGCGTAGTGCGATCCACTGGCATATCAACCACAAATGGATGCGCTCTTAGCGAAGAACGTGTTGTTCGTAAAAATGAGCAGGTTTCGGGAACAAGTTCCCTGATTTCATTAGAGCACATCCCATTGTAGTAACGATAAAACAGTGAAACACATCCATCCCACATTTCGTCGATGCTCCAGTGAGTCAATAGAGTGGGCTACCCTACTGTCACCGATGAGCTTCTTCGCCCTATCCTGTACCCGGTCGAGTATCTTCAAAATAGACTTTGAAGCACCGGCCCCTACATGAGAGTTGTATTCTATTTTCAGTCGGATATAGGTGGTGTAAACATTAAGGAGATCAGATGGAGTCAAGTATCTCTTACTTCTTTTGGGACTTGAAAAATATGATCAGTCCATCGAACATCACATTTAATTTTCATGCCAAGAACTTCAAGAGTCTATGATTCCTCAACACCACTCATTATTACAGATGGACCAGCATGATTGTTCCTACATCTGTGTGTAAGCACACAACACTGGGTCTTACGAGTGAGCATTAAATTCGACCCTATTCGCACGCATATTGCCTGTATTGGCTTTTTAGTGGGTATATGTGCATTTGGTTTGGATTAAGCATACATATGCTCCACTGAAAAACTTTTTACATATAAAGAAATACCTTCACATTACTTTTTATTCGGAATAACACTTTCCCGTAAGTACTTCCGTTTGCACTTGGAACTGTAGTGTCATAATTAAAAGTTTTGGTTTTTTTAAGATATGATCATGTTGCATTAAAGGAACGATGTGTATGTAGTATACAAATTTCTGTAAATTCTTAATAATAAGAAATCGATTACAAAAAGCGAATTCAAAGTCGAATGAAATTCATGATAGCATTTCAATCGATTGTTACTTCATTTTCGTTTATTTTGCTATCAAAAATATATATTTCGTCTTCGCAATCAAACCACAAAACAGTTGAAATAAAATATTGAGATTTTTGATATGATTCGTTTGAATTTATTTTGCTACAAACATTTAAAGGCAGTTGAAAATTGCTACAACATGGGTTTTCAAATTATATCCCGTATTTAATACGCAGTAACGCATTTACTGAATTTAAAGATAAAAATGGTTTCTAATTTTTGTTTTAAACAAACTTATCAAAATGAATGTTCTGTCAACCTCAGCGGAAAGAATTCATGGTTGCTTAAAAAGTACTAAATGCGCTTAAAAGAAGTAGCCAATTTTTGTAACTAAAAACATTTCTCAGTTGTACAAAAAAGCACAAAAGGCACTGTGAGAAATTGTAAAACGGATATTTAACAAAATTTCGCGCATATGAAGAAGCAAAAAGCACCAAAAAATACCCGAAAAGCAACAAAATGTCATCACTGTTTGAAAGCAACAAAAACGCAACAACGAGAAAAAAGCGAAAATGAAATAGAATTTAATGTTTATTTTACACCAATTCAAAACTCTATCAACCAACACATTTATTTTGAACATTATTTGTGAAGTTTAACCGTTTCGTTTTAGATAAAGTTGAAAATTGTCGTTTTTTTTCTCCTCCTCTGCAGGAGCGCAAGTATGTAAGTATTTCTTTTTTTGTATTTTAAGCATTTTACTTTTAGTTTTTATTTTTATAATTTTTTTTATCAACAATTTTATGTTAATTAGAAAAAAAAGTTGTTGTTGTTGTTGTTATTGTCCATTTACACTACACATGCTTTGAAGTTGTTGCTTGTTTGTTTGTTTGTTTTTTTAACGGTTGGCTAGAATCATGTTGGTTAAATTATCAACAAGTTTTTGTTGTTCTTGTTGTTGTTGTTTTGCATATAATGAGTCTCTACTAGAGACTCTCTACTATCAGCAAGCGTTGGTAAATTGTCTGAAGTCTTTTGTGTGCCATCATAATAAAATGTATGATGAAAATCATACAAAATGCAAATGGAATTAAATGTTGAAATTGTGTAAAAAGTTCTTTAGTGGGAAATAAACGATAAGAAACGAGTCCATTACTGGCATTTTACCCCAGAACAGGTTTCCTATACTTATTTATTTTATGATAATACAAATGCACTGCTCGCTCGCTCCGTCTCAAAATGTTAAGCATATTTAATTGTAAATTCGGAATAACACTTTCCCGTAAGTACTTCCGTTTGCACTTGGAACTGTAGTGTCATAATTATGACAGATTGTCAACTGGCAAATAAATACGCTGGTGGAGTTATGTACATACGTGTAGTGCAGCAAATAGGTATTACGAGCTATAGCTGGATGTACTGGAGCTGGAAGCAGGCTGACTTGTTCATTAAATAAGTCGGGCAAAGAGAAAAATACGCTTTAAAAATTAACCCATAGTGAGACAACATACACCAACGCATAAATGGCCATGAGGATGTTGGGTCGCCAGTGTATGGACTCTGGGTGCCTGTCGACCTTCAAAGTAAATGCATTCGGTGCAAAGAACTTCTGCGATACAAATAACTAGAGGAAGTAAAACAGAAACAACGAGAGTTTGTCAAATAAGTGTTTTAAAATTTTAATTTTTTTTCATTTTACTTTCAATGACGAATTACAAGAGCAATTTCACTTTTTTCATGAATTTCATTTTCTGTTGCCTTAAAAAAGAAAAACATGACCATATTACAATGAAAGCAACAAATAAATAATATTGCACAGTTTTATTAGTGGCAAACAAATGTGTTCAAAATGAGAGTCAATTATTTTATAATGATTGTCCAGTGCAATAAGTAATTTATTTCCTCTGAATTGTAAAAAGGTGTGCTAGATGCATTAGAGTCTTAAATCTTTTGAGTAAATGCACGCTCCTGCTCTCTCATGTCCATGGGATATTGGCAAACTCCTTATTAATAAATATTTGAGCAATTCCTAATTAATTTCAATAACACTGTACAACAAAATGAAATTTTTGTGAGAGAAAACTGAAGAAACCAGCAAGCAGAAAAAAGCTAAAAAACTTTCGGTAATGAAACCCTATTTACCACAAGTAATTTTGAGAAAGTAATAAATCTAAACATGCAATCACCAGGTGTTCTTTCAAATGGTTTGCTTAAATTTTTATTAAAGGGTCCGAAAGATAACTTTTTTTTTTGAAAATGCTATAAAAAAAACTACTGAATATTTTCTCAAATTTCTTTTTTTATTTGAAAGTACAATCCTTCCGGTTAATAATGAAAAATAATTTCATTCAAATGGCTGCCTCGGCTGGCCATGCAGTAGCCTACACCATCGGTACAATTTTTAAGCACATTATCGATTGTGTGCAGCTGTATTTCACCAATGGCTTCACGAATATTGTCCTTTAAAGCGTCAATTATCTCTGGCTTGTCGGCGTAACACTTATCTTTGACGGCACCCCACAAATAATAGTCCAACGGTGTCAAATCACAGCTCCGAGGTGGCCAAACGACATCAGCTCTGCGGCTGATAATGCGATCTTCAAAAAAAAGACGCAAAACATAGAGTATAGCTTCGGCTGTTGCCAAATGTTGCCAATATCCTCCTCTACAATTTTTGTGAACAAAAATTCGTTCAACATGGCCCGATAACGATCGCCATTGACTGTAACGGCCACTCCTTGCTCATTTTCGAAGAAAAATGGCCCAATTATGCCTCTGGACCAAAATCCGCACCAAACAGTGACTCATTTTGGGTGCGTCGGCTTTTCAATGTATGCGTGCGGGTTTTCTGTGCCCCAAATGCGACAATTTTGCTTGCTTACATACCCGCCAAGATCAAAATGAGCTTCATCTGAAAAGATAATTTTTTTTGGCAATATCGGCATCTACTGTAAGTCGATCGCAGGCCCACTTAGCGAAGCGTTGTTCAAGTGTATACACAACCATATTCGTTCAGCGGAAGGATAAAACTAATTATCTGTCAAATCAGACATGAGCTAAGTGTTACCATTCACGAAATAAGCACTAGTTGAAAAAAAAACGTTAGATGGCGGACCCCTTACAAATTATTTGTAAAAGTGATTTTGTTTTTAATTTTTATATTGGAAATGCAAAAAAATGGACTTTCTCAGTTGAAGTGACATAAAATTATTGATTGGACTCAATTCAGGCAATTCAATATAATTTTAAAGGTTGAACAAATGAGCATTTTTTAGAAAAATTTATGCTGCCCATCGTTGCGCCTTAGAGGTTGTGTACGAACCACGGTAGAATAATACAGGTAGTGTCGAAGCGTTAACGGATTTTTTTTGGTACGGGTCTGTCAAAATTTGATTATGTATTACTAACACACACGCACACTACCAAAAAAGCACACTTTAACATTTGTTTCAAATGCAAATAAGAAAAGGAAAAGAAACTAAATTCTTTATAGAACAGAAAATGCAACCATTTTGCCATTTTTCTTTTGTGCTTTTTGACAGCTTCGAATCTAAAAGCAGTGTACGAGGGCGGATAGCAGCAGCTTCGACACTACCTGTATTATTCCACCATGATACGAACCATGAATCAAGAAAACAACATTGCACATTGCCAAAGTCCGTTATTTTGTTGTGTGTGATTGTGTTGTGTTGTGACGTAGACATAGAAAATGTGTTGTTAACAAAAGTACATTTGTGTATGGAAAGTAGGCCGATATGTAAAACTTTGGTAGCCCGATGAAGCTCTTCCTCAGATAGCTTCAAGCCCAAACTCAAAAGTTTTACTCGACTGCATCTTTTTTGATGTCCCTTTAAAATTTTGTTCAAATCGATGCACCCGTGTAGAAGTTATTTCCAGTTTTTCGCCAAAAATCTCTTACACTTTTTACAACAAGCACTAATTTGTATTCTATGATGACGTAGATGCGCAGTAAGAAATTTTTTTTTGTACGCCTGAGTGCACAATCTTGTTTTCTTGATTTATGTGTACGAACTAGTAAAAGACTCACGGTTTGAGTTTGCCAAGCAAAAAGCTCTTTGCGACTTTTTTTGTCGCTTTTTCTAGAAAGGGGCAAGAAAGACCAGCACTGAAAAAACTAGAGGGTTCAAATGTTCCACAAAAATGTTCCTCGTGATGCTGTACATAATAGTGCTCAGCACAGATTTCCCATGCAGATTCCCTGTTACAATGTGCAAAACAAATCCCCGATGCAAACTTTCAAAACGCCGATACACGCCCTCCTCCAGAATCATTCGTTGGAACCTTGTTATTTTTATTTTTTACGAGTAATATCCAGCGGTCGACGGCGAATCGCCCGCATTCTAGTAATTAAATATTAACTATTTACATAAATATAAAATAAAAAACAAAAACAATCTAAATAAACAACTTAAAATTCTCTTACTTATCTCTCTCTTTTTACAAAATACATATAAAAAACTCTGTCTCATTTCTACACAAAGCAAATTGGACAAACACACACACACACACTTTGTATGTGTGATAAGTGTGCATGTATTGTTAGCAACTTCAAACGCTTATAGCTCCCAAAATACTAAACCGATTTAAATAAAATTAAGATTGTGCACATCTATCTAAAATTCTCATTAAAAACATATAAATCTTTCCGGAATCGGCTCAGTATTACGGCTGTAAAAGGGATCTCAAAAAACGTATTTGCCTATTAATAATATAGATTTATTTTTGCATTATACAGTGTAATCGAACATGCTAAAATTGAATTAGAAAATTTTCCCCAGAAATCTTTAATTTATTTCAATACATTCCCCGCCATAAAAATATTTATGAAAATACAATTCGTTAAAATAACCTGTCAATGCTATTTAGGTCATACAGAGAATTAATTGAAATTTTATTATGTTCAATAACCCTTAACCCTAAATTCCCACACACACACACACACAAACAAACAATTGTACTCGTACAACCTTCATTGAAATCATGATAAGGATAAAATTTTGTTACTTGTATAAAATGCCAAACAATGAATAAATTTTCAAATGTTACTTTTTTTTAACGGTCAAGTTTCAAAAGACACAAAACCGCTGGTGTTTAAATTCACATTTAAATAATGGACAATGTGGCGGCGGTAGACACAAAACCAAAGAAAACTTATTCAAAAAAGCTGGGCGGACACACCCTTCATATGCATTTAAAAGCTGGTTGCCACAAATATTTATAAAGCTGCCGATTGTTATTAAATTGTAGACAACTATTTGTTAAATAATAACAAATAATAATTATTTAATTTTGTCGTTTGTTGAAAAATTTTGTACAAACAAACAGATAACAAGGAAATGCAGCAAGAAAAAAACATTAAATGAAAATAATTTGCAATTTATGTCATTGTTGGCCTAAAAACTGCATCTGGGAACACATTTAATAAGAGAAAAGACACACAAAAAGGGAAAGAATTAAGGAAATTTCAAGAAAAGTAAAGTGAAGAGCAGACTAATATTAAATCCACTGTGGCAAAAAAAAGGGGAAGTAGTTTGAGTAGTTTGAGTTAACTTAAAACCAAAAAGCAAAAGAATATCGCCAAGAAAACATTCCACAAGTTCGTTCAGTCATGATAACAAAATCAATTGAAACGTGCTTGAGTAGTAATTTTCAACGGAAATTTATAATGCAGATTATTTAATTCTATAAACGAGTGCAAAGAAATAAACACCTCTTCTGATACGACTATAATTTTTCAATATTTTCTTGTGCAGTTTCTTATGGCATCGGAAATATTTTTGTGTGCAAAAAATGTTAAAATTAAAATTTGTGGTGATAAAAGCATTTTGGTTATTATTAAAGTTTTCTTGTTTAAACATTTGCGATAAACAAAGTGATCGTCATTTGACACGCGTGTAAGACGGTCATTGATATCGAAATGAAAAATTTATAAAAAACAAAGAAGTTGAAATAAAATTAAATTAAAAAATATATTTTTAGTTTTAAAATGTGTACAAAAAAATAAAATAAGACTTAAAAAATTTATATTTTTTAGTTCTAAGCACCATTTGCTGCAGCATTTAATTAAAGTTTTCTGATTTTTATTGCAACTGCTGCCACCTGCGTTTTGAATTTGTAGCTGTGGATTAATGTTAACGATACAATTTTCGCCCAACCTTGTTTTTCTGATACGGATTGGCTTAAATAATATGGTTCTATTTTCCATGCAGCAGCTGTTGAGATGGTTTGGGAATTTTTAAAATTGAGTGAAAGATTGAGTATTGCGAAAAATATCCTCAACAAAACAGCCTCTGAGATATCAAATAATAAAATTTAAGGTGAAATGTGTTCCCCGAAATTGTGATGGCCAGCTTCATATTCTTGTTATATTTTTCACTTTTTCCACACTTCTTGCTTTCCTTTGTAACGTATTTAAAAATAATTTACAATAATTCGTCAGCATTTTTTTAAAGAAATAAGATTCAGGCAATTATATGGCATTTACACCAGAACAAAATCTAATACTTGCGAGATTTCGAGCAAATCTTTTTGATTTTAACTAGATATCTCATAAATATAAAATAAAATCTACTTCGTGACTAGATTTTGACGAAATCTGCCCAAAATCTCGTACTACTTAAGGTACGGCCACACTTTGAAAACTTTGTCCAAAAAAGAAAACGTAACCACTACTTTTGCTTAATAATTTAACTTGGTTTTTATAATACAAAATGAAGTCAATTATGCCGCAAAATGCTATTTTTATATTATTTTTAATAAATACAAAACTCATATTTAAAAAATATAGCAATTAAAGAAAATGCAAATTTAGCTTGTCTATTGGTCACGTTTTTTTCGGCAAATATTTGGTAAGTGTGGCCGCACCTTTAGTGATGCAACTGTGTTTTTTGCCAAATTATTTCTTCAAATGATTTCAATCCCATTCCTTGATATTTTCACAATTTTATATAACTTAAAAAAAAACTTAAATTTTCGTATAGAAGTGGTCCTGACAACATTCCTAGCTGTATATTGATAAACTGTGCTGAATTTTTCGCCGTACGTTTGACACGCATCTTTAACATGTCAATTAAATATGGATATTTCCCTAGTATCTGGAAAAAGTCTTTTATTATTCCGTTTTACAAATCTGGTACTAAGTCTGACATTGGAAATTATCGAGGAATTGCTAAACTAAGTATTATTCTTAAAACTTTTTGAAAAGATGGTAACTGAATGCATTTTCATCATGTATCATCTCTACTGTCATCTGCTCAACATGGCTTTCGAAAAGGCTGTTCTACTACAACAAATCTTTTAGAACTAACAACCATTATAAATCGGGGTTTTGTGCAACGGAAACAAACTGACATCATATACACTGGTTTTAGTAAGGCGTTTGACAAGGTAAACCATAAACGGCTCTTGAAGAAACTTAACACAATGGGGTTTTCATATAACTCTCTCAAATGGATCGAGTTATATTTATTAAATCGAAAACAATGTGTCCGTTTTAAAAACGTCACATCTAAATCGATAGACGTCTTATCTGGAGTGCCACAAGGAAGTCAACTTGGACCATTGCTGTTTACTCTTTTTATAAATGATCTTCCTAACGTGATTAAATTTTCCAACGTCTTAATGTATGCGGATGATGTAAAGATTTTCCTAAGTTTTAATCAATATGCAGATCACAGTCTACTTCAACAAGATTTGGACTCATTTCAGTCATGGTATAATTTAAATTTGATGATGCTGAACTTGAAAAAATGCAAACATATGTCCTTCTACAGAGGAAATCATATAAAAGTAAATTATTCTTTGGGGAACCACCAGCTAGAAAATTGTGTTACAGTGTTGGATCTGTGTGTTTTGCGGGATGCTAAGTAGAAGTTTATTAATCATATTTCCATAACTGTAAATAAAGCACGTTGTAATCTTGGTTTTATCAAAAGATGGGAAAAAGAATTTAAGGACCCATGTGTTACAAAGCAAATTTATGTTTCCCACGTCAGACCTGTCTTAGAATATGCATCTATAGTTTGGGATCCCATATATGTGACTCACAACAATTACATTGAATAGGTACAAAAGCAATTTTTGTTATTCTGCCTCCGTGGTCTTCAGTGGAACCCATTAGATATTCCGTCATACACCAGCCGTCTTGCTCTAATCAAACTTCCAACTCTTAAAAGCCGAAGGACTATGTTGAATGTGTCGTTTATATTAAATTTAATTAATGGTGATATTTGTTCTAATTTCCTGCTCGATAACATTTCATTTAATGTTCCTCATCGTCCATCTCGACACTTTGAATTGCTAGCAATTAAATTCTTCAGATCAAATTACTCAAATGCTGATCCATTTAGAAGAATGTGCAGACAATTTAATAAATTTTATAAAATTATAGATTTTTCTTTAAATGTAAATGTTATTAACCACAAAATTATCGTTCTGTTAAATAATCAATAATTTTGTATTTTTATTTGAATTTACTATATTAATTATATTGTTTAACTGTCTGTAAGGATATTATATCTATAGACAAAATAAATAAATAAATAAAATAAATAAAGGGTCCGCCATCTAACGTTTTTTTTTTTCAACTAGTGCTTATTTCGTGAATGGTAACACTTAGCTCATATCTGATTTGACAGATAATTAGTTTTATCCTTCCGCTGAACGAATATGGTTGTGTATACGCTTGAACAACGCTGGGAAATATTGCGACATTACTTTGAAAATCATGGTAATGTTGCAGAATGTGTGCGAAAATGGCGTACGGATTTTGGAAGAAGAGAAGCACCGTCAGCTCCGTATGTTCGTTATCTCGTGAAAAAAGTGAAAGAAACTGGCATCCTCATCGATAAACCAAAGCGTGAAAAGCCAAAAACAGTGCGTACCTCCGATAATATTGCTGCTGTGGCAGAAAGTGTGCGTGAAGCGCCATCAACATCAATTCACCGTCGTTCTCAACAATTGAACATTTCGGAGACATCATTGAGACGAATTTTGCATAAAGACCTTGGTATGACGCCATACAAAGTCCAATTGGTTCAGGAGTTGAAGCCAACTGACCATCCAATGCGTTTTCGCTTCGCTAAGTGGGCCTGCGATCGACTTACAGAAGATGCCGATTTTGCCAAAAAAAATCATTTTGATATTGGCGGGTATGTAAACAAGCAAAATTGTCGCATTTGGGGCACAGCAAACCCGCACGCATACATTGAAAAGCCGACGCACCCAAAACGAGTCACTGTTTGGTGCGGATTTTGGTCCAGAGGCATAATTGGGCCATTTTTCTTTGAAAATGAGCAAGGAGTGGCCGTTACAGTCAATGGCGATCGTTATCGGGCCATGAGGAACGAATTTATGTTCACAAAAATTGAAGAGGAGGATATTGGCAACATTTAGCAACATCCGAAGCTACACTCGATGTTTTGCGCCTTTTTTTTTTTTTTTTTTTTTTTTTTTAAAAAAGAGAAGTAACACTCAGGCAATTAGTATGCCTACCAACCCGTAGGTGTGTTACCTTCTTTGGGAAAGGGATAGTGAGAGAGGACAGATGGTGAAAGAGAGAAAGCTTAATTTTTACAACTCTGATATTGCGCGTTGTGTTAGTTTTTAGATCAGTGTTGCAGCGCCTCTGATGTCAAGTAGGCGCATTAAATGTGTTTTAAGCTGTTGTAGCCATTTTATTAATTATTTTACTTCGCCGGCGATTATGCTACAATACCGACGAAGGAGGGCGCTGTGATGTCCGCTAGCATACACAAGTATCAATTGCTGCCAGAACTGTTCAGTGACCAGTGCTATGCCTTCATCACTTAAACAGTCTGACAACAACAAATACAATCGCATACTAATGCACATCTGAAAAATGCTGGATGTTATGACTTGTCTGAAGCTGGGCTCGAACCCACGTTCTTAGACATTATTTGCTTTGCAGTCAACGCGCTAACTACTTCAGCCAACAGCCGCAGAGCTGATGTCGTTTGGCCACCTCGGAGCTGCGATTTGACACCGTTGGACTATTATTTGTGGGGTGCCGTCAGAGATAAGTGTTACGCCGACAAGCCAGAGATAATTGACGCTTTAAAGGACAATATTCGTGAAGCCATTGGTGAAATACAGCTGCACACAATCGATAATGTGCTTAAAAATTGGACCGATCGTGTAGGCTACTGCATGACCAGCCGAGGCAGCCATTTGAATGAAATTATTTTTCATTATTAACCGGAAGGATTGTACTTTCAAACAAAAAAAGAAATTTGAAAAAATATTCAGAATTTTTTTTTTTTAGCATTTTCAAAAAAAAAAGTTATCTGGCGGACCCTTTACTACGCTGATCAATAATGAATTGAATGAATGAAAAGGTGTGCTCGCCAGCTGATTTGATTGATAGTTTTTTGTATGGAGTTTGACACTTGAAAATGAAAATGCCCAATCAACTGTTTTTGGTATGGATACAAAAGCTTGAAAGTAAATATTTTATCCTGCTCTGGACTGCACATTATTTTTGGATCTGAATTGGTTGTGAATACTTATTAAAATTAAGTTTTTAATTATTCTTTGGGCAGCGACCAATAATTCTAAATTGAATATTTGAAAGTATCTTGAAAATCGTTTTCAAATTTATCTTTCGCAATACCGTCGGCAAAACTAACTGCATTTCATTTTGCATCCAATTTCCTTCCTTTCATTTCGATTGGCTATTTTGTTATTAATTTTTTTTTTGTAAAATTATCTTAAATCTCCAGTTTTTTTTAACTGATGTACGTTTTCTCATATATGCAAGCAGAGTCGCTCTCACACAAGTGCAAACATGCTGGTACGAAATTCCAATGACTCATGGAGTAAAATAACAACTCACATATGCTTGCATCCATTTATGTACATGAAAATGTCACCGATAAGAGTACAAAACAAAAAAAGAAAAAGAATTTAAAAATGATCGTATAGCAAAAACTACTGCCAACAATCATATCAAGTCAGTGGAAGAATTCTCGATAATTCACATGAAATATAATGAAATATTTACAAGTTTAAAACAGAGAATAATTTCAACGTTATTGGAATTTATTTTATTTATAGAAATGGTTTGAAATTGTGTTAAGACTAGAACTGCTTACCACATCAAAATAAAGCTCAAGCTCTGTAAAGATCTTACAATGTTGTCAGATCTGGCGATGGGCGATGGGCAGAAATCGCCATCACATGGTGTTTGTCAGTGTACACGATTGTAAGACATTTGCCAGAAAAGCTTACAATTTCAATAATCTGGCAAAAACTTTATCTGACAACTTTGTCAGGCACAAAATTGTCAGTTCACACGGTTGTCCGATCTATTGTAAGACATTCTGAGAGTACATAGTTTCTCATTCTCGCAGTATAGAATACTTTTAGGGGTAAGTGAGGAAAAGTCTGCATACATACAAAAAATTGTAAGTAATTTTATTGCGAGACATTATTTTCCTTCCATTTAAGTCTACTCGCGGATAAGGAAAGGTATCAAACATATTTTTAAATAAACTAGAGTACGCCTAGTGGTCGAAATTCGACCGCCAGTTTAAAGGTATACCTATTTTAGTTGCATTGATTTAAACAGGCAGAACTACCTAATTACTTATTCACTTCCCCACGGAAAAAACAATAAACCAAATAAATTTGCATACAAACACGCACATTTATAAAAAACTCGTATACATCTGTATGTAGGTAATCTTAAACACTCTCATCGCTTTGCTTGAACCAATACTTACAAAGTGAATGGCTGTACGTGTGTACGTAGTGGTGTCAACTTTATGAACTTTTTATTCCTTTAATACTGAACCGATTTAAATAATATATAGTCGGGTCACTAAAGCCTATCAATGTTTACCATTTGGTAAAAAATTAACAAATCGGTTGGCAAACAAAAGAGAAAAAGGGATCTTAAGATTTGTCTTGGCCTATTTAATATATAGATAATTATTTCTTACAAAAAAATTACCGAAAAACAACAGAATTGCATGACAATGATGCCACTATCAGATGCAAAAACTTCGCGCATCTTTCAGATGTCTGACAATATTCTAGTCAGCAATCTTAGAATGGACTAACAATGATTTTTCTCTTTTTCATATTTCTTTCCATTTAAGAACTTAAGCTCAAAAAATATTTCAGTTAATATTAAATAAAAGTTAAAACTCAACAAAGCGTTGCATTAACATTTTCGGTAGACAAAGAAAAATTTTTTAGTTTAATTATTTTTATTGTTAACGGCCCTTAGAAAGATTAATAGAAATAAAAAAGGATTGCAATATGATACATAATCACACTTTGTTGAGGAAAATGTTTGACTACTGGGGGTCCACTGTAGCTAAAATATACTGACCACAAAAAAATTATCCTTTTTATGGATTTTTCGACAATATAATTCTCGCGAACAAAAATTTATTATCACACGAAAACACTTATGCGCTTTAACGATCACAATCGTAACGAAACTGACTCCAAATAACTACCTTAACTTCCTTCTCTATTTTTAATGTCCTTATCTTCGTTTGTTGTCTTCTCTTTCACAAATAGCACCAAGGAAATGGCATATTGGATTCTAGTGAGCCAAACACCCGCCTGGCAACCGAACTTACACAATTTGGTATGTGATGAAAATCGATTGATATAAAAATTATCGTTTTGAAAAAGTGTAATGAATTTCGAGCGATTTTGAGAATTATTTTCGAGCCAATTTTCAGTTATTAAATTGAAAAACGAAGGTCAGAAGATAAAATACAAACAATATAAGGGAGTTTTGAAAAGAAATTGATCAAAAATGATCGAAAAATGTATTAAAACTTCATATAAAAATAAATGCAAAAAGAAAACGCAACTTTTATCTGGTTTAAATCGTTTCGGTTTTAAAATCGATTTCCATCACATACCTGACCATCTTTTCGATCTCACAATATTTCTGAGTAAATTAACTTGTTTAAATATAAGAGTACTTACTGCTCGTTCCCAAAAGTGTGAAGAAATTCGGACTTAAACATTCCGGGCTAGAGATATTCCAAAAATGTCTGTTTTTCATGTGATGTGATGGAAAACGGTTTTAAAAACAAAACGATTTAAGACCGACAAAAGCTGTGATGTGCTCATTAATAATATTTTGTGTATATTTTAAGTTTTTCAATACATTTTTATAAATAAATTTATTTTCAAAATACCTATATAGTATCGTGTTACAGTACAACCTTCCTAATCCGAACACTCAATAATTCGGACTGTCCAGTAGTAAATGGTAAATCGATTTCCATTGTAGTCGAAAATCGATTTTCAATGCCAAAAGACGATTTTTTTGTAGTTGATTTTTCATTACCAATTTTATATTGAAATCTACTTTTGGCGCCAATTAATCGAATTAAGAAAAACGCGCAGAGAATGACGTTTAAGAAAGAAAGATGTGTTGCACCATATACTCGTACATACATAAACTAATGTAAATAATTCATTTTTCACTTTTTTCCATTTTTCAAAAAAACACAAAAGTTTTTTACTTCAAACGACTACAACAAATAAACTAATCGATGAATTTGGGTGAAATTTTAACAGCTGACGTTTGACAGATCGTAATTTCTAAAAAAAAAAGTATTTGTGTTTGTACTGCCATCTAGCGTTAGGTAGCTTCAATATCAATCCGCCTCGTAGTATGTACATTTGGAGGACTCAGAGCTGAAGTGAACCAAGTCATAAATAATGAAAAAATTTCAAAACTAGTGCGAAGTTCTCCGCAAAGTTTAACTCTATTTAGTTCTATAACGGACTAAGTAAAAAAGTATTTCGTTCCTAAGGTAAGGGTAAAAGCCCAAGTCAATGGATCTCTTTTTATTTGTAATTTATGGCAGTTCATTTACTGAAACTCAAAATATTTTCGAATTGTTTTTCTGTGACTTGGTTCACTTCAGCTCTGAGCCCTCCATTTATGTATTGCGTTTAGTAAAAAATTTTGTTAAAGTTTTTTAAAAAAATTGACCAGTATCTCGAGATATATTAGATTCATTTTATTTTAACTCTAGTCCGGACGATCCACTAATCCGGACAGTAGCTAAAACTATGTACGAGTATATCTGTCCGGATTATGGAGGTTGTACTGTATTTATATTTTATCCGTCAGGGTGCTTTTCAAAAGTCAATTGCTACAGATTCGCTCAAAAATTATTCTCAAAATTGTTTGGAATTTATCACACCTCTTCAAAACGATCGTTATCCATCATATACCCGATAATTGTTTTGCGGTAAAAAAATAAGACAACTTCTTCTATCAAGTGTTTTGGGGAGTACATACGAGTAATTAAAATTATTGTTAAACATCTTTTGTGATCTTGTCGTTTTGTTATTATGAATTGTGGGCAAAATATGCAGAATGAGCGTTGCAGAAGAGGCGATTTCTAAAGCACAAAATATTTCTAAATTCATGAAACGTATCAGAATAAATAGTGAAGATACATGACCCACTCCCCACCAGTCTTTATAACTTCAATTTCGATTTCCATCTGTGTTTTGTCAAAAAGTCAGTTCAGTCCAAACACTTTTTTTAGAGTTAACAAGCTGAGGACTTAAGAAATGCAACATTTTATACTTTGCGAAATTTTAATGCATTTTTATATTTAAGTAACTTCAAAAGATAAAAAGAACCAAGTTGAGCCATATCAACTAAATGAAAACTAACAATTGGGAATATTGTGATTACAAATTAATTTGAATTTGTAACGTGCTTTTTCCCTCCAAAACTACAATTACATTCATTCAATTTCAATTTGTTATTAAAAATACATACATACATTGAAATAATCAATCAATATATAAACTTAAAAACTCACCTTTATTTAACGGCTTTGGATTCAATTGTTTGCGGCGTGACATCATTGTTGCGGTCGAAATGTTGAACATACAAATTAACAGGAACTGTGAGCAATTGAGAGTTGTTGGCAATTCGAGAACGGCAAATGCACTGAAAACTACATTAAAACTCCGTTACAATCAAGCTTAACACATCCACAAACACCTCAAAATATTTAATCGCCAAATTTCTTTTTTTTTTTTTCTTTTTTTTAATTTTCTTATTTCAGCGATTAACACATTTATTTTTTGAATAATAAATAATTTGTAATTAATTTTTGGGGAAAAAAAATTAAAATTGTTTATGAATAAATTTTCTTCAAAAATTTAAACTTAAATTGTTTGGAAACATTTTTATCTTTAAAAGAAATCAAACAATGGCAATAATTTACACTTAATTTTGGAAAGAAATATTGAAAACACACACGTACTTTTTGATAATATATTTTTTTTAATAAATTCTGTTGCTGTTGCTGTCGTTTTTGTTGTTGTTGTTGTTGTCGCTATATTTTTCAAGTTGTTGGTTTAATATTTAATAATAATTCTCTCAGTGGCTTGAAATATGTAGGTATTTGTTTTTGTTTATTTAGTTTAAGTCAAGTGAACGAACAATTCACAAGAACGATAATTAATAATATTTAAAAAGGTACAAATTAAAAAGAAAATTTGCGAACACATGGATTAAGAACGATTTGCGAAATTCGAGAACGTTAACACGTCTAAACAACACGGCGAAATACTCACTACTAAATGGTTTAATGCATGATAAACATTAAGCGAATCAAATCAACATCAAGCCGAATGAAAGGAAGAAAATAAAAATACAACAATATCAAAACAGCAACAATGGGGCAAAACAAAACAGAATTAAAAAAAACAAAGAACAAAAAACAAACAAAAAAACAATACAATAAAAGCCACAAACGGCAAGTGTCCAAACACAGAAAACAAATTGAATTGAACTTAAACTAAATCGAAGTTACATGTATTGAACACAATACATCTTGACTCGACTTGTCTTAACTTGCTGTGACTTTGCTCACTCCTACGGCTCACCTGCATACTGCACCCCCTTCGGACAAAAATCAGAATGTAACAACGACTATTATTACTTACTACCACTACAATACAAACAAGAAAACAGCGCCAAAAATTTTTCTTTTTTTTTAACGAAAACTCCAAAAAGAACAAAAAACAAACGAAACTGAATTGCACTTACAACAAACAGTCAAATGCTGGCAGTATGGATGACAAGCGAATACATTTTAAATAAAAAGTAAACAAAACAAAAACCACGATAAGAGTTGTAACAAAACGGCACATACATTCACATTAAACGAGTGAGTGCTGTGTGAAGAGCGCTTGAGAGAGAGTGAGAGAGAACAATAGAGTATGAGAGGATTTTGCCAAAAACGGAACCGGATCTAGCAATATTTGTTTTTGTTGCAAGTTGCAACAATAAAAAATTTGAATAAAAATCACAACAACAAAAACAGCAGAGGACAACAAAACAGAAAACTCAGCAACATATGATTTATTAAAGAGAAAAACCGAACAACAACCAAAAAAAACTGTGTTCCCCAAATATGAGAGATGAGAATATTTGATTTTTTTTATTGTGTATTATTTTGCCGAACTTTAGCTGATAAGAAATTTACTAGTAGTAGGGAAGCAAACTATTTATAAGAAAGTCGAAGCAGTGAAGAAAGCGATTGCAAATCATGCATTGCTTTTTCAATTATGCGTTAATGAAATTCATTTGCTGATAGAATGAAAACACTTTCTATGGGCCAAAATGCAACAACTTCCTGATGACAACTGGACTGATGAGATAGCAAAAATATAAAAAGCAGAATTCTTTAGAATAACCTTAAGCACAGTCGACGGTCGACAGCTTCAACGTAGAACTATTTTAGTAAGCGATGCCGGTTTCGGAGATAACTCAGAGGAAAAAATCTTTTCGTCCAGCCGACAGCGCTAAAAAAAAGTCTCAAACAGTGTTATAATTTTTTTTTGTTTTGGTACGAAATACATAATTAAAAAAAAAATATTCCCAAAAAAAACATTGCAATAAAATCCACAAATTTTTAATTATTTCAAAATGCAATAAGTACCATTTCGTACCGACCACACGAGCAATTTTGTATGTTTATTATACATATGTATTTTTTATTTGAAACATATTTATCTTTGTTTTATTTGTTTATTTGTGTATGGAGAATATCCTTACAGACATATTAAAAAAAAAATAAATTAAATACATATATATGATGCTAATACAACAATATTAAATTTAACAAAGATTTGAGACACAATTACATATATTAACATGCTATTTATTTAGAAAAATGAGAATTACATTTTTTATAGCATTAATTAAAATAATTTATTCAAGCTTTAGGTCCAGAAAATATATATGAATGATTTATTTTATCCGATATTTCGCTTTCTCAAAGGAAAGCTTCTTCAGAAATATATTTAATTAAAAATTAATAATAACATTTATTGTTTTCACAAACCAATAAAAACTTATTCTAAATTTGTTTGAAAAAATATTATCAAATAATAACGCAAATTTTCATTGATAACTTTTAAGATATTGTTCAATAATGAAAATTCGTTGATAACGCTCCATTTTTGGGAATCATAAACTGTCAGCTGTAAATCTATTTGTTTACTGCACAAATTGCAGCAATTCAAATCTTTCGTTAATTTTAGGACACCCTTTATGTTTCGAATTGATACTAGCAAACTAGATGACCGAAAGCTTGCTAAGGAATTGTGTAGCCGGACAGGAAATGCATTTCGTTTAAACATTTTCTTTACTTATAAAATAAATAACTAATAAAACGTCATTTGTGAATTACGTTTAAAACGAGAGAAAACTTAACGATTTCTTTTCGTTCGTTTGTAATAAACGTGTTTTACTCTATTTATTAAAATTGTTTCAATAATCTTTAATAGCCACCAATTCTATACAAAAGAAATCACTAACATTGGAGCTTCCCTAATATTCTGCCCCACTACTTACTCATGTCTCTAGAAATAACAAAAATCTACAAATCTCTCTCGAACGCTCTTTTTACATTTTGTTTGCAGCTGATAAGAATCAAAACAAAACCCACAACTGCAATAATTATATGCAAATAATAGAACAAGCAACCACAACAACAACAACAACAATAACAACAGCAACGAAAGTGTAAAATTAATTGTTTAAAGTAATAACAAAAATTGTCTTTCTTTTTTTAATATTCCATAAGTATGATTTCGACACTTTTTATTTTTCTCCATTTGATACTTAAATACTTTGCATTGTGATTTGCACAATTTGCTGGTTTAATGCGTAATTTTATAAAATTTTGCATTAATTTTTATTTTATTACAATTCTTATCACTATACTTTTTAATAATGTTAGACTGAGTTCTTGTTAATATTGTAGGGCCAAGAAAGTAAAAGCCATATGATTTAGTAAAATGTCAACAGCTGTTGATATATCAAAGCTGATTCTTATGGGATTTTTATTTATTTTTTTCTTGGATACACTAAACGGTTTGTTAATTCACTAAATTAAACATATTGGCCGTTATTTGCGAATTGTAGCACAGTTTTAGGGATGTTATGAAAAAGAGAACTTTTTAAATAATTTAAAGTAATACCTGAGATAATAGTTAATAAAATGCCATTTTAAAACTTATTGACTGCTGTATTCAATAATTATTCTACAAGTAAATATATTACATTTTACTTTAATTTGCAACTAATAACGAAGTTGAAAAGAAAAGCTGCAAGAGCATAAATCATAAGGGGAACTAATTTCTGTTTTCGTGTGTCAGTTTTAATAGCTGAGTTGCCAGTCGCTTGATTTTTCAAAGTTGTTAAGTTGTTGCCACATATTTTTCTAGGACAAAAATAACGTTTCTATCATTTGAAATTTAAAATTAATATTTGTAAGTAAATTTATTTAAGAAATGGGAAAACCTAAACGATTTCGCAGTACATAATGCTCTTTTATTGCAACAAAATTATGTCTCTAAAAAACTCGTTCGTCAGAAACGAGTTTAAAGTTTTTAATTTACATTCACATCATGGGAAAAATAAAAAAAGGATTCTCCCCTCAAGAGATGAGTAAACAAGATATTTGTATACGTTTTTTACACAAAATGAAGAGCAATACGACGAATATTTCTGCATTCTTAGCTCTCAAAAATCACGTTTTTTGAGATATGACTATGTTGCAATAAAGCAGCGATATATTCATACAAGTTTAAAACTAATAGAAAATTAGTGTTTTAACATATCAGGAAAACTTATAGAAATTATGTTTTAACATATTATATCTCATGAAATCCGATTCTAAGGACCAAAAATAAGGAAACTATTTATGTTTAACGGTATCAGGGGCAGTTTTAAGACGGTAGGCATTCCGATAGAATGTAAAATGATGCTGCAAACTTCGTCTGCATGCTTTATGTCATCAATTACAGTTTTTCTTGACAACTGAACTTGGTGCATTTGAGGAACTGAGTTTGAAGTATCAGGCGTTTGGAGCTACTTTAAATATCACTGAGGTTGTAGCTAGTTCGAAGAACTAAGAAGAAGAATACAATACGGCAAACTAGAGGAGTTTCTAAGCCACATACATACAAACAACACAGAAGTAAAGAACAGTTCCATTAAAAAAACCTGTTTCCATATTAAAGAAAAGTTAGCTATGCAGTTTCTTATTTCATTTCTTGCAAAGAAGACACCAGCATTAAGCAAAAAAAAAAACAAAAGAAACCAAATTAAAAAAGGTGCACTACCAAACTGCAAAAATATAAAAAAATATATATATAAAAAACGTATGTCCTTTATGAACATTAATTCGTATAAAATATAAAGGAAATAATGTTATTTCCGTTGAATGTCAGCATTTTTTTAAATCTATGACTAAATAATGCAAACAAGCGTAATGGTTGGCAATTTCAATAAAAAAAATATATATATAAATGGTTTAAAAAGGTATAAACACCTAAAAAGGACATTCATATGTTTAGTGGTCTTTCGTATAAAATCTGCATAAAAAACTGCACAGGAATTAGCAAAAACAAAAAAATAAAAAAAATACAAGGATTTTCATACAATAATAAATTATTTTAAATACGAGTAGAAAGGAAAAAAAATTAATAATGGTTTTGTGGATTTTGCTATGAGGAAGAAAAAAAGATACATAATTTTACAATATTTTAATACATATTTTAAATGGCATTTCATTACAGTTGATCTCGTGGTGGTAGAATGTGGGAAAAATAGTTTTAAATGGAATTAAGAGAACATTTTTAACTTTTGGTTGGTTAAAAAAATAGTTTAATTTCCGTTTTCGTTTTACCATTAAAAACCATTTAGGCAAATTTTACGCAAACAAAAGTTGTGCAATTTCAGCTGCAATTATGATCAGGACGCATAAAAATTTGTTTAATGTTTCTAAAAATATGCTATTAATCTCTGTAGTAACTTTCATTTTAATTGGTATACAGTTTCTAAAAATATGCTATTAATGTCTGTAGTAAATTTCATTTTAATTGGTGCAAGGACTAGCTTACCTTCCATATATCCTTCGTACAAGAAATTGAATTCTAGCTGCAATTATGAACAGAACGAAGCTAAAGCTGATAAACGTTTCTAGAATGAAGCTGTTAACACCCGTAGCAAATTTCGTGCCAATCGAAGCAAGGACTAGCATACCTTCCATATATCCTTCGAACAAAAAATTGAATTTGAGCCGCAATTGTGATCAGAATGAAGCTAAACCTGATAAAAGTTTCTAGAATGAAGCTGTTATCACCCGTAGTAAATTTCGTGCCAATCGGAGCAAGGACTAGCATACCTTCCATATATCCTTCGCACGAGAAATTGGATTTGAGCCGCAATTATGATCAGCCCGCATCAAAAATTCCATACTGTTTCTAAAAATATGCTAATAACCTCTGTAGTAAATTGTCTTCCAATCGGCGCAAGGAATAGGCTACCTTCCATATATCCTTCGTATAAGAAATTGAATTTTAGCTACAATTATGATCACAACGAAGCTAAAGTTGATAACAATTTCTAAAATTAAGCTGTTAATCCCCATAGTAAATTTAATTGCAATCGAAGCAAGGATATTCCTACCTCCCAAATATCCTTAAATTTAGAAATTATATATCTCCAAAAATTACGATCCAAATACAACGAAAATTGGTCAGTGTTTCTAAAAATAGGCGCTTAGGCTCTGTAATTAATTTGATGTTTATCGAAACAAGGACATGTCTACTTGCAATATATCTTTAATTTTAAAAATTGAATTTAAGCTGCACTTATGATTAAAATGCAGCTAAAACTGTCACCTGCTAATAAAATTATGCTGTAAATTTCATTTCAATCGGTTTAAGGACGTGCCGTTAATTTTAAAAATTTCAATTTATCTTGTTTATTATGATCAGAATGCAACGAAAACTCTTAAAGTTATTCCAGAATAATGCTGTTAATCTCTGTAGAAAATTTTTATTTCAAGCAGTGGATGATCATCTCTACTTCTCAGATATCCTTAATTTAAATTTTCTGTACAATTATGATCAAAAAGCCGCAAAAATATGTGAAGATTTCTATAGCTAAGCTGTTTAGCATTCTAGGAAATTTCATTTCAATCGGTACAAAAACCATACTACCTACACCACATATCCTTACCCTTATAAATAAAATGTTATCTACAATTACGATTGAAATGCAGCAAAAATTGGCATCTGTTTACGCAATCATGATGATAATCTTTGTGGTACGTTTTATTGGAACCGGTGGAAGAATACGCTCACCCGTTTTATATCCTTAATTTTTAAACAAACAATTTTTATAAAACTTTACATATAAATTTTCTGTTGGTATCAAAATTTACTTTGCTGATTTGTCGTCGCCACCTAGTGAAATTTTGTTGTACTACAGTGAATTTGAATAATCAGCCTTATTACTTTTCTCAAAAATATACTTCCGACAATTGTCGTCTCGAATTTTTTTCTTTGTGGTACTACGTAAAATTGCGAAATTTGAAAGAAATAAAAAAAGAAGAGAGTAACACAAAATATTAAAAAAATATCTATATTATGAAGAAGTTTTTTTTTTCTAAATTGCATTTATATTCTGCCCAATAATGGTATCGCTTTGCAAGCAAAAAAAATTCGCCAAACACCACGGCGATACGGTATTATTCCATCTATCATTCGATAAGATATCATTATCTTATACCTGCCTACTTTAAATACCGAAGATATGACGAACAATTTACAAAGGCAACCCCTACGTTCGGCAAAAACCACATGAAATTTTTAAAAAAGTTCTGCTGGAATTATCGAAGTACAGTACAACCTCCATAATTCGAACAGATCTAGTTTCAGCTACTATCTGGATTAGTGGATCTTCCGGACTACAGTAAAAATAAAATGTTAAACGCACAACATAAATGTACATACAGTGAAAGCTCGATTTTTGCGACTAATTAAAAGCCAGACCTGTCGCGAAAACTGAATTTTCACGATAACAGAATCCAAAATTTTATTGAAAAAAGTTTATGCAATTTTTAAAATTAAAACTGTAAATGTCGAAGATATAACGAAAAATGTATTTTGGCAACCCCTACGTTCGGCAAAAAAATTTTTTTTTTCGAAACTGTATTGCAACAATACTTCATATTCGGTGGTGTACGGCGAACTTTTCTTTTTGAGAGACACCCTACTGCCCACACTTTCTCTTACAGAACATGCATTAAACAACTTTAAAAGCCCAAAAAGATTTCAAGTTTTATTTTTTAAATTTATTATTCGAGACAGGTTTCGATATTTTATTTCAAAGAATTACAAAAAGTTTTTTGAAATTGTTTCAAGTTTTATTAAATTTTTTTTATTTGTACTCTAGCAAAGTTTGATAAATTTGATATTTTGAATGAAAACAATTTTATTTTTTTAGAAATTACCGAAAAGTGGCTTTCATCAGGGAACAGCAAAATAATGACGGATGAGTTTCTCGAATGGAACCATATTTTGAAAATAAATTTTTCAAAGTCTGCAAACAATAAACTTCACAACAATAATAATCATGACGATGATGATGACGATGATGGAAGTAATCATCATAATTATTATTGCTGCAATTCATTTCAATATTTGGGTTTATTTACCTTCATCTTAACATGTACGCAAGAAAACCAAAACAAAAACCTTAAAAAAGAACAAAACAAAAACCTTAAAAAACAAAACAAAAAACAAGCAACAGTACAGCGAACTGCGAAAGAGCAACAGCAATGGAAATTAAAAAAACAAACAACAAAAAATAAAAAATAAATTAATTTTGTATGTCTGCTGTCTGCCATGATAAAAAAATTTAACAAACAACATTCAACAGGTTGTGTTGAATGTGTATTTATTTATGTTTGTTTTTTAACCATATAATCCATTTTACTACAATATGGTTTTTTTTTATTAAAAATAATAATAAATAATACACATGCAAACAACAAATCAGTCAGTTCAGGACTTTCAGACATAAAATGATACTTTATGTGCATGCAGTATCTACTCAAATGTTATTTATTTACAAGTATGCGGCATATACATACTTATGTACATATGTACGAGTATGTAAGTACATCATGTATATCAATGTATGTATATTTGAGTTGTGATATATCATTGAGAGCATTGTACAGCATTGAAATTTTATCTTTGCGATTTTATGTGCAATAACCAACAACAGCAACAACAACAGCTGTAACGAAAATGAAAAATAAACTTTTATTACAATGATGTTGTTTGTTGCTGTTGTTTTGCTGCTGTCTGTCTGTACCCACCCACTAAAACAACAAGGTCAAACGAAATGTACTCTCAAAGAGGGCAATGTATTTTTATTAACCCTTGAGTGTTTGTGCCGAAACGTTTGCTTTCGTTTTGTTTTGATCTTTCCAATGAGTAAAACAAAAACAATGTAGTTTTGTACTGTTTTTGTTTGTGAGCACTAAATGTACATTAATTTAAACGTACGCAGCTAGAAAAGATAATAATGGGAGCAAAATTGAAAAGTTTCAAGAAGAAATGACGAACGAAATGAAACACTCAAAAAAATACGTTTGAGCATTTGTTTTGTTCTCAATTGTACGATTGTAACGGGTTATTAAAGCAAGCATATGAGAGAAAAGCCAAAAGTTTTGTTTGCGCCCTCTGTCATTTAAAAGGTATTTGTTTTGGTTTTGCTCATGTACAAAACGATTGAAAAAAATTTAAAAGTTTGTGTTTTCGTAGGAAACGTTTTCGAAAAGTTTTGTTTGTTTTACCACTCTCATTTAAAGTTAAATATCGCTTTAAAAATCTACTGTTCGCAAATTTGTGTGATTTAGTAAAGGAAAACGTAGCATGGGATAGCAGAGGTCGTGGAATTTAAAAATTTGCATTGTTAACATTGCATAAATGCAAAAAAATACCAAAAGTGTTGAGGCAAGAATTCGTGATTCCTGGCCATATATTTGAAATATAAAAAAGTAGAGAAATAGGTATATACAAATATTCTGGAACTTCTGCGAAGTTGCACTTATTAAAAATAATTGTTAAAAAATATGTATTGTTTGATTTTAGTTGTTTCATTTTCGATAGAAATCGTTAAAAAAAAAACAAAAATAATAAATAAAGACAATTTATGGTGCTGTAATAATTGTGAGTACCTTCAGGCGCAACATTAAGATTTGTTAACACACAGAGCTAGCGAGGCAAGTATTTATATTTTCGCTCCTAAAAGTAAACCTCAAAACTAGTGCTGGCAAAGTATTGTCTAGTGGGTACCGAGTATCGAGTATTTGCTTTTTTTTTGGTTACTCAATACTCAAAAGTAGTTACTCGATACTTTTAGAGTTGTATTTTTAAGTGCATAAAAATACATCACTGTATAAAAAGACAACTACGTGTAAGATTCTTTAATCAAATCAAAACTAAATCATTTTTTTTTGAGAACAATAATCTATTTTTAATTTTTGAAGAAACTACTTCATTTTGCAGATAAAAACTAAGCGTTACAAATTCAAAAAATCCGTTTAAAGTATCGAGTATTATTGAGTACCCAAATGAAAAGTATTGAATATTATTGAGTAAAGGAAAGTAGTAGAATTTACTAGCACTAACGCAAAGGTTAATTTAACCTCAATATATTCATGTCTGAATGTATGTACTCGTACATATGTAAACAATTATAATTATAATCAAGTAAATAAATGCATACATACATACATACATATGTATGTGCATGCATGTATAAATAAATATCCATTGGAGTAGAAATTGAATTTTATTTAAAGATCGTTTACACTTGATCACAATGAGCAACAAGGAAAAAGGCCAAACAATAAATAAAACAAAACAACGTGTTGTTGAAAAATCCATGTAAAGATATAATTTTTCTGAACTTATATGTAACTTGAGCTTTATTTTATTGTTATGATCGTTTTTTTACCCCGCTCTCCCGAACGAAATTGTCGTTGACCTCAATTTTCGTTCAATATCCACAAAATTAAGAATATGTACAGTAAAAAAAATGATCAGCAACATTGAAACGAAATGAATTGTTATAAGAGTCAGTTAGTAGGTGCAAACTGAAAACAGGGTGTTGTCTGTCGATCATTAATTAAATAAATATAAAAAATATAAAAATATTACATAAATATGTTTAATAATGCATTATAGTTATTATGAAGTTTTATTTTTTTTTTCAAAAAAAACCTTGCTTTATTATTTTTAATAAATTCTACAAATTTGATTTTATTTCCTTGTCATTGCAAGCAAAGCAAACAGAACTTCCAATTGAGCGTGAATGTGATTATTTTCAGACAGGAGAAATACGTGACTTCTTCAACGTTTAGAATTTGAACTTTGAACATTTTTCTTTAAACACGCAATATTTTGTGTACTTGAAAAATATAAATAGAAATATATAGAATATTTTTAATTTTATGTAACATTAGAGCTATTCACAGTTTGCTTTATCATAAATAAGCAAAGAGCTTAATTAAAATAAACGAGTAAAGTGCGAGTCCGAAAAGCGCTCGTAGAGTTACGTACTTGTTGGGTTATAAAAAGTTTTTAATTTTTAACTAATTTCAATTTTTTTATATTTGTTGTTATAGTTGTTGCAAGAGCTACTCAATATGTTTTACCATTCACAGTACACAGACTATTTTTCAGAAATAACACTTCTTGTATGCATGCCCTTTATTTTTTTTCGCATTTTTGTCAAAACGCGAACTAGCACGAATTAAAAAAAGCTGATAAATCGAAAGAGAACAATCAGGAATATTTTATGCAATTATTTTTATATCCATCCAAGCAAATTCATCAATATCCTTTGAAATTTTCAGCATAGACTTTTGAGAAAAATATATATATTCAGAACTTGAGTATTGGTAAAACCAATGATGCCAAGAGTACCAGAATTTTCCCTTTTTGTAGGGAATTTATTGGAATTTATTTCAAGCGAAGGGAATAAGTACAGATTTTTCATTTTAAGGAATATTTAGGGAATTTTTAAAACACAAAAGTAATAATACTTTATATAAAAATATAAATTAATATTTATACGTAATTGTTGAACTGTTTTAAGGTATATATTGAAAATGAAAATTTATGGCTTGAGTTCTATATGGACCGCAATACTTTCAAAGTAATCCACACTTCATTGTCTTCAATGGTTTCTATTAACTTATTTTATTTAATTTTTGTTTACAATAATTTTAGACAAAGATTTAGACTTTACACAAACAAAAATTCTCTTTTTTGTTGTATTGTTGTAGTTGTAGCCCTAATAATGCCACCTGTTTATTTCATCATGGTTTAAGGGACTAATTTTTGTATTTGGAAAACAAAAACAAAGTTTAAGAAATTTTTTCAATTTGTTTTCGTTCTTCATACAAAATTTAAAAACTAATTACACTACGCAACTTTGTTTTTTTATTTATTTATTTATTAAGTCTACGAATTTACAATTCTTACAGACTATTTAAACATGCGCGTATACACAAATAATACAATAGTTTTTTTTTAGGTTTTTGATACAATTAAAATATTACGTTTTATTAAATTGCCATTCAAAGAGAAATCAACATAAAAATAACGTGCAAACCTCTGCAACTTCTTATAAAGAGAGCAGAGTTAGCATAAGGTGTTCTAAACGTTTTAATAGAAAGTGGAGAGTAATATCGTGTAAGACGCTACGGATTACAAAAAGATATAGTTTTCAATTAAAAAATTTTAGCCAGTATTAACATTAATTATGTTTAAGATTAACATAAAATTTAGCATAGTTCTTTGATAAGTGCAAGCCTATCTTCTCTGAAGGACACCTGGGGCATGTGTCCCCAAGTCACCGGTTCTGTCTATTATTTTGGTGACTATTTGGCGTCATTGTCACTATAAGAAAACTTTAAAAAGACTGAAATGAATTAGTACCTTATTTTTAGTACTTATATTTTTCAAAGACTGTTATGAATTAGCGCCTTTTAGTCTTTTATTTTGGTTTTAATTAAACTCAAAAAGTTAATAAAATTTACATTTTTATTATTGACATCTACTTTAGAAAACTACCTAAATTGTACACTAGAATTATTAAAACGTACTAGTGAATCACTGGTTCCAATGTCTAAATATGGTCCCAGAAGAAATACCTAGTCAATAGTACCAATGTCAGTAGTGGATTTTCAATGACACGCACATATTAAATGTCTATAGTAAATAGCATTGTCTGGGGTATTGTAATTCACTAGTACTGCTGACTGTGTCAATAGTAAGTCAGTACAGTTTTACTATTGACATTTCCTGCAGGGGTGATACGAAGAAACACATTGGGGTTTGCATTGCAATCCGCGAAGACTAAAGAATTAAAAATTGTTTTTATAACGATTCAATTGTATTAATATCTATTTTATGGGTTGGGTACCAAATTATTGAGCCGCCGTATACCAGAACAGCAATTTTAATTTTAAGTGAGAGTATTGATATATCCTGCAGATAACGCGACTAGTCCAAACACGCATGTAAAGTATACTGCATAAAGGACTAGAACTAGTCCAAAAGTAATCCAAATATATGTGGAAAACATGGTCTATTTACAATTACGTTGTCCTAGGGCTGGACCATATGGTCCAGATTTGCATTACATCGGACTAACTTAAAAACTACTCGATGTCATTAAAAGTGGACCACTCACAAATAGTTCGTTCGGCACGACTATTATCGTAAAAGCACGAACAATTGTCGTGTAGCAATAACCTCTTGTTTGAAAATGACATACTCCATGACTGCATTACATAGAACCATGTTACAACTACTCCTTTTCAGTTATAATGAACCATGTAGTCCAAAATTATCGGCAGTGTAGAAATAATGTATACATTTTGTATTTCATTTTCTGTCTTTGTCACTTAAAATGATAATTGCCTGCAATAAAGTTGCATGCAATTTTTTTACGGACTTTGACAAAAAATTTTTAAAATATTTTTTTTTTAAATATATGTACATTAGGGGTATAACTTATTTCCATTTTTTGCAAAAATCAAAATGGCCCTGGCATAGTCCATTGAAAACTTAAAAAAAATTATATTAATTTTGCGCGGTTTTCAAAAAAGGTCGCCCACAAAACGCGGTAAAGTTGGAAAATTATTTTTTTTTATTTTTATTTGTACTTATACATTTAGCCAAAAACTCACACACATTAAATTTGAAATTCATGTTCTTTAACAATTAAGAAACTTTTTAACTTTTTTTCCATTTATTAATTAAATATTAAAAAAAAATTTTATTAAATTTTTTTCTTTAGGGATTTTAGAAAATCGCTTTTGTGGGTGAGGTTTTTATTTTCAAACGACCCCAAAAAAATGTTTTTCTAAATAACACAATATTCGCTATCGCGTAGTGCTAGGGCTAAAATTTGGTTATACCCCTAATGTACATACGGGTTCGTTTTGTAAAACTAAACGTTTGAAATTTTTATGAAAAAAAAACTGACACTGAACAAAATTATGAATATTTTTCAAACAAATTTGAAACGTTTCCTGCCTGGCCCATGATGTGGAACGATATCGTTCTTTTTTGAAATTTTTTAAATTACATTTAAAGGAAAAACAGTTTCTAAAATTTAGTTTTTGTTTTAAATCTAATCTCACAAAAGAACGATATCGTTCGAGATCGTGGGGCAGGCAGTTCATTCTGCAAAATGAGGCCATTAGACAGTGAGGTCCTAACCTTAGTGAAATTTATTTAAGATATCAATGATGTGGGTTTAAAAATACATAAGCTGTTTTTAAGGAAATTAAAAAAAAATGTTCTTAAATTTACATAAGCTGGAATTCACAAAAAATAAACTTAAGCTTGGTCCGCGGCTGATACAAACATAGATGTTCATATACATACATACATGTGTATATAAATATGTAAATTATATTTTTTTGTTAGAAATTCGATTGGACATTGAACCCTCATTATCACTTTTTATTCTTTTAAAGAAGCAATTGCTTTTTGTCAGAATGTATCTATTGCGAAATTCTAAAACATTTTTAAAAGGGAAATAAAAAAATAAAATATTCAAGGCTATGTTGTCATAAGCATACGTATGTATATAAATATATTTATACTTAAAAATTGAATAGACAATTCACGTTACACACAGCAACAAAATTGAAGCAATGAAATATATAAATGTGTGCAATCACATTTATTTGCTGAGAAGCATTTGTTACATTAAAAATGTTTAGGCTGAAATTATTTCGAAAGGTACACTACACTGAGCAAAAGCAAAAGCATATGAGTGCTTCTCACAGAGAACGATTGATCAAACTTTATGATTAATCAACATACGGATTAATTAATGCTGATTAATTGAAATATTTATAATTTTGATTATTTAAACTAGAACAATTTCATGCAAATGTAACAAGCAAAAATAGTTTGAATAAAATTTTGTACATACAAATACAAATTAATGAAAATGCAAAAACGGAAAATCTAAAAAAACTAAAATCCTTAAATTAATTAAGAAGTTAATTATTAAATATGTAAACTATTCTAAACCCAGATTAATCGTAATTATGAATAATAAACATCAGATTTAGTGGATTAATAATAAATTTGAATAATAGAATTTTTTGATTAATTAAATACACGAAAATGCCGTGTTAAGCGATACAAGAAACCAGTGCAAAAACAAGTGTTGCGTTTCACGATTTAAAAAAATCCAATTTCAACCATATAGTTTTATATTTTATTTGATTTTACATAAGACGACCTTAAAACCATCAAAAATTTGCATCATAAAATTTATTCTTTGTCAGTAACATACTCGTAGTTATTTTTTCTTTAAAAAATTTGTTATTTTTGTTTAATCATTCGAAAGATTTGTGTAGTTTTTTGTATGATAAAATATATTTTTCAGCCTCTGTTTCCTTTTTTAGAAACCGTCAACCAAGAACGTGTCACAAAATATGAACCATGTTATAACGTGGCCGTGTTCAAGGAAGCACGTATTAAACGAGGACTACCTGTAGTAGATTTTTTCTTTGTATTAATCAGAATGTTTGAATAATTGATTAATCGCACGTTCCTACTTTAAACACTTTATTACAGTTATTTAAGAAAATTAATTAACTTCAGAGGCCGAGGTCAAGGCAAATTATCTTTAAAAAGTGCAAATATCCTTCAACAGTGATTGTAATATCAATTGTCTGTTTTTGACGACCTTGACGTTGGCTTTTTTTTTCAACAAAAACTGTTGTTGGAGTTGGCTCAAACTAGATGGACTCGCTTGATAGCGAGAATCCTCCTGCCTCGAACAAAGAAACTTATTAAGTTTTCAGGAAAACAATTGCGGAAACTTATAGCGACACTTACGGGGCACTGTGTATTTGGAAACTGCGCTAATGGTATTGGCCCTTCTTAAAATATATACTGATTTAGTTGTCAGGAAAAAAAGAGGAAGACGAACAAGTAACTCATCTTCCTTTCTGCTTGCATTGGAACATCGCACCCTAAGCAAAAGATGCTTTCTTATTTGTCAGATATGGACCTCAATAATATAAATTCATTCGTTTGGGACCAGTGGCACTGACTCCTCCCTCATGGCGTAACATCTACGACCCTTTCTTCACGCAATCCACAATTCTTTCTTCGTCTTTAACATCTCTTTTCAACCTCATCTACGACTACCTTCACAGTTACACCCTACTTATGACTCCTTTCAGTTTTCTCTCCACTGTCTCTGATTTTTCTCCAGTTTAAAACAAAAAGGAGTCATAAATTGTTGGACAAAAGTGGGCTGATTACCTCTATTTCACTTCATCGGCAGCCTGTCAACCTAAACAAGCTTACAAGTCTGAGTAATTTTTTTTCGTTATTTTTGTTTGTTTTCGCCAATAAATTTTGCACCCAAAAGCACATGACAGATAGGGAGCAACATTTTTATGAAAAAGTTTTTTATCCTGTGGAACCAGCCCTAAAATTAGGGCATTTCGTATTCAACTTTTACCTCACAAAAAAATCGAATCATTTATTTGATATTTTTTTAATAATTTCTTTAAGTTGTTGCCTGAAAAATAAACTATTTAATATGACCCTGATATTAAAAATAGCTGATGTTATTATTGAGCATTTACAATGAGTCCAAAGTCTAAATGTGTAAATGATAGGAAAGCAAGCGCCTTTGTCTTCGAAGCGTAAGAAAATTTCTGTGGGCGTTTTTTTTTTAATTTCTCTTTTGTAAGATAAAGAAAATAAAGTATTTTTTTTAGTAAGTAGACTATTATTGTAAATGAAAGGGACAGTTAAGGCGAATTCGCAAAGCACTTCTTTGAGTACTCTACTCCTCTCATTTCAGTGATGGCAACTTTTTATCAAGCTTAAGCTATTTAAATTTAATCATTTTATTTTTCGCTTTTGTGAAAACTTTTGGTCCGTATCGCTGGAATTATATAAGTTAAGTTCACTTTTTAAATTTGAAACTTTAAGAAATGTTCATATAAAATCTGGACGTTTAAGAAAAATTGTAACAAGTTTCTGGAAAATCGAATATGATCGCTGAGCAAACAATTTAATTTGATAGTCTGTGGAAAAAGCTGGTTTAAAGGGCTGAATGAAACAACATACACGAGAAGACTTTCACTATCGAAAGCAGCAAGAAAATAATTAATAATTGTGGCACAAGATAAAAGTAAAAGTAATCTGTTAAGATCAATTGAAATCGAAATAAAATATGGAGAATGATTTATGACAATTGCGTATCACTGAGAGGTGCCGGGCACTGTTGTTCAGATAATATTTTATTTTTTAAATAATTTTTTCCGATATCTTTTCAGATTTCTCGGCCAAAAATAAATACAATCGCAATTTGGCACCCTCCTTCCAAACCTTTAATAAATATTGTAATAAAAAGAAGTTACTGATTTTAACCCCGATTTTCGGAAATCAAGTTTTTCAGTTTCATCAGATCTCAACGGTTTAAAGTCCTGGGGCAAATCACGGCATTCGATATCGGGCGAAATTTCCATACAAATTAAATAAATTTTTATGGGATTTTACTCGATATCGAATGCCGTGATTTGCCTCCTGGAAAGCTATTCTGATTATTTTTACGATAATGTTCGTAATTCGCAAAATTTTTAAGTACAAGAAATACGAAGAATGTTAAAAATAGATGTGAATTCTACACGATCAAAATTTAACGTCATTACGCTGTTTTAATCTGTGGAACGACTGACTCACACCAAAATAGGAAGGCTGCAACTGCTTCTGTCTTTATCCGACTCGATAGAAGCTGTTAGTGTAGGGTATTTAAACAATAATTTGTCCAACTGTAATAAACACTTGTTGTTTATGTTCATGTAAAAAAAAGAGGGCAAATAAGCAAAACAATGCCTCTTTATATATTTATTTTTATATGTTTATTGTTATTGTTATTTTTTTTATTAACAATGAAATGGCATCACTCTAAAGTTCATACTGTCTGAAAAAGGAGACACCTTAAGCTCATTCTTGAAAGCGTTTACACAAGCTTTATGGTTGCTGTCTTTTGTCTAGGAAACGTTTAAGGTTGATATCAAAAGATAAATAAATAGCAAACGTGTGCGAAGATAAATTATTTCATGTACAGTAATGATCAAAACATTTGGAATTTATCATCAAGCTTGCAGTAAAAACAAAGTTTATTATTGACAGAGGCAAATAAGTATTCAAAATGAAGTGCTCAAAACATTTTCACTTGTTCCTTCTAGTTTTTAACCAGGAAAAATAATAAATTGCTATTGATATTTTTGAACTAAAAGTGAAAACTAAATCAGAAGAAAATTGTTACAGACTGTTTCTCTACAAGGGGAAAGAAAACTTCATTCGAACAATTATATTGAAAAACAAAACAAATTTAAGATTTAATATTTATTTTTAATAGAAATGTTCGAATGAAGTTTTATTTCGCATTCATTATTTCGAGCCCTTAAATAATTTGGGAACTATTTTGGCAAAGTTTTCTTAAGTATTAAGGTACGGTCGCACTTGGCAAACATTTGCCCAAAAAAACGTAACCACTACTTTTGCTTAGGGTTAGTGTGATTTACCTTGGTTTTTATATCACAAAATGAAGTCAATTATGCCACAAAATGCTATTTTTATATTATTTTTAAAAAATTCGAACTCAAAAAAATATCGGGCAAATGTTTGCCAAGTGTGACCGTACCTTTACATGCAAAACAAATTCGTTCGAAAATAGTACAATTCTTAAAGGTAAATTTTGGGCGTTTGAAAGAAAACGGATTTATTTGTAAATCTTTTATTCTTGAAAATTTATCTTGAGAATAGATTTCGAAATTTTTAAGAAAATCTTAAATTCAATTATTATAAGAAATCAATGGTTTCAAAATATAATTTCTGCAGAAAGTTCGAAATTTCTAACATAATTTCGAATTTGTTAACTTAAGTATGATGTGAAAAATTGCAGCCTAAAGCTTAAAAATACTATTTTGAGTGCAAAAAGTATAATATTTCCATAATCAATAATGTTCGAAAATTCGAAATTATTTTCGAAAATTTTCGAAATTCACAGTTTTGTCTTCCAAAATTAAGGCATACAATTTTAAAATGTTTCATCAACAAAAAAGAAAGTTAGACAACTATATTACGATTTTTGAACAATTTATAGTTGTAGAAAACATAATTTTCTCATAGTTTTTTATTTCGGTGTCTTTTACAGCACAAACTGTGTTTGTGTGGTATTGTATGATAGAATCTTCTTCATGTGGCTAATGTTAAAGGTTCGATAGGCTTCTATGAAGATAACACGGGACTATGACGGGTGATTCAAATACAAGTATCTTTTTAAAAATTAAATAAAATGTACTAAACTTGAGTTCTTTTGGTATATTATGGCTTTATTAGAAATGGAGCACAATTCATTTACGTGACTGCCGCAGCTGACTTCGCAGTAGCTTATCTTGTCAGTCCAATTTTGCAAAACTTGATTGATAATTTTTGGTTCTATCTCACGAACGGCGCAGACCACATTAGCCTTAAGTGTGTTAATTGTTTCTGGGTTGTTCGCATAGCATCGGTCTTTAACGAAAACAGTCTAAAGGGATTAAGTCGTAGCTCCGAAAATGCCAATTAACACCGCGAAGACGGCTGATAACACGAATTTCGGATTAGTTTTCGGCAAAATTCGATGTCCAACAGAAAGTTTGAAATATTTCCCAACGTTGTTAATGCATGGGGCGACTAATTTTGGACCATCATTCATTATCAGACAGTCAACATTTCGAACAGAAAAAAACTCTCAGTGTCAAAATAGCAGATGGTGAAATACTTGTCTTTGGACCAGCCGTTATGTTGATCACAATTAATAAAAACAATCATATCAAATTTGTTTAATCAGTTTCTAAGAGGCAATAATACGCAACATCTGACTGAATTCAACAAAACATAAATGAAATACTTTAATTCGGATGAAGAAAATGCCATTTCGGGAACAAACATTTTGACCACTATTAAAAATCAGTTTAGAATTCCATTCATCTGCAATAATTTTACTAAACGAATATCGCCTTCTTTGTCGAAAACATCATTTGTTTGCTGTAAAACTTCAAAATTTGCTCGAAATATTCCGTTTAAGTCCTTTTCAGCCAGTGGTTATTATTGAAATTGCATGACTTTCTTAAAAAAAATCATAATTTCATTAGATGACAAAATAATTTTAGATAGACGATATTTTCCATACTTTTATTTCTACACTGTAAAAGTTTAATCGCACGTTTGTACTAATTAATTGTTTTCCGAAAGGTTGAGTTGGGCGATTAACAAGGATAAAATAGAACTGGCGTTGGAACAATATTATGCTATAAAAAAGTTTCTAAATATGAAGAGTTAAGTATTTAGTAAATTTATCATTTGAGATATGCCTCGACAAAAAAAAAACTTTTTGACATAAATAGTTAATTTAAGACCCATAGTGAAAGGAAAATATGGAAAGAATACAATAAAGTATAGTTTTTTTGCGCAAAATGTTGCTGTGCAGAATCTCTCCTTTGTGTGCTGACTTCTCAATGGAAGACATTTATTTTTAATTTTTCTTTAACGCTCATAATGATAAGGACTATGAAAAATAATCACACTTATTCCAATTGTCAACACGAAAACAAAACGATATTGTTTTGCCTTGTTTATTTCAAATTGTTATTCCAGCTGTCGTTATCAAATATTATCAATGACGGCGATATTGTTTTGAAGCGACTTTGAATTTATCGTCGACATTTTCCATAACGAATTGCGTTTATGTGAAGCATACGTAAATTGAAAATAAAAAAATACGGAAAATTTTTATTTAACAACTGCGCCCCAGTTTGAGAAATTAATGGAAGGTTGCAGAAGATTCCTTCTCTTGCAGAGGGATTTCGCAGAGGCACTCTTCCAAGTAATTTTAAAGAACATTGAAAAGAAATTGCAAAAAGTATTAAATTCTCTTGGCTTGCCGATACGTTTAGGAGATGAGTGGCAAAGGGTATGGAAATAATAGGTTTGGCGAGACCTTGAAGTTTAAAGAAAAGAAGGAAATGGTCGCCAACAAGGCTGAATGTCATGCAACGGGTGGAGGGTCATTTAATCAGTTTGTTTTTAGCCCGCTAGAGGAAGCTGTGGCAAATCTGATACAGTTTAAAAACCAACTGAACCCTGAGGGAGCAGTTCAAGAAGTCGGGCTGAAAAATGCAGTTAATGAGTTAACGGAGGCACAACAACGTATATCACAGGGAGAAGTAGAAACAACAAAACAAAGCATGGTGGATGGAATTTTTCGTATTTACAAAGGTGCTTGCTACCTATTTTAGCAACGACATGTGTATGTCATTTATTTTTCGCCAAAACCAAATTCATTTTCCTTAAATTCCATTTTGCGCAGTGGGCATATTGAAATTTTTAAATTTGTATGCAAGCGTTTTTTTTTATTCTTGCAAAATTATTTAATTTTTTTTTATTGTTTGTTGTTTTAAAAAGAGGTGCACTGCAGGTTAAATTTGTTTATTTTGTATTTGCATTTTTGAGGTTGTTTTTATTTCAGAGTTCATTGTTTTAACAATTCACGGTCATTTTGTTTTGGTGGTTTTGTTCGTGTTTTTCTGTCTGTAAGTATAAAGCTCGTGCGACGTTTATTTTTAAGTATTTCCCTAAAAAAAAAGAATTCGTATGCGATTTTTGAGACGTGTCTTATTTAATATTTTATTGAAAAATTGATTGATATTATAATTTTTCATTTCGTTGCTATTCGCAAAACAATTTCTTATCGCATTACTTGTTTTGTTGCCTTAATTCAGATTTTAGATAAACATTGCAAGTAGAAAAATACAAAAAAAAAGTATTAATTTAGCGAACTAAAAAAAATATCAATTCTGCTTCTATGACTTTGAAAGACTTATTGACTTACCTTCCTATTAAAAAAAATACGACGAGAGGTGAGGTGCACATATTTAGCATAAATTGTAGGTATGTATTCTCAAAAAATTTATATTTCAAAGAAAGAAACTTTTTTAGAAAATTTTCCTTTAATTAGTTATTCTCAAAAAAATTCAATTGATAACAGCGGAAAAGAAAGAAGTGAAAAATTTCAATTCAACATGAAAAAAAATTATGGAGTTCCGATGATTAATTCTGGTGGAGGAGACGACCGAAAAAATATACATGTGTCGGCGTTTTGAAAGATCCAATCGGAATTTTTTTTAGGGGCGGTTGAAGTCTGTTCTTGCAGCATATCGGTATATAAAACTATGTTCTTTTAATATCTGAAATGTAGGGTATATTCAGCAACTTTTTAGAAAAAATTATGGCAAATATTTTTGTAGAGCATATTAACCATCTAACTCCCCTTCATACCTGCATTTTTTCGCTTTATTCAAACAAATTGTAAAAAACCCTGAAAAGGGGAAGCGCGTGATGAAATGTTCTACAAAAATGTTGAGCATAAAATTCTATTATATACATATGTATGTCAGAACACACCGAAGCCCAAAACTTAACACAAACACCAAAAACCAATCAAATTCAAGATTGCCCATTAAGCTAAGTACTCTGTTTGAATTTGCGAAAAATGTTGAGCAACATTGATTATTTCGTTTGAAAATTTTGACAATTAGCCAGTGGTGACAACACTACGATTTAGAAGAAATTTATTGTTTTTATTGCCTTGATGTAAGCAACATTGTTTTTCTTATGTAAACAAAAACCATGTGTGAAAACAAATGGAGAACAAAATAATTTTAAGAGCTTGTGCTGCTTTGAAGACACACGTTCTCATTCAATCCCATACCTTCATTTTATGTTATTTTCACACTATTTTCCTTTATTTTAGTTAATTGTGCGCAACAAATTCAATGCTAATTAAAAGCTGAGCATCTGTTGTTTGCAATTCCGCACGAAATAAGTGGTGCTTACATTATTTCGCAGTTGGAAAATATGTTGCCAGAAACATGTTGTATTTGAAAAAATCATGCTGCCAGAAACATTTCGTATGTTTTCACAATTTGAACAGAGTACAACTTCGTCCATTTTTTTTTGCAATTATTTCGCATGAATTTTTTTTATATGGACTTTTGACAGCAGTTCGCACGAAATGATGAACAGAGTACTTAGCTTTAAGGGTTAATTTAGTTGTTGTTCACATATGTAGGTTATCCCATCTCTGACGAGAAGTTTTGAAATTTAATTTCTTATTTTGCTTTTCTCGTATATAACATTTTAGCCTATTTACACAATAATTATTAGGGGTACGCATTTAATCTACTAAGAGCATCTTGTAGTCTTCCTCGAAAACTTGCGTAAAAATAATCGTGTAAAAAAAGATGGCGTGTCCATATAAAAAGAGGGAATTGGTTTCACGAACATATTAAATATCAGCTAAAATATGATAAATATGTAATTCAAGTTCAAGTTGTTTCATTCACATATTTAATTTAAAAAAAAAAACAAGAATAAAAAAACAGTTAATTAAGCAGGAGAAATCACAAGAATCAATAAAACATAAAAACATATAAAAATTAATTTTCAGTCAGTATCAGTATCACTTTCTGATAACCATATTCGCGTAAGAGAGATATCACCTTCATCGCTAGAAATATCCTCCAAACTATATTCAATAGGTATTGAAGGTTCAAAGATTTTAGTCACAAATTCCGCTATCAAACGTTGACTTCTAATTTTGATAAGACTGTTATATATTTCACGATAATTAGCCATTAATAATTTCACATCACGTTCAAGTTTCGCGGTTCCTTACTCATTGGGAGATGCTATTTGCATAATTCTTTAACTGTGGACGCGGTGAAGATAGGAACCCTCTTCGTCATCATCATTCTAATTTCATTGGTATCGGGTGTCTTAAGCGCATAACCAACGATTTCATCATCGCTAAGTGCCTCATCTAACAATAATTCGTCAATATCTGCTGACGATAAATCGTCAAAGCCTTCTCCTCCAACATCATTGGTAGGAAATTTGAATACTCAACTATGTTAGTACGCACTGGTCTGATATTTGTAACGCAATCTGACCAAACATGCATTTAACGTTGATTCTTTGAAATCTGATAGCGCTACTCCAGCATGATTTATACAGTCCGTAATAGAAAATTTCTTCCCCGCATTTACCACATTTGTAGAACGCATTATTTTTAGATCGCATAAAAACAGATTGAAATATTTTTGTTTTGAATCGCGTTAAATGCAAAAATACGGAAGAATTTGCATTTGTAGAACGCGTTAATTTTTTTCGTCCGTCGTCCGTCTTACGTCATGTTCAGTCATTTTTAAAAGAATAAACATTTAAAATTGTAAGCAATTTTATTCATTTAAAAAACTAAGGACATATTAATACGGATTTTCGGTTACATTCAATATTGTCTGTTGTTTTTTTTCTTTGTTTGCTTTATTTGATTTGTTTGAGATTTCCTCTCCTACACAAACAAAGGAAAAACCTTTTATTTTTACGGGCTTAAGCCAATTAATTTTTAACATTAAAAATTAAATGAACTTTTGGTTCAATTTAAATGAAAAATGAGTAGACCGATTTTTAAGTGAACTTTCATTTATTTTAAATTACAATTTCAGTTAACTTTACGTACAGAATATTTTGAGTGTGCATTTCTGAAAATAATTTTCGTTTAAATAATTCTTGTTTTTATTACATAAATAAAAGTGTTCTTATCAGTGGAATTAGGATTTTCTAGCGATTCAAGAGATGATGATAGCGGAGACACTCGTTTAACTAGAACAAATTTGAGAGACGCATCAAATATTCTTGAGTTGCCGGAAGATCGGTAAGAATATAAGTCAACATGTTTTTTGGCAAATACAATCTTTAATATGGTTAAACAGATTTGTAGATAACTTCCGAGTTAACAAAGAAGTATTTCGTGTGTTATTAGAAGAGCTGGCGCCGAAAATGAAAGTGGCTTATAGAAATACACACATTTTTCCCCCAAATGTCCTTGCAACGTTTCCTACTTTTCTTGAAACTAAATTAAGAAATAAATTTTTCTACATATATTATAATTTTTTTTTCACCGACGAATGTAATTTTGCATTCGCGCACTTTTTTTGTTTTGACAGCTGAAAACGCGCTACACAAACCCAAACGAACTGTCACTTGTTACGTTTTTTACAAAAATAAAATGACATTCGCGTTATACATCCACAAACTTGATAAACGTCAGGTTTCATACGCATATTTCAGGCATATTTATTTTTTGGCAACACTGACTGATAACGATAAAATTTAAGAAAAATCGCAAAAGTGCGCTTTGAAATAAGAATGACAACAACGCAAAAGTGTCGATTTTTTTATTGTTACGCGCTTATTCTAGCTCCACACTATCACAAAGTTCCGAAAAAATATATAAAAAAATATAAAAAATTTACAACAATTTGTATTTTTATTTTAACAAAAATGATTTCCCACTTTCTTGGATTTTATGCCAATAAGAAGGTACGAGTATAAGAATAAAATTAATTAAAACCATTAAACTATTCCAGATCATTTTTGGCTTCTGTCTTATGCAAATAAAACAAACAAACAAACAAACAAAAAACACCTTAAACAAACAAAACCGCCATAATTTATAGATTTACTCAATAATACATCATCATCATCAATATAAATAAACACAACACAATTCGACTTCCTTCTTTAAATAATAATTCGCATTCGTATTGAAATAATAAATAGTTTTGTTTTGAACGCAAATTAAAACCACAAATGAAAACCCCCAAAAATAAATGAATGAATGTTTTTATTACTAAACAAGCGAATCAATTAGTGATATTTGTTTATCACCTCCAGCACAAAAACAAGAACATACAAGTAAACTTTTAATCACAAGTCCCTCGTCTGTCGGCAGAGACAACAATTTCGTTTTCTTCAATTTTTTTTTGTTTGCCATTTATTAAAATTTTGGGGGTAATAACTTTTACAAGGAAGTTTTTGCGGTGTTCCGCTTTATTCTCTTTTTTTCTGTTTTTTTTTTTTTTTTGCGATGATGACATTAACTCGTGTGAACGAGTACTTGGCCTTTTAAGTTTCCAGTACTTTCAAAATGTGTTTGCTTCGAAGGTGTTTTATGATGAGGCACAGTGGGTAATAATTAAAATCCTTTTTAAGCCGGACTTAGTAGGTTAAGTCGATAAAGTATTAATGTAGCTGGGACAAAACCTAAAGGTTTCTTCCGGCTTATATATTTATTGTAAAAAAAATAACCAGACATTATCTTTTAAACAATAATTAATTTTTACACCAAGTTTACTGAATTTGGCTAAAATAAATTTTTAAGTTAAGATTAATATAATTACAGCGTAGACAGATGACAGCGTTAATTTGCATTAGCAATCTTACTGTCAGGCCAACGATATCACAAGTATTCGTTCTTTCGTACAATTACATTTAAAACAAAAACAAAATTTTAGAATTTATTTCTGTTTTAAATGTAATTTCATGAAAGAAAGAATTCGTTCGACATCGTGGGACAGGCACTTAATTTAAATTAACTTGTGCGTTATTCCCATCTTAATCAGGGCTGGCAGTAATATTTTCCGAAAATTCGTCAATATAAAAAATGTCGTCAAAAACTCGTTACACAAAAATCTTCTGTTTTATACAACAACCAATAGTATTTTAAACAAATAAACGAATCTTTCTTTTGAAAATTAACAATTCAACGGATTTATTAAAATCTTCAAACACAAAATAATGGAAAACTTAATAATATATTAAACATGTTTGGTGAAATCGAAGCATGATTTGAAGAGATTTTGTGTCGAAACAGTTAATACATTTTCCAAAATAAACGTTAATTTTTTATTTGATATATTTTATATTTTAGTTCAAAATTCATTTCAATATAAACCTAAACAGTTCAACAAATTACGCACAAACATTAATTATTAAAAACCAAGGCACCCGTCATAAACATTGTCACAGGTGGTTGAATACAAAAATGGAAAATAGCTTGACCTCAGCAGCCAATGGCTCTGGAAAAAGCGGGAGAGTATGAGATATATAGAATAACACTAGCCAACAAGGTTTTTGACTGGAGCAACCAAATACATTTCCCAGTGTAATTTGGTGCGCTGAATTCGAATCTGTAAATGGTTTTTCTCTATCACGTCAGGTTTTCGAGATATAAAAAAAAGCTTTTATTAGATTTTTCCATAAAAAGTTATTAGTTTATTTAAAAATCAATGAGTTTTCAAAAGTGAATGGCGTTATATGATTGTCGTTTGTATTTCGTTGGTTCGGTTTCACGTATTAGAGTCCAACAATAGTCTCCCAGCATACTTTTATCCCAAAATCCTTGATAGTTTCTTTCAATTTTCATTAAATCTTGATGGGCGCGTTCCCCTTGTTCGTCGCTAACAGCACCTAGGTTTTGTGGGAAAAAATCTAAATAGATTTTCTCGCCATTTGACCACTTGTATAAAATAGTTCTGCAACGATTGCAAAACATTGTCGGTGTCCACGGTTTGTCCAAGTTTCCGACAGCAAAACCAAAATAATGTAGATATGCATATTTTAGTGATTCTGATATTGCATATCCTTTTTTTCCAATCAGATATTCACCACACACAAAGCAAAAATAGCTCGGATTAGTAACACACGATCTCACTGACATGCTTATACTCTACCTTTATACAAATTTATAATGAATGTAGGCTTTTGTCAAATTAATAACTGTGAAATTGTAGCGTCAGTATTAACTATTTTACAGTATTGCCAGCATGCGATAAAAAACGAACTGGACGTGATAGCCCAACTTTGTTGCCAGATTCGAATTCAGCGCAGCCAGATTAGCTAAAAAACATACTTCGTTTCCCCAGTCAAAATTTTTTGCCTAATTTGTTGGCCAGTGTAATTAATCATCAGAGATGAAAAATTCGTATTAACCGAAATTGATTTGACTTGTAAAAATTAATAAGTTGCACTTTTCGTATTCTAAATTGTTTAATAATACGGTTAAATAGTTGATATTCCTAATCACTAGTATCCACCTTCAAAAGTAGTAAAATCGAACAAAGAACGCTAATCAGATGGTGTAGCGACCTCGAAATCAGTACTGCTCCGTTCCGCTAGTCAGGTGAACAATACATTCTTCCAAATAGTACCTCTCGTAATAAAATAATGAAGTTATCCAAAAACAATTTCTTAAAAATTAAGAAGAAATGGGTAAACTCAGATTTGAGATCAAACCAAACAATTCATTTCAATATAAATATTTTTTTCTATCGAGATTGTCATTTTGCCACACGTAGAGGTTAGTGTTGAGCAAAAAGTAGCGAAGTAAAAAAATCGTCAATGTATAAGGGATACTAAATAAAAATCGTCAATCGTCATTTTGTGAAATAAGCTCCAAAAAATCGTCAAAATGACGTAAAATCGTCACGCCGGGGACCCCTGATCAAAGTGTGTATTAGATTTGATGTAAATGCACGAAATCAGAGAAAATTCATACTAAATTTAGCTATTTGAATATGGCTACACAGTGGACAATCGGTCAGCTGTTGGCAAATTGTTTACTATTGTAAAATTAAAATGTATTCAAAGTCATTAAAGGTAAGTTATTTTATTTATATTTATCAAACAATCACAACTTACTAATAGAACTACTGAATACCAACCAGCCTTTATAATTGTGATGGTCTCCTGCATCCTCTTCTTTGCCTGAATTTCTGTATAACATCCATTTACAGCTCCAAAGCATTGCGAAAACACGAGGTGTTCGAACCCATCAACAATGTGTTTAATTTCTTGGGGATGTGGAGGATACGAAATAATATAATAAGCTAGAATAAACTACCAACAGTCTTATATTTCGGTGCCGATCTCAATGCGAACAATGCTAATGACACTCTCTTATCGAGTGGAATACAAAACCTCATATTGTTATCCAAACCTCTCCATATTTTTAACTTTTTCACACAGTTTTTGGCAAAAGTAATTTCAGCTTTCTTTGAAATAAATAGTAATTTTTCACCAATTCTACACTATTAGTCGAATTGTATAGATAAATTGAACATCTTTTTGATGTGCTCGGATTTGAGTACAATCAGACTCCATTGGAGAATGATATTTTTATATTTTTATGATTACTAGTGTATCCAGCGGTCGACTCAATGGACCGCATTCTAGAAATTAATTTAAAAAAAAACTTTTACATAAATACATAAGATAAAATACGAAAACAAACAAAAACTATCTAAATAAAAAACTTAAAACTCTGTCTCATTTCTATGCAAAGGCATATTGGACAAACACATATGCACAATTTGTTTATTTTTCAAGTTGAAGCTGATACATGCATGTGTAATAAGTGTGCATGTGTTAGTAGCAACTTTAAACGCTTATAGCACCCAAAATACTGAACCCATTTGAACAAAACTAAGATTGTGCACATCTATGTAAAAAAAAACTTTGAAAAACATATAAATCGTTCTGAAATTGGTTCAGTATTATGGGCGTAAAAGGGATCTCAAGAACACGTGTTTGCCTATTAATAATATAGAAGATAAAAAGACAAGGAAAGCCAATTTCACTACTTACTGGCCAACATATTTGGACACGTTTTAGTCAAGCATCATTGCTACATAAAAAAAACTAAAATTCACCGAAAAATAATAAGGGAATTATAAGTTTAATTACATATGTTCTCTTTTCAAGCATTTTATTCTTTCCTTTTTTTTGCTATGAACGAAGTTTATACACTCTACCAAAGCTTACTTGTCCCTCTCGATTTTGCTATTAAACATAAAAAACCCTTTAAGAAATGTTAATTCGACAATGAGAATGATTGAACTCGAACTTCGAGCCCCTTCAAAAATATATTCAGTTTAAAATTGAATTTAAGGCATCGGATAAAAACTCAACATTAAATCAATTATTCCCCACTGTGCTTGGCCTGGTTTTTTGTGTTATCATTATGCGTGGAATGAGTGTTTCTTACGAATTTGTTATTGCAATTGTTGTTTGTCAGCATTTCGAGTAGCATAGTTACGGCTGTTGTTGTTTGTATCCTTCCCAATGTTCTTTATTTTAGGTTTTTGACCGTTCAAGACCATTTACCTTATTTTTATTTATTTATCTGTATATTTTGTTTTTTTGACGTGTGCAAATCAAATTGTTTTTCAGTCTGCCTCTGTTTGTGCGAGTGTGAAATTTCAAAATTAAATTCTACGTTTGTTTCATTTATGTTTTTTTTTTCGTCTTCTTTCTTGTGTGAAAATAAGTGTCAAGGTCTTTCATATAAGGTCAACTGGTTTTTTTCTTTTTGATTCCTTGGATGCCAAACGTCTACAAAAGTTATTCATTCGTATGAAGGAATAAACAACAAACTGGTAGGAAAATATGAGTTTTAAGGTTTTTGTTGATTTCGGTAAAAAAAGGGAAATGAAATTAATTTCAACAACACTGGAAGAAAAAATAGGAACACCTTTCAATCTTTTTTATTTTTTGCTATTTTGATTTTGCAAGTTTCTGCCTTCAAATTTCAATGGAATTTAGAACTTAAGAAGAGATTAGTTTGACAGTACTACAAGTGGAACAAAAAGCTTGTGCTCATTTTTTTGAGACAACATAATTTTCAGCCATTAAACTCGTGTTTATCTTGAAGGCTTCGCTTCGTCAAATATCAAAATCGATTAATTGTTGAGCAATAAATGTGTCAGTGTTGGTTGGCAATTTTAAACTAGAGACATGACACGGAAGCAGATTTCTTGATCAAAACACAGCTTGTTAGCCTACAATCAGGGTTACCGTTTACCAGACTAAAGTCGCAATTTTACCCTTTTTTTGTTTGCGAATTTTTGTGAGACTTTTTTTTGTTAGCGACTTTCTTAATTTTGTTGCGTCTGTTTATCCTTTTTTTGTTTCTCTTGTCATGAACACAATGTATTCAAGAAATTGTTCACAAATTTTCGGTAAATGTTTCAAAGAACAGTTTTAGCAAAAAAGTTTTTTAAAGCAAGAAATTGTTGGTTTTGAAGTGCTTATTTTACAAAATTTGTCGTAAAACATGAACATTCTTTAAAATAAGATTTCTTGTTAAAACGAAAAGAAAGTCTGAAAATGAAAAAGAAAATGACGCACAGAAGAGACCACGGGGTCTGAGAGGGATAACGTCAACAACGCTGCAGGTCCTTCCAAGAAACATAATATTTCACTATACTGTTCGAGAGACTGGGAACTGAAGCATAAGTAGCTTAAGCAAGACTTGGAGTCAAAGCACCCTTTTTGCATTGTTTGTAAACATCTTTCTTTCTCTTGGCTTGGTATTTAAGAGAAGTCAAACTCCTTTCACCTTGGCAGCATACGACAGCCAAGTTTATTAAACTTAACTAAACATCATCATTTAAATTTGATGACGTTTCTATAATCATTCTCACTTTAGCTGTCCTCAGACGGGTGCCTGAATGACATTGACCGGAAGTTGTGAGATGCTTGGGAATTTCGGGCAGAGAAATCACTTCTTGCTACCCCCAAGTGCATAGCACTTTTTTTGTATTTATATTATTTATATAAACTTGTTTAGTATACATACATGGAAACTTGTATAGAAGAATATATAGTACAACTGCATATGTTGCGAAATATGATAAATATGGATTCTGTAATAAGCTTTTTTTTGTTTCAATTGTTTTTTTATTTGGTTGTTCTTTTTATTGATAAGAAAAAGATTTAAAAAAGATGTGCGACTTTTATTTTCTCAAACGACTTTATTTTTTTTAAAACGACCTTTTGGGAGACTTTTCAAAAAATTTCAACGGTAGCCCTGTCTACAATAATTAATGGAGATCGTTATAACGACATAATAATTTAGTACATGTTGTTGCATCATGACGGTACAGAAAAAATCACAATATTGGGTAGATTTCTATACATGTGCAACCTTTTCGAACGTACAATTTCTGCATGTATGAATGCACCCTCAACTTCCCAGCCTCTGGTCGGTCACATTTATTTAAAGCTTAGAAAGTTATTAGAGGAGCAAGCTCAATTTCAGAATATCTTGTGCGAAAATGTTCAGTTTAAGCACAGACGGAGCCACAGAGGGAGGGCCAAAGTTAACCATCACATATGTGAAAAATATTTCGCATTTTGTAATTCGCGTAAATCTTAAGTTGATAACTAAGAAGCCGTTTAACATTGTAACACAATTCAGTAGTATTTAAGTTAAAAGAAGAAAACAACAATACCAGAATTTTTTTCCCAGTGTATTCAAGGATTTTATATTTTTAACAATCAAAAACTTGTTATAAGGTTTTTAAAGCACTTTTTGTTCAACTGCCACCAGTTGAACGAGACTGCATCCAAAATCAGGGTTATTAGCCCACGCTAACAAATCAAATAATAAAGGAAAAGGTAAATGACAAAACTTGATTTTATTTATTCGCATGATAACTATAGAATATCTCAAGGATTCGTTTTTTTGTGAACTTATGTATATTCAGGAACAAGACGCAAAATAATTGTTTGTCTAGATTAAAAATATTATATAAGTTTTTGAAAAATTCAACATCTTTTGCCAGAGATTATTAATATTAAATAAATGAGCATTTATTTTCAGAGGTTTATTAATATTTTCTAGATCGAAACGAAACAAACTGGTTGTCAATTATTCGAGTTTGATTTTTATTGAAGAAAAATGTTCACTCCTTTTTGTTATCAAATTCATTGATGAAATCGAAAAAATAAATTATTCTTATTACGAGCTCTATCGCTTTTTATGTGAAGTAATTTTTATACTCGTATTAGGCGAAAGTTCGTGAGAAATAATTGCACTTGAGATAATTGCTAAGCGTTAATGAAAGCAAAATTAATGAAATGGTTTTGTCACCTTTTTGGAATTTGATGTGGCCAAAGATTTATCGTTGTTGAAAAATTTACAAAAAATATTTTATTCTTATTACACCAAAAATCGATAGAGTTTCGAATGCTTTGAGCTTGAAATTAGCGGAAAGTTGCATGGATGGCCTGAAAGGTCGATTCACATTTTATTTTTATTTATTTTTTTTTCATTTTAACTTTTTTCAACATTTTGATTTATTTGTAGGACCTTCAACTTTTTTTTAATTCATTTAACATTTTTTCATTCCCCACGTAATGGGTGGGGGAGTCAAAGGGTCTGTTATATGCCAATGATTCTTTAATATCTGCACACGATGAGTCCCCAAGTAGAGCTTTGCATAAAGTTTCTAATCATTTGCTAGTTGTCATGGCTTTTAACGATAACTGAGGAATAAAAATTAACACATCAAAGAGTGAGGCGATTTGTATGAGAAATGCTTCTGGAAAATGCAGAGGTTTTGTAGTTCCGGAAAATTGCTTCGTCTTTATCTTGATAGCGTAGAGATTCCAAATAAGAAACAAAATTAAATATCTTGAAATTAATTTCAATAATCTTTTGAAATTTAATAAACATGCCCGTATCGCACTTGCGAAAGCATATTTTTTTACACACTAATTTTTACAATAATTTTTAAAGATAAAAGTTTAGCAATGAAAACAAAACTTCTTTTGTATAAAACAAGTATTAGGCCAGTCTTTTTATGTGCTTTTTCCAATTTGGTTTAGCATTTCTCCTACTATATTAAAGGAATTTGAGATTTTTGAGGGAAAAGTTTTGAGATGTATCGGGAAATACTACCAATCACGAAATAAAAGATATTCAAATGTATTTCTTTATTCAAAATCAAAAGTCATTACCGTCCGTTTATATATTTGTGACATGATAAAACGAATACTTTTTTGTAAATTAGGATATTACATTATAGTCTCAAGTATTTTTCGCTTCTAATATTGCAATAATTTTAAGTTTGTTTTCATAAAAGAATTATAAAAAAGACTCAATAAATATTAAATTTAAATTTAATATTTTTTCATTATCTATTTTTTTGCTATTGTTAATTTACATTTATTTTTCTTTAATTTGAAGCCGGTCCATTCGAGCATTTTAAAAATGCACGTCTCTGCAGTTTTGAACTAATTTTCATGGTTTTGGACTATTAAATACTTTGTTAGGGGATTATTTTCAGTAAAACAAGCTTCAAGTGTTCAATCGCCTTTGGCTTATCGACATAGACAAGTGACTTGACATATCGCCACAGAAATTATATAATGAAGCTAGATCGCACGATCTTGATGACCAATTAAAAAAAGACTACGAGAAATTTTAAATTTTTTTCTATACTTCTTTATTTTTTTAAATATTTGTGAGATTACGTTGGTCTAGCGTTAATCTATTCATTATAAAACGTCAAAATAAACTAACCGCAAAGCTGCTGTGAGCTGTCAGCAGTCGGTTCTCAAACAAATCATTGCTTCCAATTCAAAGTTCTATCGGGTTAAAAAAAACACTCTTTGGACATTTAGAAAAAATGTAGAAAACAAAAAACAAATCAAGCAATCAATCATGAATTTGAATAATCAAAATCAGAATTAATTGATTAACTAAGATTTTGAATAGTCAACCTTTTAGATTAATCAAATAAACGATTAATCAGACTGATTAATTATAAATGTTTGAATAATTCATTAAACACTTACACACAGAAAAGAAAGCCCAATGTAAAATCAACATGAAAAAATTTTGATATCAAGCAGACTTGTGCCATCTTAGTTCCTTTTAGTGATCGATCATTTTAGTTCAATCCTTAAATTTGAACTATGTCGTTCAGTTAGTTTAATGTTTTAACTGATTGCAGAATCTTTGTCGAACCATATGAAAACTTGGTAACCTTAAATGCTCCGGTGATTTATGATGTTATGGCAAAGTATGTGAACAAATCTGTCGATTTGCATACTATTGAGTTAAATAACGTGTTGATGGCGGTAAAATTCAGTGAGTTTTAGGAATAATTGTTGGTAGAACGGAAAGGAACTACTATTTATTAGCAATTTTACTGACGTTAATCAAACACACGAACAAGGAAAATTTCGATTAAAATAAAATATTAATTAAATAATGTAAAATAGCATGAACTTATAAAAAGTACTTCAAATGTTCCATTAAGTTTGTACATGATTTTAAATGAATCTTTATTAATGGCTTAGCCCACGCAAATCTAAACATTTATATTGTAGCTAAAATTAAATTTTTCAATTCTCCAATCAAATCATAGTTCAGCATATTTCGGAAAATCGCAGAACGATTAATCTATTTTAAATTCATGCAAAAAAAAAGCTACTTGTAACGAGAACTTTAGTTAGTATTATTAGAAATTTTATTTTATGGTAATTACTGGGGCTATGATTTCCAAATAAATACATATTTTATGACGTTTGTCTAAATTCGCTGAAAACAAAATATCTTTACGAATGACATTTTTTTGTTTAATTTGGATTAGTAAAATTCATATTTTCAATTTTATAGACGAATGATATTTATGACGAAATTCATTAAATTTCTTGTCAATTTAGTAAGATTTAGTGGTTTTCGTATAAAAATTTCCAGAAAAACATATTTTTAAAAAGAATCTAAAAGTGTCATAAATTTGCCACGGTCAGTACCATCCTTGGTAAAATGCAGCCACATGTCGCTATATTTTTTTCCAGGCTTATATAAATTTGTTTTTTTAAATATTTTCTGTTTAATTATTAGTAATAATACTAAATTAATTAATTAATCAATTAAATTAAAATATTAAAATACGTTTTCTGTGGACTTTGAAATTTACGCAAAAAAAAACTGTTTCAAATTCAAATCACAGAATATTCCCTGTATATTTATACAGGTATGCGCATTAGATAAAATACTTCCCAGCTGTTTTCAGTTTGGCGAGAAATTCAAAGTAAAAGTCATTTGACTTTGCATAGCATATAAATTTTTTAAGCTGAATTTTGAAAAATTTCATGAACATGAACAATTACTGTTATAATAAATATACTTGCATCCGTTGAATTTGATTCAAATTAAAAAGGAGAATGGCAGGCAACATTAGCACAGCGATGCCAAGCAGATTTATACAAGTTGTTGTGTACAGCGGCACCATAGTTCAAAACTGAACTATTTAAAATGAAAACTTCATCTAGTTCGACTAGTTCAATTGATTGAATCGTTCAATTGAACTAGTTCGTTCGTGAACTACCCAAGACTAATATCAAGTCATTGTTAATACGTGGAAAAAATCCAATTAAATATACTTTTAACATTGTTTTAAGTTAAATCAATGGTTAAAATTGTTAATTTAGTATTAAAATATGTTGATTTAAAATTAATCACATTGAAATAACATTGTACATTTTAAATTTTACCTTTTGCAGAGTTCAAATAACATCAATCAATGCTTAATTTTCTAATTTATTTTTTGTAGTAATAATTATTGTTTTTCATGTAAAATTATCATTGCATATAGTTGAAACAAGATTAACTATTGTAAAATCAACAATGTTATAAGCACCCTGTATTTTCAGTGTATAATATTGAACTTGGTGGTCTATTGTAGCAGAAATTAAGTAGTTACAACATGGTCCCCTATGTAATGTAGTCATGGACCATGTCCTTGACAAACAAGAACTTATTGCTAAGCGACCGTGCTGTAACTATCGTACTCGCGGCGAACAAACTGCTTGTGAGTAGTCCATGTTTTAATGACATGTAGTAGTTTTTGCGTTAAGGCCGAGGCACATAGAATCCGTCGTACGTTATACGTTGCCGTTTTCAACTGACGTTAAAGTATCCGCGGAGGAGGTTGGCACAATGTGTACTTTGTTGACGGACATTAAATCATCTTCATTTGATTAAAGTGCACAAATTCAATGGAATACCAGGATATTCTGTTTTTCTTTTTTGATTTTTAAATTTTATTTAATTTAATTTTGTCACAACACAAAACAAAAAGCTTAATAAAAACAAAGCAAAAAAATTTAATTTTTCAAAGTATTCAATGTACGTCAAAAGTTAAAGGTTGCCCAACTTTAGTACTTTGCGTTGACGGAGACGTACCGAATGTGGCAAAGATCATAAGAAAACCTGTATTTCAACTTAGTTGTTAGTTGAAAAAAGCAATGTATAACGTACAACGGATTCTATGTGCCTCGGCCTTTAGTCCGACATAATGCAAAACTGGACAGGACATGGTTCAGCCTTAGGACATCGTAATGTAAAATCGACCATGTCTTCTCCATATTTTGAGGTTGCCTTCGCAATAATTGTAGTCCTTTATGGAGTATACTTTATATAAATATATGTTGGGATAGGCCACATTATCTCCAGAGATTTGCTTAAATCATCGATCACTATCGCTATTATTTTTTTTTATTTCTCAAAATATCGTTAAACGTAAATAACAAATTCGAAATTTAAACAACTCTTTCATTTTCATTTGAATTTATATAAATTGATTCAAAAATTAGTTGTTGTTTTTTTTTGTCTTAAATTAACAACCTTGATCATGTTTATAGACTACATATACAAAAACATTAAATTTGTTTCGATTAGAAATATTTACGACGGCATTTATTCCGGTGATACGTTTACTATTGGCGCTGCCTACAAAAATTTCGTCATATTTTTATAAGCGTTTGTTTTTGTTCCGAATTGTCTCCAACGTGAGCTAATTAAATTGAAAATGTATGGTGGTGTTGGTGACAAACGACCGATGTTTACCAGGAGAATTGAAAAAAAGAGGAAAAAAGAAATTTATCTTGAAATACTCGTATAATCATTTCACGTGAATAAAGCGTGTTCCTGGACATTATCGGGTGTGTGGTTTTAACCAGTTAATTTAAAAAAAATCATTTATAATATTAATATTTTTATAAGTGTCATTAATAATTTTGAAATCGTAAATCTCTTGTCTGAGGCGATAAGATCGTCTGTACGAAATGTTGGTCTAGTTGCGTTTCAAAGGCCATTCTCATTTAGATAAGTTTCTTTTTTTTTTCTTTCTTTCTTTTTTATTTAGTTCTTTAATTTACGGCTACTAGAATATTAAGTTACTTAAGTCTTACTGGACGTGTTATAAAACAGGTTAAGATAAATTGATTATTTACTTAATTATTAAGCAATTGCAATCGTTTTATTGATACCAACTTTCTCGATTGTGCCCTTATTTTACATTTAAACATGTAACGTAATTATTTATTTGTTGGCGCCGTTTATTTAAATTTTAAACCATAATGAGAATCTTTATCAGCAATCTTTACGAGTACTACAAATACGTACGTATAATCACGAGAACCGATAGTGTGGAATTGTTGTATGACAAAACAAAAATGTTGTTCTGCTGCTTTAATTTGTCTCTGTGCATGAGTATCGAGAGTGATTGCAATAAAACTTAATTGAAATGTATTCGTGTGTTGAAGATGGGTGTGCCATTTCGCAAGACCCTCTACGTATTCGTTATCGGATGTTAATTGTATACAAATTAAATAAATATTTGCAAACTTATTCTAATATTATTTCATTTGTGTTTTTTTTTGCTTATTTCATAAACGTAACAATTTTGATTACAAACCAGCCGTTACCTCTCATCACTCTTGCAGCACTCTAAGTTGCTTGTAAATGGTGTCATTGAATTCAGCGCTACCTAAAGTTATATTGCAAATAGAAATATATCGCTCATTTGCCGCAGCAACGTGGTTACTCCAAATAGCTATTGATGCAACATTAATCGCCATATCGACATTCATAAGGTGTAAAAATTGCATTCAAATATTGTGTATACTCAGCTCTTGAGAGCAGAATATTTTATTGATTGAAAACTTTTTTGAGTTGTGACGTTATAGCAGCAAATGAGCGATACATTGTTTCGCAAATATTGCCTAATATTTAATCAAATTTTAACTTAGGTTAACAGAGTGCCTGACGTTATCGCCGATTTTTTTTTTGTAAATTCTATTATTTATTTATAAGATAATGAATTTGCAATTAGATTTATTATTGCATTTATTACAGTGTCTGAAAGTTTTATACGATTAAGTTTAAGGTATTTCCGAATGTCGATTAATGATTGCACAAGTTTTACAATAAATACTCGTATTGGGTGACAAATGCTAGATAACATTTCAGAACACTTGTGCACTATTAAGTTCACACAATTTTAAAACTGTTTTAAATTTTAATAAATAGCGGAAATCAGCCTTCGTTGCACATCTACAATTTTGGCACACATAGCATCATTTTCTGCTGCAAATCGTGAATGTCCTTTTCAAGCGTTTAGCAAGTTAACTATAACAGATTCTGATTTTAATATTTTTTTTGTCAGAAATATTTGACATACATATGTATTCTGATTTTTATGACAATTATTTTTGCTGAAAAAAAAACCAAATAAAAATCAGAATCTGACAAATATTTCTGACATAAGCTGCGTTCGAGTACTTTTATAGTAAATTACAGTAAATAAGAAATTACTTTCAAAAAAGTACGCGAACGGAAAAATTTTTAAAATTAGTAAGATTAAGGAAACAGCTGCTTGCAAATAAATGTAGTGTTGAAGTATATTTACACTTTTGAACGTATTCAACTCTTTTTCTTGTTGGTAATCGGTGCAATCAATATTTATTATAACACGAACATTTTAAGAAAATATAAACAAATTATTTTCTGTAATATTTTTCATGTGTCTATTTTTATTTTATTTGATTTTACTAATTTGTGTCTGATTAAATTTATTCAAAAGTATGTGATTATTTGCTTTTGGTATTGACTACCTTAAAAACAAGTGCAGTACTAAGTAACCATATACTTAACACTTTCACAACTCCAAAAAATAAAAAAATAACACAACGAAAATGGCTGTAAATGGTTTCTACAACATTTATTTCCTTTTAAAAGGCATATACATACATGTTTAAGGAACGAATAGTTTAAAATAATTATTCACTTTTTATTATTTATTATTTTATTATTTCAAAATTTCCTTTGTTAAATAACTTTTTCACAAATTGTATACTTTTTGTTTTCTTATTTTTGTTTGTTTAGCTTTGAATCATATTTTTTTTTTTGGTTTTACTAAATTTTACTACAAGAAATTCTCTGCATTGAAAATTTGTAAATTCTCAGCCATGAACTGTCACTTTACGCTCTCAATTTGTGTTCTCATTTACTGTAACTAGAGTAAACGAACGCAATTAAGTAAAATGCAGTAAAGTTCAGTAAAAATTTGTAAAAACTCTTGGGTACTCGAACACACTTATTAAAAAATAAAAATCGTAAAATAACAATTATATTTTGATTTTTATTATAAATGTCATAATTGTTACGGGCTCTGCTAACCTTTGCATTACCGCGTGTAGCCGTTTTTACCAAATTAATACCGATAGAGACCATAAAAAACTCTAGGAGTGGAAATACACTTCCTATACGATGGTATAGGCCGCTTGGCAGTTCCTGAATGAAGCATTTATTCGTGGCATTCCCTGGCATTTGGCGCACTGCTCTGTAGAGGTGTGTCGTTCCGAAACGAACTAGTTCCACTGAACGCTTCCCTAATTGCAACGAGCCGGACCGATCCAAACGTTCCCTTTTTATCGTTCCTCGTTCCGCAATTGCAAACCGTCTTCAGGAATCATTAAATTGTTCTGATAAATGTCAAAATCAGTAATACATCAAATTTTATATTATTTTTTATGTATGACACTTGACGGATGTGCAAGTAAATCGTTGATTCATCAATACTGTTTGTTACAATTATTTCGTTCACATATTCTGTACACTTAGAACAAGATTGAGTTTTTGTATAGAGATCAGTGTTTCCGACTTAATGCACAATATTATATTTACAATTTATTTTATAACAGTTATGATTTTTTACAAATATTTATAGAACTTTTTTAGTAAATCAAGAAAATGAAAACAAACAAAAACAAATGTTTGTTGACGTTTTTAGGAGTGACAGAGAATTTCACTCGTTCCGCATTCCTACACTGTTCAAAGTAAAAACGATGAACGAAAGGAACGACCTAGTTCCTTTCATCTTTCGGATCGGCCCAAACGACTCCACAAAAGGAACGATTTTGTCCAACTCTACTGCTCTGCCATTTTTTATTTTAAAACAAACAACATCGGTCTAAATATCTAGTGTGCGCCCCAACGCAGTTTTTCAGAACGAACGCGAACACTAAACTCGAAATCGACTTTTTTATTGCATATAATTAATTTTAATTTTGGCGTTGAACGTTCCTTTAAAAATGAGATTGATTTTTCGATTATCAATATCCGTTTAGTTTAGTTTAGCATTTTTCTGGAAGAGCATATTTTTTCATATTTTGCCTTTAATAGCATATTTTTCAAATTTTGCTTTTAACAGACTTTTTTCTTTATTTACGTTATTTTTTTTCATTGTTTTTAATCATATATTCTAATTGTAACTAATAATTACTAATTTAAATGAAAAAATATATATTTTTGATTTGGGTGTTTCACCATTCCGCACAGTTGGAAAGGTCACACTTGCACTGAGACCCTCATCTACAAGTTGGTAATTACTGCAATATATATTAAAACTACAAATAAGTATCAGAATTCGTAAAATAATCACTTGAGCAAAAAATATTTAGGAATAATTATAATATTTTAAAAAGCTAAACAAAAGCTAAATTCCGAAAAAAAACACTTTAGCGCGAAAATTGCGTGAGTCCTGAAATATTCCTAAAACAGGAAAGACTTAAAAACCCCTAAAACCTTAAATAAGAACCGAAACGCAGAAAAATTACTTATATAATGTCCAACATTTCCATATGCTGCAGATGAGTTACACAGAAAGATGTGTCCAAATATGTGTAAACACATGCAGAGATCATCGCAAAACACGTAAGTTCGATTTTATAAATTTTTTAAGACAATTCACTAATACAAATTGATGATAGAATGAGATTTAAGCTTTTATTTCGATGTAGTGGAGATGATTGACACACATCTTACTTGTTTATTTTAGTTCTAAATTATTTATTTCGTTAATAAAGCCTTGGATTTACAAGGAGGGATTATTATTTTTTAGAGCATATTTTTCATATTTTAAGAGCATATTTTGAAAATCTTAGAAGATATTTTTATTTGCAGCACAAAACATTTTTTTAAATAAGATTTTCGGCTGCGCTGGTCATTAGCAGTTTAATTCAACTATCTATTAAATTGAAACGTAAAGCAAATGATAATGTTTGATAATGTTAAAGGAAAAAATCGCTAACAAATGTTGACGCAAATGCTTAAAACAATACATATTCTTGAATAATTTTATTGATAACTCATACAATAAACAAACAACCCCCCAATTCAAGCAGCAATATAAAAATAAAACAAAAAATATATTTTAAAGAAGGCGGTTGCTTCTTATTAATCCTATTTATCTTTTCCACTTGCAATTATTATCAGCAAGAGCAGACCTCTCAATTTGTTTCTAAAAGTGCAACAAAGAAATTAAAAAAACAATAACAAGTCACGTCAGTTGTGTTGCAAATTAAAAGAAAAAACAAAAGATATCATTTATTTTTTAAAAAGTATTTAATACATAAAACAAGTAATAAAGAAACTCAATAAGAATTAAAAAAAAAAATTTATTTACTGGCAGGGTCGGCTATCCACTGGGTAACCCAAGAAAAATACTGGGTTTTATTGGGTATTTTATTTGAAAAACCCACCCAGTTGGGTTTTTTAATAAAATATAAAATTTAACTAGGATTTGGAGTTTGGCAACAGAGCGGAATAAACATTTGTAATTGAATTAGCTATGCAATCAGCTGTTTAAATCGACTGCACAAAATGACATCAAAAATTATCAACTGTGTACGGAAAAGTTCGCACATTCGATGCGGAACTGTTTTATGCGTCGTTTGTTCGATCAACGAATTTTTGAATTGCTTGTTGTAATTTAAAGAAATTATTGATTTTCCTTCTGTCTCTATACAATTTTAAATGAGTGATGTATATTTTCATCCGACGAAAATCGTCCAAATTAAAACAATTTCAAATATTTATATTCACCCTTATTTCACTTGTCAACACCGACGTGACGTCAATACAATACCAAAACAAAAAAACTGGGGCTTGTCTTCTCGCTTTCGTACTCTTTTTTTACATGTCAAAATGAAACTTCTTATTGGAATACCCTCTGGATAGCTAAATACTAGATTAACCAAATCAAACGCATTCCTAAATTGTCATACTTCCTCCGAGAACTCAACTTTTGACCCAACATTTGTCCATTTCTAAATAATTGGCGAAAGCCTATTGGATTTCTTGTATGAGTTCAGTAGAAAATCAAAATCTTGAGGCTAAATTTAACATAAAAGTAAAAAAGGCTAAAAAAGTCACGAAACTAAAACGTAAATTTCGAGCCTAAAAGACAAGAAAAAAGGGTAAATCTAGCCACGAAAATGCTAAACTGCCATCACTGGCTAGAATTCTGATCTAAAAAGAACTGATTTACATCTCAGTAACAACCTATTTAATTTATTTACTTATTAATGGCCTTATTCACAAACGATTAATAAAGTTAATGTGTGCATTAAAACCTGTTTTCCCACACAAAAATCCAACATTAAGCCTACTATAAACTTTATTAATCGTTTGTGAATATGGCCGTAAATAAATAAATGAAATTGGTCGTTAGTTGCACGTAAATCAGTTTTTTTTCTTTTAGAACTCCTGCGAACGATAATGTTCGACATCGTGGTACAACCTGCAACTTCCCTAATATCGTTACATCTTTAATATTTATATTAAAAAGATTTTTGATTTCAAATAACATGTTTCTTATAAGAAACTATTTATATTATACTCTATTTGTGCCTTTGCAAATACGGTTCGAGCTGTCGCATCCGAAATACTTCCTATGTCCAGTTTTCCTTGACCATTTTAACATCCACATTTTCCTAAGACATTTTTTTTATTTTTCTTTGTTGTCAACCGTTTTTGACACATCTGTTCACATTTTCAAGGCGAATTCGAATGCGACTACCTAACGTGAATCTACCTGGATCTATAGTATTTTTTTTTATTTTATAACGTTTTTTTTTTGCTTCTCCTCTAAAATTAGAACAAGTGATGTTACGTACATTTGGATTTTCGACGACGATATGTAACTTAAGGCGAATGTTTTTGACAAGAGTTGAGTACTTTATGTTGTGTTTGTTGCCCGCTCTCCCACTAGCATTTTGTAAACTAAACTTGACATATTTCAATAATAAAACTTTTGCATTAAAGGACATTTAACGAAAACATTTACAGAGCAAAATAATTATCAAAAATAATCAAATTATTTATGATCTTAAAGAAAATAAAAAAAAAAATTATTTACATTTGAATTTTCATAGCATGACTGACGACCGCCTACTACAGCTAACAAAAATCGAATGAATGAACAAAACAAGCAAAACCTCACTTTCGTTCTCACTCACTTAAAGAATGTTTTGCTTTCGTAGGTAATTTCTTTTTTATTTATTTTTAATTTTTTTAAGGTGAGTTCTTTTTTTGACGTCATCCAAATTTCTCTAATGTGTTGATTATTGGGGGCGCTCTTTTGCCACTCTGTATATTTTCTAATACACCGATGATTTGTTTATATTTTAGTCTCAAATTTGTTCTGAACTGATTTGATAATTGGCGTTTTCGCTGATTTTCATTTCTATTTAGATTTTTCCCTGAGTCTATTTAAAAAATTTCATTAAAAAAAATAAATAAGTCAGTCAGTCAGTCAGTAATTTCGTTCGTTCCATTTTTTATACAATTTTAATTAAAATCGTTGGATACACGCTCGTTTACAGTAACAACTACAACAAACAGCAACGAAAAATTATTTATGTTTGGAATCATGCAATTTCGGCGTGAACAGGCGGCTAAAACGACGAAAATATGTTTGACAATTTTTTTTTTAATTTTCAGCGATTTTAGGAGAGACAAATTAATCTTTTGATTTATTATTAAAAGCAAAAAAAAATGTTTTCAAGTGATTTTAGCAAGCGTCGGTGCGTGAATTTAATACTTTATGCAATCTGTGATCATGTATAAATATTTTTGATGCAGTAGAAAAAATATATATTATGAAATAATTTTTGTTAATTTGATTTATATTTATTGTGTTATTTGCTTACTTTGCAAATCCATAGATTTTTATTTGAAGCTACATATCGTTACCTTAATATAGAAAGACCCTAAGTATTTATTTTTTATAAAATCGAGTGTTTAATCTATTCCGATAGGAGGTCCTTGAAATTATTGAAATATGCTAAAAAAAACTATATTTTGAAAAAAATTAATTGGAGTCATTCTATGTATATTAAGGTAACGATATGTTGTGGCAATAAAAGGAATTGCAGATATCCATTTATCACAACTTTGAACCGCAATAAAACTGATGGAAATAAATACTTAAAAAACATACCATCTACACAGTATATACAGGTTGTCCGCCGGGAAGGTATACCACTTTGTTTGTTTATAATTTTTGATTAAATGAAAGAGAATGGATTTTATATTGATAAATGTGTTATTTAATGTCGGCAATTATATGTGCAATACAATATCAGCCAAATGTCCGCCTCTGTTAGGCTCACAAATGCGAGCCCTTTTGAGCACATTGTGCATTACATTCTCACACATTTCACGCGGTATTTCATTAATTTCATCACGAATATTTTACTTGAGTTGCTCAAGCATTTCTGGTTTGTTTGCATAAACCTTGCTTTTCAGATATCCCCACAAAAAGAAGTCCGGAGCAGTCAAATCAGACGACAGTGGAGACCAATCAACATGACCATTTCTTGAAATAACTTGTTGTGGAAAAAGATCTCGCAGTAATTCCATTGTAATCCTGGCTGTATGCGATGTGGCACCGTCTTGTTGATACCACATGTTAATCAAGCCCCAAGCGTTAAAGAGTTTTCAATCATATCACGATATCGCTCCACATTCACAGTCACCATTACGCCGTTTTCAAAGAAGTAAGTTCCAATGATTCCTCCTGACCAAATTGCACACCAGACTGTCACTTTTAATGGGGGTGAAATATTTGATGGTTTTCCATTGCCCAGAACCGACGATTCTGTTTATTCACACATCCATTCAAATGAAAATGTGCCTCGTCACTCATTATGATTTTTTGATGAAAATCGGGGTTGTCATGGGCGAGATGTAACATCCTATTGGCATGTGTACGGCGGCGTAAATGGTCTTGTGGAAGAAGCTCTGGTGTCAACTGAATCTTAAATGGAAACAAAAGCAAATCCTTGTGCAAAATTGTGGGAAAAGTTTTTCTTTGAAGAGCAAGCTCCTGAGCACGGCGTCGAATTGAGGTTGATGGATTGTTTTGAACACTTTCTTGAGCAGCAGTAATGCTTTCAGCCGATCTTGCAGTACGTTGTGGTCCATGCTTGGGCCTATCACCCTCTTTCTTCGAAATCGTTCACTACACAATAAATAGTGCGTTTTTTGGCACGTTGTTTCTCCCAAAAATTACACGTAACTTTCTCATCGTCACAGTATTCGATGATTGATTTTGATAAAATGTTTTAACGATTAAAACACGTTGGTGTATTGAATATTTTTCCATAATAAATTTGCCACGTGCCTACTTCACGACTGTCAAATGTGAACTGTCAAGACTAATGTTTACCAAAATGGCGGCAAAACAAAGTAGTATACCATCCCGGCGGACACTCTGTATTTTCAATGTGTAATATTGAACTACGTGGTCCATTGTAGCAGAAATTAAGTAGTTACAACATGGTCCCCTATGTAATGTAGTCATGGACCATGTCCTTGACAAACACGAACTTATTGCTCAGCGGCCGTGCTTTAATAATAGTACCCGCGGCGAACAAACTGCTTGTGAGTAGTCCATGTTTTAATGACATGTAGTAGTTTTTGTGTTAGTCCAACATAAAGCAAAACTGGACTGGACATGGTCCAGCCTTAGGACATCGTAATGTAAAATCGACCATGTCTTCTCCATATTTTGAGGTTGCCTTTGCAATAATTGTAGTCCTTTATGGAGTCTACTTTATATAAATATATGTTGGGATAGGCCACATTATCTCCAGAGATTTGCTTAAATCATCGATCACTATCGATCGCTATTATTTTTTTTATTTCTCAAAATATCGTTAAACGTAAAGAACAAATTCGAAATTTAAACAACTCTTTCATTTTCATTTGAATAAATTGATTTTTTTTTTATATTGGGTATAAGAAAAATTAATATTTGGGTAAGAATTCTTTTTATGGATCCTTAAATTCTCACAGAAGCTACTTATAATATATTCTAAGTTTTTAATTCAAAAAATAAATAAATTGTCTAAAACTTTGAACCAGAAAGAAGTAGAATCCGGCTTATTATTCCATCTTATAAGATTAATATTTTGAAGTTGTTTCAGTATATTTTCAATATTTTCTGGATTACACGCTGCAAACCGTCAACTAAGAAGTTTTTCTTTTTTAAAAATACACTTGCGGTTTTTTTAATTGACTTGCTGGTAATTACAACAAAATACAGTCAAACATAATACGACAACAATTTTATGAAAGTCAACACAATAGATAGCAGTCATCAATACACCCAAGAGGTTTTGGGAAATGATCACAAATCAAGTCAATCTATAATTTGACAGGGCTAACAAATATATTTCCTTTTTCATTTTCATAAAAGATGAGTCAGTCGTATGTACATTTGCATGTATATCATCTTGTTTCAGTGTACGTTTTCTAAGTTTTTTCGTACGGTGTAATAAATAAAATATACGTTGATATTCAAGCAACCATTGACATTTAAATTTTAGTAAAAACCAAATATTGACGTCAGTTGTGAATATGCTTTTTGTATGATAAAAATAAATAACAAAAAAGAACCCGTAAAACTAAGTGCGCTCCAGGATAATTTGTACGCATGCGAGGGTTACTGTTTACATGCGAGCCTAATATCCAAAACTAATTCCTATTTTTCTAAGAACATTGGCTCAATTTGCAATAGAAGCAGCTTCATTACTCAAAAGTTGAAATTAGTTTGGTTTTGATAATCCAAATAACTTTCACTTTGTTATAAAAAAAAAACATCTAGAATATTCAAAAGATCAAAATATCTGAGCAAGTTCATGGTCAAAAACGTTCAAGTTCATAACAGCAGATGACAACTAGCTAATGCCAGATTTTCAAGGAAAGATCGTGTCAAATCGATATGCTTATATCAATGTCTTTTCGAAAATCAATACAACTGTCATCTTACTCTTTATAGTAAGTAGTTACCCTCGTATTAAATACATATTAATCTTTTTCGAAAAGCAACAAAGCTGACGTCGTTATCGTTATAGTAATAGTATAATAATAGTCCTATCAAACACATTCAATATTCTTTTCGTAAAGCAACCAAACTGACGTCATACACGTCTGAAATGCACAAAAAAGAATATCAGCCACACAAACCCACTCACATCGCTTACATACATACAACAAATACATACATATGTGCACATTTAGTAAAGTTTCAATCATAAGGCATCCTAAACAGAAATATTGAGCCATACATGAAGGTGTTCCAGTAAACCCAGCAACATTCATTTATTTCGAACAAGTTTATTTCAATTGACCTTTAAAAATATGAGAATACAAATGACGTTGTTGCAGTTGTATTTACGCATGCATACAAACACATATACAAGGTGGCCCTGATGATGATGATGATGGTGAATATCCTGGCAATGACACAACCATTGACCATGAAGTGTGAACTGGGAAAAGTGCAAGGTTTTTATTTTCGTTCATAATTAGAAGGTTAATGAGTTAATAACTGACACAATTCATTTAATATTGTCAGGTGTTTCGAAATATAAACTTCAACTTATAGGGTATTCTTTTTAGTCACGGTACTTATACAGCTTTATTTTCGTATTTGGTAAGCAAACAATTCCAATAATATAAAAATTATGGCTATTTTTCACGGTTTTTAAACTGTGAAGAAATTACAAAAAATGGCCCAAAAACATACGAGTATGTACATCAAAAACTATCTAACTTTTTGCTCGAGTTGTATGGAAGCGAAATTTGTGCAAGGTTGTACCCCCCAAAAAAGAACATTGGTATTTTTTGTGATGACATTTAAAATATTACGGTTCTAGCTTTGACCTCGCGTGAGATGGACCATTTTGAAAAAGGGTCTATTTTTTATGGTTTTGTTAATTTGAGAATGTGCTTCCTTACCAACATATACGGGGTGGGCCAACTTCGACTGACTGATTTGAAATGCTTATAACTTTTTGATTTTTACAGATTCCTGTTTCATTTTTTTCCAGGTAATATGCAATTTAATTAAATTTTATCATTAATTATAATAAATTAATGTCAGCATACTCAACGCAAGAACGTGTAAAAATTTTTAAATTTGTTTCCTGACAATCAATTGTTCCAGCACAAAGAAAATACCGACAACATTTTAATACTGCAACAGCTCCCACTGTAAACATGAGGAGATGCTTACAACCTCTCAGATGCACGGTTTGTCGTTGAGTTATGGCTGATAAGAGTTATCGGTCCATATTTGTTCGAAAATAATGCAGGGAAACCAGAAACCATCTCCGTGGCGGTATATCGGATCATGTTGGAAAATTTGTTACTTCCGGTAGTTATCAATAATCCCGACATATGGCTCCAGTGAAGCTAGAACTCATACCGCAGGAGACACAATGGCGATTGTGCGAGAAATCAGTCAGTCGAAGTTGGCCCACCCTGTACAATATGGGTATGGGTATATGGGATGAGAATAGGACTAAAGAAAGAAAAAAAAAATTATCCATGATTTTTTGGCTACTAATTTGCAAAAAAAAATATGCCGCCAAAAAGTCGTGGATCATTTTTCATTTTGATCTCAGTACTTTTTACGGCCGAAATGTTTGGATAGGAACTTGGCCTTATTTTCACATTAATGTTTTTGTGCGGATCTTGTTTACTCAGCTCTTGAGAGGAGAATAGTTTTTTATTTTTCCATTGAGTTGTGGGTAAATTAAAAACTTAGTTAAGTTATGACGTTGTTTTAGTAAATGAGCGATATTTAAAAGTAAACAAAAAATACATGCACATTTGTTGTGATAGCTTTTCTTTTGAAGACACCTGACTATACATTTTTATTATTACTGGACACTTTTTGGAAAATAATATAACCTTTTTTCAATTATTTAAATATTTGATCAAAAAGTTTTTATTGCACAATGTTGTCAACAGATTACAAAATACTTCTTTTTGCGCAATATCTATCAAAAGATATTTCTTTAGTTTATCCAATATATATTTTTCGACCTACTAATATAATATACACACAGGGAACTATATTGTGCAGCATCAATTATTGCACAATAATATTGCAAAAGGTATCTTTAGATGAAATAAGAGCATTTTCAATGTGTTGGCGGTGTCTTCAGATCCACTTATTGGCACGTGGTTTATTATAGTACGCTGTCATATGTAGGCTATAATAAAAAATTGTAACATCAACACTTCTGTGACTACACTTACTAGTGTTTGTCGGTGCAAATCATTTCACTTTCCACCAGGTATCCACACAACTCTTCTTTTGTTTTTCCAACAAGAAGATATACAAGATCACTAACTAAAAAGCCTGAAAGAACAATGTTACACTTCCGAAATGTTTTTCTAAATCTTAGCGCCAATTGTGGTTAAAATTTTCCCTTTCCAATGCTTATAAAAAATTTTGAAAATATAATTAATGTTTATAAGTAATTAGTTGAACTTTTTATTAATATTTTATATATTGAAACGATTAATTTTGGCTCAAGTTCAAACCCGAATTTACCCATTTATTTATTCTAATTTTTTTTTTATTTTTTTTAATTTTTATTAGAAATTTTTTGGATAAATTCATTATTATTTTTATTAAGAGAGTACTATATATAGAACAATTTTTATTATTCATGATATTAGCAGAACGGATCAGTCTGATTTCGAGGTCGCTACACCATCTCATCAGCGTACTTTGTTCAATTTTACCACTTTTGACGGTGGATACTAGTGATCAGGAATATCAACTATTTAACCGTATTATTTAACAAATTAGGATACGAAAAGTACAAACTTATTCATTTTCACATGTCAAATCAATTTCGGTTAGTACGAAATCCCATCTATGATGAATAACTACTCTATATATTTCAGTCTCTCTTGCTTATTCAGCGCCATTAGCTGCTGAGAATAAACGGTACTTAATCATGTTGTTTGGTTTCTGTCATTTGTAGTTGAATTTCTTTTTTAGTATTCAACTAACTATGACCACGTAAACATGTAGATTTTTTTGACGCGTGCCATCGTTATTTATAATTAATGTTTATAAGTAATTAGTTGAACTTTTTATTAATATTTTATATATTGAAACGATTAATTTTGGCTCAAGTTCAAACCCGAATTTACCCATTTATTTATTCTAATTTTTTTTTATATTTTTTATGAATAAGCAAGAGAGACTGAAATATATGGAGTAGTTATTCATCATAGATGGGATTTCGTACTAACCGAAATTGATTTGACATGTGAAAATGAATAAGTTTGTACTTTTCGTATCCTAATTTGTTAAATAATACGGTTAAATAGTTGATATTCCTGATCACTAGTATCCACCGTCAAAAGTGGTAAAATTGAACAAAGAACGCTGATGAGATGGTGTAGCGACCTCGAAATCAGTACTGATCCGTTCTGCTAATATGATGAATAATAAAAATTGTTCTATATATAGTACTCTCTTAATAAAAATAATAATGAAATTATCCAAAAACTTTCTAATAAAAATTAAAAATTAAAAAAAAAATTAGAATAAATAAATGGGAAAATTCAGGTTTGAACTTGAGCCAAAATTAATCGTTTCAATATATAAAATTTTGAAAATATTTATGTCAAATGGCCCACTGTATGACGGAAGGAAAGTATCTGATGACAACTACTTATTAAAGGACTTGTCTTTAAAAAAACATTATTGAAATACGTATTATGATTCACGGCCATCACTAAAACTCATTGATAGGATATTGATAATAGAATTAATTGAAAGAGCTTCCGCTGCAGTACAAAAAACAAACAATAATAATAATTTCTTACACACACCCATCAAACTTTTTTTGTTTGCAAGTACGAATAAAATTGTTATATTATTGCCATGTTTACACTACGCAACTTTGTTGTGTGCAATACTTATATTATATGAGAAAGACAGAAAAATATAAAAAAATTATGTATTACTATTTCAATAGTCACTTAAAATTAAAATTACATGCAACAAAGTTGCGTAGTGTAACCATGGAATAAGTGTGAACAAATTTAATACACGAATTTTTATATGTCGGTATTCATGTAGTATATAGTTTAAAAAAGGCTTGTGCATTGTGCAAAAATTAGGATGACCTTAAGGGCGTAATTGAGTTGAATTTCGTATGCAACAAGTCAATTAAATAAATTGAGAAAAATTCGAAATGCAACCTTTGCCACAAGTATGTTTATTGAGAAGTATGTTCCTGTGTACATTGTAATTGCGCAAAATTTGTTTGTTACACACCTATTTCATGTTATATGGTGTTTGACATTTTTTTCAAGATTCATCTGTGCTAAAAGTGCCACCTAGATTTTGTTTTGTTTGTTTTGACATCTAATAAAGTATTTTGTGCAAAAAATTTTTTATTGTTGTAGAACCGCTACTTCCTGGTTAATCTGCCTTGTGTCAAATGCTAATTGAGTAAACTAAATTGAGATGTATGAGCACTATATATAATTGCTCAATTACAAATAAATTGTTTCAATTAAGAATGCATGTCTGAACATGGTATAAGGAGCAAAATATGGAAAAAATAAGTTTGAGACTTGATATCCTATAAATATCTGGAAAATACCGCTTAAAAACCTGTGAATTGTCTGTTTGTTTGTGTATACCATTTTTTTCAACCACGATTGCTCGTAAGTACGCCATTTGGTGTTTTCCTACATGTAAAAATCTGTTCTGGCAATACTGTATGTTAATGAAATCAATAGCATACTTTAGGGGCTAACATACGCTAGGCGATTCAAATGCTTAAAGAAACAAAAGACTTAAGAAACAAACTTAGTGTTAGGTTTTATTTGCGTTACGGAATTTCTTGATTCGGGATCCGCGCTCAAAGCCCGCTATAAAAGCTATGCAAAAACTCAAAATCGAAAACTTTCCGTTAGTAAAAAAAGCACTTGCAAAAACGTAGCTACGATCGTAATGCAGAATACATACACACATATGTACATACAATCAAAAAAGAAATTGAAATGATACGGGGAACGGAACGCAGAATAACAAATTTGCAAAAAGAAGAAAATTTCGATTCGAATCGAAATGCAGAATAGGGGTGAATATACTCGTAACAACATGGCTGATGCCAAACTCCCAAACACCACAGCTTTGTATTATGTATGTATTTGTTAAAGGTTCAGCTGTGCTAACAGTGTCACCCGATTATGTACACATGTACAAGTTTTGACAGTTGTTCAGGTATTTTTACAAAAAAATTTTTATTATTGTAGAATCGCTACTACCTTGTAGATCTGCCTTGTGTATATACATATGTACGTATGTATGTGCATATACATACATACATACATACAAACGTATAACATCGTATGAATGTACTAAAGTGCGTACTCGAATTACAATACGTTAATTAAGATTAAGATTTACAAATTCTTTTTCTCTAAAATTTTACATCTCCAACTTCTTTGTGTTGCAAGTATCTCATGGTCACTTTATTTCATGCAATACAACAAATGCGCAGTATCCACATGGAAGCACCAGCCAAACACACCCCTTAATAAATAAACTTTGTATTTGCTTGACCAAATGCGAACCAAACACGAAAACAAATTTCGTTTAAATGAAATAATAAACTTAGAAACAACAAAAAACAAGGTTACACAACTTAGCAGCAAAAACAACATGTGAAAATAAACAATAGACTTCAACAAAGGCACCACTAAAAATAGTTGTTTAATACGCTGAAGCAAATACATACATATTTATTTACATATGTATGTACATATGTACCTATCTACATACATATGTACATTAGGGATATAACTTTTTGCAATTTTTTGCAAATATCATAATGGCCCTAGCATAGTCGAATAGGCCATTGAAAATTATATAAAAAAATGCTATTACTTTTTCGCAGTTGTCAAAAAAGTTCACCCACCAAACGCGGTAAAGTTTTTAAATGATTTTTTTTTATTTATTTACCTAAAAGGCGCAAACAAGTTTTTTTTATCAATATATCAACCTGCATTTAACATTTGTGTAAATACTTAGGAAGCTGAATGTATGTCATTGAAAATTACGTTATGTACCTTAATTGTTTTTATTTGTTTTTTTTTTGGGAGATTTTAGAAAATCGTTTTCGTGGGTGAGGTTTTTTATCCGAAATGACCCCAAAATTATTTTTTCGTAAATAACACAACCTTCGCCATCGCGTGGTGCTAGGGCCAAAAATTGGTTATGCCCCTAATGTACATATATATGTAAGTATTTACCTGAAAAGCAATCCAAAATTCAGTACAAAATATAAACACGGACGTCATGGTACGTCTTCTTTTATATTATGTTGCCCTTCCCCCTTTCACACACTGTCAGAGCAACTCAATAGAACAGTTGTAAAATTCATACCAGACACCAAAAGCCTACAAAAGGTTAAACCCCTTTTTTCTACTGCCTCTTCTTTATCTATTTATTTCATTATACATACATGCATACATACTTATGTATGAATGTTTTTGTATAAATAATTGTATGCATATGTTTGCATGCATGTATTTCCAATATTTACAAGGAGTTTTCATAAGACGTGTATTTGTCCTATGAATTCTTCTCACAGACTTAATAACAGAGCGTTTTTTTGATGGCACATGTAATATTTTATGCCGTTTGCATTTTTTCTCATTTCGTTAGAAATCCTTTTTTATTCTACTTCGCCATAAAAACGCTTTCGTATAGAATATTTTCTAAAGTATGTATGTACTACATACATACATACATATGTATTTTTTTTATTGAAAACAGCATAATAACGTAAATTTCAAGGCAGCTCAACTGCACAATAGGGCCGTAATTGTTGATGTTTATACATATAAATTTTCCTAATAGAAAGTTCATATGTTGTCAAAGAAGATATCATTTGACACAGCAGAAACATGAAATTTTTTCCCTATCTGGCAAAAATGTTTTCACCATAGTACTTTGCTACCGATTGGCACTCAACTTTGTATGACAAATACGCGTCGTGTGAACACGTTGTTAACTGTTTGGGAGAGTGGATGAATGTTGGTTGATGACCTTAATGTTTTTATTATTTACTAGGCCTCTAACTTCGAATACACACTATATGCCATAGAATGCTATTAGAAGCTAATCTACATACTTATGTATATACAATGTTCATTTTGATTTGTAGATAAAGATGTACATATGTAAATACATGTGTGCATACCTATGTACTATGTATTTTATTAGACCATGATGAAGGTACATATCGCTCCTTTATTGCAACGTAGTCATATCTCAAAAACGCGATTTTTAAGTTAATAATGCATAAATATTCGTCGAATCGCCTTTTATTTTGTGTAAAAAATGTATTCAGATATCTTGTTTATTCACCTCTTGAGGAGAGAATTTTTTTTCCATTGCCTGTAAAACAGGGATGCAAAAGTTGGTACAATTGTACTTATTTAGCACTATTTGAAAGGAAAAAGCACAATAGCAGCTCCATGCCTAATTTAGCACTATTTCATAATTTTCCTACTTTTATTTCATTACACGAAAGTATTTTAAATCATTATCCCATTTTTTATATAGGAACTCCATGTTCGTTGTGAATTGTTTTTTACACAAGACGGAATTATACAGATGGTGGCGATTCTACAACAGGTACATTACAATAACCCCTATGTTAACATATACAAATTTCTACACACCAGACTCTAATTTGTGGAAAAAAGTATGACTCCTGTTTAAATACGTCTGGTTTTGGACGAAGGCATCAGATATAAAAAATGAACCAAATGATCCGATGTTTGTTGATATTTCAAGAATTGCTAGAGGAATATTATCCATCCCATATTCTTCTGCAGATGTGAAAAGATTTATTTTCGTTTCAAAATTTAAAAAAACAAAAGAGAGGAACAGGTTGTTTGTTTCGACAGTCCCTATCTAATCCAAACAAAGGATTTGCGGAAGTCATCTAATTCGAGCTGTTACAATTTAGATTTGACTAGAGTTTATTAGCAAGAAGTATATCATAAAGTATAATTTTATATTCAGATCTTAACAACTGATAGTCTTTGGTGTATCTTTTGGAATTAAGCATTAAATTTAATTGTTAACTTTGTCTACATAATATATGTATGTATGTATGTATAAGTACCAAGCACAAATGAATTTCGATAATATACATATGCATGTACAAATGATTTTTTATGTACGTTTTTAGTTAATTGTTAATAAAAAATATTTAAAAAATAAAAAGTACAATCGGACTGAAAAAAGTATTTTTTTTAAACTTAGTACAATTTGAAAATTTCATTTTGCATCCCTGCTGTAAATTAACAACTTTAAACTCGTTTTCTGTATGTATGTATGTATGTACATATGTACATATATGTGTGGGTTGCACCGAAACAAAATTAAAATCGACTCCCAGAATGCTGACAAAATGTAAAGCTGCGCATGCAGTTGGCACCTAATTGAATAGCTTATTGCTATTAGCAGATAGTTTTTGGAGTTTTCTTTTGTAAATACATAGGAGGGAGGATCAAATATTTTATAAAGTCTGGAAATTATTCAAAATCTGTCTATCAAACAAAACTCTGGAATAAGTGGTTTAAAATATTTTTATGTAGTTCGCCCGCAGAGATATTTACGGTCACGTTCTTGTACATCGATGCCCCCAAGTAGCTCGTTTAAGAAATATCTTGCCATCTTCTAACTTAATGGACGGACGCCCGTCATTCTTAAACCGTTAAAAATTTATGTAGGATACATTCGTAAATTCAGAAATTGCGCATTATACCTATGAAGTTAATATTCCATAAAGGACCACACTGGACATCACATTTTTCCGTCAAGTTTTTTTATGCAAACAATCGACAGTGCTGGTACACATGCCTGCAACTATGGCAACATTTGATTTAATGTTACAATAGTTTGCAAACAGGTTGCACGAATTTACGAATCAACCCACACTTCTCAAAAGTTAATATGTTATGTACATATATATTTTAACAGCAAACGCGTCTCTAACTCTATTCTATCGAATATAGCATGCCAACGACTGACGGCTTAAAAAAAATAGACGAAAATAGGAGAAAGAGAGCCAGAGAGTAGTGACTGACTGACAGGGTACATACTCGTACATATGTACATATGAATTTATTTGTGGGCATTTGCGTTAAGTTGTGTGTTCTAAGGCATGCTATAATCTTTCACTGTTCACGTGAACATGAAGCCGATATCATGAGGTCAACGCGTGAACAGCAATTGCTATTGCTGCTTATGGCTGGCTGACTAGCCTGTTGTGAAAATAGTACAATAACAAATACATGTTTAAATTTCGCAGTATCTACAATATACATACGAGAACATACAACAACATTAAATGTGTTTTTATTGTTATTTTGTATCTACAATCTATGACTGCGTGTTTCCCGCATTACGAACGAACCAGTTTCTCTACAATGTATTGTATGACGCTTTCAATAATAGAAATATCTTGCTCTCTTTTCGTTTGTGCCTCTCTCTCTTTCGGGCTCTTCTTTTCGGGTCTCACTGCATATGGTGTAGTGTTTTTGGTATTTGTACGAGATTCTTATTGAATTTAGTATTTTGTAAGTCAATTACCTTGACGTTTATTGGTTGTATACAGTGTCGAGCCCCTTTTTTTAAGAATATCGTTCAAAAGTATTGCCAGATTTCAAATTATTAGATTATGCAGAAGACAAACAAGAAGATTTTCATTTACTTGATATCGATAATCTTGGACATGAATAACGAAATTAACCATTTTTAGCGGCTCATATCATTACTTTAGTGAAGATAGCTCGATCGAAAGCCATATTTGTATACATTGAATTCATTTAAATTTTAGTAAAAGAAAATTGTGTTTAGTATTTTGGAAACATTGAAATTAGGTATGAAATTTCAGAGTAGAAAATACCAAGCGGGCAGATGTAATGTATTATTTTCCAAAGCAAAACAATCCAATCCTTTGGAAATGAGAAGGTAATTTGATCACACACAAAAATTACACATTGCTTACCACGTACATATTTATATTAACACTTCTTACGAAGAAGGAATGTATTGTTTTTGCTTGTTCATTACGAATTCATTACTTTCCTAGGACATGTTCTGTGTTAACAATAATGAATTCTGGAATGAAAAATTATACATGCTGTACATTACTCTCTCGTTTACTATTCATTACCTTTTCCCGTTGGGTAGAATGGAAAAAATGTAGCGTGCGTCTTTTGATAAAAAAACGAAAAAATTTTTTGGCTGCAAAGAAGTTATTTTAGAAGTCTCTTATATTCTTTTTGGAACAAGATTTTGTGTGCTTTATTATGCAAGATTCGCTAAAATTACGAGACACACTTTAACTTTCAAAGTTACTTCGGTTTTTTTTGTAGCGTGCGTCTCAAACCATTGTGTTCAATTATTTCGCTAAAAAAATATTTTTTATGCCATTCGAAAGTACACTTATATAAGTATATCCCACTAAACGGCATTGCATAAGTTAATGGTATGTACCTCTTTTGAAAGATCAAAAAATTTTATATATTAATGTGAAAACGCGTACGAATGCAGCGTTCGTTACGCAGGATTTGCCCATATTATATCTTTTCTAAAACTATGGAAAAAAGATTTGCTGATAATTTTGTACAAGCTAACTTGCGTTTCGACAAATAAAATTATATAAAATATATATATGTATATTGGATGACAAAAAGGCATAAAAAAATTAAATAAAAATAATGTTTTTTTTATGACTTGAACTAAAAAATGTTAAAAATTTAACATCAATCTTCGATGCATATTTTCATGATTAATTCAATTACGAATTTAAAAAATAACATAATCCTTCTACATATACTAAAAGAAAACACGTTCATTCGTTAAATGATTTTCATTATATTAATGAAGCATTTCATCAAAATAATGAATTCGTTGCATACCTACTTATATGAATATTTGGAATCTTTGCTCTTCATAAGTTTTTTATAGTTCATGGTATTAATAAAAAGTATTACAATGCGTAAACGAATTTTCTTTTTAAAAAATTTATGCAAATCTGTAAGTAAATTATACAATTTTTTCCTGCTTAATATACATATGTAAAATAACAAACATTTGATTAATTTATTCGAAATATGTATGTATGTACACAGAAGGCTGCGCATATGGGTCATAAATACGATGAAAGTATTTCATGTTCATATATATGTAATGTACATACATACATAATATTCTTTATACATACATAGGTTCCCATTGTAAGTCAATCCTGCCTTTCTTGATATGAATTTCTTTCAGGCAAAAGACGTCCAACGAGCCTCAATCAATAATTTACGGGCACTTTTAAATACGATCTTAAATCTGGCAATGATATACTACATATTCTATTAAAAACCTCATTACCCCCATTTTATTGCCCACATACATACATACATACATACATAATACATACACTATCGTAACTTTACAGAAACGTAAACAAGCTCTCTCATAGAAAAGTAAAAACAACAAATGCTACGAAAACATGTTCCCAATATTCAACAGTTGTAGAAGGCGCATGAACAAAATATTTTTCTAATTTTACAAAATAAACACAAAAAGCAACTAATGGAAGAGTAAAGAAACGAACGAGTATGAAACATTCATTATCAACCCAATTTCAGTTTTTTAACCAACACACAACAAATTCTCCGCTTCAGGTGCGAAAAGATGTTTTTATTTACAAAAAAAATAAAAACAAAGTGTAAATAATAAATAAAACCAGGAACATTTCAAAAAGCATGAGCTAAGTTGTAAAGAAAAGAAGAGAAATATCAAAAACAAGCAAGACATTTCAATCGATATGTTTGACTCCAAAATACTTAACAGGAGGTAGATACATTTGACAATAACAATAACAAGGCTTCGTTGGCACCTATTTATTAGATTTGTTGAAAATAAACAAAACAAAATTTATGTGAAGAACAGAACAATCTTTATGTCAAATTAAATGCTTTTTAGAGGTACCATGATTTGTATCTTTTTATTAGTTTTAATTTTTGTTTACAAATTTCTCGCATTCACATTCACTGAATCAATCACAAACTCAAACAAATCATGATCATGCTGATTTCGCAACCAAAACATAAAATTCAATTTAAACATTTTTCTCTACTTCCGTAGGCAACAACAGACACCAACATTGACAGCAGCAGCAGCAGAACTAAATCAAAATCTATACCTAAAAATAATATTTAGTTGTTCTTTACGAGGGGCGTCAGAAATGTTATTAAAAATGAAATTAATAAAAAAGACATGAAGTTTTAAGCTATTCATCATTTATCCTTTCCGTCATCTTTGTGTCCTTTATGCATGGAAGAAGATTAAACAACTAATACATTCCATGTGTAGGCGTAGGGTGTTCCATTCTGAACTTCTGTACTCAGATTATATTAGGCGGCCTTCCCCAGCCACTATACTGACTTTCATTACAAAGCTTGGAATAATTTAGTGATCTATGGCACTAGGTATGGCAGTGCCAATCTTTAAATCAAATATGTTCATATTCCTTCATAAGAGACCCCAATTAACATCTGTACGAAAAGATCGGAAGCTCAAATACTTTTTATTTTCGAAGGCGGTTTCAAAGCTAAAATTTCATTCCATCAAAAAGTACGGCTTTCCGTAGAACTATTGCCGAAATCCGTCAACAGATTTATGGTCGAATTTGTATCCGATTAATCGGTGGGTCATATTCTATATCGATCGAAAATTCTATATTAAATCTATTCAAATACTGCGAGAATCACAATTTGCCCCCAGTCATCTAATCATTTAAACTCGCAGATGTTGCTTAAAACATTAAAATTTTTCAAATATTTATCATAATGCCCTCCCTCGTATATATTTTTATTGTATTTTTACTCCTTTTACTTGCTGTTGCGTATTCGATTTTTCTTTAATTCTGTACGATTATCTGTTCGGATGTTTTGGATGCTCAACTAACTGTTGGCTTTCACTGTTTGTAATGATTTTTTTTTATTTATTTTAGTATTGGCCTCTTGTTTGCGCTATACTAAGCGATAGTTGGCTGGCTGACTATTAATCTAGCTGTCAATCTTGCTATTTGCCTGTTAACCAGCCTACTACTTTATTTATTGAAAATCACGCATTCTCGGCGTGATTTGTTTTGAAATTCAAATCGGAATTTTTAATGCTCAAGCACACATACACATAAAATTAAGAGAAAAAAGTTAAAAAAAGACGAACTGAAGAATATAGCGTATTTAATTTTACACTTTCTAAGTGTTTTATCAATGTAATCGTGCAACTACATACATATTTTGTAATTTTTGTTTAAGAGCTGCATTAGATAGCTGCATCACAAGCAAACTTAACAGATGGATATACTATGTACTTATACGGGGTGTTTTCGTAATACATATCAGGAATTTTTACAATCGTTTCATTTTTAAGTGTTTTTTTTTCTTTTTAACTATGAAATCGGATTTATTTGAAAGATAGCTAACTAACTTTGTTATTACTTATATATGATATCAGTCAAATTATTGTCGCAATGTTTGCTTTAATTATTCCAGCGACTCACGAATTGCACCAAATGTTATCTAAATAGTGGCTTGTGCCATCACTAAAAATGCGGAAACTCTGCATATTGATACAGTCATTTAACCAACGCAAAGTGGCCAATTTGGCTTCGCTAGCGGCATTTAATTCAAATTTTCAAATAGGAAAAACCGTTAATTTTTTTTTAACAATCGATAACAAATACATTCACTAGATTTGTATCGATTTTTAAAAGCTCAGCTTACAGCTGTGAGCTGTCAAAGTCAGCATATATTTCTGCAAGTGTTGTGCAAAATATTTCCGCCTTTTTGATCATCGTTTTGCTATTCGTGTTAAACTTGCAAATTTTATTATTTTCATTAAAAGTTTTGTTATATACTAACGCCAAGGTATGTATTATATAAAAAAAACTGTGGTTGTGATCTGTGTATACTTATGTTATTTATAAAACGTAATCGTGTTTAAGTGTATTAGCAACTCGCCCATTGTAACGTACACCTGTCTTTCGTGGAGTAGAACTTATAAAATTCACCTGCATTCAGTGTAATTGTAAATTTTCCTATATGTGTGTCCAAAATGTCCAAAATTTACTGCGAGTACCTGCGAGCCTTCAATTTATTGTACTTTTTAGGCAAAATGTCAGTGACAAAACGATACTGAAGAATCTGATTAATATTTCTTTTATAATATGATTTCTCTTTGAGTTGACAATTTTTTTTTATTTTATATATGAATATATGGTTGAAAATGTTTAAAAATGAATTAAAAACAAAATAAAAAATTAAAAAAAAATAAAAAATAAAAAATTTAAAATTAAAAAAAAATTAAAAATAAAAAAAAAAATTTAATTTTTTTTTCCAAAAATTGTTTCATTTTTTTCTGAATTGAGAAAAAAAAATTTTTTTGAAGATATCTTCTTTACTTTGGAAGCTGTGAATAAAATGCCGCTATCGAAGCCAAATTGGCCACTGTGCAACGGATTGATTCACCACTGAACAAATTGTTCATGCTGAATAATGATAAACTTAGTTTATCTATTCATCTAGTTTGAGAATAAACGTAGTTTAAAGGCCGAGGCACATAGAATACGTCGAACGTTATACGTTGCTTTTTTCAACTGACATTAAAGTATCGGCGGAGGAGATTGACACGATGAGTACTTTGTTGACGGACATTAAATCAGCGTCATTTGCTTAAAGCAAACGTTTTTAATGGAATTCGAGGATATTCTGTTTTTTTTAATTTTAATTTAATTTTGTAAGTATAAACGTAGTTTAAGTATAAACGTAGTTTAATTATAAACGTAGTTTAAGTATAAACGTAGTTTAAGTATACACGTAGTTTAAGTATAAACGTAGTTTAAATATAAATGTAGTTTAAGTATAAACGTGGTTTAAGTATAAACGTAGTTTAAGTATAAACGTAGCTTAAGTATAAACGTAGTTTAAGTATAAACGTGGTTTAAGTATAAACGTAGTTTAAGTATAAACGTAGTTTAGGTATAAACGTGGTTTAAGTATAAACGTGGTTTAAGTATAAACGTAGTTTAAGTATAAACGTAGCTTAAGTATAAACGTGGTTTAAGTATAAACGTAGTTTAAGTATAAACGTAGCTTAAGTATAAACGTAGTTGACGTATAAACGTAGGTTAAGTATAAACGTAGCTTAAGCATAAACGTAGTTTAAGTATAAACGTAGTTTAAGTATAAACGTAGCTTAAGCATAAACGTAGTTTAAGTATAAACGTACTTTAAGTAAAAACGTCTTTCTCATCACAGTGAGATTTATTAAACTTCTTTATATTTAACATAAATATTTTTGTTCTGCTCTTTGTATTCACGTATACATACATACATATTTTAACAATATTTTATTTATTTATTTATTTATTTATTTAAATTTTGTATACGATTGTATGCTTTATTTTCGTTTTTCTTGTAAAATGACATTGGCGAACGAATTGCCTGAATAAAGCATATTTACATAATCGATTGCATATTAAATACATATGTACATAAATATCGCTACATTAATTTAGAAAAGGGGTGAATATAACAAATGTTACACAAAAAAATAACAAAACTATAAGAATTGCACGAAAGGCAGTAAGTAAGTAGCTCCAGTTTTTATTGTTAGGTAAAGTTTTTTTTAACTAGTTCTAAAATTTTTTCTATTAATATGGAGAACAAATTTTCTCCTTCTATATATGTATAAATTTTTTAAATTAAGGTAACGATATACATATCGCATTTGTTCAATATTAGTGTATTAATTTGAAATTTTTTACTTTTCCACTTTTTATGGAAAATTGACAGATAATATTTCTATCTACCCGGCGTAAAAAATTCGTATTGTTTTGTCTACATTTTGGTACGAAAATGGAACATTTTAAAATTACTTTTCATACAGTATCTTCAAATTAAAATCCAAAAGAATTTTTCTTCAATTGAAAATGTTTAAAATTTTGAGTTAATACCTGCAATATTGTTAAACAAGTTCGATATGCACATACCTATAAAAGATTTTTCTTTTTAAATTTCAAGATTTCATTTTGTTTCCGAATATTTTATTTTCGCTTCAAATTACGACCTTGTTCCTCTAGCATTTACAATATTGACCTTTAAACGAGTCAAATATTTGTTAAAATTCAATTATACGAGAATCAGAAGACAATGTGTGTGTTTTCTAAGAAACAGATGTTTAGCAGCAAATAACGATCGTTAAACAACTAAATAATCATTCATTTCATTATATGTACTCGTACACACCTTGATCAATGGCAAGAGATTTAGTTTTGAAAAATAATTGTGTATATGTACAACTGAGTGTTTGTTTAGTTTGTTGCCTCTATCTATAAAAATCATTGGAGCTTGACAATGTACTCCTTTACATACATATGAAGGGTGTCCCAAAATTAACGCAAGATTTGAATTTTCGGTCATTTGTGCAGTAAAGTGTTAGTAACCCTAAAAAAACAATTTGAAAGCTGACGGCTAAACAACGGGCTTTCATTTCATTGAAAAATATCTCAATTATAATAAAAAAATTAAAAACTTTATTTTCTATTTAACTCAAATCATGCGTTAATTTTGGGACACCCTTTATATGTATATTTTTTAAAAATTTCATTCAGTAATTTTAAATACACTTTATTTATGTATAGAAAAAAAGTTCCATTATTTAAAGTCGGTGATTCCCTTTAATTCATAAAATGTTGAACAGAGCCATTGAAATGGAAGGGGTGCGGGTCTCTTTTGAGGAAAACATTTTGGTTGGGGTCCTTTGAGCCAGATAGTGGTTGCCGGCGTTTACTACACTACAAACACAACAAGGCACTTCGTGTTTGCTACTCCAGACTTGATTACCTGTCTCAATGGGTGTTATTTAAGACTTTGTTTAAAATCACTTTGCATTTAGTAAATTTATTATTTGAGATATTCTCCCAATTTAATTATAACACACAACAAATAAAAACTTTTTTAAAATCATTTTGTTTATTTTCCTAAGACAATAAAAAATCACTTATGAGTTGTGGCGGCTATCGGAAACGGCTTCCGCTGTCAACCGTTTCAATATTTTCAATAAGAAGCAAAATTACCACATCAATAACATGAAAAGCCACTACGTATCATTCTGAGAAACGAAGACGATATTCGTATTGTTGGATTATTCTTGAAAAATTTCGAATTACATATCGTAACGAAAATGCAGTAAAATGTTTGTTGATACAACACCCCAACACAAAGTCCGCAACTGTAACAACAGCAACAAAAATGAAAAAACTACAAAAAAATGTTGGATTCACTTACTACTACAAAGTGGGGGAAACGATATAGATACAAGTACTGAGTGTTGTATGAAGTGTAGACGTTGTTTGTAGTTAAGTGTACATAAACGAGCCTTCTTTTTTTGTTGTTTTCAATGAGATTTGCTGCTTTTGCTGCTGTCTGTGTTGGCTGAGTTAAAGGCAGCTAAACGCCAACTTAACTTGTTAAAATAAATTTCTTTAGTGTTTTCATTCGTTTGTTGAATGTTCAATGGAACGGTTGTTTAAAAAGCGATATTAAGACGCTGATTTGGAAAAAATATATATTTTAAAATATATTATTATTGAAAAGTGAAAAAAGCTTTAGATTTTGAAAAATAAATATGTATAATACAAGAAAAAACTAAAAGAAACATATGCAAAGAATTGTATGAAATAAGTTTAAAAAAAAAGAGACAGAAAAGCTACTTATTAAACAATAAATAGAAAAAGTGAAAATTTACTGTACCTATAAAAGAATTATTTAAAAAACAAACAAGGATTACCTTACCTTAAGCAATTTACAGAATATTATTTAAACAAAATGGATATAACACTTTTACCTTCACCACCGGCCACCCCACCTTTGTGTGAAAATAAAACTCAAAATGTAAGTTCAACAAATTTTTCAGATTTTTTTTAAAAATAGGAAAATCTAGGATTTGCTAAAGGGCCCCTGACTCGTGAAATGTAAATTTTATTTTTTCCGTACCGTCGTTTTGCAAATTTATGCATATTAAATTAAAAAAAATTAATTAAAAGGGACACCATTCATACAAATTTAAAAAAAGTTTTTGTTGAAGGAAATTTCAGGATTTTTCTTTTTGATTTAATTTTTTAAATTATTTGAACAAAACACACTTTAAAAAGTTATTAAGCATAAAAGTAGGTCAATTTGGGGAGTAAAAAATATTATAGAAAAATTGAAGTTCAAACCCCCAGGAATAAAAATACATACTTATATATGTATGTATGTATGTACATATGTATTTAGGATGGGGCTGGTATGCATTGAAAAATATTAAATTTTCGCACAAACATTTTTTCCCAGACACACCCCTGGCTATTTTAGCAAAAGCCCGTCATCATTTTTTTAAGTGGATTAACGTGTGAAACTGCAGAAAACAATTAATTTTCATTGTTTTGTGCATTTACACACATACATAAATAGATATGGATGTAATTATTTCTATTCTCATCTTGTTAAAATTTCTTAAAATAAATTAAAATTTATATTTAAAGTAATTAGGAATGTATTTTGAATACACAATTGTCTGACACGCTTAAATAATTAATAAAAATAAATACATACATACATACTATGTACCTACAAAGAAATTTTAACTCAGAAAAAGAAACCATGACGAATCATAGATGTAAGTAAGTATGTATGTATGTAAATAAAACATATTTAAATTAATTTGTTATCAAATAACAACAAAAATACACAAATTTATTCCTAGGAAGCCAAAAGAAAAAAACTACATTTGTATTTTTACCTTTAAAATAGCTGGCATCTTTGTTTAACCTACAGAAACTTTGAAAACAAATGTTTTCCTTCTCTTTCTGACACACACTAACCATTTGATCACGCAGTCATCATTCTGGTATCAGCTGGTGTTCACGTGAACATTGAATGAACAATCATGAAGTAGACGAGTGATTTTATGCTATTGTTTATGCATACACACATGCACACACACACAACGCATACATGCATTGCATACACAACCAACCAGCAACAAAAATTGTGTGTTTATAAACGACCTAGCCAGAGAAAAAAAAAAAACCGTACATTGGACTTAAAGACGGGAACAACAACAGCGAATGTATCTACAAAAGCAAAGCAAATGTTGTTTTTGCCTTTTTCGTGTGCTGTAGCTGTTTTATTGATGTATTCCACTTTTAATTGGGGGTATAGTAAGTTTCTTACGGATGTTACAATCTGTGCTGCCATATGTGAAAATAAATCTTTTTTTTAGTTTATTTGAGATGTCGGGAAAATTAAACAATATTTATCATAATTTACGTTTTTTACTTACATACATACATATGTACATAGTTGACGTTCCTATGTATTATATTTTCATGGACATATGGTTGGCTAAAATGCAAAACCACTGGACTAACAAATAATTTTAAATCGCATTTTTCTTTATAACTTATTCGATGCATAACTGGCAAACACATTACAATATTTTTAATTTTACAAAATTAGTAGAAAGCTTAAAAAGGGTTTAACTTTGGAACATAGAAGCATTTATTTAAATGACTCAGAATTTATCCACCTTTTAAATTGAATCATTAGTTTTTTTTACTTCAATAGAAATTTCAAAAGTTACAAAGCATTATTTTTAAAATGTATGCTACATTTACAAAAAATGTCAGAAAGGTTGCACAAATCAGCAAAAAAAAACCTAAACTTATAATACCTGTACAGAGCAGTAAAGCTTAAAGAGTTTTCATTAAAAAATTGACTTAGTAATAAAGAAAATCGTGCTAATGGGCCAAGTGATGAGCAAAATTAAAACAAAGTTGAGGAAGCTCGCTTTTTGGGTTAAATTCGATTTTAGCAACCTCTAAACCTTTTCCAAAAAATCTGAAAAAATCACATATGTATGTAAATATTTTATTCTATAAGCTTTCAGAAAATTCTGGGGTACCTATAAAAATATTGCACAAACTTAGGTTCTTATTTTGCTAACTGCAACGCTTAGCGTTAAAACATTTTATATAAAAAAAAATACAAATTCAAAACATTACAATTTAACTCTGAGCGATGCGTTTAAAAAATTAGTAATGAGACTCACGAAAATAAACGAAACAATACAAAAATAATATAAACATAAAAGAAAATAATTCTTGAAGACCCCACCCCGCAAGCCAGAAGTATGGATTTTTAATGAATTATAAACATGTACTTACATACAGAAAGGACCTAACTAATTTTAAATTTTTTTCGCACTTTTTTCCAAAATAAATATTTTACATATTTAGTAAAACATTAATAATTTTGGTAAAAACAAACTGAAATTGGTTATTGAGGACCTAACTAATTTTTTTCCAAAATAGAGTTTTTTGCATTTGTATATCAATAAATGCAAAGATCTCTTATCAAATGATTAACCACTCGATTAAAAAAATACTTGGCGCCATTCTATATTAAGGTAACGATATACATATGTACCTATACATAACTACATTTCGTTAACTGAAATGCGAAACTCTGTAAATTACAGAATAATAAAAAATTAAAGTTCAGTGCTTTAAAAGACAAGAGATAATTAATGTTAGATATTTAGATACCAGATAGCACAATATGTGGCAACGCTGGTCTCAATCTTTGACAATTTTCTTAAAGAAAACAAATGTAAACTACAAATTCAAAAGTTTACGCAGTTAACTAGTTTCCATGTATGTATGTATGTAGGTACTAAGTCTGTGTGCCTGTTCATTTCGTAAAAGAGGGAGTGTTTCGTTGATGTTTTTTTGTTTTTGTAATATATGTACATATTTGGCGCTTTTTTACTTTTGTTATTTTTTCAAATTTAATTCATTATAAAAAAAGCTCATGAACCAAGCCCGTTTGTAAAATTCCTTTAACATCTGTGTCGGTTCGATTGTGTGCATACATACATACATATGTATGTATGTATGTATGTGTGTGTATGGGTTAGTTTTACAATCATTAAGTTGCTGTTATGGCTGCGCTGTACAATATTTTTCTTTATTATTTATGTATTAATGTAAGTATATAAATAGTTTAAAAATAAACATACAATATTATTATTTGTGCAATGACGTAGACCTTTGAAACAAGCCCAAGAAATCATGCAGTGAACGCGTGCACCCCAAACAAATACATAAGAAAACAAACAAGTAGACATTGTATTTTTATTTAACGGGGACGATTCTGTTTTTATTTTATTTACAAAAGAGCACGGTCTTTATTTTTATAATGCGAAATTGAGAGAGAGAGAGAGAGAAAGACAGAGTAAAGCCCCCAACGAAACTAAAAACAGAGAACCAAACGAACAATATTTTATAACAAAAAATAAGAACTGGCAAAATTTTCTGCCAGCCTGGTAATAACGTGCATTGTACGTATTATGGGTGTGATTTTTTTATTGACAAAAAAAAAACGGTCGGGTCGGTACGTCGCCATGAGTCAATCCCAAGAAAATTAAACAATAAAAATAAATTCCCCTCAACAATGAACTAACTTACTAATTGTAAACTTAATTTTCTTTTCATTTTAGTGTCATGAGCCTGCCTGCCAACAATTGGATGACAAACTATTAAAAGCCAAACTTCAATTGCAATTGGAGCATCAACTTATCAAAAATAAAACCTCCACCTCCACACAAAATGGTATTATTACACCACAGCCTTCAGATACAGAAGATGATGGTGTGGAGTGCTGTGTACAGCCAGCAAGTAAAAAACAAAAATTGGATGCTTTACCAGCATCAATTGAAGTTACACAATCTCATCATCAATCCGACGCTCTCCCACATTATCAGCAACAACAGAGAGCCAGCGTTATAATGCATGTTAATAGTTCGGGCATATGCTCGACTCTAGATGAAAATTCCTGCTCCTCTACAATATCATCTGTATCGCAAACACCTTCAAATACAATCTCCTCATTATCATCACCATCACCGTTGTACAATACAGATGATGACAGTTTAGCGACGAATGTTTGGCGTAGTTTAAAATTTAAAATGAATCGCAAAAGAACGGCGACAGAGGCGACGGAAATATCGGATTCAGAAACAACGTTAACAGAAAACTTGAAAACTCCTGCAACCTCTCAAGTGTTAGAAACCAAAGCTGATAACCAATTTAAACCAGAAGAGGAAGTTAGAAGTAGCAACGTGCAAATATTGCAAGTCCCACAATTTCGTTTTACTTTACCCGCCTGTACTACCGCTACCACCAAAGTAACAAAAGTTAGTGACACCAGCAACAGCTGTAAAAAATATCAAGTTATAGCTCCAAAAACAAATTTTATTGCTACTGAAGCAAATGGCTCTACAACAAGCCTAATGCCTCCACAATTCCTGGTGCTAAATCCTAATGTTTTACTACAAAGTTTAACGACTACTCGTCCCACCATAACAGCAACTTCTTCAAATACAAATCCTGCCTCTAGCACCAACAGCAACTGCAGCCAGCAAAAAGTCGTTAGTTCCACAACAGCACCCGCGGTCGAACGTAAACGAATTTATGAATGTAATCATCCAGATTGTGGCAAAAATTACTTCAAATCCAGCCACTTGAAGGCCCATCAAAGAGTGCATACGGGAGAAAGGCCCTTCATTTGCAAATGGGAAAACTGCGACAAACGTTTTTCTCGGTCCGATGAGCTGTCACGTCACAAGCGTACTCATACGGGAGAGAAAAAATTTGTTTGTAGTGTGTGTGATAAGAAATTTATGCGCAGTGATCACCTGTCAAAACATGTTAAAAGACACGCTTCTAAACGTCAAGATGTAGCAAGGCAATTGACTGGTACCACCAACAACCAATTACCACACACCACACTTAATGAAGCACCAGCAAATGTAACCGGGCAAATGCTACAACATTTGAGACCCATAGCTCCCGCCACCATTGAAACAACAGTACAAAATTCCACAATAACGCCAACACAAATGTCCCAGCTGCAAGTGCAAATTTGTAGTGCCACAGATTTGTTAAATCTACAACAGGTGGCCAGTTTCACTAACCTAATACCACAGCCTGCCAGCACAGTAATGCTGCAACAGCAGCAATAATTTATTCGAAACTTAAAATAAATCTCATTTCCTAAAACAGAAAAATTTAAGGAAAAAAAAAAGTAATTGAGCTTATTGTAGTCACACGGAACAAAAGGGTATTTTTAAAGCTAGAATTTCTAATAAAAAAAATTGTCATTCCACTAAAAACAAAAAGAACAAACTGTAAATCCAAAACCATTTGAAAGAATATTGTTTAAAAAATAATCCCATTTCATTAAAAAAAATTAAATTTCAAAAAATTAATTCAAAATTTCTAATCAAATCCAAACAAATAATTGTCTTTGCTTTAGTAAAAATATTTGTAAAAAACGACTATTTCCATATTACTATTTCCTTCTAAGCCATTTATTTTATCATTTGTATTTTATTTTATTATTCTTATGATTTTTTAGTAATTAAAAAAATGTGTAAACTGTGATATTTAAGTTTTTTGTTTTCTTTTTCACTTTTAAGCTTTTTGTATAAAAGAATTTAAACTTAAAATATCAAGAGAAAACAAAAAATCTAATTTATTTTCTAACTACTAACTAAATGTAAAAAAAGTATTTTTCACTATGTAAACTATAAATTTTTATTCTAATGCTTATGCAATGTAAATGAATAGAATTAAAAAACAAATAAAATAAGAAAATCATCTATAATAAAAATTTCATTTTGCTGAATAAAAAAAAACTCAATATATTTTCAAAACTTAATTGCAAAATTCTTTTAATTTCAAAGGGAAACAGTTTACAGTTGAACAGACATGAATTATGTGTCATATGGTAAATTAATAAATTAGCCGATTGAAAAAAAGGAGGAGGATATTTTTTAATGTTTGTTGCTTCAGAGCTCCGCCACATGTAAACAATTTGGTTTATCCTTTGCTTTGGAGTCTGTTCTGTTTTCTACAGGAATTATTTTTTTTATAAAATCATGATATTTCCTGCAGTTACATGTGAAATGCAAGATTTTTTTGCAAAAAAGCTACAATCAAGAAATTTAAAAATTGTTTTAACTATAAAACAATTTAAGCCCATACAGACCAAAGACGGTCAGGTTGGGTGGGACCATAATAAGCCAAATAAGAAATTTTCTAAAAATCTGCGTATTGAATATAATAAAAAAGCCTTAAAGTTCCCAGAAACGCATAATTGCGCAAAAGAAATCAAAAGTTCCGAAAAAAATGAAGTTGCATCGAAAAATCTCAAATTCTCAAAATTAATGAAATTCGACGCATTTTCAAATAAGCAACAAAAGTCTTAAGTCTATAGAAGCACATAATTCCAAAAATGAAGTTGAACATTTTCGAAAATATCAAGTTACTTCGAAAAAAATCTAAATTTTTTTTCAATTATTAAATATATTATTCGAGACAGGTCTCGAAATCTTTTTTCAAAGAATTCAAAGGGGCTTTAGCTAGTCTATATAAGTACATATGTATATGCATTTTATTGGTGTTAATGACAACATTTATTTTCTTAGTTTTTGTACTTTTTTTTTTAGATCATAAAAAAATTTTTTTTTTTTTAGAAAATTAAATAAAAATTACAAATAGCCAAAAGTCGCCAAAAATCGCCAAAAATTAAAAAAAGTCGCCAAAATATATTTTTGTTAATTTTTATTAAAAACAAAAAAATATAATTTATGAATACATAAAAAGGTACTTTGTTTACTATATACTATTATATATACACTTAAAACCTCCTCAAACAAATATTTTCTGACTAATATTAAAAGGTTGAGGTCTAAGTAACAGTAAATGTGGTTATAATATAACATTCACATATCCAAAATACTGTATACTTCATTTTCATCACATTCATTATCATCGTCTTGTTTTGAATACATAGTATGGGAATTGAATTTTTTCAACATTTCTTCAGAAGGTGTGAAAGATGTGCAACACATCTTATTAACATTCATATAATTTATAACTCTTAGTAAAGCGTCAAGTAGCTCATATTGCATTCTATTTCTCAAACGAGTTTTAGTAGAATTCATTATTGAAAATACTCTTTCAACGCAGGCATTACTAGTTGGAATAACCAACATATAAAGTACAGCCAATGCAATTTCTTTAAAATGGTACGTACCAGCCGTGTCCCTATAATTATAAACTTTTGGCCAAAACTCGTGTAGATTAGATGGAATATCATCATTAAAATAGTCTTTCCAATTCACGAAAGGTAATTTTCCCCATTGTGTTTCATATTCGTCTAATGGTACTTTAGGGTTCATAAAAACCTTCATAGACTCTTTAACAACAGCGAATTTTGTTTGTGCTAGTGAATTACCACATTTTAAAATAGCCAACAAAATCGCCAACCATTTCATAAATCGACAAAAAATCGCCATGTCGCCAAATCAAAAATTAAGACGCCAAACAAGTTAGAAAATCGCCACGTTTGGCGAGAAATCGCCATATCTGACAACCCTGATGACAAATCATCAGTAGACCTTAAAAAATATTTTTGAAAAGTTTCAAAGATAAGAAGTTGGACATTGGCAACAATGAAATGCATGTACATATATAGACTAGCTAAAACCCTCAACAAACAAAACTTTTTTATTTATTTCGAAGTTTAATACGTTTGTTAATGTAACTAACATAAGTATCTTAAACCCATAATTGGCTAAAAATATGAATTCATGACAAAAAATCTAAGTTAGACTACTTTTGCACATGCAAAATTTACTTTGACAAAGTCTTTTCAATTTTCCTTTGAATATTATTTCACTCAGTGTTGGCAAAAACCCGGATTTTTTAATAAAAAACCCACCCAGTGAATTTTTTGTAGGGTTATTTTTTTGGTTTTATTGGGCTTTATTGGGTTCAAATTAAACTAATTATACCTAGTCTATGCATTTATTCTATTTTTTGACCATTGAGATAAACTCCTGCAGAAGTTTGCATTTTTATTCAAAAAATATCCCCTTATTCCAGTTCTCAACATCGACTTCACGTCGATAGAATACCAAAAAAGTTGAGGTTTTTCTACTAGTTGTCGAAAACAACTGACTACTATTGAAAGGCTCATGTTATTTTCTAGCCCTTAGAGAACAGCAATAGACTGTTAGTATCACAAATTTTTTCTCGAGAGCGAGTAGACAAGCCCCAATTTTTGGGTATTGTATTGATGTTTACAAGTGGAATTAGGGTAAATATAAATATTTAAAATTGCTTTAATTTGGAACAATTTTCGTCGGGTGAAAATATACATCACTCATTTAAAAATTGTATAAAGACGAAAGAAAATCAATAATTTCTTTACACTACAAAAAGCAGTGACCATTTCCGTAACGAATGTGAGACCTTTCCGCACACTTACACATTTAGTACAGTTGATCATTTTTGATGTAATTTTGTGCAGTCGATTTAAACAGCTGAATGCATAAATAATTCAATAAAAAAATATTAATTATTCAGCTGTGTTGTCAAACTCCAGTGTGTATTTATCTTTCATGTTGCTCTTGTTAATAATAAGTGAAAAATGTATTATCTTATCCTAGTTAAACTGTATATTTTATTAAAAAACCCAAGTGGGTGGGTTTTTTCAAATAAAACACCCAATAAGACCCAGTGGGTTTTTTTGGGTTACCCAGTGGGTAGCCAGCCCTGCTTTCATTTGACAAATTTTTCGTTCTTTTATTGCATCAACATCAAAACCAAACAAAACTATGTTTTTACATCAAAAATGGGCCTATTTTTCTGGACCCAAGTGGGCCGGCTGCTTGCAGCTGGCGGCCTGTGCAACCTAACCTATGTTTAAACGATGAACGAAGAGCAAAACAACTTTGCGAGAACATAAAAGTCTGTAATAACATTCATTCTTTTTCCCCTTCTTTTTAACACAAATTTGAATGCGCACCGAAAATGTCTTAAGTCTACAGAAATCCATACCAAAAAAAAAATCAATTGAGAGTTGCCGAAAAATGTAAATGCTTTAAATCCATCAGAAATCCATAATTTCACTAAAAAAATCAATCTAGCCAAAAATTCTAAATTAGATACTAAAATACACAAAATCTAAAATTATTAAAAAACTAAATTTACGATATTTCATGTGAGAACTGATATTGAAATCAAAAACAATTTTGATATTTTATTGTAGTACAACAATACAAGTTCTAATACGAAATTTTTTGATTTTATAAAAACAGACAGCTAAACCGTAATTTGTAACTCACATATGCGACCTCGATTTCTGAAAACTGCATGGCAAATAAATATGTTTTTTTCATAAAAAAACTTTACACTAAAAATTTAAAAAAAATTCGATCTTTTACCATAAAAAAATTTCAAGTCAATTTTGTCCAAAACTACAGCAAACGAGCGAAAATATGTGATCACGCAAAAATTTTTGAAAATGTCTGTTTTACTTGAAAAATATACATATATTTTTCCATAAAAAACTTCAAATTCGATTTTCTAGAATACTAGAGGTTCTAGAGCAAAAAGGACTAACAATTTACTACTCAAAAATTAAAAAAAAACTTTACTCGATTTTCTCCAAAACCAGAAATCTTAAAGCAAAAAGGGGGGAAAAATATGTGACCACCCAAAAATGTTAAAAAAGGCTTCAATGAAACTACTTCCAAGAGTAATAATTTCAAATAAAAACCTTATATTATTTAAAACTTATAATTATTTATGCAACTAATTCATAGAGAATTGCTGTGATATTAAGAGATAATTTGACAGATTCAAATAGATTTTTTTTAAACAACAAATACGAACGAAACTGTAAAAAGAACTTACCAGCCATCTTGTACATAAATCGATTCTTGATAGTTTTGAAAATGTTTAAATTTGTTGAGAACAATTAGATTTCTTTCTATAAAATAAAAATAAAATTAAGACAAAAAACTATAGTGGGGATAGTATGTATGTATACCTTTTTAAATAAATTTTTTATACTATAAGCTCTTAATGAAATTTTAAAAAACTTGCAGCGTAATGTTTTAAAAGTTAAAAAAATATATAAAAATGAATAGTATTATGCGTAGAAAATTACATGCCCAGCAAAGCGGTAAACTCGCAAACGGGCTTAACGGTATTTGGAGAACAGGCCTGGCGTACAGACATTTCCCATGTGTCCAACAAGTGAGAAAGAGAATACAACTTGGGTAATTTAGCAATGCGAGACATTAAAGCATTCTGTACTGCTTTTAGAAAGATCGTAGCAGAATAGTCTTGTTCGATAAGAGAACATTCTGGAGATGCCCAGGGATAATCCTCTGTTGCACATGAAAAATAAGCATATTTAAGGGACAATTAATTTATTTTATGTGTGTAATAATAATTAACTTACCTGGAATATTAACACTAACTGGTGGAACACTTGGCAATTTTTTGTCATCTAGACAGCAAATCAATTTGATAGATTTTATGTTACTTTGTGCTGTTACGTCCAAAGTTACTTTGAATTTTTGATCTAAGCGTGCTATTTCTCCTTGTAAAACATGTGGTATTTCTACATCAGTGGCCATAGACGGCTTTTCAGACATACGCGCCATTTTTGGTGGAGCGGGAGCCGAAATATCTGTTCCAAATAGTAATTCTAAGCTGGGTCTAAATGTTCTGTACAATGTGTGATTGGCTATGGGACTTTGTAGGGTTGTGTTAATAACTTCCATTAATGGATTCGAAGATTTCTGATATTAGTTATATGAAAAATTAAAGTTTAAAATTAAACGTGACTTTTTTTTGGTTAAAGGTACTCGTAACTGCTTACCCCAAATGTTTGTCCACAGAATGGTGAGATTTTCATATTCTCCAGCACTTTTTCACATTTCAGCAATGTTTCTAGTGGCACTCTTTGCATGGGATTACTTAGAATTTCCAACAGTTTACTCATTTTAGTGTAGGACTCCGCATTATTGCCATCATTGCGAAACTTGGCCACCATACGTTTCAATGTTTCTTTATATTTGGTTAATTGTTTATATTTTTCCCTGTATAATTGATCTTCTTGGGGATTGAAGGGACTGTTTTGGCTCACTTGACCGGGAGTGTTTAGCGGAGCACTAGGTGATTGACGCATTTGTTGTCTCTGATTGGGATTTTGCATCAATCCCGGCATCTGTGGACTTGATGAGGGGACAAGCGCTGGGCTGGGTATCATTTGCGGATTTGGTATAGATTGTGGACCCTGAGGGCCACCAGATTGGTTGGATTGTTGCAATTGTTGCTGCTGTTGATTATTGACCACCTGCTGTTGCAATTGCTGCTGTTGCTGCACATTTAAGGCACCGGCTGGCGAAGAAACTGTACTAGGCGAAGGACTTTGTCGTAAAAACTGTTGCTGGCCCACCACACCACGATTAACGTTAAACATTTGTTGGCCTTGACCCATTGTCATGTTGGGATTTTTTTGCATGCCAGGTGGCATATTTAGCATTTGGTTAAGGTTACCTATAAGAGAAATTTATTGCTATTTAAAGTTTCTGCAAATAAAAGTTGAAGTTGTTAGAATTAAAAAAGATTTGTTTGCTAAGGGTTGTTTGAACTCATCTATATACCCTCAACAAACAAAAATTTCTGAAATTAAATTGGGAGAATTAAATAGCTTTTCCTCTATGTATTTTTTAATACCTTGAGGGCCGGTTGCATTTGGCATACCGCCCGGTTGACCTTGAGGACCAGCATTTCCCACATTATTTGGGTGCATAGGACCACCAGCTCCCACACCGCCAACTTGATTCTGTTGCATGTTAGGCGGTATACCCTGCATACCCTGATTACCGCTAGCATTGGGACCGCCCACATTAATAGAACCCCCTGGGCCGCCTTGATTTAAGCGAGCATTCATCATTTGATTCAATTGAGGATGTTGCATGCTCATTTGCTGCATTTGTTGCTGTTGCATTTGATTAGGTAATTGCTGAACATTCATAGCATTTACATTTACAACAGGACCCCCTTGAATTTGTCCGCCAGCATTCATTTGCATTTGATTAGGAACATTAGGACCATTGGAGCCAGGACCCATGGGACCACCCGAGTTCGGACCCATTTGATTCATTTGGCTTGGCATACCTTGAGGACCTCCGGGCCCAACTCCTGGACCACCAGAAGGACCGCCCATTTGTTGTGCATTACCAACCATTTGCTGATTGGGCCCGCCACTTGGGCCACCCATTACATTCATTTGTAAACCTCCAGGGACACCCATTTGAGGCATCATTTGCTGTTGTCCTGGCCCAATATTACCTTGTTGTCCTGGGCCACCAGCACCCATAGCCATTTGCGGCCTGATGCCTTGCATTTGCTGCATTTGTTGTTGTCCTGGTCTTTGTTGATTCAAAGTTTGTAAAAGATTTGAAGCTGGTACAGGACCGCCGGGTCCACCACCTTGCTGGACATTGGGACCACCCTGCATTGACATCATTTGTGGATTTCGATTGCCTTGACTAGCCAAATTTTGCAAAGCGTTTAAGGGGTCTTGCATCATATTTTGTTGGCCCATCTCAGCATTGGGTTGTGGGGCCTGTTGTGGCCTTCCTGCATACAAAAGTTTATTAATTTAAAACAGTTACAACATCTTTTCAACTTACTTTGCGAAAGATCTTTAAAGTGCATAAACAATTTCGCCACCAATCCCAAGTACTCATCTTTGTTTTTAGATTTCTTAAAAATATGATTTTCCATGACGCTGGCATTTTTTATGCCATCCTGTCCAGTACTTTGTAGCATGTCATTGCTAATATTGAATAAAAATAAATAAGATCAAAATATTTTGGGAAAAAGTTCCGTCTGCAGATGCCACTTTGTTGGAAAATTTATTCGTACTCACATTTTAGCAATAACATTTTGACGAAATTTTTGCGATTGCCATTCTTCACTCATTTTGTTTGTCAAATTTCTCAAACTCTACACAATATTTTTCACAATTAAAATAAAACAATAATATGTTTACCGACGAAAAATTAAATTTTTTACAGATGTTTTATTGTTGTGTTCCAACAATCTTGATTGGATGGTTAGTGGTTACTCATTGAGATTGATTACCAGACTCTCTTCAGAGGCTCTTAAACTATTGTGAATAGCGTTGCCGATTTCGTTATTTTCTTATATAGTGGAGATCTGAAGATATCTTGTGCTTAACTTCATAAGACTATAAAATTTTCTAAAATTAATTAAAATACCAAAACTGCTGAAAAAGAAAAAAACGAAAATCACAAAAATTTTATAACTTGTCAGGATTAGAGGAAAGGCTTACAAATAATTCTTGGATACTAAAAAAAATAAATGTTCCAAAATAATATTATATCCGTATATATTTTTAAATCGATTAAATTTTATTTAAGCAAACATGAGAAACTCGCTTTTACCGAGTGGTGTACAAAAAATCATCTGTACCTTTTAACTTTGTATGTTTGCTGGAATTCATATTACACATTTGTATTTTCCCCTATATTTACATTAAAGTCGTATTCATTAAGTATTTTTGTTCTCGTTGTAGCCTGTAATTATTTATGTTAGACTGAAGCAAAAAATAAAAACTATTTGAACATTCATAGATTTTTTTCTGCCCGAAATATCGATCAGTATCATACCTCCGCAGACCAAAATGAATCGCGCTTTGCTTGAACAATGCTGGCAAACATCTCAAACTTATTATCGGGCTAGAGAATTAGTCCGAAAAAGAATCGATAAATCGTATAATAAGCCGTCTTGGCAATGACAATTGTCCGTCTCGGAGAAGCGATTTGTGCCCTTTAGAATTTTGTTTGTGTAGAACCGTTGAAGACCGATCGTATACGAATAATCCAGACAAGATCCACGTCCTTGAGACTAATATCGAGCGAGCTATTCATGAGATAGAACCAGAAACCGTGTACTGACAGGCCTAGCTACTGCGAATCTATCTGCTAAGTAATTTATATATCTAATAAAGCTATAATATTCAAAATAAATTAAATTTAGCTATTTTCATTTCATTTTTATAAAGAAACTTGTATTTGTACTACCACTTTATTGCAAAAAACCGTAAAATAATCGAATCACTGAAGCAGTAAGAACGACAAAGTAAGAAATTTTTTTATGCTAAATGGACCTAAGAAATGTTTGAAATAATTTAAGAATCGCTATGAGTCATAAGCGGACAAATTTTATTATCTCTAAGAAACATTTTAGGCGAAAGGCTATTTTATATATTTTATATAATAATGAAAGCTTATTAAGCTTCATCACTGTCTAATATAGCATTACTACTTGTGTTTCGTTGTGTTGATTTTTTATTATCTATAGTATTTATATTATTTGATACATATGTATAATTTCAGAAATCTCGATTAAGTATAATGATTTTAAATTGTTTTTTTCTTTAATTTTTATTTCATTTATTATAAAATTTTCTTAACAAGTCACCAATCAGTAAAATATTAAAACGGCAACACAGATCAGTTAACATATCCCATAAAGTTTATAACTGGCAACACTCAAGGAACAAAGGAAGTAGAGAGGGAGAAAATTTGGCAAGAATTTTTAATATAAATTTTGTTTTAATATGGTAATACTTATGAAGCAGGAAGAACGTTTAGTTTCCTTTTCCTTTGCTTGTGATCCGCTTTGTGATGAAAAAAAGGAAATTACTGAATATTACTGGGTATCAATTATAAAATTATAAAAAAATAATGTTTTGCAAAGACTAAAAATATATAAATAAAATATAATTATATATGTATAAGTTAGATAATGTTAAGTGTTTCCTTCTTAAGAGTGTGCCCGTTGTTGTTTAAGAGAACATCTTATCAGCTTATCACTGTTATTCTCTTTTTCTCATTTTGGTATTTTCTTTTGCTGTGCTTTTTACTAAACTTAAACTTAAAAGCATACAATTTTGCCATATTTAGCTCATTCGCGTAACGCCTGTTGTCTAACGTATATCTTGCTGCATTAGTAAAATTCAACAAGTTTCTTATACAAGAATATAAAAACAATTCATTGCAAATAAATACACATACATACGCGCGTGTTTTGTTTTTAAGTTTTTATTTTAATTCTTTCGTATGTTTTAAATTATTGTTTACTGTCATTAATTACAACATTACATAAATTTCTACAAATACATACATACATGTGTTATCGTTTCAAGAGTAAAAAATTAAAAAATTAAATTAAATAACTGACTTTGTATAAAACAAAAACAAAACAGTTTTTTTATAATATGCTGTACATATGTACATACTCGTATGTATGCATATGTATGCATGCATTCAATAAAAAATAAAAAAAGTGTTGTTATTTAAGTTAAAGAGAGAGCATTAGAGTATCAGTTTACTAGTTGTGGTTTTTGTTATAAAAAATATCTCTGTGTTTTTTTAAATAATACAATTAATTCATGGATGTATGTGTGAGCCAATGGCTGTTGGAGTACAAAATAAGTTTGTGTTTCAGCTTTTTTTTAGCGCGTTTAATGTGAGAAACGGAAAACGAAGTTTTAAAATAAAGTATAAATTAAAATGCTGACGTTTTATATTTTCAAACTGAAAGAAGTTTATTTATATAAATGCCTTAATGTTAAATAAAATGCAAACACATACCTACATACATAAGTAGTATGTACTTATAATGAAAGATAACTAACATATTTTTAATAAAAAGGAAAAGTAAAAATATAAAAATATTTACATATACGTATTAAAAAACATACGTTTATCTATTATTTATATGAATATGTACGTGCATACATTTATGTACATAGGTATGTACATATAACGAAAAGTGTCTTTGGGTTACCAACAATCTTCAACAACAACAAGTTCTGTTAAACGTATAATACACGTTAATGTAAGTACAATACTTTTATTATTATTGTAACTAAAATTTAAAAGCAATTGTTTCGGCTGAAACACGTTACAAAAACAAAATGGGCAAGCATTGAGGAATAAAAAAACCCCAAATAGAAACAAAACATAAAAAAGCACCTTGAAAGAAATTTGTACAAAAAAAAAGATCACCCATTTAATTGACTCACTCCCCCGTTAAATACTCACCTCTCTCAAACAACCAACCGTTATTTTCAGTACGACTAGTATACAAAAAAACCCCACTAAAAATTTTGCTTTCATTTGTTTTCTTTTTGCCACTCACAACTGCTTGAACTGCAAGAGAGAAAAAATGAGCAAAAGCAAAGAAAAAAGAGTATATAAAAAATAGACGCGAGTAAGTATGTGTATGTGTATATACTACTACTAATACTTGCTTAAGAAAGTATATGATTGAAAGCTTAAAAAGCATATTAACGAAAAGTGAGTGATTTTATTTTTTATTTACCACAACATACTAAATAATTATTTATGGCACAATAACAAAAAATAAAAAAAACAATAAAACATAAACAGACAACAAAAAGCAAAGCAAAAACAAGTGCAAGGTGCATGTTTAAGTTTAATGTACATATGACAATTTAAAATTAATTTGTTAGTGTGTGTGTGTGTGCATGCATTTATTTTTTATGGCTGAGCTGCTATTTACAAGTGCACATGCACACATTCACAACTCTGTGCCTAATGGGTTTTTGCACTTGTATTTATATGTATGTACATATAAATGTAGGCACAAAACGATTTAAACTAATTTTTTTTAAATAAAAATCAAATGAGCTTTTAAATTATTTCTGTTTTGCTTTTTAAGGTAATTTTTTATCAATTTTATTACTACTGCTATTTTGTTATTGTGTTGTTGTTCATAAAATCAAAAAAACATTGAAAACTGTCAATCATTAATGTAGTCAGTCATATTTTTCCATTTGTATTATTTATAATCATCATCTTCTTTCTGCTTTATTACGCCAACTAAGTGCACATGTATGCAAATGCTTAAATGATCGCTGTTGTTTTTAAACAGATTATATATAAAAATTAACATATACTCGTACATATATACATACATATGTACTTACAAACCATAAATACCTTGTCTAGTATACAATTTCCATTTTTGTACTTTGCTTTATAGTACGAGGGTACACATATAAGTATCTCTTTGTTGTTTTATGCTTGTAAGGTTTAAAAATTAAATAATACATAATATGTACGTACATAAATATCGATGGTCAAAGGTTGACAGACAATACGTAACTGATTTTTTCGGATTTTATTAATGAAAAAACACATAAATTTTAGAAAAATAAATGTATGAAATCTTTATTTGAGTCGACAGAACGATCTATATAATTCAATGTTTAAAAATGATTTCATATAAATGTTTACAGCGGCTACGCTTCAAATTATTCATACGGTGGATCGGATTTTGGCATAATCTCTCCAACATATCGGCCGGCATCTCACGAATGAAATCTTCAATATTGTCTACCAGTATGTCAACCATTGGGGACTTGTCCCTATAGACATGAGCTTTAACAAAGCTCTACAAAAATAGTAAATAGTACGATTTAGGGGGCCAATTTACCGGCCCCATACATGAAATAAATAGTAACTTGTTGATTGATTGATTTAAAAATAAAAAATGGCAAGCAGTACGCAAATTGCCAGGCTATCCCACGAATAGGTGCTTCCTTTAGGAACTGCCAAGCGACCTGTACATTCGTATAGAAAGTGGAATTCCTAAGTTCCACTCTTAGAGTTTTTATAGTCTCCAGCAGTATTGTGAAAAACGGTTCCACACGGTAATGGAAAATTCCACAAAAAATCGTAGCGCGATCCAGTTAGTCCAGGTAGACCGTTAACACGTGTGGGAGTGAGACGCAAAACTCTCGAAAGCCAATAAACTAACAATGGCCTGGTTGCACTTAAAAAATAATTGCCAACGACGCGTGTTGTTTACTCGCTCAGAGCTGCTTTACGACTGTAACAGTAACTGGTTACACGAAAACAGCTGAGCTGTCAAAAACAGTGTTGCCAAAAGAAAGTTGCTAAAAAATCTTCCTTTACAATACAATTTTCCTTCAAATATTACTAAGGGTGTGTGCCAATCGGTGGCAAAGTACTCTGGCATGTAAACTTTTTACACTACTGAGATGAATAAAATGTCGCTAGCCCGGAGGGAATTTTTGACAGAACTAGTAAATTTTTGACAAGCAGCTAATTAGAAGCATGTTATCATAAAACAAAGAAAGTCACCGCTGTCGTTTTTAAAAATTCGAGCCGTCGCCCAATATATTGAATTTCGACTGCTCTTTAATGTAGTTCGACAGTGAAATTCATTGTTTATTATAATTTGCGATTGCGATTACAATTTTTCGCTACAGCAGAGAATTTTATTTAATGTGTATAAAAAAGTTCTTTTAAAAATTTGTTGGTAGCCGAGGGCATGCAGTCAAATGTTTTGCTTCGCCGCCGCAGCAATTTTTGTCAAAAAAGATATCATTTGGCCCTGCAGAAACATGAAATTTTCTCCCCATGAGTAAATATTTTTTCACGCTAGTATCTTGCTACCGATTGGCACACACTTTAACTGCGATTTGAAAAAAAAACACTTGCATTAAGCAGTGAATAATATTCACCAATTTCGTTTTAATTTCGATTTATTTTTTATCGCAAAATTTTTTTTTTCAGAAAAAATTTTAAGTCTTTTACGTGTTCTTGCACTTGCTATTTAGATTTTAGCCGATTTAGCTACACAGAAAAGCTAAGGAGTCAAAATGTAACTCCAGCTTTTGCAAAAACCATAGTTTTGTGAAGGATATATGTATAGAATTCGATGCAGCCGACTTTGGGAAATGTCACCTTTTTTTGCTGAATAATTTCAGCTAAATTTAGCTATAATTTGATAACAATAACTAAAATACTGAGGGCTTCCCCAGTGTAGCATTGAAAAACTGCTGCTCTGGGAAAAGTCAATCAATATACAGTCACTCCGGTCCCGTAAATCGAGTGAATTCAAATGACGCAAAACAAGTCGTGTGTAATATTTTAGAAGTTTTTTATTGCCCCCCTCCAAATGAAATCAATATTGATCATACGTCTGTCTACACTTTATTTTTATTTGTACATGCATAATACATACATATGTATGTGTACTAGAGATGGGCATACAGCTCACGTAATTAACGTGTACCTTTTTGATTAGTGAACGTGCATGAGCTGATTTTTGGCGTGATTGTTTCATAATTTTTTTTGTTGGCTTTATTTGAATTTTTTTTATAATTATTTTATAATATTTTCAAAAACTTTTGTTTGTTGAGGGTTTCTTAGCTAGTCTATATATGTACATACATGCATTTAAACTATATTTTTTAAATGTTTCACACTTCTTATCTTTTAAAAAAACCAATGAGAAAAAAAACCCAAAACAAACAAAAGTTTTTGAAAATCTTTAAAAGAAGATATCGAGGCAATCTCGATTAATAAATTTAAAAAAAAATATTTATAATTATGTTATAATTTTATACTGAGTAGTTTCAATAAGAAAACTACTCAAACTCCTTTTAGTGAATTCAAACAACAATTATTTAGTGGTTTTTTAATCCAAAGTAATTATTATTTTGGCTAAAGTTCGTAAAATTTTACTACTCAGAAAGAATTTCATATGAGAGAATATTCCAAAGGAACAGGCGAAAAATTAACATCAATTAATTTCAATTTACACGGCACAGAAACAGAACAGAAACAACGTTGTTTTTCGGGAGCCGATACACTCCCATCATCAGTGTTCATGTGTGTTTCCATGTCTCCGCCACTGTTTAGGTGGCTCATTTGAATTTGATTTCAAATCTTATTTATGCAAATTATGGTATTTACAACAGACCAAAATCTAGTACTCAACAGATTTCGAACAAAATCTTGTTGATTTTGACTAGATTTCCCATACAAAATAAAATCTACTGCATCACTAGATTTTGACAAAATCTACTTAAAATCTCGTAGTACTTAGTGATGCAATTATGGATTTTCCTAATTTGTACTGAAAAATACTACGCTGCTCAATAACAATTATGTCATGGTGGAATAATACAGGTGGTGTCGAAGCTACAATAACACTGCTTTTAGGTTCGAAGCTGTCAAAAAGGACAAAAGAAAAATGGAAAAATTGTTGCATTTTCTGTTCGATAAAGAATTTTGTTTCTTTTCCTTTTCTTATTTGCATTTTAAACAAGTGATAAATTGTGCTTTTTTAACAGTGTGGGTGTGTGTTAGTAATACATAATCAAATTTTGACAGACTCGAACCCAAACAAAAAAAGTCCGTTAACGCTTCGACACTACCTGTATTATTCTACCATGAATTATGTGAAGAATGTGCTCGCCAGCTGTATCGCATTTGAATTATAATTTTTATATGGAGTTTGACATTTGAAAATGAAAATTCAAAATCTACTGTTTCTGCCACGGATTCGAAATCTAGAAAAATATCACGAATAATCCGTTGTAAACGGTATAGATTTTGATGGAGATTTAAATTGAAATCTTCTAGATTTTGGTCTGGTGTAAATACCATATTATAATTCGAAAAAGAATACGAAAAAATTTTTTTAATTACTTTTATTTTTGGTTTTCGCATGTTTCATTTTGTTCTTGAACTATATTTTGAGTTTTACATTTTCATAACTGTAGTAGATAATCTGGACAAAGGCTGAAACTATATCTGTCCGGATTAAGGAGGTCATACTGTATTTTATTAAATAGTTTTATTATATGAAAAAAAAAACGAAATCAAAAAATAATTCTGTCAACGAGATGTTTATCTTTCAAACGGTTTTTACAAAACGTGACTTCGAAAAGTTCTTTCCACTTAAAGTAGATGTTGATGCTATCGAAAGTACTGCTTGCATTTTTCTGATCTTTCCGTTGTTACTATTACAGATTGTATTAGATTTTTTCAGTTTTGTTCTATCATTGTAGGGTTTTGTTTAGCTCACACAAAATATTGTTTTCATTGAGGTCCATAGTCCCATTTACCAAATTATCATCGTCTGATATATTTTGAACACATTAAATTTAAAACAACCGATCATATGATCTGTTTGCAAACTCTTTTCTGCCACCTTGCGAGCTGTATGTATTTTTAAATCTTATCATTACTGGGGCGACTTGATGAATTAAGATAAAAAGTGAGCGTGTTAAGTACTTTAATTAGTATTACTTTTATTTTGTCTTTGAGGCAAATAAGAACGATTTTGAAAAGCAATTACACTGTACAACAAAATTATAGTTTTTTTTCGCTTCAAATTAACAAGTTTCTAACAATGAGATTCCGGTAGAGGACAATAAAAAATATACGTTTATGAAAGTTTACATATGGAATTCATTTTAGGGAGAGTTAAAGTGCCCACCTTCCCTTATGCACATTGATATGGTGCAGCGGAATAGGAAATCTTGTAATTCTTATGTTTAAAGTGTAACATGTGTTCATTAGATATATTTTTTGGAACTCCCCAGAAACAAAAAAATATTTGTTATAAAATTCTACTAAAAGTCTTCAAAGCCATTAAAGCTCAAATTCAACTTACAGTTCAAAAAAAAGACTTGAATATTTATTTTAGGATTAATTTTGGGTTTATTCAGACATTTTATGTTTTGAAGATAAGAAGTTAAGTTTTCAGACAAAAACTTTTGTAGTACATTTTAGCCCGCTAAGCCGCCGCTAAAGGGTAATTTTCAAAACGCCGATACACATATATTATATTTATTTTTTGTAACCTCTCCAGAATCCCTCATAAGAACCTTCTTTTGTGTTGTACAGTGTTATTTGCCTTGCTGATTAAAAACTTTATTATTCTCTCCGGCACAATTAATGTTGCTGAATCTTGGCTGAGCTGAATTTCAAGGCCACATCCCGCCGATCGTTAGCAGTAGTATCAGTATTTCTTTGTCTATAAAAATAGATAACCGATTAAAACGTGTTAGAATAAAAGAAGGAACATTTTTTTAAGGAAAATTTTGAATCATATAAGACAATTTTTAACCTACGATAGTACGTCATATATTAGTTGAATTTCCTTTTATTTTTCAAGAACAATGTATGTAAGTATGTTGTTTTTTCTGGTTTTTCGTTGGACGGATGTTTAGTGAAAATAAAAAACGGTGAAAAGTTAACATGTCTCATATTAAGTAGAAAAAAAACATTTTTTTTTCAAAAACCATTTATTTCTCAACATAGTCTTCTTTTAGCTCAATACACTTAGTAAGACGATATTCCAACTGTTTTTTTTTATACCATCTGAATAATACGATTTTGGGAACCCCTCAAAATACGCGTTAGTTTCGGTAATCACTTCTTCGTTTGAGATGAATCTTTTTCCTGCAAGCCATTTTTCAAAGTTTGGAAACAAGAAAAAGTCACTAGGAGCTAAATCTGGACTATAAGGTGGATGATCAAACAATTCGAAGTGTATTTCACGTAATTTTAGCATCGTATCTAATGCTGTGTGAACCGGTGCGTTGTCTTAAACAAAGAGCACTCTTTTCTTCTTTAAATGTGGTCCAATAATGCACGATAATACTTTCCTGTGATTGTGAATCCTTTTTCAAGATAATCGATGAGCAATATTCCGTGAGTTACATATATAAATTCAAATACACACACATATAAAAAAAATGACACTATTGATGAATTTATTGAAAACATAATAAGCACAAAATAAAATTAAAATAACAACTGTAACAGCAAACTCATTTCCGGCTAAGTACAGAAAACAAAATTATTTTTCGGTCGCAATTCCAGGAATTGCAACCGTTCAATATTAATATAAAATAATTATGAAATAATGTTAATATTTAGCATAATTAAACAAAAATTGTAAAATGCATTTTAAGATTAATTAACAAAAAATTGTGTTAACAATAACTTCAATTAATATTAATAATAAAAGAAAAAGTCAGTTGTTTGATATCCACAGTTGAGTTTAGTTATTTTTTTAAAAACACTCCCAAGTGTTCCCACTACGAAATTGGCGCAGTCGGTACTCCTTTTTCTTTTATACAGAAAGGAGCGTGAAACGAACACAGATAACTAAATATATAAAATCCTGCGAATCCCAAGGGACCCTCCAGGATATAAAAGTTTTTATAGATCAAAATTATTCAACTTTAGTGCAGTGAACAATTATTCTACAAAAAGAAAATTTAACACCACAAAAGATCAAAATTATTCAACTTTAGTGCAGTGAACAATTATTCTACAAAAAGAAAATTTAACGCCACTATAGAACAAAAAAATAATTAAAAAATTTTAACAACTATCATAATCTTGTGAAAGTGCAACAAACATCAAAATTCGTCAAGCAAGGCAAAGGATATTCGACGAAAGAAGAATGGAGCAACTACAACAAGAAATGGCCAACGTGGATATCGTGGAGCAGCTCGCAAGAAGGGAGCAGCAGCTAGAACAACTCAGACTTGCTTATGTCGAGTTACAGCAAGGACAACAACGGGACCATGACATTCTGGACAGGACACTAAAGAATGTTAATCATCTTCCAGTATTCACAGGACGAGGAGACGTAACCGTCAACTCATTTTTTAGCAGCGTGGAATACCTAATATCAACGCTACGAAAAGAAGATCATAAGAAAGAGGTAGTTAGAGCCATTTACTATAAAACCATCCAAGGCGAAGCAAAAAATTCAATTATCAACATCCCCGAGCCGGATAACTGGAAACTTATTAAGGACACGTTAAAGTTGAGATACAAGCCGGATACAGAACCTCACCAGATTTATAGAAGAATTTCCAATTTAAGAGTTAATACAGTAAGTGAACTAATTGATAAGATTCAAAATATTAAATATAAGACGGATGAATTAATAGTATACTATAATGATGAATATGGAATAGATTTAACAAATATAGATAGTTTGTTAGTAAATACTATCAAAGAAATAACACAAGGGACATTACTGGACAAAATTTATGAACAGAGAGAACTAAAGAATATTTTATACATAATGAACCAAAGACGATTTGAAGATACGTGCATAAGACCGGAATACAAGACATATTTGAAAGAAGAAAGACATAGAAATCAGTACCAAAATAAACAAAATTTTGATAAGGTATATTATGGTAGGGAAGCAATTAATAAGCGACAGTATCAGGATAAAAATAAATGGAATCCAAATTTTTATAGACATGAAGAACAGAACGGTTTTAATAAAAATAATAATAATTCTGGAAGATACAGATTTCAAAATAATGTAAGAGATGACAAATTTTCAGGGCAAGTTCAACAATTAGGGAACTCAAGACCAAATTCCAATCAAGTTCGTTGGAATCATTATAGAAATAACCAACCAGAACCCATGGAAATTGACAATGTAGAAAGAAATTACAAGAATCCTCAGGTGGCAGGACACCCTAACACCAGGTTTGGCCAAAATCGCTTAAACCTGGGTAGGCAAAGCCCAGAAGGACCGGAAATTAATAATACCATTTTTTTTACGAGGCAGCCACAGAATGCCTGCCAAAGATAAAATTAAATATTGAAAATAAAGAGTACGTAGCACTAATAGATACAGGTGCTAGCCTTAGTTTAATTAATAAAGAAATAAATGATTTTAAAATATATAAATTGAAAGATCCCATAACATTTAGTACAATAACGAATAAAGATACAATAAATTATGAAATACACACAAAAAGCCCGGAGCAATTTAATTTACCTAACAATGCCAGGATTCGTTGGAAGATCACTCCATTAAGAGGAAGAACTTATGATTTCATCATAGGTATCGATATATTAAACTTTTTAAATGCTCAAATAAATATAGAAAAAGGACAAATAACACTAAATGGAAAGGTATCCTATTTTCTTAATAACCCATACAAATTTAATCAAATTTACACGCTTGAAGCTGTTGATCCTAAAATCGAAAGGCTTCAATTAAACCATTTGAATAATGAAGAACGTAGAGAAATTATAAAATTATTAAACCGGTATAACAAATTATTGTTTAGGGAAGGAGATTTATTAACTAATACAACAGAAATTCAGCATGAAATAAAAACCATTACACAACAGCAAATTTATTCAAAACTATATAGATATCCACCTCAACACGAAGCGGAGGTAAGAAAACAGATCACAGAAATGGAAGAGCAGGGTATAATTAGAAAGAGCCATTCAAGATATGCCAGCCCACTTATAGTCGTGCCTAAGAAAACTGATAATTCAGGCGAAAAAAAATATCGAATAGTAATAGACTATAGAAAGTTAAATGAAATAATTATAGACGACAAATATCCCTTACCAAATATAGATTCAATTCTAGATAAATTAGGTAGAGCGCAATATTTTACCACATTGGACTTGGCAAAAGGCTATCATCAAATTTTAGTAAAAGAGGAGGATAGAGAAAAAACTGCCTTCGTAACCCCACATGGTTTGTATGAATTCTTAAGGATGCCATTTGGTCTTAAGAACGCGCCAGCCACATTCCAACGGCTGATGAATGAAATTTTAAGAGATTACATTAATAAAACCTGTGTAGTTTACTTGGATGATATTTTGATTTTTAGCACTTCTTTAACCGAGCATATTAAAGCAATAGGAGACATTTTCAAAGTTCTCGAAAGCAAAAATTTGAAGATACAAATTGATAAATGCAATTTTCTGAAGAAGGAAACTGAATTTTTAGGGCACATTTTAACAAAAGATGGCATGAAGCCAAATCCAAATAAAATTGCAACTATTCAAAATTTAGAATTACCACAATCCGAAAAACAGATAAAAAGTTTTTTGGGAATAACAGGTTATTATCGCAAATTCATTAAGGATTATGCGAAAGTAGCTCAACCTATAACAAAATATTTAAAGAAAGGCACAAAAATTAACGTGAAAGATCCAACATACATTGAAGCTTTCGAAAAGTTGAAAACGTTAATAAGTACACATCCTGTTTTACGTTATCCCGATTTCCATAAACAATTCACGTTGACGACGGATGCATCCAATTATGCAATTGGTGCAGTATTGTCACAAGAAGGTCATCCGGTGTGCTACGCATCAAGAACATTAAATAACCATGAAAAAAATTACTCTGCGACGGATAAAGAATTTTTAGCAATAATGTGGAGTGTAAATTATTTTAGGCCTTACATTTATGGTAGAAAATTTAAAATTCTTACTGATCATCAGCCAATCAAATATCTCCATTCCAAATACAAAGGAAAAGACATGTCGCCCAGACATCAGCGATGGCTATTAAAATTAGGTGAATACCAGTTCGACATAGAATATCTAAAAGGGAAAGAGAACAAGGTTGCAGATTTTTTAAGCAGATTAGAAAATAGTGAGGACACTATTTCAGAAAAAGAGGGAGGTAAAGATTCTGATACTTTTTCAATTAATAATATTGAAGACGACATAACTATGGCAACAATACACTCAGCACAAGAAGATTTAGGTGATCATTTTTTTATAAAAGAAGAAATTGTGAATAAATATAGAACTCAAATAATTTTAACAAATAATAAAACGGAAGAATGTAAAGAAATACATGGGAAGAGAATTATTTTTGTTGCGGAATGCGACTTTGAACAGATGGAAGATATTTTTAGAAGATATATTTCCAAAGGTAAAATAGGCATTTATTCAGAGTTATCAGAACATAGCTATAATTTGGTGCAGCAAAAGTTAATAAGTATGTATTCAAACGATAGTCAAATTAAATTTATAAAAGCTACCATGAGAGCAATGGACATTGAGACAGAGGTTGAAGCCATAAAACAAATTTCATTATATCATATTAGGGAAAGTATACATTCAGGAATAATAGAAACTTATAACAACATTAAAAATAAAATATATTACCCAAAACTTATGGAGCTAATTCAAATCGTAATAAACCAATGCGACCTCTGCCAACAAGTAAAATACGATAGACGCCCGATTAAAAATAAATTTCAACTTACGGAAACACCCTCAGATAAAAACCAAATTATACACGTTGATACGTATGTAATTAAAGGTAATCGTTTTTTAACAACAATAGACAACTTTTCAAAATTTGGGGCAGCTTACTCATTGAACGATAGAAATCCTATCACAATAATTGAACAGTTAGAAGAACATTTTGCGAAAATTGGGAAACCACATAAAATAATAGCGGATAACGAATTTAAAGCAGCACGAATTCAGGAATTCTTGAGCCAAGAAGGTATTCAACTGCATTTAACAAAACCCAATAGCCATACGGGTAATGCAGATATAGAAAGGATGCATAGTTCACTAGCAGAAAAATTTAGAATTTTATATCAAACAAACAAGGAACTTCCAATAAAACAATTAATCCAAAGAGCAATAAGAAATTATAATGATCGTTACCACTCAAGTACACAGTACACCCCGAATGAAGTTCAAAATGAAAAAATAGAAAAAGAAAAAGTTAGGAAGAATCTAGAAAGTAACAAAAGAAAGGTCATACAAAGACTAAATAAAACCAGAGAAGAATACAAAGAAATTAGAGAAGAAGGATATATTAAGAATTATAAAGCTATTCGACACAAAGAGCAACCAAGATACAGAAAAGAAAAGTTAGAAAATGTTCACTCTAGCAATATTAAAAAACCATTAAAATTTTCAGATACTGTTAATATGCCTAATGATAATAACTCAGACACCAATGATTAAAGGGGAAATGACCACAAAACTTTTGACTGAACAAAAGGGATACACGGACATATACATGAAAAACCAGGAAATTGTCACTGAAACAGACATAGTGCTACACATAGTTAACCTTCATGAGCTAGAAGAAATCTTAAATAAACTATCAGAAAATATAAAATTAATGAGGATTGAAAATAAGGGAATATTGAATTCAGAACTAATTGACATAAAAACCAAACTGTTAACTTTATTACCGAGACAAAACAGACAAAGACGTGGACTAATTAATGGTATAGGCAGTTTACAAAAATGGTTATTCGGGACTATGGACGATGATGATCGACAAAATATTCAAAAACAACTATTTAATATTAACGACTTTGTAGACAATAATAATCAACAAATTATAATTAATGATTATTTTAATAAATCTTTAAGTCACATAAAACTGGTAATAAATGATGATAGGATTAAGATTGAAAAAGAGTTAAATTCTATAAGCAAAATTTTAGAAATTGAAAACAATAAAAGTCTATATTTAGAACAGCTAAGTAATATTCAATTAATAAAGAGTAAAATAGAACATTTGCAAGAAAATATAATTTCGGCAAAGTATGGAATTGTACACCCTAGTATATTAACCAGTAGTGAAATTGAAAAATATGAAATAAACTACAAAAAGTTAAAATACATTCAATTTGGAGTAACATTTTTTAATAACTCTTGTCTAGTTTTAGGAATTAAAATACCAAAAACATTCGTAGCAATTAAGTTAAGATATATTGTTCCACTACCAAATATTCACAATAAGGAAATTGATGATGCAAAGAAAATAAACATTTGAAAGAATTAAAATTAAGTAATCATTGTACAATAAAAGAAAATTGTCAACTAATAAAAAATAAGGACTTAGAAATTATACAATTAGATATAGACACAATAATAATTAAAAACGCAATAAATACTACTGTTAATGGAACTTGTATTTTGAATGAAACTGTACTAAACGGAAACGTTTTAATCACTTTTAATAATTGTTCAATAAAAATTAAAGATTACTATTTTTCAAATATTATTGAAAGCATTGAAGAAAAACAAATAATTAACATTTCAAATAAAATTCAAAATTTCTCAAATAAACTATCATGGCTAGAAATGGAAGAAGAACATAAAAATAGCATACAAAATATTAAAGCTTTGAAATATCACTCTAATATTTCGTATGGATGTAATATTCTAATAGTAATTGCAGTTATAATTTTAATATTGATAATAATAATAAAACATAAGAATATCAAAATAAAATTGAATAACAGAATTCAGGAGAATTCTAAATTAAAGGGGGGAGAAGTTACATATATAAATTCAAATACACACACATATAAAAAAAATGACACTATTGATGAATTTATTGAAAACATAATAAGCACAAAATAAAATTAAAATAACAACTGTAACAGCAAACTCATTTCCGGCTAAGTACAGAAAACAAAATTATTTTTCGGTCGCAATTCCAGGAATTGCAACCGTTCAATATTAATATAAAATAATTATGAAATAATGTTAATATTTAGCATAATTAAACAAAAATTGTAAAATGCATTTTAAGATTAATTAACAAAAAATTGTGTTAACAATAACTTCAATTAATATTAATAATAAAAGAAAAAGTCAGTTGTTTGATATCCACAGTTGAGTTTAGTTATTTTTTTAAAAACACTCCCAAGTGTTCCCACTACGAAATTCGTGTACATCCTAAAATACAGTGGCCATAACCTTGCCATCCGATTTCACTGTCTTCGCCTTCTTCGGAGCACTTCCACCAGCTTCCACCCATTGTTTCGATTGATTTTTGGTTTCAGGTACGTAGTGGTGGACGCGCGTTTTATCAACAGTTATTAATCGACGCCAAAAATCAACAGGATTACGTTTTATCATGTCCAAACACCGCTGTGAAGTGGTCTGTCGAACTCGTTTTTGTTTGACACTGAGCAAACGCGGCACCGATCTTGCCGATAACTTTTTCATATGCAAATGTTCATGCAAAATGTTGAACATACGTTCATATGATATGTTTACCATTTCAACAATCTCACGTAACTTGACTCGGCGATCACTCATAACGATATCGAGGATTTTATTGATAATTTCTTCAGTAACCACCCCTTTTAACCTTCCTGTTGATGGTATTGTTGCAGTGCTTGTCCGGCCGTGTTTAAATTCAGCAATCCAATATTTTACCATGTAATCTGACGGAGCAGACTCACCGTAAAGCTTATCGAGCTTTTCTTTTGTCTCTTTCGCCGTTTTCCCGTTTTCAAATAATAGTGTTTAATCACTGCACGAAATTCACTTTTTTCCATTTTTCAAGAAACACAAAAGTTGTCTACTTCAAACGACTACAACATATAAATTAATCGATGAATTTGGGTAAAATTTCAACAGCTGACGTTTGACATATCGCAATTTCTAAAAAAAAAGTTTTTGTGTTTGTGCTGCCATCTAGCGCTAGGTAGCTTCAATATCAATCCGCCCTCGTATATAATTTTAACAGACAGAACAGAGTGAAACCATACAGTTTTAAAGAATTTATTAATCAGTTTAAAACTGAAACATTTTAAATACATAAATATCTTATACCCGTAACTTTGTTCACGTAAAATTCAGTGGCAAAAATTACTCCTTTTCACTCGTGGTCCTATTTTTGAAAAATATTTATCAGCGTTTAAAATTTCATTAAATTGGTGAGATCGTTGCAGAGAGGCAGAAATTGTCGCTTAACCCACTTGTGGTGCTATTTTTGTGTCTTTCTTGACTCAGCTCTTTTCGCCTGCCGAATTCATACAAACATACAAACTCACAACCACACAAACTTTCTCATTTATAATATTAAGTAATAAAAAATAATTATTAAACGATTAAGTTTACGATTCTTTGTTAATAGAAGTTTTGCTATTTTTAATTATTTGATAAAATAATAAATATTATATTAACTGGCGGCAAATTACGGCACACGATATCGAACGAAATCCCATACAAAATTTTTTGAATTTGTAATTTCATTCAATATCCAATACCGTAATTTGCCCCCTGAATAACGATTAAACGATTGCATACTCTAGCACAGTGGGGCAACGATTATCCGTGATTCGATTAAACGGAAACGTCGATTATCCGGGAAAGAAAATTTTCTGATAATTTCTATAAATTTAATTTTTATGCATCGATTAACCCTGATTACCCCTATTATGCGAGATTCCAAGAATTTTTTAAATGCTGTTGAATAATCTGAAACTCAAATAAAGCGAAAGAGAGAAATTCCCTCGTTTAAATAAGATGGGTCAGAAGCATGTGTACACGAATCGTTAGTTTAATTTCGACGTTTTGAAAAATAAGATACAAACAAGATTAAATAATTTTTATTAGAAACTACTCGTACTTAAAATTAAATCTTTATGAATCGTTTAAACTTTTCCTTTTCCAAACGTGTAATCTATTTCTTATATTATTTAAACATTTTCATAACATCTCTGAATAAATTAATTTCATATAAAAAAATATATTTAAAAGTGCAACTCAAAATTGTTACCAATTGACCACAAAAATCGTTTATCCAGAATGCTTCCGGTTCCGACCATGACGTACATGTAATCGAGGTCTCACTGTATTCATATCTCTAATGATAGTTTATCTTCAAATTGTAAAAATTATTTGTTCAAAAACACATGGCTGGCTGATATCTATTATACGTTGTTGCTCTTTTACGCATAATGATTTTCCTAGTCAACCAGATAATTTTAACAAGTACCTTATTGTATGATAATACTCGTATTTAATAGGAATACACACTTTTAAGCCAGACACATGAAATATAGAATGCACAATTGTTAAGAATTAAATATACGAGGCGGCAAAAAAGGAACACTTCCTATGTTCCTATATCGCGGTCTTGGTAATACGTGATCTTCTGAATACTGGAATCATGGTACAATTATCACTAGATAATTGCAGTAGAAAAATCATGTGTATTAAATTATGGTAATTTACCTGTAGACTGTCAAAAAAATAAATAAAAACAACTTGGTAAAAATTGTAACATGAGTGGGATGCAAAAACCTAATCGATTATGTTCAGTAAATCTAGGCTTGTTGAATATAAATAAAGAGTGTATTTTGGACTTCTTAAGAATTTATGATGATGTTGATTCAGATATTTGAACAAATATTGTGCACTGCACCCTCTGCTCTGTGTGTGGTAGCGTATGATATAATTATTACATGTTTAATATTAAAATTACACTAGAGTAACTTCGGGTAGTGTGGAATACATTCATATGAGGAACCTTCATTATTTCGGAACTTAAAAGTTATTTAAAAGCTCTCGCTGTATGTTAACTAAGAAATATTAACTGCCTGGCCCACGATATCGAATGATATCGCTGTTTTGTAATCGGTTTGATTTCTTTATAGGAATGATTCTCGCAAATTTCCATATTTTGGGATAATAGGTGGTAGTAAAAATCTTATTGAAAACAAACGTAATAATGGAAGCAAGTTGTGATATGAGAATCTTAAGAAACTTTGCGTCAATGCCATCAACTCCTTTGGCATTGGACCTGAAGGGCCTTTCACACTATAATACTTTGTCTTAAGACTTGTCAAAAACTGTAATAATACGTGCAAGTGCGATAGTGTGAAAGAAAAATGTTATTAAATTTTAATAATTAAAATGACAAATAATATGATAAAAAATTTGACATACCATAAGACTTTGCCATTTTTAGAAATTTTTCTAAACGATAAAATTTTTCATTTGATCAGGGTTGAATTCTCATAAAAGCAAATTGAACAGCCGATTGCTTCGCCGCCGATAGCGTGCCGTCTCTGATGTTTTTCGTTGTTGTCATACAAAGGCTCAAAATTAGGAATGTGTATCAATCACACCATGTCTCAAAGTTAATGAAATTTTGTGTTATTTGATGTTGTAGTTTGATATATGGTATATATATTCATTAACTGCTAAACATTTTAAAAGGCCGGCTACATAAAATTGCTCGGCCGCCATTTATTTTCTACTCATATTTTTCATTTTACTTGAGCTCTGATAGTGTGAAAATAACATTTAATGTTACGTTAAATTTTTTGACAGTCGCAACAAATCTCGTTAGATTTCTTTCACAAAAAATCCAATGAAAATCTTAAGACTTGTATGATAGTGTGAAAGACCTTTTACTGATAGTAGACTAGAGACCACATCATATATTTGCTCATACAATATATTTTTTCACTACAGTGACGTCACAAAAAATCAGCTGGTGTGTGTGAAAAGTTGACGGAGTAACTACTAAAAAATACTGCAGACTAAACATTCGAGTATGTACTCGTATGTAGTCGTATGTAGTTTGTGTTGAAAAGTATGTTGTGGTCTCTAATGGAAGTCATTACCAAGTTTCGCTGGGTACTTTTTATAAAAAACCGGTTGTTTGGTTGCTTTCCACAAAAATGTAATTGATGCCGGGCTTAAAAAAAATATTTTTCAAACAACTTGAAAACCGGTTGCTTAAAAAGCCGGGTTTTTGAATACTCTAATCTGGAGGCAACAAAACTTAAAATAATCTAATAATACTTCATATATAAATTAACCGCGGCGTTTGTCTAGTAACTTTTTATCGCTGAACCTTTTTGAAAAAGGCGTAAAAACTTTGTTGACCCAACCTAATGTGTGTAGTGTGTACCTAAAACAAATTTGCTCCCGTGGCCTATTGTAGTTAAAGGTATGTATGTACTTTATTGTTATTATTTTATATACACATGTATATATTTATGTATGTATATATATACATACACATGAGTATAAGTAAATAGGTGCTTACACATGTTTGTGTGTATGTAATTGATTATTTTCGTGCTTGTTACAAAAATCTAAAATAACAATAATATGTTGTCAACCGCTGACGTTTACTCGTTTATATTTACTTGTACCAGTCTGTCTATCAATATTTTATTTAATGCCGCTTCTGCCTTTGGAGCAACTACAACAACAAAATATAATAATAATAGCAGCAAAAACAATGTGAAAAACATTGATTACTTGCTGCTCCACTTTTTGTTTTCATGATTATTGCATTTTATATAAATTTTATGTACTATAAACTTGCACACGAAGAAAGACACGTACATACCTCCACATAAATATTGGTTTGTATAATTGATTGTTTATTTGTATGCACATACCTACTCGCACAGTGGTATTTTTTAAGAGTATTTATTCTCGTTTTTATTATTTATTTGCTTATTTTTTTTGCTTTTAACTACAAAGTAGCTGGTAGTTATGTATTTCGTACAATATAGGTAGCGTATATAACATTGATAGTAGTAATTGCAGTGGTGTTTGTGTGTACTTATACATGCAAACACAGTTCGTTAAGTAAACGTTTTCAATTCAATGAACAATTCTTAAGCTATGTACAGACGATTGGCAGATCTTACAATATTGCCAGAAAAATGTTCAGAAAATGTCTGACAACCATCTGAACTTACAATTTTTGTCTTACAACGTTGCCAGAAAAAGCATTGTCAGTTCATTGTAAGACAATAATATTGTCAGACATCTCACAATCGTGAGAACACTCTACTTTGCCATTGTCAGATAATTGTCAGACATTGTAAGCTCTCGTTTTATTGGCAGATGTGTTTAATTTAATACATCTGACAATGGCACCATTGTCAGATAATTTTTTTAGTGGCAACGCTGTCCATAAATAATAAATGACAAAGTTTAACAACACATCTGGCAATTTTTCCACACAACAATCTGACAACCGTGAAAACTGACAATTTTTGTTGGCAGATAAATTTATTGGCTGACAATTGTCTGGCAATAAAATTGTAAGGTTTTCTTACAATCGTCTGAACTGACAATTTACCATTTGGTAAAAATTTTTCATTGTCAGTACGTTGTCAGCATATTGCCATATCTTACAATATTGTAAGAACTGCCAATCGTCTGTACATAGCTTTACAAACAATACATTTTTGAAATGTTTTTCTCGCAATCCGTTCTTTTTTTGTAGCTCTAACAGACAACAACAGCTGAAACTCGTCTAATTTTGCCACTTTTTTGCGACTTTTTCCTCTCTTTTTTCAAATAAACTTTAAACGTTTTTCCGCTTTATATGCACAAAAAATGTACATATACATATGTATGTGCATAAAATTTAGAAACTTAAAATTATACCCAGAAGGAAACAAAGACTTTTCTTGGTCTTTTCAGTTCTAAGTTTATTAAGTAAAAGTTTAAGCTCTATTGGGAATTCAAACGGTGTCCTATTAAGTCATATTGTCGTAATGTCTTAATGTCTTACAATATTTTAAAAAAGTTGTTGTTGTGCTTCAAGCACAAAAAAAGTCATAAAATAATAAGACTTCTTGAGTTATGCATGCATGTTTATTGTTTTGTCATATCTAAAAAGTAGAAATTTAAGAGAAGTGTGAGAGAAATTGCATAGTGCTTGTTCTTCCTCGTCATATTTTTTCGTTTTATTATTTTAAAACATATAATTTTAAGACTACCATTTGAATACCACACATATTTACAATATGGGTTTTATTATATTTGAAATAATCGTTGGTTACAGATAATGATGAAACGGAACTGGGACAGAACGATGTTTTCCAAGGAGTTTGGCATAAAACTTTGCCAGAAAATGGGGTCCTGAAATAGAATCTATTTTATTTTTATAACGTTTTTGCTTATGCTCTCACTTTTAGACAATGTTATAGTGTTTTCATGAAATCTCCATCAGCGATTATTCCTGAAGTTGCAGATTTTATTCTGTTTCGTCGTTTCTCGGTTCGTATAATATTTCTGTTAAAATAAAAAAGTTCAAATATTAACAGAATTATATTCTTTAACAAAACAAATTAGTATAGAAGATTCAAATTAGTCTCGGTTCACACCATGAAAGTATTCTTTCAGAAAGTCTTAGTTGTTGGGTGAGAGAGAAGAGAAGACTGGGGAGTGGTGCACTCTTTCATGTTCTTTGAAATTTTCTTCAGTTTTGTGATTCGTAACTGTCTACCTGTGTGCAAAATAAAAAAAAGCATGAGAAGGCAAACATGCAAAATATTGAGTTTCATTAAAAAAATTTAATTTTATGGAAGTTTAAAAAGAATTAGAGAAAATTTGAGAAAGAAAACTTTCATAATGTAAACCGAAACTTACTGCGCCTTTCCCATAAATCCAAAATATAGAAAAAGCTAGTGATGGTATTTCGGCGCGTCCGATTTTTAAAAAGCAGGTATTTGCAGTGCTTTTTCACAATTTCTCTCAGTGGTTTTTTGTATATCTAACATATTGTTTTTTAGCTGAAGCCTTCTTAAATTTTTTTAATGATAATAACCGCCAGAACGGGAAGCTAATCCATATAGCATATGTACATATGTATATATAGTTTTACTTCTGTTTTTGTTTTGTTATGTATTTTTTTATACTTGTATTAAATGAATAGTTATTTTATGTTAATTTATATGTTAATCGATTCTGTTATTTGATCTCAAATCCTTTATTTATTTTGAATCAAAAAAATCAAAAATCAAAAAAATAATATCTTGCGTTTTTCAAATTCCAGTCCACTTTATTTACAAATTGCGTAATGTATTAAAATTTATGAAAAACACTTGGCGCTTTTTAGCCTTTTTGGAACAGCACTGCGCTTTTGCACTTTCTAGAGATGCAAAAACTGTTTTCCAACTTGAATCGTAGCAATTATAAATGCTTATAGCTCTCAAAATACCGAACCGATCTTAACAAAATACAGATTATGCACACCTGCAAGCAAATATCTTTTAATGTATAATGTGAGCATAAAATGCGCTACAAAAAATTGGCCTATTAATTATAAAGATTTATAGATATGCATCTATTGCTACGAGTATGTTTTCTCGTGTTTAGCAGAATTTTGGATAAATACTAGTAGTGAATAAGCAAAGTATTTATTGCATAGAAAACTTTAAATATTTTTTGTTTGTTTTGCAAACATACATTTGACAAACTGTATATATTGAAGAATGTATGTGAAAGATACACCAGCTTTTGTATACAGTGGCTTGCATTTATAATGAATTCGATAAAAAATATTCTTTTCCAAACAAAAATATATTTATTATTTGTTGTTATTGATTAATTATTAGTTTTTCTTTTGTTCGATTTTTTATTTATTTAACTTCTTGCTGCTTGTATGCTTAAATCCATGTATTAATTGTTGTATTTTCTTTTTTCTATAAATTTCGTTATGTTTTATGGGATTGAAATTAACACTTTCTTTGGGTCTATAACCTCTTAATGAAATGCTAAATAGCTGGTTTGTGTTCAAAATATATTTGTTAGACAGCTTTGATGGGTAATTCTTTTATAACAGAAAACTTTTAAAGTAAAACGATTTATTTATTATTATTTTTGTGTGATAATTTTTTTTGTTAAGACAAGCGCATTTGAAATTTTTGGTTATTTTGAATAAATGAAAAAAAAAAATTTAATTGTTTCTAAATAATAACACCTTTTTTTTTAAATTAATGATGAAACAGAACACAATCTAATTTCGATGTAGGAGAAAAAAAAACAACGACCGTAACGACAAATTTGTTTAAATTATTGTTTTCCTTTTATTTTTATTTGGATTTTTCGTTACTCAAATCAAGAGGGTCTTGTTTAAAAAAAATAATAATCAAATTTTATGAAAATGTGTTTTTTTTTCGAGAGTGAGAGTGGGGAGAGTCGCAAAATTAAAGCAGCACATTAAAATACGTTCTCAAAATACTCGTACATTGTATAAGAAATTCTGTTTTAAAACTGCTGACATATTTAAAATGCCAACTTGTATGAAAAATTACGTTGCGAAAGAGTTCTGTTTCATCATTCATTTAAAGTTAAACGATTATATGGATTAACTTTGTATGAAAACTGCAACGTCTACATAAAATTTCCCAACTTCTGTTTCGCTACACTAAAGTTTAGTTTTAAAGTACAGATACAAACTGAAAAGCTCAATTTGAAAATTTTTTGATAAAAAAACGAAAAATGACGGGTACCATAATTGATAGTTGATGATCCATTTTTTGCTGTTAAGGTTCGCATTAAATTCGAATTTTCACTCGTATCCTAATCTTTATGATTTCTTATATAATTTCCGCTTTTTTATTTAATATTTTATTTGATGCAATAAGAATAATTGGAATATTATTATTTATTATTTATTAATAGATAGAAAGGTTGTACAATTCAAGGTTTCTTATTATAATATACATGTAAAATAGTTTTCCATCTATGTATGGCATAACAATAATGTTGTGTGCCAGATTAGCACGATACTAATATATTTTTTAAAGTGATTTAAACTGATTTATTTTGTTTATAATGTTCAGGTACGAATAATTGGAATATTTCATACTTGCAGTATTCGAATTTAGTATTTATGTGACAGGTCCGTCCTATTTCAGTTAAATTCCCAATGAATTTGTGAACATTTTTTCATTGCGTACTTGCATACATTTTACGTAAGTCTAAAATATTTTCATAAATAATATAAACGGGTATAAAATTTAATAAGTTAAGAGAATTCAATAAATTAAATTTACTTCATGCGACACAATACTTTTTTAGCGGAACTAAAAATCAAGAAATCAAATAAATTTTCATTGATCAATTATATTTTTATTTACACAAAAAAATCAAAGCCCAAAAAATGTAAATTTGATATTTTAAATTTCAACTCTTTAAATAAGGGGTGATTTTTTAAGAGCTTTCGGATTTGATTTGAAAAAAAAAAACATAAAATTTAGAGAAATAATGTATAAAATCTTTATTTGAGTCGATAAAACGATCTATATAATTCAGTGTTTAAAGGTGTTTTCTTGTAAATGTTAACTGCGGCAACGCCTCAAATTGTTCATACGCTGGGTCCAATTTCGGTATACTCTCTACAATATATCGGCCGGTATCTCACGAATAAATTCTTCAATATTGGCTACCAGTGTGTCAACCATTGCGGACTTCTCCCTATAGACTTGAGCCTTAACATAGCCCTAAAAAAAATAGTCTAAGGGAGTTAAATCGCACGATTTAGACGGCCAATTGACCGGCCCCAAACATGAACGTAAAAACGTGAGGGAGGCGTTGGCTCAGGTAGTAAGCACGTTGACTACAAACCGAAGGACCTGGGTTCAAACTGGTCACTGGTCACTGAACAGTACCAACTTCAGCTGATACTAATCCCAATGTAACATCAGAGCGCCCTCCTTCGTTGGTACTGAGTAGCACAATCAACGGCGAAGTAAAATAAAATTAATAAAAAGAAGTGGCTACTAAACTAAACACAGCTTCAAAACTCGTAATGTCCTCCTCGCCACCAGAGGCGCTGCAACACTGCTCTATGAATAAACGTACAAAAAAACAAGCAGAGTTGTAAAGAACGAATGAAGCTTCACCTCCTTTCATATCTATCACTATCCCTTTCCACTAGTTCCAGCACAATGCATTGCATGTGTAGGGGTCATCCCCTGAGTGCTGGTCCAAGATAAAAAAAAAAAACAGTTCACCGAACTCGCCTCTCAATTGGGAAATTGTTTCGCGTGTTGTGTGTCATGTGACACCGTCTTGTTGTAATCACATGTCAGCCAAGCCCAGCTCTTCCATTTTGGCCAAGAACAAGTTTGAAATCATCGCAACATCGGCGCTGAATCAATAATTTACGGTCATCAACAACACTGCCGGATACAGCTGCGATATTTTCCTCTGTCCGCACTCTACGTATGCGTGTTGGCGGTTTAATGTCCAATAATGTAAACTTGGTGCTAAATTGAGTGACAAGATTCCGAAGAGCCGCCTTAGAAGGCCGCCTCCAAACTGACCAGTAAATGGAAGAAGTTCACGATGCACTTTCTTAAACGATCATGAATTTTGATAATAAAATTCAATAACCTGCAGGAGTTGTTGGCTTGTAAGTCGATTCAAGGTTAAATTATAGACCAAAATCAACATGTTTAACAGTAACTTGCTACACGAAAATAGGAGAGCTGCCAAAACAGTGTTGCCAAAAAGAAAGTTTCTAAAAAATCACCCTTTAGATACATTTAAGAATTAACATATTATTTTTGGATAAAAACTGTCTCCAGCATTATTTTACATAACTTACACAAAACGAATAGTCAATGCGGTTCAAAAGTAGCGTCTGAACTAAATAATTTTATTTAAATTTTACAATTTAATTTCATTTGGAAAAAAACCTAAAAAAGGTTAAAAATTTTTAATAGAAAATTTAAGGTTTCGTTAGCTTTTGAACCCCCATTCGATAATAAAATTTTTCCATTTCAAATATTTAGTTTTTTCGTTTTCTGCGCAGTCGTTAACGTTTTTAAGGAACTTAAATCAACACATATTTTTCTTTGTGCTGAAAATTTGTTGCTTAAGAGCCTTATTTTGTGAAATAAAATGTTTCTAAACGTTTGAAAATTTTATGGAATAAACTCAAATTTAAAAGAAATTTCCGAGTATTTTTTAAACGCATTTCATTGTCCCGAAGTTATCTTCATGTACATTACAAAATCTAAAAACATGAGACAAGAACGCTTTTTCTAAAAACTCAAGACTTGACGAGCCAAACCTGACTTGTGTAAATCGGGTCTAAGATTTTGAAGTTGTGCTCTGGAAGTAGCGCGAATTCGGATCATGTAAATTTTTTTTGTATATAATGTTGAAACTTCAAACTCAACTTCACAAAAAAAATGTTTTTGGAGAGACGTGAAGATAACTTTGGGGACGACGATTTGTCTTCACAACTGTTTAAAAAAAGTATGAGTATCATCCGAAGATTAAAGTATTCAAAAAAAGCGCGAAGCCCATACTAATATACGAGTGTGAAACTTGGAGAGTGACGAACTACGACAACAAATTTTCAATAGCTGTTGCTTACGAAGGATTATTCGATGTTTTCGTCCTAACAGAATAACTAATCCAGTACGCTATCCTGAAAAGGTCATACACTGAAATCCGGCAGCGCCGGAGTACGTCCAAAAACAACTTGGAGAATCGCAAACGTACGTGAACTGACTACTGCAAGGCTTTCATCGAACGAAGTATTAACACATTCGGCTGAATTGCGGAAATTCCCGTCATTCTCTTGTCTTTAAATAAACTAAAGACAGCTCAATTCCCGTCCTTAAGGAATTCCTGAAATTTTTTTACTTTTCCAAAAATTAATTGCGTGAATTTCCGTCATTTGTTCAACACAGTTTAAAACTGTTTCAATAATTAAAAAGCGGGAATTTCAAAACTTAATTTTTATATGAAGAAATTAAATGATTCTCTGGCAGGCACCAGCTAAATTGAAGTGAAGATGAATGTGTTAAGAACATTCCACAATAAAGTCCGCTAGCAGTCATTAATTGAGATCGTTTGCTCCCCAGCTGGAGAAAAGCGGGACATAATTTTTCCTCACAATTTTTTCCATATCAGGATGATGAAAATAAACTGGTATTCAATCAAAAATAATTAGGATATTTTATTAAATAATTTATTCAAGCTTTAGGTCCAGAAAATAAATATAAATGATAGAATAAGTTTTTATTGGTTTGTGAAAACTATAACTGTTATTGATTTTTAATTAAATATATCCCTGAAGAAGCTTTCGATTGAGAAAGCGAAATATCGGATTAAATAAATCATTTTTATTTTCTAGACCTAAAGCTTGAATAAATTATTTAATAAAATTTAACAAAAAGATTGAATAAATCAGAATAATTTTAACAACTAGGATAAATTTCAATCAAACAAAATTTGCAAATTCGCTTAAATAAATACTAGCAATTAGTCCTAATTTACATTTTAAGCTTTTTAAAAGTCCAGTCCTGAAAAATTGGGTGAAAATAAGAAAATTTTTTTTCAAATATAAAAAAAATAAAAACAAAATAAATTTAGTATTTTTGCAACTATATAAATCCGAAATGAAGAAAAAAAATTAAAATACGCACAGTAAATAAAACAGCGCTGATATTTATTGAAATGTTGCTATCGATCATTACAATTGATAAATAACAATTTATCATATTATATAAACAAATTATTTTATGACACAATCGTCTTAATTATTTGATTATATTATTAAGAAATAACTATTTCCCCCAACCAATATTATATTATCCCTTCCATATTAAAATCTTTTTTTTTATGATCACAATTTTACGTTTAACACGACCTAGGTCAAGTCTGTTATGTTGCTAATAATCAAGTTATTTAGTTGTTTGCTTATTCTTCTTATCTACTAAACAAATTCATATAAATAAAAATAAAAAAAATATAGAATCGTCAATCACACAATTAGTTGTATAATTAAGCAGTTGATAAGCAATTTGTTATTATTTTCCCTTGACAAAGCAAATGTTTACTTCTACTTTACAAGTAGTACTTTAATTGGTATTTATTAAATATATACATACATATGCATGTACACTTATAAATTTTCTTACAATTACTCGTAGTTAATATAAATATAATACGAGTAATTTGAAAGATAGTAGAAGTATATTAATTTCGTCAATTAGTGCTGGCAATTTTTGCTATGAATTGGGTTGTGCTACTTAATATTTTTCACTTATATATTTACTTTTAATCGTTACTTTTAAGAGATTTTTTTTCTTTATTTGAAAAGAAAGCTAGGAAATCGGTTTATTTAGTCTTTGATCTGCTCAAGAAAACACTCTGTCAATTGGAACTGACATTGATGAAAGAAGAAATGTGGTTGGTTTTTGTCACGCACTCACGTATTCTTTCTTCTTCGAATGTTAGCTGAAAAAGCAATTAAGTTTGAATAAAATCTTCCCAAGTGGGTGGTGAATCGGGTTCTGATTATATGTGTTGCTGCACCGATAACTTGCGAATGTTCCCCCAACAAATAGTAAAATTTTCATTTTGATCATAAAAAATATTTAAAAAAAACCTTGTTCTAATTTTTCGACCTTTTCATTAAAACTAGTGTATCGAGCGGTCCACTCAATCGACCGAATTCTAGAAACCAATATTAAACATTTACATAAATACATACGCTAACATACAAAAACAAAAAAAAAACATTCCAAATAAGCAACTTAAAACTCTGTCTCATTTCTATGCAAAAGAAAATTGGACAAACACACATGCACACTTTGTTTATTATTCAAGTTGAAGCTGATATACGCATGTTTAATAAGTGTGCATGGGTTAGAAGCAACTTTAAACGCCTATAGCACCCAAAATATCTAACCGATTTAAATAAAATTAAGATTGTGCACATCTATGTAAAAACCAGCTTAAAAAAATATAAATCTTTCTAAAATCGGTTCAGTATTACGGCCGTAAAAGGGATCTAAAAAACGTGTGTCGACCGAATCTAAGAAATTCCGTAACGAAAACAAAACCTAACACTAAGTTTGTTTTGTATTGTATGATAATTAACGAAAATTTGAAGGTTCCTTCAAGTTCCTTCGTCATTAACCAAGTCTCACATCCGTTTAGGAGGACCGATTCGTAGCTTAGTGCGGATGTAGATTAATAATGACTGCCAGATTTTCCAAAGCTGCGAGAAAGCAGTTTCTGCTTTAGATATTCTCCTAAGGATATCGCTCGCAGCTTCACCATCTCATGAAATAATGCTCCAGAGGCAGGTGAAGGATTTCGCGTTTTCGATGGTACTCTCACCAGCCTTAATATTTGCGTCAGAATTGGTCGAATTTAATCTTTACGGAGTTAATATTTGGGCCAACACTATTAGATTCGGTAATAATGTCGTAACATTTTTAGTCAGAATGAATTGGACATGAGACAATATTCCAAAGGAACAAGGGAAAATTTTTAACACTAATTAATTTCAACTTACACGGCAGAACATGGAAACACACATGAACACAATATGATGGGAGTTTAGCGGCTCCCGAAAAACAACGTTGTTTCTGTTCTGCTGTGTAAGTTGAAATTATTTGATGTTAAAAATTTTCCCTTGTTGCTTTGGAATATTGTCTTTTCGACTAGAAATGTTACGAACATTAGCCAAAATAATAATCACTTTGGATTGTCTAGTACTATTAGGAATAATATAAGAGACAGACAACCTACAACTTATTACAAAATCATAAAAATTATAAAATTTTCTGTTCTATTTTTATATATTAAATGTCTATAGTTTTGAGTTACATTATCTGTAATCATTTCAAATAATCGTTGTCTTTCATTTAATTATTATTTAAATAAATTTAATTCTCCGATGGAGTCCAATTGTATTTGAAACTCAAAGCCCACCAAAAATATATGAATTAAATAGCAAATACGTTCTTTTGGATACTATAACGTAAACTATTCTATTATTTTCCAAATTCAAGCTTAATTACGAATTGTTGAAATGCAAATAGATGAAAGTCCATAATAATCTATAAAAGTCCAATTAGCATAAAATATTCAAGTGATTATAATTAAAATTTTTCTAATATTTAAATGTATAATTAATTGGAAAAGAATGTGTGATTTATTAGTTTCCATATTTACCTTGACTATAGTGAAACGGTTTTAATTACAATTAAATTTGCTTGTTCTAATTAAACCACATGATTGAGTGTTGAGTAATGAACGGGGAAACCGCAAATATGCATTTGTTTGTTTTTTTTTGTTTCTTGTGCAACCTAAATTTTTAGGCGGAGATAAATACGTATACGTTTCAGAAATTTTTAATAATTTTTGCATCGGTTTGTTAGTGCATATTTTGCATATTTTATCCTTTCCTGCATTTTTTTCATATTTCAGTCTTAACAGCATATTTGCAGCTATTTTTTCGAATTAACAGAGCATATTCGACCCTTTTAGAGCTAATTTTTATACTCTATTGACATTTTTATTTTTTAATATACTTGTAAATGTTTTTTCAATGGAAGAAATAATCTGTTTTAAATTCTGATCAACAGTTGATCAGTTATATTTTCTATAACTATCAGTAGAAACGTGTTACATTAGTAGATATAAAAGTTTAATTCAGAATCTATGTAAATTTTTTGTTGTTTATTGCAATAACAATTGCCAATAAAAAAACTTTTCTGGTTTTACCCAAAATTTCTATTCTCATATAGAGATGTTATTGAAAATTAAAGTAAAATTTCTTTTTCTTTTATTCAATTGTTTTGTTTTTATCTTATTTCAACACACAAATCTTAGGCATTGTTGAAGAAAAAATATATATTATCTTTAAATAAGTGATTTTTGTTCCTTTTTTAAGGACATATTTTTCTATTACCGGAAATTAAAATTTACTGCCAGGCCCACGACGACGCACAAATTTTTTGCGCACAACTACATTTAAAACGAAAACGAAATGTTAGAAATTCTGAAATTACTAAAAAAAATTATTCGACTTCATTTAGTATACATATTCATTATACGATTACGTCAAAGCCAGGCTACATATATTTCATGATCAAGTGTCTCATTTATAAATTATCGGATTTAGTTCTAAAAAAAAACAATTGCGCAAATTTTAGAACTCAATTTTTAATTTGAAAAGCAAATATCTAAAAATGTACATAGATAAGTTATTGTTGTTTGTCCCGAATTCAAGGTCTATACATTAAGGCCGAGGCACATAGAATCCGTCGTACGTTATACGTTGCTTTTTTCAACTGACAACGAAGTTAAAATACAGGTTTTCTTATGAGCTTTGTCACATTCAGTACGTCTTCGTCAAGGCAAAGTACTAAAGTTGGGCAACTTTTAACTTTTAACGTACGTTGAATACATTGATAAATAAAATTTGTTTTGCTTTGTTTTTATTAATCTTTTTGTTTTGTGTTATGACAAAATTAAATTAAATAAAAATTAAAATTCAGAAAAGAAAAACAGAATTCCATTGAAAATGTGTACTTTAATCAAATGAAGCTGATATAATGTCTGTCAACAAAGTACTCATTGTGTCAACCTCCTCCGCCAATACTTTAACATCAGTTGAAAACAGCAACGTATAACGTACGACGGATTCTATGTGCCTCGGCCTTTATTTTTAACTTTTGAAAACAAAAAATTCTTGCTTTTAAAATTGTTATTTTTTTCGACTATGAAAATTTAGTAAATATTTTGACAAGTGTTTTTTATTTCATTGACAAGTCAATATCATATTAAAATTATTTCCTCTTACGATCATTATTATAATGTTAGCTAAAGGTGTCAACGACGCACTTTTTTCCAAGGCAAAGCCAACTGGTAGTAGTGGTTCCATATTAGGCGCATTCATAAGACGTAGCTGTTGAGCTCAACAGTTGTGAAACTGTTGCCTACTATTGAGCCCAACAGTTACGTCTTAGAAACGGCTTCATGAATAATTGGAACAGCTGATTTATGTAGGCAATTGAAAAGAAATAAAAATGCTGCAAAAGAAATAATTTAAATTTGCTAAATTAAGTAGTTTGGCTTAAACTAAACAGTATGCACAACATAGAATTTACAATGGAGTTTTTATTGGCAGGAATTTTCCATTTTTATTTTAAAATCTGCACCACAAATTTAATATTCACAACATAAAAATGCACAGCAAAATACTCCAATAACATGATAAACCTGCGCCGATAGTATTTATATTTCAACGCTAATGTGTTCAAAAAATCTTTAAATCTTATAATTAAATATATACAATTAAAATAAATAGACACTTTAATAAACGTACATACATACGAATATTTAATAAAATTAGTATTTTAATTTAATTTCTTTATTTTCGTTACTTTATCGCATTTGTAACGCAAAATTTAACAAATTAATTTGCAGCCGCCGCCTAACAAAGCGGCGTTGCATTAGAGTATAAAAGCGCATAACTTTCTTGATCCGCTGATGGAGGCTAAACGCAACATGTTGACTATATATAGCGGAAAAAATTTATGTTGCAAAAAATGGCAGCAAATACTCAACTGTTGTGTGCAGCGGAACTACTCAACTCCGCGTTTCTAAGACAAACACTATACGGTTGCGCAATAGTTACGTCCGAGGCAAATCGACAAGGTAGTAGCGATAGCACAGCTGAATAACATAACTAGATGTAAATTATGTAAATTTGTGTTGATAGTATACTCGTACTCATAAGAATATGGCTGAATTCAAACTGCCAAAAACCATACCTTTATATGATGTTTGACATTTTCTTAATGGTTCATCTGTGCTTATAGTTTCACCCGGTTTTGTATATGTTTTGACAGCTAGTCAGGTATTTTTACAACAAATTTTGTATTGTTGTAAAATCGCTACTGCCTGGTAAATTTGCCTTGGTTACGTCTTATGAACGCGACATTGTTGTAGAAAATACTCTGCTAGTTGTCAAAATAAATAAAAAGCCGGGTGGCACTATACTATATGCACGAACACTATATACAAAACGGAATACTTATATGATGTTTGAAAGTTTGAAATAAGCCATGACATTGTGAGCATTTCATCAACATCAGCGGGGTTATTATCTTGATGATCCGCTTTGAAGTTTTCTTTATTGCAATCAGAACAAAAACCGATTACTTTTGTCAAATTAAACATACATACGTACATACATACATACAGACATAAATACATCCATACATACATAACTGGACGTGTGTATGTAATTTTGTGAAATTGGTTCTATTGGATCTTCAAAAACTTTTGTTTGTTGAGGGGTTTTTTAGCTAGTCTATATACATGCATTTCATTGGTGCTAATGCCAAATCATCAGTAGACCTTAAACCATATTTTTGAAATGTTTCAAACCTCTCATCTTATACAAAAACTTTTAAAAAACCAATGAGAATTTCAAAAATTACAAAAGTATAAATAAGCATAGTAGGCTTTGAAACTTATTCAAAAAATCCCAACAAACAAATTATATTATTCGATATGAATCTATTTTATTTTCTATTTTATTCTTTTTTTGGATCTTCGCAGGTTAGAAGAGATTCGCAGAAGAATCCATATAGTTTAGATCGCGTCTAGAACCTGTCCCACCCCGTGACGTAAAGCCTTGTGGTAGTTCCACGGGGAACGTTTGGGTCGGTGTAAAGGGGTGTTTTAGCGTGTTAAAGTTTCGCACTCCTGGCAAACACCATCACTGCCAGTGTCTTTTGATGATTTCATCCAATGATAAAAAAAAACAAAAACACATACATGTGTATGTAGTGGCACACATACATATTTATGTATTTATTTACAACAAACACACAAACAATACATGTTGTTTGTGACTTTTGCACTTATTTCACTGTTTGTTTGGCATCAAACGTCATTTGAAAAAATAAATTAGAATTGATTAACATATTTTTACTACATTTACCAGAAAATATGGCAACTTCAGATGACTTAAGGTTGCGATAAAAATTACAAGGATAAACTTGCGTTTAACTTATCGTAGTCGGACAAAATAAAATCCGCGCTATTAATTTCCCCCGTTGATATAAACGCAAAACTATCAAAATTTATAAGAATTTTTCGTATTATCACATTCTCATTATCAGATATTTTATTTACGTTTTGCTTAACTATCTCGATGGAGGGTGAGCAATAAACGCATGAATTGCTTGATTTTTAACTTATTGATTTAGAGGTTTTTATTAAAAACTTTCGCTTCTGCAAACTTGTTTTAAAGAATTTCTTTAATTCGATTCTGGCTGCATCGTTTATTTTATTAGTTTCCATAGATAAAAAAAGCATCTCAAATTTGCTAAAGTTAAGCTGTAATTACTTATGCTTCCTACTAATAAATATTAGATGCAGAGCATGACAAAAGCGCACTGATTAAATAAACATTTACCATTACAAAAAAAAAAAAGCATACAGTCACATTCATAGATAGTTTTACTATATACATATATACATACATACATATGTACATATCTACATGCATGTGTAGATACTTATATATGTATGTATCTATGCTTGGAGAAACGCTGGTGGGGTTTTTGTTTTATGATCCACTTTTGGTTGTATTTGGAGTATTTTGTTAGGCTTCTTTTAGTTTTCTTGCCGTTGTTATTGTTTACTAGTTTGCAACTTTTGTCTTGCGATTCCATGTACATACAAACATACTTACATACAATATAAATAGTTCCATATACTACGCACGAATATATGTTTGTATATGAAGCTACACTGGCCATGATTAGAGTAAGGGAATCTCCTAGAAAATATATTTTGCGCTACGTTGAACTGTTCTATACCGAACATTTTTAATTATTTTGTATTTTAATTATATTTAATTCTCAGAAACTCTTAACATACATTAAAAATTTAGTTACGAGTACAATGTTAAACATGTATTTATTAGTTTTCTGTTTTTTTTCTATAAAGAAATAGAGAAATAATCAAAAATTATTATATCAAGAATCAATTAATTGACTGGGACAGTTACAACATTGTATGGATCAAAACAAAAGTAATATTATTAATATTGATAGGGCACTGCTACACATACAATATATATTGTGATAATTCAATATATACTTAGTGCTTTTGATCGTTAGAATAAAAGAAACACAAAGGTTGAAATTTAGTCAATAAACGGAAATTTATTACTTAATTAATAAAAGAAACAATTTCACAAAATATTTTTAAGTCTATCTCGTAAGAGGAATCCAAAAAGGAATGATTTTTATTTTAGCGTGTTAATGGTGTTGCGCATTTTGACAGTAATCGGTAGGTACTCGGTTCATGTGACAGGATACACCACATATGTATATATTGAACGTTCAGCAGTGCCCATAAAACATATGATTTTTACAAAACTTTGTAATATGTACATTCATTTCATTGCAGAGCAATAAATAAGGAATGTATTAAAAAAATAAGGATGAATCGAAAAAATTGCAAATCAATCAATCAATATTGATCAAAGAAATCGGCAAACCCATAAAGAGTTCAAAAACTTGCTTCAGTCGCAAAAATTATGAAAAATCGCAACACAAAATATGTAAAAATGGAAACAAGCCGCACAAATGAAATTGTAATTTTTTCAATACAAGATTTTTAAAATGCGTTCATAATCATATATGTATGTATGTATTTTGTATTTCAAATATTTTTATTAAAATCTATTTTGTGATTGAACGAGGCAAATGCGTACCAGGCAGTCAGACGCAAGAGAATTCGCTTTGGAAAATATCATTCTGTCAATGTCAAAATAAACTGTTCAAGGCGAATTTAAAACCGGAAATATATACCAAAAAGCACATTCTGACAATGAAAAAATATAAAACACATTTAGTCAATTGGTATGAGTTCACCTTGTTGTTTGAAATAGAAAAATAAATAAAAGCTTTAACTTTTTGAATTTAAGTATTTCAAATACTTATTTTTCATAACTCTGTCGAAATTCCTTAGTATTTTCTAGATCAAATTGAAATAATGTTTCGTAATAATTAACAATTATTCACAAAAAGCCGCCAGAGTGAAATATTTAATAGTATACAGTCAAAGGTTTTGAGGGAAGTGGAAAAGAAAATTAAAAAAAAATTATGTCAATCAGGTATGTGATGGAAATCTATTTGAAAAACAAAACCATTTTAAACCGAAAATTTTTTTTATATGCACATTATTTCCGTTTTGTGAATTTTAAAAAAATATATTTTAATATATCTTTTAATAATTTTTGATAAATTTAATTTCAAATGTTTATGTTTCATCTTCTGGTCAGTTTTCTTCGAGATTGGCTCAAAAGCTATTCTCAAAATCGTTCGAAATCCATCACACGTTTTTAAAACGATACTTTTAAAATCGATCGATTTCCATCACATACCTGAATATTTAGGTTTCTAATAAATAGATTTACATACAAAATAAAAAGAAATTCATAAACATAATGACAACAACAACAAAAACGTTAAAAATATGTTTCTAAGGCAACAGCAAGCAGTCTACATTAACCTTGACAAAAACTAAAGCTCTCACTAGAACAGACTCTATTCGTGTAGGCTTATCTAATAAATAAGTTTGTTTCGATATACACTTAATGGTGACAGTGTTAAAGCTTAAGGAGCTACGGCGTCATTTCTAGTGAACTGCAGTTGGCTTAGGAACATATTAGAATAAAATCCGATGACATCTGCTGACAGGTTGGTGACTAAAATCAATAGGCTTGCTAGTATTGCTTAAGCCTGGTTTCTCTATTAAGATGCAATATAACTTATTGTCACCACTCCTGACACAGTACATGTCTCAGCTTAGGGAAAGAAAGAACTTCTGCACCATTCGTTTTGTCAAGTTGGCTGCATTAATAATTAACTAGCGTATCCAACGGCCGACTCTATCGACCGCATTCTAGAAATAAATGTTAAACATTTACATAAATACACACGTTAAAATTAAAAAAACAAAAAACATCATAAAATTTAGAATCTAAATATGCAACTTAAAACTTATTAGCTTTCTTACTTACCTCTCTCTCTTATTAAAAGTACATATAGAAGAAGCTCTGTCTCATTTCTATGCAAAAGCAAATTGGACAAACACACATGCACACTTGTTTATTTTTCAAGTAAAAGCTGATACATGCATGTGCAATAAGTGTGCATGTGTTAGTAGCAACTTTAAACGCTTATAGTTCCCGAAATATCGAACGAATTTAATTAATGCATATCTTTGTAAAAACCCCATTAAAATCATGTAAATCTTTCTAAAATCGGTTCAGTTTACGGTCGTAAAAGGGATCTAAAAAAACTTGTTTGCCTATTAATAATATAGATAATTACATTTTAAAAGCACAAGAACATTGAATACATTTCCATATGGAAAATAATAAGTATACGTACGGTATACCGAAAAATAACCGTGTTAAAATATAGAAAAAGTAATAAAAATCCGCCTTGAACAAACAAAGTTTTATGGCCATTAAATAATGCAGAAGTTCTTAATTTTGGGCTACTTTTTTCACGTGCAATTCTCAGAATTGAGTCTCAAAATCATGTGTTGTACTGTGTAATATAATAGGCAACATATAGGGTGTCTTTTGAAAAAGTTTTCGAGAAAATATGGCATAACCAAATGCAAAAAACCTAAATAAACCAAAGTGATTATTATTTTGGCTAAAGGTTGTAACATTTTTTAGTCAGAAAGAATTGGGCATGAGACAATATTCCAAAGTAACAAGGGAAAATGTTAACACTAATTAATTTCAACTTACACGGCTGAACAGAAACAACGTTGTTTTTCGGGAGCCGCTACACTCCCATCATCAGTGTTCATGTGTGTTTCCATGTATCCGCCACTGTTTAGGTGGCTCGGTTGAATGTGATTTTATATTTGTATTTATACAAATACTGCCTGTTTGTCGATATCGAAAGAACATTTTCTTTCGTATAATTACATTTAAAATAAAAACAAAATTTTAAAAGTTGTTTTTGTTTCCAATGTAATAATTCGAAAGAAATTTTTCTTTCGATATCGACAAACAGGCAGATAATGATTAGAAAAACAACGTTTTTTCTGTTCTGCCGTGTAAGTTGAAATTAATTAGTGTTAAAATATTCCCTTGTTACTTTAGAATATTGTCTCATGTCCAATTCTTTAGCCAAAATAATAATCACTTTGGATTAAAAAACCACTAACAACAAAATTGTTCGAAAAATAATCACATTAAATAAACCTAAATAAATATATTTTTACACCCTTACTGACTAAATATGACTAACAAATATAGAACTATATATACAAATAATTGGTTCAACAATTTAGATATAAAGTAATTTTTCTCTTCAGTACATCATTACTCTCAGATAAGTCCATAATATGGTAGCATTTATTGAAGTTAACACATGCGCGACGAAAAGAATCATTATTAGCATATACAGAACGGTAGTATTTTAATGCCAAGAGTTCAAAATTGCGGGTAGGTCTTACAGGAACATTGAAGTTTAGTTGACTAAGTAGGAACTCTGAATCAACATCACCACGAATCAGACCCAGAACAAATACAGCACTCAACATCAATCGTCGACTTTTTAGAGTAGCCAATTTTATCAGAGCAAGTCTGCTATGATACGGCGGCAAGACATAAGAATTCCAACCAAGACCACGGAGACAGAAAATTAAAAATTGTTTTTGTACCGATTCAATACTATTAATATGAATAGAATAACAAGGATCCCAAACAATTAATCCATACTCAAGAATTGGTCGAACAAGAGAAGTATATAAAAGTTTTGTAATATAGGGATCTAGAAATTCCTTTGACCAGCGTTTCATGAATCCAAGGACCGACCTCATAGGCTTTATTTACCATTATAGAAATATGATCACGAAAGTTGAGCCTATGATCCAACAGTATGCCAATATCCAATATGGTTAAAACTTTATTTAAAATAGCAGTATCAATATAATAAGAAGTCTCGATCGGATTGTGTCTGAAAAATGACATGTGCTTGCATTTCAAGATATTTAACTCCAATAAATTAAATCTGCACCATTAATGAAAATTCCGAAAGTCGGCACTTAATAAAGTATGTCCATTAATATCGTAAAAAGAGTTAAAAATTTTAACATCATCGGCGTACATCAGTACTTTAGAATGCACAACAACAGTTTAACCAATTTAAAGCAGAGTGACTAAAGCCCATAAGTGATAATTTGTGCAATAAAAGATTGTGGTTAACTCTATCGAACGCCTTACTAAAATCTGTGTATATCACATCAGTTTGCATTTTATTTGAAAAACCTTCATTGACAATAGTGGTAAGTTCCAAAATATTAGTTGTAGTTGAGCGAGACTTACGAAAACAATGTTGACATGGTGATAGAAGGGAAGAAATTTGATGATATAGGTAATCAGTAAGAATTTTTTCAAGGAGTCTTGGAATTGCATTAATTTTAGCGATACTTCTGTAATTAGATACATCAGTTTTACTGCCGTTTTTGAATAGGAATTATATACGAATTTTCCACACTGATGGCAGATAACACGATTCAATAGATTTGTTATATAATCCAGATGAGGCGCAGACAGTGATGCTGCACAGTTTCGAAGGATACAGCTTGGAATACCATCGGGACCCGGGCCAAACGAGTTTTTCACCGACTTCAAGTTCGAAAGTACATTTTCAATATTTATAAGCGGAAAGTAAATCCCACAAGAATTAGTTGTAGCATAAGGATAAGTTGTTGTGGTATCATAAGACTTAGTAGAATAAGTTGTTGAAAAGAAGTCAACAAATATATTACTTATTGAAACATGAATGAATGAATTACTTTTTTATTTTGTATATAAACGTATTTATTAGAACCCTAAATATAGACATACACACATTTTTTTAAATTTCTTCTCTACTTCAATCAAAGAACTTTTCTCCTTGACTGTACAATAAAATTTAAATTTTTTTTTACCAAAATTAAACATGTTCTAATTGATGTCCTTTTCATAATACAGTGCTGTGTACCTATTACATGTACGGGTTATACATATGTACATATGTACATTCATATAAAAATATCTAATAACGTTTGTCATCATGAGTTAGTGCTAGTGTGTGTAATTGTTATTTTCTATAAAAGCGTGCTTATATTTTTTGTACATACATACATATTTACTAGATGAACGCCTATTAACACGCTTGTTTATACGTATGTATGCATGTACATGAACGCATACTTTATTACATACTTTACTTTATTAATACATACATATGTATATATATATATATATATATATATATATATATATATATATATATATATATATATATATGTATGAACTTGTGTATATGTGCATATGTACATATGTTTGTAAGTTTAAAAAAATTGTTATTGTATGATGACATTACCAAACGCTGTTATTATGATGATAATGTCGATTTTGTTGTTGCTTTTTTTTATTTAAAGGTAATTTTAAAAAAAAGCTATAAAAAAACAATACAACAAAACAAAATGAAATCGGGTTCAATAATTATTTTGAAATTTTATTTTGCATAAGAATTGCTGTTGGTTGTTGTTATTTTCTTTCATTTTTTATTTGTCTGTTTTCTGAAGTGTGCGTGTTGCTTTAAGTTTGTCAGTCTTGTTCGTTTTGTTTTTTTTTATTTCTGTGATATGACGATTTGATTGTTATATTTTTACGGTTTCTTTACATTTCACCTTTTTATTGAAAAGCTGTTTCTGTTTTTGTTTTCTTTTTCTTGATTGTTTCTTTTTTTAATTTATTTTGTATCGATAAAATACCCACAGTAAGCGTTTAAATTCTGCATGGTGTGCATGTTATCTAGTGTTTTTCTTATAGATATTTTTTATTTTGTTTCAAATTGACAGTTCCTTTTTGTGCTTTGATTCGCTTTATCGTGTTTTTGCTTATACTACGTATGGAAATTTAAATCTTTGTTGCATATTAATTTTTCCACAAATCATACTACACACTCGTATGTATGTATGTATATTGAAAAACCTCTGTGCATGATTTTTAAATTTCTTAGATTTTGTTTACGTTATGGGTTATTAAATCGTTTTAATAGGTTTTTTGATTTAATTTTAACTGTACGTACAATTTTACTCTTTAAAAATACATTTTTAAAAATTTAATAATTTTTTGCTCGTTTTTTTAGACAAGCTACTCTTCAAAAACTTGTATCTCTTTTATTCCAATAGAGCTCTCTTTATCGCTGAAATGTTGTTTAAGGAATTGTGTTTATTTTTGTGATATTTTTAAATAGGAAACGGAAGTTCCTTCAGTACACATACATATGTACATACATGTGTACATACTATGTATGTGCATTCTATTTGTTCAATTAAGTGTAGCAAATACTTCGTAATTTAAAGAAACGCCGAAAATTAACTTGGAGCCAATTTCAATAAAAATAATGAATAAATGTTTTTTTTTTGCTTTAGTATTTGTTTTGTAAAAGTCGTTGCTTGCCACGCGAATTCGTTTTAAGTGAATTCGCCGCATCTTTACTGAGCGAAGAGCTACGATAATAAAGCAATTGGAAAATGTTGACAGTCAGTCAGGTGATCTCTCGAGGACACCTGTTGTGAATTCATCTTGCCACAGAATAAAAAATTAAATTTCGATTTCTAGAGAGATCTCGATATCAAAATTCAAAGTTTTGGATAATATAAGACAAGTTTTTTTATTGGCCTTGTTATTATAATAAGTGAAGTGAAATGAAATGAAATGAAACAAATAAAAGAATTTGAAAATACTCGCAAATAAAAAATTGGTACTACAATACAACAATAAAAAAGAACAACAGACATTTTGTTTGTATATAACATCCTAAAGAAGTCAAAAACAGCTGACTACAACATCAAGAAAATTTGTTTTGTATGTATATTTTTTGAGTACATAAAAAAGCAATGGCGCTCCAAAATGTAAACAACTTTTGACAGCTTCACGATGTTTGACGATTCAAAGACGCAAAGCCGCAAGAAATCAGCAGGATTATTGCACAGTCCTGTTATTATTGGACAATGGTACATATAATAGATTCAGTTGCCCAAAAAAATTTTAAGTCTACTAAAAAATTCTAAATTTATCAAAAATATATATAAAAGTTTTTTCAAAACAATTCCATATTTTAAGAAGACAAAAATGTATCGAACAACTGGAAAACCAATAAAACGCATAAAAAATAGTCTTCACAAAACACAAAATGAAGACTAACAAAACTTTTCAGATTAAATATTTCCGAAAAGTCTAAAATGTCTGAAAGTCTCAATCAAGGCAAATTTACAACTTGGATCTGCCGTGGTCTCAAATATTCGTATATAGAGAAATAAATTCAAATAAATTCCTTAAGAAACTAGAGGATGGAGTTCAAATTAATGATGATAAACAATGATTCCAGAAAACAAAATATAATAATAAAAAAATGAATCTTAAATATTCGTTAAAATTTGTGATCAATTTTGACGATAATTTTTCAGCCAATCTTAAACTGTCAAAAATGTGTATTAAGGCATGGTCAGACTGACCATATATTTTAAGTAATATGTACGCTTGTTACGTAAAATATTTGTGTAGTATGGTTTTTAAGGAAAATAAAAAAACTTTGTTCTCTATGGTTCCTTAAAACAATACTACCACGTGCAAAAGGTAAATTGTTTTCTTAGTTGTGGGGGAAAATGCTTTGGATAAAATAAGACAGGTTTTTTATTGGTGTTTTTATTATGACTAGAGTACGCCTAGTGGTCGAAATTCCACCGCCAGCTTAAACGTACACATATTTTAGTTGCATTCATTTAAAGAGAAGAAACTACCTAATTACAAATTCCCTTCCCCATGGAAAAAGCAATAAACGAAATAAAATTGCATACAAACACGCACATTTATAAAAAAATCTTATTACTCATACACATCCACATACTTACTCGTATGCATGTATGTACTCTTAAACACTCTCACTGCTTTGCTTATGCTTTTACTTGAACCAATACTTACACAAGTGAATGCCTGTACGTGTGTATTTTTAGCATTTGTACTGGTGTCAACCTTATGAGCCTTTTATTCCTTTAATACTAACCCGATACAAATAATATATAGTCGAGTCACTAAGGCTGAACAATGTTTACCATTCGGTAAAAGAATGAAGAAAATCGGTTGGCAAGCTAAGGAGAAAAGGGGATCTAAAAATTTGTCTTTGCCTATTTATATATAGATAAGCAAGAAAATATTGACTTAGATTATAAAAAGCATTGTCTATTCCATCTAAATAAACTTTTATACTATAAACTGCTGATGTAATAGGAGCATATTCAAAAGATATCACTTTCTCAGCTGTAGAACGTCAAAACTGCACCAACACATTTCAACTGCTAGATATTCAAAATAAAAAAGCCACCTGTTGATCAAATTTTGTATTTGCGCTGGGAAAACATTTGCAAGCATATACAAATATTTCCACTAAGTATCAAAATATGCCGCGGAATAAGTTCAAAAAATGATGCAAATATGTTCTTAAGGCAGAGACAAGCAAAAATACTGTAGATATCTATGTATTTATATCCAAACATATGCACTAACAAATTGATGTCAAAAATCCCACAAAAAAAAATCTGAAAGGGAATATGCTTTCATAGATTGCACAAGAAAAACACGCATTTGCATATTTGCGGTTTCCCTTGTTATGACAGTATTCTAAGATCAAAGTGTTTAGACAATTTATTTTGTATTTTATTATTGTTTACTTGTTCTTCATAATATATTTTTCATTGTAATGTTCCTAAAAACGCCTTAATGTCAGCACTAATACTCTTGCTTAATTCTCTTAAAAGCGCACTGTACTCTTTCTATTCATTTTAACAATAATATTGTTAAGCAGATGAGCTTTCATGGGCGCACACAAGCACACAAGCGCACACATACACACAGAAACAGTTACCCCTTTTCACACTCATGCATTCAAGGAAATCATGTGAATGAACACTGGAATTTACTTAAACCTTAACCACCACCACCCACTCTTATTGCCCCGGCAACCACTTGTTTTCTTAAAACAAACAACATGCTTTCAACTTTCTTTCTATTTTGTTATTATTTTCGTTTTTTTAACTATTTCGTATATGTATGTCCTTTTTCTGTATCAGAATGAGTGTGTATGTGTGTGTGTGATTGTGTATTTTAATACAAGCCATTAATGTAAACAAGCACAAAATAATACCCATACATACATTTCCATACATACATGCACAACATATGGATCCAACCTATAAAGAATACATTTTGGTGTCAAACAGCGTTGACGTTGTTCAAACAATATTGTTGCTTGTTTTATTTATAAAAAAATGTTTTTTTTTTCTTCTGGGTTTTGTGTCTGTAGTTGTTTGGTATTAAATAAAGCTTGTACAAGCGTGTGTTTGCAAATGTAAATTCTCGTCGTCGTATAAATACATACATAAGTAACAAAAAAAGTAATAAATAAAAATAGTTTCGTGTATGAAAATGACAAGAAATAAACAGAAAATTGTGACATTTTGTTTGAAAAGTCTTACCAGTGTGTGTGTGAGTGTCTTTCTTAACAGTCGAATTGAGGAAGGAAAACTTCACGGAGCATAAAATTACGACAAAAAAAACTATTTAGTTTTAAATTTTAAATTTTCTAACTGCCGCGTTATTATTGTAAAATAATTGTGGTTTATCTAAATATAAATAAATTTTAAAATAAAGTGAAAGTGTTAATAGCAACATTAAATGGTCGCGGTTAAGATGATGACATTATAAAAAAATCCATAAAAGGTTCACAAAAAAAATGTAAAACAAAACAGTTGTTGCTGCTTTTTGCCGCTGGAATATCTGATTTAATAGTTTTGTGATTGTTTTCTTTTTTTTTCTATATTAAACGTCCATTGCCTTTTATATGTACGATTATTAAGGCTTAAATATGCACATGAATATGCAAAGTACGTAGTGAATAAAAGTGAATTACAATTTTCAAAGGCAAAAGAAATCAAAAACTATTTTATTGGAATTATGTGACAATATTTGTATGTGCGTATTAAAGCGTGCAAGTGTGTTTACCTTGTAACATATGGTTGGTTATTGAGTTATTTTTTTGCAATTATTTTGTTATTTTTTCCATACACGCAAATATGTGGGTGTGTGTGTGTATGTGCGTGTTTTATATAAATATGTCTAATGGCACTTTATAGTAATTTTTAGTACTTTAATAATATTTTTATTAAGCCCTTGGGTTTCCATTCAATTATTTGGAAAATTTAAAAATTATTCAAATTTACTCAAGTTTTTAAATAATTTTTTTTTGCATTTTTATATTGAATAAATAACATTCTCTTTTTAAAAACACGTTTTTTTCGATTCCCTGGTGATTTTAAAACAAAACATATGGTTCATCTTCCTTTATACACATGTATACACAGTTCGTGTTTTTATTTTCTTTATTCCTGTATACCTAACAGCAGAATTTATTTACACCCTCCTTAAAATCTAAAGGATATATCTACATATGTATGTATGTATGTATTTGTTTTTAAATAGTCTATTCGTACATATTTTATTTGTAATGTATAAAGTAATAAGTAAATAAATAAGTAAGGAACTTTAGGGAGTGTAATTAAATGATGATATTATATAGGAAGCCAGTTAGTTAATTTTATTTATTAGAATTAATCTGAATTTTTTCCCAAATATATTAAGCTTGTTATACAAAGCCTTCATGTGCTGTGGTATATTTTAATTAAATTAATAAGAATAGGCGTAATAGAAATTGTTTTTAAGCTACTAATATGATAGATACAATATACATATGAAAAAAGAGTTCTGTGGTCTTACAATAGAGCCGACAACAAATTATAATACTAGAAACATATGTATGTATGTATGTACGTATGTATTACAGGTTGGGTCACTCCCTAGGATTAAGGACTATTGAATGTTGTTTTATAATATCTAAATAATTGGCTTATCACGCCTTAAAGTGCCACCCGCTTTGATTTTTATTTACCGCGCCATAATTTTAAGTTCAATCGCAACATATTGCGTATGCTTTTTTTTTGTATGTATGTACATACATGCATTCATACATATATATTACGCATGTATATATATATATATATATATATATATATATATATATATATATATATATATATATATGTATATATATGTAGATAGAAAGAAAAAAAGAATTCCTTCTCTTGACATCGTGGGACATACATATATTGAAATGAAATGAGGTAAAGTGAAGTTAGGTGAAGTGAACTGAAATTAAATGAAACAAATATACGGTGAAATGAAATAGACAAAAATTAGCATTAACTAAAAGAATTTAAAAATAATCGTATATAAAAAATGAAAAGAAATAAAAAAATCAATACCGCAAGAAAATCGATTTATGTACCATACGTCCAACAATATATGTAGGTCTACTATTCATTAGTACAACAATACAACAATAAAAAAGAACAACAGGCATTTTGTTTGTGTATAACATTATAAAGAAGTCAAAAGCAGCTGACTACAACATCAAGAAAATATGTTTTGTATGTATATTTTTTGAGTACATATAAACGCAATGGCGCTCAAAAATGTAAACAACTTTTGACAGCTTCACGATGTTTGACGGTTAAAAGACACAATGCCGCAAAAAATCAGCAGGATTATTGCATAGACCTGTTATTATTGGACAATGGTACACATAAACAAATTCACTTGCCCAAAAAAATTTTAAGCCTACCAAAAAAATTCTAAATTCATCAAAAATATATATAAAAGTTTTTTCAAAACAATTCCATATTTTAAGAAGACAAAAATGCATCAAACCGATAAAAACTTTAAAAAATAGTCTTCACAAAACACAAACTGAAGACTAACAAAAATGTTCAGATTAAATATTTCCGAATAGTATAAAATGTCTGAAAGTCTAAATCAAGGCGAATTCACAATGTGGATCTGCCTTGGTCTCAATTAAAAATTCAAATAAATTGCGTAAGACACTAGAGGATAGAGTTCAAATTAAAGATGATAAATTAAGATATTTTCAGCCCATTCCAGAAAACAAAATATAATAAGGGTGCTGTTGGCTGAAGTAGTTAGCGCGTTGACTACAAAGCAAATAATGTCTAAGAACGTGGGTTCGAGCCCAGCTTCAGACAAGTCATAACCTCCAGCATTTTTCAGATGTGCATTAGTATGCCATTGTGTTTGTTGTTGTCTGAGTGTTTAACTGATGAAGGCATAGCACTGGTCACTGAACAATACTGGCTGCAATTGATACTGGTGTATGCTAGCGGATATCACAGCGCCCTCCTTCGTCGGTATTGTAGCAAAATCGCCGGCGCACAGTGGCTGAAAATCGTTTTTCATTGGCCAAAAGTCTAATTTTTTTTGTCACCGATTTTTAAAATTTTTGCGCCCTTTTGCAGCTAATATATCCAGATTAAGGTAGCCAAAAAATTATGTTAAACTGTTGATAATTGTGAGCGTAGCATGCTGTCAAACTCAACGGGTTTTTTTAATTTCAGAAAAAGGTGTTTTTCTTTTGTTTTTTATAAAAAATAAATGGTTACTACTCGCAAGCTATCATCGATAATGGCCTGCGGTCTTTTTTATAATGTTGGTAGGATTATAGTTGTTGTAAGTCGTCAGAGCTCTAGCGTTTAATATTAGGGGCGTTACGGAATATTTATGAAACTGCTATATTTTTCTCAAATTTAAACTTTAGTGGAATAGAACTTCTAGGGAACAAAAGGGAACAAGAAATGTATACCACCCGGAGAAAGGTGAAAGTGTCGTCTTTACCGCTATATATACTTTTGCACCCGTGACGAGCCGTGTGTAGAACACTTTTTTCATTTTAATGAAATTACTCCAAAGTACTCGTATACAATGGTGTATATAATTTTCTCTTTTTTGCCTAAAAGTTTATGTTTTTTTTACTTTAGACTACGTAAAACTAAAAAAATTAAATATAATACCTGCGAAATGTTTAATGGCTTTGTTTTGATCAGCCAAAAATTGGTAATAAAATTATCACAAATTATCACAAAATTCTACAGTAAACATATGATCTCTTTCTAAATTTACCTGTTATCAAATGTTAGGGTTAACCAAAGTTATAAGCATTTTATAACAATAATCGGGACATTAAACCACTAAAGATAAAAAACAACCCAACAACAACAACAACAAATATTGGCGAGATACTAATCAGTTTTACCTGATATTAAGGTCTGGACAACATGTGCAGTTTTGTGCAATTTAAGCACTACCTGCTACGAAATTAAAGATCAATGTGTGAATAACATGTATCTAAAAATGTATAAAAATACGGATTCGATAAGGGATTACTCAGTAATAAGTTAATCCTCCAGGTGTACGGGTAAAACATACAGACGCAAATAAAAATATTCAGAAAAATATGGAGAGCTTCAGTTATAAAGAACTGGCCGAAGAGTATTTTAGAAACAAAAACCAAGAAGATGTTCTTAGTTACGTTAAAATTTAACTTAAATTCGTGTAGCACCGAAATTATCTAATTTCGTCAAAGCACTAAAAAACGAGCATCATAAACCCAATTAAACCAAGTCCCGACAAAATCATTAGATAATACCGATGCATATGAATTTGGATTATCACCTCTACATGCAAGAATACGACTTATGGAACACATACTAAAAATCAGTTATGATTTGGATTTCGGGTCTTCAGGATCAATAAGAAACAACGAAACCAACAAAGAGTTAAGAAGTTCAAAAAATAAACATGTTCAAGATGAATATCGCAAATTTGGATTGATTATAGATCAGCCAAAACAAGGGTCAGGCAATACAAATGATAGCAATACCGCAAGAAGATTATTTTCAGATCCAGAAACAGCATCTGAAATAACAGGAGTGGATTTAAACCTTATTTTCAGATTTAAAATAATCCTAGAAGTACTTGCGTGCAATGAAGAAATTGACTCTAGAAAATTTGGAGATTATGGTAAGGAAACTGCAAAAATATATACAACCAACTACCCATGGAGAAATATGTCTGCAACAGTTCACAAAATCCTTGATCATGGAGAAGATGTCATTAAATATCATTTGGTGCCACTTGGAGGTCTATCAGAGGAGGCTCAGGAAAAAAGGAACAAGGATTACAGATTTTATAGAGACCACAATACTAGAAAAATTTCACGAAATTCAACAAATGAAGATCTATTTAATATATTATTGGCAACGTCAGATCCGTTTATCTCCAGTATTCAAAATCAATGGAAAGTGGAACATCGGGATTTAGATGAAGAAGCCAAAAAACTACTAAAGAACAGAGATAGCACAGAACAAAATATGGAATATTTGCAATCAATATTTGAGTCAAATGAATAATAATTATAATTGCCTTTCATTGTTATTTAAGTACGAAAAACATAGTATTAGTAAAAAATAATAATAAACAGAACCTACCATTGTTGCATTAAAATTTATTGCAGTTTTTATTTTTAAAATGTTTTTAAAATTATCAAATTTGACAGCAAAAAATAATAAATTTTTCTGTAGTAATAGCAATATTTTTAGATAATATTATTAACGTTTTTTTTAAGTGTAACTATTCTTTGAGTGTAAACAAATTTGCAAATTTGTCAGCAAAAAATTTTTAATTTTTCTGTAATAGCAAAATCTCCAGTTGATTTTACTATTTTTTTCAGTGTAAAATTTTTTTTAAGTGTAACATTAAAAAAATTCCATTATTACAAAAATTATTTATAATTATTATTAATTTCCAAATATTCAATTTTTTAATAAATAAAAAATAATAAACCCATATTTCACTCTAAAAGTTAAAAAAATTCAAAAGTTCAACTTTGACCTAGAATTCCTTAAAAAGTCCTCAATCAATTTTAATGAAATTTAAACTGAGTCAAGCTGAACTAAATATCTATCCAATAAAAATTACTTCAATATTTTGATCGGTTCAAAAGTTACAGAATTTTGGCCAATGAAAAACGATTTTCAGCCACTGTGCGGCGAAGTAAAATAATTAATAAAATGGCTACAACAGCTTAAAACACATTTAATGCGCCTACTTGTCATCAGAGGCGCTGCAACACTGATCTAAAAACTAACACAGCGCGCAATATCAGAGTTGTAAAAATTAAGCTTTCTCTCTTTCACCATCTGTCCTCTCTCACTATCCCTTTCCCAAGGAAGGTAACACACCTACGGGTTGGTAGGCATACTAATTGCCTGAGTGTTTCTTCTCTTTAAAAAAAATATAATAATAAAAAATTAAACTTAAATATTCGTTAAAAAGTGTGATCAATTTTGACGATAATTTTTCAGCCAATCTCAAACTGTCACAAAAATGTATTAAGAAGGCATAGTCAGACTGGCCATATATTTTAAGTAAGGAAAATAAAAAAAAACTTTGCGCTCTATGGATCCTTAAGACAATTCTACCACGTGCAAAAGGTAAATTGTTTTCTTAGTTGTGGGGGAAAATACTTCATAATTTACGAAAATATATTTCAGCATTGTTTTATCTCTACATTTTACTTATACATGCATACATATACATACATATGTATGTATTTAAATCTGAACAGAAACAATGAAATATGTATAACCTTTTTTTGTTTAGATAAGAAGCCCACACTTACAATCTTAAGTTCAAGAATTAATTATTAACAGACAATTCACACATATGTACCACACACGAGTGCGGAATGAAGTCGTTCATCAAGAATGTCAAAAATGTATGCGATAACGTTTGTTTTTTAAATACAATTACAATAAAATTTACATATGTACATACTCGTACATCCATACTTAACTATTTTACTCTCTAACCATATGCACACATGTCTATAAGTATTCACACCTCTTAACAAACAGTTAGTTACTACTCTCTTGATTACTGTCACACAACAACAATGTTTTTCTCAAGAAAAGCACAATAAACCGGAAAAAATTGCTAAATCGAAATGATAAGCGGTGTCAGCTGTCAGCTAAAAAGCACTTAATAAAATTGGGTTAAAAAATTTAAATAAAGTTTCCCTATTTTCTCTATTAAATTTAATTAAATTTATGTATGTATGTATGCATGTGTGTACACTTCCATAGATACGTGTATGTATGAGTGTGTGTGTGCATATTAGCAATGACGAGTTTGAATGATAATGAATTTGGAATTTGTTTTAAAATTTACCTTAAATAGAGACCATTACATATTTCATAATTTAATTAAGTTAAAACCTATTTTAAAATTATCTCAAGCTAACAGAAGTGATATATCTATCACAAGGCTGCGTGAAAATAAATTGTACTTCCTTCAATAATAGATTGAGCGTGAAAAACAATAAATTTTCAGACAATATCTTTTAATGCATTTGAAAATGTTCTTGCTGGTCGATCTGTGGGTTGGTGCAAATGCGGGGTGAACCAAATAAAGTCTGATTAAAAATAAAGTACTTTCACTATACTATAAGACGCAGTTAAAAAAAATTTAAATATTAAATAATTAAGTTAAACATTTATTTTCTTAGTATACGTTATGAGTGATAGTGATAGTTCAAAATTAGGGCATTGTGTAAATAATTTAAGGCAGAGTATTAAAAATGACAGCATGCTGTCCTTTTTGGTATGTCACCACTGATGGTGTACTTTTGGTAAGCCATAACGACATGATACAAAGAGACACATTGAAGGTTTAATATAGTAGTAGTGAATCCAACGGTCAACTCAATCGAACGCATTCTAAAAAATAATATTAAATATTTACATAAATACATACGATAAAGCAAAAAAACATTTGAAATAAACAACTTAAAACTCTGTCTCATTTCTATGAAAAAGCAAATAGGACAAACACACATGAATGCTCTGTTTATTTTTGAACTTGCAGCTGATACATGCATGTGCAATAAGTGTGCATGTGTTAGTAGCAACTTTAAACGCTTACAGCTCCCTAAATATTGAACCAATTTAAATAAAATAAAGATTGTGTACATCTATGTAAAAAACCCGTTTAAAAACATGCAAATCTTACCAAAATCTCTTCAGTGTTACGGTCGTAAAAGGGATCTAAAAAAACTTATTTGCCTATTAATAATATAAATCATTTAATAACTTTTAAATTTGTAACATGAGTAACTGATTCAATAAAACCAGTTTTATTTTTTATAAACGATTTTTGGTGAAAATTTTTTAGGAAAACTGTGTCCTCTGTGTGGTGAAAATTGTATATTTAATTACTAAATTGCAATTTTCAATTACTAAATATTTGTTAGAAAAAAATTTTTTTGGTCCCACAAGTAATTGATGCAATTACGAAATTAATTGTAACTAAATTAAGTTTTCGATAAATTTGTTTTATCGAAAGTTTTTTGGAAATTATTTTTTTCTGTATACCAAATCCTTCAAAAATTTTTTCAACGGCCAAGGTCATTCACTAAAACGCGTTAGAATGCAGGGGTGTACTGATCAGAGTAAAATTAGCCCGGAATACGTTAAGGTTTCATATGACCTTCTCGTATTGACCAATTAACTATTGTTTTCGGGGGCCGCAATTGCATTTAAAAAAAAACAAAGACTCAAAAAAGTTTAAATTTACAATTTCATGGTTTGCGTCTCCACTATGTGATCGTTATGAACAGGTAGACTTTATCATAACAAAAACATGTATTACTTTGAAATTAATAAATAAGTAAATAAATAAATAAAAAATAATAAATAAATAAATAAATAAATAAATAAATAAATAAATAAATAAAAAAATAAATAAATAAATAAATAAATAAATAAATTAATTAATAAATAAGTAAATAAATAAATAAAAAATAATAAATAAATAAATAAATAAATCAATAAATAAATAAATAAATAATTAAATAAATAAGTAAATAAATAGATAAATAAATAAATAAATAAATGAAAAAATAAATAAATAAATAAATAAATAAATAAATAAATAAATAAATAAATAAATAAATAAATAAATAAATAAATGAAAAAATAAATAAATACATAAATAAATAAATAAATAAATAAATAAATAAATAAATAAATAAATAAATAAATAAATAAATAAATAAATAAATAAATAAATAAATAAATAAATAAATAAATAAATAAATAAATAAATAATTAAGATTATACATACGATATCTGTGGAATGCTGAAGAGTCGAACCTTTTTAAGGGGAATCCTTAGTTCGCGTATGCTTACCAAGCTATTTCCGCTAATTTAACTTTTCGTTCACTCATACAACTCCAGCAATTTTAAATGACCTCAAACAATTGAACGAATGAGTGGGTGGGTGGTGGCAGAATACTGTTTGATATTGGTAGTTAGAACAGGCAGGTTGTTTTGTTTATGCTTTCAAAATGACAAGAATATAAAGTAGAGCAACTACATAAAAAAAGCAGCGATGGTCTGATAATAATTTTTTATACTAAAAAAGACAGTTTACTAGTGAAACTAACAAACTGTCTGACATGTTTGTGAATTAATGCATGTGCGTGTGTAAGAGTATGTGTATCCCGTAAAAGACCCACAATGGGTTACTAGTCTATGAATTTATCAAAATAATGTATGAATACAAATGCGAAAGAACTAATTGACATTTAATTATTAATATTTAATCAGCAATTGAAGTCCTTGTCTACTACCTGCATATCAAACGCTTTTTATTATTTTGTTCTTTATTTTTATAATTTTAATGCTGTTCTCTTTGTGTGTGTTTATTTGAGTTGTATATAAAAGGGGATCCTTTAATAAGCCCACACACGTACACACACACAGAAGCCTAAATGTGCATGGCCGCCTGTCTATCTGTATTTAGTTCACAAAATCATGTTTTTATAATGTCACTTTTTATAAATTCTTTATTACTCATACATTCATTTCACCTTACATTGACAAAGGGGTTTTTACGCTCTATGTTTTTTTCCTTGTTGTTGTTCACTTTATTCATCCATATTTTTCACTTTCAGTCTATCGATATATTTCATTTATTTTATTTTCCAGTATTTTCATTTGATATTCTATCACTATGTTTTCCTTTAGTGGGCCAAATTGTTATTAAAGTTATTATTTTTCTATAGTTGTTGCTGTTGTATTATTTGTTAGTTTAGCCATTTGTGTTGTAAATTCCAAGTTAAAGACAATTATCGGGGAAAAAAGCGCAATTTTTCAAAAAAAAATTCAAGGTGAATCTATGATGTAATTAATTGTGAAATATATTTTTTACATAAAATAAAAGTATGATTTCTATATAAAAACGAAGTTACCATAATAAAATTTATTTAACAAATTACTTCAGCTTGGTCAGTAGTGTGCATTTATAGCAAACAAATTGGAAAATAAATCTTCTATGTACGAGTATTAATAAGTAGAACGCAATATTTTGATATTTAAATTATTTTTTTTTGTGAAATAAGCAATTTTAATTATTTTGTGACATTTCCGGTTAATAAGTGATTCCTTGAAAATTTGTGTTTTGCTTAAGAATTTTTCTGCTTTCATTGATAGTTTATAATTTTCTAGTTTTTTCGGTTCTTATATGATTCTTTAAAAATTCTAATTTTTCCGACTCAAAGAAATTTTATTCTTCCCATATTTTCACTTTTTGAGTTTAAGCTTTTTTTTCAAGTGGCGAAGTAACAAAATACTCAGAAATAGAATTAAATCGAAAATTATTCAAAATCTGTAAAAGAAACTCGAAAATTGAAAGTTCATTAAAACTTGAAAACATCAACAAAATCTAACAAAAGACCAGAAGCTTTAAAAAAAAAAAATAACGTAATAAAAGTTCATTGACATCTCAGTACAAAATCGAATTTCAATTAAAAATCTTAAATTCCAAGGATAATCTGAAAGGGCACTACTACACGTTCCATATATATATATTGTGATATTTGGACCTAAGACTCAAAAACAATTTGAAGTTCATAAATTTAAAAAATCCATGTTCACCAAAAAATGTGAGATTCATAGAAAAATAAAAAACTAAAGTTGAAAATTAGCCAACCAAAATGGAATCATCTAGATTCTAATTGAATGCCTACATGTAGAGGGCAGCCATGTAAACCAACCAAAAAAATTTAATTATATCAAACATTTTTTAATTCATCAAGAGATTAAATATTTTCATTAACCTTCTATAAAATCGAGCACTTAATTTAATAAAAATAGTCTAAATACAGCGAAAAACAGAACAGAACCGAACAGAACAAGTCACTGAAGCAATGACTGTTGTATATCAAACATTTAATGTAGACTTGTATGAAAAATTAGTTTTTAAGCACAAATCAAAATTCATTTATTGCAGAATTGAAATTTAACAAAAAAGAAAAAGATTTTATTTAATGTGATTATTTTTCGAATAATTTTGCTGTTAGTGGGTTTTTTTTAATCCAAAGTGATTATTATTTTGGCTAAAGTTCGTAACATTTTTTAGTCAGAAAGAATTGGACATGAGACAATATTCAAAAGCAACAAGGGAATATTTTAATTTCAACTTACAGGGCAGAACAACTTACACAAAGAAAATTTAAAAACTGAGAACTTGCAATGCAAAGTATAAAAATATAGAAGAAAAATATAAAATATTATAATAATATAAAATATATAAATATTCAAAGATTTAAAAAACTTTTGTTTGTTGAGGGTATAGACTAGCTAAAAGAGATATCGAGGCTATCTCGATTAATATAAATTTAATAATATATAAATATTGCTGAAAAATATTATATAATAGATTTTTTTAATAAACATCCATAAAAATTGTAAATTCCTTTAAAAAAGACAGAAGATGAGGAAATGAAAAACCAAGGACACACTTTGAGTGCGTCACAAATCAAAATGCTATAACCCTCAATAATCAATTTCAATTTGTTTTTACTAAAACAATTATTATTTTACATATTTAGTAAAAGAGCGAATAAGAGCGATTATAAATTTAAAAAACTAAAAAAGGAAATTTAAAAAAGGAAAACGTACTACAAGCAGAATTTTTATTTGAAAATCTAAAGTGCAGCGAAATTATTAAAAAATGTAAGCTCCTTGAATAATGGGAAATTCAGCGAAAAAAACTGCACCAAAACTTCAACGAAACATGAAATTTTAGTATTGAAAATTTTTATTCGCAATTTTTCCCAAAATTAATATTTTACATATTTAGTAAAACATTAATAATTTTGTTAAAAACAAATTGAAATTGATTATTGAGGGGCACAGGAACAAGCTATCAATTTCAATTTGTTTTTACTAAAACAATTATTATTTTACATATTTAGTAAAAGAGCGAATAAGAGCGATTATAAATTTAAAAAACTAAAAAAGGAAATTTAAAAAAGGAAAACGTACTACAAGCAGAATTTTCATTTGAAAATCTAAAGTGCAGCGAAATTATTAAAAAATGTAAGGTGGATTTTGATCACCTTTTCTATATTTTATCACGGTTATTTCTCGGTATACCGTACGGATACTTGTTATTTTTCATATTGAAATGTATTCAATGTTCTTCTGGTTTTAAAATGTAATTATCTATTATATAAATAGGCAAAGACACATTTTTAGATCCCTTTTTCTCCTTTGTTTGCCAACCGATTTGCTTCACCGATTTACCGAATGGAAGACATGGTTTAGCTTTAATGACCTGATTATATATTATTTAATTTGGTTCAGTATTAAAGCAATAAAAGGCTTCTAAAGTTGTCACCAATACAAATACTAAACATACACACCTACATTCACTTATGTAAGTATTGGTTCAAGTAAAAACATACGCAAAGCAATGATAGTGTAAAGAGTATATGAGTAATAACATATTGTCTCTTCAAATGAGTGAAGTAGAAAAAGGAAAAGGGGTCAGAATTGAAAGAGATGAGAATTAAATATTTAATTAATATATTTTTTAATATTAAAAAATATTTAATTAATCATAGCTAGAATATAGTCGATTGCCTCGGCCTTAGGAAATACTAGTTAATTATTAATGCAGGCAAAACGAATGATGCAGAAGTTCTTTTTTTTGGGGGATACTTTCACGTGCAATTCTCAGAATTGAGTCCCAAATCAATAAGCTGAAAAATGTTGTACTGTGTTATGAACTCTTCTCTTTGGTTTAGTACTCCCAGTGATGCCAGCAGAAATTTTAACAAATTCTTGCATGTTTCCAAAAAAAATCCCTGTTTTTTCTACACCCAAAAAAAGTCCATACACTCACGTGCAATTCTTACAATTGAGTCCCAAAATCATGTGTTGTACTGTGTAAAAATTTTAATAAGAATGATCAATATCAATGTTCATCAGCAAAAAGAACAATATTAACAATTGTAAAATTAAACAAAAAAAATAAGAAAATCAAGAAAAAAAAACAACAATTGAAAATTTTGTTTAGAGAAAATTAAACTAGATTGAGCATTTTTGTAATCATAATAATTACATTTCAATTAAATTTACATTTGAGAATTTCCAACAAATTTTAATATAAAAAATTTATCTCATTTCAGGTGAATGTTTCTACATCAAAGCAGACAACAATTTTCCACGCATTACAAAAATCCATGAATGGGCTCGTTAAAAAAAACACTACACTAACTGAGCAACAACATAAACATAAGAATAATAAATAATAAATAAATAAAAAAAAGAAGATAATAATGGATGCAGTTAGAGAGGTGGTGACAGTACCAGCATCAAGCGACACAACTGCAACAATACAAGAATCAACAACTACTTTCAATGTTAATCAGAGCAATAACAGCACACACACACATGCAAATGCACACATTAGTAGTAATAGATTGACGAATAAGACAACAAGTAACGTTATCAGCAACAGTAGCAACAGTAGCAGCAGCAATAGCAGCTGCAGCAGTAGCAGTACAAGTAGCAATAGTAGTGGTTACGGTAGCTCCACAACAACGCCCACCAATAATTATGATTTACAACAAACAACACCCGCATCTACCCCAATACCAACAACACCTGCAGCAAGTGCTGAGCACATCATTCCAGTGGCTACTATAGCAGCCGTAACACCTTTCTACAATGAATCAATAAGAACACACAATTCGGAAACACATAATGTACAACACCACCATTATCATCATCATAATGCACAGCAACAACAGGAGCAACATCATTTGTTGCCAACCAGTCGCCAACAATATTCGCAGAATCATTTACAAACAAACTTACAGCAACAGCATCATCAATATTTACCCAGACAACAATATTATTCACCGTACGATTACCAGCAGACAGTGCCTACGCCAACACATAACTTATCTGGCAGCGCTGCGACGTCAGCTGTTGCGCCGTATAACATGATAATTCCACAACCCTATGAAATGTCCTCTTCTGTGGTGGCTCCCTCCTATGGTGCAAGTCAATATAATGAATATTCAAGTTCAACAAGTGCCCCAGCTAACTACGAACGTGGTACGGTGCTTAAAACATCAAACTATAATCATGAGCAGCTGCAACACCAACACCAACAACAACAACTACTAAAAGGTGAACAAGAACACTCCAAGACAATAAATCAACCAGCACAACATTTGACAGGATTATTGGCTTCGTCCAAACAAAGATCATCATCCTTAATCAGCAACTCGGCGAATACAAACATCTCTAAGCCGCAGGCTACAGCAACACCCTTTTACGCCAATCCAACCCCATTTTATGACAATTTTAAACACAAAATGCCCTTAGATTACCATGACACTTACAGTAACCCCTCGTCTAACACAGCGGTCTCATATCATCAGCAACAAAAATTTTATGCGGCCGCAAAATCTCAACTAAAAGAAGCTTCTTATGGATCACCTGGTCCTGGTTTAAACAGCAAATCTTTATACGGCAATACCGGTAACTTTTTTCCGGGACCTACCTCCGGTCTTAACTTATCTTCTGCTCCATATGACAAATACATGTATTCCCATACCCCAGCAACAGGTTATTCTAACACGACTCATTTGGGCAATGAAACTCCACCAGAAGTCAGTAATTATCGCAAGCCGGTTGTGGGTAATACCATGAATTCCCCCTCTTGGCCTTGGGGTATTGATTATGCCACGGGAAATAGTCGTTCTATACCACCGCCAGCTAGCCATATACCAACTGCTACTGTGGCTCCCACACATGCCACTCATTTGACACAAAATCCTGCAGTTTTAGCTCGTGATCCCTACTATATGGGACATGACAAGTATGGTGTGAAATATGACAAATATACCGCACCATCAGCATACCAGCAGTCCTATGTTAGTCCGAACACTAACAGGCATATGAGTATATGGCCGAACACACCTCATGCCTCTAACCTAACGCCACTAAATGACCGACATCTTTTGGCGACAGGTCCACCTCCCTTAAACTCTCATGGCCTACATGCGACTCCGTATCTCCCGAACAGCTCCACAACAAGTTCAAATAGCCGACAATCTTGTTGCTCGCAACCCTATCAGCCACAAAGTTGCTACTATCCTGCCTCGCATGCTGTACCGCCACGGCTGACACACAGTCAAAGCCCCACAGTGCCACCAGCCACCGGTGGATATTTAACAGCTCAACAAAGTCTAGGACAATCTCCCCATTTGACTGCACTAAGTGCCAGCTGCAAATATGGTGGAATTTTATCCGACTACGGAAATGGAAGTAAATTAAAAACTTCAAATGATCTCTATTTAAACACTCATCACTACGATAACAACGCTGCGCCGCATAGTTTTGGCTATGTATCTGCCCACAACAGCCAACCATTATATAACGCCAATGCTCATCAGTCTAGTGTGACTCATGTTCCCACGCATGCATCTCTACTTGCAAATGATCCTCTAAGCGCCAACCCGACCTCTTACACTAATGATCTCAGTTTAACGATAAGCAATTTTGATAATTATCACTCACATCTGGACACACACTTAAGTCAACAAACATTAAGCGGACTGCATAACCCACAGCCACCGCCCCCCTCCTATGGAGCGACGGTGGCAAAACGTGCCTTATTGGATTATCGTAAACCCATACAACCCCAACCACCCCCACCTACAATATCTGAAGACTGCTACACAACTCTTACATCCAGGGACCATTACAATCAACAGGAGCTGAATACGCTGAATACGCCGGAGACAACAACGATATTTGGCGAATATGAGCAGCATCAAAATAATGCCACCACTTTGGCAACCGAAACTCTGGCCGATGCGGACAGAGAAAGGGAAGAAAATAACAAGGAATTAAATCTGCGTGATTTTATATCCAATTGGAACGATGATGAAGAAGAATTCCAAAATAATGAGGAAATGAACTTTTATCAAAACACTGTCATTGATGAGATTTCGCAAACAGTAGCTGTTGAACAGGAAGCTGCAGCAGCAGCAGTAGCAACAGTAGGAACAGCAGTAGTAGTAGCTGTGGAAGAAGCGAACACCATTAAAGCTTCTTTAGAGGATACCAAAGATAATGAACCCCTTGAGGAACCGGCAAAGACAGTTGAACAGCAGCTAACTGCAACACTGAATGATCCAGAAGCTAATCAGTATGTTAACTTGCCCGATATTGTCATCGATATAGAAAAATCGAATAATATAAGCAGTTCTATAACAACTCCCACAAGCTTGCCAACTCCTCCACCAATGGTAGAAATTAATAATGTCGCTGCTCTTAACCTCACCAATTTCGATGTAGAAAAAGAGTTAGATGAATTGAACCTCAAGAAACCGGCGCAACAAGAAATAGCAAAAGATTTAAATGATAGCACCGATTCAAGAACTGTAATCACGCCCCAATTGAGTCCGTGTAAAAATCTGGCCACCCAAATTAGTTTTGAAGATTTAAATTTGGAGCCACACAACAAAACCGTCCTTAACGCCACAGCAGCAGCAGCAGCAGCAGCTGCACCAGCACGCCTTACAACAAATCAGAGCTCAGACTTAAATGAGCAATGTATTAAAGATATTGAAGGTTACGAGAGCAGCAGCAGTCGTCATTCAAATGAATCGGCTTATGAAAAAGAATACGAGACTTTTATCAACAAAATAACCAGTGAATCGTGTGCCGATAAGTGCAGCAACAAAAGCACAACTGCTTCTGAGGTTGAGGTTGCAGCAGCTGCTGTAGCTGTAGCTGCAGCTGACGGCGAAAAAGAAATTGATTTTGAAAAGAATGTTCAAGATTTTTCCAAATTTTATAAACGGAAACGCAAACTACAGGAAGATGAACTAAAATCAGCAAAAAGCAAAAAAAAATTAAAAACCACTGAAGCAATAAAACTTAACAATTCAAATTTTCCGCAGGTGTATACGAAAAAGTCTAGAAATAAAGTGAATAAAAGCAGGCAACGCAGACCACACAAACGCAAACCTTTATCGCCTTATTACAAAATCATACATTCCATAAGGCGTTTGGTATTTCATCGCGAAAGACGTGTACGTGAGTATATGACGGAGCTGAAGGAAAAACACTTGCCTTTGATAAAAAGGCAATACATTAAGAACTACACTTATGATATAGCCGAAAGCTTATTTAATGCCAAATCCTTGAAAGCTTTGTGTATTATAGCGATTAATACGGATGAGTTTCGCCAGAGCTTAATGATAACGATGGCCGAGACACAACAACAAGAAGACAATTGCTCGGAAACGGAAGAGAAACATATTTGCACCGACCCAACATGTGAAACTTGTGAAGTAATTAAAAGCTTAATGGAAGCAGATAGTTTTGAGACGACTTCACTGACACAGGCAACTGCGAATAATGATGAAAACGCTGCAACTCTCGCTCCCACATTATTTTGTGCAGACGACAGTAATGGCAATGGAGCCATAACAATCTTAGAAGCTGCGCCAATTGCCGATGATCTCAATTTCTGTACTGAAGAGCCTCTAATGATCTCAAGTGAACTTGCAAATGTTCAATATTCACAGGAAAGTTTTCCTGTATTTGATGCCAAAGATTCAGAAAGACATTCTTTTCACTCAGCAGCAGCTGCAGATGTAGAAATTGTTGCACAAGCAAATCTGAATTTAGAAAATTGTAGTGAAAGCTGTGAGATGCCGATTTTGGATTGGCAAGCCAAAAATCATTTTGAAATTGCTTTAGTACCAGCAACTAAATGTGCAATAAATTCAGCAGAATTATTTACAGAGATTGACAAATTTCAAACGAAATCAACAGATTTTGAATTTCAAGCTGAAAAACTTTCTGAAACAAGTGAGTTAGAGATTGATAAATTTACATCGGAAAAAATGACGCATCACGCAAAGGATAGCCCAACAATGTGCAGTGATTTAATTGAATTGGATAAACTAAGTGCATCGGAGGCTGTTTCCCAAAATAGTTCTTTCAGTGAAAAAAATTCAATTATCTCTGCCAACAAAAAGTTTGACGTATTGAGTGCATCGTTAGATACAAAAGAAGTTTTAAATAAAAGTTTGAGTAACAAAGCAGCAACTAAAATTTCACCACCTCGAAATGAAAAGTTTTCTTCAACGAATACACATGAGGAAAGTGAAAGTGAAAGTGAGGATTCAGATTCAAGTGATTCTGTTAGTAGCAGCAGTTCTTCTGGTACAGAAGACAAATCTATTAAAAAGACATCATTAGCCTATAAGAAATGTAATAGCAGCAGTGAAAGTAGTAGCACAGATACAGCAACAGATTCAGAATCAGATACTGAAGATGAAACAGTTGATACAGATTCGCAACAGTCGTCTTCGAAAAATATTAGCTCCAACATAAACTCAGCAAAGAGAGAAAGAAAAGAAATGTTGGAGGAACCAGCTGTTTTTGTTAAACACAATAACAAGAGACAGAAAGCAAGTTCAAGTCCGATGAGTAGAGAAAAGGAGACAGAAAACATTAATCACACAGATGTTGATAGCGAAGATGGAAATATTCCCAGCAGCTCTCCACGCATTGTGATACGTATAACAAAATCTTTAAGTCCAAATGACCAAAGTTTAAGAGTAGAAAATGTTTTCGCAAATCCTGCAAAGATACAAGCTGGAGTTGATAATGAATTTGAGAGTGAAAAGAAAGATGACAACATTACAAATGGAAAATCTTCAAAATTAAGTTTAAGTCAAGAGGATAGTGTTTCTCAAAAACCTGTTAAGATACAAACTGTTAAAGAAGTAGAAGACTGCGATAGCCTAGAGAAGAAATCGATCCTAGTTTCAGCTCCTTTGAAATTGGTACTTAGGAGACAAGATTTCTTAACTGAAAAAGTTGAACCACCAGCCAAAGTTAACAATAATTGGAAAAGTGAATCTGAAGATGAGAGTATCAGTCACAAAAGTTTAAATTTAAATAAAACTGCACTAAATTTGCATGAAAAACAGAAAACTTTAGAAAAGAAGACATTCAAAGATGATGAAATTTTTGAAGTTATTAAAACCTCTTGTAAGCTTCTTAGTCCAAGAACAGGGTTCGAAGCTTTTGAAAAACTAATTGAACCGAAAGATGAAACTGATGAAACCGAAATACATGAATCTGAAAAGGTTTATTTGAATTTCAAATCCAGCGCAAAGGAAGAGGAGATTTGCATAGAGAAACCCCTAGAAGTTATTGAACTTAATGAATCTGAAAATGTTTCAGAGCGAACATCAGAAGAGATTTCTTTATATTTAAAATCAAGTTCAAACACCGAAGACTCTTTTACAAAAAAATCCTTAGAATCACATAACGAAAACATTTTACAAAATAAGCCGGAAACTATTTCAACATCTTTGAAACTGAGTCCAAGACAAGCAACTTTTGAACAGATGAAGGCCATCGAAACAACAATAGAGGCACCTGTAAATATGGAAAGTGAATTTGATAAGATGTCAACATCTTTTGGATTAGAACAGATACAAGAAGATGTCAAACGAAAGAACAGTTTTCAAGAAGTTCCAACATCCTCTACTGAATGCGTAAATGACACCGAAACTCAAAATGAAAATGATGAGTTTGATAATAATTTAGAGATAAAATCAAACAAAGTTTCAGTAACCGCAAAGTTAAGTCCCACAAAGAATGATTCAATAGATAAAATCAGTTCCAAGAATAGTTCAGTGATATCTACCGAACTAGAAGACAACACAGAAAGTATAACAAAAGTACAGCAAAATTCCAAATTAAGTCCCAAAGAATATCATTACACTGAAAGTGAATCTGAAGATGAGTCTGATGGTGAATTCGAAAGTGAATCTGAATGTGATGTCATAGAGAAATTTAAAAAGCAAAACTCTGAATCGAGCCAAAAGCCAGATAATAATAAAAAAGAAACTTTTTCTAAGAAAACTGCCTTAGAAACCATTGAAATTTATAATCTCACCAGTAGCGAGTCCGAAGAAGAAAATTCGGAAGATATTGAGAAATATATTTTTTCTCTGAAATCTTCTTTACCAGACATTGAGATCTATAATATCACCAGTAGCGACTCCGAAAAAGAAGAATCAGACATGGAAATCCGTACCGAAGATGATGATCCTGAAAGTATTCTTTCGGATTCTGAAAGCAATTGCGATTCCGAATATGAAAGTGAGGACAACGATGAAAACTTAAAGCCAATTAAAAAGTACAATAATGCAAACCCAATAGTGATATCTGACGACGAATCAATTAATATGTGTGATTCTATGGAAAAACTTAGAAAATTATCTGAAGATTCTCTTCAGCAAATTGAAAGTGCTGCGGAGGTCGTTGATTCTAAAGAAATCCCAGAATCGGCAACTGACAAAGAAAATGAGTTTGTCAATATAAAAAGGCGAGAATCTGTAATGAATGTACCGGACTTTGTAGAAAATCAAATAATCTTAGAACAAGTGACTGAATTAAATGTTACAAAAAAAGACAAAGACGAGAAAGAATCTACTTCTGATAATCATGGGAATTTAGAAGAAGATGCATATTCCGAAAGTGAAGTTAATATGCAACCGAAGAAAAGTATGTATAATACCGAGAAATATGATTCAGCACTAAGCTGTTTCACAGAAGAATTGCTTGATACAACTGATGGCAGAATGTGGGAACGGAGAACACAAGAAGGAGAAAAATTGCTGTTAACGGAGCAATCCTTCACAAACTTTAAGAAACGAGATTACGATATTAGCGAAGGCGATGAAGGCATTCCCTTAGAAGTCCCAAAAAGTGTAGAAAATCTCAAAGGCACACCAAAAGAAAAGCCAAGTTTTCTTGAAACCTTTGATTGTGAAACACTCAATAAAGAGGGTGATTGTAAAACATATTTATGTACAGAAAATGATGTTGCGCAAAAATCTGAAAAAGCAATTACTGAAGATTTGAATACAATTCAAGAAAACGGTGACACTCCAGAAATTTCATCCCAAAATGTTGAGGAAACGGAAGCAGTAACACCTCAAACCATTTCAGAAGAAAGAATTGAAGATGTGAACGCTTCGTTGGAAATCAAGAAATTAAATATTTTGACACAAGCTGAAAATAAATCAATTTGCTCTCCAAAAATCGATGTAACGGATTCTGAAGTTGAGAGTTGCAAACTATTAGAAAAAAGCAAAAGTCTGGAGGAAATATTGAATCAAAATTTAATGGAAGATAGCATTCTAGAAGATACCAATCGTTATGCAGTGGCTAAAGAAAAGCAAAATATCTCCCAAGACATCGTTGTAGAGTCGGCCAATGAAGAATTATTAATGGCAGCAAAAAATATAAATTCTCCCAAAGGACATGAAGATTCAAGTAACTCACAAAATGATGTTCCCGAAAAGGGTTTCGTAGAACCCGAAAATGCAAATTCGAATATATCAGAGGATGACAAAAGTTTTGAAGATAGTTTTGGTTCAAATATAATGGAAGATAACATTCTAGAAGTCACCAAAAGTTCTACCATATCTGAACAAAAGCTGAATTTTCCCGAAGTCATCGTTGAAGACTCCACAAATAAAGAAGCATTAACTGCAGTGCGAAATGTAAATACTTCCGGAGGCACTGAAGATGCATTTAAATCACAAAATGATGTTCCAGAAAAGATTTTCATAGAACCCGAAAACGCAACTTCGCATATATCAGAGGATGACAAAAGTTTTGACGATAGTTCTGGTTCAAATATAATGGAAGATAACATTCTAGAAACCACCAAAAGTTCTACCATATCTGAACAAAAGCTGAATATTTCCGAAGTCATCGTTGAAGACTCCACGAATAAAGAAGCATTAACTGCAGTGCGAAATGTAAATACTTCCGGAGGCATCGAAGATTCACATAAATCACAAAATGATGTTCTGAAGAAACCTTTTATAGATCCCGAAAACGCCACTTCGCATGTATCGGAGGATGATAAAAACTTTGAAGATAATTCTAGTTCAACTATAATGAAAGATCACATTCTAGAAGCCACCAAAATTTCTACGATATCTGAACTACAGCAGAATATTTACCAAGATATCGTTGAAGAGTCCCTCAATAACGAAATATTAGTGAGAGCACGAAATACAAATGTTTCCGCAGGTACTGAAGATGCATGTACCTCAGGAAAGGGTTTCATTGAACCAGAAAATGCAGTTTCGAATATATTGGAAGAAGACAAAAGTTTTGACGATAGTTCCGGTTCAAATATAACGGAAGAGCACATTCTAGAAGCTACCAAAAAATCCACCATATCTGAACAACAGCAGAATATTCCCGAAATCATCGTTGAAGTTTCTGCCAATAATGAAGTATTAACGGCATCAGGAAATGCAAATACTTCTGCAGGCATTGAAGATGCATGTAAATTACAAAATAATGCTTTGGAGAAACCTTTCATAGAACCCGAAAATCTAAGTTGGAATATATCGGAAGAAGACAAAAGTATTGAAGATAGTTTTGGAATAAATATAATGGAAGATAATATTCTAGAAGCCACCAAAAAATCTACTATATCTGAAGAACAACAGCAGAATATTTCCCAAGACACTGTTGAAGATTTGGCGAATACAGAAGTTTTGATGGCAGAACGAAATGCAAATGTTTCAACAGAAGTATTCGAAGGAATCAAAAGCCCTGCTAGTATATCTCCTGTTGATAATGAAATGGAGTTCGGCGTCTCCAATAAAGAAGATCCTAGCATGCCAGAAGATAAAAGTTTAGACACCAAAGACATAAGCCCTCAAATTCTGACTGAAGAAAGAGATGTGAATTTGGAAGCTATACCAGCAGATCCTGATTCGGCAGATCAAAATAAGATACATGAAACAACAAAATTGCTTATAACTGCAGATAGTACAACTTTATCCACTTCAAAAGATCGCTCTAACAACAGCTCTGCTCTTGGAGTGTGTGAAACTACTTATGAACGCAAAATTAAGGAAAGGGAAGTATTTGATGATGCCCAAGGAAACCTGGAAACTTCAACACTAATATTCCTTAAAAAGTCAAACATATCAGTAAATGTTAACGATGAACCTTTAGAAACTTCAGATGATAATAATGCTGTTGCAGTTGATCAAAGAGTTGCCGAAATAAATTTCACGACTACGAATAAACTTTATACTACAGAAATTTTTGAAGAAATATCTAATGAAACTACTGCTGAGAATAAACCCAAAGATTCTCATATTGCATTGGAAATTTCAGAAAATATTACCAAGACTGCAACAGCACGATCAGAAAGTTTTGCGCAATCAGTAGATGTTTTAGAAAATCCAAAAGTAGAAAACTCAGAAAACAAGTCTGATAATGATGAATCCCAAACTAAAGAATGTAGATTTAAAGCAATAAATAATACACTCAAAGAAATCGAAGACAAACATTTGGAAGGAAATATTTGTGAAATTGAAACTAAGAAAACGAAGGTAATCATAGATGAAAAATTGAAAGCGTCAATAGAATGCAACAACCAGTTATTAGAAGAAAACTCTAGATCACCTGAGGATGTTGCATTAAGTCCCGAAGTTGGCAAAAAAGCCAACAAAGACAAAATATTTCAAGAAATAACTGAGCAAGAGAAGTTTGCATCCCAGGATATTTTGGTCACTGATTTAGGAGATGATTCAATGCCAAAAGAACAAATAAATCAAAACCAAAATGATGTGTCAAAAGTATGCAATCAAATTGAGTGTTTTACCATTCCATCTGAAGTGGTATTTGAAAAACCTAAAAGTAAGAAAGAAAATTTTGGTATCGAGCTACAAAGTCTATTCAAATCGAAAAAAGTCAAACCATCTAAAGAAGATGTGAATGATGAAAGAACTGCGGATCATGGAGAAGGAAAAATATTAGAAAGCAGCGAAAGAGCTAAGGAAAACATAGAAAAAGAGACTGTGAAAGAAGATAAATTATCTGAAAGTGAAAATCAAACAGAATATGTCGAAAACTCTACTAACTTAACAGAAGTAGAAGCAACTATAGAAGAGGCTGTTGTGAATAATGAACACCCATCCCTAGCTGAAGAAGGAATGATATTAGAAATCACTGCAATATCTGGAAACTATGATGATAGAGTGGAGAATGATAATCAAACTATAACAGATGATGATAAATTAGAGTGTTCAAAATCTCAAGCAAATAAAACATCTGAACCAGAAGAGCAAGCAGAATATTCGATCAACTCAAATGATTTGCAAGAAATAAAAGCATCTGAAGAGGAGCGTGTCATTGATCATAAGCACCTGTCCGTAGCCAAAGAAGAAATAATATTGAACAGCACCGAAACAGCTGAAAAAGTTTCTGAAGAAAAATATGAAAGTATAACAAAAGACGATGAACTCGAGTGTGTGAAACCTGAAGCAGATCAAACAGCTGAAACTGAACAGCAAACAGAACATTCCGAAAACTCAAACGGCCTAAAAGAAGTCGAAGCAAATGCAGAAGAAGCTGTTGTAGAGCATGAAAACCACTCACAAGCTAAAGAAGCAATAACATTAGACAACTCTGACACTTCTGAAGAAAAAGAGGACATTACAAAACAAACTATAACAAAAGACGATAAACAGGAGTGTGCACAACTTCAAACAGATCAAACAGCTGAAACTGAACATCAAACAGAACATTTGAAACTCAGTTGTAACGAAACTTCTAGACAAAATGCCCCAACTAAGGACAGCAGTACATCAAACGACATGTCGCGAGACTTCTTTGGTTTCAAAAATCAATCCAGTTTTGAAGATGAATCTGAAGATTTTCATGGTTTCGAAGATTTGGAAGAAGTCACAAGAATCCGCTATGAAATTGAAAATCTAAATGATGACTCCACAGCCAACGATGGTTTTCTGCAAAATCTAACATTAAATAGACAAATGTATAAATCCTCAACAACTTCATTGAGCGACAGCGCATCTTCGGAAATAAACGAATTTGCGGCTTTAGAAAAAGAGCTTTCACAACATCAACCGAAATTACAAGTGGAATATGATTGTGAGGACGACGATAAAGAGACTGAAAAAGATTTTCCCATAAAACCAATTGAAATAGCATCTTCAAACGATATCGAACATATCAAGCAAATGTTGGAGAGCGATGAAGAACAGCAAACCGACGGAGAAGATAAAATTGAAAATCTGACACATATATGTAAGAATAGTCATAATATTTCAAAAGATATTTTAAGTTCTGTAAATTCTATAATACCAAAGTTAAGAGACCTTTGTAGGGCTGCCTTAAATAGTTCCTTGAATTCCAATAGTAATTTAGCACAACAACACACCGAAACGTCCACAATTTTAGTGGAACGCGAATTAAGCGTAGAAGAAGCTTTAGCCGAAATGTACCAACAGGCGGGTGTACTATTATCCGATCCCGAGGATTGTGATCATGATATGCCTTCACCCGGACACAATGAAGCTCATGATGTGTTATTGATTAATTTGCAAGAAATTTTAAATAGTGATAATAACGATGTGTATGTTTTACAATGTGATATGAATGAAAATGTCGTGAATGTAGTGCAATCGACAGAGGAGCAGACAGATGAGCATAAAGCCAATGACGCAGTAAATACGGAAAGAGTAAATACGGTACAGATTATCTTGGATACACAAAATCCTGAACCACAAATACACATAATAAGCTCAGATTCTGAAAGCGAGGTCATCATATTAAGTGATGATGATTCCGAATATAGTTATAGACCATTTTCGATATCTCAAGAACCGGTTACAATTCCATTTATCAATGATAACGATAGTTTATTCGATATACCAACTATACATCATGAGGAGATAGTACCTGATAATTTAAATAAATTTTTGCAGGAGGAGTTTTATAAATATTTGCATGAAAAGTATGTACAAAGAAATATATCAAAATATTATCATGCCAATAGAGTTTTAAAAAAGTATAAAAGACGATTCGTTAGAACACACAGACAGTAAAAGGAAATGAAAGTGTGAAAGTGAAGGTCATTAAGTTTCTGAGCATTAACTTCTCCTTAGAAAAGATTTGTCTATTAAGTACTTTTCTACAAAATTTCCCTTTAAAAATAGGACCTTCTAAAAATAGAAGATTTAAAATATACCTTCTAAAAAGTGACATTTAAGAGAAATCACCTCTAATAATAGTACATTTAATAAAAGCAACTTTGAAAAAATATCCTTTTAAAATATGTACCTTTTCAAAAATGACCTTTTAAAAATGACACCATTTTAAGCAAATTACATTTTAAAAAAAATACGTTTTAAAATAAGTACCTTCTAAGCAAAGTTCATTTAAAAAAGTACGTTTGAAAGCAAATATCTTTTAAAAAAAACCTCTTTTTAAGCAAAGTAACTTTTAAGAAAAGTACCTTTGAAAAATTTACTTTTTAAGCAAAATTACATTTTGAAAATGTACCTTTAAAAAAGATTTTTTTAATAAAAAGTACTTGTTAAAAACGTATCTTTTAAAAAAGTACCTTGCAAAAAACGACCTCTTAAAAAAACGTTTAAAAATACATAAAAAAGAACCTTTTAAGAAAAGTACATTAAAAAAAAATAACTTTTAAAATAAGTACCTTTAAAAATACCTTATAATAAAAAGGCATCTTTAAAAAAAGTACTTTAAAAAAAGTAAATTTAAAATAGTACCTGTTGAAAAAAATTTCTTTTCAAAAAGTTCCTCTTAAAAAGCACCTTCATAAAAAATTCGTTTGGAAAAGTATCACTAAAAAATTCGTTTTTTTTTAAAAGTACTATTAAAAAAAACTCCTTTTTCACCTTTAAAGAAAAGTATATTTGAAAATGTACTTTTGACTAAAAAATGTTTTTTTTATTAAAAACGTACCTTTTGAAAAACGTACCTTTTAAAAAAGTATCTTCAAAATAGTACCTTGCGAAAAAGAATCTCTTAAAAATCCCTTTAAAAAAGTACATAAAAAAGGAACTTTACAAAAAATTACCTCCGGGGTTAAGAAAAATAAATTTTATAAAAATTTATCTTTTAAAATAGGTACCTTTACAAAAATACCTTATAAAAAGGTATCTTTAAAATATGTACTTTAGAAAAAGTACCTATTAAAAAAATTTCTTTTCAAAAAGTTCCACTTAAAAGAGGAGTGAGTGCATTCTTAAAATATTCGTTTTGAAGTACTTTTACAAAATTTATGTTTTTAAAAAAGTACTATTTAAAAAAACTCATCTAAAGAAGTACCTTTTTAAAATAAACATCTTTCAAAAGAAGATCCTACTTTAAAAAGAGCTTTCTGAAAACGTATCTTTTAGAAAAAAATAATTTTTCTCAAAAATTCCTCTAAAAAGAAGCTTTTAATGCTGGGCTTTCTTAAAAAATGTACTTTTTAAAAGAACTGCTTCAAAAAAGGTTTTCTAAAAAATGCCCTATAAACGCTGTGGCTTTCGTCAGTAATGACGTATAAGATCTGTATAATAAAAATGAATCGTTAAATGTGTTGGTAATCGCAAAACTCGAGAACCAATTTAGCCATTAGTTTTTTTTTAAACATTCCTTGAACGCTTCAATAAACTTACCTTTAAAAAAAGTATATTTTGTACAAATAACTTTTTCAAAATATTTTTTAAACTATTTTGTAAAAATTTTAAGTTTTGTTGAAGAAATTACTTTTAAGAAAGAAGACTTTTGGAAAACATTTCTGTTGGAAGAAAGCACATTTTAAAAAGTAGTAGCTTTCAAAAATAAATATATGAACAATTGTTTGCCTACCCTTTAAATAATGTAGCAGTATTACTTGAAGCATCCAAGGAAGGCAGGGCGTTGAAAATTTCTTACGGAATTAATGCTTTGTTTTGAAATATTTTTAAAATGTCTTACAAAGTGAGGAAGGAGGGTTAAAGGCAGCAAAAATGGGGCCACGTAATATGGGAAACCAGGCGTATTAACTAAGTCACATTTTTTGTACAATAATTACAACAATATAAGAACAACAGGCATTTTTTATATTAGCGGTATTCAGTGTTTAATGCAAATGGTCTTGCATAAGTGCAAATGCAAAATATCGTAACTTTTTTATGAAATCCAACAACAAAATACACGAAAAAGCAACGAAATTTTGCATTTACACTTTTGCAAGACTATTTGCATGAAACACTGAATACCGCTATTGTTTCTGTCAAAAACATCCCCCATGAAAAAAAAGAAAACAATTACAGAAAAAAATTAAAAAAGACAAATGTATTTTGACATTCAAAATATAAAACATAAGCAAGACAAAAAAATAGTGAGCTGCCGTAATGCTAGCACTTGAACAGGAACAGCCTTGACCTTAAAAATGTGTATAAATATATCATAATAAAGTAAGTTTTTCAAATGCTAGGTTATTCATTGCGATTACAGTTGTCAAATGTAATTGTGCTCAATTAAAAATAATAACTGCCATTAAAAACTGTAACCAAGATTTTAATTAATATAACAAAAAATGAATCTCTTTAATAGCAAAATCTATAAAAAAATATAAAATAAATAAAAAGAAATTAACATTCCAGAGGAGCAGAAGTGCGTAAAAAATTAAACAACATCAAACTTTTGATTAAGGGATTTTTTTTGGGAATAAATGATTTTTAATAGACTTATTTTCATAGTAATGATTTCGAAATCCAACACGAAATAAATTATTTTGATAAATAGTTCTGATAATCTTGCAATTTCAAGCTTCATTTACTCTTTCCGTATTGAAAAGCCACACAAAAATGTATTTAAAATTTTGTTATGAGTATTTTTTAGACATTTTGAAAGAAAAAAAACATTCTAAAAGAAAATAATTTGTTTTTTCTATGAAAAAAGTGTATTTAAAATTTAGATAAAATATGAAAATATTTATTAATAATAAAATTGCATGTCGTTGTATATTTAATTTGAATTGCTGTTGCTGTTGTTGTTGTTGTTGTGCATTAATAATATTTAGTTGTAAAACATTCAATGTTTCGTTTTTTTTAGAATAATATTGTTTAAAATGTTTTACACGTTAATTAGCCGTTAAGAGTTAATATTTAAATAAAATTAAGTTGATATTTTTTAGTAAAATAGTTTAAAGCGTCTAGAGTAACTTTGCTTAATTTAAATTTTCACGTGTAGTCAATTTTATTTATTACTGATATTTTTTTAAATAATATTTTTATGTAATTTATTTTAATTTAATGATTTGACAATGATAACTTTAAAATACGTAACAGACGAGTTGATTGTTAATTTTGTTGTTAAATTAAAACACCCAAAGTGCATTAAAGTTGTTTTTATATGTTTTAAATTTTGTAATTATTTAGATTTTAGAAAAGTTGCATGTAAATAAAATCTTGCCTGAAATAAAAAAAAAAATAAACTGATTGATTGACGATTTATTTTTTTTTACAACTTTCGTTGTTCGAATAAACATTATATGATATTAAGAGGAGTTGCAAGAGAAATTTTAATATATATTAAATATAATTGAATAATACCTGCTTAATAAATAAGTTGTATTGAAAGTCTAGTTTATGGCAAATTTGTAATTAAAAATTTTTTAAAGTACATTTCAAATCCAAATTACAATTTTTCAAATCGCCAGTACATATTTATACAACTTATTTTGTTTTTAAATAGCTCAAGTTGGACTAAAAATTGCATGTCTGGTTCCAAATTTACTCCTTTTTAAGGCTGTGGGTGGTAAATTTTAATCTGACGAAATATCTCTAAGTTGTTATAGTTAAGATAATTTTGCAATTGATCCCACTGTGCAATTTGAATTAATTTTATAGTGAAATTTGACTCGCATAAAATCATGTCCTTTCTGTATTGCATTGCACGTAGGCATGGTAATTTATTTAATTACTCTTCATTATTTAAACAAAAAAGTTGATAAATAGCGATCGCACTTGTTCCTCTAAAGAGAGTCAACTCAAAATTTACAAATTTTACAAAATTTACTTTTATATCAAGAAGACGAATACAACTATATTTATTTGGCGAAAAAGTAGAGCAAATGATATAAGATTTTTACAGTGGGTAGATACAACCACTGTACATAGATTTTTTTTTGCAAAAAGTAAAAATTGAAAAATTTTTAGTTGACTCTCTTTAGAGGAACAATTTCGATATGTACATACATATTTATGTATTGTTTTATCTAAATTGTAGCTGCTTCTTTTAGAGATGAATGGATATCCTTAACTTAAAGAAAATATCAAACATTTTACAAATTAATTGAAAAATAAAAAAATTGTAAGAAGAAAAAAATGATTGTTATAAATAAGAAATATTTGTAAATATGCTATTTATATATTATATACATATACATACATCAGATTGTAAATATTTATATACAGGAACATATTTACGAAAAAAAAAAACAAGAAAAAATATTTTTAAAAAATCATACTAATAATTTTAGCTCAATTTTTTTTTTTAATTTCAAATAAAAATTAAGAAAAAATTAATTACAATAATATATTTATGTAATTTAAAAAAACACTGCTTTTTCTTGTCGTTAATTATTTATTTTTTTATCGTTATCGTTTATTGTTTATTTTCGTTGTAACACATTCCAAAGTTGAAGGACCAAGATTTAGCCGAATAGATATAAAAATTAAAAAAGACAAAAAAAAATATTATTATGATAATTATAAATAATTATAATATATACATACATGTTGCAAATATTTTTTTAATACGCTTATTTTTTGTAGTACAAAAATAAATTAAAAGAAATGAAAAACACTTTCAAAATTCAAAGAAAAAACAAATTGAATGGAAACATGCTTGAGCGTGCTCCGAATTAGCCAATCTTAACTGGAAAACTATTACAAATTAAAAAAATCCTGTTAGCGCAATAGACTTTAAGATTGCAAGCAATCACAAGCTATTATTCGAATTGATAAAGAAAAAAATAGTAAAGGTACGGCCACACTTACCAAATATTTGACGAAAAAAACGTGACCAACAGACAAGCTAAATTTGCATTTTCTTTAATTCCAATATTTTTTAAATATGTGTTCACATTTATTAAAAATAACATAAAAATAGCGTTTTGCGGCATAATTGATTTCATTTTGTGATGTAAAAACCAAAGTTAATCACACTAATTTTGGGCAAATGTTTGCCAAGTGTGTCCGTACTTTAAGACTAGTAAAAACTTTGAATCACTGATGTTGTGATTTCTAAGCCTTTTTGCTTTTATTTCCATCAATGAAAAAACAACAGAAAAATATCACATACTCAAAATATTATGCAGGCGAAATTAACTAAAAATTAAATATAAAATAAACAAAAATTACTGCCAGACAGACCCACGATGTCACACGTATGTGTTCTTTCGTACAATTATATTTAAAACAAAAATAGATTCTAAAATTTTTGTTTTAAATATAATTGTACGCAAGAACGAATACGTGTGACATCGCGGGTCTGATAGTTAATTTGTAATACCGTTCCGTCATATTTTATTTAATAGTGTGTTCAGATATACATCTTAACTGCGCTATAAGCAAATTTTACACAATTAAGTTCTAAATTGAGCAATTAATAGTTAAATGCATAACTAATTGGAAATGCAACCCTTTTCAAAAGTATGTTTACTGAAAAGTATGTTCAGTGAGAAGAAACCATTCTGTACAATACAAGCCAGCTTTACCAGGTAGTATCTCTAGACATTTTTTCTCACACCTCAATGGAAAAATAACAAAATATTGACCCCCTAAGAGGCGAGTAAACAAGATATTTAGATGAATTTTTCTCAAAAGATGAAAAAGTTTAATAATTCTGCATTTGTAATGACTACGCTGCAATAGAGGAGCGATATGGTGTTTGACATTTTCTTCAAGATCCATCTGTGCTGCCAGTGCCACCCGGTTTGTTATTTATTTTGACAGCTAAATAAGGTATCTTCTACAACAAATTTGATATTAATATAGAACCGCTACTACCTGGTTGATCTGCCTGGTGTCAAATGCTAATTGAGTAAGCTAAATTGAGATGTTAAAATACTAAATTTAATTACTCAATTAAAAAATAAATTGTCTCAATTTAGAATGCATGTCTGAACATCGTATAGATCGAACTAAAAATTTATTTAATTTTATATGTTGAAAATTAGCGAATTAAATTTCGTAAAATGAATTAATTTTTCTACATTGCTATTTTTTTAATCCATAAATTTGAATAAAATAAGAATAGGAAATAATGATGAAAAGAACTAAGAACAGTAACTGCACTGGAAACGCCCTATTTATTTTCAAATGAATGTTAGAATCGGCTAAAAAAAATAAATATTTATTTATATAAAAATAACTGAACGAAACATTTTTTAAAGATTTTCAAAATTTTTTTTAAATTACAAACTTATTTTCGAGCAATTGTGTTGGAAATATACTGTCGCATTTGGCTGTAATTTCGCTGACATTTGTTTGTTTTCCCGCGAATTAAATAATAAAAAGGTAGTGCTGTAAAAATACGAGCATATAAATATGCGTGAAATTTTAAATGAAATAAAAAATATAAAATGAGTTTTTTAAATAAACTACAATCTGTTATTGAAAAAAATCTGAGTGCAGCAATCACATTCCAAAAACTAGATCGTCATAGTTAAATTTTTTCATTGCTTTCAGCCCACTGTTTATTTTTTTATTGTACCTTGGCAGACTAATTGTCTAGCATGCTATCCACTAGTCTATGGACAGCTATAAGCTGTCATGAAAGAAATGCTTATCAGTTGCACTAGTTCAGTTGGACTGTTTAAGTGACGAAGGCGCTACAAAACTGCTGTAAAAAAATCAACAATATGAGCAATTCTAGGGTTGTGAAAAGAATGAATTAAGTTTTCTCACTCTCAATTTCTCTGCATCAAAGAAAGACAAGCAAACAAAAAGAATAAATCACCAAAAATCCCAATAAATATAAATATTGCAACCTGCGAAGTTTTCCCCCTAAAAATTGTGACTTCCTGACGTGACGTATTCACGTGCAATAATTATTTCCGAACATAAATAATGATGTCGACAGCATGACGTCACAAATATGTTCGTGTACAAGCTTAGGTTTTTAGGCGGAAAACACTAATGCCGTTTTCTTTTCTAGAAAAAAGTGCAATATTTTTTGCCCTTTTTATTGAAAATTTGCTACATAATGATTATTTGAAATATTGAGTTTATTAGAAATGATTTAATTATCACTTATGAGGTGAAAATTTTGCCTTAAGGAAACTTTGTATTGCAATTTTTTTTGATAAATAGTAAAAGAAATGTTAATTTTTTAGAAAAGAAATTAGTTCACATAGGAAATACATCTAAAACCTTAACTGCGAATAAATACATTAGCTTTAGCGGTTTTTATTTGTTTTTACTGATAACAAAGCTGATTTAAAATTGCCGTATGCTAATAAGTGTATGAACTATTAAACATGTCAACAACGATTTTGGTGTCGCCAAAACTAAAACTGATTTTATATTTTTTATTTCATTTAATAATCTTTATTAAAAATTTCACGCATATTTTATATACTCGTATTTTCACAGCACAACTTTTTTATTATTTAATTCGCGGGAAAACAAACAAATGTCAGAGAAATTACAGCCAAATGCGACAGTTTATTTCGAACATAATTGCTTGAAAATAAATTTCAACAACCATATCGCCAATACATGTGCAAATAAATGTTTCTGCGGTCGACACGTGAACATATTGTGTTTGCAATAGGATTTGACAGTTGATTATTAGGTGGAGACCCTTCAGTAAAATTCAATCCTAACTGTAGGAAGAAACACTATAAGCTGGTACTTATGTCCGGGTACCTGTTGGACTATGGGAATTCAACGATTTGATGACGATAGTTTAACCAATGAAACATCATTGTCATTAAGTAACTAAACACTGGTCCTGTAAGACCGAAAAGTCGTTTGATATTAGAATAAAAATAAAAGCTAAAGGCAAAGAGTTCACTTCAGAATTTATTAAAAAAAGAAGACTTAAGTCTAGCGCTACTTTTCTTGTCATGATAACGTTGCCTGACACTTTTGAGAGGCTGTTTGGTTTAGGAAACGCTCTTGTATAAAATAAAAAACCAAATAAATAAGAAATGGTTGTTTATTTATTTCAATTAATTGACTGATATTAGAAAGCAAACGTTTGTTTTTATGGTGTAGGCTATATAGTTTTGTAAAAAATAAGGCTTTATTATATAAATAATTTAAAATAAATAAAATTTTACATCAAAAAACTTTGAAAAAATTATTTATGGCAACAAAAAAGACAAACAAAAATATATACAATTTATACTAAAAAAAAAAGATCCTAATAAATTGCAAATATTTTATATTGGAAAATATTTACTATACAAACCAAAAAAATAAAAAATAAAATAAAAATTAATTTGGTGGATCTGTTTTTAAACGCATTGCCTTGAAGAAAGAAAACAAATAAATTTGTATTTAATATATAATGAAATGTAGTTTTAATACCCTGAATATTTTATTACACCACTTTTAAATTATTGATAATATTTGAAGATAAAACATAAAGGAAATCAAAAAAAAAATAAACGTTTATGTATTTTCTAACACTTAAAATTAAAAGTAAAAAGTACTAGTAAAATATTATAGAAAATTAAACAAAAAAAAACGATATGTTATTAATGTGAATGTTTAAAAGTGCATTTGTGTAATGATTTTTTTTACATGTTGTTAAGATTTAATATTATAATAATTATAATTTTTCTCTTCTTATTTCGAAAATAAATGTTTTAAATGTACTACTACTATCAGTGTTTTCAATTGAAACTTTTTGTATGACTTTTCATTAAAATTCGTTTGATAAAAATTTTAAGGTAAGTTAGAGTTATAAATTTTGTGTCTTCTTTTAAAGAAATATGTTTAGCATATCATATTTTTAAATGATGATCCAACCCTCAGGGAAGAATTTTTAAAATTTTAAAATTACGAAAGGCGGGGCGGCGGACCAGGATATTTAAAAACGTCAAGGTTAATATTACTTAATATAATAATGGGTGGTGTAGATATTGAGAAATCAGAGACTCTTGAAGTTCTTGGCATGAAAATTAAATGTGATGTTCGATGGAATGATCACATTTTTCAAGTCTCAAAAGAAGCATTCAAGTGCCTCGGCTTTCTAAGACGGTGTAAGAGATAATTCACTCCATCTGATCTCCTTAATGTTTACACCACCGACCGAAAATGGAATACAACTCTCATGTATGGGCTGGTACTTCAAAGTCCATTTTAAAGATACTCAACCGGGTACAGGAGAGGGCGAAGAAGCTCATCGGTGACAGTAGGGTAGCCAACTCTATTGACTCACTGGAGCATCGACGGAATGTGGGATGTATTTCACTGTTTTATCGTTACTACAATCGAATGTGCTCTAATGAAATCAAGGAATTTATTCCGGAAACCCGCTCATTTTTACGAACAACACGTTCTTCGTTAAGAGCGCATCCATTTGTGGTTGATATGCCAGTGGATCGCACTACGCGTTATAGAAAAAATTCTTTCTTTAGCCGAACAGTTCGCATGTGGAATAAACTTCCTGCAGAGGTCTTTCCTGTTACTTTCAGTGTAGCAAATCGAACGTCCACAAACACTACTCCCTTTATCCTCCTTCCCATAACCAATTTTCCTAGTTTCGGCACAATGCATTGCATATCATTGCTCAAGTCACTGCTTGAGCAATTATTGCCTGTCAATCTGCTGTCATTTCTCTTTTCTGTAGTCAGTGCATTTGCGAATTTGAATTTATAAAACTAAAAGCTGCATATTTATAAAAAAATCGTAATGGATTGGTAAACCGAAGAAATATTTAAAATTATATACTTTTATCAACAATTCCCATTTGTCACAAGACAAAGCAATTTTACGTGTTCTCTCTCCACCTAAAATCAATCAGCAATCGATCTATCAAAACTCTGCCGACGTTTTTGCTTGTTCTCAGCAATGAAATTGCTACGTGAAGACTCAGTGTTCCAAATGTTTGCCTGTCTAAGCCCGATCTTATCGAAAGCAACGATTAGACCCCTGATTTCCCTTTTGCATTTTGTTGAGAGCAGTACGTAGTGAAGAATATAAAAGAGAGACAACGTAGTGTTGCTTAGACGGGTTTTCCACAGTCAAAGTTTACTTTGCAAAGTTTTAATTCAGCTCCGAGAGAGACAGAGAGACGAATGTTTTCTTATTCTGTCTTTCCCCCAGCTGAATTAAACTTTGACCGTGGAAAAGCCGTCCGTTTTTGGTCTACATCGCCTGTATAAACAAATTAATTGAAACACATGTTTCCACTATTGTTCCTTCGTGTGCAGCCACCAGTAGACCCTTAATATTTTCATATTTTTCATAAAAATATACTTATATTTATATCCTCAAACTTTAAACAATACAAAACATTCCAGAATATTTGAATGTTTTAGTTGGTGGTCAAGGCCACTGTGCGGCCAATAATAACCAATTGATCATCATTGGAACAAAAGTTCCAAATTAAATGTTTTAAATAAAAAATGTTTTTAAATTTATTTTAATTGCAAATTTTTGTTTATTAAAAAAATGTTTATTATATTAAACAAATACAAATAAATTTTTATTCTTTTCCTGTTTTTTTCTCTTCAATTTGTGGTTGTTGTTGTTGTTGTTAATGCTTGTTTAATGTTTATTACAATAAGCATAAATAAATTTAATTTTGTTGTTTTATTTTTTACTAATATAAATGAAATATATAAAACATTTATATATTAATTTATTTTTCTTTTACTTGTAAAAAAGAATTGACAAAATAATTTTGTTACGACTGTAGATAACAACTCATTTGTTTGATTAAAGTTAACTTTTAAAATTATTTCGTTTCTTGTTCAATGAAATTTTAATGATAATCTTTGGTATTTTGGTTTAATTAAATTAGTATGCGAGTGCTTTTAAAAAGTGTTATTTTTTTATTATTTAAACTAAAACAAATAATGAGAAATGTGTTTTTCATAAAATTAAGCATAAATCCAACCTCTGAAATGCGAGTACTCTTATTTAATTATTTATTTATAAGTCAATATCAATATAAATTAAAAAAAGAACTATTCTTATATAATGAAACAGAACACGACTGTAACGTCAACCGATCACTGTGAGAGAAACAAAGCCTAAAATAGACGGCTCGAAGTTTACTTTGCAAAGTTTAATTCAGCTGGGAGAAAGACAGAATAAGAAACTATTCGTCGCTCTGTCTTTATCTCAGCTGAATTAAAACTTTGCAAAGTAAACTTTGACTGTGGAAAAGTCATCTATCGATAAAATTTCTCCTTCATTTTATTGAATTATTGCATTTTCATTCTATTTTTTTTTCGTTACTCAAATCACAAAGATTTTTGTATGTATATAAAAAAATAGTAAAATTTAATGAAAATATGACAGCTTTTGTGTAAGAATGAGAGTCTCACAATAAATTCACAAGAAAATATGTTTGCAAAATAAAATAAATTATATTTTAAGACAGATAGGGCCTGTTCGCAAATGCATCGATGCGCTGCATCAGAAAAGCAAACTCTTTTTAAGAGGCTGACCAAACTCAATGATGATGTTTTATTCTGTTGTGTGACTATTACTTTTATTGCGTATTTGTAATTTTTTCACATAAATTTTCTGGTGCAGCGCTTGGATGCATTTCCAAACAGGCCCCTGCTCTAGATAGAAGTATTTGAAATGTCCGCTTGTATGGAAAATTACGTTGCGACGCAGTTCTGTTTCATCATTATATCTTTAACTATTTAGTTACTTTCAAGCTGTTTTTTGCTGTGATTTTCTGTTTTTGTGCAGACAGACACCGAAAGATTCACTCATTTGTCTTTCCATAGAATATGAATGGAGATCATTTGAATTTTATCCGGTGTTTATTCGTATTTTTCAAAAAAGCGTTTCTTTAAATCCGGCGGATAAGTTACATAAATATAATGTTCATTGTGCCCAACTTCATTTTGTATGATTTCATGAGACGAGGAGGAGGCGCGCAACGACTGCTGCGAGCCACTCACATAACGTTGACGGGTTTCAAGTGGCCGTGGTATGGTATTATAATGTTTCACGCCTCCAACGCCGGCCATTGAAGCACCGCCCAAATGTGTGGCTGGCAGCGCATTATCACAATCCATTTGTGCTGAATGATGACTGAGGGCTCCGGTCGAGCCGGAATTTGGTCCATGCGTATTAACGCCACCGGCAACCACAGATGTGGCAATGGGTCTACTTATATAGTCGCGTCGGTCTAAAATGTCCTGTTGGTATGCCAGATTCGTCTGCTGATGACGCAGTGGAGTCTGCCCGCCACCGATGGGGCCGCCACCGGTCATCGTTATCGTTGGCGTACCCGGCAGACGCTGATCTCCTATGTAGCGTCTTGGACTGTGACGATAATCGTATTGCACTGGTTCTGGGTATATATCGTGTTGCATTGCTTGCTGGTGATGATGTAGCTCGGCCTGTTGTTGTTGGTGCTGTTGCTGAGCTTGTGCCTGCTGCTGCTGCTGCTGCTGCTGATGATGTTGGTAATAGTATGAGGTGTTGGTCTGAGGCTCTACGTTGGTCGTACCATGATGTATGCCGGTGGTAGGGTAATCTTGAAAAAGATAATGATCTTGGTGCATAGTTTGCTGTTGCTGCTGCTGCTGCTGCTGAAGATGATGCTGTTGCAAATGTTGTGGGTGATAGTGCTGGTGGGTGGGTATATACAGATGATGATGATTGGCTGTGGCATTGATTGTCGTCTCTTCGGAGCTGTGACAAATAACTTGGGTTTAATCTAGCGCTAGTCTTTAAGAAAAAAAACGTACTTACTGTCTACGAGGATAAATGGAAGAGTTTTATTTTATGTTTTGACATTAAGGGCTGTTCCCATATTACGTATCACCATTTGTGGGATCTTTAAACAAAATATGTACTTGCTTGCTGTAGCAACCGATGCATCTAATTTTTATTAGTTACACTGACTGTAATTTTTTAAGTCATGGAAAAATAAACATATACGGACACCAGTACGTGATGAAACACCACAAAAAAAAGAAGACCCGTGTCTCCCAGTTTTTCCCAAAGTCATACACTAAAGATTTGTGGCCTCGGTGTCATTTTTGGAAAATACTGATCATTTTCTCAGGCTCATATATTGCAAATCGTTCAGAATTTTGATTTACTTTCTGAGATAAAGTTGTAGATCTTGTCGTAAAAAACAAAAATTGTGAACATATAAAATCAAAAAATCTTCATCTTCAAGATGAAAATCGCAAAAAATTAAAAAAAAAATCTGATTCATAGGTAGCAAACCGTTAAAAATTCAAGAAAACAATCAACTACAAAAATGTACCTAAAATCTCAAAAAACAACATTTTAGAACATATGAACTTCCTAGGAATGATTCTTATTGTCGTTTAGGTAGATGTCTTGAGTATTGTCAATTGGAGGTGCAGTCTATGTTGTTTCATTTTTTCCTCCACACTTCCTCTTGGCCTTCACGAATTAATTACATTGGAATTGATTCAGACAGAGGTGAGCGCGAAGCCCTTGCAATATGTTGATGACCTTCAAATCACATCAAATCTTCCATTTATTTTCGTAGTATTTGATTATTTTCATTATATCTCTCAATCACCCTTATTTCAGTTGGCGACATCAATGTCACGTCAACACAATACCAAAAACTTGGGGCTTGTCTACCCGTTTTCGAAAACAACTGACTACGAAAACAACTGAGCACAAAATTGTTTTCGAGAGAGAAGAGACAAGCTCCAATTTTTGTGGCATTTAACGTAACGAATATGTCGCCAACTGGAATAACGGTGAATGTTTCTCTCAATGGGTCTTCTCTTTTTTGGTCTTTTATCACGTAGTGGTGTCCTTATTGGTAATTTTTTTTTGGGTTGCACTGTGTTATTAACTGTTACTGAAATTTAACATGAAAGAGATTATGAAAGCACAAAACTGTTCGTGCAAAAGTAACATTATGTTAGTGATTTTAGCTGTTATTTGAAATCACTTGTCACTACTGAAAGACGGCTTTTCCACAGTCAAAGTTTACTTTGCAAAGTTTTAATTCAGCAGGAAGAAAGACAGAGAACGTTTTCTTATTCTGTCTTTCTCCCAGCTGAATTAAAATTTGCAAAGTAAACTTTGACTGTGGAAAAGCCGTCTAACAGTTACAAAAGTAACAGTCAATGCATGTTAGTAACATAAAGCGATATTAGTACACCCGGTGAGTTAATATCACTGTTACTTAAAATTTTTGATAGTAACATATTTGAAAAAATAAAAGTAGCAACAACAATGAACAGTGTTTAAATCTCTAGTACAGAAATATCGCCCATATCTGGTTCAGTGCCGGGGACATGATTTCTTTAAGACATTTTGCTGCGAAGCCAATCATGGCATATTGCCAAATTTGTCTTTTTTTGTCTTTTTGAGATACAAACACTTTGTATTAATTCTTCAAACTATCCTCGTAGCAATATCGAAGGTTTTAAAATTACTTACTCAAAAAGTATCCAAATAATATAATAGCAGAAACAAATGCCGGTAGATAAAACGAAAACTAAAATTAATATCAAGCCCCAAGGAAAGGCACGTGGTTCTAAAGGACCATCTTCCCAATAACGTTCGCAAGTTAAATACCAGCACACAGCTTTATTCATTTCCTCTGAAAATGTTTAAACCAAAATATGTAGATGCATTTAATTGATATTAATAAAAATATTTCCTCCTACCCTCCATTTCCTTAAATTGTTGATCGGTCATTGAAAGTATAAGGCCTCCAATACAACTTCTAACCAAATATTCGCATTTGGCTTTAAGTTGATTTAATTGCTCGTTTTTGCAATTGGCTCGTATTTTTTGCATATTTGTCAATTGGATATTCGAGGTCTTATTGCTCTCATCTGCAGATGCATTGGCATTATTTGCTGAACTATCACTACTGCCCTCAGCATCAGACTCATCATCATCATCATCATAATCAGGGGTTTGGTCGTTATTAGATGTATTAGAATCTTCGCCGGCTAATGCTGGATCATTTTGAGTATTTGCTTGTTTCGTTGTTGTTTTTGTTGAAGATGCAGGATTTTGTTTATAGACATAAGATTTTGACGAAGCCGCTGACGAGGATGAGCCGCTGTGATGGATGTGTGCTGCTGCCGAAGATGTTAAGCTTTCGGCCGATGGCTGTGCTTGGGGAAATTTAGAAGGCGAAGCACCGTTATAAATATAAAAATGTCCATTCGAATTTTGATGTGAATCTGTAATAAAACACTTATATATTTTCTTTTGTAAAATACAGAAAATATTTGATTTTACCAGTCTGTTGACATTTAATTTGGCCAATTTTATCCTGACACAATTGACGATTTTGTACATTGGCTGCACGCGAAGGTGATGCGCCAGTTGAGGAAGTTCTATAAATTTCCATAATTATAGTCAACGTTTATTAAACAAATATGTAATTAAAATTTTCGCATTACCTGATGGGTAATAAACTTAAATAAGCTACATTCGCTTTAGCCAGTGCTGAATTTTGTCCCAATGAATCGCCCCATACTTCAATATCAGTAACAATGCTTTGATCACCCAGTTTCAAAGATGATGATTCTTCCGATTGAAATACCTCACAGCGCATTACATCGCAATAGTCTGCCAAACAAACAGCATCTTCCGCCTAAATAATTATAAGAAGAAAATTAACTAACTGTCATTAGGAACTCCTCACATTTCGATAATTGTTAAAATGGCGTTACGCCATATGTGAACACCTCCTATTATGATCCGAGTAGTTTACCTCATTTATAACAGTTTTATGTCTAGTTTCGAAATGTAAATCCAAAAATTTTTCCTGATAGAAACTCTTACCACACAAGCGGCATGTCCATTGTGTGGGTCTATCACGTTTTTTGGCATCTTGTCGGGGTGCAAAAATTTCTCGAAATGGATGTAAAGGACATTCGAGAGGAAGTTTAACCTGAGCATTTTATTTCATTAGTAATATAAATGTCACAAAGTAAAACTAAGAATACATTTTACCTGATATTTATCTAATATCGGTGTCCATTTGGATCGTACAATCTTACGCACTAAACGACTGTTATCTTTGGAGCATAAACGTTTGAAAACATGTGTATGGGGCCATGGTATTAATAGAAAAAAGTAAATTAGGAATATCTGAAACACAGAGAGTTATTAGAACATTACAAATATTTAAGTTTATTTTTTAAATTTATTAATTGAGATTGCCTCGATATCTTTTTTCAAAGATTTTCAAAAACTTTTGTTTGTTGAGGGTTTTTAGCAAGTCTATATATAAAAATTTCATTGTTGTAAAGAAAATAAAATATATCCATATCGAATGTAATTTGTTTGTTGGGTTTTTTGAATAAATTTCAAAGTCTACTATGCGTATACTTTTGTAATTTTTGAAATTCTCATTGAGTTCTCAAAAGTTTTTGTATAAGAAAGTTTTCAAGAATATGGTTTAAGGTCTTCTGATGATTTGGCATTAGCACCAATGAAATGCATGTATACAAACAGAAAAAAAATCATTGTAAAATCAACTAAAACAAGGTTGATTCAACTAGTTTTGTTAACAATTTTGCTTCATAAGCGTTTCATGTTTATTTAACATGATATCAAAGCAAAATAAAAGTTACAGTTATCAGTTACAGTTACAGTTTAAAACAACTAGAAAACTTGTTGAGTTGATATTGTACGCGGTACTTTTTGAATTTTTTCTCTTTTATCATGAATTAATTTCATTTCAACATGTTTCATGTTTTTTTTTAACATACAGAAATTTTATTTTAATATTATTCCAGTCATTATTAGTATTTCACAAATTTTATTTAAATTGTTTAACATGTTAATTTAACATAAGCCAAGTTTGTTAATATCTAAAATTGACAAAAGTTTTTTCAAAGTATTCCAATGTCATTTTCAATGTTTATAACAATGTTGATTTTATAATAGTTAAGCTTGTTTCAACTACATACAATGTTAATTTTACATGAAAAACAATAATTATTAATACAAAAACGGAATTTACAAAATTAAACATTGTTTAATGTTATTTTAACTCTGTAAAAGGTCAAATTTAAAATATACAATGTTATTTCAATGTGAATTATATTAAATTAACATATTTTAATACTAAATTAACAATTTTAACCATTGATTTAACTTAAAACAATGTTAAAAGTAAAATCAATTGGATTTTTTCCACACATTAACAATGACTTGATATCAACATTTCTTCATGTTGATTTTACATTGGTTTTTTTTTCTGTGCGTATAGACTAGCTAAAACACCTTCAACAAATGAAAGTTTTTGAAAATATTTAAGTTTATATTCAATTCAAAAAGATGATAGAAAATTCAGATCAAAGGCGAATTAATGTAAGGTGGAAGCAATAGTGAACTTAGCCCGCTTTAGTCGATTAGCCTTAACAGTTGTAGATGATATAGCATCAAGGGTGTGATTTCTTTCAGGTTTTGTCAAAGAGAATCACAATACACCCATTGAGTTTTAAACTAACCTACGTAAGTTATTTCATAGTAGATGTAAAAATATGTGCGTGCTTAGTCATTGGGAAGCCCCCGTAGTCTAGTGCATAGTGTGGGGGTTGCAGGTTCGATTCCTGCCTAATACATAGCCGTTTCTACAGTGTTTGTCTTTTATAAAATAAAGAATATTATTGGTGATCTACAGCGAAGCAATTCTTTGGTTCGTTTCAAAAGGCCATCACAGAACTATCCCAAACAACAAATGAGTAACAAGTTCTTGAAAATGAATTGGACAAATATCTAGAATAATTTAATGCATAAATTGTAATTTTGTTATTTCTATAAACTTAAATAAAACCAATTTCTTAAAAAGTTTCCTAAAACTTTATTGATCATGTTAGAATCTCTAAAATTAATTATACTCGTACATATCTTCTGAGCAATCTTTACCGGGTTTTTTCGTTTCAAAAAAGAAAAACTTAAATAAGAAATTTCTCGGTGATTTTTTATGACAGTAAACAGCGTTTTCCTTTTCTAATTAATCATAAATTACCAGTGTTACAGTGCCAAAGGAAATGTTTACAAAGCCCTAATTTTAGCATACCGGAAATGTCGACAAAACTTATCAGCAACCTTTACCAAATTGACACGAAACAAGTATGTATGTATGCATGTATGTTTACCAATATGTACAAACTAAATATTTTCACTCCTTTATTGTGGCCAAAAATTCATGCTAAATGCAACACATTAGAAAAATATGCTAATTCTAACGTGTGAAAGGAAAAGGGCAGCCGTGTAAAAAAGGCCAGCCGTGAAACCATCGTCAACAGAAACGAAAGTACAAGTGCTGTGAGCAAAAAAATGTGTCAAATGACAATTAAACGACACGCTAACACACAAAGGACACATTACTATCACTAAGTATATATACATACTAACCAAAAGTCAAGTAATCTACAAAAATAGAAACAAGAAAGTATTCAGTCGTATTTGTACAACTAAAACCCTTTAAACTTTAGCTATAAATTATAATGTTATTAAATAAATAACAGGACAGCAAAAATGGTGCCATATTGGCTAGAATTGGTCATTTCTATTCTGGCAAGTGAGTAAAATAATTACACTCTTCCTTTTAAAAATTAAGTTACTGGCAGGAAAATATATGAAGGCGAAATTGGCCTCAAAACGCGCAAAGACACATCCGTTTTGTTTATTTTAAGCGCCAAATGCCGCATACTGAGGCACAAAAGCAAAAGTACAACAACGGCCGTTAGTACATGTACCGTTATTTTTAGGTCATTTGCTGAGAATAACCAAAACAACAACAACCACAATTGCAACCACGCGTAAAGCAAGAGTTGGAACAGAGAAAAATACCAATAACAAGCACAAAATGAGAACACACACATATGAAAAGTCACAAAAAATCGATAACACGCTTTAACAGGACTTGGAAGAAAAGAAAAGGAAACCCAAATATTACTAAAAAGAATAGAGGAGGAAAAATTGTATATGTGTTTGTTAGAATGTTGTACTCTCATATCTACCATGTATAGGTATGTACAATTGAAAATTTTAATTTTTTATAAATTTTCAAAAAAATTTTATTAGCTTCAAGCACAAGTTTAGAAGATTTACATAAACTCACCTCTAAATTAACAATTTTGGAACCCATACATAATAGTTTGTTGTATAAAATCTAATTCAATGATCTAATATTATATTAAATTTACCAACTACTTCTTATTTTTATTTGCAAAAAATGTATAAACTTGATTTTTTCTATGTGTTTTATTACTAAAAACTTTTCTTTTTTTCGTAACTCGAAATAATAACTTTTTCACTATATTTTTATTGCATTTTTGTGGATCTTATTTATAATTCCAAAAATAATTATTATTATAATATTTGAAATAATATACGTCTACACCTGTGAAAATATCTTAACTGTCTAAGAAATTTTTTTCAGAGCTTTTCTTTTCCTCTTCAATTCAATAAAAGGATTTTCTAGTTTTCTCCGAGTAAGTTTAGAGTAAACATGCATGTAAGTATGCTTCAATTTTTCGATAAGCATCGCTCTCCTTTTCCGTTTCTTTTTTGAGTATGTAGTGGTTGCTTAGTAGCTGCCGGTGGTTGAAGTATTGCCAGAAAAATAAAACGATAAATGTGCTTGTAAAAAATTAGCAGTGCTGTTCTAGCGTTGGTTGTTAGTTCGGCATCCAACAATTATAATAATCTGTAAGCTACAATATATTTCAAAGAAAATATAACAATTTATTAATGTTGTTTATTAGAACGTATTATAGTAGAGTTTATTACATATATAATATATTATCGTTTATAACAAACACACCGGTCCCTATAGTTTCGTCTTAATATTTCATACAAATTAGTACGGTTACAATTTTTTTCAGCTATATAGAATTTACGGTATTCTGCCGTGTAAGTTGAAATTAATTGGTGTAAAAATTTTCCCTTGTTGCTTTGGAATATTATCTCATGTCCAATTCTTTCTGACTAAAAATGTTACGAACTTTAGCCAAAAATAATAATCACTTTGGATTAAAAAAACCACTAATGATGTCTATTTGAACCTTTTAAAATTAAAGTACATGTACATACGAACAAAACACAATCGCAAATTTAATCCGGTAATTTCTGAAACTACTTAAATATGTAATATGCTTCATAAAAATATCGCGAAATATCAAAAAATAAATAAGAATTAATTCAATATAGGTTATTTTCATTTCTTTATTGTTACATTAGTACGTGCACTTTCAAAACACATCAACTAAACAAATCAGACATTTTTGGCTAAACTGTGAAAGCTTCAGGCAAGATCAAGAGATAAATTAAAAATGGGTATCAAGAAATGTCTTGAGTGTGAATTGGGACTTATAACGAATAATAAACAGAGTAATATGAAAAAAATGTTTGAGAGTGCGTTGTTCGTTATTTCCGAACTCTGCTGTGTATAATTTGGAAATGTTGTTTCAGTGAGTATATGAGATGAATAATCTTTAAAACTTAAAATTAACGACATTAAAAATTTTCATTCCACTTCAAGTTTCCAGCAATAAATAACATCTGGCATCGTTAAATGAACCCAGCTGTTTCGTCGTGGCAGATACTACGTTCCAGTGAATGATTCTCTAAAGAAGCAGCACTGTCTGACCAATCAACGAAGACCACGCAGTTCATATTTTTTTTTCAATTAGATACCTTGTAAATTTTTAGAAGCAAAAATATAAATTATGTGTTTTTAACAGAAAAATATTATAAATTAATAAATTAAATATACTATAATATCCGTACATAACACAAGTAAACAAAAACATAATACAATGAAAATAATATCCGTAGTTTTACTCATTCAAATTGCTGTGTGTCTAATAAACTCGTCTTTGGCTGGAAGGGATTTTTATAAAATTCTAAATGTTCGAAAATCTGCCACTACAAATGAAATTAAAAAAGCTTATAGAAAGCTAGCTAAGGAACTCCATCCGGATAAGAATAAAGATGATCCTGATGCCTCCACTAAATTCCAAGATTTGGGTGCCGCCTACGAAGTGCTGTCCGACGCAGATAAACGTAAAAAATACGACAGATGTGGCGAAGAATGTTTGAAAAGAGATGGCATGATGGACCATGGCGGTGATCCTTTTGCCAGTTTCTTTGGCGATTTCGGTTTCCAGTTTGGCACCGGCGATTCTCATCAACATGACACTCCCAAAGGAGCTGACATTGTAATGAACATGCCTGTGACGTTGGAAGAATTATATTCGGGAAATTTTGTAGAGATAGTAAGAAATAAACCTGTAATGAAGCCAGCTGCTGGTACAAGAAAATGTAACTGTCGCCAGGAAATGGTTACACGTAATTTGGGACCTGGTCGTTTTCAAATGATACAGCAAACGGTCTGTGATGAATGTCCCAATGTTAAGCTTGTAAACGAAGAACGTACGTTAGAAATTGAAGTTGAGCCGGGCATGATTGATGGTCAGGAGACCAAATTTATGGCTGAAGGTGAGCCTCATATGGATGGCGAATCTGGCGATTTAATAATCAAGATTTTGCAAATGCCACATGATCGTTTCCAGAGGAAGGGTGATGATTTATATACAAATGTTACGATAAGCTTACAGGTAAGTTATTTTTTATTATAACTTGTGTTAAATAAAATAATATTATATTATGATCAAATACTAGATGTTTTTAAATTTTAATTAAATTTATTTTCTTAAAATTATCATTCACTGCTTTTCGATATTTTCGATAAAATTATTAAATGGGCGGAAACCCTATCTTATACCTCATGCTTGCGTATATTTAATACTAACATTTAGGACAGACTTTTATTTTTCATTGTAATTATTACAGTATAAAAAAATTACAAAATTATTTTGAGAAAAAACATCGTAGACGTGTTTACTTATTTCCTGTGCGAATTTGTAGACTTGTGGATGTTTTGCTGTATTATTAGTTAGCGGCCTTCTAGATAGATTCCTGTTAAGACTGCCAGTTTTTGCAGACAAGCCAAAATAAATTCAATACAGTACAATATAGTGTTGCTCATTTAAAATAATTTGAATTGACAAAACTAATAATTTTGCTTAATGTATATCCATTTATGTTTAAATCTTAATGCATGGCTATAAACCAATGTTATGAAAAGTTAGTAGCATCAGAAATAAATGGCGTCACTCACTCAAACTATTATTTATTTGTATTTTTTTATCTCTGCATAATCGGTGCAACAACATTTATCAATTTTAACCATAAATTTAATTGTAATAATTCTAATTAATTTATTATTATTACCGTTTATAAAAGGGCAATTAAAAATGTATTTTTCATAAAATCAATGTTATTGTGTAATTTTTATATTTAAGGATGCATTGGTTGGATTTAACATGGATATTGTACATTTGGACGGCCATAAAGTACCAATAACTAGAGAAAAAATAACCTGGCCTGGAGCACGCATTCGCAAGAAGGGTGAGGGTATGCCGAATTATGAAAATAACAATCTACATGGCAATTTGTATATTACATTCGACGTAGAATTTCCTAAAAAAGACTTAGATGATACGGAAAAAGAAGGTATATTGAAAACTTTAGATTAATTAGAAAATTGTTTCAAGAATAATAATTAAAATTTATTATTTTCTTACAGATTTAAAGAAAATTTTAGATCAAGCTTCAATTAATCGCGCTTACAATGGTCTGTGAGTGCAGTTAATTATCTAGTTACGGATTATTGAAAGCTGTGAAGACTTAATATAATAATAAAAAACGAAAATTTTTAGTTTTATAATTTAGTTCGATTAAACTATACATAGTATATAATCATTTATGTGAATATTTCTTTTATTTGATATATTTTATTTTTGAAGTTTACTAAAAGAAATTCGTTTCAAATATTGTAAACTTAAATCTACTTAAAATTTCTTTATAAAACTTTATAAGTTTTATTCTCACATTAATTTTTTAAAATAGCAAACCAAAATTTGTAATAAATACATGGTTTAAAAGAACAACTTTTAAAACTTATTTAAAGGCATTAATCGCACTGGATTATTTTGGTACCACTTTCCCAACAATACCGGCTGGTTCCATTCATGCTATCCATTTGTGATTAAAACGAAAACCACATTTCTGTTCGACAAGCAATTACATGTTTATGAATTGGAATTTGGGAATTATATGTATTAGTATCTAGAATATTTTCGTACCTACAATCTTTTCGAAAATTTTCTTCTAAAACCGAAACTGAAGATGCGCAAAAACTATTATCTAGCCTGTTTGTTCAAGCTGATTCATTTTAATTCTATAACAATTTGGAAAAATTCTAATTTTATTTCCTCTTTTTAAGTATAGCTTTTTGATAATTTTAGACTATATGAAAGTAAAGTATACCTTGTTTATAATATACTTTTTGACGTTTTAATAAACGCTAGACCTTACTACAGGAAAATATGTCGTTTACTATCACTGTTAATTAAGGCATTTCTACCGGATAGTATCACCAAAACAGCTGAATAAGCTGTAAACGGGCAAATTGCGTGAATTTTCGTTGAGGCTGATGAAATATTCATACCATATTGACTTAGTTCAAACCATCCAGCACCACATCTGTATTCAGTTGAATATTATGTGTGACACTTTCTTAAATTTTCATCTGTGCCGACAGTGCGACCCGGCTTGTTATATGTTTTGACAGCTACATAGATATATTCTATCGTTGTAAAACCGCTACTACCTCGTTGACATGTCTTGCTGTTAATTAATCAGCCGCAGTGCTGCCAGATTCTACAGAAAAAGTAATGAAATCGCCATTGCAAAAGATTGAAGAAGCTAGAACGCCTAAAATAACGTGCTAATAGCCAATTTTTGCCTTCGTATTTTAATCTTATTTATCTGTAAGTTCTACAGGTACACATCGATTATTCGTAATGATCGGGACCGGAAGCATTCTGGCTAATCGATTTTCCCGGTTAATTCCCCTTTTTCGTTTTATGCATTTACATTGAGTTTGATTGTTTAAAAGCAATAAAAAATGCTTAGGACCCCGGATAATAGAGGTAATCACGCTTAATACATGCAAAAATATATAATGTATAGAAATTGTTACAAATATACTTTCATGGATAATCCACGTTTCCGGTCAATGGAGGCACATATTGCCAATGCCCCACTGTATTTAAATGCGAAATCAATTTTTTAATACAAACCTTAACGGCTGTTAATTAATAAAGAAAATTTGTAAGAAAAATATATCTGAAAACACATTTCAAATACAAATAAATTTTTATGGACCCCGGCCTAATAATTTAGCCGGATCATGCAAAGCTGGCAGCTCTAATCAGCTGTATAATAATGTTTTTCTTTTGTTCTTCCATTGAAAAAATAAACCGTTCCATAATCTTAATTCGGTGGAAAAAGTTTAGGTTTTCAGAAATTATATTCTTTGTTTAAACAAATGCGGCTAATTAACTTTCGTTTGAGTTAAATATTATCAAAGTTCAATACCTAACCATGTGAAAACAAAAAGAATATAGAATACATACAAATTAATATAAAAAATTAAGTGCCTTGTTGTTCTATTTGTTGAAATAAAACTTTTAAAATTAATAAAACTAAATAATGAAAATGGCATTAGTCATTTCTTTAAAAGATGTATAAAAATGTATAAAGTTTTTTGACAAAACAATTTCTTGATTTCGCTGTGCGACCACTTTGGCCAAAGTTTTCTACGTACATATGCATATACATATGTAGCTAGTTGTCATTAATAATAAAACGACAGTGTAAGTAATGAACTTGATCGGAACTGTTAATAATTTGCAAAATGTTGCAAATCATTAAAACCTTTGTCCATGAGACACAGTTTTTTTATTTCATAAGTAATGTTCAAATCATTTTAAGTCATGTTATTGTAAAACGGTAAGAATATTTGTATTTTGGTTAAAAATTTGGCTTAAATCTAGTTTACGGAAGTAGCTCCAAATAAAAAAAAATTATTTTGGGTGATAGAAAATTGAATTTTAAGAAAAAAATATTAAATAAAAAAATTGGCGGCGACCCATATTTTCGGAGTTACGGACCCATAAAGTTTTAATATATAAGTGTGATGGTGGATAGTATTTGTGAATTAATGTGGTCGATATTGGTATCATTGGAAAGCTTGTAAAAATGTCTATGACATGGTGATCTTTGGTAAGCGAAGCCGGTGTTTGTTATACCACAGAGTATAAAATCCTTGAGCCCGGCCGAAGGCCGGCTATATAGAAAGTCTTTAGTAAGCGAAGCCGGTGTTTGTTATACCAAAGAGGATGAAATCCTTGAGCCCGGCCGAAGGCCGGCTATATAGAAAGTCTTAAGTAAGCGAAGCCAGTATTTGTTATACCATAGAGGATGAAATCCTTGAGCCCGGCCGAAGGCCGGCTATATAGAAAGTCTTAAGTAAGCGAAGCCAGTATTTGTTATACCATAGAGGATGAAATCCTTGAGCCCGGCCGAAGGCCGTCAAATTAGAAGATATTAATGTGCAAATTATTTAACTTTTTTGTCATTTATTTTCAACGAAAATTAAAATTAAGTAATATTTAACAAAAATAACAAATATAAAATAAAAAAAAACTAACTATACTAACTAATTGTATAAGATGTGAAAAATTTTGTAGGTCCGTAACTCTGAAAATAAGCGTCGCCGCCAATTTTTTTACTTAATATTTTTCTCTTAAAATTCAATTTTCTATCACCCAAAATAATTTTTTTTTTATTTGGAGCTACTTCCGTAAACTAGATTTGTTCCAAAAATTTTATACAAAACTATAATTATTTCGAAGAAAATGGGAAGAAACTGTCATGAAAAATTATGGAAAGCCCTTGCGCGTAATTGCTTGGGAGAATTTCCGGAATACTTCAACTAATGCACAAACATAATTTAAAGTACGTATACCTATGTATGTACATACATACATATGTACTTTGATTTCGATGTGACGGCGAAAAAATATTGGAGAACAAAAATAAATTTATTTGGAAATGATTGAAGAAATAAATTCAATAAAAATTCGTAACAAGATTACGAAAATGCCATGAAATGGCATTCGCCTGATATCTCGAATCGAAAAAAACAATAAAAACAGATGGTTACACAAAGTAAACTATTAGAGTGAACATTCTAGCTAGAAGTTAGTAAAAAGTTGGTTTTTGAAAAACAATGTTCAAGGAAGTTGTCAAAAATAGAGATGTTGTGTTATATGGCAGGAAGCACAAAAAATATTGTACAAAATTCCATTGGAAACTTGCGTATATTTTCTCTAAAATGATTAGTAGAGTGGATATTATCATAATTTTAAAAGCTATACATGTTTCTAAAAAAACAAATTACTGTGACCAGCAAAAATGCATAAAATCCAATATTATTTATTATGAGTTTCTTTATTGCGTTCTAAGTTACTTGAAATAAAAATAAATTGTTTTTTATGTTTAAATTTCACAAAGCAATGATATTTTTATATCTTCTACCCTATTATCCACTTTATCCCCATCATTTCGATTTTGACCGATTTTTTTACTCTTAAAAAAATGTGTATGTGAAAATGTTAAGTTTCATCATTTTTATAAACAGAATTTCTCAAAAGTTATAATTATTCTGAATAAATCTCTTCAGTTCTGAATCTTACGATGCCTTGTGCTTCTGCCCTATTATCCACTCTATCCCTACCATTTCTATTTTGGCCGATTTTTGACTTTAAAAAATTTCTATATTTTAGAATGTTATTGAATGTCAATCATGTTTAACAGTCTTTAAATGAGAACTTTTTTAACCTCACAGTCTCCGATCTAAAACAGCAATGTTAAAAACGAAGCTATCTCACAAATTTTGTATTTCTTGCTATAAAAAAATTAAAAATCATATACAGTATATAATTTCTGTTTTACATTATTAACACGAATTTCTTAAACAGGAAAGATAAGTTCAGTATGCTTAATACGCCGCAGTTTATTGCGGAAAGATTATCTTAGCTGAAGTTCGACAACAGCGTTTTATGTTATACTCTGAACTGCCTTAAAATTTATACTAATGATAATATGAAATATTATTTGTGTATGTAAATAAAACGATTTCAACGAAATTTTTTTTTAAATAGCAATTAAATATAACAATTCAAAATTTAGTAATAGCGAAAATATAATTTTTTTCATATTCGTAAATATTTTAAATAAATCTTAACTGTAAGTAAAAGTCTAACTTTAATCTTAATATACCGAGCAAGTACTTTAGATGTGTGGAAAAAATGGTGATTCATTTTACAAATGATATCATGAATTTAGTCAGTTTGTAATTATTGATAATGAGTTTTATAATATTAAGTATGAAAAAATACTTGTTTGTTTGTTCTTTTTTTTATGGAAACCTTTAAACACTAACCCTTGCTCCACAACTAACTGCAATTTGAAATTGTTATCAACAGTATAAAAATATTTATTAGTAAACAAAGCTAAAGTAGCGCTAGATAAATTACATACATACACACATTAAATACAAGAATTTATATGGAATTAAAAAAAGGGATATTTTTATAAAAGTTTATGCTTTGTTTTTATTCCACTACTTAAGATTATTATTTAATGATCAAGAATATAAAAATTATTATTTCTTCAACACAGTGTTCTGTTCTGCTCTAGTGTTGTCATAATTAATTAGCTTTTGTCCGTATTTCTTACATATAAATATTTAATTCAAAATAATAATTTTCAAAAACTTTTGTTTGTTGAGGGTTTTTTAGCTAGTCTATATACATGCATTTCATTGGTGCTAATGCGAAATCATCAGTAGACCTTAAACCATATTTTTGAAATGTTTCAAACCTCTTATCTTACACACAAACAAAATTTTTTGAAAAGCTTTGAAAGAAGATATCGAGGCAATTTTGATTAATAAATTTAAAAAAGACTTAAAATAATTATATTAATGAACTCCAGGCTGACTTAAAGAAGTAATTTTTTTGTAACAAATACAAAGCGCCTAATCCTTTTGGTTTGTCTGTAAAAATGCCCAGGATCTTTTCAGTATCACAAAATCTACAAAACAAAAATAAGTTTAAAAATTCGTTCGTTAACTCTAATAATGCTTGCGTCGTCATGCACAAGCAAAAACTTCGGCAGATTTGTTTTTTGCCTATTGCTTGAGGCGGAAAACCCATGCAATAAGTTTCCCATAACATCTTACACATTTTTTTGATTTATTTTATTTATTTAGTTATTTATTTATTTATTTTTAGTTATTTATTTATTTAGTTATTTATTAGTTATTTATTTATATATTTTTAGTTATTTAGTTATTCATTTATTTATTCATTTAGTTATTTATTTATTTAATATAAAATGGTGTTTACATTATCATTATAACAAATAAAGAGTTCAGGCAGTAAATTGACCTTTTCTACTTAGAACAGAACAAATACTTTCAATAAATAATAATAATAATATAGAGATTTAGGGAAAAAGTAATAAAAATGTGTCATATTTATTTATTTTTTATTTACATATGTATTTTTTACACTTGTCGGAATTTTAAACAAATATCAGAATAATAACAGCTGATAGCTTAGCAATAATTTCTTAAGCGAAAATATGAGCAATCATCGCTCAATGAATTGCCGTACATACCTGGCGTACGTCGCAATTTTTATACGTACTTGTTATACGCAATAAAGTTTGATAATTGCTACGTGAAGGTTAGAATTGCTTGAGTAACTCAAAGGAAAAAAACGTTACCTGATTGTATGAATAATTAAAAAAACTCAATTTTAATTACATATTTTAAAAACATTAAAATAAATACACTAGTACATATTTACATGAAAGTTTAATATAATATCTCCAGTTGTTCTAAGAAATATTTTGGTAAAGTTCCCTGATGATCTGCATTAGCAACAGTGAAATGCACATAGGAACTAGCTATACCCCTCAATAATCAATTTCAATTTCTTTTTAATAAAAGTGTTATTATTTTACTACATACATATGTAGTAATTATGGGAAATAGTGCGATTAAAAATTTAAAATACTAAAACTTTTGCAATTTCCATAAAAAGCACCAAAAAACGAGAAATTGTAGCAAGCACGCCTAAAGCAGGGTATCTATTTTAATGCCCACATATGTTTGCACCATTACAGTGTTAGTGCGATAGATAGAAAGTAATCTGAATCAGGGACTGTAAAAGGTCTGATATTAAAAAAAACAAATAATCGTTATTTTTTATCGAGAATTTCAGTTAAAATGTTACCTATATTTTATCGGTCATAAATTTAAGTTAAAGTTTTACCAATATTTTGTCGGTCATAAATTAAAGTTGAAATTTAACCGATATTTTTTTTGGTCAAAAATTTGACTTAAAATTTTTCGATCAAAAATTAAAGTTGAAATTGTCTTTTCTTTTTTTGATCAGAAAAGTGGAGGCATAAATAACTGTAATTTTCGACCCCTGGTCTGAATAATTTAAATTTTAGTCTTGATTAATACGAGTACAAGTGTATGTGTGTGTATTTATTTTCTTTATTCCAGTCCAACAAATACGTTTTGTTCTTGAGAGCTATTTTTTTAAATACGTACACATATTTGAACTTGTACATTACGGCACTTTGTCTTTTCCTAAAGATTAGCGGCGATTAGAAATCGATTAAGAAATACCCCCTCGTTTTTGTTTCTTTTGTTTACTCGTATATCTCTTCGGTGCTAGTTCACTTTTTTGCATTCGATTTAGTATTTTTTTAGTATGAACCTGTGGTTCTTAAAAATAAATTCAGTAGTGGATCTTACTGAACGAAAATACGCGTTGGATAATTCTATTTAAATAATTTTAAAATCGTAATTGTGGTGTGAATTGAAATGTGTGTACAATTGGAAAATTAATATAATTTGAATACAAGAAAATTTCTGAAATATTAATTAAATTTTATTTAGGGAATAATTTTTAGTTTTTAAAGAAATTTATCCATATTCGTCAGAAAGTTCAGTTTTAATATAAATTTAGATTAAAGACTTGTTTTTAAAATATACACTCTTAAACTCTTGTGTGTGTGTTTTTTTTTATTTTTTAGAAAACGAGATATTAAAGAATGCATACAAAATAAATACATAACAGAGATGGAATTGTGAACAACTTTTCCTCACATTCATGAACGCATGAACGAGCAAGGAAAATTATTCATGCACGCGCTTTGTTTTCTTAAATATTTTTCGTTTTTTTTTAACAAATATACTAATTCTGGCTTATGCATTTCAGATGCTCACCTAAAGAAGTGCAACGTATCAAATACAAAAAAAAAATACTACGACAATCGATTTCTGCCGAAAATTTGTTCTTCCTTAATTTTATTATATAAATACATACATATTTAACAATTTGAACCATCTGGATCACAAACAAAGATGTGCTGCGATTGTTGCAGTGTTAACCAGCGCAAAGCCTGGGTTTACGGCCTCGGTACATTCTTTGTCACTTTGGGTGTAATTATACTATTTGTATGGGCTAACTGGGCTGAATCGTTGGTAAAAAATGTAAGTAATTTTGCATTCTTATATATATGAGTTTTAATAATTTGTCACGCGTGTTTTCTCACAGGATTTAGTTTTAAAAAAGGGCAGTGTAGCTTACGACAGTTGGGTAGCGGCACCCATACCCATATATTTAATATTTCACATGTTTAATTGGACAAATCCCGAAGAAGTGCGTAATCCTCATGTTAAACCTCATTTTGTCGAAATGGGTCCGTATGTTTTCTTAGAGAAACGTTTAAAAGAAAACATAACATTCTACAGCAATGATACGGTTTTCTATTATCAACGTAAAACGTGGTTTTTTCAGCCGCAACTTTCAAATGGTTCATTAGATGATATGGTGACATCAGGACATGCTATAACAGCGGTAAGTTGACATACATATGTGTACTTTCCCCGTAGAAATTTGCTAATAAGAATAAAAATGCAAAAAATTAATCTGCCAAATACTAGTAATCGTAATAGAGATGGAATCGTGAATGAATTTTCATGCAAGCTCACTATAAAAAATGTTTACTCATACCTCCTATTTGTGGCTTAAGGTCATGCACGCTCATGTGAGTGGAAAAAAAGTTAGTTATAGCCACGAAAACTCACGCTCACAAAATACTTACAAAAACTATAAAATAATTTATATTAGTTCACACCTATCGCGAATAATTTTTCCCTCGAAGTATTTCCTTTTTCCCTGGTTTCCCAATTGCGAATAGTTCTCGCGGAAAATGCTCGCACGAAAAAATAAATTTTCCTTATCACGAATAATATTCTTCAGGAGGATTTTTTCCTTGGTTTTATTCACTTAATCTTTGCAGGCGAACTGAATAAAAATGGCATGTTATACAAACATTTTCCTTCTAATTATATATTATTTTAAGATTTTCAAAAAATTTTGTTTGTTGAGGGGTTTTTTAGCTAGTCTATATACATGCATTTCATTGGTGCTAATGCCAAATCATCAGTAGACCTTAAGCCATATTTTTGAAATGTTTCAAACCTCTTATCTTATACACAAACAAAATTTTTTGAAAATCTTTGAAAGAAGATATCGAGGCAATCTCGATTAATAAATTTAAAAAAATACTTAATATATATTATTTATTTATTTGATCAATTCAGTGCAAAAAAGCCTAAAAGGCCGAAAAATTAGTACTTAAGGTAGCAATAATAAACTAGCTAGTGCTAGAAAGGTAAATAAAAAACTATGAAAATATATAACAAAGAAAACTTCAAAAACATTTGCTTCGCAAATAAGAGTACTTAAATATAATTTACATATGTATGTAAACAAATATATGAATTAAAAAAATGGTTTCAGTATATAAATATTTCTTTTTAGGACAAAATCAGTAAATGCTGTTTGTTCATTATTCTTTATAATAATACTCCTCAAAACCGAGTTGGACAGAGTATGCATCTCTTTGGGACACAACCAACCAATCATTCATTACAAGCAAAATATTGTTTGTTTTTACACCACTTAAAAACATTTAATTTATAACCAAAAATGTGTATTTCTTCATTATTAAACTTAAATTTGTTCAATTTTTAAGCTTTACAAATCTTTTTCCATTTTATATGTTCACTCAGAACTGTTAGCGGGACGAAGAGTTCAAGAGATTTGGTTGGTTTACGTGGCTGCCCACTACACGTAGGCATTCAAGTAGAATCTATATGATTCCTTTTTTCAAGAGATATTCACGATAGAATTTTTCCCTTCCGGGGAAATAAAAATTTCTTGGGAACAAAATTTTTACTCATTCACGATAACAGTGATTATGTATGAACAAAATTATAATAAAACAAACAAATCACGAAACAAACACGTCGAAAATCTACTCATGAACGCTTAATTTTGTTATACCCACGTTCATAAACATTTACGTGGTTGAAAGAAAAAGCTAATCACGGTTATGCGTGATTACGCATGATTCACGCTAATCACGATGAGCGGTAACCATCTCTAACTCGTAACACTAAAATATAAACCCCTTATTGTTTAATTAATATGTACATTCATAGAAAATGGAAATGAATTTAAGTTAATAAACATTTTTATATATTTCGTTACAGACGGTAGCTGATGAAATGCGCAATTCTAATAAATATATAAAGAAAATCATGAATTTCATACTTAATCACGAGGGTGGTAAGCTCCATGTCACTAAACGTGTTGGTGATTGGATTTTTAATGGTTTCCAAGATGACTTAATCGACTTTTTGAATCTCTTCAATACAACCAAAATAAATATCCCGTATACAAAATTTGGTTGGCTAGTGGAACGCAATGATTCCCTAACGTATGATGGGTCGTTTTCAGTATATACGGGTGTTGAAGATATTTCGAAATTGGGACAGATAACACAGTGGAATAGTAAAAATGAATCGGGGTTTTATCCACGACCATGTGGTACAGTGAATGGTACAACTGGTGATCTTTTTCCACCACATTTGGATCCTGAAGGTGAAATAACCATATTTGCTACTGATGCTTGCCGTTTTTTGAACTTGCAACCGAATGGTGCAATAGAAAAATATGGTTTAAAGGCCCGACAGTGGGTGGGTACAAATGAAACTTTAGATTCAGGAGAGAATTATCCCAATCAGAGGTGTTTTTGTAATCCCAAAATGGAAGTGTGTCCCAAGACGGGTGTGGTAGAATGTAAAAAATGTCGTAATAATGCTCCCATATTTGCATCGTTTCCCCACTTTTACTTGGCCGATGAGTCCTACCTAAATGCCGTGGATGGTCTAACGCCAAACGGCGACAAACATGAGTTTATATTAACTGTTGAACCAATTACAGGCATTCCTGTGGAAATTCATGGACGTTTACAGATCAATATGAATATGATAGCCGACAAAGATTTTGAGTAAGCGAAATAAAAAATTAAGATTGTAAAAAATAAATGTTAAAACAAATATACATTTTTATTACAGTATATTCGATGGTATAAATGAATTCTTAATGCCTTTGTTTTGGTTTGATCAATCGGCTCATTTAAGTCCTGAGTTGGTCGAAAGAGCAAGGGTCAGTTATTTAATTTAATCCATTTGCTTTCATTTCACCTTAATAAAAAATACAAACTCTTTTCTTTTTAGTTGGCTATTAATTTAGAAGATTATGGTCGATACTCAGCCATTGCGCTAATTTGTGTGGGTTGCGTCCTATTTGCTACTGGCCTTGTTTTAACTTTAACCAAAAGATGGAAACGCACGTTAGAAGATGATGAAGTTTTGCTAACGAATTAATTTAGTTACAATTATTGAACTCTAATCAAATGATCTTAGTCATGTCTTTCTTTATTTAGTGTGCCAAATTTATTTGTTTATGAATTTAACATTTGTTATAACTTAATATTTTCTATCATGTTTATTTTGCGCGCTTTAATACAATACTGATTTGTCACTTCCATTTGTATTTAAATGAAAACAAAGTCACTCCATATGGAATTGATTTTTAAATTTCGTTTGTAAGATTAAGTATTGCATTAATCTATAAATATGTGATAACAATTTGATATTTTTTTTTTGTTTTCCTTTAAAGTGTAAATAAAGAAAAATATGTTTTTGTAAGAAATAAATAATGAAATATAAATTCTTCGGATATTAATCTTATTTATATAAAAAATCGAATTTGCCGAAAAAATATTAAAATTGGTGGGCCTTGAAGGTCATCTGTGTAACTTCCCGCTGATTCAAACTCAAAGTCATCTAAACTTTTGATATACATACATACATATATCTAATTAATTAATCGATTTAGATCGAATTTACGGTGATCGGTAAATTTGTGTATGATTAAAAAAGAGAACGAATACAAAAAGAAATCCACTTGATAAGATTTGTGTGGTATGCAATTTATAAATTCAACACTTGCCTAGGGGGTATATAAATGCCCAAAATTGCTTTACCTAACATGGGAACAACGCCATAAGATGAAAACTCGTTCTTTGAAAATCGCGGTAAAAACAACGGCTTCCAATTTTTTGATGGCGGGAAGTTACACTGTTAAACAAAAAATAATAGTGACAAATCTTCAATGTTTTCTCCGGGCTTTCTCAAATTACGTAGTGCATCCTGTAGAGGCGGCACAAATTTTGTTGTTTCTTCAATTTAAGCTGAAGATTTTATAATACGTTACGTTAAAACATCGCCAAAGTGGCCCTGGTGGGAAAGGTAATTCCTACTTGGTATGTTAAGCGACTGATCAGCAACTTTTCAGTCCGATTTCGAGTACAATCAGACGCATTTAAGAATAGAGTTTGACCTTACTCGAACTTCGATCCTATCAAAAGTATATTACATAATTTCATTAAGAGTAATATTAGCTACAATCGTTCATTCAAAAATGTTTAGCTATATTTGATTTTTGAAAGACCAATTCACACCATAAAATAAAATTTATTGGTCTATAAAAACAAAAGCCCCCGTTTTTTTATTTTACAATTTATTTTTATCAAATTTTATATAAAATTCTTATTACTAAAAACGGGTTTCTATTGAAAAATACATACTTTTTGTTTTTTTTTAGTAATAGTTTCGTTTTGAAGTCCAAAATCAAGTCAAATATAAAAAATTAAATATTTTGCAAAAATAATATTCTAAATTTATTAACAATGACAAAATTAAATTGAATTAAATGATAATTTCTATTTATAAAATATTGCTTTAGTTTTAGCACAAAAAGTTAAAACAAAATAAAAATTACTACACAAATTTAAATTTTCTTTAAATAAATTTGTGACTTATTGCTAAAAGAAAATGATTTCTTTTTAGTTTTTAATTTCCGTTTTTTTTATTAATATTTTTAATTTAAACATAAAATATTCAATGGGAATGTTGTTTTCAAGTCAAATAATAGATTTTATTTTAATTTTATATTTTTAAGCGATAACATTTATTTGTTTTACGGTTAGAGAAAATATTTATGTAGCTTATCGTATACAATTTTTGAAAAAAAAAATTCTTATCTTTCTTTATAAATTTATAAACATTAAACTTTTTTATTTGTTATTTATTTTTTTAATATATAAATGCAACGTTAAAGTTTTGCTTCTTTTTTAATAAAAATAAATAGAAAAATATGGCAATTTATTTTTTGAAATATTTCTTTTTTAGTTATTAAATAAACACATCTTAAAATTTAGCCATAGATTTTCTTAAATAAAATCTATGCAAATTTATGTGCTATTTTCTGTTTTACTATTAATTTTTTAATTTTATTCAAATGTTGCTAATATTTTTTTTTTTCATAAAAAACATATATTATTTTTTACTTTCTAATTGTTGCGTTAAATTGCTTTTTTTTAATTAATTCTTAATATTCTTTATACATTTAATGTATTTTAGTTTACGGTGGGGCAAGTTGTTTGCAATTTTTTATATAATAAATTTTGTAAAAATAATATAAATATTCTTTCTGAAAAGACATATTCGTTTTCAATATAAATTTTCTTAAAGAAAAAATCTTCTAAACCTAAAAGTTTGTTCGTTGTGTGGTTGTTAGTTAAAAGGTGTTGTTTGTGAACCTAAATTTTTACAGTGAACGACAAAATTATTTAAACTAGTTTGAGAAAATTAAATACTTTGAAGATTTTTGTTAAACAATTAATTATTTTCAATACTCTATTAATAAATAACCTGGCAAATGTTGTATTAAAAATTTTAAAATGCACAAAAAAAAATGCAGATAACGTAAAAAATATTCTTGGAATAATTGGAGTCAAAATCACTTATAAATTCTGGGGCTAAATTAGAGCATTTGCAATGTATGCAAATTTCAATCGATAAAGAATGATGTATGTCGCTCCCAGCTCTTTGAATCAATTCTATGATTATAAATTATTTCAACAGAGTTTTTAAGGAACTAGTTCTTTGGTACTACTTGATTAATTGTTTTATACTTATTCTAATTTATTTCAATTGTTGATATCTTTTTATTTAATGGCAATTAAGAGCTGAACAGCTCTGAACTAAATCTATAACCTTCAAAATTAAAAAAAAAATTACATTGTTTAAAGAACTGGTTCCCAGATCACTTTACAACGCGGTTGCTGAATACTGATTACTCTTCCGTATAACTATACCTCCATGTGTTGTAATTCTTTATTCAACTCGTTATCACTTCACATAAATCTCAACTTTACGATTCATAGGGCAAAATTTTACCACCAAAATTATTAACTTGTATGAAATTAACTTCACAAAAATAATTTTAAAAACAAGTAGTTTTTAAGACCAAAGTATTTTTTTGTTTAATTTAAATATTTTATTAAACACTGAATTTCGTTACCTTATTATAGAAAGGCCTTAACTATTTTTTTCAAAATTGAGTTTTTCACATATTTCAATAAATTCAAAGATCTCTTATCGAAATAGGTTCACCAATCAATTTTGAAAAAAATAAAATTAGTTAGGGCCTTTCTATATTAAGGTAACGATTTCATGAACTTGTGATAAACTTTAAGAAACTAAATAAACGTAAAGAAAACGCCAATTATTCTGACAACACAGCCGGACGCAACAACATAGTGTTTTCGGCCTACGCTGCACCTTTCATTTCTTTCTGTGTATTTCCATTATCTATTTGATATCAGTTTATATAAACATCAGACTTTCATATAAACTACTAGTGGAAATTGTGGAAACGATTCGTTCTTCCGATTATTGCACAACGCTCAATATTTTACCGTGATTTTCAAGTTATTCAGAATGTCGAAAAAATGAATGTTTTGTTCAAGATTGAATTTAGTTCTTTTCAATTTGTATAACTTTTTCTATTTCTAATTATGTAATAATGTACATATCTTGGCTGCTAGTAATTTAGTAGTAGAGTTTTATAAATAAAGAGATTTCATTTCAAAATACATAATTCTTTTTTCTTATCCCTAATAATTTTTTTCATTGACTGTAAAAATCTAAGCAATTCTTTCAAATTCTAAAAAAGCTGAGTATTTTGTTAAAGTAAGTTTGTTTTCGTTAAAAACTAAAATTTTTAATATAAAAATAATTTATCATTAAATAAAAAAAATATATTAAAAATATTAATATTTTATAAAAATAAATCAATCACAGTTGTTTTGGGCGGAATTATTAAGATGTTTTAAGTTAAAAAATGAGTTAATAAAATTAAAAAAAAGAAATAATGCAAAATAGAAAAATTTGAAACAAAAAGAAACATTTTCCTAAAAGCAAGCATAAGACAAGTTTCTCTTCGTAACAAATATTTTAAACTACCAGCATAAAATTATGCTTTACAATTAGATATAAGCTTTTGCGGTGTCTTCCCTTTTTAAAATGAATTTGTAAACAAATTTTTTAAATTAATAAATTTGCCATGAAAATAGTTTTTAAATAAAATATAAAATATATAACGGAGCTGTTACTTATAGCACTTGTAAAGAAAAACTTATGTATAACATAAGTTTTTTTTTTTAATTATAACAAAAACTAATAAAAAAATGCTTTTAAATTATTTGAAACAATCCGCATTTTATACTTGAGTATTATTGTTGTATTAATTTGTTGTAGTTTGTGTGTGGGGTTTTTAAGTGTTTTATCTTTTTTTATTTATTTTTTTGTTTTGTTTATTTTAGTTTCTTCCTAAAAGTGACTAGATTTTGTTAGTTCTTTATTGATGTTTAATTAATTATTCGGCTTTTATTTGAGGTTAGAGTTGCTAACATTTATTAAGTAAGTAAATATTTAATAGTTCAACTTATAGCTTTAGTATTTCACATAAAGCTTTAAATTGTTTATAGAAAATAAATATCTGTCACATTGCTGTTTTATTTTACACGGATTTTGTTAAAAACAAAGTTTTCAAATTTACTGTTGAAGTGTGCGAGAGCAGTCAGTTAATAAAGTTTGGAATAAATATGCACTTATTTGCTTAAGCTTAATTTGGAGTTTATTAAATTATTTACAAAAGTTACTAGATATACATATATCAAATTTGTAATAAACATGTTTATCATGTACATCTATTTTGAAGACAAATATTTGTTTTAAAATATCTAAACTGGGCTTAACATTTGATTCCACTAAGATCATATTCCTTGTACTTGTAAGGCTGGGAATGTATTTGTTAAAAATAGCAAAAATTATTACTTTCAAAACTTAAATGTTATTTTAATTTCATACATTTCATGGATTCAGCTACAAGGACTGCTGCAGGAAACTGCGAACTTTAAAGCTTTGCAGTGCTTCGTGAAGAAGACTGGATGGTTTTATACAGTGTTGCTACAACTGGTTCAAGCGTATCACATTTATATATATAAAAACGAGCCCAAGTATGCTAAGTCTTGCACGTGAGTGACTGCCACCGAAACCTAAGCAAATCTATTTACTTATTATATAAACTTCAATGTATACCGCTACCTTAATTTAGAAAAGGCATAATTTACACAAGACTCCTTGAAAGTGTTTCTATAGAGATGTTTTCTACTTCTGTATATATTTTTTAAAGTTAGATATGTTAAGGTACCGATACCCTTCTCTATTCCTACAACTCTTAAAGGAAATATTCGATTGTTGGAAACGGTTTTGTAAGTATTCTTCTGTTCACTAACAAAACAATTTATTAAAACTCTGAAGGAAACCAGTTTCGAATCATTTCATTGTCTAAATAGAATTGGAAATTCTAGTTGAAGTTAAATTGAATCTATTATTCTAAGAGATTTGTGTAGATTCGAAATTGTTTCCAACTCTAAATCATAAAGAGAAAGTTCGAAGACTTTTAAATAAAACTCGAGTTTTACTCACATTTAATTTAGTTAGATTTAGAAGAAAATGCAAAAGACATTTTATTCGTATGTACATAAAATTTGGTTTTGTTTTCAACATAAATATTTGAATAAAATTTTCTTTCGCATTCCGAAAAAGATATTAAATGTTCTATCTGGTATCTGGTAAGTAAAACTAGCAAAGCTTCAAAATCAGAAAAGTATATCGTCTATTCATTCGTTTAACATTTAATAAGTCTCCCAAGAAAGTTTCATACCAACTGACTTACTCTCCCTCTCTGTGTTAACAATTTGTGCGAATTCTTTTTTCAATAAAGTAGTTAGTAAAACATCTTGATAATTTCCACCACAAAGAAAAGGTGAGAATATGAGTTTTGGTATTTTGTTCAAACGTATCAAAACTCAAAATAAATTATTTAAATAATGGTCAAATGTAACGGAAAACAAAAACTTACTTTTGACACACTGCTTTCAGAATTTAGAAAGATTTTTCTTCTTTTTTTGTATTTATTTTTTTGCTTCTTGCGAGGTTTAGAGACGATTTTTTCTTTATATTTACTGTTAACGAAAACGAATACCTTTCAATATTTATGTTTTATTTTCAATTATTATGCGAAAATTGCTTAAGTTGCCACCGTTCCTCGTGCACCTTCAAATACATACATATGTACGTGCATATGTACGTATTATGTATGAGAATTGTAGCTTTTATGATGTTTTAATATTGCTGGATCCATAACATAATTGTTGGCTTCGGCCAATTGCATGGGCAATGGCGGCAATTTGTCATTGGGATGTCTATGACTTGTAGAAGATTTGCGTGCTTTTGCCACAGCCGAGGCAAGTATTTTGCTGTTGGATGTTGCTGTTGAGACTGCCGTTGCTGCTGTGGCAGTCAAATTGCTTGTAGTAGATGTCGATGAGCCATTATTGTGATTCAGGTTTGCTAATTGCAGTTTATTAAGCGTGGTGGTAGCATTTTCAGTTAAAGAAGTTGAAGTGGTCGATAATGTTGGACTGGTTGAGGTGTTACCACTTACGGTTGCATTGCATAGTAGTCCTTGTTTAGGAGTTTTTGGATTTACCAGAACCTTTGTTTGTTTGAGTAGAGAACGATCATTGCAAAGAGCCGATATTAAGGGTAAATCTAAATGCTTACTTTTCTCTCTTAGAAGAGCAATATCGAATTCATTTGGTGTTTGGTTGTTAGTTGTGGAATTGGAACCATTTGTTGCAGCATTTAATTGATTTTGCCTAGCGGTTGCTGCAGAGGCTTGCAACTGAGCCAATATGTTAGTATTTTGTCCACCACGTCCCAGTAGCATATCCGGTTTCGGACGTTCTCCTGCCCATTGAGCTCCACTTGAGGTTTTAGTCATATGAATGGCACCATTTCGTGGAACACTTAGCGTTATTGGTTTGCGTGGCGGCAGTTGACTGCGTGTTGTTGTTGTTGCTGTTGCTGTCACAATTGGTTCATTTGGAATGTTTATTAATCCGCTATTCATATGAGGCATAGGCTTGGAAGGAACTGTAAAAGATGGTAGATTTAATAGCCATTTTTCATAAAGAAAATACATACAAAATATTATTTATACAATATGAATACTTTTTATATAAAAGTACTTTTAAACAAAAAAGTACTATTTTATAAAAAAAGAAACTTTTCATAAAAAAAACCTGGAAAATTAGCTTTTAATAAAAAAGTACACAAAAGTACATACTTATAAAAAGGCCTTTTTATAAAAGAGTAAATTTTTATGAAACATTATTCTTTAATATAAAATGTGTTTTCATTTATAAAAAGTACCTTTTATAAAAAATTAAATATTTATCAATATAAGTATCCATATTTGAAAAAATACCTTTAAAAAAATAAATTTTTCTAAATGGTATCTTCCGGTTCACAAATAATAACCAGTATATATAAATAATACCCGCTTTTATTTTGTAAAAAGTACTATTTATAACAAGTACAAAAAGTTCATTTTTTTATTAAAAAAAACAATATCAGTCAGATCAATATATGTCTTTAAAAAGTACTTGGTATAAAGAACAGTACGTTTTAGAAAAAATTACATTTTATAAAAAAAAGTTCTTTATATAAAAAATATATTTAAAAAAAATTATCTTTTTATATAAAATCTTACAGTCAGTATTTTAAAAGTTACCAACAATTTTGACATTTTCAAACCATTTTTTTTACAAAAAGTCGCTTATAATTATTTTGCGAAAAAGGGCCGATATAGTGTGAAACACAATAATTATTAAAACACATTTTGAAATTGTTTGTTAGTTACGTGGTTTTGTGTTTGTGTCATTCCCATTCATTGTGAGCCCCCTAAAAATTTATACATATCGTCATATAAAATGAAAAACCACCACATTTTTTTTTAATTTTTTGGGATATGGAAAAATCTTTATAAAACAATTCAAATGGTAAGTGTGTTTTATTTTCGTATATAATATTGCTATTCTTTAGTATAAAATCTTGAAAATGAATATGAACATTAAGTTTCGATATAATACGCAGTTATAAATAAAACAAGAACGGTTTTAATTAGTTGTTAGTTACATGGTTTTTCTTTTAATCCGACGATATAATGTATGTATGTATTCTGCCTATAACAACGTTGGGCTTGTTTTACAGTTTAGACAATCTTCAACGAATTTTGAAGCTTTTCTCAATTTGAGTTAATCTTCTTGAGTTAAGTTTAAATAAAATATTCTTCGACTCGAAAACAATAAAAAAACATCAACAATTTTTTTTAAATCATTCCTAGTATTTGGCTTAAAAATTACCTTTTACAGTTAAGCAGTTTTTGGTAATTTTCGTCCTAAAGTTATTACATTGTATTATTTTTTTATTGCTATATTTTTTGCGAGTTTAATTTTTTTAGAACTTTGGTAGCTTTCATAATGAAGTACGTTTTTTTTAGATTTTTGGCTTCATAACTTTTTCTAATTTGAAAAGCATTGCTATGTTACCATTTATAAGAAGTAAAATTTCTACAAAAACTTATACCTTTTCAAACACAATAATATTTTATAAAAAGTACTTTAATAAAAAGTACTCTAATAAAAAGTTACTGAGAGAACACTGAAGATGGCACATAGCCGAAACCGGTCTGTTTATCAACCAAATTTGACGTGGGATGACGGAAATTCATTCCAAATTGCATCAAACCCCGTCGGAAGAAAAACACAACACTTAATAAAAAGTACTTATTACACATTAATATCGATGACTTACTTGGCGGTGGTTTTTCCGTTGGTGCTGGCATTGGGGGCTTCTTCAGGCGTCTGTCCACGTACGGCGGGGGTGGAGGTGGTGGCAGACGTTTCACTTTCGGCAATGAGTCAATCGTATTCAAAATATTATCGTCCGAACGTGATCGTGCGAACAGTGGTGCCGATGTGGAATTAACCGCCGGTGCCGCTATATGCAAATGTGCCGGATGTAAGGGTGGTGGTGGTGGCGGCTCAAAAGAGGAACAAATACTGGCCATAGATGGGCTATACATGGGTGAATAGGCACTCGGCAGTTGAACATATGAATCGGAGAGATTTTGCGTGGAGGCATAACGTGAATGGGTCGAAAGAGCCAACGGTAGATAGGGAGTGCTACGATAGATAGCATGACCTTTACAAGCTTCCCAGGCTTGAGAGGCGGCTGCATGATGATAGGCTGCCAAATAGGGATGATGATGGTGATGGGCATGTGGCGGCGGTGGAGTTTGTGCCATGGCTGCCAGAATAGAGCCCTGTTTAGCATCGAGATATTCTTGCTGGCTGACAGCAGGGTCCTGCAGCGGATAAATGACGTAGTCTACATCGCTGTACAGCTGTTGTTGGTACAATTCCAACTGCTTTCGTGCCAAAGGGCTGGAATAAAGTCCCGCCAAATGTGTAGGTGGCGGCGGAGGTGGTTGTCTGGGAAGACTTGGAGGCGGCGGAGGCAAAAACTGACGTGGTTTTATGACTGGCAACAAGACGCAGGTTCTCGGTGCCGTTTGCTTAAGTTCAGCTGGGTATGTTGGTGGAGGCGGAGGTGGTTGCTGTTGCTGGTGTTGGTGTAACGAAGTCATACTTTTGTGACCTCCGTGTATGCTGTAGGATACCATGGGAATGCCCATTGAATTTGGAATGGCTCCAGATGTTGCCACATGATGATGTCCGCTCATTGCTGGGTGTGGAATGCTGGGTGATTGAGTTGGCGTTGTTGGAGTAGTATTGACCGCATGATGAAGGTTTAAGGAAGCTTGTGAACCTGATACGTAATTGGAATTAGGCACCGAATGTTGCGATAAATGACTGGGAATATGATGACTACATATTGAGCCAGTCGAGGAGGCCGCTGAAGAATAATTAGTCGGAGCTGCATAGCTTGGTTTGGTATTCTCATTTACCATAAAAGTGTGAGCTTTCAAAATATTTATCTGCGGTCTAGTGGTTATAAAACGTGCTGTTATTTCTTCAGATTTAAGGGATGTCATTGAACCGCCAACATTTGCGAACGCATTTGAGCTCGGTTGGTTCAGAGATGAAGATGTGGAAGAAGCTACCGATATCAATGATGTTGGCCTGGGTTTTGAAGTTGCTGGATATGGTGGGGGATCTCTGCGTTGAATGACCGGTGGCTGTATGGGTGGTGTGGGGAGCTTCGCTATAACAAAAGGTTTGGTTAACGGTTTTGTATCTGTTAACGATAATGGCACATGATTAGGGGTAGATGTTTGAATGACAGGCAAAGTAATTGGTGTAGCTGGGGCTGGAGGTGTATTAATCAGAGTAGTGCGTATGGGTGGACCACAAAGTCCAGTTTTATGGTGTCGAGCGTTATAGGGTGGCGGAGAACGTGTTCTTATGTTAGATAGATTAGATTTATTACTATCGACTCGTTTTGGCGGTGCCGGCGGATCTGTAGGAAGTAGATCACTTATTAAATCCTCTACGTGATCTTCTGTGGGTGCTGTATCTCGATGTCCCTGTATGTAAGACTCTCCGGTCATTGACAATGGTAGAGTAACATAATCACAATCCGAATCTAGGGTGCTTGAAACGGTTTTGCGATTAGGATATGATCCTCGACCCACTATCAAATCTGTTAGTTCTTCAGCGGATAGCAAAGTATGTTTCATATCAGCTGGATCACTGCCATCTCCGCGAAAAGAATCGGATGTGCTTATGTTTGAATCAGATCTTAAACGAAATTCTATATTCTTCATACGTTTGCTAAGAAACTTGACACCATCTACAGAGTCCTGCAATTTATTGTGCTCCAAGCGCAAGTGTTCCTCGCTGATCTTACTTTGGGAGGGTTGAAATATGCCATAATGAGAACTTTTTTCTGATTCAGCTATTTCCGAAGACTGACCGGTCATTTCGCTGCTGTGCATTGTATAAACCCCCGAAGTCTCTGTAGGAGCAACAGCATGTACCAGAGTATACACCCCGGAAACACTTTCAGTTTCATCTCTTGTCGATGATATGAAGTCGTGGTCTATACAGGACGATTCAGGTTCACTTAGTGACGAATTTTGGGCAGTGTGACTGAAACCCAATTCCAAACTGGAAGATGTAGAGCTTTTCCTTTGATGATTGGAGTCGTTAGTGTTTAAACCTGTTCTAACGGCCAAAGTAGCCAAGGAAGTGTTATTGTCATTTGTTGAAGAGGCCACTACCACTGTGCTGCAGGTGGAAGAGCATTGTGAGCCTATATTATGTTGTGACGAGGGAGAGTCCGTGGATGAGTCTGTATTATTACGCTGACTCTTTGAGGTGGGTATAGAAGAACCGCTGGTTGATGTGGAATTACCCGTCGACGAAGTATTACTTAATTCTGTGGGAGAGTTGCGTTGACTTTGCTGTTGCTGCCTTACAGTAAGTGCAGCCAGTTGCTCTTCCAAGTCCTTAAGTGACACTTGGCCTACCGATGATGCCTGTCTGCTTACACTGGGTCTATCCAACAAGTGAGCCAATGCCAAACTTTCTGTAGATGGAGCAGCTATAGGAGCTGGCGGTGAATTGATCATGATTTCCAGCTCATCCTCCGAATGTACACGATCACTTACTATCCCCGAAGTAGTATTTGAACTAGTGCTCGATATTACAGATATTCTTTGATCGTTTTTATTTTTATAGGCTGGCAGATGTAAGCTGCGGGAATACACATAGCAAGCATGTAAGCAATTGCTTTCCTCTTCCTCCCGCTTGATGACCTCCTTTAATCGGGCTGCAATTTTCATGCTGAATTGATGCGTTTCTTTGCATAAAGTTAAAAGCATTTTATTTTTCTCATCAGATGTGGCATACAGAGTTATCTTACTCTCACCCGATCTGATTTCAAATTTTTTCCTTTCAAACGACAATTTGGTAATGTTGGGCCACAGAAATGTTATCTGCTGCTGCTGACCATCGGGTGCCGTTCCAGCTCCAAATATTTTAATACCCTTGGCATAGACAACAAACCATGAACTACCGGCCCCTGTTTCACTCTTACTCATGCGCATGCGAAAGGTATGTGAATTTATGCACTCATGCACCAAACAGGCCTGTTGTATATAATGCAACTCTGCGTCGGCTTGCGCAAGACCACGATTTTCCCGATGACATGCTCTTAACGCACTAGCAGTCCATGCTGTTCTTAAATGCTCTGGCAGATAGTCTTCCAACCGAAAATATTCATTACTAGAGCTGGCGTTTGTAGATACCGAGGCATTGGTGGAAGCATTACTGGGTCCACGACTAATCGACGAAGAGGATGACGAGGGAGACAGTGGTGTTTTAGCAGCGGCCCCCAGAACACGCTTAAGGCCATCCATACCCATGACATTTTCCCGCGTAGAAGCCATGTAGCTAGATAAACGTAACACTCTCTCATTTACCATGTTAGATCGTTTGCTAATCTTTGGCAAGGTTGTAGTGGCTGGTGTTAGTGTTTTAGTAACTTTTTGCTCTCCAGTCGCACAATCCAACTTACTCTCATTCAAATCACCCACTAGAGGCTTGGCCTCTACCACATTTATACCATTGCTAACGCCACCAATAATGCCACTAACACTGATACTGCCACCGCTGCTGTTGCTATTGTTACTGCCACCACATGGTGCATCGCCTAAGTCCGCTTGCAACGCTAGACCAGCTAATAAAATCATCGATTGATCGGCATATTCATGGGGAATGTCTCTCTGTAGGGCGTTGTATTTTAGTTGTAGATAATAATTGTGACGGGTGGTTTCATCTTTCAACATAAACGGGCTTTCGATGTAGAACTGCACTCGAAAATGCAACTCTAAAAGGGGTCGCCCATTCGCATCTAGACCCTGAAAATGCCAAAAAAAATTTTCATTAATTTTTATTACACTCCTGTTCATAATTGATTTGGTCATATTACATGAGTGTGTGAAGAACGCCAGCTTTTTGGACCATATTTGGAGAGTTTGCTCTCGGGATCGGCAAACATGTATTCGCCATCTGGAACGGGAGAGAGAGAGAGAGAGAGAGGAAAAACAATTGTCAATTAAGGAATGTAACATGTACATATATGAATGGAAGTATGTATGAATATATCAAGTATTTTTAATTTTAAATTATCTCTTTCCAAGCGCCTGAACAAGTTCCCACTCAGAAATTGTGTAATTTTTTTAAAGTGAAAAAATGTTTTAATTTGAAACCTTTAACCATCAAGGTCATTTTGTACATTTAATCTCAATGCTCTTTCTCTGCTTTTCGTTTTAAATGGGAATTTAAAGAACATTTAAGTAGACGAAGCAAAACATTTTTTCAGGCTCCAACAATCTATAAACAATATGTATTTATTTATATGACCCAAACGAGACAGAAAACTAATCAGACTTTTAAATTAAAACATTTTTTTTTGGGTATAATTTGATGGCATGAAACTTCCGGGCAAGAAAATCAAATAAAAATCCTACAATACAACAACGTGAACAATATGAAAGAATGAAAATACAAAAAAAAAATAACAATCATTCCAAACTACAACACCTTATGTCATTTTGACAGAATGACAGACACACATACGAAATCAACCAAAACCTAATCATACACACTTATATAATACATACATACATATGTATGTACATGCATGTGCATGTACGAATTTATATGAATAGTATATTCAGTTTGGGAAACATTCATACTCGTATAATGGATCAAGGAATACTGAAACAAAACTACAATAAAAACAACAACAACAACAGAATAGCAGAATGACATAAGCCCTGTCAGAGCCAGGCTCTTCAATCTCTAAAGATTGAATTGTTTTTTTTTAATTTAATTTTAGTTATTTCTGTGTTACAGACTACAAGGTGGGTTTTGTGGAAATGTCAGTTTGAAATTGTATGAAAACCAAATTTAAACATACATACATATTTTTCTGTTAACGAAAATCAAAACAAAAAAAGTATTTTTGTATGTATGTGTATGTATAAAAAAAATTAAACACTCACACAACCTGTCTGTGTACGTGCAGTCACTGTTCAGTCTGATACAAGAGTAAATATCTTTTACCCAACAACATAACATGATCAATTCAGCCAACAACAATAACAAAATCTATAGAAAATATTTAACAAGAGATAAAAATCTCAAGGGCATGCCCGTTAATGTTTAAGCTTTTAAATTCCAACATCATCAACCAACCACAATTTCAAAAATCAAGCATAAACTGGAGAAACTGCTACAAATTTCTGTTTTTCTGTCGATGTAGTTTTTCATTAATTTGAACTTTAGAAAATTCACTTCACAAATCAATCTTTTAACTATGTACATATCATTGAAGGAAGGTTTTTGTTATTATTAAATAATATGTATTGAGGGTTTTGCATACTGCGACCCTTGGGATCTTTTGTACGATCTTTATGCTCACTGTTACTGTTAAGGGATGCGAATGAAGCCAATAACCCTGATCACTAAGAGATCATATATTTATTTATAATATATGGACATATATGTACATTAGGGTGATTAAAAAAAAATTTTTTTCTTCCCGTAAGAATAATATGGAAAAATTATTCTCTGCACTTTTTGAATTTTATTGCTAGTCTGTCATGTACTCGTATTGTAAAAAAGAGACTTTTACTTATTTTTGTAGGGAATCGAACGCTCTACAAAAAAGGTCTCTTATAATTTTTTGAGAAACAGAAAAACAATTTAACATGATTTTTATTTTCATAAAAAAATTTATAATCAATCTTTAGACTATTTGATTTTTCTTTGGATAACTACGGAGAATTATTAGCAATGATTGTCTAAGAAACTAAATTTAAGATAAACATGAATTTTTTGAGTGATTTGTTCCAATCAAAATATTATATACATATATATATATAAGGGTATTCAATTCATTGGGTTTATGTTTTAATCGGTTAATCACTCGATTCATTAATCGAGGTTTTGGTTTAATCTTTTAAGAGTCGGTTAGTTTTGGATTAATTTGTTTACCGATTAATAACTATTTTCCACAAACTAATTAATTTGAATAATTGAAAATAAATAAATTACTTTTATAAATATGTTCTATAAATCAAGTCGAATTTAAATCGAGTATTTTCTCGAAACATATAAAAATTTTAACCACTAATAAAACATGAGAAATCAAATAATTTGTAGTAGATGCAGAAGAGAGATGATCAAAAAAATAATTGTTCAATTCACAAGCTCTGTCGTATGGCTTATCGTTTAAAAAAAGACGATGTTTGTTTATGGGCTTGTGAACAGACAAATTTGTTGTATCGTTATTATTTCGTATTTTAAATGTCAATTCAATGTAGCCAGTGAAATTAGTGAGTTTGACAACAATTTTTAATTATTATTCAACTTATGCACTTATACGTATAATTTTTGCAATAAAATTTATTAATAAAAATAAACATAAATGATGTCTTTTAAATTTTTAGTATTTTAAATGATATCGCCGGAGGAAATATCACTAGCTATTGCAAAACTTAACAAGTACAAAATCGAGATAAATTAAGATATAAACACATTCACGACAGCAGGCTACACGGGTACATGGCTACAAATTTCTGCGGCTTTTTAAAAAGTTTGCAACTTTTTGCGTAATTTCGCGTTTTTTGCAATGGAGGTTATATTTTCTATTTTTTATTATTTCATCGACTTTTAAATGATATTAAACATTTTAATCTTCCCAATGATTGGAAGTTATTGCGAATTTTCGTAATTTTTGTAGTTTTCTGCGAGTTTACCACATTTTGTTGCATTTGTAGCTCGTTTTAGAAGATTTTAGGACTTCTTCTAAATTTTGCAAATTTTGGCGGAATTTCGCTTTACAAAACATATAAAATTCAAACGTACTAACATACTTTTGTATGAAAATTACCAACAACAAAAATACAATACTGTATAATTATACGGTTACACAACACATACGACGTTAATACGAGCATGTGAATTGAATAAATAATTAAAAATAATAATAACTTTATTTCATACAACATATTTTTGTCATATTTACAGAAAAATTTTGAGATCCTTTTGAAAGACAGTTTTTTTTAAACAAATTCATATCTATATTATTAATAGGCAAACACATTTTAAATCCCTTTTACGGCCGTAATACTGAACCAATTTTGGAAAGATTTACATGTTTTTAAATGTGTTTCTACATAGATCATAATTTTATTTAAATCGGTTCGATATTTAGGAAACTATAAGAGTTTAAAATTGCTACTAACACATGCACACTTATTACAGAAGCATGTATCAGCTTCAACTTCGCTTTTGCATACAAATGAGACAGAGTTTTAAGTTGTTTATTTAGAATGTTTTTGGTTTTTGTGTTTTATCGTATGTATTTCTGTAAATGTTTAAAATTAATTTCTAGAATGCGGTCGATTGCATAGACCGCTGGGTACACTAGTAAAAATATGTATATATATATTTGATTGTGTTGCGTTACAGACCATTTATAATTTATGAATTAAGGAATTGTTCCGCTTTGTTTAATAAGTAAAATAAAAATAAAAACGAATCAATACTATATAATAATCAAAAAAAAAAATTAATCTATAATATATTTTTTACAGATATTAAAAAATAGCATTCCACAGATTCAATCGTACTTGATCAACAAGAGGGTCTTAATTCGAAATTTTAATTTTTGCACTTTTCTCCAAAAATTGCAATCTAATATTCATATTTACCTTTTGCTAATGAAACGAATAATGTAAAAAAATATTTTTCATATAAGAGGTGATAATTTAAGAGCTTTTGGATTTGATTTAAAAAAAATAAAATTTTGAAAAAGTATGAAATCTTTATATGGGTCCAATTTTGGCATACTATCTCTAACATATCGGCCGGTATGTCACGATTAAATTCTTTAATATTTGCTTCCAGTACGTCGAGCGTTGCGGGCTTGTCCCTATAGACATGAACCTAAACTTGACCCCACAAAAATAGTATGAAGGCGTTAAGTCACACGATTTAGGGGGCCAATTTACCGGCCCCAAACGTGAAATAAGCTGTTCACCGAAATCGCCTCTCAATTGGGCTATTCTTTTGCATGTTGTGTGGCATGTGGCACAGTCTTGCTGAAACCACATGCCAGCCAAGTCCAGCTCTTCTATTTTGGGCAAACAAAAATGTGTAATCATCGGTGCTGAATCACTAATTCACGCGGATACAGCTGCGATATTTTCCACTGTCCACATTCTACGTATGCATGTTGGTTGTTTAATGTCCAATAATTGAAAATTGGTGGGAAATTTAGTCACAAGATTCCGAATAGCCGTCTCAGAAGGCCGCCTCCAAACTGACCATAAAATGGAAGAAGTACACAATGCACTTTCTTAAACAAGCATGAATTTTGATAATAAAACTCAACAACCTGCAAGCGTTGTTTGTTTGTAAGTCGATTCAAGGTTAGATTATAGACCAAACTGAACATTAGGGGTATAACCAAATTTTGGACCTAGCACTACGCGATAGCGAATATTGTGTTATTTACGCAAACAATTTTTTGGGTCGTTTGAAAATAAGAACCGCACCCACAAAAGCAATTTTCTAAAATCCCTAAAGAAAAAAATTTAATAAAAAAAATTTTTAATATCTTATTAATAAATGAAAAAAAGTTTAAAAAATGGCAATCCCCTAATAATTGCATTAAAAAACTATGAGTTTTAGGCTAAATGTATAAAGTAGAAATTAAAAATCAAATATGTCGCGTTTTGCGGGTGACCTTTTTTGGAAACCGCGAAAAATTAATATAATTTTTGTAAATAGTTTTCAATGGACTATACGACTATGCTGGGGCCGTTTTGATATTTGCAAAAAATGGGAATAAGTTATGCCCCTACTGAGCATGTTTAACGGTAACATGTTACACGAAAACAGCTGAGCTAACAAAAATAGTGTTGTTAAAAAGAAAGTTGTTAAAAAAAACACCCTTTACCTTTGATGTAAAACCAAAAAGTATTTTGCTTCTGTTGAAAATGTTTAAATTTTGAGTTAAAGCCCACTTGTTGATCAAGTGCGACATAATTACTAAAATATAATTAAAAAATATGAAATAACTTAATATGTGTAGTGACATTTTAAATTCGACTTTAACTTAATTATAATCTAGTTGTTGTTATGTACATATTATTATTATACATTTTTTTTAATCTAAAAAATGTCTGCATATTAAAAGAGTTATTTCAACAAAAGTAAAAAAAAAATTATAATAAAACCAAGACAGTATTTATTAAAATTCGTGCAACAGCCTCCAAAAATGTAGCATTTAAAAAAGCACTTAAAACTATAGCAGCTGCAAACCAGCTGAATTACTGGAGACTGGATGGTATGTTAAGAGAGTCATCTTCAATGCCTTTTTTTAATATCACCAACAAAAACAAAAAAAAAACACCAAAAGCCAAAAAAAAAAAACACAAAAAAAGAAACTACATAAGACAGCCATCAACATGATGCCCAAAAACCAAAACAGGTTGGAGTACAAAGAAACAAAAAACGATTTTTTTTAAATCCATGTGGAATGTACATTTCTTGGATGAAAAAAAATCCACAAGCTATTTTTTTTTGAGCGTTCAGACCTGAAAATTTAATTTTTACTGACGATTTTATAAGTGTGTGGATAAAATACTACAAATTAAAATTTATTTCTTTAGAGGAATTTTTTGTTTTTCTTATTTCTTAATTCTTCAAAAAAAAAAACAGCATCCAGCCACATGATCGAAAGAAATGTGGAAATAAGCAGGTGTGAATATTTTTTGTTTTCGGCAAATTTGTTCGTATTGGTTTACCTATAATTATTCTAAAGGTTTATGGCTTTCCTATTTCTTTTAATTTACGATTATTTGTTTGAAGAAGAAAATTTCCAGGATTAACGAAAGAATCTCACAAAAAATGAAATTGTGACCAGTCAGTAGTCAGTCACTAATGCCTACTTAGGCCGGTGTTATTATTTTTTTATTTTTTATTTTGTTAAATTCACATCTACTGTAGGTGTAATAAGTTATTATATTTGTATATGTATGTATGTATGTACATATTATACTTTTCTATTGTAAAAGAGAGAAAACCCCATTAAAATTTGTACGGACATTCTTACAGACACACATATGTAAATACACACATGCATACATGCAATAACGTTGAATTACAAATAAACAAAAACTCTACAACAAAACTAAAGAATCCAAGAAGAATATTTCAAGAATCTTTGACGTTGGCAAACAAAAATACAAATCAGAGAAGAAGTCGTTGAAAAAAACTTAAGCATCTGCTGGATATTTTTTTTTATTAAACACACATTAAGCTGAAGAAAGATTCTTACAATGGAATGTTAAGTTTGTTTTCACGAAAATGTTTAATAAAAAATAAAAAAAATATATGGGTATGTGTTTACAAAAAATAACAACCAAATGACGATCATTATTATAACCAGATAATGATCATTTTTTTGTTTAACAACAACAACAAGACGGAAGGTTTGTTAATCTGTAGGTATATTCGAAATTGATGAAGTTGACGTACATAAACACACATGTACGTATGTATGTATGCATAATGTATGTTAAGATGAAAAAAAAAACAAACTAAATATGTTGCTGCAATATTTACCAACAATATGACACAGTGGTGTGTACAGAAAGTAAGAAACTTGTTTGTTTTTGGAATTCTGTACCTATGTACATACATATGTTCTTTGTGGCACGTTGTGAATGAGGGGTAGCAAAATAGCGTAACTATAAAAAATCCAACACTTTTACCATTAGATCACTGCATGTGGTGATGCATTGCTATGGCTATTCTTGTTATTCTTATTTATACAGATTTTTTGTAAATAATTTTAAAATCATACCTTAGGGATGTTTGTTGCCCGAAAATACATACATATACATATGTAACCTTATTCACAAAAAGTTCACACAAAGTTATATTAGGTTTAAAGTTGGATTTTTATATGGTAAAGCCGGTTTTAATCCACACATTAACTTTATTATTTAATTGTTTAGCTTTTGCCTGAGACTTCGTTCACGTGAAATTCACTGCCAGAAGTTACCTCCTTCCCTTCGTGGTCTTATTATAAAAAATGTAATAATAAAAATAAAAAACTTGTGTCCTTCAAGAGTCAGATCTATCGATGTTTCAAATTTCATTAAAATTGGTTAGATACCTGCAAAGAGGCAGAAATTGTCCTTTACTCTACTCATGGTCCTATTTTCGAAAAAATATGTGTCTTTCTAGACTCAGCTCTATCCGTCTACCGAATTTCATCCTAATCCGTTGAGTGCTTTTCGCGTGAGAGTGAATCAAACATCCAAACTCACATACATATATACAAACTTCATTTTGCACTGGTTTGTTGTATCGCTTAACACGGTTTTGTTTAACTCGGTATTTGCATGAAACGTAGCCCTCTTTTTAAACGAGGTCCACCTGTGCGTGATCGCATCAGCTCGTTATCGTAAGAGACGATTACACCCCTTTTTTTACAGTGCAAAATTAATTTTCAGCTCAATTCTTCTAAATGAACTTTTATTGTAATTATTAAAAATCTTAAAACACATTTTACATTTTTGTATTTAAAATCGCACCCACTGTGCAGCGTTAGCAACAAATGCAAGATCATCATTATTATTATAATCAAGCATCAGTAACACAGAAGCAAAATAACAACTTTTTAAAAGTTTTTTTTTCGTTTATTTGTAACTTTTTATACCACTCTTCACAGGTGAAGGAAAGCACATTTAAGTTTGTCATTCCGTTTGTAATTTGAACAACATTGACTTTCGACCAGGGGTATCGATTTAGCGATGTCATGTGTCAACTCCCATTTTTTTCTTTAAGTTAAAAAAATCTTATTCGAAGACAGTGGTAATCAAAAGTCAGCTAAATAGATCTGCAAATCGCTGGGATATCACAAATACCAAAAATCATTTGGGAACAGAAACATCGGATGTAGAAAGATAAGAAAAGGAAAAATTCATAAAAACTCCGTAATAAAAATAATGTATTTAAAAAGTTTGTTAAACACAGTCTGCTTATTGGAATGGATATCTTTTTCAATGGCATCTCCTTGGAGCTCTCTCATAAGCATTAAATTTGTGTTACTAATCTCTTTATCATTTTCGTTCATTTTGTTTTAGGAGTACAAAATAAAATTTTTATTAGTAATATAAGATAGAAACACAAATTTGGGTGTTCGTTAAATGCGATGTTCATTAAATCGAATGTTCGTTAAATCGGGATACTTCTGTATTACAAAAGAGATTTTAAAATCTTAAAAGCCAAAGAGGTTATATTATATTTTCAATTCAACTTTGCAACCTGTCTGAAGCATTTATTTAAAAAAGCTAAGACAAAATTTCAAAAACTGCCGACAATTTAAGGATCTACTGTGAAGAAGTCGGTCCACAAAGGGCTGAGATAAGAAAGATAAAATCCGCAAATGCTTCTATAGTACAATCATGGTTTGAAAACTGAATTGTAAGAAAAAAAAATAAACGAAACGAATAGATATTTAAATTTAAAAGGTTTCCCTTGGGAAGACAAAACAGAAATGCTTCAACAGGAGTGGGCATACAAAACAGACCTGCAACAGCAACAGTTCGAGACAGACTAGCAATCTGCCAGTTTAATGTTCTGACATTACTGATAACGAAAAGAATCCGTCATACTTTATACGTCGCAACTAACAACAATACTTAAATCAGAGCAACAGCGTACGTATTTACAATATATTGTAAGAAAAAATGTACTTTGAATATACTGCAAATACGTACCCTGTTGCGAACGCGACGCTCAACGCTCTGATTTAGGTATGGCTGCAAGTTAAAATACAGGTTTTCTTATGAGCTTTGTCCCGGTCCGTACGTCTCCGTCAACGCAAAATACTAAAATTGGACAGCTTTTTGTGTTGCGTGGTGATAAAATTAAATTAAATAAAAACTGCAATTAAAAGAAACTCTGGAATATCCTCGAATTCCATTGAAAATGTGTACTTTAATCAAATCAAGCTGACTCAATATCCGTCAACAAAGAACTCATTGTGGCAACCTCCTCCGCCCTTACTGTAACGTGAGTCGAAAAATAAACAACGTAGGTATAACGTACGACGGATTCTGTGTAACTTGGCCTTAAGCAAGCTTTAACAGCGCATCACTACATGAAGTGCTCTAACGCTAACTAAAGTGTCGGTTTTTTTATTGTTACGCTTTGTTTCTACCCCCTCATGTTCAACGTGCGCGATAAAGAAAATAGTTCTAAAAATATTTCCAAACAAATTTTTTTTTTCAATACTATTAAGGTGAAGGGCACGCATCCAAATCCGAATATTCTCTCTCAAAGTTTTTAGTGTTAGTGTGTGTGTGTGTGTGTGTGTGCTTGGGTGTCAGTGTTTCTTTTATGAAATGAACAAAAAGAAAAGAAAAAATCCAATAAAGAATCTACAAAAAATAACTATAGGAACAACAACAGCAACAACAAGCAGCAGTAGCAGCAGCGAAAACAATTCCACAATTTGTTTGTAGTTGTTGTGTTATTTTTAAAATTGTGGAGTACACTGGACTGGAGTGTATGGAATAGCATGTTATGCAGAATCAACCGATGCCGATGATATTAGTGTTGGTGTTGGAGTTGCTGTAGCTCATGATGATCATGAAAATGATGAAGATGACGCGATGCTGGTGATTATGTGTAGTAGCTGTCGTTGTTGTTGAAGAAGAGAGAGGATGGAGGGAGGAAGGGTATACAGCACAAGAGGCGCGTGTTGCCTTGGTGAAAACCTGTCACTTTTAGTAACAACAGAATACAACAACGGGTAGTACCAGTAGCTAAAGATTTCATTAAAAATAGCTCTGCTTATTACTTAAAAAAAAGAAGAAAAAAATGTTACCACCGTCCATTTAGTCAGCAGCATATGATTGTATGCCAGCAAACTTATATTTATGAGTACAGTGGTGAACTGAAAAAAATATATTCTTTTAAAAGTGCTTTTTGTGCTCGTACACGCTAATCTCTGAAACTGCTAATCACTGAAATTTTGTGAGTTTTATGGTCAGTGCCTTATTGAAAGATATATATATATATATATGTACATATATATATATATATATATATATATATAATCCCGTCGTTCCTATAAGGAGCATAGGGCCTCAAGATAAAGATTTTTTTTAAATATGGTTTTAAGGCTAAAATTCCAAATTATTGACCCCATACATGTCCCACCGGTTCAGTAGTATTTTTATAAAAACAACTAAACAGCTTTTGAAAATGTATTTAATTTAAAAAATTTTGTACCAATAATAGTGTTGTCGAATACTTTTTTCGTTCATTGTGCTGTATACAACCTTCTTAAGAAAAGAAGAAAGTGCCCACTTTGCGTTCACTTGGCAATACAGCCATGCTTTTACTGGCTTTTGTTTCAATCTAATTTAAGAGTGGAGCATAGTTTGTCTGTCGGTTTGATTGTGTGGTTATTAAAACAAAAAAATTACACACACAACTGAAAAAAATGATAAAATTAAAGATTTCTTAAAGTAGTCCATTGGCAAAATCGATGACATGGTATTTTTTTATTTTAATTTTATCAAAATATAATTTTATATGCTTTATTCTATATTTTCTAGCATGATTACTTTCCAAATGACTGAAAAAAAATTGTACCTATTAATTTTATGTTACTTTATGAACCGAATATTTGGAAGGACTTACTTGCAGATCTGTAAGGTTATTTACATTTTTATTTTCGCTTAAATGTCCGTTTGTCTGTCTGTCCCTCTTTTTGAAGTCGATAGTTTTTTGCAAGAATTCCCTTAAATTAATTTAGTTTAAAATATTGTTGAATTTTATTTGTACATTTCAATTTAACCCTCTATTTGTATAAATACGAGTATTTGTAAGCCCGTACAATATGTCGTTTACCTTCCAGGTGAAAAAAACATGAATGAATGCCACGGGGAACCCTCAGGCATTTGGTATCAAACACACTGTATTAACAAAAACCACACTTTCAAATGATAAACGAAAAATAAAATATCGTTGCGATCGAGAAACTCGAAAGTACTAAAATTTATGTAACTGGTAACACGACATAAAACTGCACAATTTTACGCTTGCAAATGCGCATGCTTAACAAAAATAGGCATAAAACAGATAAAAAATAGCGTTAAGAGCTTTCGAAGCTTTTACAAATTTTTATTTATTTAATTATTTAGATACCTATTTATTATAATTAAAATTACAATAAATAAATAATAAATCTTAAGGCTAAAGCACTAGCAACTAAGGCTATCGGCTTAACTTTTACAAATATTTTGCTACATCTTTTAGGAACTGTAAAAAAAGGTTATTTAATATAAAAATACTATATATTAGGCATCAGTACAACTTTTGTGAAGAGTGGTGCCTTAAGACACTCTTAGGCATTAGAGGGTTAATAGATGAAATATATACGCATACAAATACTATAAACAGAATTCAGTTAAAAATTAAAGAGGCCATATTGGCCAAAGTATTTATTTTATCGTTTTCAAAACCAACTCCGACTACATTGGATTCTGTGACAATCACGCTTGTCATTGTCAAAATAAATTAGATGGCAATCTCAATATAAAGTAGATCTCATCTTGACAAAAAGGGCAGAAGTTGTTGATCATTCCTATATGCCATTGACACACACAGTCTCATAGATAAGCAAAGTAAAACTTATAACAAAGCAACTTTTTTTATCGACTGACAGAAATAACTCCACAGCTTCGGAAAAATTCTTAAGATATGAATAACTTTCAAAATTATCTGCAACAAAGCGATTTATACAATGTAGAGGTCGATTATGGATTGCAACCGAGCCTCAGCTGGGTTTCCCGCTGTTAAAAACGATAATACGGATGGCACCTAACAAATGAGAGTTGTTAGTTCAGTTGCTCTTTACTGGCTTTCTGACAACCACAAATTTTTACTTCAAAATTCATAACCATGATCGACATCGAATAATGCTTAATTTTAAATTAATTACAAAACTGTAATTGTAATTTTCTGTAACGTGTTAGTTCCATGGCAGCGCCTTCGAACAACATCGTGTTTACAACCTCGTTACATGTTCGATAGCGAATGCCCTAATCTCAGACTAACAAAAAAAAAAAACGATTGAATCAACTCGTTAGCGAAAGCAACGATAAGACACATACTAAATATATCCACAAAAGATCCTATAAATCATGTAGCTCAGGGACTCTCTATAATAATCATATTCACAATTACAAATCTTTTGCAAGGCGTTTGAATTTCTTTTTTAATGTTAAATTAAAATATATGTACATACATATGTACATAAATATGCATATACGAGTACAAATGTATATATGTATGTATCTCTTTTCTGTGTAAAAAAAACAACAAATTAGAATGGCAAATATTTCATACTATTTCACATATAATTAGAAAGTGTTGCAAAAAATAACTTAATTCCATTTATGTTGCTCTCTTTTATGGTACAGCTCCTTCTCGAAACTTATGCAACAGGAGTGGATGGATAGAAAAATAAAAAACTAACTTTTTTGTACAAACTATTCAAACATTTAAAATGTATTTTGTTACATTTGTGCATGATGAAAAGTAATAATGATGATGATAACAAAACGAACAGGAAAAACTAAATTTGAAGAAAAGAAAAAACTTTAACTGGTATGCAGTTTAATAAACCTAAAAATTCAAGCTAACAAACAAGCAAACAAACCAACAAAAAGTAGACAAGATAAACTTCTTTCTTACCAAAATCATTCTCTTTTATATTTCTTTGGAACAAGTCTGTACATAAGGCAGGCAGCAGGCAGGCAGGCATACCTTTGGAAAGAAAAGTTGTGTATATTGAAGTTTAAAGAAGAGGGCGCAGTAACAACAAAAATATATTTAAAAAAAAAATAAATAAAAAAACAGAGATTTTTTCATGAACACTTAACTGCCAGAATCTAAAATTTACGTTCCTTAACATATTAGTTGTTGATGTTATTGTCGCTGTTGCTGTTGCGCTATTGCTGTTGCTGTGGCTCAGACTGTGGCTGATGCAGCAAAAGCATCAAACGGCACGCTTGCTTGCGGTTGTATTAAAGCAATGCACAACAGCTACCTGAATTACTGAACACGCGTCTTATGTTTAGGTATGTATGTAAGAATATGACTTGTTGTTTAACTGTCCGTCCAAGCATTCAGACAGACAGACAAACAGACAGACAGACAAACTGTTTGTGTATATTTCTTTTTCCTCTCTTTTGCTCGTTCATACCATAATACTCTGCAGCATCCCATACCACCGTCCGTCCGTCTGTCCGTCTTTTATTCCAGGTCTGTCCCGATTGTTTCCTTCTTTCTGTTTTTAGTTTTTGAAAAGTTTAAACGTTCTTAAGCTTTTTTTCGTTGCTTTTAATGTATTAAAATACTTCTTTTCGTTGCATGTAGTTCTTTATGTTGCTGTTCATAATGTTTTAAATGGCCTTTGCATGTATGCAACATGCTGCATCATCTTTTTGTGTGCAAAAACAAAAAAACCATACAATAAGAGGATAAGAAAAAAAAGCCTAACAAAAAATAAATAAAAATAAGCAATAAGCAGCAGCCTCTCCAAAAAAAAACCAGTATAAGTCGAAGTTTTTCTTGAGGCCTCCATCTAAACAAGCCAGTCAGTCAGCCAGTCAGTCAGCCAGTCAGTCAGCCAGTCAGTCAGCCAGCCAGCACCTTTTTTAAACCAACTGAAATTCTATGTATGTATGTTAATACAGGTTTGTATATCACAATGTCTTATGTTGTTGTGGCTGTTGGAGCTGTTTTTAATAATTTTTTTTGATACGCCAGTTTAAGCAACAGAAGAAAAAATAAAAACCAAATTCATTAAATGTGAATTTTTTCTGATATGTTTGTAATGAATATTTTTTTGTTGCTAAAACTCTAAGTATACAGTATTATATTTTTGTCTTTTTTGGGGTTCTTTATTTTATTTATTTATTTTTTTTTTCTTCTGTCAAGCATCATATAATTTTATAAATAGTTTTTGCAGCATTTTTGCCAAAAACCGCAGAAAAAAAACAGAACACAAATTTTTGTGTTGGTTGGTAGTAATTAAATAAAAAATAAATAAATGTTAAGTTAAAAGCCAAATTTGTTAAGGAAAACAAAAAGAAAAAAGAAAAAAGAAACGGTCGAAGCACATGTTTCTTTCGAATCCATACACACAAACACACACACATACACACCCATAGATGCAGAAATATAAACCAAGACTGAAACGTAAGACTGAAGACACAAACTTGTGTTGTTAAGCGAAAAAGTGTTAAATGGCTGAATGAATTCAGAAAAATATATTTTATTTTTTGCTCAATTCAAACTTTAACAAATTAAATAATCAATAACTTATAAGGAAGAATTTCTTAGTAGTCAGAAGAAAAAAAACCCATAAATTCAAATGAAGTTTAAGTGAAAAAGGACCTGTCATAGAAATAATAAACTGATAAATTACAATGAATTGCGCAATTATTCTTATTGGAACAAAATCAAAAATCAAACTTATTTATGTAATGAAAATAAATTGCTATTAATTAAATACTTCAGATAAAATTAGGCAAATGCTATATTATACATTTAGAAGGATGTGCAATCAAATTTAATAAAATTTATAAAATTATATATTTTTCCTTAAATTCAAATGTTATTAAGATTAAAATTATCGTCTTGCTAAATAATCATAATTTAGCATTTTATTTATATTTACTATATCGCTCCTTTATTGCAAAAAAAAAAACATTTTCTAAAAGAGTACATATAGAAAATACTGGCGTTTAAAACAATTACCTTTAAAAAAGTATCTTAAAAAATATAATTTCTAAAAAGTACCTTTAAAAAAATTACCATTAAATACGATTATTAAAAAATACCTTCTTTAAAAAAGAACCCTTTGAAGAAAGTACTTTCGAAAAAAATAACTTTGGAAATAAGTACTAAAAAAAACATTTCGAAAAAATCCTTTGAAAAAAAAACAATTATGTACTTTAAAAAATAAACCATCTAAAAAGTATTTTTTTAATACTTTTTTAAGAGGTTGTTATGGAAAATAACATTGGGATGTGTATAAATTAAAAACGTTATACTCGTTTTTCGAAGAACGAGTTTTTTGAGTTATGTCGTTGTTCGAGTAAATGAGCGATTGACCATCACTTTTTAAAGTGATGTGAAACTAAAAAAAATACTTTTAAGCAAAGAGGATCTCAAAAGTTAATGAAAATTTCAATATAAACAATCAACAGAGTTAAGACGAATGCACTATTTTTCAACACTTCCAATTATATTATCTTTTCACAAAATACTGTTGTCATGATTAAAAAAAAATAATGTGTATAAAATTACAAAAAAATTCCACTTACCTATCAATACCGCCAGGCCGAAAAGCTCGGTATCGAGCATGCCCTGTGTGGCAAAATGTAGACATGTTTGTGTATACACTTCTCTGACTCGACTCTTTGCATCGACTAGGAAGTATAAAGTTTTGGGTTGCTGATTGCCTAATAGCCTGCAAATGTAAAAAGCAAAGTATAGTTATTACATTTACGTATATAATAGAAAATAATGAAAAAAAATAACAACAATTTATATATTTTTTTTAATATTTAATATGTAAACAAAATCTTACCTTAGAGCTAAAAAACGTGAGCCTGGTGATAGCTGTTCGGCCGAGGACGCGCATACTTCTAATGGCGCGCTGACAGTACAAAACGCTCGCATGCTGCATCATTATTTGAATGCAACAAAGTCGTTGGAAATATTTTTCTAAAAGTATTTTTTTTTATAAAGAAAGAAAAACACACAAAATAAATTATGATGATAAAAAATAGACAATAACATAAATTACAAATTTAACAAAAACAAAAAACAAAAAGTTGCCATTAATCTTGAAAAATATTTGATGATAACAAAAGTTGAAATTTTGAAAAATAAAGAAATAAATTAAGAGGCTTAACATTCCTCTCTTAATGATATAAATTAATCTAAAATAGTTTTACGAGCTTTAAATATTATTTAAAAAAACTATAAAAGTATTTATACGAATGTGGACATACATACATGCATGCATAAGCATGTACATTTATGTTTGTATGTTTGTATTTATAAAAAAAATTTCACCCAACCAAAAAGAAGAAAAAAAAATAAAACTTGCAACTCAAAACTTACAGACAAGTTTCTAATATAAAATAATATTTATATGAATATTTTTATGTATGTATGTACTACATATGTACAAAAGTGTACAGTGGTGATCAAAACGTGATCAAATAGTGACAGAAAATAAAACGAATGCTGCTAGAAGTTAGAAGTTCTGGTATTGTTTTTATTAAAGAAGATACATACCTACGTATAGGAAACAAACAAACTTAACCGAATAAGTTACAAGAAAAACAAAGATCAGTTTAAGTGATCAAAAAAATGTTGTAAAAGTTGCGCGCTTCGTCAAGTTTTTAGAGCTTGCGGCTGCAGACTTTGACAACCTGCAGCGTATCCTACACGCTAACAGGATGATAAATAATTTAATTTTCTAAAAGCTTCGGCACATCTCTATGATTTCTGTTTGCATTATTTTGTAATCGCATTAGTAGCTTAGAAGACGCATGCAGAACTGGGCTTCGTAGATCACGGGATTTCGAATTTCATTTTGCAACTTTTTGTTTTTAACTAAAACAGACTTTTTTAGAAAACACTTATTTTCATTTTGTAAATTTGAAACAAAAACACAAACATATTTAACAAAGTTAATTTATAGAAAACAAAATAAATTTGTATGAATCTTCTATAAATAGGCAAAGACAAATTTTTAGATCCCTTTTTCTCCTTTGTTTGCCAACCGATTTTCTTCATTCTTTTACCAAATGGTAGACATTGTTGAGGTTTAGTGACCCGACTATATATTATTTAAATCGGTTCAATATAAAAGGAATAAAAGGCTTATAAATTTGAAACCACTACAAATGCTAAAAATACACACGTATACGCATTTACTTATGTAAGTATTGGTTCAAGTAAAAACATAAGGAAAGCAATGAGAGTGTTTAAAAGTACCTAAATACATATGTATAAGAGTAATAAGATTTTTTTTATAAATGTGCTTGTTTGTATGTAATTTTATTTCTTATATTGTTTTTCCCATGTGGAAGGGAATAAGTAATTATGTAGTTTTGTCTTTTTAAATGAATGCAAATAAAATAGGTATACATGTGAACTGGCGGTCAAATTTCCACTACTAGGTGTTCTCTAGTATGAATAAATATGTAGGTGTATAATGAAATAAATAAAAAGAGATACAAAATATTGTACGCTTTATATTTCTGGGCTAAAATCCTAAAACATTTAACTAGCAAAACAAAACAATTGGCATTGCTTTTACTTAAACTTTGTGACAAAATAGAAAGAAATGGAGTCCAGATTGTAGATCTGCTTGGGTAGATAATTTTGTAAACTTAAAAATATCAATACACCTCCAAAATTTAAAATTAATCTTTGCGAACTTTTGTGGACAGGTTATTTTCACTTCAGCCAACAGCACCTTCAAAATTTATCAGCTTGTGCCGTCTTGTCCGCGAATGCAGTTTTTCTTGCTTTATTTTCATTAAGCTTTTTGGGATGTCTGGTGACACAATTAAATTAAATAAAAAAACAGAATATCCTCGAATTCCATTGAAAATGTGTATTTTTATGGAATGAAGCTGATTTAATGTCCATCAACAAAGTACTCATTGTGTCAATCTCCTCCGCCGATACTTTAATGTCAGTTGGAAAAAGCAACGTATAACGTACGACGGATTCTGTGTGCGTCGGCCTTTAAAGATTTTTAATAGAGGAGGCGTTAAGCTTTCTGAATAAGCATATCGCTCACTCAACAAAAGTAATTTTTGACAAGAGCGTTCAGTGCCCTTCGAAAATAGCATGTTGTAGTATTCTGCTTGTACTTTCGGAATAATTCGTTTTTTCTTTTTTTGTTTCATTTATTTGTTAAAAAAAACTATCAGATGTCCAAAAATGTGCTTTCTTAATCAAATAATTTAATTAACAAAAATAACTCTGAGTACTAAACACATCGATTAAAAAATCGAAAAAAAACAGAGATCTGTAAAAATCTGTTTTCAAAATTTGTGTTCCGTTGATGTTTTGTCCGTCACTGTGTGCATGCAATATGTTTTGATATATTTGAATTATACCTACATAAAGAAAGTTTATTTCACGTTGAAAAAAATATCATAGATTTAAGAATAAATTAAATAAAAAAAAACAATACACAATATGCATTTGATACGTAAAAAATGCTACTGTATAAAATAGACAGACAGACAGTTATATGGACACATTTCAGTTTACTACATATAAAATAAAATACACAAAAAATATCACTCACACACAATTCGTTTTTCAACTTAAAACAAATTATATACTTTTAATAATAACTTTTTTGTTCGATATTGTCTTCTCTTTATAAAATTTGTTTGCATTGAAAAAAGAAACACAAATTATATTTCATTATTCATGTCTAGTGTCTTTCTAATTTTAAGCATTCTAATGTTGGTTGGGCTTTTTATGAAAAACAAAACAAAAATATCTACATAAATTATTTATCCATAATCAATCAGTATCAGACAGACACAAATTATGTTTAATCCCCCAGATTTAAAAAAAAAAAACACACACACAAAAGAATAATATCAAGACAAGAAAAAACTAAAACTTACAGGTTTAGATTAAATTTCATTCAGTCAGTTTTGGTTTCAAGAGTTTGTTTTTTGGGAATTTATTGCTGTATATTTAAAATGCTTTTGTTTAAAAATGTTAAAATGTTTTGAATAATTTTAAAGCTTTTTGTTATTTTAAAAACAAAAAATTTGTATAATTTTTCAAATGGATTTAAAACATTTAGTTGGAAGTATAGTTCATACTAATACAATGGCATCGATGCCGCCTGTCTGTATTTAAAGAATTCATATTTTTTGTAGAATATTTAACACATAAAATGTTAAACCAGTATGTAATTATGATTAGACAAAAAAATAATAATAATAATAAAAAACGTTATGTATAGTTGATAATTATGAAATATTACAGTAATTTTGTACAATAAGAGAGTTGTCTTAAAGACACCCAGTTAGATCTATGATTCTTAGCTACATAGACCTCTAATCCACATCCAAAAGTTCACTTTGCAGTCTTCAATTTGCGGGTGAGAAGGGAAAGGAGAATGAATGGGGATGAGTACAGACTTTGTTGTACTCGCAAAGTTGCTTTGTTCTACGTTCGTCGTTTATACATACACCCAATCCTGCTTTTACACGGTACATACGTTCCAGTGCAAAAAAAGTTATATTTGATTATTTCAAACTTGAAGGTGGTCGAAAAGATTAATATATTAAAATTACACTTCTTTTTCTTCATACAGTGTTGCTTTAATTTAATTTTATGATTTTTAAGACATAAAAAAGAAATAATTGACAAGTTATCTTAAAGTATTTTTTTTTAAATAAAGAATCACATTTTTAATGAACTAAATAACTCTGTATAAATAACATTTTGAAAAACTGAAAATTAAAAACAAAGAATCCAAAATATAATTTTTCGACCTTTTTTTAATATTTATATTATTCTTTAAATTAAGCTTTAGGTCACTTTTTTTTGTTTATAAAAATCATCCAAATTTATTTTATCTTATTTTGTTATTTAAATTGTTTATTGATTTTTTCCTCTTGAAGAAGTTACCCGAAAGGCAACGAAATATCGAGATAAAATAAATTTGGATGATTTTTATAAAAAAGTGACCTCAAGCTTAATTTAAAGAATAATAAAAATAAAAAAATCATTTATGTATAAGGAAAATCAAAATGTTTTATTCGGTGTTAGTGTCTGATAGTAAGTACGGTCTTTTGCGTCGCGCTGGTTCAATATCAGCTTCGTCCAAAGATATTCTTAGTTCGTCTGCATTTTCAGATTCCAGTGGTTTAATTATTTTAACAGCGAAATCAGCTGTGGAACGCATCTATCCTACTTTGGAGATCTCTTTGTGTTATTTTGATTGTTAAACGATTTTTTATCCTTAGAAAACTATCAAAGGAGTAACGAAATATCGGTAATAAATTTAGAAGTTTTTTATATATAAAAGTGGTCTCAAGCTCGTTAATTAATTAGAAAATCAAAATCGAAAAATTTGTTATTAATAACAAATAGAATTATGTTATCACACAATAAGTTTTTTAAAGTATATTTAATCAAGTTACGAAAGTTATCAAAAGTATATGACAGCTCTTGATTGCATACGTGTGTCCTACCTAAACTGAAAATTCCCCAAAAATATTTTTACACGTGCAAAAAACGATGTGTATAAACAGGAAAAGATTATTTTTGTTAACCGTGTTATTTCAAAATCATGTAAAAAAATATCGTGTAAAAACTGGATTTGGTGTACTTGTATTTGATTGCTTGCTTGGGTATTTGATTGTATGTTGATCCAGCAAAAGAACAGAAAATTTGTCAAAGTAAACTTTGTGTGTAAATAAGTGAAAGAAAGTTTCAAAAGACTTGGCCAAAGTAAACTTGGCGTATGGAACAGATGCCGCACATGTATGAACAATGAAAATTAATTTAAAATTTAGATTTTCTCCAGTAGGATATTATGGCATAATTTTCATTAACCTATTTACATCTCTAAAGTATGTTTTAAATTGTTTTATAAAAAAAAAATTGGAATAATTAAGAGTAACAAAAACAAGAATAACTGCACACATACATTTAGTAGTGTGAAGAGGTAAAAGTGTTGTTTTTCTGTATAGTTACGCTTTTTTCGCTACCCCGTTACACACAACATGCCATAAAGAACATGTTTCGAATAAAAACAATCTCGTAGTTAATTAAAATATATTATGAAATAGTTGTAAATTTTGTGGCCTTCATGAACAACCACATGTCTCTCCTTTATTGCAACGTAGTCATATCTCAAAAAACGTAATTTTTGAGTTAAGAAGGCAGAATTATTTGTCGGATCGTTATTAATTTTGTGTGAAAAATTCATACAATTATCTTGTGTACTCACCTCTTGAGAGGAGAATATTTTTTTATTTTTTTTTAACTCGTTTTCTAAAGAACGAGTTTTTTTTTGAGATACGAGTATAAAGGAGCGATATGTCTTTAGATTACTTTTTTCCAAACTTTTTTCGAATGCCGTAATTTGCCCACTGATTTCCACCCTTAAATATTTTTCGTTAAACTATTCAAATATTTTAATGTTTTTATTTAATTTAATTTGAGAATGTCTTCTGAATTTGTCCCAATAGCAGTGAAGAAGAAACTAGTGGTAGAAAAACTTCGTTATATTTGTATGAAAAACTTACTTTTGGAACTTCCACCCCCCGTTGTATGACTCTTATGACAAAACACAAAAACTTTTATTTTTTTAGAAACTGCGATCTATCAAACGTCAGGTGTTAAAATTTCACACAAATTCATCGATTAGTTTATTTGTTGTAGTCGATTGAAGTAAGCAACTTTTGTGTTTCTTGAAAAATGGAAAAAAGTGAATTTCGTGCAGTGATTAAACACAATTATTTGAAAGGGAAAACGGCGAAAGAGACAAAAGAGAAGCTCGATAAACATTATTGTGAGTCTGCTCCGTCAGATTACATGGTAAAATATTGGATTGCTGAATTTAAACGCGGCCGAACAAGCACTGCAACAATACCATCAACAGGAAGGCCAAGAATATATCAAGAAAATCCTCGATATCGTTATGAATGATCGCCGAGTCGAGTTACGTGAGATTGTTGGAATGGTAAACATCATACGAGCGTGTGTTCAACATTTTGCATGAACATTTGCATATGAAAAAGTTATCGCAAGATCGGTGCCGCGTTTGCTCAGTGTCAAACAAAAACGATTTCGACAGACCACTTCACAGCGGTGTTTGGACATGATAAAACGTAATCCTGTTGATTTTTGGCGTCGATTAATAACTGCTGATGAAACGTGGGTCCACCACTACATACCTGAAACCAAAAATCAATCGAAACAATGGGTGGAAACTGGTGGAAGCGCTCCGAAGAAGGCGAAGACAGTAAAATCGGCTGGCAAGATTATGGCCACTGTATTTTGGGATGCACACGGAATATTGCTCATCGATTATCTTGAAAAAAGATCCACAGTCACAGGAAAGTATTATCGTTTATTATTGGATCAATTTTTTTATGCAATCAAGAAAAAACGACCACATTTAAAGAATAAAAGAGTGCTTTTTGTTTAAGACAACGCACCGGTTCACACAGCATTAGATACGATGCTAAAATTACGTGAAATACACTTCGAATTGGTTGATCATCCACCTTATAGTCCACATTTAGCTCCTAGTGACTTTTTCCTGTTTCCAAACTTAAAAAAATGGCTCGTAGGAAAAAGATTAATCTCAAACGAAGGAGTGATTACCGAAACTAATGCGTATTTTGAGGGGTTCCCAAAATCGTATTATTCAGATGGTATAAAACAGTTGGAATATCGTCTTACTAAGTGTATTGAGGTAAAAGGAGACTATGTTGAGAAATAAATGGATTTTGAAAAAAAAAACGTTTTTTTCCTACTTATGTAGGTTCAATATCAATCCGCCCTCGTACATCCAGTTTTTTTTTTTCATTAATGCCATTATATTATGGAACACTTTACCCTTAAATTTAAAATGTATCCAGCGAAAAAATAGTTTTGCTTTGACTATTTTTCAAGAAATACTTAATTTTACCTTTCCTTCTACTTTATTTACTATCAACGATTTTTTTGTATTCATATTTATATTTTTTAATTTTATTTTTAAAAATTATTGTATTAGCTGAATTGAAATTGATAATATTACAAAAATTTCCTTAGTATAATAATGTTTCGATGTATTTTTCTATTTTTTATGACCTGTTTTTTGGAAATGTTACTGAACTATAAAAGAATTATATTTTTAATGTTCTAATGATAAAAAAATAAAATAAATAAATATTATATATTTTTCTTCATACAACAGCGCACCACCCTAATGCCATTACATATTAATGTACATATATGTACTTGATAATTAAAGTGGACATTAAATGTTTATGATTAAAACTCATTACACACATCATTAACGGTCACTTGAAAACTAAAATAGAAATAAATAAATCAAGAAATCAAAAAACAAATGAAACAAACAAACAAACAAAACTTTAAATCTGCATAAATTTAAATGAGTTTTTATAATTTTTTATTCAAACATTACAACACCTACCTCAATACAAAAAAGAAAAAACGTTAGTTTTTTTTAACAAAATATTTTACTTATAACGTTGCTGTTGCAGTTGTTGTTATTGTCGTGCATTCTGTTAAAAATAAATAAAATAGTCTTTTTGTAAGTGTTATTGCAAATTGTTTTTTTGAAGCAACATTTAAAGTTTAAACAAACATTTATACCCTGTTTAAAACAAACCACACGGTCATATCAATAAATTTAAAAGAAAAAAATATATAAAAGAAGACGATGAAAAAAAAATAAAGACACTCAAAAAACAAATAACAAACAAACTTTTACTGACCTTATTCCGTTTTTAGGCATAATATTTGTATTTGTACGGTGACACTACACACAATAAATAAATATGCACACACAAAAAATACTTAAACAAATATGTAATAAAAAAATAAATAAATAAATAAACAACATTTATAACAAACATAGAAAATAAAACTAATAAATAAATTATTCAGACGTACACAAACATTAACAAAGAAAGACAATGATGAATGATGTGCTGAAGGGTCTGAGAAATAAAATTGTGTCTTCAAATAATTTAAACGAAAATCATTTTAAAGAAAGGGACACTCGGATGGGTTTTAAATGTTCCTTAACTGTACGTACTCAGCCAGTGAAAAAAATTGCAGGTAAATACGAGTAGATTTTAAGGAATGACTTATTCATTACTTTCATTAGTGCAAATTTCTGTCAGCTTAAGAAGTTTATCTCAAAATTAATATTTTACATATTCAATAATATATTGATACTTTTATTTTATACTTTTATATTATACTTTTATTGAGCATTTCATTGTTGCTAATGCAGCTCATCATCGAAATTTGACCCAAATATTTCTTAGAATAATTAGATTTATTCTGCCTTGTTACGTCTACGACTTCGACGCTGTGTACAGGATTAAAGAATAATGTTGTGTAATTCTTTAATCTCAAGGGTGTTTTTTTAGTATCCTTCTGTTTGGCAACACTGTTTTTGGCAGCTCAGTTGTTTTCGTGTAACATTTTGCTGTTAAACATGTTTAGTTTGGTCTATAATTTAACCATGAATCGTCTTACAAACGAATAATGCATGCAGATTATTGAATTTTATTATCGAAATTCATGCTCAGTTAAGAAAGTACATTGTATACTTCTTTCATTTTACGGTCAGTTTGGAGGCGGCCTTCTGAGACGGCTATTCGGAATCTTGTGACTAAATTTCGTACCAAATTTACATTATTGGACATTAAACCACCAACACGCATACATATGTAAAGGAAAATATCGCAACTGTATCCACCAGTGTTGTTGATGATCGTGAATTACCGATTCGGCGGCGTTCGTAGTAATTTGGCCACTGCTACTCCACTACTTTTTTGCTCAAAATAAAAGAGCTAGACTTAACTGACATGTGGTTTCAATAAGACGGTGCCACGTGCCACACAGCACGTGAAACAATGGCCCAATTGAGAGGCGAGTTCGGTGAACAGTCTTTTTCACGTATGAGGCCGGTCAATTGACCGTCTAAATCGTGCAATTTAACGCCTTTAAAAAATCTTTTTGTGGAGCCTTGTTAAGGCTCATGCTTAAAAGGAGAAGCACGCAACGGTTGACCCAGTGGAAGCCGAAATTTAAGAATTTATTCGTGAACTACCGGCCGATATGCTGGGGAGCGTACAACAGCTTTTTTTGAGAGCAAATTTTTCAGTTTACTTAGTAATTACTCATTTACTGTATTTTACTGTAAAAGTACTCGAATGCAGCTATTAATATAAAGTTTGCATATTTTTGCACATTTTAATTTTTTCTCTCTTAATAATAAACAATTACAAAAAAATAAATAATTATAAAAATCTTTATCCACCTTTATGGAAATTTATTAAAGCAAACACAAAAACACACATTTTTATAAATTTCTAAACTTTATTTTTAATTAAGAGAAAAAATCGTGTAAATATTTAAAGTTTGATTATTGCGGTTTCAAATAATTACTACTTATACACCATGAAAATAACTCCACAAACAAGTACATGAACATTCATAATGCTGACTGTTACAGCCAGCCAGCCAGCGTTTTATGAATAAAAAATTTAAAATTATAAAAAAAATAATATCGCGCCATAAAAATACCATTCTTGTGAGATCATAAGAAACAAGTGGAAAAATGATCTACAAAAAAAAAAAATAAATAACAGACAATGAATAAAAAATATTAATAAATTAAAAAATATATATAGATGTAAGTGTGTTAAGTTAATTTGAAAAAATGTGTATTTAACACGTAAATAAGCGTAACTCTTATTTATTTAACACGTAACTAATTTATTTTAACTTTATGAAATTATTTTTCTATTCACAAAAGTCGAAACAAATACAAAGAAATATGTACACCTAGATTTACAATATACCAGTATGTACATAAATAACTACATACATAAACATTGAGGTAGCGGTGACTTGATAGTAATATTAAAAAAAATTTTAGGGTGGCAAACGCCATTCCCCAACAAATAAATTGAGTGACGTATATATGTAAATTGAAACGATTAATTTGGCTCAAGTTCAAACCCGAGTTTATCCATTTATTTATTCTAATTTTTTATTTCATTTTTATTAGAAATTTTTTTTTGGATAAATTCATTATTTATATTAAGAGAATACTATATATAGAACAATTTTTATTATTCATCATACTAGCAGAACGGATCAGTACTGATTTCGAGGTCGCTACACCATCTCATCAGCGTTCTTTGTTCAATTTTACCACTTTTGACGGTGGATACTAGTAATCAGGAATATCAACTATTTTCCCCGTATTATTTAATGAATTAGAATACGAAAAGTGTAACTTATTCATTTCTTACAAGTTAAATCAATTTCGTTCGGTTAGTACGAAATCCCATCTCTGATGAATAACTACTCCATATATTGCAGTCTCTCTCGCTTATTCAGCGCCATTGGCTGCTGAGAATAAACTGATTTTATCATGTTGTGAGGTTTCTGTCATTTGTAGTTTAATTTTATTTTAGTATTCAACCAACTATGACCACGTAAGCATGTATATTTTTGACGCGCCCCATCGTTATTTATAATTAATGTTTGTAAGTAATTAGTCGAACTTATATATATCGTCATTTGATTTCAAAAAAGCCCTAAGTTACAAAATATTTAAAAACGACTTCTTGATTGATTACGATCCACCATATCAAAATACATGTCCCTGGAAAATTTTACATAATAAAATTGTATTAATTCCTTAATAAGAAATAAGCTTAAACTGAAAAAAATTTTGAAAAATTTTGCTTAAATTTTGATATTAGAGAGTTTTTTGCTTGTCCTTTAAAATTGTTTCAATGTAACTTAGGGCCTTTATGAATTCATATGACGATATGTATATTGAAACGATTAATTTGGCTCAAGTTCAAACAATAATTATAAATTGAGTAACTTTTTTTTTGATACAGTGGGGCCTCAATTAACCGTGATTCGGTCGCTTCGAACCGTAAACATCGATTATCCGATTCTATAACTTTAATTCTTTTGCATCGATTATAATTTCCATTATTTGGGATTTAAAATTTTGCATCGATTAATCGTGATTACCTCTATTATCCGGAATTCTATGCATTCGTTACTGAGAACATTGAAACTTGGCTAATGTGGATTATTTAATTGTTCCTAAAATAACTGTAAAAGAAGCAATACATGCATCCAGTGCATTGCTGGACTTCTTGGAGAGCCATGGCGGCTTCGAGAATAAGGAGCAAGATAAACTTCAAGTTTACTGCATTCATGAAAAGCTAAATAACAAAAATATGAATTTGAAAAAGAAGCAACAAACAACATTAAGCTAAGCTTAGACGATATGTTGAATCAGCATATGTATGCTAACACTCATATGCTTGAAAATAATAAAAAATGCCGCTATCAGCATATTCAATATGTTTTGGCGTCTACATGATATGTTGAAAGTAGAAAATTTTTTGATGTCCGCAAATGTAAGCAAATGAAATGTCAACATAAGATTTAGCATACGACTTTTGTGTTTATACGTTTATACATATGCTGAGTCCTATAAACATTTGTTTGTGAAATTAGTGAGTTTGACAACACTTATTAATTATTATCCAACTTATGTACTTATACGTATAATTTTTGCAATAAAATTTGTTAATATAAATAATAAATATACATAAATGATGTCGTCGGAGGAAATATCACTACTCGTAGCTATTGCAAAACTTACCAAGTAAAAAGATATACTAAGCTATAAACACATTCACATTTGTATTTTAAAATAATGTCTAGAAAAAGCATACGAGAGTTATTTGTATTATTAGTTGTTTTTACAGTAAACACTGCTTTACCACTATCAATATTAAAATTTTACCACCTAAACAGTGGCGGATACATGGAAACACACATGAACACTGATGATGGGAGTGTAGCGGCTCCCGAAAAAAACCTTGTTTTTATTCTGCCGTGTAAGTTGAAATTAATTAGTGTTAAAATTTTCCCTTGTTACTTTGGAATATTGTCTCATGTCCAATTCTTTCTGACTAAAAAATGTTACGAACTTTAGCCGAAATAATAATCACTTTGGATTAAAAAACCCATAACAACAAAATTGCCCAAAAATAATCACATTAAATAGAAAAAAAATTTAGTTTACCCCCAAAAAAAAACAAGAAAACAATTAAAAATATGTGAAAAAATTGCTTTAAGGCTTCTTCTACTTTTGCACCTCAATTAATCTTGTATTTATTTATTTATTTATTTTCTTCTAATCTTTATAGCAATTTAATGTGGTTGCTATTTACTTTAATTGTTTTATTAATTATTCTTTAATGAAGTAATTAAATTTCAATTAAATGTTTACACTCGTACATGTGTCTATACGTAATTGTTTAAGAATGTTAAATGGCAATTTATACTTTATTTATTTTTTTCTTTTTAAACAAAGTCAAGTTTTGTCATTAAATACTGAACTAAAGCGTCAGTATAACCCAGTAAAATTTTTCATCGACGGATATAATTAATTTAAGCTTACAACATTTTTCATTCTTATATATTTTTTCGACCTTCAGTTTTTTAAATGAATCTAATCTATTTCGAGTACTAGGTCAATTTAAAAAAAAAAAACAATAACAAAATTTTATTAAAAAACCGATATTTCGCCATTTATTTTAATACACAATTTATATATCCCTGAAGAAGCCACACAAAGAAGTGGCGAAATATCGGTTTTTTAATAAAATTTTGTTAATGTTTTTTTTAATTGACGTAGTGCTCGAGATAAAATAGATTTACTCAACATTTTTCCTTAAAAAAAGAAACTTGAATATTAGATGGGGCTATTGGGACTAGTTCGGCGTTTGGGGAAAGCAATATGGTGATCGTTCTTGAGATCGTTCAGCATTTAATTCAGACAAGTGAAGCACCGAACATTAATGGTGTTGTATGCAGGTCATGTGAGTTCTGCAAAGTGAGCAAGTTTGTCTGTTTATCAAGTGAGCGCGAAAATAAAAAGTTAGCATTAAGGAGCGTACGGGATTGGAAGGTTACTCAATTTTTTTATCTATTATAAAAATATACAAAGACAAATTTTTAGATCCCTTTTTGTTCTTTGTTTGCCAACCGATTTTCTTCATTCTTTTACCAAATGGTAGACATTGTTGAGGTTTAGTGACCCGACTATATATCGTTTAAATCGGTCCAGTATTAAAGGAATAAAAGGCTACCAAATTTGACACCACTACAAATGCTAAAAATACAGACGTACACGCATTCACTTATGTAAGTATTGGTTCTAGTAAAAACATAAGCAAAGCAACGAGAGTGTTTAAATGTACTTTAATATGTATATGAGTAATAAGAAATTTTCTTTTCAAATGACTGAAGTTGAAAAAGAAATCAGAATTGAAATAGATGACAATTAAATATGGATATACTCGTACATGTTCATTATATATGGACGTGTTAGCTTCAAGCAAATGGGCATTTTTGTATGCAATTTTATTTTGTTTATTGTTTTTTCCATGGGGGAAGGCAATGAGTAATTAGGTAGTTTTCTTCTCTTGAAATAAATGCAACTAAAATAAGTATATATTTAAACTGGCGGTCGAACTACGACCACTAGGCAAACTCTAGTTATTATAAACATATTTTAAAGTCTGTTACAAAATTCAAAAAGAAAAAGTGAACAAATTTATACCTTCCAATTTGGAGTTTTAAAAGGGAAAGTCTGCCTAAGTAATCCCACCAAATTAGTTAGTCATTATTCTTACTGACCAACATTTGTTGCGCATATTGGCACACGGTGTAGTTGACCACCATTTGCGCTCTTATGAAAAATGTGCTAATTTAGTTGAGTACTTTCATTTTCACATTAATTTTCTATTTCTTGCTGGGTTATTTTATAAATGTGCGCTACATTTACTCACTTAAGTTAAAGTTTTTTTTTCATAAAATATCTGTACGTTTGTTTTGTAGTAGAACATGTATTTAAAGTTAAAGAGAAATTATCTTTTTTTTATTTTTAAATGGATATTTCATTTAAATGAGACATTAATGCAATTTTATTTGAATGAAATATTAAAATGTACAGAATGTTGATTAACAGGTTTTTTCTGTAATTTTTTTATGTGAATTATTTGAGGTTTTTTTCAGTTATTTTTTTCTTACAATGGAATTTGAAATTAGATAAATGATCAAAAAATTACAATGAAAACAATATGAAATTAAGATAAAATTTAATTACATAGTTATTTTTTTTAAATTAAAAACTATAAAATAATGTAGAAATCGAATAAAAATTATGGAATATGGTCAACATTGTAGGCCACCCTTGGAATTCCCGGCAAATTTTTATTTCATTATTTTTTTAAAGGGCCTTTCAGACTATAATTTTTTGTATTAATACTTGTCAAAAACTGTAATAATACGTGCAAGTATGATAGTGTGAAAGCAAAATGTTATTAAAATCACAAATAATATGATAATAAATTTAACATACCATAAGACTTTGCCGTTTTTAGAAATTTTTCTAAGTCTGTGTTTAGACACGTCATGTTTTATTGTCATGATTACTACTTTATAGGCGAGAGCGATGAGGGGAGAAGAAATGAGTACACACATGCATCAACTGTCATTATATATTCGTAATGTTAAGCTTAAAGGTAAATCTCGTCAACATGGCATGATTTGTGTAAACAACAATAAAAGTTCAAAGAAGAAAAAGTAAGAATCATGTCAATAAGACATGACGCGTCTAAACACAGTCTAAACGATAATATTTTCATTTGATCAGGGTTGAGTTTTCATAAAAGCAAATTGAATAGTCGATTGTTTCGCCGCCGATAGCGTGCCGTCTCTAATGGGGGGTTTTATTGTCATACACAGGCTCGAAATTTGGAATGTGTATCACACCATGTCTCAAAATTAAATTTGTGGTTATTTAATGTTGTACTTTGATATATAGTATACATATACTTCAAATGCTACAAATGCTAAAAGGCCGACACATTCGCCGGCTACATGAAACTGCTCAACCGCCGATTATTTTCTTCTCATATTTTTTAAATTTTACTTGAGATCTGATAGTGTGAAAACAAAATGTAATGTAGCTTAAATTTGTTGACAGTCGCAACAAATCTCGTTAGATTTCTTTCACACAAAATCCAATGAAAATCTTAAGAACTTGTATAATAGTGTGAAAGGCTCTTAAGTAACACTCGGGAATTCAATGAGAAAGCTGAATTCTTAAAGTTCTAATGGAAAAATAATACATTTTGACACTCCAACTCATCAATTGACGTGTTTCTGACATTCAAGTAAAGTTTTTAACTTTAATGTCTTAGAAAACTTATGGTAGAATTTAATAGAAAGTATTTTCGTGGGACATTTTAGTCGCTATTTAATTTAGCGTTTACACATGTCACTACCAGTTCGAAAAACTCAACCCACTCACATTTTTACTAATACACCCATATTTTTCGCAATGGCAGCTCCAGCGGCAGCTAAATTTGCATGCGAGTGGAAATTTGGCACTTGCATGCCACTAAATGTCAAAATGATAGACAATGTTACCCTGTTACACATTTAATGAAACTTTCCGGGATTACTATAAAACTGTAATTAAAGTTTCATCTTGTTAAAAGAATAAGTTTGTGGTTTTCATGAATAACAGCGTATGTCAAAAAATCAAATTTTACAGGGGATCCAAAATAAGTAATTTTTGCAGCTACGATCTTAGTATTGAAAATTTTTTTTATACAATAATGTATATTTAGGTTATGACAATATTCAAACTAATTTTTATTACATATTTTTTTCATGGATCAGAGCAATTTGAAAAGAACAAACCATTTTAGACATCGAAATTGTGTTCTAAAAAACAAATTGTGTCGATATAAATGATTGTCGCTGAAAGAAAATAATGTCAGTTATGACCAGACAAGAGAAAACACAAATTCAAGCGATTGTGATTTGTTATTAACTTAACAAATATTGAAATATAATTTTCAAATGTATTCAGATAAAATTATGTATGTTGCGCTGAGTTTTTCAACAAGGAACATTTTTCAGAAAGCCGATGCTTGTCAACATACTACGTTAGTGTTGAAACTTATTTAAAAAAATTTAGATGTTGTCTATATTTTTCAAAATTCTATTTTACCTTTAAAAAAAACATTTAAATGTAACAATTAGTATCATTAATTTGAAATGAAAAAAATTGAACATGGGGTGTTATTCATTAAAACCACAGAATTAAGACAATTTCTTCAAATGCACATACAAAACGCCAGTCTGTTAATTATATTAATATCATTAAAATAATAATTATAATAATAATTGTTAACCGTTTCCCCAAAAATGTGCCTTTATGATTCAGTCGGTAACTCTATTTTGTAAACAAAACAAAAATGGAAGCAATTGAAAAAATGTTCTCAAGTTTACCCATCGACGACATTTTGAAAATGAACTTGCACTCGCATGTGTAAATGCAAAAGCTAGTGGCAAGAGTTTCGAGTTTTTCGAACAATTTTTCGTTGATACATGCCACTAGTTGCATGTGTAATTGCAGCGTAAGAGGAGACCGACTATACAGCATAGATTAAAGTCAAAGCTCAAAATTCATCTTGAGCTCAAAATGTAGCGAGCAAAAGCGAAAATTTCACAAAGTCTACACTGAACTGAATGAAAACCCCAATAGAAAATAGTAACCCTATATTCGAAATAATAAATATTTAGATTGTTTTTAAAGTTTTTATTACTCTTATTTATTTAGTTATTTTCTAAATATTTGTATATTAAGCATCCTAAATGATGTTGGGCAAATCCCGCAAAAAATCGCCAAAACGTATTTTCGTCTGAGATTTTTGCATATTAAATGAATTTTTTAGTTGGTTTTAAATTTAAAATTGTTCTTGGACCCTCAACTTTGTTTTTTATAGTTGACGGGGACTTAAAAAGTTTTTATTCTTTTTATTATTTCAAATTATTCGAACCTTATATTTGAATTTTTATTATTTGCTAATAAGTGTCTGTCTGCTCTTGTCGGTGTGTGTATGTGTGTGTTAAATTAAGGTTTTTATTAATAAAAACAGTCTTTCATTTTATTTATAATTAATGCGTTTGAATTTTGCCTAGGAATGCGGATAATTTGCTTTAAATAACAAAAAAAATCACAGGAAATGTGCACGTAAGCAAAATATATTCCAACAAATGTCTATAATAGGAATTATAATAAAAAATATTCTAACAAATTAATTTACACAGACAGATCACACCAACCAATAAAGAGTTACTGGCGAAATAAAATAAATATATAAATTGGATTTCAAGTATATTTAAAAACATAATTTGCATGCAACATTTTTTTAAATGCTTTTCGGAGTCTACATTAATTTTTTATTACTTTTTTATTTGTTGTTGATACAGCAGTTAGAAAATTAGAAAAACATTATATATAACAAGCGTGAAATTCAAAAGAAGAAATTAATATTTAAAAAAGAAAACTCTAATAAATCACATACATTTTTTAATTTTCTTTGACCTAAACAGCATTTACATTTTGTTTATTTGAATTGAAAATAAAAATAAATTACTTTAAGCAATTTGCTTCTAATAAATTTATTAGTAGGCTGCTCTCTAATGATGATAAATAACTATTTTCAAGCAGGTACTTAAATATTTAGTTTTCTATTATTATTATTTTTTTTTTGAATTTCTAAAATTTATTTTTCTTCTTTTCTTTAACATCTATTCAGGTCAGTTGATTGTGTTTTAAATGGATTTAAAAGAATGTGTATACATTAGTTTGGCTGTAATCATTCAATGTTTATGATAATAATTTTTATGTTTATGCGTTGATTTTAAATTAACTATTTAATAAATCGAAAAAAGAAACAAGACTCGTACGACGGCAAAGTGATAATCGTGGTTGGTGCGTCTGAAACTAGAAGAGAAGAGAAGAGAAGAGGAAGCCATTTCTTAAAGACACTTAATAAAAAGAATGTTTGTTAGATTATCTACAAGTTGTAATAAAAGTGTAGGTTTTATATTAATCAGTTTGTTAGTTTGAACAGTTATTTTATGCTGAAAGAAAATGAATAATGGAAAAATGGGTCACACATGATTAAAAGGTATCAGAGCTGGCTGGCTGGCTGGACTAAATGAAAACAACAAAAAAAAAACATTTGTTAGAAAAAACAATACTTTAGAAATACTGGGTAAGTATTTAAAACACTAAAATGTTAGGTGTCAAGATTTTTATCAAATCCACAATTACAAAAATAAATAAATCGTAGACACACTTTTTAACTTATTTCTATATTTCAATATTTTCTAAATTAAAAAAAAGTTTGTTTTAGCTGATCAAAATCCATTCGAAATTAATAAGAAATCAATAATGAAACCGAAATGTCACCCTACACTCATAAGAATATAATACCGAGATACACGATTTTCTATAATTAAAATTTTCTTTTTTTTCCATAAAACTCATTTCTTTTCATGTGCTTTTCTAAGCATTCTTAACACCATATTGTGCATTTATCTATGGCTCTTAAATTTTCTTTTGTTAGCAATTAAATTAATACAATTACGTTTAAATGACAAATACAAAATTTGTCTATCATGAGAATTTAAAAATGGCAAAAAAAAAGAACATTAAGTCCAACAAGCATAACACATCAATTAAATACATTTAAGTGAATTAAACATAATTTAGCTTTTTCTGCAAGAGTTAAGTTGATTTTACTACCACAAAACAATTAATTACTTGCAACGAGAAGTTACTAATAAATTACATTTTGTGCACAGACAAACAGACATACACTTGGACCTGTCTTTTAAAAAGTCGGACAGATATATGTTCTATGTACAAGTATATGCATACATATGAGTATTTTTAGCAAAGCAGAGATTTAGATTTCTTCAAAAAAAAATCCAAAATATTCTCATGGTACAAATATGCATGCAGCACTATGAAACACAAATAATTTTGTAACAAAATCTTTACAAAGCAACAAAATATCTTGTTGGTAACAAATCAGTTTGCTCAGTCAGGTTACGAGAACCTAACTAGTGCGCAACAGCGGCAGCAGCCAACCAATACCAGCACCAATACTACCACACTGCCCTGCCTGCCAGCACCATTAGATGGGGATAAGGAACAACAATAGCAACAACAGCATTGATACATGTAGATATAGTTAGATAAATAGCTAAAACCACTTATCGTAAACACTTGTAGTAATTTATTTATATTATTTTTCTTAATATATATTTTTTTTATTGTTATTTTACCAATTCTTAAAAATCCCGTTTTACCACTTTCAAATGCATTAAAATAAAGAAAAAATATACAGATATAAGAAAAAAAGCAACAATAAATATCTTCCATTCCATCCATGCCCATACTTCATCAAATGAAAAAGAATCTCAAGAATACCAGATACAAATTCTACAGTCAACGACAACAAAAAAAACTTGGTAGAACTTTTGATTACAGTCGAACTTCTATAACTCAAATTTTCTCTAAATCGATCCAATTCGATTGGTAGTAGCGTTAACAGAGAAAATGACTTGCAATTCCACTTCCGTAACTCGAACTTTCATAATTCGAAGTCCGCCATACTCGAACGAAATTACATGCATATGAATTTTATAAGTCGAAGTACTTTGCTTACTTATCAGCTGGTCTGTTGTATACATATTATTGAAGTGCATTGTTTTGAATAACATTTTTTTATTCGGAACGGCGAGTGATGGGTTGGATTCGGTGGAAGAAACTTTTCAATAGCCTTCCAGAAATGTTGTAGAAAATTCTTATCGAACATTAATTTTATATTTGCAAACTACAACTTATATGCAATATAAGGCTTTGAACGATTTAGAGTAATTTTTGTTTTTAAAGAATTGTTTTTGGATAAATTAATTATTTTTATTAAGAGAGTACTTTTTATTTGAAACAATTTATTCATCAAACTAGCAGAACGGATTACTAAAAACGAAGGCACCCGTAATAAACTCCATGTTTACATTGTGGTTGAATAAAAATATTTGTTTAAGTTCATATTTATTTTTGAATTTTCGCAATAAAAAAATCAAGGTAAAATTTAGTGCGCATTAAAATACAAGTTATTGGGGTCACCGTTGCCGTTGTGACACTAAAGTATCACTTTTGACCCCTTTTCGTACCAATGACACCAATATTAATAAACAGCAAAACGTATATGTAAAATACCTAACGCAAAAAACTTTTGGTTCGAGATAGGAAATTTTAACAATATGTATTCAAATTTATATGAACTAGTTGCATATACATTTACTTTGCCTCATAGTAGTGCTTCCGCTGAACGAAGTTTTTCAAAACTATCACTGATTAAAAATAAACTTACAATTAAACTTAAAATAGAAACTTGTGAGTCTATGCTTTCCTCCCTCTATTTGCTCGAATCAGATCGGGAAGAATGGACCTCAACCGAAGGATTAATAACAAAATATAGAATAAGAATTTCTAAAAAATCATAAACACTATCAAAAGTTTTTGTAAAATTAATTTCTTTTTTTTTTTGATCATATGACTAATATTGGAATGTCGCTGTGAATTATTTTTAAATTTTAACATTGATTTATAATTCAAGTATGTATAATTACTTTTATTTTAGTCTAATGTATTTAATTCTTAAAATAGCGTTTTTTTTTTATTGAAATAAATATTTTTTTGTTCACAAAAAACTTGACCCTATTTTACTTTAAAATACCCATTTTTTGAACTTTTTTCCCTTAAATACCCTTTTTATGACACTTTTTCGAAATTTTCAATGGCAACCCTTTTCGAAGTTTCAAAATAAAGTAGAATCTCAAATTTAAAATCAATTTTTTTTGCAAAAAGTAAAACATTTTTAAGTTTTGATGTCGATCTTTCAAAAGAAAACCTCTTGAATAACACTTTATCATTTTATTGTTTCAAAGAAATAAGGACTTAGATTCTCTCAAATTCGTTTCCAGACATACATATATACATATATGTATATTTATGACAAATAAACTGCATGTTGTAGAAATTTTTCTGTTCTGCACACTTTTCTTTGTCGTCGAGTGTATATTTTTATGCAGAAACATGTCTGTTGCTTAGAATGCGCATTAGAACAACATTAAGAGATTTTGCTGGTATTAACAATTTGTTTTCAAAGTTATTTTGTTGGCTATTAACTCTTACTAACAAATTTATAGAACACAAACAATTTATGGCTGCAAACAGAATGTCTGTCTGTCTGTCTGTCTGCCGGTCTGTCTTTCAATTTATCTTTTAGTAAATATGTTTATTTTTAATGTTTAATGGTTTAACATTCTTTTACAACTTTTTTTATATTTTTTTTTTTGATTCAACATATCATACTAATGCGGGTATAAGCACTTGTGGCAAATTCAATAAGTTAAAGTTGAAATATTTTCGACTACTTGGAAGTAGATTTTTAAAATTTTAAAAGCGTAAAATTTGAATCGAGGGAAAAAATTAACGTTTTTTTAAGTTTTACTTTTGTTTTAAAATATTCATGTATGTGACGGAAATCGAGCGGTTTCAAAACGATCGTTTTAAAAGGATGTGACGAATTTCTCGAACGTTTTCATTTGTCAGCCAATATCAAATTACACTGTGTAAAAAGAATAGAACGAAGTCGAAATATCTGGGACGTGATATTGTTTTTCTTATAGGTGCTGTCGAGTAGATCAAGAATCTGTATTTGAAATTTCCGGGACATCCCCAAAATCTGGAGTTAAGGGTAAAAAACCGCTTTTTCGTACCTCTATGCACTTATAGGTCTGTAACTTAGTTGAATATTAACCGATTTAGAACAGATTTATAAAGAAGAGACTGACCCCTTTAAAATTATGTATATGATGTTGATGTTACTTTCAAAAACATGTTAGTAATTTAAACTCAAAAGCATTTTCCATTCAATTTTTTCGCTATTTTTCATATTCGGATATTTTTTTTGCAGTATTTTGTAGGAGAACCCTATATTTTTATACACGTAATGGTCGCGTTCATAAGACGTAGCTGTCTTAAAAACGGCTTAATGAATAATTGAATAATGAACAGCTGATTAATGTAAACAATTAAAAAAAAAATAAAAATGTTGCAAAAAAATTAATTCAAATTTGCTAAATTAATTAGTTTGGCTTATAATTAAAAGTATGGACAACACAGAATTTGCAATGAAGTTGTTCTTTTTTTTTTTTTTTTTTTTAAAAGAGAAGTAACACTCAGGCAATTAGTATGCCTACCAACCCGTAGGTGTGTTACCTTCTTTGGGAAAGGGATAGTGAGAGAGGACAGATGGTGAAAGAGAGAGAAAGCTTAATTTTTGCAACTCTGATATTGCGCGCTGTGTTAGTTTTTAGATCAGTGTTGCAGCGCCTTTGATGTCAAGTAGGCGCATTAAATGTGTTTTAAGCTGTTGTAGCCATTTTATTAATTATTTTACTTTGCCGGCGATTTTGCTACAATACCGACGAAGGAGGGCGCTGTGATGTCCGCTAGTATACACCAGTATCAATTGCTGCCAGAATTGTTCAGTGACCAGTGTGCCATGCCTTCATCACTTAAACACTCCGACAACAACAAATACAATGGCATACTCTAATGCACATGTTCTTGGCAGGAATTTTCCATTTTTATTTTGAAATCTGCACCAAAAATTTAATATTCACAACATAAAAATGCACAGCAAAATAGTCCAATAAAATGATAAACCTGCGCCGATAGTATTTATATTTCAACGCTAAGCCGGCACTGTGATCAAAAAATCGTTGAACCTTATAATGAACTAATTATGTAATTAATATAAATAGACCCCATAATAAACCGACGTATATTTAATGAAATTAGTATTTTAATATTATTTCTTTATTTTCGTTACTTTATCGCATTTGTAATGCAAAATTTAACAAATTAATTGTAGTCGCCACCTAACAAAACGGCGATGCATTATAATATAAAAGCGCATAACTATCTTGATCAGCTGCGGAGCTAAACACAACATGTTGAATAAATATAGCGAAAAAATTAATGATAAAAAAATGGCAGCAAATACTCAACTGTTGTGTGGATCGGAACTACTCAACACTGCGTTTCTAAGACAAACACTCAACGGTTGCGCAACAGTTACGTCTTATGAACGCGACCAATATGAAAGTATATTTTGTAAGAAAAAAATGCTACTTTGGTTTTAAAACTCCGTTAAAAACTAATTGATTTATTAAACTTTTTATAAAAACAATATATTTGCAAAAATCCTTACATTCAGTTTTTTGTGTTCTTTTAATACGATATTTATTTTGTTTTTTTTTTCTTTGTCCCGGAAATTTCAAATACAGATTCTTGATCTACTCGACAGCACCTACAAGAAAAATATTATCACTTCCCAGGTATTTGTTTGTGGCACTGTGTTATCAGACCAGAAGCTAAAATACAAACATTATGAAAGTATTTTAAATAAACATGTATGAAAAATGTTTGAAAACTGTATTAAGATCACATTTTTGAATATCCACAAAACGAAAATAATGAGCACATCACAGATTTGTTCGTTTCTAAAACGTTTAATTTTTAAATACCCATGATTTTGTGTAAACTATTTTGTGGTTGCACTTATTTTATCACATAATTTTTTTTACAACTTGAAAACAGCAATTTTTGTTAAAGAAAAAGAAACAAACTGTAAAATTATATGAAAAATAAGTATCCGGCTTTTGAAATGCATCAATTTTATTTTTATTTTATTTATTAGTATGAACAACTTATTGGATATATTTTATAAATATTTTACATTCCAAACCTATAAGTCGTTAGTTTTTTTCTATTTTTTTTTTTCTTTTGCCAACAATTTCGCTTTGAATTTTTATGATTGGAAAAAGGTGTGCTGCTAGAATTTCAAATAAAATAATGTTGAAAATAACCATTCATTGTGCATTTAGCAGTGTATCTAATTTATTATTAGCATAGTTGGCCAGGAGTTGTTTATTAATTGCGAAAAAAAATACATTTAAAAAATCATTTAAAGCGCCGATAGAATTTGTAAAAAAAGAACCGCAATTTTAATTGGAAAAATAACAAATCAAAACAAATTGTAAAAACGTATACAATCGAATGCATTCCAATGTTTAGCAAGTGTGTATTTCGATTTTTTTTCTTTCGTTTAAAATTCAAATTCCATATGACAACATACATACCGGCCAAATACTTGTAGATTTATTTATGCAAATTACTTTTTGAATTATTGGAAAAATTATTACAAAACCCTGACTGATCGCTACGTGTATAAATAAATGATTTATATTTTTTCAAGTAAAATCTGAAAAAAATTACAATTAAAAGCGATTAAACTGAACTTATTGTATAAATATCGTTATGATATTCGTGTTGGCATTTTTATGTCTTTCAAGCAATAATTGTCATTTATAATGACCCTGTTTAGTGGCAATTAAGCGAAAGCGGCATAAGAATTAAACACGAGGGCCACACGTAAGTCTATTTTCAAAAGATGACACTATAATAGTATGGTGTGTAAGATTCCATTACAAATGTCGGCTCGGTTTCCTGTTTTAGTGTGTCATTTATGCAGCCAGAGTTTATGCATACTAAACTGATAAGACACTTGTTAAAATAGTTGAGAGGGATATAAACAGAATATGAATTGAGCTTTAGATATGAAACTACATCAGCATTTTATTTGTAGACAGAATGTACAACGAACGGCTGATCTATAGAGCCAACTGGCCTAAGAATGGTGGGGCAGCTGAGATGCAACAGATACCAATTTCTTTTAATCGTTACAGTTGGAATTGTAATTAGGTCTTGATTGTTGCAAATTTACAGAAAGAAACATTTAGTGGCTCAAACATACGAATTTTTAATTATGCTCAAGTTCGTTAATTTAATTTATTTTTAATTATTTGTTTTTTTATGAAAAAAGAGCACATTACAATTCATATGTGTACTGTAAAGCGGGTAAAAATACTTTCCTCATATTGTAAAAATTTCTGCGATGAATTGGTACTGCAGCAAATCCTACAAACCAAATTTAATCAAATTCTGCAAAAAATGTTAAAAACCTGAATGTAACAATTATTTTCTGTTTAAAAGTATCTCAAATTTGCAAATATTTTTGCCAAAAAAAAAAAACAAATATATATTTCTGCCAAAAGAAAATAAAAAATACACAATTATTTCTGCAAAAGAAACCTAAAAAATAACAATTATATCTTGACTTTAATGAAAAAATCATAACTGCTACGATATCTGGCTTAAATACAAAAAGAAAACGAGAGCTCTCTCTCTCTCTGACTACGTAAATATGAAAAATTGCATATTGTTTCAGCTCTACAAGGTGTTAACATTTTATCTTTCCTTTATAAACATTTTTTCTTAAAATTGTTCCATATATACATATCGTTACCTTAATATAGAAAGCCCCAAAGTATTTTTTCAAAATCGAGTGGTTAACGTATTTCGATAAGAGATCTCTGAATTCATTGAAATATGCAAAAAACCCAAATTTGAAAAAAAACAGTTAGGACCTTTCTATATTAGGTAACGATATGCATGTTCATATATCTTAATAAAATCATAAGCAAAAATCTCCACAAAATTTTATTGTACAATTTTCTTTTTAACACAATGCTGTTGATTTTTTAATTACAATTTAGTTTTAATTTGTAAAGTGCTTTTTATTTGTGTTTGTCAGTTTTGTAATATTTTATTTCATACCGTATAACTGATCGTGCATTGCAACACGATGGCCAAGATTTTGACTTTCGGAAAGCTTAGGTCTTCCTCTATAACTTTCATGTATATCGTTTTGTAATCGGAGCAGTAGTTTGGAAGACACAGATTTAGTACCATTACTTTATTCATTCCTGCCCATTGTGCAGCGGTTGTGGTACTGTGTAGGCCTTTTATTTTAGTCTTTTGAATTTTTTTCATCGTTTTCCAATAGAGATTTGCTTGGTCAAATTGACGTTTTTAAATCGCAATTTTAATTTTGGACAAAATATCTTTAAATTTAATTTATTTTATTTATTTTATTTATCTTATTTATCTTATTTATTTTATTTATTTTAGTTATTTTATTTTTTTTATTTATTTTATTTATTTTATTTTTTCTATTTATTTTATTTATTTTATTTATATTTTTTATTTTATTTATTTTATATATTGAAATACTTATTTTATTTATTTTATATATTTTATTTATTTTATTTATTTTATTTATTTGATTTATTTTATTTATTTTATTTATTTTTTTTATTTTATTTATTTTATATATTGAAATATTTATTTTATTTATTTTAGTTATTTTATTTATTTTATTTATTTTATTTTTTTTTTATTTATTTGATTTATTTTATTTATTTTATTTATATTTTTATTTTATTTATTTTATATATTAAAATATTTATTTTATTTATTTTATTTATTTTTATTTATTTTATTTATTTTATTTATTTTTATTTATTTTATTTATTTTATTTTTTTTATTTATTTTATTTATTTTATTTTATTTATTTTATTTATTTTATTTATTTTTTTTATTTTATTTATTTTATGTATTGAAATATTTATTTTATTTATTTTATTTATTTTATTTTTTTTATTTACTTTATTTATTTTATTTACTTTATTTATTTTATTTACTTTATTTATTTTATTTATTTATTTATTCAATTCATTTTATTTATTTTATTTTATTTTATTTAAATTCCTAAAAATTATAAAATTGATCTACTCAAGTTATTTACAACTTTATTTATAGATTCTCTTTATTTATTTTATTTCGTAGTCCAGTGTAATTAATTTATAACTAATACATTTCGAAACTGTTTTATTACTACAATGCAACGATATCTTATACGATAGTATGAAATGAATTCAAACTCTTTTAAGTTTTTTATTAAAAACAACAGACAAATTTTAATTAAGAGAGATCATCATGTAATTACATTCACTCAGGCATGACATGTCAATCTACATACATAAATTTATTTACACATACATACATTAACCAAAAAAAAATAACAATAAATATGAACTTAACTGAGCTGTCTTTCTAAATAATTTGTATCATATTTCTTTTTTCTGTTTATTTTGTCCTCCAGCCAACCGAGGGTTAAGGCGGTGTGTTTTGAGTGTGACGAACAAGAAAAGGCGAGTGAGTGAATGACTTACTGACTGACTGAATGAGTATGAGATGGTTGGTTGTCATCACATGAAACAATAAAATAAAATTTAACAACAACAATAAAGAAAAAATCGCTTGTACGACCTGTTGATTAAACGTGTAGGAATTTCAAGATCATTAAATTTAAAATGTTTAATTTATTTGCTAAAATAGTTTAATGGAAATAAAAATTCAAATACATAATAAAATAATAAAACAAATAAACAAAGCAGTGAGAATTATGACGCTAAGGTCAAGGGTATATTTACGTTGCATGAGTATTTAGTGAAGTTGTAAGATGAATTTCGGTCATTCTTTTTTATTAATTCATTTATTTATTTATTTATTTATTTATTTATTTATTTATTTATTTATTTATTTATTTATTTATTTATTTATTTATTTATTTATTTATTTATTTATTTATTTATTTATTTATTTATTTATTTATTTATTTATTTATTTATTTATTTATTTATTTATTTATTTATTTATTTATTTATTTATTTATTTATTTATTTATTTATTTATTTATTTATTTATTTATTTATTTATTTATTTAGTTATTTATTTATTTATTTGTTTATTTATTTATTTATTTATTTATTTATTTATTTATTTATTTATTTATTTATTTATTTATTTATTTATTTATTTATTTATTCGTTGCTGAGCCGGATAATATTGAAACCTCTAATGAAATGCTTCCCAGCTTGTCATTTCACAGAAATCTCAATCTTTTAGTTTCGAACTGTTTTAAAAATTAATTGAAAGGTGAATCATTGATTGATCAAAAAATTGAATGAAAATAATTTAAAAAATAAAACTACATACATATTTAACTATTTATTTATGACTAATTGGAATTGATTAAAGTGATTAGCATTTTTCGTATCTCAGTTTTTAGTTTATAGAGGGTGGGGCAACTGTTTTAAATATATTTTTTCAACACATGTTGTGAACGATTTAAAAAATTTAAATTGTTTAAAGATTTCAATACATCGTAAATAAATCAAATTTGCAAAACATTTATTTGTCATGATTATTTTTCTTTGCAAAATACCAGCAAAATCAACACCTACTCTGAAAATCAAATTCCAAACAGTTTTATAAATTAAAAACAAATAAATTAAATAAATAAATAAATAAATAAATAAATATATACAACAAAATACTTGAATGGATGTCATTTACAATTATTTATTTACTTGTTAATTGTTAAAGTAATCGCACAAAGGTGACAATTTGTGACATAAAATAAAATATGCATATTTAATGAATACACTTTTTCATTTTGTGTGCAATAGAAAATAATTATACACTGGTGGGCCTTTGATAAATTTTTTAAAAAGAGAAGTGTGATAATTAAAACTAAAAACAAAGAAAAACAACGTAGACGTTTGAAAAAATGTGCCAAATAAGTGCGAATGTCTTGTGACGATAAAAAAAATTAAAACGTAAAACCCACAATAAAAACTTAAAAAATACCAAAGAAACCATAAATACCAGTTGAGCAATTTTAATTCATTTATAATTTTTTTTATGATTGACGATAAATTAGATTGAAATAAAAACTTAAAAAAATATTTAAAATAAAAGCACGAATAAAAAAATTCTAAGAACTCATTAATTATTTTCATATTAAAGCCCATAGAAATTATATAAATATAAAATATTCTAATATCGTTAATATTTTTTTTTTTTGTTGAGAATGTTGACTTATTCCTTATTTATCGACTTTTTGAAAAATATAAGTTTGCAATTTTGTCTAAAGAGCATAGCAACAAGCCCCTTCACTCGCTGTGCAGAAACGTAACAAAAATTCGTTGGTGAGAATCTAAGCCACGAGAATCGAACTAATATTATGGCACACTGCCCATCAGCCTAACCAGGCACTTCATATCTTTTCTTTATAAATTTGTTTTAAATGACAATAATTCGGTTAAGAGAATTTTTTCTAGAGTCAAATATTATTATCGAGAACTATTTTAAACAATACTTGCTGCTATCGACAAGCTTGCTAATCCAAACTATATTGCTTTCGTATGGCAAATGTATTAATTAATTGTGTGTTTTCAATGGCTTTTCTATCAAAAAGTTTTGTTAAAAAAATATCTCTATACATTTAAAAAAATCTGGTATCGAAGAGTTTTCCGTAACCTTTTTAGAATCAATAAATGTTCTATACTGAAAATTTTCGGTATGAAAAAATTTTATAGCAAAAAAAATTTTATAGAAAAAATTTTTGTTACGATAACTATTCTCTATATAAAATGTTTACTATCGATAACTTCATGTTTACATTTTTTTTAACAAACAAAGGGTGATTTTAAAGCTCCATAAAACTTTGAATGGGCAACACTGCTTTGAAAGCCGATTTGACAGCTGCTTTGACAGCTCCTTTATGGTTACTTTGGTCTGCTGTTTTATAATGCATAGACTCACGCCAGACTCACGCTAGACCAACACTTACAAATCTCATTGCAATCTCAAAAATACTTTTAAAAAATTCCAAAAAATACTGAAAAAAACAGAAAATGTAACATATTTTTTTTAGTTCGTCATCAGTTCATTCGAAAAGTTCTGACGAATCGAACTCAAGCTATAATAAAATATTTCAAAGATCGAAAATTATAAAAAGGCATCAATTTTAGTAGAATTTGTTTTTATGGAAAACGCACGATTTGAAATCTATCGATTTGCATCACATGTCACAGAATATTTGCGATAGTTCGATGTTAGAAAAAATTGGTTTGTTTATAAATATTTCAAAATAAATATTTGCTATCGTTAAAATTTTCTATTAAAACAATTATTCGCTTTCAATAAAATTTATAAATACATATTTTTCGAAGCGGAAAACTTTCGATAAATTTTCTATAAAATATTATTGCTATCGATTCAATTCTGTATGCCCTTTATTTAGTTAAAAATGCTTACACATAGATGTACGAACAATCATGCTGCTCCATCTGTAATAATGGGTGGTTGAGGAATCAGAGACTCTTGATGTTCTCGGCATGAAAATTAAATATGATGTTCGATGGACTGTTCATATTTTTCAAGTCTGAAAGGAAGCACTCAAATGCCTCGGCTTTCTAAGCCGGTGTAAGAGGCACCGTAGCTGACAAGTAGGTGACATCCTGATAACAATTAGTCGCTGAAACTCAACTGTATTTAGCCAGCCTATCGGTTCGTTGGCAGCCCCATCTCTAGGATCGGAAGCTTGCAGTCAATCTTCTTAAACTCAAACGATTACAGAAACGATCATCGAAATACTAGACTAGGTATATAATTTTATAAATAAAAAAAAGATAAAAAAATAAATTGGATAAAATTCAAAATATTTTGGTTGGTGGACTGTTTCTGGGAATTGCCCATATACGAGTACATACATATATTTGCAGTACGGTTCAGTAACCGAAAAAAATTAATTTTTATTTTTATTTTTTTATTTTTCTTCTCACCCTTTTATGGTAACTAATTCATAATGTATGAATAAAAAAAATTACAATTAATTATATTACGGTTTTTATGAAAAATTCAAATTAACCATAAATTGCTAATAGAAAATAAAAGTTAACGAAAATTTTTATTTTTCTCTTTCAAACTAACTAAATTTATCGCTAACAAAATATCTCCCACGAATTTTGAAAAAGCCCCATAAACAGTTGCTGGCGTGAATTTCAGTTCAGGTCTTCCGAAATTTTGCTAAAGAATTTTGATGCTGCTAGTAAGTAGCTCGCCCCTGCCCTCCTGCTGAGACTTAGTGTTTCTCCTTTTCTTATTTGTTTTCAATTTCGCTGTTGTTAAAGGCAAAAATATCTTTGGTCACTTAAGCGTACAATTTTTTTTTTAGCAAATATGTGTGTTTAAACTTTAAACATTTTTTTAATGCATTTATACACACGTTTACATACAAGGCAATGAAAAAATATATACTTACATATAAGAATATACAAGTTAAGCTGTTGGTTCGTTACTGCTAAAAATTATTTATAAATTGCCAAGAATTTTTTTTATTATTTATTTACTATTGTTGAAAAGAGCTCATGTGCGAAATGGCTACGAAAACAAAAATATTTTTTTTTCTTTTCGATTTGTCGTAAATTTTTTAGTATGTAAGGTAAGTATTGAAAATAAAAAAAAAAATAAATATATTATTTTAATTGTTGGGCGGTGGTGCAGTAAGGCACACCTTACTTATGAGAACAACAAAAAAAGACATATACGAAAACGGTATTAAACAGCCAAAAGGTAAAACTACGAATTGTATGTGACTGTTGACAAAAATAAATAAAAAATTAAAAAAAAATAAATTGAAAATTATTGCTTTACATATAAAACAAACTAGTACAAACATAAAGTACGTAAAAAACGTACATATCAATGATTTCGTACGTAATTATTTAAGTACGTTTTTAACATTTTTAACGTTTTTAAACATTGAATTCCAACATTTTTATTATTTAGCACAACAAGTTATACAAACAAATTATGCACATATAACCTTTTAAATAAAATAAAGAAATAAATCTTGAACAGAAACAAACAACAGGGTAATTTTTTGCTAATTAGTCTTTAAGTGTTAACATTGCGAAGGCTAATGTACGCAGTCAAACTTGCTGCGAGTATGTACGAAGCGCCGCTTCACTCGACAGTTTCAATTTATAGAATTTTACTATCGACATAAATCGATTATGGCGAAAGTTTTAAAAAACGAATTTTCAAATTTTGTTCAAATAAAGATGTCTTTTAATCAATTGAAAAATCAAGCGCACGGCACAACAGGAAATTAGCAGAAGCAAAAACCCGATTCTTCTACATAAAAAGTGATTCAATTTCTTTCAAAATCACTGCTTTTTGTTAAGATACTTGCATCGAGTACCACATATTATGTGCGTACTGAATGTTTGTGTTTTGAAAAAAAATAAACTCCAACTATTTCTTGTTTTTTATTTTTTTATTTCATGTGTTCAATAAAAAAAAAACAACAAAAACAACAACAAAGAAAATAAATACACATTCAACGACATGGTATGCATCTTAAATAAACGTGCGAACCAAACAAAACTATTCAAACAAGTAGTCTCAGTCACCATTCAATACTTCAAATGTTGTGTAAAAATATGCGAAATGGCCTAAAAACATACCAGTACAATAATATTTTGTTTGTTTTATTTTTAAAGCGAAGTCATATTATTGAAAATATTGAAAAACGTTTTGAAAAAACAAAACAACAAAAATGTTTAACAAATTTATAACAGAGTTTAAAAATGAGCGAGATTGTTTTCAGTTCAAGTCATGTGAAATAAATTTAAACGGTTAAATTATTAACAAGGTCAATGAGTAGTGCTCCAGTGTAACAGTGTGAAGTTTTTGGGTTCAATTCCTAACTAACACTCCAGTTTCTTTTACTACAACGAGTGACAAACTTTGTTATTATTCTCTTTAATAACCAGCCGTCTTGACTGGCAATAAATATGTTGGCAATTAAGCAATAACGCCGGCAGAATAACGGAAAAATATTACTTATTGCTTTTATTATTGCTTTGCTATGGGTAATCGTATTTATGTTAACACACAATTTTCAAAATTTCAAACAGAAAGGTTCGCTAAGAAAGAAGAAAATACTGAGAGACTTTTAAAATTTTCATCTGAAAAACTCATCCTGAAATAAATTAAATTTTGCATTTTTATGTATATTATTAAAGATTTTATACTTAATTTGCCTTTTTTATATCTTTCATAAATTTATTTAATTTTTTTTGCAAAAAAATTTCTTCTTTTTGTTTTATTTGGAAATGTCGAACGGTTTATGACGTTTTATGTTCGCAATAATTGTCAACGAAAAACTGTTCACAATTATTGCCGCAATTATTGCCAAGTACGAAAAAGATGCGTCTTCACTGGACATAACATAATTTTGAAATTTGCTGCAATATATGTCAATGCATTTATTGTCAGTCAAGACGGGGAGTAAAAGGAGCCCCAAAATTAACGCAAGTTTTTAATTTTCCGCCATTTGTGAAGTAAAATGTTAGTATCTCTAAAAAAAATAATAAAACAATTTGACAGCTGACAGTTTAAGGCTTGTAAAAATGAAGCGTTACACGGCAGAACAACGTGCTTTCATTTCATTTGCATTTCCTATCTCATAAATAATGAAAAAACTAAAACTTTGTTTTCTATTTAATTCAAATCTTGCGTTAATTTTGGGACACCCTTTAGTAATTTACAGTTTTCTTCTATATAAAATTCTTGTGTTTGTGTCTCAACTCCTCCGAAACGGCTTTACCAAATTTTATAAAATTTTTTTATGTGTAATTTGGTAGGTATGAGAATAGGTTGTAAAGTATATTTCATATCGATTTTTGGTATGTGGGCGGAGGGGTGTGGTAAAATCAAATTTTAATATTTTTCCACAAATGTTCGCTAAACATTTCTCAACGGATTTTGCTGAAATTTGAAACTTATAATGCACTTAACCTGGACTGTAGAATACTTTTCGATGGACCACACCCACTTCTATTTCTTCTATATATATACAGTAGTTTTGTGTTCGTTAAAGCGAATTTTTCGTTATATCCATTATTAAACTAAAAATTCATGTCGTCGTCTATTTTATTCATAATTATAAATATATACAGTGTTTTTTAATATTTTATTAAAATTATAGTAATTTAAAATAAATATTCTTTTAAAAATATTTATAAGAAAAAGAAAAATTCATAAAAACTCCGTAATAAAAAATAATGTATTTAAAAAATTTTTTAAACACAGTCTGCTTTTTTAACGGCATCTTCTTGGAGCTCTCTCATAAGCAATAAATTTGTGTTACAAATATTATTTTGCTGGGCCCATTTAATATAAATTTCGAAGTGCTTAATGATATCTTTGTTTTATTTTGGGCTTAAGCTCTTCGTAATTTTCATTTCGTTTTGTTTTACGAGTACAAAATAAAATTTTTATTAGTATTATAAGGTAGAAATAAAAATTTGGGTGTTCGGTAAATGCGATGTTGATTAAATCGAATTTTCGTTAAATCGGAATAATACTGTGTAAATATATACAACTAAAATTCCTATTTACCCCAATTGTTTTCGATAAGTTTTCGACAGAAAGTGAATGAATTGTCAAAAAAACATTTTTGGTATCGATAAGTTTTCGACAGAAAGTTTTTGTTATGAATAAATTAAAAAAAAATTTTTGTCGATAAATTTTTGTTATCGATTTCATAAAAAAAAAGTTCGATATCGATAAATTTTCTGTAGAGTCTTTTATTATCTAGAACTTTTTATAAAAAATTTTTCTTTTTGTTTTTGGGCCCAAGCTTTCCAAGCCTAAGCTTGGAAAATAAGATTCTGTTATACAAAACAATACTAAAACCTATATGGACATACGGCATCCAACTTTGGGGAACTGCAAGTAATTCGAACGCTGAGATATTACAGAGATACCAGTCAAAAATACTCAGACTTTTAACAAATGCGCCATGGTTTATCAGCAATAAAAACATACCGAGAGATCTTCGAATTTTAATGGTAAAAGATGAGATCAATAACTTCAGGGAAAGATACCTTAATAGACTAAGTAATCATTCCAATGTGTTAGCAATAAACCTAGATGATAGCAATGAAATCCAGAGACTTAAAAGGCTTCATGTTCTTGACCTTCTTTTCCGAAAATAGAAAATTTTAATTTGTCAAATCCTATTTAAATTACAAAAGTAAAATTTGAATATTTTGCTTTCTTTTTTTTAGTTTTAAGGAAAACTCAATGTATGTTATTTAAAAGTCATGAAATTTGCTTATTATTTTGATAGTAAAATAGATTGCAAATAAAACAATTAAAAAAAATAAAAAAATAAAAAATTTTTTCTTATCGATAAACTTTCTGTAAAAGATTTTTGTTTGTTATCTATTAGTTTCGATAGATTATCTAAAAAAACCATCTTATAGCTATTGTTTTAAGTAAAATTTTCCTTGTGGATAAATTTTCTACAGACTAACGTCTAAAAATAAATTTCGAGGTTCTCGAGAAATTTTCGTTTCCACAAATTTTCGGCAGAAACATTTTTTTTATAATTTTTGTTAACGATTGTTTTCTTTTTCTGTTATTTTCTGTTATTATATGAATTTTACGTAGCCTTTTTTTTGCTATCGACAAACATTCTAGACTATCTAATTTTATTTTTTAAGTTCTTGATTCACAATCCTACACGATAGGACGATTCATTCACAGGAAAATTTTACATAAGTCTGACCGGCTCAAAAGAAATCGCTTCGAAATGGCGTTTTAGGTGCCACACTATTCAACAATAATGATGCACAAACATCTCTTTATTATTTTGTGTATCTACATGAAATCCATTATTATAGAAAATACTTTGCTTGCGTTGTTTTAAAAATAGAAAAAGTGAATGTAAAAAGTTAACCAATGAAGAAAAAGTTCAAATATTATCATCATCATACTCTGATCGCACGAAACCTATAATTTTCTGAAAATTTTCATAAGATTTACCAAATCGCACGACTTGCCAAAAAGATCTTCAAACAGTAGCATTTTTATTCCACACTACAATAATTTTATAGCACACATGCCATATTTGGCAGATCGTACGATTATGTAGGATAGTGAATCACGGCCTTTACCAACACGAACTTGCGACCCCCAGACTAATAGTCTAGCACACTCTCCACTAGTCTATGATAAATAATTGTAGACATCAGAACAAATCGTTCGCTATCGATAAATGTTCTATTGAAAATATACATATTTTCTAATCAGCATGTGTGAAATGACCATGAGAATATAACTGAATTAATTGCATGTATTTAGTTAATATTAATGCTACCAATAAAACTGTTTAGCTACATATTTTAAATTAACTTGTTCTTGATGTTGATAGATAAGCCTTTGCTTATCTCAAAAATATTTTTATAAATGTAATAAAATAAATAACTTAAAGTATGAGCAATCAAATATTTATTTCTGTAAAAAAAAACTTACCTTACGCAGTGCTAAAATTAGCACTCGTTTGCATTAATTTAAACAAACATGTTGATAAAATAAACATTATCCACAGAGAAAAAAAAGTTGTTTAGATCACACGCGCACACACTGAGATAAATTACTATAAAAGTCGATGATAATTATTTTTTTTTTTTCGTTTAAATATTTTAAAATTATTGAATTCTTTTTTATATAATTGTTTTTTGGAAAAGTATTTTTACTTTACACTTAATTCTTAATTTCTTTTAAATTATTAAAAAAAAATTTTTTCTCGTTAAAGCAATTTTTTACATGCACTGAAATGAAAAGAAAAAACAAAAGAAAAATTAATATTGAATTTAGAAAATTTATGAAAAGTAAAATAAATATATGTAATTGATATTTAAATTAAACTTTTACATTTGGATATTAAATCATGGGTGGCAAATAACAAGGATTCTACCCGAAGGATTCGAATTTCAGAGTTTGCTTTTGTTTTATTAAAATTATTTCATTTTTTTCTTTAATTTAAAAATAATTGTTCTCAAAATTGTTTGAATCATATCTAACCAAATGTTTTATGGTCAGTGTTAATACAGGGTGGCCCAAAATCACCGAAGGAGTTTGAATTACTTATAACTTTTTTAGTATAATATTTTTAAGCTTTTCTAGCGGGCTTTGAGCGCGGCGACCGAATCAATGTTGTCATGCGCGCGCCCCGTTTGTCGTCTGCCGGCACCAGGAAAGTTCCTTACTGCCCCTTGTTGTCGAAAATTTGCAATCAGACGGCTTATTGTTGACTCTGAGGGTAATGACAATATGCAGAATGAGTCATTACAATGGACCGTTGATTTGAGAAATGAAGTTCAACGATTTGAGCAGGTTGTTCAATGGTGTACTGTTCCATTTTAAATTCCCAAAATCTTCTTTACGAAATACAGTACAACCTCCATAATCCGGCAAGATATAGTTTCAGCTACTGTCCGGATTAGTGGATCGTCCGGACTACAGTTAAAATAAAATTTTAAACGCAATAAATAAATGTACATACGAGTAGGTTATTCAGGAATTTTTAGGATTGAAACTGTAGATTTATGGTAACTGAAATAAGAAACATAAGTTTGAGACTTGATATCCTCTAAATATCTGGAAAATACCGCGTCAATGGTGGTCCCATATTTTGTTGTGGATTCTTGTGGAGAATTATTCATTTTCATTTTGTGATTTCCTACATGTAAAAATCTGTTCTGGCAATATTGTATGCTAATGCAATCAATAGCATATTTTAGGGGTTAACATACGCTAGGCGATTCAAATACTTAAAAAAACAAAAGACTTGAGAAACAAACTTAGTGTTAGGTTTTATTTTCGTTACGGAATTTCTTGATTCGGTCGCCGCGCTCAAAGCCCGCGATAAAAGCTGTGCAATAGCTTAAATATAAAATTTAAAATTGTTGGGTTGAAAAAAATAACCAAAATGAAAAAAATACACAAGTACACAATGGAAGTAAAAGTAACCAATTTTGGATAAAAGTAACCAAAGCGGCAACGCTAATGGCAATATTTTCTACACACACTGCAAGAAAATTAAGTGGATTTCAAAAATATGCGCTTTAAATTCAATAATGACAACAGCAACAACAACAACAACAGCTACAACAAAACGTCATAAAAATATTAAATTTACGAATGTATTTGAAATACCAGTCTGTGTATGCGAATAGAATGAGTATGATGAGTGTGCATGCACTCATGTAAATTATATATAAAAATTGTATAATTTATTTATTTTTTATTTTATTGTTTTGTTCATTATTTAATTTATATTTTATTTTATTTTTATTGTGAAAGAATTTGTTGACGTAAAACTTAATATGCGAATGCCAAAAGCTGTGCAAGAAGACGTTGAAATAAATATACAAAATTTCTTTAACTAATAATGCTGTACCCCACCTTCTCCCGCGCCAAAAACCCAACCCGCTTATATGAAACAAGCAGAAGAAAACGAAAAAAAAATCGTCAAATCAGCAAAAGCAAATAATGCAATAGAATCAACAAGTGGCTGCATGTGCTTTTTAGGTAACATACACAGGTCGACAAAAAAACATATAAAATGTTGGTGGCATAATGTTATCGGGGTTAATTTTGATACATGTGCCCATTTTTTGAATTGACTCTGGCGGCTGTTCACGAATTTTTGTTTCCTTTTCGATTCTCCCTCCGCTTTCAGTAAAAATTTTAAATTCCTTAAGAATAATTTGAGGGGATAAAAATATTTATTTATAACTCTGTTTTTTATGGTAGTTTGTGAATAAGAGGGTGACAACGACACTTTTACAGTCAGAGCAAATTAAGTAGTGATGTATTCTTATTGTTGCTATTTCATTCTTATTTATTGTAATTTTTTGTGAATATTTTCAAAGCATAAATAATAAATTGTATTGTTATTTAATACGTTACTAGTGTATCCAGCGGTCGACTCAATCGACAGCATTCTAGAAATTAATATAAAACATTTACATGCATAAATACATATGATAAAATGCAAAAACAAATGAAGGGTATAAAAACGTTCTAAATAAACAACTTAAAACTCTGCCTCATTTCTGTGTAAAAGCAAACATGTGTAATAAGTGTGTTTAATAATTGAAATAAAATTAAGATTGTGTAAAAACCCGTTTAAGAACATATAAATCTTTTCAAAATCGGTTCAGTATTACGGCCGTAAAAGGGACCTAAAAACGTGTTTCCCTATTATTTAATACGTTATACAGTGGACAACGAAGGGACCATTGAAATGTGCCCGTGCAAGGGGCTTCTCCGGTTAATAAAATTTGTCAAGGATGGTTAGTTTTTATTTAAAAATACTTTTGTTAAAAAAAATAAAAATATAAAAAGTTCAATTGGATTTAATAAAAAAAGATCATGAATATGTAGTGTATATAAGTGTGTCCCAAAAAAATTTTTTTGCCCCAGCATTTTTTGAAAGCTTAAAGGATAAAGTATAATTTAACCCCAAAACCGGATTTTCTCGACTTTTTTTAATTTTGCTCATTACTCGGCCCATTAGCACGATTTTCTTTGTTACTAAGTCAATTTTTTTTTTAAAGCTCCTCAAGCTTTACCTCTCTGTACAATGTATTATAAGTTTCGGTTGTTTTTTTTGCTCATTTGTGTACCCTTTATGACTTTTTTTTTGTAAATTTAGCATACATTTTAAAAAATAATGCTTTGTAACTTTTGAAATTTCTATTGAGGTTAAAAATTTTAATGATTCAATTTAAAAGTTGGATAAATTCTGAGTCATTTAAATGAAAAAATTATGTTCCAAAGTTATACCCTTTTTAAGCTTTGTACTCATTTTGAGCAAAATTCAAACAAGTCGCGAAAACTCGGTTTTAGCGACCTCTAAACCTTTTCCGCAAAATTCTGGAAAAATCACAAAAATACTTTATCCTATAAGCTTTAAAAAAATGCTGGGGTACCTATAAAAATCGAATAAAAAAATTTTTGGTACACACTAGTGTATATGGCCATTTCCACAGAAATGTCCACTTTTTGTCACGCACGTGTTACCCTTTTTAATTAAATGAACACCACAGAAAGTCCTAGTTTTTTTTGCTTCTTCATATGCATGTTCGTGAAGAATGTAAGTAGCTCCACATTTAGCAAAAGAGAAGAAATTAAATGAATGGTTTTGCAATATGTACCAGCAATTAAAGAGGATAACGCACTTGACAAAAAGTAGACGTTTCTGTGGAAATGCCCATATGTAATAAAAGTTTAAAATGTTTTATAAGTATTTATGAGTTTTATGAGTTATTTCAATAAATATTCCTTCATCCACAGCTTGGCGTGTTTTGTTCTTGGAAATAATATCTGGAAAATGTAAGTCAAGCGCTGAAAGTATATTCATAGCTTTAACAAACTCTATAAGATCCTGCCCTTTTGCCAAAGCCTCTTTATAAAGGGTGTTTTTTATTGAGGTATAGAACTTTAATTTGGCATCACTTTTTTAACTGGCGGCCATTTTGTCAGCTGTCAAGTGATTAATATTTAGTTTGGTTTGCCATTTCATCATGAACAGGTTGAAAAAAGAACAACGCTTGCAAATCGTGCAAATTTATTTCGAAAATAATGGTTCAGTTCGCGAAGTTTACCGCAAGTTCCGTCCATTTTATGGTCGACATAATCGTCCATCAGAGCAATTAATTCGGTTAACCATGGATCGTTTTCGCACTACGTTTACTCTATGTGATAATACGCATCCGCAGAGACGTCGAACAGAGCGCACCGAAGAAACAATTGCCGCTGTAGAGCAAAGTGTTGAAGAGGACCCGAATGAATCGATTCGCCACCGTGCACAGCAATTGGAGCTTTGTCCATCAACTTTATGGAAGATTTTGCGCAAAGATCTTGGCTTGCGACCTTACAAGATCCAGCTTGTGCAAGAATTAAAGCCGCGAGACCATGCAATGCGTCGTGATTTTGGTGTATGGGCCGAAAATGAGATTGATCTCGATGCTGATTTTCATCGCAAAATTTTGTTCAGTGATGAGGCTCATTTTTGGTTGAATGGCTACGTCAACAAGCAAAATTGCCGCATTTGGAGTGAAGAGAATCCACATGAGACCCTTGAGACGCCATTACATCCACAAAAACTGACTGTTTGGTGTGCTCTATGGGCTGGTGGAGTCATTGGGCCATACTTCTTCCGAAATAATGCTGGAGAGTCAGTTACCGTTAATGGAGACCGGTATAGAGCCATGATAACCGACTATTTTGTTCCCGAATTGGATGGCATGAATGTGGATGAGTTGTGGTTCCAACAAGACGGCGCTACATGCCACACAGCGCACGTCACAATCGATTTATTGAAGGAAACATTCGATGAGCGCATAATTTCGCGGAATGGACCTGTCAATTGGCCACCAAGATCGTGTGATTTGACACCATTGGATTATTTTCTTTGGGGATATGTGAAGTCGCTCGTCTACGCCAACAAACCAGAAACGTTAGGGGACTTGGAAGCCAACATTCGTGGCGTTATTGCCAACATACGGCCCCATATGCTCGAAAAAGTGGTTGAAAATTGGACCTGTAGAATTGGCTTTATTCGAGCCAGCCGCGGCGGCCACATGCCCGAAATCATATTTAAACATTAATGGCATAAAATTATCCTTCCAATAAAGCCAAATTGACGGACATTAAAACGATTTTCTTGTGTTTTATTTCAATTCGAAGTTCTATACCTCTAAAAAAAACACCCGATATATTAAAATGTAGTACCTGGCTTCTTGAATATCTTCAATTTCATCTGTTGTGTCAACAATCAGAAATTTGAACTTTCGAAATTTGTTCTTCTAATCGAACGCGTAATTCAACTGTTAAATCATCATCGACACGTTAAAAGACTTTTAAGCTTTGCTCACTGACTCCTGCAAGACAACTTTTCTTAATTTCAGCTATTAGGTTTAATGGCAACTCATTTTCATGCTCAACTTAAGCAAAACACTGCGAGAAAAATGTTTATAGAATATTTTAACATTCCAACTCTGCAATTAAAGGGAATTTTTGGACGTTTTTTAAAAAGAGATCAAAATACTTATAATTTAGAGAGTGGAAGGGTTAACATGTTGCAAACAAATATGTGTTATGAAATGCTACCATAAGTGTCTAAAGACACCGAAATTTAAAACTCAGCTTGAACGCCAGAAATAAGTCAAAACTTAAAATATGTTTTAGGGTCAATTTCTTACTTATTTGGACATTTAAGTTTTGACTTATTTGATTTCTGGTATTTCTGGCGTTCAAGTTGAACTTTGAGCTTTGCTGTATTTCAAGATTTATAGAAGATTTTTACACAAAAAAATTTTCAAAAGGCACCAAATTTAAAAACTCAGCTTGAACGCCAGAAATAAGTCAAAACTTATAATGTCTCTATACATACGAAATTAAACCTTCAAAACACATTTTAAGTTTTAACTTATTTCTGGCGTTGAAGTTAAATTTTCAACTTTAATGTCTTCAGACTTTAGTTATAGTAGAATTTCTTAACAAATATTTTTGTGAAACATTTTTAAGCCTCTTACTCTTTAACTTGTCTGTCTTTTTAGAAAAAGATCCAACAAAAGCCCCTTTAATTGAAGAGTTGAAGCGTTGTAATGTTGTACAAAAACTGAACAACACATGATGCATCCCAAATGAAAGATTCACAAGGTTTGCTACTCCAATTCACAATAAACATTTGCAAAGAGGTGGAAAATTTAACTCGCACTTAACCACATAGAGCCCAGATATAAACTTTTAAAACGCCGATACACGTTTATTTTGTTAGTCCCCAATGCCATAATTATTTTCCAGAACTTTATTTTTATTTTGTACAGTGTGTTTGAAAAAATTGTGTATTTTATAAATCTAAACTGGATCGGTTTTTTTTAAATCAAGCTAAGAACAATGAAAGTACCTTTCAAACAAAAAAACAAAATATAAACTGAAAAACTAAATTGAAACTGGGCCACGTCGTTTGCTAACTAAAGTGTCACGCCAGACACACAGAGACTCCAACATACATACACAGATAACACTTCGAAAGCATAAAAGCTCTCTTTTCGGGTGGGTGTTTAAAAACTATGTGCTGAATTTCTAATAAATTTATCAAGCATTAATGATTTCCAACATTTTTAATAGAAAAACGCTTCGAATTTAAAAATATTACACTTCTTAAGACAATTGTTAAAACTGTTTCCAGGGTGGTCTACATAATTCCCTTGGAGATTATTTCAAATAGTAAAAAAAACTACTAAATGACTCCGACCTCTTCATCGTTCCAAAAATCACAATTCCATCGCAGGAGTACAACTTGAATTGTAGATGGAAGCATTAGTTTCGGAAACGTGCACTCTTTATATTTAAAACTTTTGTTTAGTTTTTATTTTAATTTATTAAAATTTTTATTTATTATAATTCAGTAATCTTCACTAGAAATGCGCGATTAATCAATTGTACAAATATTCTGATTTTTGATTAATAAAAAAATTCGATAATTCAAATTTATGATTAATCAACAAATTCTGATTTTTACGGTTCAAAATCATGAAAAGTTAATTAAATAGCAGCTTGAATAATTTAGATTTTGATTAGTTGAATAATTTGCAAGGCAAATGCATACCAGGTAGTCGAGCAAGCGAATTCGCCGCCTTGGCAATCATTATTCTTGGATGTCGAAATAAACTGTTCAAGACGAATTCAAAACCCTAAAAATGAATCGAAAAGCTCATTTTTAAAATGAAGAACTATAAAACCCAATGAGTCAGGCAAGGCAAATTCATAACAGAGACTCGCCTCAATTCGCTTTGAAAAATGCCTGCCTTCTTTGTCAAAATCAACGTCAAAAACTATATATAAATCAAACATAAACAAATTTTGACAAACAAAACCGATCAAAATGCAAGGAGCAAAAAATAATCAACTGAGCTGTCGAGACCACCTGTTATGAATTTGCCTTGTGAGTCAGCTGAGGTATCGACTTTAGCTGGTATGAATTCGCCTTGATAATTTGAGTTTGTCCTTAACATTTTTACAGCTGTGTTTTTTGGTTTTTATTTTTTTTCTTTATGACATTTATTTTATTTCATTTATATTTTTATATACTAATTTATTTTTTTAATATTTTTATTTTAAATTTTTTAATAAAATTATTCGAATTTGATCAAAATTTAAAATATTTGATTAATCAGCATTTTGTATAATCAGAACTCTTGATCAATTGATTAATCGGTATTACTCATCAAGTTTGCTTAATCGATTAATAGCTCCACATCTCCAATTGTTACGTAATATTTCCGTTTAATTGAAAATTCTTAAACCAGGCTTGAGTTGATATAAATGAATAATTAAAAATATTTTTATCCAAAATGTAATACGAGCAGGAAAAGCTAATTAATGTTGGCACACTAAAACCGAGTGTTCTCGAAGGCCGCAACCACTTCTTATTTGTTTTTGTTACACCTTTTATGTGGCTGTCAGTTGTTAGAAATACGAACTAAATACTATTAAAGTCTGTCTTAATAACATTCAATGAAACATTTGTTATTTTTTTCGTTTTATTTATTTATTTATTTATGTAATTTAAAATAGTTTAACAAAAAGTTGAATTTTTTTACAATTAGAAATTTATTATTTTATTTTCGTTTTGTTTATTTTAGCAGCTAAAAATTACATTTAAATTATTTAATTTAAATTATTAATTTGTTGTACATTTTATTTTAATATTCATTCAAAGTTTTCATATTTCAAAACTTTTTCAACTTTAAAATGTGTATGTATGTGTGCATTTATTTTGTATTATTTTTTTTATAAAAGTTTTGTATAACTTGATTATAATTATCTCTCAATTTTGTTATAAATATTAAAATTTTTATTACATATTTATTTGAATTGTTTGGTTTTTCTCGAATATTTTTGTTTTGTACACTTAGAAAAATCTTGATTTTCAAAATCACTGGAGTGGAGTAGTATTAGAAAATAAGACCCACTGTGAGATTAAATATGGGGTTCTTGCTTTTAATTTTTTTTCTTCTATTATTTCATTAGTTTATACACTTTATTCGTTTTACGGCAATAACCTGCCTGATGTGTTTCGTTTCATTTTGATTTTTTTTCATAAATTTTTTTCTTTCGTGTATTCGTTGTTGTTGTTATTGTTGGTGTATATTTAACGTCGCCAAAGTTGATGTTTTTATTATTGTTGCTGTTGTTGTTGGGGAAAAGAATGCCATGCATTTTGTTGTTGCCGTTTAAATTTTTTTTGTTGAGTTGTTTTCTACTATAGAAAAAGATCTTGTTTTTGGTTTTAAAACACAGAAACACACACACACAAACACACAGATACACTTAAGGTTACACAAATACTTGCGTTCCCTCTCATAACGTGAGAGAGAGCCAGTAATTTATTTATCAAACATAATTAATTTTATATTTGTAGTGGTAGTTTCAATAGCAAAAGCAGTAGCAACAAAAAAATAAGTCAAAATAAAAAAAATTCAATAAAACTTTTAAAAATTCTTTTATAGAAATAAATAAATAATAATGTGTAATTTAATTTTAGCAGCAATTGTTTGAAATAATTTTTATATTAAAACAAAAAACACTGTAAATCACCTTTTAAGCAGGAATTTTCAAAAGCGTTTTAGTTAAACCAGGCACGCAACACTCTTGAACTTCATGTAAAAATTTTATTTTTGCTTATTTTATAGATTCAATACCTATACTTTTTTATATGAGATTGTACGAGTTAAATTACATTTGAGTAATTTCCGCTTTCCAATTGAAAAATAATAATTCTTTTTAATTATAACAATTCATTTAATTGTAATTTTCCTAATAATTTATTTTGTCCACTTTGAAATTGTTTTAAATTTTCTCTTTTTTTTCTTAAATTGAAACAATATAAAAAAATCTTTTCAAAAATACTTTATTTTTCAACCGCTTCACTCAGCGCCGTAAACTAAACTGAACTGCTTGGCACCAGCAACATTTGTTTTTTCCTCGCACATACAAAAATTCCATCAGAGATTCATTCCAACAATGTTTTATTTTTTTTTATTTTTTTTTTTGTTTTAATTTTTTTGCTTTGTACATATTTTTGTTCATATTTTTTTTTTCTCTATGTATTTTACTTTGTACACTTTGCAATCTGTATTTGTGTATCTTAAAGATACTCGCGGGTTTTTTTCTTCAGTTGTTTTTGTTGTTGTATGAGTAAAATGTTTGGTTTTACTTACAAGTCGCTGTTGCAGTTGCGGCCGTTGAAGTTATCGTCTGAGTACCTGGCTATCAGTGTTGTCAATGTGTTTTAAGGCCTCATCTTGTAGAATGTACTGTTTCCATACGAGTACGTTCGGAATTTGTATAAAAATACTACTAAAATTTTGATTTTCTTTTGTATTTTTGAAACAAAATTTGAAACATTTACCCAGCAGTCCGCAAGTTGTTATAAATTTAAATACATTCGATCGTGTACTATTATGTCAATAGGAACATTTAAGAGAAAATAGTTAAGCGTATACAACTTGCATCCGATTTGGATGAGTATTTTCCTATTGAATCGTAAAATTAGATGTACACTAGAGGAAAAGAATAAAATGAAATTTAGCCTTCGCACTAGCATCTGATTAGTTTCAATTATGAATTTCGTTTGTTTTCTGCTGTCTTTTTTTTAATCTACCCTGTTTTTATTCTTCCAAAGGTGGCGGTGGCTCAGGTAGTAAGCACGTTGACTACAAACCGAAGGACCTGGGTTCAAACCCAGTGTCAGACAGAGTCATGAAATAAAAACACCACGCATTTCTCTGATGTGCATTGGTGTGTCAGTTGTTGGCGGAAGGTTTCAGTGGCGAAGGCATGGTCACTGGTCACTGAACAGTACCAACTTCAGCTTGATACTAATTCCAATGTAACATCAGAGCGCCCTCCTTCGTTGGTACTGAGTAGCACAATCAACGGCGAAGTAAAATAAAATTAATAAAAAGAAGTGGCTACTAAACTAAACACAGCTTCAAAACTCGTAATGTCCTCCTCGCCACCAGAGGCGCTGCAACACTGCTCTACGAATAAACGTGCAAAAAAAAAGCAGAGTTGTAAAGAACGAATGAAGCTTCACCTCCTTTCATATCTATCACTATCCCTTTCCACTAGTTCCAGCACAATGCATTGCATGTGTAGGGGTCATCATCCCCTGAGTGCTGGTCCAAGATAAAAAAAAAAATAAAATAAAAAAAAAGTAAAATGTCAAAATTTAAATTAAAAAATTAGAAATTGTTCCAAAATTCATAAAGCCAGGCGGCACCTCCGCAAGCTCTCTTATATATAATAAAAAACTGGAAGAAACTAATTAATTATATTATTTTACCAATTAATGTGATAAATAAATATAATAAAAATAAAACCATCTGAAGAAAAATTTCTTGTTTGTTAAAATATTTGATAGTTCAAACACATCCTTTTATCAATTCTAATTTGACCCATCTAATATTAATATAATGTCTGCTACTAATGACTAATTGCATCCAGGGACATCTTAATGCCCTCCCAATCACCATAGTAATTGGACCCATCCTACCTTCGCTTATAATGTCGGTAGTATTGGATCTGTCCGACAGCTTAGGCCAACGCTTTGTAAATGTGAGTAGGAATCAGATACAGACTTTGGACGGGTCGCACTTACATTGTCATTGGTTTCAGAGCGAAGATGTGATGTGATAGAAAATCCACTGGGTAGTAACGTTTCATTTCACAAAATGACGCCATTGAAAAATTAAATTATTTATTTTTTCAGACTACATATTTTATGTTGAGTTTTGTTTTTCTTTTGGTTTTTAATTTGTTTTATATTCGTGCAAAAAATTCGAGCGGGGTTTTTAATGGTGCTGGAAAAATAAATAGTAGTGGATACCAAGTAACGAGTACTTGTTCCTCAATGGTCTAAAGATATTCCTTGATATTTTCAGACTTAAGCCTAGTATTCTGCTCAAATTTGCAAACCATATTGAGCAACATTGTTTTTCTTTGTGAACAATAACCATTTGCTTATACAGTAGTTTTCCGATTTAACGAACATATTTGGTTTAGCGAAACGAAAATGATGAAGAGCTTGATGACACTGAAATTCTAGAGCCCAAAAATAATACACGAAGCTGTCATTAAGTACTTCGAAATTTGTATTAAATGGGGTCAGCAAAAAAATATTAGTAGCTTTTGAGCGAGCTCCAAGACGATGTCATTAAATAAGATATCCATTCCAATAAGCAGACTGTGTTTATTTAATTTTTTTAGAGCTGTGTAGCTCATGATCGAACGGGTTCAAGTGATCCGGTCATTTTACTGCACGCTTTTGGTTCAATACTGTACCGTTCATTTTGTAGAGTTTAAAATTTGTTTTCGTTCGTTCATGTGTCTTTTTATGTCAAATTAACTTCCTTTCATGGATCTTTTTTATATTGTATTCTTTTTTTAAATTGAGTTTTGATGTATTGATCAGAGCTATTTTAAAAAGCTTGAATAAATATACATTTCTTTTGAGCATCGACTCATAAAAAGTATAGAATATTTTAAGCTAAAATAAAATGTCTAATAGATATTCTAGTCAAAAGAACAAGAAATTGTTTCTAAAACGAACTTAACAATGATTTTTTAATTAATAAAAATAGAATTGTTGCCATAATGTCGTTCAAACTGAACGATTGAACGAACGGGTTAATTTTTGTTAATTTTTGTTAAAAGCGCTAGCATTTGTGGAACAACAACCATTCTTAGATTTTCATAAGAATTCCTTTATATTCTTCTCCTTATTAAATTTAATGTAAATAAATGATCAATTGAATTTCAACTTCTTTGACTAATTACTGTCAACTTCGAACGATAAAGTCCATAAACACAACAAAAGTGGTTTGTACAGGGTGGCCCAAAATTAACGAAGGGGTTTGAATTGCTTATAACTTTTTTATTATGATTTTTTTCTTTTCTTTTCAGTATTTTGTAAAGAAGACTTGGGGAATTGAAACCGACAGATTACCAGCAACGACTTGATTATGCAGTTTTTTTTCGGAAAAAAGCAGAAGAAAATCATAATTTTATTCATAATTTAATTATGAGCGACGAAGCTTATTTCCAATTAAGTGGGTTCGTTAATAAGCAAAACTGCAGGATATGGGCTACGGAAAATCCGAGAGTAGTTCAACAGCGAGAATTACACCCACCTAAGTGTACGGTTTGGTGCGGTGTTTCATCGGAAAGGATAATTGGTCCTCATTTTTTTTAAATGAACACGGGGTCGCCGTTTCCGTTGAAGGTGTCAGATATCGGACAATGTTGGAAAATTTTTTAAGGCCAGTCGTGGAAAACCATCCGCAAGTATGGTTCCAACAAGATGGAGACGCAGCGCACACTGCAAGGGACACAATGGCTCTTTTACGATACATTTTTGGTGAACGAATTATTTCGCGTACAAATAATTTTAATTGGCTTCCGCGTTCACCGGATTTAACCGCTCCAGACTGTTTTCTTTGGGGTTATTTGAAAGGAAAAGTCTACATTAATAAGCCCAGAACCATCCAGCAATTAAAAAGCAAGTAAAAAGCAATATACGCGACGAAATAAACAACATAACACCTGAAGTGTTGCGAAAGGTGATGGAAAATGTGTTGGAAAGAGCACGAATATGCGAAGCAGCAAATGGCTACCACTTGCGAGATATTATTTTTCACCAGGGGCCACCCTGTATTAGACACACTCCCGTGTGCAATATAAAAAAAAATTTTATATAAAATAAATATTTATAAAGGAAAAACTAGTTTATTGCACAAAATTGACGTTGGAAGACTCTCCCGAAGAAGACGACTTGGGCTTGAGAAATATGATATAAAACAAAAAGGTGAAAATTGCGAAAATAGCAAAAGAGAAACACAAAAACGGCCGGTGCAGAGGGTGGTGTTCTACACACTCTGCACCTTCGCCCCTTCTTCGACAAACTTCGTCTGTCTGTCTTTCAATTGTCCATATGTGAAAGGGGACTATGTAATTTAAATATAGCACCAAAACAGCTAAGTTAGCATCATTGTTTGCTATTAAAACAATTAGGTATGTGGCCGTGTGTAAATGTGTGTCTATGTAACTATTTGTAGATATTTGAGGTCTTTTTCACTGATTTCTCGTTTGTATTTCACTCTCTTTTAACTAAAATTGTGTATGTGTGTGTGTGTGTGTTTGTGTTTTTTCTTTTTTTAATTTTCCCGGATTACCCAGTTCCCGCTCTCTAACTAACACTCTTTCAAGATCGCATTGAACAAAATATTTGCCAATTTGCCAAAAGCTTTGCCAATCTGAAATGTATGCAAGTTCGGTTGGTTAAATGTGTGTTCGCTTTGACTGCATTAAAAACAAAAACAAACAAAAAATCAAGAAGAAAAAATCTAATTGGCAAAGAATTTGAAGAACAATTTTATTTCTCCAAATCACCATAATTTCTTGCAAGGTCAGTTTATCATCATTGGATACAAAAATGTTTGTTGCATGTGGTATAGTTTTTGCAACAGAGCTTAAGGGAAATTACAAAAGCAAAAATAAAAAATTGTAAAATGTTTAACAGGCTGGAATAGTATGCGGGTGTGGTAAAATAATATAGGAGTCAGTTTGAAAGCAGTAAATCAAGATATGAAATTTAGATTTATTTTAAGACGAAGTTGTTGATTTTGATTTTTTGTCGAAATTTTTCACTTGCACAAACAAAAAGACATTTAAATAAAATTTGTAGGATCGCCACCGCCTGCCATCAGCTGATACTCTGCAGGAACTTCACCGATAGGTGGCTGTCCAAGAAACATTCCTGAGAGATTTCTGACTGTCACGATACTGTGAGCTAAAAAATGCTCCCGCAGCAGATCTGAGGTATTGCAAGCACCTCTTTAGTAGACAGTCAGAGCGATAATATCTAATATGTGTTAAGACTAATATATTTTTTTTTCGATTTTCAAATTAAAATTTATTTCTTCTTAATTCCAGCTTGTAGTTCTTATAACGAGTGTCCGCTGGGAAGATATAATCGTACAAATTACGCTGATAAGATGGTGTAGCGACCTCGAAATCAGCACCGATCCATTCTGCTAGTTCCAAACAGTACTCTCTTAAAAAAAAGAGAATAAATTTATCCAAAAAAATTGGGTAAACTCGGATTTGAACTTGAGCCAAACAATTCGTTCCAATATTAATATATACAAATATTAGTTCGACTAATTACTTACAAATATTAATTAAAAATATGAATTTTCTAAAAAATGACAGGCTGCTTAAGAATTTGCACTAAATGCAAATAATTAAATAAATACTTGTAGATTAATGAAAATAACTTATAAAAATATATAGATGTTTAAGGCCTTATATACAGGGTGTCCGCCGGGAAGGTATACTACTTTGTTATTTTATAATAATCGATTAAATGGAAGAGAATGGATCTTATATTGATAAATGTTTTATTTAATGTCGGCAATTATGTATGGAATACAATATCAGATAAATGTCCGCCTCTGTTAGCCTCACAAATGCTATCCCCTTTGGAGCACATTTTTCATTACATTCTCACACATTTCACGCGGTATTTCGTTAATTTCATCACGAATATTTTGTTTGAGTTGCTCCAGCGTTTCTGGTTTGTTTGCATAAGCCTTGCTTTTCAGATATCCCCACAAAAATAAGTCCGGAGCAGTAAAATCAGGCGACCGTGAAGGCCAATCAACATCACCATTTCGTGAAATAACTTGTTGTGGAAAGATGTCTCGCAGTAATTCCATTGTAATCCTGGCTGTATGCGATGTGGCACCGTCTTGTTGATACCACATGTTAATCAAGGCTAAAGCATGCAGTTGTGGCGTTAAAAAGTTTTCAATCATATCACGATATCGCTCCCCATTCACAGTTACCGTTACGCCGATTTCAGGGTCCAATGATTCCTCCTGACCAAATTGCACACCAGACTGTCCCTTTTAATGGATGCAAAGGTGACTGATGAATAATTTGAGGGTTTGCCATTGCCCAGAACCGACGATTCTGGTTCTTCACATTTCCAAATGAAAATGTGCCTCGTCACTCATTATGATTTTTTCATGAAAACCGGGGTTGTCATGGGCGAGCTGTAACATCCTGTTGGTCTTGAGGAAGAAGCTCTTGTGTCAACTGAATCTTAAATGGAAACAAATGCAAAGCCTTGTGCAAAATTGTGGCCAAAGTTGTTCTTTGAAGACCAAACTCCTGATCACGGCGTCGAATTGAGGTTGATAGATTGTTTTGAATACTTTCTTGAGCAGCAGTACTGTTTTCAGCTGATCTTGCAGTACATTGTGGTCCATGCTTGAGCCTATCACCTACATATCCTCTTTCTTCGAAATCATTCACTGCACGATAAATATAGCGTTTTGTTGGCACATCGTCACACTAATCGATGATTGATTTTGATAAAATGTTTTAACGATTAAAACACGTTGGTTTATCGAATAGTTTTCCATAATAAATTTGCCACGTGTCTACTTCACGACTGCCGAACTTAAACTGTCAAGACTAATGTTTACCAAAATGGCTGCAAAAGAAAGTAGTATACCTTTTTGGCGGACACCCTGTATTAAAGCAGAATGAGATTAATTAAAAACAAGATCAAAAGCTTTAGATTAAAAATAGATCTTGATGCAAAAGTGATTTCAGTTGCAAAAACTTCTACTGTTAATTCTAGAATTCGATTAGTTTGATGTTATTAAGATAAAACAGAAACCCATAGGTACTTAATTCAAAGAGTAGTTTAGACTGAAATGGAATATCAAAGATTTTGTATTTCAATTAGAAATTAAAATTCATTGGTCATCGTTGTTTTTTATTTATTTATTTATTTTTATTATGCACGAACGCTGTTTAGCCATCTGAAATTCTGTGGAAAGCTCTTAATCTTGTTTAAGGCACATCATAATCCACATTCTTTGGCGTAAATAGCCATTGGCTGTCATTTGCAGATATTAAACAACATGAATATTCAATACATGTCCCACCAGCCAGCAGCACTCAACTCAATATTCACTCATCACCTTCATCATCATTGTCATTATTATTATTATTATAATTATGATTAAAAACAAATTTAAACGTTTTTAAAATCTACTCGTATCTACATATCTTTCCTTTTAGATCAAAAAGTGTGGAGAAGAAAACAATTATTTTATGAATTTTTGTCTCTTTTGTTGTTCTGCAATATTTTGTATTCAAATGGTAACAACTGAATTGTGGGGTTGTAAAACTAAAAAGCCATTCCACAACCAATCGAGCGGCAATCAAAGTGACCAAAAAAAATATATTTAAAAAAATAAAATAAAATCAGTTTCTGTCCGAAAAAATCCAACAAAAAAAGCCAGAATGATTTCTTTTGATTTTGATTCTTTTGTCGGCTTTAAGGCGACATACTAAGCGGGATTTACTTTTGATGTGTGATAATAAAATAATTGCGATAAACTATCTATTCTTTTCTTTATACGAGTACAACTTAAACTTGTACATAAATACATAAAGGTCTGCTTTTTTATTATTATTTATGTTTTTTTTGCTTTGCAGAACACTAAACTAGAAAGCCCCCCCCCCCCCCCAAAAAAAATAAAACTCAAGAAGGATTTTTTCTTTGAAAACAAAAAAACGCGATTCTTAAAAACAAAAGAAAAAAAGACTAAAAATGAACAAAATAATAATAAACAATCGTACGAAAAGAACGTATGTGCAAACAAATATTATAACAAGAGCGTACTTTAGGAGACAACGAGGTTACGGGCCAACCGAGCAAGCAACGAACAACAACCAAGCCGACCTGTAAGCGTACAACATAGCTATTTAAAAAAAAAACTACAACGATCTGCTAACGACGACGCGACAGTAGGACAAAACTAAACAACTTACAACTTTCACAAAAACTCAGCTATTTTTTATGCGAAAGTGATCGTGATTAGTTGTTTTTGATTCAATTACGTGACCGTGCATAAGCTTGCGCATGAAAGAATTTAGCGTATGTGAGCGTACCTGAGTAGATTTCTGGCGTGATTGCAGCAGATAGCAATTATAGATTGAACATAAAACCGATAACATTGAAATTCATCAGGCAAAAATATTTTTTTTGTCGTCTTTTCAAATCCAATCGAATCCGATTATATTGGATTCAGTGACAACACCTCTGTGAGTCACCTAAACAGTGGCGAATACATGAAAACGCACATGAACATTGATGATGGGAGTGAAGCGGCTCCCAAAAAACCATGTCGTTTCTGTTCTGCCGCGTATGTTGAAATTAATTGATATTAATTTATCCCTTGTGCCTTTGGAATATTGTCTCATTTCTTTTTTCAAAAATGTTACAAACTTTAGAAAAAATAATAATCACTTTGGATTACAACTAACCCGATTTTAATTTTTTTTTTTTATTTTCTAAATTTTTTTTTAAGTACAGGGTGTCCGCCGGGAAGGTATACTACTTTGTTTTGCCGCCATATCGGTAAACATTAATCTTGGCAGTTGATATTTGGTAGTCGTGAAGTAAACACGCGACAAATTTATTATGAAAAAATATTCGATAAACCAACGTGCATTAATCGTTAAAACATTTTATCAAAATTAATCATCGATTAATGTGACGATGTGCCAACAAAACGCTCTATTTATCATGTAGGGAAGGATTTCGAAGAAAGAGGGTCTGTAGGTGATAGGCCCAAGCTTGGACCACAACGTACTGCAAGATCGGCTGAAAACATTACTGCTGCTCAAGAAAGTATTCAAAACAATCCATCAACCTCAATTCGACGCCGTGATCAGGATTTTGGTCTTCAAAGGACTACTTTGGCCACAATTTTGCACAAGGATTTGCATTTGTTTCCATTTAAGATTCAGTTGGCACAAGAGGTTCTTCCTCAAGACCAACAGGATGTTACAGCTCGCCCATGACAACCCCGATTTTCATGAAAAAATCATAATGAGTGACGAGGCACATTTTCATTTGAATGGAAATGTGAAGAAACAGAATAGTCGGTTCTGGGCAATGGAAACCCTCAAATTATTCATCAGTCACCTTTTCATCCATTAAAAGTGACAGTCTGGTGTGCAATTTGGTCAGGAGGAATCATTGGAATTTACTTCTTTGAAAATGAAAACGGCGTAACGATGAGAATGGAGAGCGATATCGCATACAGCCAGGATTACAATGGAATTACTGCGAGACCTCTTTCCACAACAATTTATTTCAAGAAATGGTGATGTTGATTGGCCTCCACGGCCGCTTGATTTGACTGCTCCGCATTTTTTTGTGGGGATATCTGAAAAGCAAGGTTTGTCCAAACACACCAGAAACGCTTGAGCAACTCAAACAAAATATTCGTGATGAAATTATTGAAATACCGCGTGAAATGTGTGAGAATGTAATGAAAAATGTGCTCCAAAGGGGCTCGCATTTGTGAGGCTAACAGAGGCGGACATTTATCTGATATTGTATTCCATACATAATTGCCGACCTTAAATAAAACATTTATCAATATAAGATCCATTCTCTTTCCTTTAATAAAATATTATAAGCAAACATAGTAGTATACCTTCCCGGCGGACACCCTGTATTTTAGTTTTTTTTTTTAAGTGAGTATTTTGTGAGCGTTAGTTTTCGTAATTGTCAATACCTTTTTTCCACTCACGTGTGCCAAACGCTATGGTGGTGAACGAAAAAAACCGCAACATCACAGGAAATGGTTCGGAAAGTGAAGGCTTGACTTCATCGAAATCCACGCCGTAGTGGTAATTAAATGACCAAAGAATTTAAAATATTCCAGCACAGCATCCGCCGTATATTCCAAAATAAGCTCAAGGTAAGGCCTTACAAGTTCCGAAATGCACACGATCTTGCACCAAAGCTAAAATAAGTTAGACTCGAAAGAGCAACGGGAGTTATTACGCTTACGAGAACGTGGTGAATTTTCAAATATTGTGTTCTCCGATGAAAAAAATGTCCTATTAAGCAATTCATAAACTCTCAAAATGATCGTGATGCACGCACGAAAATTCAAGTCTGCGAACGGTCACCCGAAGTAATTTTCAATTTCAAGTAATCTTATGAGCAGCTATTACAGCCAATGGACGCTGTCCAATCGTTTTCATCAAGTCTGTTGTCAAAGTCAATGCGACCTATTATCGGGAAAATATTTTGGAAGCTTCCTTAGAGCCGTGGGCACGCATACATTTCGGTTGTATGCCATAGACGTTCCAACAAGACTCGGCACTGTCGCATAAAGCCATGAATGGTGAAAAAAAACATTTTCCACACCTTATTTCGGCCACACAATTTCTTTGGAACTCGCTAAATGCAAATCCGTTGGATTATTCTATCTGTGCCATTTTGAAGCGAAAGGTGAACAATAAAAAACATGCCAGTATGGATGCGCTGAAGAATGCCGTTGTAACGGGAATGGGCCAAGATACCGCAAGATCATATTCGTGCAGCATGCAACTCATTTTTTAGCCGTTTGAAGGCCATAGTCAAGGCAAAAGTTGACCACATCGACTTAAAGTGAATGAATGAATGGGCTTTGAAATTTTTATTATTTACACACATTCTGTTATTTGAATCAATAAAAAATAATTTTACACAAAAAAAATATGGGCGTTTGATTGTGTAACACTCTAACAGGCTTTTTACCACTGACCTACATCTTTCATCTTTCATTAATTTGCAAAGATGTTAACATCTTCCCATAAGAATTATAAAGGGCAAACATTCTACATCTACAGAAGATGATCTTTTCTCATTTTGTTCCACCTTAAGTGGCCTGGTGACATGCAGTCGTGTGCATGCAGTCGTGCTTTTTCAGGTACACCTACGAGTATAGGTTGTCGGCTCTAATTGATGAAAATTAAAAACTTTTGATATTTTATTTTGACGTATAATTATTTTGATAGTCTCCAATTGTGATTGACGAGGGAAAATATCAGTTGTTTTGTTATCGAAGTAGAAGGGTTTTAATTTTTGTTAACAAAAATTCTTCTTCATCGTCATCTTATCCCAGAATGTGCCTTCGATATTTTAATGTACTGCATTAAAGTTCAATTTTTGTAGTAAATTGTTACAGTAAATCGCTATAAAACTAGAAAATCTTGTAATATCGATCACTGTGTGCGATACTATCGTACGTTAAAAAACTAAATTTTACAGAAAAGCGCCTTTATTACTATTATTTACTATAAAAATGTTACATACGATAAAATGTGCATTGTGTTATCTCCATAACTATTATATTTATCGCTATAATATTTTGTCAGCAGATGAATAAATGGATTTAAAAACAATTTGCATAAAAGAATCGATTTCGAAAAAAATGTAACATACGAATATTTCGCGCACAGGGGTCGATATTGTAAAAGTAATGTAAAACACTACGGCGAACATTTTTGCGAAACATTTCAATGCTCTAACACTCCGCTGTATGGGTGTTTTTTCTCGCTTTCTTGAAGAAAGGACACAACAACTTCAAGTGTTAGAATCACCTCGGCTTGGCTTTCACGCTGGACCAGTTGCCTCAGATCTGTGCTGTTCAGTTGCTTCAACATGACAGTAAGGAACGATTTTGTTAAAGTGGTACGAGGTGCGGAGCTACGCAGATGAGCGTTCACATTTGGTTTTATAGATTGAGCGAGCGAGCCACTGTGCAGTGCCAAACATTGATCGTTGACGTTTAATTCAAAAAAGTTTGTGATAAAATGAAATAAAACAAAACACACTGAAATGAACCAGCAGAACACAAACACAATTTGAACGAGTCGACCACAAGTACTAAATGAGAATCCCAGTAGCACAAACAGCGAACGAACTTCACGGATTCACACAAACCCACACAAATGCATTTATCATTTTAAAATGCCCAAAGAAAATGAGAGAAAGAGGACATGCATGTACATACATTGCCTTAAATTCCATTAAGATTTCTCTTGATTGTATGGGTGAAGCAGATAGCAGCCAGCAGCAACACAGTTGCAGCAACATTCATTCCAAAGCGAAAAAAATGAATGAGCAAAAAAAAGCAATTGTGAGAAAAACAAAAAATAAACCAAAAGTTAAACAGCACAAGACAACGCTTTGCTAGAAAACCCTACTCTACTCCCATTCAATCATCCAGCTACTGCGAGTTAAAAAAACAACTCTCTTCTAGATACGACGACACTTGGAGTAGCATACCAAGCAACCAGTGTTGGCATCTCTAGAAAGAACAAAAGCACCATAATCTAATCCAAAAAGTGTAAAAAGCGCAAAAAAATATTTACAAAAGAAATGGTAAAAAAGCACCACAAAAAATATTTTAAAAATTTTTGTTATGCCAAAAAATTATTAAGCAATTAAAAAAAAATACCATATCCAAAATAGAATTTAAAGTTTTTGCTTCAAAATAAATAAAGGACTTGAGAACAAATAGCAGAATTTATTAACATCAATATTATTCATAAGCAAACACGTTTTTTTAGATCATTTTTACGGCCGTAATACTGAACCGAAAAGATTTATATGTTTTTAATCGGGTTTTTACAAGATCTGTACAATTTTAATTTTATTTAAATCGGTTCAATATTTAGGGAGCTATAAGCTTTGAAGGTTGCTACTAACACATGCACACTTATTGCACTTGCATGTATCAGCTGCAAGTTAAAAAATAAATAGAGCATGCATGTGTGTTTGTCCAATTTGCTTTTGCATAGAAATGAGACTGAGTTTTAGATGTTTATTTAGAATGTTTTTTTGTATTTTATTGCATGTATTTATGTAAATGTTTAATATTAATTTCTAGAATGCTGTCGATTGAGTCGGCCGCTGGATGCACAAATACTAATTAAAATAAATTCACAATTCATTAAATAAAATTAAAAACGTAACTGAGTAAAAGCAGGAGTAAAAGAATAAAATAAAATAAATAAAATAGTTTGTTTAGACAAAACTTAAGAGTATATGATATATTCGTATGTATCTACATATCGCTCCTTTACTCTGCATTTACACATAAAAGTACTTTCTTGAAATTTTTGTATATCGTCATATGAATTCGTAAAAGCCCTAAGGTACATTTAAAAAAATTTAGAGGACAACCAAAAACCTCTCTAATATGAAAATTTAAACAAAATTTTTCAACATTTTTTCAGTTTAAGCTTATTTCTTATTAAGGAATTAGTACAATTTTAATATATAAAATTTTCCAGGGAAATGTATTTTGATATCGTGGATCGTAATCAATCAATAAGTCGGTTTTAAATTTTTTGTAACTTAGGGGAAATCATATGACGATATGTATTATAAATAAAAATTTTAGCGAAATAATTGACTTTCATGAAAATTTCTTGTTCGTTTTCATAAGAAAGTGAAAGTTAATTTTAAAAATGTCGTCGAAGCGAAGAGTTGCAAAAATTGTTACTCCTACTTCTACTCATTAGAGTTACCAATATTATCACGTAAACAAATTTATTGGGCAACAGTTGGGAATAATTATTATTGTTAATATTTTAATGAAATTATTGCTATAAAAACCGTCTTATTTATGTATATTTGAAGAACAAATATAACAATTCCGTCGGTCACAGGTTGACAACTCTTAACTCGCAAAAAATCGAATCGGATTTTTGATGCCAAAAGACTGTGTTTGTCCTTCTGCGTGTTAGTACGTTTCATTTATATTTTTTAAAAATTTCCTTCCCTACTTTTCCTACTAATTTTAATTTTTTTTTACTTCCAACACGGTTTAGTAACGGAGGAATAAAGTTTTTTTTGTCTCCTGAAAAGTACAAAAAAAACATGTTAAGAGTTGGTAACCTGTGACCGACAATATTCAACATCATTTTTTTTTCTAAGTAACTTAAAAGATTTGGGTTTTTAAAATGTGATCGTGTTGCATTAAAGGAACGATGATGTGTAGCTTACTAAATTTTTGCAAATTTTATATAATAAGGAGTCGATTAAGAAAAGGAAATTCAAAGTCGAATGAAATTCATGATAGCATTTCAATCGATTGTTATTTCATTTTGATTTATTTTGCTGTCAAATATATCCATTTTGTCTTCCCCAGCAGGCCACAAAACAATAAAATTTTGAGATTTTTGTTATGATTCGTTCGAATTTGTTTTGCTACAAACATTTAGAGGCACTTGAAATTTGCTACAACATGCATTTTCAAATTTTAAAACGTATTTAATATGCAGTAAAGTATTTTCTGAATTCAAAGAGGCAAGTAGGCAAGTTTTGTAACCAGCGTTGCCAAAAGCTTTGAGAAGAAAATCATCATATGCCGAAAAGAAAATCATATTTTATAAAAAAAAATCATAATTCTTTTAATATAAAATTTTATTTAAGACAAAACTTGTATAATTAAAATTTATGTACATATATATTTAAATTATTATTGTTTAAAGTATTTATAGCGAAACATGTACTTATATTTATATCGTGACAAACATACTTATATATATATATATATATATATATATATATATATATATATATATATATATATATATATATATATATATTGTCACTGCTCCGACAAAATAATTGAAACTAAAAGAACTTTAATTTTTGGTCACACATTCACCAACCAACAAACAGAAAACGTATTCGTATATTCGTTCAACATTTGCTAAAGAAATGGGAAGACATATTAAGTTTTCAACGAATTTTGACAGGAGCGGAAAAGCTAGAATGTTGTCAGTACGAGTTATTTTTGAAAGTTTTGACCAAAATCCTTCATAGCTAAGATTATCTAGAGTTGTAAAATAGTTATAGAATTTTATAAATTATCATCCAAGTTTCGAATATCCTTTTCACTAATTAAATTTGGAAAATTGTGTATTAAGCCGGTCAAGGAATTACTTTTTCTATTTATAATTTTCAAAGGTCCAAGAAATGAGAGCTCTTTTAAAAACATCCTTAAAATCAAATCATTTTAATATTTGTTTACATAAATAACTCAATGTAAAATGTGTTTGTTAGAGGGTAACAAGTGTACAGTAATTAGAAGCAAACAACAACAAGCTGAAACAAATCATAACTTCACGTTGTAGTAAAATTTGTAGTACAATTTGTAGTACAATTTGCAGTACACATTTGAAATAAAAAATCATAATTTCCACAAATCATAATTTGAGAAAAAAACCATCAAATCATATTTTCCATAAAAAATCATCAAAAATATGGTAAAATCATCATTCTGGCAACGCTGTTTGTAAGTAAAAACATTTCTCAGTTGTACAAAAGAGCACAAAAGGCACTGTGAGAAATTGTAAAAAGTACTGTAAATATTTAACGAAATTTCACGCGTATGAAGAGGCAAAAAGCACCGAAAAATACCCGAAAATCACCAAAATGACATCACTGCAAGCAACCCAAAAGATCGTTTGCCCATCCATACAGAGAACATTCTGCGAATGAAGCAAATAAACGCGTTCTATATATTTCATAGTTTTTTTCCTTCTTTTTATTTTATTTTATTTAATTTTTTTTCTTGTTACGAACTGCTACGATATCGTCACTTGAGCGCATTCCACAGCATAATGTGAGCTTGATTTGCTGGATTCTTTTTAACGTTTTGTATTATTTATTTTTATTTTTTTTTTAACTTTTATACGTTTAATTCTATGTTACTTGTTATTGTTGGCAGTTCGTAGTAGTTTTTTATTTGTTTTCTTCATACTTTTTTTTGTGTTGCTGTTGCGCAGAGGTAACCAGGCGGCAGGCTGCGCTTGCAACTTGTATGTGTGTACAATTGTACTCTTAGTCTTGGACTAGTACATCCATACATACATATATTCAGAGCTAGTTTTGGACTTTCTATATGCAATAGTTACATATTTCTAGCTAGCGCGGCTACTATTTATTTTTGTATGTGGCGAAAAAATCCAAGGAGGCTCGTTTGTCGTGGCCGCAGTCCATTCGTAATCGTGGCTATTTTTTAAATTCGTTGTATTTAGTTGGTATTTCTTTCTATGCGTCTGTTTTGTTATTTTGTTTTGTGTATCATAAGAGGAGGCTGACTGACTGGTTTTATTTATATTTAAATTCTCTGTTCAAAATTTCAATGTCTGTTTGCCTGGTCCCCAGATTTAACTTAACAACAACAAAAGCTGCTGGCTGGCTGGTTTGGCATCATCACATCGATTCAGTGTAGCAGCTATTAAGTTTTCATTATATTATTAGAGATGGGATCGCGACTAAATTTTATCTCACGCTCACGATAAAAAAATTCACGCTCATGCACGAGCTGATAATTTTGACTCACCTTTAATGCACGTTCGCGTGAATAGAAAAAAAAAGTTAGTCACATCCACAAAAATCACGCTCACGAACTAATTACGAAAAAAAACTATAAAATAATTTTAAAAACAGTAAAAATTTATCTGATAGAAATTACAATAAAGAAAAAAAATCACGAAACAATCACGCTAAAAATCTACTCAAGCACGCTCACTCTCACTATATTACTTAATACTCACGTTCGTACACGCTCACGTGATCGAAATAAAAACTAATCACAATCATGCGTGATTATGCGTGCTCTCGCAAGATTGTGCTTCACGCTAATCACGTAAGCGGTGGTCCCCATCTCTATTATTATTATTAAAGTTTATACGCAAAACAATGCTGTAGCTCTGTTGTTGCATTATGGAATTCCAGTTGTTAACCCATGGCAAGTTGTGAGTGGATAGAAAAATAATTATTTCCAGAATTCATCTTTGGCAGCTTTACTTCAACCCATTCTCTTCTTGCACCATTCGACATCTTGCACCGCTAACTTCGGCTTCAATTTAGCTCTTCGAACTGAGCAATCGTTTGGTTTCGTACTTTTCAGCTGCCTTCGCACGCGCGGTCCATTTGTTGCAAAGGCACAATGCTGGTAGCATCTGCTCTGCCTCACTTTCCCAAAACATACTTCCAAAGATCTCATTTTGTCGGCAGGCACATTCAGCGTTCATTTTTCTTTACAACTTCTACGGTTTAAACATTTTATACGCAATAGCTTTGATAGATCTTATCAGCCTCTTCCAACTGTCCCCACATGAACAATGGTCCATGTGAAATATCCATGCAATGCTCTTGTACGCTCTTTTAGCTTGTATAGGAGTTTTTTTTTGATAAGGTCGGGGCTCAGTGCTGCCAAGGTATGATCATGAATCAAGAAAACAAGATTGCGCACTGCGCAGGCCCGTTATTTTGTTTGTGTTGTGTTGTGACGTAGACATAGAATATGTGTTTTAAGCAAAAGTACATTTGTGTATGGAAAGTAAGCCGTAATGTAAAACTTTGGTAGCCCGAGGAAACTGTTCCTCAAATACCTTCAAGCGCAAAATCAAAAGTTTTACTCGACTGCATCTTTTTTCTGTCCATTTAAACTTTTGTTCAAATCGATGCACCCGTTTAGTTGTTTCCAGTTTTTCGCCAAAAATCTCTTACAGTTTTTACAACAAACACTTATTTCTTTCTACTCTATGATGACGTAGATGCGCAGTAGAAAATTATTTTCTACGCCTGATTGCGCAATCTTGTTTTCTTGATTCATGGTCTGTGATAGCCATGTTGTTTTGGCGGCACCGCAGCAAGTTGCATGATTACCCAGTATAAAAAATTATGATAAAACTTTTTTTCAATCAAAATAATAGATGCGCCAAAATAGAACAATTTAATTATTTCTTAAGTTGTTGTTAACGTTAAATTAAAAATTAGTTTTACATTTTTTATTTAATAATAGAAGACATACGAAACCAATATCTAATAGTTGAAGATCTATTTTTGATTTTGGAAGAAACTTCTTCAATTTGCAGATAAAAACTATGCGTTACAAATTAAAAAAATCCGTTAAAAGTATCGAGTAGTATTGAGTACCCAAATGAAAAGTATTGAATGTTATTGAGTAAAGGAAAGTAGTAGAATTTACCAGCACTACTGCAGTCACATGATTGCCCCATTTTATAAAAATTTGATTGCCGCAGATTGGCGAAGAATGAATTTGTGGCAATGTCAATAAATTACATTTTTAACATTTATATTGACGCATGGTTGCCTATCAACCGTTCACACGATTGCCGTAGGGGACAATAAATTGTGAAATCACATGATTGGCATATAAAATAGGTCAAGAACTGGTGCATTGCGGCAATCGTGTGATCCTACCTTTAGTAATATATCAAAAGTGGCCTTGCAGTCAAAGCATGACAAAATTCTATGCTGACATTTGTCATCAGACTGATGTCAGTTTTTGCCTCAGTGATGACATTTGTCATAAATAACATTGATGTTATAATTGTGATGACTGGGCGGCATCAATACGAAGATGAGTTTTTCTTTTAGAGTGGTTGGCAAATAATGCAATCCAAGAAGGATTTATATATATCTATATAATTCCGTCATTCCCATAAGGAGCATAGTGCCTCAAAAGAAGGATTTAAGATGGGTAAATTACTTTCAGGCATCTATAAATAAATAGGCAAAGACAAATTTTTAGATCATTTTTCTCCTTTGTTTGACAACCGATTTTTTTTCAATCTTTTACCAAATGATAAACATTATTGAGCTTTAGTTCGGTATTAAAGGAATAAAAGGCTCATAAAGTTGACACCACTACAAATGCCAAAAATACACACTTATGTAAGTAGTTCAAGTAAAAACCCTGAAGGAAACGTGAGGGCATGTGTCCCCAAGTCACCAGTTCTGTCTACTATTTTGTTGACTATTTGGCGTCATTGTCACTATAAGAAAACTTTAAAAAGACTGAAATGAATTAGTACCTTATTTTTAGTACCTACATATATTTTTCAAACGACTGTTATGAATTACCGCCTTTTAGTCTTTTATTTTTTTTTAAATTAAACTCCTAAAGTTAATCAAATTTACATTTTCATTATTGACACCTACTTCAGAAAAGTACCCAAATTGTACACTATAATTACTAAAACGTACTAGTGAATCACTGGTTCAAATGTCTACATATGGTCCCAAAAGAACTACCTAGTCAATAGTACCAATGTCAGTAGTGGATTTTCAATGACACGCACATGTTAAATGTCTATAGTAAATAGCATTGTATGGGGTATTATAGTTCACTAGTACTGCTGACTGTGTCAACAGTAAGTCAGAACAGTTTCACTATCGACATTTCCTGCAGGGAACATAAGCAAAGCAATGAGAGTGTTTAAGAGTACATGTATACATACGAGTATGTACATATGCGTATGAGTAATAAGATCTTTTTATAAATGTGCGCGTTTGTATGCAATTTTATTTCATTTATTTTTATTTCAATGGGGAAGGGAATGGGAAGTTCGGCAGTTTTTTCTCTTTAAATGAATGCAACTAAAAAAGGTATACGTGTGAACTGGCGGTCGAATTTCGACCACTTGGCGTACTCTAGTTGTGATAAATCTCGAAACCAAAAATTGAAGAACTTTTTAGTGGGTTAAGGCACCGTCTCCTCTCTTTCATGATCTTACACAGCAACAGCTACCACTGCGACTTTGGCAGCAACAATACGACAGCAAGCCAATCATACAGGAATTAACAAAAGCACGAAGTCAAACAAGCGAACAAGCGATCAGTTAGGCAGGCAGCCAGTCAAACAAGCAACTCAAGCAAGCAATCATCATACATAAACATTTCAGGAGCCTTTGCCATCAGCAGTCGTTTCTTGCCCTCCCTCCCTACTTCCTTCAGCTTCACCGGCAATGATGTTCATCATGTTACTAGTTTCTTCTTCTCCCAAAAGGAGAATATAAAGAGAAAAAAAAATCCTTCAGCATCTTTAAAAATTTAACTTTTTATAAGAACGAACAACATCTAGTTGGTTTGGTTGGTGGTGGATGTGACGGTTGCTAAAAATGCAGCTGCCGCTGCTGCTGCTATTGTTGTTGTTGTTGTTTTTAATGTTTTTTATTGTTCTTTTGTTGTTGCTGTTCATATAATCGTTTATATTATTTTGGCATTCTTGAGGTCCCTTCTTGGCATCTTTATTTTTAAAAATGCTGCTTGCTCCGCTTTAATATTTTTATTTTTTTTGCTCAAACTGATGTTGCAATAGCTGCTGTTGTGTTGTACGAGTATTGTATTGTTTTTTTATTTCCTTAGCGTGGCTTGGCATATGTGCTTTTTGTTGTATGCGTGAAATTGGCGCGCATTTTTTAAATTTTAAACATTTTGTTTTATTTTTTTACTTTAAGTTATTTATTCTGTTGCTGTTTTGTATGTATTAATCGTGGTTGTTTTTATACTAAAAAATCATTTTTTTTATTGAAAAAAGCAAAAAAAATAAATAAAAGCAAAAATTGACTGCACCTGGTTTTTGTATTGTTCAAAATTAAAGTAGTTGTTAGGTTTTCTGTTATCGCTGAATATTGTTGAATTTGCCAAAGGAAATTTGATATTTGATTTAAGCATTTCGCGAAGAAAAAAATTAATCAAGTTAATCAATTTGTGTTAAAAGCATAAGTTGGTTTGATGTGCATACATACGAGTGTGTTTGTATGCATAATTTAATATTTTATATACAACAGACACGGATTCTGGGGAGGGGGAAATGGGACACCTGATAAAATATCTATAATTATATTATTTTGCTAAAGAAATCTTAAAAAATATTATGCTTTATTTAAAAGGTACCCTCCTAAGAATTAAAGCTGGTTCCGCGCCTGTTATGTACATATGTATGTTTTTAAAAAATTAACGTAGAAAAGCTGCGACAGCAACCTTGGCTTTCAAGATACATAATTGTTCATAAAGATCAATTAGTAGTGGACGTTTTCATTTGCACTCGTATTTACGTCTCGAATGCGAACATGAACTGTTAGCTTGGTATGAGATATAGGAATTAATAACTGTTTGAAAAGAGTCTTGCTTGGCATCACTACAGGACAATGTAAGGCACGTTTAAATATTTCCCGTAGTGGATACTATAGGAACGCATTCTCTGCCACTGCCCGGCGTAGCAGGAATGCAGGCAGCCAATTCCTTCAAGGCCTAGACCGCTGGATAGTTCTAAATAGCCAAAACTTTTTGAATTATTTAAAAACGTGTCCTGATTGCACTCGATTTTCAATTATTTTAGATTGTTAGGAAATAACTCATAGGAAATAATTCATTCAACACTCTAAAATAGTAAATATAATCAAATTCGCGCATTTTCTTATTTTTTTTTTTTTTTTGTAAAAAAAACGTTTGCTTTGATAACAAATTTGAAAGTTGCAAGAAAATATTGTCATTTTATGTTATTCAAAATGGTAATACTACAGGGTTTAAACCACCACCAGCGTTACCATATTTTTTTAAAAAATCTTGCCATTCCAGAAAAAAACACTTTTTTAATAAAAAAAAAACTTTTTCTTTAACTAAGTCAAAATAATAAACGAAAATACAAAACTAGATTTCATTTTTATTCAAAATGTTTTATAAAAAAATACATGTTTTTTCTAACTAAAAGAAAACATAACATAAGATAAAAAACATTACATACATAATATGTATGTATTTATATTAAACGTTATATAAATAATAAAACATAAAATTAAATTCATTTTTGGAGATCCAATTTGTCGTTTAGAAGAAATTTTAAATATTTACTAAAAATTCTTTTTAGATTATTCTATAATGTCATTTAATATTGTGTAATAATATCACATACATGTATTTATTTTATTATTTGTACATTGTTTTATTAAAGTTCAAAACCATTTCTTTAGATTGCTTAAAGTTTGTACAATCACTGTTATTTTTTTTCAAAAAGTCTTTTCCTCTCAAAATACCGCATAAAGTGGGAATTTCTAATTTGTTTCTAGTATTATTTTTGTTTAAGTTAAATTTTTGAAAAAATTCGTTTTACGTTTGCTGTAGATATAGGCAACGACATAATTGAATAAACTATTTTTTAAATAAGGATTTTGCTGAACAACTGCGCCTGCTACATCGTCTATGATGGTTTCCTTACATCCTGTGCATGAGGCTCCTAAAATCAATAATTTTTTACAAATGATTGTAAATAGTACAATAATCTTACCGTTTTTCATTAAGTATTTATCCATGTTCTTTAAAAAAAACTTCAGTTCAATTTTCTACACAACGAATAAGTTGCAAACTTTCAATTTATAACAACAGCAGTATAAAAACGGAGTGAAAAATATAAGGTCGTTTCATTGTATAATGTGCATTATATCGTCAATGCATATATTCATAAAATATATTCCAAACTTTAAGTAATTAAAAAATAAAACTTGAAAAACTGCACATATTTAAAAAAAACTTGTTTTTTTAGCCAGTTAATTAAAAACTTTTTTGCATCTCAAAAAACTTGCAAAAAAACGAAAAACTTGGCAAATAGCAACGCTGACCACCACTCAAAAACATTATATTCATTTGGTACTAGATTAATTTAATTGTCAGATTAGGTAATTATAGAATAAAATTATTATTATTAATATTTATTTAATGTAAATTTAATTTACAGAAAATGTATACAGAGAAAAGGACTGGCTACTAGGACATTCGCCTTAGAATAAAATTAGTTTTAATCTCAAAGTCAAAAAGTGGTTCTTAATTATTTTGTTTTAAATTATGTATTTTTTTATATATGTAACTATTTAAGAAAATATAAATCATGGCTTGCTTGGCCGCCTACTGTTCTTTTGTTAAGTTGTCAATTAATATTAACAGATCGAGCACGGAAGTATTTTTTACATGTAAATGAAAGCGATGCAGACAGCAGAGTTCAATTGGCAAATCGTTTAAACTTATTTATATAATACAGAGTGAAACCCATATCACCACAGGTGGGTGATATTTGCCTTAATAATCACAAAGATTTTAGTTAATGACTATTCATTGTAAAACGTTTGCTGGGTTTTACGAAATGCTCCCCATTTACAAGAAAATGTTCCAAATTCTTTGTTGCTGTTCAGTCAGACAGACGTTGGTTGGCTTATTTATGATCGAATATAAATATTTGAAATATTTATTTTAAGCTTAAAATTTTAAATCTGGCATATATCTTTTGCGTTTTTTTAATGGTATTTTTAAACGAACAACTATGCGGTCTGAAGTGATTGGTTGGCATTGGCGACGTAAGAACGTGGAAGTAGCTCCAGCATGTGGTTGTACATGTGACAAATATTCTCCGTAAAAATCATAAAATCTGAAGTAAATAACCTAAATAAGCAACATTTTTGACAGATAAAACCAAAGGGGTTCTTCGTTTGAATTGCCAGGATTTTTTTTAACAAGAAAAAGAAATAATAAAAAAGAAGTTTAAAATTTTCATTTGGTAGAGATGCAATAGATTATTTTTTTTTTTTTTTTGCTTTAGTTTGGCATAAAACAAAATTTTTTATTTATGCGGCAATAACAACACCAGCAGGAATAGTCAAGCAACAAATACTTTTATAATAATAACGAAAATACCAATGAAAACAACATGATGTGAGAGAATTAAATTCAGTGACTGACAGATATAACAATAGACAAAGAGACAGACAAACGTTCTTAAAAGTCAAGCACACAGAAAAAAAATATCAATGTAAAACCAAAATTAAACAATGTTGATTTGATGTCATGTAATTTTTTGCAAAAATATTGACTTTGTTGACTTTTAAAATATATTCATATTGACTCAATGTTTAAAACTTTATATTTGAGCTAAAGAATTGTAGATTGCAAATTTTTTGTAGTTGAAATAACATTGTGAAATGTTGAATTTTTTACAACTCAGCTTCGTAGTAAAATAAAAAATTATTACGTTAAATTAACTTTGGGTTTGATAAAATCAACATTGAGTAGTGTAAGGACAACATTTCTTCATTTTAAATCATTATTGCTAATAAGTATTCCACAGTATTCTTATAAAAAATTATAAGAAATTCTCATTGGTTTTTTAAAAGTTTTCGTATAAGATTAGAAGTTTGAAGCTTTTAAAAAATATGATTTAACATCTACTAATGATTTGGCGTTAGCAACAAATGTATGTACGAGTAAATAAAATTAATATTAAAAAAGTAAATACATAATAGAAATCGTTTTTATTACATTTTTTATGGGTTATTTAATTAAGGGTACCATTTTGAACAAACAAACAATTATTGTTATTTTAATATGAGTATCGGTTTAATTTTAAAAGCTTTTCGTGTTAGATCAATCATTGAATCGTTTTAACTCAACATTATAATTACTTACATATTATGTTGTTTCAAACTGAAATAATTTTGTTTAATGTGATTATTTTTCGAACAATTTTGTTGTTATGGGTTTTTTTAATCCAAAGTGATTATTATTTTGGCTATAGTACGTAACATTTTTTAGTCATAAAGAATTGGACATGATACAATATTCCAAAGCAACACGGGAAAATTTTAACACTAATTAATTTCAACTTACACGGTAGAACAGAAACAACGTTATTTTTCGGGAGCCGCTACACTCCCATCAGCAGTGTTCATGTGTGTTTCCATGTATCCGCCACTGTTTAGGTGGTTCGGTTGAATGTGATTTCAAATTTGTATTTATACAAATAATGTCTAGAAAAAGCATACGAGAGTTATTTGTATTATTAGTGGTTTTTACAGTAAACACTGCTTTACCACTATCAGTAAACAATTCAAGTGCAATAAGTTGCTAAGCAGCAGTCGAGGTCGGTGTACCTCAATAAATAAACTTTGGCAGCTATTAACTGGCGAGCTATTACAAAATAAAACATCTTATTGGAACACCCGTTGAGGGTGTCTCAAGATTCACGCAAAATTTGAATTAAATAGAAAACAAACTTTTTAGTTTTTTCATTATTTTTGAGATTTTTCAATATAATGAAATCACGTTGTTCTGCACGTGTAACGCTTCATTTTTACAAGCCCTAAACTGTCAGCTGTCAAATTGTTTTTTTTAAAGATATTCTAACATTTTGCTGTACAATTGGCGAATACGTACTTAATACATTTTTATGTTTTTGTTTGCATGGGCTGGTTTTCAAAAGTGGCAGGGTACACGTACAACAGGTAAGCACATTAGCGCAACTGATCGCTTATTTTGCGTCGCCTTGTTGTCATGCTCTATATTAAATAATAAAACAACAATTTTTGTATTCATGGAGTTTATTTGACAGTTACGAAACGAAAATATTATGCTATTGCACAGCTTTTATCGCGGGCTTTGAGCGCGTAGCCGAATCGAGAAATTCCGTAACGAAAATAAAACCTAACACTAAGTTTGTTTCTTAAGGCTTTTGTTTTTTTTAAGTATTTGAATCGCCTAGCGTATGTTAGCCCCTAAAGTATGCTATTGATTTCATTAACATACAATATTGCCAGAACAGATTTTTATATGCAGGAAAACACAAAATGGCGTACTTGCGACATATATGATATTAACTTCTCATTTATTCAATAAAAGAAAAAAATTTGTTTTCTTATCGGTCACCACGCCCAAAAGTAAATTAATATCAAAAAAATACTGCATAAATAAAAAATAGATAAATAATTATAATTGCATAAGTTGATAAAAAAATGCTATGCAATAGCTTTGCCGCGGCAGTCCCCGAGTGCCACACGTCTCGTTTTTGTTATACAAATGGACTTATGTACCTATTTAATTTGCCTCGAACAGTGTCATATCGCTATTTGTGTAAAGCAAACAAACTGCAATTGAAACGATGGACAACAAACTAATCTATAAAACGAAAATAATCTGTTTTATTGCTTAACGTGTAGAAAAACGTTTTGTGTTTTTCACTCGCAAAGCAGTTGGAATTGTAATCCTGTTAAATATTTTACTGGTATGTTTGAGTGTAAAAGGTGCGCAAGCGCGCGCGCTTCATCGCTTGTACTTTTTATTCGCTTGTTATTTTAACTCCTCGTATGGTATTCACTTGGGTGCGGCGGTATTTCAACTTTACCATATATTCTGTTTTTGTTGATTTCTTTTTTTATATTTTATTTCATAGTTTCTTAATTTTTTATTTTTTTTTTGGTTTCTTGTTTATTTTATCCAGTCAACCAGCCCACAAGCAACGTTCAAGTACTCGCACATACCATTTTGTAGACGACCGCTCGTACAATGTACTCGTACATTCAATTTATAATACTTTTTTTTATTCCTTTTTAAATTTTTGTGAAATGTACGAAGTCAAGTTAAGTTTGTAGTAGATAATCTCTAAAAATTTATTTTTTTATATCATTTCTTTGCTAATATATTTGTTGTTGTTATTGGTATTGCAAATTTTTTTTTTAATAGAATATTGTAATATTAAATTTCAAGAGCGTTACGTTCCGTCTTGTTTATGAGCGTGGGTAAACATTGTAAATTATTGGCATAAAAACTTGTAAAAGAGTGAAGCAAAAAAAGCTAAATTGGATAAAATTATTGCAACAAAATAAACCATGCACATTACGGCAATTAGCATGCCACATGGTGACAGCAACAATGTCAATATTATTGCATAAATAATTTTATAAACATATTTTTCTTTTTTGATTGTTTTATGTTCATTCGCATAAAATTTATATGCAAAAATGTAAAAATGATAACAAATATTTTATTTTCGGAGTTTGAGGAGTTGTCGTCGGAACAAAAATTCTGGAAAAATTTTAGTAAGCGTAGGACTTGTAGTGAGAGTTACCTGAATATAATGAATAACAGCTTCAAGCGCCATAAAGGTTTTCCCAATAAGGACATTTCGAAAGTTGAAATGGCATAAAGCAAGTTGTTCCTGGACTAATAACGAAACCTTTTTTGTATTCAAGATGTAGTGAAGCTAAGAGATACCGTCTTCAAAACCGAAGCACTTGAATGTTTCTTCTGCGACTTGAAAAATGTGATCAGTCAATCGCACGTCACGGTGGATTTTTAATGGCCAGAACATCAAGAGCTTCAGATTCCTTCATATCTATGCCATCCATACTTTCGAATAGGGCAGCACTTTCGACCCTACGCCTGGATCTTCCGAGCATTAGAATCGCTCCTATTGGCATGATCACACTCGGATATTCTTACAAGTACGCGACTCTTTCATTTTCCGCGTTGTAGCCTCAATCTACCAAGCCTTTGAAGGCCTATTACTGAATGAGTATGAATGAGAAATGCTGCTATCATCCCCGAAAGCATAAATACGGTTAGAAGATTAATAAAGATTATTAAGAACAAATAAGAAATACGACACTTTGGAATTAATCTTGAACTCGCTTGATTACAATCCATTTATAACAGGTCGTATAGTGCGATCTCTGAGAAATCGAGCGGTCGCTGAGGAAGCTGTTGGACTCCAATTATCTCATAAGATGGAAATTCAGCTCATTCATTTGAGGGATAGGCGTTACGTTTTAATTTTTTTATTTTTCGCTCTCCCGAGAAACGAAAAAATGCGCAGAAGGAATAAATAACAACAAATAACAATTTTTTCCACATGATGCATGCGACTATTCACAAACGCCTGGTCCTGGTTTTCTCAAGCATCCAACCATCCATAACTAGTGATGCTGATCTTTTGAAAAACAAAAGCACGTGGCAACGTCTTTGGTTGATCAAAGTCCGGATTAGCTAACAGCCGAACATTACAAATTTAATTAACATTCTGAAGCAGCGATTTTGGCTTCTGCCACTACGTGTACTCCTGAAGGAGACCTCACCAACAACCGGTCACTCTAGAAGTCCTTGCTGAGGCAAGCATCTTCTATTCAGATCAGAGTTAAGTCTACCGACGGTCTCGGCTTCAGAAGAACATGTTATTATTGTAAGTATCATCTTATCCGACACTTGGATACGCAGACATGTCTGCGTCCTTTAGATAATTACTCCGTTTAACCTGAAGGCATAGCACCCACGTGTAGCTGTTTACCAAAGAGCCAACAAAGCTCACGGGGGGCCTGAGTCCCTCGAAGAATCTGTCCTGTCACTGGAAAATTCGAAGCGAATATCCACCTCCCACGACCAATTTGCCTAGTTCCACGACAATGCATTGCATCAGTAGGGGTCATAATCCTCTGACTGCTGGTCCGATAAAAAATTTTATTTCTAAATCTTAGAATAAGTTGACTTGGCCACTGCATAATATTTGAATTATTTTTTCGCAACCAATCAGAAAAGTTGATATGAACATTTGGGGTCGTCATCTTGTTGGAGAGATCACTGTAGTGGCGCATCCTTTTCAGCATGAGAGAGCATGACTCCTTGAGATATTAATTATTTTGGTAATTCTGTACTTTGTAAGATTATTTGTCTCTCACTTATTGGATTTGTCTCTAAATCGGAAATACTTTTCGTGTTCGGAATGAAAATTTCGTGTTATGGATTTGGGGGATAATGTATTTCTGCTGAACCTTATTCTTGCTTGGCTTCTTTGTCATCATACGACATGTATTGCATCAGTAGGTGGTCATCTTCCTCTGACTACTGGTCCGACAAAAAATTTTATTTCCAGATCTTTGGATAAATCAGAATACGATATATAATTTATCCTTATAAACTCTTTATAATAATATATTTTGATATTTCACAGATCTTCATCTGAAGATATTTTTTTCAGTATCTTAGGTCCGCTATTGAGGATTGTGCACCTGAGGCATTGCGATAAGTCCATATCAATCTATCAGTTCTTAAAAGTCATATTTCTATTTGAGTTTCTCTAATGAAATAAATTTTATAGTTTTAAAACTAAACTTCTGATACTTGAACTTGAAGAATACACTTAATTGTCCGTCTGCTTATATGGAAAATTTAACTAATTCTTAATCTCAGAAAACCAAAATTCTTTGCTGCAAAAACAAAAACCTAAAATTCCAAATGATGGCAATGCCATTTTTCCAACTCCAAAGAAACACAACAGATTCTGTTTTAAGATATTTGCTGTTTCTTTATAAAAAGAAACCAATTTTTAGAATATTCTCATGATTTTTAATCTCAATAATATTTACACAATCATTACAAAAGTGCAAAACTAGGAAGTTATTCCCGGTAATCATAAAAATTCTTATTAAATTACTGAAATGAGAAAAGCAACAACGATGGACGATGACGATGACGACGACGACTGCAACAGCAACAGCAGCAAAAACCCAAGATCAAGAAAATAAATTCCAAAGAACTTACAAAATTTATTTATTGTTTTCTGTCATAGTGGTTGGCAGAAGTGGTTGGTCGATTGGTTGGTTGGTTGGTTACATTCCATACTTGTAATCAGGGTTACCGTTCACCAGACTAAAATCGCAATTTTAGCCATTTTTAGCGGTCTGCGACTTCTTGTGAGACTTTTTTTATTAGCGACTTTTTTAAATTTTGTTGCATCTTTTTACCCCTTTTTTGTTTTTCACAAAAAAATTTTATTTGGAATTAATTTTATTTGAAAAAAGTCGTCAAATATAAAATCGAATTTCAGATTATTGTTCATTTGGCAACATTTTTAGCACTCTTTTGCAGCATGTACATGAACACAATGTATTGAAGAAATTGTTCACAAATTTTCGGTGAATATTTGAGAGAACAATTTTAGCAAAAAAAGTTTTTTAAAGTAAGAAATTGTGGTTTTTCAAGTGCTTATTTTACAACATTTGTCGTAAAACATGAACATTCTTTCAAATAAGAATTCTTGTTAAAACGAAAAGAAAGTCTAAAAACGAAAAAGAAAATGCAACTAGAAATACGTGTTCAGAAGCAGAAGAGACCACCGAGTGTGAGAGGGATGACGTTAACAACGCTGCAGGTCCTTTCAAGAAACGTAATATTTCGCAATACGGTTCGAGAGACTGGGAACTGAAGTATAAATAAATAGCTTAAGCAAGACATGGAGTCAAAGCTCCCTTTTTGCATTCTTTGTAAACTGCTTTTAGTGAACCAAAACAATAATATTTCTCTTGGATGGGTTTTTAACAGAAGTCATACTCATTTCACCTTGGCAGCATACGACAGCCAAGCTTGAATGTATACCAATATGTAGAGAAGAATATAATGCAACTGCATACTCGTATGTTATGAAATATGATAAAAATGGATTCTGGAATAAGCTTTTGTTTTGTTTCAATTGTTTTTTTTTTGGTTATGCTTTTCATTGATAAGAAAAAGTTTAAAAAAAGATGTGCGACTTTTATTTGCTCAAACGACATTTTTGTGCGACTTTATTTTTTCAAAAAGACTTTTTGTGCGACTTTTCAAAAAATCGCCACGGTAACCCTGCTTGTAATCGTATGAGTAGAGCGTCCGAAAATAGCAACAACAACATTCATTATATGAATCAAATATGCAACAATAAGAACAACAGAATCCAATAAAAGTTTTGAATTCTTTACAAGAATAAAAGCAACAACGTCAAACTTTTAAGAAACCTTTTGGAAATCTTTTTTTTTTTTCTTTAAAAATATGCTAAATTAACACGAACAACAGCATCAGTACGAGGGTTGTCTGTTATATTTTGCGAAAAACATATACATACATATAAAAAAAATAAATATTTATTGGAACGTTCGGGTTCGGTGCGGCTATCTATCGGCGATCGGAATAATTTTCGCCGCACTCTGAACTTTGGATCAATTTAGTATACACGTTTGTAAATGGTGATTTTTTGGAAACACTGCTTTGGCAGCTCAGCTGTTTTCGTGGAACACGTTATTGTTAAACATGTTCCGTTTGGTCTATAATTTAACCGAGAACAACGCTTGCAAATTATTGAATTTTATTATCAAAATTCACGCTCGGTTAACCTTCACTTTTAATTAAGATTTTTTTTACGTCAACACATAGTAGCTACCCGGGTAGATATAAAAATATTTCCTTAATTTTGTATGGGGGAAAAAATACAAAAAATTTCAAAAAAGGCCAAAAGATGTTCTAAAAGGAAGAGAGCTACACGGCAAGCATGTGTCAAATGCAAGAAGGCCGTATGCGCAGAACATAGCTTCACCCAGACAAAGTTTGAGGATTGTCATATGGGTCCATCTTCATCTTCTCACAATTTGCGCAAATAAATATTACATATGTATATACTTTTTCTCACTTCTTTGTATAATTTTTAATTTCAATAAACGAAAATCCATTTATTTACATTATGTATTGTTTTTCCAAAAGTTTCAGATGATTTCTTTGACATTATATAAGAAATGTTCATACAAATTTCGATATATGTACCCGGGTAGATACTATTTTAACTTACCTAGAAAAAAATACAAAATAACAAAAAAAAGTAAGAAGTTCTGCAGTAAAATCATTTTTGTTTACATTTTCTGCTTTAAGTCTAAAATTTAATAACTGACTCGGCGGCATGTTCAGATTTGATGAAAACTCGCTCAGTTATTTGCAAATGAAAATGCCTTTCTCTACCCGGGTAGGGATTATGAAAACGAATGTTAAGAAAGTGCATCGTGCACTTCTTACATTTTATGGTCAGTTGGGGCGATCTGCTGAGACGGCTATTCGGAATCTTTATTGACTAAAGACAGAATTAGTTTATACGTTCTGTTCTGTTGTGTTACGAATCAGGTGTTTCGTATCTGTTAAATTGGAAAACAGTTTGTGTGGTTTGTTGTTACTTTTTCGTTCTATTCTGTTGCGGACAATTCTGTAGAAAATAGAATACAACGTTAAGTGACAGCCAAGAGTTTGTATGTATTAGTTTTTTGTGAAATGAAATATTACAAATTTTGTTTTAAAAGTGAGAATTTTTTATTTTAATTCAAATTATTAAAGATTTATATATTTTTGTCAAGTAAAAAACATTTTGAAAACATTTACAAAATTCATGCATATATATATTATATCGTCCACATCCGAAAGTTCGGACACAGAAAAAGTAATTACAAAATATTTTCTACAGAAACGAACGGCACAGAACGGCAACGAAAAGTAAAAACTAATGAGGCCTTAAATTTCAAACCAAATTTACCTTAATTGACATTAAACGACCAACAAGCATACGTAGAGTGCGGACTGAGGAAAATATCGCAGCTGTAGCCGCCAGTGTTGTTGATGAGCGTGAATTATTGATTCGGCGACGATGATGACGACGATGAATACAAACTTTGTTTTGCTAAAAATGGAAGAGTTGGTGGGTAAATTAAGGCAATGGATATCGAACGTAATTTCCATACAAATTCAAAAATTTTTGTATGCGATTTCTTTCGTTATTGAAAGCCGTAATTTTCCCCCTGGACTTGGCTGCCATGCGGTTTCAACAAGACATGCCACACAACACGCGAAACAATGGCCCAATTGAGCGGCGAGTTCGGTGTTTATTTCACGTTTGGGGCCGCCTAGATCGTGAGATTGAACGCCTTTAGACCATTTTTTGTGGGGCTATGTTAACGCTCATGTCTATAGGGAAAAGCCCGCAACGGTTGACGGCAGAGTTGTATCGTTCCGGAACGACCTAGTTCCATTGAACGATTCCCTAATTGGAACGATATGTACCGATCCAAACGTTCCTTTTTTATCGTTCCTCGTTCCGCAATTACAACCCTTCTTTAGGAATCATTAACTTTTTCTTATAAATTTTAAAATCAGTATGAAAAGCATAAAGACTTTTTGTTACAATTATTTCGTTCGCATATTCCGTACACAATGTTTAAGACTTATTGAACAATATATTTACAATTTATTCTATAACAGTTATTATTTTTTACAAATATTTTACGAAAGCACTTTTAGAACTTTTTATTAAAACAAATAATAACAAATGTTTTAACTAAATATGTAAAATAATAATTTTGAGAAAAAGTGCGAATAAAAAATTTAAAATACTAATAACAAATGTTTGTTGACGTTTTTAAGAGCGACAGAAAATTCAGACGTTCCTCATTCCTAGACTGTTCAAAAAAACAGGAACGATGAACGAAAGGAACGACCTAGTTCCTTTCATCTTTCGGACCGGTCGGAACGATTCCACAAAAGGAACGATTTTGCCCAACTCTAGTTGACGCTCTGAAAGCCAATATTGAAGAATTTATTCGTGAGCTGCCGGGCGATATGTTGAAGAAAGTAAGCCGATATTGGATCCAGCGTATGAACCAGTTGAGGCGTAGCCGCAGTCAACATTTACATGAAATCATCTTTAAAGATTGAATTATATAGATCGTTCTATCGACTCACATAAAGATTTCATACATCTCTTTAAATTTCATGTTTTTTTTTAAATAAAATTCGAAAGCTCTTAAAAAATCACCCCTTATATCATCAAAGATACGCAAAACTTAAACCCCTGAAAAATACTGAAGTTCAAAAAGTACATCGTCGTCAAAATAAAATATTTTTATTAAATAAAAAAATCACCAAAATTAAAATTGTTTCTATTTAATGAGCAAAAAAAATTCGGGTTTGAGTTCGATGCTTGGATTCGTTTTGAATAATCTGCCAAAGATCGTGTTCGGTGTGAAAAAATGTGTTCGGTCTTAAACTTCAAACCGTTTTGGATAACAGACCATAAAGATATCTTCCGAAAGATATTGAAAATACTATTTTACCAAAAATCTATTAGAAAAAAATTGGTTAATAAAAAAATAAAAATCAATTTTCAACATTCTCTAACATGTTGTTCTTGTTGTTGTTGATTAATGATTTTGGTTATAAAGCAAACTGCATTTTTGTGATTTTTTTATTTTTAATATTTTTTTTCATTATTAATCATAAAAAACAATAACAAAGAAAATTAACAAAAAAATATTGGAAGTATCAAAGCAAAACAAAATTTCGAAAATGTGAATGTAGTGCAGTTCGGGGCAAAACATTTTTATGCTGTTGCCTGACGAGTTCGATGTAGATGTTGCTGCTGTGATTGCAATGGGATCGCAACGTCAGAGACTGTTGTTGCTTGTTGGTTGCTGTTGATTGTTTACTTAGTGCGCTAATCTGCGTACCCTACTTTCACTCCATACCAAGCAAATGCGGAAAAAACACAACAACAAAATCAAAAGAAAATATCATAAGAAAAAAAATTAAATAAAATGTTTAAGAGGATACCAGCAACCAAAGTTACCCCAAAATTAAAAACAACGAAATATTCAGCAAACTTTGTATGTACATATGTATGAGTGAGCCACAATCAACAGCAAGCTGGAAACGAGGCAGTCAAACCTGGCATGGAGACTCATAGATACTCGTACAGCCAGGCAGGCAGGCAGGCATGCAGTCGACCAGCTAAGTTACATGGCTTTGCTTGGAAACATTTACTTATATGTATGTATGCTGGTTTAGTTGCTGTAAATATTTCTAAATGTTTGCAGGCCTGTCGGTATGAATGTAAGTGCTATGTCATGCCAAATATTGGCAGCATACCTACCATAAGCTTCCATTCAAAACATACTCACTCGTATTTATGTACGAGCGAGCAGTACGTTTGGTACACCGTGCCATGCAACACAAACCGAAAAGCCACAACTAATCATGCTGTAGTAACCAGTATTTGGAGTTTTCTTACACTGTTGAATTGAACTCCACTTTTGGCATCTGTTTACTTGTTTGTTTGTTTTTCTTTTTGGTTCTTGTTGTTTATATATATATATATTTTTTTTAAGTTTTTGATACCGATTTGTGACGAAAACCCTCAAAAATACGCAAAAACATTCACCAGCCAGCCAGCATCGTCACCACCACCAGCCACTACAAACAACTGCAAAAATGTTAACGTGCTCTCACAAACATTGTTGCAGAGTTTAAATAATTTCAACACACAAAGCACAGTGGGCCGGCTGATAAGAATATATATTTTTATTAAAAACAAACAAACACAAGCTGTGGAAGCTTTTTTGGCTGGTCAAAAGAAAAGCCCAGGTTCGAACCTACAATATTGATATTCTTTTCCAATTTTCGGTCTCTGTTGGTGCCACTTGATGACAGTTGCACAATTGGATTTATTGGCAATGATTCTAGGAAATAAGTGTTCAAGAATGGATTACGTCTCCCCTGGCGACAATTTGGTTGGCGTTCAGTGACCTGTGAAGTGATCCTGCCACAAGGAATTTTACACATGAACCACCACCTCAAGAAAATTATTCTTTCATAATAATTTCGTCATATTAAGCTTTTGGGCTTTCTAAGTGCTTTATGGTAATTAGTGAGTATAATCTTGTAGGTGATACAATCAGCTGTTACCTTAGGCTTTAGTGAAGAGCCGTCTTGTCTTCGTTCTCGTACGCTAGCGTACTTCCCAGTGTTGGTATCTCTAGAAAGATCAAAAGCACCGTAAACTGTTCCAAAAAGGGCAAAAAGCGCAAAAAAGTACAAAAAAGGGTAAAAAAGCACCATAAAAAATATTATATATTTTAAAATTTTTAGTTATGGCAAAAAATATTAAGCAATTTATAAAGGAAGTTACGGTAAATACCCAAAATACAGTTTGAAGTTTTTGCTTCAAACTAAAATAAAGGACTTGAGATCAAATAGCAGAATTTATTAACTAACATATTAATTGAAATAAAATCACAATTCATTTAATAAAAGTACAAAAAACGTAACAAAACAAAAGCAGGAGTAAAAGGATATACTCGTACGTGCATGCTACATATATAAAAATAAAATAAATATAATAGTTTGTCTAGACAAAACTTAAAAGTATATGTATGTAGTATGTACATATCGCTCCTTTAGTCATTTATCAAAAGTGAAATATTAAAAATGCAGGTATGTACATATATGGCCTGCATTGGCCATACATTTGGTTTGGATTAAGATATGATCAAGTTGCATTAAAGGAGCGATGATGTGTAGCATAAAAATTTCTCTAAATTCTAAATAATAAGGAATCGATTAAGAAAAGGGAATTCAAAGCCGAATGAAATTCATGATAGCATTTCAATCGATTGTTATTTCATTTTTATTTATTTTGCTATCAAAAATATTCATTTCGTCTTCGCAATCACGCCACAAAACAGTTGCAATAAAATATTGATATTTTTGGTATGATTCGTTTGAATTTACTTTGTCCAAACATTAAAAGGCAGTTAAAAATTGCTACGATATGCATTTTCAAATTATAAACAGTATTTAATATGCAGTAACGCATTTACTGAATTTAAAGATAAACGCTTTCTAATTTTTGTTTTAAACAAATTCATTAAACTGAATGTTCTTTCAACTTCAGCGGAAAAACTTCATGGTTGCTTAATAAATACTATTTCCGCTTAAAAGAAGTAGCCAGTTTCTGTAACTAAAAACATTTCTCAGTTGTACAAAAAAGCACAAAAACCACTGTGAGAAATTGTAAAAAGCACTGTAAATACCCGCTTTTTAAAAACGGGTATTTAACAAAATTTCGCGCGTATGAAGAGGTAAAAAGCACCAAAAAATACCCGAAAAGTACCAAGATGTCATCACTGGTACTTTCTACTTCGCATTTCTAGACATCAGCTGAGAACTGAGAGAATTCGCTCTTTGGGCAATAGTTCCATTTTGGAATAATTATGATCTGATGACCCAGCCTATCTACGAAAAACGCAAATTAAAAGATATAGTTCGAACAACTATATTTTTGGGTTCTTATTTTGCAAACGCAACGTTTAACTGTGGCAAGTTTATAGTAGCTGTATTTAGTGTTTAAAGCAAATAAATGGTCTTGCAAAACTGCAAAGGCAAAATATCATTGCTTTTTCGTGTATCAGTTTGTTATTGGATTTCATAAAAAAGCAACGATATTTTTCATTTGCACTTTTGCAAGACCATTTGCATTAAACGCTAAATACCGCCAATGTGTTTTGTATATTAATTTCTTTTGCCATATAAAACTTTTCAACGTTGTTAATTTTTACGTTTTACAAAATGAGGACATCGGTCCTAACAGACAAACGTTTTTAGCACAAGTGTAAAAACCTTACTTCTCTAGAGCTAAGAAGATACAAACTTCATTCTACTAGAACATCAATACATGGTTGGTTGGTTGGTTGAATGGTTTACGCGGCTGCCCTCTACACGTGGGCATTTAAGTAGAATCTAGAAGATTCCCTTTTGAAAGGACCACTACACTCGTTGGTGTCAACCTATGTCTAACCTTATCTACACACAGAAAAAAATCAATGTAAAATCAACTAAAACAAAGTTGATTCAACTAGTTTTGTTAACTATTTTGCTTCATAAGCGTTTCATGTTAATTTAACATGATATTAAAGGTAAAATTTAAAATGTACAATGTTATTTCAATGTGATTAATTTAAAATCAACATATTTTAATGCTAAACTAACAATTTTAGCCATTGATTTAACTTAAAACAATGTTAGAAGTAAATTCAATTGGATATTGATATCAACATTTCTTCATGTTGATTTTACATTGGTTTTTTTCCAGTGTATAAGTACTCGGATACGATGGATGATTGGTGCTAAATCCAACCCGCCACGTCAATACATATTTGAATATGAGAGCTAACATATACTCCATTTAATTTCTATTTATTTTTATTTTTTTTTTTGTAAAAATTTACAGGTGTGGCCAATAAAATAGGTATCACATATCTACATAATTATCAAATAAACACATTTTCCTATTGGATGCAAATAACAAATAATTTCTAGTTCATTTTTTTGCAAAATAAATCGAATTAATAAAATGTTAACAAATCAAAATAAGCCAAAAAAATTTTTTTTTGAAATGACGAAATTTAGTTGACCGATAAAATAGGTACTGCAAAAAAGAAATATAACAAAAGAATTTTTCATTAAAGATAAAAAACGAAAGTATAACTGCATCAGTAGCAACTATGTCCACCATTATTTTTAATAGCTTATTTACTTATTTATTCTGGGAAGATTTCAACAGGATTGTTTGCCACAAATCCATCGAGCTTTGAATATTTTATTTTTGCGCTTTCAATTTTAAAAAATCCCCAAAGATTTTCTATCTATGGAGTAGAGGTCGGGTGTTTGACTTGATCAGTCCATAATATTTGAATTATTTTTTCGCAACCAATCAGAAAAGTTGGTATGAATGTTTGGGGTCGTCATCTCGTTGGAGAGATCACTGTAGTGGCGCATCCTTTTCAGCATGAGGTAGCATGACTCCTTGAGATAACATTGATGTTGGTCATTCTGTACTTTGCAAGATGATTTGTCTCCCAGTTAGTGGACTTGTCTCTAAATCGGAAATACTTTTCGTGTTCGGAAGGAAAATTTCGTATTATTGGGTTTGGTGGATAATGTATTTCTGCTGAACCTTATTCGTGCTTGGCTTCTTTGTGAACATACCAACACTTTGTTTACATATTTTTAATCATGATTGAAGAATCCTAGTTTGCGTTTAGACATGTCATGTCTTATTGACATGATTGCTAGCTACTTTATTGGCGAGAGAGACGAGGGGAGAAGAAACGAGTACACACATACATGAACTGTCATTACGTTTTTCTTTCTCATTCGTAATTTTAAACATGTAGGTATTTGCAAGTAAATGTCTTCAACATGACAGGACTCGTGAGAACAACAATGAAAGTTCAAAGAAGAAAAAGTAAGAATCATGTCAATAAGACATGACGCGTCTAAACGCAGACCTACTTAATTGGTAGGAGTGTTGCCGTAACTTCATAATTCTAAATTAAACCTTGAGATATGTATATTTGATGGCAAGGGTACCTATTTTAATGACCATATGTGTGCATAAAAATAAGCTTTCCTTTAAACTTAAGTATAGGGTAACTCCCACTGTGCACTGGAAACTCTAAGACTGTAAGATTTTCATTGCACATAGAAACTTACACTCAAACACACATACGAATGAATGCATTCATATATTTTATTACCATTTTATTTATATACATTTATATTTTTTTTTTAAATTACAAACATTATGGTATTTTTGTGTTTGTATTTTTTGCAATTTATTTCTTCCTTTTTGCTTTCTATCTTCATCTCCTTGTGCTTCTTATTTAATACCAAAATGTGCAACGAAACTTGCATCCATGTACATATCATATACATACATACATACATACATACATACATACATACATACATACATACATACATACATACATACATACATACATACACATCTTGTCCGCTTTAGTTGCTGGATGCCAAGGAACTTTTCAAGTTTTTAAAGCAAAAATTCCTTATTTAGTATTTTCCTTTAAATGCCTCAGAGGGCTACATGATCAGCAGCAGCAGCAGAAGTAGAAGCAGCAGCAGCAGCACTAATAGCATACAATTGTTGCAACAACAGCAACATCCCTCAGAGGTTTTAAGACCAAAAAAATGGCAGTCTTGTTCATCAGTTGTTGCTGCAGCCGCTGTGGAACGAACGATCAAATTTAAAGTAAAAAAAAACTTGCTTTGCTCGTAGTAACAGAATAGTGCAGGACAGACAGACAGTGAAAAATCTGAAAGTATTTAAAGCAGTTGAAATTCTGTTCTAAATAAATTCCTAAGAAATACATAACATATACAACAAAAATATATGTATGTATTAATGTATGTACATACATATGTATGTATGTACACAAGTATGTATGTGTATGTATCAAACAGAAGAAGAAGAAAAAGAGAATTTTCTGGCATGTGTGAGTTTGAGTTGATTGTATGCTTTTTTTTGCGGCCTGATATTTTATTTTCCTTAAGAATATTTCACAAAAATATATTTACACTACGCAACTCTTTGTTGCCTGCAATTTTAATTTCAAGTGAGAAAGACAGAAAAATATTTGCTTACGAAATGTATACATTTCTATTTCGAATACCGGCGAATCCCCGAAGACTAGTAGATGATGGTGCAGTAGACTATTAGTGTGAGGGAGGGGGGTTCACAGGTTCGATTCCTGACTAGACCGTGGCTGTTTCTGCAGTCAAGACCAAAAATGGCTTCGCAATTTTTTTGTTAAAAAAAATAAGTTCAATGGGTGGGGGGAGATCTTGAATATTCAACATTAGTTTGTGAGTCCGTTATAAGATCATTCTAATTCTTTCAAATACAAGTTGAATTTTGATTCAAACAAACTACATATAAACGAATAGTTTTGATTATCAGAACGATGATTGAAACAAACAAAATATATGTTCCAATTTACACATCTCTCAATGATCAATAATGATTTTTCCACTCATGATTTTAAGCGAAATCTGTATTATTATTTACTTAGTTCGGACGCGATATCGGTGTTGCCATATTTTTTTCCCCAAAAACAAAAACTATCTTTTTTTTTGCATTAAAAATCTTTTTTAAATTTGACTTTTATTTTAAAGGTCAAAATCAAACTTTTTCAAATTAATTTTATCTAAAACGGACTTATTTCGGTTTTTAAATGCCGAACTTGGTTTAAAAAATGTTGGGTTTGATTTGTAAAATACGGAATTTGTTTTGGAAAATTTAAAACTTCTGTTTTAAAAAAACTGAATTTGATTTGGAAAAGTCCAAATTTTAAGTTAAAAGCCTATAATTAGGGTAATAACATATTTACAGAAAATTCATACATATTTTTTGGTTACATTATACATCTCTTTATTAAACTTGCTATTCATTTCTTTTGTTTGTTCAAAATTTGTACAATTACGACCAGATTTTTTCAAAAAGGTTTGGTCCCTAAAATACCACACAATGTTGGTATATCTAATTTATTTCTTAGTTTGTTCTTATTGATATTGATTTGAGAAAAAATTTTTTGCAGTAAGGAAAAGCTTCAGATTTGCATTCAAAATGATTTCCCAAAATGTTTCAATATTATTTTCATTCAATAAATTATGTTCTTTAACGTTGAAGTAGAGCAAATCTCGCCATTCGTCATCAATTTGTTGAATATAATTCGAATCGATAACATTTGAAAAGAATTTCGTTGATTGGGAAATACTTTTATTATTGCTTTCATAATATTAGGATGTGCCAGGAACAGTGTTAACTCCTTTTCACACTTTTAATGAAGTAAAGAAGAAAATATGTAGTTAAGTTAACAGGAATCTCAAGTAATAGACTAAAAGTGCAAAATATCATTTATTAAAAAATCTTTTTTGTAGCTAAAAAATCTTTTAATCTTTTTGGCAGCTCAAAAAAATTCAAAAATAAGATAAATCTTCACATATGGGGGGAACACTGTGCGATATATACACATACATTATATTATTTGAAAACTGAATTTTTCGGCTAAATTCAGTTCAAAGGTTTTCGATGAAGGGTGCTGTTGGCTGCAGTAGTTAGCGCGTTGACTACAAAGCAAATAATGTCTAAGAACGTGGGTTCGAGCCCAGCTTCAGACAAGTCATAACCTCCAGCATTTTTCAGATGTGCATTAGTATGCCATTGTATTTGTTTTTGTCGGAGTGTTTAAGTGATGAAGGTCACTGAACAGTACTGGCAGCAATTGATACTGGTGTATGCCAGCGGACATCACAGCGCCCTCCTTCGTCGGTATTGTAGCAAAATCGCCAGCGAAGTAAAATAATTAATAAAATGGCTACAACAGCTTAAAAAACACATTTAATGCGCCTACTTGGCATCAGAGGCGCTGGAACACTGATCTAAAAACTATCACAGAGCGCAATATCAGAGTTGTAAAAAAATTAAGCTTTCTCTCTTTCACCATCTGTCCTCTCTCACTATCCCTTTCCCAAGGAAGGTAACACACCTACGGGTTGGTAGGCATACTAATTGCCTAAGTGTTACTTCTCTTTTATAAAAAAAAATAAATCTGATTTTGAAACTTCCTTCCTTCAGCCTTCACACCTCTGTACTCTCTTTTTTTGCTCAAAATAACTCGCAAATATTCACAAGCTTAAACAAAAACAAACAAAACAGACAGACAGACAGACTTCTTTACCATTAAATATATCCTACAAATTCTCGCAAATTAATATTATTAATACATAAATTTGAGTACGTAGTAAAATTCGGGGAGGGGGAAAATGCAAAGTAACAACAGGAAAAAAAATCCATTGAAATAAATGTATCGTTGGCATTGCAACGAATGCGCGCGTGCGCATACAATATTTGCCACATAAGCGGCAATAACTTACATGATGTGTTGTTGTCTTCTGTATGTAAGTATGTATGTTGCTGCACAAGTATTCTGTACTTGCAGCATTCAGGACCCCAACAATTCCTCCGACTCTTCATTATGTATGCTCGTATGTTTTATAGTGGTTTTCGGGAAACATTTTTTTTTAATTTTCCAACATACACAACCATACATACATAGTATGTTACATAGTATGTTAACTTACATTCAATATGTGGGGATATGTATGCATGTGTAGTTTGTTGTGTTCATTTGTATGTCAATCTCCTTCATCTTTCCATACATTTTTAATTCAGAATGAAGACAAGGTAACAAAATATAACGAAAACAGTCAACAGAGTTTGTTCTCAACGTACTCGAGTACTTTTTGCAATTTTCTCTACGAAGATGTTTATTTTTTTGTTCATTTTTTCGAAACTATTTTCAAGTATCAGAAGAAAGAAGACAGACAATCTTGCTGATTTAAAATGCATATTTTCAACACTTTTGAACTGTGGAGGGCAAAATTAATAGAACAATTAGTAGAAAAAAAACAACAAATAGCTAGAAAAGAATACAGTAGTTTTGATTTAGCTGCCTTTTGGTTAAGAGCACTTTTGACTTAGCTGCATAAAATTAATAAAATCCGTCACTATTTTCTAAAATCCCATACAAATTTCTTTTTTTTTAAGTGCAATTTTTGTACCTGCACATTTAAGATTAATGACCAAAATTTTTGGCACTTTAAAATTGTTTTCAAACAAAAAATCAACGTTAGCTGCGCTTTGACTTAACTGCCCAAAAATATATATATTCTGTAATTATTCTTCCTTAACCTTGTTTAAGTGCATTTTATATACCTGCATATTTGCCATATTTTTTGGTAGTTTTAAAATATTTTCATAAAAAAATTTAAATTATCTGCACACATTAAACAAATATGGTGGCTACTGTTTCACATAAACATTCAAATTAAGAGATTCAGAATCCAAAAAAAATTGCACAAATCGCAAGTTCTCATCATTAAATTTCATCTTTTTTGTTTGCATGTACATTTAAGATAACAGCATTTTTCACTTATCTGCACAAAAAATTGTGCAAAGTTGATTGTGCAGCTAAGTCAAAATTACTGTAATTAAAATAAGTAAAAAAAAATTTTTAATCAAAAACGGAAAAAGTTTTTTTTGTGGCAAAAAATTTTTTGAAAATAAACGACGGTTTTTCAAAACATCAACTCAAATTAAAATAAATTTTGAATTACTATAAATGAAAAATTTCACTTCTACAATAAATTCCAATGCGTCGTATCCAGTGTTAATTCAGAACTTGATTACGAGAATTATTATTAATTCGATACATGATTAATAATAATTCTCGTATTCTTTTTTCCATGCATGGTTTGTATAAATAATTTACATAAACGCAAAGAATAAACATGGATGAGGAAACAATAATCTAAGAGCAGCATACCATATATGTATATATATACATATATATATATATATGATTATAGTCTAATCATAATGTGATTGAATTATATGGTTTAAGTCAAACCATATTATTATTATTCCAATGAATCATGTTGTTGTTTGAGTCAATAATAGTATTTTTCCATAAAACATTAATATTATAATTAAATATAAAAATAGTATGATAACGAGTAATCATAATATGATGCAAAATTATCATCATATATAATCAAGTTATCGTCTTTTAGTATTGATATTATTTTTAATATTAAGCAAATGAAAATGAGAAGGGACCTGCGTGATAAAATTATTAGAGATATACTTTCTTTTTTATTTCGCTAATATTACTTTTTAATATTTCATTTTGAGAATTTGAGGTTGAGCCAATCCCAAATTATTAATTTGATGAAACCAGACCAGAAGAAATAATAATATTAATTTGAAAAAATTTGAAAATATATTTATCAGAATCTATTTGAAAATTTACTAAACTGGCATTTACACCAGAGTAGATTTCAATTGAAATCTCTATCAAAATCTATACCGTTTACACCGGGCTATTTGTGACATTTTGCGAGATTTCGTATCCATCATCACAAAAATAGTTGATTGAAATTTTAATTTTCTGATGTCATACTCCATACAAAAAATTATCATACAAATGCGAAACAGCTGGCGATCACACCCTTGGAAGAATTCATACAAAAAAAGACAATTGGAATTTTAATTTCAAATATCAAACACCATGCAAAAATCATCATACAAATTAGTGGCGAGCAGTGATGCCAAGTGTAGGGAATTTTCCGTTCTTTTAGGGAATTCATTGGAAAATTTCAAGGGAAGGGAAAAAGGGACAGATTTCTCATTTTAATGAAAATGTAGGGAATTTTTAAAACTTTTTTTAGGAAGAAAATCCTTTTATATTGCGTTGTAATTTCGTAAAACACCCCACAAAAGTGATAATACATATAAAAATCGAAATTCCAAATTTTGTTACAGTATTACGCACAGAAAACATCTTGTGGTAAAAAATATATAGAGACAACGAAAGGCGAAGAAATTATCGATTTTCTTGGGAATAGAATTTGTATGATAAATAAAAACAAGTTTTAAAATTTTAATACACATTTTGTAATTTTTTTTGGTTTGATATAGAAATTAAGACTTTTTAAATATGTAATTCCTTTCAATGCAAATAATAATATTTTGTTTGCAGATTTCTTTTGTGCCTCAGTGTATTATATGAAAGTTAAAAAAAATACGTACCTACGTATGTATTTAAAAAGTAAAACAACATCAAACATAAAGAAATAAAATTAAAAGCAAAAAAAATTAAACGAAAAAAAATATTTTTGCACAGTAGCAGTTTTTGGTGTTTAATGTGAGCTTGATTTTTACAGTGAAAACAGCAGCAACTATAACGAAACAAAAAAATAAATAAATAAATAAAAAACAAGAACAACAATAATGAAAACGACGACAACAGCAAGATCATGATTCAAGCCGGGCCAGACCAGGCCAGGCCAGCAAGAAACATTCAGCCACTGTCACTCGCAATAATGCAGTGGTGGTGCAGCGATACGAAGTACGAGCTCAAAAAGTAGTTGCAACATGCTCCAAAACATTAACAACCGTTGTTAGTAGCAGGCTCATAAACAACAGTGAAAACAGCAACAACATAAACAACTACAACAACATTAGCTATTACTACCAGAAGCATAAACAGCAGCAGCAGAAGTAGCAGCAGCAACAGAACTGCAGCAAGATAAAAAAAATCTTTCCTAAATGAATGAAGTAAGAAATAAGAAAATTTCGTATAAAAAAAGGCTTTTGGTTCAACATGCAGCAGCATTCTTCGTGTCATTGCAATGTCTTGCAATTGCCTTAAAAAAATCTATATATTTACGAGCAACCAACAGCAGCAACAACAAAACTACATACTCAAGCTGAAAAATATGAAGGAGCAACTGGACAGGCAGGGAGACAGACAGACAGGCCGACAAATAGACAGACAAACAAATGAACAGGCTGAGCTACAAAGAGGGTGTACCAACGAACTGCTGATGGAAAATCAAAAGTAAAAAATGTATACAACATTGTTGTTCTGGTTTCTTTTTTTTTTTTTTTTTTTTTTTTAGTTTTTAAATTGTGGCTACTCGTTTTGCGCTGTTAACTAAAAAGCAACAACAACGACAACAACAATAACAGCTAAACAATAAATAACAACAACATTTAACAATCTGAGAGCCTTTTGCGTGTTCGATTCTAAAACTTTTTTAAAGACATCGCTGAAAACAAACAAACGAACAACCAAAAAAACGACCACTATTCTGACTGACTATTTATTGCTGCCACTGCTGTTGCCAGTCTGACTGACGGCCTGCCTCGATGGCTGGATGATGGCTTGGCTGCAATGTTTTGCGGGTACGAAATATTATATTTATATGAGAATTTTTGATTAATGACCCATAATCAAAGTTAATGGACTTTTTGATTATCATGTTTTTTTAACAACATGATGGAATGCCCGCGTATACTCGAATAATTTTCCATACTCTCGTACACGTACTGATCTACTCACAATGTATCGTCGTCGCTTCTTTTTGGTTTTTATTGTTTTCCTGATTTTTTTTTCTTTTTTTTGTTTAAGAAAGTTTGAGTTTCGTTTAAACAAAAAAAAGTAAATTTTTTGAAGGACAAATTTCCAAAAAAATATTAAGAAAAAATTTTTTTGAGGATTTTACAATAATATATCCTAAAAATTTACTTAAATACACAAAACTATTTGTTTAAATCTCGGCAAAAATATATCCTATATTGCAGACATTGCCCAAAGATGCACATAATTTCGGAGATTAGTGGGCGCCCACACACTTTTCTATTAATTCAAAACTTTTTCTAATTTTAATATTAGTAAACAATTGTTTATTATCACTTAAATTTTCATAGTTAAATTAATTAAATTTACTTTGAACTAAATATTAATTAATTAAAAAGCTAACAGAAATATTTTGAAGTTTCAAAATTAAACGTTTAATTAATAAATTATCTAATTGTAACAATTAGAAAAAAACTCTAATTTTAGTAAGAAAATTTTAATTTTAAATTATAATTTTGATAGAATTGAAATTTTTCTATGCAGTTCTATACTGGAGTTCTACGTGAGAATAGAGACCACAATCTCTACATTGATAGTAGAGATGGATACCGCTCATGTGATTGGCGTGAATCATGCGTGATTACGCAATTTTTGGCGTGATTGTTTCGGAATTTTTTTTTGCTTTATTCTAATTTTTCATATAAGTTTTTATTTCTTTTTTAATTATTTTATAGTTTTTTTTCGTAAGTATTGCGTGAGCTAAAAAATAATGTGGCTTGTTTGCTCATTAACAGTGAGAGTCTGTTATTCGCTGCAAAGACGCACGCTCTAACTTTCAATCTCCTTGATCACAATTGAGAACTTATTTGTGAGGATGCATTAATTAGAAAATAATCACTCTTATCGTGAATAAAAGACGAACTTTATTTTCACGAGAAATATTTCCCACATTTGTCTTTGTGGTCATTCAAATCGGTTTGTAGTTGCAGGCGTTTTGGACTTTGCAAAGCTTATGTAGGTCCACTAAATCGGAGTAAATATAAACTATTTTATTTCTATTCAAGGTCTAAGCAAAATTTCAGTATTTATCATCGTGTACATTACATAAGTGTCACTATTCTGTACAACATATTTGAAATAAAATTTCTTATGCAGTTCATACTGTCAATTGCTATAAACAATTTACTACATTTTAATTTCCCTGGGGCTTAAATTGGACAAAGAGCAATTCCCAGTTAAAATTAAAGTTTGTTTTTTTATATATAGAAAAAAATCTAATGTTTAAATACGCCCACATTTTGTCCTTAAAAAGAAAAAAAACGTTTGAATTCAAAACTACATTTCATTTAACTTTTAAATACGGCTCCAACAATTTTTCTGAAGGTTGTCAAATAAAATCTATAATTTGAACGGGTACGAGTAAAAACATTTAAAGGCGCAATAATGGATGACTGATTAAGTGAATGAATGAATGAATGAATGAATGCATGAGTAAATGAGTGAATGAATGGAATTAACATGAGAGGCGTGTGTGAAACGTTTGTGTTTATTTGTTTCAACAGAAACTCTCAACTTAATTTCCAGTTTTTAAATTTGTATTATTTTTTTTTCTATAAGTATTAAATAAATAGTTTGATGATTGGAACTAAACAAACATGAATAATGCAAACACTGATGGGTGACATTAAAGCTACAAAATAACTTAAAAAGTGTGATAGCGCATTCATAAATATAAAATGCGAGGGTCACTACTCATGTTTTGGGTACCTTGGCAATTTTGATACTTGTAGTATATCACAAAAGTCTTTTGCCATTTTAGAATTGAGTTTTCTATGGCACTTTTTGTACATGCAAACCATGATACAAAGAATACAAGATAACAACAATCTTTTTTTGCTCATCCACGTCATAGTAGTAAATTAACAGCAACACAATCACACAAACACATGTACAGTATTTATCGCTTATATGCACATCGGTTGTTTGCATTTAACGTTTATATGCACGAACATACGAACAATTTTCTATTCGAATTTAAAATACATTAACTATTTTTTGTATTTGCATTTCGTTTATACGCATTTCTCGTTTTTAGCACCGTAAAAAAATTTAAATTTTTTATTAAATGTATTAAAAATATACTCATATATGCACGGCACATATTAAGTACATATTCCAAAAATTAAAATTTGTGCAGTAATTTTTCGACCGCAAATAAAAAGTTTCATCTCAATTTAATACTTTAATTTTACATCTCAGTGTAACAGCAGCTGTCAAACTGCAGTGAAAAAATTAGAAAAATATTACCCAATTGTATTCAAAAAAATAAGAGAAGATGAAATGACGATAACGAAGAATCAGATCATGAGGTGGAGGAGAGTTATACATATGTGCCAATACCACCGCTAAGTATTGCTTTGAAATCTTTAAATACTCTTCGTACTTTTCTCCTATCAAAAAACGGATGTGTTGAAGAATTAGAAACAATTCAACAATTTATTTTTTCTAAATGCTGCGGAAATGTAAAAGAAAAATAACTGATTTTTTTCAAACAGATTAACTTGATAATATACAGTTAAAATCACACTGAATTAAATTGAAAATTTTAAATTTTTGTTTCTGCATATCAAAAATCAAATTTACGTTTTAAACTATTTTTCAAAAGTGTTGGAATGTATCTAATTGCCAGAAAGACTGAATATAGCGTACCTTTTCATTTAATTTACTTCTTATTACTTGTTTTTTCCTTGTGTGTACAAAATAATAATTTTAAGTAAAGTTTTGTAAAAACAAAATTTGGGGTTTTATTTACTCATTGTAGTTTTTTTCTACATGCACCACTGAAGCATATAAGCGAGTTTTTTTATAAGCCCTGCCAATGCATATAAGCGAGTTTTTATAAATGCATTTCTCGCCTATAAACACCAAAAGTCGTGCAAAATTTGAAATGCATATAAGCGATAAATACTGTATATGGTTTAGGGAAATTTCGCTTACATTTTGATTTCGATATAAATTTTTTTTTAATTTTTTTTATTTTGGCTGCCATTAAATTGTTCTATGTTTTCTATTTATGATTTGTTAATTTTCCAACCCTAAAAAATCTAAAAATTATTTTTCGACCTTTTTTTTATAATTATAAATGATTATTCAAGCCTGAGGTCAGTCTTAATTTTTTATATAAAAAAAACGTATATTAATTTTAGAAAAATTTTCATTTTCAATTTTTTATTTCCTGAAGAAGCCAATCAACGATATTGGCGAAACATTGATAAAAAATAAAATGAAAATGTTGAGCAACATTGATTATTTCGTTTGAAAATTTTGACAACTGATCAGTGTCGACAATACCACGATTTATAACAAATTTATCGGTTTTATTGCCTTGAAATGAGCAACATTGTTTTTCTTACGAAAACAAAAAAATGTGTTTATTAAAAAAAAATTCAAACAAATGGGCAACAAAATAATTTTAGGAGCTTGTACTGCAATGTATTAATTAATGCAATTCGCAACTGCTGCGGAGGAACTCATTGAAGACACACGTTCTGCAAAAATTACTCACCTTAATTTTATATTATATTTACATTAATTATTTCTGGGCAGCAAACTTAAAATTAAAACCACAACGACCGGAATTATCTGATCAGCTGTTGGTTGCATATTTCGCAGTTGAAAAACATGTTGCCAGAAACATTTCGTATGTTTTCACAAGATGAACAGAGTACAACTTCGGCCATATTATTTTGCAATTATTTCGCATGAATTTTTTTTATATGGACTTTTGACAGCAGTTCATACGAAATGATGAACAGAATACCATGCTTTATGCGTTAAAACAGAATTAGGTGTATTGTAGTGCAAGAATAATGAAATCTAGATTTTGTTTTTTAATTCAACGTTTATTGTTTGTGTTTGTGTCAATGTAATTTTATTAACCAATTTGTTCCATCGAAATCCCCAACGAAATAAATATGTAGGTATGTAGATTGCAAAACAATGTAATTTGTTGTTTTAAATAAATGAATACGAATACTTCGAAACTACAAATAAATTTGATTTTTTTCAATCATACCCAGAGTTCATATCTAGTATTCAATTACTCAATTAATTTCATGCAACAATTGGACACTTTGTCAATTTTTTTAATTTTTTTTTTATTTTTTTTTTTTTGCAATTGGAGAAAATGTTAAACTGCAAATGCACTCGTTCGCTGCATAATATATGGAAATGTTTTAAATGGATTGAGGACAAACAATAATAATAATAAACTAAATGGGTGTGATGTGGAAATCATTAAAGTTAAAAGAAGAAAACAAAACTAAAAAAAAATTGCAATCAATTTGACAAATGTCATAATTTAGGTTAGAACTTTGGAAATTATTTGCAATACACAAATTGCATAAGCAACAAACAATGATTGAGAAAATAGTATTTTTTAATTTATTGGAAATGTAAATTAAACATTCAAATTATTTTAAGGAATATATATCGCTGGCTTAATATAGAAAGAACGTATCTCGACTTTTTTTACTAAGCTCCGTTTTTAATCTTTTCTGACATTACAATTCCAAATAGACAAGAAAAGCTTAGAATCGCAATTTAAAAAAAAATCATGATACGTCCTTTCTATATTAAGCCAACGATATGTACATACATATGTACGGAGTATGTATGTATGTACATTAATATTTACATTAATATTTACTGAAAACAAAATTGTGCGTGAGAATTTATGTATGTATATTGAAAACAAAAACAAATTTTCATATTTTATAGTTTTTTTCAATATTAATTCTCACTCACAATTTTGTTTTCATTTTCTAAAAACAGGCAGTTAATTTTAAAGCAACACTACTTCACTCTGCTATTTTATTACTCACCACTGTGTTATTTGGAATGTTGCTATTTGCATACAAAAAAAAAATAATCAACAAAATGATTAACTGTGTGATAAATTTTCTAGTTTATATAAAATTTTTTGATTTCAGGTTAAACGAAATAAAATTAAGATTAAAAACATGTTGAGTTACACATGTTTGTGCGCACATGTGATTTTTTTTTGGTATTTTATTCGTATTTGTTTATCAATTTCATAAATTTTCTCATAATTTCATATTCAAAAACGATTGAACAAAGATGAGAGAGACCTTAAAAATATTGTCGTCTTTCTTGCACACGCACACACGCACACACTTCTACAATTATTTTAACCCTTTCGCGCTCACGACTATTTTGCAAAAGCTTTTATGGGTTTGAATGGGTCATGTATTATGGTTATTAAGGTGTGTTTCCAATATATCGCTCCTTTATTGCATCGTAGTCATATCTCAAAAAACTTGATTTTTGTGTGAAAAATTCATACAACAAATATCTTTTTTATTCACCTCTTGAGGGGAGAATACTTTTTTATTTTTCCAATGATGTTTGTGTAAATTAGAAACTTTAAATCCGTTTTTTGACGAACGATTTTTTTGAGATATGACTACGTTGCAATAAAGGAGCGATATATCTAGATAAATACAGGGTGTCCTCCGGGAAGGTATGCTACTTTGTTTTCCCACCATTTTGGTAAACATTAGTCTTGACAGTTTATATTCGGCAGTCGTGAAGTAGACACGTGGCAAATTTATTAAAAAAACTATTCGATAAACCAACGTGTTTTAATCGTTAAAACATTTTATCAATCATCGATTAATGTGACGATGTGCCAACACAACGCACTATTTATCGTGTAGGGAAGGATTTCGAAGAAAGAGGGTTTTAAGGTGACAGGCCCAAGCATGGACCACAACGTACTGCAAGATCGGCTGAAAACATTACTGCTGCTCAAGAAAGTGTTCAAAACAATTCATCAACCTCAATTCGACGCCGTGCTCAGGAGCTTGCTTGCTCTTTAAACAACTTTGGCCAGAATTTTACACAAGGATTTGCATTTGCTTTCATTTAAGATTCAGTTGACACAAGAGCTTCTTCCACAAGACCATTTACGCCGCCGTACATATGCCAATAGGATGTTACAGCTCGCCCATGACAACCCCGGTTTTCATGAAAAAATCATAATGAGTGACGAGGCACATTTTTATTTGAATGGAAACGTGAATAAACAGAATAGTCGGTTCTGGGTAATGGAAAACCCTCAAATTATTCATCAGTCACCTTTGCATCCATTAAAAGTGACAGTCTGGTGTGCAATTTGGTCAGGAGGAATCATTGGATCTTACTTCTTTGGAAATGAAAGCGGCGTAACGGTAACTGTGAATGGGGAGCGATATCGTGATATGATTAAAAACTTTTTAACGCCACAACTGCATGCTTTGGGCTTGATTAACATGTGGTATCAACAAGACGGTGCCACATCGCTTACAGCCAGGATTACAATGGAATTACTGCGAGACCCTCTTTCCACAACAAGTTATTTCACGAAATGGTGATGTTGATTGGCCTCCACGGTAGCCTGATTTGAATGCTCTGGACTTCTTTTTGTGGGGATATCTGAAAAGCCAGGTTTATGCAAACAAACCAGAAACGCTTGAGCAACTCAAACAAAATATTCGTGATGAAATTAACGAAATACCGCGTGAAATGTGTGAGAATGTAATGAAAAATGTGCTCCAAACGGGCTCGCATTTGTGAGGCTAACAGAGGCGGACATTTATCTGATATTGTATTCCATACATAATTGCCGACATTAAATAAAACATTTATCAATATAAGATCCATTCTCTTTCATTTAATCAAAAATTAGAAACAAACAAATTAGTATACCTTCACGGCGGACACCCTGTATATGAATGACTATAAAAATCAAGTAAACAAACAAACAGATAAAATAACTTTATAGTTAGTTAAATATTATTTCTTGTGTGTGCTTGTTTTTGCAATTCAGCTGATAAATTTTTATTTGTTTATTTATTTATTATTTAAATTTTTCTCAAATTCTTTTAAGCATATTTCTATGATGAGTTCACCGCACATGGTAACGCCGCCAAAAAGCGCTCCAATCAGTACGATAAATCTGCCAGTTAGTGAGCCAGCCAGACAGTGGCGTTGACATTTATAGAAAAGATATTTGAAATTATTTTTATTCAGTTTTCTATAATAATATTGTGGTGTAATTAAAGTTAATGATAACATGAAATTTTGCAATTCGTTTCTCGTTCTCCATCAAAGTTTTCAGTTCGAACGAAGTTTTACTTACACTATCTAAGCTAAGCTAACTTTTCCTCTATTTTATTATTTTCTTAAATGCTGTTACATAGAGATTTGTCAAATCGTTCATTTCCGTGATCGGTAATTTTCGTTCAATTAGCAAAAATTAACCCGTTCGTTCAATCGTTCAATTTGAACGACATTGCGGCAACAATTCTATTTATAATTGGGCTCTTTGTATTTTTTGTTATTTTTCAAATTTGAAAATCGCTTAGAAAAGTTAATCGTTCGCAAAAGTTAATTGCCTTTGGGAAATTTCGGTAAACTTTTTCGATATTCTACTGTAGTAGAATTTTTTAATATTTTAATTAAAATAAAATCACAATTCATTTAATAAAAATAAAAAAAATCAGTTTATAAATATCATGGTAGAATAATACAGGTAGAGTCGAAGCGTTAACGGACTTCTTTTTTTAGGTTCGGGTCTGTCAAAATTTGATTATGTGTTACTAACACACACCCACACTTCTAATAAATGACACATTTGTTCTAAATGCAAATACGAAAAGGAAAAGAAACAAAATCCTTTAAGGAACACAAAATGCAACCATTTTGTCATTTTTCTTTTGTGTTTTTTGACAGCTTCGAACCTAAAACCAGTGTTGTTGTAGCTTCGTATTATTTTACCATAACAAAACCACAATATGGATTAGCCCAGTGATGCCAGCAGAAAATTAACAAAATCCCTTCATGTCTCGAAAAAATTCCCCCTTTTCCCATACACACAAGAAAAATTTTCCTACATTTTTTCCTTCTCTAAAAATTTATTGATTTTATGAAAAACGAAGATTTTATTTAGGGTTTTAAAATGTTGTACATTTATATCGCCAGACAAAAAATTAAATATTAAAAAAATAACATAAATTTTGTAATTTTAACAACCTCCAATATCTGCCTTTGTGCAGTCCTCAAACGACTGTACTAATTACATTTCTTCAAACATTATTTAATTTTTATGGGAAGTCTTTTGACTTAAAAGCTGTTGCAAAATTTTTTTATAATTCTTCGCTTTCATTGCTAATATAGATTTCTTAAATTTTTATAATAAAGATGTGTAGATCTTAGAATGTAATCAAAATCTTAATTCTGAATTCTTAATAAAATTTTATCCAAGCTAAAAAAATGTGACCCGGAATGGAAAGAATGAAATGAAATTTGGATACAGTAGTTTTTCGATTTAACCTAATTGCTGTCAGGCTTGTTCGTTAAAGTACTGAATTAAAAATGAATTTTATCGTCTATTTTATTCAAAACTCTAAATATGTACAGTATTTTTTTAATAATTTATTAAAATTATAGTAATTTAAAATAAATACATATTTCATTAAAAATATGTATAAAGAAAATAAAAAATTTTTAAAAACACTGCAAAACAAAATTATTTTATTTTAAAAATTGTTTACAAACACACACACACAGTCTATTTTCTTGGAATGGATGGATGTCTTATTGAAACTCTCTCAAAAGCATTAAATTTTTGCTATTAATATTGTTTTGCTAAGCCGATTTAAATAAAAACTTCCAAGTGCTTAATGACATCTTCGTGTTTTATTTTGGGCTCGAGAATTTCTGTTTCATCAAGCTGTTCATTATTTTAAAATTTTTATCATCGCATTCATCATCCGGTAAAGGTTTATTTTCAATCCATCTTTTCAAACCATCAGCTGATATATTTTACATTTGTTCGTTAAACCGAGTACAAAATAAAATATTTGTTTATAATATTAGGTATTCAGTAGACAATATGTGTTTGTTCGTTAAATACGATGTTCATTAAATCGAATGTTCGTTAAATTGGAAAATTACTGTATTTAAAAAGTCTTAATTTCTATATCAAACCAAAAAAGATATTACAAAATTTTCAAATTTCTTTTTATTTTTCATACAAATTCTATTGCTTCGCTAGCTTTGTGTGTTAACAAATCTTATTGTAGCGCCGAAAGGTACTCACAATTATTACATCCACATAAATTGTCTTTATTTTTTTATTTTTTTTTTTGCTTGAACTTGGGGTAACAATTTCTATCGAAAATGAAACAGCACGAAAATCAAACTATAATTTTTTTTCTTAACAATTCTTTTTATTAAGTGCAACTTCACAGAAGTTCCAGACGATTTTTATATATTTCTTTACTTTGTTTTACATTTCAAATATACTGCTTTAAGTTGATGGCCCGGAATCACGAATTCTTGCCTCAAAACTTTTTGTTTTTTTTGCATTTGTAAATGTAAATTTTTAAAACTCACTGATTGATTCTACGACCTCTGCAATTCAACGTTTTCCTTTACCAAATCCCCAAATTTGCGAACAGTAGATTTTTTAAAGCGATATTTAACTTTAAATTGCTCATCTGCGATGGAGAATAGAATTCCTAGCACACTCTTGGTTAACGATAATTAGATATCTAAACTAAAGTGTTTGTGACTATTTGAATTTGTTAGTCAATTTTCCTTTTTTGAATTAATAGAGTACTTTCCTATTAGGCGAATTGTGTTTATCGAATCCATAATATCAATTAAATCACTTTTTCAATAATGTTCTCGAAAAATGTGTATATAAAATGTAAATATATGTTTTAACAAAATGGCAAAATGGCAAACTGTTCTTTTATTTTTAGTTTAAAGAAGCGTGAAACCAACAATAAAATTTCAGATTTTATTAAACGTTTCAAAGCCTATTAATAATTTATGAATTTGACTTTATTGAATTTTCCTTAAAAGTGCGAAACGGCATGCTATTGTTGTTGTTTTGCTGACTCTGTCACACAGAAAGTAGTAAACAAAGTATTTTTCATGTTTTGTTGTGTTTTTACATTCTTATTAATTTGTTGCTCAATAAAAAAAATTTTAGAAAAATATTAATTTAAGCAATAAAAATGCTAATGGTAATATAACATTAAAAATAAAATAAGAATTATTTCATGATCTATGGAAGAAGTAAATTCCATTACAATTCATGATTTCTTACTTGCAAAATGCTTTAATTTTGTTTTGTTTATTTTCCCTTATTCCTACATTATATTGCTAACTCTTTTTAACAGAAAGTAGAGGGGAGAAAAAAGCTGATTTGCAGCAAAACATAACCTCAAAGTTTTATCTCTGCCGTACCCTGTGACTCAACAACAGTTCCATTATTATTGAAATCAGATTGAAATCTACCGTGCCCAATAATAATTAGAAATTTATTTTTATATTTTCTTGTATAATAATAAAATCATGAAAACGTTGACTAAATTAATCGGAAAATTTGATTATCCGGAATGCTTCTGGTCCCGATCATTCCATTTAATCCATACTCCACTGTATTTTATTTGTTCATTAACAGTATTGCCAGAAAATTAAACTGTCAGAATGCTAAATATGTGGTTAACATAAATTAATGCTAAAATATTATACAGGAGGAACGCGTGCGTCCTCAAGACACCTCTCGCCCTTTTGCTCATATTGAGACTGTTTTCTGTTTTTATTTCTTAAGTGCCCTCGTTATATTTATTTGATTATTTTTTTACTAACCACTTTTTCGATTTGTTTGACTTGTTTCATTTCCTATGGCAACCAAAATTTGACAGTTCATCGAAAAACCAACAACAAATCGTTGGCAACAGGACGCAAACCCGCATCACTTCTTAAGTATATTATGGAAAATAATACTAAAATAATAAAAAAAAATAGAAATGACGTAAATGAAAAACCAATTTCAATAAATAAATTTCTCAGAAGCAGAACAAATTAAAAATAGTGTTGAAAATAAAATAAATTAGTTTCAAAAATAAAATAACACAAAAATTACGATACAACCAATAATAACATTGGCAGCAGTAAAAAACAAACCAAAGAACTAAGAAACCCTAAAAGAATTTAAGCCAGAACTAAACAAAAAGGCTTAACAAAACCCGAAAAAGAACATTTTTGAAAAAGAGAAAAAAAACGCATTCAAAGAAAAAGAACCAGAAATCGCACAAACATCCGGTCTTGAAATTCCACAAGAACCACAAAAACAAAACAATAACATTAATATCAAACGTAGCAACAGGCAACAACAACAATTTATCTTAACTCTTTCAAAAGACTAATAATAATAAAATACTGCAAATAAAATAAATAAAGGACGTCAAGCTGGAGAAAAATTCTTAGCCAAAATTTGCGTTACACTGGCAAAAATAAAGTGCAGACAAAATTTCTATTTCTTTTCTTAGAAAAGATTTGTGTAAAACGGAGTTTAAGTTTGAGTCCTTAAGAATGAAAAGCTCTTGAAGTGCCTTCCTTTATCTTTTTGTGTAGTTTAAATCAGCACTTTCTTTTTATATTTTCATAAGAACTCATGATGAATCCCAAACATTTGTAAAGGTCCAAGACAAATGTTTAAAAGCGCTAGAATTCTTTATTTTGAGAAATAAATTCCTCTGTAAATGAAGGGTTAGAAAAAAAACACGTAACAATCACAAAACGACACTTTTACCATTTATTAGTGCTGCAGTTGTTATTTTTGTATTCTATTTTTTGTGAACAATTCCAAAGGGTTCTTTAGGGATGTTTATTTTTATTTTATTTATTCGTTATCAGTGTTGCCAGAAAGTTAAGCTAGTAGCGTGCTAAACAGTTAATTTATTTATTTATTTAAAAATTAGTCAACGGTTATAATCCTTACAGAATAACAAGATACTAAAATTATATTAAATTACATGAATCATAATAAAAATTTATAAGTTATGAATCAAGAAAAACAATGATTTTATGCTTCATATTAGAATTCAAAGAAAAATCAACTACAAGTTCAGAAAAATAATTATATTGAGGACATAATCTCGTGAAAGGATCAGCCATTGCATAATTAGACCTACAAAACTTAATAACAAGTGGATTATAATGGCGAGTAATACGACAAGGAATATTAAATTTAATAGAATTTAAACGAAATTCAGAGCAAATGTTACCATTGATAAGGTTTATCATAAAAGAAACATTTAACATTGTACGACGACTTTTGAGAGTAGGAAGGTTTATTAATGCTAATCTGATAGTAGATGACGGCAGATTTGTTGAGGAACTACATCCAAGGCAGCACAACAAGAATTGTTTTTGCACAGATTCAATACGAATATTATGAATGTTGTAGTATGGATCCCATATGATTGATCCGTATTCTAAGATAGGTCTAACTAGAGACACGTACAGCTGCTTCGTAATGTAAGCGTCAGGAGACTCTTTAGCCCAAAGCTTTATAATTGCAAGAACACCTCTAGCTTTATTTACAGCCAAAATAATATGAGAAACAAAATTTAATTTAGGATCCAGTAAAATTCCAAGGTCAAGAAATAAATCAACCAAATCCAACTGATGACCTCCCAAAGAATAGTTAACAGCAATAAGATTACGTATTGAAAAGCGCATGCATTTATATATTTTTTATATTCAGCTCCATCATGTTGTGTTTGCACCATTCAAAAAAGTTATTAAGGTCACTTTGAAGATAAATGTGATCAATAAAATGATTAAACGAAATTTTAACATCGTCCGCGTACATCAGTATATTGGCGAAGTTCATAACGTTCGGAAGATCATTTATGGTGTTGTATTGACGTGACGACGATGTTGACAACTGGAATAAGGGTGATTATATCATCCGAATTTGCACTACTTCGGGAGCACAAGTTCACACACTTCAGGTTTGACTCGTCAAGTCTTGAGTTTTTAGGAAAAGCGGTCTTCTCATTTAGTTTTTTTATTTTGTGATATACGTGAAGATAACTTCGGGACGACGAAATGCTGATTGATTGAGCTAAATTGAGATGTATGAACACGAAATTTAATTTCTCTATTAAAAATTGTCTCAATTATGAATGCATGTCGTCTGAACATATAATTAAATATTTCTGAAATTGTTAATTTAAAGTTATGAAATAGTCCGGCCAATTTAGTATTATTTTTCAATGCTGATTAAAAATATATAATAAAAAATATCGTTATGAAAATAAAAAAGCATAAAGAAAATATAAGATACAGCAGAACAATGTTGTACCCAAAAAATCCCCGTTACCCAGACACGAAAAATATCCCCCACTTGGGAACAAATCTTTCAAACTGGGAACGCTGTGCTGATGTGTGTTGTGGCAGCGAAAACGTATGTGCGTTCCCCAGGAAGTAGTAAAATTAGTTTTTCCTGTCTTTTTCAATTTACGATGGAGTCCGATTGTACACGAACCTCAGGCCCAACGAAAATGTGTTTTAAAATAAAATACGCAGGGACATTTTATAAAAATCGTTAAACTGGTTTTTTACACAAATCCGTATTCGAAACCGGTTTTTCGAATATTTTGAAAACCCGGTTGTAAAAAAGTCGGGTTTTCGAATACTCTAGTATATACATAATTTATTTCAAATATTGCTGAAATTTAGGAAACAAGACTCTAGAGAAAAATAAGGTTTTGCAGAAATACTTTGTTCCCGAAAAATACCCAAATTCCCGAAAGGAAATTTTCATCTAATACAAAAAAAGTCCTAAAAAAATCTTCAAATCTTACAAGTAACTAAAAATAAAACAATATTTCTTTATTTTTCTCTAAATGTAATTCAGACACCAAAAACCTTTTCTTACCACAAAGAACTGAAGGACGGGCAAAAGAAAAGGACGCCAAAAAGCCAAAAACAAAAAGAGCGAAAAAAAACAAAAAAAAAACAGCACACAATTATGATGGCTACTGCTACACATCAGCAGCAACAACATTCCAAAGAACTTAAAACAAATGTTATGAATAATGATGATAATAATATTGTTGATGCAGTAACAACAGCAGCAACAACAGCAAGAACAGCAACAAGAAAGACAACGTCTACTACTTTAGCCGATAATTCAGGTCTGCTCTCAACCACTTCAGCTTCTATAGAAAAATCTTTGGCGACCATGGAATTGCAATATTTTAAGGCTGTCTCGCTATATCGACGTCGAAATTATGAAAAATGTGTTGAGGTGTGCAATGCAATGTTACAAGCAGGTCACGAAAATAATGTCCAAATGTTTAATACGTCACCGGATGATGATGATGATGATGAAGAAGACGAAGAAGGAAAACATGGTAATGCAGCAACAGTTGGTGGCGGTGTTAGTGAGGAGTTGTTACTCATGAACAATAACTATGGCAGTAGTAGTGGTGGAGCTAGTGGTGGTGGTGGTGTTGGTAACAACAGTAGCATTCAGAGATACAGTAGCAATTTGCAACGCATGGCCGTCAGGCAGGGTGGACGCCAACGTGGCATTTATGGTAACAATGTATCATCTGCTTCTGTCAATGCTGCTGCTGCAACAACTATGGCCAACAACTCGGCAACAAATTTTTCTTCATCATCTGCAGCAGCTAGCATCATGCCCACGTGGATGATGGAAGGCGTTTGGCAATTAAAAATGCGCGCACTTACGCAACGTATTTATATTGATGACTTGGAAACCAATGATGCAGATGATGCGGGTAAGTGTAGTTAATTCTTAAGGCTGGCCTGGGTACATAAAGATATTTTTTTTTTCTTTTGTTATGTGCTATGCAAAGTGCCTTTATGTTTTCAACAGTTTTAGCTCAGTTACTATTAATCAAAATAGGAGTTGGTATGTGTTTTTTTACTTTAATTGGCGCTGAGTGAATACCAATAAACTGCCTTTTTATATGATATAATAATCATTTGCATCTGATGGACTCCTCAGATGCGTTTGTAAAATTATTTAACAACCTTCATTATTAATTATACTAATTATTTCTCTGTGTCTGATGGTTGCGTATTCGATTCGATTCCTATCAACGTTTCGCGACTGTTTATTAAGTTGTGAATATAGTTTGTCATTGTATTGGTAACATTTAAACAAAAATAAGATGGCTTTTCCACACACAAAGTTTACATTGACAAATTTTGTGTTCTTTTGTCGGACGAACAGGCAAACCAAACACACACACACACAGATGCAACCAAATACAAGTATGTGTAAACGACGAACGAAGAAGAAAACACCTTTGCGAGTACATACACACAGAAAGAAAACCCAATGTAAAATCAACATGAAGAAATGTTGATATCAAGCCTTTGTTAATACAGTATTTATAGCTTATATGCATTTCAAATTTTGCACGACTTTTGGTGCTTATAAGCGAGAAATGCGTTTATAAAAACTCGCTTAGGTGCATTGGCAGTGCTTATAAAAAAATCGCTTATATGCTTCAGTGGTGCATGTACAAAAAAAACTACGATGAGTAAATAAAACCCCAAATTTTGTTTTTACAAAACTTTAATTAAAATTATTATTTTGTACATACAAGGAAACAACAAGTAATAAAAAGTCTTTCTGGCAATTAGATACATTTCAACACTTTTGAAAAATAGTTTAAAACGTAAATTTGATTTTTGAAACGCACAAACAAAAATTTTTAAATTTAATTCAGTGTGATTTTAACTGTATATTCTCAAGTTAATCTGTTTGAAAAAAATCGGTTATTTTTCTTTGTACATTTCCGCAGCATTTAGAAAAAATTAATTGTTCAATTGTTTCTAATTCTTCAACACAACCGTTTTTTGATAGGAAAAAAGTACGAAGAGTATTTAAAGATTCCAAAGCAATACTTAGCGGTGGTATTGGCACATATGTATCACTCTCCTCCACCTCATCGTCTGATTCTTCACCAGAAAAAAGTTCAGATATAATTTTAGCTTCATTTGGTAGTGCAAAGCATGGCAAATCATTGTCAAAATCGACGAAATTTTCGAAATTGGTGTCGAAGTCAGTATTAGTAATAGTCGTTATCGTCATTTCATCTTCTCTTATTTTTTTGAATACAATTGGGTAATATTTTTCTAATTTTTTCACTGCAGTTTGACAGCTGCTGTTATACTGAGATGTAAAATTAAAGTATTAAATTGAAATGAAACTTTTTATTTGCGGTCGAAAAATTACTGCACAAATTTTAATTTTTGGAATATGTACTTAATATGTGCCGTGCATATATGAGTATATTTTTAATACATTTAATAAAAAATTTACATTTTTTTACGGTGCATAAAAGCGAGAAATGCATATAAACGAAATGCAAATACAAAAAATAATTAATGTTTTCTAAATACGAATAGAAAATTGTTCGTATGTTCGTGCATATAAATGTTAAATGCAAATAAACGAAGTGCATATAAGCGATAAATACCGTATGAGGAAAAAATCCAATTGAATTTACTTTTAACATTGTTTTAAGTTAAATCAATGGTTAAAATTGTTAATTTAGTATTAAAATATATTGATTTAAAATTAATCACATTGAAATAACATTGTACATTTTAAATTTTACATTTTACAGAATTAAAATAACATCAAACAATGGTTAATTTTGTAAATTCCGTTTTTGTAGTAATAATTACAGTTTTTCATGTACAATTTACATTGCATATAGTTGAAATAAGATTAACTATTGTAAAATCAACATTGTTATAAACATTAAAAATTACATTGGAATACTTTGAAAAAACTGTTGTCCATTTTAAATATTAACAAACGTTGGCTTATGTTAAATCAATGGCTTACATCAAATTTGTGAAATATTAAAAATGACTGGAATAATATTAAAATAAAATTGCTGTATGTTAAAAAAAAGAATGAAACATGTTGAATTAACGTGAAACGTTATTGTCAGGCGATCTTCTGACAATGAAATTGCGGACAATCTAACTTGTCTACAATAAGTACAAAATCGCTATAAAGTAAAACTTGAAATACAACAATGTTCACAAGTGTGTTTAGTGAGCAAAACTATCTACAGTGAGTGGCAAATGTGAAGAAAATATTGAAAAAATACGTTAAAAGTTTGGCGAGCAAAGTTGAGGGTAAGTTTATTAAACCTATGATTTATAATAAAAAAAAAACAAATAAACCAATTTCTTTCTTGGGCTTTGTGGACACAGGAAAAATGGCCACATCTACGCAGAGATGGCTGATGAGCTCATCCAGCAGGGTTACTCTTGCAGCCTCCGAAACATTCAAGTAAGCCGCTCAGAATCTACTCTGTACTCCCCAGATGAACGCGCTACGCGCTTGTGCAGTGTTATTGCTTTTCGCTACTTTGTATCGACTTTCCCTAACAAACCACAGAGGATGTCAAAACTGGTACGGATCATACGAAAATGTCTTTTAAAAAATGTTCATCATTGGAATGGCAATTGTATTCCCAGAATGTAGATTGGCGATTTTGTAAATTGGAAATGTAATAATTGATTTAAACAAAATTGTTCATAATTGGTGCTTTTTATGGGAATCGCAAAATTTTAGTGTTTTAAATTTTTTATTCGCACTTTTTCCCAAAATTAATATTTTACTTATTCAGTAAAACATTAACAATTTTGTTAAAAAACAAATTGCAATTGATTATTGGGGGTATAGCTTGTTAATGTTTTACGGAATAAGTAAAATATTAATATTGGGAAAAAGTGCGAATAAAAATTCAAAATACTAAAATTTTGCGATTCCCATAAAAAGCACCAATTATTAACTTGACAAGCACCCGGTCGCAAAATTTTGTTTGACATCACTCTATACAAATGTATAGCAGTTGTTGTTTTTACATTTTCTACAAACCTCTTACAACTACAATTAGAGTTGAAAAAAAGTCAGCCTAGGTAGTAATGGTAAAGTAAGAAAACAAAAACAATTGGTTGATTATTGAGTTCTTGTTACAACTTTGATATTGTTTAAACTTTTCATTTGTTTTAATGAAGGTTTAATATAATATCTCCAGTTGTTCTAAGAAATATTTGGGTAAAGTTCCCTGATGATCTGCGTTAGCAACAGTGAAATGCGCATAGGAACAAGCTATACCCCCAATAATCAATTGCAATTTGTTTTTTAACAAAATTGTTAATGTTTTACTGAATAAGTAAAATATTAATATTGGGAAAAAGTGCGAATAAAAATTCAAAATACTAAAATTGTTCATGTTTCTCTTACTAGTTTCCATAAAGAGCTTTCATTTGCGGTTTCTTATAATATTGCAAGAAGCAAACGCTGTTGTTTCCTTAAGCTTTGCAGAATTTCTAAATTTATCTTTTTTCTTTTTTTAAGTAAACCTACTTTAGAATCAAAACAGGAACGTACCAAGCGCAGCAGCTCGGCGTTTCTATTACATAATATTAATTTCTTTTTTAAATAGGAATTTGTTTCAATTTTTTTAATTTTCAAAACAAATTTCAATGACCAAAATAAAAACAATTTAATTTTCTAACTTTCAAATGATTATTAAAGTAAACTAAATTTAGTTTAGCTGAACACAAAAATATTTTTGTCAATTAACCGAATATTGACTCAATTAAGAATGCATGTCTGAACACAAAATAAGACATACAAAAAATTTTCAAATTTTAATTAATCAAACAGTTAATCGGGTAGTCATTAATCGGTTAACCGATTAAATACCCTACTGTAAATTCATTAAATTAAATAACAAAAATATTAAAGATCAGAACTTATCAACAAAACAAAGTATTTCTCTGTCATCATAATTTAAAATTTTCTTTAATAAAAAAGAAGAAAAAAAAACTTTAAAATAAACTTTTTCCACTTATCTAAATCATAAACCAAATGAATGAATGAATGATATTAAATTATGACCAAGTTCGCTTACTTCAAATAATAAAATCTCAAACTAATGTGAAATTATTGCCACCAGGAACATCATATCATCATCCAACTTAACACAACTTAAAACAAACTAAATAATACAATTTTTTTATGGCACAACACAAAAGCGACATCTTTATAACAAAAATAAATAATGATAAAAAAAATTGTGCAGCTTCAAGAATGGTCAAAGCGCATCAAATAACAAATCTAAGAAGTCAAGTCATTCATGTGAACAAAGAGGAGGAGGAGGACGACGAGGTAAATAAATAAATATTTTCAATACATTTTACTTTGGAAAAACAAACCACAGAGTAATAGAATCTCAAACTATGTTGTGTGCTGCAATAAAATCACTAAAAGACACAACAGCAACATCAAGCGGCCAGTATCCAGTACATTGTATTGATGAGCAGATTCGGCATTTAACTATTTACGAGGGAAGTAGTCAAAGGAGCAGATATGTATGAATGTGTATGTGTGTGTGTATGTGTGTGTGTGTGTGGTGTATGTATGCTTGCGCCTATCAATACAAGTATGTTGAAACACTTATACTTAATTATGATGATAAATATATAAACCTTAACCTCAAGAAGAATTTAATCCAACAATATGACCGACATTCCATCCAATAATATGCAGCATGGAAGAACTGAAGAGAGCACCATTATTCGAAAAAAAATAAGAAAATAATTTTTGAGCAAAATAAAACTCAAGAAAAAATGTTTTGTGCTTTTGCGTTTGTTCGTGTATGTGTCCGTCCACAAGATGTTTTTCTTTTTGCTCCTTCCTTGCAGCCAATGTTCGTTCTATCATGGATGTGTACGCTTGTGTGCGCTTCGTTTGCTTGCTACGTCTTCTTCTTAACCACATTACAACAACCGCCGTCTAGATATTGGTGGACGTCGTCGGTGTATAAAACTGAAAATGGACTATGGGGTTGTATGACCAAGCTGATGCAACAACAGCACTGTGCACTATGGCATTAAGTGTTCCGAGTATTTGCTGTCATAATATAAAAAAGGTTGTTTTTCAAAAAATGAGTTTAACGTTTTCAAGTTACACTAGAGATGGTATCGTGAGTAACTTTTCACTCACTTTCATGCACGCTCAATACAGTCTAATCATACATTACTATTATTACCTATGGCCGGCGCAATCGACCATATTCTATATTTAAATATGCAACATTTACAAGGTGGGCCATAAGAAATCACCCTATTGGAAGATGCTCTTATTTTTGCAAATGGCGGCCAATGTCAAATCTGTTTGACATTTGTGAACTAGGCAGATGTAGAATACAAGTGAACAAGCCATGGAGCGATACACTCCCCAAGAACGCGGAATAATCGTGTCTATTTTTTTTGCGTAACAATTCGTCTGTGGTGTTGCCGCAGCGCGAATTCTATCGCCGATTCCCCGGTCGTCCGGCACCGACTGCGCAAACAATGCGCCGTTTGGCCACTAAGAGTGGTCGGCCGATTCCCCGTTTGTCCGGCACCGACTGCGCAAACAATGCGCCGTTTGGCCACTAAGAGTGGTCGGCAGATTCCCCGTTTGTCCGGCACCGACTGCGCAAACACTGCGCCGTTTGGCCACCAACCGTGGCCAGCCCCGGCACGCCCGTTCTGCCGAGAATATCGCCGCTGTTGCCGAGGATATCAAGAAACATTGATCAGACGCCGTGCCTCGCAATTACATATCAGCCGGTCGTCCCTAAGGCGAATTTTGGTCAAAGACCTGCGCACGTTCCCGTACAAAGTCCAGTACGTGCAAGCCAAAATCATAATGAGCAATTAGGCTCATTTCCACCTCAGCGGGTACGTGAACAAGCAAAACTGTCGCTTCTGGGGCACCACTAGTAATGCACGAGGAGCCATTACACCCACTCAAAGTGACTGCATGGTGCGCTGTTCACGCTGCAGGAGTCATCAGGCCATTTTTTTCGAGGACGCCGCTGGTCAAACGACAACAGTGGACGGTGTGTGCTATAGGGCCATGTTAACCGAGTTTTTTCTGCCACAATTGAACGAATTAGGACTAGACACGTGGTTCCAACAGGATGGAGCAACGGCATACATTGCGCGAGCCCCAACCGATATTCTGAAAGCGGCGTTCCCGGGTACCCTCATCTCTCGTTGGCTCGTAATATCGCATTAACCGTTCAAGATTTAACCGTTCCAGATTTTTTTGTGGGGTTTTTTGAAGTTCCGTGTTTACGTGAACAAGCCCGAGACCCTGGAAGCCCTCAAGGACAACATTCGACACGAGTGCGAGAATCTGTCGCCCGAAGTTCTCGCCGAAGTGATGAGAAATGCCATAAAACGAGCGCGTATAGCAATCAATTGTGATGGCGCCCCTTTGGCCATTATCATCTTCTAGACTTGACCAATAAAATTCTAAAGGTTCAAATAAAAATAATCAAAAAACAGAATCGAAGTTTTCAATTACAAAAAATGAGAGACAAACAACATCGGATGACTTCTTTTGGCCCACCTTGTACATAAATATGTACATACGTCAAAATACAAAAACGAAAAAAACATTATAAATAAGCAACTTTGAAATTATTAGGTCTCTTAATTACATACGAGTATGTAGCTCCATCTTAATACAAAGTCGAAATAGAAAACGCCCTGTTTCATTTCTATGCAAAAGAAAATTGAACAAACACACATGCACACTTTGTTTTTTTTTCAACGTGAAGCTGATACATGCATGTGTAATAATTGTGGACGTGTTAGTAAGAATTTTAAACGCTTATAGCTCTCAAAATACTGAACCGATTTAAATAAAATTAATATTGTACTTATCTATGTGAGAAAGACTTCAAAAGCTTGTAAATCTTTTCAAAATCGGTTCAGTATTACAGGCGTAAAAAGGATCTAAAAAAACTTGTTAGCCTATTAATTATACAGAAGATAGAGATACATGCATATTGAGTTCAGGGGTCAAATTACGGCATTCGTTATCGAACGAAATCCCATAAAAAAATTTTTGAATTTGTATGAAAATTTCGTACGATATCGAATGCCGTAATTTGCCCCTAGTTTTCATAAAGGCGAAAGAATTTCTCCTTACGTCTACGCCCCGGGTATTCGTCACTGAATATTTGCAATGCTTTCTCTCATATTTACCTTCCTTCTCCCTCGGCATCGATCTCTCACTTTGCATTCTCCGGGAACTTTTTGGTTTATCAAAAGGGATCTTATTAGATTTGTGTCATTCCGGAACGACCCAGTTACATTGAACGATTCCCTAATAGGAGCGATGACGGATGTGCGAGAAAATCGTTGACTCATCAAGATTGTTTGTTACAATTATTTCGTTCACATATTCTGAACACTTAGAACAAGGTTGAATGATCAATGTGGCCGACTTAATGGACAATATTATACTTACAATTTATTTTATAACAGTTATTATTTTTTACTAATATTTAACGAAAGCACTTATAGAATATTTTTAGTATAGAAAAAAAATTAAAACAAATAATAACAAATGTTTTAACTAAACAAGTAAAATATTAATTTTGGGAAAAGTGCGAATAAAAAATTTAAAATACTAATAACAAATGTTTGTTGACGTTTTTAAGAGTGACAGAAAATTTGCTCGTTGCTCGTTCTTACACTGTTCAAAGTAAAAAAAGGAGCGATGAACGAAAGGAACGACATAGTTCCTTTCATCTTTCGGATATTTTATTTCTGTGCCTAGAAAACCCTCAACTAGCCCATAGTGCACGTTGTAAAAGCACTGATGGCATGATGATGATCATCATGCTGTAAAAAAATTAAAATAAAAAATATATTGAAAAAAAAATTGAAAAAAAAATAAAAACGAATAAAAAAAATAAAGGTTTAAGACACGCATCCAAAACTATGTACATATTTAAGCTCATAGTATCTTGTTTAGTACTGCCCACATTCCATTGTGTTCAATCACCTTGAATGCTTGGGTATCTTAAAGGTTTTTACAAAAAAAAAAAAATACAAATAAAAAATATAAAAAAAATCAACAAAAAGTTGGGATTTTTTATAGATGTAAAAATATGTTTGTAAGAGTAAATAATTTGTTTATTTTTTTTTTCTTATTCTTTCTTTTTATATATTACTTTTTGCCAGTAGGATTTGGAAATAAAATATTTAAAGATGTGGTGTTCGTATCCGTATGCTCAGCTTGGAATTTAATTCTTTTTATTTTTTTTTTATTTTCTTTTTTCTTTTTAATCTAAATTGTAGTAAACGAGGAAGTGGAATTTGAGCGTATTGCCACAACAGCAAGACCAGGAACTTCAATAAATACCGCATTTGTGCCAAGACCCAGCACAAGTAATTTAAGAGGTTCTACAGGCTCCAGCTTGCACTTGCGTAAAGCAGCAGAAATAGCTGAGAGTGTCAAACAGAGAATTTCAACATCTGGCATGTCGCGTCCAACTTCGGCCATGGTAAATAAGATGGCAAAATTAAATGAAGAAATTGCAATTTTCATAATTTCTATTTGTGTAGGCTCGTCCCGGCACTAGTGGTTTGAGCCGTCCCGGATCTTCTTTGGGCAGTCGACCAGCTTCACGTTGTGGCACTGCTTCGCGGGTTAGAGCCACCTCGGCAGCGGCTTACAATATAGGTGACTCCACGGCTCCCTTGTATCAAGCATCACGCTTAAATCCCACCATTTATGCCGAACGTAAAATCTTGGTAAAAGCTCTCTTTCAGTTTCTCTATTATCATGAAGCGGATATTTTAAAAGCTTTTTCCTTGTGTGAAGCTGTTATGGAAGTTAATAAACAGAAACGAGGCTCCTCAGCCTCGCTACGTTCGTTGGCCAATTGTGATGAATGGTGGTGGCAACAGCAAATCGGACGTTGTCTTTTAGCCTTAAAATATCCACGAAAAGCTGAAGTGCATTTACATCTTTCGTTAAATGCTTTTCCTCATCCCGATACTTATATTTTGCTTTCGCGTTTATATCAGCGTTTAGAGCGGCCAGAAAAGGCAATGGAACTGATACAAACGGCCGTTGATAAACATCCATTCGATATTACTTTTCGTATCGAACAGGGTCGGCTATTGGATGCGATGTCTCAAATGGATGATGCCATGCAAATGTATCGTTTGATCGCAAAATTAAATCCCATAAATGTTGAGGCATTGGCATGCATATCATTGAACTATTTTTATGATAACAATCCGGAAATGGCTTTAATGTATTACAGGCAAGTTTAATGACATAATAATGGGATCATATTTTTTAAGAATTTAATATTTTAAATACAATAAACTAGACGCATTCTCTCTTTGGGCGTTCACTCGGCTGAGCTGTATTGCAACATAGCTTTGTGCTGTCTTTATGGGGGACAAATCGATTTGGTCTTGCCTTGCTTTCAGAGAGCTTTAGCAGCTGCAAAATCTTCAGAACAAAAAGCAGATATCTGGTACAATCTTAGTTTTGTGGCCATTGTAAGTTAATTATACGAGGTCAGTTTGATAATTCCGTGTCTTTCTGGATAAAATCAGTTTTAAGGCGTATTATTTCTCAACATGGTCTTCTTTAAGCTCCGTTACATTTAGTCAAGCGCCTTTCTAGCTTTTTTCATCCCCTCCAAATAATAAGATTTCTCAGCATCCTCAAAATAGGCATTTGTTTCAATGATAACCTTTTCGTTTGACCCAAATCTTTTACCTTTACAGCCATTTCATAAAATTTGTAAACAGGAAATAGTCACAAGCGGCTGAACCCAAAAAGTATGCTGGATGTGGGTTAGCAGTTCGTAGCCCAATTCATGGATTTTTGCCATAATAAAATGTAAAAAAAAGACGTGACACGCGGGGACTGCCGCGGCAAAGCTTTTGCATAGCATTTTTTTATCAACTTATGCTATTATAATTATTTATTTATTTTTTATTTATGCAGTATTTTAAATTTTTCTTTGATATTAATTCAAGTTTTTTCTTTGACCGATAAAACAACTTTTTTTCTTTTATTGAATAAATGAGAAGTCAATATTGTTTAAAATATTTTTATTATCGTACAATACATGTGGGTTATTCAGGAATTTTTATCATTGAAACTATAGATTTATGGTAACTGAAATAAGAAACATAAGTTTGAGACTTGATATCCTCTAAATGTCTGGAAAATACCGCGTCAATGGTGGTCCCATATTTTGTTGTGGATTCTTGTGGATCATTATTAATTTTCAAATTCAATTTTTTCCCAAAAGAAAAGTTGTCAACAGCTCTAATTTTTTTATCAGCGAAGTTGATGTTGAAATCGCCATTTTGTGTCTTACTACATGTAAAAATCTGTTCTGGCAATACTGTATGTTAATGAAATCAATAGCATAGTTTAGGGTTTAACATACGCCAGGCGATTCAAATACTTAAAAAAACAAAAGACTTAAGAAACCAATTTAGTGTTAGGTTTTATTTTCGTTACGGAATTTTTTGATTCGGTCAAAGCCAACGATAAAAGCTATGCAATAGCTTTAAAAAAATGTAAATGCATGCGCTTTCCAAGAAGTAATCTTATTGCTTTTAACTATTCCTTGGAAGGTCATCAGTTGGATTTGGTTGATTCATTTCTTGACCTTGGAATTTTACTGGATCCTAAATTAAATTTTGTATCTCATATTATTTTGGCTGTAAATAAAGCTAGAGGTGTTCTTGCCTTTATAAAGCTTTGCGCTAAAGAGTATTCTGACTTTTACATTACGAAGCAGCTGTTCGTGTCTCTAGTTAGACCTATCTTAGAATACGGATCAATCATATGGGATCCATACTACAACATTCATAATATTCGTATTGAATCTGTGCAAATACAATTCTTGTTGTTCGGTTAACGTGGCCTTAGATGGAGTTCCTCAACAAATCTGCCGTCATCTACTATCAGATTAGCATTAATAAACCTTCCTACTCTCAAAAGTCGTCGTACAATGTTAAATGTTTCTTTTATGATAAACCTTATCAATGGTAACATTTCCTCTGAATTTCGTTTAAATTCTGTTAAATTTAATATTCCTTGTCGTAGTACTCGCCATTATAATCCTCTTGGTTAATAAGTTTTGTAGGTCTAATTATGCAATGGCTGATCCTTTCACGAGATTATGTCCTCAATATAATTATTTGTTTGAACTTGTTGATTTTTCTTTGAATTTTAATATTTTGAAGCATAAAATCATTGTTTTTCTTGATTCATAACTTATAAATTTTTATTATAATTCATGTAATTTAATATAATTTTAGTATCTTGTTATTAGTCTGTAAGGATTATATCCATTGACTAATTTTTAAATAAATAAATAAAAAGCGGTTGCGTTTATGGTTCAGCGATTGCGGCTCGCATCCCGCGGTTAGCTTTTTCATACCCCAATATTCATGGAAAATGTAATGTACTCGATCATTTGAGATGCCTAAAGCCTCAGCCATCTCACTCACGCACTTTCATTCTACGATCGTCCAATACACCATTACAATGGATTTTATCGGCTTCTTCTGGTGTGGCGACCCCTTTTTGGGGGCGACCTGTACGTTTGACATCACTTGTGCTGGTACGACCACAACGAAACTCTGTAAACCACTTTCTAATCAATTAAATTGCTGGTGCAGAGTCTACATTGTACAGAGTGTCCGCCGGGAAGGCATACTACTTTGTTTGTTTCTAATTTTTGATTAAATGAAAGAGAATGGATCTTATATTGATAAATGTTTTATTTAAAGTCGACAATTATTATGTGTGAAATACAATATCAGATAAATGTCCGCCTCTGTTAGCCTCACAAATGCGAGCCCCTTTGGAGCACATTTTTCATTACATTCTCACACATTTCACGCGATATTTTTTTAATTTCATCACAAATATTTTGTTTGAGTTGCTTAAGCGTTTCTGGTTTGTTTGCATAAACCTGGCTTTTCAGATATCCCCACAAAAAGAAGTCCGGAGCAGTCAAATCAGGCGAACGTAGAGGAACATCAACATCACCATTTCGTGAAATAACTTGTTGTGGAAAGAGGGTCTCGCAGTAATTCCATTGTAATCTTCGCTGTATGCGATGTGGCACCGTCTTGTTGATACCACATGTTAATCAAGCCCAAAGCATGCAGTTGTGGTGTTGAAAAGTTTTCAATCATATCACGATATCGCTCCCCATTTACGGTTACCGTTACGAAGCTTTCATTTTCAAAGAAGTAAATTCCAATGATACCTCCTGACCAAATTGCACACCAGATTGTCACTTTTAATGGATGCAAAGGTGACTGACGAATAATTTGAGGGTTTTCCATTGTCCAGAACCGACTATTTTGTTTATTCACACATCCATTCAAAAGAAAATGTGCCTCGTCACTCATTATGATTTTTTCATGAAAATCGGGGTTGTCATGGGCGAGCTGTAACATCCTATTGGCATGTGTACGGCGCACGGTGGCTGAAAATCGTTTTTCATTGGCCAAAAGTCTTTTTTTTTTGTCACCGATTTTTAAAATTTTTACGCCCTTTTGCAGCTAATATATCCAGATTAAGGTAGCCAAAAAATTAGGTTAAACTATTGATAATTGTGAGCGTGGCATGCTGTCAAACTCAACGGTTTTTTGTAATTTCAGAAAAAGGTGTTTTTCTGTTGTTTTTTATCAAAAATAAATGATTACTACTCGCAAGCTATCATCGATAATGGCTTGCGGTCTTTTTTATAATGTTGGTAGGATTATAGTCTTTAGTTTTTGTAAGTGGTCAGAGCTCTAGCGTTTAATATTAAGGGCGTTACGGAATATTTATGAAACTACTATATTTTTCTCAAATTTAAACTTTAGTGGAATAGAACTTCTAGGGAACAAAAGGGAACAAGAAATGTATACCACCCGGAGAAAGGTGAAAGTGTCCTCTTTACCGCTATATATACTTTTGCACCCGTGACGAGCCGTGTGTAGAACACTTTTTTCATTTTAATGAAATTACTCCAAAGTACTCGTATACAATGGTGTATATAATTTTCACTTTTTTGCCTAAAAGTTTATGTTTTTTTACTTTAGACTACGTAAAACTAAAAAAATTAAATATAATACCTGCGAAAGGGTTTAATGGCTTTGTTTTGATCAGCCAAAAATTGGTAATAAAATTATCACAAATTATCACAAAATTCTACAGTAAACATATGATCTGTTTCTAAATTTACCTGTTATCAAATGTTAGGGTCAACCAAAGTCATAAGCAATTTTATAACAATAATCGGGACATTAAACCACTAAAAATAAAAAACAGCCCAACAACAACAACAAATATTGGCGAGATACTAATCAGTTTTACCTGATATTAAGGTCTGGACAACATGTGCAGTTTTGTGCAATGTAAGCACTACCTGTTATGAAATTAAAGATCAATGTGTGAATGACATGTATCTAAAAATGTATAAAACTACGGATTCGATAAGGGATTACTCAGTAATAAGTTAATCCTCCAGGTGTACGGGTAAAACATAACAGACGCAAATAAAAATATTCAGAAAAATATGGGGAGCTTCAGTTATAAAGAACTGACGGAAGAGTATTTTAGAAACAAAAACCAGGAAGATGTTCTTAGCTACGTTAAAATAAAATTAAACTTAAATTCGTGTAGCACCGAAATGCAAGAGCAATTATATAATTTCGTCAAAGCACTAAAAAACGCTACAAAGAAGTTCGCTACAGTAAACAAAACTTTTATATAAAAAGTGCAAACTGGTTAGAAGGCCAACTTACTGTCGCTGCAGAAACAGCAAAGCAAGATAAGGCTGGAAGACCACGCAAATCATTGGACAACTGCAGCGATAGATCTAAGAGGCGGAAACTTAAAGATATCAACGATGCAATTGGTTGTACAAATATAAAAGAATCTTTGCTACATCAATTACGATCACAGAACCAATTACCAAAAGTGGATATCATTGAAAAAGTTGTTAAAGCTAGTCCAGTGAGAACAAAACGGATTCTTAAAAGTATACCAACTCCGAGTGATGTAATACAGTACACAAATGAGGAGGCATTAGCATTATTTCTGGATTTGAAATTAACAAAACAGCAATATATTAAGCTCAGACTGCGTGCGATTGAAAAAGGCTCAAATATGTATCCAGCATATCATCACATAACCGCTGCTAAAATGGACTGTTTGCCATCAAAGGACACTATTACAATCACACCAATTTCGGCAGAGGTACAACTACAATCTCTACTTGATCACACAGCCGAACGCTTGCTACAATCAATAACAGGAAATGAGTTAAAGAAATGTGGAAACACAAAGTTAATTCTTTTTTTGTAAATGGGGATGTGATGGTTCTTCGGGACAAAAACAATACAAACAAGCTGTATGTGAAAATATTTCGGACTCAGATATGTTCATGGTATCATTTGTACCATTGCGATTGAAAAAGATTTTGGAAGATTCAGAGCCTTCGACTAGTATAACGCAAACAATGGATATTTGGAAAAATGAGACACCATCTTCTACGAAATACTGCAGGCCAATCAAATTTGAATTCAAAAAAGAAACTCATGATGCCATTAACAAAGAAGTTAGTGTTGATATCACTAACCCAAATTGCAACACTACAGCCATTACAATTACAGTTAGATGGGCAGCAAATTGAAGTAAGCTACCAATTAGTGCTGACAATGATAGATGGAAAAGTAGGTCAGGCTTTGACTAACACGAAGGCTGCATCCAGCTGCATTATATGCCAAGCAACATCAACCCAATTAAACCAAGTCCCGACAAAATCATTAGATAATATCATTAACTTTTTTTTCAAGTGTAACTATTCTTTGAGTGTAAACAAATTTGCAATTTTGACAGCAAAAAATTTTTAATTTTTCTGTAATAATAGCAAAATCTCTAGTTGATTTTACTATTTTTTTTTTTTTTAGTGTAAAAATTTTTTTGAGTGTAACAATAAAAAATTCCATTATTGCAAAAAATATTTATAATTATTATTAATTTCCAAATATTAAATTTTTTAATTGATATGTAAATATGTAAATTTTTTAATAAATAAAAAAATAATAAACCCATATTTCACTCTAAAAGTTAAAAAAATTCAAAAGTTCAACTTTGACCTAGAATTCCTTAAAAAGTCCTTAATCAATTTTAATGTAATTTAAACTGAGTCACAGTGGCTGAAAATCGTTTTTCATTGGCCAAAATTCTGTAACTTTTGAACCGATCAAAATATTGAAGTAATGTTTATTTTATTGGATAGATATTTAGTTCAGCTTGACTCAATTTAAATTACATTAAAATTGATTGAGGACTTTTTAAGGAATTCTAGGTCAAAGTTGAACTTTTGAATTTTTTTTACTTTTAGAGTGAAATATGGGTTTATTATTTTTTTATTTATGAAAAAATTGAATATTTGGAAATTAATAATAATTATAAATTTTTTTTGTAATAATGGAATTTTTTTAATGTTACACTTAAAAAAAATTTTACACTGAAAAAAATAGTAAAATCAACTGGAGATTTTGCTATTACAGAAAAATTGAAAATTTTTTGCTGACAAATTTGAAAATTTGTTTACACTCAAAGAATATGTTCACTTAAAAAAACACGTTAATAATATTATCTAAAAATATTACTATTACTACAGAAATATTTATTATTTTTTGCTGTCAAATTTGATAATTTTAAAAACATTTTAAAAATAAAAACTGCAATAAATTTTAATAGCATTTGCAACAATGGTAGGTTCTGTTTATTATTATTTTTTACTAATATTATGTTTTTCGTACTTAAATAACAATGAAAGGCAATTATAATTATTATTCATTTGACTCAAATATTGATTGCAAATATTCCATATTTTGTTCTGTGCTATTTCTGTTCTTTAGTAGTTTTTTGGCTTCTTCATCTAAATCCCGATGTTCCACTTTCCATTGATTTCGAATACTGGAGATGAACGGATCTGACGTTGCCAATAATATATTAAATAGATCTTCATTTGTTGAATTTCTTGAAATTTTTCAAGTATTGTGCTCTCTATAAAATCTGTAATCCTGGTTCCTTTTTTCCTGAGCCTCCTCTGATAGATCTCCAAGTGGCACCAAATTATATTTAATTACATCTTCTCCATGATAAAGGATTTTGTGAACTGTTGCAGACATATTTCTCCATGGGTAGTTGGTTGTATATATTTTTGCAGTTTCCTTAGCATAATCTCCAAATTTTCTAGAGTCAATTTCTTCATTGCACGCAAGTACTTCTAGGATTATTTTAAATCTGAAAATAAGGTTAAAATCCACTCCTGTTATTTCAGATGCTGTTTCTGGATCTGAAAAGAATCTTCTTGCGGTATTGCCATCATTTGTATTGCCTGACCCTTGTTTTGGCTGATCTATAATCAATCCTAATTTGCGATATTTATCTTGAACATGTTTCTTTTTTGAACTTCTTAACTCTTTGTTGGTTTCGTTGTTTCTTATTGATCCTGAAGACCCGAAATCCAAATCATTACTGATTTTTAGTATGTGTTCCATAAGTCGTATTCTTGCATGTAGTGGTGATGATCCAAATTCATATGCATCGGTATTATCTAATGATTTTGTCGGGACTTGGTTTAATTGGGTTGATGTTGCTTGGCATATAATGCAGCTGGATGCAGCCTTCGTGCTAGTCAAAGCCTGACCTACTTTTCCATCTATCATTGTCAGCTTACTTCAATTTGCTGCCCATCCAACTGTAATTGTAATGGCTGTAGTGTTGCAATTTGGGTCTTGATATCACTAACTTCTTTGTTAATGGCATCATGAGTTTCTTTTTTGAATTCAAATTTGATTGGCCTGCAGTATTTCGTAGAAGATGGTGTCTCATTTTTCCAAATATCCATTGTTTGCGTTATACTAGTCGAAGGCTCTGAATATTCCAAAATCTTTTTCAATCGCAATGGTACAAATGATACCATGAACATATCTGAGTCCGATATATTTTCACATACAGCTTGTTTGTATTGTTTTTGTCCCGAAGAACCATCACATCCCCATTTACAAAAAAGAATTAACTTTGTGTTTCCACATTTCTTTAACTCATTTCCTGTTATTGATTGTAGCAAGCGTTCGGCTGTGTGATCAAGTAGAGATTGTAGTTGTACCTCTGCCGAAATTGGTGTGATTGTAATAGTGTCCTTTGATGGCAAACAGTCCATTTTAGCAGCGGTTATGTGATGATATGCTGGATACATATTTGAGCCTTTTTCAATCGCACGCAGTCTGAGCTTAATATATTGCTGTTTTGTTAATTTCAAATCCAGAAATAATGCTAATGCCTCCTCATTTGTGTACTGTATTACATCACTCGGAGTTGGTATACTTTTAAGAATCCGTTTTGTTCTCACTGGACTAGCTTTAACAACTTTTTCAATGATATCCACTTTTGGTAATTGGTTCTGTGATCGTAATTGATGTAGCAAAGATTCTTTTATATTTGTACAACCAATTGCATCGTTGATATCTTTAAGTTTCCGCCTCTTAGATCTATCGCTGCAGTTGTCCAATGATTTGCGTGGTCTTCCAGCCTTATCTTGCTTTGCTGTTTCTGCAGCGACAGTAAGTTGGCCTTCTAACCAGTTTGCACTTTTTATATAAAAGTTTTGTTTACTGTAGCGAACTTCTTTGTAGCGTTTTTTAGTGCTTTGACGAAATTATATAATTGCTCTTGCATTTCGGTGCTACACGAATTTAAGTTTAATTTTATTTTAACGTAACTAAGAACATCTTCCTGGTTTTTGTTTCTAAAATACTCTTCCGCCAGTTCTTTATAACTGAAGCTCTTCATATTTTTCTGAATATTTTTATTTGCGTCTGTTATGTTTTATCCGTACACTTAGAGGATTAACTGAGTAATCCCTTATCGAATCCGTAGTTTTATACATTTTTAGATACATGTTATTCACACATTGATCTTTAATTTCATAGCAGGTAGTGCTTAAATTGCACAAAACTGCACATGTTGTCCAGACCTTAATATCAGGTAAAACTAATTAGTATCTCGCCAATATTTGTTGTTGTTGTTGGGTTGTTTTTTTATTTTTAGTGGTTTAATGTCCCGATTATTGTTATAAAATTGCTTATGACTTTGGTTGACCCTAACATTTGATAACAGGTAAATTTAGAAACAGATCATATGTTTACTGTAGAATTTTGTGATAATTTGTGATAATTTTATGACTTATTTTTTGCTGATCAAAACAAAGCCATTAAACCCTTTCGCAGGTATTATATTTAATTTTTTTAGTTTTACGTAGTCTAAAGTAAAAACATAAACTTTTAGGCAAAAAAGTGAAAATTATATACACCATTGTATACGAGTACTTTGGAGTAATTTCATTAAAATGAAAAAAGTGTTCTACACACGGCTCATCACGGGTGCAAAAGTATATATAGCGGTAAAGAGGACACTTTCACCTTTCTCCGGGTGGTATACATTTCTTGTTCCCTTTTGTTCCCTAGAAGTTCTATTCTACTAAAGTTTAAATTTGAGAAAAATATAGTAGTTTCATAAATATTCCGTAACGCCCTTAATATTAAACGCTAGAGCTCTGACCACTTACAAAAACTAAAGACTATAATCCTACCAACATTATAAAAAAGACCGCAGGCCATTATCGATGATAGCTTGCGAGTAGTAATCATTTATTTTTGATAAAAAACAACAGAAAAACACCTTTTTCTGAAATTACAAAAAACCGTTGAGTTTGACAGCATGCCACGCTCACAATTATCAATAGTTTAACCTAATTTTTTGGCTACCTTAATCTGGATATATTAGCTGCAAAAGGGCGTAAAAATTTTAAATTTTTTAAATCGGTGACAAAAAAAAATTTGACTTTTGGCCAATGAAAAACGATTTTCAGCCACAGTGCGGCGGCGTAAATGATCTTGTGGAAGAAGCTCTTGTTTCAACTGAATCTGAAATGGAAACAAATGCAAATCTTTGTGCAAAATTGTGGCTAGAGTTTTTCTTTGAAAACCAAACTCCTGAGCACGGCATCGAATTGAGATTGATGGATTGTTTTGAACACTTTCTGGAGCAGCAGTAATTTTTTCAGCCGATCTTGCAGTACGTTGTGGTCCATGCTTGGGCCTATCACCTACAGACCCTCTTTCGTCGAAATCCTTCCCTACACGATAAATAGTGCGTTTTGTTGGCACGTTGTTTCTCCCAAAAATTTCACGTAACTTTCTCATCGTCACAGTAATCGATGATTGATTTTGATAAAATGTTTTAACGATTAAAACACGTTGGTTTATCGAATATTTTTCCATAATAAATTTGCCACGTGTCTACTTCACGACGGCCAAATATGAACTGTCAAGACTAATGTTTACCAAAATGGCGGCAAAATAAAGTAGCATACCTTCCCGGTGGACACCCTGTATTTATCAAGCCTTTCTTAGGTTTCGGTGATGATTATCTTACTTACGAAATTCAACTTTTTTTTAAGTTTCATTAAAAATAACAAGGTTGTGTATTTTCAATCGCTGTCAAAGGCAAACTAATAGACGCAGCTTCTTAAAAATTCGACAGTAGTCTAGTAATAGATAACCGTTAACGGGTCCAGTGTTGCAAATAATGTTGGTGCTTTGGAAATATAAAAATTTAGAATTTACGGAATTATCAAACTGTCCTCGTAGTTTATTGCGCTCTTTATGAAAATGATATAAAAAAACAAAATCTTTTATTTCAGACAACAGGAGATTTTAATTTGGCTAAACGCTGCTTACAGCTCTGCCTGACTTCTGATGCCCGAAATGGTGCCGCTCTCAATAATTTGGCAGTTTTAGCCGCTCATACTGGTGATGTTTTGAAAGCCAAGTCGTATCTGAATGCAGCCAAAGATGTGCTGGACGATTCAATGGAAATTGAAAACAATTTAAAATATATGAGTGAACACTATAAACTTTAAGAAGCATAACACACAGAAGGAAAAAAACCAATGTAAAATCAACATGAAGAAATGTTGATATCAATATTCAATTGAATTTACTTTTAACATCGTTTTAAGTTAAATCAATGGTTAAATTTGTTAATTTATTATTAAAATATATTGATTTAAAATTAATCACATTGAAAAAACATTGTACATTTTAAATTTTACCTTTAATAACATGTTAAATTAACATGAAACGCTTATGAAGCAAAATCAACTTTGTTTTAGTTGATTTTACAATGATTTTTTTCTGTGTGAAGTTTATTAATTATTGATTGATGGAACGTTTGAAATTGTATCTTATTTAATAAATATGTTGTGAATTTTTATTAGAATGATGTCCTTTATGACACGTTGTGAACGAGGGAATGGAAAAAAAGAACGCGTAACATTAAAAAAATCCGACACTTTTCGCGTTAGAGCTCAATGCAAGTAGCGGTGTTGCATGTTGTTATTGCTGTTGCTGTTGTTCTTATTTATTCCAAAATAAATTTGAAAGCTGAGACTTGGAAATTACGCAAGGTCATTGCCGCAATTAAATTGAGTATTAAATCGAGTTACGTAATCCTAAGGTTTCTATTCTGACGAACAGATAGATGACTTGAGAGTAATATAAATTTTCAATATGTCATCCTTCCTGAACTGACTGCTGGATCCGCTGTTGCTGCAAACACAATTACAACAGCAGCGTTTACAACGCAATTCAAATTGAGCTACTCGAATTCGCATCATCGGCGTCACGTCAATATAATACCGAAAAATTTGGGGGGGTTGGAAAACATCTGACTGGTATTGACAGGATCAGGTTATTTTTCAGACTTTAGAGAACAGAAATAAACAAAATTGTTTTCGAAAGCGAGTAGACAAACCCCAAATGTTTTGGTATTGTATTGACATGACGTCGATGTTGACAACTGGAATAAGGGTGAATATAAAATTACAACAAAAAAACTTTCATATAAAACGACTTTTATTTACGGTATCTTCAGCCAATTGTAAATTTCATTCAATCCCATTTTACTAACAGGACTAACTTCTATTATGGTAACGCGTTGTCTTATTTCCTTTTCCAGTTTGGACATTTGTAACATCAGCAACGCCTCATTGCGCATCTGACGATAAGCGTAGTCCATTTTAGAAAGCACCAATAAAATACGTACTTTTTGTATGCGTGGCTCAGACAAAATCGAATAAAATAGAACACCTGCAATTTCAATTACAAAACTTTTTCATTCTCGTTATTGACTTGCAAACAAAAAAAGCACGTTACCTGCTGCTGATATCTGGCACAAATTGGAAGTATCAACAACATACATTAGTTTCTTAATATCGTTAAAATATTGCCGCCATATGGGAGCCATACTTCCACCGATTTCCAAAATACGTATAGACTTTAGAGGTGACAAGGGTTTCTTCCTTTTTATCATGTTTTTACATTCGTCCTTTTTCTTGTTGCTGTCATTAGCGGGAGGAAGCTTTCGATTCGTTGCTTCATCATTGTTAATATGGCTCGGAAAGACAATGTTGTATATGCTGGTGCCATTAGTGGGAGTTGAATATGTATTCTCATCGATTGAGTCATTATCCTGCAGTGCTTTTAGTAAATGGGTTTTGCCGGATCTCTTAGGACCCAAACAAATACAAGACATCATTTTATTATAGTACGGAGGTACAAATTTTTCTTTCGAAGTCTTTCATCACCAATTATGAAATGTAAATAATTGCGTAGTTGCTAGGTTACCATTGAATGAATGTTCACCCTTATTACAGTTGTCAACATGAATACAAAACGATATTGTTTTATCTCGTTTACTTCAAATTGTTATTCCAGTTGTTGTTATCGGGGATATTATGGACGACTGTCAACATAGAATTTGTATTCTACAAGAAAATTTGACGTCGATATTGTTTTGAAATGAGTTTGAATTTGTCGTCGCCATTTTTCATAACGACTTGACTTTATTTGAAATATGTATATCTAAATTGAAAAATGGAAAAAACTGAAAAATTTTAAATAACAAATGCAACTCAGTTTGAAAAATTACTGGAAGAGTTGCAGAAGAAACCCTCTCTTGCAGTGGGATTTTGCAGAGGAATTCTTCCAATTAATTTGGAGAACAATGCGAAGAAATCGCAAGAGCTTTAAATTCTCTAGGCTCGCCGGTACGTTTAGGAGATTGATGACAAAAGTTAAGAAAATAATGAGCGAAAATAGTGGAACATAATAATAAAATTTCTTAATATGTTTGGGGAGGATTGAAGTTTAAAGTACTCTGAAGTAACTTTCAAACCTTTCCAAAAAAAAAGTAATAATTGTACAATCATTAAAGCAATACACAGAAATTGGTGTTCACTTGCTGTCCGGTAGGTTAAATATGTCCAATTTCTGTCTCAGAAGCTTTCGTTCTAATATGAGATTTTGTTTTCTTGTATTTTTATCATCACTCGAGTCAGAATTTATATCACAAGTATCAAACATTTAAACTTTTAATAAAATTCTTGTTCAAAATTAACAAAAAACCACACAGCTGTTTCAAATATTTAGAGATGTGTGTTTGATATGTTGACATAAACGATAAATCGTCAACGTCGTCGTCATCCTTTTATAGAATACAAAAATGTTATTGAATTGATGACGACGTTGAAACAAAATGATATTGAAAATAAAACGACGGCGACGTTGACGACGACAATTGGAAAAATACGCAACGCCATTTTTAGCGATTTATTTCTCTTCGTAACGAACCTCAAAAAAAAATTTAATTTAAGAAACTTTTAATCTATTCGCCCGGAGGGGAGTGCATACTCTGACGAGTGTGTTACATAATGTGTGAACAACTCCTCAATGAAAATTTTACTTTTTGCAAAAAAATTTTTATTTTTATGAAAATACTTGGTTCTTGTGAAAAAGCGATTACTAGGCAGCCGTTCGGAAAGAAATGTAAAATTAGGTGAAAAGATCTAAAATTACGAAGGTGAGATCTAAAATTGCATGTCGAAACAAAAACTACACTCATTGACTTATGAGTCAGGACTTGTTCCTGTATTTCTCGCATCGTAAAAGTTTTCGCATGATCCGAGTGAATTGTAGAAAAAACGTTGTGAGTGGAAGAGAAAAAAGGGTTTTCTCAAACAAGTGCGAAAGCTATCTGCCATTTAAGTTATTTTCCCACAATTATTCGATGTATGCAATTGAAGATGTTTTTGTAATACACTAAGCCATGACTTGCGTCGTCCCGATTTGCGCCGTTGCAATTTCAAGTTGCGTCGGTTCGAGTTGCGTCATTTTGATTTCGATTTGCGTCGATAAAAACGGTTAAATTTTTTACTGCAGCATTGTGGATTACCATTTTTAGCATTTGAAGTGTACTAAGTGTATAGCGGAATGGAAAAAGGTATTGTTTTAACATTCATAAAGTAATTGGTTTCTAACGTTATCGTTATTAAATACAGGTTTGGGCAGACCAAAAGAAGTACGTGCGGCAAAAGGCAACACAAAATTTATAAAACCAAAATGCCACAGGAGGTGGCCCAAACAACAATCAAAAATTTTCGGCTATGGACGAAGCTATATATAACCTGATAGGTATGAAAACTTCTGTGGAGGGTGTTTCGTCGAAGACATTTGGTATAACCGATGGAAGTAACAAGCATGATCTACCGGATACAGCGCAATATATGGATATAAGTATTGATGAATTGTATAATAAAGCTGAGGAGGAAATAAGTAAAGAAAACATAACGCCAGCTATTCCAGTTACAGCACACTCCAAAAAAACTTCAGATTTAAAGAAATCCCATAGTTCGCTCAAAAGTGCTTATGATGCACTAGAGGCCGAACTTGCAATCCAAAAAGAACTCTTAGAAGCAATAAAATTGGTAGTTTCCAAGCAAGAAAACTTAGAGCAAACTACAAAAAAAATTTATCGATCAATAGATAAATTAGCCGATGTTCAGCAAAAACATTTCAAAGAAATGGAAAGGCTGAAGAAAAAAGAAATAGAAGAAATGAAGCGGAACAATGCCTATATGGAGAAACTAAGGATGAGAGAAGTTAATTACAAATTGGAAAAAACCCAACTGCAAATGCAGGAGTATGAAAGACTTCAATAAAATTTAAGTAATTTCTGTTTATGAACTATTTTTATTTTTTTTTTTAAGTTTTATGAATTGGTTGTTTTTTTAATGTTAAATGTTATTTTTAAATGTTAAATGTTGTTGTAATAAAGAGAATTTAATACGCATATAAGTTATATTTTAAACTTAATAGCCCTAAAACAGATTTTCAACACTAATTTCTTCAGCAAAATTTCGCAAAGCTATGCTATTCATTTTTTTCCGGCCCGGCTTCTGGAAGCCGAACCTTAATCGGCTTCTTGTGCATACACAGCCGAATGAAAATAAATGTTTTCAGCTACAACATAGTGAAACTTATTAAAAATATACATATATCTTGGGAAGAAGTTAAGGCATCCTCCATGAAAGGGAGTTGGCGGCAATTATGGCCAGAACTTATTAATGGAGACGTAGATGGTGTCGATGATGTTCCAAACGTTAGTAATGAGTTGGCTGGCTAATTTAGCTAGAGATGCAGAATTTAACGGAATAGAGGAAGGTGATATGAATGAATTTTTGCTGTCTCACGATGAGGAGCTTGATAACGAAAATTTATTAGCTATTGATATTCAGCATGTTTCAGAAGAAGATGTCATAATAAGTAATGATAAATTAGAAGAAAAAAAATTAACAATCGCCAATATTTCCAAAGCTTAAATGTGCGTGTTTGTATGTATGCAATTTTATTTCGTTTATTGTTTTTCCCATGAGGAAGGGAATAAGTAATTAGGTAATTTTTTTCTCTTTAAATGAATGCAAATAAAATAGATGTACGTTTAAACTGGCGTCGTATTTTGACCACTAGGCAGGCGCACTCTTTTAGAACAAATTTTTAACAAACAAAAGAAATAAATAGCAAGTTTAATAACGAAATGTATAATGTAACCATAAAATATGTATGAATTTTCTGTAAATATGTTATTACTCCAATTGTAGGCTTTTAACTTCAAATTTGGACTTTTCCAAATCAAATTCAGTTCTTTAAAACAGAAGTTTTGAATTTTCCAAAACAAATTCCGTATTTTACAAATCAAACCCAACATTTTTTAAACCAAGTTCGGCATTTTAAATTCATTTGAAATAACCTGATTTTGATCTATAAAATTCCGAATTTGGTTTGAAAAATACTGAATATGTTTTAATTTGGACAATTCTGAATTTGTTTTAAAATACCTGAATTTGATTTGAAAAGGGTGAACTTGACGTTAAAAACCGATATATGCCTTATATGTACTATATGCAATATTTTACGCTGTTTAATTTTATGTCCACAATAAAAAAACTTTATTGTTTTAGTTTAATTAAAATGAATTTGATTTCAATAAGTGTTAAGCCCCGGGAGCATGGGCGTAATTCTCTATTAATATTTTACAATAATTATTATATATAGCAAATTACTGTAAGTCGGTTACTGTTTCGTTTTTATGTTAATTAGGATATTACATTTTAGTCCTAAGCTTTCTTATGTTTGTTATTCATTTTAATTGTATTGTTTTTTTATAAAGGCTCAATAAAATATACCTTACCTTGATTTCAATAAAATTACATTAAAAAAGATATTTAATGCAAATAAAATATTTTTTTGTTCGACACGAAGATTTAAAAAAATATATGTATGTATATCAGTGTTAAGCAGCTTTGGGCTGAAGAACAGCTCTCGCGTCATCGTAATTATTTCTTAAGTGCGGTCAGGCTTGCGTGTGTTGTTTTTCGTCTCGCTCGCACTGGTTGACTGATTTGCCACGGATAACCGTATAGTCTTACGGTTCTTTTGTGGAATTTCGTTGACAACCACGTTGCTACTACTTCCTATGTGAAGGTATAGGTCGTGTATAGTCAGTCACAAAACTTTTTTAAGATACTGTTAATAACATCTTGGACATATGGTCTAGTTACCGGCGCCATTTTTGTGCAACTATATTCTGCAAATTTACTTTGCAGAATATATACCAATAAATAAATAAATATGTATGTATATGGCAACGGTGCTCTGACTGCGCAAGCTGGGCGTTATTCTCTATTGCGATGCGAAAGAAAAATGGTACAAAATAATGACGTTTTCTTTTCTAAAAATATGTAACATTTCTTTTCCTTCTTATAAAAAAATTGCTGTTTAAAGTTTTCTTAAATAAAAATTTTGCCTCTTAAGTGATGACACAATAATTTCTAGTAAACTCACCACTGGATTCGCTATTGAATTCAACTGTGTTTCAACTGTATTCAACACTGGAAATTGAAAATCGTGACTGCATTTCAAATGTATCTAATTCCACTTGAATTCCAGCCAAAATGCTTATTATTGGGTACTGTCAAAAACATTTACAGAAAAAAATACAGATAAATTTAAATGCACCCTTTTGACGTTCAAAATAGAAAGCATGAGCAAGACAAAGAAATCAACTGCCGTAATGCTGCAACCTGGTTAATACGCCTTTGTATCAGATACATAATTTGAAATAAAAATAAGATACACCTATTTGAAATAAAAATCATTGTGATTGCTGCGAGACATTTTCCAATTAATAAAAAAACCAGGAGGGAAAAAATTATTAAAATAACTTTCAACTAACAGTTTGGGTAAACTGCTATCAGTCAAGAATAAAATACAAAACTTGCAAGCGGAAAATATTTTTTTTTATGAAATGAAAGGTTGTGTGAGATGTGAACAACAAAATTGTACAACAAGTTGTTAGACAGTAAGAAAAAACTAAAATAATTCAATATAAAAAGTTTTTGTTAGCAATAAAGCGCATCAAACTTTCGTATTTCCGTGTTTGTGTCCAATTTTGTTCTTAAATGACGCGAGTTTGATAGTGTGTACCCCACTTAAGAGTGGTATCAAAAACAGCACAGGAAGAAATCAAAGCGAAAATCTAATTGTAATAGAATATATAAAATTTTGCAGCACATTTATCCATCAGCTGGGCTGTTATTATTACCCCGGATTGGCAAGAGTATTAACACGGTAGAATAATACAGGTAGTAGCGAAGCCTTAACGGACTTCACAGCTGTCAAAATTTGATTATGTACTAAAATAGGACACTTGAACATTTGTTTCAAATGCAAATAAGAAAAGGATAAGACACAAAATTATTTATAGAACAGAAAATGCAACGTTTGGTTGAATTAGGTATACAATTTTTTGCCATTTTTCTTTTGTGCTTTTTGACAGCTTCGAACTTAAAAGCAGTGTTGTTGTAGCTTCGACACTACCTGTATTTTTCTACCATGAAGCTTCATTGCTCCAGAGCGAATTTCATATTCAAATAAATTCGCCCTAAAATAATGGCCATCTTGCGCCATAAATAAATAAATATTAAATAGCAATTTTATGTATTAAAATGAGCGACGAAATAAGTGAAAACAGTGAAGTTTATAATCATTACCTCGAACTGAGTGTAAGTTTCAATATTCGACAACAAGAATTTAAATAATTTTGAACATTTTTCAGAAACCTACAGAAGAGGATTTTAAAAGAGTTTTCACAGAAGAAGAACTCAAAAAATTGTGCTTAAAACATAAATGTAAAGTCAATATGTGGAGATGGAATATAGTCAATGAGTATCGCATTGTATTCACAGACAGCGGTCGTTTCCAAAGATGGTCGGCGCGGAAAAGACTCCGTATGTTGGCCAAAGCCGTAAACAAAATGATGCCATCCGTACTGTATGATGAGGAAGAAATTAGGAAAACTAGAAAAGAGGAATGGGGAGAACAATTAAAAGAGAATATCTTATCTTTAAACTTTTGGAAACGTCAACAGCTTCGAAATACGAGATTGCAAGTATCAGAATCTGATGATATTGATCGAGCACTAAAATCACAATGTGAAGTCAATACGGAGTCCATGAATGTAATTGAATTGTCTGAACAATCTGAAGAGTCGTCAGTGGAAAGTAATCCAACTATGTGTGGAGATTTGGATGAAGAAGTTCAATTAGAAATAGAAGTCAATACAGAATCTATGAATCCAGCCGCACTATTGACGCAATCTCAAACACATGCTGTTAATATTTCAAGCTATTGTAGTGAATTTAGAAAAAAATTATTTTCACATATTCAAGCCGATATAGAATTAATAAATACGGAAGAACTAAATCGTGAAGGTGGCCCAATAGCAAACAGAAAAGTCGCACCAGGAAGTGCTCCTCAAAGTGAAGATGGAAATATTCTTATAGCTGAGATTGACGCAGAATATTTGCTAGACGGGGACTCTGAAGATTCGGTAGAGACGGTATTAAATATTGAACGCCAGAACACAATAGCAGCCGAGACATTACATTCTGAAGAAGTTGCTCCCGAAATTCAAAATATGTATGCTGTAAATACAATATCCATGACTATAGATTCACAAATGTCTACACAATCACAAGACTTGCCAATGTTGCAATCGGAAGATGTGATACCTCCAAATTATGAACATTTTAAAAATATCATACCTTTGACATCAACCCAATCACAAGTTCAAGAATCGGAAGAGCTTATAGTAGCATAATAATTAAAGTCCTGTTTATCCATATATAGTTGTTAAAAATTTATTAGTTTGAATGATTGATTATTATTCTTGTATTAAAAAATAAAGTATGTAAAAGTAAATTATTTCCAAATCCATTTATTTAATGTCCATAAAAAAATAATACTAACTATTCAAATTATTGTAATTCGCGTTGTAAATTGTAAATGTTTCTAAAAAAAGTTTGACTTGTGAGGTTTTGCTTAATGAAACGATACTAATCTTAATGTGCTATAATTAGTTATTACTTAACCCTACAACGAATTTAAAAAAATCAATACCTATAAATTATTCCTTCCCGACAGACCATTTCATAAGCAAAATGTAACTGAATTGTAGAATAAACTTATCGTAAGAGATTTTCAATAACTTTATAAGCACACTTATTATAAACTTATTAAAGTACAAAATGGTAAGAGTTTTCAAATTGTGGTTTGAAAATGTTTCACATTACAATAGTCTTTACAATAAAACTTGCTATATACTTATGGCCTTATTCACAAACGATTAATAAAGTTATTGTAGATTTAATGTCGCATTTTTATATGGGAAACCCGGTTTTAATGTACAAATTAACTTTATTAAGCGTTTGTAAATAAGGCAATTAGTATAAATAACAATTTAACAAATATGCTTTCAAATGACTTATGCTCGCTATAGTTTTGTAAGTTTTTTTGAGAATGTTTTCCAGTTATATGGCGCGTGCCTAATTTTGCTTTATTAGTAAAGTTTTTGTGTTTTGTTCGAACAGTTAAACAGTGTAAAATAAAAAAAGGAATTATATTAAATTAAGCCGGTAGAGCATTTATACTCGAAGGGACCGGCGGAGAAGAAGACTGCGTGAAGCCTATAAGAAGAGAAGTATTTTATATATTGTATTCTTTAACATAAATACATATGTATTAATTTAATTTTACATTTTTACAGATGCTGCAATTTCTATTGGAGTGGGAGAAGACGAATTTGTAAAAAACTCAAAACCCTTCTTTCACTTCGTCAAAAACAAGAGTCCCGCAAGAAATATGTGTGTAAACAAAAAAAAATAGATTATAAATATGTATATTTTATTAAATAAAAAACAAACCAAATTCTAATGAAAAAAATTACTACAGTTCTTCAAATATTATTTTTTGGTTATATTCTTAAGCCTACAAAAATATTATGAAGGTAAGCTTATTATACACATGATTAGAAAAGTATTATTCTGTAAGTTTTTTCTATAATTAGATTTTTTAGCTTACATTACATTACAGGCAAGTAATATTATCGCAAGGGTTCAGTTTTCATTATTAAACAGTTTTTAATAAGCCTTTTGTAATCACCCTTATTCCATCGACATCGACGTCACGTTAACACAATACCAAAAAATTGGAGCTTGTCTACTCGATCTCGAAAATATTTTGACAGTATGTATATTACTATTCTCTAAGGTCCAGAAAATAACATGAGCCTGTCAATAGTAGTCAGTTGTTTTCGACAACGGGTAGGTAGACAAGCCCCAATTGTTTGGTATTGTCTTGACGTGACGTCGATGTCGCCAACTGGAATAAGGGTGAATAGCAATCACAACACTTTCCTAAACTTAAGGCTTATGTTAGTAAGCTTGCTACAAGTTATTTCTAAATTCTTTAGGTTTGTTCGATTCGTTCTGAAGTATGTATGTATTGAAAAAATCAAGGACCGCGTTTATATACATATGTACATTTTTTATTCGAACAAAGTCATTAAATTCATAATCTCATGTATGTAATCCAATCCATTTTCAATTAAGCAAAAAGATTTGCACTTACCGACATAAACCAACTTTTGGCAAATTCCCCAATGTAAAAATATTATACTTACATTTTAAGCAAATGTAATTAAACAAATTTATAAACACACACGCACACTAAAGAAATCAGATAGTTTTCAGTACATCCATCAGTTTATAGCAGTCTTTTATCTTTTAATACACTTTCAATATTCCACCAAGATTTTCAACTTATTCTCGGACAAAATTTATTTATTTTTATTTTTGTGCTACGGCATTGAGTTGCCAGAACAAAATAAGCAAACAATATAACGGAGTTTTTGACTAAAATAATGCCAGATAGAATTACTAAAAGTAAAAACAAATGAAGGTGACAGGCTGATTAATTTTATTTTTAACGGACATTTTTATCGAAAGGAAACACAATCAAGGCAAATGGAAGTGTGATTTGATTGAAACTAATTAATATTCATAAGTGTAGGTTATATGACCAAACTTGACCACAACTTTGAAAATCTGCAGCAGTTGCTAAAAAAATACGTAAAAATGTGCATTTAAAACCTTTAGTTCAGTGATTCGTGTTATTATCAATTACCGTTGGCTTAGATTTCGGGAACTGTATATAATGTGTGAGAAAGTTATTAACTTCATTGTAATTTTTTTTTCCTTCGATTTTTGAAAAGCAAAACGTTCACATACATATATTTGTATGTAGTTTGACCCATAAAAATATCCTATTTTTGGTAATATTTTAACTTAATATTTGAGTTTATTATTTGATTTTAATTGTTATTTACATCTTTATTTTAATCCTCAATTTCACCTAAATACAAATTCTTATCACTAGATCCAGATAGTATCAAAGGTTCTTTACCGCTAAAATCTATATCATTTACACTGCCATTATGGCCCGGCAACTTATACAATATTTTGCGGCTTGTGGTATCCCAGATGTAAACATAACGATCAGCAGACCCAGCTGATATTTTGCTACCATCTGGTGACCATGCACAGCGTAAAAGATTTTTCTCAAAATTATGCTGATGACCTTGGAAAATTTTTACACATCTTTCACCCGGGACATAGGGACGTATATCCCAAATACGTAAAGTATTGTCCATAGAATTCGATAATATATAGGAGCCATCGGGTGATAAAGAAATTCCCGTAATTGTATCCGTATGGCCTTTCAAGCTATGTAAAACTTGCTGTTTACGTATGTCCCATACTTTCAATTCATTGTCAATGCCCCCAGATAAGACTTGTTCGGCCGTGTCGTTAAATGTCACCGCGGTTACTTGATAGGGAGCTTCTAAAGTGTGCACAGAGTGTTTTTTACGTGCATCCCATATGCGCACGGTGCGATCATCTGAACCGGAACATAGCATTTGTAGACCTCGTCGAGTTCCGTGCACAGAGTTAACAAAGTTTGTATGTCCCTTTAGACGTCTAATACGGTTACCAGTAACTATATCCCAAATTGCCAATGTCTTATCCGTGGAACAGGTGAAAATTTGTGAACCTTCGGTATTAAAATGAGCCTCTAGTACAGCACCCGTATGACCGGACATTTCCAATATATTTTCACATTCACCATAAACATTCCAAATATCTATGAGAGTTAATTTTTTTTAATAATTATTTGCTTTATAAGTTCAACTTACATATTTGCCGGTCAAATCCAGATGACAATAGCATTTCGCCTTCAGGATGAAATTCTGTACAAAAAATTTCGCCTTGATGACCTTCCAATAACATAATAGGTGCTAACAAGTTAGAGGTTCTCCTCACACCCTAAAGTGTATAATTGAATAAAAAAATGTGTGTTCTTTTTAGACTGCTCACTACTTACGACTTCCATTAGGGCTTTGTCACGATTTGTATAAGCCATCAAATCCATTTTTGACTTTTTGGGCTCCTTCGCCAGAACCAAGCTAGTATTAGCTCTTTTAGACATGTTTGCTTTAAAATTATTTAAATAACCTACTATTCCAATACGTAAAGCAGACAAATGTTAAATGGATCTCGTTGTCACATAAAAAAGGGGATTTGAAAACAAATAATACAGTTGCTTTTGCAACGCATCAAACAAATATCAACTCGACAGGGCGTGTCAAGTATCATTTATATATAAGTCAGAGACGTCTACTTATATATAGGCTGATCAGCCTTAAATTTGCATATCTTTGGAATAACAATTTTTATTGAATTTTCAAAGGTAAATTTATTGATATATGTATTATTTTTATATTAATATATTAAATGAAAGAGAGCGTTAGAGGCACATATTACGTAACGCTTCATAATGATATTGAAAATTTGTTACTATATTATTATAATTCTTGTTATATACTGTACGAAGGTGAAAAGTGTCAAAATTAGAAAAAATGGAGCTACGTAGATTGTAAAAAATGCAAAATACACTGTGAAAAATATATAGTTAATTTCGAAATAAATTTCCTCTCCATTTTGATCTAAAAAGCTAACAAATATATACTCTTATGTTATTCTTATATATTTTTTCTACCTTTTATTTTTTTAAATGAATCTAATTTATCTCGAGCTATAGGTCAATCGTTTATTTAAAACGTTTATAAAATTTTTATAATAATTTTTATCTAATAAAATTTTATAATCGTTTTTTATAAAAAATTTACCTATAGCTCGAGATAAATTAGATTCATTTAATATACTCTTATGTATATATCGTTATATGAATTCATAAAAGCCCTAAGTTACATTGAAAAACTTTTGGAGGACATACAAACCACTCTCTAATTTGAAAAGTTAACCAAAATTTTTCCATTTTTTTTAGTTTAAACTTATTTCTTATCAAGGAAATAGTAAAATTTTGAAGGACATGTATTTTGATGTGATGCATCGTAATCAATCAATAAGTCGATTTTTAAATTTTTGTAACTTAGGGCTTTTTTGAAATCATATGACGATATGCTGATTTCAGTATCAATACACCAAAATTTAATTTTTTATATAAAATTTATTTCAAACAAGGGTCGGAACCACATAAATAGTGCTTCTTGTTTTTCTAAAACATCAATTTCAGTTTAAATAAGGTTCTTTCTTGCTGGATATTGACTTAGTTGGACAATTTTCTCCCTTGTACTTCGCACGTGACTATATTATGATAGGAAATTCCGATATGAGCTCGCCAGATATACGTTTTTCAGCAGTACGCGTTCGCTAGTTTTATTATACCAGACCCGGGTTCGCTTCGCTGACGAAAATTCTTTTAATATAAATAAAAAACTAATTTGAATTAAAAAATATATATTTGAATTATTTTCAAAGCTACAAATGTTCGCTTACGCACACTATTTACAATCGTTAAGATAAATATTAATGAATTATAAACATTAATTATTAATGAAATAAATACATATATGTATGTATGTAGATTTCATAGCAGTACTTCCTTAAACCGGCAAAGCACTAGATCCCGATGAGCTTACACTACTTTTAAATAAGGAACCAAATAGTTTTATACCAGACGAACCGCCAGGTATTGTGCTTATGACCATAAAAGCTAAAGCAATCATTTGTGCCAGGGCGAACAAAACTGTTAAGGCAGTACTTTGAGCCCACAAAGCACAGTACAAAGTAGCAAATAAACAACTAAAATAAGCTGATGAAACCAATGCACGCTCCTTGGTGAACAAAGTTCTAAAGAAAGCCATAAAGCCGGAAAGAAAACAAAAACTTAGGATGAAAAATAAGCTGCCCATGGTGTAAAGCAATGAAAATTTTCGTGTCTTCAACAACAATACTGGTATGTAAAACATTGAGATGGTCATGCATAAAGTACCCATGCCTAGACAGGCCACAAAGCCAACAATACGTTGAAGACGAGACTAAAAAATTCAAACAAATTAATTAAGCAAGTAATAAGCAGTAATCAAGTACATATTTACCAATTTAGGACAGCAAGAATCTTGCGTCTCTTTTAGCCAACTATTTGCTTCAGGCTCACTGTTTCGGCTGAATATGTTTCCAAATTCTGGTATTTTTAGTTGAGGCACCTTTACATTGAACTTTTTCTTTTGATCGCTTTGTAGCAACAAGTATTGATCCAAATCATCTTTAAGATTTGCCATTTTATTTATTTCTTTCTAAAAATTATAATTTTTGTTTTTATTTTATTTTACATTTGCCACGAATTTGTTTGTTTCTTTGTGCTCAAGTTTTTCGTTGTCTTTATCTTTCTTTACTGCAGGGAGGATAGGACTGATACAATTGTACAATATTTGGTACATGCACTCCTGGCAAATACAATAATACTTCATTAACATATTTAGTACGATTTATAAATTGTCCTATTATCTTGTTTTTAGTTCATTTGTAATATCAAATTATAAATAAATCTTAATTGATCCTAGCACTTGTTGAAGGCAAAACAGATGCTCTTGAGAGCACTTCTGACAATTTGTTGCTTGTTTATTTTAAACTCTTTATCGTATTATTTTTTTATGGGTATCTATTCGGTGAACTTACAATTTTATACCCTGATACAGTGTAAAAAAGTTTTAGACCTTTTTTAGTGAAACTTATAAGGATAAAAAGATAGTTTTCAAAATCCCCCCCTTTTCAATGAAATATTCTGGAGCTTACATAACAAAATCATACCCATACGAAATGTAATTTCTTATGAGATAATAATTGACAAAGTTAGTTAATTTAAAGTCCAGTCATGAAAAACTAAGTGAAAAGAAAAACATAAAAACTGCAATACAAATTTAAAAAAACTAACCGGGGTCATATCATAATAACAATGGTTTTACTTTGAGAGCAATTTTTAAAATTAATAATGTATAATGTTATACGGAATAACTGATGTTTTGCTGATCGTGGTTATCAAATATTCAAAAATATGTAGGTATATAAAAAAGATTTTTGTATATTTGCACTAATTTAGTAAATCTTTGGTACGAAAATAATTTTTTCATTTATCATCCCTGCTTTAATTCTCTTGTTCTATTCAATGTTCAGTCCTGCCAGATCAACGGACTTTCCCCATTTCCTCGCTTTTGCTTTAGCTTTGACATAAAATGTGTTATGCGCCCAATAGACACATACTACTGTTATTAACGATATACAACGACAAGGCAAACATTTTTTTTACAAAATAATTTATGCTGTTAATTTTTTTTTCGTTAGTTATTTTATAGAAATAGCTTTTAAATATCTGTCTCTTATGTATTTATTTATTTTATTTTAAATGCCTAACTGATATTTTCAAAAATGAAAGAAACAAATGAATAAGTTTATTAACTGCCAGGCCCACGATGTTGCACGTATTCTTTCTTTCGTGCAATTTGATTTAAAATAAAAACAATTTTACGCTGTACAAATCTGATCAAATTATATATATGATATATATTTCTAGAACGATTTAAGCAATATAAAACTCTTCGACTACTTTTATTTCAAAAAATTGGTCTTAATATGAACATTTTTTTCCTATGCGGAATTAAAACCGATTTCCCCGAAAAGGAATCCATTAACTTTTAAATAGCTTAAAAAGGAAATACTTTCAGAATCGAAAAATAAATATTTACTCCCAAACTATGTATGTGTGGTACAAAATATGAAAAATACTTTCCATTATCTGTATTGCTTAATGATATATTAATTTTTTCTTTGCAATATTTTCTCATGTTCAACTCTTTCTTTCTAAATGTTAAAAATATTTTTGCTTAACACACTTCAAGTTTTGATGTCCATCTTTTTATTTTGTTTGTGAAGGATATGATATATGCAATTTTTTATTTTATTTTTTCTAGCTATATTAGGAATTGACCAACAAAATTTGCAGTGTGTTATGCTGGACTAAGAATGTTGGAGAAAAGTTTGTCTGCAAAACAAAAAAGTCTGCAACTAGTTTTGCAATTTAGAAATAACGTCGATATTTAAACAGAATACACATTTTCTTAAAATAAGATGTTACGAAAATATGACCAATTCTTGAATTAGTGAAGACCCACAGATATTGATCCATTGTGATCAAAGCGGCAACATTGGTAGCGATATAAAGAGAGCAAATTTCATAGCGTTACCACCATGTCAGAAACTATTCTACTTGTGGAAACAGATTATTTAAATCCGTACGATTTGCAGACGAAGACTTTTCAAAAAGAAAAATTATGTATTATGATTTGACATTAATAAGAAGCATTGGCTATGTAACTAAAAACAAACAATTACAGTCGAACATCTAAGAGAAATTTCACAACAAAAAAAAACGATACGATTTCGTAAGTTTTCAAATAACTATTCAGAAGGTGGCATTTCTGTAACTTTATACCTCTCTTGCTCTCTCTTTTCTCTCTATATGAAAAAATGCGGCTTATAGCTTTTTTGACCAAGTTAGCTCTCTGCTCTCTTGAATGCGACAGATACAATTTTTGATTTTGAATTTAGTCACTGAGTAAATCGCGATGAATATGCATCGTTAAGGACGGTTATGTACGCGTTTTCCTTATTAATGAAAAAAGCAACAACAACTTTACAATTAAAGGTTTGTGTGTGTAGTTAAGTATCTATAATACTACAAACACACAGATACAACAACAAAATAATCATCAACAACTCAAAATAAGAATATTCAAAATATATCCATAAATAAAACAATTTCAACAATATAATAACAAAAAGGCGAAACGAAAAAAGAAAATTAAATAAAAACAAATTACAAATCAAGGAAAAGTTTAGAAAAAAGTAAAAATTCGTTAAATATTAATTGAAGAAAAAATAAAGAAAGAAACAACACAAAATTTCAATAATAATTTAAGTATATTTAATGAAAAGCAAGAAGAAAAATAAAGAAGAGAAATAGAAATAAAAAATATTTGAAAAATCAAATTAAAATAAAAAATAATATATTAGTGCAAAATGCAAAATAAGTTGGAAAAATAAACAAATTTCAATTACAAAAAATAAAATAAAAAAATAAGATGAGAGTGCATGATTGAGGAAAATTTAATGAAAGAAATAAGAAAAATTAATACCCACACAGAGAAAAAATCCGAATAAAATTTAAAAAGAAGAAGCAATTGAAAAAATATGTTTCAGTAAAAGTGAATATATATAAATAAAAATTAATTGTATAAAAGTCGTTTTTATTTTGTTTAATATTTTTGTTTCTTACTCAATAAGTATTTTTGTGTATAAAAAAATATTTTCATTTCTTTATTTTTGGTGAATAAAATTTTCAATCTAGTGAATGAAATTCACAATAAATAAAATATAGTATTTGCAAAAATATTAAATAACAAAAATTATTAATTTGGAATAAAAAAATATCCCATTCCAAAAAAAATATATACATACCTACCTATATTGAAAAAAATAAAACTAACGTGTCTTAAAACGAGACATTTTTTAGCATTCTGGTATGTTGGAGGTTTTGTTAAGCTGAGGATTATATAAAACAGTTCAAAACCAGGACACTAAAAATTTGGTCTTTCCTTTGAAATTTCCAAAACCGAGGATTACAAAAAAGGTAAAAATTTCATAAGAGTTGATGTTTATATTTATTACACATACATACATGCATGTATGTATATTTTTCTTTATTACAACATGAGGGCTTAAAATAACACATTCCGACATACAAATATAAAGGCGAAATCTCCAGCCGGACATTTTTAATTAGTTACATACCTATTTATAAATACATACATACATATATGATTATAAAAAATTTTTAAGGTTCAAATATTTTTTTATAAGTAGTTGTAAAATATTGCTCTTATATAGATAGATATTTTTCGACCTTTTGTTTTTTAAATGATTCTAATTTATCTCGAGCTATTGGTAAATTTTTTTATTATAAAAAATTTTTATTTACACAAATTTATATTTCCCTGAAGAAGCCACACAAAGAAAGAAGTGGCGAAATATCGGTTAACTAATAAAATTTTGTAAACGTTTTTTTTAATAAAAAATTGACCTATTGCATTATTCAATATTTGGATACTCTTTTGTGTAGCTTCTTTAGGGAAATCCATTTGTATAATAAGAACAATTAACAAATAAAGAAGAGAAAATAATTTTTAGCTATTATTATTTTAACAAAAAATATAAAATTTTATAAACAGTTTATTTATTATTAACCAAAATCTTTATTGATTGTTTTTATAAAAAATAAATTTTAATGAAGAAGCTAAACAAAGGAGTTGCGAAATCTGAATAATAAAAAATAAAGTTCTAAAATTTCATGTCTGGCAGGAAAGCTGAAAGGTTTTTACAAATACTTTGCAATATCACTAAAAAAATAAAACTGAAGATTTTTCAATACTGATAATCGACGAAATATCGTACCGCCTGTTTTTGATGAAAATTTGAATTGCCTCTTATCTTATTTAGAAATTAAAAACTTAAAAAAAAGTTTCAAAACGTTTAAAATTTTTTGGTTAACAAATTTTCCAAAAAATTTTCTAATAAAAATAAAATAAAAATTACAAAAAATAAATGGGTAAACTCAGGTTTGAACTTCAGCCAAATTAATCGTTTCAATATACATACATATATACAATATATATAAGTTCGACTAATTACTTACAAACATTAATTATAAATTTTGAAATTTAAATTTTGCGCACATTAAAATTTAAAGTTTGGAAAACTTTTAACTTACAAAATTTGGCCTATAAGTCAATATTTTCGAAAATAATGAAATGTCGAGTATTTTAATGTAGACGTAGGTATCGATATATTTCTCATTAATTTTATTGATTTATTACTTTTTCCTTTTATTTTTGTTTTCCGTTACTCAAAATCATAAATTTTTATTTAAAAAAAAATTTTAATTTTATGAGAACATGGTAACTTGTTTGCCACAGTGGCGATCTAAAAATAAAACATAAGAAAATACGTTTTCAAAATAAAATAAATTCTATTTTAAAACAACTGGACTGGATGTACCTATTTAAATTGTCAATCTGTATGAAAAATTACGCTGCAGTCGTTTTCTGTTTCATCATTATCTTTAAGTAAAATCTCACACCCCACCCTGGCTCACGACGTCGAACTTTATCGTTTGCCTGAACTCTGAACGAAAAACAACTGATTTGCATCCCAGTAATGACATATTTTTTATAAATTTATTTACGGTACGGTAAACTTTTGAAATCTCTTTCTCGGGAAATCGTTAAATAACGTGCTTAATTCTTGTACGTCATGTACATACACGAAGACCTTTTGCTTGAATGTGTTACTATCCCACTAAACGAACTTTTACCGCCCGTCGCACGATATCACCCGTAGTCGTTCTTTCGTACAATTGCATATAAAACAAAAACATTTTAGAATTTGTTTTTGTTTTAAATGTAATTATACGAAAGAACGAATATGTGTGACATCGTGGGACTGGCAGTTAGCCTTTTCGTCCATAAACTCTATAAAAATAATCTGTTAATTTTTAGTTAATTTTTTATTCACAAAATATTTTGTCTATTCGTTTCAGGTGAAAACCGATTTGGGCATTTTCAAATTTAAGAAATTACACTCATTTCTATTTCAGAATCGAGAATTGGACTTTTCATAACTTTCCAATAATGGTATATAATTTAATTATAATTTTTCTGAAGTTTCAAAATCAAAAACTCTTCTTCTTCCTAGAACTTCAATATTTTTTTTAAACATTCGGAATAAAATAGAAATTATAATTTGATTCTATAACTTCAAGATATAGAATAGATTTTCGAAAACTTTGTGTTTTTTCATAGTTTAGTTATACATATATTTGAAACAAGGCCCTAATTAATTAAAACTAAACACATCAAATTTTAAACAATTAACGAAAATAAGTCTCAGAAATTTCTGGATTCTGCCCCTATAGATACCGCCAGTAGTGTAAAAAAATGTTTTATAACAAAAACCACCGTATTAAATTTCTTATTTATGTATTTCAATTGAATTTTAAGTATTCAAAGCTGGGGATCCCACTGTCAATATGTTGCGTGTATTAGCGTATGATCTCTCTGGAATAATTTATTTTTAAGTAGATGTTACAGATGAGTATAAGGATCTTCCGCAAAGAATCTGTATAAAATTAAAAGCTTTTGAGCCCTTGAAGTTACATTTAAAAAGAGTAAAAATTTCTAGCAAGAAATTGCAACATCTTCAGGTTCTTAAACCATTTCTTCCAGCGGATTGTTATTCTTTTTGCAATGAAATTCCATTTGAGAAGTAGTTTATAGACTTTTTTATTTGCACAATTTTGCAAAAAAGAAATTAATAAATAAAAGTTATAGGTATATTGAATTATAACAGATAACCTTTCTTAATTATTCTACATTTTACGAATGCAAAACAAATTCTATTTAAATCCTAAATCTCCAAAGATTAAATTAAAGACGAACTTAAGCCAAACGAATTAAATAACTTTGGATCTTAAACAATTTTCATTGTAGTTACGTGTTTTTTGTTGAAGAAAATATGAGTTCAAAAGCACGTAACTAACGTAACTCTTTGAAACATCAACAAATTATATTTTTTATTCCAGAAATTAATAAATCGTTCTATATTTAGTAAATCTGCAACATTTGATTACCAAAATTGTATTTATTTTTCAACATATAACATACATATTTTGTTTCTACTGAAAAATCATAAAATTATTAGTTACGTGGTTTTGGATTTCAGCTGACAATATGTATGTTGTGTATACGTATGCAGAAAATTTTATTTAAAAAAAAAATTCAGTAAAACCAATTTCTCAAAAGCTGGAAATGGTTTTAATTAATTTTCGTAATTAAATCAATTTTCCACGTGATCAAAAATAAAATTTTCTGAAAATTAAAAAAAAAAATTGAGTAATTGAAAATGTTGTTGAACTTTAACAACACAATTAATGGAAAATGCATGATGCATCGAACTTTTGCCCCTATTTTTTCAATCAGTTTTTTATTAGAATTACATTTATGTATTTTTTTTTAATTTGCTTCCCATATTTTCTCAATTAAAGTAAAATTTTCTTTTCCTTTTCAGCTTTTAAACTACCAAAAAACCCTCATCCTCATCCAAACCTCAACAAGAATACCTATAAAAAAGAAATAAACGGTCGCGTATGGTAACGATCCGTCATTTAAAAGAAGAAAAGAAATAAGCCTTTCGGTCGGTTCGAAAAAAGAGTCATTTTTAAAAATGTCGTTAAAAAGTTCTGTTCGAAAAAGTTAATCGAAAAATTTAATAGTGAAAAGTTTATGTTTTTCTTAATACAGCTTAAAAAATGTAAGTACCTATGCATATAAAATTAGCAACTGTTTCTAATACGCATAATATATTTCTAAAAAATCAATACTACCTACTTAGGTATATGAAAAAAAAATTAAATGGTGCAACAGTGGAAAAAACCGAAGACCTAGAAAAAAATCTAGCCGTGTTGAGTGCTAAACAACAATTAAATAATAGATACCTACCTACACTTAGATTAAAAAAAATATTTACAAAAACAAATGGAATTCACATATTCCTGCCTTTATAAAAAAACGTCAGTTAACGACAAACAACACCGAACGAATAAAGAATCGAGAAAAATGGCACAAGCAAGAAAACAAAAATTTCATATGAAACGCATACACACACACACAGAAATTAAAAAACCTAACTACACACAAATACTACGTAAGTACGTTAAGCTACAACAAATAAAATTTTTGCTGTGGTAGAGCTAATCTGGGCTACAACGAAAGCAACATAAAGTTGAGTAGCTGCATTTTTGTATGTAAGAATATAGAAAATTGTGTATGTGCTTCGTATGTTAAAATAAAGGTGTATGGCGGACAAAAAGCGAAACAAAAAAGATAAAAATAATAAATTAATTTCTTAAAAGTTCACACAAAGAAAAACCAAATAAGCCCAACATACGCAAATAATGGAAAATCCAACAACAAAATATGGCATCTCCCCCTAGTGTGTATGCATTAAAAAAAACGATTGTACAAATAACAACAACGACAAACAGGGAATACTTAATGATTTCCCTATACGTATAAAAATAACAATAAAAATCCATACACATCTCCTCGAACAAACAACACATTAACTGCATTAAATAAATAAAACTCTGAAATACATAGATACACACACACACACACACACACCAATGTAAACATACATACACATGCTTACTCAATAATTCACTCGCTCACTCAGTTCATGTGATAGAGGTAAAGTTGCAAAACTACTTTGTATTATTTTTTCTCAGTGTTTTTATTATGCACGAAAACGAAAGAGACAGACTTATGTGATTTTTAATGCAAAAACGAGAAACGAGAAAACAATAGAGAAGAGTATTTAATGTATGTATAAAGAAACTAAATAAAAGTAGTAGATATGCCTGCGAGTGCGAGTGTATGTGTTTTAGTATCTGTGAAGTACATACCGTTGTAGTTTATAACAAAAGCAACTAAATTATAAACTCAGCAGTAATCATCAAATAATATCAAACAGAAACAAAAAAAACTTGCCAAACTACTTGCCAAAGTGGTCGTTTTTGTTGTAGCTGTAGCCGTTTGTTATTTGTTTTCCATTTGTAATTTTTGTTTTGTTTTTTTGAAGTCAGGCTACACAACTGCAGAATTCAATGTTTATAAAGTAAATAATCTGTTTAATAAAAAAGCATATAGTGTTCTTATAAACACTGGTGTTACGAGCACAAATCTGTAGTTTTCACCTCACAACGGCGTATGTATGTACGTATATGGATGGATGTGTCTACAGTTTTGGTCACATAATTAACACATTTTTTCCATCCCTCCGGATTTAGATTTATTTTAGTCGATTTTGTAACCTCAGCGATTTATTTATTATTATTTTATTTTTATTTTTTTTTTATTTACATATTATAATTTATGTTTTTGATAATAGTCTTGTATGTCTGTCTGATAGCTACATAAAATTTATTAGTTTCTACCAATTTTTGTAAAAAATCCATTATTTGTCATTACATAATTAGTTGTGGTAGCAAGTTCCAAAGCAAATTTATTCAATTAGATATGTATGTACCTATGTACATGCATCTGTATAACTAAAACGTAAAATCGTCTGACTGTCAAATTTAAAAAAAGTTTGTTTTTTTATATGAAGTTTGACAAACAGACGATATAGGGTGAATGCTCCTAAAGTCGGCATGCACCAATGGTCGGCACTTTTAAGTTAAAAGTCAAATAAATAACAATAATGTTAGTTTTAAACACAAGTAGGATTAAGCCTCAATTCAAAATACTTTAATTTCTGCTTATGTAATGCTTAAAAGTTGACGAGATGAGCATTTTGATCTTCAATAGTCTTCATTCAGTGACCACCTTTCAACAAGTGCGTTAGAGCACTTTTTAATAAGTTTTTTTTTGTCAACGTGAACTTTAACAATTTAGTATTCACATTGATATAAGTTTTTTTTACTTCGTCGATTTCAACATGTAAAATTTGTTTATTTATTGTTCCTAAAAAGAAAGTTTTGATAAAAAATATTTTTTTAATCATTTTAGTGGCTGCCGGCCGACATTCGGAACACAATTTTTCTTGATTTCGAATAGTTGGCATCATGGTGGTGCCGAGTTCAGTTAATATACTTTTTTCTCTCAAGCTCTAGAAATTTATTCATTTCTTTCCTCTCTTTGCAATTGTTATAAAAAAAGTTATTTAAAATGATTTTAGCCAATATATTGGGCATATTTTTTGTTGAGTATTTAAAGAACCGCCGACTATAGGTGCACGAGAATCCTGAAGTCGGCAGCAGCTATTACTGTTTTTCTTAACAAAAATTCAATGCCGACAACTGGGTCGTAAAATGCCGAGCTTAGAAAATAGGTGCTGACTATAGATTCAAATCGTATGTTTTAGAGAAAACTAAATTTTCTGCTATGGTATTGAAAATCGGTTCCTGGTAGAAAAATATCAATAGATAGAGTTACCTTCCTGCCCTACCCAAGTCCATCTTCATTTCATAAATTGCTACTACTTACAATTTAAAAACGTGTTTAGAAATCAACTAAAAAGGGTTGGAAGCCGACTATCGTGGTTAAGAATGGTCCAAGAAAGCCTATCAGAAATATTAACCAATTCCTGACGGGAGCCAATAAACAACTGAAAGCTTTTTAGTGTTAGACAATGCACCGTTAGTCGAACTTAAAAGAAAATGAAATAAATAATAGGTATTAATTTCAAGTTTTGTGTATTCAAACAAAGATTTAAAAAACTTTTGTTTGTTGAGGGTTTTTAGCTAGTCTATATACTATGTATATAGACTATATACTATGTATATAGACTATATACTATGTATATAGACTATATACTATGTATATAGACTATATACTATGTATATAGACTATATACTATGTATATAGACTATATACTATGTATATAGACTATATACTATGTATATAGACTATATACTATGTATATAGACTATATACTATGTATATAGACTAGCTAAAAAACCCTCAATAAACAAGAGTTTTTTTAAATCTTTGAAAAAAGATATCGAGGCAATCTCGATTAATATAAATTTCATAAGTATTCAAACAAAAATATATTTTTTTAATCACATTAAGGGCCGTTAACAATAAAAAATATCAACTTGAAGTTAACACTAGAATCGAAATTTGAACTTTAGTTAGTAAAAATTCAGTAACACAAAGCGCTGTTCAGTTTTAACTTTTAGAATTAACTGAAATATTTTTTGAGTTTGATTTCTTAACTGGAAAAAAATTATGACATTAAAAAATGTATTATTTTTTGTTTATTTAAAAAATATTTTTTATAAATTGTTAAATAAATATGTAGGTGATTGAAGCTTTTTTCATCTTAAAAATGCAAATTTTTGTGCAGAAATCGTATTAAAATGTGGTTGGTTTATGGTGCTACTTACATCTTTTTACATTTCTCAAAACTAAATTGTTGATGTGATTCATAATAGTAGATAAAAGCAAGTGAACGAAATTTTTTTTATTGTTTAAAATTAAGTTTTGACTAACTGAAAGTTAGTAAACTTACAAATAAAATTAGAATAACTGAACTTTGTGTTAATGGGGGTTATTTAGTTTGATTTTAACATGTTTTGTTTTGAGTTTGAAATTTTTTAATTACTGTCCGGACACGATTCAGTCAGTAATCCTGACAAAGATTGACTCTATATCTGCCCGCAGTACTAATAAGCCTACTCCCGAAGTTGACCTCACCGTTTAAGCTGTAGATAAATGCCGGCATTCATATCAAAGCCTTTTTTGTATTTTAGAACCAAAATCCATATTTAAAAAAGAGAAATAGGTTTCTGAGATGAATCTATTTGATTGAATACAGGATGGAGCATGACTGCTCTTCTTCACTTTAAAACACTGTGCATGACTCGTTTGTCGTCATACCGACCAAGTGTGTCTTCTAATGGGCTCCAGTTGTGGTTGTTGGTGTTGTTTAACATAAAACTTTTGCGTATATAATAGTGTTTTTTTTATCAGTCGGTCACGTACACATTATCGCTCTTAATAAAGAAGTTTTTTTTTTGGTAGAAAAAAGAGATTGTAGCTTTGCAGCAGATTAAAATCAACTAACATTGTTTATCTATTGGATTTGCGCTACAACACTACACAACTTTATTTTACTGGCTGCTGCTGACTATTTTCTCTTACATACAGAAATAACTTTAGCCAAACAACACACCATACTCCCTAAAGTTTTGATATATGTATGTATGTAAATACAGATGTGTGTATGTATATATCCAACCCGCCAGTCAGTCAATCTTCCGACCAGCCATGTACATTTACATATAAATACCTATTTATATATGTATGTATGAATTTCTAACTTTTTTCTAGTAATGTTTGTAATTGGAAGAATTATTTGCTGCTTCTGAGCTCACATACAAATGCTGGTACACCAACATCGATAATGAAGAGGAATTTAAAGAAAAAGAGCAAAAAGAAACAAATGTTCGCAATGCCATTGTGTAAATATAATGTTGAAAAAAAATAATAATAATTTTAAGTAGAAGATATAATGAAGAAGTAGGTAGTAGGTATAAATAAGTAGCTGCTGATGCAGATAGATTCATACATACCTCTACAATGGTTAAAATAAATAAAAGTTCTAGCTTTTATAACTTTGTTGCGCGTTCCAAAACCATTGAAGCAAACAAAAAATCGAGTTACCGACAGACAGACCGAACGACCATTCGGTATCTAATAATTCTTCATTATAAATATGTACACATGTGTGGTGTGTATGTGTGTTTGTATATCCCGTTCCACATATTTTTGTCATATACGGGTTCTTCGTACATTCATGATAGCATTATTTGTCATTTATGTACATATATGTGAAAATTTTTAATCGTAGTTATGTGCATTCATACATGCATATACATATGTATGTGTGTACATATGTATGTACGTACCTAAATTTATATCAAGATGTATTGATTCCGAAAATGGTTATGTACACCCGTAGATTCAGGATATATTTTATTAATTCATTCTAAGGAGACCATACGTCCCCTTTTTTTAGAGGATAATCATATATTTAAACTCGCTGTCATCTATAGAACTTGTGTCCTCTTTCTGTCATCTTTTTTATTATTAGTCATCTTTATTATCAAGAAAATGATTGATCTTTGGCTTATGAAAATACATATATGGTAACACTTTTACGATAAGAAAGTTTCATAATCGTGAAGGCAGATGAAACAAGGTAGTCTCTACCAACCAACAAGATCCATATACCTATAAAAATGTTTGTTTATTATGTTTTTGAAGGGGGTTTGACAGTTAGGAAACGTAATTTTTGAGTTAAGAATGCAGAAATATTCTTCGTATCGTTCTTCATTTTGTGTAAAAGGCACTATAAATTTGTCAAATGCTTGTCATCATGCTCGCGTACGTGTGCTTAACGTTATTATATACATTTGCTTGAACACATGTCAAGCATTCATTTTGCAATTTACTTTGAAGTGTCAACAGCGGGAGTAACAAAATACAAAAACTATAAAAAGTACTAATTTTATTTTTTTGTTTTCCATCCAAAGCACTATCTTTCATCCGAAACACGTTTTCTTCTCTCATCCGACATTTTTAGCGCCTGTTTTGTTTGAAATCTTGTTTAAAGTGTGTACATGCATGACGAGTAAAACCTATACATTCATCAAAACCACTCGTCAAGCATGCCAAAAATCTAAACTTTTTGATTTGCCATCAATTATCGTCGGTGTCACCCATACAACAAATTTTCACTAATACCACCAACATGGATGATGTGATTTTGACCAATGTATGTATAGTGCCCTTAAAAAATTTATACAAATATCTTGTTTACTCACCTCTTCAGGGGAGAATACTTTTTTATTTTTCCATTGATGCGTGTGTAAATTATTACTGACTGAGCGAAGAACGAGCTTTACAAGCGTTTTATTTTTCAACGTTTGCCAGCTGAGTGGGCTGCGGACATTAGCTTGTACGACCCCAAGATTAAAAAAAAGATATCTGCATAGGTACATCCATACTGCGAAGTTTGGATCTAACAATAATACTGTCATTCTTAAGCAAAAAGCATTAAGTATAAAAAATAAGATTAGAGAAAACTGTAATCTAAGTTTTAGCTAATCTAAATTAATCATATAATCCCTCTAATTGTAGTGGCTCTGTACTAGAGTATATATCGCATTGGAAAGGCTTGCATATGTGCATATCGTCGTCCCGAAGTTATCTTCACGTATTTAAAAAAAATTTCCTTGGGAAATTGAGTTTAAAGTTTCAACCTTATTATCAAAAGTATTATTATCAATATAACGCCTCTGTGATATTTTAAAAACAGGCGATAGAGATCTGGATATCGCATAGATCCATATATATCTTTAAAATATACCGCGGAAAGCAGTCTTATCTCATTTTTTTAGATTTTGTGATATTAATATTTATTGCTTTTACGACAATTCGTGGGCACATAGTGATATACATATGTACATAAGTATATGAAAATAACTTTGGAACGATGAGTTTTTAAAATAAAAAATCAAACAATATTATTATTTTTCAAGTATTTAAATTCATTGGAGTGTGTTTATTGTACTTATGTATAATTTTGAAAAGTTTAAACAAAAAGTAAAAAGCAAATTTGGATATACACAATGTGTATTTAACTAGGTGACAGCATTAGGAAAACAATTACAACAATACAAGAACAACAGGCATTTTTGTTTGTGTAGATTCATTCCGTATGTCAAAAACCTAACCCATTAAACAAAGAAAACAGATACAAAGAAAGTAAAAGTATTTTGTATGTATTTTGACATTCGCATTGAATAGTCAGCTGCTGTAATGCTGTCAACTGCTTAAATACGCCTTGGATATATGTACATAAGTATTATGAAATTTATATTAATCGAGATTGCCTCGATATCTTTTTTCAAAGATTTAAAAACTTTTGTTTGTTGAGGGTTTTTGAAGGTTGTAAAGAAAATAAAATAGATTCATATCGAATATAATAATTTGTTTGTTGGGATTTTTGAATAAGTTTCAAAGCATACTATGCTTATACTATTGTAATTTTTATAACTCTCATTGAGTTTTTAAAAGTTTTTGTATAAGTAAAGAGGTTTGAAACATTTAAAAATTAGGTTTAAGGTCTACTGATGATTTGGCTTTAGCACCAATGAAATGCATGTATATTATAGACTAGCTAAAAACCCTCAACAAACAAAAGTTTTTTAAATCTTTGTACATAAGTATGTAAATTAATATGTATTTATTTTTTTCAAAAAAGGAAAAATAACAATTTGTGTATGTACTTGACACAGGTACATACATACATATATTAATTGTCATAATCAAAAACACCATTAAGTTTCACCAACAGAATATGCTCTACGCTGGAGTCTGTTAATCTGTTGCGCTCATCAGATAAAATATATTTCATAGCTGAAACAAGTCTTTCGACGCTTACTTGGGTACATGGAATCGCCAAAATTATGTTAGCTACACAAGATAATGTATTATTTTGTGATGACCAGAATTGTATAACGTTAGATTGTAGAGGTAACCTCGGTTGTCGATTGTACAAAATTAAATCGGTTTCGATGTCTGAAAGTGATGATGAAAAGGGTTCTGTTTGAAGTGGATACAAATTTTCTAAAAATTCATAAAATGGTGTCGCTGAGTTGTTGCTTGCTGGTAAGCTTTCCATACTTTCAACCTTGATTGAATTTTCTGGAACTTTCGAATCTATAAAATATGTAGCTGGGTTGTTGCTTGTTGGTGGGCTTTCCAAACTTTCATCCTTGATTGACATATCCGGAGCTTTCGAATCTATAAAAAATAGGTTTTGAAACATAATATGAAGGAAAGTTTTGTAAGCTAAAAATAAATTAGGCAGTTTACAAATTGTATGTACATACATATGTATGTATGTATATTCATTATCAATATAAAGCGCGAAATTTTCCAAAAAATTTTATATTGTGATACAGAATTTGTAAAGCATTAAAATTTTGTTAAACTTTTTGTTGGTCAGTTAAGACAGAAGTGTAATCAAATACCTTTTAAGGTGTTTATCCATTGATATAGCGTAGTAATATATTTCATTGCCCTGTCTTTCTGTTCAGCGTTCATGCAAACTTTAATGCGTGGATCTAAATATACTGATGCGTTAAATAATTCGATGTCGAATAATTTAAATTTTCTACTGTTCAGTGAATTTTTTAACGCTATAGACATTGGATTTATTGGTAAAGTGTCAAGTTTAAATATTATATCCATTATAATGATGTACAGCTCACTGAAACATAATTGTTCCATTTGCAGTTTCAATGTGGCATCGTAAACTGCTTTAAAGGTTTCTATAAACTGTTCGGCGAATTTCCAATCATCGGAGCTTAAATATAGGCAGGGACTTTCGGAACTTTTCGTCTGGATAATATTTCTCATTTCTACTAAGCGTTCGATCATAATAAACGTCGAATTCCATCTTGTTACGCAATCTAATATCGGTTTTTTATATCGACCATTTTTGAAAATATTCATATAATTTGGGGTTCTTAGTTGTTTTACAACAGATCTACATTTGTCCAATGCTGCTTTTACTTCTGGAGTATTAAGAACATCGTAAACACATAGTTCAAGAATGTGTGGCCCACAGCGAACTCCTGTTATACAATGTAACGCAAAATAAGAACGAATGGACTTCAATGTTTCTTCCGTTATTTCGATTTCAGAATCTTTTTCTTCATTATTATTTTCAATTTTATCTTCCTCCGTTATATTTTGCAAATCGTAGTTATTTGACTTCATTGTTTCTTCCGTTGTTTCACTTTCAGAATCTTTTTCTTCATCATTATCTTCAATGTTACTCGTATCTTCCTCCATTATATTCTGCAATTCTAAGTTATTTGTTTTATTTAACATAATTAGAATATAACGTATGATACTATTTAATTTATATATACTCACCAAGATTTAAATCTTTGACATCTTTAAGCATATTTGCTCCATTATCAGTTGTTATAGTTAAAATTTGACTGATATCTATCGAATATTCTGCTAACACTTCTAGAATTAGGGATTTTAGGTAGTCATTCGTGCAACTAGATTTTATTTCTTTCACGGCGAGCGTCTTAATTTCAATTTGTCCATTTTTTATGTACTGGACATTAAATGCCAGTACGCTCAAATTCCGTCTAGTGGCAGCGTCAATTTTAAGTGATAAAAGTTTTCCTTTAATATCGTTCACAATTCCTATTTTTATTTGTTGAGCAAACGCTAATATTCTTTCATTTATATTGTGTTCATTTATTATAATGCCCACTGCATCGAAGACGGGTTTAACTAATATTTTAAATGCTCTGTCTTCGGCCATTTGGAGTGGGCGCGCGTTTTTAGTAAACAATTCTACAATCGCAAGCTGTATATTTTTTTTATTGATAGCATTTGTTATACCATTTCCTTTCATTTGTTTAGTGTTATTCTTTTTGTAAATATAATTTTTATAAATATTTGGATGCACCATTTTTAGATGTCTTTCTAAATTACCGCTGTGGGAATTTAACACTTTGTTTGCACAATTATCATTATTGCATATAATTTCTTTACTTTTGTTTCTGGAATAATATGTTTGCAACAAAATATTTTTGGGACGCGGCATTATAGAATTTAAAAATCAACTGTACAGCACGAAAGACAAACGAATACTAATGCTCGTAGTAAATGCACAAACTATACATTAAGAATAATGTACAAAACCGAACATAACGAACGAAGTTTGTTGTTTCTGCACGAAAAAAAGTACGCTATTCTCGTAGAAAGAAAGAAGGAATAACAGTGTGTTTTTTGTATTTGCTACACAAGCACAACTACATGAAGAAACTCAACATAAAGATGAAAACATTTAATTGTGTTTTGTATTTTTGTGGACAAACACAAACTTGATTGTGTTCGGTTCAGCACATTATTCTTTATGTACAGTTTGTTTATTTACTATGCCAGAGTTCCCAGCTTTATTTTATAGCTTATCCCCAATTTGCAATTTTTCATTACTCAAATTCCCCAAAATAAAATGTCTTATCCCCAAAATTCGCACAGATCTGTAATAAGAATTTTCAAGCCTATAAATTAACAAATAACAACGCTTTGTCGAATTCAATATTTCTCAGTCGCAACAGATAGATTCTTCTGGAATATTTAACATTTATTTTTTAAAATTCTTTAAACAATATAAAACGTTTTTCTTTAACAAAATTTGCGAAATATTAAATATAATCAAGCTTTTTGTTATTTGTTAATTTATAATTGGAACATAATCAAAAGGTCGAAATAATTATAATAATCTCATTCCACATATCCTTAAAAATGAAATAATATTATGTCAAAAGAAACATGCAGATATTTATTTACTTAATTAGAATTAATTTATAGAATTTATTTATAAACAGTAACATAATAAACGCAAAAAAACAAGTGTATATTTATGACCTTATTCACAAATGCTTAATAAAGTTAATGTGTACATTAAAACCGGGTTTCCCATATAAAAATCCAACATTAAACTTACAATAACTTTAGTAATCGTTTGTGAATAAGGCTATTATTCTAAGAGCTTCTACTAAATCATACTGTATTCTGTTGCGAATTTTTTCAATGTTACCATCATCAAGCAGAAAAATATGATTTATCAATATGTACATGAATTTGAATAAAAAAAAATAAAAACTTTATAACAAGATTTATAATAATATATTGTCCCCGAAAATCTCCTGCGAAAAAAGGACTTTTCCCAAAAAATTCCCCTTGGGTTTCCGGACATTTCTATCCTCTTTCACAAAAAAAATCTCCTATTTGGGACAAATCCCCAAAACTGAAAACGCTGTACTACTCACGAATAAAAAAAAACAAGATTGCGCATTCAGCCCTACAAAAAAATTTCTGCTGCGCTTCTACTTCATCATAGAATACATATGAGTGTATGTTTAAAAAGTGTAAGAGATTTTCAGAACTAGAAACAACTACATAACTTCTGAAAGGGTGCATGTAGTCTAGGGTGATCGACTCGGGTTCTCAACCGGTTTTTAAAACCGGATTTTCTACAATACGATTGTTCGTTTTTTCAAAATGTTGAATTTTCGAATGTGGAATAGTCCGGGTTTTTTCAATTAAAAAACCGGCTCATTTCGAATACACTTCAATTTGCATATTTTTCAAATAAAATTACTTTTACTATATTAAAACTGAGACGAACGTTTTCTGTTGGTTATGCAAGTATTTTTTTTCAATGTAGAAGTTCTAGGTGTTCTAGGCCGGGCCAATTAAATTGGCATTGTTGCGTGCAATGGATATCTGGATGACCGGTTTTTTCTGAATTTTAAAATCGTAACCGGGTTTTTCAAAATTTCAAATATTCGAACTATTCGAAAACCGGTTTCAATAAGGAGTACTGCAAAAATGATGTCAATTTTTTGTGGTGCAACGGGAATTTGTAATTTATGTAAATGCACACATACATACCTACATATGGATGTGTGTAAGACATATGCACATATGTGACAGCGCATAGAGAAAGGGACCTAAGGGTAAAAAAAAATCAATTTTCACTTTTTTTGATGTGGACAACATCTGAGCATCGAATGAGACCGATCCCATGCCCCAAAAGTGTTCCCTCCCAGAGATATGCCTGTTTTATGAAATTGATGGATCACCAAAGATACACGTATTTAAATCTTTAAAATGGCTCTCGTGAACAAAACCGGGTTTTACTCGTAGGTCCCTTTCTATTTTGCGCGTCACATATATACATATGTACGTAAGACAAAACTCTTATATTTTGTGTGGCATTTACCCTTTTTTGCAAGCAATTAGTTTTTATATACAGGAAGATATTTAAATTATCATCTGTGGGTATTTTGGGAGTATAATTTTTTCCTATATACATATATGTATGTCATGATCTTTTGAAGGTTAATGCGTGTGGATTTTTTGGAAGGCAATGAAATATTTAAAAAACGTTAAAAAAAGAGTATATTTGTAGCAATGCAATATTTTTTTTAAATAATGTTATTTTATCTGCGTTCCATCACTGCAAAACATTGAAATCACGGTTAAATTCTACATTTCGGTATTTTCATATACGCGAATTTCATGTTAAATTTTTTCTTCGCAATACTAAACATATACAAATTTTGTATACGAGTAAATATAAAAAAAAACACTACAGAAGGCTTAAATATAATGTATGCAGTACACAACGACTATATTTTGTACTGTTTTAGGACAAAAAACAAAACGCTACGTAATGTACATATGTATGTCTGTATGTTACTTGGTTTTTAAAAATCGTCATGTAATGTGTCCGGGTTGCGTAAAAATATACAAACATTAAAAAATATATTTTTTTTCTGGATGTGTGTACAAATCGCATCGACAAAGAGATCGACTCTTAAGTTCAAGGGATAGAAAGGATGATTTCGGATACCGAATCGGTTCATCTAGTTTTACAATTAGCAGTAAACATCTGTTTAGTAAAGAGTGGCTAAGAAAATGTAATAGGAAGTGTGTGCTAGTCGGTTGCCATATACATACATAGTAGATATGTCCTAAATTCTACTTTACGTGGTCCGATTTACTTTTATATGTAAAAAATTAACATTCAGCAAACACTGACTAAAAATTACAGAAAAGCAAACTCAAAAAAGAAAACCAGTGTAATGGTGATGTAAAAAATGCAAAATCCCGCATATATTTTTCAACTATAAAGACAAAGTTGTTCTCAGCTTGCAAACTGCACTGGCACGACTAAAACTAATTCCTACTTGAAGTGCAAAGTAACCTTTCAATGTGAATTATGGAAATAACAGCAGACAAAAAATCTATGTATTTACAAAAACAGACTCCCTCTGATGAGGATGGTGAACAAAACAGAAAATACAGAACAAAAAGTAAAGAAAAAAAGCTTAAAAAGACGCACCTAGCTATTGAAATATATACATATCTACATACATACGCAGATACAAAACATACGTACATAAACTACAAGATACAAAAATTGTATCTTGTGTAATAGGTACTACAGCACATACAAACAAATTCACGTACATGCATGCATACATCCATATGTAGCTGATGCCCATAGAAATGCGAAAACAAACACCTTTATGCAACAACAACCTTTTACAGAAATACACACATTAAACTTATTTTAAGTCAGCAAAAACAATATGAAATTTTGTAAGCACCGTGGAAAAATAAATTGTTTTTGAATAGAGAGAGCGAAAGAGAGGTGGCCTTTTGCATTTCTGGAGTGTGTGACTGTATTTGTTTTGTAGTTGTCAAGAGTGTGCGCATTGTAAAAACTACAAACACATTTGTGTTTATCTTGAAAAGATACAATTTATTTTGTTGGTATTGCTGTGCTTTTATTATCGACTTTCATCAAAGCAAAGCTACAATTTTCCTTACAATGCTAGTAATGTCTGTATATTTACCTATGTTCGTATGTATGGACGCATCTACCTACTTTGTGTGTTTAGTAGTTTTTTTATAAATGTAATTTTTATATAACGATAACGTCACTCGGTTGTAGGTACTGTTTTATTTTATTTCTTTTAACTGACAGCCTAAACGTGCTAACTGCCTTTCGAATCGATAATTTCATCTTGCTCGTTTACGAGGGTTGACCTATAGGTAGATACCACCGGGTAAATAAACCCGTTTATATTTTCTGACTGTCAAATCAAATCCATACATGCATACATATGTATGTACATATGTATACATATACATATGTAGGTATAAAATATTGTTTGTGTTTTTTCTTATTGAGTTTGACATTCAGGAAATAAGCGATCAGCTGCTTTAACGGGTTTGCCTTGTTTATTATATCATGGTAGATACCTATGTACCTACTATTTTCAATAGTTATTAATTTTGTTAATAATTATTGAGTTAATGTCCGTATATATGTACATACTTACCTAGTAGTTGTGTAAGTATTTACATACTACAAAGAATTGTACCAGGATTTTTAGGGTTCGAAAAAATTCTAACATGAAACTGTATTCGAACGTGAATCACTACGTCTTTCAAAATATCAAACAAACACATACATATGTGCATACATACAACATATCTATATATGAAGGTATTTAAATAGGTGCCTGCCTATGTAGTCCCTACAGATAATATTGGACTAAGTGGTACATTATATCTCAAACGGACTAGTTAAAAAATGGTCCGATGTAATACAGTCATGGAGTACATGTCATTTTCAAACATGAACTCTCACGAACTTACTCATGCCTCACAAACTTTTTATGAGTGGTCCATTTTTAATTACATGGAGTAAATTTTGGGTTAGTCCGATGTAATGCAGTCGTGGACTATGTCATTTTCAAACCAAACCTATGTATAAAAATCCAATCCATACTACCTATGTATATAATAAATTCAAATGTTCAAAACAATTAAACATTTTATGTTATGTTGGTATGTACTTACATATGTATATATGTACATGTCTATGTTTTTACTTATGTAGGTAGTCAGGCATGTACATAGTCCATATAAACAATTATTTAACCAGTTTCATACCTACATACATATGTACATACATATGTATATAAGAAAACAAAAATATCCTTGTTTTTTTGTTTTATTTACAAAACATTGGGGTTTATTTCTTCTTCAGATACACAAATTCTTACACACATCCAGGCATACAAATGTATGCATGTGTGTTCATGCCCGGTCGAGGCGCAATGTGTATAACAAAAATCTTAAATAAAAAAGTAAAAAAAAAATTATAAAAGAAACTTTACAAAAATACCCTCTTAACATAACATCGTCGTAGCCTTTGTAGTCGTCATCGTCTTTATCATCATCGCCATCGTGGTCGCCGTAGTCGTCAACATTATGACTATGCATATTCAAACTATACTACATATGTATGGCCCAGCTTTAATAACAACTTGCCATTTTTGCTCTCTTTTTCTCTAATGCTAATATTTTTATTTAGTTGCTTCTCTTTTTCTCTTGCACTGGCAATAATAATAAATGTTTACAGACACACACACCCCTGTACTGATATGCCAGTCATACTATGGAAGAAGAAGCAAAGTTAAAAAAAACAACAATTATTTTAAAAACGGCAAATTAGCAACGTTGTCGTACTTCACAACTAAAAAAAACAATTGTATGAAGACAACAAAAAATTCCTCTCAGCAGAGAGCCGCATTTGTGAAGAAAAATAAATAAAGCGACGTTGTCAAATTTCATATTACGTTTTTAAGAAGAATTTTATATTTGTACACGATTGTAAACACATTCATATGTACATACATATGCATGTGGGTATGGCGTATGCTTAAACGTAAATGCAGCAGCCAGCTATGGTTGCCACAGCAGAGGTTACTAACCAGGGATGACAGATGTTAGAAATTTTCCCTTTCATAGGGCTTCTTATGTTCCGTACACGCACAGCACATGAAAATTTTTACATACATATGGATGTACATACATACATATGCACGTATGTATTACTACTTACTAAAAAATAATTTACATAGAACAAAGCTTATCATTTCCTTAAACTACTTCTTCTATTGAGATAAAGGAAAGCTTGGCAAAATCAATAAAATATAAAAATATTTTTATCAATCTGTAAGGAAAATATGTAGCTGTTTTCGTTTACTAAGAAAAATTAAAGAAAACTGTTTATAGGTATAATTTTTATGTGTTGCTAAATATGTATGTATGTAGTAGAAACGTGCTTAAAACGGAGAACTCGTTGGTTTTGATATGCATAATATGTGTGTATCTGCATTGTAAATTTTTCACAGAAAAAAATCCTGGTGGTCTTAAAATGATTAAAAACAACCTCAGCTGGTAATAAATATTAAGCAGACTTTTACGTGTAGACACTACGTTTTTTTTGTCTGTAGTGGACCAAAAGTTTGCAGAATACACATCTTTCATGTTTAAATGATGACGTGTTTCTACATGCATAAATATCAATTACTACAATAACAATAAATATAAAATAAGATTTGTTATCCATTTCATATCAACTATATAATGTTTAATAATCTTATCGGTGCAATTCTAGTCTCTGACCATGGACCAATCAATTTATATTGTTGGGAAAAGTAATGTGGGGATTTAAAGAAAAAAATTTCCGGCATCACTGCTAACTAATATTTTGTAGTTTGGCTGACTAAATGTTTGCGTCCATGTATTGGGTTTAGATGTGTGTATCTATGTTCATGGTATGGATGTGTATTTTTGGTGGTGTTGTGAAAGAAACATGTCATTTCTGTTTTGTTCGTCTACTCTTTTTTTTTCTGTGCATTTTATTCTGTTATTTTTGTTGTTGTTTATATTAAACCATAAATGTGTAGTTTGAACTCAAATATTTTCAATACTGCTAGCTGAATTGCTGCTAATGCTGTTGATGGTATGATTTCGTATTATTGTTGCTATAGCTGCAGTTGTCGTTAATGTGTTTGTGTGATGTATTTTTGGTTAGCAGCAGCACTACCAATAAATGCAGCAGCAGTAGCAGCAAAAGCATGGCTCGTTTAAATTTTTTAAAATTTAATTTTTAATAAGCAGTCATTCATGCCTTGAGAAATCCAACAATAATATGTGTACATATGCATATGTACATACATATGTACACATGTACATACAGATGTATGTATAGCAGAAAGTATCCAAACAACTTTAAGTTGGTTAGTTAAACTTGTGATGGTTGACAAAAAATGGCGAATAAGAATTTTGCAGACCAAATAAAGTCTAAAATGCATAGCAAAAACCTTGTTTTTAGGTTTAATTCTCAGATTTCATTCATATAGTATGTACATACATACATACTTACCAATGTACATATATACATACATACATATGCATCGTTGTAAGTACTACGTACATACATACCTAGAAAAAGTACAACCAATCTTACTTGTACGCGGACTTTTCAATAATATTTTGGTATCGCCTATATTATCCTTCCTAGCTGATTTTACACCTAAAAGTTATAATAATAATACCTATGTACATATGTATGCACATACACATACATACATACATATGTATGTATGTCGGTATGTATAATGTGTTTATAAGCTGTAGTGTATGGATAAATATTGTTGTTAAATATATATGTAAGTATGTATGTACATAAGTATTTATAGTATGTACATAAGTACATACGTACATATGTATGTACCTATCTGTATATACATAGGTTATGTACATACATACATATGTATGTAGGACTCCAACAATCGAATACGGGATTATTGCATTTCGCCTGCGAAGTACTTCTAGGTATTACGGATATTTTTTTATTTCGGTTGATACCATACATTAGGGTTGCCATATTTGAAAAGCAAAACAAAAACAGTATTTTTTAAAACAAAACAGTACCTACTTACATTTTTTTTTTTTATTGATAACATAACTTTTACTTACAATACGTCAAATTCTTATTTCAAATATTTATGTAAGTCAATAAGAAACAAAAAAACATTTTAAGACTAGCAGAACGGTGACATAACTTTTAATTCAACATACTTATGTATGTATGTACCTACATACATATCGTCATATGAATTCATAAAAGCCCTAAGTTACATTGAAAAAATTTTACACGACATGCCAAGAACTCTCTAATATAAAACGTTAACCAAAATTTTTCAATTTTTTTTTCAGCTTAAGCTTATTTCTTATTAAGAAATCAGTAAAATTTTAATATGTACAATTTTTCAGCGACATGTACTTTAATATGGTACATCGTAATCAATCAAGAAGTCGATTTAAAATTTTTTGTAACTTAGGGCTTTTTTGAAATCATATGACATATGTAGGTACATACATACCTATCACATATTTTTTTAAAAATAAGGTTACAAAAACGGAGAACATATTAAAAACTCTGAGAACGTAAGGAAAAATTTTGCATTTCTTTCAAAAGGCGATACATATACATACATACATACATGTGTATATACATATGCACATACATATGTACATATGTATATAGATCTTCTCGGCCTATAAATAGTACCTACATACATACATATCTTAAGTTACTAACGTGATCAAAAGCACAAATCAAACGTCATTTTTCGAATGATATTAATATACATAGGTTTGAATAAACGAATTACCAATGCTGCACGATTTTTAACTGTATTTCGTAACTACCCACTATATTTTCAAATTATATTTTAAAGATGATCTAATAGGTACATTTCAAAATTTATTAATTAAATTTAAAAAAATTGTGAATAGAATTTCGAAACTGGCAATTGAATTTAAAAAACTACGAATTAAAATTATCTTTTATACCTATGTATATACATATGTATGTATGTATGTATTATAAAAATTCAATTGATTTTTTTTTAATTTTTTCCTTAAAATTACAATGATATTCAAATAATACTTTTGAAAACTATTTATAACTTAAAAAAACATCAATAGGATTTTAAAAATTATCAATTTTAAAGCAGACTTTTACTTTATTATCCATAGAAAGTACCTATTATTCTACTTAAAATAAAAATTTAACAAAAAAATGAATTATAGTTTAAGAAACAAATATTTAGGCTCAACAATAAGAAAACATTTTTCTTTAAGTCGACTATAATTTTATTTTTAATAATTTTTTTTAAAGACAATGTCAATTTCTATGGAATATTTTTTACTTTTTTTAGGCGATTGGCAGTTAATTTCTTCGACATCCGTAGAACTGTTTGAGGCTACATAAGTATTCATTAGAATCTCTTTCCCTTTTTAACTAATCAAGAAAAAAATACAATGAAAAAACATAAAAATATATTTCTTATAATAGAGATCTTAACGTTTAGTTAAGGGATATGCCCGTGTACTTAATATTTTTTAATGAATCAATATTTAATTACACACCAAGAGAACATAAGTAAGAACACAAAACCTTCATATTTACAAACATAAGATACTTTGCTTGGAACGTAAACAAACCAAACTTGTATACAACGAAATGAAGTGGAATAACAACAGAGCGTTTCAAACAATTTTTATACTAAAAATATCGTATAAATAAAATAAACGCAAAAACTTTTTTATAAAAAATATGTAATATATACAAAAAATGGTACATAATATCTTAAGTTGTTCTAAAAAATATTTGGGTAAAGTTCCCTGATGATCTGCATTAGCAACAGTGAAATGCGCATAGGAACAAGATATACCCCTCAATAATCAATTTCTATTTGTCTTTAACAAAATTATTAATGTTTTACACTAAATACATACATATGTAAAATATTAATTTTGGGAAAAAGTGCGAATAAAAATTTAAAATACTAAAATTTTGGCAATTCCCGTAAAATGCACCAAAAATGTTTTAGCCTTATTAAGCTTTTATTTTTGGGTGATTTATCTTTTTCTGTCCCTTTTAAAAAGCAGATTTAGCATTTTTTTGATCCGGCTTCTGGCAACGTTGATTTCATGTATGAAAATAATTTTAAAATGACGAAAATGTTAGGGATTTATCTTAAATGTGCAGGTATAAAAAGTGCACTTAAAAAAGAAACTTGTATAGAATTTTAGAGAATAGTGACGTAAATTATTAATTTTATGCAGTTATGCCAAAAGCGCTCTTAAACAAAAGGCAGCGAAATCAAAACTATACATATGTACATATGTACATTACAACGTGGTCATAGTTCGTTCTTCATCTCGTGCAAAAAATTCATACAAAATAGTGTATACAGAGGTCGACTCAATCGACGGCATTCTAGATACTAATATTAAACATTTACATACATACATAAATACATACATAAAATTATACATAAAATGCAAAAACAAAAAACATTCTACATAAACAAATTAAAACTTTCTACATATGTATTCAAAAGATATCTCAATGCGACGGGTTGGATCTAGTATCAATCACTGTATCCGAGTACTTAGATACGGTTCCACATAGTTTGACACCGACGAGTGTAGTGGTCCTTTCAAAAAGGAATCATATAGATTCTACTTGAATGCTTACGTGTAGTGGGCAGCCACGTAAACCAACCAACCAATTCAAAAGCAAATTGGACAAACACATGTACATTTTGTTTATTTTTCAAGTTGAAGCTGATACTTGCATGTGTTAGTAGCAATTTTAAACACTTATAGCTTCCTAAATATCGAATCGATTTAAACAAAATTAAGATTGTGCACATCTTCTATAAGAAAACCGTTTAAAAACATAAATCTTTCCAAAATCGGCTCAGTAATACTGCCTATAAGTGTCTTCGTAAACTACTTCTCATTAGTTTTTTTATGGAACTTTTCAGAAAAATTTTAAATTTATAGTTTGTGTAAATTAATTACAATAATTTAATTTAATTTTTTTTCGGTTTCCTTTTAAGTATAACAATTTAATGGTTATTTTTTTACTTCTTCTCTTTGCAGATAATCACGGGTTTTTACAAAATTATATAGTTTTGATCTATATATGTATAAAAAAAATCAATTAATATATATATGTATATATAAAAATATTGTTTTATCGAACCGATGAAAATATTCCATGAAAAAATATTGTGGTGAAAATGAGAAAACAAAATATCGCATATTGACGATTATTTTGTTTTCACGCAAGCATTTTTTGAATGGGTTTTGGAGTGCGCCCATTTAAAAAATAATAATTCGCCTCCATGAAGTTTTATAAACAAAAATGGTACGAGAGACCAACAACGTCTGTTTTGGACAAATAGCCCAAGAAACACAAGTTGTTGTACGTGAGGATAATAAAAGAGATCATTTAAAACGGTAAGTTTTTTATTTTTTTAGTTTTGCACTGAGGTTTCCATGGGGCAAGATTTTCCTTTCGCTCTCCTACAAAATCGAAATTGTGGTTAGAAAACTTGTGTAATCAATCTAAATATACGACCTCTTCTTTCCATTCAAATATTTTTAATCTTTGTTAAAAATTAACTTTATGTCTGTGACAAACATACATACATGTATATTTAATTTATTTGACATGTTTTAATACGACATTCTTTGTGGCCCAAAATAAAAAATCGTAATTGTAGTAACATATGACATTTCTTCAATATCAATGTTAGTTGTTTCTCCTTTTTTAGCAAAAGAAGTTTTATGGCATTTTTGTAGATGATTGGCCAAAGTGGATGGATGTGCTTCCACAAAAACAGAACTCTTTAGTACAATAAAGTACCTGCACTTTTTTCATTTTAAATTTTTTTAAAGTAGTGCCAAACATGGATCGGTGGCACTTTTGACAAAATGTTATATATATATATATATATAAATGTTATCCCTTTCACAAGACTTCACTTTTTTATTTACATATGATACACTGACTTACAATTTGCGTTTGGGAATAAGTGACATTGTTGAACTGCATTTAGGAATGCAGCCATACTTTCAGATTAATTACATGTATAGTGTATTTTTAGTAAAATAATACATACATAAATATTAATTAAAATATTTCAATATTAAAAAAAACAGCAGCAGAAATACTTTATATAAATATTGATCCTTTAATGTAGCAGTCTGTAACAATATCTCAAAAAAGCAAAATTTATAATTTCATTAAGTAAAATTCTTCATTAAAAACCATCTTTATAAGCATGTAATTTTTTTTTTGAAAAACATATCTTAACACAAACCGAAGTTATAACCATTAATAAGCTAACGCATTTTAGAAAGTTCACTTTTTTAGATATATGATTACGTTGCAATAAAGGAACGGTATGTACGAGGACGGATTGATATTGAAGCTACCTAAGTAGGAAAAAAATATTTTTTTTTTCAAAAACCATTTATTTCTCAACATAGTCTCCTTTTAGCTCAGTACACTTAGGGCCAATAATTGACTTCGTATTTAAATGTCATTTAGCTAAGCCACTTATATTTAAGTTGTATTTAAATACATTTTGAGTTTTTCAGTGTGAAATTATTGTTTGTATTTAATTACGATAAAAATATGGCAGCCTCAAGAAATTCTCTCAATTTTCTTAGAGAAACAGCTGTTGAACAAAATTAAAGGAAAAACAATGATAGGTTGATGTAATGTTTTAAAAGTTTAAAACAATTTTAAAAAACATAAAAAAGAATAATATTAATAAAAAAGACCAAATTTCACTCCAAAAGATGCTGATTTTTCAATGGACGCAAATTTTTTGTTTACTTTGTTGCGCGAAACACCAACACGCAAGAAAAAACATATATTTGTGTATGTATTTGTGCAAAACTTAAATGGACTTTAAATGCAGAAGAATGGTCATTTAAGTTTCATTTAAATGTCACATAATTTTGTACTGAAAAAATGAAATTGGTACTTAAGTGGCATTTAAAGATAAATGACTCTTAAATGAGTAGTCAATTATTGGGCCTTAGACCATCGTTTCTCCAGTTTTTGTATCCCTTCCAAAAAATAGGATTTTTAGATGTCTTTAAAATAGGCATTTGTTTGGTCAATAATTTCATCGTTGGAGCTAAATCTCTTTCCACCGAGCCATTTCTTTAGGTTTGGAAATTGGAAGTAGTCACTAGGGGCTTAATCTGGAGAATATGGCGGATGAGGTACCAATTCGTAGTCCAATTTATAGAGCTTTGCGATTGAGACTGCACACGTTTACGTTTATGGCCGACTGAGAACAAACGCGGCACCCATCTTGCCGATAGCTTTTTCATATGCAAATGTTCAGGCAAAATGTTGAACAGACGTTCATATGATATGTTTACCATTTCAACAAACTCACGTAACTTGACTCGGCGATCATTCATTACGATATCGACGATTTTCTTCAATAACCACCTCTTTTGGCCTTCCTGTTGATGGTTTTGTTGCAGTGCTTGTTCGACCGCGTTTAAACTCAGCAATCCAATATTTTACCATGTAATCTGACGGAGCAGACTCACCGTAATGTTTATCGAGCTTTTCTTTTGTCTCTTTCGCCGTTGTCGCTTTCAAACAATAGTGTTTAATCACTGCACGAAATTCACTTTTTTCACTTTTTCAAGAAACACAAAAGGTGGTTACTTCAAACGACTACAACAAATAAACTAATCGATCAATTTGGGTGAAATTTTAACAGCTGACGTTTGACAGATCGCAATAAGTAAAAAAAAGTTTGTGCTGTCATCTAGCGCTAGGTAGCTTCAACATCAATTCGCCCTCGTATGTATGTACATATAAGATAAAATTCAAAAATGTAAAGATATGATATTCTTCGTATTACTACGCATTTGTAATACTTAAAAAATACATACGAGTACTCAGGTACCACTTTCAAGTCAAAGCAATTACAATTATTTAGTTTAAAATTATCTTTAGCTTACAAAATTGCTTCTAAGGAAGATTTTTTAAACAGATTTCGTACTTCGGTCTTGTTTAAATTTACTTGGCGAAATACCATTTCTACATTTGCTGAAAAATGCGGTAAAACTCAAATTTTTCTGATATTCATGGTTGACTTCAAAATGGGCTTAAAGTTCTGAACAAATGTTGTCAGTTTATAATTATTTAAAAATCGTCAACGGCAATCGTCAAATCTGGCAACCGTGCCTACAATCTTTTGTCATCGTTGTTTGCTGCTTTATTTACCTCTTTTGCTCAAAAATGCAAAAACAAAAGTTCAGCTTCGACAGTAACAAAAGTTAAGTTAATATTTCCAAAAGGTTGGTTGTTTTTCTGGATTTTTTTTTTGTTTGCTCTTAAAACTTATTTTAAAAGTTAAATAAATATTGAGAACTTCGATTAATTATTGTTTGTGTTTATTTAAAAGTTTGAAGATTATTCATCATACACAATGTCTTGGCATTCATTTGTTCTCTTCTATAAATCCAAAATAGATATTGTTATTGACTTGGAAAATAAATAGTTATAACTAGTATAAGATACTAACTAGTATTAGGAATTTCTTATACATAATTGCAGCGGATGGAGGTTCGAAAAAAATTATTGATTTATTTTCCTAAGATCATCGCTCACATCACGAGAGCAGATGGCTTTTTAGACTTGTTTGTGACAAAGTTTTTCTTTTTTTTCTAAACAGGTCTTTTAATATTTTTTAAGCTTCTGTTGTGGCAGTAATTGTTGGTTTAACCACTGGTTTAAAATTTTATAAAAGAAAATATTTTTGTTTAATTATAAATTTGAACTGTTGAAAGGTGATGCGCAATCTGGAGCTGCTTTTTTTCACGTAATCTTCGCCGTACATCAGGCGATATTTCGGCAATAAATCGTTGAGGGTGGAATCATAAGAATCATAGTTTTTACTATTTTCTCTTTTAGCGATATCCATATCATACATACATCCATACATACATATGTATGTCCCATGTAATCGAGTCATGGACTATATCATTTGCAAACAATATCATATTACTATACGACAATTATTCGTGCTTTGACGATCGTGTTCATAGCGAACAAACTGCTTGTGAGTGGTTCCTGTATTAAAGACGCGGAGTAGTTTTTGGGTTCAGCCCCAGGACATCGTAATGTTGGGTTACTTTTGGACTACTCCTAGTTCTTTATGGAGTATACTTTACATGCAGCTATGGACTAGTTGCGTTATCTGCAGGGTACATACATACGTATATTTCATTCGTTTACTTTCAGTAAATTTTAAACAGAATTATTATTTGCAAGTAGGGGTTTTTCCCGGGAATTCCCGAAGCGGGAATTTGAATCTAAAAATTTCCCGCTTTCCCGGGATTTTTCATGCGGGATTTCGGGAAATATTAAAAAAAAATAATTGGCTACTTAAGGGTAAAAAGGGGGCGGTCGTTTTCGGTAGCAGGGCAATTTGTTAATAAAATTAGAAATAGGCTTTCTGACGAGTCCATAAACGCTTTAAGCGAATTATTTCCTAAACCAAAAAATATGAATTAGAGGTATTATTAAAGTATTTTCTTATTTTCAAAATTTAATGTCTTTGTTTTGGAATTCAAACCTCGAGTAGTACCTTTGTATTATTTTTTCTATATTATTTTATATTTGTTTTTATTAACTGAATTGTTATGTTTTTGTTTATGTACTTTGATCTCATATAACAAAAATACATGTTTTCCGTGTTGGAAATAACCCTTAAGGAATTTAAAAACTAAAAGTTAAAAAAACAAAGTTTTTGTGGTAATACCAAATTTAAATTAACATATTAATGTATTATTAAAAAATAAGGTATGTTTGATAGAGCTGGGCAACTATCGATAGTTTTTGCAAAACTATCGATACTATCGCGATACTATCGGATAATTTGTGAAAGATATGAATCTTTGTATTATTCTACAAAATTCATCTTTTAGAAGAAAAACAGACCACAAAGATGTTTTAAAAATTAAAATAAAATTTAATTCAAGAATATAAAAGCAAAGAAACGGAAAAACAAAACGCTTACAGTAATGACTTGGTTAATTCATGAGATCATTGGATTATAATTATAATAATATAAATTGGATAATTATCCAAATATAACGTTTGAAAAAATATATTTTTATGAACATATTAGTGGAGTTTTTGAAGAAGCATTATTGGGTAATCCAATAATTTTTGTTGAGAAAAAGAAGTGTATCAACATTTTTGGATTTCAAGCAAGTCCTTCTGTCTGAAATTATAGAGCCAGCTTTGCTGAACATTCTTTCAGATTCCGTCGAAGTAGCTGGAATGCATAAATAACGTGTCGCGCAGGATTTAAGTGTAGCCATCTCATTGGCATTATACTGCAAAGAAACATGTAATGAATTACTGAAACATATTAATGAAAGCATAATTCTTACCTTCCAGTAATCCAGTGGATTACTTTCTGTCGGAGTATTTTCATTTTCAAAGTACTGTCGAATAGAAACGATAGCATCTACTCTGTTTGTTCTCACTTTGTTAGCGATTTCATTTTGTAGAAATTTAAGGAGTGGCTGCTGTGGTTCAGTCTGCATACTGTTTGAAGTTGACTGTTCTACAGTTAAGGAATGTACCTTACTTATAACAGCTATTTCATTTTCTAAGGTTTTTGCTGCTTGTTCTGCATTAGATACGGATCGGAAACCTTCTTTTTTAAATCTAGGATCCAATAATGTTCCTAATCTTGCTGCCGTACGATCTTCGTATGGAAATAGCCGCTTCTTTGTCCGCTCGATCAAAAATAGGCACGCCTGCAAACCTTCTGATGTTTTCATTTTACTTTGTAGTTCTTCAAGGCTTTGAAAGATACCACATGTCAGAGGTATTATGAGAGAAACTGTAACGGAGGAACTCGATGATGTCTGCACTGTGACATTATCAAATGGTGAAAGCATTTCTTTGAGATCTGTCAATAGGTCGATTTCATCTGCCGTTAGAGGCGAAGGAGCTTTTGATGTTGCCAAGAGTACAGCAGAAATATAATCGTTTGTCAACAAAATTCTCTCAATCATCTTATAAGCGCTATTCCATATACGCGCTTGTCCCTTGTGCCTCCATTATCCATGACTTTTAGAACCGTCAACTTAAATTTATATTTCCTTATTAAGAATATGCATAAATTTATGTACACACAGCTGATTGGCACCGAATAGAGTTTGAAGCCGAACCAATTTGCGATCGACGGCGGCGGTAGAAAAAATGCATAAAAAACCATTCCAGAGAAAGAAAAAGAAACCATAACAACGGAAAAAAATGTCCGATAGTATTCGATAGTGATTTTCACTATCGATAGTGACGCCATCAAAAAACTATCGATACTATCGATAGTACTATCGATAGTTGCCCAGCTCTAATGTTTGATATACTATCCCACTTGGTCATGCAATCTGCCAAAAAAGTCGTGTGTGTTTAAAAAGTATAATAGTGTAGCCGTAAAATGCACTTGTGAGGCAGATTTCTTAAAAAGTCTATCCGACTTGCATATGATTATGAAAATTTCCATACAATGATAGATTTCATGCGATCAGAGATGCATCTTTTTAAGAAATTAAGTTGCAACGAAAGCAAAATTAAACTAAAGCTATTTATTTTATAAATCTTTATCTTTTTTATGTGATAGTGTGGCAAATTCAATGCAATTTTTAAAAGTGGAACAGAATTCTGTCAGATTTTCCAGTGAATGAATCGTACGACTGTGTATGATAGTGTATTTCAAATTTAAAAAAATTTCCCGATTTCCCGGGAAATGAAAAATTGCGGGGAAAAACTCTATTTACAAGTGTATCCAGCGGTCGACTCAATCGGCCGCATTCTATTAATAAATAGGTTGGCTAAAGTAGTTAGCGCGTTGACTACAAAGCAAATAATGTCTAAGAACGAGGGTTCGAGCCCAGTTTCAGGCATGCCATAATATCCAGCATTTTTCGGACGCACATCGCCGGCGAAGTAAAATAATTTATAGAAATGGCTGCTCAGTATTAAAACACATTTAATGCGCCTACTTGACATCAGAGGCGCTATAACACTGATCTAAAAAAACTAACACATCGCGCAATATCAGAGTTGTAAAAATTAAGCGCTCTCACTTTCATCATAAAAAAAAGAAAGCATGTGTAGTTTGTAATTTCATGTGTAATTTTGACATGATGCATGTGTAATTTAACATATCGTTGGTGGCAACACTGGTAAATACCCACTTATATCACAATACATAACTAAGGTTAGCTTTTTTTGGATTTCTTTAAAATCCAAAACTTCATAAGCCAAGAGGTCTTAAAAACTATAAATAAAAACATTTAAATATAAAATAAAATAATTAATTCGTAAATTCGTGCTTTAAATTATTGCAATTTGTTTTTCATAATTTATTTTTATGTTTTCAAAAACAACGAAATACCTTCAGGTTTCTATTTTTTCACGTTCTGTTTTTTCTATTCTGTTTTAAGTATGTACATACTTACATACAGCTATGAAAATTTTTACAAATCTAATGAACAAGTGTATGATTTTATGTGATTTTTCTAATGAAATATTTCAAAATCATACTTATGCTTACATATTTATTTATTTATGTATGTATGTGTGGTTGAGTTTATAAATGCTGACCTTCGATTATCAGAACTAGAACAAAAATAAGTTTATTTATTTAATTTCTGCTTTTAAAAATAAACTTATTGAAAAGACAATCTTTCGAAAAAAATTTAAAATGAAAAAAAATAAACTTTTAATTACATTAGGATTTATGAAAAACGTGATAAAACGGATTGTACATTTTTTGTCTTTTTACGTAAATAAATTTTACCGAAAATTTAATCAAAAATTAATTTTTGGCGCTAATATTTACATATGTACATATATGAGTGCAAAACAGAAATGTTGTAGCACTATTATTAAGGTGGCTCCAACTATATTGTATCAGTTGTATGCGCTTAAGTTTATAAAACTTTATAGGTAAATATATTTTTTTTATAACGGTCACAAGCTAATCGTATCCAGACGATTTGGATCTGGTTGGAAGTCGGGAATGGTAAACTGATTCCCAACCCGATTTTCGATTTTTCGATCGACTTTTTTAATTTCGATTTTTGAAATCGATTAATCGCACCTAAAAATCGATTTTAAAATCGTTTAAAATAAATTTTCAAACTTTTAAAGAAGAAAAAAACTTTATTCATAAAAATTCGGATATTTCTAGAACATCAGGACGTTTGTAATTTTGTTTTGATGTACTTATTTTATGTAGGCTTGCCACTTTTTGAACTTTCAAAAACAAAAATCAATCACAAGAAAACAAAAAATAAAACGAATTCGTTTATAATTATATTTTACTGGTTTTATTAAATTTATATTAATCGAGATTGCCTCGATATCTTTTTTCAAAGATTTAAAAAACTTTTGTTTGTTGAGGGTTTTTAGCTGGTCTATATACATGCATTTCATTGGTGCTAAAGCCAAATCAGCAGTAAGTAGACCTTAAACCTAATTTTTAAATGTTTCAAAGGTTGTAAAGAAAATAAAATAGATTCCTATCGAATATAATAATATGTTTGTTGGGATTTTTGAATAAGTTTCAAAGCCTACTATGCTTATACTATTGTAATTTGTATAACTCTCATTGAGTTTTTAAAAATTTTTGTATAAGTAAAGAGGTTTGAAACATTTAAAAATTAGGTTTAAGGTCGATTGCAAAAAATCGTTTTTTAACAGAAAATCGATTTTCGATTGGAGTCGAAATCGAATCGAATGAACATACTAGTCTGAGCACACCTGGATATGTACATATATTATATAAACAGCATGGAGTTCTTTATGGTATTTTTTATATGCACGTACATGTGTATGTACATATACATATATGTATGTACATACATACATACATACATATGTATATATTAGAATTGAATTGTTTGCAAATCTGCTATTACTTCTACTATTGATCGGTTGTTATTTCAAATACGTAAATTCTTCTTCCTCACTTTGACTACTTCTACTCGTATTGTATGAGTTGTGATTTTTTATTTTTTTTTAATAACTTTTTGATATTATTCTTTCGGTTTTTATTATCTTTAATGTATGTACATACATTTTGTATGTATATTTTGGTTGTAGGTTTTCATTCTACGTAGTAGATATTTACATACATACATACATACATACATACATATATTTTTTAACAATGGGGTATAGTTTCTGTACTGCGTTGTTTATTGGCTATAAAAGTATTAGGGTAGCAATTTCGAAGAACTACAAGAAAAGATAAAATTAAAGAGTGTATTGAATTTGCCAATGAGTCATACATTTCTTTAAATACGCGCACACTTGGGCACATACTTATGCATACATTTGCCTTATTTTGCGGCGGTGGTAAGAGCAGTGTTGCCGACTTCCTTTTTATTGTCTAAAAATGAAATTAATTGATGATGATTTCTATTTGGTATTTTTCCGAATTTATACACATTTAAAGAATTTCGGCTCTCACAAATACTGTGGCTTTCTCACATAAGTATGTATAAAAATTTATTTATAGTCAGATCCAGGTATTTTATCAGCACAAATCTACATGTTGGGATTTTTCGATCGTAGAAGCATCTTCCGCGATCTGAGCGAGCGATTAAACTATCGTCCGCGATACTGTATTCCTCTACAACGGGAGAAATTGTGTCAAGACGGCGACTCTTCCATATGTATCGTCTACGATGCGCCTAATAGAATCGTGTAAGACTCTTCTTACTTTAAACGAGCCTTGAATAAATCGCCGTAATGAGTCTCCTACGTAGCGCGGAAAAGCATCGTGTAAGACACTTTTAAATAAAAAGTATTGTTCGATTTTTATATTTTTTTAATAATTAATAAATAATAATAAATATGTATTTTAATTAATAATCACTTTAATTTAAAGAACGCTAAAAATATAAAAGAAAACACTTTAATCAAACGAACAATTTTTGTTATCACTCTTCACGCCTAACTATCGTCAGAATGCGTAAACGGTGGGAGATTTGAAGTAAAAAGTAAAAATACTCCCAAAACATAAAATACAAAACTAATATACGATTACGGTGAAAAAACTATCGTTATCATTTAATGGTCGTCAGAATACTTAAACGACGACTGTGGACTAATGTAAAAAACACTCGTCCAACAATCATTAAAATAAATCGTAAAAACATAATTTGGAAGAGTTAAATACGGAGGTTGCTCGCCAAAATGCATAAACGACGATTAAGTCGTCCAACAATCATCAGAATGAACCGCAAAAGCATCATTTGGGAGGGTAAAACATAATTTTACTCCAACAATCGTCTGGAAGATTAAAAAAAGAGTCGCGAAATGATCGCTCTTGTCAAATAATCTTCTAATGCTAGCTGGGATTACAGATACCCATCGCACGCACATGCAGTTGATGCCACCGAAAATCTATAAAATCTCTGTGACACAGTGTAATAACAAAAATAAATACATACATATGTATGTATTTTTATATACACTTTTAGATTTATTAATTAATTATTATTTTAATTAATTAATTTTTTTTCAGACAAATAAAAGTCTGATTGAAAAATTTCCATTGTTACATGCCAACAATATGTTTTCTCTAGAATAAATTATTAAAAATTCCATTTTTTCCGAAATTGCTAAACACAAACACACACAAAGCATTATTAGGAAAAATTAATTTCCAAATAAAAATAAAAAAAACACATTTTTTAATGCCATTTGTTGTTTAAATATCAAGTTAATTAATTTTTTGTAAACACTAAAAACAGATGTAACTAAGCCTTTTTTAACTTATTATAGTACTATATGACGTATACCTATAGTATGTACATGACATATGCATGTATGTACATACTAGTAGATAGATAGTAAGTATGTATGTATGTATATGTAAAAGTATTAAATATTGAATAAAAAAAGTGCCTTGTTGATATTAAGAATTTCCGAACAATATGTGTCTGGTTTGCTTGGCTGTGTTTTTTTTTAGTCGGTAGAGATAAATTTATTGATATTTTTAATAAATATATCGAATAAACAATATAATATGGAAGTTATTAAAGCTTTATGGCCTTATTCATAAACGATTAATAAAGTTGTATTAGCTTTATTGTATGATTTTTAGATGGGAAACCCGGGGCTTTAAATCACACATTATTAATCGTTTATGAATGAGGGGCCCTTAAATTATACAATTTTTTCACATTTCTCATCTAAAGCAGGGTACTCTGTTCATAATTTCGTGCGAACTGCTGTCAAAAGTCCATATAAAAAAAATTCATGCGAAATAATTGCAAAATAATATGGCCGAAGTTGTACTCTGTTCATCTTGTGAAAACATACGAAATGTTTCTGGCAGCATTATTTTTTCAACAACAACATGTTTCTGGCAACGTATTTTTCAACTGCGAAATAATGTAAGAACCACTTATTTCGTGCGAAATTGCAAACAACAGCTGAAGATATTTCTTGGCGTTGTGGTTTTAGTTTTAAGTTTGCTGCACAGAAATAATTAAAATAATGTAAATATAATATAAAATGAAGGTGAGTGCTTTTTGCAGAACGTGTGTATTCAATGAGCTCCTCCGCAGCAGCTGCGAGATGTATTAATTGATACATTGCAGTACAAACTCCTTAAATTACTTTGTTGTCCATTTGTTTTAATTTTTTTAATAAACACATTTTTTTGTTTTCGTAAGAAAAACAATGTTGCTCATTTCAAGGCAATAAAACCGATAAATTTGTTATAAATCGTGGTATTGTCGACACTGATCAGTTGTCAAAATTTTCAAACGAAATAATCAATGTTCCTCAACATTTTTCGCAAATTCAAACAGAGTACTAAGCTTAAAGTTTAAACTGGTTTCGCATCTGTATACAGACATGCATCTGAATGTAATAAAAATGTTTTTTTATTGGACACATTTATGTACACTAGATTACTCCTAGTGGTCGAAATTCCACCGCCAGTTTAAATGTATACCCATCTTAGTTGCATTCATTTAAAGAAAAGAACCTACCTACCTAATTATACAAAGTCCCTTCCCCATGGAAAAAGAAATAAACGAAATAAAATTGCATACAAAAATGAATGTATGTATGCACTCGTATGTATGTAAACACTCTCATTGCCTTACTTATGTTTTTACTTGAACCAATACTTACATAAGTGAATGCGTGTACGTATGTATTTTTAGCATTTGTAGTGGTGTCAACTTTATGAGCTTTCTATTCCTTTAATACTGAACCGATTTAAATAATATATAGTCGGGTCACTAAAGCTCAACAATGACTACGATTTGGTAAAAGAATACAGAAAATCGGTTGGCAAACGAAGGAAAAAAGGTATCTAAAAATTTGTCTTTGCCTATTTATATATATGTAGATAAGTAATATGCAGCCATGTTCTATAAAAACTAGAATAGGTAATAAAAAAAGTAATACTTTCGATTTTAATTTATAAATAACTTATTAGTAATTTATTACAATTCCCATGACTTTAACTTGACTCTATTTGTATCGGTTTTTATTACAGAATGAAATGAAATTGTATTTTTATACAACAACTAATTACAACAACATGTATTTTAATTATTAATGTTCTGCATTCTTTACTCATTAGAATTGCAAAATATTCAATATTTTCTAAATGCCTCAAACATGTAATTGTTAGTATAGGACTTAAAGAAATTAAATTTTATATCACATGCAGTCAGTTTGTAAGTACAGTAGTTTTTCGATTTAACGAACCTAATTGCTGTCAGGTTTGTTCGTTAAAGTGAATTGTTCGTTATATCCAGTACTGAATTGAAAATGAATAGTATCGTCTATTTTATTCAAAACTCTAAATATGTACAGTATTTTTTTAATATTTTATTAAAATTATAGTAACTTAAAATAAATACTCACATATTTCATTAAAAATACGTATAGAGAAAATGAAAAATTCATAAAAACACTGCAAAACAAAAGTAGTTTATTTTAAAAATTGTTTACACACACACAGTCTGTTTTCTTGGAATTATTGAAACTCTCAAAAGCATTAAATTTTTGTTACTAATATATTTTGATAAGCCCATTTAATCAAAAACTTGTAATTTCTGTTTCATCCAGCTGTTCATCATTTTCAAAATTTTATTATCGCATTCATCATCGGGTAAAGGTTTATTTTCAATGCATCTATTCAAATCATCAGCTGATGATTTCGTTAAACCGAGTACAAAATAAAATATTTGTTCGTAATATAAGGTACTCAGTATAAAATATTAGGGTGTTGGTTTAATACGATGTTCATTAAATCGAATGTTCGTTAAATCGGAAAACTGTTGTATTTCGAAATTTCCGATTTCCGATTTTCCGACTTCAGACTCTAAAATTTTATTTGCAACATTTTATATAAACTTTCTAAAAATAAGAACATCATGTGTGATTCACTCCAATCACTCGAGTCCATCTCTAGTCTAAACATACATTTTTTTTGAGTCGCAATATGAATGTTTGTTCATTCGTTCGATTCGTTCACAAATAGTTTTATACAAAAAAAAAAAAAAAATTTACATAAATAAACTGAAAAATAGTTTTTATTAATAGTATACCTTCTAAAATATACATATGTATGCAAGTACCTGGTGGCGCAAATGCTAGTATCTTTTTAAATCATATGTAATTTTGGCACTGACAATTTTTTTCTGTCACTGTCAGTCTTCCGCTTGAACAACGTTGGCAAATACTGCAAAGTTATTATCGGGCATCGAATTTGGTCGAAAATCGTTACAGATCAAACTATGTGAATAATCCAGAAACGATCGACACAGAAACCGCCAACAAAGACTTGGAAAATTGGACTGCAAAGTTAAGTGACAGCCAAGATTGCGTATATGTATTAGTTTGTTTAGGTGTCATGCATATATTACACATTTTTTTCTTCAAAGTCAGAAAATGTGGTTTTAATTCAAGATTTTTTAAAGATATATGGACCCTTTTGCGCGAAATTATCGTATGTTACACTTTTTTCTAATCGACGCAAATTGGTTCTAAATCCATTAATTCAAAATATTATAGCGATTAATATAATAGTTATGGAGATAACACAATGCACATACATATTATCATATGTAACAGTTTTATAGTATATAATAGCAATAAAAAAAATAAGATTTGCTAATTTGATTAAATTTTTAAAAATATACTTGTACTTGGATCCCCCTGTACAAGTCACTCATCCATAAAAAATTGTACAAAAGTACAAAATTATTGCTCCACAATAACAATTAAACAACTATTTTTTTTATTTTATAAAAAATTCGTTTATTTTTTTTAATAATCAAAAGTTTGAGTCACCTTTTTTAAGTTTACGTTAAGAATAGTGAAATAGCTACACACTACAATAAATTACTTTGCATATTTTAAAAGCTGGCAACGTTACTAACACACCGCAACAACATACGAATAATACCGTTAAATAAATACGGATTTATTAATTTGGCCGACTTCCTAAACGCAAGTTGCGATGCATATTTACAATGCATACACTTCGTAAACGCATATGTAAAATTTCTGGCAACGTCCAATGTTCCTAATCGTTTGGCAACCCATTTTAATGAGTATCAGCTGTCAAAATCGCGCATCATTTTTATTTTGTATGCAAACATTTGAACTGCAATGGCTGAGTAAGTATTTTCTTCTTCCTAAATGCCGATAAAATGCAAAAAATGTATCTGCAACGCAAGGTTGCACTTAAGATATGTTTAGCATTGCATAAGCTTTTTTTTAAATAATGCATTGCAACTTGCGTTGAGGAAGTCGGCCTTTCATTTTATTAGTACGTAAATGAAGCTGCCATACTGCTATTTCATGACTGTAGTGCCAGAATTTGTTTTCACGTTTTTTTTTCAAATTCATCCTCGTGTCTCAAAACATACATATGTAGATACATATGTTTATGTAAATGAAAGTAAATTGTTCAATTCACAAGCTCAGTCGTATGGCTTATCGTTTAAAAAAAGACGACATTTGTTTATCTGCTTGCGAACAGACAAATTTGTTGTATCGTAGTTTTTTCGTATTTTAAATGTCAATTCAATGTAGTCAATTCATTGTGAGTAAATAATTTATGTCGAACAACAAATTTCTTTTTGTCAAATAAAAAACATGAAAAGTGAAAGTGAAAAAAATTAATTAATTAATGCCTTATACCACCCATATAATTTCGATATGTTAATGATTGATTCAAGCATTACGCGAAATAGTTAATAACTTTTTCGCAACAAACAATTTTGATTAAAATGGTTTGCAAATTAAATTGAAAAGAAAAATCAATTATATATATTAAGAAGAATGTATTTTCACATATTTAAAATATTTTTACAAATTAATCTAACAAATAGAATTTTCCATATCTGGCCTCAATACAACTATTTGTAAAACATATAAAACTCAAACGTATAATTATAACACACTTTTGTATGAAAATCACCAACAACAAAAATACAATATTGTATAATTAGACGATTACACAACACATACGACGTTAATACGAGCTTGTGAACTGAACAAATATTGTTCTCGTTGTTTTTGACGTTAATACGCCAAAAAGCTGTTTTTAAAAAAGAAATACAAAAGTTAATGTAACGTAATATTATAAATCTTACAAAAGCCTTATAATTTGTGGCTTTTTAATTTATGTACGTCAATGAGTATATTATAATATACATTATTTTCTCATTTTCCAGATGTTTTCATAATAGTTCTGTTTGTTTTTGCAAACCCCAGCGAACAGCGAACCCATTTCAAAGTGACCTAATGTTTTTTTGTTTTTAAATTAAATTAATACTTAAGTTTCTTACAAAGAAAACCAGACAAATTATATTTAATTCTATTTTAATTGTATTATTTTTTAGCTTTTCAATTTCTTAAGCAATTGAAATTTGTTTTCTGTGAGCAATCTACAAAATTTTGCTCATACATGTGCATGAATATATTTATGTTTGTATATCTTCTTTTATATGACTAAATTGCTAAATGACTTAGTTTCTAAATTAAGTGCTTGCCCTTATATAAATGTATTATTTATTGGATCGTGTAAAAATGTGGACTCTAAAGGCCTAATAGAGTTGATTAAACTTTGTAGTGGCTTAATAGATTATTTTCAATGTCAATAAAAAATAATAATAAGCTCACGCTAGCTAAGGATTATAATATTTTTTAATGGCGAGCCAACGATGTCAAACAAATTCTTTCTATTGTACAATTATATTTAATATAAAAAAATAAAATATAAAGAATTTGTTTTTGTTTTAAATAAAATTGTACAAAGGATAGAATTCGTTCGACAGGCAGTTAAAGTCAAATATACCAAAGCAACTTTTAAAATTTTAATCGAATATGTTGTTTTTTTATAACGAATGCATTCAGCAACACTGTACCTTCAATTCCTTAAACTCAATATGGCAACAATCTTCTTCTTGTTTATTCCATCCAAACTGGAATGGCAAACAAGAGGAAAATAGTGACTCTCAACTTATCTTATTTAGTTAATACGTGCAACATTTCAATTTGTATATCCTCATATCGCTTTTTCGATATACCCAAGTATAAACGCTTTTAGAATAGAATTGTATCGAGATTCCGTACACGCAGAATTTTATTTTAAAGCCAGTGCTGACACGCCAATGAAGAATACTTAAATAATATTTATTAAATGATACAAGATAGAACTTCAAATTATAGTATAACTTATCTTACCGAGCCGAGTAAGAAATACCTTTACTCGTTGTAGTTAATCAGGCCCGAGCTCTTGGGTCTGGAGTTGAATGCAGAACTCTCCGCCTATCACTAGAAATTTAAACGTTTTGTAGTTATGTACATGAAACTTTTATGTGCAAATAAGTGATTGAGAAAAAGTTAAAACGATTAGATTCCATTGATCATTGCATAATTTAATTCAAAAACATCAATACAGTACAACCTCTATAATCCGGACATATATAGTTTCCGCTACTGTCCGGATTAGTGGATCGTCCGGACTACAGTAAAAATATGTACAATTTATATTTTTTTTCGAAAAGAATTCATTTGTATTCAATTAATTTACAGAAAACATAAAGAAACATACTACAAGTGACAAAAATATCAATTTTGAAAAATAAGAATTTTGTTTTGTTTGAATGCACATATTTTTATTTAATTTGTCAGCTCTATTTTTAACTTCTTTTAAAAATGAAATATCCTTATCAGTCGCTTTGGCTTGTTCAGGCCCTAAACTAAAATATTTTACACTTTCTTTAATTCTCTCGCTAACACATAACAACTTATTTTGTCTAGCGGTAAAATAACGAAAAACAATGTTACTAAGAAAAAATAACACCTGTCCGGACTATAGAGGAAAAAATTCTAAACTGTCCGAAAAATGTAAATGCCCAGATTACTGTATAGTCCGAATCAGCGAGTGACCGGATTAGGGAGGTTGTACTGTACTTGGTAAAAATATTGAATATAAATAATACTAGAACTAATTTGAATACGATTAAAGATTGTATCTATTCGGTACTTTTTTTGCTATCTATAAACGGTTTCAATTTAAATACGTAATTATGTCAAAACGTATTTAGATAAGTATGTAGTACATATGTATACACAATTGACGTATTCACATATGCTCGTAGTATATATGTATGTATTTTAGATTTTTATTTTTAATTTTGCTTATTTACTTAGTGGTAATTTTTTTGTTTGTGTTAAAGTGCCGTTTCTATCATTTTATTATATTATTTTTCATTTATTTTTAATTCCACAGCTGTTTTTAATAATCTTTTGCATATTTCTATTGGTGTGCAATAAATGTTGCCATACTTTTATATTGAAATTTATCACGCACATTCCCCTTATTAGGGTGGGAGTATTTGCATCTAAAGCACCCCATACTCGTTTAATTGTCAATTTAGTCTTTCAATTGAATTGATTCTTGACCAAAACTGCTGAATTGAAAGATTTTCATCAATTGTCAAATTTATATGTTTTTTACAATTACAAACCTAAAAATTAATAACTTCTATTCCAATGGCTGGAAAAAGAAAAATAATTGCAATAATGTTTATTGCAGAATGCATTGATGATGCCAAAAATCCGGACTTTTTATTTTCCACAGTGCTGGATTTTGTTCGAGCAATTGGAAAATATCTATCCAAGCATCCAATGGACAACAAAATAATTTTAGGAGCTTTTGCTGCAACGTATCAATCAATGCAAATTGTAGCTGCTGCGGAGGAGCTCTTTGAAGACACACGTTCTGCAAAAAGCGCTTACCCTCATTTTATATTATATTTACAACATTTTCGATTATTTTAATTATTTGTGCGCAACTTAATGCCAAGTAAAACCTGAACAGCTGTTGTATGCAATTCCGTACGAAATAAGTGATGCTTATAGTATTTCGCAGTTGGAAAATATGTTGCCAGAAAGATTTTTTAGTTGGAAAAAATGCTGCCAGAAATATTTCGTATGTTTTCACAAAATGAACAGAGTAGAACTTCAGCAATATTATTTTGCAGTTATTTCGCATGAATATTTTTATATGGACTTTTGAGTAAAAATTGTTTATCTTACACACATATGTATGTACATACATATACAGTACGACTTCGGCAGTCCGGACATGCGCCATTCCGGTCACTCCAATAATTCGGACGCTTCTACATTTCGAACAATTTAAAATTTTTACCTATACAATCCGGAAAAAATTTTTTATGCAAGAACAAAAATTAAAATTCAGGCGTTTCCCGTTTTTTACTCGCATGTGTTGTTATTCATACTTTGATTTACATTTTGGACTATCATTACTTCAGTTTCGGTTCATTCTTTTGCATAATTACATTCCATGTGCCATGTTCTTAAATAATATACGGAACAATAAAACATTAGCTTTACAGGAAAAGTGTGATATTTTTCAAAGTCTTGATAGGTTGCTGAAAAAGTCCATCAACGATTTGTGACTTTAAAAAAAATAAGGAGAAGATAAAACAATTTATTTCAAATACCTATTTATTTTATTTAATACTCATATAATTAATTCACTTAGATTATATATTTTAATAATTTAATTTAATATAATAATTTAATGTTTTGCAATAAATTATTTCAATATTTTCAACTAGTACAGTCCGGACAACTCGTTAATCCGACCGAGCCTAAAATTATATGTGTCCGGATTGTCGAAGTTACACTGTACATACATATATCAATCTCATACATATGGAAGTATTTGTTATATTGTTTTTCTATGATGTAAAAAGAAAAAATAATAATAATAAAGTAAATAGCTACAAGTAATAAAACATTTGTCTGACGATGCATACATTTTATTTTTCAATTGTTTTGAATACATCTAGTTATAAAACAGTGGTTTTTGTATTTAAAATGACGCATGGTTAATGTACATACACCCATACAGAAAATATTCATACACATGCATACATATGTACATAGTACATGTATAATAGTATCTAGATAACGACTACATAAAATCATTTATACAATCAAGTAGATACAAGTAAATACAATAGAACATTCCTACGCCAAAATAATGTCTGCTGATTTTGAAAAACAAAGTTTTTAGTTTGTTTTACTTTGCTTTTTATTTGTTTCTTCTTTTTTTTATCAATTTATAAAACAAAAATTATTTGCATAATTTAACATTTATTGTATGCAACCACCGTTCGTTCGTTCGTTGGCTGCGTTATTGCAATAAATGAACGTAAAAACAACAACAACAATAAAAACAGCAACTTTTTTAATTATACGTACATACATACATATGTATATATGCATATCTTTATAGCTGATTAGCTGTTTAGCAAAATATAATTTTATTTATGAGAATAAAGTAGGTTAACTGCAGTTTACCTGAACATTTTAATATTTTTATTTAAAAGGGTGTCTCAAAGTCCACGCAAAAGGTAATTTTTATAGATTCATCGATTTTAAATTAGTTAAGATATTCTAATGTCTTTTTTGTTTGGATCTAAAACTTTTGATTAGAGAATAATTTATTAAATAAAGTAGTAGATAATTGGTCAAAGGCCTTGCTGAAATTTTGCATAAAAATATTTTGATTGCATTCCTATCTGGAAATGAAGAGAAGCTTACGAACGCTTAACTTTCAGCTTCCACTTTATATATATTCTAGCAGCACTTTCTTACCGCAATGATGCTGAAGTGCAATTTTGCATAAGTCATGGCAACACTATTTCGAGAAGTTTTTTTTTTTTAAACAAAAACCTGTCCGGTTTAACAAAATGTTCGTATGTACATGTTCTCGAATTGTATTTTTTTGAAACTAAATGCAGAAAATTGTACATAAAATTTTTAGATCATATTTTCTCATTTGTTTGCCAACCGGGTTTCTTCATTCTTTTACCAAAATCGTAGACATTGTTGAGCTTTAGTGACCAGACTAAATATTATTTAAATCGGTTCAGTATTAAAGGAATAAACGGTTTCTAAAGTTGACACCACTACAAATGCCAAAAATACACATGTACATTAAACTCATGTAAGTATTGGTTTAAGTAAAAAGATAAGCAAAGTAATGAGAGGTTTTAATAGCACCCACACATGAATCAAGAAAAAAATATTGCGCACTCAGCCGTACAAAATAAATTAATATTGCGCATCCTACGTCATCATAGAATACAAATGAGTGCTTCTTGTTGTAAAAAGTTTAAGAGATTTTTGGAACAAAACTGGAAATAACTAAATAACTTCTAAACGGGTGCACCGATTAAAAAAAAAATAAATGGAAAGAAAAGAGATGCAGTCGAGTAAAACTTTTGAGTTTGGGCTTGAAGCTACTTGAAGAAGAGCTCCCTCGGACTGCCAAAGTTTATATTTCGGCCTGCTTTCCATACAAAAATGTACTTTTGTTTACAACACATATTCTATGTCTACGTCACAACACAATCAAACACAACAAAATGACGGACCTGCGCAATGCGCAATCTTGTTTTCTTGATTCATGTATATGAGTAATAATATTTTTCGTCCTCAAATAAGTGAAGTTCAAAAAGAAAAAGAGATTAGAATTGGAAGAGATGAGAATTAAATATGGATGTACGATTGCATGCTCATAAAAGAAAGACATTTAAAAAAACCAAAAATATTTTTAAATCCAAAAATTTACAAAATTAATTCTTTTCCATGTTTTAATTCCAAAAATGGTTAAAAGTTCAAATAATTGAATAAAATTTTTTTGAAAATAGGTAGGAAGTTTCCGAAAAATTAATTTTAGAAAAATATGTTTACATACTTCGGATGTAAAAATACATTTTATTTAAAGTCAAAAATGAGTAAAAATTGGCGTTAAGAAAGAACTGGGACTGTTACGGCTGAAGGTATAGCCATTGTAGATTTCAGAACAGTGGGTGTTTTGTTCAGAATCAGTATAGCATTTTCGGAGTCGGATGTTGAAAAATGAGAAAATTTTAGTTTTCATAGACATTATTTATAAATTTTTTTTTCAAAGAACGTTTGAAAAATTTTTCTGTATGAGACTTTTAAGCAACATGTTGTCTTATGCAGGACTTTACTATGAATACATACATACTGCCTGTCTATTTATGTAAACTAGTTTTTCCAAATCAATCATATTCTAGTAATTAAATATTTAACTTTTACATAAATATATACAATAAAATACAAAACAAAAAAGACATAATAAAACAACTTACAACTTTTAGCCCTCTATGTATATTTGTATGTATAGAAATTTCTCTGTCTCATTTCTTTGGGAAAGCAAATTGGAGAAACACACATGCATACTTTGTTTACTTTTTCAACTTGGAGCTAATAGATGCATGTGCAATAAGTTGTGATGAATTAGTAGCAACTTTAAACGCTTATAGCTCCCAAAATACTGAACCGATTTCAACAAAATATAAATTGTGCACCTTTGTGAATAAATATCGTCGAAATGGTATAATTTTTGTCCAAATCGGAAAACGCGTTTGCTAACATATCACAGAAAAACAGTTCTTCATAAACTGCAAAAATGCAAGAATTTTTTATTTTCATTCCTTTGCATAGCACTCCTTAAAACAATTTTTTATATATTAAAATGCAGTAAAATATATAATTCCTTTGTATCCAGATCCTTTAAAAGCAGCCTTTTCTCTCTGTTCTCTTATCCTAATATGTATTCACGAACAGTATATTTTTCCTTTTATTTATGTATTTTTTTATCTTGTGTCTAGCACATTTAATGCAACTGCAACAACAAAAGCAAAATCTTGACATTCAAAAACCATTTTATTCCCCGTATTTTTTGTTTGTCTTCTCGTTGCTTTTATCCCTTTATGAATAATGACGGGTTGATGTTTTTATTTCTTTTTTTTAAATGGGATTTGTAAACATCGTAATTTTCTTTCTGTCTGTATATCTCTTCCTTAGGTACAATAACAAAAAAATAAATAATAAATAATTTTATAAGTACGCAAAACACGGGCAAAAAGAGAAATGTAGAAAAAAAGCATTCATAAATATGTATGTACATATATAAATAAATGAAAAGCCAACAGACATTAAATACTCTTCGAAGTACATACAGACAATGAAAAAACTAATCACATGTAAAACGGAAATCCGCAGCAGCGTTGATGTTTTAAGTATTAACGACTTAGAATGGGTGTGTGTGTGTGTGTGTTGGTTAAATGCGTTTCTAGATTTCAATTAAAGAATTCAGCAGGAAAAAAACATGAAATAAAATAACTGAACAACTGACAAGCACATGAATGAATAATATAATACATCCACCTTGATATTGTCATCTATTCGATGGCATCCATAAATACCAGTACCCGCAAAAGCACAAAATTACAGCACTTGTCGCAGTAGTATGAGTTTGTATTATGTGTACGTATGTATGTATGTACCGGGTTTCCGCCGGGAAGGTATACTACTTTGTTTAGCCGCCATTTTGGTAAACATTAGTATTGACAGTTCAAATTTGGCAGTCATGAAGTATACACGTGGCAAATTTATTATGGAAAAATATTCGATAAACCAACGTGTTTTAATCGTTAAAACATTTTATCAAAATCAATCATCGATTACTGTGACGATGAGAAAGTTACGTGAAATTTTTGGTAGAAACAACGTGCCAACAAAACGCACTATTTATCGTGTAGTGAACGATTTCGAAGAAAGAGGGCCCAAGCATGGACCACAACGTACTGCACGATCGGCTGATAACATTACTGCTTTCTTCTCTCAATTTGCTCGAATCGGAGCTGGAAGAATGGACTCAAAGTGAAGAATTAATTACAAAATATAGAACAAGTATTTCTAGAAAGTGATAAACATTATCAAAAATTGTTTGTAGTAGTTAGTAGCTTCTTCTTTTTTTGATAGTACGACTAATATTGGAATGTACCTGTGAAGTGAATTATTTAATTTTAACGTTGTGCTGTAATTCAAGTACGTGTAATTACTTTTATTTTAGTCTAATATATTTAATTAATTGTTAAAACTCGTTTTTGTGTTTTTTTAATTGAAATAAAAATTATTTTTTGTCCGCAAAAAAGTATACCCTACCAAAAAACTATACCCTTTTTTCTTAAATATCCTTTCTATGACAATCTTTTAGAAATTTGCAACGGCAACGCTGAACATGGGTAGTGGTTGCCTTAAATTTTCAAGCTTTTCATATCGCTCAGGTGTTGTATTTTTCGACATGCAATAAATTAAATAAAGCTTCCAAATTTGGCAAAAAAAAATTAAAGAATTTTTTACAAAATAATTTTATAGCATTTTATTTAATTATACACTTTTTCAACTACAAAAACAAAAATCTAAAAATTTTCCGTTAGTAAACAAACAAAGCACTTGCAAAAACGTAAATACGATCGTAATGCAGAATGCATACAATCGAAAAAGAAATCGAAATGATACGGGGAACGGAACGCAGAATAACAAATTTGCAAAACGGAGAAAATTCCGATTCGAATCGAAATGCAGAATAGGGATGCATATTTATATGAAATCACCTTTAAGCATTGTGTACAAACCAAGTTTGTACAACCAAACATATGTAAAATTTAGACTTCTTCTTTGCACTATATTTTAATCATCAAAAGAAAAACACATGTATTTATTTGAATAAATTGATTAATGAATTTACTTATTAATATTTAATTGAAAGCGAACAAACCCATTGTAATAACCTACCTAAGTAATTGTTACTATAACTACCAACTAAGTTTAATATCGTAAAGTTACTTAAAGTGCCTTTACAGCAACCCTCGCTGCTTTTGTACTCGTCACGATCAAAAACCTCGGTTTCCTTTGACATCAAATGCACATTTTTTCTTACTTTGCGCACCAACGAGAGAAACGTTAAATAACTTAACGATTTACCGTGGAACCTTCAACATTAAATTATAAATTTGTTTCCTAACTTTTAATTAAGTATACATATTGAAGTAGTCAAATAAACAACTTTATGGAAATATTATAAGTACATAAAGACTTCCGTGCTAATTATTCTCTTTTTTCCCATTAAATTATAATTGTTTCGTGGACATTTATAATTTATAATCTCTCCTCTGGAAGCCCACTGTTCCTGTCACAGTCGTTTGCCCTTTTCCCTTTCAAGAATGGAGATTATTTAAGATTGGTGTCTACCTCATACACACCAATACACATTGAAATATATTTTTCTATCTTTTCAAATAAAGATATCATACATTTCTCTAAATTGTATGTGTTTTTTTATATAAAATCCGAATGCTCTTAAAAAATCACCCTATATAGTATGAAATATTTTAAATTAATAAAACATTTATAAAAGCTTTTGATATTAATGTTAAAATTTGTTGCTATCTGTGTAAAAAATAAAAAGCAAAAGAAGGAATAAAATTAAAAATAAATAAAAAGCAGCAATTCTTCTGTGATGATTTTTTTTGTTTCTCAATAAAACACCCACTTTAATGGATCTTGTTTGTAGGTTTTTGTCTCTCCGCTTAACGATAATAAAGATTTATTGTAGAGTTATGGTTGGTGCTGATTTGGCGGTTGTGGTTATGCGAGCTGCTGCTGCAGATATTTGTATCTTTTTACATTAGTTTTCCAAGAAATGCTTAAGTTGTGTATTTGAGCGAAGCAGCTTTAAAAAAACACTCACATTGGTTTGAAATCTACTTGAACTGCTAAATATGGCGCGCATGTGCAAGAAAACTTTTTTGTTTTTAATGTTTATGCATAGATACATACATATAAACGAGTATGTAGAGGGTGACACAAAATGAGAATAAATTTAAAATTGTGAGTGCTCTACGCAATTAAGCAACATGATAGAACATCGAAATTTATTCTCAATATTTCGTTAACTTTTTTTGTTACTTCTTCGTGAGCAGAAATCGTTAAACAATTCAAAAAATTAATTAATAATACATATTTGGGGTATTCACACGGTGTCCTATCATGTCATATTGTCATAATGACTTATTTTTTTATGATCTAAAAAAATTCTTGTTGTGCTTCAAACAAAAAAGTCCTAAAATAACAAGACTATGCTGAGTTTTTGTTTTGTCATAACTAAAAAGCAGAAATTTGAGAGAGTGTGAGAGAAATTACATACTGCTTGTTTCTCCTCGACTTATTTTTAAATGAGGGGTTGTTCACAGCAGTCATATTTTTTCGTGTTATTATTTTAAGACATATGACTTTATGACGACCGTGTGAATACCCCAATTATAAATTAATAATTTTTTTTCCGTTTTTTATTAAAAATTGGAAGGATATGCGCCAGAACATCTGTGTGAACAAATAACAGACATCGGAGAGAGCCCATCCAATATGGACTAAGAAATGTCGAAGATTTTCGAATTCAACGTGTTGCGTCATTGCAAAATTCAGAGAACTTTGTCTAAAAGGGGTTTAAAATTTTCGACTCCCTATCGAGTTATGTAAAAAAAAAACAAAAAAAAAATCACCCTAATTCCAGTAGGCGACATCGACGTCACGTCAACACAATGCCAAAAAATTGGGTCTTGTGTACCCGTTTTCGAAAACAAGTGACTACGTGTTAACGTGACGTCGTTGTCGCCAACTGGAATAAGGGTGAATAGTGGTTTTTTAAAAAATCCTGTATTTTCCATGTCCGCTTTGCACAAATCTTAAGCAAAAGAAACAAACAAATTTTAAATAAATAACTTATAAATCATATACACCATAACGTTAATTTTGGGCCTCTCTGTAAATAGTTGGAGTATGAATTTTTTTTTTAATATTTTTTACAAAACTTGTCCATGTAAGTTAAGTTAAGTTAAGCTAAGAAATCAATTGAGGTAGTTCGTTTATAAGGCCTGTGGTTAAACAAACAAGGGCAACCTAAAAAAAACCTTATGATTTATTTAATACTATGACTTTCTTCCATATTAGTAGTATTATTTTGTGCAGTTTGCTGTACAAGTTATAACTTTTTGTATTTAATATGCATATAAATTATTATATTCAGTGAGTTAATACGGAATACTGAGTATCCATAAGCAAATTTTATTGATCTGAGTCGTTGCAGGTAGATATTGTAATCTAAACTTGAAGATTCTGTTTAAGTATTCGTTCAATCGTTCATACGTTCGTTCATTATGTTTCTTTAGCCATATGAGAGATATCGAATTTTATTATTTTAATATTGTATGGCATTCTCAAGAACAACACAACACAACACAATAAGCAGTTCATGAACTGCTGTTTGAAATAATTGCAATTCCAAGCAAAGACCAGATGGGCAGTCAGTCAAAAAGCCAGTCGGCGGCGGACAGTCATCAATTCATACTTCTTAGTTAGACAGTCAGTCAGTCAGTCGTTAAGACTGTGGCATATGTTATTAAAAATCTCTTAACGAATATCTAAAACAGCTGTTCTTCTGTTCGTTCATTGTACGTCTATTAAATGGCTTCTGTGTTTAATTATTGCTAATATTAAAATATTATTTTTATTATTATTTATTATTGCACATTCATACTTTTTTTATTTTTTTTTTTTAGTTTCATTTGGGGTTAACAAAACTTTACATATGAGCTGGGTGGGTACACATGTGTACGATTAGAAAATATTTAAACCTAAGCAATCATAAAAATTTTCAAAATTGAAAATACATATTTCAACAATAAATACATCAAACAAGGTCAATGCTATAAAATTAGTTTTGTGTGTGTGTGTTTTTTTCTTCTTTTTCAGTTAGATACATACAGGTTTTTTAAGCCATTACTTGGCTATTTTCTTAACTAGTAGTTTAGCAAATAGTTGGAGTATTAAATTAAAGGTGAAACTAAAATGTTTGCCAAGGTGCTATTTAAAACTTGAAAAGTTCAATAAAAATAATTAAGTCCCTATTGTTAGGATAGATATTTTGCTTGACTTTTAAGTCGTGATTTTTAATACTTAGTTAGTTAGTGTTATTGTCGGTCGTATACTGTAGCAGATAGGAGCTAAAGGTTGTTTTTTTTATAGTGGTATAAAACTTGAAGCTGGCAACACTTTTCAACTGGCGGCCATTCTGTCAGCTGTCAAGTTTAGTTTGGTTTGTCTTTTCAACACGAATCATAAACTAATAACAGACATGTTTAAAATGACAGTTGCAAATGGTCCAAATCAAGATATATTCAGCCCAATTATGAATACAAATTCCCTGGGAGATTTCTTCCTTTTCCCAAAAAAGACATATGTATATGTTCCCAAATTAATTTTTCGCATATTATATGTGATCAGCCCCTTTTTGGGAAAAGGGAGAAAACTCCCTGGGAATTTTTTATTTATAATTGGGCTGATTAAGGGCCTTTCACACAATCTTCCAAGTCTTAAGATTTTCATTGGATTTTGTGTGAAAGAAATCTAACGAGATTTGTTGCGACTGTCAAAAAATCTAACGAGATTTGTTGCGACTGTCAAAAAATCTAACGTATCATTACAGTTTGTTTTCACACTATCAGATCTCAGGTAAAATAAAAAATATGAGTAGAAAATAAGGGGCGGCTGAGCGAGCAGTTTCCTTTTAAAATGTTTAGCAGTTAAAGTATATATGTACATATATACTATATATCAAAGTACAAAATTAAATAACACAAAATTTCATTCATTTTGAGACATGGTGTGTGCTACACATTCCAAATTTTGAGCCTGCTATTGGGCACGCTATCGGCGGCGAAACAATCAACTGTTCAATTTGCTTTTATGAAAATTTAACCCTGATCAAATGAAAAATCTTATCGTTTAGAAGAATTTCTAAAAATGGCCGAAGTCACGGTATGATCAAATTTATTATCATAATTTTTGTCATTTTAATAACATTTTGCTTTCACACTATCACACTTGCACGTATTATTATAGTTTTGACAAGTCTTAATATGTGTGTGTCTTATAGTGTGAAAAGCCCCTTAATAGGATAAAAGACCATCACATAACTGCACTCTATACATGTATCAATGACTTCTTATTTCAGCACATATTAAAAAATAAGACGTCCCCTTTTAGACACGAAAAGTTTACTTTGCAAAGTCTTGCGCTAATAGAAGAGCACCAAATTTTTCTTGCACAGCCGGGGCTATGGAAATGCCTTAAAAGTCAGTAGTTGAAACCAGCATCAGGTTCAAAGTACCATAACTAAACAAGACGGCTTCGTTTACTAGCATTATTGTTTGTCTCTTTTTGTTTGGACCAAAGGCGACTTCTTAGACTATAATTAGTAGACTTGTGACCAAAAGCTCTTATGAACTAAAATCAGCTGTTGGACACAATTCAAAGCAAAAACTTCTATACTCAAAAGAAAAATAAATCCATCCCTACTTAGATCAATCCCAAGCGGTGTTAAAAGTACGATAATCCCAGATTTACTAAAATCAAGTACAGAAGGATTCAAATGCCCACTTTAATTTAAGAATTTTTTAATTGATTCAAGATTTTTCACGTGACCAAAGAATTTTGTACTCATTTGAAGAAACTCCAGCATTGTTTATCTAAAGTAATCTCGTTTTCGGCTTGATTGAAATACATTTTATTGTTATTTGTACTCAAAATCTTGAGTACAACTCGTACTCAAAGTAAGTAGAAAATACTGGAATATAGTACGGCGTTTTTCTTTCTGTGTATGTAAACGAAAAGAGTTTGAAATATGGTTTTGATTCGAAAGTGAGCTGTCGGACACAAGTCTTATAATTTATTCGTACGTACATATTTTCTTTTCCCTTTTAGTACTTGTTTTACAATGTAAAACAATATACATAAATGAATTCTCATTAAAATCTTTAACAAACGTTTTTTTATATACATTTTAATTCACGTGGAAGAATAGTTCAAACAGTTTCCTAAATGACATTAAACTTTTAATGATTTCTATGGGTTTACAGCCATGCTGCATTTATGTAATTAACAAAAGGGGGGCCGGCCCCACAATGAAAGAAAATGCAAAGTTATACAAGAAATGGTAAAATTCAATAGAAACTATTTGTTTCAATTCAACAGGTGACCATACAAAAGTAACCGCATGTTTTTAGAATACTTACTCGTACATCAGATATGAAGGAACTTGGAACAACATTATAAGACAAAAAGTACAGCAATTTTTTGAGGAAGCAATCAATATACAATAAAATTTAATTTAAAAAAAACGGTGGAGAAACTGAGTAGTATATAAACTTAAATAGTATATAATTGTTCAATTCACAAGCTCAGTCGTATGGTCTTATCGTTTAAAACAAATACGATATTTGTTTATGTGCTTGTGAACAGACAAATTTGTTGTATCGTCATTTTTTCGGACATATTTTAAATGTCAATTCAATGTAGTCAATTTATTGTGAGTAAATAATTTATGTCGAACAACACACTTTTTTTATAAAATAAAAAAAGAAACATGAAAAGTTAAACTGAAAAAAATAAATTAATTAATGCCTTATGCCACTAAAATAATTTCGATATGTTAATAACTGATTCAAGCAAGTGCATCTTTATTTAACTTTCTTCTTCCACAACAAGCAACATTCAATTCAGTTGATACCATGAAATTAACCCAGGTATGGGAATTCTAATTTTACGCGAAATAGTTAATAACTTTTTCGCAACAAACAATTTTGATTAAAATGGTTTGGAAATTAAATTGAAATGCATCAATTATATATTTATCATTAAGAAGAATGTATTTTCTGGGTTTACTTATTACATATTTAAAAGATTTTTACAAATTAATCTAACAAATAGAATTTTTCCATGTCTGGCCTTAATACAACCATTTATAAAACATCCCTGCCGGAAATGTCAATAGTGAAACTGTACTGACTTGCTATTGACACAATCAGCAGTACTAGTGAATTATAATACCGCAGACAATGCTATTTGCTATAGACATTTAATATATGCGTGTCATTGAAAATCCAGTACTGACATTGGTGCTATTGACTAGGAACCTCTTTTGTGACCACATGTAAACATTGGAACCAGTACGTTTTAGTTATTCTACTCTACAATTTGGGTACTTTTCTGAAGTAGATATCAATAATAAAAATTTAAAATTTATTAACTTTTGGAGTTGATTTAAAATTAAAATAAAAGACTAAAAGGTGCTAATTCATAACAGTCGTTTGAAAAATATAGGTACTAAAAATAAGTTACTAAATCATTTCAGTCTTTTTAAAGTTTTCTTATAGTGACATTGACGCCAAATAGTCACCAAAATAGTAGACAGAATTGGTGACTTGGGGACACATGTAGCCACGTTTCCTTCAGGGATATAAAATTCAAACGTATTATTATAACACACTTTTGTATGAAAATTACCAACAACAAAAATACAATCTATATTAATAGGCAAACACGTTTTTTGAGATCCCTTTTACAGCCATAATACTGAACCGATTTCGGAAAGATTAGGGATTTTACATAGATGTGCACAATCTTAATTTTATTTAAATCGGTTTAGTATTTTGAAAGCTATAAGCGTTTGAAGTTGCTAACAATACATGCATACTTATTATACATACAAACTGTGTGTGTGTGTGTGTGTTTGTCCAATTTGCTTTGTGTAGAAATGACACAGAGTTTTTTCTAAATGCATTTTGTAAAAAAGAGAGAAATAAGTAAGAGAATTTTAAGTTGTTTATTTAGATTTCATTTTGTTTTTGTATTTTACCATATATGTATATTTATGTGGTTAATATGGTTAATATTTAATTACTAGAATGCGGCGATTCGCCGTCGACCGCTCGATATTACTCAAAATTATTATTTGCTGTCATTAATTCCCTCAATATTATAGATCTATTATAACACTGTGTTACATACTTTTTTTGAAATAATATTAAATTACAATATATCCGTGGAAAAAGGTCTGTTCTATTTCTCAATTGCAAAAAAAAAAATAAAATTCCATAATCAAATGAGAGACAAAGAAAGATATGTCCCAATATTCCCAAAAGCCTTCAGAGATCGTAGAAAAATCCTCAATTTTGTAAAAAAAATACTTATGCCGTTTTCTTTTCTAAAAAATTCAAAATTTTTTTTTTTTACTTTTTATAAAAAAATTGATATTTAAAGTTTTTTTTTAATAAGATCTGTTATTTTGTATTGTTACGAAAAGCAAACGTTTTTCGACAAAAAATTCTGTAAATCGAAGTCTCCGTAATTCGAAGTTTCTTTTGGGATAATCGTGATTCGAGTTATAGAAGTTCGGCTGTATTCAACTTTGAATTAAATATTTCGTACATAAAACATTTTCTCACTCATCATATTTATCTGCACACACTTTATTTAGTAACTAATAATTTTCTAATTTCTTGCATTATTACAAATAATGAGATTTACTTTTTCCTCTAAATATATTTATAATATTTAATAGCAAATTTGAATTTCAAGGTACATTAACAATAACTTTTCTTTCTATTTGTTTAATTGCAGGTAATTAATATTTTTACTCAACAAAATTTGTCATAACTATTAAAAAAAGAAGAAGCAATAAATTGGTAATTATTTTTTATGAGCATAAACAAAGCTATTTATATTATTAGAAGAAAACTTTTTCCAAAACTTACTTCATGCCAAATGAAATATTCTAACAATTGCAGTTTGAAATTGTGTTAATTTTTTATTAATGTCGGGTTTTTTGTTGTAAAAAACAAAGAAGAAATTTATAATAAAATCATATTTATTTTTGGACCTTAAAGCGAATGCCGTGTCACTTTGTATAATACAAAATTTCGAAAACGTCTAGATGAAAAGCAAAAACAGTACTCATGAAAGTTGGAAAATAATTTTTTAAATATATTTTGTTTTTCAAATTTCTATAATTATTTTTTTTACGAGTTACGTACGTTTTCAGCAAAAATGCACATGTATTTCACCTCTTAATGACCTTGGATCTTTGAAAAATTGTAATTTTTGTGTGATTTGCACTTAATTAAACAGCTTGAGAAAGTACGAGGGGCAGGACAAACTTTATATACTTTTTGTTTAATTATAAATTAGCTTCTGTTACATGGTTTTTTAGTAGTAACTAATTAGAAATATGTATGTATGTTTTTTTTAATTAAACAAAACAATTGTCAGTTTTTTTATATAAATGTATATTTATTTATTTATTTTTCAAATGAGAATCATTTACATTATTAAGTATCCAACTTAATTTTTTATTATTATATTTTTTTTAATAGTAAAGTCTATATATTCTGCTATAAAACTAACATCGGTAATTATATGTATGTAAAGTGTATTTATGTATGTATGTATGTATGTTCGTATTTATTACTGTCATGATATTTACATGATCAATTATATTTAATTAAGCAATTTTTTCACTTGTAGATAAACAAAAATATGATAACTGAAAATAATATTAAATTGGATTTTTATTTTATAAATTTTATATTATAAATAAATCATCAATGATTTTATTTATTTAATTTTTTTCTGGCTATTATTTACTAAATTAAAGTCATTAAAAAACTTATTAACCATAATGAGGATCTCTTTTGTTGTTAATAGCGGCGACTTGATATTTTTGTTTAGGTTTTGCTTAAAAATGGTGGGAAAATTCGTAGTAAAAGAAGTAGCGAAAATATGACTCAAATTTGCAGCCTGTCGCGAACAAAATTTTACAATTTCGACGGCTGGTTTTAAGCCGATGCGAGTCGCTGTAATCGGGGGCGGCTTGATGGCCAAAAAACCAACCGGCGGTGGCGCGCCGTCTGCTCAAAATCGACAGACCTGCTTCTCTGATCCAACGACGCATAAAAACTGTCTAAGCGTGTCATCAGTAATGTAATACTTCTTAAAAAAACATAACGTTGATCAAGCTTTTTACATCACTGGATGGTGCTTCGAAAAAACTTGCAATTGATATGCCAACCCGATTATTTTGTTTTAAGAGAAAGTAGCATAATCTTCAAAAAAAAACTAAAAAAAGGAATTTTTTTAAACCTGGTGCAATCCACAAGAGATCATCAGTAGTGCCAAGATTAGAGCTGTGTAGCTCATGAACGAACGGGTTAAATTGAACGAATCACCCAACTGAACGAACTGATCCGGTCATTTTTGTGCACGCTTTTGGTTCAATAGTGTACCGTACGATTTTGTAGATGAGTTAAAACTTGTTTCCGTTCGTTCGCGTATCTTTTTTATGTCAAATTTACTTTCGTTCAGGGTTCTTTTTTATGTTGTATTCTTTTGTTTCATTTGAGTTTTGATGTATTTATTTATCAGAACTATTTTAAAAATTAAATATACATTTTTTTTAGCCTCAACTCATAAAAAGTAGATAAAATAAAATGTCTAATATTCTAGTCAAAAGAACAAGAGATTATTTCTAAACTGAAATAAACTATGATTTTTTAATTAATAAATCCGTTTTTTAATAAATTCTTTCATTTAATTACATTATTCAAATATTTAGAACCGATTTTCTTAAGAAAATAAAAATGAATTAAAAAAAATAGAATTGTTGCCGAACGATTGAACGAACGGGTTAATTTTTGGTAATTGAACGAAAATGACCGATCGCTGAAATGAACGATTTGGCACAGCTCTAGCCAAGATGTTTTGGGAAACACCATGAAACAGGCCAATATGTGATTAGAAGGTACCAAAAAATATAATTTTTCACCATCACATATAGTTAAAGAGAGAGAGAGAGGGTTTCATTTCCGCCCAAAAGACTTAGAAAATCATAGTTTTTATGAATTATTGCATTGCTGATGATACAACTGGTCAAGCTTAATGATGTATAATTAGCAGCTTTAAAAAGGCCTTTTAAATGATACCGTTTTGTATATATTGTCCTGAGAGAAAGTACGAGAAAAAGTTCAGAAGTATAAAAATTTCAGGCGAACTGTCATCATCACTAGAAAGCCAATATGATTTGGGAATCCTCATAAGATGGACCGATCGCTAAGTATACAGGGATAACAAAAACACTCTTTTCATCTTCATACAAACACAATCGCTCTAATGTACATACATATACATATGTACATATGTGTATGCATGTTTGCATGTACATACATACATACATACATAAATCAGTGTGAAATATATATTTATGGACAACACGAGTATTATGAAAATTACTTTAGTAGCGCTGATTAAAAAAAATTGAAAAATGAAAAAAGTGTGTCATTTTGATAAGAAAACACGACGTCTGTCACATTTATGCACAAATGAATTTATTGGTATTTGTGTTCAATTTAATAATTTTTTACTCATACCCAACAAACACATCGCTAAACGTTTGATCGTTTTTGACATAAAATATTAGACATGATTTTCACTTCTAGTTTTTAAATTAAATATTTATGTAGAAGGTAACGCAAAATTAACGTTATGGTGTAAATGCTTTATAGTTTTTTTTTTTTTGCTTTAAAATTTATTGTTTTCTTCTGTTCAAGATTTGTAGAAAGAGAAGCTTGGAAAATTTAAAATGCAACAGCAAATAGATTTAAGATGAGCGTTGTGTACAAGTTCTGTAGAACGTCTCCTGGTTTATGTTTCTGGATTTTCTTCCACTGTATCGCCAACATGTTGAATATTTACGGCACACAGTGGCTGAAAATCGTTTTTCATTGGCCAAAATTGTGTAACTTTTGAACCGATCAAAATATTGAAGTAATTTTTATTTTATTGGATAGATATTTAGTTCAGCTTGACTGACTTTAAATTTCATTAAAATTGATTGAGGACTTTTTAAGGAATTCTAGGTCAAAGTTGAACTTTTGAATTTTTTTATCTTTTAGAGTGAAATATGGGTTTATTATTTTTTTATTTATTAAAAAATTTAATATTTGGAAATTAATAATAATTATAAATATTTTTTGTAATAATGGAATTTTTTTAATGTTACACTTAAAAAAAATTTTACACTGAAAAAAATAGTAAAATCAACTGGAGATTTTGCTATTACAGAAAAATTAAAAATTTGTTGCTGACAAATTTGCAAATTTGTTTACACTCGAAGAATAGTTACACTTAAAAAAAAACTTTAATAATATTATCTAAAAATATTGCTATTACTACAGAAAAATTTATTATTTTTTGCTGTCAAATTTGATAATTTTAAAAACATTAAAAAAAAAAACTGCAATAAATTTTAATAGCATTTGCAACAATGGTAGGTTCTGTTTATTATTATTTTTTACTAATACTATGTTTTTCGTACTTAAATAACAATGAAAGGCAATTATAATTATTATTCATTTGACTCAAATATTGATTGCAAATATTCCATATTTAGTTCTGTGCTATCTCTGTTCTTTAGTAGTTTTTTGGCTTCTTCATCTAAATCCCGATGTTCCACTTTCCATTGATTTCGAATAATGGAGATAAACGGATCTCACGTTGCCAATAATATATTAAATAGATCTTCATTTGTTGAATTTCGTGAAATTTTTCTAGTATTGTGCTCTCTATAAAATCTGTAATCCTTGTTCCTTTTTTCCTGAGCCTCCTCTGATAGATCTCCAAGTGGCACCAAATGATATTTAATGACATCTTCTCCATGATAAAGGATTTTGTGAACTGTTGCAGACATATTTCTCCATGGGTAGTTAGTTGTATATATTTTTGCAGTTTCCTTAGCATAATCTCCAAATTTTCTAGAGTCAATTTCTTCATTGCACGCAAGTACTTCTAGGATTATTTTAAATCTGAAAATAAGGTTTAAATCCACTCCTGTTATTTCAGATGCTGTTTCTGGATCTGAAAAGAATCTTCTTGCGGTATTGCCATCATTTGTATTGCCTAAACCTTGTTTTGGCTGATCTATAATCAATCCAAATTTGCGATATTTATCTAGAACATGTTTCTTTTTTGAACTTCTTAACTCTTTGTTGGTTTCGTTGTTTCTTATTGATCCTGAAGACCCGAAATCCAAATCATAACTGATTTTTAGTATGTGTTCCATAAGTCGTATTCTTGCATGTAGTGGTGATAATCCAAATTCATATGCATCGGTATTATCTAATGATTTTGTCGGTATTTAGTTTAATTGGGTTGAAGTTGCTTGGCATATAATGCAGCTGGATGCAGCCTTCGTGTTAGTCAAAGCCTGACCTACTTTTCCATCTATCATTGTCAGCACTAATTGGTAGCTTACTTCAATTTGCTGCCCATCTAACTGTAATTGTAATGGCTGTAGTGTTGCAATTTGGGCCTTTATATCACTAACTTCTTTGTTAATGGCATCATGAGTTTCTTTTTTGAATTTAAATTTGATTGGCCTGCAGTATTTCGTAGAAGATGGTGTCTCATTTTTCCAAATATCCATTGTTTGCGTTATACTAGTCGAAGGCTCTGAATCTTCCAAAATCTTTTTCAATCGCAATGGTACAAATGATACCATGAACATATCTGAGTCCGAAATATTTTCACATACAACTTGTTTGTATTGTTTTTGTCCCGAAGAACTATCACATCCCCATTTACAAAAAAGACCTTAATATCAGGTAAAACTGATTAGTATCTCGCCAATATTTGTTGTTGTTGTTGGGTTGTTTTTTTTTCTTTAGTGGTTTAATGTCCCGATTATTGTTATAAAATTGTTTATGACTTTGGTTGACCCTAACATTTGATAACAGGTAAATTTAGAAAGAGATCATATGTTTACTGTAGAACCTATTGTGATAATTTTATTACCTATTTTTTGCTGATCAAAACAAAGCCATTAAACCCTTTCGCAGGTATTATATTTAATTTTTTTAGTTTTACGTAGTCTAAAGTAAAAAACATAAACTTTTAGGCAAAAAAGTGAAAATTATATACACCATTGTATACGAGTACTTTGGAGTAATTTCATTAAAATGAAAAAAGTGTTCTACACACGGCTCGTCACGGGTGCAAAAGTATATATAGCGGTAAAGAGGACACTTTCACCTTTCTCCGGGTGGTATACATTTCTTGTTCCCTTTAGTTCCCTAGAAGTTCTATTCCACTAAAGTTTAAATTTGAGAAAAATATAGTAGTTTCATAAATATTCCGTAACGCCCTTAATATTAAACGCTAGAGCTCTGACCACTTACAAAAACTAAAGACTATAATCCTACCAACATTATAAAAAAGACCGCAGGCCATTATCGATGATAGCTTGCGAGTAGTAACCATTTATTTTTTATAAAAAACAAAAGAAAAACACCTTTTTCTGAAATTAAAAAAAACCGTTGAGTTTGACAGCATGCCACGCTCACAATTATCAATAGTTTAACCTAATTTTTTGGCTACCTTAATCTGGATATATTAGCTGCAAAAGGGCGTAAAAATTTTAAAAATCGGTGACAAAAAAAAAAGACTTTTGGCCAATGAAAAACGATTTTCAGCCACCGTGCGGCACCGTGTTGACGAATGGTATTCCCCAGCCGATTTACTATTGACTCTCAGGATCTATTCCGCACATTAAAACGCTGACAATAAGCACTCTGCCTCAGAAAAGTAAAATCAAAAGTCATTTATACCATAATGTTAATTTTGCGCCACCCTATATGAACATACAGTCAGGGACATAACTATCTGTGCACCATATATTTTTCGATTATTTTTAAAATTAAGTAAACTATTTCAAATATATACATAAATGCACTTTTATTTAATATATATTTTTATTTTAATGTCATTAAAAAGATAAAAAAATTTAACATATTTTATAAAATATTTTATTCAAAAAATAAATATAAATGATTTAATTATCCGATATTTCGCTTTCTCAATGGAAAGCTTCTTCAGGGATATATTTAATTAAAAATTATTAATAACAATTATTATTTACACAAACCAATAAAACTTATTCTAAATTTGTTTGAAAAAAAACTTTTTCATTAATAATTTTTAATTAAATACGACTATATCCCTGAAGAAGCTTTCCATTGAGAAAGCGAAATATCGGATAAAATAAATCATTTATATTTATTTTTTGGACCTAAAACTTGAATAAATTATTTAATAAAATTCAATAAAAAGGTCGAATAAATTTAACATATTATTTATTAAAAAACAAAATAAGTCAAATCCATTGGGACGAAAGTATTTGTACACATTTTTGTATAATTTTTCTTAAATTTAGTACTTTGTTGGTCCTCCGTATCGTATCAACCACGGCCTGCAGTCTTCTGGGCATCGACCGGACATCTATTTCTTTCCAGTCCTCCTCTAAAGCGGTTTCCAGTTCATCCTTGTTCCGGACGATTGGTCTTTATAGGCAGTGTAATGGATCAGCACCAATATAAACAAATATTGGGAGACATTTTTTATCTTTTTTTAATGGCCTTATTCACAAACGACTAATAAAGCTTAATAGGTTTAATGTTGGATTTTTTTATGGGAAATGGTTTGTGAAGAAGGCTATAAAACTATTTTACTTAATTTGTGCTTATAGTTCGCACATGTTTTCTCATAGTTGCTTCAATACAATGAGCAGAGTCGACTACGATACAGGAAAAAGCCGATCATATTCAAACATGCTTTTTCTTTTATTTATGCAGCCTTCTAATATATAAACATACTATATATGTATGCATATCTACATTCATATGCATGTAATTTTTTTTAGAATACTTTTTATAGCATTATTTTGTTCCAGTACATTTTTAATTAGATATTCGAATAATTTCGATTCACATATTTTTCTTTCGTATGGCGTGAAATTGTGTCCGTAAGTGGTTCACTTTTTTCTACCTCTCATTCGGCAAATATTATGTGTGTAACGTGTCATAAGAAGGCGCCAATTCAGATTAAGCTGTTTTCGATCTTTTCTGTGATGTTCAGGGAAGGTTTTATAAACAACAAAACATTTTTAAAGCAACGTCATGGATATTATATACGTTTGGTTCATTTGTGGGTATGATAAACCATAATTATTTTATGTGCGTGAAGATAAATTTTAAAATTTATCACCCTAGACACAAACCATACAGGTTAACAGGACTCTGTTAACATACTAACTTAACTCCGTTAAACATAAAAAATTGTCCTTTTGCATTAAAAATTTAAAAATTACCACATTTTTAAACAAAATGAACCAGAAAAATTAAAATATCATATTAACAACAAGTGTTTTCTAAAATATATTTATAAAAACTACATATTTCGAACTAAATCACGTACAAAAACACGTTTGAAAGAAATTTGCACAAAAAGGAACTTTGTCCTTTTTTTACAAATGGTAGGAGATGGGCGAAAAATATTTTTTGGGGAAGATTTGTAGTCGTGTCTAGATGAATACCCAATAGTCAGAAGTCCTTACAGTGCGTTTTTTCAGAATTTATAAAAGATTTCAGAAAAAACCGTCAGAAAGGACTTTGGTCCTTTTCTCACAAATGGTAGGAGATGGGCGAAAAATATTTTTCGGGGAAGATTTGTAGTCGTTAGTTAAAACTAATGAATTTTCGAACATGCTCTGACGCTTCCTAAATCACTTTCAGATCATTCTCAAATGTTCAAAATTAGGAAACAGTTTGTTATCCAATAATTTTCTAATTGTTTGCTGGGTTTTGTCTTTGATTAGTTCATGCACTCTTTCTTTGTTGTTTCCCTCAAACATACGAACACACAATTTCAAAAAAAGAACACATTCATTTAGTGAAAAAGAATAATAAAAAAGGTTCTAATATTCGGATTGCTTTTATTTTATGCAGCTTATTTTGTTTTTTTTTTTAGCAATTTCAATGATAAACTTTGTGTATAATAATACAAGGTCTCCTTGGCTACTTTAAAAAGCGTATTTGTATTTTATTTTAATGTCAATGTATCAGTTTCAATATATTATAGGTACATATTGTACAAGGGGACAATATCAGTCAGTATATGTACATATATGTACTCGTATGTACCTCGAAATTTATGCGCAAAAAATATCGCGACTGTTATTTTTGTTTTTGCTGCTGTTATTGTGTGATAACAATATTTATAATCACAGATAAGCAAAAAAAAAAATAATCACAAAGTAAAATAATAACACACACATTTACAATTCGTAGCAGATAAAATGTCTCCTAAAATACGCATTTCAAAGGAATTTTATTTATTTGATGATTCGTCAAAACAGTGTTTCATGAAAAATTAAAAAAAAAAAACAAAAACACATTTTATATGAATTTTTAAATTTTATAAATAAAAAACACGTCACAGTTTCTTACGAAAGAAGCATGGTGGTAATATGTATTATACACATTGATTCATATATACTATATATGTATATGTATGTATGTATGCACATATATATGTGATTATTTTTATTAACTTTAAGATTTAAATACTACTTAGGCATTAAATTAAGAGGTAAATGAATTTCAAAATTTAATGTAATGGGTATGTATACATACATAGGTACATACATATATATATCGTCGTCGAAAATCCAAAAGTATCCCTGTCGGAAAATGTGTAGCTGACTACAAAAGCAGCCAACTTTAAGTTAACTACTAATGCTGCCTTTTTCCACACTATTGGCCTTATTCACAAACGATTAATAAAGTTATTGTAGGTTTAATGTTGGATTTTTATATGGGAAAACCGGTTTTAATGTACTCATTAACTTTATTAAACGTTTGTGAATAATGCCATAAATTTCATAGTTTATACTTTCGAAATTCTCATTTGTTTTTTCAAAGTTTTTGTACCTATAAGATTTGAAGGTTTGAAACTTTTCAAAAATATGGTTTAAGGTCTAATGATGATTTGACATAAGCACCAATGAAATAGACAATTTAAAATTCTCAACAAACAAAACTTCTTGAAATGATTATTTTTCAAGAAAAGAAAGACATTAAAAATAATATGAAATAATTTTTTATTATCTTTTATTTACGTTTTAAGTTTAATAAAAGATTAAATGCATTTATTATTTTTTATTTGGAATAAAGAATTATCTTCCTTTGATAACAGGAATGAAGTTTCACTAAAATGAATACTAACAATAAAATAATAATTTTATGTGTATTTTAAATAATACAAAACACAAAGAATTCAATTTCATAAAAAATAGTATACAGAAGACAAAAAAATTCAATGTTCAAAAAGAAAATTATCGGAAAAATAATGACAGTCCGAAGGAAGCAATAAATTTAGGTCACATTTTATTTATTTATTTTTAATTTATATTTTTTTAAAGAACAAACACAAACCGCGAAGCCATTGCGGCTTCTCTGCAGAAACACCCAGTGTCCCGGCAGGAATCGAACCTGCGACCCCCTGACTAATAGTATAGTACGCTATCTACTAGTCTACAGGGGGCATTATTAACGAAAGAACTTGCCTCAGTGTGAAAGCAAGCTATTTTTGTTATCATTGGCGATTTGTCAACAAAAATAAGAAACAAGTCTTAAAGTAAAATTTTTAACTAAATATTTTCGGAAATACTTTTCAGGTATACTCCGTACGTTGTCATTTTTTGATCACTTAGTACTCCGTTTAATTTAATTTACTTTAAAAGAATTTAAAATTTTTCTTTTTTAATTTAATTTTCAGTTGATAACTGAACTTAATTTAGAAAATTCATATTTCCAGCGATCATTGTACCGCTTCGGAACTCAGCCCGAATACCAAAATAAAATTTAGGCAAATTGTAGAAACAAAAATTGCAAGAAAAAACAAAATAAAAATCATTTTATTTTAATAACAGTCAAATAAGGAAGTTGAAGAAATTAAAAATAAAATTTCTGATAGATATATGCACGTTATATATGATAAGATTATATATTGTTGCTTAAACGAAGTAACCAGCTTCTTTAAATTTTGCATCCAATTTCAGAAAATTGGATATATTTCAACACCACGTTTTCCTCATGGAATTCATTATTTATTCCCTGGAAACAATTGAAACAAAAACGTGTTTTGTGGTACACATTTGAATTTTTATTTCGTTTGTTTAAGAAAAAATGTGCCCATAAATTTTAAGTAAAATTTTGTATGATGAAATAGTGTTAATTGTTATCTTTACTCTACTTTTATATGGAAAATAAAAAAACACAGAAAAGCAACAATAGAATAGATAGAAAAAAATAAAGATTAAATATAATTAACTGACACATATTTTTAGATAAGATTTGAGTTTAGTGAAAATTCCAATTTATTTACCTGCACAGGAGTATGCACTTCATGAAATGTCTAGCCCAAGACTAAAACATATAAAATTTTAACAAAAAAAACGTGCAAAAAGACTCATAAAAATATAAAAAGAAGAACATAACTTACAACATTGTATAAAAAACTAAAAGTCATGTGATTTTTAATACAGTACTTTGTACTGTATACAAAGTACTGATAGTTTTCAGACATGATGGAGAACGTTACCATGAGGGCATCGGACATTTTTAATACAAATATTAATTATTTTATGTTCCATAATAATTACCGAATAGCAAATCAGTTTAATAATTATTTTGCAGATAGTATTAAAAACATAAGAGATAATATAGAAAATGTGCAATATATAAATATAATTCCTGTGATAAATAAAACATTCAATTTTCGGGAAATAAATATACAAGAACTAAAGAATATTTGTAAAAATTTAAAGAATAAACCTGATTTTAATAAAGTATCAATTAATATTATACTGGACAATTGGGATATTATAGGCAAAATAATACTATATGTAATTAACAAATCATTTGAAACTGGTATTTTTCCGGACAGTTGGAAAGAAACTATGATAACGCCTATTGAAAAAATATTTAAAACAAATAAGTGCGAGGAATTTAGACCAATCAACACATTAAAAACCTGTGAAAAAATAATTGAAAGAGTTGTGAAAGAACAATTGGAAGAATATATGGAAAAAAATAAATTATTCAATAAATATCAATCCGGTTTCCGGAAAACATACTCGTGTGAAACTGCTGTAAACTACGTCATAAGCAGATGGAAAAAAATAGAGAAAAATAATAAAATATTAGCAATCTTCCTGGATTTTAAACGCGCTTTTGAAACTATAGACAGAGAAATATTATTGACTAAACTACAAAAATATGGCATAAAAGGCAAGGAAATAAAATGGTTTGAGTCATATCTAAACGCGAGAGTACAGACAACGAAAGTTAACAATATAAAATAATTGAGTATTGGTAACGAATATGGTGTTCCACAGGGATCGATTTTGGGTGCATTACTATTCATCATATACATAAACGAACTACCAGAAATTTTAGAAAATAGTGAAGCTGTGCTATATGCCGATGACACGTTAATATTTACGGAAGCTGCAACTGATCAAATATGTCACAGCAACTTACAAAACGATTTAAAAAACGTTAACAAATGGTTAAAAATGAACAAATTAAAACTAAATGAAAGTAAAACAAAAGTTATGGAAATAAATATGAACAGTAATATACAAGTTAAAATAAATGATGAACAAATTGAAAAAGTGAAAAGTATTAAATACCTCGGTTTCATACTAGACCAAAACTTAAAATTTAAAGAACACATCGAATATATTTGTAAAAAGATTGGAAAGAAAATAGGTTTTTTTAAAAGACTGAGAAACAAAGTATCAGTAATAACTGCAATAAATATATATAATACAATAATTAAACCACACTTTGAATTTGGATCAACAATAATTTATACCTGCTGCACGGATCAACAAATAATTAGACTTCAAAAACTTCAAAACAAAGCAATGCGATGTATATTAAAATGTAACCGTTATACACCAATAGACCATATGCTATATAGTCTTAAGTGGCTTAAAATCCGGCAAAGGCTCGAATTAAACACTCTGGTATTTATCCATAAAATGAAGATGGGATATGCCCCGCAATATCTATGTGAACAACTGATGTATGTGGGGGAGGTTCAACCTTATAATCTAAGAAACTGCCAAGATTTCAGACTTCAACGCGTAACAAACAATTCTATGCAAAGATCACTTTTTTATAAAGGTCTAAATATATATAATCAATTACCTATGCATAAAAAAAATGGAAGAAATATTAATGTATTTAGAAGTACAATTTATAAATAACACTTAAATATCAATGTTCAAAATATGAAATGTATCTGTATTTATAAAGTATGTTACATACTACTAAATAAACCAATAATAATAATAATTATGAATTAATTTAGTATCATCATAAACTTGATTTAATTAATTAAATGATTTATTTAATAAAAAGAAAGTAATTTTTATTTACAAGCTGTTTGTGAAAGAAATGTTAAAAAATAAAAATAAACTTTAAGAGGAATATAGTAGTATCTTCATTATAAAAAGGAAGTCCAAAAATTATAATAGAGATATACATACATACATATGTATGTATGTATGTATAACTAAATTCATGTCAGTTTTTATTTTGATATTAAGAAGACAAAAAATTTTATTCAAAAAATATTTTTAATATTATTTTTATCAGAGGTAATTCAAGTAAGATTTGAAATAACTAATAGTAACAATAACAGCAATAACGATGCCTCCCTACTTGCATTGTTCCATCGGCAAAAGTGTCGGTTTTTTATTGTTTGTCCGTTTTTTTACCCTATTAACAAATTAGCGTCCTTTAGATTGTAGAAACATACATATAAAAAATATGTCTCAGCTCTCCGTTGCAAATGATTGCTTACGACGACAACACCACTCACAAAAAATTTAATATAGTTTCCCCAATTTTTATTTTGAAAAGTTGCTTATAGCGAATCCACGGAACCATCAAAATTATTTCGTCATAAGCGTTGTGGAATACAAACAACTTTTATCTGTGTGTGTATGAATGTATACATACATGTGTACATACATATATTTCTTCTTTTATTTTATCACAATGAACTACATTTGCCGTGTTTCATTAAAAATTTATGTTTTTCTAATCATACTGGATTTCTTTTATTTTGCGTCTTTTGAAATCAGCTGATTTAAAAAGTTACCATGTGTACTGAAAATCTAAGATTAAAAATTGATGTTGCCAGAGTGTATATATTTTTATAAATTCGTCATAAAAAAGAAAAAATGTATGAAATTGACTTCGAGGGACCGTAAAAAGTAGTTCGTTAAAAGCAAGGTTTCGTTGTATGTGTGTTCGCTATAATTTTCGTATTCTTTTCTCATGCATTATTAGCACATTAAAAAAAATTTAAATACACTTAAACACTAAATAAAGGTTGTTGCGGCCTTCAAAAACATCGTTGGTGTGCTCTAACGTGTGGGATGAAATTCATTTAACTTTTCCTTTGTTAATTGAAATATCTTTTGTCGAATTCGAACTAATATAAATTATATATACATACATATTACTTTGGATTCATTTATTTTATTTTCTTGCCGATTTTCTTTGTTTTTTCATATTTTTTATTTTATTCTATTAGATGTAATTTTATGCTTCTACATAAACTATTTTTTATTTTTGTTTATTCTTTGTAACATAAAAATTCCATAAACTCATAAGGCAAAAAATATACCTATGATGTGATTGAATTGTAAAAATTATGAAAAAAATCAAGTTTTTATTAATAGCAATTGGCCAATTTCGTGCCTCCGACGTGACACGACAACAACTTATCTACATAATAGGAGGATTATCGTTGGCAAACCATATTTATTTTCCAGCAGCGGCAACTCGTGTCGTCAACATGTTTCGTTGTGCTCCCTCCCACACATGATATTTATTTAATGACGTTGCCACAAGGTTTGTCATTGGAAAAACGTTATGTTTTTATATTCAGGTACCTATGCGCGGCAAAATAAAAATAAAAACTTAAAAAAATATACCTACCTAATTGTATTTTAAATAGGGTGTTAATACTAGCTTATTTCATAAATGTATTCTTTTTGTCCAAAACTTTTTCTAGAAACATTTCCATGTTTAAAAAAAGAAAAGAAAAAATCCAATAAACACATTATAAAATATGCTAGACACCTCATTTCAGACAAAAGTGTACCTGCTGTCGAATTAACAACAACAATAATTTTTTTTAAGATAGATTTCTTTTTCATAATAAACAAACAAACACACATTAAATACAAAATTAAGACTGAAATCTAAATAAAAAAACCGGTTCTTTATGTTACAAAAAAACAACGTTTCAAATAAAATATCTGTAGTGTGTGGTTGTATCTCAAATACCATAAAACAGCAGTCGCCTTAAATATCAAGTTACTAACATTTAGGTAAAGGAGTTAGTTGCTGGCTTACCATCAGCAGAGGCAGCAGCAGTAGCAACTAATCTGGTTTTCTTAATTTGATTTAGTTTGAGTGTAGCAAATGAAAAATAAGCTGATTCAGAATTTAAAACAACAACAAAAATACTATAGAAAATAAACCTTTTGCAAGAACTCGTATGTGTGCGTTTCCATTTGCAGTGTTGCCAAAATACTATAGTAGTTACCTATTTCTAATTGAAAAATAAATACATTTTCTATTTAATTTCTATATCTAGCGGGAAAATAACGGCCCTGGTGTCGCTGGTGTTTGCGTGTGAATTGATCTCTTAAACTGATAATTTAAACCGATAATTGGCCTTGTAGTTTACGTAGAATTTGGGCTTGTCTGCAGAAGGACTCACATAGAATCCTTGGCGGGGGCACTAGAATACGAACCTTCAAAAAATTGTTACAGTAACGAAAACAATTCATGCACACAAAAAACTAACGAACAATAGAATTAACATGAACATATGTATTTGTTTAATATCTATCATTTAATTTGTTTAGAATTTTTTACGGAATTCATAACTTATACTGAAAATGTTGTAAAATGCGTTACAAAGAAATAAGAGTGTCTAAAAACGCCGTAATGTAATATGTGAACAGGCTGAAAATATAATTTTATAATTAATTTATTTCGAATTTGTAATTATTGTTTAATATAACGTGCTAGGATGCCGCAGGCTTCTTTCTCGTACACCGTAATAGGTTGACACTTGAAATTTTCACCAGATATGTAGTACGTATGTATTACTAAAAAATCAAAAAATTAAACAAGATATATTACTTTTGACATAGAGTTATAAGTTGTGAGGCGTACTAGGTGAACACTGGCTCCATAACGGCAAATACCGAAAATCGGACTGAAGTGTTATTTTTGACATAGACCTGCATCTTGTAAACCGTACTAGACATTGGATGTTCTCACAGTTTGTTTATTTCTTTTTTAATAAAAAATATAACAATTAAGAACTAAATGGTGTATAGACATGAGGTGTTATTTTGAACACAGAGCTATATTTTATGCTCCGTAAATACCTAATTTACCGCGAGCCAATCTGGGAGTACATTCTTAGACCTAATTTACAGCGGCTCCTATCTGGAATTACATTCTTTCAAATAAATAAAAAAAATCCCAGATCTGTTGATAAATAGCGAAGTTGTAATTATTAGTATTTAAATTTTTTTAAAATATCGTTTGTTTTTTTTTTTCAACATAAAACAAGATTGTAATTAATTAATTAAACGAACCCGGTATCCCAAACCCACCACTCTCTTGTTAAAAAAAATCGTATGAAACAACCGAAAAATCGAACGGTTTTCCCTACTATGCCGGGATTTTATCTGGGACTTTGGCAACACTAATGCCAGAAGACATATTTAGAGCCAGATCTTAAGTGTTGTTTTTTTTCCTTTTCTTTAAGCCTTGTCACGAACACAGAGAAGACAAAATATCGTCAAAACAAAGATACAACGACAGTCAATAATAAGAAGAAGAACAACAGCAATAAAAAACTGGTTTTAAATAAGTGTGTGTGCGTTTGCATTATAAACTCGTATTTTAATACAAAAGAAGTTAAAACAAAAAAATTAAATAAGAATAGTAAAGTAAAAACACAATATTTCCTGTTTTTGATCTGCTTTTTGTTTCTTTTCCTTTGTTTTTACAAAACTCAAATTAAAATAATACAACGAAATACAATTTACTTTGTATGGACTGAATGTACAAAATTATTATTAACTGCCTGCCTCATTTTTGCCTCGTTTATTATTTTCTTGTTTTTATTTTCCCTAGATAATTCACAAAACAAAATCGTGTAATGAAATCAATATTTGTATGGTTTTCATGGACAACTAAAAGAGTTAAGTCAGTTTTTGTCTGGAACTCTTTTTCTAAAGGGGTATGCAAATTTTTGGAATAGCATGAACCGATTTATTTATTTATGTAGTTTTTACTGAAACAACTTCTAGGTATTTCTTAAAATAGCTTTGAGAAACATATCTACATATCAGTCGTTAAGTAGCTCTGGGCTGAAGAACAGCTCACGCGTCATCGTAATTATTTCTTAAGTGCGGTCAGGCTTGCGTTTGTTGTTTGGCCTTCGAGAGTTTTTCGTCTCATTCGCACTGGTTGACTAATTTGCCACGGATAACCGTATAGTCTTACGATTCTTTTGTGGAATTTCGTTGACAAGCACGTTGCTACTTCTTATATGAAGGCATAGGTAGTGTATAGTCAGTCACAAAAACATTTTTAAAATACTGTTAATAACATCATGGACATACATATGGTCTAGTTACCGGCGCCATTTTTGTGCAACTATATTCTGCAAATTTACTTTGCAGAATATATACCAATAAATAAATAAATATCTACATACTATGTATGTATACATACTATGTATGTATACATACTATGTATGTATACATACTATGTATGTATACCTATACCCTGAAAGAATCCAGGGGGCATGTCCCCAAGTCACCGCTTCTGTCTACTATTTTGGTGACTATTGGGCGTCATTGTCACTGAAATGAATTGGTACCTTATTTTAGTGCCTTATTTTTAGTAGGTACCTATATTTTTCAAAGATAAATTAGCGCCTTTTAGGCTCAATAATTGACTACTCATTTAAGTGTCATTTATCTTTTGATGCTATTGAAGTACCAATTTAATTTTTTCAGTACGAAATTAAGTAACATTTAAATGAAACTTAAATCTCCATTCTTCTGCATTTAGACTTTAAATTTTAAAGTCCATTTAAGTTATGCACACATACATCCTTAAACATATGTTTTTGCTTGCTTGTTGGTGTTTCACGCAACAAATTAAACAAAAAATTTGCGGCCATTGAAAAACCAACATCTCTTGGCGTGAAATTTGGACTTCTTTTATCAATATTATTCTTTTTTATGTTTTTTATATTGTTTTGAACTTTTAAAACATTGCAGCAACCTATCATTGTTGTTATTTTCAGCCTGAAAAAGAATCCACATTAAAAATTTTTCTTTAATTTTGTTCAACATCTGTCAGTAGTGGATTTTCAATGACACGCACATGTTAAATGTCTATAGTAAATGGCATTGTCTGGGTATTATAAGTCACACATATATGTACATATATACATATGTATGAATCAGTGATGTTATATACTTTTTTGAAAAGTCTTTACGCAGCCCGAATAAAATCCCTATTTTTCCCTACGCAAAAAAAAATCCTTACAACTTTTAAATGATGCATACATACGTATAAATTTTATTTATACGATGTTTTTTTTCAAAAGTGGTCGACGATTTGCAACGCCACGTCGTGCTCAGCGGAAAACAGCTGACTCGCTTCATTTCTTTTTAAAAAAATTATCAATTTGTTTTCCTTTTTTACAGATCAGACTTTCCGCAATTTAAAATTTGATTTCATGCAAAACACTTGTATATGAACGGTTCATCAGAGACAACTTCCAGCCAGCCTTTAAAGTTATCGTCCTCCAGCCATTTTTGCTGATTTTTTGTTTTCAGTACTTTTTGATTTCATCTAAGCACGGCGAAAAGTCTGAAGAAAACGAAGAATTCATTATATAAAAATATAAAAAAGGCAATATTTCAAAGATTTACTTTAAAATGAAGCTGAAATGGCGACAAGCGACCATTTAAAAAAAAACATGACAATTTGTAATATTCCCGTATTAAAAATTTCGTAAGTATGTTGTCGCAAATCGAATAAGGTTGCAAAATTAGTACATTTTTGCCACATTATTGAAAAGTCCCTACATTTTAATGACTTCAATAAATCTGGCATTTTTTCCATACGGCCATTTTTTGTAGAAGAAAATCCCTACGAATGGGGATTTTTTCCTACGTATAAGATCACTGATATGTACATATGTACATACATATGTACGTTCTTATTAACTGAAAACATTAGAAAATTGTTTTAATATTTTTACAAGGATCTCACTCTTATCAAGCTTGTGTTCGAGCCTTAAATTCTTTAATTCAATTTGCTATGGTTTAACTTATTTTTTATTAAAGATGGAATACAGAACTTGCAAAAACAGTAAAAACTAACAACTGATGTGGTTGGACAAAACTAAGGATAAACAAAAAAACCTAATTATGAAATACACTCATACCCCGGTTTGCGTCGTTTCGAAGTTGCATCTTTTTAAAATTTCCGCGATTTCGATGTTGCGTCGTATTTGCTTCAGTTTGCGTCGCATGGCTTCGAAGTTGCGTCGTTAGTGCTTCGATTTGCGTCGTTAATAAATGTTTGTACGCACAAAGCAAAAATAGAAAAGGGGGATTTCCCGTCGAAGTCTAATGCAAATTTGTATGTGAAAATTGTCTACAAGTTTGTCTTCGTTGGTAGTTTCAAATTATATTTGGTAAAGTGAAGTCTTTTATTTTAATAAAAACTATTATTACACGAATAATAATAAGAAATTGGTATTTTCTAATGAAAAATCATTTTTTTACTAAAATTATGAGTCTCGGAACGAATTAAATGAAAATTAATACAAATGTATGGAAAACTGTGGTTCGGGTTTTCGTCGTTTGAGTTTGCGTTTCGTTTTTCCGGTCCCAATTAGCGAATCTAACCGGGGTATGAGTGTACATAAAGTTATAAAATTAAATGTAGTGATAGATTCTCATATTCTTTATCGTTAAATCATTCTGTTAATTAGTTTATATTGCTAACTCTCATCGCTGATGAGATGGTGTAGCGACTATCGAAGACAGTGACTTTTACTTCCTTTTATAATAAAATAAAATTAAAAAATTTATATATTAATGAAAAATTCTAGCTTTTAACTCAATGAATTAATAACTTTCAATTAAAGTACCTAATGCAGTTTGTAAAATTATTAGATATTCCACACATGTAAGTGTATTTTTTTTGGAAACACATACATAACATACATGCATATGTACATATACAAAAGTGTAACATTCTTAATTTTGGTCGATTTTTAAAGAAAATATTAAACATCTGAGAGAGAACATCCAACTTTTTGAGAGAACATCCGAAACACTATTGCTTGAAAATCGCAGATATGTTCATATGTGAATGCTCTAAGCGATATAAAGGACTTGTATAAACATGTCCTGAAAGGAGTTGGTTCATAAAGTAATTGAACTCAACATGGAGTCTTCCTAATACTCTTAAATTCCTTAAGACCTCTTGCATTTATTTAATGCGTTTTTATATGCTACATATTTATGTTAATTTAGCAATTTATGGTTCTCAACTGCAATTGTTTTCTTCATACATAAATATGTACATGCATACATAGTACATAGCTATATACTTATGTATGTATGTAGCAGGCAGGTTCATGCAAAAAATCCACTTAAAGAAACAATCCGTACCAGTCTCGATAAACGAATTTCCGTTTGTCTTTTTCTTTTGTTTTAAATCTAAAGTGGTTTATGGTGAAATTAGTTTGAGTATTATTGTATACATGAATATAAAATTAAACTTCCATTTAAAGATTCTCATGTACTTTTCTTCTCATTCTTTTAATAATGAATTTAATGTTTGCGTGTAAGTATTTTTTTACTCATTCCCCTTTTGGGTATTTTGAAAGTTATTTTTATTTTCAATTTTGTCGGTACTTTTTTTCAAGATTTGTTTTTGTTAATTCACTAAATTTAATTTAAATGTCTACAGAGTCCCTTTTAAGAGTTCTTTTTTTTAAATCTTTTAAACTACAATAATGGCTGGTGTATCTTTACGTATAAATATTTTAATAGCATTTTATTTAACATGAAAATTTGGCATACCAAACGAAGTTAACCCCAAAACTATAAAAAAAATGTTTTAATTAATTGATATAAGATATGTATTTTGTGTAGTTTAAATTTTCAGCAAAATAGCATGCATTTTATTTAAACACACTTGAGATAATTTACTTAAAATAAACTGCGGAAATGCGTGACGCCTAAGATTGTGGATGGCAACCGAAACTCAGTTCAGGGTTGCTAGTTGTTGAAAACGATATTACGGATGGCCGCTGGCAATTACAATTGTCAATTCCGACTCATATTTAAAGTTTTCCACGCAAAAGCAGACTTTTAGTGGCCGCATGGCAATGCAACTGAATTTTGGTTTCTTTCTATAATCGACCCATAAGTTTAATCCCATAAAAAATATCACATTTGCGACAAAAATTCCTTGTTTATTTTTTTCTGTTTTATCAAGTGTTTATTTCTATTTTTAATGCTTAAAAGCAGTTATGGTAAATTTTGAATTTCTTATTTAGTTAATCTTCAGTTAAATTTAAGTTGCACTTAAATACAGTGGCAGTTTTTTAGTTTTAAATACTGTTCTTAATTAATTAATTTAAATTGTCGATAGTTTTGCAAAAAAAAACAGCTGTTGAACAAAAAATAAAGAAACATTTCATAGTAGAATAATACAGGCACTGTCAAAGCGTTAACTGAGTTTTTTTTGGGATAGTGGCTGCCAAAATTTGATTATGTATTACTAACACACCCACACTACTAAAAAAAGAACACTTTAAAATTTGTTTTAAATGCAAATAAGAAAAGGAAAAGAATAGAATAGAAAATGCAACCATTTTGCTATTTTTCTTTTGTGCTTTTTGACATCTTCGAACCTAAAAGCAGTGTTGTTGTAGCTTCTACACTACCTGTATAATTCTACCATGAGTGTACGTACACCCCTCCCCAATCCTCTCTCACCAATAAACTACAACCATATCTAAATCAGAGCGTCGCTTTAACAACAGGGTACGTATTTACAACATATTCTAAGGAATTAATTTACTCTGAATGTACTGCAAATACGTACCTTGTTGCTAACGTGACGCTCAACGCTCTGCTTTAGGTATGGCTGTAAGACTTTCTGAAAGAAAACTTTCATAGTGTGAACATCAATTAAAGTTCAAAGAAGAAAAATTTAAAATCTTTTCAATAAGACATGACTCGTCTGCTGCAATTTTAAAGAAATATTAATAAAAGAATTTCACATTTTTTACGGCCACGGTTGGTCATTCAAATATTATCTAAGTTTAATTGAAGTTTGTACTATAAAACTACATAAATGTCGTATTTAAATAGAAAGATAAATGCCTATAACATATAAAAATTGAAGTCAAAAACTAAATAGGTATTAGACAACAAAGCCGAATAAAATATATTTAAGTCTATAAAACATGTTACTCACTGCCTGATTAATGTTGAAAATCATTAAATATTTAATTGAATTAAAACGGTGGGTGTCTGTGGGCGTTTATAAGTACTTACATTAAGTGTTTCTTTATTGCTAATTAAAAATATGTACATATGTTCAAAAATGCATTAAATCGGTGTTTTATGCTCCAAAAAAATAACTATAATAAATAAATTAAATTTCATTCATGTCAGCTCAAACTTATAGTTGTTTTATTATCTAAAACAACTGATTTAGTTCAGTTTGCTGCTTAAACTAAAGTTTAAACTCTTCGCATAAATTAATTTTAAAACTAAATTTTAATAATTTTTTTGTAATTGTTTTTATTTTTTGCTGATTATATAATACGAAAATCATTTGAATGAAGTAATTTTTTTGCACCAAAACAAATAGTCTCATTATACAAACATAACTTATTATTATTATTATTATTATTTTTATTATTGTTGCAGCAGGTGGTATATGCAATGCAACATGATTTCGTTTCAGATAAACTACCCACTACTTGCAGTAAGCAATAAAAAGCCATTCTTAAATAGTTATTTTTTTATATTATTTTTCCTTTGTTGTGTTAAAAAAACAAAATACCCGTAAAAGAAATAACAAATTATGTAAAAAACTAGTCTGAACTAGATTTTTATGTATGTATGTATGTATAGGTGTGTAAGGAATGTACTTATGTGTGTGAAGATTTTTAAAGTTTCTTTTTAAAAATTCTGGTTTTTGAGAATACAAAAAAATTCTGTCGCCCAAGTAGAAAACTAAGTAAAAAAAAAAAATTCAAAACACTTTAGACAACCTGTTTTCCTTTGGCCGCTGGTGGTACATACTACGTGCATACATACGTTCATCACCAACCATTCCCATACAATTAAAGTTTTTCTGAAATCTAAGAACTCTTATAAAAAAACTGGCCACACAACTTTGTTTAGAAAACCAAGAATTAAATGTTTTTATTATTCTTATTTTTTATTTAATTTCTTTTAGTTATAATAACGTATACAAAGTCGGTCGTTAAGTTTGTAACATGCAAAATATGTGTTAAAAGATCAAGAAAAAATATTTGGAGCTGTTATATACTTTATAGCTGGAATATTAAAACTTAAGATGATGTGAATTTTATCACAAATAAATGGTTTCCTTATTCACATGATAATGAGAGTATATGAGGAGGTTCTTTTCAAAACTCGTGACTCTTCCACTTTTTGTGTTTTTGCACAATTTGAGAAAATAGTTTTTTTAGGAATGCAACTACATAAGTATGTATGTATGTATTTAACCCGAACTTTTGTTGCATTATTATAGACGATAAGATCAGTATTAAAAAATTTAGTAATAATATAAGTATGGTCTCGTACATTAGAGCGAATCAAGTTGTATGGAAGCGAAAAGCGTGCAAGGTGTACCGTCTCAAAATGAACATTGATATTTTTTATGATGACATTTAAAATATTTCGGCTCTAGCTTTAACCTCTCGTGAGCTGGGCCATTTTGAAAAAGGGTATATTTTTGAATGTTTTGTTAATTTGTGAATATGTTTCCTTACCAACCTATACAATATGGGTATCATAAGGCGCGTCCAACTGTATATACAATTTGTCCAAGGACGATCATTCATGTCCTTTTTTTAAGGATATTCTGTAAAAAACGGGTTTTGAAGTTTTTGTTCGAGGTTGTTTGTAATAAAATTTTGCATTACAAATGGGATAAATTAAAGAAAATATATATAAAATAATATATAAAAAATAATAATAAATATTTATATTAATTACATAATTGGTTCAATATAAGGCTTAAAGATTTTTCGAACACAGTGACGGCTTAGCATTGAAATATACATATGTATATACTATCGGCGCAGGTTTATCATATTATTGGAGTATTTTGCTGTGTATTTTTATGTTGTGAATGTTTAATTTGTGGTGTAGATTTGATAATAAAAATGGAAAATTCTTGCCAAGAAAAACTCCATTGCAAATTTTTTTTAAAACTGTTTCGAGTTTCTTAATATTTTCTAACTGCCAATCCGATCCCAATTTGTTAACTGTTCCAAACTGAAAATAATATTTTGGATTTTCTTCTGGGGTTTTAATAAACGCAATACGCCTAAGTTTCTTTTCTGCACGTCCAAAAATCCCTTTCAGCAGGCAAAAAGCTGCACCCATATCAAAAATCTAAAGAACTCTGACTGAATAATGTAGGAACGAAACATGCTTTATTGCAACTACGACTTAAATCGTTAATTAACTTCTGGATTAATCATATTTTGTTCCGAATATGCATATTTGAAATGGGTAATGTCATGTTGAAGTTACCCCAAGGCGAATCAAGCACAGATGAATTTCTAAAAAAAATGTCAAACATTATGTAAAGGTGTGCTGTCAGGCATGTTGTTATGAGTATATTATCAACACAAATTTAATTTTACACAAATGACATTTAGGCCCAATAATTGACTTACTCATTTAAGTGTCATTTATCCTTAAATCGACATTTAAATGAAACTTAAATGACCATTCTTCTGCAATTAAACTTTAAATTTTAAAGTCCATTTAAGTTATGCACACATGTATACATAAACATATGTTTTTGCTTGCTTGTTGGTGTTTCGCGCAACAAAGTAAACAAAAAATTTGCGGCCATTGAAAAATCAGCATCTCTTGCCGTAAAATTTGGACTTCTTTTATTAATATTATTCTTTTCTATGTTTTTTTTTTTTAATTGTTTTAAACTGTTAAAACATTGCAGTAACCTATCACTGTTGTTATTGTCAGCCTGAAAAAGAATCCACATTAGAAATTTTTCTTTAATTTTGTTCAACAGCTGTTTTTCCCAAAAAATTTAGAGAATTTCATGATGCTGCCATATTTTTATCGTATTTAAATACAAACAATAATTTAACACTGAAAAACTGAAACTGTATTTAAATGCAACTTAAAATTAAGTGCTAATTAGCTAAATGATATTTAAATTCGAACTCAATTATTGGGCTTTATTCAGGTTAATCAGCTGTGATATCGCTACTTCCTTGTTGATCTGCCTTGTATTATCCCAAGTATAATAAGCAGAGTTGTTTAAAATTCTTCTACGCAAGTACAAATTTCAACATATTTACATATATATTTAATTTTTGTTAATTAATTCTATTTCTCTCTTTCTCCGTTTGTTAAACGGGCTTTGTTTTCATAATTTAAGTTGTTATCTTGCAAAGAAAAGACAATAAAACGAAGAAGAAATAACAATGGAAACAAAGAACCAAAATACCAACACATGATACCACAATTATTGTTTAATGGCATTGTCTCTCAGACAAAGTCCACGCATTAACACAGCAGTTGGAACGAAAAAAAATTATGTTGTAATCTAGCTTGACATGAGACTTTTGTTGTTGTTGTTGTTCAAAATTGCGTTGGTTGTTCTATTAGACTTGTTAACAAATAGACTAGTCAGTAATAAAAAAATGCTTCATTTAGAAATAAATATTTATCACACTTGGCAAACATTTGCCCAAAAAAACGTAACCACTACTTTTGCTTAGGGTTAGTGGGATTTAACTTGATTTTTATATCACAAAATGAAGTCAGTTATGCCGAAAAATGCTGTTTTTATATTATTTTTAATAAATGCGAACCCATATTAAAAAATATAGGAATTAAAGAAAATACAAATTTAGCTTGTTTGTTGGTCCCGTTTTTTTCGGAAAATATTTGGCAAGTGTGACATTTGTGTACCTTTACTCTTCTCACATACAGTGGCGATCGAAATATTTGAAAGTATTCCATAAATACATTTTCACCAACTTCGTTTTCGGAGGTCGCAACACCTCCTGATCGATGTGAATGTATACTTCATGTAGAGACTTGTGTATTTATTCAAACCATTTGTGAGAAAAGAATACGAGAATTATTATTACTAGAGTACGCCTAGTGGTCAAAACTCCACCGTCAGTTTAAACGTAGTTAGTTGCATTAATTTATGCGTGTACGTGTGTATTTTCAGCATTTGTAGTGGTGTCAACTTTATGAGCCTTTTATTCCTTTAATACTAAATCGATTTAAATAATATATAGTCGGGTGACTAAAGCTCAACAATGTTTACCATTTGGTAAAAGAATGAAGAAAATCGGTTGGCAAACAAAGGAGAAAAAGGGATCTAAAAATTTGGCATTGCCTATTTATATATGTATATGTAGTAGATACTTTAATGTATTCCAGTTCTTAAAAGACTTGCAAACTGAACTATGTAACTATGTAGTTTCAAAAGAAATTGACATAATTTAAAATGAACATGTACATATATACATACATACTTCCTTAAACATATATTAATATTGTTTTTTATAAATTGTTTAGTATGTATATCAACCAATTTGCCTTTCATTTAATTTCCTTTTCCATTTAATCGTGCACCAACTTGGTCGATTACATACGCAGGCATGTAAGTCTATATAATTGTACTTTTACACTCAAATATCCTTTTTCTACAGAGAAACAGTGTTTATTTTTCAGCATCGAAGGTTTCACATAAAATGCGTACAATTTTATTTAGATCAGCAACATACAAATTGGATTTCATTATAATTCGGAAACCATACAAATGAAGTCATGCACAATGAGCAAACAAACAAACAAACAAATAGAAAAAAAAAGGAAAAACTTCAGAAAAATAAATGAACAAGAGTTCAGTTCATTTAAAATGAACTTGAGCGTTTTCTTTTGTTTTCATTAAAATGTTTCAAGGAAAAGGATGTACGAAAACAGAACTTTATTTAAACTCATATCCAACTTTAGTACTCGAAGTAGTAAAGTAACAGCAACAACAAACACTATCGCCATCATCCGCATCATCGAACGCATCCCAGCTAGCATTTTCGATCGTAGTAGAATCTTCCGCGATGTCGTATTCCGATCGCGTAAGTTCAGTACAACGGGAGACACTATGTCAAGACGGCGGCGACTCTTCCGTATGGGCTGTCTGCGATGCGCCTAATAGAATCGTATAAGACTGTTTTATTATTACTTCAAACGAGCCTTGAATAAATCGCCGTAATGCGTCGTCTACGATGCGAGGAAAAGGATCGTCTAAGACTTTTAAATAAAACATGTTTTTTTGTTGTGTTTTATATTTTTTTAATAATAAATAAATAATAAGAAATATGTATTTCAATTTAATATCACTTTAATTTAAAGAACACTTAAATTTAAAAGAAAACATTTTAATCAAACGTACACTTTTTCGTATCACCCTCCACGCCTACCTATCGCCAGAATGCGTAAACGGTGGGTGATTTGAAGTAAAAACTAAAAAGACTCGCAAAACCATAATTTACAAAAGTAATATACGATATTGGTGAAATAACAATCGTTCAATGGTCGCCGAATAAAAAACACTCGTCCAACAATCATCAAAATAAATCGTAAAAACATCATTTGGAAGAGTCAAATACGGGTGTTGCTCGCCAAAATGCGTAAACGACAATTAAGTTGTCCAAACATCTTCAGAATGAGTCGCAAAAACACCATTTGGGAGAGTAGAAAGTAATTTTACGCCAACAATCGTCTGAACGATTAAAAAAAGAGTCGCGAAATGATCGCGCTCGTCAAATAATTTTCCCAACTGCTAGCTGGGATATGGAATGCATGTCTTCTTCACATTTGTGTATCTACTGATGTGTGTGTAACTATGGCTGTGTGAGTGTATATATGCATATGGGGATTTGTATGCATAATTATTGCCAATGTGATGAAGTTGTTATTGTATAATTTTTTTTTTGCGGCTGCAATCCATTTCAGTGCTTGTACGTGTGCATTGAATTATTGGGCCTTATTACGCTCGCCGTAATTTCCCCTTCGACTTCGACAAGTTGTAGTACATTAAAGAAGCAATAAGGAAACGCAATATATTTTGCAATACACAGAAAAAAAGTATTAAACTGTTAATAAGTGTCAAATAATTTTGTTGCATAAAAGAACAAAAAGTCCCAAGATTTTCAAGTAATTGATTTGGGCAGAAATCACTTGGGCGGCAATTGACAATCGGTGTTATATTTTGTATGTAACATAAGTATGTATGTAGTATGTATGTATGTATTTAGATAAAATGTTCCTTGATTTTCTTGTGATCACCGTGGTGTGCTGTATGGATTACTTTTCGTATTGTTAAACGTTAAATGATTCGATTATGAAGAATAAAAAACTTGAAACACATTTTAGACATTTAAATTGCTTCCCCATTTATTTTTAGTACATCTTCTTCCTATCGAAAATAGCTACTCACATTAGATTGACAGCATGAAATTGAATAGCAATTGTTCAATTCACGACCCAATTTTTGTTCAACATTTGTTTACATTATTCCATCGCCATGTGCAAAAACTTGTTAAAAACCTTGTTTTCTTCACGACAATAAATAATTTCATATATGTACATATTTTTCGATTGTAATAAGTTTAGTTTCGTTTAGTAGCTGCATTTATTTGGAGTGAAAGTGTCTTTTAGAGCGTGAGGTGTTTGTTGTCTGTTGTTATTAAAACAAAAATTGGTTTGGCTACACGATGCGTAGAGTTTTAAATTTATTAAAAAAATATGTTTTTATTTCACTATATGTACGTATGTATGTATGCATGTCTCTCATTTTAGTATGTTAACAAAATTAAGTGGAATAATTTTCTTTTGTAATCTCATCGGTAAAGAAAATATGTCAACTAAAATTATACCTCGATTTACAGCGTGTAAACAGAAATGGAAATTTTGTATGCTAAATTGCACGACTTTAAAAATTAATTGCTACTGTACATATTTTAAATAAAACAACTTAAACATCAAATAGCAACATGTAATAATAAAACTTATTACGTACGGCTGTGGAATTTTCGCATTCGACTTTGACAAGTTGTACTAGATTAAATAAGCACAGAACATTATTATTTAATCAAATTCAAAGACTTCGACAACCGTAATACAGCAGAATGCTTAAGAAATCAAGAAAGAAGTCAAAGGAAAATACAGCATAACGCGAAAACGTGTTTTTTTCGAAGGCCGGTAAACACCCTGTATTTCTACTATACAATAATAATACATAATGATAAAAGTTAAGTAATGTGAAATTGCACAAAATAAGGCTTTAAGCTAAAATTTTTACTTCTGCTTTAAAATTAAGGAATGATATTCCATGTTTCTTTTTTTTATAGAATATTTTCATATTTTCATAAAGTTAACATTCATTTCTATTTTCTTTTGCAGGTATGTATGTATGTAACTATATAAAAATCAAACGGCAAGTTCTTAAGGTAAAAATAAATGTTTGTATGTTTTTAATTCTAATACACAAGAAAAGCATTGCACATGCAGTTACGAACAACAAAATAGGATCACAAATTTTTATAATATAAAATTGAAAATCTCTGCCAAAATTTGAAAGTTACTTAAATTTTTTTTAATTATCGCATGTCTATAGAGCTTATAAAAATTATTATCTGGCAACGCTTTGGAAACTAAGATAATGTGGCAAGCTGTCGTCACTCAGGAATGCCAACCATTCATTAATAAAGTCTAAAAAAAAATAAGTCAACGGTAAATTACTATAATGAAAATTTAAAATTTGCAAAAGTAGTTCGTATGGCTTAATAAATTGGTTTGAAAGTTAATAATATTTTTTATATACCTATATAAATATACTACCCGTAATAGAAAAGAATTTGTTCGGTAGGTCACTAAAAAACGTCGACAAAATAGAGTAATCACCCCTATTCTGCTTTTCGATTACGTTCCCGCATTCAGTTACGTTCGAATCGAAAAATGGTATTAAAAAAAACTTAATCGAAAGAAAAGCTGCTTTGCTATGAAACGTATGAAATAGAAACAGAAAAAATAAGCAATTTTGTAAGCATTCTAATTGTTAAATTGTAAAAAGTTGAATTTAGTGAAAATAATAGTTATAAATATATAAAAAATAAATATTGTGGTAACTTTAATTAAATAAACACATCAGGTAAATATGGAAAGTAAGAAAAAAGCCAGAATATGAGTAAGCGGTATTTGTGGCCAAACTACTCCAGTGTGAAGAATACTGCAGCGCCGGAGGCGATATTTTCATTTTCTATACATCGTTTGGAACTTCATCCTAGAATACAATATCATACTTAGTTGCCATTAAATTTTTCAAGCTTTTCATATCGCTCAGGTGTTGTATTTTTCGACATGCAATAAATTAAATAAAGCTTCCAAATTTGACAAAAAAAAAAAAAGAATTTATTACAAAATAATTTCATAGCATTTTATAGTTACATTTTATTTAATTATACACTTTTTTCAACTACAAAAACAAAAATCTAAAAATTTTCTGTTAGTAAACAAACCTCTTGCAAAAACGTAACTACGATCGTAATGCAGAATACATACAATGGAAAAAGAAATCGAATGATACGGGGGACGGAACGCAGAATACCAAATTTGTAAAACGGAGAAAATTTCGATTCGAATCGAAATGCTGAATAGGGGTGTTTGTTTGTTAACAAAAATTTATAAATACTCGTATATGCATATGTACATATATAAATAAAAAAAGCTAAAACCACACGATTTCCAATTTTTAACAATTAACAACCAACCGTCAAGTCGGAGTTTTTACACGGTACATGCGTTCCAGCGACCACTGTGTATAAAAACAAGTGCAAAAAGTTGTATTTGATTATTTCAAACTTGAAGGTGGTCGAATGGATTAATATTTCTATGAAACACTAAAATTTTACTTCTTTTTCTTCATACAGTGTTGCTTTAATTTAATTTTATGATTTTTAAGACATAAAAACAAAGAAATAATTGACAAGTTATCTTAAAATATTTTTGTTTAATAAAGAATCACATTTTAAGAAACTAAATAACTCTGAAAAACTTAAAATAAAAAACAAAAAAATTCAATATATAATTTTTCGACCTTTTTTTAATATTTATATTAATTATTCTATAAATTTTTTAAATCACCCAAATTTATTTTATTTTATTTTGTTATTTAAATTGTTGTAAATCATCAGTAGACCTTAAACCTAATTTTTAAATGTTTCAAACCTCTTTACTTATACAAAAACTTTTATAAAAATTACAATAGTATAAGCATAGTAGGCTTTGAAACTTATTCAAAAATCCCAACAAACAAATTATTATATTCGATATGAATCTATTTTATTTTCTTTACAACATTTAAAAATTAGGTTTAAGGTCTACTGATGATTTGGCTTTAGCACCAATGAAATTCATGTATATAGACTAGCTAAAAACCCTCAACAAAAAAAAACTTTTTAAATCTTTGAAAAAAGATATCGAGGCAATCTCGATTAATATAAATTTAATATTATAATAAATAAAAGCTAAAAAATAAAATAGCTGCATTAATTTTTCTTTAATGCCATCAAAAAAAGCAACATACATAAACCTGCACTCACTTTCGGTCATACATACATACGTATTTAAATAATCAGTAAGTAATTGGGCTAAAATAACAAACATTTTAACGTTGTTAAACTGCATACTGCACGAGTAACTTGCAAGTTGCAATCAACATGTAGGAATATTTTTAAAGTAAGTTATTTTTCTGAGTAATTATTTACAAAGCTTGAAAACAACAAACAAAAATTAAGGTGAACAGCATATATGTACACACACTTGCTGCCGCATGTACATACGTATGTATGTATTTATGTTGCAAGTATATTATTGCTGCAGCATGAGCCAGAAAAAAAGGTTAAAGTACTTTAAAAAGAACGTGGGCGCAAAAACTACAAAAAACGAATAGTTCAAAATACACTGAAAGACATAATTGCAACGAGGCGATATTTATTAATCCATAAGTTTGCACGATAGGGATATTGACTACCGCATTTTTTCCATTTGCGGAAAAGTGAGAAACAAATAAAAAAAGATCCGCCTTTCCGGTACTACCATTCATACCGTCTTCTAACATTTAATATAGAATATTGCACAATAAAATTTCACGAAGTTTCGCTGTTAGAACTATAGCGTAATCAATATTTTATACACTAATCAATATTTTATACAAGTTTAACGGCTGTTATCTCACAAACTTTAACTCGTACGTGCAAGTTTATTAGCATTTTAAGTGGTTTCCTTTGGTTTTAAATTAATTGATTTAAATTTTATTGTACTCACAAATTTTTTTTATGAACTAGCATTCAAAAGCATTTTAATCAAGTATTTGTAGCTAAAATTAGACATCATTAGCTTCGATACAAATTTAATTTCAATATTTTTGTCATACCTTTGACTTTATTGGGTCTTCACGTGTTTTCTTTTTCACGAAATACATACATCGGTGTACATATGTATGTATTTGTTATAGATTATTTAAACTTGATTATGGTAATTTAAATGTGGAATGAATTTCTAGGTTTTTAATTAGATAGTTAAAATCTTTGCTTAAGGTAGGTATAAACAGAAATTTCGTGATATCAACGAAAAAATAATGAAGTTCTTATTTCTGAAACTACCTATTAGTTTTTCAAAGAAAAGTTTAGTTAATTTCATTAAAAATTGTTTTGTCATCTAGGCGTATTTAAAAATAATTATTTTATATTTATTAGAAAAATCAGCTAAAACACAGTCAAAGAGAGGAGGGATGGAGTTAGCCAGCAGCTAAGCAGTCAGACAAATTATAAAAAAATCCAAAGACGCAGCAAGAACAAAATTAAAAGCACTTGAGTGAAGTTGTCATGGCATTCTAAAGCCATGCAAACAAACTGTCACTCTTGGCTGATACGTTGAAACATCGCCATAGCAACAACATTTTACACACCAGAAAAAGGTCCAATTTTTGTATTAATTTACCAGTTAGCAACTTGTATTTATAATATTTATAATAAACCTATACAAGTGTGTGATCAAAATTTTATGAACAAAAAGTTTTTAATTTTGTGGGACTTTTCTATTGTTATCAGTATATCGTTTTCTGCTAAAGCTAAAATCTTATTACAGTAGATACCGGATATAAGCACATTTCATATCAGGAAAAAAACGCTTATAGGAAAGTGGACCAAAAACAAAATGTCTTTTTCTATACTTTCCGTACAAATAATTTTCTATAAAAGAAAATCGTATATAAGAAAAAAACTGATATAAGAAACTTTTTTCAAACACCATTTTTTTCGGCAACACTGAATATTTTAAAATTTTTCCGAAACACCAAAGAAGATAATTGATATGAAAAAAATGTCTTATAAGAAAATTTTTTCTTTCGTGCAATACTGAAATACACAAAGGACACAAATAAGAAAAGAAATATGTATGTTTTATAGAATACACACTTATTAGAAAAAAAAGTTTCTTATGTCCACATATATGTTTATAAGAAATAAATTTCTTATAAACAATAATTGCTTATAAAAAACAGATTACAAGAAACAATTTTCTGACATTTTTAAAGATTCTTATATCCGATGTGTACTGTACATTTTTTTTAAATTAAAATCTATGTTATTGTGAATTAACCAAGTTTTGTGCATAAAATATAACTATGTATGGCAATACTGAAAAATAAAAACTGTCATAATCAAGACAGATCAACCAGATAGTAGGGGTTTTACAGCAAAATAAAATGTGTCATAGTAAATACCTACCTGCCTAGCTGCAAAAAAAATAACAAGACTGGTTACACTGTCATAAAACTGACTACGAATGTAATGAGTATTTCATCAATGTCAACGAAATTTCACATAATTGGCATGCCTTGGACATAATGAAAAATGGACTTACAAATTGCGCCACCTGTCTGCAGACTTCTGCAACAGTAAATAAAATGTTTTCGTAGTTACAGAAATGTGTGGTGCATTGTCAATTCTATGCATGAAGAAATTAAGTTTTGAAGAACAAAGGTACTGTCAGTGATGCTTTTCGAGTGCTACACTTTCATTAGTCGACCAGTAAGAGGTGAAACAGAAGATGCCTGGTTTCCCACAACTTTTCCTTTCATTTGGATCCGCGCCAGTGTATAAGGAAACAACGATGATACATATGAAAGCTCTGTTACAAAGCATTGAACAGTTCCAGTAATTTGTTAAAATAATTCTTGGACAGCATAAAGCAATTTTGAAAATGTGTCATTGTTTTGCATTTCATGCGCATTACATTCTGAAAAGAGTTTTTAGAAACATGACAAATGTTCTAAAATGCATCACAAAAGAAACCAAAGCAAACACGCATCATAATAATGGGTGACACACTATTATGAGTAAATACTTGTACTATATATGCTTTATTGGTGTAATATTGTTAATTTATTTCTCTTTATAGCTTTTTTTGTAAAATTTTAGATAGTCAAATCGGAAAAACAGGTAACCAGTGCATCAGATGAAGCAGTGATACATTTCCAAACAATATCATTTTTTTAAAGAAACCACCGTCTGTATAAATAGTTGATTTATTATTTTAAATGGAACGTATTTTTAAGGAGATTCCATTTTATGTGACGAAACAAAGGAACTATAAAATGTCTAGCATAATTTGCAATTTCTTTTGCACTTGCACATACGGAAAAGTAAAGAAAAATCGAATTTATATCGCAAAAAGAAATCAAACCTCAAACGAAGCGTGTCTTCGTCTACATTAGACGACACCATTCACAATTATACAGAAAACACATTCAACACTATACAACACTACTTCGGCTACTCAACTCAATAAGATACAAAAGAAAAAAATATGTTAAAAAAATACAAATAAGAGATAGAAAACCCGACAGAAAGACATACATACTGACTAAGAAATATCATAAAATATAAAGAATTGATGCAAAAGTTCAATGAACTTTTATGTATAAAATTGTTTTATATATTTTTTTCTCTTCATATTTTCTCAAATCATTATAAAACCCAAAGAAGATGGGGGAAACAACAACAGTTAAAAATAAATTAAGTAAAACAGAAATATTAAAAAAGAAACTTTATGTTGGAAAAATCTCCAATGAAATACACATTAAAAAAAGTTCAAAAACATGGTATGTATGTTCATGCAAATAAATAATGTAAAATTTCTTTAACAAAATGCAGACTATAAAGGAAAATGACAAACAGTAGAATTAAAAAAACAGCTAAAACAATATCATATTTAGACTTTGCAAGAAGATGGCAACATTTGTTATGCATTAATCAACAACAAAAACATCAAGAATATTAGATACAACATTATTGTGAATTACATGAAATTCACCTGATTTGTTTTTAATTTATTTATGCATTTATTTTTACATTTTCCTATCAAATAAAACAAAACAAAAACTTGTTTTTTTGCAAAATTATTTTTTTGTATGTTTAACACGCAGACTTTCCGTGATTTTTGTTGATTTTCTTTTGAATTATTTGCCGTATTTCTTTGCTTTGAGATTTGTTTAGTTAGCCATCTTAGTTTTGTTACTTTTTAAGTTTGTGCCACAGTAAAAAATTGGCGGGACTATTATATTTTTAATTATGCACACTTGGCAAAATCATAATAATATACCTACATACATACATAGAATGCTGAAATTCATTAGAAAGTTTCGTAATCTATATGCATATAAATAAATAATAATTTTAAATACTTATTTATTTTAAGTTAAAAAACAAAAATAATGGTTATTTTCGACCGAGAGGTTTTTAACATAAAATGTTCACAAAACAGTGGTAACCTCCAATAGTTGACTACATGACGTTTGACAGAAAAAATATTTCTTTAATACTCTTAGGCCCAATAATTGACTACTCATTTAAGTGTCATTTATCTTTAAATGCCACTTAAGTACCAATTTCATTTTTTCAGTACAAAATTATGTGACATTTAAATGAAACTTAAATGACCATTCTTCTGCATTTAAAGTCCATTTAAGTTTTGCACACATACATACACAAACATATGTTTTTGCTTGCGTGTTGGTGTTTCGCGTAACAAAGTAAACAAACAATTTGCTGCCATTGAAAAATCAACATCTTTTGGAGTGAAATTTGGACTTCTTTTATTAATATTATTCTTTTTTATGGTTTTTAAAATTGTTTTAAACTTTTAAAACATTGCAGCAACCTATCATTTTTGTTATTGTCAGCCTGAAAAAGAATCCACATTAGAAATTTTTCTTTAATTTTGTTCAACAGCTGTTTCTCTAAGAAAATTGAGAGAATTTCGTGAGGCTGCCATATTTTTATCGTAATTAAATACAAACAATAATTTCACACTGAAAAACTCAAACTGTAGTTAAATGCAACTTAAATTTAAGTGGCAATTAGCTAAATGGCATTTAAATTCGAAGTCAATTATTGGCCCTTACTGTATATTGCTCTCTTTTATTGATCTCTTTCGCATTTTTAATTTTTTTTGCTATTTATTGCTATTTTTCTTGATGTTGAATCTCTTTAAGGCTTTTATATGTCATTGACACTCACTCTATAAATTTTCATGTAAATTATAATTTGCAGCTTTTATTGTGTTTAAACTTTTTTTACTTTAAACTTTAAACAACTAACTTTAGCGCTGACTAATGCCCTCTTTAGAGTTGAGAAAAAAAACAATTTCTTTTATTATTTATATTTTTTTGTAGTTTTACTTCTTTTATTTATTTTGCTCGTCTTCAAGTTTCTCTTTTGGTTTAATTAATTTTTTTTGTGTTTTTAACAGCTGAAATTTGCATTAACTTTTTTATTTCTTGACTTGGTTAATTTGTATGTTAAAGCCGCCAATAATGTTTAAGCACGTATTTTGCAGTTTTAAGTTGTGGTGGTGCTTGGCTTTTGTTCACTAAAAACAGTTGCTAAATAAACTCACATTCACACAAAAATAGTTTAATTTTTTTGGCGGGTTTTTTCTTAATTGTTTGTTTTTGTTTTGTAGTGGGTCTTGTGCAAATAACAAAAAAATATTCTTATTTTGTTTTGTTAAATATAAAAATAAACTCACAAATACTCGTACATACTATTTCATGCATGTGAAAATGTGCATGAACTTTTGGCTTAAAACTATAGTGAAAAGTTGAGGAATATTATTGTAAGAGGTCTTTATGTTGCATGGAAGATTTTAAAATACATTTTCTTTTGGAGTACCTATTTTTTTTTTTTTAATTAAAAAGAAAGAGAAGTATAACACTCAGGCAATTAGTATGCCTACCAACCCGTAGGTGTGTTACCTTCCTTGGGAAAGGGATAGTGAGAGAGGACAGATGGTGAAAGAGAGAAAGCTTAATTTTTACAACTCTGATATTGCGCGCTGTGTTAGTTTTTTTAGATCAGTGTTGCAGCGCCGCTGATGTCAAGTAGGCGCATTAAATGTGTTTTAAGCTGTTGTAGCCATTTTATTAATTATTTTACAATACCGACGAAGGAGGGCGCTGTGATGTCCGCTAGCATACACCAGTATTAATTGCTGACAGTACTGTTCAGTGACCAGTGCTATGCCTTCATCACTTAAACACTCCGACAACAACAAATACAATGTCATACTAATGCACATCTGAAAAATGCTGGAGTTTATGACTTGTCTGAAGCTGGGCTCGAACCCACGTTCTTACACATTATTTGCTTTGTAGTCAACGCGCTAACTACTTCAGCCAACAGCACCCTCATGGCCATATATTTATTACAAACTTCACTGCTCTATTTATCATCCTTTTTGGGTGCAACTGGATCATATTACCAAATCCCGCCCTACCTCAGATCTTCTGATTTCATACCAGGAATTAACAGTTTTTAAGCCCAATCGAAAGCCATGTTTTTCTACATTGAATTCACTTCAATTAAAATATTTTGACAGCACTATAATAAATCTACCTATAGTTCTTGTTGTTTTTCTACAAACCTCTTACAACTACAATTAAGAGTAGTAAATGGTAAAGTAAGAAAACAATTGTATGAGTTGTATGTTGTATACATTGTATTTGGAATTTCTGTATAAACATTTGTTTAGAAAGATCTTTATGTGGAAATTACCAACAATATTTATGCAACATACCAACTCTGGCAATGGCTTGTGAATTGAACAATAGAAAAAAAGTTGTACGAATATTTTCAATACTAATTACCAAAAACATTTAAAAACTATAGTAATTAACAGTACAACATATGATTTTGGGACTCAATTCTGAGAATTGCACGTAAAAGTAGACCCAAAAATTAAAACTTCTGCATTATTCGTCGTTTAATAGCCATAAGAATTTTTTTCTTCCAACTTGATTTTTATCACTTTTTCTATATTTTAACACTGCTATATCTCGGTATACCTAGGGGTGGGCAGTATTTGAAATACATGTAATTGAAATACATGTATTTGAAATACGTATTTGTATTTTAAATACATGACGTGCAAGTATTTTGTATTTTAAATACATGTCCTGCAAGTACATACACAAAATGGCAGTATTTCTCTGTATGATTCTAGAGCACAACTTATGAAATATAAATCCATATTAAATAAATTATTTAGTAAGTTATGCGAGGAGAACACTTTCGCGGTTATATAACTGTAATATTTAGAGGAATTCATTGCAGTTTTGGAACCTATTGCCACTGCTTTAGATTACCTTCAGGGTAGCAACTGCTATTACGGAAAACTTTTGCCCACCTTAATGTCTATTAGAACAAGATTAAGTCGGTTGAATGGAAACAATTTAAGACATTTAAGTCCTATTATACCACTACTAAAAGAGAGCTTGGAAAAAAGAATCGATAAGTTTTTTAAACTATCACCGGAAATAAATAGAACTATTTTGGCTTCCTGTTATTATCCTAGTTATAAGATGCGTTGGCTGCCAGAAAACATCACGACAGAAGAAAGGCAAAGAATCTAAAAACTTGCAATTTGTACTCTGGAGGAAAATTACAAAAAACTAAAAATGACACCTGGAGTAGAAGCACCAGTAAAGAAGGCAATGATTTTGTTGTTTTCGTAGATAGGGATGATGGTGAATCTAGGACATCAAATTTGGAGTTGAAATTTGTCAGTTTCCTCAGTGCCAAAAGCAAAGACATTATCACTCTTGACAGCTGTCCAAATATAAAAAGAGTATTCATAGAATTTAATACAAGTTTGTGCTCATCAGGACCTGTAGAAAGATTATTTTCTTCAGCAGGTTTTAGTCGGATTTTTTCTCCAACAAGAAATAGTTTGGCTGATGCTACATTCAAAAATCTGATATTTATGAAAGGAAACAATTGTTTTGTTGATTAGTTTTATCTAATGCATTTTTTGGTTTTAATAAAACTAGTGTATTTTGTATTTTAAATACATACATGACACGGAAATATTTTCTATTTGAAGTACGTACAATAAATGGAAGTATTTTGTATTTTAAATACAAGACCAGCAAGTATTTTGTATTTTAAATAACGCAATCCATGTATTTTGCCCAACTATGGGTATCCCGTACGTATACTTGTTATTTTCAATATTGAAATATTCAACATTCTTCTGGTTTTAAAATGTAATTATTAATGTAGCCAACTTGACAAAACAAATGATGCAGAAGTTCCTATTTTTGGGGATACTTTCACGTGCAATTCTCAGAATTGAGTAACAAATCAATGAGCTGAAAAATGTTGTACTGTGATATATATCTATTGACACACAACTCCGACTATGATATGTTCTGAATTAAACAATTGAGTCTAAAGTTTAGACTCTAAAAAGATGATCATTCGACTATTCGACAAAAGTGTTCGAATAATTTTGTATTCTAAATTGAAAAATGCAGTTTATTAACACATTGTTAACAACCTCACAAAAACAATTTTGTGACCTTTAATTTAAGAAGAAATTTTATAATCGTAACGATAAAAAATATTAAAAATTAGTTAAAAAAATAAAAATTATTCGAATATTCGGCAAAAATGTTTCTTTTATTCTAAATTTAAAAATTTTGTTCGTTGCGACAAAAATTAAGAAAACTTCTTAGTTAAAATAATGATTTTGAATTCGGTTTTTTAGCAAAGCTTTTTTTTAGAGTTCAAATATTTTTTTAACGAATTTTTATTTGAAATTTCAAATAATGAATAAAATTCATAACAATGGCATAATATATAAAACCGAAATGTAATGTAATTACGAAATTAATTTAAATTTTAATTGAAAATAATTTATTAAAATGGATTTGTTGATTTTGTATTCTTTTTTGTTTATTTAATTTTTATCATTCGGTACTTACTACAAAGAGAAGCTTAATTTAATTCCTTGTATAGCGAATGTCATATATTCTTTATGAATATGTATGTATGTATAATGTATGTTAAATTTGTATATGTGTAGATTTGTTTGATTGTTTTGTTACAATTGTAATTTTATTTAACATTTAATAGAGCAATGACAATTGTTCGTTATTGTAATGTATTTGTAAAAATTTATTTTGAAATACAATGTAGCAGCACAGTTGCGCAGACGTTTGTATATACATATGTTTATGTATGTATATAAGTATAAGCATATACATATAAACAATAATGTCATTGATGCGCTTTGCGTTATTGTCGTTGGCAGATTGTGTTCACTTTGTTGATCATTTTATTGTTGCTGCTGCTTGCTGTTATTGACGGTCTGACGTTTTATCATGTTCGTTGATTTAGTTTGTATTTTATTTGTTGTGTTTTTTAGTTGAGCGATTTATTTCGTAAGGTTTTCTGTTGTTTGTGGTTGGATGAATAATAATAACTACTGCAGCAGTAGCAAGCAACCAGCATACACTAAAATTTATTTCAATTGAATTCATTCGTTTTTATTAAAATCAAGTGTCGTTGATGAATTTGAATTGATGTTGTTGATAATAACAACAAAAATGTAGCAGCATTAATAAAAGCACATAACATAATAAAAGTCCGAACTAAATTTAGATAGATATATGTACATATATGTAGGTACATATGTATGCACTTATTTAAACCCATACATACATATAAATATATAAATACATACATATGTGTATGCACTTACAATAAAGAGACGATCTAGTGAAAGAACTTAGAGAAAAGTAAAGTATGTACAGATAAAATATGTACATATGCACATACATATGTATGCATAAGTTTACATTTATTGAGTGACTAAAAGACCTTATCGAATAAAAAATAGAAAAGTTTCTGCATTCAACTGCAACTGTCAGCTACGCGTACACAAAAATGGTTGACTCAGCACACGCGACAATGAGAAGATAAAAAACATTTATGCGTTCACATTCATTTTACACTTCAAAAAATAATGGTGCAATTTTAAGCCGTAAACATACAATATTGAATTTTTTAAATGTCAAATTAAACTGTCGGTGGTAGTTGATGTATGAAAAATAATTTTTTCAGAATATAGGTACATACATACTTACATATGTATGTGTTTATGTAGGCATGTTAATCATATTTAATGTAATTTACATTGATTATGCAATAAAAATTTTTAAATCAAATGTTCATTTTAATAAAATACTTATCGTACTCTTTTTCTATTAACTGTAAAAATATGAATTTATCTAATATGTACATACATAGGTATGATAGATATGTTTTATCTACCTATGTATGTACATACGTAGTACATACTTTTGCATGTATGTATGTGATATGGCTGCCTTATATGTACATATATTGATGTGTGCTGCCACATGAAATGGGTTACCATACATACATACATAATTTTTTTGCATATTTCAGCACCGTTATTTATCATGTTCTTTTAAATGACACTTTAATCTCAAACCACAAACAGTTCTTTTTTATAACTTTACACTTTGAAAATAACGTTATAAAATTTTCATAACTTCTAAATTAATCTTTAAATTTATCATCTCTTCTTATTTTTGTATACGAAATGCCAATAATATTTTAACCCAAACTAAAACAAATGAAGAAAGAAAAAAAAACACCTTGGCAAATGTTCAATATTTTGGCATCAAACGAAACACGAAACAAAATAAAAAAAATTTAGTATAAATAAATAAAATAATCATAAAAAACAAAGATCTTCTTCACTAAATATACAAATAAAAAATTTACAATGATATTGGCCAAAATAAATGTCGCCAACAACATATGCAACGTAATGCACAGCAAGAAAAATATACAATAGAAATAAATAGAAAAAGAGCAAAAGTTCATAGAAATGCAAAAAAAAACATGAAAACGTTGAAAATAAACAGACTTAAAATTAAATATCTTAAGAATCAGACGCCAAACACGCAAAAATATTCCTCTATTTTTATGATCTTTTGAAATGTATGCACATACATATATGTATGTATATATAGTACATACAAACATACATATGTATGTATGTAATTAGGCAATTGCACTTTTTGAAAACTTAATGTGAAATATTTTTGGAGCCTAATGGCATGTTTACACTACAGACTGAATTATTTACTTTGCTCCCTGAATTATCTTGCTGTTTCCACTACATACATATGTATGTATGTGTATGTAATTCGTTTAGGCTTTTCTTCTTCTCTTTTTCTTGCTCACTATATTATTTTGTTAGTTACATAACTTTGTGATCGAAATCGTTTTCGATTTAAAATAAATTGAAAAACGTACAAAGTTGTGGTAACAGAACAGAACGTACAAACTAAAGGCAGAAGTAATTTGTACGTTCTGTTCTGTTACGGATCAGCTGTTTTGTTTCTGTTCAATTGAAAAACTGCATGTGTTCTGTTGCGCACTATTCTGTAGAAAATAGAATTCAATGTTAAGTGACAGCCAAGAGTTTGTACATATGTATTAGTTTTTTGTGGTATGAAATATTAAAAATTTTGTTAAAAGTCAGGAAATTTTATTTTAATAATATATGAAAAATGAACTAAATGAACCGATGTTTACTGATATTTCAAGAATTTCTAGAGGAATATTATCCATCCCATATTCTTCTGCAGATGTGAAAGGGACATTTTCGATTCAAATTTTAATAAAAACAAAAGAAAGAAACAGGTTTTTTGTTTCGACTGTCTCTAATCTAATCCAAACCAAGGATTTGCTGAAGTCATCTAATTCGTGCTGCTACAATTTAGAAATGACTAAGAGTTTGTTAGCAAGAAGTATATCATAAGGTATAATTTTATATTCAGATCTCAACAACTGACAGTCTTTTGTCTACTTTTTGGAATTAAGCATTAAATTTAATTGTTAGCTTTGTCTACATAATATATAAGTACTTATTACAAATGAATATCAATGTGATGAATTTGAGAGACGATTTTAAGAAGACCCAAGTTTTTCGTAATTCTCAAAATTTTTTATGGACAATTAAATATTTTTTTATGTAATTGGAGTGTAAATAACGAATGAGAAAGTGAACTTCAAATAAGTCATCAATACTGCAAGGAACAAAACTATCAGATTTGTGAACAGTCTGTTTAAGTTCTAAGTTTGTGCGCCAAATCTTCAAACTTCTAAAGATGAAATCGAGAAAAGAAATTACAATTTTCGATTAAATCGCGTTGTGCTGACGCGTGTTGGCTCAATGTTAAAGCCCAGCAACTAAGACGACCCCATCTAGTAGCATATTCGTCGCTGGGTTACGTGGGCGACCGGCCACATGTTCTTTTATGTCGGCGTTAACGTTTCGTCCAGCTCGCTGATATTACATAAAAATGAATAAAACCTTTGAGCGACTAACATCACTTGTGAAACAAAATTGGATTCTTAATGAAAAAAAAGATATTATCCAAGGCAGATCAACCTGATATATGTGACTAGCTAGCACTGTCAGCACAGATGAAAATATCAAACATCATATAAAACTGAATATGTACATATAAGGTGCTTGGCAATTTGTTATGAGTATATTATCAACACAAATTTAATTTTACACGATGGCTTCTAGTCCGTTTCATCAGCTGTGCTATCGCTACTGTCTTGTTGATCTGCCTTGGAAGTTATCTTGAGGAACGGTATGACGTCGTATTAATCTGGTTGAATTGCGCGCTAAAGCTAAAAAATTTTATTAAAGTTATCATATAAAAAAATTTTAATAAAAATTCAATCGTATTAACTTGTTTATAGATATACTTACATATGTTTTTACACAACATAGGAAAAACATAGGAAAATAGTCAAAATTTTGAAATATTTTTAATAGAAAAACATTTGAACAAATATAATCTATTGACAATACTAGATTTTGAATTGAACACTTGCTTGTTCTTCAAAAAAAAATCTAACACGTAAACGGTTTTTTTTAATTTAAATATATTCAGAAAATTTGGTTATTCTTTTACATTACTTGTAGTCGTAATTGTAAATATACAAACAAATGTTGTATAAATATGTATGTAGTATGTATGTTCTTTTTCGTACCCTTCAAAATTTAATTTTATCTTGAAAATTTGTTTACGAAACAGTGTGCTAGAAAACAACATTTATAACATATTGAAAATAATATTGTACTATTTCGTCATTCTTTAAAAATAAATCAAGGAACATGTTATGAAATTCTATAAATTGAAAAGATTAATAAAATACAAATATTATCTAAAAACACAAATGTTTCCAGAAACAACAAAAGAATGCTAAAAGTTTCATTGAAAAAGAAAAATATTGATTATTGAAATGGTTTGAAAAAATTTGTATTTAACATAGTTATTGTACTTTTAGTTATAAGTAAATACATATTTAAAAACCACAAGTTACATACACATACAAAATTATGCATACGTATGTATGTATGTATGTATGTATGTATGTATATGTTGGTGGTGTAATTAATCACAAAGTTATAAATTCTTTAAAAAAAGGTCTGTTTTACGAAATGTATTTAATTTTCAATATTTCTTTAAAAAAAATATGTTACAATTATAGTTAACACATTAAAAAAAAAAGTTATAAAAAAAATAAATAAAATTCAGTGACTCGACTTTTGATTACTGTGTGCGAATTAGTTTTATTTTTTATATAATGTTACCAAGACTTTATATGCTGCGGAATACAATTAAATTGCGTAAATTTATTTAATAGTAATGAAATGATTTTTGTTTGCCTTGAGTTCAAATCTTTTGAATTTAGGAAACTTTTTGGATAAATTCGTTATTTGTATTAAAATAATACTATTTCGTCGTGTTTCTTCTTAAAACACGTAAGCGCTATTTTTCGAAATTGTGTTTTTTTGGTTTTTATTGTAGAAAATAGCATTTGCCATTATAAAAACCGAAAAAGTCAATTTCGAAAAATGGCGCTTACGTGTTTTAAAAAGAAATGCGACGATTTGTAACAATTTATTATTCATCAGACTAGCAGAGCGGATCAGTACTGATTTCGAGGTCACTACACCATCTCCTCAGCGTTCTTTGTTCGATTTTACCACTTTTGACGGTGGTTACTAATGACTAGAAATATCACCAATTTAATCGTAATATTTAACGAATTAGAATACGAAAACAGCAACTTAATCATTTGTACAAGTTAAATTTCTTGCGGTTAGTACGAAATCCCCATCTCTGATGATTAATTATTCGATATGTTATTACTTTCTCGCTTTGTCGAGCGTTATTGGCTGCGGAGATCAAGCTGTTTTCCATGTTGAGATGGGCTTTCTTAATAAACGAATTTATCCAAAAAATTTATTAAGTTAAAAATCGATAAACTCGGACTTGCAGTCAAGCCAAACAATTATTTTCAATATACATAAACCTAAACAGTTCAACTAATTACGCATAAACATTAATTTATTTAATAATTAAAAAATAAATAGAAAAATATTTTTAAATAATTATTATAATTGTAAAAACTCTGATTAAAAAATAATTCCACTTTCGCCTGACTATTAGCTTAAATAACTTTTTAACAAAAATTAATTTCATATGCAGATAATTAAAACTCTTTTTATTTCCTCTTTCTTTACAGGTACGTTACATTTTTACGAAATTTTTCTTAAGTTTAATTTTTGGTTAAGCTTAAAAATTCCTCAAAAATGGAGAGCCATTACTTAAGGTGTATGACAATATTAATGACAACTGCAGCAATGAAAAAATTTATTATAAAAACAACCATCAAGACATCAATAATATAAAACAAATATTTAACTGCATTGTACATCAATGCAACAACAGCATATTAACCAACAAATAGTATACAGTAACAATGATATGACTAAAAAAATGCAATTCAACATTTAATAAACACCCGAACAACACACATTATAACAAATGAAAAAAACCCGAAGAAAAAAATCACACAACGTTTTTAAATTGATTCAAAACCTAAGAAATAATTATTGTACAAAAAAAAAAATTGCATATGAAAACCAGCAGGAAAAAATAAATAAAACAGAAATATAATATTAAACAACATATTGAATTTAAAACGCAAAATTTAAAGCAGTGCATAAATAAATGAAATATATTCATAATAAATAAATATAAAATATATTCATAATAAAAAAATATTGCCAGCACAGCAGAAAAAGGAACTGTTTTTTTAAATTTCAAGAATTATTGTGATGTAAGTTGAAACAAGCGTTAAAAAAAACTTTATAATAACAATTCCGAGAGGTTATAAACTAATTCGATTGGGGAAACAAAAATTTTCGAAACCAACTTACGTTTCGTAAGTAAAATGATATTCAATCCAATTAGAAATAATACTAGAGTTCGCCTAGTGGCCAGTTTAAACGACCTATTTTAGTTGCATTCATTCAAAGAGATAAAAACTAGCTAATTGCTCGTTACCTTCCCCAGGGAAAAACAATAAACAAAATAAAACACGCATATTCATTTCGTTACGTTTTTGCTTGAACCTAACACATCCATACGTGATGAACATGTACATCCATTTTTAATTCTCATCTCTTTTTCTTTTTTAACTTCATTAATTTATGTAGGTACTCTTAACTACTCTCATTGCTTTGCTTATGTTTTTACTTGATAATATGGTAAAATTATCACAGGTAATAGCGATTCTACAAAAAATTACAACACCAAAAAACACACGCATTTTGTTGGTAGAAACACAAGGTTTATGTCAAAATCTATTGTCTGCAGAAAAAAATATTTAACTTTTATTTCGTAAAAACTTTGTTTTATTGACAGATAAATTATTATTTTATTTCAATAAGCACACTCGTTAAACAAACGCATGCATGTAGAAACACACATACATTTGTATGTATGTACATTTGATTAAGAGAACAAATTATTAATTCCTCTGTTTTATATTAATTATTTTATTTATTCTATTGTAAAAAGTATTATAATTTGTTATACTTATCTCCTTTGTGATTTAGTTACTTGCAAAATACTTTAATTTTGTGTTGTTTATTTTCCCTTATTCTTTTACATGATATTGCTATCCCTTTTTAACGGAAATCTCATGGGGAAAAACCTCATAGTTTCATTTCTGGTCCACCCTGTGCAAATACTTACATAAGTGAAAGTACATGTATATTTTGTAGTGCTGGCAACTTTAGGAGCCTTCTATTCCTTTAATAGTGAACCGATTTAAATAATATATAGTAGTTGGGTAACTAAAGCTCAACAATGACATTTGGTAAAAGAATGAAGAAAATCGCCTCGCAAACAAAGGAGACAAAGGGATCCAACAATTTTTCTTTGCCTATTTATATAATAGATTCTTAAGGAATTTATTTTTGAAGAAATTTTCATTGGACGAAAAGAAAAAGTGAGAAATTTCATGCGGAATTTTTGTTCATGATTGGGCTGATAATTTTGAACACAGATGCAGAGTTAATTATGTGCAAAGGCATGATGTAAATGTAGTAATTAAATTATCATTTAACCAACTAAATATTAAATAGATTATTTTGAATGAACACTTGCCTTGGCTATTGTGATTTTGATATATTAACAGCTGTCAAATTGTATGCTATAACACATACGCACACATACTAGAGTTGTGTCGTTCCGGTACGACCCAGCACAATTTAACGATTCACAAATTTCAATGATTCAGGAATTTGAACGATTCTGACTTCCTGTATTATCTTTTTTTATCATTCATCGTTCTTTACACACCCACCCTCTTGAAAAGCGAAATATTTGTCTTGATAAATATTAAAATCGATCACTGTTCAAAATAAATACAAGGGCGTTGTGATCGATTTGAACGTTAATGCAAAATTAACAATTTTGCACAACTGTAATACATACATATTATGTGTATATTGTTCAACAATAGTGTATTAACTTAAAATTTTTACTTTTTCACTTTTTATGAAAAATAGACATAATATTTAATGTGTGTGAAGATAAATTTCGAAATTTATAACCCTAGACACAAACCATTCGCATTAACAGAGCTATGTGACAATGTTAACATAGCGCTGTTAAGCATAGAAAAACTGAAGATATCTATTCCAAATGGAATCATGACCACATTTTTTGACCAAATGGACAAAAAATAGTAGGTACAAGCAGCTAATTCTATTGTTTTTATAAAACAACAAACATTAAACACAAACATGTATCGAAACTATACTTTCTGACACACACAAAAACTATTATATTCTTTAAAGGAAGAATCTGAATTCCCAGCTACTGGACATACCTGGGCGAGAAAAAATGAATGGATTTTATAGATTTTATGCTCCCCTAAGACATTAGAAAATTCACTAAAATCCAAATTTTTCTTTAAAAATCCAACTGTTAAGATTTCTGACAATTGGGTGTCTTAGGGGAGCATAAAATCTATAAAATCCATTCATTTTTCTTGCCCAGGTATGTCCAGTAGCTGGGAATTCAGATTCTTCCTTTAAAGAATATAATAGGTTTTTTTGTGTGTCAGAAAGTATAGTTTCGATACATGTTTGTGTTTAATGTTCGTTGTTTTATAAAAAGAATAGAATTAGCTGCTTGTACCTTCTATTTTTTGTCCATTTGGTCATAATTCCATTTGGAATAAATACCCTCAGTTTTTCTATGCTTAACACGCTATGTTAACATTCTAACATAGCTCTGTTAATGCGAATGGTTTGTGTCTAGGGTTATAAATTTCGAAATTTATCTTCACTCACATTAATATATATACTAATATTTATATAAAAAATTCGTATTGTTTTGCCTACATTTTGGTAGCAAAATGGAAGATTAAAAAATTATTTTTCATGTACAAATCTTCCTTCAATGTAAATTCTAAAAGTATTTTTCCTTTATTGATATGTATGCGATATGTGTTTTATTTTTTTTTTTATTTTTAACAAACTTTTGTTGATTCTCTATACATACAATATTTTTAAATTTTGTTAACAAACGTAGTAGACTTGATTAAATATAAGTAAAATCTTGTGCAACTCTTGTATTGTGTAGTAAAGACTTAACGAACACTTTTTTCTTTAATCATTAAATTTTACAATGTAAGTCTCTGTGAATGTGTGAAAGACGATGTGTGTTAGTGGGCCTAAAATAGTTTTCATTTACAATTAAACTTTGTACTCTATTCTCCCATAAGTTTAAACAATGCATTGCAAATCTCATTATTATTCATTATACATCTGTCGTTTTGTCGACAATTTTGTCGGTTTTTGTATACGATGGTCGGGCAACATTATTTGTTATAATTAATTAAACGTCAAAATGTCAACTTAAAAAAAAACAAAGAAGCATAGTAAGATAAAACGTTATGAATATAATAACCATCCTAAATACAAAGAAAAATAAAATAACTTTGAAGAACAACTTGAGACAATTTAATCAAAAATCAAGGATTTATCAGTGATCCCTGTGCTTATTTATGCATGTGTATGTATGTTTATAAAAGAAAGAATAATAGGAAAAAACCAGCAGAAACTAAAACTGGTCCTGCAATGGCTTATTAAATTATTTTCGTTGGATAAAATGTGATAACTTTAAAATTAAAAATTTAAATAATAGCTAAAAATTCGAAAACATAAATTCAAAAAGAAAAAAATATGTATATAATTTCCTTTTTTCCCTATTTTGGTAAACACAAATAAAAATTAAATAAACAACATAACCCCTTATAATCGTGACACAGTAGGTAACTGACGAGCTGTAAAAAATAATTTGACAAGAAAACTGTTTTACAACCACATTCATTTGATTTTTCTACTTATATCAAAACAAAAAAATGTCTTAACCAACAAAAACGCCAAAAACAAATTAAAATTTAAAAAAATTATAATTTTGTTTAAATGACCATAATTGTAAAGAAATTTCAAAACGTTTTTTTTCCTTTTCAGTGTAAATTTAATTTTTTTACCTAAAAATATCGAAAATAACAAAATTAAAAGAAATCAAATATATATTTTTTGCTCCTTGGATCTCCTTGCATTTTGATCTGTTTTGTTTGTCAAAACCTGTTAAGATATATGTATATATATATATTTATATATAGTTTGACGTTTGGTTTTGACAAAGAAAGGCAAATTCATAACAGGTGGACTCGCCTCAATTCGGTTTGAAAAATACCTGCTTTCTTTGTAAATATCAACGTCAAACACTATATACAAATCAAGCATAAACAAATTTTGACAGTGGCAGTGTATACAAACTTATGTTGTTATCTATAGCTCTTAAGGGTCGCGAAAGATATGTATGCCCTCTATCATACTGTATTTTGTTTCATTCATAAAACGAATCCTTGGTGTCGCGCTAAATTGGCAACACTGCATATCACTAGCGTAGTGGAAAACAGTTATACTTTTTTGTAGACACCCTGTCATAAAGGCTAAATACACAAACTTGTTAAATTAAGAAATATTCTTTCTTCCAGAAATTTTTAAATATTTTTCAAGTACTTCTTTATCTAAATCGTTTCATATGCATACATACGTAAATAACAATATTACCAACCAGGAGATGATATTGTGTTTTTAGACAAAAAATATATTATGGAAAATTAAACTGAATCACCTTTGACATTTAAATTTTTACAAATACACGCACGTTTCTTTATGAACTATTGACTTCATTAATTTATTTTCTTTTAATTGCTTTAAATTATAAAATATTTTAAATTAGCACTTGTAAACTTGAGTAAAAACGCTGCAAGATTTCGAATTTAATTAATTAACATAAATTAATATGAAAGTTTTCAAACCATATACTCTTGCAAATATGATGAACATGTACAACCGATTGGTGGGATGAATTTTTGAGGTTTTATTTGTTTGTTTTTATGGTTAACTCATCTTTTTTACTTCTTCATGTGGCTTTAATTATTTTCAAATCATTATTCATGTTCTGCGTGCGTTGCTTGGAGTGAAGCGAAGCATTTTGAAGACATAGTACATGCATATAACTAAATGTACGAGTACATACATATTATGTATGTACGTGAAGATAATTAACATAATGGAAACGTGCTGTTTTATGCTATAAATGTAGGCGTGGTTTTGTGGCTTTGAACGTGTTCATTTACGCATTTTCATTTTATCATAGTGTTAATAACATTTCAAATGAAAATTATATAAAAAATAAATATTAAATAATAAATTATGCTTATCATGTCGCTTCCCATTCCCTTTATCTACCTCGTAGACTTTCGCATTTTCCATGTATGTACATATATAAATTATACATTTAAATGAGGCAGTCAAAATATTTTAAACAAGGGAAATTGTATTTAAATGATTTATAACAAATTTAAATGAACTATTTATAAAACAGATATGAAAAAAGTGTATTCAATACTGTGTATGAAATAATCAATTAATTAAAACTGATGAAAAATTGAGAAACGACAGAGCTGAAGATTATTTACACTAGTACACTTGAAGAATGTACGAGTACTATAAGACAAAAATTCATTTAATCAACAAATTAAAATATAAAATTTTTGTATAAGTATAGAAACTTAGCAATCGCACGCGCATTACTAGCGGGAACAACAAGCTCAGTCCGCACGGCAGATTATAATTCGCACCACTTCAAGTCCAGCAGGATCGTGGATCTCGAAATCTCTATTTCTTGGACTTTCCAAGGCAATCGAAGACACACATATGCGCGCATCAAATGAATGTCATGTAAATACTACACACATTTTGTATGATATAATTATTATTTGGTTAATATTAGAGACAACATAAATAAGAATTTTTGATTTACTCACACTCCGATAACGATTTCTGGAACACATATTAATCAATAATTAATTAATCAGCAGAAGAAATGACACAACATAAGTCTCGCACAAATGCTTTAGAATTTTCTATAATTTTGCTCAGTATTTCCTTGAACGTTTCGAATTGGACAAATTTTCATAGAAAGAAGTGCTTACTGCCTTATTTCGCAAACCAAGAAGCAATAACACTGCATTTGCCAGCCCTGACGGAAATGCAAGAACACGTATGAGTTATTTATAGTCCTTAACAAATATTAATCATACTCTAGCATATCTGTAATGGTTACACAAGTTACCAAAACAATCAAGGACTTACTAAATTAATGAAATTATTAATTTTTAAATTGAGTAAATTGAGTGAACTTAAATCGTGTGATTTTCAGAACGTGATATATTTTTTTAAATTATATATGGTAAATTCATTAATTTCAGATACAAGATTTTAAGGTCTCAATAATGGATAACTCGCAAAAAAATTGCTATTAGTGGAATCCATTTACTCTAAAAACCCTTATGTAACTAAACTTTTGTCGTATTTTTTTCCATAGATAAGGGAAAGTTTAGGAAATGCTTCTCTTTTAATCTTATGCATTTTAATTATTTCTTTTCGTTTGCAATGGGGCTGTTTAAAGAATTTATTGAACCAAAAATCAATACTAATTAAATTAAGCAATATATTTAAGAACCCATTTGCCTTGTAAATGTTTATAAGAAAAAAGTTAGCTAACGCTTTTTATTGACATGTAAATAGTAATTTAACTGTCTTAAATTATGACCTTCAACATTTCTTTATTTATAAATAAATATTTTATTTTCTATCGGAAATAGTTTTATTAAAAACATCTTAAATTTAACTATTTAGTGAATAAAAATTTTTGTTCTCTTTTTTCCATAAAATGTATTTTTTTCTTTCAATTTATTAAACAAATGACTTAGTTGAAACAGACAATTTATCTTTAATTTTTTCGCCATAACAAGAGAGCCGCAATACCCTGTTAAACTCTCATAAAGCTTTTGAAGTGAAAATGTTATTCCGAGAAATGTTTAATATATAAACCTCAATGCTGCTGTTAATGCCAACAGCGGCAACATGCTCTGTTGCTAAATGTGAAGGGCATTCATTGCACTTTGTTATGTTATTCGTTAGTACATACTAACAATTATTTACTAGTATATTATGGAACTGCAGCTGTGTCAGTATTCATAAAAGATACATTTTTTCATATTTTCCTTTCTGGTGGAAAATATAAGAGCAACAAATATTAAAAAATTTCTGAAAAATTTATTGCGTTAAATAAGTTATTTTTAATTAATGTCAGGTATAAGTTTTATGTGTTAAATTCTGGCTGAAAGACTATTTGATTTTTTTAAATAATTTAATGTAGAAGATTTTTTCTAAATATATTCGAAAGCATTTATTTATACTCCTCTAAAATAAATCAGGTGGTTGGATAAACGTTGCTTTTGATTTAACTACATATTAAAATATTTGCATTATATTTTAATCAGTTAGAATGATGGTTGACGTTTTAACAAAATAATAACTTTTATAGATAATTATTAATATTAATTAAAAAACAGAATAACTGATTCTAAATGTTAAAGCATAATTTTGTGTGAATAATAGCTATTGTGAATATGCACATTCACATTCATTCACATTTAATGATAAAAAATTGACGAGTCGTTTCTTTTAATATAAAACATTTATGCATTTTTCTGCAAGTTTAAGTTTAGTAAAAAGTGGACCCATAGGCTTAACTGCTACTCTGTGGATCGCAAGTTCGATTCATGCCAATATGGGTATCTTTGCAGACGTGTCAAAATGGCTTAATCAGTTTTTTTTTTTTTTCTTATAGTTTTTTTCAAGATTCATTTTATGTGTTAAAAAAAATGTTCGATTTATGTATGTACTTTAAATTATTTTCTCTGCTAGACTTATTACGGATTTATTTGAACATTTTTATCAAATGAAATCTTGTTTAAAATAATCCGGTTACGTGTATGTACATATTTAACAATAATTTAGGGATTCCCACAGTTCCTCCTAAACTATTTAGCCGACTTTGATCTATAATTGAAAAGTTATACAAAATAGCCATAAAATTCAATTAACCGGCTAATTGAATATTTCTGGTAGAAATTGTTAATTAAAAATATATTATTCAATATAAAATTATTACCATTTAAGTGCTCACAATACTATATCAAAATTCATTAAATCATTATGCCATTTTGTTCGCTCTAAAACAGAGGATATTAGATAAAAAGTGCAAAAACAAAATCGCTGTTATATGTATACACGGTTGATATAATAGAAATAAACTTTCTTATTCCAAACAACGATTACGTCCTTTTGTGAATTTTTAACTCATCTAATCATCGTTATTGTCATATTGTAAGTATACAATAGACGTTTAAAAATAAGACATTCTCTTCAATTTTAGAAAATTTTAATACAAAATGGCGACAAACTGCTTTCGTTTTCCATTTCTACGACCTCATTTCTAAATAATAATAAAAAACACTATTTACCACACATACAACTAAACATCGAAATCCATAAAACGTACATACGCCAGCATACACACTACTGCATTGATACAGTAACGTTATAATAACAAATGGAGAATACGAATTTATATCCAGTTAGATTAACCAGCATACACACTTTTTCACATATACTTACCCATATAGACGTCAATATTATCTAGTAGACAACAGGATTTTCTACAAACGCATTCACAAATGTATGAACGTACATATGTGTCATCCGCACATACGAAGGATAATGGCAGGATATAAAAATAAATTGTAGATTTTAATTTATATTTTCTTTCTCTTCGTTTTTTATATTAAAAATAGTAAATAAAAACTATAGATTGGTCGTATATAATATTAAATGTATTATTTTTCTGTTGTTGTTCGTTCGTATGTAAGTACGTATGTGTGTATGTACATTCCTTTTATATTTATGAAAATGCACACACACACAGGCATTAAATATTTAATAGAATGTTACATGAAGAGCATGTTAAAAGCAAAGTAAACCTGGGCAATGTATATAAGGAGAGCAGGAATTTAACGTTGTATACATATATTTAAGGGCCTGCGCTGAAGCAACCTTTTGAGCTGCTTTTTTGAAATATACAATGCACTCGAAGCTCATTCTATTTGTTGTAGATATTGTGACAAGCCTTTTTTACTTTAATTATGAAATCATTGTGTTTTTTATATGTGTAAGAGGGTGTTGAGAAGATGTTAAGACACCTTTTAACCTTTTTTTCTAACACCAGTTTTCTTTCTTTTTCTTCCTAGAAGAGTGTATTGTCCTGTCAAACTGAGCGCTTTTGCTCTTTATATGAGAGCCTCTGTGAGTATCTTTTTCGTGAAATGCAAGATATTATATCACAAAAATTTTTGCTGCAGCACTTCTTTAATTGAGGTCGAAAGTTTAAAATAACAATAGTTTAGTAGAAAAATTTAAATAAATGTAGCATATTTAGCTTAAAATTTAACCCAGGCGGAAAATATACCACAGACAGCAATCAGATGACAATTAAAATTCTTCTTAAATACAGTATTTTCTGTGAATTAAATAAAAGTATCTGAATATATTTTTTAACTTCTTCAATCTACTCACATTTTAGTTGTCTAAAATAAGACAAAACATAACATAAGTTAAGAGGAATCAATGAAACAAAATCAATATTATGCAATTCCAAATGAAGATGTTTACATATTTACATATGTATGCTTCAATAACAAGTTTTAACTTTCCATTCTCCCCTTTGGGATAACTTCAAACTACCTATCAGATTTTTGGAAACAAAGAATAAGAAAGTCTTCATAAATAGAGAAACTAAATAAGAACTTTGATGGTTATTGTGAATGTGGCTTAATTGTTGTGATTGTATGTATGAAGTAATTTATTAAATTAATTTATTTTATTAAATTCGAGATAAGGGATTATAACATCAAATGAAGTAATGTTTCACAAATGTTTATGTCGTCATGGTATTACAGCTACAGTCTTCCTAATAAAAAGGTTATACGTTAATAAAAATTGTAAATTTTCAAAAGTAGTATGTTTCTGTAATATGTAATAAATCAAAAATTATATCAAAATTTGATAAGAAAGAAAAAGTCGCAAAGAAACTTTTTAAAAATTTCATAGAATGATTCCTTTTAAAGCTATTTTATAAAATTGAAACTTGTTTCATTGTTATTTTTTATTGTAATACCAGCAAACAAAAACAAATTACATCTATCCTCTGTTATATTGAATATAATTTTACATCATATTTTTATATAATCGTTTTGTGTTATTGAACGTAAAGCAAAATGTATAAATTCTTAATTTTTTTAAGTATTGCAGATACATAGGATCTATCTGTACCTTCTTTCATTCGGTCTCTGCCTATCCCCACATAAACTGGGTGGGTGTCAATTTTCATTTATAGCTCCCCCAACCACACACAAATGCATACATAGATATGTATGTATGTATATTGCCACCATTTTCTACTACAGACTTTTCATTATGTAACCAGTAATTGAATTGGGTGAGTATTTGGGCTATAATCCTTTTTACATAAGGCCTCACCGTAAATCTCTGCCGCCTCCTCTTCGTTCTTTGGACGAACAAACGGCTCTAATAATATCGTTTTGTAGTGGTTTTCTTGGCTTTAATAGCCCCTTACACATGTTTGTGTTTAAAATTCAATTTATTACGATAGTGTAGGTAAATTTTCTAATACATTTTAAGGTTCTAAATTTTTAAATTAATATATATTTTTTTATTAGAAAAGTAGAAAATTATTAAAGCTTAAAAGCAAAATTAAGAAATTTGAAAATGTGCCTAGATCTAATATAAAATTTGATTTCTCAAAAAATGTATCAATTTGTATATTATAATTTGTCGTAACATTTAGTATATTTTTATTTATTATTATTTTTAAACAATTCTAAAAAATCGTGTTTAATAACTGCATATTATGATTGTGCATTTTGTGAATATACACTATTGTGAATAGGCAAAAATAGGAACAGAAATGGAGTGAAAGCCAGTGGTGGCAACTTTTCGAACACAAAACGCAAGCGAGTGTTTGACAATGAGCTAATTCAAAAAGACGATAGCTTTCAAAGAAAATCAAGAAAACGCTTTTGATTAAGCTAAACTAAAATGCAAACTTAAAAGAAATGCAAATTTTACAAAATAACTTATTGGAAATTATTGCGATAAGATGAACTTATAGACTCGCTTATAAACTTTGCTATACATATTGCAATTTAATCCGAAATACATTAAAATTGATTTATTCATATTGCCCGTATGCAATCAATAAATATAAAAACTAAATTTAATTTTGAAAAGTGCTATATTTGCTATTTCCTTTGTTTTTAACGGCTTAAGTCAAGCCAAATAATGACTAAATCTTTCATTTAATATAAAAAACTCATAAGATTCAACGTATTTGATTAGAATTATTTCATTTGTATAAAACACCTCATGTGCTTCCTCCCAAACGAATACCAAAAACAATTACTAGTCCTTGGTGTACGTACACATTTAATTCATGTAGCACATATTTATAGAAATTGTACAAACGGTTCAATTATTCTTCCTTCGTGATGAGTCACAGTCACGTATTTGTAGAAAGATAGAAAAAATACCAGAAAGAAACCAATCATTTATCAAATTCTAAGACTCAATACCAAACAATAGCAAGAAAATTTAACAATTTTGTAAAGTTTGAAGACAACAATCGTTGACGGAGAGCGAACGAAGTCGAGCTAAATCAAATAAAAAAAAGGAACACGAAGTATGTGAGATAAACTAATGTCGATGCGGCACAAAATAAACTAAAACTAAAAGCAAAATGAAGATAGATACGTACATATGTATGTATGTATATACAGTGAATATACATAAATACATATGTAAATATATATAAAAAAAACTTATTTAGTTCTTTTTCGATGTTGATTTTTTTCGAGAGTATAATTAAAAATATTTGTGTGAGAACGGGTATTTCGATTTTAAAGTAAATAAATGTTAAATTCGCTTGAAATTTATATATTGGATCAAGAATATTGAAGTTCATCTGAAATTATGTATGTGAAAACTTCCGGAATAAAGGTATAAGTTCAAGCACACAACAAATGGTATATCCCAGTTACATGGCTTGCCGTTCGACGGCAATTGTGCTTTTTTATTTCCTAGTCATTTTTTACCATTCCCTCATATTTTATTTATCTTTCTCTTTACAACACAATTCTTAAAAAAAAAAATTAGACGTGTGGCACTCGGGGACTGCCGCGACAAAGCTATTGCATAGCATTGTTTTATCAAATTATGCAATTATAATTATTTATTTTTTATTTATGCAGTATATTTTTTTTTTGATATTAATTCAAGTTTTTTCTTTGATATTAATTCAAGTTTTTTCTTTGATATTAATTTAAGTTACACTTTTTGAGCGTGGTGACCGATAAGAAATCAAATTTTTTTTATTGAATAAATGAGAAGTTAATATCGTTCAAAATATTTTTATTATCGTAGGTTATTCAGGAATTTTCATCATTGTATACGTTTATGGTAACTGAAATAAGAAACATAATTTTGAGACTTGATATCCTCTAAATATCTGGAAAATACCGCTTAAAAACCTACGAATTGTCTGTTTGTTTGTGTATATCATTTTTTGTCAACCACGATTGCTCGCAAGAACGCCATTTTGTGTTTTCCTACATGTAAAAATCTGTTCTGGCAATACTGTATGTTAATGAAATCAATAGTATACTTTAGGGGTTAACATACGCTAGGCGATTCAAATACTTAAAAAAAACAAAAGACTTAAGAAACAAACTTAGTGTTAGGTTTTTTTCGTTACGGAATTTCTTGATTCGGTCGCCGCGCTCAAAGCCCGCGATAAAAGCTATGCAATAGCTTAAAATTATGTACATATATTGCAAGGCGAATTCATTTCACAGTTGGTGTTGAAAGCACATCTGACTATATATCACCTTGGTTACTTTTCAGAATTTTCTAATTTTGTGTTTCCCCCGTGTGTGTTTGTTGTAAAATCAAAACCACCAGTAAAATTAATTCGCTGAACATTATAATAAATTTTGTGAAAACTACTGAAATTTTGTGTATTTCTACAATAAATAATTGTTTTTTTTTTGGAGAAAGTTTCGTTAATTTTTATTTTTGAATCTCTTTTTTTAATTACATACGAATATTAATTATTGATGTAATTTTACAAACCTTATTTATTTATCTGTGTTCCCAAATGATCTCAGATGTAAGAAAAGGCGTAAACAAATTACCATATTCATTAGTGACTCTTTAAATAAATATGGGTTCATAAAGATCGAAAAGATCCCAGAAGACAATGTAAGAGTATTGCCATCATAGTTAGTGGTTCGTTTGTTGTGTATACAAAGACGTACGTACTTATGTACATATGTACATACATACATATATGCATACATACATACATATGTAATATTTTTAATGTAATTTATATAAAATTCCCAACTCTTTATGTATATAAGCAGTTGTTTTTATTTTTTAATTGCATATGTAAATGTACTTAACAGTAATGCAGTTTTACTTCTGCCTAGATTTTTTGGGCTCTATATACCAGCTTGTTGTGTTATGAAAACAAAATTTCATTAAACATTCCAGTAGAAATTGTATTCCCAGTTCTTTTTTTATTGTTCATTCTATTTATGACGCCAATGGGGGAAACTAAAGCAACAAATGTATGTTGTTATGGTTATCAGGATATGCATATATGTACATACATACATACATATATTGTACATGCATAACCAATTACACCCTACATGGTATGAATGAAAACTCCACTTTTTTTGCATGAATGATATTCCATTAGACCTTCTATCGCCCTCTACACTTTATGGACGTGTGTTGTTTGCCCATATTACTTTGTATTCTAGAGATTTTTTCTTCATTTAGCTGAATTGATTTTCTGCATTAAATTACTGGGCAACAAAAAAGTAATTGCAGTATTATTCAGTAACTATCAGCGCCAACAGCAGATAGCTACATACACACATTGGTAGCTGCTCGTACTTCAGAATACTCATTTTTGTAAAAGCGCATGTCTGGAAATTTTATGCAAAATTGAAGATTCCGTTTGATATACACACACACATATATATATATATATACATATATGTATATGTATATACAAATAAATTCTCAAATATGTATGTATATGCATGTACTCAAACACATATATGTATGTGCATACATAAGTGAATATGAAAAATTTGAAAAATGTACATATGTATGTGTGATGTTAATCATTATATAGCATGTAGTATATGTATATGTACATATGTATGTTTGCTTGTATGTATATATAACAGTAACTTAAAGTTTATGGAATGTTTTAAATTCACAAATTTAAAAATATTTTACTACAATACTAAAAAACATAGAAGAAATTATTATAGGGAAATTATTTTTAATCCTTTAATTTATGTACGTATAACGTGTAAATATACATACATATGTACATATATGTATATATGTACATACATACATAAAATTAATTTAAAATTGACTGTAATTGCATCCTGGTTATGTAGTTAACATATAAAATAATTTGGTTAAAATTTGGATTAAGATTTTCCCTCCCAAAACGAATGAAAATATCTTACATTTCTTTCTATTGCTTTGATAAGGGAAAACCTTGAAAATTTTTCCCTCGAAACTTGAGCTGGTTTCGCGCCTGCAGGACATTGATAAATTTAATTGAGCTTTTTGTTATGAAAGGTCTGCTTCGAATTTCGGTAAGGTCTGCAAAAGATTAATGCAAGAGGACAAGTTATTACATTTTCGAAAATTGAAAGAAATTGTTTGGCTTAAGTTCAAATCCGAGTTTAAGAAAACTTTTCATAAATTCATTATTTTATTAAGAAACTAATATTGGGACAATTTATTCGTCAGACTAACAGAACGGATAAGTACAGGGGGCAAATTACGGCATTCGATATCGAACGAAATTTCCATACAAATTCAAAAAATTGTGTATGGGATGTCGTGCGATATCGAATGCCGTAATTTGCCCCCTGGTTTCGAGGTCGCTACACCGTCTCTCATCGGCGTTATAAATTATTATAAATTTCCATTTTCAATACCAGGTTTTTTACATAATACATATTTTTACTTATTAAATTTCTCCCTCATGAAATCTTCGAAATTTTTTATACTTTTTTTAAAATTATTTTGCCACCAAATTGATGTTAAATTTTATTCAGCTTTGTTCATAATTATATGGAAATATAAATGGCGTATAGTTCAAATTTAAAATTTTTTTATAAAAAAATTTTTTTTTCCCTCTTTATTTTTGCTTTGCCATTTTTTTAATATTTCTTTTTGTATATTTTATACCTATTTGCATTTATGTTTTTTCTTAAAGTGTGAATGACTTTTTAATGATGTCAAGTTTATTAGACAATGCGATATTTTCTATTAGTGTAGTAGCTATTGTTTTCAAAAGTTAAATGCTCAAATGAAACATACAGAAAACGAACGAATACCAGACTTTGTTAAATATATGTATGTACATATCGCGCCTATATTGCAAAGTAGTCATATCTCAAAAACGGTGATTTTTGTGTGTAAAATTCATAGAAATATCATGCTTGCTCACCTCCTGAGGCGAGAATAACTTTTAATTCTCGCAATGAGGTGTGAGTATATTGAAAACTTTAAAAACTTTTTCTGAAGAACGATTTTTTTTTGAGATTTCATATTAAATTTAGTGTTTTTTAATTATGTATGTAGATATGTATGTATGTATGCATATCTGAAATTTTTCAGTATTTGTTTTTACTTTTTATGAAAATACATATGTACATACAACATCGATTTTATAAGATGAATCTCAAGTCGGGAACTTGCTTGGATTTCACATTGTTGGTTTCAAAAGGTAATTTTTGAAACAACGTTTATTAAAGTTTTCTTGCTTATTCGAATTTTGTTGCACTTCTTAAGTAAAATATTACAATTTTTAACTATTTGCCGTAAGCGGAATCGCGGGAAAATTTCTTGTCAATCTCGTCTTAATTTATTAATTTTCTGTTACATTGAAGTCATTCAAATTTTGGTAATAAGTGAATTGTTAGTGTTTTTTTTATTGTTGGATTTTTTTAAAGTTCATACAACTATATATATGTACGTATGTAATCGAAGAAAAGTAGTATATATTTATGTCCTTCCTTTACATGCATGTAATATGAAGACATGGGTACAAATTTAATAAAAATAAGATAAAACGACAACACTTCTGTGTTCTCTATATGCATATGTCCTCAAATTTTGTTTTCAGCATGTTGCTAATATTATAAAAAGATGTTTAGATACATAAATGCTATCAACATATCGGACATGTATACACACTTGGATAATTAATCAACTTGTTGCTTATACGAACGTATATACATACATATCGCTCCTTTATTGCAACGTAGTCATATCTAAAAAAAACTCATTCGTTAGAAAACGAGTTTAGGGTTTTTAATTTAAACATACATACATACATCAATGGAAAAATAAAAAAGTATTCTCCCCTTAAGAAGTAATTAAAAAAGATATTTGTATATGTACATTTTGTATACAAAATGAAGAGCAATACGACGAATTTTTCTATATTCTTAACTCAAAAATCACGTTGCAATAAAGCAGCGATATGCAAAAGGTCTTTTTTTTACAAAGAACAGTTGATATAGCAACAACTATATGAATGTAAACGTTTGTAGTTTCTAATACTTAAACAGCTATTAGTATGTATGTATGTACATACTATGTATACAAAATTTAAGTACCTGTCACTGTGAACGTTCGTGTTAATCTTCGAAACCGATTTTAATAAAATTTAGTGCTTGAGATATATTTTTCGGCGCGATGGTTGCGATTTATACGTTTTTTAAAGAATTTTTTACTACTCAGATTCCCTCTAGCTCGTTAATATTTTTTAAGCAGGTCTATGGAAGCACAATATCTGTCGGGCCACTCACTATTAAGAAACAAGCAAATTCCCATTCTATTTTGCGTCAAAAACTACTTCGTGTTCTTGGCCATTTTGAGGGTTGAAAACGTAATTTTGAAAAACATAAATTTTCTCAAATGGCTAAATATGGACCTCATAATGTAAGATAATTTACTTAATTTTGTGGCACATTGTACAACTTTAATGATATCAATATGTGTTCTTTAGGTAGGCCTAGTTTTTTAGTTGCATTCATTTAATTAAAGAGAAAAAACGACCTAACTTATTCCCTTTCCCATGTAAAACACCATAAACGAAATAAAATTGCATAAAAAACGCACATTTATAAAAAAATCATAATAATTATATACATATGTATGTATGTATGTATGTATGTATGTACATATGTATGTTTGTAGGTACTCTTAAACACTCTCATTGCTTCGCTTATGTTTTTACTTGAACCAATACTTAAATCAGTGAATGCGTGTATGTGTGTATTTTCAGCATTTGTAGTGGTGTCAACTTTATGAGCCTTTTATTCCTTTAATACTGAACTGATTTAAATAATAAATACCTAGTCGGGTCACTAAAAGTCAACAATTTTTACCATTTGGTAAAATAATGAAGAAAATCGGTTGGCAAACAAAAGATTAAAAGGGATCTAAAAATTTGTCTTTGCCTATTTATAGATTAATAACGTTTCTCTTTTAAATAACTAGGTATTTATGTGTGAACATATATGTACATACATGCATATATACATATGTATATACAGGCATTCAAAATAAGAACCTTTTCTATATTCATATTTGTACACATTATGTGTAAGTATGTACATACATGCATATACATACATACAAATCTACAACACATTATTGTTTTTGACTCGTCAAAATATACCTACTTAGGTATATTTTTGTCTGAAAAGTTATAAACATACATATATACGATCATATGTATGGATGTATGTATGTATGTATATAACTATGTATTACTTGGCTGTTTTTAAGCAACTCATGTATAGAAATATAGTTTTTCCTAGGGACACCGTCTTTTTGTGTAGTTACTAAATTTTTTTAATTTTGTTTTAGTTTGTTGTGAGCTCCTAATGCCTTAGTAGGTACATGCGGGCATCAGTTGAAGAGCGGTACAAGCTATTGACAGCGGCAAAATCTATACATGTACATAATTATGTACATATCTATTAGATATTATCGAAATACCTTATTACATATGTATGTACATATATATACTTAAGTATGTATATTTACTTAAACATACATATGTTAATATGTACATACATACATAGTACATATTTAATATCTGTTAGATATGTATGCATTTGTTGCATTTATTTAAATGGAAACCATTTGTTCTTCTGTATTCTCTTGCAGTTTAAAATTTTCTACGAAACTTACTAAAAACTAACATTAAAATAAAATATGATACCTACATACATAAGTACATATGCACATACATAATTGTATGCTTATTTTAGATGGTGGGTTATTGCAAGGACAGTCAGCGTGGAAACCTGGCTGAAAGTGGGAGGGTCCCTTTACCTTAATTAGGCAACACGTATCGCCTATATAAATATTTTTCAATCTATATAAAATGTATAAATTCAAACAGCGCCATCTGCTTATCAATATCTTATCCTTAACTCAAATTCAAAGACAAATTCCAAATAACGAAAGTAAGGTTCAAGTCTATTCTACAACATTATTAATAATTCTACAACAAATGGCAAGTAAGATTTTTTTCCTATAAATACTACGCACATCGGCTTGCGGGAAAGAATCTTACGTTAAAAATCGCTCTTATCTTTGGTAAGGACAATTAAATAAACATGTAGTATGGAGTGTCCAGCGCTTCCGGATTTAAAGTTCAAGTTTTTATGACCACTTAGTTTAACAATATGTAGTGTGGAAAAATTTTGTTCCAGCACTTGAAATATGCAAACTTAAATTAAAAAAACCCTGACACATATTATTTTCAGCATCACAGTTAACATGCATATGTACATATGTATGTAAGTCAATGCGTGATTTTCACTAATCACGTCAGCGGTATCCATCTCTTATTTGTATGCAATAAACCATATAAGAAACTATTGTAATTATTTCAAACAAACGTAACTTTCTTAAATTATGAAAAATGAGATGAAAATAAAACGCGCCCCTTGATATTAAAAAAAGAAGTAGCAAAATAAAAGCAGCTGTTCCTTTTTAATATTGTATACTTTGAACCGTTTGCTTAATGACAAAATGTGTCTGTACAGTCGAACTTGTCTATAACAGAAGGGACCAGGGATAACACGAGACTGTCGTCTGTAGTTTTTCTGATATTACATGATAAATGATATTGCTTGCTATCTCTTTTCATTTATAATCTGATGGCGAAAGAAGTGCATTTACGCTAAAACACAACCTCATTATTTAATTTCTGGTCTACCTACCCTGTACTCTTGGAAAATTCGTTCTAGGGAAGATGCCCAAATTTAAATTGTTAATGTAAACATTTACTTAAGAGTTACTTACATCTACAAAACTTTATATGAATACACACGATTATGCTTATTTTTGTTTGTTTTAAACTTCTCCATTTCACTTCAATCATCAAATTCTTCACGACTATTCAGGAAAGAAAATTTGGCACATCATTTTGGTTTTTGTAATTGAAATAAAAATAATAGTGATAAAAGTGTAAGGAGAACCTTACAAAAATTCTTTATAGAGATAAATCGTTATAGGGGAGTCTGACTGTATTTACCTACATATTTAGGCATGGTATGTGTATATACAAATATGTACATATGTATGTGTATAAGTATATACATATGTGCCTACAACTGACTACTTAGTCTACTTTTTTACTAGTAATTCTTTTTCTTAACAATATTGGTAAGTGTTGTAAAAAAGTTAAAAAAAGAAATGAAAATTACATAGTCTAAAATTTGTTTGTAGATATAACCAATTACATTTAACCAAGTACATACATACCTTTGATTGTAAAATCACAATGATATATGATTGCGTTGCAAAAAAGGAGCGATATGTATGTACATAATGCAAACATACATTATGTACATAGATATAAAAATAATATAAAATTGGTGGGCCTATTAATAAATATAATATGTAAATACTATTTATATACATACATATGTATGTACTTAGATAATATACAATTTTTTTAAATAATAAGAAATTAATACCTATTACCAAAGCTAAATATAAAATTACATACCTAGTGTCATTATTGAAATTTTTTCGATCTTATTAGGTATTATTAATTTTATTTACTAAGCTTAGTAATAACAATAATATAAGTACCTATAGTGTCATAAAATTTTATTAAAATTAAAGGCTAATTTTCATACGGTTGGATAGTGAAAATAGCTTGAAATAAATTTAGAAAAGGTAATTTTTTATTTACTCATGGTTGCATATATGTATGTATGTACATACATATGTATGTAGTTAAAATCTTTCCATAAAACGAAAATATTTAAATAATATTTAACCATACGGTTAAGTATTTTTAAATTTTGTTATAAAATAAATTTTTGTGTAGTTTTTAGCAACTATGTTTATACTATATACACGCGAATAATTCTTCTTAGCAGCAACACTGATAACGCAGCAATACTTATATTCTTGACGTAACTACTACGCATTGTAGTGTTTAAGTAAAGTGAAATAATAATTAGAGACTAATAAATTAATTATATTAAATACATAAGATAATTACCAAGTTTTTAATAACCATGCAAAGGTAAAAATCTGAAAAATATGTGCAAAATAATAAAAATAATGTTATGTATGGAAATTGGAGGCATTATTAAAACTGTCGGTGTTGACAACTATTTTGTTATGTAGCTTTTAAAATAGTGATTTTGTTTATATGCTCTTAATATAAAAATTAAGAAAACTGGATTTATATATGCTTATTTACATACATATGTATGTATGTATATGTATGTACATAAGTATATGTATGCACATATGTATATTAAATTATAAATTTGCAAATGAATGATCTTCAACATACATACATATGCATGTATGTATATTTGTCATAAATGCTAACATATATTAGAACAGTTATATTGCATTTTAACACCTTGTATGTAACTTTTTAAAGTCTTCATAGTAGAAGCATTATTAGTGGTTTTGATGAATAACTACCTAAGTCGTTAAACCATTTTTTTCAAAATACATTTTGTAAAATTGTTTTAACGGGCACGTGAGTAATAGTCATAAAAATTTTAGGCAAACCCCAATAATATACAGCAGAATTAGTGTCCACCTAAAAGATTATGCATGGAGCATGTATGTACATACATATGTAAGTATGTGTTTTTGGAACAGAAAATTGGGGATTATATGTATGTATGTATGTTCATATATAATTGCATCTATAATGAGCAGCATGTATTAAATATACCCTGTAGATAACGCGGCTAGTCCAAACACGCATGTAAAGTATACTCCATAAAGGACTATGACTAGTCCAAAAGTAACCCAAAATGTATGAAGAAAACATGGTCTATTTAACATTGCGATGTCAAACATTGCATCGGAGTAACCCAAAAACTACTTCAATTAAAAAGGACTGCTCACAAGAAGTTTGATCGGCACAAGAACTATCGTAAAAGCACGAACAATTGTCGTATAGCAATAAGTTCTGGTTTGAAAATTACATATGTACCTAATTCACGATTTCATTACATCGGACTAAGTTTGTGAAAGCATGGACAAGTTCATATATAACTTGTAAATAATAATGAATGTCCTTAAATTGTTCCTGAAATGCTTCCTGAGACGGCAAATGGGTGCAATACACATACTTACATATGTATGTCGTATGTACAAAACTTTCTGAAGTCACTTTAAGCAATAAAAAATATGCTATTCCGAAAATTTGTATATCGCTGTAAAAAGCAAATGTGCATCAACCACTCAAAATCGATGAAAATGGAATTATGCGGATATTCATGAAACTATAGATATGCAACTATGTATGTAGATATGTACATACATAAATACATATGTACATGTATAGTTCTTAATTTTTAAGCACATATTTTAGTAAAACTACCTATAATCCTACATTTTTCGGCCAATGAAAATAAATCTTTCATTTAACTAAAAAATATTTACATACATATTTATGTATACATATACGCTTATGTAAAGTCTGTTCATTGTTAGGTGTAAAGTAAGACATATTTCTCCTTTAAAGCAACGTAGTCATTTCTAAAAAAATCACATTTGACGAAATACGGCTAGAGTTCTCAAAATGGTAGTAGGTTAGTAAAAATAAATCTTGCACTTATTTAAAGTCTGTTTCTTAGAAATACTAGAAAGATATCCCGAATGCACGAAATAAACGCGGTCCACTTAAAATTACATTTGCTCTAGTTTTTCTACGGCGCCGCAATTTTATAAGTTTCTGAACAACATAAAGCGAAAAGCCTCGAACAAAATTTGTATAAGGCTTTTCATTTTCGATATATGGACATTTCCATAGAAAGTTCCACCGAGACCAAGAAAACAAAAAGTTCTTAGAAACTTTGTTTTATCATATTTTCATAGGGAAAAAATAAAATATAACTATCGTAAAGAGATTTAAAAAAGCTCTCATAAATGCAAAACAATTACAAATCGAGCCTTTCCAATGCAAGCAGACATTTACAACAGTTGTAAAAGAAGTGAATAACGCCTATTCTGGAAAAAAATTGTTGTTTGATATTCTTGATACTAGTTTCATTAAGAGCTATAAGTTAAACTTTTTGTAAAAATAACTTAATAAGTAAAGAAATTTAACATATATTTATAACCCATTTCGAGACATTCGAAAGCAACTTTTTTTCGTTTCGATATTTCTATTTAATATTTTTATATATAAAAGTTCTTAATGCATTGATTTTTGCTCTCTAAAATCTTTCTGACCGTAGAAAGTCAAAAAATTAATAAGAAACTATGCGACTGCAAATAACTACGATTTTGCTTTGTATTAATCTCATATTTCGATGTCCCGTGGGACATTGAAAAACGACATTTGTTATCAGTAAGTGGAAAGTACATTCAGAAAGTCCATCAAATAATGAGTACAACAGATTTTGGTATGTAATTAAAATTAAAAAAAAACTGAAAAATAAGAATATTCGTGATCCTATGTGTTTATAAAGGTAGTCACGTCCGACATTTCTTTTTCTTTAATATAATAAATGATTTTTTTATGTACGTATTTAATATACATATATGTACATAATTTTAAATTAGTTAAACAGCTAAAACGAAAAAATAAATAAAAAAGGAGATTGCGAATGATGGAGAGAAAAGTTAAAGGATGATCAATTAAATTTACAAAACATTTAATTAAAAAGAAAGGAAAGAGCGGGATGCTAAGGAAAAGTTGAAACCTGTGGTATGATGATATGATTGAAGAGAAAATGTAGTATAGACATAGTCGGGATAAGCTCTCATAAATGCAAAACAATTACAAATCGAGCCTTACAAATGCAAGCAGACATTTCCGATAGTTGTAAAAGAAGTGAAAAACGCCTATTCTGGAAAAAAAATTGTTTGATATTCCTGATACTAGTTTCATTAAGTGCTATAAGTTAAGCTTTTTGTAAAAATAAATTCCGTTTTATTTAGCCTATTATTTTTTTATGTGTTTGGGCGGTCACGTTGGAAATAGTGGAAATGCCCATATGGATTCTACGTTTAAAGTTTGATAATTTTTATTTCAATGGTTCTTAATAGAATCCGAAGGCGAAAGATGAAAATGACGAAGACTCGAACTCAGAAATCTTATGCATTTTGCTTAAGAAATTTATTGAAATTGCAGCTACGATCGTTGACAAAATCGGTACAAATTTTTACCATATAATAAGAGTGACATTTTGAAGCAGATGTATTATGGTCAATTGAATCATAATCAGTTGATTTTGAATTTTTTGTCGCCTTTTGGATTTTAAGTCAAAATTTGACTTATTTTGATTGGAAAAAATATTTGTAAAATTTTAACTTTATTTTTGACCGAAAAAACATCGGTCAGAAAATAACTGATAAATAAAATAATTTTGTAAGATTCCTTATATATTCCTTGGAGAACGTCATTGTTGCTATATTCAAATATCGAATACACAAAAACTTTCCTTTTGACTTTTTGAATTGAATTAAAAAAAAGTTATTTTCGATTCATGGTTTTTGTGAACACGTACATATTTCTAAGCGGTCCGACCAATAATTGAAGAGTTTGTTTTAGATGGTACATAGTTTATTGATAATCAAATTATATATTTAATAAAACTTATTTTTTAAATTACAACGCAGCAAGTTTTCAATGCAATTAATTATCAACTACGATATTCATTAACAAGTATCTAGAATTAAAATTTTATTTTTATTTTTTCCAAAATGTTTTTTAGGTCTACAGAAGACGTGTCACCACCGAACTTTTCAGAACGGAATAGTGGCTACTATGAACGCAATTCTCGTTTAGGTTCGGAAACTGGCTCCTATTTAAGGCGTTCAAACAGCAATAGTTATCAAAGTAGCATCAACAGCAACAACAACACAAGTAAAAGTAACACTAGTAGTGGAAATAATAATAGTTCTTTAAATAATCCCGAAAATAGAAGTCGTACAAGAGATAGGTTATACAGAAATGGCCCTAACGCCGTGGGTGTGCCATCAACAACAGGTTCATCAGCGTCTACATTGTTAAGTGAAAGGTAAGTGAATATACAGACATATCATAATGGCATCGATAGGCCTTTTAAATTTAAAGATAGTCAGCTCTTAACGAACGACCTTTTAAAACAAAACATTAATTTATTTTCTAACGAGAAAAAGAAATCATTTGTGGGAAAGTTTTTTTCGGAATCGACCCATGTTTGCCCTTCGTACGTATGTAGATATCAATGGTCATCTTAAGGGATTTATGCCTAATGTGCATCTACGAACATTTTTTTTATTAATTTTTGAATATGAATTTAAATAAAAGGAAAAATTAACCGATTCTAGTAAAAAAGAATAGAAAAACTTTGTAAACTGATTAATTATGTATGTAAGTATAAACACACGTGATCAATATGTAACATACATGTACATAATTATCCAAAAGCAAAAATGGAAACAGCAATTAAAAGTTAACAAATCAAAGTAAACAAAAATTCAGTCAACTTAGCCAGGTACTGCGAAAAAGAAATGCATATAACAGAAGACTATTTCATTGAAGACTGAACAAGTATTTCATTATCAGTACCCAGTATGTCCACCATTATTTTTAATAATTTTATTTATTCTATTCGGCATAGATGAAATAATTATACCATACCATATTTCGATACTTTTTCCAAGTGATTCAGCTGTAAACTTCTGCTCGACCCTAATTGTATGTCACTTTGGATAGGTAATATTAAAAAAAAATCAGCCCATTTTTTTGTTACCTACTAAAAAAAACATTAAAAATAAAAGTTGAGAAAAAGTCAAGAAATTGAAGTTTGGGCTCCTCGAACATTATTTTTTTCATATGGCTTAGTGGAACTTTTTTCCTGATGCCAAAAGTTATCGAAAAATTGATAGCACAATATCGATTGCTAAATCGACCCACTCTTATACTTATGTACATATGTGTGTATATTGTATGAATTCCAAATATTAAACATTAACATATTCTTTAGAACCTCAAGTGGCGTAAGCAGCAAAATCAATAACAGCCGTGTACCGCCTACGTCATGGTACGAAGCTGCTGCGACGTATACAAACGGTCCTGGTGGCAGTGGCGATGCCGACGTCTCAGCAGCAAAAATCAATCAATATCAAACTGCCGCCTCAAAAGATTTACCAACAGCAGCAACAACAAATTCCACCACAACCTCATCCTACACCGCATATTCCTTTTCTTCTTCACCTGCCCACAACAACAGCAACACAACATCGACGACGACGTCGTCATCATCACGAAATCCTGCGTTTTACAGAAACGTGCCGATTGCTGGAGCAGTACAAACACATTCAGACAAAGAGTCCGAAAAGAATTTGTCTACGACGCCGCCGTTATTAAATAAGAATAAACAAAAACTTTTAAAATCTACATCGTATCGCAGTGGTTCAGCATCACCAACATCAACGACGGTAATAAGTGGTGGGGCAGGAGCTTTGTTGAGTACAATGACTTCGTCCGCATCTATAGCAGCTTCTACGTCGTTATCTTCGTCACTATCATCGAGCTCTAATAATAATATCAACAATACCATAAATAATAGCAGAAGTAACCAAACGGCAAATAGTAGTTGTAGTAGCGTTAGTAGTACAATCAATAGTAGTAATACAAATAATAGTTTAAGCGGCAAAAGTAGTAATGTAACAAATACAGATAATTCACATAGTGGTGGTAGTGGCAGCAAGAGCAGCGTAACAGGGATTTTAAATGCCGCAGCATTAGCCGCAGCTGCCGCTAAGGTTGGTCCTTCATCAACTGATGGCAACAAAAATATTAATAATAGTGGCATTATTGCAAATTCCACATCTATTGCATCTGCCTCTGGAAACACTTCTTCCAATAACCAATCATCATCCGCCTCGCATCATACATCCCGTGCGGCGGCACAGGCACACTTTCATGGAAGAAGTACTACTTCATCAAGTCGTTCGCATTCCCGTTCTCCGAGTAGCTATAGTTCGTCTCATAGTTCTTCATCATCATCCTCTTCAACCGCCTCGTCACATTCGCATGCTTGCAGTCCGGTTGGTGGCAGAGATGTGGAATCCACATCTGCAGCCAACGTATCGAGCAGCCGATCTGGATCACGAAGTTTGCAATCGGCAATTGCAGTGCCTGGCACGTCGTCCGGCCTTAATCCCAGTGGCTCAAATCTTTGTGGCAGTAGCAGTAGCAGTACTAGTTCGACTAGCTCTAGTACTCCTACTGGCAATCCTGTTGTACATTCCGAAGACAATCGTCCCCTGGCGATACGTGTACGCAATTTACCTGCCCGATCGTCTGACACCTCACTGAAGGATGGCCTTTTTCACGAGTACAAAAAGCACGGAAAAGTGACGTGGGTCAAGGTAGTGGGTCAAAACGCGGAACGTTACGCTTTGGTGTGTTTCAAAAAACCTGAAGACGTGGAAAAGGCTTTAGAAGTATCTCATGATAAATTATTTTTCGGCTGCAAAATTGAGGTCGAACCATACCAAGGCTACGATGTTGAAGACAACGAGTTTCGCCCTTATGAAGCTGAATTGGATGAGTATCATCCAAAATCAACGCGAACTCTATTCATTGGGAATTTAGAAAAGGAAATCACGGCCAGTGAGTTAAGACAGCATTTTGAATGCTTTGGAGAAATTATTGAAATCGACATTAAGAAACAGGGAATGTCAGCTTATGCATTTTGCCAGTATTCTGATATTGTATCAGTAGTGAAGGCCATGCGAAAAATGGATGGAGAACATTTGGGTAACAACCGAATTAAACTGGGTTTTGGTAAATCAATGCCAACAAATTGCGTGTGGATTGATGGTATAGGTGAGAAGATCTCTGAATCGCATTTGCAATCCCAGTTTTTGAGGTACGGCGCGGTTAGCAAAGTTGTGGTGGATCGTCAACGGCAACTAGCGTTAGTTTTGTACGAACAGATACAATACGCTCAGACGGCTGTTAAAGAGATGAGAGGTGCAACATTAAGAGGTCGCAAACTTCAGGTCGATTTTGCATCAAGGGAATGTCAAGATGCGTTTTATGAAAAACTTGAAAAACAAAGTGCTGGTAAGTAACACTGAAAATAATAAAACTATCAGCGAAAATTATTTTTACATTTTTACATTTAGGATCGCGATTTAATCGCTATGAATCCCAATCACGATCTCGGGCTTCTTCGTTTAGCCGACATCAAAATTCAAATGATGGCTGTTCGCCTAGCAATACCCCAGGCAGCAGTAGTAGTAGTAGTGCAGGTGTACTATCGTCAACACCGGCCTTATCTTCCGCCATAGTGGCAGGATCATCCACTCTCTGTGTCTCAAATACTACGAGTGGCAATACTCTGGCGTCGGTGGTGGGACAAACAACCGGTAGCACAACTCCGGCACGAAGTCGAGGATCGCGTAGTTCACGTCATACAATGGACTATGAGTACCTAGATACACGTAGATTTCGGTCCTGTGATGAATATAGTCAGGGTTCAGCAACGTCACACGATGAAGATAACTCGTCTGCGAATCACCCATCGTCCAATGCAAACGCATACAGTGGTATTGGTCTACGGTCCGATTCACCTTTACTCTCACGACTGGGGCCTATAGTAGCTAGTAGTGGAAAAGAATCCAGTAGTGAAATACTCGAAATGGCTTTAAGCCGTCGACGTTGTGATAAAAGCCCTGCTAAACAAAAAGGTAAATAAATAAACAGTCGACATTTAATTTAATGAAATTATAAAATAAATTGGAAATTATTATTTTAAGGTGATATACGTTTATTTCAAAAAGAACGCGCTGTTCTCCTGGAACAACTTGAAGAATGCCCGTCCAGTGGTGATGAGAGTGTAGTGAGTCCACGTAAACGCGTTAAAATTGATCATCATTCCATGACGTCCTCCTGTGGATTGGTATGTTGGCTGGAATATGTATGAAATGTGTATGTATTTATTTTGTATTCTCTTTTTTAGACACAATCTCACTCGTTGGATGAACAACAACAACAGCAACATAAAAATTCAAACTGTGATTTCTTACTAAACGATTCAATGCATCGCAAAAGTGAAATAAGACGGCTATCTGAAAGCAATAGCAGTCTTAACAAATATTTAACACCTCAACAAAATCACCACCACTCTCATCATGCGGTACAATCACAGCTTCATCATCACCATCATCAACAACAGCTTAGTCGTCGACCGTCCATTGATTTTATGGCGACAAGTGGTGGTTTAGCAAGTAGTGCCAGCAATATGTCGACTCGTCATAACAGCACTAGCAGTTCAAATAGTGATCATCAACCGCCGCCTAATCAATCTTCTTCTTCATCATCCCTGGCATGCAAACGGCGTCGTATGATTGGTGGCGGCAGTAATGCAGTTGCAAGTACAAGCTCAATAATGTCAAGTTCTACCGGCGGCGGCTCGAATTTGCCACCTTTTGGAAATGATGATGCCCATCACCATTCTTCAAGAGGCCGGGGCCATCAATTACATTCCCATCATTCGCATGAGGCTAGTGGGGGCGAAAGTGCTGATGGTTCGCGGCCGGGTACTCCGTTATGCGACGAGCGCCCCGAAGTGTTACCTAGCGAACCAAGACGCGTTCCACGCGAAAGACCACGAGAACCAATGGTATTGCCTTTGCCCAAATTCGGTATACAATTCTTTCAGCAGTACCGAAACAATATTTCGACAGGAAATGCACCTTCGTACCATCACCACCATCATTTAAGTGGCAGTTTCACAAGTTCTGCTGCATTGGGGTCTAACAACAACTCATCGCATTTGCTGTCAAGCAGCATATTAAACCGAGCGGATATTGGTGTTGGTAGCACCAATAGTCATTCTAGTCTTACTCATAGTTCTGCAACGAATACGCCAACGTCGGTGGCAACTATAGGGACTTCATCCGGTAGTTGCTATCTACCCAGTCCATCTACGCGTTTTAATCCACATTGGCGACCGCATCCTAATCACCACCACCATCAACAGCACGGTGGCGGACTTCATGGTCCTTCGGGAGGAGCAACTCCATCATCATCAACCTCCATGGTAAGCCCTATGAGATCAAGATCTCTCAGCTCGAATTCCAGTGATTCTGATGCTCCTGGTCAATCAGGCGGTAGTCCTTCATTAGAAGAACGCATACGTACTTTGGATGAGATGTATGAACGATGGTCTGGAGCCGGTAGCAACAGCAACGTAGCTATGGGAACTAATGTGGCAAAGCGACATGATTTAAATCACACACCTCCAACATGGCAACACCATCGTTCTAACTCGCAATCCGATTCGCATCACGGCAGTACTAGTGATGCCAGGTCCAACACAATCACTACAGCACCCGCCAGTCGACATAAATTTCGTGATATCGATGTCCATGAAATGCAACCGTCTGACATTGTTAAATCGGTTTTGGCCAAAAAGTCGATTTTTGATGATGACTTGCAAAGGCTAAAGAAGAATCATTGGTATGAATCATCATCGGAACCCTCTCAGATTCCGATGGGAGTTTGTACTTCACCTGGGCTACCAAATTTTCAGGCCACAAAAGCACCTGTTGTGGGATGTTCCACTAGTTTACAGGCCTCCACTGCAAGTTCGTCGAATAAGCCATCTGGTACTTTGTTACAACGTTTAAGCAGCCTTTCACCAATGAACTCACCACAAGCCTCAATGTCCCCCCATAACAGTCCTTCACCTTCACCATCAGTAATCCATAACAGTCTGCCCTTGGCCACGAACACCACTATGGCAAAGGTGACATCAGTAAATAGCTGTGGTGTTTCGGGACCCCAACTAGCTACTGCTACTGCCGCTGCTTCCACATCGCCTGCATCATCTGGAGGAACAAAATGTCTGCAATATCCCTTTCCAACGCATCCACCTCTACCGAATACAGCTGCCCCGACTCAAAGCGCCCAACCAATACCTCCACCGCCAGCTGAAAGTTCCAAGTCCTCTATGGCCCAGCCGCCTTTACCTCCAATGGAGGTATTGCAGCCACCTCAACCACCAGCGACGTCTCCTACGCCCTCATCGACAGCTGGCACATCCACAAAGCCAAAGACCTTAGCTCTTTCTAAAAGTTTAAGTGTACCACCGCCCTCCCATTCGACGACGTCGGAGTCACGAATTTTTACCAAATCAGTATCAGTTCCTGGCAGTACAAATTTAGGGACGGTAAAATCTACTGCTGATTCTTCATCGACAAGTCACATGGCTGTTCCCCACACTGAACAAAACCAACCTCAACAGACAGCTACCGGTAATAGTTCCTTGCATACCTCAAAATCTCATAAAAAAGAGGATGATTTAATTGCAAAACCTTCTAGCCATACTGCTTCAGTATCGATCACCGAAAGCGTGGTTAAACGTAGTGATAAATCGCACAAACACAATCATCGTACCAGTGAAGAAAAGAAATCATCGAAGAACGATAGAAGAAAAAACTCAAGTGCTTCCGCTGCCGCCGAATCGAGTGATGCGGACGAAAATGACAATAAAAAAGACCGCAAGGAAAGACAAGAGAGGCGAGAAAAGGAGCTACGAAAGCAGCAAGAACGTGAGCGAGAGGAAAGAGAACGCGAAGACCAAGAACGAGAAGAAAAAGAAAGGATGGAAAAGGAACGTCGCGAAATAGAGAGACTTGAACGGGAACGCTTAGAAAAGGAAGAACGAGAACGGGTTCAACGTGAAAAAGAACGCATTCGCAAGGAAGAAGAGCAGCGGATAAAAGAGGTGCGGGAACGTAAGGAAAAAGAAGAAAAAGAACATAAGCTTAATGAGCAAAGGGAACGAGAAGACAGTGAAAGAAGAGAACGTGAAGAGGCGGAGCGACGAAAAACCGAAAAGCAAGAGGAACTCTTGCGTAAAGAAAGGAAAGACCGAGAAGAACATGAAGAAGAAGAGAAAGAAAAAATAGAACACCAGTGCATGCGCGACGAAAAAGATCATGAAAATAAATCTCAAGACGAAAATAGCTGTGAACATAAACGCGACTTTAATCTTTTAAAAGAACACCAACGCCGCAAAGAAAACGCTGCCAGTCAGATCCAATTGAAATCTGGTAATGACTCGGCCACTGCCACAAGTCAAACAGCACATGATTTCTTCCGTCAAGGTGAAGCGGAAAGACAAAATAATAAAGAAAATTCGACAGCGGAGGTATCTTCTATTTTGGACACAACTTCTACAAGTAGTTGCAAACATAAAAATCGCAAAACTTCACGTAATACATCGCCGGTAAGACATCCTAAACGTAGACTAAGCTCTCAAGACGGTAACGCCACCAACAGTGCTGCAACTGTTACGCATGCTCACACAGAAGATCATACCAAACGAATGCGCATGGATTTACAAACAGCCGCAAAGCAGTCTCAAACACCAGTGAATAATCACAGCTCTGTGACTAATGCGGTAAATGATAGACGAGATTCGAAAGAACATCACAGTAAAGACCGAAACAACAGACACAATCGTGGTGCAACTCTAAGTCATAAGAGTAACATTGCAAATGCTATTGAAAAGGAACACAATACGAAACATCATCGTAATAAACATCATAAAACCCAAACAAATCAATGTGATACCGAAACAAGCGAAGTTACTCTTGCAAAAAGTGACGGAGAACATATTACTTCTAACTGTACACCTAAATCTGAAGATGACCAGCAAAACACAAATATTGACTTGGAATTTAAACCTAAAGTTTCTCCAACACTTAGCTCGGAAGATGAAGCACTTCCTGAGAATACAAGTACATCAACACCATACAATAATAAAAACGTCTCGGGTCATCATAAACACAGAGAACATGGGAGCGGTCATCACAACCGCCACAAAAGTAACAAACGCGAGCGAGAACATCATCGAGATAAAAAGAGGCATTCTTCTTGTACTGGACCTACAAATAATTCAACAAACGTTAATGAATCAGTGCCTTTGACGCCTCCTTCTGTGAATTGCAATGTTATCGATGAAGAAGTTATCGATTCTTCCGGAAATCAATTGCCCTACAAGCGTATGTCAGGCCATAATTGCAGCTTTGAATTAAATACAAAAAGCAAGCATGAAGTGTCTGATAGCAAACTATCTCGTTGCTCGGAAGATAGAAGTATAGCACAGCCGCATACCCCTTCGCACCGTCAAAATAGCTTAAACAGAAACACACCACAGTCTACTTCGAAAAGGATTGTTCTCAGCTCTGCCGAAGACACAGATGGTGGTGGTGGTCTTGTTGGGCTGGGCCTCGAAGATGACGACTCCGATAATCGACAGCGTTCAATATTTGATATACCAGATGATGGACCCTATGTATCCATGTATGATAAAGTTAAGGCAAGATCATGTAAAAACATGCAAAAACAAGAAGAAGAAAAGAAAATTAAAGCCAAATTTTCTCAACTTAAGCAGTCTCGAGCCAAACGCGAAGAAAAGAAACGATCCACCAGCTATGATGGCGACTCTGACTCTGATTTCGATGGCGGCAGCAGTGAACATCAGAAGCAACACAATCGCAGTGGTGGTTCTTACAAAATGCTTACAGGAGCCTTATCATCCACTGAAGATGAACAACACATGGAAGCTTGTGGTCAGACTCCAAGCCGGGATAGGAGACGCAGTTCTCAAGCTTCTTCGTCGGCTACCTCCATAAATCCTCATAGATTGTGCTCGGACTCTGATGATAACTCCGTTGCTCAAAGACGACTTAAACTACAGGATAACCTTAGGCGCTTGTGCGATGATGGGGATGATACTTCTGAAGATGACTTAATAAGACGTCATAATACTAAACTTACCAACAAACGTTTATTGCACCATACTTCTCGTATAGCTTCAGATTCTGAATCTCAGTCGCAATCAGCAGCTGATATTAAAATGAAACAAGAGCCCCTAGAATCATCCAAAGATGATACTATTAATCCTGTATTGAAGAATTTGAAACATAAAATTAAAAAGGAAGTTGATGTCATCGAGGCAACCGCAGATATAAGTGATTTTGGTGAGTTTAAGTTCAAGGGTTTAAGCTCGATGTGTTCATCTCCAGATGAGCAGATTACTGCGACACATAAAATCAAGTCAGAAACCGATGCAGAACTTTTGTCTGCCAATGAAATTAAGAAGGAATTAAAAGATTATTATACTGAAGAATATTTGCAACCAGAACAAAAGTTCGATAAGTCACCAATGACTTCGGCATTACAAATCTGCTCGCCTGAGCAGACTAAAATAAAAAAACATAAAAAGAGCAAAAAGCGGCAGAAAACTCCAACACAAGATTCTTTAGCTAAAGAACAATTCGTTGCAGATTCTTTGCTCAAACAGTCTTCTCAAGCCAACAACGCTGTCTTGATGACAATGACAAACGAAACTAAGAATAGTAAACTTTTGACATCGCCGTGTTTTGACGCATTTGATGAACTTAAACGTGGTGATACTTTGGTGGCTCATAGTGCACCAGACCTTCAAATAACTGCAGAAAAGAAACGACATAAAGATCGCAAGGAGAAAAAACGTGAGAAGCAAAGGCACATGAGCGCTGATTTAGGTTCTGGTGGAGAGATGGATAAAATGGTGTATGAAAAAGAAAAACATCGTTTAAAGAAATCAAAAAAATCCAAGAGTGTGGAGGTAATACGTCAAACTTCTGCGACTTCTACAGCCACAGCTGTAAGCCAAGAACAATCTTTAATTGCATCAGTATCAGTAACTTCCACAACCCAGCATAAACAGCGCAGTGGTGGTGAGAAAATGGAAGATATATTTGGTCCTATTTCAGACGATGACGAAGAGTTAACGGATAGTGATATCGGAGGAAGAGATTTGAATTGTATACCAAACCGCAACACCTCGTCATCAAATGTGCCAGGCCCTACCGTTTCTGCCGCTCTCAATCCCTACAAGCAGGAACCTCTAACACCGAAATCTCATACAGTGGAAGAAAACGAGGAAAACAAACAAAAACTGACTTGTTCAACCATAATTGGGGCATCGGCTCACTTAGAGCGGGTTGCCGAAAGACAGCATCGTAAAGAAAAGAGGGAAAAGAAACGTAAAGAGCGCGAAAAATCTCGAAGCTCGGAACATAATCAATCTATCGGGTTTGTATCATCGCCGTCATTGTCGATGGCTAAACCCATGGAAGACGAAAACAGTGTAGATTTAGATGCAGCCGGTAGAGCCCTGGAAGCACAACTTATGGAAGATTCTGACAATAAAGCCTTAGAAGAAGCAACCCCCTCTACAGCCAACACATATCGCAGCGATATGACAGATGTATTTTTATTCTCCGATTGCGATGAGAATTCATTAGAAATGTCTTCCACCAACAAACCGAAAAAAGGAAACGAAAAGGAACAAACTCCTATTATAAGCTGTAAAAATAAAGAGAAAAAGAAAAAGAAAAAACGCACTAAAGAAGAAAAACAATTGCATCATCAGAGACGCGAGTCTTCTTCATCAAATGCTTCACAGTTAGCATCAAATATGGTGGCCTCTTGTTCCACTACCTCAAAGCTAACAATTGACGTTCAGGCAGCGACAAAACTTGCTCAAAAGAACTCAGAAGATCATGTACCAGCGTCATCTTCTCCTCTCTGTAAACCATCTCCTTCTTTGCCGTGTTTAATCGGAGATGATGATGATGATATAACAACAATTCAAGGCTCTAAATCCACACCAAGCACATCCTTAAGCAATGCTACTGCTTCAGTGTGTACCCCACCCCATCGTTCATCTCCTAAAGACATGCTCGCTCTTTCGGCGCACCTTAAAGATAAACAATTGATAAGTCCCATTCCTAAGACTCCTACAATAAAGAACACCAACAGTGACCTTAACACATCTGATAACAATAGTAAAAATGAAGCAACAACACCAAACACGCCTAGCACCTCAATGGTAGAGGCGTCTAATAACACAAACACAACACCAACGTCTTCCACAGGTGCTGCAGCCAAAAGTTTAAACAAATGTATCGATTCTTCTTCTGGTTCAAATATAATTGAGTCGCCCTCACCGCTGATGCATACCACACAGCAAAAGAAAAAACCAGAAATTTTTATTCCTGGATTTGATGGTGAAATTTATGAAAAAATTAGTGAATCGGCTGTCCAATCAATATCAGCTGAATTTAATACTCCATTAGATCCAATAGCCGATGAGCCTAAAATACCAATAGAATCACCACCTGACGTATCAAAGATGGAAAAACTGGAAGAATCAAAGTCAAGAGTAACAATATCGCAAGAAGAAACGGAAAGCGCTGTATCTGCCCTGTTAGGAGAAAGTTTTGGCAATTCTTCTGCTGATTATTCATTCAATGATGATGATGGTTTAGATTTAAACAATACCATTCCTGACCCTGAACCAGTCATGCCTCCAGGCGAACCCGACGAAGAGGCTGCCTTGGCAGCTAAAGCCATAGAATGCGAAGTGGCTAGTTCAGCAATAGCAGATACAGTAGAGGATGATTCGGAAGAGGTGAGCAAAGCCATACAAAATTTAAGACAAGAAGAATTAGATGTTAAAGCTGATACTCCGCAGTCATTAAGAGACCTACAGATTGACACTGATACCGAGGAGAATGCAGATGAGGCCGATAGTAGTGGAAGTAACAGTTTAAAAATTGACGAAACTGCTCAATCAAATAACAGTTCAAATACATCCGACAAAGCCAATACAACAAACCCTCAAACGGAAGAACGTGTAGTGCCGATCTCAAAAGAATCAAAGGCAAACCAAATGCCAAATTCTTCTGTTATAACCAAGGTAGAGTCTCCTTCTAAGACACATCCAACTACTAGCGAAACTAAAGAACCAAAAATAGAACCACCAACCATAACTAAGCAGGATCAGCCGGCAATACAACCGGTCCAAGACGTTTTGCAACCTGTTACAGCGGAAGTATCTAAAATATCCTCTGTAACAACATCTACAGTCGTCACTAGCTGTCTTACGTCGACATCTGTAAACACTACTGCAATGACTGGTGTAGCAATGTCATATACATCTACGCCCATAAAAACTTCATTTGTTTCCACTTCAACATCTTCTTCAACACCAAAGCAAACACAAATTATTACTGGTGGAAAACTATTTACATCAACGACTTCTGCTACCTCTTCAGGCTATATAATGCAACCACCAACTATAACTATACCAGATCCGGCTACACATTTTGTCGTACCTCAATTGGTACTGTCTCCAAGAGGAGTTGTTGCAAGTTCGCATCATAATGATTCTCCGTCAGCATCGATGCTTTCACCCAACAGTCATCACATGCCACCGCAATCACCAGTAGGCGCTACTTATTTAATGGGCGTAAGAGCACAATCGCCTCATAGCCCACGACAACACACATCTAGAGGTAATACTCCAACGCCTAGACAAGCTAGCCCTCACACTCCTACACCTACTCCGCCTCCTATTGCTATAACTCCTCAACAACAACAGCAAAATCTATTGATACAGAGAACGGTCCAGCAGCATCAACAAAAACTAGTGTCGCCAACTTCTCAAGGACAAGCTTCTCAAAATAATAATAGTCCATTAGCTAGTCCAGTAATGCAGCAACGTCAAATTGCACAAGGAGTGCCTGTTCCTAATGTACCGCAACAGCAATCGTCTCCCAGTAATGCTCCTGAACAACACACCATTAAAATAAATAACTATTCAACGCCACCAACTCAAACATTAAATATGGCGAATATACGAATTCCACCAAATTCGCAACAGCAGCACTGTCAGCAGCCATCGCCACAGCAGAACCTAGGAAAACCCACTATCGAGCCGCAACAGCATGCTGTTTCGATTGGACAACACATACTGCCAATTTCTGTTCAAAAAATGGCACCAGTTCCAACACATCCAACTATTATCAGTAAAGTTGTAACAGTAACACCTCAGCAGGCTCAACAATCAATAATGCAACAGCCATCAGGACCAGGTGCTAATATGTTCCCTTCACCTACGCTGAGTGGTAATTCTACTGCCAATCCATCACGGCAATCATCTCAGATTATGCAACAAATTGGTGGAAAAACGATTCAGCAACAGCAGCAGCAATCGTCCCAATTGCAATTTATGCAACAACAACAACAACAGCAAAGGCAACAGCATCATATGTTACAAATACAGCAACAACAAATTATCCATCAACAGCAAAAGCTACCGCAACAGCAACAACAACAACAACAACAACCAAATTTAATAGCTCAGCAGCAACAGGCTCATCATAACTTCGTTGTATCTCAGCAACGCAACCTTGGTTCTCCGCAACAATTACAACAACAATCGCAAAATAGCCAACAAATGAAAGTGCAATACCAGCAACATCAACAACAAATGTTGGCACTCTCGCAACAGTCTTCTACAAAACAACAAAATATTATACAAAATTCGCCGATGCCACAAAGATTTTTGGTTCAGCAACATATTATTGGTATGCCGCAGCAACAACAACAACAACAAAAGCAGCCTCATTCGATACCTCAACAACAACAACTATCAAATTCGGCTCAAAATTCAAGTACACAACAACGATTATCTCCGATCTATCCTGCCAAACAACAGCAGCCTCAGCAACAACAATATCACCAATTGCAGCAAAGACAGCAATCACCATCGCCACAAAGGGTTCTACAACAACAGCCCGAAGTGATCAAAGAATCTCCTCGAGTTATTATGTCGCCTAATCAGATATCGCAACAAAGTGAACAACCCACAACCACGACTGTAACATCTAAAGGAAATGTTGAAAAACCTTGCTCTTCCATTACTTCTGTGGCCGGAGGAAATAAACAACCTGAGGGAGTGTCCGTTATAAGAACACCGACACCTACGTCATCAGGTGTAGCATCTTCAACAGCAATAAAAGCACTGCCCCAAAATATAACTCTTGCCTCCAACAAAGAATTATCCGCCACAACATCTCGTTCGGTCCCCTTAACCGAGGAGAATGTAATTAAAATATCTCCACCAAAACAGGATGACAATGAGCAAGATTCTAAAGAGGACAGTGACTATTGGTCGGCAAAGGAGTTAAACATGATTGAAACCAATAACGCTTCGAATTCCAATTCGTGTTCAATAAGCACAGTAATAAAAAAGATTGAATCGGCATCAACTTCCGAAACACCAATAATAACACCGACAACATCTTCTTCCACTCTTAGTAAAGAACGGTGGCTAGAAGAAACGAAATCTTCCCAAACTCAAAATAACAAACTAGATTCTAAATCATGTCAACAACAAACGAAGAATGACGTGCATTATGTTCCCTCTTCAGAAGCTTCGCAAGGAAGTGCAGTCACTTCTACAACTTATTCCCAATCAGGCAATGTAACAACTGATCATGACACCGAAGATGAAACGGAAACGCAACAGATGCCAACATTTGAACAGGTTCCTGTTCAAGGTAGACCTAGCACTAGAGGTACCGGAGCAAAACGTGGTCGTCAACCTAGAGGTGGCAAAAAAGCTTCGATTTCTAATTCAATTAACACTTTAAATAATGCTAATGTGAATACTCAGCAATTGCAAGTTGAATTGGGTTCCACTGCTGGGGTGCAGACTCGTCTGCGCAAACCAAATGCTGTCGTGCCCGCTACTCGAGGGCGTAAGGGTAGGCCACCCAGGAATTTACTGTTGCAGCAACAACAACAACAACAGCAGCAACTTGAACAGCAGGTACCAACACCTCAGACCTCAACTAGAGTTACAACGTCTCCAACTGTCCCCTATTCCACAGCTACTGCCGAAAAGAAAGCACGAAGCCAAGCTACTGCAGCATCTGCGACTTCAGGCTCAATATCAGAAAGTAACCAACAGCAACAACATCAGGACGTCTATGAGTTCCATGATGAATCCGGAGATGAAAGTAAAACAAGTTCAATTTCGACTGTTACAACATCCAGTGGAGCAAACTCTGATCGTCCGCGTTTGATTTTAACTATCAAAAGTCCGGCTCAGGGTTCAACTCCATTAGTTAAAGCTTCAGAGAAAACAAATATAGAAGCATCACTTGTAAAATCTCTTACGGAACAAACAACAGCAGCTCAGCCTCAGGAGAATCAAACACAATCAGATCCTACTGTTGCAGAGCTAGCAGCTGCGGCAAATACACGCAAATCTCGCCGTTTACTTGAGAAGGATCGTAGTACAATAGATGATATAATCGAGGATGTTGTCAGAAACACTGCTACTAATGTTGCTGGCGGAAATACGGTGGCAAACGAAACAGCTATAACTTCAAATGTAACAAATATTTCGGCCAATACACTTCCAAAAGGAGCTCAGACGCCGCCCCGAAGATCAGGACGTAATTCTAGCCAATTAAAAACATTAAAAACTGCAGAAGCTATTCCGTCAACACCAGCTAATAATATTGGTAGACCTAGGAAGTCCAAAGATCGTAAGAATACTAACGAATTGGATAATGATCAGACACCTTCGCCACAACCCAAACATTTAGTACATGATGTGAGTGATGTGGAGGATACAAAATCTGTTTGTACTCCACCACCAACAGAAGCATCTGTCACACACATAACAAACTCCCATACACAATCAACTCATGATGTCTGCTCCAGTACAAATATTCACGCTGCTACGTCACAACAGCAAGTATCAACCCAAAATGTAACCGGAACATCAAGTATTCCCCAGCATCCGAAAAAGAAAGCTTTAGCAGCTGCTGAAATTGAGTCGTATCAATCTTCTGCCACCACAGCATCGACCACTACAACACCCAATATTAATTCTGCACTACCAACGGGAGGTATGCCCATATTAAACACTGCAGCCCCAGCCTCACAAAAGACGACTGGTGGTGCAGCAGATTCCGTAAATAAGCCACTAATAGATCCTGTCACAGGTGTTGTATCTAGTTCACAAATGCAAAGGGCTAAAGAGGGTAATTTACCGTCAGCTACAGCAGCATCCCAACCATTACGTACTCCCATTGATCCTAAGAAAATGATGCAAGCAGCTGCTGCAGCGGCTGCAGCTGAAAATATTTCAATTTGCGGAAAATTACAAAATAAATCTTCACTGGCAGGATCAGGTGCTTCTCCACCTATTACTGCACTAACAAAACCAGTACATGTGGAGGCGACAGCTGCTCAAGTTGCGTCTTCTACGGTATCTACAGCAATGTTGAATAAGTCTGTCAGTGTAGTAGTAAAAACTACAACAATACCGCCAATATCTTCAACGACATCGAATATATTGGCGCAACAGCAACACCAACATTTACAGCATGCACAGCAAAGACAAGACCTTTTAATACCAACAAAACAACAAATAATAATGCAACAGCAGCCATCATCTGTAATGCATGCACAACACACCAACGTTCGACCGCCTACAAGTCTCAAAGCTCACGTATTAAATAGCCAAAAACTACAACAGCAGCAAAGTAGCCAACAGCAATATGCGAAGCAACAGCAGCACCAACACCAACAAATGCCACAACAACATCAATCTCACCAAGTATTGCAACAGCAAACGATAACAAACCAGAGTGGAGGTATACATCAGGTATCATCGCATGTAATACAAAACACCATTTTACAAAGACAAACAACAACAGCAGTAGCAGCAGCAACAGCAACTCCATCAAATCAACAAAAACAGCAGTTGACTACAGCAACAAAACAATTGTTGGTAAATATACCGCCAGCTACAGCACATCCACCCCACACAGCTGTTAACACACTTAATTCACCACGACACCTTCCACAACATTCACAACAACAACCTCAGTCTTTGACATCTCAGCATTCGCTGGTTATAAAACAAGCTCATGAAATGCATACACAACAAGTTTTACACGTGGTTAGTTCAAAAACAAGCGCAACATCTTTAGGGCCCAACAAATCTGTTACTCCGGCGGTACACCAACAACCAGCTAATGCATCACCCCATCCGTCATATACAACTTATATACAAACACCAACTGGAGCTCATTCAAAACAACAGCTCCCGCAACAACCTATTGTTATACACCAACAAACACTTGGAGTACAATCGAAAAGTACAACACCATTAGTAATGCCTCCGGGAATATTAGGAATACCACCACATCCCGCCATGGTGATACAAACAAAAACTTCAGCTCCGGCTCATTCGCCCTCATCTGCAACATCTGCAGCTCATTTACAACATACAAATCAACATACGCCATCACCACCCCTACAACCAGCGCCACAGCATTTAGTCAAACCGTCAAATAATTCCATAATCCACGGTGTACCACATAACTTAAATGCAGTAGCTTCACCATCATCGCCCTCGTCAGTGAAACCAAACGCATCTCAATCATCAATAGCATCTAATGTAGGAGGTATGTTGAAAGAAATCTTACAAATTTTACAGAGTACTTATATATTTAAATTTCTTCATTTTATGAAACTCTCTTTTTGTAAAATCTTAACAGTTTCTAGTCTGCGAACGGCCATACCGACAATAAGTCCACAAAGTCAAGCACGAATAGGTTCTATTCTGCTACCAAGTGGCATACAAGTACCAGCTCATTTTGAAACAAGCATGGTAAGTTTTAAGAGAAAATATGTATGTACATTGTTTTTTTAACTAGAACTATTTTTATAAAAAAATATTTGTGGACGCAGCATGATATTGCTACGTATGCCAGTGCTGTAACAGGCAGTGTACGTACAACGCAAAGTCCGCCTCCAGCACACCAACAAGCTTCACCAATAACTCCGGTAAATCTTAGTAATGATAGACAGCATAAAAAATGTCGTATTTGGTTTAAAAGATTTGCATATGTAGTAACGGTGACCACAATTTTTAAATCAAAATATTGAACAGACAAAATTTTATGATAATATGTAATTTTTTTAAATTTAATTTTTTTAATTTTTGGTTGGGGCAACCGCCTTGCTGATTTGATTGTGTTAGCTCGCATTGTTTATGGAACTTTAAATTAATTTATCAGGCATCTTTTACAAAAGTAGTGAAATTGAAATATGAAAAGTAAACTTTTCATTTTTGATCTTCTGGAAAAGTAGAGTATAGTTGTATTGAATATTGAAATTCAAATGTAAAAAGAAAAATGCCGAACATAAAAAATGTAAACTGAAATGATTTCAATTGAATTCCACTTAGAAGTGAAATGTAGAACATACCGGCATATGTATGTATGTTTTAAATTACATACAGCGTAACTTAAATTATAATGCAGAAGGGAAGCGAAAAAGTGGATCCTACTGCCAAGAAAATCCAAGTTAGAAAGGTTTCCGTTGACCCGAATCTAAATTGAAGTTGAGGAAAAATAATTAATATTTATACGTAATTGTTGAACTGTGTTAAGGTATATCTTGAAATGAAATTTTTATGGCTTGAGTTCAAACCTGAGTTTTACCCATATCTTCTTAATTTAAGAAATTATTTTTGGATGAATTCAGTATTTTATTAAGAGAGTAATTTTTATTTGAAACAATTTATTCATCAGACTGGCAGAACGGATCAGTACTGATGTTGAGGTCGCTACACCATCTCATCAGCGTTCTTTTGTTCGATTTTACCACTTTTGACGGTGGATACTAGTGACTAGGAATATCAACTATTTAACCGTGTTATTTAACAAATTAGAATACGAAAAGTGCAACTTATTCATTTCTTACAAGTTAAATCAATTTCGGTTAGTACGAAATTCCATCTCTGATTTTTAATTATTCCATGAATTCGCCTTGATTAAAACAAAACAAAAAAACTGTTTAAACTGTATACTATTTTTAAAAGACTTAAAAAATGTGGTTCAAATCTCATCAACAGTACAATTTTTCATTAAACATAAGTATTGATATACTATCATTTTTCGAAAGTTTTATAACTTTATACGTAGTTCAAATGAGTTGTTATTTTGTTAGTTTATTCAACTACTTATTTGTTTTTTTTTTGTTTATTAATATAACGGAAGTATCAAATCAAACACAATGTATATTTTTTTTTCCATTGGATACAATTATTTGTTTTTTCTTAATTATTCGAGTTATTTGAATAATTTAAAGCCCTTATTCGATTAATCGAGCAATTTTGAAATCTCAAAATCAATTAATTCCTTTCTCTAATAGATATGTATGTACTATGCATAAATATCTATGTATGTATTTTGCTGAATTAGTATTTTATTAATAAAAAGAAGTTATGATTTTTCACTCACTAAAACGTACTAAAACTTTTCTTCTTTAGAGTGAAGCATCATTCCCGGGAGGAATGGGACGAGTAGGAGTACCAACTCGTGAACATTTGATGATTTATCAACAACTACTGCGCCAACACGATTCATTGAATCCAGCTACTTTGCGAGAATTCGACGACAAATTACTAGGTAGTAGTCCACCATTAGAATTGAGAAGACCAGGAAGTGTACCAAGAACTGTAGCTGTGCCACTTAGTCTCCAAAGTCCCCAAGATCGATCAACGGGTAAGATTTTTTGTTATCATGCATCTATTTCAAGCAACACCCTCATTAACATTGTTTTGTTTGCATTAGATTCTCCTCAAGTAGCACAAGTATACGTGCACAATGCTCGAATATCTGCCCATAGTCATTATGATGTAACTGGTCGGCCCACCGTTGCAACTCAACCTTCAGGATATTATGATGCTACTCGACAAATAACCTTGGAACCTCCACCTGCTCATCGATCGGTTGCAGCACATACTTCTGTGGCTCCACCGCCACCTTCAGTTGTTGTTCCCCATCCTACGGCTGGAAGTAGTAGTCCATTTATGCCCACTGTCCTTCCAGCAACAGCTGTTCAGGCACCATCATCTTCAGCACCTCCCAGTCATCATCCAAAAACCTTAGACCGCGATAGAGAACAGCGCGAAAGGGACCGCGAACAACAATTGTTGCGTGAAAAAGAGCAAATTATGGTCAGAGCAGGTAAGTTATTTTTTTAGGGTTAATTTGTAAAATTGATTAAGTATATACTAATAATGAGACACAAGATTTAACTCGACAGTTAAAAAAAGTTTCAAAATCTTTAAAGTCATAGAATTTATTTTGATGGTTGTTATTTTGCTACTTTTGTTCCAAGGCAAATTCAAAACAGGCAGACTCCCCTCAATTCGCCTTGAAAAATACCTGCTTTCTTTGTCAAAATTAGTTGCAAGGCAAACGTCAAACACTATATATAAATCAAACATAAATAAATTTTGACAAACAAAACAGATCAAAATGCAAGGAGATGCAAGGAGCAAAAAATAGTCAGCTGAGCTGTCGTAAGCAAAAAGTCAAGCCTATAATAATCCAGAATCACATGGATCATATGTAGCACATTTTTAAAAGAGCGCGCACTTCAAAGAGCTGGTATACCCAACTGTATTATTGTGAAATATTGTTTATACCTCACGTAGCGTACATCTTTAATAGGTTCTGATTTTATCAACCGATTTTTAAGAAGAATTCGCTTGTTCCCGATTTTGCAATTTTTGGCAAATTTACACCATTTCTAGGATAGAAACCATTTTTTAAATATTAGTGAAATTATCATCAAGGAAATGATTTTGTATATCCTGGTATTCAAGGTTGTTTTTTTCACCAGAAACCTGTTATGGAATCGTCACATCCGTTATCGTATCGGCAATCGTGCGAAAATTAATTAAATGCTACGGTAGTCGCTTGAATTTAATGGCGATGTGAAATAAAATTGCAAAAATGTCCATTCAGTCATACGATAATGTATGTTGCATTTTAAATTATTGCGAATTATCATCAGTTTAAGAAAGTCATAGTACGAAAAATGATACGTATTGTCGTTCACGGATATGACGATACCACCCCTGTTATGAATTCGCTTTTGTAGTTTACCGAATTTATTTAATATGTATTTGAAAAAAATTCTTTCAAATCATATCTAGGCCAATTCATAACAGTTGATTATTTTTTGGTCCTTGCATCTCCTTGCATTTTGATCTGTTTTGTTTGTCAATATTTGTATATATTTGATTTATATATAGTGTTTGACGTTTGCCTTGCAACTAATTTTGACAAAGAAAGCAGGTATTTTTTAAAGCGAATTGAGGCGAGTCTACCTGTTATGAATTTGCCTTGCACCAACTGTAAAATGAAGTCGCCTTACTTGGGGGCAACACGTTCACCTTTCAATTCCTTTCACAGTCAAGTTAAACTTTTCAAATTGAAAACTAGGTTGATATCAATCTCACCTATCCATTTATCTGGCAATTTTATGTCCAATTTGAAATTAATTGTTGTGCTTCCTTTTAAAAATATACAAAAAAGTTTGTGTTATAAAAAAATCATATGTTTTTTATAATTTTTTATTTGTTATTCTGCCGTAATTTAAAACTTCTAATTAAAATTAAATAATAAAATATATTTGTGAATAAAAGTAATAAGTGTAATGATGTCGTGCGATGAGCATTTGAAGGTGTTTTCTAAAAATTTTACATAAGTGAACGATAAGTCAATGTTCATTAAGTTAGAATTATCTATATGTTAGAATTATGTATATTTAAAAAAATCTCCAAGAGGTAAAAAAATAATTTTCTTTGCTTTGTAATAGGAACAGAAACACACAATATGCAAGTGGCAACACCTCCACCTCATCAACAGTCTTCCGCCACTCATCAATTACCAACACATTCCACACAAGCACCACCGTATCAAGCTGACTCCTTGTTAACACTGTTACAGCGCTACCCCGTTATGTGGCAGGGCTTATTAGCTCTAAAAACTGATCAAGCGGCTGTTCAAATGCATTTCGTTTTTGGTAATCCTTATGTAGCTCGTGCATCATTGCCTTGTAATGACGATGGCAGTACACCACCACTGCGTATTGCCCAACGTATGCGTTTGGAACAGACGCAATTAGAAGGTGTTGCGAAGAAGATGCAGGTAATTTTTATATTACATTAAGAAAATCTTATACATATCTATCTGTAAATTCATTATTAATTATTTTACAGTTTGAAAATGAGCATTGCATGCTGTTGGCTTTACCCTGTGGTCGCGACCATGCCGATGTCTTGCAACAGTCACGCAATCTCCAATCCGGCTTCATAACCTACTTACAACAGAAAATGGCTGCTGGAATCGTTAACCTACCTATGCCAGGCAGTGAGCAAGCTGCTTATGTTGTTCACATATTTCCATCATGTGATTTTGCCAACGAAAATTTGGAAAAAGCTGCACCGGATCTTAAAAATCGTGTAGCAGATATAGCTCATCTTTTAATAGTCATAGCGACCGTCTAATAAAATCAATATTTAGAAAAAAATTAATATAGAGCCAAGTATTGATGTATTTACATAGATATGTGCATATGTATATTAACACAAATTAAACTAAACCGGCTAAGACTTAACAAAACCAGACCTACCAAAATCTCAAAGATTTTTTTTCAAACCAGCTCAGACATGTTCAAAAATGGTGATTGATAAAGAACTATTAATTTATATACATACATACATACATATATGAAATTTTAAGTAACTTGCAAAAACAAAGCATTATGTTATGCTCCACTTTATAAATAAACTAACAGTTATTATAATTAAAAGTAATGGACTAAATGTAAAATAATACAAATTAAAAAAATACTGTAGTAAAATCTTATTATTTTGGAGAAAAAAATATTTCTACAAATGAAAACATTAAAAATTAAAAATGAAAAACAAATAGATAGAGCAAAAAGAAATATGTAAAAACTTCTTTATTAGAAAAAAATAATTGTAAACAACCCCTTGTACTATAACTACACAAAACCCACACCTACTCTTAACATACTTGTAAACAAAAAAAAACTTGTGAAATATATAGTGTTTTATTATAAATTATTTTTTATATAAACTGTATCGATTAGTTAATATAAATATAGATTTCCGTTTTATTTAATTTTTTTTTGTCTTTTTTAAGAAGCGTAAAACAAAAGCCCAACAACTGTTATAAGTTGATGTTGAATTTTTTTGTGAACTAATATTTTTATTTAATTTTTTTTTAGTTCTTAAATCGTTTTTATTTGTAATGTTAAACTAAACCATTTCTCTAATAACTTTTAGTTTTATATACATATTTAAATATGCTTACAAAAATATTATTCTTTAAATATAGTATCTATATTGTATGTATATTTAATTTTATATATATGCTGATGTACGATAAGTAATTAAATAAATAAAAAAAATTATTTTTTGATCTCAACAAAAGAAAAATATAAAAAATAATTCCTATAAAAATTAAAAATAGCAAAAAAAAAAATAATAGTTACAAACGTACGTATTTAAAATTCAATGCAGAAAAGAGGTATTTAATTCAGTAAAAGATTTAAAGAAGCTTGTATTATGTTTTGTTGAAAGAAAAATAGTCCAAAAGAAATGCTAAATAAATTCTTTTCTTGTTATGAATGGAACCAAAACTTCTTTGATGCTATAAAATTATTTAGAGCAACCGAACAGGGATTTATATACATATGTATTTACCCATGGCGTGAATAAAAAAGAAAACATTGTTTCTCGTAAGTTATTTCCCTTGAAAAAAATAGTGGAAAATATAACAAATTTCACGAAAATTGAATCTACGATAAGTGCGATGAAATGTAATATATGTAAGTTTGTTATTTATTTTATTTAACAAATAAATCTCTCTTTTCATGCCAATGACACTGGCATATATACGATTTCCACAAATAATTCCACAGCCAATCAATTTAGTGTTTTGTAGATCCCACGAATTATAGCATTCGAGGATTGAATAAAATGTTATATTTTAAATGCCCCACATGAAAAAAAAATTAAATTATTTACAAAACACGCCTGATAATCAAAATTTATTTCTGCTTTAATTTATTTTATATTAATTTACGTAACCTCCCTTAATTCGACGAATCCAAAAAAAAACTTCAAACAGTTCACATGAAGAAAAGTCTTTTACTAAATTTACGAAAATAAATCTGAATTTTCGAACAACAAGTGTTTTACTGTTTTAATATTTTCTTTATTTCTGTTAATTAACGAAATTAAATGTTTTCTTAAAGTTTAATTTGAAATTTGTATTGCTTTTATTGTTTTTCTTACAAGAAATATATAACAATATAATATAATAAAACTGACAGCCTTAGAAGCTTTAATATTTAAGTTTTTTGCTTTAAGATGGAAATGTCTTTATTTATTTAAAAAAAACTATTATTTTTTAAACAAAACACTGCCTCCAAAAGCACAGAAAAAATTAAACTGACAAGTTGTTTTCAGTTTTGAAACTTTGCAAAGCTTTATTTTAAATATAAAAATTTAACAAAAAGAAATAAATATTTTACCTGTAACCTTTACGATTGAAAAATAAATATTAATTCAAATACATATATATAATTAAAATCTGTATGCGTTAAGTAATTGTGAAGTTTAAATAATTTGCCTTAAACATCATTTGGGCTTTAATTTTTTTTATGAACTACTTAGGTATGCAATTGAAAACGATTTTAAAAACGAAACGATTTAAAATTGACGAAAGATGTGATGTGTTTCGGGTTTTTACATATTTTAAAATATATTTTTAACAAATTATTAAATTTATTGTTCGAGACAGGTCTCAATATCATTTTTCAAAGAATTTCAAAAGGTTTTGTTTGTTGAGGGTTTTTTAGCTATTCTATGTACATGTTTATTTGGCATTAGCAGCAATGAAATGCATGTATTAGCTAGTCTATAAACCCTCAACAAACAAAACCTTATAAAATATATTTTTAACATTTTTTTAATTATTCTTTATAAATTTTTCTTCAACGTTCTATTACATTGTTTTTATTTTATCTACCTATTATCTGCTTTTTAAAAATCAATAACTTGAGATTGGCTGAGAAATTATTTTCAAAATCGATCGGAATGCATCATACCTTTTCAAAACATTCGTTTTCCATCACATACCTGACTATTTTCCTTCCAATTTGTACAAAACATTTTCAGGTTATTTGTATTCGTTATTATTTAAAATGAATTGAAAGTGTTTTATTTTTTTTAATGAAAAAATAAATTTAAACTTTATTAAAACATTTAATAATACACAACTAATTTTCTATTGATAAATTTGTCAAAAACAAGCAAACTGTTATTAGCATATTGCTGTGCTATACATGAACTTTTTAATAAAAATTATTTAATGTACTATATAGTAAGGCAATTTGTAAAAAATTGTCTTACCTCTTAAATGTGTATATAACTGTTCTATTATTAAAATCCTCTATCTATATTCCTAAACTACTATCGTTTATAAATAATTTTCTAAAGTTAATGTAGAAATCTATAAAAATAACTTGTACAGCTTTTTTATCTAAAAAATAAAATACATATGTATAAATATAGATGTATGTTGTAATTCTAAAAATTTAAATATTAACTAAATGTAAAATAAATAAAAGAATATAAATATATATAAAAACATCGTTAAATATATTGCTATATACAATAATATATAAAAACAACTATCTTAAAAATTAAATAAAAAAAGAAAAAAAAACAACCAACAAACTAGAAAGTTAATATTATTAATAATTATATTATAAATATTATATAAAAATAACAACTTTAATCTATAATAAAAATTATATAAAACAAAAAAAAAACTAAAAAATTACAAGTTAAGCATTATTAATTATTATAATTTTAATCTTTAATTTGTATTAATAAACAAAATGAAAAAAATTCAAAAATATTAAAAGAAAGGAAAAATTAAAAGAAATTTTATTTAATTTTTATTTTGAAATAAAAAGAAATGATTCAATAATAAAATAGTTTCTGTTATCCTTTTCTGTTTCATATAAACCTAAACATGATTTTTAATAAATTTTAGGGCGAAACCCCTTGAAATATAAAGGGTGATTCGAAAGGTGTTTTAATCACGGGATTTACTCTATTGCAAAGCCAAATCAATTTCAGTGTATTAATAGTTCGATGTCGTACAATTTTTCTTTCGCATAGCAATAGAGAGTAACCCTCCAGGTTAACGAATGTATATTTGTAACAGCGTGACACTTTCATATGGATCTGAAAATGTTAACATCTAAATTGATTTTAAAATAACGTTGCAAATGTGTTTAGGAATTTATGCTGGCATTTTTTTAAACGCGAGGTGGCGTTCTAAAAGCAGTATTACGTAAAATGTGAACAGCCCTGTATTACGTAACATTAGCTCAAAAGCTAACTATTTTTTATGTGTAAACTTTTCGTGTTTCCTACGTCAAACTCGATACAAAGCAAGTAGATTTTAGATGACAAACGTAACTATTGCACACACCCTATAAACTAAACTTTAATTATAAGAAACTATATAAGTCGAAGAATATTGGGGAATCGCTAAATTTACTTAAAAAGCACTGAAATGGTTGCACAGTGAAGGCTTTCATTATTCTCTTCACAGTATTGCCATAAATAGTTTATATTTTAATAACAATCGTAGTCACAATAGAACGAAAATGTCATGAATTTAAAATAAAGACTGCATAGAAATAAAAATGTAAAATACAGATAAAAATAGTAATGAACATATAATTGGAAATTCAGTAAAGCATGTTCAAAGTTCCATGCAAGCGTAACATATGTATGGATTCTAGTCATTTAACTAAAATGTGCTGAGCAAAATAATGCACGATCAGTTTCGTCAATTGAATTTTAAAATAAATTTGATCAACCTGAAAGCGGTTGTTTCGCAAATACGTTTAGCCATGAATTGCTGACAGACTACATAGTTATTTTCTGAGTTTTATTACTCTTTCTGTGAAAAAATAAATTCAAAATTTATAGTTTTCAATCACCAAAAAAGGATTATTTATTAAAAAAAAATGGCGTAAGTATTTAATTAATAAGTTCTCTAGGAGGTGGATTAAATGGTATTTTTCCTGCTTGAAAACAATCGGCTTTAAAGGCTTCTACTTCCTCATCTGTTAAGTTCTCTAGACGGCTGTATAAAAGTGAATTAACTTGTAACTGGTTCGATTGCTGTCCCGCAGGATTTTGCATTTGCAGGGCTGCTTGTTGAAAAATACCAGAAGGTGGGAGTTGATTTTGTTGTGGTGCCATGATAGTTTGATTTTGCTGAAAAATGTTTGAGTTTGTTTGTTGTTGTTGTGACCCTGAATTTGGTAGATTTTGTTGAAAGATGTTTGGGTTTTGCTGTTGCTGCTGTAAGGCTTGTCCATATATATTTTGTGTTTGTTGTGCTGTTTGTGTAAACATACCTTGCCCAGCTGTTGTTTGTTGAGCAACTTGGGCAAAAAGTCCTTGTTGAGGATGAGTTTGTTGCTGTTGCATTGTTTGGGAAGCTTGAGCAAATAAACTTTCCTGAGACTGAGAAGGCTGTCTAAAAATGTTGGAATTTTGTTGTGGTTGTTGCAGAAACTGATTCTGTTGTGAAAATATTCCACTAGTAGTTGACGTGGGTGTCTGTTGGGTTGACGAAAAAAGATTTGACTGTTGCTTCGCGAAAATTGGAGTATTCTGTTGTGTACTAGTGTTGTTACCACCCACGAATATCGAATTGGATGGTTTGGAGGGTTGTCCAAATATGGAAGCCTGTTGCTGAGATGCAAAACCTGATGCATTTGCAAATAGACCAGAAGCTCCGTGGCTGTTCGCAGCAAATGTACTATTGGTGCTCACAAACATGTTGTTAGCCGTAGATTTATTAAATAAAGAACCGGCGCTTAAAGCAGCTGAATTCCCCAAACCAAAGGGATTGCTTGCATTATTTGAACTCTTTCCCACAGTAACACCATTACAAGTTGTGTCCGAGGGAATGTCGTGTACATTAAGTAAAACATCCATAATATCTGGAGTCATTTGAAGCAGGGCCTTCATTTTGTTACTAGCCTCTAAAGCTTCCTTGTTAAATTGCTGGTGAAATTGATCGAAAAAATTCTTTTGTTTTGCATTGTAGCACAACATTCTAACCTCTTCGAACGATTGATCTTCAATAAAATTTGGTATGGAAGGTTTGTCCCTAAATGGTCCATAAGCGGATAAGGGCCATTGTTTGCCATTGATCGCTGCTTCTACATCTGTTTTAATAATCTGTTTAACATCGATGTGTTCATTAACGCACTTGGATCCAAAACGGCACGAACCTTGTTGAAAAAACTTACACAAACCCATTTTTATTTATTTACCAAAAAGAGGTGGTATGTGCTAAAATCTTAGTGTTACCCTGACATGGTTCTTTGTAATCAGACGAATTAAGGCAAATTCGCCTTGGACGAATAAAAATAAATAGATTGGGCTTTCACACACGAAAACAATTTTTGTTCTGTTGATAACACACGGTACAGACACAGGGTAGACACACGGTTGACATGAAATATATGTATACGTATCAAGGTGTATTTAACTAGGTGGCAGTATTAGTAAAACAATTACAACAATACAAGAACAACAGGCATTTTTGTTTGTGTAGTTTCATTGCGTCTGTAAAAAAAAAACAAATATACAAAGAAAACAAATACAGAAATATATTATTTATAATGGTGATGATACAAAATAACTATGCCTGGTGCAAGAATCACTGAATAGAGTTCCAGGACACATGGGTAAAGAATTGAAGCAAATCCAGCAGAGACTGACATCGGTAGATTGCATCTTGGATGATGCAGAATACATTTCTCTTGCCGTAAGCCTGCATTCCACCAAACAATTGCGGCTGGTGAAAAACCTCATTTATAAGTCCCAAATAAAAAGGATTTAATATCACCAGAAGATCGAAAATATATAACTAAATAACTTAATAAACATGGTATTTTTACAAATTGTAAAGATCTACAATGTGTTGGAATGCGTAAACTAATCTAATACCTTTGGCCCATGAACTAATATCAAAATCCGGCCGGTATAACAGAGATAGAAATGGTGGCAAATGTAGGTAAAAGCTCTAGCAAATGTTTTGCGAAATCGACACCTAAGGAAAAAGAGGAGCAGCCCAAGTAGATGCCATAGCTGAAATTACTCGCTCTGTAATGAAAAAAATAAAAATCAATGAGGACGTCTTAATATACATGATAGAGAGGTACTCCAGAGATATTAGAACCCCGTATAATCAAAGATGAATGTCTGCCGGATCATTTAGTGGGGGAGGATTTAATAGCTGTATATTTATTATATTGGTTGAACCACCCCGAACGCTTTTAATACGTATTAACAGACGGGAAGACTTTACACAAGAATAATTTCTTTAAAAAGTTTCTCCGGAACGACCTAGTTCCGTTGAACGATTCCGTAATTAGAACAAATCGGACCAATCAAAACGTTCGTTTTTATCGTTCATCATTCCGCAATTGCAACCCGTCTTGAGGAATCATTCACTTGTTTTGATAAATGTTAAAATCAGTATGAAAAGTCAACAGCAATTTTATATTATTTTTTATGCTTGACGGTGCCCGTGGAAAAGTATTCAAAACAAAAACAGAGGGGTTATGTATTTCTATTCGAAACGAAAATCGTTCGAATTTGTATATGTAGCTTATACATACGTTTCGACTGTTTTTTTATCGAAAATTTCCCTTTTTGACTTGTAGGCTTTTGGCACTGAACAACATCTTTGTGAAACGCATGGAAGATGTTGAAAACGTGAAACATGAATTTACATTGCCAGCATCTTCCATCTTTCATTTACTCAGCTGTTAAAAATTAAAAAAATGGATTTAGAAAAAGTATTAAACATTTGAGCAGTTGTTGCTTTGCAAGAACAAACCCAAATTTTAATGCAGTACATTATATTGAAGGCACATTCTGGAATAAGATGACGATGAAGAAGAATTTTTGGTAGACATTATTTTCTGCAATGTCGGTTTGCTAATGATGGCAAAAAGAAAATCGATTTTTTGCCATCGTAGTAGTGACAATTAAAATAACGAAAAATGTAAGGTGGAACAAAATGAGAAAAGATCATCTCTAGATGTAGAATTTTTGCCCTGTATAATTCTTATGGGAAGATGTTAACATCTTTGCAAATTGATGATATGTAGGTCAGTGCAAAAATACTATTAAAATGCTGCAGACATGAACAGAGCACTACTTCTGCAAAATTTTTTAACGAATAATTTTCTTTCATTTATTTATTGTAACAAAGACTTGTTACAAAAAAATCTACTTCATCATAATTGACTTTTAAGCGCGATTAATAATATATTGTAAAATGCGTTTGATAGAAAAAAATCGAAAGACGTTTATTGGCTTTACACACTAATATTTTTTCAGTGAGGACATCCTTTATTTTCTGGTAATAATTCATATTCCTCGCATGTATTTGTTAAATCTTTTTGGCAGTCACTACATACTAACAATGTTCATTGCATTCGCTCCAGTGTCTACAACCACTTCATTTTCAATTTCATTTTGTTTTTGAATTGTCTTCTCCCAAGCCAAGTCGAATGGATATTCTAAAGGTTTTATTTCGGCGGGGCATTCATCCTGATTGGGTGCAGTAGCCAATTGCATATTAGCACCCTTAGTATGAATGCGTTCCAACAAAGCAACGTTAACAGTTTCAGCATTCATAGATGTAATGTACTCAAACAATGTCTCCTTAGTATGACAGCCAGGAACTCCTTTTTTGCTAAAGAACTACAAATGTTTGAAATTATATATGAACATATGTATGTACATAATCAAATTAGTAATGACACAAAACTCACCGTAATTATGTTATTACAATCTCTCATTAAAAACTCTAATGCCGAAGGATGTTGCGGTTCAACTGCTTGGGCAACATCAATAAACCAGCAATGCCCCTCATGCCAAAGAATATTGTATTCACTTAAATCGGCATGCACCAATTTGGCCTCATTGTATAACTTATACATAGCTTCTACTACTTCGTCATAAGCTAATATCCATTCAGCTGATGTTAACAAAGTATATTTTAACTTCGGTGCAGCTGTGTTGTTCGCACCAATGAACGACATTACAAGCACATGATTTTTTAATATTACAACTTCAGGGCATCTTATACCTGCATTATGTAGGCGCATTAAATTGTGCATTTCTTTTTCAGCCCACATTTTTATAATGACTTTATTATTTTGTTTGCTAAAACGTACATTGAATCGGTTCTTGAAACGATAATCATCCTTGATGTAACGATTCCGTTGTTTAAAATCATTTAAAGTCGTTTTGAAGATTTTTACTGCACATTCTTTTGGCATAATTTGAGGATGATTAGGATTACCTCCGTTAAAGCTGGGATCGGAATTGGCATGCAAAATTACGGCTTCTTTTCCAGTTGAAATAATACCATTGATTTGCTCTAAAACTTGGTTATTAATTAATTTATACAATAACAGACGAGTACGACCGTCAACACTCATTTCTGCTGTGGCTGCATTGTCCTTGCGATTGTCCATACGAGGAGTTTTCTTTTGAGTTTTGTGGCAGTGGGTTTTTAGTTGATTAAAAACCTATTTTTACAAAACAATAGTATATATATAATTTGTTAATAAAGTTAATAAATAAATGACCTAAAATTTTTAATTGAAAAACCTTTTTATTCAAAACTTAATCTAGAGTTTAATTAAGGCTTGAATTAAACTAAAACTCAAAGCTTGAATTGGCTTGAATTCAGCTGTAGTTCAACACTTGAAGTGTGTTGAAACTCCAATGTTCTACTTGAATTATTTTTTTGTCTGAGAATGCTTTAGAGTTAAAGTGTGATAACTATGTTTGAATACTTGAATAAAAGCTGTTAATTTTAGCAAAATTGCTTATTGTGAATTTGTATAAACTTTTATCTGTGAATTCTATATAAACATTTTATTACAAGCATGCCTATGTAGAATTTAACAACGTTTATACGCCTTCTTCTTTGTGGTTTATACCTAATAACTCGTAAAATAGGCAGGGAATAGGACAATTTAATTTTAATTTTATGTTCTTCCATGAGAATTAATATGGGTTTACTAACACCATTTGCAAAAACATTTGAAACCTAAAACTACATTTGTACGATGATGTTTTCCATGAAAATATAAGTATTCAACTTTTTAATTGCTGGTAGTACGATTGTAACAAAATCAATGTCATGAAGCTTCAGTGGATTTTAAGGAAAAAGGTTATATAAAACAAATTTAATGAAAAAAGCCAAAGTAAATAAAAGTATTTTTGTTGAATTTTCTTATGAATGTCGATTATCTTTCCTACTAGCGGAGCAAAATATTCGCACGAGTAACCTAATGACTTACTCTATTTGAAAGTTTCATGTCGAATCCAGCACCATCGCCTGTGGAAATCTCTAACGGAAATGACATCATTCGACAGGCATTGCGAACACCACAAAGAACATCATCATGTTTGGTTATCATTTCGCCTTTGTCGATAGTGTAACCACATTTTGGTATAGCATCCAATAACCGTTCATTAGCGTCGAAACGGTCCCAATCACGTTTATCCCGCAAATTATCATCTTCATCCACATAAATGTCGTCATTTTCTTCCTCAGTGTCTTTGAGGTAAATCTTACGATATTTATCTAAGCATACTGTAACCTTAGATTGTTTATTTTGAGCTTTTTCTATTCGTTTTAAATCTTCGTTGTAATCTTTGTCGAATTGAGCTTGTAGCATTTGCGCTATTACAGAATCAGATTCACAGCCTGCCAAAGCGGCTGCTTCTGCTGCCTTTAGTTCCTCCTCTTCGCTTTTCAGAAAAGTCAGAACTTCTGGAGGTAAATTTGCGTCAAACTCTTCCATGTCAATAATATCCCAACTATCGTCTGATTTAGTAGCATCTTCTAAACTACGCACTAAAGTTTCCTCTAACTCTTGCTTCTCCTTAATTTTTCTTTTTTCCTTTTCGTTTTCTTCCTTAAGTTCCTTTTCTATTTGTTGATTTTTTACAATAGCTGCAAAATTCATTGATTCTACTGGGGGTTTGACAATTTGACCCCATGGACATGTGTTCTTACTGCTTGAATTGTTCTTTATATTGGCAGACATTTTAGTTTTTTAATTAATATTATTTAACGTAAGTTATCTGTTTAGTGATATATTATATGGAATAATTAACAATTTATTATGTACATATGTATATTATCGAACTTGTGTTGTATGATGAAAACTACGTTTCCTTTCTTGCTTTTGTTTCAATGCAGATGATGATTGTGAAATTAGAAAAGATGATAAAACTTTAACAACACAAATGAAAAACATTTACATATCTATGTATGTATTCATAAGTAAATACTACGTAACTTGTTATTGTAAATGAATAATTTTTTTTCCGCTGTTCATATAAATTTCACAGTTTAATGTAATATGGTACACTCACTTCGTCAGATGAAATTTTGTTGATGTTGATAAAATAGTACCATATTTCAAATCACATACTAATAAGAATACTTTGAGCTTCAAGCTATCAATTGCAATACATATAATGATAATTGTAACACAATGTTAAAAACCATCCATACATTTTTTATATAAAGTTTGACAGTCTCACGATGCTGTTGAATTGTGTAGATCTTTTCAATGTGCCTGTACACTATCATAAGTCTGCGGTTAGATGGCTCATGTCTTATTGACATGATTCTTACTTTTTCTTCTTTGAACTTTCTGGCTTAAAATTATGAATGAGAAAACAAAACGAAATGACAGTACATGCATCTGAGTACATTTCAGTACATACGTTTCAGTACATAACGTGTGTAAGGGTACACTAAAGGCCTCCAGATACCTGCTAAGCATGGTTATAAAGGGTGGTTAAATTTCAAGGGCCGATGTTAATTTTGAATAAAACACAAACTATTTAGGAAATTATTGTAATTTTATTTTATTATGATGTATTGGTATTACTCAATTATGTATGGAACAAAATATCGGCCAAATGGGCGCCGCGACCTCGGCGGCACACCTCCATCCGATGGTCCAAATTTTCGATGACGCTGAGGCATAATTGAGGTTCTATGCCGTCAATGTGCCGAATTATCTGATCCTTTAGGTCTTGAATTGTTGCTGGCTTATCGACGTACACCTTTTCTTTCAAATAACCCCAAAGAAAAAAGTCCAACGGTGTCAAATCACATGATCTTGGCGGCCAATTGACATCGCCATTACGTGAGATAACACGGCCACCGTCTTGATGAAACCGCATATCGTCCACATCCATATCTTCCAATTCGGGCCATAAAAAGTTCGTTACGACAACGAGTTGAGGTGGACGGCTCTACAGCCACACTATCGCGAACAGCAGCAATATTTTCTGCAGTACGAGCTGTACGAGCATGCACTGGTGTTCTCACATCTTCTACAGACCCGGTTTGCTCGAATTTTTCCACGATTTTTGCGATTGTACGCACATTTGGACGATTAAATTGACCAAAAAAATTACGAAGTGCACGATATGCATTTTGATTTGAACGCCCATTTTCATAATAAGTCTGGATAACTTTAACACGTTCTTGGATTGTGTATCTCTCCATGGTTCAAATTGAGTAAGTCTGAAATAGAGAAATGTCAAATAAAATTCGGAAAAAAACTTGGCGTTTAGGTGTGGTTCACATTCAACATCGGCCCTTACAATTTAACCACCCTTTAGTATAAGTGAAAATTTTATAGTATGTGTGACACCAACGACGCTTGATGGAAAATCAAAAAATTTAGATTTTTGTCATGCTTGCTGTCAGTTGCTTGTGCATGTATAGTGTTAACCCGTAAAGCACGAACAAATTTTCAGTAGAATTATATTTTCATTGTGAACAGTTGTCAAAAAAATCGGAATTAAAAGAAAATTATTAAAATTACTCGTACAAAAAAGTGTTAGAATTAAGAGAAAAACAAAGAAATGACTGATGAAGAAAAGAGAAGTGTTAGAACTCATTAAAAAAAAACATTTTTGTTAACATTTCATTATTTGGCGACATTGTTATATTACTTTTAGCTAAACGAGCAGGTGGGTCATCAAGCGTGGTTACAGCAAGCCAGCAAGCACACGTACACGAACTTGAAAGCAAGGCCCTTAACTAAATCACGTATTCCCATGGTAGATTTATACAGGTAGTGTTGAAGCTACATCAAACCAACAACAACAAAAACAACAGGGTTTTTTATTGTTATTTAGGTTCGAAGCTGTCAAAAGGCACAAAAGAAAAATGAAAAAAAATTATATATTCACATGTGTGTTTCTGCTCAGTAAAGAATTTTGTTTCTTCTCTTATTTGCATTTGTAATGTTCAATAGTGCCTTTTTAGTATTGTGGGTGAGTGTTGGTAAAACATAAACAAATTTTGACTGATGCGCACCAAAAAAAGTTCGTTAACGCTTCGCCTCAACTTGTGTTTTTTTACCATAGGCATTTGCATCAATTTTCTTTATTTTTGACTAGTAATTTTGCGTCCACAACTGCGACACAGCGATTCCACAACAAGTACAACATCAAAAGACACACGCATTTTGTTGGTAGAAACGCACAACGTTTATGACAAAATCTATAGTCTGTGGTAATATAAGTAATTCTCTTGGATTTGATATTTGCTAACAGTAAAATATTTGATATTATATTAGGCGTAGACTCTATGTTAGTAACAATTCAAATAATTTGAAATGGAACTTGCTTTGGCTCTGTTGAAAATTTTGATTTCAGGACTTAAGTCGTTATTGGTGACAACCACAGAAATTTGTAGACTACGGCATCACTTGCTACAATTTATAACAAGTCTGTGCAGAGAAAATATATTTTAATATGTGTGATGTGGCCAACGAAAAAAAAGCAATTTTTTACGAGACAAATATAATTTTCTAAATGAAAGGAAAATTTGTTTAAAAAAAGTAATATTTGTCTGTGAACAACAATCGAAAAACGCAATGCACAATGTGGAAAAAACAAGAGGAAACGAATTTATTAACCCAATTTATCTTAATCTTTGTTTTTACTGCACACCTTTTGGACACGGCTCGGGCGTTATCAGACAAAAGATTATGTGCGGATGAAAAATGTAAAGGTAACTATAACGCTAATAGGAATGAAAAACTTAAATATACATACTACATATATTTTTTGTAGAAATCATATCAATGGGTATTGGGAAAATTAATTACAGAGCGGGAGAATATGGCATGATTTCGTTTGGTATAAATTCTGACATACGAATAAAATCGAAGAGCGCTGGTAGCAACCCGAACCTATGGGGAATTGAAGTAGGTGGTCGCGAGGGATACGCACCTAAAGAACTTATTCGCGAAACTAAGATTATAAAAAAAGAAAAAGATCTTAAATTTATAGTTGACGTAGAACCAAAAAAGTCAATTAATACTTTGGCGACATCTGAAAAGTTGTTGGAGAAGGAAAACACGGAAGAATCAACAACAACACCCTTAAATTTTTCACCTACAGAATCAACTGAAAATCCTGTAAAAAGTAATACAAACAAAACATTTATTCCAGGATATCTACCAGTAGCAACAACTGTACTATCTGAAATTGTGGATGGTACAGAAATACCTGTATTTGAAAATGATGATGGCAATTCCGAAAATAATAAAGAAGACAGAGATGAACAAGATAAACAGGTTGAGAATTCTCAAGACATAGAAGTATCAGATTCTAATAATAATTTATTAAAAGAAAGTGCTGATCAAGTAAATGATAAATCGATAAATAAAGAAAAAATTACTGAAAGCTTCACAGAACCTGAGGAAAATACTGAAAGCAGTAATGCAGAGACCCAAAAAGATGAAATTAAAGTGGATACTAAAACAATAGAAGACACGGCTAATCATGAATTCAGTAAAAAATTGCCGGTTTTCAGTAAAAGTTCAGGAGAAGAAACTAAGCATACAAAAGGAGATGAAAATGTAAACATTGAAGTTGTTGATAAGAAAGATCTCACACAAAAGCTAAGTTCTGTTACCGAAACGGAAAGTGTTGAAGGAAACTCGCAAGAAAATTCATTGGTAAACGAAGAACATAAAACAACACAAAATGGTGATAGATCTCAAACTAATGAAAAGAGTTCTGATAATATGAAAGAAACAACTATTGATGCCATGAAAGATGGTTCTAAAATTTCGGAAGAAGGAAAGTCAAATCGTGAATATTTCCCAGAACTAGCGATTTTCTCTAAAAATTCAGTAGAAAAAACTAAACAGACAACACAAACTCAAAATATAGTAAACATTGAAGTTGTTAATAAAAAATATAGTGTGCAAAACCAAAACTCTGTTGCTAATGTAGAAACAGTTCCAGAAAATGCACAGCAAATTACGTCAGATAGTGAAAAAGATAAAACAACAACTGAAAAGTATGATAAAACTCATGCAGATGTAAGTAATACTGATGATACAGTCGTTTATAATTCAACAGACAGTAATACAGATGCCAATAAAGATAATACTAAAATTACTAAAAACCAAGAAATATCTTCTGAAACTGAAACAAACATTAATTTGAAAAATATAAGTTCGGCCGATAACTCAGTTTATCAGCAAGAAGTTGCTCAAACTGTAAAATATAATAATGAGGATCCTGTACAAAAATTTAAAACCGATGAACATACAGAAATTGATAGTTTAACTAGTTTGCCTCGAAAAACAGTTTTTCCTTTTTATGAAATGAATATGGTTAAAGAACCAGTTATTACAGAGTCATCTACTGCATCAAATACAGATAAAAAACATGAAACGTATAATAATCCACCACAAACTGAAGATATTTCAAACTCTAGAACTAAAATACCAGTCGAAGTACTTAGTGAGAAAGAAATTCGGGAGGAGACTAGTTTTGAAAAAAAACAACTCTCTTCGGAAAATAATCTCGATAAAAATAAAACCACTTATGCTCTCCTAGAGAGTTATAAAAGTAATATTAGTATAGACAATATGAAGGGCGTGGAAGAAGTATCAAATTCAAAAGAGAATATGAACTCTGAAAATTTCCATAATCAACAAAAACTACAAACTGAGCAAGCTTATGAAGAAACTCCTACCGAACAGGTTCAAATAGATAAAGAAATTGAAAACAAAGAGAGTTTCTCTACAGAAGCAAAAACACCAATTAACGCAGAACTTGTTACTTCACCTAATTCAGATGAAGAAGAACATACTTCTACTGATTCTTTCCTGGACACTGAGGAATTAAATTTGAGCACAACCCCTCAAATGACAGAGCAAGTTCTAAATCCAGAAAAAATAGTGCAAGCAAATTTTAATCCTACAACTTATAATCCTAATGATGATATTCCTTCAAACACACCTCTATCAACTGAAATTGATTATTCATATCAAGATGTAACAACAACGAATATACGGTCTGAAGATTCACAAGAGAGTTCACAAGAGGGTTCGCCTGTGAAACAAACAACTGAGAGTTACAGTAGCGTTCCAACAATATCCAGCGACGCAATCTCCCATTCTTTTCAAGGAGAAGGTGAACCTAAAGCGCTACCTTCTTCAACACCTTTCGATGACTTTGAGGTGAGGGAAAATAAAGGCTTGTTTGCTACCATTATGGGTACCGTTAATAATATGTGGTCTACCAATAAGAAAAATAAACAAAATGAGTTTGATGGCGATCGTGAACTAAATAGGATATTATTTTCCAAAAAAAATAATGTTGCACCTAAAATAGAAAAACTAAATGAAGGTAAGAAGACAAAATTGGTAAGTAACATTTTCGTATTATACTGTAAAACTTAGCAAATCTACTGAGGTAATAACCGTTTAACCTCGTCAAAACTTCTAAGATTTTTTGGGGAATTATACGAGGAAACCGTTAGCGAATATGTTTAATTACCTAATCTAAATAATTGTACGAATACATTTAAATATTCTTCGAGAGGTAATCCATTATCGGAACACAATCAATTACCTTAAAAAGTACTTATAAAAAAATTTAAATCTGTCTTAATATACTAATGATAATAGTAAACTTAAACATTTAATTGAATAAAAATAATTCATATTAACATCAAAAATAAATACGAAAGAAACATGCATACATACATACATAGCCTACTGCTCAAACAAGACGTTAACTATAGAATTTCCCCAGAAATGTGGCCAGTAATTATTTCTAGCAATGCCGCTTAAACGCGTGTTTTGGCAAGTATGTGCATGTAAGTTGATTTAAATAAACGGATTCATAATTAATATTTATACGTAATTGTTGAACTGTTTAAGGTTTATATTGAAAATGAAAATTTTTTCTGGCTTAAGTTTAAATCTGAATTTACCCATTTCTTCTTAGTTTAATAAATTATATTTGGGATCTTTTGAGATACAAAAATCGTTATTTCTCAATTTCACATTTTGATGAAATAATTATAATTCTTTAATTTTTTTGTTTGCTTGTCTTTATGAAATATGTATTTGTATTTTGATTTCAAATTTTATACAAAACTATAACTATTTTAAAGAAAATGCGAAGTCCTTGCATGAAATAGCATAAACCTTTACGATTTCTCTAAATTACCTTATGCAAAAAAAGTTATGGAAACTCGCGATAGACAAAAATGATCATGAATTAAGTCCACCAACATTTTGTTGTCGTCTTGTGATAATTTTAATAATTTTCAATGAAGCAAATGAAGTACAAAAGAATGGTATATGTTTTAAGGCTTTTGTGTATTCATAGAAATAGGAATGACTGTGCTTAAAAAAGAAAACTGCAATTGTTCGGCAAAAAACACAATTTTGTTTCAGTTATTTGTAGTTTTTTTCCCCGGGAATTCCCGCCTCGGGAGTGAGATTTCCTGGAGCGGGATCCATGAAAAATTCCGGGGAAAAACTCTAGTTATTTGTCAAATTAATAATTAATTCATAAACTACTAAATTAATGTCTTAGTTAAGTAAAGTTGTAGTATGTACAAATTATAGGAGCTCACACTTGCCTTTTTCTTTGTCTTTACTTTAAATACTTACAAATTATTTGTTTTCAATCAGTCTACTACAAATAGTGGCAATGATAATGGACAAATTCAGTTTTTTTTGGATCTTGTTTGATTATATCGAAGAATTAATGGTCATCCATTCGAGATGTACATATTTCGTTTGTATTTGTATTTTGTTTTAATTTTTACACTTTGTATTTTTTACCGTTATAATAACACGTGGTATCAAATTTGCCAAATTAATAAATTGAATTTTTCTTTAAAAATATCTGTTGTGCGCTGTATTTGTTATTTGTTTTTGTATTTGGTTCCCAAAAATGTTCGTTTTTTGCGCGAATAATGTTTTTATTCCTTTTTTTTTTAAATGAAGGGTCACAATTTTTAATTTTTATTTTTTAACAAACTCATTAACTGTACACAAAAATCACAAAAAATAAAATTGTGTTTTTAGAAAACAGTTTACTGTACTGTAAGAACATTGGACCTAATGGAGACTGTCCCGAGGGGAACGAAATCCATGAATCTCCAACATCACATTTTCATCAGACGGATTTAAATTTGGACAACTTCCTTAAATCTTTGGCTTCCAAGATACTTGAAATGAGCGAATTGTTAGCATTTTTAGTTATCGTAGCAGCGGCTACACTATTCTTCCTTTTTGGTTATTACTGTTTCTGCAATAGCAGTAGAGAAGGTGCTTTGTTATCAAAACTCAATCAATTGGAAAGTAGTCTACTTGCATCACACAAAGAAAATGCCATATTGAAACATAATTTAATGTCGACGAGACAAAAACTAGCAAGCATTGAGGATAATTCATTTGGCTCTAATGACATGGTAGTTTCACTGAAAAAGGAATTGGAAGAGGAATTAATGGAAAAGGCAAGATTACAAGAACAAATCACTGTTTTACAAAAAGAATTGGAAAATGCCGCTGATGCGGGTATTGAACTCAACAAAATTGTTTCCGAATTGTTAAGCAACCAAACTGGTGATGAAAGTATTATAAGTAGCGTTGAGGAGTTGCAGAAACAACTAAATGAACAGCAAAGTAAGTTAACATAAATCAATACAATTTAATTTAAAAAAATTAAACATATTTTACGAACTTTTTAAAGAAACAATTTTTGAAATCAATGCCAGTTTGGCCGAAAAGAGTCGAGAAAATAGCGAATTACAATTATTGATAGCAGAACAAAATGCCAGATATGAAACGGAACTGGCTAATGTGCATCGTGACAATGATGAGTTGGAACATGAAAAGGGCAATTTACTAACAAGACTAGATGAACTGAAAAATGATTTTGATAAAGATATAACAGCGGCCTTGGAGGGTAAAAACTTAGAAATCAAAAGACTGCAAAATGAAATTTTAGACTTGACCAATAAATTGGAAAAGGAACATACAAAGTGGCAAACCAGTGTGGCTAAAATTGAGGTATAAATTCGAAAAACTATGACGAAATTCACAAGATGTGCTAACTAAAAAAAATCAAATAAAAAATTAAATACTTAGCGCCTACAACCTTGTGAATTCCATTAATATAAATTTGTAAAAAAATTAATTTAAATAATTAAATTCGTTTTTTTTGTTATATTCCGTGTAAAGGCTTTGGAAGAATGCTTGACAAATGTTAGAAGAGATCCTAAGGTGAACATTGCTGAAGTAATAGATGTGGCAAATGTAAAGGCTCAACTCATAGAAATTCGAAAGAAGTATAAGTCTTTAACAGAAAGACACGAAACTGAATTGGTATTAAACTTTATATTGTTTTATTTTATACTTCTATTTTTATTTACTACTGAACTTTGCTTATTATAACCATAAAGGATTCCAGAAAATTGGCCGAAAATCAATTAGAAATGGTTTCCGGGGAAGTGGAAAAACTCAAACAAGATTTTAACCAATCTGAAAAGGATAAATTGGAAGCTCAAACCAGACTAGAAGTATTGTCAAACTACTTTAAAGATAAAGAAAACCAGTTACAAAAGTAATAAAAAATAACAACATAATAAATATGTTCATTAAATTATTTCTTGTTTTAGAGAACTGAGCTTGAAGGAAGCAATGTGGTTAAAGCAACAAGGTGAAACTACCACCACAGTTGATCGTTTAACTGCCATGCAAGAGGAAATACAATCATTAAAGTAAGTTTTTTCTGTGTTTGATTTATTGATTTAAAAAATATTGAATTGAATTTTGGTTATAGATCTCAGAATGATTCGTTGCGTGCTGAAATTGAAGCACAAGTTGCTGCTCATAAAGCACAAACAGGTACTTTGGAAAACAGAGCCCATGAAACTTGGTTAGCAGCACGGCAATCAGATAGACGCTACGAAGAAGCTAGAGCTGAAGCCACGGCCTTAAGGCGCAAATTGACGGCTTTGGCTGGAGGTAATGTCAACGAAGTTAACAGTAAGTACACAAGTTGATCTTTATAAAGGCACAAATATACATATTTGTGGAAATATTTATGATGTATTTATTATTGAACCAGTTCTTGAGGCATTTTTGTCAATAGATAAAAATAGATTCAATAGTTGTGTATGTGCTAAAAAATAAATTTTTCCATTTCAAATTGGATTTATGTTATAAAAAATTGCGTTTCGAATATAAGAAAAAAATACAATAATCTTATTGCGACACAATTTAGGTTGACCTAAAGAATTTATTACTTTATTATTAATGGCCTTGGCCTTATTAACAAACGCTTAATAAAGTTAATGTGTACATTAAAACCGGTTTTCCCATATAAAAATTCAAAATTAAACCTACAATAACTTTATTAATCGTTTGTGAATAAGGCCATAAATATATAAATACAATACTAATTATAATTGCAAATGAAACTTACTATTCTATAATATATAATAGGAATAATAGGCAGAATTCGATTTGAAATCACTAGTTTTGTATCACAGGCATCGTTGTAAAATGGAATCATTTACGAAAACGTTCGTTTTGTAAGAAAAGTGTCCGTCTCTTGATGAACAAACGGGTAGTTCAAATATAAGTATATTTTTAAAAATTAAATTAAATTATTTTAACTTAATTTATTTTGGTATATTAAGACTTAAGGCAGCCAATTGATATCTTCAAGACAGCTGATAACATGATTAGCGAACATATTGCGCAAAACATCCATTGTTTGATGAGCTGTGTGGCATGTTAAATTTTCCATTTCAGAACATAAAAATTCCGTAATTCGCCGTTGATTTAAATGCCGTTTCCAGCAGTATTAAAAAAATCAGCCATTGGTGGCACCACTCCAAAATCCGCACCAAACTGTTGCTCTCTGTGTATGCATTGACTTCTCGACAATGACATGTGGGCTTTTCGTTCCCCCAGATGCGGCAATTTCGTTTCAAGAATAACCGCCGATATTAAAATGGGCCTCGTCAGAAAATATGGTATCGACCAAATTTGTTGTCCGATAAGATTATAATATTTCCTAACGTTGTTAAAGTTCATTTTGGTTCGCGTATGATACTGACGACTAATAGTCAATATTTCGGACTGACACACATATGATATACATAAATATTTATTTACAGCCTTTGCATAAAAGCTCCTATTTGTCGCGGTGCACATGGGTTGTTACATTATAGTAATAATAATAAATTCATGGGTCCTATATTGATAAAATTAAATAAATACTTTACGAAAAAAATGTTTGCAATTATTTTGGTTTATTTTTTTTTTCAGAACCTTCAGCCGGATCTGCAGCCTTAGGAGATGATTTAACACAGGCTCCATCACCCATTCACATGGAATCGCCAGGATCACCTATGCTAGGAAGAATGTTGCCACCAACCTTTTTGCCACCACCTTTCATGGGTCATCCACCGCCATTTATGGGCATGCCACCACCTCCTCCACTTCTGCCCCCATGTGAAATGCGTCCTGCCCCTCTTGGTCGTATAATGTCCCCACCACCTCAACGTTCCGGCCGCTTTTCACCTCAGCATCTAGACTACGATGATTATTTGGATTATGAAAGTAATAATACGTGGCACCGTCACACCTACTCACCACCACCACGTACATATCGATCACTCTCACCCTCTGATAGTCGCTACAACTATGGGGCCGAGCGAGACTTAATGTCAACATATGACACGGAAGCCGATTACAGCCCCCCTCCTAGTCCTAGAGAATCAAGGAGAAGTAATGGCAAAAATTCTTACGGTAACACAAACAAATTTAACACCTCTAGCAAAGGTAAATAATGTACATTTATTATGTTGACTTTATATGTATATGCATATATCTTTTTGTTAAGGTCCGTTAAGTTCCGGTTCAGAAAAATCTTTTAACACTTCCTCACACAATGAAACCAAAACAAAAAAAGGAAGCACTAGTAGTGGTGGTGGCAAATCTTTTGTATGATTCAACGATTTAAAAAAAAACTGTTCATCCTAAAACTATCTTTAAAATAATTCCATTTGATACGCATTAAGCCAATAACAAAGTCTGAGAGAGTGTGAGTCTTTTGTGTGCCGTGTCTGCCGTTCATTGTTAATTGTATAGTTAAATTTATTTTTTATTTAATTTTACTTTTATCAACTAAAAACAAATTTAAGCAAACAAAAAAAAAATAGAAGAAAAAGAAAACAAAATATACATATGTACTTTAAATCTCCATTTTATTCACAATTCATTCATAACAAACTATAACACTAAAACCATTGAGTAAGAACAATATTCCAAAAATCAAATCACATAAATTTAGTTATTAGAACATGGATACATGTGTACATACATTTTACTAAAACCAAGAACACGTTACTTCCCTTTATTAAATGAATACTTTGGGTGGCAAGTCAAGTATTAAACTTGTTAACAGTTATCACATCTTTTTATAAATAAATATTTGTTGATCTTTTGGATTATTTATTAGAAATCTGAAGATGTTGTAGCTTTAAATTGAGTTCTAATCTTTACTTTTCATCACGTTCACCAAATGTGGAAAGGGTATAAATAAATATATGCAAAATTCGACACAGTCGAATATAACACTGTTGCTTGTTTCTATTTCTTATGTTCGACTGTTTCGTCCTCTAAATAATAATAATTTTCGTGGCTTTGTGTAGTTTATTTTGGTTTGACTGAAATTATTTTTCGTTTCGATCCTTAGCAGTTCATCAGTTTGAGTTGATATTGATCTAAAATAAAAATAGTCTATTATAAAATAACAGTTTAATTAATAGTTTGTCCCCACAGTCGAACGTTACATTTTGTTTAAATATAGACGTCTTAAAATATTTGGGTACATATTTTCAAATTGCAGTCTCTGCGAATTTGTTTATTGAAATTATTATTTTGTAGTTTTCACGAATAACTCATTTCGGAATTGGTCCACGTCATTTCGAAAATGTCAACAGAAGACCTTTCGAAATCATGCAATTTGACATCATAACTCAAATTGAACAAAAATGGAATTACGTGGTTATTCGCAAAACTCATAAAACTATAATTTTGTTGGAAAAAAAGAAAAATCTATTAAAAACTAATTGAATTATTTCCCAAATTAAGTTTCTAAATCACCGTGCAGAAATTTTAGCTAAAGACAACTGGTGCATGGAATACTTATCAAGCATTCCCGGCTTGTAATTGAGTTCGGCATCTTTATCTCCCGTTATCAACAAAACTAAGTGATCAACATACCGAAATCCGGCCTTAAATATCGGTCATAAAAACTGTGCGAGGTACTATAGGGTATACGGTTAGGATATCCAAATATGTACTGACAGTAGAGCTTCGATCAAGTCTCTATCCGGTGTCCACAAACATCTAAGTTTGCTTATGAATGCCGAATGTCTGTATGAGATTGCGAGCAATTCAAATAAAGGAGAGACCATTTGATGCAACTATTTGAGCAACTATAGGCAAGAATTAACGGAGCGCTGTTATATGGGAGCGCATGACAAAATAACTTCTGGAGAAATAAGGAGATTGGACAACTGAAACCGCTTGATCATATTAATGTTACTCTAAAATTACAACAATGGAACCTGTGTATTTTTAGGAAAGTGAGCTCCAAACAACACAAGACGCGTGTAAATTATTCGTAAAAAATTTATATTAAAATTTCCAGCTAATGCCCTATTATTGAAAGGATGCGGTTTGTTAATAATAATATATAAAGAACACAAAATGCGGGTCTTTAAAAGGATCACTAGACTCAAACGTTGGATGGAAAAAATCTTGTCCGCATCGATTTCTTAGGCAACTTAAGCGGCAATTGAAAATTTGAAAAAATATCTGGATGATTCGTAAATATTTGCTTACCTACAGGATCGGTTCATACGTTTTGAGTCTTTCATTACATTAATTTGCATTATTTGTTGCATCGTTTCAGTATTGTTATTCAAAATCCGATTTTGTTTCATCACCGTTTCGCCAATTTCATTTAACATGTAAATAAAAACTTCAAAATCCTTTCTAGGAAGAGCCAAACATTTTGCTGCTTCTTCTTGTGGACTTCCCACATCCAACAAATCACTTTGAACCTGTGTGAAGGAGTCCCTCGTATTAACATCGGTATTCGAGGCTTTTGTTTGAGTGGATCGTTTGCACTGGATCCCTTTGCATTCGGTATTTGAGTCCGTTTGACTTGATTTTGAATGCTTTCTTAAAGTTGTTTGTTGATTCAAGGAAGCTATGTTACGATTGAATTTAACAGAAGCTATAGTTTGTTGAGCTGTTGATGTAAAGGAAACCGGGTTTTTTTGTATTGAAGATACGTTTGTGGTTAAGCCTAGTGTGGTAATTTTATCGATGTTTGGCAAAATGTTTAATGTTTCCGTTTGTACTTCTTTTGAATGTTTTAGAACATCAATAGTTTTTGCTGCCGTTTTTTTGATTGTTATTGGAATATTCAAAGCTTCTCTTTGTGCGTCTTTTGTTTTAAAATTAAAATCTTCGGTCATTGTTTCCTTATGATCAAAATTTCGACTTGTCGCAGTTGAAAAATTCATGCTGCGATTGATTTTGGAAGCCCTCATATAGTATTTTATGCGTTGAGACCAAGTTATGCGCTTCCTTTGGTTTTTTATACTTTTGATGCTTAAGACTTTTCCATTTATCACATATTTTATAACAAAACTAAAAACCATCAGAAAGTAGTTATAATTTACGATTTTCGTATTTGTAAAAGCAGCTCTTACCATGATTTTCCGTAATAAATGCGATGACTTCCACTGATTGGTTTTTTCACTGATAACGATTTTAGTAATAATATTTTTATATCCATTTTTATTTTTGTTTTAAATTTATTTATATTTTGAAAATGTTAATAAAAATATACAAACTTTAAAATTTAAATGTTTCAACAGATTTTTTATTCTTTTCCGGGTTTATTCAACAAAAATCTAACGTCAATAATTTGTCTATTTGTTGCAATTAGTGGTGTGTGTTTCCTATTTTAAGTGACGAATAAAGCGGTACATTTTAAATTAGTTTTGTTAAAGTTTATGCTAAATATTTTTAATTCAGGAATGCGATCAACCTGAATTAAAGAAGTTTATGGCATTCAAGTAAAAAAATATAAATGTATTTTTAGCTGATGGTACACAGAGTAAACATTTTCACAGAGCAGAAGCTTTTACCTAGGACATGTATCTGTTATAATTATTATTGGTTTATTTTTAATTCATGAGCCCATTTGTTTTTAAATATTCTTAATCCTCATTGCATGACATAATTTTCAAATATTTGTTTTAAGTTTAACTGGCAAATTCACTCACTTTGAGCAGCAACATATTTTGTTATCGGATTTTTATAATCTCTTCATAATTTGTGTAGTTTGTGAATTTATTTTCGTTAATGGCGGCATTCAATTAATAAAAAACCTTAAAAGCACGTAATATATCAGTTGATAATATTTAAGTTGTGTTTAATTCTATTAATGAATGTGTCAGTTTTTTGTGTATGTAATAGTTTTTTGCAAAAAGTTTAAATTAAAAGAAGAAAAACGTGTGCGAATTTTCTTCATTAAAACTAGTTATTCTTGTCGTTTTTTTTTTCATCGTTGCAATTAGTGGTGTGTGTTTAAGTGTTAAGAAAACAATAAAAGTGCGTTTTAGTAATCGGTAATATTTTAATAGGATATACACGGTGCAGCTTATGAACGGTCAAAGTATTTTGGGAATTATAATAAAACAAACACAATGATTTGTAGGAGCTATCAGAACTATTTTTCTCGGTGAGTCGCTTGAATTTACATACATAAATTAATACTTGTCTCCACACATACATACATATGTATAAGGGAGTTTACATATTAAGTAATGCACCGGAAAGAGGCGGCTAAAAATTTATTACGGAATTAATAATATGTGTATGTGGACATATTTGAAAAAATAAGCTACGCAATATATAAATAGCCCCTATAATAAACAAATAAAATTCAGTTAGTGCTCTTTTCCATTGGCAAAGTTTAGTATGCGTTCGCACACGTCATGTCTTATTGAGCTATTTCACACTAGATCAATTATGCTGGCACAACATGGCATCTTGTAGGTATTTTCGGTGAAGAGAGTCGTTTTAGGTTGGCATAATTTTTCAACCAGCTTCAACCCCTGTAACGAACGATTTAAGCCACAATATTTCGGTAGTACTTTTGTATTATTTTTTTTGTTTGATATCCATAAGTTGCTACAGTTTCCCTCCTATAGATATCATCTATCCTGATGTTTATAGGATAACATACTAATTAGCGATTTTAGAGACTCAGGTAGTAGCCTCACTGTTTACCGCGAATTGTAGTTAATCTGGCAACTACTTCAGTTGGATCTTGCAATTCAATGTATACGCGTTTTCTTTTAAACCCCTTCGTAAGTAGAAAAAAAAAATAACGGCAAAATCGCATGATGTTCTTTTAAAGTTCTAGAACAATCGAGGAAAAAGCGATATGTAAAGGAAGATAAATTGGTACAGGCAGTTAGTTGTTAACCGTGGTGATCATAAGATGTAGTGAACAGCAATTTGTATATACTTAAAAAAAAAACATAAACCCTAACAACAAATGAAAAGAACAAAAATTTGGAAAATTTGAAAAAAACCACCTGAAAAAAAATACCTAACTTAACAAAATTAACAATTATAAATGGAACAAGAAATTTTGGAAAAGAAAAGAACATATACAGATATATATAAACCTACAACGAAATTTTTAAAATACCACCACCGCATCTAAAAACAATCCAAAATAAGATAATTCTACCGGCAGGGAAAAATTGAGTGCGGAATCGTGAAGGTTACAAACCCTAACAGAGGCCTCCAACTCTAAATACCTAAGGCAACAGGAAAGCACAAAATACACATCCCTAACATCCCTAATAAATGAAAACACCGGACTTGGAATATATAAATTGTAATACTTACCACTGAAATCAAATAATTTAAAAAAAAAAAAAAAAAAATTTAAAAAAAAAGGTCTACCAAAAATTTAAATACCGTGTTAGAAATACCCTGTATACATAGACATTAAAACCCTGAAGGGAATAAAATTTGTGCATCATAAAACTTAAACCTACATAACCTAAAAATACAATTTTAACAATGCCTACAAAAATGAAACTATCGCATATGAAATAAAAAGTGTGAGTGCATAAAAAAATTTAAATACCATGCTTGAACTAAAATTTGAGCCTACAGTAATCTTAGAACTTATTAACCCATAAAGAAAATTTTTCAATACCTACAAGAATGAGAAAAAATGCTAACAAAGAGTGAAAAAACATAAAAATTGCAATACTGGACATGAAATAAAAGTTTTGAAGACATAAAACTTAAAATACATAGCCACAAAAACAATTGTGAAGACACATAAAACTTAAAATACATAACATGAATTTGTGAATGCACTAAAAAAAATAACCAGAGGAGAATACATAATCATTAAAATACACACTCTAAAAATAAACTTTGTGAATGCATCAAACCTGAAAAAAAACATAATAAAAATAATAACAACAAAAAAAAAAAACCCCCCCGTAGAAGACCCTTAACCACCATTAATTGGTGCCATAATTAAAGAAGCCAAATGCCAGTGAACCAACATAAAACAGTGCAACATAACCCATCCTGGTACCCATCCACCCCAAAATCCTTGTCAGTGGAAAAAAAATTAACTCTACACCGGCCGTGACCGAACCAGAGGGCTACTCTACATATAAAATAAATTGGGCTTATCCGGCATTTTACCAAAAAAATTCTATTTGTTGTTGTTTTAATTTCAAAATCTTTACCTATAGTAATAGCAGTATCTATATTTATACCTAAGTTCTGTTGCTAGCATAAATCTAGTGTTTTTATGATTCATGTGTAGTTAATATCCATTATTGTAGCAAAAGAGAAAAAAAATAAAACCAAACTAATTTTTTTTAAGAAAAGAATTGCATTATAAAGAAAAGAAAACAAATAAACAAATTAAAGAAGTTTCTATTGTGATAGTGCGAGCATTAATCTCCCAGTCGAGACAAGGGTTGGGTTATCCAAGCGAGGAAATTCTTTACTTTCAGCTCAAGCATCAAGATCGTGTTCATCTAGATCCGGAGGCCTTCGCGAACTACGAAACAACATGATTGGTGAGTAACAAGCTTGAATAATTCATTTTATATATTATATTTGACGTAGAAAAACATTGCTTAAATTCCATATAAACGTAATTTAGGTAAAAAAAATTTCCTCAACCTTGATTAATACCTTTGAGGTTCCGCGATTCCACCCGTAAAATTTACTTCGGACACATATATACTTGGATGGTTGTTACATTTACCGGGTACTTTAACTCCAGCCCTCGTAGCTGTTGTATGTAACAATATATTTCGCGCTAAGTGTATATGTTCCTGTATGCAATTTTAATTGATTAGTCTAAATTAATGAAACCCTGCGTTAACCGCATTTAATGCTCTCATTATCTTTTAATGCTTAAATTCTTTGAACATATAATGAATTATTTGAATAATTTGGCATTACCTTAAAGCTTACTATTCTTCAATCCCCATTAACCAAACCAAATGTAAATTTTTTAAAGAGTCGTAAAATCATTGTTTAATCCTTGGTTGCATTCTGTAACCAGTTTTTATTGTAATTATGTTTTTGGTGTTAAAACCTAATGAATTATTTTCATAATCTCTCCTTAACCTAGTACCTATTTAAGAAAGAAGAAAAAATAAACATAGAACAAAAAAAAAAAAACTTTAATATATATATATATATATTTGTAACTAACATTAACCCACTGTTTTAAATCATAATGAAATATTATAATAAATGAAAATGTACCTAACATCCATCATGGAGTAAATTTTCCATATTTTCTTTCAAAGGTTGGTTGGGTAAGGTAAGGATTTATGGGGTCCTAGGTAACCTATTTAGTCGCTAGGACACTTGGGAGGTAGGGTAAAGAGACTTCGCTCGTCGACAACACCGGACGTAGCATTTAAGGTATACATCGCTAATATCATCGGTTTCCGTTTCCCTTCTTTGCTTAAAAAAAATGATTGTATCGGGCTTTATTTTGTTATACGATCATTCCTGTCCACTTACTGTTAGAGTATTTAGTAAAAATAGGGAGTCTATAATAAAAAGAAATTATGCTGTAAATCTTGGAGGTTGTTTTAATGCGGACCGAACCCCCCCGTACCCGACTATTAGCTAGCCACTAAAATCAATGGCTCCCGCAGTCCTCGTTCAAGCATCCTCTTGTTACTATCGTTTGATAGCAATAAAAAGGCACACGTGTTTATTCGTGTTCATAACAGTAATTATAATAATATATAATAAACTGGCGCCCAACGTGGGGCCCAAAAGTAATTTAACCCATTAATTTACTTTCGGTCTTAATTTTTTTTTACATTTAGTAGATTTCATTAGTAAAACGTTTTGGAAAGGCTATGCAAAGTTATAAACATTCTTTGAGGAATAACAAGCAGTTCTTGTATGGATCTTCGTGTACTTGAAAATGCAATCGAGTAATGCGACCTATAAGCAAACTGTCTGTCCTTTCCGCGGGGCATGTATATCGATGTATGAACTTTTCAATGACGTCAGCGACATGTCATAGTACAGCTCGTGGTACTGTTTACCGTTGTTTTTTTGTTGTAAAATTATTTCTAGGAAAATGGACGTTTGCTGCGCTGTAAACCTCCATCCGAAGTTATTTTCTAAGACAAGAAATATCGTATCTAGCGTCAAATTGTCTTGTAAGCTGTATCATTTGTTGTATTACGACAGATAGCTACATAACCCAGTTATTGTAACTTCACCGGAGTTATTAGCGTGTATACGCATAATTCAAGTATACCTTAACCTACCAACCTGAAAGAAGAAAGAATATATAGATATATATATATATAACAGAATATTTATTTACCTACACATAAACGCAGAAATTTAATGGCATATTCAACGTAAGAACATAAACATAAATCAAACCTAAAAGTAGTAAGTTTATCTTTTCGCATAGTCCAGTCGAAATTGCTAGAGAATTTTTTTAGTAACTTCAATTGAATAATTAATTGTCTAAATTTGAAAAATTAGTGAAAAATATTGAAAATGTCACTTAACCGAACTCCACCAAATGAGGCATCGGCTTCGACATCTACTGCTGGTGAAAATATTTGTATTGTTTGTACTACAGAAATCACTGAAAGGGACAGTTGTCTTATAATTGAAAAGTGCAATCACTATTTCCATCGATCGTGCATCGAAAATTATTTAGCCAATACCGCAGAGTGTCCAAACTGTAAGAAGTCATGTGATCTAGGTGATCTTAAAAGAATTAGAAAAGAACAAGAAACCCAACATAAATCTAACATTAGAGGTAGAGGTCGCGGGGCAGTGCCGAAGTCACACAATACACGCAGCCGAAGTAGAACATTGTGTCATGATAGCCAACGTGGTTTAGCTGAAACTGATCAAGACGTGCCGGAAGATGATAGTTCGGAGGTTGCTCAACCTTCTCTGTCAGTTCGTGAAAGTTTCGCCACTACTGTGGACTATGATCAGTTGAATCGAATGATCGAAACAACTATGGCTCGACTTTTGTCTAATTTTAATTTTGTCCCAGCTGCACAGCCACAACCTAATCCTACGGTTAATCCACCTATTAGTATCCCGGTTAACAACCATTCGAATTCGAATTCGTCAGCCAATCGTCGCGTGCCTACAAACAATGCCGCTAGGGAAAATAACGCTAATTATTCTAATATACATTCGAATCGGTCCTATACTCCCCTTCGGTCACATTCTAGTACGTCTGCGATTAATCCAGACAAGTTAACAGCAATCATCCAGAGTTGGAATGTAAAGTTTGATGGCTCGTCTTCAGGTCTAACTGTTGATGAATTTTTATATAGAATTAATTCTTTGACTGTTGATAATTTCGAAGGAGATTTTACTCCTTTAGTAAAAAACTTAAATGTACTTCTACATGGCAAAGCCAAAGATTGGTATTGGCGTTACCGAAAACAGGTTAACACCATTACTTGGCAAGAATTTTGTGAGGCTATCAAGTGCCAATACCGAGACTTTAAGTCTTCATTTGATATAAAAGAAGAATTACGTAGCAGAAAGCAAAAGGTAGGTGAATCGTTTGACACCTTTTACGAGGTAATTTCTTCAATTATGGATCGTTTACCTTCCCCTATACCAGACATGGAGCTTATTGAAATTTTAACCAGAAATCTTAGGCCAGAGATTCGCCAAGATATACTTTATATTCCCGTGCATTCCATACCACATTTAAGGAAGTTAGTGCAGATGAGAGAAACCTTTTTGAACGACGAGCATGTGCGCAAAAATTTAGTAGCTCGGACGCCCAATTATCCAGTATCAAGACGCCAAGTGGCTGAGTTAGAACTTGATGAAGACGCGGACGAATCGGCCTCGGCAAACAACGAAGTTAATGCCCTGGTGGCAAATGAAAGAATAGCTTGCTGTTGGAATTGTGGAGACCGAGAACATTTTTGGTATAACTGTCTTAAGGATCGAACCATCTTTTGCTACGGATGCGGGGAAAAAAATACGTATAAGCCACAATGTCCAAAATGTTCTATTAAAAAGTTACATTTTTCAAAAAACTCTTACCCGAATTTTTCAAAAAACTAGCGGTCCCTAAATCAACAGTTGATCCTAATCCTTCATTAAAGGATACTAACTTAACCGGACTTTACAAACCAGCAGATACACCAAACATTAGAGTGTTGCGAAACCCAAATTTACAAATCACTTCCACAGAAAACGACCCTGCTAGAATAATTTTTCCTATTGTACCCTATCATATTCGTTGGCAAAATTACCTTGACAAAAGGAACCAAATTTTTAATACTAACCCCATTGATTATGGTGTTTCCGAACCAAAAAGATCGACCCTTAGGATGCGAAAATTTTACAAGCTACGCCGAAGGTGTAGGAAGTTTTTAATTTCAGCTATTATTAACAATACTCACGATAATCGTTTTTATGCGAAAGTTTCCTTTCTTAACCTTACGGAATATGGTCTTCTCGACACGGGTGCAAATATTTCTTGCATAGGAGGAGAGTTAGCACAAATTAATTTTTCAAATTTGACAAATTTTTATAAATGTCGTTCACAAGTGAAAACCGCTGATGGTCAGTCACAAACCGTTAAGGGGTGGCTGTCGGTCCAAATTCACTTTAAGGACCAAAAACGCTTAATCAATCTTTACATAATTCCCTCCATAACACAACGGCTCATATTAGGGATTGACTTCTGGAACGCCTTTAAATTGATTCCCAACATTGTTGAATCCGTGGATATCATAGATCAGAGTAAATTACTTAACGGTACATTTTCTGAAGATGGAAACAAATTGTCCGAAGTCAAGTCTGTAACTAGTACTAATTCCGAGACTTCGTTAGACGAAACGGTATACCCAATAACACCAGTCCAACGCCAGCAATTGAATGCTATAATTGCATTATTTCCAAACTTTGAATATCAAGGCTTAGGAAGAACAGGCTTAATTCACCATAATATTGACGTCGGAGACTCGAAACCTATAAAGCAAAGGTTTTACCCAGTCTCACCTGCTGTGGAGAAACTAATGTACGCGGAAATAGACCGGATGTTGGCTTTAAAGGTTATAGAACCATCTCAGTCGCCATGGAGTTCGCCCATGCGCTTAGTCATTAAGCCTAACAAAGTTCGACTGTGCTTGGATGCGAGAAAACTCAACGCAGTGACCCAAAAAGATGCCTATCCGCTTCCTTCTATTGAGGGTATATTTTCCCGGCTTCCAAAGGCCAATATAATAACAAAGTTGGACTTGAAAGATGCATACTGGCAAATCGGATTATCCGATTCTGCAAAACCATTAACCGCCTTTACCATTCCCGGACGCCCCCTTTACCAGTTTACCGTAATGCCTTTTGGGCTTTGTAATGCCCCCTCAACCATGTGTCGCTTAATAGATCAGATTATCCCTCCAGACCTGCGTTATTCTGTTTTCGGTTACCTAGATGACCTGATAATTGTTTCAGAGGATTTTGCCTCTCACTTATCTATTTTAGTTCGTATCGCAGAAGAGTTTCGAAAGGCAAATTTGACCCTAAACATTTCCAAAAGTAAATTTTGTGTAACTCGAGTTCCATATCTAGGCTACGTAATTGGAAATGGTGGTATTTCAACTGACCCCGAAAAGGTTAGCGCTATTGTAAAGTGGCCAGTACCAAGAACAATACGACAAGTTCGAGGATTCCTAGGGCTCGCCGGTTGGTATAGAAGGTTCGTCGAAAACTTTTCTACTATCGTGTTTCCCATTACGGAAGTTATTTCGAAGAAACAAAAATTTTGTTGGACGGCTGAAGCTAATACAGCTTTTGAAAAGATTAAAAGTCTGCTTACCACCACTCCTGTTTTGATTAATCCCGACTTTGAAAAAAAATTTTTTCTCCATTGTGACGCAAGTGATTATGGTATAGGTGCCGTGTTGGTTCAGCTGGACAGCGAAGAAAACGAGAGACCGGTAGCATTTATGAGCAAAAAACTGAACAGTGCTCAAAGAAACTACAGTGTCACAGAAAGAGAATGTTTGGCCGCGATAGAAGCAGTTAACCGATTTCGATGCTATCTAGAACTACAAGAATTTGAAATAGTTACCGACCACTCGAGTCTTATCTGGCTGCTACGTCAGCCTGATCTAAAAGGTCGTTTAGCCCGTTGGGTAATGAAGCTCCAAGCTTTCAAATTCACGGTGAGTCACCGAAAAGGGAAAGAAAATATAGTTCCAGACGCTCTGTCACGTTGCTTTGATGGAGAAGTCTCGCAAATCACGTTAACGAAACCGGAAATAAACCTCGATTCAACACACTTTTTGGACCTAGAATATTTAAATTTAAAACAAAAAATACAGGCGGAACAAAGTAAATATCCGGATATCAAAGTCCTTGATAAATTTATATACATAAGAACTGAACATTACTCGGGTGACGAAGAACAAGAAAAATTCTGCTGGAAGTTATGGGTACCCGAAGGATTGCGACCAGATGTTATTAAACGAGCTCATGATGATCCAATTACAGCACATGGTGGCATGGTTAAAACGCTACATCTCATTCGCAGGAATTTTTATTGGCCTGGTTTAGTGAAAGATGTTAGAGCCTATGTTGGTAATTGTGAGGTATGTAAAACAACAAAAGCCCCGAATGTAATTTTACGACCGGAAATGGGAAAACAGGCATTGTCCTCCCGACCATTTCAACGGTTATACATGGACCTGCTAGGCTCCTATCCCAGAAGTAAAGCGGGAAATATTGGACTCCTAATCGTGTTAGACCACATGTCTAAATTCCACTGGTTGTTCCCTCTTAAGAAATTTACATCGACTACTATTATCGACCACCTTCAAAAGCAAATTTTTCATGTGTACGGTGTCCCGGAAACCATTGTGAGTGATAACGGTTCACAATTTCGTGCCAATGATTTCAAAGCGTTTTTGACCAGTTTTGGTATTCAGCACATTTATACTGCTCTCTATTCGCCCCAAAGTAACGCGTCAGAACGTGTGAACAGATCTATAATTGCAGGCATCCGAGCATATCTAACGAATGATCATCGGCTTTGGGACGAGAATTTATCGCAAATTAGCTGCGCGCTCAGAAATGCCTATCACCAGTCGATTCAAAGTTCGCCTTATCATGCGCTTTTCGGGTTAGATATGATCACTCACGCTAGTTCCTACGCTTTGTTGAAAAACCTTAAAGTGCTCGAAGAGCCCTCCTATCACTTGTCCCGCGATGATAATCTTCAGATTATGCGGGCGGCTTTACGAAAACATATTAAAGAAGCGTATGAGGTCAGTCGAAAAAGTTATAACCTGCGTTCTCGTCCGATAAATTTTAAAATCGGTCAGGAAGTGTATCGAAGAAGTTTTGCGCAGAGCAATGCGGAAAAGCGTTTTAACGCGAAATTGTCCCCTCTCTTTATTAAATGTCGAATAAGAGAAAAGTTAGGATCACATTATTATCTGATTGAGGATCTTCAAGGCCGAGCAGATGGTACTTATCATTCCAAGGACATCCGTCTTTGAATCTTCCTTCTTCTAGCCAAGAATGTTGTGAAATCACCATTATTGTCTAGTTTGTAACGAACGATTTAAGCCACAATATTTCGGTAGTACTTTTGTATTATTTTTTTGTTTGATATCCATAAGTTGCTACAGTTTCCCTCCTATAGATATCATCTATCCTGATGTTTATAGGATAACATACTAATTAGCGATTTTAGAGACTCAGGTAGTAGCCTCACTGTTTACCGCGAATTGTAGTTAATCTGGCAACTACTTCAGTTGGATCTTGCAATTCAATGTATACGCGTTTTCTTTTAAACCCCTTCGTAAGTAGAAAAAAAAAAATAACGGCAAAATCGCATGATGTTCTTTTAAAGTTCTAGAACAATCGAGGAAAAAGCGATATGTAAAGGAAGATAAATTGGTACAGGCAGTTAGTTGTTAACCGTGGTGATCATAAGATGTAGTGAACAGCAATTTGTATATACTTAAAAAAAAAACATAAACCCTAACAACAAATGAAAAGAACAAAAATTTGGAAAATTTGAAAAAAACCACCTGAAAAAAAATACCTAACTTAACAAAATTAACAATTATAAATGGAACAAGAAATTTTGGAAAAGAAAAGAACATATACAGATATATATAAACCTACAACGAAATTTTTAAAATACCACCACCGCATCTAAAAACAATCCAAAATAAGATAATTCTACCGGCAGGGAAAAATTGAGTGCGGAATCGTGAAGGTTACAAACCCTAACAGAGGCCTCCAACTCTAAATACCTAAGGCAACAGGAAAGCACAAAATACACATCCCTAACATCCCTAATAAATGAAAACACCGGACTTGGAATATATAAATTGTAATACTTACCACTGAAATCAAATAATTTAAAAAAAAAAAACAAAATTTAAAAAAAAAGGTCTACCAAAAATTTAAATACCGTGTTAGAAATACCCTGTATACATAGACATTAAAACCCTGAAGGGAATAAAATTTGTGCATCATAAAACTTAAACCTACATAACCTAAAAATACAATTTTAACAATGCCTACAAAAATGAAACTATCGCATATGAAATAAAAAGTGTGAGTGCATAAAAAAATTTAAATACCATGCTTGAACTAAAATTTGAGCCTACAGTAATCTTAGAACTTATTAACCCATAAAGAAAATTTTTCAATACCTACAAGAATGAGAAAAAATGCTAACAAAGAGTGAAAAAACATAAAAATTGCAATACTGGACATGAAATAAAAGTTTTGAAGACATAAAACTTAAAATACATAGCCACAAAAACAATTGTGAAGACACATAAAACTTAAAATACATAACATGAATTTGTGAATGCACTAAAAAAAATAACCAGAGGAGAATACATAATCATTAAAATACACACTCTAAAAATAAACTTTGTGAATGCATCAAACCTGAAAAAAAACATAATAAAAATAATAACAACAAAAAAAAAAAACCCCCCCGTAGAAGACCCTTAACCACCATTAATTGGTGCCATAATTAAAGAAGCCAAATGCCAGTGAACCAACATAAAACAGTGCAACATAACCCATCCTGGTACCCATCCACCCCAAAATCCTTGTCAGTGGAAAAAAAATTAACTCTACACCGGCCGTGACCGAACCAGAGGGCTACTCTACATATAAAATAAATTGGGCTTATCCGGCATTTTACCAAAAAAAATCTATTTGTTGTTGTTTTAATTTCAAAATCTTTACCTATAGTAATAGCAGTATCTATATTTATACCTAAGTTCTGTTGCTAGCATAAATCTAGTGTTTTTATGATTCATGTGTAGTTAATATCCATTATTGTAGCAAAAGAGAAAAAAAATAAAACCAAACTAATTTTTTTTAAGAAAAGAATTGCATTATAAAGAAAAGAAAACAAATAAACAAATTAAAGAAGTTTCTATTGTGATAGTGCGAGCATTAATCTCCCAGTCGAGACAAGGGTTGGGTTATCCAAGCGAGGAAATTCTTTACTTTCAGCTCAAGCATCAAGATCGTGTTCATCTAGATCCGGAGGCCTTCGCGAACTACGAAACAACATGATTGGTGAGTAACAAGCTTGAATAATTCATTTTATATATTATATTTGACGTAGAAAAACATTGCTTAAATTCCATATAAACGTAATTTAGGTAAAAAAAATTTCCTCAACCTTGATTAATACCTTTGAGGTTCCGCGATTCCACCCGTAAAATTTACTTCGGACACATATATACTTGGATGGTTGTTACATTTACCGGGTACTTTAACTCCAGCCCTCGTAGCTGTTGTATGTAACAATATATTTCGCGCTAAGTGTATATGTTCCTGTATGCAATTTTAATTGATTAGTCTAAATTAATGAAACCCTGCGTTAACCGCATTTAATGCTCTCATTATCTTTTAATGCTTAAATTCTTTGAACATATAATGAATTATTTGAATAATTTGGCATTACCTTAAAGCTTACTATTCTTCAATCCCCATTAACCAAACCAAATGTAAATTTTTTAAAGAGTCGTAAAATCATTGTTTAATCCTTGGTTGCATTCTGTAACCAGTTTTTATTGTAATTATGTTTTTGGTGTTAAAACCTAATGAATTATTTTCATAATCTCTCCTTAACCTAGTACCTATTTAAGAAAGAAGAAAAAATAAACATAGAACAAAAAAAAAAAAACTTTAATATATATATATATATATTTGTAACTAACATTAACCCACTGTTTTAAATCATAATGAAATATTATAATAAATGAAAATGTACCTAACATCCATCATGGAGTAAATTTTCCATATTTTCTTTCAAAGGTTGGTTGGGTAAGGTAAGGATTTATGGGGTCCTAGGTAACCTATTTAGTCGCTAGGACACTTGGGAGGTAGGGTAAAGAGACTTCGCTCGTCGACAACACCGGACGTAGCATTTAAGGTATACATCGCTAATATCATCGGTTTCCGTTTCCCTTCTTTGCTTAAAAAAAATGATTGTATCGGGCTTTATTTTGTTATACGATCATTCCTGTCCACTTACTGTTAGAGTATTTAGTAAAAATAGGGAGTCTATAATAAAAAGAAATTATGCTGTAAATCTTGGAGGTTGTTTTAATGCGGACCGAACCCCCCCGTACCCGACTATTAGCTAGCCACTAAAATCAATGGCTCCCGCAGTCCTCGTTCAAGCATCCTCTTGTTACTATCGTTTGATAGCAATAAAAAGGCACACGTGTTTATTCGTGTTCATAACAGTAATTATAATAATATATAATACCCCGCATTAGTAGAACAAAACCAATACATATGCACTTACAAACCTCAAATGAATTAAAAACACTAACACACACAAAGCTGTGTATACGTATACATTTTATGCCAGACGAATTAATCCAGTGTGTTTTGGAAAGAACAAAAGTTAAGCGGACTAACAATTAATCTAGTGTGAATTGGCTCATTATTAGATCATGGTCAATTTGTTGCAATCAGTGGTGTGTGCTTCATACTTTAAGTGCCTGGAGCAAGCCAATTGTTTTTAATATTTGGAATATTTTTTTAGAACTTACAGTGCAATTCATTCAAATCACCCAATTTCATATCGATCGCATTCATGAATTAAAAAAACTTATGGCATTCAAGTAAAAAAAATATAAATATAAATCTTACTAACTGATAGTAAACAGAGTAAACATTTTACCAGAACAGTAGCTTTTACCTTGGACATGTATCTGTTATATTATTATTATTGGTTTATTTTTAATTCATGAGCCCATTTGTTTTTAAATATTCTTAATCCTCAATGAATGACATAATTCTCAAATATTTGTTTAAAGTTTAACTGTCAAAGTCACTCACTCAGATTTAATAGCAGCATAATTTTGTTATCGGATTTTTATCATCTCTTCATAATTTGTGTAGTTTGTGAATTTATTTTCGTTAATGGCGGCATTCAATTACAAAAATCCTTAAAAGCACGTAGTATATCAGTTGATAATTTTTAAGTTGTGTTTAATTCTATTAATGAATGTGCCAGTTTTTTGTGTATGTAATAGTTTTTTGCAGAAAGTTTAAATTAAAAGAAGAAAACCGTGTGCAAATTTTCTTCATTAAAACTAGTTATTCTTGTCGTTTTGTTTTCAATCGTTGCAATTAGTGGTGTGTGTTTAAGTGTTAAGTAAACAATAATAATAGTGCGTTTTAGTAATCGGTAATATATATAAACGGTCAAAGTATTTTGGGAATCATTATAAAACAAACACAATGATTTATAGGAGCTAAGAAAACTCTTTTGTTCTCGGTGAGTCTCTTGAATGTACATAGTATGTACATACATAAATAGATACTTGTCTGCACACATATATATAAGGGTGTTTACATACTACGTAATGCACCGAGAAGAGGCTGCTAAAAATTTACTAAAAATTAATAATAGATGTATGCGGACATATTTTGAAATTCTTAACAAAGGGATGGGTAAGGGTATAAAAATATAAAAAAATAAGCTACGCATGGGCGAAGTTTAGAATGCGTTCGCACACAACATGTCTTATTTACGTGATACATGTACTGTTATTTCGTTTTGTTTTCTCATTCATAATTTTAATCCTGAAGGTATTTGCATGTAAATGTCGTCAACGAGACATGACTTGTGTGAACATCAATGAAATTTCCAATAATAAAAAGAAATAATCTTGTCAATGAGACATGACTCGTCTGAACGCAGACCTACTTAGGAAAGTCTTCCGTTTGACTGTAATAAGGGCAAGAAGAATGGGGTGTCTACAGAATTTGCTCGCAAATTTGCTTTCTTCTTTGTTCGTCGTTTACACACAATTGCATTTGGTTGAATGTGCTTGTTTGGTTTACATGTTTTCCAACAAAAGATCACACAATTTTTTAAATTAAACTTTGCGTGGGGGGGAATGTGAATTAAAGATTTAAAAGAAAAATGAAAAGACTTTGTCAAAGTAAACTTTGTCTACGGAAATGGGCACTTAGATCAGAAAATTCCACCAGGGTAGGTACTCAGTGCTCAACAGTAGTTACTCGACACTGAGACTGGGAGCTGTACTTTTACAATTACATCGAATAGAAAATTATACGGTCAAAATACAGAGTAGCGCAAAATTAACTTTGTGGGAAATTAAATTTAAGCAGATCAAAGGAATTCATTTTAAATAAACAAGTTATAACGCCAACTTTGCGCCACCATGTACAACTCTGGCTAAAAGTACATCTTTTTCCTTCAAACATTTACTCAAACGAAAAGTATTGAGTAGTCAAAAGTAGCAGAATTTGACAGCATAAGGACATGCCTTTCCAGATAAAAAAAAGTTATGCATCTCAAAAAACTTGCAAATAAAGATAAGTCTTGATTGATATGATATGATAGCATTGGCTGAATGTGATTAGATAAAAGAAGCATTTTATTTCAAACAATACAAAGCTTTATTTAGTTTAAGACATTCAGCCAGCGTTGTCAGAATGATGATTTTATCATATTTGTTGATTTTTTAAACAATTTATGATTTGATGATTTTTTTTTCTCAAATTATGATTTATAATTTATAGAAATTATGATTTTTTATCACAAATGTGTACAACTTCCACTTCTATGAAAATTATAAATAGAAAAGACCGGCTTAATACACAATTTCACAAATTGAATTAGTGAAATAGATATTCAAAACTTAAATGAATTTATAAAATTCGATGACTATTTGACAATTCTAGATAATCTTAGCTGTGATGAGTTTTGGCCAAAAGTTTTAAAAACAACTCGTGCTGACAACATTATAGCTTTACCCGTCCTGTCAAAATTTGTCAAAAACTTATTATGTCTTCCCATTTCTTCAGCAAATTTTGCACAAATATTCTCAATTTAAATAAAACTAAATATAGAAATAGATTAGACAACAGCACTCTCGAAGGTATCTTATTTATTTATTTATTGGTATATATTCTGCAAAGTAAATTTGCAGAATATAGTTGCACAAAAATGGCGCCGGTAACTAGACCATATGTCCAAGATGTTATTAACAGTATCTTAAAAAAGTTTTGTGACTGACTATACACGACCTATGCCTTCACATAGGAAGTAGTAGCAACGTGGTTGTCAACGAAATTCCACAAAAGAACCGTAAGACTATACGGTTATCCGTGGCAAATCAGTCAACCAGTGCGAGCGAGACGAACAACTCTCGAAGGCTAAACAACACAAGCAAGCCTGACCGCACTTAAGAAATAATTACGATGACGCGAGAGCTGTTCTTCAGCCCAGAGCTGCTTAACGACTGAAGGTATCTTATATGCAAAAAAAAACTACTTAGCAATAAAAACTGTTCCTGCTATTATTTAAAGATATACCAAGATATTATTAAAAATATGGAACCTCATGTTATAGTAAAAGTTCTTTATAAAACTTTTTCAAAGTACATGTACTTTTTAATCTGAATTGACTTTTTCTTGGTTTTCTTAAATAAGTAAATAATTATTTATCGAAATACATACTGCCATTGTTCTAATGAAATCAGTTGTGTGTTTTTTAAGTTTTCTGTTTGTTGGTTGGTGAATATGTGACCAATAATTAAACTTTTTTTTTATTTTCACTGATTTTGTCGGAGCAATGACGATATATACATTAATATGTTTGTCACCATATAAACATAAATACATGTTTCGTTACAAATACTTTAAATAATAATAATTTAAATACATATGTAAATATGTATATTTTTCAATTATACAGTTTTTGTCTTCAAAAAAATTTTTATAAAAAATATAAAATATTAATTTGTTCTTCTGGCAACGCTGAAGACATTAAAGCCCACGAAATAAGCTTTAAAAATATTTTAAAAGCTTTTCGTAATATTAACACTAGATTAGTACACTTAAATTAACCCCTTTTATGTAAAACTTGGTCAAATCCACAAATATCAAAATTACATGAATACAAGACAAATTTATCTTGTGTTTAAATTGTTTTAAAAATAATAATAAATATTTTCTTAAATTTCTTAATTTTTGTAAGAAATAAAAATTAATAAAAAATTTGGAAAGCACAAAAATAATAAAAACACAAAATCTGAGAAGACCAGTTCATGTGTTGCTTGGCAAATTTTATACAATATGGGTTTATTCAGATATAAGAGGTTTTTCGCAGCGCTGTATTAACAGCTGCCACATTAGATTATTAATAGAATGCCGCGGTGTCATTTCCTGCATTTTTAAACTGTCTTGCTATTAAATTATCTTGGCTTGGAGTAGTTTTACGAGGTGTTCTTCATAAATGTAAAAGTTTTTATGCTACCTGTCTTTCCATATTTATTAATAACTAGTGTATCCAGCGGGTTGACTCAATCGACCGCATTCTAGAAATTAATATTAAACATTTACATAAATACATACGATAAAACAGAAAAACAAAAAACATTCTAAATAAACAACTTAAACTCTGTCTCATTTCTATGCAAAAGCAAATTGGACAAACACACATGGACACTTTGTTTATTTCTCAAGTTGAAGCTGATACATGCATGTGTAGTAAGTGTGCATGTGTTAGTAGCAACTTTAAACGCTTATAGCTTCCTAAATATCGAACCGATTTAAATAAAATTAAGATTGTGCACATCTATGTAAAAACCTAGTTTAAAAATATTTAAATCTATCCAAAATCGGTTCAGTATTACGGGCGTAAAAGGGATATAAAAGAACGTATTTCTCTATTAATAATATAGATTTTCCAAACTGTTGATTTATTATCTTAAATGTTTATCACAAATAGTATTGATTGAAATCATTTAATATTTTGTTTTTTAAATCTTCATAAATCGTGATTCTGGGCATTTTCCATAATATTCAAAAAACTAATTATGCGAAAAACGTTGCAAAAAGAAACTTTCAAACAGACAAACATCATACCCTTTGCATTGTTTCTTTGTGCCTAAATCATATTTTTTTGCAGAAGTCTAAAAGTATCCACTCTTTGGCTTTATAATAAATTTCTTTTTGCATATAAATCCTTGTTGATTTTGTTAGATTTCCCACATAAAACAAAATCTTTCCAAAATCTCATTGTACTTATGCCCAAATGCACAGTCTTTAGTTAACTAGTAATTTTGTTTTAACCAATGACATTTAACGGAAAAGTCATTAGTTAAACCTATTTGAAATGTGTGCTCGCCAGCTGTTTTACATTTCATTTTGTGATGCCAGTAGAAATTTAACACAACAATTTAATACCAAGTGGCTTTATTAGTGCAACTACAACTGACATTCACCAAACAGTCTTATTAAATGCATGCATTAAAAGTTTTTATTTAGTTTTTTCATATAGAGTTTGACACTTTGGTTTAGTCAGTTGATAATCATCTGGACTAATAATTTCACCTGGTAACCAACCATTCGCTTTGGTGTTAACAATTACAAAAACAGCAAATTTGTGTGGGTGTATTGAAATAAATGTGTTTTTGTAGTCTTTGTAGAGCGGTGCCACTATTAATTTTTTCTATCAAATGAATTATTTACATTAGTTTATGTACGATTATATGGTGCAACACAGCTTTATTTTTTAAACGTCATTCTTTGCGCGTTTTTCTTAATTCGATTAATCGGCGCCCAAAGTCGATTTCAGTACAAAGTTGGTAATGAAAAATTGGCTAACAAAAAATCGTTTGTTGGCATTGAAAATCGGTTTTCGAATACAAGCGAATTCGGTCACCTGATCCCTCGAGACCACCTATTGTGAATTCGCCTTGATTTAGTCCTTTTGCACAACTCCATTGAAATGTGTAGTTAGAGAGAGAGAGAGAGAGAGAGTATGTTACGTTACGTTTTATTGAATGAAGTACTTAACAGCCTTTTAACAATATTTTTATCAAACATTTATTAAAATTATAAAACATGTATTCTTAAACAAACAAAAACATTTTACCTATTCTTAAATCCGAAAAAAGTTCAAGGAAGTGTTTTATTATTTACATACAAATAAAATAATTTCAAGAACGAACACAAGTCATCTTAAATAGTAACTGACATTGTTATTGATATTGATTATCTAGACTTGAGCAAAAAAATTAAAAAATTAAAGAAAAAAAAAAATTAAAAAATATATATATTAACATTAAGTAAAACAAAGGAAAATAATGCGTTTACTTAAGAGCCTTCCTTATGCAATTACAGGATCGTATTAAATTTTGCATGAAAAATGAAAAACTTGTAAATATTTATTATCAGGCTCTGAGTAGTGTTTTTTTTCATCGAGAAATTTTCTTTAATTAATTGCAAACTTGAGCATAAAGTTGTTTTATTTTACAATAGGAAGAAATATTTACGATATAAAAATGCACCAAGAAAAATTAATAGATTCTATAGAATCGCTTTATGGTGGATCAAATGGAAATCGATTTTATTTTTCTCCCAGTGCATCAGCTGTACATATATTAAGTGTTAATTTGTTGCAGGGCATCCTCTAGGCGATGGTTCATATGTTGTTAGTGTCTTGGCCGTTGTGGGGGGAATAGTTGCCTCATTGTCATCGGTGGAAGATGGCGAGGAAGATGTTGATACCGATAGTTTATCGGTTTGACCAGCTTGATGTTGTAGTTGTTGTTGTTGTTTTCGTTGTGAATAGTTGTGTTTTTCACTGGACTGATTGCTATGATCATCGTGTGTTACAATCCTTAGTCCGCTTGCAGCAGAATCAGGATCAGAGGGAGCATAAGATGAACTTCTGCCAGGCGATTGAGGTTCCGAGTGTGGCGTTGTGGAGTTTTCGGCTCCCGAAATAGCATGTTTAGTTGAACTGGCGGTTGCGTTCAAGGGCAATTGCGTTACTTTACCCATAAAAGAACGTATTTCCTCGAAATAGGATTCTTCGGCGGGATTTTCACAGAAACGACGCAATCCACCCCTCAGACGTTCATTGAGCCCCAAACCCATGGACGCAGCATCGGCTTCGTGCTTCTTTAAATGTCTATCCAAATTCGTTTGCTGGCCGAAACATCTTTCGCATATTTCACACTTAAAAGGCCGCTCTTTGTTGTGTATATTGCGCACATGACGTTGCAGATTTGACGATATGCTAAAGGAACGTTCACAGTATTTACATTTGTACGGCTGTTCACCCGTATGGGTTCTCAAATGACGCGTTAGATTTGCAGAGCGAGGAAATACTTTACCGCAAAATTTACAGGTGTATCGATCTTTAGATTTATATGACAGGCTGCCAGAGACTTGAGTGTTGTTTGTACGAGTGTTGACGTTGGTTGTAGTAGTTCGTTTATGACGGTACGATGACGGTTGATTAGGAGGAGGAGGATGATGATTGGAAGCAGCAGGCGTGGCTGGACTATTGTGTTTGATTAGCAGGGAATTAGTAAGATTTTCTGTTAAAGAACAGCGCGCTTGTGATGCCTCAAAATGCATGTCATTTAGCGTAGACTCTGTTGCAGCTATAGGAGGTGTGGTTGTAGTCGCTGAGACTGTACTGGAACTTTTCTTTGTCTCTTTACCAAGAGGTGTTGTAAAAAAGGAAAAATTTGACGAATTGCCCGGCTGATTCGGCCGTGGCATAAAGAATAGATTTCTATATGGTAGAGGTGGCATGGCTTTGGCTATCGTCTCTAACAGAGTGGGATGTAAAGCTGAAACCGGAAAAGGCAATTGTTCCAAGTTGTTTGGCAACGATTTAGTTTGATCCCTCAATACTCTCAATATTTTCTTACTGTTCAAACTATCGAACTGATTTCGCAGCGAGAGATTTTGATTTTGTTGCAACAAGCTGATATCATTATTATTCATTTCATTCAATAAACTCCCATCTAGCTTTTCCAAATGATCTGCCTGAATTCTTGCGAAATGATTGCTGATAATATTATTGCTATTACATTCTGCACTTCGACAAGTTATTTCTAAAGACAAGGACGATTGTTTGTGGGATGAAGCTATCATAACTAAATTACTATTTTCATCTTCCATCATTTCTGTGGAACAGTTTTGGTCGTCATCTTCAATGATGCCGGCCGTACGATTGCTGGAATCTTGCTTTTTATGGGCTAAACGTAAATCTAAGGGTTGATCTACAGTGCCACGCCTTCGCTCTTTGTGCTTTAGTTCCTTTTGCGTTTGATACAAGGCCGTTAAGGCGGATGTCAAAGCGTTGGTGGAAGCTCTTGCTGGTGATGTCAAATCATAAGGTACATTTGAGTTTAAATTGTAAGGCACTGAGCCTAAAATAGGGTACACTGACCCCTGTTTAGGGCTGGGCAGCATTTTTCTAGGAGAATGGTGTTTTTCTCTCATACTAGAAACGCAAACATATACTTTTTAAATTCTGCATTCAAAATTTAATCTCGAAAACTATTTACGTAAGTTTTTTTTTGTAAAGTTTATGCTTGATTAAGAGTTTTGTCGGGATTCTTCAGAGAGAGAGCGAGAGAGAGCGAGTGTGAGAGATAGATTTATTATTTATATTAATTAAATGCTGCTTTCTGTGTGTGTCACATGGTGATTATCTGGAAATAGACGAAAAAAAAACATTGAATATTGATTTAATGTTGATACTATTTGCGAAATATGTTTTAAAATATGTGTTGTAAATTCTGTGGCGTATTAATTAATACAAGCTAAATGTTTTTCAATTCTTTAATTTAAATATTATACATACATAAATACATATGTGGTCAATAAAATAGGTACCTCTTCGAATTTATTGCGACGTTTCATAAAATGTTCGTTGTTTTATATTGTGCTTAAAGTTACTTATAAGCAGTTCTTTAAAAAAATTAAATAGACAATTTGCCATTTACTCCGAACTTTTGCAAATTCTAAGATTGAATTTAATATTTTAAGGTTTAATGTTTGTGCGTAATTAGTCGAACTGTTTTTTGGTTTATATTGAAAGGAATGTTTTGCCTCAACTTCAAATCTGACTTTATCCATTTCTTTGTTTTTTAAATTTAAGCATTTTTTTATAAATTCATATTATTTTATTAGGAAAGTAATATTGGAATAATTTATTCATCAGACTAGCGGAACGGATCAGTACTGATTTCGCGATCGCTACACTATCTCTTTAGCGTTCCTTGTTCTTTGGAAGACAACTTGATCTCAGCAGGCGCTCCACAAAGCGTAAAAGTTTTCAATTGCTTCAGCTGCCGCCGAAGCAAGCGGCTTGTGTCGGCTTAAAATTTCAGCCGGCGTTACCTTGTGGGTTAGCTAATACTTTCTTTATTAATAATTTTCATTAAAACCAAATTAGATATAACAAAGTTTTTCTAATCGCAATCACTTTTGCGAGAAAAAGAGAGCAAGCATGTAATTTATTTTGTCGTGGTTGATATTATATTTGAGTTAATATGGCAACAAGACAGATCAACATGATAGTAGCGATAGCACAGCTGATTAACCAGGCTAGATGTCAATTGTGTAAAATTAAAATTGTGTTAACAATCATAACAATATGCCAAACACCACAGCTTTATATGATGTTTGACACATTTGTTAGAGGTTCAACTGTGCTAAAAGTGCCACCCGATATTATACAACTTTTGACAGTTAGTCAGATAGTTTTACAACCAATTTTGTATTGTTGTAGAATCGCTACTACCTGGTAGATCTGCCTTGTTTGGCAATAATGAAAAAAAGTAACTCCTACGACTTTACAAAATATCCCGTTAGAATTTTTGCGTAACTAAAAGTTTGTTGCAAAGTGAAAAAGTGTTAAAATTAAAAGGAAAATGGCTCAAAAAAATAATACAACCTACTTTTTTACAAGCAGCAAAAGATCAACAGCTTCATTTGATTCGGAATCAGACGATGAAAAAATGTAAATAATATTGTTGCCACTATTTAATTAAATTTTTTGTTAATTTTTTGGTTTTGAGCAAAAGACTGAATTGTTTTCTTCAATATTTTTTAAATATATCGCTCCTTTATTACAACGTAGTCATATATCGAAAAACGTAATTTTTGAGATAAGATTGCAGAATTATTCATCTTATCGTTCTTCATCTTGTGTGAAAAATAAATACAAATATCTTGTTTACTCAGCTCTTGAGGAGAGAATACATTTTTATTTTTCCATTAATTTAAAAACTTTGCTTGCTTGTTTGCTGACGAACGAGTGTTTTTGAGATACATATAACTACGTCGCAATAAAGGAGCGATATATTTTCAATACCAAAAATTAAAAAGAAATAGTTATTTTGAAAATAGTCGGGTTTGAGCCGGCTTTAAGCCGCCGCCGATAATTTTCTCCCCAGCCGCCGCCGCCGATAATACTAAAACGACTTCGCCCTCTGGTAATAATATATTTTTTGGAGAAGTTTTTCTTGCTGCAGAGTAGGCCCCATTTACCTTATTTTGGGAATTACCAAAGAAGTCATGTTACATTATGCTCACGGTATTCCAGCAAGTGCGACTGATATTTAGAGTAAGGAAAAGTTCTGTATACGCGGTATGACAGACACTCCTGTTGAAACCTGCCGTAGAATTATTTCATTCATAAACTGACGTAATCTAGTCTTCAATGAATAATTCATCGGCCAATTGAATTTCACAATTTTGTTTAATCGTTTTTTTTTTCTTTGTTTACTTTGATTTGTCAAATTCTAATTGCTATTTCTATTTATTTTTACGTCTACCGCAATAAAAATTAGCCATAAATGAATGTTTTATTTGCATCTAATAGAAAAACGTACGTTTTTGATAATTTTGTAGATGGCACCTATTTTATTCGCCACATGTGTCCATACGCAAACTATTTAATAAATTCAAAATATTTTTGTGTGCGAGTACTTATAAATCTAATCTAATTATCTAATCAGAATAAAGTAAACATAAAATTTAAAAAGAAAAATCAAAAAGTTGTGATTTGTTAAGGCAGCGCAGCGCAGCGTATTTGTGATTTCAACTGAAAATTTAATTTTTTCTATTGTTTTTTGTTTAAAGTAAAAACACAATATTTGATGTGTTGAATGTTAAAATTCGCTATTTAATTCGTTAACACAACATTCTCATATCTCATAAAAAATTTAATAAGAAAATTCTTTCTTTTGCGAAAATTGCTTCTGCACAGCCGAATATACCGCCGAATATTTCTAAACTTAACAATAACAGCTTGACAATTGACTTTTTGGTATTTACATATTTTCAAGAGATATCCAATAATCATCACTTTTTATGAAACTATTTTTACTTTCAACGCTCGCCGTAAGTATTGTTTTCATTCCATAATTCTTTAATATTCATCAAAATAATTGTCGTCAACGTTTTTTTTATTTGAATACTTTTGACGATACGTTTTATTTCTATTATTAATTGAACAATTGAAAAACAAAAATACGTTCATATGTATATACGTGTGTGTATTTAGTTTTATGATGAAATAACTCATACCAATTTTGTTATTGAAATTCATAATAATATTTATTCAAGAAGAACTTGAAATTCTATTTTTATGTTTTTAGAGGTTTTCGTATGCGATGTTATTCTCAAATTCATTATAATTATTATTTAATAATTTTTATATGTACAAATATTTTATAATTATGAATTCACACAAAAATAGCAGTTCTTCGAAATCTAGAATGGAAAAATATTTTTGTTATGACAAAAAATCATGAAAAATCTTTTATGATATCTCTTGACTTAACTAAAGCCTTTGATCGAGTAAATCACAATATTCTAATTAATAAACTTCATAATAGTTTCTACTTTTCCAAGTCAGCATGTCGATTGATATACTCTTACTTATGTGAGCGTTCTCAGTTTGTGTCTCTTGGTGGATACAATTCTAGTGTTAGACGGGTTACCACAGGGATCAGTATTAGGAACCCTGCTTTTCCTTGTTTAATTGAATGATTGCATTCCCCTCATGGAAACATCATTTTGCAAATCTTATGTTTTTGCTTATGATATTCTTTTTATTTATAATATCAATCATTTGGACTCCATTCTAAACTGAATGCGCCTCAATTATCTTGATATTAATTCATTAAAAACTAAAGGCCTCATTAGTTTTTACTTTTCGTTGCCGTTCTGTCCCGTTCTTTTCTGTAGAAAATATTTTTGAATTACTTGTTCTGTAAAAGGAGTCAGCTGTTTTGAAAAACAAAAGAACAACATTGGAATTGTTAACAAAAATTTTTCGTAAAGTTTTTTTAATAAACCAAAAGAAACAAATTAATAAGTAAAAAAAATAGTATTCTGTTTGATTCTGACTCTGAACTTTCGGATGTGAGCGATGTAGTTGCTTTACAGAATTCTTTAAAAGTTTGTACTGCTCCCACAAACAATTTGTCAGTCAATCTTCAATTGGTTTTTGTTTTTCCGACCTTTTGTTGCTTCAGAAACCGGGTATAATTTGCTTAGATGTGTTGATGTGGTCAGATATAACGACCCATGATTTTCTAATTGTTCTACTTCTGTATCCAAAAAACTTGTATTTTGTATTGGCGACTCAGGTGTCAATGTTTGAACTAATTTGAAACTGTTGTCATTTTCTTCGACAATATTTGCCGTAGAACGCACGCTAAAAGATAAAAAGATTTGAATGCATTTCATGTTTGTAAATATGAACGTTTGTACATATAAATGGGATCAAATTAATTAAATAAAAACTTACGAACGTGGAGATATATGAGGTATCAAAAACTCTAACTGGATCATCAAATGCCAACGATGTCTAAACGTTGGCCACTACCGACTCTTCCATTGTTTTTTATTTTCAAAAATATATAAATCGTTTCAAAATCTTGAATTGAAACAAAATTTTCTGACTTTTAACAAGAAATGTTTAATATTTTACACCATACAAACTGTCACTTAACGTTCTAATCTATTTTCTACAGAATAGTCCGCAACAGAACAGAACGAAAAAGTAACAACAAACCACTCATACCGATTTTCAATTGAACAGAAACAAAACAGCTGATTCGTAACAGAACAGAACGTACAAACTAATTCTGCCTTAAGGCCGTGTACTTCACTTTCACTTACATACTGAACATATAACTTATCCCAGAATTTGTATTGGGAATCAGCCAATTAGTTATGTAGACTTTCTCAAATGCCCTGGTGTAGTTATTGAATCCAAACTAAACTTTGAATCACATAAATTCCCTATCATATTAGATATCGGCTGGCTCATGCATTAATTATGACTAAGGTTAACTACTGTTAACTACTATCATTAAGAAGCAATATTGAAGTTCTTGAGAGAATTGTTAAAAAAATTATTAGATATGCATTTCAGGTTAGAGTACGTGAGGATGATCGTGTTACAAGCACTTGTGTCTGAATTTTTTTGGGTGTAATTTCCTAGACTACCTTGACCTGAGCTTGCATATTTACTTCTACAAAGTTATTAAAATGGGACAGCCTACACTTCTTGTAAATAACTTTTCGTTTATTAACTCTACACGTAATGTTCAGATTGAAATTCCTCGTATATTCCTCTCTATTTTTGAACGGTCATTTAAAATAAGAGTATGCCGGGCTTGGAATAGCTTACCATCATCTTTGAGACTATTCACATATTCAATTTCTATCTATAAAAGAATGCTTTTGAACTGGTTTTACATAAATGTATATTCATTTACATGGCAATTTTTGGATAATTTTTGTTATTAAAAATTTGTTTCTTTCTTGCTAATATTGTGTGGCTGGGAAACCACTGAGACTTATTCTTTTTACCAATAATTAATTTATATTTTGTAGCTTTTAAGTGAATATTAAAATATTTTCTATGGATACATGCATAATTGGTCTTTTAGGCTCCTTATATATCGGATTGAAATAAATAAATAAATAAATAAATAAATAAATAAATAAATAAATAAATAAATAAATAAATAAATAAATAAATAAATAAATAAATAAATAAATAAATAAATAAATAAATAAATAAATAAATAAATAAATAAATAAATAAATAAATAAATAAATAAATAAATAAATAAATAAATAAATAAATAAATAAATAAATAAATAAATAAATAAATAAATAAATAAATAAATAAATAAATAAATAAATAAATAAATAAATAAATAAATAAATAAATAAATAAATAAATAAATAAATAAATAAATAAATAAATAAATAAATATATAAATAAATAAATAAATAAATAAATAAATAAATAAATAAATAAATAAATAAGTAAATAAGTAAATAAATAAATAAATAAATAAATAAATAAGTAAATAAATAAATAAATAAATAAATAAATAAACAAATAAATAAATAAATAAATAAATTTTCTTACTTATTTAGTTTTTAGTAACCAGTCAAAAAGTTGCAACTAGTGAATACCAGCAGTGTTGCCAAACGTGACGATTTTACGTCTTTTTACGATTTTTTTAAAGCGAATTTCACAAAATGATGTTTGACGATTTTTGTAAGTATCCTCCCTTATAATTTGAAATTTTTTTTACTTTACTACTTTTTGCTCAACCTAAACTACGTATGGGAAAATGTCAAGCTCTAAAAATATATATTTGTTTTGCGGCCAATATCGATGAAGAAATATTTAAAAATTTGAATGCCATTAAGGAGCTTTACTTTAGTTTTTTTAAAATATGTGCTTAATTTGATGAATAATCTAAACAAAACTGAAGGAATTCAAATTCACAACATGAACTATGAAATGACGAAACTTTCTAAAAATGTTTTAATAATTTTTTTAGTAGATGATTGTATAAAAAAAAATACGCCTCGAAATCAAATTTATTTCCATAATCGTAAAAGTTTTTAAAAAAGGAAGAAGTTTATATCGGTGTGTATGTAAAAGAAATGTAGAGACAATATACAATTGATGTTGAAACTTTTAATCAATTTTTTATTATGTGTGTGAAGATAAATTCGTACATATTTATATAGCAGAGACACGAACCAAAATTTTTAACATAGCTCATTTTGCAGTTAATAGAGCTCTGTCAAACGGTTAACAGTGGTCGCAAATTTGATTCAAGCTAAGTACTCTGTTTGAATTTGCGAAAAATGTTGAGCAACATTGATTATTTCGTTTGAAAATTTTGACAATTAGCCAGTGGTGACAACACTACGATTTAGAAGAAATTTATCGTTTTTATTGCCTTGAAGTAAACAACATTGTTTTTCTTATGTAAACAAAAACCATGTGTGAAAACAAATGGAGAACAAAATAATTTTAAGAGCTTGTGCTGCAACGTTTCAATTAATGTAAATTGCAGCTGCTGCAGAGGAGCTCTTTGAAGACACACGTTCTCACTCAATCCCATACCTTCATTTTATGTTATTTTCATACTATTTTCCTTTATTTTAGTTAATTGTGCGCAACAAATTCAATGCTAAGTAAAATCTGAGCATCTGTTGTTTACAATTTCGTACGAAATAAGTGGTGCTTACATTATTTCGCAGTTGGAAAATATGTTGCCAGAAACATGTTGTATTTGAAAAAATCATGCTGCCAGAAACATTTCGTATGTTTTCACAATTTGAACAGAGTACAACTTCGGCCATTTTTTTTTGCAATTATTTCGCATGAATTTTTTTTATATGGACTTTTGACAGCAGTTCGCACGAAATGATGAACAGAGTACTTAGCTTAAAGAAGAAAAATCGAGGAATTGGGGCCAAGTCCATGCCAAAAAATTATGCTAAAAATTCTACATTATATACCTAATGATATTACAATAATAGAATATGGGATATATGTTGGCAGGCACTACAAAAATTCATAAAAAAAGGATTTTTTAGTGAAATTTCTGGAAAAGATTGGGGACCATTTTGGTCAAATATGGATTTGCACACGTTGTGCACTTTGGTTTATCGCTTTGGTTTCTTCAGCCCATAAAATAGTTTTTGAAAACAGTTTGCCACGCAAAAAGAACACAGCCAGACTATAGAGGAAAAATTTTTAAACTGTCCGAAAAATTAAATGCCCGGATTACTGGATACTCCGAATTAGCGACTGTCCGGATTAGGGAGATTGTACTGTATACAAAAGTCGTCATTACAAAAATGTTGAAATATTTTGTGTTACAAGCCTTACAATAAGTTCTGGTTAATTACATAGTGGCGACTGCGCATGAGTAAATATTCTAAGTGAGTCCAACGCTATTTTGACTGCCAACCTAATCTTGCTAGCATCAGCATCATGTCATATTCGATAAAGTTTGGAATATCAATGACATTGTAATTGAAACTCCTCCGATCGTTATCGAATGCTGTAATTTTCCCATATTTTTGGTTTAGCTTCGTACAGTGACAAGCCGAACAGCCGAAAACATTGTGCTACATAAAATGTCATAATCATAGACATTGTAATCGTAAACCAGACTTTAAACACAAGTGCATACTTATTTGGAGGCCACTCACTCACTATTTGTCTTTTTAATATCACAATACATATTAAAATTAAATTGTTATAGTTTTTCCCTGCCCTAAAACCCAATTCACAGTTCTGTATTTTGTCTAATTTGTTAAGATCGTTTCTATTGTGTAAGTGTGTGTGTGTGCGTGTTTTTTTTTTTGTTCTCCCTTCATCTGAATTCTGAATTCTGGTCGTTAATATGTTTTCAACTGTTAAATTGTGTATTTAAAGTTTCATTCGATTAAATATTTCCACAACAACTTGTTATAATTATATATTTTTTTGTGTGTAACTATTTTTAACAATAGAATTTTTTTGGTAAATTTTTCGTAAGCAAAAATTAAGGAAAACAAAGACCCGAAGGTTTTTCATACAAGAACTTAACAATTGTTTTTGAAAACATTTGTCAGCGTTTAAGGCCGATTGAGTTATTTTTCTATACACATATTTTTTTGTTTATTTAATTTATGATAAACGCTATAAATAAAAGCCACCATTTGATGGCCTAAAAACTACATACACACACATCTTGTACGGATTTGTAAATTAATGTTAAGAAAAATATTTTGCCTGGGTATCAATTAATTATTTAAAGAAAAAAATGTCTCTTGAATAATGGCTAATAAAAAATTGTATGTATATTAGCTGGGGCGAGCTCTTCTCAGCTTTTTTAGAGTAGAATTTCTATTTTGGCAGCCCCAAATAACAGACAGATACACAACTGATTAAATAAACAACAATTTTCAAATTTTCTGTGATGCCGAGTTTTGTATATTTGTTAAACAAAATTGATTTTTTCAACAAACATAATATTTAAATAATTTTATTTTCCAAAAATATGGTTGCAAAAAAATTTACTTTCAACTGTTACCATTAAGTGCGTTCATTACTTTTACAGTATAAATGCAGTATATGAGTACTACTTACTGAGCAAACTGAAAAATTTACTCTCAAAAAAAGCTGCCGCCCAAAAAAGTACGCGAACGGAAAAATTTTAAAAATTAGTAAGATTAAGGAAACAGCTGCTTGCAAGTAAATATTGTGTTGAAATATATTTACACTTTTGACTCTTCAACTCTTTTTCTTGTTGGTACTCAATGCAATACTTATTATAACACGAATATTTTATTATTATTTTATTTACATTCCTCAATTTCAGCAGATGATACATTTTAAGCTAGTAGATCATTGCAGCATAACTCAAGCCGAAATATCGGCCATAAAAAGGACAGTTAACTGGTTAAGGTACAATAGGGTATATTGGTAGGATATTTGTATATGTACCGATAGTTAGGCTGCATTGAACGCTCTATCGGGTGTTCATATAACATCTGAACTAGTAAAGGAATGCCGGATATCCCTAAACGAGATGGCGTCACATTCCAACCTTGAGCTAATCTGGGTACCAGGACACGCAGACGTGCCTCGCAACATAATTGTGGACAAGCTAGCCAGGGAAGGCTCTCGTTTGCAAGAAGGGGACACCGACCAGCTAGTGGGAGTCCCACTAAAAAGCTGTAAAATCCTCATTCAGCAGAAACTTATAGGGACAGCACAGTCTAGATGGTTCAACGAATCCACATGTGCAGTCTCCACATCAACCTGTCCGCAATATGACCGAGCAAAATCAGCCATCATACTGGGGATCCCTCGACATCAGCTTCGTATACTTGTAGCAGTCCTAACAGGCCACTGTTTCATAGGTGCCCACGCAAACAGACTAAATCTCCCTTTCAACGACTTCTGTAGAAGTTGTCATAATGAGGAGGAGAAAGAAACTGTCAAGCACCTCCTCTGTCAATGAGCAACTCTGTCTCATCACAGGGCCATGAATCTAGGTAACTCGACAATACCCGAAGTCGCAGACGTTACGGAATGCAATCTGAAGTGAATAAACAAGTTTATTCGAAAAACCGGTTGGTTCAACACTGACCACAATATAGAATGGTCAATACTTTTATTTCACTTTCCACATCGGGCATCACAAAGGGACCTATTTTTCTGGACCCAAGTGGGCCGGGCAATCGGCGGCCTGTGCAACCTACTCTAATATACGAGTACATACACGTTTAACGAACGAATAGTTTAAAAATAATTATTCACTTTTAATTTTTTATTATTTTATTAGTTAAATTTTACTTTTTTTTAAATAATTTATTTCACAAATTGCTTACTTTTTGTTTGTTTACCTTTTGAATCATATGTTTTTTTTTTGGTTTTACTAAATTTTGCTACAAGAAATTTCTGCAGTAAAATTTGTAAATACTCAGCCATGAAGTGTTCCCAGTTTTCTCTTATACCTTATCCCAAATTTGCAATTTTTCAATCGCCAAATTCCCAAAAAAAAGATAATTTTGCAAGTAAATGTCGTCAACATGTCATGACTTGTGTAAACAAAATTAAAGTTCAAAGAAGAAAAATTAATAAGACATGAACCATCTAAACGCAGACCAGAGGATCTATCGCTCGAATTTTTTCTCGAATATTATTTTTTATTGGCACATGCTCGCTGGCTTATTCAGCCCAAATGAGAAAATCGACGAAGCCATTTAATTGAAAATAAGCTTGGTCACTCATTATCAGATTGTGTATAGAAGAATGTTAATTTTTTGGCTATTTATTTAGGGTCTTAGCTCTTGAGCAAGCTCCATTTTCAATTTCCCAAGTCTTGTTAACAACAATCGGAAAAATAAATGAAAATCATAACAACTACGTTTGTTTTGGACCATCATGTAAATAGTTTATCCTGGAGGCTACACAAAAACTTACAATAAATCAAGTTCAAGCTTCAAGCTTTCCTAACTCTTTTCGAATTTAAATACTTAATGAAGTTCATATTAAATAAATATTTAATCAATCTATACAAATAAAATATGGAATTCCAAGACGTAGTTAAGACTAAAAATATATTTAAATTTTTACACACAAACATTTATGAATATTAATGATTTGTTGTTGCCTGCTCGTTGAAACAATAATTCAAGGTTTATTTATTTATTTTGTTCTTCAAAATAATATTTATCACAAAAGGAATAAATACTGCTGACAGTATAATATTTTCTACGCCATTTGAATGAAAACGCTGATGTTATACCTGTTATACATACATACGCTTATCATAATTTTCCAGATTCATAATTTGCCAAATAAATATCACACACAAACAAACGAATCACTTACAACAAACACAACGCTGCTGTTGATGATCTTAAAAATCTGCAGAGAAGTTGGGAGTCAAGTTTATTCAAACTCTAATTGAATTGAAGTTTTTGGCTGGTTGGTTGCAACTTGCAAGATTAAAAGCAATTTTCACTTTATTATCAACAATTGCAGACACATTTAAGCGAATCACTTTATAAAAGAAAAACATAATGATTCAATAAAATTATTCCCTCCCTTATTTCATGGCCCCAAAAATATAAAAACAAAACTAAAAAAAAAATAAAAATTAAAAAATACAATTGTCATCATCATCAACATCATGTCACAAACGTAATTATTTCCTTTGAAGTTATAAGCACGGCTAAGAAAATAGAAATGAAAATCATTTTCCCTCTGTCTAACCATGATCATCATGACGATCATAATGTTAATGATGATGACGCGTCGACGTTGATATCCGATGTCAATAACTGAACCCGTTTCTTGCCAGCGTTTTTCTTTTTCTTTTTTTTCTTTCTGTGAGATGTATTTGAAATCAAATTTCTGTTTTGTTGTGTAAATGTTGGTTGTTGGTTCATTTGTCCAGTAATGATTTTGTTTGTGGCTGTTTGTGGTTGAATGTGGATGGATGGATGGCTTTTGTCTGACTGCAGTTGTTCCATTATGGTTAACTGAATAATAGTCATTGGCTGATTTGAATGAATGCTTGTATTTAAGTAAAGTTTTTTTTTGTTTGTGAATTTTCTTGACAAAATTTTAATCAAAATTGTATTCGTTCGTAGTCGTTTATTTATAAGACGTTCAGTTTGCAGTTGTTTTATGCAAAACCATAAAAGAAAAAAAAGAAAAAAAATTGTACTTAAAATAATAATAAAAACAAAACGAAAGCAGATCATAGTTGTCGCACTCTTTTTTGCACAATTGCGAGCCAAATAATTTAAATACACGGTCACAAATTTGTTGGTCTAAATTGCAAGATTTGAATGTAGAGAGAGAGAGGTCCTGAGAACCGCTACAAATGGGAACTTTTGCGTGTCATTGATGCTCAGTGAGAGACATTATGTGTTCCTCAGACTCATAAAAAGCCCTCTAAGACTACATATATGTACATACTATATGAGACTTCAGAGCAGAGAACGTGGTTCTGTTTCTAAAGGTGGCTTCACCCATTTGTTTCGAACAACATTTCTGTCTGGATAAAATTTTGAATATAATGTTCCGAAATATCACGGCTACCATATGAAATATATAAATCTATCTATATTATTAATAAGGAAATACGTTTTTTAGATACTTTTTACGGTCGTAATACTGAACCGATTTTGGTAAGATTTCTATGATTTTAAACGGGCTTTTAGATAGTCACATATTTCGCTCCACTTCAATCTAGTTTCCAAATTTTTTGGCACACTAAACTGAAAAAGGCGACTCCTCCTTTTATATACGACTTAAATTCTTTTTACCGTACACAAAATTTAAACAATTATTTCACAAATTATCACTTTTATCACTATTCTCACCTTTAAATTTGAAATTAAGACTATTCTTATATATTTTTTCGACCTTTTGTTTTTTAAATGATTCTAATTTATCTCGAGCTATAGGTAAATTTTTTATAAAAAACGTTTATAGAATTTTATTAGATAACCGATATTTCGCCACTTCCTTCTGTGGCTTCTTCAGGGAAATGTAAAATTTTTTTATTTATAGCTCGAGATAAATTAGTTTCATTTGAAATTAAGACTTGAACCAGTCTTTTTAATTTCCTTATCCAATTATAATTGGAAATTTAAATTTTAAATGAAAACAGTAACGAGTTTTTTAAGCTTTTATTATTTTTTTCAAACAAAACCAAATAGAGTAAAGAAATTTTGACAACCAAAATTCGAGCGAATTGACTCGCCTAATCTCTCGAGGACACCTGTTGTGAATTCGCCTTACCCATCCACTAGCTGGTTGAAATTTACACTAGGCAAATATTCTTGCCGCAATTTCAATTTTGTATTAATATATTTCTATTCTTCTTTCTCTCTCTCTTTCTCTCTTTATCGCACACTATAAAATCAAAAGTTGCGGCAAGTAAACTTTCCTTGTGTTAATTTCGTGCTATGAAGTTGATAACAAATGCGGGCAGTGCCACGCCCATACAAAATAAATTTAATTTCTTAACTATTTATTGCATGTAATATAATTTTCCTTCAATTAATACTTGATTTTCCTAAATGAAGTTGGAAATTTTATGAATTTAAATTATTTCCTGTGTACTCTATATACAACCTTGTGGCGATCTTATTTTATATCTATTTTAAATACCTACACGGTGACAAAGTTATAACTAAGTAAGTATTGTCTTTAAAATGAAAAAAAGAAAATTAAATGCATCCATTCATTGCACTCGAATTCAATTCCCAATTGCGGTATGATCAAGCAAAAGTAAAAGTTGAAATTACCTTTGTTATGTTTTTTTTTTTTAATTTTTTTTATTTTAATTTTCAATTCAAAAGTAAAGACGATAAAACTGTAACTGGGGAAAGAAAACAAAATCATCGTCATCATTTCAATTAATTGAAATTAAAATACTCATACACGACTTAAAATTTCTACGCAACACTTTATTTTGCTTTTTTTTGTAATATTTTCCAACTGTCATAATAATCATAATCTGCATATTGGCTACATATTTTTTGAAACTATTTATTTCTATGTATTCGTACAAAACGTTGGAGCTTAGGAATAACGAACTGTTATTAATGTTTTTTGTCTATTTTTGGTGAGTTAGTGGGTTCGATTTCTGGATGCCTCTGCCGACTAATCAAAAAGGATTCGTAGTTTATTTTTGTTAAATAAAAAAAATCGCTTTTGAAAAATATTTCTTGACCCTCCATAACTCAGCACCTTCAAATTACATATTTTCAATGAATTCGCATAGATGTATAAATTTAAAAAAATACGTTTTGTCTAAAAATTTCTTAATTTTTATAAAAAAGGAACAATTTCATAAAAAGGAAATGTAGCTCACAGGCAACAATGAGCTACAGTGTGAAAAAGACACAAAGTTATGAAAAAATTTTTGTAATTCTTAGGAATTCTTATTGATTTTATTTTATTTCTCTTATAAAATCAGTTAAGACGAGTGAAAGTTCTTGAAAGAATTTTTGTGTTTTCGTGTAGCATAAAGCAACGCCGCATTTCTCACACACTGTATGAGTGAATCCAGTACATTTTGGATACTTGCATCGGATCTTTTTCTCTGCTTATTGAGGCCAGTGACCGACTTGATCCTGGCGGACTGCTTGAGGAGGCACTTGTTGCGCAGGTCCTCGTATGTTTTTTTTCGCTTGGATCTCATTTTCCACAAATCGACGAGTTGTGGTGGGTTTTGTTTCCATTTTACATAGAGTTTCACCAAGTTGCAAGCGAAAATTTGCCGATAACATGATGTCCTTGGCCGGTATCTTTTTATATTTGCATATCCTTTTATAGAGCAACCAAGATTTAGACATTGTAAGTTCCAAGTAGTAATAAAAATTGCGCAGCTGCCAACGTTTGCTCCTCAATCTAATCTTGTAGGTGCACATTATGCAATCAATAAGAAATAGAAGAACCGGTCGAGTTTGGAAGATTTGCACTGGAGGGTGATGGTTCTTCATCAGGATTAGAATAAGAATGGTCATCATCTATGTTATTGAATTTCAAGAGGTCGATTTCATATTCCAGTGACTTCAATAAATTCCCGAAATCCGTATCAGGCAAACTGTCATCATCGAAGTCCATACCATCTTCACTTTCTTCAATTGCTTGGAGTATACAAGCAATCTCGCCGTCATTAAGCTGGTGCTGTTGAGCCATTCTAAAGCAAAATAAAAAAATAATACTCCTACAAGGTTTCTTAGTGTGTATACAGGATTGATTCCTTTTTTGCAAAATGTAGCCTACAAGATACAAATCCTAAATTTTATGTTCTATATAAATAACTATAAAAATTAAAAAGTACTAGAGTAATAATTAATATTTCGACGCTTACGAGGGTGGATTGAAGCTACCTAAGTAGGAAATTTTTTTTTTTCAAAAACCATTTATTTCTCAACATTGTCTCCTTTTAGCTCAATTTACTTAGTCCAACGTTTCTCAAGTTTTTGTATCCCTTCCAAAAAAAAGAATTTTTCGAGGTCCTTAAAATAGGCATTTGTTTGGTCAATAATTTCATCGTTGGAGCTAAATCTCTTTCCACCGAGCCATTTCTTTAGATTTGGAAATAGGAAGTAGTCACTAGGGGCTTAATCTGGAGAATATGGCGGATGAGGTATCAATTCGTATCACAAGTCATAGAGTTTTGCCATTTAGACTGCAGACGTCGCACGTTTATGGTCAATTGAGAGCAAACGCGGCACCCATCTTGCCGTGGCTTTTTCATATGTAAATGTTCATGCAAAATGTTGAACACACATTCATATGATATATTTACCATTTCAACAATCTCACGTAACTTGACTCGGCGATCATTCATAACGATGGATCCTGTGGATGGTATTGTTGCAGTGCTTGTTCGGCCGCGTTTAAATTCAGCAATCCAATATTTTACCATGTAATCTGACGAAGCAGACTCACCGTAATGTGTATCGAACTTTTCTTTTGTCTCTTTCGCCGTTGTTCCTTTCAAACTATAGTGTTTAATCACTGCACGAAATTCACTTTTTTCACTTTTTCAAAAAACACAAAAGTTGCTTACTTCAAACGACTACAACAAATAAACTAATCGATGAATTTGTGTGAAATTTTATCAGCTGACGTTTGACAGATCGCAATTTCTAGGTAGGTAGCTTCAATATCAATCCGCCCTTGTACCTTAATAATTCTTACAAAAAAAAGGAAGCAGCGATCATAGAACAATTTTTTATTAATTTTTTATTTTGAACACTTGCACTCTTTGAAATTTGTCAATTCACTAATAATATCGCAAAATTTAGAACAAGAAGAAATAACAAACACAAGCTTTTTGCACTTGATCCAAAGAACAGATTGTAGACCACAATTAATATTTACTGATAGTTCACAGTAACTATTGTTATGGTATTTTATGAGAGATTACCTGTATGTTGCCTGCATATTCTATATGTTATAGAGGGTTAACAAAAACATTGTACATACATATGATATCACAATAGCTATCTTCATTAACAATTTTGCATAAAATAATTTTTAAAGCAATTCATTTCAATAATACACAACTTCCATCTATGCACGAGTATATAAGAACTACAGAATTATTTACAAGTCCTTAACTAATTATTTCATATAACAAATACATCGCAATTAATTAGTTCATGATAAATCTACATCCTAAGCTCATCTTATCTTACCAAGAATCGGTATTCCAAACTCAAGAAAAAAAAACCAATTGCAAATAAAAATTTGTAATTTTTGGCCAACAAAAAAAAAAAAAAAAAAACAAAGCAACAACAACTCAAAACGCTTAAACACAAAAACAAAATAAACAAACAAAAGCATTTACAAAATACATACAACTAAATCACTTGTCCATTGCAATTTCTTTCGTAGCATATAAAATGACGAGAACTGAAACATGAAAACATGGTTATGTCAAGCAAAAGTCAATTTGGTCAATTTAAACTGGTCTACCCAACATTTGACCATGTCTGTAAGAAGACGTGTACAAAAATATTATGCCGTAGAAAAGAAGAGATAGAAAAAAAACAAAAACAATTGCAATTTTAATTGCATTGCATTGCTTCTGCAATACACTGAATTCGTTGTTTTTATTTTTTTATTTTACTTTTATATTATAACCATAAAGTACGACCACAACTTTTGATTTGATATTAACCCTTTAAGAATTGTTAGAAGTGAAAGTGTTTCGGTGTTAATATAAATTTCAAAGATTAGCAAAATTATTTGAATTTTCGGATATAATGAAGAAGATCGTCGGCGTATAATGGTTGTTGCTATGGATGTGGTTGTGGTTACGGTTACGGTTGTGGCTTTGGCAATTTTTGTGGTTGTGCTTATGGATAAGGCTTTTGTCATGAGATTGGCTATAACTATAACTATGGTTGTGGCTATGGTTATGGATGTGGTTGCAGTTACGATTAGGGTTACGGTTAAGGCTTTGGCTCTTGTTATAGCCACGGTTATGGTCATGGTTGCGGTTAACCGTAACCATAAGGTAGTTGCTCTGGCTACGGTTATGGTTGTGGTTTTGGCTGTGGTTGCGGTTGAGGTTATTGCTATGGCTATAGTTATTCCTATTACTATTGCCATTGCTATTGCTGTTACTATTGCTTTTGCTATTGCTATAACTATGGCTACAGCTGTGGTTGTGGTTATGGTTATTGCTATGGCTACGGTTATGGTTTTGGCTATGTTTATGGTTGCGGTTATGGTTATGGCTATTGTCATAGCTACGGCTATAACTATGGTTGTGGCTATGGTTATGGATGTGGTTGCGGTTACAGTTAAGGCTCTGTCTCGGTTACGGTTAAGGTTATGGTTTCGGTTATGGCTACGGTTGTAGTTGTGGTTATGGCTATAGTTATAGCTATAGTTGTGTTTATGATTGTGGTTATTGTTATTGCTATGGCTATTGCTATTCCTATTGCCATTGCTATTGCCATTACTATTGCTATTGCTTTGGCTGTAACTATGGCTATAACTGCGGTTGTGGCTATGGCTATCGCTATGCCCGTAGGTTTGGCTATAGTTATGCTTATGGCTATGAATATGACTATACCTTTAGATATTGCTTTAGCTATTGTTGTTGGTATTACTACGGCTATGAATATAGTTATGGTCATGACTATGGCTATAGTTGTAGTTGTGACTATGGCTACTATCTTGTTGCGTGCTCGCTTACTTGTCGTTCATTATTTCGTTGATGACGAAAAGAACAAAAATGTTTTTTGGACGAATTCCGTAATTAACTCTTGACATTAGCACATTGTAGGTACGCATCAGCTTCGTAAAATAACTGTCTAAAAATGTATTTGACTGTATTTATTGGCTTGCTATATGTCTTGCCTATATTAGCCCAACTCATAATCTTATGCAAATGGTCTTCCATCATAGCATTTGCAAAATGGTGTAGCATATTTTTACTCTACACTAACAAAATACAAAGATATGCTCTTGCTACTCTCGTAAAGGGGTTTTTCAACAAGAACTTTGTTTTCTAATTGTAGCAACACCAACAACATGATACTTTTGACATTTGTGTTTTTGACGTATTCGTAGTAGATGCATTGGCAGCCAATCGAATCGATTGCAGCTTTAAAACTCAAAATCCATGATGTGATTAACGAAATAGAGCCGCCATTTTGTCAAAAAGTGATTGAAAACTTTGATGAAAGAATCGACATCAGTCAATAACGTCGTCGTGGTGGACATTTGCCAGATATCATTTTTCATTCATAATTGCCGAACTTTTCTCTTTGTAATACAAGAAAAATTTTGCATCATCTTTATATAAATTTTTTGTTTTATTTTGTTTTAGAAAACAAAGTTCTTGTTGAAAAATCCTGTATAAATAAGCAACAGCTAAAGGAAGTAGTACATATTTGCACTCACATTTGCACATGTATGCAACACTTAATTGCAATCCAGAATACCGAAATGTCCTCTCGCCGCTCATTCATGCATGTGTATGTGTAAATGTAAATAAATATAAAAAATCTTGTTTCACAGCTGAGTGTGAATTTCGTGATTTGCAAAGAAACAAGGATTCCAAAATAAATCAACAAGGCCGTTCACGATTGCTGGAAATTGTTTAACATCGCATAAATATGCAACCTCACATGCACAAGATTGTGGTGAATAGGAATATTGTTTGTAAGCAGCTCTCATGAATTCAAAATGAATTCATCTGTTTTTCTTTCATAATGAATTGACCGGGCTTATCCTTGATTTTTGATGCTCTAATACAAGTCCATCTTCATGTTATCACAAACGTTACCCTCAGCGGGTTAATTAAATCATTTCTTAAGATGGGAAAGTGTTCGCATACATAAAATGATCGAGTTTAACGATTACGACAATGACGGGGAGACTGTTACCATTTATTATGCTGTTTTTTTTTTAAATATTTGCAATGTTCAGTCAGGTGTTGGCGATCCATTTCTAGCTTAATAATATAACTAACTATCTATCTACATAGCTGGTTTGCTAGCTTGTTGTTGGAAGACTATTTGTGGTCGTTATAGTATTAGCTACTCTGGCTAGCTTAAGCATGCAATGGCATGCAGCTGAAAGAAACAAAAAACAAAAAACGAAAAAAAATGTGGCTGTTACAGTTTTCGACATTTGTCCATTCATTACGTTACAACAACGGGTAAAATCTTGTGTTTTTTGTAGTAGAAATTGAAACAATTTCCGATGTCACTCTCACTTTTTATAATAACAAACAAGAGTAAAAAAATATATTAAACAACAACAATAACAACAACAGCAACTGCATAAAGTTGCAACACTTGTTGCTTTGCAAAAGACATTGCATACACATACTGGATGCAACATACTAAATACAGAGTGTCCGCCGGGAAGGTGTACTACTTTGTTTGTTTATAATTTTTGATTATATGAAAGACAATGGATCTTATATTGATAAATGTTTTATTTAATGTCGGCAATCGTGTATGGAATACAATATCAGATAAATGTCCGCCTCTGGTAGCCTCACAAATGCGTGCCCTTTTGAGCACATTTTTCATTACATTCTCACACATTTCATGCGGTATTTCATTGATTTCATCACGAATATTTTGTTTGAGTTGCTCAAGCGTTTTGGGTTTGCTTGCTTTTCAGATATCCCCACAAAAAGAGGTCCGGAGCAGTCACACCGGGCGACCGTGGAGGCCAATCAACATCACCATTTCTTTGAAATAACTTGTTGTTGTGGAAAGAGGTCTCGCAGTAATTCCATTGTAATCCTGGCTGTATGCGATGTGGCACCGTCTTGTTGATACCACCTGTTAATCAAGCCCAAAGCATGCAGTTGTGGCGTTAAAAAGTTTTCAATCATATCACGATATCGCTCCCCGTTCACAGTTACCATTACGCCGTTTTCATTTTCAAAGAACTAAGATCCAATGATTCCTCCTGACCAAATTGCACACCAGACTGTCACTTTTAATCAATAATTTGAGGGTTTTCCATTGCCCAGAACCGACTATTCTGTTTATTCACATTTCCATTCAAATGAAAATGTGCCTCGTCACTCATTATGATTTTTTCATGAAAATCGGGGTTCTCATGGCCGAGATGTAACATCCTATTGGCATACATATGTACGGCGGCGTAAATGGTCTTGTGGAAGAAGCTCTTGTGTCAACTGAATCGTAAATGGAAACAAATGCAAATCCTTGTTCAAAATTGTGGCCAAAGTTGTTCTTTGAAGATCCAGCTCTGGAGCACGGCGTCGAATTAAGGTTGATGAATTGTTTTGAACACTCTCTTGAGCAGCAGTAATGTTTTCAGCCGATCTTGCAGTACGTTGTGGTCCATACCTGGGCCTATCACCTACATACCCTCTTTCTTCGAAATCATTCACTACACGATAAATAGTGCGTTTTGTTGGCACGTTTTGTCTCCCAAAAATTTCACGTAACTTTCTCATCGTCACAGTAATCTATGATTGATTTTGATAAAATGTTTTAACGATTAAAAGACGTTGGTTTATCAAATATTTTTCCATAATAAATTTGCCACGTGTCTACTTCACGACTGCCAAATATGAACTGTCAAGACTAATGTTTACCAAAATGGCAGCAAAACAAAGTAGTATACCTTTCCGGCGGACACCCTGTAGTAAAATATTGGCCAGGTTAGATTTAAAGGCAACATTCGATAGATGAGTTTGAATGAAAAAAAATCAATAAAATAGAAACAGCTGCTGCTGCTGTTACTTTATTGAAGTATGTAAGTAGCAACTTAAAAATGCGTCTTCTTTTTTATTCATATTTGTTGCACACTATGTTGTTGTTTGGTTGTTGGTTGTTGGCTGTTTCGTTTATGTCTTCTATCGGTTTCGATTTCATTTGTGTACCATCCAGTATATAGAAAGAAGATGCTGAGGGAGGCAGGCAGGATGGCAGGTTAAGAGCAGCAGCAGCCGCATCAACTAACTAACTAACGGTCTAGTTAAGAGTCATCTCATCCAATAACCATCTGCAGTTGACTTCGTTGCAATTGCTTTCGCACTGATTGCATGCATTCCAAGCTCTAGTGTAGCCGTTGATGTAGATAAACACTTTTCTGTTGTTGCTGTTGTTTTTGTTGTTGTCTTTGATCCTGTTATAGTTTCGTTTGTCTCTGGTCTTAAGCTGGCGTATTTATTTGTTTTTTCTTTTTCAAAAATGTTGGTGATGTTTTCCCCCCCCCCCCCATTTTGGTTTGTTGATGCTGCTGCTGCTTTTTTCTTCTGATGTAACCATTAAACAAGGTTTAATTTTCCATTTTAGTACGTGTTGGTTGATGATTTTTGTTTTGTTTTATAAATTTTACTCTTATTTTTCATTTCAAGTTGCGATAGATTGTATGCATCTAAGTAAATAAATCTACATGGACAGCAATCCAGATACTTGATGGTAGTTTTGGCAAATGCTTGCTTAGTTAGACCAAGTGTTAAGTTTTATAACACAGTTTTTTTGTTTTTTATTTAAATATATTAGAGAATACACTGTGCTGCATTCATTATGTTGATTAGGAGTTTAGCTTAAACTTGTTGGTCCTCTAACTGTGAAACTGCCAGTGAAGTTATGTTATGTGCTTGAAAAAATAAAATATTTCGACTACAACTTCTTGATGGCAATTATATAAAAAAAGGTATCTTCTATTCTCGTGGCCAGTAAAAAATCTTAGCAGCATACATTGTTTTGGCCACATATACAGCTGAAATATTTTTATAATGATCCCTTCCATTTTTTTCTAATTCTCTAATGAATTTTTATTCTCATACATTCTCGTATTTTTACTTTTTACTACTAAGTTTTCTTACAAAAATAGTTAATACTATAATTTTGAAATATTGAAATTAAAAAAATAATATTTGTAAGTAATTAGTCGAACTTATATATATTGTATATATGTATGTATATTGAAACGATTAATTTGACTCAAGCTCAAACCCGAGATTATCCATTTATTTATTCTAATTTTTTATTTCATTTTTATTAGAAAATTTTTGGATAAATTAATTATTTTTATTAAGAGAGTACTATGTATAGAAAAATTTTTATGATTCATCAGACTAGCAGAACGGATCAGTACTGATTTCGAGGTCGCTACACCATCTCATCAGCGTTCTTTGTTCAAATTTACCACTTTTGACGGTGGATACTAGTGACTAGGAATATCAACTATTTAACCGTGTTATTTAACAAATTAGAATACGAAAAGTATAAACTTATTTTTTTCGACTTTTAATTTTTATATGAGGCAAAGGCGAAAATTGTTTTAGGAAACCTCAAAAAAAATCTATTCCAGTCACCCGTTAGGACAACAGATTTGCACAGCAGGCGACAATGCAATGGAAGCATTTTCAAATATTCATTTATTTATTCGTTCTTAAGGTCGAAAATTCAAAATAATTCTTAAAGAATTTTAAAAATGTTTTGTATTTCATTAAATAGTACTTTTATTTACATTTACATATATTAATAGAACACAACGTAATAAAAAAATAAATAAGTAAAAAATATCCGAAAGTAGAAAAAATGCAGACTTATGTGCTGTTCATAGAACCCAAGCAATCGAATGGAGTGAATAATTTGTATGAAAACCTCTCAGTTTTTCGAGTGGTTTCCATACATATTTTCTACTCAAGTCGATTGCTTGAATTCTATGAACAGCACATTCAAAATTTCAATTGGGTAGTATTGACAAAACAATGGAAACTTGAGATTCACTAAAACCTTTTTAGTGATTCAATATTTTGCCATATAACCTCAGTTTTTGAACACCGCAGCACCTCGCCGGTGCCTTCATCTAATTATATGGGCAATCGTTTCTTTTGATAATTTTTTGTCATTCCCTTATAAACGAATCTGATAAATTTTTATTCGTGGTATAATATCGAGTTTGTATTGTCGGACTTAAAATTTCCCGTTGATTTTCTATAAAATTGAGATTAGGCAACTGGCAAGGACACTTCAAAACACATACCTCATTGCATTGTAACCACTCGTAACCCTAGAGGTCTGTTTGGGGTCGTTGTCGGTTTGAAATCTTTCGAGAGGACAGTATTCCGTTTCTATTTTGACCAGCTTATGTGTTCTTTGGAAAATTTTATACAATCAATACTGAGTTTTTCAGATAAAGAATTTTTTTTTCGCAGGAGTATCATTTTCTGAATTTCTAAAGTCTCTTGCTATTAAATATTCTTGCCTTGGAGTAGTTTTACGAGTTCTTCTCCATAAATGTTAAGTGTTTATGCTACCTGTCTCTCTATATTTATTAATACTTTTCGAAACTGCTGCTTTATTATTTTGAATAATTATTACAAATAGATTTTTGCTTCAATCTGGTATTGAAATCCTTTTAATATTTTGTTTTTTAAATCTTCATAATTTGTGATTCTTCTGGGCATTTTCGACACTATTTTAATCATAAATTATGCGAAAGAAATTTCCCAAAGGAAACTTTTAAACAAAAACATTTTGCAATAAAGATGAGACATCATACATATAATATTGTTTCTTCATTTATAATTTTTGCGCAAAACAATATTTTTGCAGAAGTATAAAAGTATCCATTGTTTTGCCAACGGTAAAATAATGAGCACTCTTTATAAATAAAGGTGCAGATAAATTTCTATTTATTTTGTAAAACTAAAATAACGTAGTTAGTAAAGTTTAAAAAAAAAAGCTTCCGTCTTTTATTGCCACCCACTGTACATTAAAATTAAAATATAGATAATTTTTTTTTCGAAAATGCAAACTTTTATTTTCAACATCTGAAACAAATTGGCATCAATAATTGAATTGAAAGAATGTAGGGAATAAAGTGTTTCAGAATTGATTCCCCATGAGCGAGGACAATTCATTAAAGTGTGTTGTAAAAGTTAATATTCGTAGCTTAGGAATAGAATTAGAAATCTTAGGAAGGCAAAAGCCAATCGGTTGTGCTGCACTTTAAAAGTTTAAAATATTATGTTGTAATAAAATCGCAAGTGATTACTTGGGAGAGATCAAGTATTCGTTTTTTTATTCAATGGATTATAAAAACTTTTTGAAGTCATTATAGAAAATTTAACTTCCGATTCATAAATTTAGTTTATTTCGATAAAGAAGTCAAATATTTAAAAAGAAAATATAGACACTCAATCAATGTCCATTTAAGTACAAACTACAGGAGAAAAAATGTGTTTGCCGAGGACGTCATCGTCATAATGATCATCATCATCACCATCCTCATCATCATCATGATGTTGTAAAATGTTGGCTGGCTGCTGTTTGATGATAGTGCTGATAAAAATAAATAACATTCAACACATTTGCGAAACAAAAAAAAAGAAAACAAAAACTAAAATTGTTAATTTTCAAATGTTAACTCCTCTAAACCAATTTAGCATCATAAATGGATTTTCATTCCATTGAGCAAAGTGAAAGTGCTCCAGATGGTACGTGAGGCTGATTTAAGAAACCGAAGATGTTACACTCTAAAAATAAAAAATTAAAAAATAAATATATATGAACATATATTAATGAATGAAAGAAAACTCATGTCTGCGAATACCGCAGGGCCAAACATTCCAAATTCCTTGAAATTGAAAAAAAGAAGTCATTAAAATTTTTTCTTTAATTTATTACAAATTTGCCTCCAGTTTTTTTCGAGTGTAAATGGTGAATGTTGGTGGTTTATTTTTTGTCGTAACAAATATTGAACTATAATACTAAATATGGATGCCTCCGAAAATCCCTGCATGCCAAAGTTGGATTTAATTTTATTTATTTATTTTTTTTTTTGCTTGAATTTCTAATAAAAATTGTTTTGGCTGTTTTTGTTACCGTTAAATGCTTTTCTTTTAACTGTTGGTGTTTTAACAGTCTACTGTTTAATAACAAAATTTCAAAAGCATCAAATGAAATGTTGTGGATGGCGTTGGTTGGTTGCTCTTGAAATGTCCACCTTCCACTTTTTTTTCTTTTTTTTTGCTATTGCTATTGTTTGGAGCATGGAGTAGCAGTACGATACGTGCGCCTGTATAGTTTTAAATGGTTTGCAGATTACGACAACACAAAAAAAAAAACAATTACTAAACTCGCGCACTTCATGCAATGGTCGCTTGTTGGGGTAAAAACTTAGTATTTGTAGTCACTTTGGATAGAGCAGGCATTGATCAATGTTTTTTTTCTTTGTTTTTGTTACAGTCTTCTGCTGTTATGGTTATAATTTGGATTCATCCACTAAAACCAACCATATCAAACTATGGCTGTTTTTGTTTGTAGTGTAACCAAAAGAAAATATGTATATAACAAAAGTTTGCCTTTATTTTCTTAATGTTCAGCGGCTGCCTTTAGACCACAAAATAATTTAAAATGGATTAAAATGCATCTAATCCTCTCACATTCACCAACACAAGTTGTTGCTTTATAGTGTAAAGGGGCAAAGACCCGAATGAAAATGTACTAAAACTTTGCATGTCTTCTATTGTCCGTGTTAACAGATAGAAACTGAGTACATACATACAACATCCGCATGTTGATTGTGGTCACTTCACTTCACTCATTAACGTGATAATAGTGAACAATATGAACTGGAGCTTAATATGCCACAATTGAAATTCTTTGTGTTACTTTTGAAAATACAGTGATTAATTAGTCGAATCTAGTGCTGGAAAAGTATTGAGTAGTGGGTACCGAGTATCGGGTATTTCCATTTTTGTTGGTTACTCAATACTCAAAAGTAGTAAGTTACTCGATACTTTCAGAGTTGTATTTTTAAGCAAGTTGAGTGGCTAAAATATTGCATAAAAATACATCACTGTATAAAAAGACAACGAGGTGTAAGATTCTTTAATCAAATCAAAACTAAATAATTTGTTTTTGAGAATAATTAAATTATTTCTTAAGTTGTTGTTAACGTTGAATTAAAAGTTAGCTTTACATTCATTTTTTATTTAATAATAGAAGACACAAAACCAATAATAGTTGAAGATCTATTTTTAATTTTGGAAGAAACTACTTCAATTTGCAGATAAAAACTATAAGTTACAAATTCAAAAAATCCGTTAAAAGTATCGAGTAGTATTAAGTACACAAATGAAAAGTATTGAATATTATTGAGTAATGAAAAGTAGTACAATTTGCCAGCACTAGTCAAATCCATTCATAAGTTTATTTGGTCTTTGTTAAGCTTCAATTTTCCAACCAATAATTGTGGTGTTCATTTCATAAATAGTCTCCATTAAAAGGTGTTTTTAAGTGTCGTCTTAAAGTTGCGTTAACCAAAAACGGGTCTACATATATGTTTTTGTATTACAAAGTATTTGGCTCAGATCCAGCTTAAGATTTTGAGATCCGAATCATACAATTTTCCAAATTTTTCCTTGGCAACACAGTGGATATGAGTGATATTTTATGCGTTTTGAAAGAGAAAATATAATTTTGAAACCTCTCCTTGACTCGCGCCTGCAAATTATATATTTAGAAAAGCTATTTTTTTAACTACTTTGAAAAAGATGAATTCTTAATCCGTGTTACATAATAGGCGATTTATTTTAATTGTAGGTAAATTAATAACTAGCATTTCCTATAGCCGACGCAATAGACCATGTTCTAGTTATAATCAATTAAATATTAAACATTTACATAAATAATTAATCGTCCTTATTCCAGTTGTCATCATCGTCGGCACGTCAATACAATACCAAAAAAAATGGGGTTTGTCTACCCGTTGTCGAATACAACCGAATACTATTGATAGGCTCTTGTTATTTTCTAGACCTTAGAGAACAGAAATAAAATGTCAGTAGCAAAAAATTTTTCTCGAGATCGACAACTGGAATAAGGGCGAATGTTTGTAAGTAATTAGTGGAACTTATATATATTGGATATATGTATATTGAAACGAATAGTTTGGCTCAAGTTCAAATTTTTTAAAAAAGTACTTTTTTTTAAAAAAAGTTATTTTTTTAAAGTACTTTTTTCACAGCTACTTTTTTTTAAATCTACTTTATTTGAGATAAAAAATTTTGCGAAAAGGTAATTTTTTGAATGTTATTATTCTTAGAAGAAATACTGTTTTCTAAAAAGGTACTTTATTCATACAATGTATTTCTTTAAAATGAAACTTGTTTTGTTTAACAGATGACTTAAATCGGGAGTTGCAAGATAATCGTTTGAGACAGAAGCGATGCCACAAAGGCAAATCGAATATAATTTATTAAATCGTAATATGTTGAACTGTTTAGGTTTATATTTGTTCAATTCACAAGCTCGTATTAACGTCGTATGTGTTGTGTAATCGTCTAATTATACACTATTGTATTTTTGTTGTTGGTAATTTTCATAGAAAAGTGTGTTATAATTATACGTTTAAATTTTATATGCTTACAAATGGTTGTATTGCGGCCAGGTATGGAAAAATTCTATTTGTTAGATTACTTTGACAAAAATCTTTTAAATATGTGATAAGTAAACCCAGAAAATACATTCTTCTTAATGATAAATATATACTTGATTCATTTCAATTTAATATGCAAATCAAATTAATCAAAATTGTTTGTCACGAAAAAGTTATTAAATATTTCGCGTAAAATTAGAATTCCCATATCATCTGGTTTAATTAATTTATGTTTCTCAGTTTCACTATTAATGTTTTTTTTTTATTTGATAAAAAGAAATTTGTTGTTCGACATAAATTATTTACTAACAATGAATTGAGTACATTGAATTGACATTTAAAATATGTACGACAAAATGACGATACAACAAATTTGAGTGTTCACAAGCACATAAACAAATATCGTCTTTTGTTAAACGATAAGCCATATGACTGAGCTTTTGACTTGAACAATTGAAATGAATTTTTGGCTTGAGTTCAAATCTGAGTTTACATATTTCATCTTAATTTTTAAGAAATTCGTTTTATATAAATTCATTATCAGGCCTGTTCTGTAAATCACGAGATCTCAAATCACATGATTTCTAAAAAATATAAGCTTTTCTTTTAGTTTTTTGTAAATCGTATGATTCATGACATTCCAAGATCGAATAAAATATTCCATTGTGAACACCAAAAACGTAAAAAATAGTAATAAAAAAGCAATAAGAATTTATTTTTGGAAATCACGTGGTTTGAAATCACCGTGATTTCATTAAGAGTGTACAAAAATACAAAATTGCTTGACCTGCGAATAATTAATCATAAGAGATGAAATTTCGTACTAAACGAAATTAATTTAACTTTTAAAGGCCTTATTAGTTTTTACTTTTCGTTGCCGTTCTGTGCCCTTCTTTTCTGTAGAAAATATTTCTTACTTGTTCTGTGTCTGAACTTGTGAATGTGGACGATGTAATTATAGGAATGCATCTTTTAAATCTTTGTAAAATGTCTTTTATTTGAGAAAAAAATTTAATTATAATTAAAATAATATTTTCTGACTTTTAAAACAAAATTTGTAATATTTCACACCACAAAATTCTAATACATACGCACTCTTGACTGTCACTTAACGTTGTATTCTATTTTCTACAGAATAGTCCGCAACAGAACCGAACGAAAAAGTGACAATAAACCAAACATACAGTTTTTCAATCGAACAGAAACAAAACAGCTGATTCGTAACAGAACAGAACGTACAAATTAATTCTGCCTTAAGAAATAAATAAGTTGCACTTTTCGTATTCTAATTCGTTAAATAATACGTTTAAATATTTGACATTCCTACACATAAATATGGACCGTCAAAATTGGCAAAATTGAATCTTGAAATCAGTACTGATCCGTTCTGCTAATCTGATTAATTAATTGTTTCAAATAAAAAGTACTCTCTTAAAAAAATAACGAATTTATCCAAAAACAATTTCTTAAAAATAAAGAAGTGGAAAACTCAGATTTGAACTCAAGCCAAAATTTCATATAAATAAAAGTTCAAAGTACTAAATTTTTCAGTACCGCCCTAATAATAAACATCAAGAAAAAATTAATAAATTTTTATAGGAAAATTAGCAAACTCAAAGATATTAAAATACAAAATAACAATAAAAAAAATGTAAAACAAGAGACATTTGCACAAAAATGTCAGAAAACAACCACACATGTCACGTGCCTTTATTTTGACGTTTATGAGCACTGAAACTACAATTGATTAACTTGGCTGATTTTATTTGAGTTTTCTAAACGTTTTTAACTTGAGGAAAGAAAAGAAGCAAATAAAAAAAAATATAATAATAATACAACTTCAAACCACATGAAGTATTTTTGTTGTTTTTTTTTCTCTACTGAATATACTATTTTTGGGTAATTTACTGTTGAAGCTCTTGAGGTATAATATGGTGGCAAATAGATAAATGAATGGATGAATGAGTGAGTGCACGAAGGAACGAACAAACTAAATGTTGGCTCTGGTATGAATGTACGTAGTGCATATTTATGCAACCAGTGTGTTGTGTGTGTTTGTCTGTGTTGGAGTATGTTTGTTGGTGGTGGCAGCAAACATTTAAACCATAAACATTTGGTTAAGATGTTTTGGCTTGTTAAATTTGATAAATACATAAAGTTTGCTTATTTGCGGATTGTGTTGATGTAGCAAATGTTCAGTTTTATTTGCTTCGTTTTTATTATTTTTTATTTTTTATTTTAGTTTTTTTTTGTCAAAGTTTTACTTTTTATGGTTTTAAAGTCGTAAATTTAATAGAAACAACTCTTAAGTCTGACACTTTTGGTCTGTCCATAAAATATTTGGAATCTTGTTTATGTTATTAAGATGATGCTAATTGTCAGGAAATGGAGCAACAACAGCACTCAGCCGTATTGTGTTTGATTTTATTCTTAATTCGAAAAGTTATTGAAACCAGAAAGGAGCAAGAAAAGAAAAGCTTTACTTATAAGATTTTCAAATTTAAAAAAGGAAACAATAGCAACTTTTTTTATATTAAAGTTAGAATCCAAGGAAATACCAAAGATAACAAAAAAGTTTTTCCTTTTCTTTTTAATTTGGTGGTTTGGAAGGAGGGATTTAGTTCCATTCTGGTGAATACGTAGTCATTGTTGGAGAGTGTAGAAGACATTTTCGGTTTGAAAGGGCGTTGCGAAAAGGTTCAATAATTCTTTAAAATTTTACTAATAATTTACAATAAATATTAAGAAATATTTCAATATCTGTATGTGTACAAATGCTAGTAATTACTAAAGGGCCTTTCACACTATAATACTTTCACAAAGTCCAAAGAAAATCTTAAGTCGGCATCAGCATAATTAGCTCTAAAAACTTTTACTGATAGAGGAATGAAATTACGGGATGTTCGTTGAGGAACGTGAAATGAAATTTCATGGATCAAAAATCCAGAACAGATATCACCATTAATAATATTGAAGACAAACGATACATTCAGCATAGTTCTACGTCTTTTTAAAGTAAGGGGCTTAATAAGGGCAAGTCGAGCAGTGTAAGAACGCAAGTTAACTGGGTTAAAACGTAAACCTCGAAGGCAAAATAATAGGAATTGCTTTTGCACCGATTCAAATGCATCAGAGTGAATTTGATAAATAGGATCCCATATTATTAATCCATATTCTAGAATCGGATGTACCAGTGACATATATAATGTTTTCACAATGTACGGGTCATTAAACTCTTTTGCCCAGCGTTTAATATAACCCAGTGTACTTACTCCTGGTCTTGTTTACTGTAAATTTTATATGTGAGATAAAATTCAGCTTAGGGTCTAGTAAAATACCAAAGTCTACAAAAATTGTCGACCAAATCCAATTGATGATCACCAACCAAATAGTTTGCAGTAATTTGATTAGATCTCACAAATCGCATTAATTTACATTTATTCAAAGATCCATTAAGTTTACGTTGTTGCACCACTCATAAAATGAGTCCAGGTCCATTTGAAAAAGTTTATGATCCAAAAATATGTTGCACTAAAGAATTAAATATTTTTGCTTGTTGCTAAAAATACACTTTAAATAAATTATGATTTTCGGTTTTTGACATTTTGTGTATTTCTGTAAGATGAATTCGTCTTAATATCGTCTTTAGATACATTCCACAGAAAATATTGTAGTAAAATAATTCTGCAAATCGAAGAGTCAGAATCGGTTAAAGAAATTAATCTTATCAACAAACTGTGTATGAATTTTATTTAAATTGTCTTTACAAAAATTTGACTAAAAAAAATCAATATATGTGAAATAAATAGTACGCTCATTTTGTTTTATATCTTCATTTGAAATTCTTTTGGTTGTACTAACACAATTTCAAGTCATTTTTTTTTTATTTATTTCTAAAGGACTTATTTCACTGAAATGTCTGAAGAGTCTGTTTAATTAAAAAAAAACATTTGCATGTGTCTGCCAGGGTTCATGGGATTTTAAACATGAGTTACGTATAATCATTCCATACCTGTTACAATTGATAAATTTCTAGAAAATATAAGTACTTAAATTGTAAAATTATTGCTGTGACATGATATGATATAAATAAAAAGGATTTAATTTCATTACATTTCCGTTCACACCAAAAGTTATACAAAATTGTTGTTATAAATAAAATGCAGAATTGCAATTTCGTGAGGTAAATTAAAATTAAAGTTTTAACCAATGAAAATTCGTTAAACATGCAAAAGTGCAAGATCAACAATTTTAGGAATAGAAAATTTTAACAATTTTAGCCAATCAAAATATGTAAAAGCAAGAATTCATAATAATTGAAACCAACATTATAAACTTAAGAAAGATGTAAAGTCGGTCTTGTTTCTCCTGTTCATTTTATAAAATCAAAAACTTAAATAAAAACTAAAAACAAAAAATAAATAAAAAACTTGGTTTTTTTATTAACCATTCGACCACGAATAATTTAATTAATGCGTCCCTCTGTGCATTAACCCCTAAAACGCACTATATTTCTGCATAATATCTTGTCCATATCTCAACTTTTCTTCCAAATTTATACTCGAAAAAAAGACATTGAGCTTACGTGGATCATTTAATTACTTTATGATAGATTTTCATTTAACCTCTATTTATTGTTTTGAACTTAAAAAATACTATTAAATATTTACACAAAAAAAAAAAACAAAAAAAATTCTTACCAACTGTTTAATAAAAAAAACTTTGTTACATTACATTACTCGCTTTTATTGTTTTTGTTGGTTTTGCTCTTTACACTAGTACAATGGGTTTTATGGTCCAAGGTCGACAGAAGCACTTGACGATTTTTTTTTATTTTAAATTTTCATTATTATTTTACTTTGTCATCTGTTCACATACACTTACACAGTTCATTTTTCCAAATGTATTGTTGTTAGTAGTTAATTTGAAATAAGAAAATATCTGAATAAAATACATACTCGTACACACATACGAGTAGATATGTAAACACATTACAGGCATAACAGACATACACACAAGCATACCTTATAATTCGATTCGCAATAGTTTGAAAAATAATATAAAAAAAAACAAGAGTAATTTTCTGAGATTATTTCCCATCATACAAAATAAATGATAAATTTTCTGCATACCTTTATTCACACAAACATACATACGAGTACATACTTACAAACAAACTAATGCTGCGATAAAAAAAGTGTGTGTGAAAACAGTAGGGTAGAAAAGTGGCTTGAACCCTGTCAAATGAGGTTTGAAAGAAGTTTAATAAATTTAAATTCTTTTCAGTGCAGAGCAAAGATGCAAAAGTTGGTACAATTGTACTTTTTTAGCACTATTTGAAAATAAAAAGTACAATAGCGCCCCCATGCCTAATCTAACACTATTTCATAGTTTTCCTAATTTTTTTTTCACTACACGAAAGTATTTTAAATCATTATCACAATTTTTATATGTCAACTCCATGTTAACCATTCGTTGTGAATTGTTTTATACCCAAGGCGGAATTAAACAGATGGTGCCGATTCTGCAACAGGCACAACATTACAATAACAACTGACATCTCAACCCCTATGTTAACATATACAAATTTTTACATACGAGCCTTTAATTTGTAGAAAAAAGTAGAACACCTGTTTACATACGCCTTGTTTTGGACGAAGGTATAAGATATAAAAAATTAACTGATGTTTATTGTGGATTCGTTTTAAAGCGAAATTTTTTTTTCTCGAATTCGGTTTACAGAACAGGAAGGCTTATGTTTGCCAATAATACAACTTAAGCAAAAAAAAAAACATTAAGAAAAAAATTATATCAAAAATATCACACACCATTCGGTTCATCGAATAAACAAATTTGATTTTATTGTATCTACACTTTTCGTGTTCAGACATCGGAATTTTGCATATGGCGCGGTATAAAAAATCGTCTGAGAGAAAAATTAAATTTTTTTGTGTTGTAAGTAACGTTTTTTTTTAGTGTTTGTTAAGTTTTTTTCTCCATTGTATGTGTAAATCTTCACATCTCTATCGATACATTCATAGTCTGAACTTCATACCTCTTCGTTTAAACTGATTGATGCTGAAGATGATGAAGATGTATTTGTTTTTTCTTGTGGTAATAATTATTATTTATTTTTATTTTTCTTAAAGAAGATATAAAAATAAAATCTACTTAGCAACGGTTGTAATTGTTAAATTGGATTTATAACTTACAGAATAAAATTTTTAGGTTTTTCGTTTAAACTTGTAATACGATCATTACTGTTGTGTTTTGTTTCTTGTTTAAATGCATCATATTGTTTAATTGAATTTGTATTCTTGATTAACAATCCGATGACTGATAAGTTTTTCGTAAATTCAAATTTATATACATATTTATAGAGGAAGTCCCCGGTTGTTATTATATCGTCCAATGAATCTAAAATAGACGCAATGTGTCTTGAGGACACCCGGTTAGAATTGTGTTCCTTAGTTACATGCACACATATTCCATGTATTAAATAAATAACATAATAATTTACTATTTAGCTTTTCCGCAATAGAATATTTTAGCATAATTTTTTTCTTATGAGGCATTCCGTACCAATTACATTTTTTGGCAACATTTTGATAACGAACCAATAAAGCAGAAAGGAAACCATCCTTAAATTATGCATTAAAATTTTTCATAAAAAATTTGAATGAAAGCATCACTACAGGCATTGTGCTCTATCTACAAAAGAGTCGGTTTTGTGATTGATACGCTTATTTTTTCTACGCTCTCATTCATAATAAGGAACATAATTTTAAAATTTCATTTACTCTTAAACCAGATGATATTAATACGACTGAAACGGCGAACAAAGTTGAATTAAATAGCACTTCAATCGTTTCATTTCTAATTTTCTAACAACCACATATTTAGAAAGGAAATTGCTCAAATGAAAAGCTGGGGAGGAGCACGTGTTACTCAATATTTTTTATAAATTTTTCTTCAATCTTTTTTTTTTTTTTTTTAATTTTGAAAGGATATTGAAGGCGAAGTTTTTTGGAAGTAGATTTTACACGGCAATCCATTTTACTAAGAGAGACAGAGAGAGAGAGCGATAGAGAGAGAGGGTAGAGAGAGCAGGGAGGGCAATATAATGGCATGAAATAGACCTCACTGTAGTTTATCATGTGCTACATTTTTAAATGGGAAATGGAATTATTTAAAGTGATTATTTTTCGAACAAATTGGTTGTTAGTAGTTTTTTCTAATTCAAAGTGATTATTATTTTGGCTAATGTTCGTAGCATTTTTAGTCAGAAAGAATTGGACATGAGACAATATGCCAAACGAACAAGCGAAAATTTAATATTAATCAATTTCAATTTACACGGCAGAACAGAAACAACGTTGTTTTTCGAGAGCCACTACATTCCCATCATCAGTACTCATGTGTGTTTCGATGTATCCGCCACTGTTTAGGTGGCTCGGTTGAATGTGATTTTAAATTTGTATTTATACAAAATTATGACTTGAAAAAGGATACGAGAATTATTTGTATTGTGGAAGGTATTATTAGTTGTTCTTAAATCAAACACAACTTCACCACTATCAATATTCAAATTTTATCATCACTAATTAACCTTAAATTAACACGTTGGCTTATGGAATGGAATTACTTTTTTAAAAGTTTGCTCCCGCGAAACTTTAAGGCCATTAAGAAAGGAAACTGGATCATGAAATGTACGCTCACAATATTATTACAGTAACGGACTGTACATTATTCTAGAAGTAATCCGTTCAGTCATTTTTAAAAGAATAAACATTTAAAACTGTAAGCAATTTAGTTTTAACTGATTCTAACATTCATTCAAAAAACTAAGGACATATTAATACGGATTTTCGGTTACATTCAATATTGTCCGTAGTTTTCAAGTGCTGTTTTTTTTCTTTGCCTGCTTTATTTGATTTGTTTGAGTTTTCCTCTCCTACACAAACAAAGGAAAATTTTTTTATTTTTACGGGCTTAAGTCAATTAATTTTTAGCATTCAAAATTAAATGAACTTTTGGTTCAGTTTAAATGAAAAATGAGTGGTTTTTAAGTGAACTTTCATTTATTTTAAATTACAATTTCAGTTAATTTTACGTACAGAATATTTTGAGTGTACAAACTTAAAACCTGGTGGACTTATAACATCCAATTCAATATACTATGGGATATATTATTTGGCGTCGAAGCAACTCAATTTTTTTTGTTGAGCGGTTTGGAGGAGTCACCTAAAATAGAAATTGTAAATAAGATATTCAATTAAATTTTTTTGGTGACACAATTGAAATAGGAGATACAATTTGATTGGGTTTTCTAAGGAAATAAAAATTTTTTTCCCGCGTATGTGGCGGCTCCAGGCGCGGAATAACCCTGTCAAGGTTCATTGGATGAGTGAAAAAAGAAATTGTGGTACATGACATGTCAACAGCCAGTGAACGCTTGAAGCAGCGCCGGAAGACTTATGCATACTTGTAGTTATCGTGACTAAAGACCGAGGCACATAGAATCCGTCAACGGAAAGTACTAAAGTTGGGCAACTTTTAGCTTTTAACGTAAGCTGATTAGTTTTACAAATATCAGTTTTTTTTGGTTTGTTTTTATTAAGCTTTTTGCGTTGTGTGGTGACAAAATTAACTGCCAGTCCCACGATGTCACAAGTATTCGTTCTTTCGTACAACCACATTTAAAACAAAACAAATTCTAAAATTTTGTTTTTGTTTTAAATGCAATTGTACGAAAGAACGAATATGTGTGACATCCTGGGACTGGCAGTAAATTAAGTAGAATTAAATAAAAATTAAAATTAAAGAAAACTCCAGAATATCCTTGAATTCCATTGAAAATGTGTATGTACTTTAATCAAATCAAGCTGATTTAATATCCGTCAGCAAAGTACTCATTGTGATATTTTCCTCCGTCGTATAACGTACGACGGCTTCTATGTGCCTCAGCCTTAAGAGGTGAAGATTTAGTTCACGTGAAATATTTCTAAAGAACAAAAAACAGTGAGAAAAAAGAGAAGTAGTACACAGACACAACAACAATATAAAATTGGCGATCGCAGTTTTAGGAATTCCTGTCTTCTTCAATTTATCTGTAACAGGAGGTATGTCCAAATGCATTTGAATTAGAGATGGTCAGCTCAAACGTGTTTGCCTACGGAAGGAAATTTAGAGATCTCGGATCTAGAATAGCAAAAACATCTTCAGTCCAGCTACTGAATAATCAGTTAAAAAATTCTAACCCTGCACAGTGGGAAAAGTAAATAAATAAAAAATAGATCTGCATGTTTTAAGCGTCAAGTTTTATATTGATAACCAAACCAAACGAAACATTTAAAAAATCTTCAGTTTTTTGTCGATCATCTTTAAAGATTTGAAAGCGCACAACATGCAAATTGAATAACTTCAACATATAAAATGATTTAATCAATATCTTAGAAGTTTCGTATTTCATAGCAATTATTTTTATTTTGTGACCATCACAACAACTGTGTACTGTTTATGTTAATTAAGAATATATTGTTTATATTAATAAAAATTAATTATTTTCTATGTTTTGCAATTAATTTTTAATTTCGCTTAAAATTGGTTTATTTTTACAGCCAGTCATCATCAACTGATTTTTGTTTTCTTAATTTGATTTTTCGTACAGCATCTTAAAGTCAACCTTGACCAATATTCGTATTCAACTGATTTTTGTTTATTTATTGAAGAAGACAAAGAAAACAAAAAAAACCAAAAAAAAAATGGTCAACAAAAGCATGGAATTAAATCAATTCAGTCATTCGGTCAGTCATTCACTCACACATTTATTTATTCATTCTTTCATTTATTCAGGCGATAAAGAGTTGCGTTATGAATGAAAATTTGCCATCATTTACTTTTATTGATGTTATTTCCTTTTATAATCTATTTGCTATTTTTTATGAATTTATAAACTTATTTCTTTTTGTTTTTTATAAATTTATTAAAGCAAATTGCGTGTTTGTATGAAAATCCGTTTATACATATTTTGACTTAATCATTCTTATGATTATTAGTATGAACAAAAAAAAAAGAAAAAAATAGCGCATGAGGTTAAAATTGTGGCCAAGTTCCTGTCCATGCTGCCAGTTATTGGTTGTCTTAATGATCCAACTGACTGACTGAGTGACCTAAAAGATTGAGCGTGAAATTAGTTATTCGTTATGCTTTTAAAATTAAATTGAAAGTGCGTAAAATGAATTTGTTTTAAAAGTTTTCAACTCATAATTCGAATACGTTTTTATGTATTTTCTGTTGCTAATTTTTATTTTCTGCTACTTTAGCATTTAGCGTTTTGGCTTCTTGCTACTTTTATTTGTGAATAATTGCTTTTAAATTGTAAAAGGTAAAACTATTCGATTGCGTTGATATGGATTTTTGTTAGCAATCTCTTTTTTTTAGCTGCCTTAGTGTTGCCTAAGTGTTGGTTGATATTTTTATATTGATGAAAACAAGATAAAAAAAAATAATAATATATATTTTTTTATATTGGCAAGCTTGCGAAATTTTACTGCTGGCCTTATGTGGACCACCACTAGTTCGTATGTGGCTATTTTTTTGTTGCTTCATCAAAAGCAGGTGATATCTTGCAACCGATTTAACCTTTCACTGGATATCCTTTTCAGTCGAACTTTGATGTACGTTACTCTACCATTATGGTGGTTAAGGATTCGATTTCCTTGGATGGATGGTATTTACTGATTACACATGCTTATTTAATATTTAATTAATAAATAAACGAAATAAAACAATATCTATCTCAATCTGAAATTATGATTCTTGCGAAACAAAAATGTATTTCAAGCTTCAAAGTTAAGAAGCAAGAAAAATGCGTGGAGAGCAGAGCGGCTCATTGAAATCTGTAATCTTTAATTTCTAATTGAATTTGTTAGGCAACAGCTTAATAAATAGTTTTAACATCAAAATCAATCAATTGTTGCATTTCAGAGTTTACTCAGTTCAATTAAATTTACTTTTAATTTTAATTCCGGATGCAAGAGTACTTAAGTGATTATGCACAACAAATAAAAAAAAATTACACACATACACGCGCACACACACATACACACTCTTAAAATCCAACAAAAGCCAACCTCTATTGGCTTTTGTAATATAATGTTTAATGTTTTTTTTTTTTTTTTTTGAATAAATAATTTAGAAATAGCAGTTTAATATTTTATTATTATGGAAGATTAACGCAACATTTAATCATCATTTGGGCCAAGTTTTTCCACCGCATTTAATGATGTAAGAAAAGTGAAACGGAAAGTGTGTTTTGTGTTGGCTAAAAAATTTTAAGAGCTATTTTAAACCAGAGCGTTGCTCTTACATTTAGAAATGATTCATAGTGCCAAGAGACTGGGTTTTTCAAAAAAATAAAAAAATTAAAATTAAATAAAACCACCAAATGAGTACGTACGAAATCAATCAAGATTTCATTATCTGTGTAAAACGGCAATTAAAGGCGTTTCAAATGCATTTCAAACTATAAAAATATTGTATAATCCAGCAAAAATACATACGAACCAAAAAAAAAATTAAAATAAAATAATAAAAAGAAAAATATTATCACTGATTAAAAAAGCGATTCACTATTCCGTTTGAGAGTTTTTATTCCGTAGAATTATATTTTTGCTATTACTTTCAACACCGTTGCTATTTATTCTAATAATAACTATTGATTCAACCAGCTTGAGGATATAAAATTTTGCAAATAGTTGCTTTGTAATATTTATTTATTGATTTTTAGCTGTTCAATATCTAGAGCATTTACAGATGTTGGGATGCTTATGTAACAATTGCAAAGATTTCAATGTGACAAGAACACTTAGAATTCTGAAATATTTTAAGTCGCATTGTGAATTTTTATTTGAAATTTATTTATTATCATTTCTATAACGAGTAAAAACACTGACTTTTATTTGCATATTTTTAACTAATTTTTTTTGTGATTGATATTGATACTCGTATTGAGCTTTCGATCATTTATAGAATGAAACTTTTCGTTTCTATATAAAATTATACATTTTCTTTAATATGTTCATAGAATGTTTTTTGTTTGCTTTGTAATAATAATTTACTAGACATGGAAGAAGTCTTTTTATGTAATGCACCGACAAATTATGTAGGGCTTGGGGAAATTTTGCACTAAACTACAACGCAGAAAAAGTGTTAATTTAGCGAATTCCATAAGGGCCCAATATGAATCACATATAATGTGGTTGATGTTACATCCTCTGCACTCATGTACAAAGAGACAAGAAACAAGCAGACAGACAGAAGATGGCAAGACGAAATTGCACGAGTATAAAATAAGGGCGATCTCTCCGGCATTAAAGCCATTAAGTCATAGGAAGCCTGCAATCCAACTTCCCCTAACTGAACGGGAGAAGGCTTTGAAGCGCAAGCATTTCCAGAGCTATTTTTCTTATCAAAAAAGAAAATATTTTTCGGTTTTTGAATTGAACATTCTAATGATGCACTTTTATAGAGAATTATTTCGTCCAAGTAATATCTCTAATTTCGTTTTGTAAAAAGTAATATTTTTAATTTTATTAAATAACATCTTCAAAAATACTAGTATATCCAGCAGTCGACTCAATCGACCGCATTCTAGAAATTAGTATTAAACATTTACATAAATATATACGATAAAATACAAAAACAAAAAATATTCTAAATAAAAAACCTAAAAGTCTGTCTAATTTATAAGCAAAAGCAAATTGGACAGCCACACATGCACACTGTGTTTATTTTTCAAGTAGAAGCTGATACATGCATGTGTGAAAAGTGTGCATGTGTTAGTAGCAAATTTAAACGCTTATTGAAAAAATTTCTGGAATTTGTTTTAAGGACATTTTTGAGCAGAGCGTATGCGTAAGATATATTTTTTTAAATATTTTAAAATGTTTTATTATCGAATCTTACAAGCTAAATAAGGAACAATGTTATGAGATTTTACTTACGTACTACAACAATTAAATCTAATAATTTAATAAGGAAACTATTAATAATACCGTCTTGAGGAAAATATGCCACAAAAACCTCTTACAGACTTTTAAGATATTATAATGAAATTTGGTAAAACAATCGCTAGTAAAATTCTTTTTAACAAAAGATTCTCAGCGACTGTTTAGTAAATTTTCTTATTGTTTCAAAATTAATGAGTGTAAGAAATTTCATGAAGCCACATATTTTATGTTATTTGTTATGTATGACGTTTTTTTAATTTAAGGATATATGGAAAGGAAATGAATTCTTCCGCGAATATAAGTGTTTCGTAGAAAAAAAATTATTTAACAATTTTCATTTTTGTTTTTAAAATTTATAATCACATTTTTTCGCAAAATTAATATTTTTGTAAAATAAATATTTTATGTATTAAAATTAATATTTTACACATTAAAATTGATATTTTACATATTGAAAAATTATTTTTGGCAAAAAACCCAATTAAAAATTTAAAAACTAAATTTCAGCAATTCCCACAAAAAGCATTAATTTTAATTTTTGCACAGTTTTTGTTGTGGTGTTTTTTAAAGGATATTTTTGAGCCCAGCATATCCTGGAGCTTCTAGTTGGGCAAAATCTTGCCGACACACTGTGGATTTTACAAGTACAAAGAAAGAAAAACGCCGTACTAAATTCAAGTATTTTCTACGTACTTTAAGTACCAGTCGTACTCAAAATATTGCATGCCTGGATGCGATGTTGGCAGCCCCAACACCAGAATCGGACGCGCTGGCCTAATCAGTCATTCGTCTTAAATGAAGCATGATTACCGAAACCATAACAACAAGAAAAACCGGCGCTTGCTTCGCGTGAAAATTTTATCGGTGGCACTCGCGTTGAAATATTGTCTGCGGCTTAGCTTATTCCATGCGGCAAAGTTATTCATTCGACTCTGTCAATCTAAATTCAGCTGTTATACTTAACCTACTAAGGCGGGGTTCACACAGGGCGATTTTTGTTGCGCAACTTTTAATTCTGCCAAGAGGAAGACAGAGAGAGCAACACAGTTTTTCTCTGTCTTTCTTCCAGCTGCATTAAAAGTTGCGCAACGAAATTGCCCTGGAGTTCCTTAAAATGAGTACAAAATTCTTTAATCATGTGAAGAATATTGCATCAACTGAAAAATTCTTAAATTAAATTGAGCATTTAAATTCGTCCGTACTTAAACCGTACTTTTAACACCGCTTGGGATTGATTTAAGTACGGATGGATTGATTTTTCTTTTGAGTGTAGCTTGTGTGAGAAATTTCATAAAACAATAATTTTTATTTTAGTTGTTATGAACATTTTTCAATTTGAAAATGTATGAGAAGGACGGAGAGAAAGAATCCTTGCTCGGATAATGAAAAAAAATTGTTATTTTTAAAAATTTTTTTTTTAAAGAACAAACACAAACCGCGACGCCATTTTGGCTTGTCTGCAGAAACACTCAGGGTCTAGGCAGGAAACGAACCTGCGACCCCTCAACGAATACGCTATCTAATAGGCTACGGGGCTTCCCAATTTTTATAAGCCCCAGCAATTTAACAAAGTGTGCTAAATCTTTCCGTTCCACGATAAATCCTTCCATTTTTTTCCGCCAAATGCATGAAGCATTACACCACAGTGTCAGGTACAGAAGTATGAAGTGCTGCTCAGACAAATGCGATGGAGAAGCTTTATTTTTGACTTAAATATACTCAACAAATAAATCAATATATACATTAGTTCTGGCAAAAAAAAGTAGACTTTAAAATAGGCAGACATTTCCTTTTAAATAGAAAATAAATTTTCTAAATCGAACTTTCTGATGGAAGAAACATTCAAGAAACACACCTCTCTTGTGTCCTCTCTTGGAGGACACCCAGTTAGAACTATCTTCTTTAGCTATATGCATACATGTTTTGCATACATGGTAAAAGTGTCGGTTTTTTTATTGTTACGCGGTTTTCTTTAACTCTTCAATCACAAATTGCCATAAAGAACATATCGTCGTCCCGAAGTTATCTTCACGTATATTAAAAAATCAAAAAAATTAGACAAGACCGCTTCTTCTAAAAACTTAAGACTTGAAGAGTAAAACCTGACGTGTGTGAACCGGCTCTAAGGTCCTGAACTTGTGCTCTGGAAGTAGTGCGAATCGGATAATATAATAATTTTTTTTAATGTAATATTGAAACTTTAAACTCAACTTCCCAAAGAAAAATGTTTTGGAGATACGAGAAGATAAGTTTGAGTCGACGATATCGCACTTGTTCAACTGGAAATTTTTACCTTTTCACTTTTTATAAAAAAAATTACAGATAATAATTGTATCTAGCAGCTGTAAAGAATTCGTATGGTTTTTGTTTACATTTTGGTAGCAAAAAGGAAGATTTAAAATTTATTTTTCATTGTATTTATCTTCAATGTAAAATCCAAAAGCATTTTTCCTCTATTGAAATTTTGAAAATTTCGAGTTAATACAGTATTGTTAAAAATGTGCGATACGTAGATATGTTTCTAAAAAATATGGACGAATTGATATGAAAATCTTGTCTCTTCGTAGATTTTGAATTATTTTTCAAAATTCTAATACACGTAAAAGAACAAATTTAATTTAATGTTTAAATACAATTCGAAATTTAATCAACATTTTAATCAAAAGAACCCTTCAAAATAAATTGATGGTAAAAAAATAAAAAATTCAATTAACAAAATAAAAGTTCGAGTAATTGCAACATGAAAATTAATGTATGTTAATCAAATTCACTTACACCTTAAGGAATTAACAAACTTAAAATTTCATTAATTTTGGGTACTCTAACACACAATATTGCAGATAAACCAGATTGCACACAAATGAATAAAAAAGGAAATTCTAGTTTGATATTCAAAACGTTAACTTAAATAAGAGTGCTGCTGCAGTATGTGAAATATTTGTGAGCAACACTTCAATATCTTTTATGGTTAGATGGATATACATATTTATTTTTTGTAGCAGTAAAACTTACTTACATGAATTATTGCCAAAGAAAACGGATGACTGGCAGCCGGTATGAAGAGGAATGCTGATGATTGTGGCGTTGATTAGAAATCAATAAACGACTTAAATGATGACAATTACACAATTGGCTTGTACTCGTTTGAAGTACATATGACGAGTACGCTGTTGTTGTTGTTGTTGTTTTTGTTGTTGTTAAAAAGAAAGATTATTTATCTTGCAAAATTTTTTTTCTTTCTTTTTGCATGCAAATTACAAATATCCGCAAGCAAATCAAAGCCTAAACAAATAGCCAGTCTTCAATGGCATAAAAACATACACGCACACTCACTCATTGCGATGTGTACATGCATACACACTCGTGTGAGTTACCTACACTCACACAACACACACACTTATAAGGAGAACGATTAAACGGATATCCGCTTTTGCTTTACAAGCACTGGATCGTATTATTAAAATGAACTAAGCAAAGAGAAAGAGTTAGTTACTTGAACACGCGGGCTTAATTTTTTAACACATATTTTTTTTATGCCCCAAGTGTAGTTAGAGGATGCTGAGGATGTTGTTATAGATGAAAAACAGAAAAAAAAGTTTCCATAAAAAGGTGGTCCGGTCCGGTCGTCGGTCGTTCATTTATTTAAGCACCGTTACTTGGGAAAATTTATTTTATTTGTTTGAGGGCATCCTTTTGCTTTAGCACAGTTAGAGCGAGAGAGTCAGGAAGAGGGCGAGAGAGACATAGGTGATAGATAGCAGAGGTGTGAGTTTCTTTTTATTATTAATTTTTTCTTTAATAATTACACATTTTCCGGAAACGAACATGAACTATATAAAACGTTATTTATGCATAATATATATTATTTAGCAATTTATTTTTAATGGTCATTAAAAATGATGATAAAAGAAATAAACTCTGGGAAATTAGCAATAAATCACTTAAAGTTGTTTTAGCATATTTTTATAGGTATTAAATTTTTTTTAGCAATATTGCTTTGCAGGTAAATTGTTTTTTTTTTTGTAACACTTAAGTTTTAAGAGTTCTTTTCTAGTCTAGTTTTAGTTAAGTCTTCAAGTGATTTTTAAATAAATTCATTATTTATATATTTTTTTTGGAACATAATTATTTTATTAATTAATTAAAATTAGTTAAATTTATTTTTTTCTTCTTAAATTTCGTTTAACTTAAACATGCATTTGGTTATGGTCACTTTTTATTAACAACACATATGTATGCACTTAATTATAATTTAAGCCAACGTTTTTTTTCTTTTTCATTGCTTATAATGATCGACTGTATTTGGCTGCTTTATTTAAGTTGTTGTACCTCAACGTTTGAACGAAATTATTTCAAGTGTTTCGTTGACGATTTGTTACAGTTACAATTATGTTACACTTTTAGTAAAGAGTGCGATTTTTTATGTTGTTATATTGTATTGTTGTATTTCCTTAATGTCTAAAGAAAAAGAAGACAAGAAATAGTCTAAAATATTTTAACTGGATTAACCCGTAATGACGACCATTCTCTACAGGTACGTGATGAAGTACTGAATTCAAAACAATCTTAACGCTTCAGCTTTACCCCAAAAACAAAACAAAAACACAAACAACAACATCCATCCTAACAACAGCCATAAAAATAAAAAAAAAAAAATAAAAAAAATTATAAAAAAACGAGATCATACTCTAGTGAATATTGTGCACACACTCGCTGAGCCAACCAAGACTTTTCTACTGCGACTGTAGCTTCCTATCTATTCATCTAGCTTCGAGTCTTGCCTTGTATCGTCTCAGTTGCTGTCTCTAAAAGCAAGACATAACACCAGCAACAACAATAGCAACAGCAACAGTAACAGCAGCAACATCGGCAGGCAATAGCAAATGAAGAAGACAACAACGAAGAATTGAGCTCATTTAAAACTCATGACTCTACACTCTTAACAGTTTATTTAGCTGGCGTTTATTGTTGTTGTTGCCTTAAAGAAAAAAAAACTGTTACAATTACAAGCAATTCAAATCAACCGAAACAACCACAACAACCACCGACAACATCATGATCATTACAAAATAATAACTAACAGATCACTGCCTTCATTGTTGCTGCAGCCAAAGTCGCAGCTGAGCATTTGCTGAGACCGAGACTGCGATTGCGACGGCACAAAAAGCGTTTCAAAAGTAAGTCTAATAAGAAGCTTCCAAATTGTACACATACAATTTATAACCTTAACATGATTGCCTGCCTGCCTGCCTGCCTGCCTGGTCGCTTGCATCCATTGCAAAAATTGCTAACAACAACAACAGCGCAACAACTAACCATTGTGGGACACCACTTACCAGCAAGCAGCCACTTCTCCCTTTTCAATTTCAAACTCAATGAATGAATTTTTCTTCTTGATTTTTTTCCTATTTTTTTGATATTAAAAAACAGTTAACTGTCTGAGATGCTGTTGCCGTTACTGAGCTGCTCGCAGCACGTTTTGGAATTTCATTTACGATGTTGTCTTCGTAATGTTTGTTGTTGCTGTTTGTTTGCATCCGAAATTGGGTGGAGTATCTTCCGCCCAACATGTGTTTTAGCATGCTTTTTGTCAAGAAAAGTTGTTATTGTTGTTAGAGAGAGGAAAAAATTAAAAAAAACAGTTAGAAGAGCAAAATTATTCTCTGCAATAATGTATCAATAAAAGAGATTCATATTTAAGAGAACCGATATTTTTTCTTAAAAGCCAAAACAGAAGCAAATATACGTCCCGTCCCGTCATCACTTGTTGACTTCATTTAGAATTTACTTTCAATTCTATAGTTTTTTATCAAGCAGATTTTTAGAACCGATTTTCGATGAGTAGGACTAAAATTTACTTTATACAGACATATTTATTTTATTGAATCATGAATCAAGAAAACAAGATTGCACACTCAGCCGTACAAAATAAATTTCTACTGCTCATCTACGTCATCATAGAATACAAGTATAATAATAAATACATATATAAATATAATATAAAAACATAATATAAACACATTATTCGATATCGAATGTCATAATCTCAAACTTAGAAAACTCGATCGAATCAGCTCGATATCGAAAGCGACGATTAGACCACAGAGCTTGTGGACTTTAATTCGACACCAGCATAATGGATTCCGTATTTTCTGGTATGTATGTACATATAATTTCTGTTTGGGTTTCGGTGTCACCAAACTAACATTCACCCGAATGACCGGATTTGCATGCAGTACCAGGCTTTTGTAATACTGAAGTGAAATTTTCATCGTAATTTCTGAGTTTATGCTTGTGGCTGCAGCGCCTTTATTGCCGACAACTTCAACCCTGCTCGAAGCACCATTTAAGAGATCTTCGACGCGTTACAGACATTTCGGTGAATTTTCATGTCTGAAGCGATATGTATAGCTTCCTTTATTTTGCCAAATCCTGCATGAAATTGGAAATGTCTCCGTAATCCAGTACTTGAAAAGGAAAGTTTTGACCAATTGATTATAAGGTTTTGCAATTTTTAACCTATTGCATAGCTTTTATCCCGGGCTTTGAGCGCGGCGTCCGAATCCAGAAATTCCGTAACGAAAAAAACTAACACTAAGTTTGTTTCTAGAGTCTTTTGTTTTTTTTTAAGTATTTGAATCGCCTAGCGTATGTTAACCCCTAAAGTATGCTATTGATTTCATTAACATACAGTGTTGCCAGACAGTGGTTGACAAAAAATGATATACACAAACAAACAGAAACTTCGTAGGTTTTTAAGCGGTATTTTCCAGATTTTAGAGGATATCAAGTCTCAAACTTATGTTTCTTATTTCAGTTACCATAAACCTATAAATGTAAATCTATAAATCTAAACTTTGTATTTAAATAAAAATATTCAAGTTTGTCCGATTTTAAGTCTCAAATTCACAATTGCGAATTCTTTGCTGTTAAGGCTTTAAAATATCTTTTTGATTGTATTATTTGTTTTAAACAAGACTTTTATAAAAGCTGGGCTTTATTTTAAGCATTTTCGAAAATTCGAACTTATGTTCGAAATTTCGAACATACTTTGAAAGCTTATACCTTTGCAATTTATCGTAAAAATTATAATATTTTCTATCAATTGAACTTTTAAGGAACATCTTTGTTGGAATTCCACTAAATTAATTATAATATTTTAAGTTATCCGGATTCGGGCTCTTGGTGGGGGGATTGCTGAGGATTTTTAAGTTTTGTTTTTAATCTAATACATACTCGTGTATCAGGAATTTGAATGAATGAAGAGAAATAGCACATAATATAAAAGCAATGCGTAGCGGGGCTTAATTCAATTTTAATGCTTTGAACACATAGAAGACTACAATGCCGGTGGCTGGATTCGTCGCCGTGTAGTCAAATACTTACTAAAATAAATATTTCAGTGGTGCCACTTTCAAATATTGGGCCTTAATTGTTAATGCCTTTGCGATATTTATGTTTTGTGAGGTTCTTTTGTTAAATAAAATAAATTAAAATGTTTTTAAGCTCACATTTATTTCATCTATCTTATTGTATTGGTAGCGCTAGATCTGCTCATTGTCGCTAACGAAAATAAAAATTAGCCTAAGGTGCCGACAGCGACAGCGGTGGTCATGTATCTCGTGTATCCCGTCTTCAAAATAATTACTTTCATATAAAAGTGTGTATACTAATTTTAAAGGATTGTAGTCGGTAGCCTCTTGTCATCTCATCTATGTGCTTAAAGCATAACGTTTGATGGTCAATTTTAAATTTTCAGGGCATTTGAGAAATTGTCTATGTATGGAATAATATCTAATAATAATTCTCGCATTAATTTTCTTTAAATAAGGATTAAATTGACATGCAACCAGCAGCACCTCAAAAGTGTCAAAATACATATACTGTCCTTGAACACTAGATAAGAGAGTGCTGCGGCCTCCGAAAACAGTGTTGTAATGTTCTACTGTGTTGGTTGGAAATAGTTAACTTGCTCCTTGCGCTATTGCCTTCTGGTTAATTCTCTCTGAATAAAAGGTTACGAACATTAGCCCAATATAAATGACTTTGCATGAAAAATTACAGAAAGCAATTTATTTTATATATTTTATTCTTCGATATTAATTATTCTAAAATCGTCATACTGCACGCAGTTGACCTGCATTAAGATGCCAGTCAAAATTTAAATTTCTTATCACTTCATTTAAATATTTCAAAGTATTTTCAAGTTTTATTCAAAGAGACTTTAAAAAAAGCTCTTAACAACTGCTTAAAATTACAAAGAGTTTTAGTTTTTTATAACTAAACTCTTGTTTTACTCAGGCAACTTTTGAGAATCAAAGACAAAAAAAAACCCTAAAAATATCTTGAAAAGTGTATCGTTATGAATTTTTGATTCAGTAGAGCAAATGGAGTCGAAGCAGTTGCATGAATAATGTGTGTCTTCCACAAATGCATACATATGCACCTCATGTTGTACGTGTATGCTTAAGTTTTGTTGCTCGTATTATTGCATTATTTTGCGTGTTATTTTGCTTACTAACGATTTTGAATTTTACTTGACCAATATTATTGTATGCAGTTTGCAATGGCTTAGAAATCGCCAAACTTGTTAGATAGTTGGAACAGCAATACAAAACGAAAGTAGGTACGAGTACTTAGTACGAGTAGATATTGAATTGAATTTTCTTTCTAAGTTTTTCCAAATAAAGTACTTACTCGTATGCAAAAACAAGTGAACGGATTTCTGTAGACAGTAAGTAACAGCAACAGCAACAGATCTTTAGAATAAATAGATGATCTCATCTATCTGGTTGTTTAAATGAAGTACTTTTCCTTTGAAAATTCGTTTTAACAATCTTCATTTGGAAATGGCGGAAATGTAAGACAGTAAAGTGAAGAATGAGTGAATGAATGATTGAACAAACGGACCATTAAACATTCATCGTGTGTTTAGTATGTGTCGGTGTGTGCGTGAGTAAGTGTGGGTAAGTGTGGTGGCTTTGTTTAAAGTGGACTGTCATAGAAATTTGCACAATTTTTTGGCTACTGTGTATCTTAATACCCTACACCGAAGATAAGTGGGTGTAGGATATTAATGATTCGCAATAATATTTGTAAAATCCCTGCAGGAAATGTCAATAGTGAAACTGTACTGACTTACTAGTGACACACTCACCAGTACTAGTGGATTATAATACCACAGACAATGATATTTACTATAGACACTTAACATGTGCTGTCATTGAAAATCTACTGCTGACATTGGTACTATTGACTAGATAGTTCTTTTGGTACCATATTTGATTTGATTGGAACCAGTGATTCACTAGTACGTTTTAGTAATTCTAGTCTGCAATTTCGGAACTTTTCTGAAGTAGATGTCAACAATGAAAATCAAAATTTTATTAACTTTGGGAGTTTAATTAAAAAAAATAAAAGACTAAAAGGCGTTAATTCATAACAGTCGTTTAAAAATATAGATACTAAAAATAAGGTACTAACTCATTTCAGCCTTTTTAAAGTTTTCTTATAGTGACAAGAGTCACCAAAATAGTAGACAGAAGTGATGACTTGAGGACACATGCCCCCAGGTTTCCTTCAGGGATTATTCTCCTTCAATTGCATAAATGTGGCTAAATTGTTACGATAGTACACAGTTCTTATTGTTACTTGGCCTTTCCACAAAGTCCTTCCCGAACAAGGCTTCCATATTAAATTGAATCTAGTTTAGTCTATAAAATTTAGTTGTTGGAACGAACAACCATTGTAATCAGTCTAATTAAATAGCATCTTATAATAAAAATTAGTAGTAAAACATAAAAGAAAACTGCCTATAACATTGTTTGGTTCGATGTGGAGAGTGCTTTATTTGTGTGTTGTGTGTGGTATCACAATGGATCGATCTATCTGAAGCTGTCTGATGTAACTAAATTCCTATAACTTTTTCCCACATGCAATGTAGGTCATTATATAGTCTGGTTTACCCTTTTACACTTTCCTAGTTGCTAATGTGTGTGTGTGTTTGTTTTTTTTTCTTGAATTTTTTCAGGATGTCTACGAGATAAACATGCTTGTCAGCCGTGTCTGAAAAGAAAAACTAGCATCTGCACAATGTGTTAGTACTCACTGCATTTGGACGATTTTTCTTTTTCTTTTACATACTAAAAAAAATTATTTATTATGACCACGCTACGAGTGGCAAAACAAGAAAATATATCATTGAAATTAGAGGGAACAAAAATAAACCATTAATAAAAGGAAATTGTGTTTTTTCTTTTGCAAAAAAAAATCTTTGATAAAAGAAGCAAAATACAATTAGTTTTGTTATGAAATCTTTGTAAATCTCTGTTTAGATTTTTTAATACAGAAAATTTCCCTTGCATTGCATGCAAGGAACTCATTTCCAAAAATCTCACACTTGCAAATAATAAAAGTTTTTTTGGAGCATTTTTCCGTAAGCCGTGATTTTTAAAATATTATTTCACCAAACAGGTACATGCCGTTTTTCCATTGTTTTTAATTTGTTGGCGCTTAAAATTGGGGATGCACGCGATACCGATATATCGGCGATACTTCAGGTTTGCATCACCGATATTTTTATTGTCGATACAACGATTGAATAATCTGTCTTTGATTGATTATTAAACTCTCCTTTATGGTTTGTCTGAATTGTGGGCAGGCTTGCCATTTTAGCACTTTTAGTGGTAGATCTAGCATTATTTTTTCTGAGTTAGCACTAAGAATTAAATAATAATTCTAAATGCTAGTTAAGCATATTTTTATAATTATTTATAAAACAGCTGATACATAACAGAACAGAACGTACAAATTAATTATGCCTTAAGTCTTCGGTTTACCGCATTATAAAGCAAAAAAATTTATTAAAAAAGTTCGTACGTACAACAGAAAGTGACCCTGGCAAACGTGGCACCTTAAAGAAAGCCGGGTACCCAATAATAGAAAAAATCCTTTATAAGTGGTTTGTAAAACAACGCGAAAAAATATTCCAATATCAGCAGCAATTTTACGATCAGTCCAATGAAAAAAAAATAAAGTGGTCGATTGGCTTTGGAAAATGATACGCCAACAACTGCACGATATGAACTACGTGATTCAGCTGTTGGTTTAAAAAATAATTTGCCAAAAAATCAACTCTAAATTTCCCATTTCTTTAAAAAAAATTTTAAAATGTAAATTTATCAATAAAATGTCGAACAATTTATTAGTTGTAGTTTTTTCAGCTATTTTTTAGGCTTACTGCCTCCTTTTATAAAGTGAAAACAAAATTGTGAGTGAAAATTAATATTTAAAACAACAATAAAACACGAAAAAATAGTTTTTGTTATCAATATAAATTCTCACTCACAATTTTGTTTTCATTTTATAAAAACAGGCAGTTAAATCCCATATATACTAATTTTATACAATTTGACCTATTGGGGTTATAGAATCCTTGTATATAAAAAAGATTTTTATCGCTTGATGAACTGAAAACGACAAGGCTCACAATTACGTAAGTGGGTATACCGAACATTATTTTACTTGTGCAAGCCTTCGGTTCTCAGGAAAAAGCGCGGTTTCTTACGATTGACGTTTTCAGTTTATTCCAGTAATTGAGTGTCATCAATTAATAGCAAATTTTTACGATATTAAATTCAACGATTATCCTCAATCCATTTACTTATTAAAAGTACTTAGATTTACATTAGGTAAAAAAAAGATTTCAAGATACCATATTATTTTTATAAATTAAAAATACAATATTAGGATTATAAATGTTTATTAATTTAAAATAAAGTTTGGACAACGATACTGTTCAAATATTTTTAAGTCCTTTTTTTTTTGAATAAACATCAACAGTAGTTCAGTTTTCGCTGCAGAGTTATTTCGCTGCATAATAAAAACTAAGAGAAAATACACATGAAAAAGCAGATCGATCAAAAACTTAAAACAGAATACAGTACATATCGGATATAAGAAACTTAAAAAAAATGTTTCATACCTATATGCGGTTTTTTCTTATAAGCAATTATTGTTTATAAGAAAGTTATTTCTTATAAACATCTGTTACACGCAAAGTAAAAGCTATGATTCAACAAAGGCATAGTTGTATATGCTGTTCAATATTGCCCGAAAGAAAAAAAATTTCTTATATGAAAAAATTTCTTATATGAAATCTTTTTTCTTTGGTGTTTCGGAAACATTTTAAATTTTGATATATTCAGTGTTGCCGAAAAGAAATTTCTAATATAAAATCTTTTTTCACACCATTCATCATCTTTGGTGTTTGAAAAAAGTTTCTTATATCAGGTTTTTTCTTTTATATATGATTTTCTTTTTTAGAAAATTATTTGTATGGAAAGTATAGAAAAAGACATGGTGTTTGAGGTCCACTTTCTTATAAGCGGTTTTTTCTTATATGAGATGCGATTATATCCGCTATCTACTGTAGTGAAATAATTTCCTTCAACTTTTGCAGCCGTTTCAACAGATTAAAAAGAAACCGACTTGCTCTCTTAAGACCATGTACCAGATAAAACTTTTACGTCTCCTGGGTTAACCAAAGTTTTTGTTTTATTGGGAAATGGTGTATTGAAAATTCGGGCAAATTTTTTAAATGAAAAATAGCCCGGAATGCAGGACAGGGTTTATTTATTACATCTTTTGGTCATGTGTTATTTTTTTTTTTAATATTTCATCAACCCCTCCCAAAATAATCCCTTTGTACACCTACTTACTTACATACATATGCAAGTACCTATGTATGTTGTGGTTGAGTTCTTAAAAAATTCTCTCGATTTCCTATGTTTATTGTAAATAATTAAAAAAGTAGGATGTTGACATCGAACTCCCTGCTTAAGGATGCTTCAGAAACTATCAATCATATTGCAATAGGTTGGAATTAATTAAGTATTTTACCGGTCTTTATTGTTACAGTAAAAGCTGCTAAATTATCTACGATCAGTCGTCTACTTAAAACATTTATTTTTTGTTGTTGTTGTAAATAGGTATCTGTCTACACTTCAAGAAATTGTGTTTAATATTTCTCCTTTTACTTCCGTATTTCAACCAGTTTGTAATTTCGTCAGGGACAGTTTTTTTTACATTTTTTCTTTTACATTAAACAGGATGTTCTATTAACAATGATAAGTGTTTAATTCTAAGGCAATCAGTGCAATGGCCACATTGGCGTAGCTAAGCTTTTTGTTGGGTGTGGCAAAGCTCATTTTGCATCGTTTTTATTGCCTTGAAGTAAGCAACATTGTTTTTCTTATGTAAACAAAAACCATGTGTGAAAACAAATGGAGAACAAAATAATTTTAAGAGCTTGTGCTGCAACGTATCAATTAATGTAAATTGCAGCTGCTGCGGAGGAGCTCTTTGAAGACACACGTTCTGCAAAAACCCCATACCTTCATTTTATGTTATTTTCACACTATTTTCCTTTATTTTAGTTAATTGTGCGCAACAAATTCAATGCTAATTAAAAGCTGAGCATCTGTTGTTTGCAATTCCGCACGAAATAAGTGGTGCTTACATTATTTCGCAGTTGGAAAATATGTTGCCAGAAACATGTTGTATTTGAAAAAATCATGCTGCCAGAAACATTTCGTATGTTTTCACAATTTGAACAGAGTACAACTTCGGCCATTTTTTTTTGCAATTATTTCGCATGAATTTTTTTTATATGGACTTTTGACAGCAGTTCGCACGAAATGATGAACAGAGTACTTAGCTTATCTTGTGAAAACATACGAAATGTTTCTGGCAACATACGAAATGTTTCTGGCAACATATTTTTCAACTGATCAGATATTCCTTGGCGTTGTGGTTTTAATTTTAAGTTTGCTGCCCAGAAATAATTAAAATAATGGAAAATAATGTAAATATAATATAAAATGAAGGTGAGTGATTTTTGCAGAACGTGTGTCTTCAATGAGCTCCTCCGCAGTAGCTCCGATTTGCATTAATTGATACGTTGCAGTACAAGCTCCTAAAATTATTTTGTTGTCCATTTGTTTTAATTTTTTTTAAATAAACACATTTTTTTCATAAGATAAACAATGTTGCTCATTTCGAGGCAATAAAACCCATAAATTTATTATAAATCGTGGTATTGTCGCCACTGTCAAAATTTACAAACGAAATAATTAATGTTGCTCAATAGTTTTCGCAAATTAGAACAGAGTACTAAGCTTTAGCAAGAGAAGTTTCACAGCATACTTTTAAAATACATACCTACTACGGGTGGCAAAGGCAATTCCAGGGGTGACAATGTCAACCCCAGAATTGTCTATCTACGCCTATGAATAATCATAATATGTACGTAGGTATTTAATATAATAATAAATATTACGACCTTAAGAGTCAATATCACGTTCTATTTTACATTTCATCTTTGTCGTTTAATTCATTTTGTTGGTTCCTACATACATACATACCTACATACCTATTTTACATACATCCAGAGCTTAACATTGCATACTTACTCACATAGCAACATACATACATATACATTTCTATATCTACATACATACTTACATAAATACATACGTACTATAAGTACATAACACATTTTGTGCTTCATAAATGGAACTTCAACACTCTTCTTCCGTTTAAGTTATTTCTAACTGGCCCATTATTTATTTACAGACAAGACCCGCCCGCTTAATTTAAAGTGGAATCAACGAATGAAAATAAAGAAAATAAAAAAAACACAAAAACAAAAATGTGTGTATAATAAGAAGCAACAATAAAAATAATAACAAAAACGAAAAAAAATAACAACAAATAAAGTGAACAGCAACGACATCATCAGTTTAGTATTTACTCAGCACATAGATACACACACACACACACACACACACACAAACATACACACATTCATACATATATAAATATACAAATACATTTTAGTATATACGAATATAAAAACGACAGCAACAACAACAACGACAAGTAAACATAAACAAACAAAATAGCCCCATCCCCAATGCCAACAAAAAAACAAAGAAACAGAAAAAAAGAGCTTAAACAAAAAATTACTCGTAAGTAAACGACAGCAGCTGACGGAGGGAATCGAACCAGTAGACGAGACGATACCGTGAATAAGACATTTTTGTTGTTGTTAAATATAAGAGAATAAATCCATAAGTATATGGAAATGTAGTTATGGATGTAAATATGGAAGCATTTGACTGTGAAAATATATTAAATACTTCAAAACGTACATTTGGACCTCGCATATCAAGTCGCATATGGTCCAAAAGTGAATATATATGTACATACATATGTATTTAATTGGGGCTGGTTGCTGTCAATAGTCCGTGGCGGTCACGTTGTTTTGGCGCCATTTGCCAAACTTACAGATCACTTCAAACTACATAAATTCTTTTGACTCGCTTTTGTAACGTACTCCGTATGTTACAATTAGCCCTCCTCAATATTAATACTTCGGTGTCCCCTTCTTATGTTCCCTGGTGGATTCCAGTCTATGGCAGTTCTAGTGATGCCGCTAGTCTGCCTTCTGAATGTGTGGCCGATCCAACGCCATTTTCGTTTCCTTATTTCCAATAGGATTTGTCGGCTTGTTTTTTTCTTGCGAAGACAGCGGCTCACGAATTTTTGCATTTTTCGTATATCACGTTTGGCAACGTTTCAAGTTTCACAGCCTGAGCAATATTTCTATTAAAAAAACCACGAAGAGGATCTCCCTCTTGAGAATAGTTTTTCGAGTCGATTTAAAACGACTATTTACAGAAAAGGGCCGAACAATGTCCGTGGAATAAATTTTAAAATCACTTGAAAAATTACAGAGCACAGTATAAACTCCACAATCCGGACAGATATAGTTTCAGCCTTTGAATCGTGCGGACTATATTTTAAAAAAAATATTAAAATTATTGTTAAAAATTTGGTTTGAATTGAGAAAATATGTTTGTTTGAATCCACAAAAAAAATTTGACTGTTGTTATCAGTATTGATTTCGGTTTCTTTTGGGTCCAACACTAAAAGGGCTTTCAATTGCTTATTAGCAATAGTCGGATATAACTACACATTTGTGATAAAGACTTTTTTCATTCTTCACCACGAAAGCCGACATCTTTTTCCGTGTTGTCTATAAGAATATAAATATAAAGTATAAGCAGCACTAAAAAATGCTAAAAAGGATAATATAAATATAGAAATTCAAGATAAATTTACAATTCTATTAATTAAAAAAATTTCTCCTAATAAATTTAAAGTAGGAGGAGCAGCTATATTTCCAGAACTTAATAAAAATCAACATAAAGTTATTGAAGGTATAAATATTAATAATCCTTTATTAATTAATAACCTTTGTCTAACTAAACGCTCATAAGAAATTATAGCTAAACAAAATAAACCAGAACATAAACCATGACTGACCAATTATTAAAATATAAAACCCACAAATCCCTCTAAAAGTTAAAGTTATTAACCCAGATAATGCGCAGCTGATGAATAAGCAATTGAAGCCCACAAAATAGCTTTTGAAAACAGTTCGCCACGCAAACTCAATTAAACTAAAATCTTTTACATTTTAAATAATTATTTTTTCTAGCGTTAAAATAACGAAAAAATTTTACTGAGCAATAAGAACTCTTGGCCAGACTATAGAGGAAAAATTTCTAAACTGTCCGAAAAATGTAAATGTCCGGATTAATGGATTGTCCGAACTAGCGAGTGTCCGGATTAGGGTGGTTGTACTGTATTCCAAAAGACTAGCGCAGAATCTGATTTTCTAAGAGCTTAGAATTTCCTCTTATGAGTATTATCTTTATCATTTTGATATCCAATCAGCAATTTAGAACTTACGCACCTCATACCATTATTTTTGAGTTTGTTCCCACTGTGCAATGTTGCCGCTTTGGTTACTTTTAAACCAAAATTCTTCTGAATCATAGTTTTAAATATTTTCAGCTCTTCAAAAAAAAAGCTTGATGTGATTTGTTGTTTTTTACGTTTCCAAACTTTTTTTTCATATCCGTAGCCAGAGTGTGTTCTTGTTTCTTCTATAATCGTGCCCTCGGTGTAGGTGTTTATAATCCCTAGATTTGATGACTTGTCATTGTCATTCTATTACGAGTATTTTATTTTATTTTAATTTTATTTTTTTGGTTGTTGTAATCACTACCATATTATGGTAGACATTATTACTTCCTTATTTGGTTTGCTAAATTAAATAAAAATATTTTATGAAGTGAAATACGTCTTTATGAATGAGTAACCAACCAACCTGAAGGTGTAGAAAACAAGTAAAGGGGAGGGGAAAATAACATCCTAACTGTGTTGTGTGATTGGCAAAATTTATTTGCGAACGTCTATAATACAAATGAAGTCACACTGAATGGGGTGATTGTCGGCATTTGTAGCTGGCAGGGAAAATTTAGCTATAAAGGTCGTATAAAAGCTGCAATGTTTCGGAATATTTAAATCGTAAAACATAATAATAGATTTGCTGCTCGATAAAGAATGTAGTACAACGAACAATTCGGCTCCACCACAAAATATTAATTTTGGTTTTAGAGGAATCATCTTCAAAGTGTCACCATAATCCGACATTTTTATTGTTTAACTGTTTAAATACTTTTTAAATTGTAGTTCTTTCTTTTTTGTTTAGTTTTATATACAAAAAAGGGAAAATTAAAAAAAGTCTTAAGTAGTTGAATTCTATTCTTTGTTTTCGTTGATCCATTTTAAAATGTTTAACTTCAAAATAAAGCAGCAGAAGAAAGAAAGTATTCCGATTGGATTCACTACAAACGTAAATACTTTTCTATTGTTTCAGTATGTCAATCATATCTTCAATTTTCGAATGCCTACAAAACTAAAATACATTTACTTTTACTATAAATAAATGATGGGTTTTATTATCTTTTTGTAGACAATGATCGTCCATGGCTGCTATGATCGATCATTATTGATCAAAATCTATTGCGAGCTGTGGTGATGCATTGCTTAAATGATTTCAAGTTTAACAATAATTTCTTTCCGTAACGCTTTCTTAGGCAAATTAAGACAAACAAAAAAAGAAATGGTTAAAGAAAAAGTGAACATTTTGTAAAATTCGTGTGCTTTTTGTTTGTTGTTGAAGGTATTTTATTAATTTATTTACTTACATTTTCAATGAAATGCAGGCCAAAATCTCATTGGCACAATTTTAGTAATAAAATTATAGGTGGGCAACTAAAAATCTGTGATTGCCAGAAAAACATTAAATAGCAGATGAAATGGACAACTCCAATTGCAAGTTGCCAACCGTAACATCAATTGCAATAGCAACCCTTGGTTGTCATAATCCATAAGCGATCCTTTAATAATTTTTTAAATAATTTATTTATTATTTAAACAACATTACAGTTTTGAAATACAACATAATCACACAATCACACTCAACGAGATAAATGCGAGCTTCTGACACAAGTTTTTTTTAGCGAAATTCACTCATCATCCTCATACTATATCGCAAGTAAATAAAACAATTAATAATCTTTCATATTTAGTAAGTTACCCAGAAAGCATGGACTGAAACCGAACCCGAATCTGAACCCATTTGGATTCATAAAGACTTTGAACCCGAAACCGTTGAACCCAAAAATTCAGCAAGGTTTGGGTTCAAAAATATAAAAAATCAGCTAAAGACTTATAGTCAACAACACTTCTAGAGAAATATTTATTAGAAGAATAATAAAAAACATTACATTTGATGTTGATGCTGAAAATGCAAAAAAAAAAAAATAAAAAATTTTGAAAACAATAAAAATTTTAAAATATTTACAAATGGAAAAAGAAAAAGAGAATTTTGTAAGAGAATCAATATCTTTTTCTTTAGATGATGATGAAAATATGCTCCAATAAGTTCTAAAAAAGGAGGAAAGGTTTTATAAATCAACTTCTTCAAATGTAAATGACACCGCTTCGATTGAAAATTTATTTAAAAATTAATTTTAGTATCCCAGAATGGGAAAAGAAAACATATTTTACTATTATGGGAGCAACATAAAACGGAAACGCCAATATTGTATCAAGCTGCTCTGATACAAAGTGCTGTTTTTCAAAGTAGTACGCTACATTGAATCAACGGATAATGCAAAGTAAAATTTCTTATGCATTATTTTCGAACTCTCAATATCCTTACGGAGATCTAAGAGAGAAAAACTCAATCTATAACGACTAGCGCTAAGAATATTTTTCACAACAAAACTTGCTCTTCAAATTAAAAAAACAGGGGCAAATTACGGCATTCGATATCGAGCGAAATTTCCATACAAATTAAAAAAATTTTGTATGGGATTTCGTTCGATATCGAATGCCGTAATTTGCCCCCAGGAAAAAAAGTTTCGCTTGCTTGACTTTGAACATGAATATCTGGAAATGAGTAATGAATAAATGCAAAACTTTTGCAGATTTATCAAATTTAATTGTTTGTCTTGCAAAATTTGGAAAAAAATTTTAAGGAACTTTTATTTTTTTCTTCTGATAGATCTTCTGAGAGAAATGCCCATATAGTTTTTATGAAACATTAAGATTTCTAAAATAATATCTTGAATGCTACAGCAGTCACTGCTGTTTCCTTTTAAAGAGAATCGATGAGAGTCTGCTGGATAAAAATTTTAAGACTATAGCTCAAATAGCTCAGATAATATTTTACATTAACGGTCAGTGAAAGGGGTGCGCTAACCTGATGACGCGTAGTGTATTTGAAATATTTTCGATAACTTTGTTTATTAAAACCACATATTTACATATTGTTTAATTTAATGACAAAGTGCAAACAAGAACTTCTTTATGATAAAAACAGCCATATTTAAGGGACTTTTATTTATGTATTTCGATTTGAAATTAAAATCATTCGAATTTGTACATCTTATATGTATATGTACACACTCGTATGTACTATATGTATTTATTGTAATTCGAAAAGGTTTTTCGAAATTAATAATAACACCCCTGTGACTGTAAAATATTTATACTTTGCTGCCGATAATGTGTTTGAAGTGATCATGCCGTAACTAAGTTTAATTTAATGATGAAGCAAAAAAACATGAACTTTACTATTGTGATCAAATTATTGTCTGGAATTTTTGAAACAGCTTTAATTTTCCTGTCGTAACCGTATATTGCTGTGAGGATCAGCCTGTATAATCGCATGTATCCTTGGATTAAAAAACAAAATCATGTTATCTGCAAACAGCTGACATTAAAAGGCAGATTTTCTTAGCTTTAAAATAAACAATTAATTGCCCCTAAAGTTGTGATTTGTTTAGCAGTAACATCAGAAAAAAACAAATTCCAAGTGTCATTGAACAACGAAACAATTTATTTATTTTAATCGGTACTCTGTCGAGACAAAACAATAGTTTTAATTTAAAAATTCTTATTTAAAATTCTGCAAAAATGCATTTGATTCTAAATTGTGCAAAATTTATGGAAATTGATCACAATAGAACTGTAACGATATTTCAACATAATTGTTAGTTTTTGTTGTTGTTGTTGTTTCTTTCATAAATTCAACTCAAGAATGAAGGAAAAAAACTGTAATAAAATATTTTGTTATTATAAAAGCGACGATGACGATGACGACGACGACGAGTGAATTATCAAACTCAACAAATCATAATGAAACAAATGGTAACAACAACAACTAAGACAACAACATCAAGACAATTAAGGCGACACGGCACAGTGGGGACTTTAATGTCTCAAATAATTTTCGTCAATGAAACATGTTTGACAATAGTTCATTGAACGATATATTCTACAATAGATCGGAATTGAATGAGAAAATATAAATTTATATTAAAAAAATGGAGCGATAACAAAATTTAACGATCAAAAAAAAATTTCGAAAGACTTATAGTCAACAACACTTCTAATTGGTGAAAAAATTGTAATTATTTAAGTTTTAATTTTTAAATAGACAACACCCTTGAAAAAGTCAACATAAAATTGACGAAACGTTGGGTAAATATGTAATAAAAGTTTTTTATTGACATAGAACGAGTTAGGCCAAAATCAGCCAAAGACTTATAGTCAACAACATTTCTAAAATCTCAGAGTGGCCAAATATTAAACATTAAAAAAAAATTTCTTTATGCACACTGAAACATTTGAAACATGAAACGTGAGTTAAAAAGAGTTAAGTCACAATTACGAACACTCACGCTCATGAAATAATCATGAAAAAAATATAAAATAATTTAAAAATTAAAAAAAAAATCACCCAAAACACAACAATCACGATAAAAATCTACTCCTGCACGCTCACCCACTGTGTTAATTTTTTTTATGCTCATGTTTATGCACGCTCACGTGGTTGACAGATCCACGCTAATCACGCGAACGACACCCCTTTCTAATATAATAATATATTTTTATGTTAAATTTATCATCAGCAACAAACAAACATTTTTAGAACTGTTTCGGTAGCGAAATGTTGCATACAAATTTAATCGATAACACAAACGTTCTTTAGAATACTGTGGATAAAAATATCTTTTACATAGTCTATCGATAGCGAAGAAGTATATAGCAAATTTATCGATAACAGAAAATTATTATTGAGCATTAAAATGTTTTATACAGAAAATTATTGTGAAAAAAAAGTTTCCAACAGAAAATTTGTCGATGGCTTCAATTAATTTTGTACTTTCAAAATTCTTTTTTTTATCTTTTCATGACCTTAAGAACAGCTCAGAGAGCAGGATTATTCACAAGAAGCTATCATCTGTTTGTTTTCATTATTCATTACTTATCTATGTGGCCCAGATAGCAACCTTTCATAATTTTGTGAAAACCAATATACAGTAGTTTTTCGATTTAATGAACCTAATTGTTTTCAGACATGTTCGTTAAAGCGAATATGTCCTTTATTTATCTAAAAATAATATAAATACAATAATGTAAACTGAATATTTAAATAAAATGTTAACGTAGAACATACGGCGCCAAAATTTAAATTTGTTGACGTTTCTATAATCGTTTGAGTTTAGGAAGATTGACTGATTAGGCCAAAGCTTCCGATCCTAGAGTTGGGGCTGCCAACCGTACAGTTGAGTTTCAGTGACTAATTATTATCAGGTTGTCACCTACTTTCGCGTCGGTGTTAGTATGCACTCTGGATAAGTTGTGAGATGCTTGGGAATTTCGGTAGAGGAATCACGTCTTACTACCTCCAAGCGGATAGCAGACAGAAGAATTAATTAAGAATTAATAGAGTCGTCTATTTTATTCACAACTATAAATTTGTAGTGTTTTTTTATATTTTATTAAAATTAATTTAAAAATATGTACACGGAAAGGAAAAATTCATAAAAACACCGTAATACAAAAATATTTATTTTTAATTTGTTAAACACAGTCTGATTATTGGAATGGAAATCTTTTTTTTAATGGCATCTTCTTGAAGATCTCTCAAAAGCATTAAATTTATGCTACTAATATTGTTTTGCTGAGCCCATTTAATACAAATTTCGAAGTGCTTAATGACATCTTCGTGTCTTATTTTGGAGCTCATTTTCGTTTTGTTTTACAATTGTTTGTTAAACCGAGTAAGCACTATGAAAATATAACCGCCAAGACGTTTACATATTTAAAGTATTTTATATTATTTTGTTTTTTGCCTTTTACTGTAAAACAGATAAATCGACACTTGTAACAATGTACTCGGTTTTCCTTAAAACCGATTGTTATGTTACGAATAAAGAGCTAAATTCATTTGCTCTAAAACTCTCGAATACATCAGTACAATAATTCTGATCCTTTTGTATTTGAAATTTAAAATAAATACACTTGGAATTAAACCTAGTGCTTACACTTTATTTAAAGGGCAGCCTGACCAGCGTTACCATATTTTTTTTAAAAAAATCTTGCCATTCCAGAAAAAAAACTTTTTTAATAGAAAAAACTTTTTCTTTAACTAAGTCAAAATAATAAACGAAAAATTAGATTTCATTTTTATTAAAAGTATTTTATAAAAAATACATGTTTTTTCTAACTAAAAAACATTACATACATAATATGTATGTATATTAAACGTTATATAAATAATAATAAAACATAAAATTTAATTAATTTTTGGAGATCTAATTTGTCGTTTAGAAGAAATTTTAAATATTTACTAAATTATCTTTTTAGATTATTCTATAATGTCATTTAATATTGTGTAATAATATCACATACATACATGTATTTGTTTTATTATATGTACATTGTTTTATTAAACTTCAAAACCATTTCTTTAGATTGCTTAAAGTTTGTACAATCACTGTTATTTTTTTCAAAAAGTCTTTTGCTCTCAGAATACCGCATAAAGTGGGAATTTCTAATTTGTTTCTAATATTATTTTTGTTTAAGTTAAATTTTTGAAAAAATTCGTTTTACGTTTGCTGTAGATATAGGCAACGACAAAATTTAATAAACTAATTTTTTTAAAATAAGGATTTTGTTGAACAACTTGGGATCTCGTCTGCGCCTGCTACATCGTCTATGGTGGTTTCCTTACATCCTGTGCACGAGGTTTCTAATTATTTACAAATAATTGTAAATAGTACAATAATCTTACCGTTTTTCATTAAGTATTTATCCATGTTCCTTAAAAAAACTTCAATTCAATTTTCTACACAACGAATAAGTTACAAACTTTCAATTTATAATAACAGCGTCGTTGTTTTTGTGGGAGTAAAAACAAATCAACATTGTTGTATAAAAAGGGAGTGAAAAATATAAGGTCGTTTCATTGTATAATGTGCATTATATCGTCAATGCATATATTCATAAAATATATTCCAAACTTTAAATAATTAAAAAAAGACTTCAAAAACTGCATATATTTAAAAAAAACTTGTTTTTTCAGCCAGTTAATTAAAAACTTTTTTGCATCTCAAAAAACTTGCAAAAATGGAAAAACTTGGCAAATGGCAACACTGAGCCTGACCATTTAACCAAATGTACTTCATTATAATTGCCTTCTGAGCGATTATAACATCTTTACCATAGAATCCCAGCAGTTAATCTACCATCCCCTTTCCCCTTGGTTAATCATCATTACAAGAGATTTAATATTAGTTTGTCGACACCCGTACAAACTAATACACCGAGTACAAAATAATATTTTTATTCGTAATATAAGGTACTTCCGTAGTAGAAATAAAAATTTGGGTGTTCGTTAAATGCGATGTTCATTAAATCGAATGGTCGTTAAGTCGGAATGCTAATGTACTTGTAATTAAAAAATATATAATTAGATATAAGAGAGAAAGAAAACGAGAGCTGCTTGAGGACTTCCAGTTAGAATTGTGTTCCTCAACTATATGCATACACATATTCTATACTAAAGTGGCAATTTTAATTTGCCATTTAGCTTTTCTCCTGTATAACATTTTGTTTCAACTTTCTTGCTGCTTCATATTCTAGCAAAACTGATAAAGAACAAGAAAAAAAAACTCAACTCAAAGTTTGTGGTGGAGTCAACACTTTTCACAAAAAATTACAAAAATTTAATATAACAACAGCAGCATTAACAATGCACCACTAAATGCATTGATGTAACACTAAAAGTGTCGGTTTTTATTGTTACGCGCGCGTTTTCTTCTACGCCCACATGCGCAACAACGTGCCACAAAAAAACAAATATAACAAAAATATTTTCTCTTGAGTGGCCCTCTGTGCAGTACGAACAATATAACAACAATATTATCAACCTCAATAATAACAGTTATAATAAGCAGTTATTGTTAACACTTCCCTTGAGTGAAGTCTTGTTACAAAATATCAACTCTATCTGCCAGACTTTGTTCGTTCGTTTGTTGGCGATAAAAAAGCCAAAGTACGAATTAAAAAAAAAGAAAAAAAAAACTAAAACTTAATACAAATAAACTGCATTAAGACGAAAAAAGCGAACTGATCGGATACAAAAATAAATGACTGTTTAAGAGTTTATGAAACATTTTTATTTATTTGTTCATTTTTCAGTTTCAATTCAGTTCAGTGCAGGGCGTTTCAATCCTCTGCAAAAAATTTTACAGTGTTAACTGCCATGCCATGGTGCTGTTTTACACTGGCGCTGCTAATGGAGGTGGCGGTAGTTGCTGGCAGGCGTCCTTCACCTGATTTGTGTTTTTTTTTTCGTTAATTCGTTTGTTTGGTTATTATTAATTTGTTGTGATCAACTTAGCTAAGAATTTATTTTTTTTTTTCGTGATGAGCTTCTTCAGAAGATAATGGCATATTCAACATTCTGCTGCATTTGTGGCATTTTTCTATAGAAAATTAATTGATAATACAAATTCTTCTAAAGAAATATTTTTCTATAAAATATTCAGGGTTGTCACAGAATCCATTGTAGTCGGAATTCTATTTGAAAAGATAACAAAAGAAATACTAAATCTAGAATTAATCAGGGTTGTCATAGAATCCAATGTTGTCGGAATTGGATTTGAAAAAGCGACAAAAAAAAAACAAGTTGTATGGTGAATTTCAATGTTATGGGTTTTATGTTTAATATAGAATTACTATCTGTTTTGAACATAAAACCCATAACATTGAAATTCATCACACAAAAGTATTTTTTTCCGACTACATTGCATTTTGCGACAACCCCGATCACAAAAAAATATGGCTGGTAAAAATTTTTTCAATAAAGATTTGTCAATATAAATCTTTGTTCTTGAAGTTTTTGCAGAAAAAAATTTTCCTATTAAAATTTTCTTCATAAGGAATTTATCGATAACAACATTTTACTTTATACAAAACAATGAACTCATTCGCGATATGCCTCGATATCTTATTTCAAAAAGTTTTATTTGTTGAGAACAAATATATTTTTTTCTAAAAAAACAACAATATAAAAATGTTTTCGATAGCAAAATTTTATTCACGAAAAATTATATGTTTTTCCTTTTTTTGTTGTTGTTATCAGATCATGCGTTTTAAGTAAGCAAAGCCATCGTGACAATCTAAAGTCTCAATTTTATCTGTTGACACATAAAAAATTTCTTGAACTTCGAAAATTTGTTCGGATGATGGTGTTCTTAAATGAAAAATCAGCATCGACATGACAAAAATCATTAAATCTTTGTACCCTCACTGAGTCCTGCAAGAATTTTTTTCTGAGGTTCAGTATGCAGTTTAATTGTTAAGCCATGTTTTATCAAAAAAGTTACTTTTTGAAATGCTTAAAAAATACTTCGATGGCTAAACGATGCGGCATAGAACATCTATCGATACAAATTTATTTATGCAAAAGTTTTATTGATTAATAATTCTCAATATAGAACATATATATCGATAACAAATTAATTAATTTCATTAAGAAAATACAAACTACATCGACAAACGGAAATATTATGCCTAGAGAATTGAACGATAATGGTGGAAAGGTTAGACCACAAGAACTCTGATGAAGAGATTGTAATTGCTATCGAAAGCATTCATGGAGTTCAGTTCAAGTCTTTGTGTTTTGAATTATTTCATGCTTTAAATATAAAATAAATCATTTCCGAACAAAAATAATTTATTTGAAAACTTAAAACGGAACGAATTTCAGTCTAAATAATGAAACTTATTTAGGATTAAAATACCGATTTAATTAATAACAAAAATTTCCTTTAACATTTTTCTATAAGAAAATATTTGATCATATACATTTTTTTCATAAAATTTTTAAATAGAAAAATTTTATCATCGAAATAATTTGTATGATTAAATATTTTCTTATAGAAAAATTTTAAAGGAAATTTTTGTTATCAATAAAATCGGAATTTTAATAATTTAAAAAATTTCACATAAAATTTTTTTTCTGAAAAACTTTTACGTAAAAATGTATTTAAATAAAAAATATTATTTATAATATGAATTTAGAATTTATATAGAAAATTTTCTATAAAGACTTGTTCTCGGCAAGAAAATTTTTTTATAGAAAATTAATCGATATCAATAATATTCGATAACAATATTTTGCAATAACTAAATATTTTCCGCTTAGAAAATATTTTGCTGGGCAAAACTCTTCTATATAGAAAATTTATCGATACAACTTTCTTCACGTAATTGAATAATCGATACAATTTTTTCTTTTAAAAGAAAATTAATCGATGACAAACAGAAACAGATAAGAAAAATATATTTTATATTGCTAAATAAATTCTCTTTTCTTTATAAGTTTTTATCGATAAGAAAATATTTTTAGAGAAAATTTATCGATATCAATAATATTCGATAGCAATGTTTTGTATGAATAATCAAATTTCGATCGCTAAATATTTTCTGGGCGAAACTTTTCTGTATAGAAAATATATCGATACGAATTTTTTCACACAAAATCGATGAGAAACAGAAACAGATAAGAAAATTATATATTATGTTGCTAATTATACTTTTTTGCTTAGAAAATTTTGCGATAACTAATATTTTCTATAAAAACTTTGTTAATAAGAATATATTTTTCGAGAAAATTTATAGATAACTATTTTCCATGTATAAATTTTATCGATGATAAAGTTTAATAAATATAGAAAATAAATAGAAATTTTGCACACACAACTGTTATCGATAAACTTTTATTGTGTGAAAACTCTGCTTATAGCAAAAATTATCGAAACTTTTAGATTTCCAAAAGAAAAAAAAATTGTGTAAGCAGAAGTACACAGATCTGGGCGGCAATTGAACCTGCCACCGCTAATCTATAACTCTATAAGGGCACCCAGTATTTTAACAAAACATCTTTAATAATGTAATATTTTCTTTTTTAAAGCATTACAAACTGTTCTGTATAAAGAATTTGATGATAAAAAAAAATCCAAATACTTTTATCTATAAAAAAATATTTTTTTTTGCGCATAAAATTTATCGATAACAAAAAATTTTTTTTAAGAAATATCGATAAAAAATTGTTTGCTGAGAAAATTTGACGTTTAAAAAAATTGGCTGTAAAAAATTTATCAGATACATAAAATTTTTTGGAAAAAAAATTAGTGTGCAAAACAGTTCTTTATGACCTGTGAAGTTTTCTTTACTAACTACTCGTATTAAAATATTTTTTTTTGTAATTGATTAAATTTTAATGTCTTTGATTTAGATTTTGCTGATTGCTGGCTGCTAAAGTATTTGCTTGTATTTTTATTGAACTTCCAGCCAATGTTTAACAAGAATAAGAACATTTTAATTAAATTTTTGTAGTTTTTATTTTGGCCATGATTGTTGTGGATTTGAAAAATGTTATCATTTTGAATCAGGTAATTAGCAGAAGCTATTAACTACTACAGTTGCAGAAGGCGCTGTTTGATACGAGTAATATAATGTATTAATTCTTATGGCGGGGAAGTGATTATTTATTTATGAACTAATTCGGAAGAGTCTTATTATTAGATTCATTCACTTTCGTGCAATATTTTTAAACATGCACATGTGAGGCACACTTATTGGGAATAAAAGTTCAAGTGAATTATGTTCCCTTTCCCTAAAATTACAATCGACGATTTTGTGTTGTGTTGTTGTTGTGTTTATGTACTATTTTGTTCGCCAATTTTTGTTCATGGGAACTATTTTACTTAAACAAAATTTTCGCCTTTTTGTTCACGTTAAGGATGATTAATTTGATTCTTCTTCTTTAATTCTGTTAGGTAGAGATGTGATAGTGAGAGACTTTTCACTCACGCTCATACACTCTGACGATAAAAAAATGTTTACTCATGCACAACCTTCTCATATTTTTGGTTCACGTTCATGCACGCTCACGTGAGTAAAAAAAAGTTAATCAAAATCACGAAAACTCACGCTCACGAAATACATAAGAAAAATGATAGGAAGGTACAGGGAAAAGTTGGTATCTTTGTCAACAGCCAAACAGCGCTTCTATCCTTCAGATCGCATATCACTTTCTCTATTCTAGTTGGGCAGCGTAAGAGTGTTCTATATAGACTGAGTGGTCAGGCTAACCTCTCTCTCATGTGGGTTCCAGCACAGAGCAATTTTTCAAGCAACGAACAGGCGGACGAGCTGGCTCTGCTCTGAATGCCTCCACCTCCGAAACGGTAGCCACGCCGTCTTGCACTTTAAGAAACTGCATCTTCAAGAATCATCTCTATAAGGCTTAATGCAGATGGCGCAATATAGACACGTGCAATGTTGCAAAGAAAATGTGGCCTTGCTGCAATAATAGGCGCTCAATACAATTAACATGTAGAAACTGCAGGGACATCTCGAGGCTCGTTGCGGTCGTGACGGGGATCTGGACATGCGGGAGATATGCTTGTAGGACAGGCCTGTCCTATAATGAGTTCTGCCGAAGTTGTCGAGAAGAAAGCAAAGAAGACACAATCTTCTACTTCCTTTGCGAATGTCGAGCCTTGCATCACTAGAGACACAAATTTTTAGGCAGTCATGATTTCAGGCAGATCAGGTTTATCAGAGATTGAGCTGAGTGAGCAACCTTATCAGATATCTTAATGCGACGGGTTGGATCTAGTACCAATCACCGTATCCGAGTACTTAGATACGATTCTACATATCGTTGGTCTTAAGTAGAAAGGCCCCAACTCAAATATTTGTAACTTTACAGGGGAAGATAAAAACATAAAAGAAACTGTACAACTGCTTGTGCATTTGATTTGTACAACTGCTTGTAAGAGCATTATTCTTTACACTGTTGCAATAAATTTTTGTGACGAGGTGTATTTGTGTGAAATGTATTGGAATCATTGGAAAACTAAATTTCGTAAAAAATACGAGTTAGGGCCTTTCTACTTGAGACCATCGACATGTTGACACCGACGAGTGGAGTGGTCTTTTCAAAAATTAATCATCTAGATTGTATTTGAATGCCTGCGTGAAGAGGGCAGCCTTGTAAACCAACAAACCAACCAACGAAAAAAGAAAACTATAAAATAATTTAAAAAAATTATAAAATTTTATTAAAAAAATTAGAAAGCACGAAACAATAAAAAATCTGCTCGTGTACTTACACTCACGCTTAATTGTTTTAAATTTATGTTAATGCACGCTAACGTGATTGAAATAAGAAACTAATCACCATCACGCGTGATCAAGTTAAACACGTGTGCGGGGCTTATTTTTATATATTTAATAGGCAAATACATTTTTTTTTGGATCGCTTTTACACCCGTAATACTGAACCGATTTTGGGAAAGCTTTATATGATTTGAAAGGTTTTTTTACTTAAATGTGCACAGTCTCAATTTTATTTAAGTCTGTTCAGTATTTTAGGAGCTATAAACGTTTAAAATTGTTACTAATACTTGCACATTTATTAACTTCATTGTATCAGCTTCAATTTGAAAAATAAACAAACTGTGTATGTGTGCTTTTGCATAGAAATGAGGCAGAGCTTTCTCTTTAAGTGCTTTGTAATAAAAGAGAGTTAATAAGTTTCAAGTTGTTCATTGAGAATGTTTTTTGCTCTTGTATTTTATCGTATATATTTGGAGGGCTCAGAGCTGAAGTGAACCAAGTCATAAAAAGACTATTCGACGGTTTTTTGAGTTTCAGTAAAATATAAAATGAGATCCATTGACTTGGGTTTTTATTTTTACCTTAGCAACGAAAATATTTTTACTTAGTCCGTTAGAGAGCTAAATAGAGTTAAACTTTGCGGAGAATTTCGTACAAGAATTAAGATTTTTCATATATTATGACTTGGCTAACTTCAGCTCTGAGCCCATCATTTAAGTAAATGCTTACAATTTAATAACTGGAATATGTTCGATTGCGTTCGGCCATACGAAATACTAATGTTTATATTAATGGGCCCATTTTGTGAAAATTATATTTTTCAAAACATAAAATTTTCCGGAAAAATACCAAATTTTTTTTTTATTTTAATTTTTTCCATAAAAATTTCAAACGTTTAGGAACGTGCAATTTTACAAAATGATTCTCTAAATTTTTTGAGCTCAAACAAAATACAAAAATCTAAAATATTCAGCAACTTTTCATAAAATTTTCATATTTATTTCTTTTGGATTAAAAAACAAACTTCAATCTTTTGATTTCGGCTGTAGAATTTTTTGCGAAATTTGTTGCGAAAGAATTATATTTTTTTAATTAAGGATCTCTCTCTCTCTCTCTCTCTTACTCCTTCGGCACGTAAGCTGGGCTGCACTATTGAATCTTTGTTGCAAGTGATGAGTCAGTGTCGCAAATTAATTGTCTGAAGATTTAGAATTATGGCACAATTATTAGCTTGTGCTTGAATGGGGCTTCAAGCGTTTTATTTATTCAATAATTTTAACTCTTTTTCTTTATTGTCAATGCTTATTATTGCCTTGGGCTATTTTATTGTTGTTGTCTGTATGTTTGACTGACTGATTGACTGATTTATTTTGGGAGCAGCAGTTTTATGCTGCTGCTGCTGCTTCTGCTGCCACTGTAATTATATTTTGACTTAAATCGATCTCTTGACCTAAAGGTTCAACTGCGGAAATTACAAATTTAATAAGCACAAATATTTGTTAGAGTTCTTTAAGAGTCTTTTGGCATGTTTTTCTTTTTAGTCAGATTGACTGGTCTGTCTAACTCAGCTTCTGCTGCGACTGCTGTTAGTTTATTTATTGATGTTGTTGGCTGTTATCTGTTGCTGTTGTTGTGTTCAATTTTGTCCGTAACGGCTGATCTAGTTGTATTCACGCCAAATATTATTAATAAAAAGCAGTAACCTTGATTTGGCATTAAAAGTTAATTTTCCATCATCAACATCACTTTAACTAAAAAAAAACAACTCAAAGTGAACAGCAGCCGCATTTAATAACTACTCAAAAAAAATTCAAAGCAACAACGATGATGATGATGATATACGTAGTAGCAAATACACCAATCATCCAGCCATCCATTCATCCATTCAACCATCTATCTTTCTGATAGTGTTGCTGCCTTGGAGTTTTCGTCACAAAAGGGTTCCAAAACTATTTCTAAAACTGCTCCATTTCAGCCTAACCGGTAACACTGTTTTCAAAAGCTTCTTTTGAAGAAAACAATAAATAAAAATAATCACTTTTAAGAACATTGCTCAAGAGTTTTTTTTAAAGTCTTGTAGGTTGAGGTTGGTTTCCTGAGCGATCTTGTACTTTTAAGATGATTTTTAAGATTATTATAATTTAATTTTGTTTTCGTTCGTTCTTGCAGTTGTGTTTTGGTTGTTGGATGTTGTTGCTGTTGTTGTTCTTGCTGTTGTTGTTTAGTGTTGTATTAATTTAAAATTTATTTGTTCATAATTTTATTGTTATTAATTCGAGTATAATTTATTGCTTGGCTGTTCACAAGACAGTGGTGGTACATTTAATTGAGGCATTGAAAAATTACATTTGGCGAACAATGACAACAGCAGGAAATTTAATCAGATTTTATGTTGCATTTTTTTTTCGTTGAAGATTTTTAAAATTTGTTTTATGTTTTTGCGACTTTATTTGTATTTGTATTTGGAGTGCAAAAGTTTATTTAGTGATCACCAGAGCGGCTTCTGTAAGTGCGGCTCTAGCGGAGGTCTATTCGAATGCGAGGCCAGAGTGTGTTTTTAATATCAGCTATTCCGAAGAGGTCCTATGCTCCTTATAGGAACGATGGGATTATATATACAGTAGACTCGTGGTAGAGGGAACTAATTATTGCAAGGGCTATTCCCTCAACCCAGACTGCCCCCCCTCAATCGAGATTTAAAAAAATAATTTTTAAGATGGAAAAAGTGTTTATTGCAGTTGGTATATTTATGTCCTATTTTAAATAAGGAATGTTATTTTAAGAAGTCCAACATAGTGCGTTGTTTTTTCATGTATTAAATTGTTGCAAGCGAAAGAGAAGATGTCAGCCAATTCTGTTATCTTGGCAGCGTGGTGAGGGTGATGAGGTGAGGAGAATGTGGTGAGAGGAATGAGTTGAGGACATCGATAATGGCTTGCAGAAGTCACGTTAAACATTTGGCTGCCTAAAATCTATTTGGAAATCACCCTCTTTATCTCTTCGTAAGAAAATTGCAATCTTCAATGCGAAAGTTGGGACGCTGCCACTCGTTATATACGAAAAATGCAAGTATTCGTGAAACGCTTGCTGTCTTCGCAAGATCCTACGAGTATTCAGGCCGGGAACCATACCTAGTCATATGCAATTGGGAAAGAACATGCCAAAAAAATCCTATTGATTGAAATAAGGAAGTGAAAATGGCGTTGGATCTGCCACACACCCTAGAAGACAGACTAACGAAATCACTAGAACTACCATAGACTGGAACACGCCAGGGATGATAAAAAGGGAGGAGAAGACGCCCAGTTCATACATATGGAGAAGACAAATTGAGACGAAAGTGAATATCAGTGGCATGAGTCGGGGAGAAGTAAATGCGTTCAATCATTTTATTGAGGATCTATGATCCCTGTAGGAAGTAGGGGAACTTATGTATATATAAGATGAGTCTTTTTTTTTGATCGAATTAAATCTAATGCTACACTGTATGACTACAATATAGCAAATACCATTAGTATCATTATTTAAACGAATATAATCTATATTTAACATTCATATTATATGTGATACAGTTCCTAAATTGTTTTTATGGCTTTTATTACAAGCAATGAAATAGAAAAACCCACCATTCTTTGTGAACGAGAAGGGAAAAAAGGAATAGTTTACAAAGACGTTGTTGCAAACTGTTAAAGTGTGCTCAAAATTTATAAAGTCGTTGTCTGCAACACTTGTATTGGGCCGACATATTACAAGACACAATGTGTTGAAAACAATTCCTGCCCACACTTAATAATCTGTATAAATGCAAAACTAAGAACAACAACAACAACACAAGAAACAGCAACAACAACAGCAACAGCAACAACAACAACGTCAGACAAAATATCAGCAGCTACAACAATTGCTGACATAGCGAAACATACTCTTAACGAACAAACGTCCTCATCATCATCCACAATAAAGCTGCCATCATCATCATCATCATCGTCAGCAACGTTGTTCATCATCAACACCCAACAGCCGCGCCGCAACAACAATAACTTTTTATTTTCTTCAAAAACTCCAAACATCAAATTGAGTTTCTTTTATACAATGTTCCTTTGTTTTTCTTCTTTTTCTTTGCTTTTTTTTCTATGACTGACTACTCCTTTCGGTCCATACACATTTTCTTTCCATTTTATTTTCTTGAACTTGCAGCTTTTTACGTTACAAAGAAAGTAGTCACATCTCCAAACTAGAAATGCTTAACTGCGCTCTTCTTGAATATTGAAATAAATCATCGTCAAACAAGATCAGTTTGTGAGTTTCAATCGATATTGTAATAAAAATAAAAAATAAAAAAGAAAACACACACAAAAAGGTAGTAATCTAAGTTACGGACGGGTACTGCTGTTTCTAGAGCTGGCGGCAATGATACGTTGCTGATACTGTAGATGCTGCTGTTTTTGCATCTGCGATAGGAAAACAAAAAAAAAAATGAGACAAAAAAGAGCCACAAGCCAAATACATATAAAGAAGAGCAAAAACAAAGTCAATATTTTCGTTTTTTTTTTTGGTACAAAAAATATTTTAGTAGTTTGAATGAACAATATACAGCATGATTTATAAATTCGATCTTTAGCTAAATGTTGGCGAACGAACATTGCACAATCTTTACAAATTGCACTATGGGGCAGTAAATCGGCAGTGAAGAATTTTTTAAGGGCTAAAACTTTATGCCAGTTTTATGGCTCGGGGGTTTTATTTTCGATACATTTTGAGTTTCTGTGAAAATAACATTTTTGTTGAAAGAAACATTTTCAGTGATCAATTTTCTTTTAAAGAAAATTGTGGTTGATGAAATTCTTTTGCACAAAAGTTATTACTGGTGAAACTGTTTCACATACAAATAATCACTGGTGAAATTCTGCTATAGAAAAATTAACAGAACTTTCCACAGAAAACTTGGCAATAATAGAATTTCTCTATAGAAAAAGCGCCACAAGTGAAATTATGGACGCATACGTAAATTCAGTAACTTGCAGTAGTGAAAGTTTAGCATTTGAAAATCACCACTTGACTGGCATCACATTTCAACGTCAAAAGTTTCTTTATGCAAACAAATATCAGTGCTGCTACACATTTCTGTAAGTGCGGCGACAATTTATTTACTGTTGCAATAGTTTGCAGAGATGTTGCTTAAATCTATTTCATCTACGGATTCTATATGTTTTATAGAAAATTTTTATAGTAAATCATCACTGATAAACTTTGTCTATAATCAAAAGATAAGTGATAAAATTTGTCTATAGAAAAATTAGCATAGATGAAATGTTTATATTGAAAAATTTTCATACATTAAATTATTCTATACAAGAGATGTCGCTGATGAAGTCTTTGTGTATTAAAATGATCGATAATAAAAGTTTTCTACAGAAAAATAAACACCGTTTTTATTTTTCTATAGAAAAATTAACACAAATTGAATTTCTTATAGAAAAAATAACACAATTTAATTTTGTTTATTTTCTATAAACTGTTACAAATGTATAAAATGTTACAAATGTAATTTATCCACAGGAAAATGATTACAAATTAAAATTTTTCTATAGAGAAATTATTACAAATTAAAAGTTTTCTATAGAAAAATTAAATTGAATTTTTTTAAGAAAAATTAACACAAAAAATATTTTTTTATAGAAAAATTAACACAAATTAATTCTTTTTATAGAGAAATTAGCGAAAATTATTTTTTTTTGCAGAAAAATTAACACAATTTGAATTTTTATATTGAAAAAATTCCGCACATGAAATGTCACTGGTGAAATCTTTCCATATTGAAATTATCACTGATGAAATTTTCATATAGAAAAATTAGCACAAATATTGTAAAATTGTCACACATGAACTTATTCTTTAGAAGAGATGTCACTGATGTAATTATTCTATATTCAAATTGTAACTGATAAAATTATTCGTATAGAAAAATTGTCAGTGGTGAAAATTTTATTTTAGTAAAGTGTCACTGATAAAGTTGATCATGGAAAAATTGTCACTAATAAAACTTTTCTCTAGAAAAATTGTCGCTGCTAAAATTTTTTAGTAGAGTAATTTACACTGAACACAATTTTATTTAGAGAAACTCACTGATGCATTTTTTGTTATAGAAAAATTGTGACTGATTATACTTAGCGTAAGAAAAGTTATCAAATTTTATTTTAGAAAAATTGTCACTGATCAAAATTTAGTAGAGAAAAATTGTCACGTATAAATTAACCCTATAGAAAAATTGCTTTTCATAAAATATTTCTATTGAAAACATGGTGGAATTTTTCTATGGAATAGATTATGGAATAGATAACGCAAATGCAATTTTTCTATAGAACACAATGATATTATTCTATAGAAAAATTTAAGCAACTGAAATCGTTCTATAGAAAAATTAAAAAAAATGAAATTGTTCTATAAAAGAGATGTAACTCATCTAATTTTTCTTTAGTAAAATTAATATAGACGAAATTTGTTCATAAACATATTATTAGTGATGAAACTTTTCTATAGAAAAATTGTCAATATTAAAAAATTTATTCAGAGAAACTGTTACTGAGGAATTTTTTTGTTTGCGAAAATTTGTCAACGATGTATGTTAGGATAAAAACATATAAACAGAATTAATTAGAAATTGTTATTGATGAAATTTGTCTACAGAAAAATTGCTACAAATCAAATTTATTCTATAGAAAATATGTCACTGACAAAATCTTTTTGCATTAAAATTATCGCTGATGAAATTTGTTCATAGAAAATTGTCACCGACAAAATTCTTCCAAAGAAAAATTATCAATGAAGAAATTCTTCTATTGCAAAAATTAAAAATTGTCTTTATAATGCAGGGATAAAAGTTGTTTAATAGAAAAATCACCACAAATTAAATTATTCGGTAGAAAATGTGCAACGTATTAAATTTTTCTATAGTAAAATATCACTGATGAAAGATGTCTGTCACCTGATGAAATTTTTGGAGTTCAAGTTTTACTGAAAATTCAGTTATCTTGTCCCACAGTGCATCGCTTAAGTAAAGTGGCACGAAGTGTTCAATTGTTTTTATTTTTAATTTAACTTTATATTGCTGCTATTATTAGGTACGTATTTTCAATACTATTGTGCCCTACAGCGTCCGGGGCCAATGAAATGCTTCAGCTAAAGTTAAAGCGCAGCTTGCACTTCAAAAATTAATTATAGGAATAAAATTTTATTTATCTGGGGATTATAAGTCAAGTTTTTTTCTGCAGTGGAACAGAAGGCTGGCACCGTGTAGTTTCGTTTCAAATGATGAACCGAGATCAGGGATGATGTTGTTTATACCATATGAGAGTAATAAATAGTTCGATCTGACCCATGCGAATATCATTATGATATCAGGTGTGTTTAGATATTGACTGTTATCATTCTTGTACATGTCAGGATTTTTTTACAAGCTCTTCGATGAAATCCTAGAAGAAACTGCTTACTTGTCTTTGAATGTTTCCATTCTTTTACACTCAAAATCTGTTGATGTTAAATATTTCAGGGAGCTTGTTAAGAGGTAAATATCGGTTAAATACTGTCTGTGTCATCTGCTATCAGTATTCTCAAACCAAAATGACGGTTGCACGAATAGAAGTTCACGGGTTTATTTTATGAAGTTTTTGGCCAACAATTCGTAATGTCCTTTCGGTCTGCTCGTAGAATTTTTGCCTGAAAAGCACTGCAATGATTTGAGAATCATTTTGACATTCAAAAGTTCAGAATACTTCAGTATAATTACTTTTGTATAAGATTTGAACAACCAAAATTTTTCATTGTGGGTTGAGATAGTCATTAATATGCCAGCATTTCATTGGTTTTTGTGCCAAATAATAGTTCGTGTGATGATTTGAGTGAAGTATCAAACCTCTTAGCTGACACAACAACTAAAATGATGATGATTTGACCAATGAAATGCAGGCCTTTAGACTAGCTTAACCCACAACAAATGAAAAGTTTTTGTAATTGGCAGAATATCCCAAATGAATTTTTCTAAATGCGAACAAAATTAAGTTAAATCGATTTGTAGGGTACAAAACGTCCCAACCATACCAAATCTTAAATTTACCTTCAGACAATCTTTGCCTTTGACTTTGCTTTTGTTTGGTAAACTTGCTGGCCTGGCGAACTGAATAACTGACTGAATGACTGACTAACTATTTGCCCATTTGGTTGGCAGAGACCTCAACCCATCCTCTAAGCTTCATTTTGATTGTTTAACTAACAAAAAAGAAAAACAAAAAACAATGTACAGGAGTAGACTAAAGTAGATTCGATTATTAAGTTTGCCATGGCCTAAGTCTCCTCACAGAAGTCATAATCGGGCGTCTGCAGTTCAACGTTCAAGTGGCAGCGTTACGCCCTAGAAATCCTTAAAAAAATAAATATAATAATATAATACGATTAGAAGAAATACTTAAACAAGAAAATAAATAAAACAATGGACCTAAACTTTGTATACATGAATTAAATCATTCCAACGTTTTAACGGGGGCTTTATTGTTAATTCACAAAAATATGTTTATAAAAAATAAATAAAATTAAAAATGACATGATACGAGCGAGTCAGTTTCAAAGCAGTTGTTGGAAATGATTGATTTGATAGGAAACAAAGATCTTTGAATATCAAAAGTTTTAATAGTATTCCTCTTAGGAGTCACCACCCAAAATTAAATAAATTATAATTTAATTAATACATAATATTAATAAATCATTTTGATTTGGGTGATCTTTTGCCATTCAAATTAAATTAAACTCAATTTAAAATTAGAATTTTGACAATAATTGCGGTTACTTGCGGATTTATATGCAAACAATTTTGTATGTGGCCGGACTAGATGATGAAAATCCTTAAAAATATTTCGTTTATAAGATCATTTGAATCGATCAAGTAGTTTTTTATTTCTTCTTTTTCTTCTGCCATTTGTTTCATGTACATACATACATACGAGTACATACCATACATACATATGTAGTTCATACATTACAAACAATCAGACTTTACTATTGTTAAATTTATTATTGTAGTGTTGTAGTTACATTGTTACAGCTGAAACTCGCTTTAACGAATGACATATTAAGAAGTTGTTCACCAGAAAGAACACATTGCGAACGTAATTTCAGCTCGTTTCACAAATAACGACGACTTCAAAATGTCTAAGTCATTGAATACACAAAACATAAAATTTAAATACTTCATGTCGGATTGTCACATTCTTGATCGCATGAGCTGACCTTTCGTAACGAATCAAATTTTGTGACGTATCCAGTAGCCAGATTGCGGCATTCAATAGCATTCGAATCGAAGTTTCTCTACAAATATAAAAGATTTTTTTGCATTAATATGATATGATTCTTATAAAATTTAAACAAAAAAATAAAATAGAATAAAATGTGTGTTTGAAACCATTCAGATAACTTTTCACTTTGAAAATGAAACTAACCTGAACAAAATTGGAAATAAAATTAGGTTTCGCATAAAATTAACTTTAAGGGAAAACTCAAATTTATCAATTTGATTGGTGTTCCGCAGGGTTCAATCCTGGACTTTTTACTGTTTTCGCTATATTTTAACGATCTGCCAAGCAAACTTGCAGATTGCAAATTTGGATTGTACGCCGACGATGTGCAGCTTTATATACACGTAAGTTGTAACATTGGATCAGTCGACCGATGTGTGAGAAATTTAAACAAAGAACTGCATTGTATCTTTGAATGGGCCACTGCTAATGGCCTGTCGATAAATCCCATTATCTCAAAATGTTTGATCGTTAAGAAGAATTTTTCTAAAGTTGGTTATACTCGTATCTCTGGAAAGCTGTAGTGCCCGCCTAGTATTTTTTTCATCTATTATGGGCCAGGTTTTCCTGGTTTCCCTACAGGTAGTTTAATGTAACCATCTCTGATTGGTGATAAAGCGAAACTTATGTGCAATAAGTTGCTTGCTCATTGCTTTGTAATATGTTTAATCGTTTCGATTTCAAGTGGAACCTGCATGTCCCAACGAGTCCGCAATAGAATTTCCATATATGTCCCCTTTGTCCGGGTACCCACTTGAGGGTGACCATTAAATGTCTCGCTTTCTCCTCCACAGACATCTGGCATTCTTGGACGATTTTTAATCTGATGAACACATTCTCCAGGGATCTTATGGCCGTCTTACTATCATTAATAATCTGAATATCCTTGCTAGTTATTTCACTATATTTAATGTATCTAAGCCAAGAGTTAATGTTTTTGATAATATTCATGAAAAACTGCTTACAAGTCTAATTATTTATTTGAAAAAATACTTTTTTTATCACAATAATGTTGAATTAAATTTTTCTTTTGCTTATCTATATTATTAATAGTCAAACACGTTTTTTTAGATCCCTCTTACAGCCGTACTACTGAACCGATTTCGGAAAGATTTATATGTTTTTAAATGTTTTTTTTACATAGATCTACACAATCTTAATTTTATTTAAATCGGTTCAATATTTCGGGAGCTATAAGCGTATAAAGTTGCTACTAACACATGCACACTTATTGCTTATGCATGTATCAGCTTCAAGTTCAATTCAATTCAATTTTCTTTTGCATATATGTATGTACTTTGTAATAAGAGAGAGCTAAGTAAAAGAGTTTTGAGTTGTTTATTTGGAAAATTTTTTGATTTTGTATTTTATCGTATGTATTTATGTAAATGCTTAACATTTAATTACTAGAATGCGGTCGATTCGCGGTCGACCACTGGATACACTAGTCAGCATAATTAGCTCTAAAAACTTTTACTGATAGAGGAATGAAATTACGAATATAGGATTCATTTGAGTTTATTAACTACTCAAAACCCGCCAATTCAGCACGCTTGCTATTAAACGCGCTAAGACGAAAAACAGCGCGATTGGCACAGTTAAAACGCGCTAAATTGGCAACGCTGGTTGTACAGCTAAGTCCCGGTTCAGACTATGAAAGTTTTCTTTCAGATATTTTCTCTAATTCTCTTCTAAACTTTCATTAATGTCTACACATTGAATTTTTTTGCAATGAAATTCAAGATTTTTGCATGTTTTGTCTTCACATTCTATTTTTTTTACACACAATTTTGCTCTGACCACCATGAAAGAAAAGAAAAGTAAAAGAAAATCAAAACTAAAGCTGCAGCCATTTTCATGTTGACAGTTACGAATAACAAAACACAAGAGCATTTCAAAGTACATGAAAGAGTGTAGTACCCCTTCTCAATCGTCTCTCCCCGTACACCAACGAACTAACACTTTCAGAAAGAAAAATTTCATAGTGTGAACCGTGACTAATGGAAAGTAATGCATACGTTATGTTGGGTGTCTGGAAAAGTTCTTGTTCTTAAGAGAAACCTTTTCTATATCGGTTCGACTGTAATTCATCTTACAATTCCACAAATGAGCAGTAACAGTAAAAAATCAGTGCAGGCAAAATAAATTCATACACAAGACAAGAATAAAATTAAAAAGAAAAAAAGTTGATTACTTCGTCAACATAACGTATTCATAAAATTCAATAGTGAATTTGATTTTTTTTTTTAATTTATTTATTTTTAGTTGCTTTGTTTTGGGTGTGTTGGCGGTACTGGCAGTTTCATTGCTGCTAATGTTGATCTTGTTGTTGTTATTAGTATGTATTTCTAACGACGACGCCAAGACGGAGCACTCTAAAACTAACGGTACTCAAGGTTGTAAGCTACATGATCGGCACAAACACTCTGATTCACTTTTAAACTCTCGTAATTTCTTGCATACATTCAGTTTCGGTTTTTTTTGTGTAGCACATGTATCTCTTTCTGAGTGTGTAAGCGAGTGTGTGTATGCACGTGTATGTGTGCATTTAACTACAGATCTGTCTATCTTTTTAAGAGTATGTAAGAATGTATTTTTACAAGCTTAATGTTTAGATGTTGATGCATATACATACGTATGTACATATGTATGTTTGGTCCAAGCACATAACATGCACGTATGTATGTAAGTATGTACGTATGTACGTACATGGGCATGATCGTTTTGAATTGAATTTGTTTGGGTTTTAGCAGCTGCACAATATAATTTGCCACTTTTCACCCTTGCAATTACATGACAGGCATGCAAAAATTGTCAATGCGTTTGCAGTTAACAAACAACAAAAAAAAAAATAATAATAAAAAATAAGAAAGCAATCATTCTAAAAATCATTACCATGCAAAAAAGGCGTTAAATGTAACAGTGAATCACTCGGTCAGCACTCACTCATATTGTAAAAACCAAAGCAAGATGTTCGACTGGGACAGCAGCCATTGTCAGGAATCTCAATTTTAATTTCCGGCAGGAAAAGCAATAAAGGATCTTGGAATACATATGTCGGTCTTAAGTAACAGTTATGTACGAGTATGTTATAAAAATTAATGTTTCAATTATTTGTTTGTCTACAACATGAAGTAGTGCTTCCAAAGTGCTTCTAATAACTTTATGAAAAACTACTTTCAGCTTTATAGCTTTTTTATCATCATCGTCTTCTTTGGTAGCTCAGTCGCTAAAACGGCGCAGTTAAATTATCACGCAACAACGATCTCTCATAAAATTGCTCCGAAGCAACTAAAAGCCATTTGAGCATTTGATTAACAATAGAAACGAGTGGAGGAAAACAATATTTTTCATAGAATTAAATACAAAAAAAAACAAACTTCTTTAGATTTGTTACAAATACTCGTACACTTACTTAAGCAATTAATCGTTTCAAAAAAAAATATTCGCTTTTTATTTTATTTAAATTAATAATTACATTTCACAAATAATCTTTAACATACTGGGATTTTATTTAAGTTAAATGCGATCTAGTTTTTGTTTTTTTTATTTATTTATTTATTTTTTTTATTTTTTTTTTGTTAAGGTGTGACAACATATTTTATATTTTATATTTTCTTGGACCACAAATGTTTCAGTTTTGTATGAGTTGGGAAAAAAAGTCAAGTTGGCGATTTATACAAATTTTATATACAAAAAAAACATCTAAAAAACAGCAAAAATAATTATAGTCTTTACAATCCAGGTTCTTCAGATCTTGAAAACCGCTTTCCATATTTTTTAAAGCGGGCGGAAATACACGATTTTAATGAAAGCTTTGGAGATTACCTTCAGCTTAACGTTCCCATGCTACACACAGAAAAATACACACTGTAAAACCAGCGAAAACAAGGTTGATTTTACATTTTTCGTTAATGATTTTGCTTTATAGTCGTTTCGTGTTAAATCAATATGAATTTACGATAACTTGCTGGGGGCACATGCCAATATAACATGCCAGTCCTATTGAATAAAAATGTATCCGCATTAAAATAATATGACGAATCTTGTTGAATCAAAATTATTTCAGTGTGAAACAACATAAATTACATATTGAATGAATATGTTTTCAGCATGAAATTCATTTAATATGTAAGTAATTATAATGTTGAGTTAATACGATCCAATGATTGATCTAACAAGAAATTCTTTTTAAATTAAACCGATTATTAAAATAACACTAAATGTTTGTTGGTTCAAAATGATGCCCTTAATTAAATAACCCACAAAAAATTTAATAAAAACGACTTCTATTGTGTATCTACTATTTTTTAAATTTATTTTATTTACATACATTTGTTGCTAACGCCAAATCATCAGCAGATCTTAAATCATATTTTTGAAAAGTTTCAAAACTCATATCTTGTACGAAAACTTTTAAAAAACTCAATGAGAATTTCTTATACTCTTCTCATTTTCAAATTCTCATTGAAATTCATGGATACTTCCCAGCGGGAAAACTGGTCATTGATTACATACATATGTAATGGAAGCTATAATGTATTATTTTCCAAAGCAAAACAATGCAATCCTTTGGAAACGAGAACGTAATTTTATCACACACAAAAGAAGGAATGTATTGTTTTTGATTGTGCACAAGTCTTCGCATTTTGTAATTATATAAATAACTATAAATGCATAAATAATATAATGCATACAAAGAAAAATTAATTAAACGAATTCATTACATTCCTAGGACATGTTCTGTGTTAACAATAATGAATTCTGGAATGAAAAAATTATACATGCTGTACATTACTCTCTCGCTTACAATTCATTACCTTTTCCCGCTGGCTTGTTAGCAATGTTGATTTAAAATGTACTCAATGTTGATTTTATCAACTCCAAAGTTAATTTAATGTAATAATTTTTTATTTTTCTACTACGCAACTGAAGTGTGTAAGTTCAACATTGCATAATGTTATTTTAACTACGAAAAATGTTCAATCTACTATTTTTTAGTTCAAATTTGAAATTTTAAACGTTGAATCAGTATGAATATCTGTTAGCTTTCAACAAAGTCAATATTTTTGCAAAAAATTACATGACATGAAATCAACATTGTTTAATTTTAGTTTTACATTGATGTTCTTTTTTCTGTGTGTAGGAGATTTGTTCGCGAATCGGCGATTGTTTTTGGGAGATCTTTAATTTTCTTTATCCCTTTTGTATACATACTGGATTTTCTTAAATATCAGCATTGAAAAATTCTACTAAATTATTCGGAGTTTTGCCAAAGTTTCATGATTTTAAATACAAAAAAAAAATAATAATAAAATAAAAAGGAAAGAGAACTATAGAATTAACAATTCAGATCTTGGAAGGCATTTTCTATATTTTTACTGATTGAGAGAGATAAGAACGATGAGAAATAAAGTTAAATAAAAATATAACGATGTGAAAAGTTATCAAATTGATTCCCGTCTTATTTTGAAGCTGCATTTAAGCCATCATGTATGGAATAGCTCATCATTAAATGGCCGTCGGCGCTTCGCTGGCAGTGCTTCAAGCGATCGAATAAATTTTTAATGACTCACTTTACTTGTTGTACCGGCAGTAGCAGCTCGAATGTTCTCTTCGAGCTCCTCCGAAGTAGTTGGCTTGTTAGCGTACACTAAGAACTTGTTGTAGCACCAGAGCAAATAATCGAGGGGTGTCAAGTCAAGTATGATAGCGGCGGCCAATCGAAGAACGCTCGTCGTGAGATGAGCTAGCCGTCAAAGTTTTCTTTCATATCTTCAGGCGTTGCATCGCTTGTATGGCATGTAGTCAAGTGCGGATTGAAGGGATGGCCTTGGCGGTCATGATCTCCGCTCACTGAACTAGTCGGACGGATGGTATTATTGTAATTAAATTAAGTTCGATAGATGTACCAACTGAATTTCAACTCTGTGACCCGTCATGAACTAAAGGCTGGATCCAGCCTTGAGATAGTGCCGTCTTGTTGAAATCACAGCTCGGTTGTCGACCTCAGCTTCACACTAACTAATATTGACGGCAAGGGTGTCTTCTTCGACATATCGAAAGAGATCAGATACCATGATGCCGCTGTTAGCTGGGCCGACCCTGTTTTGTTGTTGTCTGCGACGTGTGATAAAATTATATGCCTCAGTGTTTTAAAGTCATCTGAAGTTAAAGAACTCTTACCGGTTGCAGCTAACATGTTGTCGAAAGACAACATTTTCGAAATACAATGTATAAAGCTTTACAAATTCGAATGCTTTCCGTTTGGAATCGAAACACATAATAACTTCCCATTACTGAATATTTTGACAGCTGGATGACATTGGTAAGTTTGACAACCGCTCAAACATAACATTTGGGAAACCATCTCGTACTATCTCTGCTCACCATTGAAATGTGGTAAGAAAGATCCGAAAAGTTTATGCAAATAGTTGTACGGAAAATGCAATCTAGTGCGAAGTACTTTTAAAAGACATGCAATCGCAAACTTAATCTCCGTTGTCTGTGTTGCGGTGACCCAAGACAGAGTTTGTGAGCCGTAAACTATTTGTACAATGCCAGCCGTCTGTATGTCAACTATTGTAGGTTTCGCTTGTGAAGTTCTACAACTCGATCCTGAATACCCAAAGCGAACGATAATTTTACTGAATATATACAATCCTGTGTGTGAGCAAGTGATCGCACTCTTTCTACAGAATATGTTTAGGAAATAATTGAAATTGTTGTTTGTATGTGGCGAGAACTCCAAGGAATAATATATAACGCTCATCAACTTTCAGTGCGGCGTAAACAATCTGTTCATCTTTAAATGTTTGTGGGTCTGTAAGGAAGCATCGAAAGCGTAGAACGTTTATCAACCAACTATTAGTTTTCAATTCTAAGGACATACTTTAACAAAAAAATTTCTCAAGATTTCTCATCATGTTACTCATACGCCATCTGCCAAAATATGTAATTGCGAATAAAGAATGTTTTCCATTTTTTTATTGAACGCAAAAGAAACGATTTTTTTAAATAAAATTTTCGATAATGATGATGTTGTTGTTGTCATTTGTTTGCTCAATGTTGTAATAGCTGATTGCAAAAATATCTTTTATAATTTTTTGTTGCGCCTTTGTTGTTTTTCCTGCCATTTTACATGGCATGTCATGCAAATACTCACAGTCGCAGTCACAGTATCCCTGGATAATGTTACACAATCGCCTTTTTTTGTGCTGCGCTTAAATATTGTGGAGCAGGCGCGCGCACACACATGGACGAGTTTAGGCCTTAACTATATTTTCATTGGAATATACAAATGTATTTGTTATATGTATAATACTCCTATTTTACATCCATCCACATTTAAAGGTAGTGGCTGTAGCTGTGGCTGTGGCAGTGGTGTCTTTTTTGCGATCTCAAATGTTGAACGCCAGCTTTTGTGGCTTCAGGTTTATAAACAAAATAGACAAATAAAAATAACAAAAAAAAACAACAAAAAATAGCAGCAACAAAATTTGGTAATAGCAAATCAAGCGACCACACCCGCACACTTCAACTTCATTACATTCATGTCGCCTGTAACCATAAATACTTACATGCAAACACACCACAGTCTAGAGGAACATAATAAAACAAAACAAAATGTACGTACGTACATACAAACAAACGTAACAAAACTGGCCTACCCCCTTCCATCCCCAATACAAAATATCAATTTATAACCAACCATTCTTACTCCCGGTATTTAGTTTTGTAGGTCTCTAACTGTTATTCGAAGGTATCCAAGCAAAGAAACATTAAAGACGGCAAACGCGACAAGTTAACAAAAACAAAAAAAGTAGAAAAAAGCAGCCAAACGCTCACAGAGTATTCCTTGATCGTTTTTCGTTAAGGCTATAAGTAGAAGCAAACACACATACAGGGCACATGTGCGCCTGCCTGCCTGTTTGCTTGCCTTCCAACCATTTAATATGAGCTTTAGTTTTTGTATTGACCACCCAACAAACATTAGAGCATACGTTCAAAAAATATTACGATCATATCAAGTGATTCAAGCAAAAACTTGGTAATTATGTAGTTCTATTAAGAACAAAAACATTTCCGCAAGAAACTGCATACCGTCTGCATTATGAGTACTTAGCAGTAGTTATATAACAACCCTGCAGGAACTGTCAATAGTGAAACTGTACTGACTTACTAGTGACACAGTCACCAGTACTAGTGCATTATAGTATGCCAGACAATGCTATTTACTATAGACATTTAACATGTGCGTGTCATTGAAAATCCATTACTGACATTGGTACTATTGACTAAGTAGTTCTTTTGGGACCATATGTAGACATTGGAAACAGTGATTCACTAGTACATTTTAGTAATTCTAGTCTACAATTTGGATGCTTTTCAATAATGAAAATGTAAATTTTATTAACTTTTGGAATTTAATTAAAAAGAATAAAAAAATAAAAGGTGAATTAGCGTCGTTTGAAAAATATAGGTATTAAAAATAAGGTACTAATTCATTTCAGTCTTTTTAAAGTTTTCTTATAGTGACAATGACACCGAATAGTCACCAAAATAGTAGACAGAGGGGGTGACTTGGGGACGTATGCCCCCAGGATTCCTTCAGGGAATCTACTAGTAAATCATAAAGTAAATTATTGTCCAAGTTTTGTAGTATGTAGTAGAGAGCAGAGCTGTAAATGAATCATTCATTTTTTAATTAATTCGCGAGTCATTCATGCGCTGAATTAGCAAATTTTGAATTAATTCTTTTCACGCGGAGAAATGAATTGAATGAAATTTGTATCAATTCAAACGAATTAGGCAGAAATGAATTTGTCAAAGTGAATCGCAATTCATTACCAATTCGTTTGAATTGAATTGATTGAAATTTGAATTAATTTTGTAAGTAAATATGCAGTAAGCATCACTGTCGTTTTGTATATCACTTAATGTAGTCCAAAGACAAAAAATTCTTATATTTGAAATGCTCATGATATCGGCAGAATAGGCACTGAATTATTAGTTATCGGCGAAAATCCTATTAAAATGAGACAATTTTGTTTATTTGCTAAAAGAAAGTTATATATTTATTTTTATCAAATAGTGTGAAAATATTATTAAATGTGCGTATAACAAACAGTTTTTGTTTATATAATCTCTTATTTGTATATTGTGGAAAATTTATTTATTTCTTTTAATTTTTCAATAGAATTTTAAAGATTCTAGCAACTTTAATTTCAAATTTGTTTACTTTTTACTATTAAAAACTTCCAGCTGTTGCCTCTATTCTAAACATCCCTAAACGTGGATCTCTTTCAGATGATCATTTTGAAAAGTTATTGTTGTTGAATGTGAATGAATGCATTCTAATTAAATCTAAGTAGCCTTATTTTGTAACTAAAATAATAGCGTATTTAAAAATAAAAGTTAATTCTTGAAAAATTAAATTTCAAACACCATGGATTCTTTGATCAGACGCGGATCCAGGACAAATCTTTTAAAAATTTTGTACTGAATATTTTCATTTTATTAGGAGACATTTCCATTTTTCATTCCGTCTAGAGCTGCTCTTGAATTTGATTAATTGCAACTCATTTTTGATTTCATGCATTTGAATTGCAATTCATTGTTCTAATTCATCTGAATTAATTCAAAATCAATTTAATTGAAATGAATTGGAAATGAATTGCGATTCACTTTGACAAATTCTTTTAAATTAGAAAGGAATTGCAATTCACTTGACAAATTCATTTGAATTAGGAAATGAATTGCAATTAATTTCTGCCTAATTCGTTTGAATTGATTCAAATATCATTAAATTCTTTTTTGTTGTGAAAAGAATTAATTCAAAACTTACCTAATTCGTAATAAATTAAAATAAAAAAAGAATGATTCATTTACAGCTCTGGTAGAGAGTGCGCTTATCCGTATACAACTCGGCTGTCCAATTTCCGCCCGAAAGGAAATATTCTATATTATTAAAAAAAGAAACACTAAAAACAGCAGAATGCTGTAAGGACTCAAAGGACTTTCTCAAATATTTCACAAATCATAACATTCATTACATAAAACGAAGGCCGCGTGTTCGTTGGGTTCGCACGACAAGTATGAATGTAGTGCATGGCTAATGTTCGATATACTTACGACTACAACAACCAACAACCAACAACCAAACTGGCATCATGTCAATGTTTTGAAATACTCTATTGCTGTTGTTATTGTTGTTTTAACTCTTGTGTGATTCTGTTTTTTTTAACTTTTTGTTTTTGGGCATGATGCTCCACTCTGTACAGTGACTCGAAAGATGAAATATTTACGTGCTGATTTTTCTAAGCAGTCTTAAAAATAAATAACCATTTTCAGTTAATTAAGCCTTCAATATTGAATAAATAACTTTTTATTTCAGCTGTCATTATGTTACTAAATTGTTGTGATATTTATTATGTTCGTTTTCTGTGAAGTTATAAAAACAATTTCGGTGATGATGGTCATCTTTCAATGTATAAATGTAGTGTCCTGTAATAATAAATTTACTAATCCTTAAATTAGAGCACATCTAAGAAAATACACTTTATATTGGGAATGGAATATCCTTCCTATCATTCTACTGCTGAAGCCAGTGTTTGATACAGCACTTTATGCCGGCAACACAGGCAGAAAAATTAGTAGAAACAAGTGTAAGAAAGCTGGGTTTCCTTTTTTAATGCAGACAATGGAGCCAAAAACGAAACATCAGTCCTGTGTGCTTATCGAATATTCTACTACTACTGAGCAACAATACATCGCCTCCGTCTTATTTTATTTACTCCCAGCTACCATTTGCGATGATCGTTGAAGAATCTTCCGCGATCGGAGCGGGCGATTAAATTTATCGTCCACGATGTCGTATTCCGATCGGGCAAGTTCAGTACAACGGGAGAAACTATTTCAAGACAGCGACTCCTCCATATGAGTCGTCTACGATGCGCCTAATATAATCGTTCAAGACTCTTCTATTCTTACTTCAAACGAACCCTCTCTGCGAATTTGAAATAATTCGCTGACTACAATTGTTGTTAATCCATGTTTTACCGTCCAAAGTCTAAATTTTTCTTTCACACTTCATTATTCAGCCAATTCACTTCTTCCATATATTCCACTGGAAATTAATATTTTTTTGAAAAGCAGTCTTCCACATATTCAACTCGGGCATCATCACAATCAGATTTTTTGTTTTCTGTTTTATCGTTAGCAAATTCCACAATTTTTTGCTTCTCGTTTGTTTCTTAATCTTATTGTTTTAGTCGATAGCATTAGAAATTATATTATAATTATTTATTTAATGTATTTTTGTATTGCATTTTAATTTAAAAATCACTTTGATTTAAAATAAATCACTTTAATTCAAAAAAACACTTCAATTTAAAAGAAAACATTTCAATCAAACGAACGAACTCTTTTTATTATCACTCTTCATGCATGTCTGCTTTCAACATAAACCGAGTTAAAAAGAATAAATAACTTTTTCTTGCAAAACTTTTGTTAAATTCGTCTAGCTATAGGCAAAATGTGCAAACGACGATTAACTCGTCCAACAATCGTCAGAATGACTCGCAAAAGCATCATTTGGAAGATTAAAAATTATTTTTACTCCAACAATCGTCTCGAAGATTAAAAAAAAAATAGTCGTGAAATGATCGCGTTTTCAAACCATCTTCCAAATTCTAGCTGGGACTACGTATAGAAATGCCTCACATCAGCGTGTGTTCTCGAAGAAGTGAGACTACAAAAACAGAGAACACGATAAAACTTTGTGTTTGAAAACACAGAATGTAAATGTTCATGTTTGTGACAAGTAAAAGGATACACGGATTTCAATATGAAACATTGCAACACCAAGAGGAACATACTTATTTTTCTACTAATTTTCTTTGTGTTGTAAGAACACGCAACAATGTAATATCCAAAACTTTTACCGTAAAAGCAATAAATATAGTGATGGCTTGTTATTACAGGGTTAAGCAATTGAAATGTTACCAATTTTAGGCTGCCAATACTGAAACACCGATATGTCAAATTCATACCAATCGGCTATCAACTGTTCAATTTGCTTTTATGAAAATTCAACCCTGATCAAATGAAAAATCTTGTCGTTTAGAAAAATTTCTAAAAGTGGGGAGCCCCGGTAGACTAGTGGATAGCGTAATAGAATATTAGTCGAGGTTTCGCAGGTTCGATTCCTGCCTAAACCCTGGGTTAATTTATTATCGTATTATTTGTCAATTTAATAACATTTTGTTTTGAAACTATTACACTTGCACGTTTTATTACAGTTTTTGACAAGTCTTAATACAGAGTGTCCGCCGGGAAGTTATACTACTTTGTTTTGCCGCCATTTTGGTAAACATTAGTCTTGACAGTTCATATTTGGCAGTCGTGATGTAGACAATTGGCAAATTTACTATGGAAAAATAATCGACAAGCCAACGTGTTTTAATCGTTAAAACATTTTATCAAAATCTATCATCGATTACTGTGACGATGAGAAAGTTACGTGAAATTTTTGGGAGAAACAATCTGCCAACAAAACGCAATATTTATCGTGTAGTGAATGATTTCGAAGAAACAGGGTCTGTAGGTGATAGGCCCAAGCATGGACCACAACGTACTGCAAGATCGGCTGAAAACAATACTGCTGCTCACGAAAGTGTTCAAAACAATCCTCAATTCGACGCCGCGATCAGGAGTTTGGTCTTCAAAGAACACCTTTGGCCACAATTTCGCTCAAGGATTTGCATTTGTTTCCATTTATGATTTAGTTGACACAAGAGCTTCTTTCATAAGACCATTTACGCCGCTGAACATATGCCAATAGGATGTTACAGCTCGCCCATGACAACCCCGATTTTAATGAAAAAATCATAATGAGTGACGAGGCACATTTTCATTTGAATGGATGTGTGAATAAACAGAATCGTCGGTTTTGGGCAATGGAAAATCCTCAAAATATTCATCAGTCACCTTTGCATCCATTAAAAGTGATATTCTGGTGTGCAATTTGGTCAGGAGGAATCATTGGATCTTAGTTCTTTGAAAATGAAAACGGCGTAATGGTAACTGTGAACGGGGAGCGATATCGTGATATGATTGAAAACTTTTTAACGCTACAACTGCTGGGCTGGATTAAGATGCGGTATCAACAAGACGCTGCCAAATCGCATACGGGCAGGATTACATTGAAATTACTGCGAGACCTCTTTCCACAACAAGTTATTTCAGGAAATAGTGATGTTGATTGCCCTCCACGGTCGTCTGATTTGACTGCTCCGGACTTCTTTTTGTGGGGATATCTGAAAAGCAAGGTTTATGCAAACAAACCAGAAACGTTTGATCAACTCAAACAATATATTAGTGATGAAATTAATGAAATACCGCGTGAAATGTGTGAGAATGTAATAAAAAATGTGCTTAAAAGGGTTCGCATTTGTGAGGCTAACAGAGGCGGACATTTATCTGATATTGTGTTTCACACATAATTGCCGACATTAAATAAAACATTTATCAATATAAGATCCATTCTATTTCATTTAATCAAGAATTATAAGCAAACAAAGTAGTATACCTTGCCGGCGGACACCCTGTACAAAGTATGATAGTGAGAAACAAAGTGATAACCGTGATGTTGATTTGCTGCTGCTCCGACATACATGACATACTAGATGTCACTTTTGCTATTTCGGAAGTTTACGTTCGTCAGATGCAACACTTAACTATTCTTTTCTATTTTTTTTTTTGCTTTTCTTCCAACAAAATCAAACTTTTGACCTACTGTCAATATAACTACGCAAAAGGTTTGGCTTTTATTTGTAATGTCCATTAACGAGAAGCAATTGCAATTTAAACTGGACCCCGCAGTCGCTTAAAACGGAATTCTATAGTATTTCTTCATACAGTCGCAGCTTAACTTCCAACTGCATTAAGGCTCTGCAACGAATAAGACAACAACAACAACAACAAAAACAACAAAAAAGCACAAATTGATGGTATGCTCAGATTGCCACAAATCGCGCGCCACACTTTTTGGTCATAAAATGTTTAAGACGATATTTTTTTGTTCTTTTTTTGTTTGGCTCATTTCGAATCAAATATTTAAGTTGTTGAATGAAGCAGGGTGGGGGTGCCATTGCAGGCACCAAAAAAAAATTCAAAAATCCAAAATCCAATAAAATTTAAAAAGCATTTGCAAATTTATTATAACATTCTGCGATAGACAATATTATTAAGATAATAAATAAGTAAATTATGTTTACAGCAATTCAATTCAAGCTACGTCTCTGGCTTAAAGGATTTAACTTTAATCTCTTTTGGCTTGCTGCTAGGGACGCTTACGCTTTTTTCAGGCCGGTTGTTTTTTCTTCGTATGTCTTTCTTTCTTTCGTTCAAGCACAACAATAAGTGTAAAAGAAAATCTACATGAAGGCGAAAAAAAGTCGATCAATATTTTTTTGTTTGTTTTCTTTCTACGAGTATTTTATTTTTGCAATCGACCCATATTTTGGGCACTTTATATTTTGTTTTTGTTATTTTTTTTGCTTTTCGATTTTCTAATGCTGTTTAAAGTTCTGTGGATGTTGCACGAGTTAATATGCTTGCATGCTTAAGTGTATGCATGTCGGTCGGTATATAGACCAATTGCGCTGAAAAAAACGAATCGTAACGAATCGAATAAAGTAAACCAGTTCTTATGGTTTAGGATACAAAATACTCGTATCAATTTATCTATTTCTGTAAGCTCGTGTGTGTGTGTGTCGAGTGGTACTCTCCTCGTACATGCAACGTGTAAGGGGATCATATAATTTGAATATTTGGCCTGCTTAGCTTCAATACCAACAGACAGACGGACGGAAGGACGGACAGAGGGACGGGTGGACGGACGAGGAGATTTTTTATTTTTGCTTACATTTTTTGTTGTTTTTTTTTGGTTGCAGTTGAATTTGCAGAAAAACTTTTTAACTATTGTTGCTGTTAGTTAATAGAGCCTTTTGTGCCTTTTTGTGCTTTTTTCTTCTTTTTTTTTCTTTTCTTGGTTTGTTTGCTCTCCAAAGCGGTGTCTATGGATGAGTGGTGCATGCTTAGGCACATTGGGCGGTCATTAGAATTCGAGCAGCAGTTGCAACAACAATTTATTCAACATCGTCGTCATCTTGGCAACATTTATGTTTGTAGTATGTTCAATTTAGCACGAAATAACAATGACGATATCGACCCACCTAAACTAGTTTTCAGTTCATTTTAAAAATTGCTGTCTGTCTCTCTAAGATGTATTTCTAAATGTCTGTCTGTCTGGCTCGCTGGCTGGCTGGCTGATAGTGGTTTGTTAGTTTGTTTCAGTCTTTATTTTTTTTGTTTTTTTCTTCTTAGAGATTCAAGACTTTTTGCCACAAAAATCTTTGTACATTGTACAGAAGAAAAAAAATACATCATCGCGTATAGAAACGATATTACAGTGCTCAGACCACATTCTGTGCGCATGTTGCAACATCGTATTTATATGAACAAAAAAAAAAAAATAAATAAAAATAAAAATTAAACACATTTTTATTGGAAAACTTCTTTAAAGCTTTATTTCATTATCCTCTGTTAAATTAAAGCCAACGTTGTTTTTTTCTTCTTTCTTTCTTGTCAAATTCATTCATGCGGGACGGGATAACCGATTTTGGTTTATTGTAAAATAAAATCAAATTTTTTAAAGATGTTACATTTTTTGTTCACATGTTTTGTCATAATTGCTACTTAAATGCATATTTTTGGATATTTTAAAGTTGTTGGTTGTGTGAAGGCGAACTTAAAGATGATGGAGGAAGATGCACTTTAACATGGACAATGGCCGAGGAGGATGGTGTTTTTAGGCTTAAACGACGATAGTGAATGTAAAAAACAAGGGAAATAAATTGACAACTGAGGAACACATGATGCTACAATTGCGGGGATTTTATTTGGAAGGAAACAATGATAATCTGTAATATGAATGGTCAGTCAAAAATCATCAGTAAGAAAAATAAGGTCTAGAGAAAACACTGGCGATAGCGTGCTAATCAATGCACTTAGAGGAGAGATACATATACAGAGTAAAACTCAAAAGAAAAATCAATCCATCCGTAGTTGAATCAAAGTTTTTTTTTTTATTTAAATAAAGTAGAGAAAGATTGATTTAAGTACAGACTCAAGTAAGTTCTCAATATAATTTAAGAATTTTTTAGTTGATTTAAGATTATTCACGTGATTAAAGAATTTTTTACCCATTTAAAAAAACTCAAGGAAGGATTAGTTGTCTAATAAAGTAATCTCGTTTTGGATTTTTTAAAAGTATATTTTATTGTTACTCAAAATTTTGATTCCGACTCGTACTCAAAGTAAGTAGAAAATACTTGAATTTAGTACGGCGTTTTTCTTTCTGTGTAGGCAATTGAAGTGTTATTTATTGAAACGGACATTTTTTTATTGATTCAAATTACAATTGAATTTGCAGAGTCCGTTTATTTTAGCTCGATGTGGCCACCTTTTGCCTTGACTTTGGCCTTCGCACGTTTAAAAATTAAGCGAAGGCCCGTAGACTAGTAGATAGCGTACTAGGTTATTAGTCCAGGGGTCGCATGTTCGATTCCTGCCTAGACCCTGGGTGTTTCTGCAGATAAGCCAAAATGGCGCCGCGGTTTGTGTTTATTCTTAAAAAAAAGTTGTATGCTGCACGAATGTACGATGTTACAGTATTTTGACCCATTCCCGTATAATCGCTTTCTTCAGCGCATCCATACTGACATATTTTTAAGTCCTCAATTTGCTCTCCAAAATTGTCAAGATTGAATAGTCCATCGGATTTGCATTTGGAGACTTCGAAAGCCATTGTGTGGACGAAATGAAGTGTGTATTCTTGGTTCACACGAGCTTTATGACACGAAACCGCATCTTATTGGAACGTTTATGATCTAGGACCGAAATGTTTGAGTGCACACGCCTCTAAAGCAGCTTCCAAAACGTTTTCCCGATAATAAGACGCATTGACTTTTACACCAAGCTCGATGAAAACGATTACACAGCGTCCAATGACGGTTACAGCTGTCGGTACCATTACTTAGGATTAAAAATTACTTTGGGTGACCATTCGTAGGCTTAAATTTTCGTGAGTACGTGTAGTTAAGTAAACACGATAATTTTGGGAGTTTATGAACTGCTCAACAGAAAATTTTTTTCATCAGAGACAGGGGTGCCAAACGTAACGATTTTACGTCATTTTGACCATTTTTTAGAGTGAATTTCACAAAATGACAATTGACGATTTTTGTTTAGTATCCCTTATACTTTGACGATTTGTTGACTTCGCTACTTTTTCCTCAACATAACCTCTACGTGTGGCAAAATGTCAATCTCGAACAACTGGAACACGTTTTTAACTTGAGCTACAAAAATTATAGCAACTACAAATGCAATATTTGCATTAAATTGCATTCAAAATTTTAAAGAAAATTTTGTTACAAAAATCGCCTTCTTAAGTCGTTTTATTGATTGTTGCGGCATTCTTAAAATTGTTAAATTTGTTTTCCTTAATTTGAAAAAAAGAAAAATTTATAAGAAGTTTTCAGCCCAAAAAACCAAAACGATCTCAATTAATACACAAACACACACAAAATAACTAATACTGAAGCAGAAAAAAAAACTTTTAAAAACGATACTTTGAAGCAACCGAATGAAATTCTTTTAAAGGTACGTTTTTGAAAACATACTTTTTCGAAAGGTACTTTCTTAATCAAAAGCTTTTTTTAAGTACAACATAAAAAACAAAACATAACAAAAAAGAGATTTTTTGCGATCAACCATAAAAAAATAATAATAAATGAAATTTTTATAATGCAAAGCAATTTATCGTTCTGACAAAATCCTGTCTTTAACTAACGATCCTAAAAATGTTTTTTTAACCGAATGACCAGGCTTCATTGAAAGCTAATATGATACAAAATACAATTTCATAAATTTTTTTCATGACACTCAATTTTGCGTCTTGTCGACCATCGTTCTGTGCTATGAAAAAAGCCGAAATTGCTCGGGCAATTCTTTTGATTCTGATTCTATTCAGCTGCAAGAAAAATTACTCAAGCTTTTTTATCACACCTATTTTCTTTAGTTAAAGGACGGGTACGTTCAGCTTATATTTCCCGCAGCGTAAATATAGACAGGGGGCTGGTTCCTGGGCGATAAGAGATCTTTCTGGCTCCAATAAAAATATCTAACTGAACATGATTTTGGCATTGTAGGAAGTTAATTAACATTATTAAGATACTAAGTGGTGAAGATCAGTTCTAGCCCCATGGAACTTGTTTGGTATCGTTTACATTTTACATTTTTAAGTCATGGAACGAGCTTGGACCTAAAATAATTGTGACAAGCTCTCCTGCAGAATGTGTACTTGTAAGTCAAAGAGAGGGTACAACAATTATATTCACAGCAGTTGTCACAAGCTTTCCTGCGGGGTATTTTAATGTCCTTAAAGTTGTGTGTCTAATTTTGAAAGTTTTTTTTTCTTTAGTGAAAACGTTTTTGACTCTGCTATAACATTTCTATAAAAGCAACAAAATTCGCTAAGTTGTTTGATATTTTTTTTTTGGTTTTTGTAAATTAACTATTTATCTTTTTTGCAATGATCGTGATGAAAGTTATTTGCTGTCACATGTGTGCCTGCTTTAAGTGAACATGATAGAGAAAGGAAAAAGGTATGCACTTGAAATGATATTAAATGTAAAATAAAAATGCAGAGGGTTAGTTGGCTTTTGTAAAAGTAAACTTTAGTTTGATGCAATAGATACTTTGTTTGTTACTTTTGCTATTGAAATCAATTAAAACTTAAATGTGATATTTCGATGCAGGTGCAATAAAAAATAAATCAAATATGATTACAGTTAGATTGGAGAGCGCTAAGAAGAGTCGTTAGAATTTATTCTCTAATGTTGTATGAAATTAAAAGCAAGATAATCATATTAAGGGACGTTTCTAGTTTTTAATTAAGCTTAAAATTTATAAATTTTAAATGAAACGGAAAATAGATTAAACCTAAATGGCATGAAAAGTATTCATAAGTTTTTAATTATAAAAATATTTATTATTTCATGCACACTACGATTTGAGCGTTGAATTATTCTTGATCTAAAAATAATTAAAAGATGCTTCATAAAAATTCAACAAATTGAGAATTATATAAATGAGAGGATAAACAAAAGCAAGTAACAATAGAGAACCGACACTTTTGCTGTTAGAGCAAAGAATGTGGTGCTGCAGTATTACTACTGTTTCTTTAATTTTTATTTACTTTTATTTATTAAAAGTTGTCAGAAAACTAAACTGGTGAAATATAATTTAACATATAAAAAACATATTGTTACGTTTCGACCTTTTCGTAAACATTTGCTTGCTCAGGTTCTTTTAATTTGTCAAAAATAAAATAAAGACACAAACTTTATAACACTTTAAGATTAAATACACCAACGAATTGTCTTTGCTTATAAACATTCATCATGTCTAGTGACTGTATGTTATGCAGCATCAACGTTCTTCAAGCATCTTTTGTAGCAGCTTCGAATATGAACTAGATAACTCGTTTGTCATATATTTTAATTAGCGTTGTCAGTTAGCATGTGTAACAGTGGAATTTTCTCTGCATACACATGGAAGGCTCTTCAATGTAGATCAGGAATATACTAGAACAACATATTATAATTTTCTCACGCTTTAATCGATGGCGCTGAAGCTTACAGTTGCTATCAATATCTGTCATAAAGATTTTTCGAACAGTCTTGCAGATTATCTTTGCGGTTTAGAGAAATTTCGTTAGTGTTCTATTTCGGTTGGTTATTTTCAATTCCATGTGCTCTCCCAATCTTGCATACACGGTTTATTAAACTGTACTTAACCGTCGCTGTATTTTTTCCGACACTGTATATGACGAGTTCAATATTTAATTTTTTGTTAGTGATTGTAATCCAAAGTGATTATTATTTAAGTCAGAAAGAATTATATATAAGACAATATTCCAAATGAAATGAGGTATAAATTAACATCAATTAATTTCAACTTACACGGCAGAACTGAAACAACATTGTTTTTCGGGAGCCGCTACACTCCCATCATCAGTGTTCATGTGTGTTTTCCATGTATCCGCCACTGTTTAGGTGGTTCGGTTGAATGTAACGTTACGAACTTTAAGCCAAATAATAATCACTTTGGACTTACATCCACTTACAACCACTTCAGTTCGAAAAATTACCGCATCATATATACAAATTAATTTTTTTATTTTATTATTTTTTAAGTTTTAGTTGTATTGAGCCTTAATAAAAATCATTAAAAGTTTGTATGAACCATCGGCAAAGAGAAAACTTAGAAATAAAAATTCATATTCCACAAGTAGTTAAAATAAATACCAAAACAGTGACATATTTACAATAATTTGTTATAATGATCAGTTAATATAAAATAATGAAGAAATATTTCGTCCTTGCTACCGGGACTTATCTTTTTGAATGAAAAATATTTGGAAAGCAAAAGTCTTAACGAATTCATACTATTTATGATTAATTTCATTGGGTATGAGTCTTTCTTGATTTTGCATACCGACAATAAAATTTGGAATCCAATAACATTTTGAACTCGCATCTTAAGTTTTTTAATTTTTAAGAAAATATTTTTTTATTCATAAATAAAGTAAATAAAGGAAACAAAAGTCATAACTGTTTCATAATTTTCATGAATAATTTCATTGGGTCTTTCTTGATTCTTTTTAAGGACAATAAAATTTTAAATCAAATAATATTTTGCAATTGCATTTTAAGTTTTTTTTAGAAAATTATTTTTTATTCATACTATTTATGAATATATTCATTAGGTCTTTCTAAATTTTGTATAAGGAAAGTAAAATATTTAATCCACTAATATTTTGAACTCGCATCTTTAATTTTTAAGAAAATTTATTTTTTATTCATAAGTAAAATAAAAAATTAAAATATTTGGGAAACAAAAGTCATAACCGATTCATATTACTTATGAATAAATTCATTGAGTCTTTCTTGATTCTGTATAAGGACAATACAATTTTGAATCAAATAATATTTGAAATATTAATTTTTTGGTTTTAATATATAATTTTTCTACCTTTTTTTTAATATTTATATTATTCTTTAAATTAGGCTTGAGGTCACTTTTTTATATAAATTATCCAAATTTATTTTATCTCGATATTTCGTTGCCCTTTGAGTAACTTCTTCAGGAGGAAAAAATCAATAAACAATTTAAATAACAAAAATTAACAAATTATTAGTGAACAATTTCTTTTTCCGTTCTGGTTTAAAAATTATTTGTCAATTTCTTAACCGAGCTTAATTTAAAGAATAATATAAATATTAAATTTTTAGATAATTATTTTTTATACATAAATAAAATAAAAAATAAAAATATTTGGGAAACAAAAAAATCATAATCGATTCTTAATATTTATGAAAAAATTCAATGGGCATAACTCTTTCTTGGTTCCGTAAAAGGCCAATAAAATTTTGAATGCAATAATTATTTCAACTATGATTTCTAATTTTTATGAAAATTATTTTTTCAATTAAAAATAAAATAAATAATAAATTCTCTTTTTTTTGCAGGTAAGTGCAATAAAATTCTCCATTTATAAAAAGCAAAATTGAGGTAAATATAAAAAAAAAATAGGAAAATCAGTAAAATATATCGAGTCTTCACATAAAAAACCACCATCGCAGATTCTTAAGCAAATCTCAAGTTAAAAAAAAAAAGATTTACGCCAACAAATTTTCTTTAAAATACTAATCTCAAGCAAAGTTTTTCTAAACAAAAAAAAATAAAAAAAAATTAAAAAAAAAATTTTTAAAAAATTTAAAAAAGATTAAAAGAATTTGAACCAAAATTCAGTTAAGAAAAAGAAAATTACAAGAGCTGTTGCGGAAACATTCGTTTTACTTTGTTTCATATTTCATATCTTAAAAATAACAATGAATGAATAATTTAAGATTGTTTGAGCATAAATATAACAATAATAAAATTAAACGAAAATAAATGATAATAAAATTGTAACAAAATATAAAGTTATGGAAGTTCTACGAGGAAGACTAGTGGAATCAGTGATGCCAGCAAAAATTTAACAAAATCCCTACTTGTGGGATTCGCATGTGGACGATATAATTATATGAATGAATTTTGTAAATGTTTGCAAAATGTTTTTTACTTGGAAAAAATATATAAATCTTTAATAATTTGAATTAAAATAATACATTCTCACTTTTAAAACAAAATTTGTAATATTTCATTTCACAAAATACTAATACATACAAACTCTTCACTGTCACTTAACGTTGGATTCTATTTTCTACAGAATAGACCGCAACAGAACGGAACAAAAAAGTAAAAAAAAACACACATGCAGTTTTTCAATTGAAGAGAAACAAAACAGCTGATTCGTAACAGAACAGAACGTACAAACTAATTCTGCCTTTAGTTTGTACGTTCTGTTCATTCAAATTATGAAAGGTTTATATATTTTATTCATGTATAATTATATCGTTCACATTCCAAAGTTCAGACACAGAACAAGTAAGTAAGAAGTATTATCTACAGAAAAGTAAAAACTAATTAGGCCTTTAATTTCTATATTAAACCAAAAAAGCCAAAATTTTCAAATTACATTTTATTTTTCATACAAATTCAATTTCCAAAAAAATCGCACATTTCTTTCATTGTCTCTATACATTATTTACAAAAATTAGTTTTCTGTCTGTATGAAATATCTCTCCTAATACTGTAACAAAATATGAAATTTAGATTTTTATATGTATTATAACTTTTTTGGGGGGTTTTACGCAATTACACCGGAATATAAAAGTTTTAAAAATTCCCTAAATTTTCCTCAAACTGAGAAACCAATCCTTTTTTCCTTTCCCTTGAAATTTTCCAATGAATTTCCTACAAAAAGAATAAATTCCTTCCTCTTGGCATCACTGAGTGGGATAATGTTTTAGACACTATTCGAAAAATGTATGAGTCTGTTGAAAACGACCACATCAAAAAATTTAACATAAAACTCAACCCTCGCAGATTCATAAGCAAATCTTAAATTAAAATATATTACAAAAAAAAAACATTTACGAGGGCGATCAGTAAGTGTTAATAAAATTTGTCCTTAAATTCTAAAAATTATTACAAAAAATCTTCTTTATTTTTACTCCGAATCGAATGAAGTTTAGAAAATTAAATGATCTTAAAAACATAAATACCTGATAAAATTGTAAACATGTAAAAATTTTATTTGCAACACAGCAGCACCAGCTACTGCTTGCTAACTAACTCTCCTTATAAATATTCGCAATATACTTGCAACTACAAAACATGCAACATCAATATCGATATTTAAGCAATAATTCCACGATCAAATTTAAAATAAAAAAATAAAAAAATAAAAAATTAAAAAAAAATATAAAAAACGTTTGGGCCATTGACGACGTTATGCTCACGCCATTAAATTGTCACTTTCGGTTGGAGTCGATCGACCGACATCCAGTTGCTAGTGGAGCAGAGTTATTTCATCTTATTCATGTTGGTTTGGATGTGCGACTATTTAGTCGCTGTTCGGTCATTCGTTCGTTCGTTCTTGTTACTGTTTTTTTTTTGTATCTTATTTCTATTAGTATTTTCTTTAGACGTAATAACAAACAATTTTGCTTTCATTTCGCAACAAGTTTCAAAGCGATGCGTTTTTTTTCTTCTTCTTCCACATGCACACATGTTAGTATTTACGTATTTATGTATGTAACAATGATTGCTTGTTCGTTCGTTTGTTTTTGCCTGTGGATTTGTAAATGACTAAAAGTATCTTAAGTTATGAGCTGATTGGTATCGCTTTTTGCTCTCGTTGTTGTCACATGATTTTGTTGTTAGAATTAATTACTTGGATGTGTTGATAAATATAGAAATGAAAAATGAGCGAGCGGCTCTAATTGATAGATGAGGAAATGATATTGGCCGTTTGTTTGGTGGGTTGGCGCAATGTGGGAATTATAAAGAAAAAAAAACTTAAAAAGTTAAACTATTTGAAAGTGAGTGTTGTTAACAAAGAGGGACACAATGAAACGTTAATAGAAAAAATTTTTTTGCTTGGATTTTATTTTCACTGTACATATTATGCGAAAACTATATACATCTTAAGGTTGCAATTTAGATGAAATGTTGTGCTATTAACTTCGAATAGAGTTGAGGTTTTTGCTTTCAAAAAAAAAATATTTCAAATTCATTAAAAAAATTTAAAAAATGTTGTTGGTTTTTTTAGAAAAATGGGGGTTCTTACATGGGAACAACGGGTGTGAACTTTATCAAAACAATTTCGTTCTATACAAAGTATTTTTGTGCATAGTTCGCATCTCCATCGTAACGGATTTGTTATCCTTTCAGGATTATGACCACTGTTTTTACGAGCAGCATCTGCTACTACGCTAGAGATTGGACGTTTTCTAAAAATTGAAGGCTGCAAAAAATAGGCCAAGTAATATTTCTTCTGAACGATAATTGATCCATAGGAGTTGCATTATCAGCTCTGCATAACAAAACATGTAACCGCCATGCATTGCTTACTGCCAAGTCTAAACGTAAACGTAAAAATACACCAGCTCAACTTATTTCCTCTAATAGATACTCTGTAAAGGCTAATAGATTGACGCAATTGGTCGACCCCTTCTATTCCCTGGTTGTAATTTACAAATACAGTGTAACCTCGTTGAACGCAACCAATAGAAATTTTGGGCTGTTGCGATAACTGAGTTGTTGCGCAAACCAAGTCACAAATTTCTAGTCATATTTTTCTATTTAAAAGCTCATTTTAAGCCAATCAAGAATTTTATTAAAAAAAATAGCTAAGGTTAGCTTTTAATAATCGTATTTATTTGATTGAAATAAAGAATAAAAAGAGAAAAACAAAATATATGTATGTACATCAAATAAAAAAAAAAAAAAATACACATTCAAATGTATGTTAATTTGTACTGAAGGTTGTTATCGAGTTAAAGATTCATGTGTTTAAGGAAAAAAGTCTGAAATTTTCGACTGAGTTTTTGTGCTTGTCAAAATTTCCCGAATCTTTTGCAATACCATTATATCCTCCAAAGAACAGCTATTCTTCTCTGCCCATTGTTGACAAACGTTGAAGCTTTTTATTGCATTCCGACATCTTATTTTTGAAGGTATTGGACCTAACAACACATTTTCATCCTCGCCTTCAGTTTCGCTTTGTTCTAAAGTAATTTCTTCTTCAATTTGAATGTTTTGAAATCGAAAAGTGTATTTGCAATTTGGGAGTTATTTCTTGCATATAATCTCTATTTGTGGAAACAGTTAATTGTTCATTAATTACCTCAGCCCTTATAATGCTCAGTGGCAGCTCATCTTCAGTCCATCCATGATTTGAGCGCAGTATTACGTTCCAGCATTTCGCAAGCGTTTGCCAAAAGACAAACATCATTACGCAAATTAAAAGATTTAATTTTTTGCTCAATATATGAACCTCGGCTTTCAATAATGTGGACCAAAAGACTTTTCTTATACGGAAGTTTTGTAATTTTTATCACGTTTTGGTCCATAGGCTGAATAATTGCAGTGCAGTTTGTTGGAAAACACATAGCAGTTGTCATTCCATCATTACTTCTCAAATCTTCCTCTTTAGGATGACAGGGCGCATTGTCCAAAAGTAACAAAGCCTTTAACCGAAATTGTTTGGAGGATAGAAAGGAGTTTACCTAAAACAACATTTTTAAACTACAGAATTTAAAAAAACGAAAGCAATAATTTTACGCCTGTGACAAAAGTTTCGTGAAACCATTGCTCGAAAAATTCGAAAGTCATCCAATAGTTTTTGTTGGCTTTGTAAACAATTGGCATATTGACAAATCCTTTAAATGCTCTAGGGTTTTGGGCTTTACGAATTACAAAAGGCTTAACTTTATGTATTCGTGTTGCATTGGTGCAAGCGAGAAATGTAATTCGTTATTTGCTTATTTTTCTACCCGGGACAGATGTTTCTTTGAATGTTACTAAAGTTTTGTCCGGCATGAATTTATTTATGAATTTTGAATTTATTTATCAAAAACCAAACTAAAAAAAAAAAAAAAGCCTTACGTGTTTTGCAAAGTTGCTTTAATTGAGGCATTGTTTTTTTTAAAGTTGCGTTTACAGCGTCAGCAATGTTAAGAAATTGGGTGTTGCATTAAGCGAGGGGATGCGCATATCGAGGGTTGCGTTCAACGAGGCTACACTGTAATCTGGGTATAGTAAAGTCTTTCTTTCTTTTTGAGTCTTACACTATCGTTTAACTTTCCCATCGTGATGACATTATTGTCTTTACAACTTTTCTTTGCAAAAACTAGAAAATGGCTCTCATCATCACTGTCATTCCAATCTAAACTAGAATTATGGTATTCGTTTCTAGACACAAGCTCAATTTTTTCTGGTTCATCCTTCAGCATATTTATACACAATAACTCTTCCTCATTTCCTTCGTCTTCATCATATATCAATTTCCATTATGTGCTCAACAGCATCCTGAAGTCGCAAAAATCATTTCGGCCTCTAAAAATATTGCGATGGGACATATTGCATATACAGTGCAAGCTCGATTTTCGCGACTAATTAAAAACCAGAACTGTCGCGAAAACTGAATTTTCGCGATAACAGAACCTGCAATTATAAAAATTAAGTCTTCGCGATAACCGGGCCTGTACTAAAAAATCTCAAAAAAAAATATTTTTTTATTTGTAACGCCCATTGTTTGCTTCACTGTCAATGAAATCGAAAGGTAAAATAAAACTTTGTTATTTTTTATAAGCGCGTCTAACAATTATAAAGAAATTTTAATGTGAGAGTTATTGAAAATAATTAAAAGAACTAAATTGCAGAAAAAATGTCTTTTGAAATGTAAACAACAAAAAACAAAAAGCGAAACCGAAACTTCTGTGTCCTTTTATTTTCTAGTTAATTCTTTTTCGATTTTTGTATAAGAAAAATTAAAACTGATTAGACTGATCATTTTCGTATTTCAACAGTTATTGATCAGATAAAGTCAGAAAAATTACAAAAATTATTCGAAAGTCACCAAGTAAAAACGAAGTTTTGCAAAAATTTGTTAAAGAGGAGAAAGGTAAAGAACTTAAACTTACTTTAGACTGCAAAAATAAGTGGAATACAATTTTCGACATGTGCCAACGATTTCATGAATTAAAAATACCCGTAAAGAAGTCTTTAATTGATTTTAAGGAAACAACCAATAACGGAGGATGAATCTATAATATTAATAGGCAAACACTTTTTTTGAGATCCCTTTTACAGCTGTTTATAAACGATCTTCCGAACGTTATCAACTTCGCCAATATACTGATGTACGCGGACAATGCTAAAATTTTTTATTCGGTTAACCATTTTATTGATCACGTTTATCTTCAAAGTGACCTTAATAACTTTTAATTGGTGGATACACAACATGATGGAGCTGAATTTTAAAAAATGTAAATGCATGCGCTTTTCAAGAAGTAATCTTATTGCTGTTAACTATTCCTTGAGAGGTCATCAGTTGGATTTGGTTAATTCATTTCTTGACCTTGGAATTTTACTGGATCCTAAATTAAATTTTGTTTCTCATATTATTTTGGCTGTAAATAAAGCTAGAGGTGTGTTCTTGCTTTATAAAGCGTTGGTCTAAAGAGTCTTCTGACGCTTACATTACGAAGCAGCTGTACGTGTCTCTAGTTAGATCTGTCTTAGAATACGGATCAATCATATGGGATCCATACTACACCGTTCATAATATTCGTATTGAATCTGTGCAAAAACAATTCTTGTTTTTCTGCTTACGTGGCCTTAGTTCCTCAACAAATATGCCTTCATATACTAGCAGATTAGGCATTAATAAACCTTCCTACTCTCAAAAGTCATCGTACAATGTTGAATGTTTCTTTTATGATAAACCTTATCAATGGTAGTATTTGTTCTGAATTTTTTTTAAATTCTGTTAAATTTAATATTCCTTGTCGTAGTACTCGCCATTACAATCCTCCTGGTTATTAAGTTTTGTAGGTCTAATTATGCTATGGCTGATCCTTTCATGAGATTATGTCGTCAATATAATTATTTGTCTGAACTTGTTGATTTTTCTTTGAATTGTAATTCTAAATAAAGCGTAAAATCATTGTTTATCTTAAGTCATGTAATTTAATATAATTTTTGTGCCTTGTTATTAGTCTGTAAGGACTAATAATTTTTAAATAAATAAATATAAATACTGAACCGATTTCTGAAAGATTTATATCTTTTTAATGGGGATTTTAGATAGATTTTAGATAATTTTATTTAAATCGGTTTAGTATTTTGGGTGCTATAAGCGTTTGAAGTTGTTAACAATACTTGCATACTTATTACACATTGTGTGTTTGTCCAATTTGCTTTGTGTAGAAATGAGGCAGCATTTTTTCTATAAGTATTTTGTAAAAAGAGAGAGATAAGTAAGACAATTTTAAGTCGTTTATTTAGATTGTTTTTGTATTTTGCCGTATATATCGATATATAAATAGGCAAATACAAATTTTTAGATTCCTTTTTCTCCTCTGTTTGCCAACCGATTTTCTTCATTCTTTTATCAAATCGTAGACATTATTGAACTTTAATGACCCAACTACATATTATTTAAATCGGTTCAGTATTAAAGGAATAAAAGGCGCACAAAGTTGACACCACTATAAATGCTAAAAATGCATACGTATATGCATTCACTTGGTTCAAGTAAAAACAATAGCAAAGCAATGAGAGTGTTAAGAGTATGTACGTATGAGTAATAAGATTTTTTCATAAATTTGCCTGTTTGTATGCAATTTTATTTCGTTTATTGTTTTTTTCCACGGGGAATAAAATGAGTAATTTAGTAGTTTTCTCTCTTCAAATGAATGTAAATAAAATATACGTTTAAGCTGGCAGTCGAATTTCGACCACTAGGCGTACTCTAGTTTATGTAAATAGTTAATATTTAATTACTAGAATGCGGGCAATTCGCTCGTATCAATTAATCAAACAATTAACAGATATTTTGAATCCTATAAAGGCAACAGTTGAAGCTTTATGTGAAAGCGAAACAAATCTTTGGAGAGCAGATCCTGCCCTTTCTTTTATGATAAAAGAAGTATCAAAACTGGAATGCAAATTAAGCCAAGAACTGAAAAAGTCTCTTTACAAACGAATTACAGAAAGAAGAACGATTTATTCAACACTGTTGATTTTTTCGAAACTTTATTTTGTATATTGTTTTTTTATAAATACTAAATATTTTTGTTATATTCAAATATATAAAATAAATAAATTATTCTGATTTATTTGACCTTTTTATTATATTTTATTGAACTTGTGTAATTTAATTATCAATTTTTTTTTGAAAATTTTTTATAATTTTTTCAAACAAGTTTAGAATAAGTTTTTATTGGTTTGTGAAAACAATAATTGTTATTATTAATTTTTAATTAAATATATCCCTGAAGAAGCTTTCCATTGAAAAAGCGAAATATTGGATAAAATAAATCATTTATGTTTAGTTTCTGGACCTAAGGCTTGAATAAATTATTTAATAAAATAAATATATTTAACTATGTAATTATAAAACTTTTGTTAGTGAACCTCTTTCAAATGCGTTTGTTTTAAATAAATATTTATAATGTTGAATGTTACAACGGTGTATTTTTTTTTGTTAAGCTGTCGCGTTAATAGATCTTTATTTGAAATTTTTGTTTCAATATCTATAAAAAGCATAAAGCGTCGGTCACAGGTTGACAACTCTTAACTCGCAAAAAAATCAAAACGGGTTTTTGATGCCAAAAGACTGTGTTTGTCCTTCTGCACGTTAGTACGTTTCATTTATATTTTTAAAAAATTTCCTTCCTTACTTCTCCTATTAATTCTTTTCTTTATTTACTTCCAACACGGTTTAGTAACGAAGAAATAACGTTTTTTTTTGTCCCCTGAAAAGTACAATAAAAAACATGTCAAGAGTTGTCAACTTGTGACCGACGATATATGTATATCTCTTAATGTTAAAAAATCTTAATATCAAAAAATCTCAAGATCCCGAAAAATTTCGGGATACCGAAAAATCTTGAAAGCATCCCAAAAGTCCGTGATTTGATATTTGAAATCTCGAATCCCGGGATTCGCCAAAAACCAGTCCCGATTGGTATCCCTAGTTTTAATATGGTAAAAAGTAATTTTATTTGAAAAATATACAAATTGGAAAGTATTCGAGCCGGTTTTTAAAAGTAAAAATACCGGACTATTCGACATTCGAAAAATCAACATTTTGAAAAAACCGAAAACCGTATTGCGGAAAATCCGGTTTTAAAAACCGGATTACCTTTTCATTTCCCAGTTCAAGCGATTTGTTCTGTTTAAGTTTGTAACTGCTGAGGTTGTTCGGTTATTTTCCCGGCGCCAATTTGCGGATCCACAAACCTTTAACAGCCATCCCTAAATAAGAGCGTTGAGCGTCTATGTATATAAAATTTCTGTTCGTGAATGTAGTCCGTAGGCCTCTGAACTAATTATACGCAATTCGGAAATCGATGCCTCAGTCAACACACCTCATTCAATTTAAGTTATTTAAGAATTTAAAAATGAATTTCAGTCAAAGCAACTTCATAAATACTTTTAATAAACTAATAACAATAAAAATAAATACATACTTGATCGCAATAACAAACAGAATGCTATAAATAAATAAATTAAATAAATGTTGTTGTCCATCTTGATTGAACAAAATATGCGAGCGCGAGACTGAGTGTGGTGACCAGACTCTTTTTGTTGTTGGTGTTCTTGTTGTTGTGGCTGCCTGCCTGCCTGCATTTGGACGATGTTGTTGGGTTTTAAAGTTGTTGACGTTTCGTTAGCTTTTATTGTAACGCTCTGTATATGCTGCTGTTGTTGTTATTGTTGTTGTTAGTACGAGTATGTTTGTACGTACGAGTACTTATGAATGCATGAACATTTGAACATTGGATATTTATCTATGTGTGTTTGTATGTAGGTAGCTGTGTGTGTGTGTATGTGTGCAAGTATTATGAATGTTTGGGTCTAGTAATGTACGGATGCTGTTTTAGATTTAGTTTTTATTTACCGTTGTTGTTGTTGCTGCTGCTGTTATTATTCAATGTGTTGTTTTTTTTCACAAAATATGAAAGTAGTTTTCTAGACTAGAACAAGACCACACCTAACAAAGTGTTTTTAATGGATTCCAGCATCTGCATCGGTAGTCATTTCGAAGCTTTGGCAATTTAAAGTTAGAGCAAAAAAAAAACACAAAAACAAAAATGTATCAGCTTTTAGTTAAGCCACCACATACAATTGCAAGCAAAAAAATAAATAAAAAATAATAAAAAAATTATGATAAAACATGCATACAATTCACTCAGCAGCTAGAAGTCAGAGCTGTACTGGATGCATAAACTATTCATACATTTAAATACATGCATGCACGCGTATGTATGTATGTATGTGTGCATAACTCGATCGCATTTGCAAATATGTACATAAAACGAATTTAAATTCGTAATTAAATTAATTGAAGGTGCTGTCTGGGGCTTACTGATAATAAATTAGTTAAAACACATTTTTTGTTTTGCTTCAAGATCTCTTCACACAAAATCTAAAAGTTTATTACAAACAGAGTTTTTAGTGTTGAAAATATTTATGTGTGTTTTTTTATCAGATACTTATTTTCAAGTACACATGCATGCACTTTCAATATCCTTCCTGTACCGTTTTTAATAGTTTTTTTTTTTAAGTAAAATCAAACATTTTTTAAAAGGAAATACTCTTTTAATGAAAGTACTTTGAGTATTTAAAAAAATCATTTTGATTTTTAGACCAATTTGCAGTTTTAAAGCCTTTAAAAATATAAATCTTTAGAAGGTAAATCTTTTAAAACTCAGTTATTAAAAGATACTTAAAAAATAATATTTTAAAATGCACTTTTTAAATGATATTTATGAGGGTACTCGGCTCATGGTTAATCGGTTAACCGATTGATTTTTGCTCATATTACTGTTCGATTAATATAATTATTTTCAATGAATTGGTTTAGATTCTTCTTCTTTATTTGCCAATCCGTATTCGGATATTAGCGATCATACAATTATTATAAAGTAAAAATTGTTTAATATTTAATATTTATTCGTAATTGTTGAACTGTTTTAAGGTTTATATTGAAATGAAAATGTTTGGCTTAAGTTCAAATCTGAGTTTACCCATATCTTCTTAATTTAAGAAATTATCATAATTTCATAATTTTATTTGAATACAATTCATCTTTTTAATATAATTTGCACTTCCATTTCAGCGACATGATAACGTACGACATAAAATAATCGTGCATGACTTAAAAATTATTGCATAAATAATCAAAAATAATATAAAATATCACAAGATCAAAGTTAATTTGATTTCCTAATATCACAGTTGGAGGTACACTCGTTATTTATTTATTTTATTTTGTATTAATTACATAATAAAATTATAATAACTAATATTGGGGAAAGAAGACTTCGAGCTGCTGTGGCTATCGACACCGAATTTTTAAAAGGTTTATATACTATCAATAAGATTGGCTTCAACAACGAATTTATATATTACTTTTATATTTTTGTATCATAAGAGATCTTTGGGTATTTGGGATCCAAAGATATATTCCCTGTGGCAGTTGTAAGTGGGGGCAGTCATTGAGAATGTGAGAAATATTAAGCGGTTTGTTACAAGTATAGCAAATCGTGTTTTTAATAATTTCCCAAAAAAAATTTTTGAACAAAGTATGGACCTTTTCGGTATACAATCATTTACTGCACCTAAAATATTTAAAAACACTTATTTATTTACTCCTAAAAATTTTATTTATAAACAAAATTGTGTATTTCTTCATTTTTAAACTTAAATATGTTTAATTTTTAAGGTTTTCAAATCTTCTTCCCCTTTATACATTCACTGTGAACTGATAGCGGGAAGAAAAGTTCACGGAAGGTTCACAATAGCATTTTTCCCATCGCAGGGAATAAAAAATTCATGGAAACAAAAACCCCACTATTTATTGACGGGAGGAGTGATTGTGTTTTGTGACTTTTAAATTTTTAAATTTCAAATTGGTTATTTATTTGCAAGCAAATATCGGTCGCACTGTTGCAGTAATTAGTTAAAACCTCAAAGTGAAAATTGAATCCACTTCACCTGTTTATTTGCATTTCAATTCAATAGTTTGCCAGCAAAGTTTTCCAGGCTGCTTTTAAAGTTATTTTAATTTTTTTTTTGTAAATATGCACCAGTCTAATATTTTTTGTTACACGCAACTTGTGTTAATTAATTTTATTTTTGTTCTGGAACTGCTGTTATTTTTCTTTGCTCGCCAACTTTATGAATGCAAAACACTTTCAAAAAAGTTTTTGTTGGCTTTTATCTATTTTAGTTCCTTTTATTTAAATTTAATTAATGTACATAAATACGTACATAAATACTCGTACATACATGGTTAATTATACACAAACAAAAGTTTACGAAAGTTTTTCAAATCGTTTTTAACATTCAGTGTCATTGAGAATGATTTACATATAAATAATGCAAAAATCTATTGTCAAAGAATTTGTCTTTAAAAATTAAACACGAGTTATTTAATTAGACATATACAGACATACATACATACATACATATACATACAATACATTTTAAAAAGCCCACTTCTGTGAAGATCCTTATGAAGTTCGAAAAAAAATGTTTTCTTTAAAAGGTCCTTTTATAAAACAAATACTCGATTTAAAATTCTGTTTTCAAAAACGCTACTTTTTAAAAATTTATATTAGAAAGTTTCTTTTTGAAATAGGTAGTATTTTTTTAAATCCCCTTATTGATGTGTTATCTTGGAAAAAATATTAAACGATACAGAATACGTTAAGAGAATTTCGAATTTCACTCTGTCTTCTTGGAGCTAGAAAAATGTGTCAAAATTGTCCAACCTGAGCGCGCACAGAAAACTTTTTAAACTTCTATGCATTTCTTTGCTACAATTGATTTGTATGAATATATATTTGTCACACTTTATTAAACATAAATAAATAAGTATTTTTGTTTTATCTGGAGCAAAAATAAGGATAAAATAACACTAGACACAATAAATTAAACATGCTAAGCCTGGACAAACACAACAAACGAATAGCAGACAACGAACAACGAACTCCTCAAAGACAACAAACACAAAAAAAAAGAAATATAAAACAACAACAACAACAAAATGAAATAGTGAGAGCAGCACAATAAACATCATCCAACTGTGGCAATTCCTCAGCACATACCAGCAACACAACAGCCCCAACAACGACGGGCTATTTAAAAATTTCAATTAAAAAGTGAACCAAATACGTTTGAATTGATATGTTTGTACGAGTGTGCATATAAAGCAGGAAAAAACAAACCAGATGTAGATAAATATAAAACGAAGGAAAAGCAAAAAACTAAATTATTTATTTTTCAAATGAAAGCAAAAGTAGTTTTGTTTTGTGTTTTTTTTCTCTTTTTTTTCTTTAATTTTACAGCATGTCAGTTATGTGAGATTGTCATATGAATTGAATATAAAACAACTGAAAAAATTTGCTGGAGCAGCAATAAAAACTCCACCCTACACACCAACAACAACACCACCACCACAACAACCACCACAACTACCACCCCCGGCCCCCTCCCCCCCTCCTCACCAACCCCTTAATTGCTTAAAGATACATGCGATATGGTAAAGAAAAAGGCAACAAGCAGCCATCTTCCATTTACAATTAGGCGGTTAACGTTTGTTAGGCTTGGTTGCTCGCAATGACAATTACAAATTCTGTTAGTGTTGTTTGGCTAAGGAAAACCAAAATAAACTAAAAAAAATCAAACCTTAAATGGAACCATTTCGTAGATGCGAAATGAACAAATGATTCAAATGTACCAAAAACAGTCAACCAGCCGGCATCTCTAAATAAACGAATTGGAATGGAATAACAAATAGACGCCACATAGCGTCGCATATTTTTTGACTTTTATAGGAGACAAACAGACAGACGGACAGACAGATAGAAAGACACAATATAAAGCAGAACATTGTTACAGCAATAATAACATCAGACAACAACATTAAAGTACTTGCGAGTATGCAGTTGGTTGCAACACACCAAATTGCTGAAGAAAACACATCGTTTCGTTTTAGAAAATCCATTGCAAAGTAAATGAACCTCTCGATGTGTTACAAATATTTAGTTGAATGTATGTGCATGTGTGTGTGTGTGTGTGTTAACAGTTGTGTCTATTTAAATGGGATACTTAATTATTATTTTTTTAGATGTTCAGCTGTTGAAAATGACGTCATGTGTATGGAAGGCAGAAGGGTGGGATAAGGAGCGTTGATTGCAAGCAAACTTCCTTTAGGTGGGGCTATGCAGCTCCTGGCTGTACCCTGAAGGAAGCACGGGATTATGTGTATCCATGTCAATATTTTTGTCAACAATTATGATCACTTTTTGGTGACATTGTCAACAAATTTTCTTTTTTTTTGTCTTTTGCTTTTGGTAGGTAGAGAAAATGTTTGACGATTAAAAACAAATCATTAATTTAAAACGAAACGAAGTTCCTTTTATGTTATTTATTAATAAGAAAATTATACCTTAAAGAAGATTTGTAAAATATTTTATACCTTATTTTACTTTTAAATACTATTTTCAATAAGTACTTGTACCTGTTTGAACTAAATTAAAATAGTAGTGTTGACATCATCAGTATAATTTTAATGTTAACAACGTGAATCAGTATAGTTTTATTATGGACATTTCCCACAGTGTGGTTATACCGTCAACAGTAAGTCAGTACAAGCTTACTATTAACATTTTCTCCATATGATACCACAAGAACTACCTAGTCAGTATTGAGGCAGTCTACTGGTAGATTTCATAGGACAGACCTATGTTAAATGTCAACAGTAGAAAGCATAAGTTGAAGTATAATTTGTCAGTACTACTGATGACATCGTCAGTAGGTAATCAGTATAATTTTACTATTGATATTTCCTGCAGGGAAACTACCCTGTAATGTCCGTAGTAAAACTGTACTGATTCACTATAGACGCTGTTACCACCTGCTGGAAATGTCAATATTAAAATTATACTGACGATGTCAGCAATATCATTTTGTTTTAATTTAGTTGAAACAGGTACAAATATTTATTTAAAATAATATTTAAAAGTAAAATAAAGTTTAAAAAGACAAAAAACAAAAAAAAAAACAAATTGTAGACAGTGTCACCAAAAAGACACCATAATTGTTGACATAAATATTGACATAGGTACACTTAGTTCCATGCTTCCTGCAGGGTTATTTTCGGTAGAATAGTTTGTCCGCCTTGCGGAATTTTCTCTAGCGGCCCATTGTGCCAGTCTTTTTAATTTTCACACATCATTTTATTTTCAAAACCATTTGCTCTTGTTTATGAATTATTTGAGGTGTGAACACTAATAGGGGTGTAAAACACTGCGAGGAAAATGTAGAACATTTTAATCATCCAACTGTTAAATTAAAGGGACTTTTGTTTGACCATTTTTCAAAAAGAAACCAAAAAGTCCCATAACTAGCAGAGTGAGAGGCTTCAAATGCGCCTCAAAAATATTTCTTATAAAATTCGACCATAAATCTTTGAAGACACTGATGCCTTTTTCTTTTCTAAAAAATTAAACATTTCGTTCACTTTTTATAAAAAAATTGCTATTCAGAGTTTTCTTAAGACAAAAATGTTGGCTCGTAAGTGATGATACAATAATTTCTAATAAGCTCACTACTTCAAAAAATCCTTATATTGCAAATTTTCAATAAAAAGAGTAGAAAATGTTTCACTTTTTTTTAGAAAATAAAACGCCATTAGTTGGAATTTTAACTTCACAACTTAAAACGATTTAAAGGGTAATTTCGCACTTATTTAAAGTTGGAGTAGAAAAATGTTCCTCGCAGTGTTTTCTACAAATTTGATGAACACATCTTATGCCTAAAATGCAAGCTTCGCATGCTTTCCCTAGTCGTTTCACAATAAACATTTGCGAAATGAAGGAGGAAGCTTCAATTATTGTTATTATTATTTATTGATTTTATGCCAAATCGGGGGCACATACTGCCAAATTATATTATGATTTAGGGAGCAGCAGGTTGTTAACCCAAGGCTCTGCCATCTTCGATGTGGCTGAAAAGACACAGCATTTCTTATGGAAGCCGCTTGCTATGAGACAGACAGTAGGTGAAGGTAGGTTGTTGAGGTGCCGTAGTTCGGGGCGGCACATACTCGCCTCGTCGTTGAAGTATAGAATGCTTACAGCCGCTGATTGTCCGGTACTGCTTATTGGAGCCATATCAGTTATAACTAAAGGCCGTTCACTATTCACAACCGGCGAGTCGTCCGGTGGCCTTCAGCACTTTTGAAATGCCAATATCCGCTTATATATTGTGTTTGTTCCCATGTGTCAGAATGTTTTTTTTTTTTTAAAAAGAGAAGTAACACTCAGGCAATTAGTATGCCTACCAACCCGTAGGTGTGTTACCTTCTTTGGGAAAGGGATAGTGAGAGAGGACAGATGGTGAAAGAGAGAAAGCTTAATTTTTACAACTCTGATATTGCGCGTTGTGTTAGTTTTTAGATCAGTGTTGCAGCGCCTCTGATGTCAAGTAGGCGCATTAAATGTGTTTTAAGCTGTTGTAGCCATTTTATTAATTATTTTACTTCGCCGGCGATTTTGCTACAATGCCGACGAAGGAGGGCGCTGTGATGTCCGCTAGCATACACCAGTATCAATTGCTGCCAGAACTGTTCAGTGACCAGTGCTATGCCTTCATCACTTAAACAGTCTGACAACAACAAATACAATCGCATACTAATGCACATCTGAAAAAATGCTGGATGTTATGACTTGTCTGAAGCTGGGCTCGAACCCACGTTCTTAGACATTATTTGCTTTGCAGTCAACGCGCTAACTACTTCAGCCAACAGCACCCTCAAATGTCAGAATGTTGTTGTTTTGGAAAAAGAAAATAATTTTGTTGTACAGTGTAACAGTGAACAGTAAGGAATTACTTAAATCTAAACAAATGATAATACATAATACTAAACTTAATTTAAGAACCTAAACTTAATGCCTAATTAATTATAATATATAAAATTGAAATACAAAGTGACTATGTTTGGTAATTAGTTGAGGGAATTATTCGCAGGAAGAGAATAAGTTCCCTACATGTGGAATAAAATATAGGAATCTGTTAAGATTACTCTTGCATATGTACGAGTACATACACATGCAACGTTACTGCGTGACTGACAGATGTAATCTAAAGAAATTGGGTAAAATCAGTAACTTAATTTCGCTGAAACTAACACAGGTAGTAGTTAAATTAAAAGAAGGAGTACAGTTAGTTATTTGCAATTTTCTGATATTTCCAGTTTTAGGGTGGAAAAAATTAATTTGCAGTTTTCTCTTTTCTTAAAACATCTCGAACACTTGTTGGGGCATTGTTCGTAAATTTTAGAACATTAGTATGAAGCAGCGATAAAGAGGAGCATTTGGATATATTTTGCTACTTAAATTTTCGAACTCACCTGGTGTATCCTTCTCTCTTTCAATGTAAGCGCTCTTTGTCTTATAATCATGTGTTTGATTATTAGATTCTGGAATTGGTATTATGCGCCCCGTACGCACCGACACACGCACTTTTTCCCCTTCATCTGTAAAACGCCATTCAAAGTCAGTGCCTTGCAAATCCGAAGGATCTATTAGGCGCAAGTCTTTGGTAACCTTAAAATTAATAGAAATATGCATAAATTAAAAAATTAACATATAATAACACTGTCTGCCATACATCTAAGGGCGCTTCAGATTTAACTAAAACACCAGGAAAATCATCTTCAGCTCCAACGGTACGATAGTGCCAATTTAAGCCATCAGCTACCACCCAATTTCGTTCGGGTATCACTTGCGTAACATAACCTTGTTTGCCTTTATCCTTGCCTACCAAAACTTCAATACGATCACCATAAGGCTTCTGCTTTCGATTGATGAAATACATATAAAGCGGTTAAATATCGATTTTGTATACAAATTAAAATTAGTTAAAAAAGAAAAAAAAAAAACAAAATCATAGGAACAATTATTTTGAAGAAGATGACATAAGTCTATACCTATTTGTAATACAACGACTGTAAATTGTAACTGCTTTATCACACTCAATCCACATCATCTATTAAATAAATTAAATCCTGTTAAAGCTCTTAATAAAATATGTATATATAACAACAACTAAAAATTTAGCTTAAAAAAAAGAAATATTATATTTTCAAATCGTAACAAAAAGCACACAATAATAACAACAATAAACAAAACAAAACACAACACAATTTTCAGCCAAGTCAGAGTCAATGCAAAACTATTATTTCAAACAATCCATGTAAGGGTGTGGTGGCGTCTCAGCCAACGTTTAAGTGTTCGTCTCGTGTGCACATTGACGCTTAATCGGCTAACATCAATATTTTGTTGGTATGGCACTGCCACCGCCAGCAGCGTCTCAAATCTCTAGTCACACTACAAATAAAACGAGTCACGCTTGCTACGTTTTTCTAGCGTTTTTTTTTTTGCATCTTTCTGATTCAGTTTCTAATGATACACGTTAACAAAACAAAAGACTTTAGACACAAACTTGAACACCCGGTCTTAAGAAAACAAAAAAAATAATAAAAATAAACGAAGCAAAATACAGCAACAAAAACAAAAAATTACTTATAAATTTGCCAAACCAAAACATTATAAAGCGCAAAAAAAAATTAAAAAAAAAATCACTTACCACCACTTCAACTATTTCTTTCAGCAAAAAAAAAGAAAAACAATACCAACCCTAAACTGTCTTAAACAATAAATATTTTTCATACAACTTGTTTCTGGACAACACTGACGACAGACGACTCACTAAAACTGTTCAAAGAGCATGTGATTTTCAAAGCAACCATTACCATGCTCCAAAAAATAAAAAATAAAAAAAAATACCACCAAAAGCTCTTAACACACAAATGCTCTCTAAAATTCCTCTTAAAAGTTTCATTTGTTTTAAACTCTTTTTTTTATTTGTTAAATAATCTTTGATAAAATCCAATTATTATTTAATACAACTTTTAAATTACAAATTATATTATGAGTTTAGTTTTGTTTGTTTTTTTTTTGCTTAAGCAATAATTATTTGCTGTTATTAATTCTGCTGGACACTTTTTGCTTTTGAAAACCTTTATTATTATAATTTTTTTTCTCAATTAAGCTTAACAACTCTAATGTTACTTAAGACCGCTCTTAAATATAATTAAAGCATCAATTCAATTAAATTTATAAATTATCTGCATTATAATTTAATAATTAAGGTGGATTATACAGACATGCATTTGAATAAGTTACCGCGAATGTTGTTAAACAAATAACTGGTATTCGAAGACATTAATCCTGAAATGAAAATAAATGAACTATAAATTAAACATTTAAAAGTTTAGAAACCGAAAGACTTGGAAATTATAGCGGAGATAATAAAAAGGAGAAGAAATTAACTGTTTGTTTTTCTCTTAATAATTTTAGTTTATTAAATAAAGATAATTTATAAGTTCAGGTACTTAAATTTTATTCTTATATCGCGTAGAACAATTAAAATATAAATAAAATAAAGTATATTTCTAATAGTGAGGCTATAAGTCATATTCTGGAATATTTACGGCTGTAATCGCAAGCGAAAATTAAAGTTAAAGTTACTTTGAAACATAAATTTCGTAAGGAGCAGCTAGTTTTAAAGCATAATTTAATGTTAACAGTCGTTTATGAATGCCAAACGTAAAATTTTTCATTGAAAAACTATGAATACTAAAGAAAAAAGTATATGTTTTTGTTATTGTTATTTGTCAGATCATCATCAGAAGATTCTTTTAAGAGTCGTATATTAAACACAATCGTCTAACAGACATCCTGTGATAACTGGAAAGCATCAGCTTAAAGTTGGAAAGGAAACAAAGTGTGTGTGTTTGTCCGATTGCCTTTCGGAGAGAAATGAGACAGAGGACAGTGCAATTTCTATACATACTTTGTAAAAAAAAGAGGGCTAATTAATAAATTTGAAAATCTTTACTTAGAATGTTTTTGTATTTTATGGTAAGCATTTGTGTAAATGTTAAGACCCGTATTCATGAAAAATAATTTGTAATTGAAATGTATTTTAAGACAAATTTTTCATACAAATTTTCCTTAAAATAGATTTCAAACCCAAATTATTTCTTTATGATTACGCCAATTAATATTTAAATCTATAATTTGGTCGACTACAAACAGAATGTCTTAAAAAAAGTTTCATTTGAAAAAATTCGTGATATCAATTAAAAAATTGTTCAAGTTCGCACTAGTAAGAGAATTGATGATATCAATTATTATTTTATACTTGATTTGATTGAATTTAATTAATTAGTTATTATAAATGTTTTTAAATTTCCGTTTAGAAGTTTATTTAATAAAAAAAAGAATAATTATATATTTAGTTTTAATTAAAAAAAATTAATTTCACTTGTTATTATGCCCATAAAATATTCAAATGTTCTCTGTATAAATTATAATTATCATAATTAAAAATTTATTAAATATGAATTGTGTATTTGTTTCGAGGTAAACAAGCTCAGACAGTAGACCTTTTACTATATTTTTTAAAAATTTGTTCAACTTATATGTTCATATAAAAGCTGTAACAAAATTAATGAGAATTACAAGCCATAAATCCAAACATCAAAACAACAACGACAACATTAAATTACCTTTAAAGACATTTTTTCGATTGCGTTGAGAACAGACTTATTAAAACTCCACCTGCACACACAAACACACACACATACAACTTAAAGAAAAATTAAGTTTCTTCCCAGCTAGCATTTTCGATCGTGGAACAATCTTCCGCGATCGGAACGGGCGATTAAATTAATCGTTCGCGATATCGTATTCGGATCGCGCAAGTTCAGTACAACGGCAGAAACTGTGTCAAGTCAGCGACTCTTCCATATGAGTAGTCTACGATGCTCCTGATAGAATCGTGTAAGACACTTTTATGCGTACTTCAAACGAGCCTTGAATAAATCGCCAGAATGAATCTTCTGCGATGTGCGGAAAATAAAAATTATTTTTGTATTATTTTATATTTTTAAGTAATAAATTAATCTATATTATTAATAGGTAAACAAGTTTTTTGAGATCCCTTTTACGGCCGTAAGAAATGAGACAGAATTTTAAGTTATTTATTTAGAATGTTTTTTTTTGTATTTTACCGCTTGTATTTATGTAAATGTTTAATATTAATTTCTAGAATGCGGTCGATTGAGTCGACCGCTGGATACACTAGCAATAATAAATACGTATTTAAGTTAAAGAATCACTTTAATTAAAAAAAGAGTTAAATTTAAAAGAAAACACTTAATTAAACGAACACTAATGCGTAAAATGCGATTTTAAATTAACATAAACAACAAAAAAACTCACAAAAACATCATTTTATGATTACGTTGAAATAAAAATCGTTCAATGGTCGTCAGAATACTTAAACGACGATCGTGGAATAACAAAAAAAAACACTCGTCCAACAATCATCAAAATCGTCGCCATAATGCGTAAACGACGATTAAATTGTGTAACAGTCGTCAGGATGACTCGCGAAAGCATCATTTGGGAGAGTAACAAGTAACTTTACTCACACAATCGTGTGGACGATTAAAAAAAGAGTCGCCAAATGATCGCACTCGTCAAATAATCTTCCAAATGCTTGCTGGGCTTGCTCGTGTATCATTTTTTTTTTGTTTTTTGTAATTATTTTGAAATAATTAAATTGAAATTAAACAATATTTTTTTCTGTGTACTCAGATTTTTATTTCCCCATTTTTGTAATTTTTTCATGAACCGTCTTAAATTTCTGGGTTACAATAGCGGACCATCTTCCCCCAAGTTAATCCTATTCTTTATGTATAACATCAATTCTGGGCTAATGATTTGGTTGAGCAGCTAAAGTTACAAATGATCTTGTAGAAATCAAACCCAAAATAATTTTTGTTTATATTTATTACATAAACTCAACACTTTTTATTAATTATATATAAATAAAAAAAATAAATAAATTAGAAAATTACCCAAAGAAAAATTCCACAATTTTGTCCACCTTTCTCATTCAATGTCCATGTTATTAACGAACTAAACTGAAAGTCGTGGTCGTTATTGAAGATGATCAACATGTTTTCAAAGTCTTTTTCTTTCTCTCACTTATTTCGACCCAATTTCTAACGACGTCTATTGAAATTTACATGCATTCTGCTGTTTCTGTTTCCTTTAAAGTCGTTATAAAAGTTCTGAGTTCGTTGATTGTTCTCCTAAAGCAAGATGCTTGGCGAAAAATGTCTGTCGCTTTGTCTGTATGTCTTTCTGTCTGTCTGTCTGTCTAATGGCCTTTTATACGTTCATCTCTAGAGTTTGCGCGTTGTATTCAAAAGTAACTGTACGAAGTGTATGAAGTGAAGATAATAGACCGACTGACATGTTTTGTTTGAGAGTTTGTTTGAAATTATGCATACGAGGAATTTATTTATATGACTTTCATTTGCATTTAATTTAGTTTTATTATTATTTTCTTGCGCTGTTCAAGTTGATGATACTTTAAGTATTGAAAATGCTCGATCGTTGAAGTTACGTACTACATAATTGTATTGTATTGTCATGTAACGAATCTTGTCTACTCCGCTTAATTTTTTATTGTATTCTATTGTTCGTATTTAAAATTTTTGGTTAAGGAATGTTAAAAATTTTAGTTGAAGGTTTTAACAACTTCTAAACAAGAAGACAAACCTAAAATACCTTCTAATATTTTGTAGTGAAAAAAAAACAACAATGCCAAAAATAAGCACGAGAAAGGCACGCGCCTTTTTGGAGTCACAAATATGACTGCAGAAAACAACAATGTCTTCAATAGTGGCATGAAACAGAGTGGCACAAGGTATTCAATTATAAAAAATGCCTCATTTGATCATCAATTGTATGAAGTCTAATACTCGTAATAAGTGGAATAAACTCATTTATAAATAGTATGAGAAAACTATTTAAAAAAAAGTACTCATTAGATTTTTTCAAAAATTTGTACAGATAAAGCTATAAACACATTCACGACAGCAGGCTACAAATGTCGCTGGCTACAAATGTCACCCTGTAGCCAGCTACTAAATTATTTTGAAAATGACAGCTTCACATTAAGTAGCTGATTCATTTATAGCTTAGAGGTGTCTTTTTAGATTTTTTTGTTGTTTTTTTTTTTTTAAAGTTACGTTTTTTCAAAATGTGCAATTCAATGAAGCAATAAAATCAGAAAGAATCACTCATATTGTGAAAATATTAGATAAAAACCGCGAAAAGTAGAAAAATTTTGGAAAAGGCGTAAAACTTTTTAAATGAAGACAAAAACTTAAAGAATGTGATATACATTCGTATTCCTTACATTTATAGGTAAGTCTCTTTAGAAGACTTTACGGTTTTTTCCAAATTTCGCAATTTTTCGCGGAATTTCGCGTTTTTTTTAATGTGGGTGACTTGTGGTGGTTGTAATTCTGGCAGTCGTATACAAACGAGTTCTTAAGCGAATATGCGACTTTTTTAGTTTTGGGATTCTCTTATTCGTTATCGAGTAAAATGTATCGAAATTTCTAATGATGGCATTCGATAGCGAGTGATCATTCGAATGCATCCTTGCGAGTTTTTACTCGTAAGCACAAAAGCATTCGAATCAACGTTTTTGTTACAAAGAAGAATATAAAAGAAAATACAACTTAACAAATTTATGAAAATTTAAGATTAAAAAATTATTTAATAATATTTGTGAACCTATTACTTGATTCTACACGGTAAACTTAATCATCAGTTGGCAAACTTAAAGGATCGCTGCTACCTCGTATTTTTTTCCGAATAGCATTGAGATTTGCATTCTCGTCAGAATCGGAAGATGACGATTAAAAAAGAATTCAGCATTCATTTTATTTTATTAACTTAAAATTTTTTAACACAACGTAACAGATTTTTTAATTTTTCTACACAACCAATATTTTTTGTTTACATTTTTTTATATTTTAGTGTTGTAACGCGTTTCTATGAGTGCTTTTTGTGCAACACTAAAGAAACAAATCGATTCGTTTAGTATCGACTAACATCATCAGAAAATTGTTTACTATCGAAATTAATTTCTATTCGAATGTTACTTCGATCGCGATTGCCAGAATTAGCCCAGTGCAGCCTTGTAGCCGTGTAGTCGTGAAAATAATCGTTTTCATATACTGTTGACAGCTTGTAGTCGGTAGCCTGCTGTCGCAAATGTGTTTATAGCTTAACAATAAAAAAAAATTTTTAAGGTCGTTAGTTAAACACAGGATTTTGTCAGACCGATAAATGGCTTTGCATTATAAAAATTTTATTTATTATTTTTTTTATGCTTGATCGCAAAAAATCTCTTTTTTGTTATGTTTTGTTTTTTTATGTTTTACTTAAAAAAAGTTTTTGATTAAGAAAGTACCTTTCGAAAAAGTACGTACACCCAATCCTGTTTTTACACGATTTTTTTTACACGATTTTGAAATAACACGGTTATCAAAGCTAATCCTTTCCTCTTTTTACACGTCTTTTTTATACGGTTAAAAATATTTTTGGGGAATTTTCAGTTTAGGTAGGACACACATATGCAAACAAGAGCTGCCATATACTTTTTGATAACTTTCATAATTTGACACTTTAAAAAACTTGGTAAAATAATTCTATTTGTTATTAATAACAAATTTTTTAAATTCTGTTTTCTAATTAATAAACGAGCTTGAGGTCACTTTTATATAAAAAACTTTTAAGTTTATTATCGATATTTCGCTACTCCTTTGAGAGCTTCCTCAGGATGAACAATCGTTTGACAATCAAAATAACAATTAATTAACAAATATTGTAAATGAATGTATGACTCAATACCAGGAGCTACACAAAGAGATCTTAAAGTAGGATGGACACCTTCCATATCTGAATTCGTTGTTATAATAATTAAAACCAGTGGATCCTGAAAATGCAGACGTACTAGGGGCAAAAGACCGTGCTTAGTATCAGACACTAAACACCGAATAAAACATTTTGATTTTCCTTATACATATACCGTCATATAAAATGCAAAATAACGTAGCATCACTTTTTTTGAATTTGTATGGAAATTTCGCTCGAAACTGTTTCAGATATTGAAATCATATTTTCACGGTCTTTAGCGCTTTTTAGATAATTTTGAGCAAAAGGACAGCGTATTTTTAATGTAAATAGTTGACAACACTGATGATGATACGTTTTTTTGTTTAATAAAATCATTTACTTTCTGATACGTTATTTTTAATTTGGCTTATAACTTTTTTGTTTTTGTTAACAGAAACTTGAAATTTTGCACACATACAATTAGGTGACGATATTGATTTTTCGTTTTTTTTTTTAATTTTTAGTTTTTCAAAATATTATTTCTACAGAGTTATTCAGTTCCTTAAAAATGTGATTCTTTATTTAAAAAAATATTTTAAGATATTTTTATGACTTAAAAAACATAAAATTAAATAAAAGAAACCCTGTATGAAGAAAAAGAAGTAAAATTTTTGTGTTTCATAGAAATATTAATCCTTCAAGTTTGAAATAATCAATTATAACTTTTTTGCACGATTTTTCTTTTACACGGTGGTCCGTGGAGCGCATGTACCGTGTAAAAACAGGATTGGGTGTATTCAAAAACGTATCTTTAAAAGAATTTCATTCGTTTGTTTCAAAGTATCGTTTTTAAAAGTTTTTTATTTCTGCTTCAGTATTAGTTATTTTGTGTGTGCATGTGTTTGTGTATTAATTGAGATCGTTTTGGTTTTTGGGCTGAAAACTTCTTATAAATTTGTTTTCTTTTTTCAAATTAAGAAAAACTATTTAACAATTTTAAGAATGCAGCAAGCAACAATCAATAAAACGACTTAAGAAGGCGATTTTTGTAACAAAATTTTCTTTCAAACTTTGAATGCAATTTAATGCAAATATTGCATTTGTAGTTGCTATAATTTTTGTAGCTCAAGCTAAAAACGTGTTCCAGTTGCACTAATGATGATGATGATGCTGATGATGCTGATGATGACAATGACTGCAGTAACATTTTGAATTTTACATTTTTGGGGGGAACATTATTAAGGAAACATTGTTCGTTATTAAGCGTGAACTTTTTTTCTTTCGTTGGCAGCCTTTAAGACAGCGGCAATAAGGAGGATATTTGGTTGTCTTCGTTTTATTTTTTTTAAACGTATTTTTCTTTTGCATTTGCTGTTATAGCTGACATCTGTAACAGTTTATGTTTGAAAATAGTTAAGCAACACTTTTAATATGCAGACAGACCCAAAGATTGTTGTACGAGTACTTACGGGTTTTTTACAGGGAATATATTCGAACATTAGTTGTGTATTTATGGTAGACACCACGAGTACCAGTAGAGACTATCTGATGTTGGTGATCTGCTTTTTTTTAAATATATTATTTTGTTGTTATTGTTTGCCTTGATAGTAGGCAACTAACCATAGTTCTCTCTTTGTATGTTGGTGGAAATTTATGTCAACCCTTCTTGTCGTGTGTTGAATATTACGATGACATTTCAAACATAATTTAAGCCCACGCAATATGCAACATGTATACATTAAACAAACGTACTTGCAACGTAATATTTACACCAAATAAAATCTGAAAGAAAAAAAAACAAAGGAGACATACAGAAAACCAGCCAGCCAACCAACCAGCCAGCCAAACAGCCAGTAAGTGAGCCACGTAAAATAGACATAGACAATAATCGCCAAAAAAACAATGAAAAAAACATGAATATTTCATTGGGCGTAGATGAGCGCGCGGAATGTCAAGTTACAACAGCAATAACAGCAACAACAACAAGAGCAACAATAATAATAATAATATTTGGATCTATGTGATGGCGTCGTCGAATATTTTACAAAATGTGTAATAAATAGTGCAATTCTTGACGGTGTGCAGGGTAAACCCAACATTTCCATTTTTTTTCTTGCGCATTGTTGACGATCATCATCGTCATCACAATCAACAAGAGATCTACAGAATCCAGCAAATAATTGTAATAAAATGTGTAGGTATCGAAGGTAATTTGTTGACATGTATACAAAATAATTTTGTTAAGTTGATGTTGCTGATTTCTTTCTTTATTTAAGATCATCGTAAATTCTCATAAAAATGATGATGTTGATTATATGCAGCAGAGATGTCGTCTAAAAAAAATTCATCTGTTGGAATGCTTTCAGTTGCTTTAATATAAAAGTGCATAAGTGTGTGTGTGTATGCCGCAATCAATATGTTTAACCTTAGGATATGTTCCAATTTTTACAACTACACCCCCTCTTGCCTAACAAACGCTTGTTGCAACTCGTTAAAAGTGCTTTTATTACTGTTTTTTTTCTTCTTTTCTTTCTAAGTTGCAGCTCATTGACTTGGGCACGCGCAAATGATGATTGTTTGGTGTATGTGAGTGAGTGTGTGTGTGTGTGTGTGTGTGTGTGTGCGCTTGTGTTTGTGTATTTTTGTGGCAACAACAGTTACATTATTACTTGCAATTTTTATTATGCGCCAAAGGGTGTTTTCCAGTTATCTATATATGTATAAGTATTTGTGCAAATCGTCCTTAGCTTCAATTTGGTCTTACTATTCCATTATTTACTCAAAAATTTCTCAATACAGCTGCCGGCATTCATTGAAAGAAAATCTAACCGCAGCTCTGTTTGTAAGCGCACGAGTTGTTACAAAATGAAGCTGGCAAACATTTTCTTGATGTTGTTGTTTTTCTTTAAATTTTTTTGCTTACTTTTTTTCCTTCTTTGTGGCCCATTTTATCAACCTACTCGTTAACTGCCTTTATGTTAGTACCTTTAGCACCATCATCAAATGGATACAAATTTCAAGCAGACAATCTGTAATTTGCAACAACAATAATAACGACAGCAACAACAACAAAAATAAGGAATATAACACAAAAAAAAATCGACAAATAAAATTTCTACTTTAAAGATGGAAGAAATTTATTTAATTATATTAAAGTAAAATGACCGTTGTAAATAACCCGAAAGCGATCGTAATTTCTCTATAAGGACGTCTTATGTGTATGAGAAAGGCTGCTCTACTAAAGATGATAAAAAAGACGGCAGATGTGTTAAGGACAATCGCACAGAGGAGTATTTGTGCCAAAAAGCTGTTGAAAAAGGCAAAACTGAATTTAAAGAAATCTTAAAAACTAAGTACGCAGATCGATACACAGGTTTAAGTTTAATATTTATTGAGCCTTTTTTATAATTCTTGTATGAAAACGCACTTAAAATTATTAGAATATTAAGGCCCCGTTAGCCGAGCGTTGCTGTAGCAGTACTGTACCGTACCGTACCGTGCTGTTAGCACGTTGGTCCACTTAAAGATAATTTAAAAACGTACATTTGTTTTCTATTGTTTGTTTTATTGCCAGGAAAAAGGAACAGCTGTTTACAACACAGTGATGGGTATTAAAAATTTTCAATTGGTGACTTGTGCAGAAAAAGTATCTAAGATATTTGAATGATATTAGAACTTTATTTTGTGTATGTATGTATATAAAATTATTTTATGTGTATATACGTACATATCACATTTATATAACATATGTATTTGTTTATTATATAAATCTAAGCACGTATATCGTCTTAACAAATGCAAGAGGGCCTGTCTACATTATAACAAAATTTTCACTAGAGATAAATAACACAGTGAGACAAAAAAAACCTGGGATGTGATATTATTTTTCTAGTAGCTGCTGTCGAGTAGATCAAGATTCTTTATTTGAAATTTCCGGGACACCCCCAAAATCTGGAGTTTCGGGTAAAAAACCGGGTTTTCGTACCCCTATGCACTTATAGGTCTGTACGTTAGTTGAATATTAACCGATTTACTACTGCTACTACTAGAAAAATAATATCACATCCCAGTTTTTTTTGTCACACTGTGTTAATGGATTAATAAAATTTGTATGAAATGTTTAAAACTTTATTTTCATGAAAAGTTAAATAACTCAGTCAATAACTTATCTATTTTTAAACCCAAATATGCGTTGTAATCGTTAATAAACCTACTTTTTGAATAAATTCAGCAGTATTATAGTTTCTTAATAAAATAATGTATAAAAACGTCACCAAAGTTGAAAATTTTTTGAAAAATCTACAAAATTTGTGTTTGCTCGACAATAACACCCAAATTTCTTGGATAAATTATATGTCATTCGAAAGATCTCAGTTTCTTCTTTCCAAATCTAGTAAGAAATTGAAAATGAGATCATTATCAACAAAATTACAGGCTTATAAGTGCGCAAAGGTACAAAAACCGGTTTTTTAACCGTAAATCCGGATTTTGGAGGTGTCCGGCATATTTCACTATTGGAGTCTAGTTTTACTCGACAAGCCCTACAAGAAAAATAATATCCGGTCCCAGGCAAACTATTGTGATAATAAATATTGTATTTTTCAGCATAGTATCATTAATTCCGAATTTTTTTAATGGTACTACCTACAAAAAAAAGTTTTTTTGATCACAATAGTTTGCTTTTTATTAAGCTTTTTGTCTCTCCTGGAAATTAAAAAAAATAGGTAGGCCGTTTTGCATTTTATATGACGATATGTATGTATATATATATATGCAAATATACATTATTTTAAGTCGTTTTGTCAAAAGTACACAAGTGTTATTATTAAAAAGTACCAAAAAATAGGAGCGGAAATATCCCCTTAACAGCCCATCACTGGCTTACAAATGTCACGTAACAACGTTAGCAATTTCTATTTTATACAGGTTGGTACGTTGCAACTACGGTACATTTAAATTCGGTAAGCTTTTGTATTGCTTTTCCCATAACATAGACGAACAGCTGATACAGTACGGTACGGGTGCGCTCCTCTAATTCTGCCTTTAGAAGGGAAAAATACATAAATAAAAAATTTACGCTTAAAACAGCATTAAAAAACATATCAAGTCTTTTCTTTGATTTTTCTAAATAGTTAAGATCATCAGCAATACTGTTACAATTTCTTATTTATAGACTTTATTTATAGATCAGATAATAAAACGTTATCAGTTACCTCAGAAACGTCATCTTATTCTTCATCATAGTTGAGGCCATTCGCAATACATATTTATATCACAAAATAATCGTGAAAACAAAAGAATTTGCATACTCCTCTGTTTAGGTTCTTCAGGCATATTGTAAAAAGCTGGTATTGGATGGGAAATTCATAGAATTCAGGAATAATATTAAAATGTTTACGATTTTATACGTCGTTAATTAATTATTCGAAAAAAGTTGCTCGAATACTTCTTTATTCTAAATTGAAAAATGTTTGTTCGTTCGAACAAAAATGAAAAAAATTGTTCAAATTATTCGAATAATTCGAAAGATACCCTAATTGACTCCAATGTGGAAAAATATATATTTTCATTATTTCAACAAATGGTGGGCGGTATAGGCGTGGTCAATTATAAAGAAATTATCAATTCTAGATTAAAATGCACTACATGACAATCAATGTCTTTTTCAAAAAAATTTAAAACTATTCTGGATCAAATGTATCTAAAATTCTATTGAATAGTACAATTTATTTTCAGAATGTGATCTGAATATTTAAAAAAAAATCCGTTTTTAAGTTTTTTATTAGAAAAATCATGTTTAAAAAGTTTTATTGCGATAACAAACTCAGAGTTGCCATTTTGTTCACTGGAATCAATATAAATATTTTAAATTATATGATTCGAAGTCTTTTTGATTGGATTCAATGCAACAATAAGTACCCACAATTACATTAATTCTTACGTTTTTTTTTTTCAATTTTCACTCATTGTCAAAAAAGGTCAATAATGGCCCAACTTCAAGAGGCCATCAGATATTAAATCCGAGCTAACTTTTCAAAACCTTTTGGCAGTTTTGTTAAGTTAATGGGGACCTTTCTATTTCCCATTGGAGTTTTTGAGGCTGGCGGGAATGACCCAAAATTTGTTGCACAGTGTTATCGCTAATAGTTATAAAGAAATGTCCCACAGCCGCATAAAACAGTTTTTGGAAAAACATAAAAAAATCTGCCACTAAATTTTTTATATCAAATTACACCTAAAACTATCAAAAAACTCAATCTTTCAATTCAAAAAAACACGTTTGATAATTTTGGCCATCTTTTTTTTGGCGCAAATACTCTCCTCTGTGAATCGGTTAGAACTATGCTCGTCTAACCTTTAAGTATGTAATGGCATGTAATAACTAACAATGCAATTGAGTTCATCATTTAGTTTTTCTCCTGTAGAACATTTAGCATAATTTTTTTTTATTCAACCTCTTTAGCATTCCAACAGTTTCTCATTCTGGCAACACTGATAGCAAACAAATATATTATAAAAGGAAACGTCCGTAAAGGATGCTTTGCAATTTTATATACAACCTTACCCCGCGACCGGAAAAACGAGACGTAAAGTGAAACGACGCAAACCGAATCACAATTTTCCATACATTTGTATTAATTTTCATTTAATTCGTTCCGAGACTCATAATTTTAGTAAAAATAAAATATTTTTCAATAGAAAATACCAATTTTTTATTATTATTCGTGTAATAATAGTTTTTATTAAAATAAAAGACTTCACTTTACCAAATGTAATTTGAAACTACCAACAAAGGCAAACTTGTAGACAATTTTCACATACAAATTTTCATTAGACTTCGACGGGAAATTCCCTTTTTATATTTTTGCTTTGTACATGCAAACATTTATTAACGACGCAAATCGAATCACTAACGACGCAACTTCGAAGCCATGCGACGTAAACTGAAGCGAAAACGACGCAACATCGAAATCGCGGAGAGTTTAAAAAGACGCAATTTCGAAACGACGCAAACTGAAACGATGAGGTATGAGTGTAATTGGAATAAATAGGAACATCAATTACAGCAATACTAATACATTCCTAAATGTATTACTCTAAACGTAAAAGTGTCGGAGTTTTGATTGTTGCGCGTTTGGTTATAAGACCCCTCCCCCTTTCGCAACGTGTCATGAATAGCATAATTCGAAAAATTCATTAGTATTCAGGTTTTAAATAATGATATATGGGATAAACAGATGATAAATCAATAGTATTTAAGCTTCATGAGGCCACACCGGAACCGTATGGTAGTTTAAGTCATAAAGATGAATCCCCCAGAAGACTTAAGTAGTTGAGCTATAACGACCTAAAGTAGTGCACTTTAAGCACACTTCATGTGTAAACGTTTTTACCGCTTTCCAATTATTTGTTTCCCATCTGATTCAAAAAATAAAAAATTAAAAATTCTTTATCCGATCAGCCGTTAAGGAACTGTATTTTGAGTCAAAAGCTTGAACCTAATTCATTACAGTACTGATTTTAGGAAAATTAAAAAAAGAAAAAAATAAATCATCACTTAAAAAGAAAAAATATCTACATTCAAGTGTAAAAAGCAAAAACAAAAATCATACTGATTCCTCAGAACCATCTGCAATTTGTCTAGCAACATTTTAGTTGTATTTTATTTTTAGTTAAACTTTTATTATTGTGTTTAGCTTAAAGGAACTATTAGGCTATTAAATCGCTACTTACGCGAACAATACGGTCGACATGAAATTAGTTTCACCTTAAAAAAAGAAAAAATATTGGATTCGTTTGAGCTTGCAGGCCGTTCCTAAAACTTCCCGCTTAGCGAACCTGAAAGCGGTCGAAAATTTATAAATTTTTCAATAAATATTGGAAATTAGCATAACGAGAACTTTTGTTTATATAATGAGACTATTTTTCGAACAAATTGGTTGTTAGTGGTTTCTTATCCAAAGTGATTATTATTTTGGCAAAAGTTCGTAACATTTTTAGTCAGAAAGAATTGGACACAATAATCCGAAGAAACAAGGAAAAACTTAACATAAAAACTTTTACTGTTACTAAAATAAAAGTATTTCTTTGAAAAATGTCGAGGACGATATGTATCTTTCCAAGCACTGAACCTATTTTGAGCATATTTGGCGCGACTAATGTGATTTTTTAAGTCCACAAATATCAGCACTCATCTAAAATCTATTTTATGAAAAATTTTTAAGTTATTAAAAGAAATTGAATTTTTTTCGAAAGTTATCGTCAGCGATAACTCTCGAACGGACCAAACGAATTTAAAAAAAACTTGCGACGGTTGACGTTGTTTTTTGATTATATTTTATATTTATATTGGTTGGGTAGTTTAAAATTTATATAAAAAAAAAGAAAATTCCCGAAATCTGCCGAAGTAAATCGGATCAATATCTCAGTGCCTTTAGAGTGCGCCAAATTTGGTTCCGATCTGTAAAGCCATGTTATAAGATGTTTACAAACATACACATACAAACAACACATACACACACAAGCACACATACACACACATTCATCCATGAGGACATCATCGTGAAATTTATCCGAACTGACTCCCAGGACTTCAAAACGTGGAAATCTGATGAAAATGCGATTTTCGCAATTTAAACTAAAATCATAAATTTTCTTAAGAGAAATAAAAAATAAAATAATTATCTATGGCGCAAAAGTTGTCTGTCACCCGAGGTGCTTTGTGTGTATTAATTTCTTTTCTATGAATGAAAAACTTTGGTTCTGTTTTTAGATTGTGAAATGATATCAACCAATTGATAGTAGCCAGAATTTATGACCATACGAGCCTGATTTATAGAATTTTCCATCGCTCTTTACAAAACTTCCAGCGATAAGTTTTCACATTCTCGAAGGATATTCTCTTGGAGAGTTTTCTAGAGTGCGAAGTCTGTAGACAGACTCACTCGTGACTTGAAAAACACCACAAATAAAAGTCTGGAATGGTTAAATCGGATGAACTTGCCCTCCCGTGGAAGTCGCTAAAACAAGAGATAAGGCGACCCGAAAATGCGGCCTTGAGAATTTTGGTTTGTCGGTCAACAGCTAATGACTGGGATTTTGTAAGGAGACATCTTCCGGTCTTTTATCAAAATTCTGTGCAAAGACAGCCGATTGATGTTTCATTACCTGGCTTGTCGTCTGATCAACGCTCCCGGTCATCTGGAACAACTTCCATTACAGACGCGATATTCTCAGCAGAACAATTGCTGCGGCGCCTACTTGACTTGGCAGCATTTATTGTTATTCCATACTCTTCAAGGACATCCAGGAAATCCGTGACAAAGTTCATGCAGCGTCAAAAACACACCGACGAATTTATCCATAAAAAATCTAAACAATTATTCCACGTTGCTTAAGAGTATAGCGATTCCGGTTGTGTTGAACTGTACTTTGACATTTGACCCCATTTGCCAATAATTACACCATCTTACGGTGGAATGATGACGTTTGCGCCACTTTGTGATTTGTTTATTTAGAATAATACATTTTTCAAAGTCAAAGGGAGTTATTAATGGAACGAAGCTCCAACAATTTTATTGACCGAAAGAGTTGGACATTAGTGCTGGCAAATTCTAACTACTTTTCATTATTCAATAATATTCAATATTCATTTGGGTACTCAATACTACTCGATACTTTTAACGGATTTTTTGAATTTGTAACACATAGTTTTTATCTGCAAATTGAAGTAGTTTCTTCAAAAATTAAAAATAGATCTTCAACTATTATTGGTTTTCTATGTCTTTTATTGTTAAATAAAAAATAAATGTAAAGCTAACTTTTAATTCAACGTTAACAACAACTTAAGAAATAGTTTAATTGTTCTCAAAAAAAAATTATTTAGTTTTGATTTGATTAAAGAATCTTCCACTTACTTGTCTTTTTATATAGTGATGTATTTTTATGCACTATTTTAGCCACTCAACTTGCCTAAAAATACAACTCTGAAAGTATCGAGTAACTACTTTTGAGTATTTAGTAACCAAAGAAAAAGAAAATACCCGATACTCCGTACCCACTACTCAATACTTTGCCAGCACTATTGGACATGATACAATATTCCATAGAAAAGAGGCAGAAATTGAAGTTATGTTAAGAAACAGGAACGTCCTTTAAAAACTGCCCACACAGAATAGAGTTCAACACAGTGGCTTAAATATTTGTTTTTACTTGTGAAATAGTTCAAGAACTCGTGAACCAATGAAGATATCTTTATGAAATTACAGAGAAAATTCGTTCTTTAGCCGAACAGTTCGCATGTGGAATAAACTTCCTGTTACTTTTAGTGTGGGAAGATTCAAATCGAACGTCCACAAACACTACTCCCGTGTGGCAAAGCTATTGCATAACATTTTTTTATAAACTTATGCAATTATAATTATTTATTTAGTTTTTTTGCAGTATTTTTTTTCTTTATTATTAATTCAAGTTTTTTCTTTGATATTAATTCAAGTCAAAACTTTTTGAGCGTGGTGACCGATAAGAAAACAATTTTTTTTCTTTTATTGAATAAATGAGCAGTTAATATCGTTAAAAATATTTTTATTATCTTACAATACATGTAGGTTATTCAGGAATTTTTATCATTTGAACTAGAGGTTTATGGTAACTGAAATAAGAAACATAAGTTTGAGACCTGATATGGTCTAAATATCTGGAAAATACCGCTTAAAACCCTACAAATTGTCTGTTTGTTTGTGTATATCATTTTTTGTCAACCACGATTGCTCGTAAGTACGCCATTTTGAGTTTTCCTACATGTAAAAATCTGTTCTGGCAATACTGTATGTTAATGAAATCAATAGCATACTTTAGAAGTTAACATACGCTAAGCGATTCAAATACTTAAAAACAAACAAAAGATTTAAGAAACAAACTTAGTGTTAGTTTTTTTTTATTACGGAATTTTGTTTTCATTTTCCCAAAAACAGACAGTTAAATTTGTACTTGAGCCTAACAATTCCTTTCAACATAAACATAAAATACTTTAACCAATTACTACGTACAAACTTTAGTTTGATTAGTAAAAATAGTTTTTACAACTACTTTATGTTGTTGTAACTACCAAATCAACTGCCAACACTGAACAGTGTAGGGTGCCTGCATCTAAACACTTTTACAGTTAAATCGAATGCATTGAGTTTTGGAATTTCAGAAAAGAAGAACACAATCAAGCAACTACAACGAAAAATAAAGCAAAAAAAAAAATTAAAAATAAAAAAAGGTTGCAGAAGGCTAAACATTTTTAGTGGCAAAAAAAAAATGTTAAAGAAATTAGTTTTTCTTAAGAAAACCCCTTGTGAGACGACTCTTCCGATCAACATCTGATGATTGTAAAAGCCTTGCGCTATTTCTTCTTATTTTCTTCTTTTCCGCTAAAATTTATTTTTTCTATTTTCGAACGCGATGTACTATTTCCAGAGTATCTCGATGATGATGATGATGACAATGATGATTATATTGGTTTAGTGGCTTGTTTAAGGCTGATGTTGGCAGTTGTTGTTTTTCTGTTGCAGTTGTGCCTGTTGTTGTTGTCGTTGTTGTCGTTGTTGCTGTTTCAGTTAAGAAGACATAGCACGAGTCACTGCTCAGATTGATGTTTGAGAAGGCATCACCTCAGTATGTACATAAGTGTGTATGTATATGGCTGTGTTTATGTGTGTGTTTGTTTGTGTATGTAGGTGTTATAGCTTGTTACAGTTACATTTGATGTTTTTTGTTTTATTTGCTGTTGTTTGATTTCTGTGTATACATCCGTGCCTCTGAGTGTGCATTTGTATTTGTTGTGATCATTTGCTACGCGTGATGTCCTTAAGGTACAACATTTTCCTTTTCCTGGAGAAGGCGCATAATTGTATTCCATCTCCATCCAGCATTTAACGATTAATCAGGTTTCTTGTTGTTTTCCAAGCGAGCGATTGAAAATATGTAGTTGAACAAAACTTTTAATGTTGCAACGATTTTAGCAGCATCAAATGTTTTGAAATAGGTTTTTTCTTTTGGCATTGCAAACATTTGTCAGAATTGAGTTTGGTTGGCGGAATGTATGCTAAATCAAACAAGCTGGGGCATTAAAATGATACTTTTAACGTTGTTGGCAGCTATTTATATAAAATATTTCAAACAGTCTTACTCAAAGGGTTTTTTGTGTAAGAAATATTATTAATTCTTTTTTGGAAACCACGTGAAATGTCTTTTTTCTTTATACTTGTGTTAATACATTATTTCCTAATTACCCTGCAGTCGGCGTAACAAGCGAATGTCTAGCTCTTTCATTAACTACCAATCGTTGGCATTAACTACCATCCTAATTACTAGCAATGTACACGACTGACGATTTTAACATGGGGATGAGATTGACGGTAGTCAATTGCCATCATCTGCATAACCTTTTACTGATTATTTTACTAATCACATGTGATGTGACACTGACTGCTTCGATAGCGAAATAGCTATTTGTATACGACGATCAGACCGATGAGATCAATGGTCAGTAAGACCGAACTATTCATCTAGTCAAAATGTACCAGTTATATTTCCATAATGAAAATACTAAAGAAACTTAACATTTTTTGATTTTTGTTTATATAACAAAAAAAATAATAAAATTTAAATAATTAATTTTTAACCTACGAGTATAATTAAAACTTAAACATCTTACAACAATTAAAAATACTAAAAAAATAAATAAGGAAAAGTACAGGGTGTCCGCCGGGAAGGTATACTACTTTGTCTTGCAGCCATTTTTTTATTTGGCAGTCGTAAAGTAGACACTTGGCAAATTTATTATGGAAAAATAATCGACAAGCCAACGTGTTTTAATCGTTAAAACATTTTATCAAAATCAATCACCGATTACTGTGACGATGAGAAAGTTACGTGAAATTTTTGGGAGAAACAACGTGTCAACAAAACGCTCTATTTATCGTGTAGTGAGTGATTTCGAAGAAAGAGGGTCTGTAGGTGATAGGCCCAAGCATGGACTACAACGTACTGCAAGATCGGCTGAAAACATTACTGCTGCTCAAGAGAGTGTTCAAAACAATTCATCCACAAGACCATTTACGCCGCCGTACATATCTCATTAGGATGTTACAAGAAAAAATCATAATGAGTGACGAGGCACATTTTCATTTGAATGGGTTTGTGAATAAACAGAATAGTCGGTTCTGGGCAATGGAAAACCCTCAAATTATGCACCAGTCACCAGTCTAGTGTTCAATTTGGTCAGGAGGACTCATTGGACTTTACATTTTTGAAAATGAAAACGGCGTAACGGGAACTGTGAATGGGGAGCGATATCCTGATATAATTGAAATCTCTTGAACGTCACAACTGCGTGCTTTGGGTTTGATTAACATGTGGTATCAACAAGACGGTACCACATCTCATACAGCCAGGATCACAATGGAATTACTGCGAGACCTCTTTCCACAACAACAAGTTATTTCAAAGAAATGGTGATGTTGACTGGCCTCCACGGTCGCCCGGTGTGACTGCTCCGGACTTCTTTTTGTGGTGATATCTGAAAAGCAAGGTTTGTGCAAACAAACCAGAAACGCTTTAGCAACTCAAACAAAACATTCGTGATGAAATTAATGAAATATCGCGTGTGCTCAAAAGGGCTCGCATTTGTGAGGCTACCAAAGATGGACATTTATCTGATATTGTATTTCATACATCATTGCCGACATTAAATAAAACATTTATCAATAGAAAATCCATTCTCTTTCAATTAATCAAAAATTATAAGCAAACAAAGTAGTATACATAGTAGTAGTAGTTTGTTTTTAAACGCTGTTTTTTAAGAGCAATAATAGTTTTCAATAGTTATAGAACTAAATAGAGTTAAACTTTGAGGAGAATTTCGCACTAGTTTTGAAATTTTTCATATTTTATGACTTGGTTCACTTCAGCTCTAAGCCCTCCAAATGTACACATGTACATTCTATGTATATATAATTTATTTTTATTACCAAAAAGAGAAAACATAAAGAAACATACTAAAATTGACTTAAAATATTTATTAATTTAAAAAAATAAGAATTTATTTTTGTAATTTGTCAGGTCTATTTGTAAATTTTTTTAAAACTAAAATATCCTTATCTGTCGCTTTGGTTTGTTTGTTCAGCCCATAAAATAGCTTTTGGAAATAGTTCGCCACGCAAACTCAATTAAACTAAAATATTTTGTCTAGCGTTAAAATAACGAAAAAATTTTACAGAGAAAAAAGAACACTTGTGCAGACTATAGAGGAAAAATTTTCTAAACTGTTAAAAAAAAATTTAAATGTCCGGATTACTGGATAGTCCGATTTAAGGCAGAATTAGTGTGTAGGTTCTGTTCTGTTTTGTTTCTGTTCAATTGAAAAACTGTATGCGTGGTTTTTTTGTTACTTTTTCGTTCTGTTCTGTTGCGGTTTATTCTGTAGAAAATAGAATACAACGTTAAGTGACAGCCAAGAGTGTGTATGTATTACAATTTTGTGGTGTGAAATATTACAAATTTTGTTTTAAAAGTCAGAAAATATTATTTTAATTATTACATATTTTTCTCAAATAAAAGACATTTTGCAAAGATTTAAAAGACGCATTCCTATAATTACATCGTCCACATCCGAAAGTTCAGACACAGAACAAGTAAGTAAGAAATATTTTCTACAGAAGAGAATGGCACAGAACGGCAACGAAAAGTTAAAACTAATGAGGCCTTTAGCGAGAGTCCGTATTAAGGAGGTTGTACTGTAACTCGTATTTGCTTTTTTTAATATTTCTATTAAAAGATATTTTTATATTTTTATTACACAATACACACATTTAATAGCAGAACCATCAAAGTGTTTTTTTTTGTAATTTAAAGAAATGTGATCTGTGCAAAATTTAAATTGATCCCTATTTGAGTCGACAAAAAAATGCACATAAACACACAAACACACAAACTCACAGTTGCAAGCAAAAAAGGTACAAAAAAATGAATTTAAACACCAACTGACAAACGGATCGCATTTTAATAAGTGCAATTGCCAACTGGCTAAATTTATAAAATATTTATTCCGTTCTTTATGATTGTGTGTGTGAGTGTGTGTGTATGTGTCTTTAAATTTTTCTTTGTCTGGCTGGTTTTTAATTTTAGAATACTCGTAGTGTCAACATTTTGTGTTAAATCCCAACAATTAATCGGGCTCTGTATCGGGGTTCTGCACTCAGCTTAGAAAGAGTTCGTAATATGTTTTTGGCAGATCGACCAAACTTGTTAAAAAAGGAAATAATAATATCGTGGTCAGACGACAGCACAGCGTTAATTTGCATTACCAGTCTTGATTGAAATTAACTTGTAAATTATTCTCCTCCTAATGCCTTAATCTGTATTAGATTTATCATTAATTTTTCTTTTAACTTGGACCAGCACTCAGGGGATGATCCCTACACATGCAACGCATTGTGGCGGAACTAAGAAAATTGGTTATGGAAAGGAGGATAAAGGGAGTAGCATTCGTGGACGTTCGATTTGAATCTTCACACACTGAAAGTAACAGGAAAGACCTCTGCAGGAAGTTTATTCCAAATGCGAACTGTTCGGCTAAAGAACGAATTTTCTCTGTAAAGCGTAGTGCGATCCACTGGCATATCAACCACAAATGGATGCGCTCTTAACGAAGAACGTGTTGTTCGTACAAATGAGCGGGTTTCGGGAACAAGTTTCCTGATTTCATTAGAGCTTATTCCATTGTAGTAACGACAAAACAGTGAAATAAATCCTACATTGCGTCGATGGTCCACTGAGTCAATAGAGTTGGCTGCCCTACTGTCACCGATGAGCTTCTTCGCCCTCTCCCACACGCGGTCGAGTATCTTCAAAATAGACTTTGAAGCACCGGCCCATACATAAGAGTTGTATTCCATTTTCGGTCGGGTATATGTGCTGTAAATATTAAGGCGATCAGATGGAGTGAAGTATCTCTCACACCGTCTTAGAAAGCCGAGGGACTTGAGTGCTTCTTTTGAGACTTGAAAAATTAATTTTCATGCCAAGAACATCAAGAGTCTCTGATTCCTCAATATCTACACCACCCATTATTACAGATGGAGCAGTATGAATGATTTGATGTAAATGCACGAAATCACAGAGAATTGGCACTGAATTCATCCATTTCACCCATTGGCAACAGAGTCGACAATCAGTCAGCTGTTGGGAAATTATTTACTATTGTAAAATAAAAGTTGGCTTCAAAGTCAGCAAAGTTAAATTATTTTAATTGTTTTTAGCAAAAAATCAGCCAGCTTTTAAAATTGTGATAATCTACTGCTCCCTATTTTTTTTGGCTGAATTTCTATAATTTCTATAATTGGGGGATTCCCGTCGACTAGTGGATAGTATACTGGATTGTTAGTGTGAGGAACGCCATTTTGATTCCTGCCTAGATCCTGGTTGTTTCTGCAAACAAGCCAGAAAGGTTTCGCAGATTATGTTTGTCTAAAAAAAATGATTACATCCATCAGCAATATGTTTAATTTTTTGGAGATGTGAAGGATACGAATTAATATAGTGATGCCGTCCGTTTTCTTTTCTGAAAAATATGTAACATTTCTTTTACTTTTTATAAAAAAATTTTTATTCAAAGTTATCTTAAGACAAAAATTTTGCCTCGTAAGTGATTTCCAATAATCTCACTATTTCAAAAAGTCAATATATTGCAAATTTTGATTAAAAAGGGGAAATAATGTTGCATTTTTCTAGAAGAGTAAACGTCATAAGTTAAAATATTACCAGAGGGAAAATTACGACATTCGATATCGAACGAAATCCCATAAAAAAATTTTTTAATTTGTATAGAAATTTCGTTGGATATCGAATGCCGCAATTTGCCCCCTGAAATTACATTTTCATGAATTCTTTCGGAAACAAACACCATATACTGTTGAATTTTGCATAGGATGTGTCAAGTAAAAAATCTGATTAAATTCTTTGAAATGTTCCGTTTAAGGAATGGTTTTAATTTCAAATCAAAGAAAATTAGTTTCCGAAAAAATTGTTTTTTTTTTAAATAACGTTTCTTGGATAATGGGGAAGTCTGAAGGGACTCAAACAGTCGAAGCGTTTCATTACTTTATCTCGGAGGGCATCCCAAGGGCTGTTGCTATTCAAGAGTGGTGGCTCAAGAACGCTTACAGGTTGGTTCACCGGCCGCTGCTGACTATTGGGAACATCGAGACCGTGCGGTTTCAGCGACTTGTGCGACGAAATCTCGCAGTATGTACTGCGTGAATGCTCTGCCCTGCGATCTAGCTGGATCAGTGATTTTGTGGACTGAATATTTATAGGATATATGTCCGAAACAGTCTTCGTTTACTAAAGCATTTTTACATAGAAGACCTTCGCCCGGGCGCAAGGATTGCCTTCTCTGATGTACATCTCAAGCCGGCTTCGTTTTCTAAAGCTGGCCTTCAGTCGGGCGTAATGATTTGTTTTATTTGTTCATCTCAACACCCCGTAACAAACTTTGAAATTATTTTATATGATTTTAAATGAATTAACCCATTTGAACTTTTTTTGCATGCGAAATATTTCATTCTGAAAGAAGTCTGGAAAATCTAAAGTCTAAAAATCGATTTGAAACTTTCTTATGAGCAAATGCCGTTGATTTGCAAAAACTTTATTATAATATTTGGTAATCAAATAACCGATTAATCGAATGTAAATATTCATTAGAATTCATATGCTCAGAGTTATGAAACACTTTCGCACGGGCGTAGCACGTTTGCTAGTTATTTGTATGTATATTTTTGCAACTGCTGACGGTCGGTGCAGTGCAGATTGTACGTACTGAATTGGATTGGGTGTGGTCGTCATCAAGTCATCGTTGTTGTTTTTGGTGTTGTCTTTGGCGTACCTATGCAATGTATGCCAACTGGGCCAAAAAACTAACGCCACAAATGTTCACTAAGAATCAACTAGCATTTACTATAGTAGTGGCTGGCCATCGGCAACTATTTTAATGTTGTTGTTATTGTGGTTGTTTTATTTTTATTTAGTTTTTTTGTTTTTTGGTTGGTTTCATTATTTTTACTATTGCCACCTCGGGATAGGCAACTGCATCATGATAGAGGACAGACATTTAAGACGGTCGGACGGATAGACGGACGGATGGACGGACAGTGAGATCAACATAGTCCCAAATAATTTTGAATTTATCAGCAATTGTGTTTTACGTGGTGGGGTGGGAGGGGGCTGGCGGGTACTCAGATAATGGGGGTGGGCTAAACCTTTTCTGCTACACACTTTAATGCTCGTACTCCATACAAAACCACAACAGACTGTTGCACAAATTGTGCAATTAGTGCACAATCATCAGCCTGAGTAATGTATACCACTGCAAGAAATGCAAAAGCTGTTACTGCCACCACTCACACAAACACACACACACACTCACACACATACACAGAAACATACATACAAGCAAACAACTGTGCAAAGAGTCTACATCAAGATGTCCTTCGCTTCAGGAACCACTGTTGTTTCTAAGAGTTTTTAGTTCAATATTGTCCCTGACTAAAGCTCATATCTATTCTGCAGTGAATAAATGAACGAAAAAAATTGCCAAAAAAATAATAACAAAAAAAATTGCAGCTGTGTCTAAACACTGAGTGAGTGAGTGAGTGCCTACTACAATTTTTTCTGTAGGTAGTTATCTATGGCTGATTAGAGTGATCTGTGCTGTGTGGTGTACGAAAATGTGAATATTGTTGTTGCTATTGATGCTGATGTTGCTGCTGCTGTTGGTCCGACACGAAATACATTCATACATACTCGAACATATTGCACACATTATGAGTACTTCGGAAAATGTTTAAGATGCTGTTTGCAACAGTCAGTTGTTGTGTTGTTGTTAGTAGTATTGATGCTGCTGCTGTTTTGTTTGTTGCTGATGTTATGACCGAATTTTTCTTTTCCTTTTCTTACCTCAGTTGTGCAATGCCTAACGGTCTTATAGACCGTATATATACATATATTTTTGTTGTTGTTGTTGCTGTTTCACTTCTTCGTAATCAGATTAAACTCTCAAAAACGTTATTAGATGAAAATTATTACAATTTTATAGTCATGCGGAAATTATAACAAAACCGCATCCCTGCCTATTCTCATACATATAAATACGAGTACAAGTACAAATATCAGTCAGCCATCGAAGCAGCTTGGCCGCTAACAAAGGAATTCATTTTATTCAATTGCACGTTATCAGAGAGAAATTCCTTTAGTTGTACATCAAAGGTCAAAAGAGCATGTTTATTACTGAAGAGCAGTTAAGACGATAAAGATGACTAGAATACTGTTTTAGCTGAATTGTTTTTTGATCGAAGAGCATAAATTCTTTGCAATCTTAAGAATCTTCTTTAGAAATAAATTTAACTATTTTGATATGCGATCAGGAATTCGAACATTGTCCACTATTGAAATTAGAGTAGTTCCAATTGAAAAGCCTCACGGGCTGAAACTGAAAAGACATATAAAAAAATACTTATTAAAAAAGACCTTCAAAAAAGTATGTATTTTAAAAAAGTACGAGTACATTTAAAACATGTGCCTTTTGAAACAAAAACTTTCCAAGAAGTGTCTTGAAAAAAATATATTTTGAAAAGGATATATTTTAGAAAAAGTACCTGTTGGAAAAAGGTTCCTTACAAAAGGCATGTGAAAAAACTATCCTCTAGAAAAATTGAAAAAAAAAATTAAAAAAAAAATATAACAAGTTCCTTTCACAAAAATGCATCTTAGAAAACGAATTTAAAACAAAAGATTTATAAAAATCTTTTTGAAAAAAAAACTAAATAATAAAACTAACTTTTAAAAAAGTTTAGTTTGAAAGTACTTTTCTAAGTTCCGTTTAGAAAATTAACTTAAAAAAATATTTCCTGAAAAAGTTCCATTTCAAAAAGTATTTTCTGAAAATATTCCTCTAAAAGAAATATTTTCTTGAAAATTTCTATTTCAAAAAGTATTTTCTACAAATGTTTCTCTTAAAAAAGTATTTTCTGAAAAAGTTCCTAATAAAAAAAGTATTTTCTGAAATTGTTTTTCTAAAAAGTATTTTCTGAAAAAGTTCCCCTTAAAAAAGTATTTTCTGAAAATATTCCTTTTTAAAAAGTATTTTCTGAAGATGTTTCTCTTAAACAAGTATTTTCTGAAAAAGTTGCGTTTAAAAAAGTATTTTCTGTAAATGTTTCTCTTAAAAAAGTATTTTCTGAAAATGTTCCTTTTAAAAAAGTATTTTCTGAAAAAGTTCCATTTCAAAAAGTATTTTTGGAAAATATTCCTTTTAAAAAAATATTTTCTGAAAATATTCCTTTTAAAAAAATATTTTCTGTAAAAGTTCCTCTTAAAAATGTATTTTCTGAAAAAATTTCGTTTAAAAAAGTATTTTCTGAAAATGTTTCTCAAAAAGTATTTTTTGAAAAAGTTTTTTTTAAAGTATTTTCTGAAAAAGTTAAATTAAAAAAATTTTTTCTGGAAAAGTTCCTCTTAAAAAAGTATTTTCTGAAAAAATTTCGTTTAAAAAAGTATTTCCTGAAAATGTTTCTCTCAAAAAAGTATTTTCTGAAAAAGTTTCGCTTAAAAAAGTTTTTTTCTGGTAAAGTTCCTCTTAAAAAAGTAAATGAATTTATCCAAAAAATTTCAAAAAATTGGAAAAGGAAATGGGTAAACTCGGTTTTGAAATTGAGCTAAAAAATTCCTTTCAATATTTTGGGAAAAGTATATTTTTAAAGAGTACTTTTTAAATTATGTTTCTTTGAAAAAGTACCTTTTCAAAATATGCCTATTAAAAAATACATAAAAAAATAAATAATTAGTATTAAAAATACCATTTTCTTAAACTAGTACTTTTTAAAGAAATAGATTTTGAAAACAGTAGTTTAAAAAATATGTACCTTTGAAAAAGTGCTAAAAAGTGTATCTCTTAAAAAGTACAATTTGAATAAGTTACTTTTTGAAAAAGAGCATCTTCTGGAAAATGTAGTTTTGAAAAAAATGCCTTTAACAAATCAAAATAATTTAAATAGTGGCATAAAAAATGACCTCGCTAACTTTTGAAGAAAGTATTTATTTAAAAAAGGAACCTCTTTATAAAAGTAGTTTTTAAAAATCAACTTTTTTAAAAATGTACGTCCTTGGACAAATACAGTACGCCCTCGGCTTGTGCAACCGTAAATTACCGCAATTCGTCAAAACATATTGAAACAGCGTAAAATTTTTTACACTGCAGATTCCGCTTCAACACTTCAACATTTTGTGACTCAGTCAGTTATGGCAAATTTTAATTTTTGTTTTCAGTTGTTTTTTTTTGTATACAAAGTGTAATTTGCGTTTAGTTGTCAGTTAAATAAAGCGTGTATGCATGGATATAAGTTGAACCCTTGTGTATGTGTGAATAGCAACATTAATTTAGTTTATCAAATATTATTCTAGTATTAGAGTTTTCTGATCAAAAAAAATACCAACTGCCATTTATTAAAAAAAGAGTGTTAAACTACTAATTGAGCAAGAAAAAAAATTAATGCAATAAGTAAGCAAATTGTTTTTGTTTTGTGATTCTGTTATGTTTCATGCTATGAACTTTCAATAAATTAAATAGTTTTAAGTACATAACTTAATTTTTGTTAAATAACAAAAAAAATTTATGTAATTGAAAATTGCATTAGTACATTAAATTTGTTGTTTTAATGCATACCAGTTTTACTCGGCCACTGCAGCAAACTCGAATTTTGCAACAAACAGCCTTGGTGTTAAAATGTTGTACACGCCGAGGACGTACTGTAGTTCTTTCGTCGCCCATTTCAGTCTAGTTTCCAACGACACAGAATTAAATAAATTAATCTAATCATCATGATTGTTACTAAGTAATCAGCATTAACAGCTGGCAGATACACTCGTTCAACAAAACAATCTTCATACACTTATGATCAGACAGACAGACAGACACACACGTTAACACACAGTCTCACTCGTACGCTCGCTCTACTGCTGAGTCTTCCATATTTACTTTGACTTACTTGTACACTGATTAGTACTTCTGTGCAATATAAGTAATATAATTGTACTTGTAGTTTTTGAACCGTTGAACAGGTTTAAAAGGAAATTGAGACATCAAATACTATTGCAACTCTTTACGAGATCGTCTAAAATATTACAAACAAAAAAAAAACGCTCCTAAAGTGTAACATGGTAGATGCCAACTAAATCATAAGACCTGGTCATTAACATGCAGTTTATTGAGTATCAATTGATATAATTTATTTACAAAAAAAATGTTTTCCACGTTTCGCTGAGTTTTAATGTTCATTTATGGCATTAAAATTCTGTAGTGCTCGTTTGAAAGCATGAGTTGCTTTTATGACAGAAATTTGGAAATATGTATTTTATTATTTTCAGATTATTTAAGTTGCATTTAGCAGTGAAAATTGGTTTTTCTTTAGTAAGTATTTTTGGTACAAAAAGTAAATTGATTGCATTAAGTACCACTCGTCTAAAAAGTACTTCTTATACAAAAAGTACTTTTAAAATCAAAAATTTAAGAGTTTTGTATAAAAAGTACATTTTTATGTGAAAAGAACATTTAAAATAAAAAGTACTTCATGTAGTTCATGATGTAATAAATAACTTCTAAATAAATACCATTTTTGTAAAAAAAAACTAAATTTTTTGCCTTTTTATATAGAAAGTACATATCGTTGGCTTAATATAGAAAGGACGTATCTCGATTTTTTTACGAAGCGCCGTTTTTAATCTCTTCTGACATTACAATTCCAAATAGACAAGAAAAACTTAGAATCGCAATTTAAAAAAAATCAAGATATGTACGTCCTTCAGCCAACGATATAAAATAAAAAGTTCTTTATATATAAACAAACTTTATATAAAAAGTACTTCATATAAAAAGAACTTGATATAAAAAGTACTTTATATAAAAAGTACTTTATATAAAAAGTGTTTTATATAAAAAAGTACTTTATATAAAAAGTACTTTATATAAAAAGTACTTTACATAAAAAGTACTTCATATAAAAAGTACTTTATATAAAAAGTACTTTATATAAAAAGTACTTTATATAAAAAGTACTTCATATAAAAAGTACTTCATATAAAATGTAATTTATATAAAAAGTTGTTCATATAAAAAGTATTTTACATGAAAAGTATTTCATATAAAAGGTACTTCAAATAAGAAGTACTTCATATAAAAATATCTTCATATAAAAAGTACTCCATTTAAAAAGTACTCCATTTAAAAAGTACTCCATTTAAAAAGTACTCCATTTAAAAAGTACTTTATATAAAAAGTACTTCATGTAAAAAGCACTTCACATTAAAAGTACTTCATGTAAAAAGTTCCTTCTAAATAAATGGTATTTTTTGTACAAAAAGTAAATTTTTTGCCTTTTTTTTAAATAAAAATTTTGGAAATTTTGTAAAAAACGTACAATTTTGTATAGAAAGTAGTTCATTTAAAATAAAAGGTTCAATCTATGAAAAGTGCTTTAGAACCTCCCTAATCCGGACACTCGCTAATTCGGACTATCCAGTAATCCGGACATTTCAATTTTTGGACAGTTTAGAAATTTTTCCTCTATGGTCTGGACAAGTGTTCTTTTTTCTTAGTAAAATTTGCGTGACGAACTGTTTTCAAAAGCTATTTTATGGGCTGAACAACCCCCTATCCCCACTTCCCCCACCCCACATAAACTATATAACTCGAAATCTCCGTAAGTCAAAGATTTCTTGGGAAAATGGTGATTCGAGTTATAAAATTTCGACTGTATATACGAGTAAATGCACTTTTTAGAAAAAAAGATTTTTACATAAAAATTTACTTTCATATAAAAAGTACGTTTATTTTTAATGTAAAATAAAAAGTACCTTTTATATAAAAAGTACTTTTTATATTTTAAGTAAATTTCAATAGCAATTACCTTTGTTTTAAAGTGTCTTTTGTGTAACAAGTTAATTTTATATTAAAAGTACATTTATAAAAATTTATTTTTTTTATATAAAATTTTTTTTTGTGTCAAAATTACTTTTCTACTAAAAAGTGCCTTTTATTTTTATGCAATTCTTGCACTAGATTGACTTTTGAGAAAAAAATTCCGCAATTCCTCACCATGTACATAAAGTTAATGATAACTCAAAAAGTTTTGTTTGTTGAGGATTTTTTAGCTAGTCTATATACCTGCATTTCATTGGTGCGAATGCCAAATCATTAGTAGACCTTAAACGATATTAATGATAACTTTTTGTTTTTGTTTTTAGAAAATTTTTATTTTAAAATGTGATCCCTTAATTTATTATATTATTAATGGCGCATATTCAGAAATGATCACTAAGTCTAAATTTTTTTAAGTTCCTATTTAAGTTATTCACAGTTGGTTACTTTCAGCATGAAAAGTTTACACTTAGTTGTGGGTGCTAACTGTCATATTCAAACAGCTGATTGAGTTCTATTGCGTACAAAAAATAATAAAAAATACACTAGAGATGTGCTTTTGGTCAACAAATTTCTATTGAATAACTTTACTTGCACAGCCTCTTATTTTAACTGATTTATCTACAAACTATGAACAAAATAGTGACTTTTTTAGGATTAGTATGAATGTTTTAAAGCATAAAAATTTGTTTTTAATAGCTTGATAAGCTTTTTAATTAATTACAGTATTTATTGTTCAAAATATTATCGATATTTTGTTATCTCTACATGACAATATACAGGGTTGCATTTCTTACATCAGCTAAAGGAAGCAGTTGCTGCTCTAATTGTGAGTTGTGATTAAGTATCTGTTAACTATTTTTTAAGTTTCAGTTTTATTAGTTTCGACTTTGGTTATGATTTCTGAATATGCGCCAATAACTGTTTTTTTAGAATTGTTTTTGATATTTATAATTATAAATTACAATTTGCCAAATGAATACCAAGCTTGAGGTCACTTCTTTATAACAAAAAAATATCCAAATAAATTTATTTTCAATATTTCGCACTCCTTTGTGGAAATGAGCCGATTTGTTTGTTATCCTTAAGAAGCTGCACCAAGGAGTATCGAATTATTATTGAAAATAATTTTTTTTCTTTATTTAATTATTTAATTATATTTACTGGTATTTATTTTATTTCTTGCAGTTATGCTAAAACTTTTGTAAGTTTTGTATCATTTTGCCTCCGTTCGGGCCATTGTGCATATGGAAATTATTTTAATGTCACTGAATATAATTATATTATAATCTTTTAAGAAAGTATGATATGCAAATTATATTGTATTATTAATTTTGCTACTTTCTTAGTCTCTAATAATAATGTTGTTTGCCAAATTAACCCATTATTAGCGGCAGTGTCTTAAGACATGCTGTGCATAATCCTAATACTGTAATGCTTTTAGTTAAACCTGATTGTTCCCTGTTAAATTTCTTTTTGAATACTGCCAGCTCATAGTGGGTTAATTTATTTGCTAACGTTTCATTTTTTTTCTAATTAAATGAATGATTGAATCCAATATAAAGCCATTTACTTACATGCAATTAGTAACATGTTTATTAATTACTTGTTTACGATCAATGCGACTGATTGTACATTCATTTAAATGAATGAAATGATGGCAATCGACTTGAAAATGAGAACAACATTATTGGATTAGTTTGCAGGTGTTTTAAATTAATTAATATATCGCTGTAAAATCATTAGAGTTAATATTTAATATGCATAGAACAACAGTTATGAAAATATTACATTCCTTTACATGCATGCATGTGGCCTTATTTGCTACAGTTTCATGTTGTTTTTTTGCATTTGTGTAATTTAAATGAACAAACTGTAATGTATTCACTTATTCACACAAGATGCTCAATTAAAATTAATCGCTTTAAATCAGTCACAGTGAAAGGAGTCTCCTAAACCTCAAACCTCAATTAATGTGCGCTCGCTCGCTCGTTCAATGGATCTCAGGCATTCATTGTCAAACCAATAACTTTAACATTGCAATTGATTGTATCGTCTGCCTCTGCTTGTTGCCCGACTGCCGTCTTAAATGTGGGTTAATTAATTAACTCTTCAGTAATTAAGGTGCATTATATGTGTTTGGCAGAAAGCATCTTTATAAACAGCCATCAGCTTAATGAGCCAGCGCAACAGCCAGCCAGCCAGCTTCCATTTAAACACAGATTTGACTGGAAGAAGAGAGAGAAAAAAATACAATAAAAAAGCCAAAAGAAAAAGGTTTGTTTTCTTGGCACTTGGCACGAACGCATGAGCTTTTTATAATTTAATAGTTCAAAGCAACAATTTTAAATATTTGGTGGGTCTTATTTAAGTTTTTTCTTTATTATTTATTTATTTTATTTTTTATTTTTTTGGTTGTATCTTTATTATCGCGTATCGCAAGCACCTCGCAAGCAAGTGTAGGGAAAGGCGTGTGCTCCGTTTTATATTTGATGTTATTGAATTTGGCTGCTTTTGTTAGTTTGATTTTGAAAAGTGAGTTAATTACCCTTCCGGTGCTGTTACTTTTTTTTTGAATGCTGTTTGATACCGCTTTTTTGCTTTTGTTTTACCGTTTTGAATTGTTTTACCGTTTTTTCTTTCGAGTGTTGGGATGTGATTGTGGCAATGTCTGTGTATGTGTGTGTATTTTATGTAAAGTTTAGCTTTTTAACGCCTTTAGCGTTGTATTGCGGTGGCCACTAATGGAATGTATAATTTTTTTTATATTGGCGACCACTGTATCTCTGCTGTAGCATGGGTTTTTCCGAATAATTTCTTTATTTATTTATGCACTTGACATTAGGGAGAATTTGAGTTCCGAATGCTAAAATTAAAAAAAGTTAATTTTGGAAAATGCACAAAAAAAGAGGAGAGTGGTCTCCATGTACACCCGGCTAGAACTGTGTTCCTTAGCAACATACAATTTGCCATTTAGCTTTAGTATTATCGAACATTTTAGCATAATTTTCGTTTACCTATTAACCATTCATTCTACCAGTTTAATGTCCTGGCAACATTGGCACCTAAAGTATGGTTTGAAATTTTCTTTTACGACCAATTAGTATAAATAACAACAACAACAGCAATAATAACAATGCATACCTACGTGCCTTGCTCTAACGCAAAAGTGTCAGTTTTTGATTGTTACGCTTTGTTACCTCCTCACTCACAACGTGACATAAAGTGTTACCTATTCAAACGGCCATATTTTCATATGTGTGAAATTATTTTTTATTGATTTAAATTACAAAATGTGTGAAAATAATTAATAAAATTGTCTACGCACCTTAAATGCATTTAATGCATCCACTTTATAACAGGGGCGCTGTAACACTGTTCTAAAAAATAGTAAAATGCTCAAGATGAATATGCTATTAAATTTCGTAAACAGGCTGGGCTTAGTCTCCCTAATGCACTAATTACTACCGAAGACTTACTATAAGTAATGGTTTAATTATAATATAAAATAGTGCTGGGAAAGTATTGAGTAGTGGGTACCGAGTATCGGGTATTTCCATTTTTGTTGGTTACTCAATACTCAAAAGTAGTTACTCGATACTTTTAGAGTTGTATTTTTAAGCAAGTTGAGGGGCTAAAATAGTGCATAAAAATACATCACTGTATAAAAAGACAACGAGGTGTAAGATTCTTTAATCAAATCAAAACTAAATAATTTTTTTTGAGAACAATTAAATTATTTCTTAAGTTGTTGTTAACGTTGAATTAAAAGTTAGCTTTACATTTATTTTTTATTTAACAATAAAAGACATACAAAACCAATAATAGTTGAAGATCTATATTTAATTTTTGAAGAAACTACTTCAATTTGCAGATAAAAACTATAAGTTACAAATTCAAAAAATCCATTAAAAGTTTCGAGTAGTATTGAGTACCCAAATGAAAAGTATTGAATATTATTGAGTAATGAAAAGTAGTAGAATTTGCCAGCACTAATATACAATTTTTCTATTAATGGGGATTTTTTTTTCAAATTATTAAAATTAAAGTATTAAATCAAGATAATCCTTTTATGACAAATGAAAGTGTGCTGAAGCTATTTTTAAAATAAGAGTTGAAAAAATTATCATTTCTATTTAAAAATAAGAATTTCTTTCATTTGAGTTTAATATAAATAGAATTACTGCAAATAAAAGAATAGAAGAAGATAATGTTTGAGTTAAGAAATACAGAGTGTCCGCCGGCAGGGTATGCTACTTTGTTTGTTTATAATTTTTTATTAAATGAAAGAGAATGGATCTTATATTGATAAATGTTTTATTTAATGTCGGCAATTATGTATGGAATACAATATCAGATAACTCTGTCCGCCTCTGTTAGCCTTACAAATGCGATCCCCTTTGGAGCACATTTTTCATTACATTCTCACACATTTCACGCGGTATTTCATTAATTTCATCACGAATATTTTGTTTGAGCTGCTCAAGCGTTTCTGGTTTGTTTGCACAAACCTTGCTTTTCAGATATCCCCACAAAAAGAAGTCCGGAGCAGTCAAACCGGGCGACCGTGGAGGTCAATCAACATCAACATTTCTTGAAATAACTTGTAGAAAGAGGTCTCGCAGTAATTCCATTGTAAGCCTGGCTGTATGCGATGTGGCACCGTCTTGTTGATACCACATGTTAATCAAGCCCAAAGCATGCAGTTGTGGCGTTAAAAAGTTTTCAATCATATCACGATATCGCTCCCCATTCACAGTTACCATTACGCCGATTTCAAGGTCCAATGATTCCTCCTGACCAAATTGCACACCAGACTGTCACTTTTAATGGATGCAAAGGTGACTGATGTATAATTTGAGGGTTTCCCATTCCAAAACCGACGATTCTGTTTATTCACACATCCATCCAAATGAAAATGTGCCTCGTCACTCATTATGATTTTTTCATGAAAATCGGGGTTCTCATGGGCGAGCTGTAACATCCTATTGGCATTAGTACGGCGGCTTAAATGGTCTTGTGGAAGAAGCTCTTGTGCCAACTTAATCTTAAATGGAAAAAAATGCAAATCCTTGTCCAAAATTGGGGCCAAAGTTGTTCTTTGAAGACCAAACTCCTGATCGCGGCGTCGAATTGAGGCTGATGGATTGTTTTGAACACTTTCTTGAGCAGCAGTAATGTTTTCAGCCGATCTTGCAGTACGTTGTAGTCCATGCTTGGGCCGATCACCTACAGACCCACTTTCTTCAAAATCATTCACTACACGATAAATAGTGCGTTTTGTTGGCACGTTGTTTCTCCCAAAAATTTCACTTAAGTCTCTCATCGTCACAGTAATCGATGATTGATTTTGATAAAATGATTTAACGATTAAAACACGTTGGTTTATCGAATATTTTTCCATAAATTTGCCATGTGTCTACTTCATGACTGCCAAATATGAACTGCAAGACCAATGTTTACCAAAATGGCTGCAAAACAATGTAGTATAGCTTCCCGGTGGACACCCGTTTTTTTAATGAAGATTCTGTTGATATTAATTTAGTATCTCTTATTAGGGGAATAAAAGCTAATAAACTTAAGTCTAAATCTATTCAAGTTCTTAATCATGAATTATCAGAAATTTGTATTAAAGTTTCTATTATTAAAATATTTAAAAATATAATTTTAAAGGAATTGTTTAAAGATTTTCAAAAAAAATTTTCTTTTTTTCGAGACAGTCTCGATTAATAAATTAAAAAAAAAATTAATTGTTTAAAATTAAAAAGAAAAGGATTATAACCTTTATAATTGAGGTATGAACCCAATAGTTTATGTTTTTATATTTTAGTGTATGTTTTATATTTTTGTGTTACAAATTAAGCTTTCCGATTTCATCATTTCTCCTCTTTGACTACACTTTTCCCAAAAGAAGGTAACACACCTACTGGTTGATAGGCATTGATACACTGAGAGTTGCTTCTCTTTAAAAATAAATAAAAAAACACGATTTCCTTTAAATTGTTTCTTCGGAAGTCGACAGGTGACAGCAGGTCGTGTGCGACAATATGGTCAACTGGGTAATGAATGTCATATACTGCACATATTACATAATTTGACTTTTGCTTACAGCCGGGCAGTGTTACCAGGAGCTAGAGAAAAAAGTAGTTAAATCGGCTTTTAAAAAGGCCAGAAAATGCTAAATCGGGCAAAAAATAAAAACTAAAAAATGTTCATAATTCAACTTATTATTTATTATTAATAAAAAAATGCATAGAAAATGTTAAAAGTTATTAGAATAATGCCCTCCAAGTACATAAAAATTTTTGTTCAAAGTCTTTTTTTTAATGTCCTTAATAAGAAGTTTTACTGTAAAAATATTGTTTGTCTCGATCAGGCGCTTGCAGCAGAAATATTAAAATATTTGAGCAGCCCAATTTTAAGATTCATTACAGCCGCTTCTAGTCGCCAATTTTTAAAGACAACTTGACGAATTAATTCCTCTGCACCGCCCTAATGTCCAAATAATCAATTCAACAATATTTGGGTGCAAATCTTGTGTTCAATATAAATGTTTGTATAAATTTGTTACTTATTTATTTATTTGTATTTTTTTCTTTCCTTGTTAATGTTTGACTTCTGGTCTAAGAGGGGTTTGTTTTTTTTTAATATGAAATCGTATGAATAAATAAAAATGTATGTACGAATGAATGTGCTGCGAATGTAATTTCAGTAGCAATTTTTATATATTTTCAAATAAACTTTTTGCTGCTCTCGATCGTAGCAAACAATTTTATTGAAAGCGTTTTATTATTGAAACAACCTGCAGATTTTGTTTGTATCATTCATTGTTTTTCTGCTCCTACCGAGTGAATGAATGCATGAATGAATGACTGAATGAATGTACAATTTAAGTAGCCTTACACCACCAGCGACGGTTATTATTTAAACGATTCTCCACCAGATTGCGGTCACTTTCGATTGTATGTCTCCTCGTCGTTACGTACGGATATCTATATTAAATGAATGTACATATGCTGTATGTTTTTTTTTCTTGTTGCTGTTGTTATTTTAAAAGTTTTATTGTTTTCGGTTGTCGGTCGGACGGCGGTCGGTCGGTAGGTTGCTTGTTCGCCTGACTGTTGGCAAAATGTGTGGCCCTGACCACAGTTAACTTCAAATTATTAGTTTCATTATTTCGTTATTTCTCCGGTGTAGTTGTTGTTGTTGTTATTATTTTTGATTTGTGAAAAGGCAAAATTATTTAAGATTTCGTTTCTTAATTTTCATTGTTTGAATACACATCCATACATACATACTTACATGTGCATGTATGTACTAGATACATACATATGTATGCATGTGTGTATGTGTGTTAGTATGTAATAACAAAAATTTTTGCTCTGGCAGTTTTGGGAATGTAGAAATGCAACCTGTTGCTGTTTCAAAGCAGTTTAAGTAATTTCGTTTTATTTAAGGAAATTGCAATTGTTGCTTCTCATCCAGTTTGTGTGTATGCGAGCGTGTGTGTATATCTGATGGCGCCGAAAGGATGTTGTCATAACCTGGCAAACGATCGCCACAGGGTTTTTATATATACTAGAGTACGCCTAGTGGTTGAAATTCGACCGCCAGTTTAAACGTATACCTATTTTAGGTGCATTCATTTAAAGAGAAAAAACTAAATAATTAGACATTCCCTTCCGAATGGAAAAACAAAAAACTATGTAAATAAAATTGCATAGTCCCGGTTCAGACTATGAAAGTTTTCTTTGTGAAATTTTCTCTAATTCTCTTTTGAACTTTCGTTAATGTCTACACATTGAAATGTTTACCTTCACATTCTTTTTTTTCTACAAAAACTTTTCTCTCACCAATTTGAAAGAAAAGAAAAGTAGAAGAAAATCAAAAATAAAACTGTAGCCATTTTCAGTTGACAGTTACGAATAACAAGACACAAGAGAATTTCAAAGTACATGGAAGAGTGTACCCCTTCCCAATCTTCTCTCCCCGTACAAACTAATACTTTCAGAAAGAAAACTTTCATAGTGTGAACCGTGATATACAAACACGAACATTTAAAAAATCATATGTATGGCAGGTACTCTTAAACACTCTCATTGCTTTGCTAATGCTTTTACTTGAGCCAATACTTACATATCCAGAAATTGTATCATATAATAACCAAACGATTTCAAGACGTTCGAGCAACGCAGAAAAGGAAAATATTAATAAGCAGAATAAGCACAAAAAAGACAAAAACCTGGGACCAAATCGGGTATTTTGATTCATAAAAATGATCAAAATATTATAAAGGAGACGGTTCCAGCTGATAGTAGTGCTTCACCATCTAATAACTTTGAAGTGAAAGTTCCCAAGGATGCTGTTGAATTGAAAAAGCTTGAGAAAAATCAAGGAATGTTTAAACGTTGAAAACAACGCACAATGCACAGCAGAAGTCGTTGCTGCGCCTGTTCTGATTAAGGAAGTGAAACAGTTGGAAGAAAAAGTGCGCCAAAGCTCCCCAAAAAAATAATCAACAGAAAACCAAACAGCAAAGTAAAAAACAAAAAGAAAAAAAAAAAAGAATCAACCTCTAAGAATAAACGACACAAGGGTGAATGAACTTGGTTACTTTTCCACGGAGGATAGTTCAGTTCAAAGTGGCCAGAAAGAAAACCAGTAACAAACTGTAAATGATTCCTGTTGAGGTTCGGAATGCCATTATATGAAAATGGCTGCATCAATGCTTTGGCCTGCCTTAAACCAGAAGAAATCAGTCACATTTCCTTAGCGGTCGAAGTGTCATCCATCTACTTTGATCAGGGATGTTACAGTCAGCCAGAGATAAAATCTCGACAAAAAAACGTCTAAGACCTAACACAAATAAACTCAACTGCTGAAGATTGCAATTAGCTGCCTTAACTTTTAGCTTTCTTTACGCCGGAGCGCTTCTGAATGTCTCTAACGCGGTCCCTATTTACATATCACTGTTTGGCGCAACTGCTAAATATAAAAAAATATCAAATTTTACTTATTACTTGAATACTATTTTAGACCACATAGATTTCTTTCATCTTTATTTATTTAACAACTAGTCAGACACTTAAACCCGGACTAATTCTCCCATTATTATTACTTTTTTATTTATTTTTTGATATTTTTATTATGGGTGGTGGTGAGTCATCGTCAGCCATCATCACCGCCAGCCAGCCAGCAAACGCCAAAATTGAATTTTTCTTTTAACTTGAATACTTGTTGCTGTTTTATTGTATCATTCAGTAGATTTGGGTTTTTAATCATAAAACGTGGCCAGCTGCAGATTATCTTTGCGTTTTTTTCTTCTTACTTTATTATTTATTTTTTATGGTTAAGAAAAACAAATGCTACGCAATTGCACAAATGCGCGTGTAAAATAATGATCTCTAAAGAGACTGCTGCAAACCGAAATGCAACAACATTAACCGGGTGGGTCGCCCCCAATTGAACCATTGAAAAAATGATATGAAATGTTTGTAAAAATATTTAAGCATCAGTTGGAGAGAAATTGTTTAAAATTTTCATATAAGTACAAATGAATATTATTATTATTATAAATATTACTATAATTATTATTTAAACATCCGAAGTGATCAACAAGTTTTACGAATAAAATATAAAAGTAGAGTTTGCTTAGAGGGGGAAATTCGACCGCCAGCTTAAACGTATTCCAATTTTAGTTGTATTCATTTAAAGAGAAAAAACTACATAATTTCCCATTCCCTTCTCCATGAAGAAACACATCCATACGTAATGAACATGTGCATCCATATTTAATTTCCATCTCTTGCAGTTCTGATCTCTTTCTTTATTAACTTCACTCATTTGAAGAGAAAAAATCTTATTAATCATATACATATGTACGAGGGCGGATTGATATTGAAGCTACCTAAGTAGCTCAATACACTTAGTAAGACGATACTTCAACTTTTTTATACCATCTGAATAATACGATTTTGGGAACCCCTCAAAATACGCGTAAGTTTCGGTAATCGTTTCTTCGTTTGAGATGAATCTTTTTCCTGGGAGCCATTTTTTCAAGTTTGGGAACAGGAAAAAGTTACTAGGAGCTAAATCTGGACTATAAGGTGGATGATCAACCAATTCGAAGTATATTTCACGTAATTTTAGCATCGTATCTAATGCTGTGTGAACCGGTGCGTTGTCTTGAAGAAAGAGCACTTTTTTCTTCTTTAAATGTGGTAGTTTTTTCTTGATTGCATCAATCAGTTGATCTAATAATGCACGATAATACTTTCCTGTTATTGTGGATCTTTTTTCAAGATAATCGATGAGCAATATTCCGTGTGCATCCCAAAATACAGTGGCCATAACCTTGCCAGCCGATTTCACTGTCTTCGCCTTCTTCGGAGCACTTCCACCAGCTTCCACTGATTGTTTCGATAGATTTTTGGTTTCAGGTGTTTCACGTTTCATCAACAGTTATTAATCGACGCCAAAAATCAACAGGATTACGCTTTCTCATGTCCAAACACCGCTGTGAAGTGGTCTGTCGAACTCGTTTTTGTTCGACACTGAGCAAACGCGGCACCCATCTTGCCGATAGCTTTTTCATATGAAAATGTTCATGCAAAATGTTGAACACACGCTCGTATGATATGTTTACCATTCCAACAATCTCACGTAACTTGACTCGGCGATCATTCATAACGATATCGATGATTTTCTTCAGTAACCACCTCGTTTGGCCTTCCTGGTGATGGTATTGTTCGGCCGCGTTTAAATTCAGGAGTCCAATATTTTACCATGTAATCTGACGGAGCAGACTCACCGTAATGTTTATTGAGCTTTTCTTTTGTCTCTTTCGCCGTTGTTCCTTTCAAACAATAGTGTTTAATCACTGCACGAAATTCACTTTTTTTCACTTTTTCAAGAAACACAAAAGTTGCTTACTACAAACGACTACAACAAATAAACTAATCGGTGAATTTGGGTGAAATTTTAACAGCTGACGTTTGACAGACCGCAATTTCTAAAAAAAGTTTTTGTGTTTGTGCTGCCATCTAGCGCTAGGTAGCTTCAATATCAATCCGCACTCGTAGGTACTCTTAAACACTCTCATTGCTTGTGCGTGTGTATCTTTATCATTTGTAGTGGTGTCAACGTTAGGAGCCTTTTATTCCTTTAATACTAAACCGATTTAAATAATATGTAGTCGGATCACTAAATCTGAACAATGTCTACCATTTGGTAAAAGAATGAAGAACATCGATAAGAGAACAATGGTGAAAAAGGGAGCTAAAAATTTGTCTTCGCCCATTTATATAATAGATAATATTCAGTAGAACCGCGGTAGGGGGAATCAAGAATTGAAGGAACTACTCGATAGAGGAGACAAACAATCTTTCATTGAATTTTCTATAGAAGGAACCTTTGATCTGGTTAGTACTGTGTAGAGGGAAATTAGTAGCAAAAATCAAAATAAGGACAAAAAAGAACAGCAAAAGTCATGTGCATATTCATATAACAGTTATTCTGCAAAAAAATGTATGTATATCGATTAAAACACGTCCTTCCTTCATCGCCTCGATGGTGTAGTAAGTCAGCAGCATTGTATCCCTGTTGTCATCAGTCACCTTCTTCTCCCTCTAATTCAAACGATCAAGTTTGGCTAAGAGTTGTTGTGTCTCCAAGCCACCCTGAGCATCATCGCCTGATCACTCACCAAAATTTTATGCACATTCTTTTTTTTAATTGAATTATAGAGCGTTTAAATTTAAATTTGCGGAATGGCAAGCAAATAGCCACAGCATTCAAATCGTACTCTGGGAAGTGTTAATTTATATAAATTTTTATTGCATCTTTTTTAATTAAGTAAATTAATACGATGTCTGTCTAGTGTCTGAATTATTTTAACTCTTCTCTCTGTGACTATTTTAATCACATTTTAGTTAAGTCTGTTAATTTTTTATTTTTATTTATATTATTTTACTTGTTTGTTTGATTTGCTTAAATTACAAGCATGTGCCACGACTATTAACTGAAAAAAAAATATATAAAAAAATACTAAAAGTGTTTCTGTGTGTTTTTATTGCAAATGCACAGTGAAGAGACGAATAAAAAAAAATATTAAAATTAAAATAGATGATGGTGATAAACCGTTCACAGAATCCTGCTCCAGTGAATAGAAATCATCAGAAACATAAAATTTGAAGTTATCTGGCATTGCCTTGTGGTTGCATATATTGCATATTTAAGCAATAAATGCATCTTTTAAAATATTTTGGTAAGTAACTTATACTTTCGGTGGTCTTTTTCTTCGGCATATTTAATTATTTTTAAAAACATATTTTTTCATACCAGAATACCACCTTCTGGTGGATTCGAAGAAAAACTTGTTCGAAACACAATTGCTTAGTTCAGAATCTATTCCAAGATTTGTAGATTGTATAAATGTTGTTGGTAATTTCTATATGTATAAATATTTGTTTAGAAATATATATTTGTGGAAATTAACAAGAAATACAACATATTCTACTTATACAAGAGGTTGAGAATCAAACAATTTTGTATATTGTATCGTGTGTAGTGTATTAGAATGTGCTAGAGTTCGCTTAGTGGTCAGTTTAAACGTAAACCTAATTTACTTACATTCATTTAAAGAGAAAAAAAACTACCTAATTTGTCATTCTCTTCTCCATGAAGTTAACACATCCATACGTAATGAACATGTATTTACATCCATATTTAATTCTCATCTCTTTCAATTCTGATCGCTTTTTCGTTTTCAACTTCACTCATTTGAAAGGACAAAATATTGATACTAATACACATGCATAATTACTTTTGAACACTCTCATTGCCTTGCTTATGTTTTTATTTGAAACAATAGTTACACCAGTGAATGTGCGTGTGCATTTTCAGCATTTGTAGTGGTGTCAACTTTAGGAGCCTTTTATTTCTTTAATACTGAACCGATTTAAATAATATATAGTCGGATCACTAAATCTGAACAATGTCTACCATTTGGTAAAAGAATGAAGAACATCGATAGGCGAACAATGGAGAAAAAGGGATCCAAAAATTTGTATTTGCCTATATAATAGTAAGATAAATACATTAAATGCCGTATTTACCGTCCATGCTTCTAGTGAAGCCAATTGTTTTTCCTTAATATTTTTCAGGGAGTTTTAAATTAATAAAGTTTTTGTCCTTTTCTTTCATTAAACATATAAATTGGAATTTCACTTGATGGTCTAAGAAAAGTTTAAGTTGTTTCGCAAAAAACATAATACACGACCGGTTGCTTAGTTTTACGAGGGCAGTTGGATGAATCTGTGACTTTCTGGAAAAATAATTTTTTTTCGGCAAACCGCATTTTATTTCTGAACATAATCTTCTTTGAGCTCCATACATTTAGTCAAGCGTCTTTCTAGTTTTTTCATTCCCATAATAAGACTGCTCAAGACCCTAAAAATAGTCGTTGGGCCCATCACCTACAGACCCTCTTTCTTCGAAATCATTCACTACACGATAAATAGTGCGTTTTGTTGGCAGATTGTTTCTCCCAAAAATTTCACGTAACTTTCTCATCGTCACAGTAATCGATGATTGATTTTGATAAAATGTTTTAGCGATTAAAACACCTTGGTTTATCGATTATTTTTCCATAATAAATTTGCCAAGTGTCTACTTCACGACTGCCAAATATGAACTGTCAACACTAATGTTTACCAACATGGCGGCAAAACAAAGTAGTATACCTTCCCGGCGGACACCCTTTAAATATAAAAGAGTTTGAGATTAGTAGAAGGAGTCATCGTATGATGTGGAAATTATCAAATAACCTTTAGACAACTTGCAACTCATACAGTAGGCTGTGAGTTAGACAGTAGTTAAGTTCTACAACAACTGTCAGAAATTTCCTTTGGCCGTCGTTAGAATACGAAAAAGCGAAAGTGTATTTCTTTGTATTCTTTTCTAACATTCAACAGATATAGAAAACATTCGTTAAACTACCGATTACTTTCGAGTAACCAAACGAATGGCAGGGAATGGTAAAGAGTTGTTAACAATATTTAAAATTGCCTGCATAAGTCGCTTTAACACGGCTTAATGATAGCCTGTCACTTTTAAGCGAAACTGAATGCCATCACAGTTAAATGCGTCAACAAAAGCAAAAAAGAAAAAAAAAACTTGATGATAAAACGAACTGTGGGTAATTATTTATAGAAGTTTAAAAGTAAAAATGTACTTATGCAGTAATTCTAGTTATTTTCGCTTACAAAAATGTGCATGTGGGTGTTGTTTAGTTAAAATCGAAAACAGATCTTAGAAGGAAAAAAATAATAATAAAAAATAAATGCATTTAAGTGACCTGGTCTATGATGTTCATAATGTTGTCCGTAGTTGTATTACTATTTAGGTTTTGTACTCTTGCGAGTGTTGTTAACTTAACTAGCTTAACTGGGGACGGCATTCCAATTTGTTTAGAGATGCAAGTCGCAAGCAAACAAGAACCATAATGGACAGTATATTTTAAAAGTGGACGGACGGCGGAGCAGCCTTTGAAATTATTTGCAATATGACGCAACAATCAGTTAGTTGTTGTATTTGGTTGTTTGTTTTGTTTTTTTTTTTGCTGTTTTTTTTTTGGTTTTTTTCATCTCCAAACAATTTCAATTTTAAATGTTGCACATACACACATATTTCACTTATAACATCCGATATGAGAGACACACAGCATTTATAATAAATGCAACAAATGCAACGCATTTTGCCCCAATTACGTTGGATCTGGTTTTATATGTTTGTTTCAGTTTAGACGTTATTATTATTTTTTTTTTATCTTATAGATTTTTTTGCTTGTTTTTTTTTTTGTGTGTGTAAAGTATTGTACTAGAGCAATCGTAATATACCAACCAACGATTTAACCAACCAACCCAGGTGAACAAGAAGAACAACCTCAGAAATTGTTAGCTAGACTTCGATATGGACATGCCTTGCCAAGCAATGCGTTTGCTTATAATTTTGTCTGTCCACATTTTTCGTCCATCCGTTGCTGTTGCTGTTACTGTTTGCTTGGTGTGTCTAACTGACGGTGGTTTTCTGTTGTACATATGCCTGTATGTATGTAAGTATGTGCATATTTATGGGTGTGTGTGTGAATATTCATTCATTCAACGAGAGTATCTGTCGTCGTTGTTACAGTTTTAATACATTTTTAGTTATTTAAAATCGCATAAAAAAACAAACAAACAAACATATAAACAATCATGCAACACCGTGCCACTGCATGTTTTATTTTATTATTGATTTTTTTGTTAACTAAAAATCAATATGGAGAGTATCATAAATCCTTAGTCGAAAAATTTGTGAAAATGTGAAAAATTAACCGATATCTTCGTGATTTCGCTACTGAATTGTGGTTAGAAAATTTGGGGGTGTTCACATATGTATTACGTAATGCATATAAGGACAATGAGATTGAACATTTATTATGAATAATTTATATTAACATTTTCATTAAAATGCGAAACGAAGCGTAAGGAAGAAATTGAAGTCAAATATAGCAAAATGTCCGTTTGTCAGCTTGAATAGAGAGTGTTACGAATTGTGCTTTAGTTGGGTATAATATCGGAAGTGTAGATTGTATCTGCTCCCAGGTTTCTGGAAACAGCTAAAAATTTGCACGCGATCGAAATGCGCTATTTTCAAGCACTTGAGAGGACGCACAAAAAAGAGACAGAGAAACTTAAATTAGTTTATTATCTCACTTATGGAATGGGAGAGAAAGTGAGAAAGAGAGAGAGAGAGAGAAAGACTGAAATTAATGCACACGAATTGACTTTTGTTGTTTAACGATTTCATATGAGGAACGTCGGAGGTTAAAGATGATGCAATTGGATGACGCCATAAAGCGAAGAAATACGATTTTGTAGAATTTTTGAGGCGCTAAACCAGCGTTGCCAGAATTATGATTTTATCATAATTTTGATGATTTTTTTAATCAAAATATGATTTGATGATTTTTTTTTCTCAAATTATGATTTATAATTTATAGAAATTATGATTTTTTATTACAAATGTGTACAACTTTCATTGTAATTGTACTATAAAGTGAAGTTAAGTTTTGTGTCAGCTTGTTGTTGTTTGCTTTTAACTACTTTACACTTGTTACTCTGTAACAAACACATTTTACATTGAGTTAATGTAAACAAATAATAAAACGACTTGATTTTAACGATATGTTTTTTAGAGCTCTCATGTCTTTCTCACCCTTTGAAAATTATAAAAAGAAAAGTTAATGCACAATTTTCCAAATTTAATTAGTGAAAAGGACATTCAAAACTTCCATGAATTTAGAGAACTCCGTTTTATAAAATTCAATTACTATTTTACAAAAGTTTCAAAAAGGGCTCGTGCAACATTCTAGCTTTTCCGGCCCTTTCAAAAATTGTTGAAAACTTAATATGTCTTCACATTTCTTCAGCAAATGTTGAAAGAATGTTCCAATTTTAACAAAACTAAATATAGAAATGGATTAGACAACAGCACTCTTAAAGGTATCATACATAGTATGTGCAAAAAATAATCTATTTAGCAATAAAACACTGTTACTGCTATTATTTAAAGATAGTCCAAGATATTATTAAAGATATGAAACCTTGTTTATATTATAATAAAAGTTGTTCATAAAACTTTTTCATATTACTTGTACTTTTCAATCTGAATTAATTTTTGCTTGGTTTTCTTAAATAAGTAAGTAATCATTTATCTAAATACATACCGCCATTGTTCTAATGAAATCAGTTGTGTGTTTTTCTAAGTTTTCTGGTTGGTTGGTGAATGTGCGAAGCATAAATACTTTCAACAATAACAATATAAATACATTCAAATACTTATGTAAATATATTTTAATTATAATTTTTTTTGTCTTAAATAAAGTTTTATTTAAAAAAAAAATGATTATTTTTTTTTCATAAAATATGATTTTCTTTCCAAAGCTTCTGGCTACGCTGTTCTAAACTTTAACTTTAATATTGAAAAAGTGAGTTTCGAAGTAGGACACCGCGAACAAAAGTCATGGCCTCTGGAAGCGTATTTCTAAGCAGGAGGAACAAAAACAAAAGCCAACTGCTCTCGCTTACATAGTTGCTGCGGGCAAAGCAGAGATTTTTGATGGAAATTGGCTTTTAGTAAGTTCATTATTTGATAGTAGAATCGATGACTAAAGAAGTCGAACATAATACTCTCAAAAAAAAATCATAAAATAATCAACGAAGGAATCATAAAATAATGACGAAAACTCTGAGTCGTTGAAGATGGAGTATAAACTTAGAAGATAAGCGTAAAAAAGCATCAGTGTAAGTTTTTTCAAATAAGTGCGACAGATTGTAAATCGAATGCTTTAACGAGTGGAACGGCAGGTAAAGAGGTTTGACGGCAACAGATCTGGAAGCACTATGCCGTTCTAATTCAACAAGTTGCATTCGTTAATTGAAAATTTTGTCTCCGTTTAGCGATGCCAAAGCATATCGCACATCAGAAATAGAATACGTATTTTCTGTGCCGTCAACATTCAACTGTCTTGGGTTTCACTGAAATCCAAAGACCAATTTCGAAAGAGAAGAATCCTTGGTAGCTCGGTTGCTATGCAGCCTCATTAGCAACCTTCGCTGTGGTTAATTGATGCTCAACTTGGTGATCGATTAGATGCTGACAGATTGAATTATTAAGCTTCATATTTTTAGGATCTATCCTCTCTACCCTATCCCCTTCCGAAAGAAGGTAACACATCAATATGATGCTGGGTATTAATTGTCTGAGTTGCTACTTCTTTTTAAAAATCATAAATTTATCGTAATTGTTGCTTTCGACTTTCAACAAAATTAACAATTAATTGCGATTGAAGTAGCAAGATGAAATTCAAACAAAGCGATAACACTGTTTTAATAAAACGACAGCGGCGACTTGATAATTTCTTTTTGTGTGACTTCATTTAATAATTTTCATATTCATTTCATACGCATTTTTAGACGACCTAAGGTGTCAATAATGCAGCTTAAATTTAACACTGTAGAGTATTTTTCTTCAGGATTTCTTTGAAGTCTAATGCTTAGGACAACAATTATTAAATTTGTAATGTTCCCAACATTCAAATACTAACGAAATATCACAAAAAAATGTCTTGATGGAACCCGGTTAAAACTCAGTTTCTTCGTTAAATATGCATTTTTTAAAGTTTATTTTATCATTTATGCCCGTATTACGGTTTACAACTCAACTCTACTTCATTTGAAATTTTTCAATTTCGTATTATCGATAACAACTTATCTGTCAAAAATTTTCAAGTTGAATTTATATCGTCTTATAATTGTTTTGTGGTATTGCAGTTTATAACTCAGTTGTAGTGCAGTTGAGAAAAATATAAAAAATTTACAACTTATCACTAGCAGTTGTTTTGGATAAATTATTAACAAAAAATAGAAAGCGGGTTAGTAAACTTTTTTAAAGTAATTTATTAATCAGTGATTTCGAGCAAATTTATAGAAAAAATTAAGTTACAATGAAAAACAGTTTGAAATACTTGTTGAATTCATGGATAGTAGACGAGGCAAGCCGCTATTTGGATGCATCAAAAATAATAGCAAAAAATTGTTTGAGGATTTTCCCATAGAAATAAATAGTTTAGGACCACCATCAAGAACTTCTCACGAGTGGCGACGGGTAAATAGTAATCATGAAATTAGACCAATACAATGAAAGTGCAATGGTGATTTATTTCTCTTGTAGATTTGGATACACTGTAAGGCAAATTTGAAATGGAAGCTTGCTAGGAACCATAGCAGTCATCTTGCGAGAAATCTTATCAAGGTCCCTTGCAAGACATCTCATCAGGAAGGAAAGTTTAGCGCAACCTATAAAAATAAAGGAGCAAGTTGCAATAACAACAGAGCAGCACTACACCCATCGCTCTAATTGCTTGAAGTGTAAAAGTGTCGAGTTTTTGATTGTTACTAGTTTTTTTTCTCACGACTCTTTCACGAAATTTCATAAAGAACATTCCTTTGAAAAGTAATTTATTTTTTAAAATATTTTGATTTTGAAAAAAACTTAATATGAAACTCCCCTCATACTTGCAAATAGTACTAAATCTAGTGCACACTTAAAAAAACCATTGAAGAGATTGCTAGACTGTTGTTTTTTTTTTTTTGCTTTCAGATCAATCTATACCCCTTAAAACCAGGTTTGGCATTTAATAGTTATAGAATAAACAAAAAAATTTTTTGGCATAAATAAAAAAATAAATAATAAAATAAAATAAAAATATTGAAATTTAAATCTCGTGCTGTCTAGTTGGTCTTTGTACGGCATGAATTTTGTTAGGTGAGTTTAATTTTTATCACGTCGCGACGCCGTCCGCTCAATTGTGGCTGTTTTAAGTCAGTTGAAAAGTTTTGGTTTTGTTCAAATACTTTTGCTGCATGATATTTTCCTTCACATAATTCATTTCAATCTGACCAGTGGTCCGACTTCATGACAGTTTCCATGCTATAACGATATTTATTAATACACACAGTGTGCTCGTATATTCATATATTTTTTTTCTTTTTATTTTAAACATTTTATTTCATGCGTGCAAAATTTGTCAATTGTAATTTACGTCTTTATGGGAAAGAAGCGATTGAAAGAGGGTTTTATAAGTTTTAAGAATTTTGTAAGAAAAAAAATTAAATTAAAAATTTGCCACAAGATATTGTTCAAGTGGAATGATTAATATTATTCGGAGTATTAATTGCAGTTACGTGTAAGTAGTACGCAAAATTTAATTTTGCTGTTAATGAAAAATTCAATTTTGCAAAAAAAATTTCTTCATATTACACTGCGCGACAGCAAGAAGAAAGACCACAGAAGTCGCCCTTTTAATATAAAATACATGCTTTATTTGCTAGATTTGTGCACGCTGAAACAAATTCTATTCAGACTAGAATTTTTGTGGGAAAACGAACCCATAATGCCCGGATGTAAGAGCTACAAGCTCATTAGGATTAATGCTCATCGGACGAAGCGGTCGAGAGTTAGGACAGGTTTCTTATCGGGAAAGTATAGTCGAAAGTTCTTCGAAGGTATATTTAACCGACTGAACCTCTATGAAAGTGAATTTTAAAATTTCAAACATCCAGTTTAGAGATTTCAAAGCGATAACGATCCTAAATACAACTCTGATGTTGTAACGCAGTGCTTATAATCCAATAAGTTATGAGTTTTGTAGTGACCTGTCCAGTCGCCAGATTCCAATCCCATAGTAAATCTATGGAAAATTATGGACCGCAAAATCCGAAGCGGATATTAAATCAAGAAGAAAGATTTGTATGCTGCGGAGATTTGCAGAAATATCCAATAACGACCATATATCCAATAATCGACAATGTACCGTCGATGTGATCATCAAACACAAATAATTTCCCACACACACGGAAAGTGTCGGAAAGTTTTTGTTGATGTGAAATTCAAGTTTCCATTGCCTTGTCAAATACCACTAAAAATAATATTTCAAGTTTGTTTATTTGTTTTTATTTGCAGAGTTTTGTTGATTATATTGTGATTCTCTATTAATAAAAATACAGGGTAATTTTTTTGCAACTTTCTTTTTTGCAGCTTAGCTGTTTTTGGCAACTCAGCTGTTTTTGGCAACTCAGCTATTTTTGGCAGCTCAGCTGTTTTTTGAAGCTCTGCTATTTTTTGCAGTTCAGCTGTTTTTGGCAGCTTAGCTGTTTTCGGTAGATCAGCCAGCAAAGGTTGACCTACTGAAAGCAAAAATTTAAGAATTTATTCGTGAGCTACCGGGCGATATGTTGAAGAGAGTATGTGCAAATTGGACCCAGCGCAGGAACCTTTTGATGCGTAGCCGAGGTCAACATTTCATGAAATCATCTTCAAACATTGAACTATATAGATCGTTCTATCGACTCAAATGAAGATTTCATACGTTTCTCTAAATTGTATGTGTTTTTTTGATATTAAATCCAAAAGCTTTAAAAAAAAGCATCCCTTAAATATGAAGGCGAATTGCTTAACCTTCATGCGGTCTTCAAAGTTACCGACGTTAATGTTCTTCGGGTCAAATTTGACCTAAATAGAAAATTTTATGTGTCGACAATAATTTATTTTTCTTAGTGTCTATATATTTATTCTAGCTATAATCAGATACGTAAGCTGCAGTTTATGTAAATATTTATTAAAAATGTACGACTGCATTGATTTTATTGAAGAAATTTACTCATAACTATTATAAGTATTTCCGTACTTTCATTATTTCATCTATGGATTCCAGCTAGCAAAAGTGCACCAATAAATGCGAATAATTCGGTGTCATCAACGTCGTTCCAGTCATTATCAAAAAACACGTTGGCCTTCATTATTGGTATTATGAATAATTATGGGGCAATTATTTGAAAATTCCCTTTTTAGTTGGTGAATTAATATTGCTGGATGCAGAGGTTCAACCTTGAAGGGAATTATAGAGGGGTTTATTTCCTTTAGGAATTAATCAAGTAATTTAGAGTTGGTTAATACCAAAGGTTTCCTTTATTCTTATTTATTTGCAATATTTACGTGGACTCAATGAGTAATTTTTTATTTATGTATTTAGGTTAAGAAAATGGTAAGTTTAACTTTAACAATTACTGCGATTCCGACGTGACGCGGTTGCGAGTTCAAAGGTAATTACAGGAGGTGGGAAAAATAATTGGAAACTGGAAATTTCTTCTTTTGTAATTCTTGAACAAGAATAACGAGTCAAGCCTGGTATCATGCTGATTAAATTCTCCTTTCAGGCTCTTCCATGTCTATTTGTAAGATGTTCCTTGAAATATCTTATTTCACAATTTTTTTATGTGAAATCCTCACTTGGCGCATCCTCACTTTTTCTATCACTGTCAGATAACACAGCATATTCCAGATGATCTTAATTTTCTGAACAAGTTTCTTCCTCGTCTGATAAAGCTGTCAGCGTAGTTTCTATTTGACTATCGTCCATTTTTCTACAAGAAATAGTGCACACAACACTTCCAAATTTTTCAACGTTTTATTCGTTCCGTGTTTATTCTACGAGGGACATTCTAAGAGCAACATTGTTCGTTTTCATACAAATATAATGATGAAAGTAAAAGAGATAAACATATGTACATATGCAGTGGTACCAGAGCTTATATATATATGTATATATATATATATATAAATTTAGTGTCACCAGATATCTAAATGTGTTGCAAATTGTGCTGTTCATCATAGCAAAAGTCGAGCTTTTTACTCCAGGTCAAATTTGTCCTAATTGGCTTTATTACAACAAATTTTATAAATGATTTTTTCGCATATATATTATTCCAAAAAGCTAATGTAACTATTGGTATTTTCAAAAAAATAAATAAATAAAATTTATAAAATATCAAAGATAAAACCACAATTTAAAAAAAAAACGCAATTTTTTTCTTAAAATGGGTCAAAATTGACCCGTATATGAAGGCTAATAATTATTCTTTTAGATTTTTGACCTCTACGAACGAATAAATGTACTCGTATTTCCCATATCAAATTACCTGAAGTTTCCCGGAATAGATTTATATTAAAAAAAAACTGCTTGAACAATTCTTTTTATTCTTTTCATAATTTGATATTTTCTTTTATTTACTTTTTGAATATTAATTTATAATAGTTAAGAATTTGATTTATTTTTAAATTGACAAAAAAAAAGAAAAGAATTTACAATCAAATTTAATTATATGATTTAATAGTTTAATACAATTGTCAAATCCAAATCCTAAAATTAATTAATAGTGGTGATAGTTATTAATTTAATTAAAACTAAACAATTTGTAAGAAACAATATTTAATTACAAACGCGTGTCAAATAGACATCAATCAAAAAATAAAAATTAGTAATGTTTTTATGATTTTACTTTTCATAAGTGACGACTATAAAATATTACTAAGTAAATTTATGTAGAATACTTATTATAACAAGAGTGATCATAGCTTTTTTTATGATTTATTTGAAAAAGCAAATAATGTTGTGATCTTTTTCATTTCTAGATCAGATCATTTATTAACTGTACATTTGCATAGAGCGTAGACTTAATTCATTAAATCTTTTGAATAATTTATTAAAGAAACTAATACAATAATTAATAACTTAACAGAATTTTATTTATTTATTTGTTGGTTTTTTCTTTCTTTCGCTCTCTAATTTGAGATTTTATTAGAATTTGTAATTATTAGTCCTCTTCTAGAATTTCATTAGCCTCAATCGCTTTGGGGCGATCGGTGTGTAAGCCAGCCGATGAGGGCCGTGAGACAGACAGTTCGTTGTCATTGTCACTGGCATTATAATCACTGGCCTCATTTTCGGCATTGCCTATGCTGGAGGGGGTATACAAATCCTCATTGTAGGTTACACGATCCATGAAATTGCGTATTTCATCGAAATATGAATCCTCACGATCGGCTTCATTCGAACTGGGCGAATCACTGATGGCCAAGCCCAGTCCAGTAGTATCCGTTTCATGTTTCTTCAAATGACGATCCAAATTTGTTTGCTGGCCAAAGCAACGATCGCACAAGTGACAGCGAAACGGTCTTTCCTTATTGTGTATATTGCGCACATGTCTTTGTAGATTTGAAGAGATACTGAAAGCGCGATCACAGTATTTACAAGTGTAGGGCTGTTCGCCGGTATGTGTTCTTAAATGTCTCGTTAGATTAGCAGATCTGGGAAAAACTTTGCCACAAAACTTGCAACTATAACGATCTTTTAATTTGCCGGTATGAGCCGCCACTTGTAGAGCACCCGCCGCCGACAGACCCCGCAAAGCCTCATGAAACATGGGCTCGGCTCCAAACTGCTCTTCTCTAGCGCGTAATGCATTGGAATCTAAGGCCACCCGTTCGCCCATTAGTCCTAAAAAAGGAAACGTGCGTGGAAATGTCGATTCTAATGCACGCGTACGATAGATCTCATCGAGCAGCATGGGATGTATGGGCCGGGGACAAGTCGGCAATGCAACTGAACTATTTTCATGAGATGCTGTGCTGCTCACATTGCAGGGGGGAGAGGGTGAGGGTGTGGGTCCCGGAGAAGCCGTAGGTGTCCTACTGCTATTAACGGAGCTATTAAAACGTCTTTGCTTTTTCGGGGCCCGCTCATAACTGTCATTATTGCTGAGCTCTTCGGCGACCATCGGACTGATTGCTGAGTTGTTATCTTCGTTGCTGGATTTTTGTTCATCTTGGCTAAAATTAGAGTCCATACTGTTTCTCTTGCGCGTTACACTCAGATCCAAAGGCAGTTCTGTAAAATTGGTTTTAGCCTCCGCTTCATGGTGTGGCGAAACCGACACAATATCAATTGATTTCTTTAAGCAAAAAAGAAAATTAGTTAAATGGGATTTATATTACAAACTGTGTATTAATTATAATTTTTGTATCAGGCCAAAGTTCGTGTCGTTATTGGCAAAGAGCTAGATCATTTCCACGAAGCATGATGAATTTAATTACTTCGAAAGATGCCAAGACGGCCGTTTGAGGGTTCGTGCTTAGAAAGATAAAACTCGTTCTAAAATCAAGTAATTTATTAAGTTCGAGTTGAGCTTTAAAATTTAATAATGTACTAGGGTATTCAGTGGAGGACTCAATCGACCGCATTCTATAAATGATTATTAATCATTTACATATTACATATACAAAAAACATTCTAAATAAACAATTTGATACTCAGTCTGTCTCATTTCTATGCAAAAACAAATAAGACAAACACACATGCACATATTGTTTATTTTTCAAGTTGAAGCTGATACATACATGTGCAATAAGTGTGTATGTGTTAGTAGCAACTTTAAACGCTTATAGCTTCCAAAATATGGAACCGATTTAAATAAAATTAAGATTGTGCACATCCATGTAAAACCCCGTTTAAAAGCATATAAATCTTTTCAAAATCGGTTCTGTATTGCGGCCGTAAATGGGATCTAAAAAAACGTGTTTGCCTATTAATAATATATAGATAACATTAAATTGCTCTTAAATCAAACAGAATACGGGATTAGTTAACGAAATCAATTCTGGATTTCCTTAAAATAAGAATGAATTTCTTATATCATGTACGATAATCATCTGGAGTCAAAAGTTTTAAGCTTAAAATAATCCTGGAAGTCTTAAGTCTCCTACTTTTCTCTCATCCATTCATAAAATGCTTTCATGTGTGTATAAATTTGCCTTTTGCTTTTATTGTTGTAGGTGATTTTTGTGGAATTATGCGATGAATTTAGCAGCGTAGGTTCAATACTCGAAACCAACATTAATAAAAAATTCAATTGAAACTTAAATCAAATTTGAAGTATGAAATACAACATTTTAAGACAAATCTATCCAGGAGGGTTGCTCTGTGATTCGAATCGATAGAAAATGCTTTCGAATTGCAATGTAAATAAGATACAAATTCGAACATTTTTCTTTTCGAATCGAATTACAAAGTAACATCCCAGGCTTAAATAAAAATAAATAATCCTTGCTCGTACTTGATTTAAGCCGAAAAAATTTTACTTTAAAAAATGCAGTCTTGCTATGAAGCACAAATTGGACGTCCTTGAATTAAATGCATGATGGATGCGGATTGAATGAATTATTTAGTCCAGTCCCCTCCATCATAAATATAAAATTTATCGGACTCAAAGCTGTTCAATTTGTGCCACAGGACTTACAGGATTTATATGAAACAACGAGGTTATTTTTGAGCTTAAATCAGCTCTTCTTTCCCCCATTAGATTATAAATGAAAAGATATAGCAATATCATGTGTCATGCAATATCAGCTAATCGTACGACAGAGATAGAATCACAACAACTACCAGAGGCATGCATTCTCGTGTCATCTCTGGTGTCTCTTGTGTTTGTGCCTTGAATCAAGCATGCTTGTGCTGAGATTTTTGGCTTAAAATCAAGCCCGACTAGACAGGCCAGGCTTATAAATTAATGGTCTTATTCACAAACGATTAATAAAGTTATAGAAGCCCAATTCACAATTTTGTGCATTTGAGATTGCAAATTTATGCAATTGTAAATATTTACAATAAATTATGAACGCTGTTTTCTAAAAACATGTTGCAAAACATGAAATTCCTTTCTTCATTTTTTAATTCGCTCAATCTTCTTTGCATTCTCTCAATTTGTTGTTGCAAAATGAAGTGTAAATATAAACTACAGGTTTTTGTGTTGTTTATTTATACACGAGTAGCAAGTGCATATCTTTGTATTTTGTTAGTGTAGAGTAAAAATATGCTAGAGTGAAAATATGCTACACCACTTTGCAAATGCTACGATGCAAGACCATTTGCACAACATTGTGAATTGGGCTAGTATGTTTAATGTTGAATTTTTATATGGGAAAACCGGTTTTAATGCACACATTAACTTTATTAATCGTTTGTGAATAAGGCCATAAGAATTTAGCGCCCTGTTAAATTTTTTGGGATGATGACTTTGGCATACTGTTTTCTGTAAATGTGGATATTTTAGAATAAGAAAAGTATTGATTCAATAAACAAACAATTTTGAATTTTCAGTGACGACGAGTTTTATTTATTTGATAAACAAAATTGTATCTGTCTTTATTGAAACTAAATTTGTATTATTCTAATAAGATTTCAATATTATTGACAAATATAGTATTCAAACCAAGGCGTATTAACTAGATGACATTGTTTGTACAACAATACAAGAACAAGAGGCATTTTTCATATTGTTTCTGTCAAGAATATCCCCCTTAAAACAAAAAAACTGATACAGCAAAATAGGGAGAAATGTGTATATTTTGTATGCACTTTGACATTCAAAATATAAAACACAAGAAAGGCAAAAATAGTCAGCTGATGTAATGCTGCCACCTCGTTAATACGCCTTGATTCAAAGTATATTTCTATTTTATTTTTATTTAAAAAAAAAAACGGTTGCTAAAATTAACTTTTTTTCAGTGTTCTTGGTTTTAGGCTTTGCCTTGATTCAAGTGCTGATGGCTTGATTTTTCCTTTGAATGTGAATATTTCATGCACCTTCCCACTTCTCGGGTCCACACCAAATGAATTTGTATATAAAAAAAATTATTTTTGTATAGAAATCACACTTGAGGAAAATGTATACGAGAGTTTTTATTATAACAGCAAATAAAAACTAATTTCTAAATTGAACTTGAGCTCTGAATTGATCTCTGAGCTTATCATATCTAACTTTAACTCGATCCGCCTTGATTTTAGAAACTATCTTATGTGTAATTACTTTTTAATACAGACACGAACTTTAGCCTAATATGCAAATTATTATTTTTTTGTTTATTTATCTTTTGGGAGAGCTTTTTTTTCTTCTTCCACTTACCTTATCATCATCATTTGCTTTCAGCGAGACATCTTCGTCCTCCTCCTTTTTGATCACTGCGGCGGCTTCAGTGTCTTTTTTAGTTTCTTTTTTAAAATCCAATTTAACTTTTACTCTCTCCTCTCGGGACTCTTCGTCAGATGTGAAATGCTGGGTTTCTCTTTTGTACGCTCTCATATGATTTTCCGCCAAACATTTTTCCCGTTTCAATTTATAATCCATTTCTAAAGAGGGAAAATAAAGACCGAAATTCTCGGGTACTGTACTGGATATTAGATCCGGTTGTTTGCCGGCAGAACTAATTATAGGGTTTGTTTTTGTTGTAGCATTATTGTTATTGTTGTTTGCATTGTTGTTGTTGTTATTGATGTTATTGTTGATGTTATTATTGTTGTTGTGATTGAGCGTATTGGGCGGTGGCTGACATCTCATTTGTTGTAGCTTAAAATCCAAATTCGGTTTAGAGAACATGGGCGAGAAGTTGGGTGGTTGTGTGGCTGCCGGTGGCTGTGGAAACATGCCCTGCAAGCCAAAAGCAGCAGCTGCTGGCGGAAATGCCGGAAAGAAGGTGGAACGCCAGAATAAAAAAGGATTTGGCGGTGTTGTCATATTGGCTGGCAATGAGCCGTTCACTCCCGATGTTCTAGACGGCGAAGGCGATTGTGGCTGAGCCTGATGATGTGTTAACGGATGTGTTAGACTGGGTGCCAAGCCAACTCCTGCCGGTGCAATATTGGCAGAATCACAAAATCTTTTATGCTTAGACAATGCAGTCACCGTGCCAAAACTCTGACCACACTTGCTGCACTTTATTTGCATACGACAGTCGGCATGCATGCGCCTGTGACGGCACAAATTGGAAAACTGTGTATAGGCTTTGAAGCACACTTCACACTGGAATGGTTTCACAGATGAGTGTATGTGTGTATGTTGCTTAAGACCCGAAGATGTTGCAAACGTTTTACCGCACTCAGGGCAAGCGTGACTTCTGGCTCCAATATGGTGGTTACGAATATGCCGCTGTAAATTTGAGGGATCACAAAATACCTGCAAATGGCCAGTACGAAAGAAATAGAAGAGATTTTTATAACAATTTGATTTGATTGATTTGATGTGCGTATGTAAGTATGTATGTATGTATGTTTGTTTGAAGTTTCGGCTTTTAAGTCAAGTTTAACGCTTAAAGCAGTAACAAGCCCAGCTACCGTACGGACAAGCTAAACGCACAGAAATGACAAACCTTAAAATGACGAGCAACAGCAACAGCAGCAAGATTGTGTAAAAAATCTCTTTTGAGGACAAATAATTAAAATCCCTCAAAAGCCAGCAAAGCAAAGCAAGGCAAAGCAAATCAAATGATAACACGAACACGAAAAGTGTAATTAATCAATCAAACTCGGATGTTTATTGAATTGAATAAATAAAAAATGCCCACAAAGCTAGAAAAAAAAATTAAAATAAAATTGAAACTCGCAATCATACGCGCACTCATTTATTTTATTATTTAATTTCAATTGAATATTTCTTATAAATTGAAGAGGAAACAAGACCAAAAAATTAAAAAAAAAATGTCTAAACCACAAATAATCATAGAAAATTTGAATAAAAAGCAGTTGGTTGTAAAGCAGATTAGACCAAAGAATATCTAGACAGAAGACAAGCAACCACAGCCAACCAACCAACCAATCATCTTAACAACCAGTAATTTAAACGCTTAAACACCTACTCCCAAAAAAAAAAAAAATAAAAAATCTAGAAAACAAAACATCGATCGATGGCCATCAAATGTAACAATTGTCGTTTGATAAAACAAAGCTTGAACTTATTAAAGCAAACATCCAAAAAACCTTAAGATAAAAAAATTAAATAAAAATAACAAAAACCAAAACGAATTTCGAATAACAAGTTTTGAGACCAACGCATTGAAAACTAAAATATGCGGTGTGTTTTTTAGAGGCGGGGAGATTGAATGAATGGACGACATAGATTTCGAAACGAGTTTTTAATATTCCTGAAATACACTTTATTCGCATGATATTATTATTATTATCGCATTAAGACTGAGAGAAAATCTCAATAATTTGGCCGTCTCAGAGGACGCACACTGGAACTGGAATGAAAGTGAAATTTTCATACACTTTTCTCTATAAAACAGGTTGGATTTGGCTTCCAAGTGCTCAATCCTTTTCTTTTATCGTCCTAGGTATTCGGGGTTGTCTCAGAAGTCGGAATTGGATTTAAAAAGAGGACAAAAATGCTTTTGTATGATGAATTTCAATGTTATCGATTTTATGCTCAAAACAAATTGTAATTCTAGATATTGAACATAAAACCGATAGATAACATTGAAAATCATCGCACAAAAATGTTTTTTCGTCGTCTTTTCAAATCCAATTCCGACTACATTGGATCCTGTGACAACCCTGATTGAGTTTTATGATGCGAGAGGAAGTCAATAATGCTTCTATAGAATATAGAAAATTAAAGAAAATTCTTTTTTTATTTTAGCCAGTTTTTTGGGAAAAATATTCCACTGCGCGCTTTTAAAATTTCTCGTTGAATTTGGAGCTTTTAGTGTCTTTGAATTTGAATTTGAGTAGAATTCGGAAATACAGTGAGTCAAAATGTCTAACAAAATATTTTTCATAAATATTTTATGTCTTCGAATACAGACAACCCTCGTATAACACGGTGTAATAACTCGTATATATTAAAGACGAATACGGTTGTAAAGTTTTATTACAAATTTTTAAAAATTACATTTTTCTCTAATCAAACGATACTTCAAGGAACAATTCCTTTTTTTAATCATCCAATGTGTTCAGCAACACCGCGTTGCCACACACCGTCGATCTCCCGGCATAGATCAGTGTTGCCACAAACGGTTTTCTTCAAAGCGATTTCACTCCAGCATAATTTCAAGCTGCGGCAACGCTCCTTTAACCATTCAGAATTAATCGATGGACATAGTAGAATGATTCTGTTACGTGGAAGCATATTGAATAATAGTGGGGGTTCCAAAGCTGACATCTTCAGCCGTTTAAACAAAGACTTTCGGCAAGCATTCAGCCAACTCAAATCAGTCTGGAACTCATCTTATACAACTCAAATATATCAAGAAGCTCGAAGCTAATGCTGTTTAATCTGATTACAAAATCCACACGGTTGTATGGAAGCGAGACGTGGAATGCAGCACCGCATGACGACATGCATTCCATAAAATTTTTTGGAAATAAATGACTGAGGAATATTCTGCACATATTCTGGCCTAGAACAATCTTAAATTATTGTCTCTGGTCAGAAACTGGTCATCAACCTATTCATATTGAAAACCGCAAACGCAAATGGAAATGGATGAATGGACATACACTGCACAAACAGCACAACGATATTGCCAAACAAGCCATAGAATGGAACCCGCAGGGCAGTCGACGTATTGTGGAAGACCATCACACAAATGGAGACGGCAAATTGAAACTGAAATGTCTCATTTACAGCTGCGTTGGAATGAAATGAAATTTCGTGCATCTGATAAAACTTATTGGAATAATCTTGTGACGGCCCTTGCAGGAGTAAAAGAAATAAATATATATAAACATAACCCTCCTTTAACACGGAACTTTCACAAAGCGAAAATTATGTTGTGTGCAGCGCAGATGAAATGCAATGGCGTCTAAATCCAATTGGCAACTGAGTCGGTTGTTGTCCAAATCAAGGCGTGTATGGCTCTGTCAGTTGATTAGTTTGGAAGTTGTCGAGTTGGTTGAAGAAAAATTAAAAGATTTTGATTTTTTCAAGTTGGCTAGGAAGTCTTTCAATTCGATTGTGCTGTGTGTGCTCGAGTCCCTTGATCTGCTGTCAAAATGTATGTTTGTAGTTTTCTTTTGCAATAAAAAAAGTTAATAGCCTCTTTCTGATTTAAGAAAGAACACATTCATTCGCATTCTATGAGAAAGAACATTGATTTCGATTTCTCTACATTATTTCTATTTCGAAAAGTGACTTGAAAGACAACTCGAATGAAAACGTAAATGTTTTCATATAAAATCCGATTTCTGTGCTACGAATGTGTTGTTAACATTGAGAATGAAATGTTAAAATCAGTCACCTGTGGTTTGCTTTCGTAACAAAATTTTAGGATTTAATAAAACTTTATATAAGTTAAAAATTAGATGGAAAAAGCTAATTGGGCTTCCCACCCATACTATATGTAATGGTTTCTAGATCTCAGAATATTAATAAATCATAATTCGATAAATAGTTTTAAATTTATAAGTTTATTACTGAACCACATTGACAAAAATGTGGAATAGGCCATTGAAAATCCTCATGAAGTACTCTAATCAGTTAAGCTTAATTTCAATCCCAGTTTAATTACAGAAACAAATTTGAGACATAATTTTAACTACTGATTAAAAATCACCATCGGTCACGTACGCTAATGTAGCACATTAACAGAACAAAGTGTTACCCGCCAATTTTGTCAATGGCTGGCTTATGGATTTTTTCACTTTCTCTCAAATGTCTCTGAAACTTGGGCTCCAAAGGCTCTTTCACTTTCCTGAATGTAAACCAAAGATCTGTAGTAGATTACTAACTGATATACCTCTAATTGAACTAAGCTTCAAAACATTATAGTCAAATCAAAAATTGTTATTTCACATTACCCGAGCTTACTCTAGACCGGGCGAGGTTTAAGCTCTCGGAATAAGAAAAAAGTAAAACCAAAAGATCCTTAGACACGGGCTTATACAATACGATATTTCTATCGTCAGTTGTAGCACCCAGGGTTAAAGTATTTGGTGTAAAGCCCCAATCAATTGGTGATTGTTTTTGGTGCATTAAAGCTGTTGCAGTGGTTACAACAAATACAAACCCGGAAACATCCCAGCACCAAAATAATTGTATGTTATAATGAATGCTTTTCAGTTACAGAAAAAGCTAATTCTTAAAAAAAAATGGCTGATGCTGCTGAGATGCACACTGAATCAGCAAAGAGGATGGCTAAAGCCGCTGAAACAACACCAGCAGGTTTAAACGTATTAGTTAATTCCACAATAAGGAAGAAAATATTTACAAAATTTTATTAATTTTTTTAATTTTATTTTATTTATTATGTTATTGACATATTTTTTGTTCATACGTAACCTAATGCGAATGAAAGTGAGTGCCAATGAGAAATCCAAATTGGTTCGAATTCGAGCGAGTGCCTTTCATACGCTTAGGTTTACTTTCTTAAGTCAGAAATAGGCTATAAGTATTTCTTTAATTTCATTGAATTTTAAATAAAAAAGATATTATTAAATTTTCATTTGAATTTTTTTTCTTATCTTCAACCATTCTTTTGACCAAATTCTTCGTGGCTTTTCTTTTTTTTTTTCATCATCAAAGGATTCTGCAATAATGATTACTGCAATAATTTTTCTTTTTTCAGCCATTGCAATAGAAGTTTTCAATTTTTAAATTTGTAATTGTAAAAAAAACATATAAATTTGACAATTGAATGAAAATCTTTCAATTCAGTTTATGAAGTGTGTGGTCAAGAATCAATTCAATTGAAAGACTAAATTGACAATTGAATTGAAACGTGTATGGGGTGCTTAAGACTCCTCTTAGACAGTAAAAGTTTACTTTGACAAATTTTGTTCAATTCTATTTCCTTTTAAACTTTCTTATGCGCTTACTAATGAGTCCTTAAGACTTCTAGAATCAGTTGAAGATTAACATTCTTAATTTCAGATTATCGTACTTGATTGAAGAATTTCATTCTTATTTTAAGAAATTGCCGCATTCATTTTCTTAATTGAACTCGTTTTCTGCTTGACTCAGGAGCAATTTAGGTTGTGCATAATTAAATGTTTAAGCACAATTAGTAATTAATTTGAAATTAATTTAAAAAGTACTTGAATTTAGAAGGAGCTTTTTTTTTTTTTTTTTTTTTTTATCTTGGACCAGCACTCAGGGGATGACCCCTACACATGCAATGCATTGTGCTGGAACTAGTGGAAAGGGATAGTGATAGATATGAAAGGAGGTGAAGCTTCATTCGTTCTTTACAACTCTGCTTGTTTTTTTTGCACGTTTATTCGTAGAGCAGTGTTGCAGCGCCTCTGGTGGCGAGGAGGACATTACGAGGTTTGAAGCTGTGTTTAGTTTAGTAGCCTATTATTAATTTTATTTTACTTCGCCGTTGATTGTGCTACTCAGTACCAACGAAGGAGGGCGCTCTGATGTTACATTGGGATTAGTATCAGCTGAAGTTGGTACTTTTCAGTGACCAGTGACCATGCCTTCGCCACTGAAATCTTCCGCCAACAACTGACACAAAGGCACACCAATGCACATCAGAGAAATACGTGGTGTTTTTATTTCATGACTCTGTGTGACACTGGGTTTGAACCCAGGTCCTTCGGTTTGTAGTCAACGTGCTTACTACCTGAGCCAACGCCTGATTGTGCGTAATTAAATATTTAAGCACGACTCGTAGTTAATTTGAAAGTAATTTAAAAAGTACTTGAACTTAGAAGGAGTTTTTTCTTTCTGTGCTGCCGCTTAGAAATGGCTGATTTGTTAGAAAATATTTTAATTCTGCCCCAGTGTGCAGTGTGTTAAAGTTCTCCTGATCAAAAAAAAACTTAACATAAATCGTTTAAAAAGTTTAATTGCACTCCAAAATGTAGGAACTTTTTAGGGTCTCTCTGATTCGTTATTACCGATTTAACTTTTACTGTTGGATCTTGTGATCTCTTCTATTTCGATTTTTTTGTGGTCTTTTTGTTTGCCTAATCACGCTGTCATAATGTTCAAGATTTTCAAAATTTCTATATACAATATTATTTTCTGTTGTCTGTTTCAGCATTTAAATTTTGTAGCGAGATTAAATAAAAAGAAACACACAATTATTGTGTGTAGCTCGTGCTGCTTGACTACTATTACAAATATTAAATAATAACAAAATAAAAACAACTACAAAAAGATGAAATCAAAGGAGTATAGATCCGTTGACTGAGGGGTGTTCGAAGCGAAGCGAAGTGAAGCTTTTTGCTTGTCAGCTTAATGTTGTTTCATTAGATAGATGCTCTTGAAGGCAACGTTGACGACATTGTCAGAAATAAAGTTTTTGTTTTTCTATTTATTATTTATTTTCTGCTTTTGGAGATGTTTATTATTTTAAGAATATTTATTTTACCGAAAAAAACACTTTTAATACGATCAGCTTTAAATGTGGTCTTACCCAAACAAGCTTAAATTGTAAGAAATTCATGCCAAAAAAAAAATAAGCGGCAAAATTTTTGCTGTTTAAGTGGTTGCACGTTTTGCAAAAAAATTTTGAGGGAAAAACCTATTCGATCTACAGTTGTAAGCTGTGCGTTTTCTTACGCTTAATTCAGACTTGGCAAATATTTGAGGATATATGCGTAATTAATAAATGATAAAAAAAAGAATTCCTATTATCTCAGACAATTATTTGTTAAGTAAACTTGCTTTTGACTAAAATAATAATCAGGTGTGTGATGGAAAACGATCGATTTCGAAAGCATCGTTTTGAGCAGCTGCGAAGAATTCTGCTCGATTTAACGCAACAATTTTTGAACCAATCTCAAATAGAATACAAACCAGGGCTGCCAGTTATATTTTCCGAAAAATCATCAAATTTTGTAAATAATGTCGTCAAAATTGCCAGGATTAAAAAAAGTCACTTAAAAAATTAACAATTACACAAAAGTTTTAAACATTTTATACAATTCAAAGCAAGTTTTGAAGAGATTTTGTGTCGAAACAGGTTATATACTTTCCAAAATAAACTTTAATTTTCTATATGATATATTTTATATTTTAATTTAAATAGATATTCATAGAATATACTATTATACAGTTTTTCATAAATTTGCAATTCATGTGCAGAGTCGAATTAATATTTTGACTTAATCGTTTTATACGCGCACAAACATACATATTTACATATAAAGTACAAAAGAAGGACATTATGATATTGATTTAAATTGGGTAATTACAAAATAAAAATACTATGCATACATATCATAGTTATGTTTTTTAAATAATATTTTTTGTAATGCAAACATTGTAACATTCAGAGGAATTATTTTTTAAATAATCTTTGGAAAAAGAGTCCCCTCAAGGGTTCCTCTTTTCAATGAATTTCTTATCTTGATTTTATTAAGATTAATTTTGCTAAATATTTTTTTTTCAACATTAGCTGAAGAGTTTAAGAAAGTCATTAAGTTCTTTACAAATTCACATGAATTTGGAAAAACAAGTTCATTGTTTGGCAGATTAATTGACTTTCCTCTTTTCCAAAATATGAGTATCAACATTTAATGCGCTGCCTCCAAAATCCAAAAATCTTGATTCTCTTGTTTCATTCTCAATATCTTGATATTTTCCTTTAGAGACTATTAGAAAAATCTTTTAATAAAGGAAAAATTTCGCAGTTTTTTTTCCAATATCGCAGATGGTGTAATTAAATTTAAATTTTTTATAATTTTGTCATCGAAATCAAGTCCTTTTTTATTTTATTTGGTAACACAATTCAACGTAAAATGTTACACAATTATCAATAAATTGTTTGAAAGTTTCAACATCAATTGTAACATTTCAATCTTAACATTTCTTTTACATACATTGATTTAGAGGCGTATTTTTTATACAATCATCTATTAAAAAATTTATTAAAATATTTTAAAAAAGTTTCGTCATTTCATGGTGCATGTTGTGAATTTGAATTCCTTCAATTTTGTTTAGATTATTCATCAAATGAAGCACATATTTAAAAAACACAAAAGTGAAGCTCGTTAATGTCATTAAAATTTTTAAATATTTCTTCATCATCGATATTGGCCGCAAAACAAAAATATATTTTTAGAGTTTGATATTTTCCCATACGTAGAGTTTAGGTTGAGCAAAAAGTAGCGAAGTCAAAAAATCGTCAAAGTATAAGGGATGCTAAACAAAAATCGTAACTCCTCATTTTGTGAAATTCGCTATAAAAAATCGTCAAAATGACGTAAAATCGCCACGTTTGGCACCCCTGATACAATTACTCAAGTATTATTTAGGTGCTCAGTTTACTGTGTTGATGAAAGCGCCACTAAAGCTTCTCTCTTGTAGAAAATGTAACAATCATACTTAAATCATAGAGCGTTGCGTTAGCAACAGGGTCCGTATTTACAATATATTCTAAGAAAAAAATTTACACTGAATGTACTGCAAATGCGTGCCCTGTTGCTAACGCGACGCTCAATGCTCTGATTTACGTATGATTTTTACATTTACTTATTTATTTATTTAGAACTCCGCCTTGTTCCATTTTCGGGCCACACATGTAACAAGCAATTGAAATATAAAAATAAATATCCCTAAAGTATGTTTTGCAGTCATTAAACATAAAATAAGAACAACACCAACGGGAATAACAATGCATCTCCATGCGCTTTGATCTAAAAGTGTCACTTTTTTATTGTTACGCTTTTTTTCTAACCCCTCATTCACAATGTGCCACAGAGAATATGATTCATGAAAATGCAAAAAAAAAATACTTAATTGAAATGGCATGAAAGTTTGGCATGTTTCACGCTTTATCTGTCGAAAAATCAATCGTAATGCTCAAGCGGATATTACAAAATCACCGTTTCTCTGACACTCTATTGCGGTCATATAACACGACACTACACTCTTGTATTGACTTCTGTAGAGGTTAATTTATTTTTGTATCTCGTTTTAGCTTTAAAATTCTGGTTTATTAAGAGTTTTAAAGTATTTGTTACATATCAATCAATTTCCACATGCTTTTTGAGGAAACTGGCCAGCAACGATTACCAGTTTTGTGATTGTTTCCTTCACTATTTGTTTTTCTTCTTTCAGCTGGACAAAATCGGCAGTTTGTCCATAGTAAAGTAATGTGTTGGTATTGCACATCATTTACTATAACTCTCAGAGCTAAATGCTAAGCTAAGCTAAGGTGATTTGCGGATATGATTAGTATTGCTATTGACTAACGATTGCTCAGATTTGACTAAAAGTAACTAAAAGAAAATCAGAGCTGCTCCATAAGCAGTGTCGTGGCGTACCGCTGAAATTTTATACAAAAATTTTATATTTTATTTCTGAACAACTAAAACTTTTCAGCAATTGTAGCGGCAACTTAAGGCGCTTATTTACTCTCTCGCTACTGTAATGCACTCATATCGATAAATTATAAGTAACTCCTCAACGTAATGCAGTTGATGATGAGAAGAATTTCCTATCGATCTTAACTTTGAAGTGAAACCTTAACATAATGTTGTTTTTTTTTGTTTAAATCCATTAAGTCTTTGTTAGAAGCAAAAATAAAATAAAAACAAAAAATTTTAAAATGAAAACCAAATTCAATAGATCATGAAAATGATGGGCAACCATGGACGGTATCAAAGTAGCAGCAGATGAATAAAAAATAATAAAAAAAAATTAAAAAAAAAAATTGTCATAAATTACATGAGTTTGAAAAGCCTTTTAAAGAGTTACAAATGGAACACACCTTAATTTGTTTTGAACATATTTTTCTAATTCAATGTAGTTTGTTTATTGTATTCTGTTTTTTTTTATATACGAGTAAGTAATATGAAAGGCTACGAGTACGTGTACGAGTGAGTACTGGCTGGAATTGATGTCTAATTGTTAGATATTTTCCTTAACTTGTTATTAACCGTTTTTTTTTTTGCCTCTCTTGATGGTTTTCAAACCAGATTGTATTTCTTTTGTTTGAGTTGTGGTATGGTATAAAAGAAATATGTATCAACTGCTTTAATGGCCGGCCTTTGGGTCTATTGGAATGTTAGAAATCAAAAGTTGCTTCAAATCTTATGATCGCATTTTAATATCATTAATAGTTAAGTTGATCAATCTTCACACTTTTTTTTCTTAAGTGGTGTGACAAACCACTTATTTTTCTGGTCTTATGTTATTTTTTTTGTTATAAAATTAACAATTGAAGCTTTTGGCTGAAATTGAAATTAAAAAAAAAAACTGAGTGACATGGTCGCAACACAATCAAAAATTAACAAGAGTAAAACCGTAATCCATCAAAATTTCGTAACAAATAAAATGAAGCTTAAATAAAAAAATTCGAGGGTGGCCCGGTAAACAATTACAGTGACGTATTTAAGAGACAACGCCACTTAAAGGAAATGAAAGCTTGCAAAAGCAATCGAGAGTAAAGTTTTTTTTTAATTCTTGGCATTCAGAATTTCAAATAAAAATAACACCGAGCAAACTACAGAGTCTTTTGGGATTCCACATTTTGTATTTTGGAATGATTTTTAATAATTTTTCTGCAATAAAATTCAGGGTAAAATAAAAATTTACTGCCCGGCCCACGATGTCGAATGATATTGTTCTTTTGTGAAACTAAATTTAAAACAAAAACAAAATTTTAAAAATTGTTTCGGTTTTAAATGTAATTTTACAAAAGAACGATATCGTTCGACATCGTGAGCCAGGCAGTTAATTTTGATGCACTAAATAACAAAGTACGGCAAAATATTTTTAGCGATTGGATTATACTAAAAATAACAACAATTGAAAAAAAGGGCAGCAATGAAATTAATACAATTTAAGCAGCTATTACACATCGAGCATGTTGTCGAGCATGTTGGCCACTCGTGTACTATGACATTATAGAGCATGTTAGCGAAGATCTGAATAAATAAATTCTTAAAGAAAACGCTGCGAAATGACACATGCTTACTTAATAGCCTTTATTTTTTAAATTTCTGTTGTGGTAAATATCGCAAACTCCGGCAAACTTTCATACAATTCAGTAAATTCTTTATTATGTTTAAAATTTTTTATGAAATGCAGATTAGTATGCGGTTTCGAGGAAGCAGCTATTATTTATTTATTTATTTATTTATTCGAATTCCCATACAACAAGAATTAAAGTCTTATAATTAAAGTACAGGATCAGCATAATTGACCAGATGCATGTAATACAATTAAATAGTAATAATAAAAATGTATATAAAATATAAATAATAATATGAAATGTTAATTATAAATATAATGGCGTTATCTTTTCTAGAAAAAAAGTGCAGCATTTCATGCCCTTTCTATTGAAAAGTTTGCAATATAATTTTCTGAATTAGTGAATTTATTAGAAATTATTGTATCATCGTTTACAAGGCAAAATTTTTTGTCTTAATAAAACTTTGAATTGCGATTTTATAAAAAGTAAAAGAAACGCTACATTGTTTTCAGCAAAGAAAACGGCATCAATCACCCTTATTGTGCTTGTCGTTTTTGTGGCGAAAGTCGGACATTTTTAAAAAATTGTGCCGTAGTGGACAAAAACGCCAATATATACGACACAAACTGTCGTTAAAACGGTAAAGTGTTTGGCGTATTTGTGTGTCAAAAGTTTCTAAAATTGTCGTTAAGAATTTTCTTCACGACATAATTCAATTTAATTAATTTAATTTTAATTAATTATTTGTTTTTTAAATTTTTTGCAACAGCTTGTTTTATAAACACTTTTTTTCTTTTACAAATTTTAATATTAATTTTATGGTCGAAAATTTTACACGGTAACATAAGATTTTAAATTCGACAGCAACTACGACAGTTGGCGTAATGCGACTACGCCAACCACAATAAGGGCGAATAACAATATAAAAATATAAATATATAAAAAATAAAAATATACAAAAAAAAAATTATTGAAATTAAGATACTAAACCTTAACTGCCAGTCCCAGGATGTCACACATATTCGTTCTTTTGTACAATTACATTTAAAACAAAAACAAAATTTTAGAATTTGTTTTTGTTTTAAATATTGTTGTATGAAAGAACGAATACTTGTGACATCGTGGGACTGGCACTAAATAAATTATATAATTTTAACTTTGACTATAGAAATTGAAAATAGATTTCCTAAACTGCGTTGCATTATTTAAAAGTTGTATGAATGACGGTAGCGAGTTCCAAAGACGAATACTATGAATTAAAAACTGCCATTCAGATACTAGCCTTTTAAATTTTATTTCTATCAGGTTGTTATTTCTTCTAGATTGGGAAAATTTTAAACGATTAAACAAGTAAGAGGGCATATTAGTAAAATAATCTTGTGCAAAAGTATTAATGATCCTATTTTCAAGAGATCGCAAAAGCGTACTTCATAAAGTTTGCTCTCATTGGGAGTTATGTGGGAAAAAGAGCTCAAATTAAAAACATATCTGAGAATGGCATTGTATTCAGATATTAATTTTCTAGTGCTTATCTGATCACAACTTGTAAAAACTTCGCTGCCATATATATTAGTGTAGGTATGAGGTAAGTTTTGGCAAGTAGGATACGTATGTTAGTCGGTGTTAGAAGCATCGAAAAAATTCTCCCTGCTTTTACACATTTTTGTTGGCTCGATGGCGAACCAATATATCAAAAATTTTTGAAAACACGTGTGCATGCTCGACAACACATATTTATCCCTTTTTACACGGGCGAATCGGTTGGCCCAACGTAAATATTCGCCAACATGTTCGATGTATAATAATCGCTTTAGTCCTTCGCATGTACCGACGGCATCAGTAGAGAATTCAAAAACAAACTTGAAACTGACTTAAAACTAATTCATAGAATTCAAAATAATTTTCAATAAAAATTTTACCAACATTTTTATCGGGCATAAGAAACAAAATGAAAAATAAAATGTGTATATAAAAACTTACCTTAGTACAATTTTCACAGGGATATTTACGAATTTCGTTGTGCTGCAGAGCCCGATGTTTTAGCAGCAAAGGCCGATGGCAGAAACGCTGAGAACACAGTTCACAATAAAATTCGTCTTTACGAAAATGATGAGCTGCAACCAAATGATCATCAAGTCTGCAACGAATATGAAAAATGAAAAGAAAGAATGGTAAAACAAATTGTTGTAATTAGTTTAAGCAACATGTGTCAAAATTCACATTTCATTTAATTCTAATAATAAATGAAAACTGAAGTTCAATATTGACAGATTGAAATCTCGATGACATGAAAACAAAATTCTCCCTTGTTTTTTAAGGGAACATTTAAAGCTTGCAAAGAAGGGAAGGCGTTCAATATTTGCATTATTTTGAGTTACTCCCCATTTGTTCGCCCCCTTTGGCTGGATCCGATAACAAGCAAAAACCCATCCAAAATCCCAAACTATGAGTGACATGTCAGTTTGTTTTTCTAGTTTTTGTTTTTGTGATTTTGTTATTTCAAAGAGGTTTTTTTTTTATTTGCCACTTCAAAATGCCAGAGCTTAAGTTTACTAATACAAATCATAGAGTTTTATCAGTTCGTGTTTTAGTTTTATTTTTTTGTTTTTTGTTGTTGCTTTTTATAGTAATTGTTGTTGTTACTTGCTGTCAGCACATGACACACATGTCCTTTTTTTCGCTTTAACCAGCGAGGGAAGGATGGTTAAGGTTTAGAAATATGAATAGTTTTTTTTAATGAACAACAAAATTAATTCTAGCAAGAAATTGTTGAGGATATTTTTGTATTGAGAGCAGTTGAATAATTACTTATATTATAAAGAAAATTTCAAAAAGTTGTTTCATGGAATCTTGTGGGGAGCCTTGAGCCTCACTGACGACGACATTTTTAGCCAGCTGCATTTGTACTCATGTAGCCGTGTAGAGTGCTGCGGTCAATGTGTTTAAAGCATGTCTAATCTTGCACTATTGTTTGATTTCAGAATATCCACTAATAAAATTATAGCATTTAAGATTGCAATGTTTAACAGATCATATTATAATCCAGAACGAAGAAAAAATAAATGTTGTGAATATCATATTATTATCATCGTGTTACGCTTGGATATCATTCTAAGATTGAGTAACTTTGTGGGATCTACACCGAGAGAGATTAACAGATGGCCTCGTTTGCCTGAGTTGGGATAGAGCTCCTCAATGGTCAGCCAATGCCTACTTAAGCCAGGAGTCAATCTTCATCCTTGGCACATCCCCCCAAGAATTATCTTTTTAGAGACTGAATTTTTTTTAGTTTTGTCCAGCCATAGTGTGATTATATCAAATAGCGGAAAACATCATAAGTCTCACTTGGGAAATAAAAATTTGATTTTTTTTTGCATTTTTTTTTAACTATCAACGCTGCTTAGTATACCTTCCCTTCATATTTTCACACCGCTTCGTGTGTGTCTCTAAGGTTGTTAGTTCATTTTGAAGTGACTTTTATGTTTTATTATGATGATAATGATGATTTTTGTGATTTGTCAATTGCGTGCTGTTGAAAAATCAAAATTGTCCATTAACCGTATTGCGTTCGAGTGTACAGTTCGCCTGACAAATCATGTCGAAATAATATGCAAACATATATTTATACTTTGTATCGAAACATGCAGACTTACATATGCACATATGTATTTATTTAAATGTTCTTCTCTTTCTTTTATTTTCATTATTTTTTTTACAATTCCTATTAATGCATTTCACTATTAAGGACTTTTTGTGGTTCTCATCGAAAGTAAATGTGACGGACGGACTTTAAATAAATATTTAGTTGTTGAATGAACATTTAAAAAAACAGCAAGTGACACTTCTGGTGCAAATATTTATCCAAGTATTTTAAATATAATTAGCACTGTTAAAGTTTGTTTGCAAACAGGATTAAGAGAGCAAAAAAAAGAAAATAATGCTTTTTCCATAAAACAATAAGGAAGCAAAAAATTTGTGCGAAGCTATTGAAATAAGTAGCGCACACATTTTTTACCATTTTAATTATAGTTTATAATTTGTCTTTACTTTACTTTAAAATATAATTTCTTTTAACTGAGTAATTCTTTTTGTTTATAAAGGATTATTTTTAATTAAACAAGTAAAATTATTTTTAATTACACATATTTTTGCAAAACACAAAGACGTTAGCAGGAGATAAGCTTTTTTTTAATTCGCTAAATCGTATTTGGGCATTTCTGGGTTAACAACCCTCGTAGTTATTGAAAAAGAATACGAGAATTGTTGCTCCACTGCTGTATTTAATCATCATTTGCTTGTCTAGCATAAAGTTTACTCACAAAATGTCTTGTATTTGTTTTTTTAACACTTTTTAAAGTGTTAAAATATAATTTTTTTGGGTTTGGACTTTGTTTTTTTCAAGTGATTTTCTAATAAAAAATATCTAATAGGAAAAAAAATCTGCTTTGAAAATAGGAACTGGTTTGATTCAGAAGAAATTTTTTCGATAAAAAAAAGATAATACTTTTGTGTGATGGATTTCAATGCCATCGGTTTTATGTTCAATCTAGAATTAGTATCTGTTCTGAACATAAAACTGATAACATTGAAATTCATTACACAAAAGTATTTTTGTCGTCTTTTCAAATCCAATTCCGACTACATTGGTTTCTGTGACAACCCTGATTAATAGGCAAATAGGGTTTTTGAGCTCCCATATACGGCCGTAATACTGGACCGATTTTGGAAAGATTTATATGTTTTTAAACGGGTTTTTACACAGAAGTGCAGTCTTAATTTTATTTAAATCGGTTCGATATTTAGGCAGCTATAAGCGTTTTAAGTTGCCACTAACACATGCATACATATTACACATGCACACTTATTACACATGCATGTATAACCTTCAAGTGTGTTTGTCCGATATTCATTTGCATAGAAATGAGACAGAGTTTTAAGTTGTTTATTTAGAATGTTTTTGTACTTTGGCGTATGTATTTATGTAAATGTTTGATATTTAATTCTAGAAAGCGGTCGACTGAGTCGACCGCTGGATACACAAGTTTTATTAACTCTGAAAGAAAGTCCCTGTCACATCGATTTTCAGTATTTACTTCACTTTTATTGTCTTGGAAAAACTACGTTGAATACCATAAATTTTATCTATGTCGTTTCAATAGTTGAATTGATAGAAATTTTTAATAGAAATTTTGACTGTGCAGGAATGACCAGGAAGGCCTACCGTTTTCCCTTTTTTTAATTTACAGTCTTTAAAAATTTTGACGTCCTTTAAAGGAGAAAGCGGACCACGAATGAAAAATTATAAATGCAGTTTTATCGCCCTTACAAATTTTCATTTATTTATTTTTCTGTCAACACTGACTATGAACTTATCAAAAAAAAAAATAAACATCCCTACAGTATATTCTGGGGGCAAATTACGGCATTCGATATCGAACGAAATCAAGTATTTTTTTTTTTTAATTTGTATGGATATTTCGTTCGATATCGAATGCCGTAATATGCCCCCTGAACTTTTTTACGAATAAAATTAGAATAAATATGAATAACAACAGCAGCAGTAACAACGCATCAACCATCACATGTTATTGCTCTAATGGCAAAAGTGTCGGGTATGTTGCTGTTACGCGTTTATTTTTCTAACCCCCCTTATTCACAAAGTGTCATCAACAATATAGTACTTCTAATAATAATAAAAATAATGTGACTGTTTTATTTGAACGCATCGATATATAAAACTTACTAATGGAAACTCAAAAGTATGAAAAGTTCTTTTTATGTGTCCAGTGTTGCATGTTTTAAATTGAATCATACTAGAAAACTTGATGAAGAAATTATTTACTTTAAATAATATGTAATTTTTTAAAATTTTTTTTGTGGCCCAAACTGATTCATTAACCCTTTTCATACCGTCATACCGTTCGTTTGGCTTAATCATACACACAACAATTTAATCATCATTTTCTGTTTCAAAACACAAGGCGTGTTGATGAGTAAAACGACAAATTAATGAAAGTAAATCATTAAACACTTTAAGCATATAGTAATTATCACGTCTCTTTTCTTGTTGTGTTTCACAATAATTATTGGTGGCATTATAAATTGATTACTCCCTAAGGAAAAATCATTTTCCTCACAGTTTTCATTTATTTTTTATTTTTATTTTTTTTTTGTTTTTTCGTTTATAAAATAAATCGATTGTTTCAATTGTGTTTCTTACATACCGCTCTAGTTGTTGAAATACTTTGTCACAGACTTCACAGCGTATATCGAAACCGTTCTCGTCATCACTTAATTCACTTTTTATATGATCGGAAGATTTGTCCTTTTTGTAACCCTCATCACGTTTTAGATTTGATCCATAAAATGAGGCTGCAATTTAAAGAAGTGTAAAAGATAATTTTAGATTTTGCAGTTAATTTTGCAAACTAAATATAATTTAATTTTTTTGTTTTTAATTTTCTATAATTATAATTACTTTTTGTTTTTTGTAAATTTTTTATTTTTATTTTTAATGAAACAAATTATTTTTATTTTAATTTTTTTTTTGTAAATTTTAGTTTATTTTTATTTATTAAGGCACTTTATTTTGTTGGGTTATTGTAAAACTTCAACCGAACTCCTCCGTTTCCGTTGAACAAGTGTTTGACCATTGAATCCTTTCGTATGTCAAGTGTCCTTTATGTGAAGCTTTCAATGTATGTTACCTGTTTTGCTTCAAAAAACACCAGCTCTTTTAACAGTTTTTGTTGTTGTTGTTGTTGTTTTGTTGATGTTGTTGTTGTCATTTGTGTATTAATAACTAGAAACGCTCATTGTCTGTTTTATTTCCATTTATTTGTTGTTCAAATTTTATTCACTAAACATGTAAACATATGAATGGAAATAAAAGTATGTGAATATATAATTGGGCTGGCTCTGTATTTAAACTGAATATTCGTATATAGGGAAAACACCCTCATCTCTAACCTGCCAACAAAATTCGGTAACAATATTTGCCCATTACACACCCCTACAAACAAAAAGGACTGCAAGCAAACAACACCTGAGTAAAAGAATTGAAACCTCAAAGGACTCACGATTTTAAGACGAGACATTTAGTTATTAATAAATAGTATGATGTTTGATTACGTACTCGCAGCAGGTATATTAAACAAGAAGCTTCATTTGAAAAAATCAAATTGACCAGTGAAATATTTCATATGGAAGTACAAAAGTCAAGTGACTTTAAACAGGTAAAGTTGATGGCTTAAAGTGGCCAAAAAAGGTGGTGGTGGCGGTGGCGTGCGTTATTTTAAGGGATGTTAAGACTTTGATATCGCTAAGATTTTCACATTTTCCTGGCCACGCTGGAGTGATTTTTACCCTGTTTTTTGTTTTTGCTTTGTCAAAAGTCAACTGCATTTTCTTGTGGTCTAGTCAAGAGTGCAGATGGTCGGTCAATAAGGTGGTTGGTTGTTTGGCTTGCTGACTTGGCCAACTGTTGGCAAAGGGTCCTTAGACTCAGGTTAACGTTTAAGGATTTTTCTTTTTTTTATTATTACGCTGAACTACTTTTTACTACACTAATTATTTGTTTAACCCGCCAACCCAAGAGGGTTCAAAAAGTCAACTTTATTAACTTAAGCGATGACATACAATTGGGAGTTGAATACTACTACTGCCACCAAAAATGTATCAAACAGACTGCGACTAAGTATGAAAATAAGAAGGCACCTGTTTCAAATTCCCACGCAACTTTAAATTTTAAATTTTATATTAAAAAAAAAGAAAAGCACACATGCATCCCTTTTGAAAAAAGAAATACGTTACTATTTCTAAAATAAAATTAATCACTTTGACAAAAGGATTTTCCATTAAAACTATTATAAATTATCAAAAGCATCACCTTCGTTATCAGGAAGGCAACGACATGACTTAAACCCTTTTGAAAACGCCCGGAAATCTATTAAATCATTTAAATTCTCTATTTGTAGCCATAAATGAAAAATGAATTTTATCTAACACTTTTCCACGTTATCTGTCTGTTTGGTATTATTTCTAACAACAACGAAAATGTTCGATGAACAGGAATACAAAAAAAAACTAAAACACACCAACAAACTTAATAAAAAATGATCTCTTGTCCGTCTGTCTGTCTGATTGAAAATATCATTATGTACGAGTATGTTGCATATTTTCATTCTTTTCCACGCTCTTAACATTTTTGGCTTTTGCAACATAACAAACTATTGTTAATAGTGTGTGTAATACATGTGACATGTGCCACATATTGTTTTGTCATCAATTGTTGCAAAAACAGTAGTCGTTTTGGTTTGAATCTGTTGACTTTTCTTTTTGTTGCAAATGATTGATGATCGAATATTGTTTTTATAGCGTTGAAATTGATGACGTTATTTGCTTTCTGATGTTTTTTTTTATCGTTTTCATTTTTGTGCAATCGCAAATTTAATTAAGTTGTAATTTTGCTGATTGAACAGGAAAAGGGGTAAGTAAGTAAGTTATTGGCTTATGAAAAGAAAAACTTGCGAACAAACAAATTTTGCAATAACGATAATGACATCATGCAGTTTGCTTTGTATTTTCATGTATTCCTTTGGCTTAAATCATTCTTCGTGCGGAAGTATAAAAGTATCCATAGTTTTGCCAGTTGTTAACTCTCTTTATAAACAATTCTTTCTAAGCTTGAATACTTTAAGATCGTAACTTTGACGATCTTGCAAAATTATTTTTATATTCAAATTTATTATTGAAAACTTAAATAAATGAGTGAAATTTAAAAAAAATCTATTGCCGCTGTTGCCCACTGTATTCTTAGTGGCAATTTACGGAGATAATTTTTTAAAACAATACTTTTTCAAATACATAAACTAGATTTTTTTATTCATCTTGTAAATATTTTTACTATTGAAAACTGAAATAAAAGAGTAGATATTAAAAAAATATATTTATGTATTGCATTGTTACCCACTGTATTTGAAGATGCAGTTTGCAGAGACAATTTTTAAAACAATACTTTTTCAAACAAACTAGTTTTTTATATTCATCTTGTAAACAGTTTTGTTGTTGAAAACTGAAATAAATCAGTAGAGGTTTTCAAAAAAAGATTTTCACTGGATTGTTACCTCCTGCTTCCGTAATAACGTTGGACGAATAAAGGATTTGCAAGTAGTGTTCACTGCGATTAGTCGGATTGGTTTGAGGTCCAGTTAAACATCCAAAGCCTCAATGAGTGTGTGTGCTATTAAAAGCTGCAGTAATACAGACAATTAAAAGATACTTTAAATCTGTTTAAGAAAATATTTCCTTAAAATTTTCAACAAAAGCATCCTTTCAGTAAGTCATACTGCAATCCACTTAACAAGATCTTTCTTCGGTGCAATATTGTTTGTATTGCTAAAATTTTCTTTTTTGGCGATTAACTGCCTGTTTTTAGAAAATGAAAACAAAATTGTGAGTGAGAATTAATAGGAAAATACTCGAATATTTTTGTTTTCAATAAAAATTTTCAATCACAATTTTGTTTTCATTTTCTGCAAACAGGCCGTAAGCAGGGCTGCCGGTAATATTTTCAGAAAAATCGTTAAATTTTGTAAATAAAATCATCAAAATCGTCAGTATTAAAAAAAAGTTTAAAAAAAACCGTTACTCAAAAATCGTCTGTTTTAAACAAAAATCTTTCATTTAAAAAATAACGATTCAACGGATTTATCAAAAACAACAAAAAAATTTAAACATTTTATTCAATTCAAAGCCAGATTTGAAGGGATTTTGTGTCGAAACAGTTTAAATACTCTCCAAAATAAATATAAAAAATTATAGAATATACTATTATACAGTTTTTCATAAACTTGCAATTCATGTGTAGAATAGAATTAATTTTTTGATTTATTCGATTTTATACGCGTACAAACATACATATTTACATATAAAGTACGAAAGAAGGACATTATGATATTGATTTTAATTGGGTAATTACAAAATAAAAATACTAAACGTACATTTCATAGTTATGTTTTTTAAATAATATTTTTTGTAATGCTAACATTGTAACATTCAGAGGAATTATTTTTTAAATAATCTTTGGAAAAAGAGTCCCCTCAAGGGTTCCTCTTTTCAATGAATTTCTTATCTTGATTTTATTAAGATTAATTTTGCTAAATATTTTTTCAACATTAGCTGAAGAGTTTAAGAAAGTCATTAAGTTCTTTACAAATTCACATAAATTTGGAAAAACAGGTTTATTTTTTGGTAGATTAATTGACTTTCCTCTTTTCCAAAATAGATCTACATTTAATGCGCTGTCTCCAAAATCCAAAAATCTTGATTCTCTTGTTTCATTCTCAATATCTTGATATTTTTCTTTAGAGACTAGATTAGGAAATTCTAGGAGGAATTTCGGAGTTTTTTTTCCAAAATCGCAGATATTGTAATTAAATTTAAATTTTTTATAATTTTGTCATCGAAATCAAATCTTTTTTTTATTTGGTAACACAATTCAACGTAAAATGTTACACAATTATCATTAAATTGATTGAAAGTTTCAACGTCAATTGTATATTGTTTTAACATTTATTTTACATACACATCAATATAAACTTGTTCCTTTTTAAAAAATTTTCACGGTTATGGAAATAAATTTGATTTAGAGGCGTATTTTTTATACAATCATCTACTAAAAAATTTATTAAAATATTTTAAAAAAGTTTCGTCATTTCATGGTGCATGTTGTGAATTTGAATTCCTTCAATTTTGTTTAGATTATTCATCAAATGAAGCACATATTTTAAAAGAAAAAAAGTGAAGCTCGTTAATGTCATTCAAAGTTTTAAATATTTCTTTATCATCGATATTGGCCACAAAACAAAAATATATTTTTAGAGCTTGACATTTTCCCATACGTAGAGTTTAGGTTGAGCAAAAAGTAGCGAATTAAAAAAATCGTCAAAGTATAAGGGATACCAAACAAAAATCGTCAAACGTCAATTTGAGAAATTTGCTATAAAAAATCGTCAAAATGACGTAAAATCGTCACGTTTGGCACCCCTGATCATAAGGCCCGATAAGCTGAATAATATTGTCTCGCAATATAATTTCTAGATTTTATGTTGATTTAATATCAACATGAATAAAAATAGAATTTTTTTTTAATTTTAAGCTCGTTTTCATAAAAGAATTATAAAAAAAGGCTCAATAAATATTAAAATTAAACTTAAACTAATCCTTCTCTGCACACATTTCAAGTGCTCTCATGCAAGTTTATTAATAAAAAAAAACAATAATAATAATAATAATGTTGTAACTTAATTTTTTTTTAATGTCATAACTTTAAAATTTGCCACGAGTCTGAATGAGAACGATTTAATCCCGCATTTCGAAATACTCGTCTAACTTTTTTAATATTAATCCTCAATTGTGTTTAAATCAATTTTGAACAAGACAAGCAAGCAAGCAAGCAGCCATTATCAAACATGAAATAAACATTAACTGCATCGTGATCTGTTCGTTTATGATCGCAAAGCTGGGAATTTGTGCAAACAACATGCGTCGTTGTGCAGTACCTTGCAACAGCTTACGCGATTGCAACAAACAACAAACAATAGACATTTAATGTTTATACGGGAGGATTAGGATTGGTATTTGACAAGTTTGCAAGTCATAAAATTTGTGATGTGTTGATTTAGAAGTGTGTTTGTTGATCTGTCTCTCTCTCCCTTTGCTCGATTCGATTTTAATATTTTTTCTTCTTTTTTTTTCAAAAAGGCATCAACCAAACAATTTTAATAACAAATGAAAACATGTAGGTATGTGTATTTGTGTGTGTGTGTGTTTTTGTAGGCTGAGTAGGACGGAAATCATGTGGTGGTTTTGATATGAAACACAACAGCAACAACAAAAACAACAAGAACAACACAACAATTATTAAAAAGAAAAACTTCCTTTGGCTGCTTATAACACATTTAATTGTGCACAGTGTTTTTAGTCATATCCTGATACTCATTTATTTACAAGGACACAAATGTGTAAGTGTATGTGTATAACCGAGCATGTGCCTTTATTTCCTCCTGCTTGCTACTGATTTGTTGACAAAAGGGTGCTGAGCCCTTATAATCTATTTGACAAACATTATATCAATTTAATGTCATATTTTCATGGGATTGCACGGGAACAAAAGCGTTTTGAATATGATATCATTGATCATTTCATACAAAATGTGTGTGGTGGAAGGTTTAATGTTTTTTTTTTGTTTTTTCTTTCTTTATTAACTCAGCATCGTTTGCATGTAACTTTTTTTTCTAATTTTATAATATTAATTGTATAATCAACAAAATATAAAAAAGCCCTTATACCGACATTAAACGTTGGCTGGAGATCATTATTAAATTGTACCTTATTATCATCTGTGCATTTGTGTAGGTATAATTGTCATTAGTTATGTGTGTGTGTGTGTGAGTGACACTTTTGAACGCGTGCCTTTTACAAAGTCACGCATTTATCTCTATTAACACATCTCGGTGTCGCTGTTTGGCAAAAGCCTGCAGCTACATTAAGTAGCCATTAAGACAAAACAAAAATAAAAACAGAAACGACAACAACAACAACAACGAAAAAAGGAACGAGAAGAAAAACATAAATGAACACAATTTTGGTTTGTTTCCCAGTTGTCTCTACTAATTGTTTCATTCAGTACTTTACGGCTGCAACACAACAAACTACTGTTTTCCATCTGAACAGTGAACACTCTGCTCTACTCTGCTCTACTCTACTCTGGTTTACATATATATTTTACTAAAAGTCAACTTAACACTCAAATTCGTTGCATGGCAGAGCCAACAATATTTTAGAGTCCAGCTGTGTCGATTCCCACATTTATGACTGTGTGGCGTCAAGATCAAAAACATTAATGCTGAAGTTGAGGTACGTGTCTTGCAATCTTATAATCTTGTTTGCGTAACATGTACGAGTATTTGTATTTTTTTCTACTTTGAGCATTTGTTTTGCTTTATTTTATATATATATATATATTGTAATATTTTCCACAATATAGGAAATTGATCTTTATCTAACGATATTGTTAAAGTGTTGTTGTTGTTTTTTTTTTCTACTTCCAAAGTGGAAAAATTTAAATAATATTCATTAATAAATATTCGCAATAAAGAAAGAGTTCGAGCAGAGCAAACTGAATGTACGGCTCTTTTGTTTGACGTAAAACATTTTTAAACATTTAAAGCACACGTTTTACTATTTTGTAAAGGTTTACATTTACCCTAAATGTTTTTTAAAAAATACATTTTTTCTATCTATATTTTTAAGAAAGTCCTTTTTGTACTCTCGCACTGTGATTTGTAAAAAGTTACTTTTTGCAAAAATAATTTCTTAATGAAACTTTTTTATAGGTTGGCTGTTCTTTTAGAAAGGATTTTTCAAGAGGTACTTTTTTCAAAAAGTATTTATATGAAATGTGTATTCTTTCATATGTATGTACTTATTTTAACAAGATACACATTTTAAAAACTACTTTTATTTAACTTTTTTAAAAGATACACATTTGAAAACAAAGGCTTCCCCTAAAAGTCTTTACATTAAATTGTACTTGTTATATAAAGGTACTTTTTAAAATACAAGACTTTCTTTCAAAGGTACTTTTCTAAAAAAAAATATTTTCTCTAAAAGTCCTTATATTAAAATAAACTTGTTATTAAATGTATTTTTGTTTAGAGGTACTTTTTTAAAATGTACAAATCTTTTCAAAAGTTTTTTTTAAATTATTTTTTAAAACTACTTTTCATTAAATATATTTTTGTTTATTTATATATTTGTTATATTTGGTTTATATATTTCCATTCGAAATAAAACATTTTCGAAACACAATATATGAGCTTTACACATTCGAATGCTTTCCGTTTCAATCGAAATACATAATGATCCCTCTGCCTTGACCAAAACTTATTTCTTTTTAAATTTACTTGTTATAAAAGGTATGTTTTGTATGTTTCCCCTTTTTTTAAGTTTCTCTTTTTTTAAGGTAAATTTTTCAAAAGCTACTTTAAAAAAAAATTTTCTTAAAGAATTTTTTAAAGAAACTTTTGGAAAAGGAACTTTTTTTAAAAAAATTTTTTAAAGGATTTTTCTTTTAAAGAACTTTTTTAACAGCATAATTTTTTTAGTTATTTTAAATTTCACTTATGTATGCATAAGGCAAATTTTCTTAAAATCAAGATTGTTTTTAAATTAGTTTTTTGGCTACACTTTTTAAAAGACTGGTTCGACTAGAAAGTATTTTTTAAAGTACTTTTTTTAAATTCAGATTTTTTAAAGTTACTTGGTACGTGGTACTTTTTTGAATTGTATTTCCTTTAAATTGATCTTTTTTTGGTAGGATGTTTTTTCAAAGTTACTTTTTTAAGTTTAGTTTTTTATATGTCCTTATAAGGAACTATTTGGAAAAAGTACTTTTCTAATGAAAAGTACTTTTTTGAAAGATACTTTACTAATGAAAAGTACTTTTATAAAAGATACTTTTTTGAAAGATTCTTTTTAAAGGGAACTGGTTTGAAAGGATTTTTTATTTAAGGATCTTTTTAAAAGATTTTTTTACAAGGTACTTCTTTACATCGTACTTTTTCTAAATTATACTTTTTTGTAAGATTTTTTTAAAAGGTAATTTTGAAATCGCTTGTTTAAAGATACTTATTTTAAAAGATATTTTTTACAAAATCATTTTCCAAAAAAGCCATTTTTTAAGAGTTAATTTTTTTTGAAAGATACATTTTTTAAAAGTTATTTTTTTTAAATACTAATTTGAAAAAATAGTTATTAAAAGATACTTTTTTAAATCGTACTTTTCTCAAGAAGGCATTTTTTATGAGGTACATAAATTTTTCAAGATATTTTTTGAAAAGATATTTTTGAAATCGCTTTTTTAAAGATACATATTTCAAAAGATATTTTTTGCAAAGAACTTCTTTCAATAGTACTTTTCCTAAAAGCAATTTTTTAGATGGTACTTTTTTGAAAGATATTCTTTTTAAATCACTTTTGTAAAGGTATTTTAAAAATAAAATTTATATAAAAAAATATTTTTTTACAGGGCACTTCTTTAAATCGTTTCTTCTGTGTACTTTTTTTTTAAAGTACTCTCTACTTTAGGTACTTTCATTAAATGAAACTTTCTTAAAATTAACTACTTTAACAAATCCTTTTTTCATACCACTTTTCTAAATATACTTCTTTCAAAACTTTTTTAGCTCAGAGGTATTTTTTTAAAAGGTACTTTCCTTTTTTTAATATAATATAATTTAAAAGGTACTTTTTCAATATAATTTCAAGAGTACTTTTTTAATATAATTTCAAAGGTACTTTTTCAATATAATTTAAAGGGTACTTTTTAAATATAATTTAAAGGGTACTTTTTAAATATAATTTAAAAGGTACTTTTTTAATATAATTTAAAAAGTACTTTTATAAGAAGTATTTGTTTTAAAATATGAATATTTCAATGTACTTCTTTTAACTCTAACCTTTTGAAATGTACATTTCTTAAATTTTACTCTTTTTAATGATACAGTTTTTAAAAGTTCTTAAGAGATACTTTAAAAATATAAATATTTTGAGAAGGTACTTCTGTTGATGAAACTGTTTTAGAGAATGTGTTTTTAAAAATATTCTTTTTATAAGATACAAAAATTAGAAAAACCTCCTTTAAAAGACATTTCTTTAGCCGGTTCACGATCTTTTAAAAGTTCCCTTTTTAAGTCACTTTTTCAAAAGGCTGCATTTTTCAAGGATCCTAGTTTCTTACAAAAAGTGTTTTATAACAAATTCAATCCTGAAAAGTTCGCAACAGGAATAAATAACCAAAACATTTATGCTTGAAGGGGCACTTTTCAGTTAACATGTGGTCATTTTTGTTCAATTGTTTGTCTTTGCAAGTCCTTTGAACATTTAAATTCAACCGATATACGCAAGAAATTTCCCAAAGTTGAGAATTTAAAGTAAAAAGGGGGTGGGTTAGTTGCTTTTAGATACTAAATAAAACTAATAAACATTTTTCCCACCCAACTGAACGAACGAACGAACGAATGCACACCTTTCAAATATTGTGTAACGTATTTTAAAGAAGTCATGCTCAGATGCCACTGCAACAACAACAGCAACACCAACAAAAGCAACAAACTTGAAGACGAATCTAAACTAAAGGAGGACATCTGGATACAATGCGAAGTTTTTGAAAATTATTTTTAAAACTTTTTTTCGTTTTTTTTTTTAATTTCGCTAGAAAAGGGTGCGTGGGAAAAGAATAAAATTTTCTATTAACTATTTAACTCACCATTATCACGTTCGCTTCTATCGTCACTGCTGTGTATTGAGGAACCATTATGCATTTCGCCATTCGTTAGCAAATCATTTTGCTCGTAGAGTGCTTTGGGCCGACCATCAATTATGATCTCTTCACCAGCTTCTATATCACGATTCGATTCATACCAAAGCTAAATAATAATAATAAGTAGTTTTATAAATGCAAATATTATTATAAAAGTGTGTCAATAGCAAACTTACGCAGCCTGCTACATAAAAGTTATTAAAATTAGCCTCTTTTTCCAGTTCCGGGTTGGAGGATGTTCGAATTTTCTTAAGCAAAGACTTGACTTCGGGTGAAGGTTCTAATAGACTTCTGATATGACTAATGGGCAGGATCTAAAATTCAACAAAATTTAAAGGATTACAAAACAATTACAATGCGAAGTAAAATAATAAGAACAGCTTAATATTTAAAAGAATGTCAAGTAGAGTAATGGCGTTTTCTTTTCTTAAAAGAAGTGTAACATTTTTCCCCCTTTTTATTGAAAATTTGTAACATAAGGAAATTTTGAAATAGGAAATTAGAATTTATTGTATCATCACTTACGACGCAACATTTTTGTCTTAAGAAAACTTTAAATAGCAGTTTTTTGATAAAATTAAAAGAAATTTTAATTTTTTTTTTTTAAAAAGAGGCCTTGTAAAAAAAGAAGAGGCCGTGATTTTAAAAACAAAAGACAAATGCGAGAAGTCCTGCTGGAAGAAAGGCGAAAGGTCGATCTTGAGTATGCAAAAGCGATAATAAAATCTATGGCAGACCTTTTAAAAGAAGTGATACGATGCAAAGGAAAAGAAACGCGCCTATAAAACAGTAACGAAGATTTTGTATTCCAAGAATATTGGCAAAGTCGAATACTTTTTGTTTTGGTTTTATTTTTTTAATTAATCAGGTATGTTAACGAAATCGGTTTCAAATCGCTTAATTTTTATAATCGATTAAATAAAAAAATAAAATCAAAAAAGGTATTCGACTTTGCCAATATTCTTGAAATATGAAATGATTTTTGTTTTTAATATATTTAAAAAGTGAAGTATTAAAGTATTTTTTAATATTTTTGGATGCGTTTCTGTTAAAAATTTGTTTCTGTGGTTTGGGCTTGATCTTTTTGTATGTTTTCTTCAAGTTAAACTCTTGCGATTGGCCCAAAACTGATTAACTAAATCGTGCGAAATTCGTCACACGTTTTCGAAACTATTTTTTTAATCGATCGATTTCCATCTGATGTTGTAAAAGTATTTAGTATTTGAGTACCGAGTACTCAATACCGTATATATTTCCCGGTACTCAATAACCGTTACATTAATGCAACTCGGTTTTGAGGAAAGTTAAGATTTATATTTTGAATCTTTTGTTAAGATTCAAAATATAACGTAAGAGATGCGGTAGAGCTTAAAACAAAATTTAAAAACACGCCTATTTCGGAAGATGAAGTTTTAGTCTCGTTTGACGTAATATCATTGTTTCCTAGTATCCCGATAAATCTGGCAATCGACATAATAAGGAAAAAATGGCTACTTTCACGAAGATACCAGAAGATTTGTTTTTTGATATGTTAAAATTTTGTATAAAAGAAAACAGATATTTTAAATACAACGACAAAATATACGAACAATTAAAAGGAATGCCTATGGGCTCACCAGCATCGCCGGTGATTGCAGACATAATCATGGAGGAGTTACTCAATATTACCGTTGAAAAACTAGATAACAAACCGCGTTTTTAACCAAATATGTTGATGATCTGTTTTGCATAACTCATAAAAATGCAGTTGAAGAAACGTTAAATGCTTTAAACAGCTACCATAGGCACATACAATTTACAAAAGAACTGGAAAAAGATGGAAAACTACCTTATTTAGATGCAGTCATAATACGCCAACAGGACAAAATTATAATGGACTGGTACAAAAAAACCAACCGCCTCAGGACGTATAATTAATTTTTATTCGAAACATCCAAAACATGTTAAGATGAACACGGCACAAAATTTCGCAAAACGGGTACTACAAATTAGTGATAAAAATTTTCATAAGAAAAATTTTCGTAAAATTAGACAAATATTACAAAAAAAATAGTTTCTCCTACTCCATGGCAACAAATATTATTAAGAATGCTATAAAAAACTTATACAAAGTGCCTAAAAACCATCCTGAAAAAATGTTTAAATCCATGACACATGTTCCTGGCTTCTCGGAGAGAATTATATTTTCAAATGCATATGACAAAGATAAAGTTAACATTGCACTGAAAACAAATAACACATTAAATAGGCTTTTCACAAATACAAAAACAAAAATTGACATGTTAGATAAATCGAACGTAGTATACAAAATTCCTTGTAATGGTGACGGAGCTAATCTATGTAAGAAAACATATGTTGGAACGACAAAATCAAAGCTACGGACGAGATTGGCCGCGCACAAATCAGACCACAAAAATCGAAAAGGAGAATCAGAACAAAAAACAGCACTAGCAGCCCACTGTGCAATGAGTGGACACTCTCCTAATTTAAATGATGTAACAGTATTAAAACAAGAAAATAATTATAAAAAGAGATTTACTTTAGAGATGTTACATATTATAAATACTCCCGTGGACATAAGAATAAATTATAAAACAGACACCGAAAATTGCGCGCACACGTACAGACATATTTTATCGAAGTATAAACAAAAACATCTTCAGTAAACTTTTAAATCTCTTTTGTAAACAAAACAGACGGCTTTACTCAAAAAAAGTAAGGCAATATTAATCAATTATAATAAATGTGATAATGTAAACAATATTTTTAATATTGTGATACTTATATATATATATATATATATATATATATATATTATTTAAATAATTTGTTTGTTTTTATATATTTTTTGTAAAAATCTTTCCAGTTCCTGAAGAAGAGCACCGAAGGTGTTCGAAATATCGAATAAAAATAATATATGAAAATGTTAAACAATAATAAATAAAACAAAAAGAAAGAAGTTTTATTTTCAATAATATGACCTAGAGCCTGATTAATATACAAAAACCATATTAAAAAAAAGCGTTAAAAGTATTTTGTAGTTCGAGTACTCAATTGAAAAAGTATTGAATGAATAGTCAAAAGTAACCGCTTTTTACAACACTATTTCCATCACATAATTGAATATTTTATGTACATATATTATTTTCTTTCAGTAACTCATTTTTTTATATTGAGCCTTATTACGGTTGTCGTATTTTCCCCTTCGAATAAGGCCCATTAAGTATAATTCTTAGTTCGCAATAAAAAGTTTCAAAAGCTTCTTTTGTTAAATTATTTCGTTTAACGTTTTTTATTTACATAAATTAACATTTTCTGGTACATGTTGACTAATTTTTCTTGCCACTGTACATAATAAATTTTTAAAAATATTAATTGTAAGAATTTCAGTTTATTGAAATTTTCTATCGAAATTCACCACCCTCCAAATTTAATTTTAATTTTTAATTTTAGTTTTATACTGTGTGCTGCCATCTACTGTTCAATAGCAGTAAGACAGTTGAAAGTAACTGTTGGGGCAAGAATGGTGTGTGTCTTTACTCACACAGTGGCGTGTTAACAGAAAGATGTTAAATTTCGTTTCGTTTGCTGTTAAAATGCAAGAAACACAAGATGTATTTATTGATTATTTTTTCTGGTTTTCTTTGTTGTAAGAATAGAATTTTTCGTATTAAAACAAACATATTATTGTTGCTGGAATTAAAAAATACAAATTATTATGCCAGTACTGCCTGACCCCCACGAATTCTTTGACCGATTGTAATGAAATTTCACACAGACGTTATTTAGGGTATTTATATTGATGCGGGCTTAAAATTTTTTTTATCTGTAATACCGACATCTGGGCATTTTTCTACCCACTTTGGCATAAATGAGTTCTAATACATGCTTTATTTTTTCGTTAAAGCAATATTAAAAAAATATATATTAATAAACGCTTTTTTGGAGTGCTGGTGGCGAATGCAAATCGCGTGAAACGTATAACTATCAAAATTTATAAAAAACTATCACATATGATAAATATTGATTTTGTTCGACAATGCCATGAATAATTACCGAATCCGAGTATGCAGCCATGGTGTAGAAAATGCGAAGGTGCGACAATCATGAGCCAATTCGAAGTTCGCGTGAGTGTTGTTGAGTCACTTGTAATAATTCTTGAAAATTGATGTGGAGCTTGTGGCAAAGTTTTCGCAAATGCATAACAAATTGCAAAGTGCACAGAAATTTAATCAAACTATTAATAATAATGGAAAACGTCGACGATTTAAATAATTGAAATAATAATAATGATAAGGAAAAACAAAAATAATTTCAATAATAATAAGTTTATGAGACATTTACTTTTCCATTAGAAACCATCAACGGGAGATTAACAAGAAAGATATTGATTTGGACGACGTTTATGCTCAACAAGACGGCGCTACGTTTCACACAAGTAACGATACCATCCGTCGCTCTTCTGCTCAAAAGTTTTCTGTGCGTGTGATTTCTCGAAAAGGTGCTCACAATTGGCCACCGAGTTCTTGTGATTTACCAGCTTTAGACTTTTTTTCTTTTTAGGCTACGTGAAAGCGAAGGTCAATGCCAATGACCAACAATCGATTCAAGACCTCAAAGATGGAAGTCGGAAAGTTATCGTGGACACACAATTGCAAACGTGTCAGAATGTGAATCGAAATTTCATGAAACGAATATTGTCCTGCAGGCGTGGCCGTGGCGATCATTTGGCTGATATTCTTTTCCATTATTAACGCAAGATAAACTCTCCTCTTTACAATGAAATAATTATCCCATGATTTCGCTTAAAAATACTCGTTTGTTCTACACATCAAAATGAAACCTTTTCTTGGAAGACCCCGTCTTTATGTTCCAATTTGGAACTTCCTATTTTTTTCTGTGTACCAGTTTCAAACGCTCAGAATCGATGCGCTCCACAAAATCTGGGTATAAAATTATTTTTTATTAAATTAAATCCAGAAAGTTAACTTTGAGATTCTTTTAGAAAAATATAATTTGATTTATATTCAGCCCAATTATAAACAGGAATTCCTCATGAAATGTTTCTCTTTTTTTCCTTTTCTCTTATTATGAATCAAAATTCCCTCATTTTACTTTTTAGTCTGTTTTTTAAAGGGAGAAAAAAATAATAAGCTAAAATGTTGTTATTCTAAATATATTTAAGTTTGAGTTTTCCCTAAAAAAAATTCCCTCACAAAACAAAAGGGAGTTTGAATTAATTGGAAAAAGTTTTTCTCGGGAAAAACCTTTCGTCATGAAACAAATTCCTTGCGAATATTTATAATACACAGTGTGACAAAAAAATACCTGGGAAGTGATATTATTTTTCTTGTAGATGCTGTCGAGTAGATCAAGAATCTGTATTTGAAATTTCCGGGACACCCCGAAAATCTGGAGTTACGGGTAAAAACCGGGGTTTCGTACCTCTGTGCACTTATAGGTCTGTAACTTAGTTGAATATTAACCGATTTAAGAACGGATTTAGAAAGAAGAGACTAAAGCCTTTAAAATGATGTATATGATGTTCATGTTACTTTCAAAAACAAGTTAGTAATTTAACCGCAAAGTCATTTTCCGTTCAATTTTTACGCTATTTTTCATATTCGGACGTGTTTTCTTGCAGTATTTTGTAAGAGACCCCTATTTTTATACACATAATGTGAAAGTATATTTTGTAAGGAAAAAATGCTACTTTGGTTTTTAAAATCCGCTAAAAACTATTTTGAGTTATTAAACTTTTTATAAAAACAAAATATTTGCAAAAATCCCTGCATTCAGTTTTTTGTGTTCTTTTAATACGGTATTTGTTTTGTATTTTTTATTTGAAAAAAATTTTCCAATATCAGCAGCGATCTTACGATCAAAAGCCAATGCAATTAAACAAAACTAAAATGGACGATTCTATAACATCGATTGGAAAATACATAATTTTAAAGGATTCAATCTCTTCTTTCTAAATCCGTTGTAAAATCGGTTAATATTGAACTAAGTTACAGACCTGCATGTGCATAGAGGTACCAAAAACCGGGGTTTTACCCGTAACTCCAGTTTTTGGCGGTGTCCCGGAAATTTCAAATACAGATTCTTGATCTACTCGAAAGCACCTACAAGAAAAATAATATCACATCCCAGGTATTACGACTTCGTTCTTTTTTGTAACACCGCGTTATGTATCATGTGTCCCACTGTGCAATGTGATAAATGAATTGAGCATAACGGCAGCCTTAAGGTCATCATCCATGCGTTCAAAGGCAATAAATGACACGACTAATTAAAGTTGGGAAACCACTAAGAAGCAAACGAATTGTTTCAAAGGGTGTGTGCTGTGCTAAACATAAAAATTCAGTAGCCACTACCTAAAGAGAAGACCAAGAAACAAACAAACAAACACTTGTACTCACAGACAATTAAGCGTGAACATGAAGAGACGGACGGATGGACGGACGGACGTCTGTAGATCTGTTGGAATCTTAAGAAACATTCTTGGGAACACCGTCACCCCAGAGAGTTTATAGACAATATTTTTTTTTCTATTGTAAAGATAAACCCAATGAAGCATAAACATGCATGAATATGTGTGCATGTGTGTGTGTCTATGATAAAAATGCCTTCTATCATTTATTAACAGTTATCTTTTTTCCAAATTTAAATCCTTTTTTGCAATTATATAGAAATCCTTTATTTGTTAAGAAAATTCATGACATTTTTACAATAATATTTCTGCTGTGTGTGTGAATGCAAGTGTGTGTGTGTGTGTGTGTTCGTGAATATATTTGATTTTTTAGCCACTGCTGGGTTTGTTTTATATAATTCATAATCACTTTTAAACCCTCTTTTTTGGCAACAATTACCCCGCCCGTAGTTTAAATTTAAAACAGCATCACTTTTACAACTTCATTACGATGATATTTGTATGATGATAAAGACGTCTCGTCTCGTCTCGCCTTATTTTACATTAACTGGGAGTGTAAAGGGTAGTAGTACTCGTAGATGGTTAATAAAAAATAAATAAATAAAAAATACAAATTTTTTTCAAATAACAACAAAAAAACATTTAAAACGTTTATATATTTTTTAAATGCTGAAAAGTACCCCCTTCAAAAAGAAAAAGAACTCTCTTCACTTTTCATCATCATCACTCTTGTTGTATGCTAAATTTATGTGCATACGAGTATTTAGTATGTTGCATACGAGTGAGTGCATACTTCACGTTCATACAATTTGTATTTGTAGACTTCAATGGCCAGTTAAAGTTGTGCTTTTCTTTTATTTATTTATAATAATACATTTTTTTCCTTTAAATTTTGCCGTATGTTGATGTGTTTTCTGCACATGTACACTCTTCACTTCGTTTTTATTTGATTTTTTTATTTTTTTTGTTAATTTTTTACTTTTGCTCGTTGGTTGGTTCATTTAGATGCTCTTGTCTAGCAAGTCATTTGGAAAAACGTCGGTTATTTAAATGATATTTTTATTTTTATATACATATTTTTTTTATACGGAGTCTTTTTGAATATATCCAGCTGTTGTTGTTGTAGTATAAATGTTTTATTAAGTGGCTCACATATGTACATATGCAACATGCAACACGCTCCAAAAATTATATTGTTATTTTAAAGAAAATTATTAAAATAAGTTCTTCATTTAAAATGAAATTAAATTGCAAAAAAAAAAGTTTTTTTTTTGTTTTTGAAACTTTTGTATTTCATTTTTATTTGAGAACAAACGATTTTGAGGTATAATGAGTTTGAAAAACCACATTAAATGGAATTTTTGTGAAGTGTCTTAGTGACACATGTGTACACTTTCATACACATCGTTTGGTTGGGACAATAACGTTGTAAGCGAATTATGAAATAAAATTTAAGATATTTTACTTTACGCATTTTTTAATATTTCACATATTTGTTAAATGTTATTTTAAGCTTGTAAACATTTTTAAAGGAGTCTTAAACAAATAATATTTGAGGCATTTTTTCGAAAGCTTAACTTGGCCTGTTATATTGTTTGGGATCGGCTTCGAGTTCGGTCTGATAATAATAATTCTTGTATGCAGTTTCCTCACGGGATTTGCACAAACAAAGACTTCAATTTACTTACAACCTAAATCACCTGAAAATTTTTTATTTTATTTATTTAAAAAATTAGTCAATGGATATAATCTTTACAGACTAATAACAAGGAAGTACAAAAATTATATTAAATTACATGAATTATAATAAAAATTTATAAGTTATGAATTAAGAAAAACAATGATTTTATGCTTCATAACATTAAGAATTCAAAGAAAAATCAACAAGTTCAGACAAATAATTATATTGACGACATAATCTCATGATAGCATAATTAGACCTACAAAACTTAATAACCAGGAGGATTGTAATGGCGAGTACTACGACAAGGAATATTAAATTTAACAGAATTTAAAAAAAATTCAGAACAAATACTACCATTGATAAGGTTTATCATAAAAGAAACATTCAACATTGTACGATGACTTTTGAGAGTAGGAAGGTTTATTAATGCCTAATCTGCTATTATATGAAGGCATATTTGTTGAGGAACTAAGGCCACGTAAGCAGAAAAACAAGAATTGTTTTTGCACAGATTCAATACGAATATTATGAACGGTGTAGTATGGATCCCATATGATTGATCCGTATTCTAAGACAGATCTAACTAGAGACACGTACAGCTGCTTCGTAATGTAAGCGTCAGAAGACTCTTTAGACCAACGCTTTATAAAAGCAAGAACACACCTCTAGCTTTATTTACAGCCAAAATAATATGAGAAACAAAATTTAATTTAGGATCCAGTAAAATTCCAAGATCAAGAAATGAATCAACCAAATCCAACTGATGACCTCTCAAGGAATAGATAACAGTAATAAGATTACTTCTTGAAAAACGCATGCATTTACATTTACAAATCAGTGAAATACATGAAATACACATGAACACAGAGATGAAGGAAGGTTGTGGCATCCTCCGAAAATAATGTTGTTCTGTTCTGCCAGTGTCGATGTTGACTCGATGAAGACTGTTCAACGAGAGGCCGAAAGAAAAAACAAAAAGCAAACATGTTAAGCGTAATAGGATAGAGAGAACTTTTCCAAGATGAACACTTTCGGAAGGGAGAGACTTGTTAAGTAGCTCACTAAGACGTCTGTTCGATAGGATTGAAGTCGATTGTCTTTGAAATATTCGGGGGATTCAAATGGTAGTCATAAAATCATATATTTTATGATTTGATATGACGATATGATATTTCTACAAGCACTTTGTAATTTCTCTCACACTTTCAACTGTTTGGATATGACATAACAATAAACATACATACTTCAAATCAAGGTGTATTTAACTAGGTGACAGCATTAGGAAAACAATTACAACAATACAAGAACAACAGGCATTTTTGTTTGTGTAGTTTCATTCCGTATGTCAAAAACCTAACCCATAAAACAAAGAAAACAGATACAGAAAAAAAGTAAAAATATTTTGTATGTATTTTGACATTCGCAACGAATAGTCAGCTGCTGTAATGCTGTCACCTGGTTAAATACGCCTTGCTTCAAATAGTGTTCATTATTTTATGGTTTTTTGGTTTGAAGCACAACAATTTTTTTTTCATATTTTTGTAATATATTAAGACATTTCGGTATGTGATGGAAATCAATTTTGAAAACGAAGTAATTTTAAAGACCATTTTTAATACACTTTTCATCCAATCATTTTTATAATTTTTGTGACCAAATCCGTCTTAATAAAGAAATATTTCTATAATATTTGCGGTAAAGTACTTTTTAATACAGAAATATTATTAAGAAACATCTCTTAAAATGGCTTCGTTTTCGAAATCGATTTCCATCACATACCTGATTATGGAAATATGACTTAATAGGACACCGTTTGAATCCGCCAATTATATTATATTATATATTATTATTATTATTATATTCGCCCTTATTCCAGTTGTCAACATGAATACAAAACGATATTGTTTTGCCTTGTTTACTTCAGATTGTTATTCCAGTTGTCGTTATCGGATATTATCGATGACTGTCAACATAGAAATTGTATTCTACAAGAAAATTTGACGGCGATATTGTTTTGAAATGAGTTTGAATTTGTCGTCACCATTTTTCATAACGACTTGACTTTATTTGAAATATGTATGTATATCTAAATTGAAAAATGGAAAAAACCGAGAAATTTAAAATAACAACTGCAACTCAGTTTGAAAAATTAGTGGAAGAGTTGCAGAAAAATCCCTCTCTTGCAGTGGCATTTTGCAGAGGCACTCTTCCAAGTAATTTTTGAGAACAATGGGAAGAAATCGCAAGAGTTTTAAATTCTCTTGGCTCGCCCGTACGTTTAGGAGATGGATAACAAAAGTTAAGGAAATAATGAGCGAAAATAGTGGAACATAAAAATAAAATTTCTTAATAGGTTTGCGGAGAATTGAAGTTTAAAGTACTCTGAAGTAACTTTCAAACCTTTTCAAAAAAAATTATACAATCATTGAAGCAATACACTGAAATTGGTGTTCACTTGCTGTCCGGTTGGTTAAATATGTCGAATTTCTGTCTCAGAAGCTTTCGTTCTAATATGAGATTTTGTTTTCTTGTATTTTCATCATCACTCAATTCTGAATTTATATCACAAGTAGAAAACATTTCAACTTTTAATAAAAATTTTGTTCAAAATTAACAAAGACAAAAAAAAACACAGACACAGCTGTTTCAAATATTTAGATATGTGAGTTTGATATGTTGACATAAACGATAAATCGTCAACGTCGTCGTCATCCTGTTCTAGAATGCAGAAATGTTATTGAATTCATGACGACGTTGAAACAAAATGATATTGACAATAAAATGGCGGCGACGTTGACGACGACAATTGGAATAAGGGTGATTATCTCTTAGTTGTTATTGAATTGTTTGCTCAAAAAACATGTAAAAAAATGTTTGTAAGTAATTAGTCGGACTTATATATATTGTATTGTATGTATTGAAACCCAGTTATTTATTTACCCATTTATTTATTATAATTTTTTATTTAATTTTTATTAGAATTTTTTTTTATTTAATTCATTATTTTTATTAAGAGAGTACAGAACAAGAGAGTATAGAACAATTTTTTTTATTATTCATCAGACTAGCAGAACGGATCAGTACTGATTTTGAGGTCGCTACACCATCTCATCAACGTTCTTTGTTCATTTTTACCACTTTTGACGGTGGATACTAGTGATCAGGAATATCAATAATTTAATCGTAATATTTAACAAATTAGAGTACGAAAAGGGCAACTTATTCATTTCTTACAAGTTAAATCAATTTCGGTTAATACGAAATCCCATCTATGATGAATAACTACTCTATATATTCCAGTCTCTCTCGTTTATTAGAATAAATAAATGGGTAAACTCGGGTTTGAACTTGAGCCAAATTAATCGTTTCAATTTACATACATTCTAAAAAAATTTAAGAAATATCGTTGTATCGACAGTAAAACATTGCCGATATCGATATATCAGCAAACCTGAGTCGGTTACATCCCTAATTTTAACCCTCTATTTTTTCATTGTTGGGTCTTTTTTGTCCCTTCTTATAAAAGGGCAAAATATACCTCTAAACAGGCATTTAGCGGGCCAAAAAGTTCTACAAAAATATTTTATAAAAAAAAATTATAATCGAGTGTCATCTTTTTAACGACTTTTTGTTTACCAAAAAAAAAACATGAGCTGTTAGACACTAGAGACATTATTAGAAAGAGAAACATCCCTTAATAAGGCTGGATCAGCTTAATCTCATCTGAATATGAGGATTAACTGATCTACATTTGTTTCCTGTTTGTCTCTGCAAAAAAAAAAAATTAAAAAAAAATAAAATAATAATAATAATCAAACAGAAAAAAATCAATTCCTTTCAACACATTTCTGTTGTCAGTTGAGACATTTTGTACACAAATGAAAATAATTTTTTCTATTTATTAAAAGATTTAAATAAAACTATAACACAATTTATTTTTTTTTCTGTTTTGCACCTTTTTTGTGAAAGCGGTGTAGCAGGAAGGAAAGCAACATTTAACACATTCGCAACTACATATTTCGACTAATAATAATTCCTGACTCACTGACAATTTCATATTTCATAGATTCGAGATGTTTATTTTGTAAATGTTTCACACCAACAAAAATACAAACAGCAACAAGAACCAACAAAAAAACACTTAAGTATCGAGATACGAGCATGAAACAGATATAAACAAAAATAGAGTATTAAGAAGAAAAGCAAAAACAAAAAAAAAACAGATACGGTTTCGAGTGTTTCATAAAAAATATTGGCAATATTTGTAAAAGACTACCTGAGTTCTCATTTTACTTGCTTCAGCAACAAATTGATTGGATTGTCTGTCAATCTTGGAAAAGGCAAAAACAACATTTACAAATTTAGTTATTGAGTTGTGATGTGATACGAGTAAAGGTGCCATAAAGCGGTGAGCAGAGCGGAGCTGAGCAGCACTGTTTAGTTGTCACACTCTATGCCCCTAATTGGAATTATCTGTCGACCGAATTTAAGCCTCATTTAGGAAATACTTTGTGGATTTGCGCTTGTTTGCTTCCGTATTATTTCTTTTTTCTTCCTTTTTTTCGTTTTGGCTTTGTGTCCTTTGTGAGCGTGTCTGTGTTTTGCGTGTATAAATTAGCTCTGGTGGTGTTCTTTTGCTGGGTAAAGTGATGAGCCCATGTGATGTGTTGCATTAAAGGTATTATCCTTTAACGGCCAGTTTATTTTGCGTGTGTGCATATTTTTTCTATTTCCTTTTGCCTGTTTTTAATTGTCTAATTGATTTTCAGTCAATTTGTAGATGCCGAATAGTTCTATAGAAAACTTCCCCCTTTTTATTTGTTGTTGTTGTTGCTGTGAAAGTAACATCTTTTTAATTAAATAACTTTCCAATCATTTAATTTCGCAACCAAAAAGAATTTATTTATTTTTTTGGGTGATTTTTGTTACTCATTTCCATCGAAATGGTGAGAATTGCCTGTCAGAATGTTCTGAAAAGATGTCTAAATGTCGCCGTATGAATATTATTTTGGTTTAATGCTGTAACAGGATTAAGTTACAAAAAAAATTTATATAAAATTCAATTGTGCGCAGTTTTGAAAAAAGAGTGTCTTATAATTGCGAAATACGATCTGCCAAACGAAAAATTGCACACATTTTTGTGAAAAAAAGAAAAGAATTTCATTTATTTCCAAACAGATGTGAAAGGATTAAAGTTGCATAAAATCCTAAATAAAATACACGAAATATTTCTGTATTTTTGTTCAGCATTGTTTTGCCATCAAATGCAAAATTTAAAGGGGTTTCGAAAGAACCACAGACAGATCGATCGAGATAGAGATAAAAAGTTTCTTTTTGATATCGAATTTAGTTGCGCATACCCAGCTTATACTAGTTGATTTAGTAACAGCCAAATGTTGTTGCTAATTAAAATATTTGGAAAACCTGAAGGATGTTTCGAACACGACAATTCAATGTTTGTTCCTTGTTCACCGACGGCTCGAAACAGACGAATTGTGGTACTGGGCTACCAAAGAAGTTCACCTATGTGGAAACAGCCTACGATCATTCAGGCCGAAATATGCGCTATCTTCATAAGCGCTGAGGAATGTCTGAGGAGAAGGGCAAAAGGCTTAAGACTATTTATAACGTCGGATAGTCAGGCCGCTCTTAGAGCATTATCTGCTCTAGAGGTGCTGCTCTGGACTGCTTTACATCTCTGAACGATTTGGGGAAACATAACGTCCTGAATTTGTGTTGGGTACCCGGTCTTGAAGGCCACATCGCCAGCGAAAGTCTAACTGTTTGGCAAACAGGGCTGCGCGCCATCCATTTATTGGCCCTGAGTCTTTCTTCGGCATCTCTGTCCGTCACATTGATCACAGTCATTTAAATTACTTGGCTTTGATCAAAGGTTTTTGTCTAAAACGAGCGACTGAACGAGTTGGACCCAAGTCTAGCGCCTACTAAATAGCAAAGGCGCTGCAACACTTATCTAAAAAACTAACATAACGTGCAATATCAGAGTTTTAAAACAATTAAGCTTTCTCACTTTCACCATCTGTTTACTCTAACTATCCCTTTCCCAAAGAATATAACAGACCTACTGGCTGGTAGGCATACTAATTGCCTGAGTGTTACTTCTCTTAAAAAAAAATAAAACTGCTCCGTTCGAAACAGTCGAGATCACGTTCGAATCAAACCTTGTTTCAAATCCATAAATCCATTTAATTCACATTAATAGTTTTACTTTGACTAATGTCCAATCGCTGTTGGACCCAACTTTACCGAATACCGATGTATTTCCATTAAGGTTCCCTCCCGAGGAGGGAATTCCAGGGAATTTCAATCTAAACATTTCCCGCTTTCCCGGAATTTTTCATGCGGGATCCCGGGAAATAATAAAAAAAAAATAATTGGCAACTTAGCGGTAAAAAGGGAGCGGTCGTTTTCGGTAATTTGTTAATAAAATTAGAAATAGGCTTTCTGACGAGTCCATAAACGCTTTAAGCGTTGTAAAGAATTATTTCCTAAACCAAAAAATATGAATTATGTTATTAAAGTATTTTTTTTTTATTTCAAAATTTAATATTTTTGTTTTGGAATTCAAACCCCGCGTACCTTTGTATTATTTTTTCTATATTTAATGTTTGTTTTTATTAACTGAATTGTTATGTTTTTGTTTATGTTCAGCTATATTTGTAAGTTTACTTTGATCTCATATAACAAAAATACACGTGTTGGAAATAACCTTTAAGGAATTTAAAAACTAAAAGTAAAAAAAAATTAAGTTCCTGTGGTAATACCCAATATAAATTAACTTATTAATGTATTGTTAAAACATAAGGTATGTTTTAGTAAAAACCGTGATACACTATCCTACTTGGTCGTGCGATCTGTCAAAAAAGTTGTGTGTGTTCAAAAAGTGTGGCCATGAAATGCACTTGTGAGGCAGATTTTTTGACAAGTCGGTCCGACTTGCATATAATTATGAGAATTTCCATAAAATGATAGATATCTTGCGATCAGAGATGCATATTTTTAAGAAATTAAGTTGCAACGAAAGCAAATATTTATTTTATAAATCTGCAACTATTTAGGTGAAAAAAATCAATAAAATCTAAAAGTACTTGAGTGAAAAATACACATGTATGTATGTATGTGTTTGCATCTTTTTTTGTGATAGTGTGCAAATTCAGTGCGATTTTTAAAAGTGAAACAGAATTCTGTCAGATTTTCCAGTGAATGAATCGTACGAATGTGTGTGATAGTGTATTTCAAACTTTCGAATACAATTTTTGTTAATGCCTAGCAAATTTAATATTTATTATTTCGTGAAGCGGGATCCCGGGATCCCGAGAAATTTAAAAAAATTTCCCGCTTTCCCGGGAAATGAAAAATTGCGGGAAAAAAATATCTAATTTCCATGTAACTTCCATGAAACCAACAAAAGCAACAAAAAAAGAAAGTAAATTCATTTAAAGTTCTACTTACATCCCAGGCATTCGACTTCTCCGTCGTCTCCGTTATGGCGAATGGTCCAAAACGTGTACCTCTTCTCAAATGCTGTTTGGCAAAAACTCCATGCTCCGCTATCGGTTGCTTTAAATCACAGATCGGTTCCTGTAGACATGTCAATTCTAATAAAAGCCTTTCAGCTTGCAATTTACTACTAAACAAATGTTCCATGTGGGCGGGTGATTGTGGCAATGTGTTGACCAAATTTGAATCTATGCCCAATGTGCGACTGGGTGAATTACTTTGACTTTGACTATGATTATGACTAAAACCGTTCAGACGGTGACTATTATGCTGATAGTTGTTAAGATCCGATGAATTTGTATTCAATCTTAAAGTGTTGGTGGAGTCCGGTGAAGCTAAATTATTTTGATATTGTTTAAATGCACCAAACTCGTAATCTTCAACAGTGCTGCCTGTAAACGATATGAAAAGAAAAAGAAAAGAAATTAATGCCGATGAAAAGAATTACTATTTTAATAGTAAAAATATATTTCATTAAAATAGTTAATAGAGTTTGGAATTAATGTTGAAAGATGCAGAAAAATGTTTTTTTTCACTTTTTTGTCGTTCTTTGTACGAAACAAAAATAGTTATATTCAGCAAGGATACGGATGTGGTCAAGATTAGCGTGAGTGCCACCGAGTGATTTCGGCTTACCCAAAGGAATATATTCGTAATTGTTGTTTGACATAGAAGAGCTACTCATATCTTCAGCTTAAGGATTACGAAATTTTCTAAGCCAATTCACTGTAAAAATGTGCACAAAGGGGGGAATTTCAACACCCGCTCAAATGAGAGTCCCATATGTAAGCTTTACAGAATAAGTCTCTTTAGAACTTCTTTATCCCTTTCAGACCGTGATGCATCGATTGTGCAAGTGGGTTTCGGTCTTAATATTTTCGCTTCTATTCAACCAATGTCAAGTATGCCGATATGTATCGATTTCACTGATTATTCTTTATGTTTGCTTCTCACATTATTCCGCTGTTCGTTTTACCGTTACTTGAATTTTTGCAAAATTCTTGCATCACATCTCATTTTTTTTCAAATTTTTCAGAAGTAAGTTGTGTTTTCAATTAAAAAAATACTAATCGTTTTAAAAAAAATCGTGAAGTGAGCATATTTGAATTTAAAAAAATATATAAATTTTAAAGTTTCAAATCAAAGTCATTTGATGCAATAAAAAAGTGTTTTGGCTAAAAATTTTTGCTGAGATTTATCAATTGTGCATGTCCTGAAAATCCTTGAAGGATATAAAAATAAACATTGATTACACAGTGTGACAAAAAATACTTGGGAAATGATATTATTTTTCTTGTAGCTGCTGTCGAGTCGATCAAGAATCTGTATTTGAAATTTCCCGGACACCCCGAAAATCTGGAGTTACGGGTAAAAACCCGGGGTTTCGTACCTCTGTGCACTTATAGGTCTGTAACTTAGTTCAATATTAACTGATTTTAAAATTTAGAACGAATTTAGAAAGAAGAGACTGAGGCCTTTGATCCACAAGGATCAGTAAGATTTGAAAATAAGTGTTGAAATTTTCTTATTTGTTATATAAAATTTCTGCATATTGATTATAAAATGAATCTTTTTTGAAAAAAATTCTAACAGTTGATACAAAACCAAATCAAAACAAAAAGCATCTTTAGCGAGTTCGTAAATAAAATGATTGTTAAAATAAATATCCACATAAAATCTTGCAAAAAGTAATTAACATTCTTACAAAAATGAAAAGCGATTAATTAATGCCAAACACCATCCAAAGGTTAATTACTTTCATTATCTTACATGAAGTGTATAAGAAAATTGGCATTATCTTGTGTTGTCCATCAAAAGTTTTTTACGTATTTTTTTAATATTATTATTATTCACAATACGAGTGTGACAACTACTATCTTCAAATGACAACTGAAATTCAAGAACCAAACACTTAATAAGAAATACAACTTTTTTTTCGTCGTTTTAATCGTATCTTTGATTCATTGATTAGCCAACGACGCAATTGAATTGTATTCGCAACAGAAACGAAACAACAATTATTTGATTGACAGCTTTTAAGAGAGATGACAAGACAGACAAAAGACTTTAGTGAACAATCAAAGCTAAAACATTTATATTTAATCATTTGCTAAGAATCTCACAGCTACTTTATTATCATTTCACCCTGGTTTCCAAAATTAAAAAGGAGTGAAGTGCAAATACTTTTTTAGTATCTTCTATTAGCCAGATTAGACAAGAGAATTTGGCATTTATTTTTTTTTAGCACTGAAGAACATTTTTGAATGACCTTCACTGAACTACTTGTTGACAAACAAGTACTTAAGCACAATATTTAATATTCGAAAGAAACTTTTAACATGAAAGATATATGCAACTAAAACAAGCCTTTGAAAGGACTTATGTGAAATTTGTCACAAAGCTCAAAGATTCCAAAAGCAAAACTATAATTGTGGCAAAAATAAAATTTGAAAATAAAGGACATATGGGAGGCAGTTATATTCTTGCGTTGATTATATTTAAAACTTATCACTGAGATTAACAACACAATTTAAAAAGTAGTGTGGTCCATTTTTTCTGCATTCGGATCATAATTCGGATTTATAATTAAGCTAAATTTATATTAAGGATATATGGGCAATAGACGTGTATTTCCGCTAGTTAAAATTAAATTTGTAAAGTAAGATTTTCTGCATTTTAATCATTGTTTTTATTTTTTTTAATTGCTATTTTTAATTTGAAGGATACGGAGGGCAGGCACATCCTTGCAGCGATTATGTTGAAATTTGTCACAGCACTTAAGAACAAGATTTTAGAAGTAGTTAAAGTATTTCCTTTACATTCTGATCATGATTCCAGCTTAAATTGTAGATATATATGGGAGGTAGGCATGTCCTTGCTCATATTAAAATTAAATTTATCGCATAGCTTAATAGCATAGTTAAATAAATTGCTAATAATACTTTCTATATAGTAATAATAAGTGTATCAAGCATATAATTTCAATATTAAGGATATATGGCGGTAGACATACCTCTTCACTGATTGTATTGCAATTTATTAAGGAGCCTAATAACATGAATTTTGAAATTAGCTGTCTATTTTCACTGAATTTAAATAAAAATTTTAGTTTAAATTTAATGTTTTAAATTAAGGATGTATGGGAGTTAGGTATGTCCTTACACCAATTATATTGAAATTTAACACAAAATTTAACAGCATTTTTAGAAATATTTAACAAGCTTTGCTGCAATTTCATTATATCTAATTCTAGATAAAATTCAATTCCTAAAATAAAGGATATATAGAAGGAAATCATAAATTTGCTTCGATTGTATTGGAATTTAGCAAGAAGCTTAAGAACATCATTTTATAAATAGTTATCTGTTTTTGCTGTATTTTGACTAAAATTTTAGCTTAAATTTTATTTTTAAAATTAAGGATTTATGAGAGGCGGAAGAGTCCTTGCATCGATTATATTGAAATTTATTGTAGAACTAAAAAAACATGGTTTTAAAAGTAGTTACCTATTTTCATCGCAATCTGATCATGATTTTGGTTTAAAAATAATTTTTAAATTTTTGGTTATACCGAGCGTAGGCATGTCCTTTCAACTACTATAAAAATATTTTCTCCAGAGCGTAATTATAGCAAGAAACAATAAGTTTTGTCACATTCTAATCATTAGTGTAGCTAAAATGTATTTTGTTTAAATAAAGGATATATGGGAGGTAACCATATCGTTGCACAGATTCAAATGCAATTTATCACACAGCTCAACAACATGATTTTGCAAGTTGTTAGCTATTTGCGCTGCATTCTGTTCATAATTCTGGTTTAGTGAAATAAAGGATACATGAATGGCAGCGATTGAAATGAAATATACAACAAAGCTTAATAGCAAAGCTCTAGAGCTGGTTAATAAGTTTTGCTACATTTTAATTATTATTGTAGCTAAGCTTCCGCACGACCCCAGCCAAAAAATTTTATACTCTACAAGATTTCTCATTTTACTACCAATAATAATTGTATGAGTGCTTCAAAAAAAAAAGTGACCACACACATTTAACAAAAAATAAAAAGAAACATGTAAAACAATTAGGCGCTTAGCTGTTGCATTATTTGCAACTAATTTACAACAAGATTATTTTGTATCTTCAGTGGTTTACCGCTTTCACTATTTATTTTGGCAAGTGTGAATAGTTTTGTTACCAAAATCTTGAGCCTTGTTATGAAATTTAGCATTTGATAAACAGATAGATTATACTCGTGCTCCTGCAATATGTTTGCGTTTTTTTTCTTTTAAAGAAAATAACTGATAGTTGTTTGGCAAGTAGGTACTTGATTGTATGACTAAATAAATATTTAAAAAGGACTACACCAGCATGTATTTGTAAGAAGGATAAAAGAAATCGCATGTATTTACGGCGCTAGTTTTTACACGTCTCGGAGTTTATTAAGAGATTTCCTTAAAGACTTTTACGCAACTTAAGAAGTGTGCTGGTGTCTTGAAACAATTTGGCGAAATACATAAAAGAGATATTTATGTAATTTGCTTAAAAGGGAAAGTTTAAGTTCTACAATTCGAGTGAACTAAAATGCTTAATTGTTTTTATTTGCTGATTTGGGGGCAACTTACGGCATTCGATATCGAACGAAATCCCATACAAAATTATTTAATTTGAACCCTAGTGTTTTTCCAGAGGAAATAATTGATCCTCTCCAATTTGATAAAAAAAATATTGAACTGCATTTTTAAGGAGCCAAATTTGTATTCGTGTTAAATTCATTGTAGACATTTCAGTAATAAGAGATTTTTCCCGCGAGAGGGATATTAACCCGCAGCCCAAACTACTGGAAGTAGAGTGACCTGGAATAAAAAAAAATTCCTTGGCATTGGTTATTGAATGCCGCCAATATTTCGCCATGACGATTGGAGCCTCTACGGCAATCAGAACTTATAGTTACACGTTACCAGACATTTCCCTCTGAGACCCTTTTTTCAATCCGCTGAGTTGTCCGCTACTGCTTATTTAATTCGCAGTTACCTTCCATAATACATGGCAGGGTTCTCTGCTATCCTGCGGAGGTGTCCCTTAGCACCTCAGCTATGCTTCCGGAAAAGGATTTTTTCTTTTTAATTTATATCCCCGTAGGAAGAAGTCCCGACGAAGAAGAAATATAAAAAACAAAATCCCCGAGAAATCCGCAAGGTCACCACCTGCCTGGCCGCCCACGAAACACTTGGGTGAGGATGGAAAGAAGGAAAGCCGAACGCTGCAACACGTCATGGATCCAAGTCAAAGCTCTAGCCAATGATCATTCCAAATGGAGAGAATTTACGGACGCCCTATGTTCAACATGAACTTTCTTTCAACTCATTTATATAAATAAAAGGAAATATAAATTTTTATTGCTTTTTTCATTTGCTGCAAGGATATCATGACGCTAAAATGAAAATATGTTTTTGCAGAAAACGAGCTTGAACTGAATGGCAAATTAAAAAAAAATATTCTCTTTTCGGGAGGCGAGTGAGTGTACAATATATTTGAATGAAATGTTTACTCACTGTGGTGATTAATTCTGCATTATTAACGCAAAAATCACGTTTTGATTTAGAACGTTGTTGCAGGAAATGAGCCATATTTTTGTTAATCTCTCAAGAAGTTTTGCTGATAACTAACTCACAAAATAGTACAAAATTTCTTTTACTTCTACGAAACTTTGTCACTCGGTTATAGTTTTTGCAAATACTCACGATTCTGCCAAAAAAAATTATATCTTTTTAAGAAAATTTATGAATTATTTGCTAATAAAAAATATATATTTATTATTTGTTTAAATTATTTCAAAAGTTTTCTTAGAAATAGTATTGCAAAGCCAGTGTCTAGGAAAGAATGGAACCTGTGACCTCCGTATTAGAAGTCTCTACACTACACGGAGGCTCCTCCATTTCCATTCACATAAGAAGAAACATCTTGTAAATTTGTGTCCTTTTTATAAGTATTCCCAAGAGAAAATATTATAGAGCGCCAAAAAATAATTTTTTTTCAAACACTGAAAGCATCGCGTCGCCGAAATGGAAGGTGTCAGGAACTTCTTGCAATGACAAAACCATTTAAAAATTATACTAATTTGCACTGCTTCCGCATACTGCACTCTGTATATTCTTGACTTCTTTGGAAGCTGTTTTTTTAATGGGATAATAATTAAATAGTTTTCAAACAAATGAATGAGTAACCGAGAGGACGTGATTTTGATCATGAAACTTAATATTCATTTTCACAATTCACAAATGTAGGAAAGCAGCCAAAGAATGTTATTTTTTTTTTAATTCATCTTCTCAACATCACCGGAGCGTGGAAGCTCGGCTGATCCTTCATTCCATAGACAAGCTTCTCGAGTACTCAAACAAAAAACAAAATACTCAACACTTTTACAACTCTAATATGTTGGAGAAATTTTTTTCTTGTAATTTATTTTTAATCTGTGGAAGGGAAGTAGTTTTTCATTACTTGGATTTACGAAAAATTGCTTTAACGCATAAAAAAAATCAAAAAACATCGTAAATATTTTTGAAAAATCAATTCCAAGTAAAATTACTTTTGAAATACTTATCTGGATGTTGTTAATAAAAACTTCCCGCGAAGTTGAAAATACACACTAATTGAGACTTTGGAAACCGTGAAAAAATAATTCCTTGGAAATGGCTCTCATTTCAATAATTTTTTGCAGATGCCAGTGCGGTGGTGCTTTAAAGCCAAATATGCGAAGAAGTTTGATAGTTCCTGTGAAATTTTATCTATTACTAGACTACTATCGAACTTTGAGGAAGCTGCGTCTATTAGTTTGCTTTTGACAGCGTTTGAAAGTACAAAACCTCGTTAATTTTAACGAAAATGGAAAAAAGTGAATTTTTGTGTGCTGATTGAAAATATTTTTTTACGTAAAAAAAACCATCACAGAAACCAAAGAAAGCCTTAATAAATACTAAGGGAACTTTGCACTATCAATTAAAATGATTAAAAAGTGGTTTACTGAATTTCGTTGTGATCGTACCAGCACAAATGATGCCAAACATTGAGGTCGCTCAAGAGATGTCGTCACGCCAGCAATAGTTGATAAAATTCATTTAAATGGTATTGGACGATCGGTGAATGAAATTGCATGAGCTCCTTGAGCCTGTAGGCATCTCAACCGAAGGAGTACATCACATTTTGCATGAATATTTGGATATGAAAAGCCATCCATGCGATGGGTGCCGCGATTGTAACCAGATGCCCATTTCAAAGGAGTGTTTGGCAAGATTCAAGCACAATCCGAGCGAGTGTTTGCGCCGTTTTGTAGCCGTAAACGAAACATGAAAACTTCCAGCTGAGTCTCCAGATTTAGCATCTTGTTTTCTAAATTTGAAAAAAACGCCTGAGTGGTAAGAAATTTGGACCACGGGAAGAGGTTGTCATTGAAACAAACTCCTATTTTGAGGGTACTAAGATTTATTATTTGGAGGGAATACAAAAAATTTAAAGACGATAAACTAATTTTATCGAGCTTAGAGCGGAGAATGTTAAGAAATAAAGTACCATTTTGAGGAAAAAAATTTAATTTTATCCAGAAAGTTACGGAATTATCAAACTGCCCTTGTACGTTAAGTGTGCCGTATCAAAATCTTGTAAAATTCTCTTAATGGGATCGCATAATAAAGCCCAATTATGTACGACCGAACGAGCTCGGCGGGTCTGAATCATCTTTGGCAATGGCTGCTAAAAACAGCTATTGAGGCATCGGAAACTCTTTATCGTCTTGCGATGTCCTACGGACTAAAAATATTTTTCAAGTCTGAAAAGAAGCCTTGAAATCCGTTGGATATTTCAAACGTTTCAAGAGCTACTAGGATCTCCGTAGACTAGTGGACGGTGTACTAGACTGTTAGTCTGGGGTATGCAAGATCGATTCCTGCCTAGAACCTCAGTGTTTCTGCAGACAGGCCAGAAAGATCTTGCTATTTATACCACACACCGCTTCTTTGTTGTAATGTAGGACTTCGGAATTATGCGTCTTATCGTTCTTTATTTTGTGTGAAAAAAATTCATACAAATATCTTGCGTAATCAACTCGTGGGAGGTGATTACATTTTTATTCGTCCAATAATGTTTATTTTTGAAGTCTCAAATAAACTTAACTTAACTTGTTCATAAAAGGGGCAGTAAATTAAAAACTTTAAATTCCTTTTCTAAAGAACGAGTTCTTTGAAATGTGACTATGTTGCGCTAAAAGGAGCGATCGATCGATCCGACCGAAAATGTAATACAGCTTCCATGAATGGGCCGGCATTTTAAAGACTATTCTGGACTATTCCAGTGCGTACAGGAGAGGCAGAATGTCATCGTATTCTTTTTCCAATAAAATGTTTTCTAGTTCTAGCACAATGTATTGATTGTGGCGAAGGTTTTCTGTATTTTCAATTTGATCTTTTAAAACACGATGCAAATTGAAAATTTATACAAAAAAAATCAAAAATCGTAAAAATCTAAAAAAGTTACGAACTTTTGCCAAAATAATAATCACTTTGAATTAAAAAAACCACTAACAAAAAAATTGTTCGAAAAATAATCACATTAAATAAAAATTAGCTACTGGCATAAGCCTTGCAATGTTTACTGTCACATAACTACACAAAAATTGATTACACAAATCAAAAAAACCCATCTAGTTGACAAAAAAACAAAAAAGCAAGAATACTTAAGTATTAATCAAACCATAAAAGTTTGTCTTAAGTAAAAACAAACATTAGAAGGAAAAATGGTACATGAGATAAAACCAACGTGTAACAATGGGTTAATTTAACGTTAATTAGTGCTGATAAAATTTGAATATTGATAGTGGTAAAGCAGTGTTTACTGTAAAAACAACTAATAATACAAATAACTCTCGTATGCTTTTTCTAGACATTATTTGTATAAATACAAATTTTAAATCACATTCAACCGAGCCACCGAAATAGTGGCGGATACATGGAAACACACATGAACACTGATGATGGGAGTGTAGCGGCTCCCGAAAAACAACGTTGCTTGTGCTCTGCCGTGTAAGTTGAAATTAATTGGTGTTAAAATTTTCCCTTGCTGATTTGGAATATTGTCTCATTTCCAATTCTTTCTAACTAAAAAATTTTACGAACTTTAGCAAAAATAATAATCACTTTGGATTAAAAAAATCACTAACCTGACTATTTGCGCGTCTGTTACAACCGAAATTCAATTGCTGATAAAAATTCAGTATATTTGCTCATCTGTTTGAGAATAAAGGAACGGTCGGTCATACTTGCCAAATATTTGCGGAAAAAAACGCGACCAACAGACAAGTTGAAGAAGTTTTTAAAATTTTATTTAAAATTATTAATAACAAATTTCAGTATTGATTGATCTGTGTTAACCATGGACAGCGGCGTGGAATGCAATTTGCAATTTGCTTTTTTTTAATTATTTTTTATTAATAAAGAGGACATGAAAAGTAAATTCTGCTGATAATTGTGATATGCTCTGGCAACTGGAAATGTTTAAAAATTTGCAACAAAATGTTTTCTAAAAGAATTCTTCGCCACGATGGCCGGGAAATAACGTTGAAGTTCAATTTCTTTAATTTTCTTTTTTAATTATTCAAAAAATCATTTAAAATATTTCATTTAAAGCGAAAGTTAAATATTAATGGTCTTATTCACAAATAATTAATAAAGTTAATGTGTGTATTAAAACCGGTTTTCCCATATAAAAATCCAACATTAAACCTACTATAGCTTTATTAATTATTTGTGAATAAGGCCGTAAATCTATTCCATTGACATTTAACTGGTGGCTTGAGGTTCCAATCTCATTATCATATTCCCTGGGATTTGATCCTACCAATTCATGTGTTCATATGATTTGTCAATAAAAAATAAATAAAAATAACTAAATATCAAATTTCCGACGGCTTCCGAGTCGTGTTTTCCTTACAAACTTTTGGTTTGCGTTTTTGTTTAGCCTCTTAAGCTTTAAACTAGATTTTTCTTTTTAGAATTGGAAGCACTTTTTCCACCAAAAAAAAAAACAGGAGACAAAAAAGCAGGAACCTACCTGAAGCAGCATAACGATCAAATATCATTTTAAATTAGATTTTTATTCCACAAAATAAATTTCAAAAATTTTTCTTTAATTTTTGTTTTAAATAATTTCTTTGGCACTTTTTTTCTTTTGTTAAAACGTTAATTGAAATATTTATAACAGGTTTCACATGTTTTATTTATTCTTTTGCGAAATATCACTATTTTGGCTTTTTAATTTTTTTCTTTTTTTTAGCATTAAATTTTTTAATAATTAACTATTTTATTTTATTTCTTATTTTAATTTTTTTTTTGGAATGTTGAATTTGGTTTTTAATTTTTGTTTTTTTTTCTTAACGGAAGCGTATTTTAACTCGTGGCATAAACAATTTACAATTAAACACTGAATTGTAAGCCGCATTAATTGTAACACAACAGCACGGAAGAATATTTTTTTGTTTTGTTTAAATTGTATTCCAGCAAATGACGTCGAAGATGATGTAGAGGATGGTTGGATGTCTCTTCGTATTTTTTTTTTAATATTTTAATATCAAGTCTAAAATATCTTCATCTATTGGATACGTATGCGTATTGAGTCGCGTATTTGACATGATGACGTCGTGACAGAGAATGAAATGTTGGTTTAATATTTAACGAGGATGATGAGGTTGTCGTTTGTGTGTGTGTGTGTGTGTTAGTTTGTGTATGTTTGTGTGTGTGTGCAAATGTATGTTTTACACAATTTTCAATTGTGGCCGATTGTCGTGTATCTGTGAAGAGATGAATCTCTTCTAACAAATAAACAAACATTGAGATTGAATTTCAAACAAACATTTATATTCTTTCTGTCAGCAAAACATTTAACAATCATGATGATGATGATGAAGCTGACGACGATGGTGGTAATGGTGGTGGTGGTGCTTAAGCGATGTTTTCATTTTAACATCAAACCTATAAGTATCATCATCTGCATTTGTATATGTAGGTACGTAACAAAACAACAACATCAATATCTTCCTCATCTATTCAGAGGGTAGATTACAGGACGATGTATCGTTATTCCTACTTACACAGACACACACAGACACACACACAGACACACACAAACACACACCCAAAGAAACACTTTCATTTGGCATGATAAGCAGCACAGTTGCTCAATCATTTGCACTCTCTGTAGGGGTTGGTTTTCTTTTTTCCATACATTTTTTTGAGCACATTTTCAAACAGTTTCAAACTTTTTATACGAGTATCTTAATTGATTATCTCTTTTTTTCTAATTAGAGATAAATAATGCGAAATGTATTTTTAAACTTTTGCCGCTTATTGGTTTATTGGGCTTGAAGTTTGAAACAAACTAACTAACTGACAGACTACTTTTGCTGCCTCTTGCTACGTACGTTGTGCTGTTGTGTATTCTAACCCAAAGAGATTATTCGTTATAAAATATTTAAGTTGAAAAAGCAAAAAAAAAAGAACAATATCAAATAAAAAAGACACACATTCGTCTGTGTTTCAATTTCTCCAACCTCAAAAAGGCAAAAAGAAGAGCAAGATTATATTGAAACCCCACTTTGAAATAGCAGCCAACCAACCCAATCCAATCCAACCCAACCAACCCTGCCCGACAAAAAAGTACAAACCTCAGAAATGTTTTCAAAACTTTTTAAGCTTTTGCAGTGTAACCTCAGCCAGACATTTGTTGGCTGGGGTTTTTTGGGATTGTTTCCCTCATAGAATGCGGTTATGCGCCGTCTTTTTTTGTTTATTTTGCTGTTCATTGTTTTTTTGCTTTATTAAATAGTTTTTGCTGCTAAATCAATGTCACATTTTCACAAACGAAGACGAAGACCCCCAAGGAGTATTTGTTGTTATCTACGAAAACATAAAAAACACAGAAATTAACAATAAAAATATATCCATTAATACATGAATACATGCATAGATTTTTACATAAATATGTTTGTATGTGTGCAAAAACATACACACATTAGCATACATCAACATCTTTTCCTCGGAGGCGTAGATTCTTTTCCCTTTTTTTATTTAATTCTTCAATTGTTAGAAATTGAAACCGCAGCTTCAAAACCAAGTTTATCGTTTTGTAACGTATAAAGACGAAACCAAACCAAATGAAATCAAATCAAATCATACAATATACTTTTCAAATTTAAAACTTTTGAGTCACTCATCACATCATCTCTTAAAATAACTACACAAACACAAACACACACACACTCACACTTTTATACAAACACCAATATAATTAACTAACACACTAACACACACACACACACACCCTTGCACTCAGCCTTAAGTCCTTGCTCTCATAGTCCTTGTGGTATTCAATAGCCTCCGCTTAGACTACACTCATTCATCCGTTTCTTATTGGTATTCTATTTTATTTATTTCGAAAGCAAAAGAAGAAAAAATGGCCGTCATTTTGGTCATACGAATATTTATTTAACGAACATCATCTTCTTTTTTTTGTTGAATCGAAATCTTTTGCTTAAAATGTTTTTTTTTTCGAGATTACTGGGAATTATTGCTTGAAGTGGGATAAGCAAACTTTGAGTTGATGAGCAAAATTCTGGGGCCGCTCGCATAATACGAATGCACTTTTTAAATCGAACAGCAGCCCCCGCAACTTCGGTAGATCTTTCAGACTCGAAAGTGAATTTATTTTTGTTTAACGACCTCAAAAAAAAAGAAGTTTATCAAATCGTTTGTAAGTTTTTTTATGTTCGGTTAGGTTAATGGGGCAGCCACCATTTAAATGGTGGCCGACTTGGGTCCGTCAGTTCGGTGCCGTTGTGATACCTTAGAGCGGGTGAAACAAAACCGCCTCTTCAAACCACCAGGTTTCTTTTACAAAGACGGATAGTTTGAGTTGCCTAATATCCGCCAGATTATCTAGATCTGACAAAGTATCAGGGCCGAGTGTCTTACTTCTTGCGCTTACTAGCGCAGGTCCTTAACATAAAAGGTGAAACACAGTTTCCTCTTCCTCTACATCGTTACAACTCCTGCAATAACGAAATATTGAGTAAAATAAAGTTGGATATTTTTAATTAAAAAAAGTGATCTCAAGTTCACTTAGAAGAATAATAAAAGATAAATAAAGAATAATATAGAGGTCGAAAAATTATATATTAAAACTAAAGTACCAACATTTTATACAAACAAAATTATTAGATGATCCGAATTTGCAGTACTTCCGGAGCACAAGTTCAGGAACTTAGACCCGGTTCACACACGCCAGTTTTGACTCGTCAAGTCTTGAGTTTTTAGGAGAAGCGGTCTTATCTCATTTTTTTTTTTGATTTTGTGATATACAAAAAGATAACTTTGGGACGACGAAATAAATTACATTTATCTTGTTTTTAAGCGACTTCAAAAAAGGATTAGCTTATTAATTTCAGTGTATTTTTTTAGATTTTATAAATCGATCTGGAAGTTTTTTATATTTTCTTGAAACTTTTGATACTTTAAAAATTGTTCCTGTTGTTTTTAATTTTTGTTTTTGTATTTTTGTTTTAGGTTCCGCGTCTGTCTGTCTGTCTGTCTGTGTCTCTGCTTTTTTTCATTTCTTTATACATATTATTTTATTTTTGTAGAGATTATTTCAGTGAAAAATGTGAATTTCTCAGGTTCTAGCGAACTCTTTCAGAATCATTAAAAAAACATTTCAAATACCAGCAATTTATCTCAAAATCATCGAGAATTGTTATAAGCGCAATATCCTTTTGTTTCATGTATCTCAACGCTTTTTTAACGCGGTAATAAATTTAAAGTAGTGTATTTTCATAAAGCAAATAAAAAAATAAAAATTTGAAAAAGTTGGCAAACTTTCAACTCTTACATGTTGCATACAACATGTCTGTTAGTGCTCCCAAGTTGGGAGACTTACATTTTTTGAACACTTAATTTGCTGGAACAGCTCAAAAAAGGAATTTAAAACAGTTTTTAAATATAAAACTAAAAAAAACTATGAAAAAACAACGAAATTTACTTGGAATTTGATAAGAGAAAAAGTGTGTAGAGCGTGGTGATAACTTACACTTTATAAAGCGTCAACAATTCCATGTAGTTTTCTTTTGAAACTCTGTGCTAACAAACGGAAATTTCTATAAGAAATTTGACAACCCAAATTTCCGTTTTTATGTCTCTTATGGGAATCAGAATTTCCACAAGAACTCCGTATCAGCCTCAACGCATGATGTGTAACTGCACCTTAAGTTGCTTAATATTTCTTGTGATGCTTACCAGCTGTTCCTTTATGTCGTTCGCTGAATCCTTATCGAGAAATAATAACTGATTTACATCTCACCAACAATCAAGTTTAGTCATTAATTTATTTACTAACCCCCATTAACACAAAGTTCAGTAGTTATGCTTATTTAATTTGAAAGTTTACTAACCTTCAGTTAGTCTAAACTTCATTTTTAATATGAAGTGAAAAATGTTTATTAACAATAAAAAAATTTAGGTAACTTTCATTTATCAACTATTGTGAATCACACCAGGAATTTTTTTGTTTTGGAAAATGCAAAAGAAGAAAATAATACCAAGGACATCCAAGGACGTCTGAGCACAATTTCTGCACATAGGCGTGCATTTTTCAGATAAGGCTTAAATCACATTTTTATTAAAGAATTTATGAAAAATATTTTTGAAATAAACAAAAAATAATTAATTTTTAAATGTAAAATTTTTTTCAAGTTAAAAATTTAAACTTGGAAAATATTTCAGATAACTTTATTTAAAGCACAAATTTTAACAGAGCTTCGTGTTAATGAATTTTCATTAACCAAAGTTAAAGTTTTGAGTTTAGTGTTAAACTCAAGTTAAGTTTTTTATTGTTAACGGCCCTTATTGATTTACTTAACAAAAAAGAAATAAATACAGTTGATCGTTGTGGATACTCAGATCAGTTATTTTTCCCTTGGAAATCCAGATCAAACGCTAACGTTCGATAACTTGGGTGGGACAAGTCGTTAGATTTTAAAAACAAAAAAAACAAATCAACTAAAACAAAGCAGCTAAAATATGAAAAAGGACCTCTAATCATGAGATGATAAATACGTTAGTACAACAAACAAATTTATGTTTTCTGATTGTCAAACAAATTCCGTGAATGAAAAATATTGTTTATGTTTTTTTATTGAGTTTTATATAAATGATCAGCTCCGTTTACGGGCATACCTTCTTTATTGTATCATGCCTCCTGCATTATTATTAATATTCATAATTACGTTATTATCTTCTATGAGGAAATGTCATAGAGAATCCGATCATTAGAGCTGTGCCAAATCGTTCATTTCAGTGATCGGTCATTTTCGTTCAATCGTTCAATTTGAACGACAGTACGGCAACAATTCTATTTTTTTAATTAGTTCTTTTCATAAGAAAATCGGTTGTAAATATTTGAATAATGTAATTAATGAATAATTTATTCAAAAAATGTATTTAATTATTAAAAAATCATTGTTAAGTTCATTTTAGAAATAATTTCTTGTTCTTTTGACTAGAATATTATACTGTGTTCAGACATGCATTCTTATTTGAGTCAATATTCGGTTTATTGACAAAATTATTTTAGTGTTCAGATATATTAAATTTAGCATACTCAATAATCATTTGAAAGATATAAAATAGAATTGTTTTTATTTTGATCGTTGAAGTTTGTTTTGAAAATTACAAAAATGGAAATAAATTCATATTTAAAAAAGAAATTAATATTATATACTAGAAACGCCGAGCTGTTTCGTTGACGTACTCCGCTCAGGAGACGGAGAACACGGTGGACAATTCCATATTGTGGACATTTGGACGATGATCCATTGCCACCTTTTATTTTCTGGAAAAAATTTAATTAAAAAATTTTTTTTTTGTGTTTTTTATGAACATATGAATATACTACTACCGCTGTGTAAAGTTCTACAACTTTATTTGTATATCCCGTTGACTACAAGAGTAACCCTGCTGGATGAGCTCATCAGCTATATCTGCGTAGATGTGGCTATTTTTCCACGAAGCCCATCCATTTTGCTTGGCCAAATATCTAGAAGGGCTGCCTTACTGGTCTCATTCCAGCCCATTATCTTCTTAAATAAATTTAAAAAAGAAATTGGTTTATGTGTTTTTTATTATAAATCATAAATTTAATAAACTTACGCTCAACTTTACTCGCCATACTTTTAACGTATTATTTCAATATTTCCTTAACATTTGCAATTGTGGATCGTTGCTCACTAAACACACTTTTGAACAGTGTTGTATTTCAAGTTTTACTAAATCTTATAGCAATTTTGTACTTATTGAACAATAATTAAATTAAAATTTTGTATGGAATATATTGAGCTCAATAATGGTATTTATTGCGATAATCTCAATAATGGTGTATGTCTGAACACCGTATTAGACATTTTATTTTAGTATAGTATATATTACTATACTTTTTTTATGGGTTGATGCTAAAAAGAAATGTAAATTTAATTTTTTAAATAACTCTGATCAATATATCAAAACTCAAATGAAACAAAAGAATGCAACATAAAAAAGATCAGTGAACGAAAGTAAAATTTGGCATCAAAAAAGACACATGAACGAACGAAAACAAGTTTTAACTCATCTACGAAATCGAACGATACACTATTGAACCAAAAGCGTGCAGTAAAATGACCGGATCACTTTGTTCAATTGGGTGATTCGTTCAATTTAAGCCGTTCGTTCTTGAGGTACACAGCTCTAATGACCGTACCGTCCTGGCTCCTTTTCAAATGAAATTGATGTTCAAGAACAGTTTTAAGCCAGAATCCTTTATAAAATCTGTAATCTTTTCATGGTATGCTAGAGATACAGGATAAAGATATACATATCAAGTGTAAATATAACTTATATGCATTTCAGAGATAAAAACGAAACAGCAATCATGAGAATACAATCACTATATAAAAATCGTTTAAAACAAAGATATGTACATACATACATACAAATATAGTTTAAGTATATATACTCGTACTATGTTCTGACAAATATATATTCACATAAAAATATATAACAAACAAACAAACAAACATACAAATGGAAACAAAAAACTGGGAGGAGCATCGTAATTACAGGATAATATTGGGCGGTCTTGTCCTTCTCTATAGATATACGTACATATGTATTTATCTTTGCATGCATCACACAATATTATTAACAAAGAGATACACAAATACAAAGATAAATACTATTTTGTACATATTAAGGAATACACTCACTCACTCATCCAAAATAATGCCATCCTGTGCTGCACAAAACAAACTTGTGATGCGACGTTGTTGTGAGTAGAGAAAATAATAATAATAAAAAAAAATTATATATAAAAATAAAAATAAAGCAAACAAATAAGAGTAAACAGACACATATTAACGAGTCCATTGGTCAGGGTTGCCAGAAATTATAATTCGGGGAAATAAAAACCATATTTGGAGGGGAAAAAAATTAAAGTTTTTTTATTTAATGTGATAATTTTTCCAAGTCAAGTGGTTTTAATCCATCCAAGGAGATTATTATTTGGTTGGCTTAAGCTCCTAACGTTTCTTTTTAGTTAGTTAGAAAGATGATGATGAGAGTACAGTGGCTTTCGAAAAACAACGTTGTTTATGTGCTGCCGCGTAAGTTGAGAATAATTGATATTAATTTTACCTTGTTCCTTTGAAATATTGTCTAACTCATATTCCATTCCAAAAAAAAAACGAAACATTTAAATTTTTTTAAGTTAAGTTTAGACGATTTGTTGATTCAGCATATTTATACTGAAAAATTTGATGCAAGTTCTTGCATATCGTGTAAACGCAAAATTTTTTCAGCGTACGTATGTTTAACAGCATTTGTTAACACTTTGTTAACACTTTGTTAACATTACTAACAAACGTATGTTGGTAATTTCAGCATGTTGTGTAAACAGCATATTATTATGGCTTAACAAATTTCCTGCGTATGTTATTTGTTGAAAGGCGTATGCAAGCTTTTCAGCATATGCAGAATTCGTATGCATACGCCTCATGCCTAAGCCCAATAATTGGGAAAATTTAAATATTTAATATCATTTAAAATTCGACGAAACAATAAAAAATAGAAAAAGTCACCCACATTGCAAAAAACGCGGAATTTCGCAAAAAGTTGCAAATTTTTAAAAAAGCCAGCGACATTTGTAGCCATGTACCCGTGTAGCCTGCTGTCGTGAATGTGTGTATATCTTAATTTATCTCGATTTCGTACTTGGTAAGTTTTGCAATAGCATCATTTATTTTTATTTTTTATTTATATTATTAATTTTATTGCAAAAATTTTACGTATAAGTAAATAACTTGAATAAAAGGTGTTGTCAAACTCACTAATTTCACAAACAAATGTTTTTACAACTCAGCATATATACCATCAAATAAAAAAAAATCGTATGTTAACTCTTATGTTGACATTTCATTTCATATGCTGATATCAAACAATTTTGGCCATTTTGGTCAAAAAAGTTTCCGCACCAAATGCAATTTCTAAAGCTCATATTTAATAAAAATTAAGTATATTCAATAAAAATTTAGTACATTGGTGCGTACCAAAAGTGAAAAAAAAATTAGTCCGAAAAGTTCGAAATAAAATTTAATATAACTTTTACCTGCAAAGGTATTTTTTTTTCTGAAAATTATTAGTGTTTCATATAATTTCCGCCAAACAACTCATCTATCACAATATCTATCATTTGACATTAAAATTTAGTTTATTAAAAAAACTGCGAAATAGAGTCATAACTTCACGATTTCTTTTGCCACCTTCTTCCGTACAAATGGTAAGATCTTGTTATATTCAAGAAATTATTAGAAAATAATTAGAATTTTGTTATTAAATGTTAATTTTTTATACTTAGGAGAAAAATTTAAAACTTCATCGCGTTTGGTGGGGAAGCTTTTTTAACAATCGCGAAAAAGTAATACATCATTAATTTTTAATATTTTTTCATGGTCTTCTATACGGCTATGCGATAAAGAATTTGTTATTCGCAAAAATTTGAAAAACTTAAACCCTAATATGAGAAATATTTAATTGTTTTATTTTTTAGTACAACGTGTTTTGAATGCTTGACAAATTAGTTTTAGTTTCAGCGTTTCCGGGTATATTACGCCATTTGGTAGTGTCCTCTTTTAGCAATGGAACTTTTCGAGCTATTCATTCCGTAATATCAATATCACATAGCTGACGCTGCATAGTTCTTGCCAAAACGTTTGTATTTATTTCAGCTACAATCAGCTTAGGTGACTTAAAAGGGTCTCGTTTCGCTAGCATATCTTTGTACTCATCAGAATTTGGAATGGTTTTTTTCACAGGATTGCGCCTTTCTATTTAGCTTCGGACCTGAAGGGCATTAACAACAAAATTTTTTATTCTTCTATTAAATTTAAAGGATCGTCTGCACAAGTCTCCGCTGCTCTTCTGCCGTGCAATCTATAGTGGTCGACACGTCTGTTATTGATGTTGACATTGATATTAAGCAATTATTGTACTGATTAATTTTGAAATATGCTAAATTATTTAGCAAATTATCTATTTTATTGTTCACAAAAAATTCATTCTTAAGGTTAACATAAAACAGTGTTGACAATTAAAACCATTAAAATTTTGTAAAAAAAATAAATTCCCCCATTTTAACATTAATAATTCTTAGTGTAAGTAGCCCCCCCCACGTTAATGCAAATGAATGACCAAAATACAATTCACTTGGCATTACGACATATAATTATTATATAATCCTGATTTACATCGAACCGCAACTTCGGTAGATTTTTCAGAAAAGGCACTTGGGTCTTAATTAAAGTTACTTTGCAGAGAAAACTACGCTATAGAGAAATTCGTTATATGGGCATAAAAGTGTTACTTTTTTTGCCGTTCTGTGGTGTTATTTTCTGTAGAAAATGTATCTTTAATTACTTGTTCTGTGAAAGGAATCAGCTGTTTTTAAAAGCAAAAGATAATGAAGAGAAAAACATTGAAGTTGAAATTGCGAACAAAAAGTTTTCGTAAAAATTGTTTTATTTGAATAAACAAAAAAAAGGAAACAAATTAATAATTAAAAAATTAATATTTTATATGTTTCTGACTGAACTTTGTGGACGATGTAATTGTAGAAAAACAATGAAATGTCAGTAGAAGCGCCGTCAGGGGAGATGGTACGTCAGCCCTGCTAATAAGATTTTCATCGTCAATTGTTTTTTATTTGATAAAAAAACATTAATCACGTTCGCTAGTACTGGGGCATTCACAAGGCTTACAATCGGGGAAACAACAGTACCAGTCTTGCAGGCACCGCAACGGCGTTCGATGATATTGGGCTTACATTGATACTGGCCACCAAAGGGATGGCACTCGAAACTAGTTGAATCGGGATAATCACAATTACAAGGAAATGCTCCACTATTGTGCTCAGCTGTCAAAGAGCAGACAGCCTTTTGGCAAAACTCGAAATTATCCTGGCCACATTCCTTTATAGATTCTTTAATTTGGTCAAATGTTTCCTCTTCCAATAAGTCATCGTTGTACCGATCAACGGGCTCAATGACCAGATAATCCAACAACATACCCTGAACACGATTGTTAATGATGGTGAATTTAAGCTCATCTTCGATGTCGAACCATTCATCACCGCTGGGCCTTATAACTCCACGATAAAGGGACAGTGGACTATGCCAAATTCCCCATCATATTGATTTTTATCACTTAATGTCACTTAACCTTGCATTCTATTTTCTACAGATTTGTCTGCAACAGAACACAACGAAAAAGGAACAACAAACCAAACATACAGATTTTCAATGGAACAGAAACAAAACCGCTGATTCATAACAGAATAGAACGTACAAACTAATTCTGCCTTAAGGAAAACCTTACAAAAATACATTGTTATCGTTATAGAGATAAGTTCGTTATAGAGAAAAGTTCGTTATAGAAGAGTTCGATTTAAGTTAAATAATGATAAAAGTTCTCTTCACTCATATTAAAGCTCTATTAATTCGCTATCTAATCTCGTGCCCTCCAATAAATTTTGAAAACTTTTCGATTACAGCTAAAAGAGAGGGAAAGTATTTATTTATGATTTTTACAAAGTGAAAATATAATCATTATAATCAAATCGTGTTTATATATTATCTTTCATAATTCAAAAGCTGAAGCAATATAGATTGATATCCCTATTCAAATAGTTCATGAAGTGGGTAATACACGACAAATGTTTTTGCAAAAATTATGAAAATAATAGGCATGATGCCTGTTTGTAGTGTTACCAACACTCTGAATTTCATCCCACCATTTCGACCATCTAATACTACTAGAACTTCCTTTGAGACTTACAACGAAAAATCCAATTTAAATTTTACACGCAATTATTTGCTACAAAATATTTATTCAACTTTTACATACGCATTGAACATTTATAAAATATTTTAATAATTTCAAATTATTTGAAAACAGAAAACTTGTCGTTTTTTATGCTCCGTTTTCTTCTCTACCCCACTAATCAACAAAACAAAACATCACGAATTTTATTCATGAATTTAATTCCACGATTTTTCGTATAAATTGGCCCTAAATGACTTCTACATTTTTATTAGCACAAATTTATTATATAAATAGTCAAAGACAGAGTTCTGTTTCATAACTAAAAGTAAGAAAATGTAAATAAATTTTATTCTAATTAAAAATTATCTATTATATAAATAGGCAAAGACAAATTTTTAGATCCGTTTTTTTCCTTTGTTTGCCAACCGATTTTCTTCATTTTTTTACCAAATGGCAGACATTGTTGAGCTTTAGTGACCCGATTATATATAATTTAAATCGGTTTAGTGTCAGAGGTATAAAAGGCTCCTAAAGTTGACACCACTACAAATGATAAAAATGCACACGTACATTAACTTTTGTAAGTATTGGTTCAAGTAAAAACATTACGCAAAGCAATATTTATATGAATAAAAATATTTTTTCTCTTTAAATGAGTGAAGTTGAAAAACAAAAAGAGATTAAAATTGAGAGATGAGAATTAAATATGTATGTTTTAGCTTCAAGTAAAATTGTGCGTGTTTGTATGCAATTTTATTTTGTTTGTTGTTTTTTCCATGGGGGAAAGGAATGAGCAATTAGGTTGTATTTTCCTTTTAAATTAATGCAACTAAAATTGGAATACTTTTAAACTGGCGGTCGAATTTCGACCGCTAGGCGTACTTTTGTTATAAATAAATCGATTATATGTTTGTATGCAGATAATTATCGACCGCACTACTGGAAAAAAACTACTTGACTACTAAAGATTTAGTTTTCACACTATTCAAAAATAAAAACTACTAAATTTAGCGGTAAAACAACTGAGTTGGCAAGACTGCCTGTTTGGTGTAATCTCTAGATGAGTGTCAAGGCGTTATCAAAGAAATCTTTATCGAGAGATCCAAAAAGAAAATCGGGTTCAAGCGAAGTGGGCGCAAACAAAAAGCAAGGGCTTATGAGGAGACGTAGCAACTCTTCAAGACGACTTATAGGCATCATAAATGACACCCACAGAGTTCTAATACCTGGTTATGGACTAGAAGCTTATACAGGTTGTATGAATAACCGCCCAAGTGAAAATCGCCCAGTACAACAAAATGACGAAAGCCGCCAAAATTGTTGGGTGATCCGTCACACAGTGAAGAAACATCTTTAAGAACGCTGCCCAAAAGCGAAATAAAGAGTGGAAAATAGCTCAAATTGCAAAAAGAACAGCTGCCGAAAGTTTTAAGTATTTATTATTTAAATCACAACAAAAAAAAACAAACATTTTCCAGAAATTTGAAGGATATATTGAAAAGCGGCATTGAATTTTTTTATATAGCCATCCAAGAGCCGAGCTTAAAGGGTTTTTTTTCAATATGTCAAATAACTTCTTTGCTTAGTCAATACTTTCTGCTTACTAGTCCTTCGGACGGATCCATGGATGTCGCTTATAATACTTGATTAAAAGTTATTTTATAGATTTATGGAAAAATCGATTCGCTTATCTATTAGTATGGAAGCAGTTTTTTTGTCAATGAAAAAAATCAAAATTTTGCTTAGAACATGACTTTGAACGATGATTGGCATATTTTTCTAAGTTCAAAAATAAGTTCGAATTTTCGAACATAGTTGAAGCTTAATGATTTGTAAATTTTAGCAAACAGATATTATAACATGAAGTTTAAGACGAATAATTTACTTGTTTAAAAGTCTCGAACTCAAAACTTTCGACCATAATAAAAAGATTTTCTAAAAAGAAAACTATTAAAAAAATATTCTGCTACGAAACTAAACTAAATAAATTGCTTCCCAAAGAAAGGAATTATTGTGCGCTGCTAGGCGAAAGCGCTGTTCGATGATATACTGACCCCGGTCAAGTCCCGGCTATGCAGAAAAAATTTGTATCAGGGAAGTCGCAGAGGAAATAAATTTTTGAGCCCGCCATAACATTCTTTGTCAGCGAAGTTTACTTACAAATGAAACAACGTTTTCATTAAAATAAGCTCAATGAACAATTGCCCAAAAATGTTGGGTTCGTTATAAAAGATCAGCCAGATTCCGACTGAATAATCACCCCAAAAATCTTGTTTGGGAAATTTCACATTTTCCAGAAATGCGGAAAATGTTCACGATGAACTAAAACTCAAATATTTAAAAATGTTGAATTGCCCAAAGTCGATAAATAATCATCAAAATTTTTTCCAACAAATTTTGGAGCTGCTTTGGACGATTAAAGAAGGTTCTACACAATGAAGGTTCTGCAACTGAGACACATCCCCGCAGATAATATTGGTCCTATGTAATGCAGTCATGGACTATGTCATAGTGAAAGAAGAGCTTATTGCTGTACGACAATTGTTCGTGCTTTGACGATGGTACTCGTGCCGAACAAGCTACTATGGCGTGCTCCGTTTTTAATGACACGGAGTAGTTTTTGAGTTATTCCGATGTAATGCAAACCTGGACCGTGTGGTCCAGTCCTAGGACATCGTTATGCTAAATAGACCATATTTTCTACATACATTCAGGTTACCTTTGGACTAGTCCTATTCCTTTATGGAGTACACTTTACATGCGTGTTTGGATTAGTCGCGTTATTTGCAGGAATGACCTGGAATATTTATAATAATTGAACAAATGATCCATTGCTTATCCACTGAAAAAGCCGTTATATAGAGAAACATTGTCTGTGGACCGACAATTGGCTATTTGTTCCGACTGCCACGCTGATATGCTGTCAATTTCAGGGCCCATCAACACACTATGCTTGCACTACGAAGCTCATCAGCTCAGATCTGATTTGAAATATATCCTTTTCAGAAGAAAATGCTCTCAAATTACGGCATCAGGTAGCGAAAGAAATTTAAATGGAAATTTCCATCGTAATCGTCACAACTTGCTTAAGGTTTATTAAGGCAAATTAGGCATCGTGTGGAAATATCATCAAATCTACATAAAAAGTAAATCCTTTTCAAACGTGCCCTGGTCAGCATTACTGTATGATGGCGTATCTTGCAAAGCAGTGGCCAACGACTTGCATTTCGGGAATTTCGAAATAAATTACTCGTATTTAACAGAAAATTTAGCCATTCTGGCAACACGTTGGCGTAGATGCCAACGTAGAATACCATTTATGCTCATTCAATATGAATATACTTGAACATACACATACCCACACGCACTCGAAAGGCACCCTTTGCGTGTGTTTGTGTGTTGAGTACTTCTATGGAAGTAACTTGTGTGTTTGTGTGCATTATTTGTATATAAAATTGAGTATCTGTGTGTCAGAGCCAAAGTGTATCTCACAATTGTGTCTATATGATTGTTGTATCTGCTTTTTGTTGCTTCTGTTTTCAGCTGTCGTCGTTGTCGTTGTTGTTGTTGTTCTTGTTGTTGATATTCTTGCTGTTGTTGTTGTTGTTTCTGCTTACTATCTACTTCAACATATCCACTCATCGTATCTGGCATCTCATTCTGTCTGCCGAATTTCAATTCTCCCATTCGAAAGAATATAAAAACTTTTGTTGGGAAAATTTGCTAGTCTCTTCTTTCTACCTTCCGATTGAACAAATGGAAGCAGCAGCAAAACCAACACCAGGAACATAAGATAAGTATTTAGTTGTAGTACGAGTATTTCGAATTCATACATTCATTATTTTGACGCTGCTGTATTCTGGGTGAAACAACTCGCGGGGCCACAAAAAAAATAAATAAATAATAAAAGCAACAACAACGGCAGCAAAATAATGTTGTGACACCAAAATAAAGCAAATACTGCGATTGTTAAACAAAACCCTCGTTCATTTGTGGTCGACCGACATTATGGGTTTTTAGGTATGATGCGTTTTGCCTCAATGGTTGTATGGATGGATGGCTAACAGACTGGCCTGGCATAGTAAACACATTTTAATTTTTTGGTTTTGGTTCGTGGGGTTTTACGACTAAAAGTTACAGAGTCTGGAGTGATAAACTCTGCTTTTGCTGATACTTACTGGTGGGTTTTGTAAAGATATCGTCAAAGAAAAGTTCTTCAAAGATGCGGGTTCAATGTATCTCTCGGTTGCACGAGAAGGATAAGAAAAGTAGGAGTGTGCAGGTGGTATAAAATTTGCCTCTTTCTTTTCTTTATGTACGAAAGGAGACTGCGCATCACACTGTATTTTTGTATATTCGTCATTTCATTTAAAAGTTACCAATACAGTTTTAATGTATTTTTTTTTTCTTATAAGTGTCAAAGTAACAACAAACATTTAAGTAGATTTTTACAGTAAAGAGCAGGATAAGATACAACACGTCGTTTTCTTAAAAAAAATAAACTTTTCAAATAATTTCCATTAAAGCTGCAAAACTTTTTATTCGGAAAATCGTATTCATCGAGGAAATACAGAATAATAAATTTAATTTATTTATAATCAGGGATTTGTTTTAGCGAACATCATTTTATGAATTATAAATTTTTAAATTATTTTTTTAATTTAATTATACACCAGTCTCTCGCTTTACAGTGTAGAAAATGTTGGTTTGAGTTATCGTGGAAGTCGAAAATAGAGGCAGAGTCTGTCGTAGAGTTTTTTTTATCAATAAACTTTATAATTATTTAAGTGATTATTCAAGCCTTAGGTCAGTTTATATAATAAACGTATAGTATTTATTTTTTAAATCGATATTTCGCCAATATCATTGTTTGGCTTCTTTAGGAAATTAAATTTTTTTCATTTTGATTTACATTATTTAAAAATTTTTACATTTGAAAAAAACAAATATTGTCAAAATAAGAAATAAAAAACTTAGAAAAAACCAAAAAACAAACAAACAAAAAACGGATGTAGTATTTTTCTGTATTTTCTGCTTCCGTTTTTATATAATAAATATATATAACTCTGTGCAACATTTGCGTATCTGTCCTAAAATTCATCCTCTAATCTGTCGGAACATTTATAATCCGTAACATTTCTAGCATGTATCTACGCTTATAATTAGTTTCTGTATTTAAAATGGAAATATTATTAAAATTTGGATAATGATCTGAATTGAAGCAATGAGAGGATAACGTTGTCTTTTGTGAATTAATACTCCTATATCTCTGATCTGATTTGTGAGCAGATATTCTAGTCCTCAATTTATTTTTTGTTGTACCTACATATATTTTATTACATCACTCATTTGCATTTCCACTGCATGGTATCTGATAAACTACATTAGATCTATCCAACTATTGTGAATCGCAGCAAAATTTTGTTTTTGAGAAATGGAAAAAGAAGTAAATAGCCACCATCAACCAACAACATCTAAACACGATTTATTCACAAAGATATATATTTCATTTTATGAAAAAGCTTAAACCACCAATTTCTTAAAGAATTTATGTATAATACAGAGTGTCCATCGGGAAGCTATACTACTTTGCTTTGCTGCCATTTTGGTAAACATTAGTCTTGACAGTTCATATTTGGCACCCGTGAAGTAAACACGTGGCAAAGATTATTATGGAAAAATATTTGATAAACCAACGTGTTTTAATCCTTAAAACATTTTATCAAAATCAATCATCGATTACTGTGACAATGAGAAAGTTACGTGAAATTTTCGCGAAAAACAACGTGCCAACAAAACGCTCTATTTATCGTGTAGTGAATGATTTCGAAGAAAGAGGGTCTGTAGGTGATCGGCCCAAGCATGGAGCACAACGTACTGCAAGATCGACTGATAACATTACTGCAGTTCAAGAAAGTGTTCAAAACAATCCATCAGCCTCAATTCGATGCCCATGACAACCCCGATTTTCATGAAAAAATCATAATGAGTGATGAGGCACATTTTCATTTGAATGGAAACGTGAATAAGCAGAATAGTCGGTTCTGGGCGATGGAAAACCCTCAAATTATTCATCAGTCACCTTTGCAACCATTAAAAGTGATATTCTGGTGTGCAATTTGGTCAGGAGGAATCATTGGAATTTCCTTCTTTGAAAATGAAAACGGGCTTACGGGATTACACCGCATTCAGCCGGGATTACAATGGAATTACTGCGAGACCTCTTTCCACAAAAAGTTATTTCAAGAAATAGTGATATTGATTGGCCTCCACGGTCGCCTGATTTGACTGCTCCGGACCTTTTTTTGTGGGGATATCTGAAAAGCAAGGTTTATGCAAGCAAACCCGAAACGCTTGAGCAACTCAAACAATATATTCGTGATGAAATTAATGAAATACCGCGTGAAATGTGTGAGATTGTAATGAAAAATGTGCTCAAAAGGGCTCGCATTTGTGAGGCGGACATTTACCTGATATTGTATTCCATACATAATTGCCGACATTAAATTAAACATTTATCAATATAAGATCCATTCTCTTTCATTTAATAAAAAATTAAGCAAACAAAGTGGTATACCTTCCCGGCAAACAACCTGTATTAAATTACATTTATCATTTTTCTGTATTTGGTTCTTTGCATACAATTTCCCAGACCTGATTTAAATCTATATGTCAATCTTCTTGGGAAATTTAAAGCCAACTGTTTTACTCAAGTCTGTTGTAAAGATAATATTTTTAAATAAAATCCACTGATGTACGAGAATATACAAGAGCAGTTTGATAGTTCCGCGACTTTTTATATTTCCAAAGCACCAACTTCAAGCCCAACACCGATCTCGTTAACTGTTATCTATTACTAGACTACTTTGACGAACTGGACTAGACGAATTTTGAAAAAGTTGCGTCTATTAGTTTACTCTTTACAGCCATTGAAAATACACAACCTCGTTAGTTTTAACAAGAATTTAAAAAAAGTGAATTTCATAAGCAGATTATTTCAAAGAATATGAAAAAGTTTTGCTTTTGAAATTCTTCGAAAGAAGATATCGGGGCATATCTCGAATAATAAATTTAATGAATATTAAACATTATTTTTTTAAGTAAAAAAACATCAACGTCATTTATGTTTATCTTTTTGTATTTAAGTCTTTTAAATCTATACGGACTTACTACTGTCGGGAATCTAGGGAAAATATTATGAATTATTTTAAATTTTTTGTTTTGAATAACCTGACGCCTTTTTTTGTATGTGTCTTAGCAGTTTTGTGAAACCAGACTGGACAGCCGTAACTCATTATCGGTCGAATACACATATTATACAACAATATCTTATTTTTAAGGTTGTGCTTAGATCTTCTATTAAGTATGGGGTAAAGAGCACGTCCGCACTTTATAGATTCATCACAAATGTAATTTACATGTTGTTGGAATTTAAGTTTTTTATCTAAAGTGATACCTAGATATTACCCTAGAGGGAAAGGAACCTGTGATAGGATACGTCACGTGACTGGTTCCTAGGGACTAGCAACCGGTTCGAGTTCTGGAACTTTATATGAGAAGTACCGGTAACTTTTGCATGGCGTTGTCATTGGAGGGGGTCAGTTGACATAATTAAGATATTCGGTGACTGGTTCTAGGCCTAAATTTTACGTACATGTCCTGTGATAGTATCCTTAGTATCTGTTATGGTTTCTTAAAAATCGGTAATAGAACTATCCCAGAGCATAATGTACCCTCAATGTATCCTATTAGTTTTTCACTCGGTATAACTTCGGTTTAGATTAATAAAATTTCTAAAAATTTGTTCGGTCCGAATCAACAAATGCATTATAATTTTTTTTCATATTATAATATCCTTAATTAATGTAATCTATCACCACAAATAATAAAAGAAAATAGGAAAAATATGTAAAAAAATTTTTGCGTGAGGGAATTTTGTAGGCACTTTTGTTCTAGTTTTCAGTCACGACTCAGGAATTTTTTGTATTATTTCTATTTTCACCAGTCATAGGAGAGATACGTTCAGGACAATTGGTACAACATTTCCCGGAAGGTAAATATCAAATTTGATGGGGGGATCACGTTTCCCCGACAGTACAAAATTTTGGTAAAAACGTATTTCTGACTGACTTATTATATGAAAATTTTAAATCTCCAGCTCATTGAAAGAGTCGTCTTTTTGCAAAATGATTTATGTGAACTCGCTTTACTTATGTATGCTTCATAAAAATATAAGATACAAATTAGTTATAAATTTATTGTTTTTTAACAATTGTTAAACAAATTTGATGGCTGTTGAACAAAATCAAATAAATAAATTCATTAAAAAGGCGTTATTCAGAAGAGACAAAGGAGAAGGAAGCATTTGAACCCCTGTTTTTCTAGCAGGCAATTGACTTCTTGAAACAAGTCAATGATGCTAAATGACAAATTTATTAGTTTTTCTTTTTTTTTCTAAAACTAAGATTCAAACAACACGGAAGCATAAGCGGCATATACCATTACAAATTTGAATAAAGTGTTGTGTTCGAAGGGGTGAAATACTCGTATGTCGTTAGGAAACTGATACGAGTACAACTTCCTAGAAAATTGATAGTAAAAAAAGTGTGTAGATAGATAACTTTGGAAATGTGTTAAGGGTTTCAGTCAGTAATCCGTTTTATCAGTGGACAATAAACATGCATACACACATATGTGTGCAAGTATTTACATATGACAAGATATAATATGTATTGTATATATTTCGAAGATTCCAAAAGGGGTTTTCAATGATAATAAATAAATTAACCAACAAAATTTTGATGTTTAACATTTAATGTGTTAATTTAACACAATTAGAATAGAAAGCACCCTTGTGTTATGATGATGAAGAAGATGTACATGATGATGATGATGATGATGTAGATAATGATGCACCCTTATCAAAATCGAAAGTGAAAAGTTTTGCAAAATTATGCATTTCGAAATATTATTGCCGGCAAGATATCAGGGGATATGTGACATTTATGGTTCTTTTTTCTTTTTCTTCTTTTTTTTATTCGCAGCGAAAGTGAAATTTTTGGCAAAATAATTACATGATTCATAACAGTTCGATCATATTTCAATAGTTTATCGCTGTGAATTGAACTCAATGGGTATATACAAGCAATTTTATTGTTCTTTCAGTTAATGTCACATGACCTTTAGATTATTTTTGGTGGCAAAAAGTATAGATCTTAAAAATTTATTTATGCTGCTGCTGCTGCTGCTGCTTATCATATCCTTAAGGAAAGTACTACAAACAAGCTGTGCTGTAGTTCTTTTTTACTTGTATATATTTTTTTCTTTTCGCATTATTATTGTTAATAATTTGAACAAGTCGAATGTTGAAATGTTTTCAGGACTTCTTACACTTCCCTATCTTTGACTTCGCCATCAACGGTGTCTGCTTAAAGTCTGCTTTCCGCACACAATACAACAACGAAAAAAAAGTGAAAAAATTCCTCTACTCGACTTTATTTTACATTTTTTTTTCTTGTGCTTCTTTTCTTGTCATTAACAAACTCCTCTATAATTAACTCGGTTGGAAATGATTTCGAATACTTCAAAATTAATGTTTGTATGCATGTGTATGTATACAAAGTTGAACTTACACATTTAAAGAAAGCAAATATGTATGTGTATAAAACAATATCAAACATGCAAACATACCAACATAAATATGTACTTAAAAATGATGTGCTGAACAATAAATACATCAAACCAGGACATGATTTTTCATCGAAAGCAACGGTAAAATAGAACAGTATTCGTACAATTGCACGTTTAACACAAAACATTACGGTCACTAGTACTCGTACAATTTCTTATATGTACATAATCGGGCTTTTATTAAGGATAGAACAGAATACAAAACACAAAAATGTACAAAAAGTTCCCCTTCAAGTCAAAGTCTTCAAATGGAAATCATTCAAAGCGATCTTATTGTAAGCGAGCGATCAAGGATATCTTTTGTTATTTATTTTCGTTGTTCATCCAAAAGCGGAAGTTGCAGTCTACATTCAAAAAATATCCTTGTATGCTTTCTCTGTCTGCATGAGTCTGTTGTATTCTAGTTGAGGAATTCGATAGAAAGACCTCCTTTTAAAGTTTGATTTAAAGATGCAAGAATTTAGCTCAAGTGCCTGAAAGCAAATAACTGACATCTGACTTTTAGAACAACTTTTGGGATTTTTTTGTTTTGTTTTGTTTCCATGTACAAAATTTGATTTTATCTCACGAAGAGTGAATGACAATGTACCAAGTAATTACAGTACATGGAAAGCGGGAGTAGGAAGGAGTAAAAAGTTGCACATTGAACCATATAATTTTTAGAATATTTATAAAGGAGCGGCACATACTTTTTTTTATACAAAAGAAATATGAAATTTATAACGGCTATTTATATCATACAAAGCAAAAGTACTTTTTTGCCAGGGTAAGAAAAGTACCTCATAAATAGGAAAGTAAATATGAATAGGGTACATTTTAGGAAATAACATTTAAAAAAAACTATAAAAAACTTCAAAAAAGCAGCTTTTAAAAGAGAAGCGGGCATTTCGAAAAAAAATACCTTTGAAAAGTATCTTTTCAAATTTGAAAAAAAGGATATTTAAGAAACTGTCCTTTAAAAAAGTATCTTTTTATAAAACAAATTTTTTAAGAAATGTTTTTTTAAAAAGAATATCTTATTAAAGAGGGTAAAGTTGTAAAAAGTGCCTTTTTAACAAAATTGAAAAAAAATTTCGAAACAGACGCTTAAAAGAGTACTTTCTGAAAAAGTACATTATTATAAAATATACTTTTTTAAATAAAGTAATTTCAGCAAAAAAGTACCTTAACAAAAAAATACCGTCTTAAAAAAAGTACGTTTTTAATAAAGTAAATTTTTAAAGAAATAACTTTTTAAAAAGAATTTCTTATTAAAAGAAGTAAGTACAGTTTTAAAAAATCTACTTTTTAAAAAAAGTTCTTCGAAAAAGATGTTTAAAAGAATACTTTCTAAAAAAGTACATTATTAAAAAAATACTTTTTTTTAAAGTAATTTTAGCAAAAAAGTACCTTGAGAAAAAAAACACTGCCTTAAAAAAGTACATTTAAAAAAAAGACATTTTAAAAAAAAATTACCTTATAAAAAATAGTACCTTTTTAAAGAATACTGTTTACTGTTTAAAAAAATATCTTTTTAAAACAGTACCTTTAAAAAAACTGTTTTAATGCGGTACCTTTTTGAAGAGTAAGTTTTAAAAAAGTATTTTTTTTAAACTTCTTGTTTAAAGTAATAATTTACCAAGGCCTGATTAAAAAGGTACCTATTTTAAAAAGTACCTTAGAATAGACAACCTTTTAAAAATGTCTTGTTAAAAATGTCCCTTAAAAAAGTACAATAGTTCAATGAAACCCCTTAAGTAAATTATCTTCTAAAAAAGTACATTTGAAAAAAGGACATACACTATTTGTTATTTGACTATTAGGAGAATTCTTCTTTTAAATAAAATAACTACACCCATATGTGGATTTTCTGGGCTGCATGATGAAAGCTCTTGGAGCTCTTTAGGTAGCTTTGCACTTTTTCATTAATTCAGCTTTATTTATTGTGGCATTCCTTCAGCCAGAAATAAGCCTAATCCATTTTTGGAAAATAGCTGATAATTCATGATCGTCAGCAATATTATCCAAATAGATAAAAGTCTAACTTTTGAAATCGGAAATTACGGTACAGACTAGACACTCAGTTAAGCTGGCCACACACATGGGACATGTTTCGTGCGACTCATGCACGTGTCATTGATCCACGCACGTCGCACATATCACTCCAACGTCAACAACTTATCATTATTTGCAATTGATCTTGTATTTTTTTTTTGTACGGAACTTTTTCATTTGTATACACTTTATAGTTTGATGTTATGTTGAAATGATCAGCTCTTGATTATTAGCTGCATGTGAGAGGATATTTTCATCGCTCTACCCTGTCCAGTCCTGGATGTTTTTCACCCATGATGTTTCTTCTCTGCCTCTACCACGTCTTCCTTAAATTTTCCCTTTAAGGATTCGTTGTAAAACTTTATATTTATTTTCTTTAATACGGAACAAGAAAAAAGTTAAAAAAGAAGCAAGTGAAAGAAAAACTGATAGCTTAAAAGAAATAGGCGTTCACTTGTAAGAATATTAGAAATATGGAAGCTGCAACTTCAGAACGCTATAAAAATTTCTTACGTGTATGGACGCCAGTAGATACGAGGAGCTTTTACAATAAATGATCACCCTTATTCCAGTTGGCGACATTGACGTCGCGTCAACACAATACCAAAAAATTGGGGCTTGTCTACCAGTTTTCATAAACAACTGACTTCTATTGACAGGCTCATGTTATTTACTGGACCTTAGAGAACAGAAGTACACTTTAATTAGCACAAAATTGTTCTCGAGAGCGAGCAACCAAGTTGCATTTTTTGGTATAGTGTTAACGTGACGTCGATGTCGCCAACTGGAATAAGGGTGAATATTTCAATTACTATTTCAATTACAACTCTATTAAAAATTGTTAACTAAACATGTTTGCGATGGATCCGCTTTGATCCACTTCGTAGTAAACTGAAATGAAAAACTTGTCAAATGTGCGCGCACAACAACTCAAACACATCGCACAAGTCGAATGCAATTGTGGATTTTTTAATTTCATAGGACATCCAGACGCACATATCGCACGAATATATCCCACGTCTACGGGCATTTCGCAACTAAAATATTGTAAAAATTTAGTACGTCTGACGCTTTATCTGTAAAATTAATCGCTTTTAGAAACAGTTTCAATTTACATAATAAATTTTGTGATCGACTCTCCATTGTACAGAATAAAATATGATCAAGCTCAAGTGAGGCTTTTATCTTTTATCAAACAAATTTAAAACAGTTGTTATCAAAAAAGAACCATTTTAAATATGAAATTTCCCAGTTTATGAACAAAAAATAAATAAATTAAAACAAAAACAATTCATAATAAATTTATTTTACATGCAATTTTTAAATAAAGAAATCTTATTCTTTATGCGCAGTTTGTTGATCTATAAAAAGCGTTATAAATGTTTTTTTCTTTTCTGAAACTGCAAATTGCATTCTTCTCTTTAAGAATTTCCCACTTTATGTGGCACAATGCGAATAGTAATGACTCACATGAAATGTGTGCCATTCGAATGAAAGGGAATAGTGAAACTAAATACTTTAATATTGCAAACGTTTTTAATATTTTTGATTTTTTTGGGGGCGCAACTTAAGGAAATGCCCTTGACAGAAGCTGCAAGATCATTTGATTTGATCAAGCACATTGTTGTTGTTGTTATTTATCCATTGTACAATAGAGATGTATGGTGTGTCTGCGTGCTGGCTGCATCTTGCGCTTTGTTTCTAGATTGCATTTCCAAATGTCAGGCGTTTGTTTTCTTTTTCTTTTTATTAACTGACAACGAACTCATGTTGGTATTTACAGGAATTGTTGAGTTACTGGATGATTTGCTAATTGTACATGAGGTGGGATGCTGCAGCTATCAGCCTCGTAGTTATTATAAATTTATTACAGCTTTGAATGCGTTAAGAAAAACCAGCACATCTTTCAACTTTAAAGATAAATTTACTCGCGATATTAATTATTTCGCCGGAAGTTCTTTTGGCGCGTGTCTTAAAAGAAGTATTCATTTGTAATTCAAATATGATGATGTTCCTTGATACAGACAACAAATACGAGGGTTAACTACACTTTTAACTTTTGCTGCTTGATAAGCAACAGTCTTGCATTTGAGTGCATGTGCTGCAGTTGAAAGGAGATTGCAATTTCTGTTAATGAAGTAATGTCGTCACTTAATTGTTAATAAAATCAAAAATTGTAGATCGATTTTAATGAGAAATGCCTTAAATTTACTTTGGAGCATATTTGTCTTTATATTTATAGAAAAACAGCGGATTTTTTTTCTGTTTTTTTTGTGAATTTTTTTTTAACACTAAAACCTTAATTTTTTGGCGGAAGTTTTATAATCACACGTATTCCAGTTGTCAACATGAATACAAAACGATATTGTCTTGCCTTGTTTACTTCAAATTGTTATTCCAGTTGTCGTTATTGGATATTATCGATGACTGTCAACATAGAATTTGTATTCTACAAGAAAATTTGACGGCGATATTGTTTTGAAAAGACTTTGAATTTGTCGTCACCATTTTTCATAACGACTTGACTTTATTTGAAATATATCTAAATTGAAAAATGGAAAAAAACTGAAAAATTTAAAATAACAACTGCAACTCAGTTTGAAAAATTAGTGGAAGAGTTGCAGAAGAATCCCTCTCTTGCAGTGGCATTTTGCAGAGGCACTCTTCCAAGTAATTTTAGAGAACAATGGGAAGAAATCGCAAGAGTTTTAAATTCTCTTGGCTCGCCGGTACGTTTAGGAGGTGGATGACAAAAGTTAAGGAAATAATGAGCGAAAATAGTGAAACATAAAAATAAAATTTCTTAATAGGTTTGCGGAGAATTGAAGTTTAAAGCACTCTGAAGTAACTTTCAAACCTTTTCAAAAAAAATTATACAATCATTAAAGCAATTCACTGAAATTGGTGTTCACTTGCTGTCCGGTACGTTAAATATGTCGAATTTCTGTCTCAGAAGCTTTCGTTCTAATATGAGATTTTGTTTTCTTGTATTTTCATCATCACTCGAGTCAGAATTTATATCATAAGTAGAAAACATTTCATCTTTTAATAAAAATTTTGTTCAAAATTAACAAAGACAAAAACACAGACACAGCTGTTTCAAATATCTAGAGATGTGAGTTTGATATGTTGACATAAACGATAAATCGTCAACGTCATCGTCATCCTGTTCTAGAATGCAAAAATGTTATTGAATTCATGACGACGTTGAAACTAAATGATATTGACAATAAAATGACGGCGACGTTGGCGACGACAATTGGAATAAGGGTGAATATCTCTGAAACTGCTGAGTAGTTTAAAAGTAGAGTATTCGAAAATCTGACTTTTTCTGAACCCGGTTTTTGAGTTTTTCTAAATTTTTTTTTATTTTTTAACTCAATTTCGAATACGATTTTATAAGGAAAACCGTTTAGTCTGCTTTTATAAAAAGTATCCAGCGACTTCCATTAAGAACGAAATACTTTTCCATACAAACTACATATCATCATATGATTTCAAAGAATAGAGTTCTTGATTGATTACGATGGACCAATTCAAAATATATGTTTATGTAAAATTATCCAAATTAAAGTTTTACTAATTTCTTAATAACAAATAAACTGAAACAGAAAAAATTTTTAAAAATTATTGTTAATTTTTTTTCTGCTTGTCGTTTTAGGGCTTTTATGAGTTCATATGACGAAATGTACCGTCTGCAGTATTTTACAGTAATTAGTCAATTACTTACTATTAAATAAGCATAAAAATTATTCTCTGCGTGGCGCGAAAGTCATGTTGGCGCTTATCATACTTTAGAATCTAAAGTTTAGATAAACGGTTCAACCTCTCGCGGAGCAAAGTGAATTTATTTTCAGTTGAGTTTGTGTTCGTAAAAGCAAGAGTTTAGTGCGTAACCCTGCAGTCACACCATCAGAATTTTTTTTCAATTCTCATTCAAGATTTTTACACATGAAACTTGTCAAAATTAACAAAAATTTAAAGCTGTGACGCAGGGTGCACTCAAATTTAAAGCAAATTTTTTTTAGCAAGATGCCATCAAGAAAACAACTTAAAATAATTTTTCCCTACAATTATTAAAGAAAATAAACAAAATCATAGAAACAGAAAAAAACGACAACTATTTTTTTTTAATATTTGACTGTAATTTGAGACACTTTTTTATAGAATGAAAATTTGTAAGCAAATTCTCGACAAGTTTTAAAAGTGTGAGTGCATTGGTAAGAAAAATGAGAGAGAATTTAAACTTTTAATGAAAATTTGATCGTGTGACTACCAAGTAAGAAAATAGTTGTGCCTGTGAGTAAAACACTTGACATCAAAAACTGTAATAATTTGAGTTGTGATAAAATAAAACATACCGAAAAAAGAAAACAAACCACAGTGATATTATTTTAAGTTGTGTGTTTAATGTAATTTTATGTTAAATGTTTTCTGCAAGCTGTACAACCATTTAAATATATTTTATGTGATAAATTACTAAATAATTACCAAAACAACTCTTGAAGATGTCCATAAATAATTGACGAAACTTTAAGAGAAAGTTTTTTAATTACATCAATATAATAGGCCCAATTAGCTTATTGGAAATCCTTCAAAATATTATTAAAAAGAAATAGTTAAGACACCAAGCAGGCATATAATTTTTATTGTGTTTTATGTTTTCAATGGCTTTAAACTTTTAGTATTTACCTGGTTCACAATATAAATAGGGCCCCTCGTAAGATCATTTTTATTTAATTTGCTAAACATATTTTTAAGTTCAACATTTTTTACAATATAAATTAAATATGTACCCCTTAAGTCCCTTCAAAATTTTCAGTTTCTTAACATATTTTTGCTGCTCTCAAGTATTATCGAGTATAATCGAATTTCTTTGTAGAGCGTCAATTGTACTCCAACTTGAGTTCATAAAGAAAACTCATTTGATTTACGAGTATCACTACAGTTCCAGTTAAATAAAATTAATAATTATTTCACTGTTCTTCACTATTTATTTTTGCCGTCGCTAAAGCTTTTTTGTTTTCTCGCAGTTTCAAACAAAATTATTTCATATCGCTTTCACATTTTTTCCTTTATTTTATAAAATAATTAATTTAGCCGTTGGACTTTAAAACAAGCCAACGGATGCATTCAAAAACTATTAAATTTTTACTGTACATGTGTCATTATTTATTCTAAGCTGTTTCAAACAAATAAGACAGAGAAACTGCAAAACGGCTGAAGTTTGTATATCTCACCTTTTGGGGGCATAAATAAAAGAAAACTCTGAACTGTCTGCCCTTTTTAAAGCTGGAACACTTCGCCACACTTTTAACTATATATTATTTATTTAGTTTTTGTTTGTTCTACTGTCTTTTTTCCGAACGTCACCTGTATGATAGTGATAGCGACTGACTTACTGTCCTTGTCAAAAAAATTATATTGAGACAACCAAATTTATTTTGAAGTGTTTTTTCAAAAGACACGAAATTAAAGTAGTTGTTATCTATTTTCGAAATACTGCATACTTATTGTTATTTTTTGACGATACCAAAATTAATCATATAATCATTTTCTATAATTTGCAATATACGACGGTCACTAGCTCCAGTACGGGAAATTTGCGTTCAAGAGTGAGTATAACAAAAATAAATCTGTTACTTCTTTTACTGCTTTGCTGAAAGCTTATTTTAATGTTTCTTGCAGAATTTCTCCGCTATTCACTCATTATTCGAAAAATGGTCAATAATGGCCCAACTTCAAGAGGCCATAAATATTAAATTCGTGTTAACTTTTCAAAACTCTTTTGCAGCTTCGTTAAGTTAATGGTGAACTTTCATTTCCCATTGGATTTGTTGAGGCTGGCGGCGATGGTCCGAAATTTGTTGGACAGTGTAATTTGCACTTGATCAAAATAATGAGAAATCGAAGATTGTGTTACGATTATATTCACCCAAGCGGTATTACGAATGCAATATTATCAAAAACTATATTTTTCTAATGTAAATAAATGTCTTAATAATACATTACCTTGTAGGTCAATTTTAAGTGCCGTTTAGTTAACTTGATTAAATAAATATTTAGTGAAGAATTTTCGTTTTGTTCAATGACAACACCACACTAATTGATTCACACTAAAATATTATTACCAATCGAAGATATACTTGTCTTAACAAACGAATAAATTCACTTTCGTTAACTTTATGATGGTCTCATAAAATATGAAGCAAGCATAATAACACGAGTAGATAGAAATAAAAATATAATGTACATTGGACATTAGGGTGGTTGGTACTGCATATCTTTAAGCAACCACAAACAACAGCAACAACAAAAAAATCATAGTACATTCATGTGATATTTAATCAAATCCAAACAGACACATTTAAAGTCATAAATGTCATTACTATTTTTTTTACATTTTCAACTTTAAATATTTCCATACGATTTTTGTACAATAGTTGCTTAAGTTTGACAATAAGAAAGAAAAAGAAAACATTAAAAACTTCTGCACTTCCCTACTATGTACGTACATACATACACACACATACATAAGTATACGTACACCTATTTGTTCACGGATAATACAGCAATGAATACAAGCTATCATTTTCCATCAAGACAAGATATTTTATCGTCAATCGATTTTTATTTATTTATTAATTTGTTGATGGAATTTACAGTGAGAGCTATAAACCATTTAAAATATATAATAAAATATTTTACTTTTGATAAGGCACTAACTAAAAGAGTCATAAATTTATTCACGAAAAAAATAAAAAAAAATTAGAGCAAAAAAAAGAAAATAATTTTTCGTTTGCTCGAACTGCAAAAACACACGTAATTATTTTTAAAAATTTTCTAAATTTATTAGTCGAGATTGCCTCGATATCTTTTTCTAAAGAATTTCTAAAAACCCTCAACAAAAAAAGTTTTTATATATTTTTTTTAAATATTAAAACTATCAGATAATTTTTAAATTTGTGTTCCCCTCGAGTTCAAGTGCACAATTTTGATAATTTTTTTCCTTGCACGAAGTGTAATTCAGCTTTTTGAATTCAGATCATATTGTAAAACAAAAAACAAAATTTATTTTAGACTCTAAAAAAATTTATTTAAAAAAAGTTTCTTTATTTTGGTTTAAAAATTTTTTTTAAAAGCTTTTTTGTTTCAGACTTATTTCTGAATGAATTTTTATTTTATTAATTTTTTTAAAGTATCCTTTTTTAAAAGTTTGTTTTATTTTAACGAACTTATTTTTTTCAGGAAGATAATTTTTTTAAAAATGTACTTTTTTTAAAATGTGCTTTAAAAAAAGAATTAATTTTATAGAAACGCTTTTTAGAAGCATGTATGAGTATGTAGACTATTGAAAAGGAACTTTTTGTTAAAAAGGTACTCCTTGACAAAAAATTACTATTTTTTAAAAATGTTCTTTTTTTTAAAGTACTTCTGCTTAAAATAATATGTTTTGTTAAAAATGTACTTCTCTTTAAAAGGTACTTTCTATAAAAAAAATATCTTTTGACAAACATGTACTTCTTGTTAAATATTTACTTTTTTGATAAAAACGTACTTCTTGTTAAAAAGTACTTTTTGTTAAAAATTTAATTTTTCGTTAAAATGCACTTTTTGTTAAAAATTTTGCTTATGTTAAAAATGTACTTTTTATAAAATGGTAAATTTTGTAAAAAAATTAAATTTTTGGTAAAATAATTTTTTGTTGAAAATGTACTCTTTTTGAAAAAAATACTTTGTGTAAAAAATTTACATTTTTTAAATTTACTTTTTGTAAAAAATGTACTTGTTAATATCGTTATTTTTGTAAAAAAAATTTACTTCTTTTAAAAAATTCACTTTTGGTGAAAAAAATTATGTAATTTTTGTAAAAAATTTTATTTTTAGTTAAAATTTACTTTTTGTAAAAAATATACTATTTGGCGAAATGGTACATTTTATTAAAAAGGTACTTTCTGTGTAAAAATTACTTCTTGTTGAAAATTTAGTTTTTATAAATTAATCTAACTAATTTTGATCACTAGGTCAATTTTTTAATAAAAGTTAACAAAATTTTTATTAAAAATTTTATTAAATAAAATATTGTTTAATGAAAAAAAAACAGAAGTAAAAATGCACTATTTGTGAAAAAATTACTTCCTGTTGAAAATGTATTTTTTGGTAAAAAAGTACTTTTTGTTAAAAATGTACTCTAAAAAGATAATTATCTTGTTTAAAAGAGTACTTTTCTTTAAACAGATATTTATTGCTTATAAAAATGTTATTATTGTAAAAAACGCGCTTTCTGCTTTTTGTTAAAGGTACTCTTTGTAAAAATTTCTTTTGTAAAAATGTTAAGTGCTAAATTTCTATAAATTCGTAGAGTTTCATGCCCTTAATACTCTAAATTTGGTTAGCGACAGCAACATTTTTACTTAATTTTCCATAACTTATCTGTTCGAAGTTTTATTGGACTTTAGTAGATTCGATTATCAAATTTTGAATAAAAAGGAAAAGAAAACAAATTTAAACAATTTGCGAAACTAGTGTCTGAAGATGTTTATTATTCGATTGTGTGTTTAGAGTTCTTGAAATAAACAAAAACAACAAATTGAAAGTTCTTGTGGCACTTTTATGGCGCACCAGCACATTTGATGAGTTTATTGGTATTAAGTAAAAAATTGATGCATATCAAAGATAATAGCACTTTCCAAATAAGTTGCAACGAAACTCAATTGTTAATACAGTCATATAAAAGTATTCATTGTTTCATAAAAATTACACACATGCATAAACAAATTGTTCAAAATATCGTGTAGCAGCACATACCACATCCATCCAAACACATTTAATCGCATCCGTATTGGTTTTCTTTTATATCTTTAAATTTTTGTTCATTTACGATTATATATATTTTTTTTTAATTTTTCCTACTTTTGATAAAAAAAATTAAATACCACGTTCGCCACCACATTTGTTTAAAAATACATCAGAGTTTGAAGTACAAAAATCATTTTACACAGATTTTTTTATCACTTCATTTTCTGCAGCATTTGTTGTTAAAAGATGTCGTTATTATTATTATATATACATATGTGTGTGTGTGTGTGTGTATGTGTGTTTTGTTTTCATAATTAATTTTAAACTAAAACCATTAACATTGTGATTGCTTATCACCAACAACTCACCAATTCCAGCGCCCAACCAACAGCATCTACCATAGAAGGTATTCGGAATTGTTGATTGTGGCGACACGCATTTCAAATGTTGTGTTACTAATATGATTGTTTTATTATTATTTATTTATTTTTATTATTATTTTCAATGCCACCATCACAAACTCAAAGTTATACAATATATGTTCACATATAAATTTTTTTGTAGATAAAATTAGCGTCTTCTGCGCAAAAAAACTCTGATAACAATAATTTTATGTTATTAAATTTGTATTTCCTCAAGAGCTGTGTCTCTTGAAACACAGTTCTGGGGAAGAATTACTGCATTCGATATCAGACGAAATTTCCTTACAAATTCAAAAAATGTTGTATGGGATTTCGTTCGATATCGAATGCCGTAATTTGCCCCCTGAATGAAGACAAATTTCTTTCGGTGTCTGTTTCTACATTATAAAACAATGTAATTTTGATCAGATGGGAAACATCATATTATGTTTGCAAATGCAGCAGAATTTAAGATAACCATATAATGTTAATCAATGATCATCATAATAAGCAATAAAAAATTCATTTTATATGCACATATGACATTATTTTATGCACTAATTTCATTTGAACGGTCCGCTGTCTGTTGAACCACATACCAATACATACACACTTGCATATATACATATACATATGAGTAACTCATGTGAATAAAGGACACATATTTTGGTAACGTAAAAGGACTTTAATGATAAAATGTAAACAAGAATTTGTTTATCATGAATCGGTTGATGTTTAAAAATTATTTACCTCAAGCAGGAATCATTGGGGATATAAATTGTAGTTGTTATTATGAGCCTGCCCCAAATAGTGACATTCGCTTTTTCTAATTGCCTCTTCCTCAGTCATACTATTATTGTAGGCGGTAATAATTAATATATTTTTTCATGAATGTTATATTATTTTTGCATGTTATTAAACTTTAGTCGAATTATTAATTTTTATAGAAATAGATTGTAAGGTCCAACTAATTGAGAATTTGAATGGTTAAAAATCAATCAGCTGGTCAACCGCAAATATGCAATTGCATGTTTTTTCATATGCATTCTATGGAGACGAAAATACAATATTTATTCGTTTTAGAGTTTTTGATTAATTTTGGCATCGATTCCTTAGTGCATATTTTTGCATATTTGCAGCATTTTTTGCATATATCAGTTTTAAGAACATATTTGCAGCATGTTTCGAATTTATACAGTATATTTGAACCTTTTAGAGCATATTTTGATACTATGATAATATGGTTGGTTGGTTGGTTTACGTGGCTGCCCACTACACGTAGGCATTCAAGTAGAATCTATATGATTCCTTTTTGAAAGGGCCACTACACTCGTCGGTGTCAAACTATGTGGAACCGTATCCAAGTACTCGGATACAGTGATTGATACTAGATCCAACCCGTCGCATTGAGATATCTAATAAGATCGCTCAGTCCTATCTCTGATAAATCTGAAAGGTCCTCTAGTACATGACTGCCTAAAAACTTGTGTCTCGAGATATGCAAAGCCGGACATTCGCAAAGAAAGTGGAAGACAATCTTCCTCTTTGCCCTCCTCTCGACAACTACGGCAGAACTCGTTATAGGACATGATGATAATATGACTGCAAATGTTTTTGGAACGGAAGCAAAAAAAAACTGTTCTAAAATCTCATCAACAGGATTTTGAACGTGTTGTTACATTTTCGAGCTGTAGTCATTTCCATTTGCTATATTTGCTTAAACCAAAGCTATTTTAACATATCGCTCATTTACTTAAACAACGTTATAACTCATAAGAAAAAGACTCGTCCTTAAGACAACAAGTTAAAAGTTTTTGAATTGAACGCACCTGAATGGAAAAAGAAAAAAATTTTCTGCTCTCAAGAGGTGAGTAAATAAGATATTTGTATGAAACTATACAAAAAAACAATTCTGCGTCCTTAACTTAAAAAAATCAGATTTTTGAGTTGTGACGTTATTCAATTTAATGAGCGATATGATGAAGAAAGTGTTGTCTTTTAAATATTCCCCCTTTTTTCGAGGAACGCAAATTTTTAAAATGTAATTTGCAATGAAAATCTGTGTGAATATTCTGCTATTTATTACATTAAAACTTGTGAATAAAAAGCTTCTCTTATTTTATCACAAATTTTCCAATTTTCTTGAAAATTGAAGTACAATTTTTGATTTTTATTCAGTGTTGTGCTTTTTGTTTCGTTTGTTTTATTTTGATCTTATTTAAAATACAATTATAATTGGATTGATGAATAAGAAAAAGTATCCGCCGTCAAAAGTGTTAAAACCGAACAAAGAATGCTTATGGGATGGTGAAGCGGCGTCGAAATCACTACTGATCCGTTCTGCTAGTCTGACGCATAATAAATCGTTCCAATATTACTTTCTTAATAAAACTAGAGTTTGTCTAGTTGTCGAAATTCGACCGCCAGTTTAAACGTTTTTCAATTTTAGTTGTATTCATTTAAAGAGAAAAAAACTACCTAATTTCCCATTCCCTTCCCCATGGAAAAAACAATAGAAAATAATAAAATTGCATACAAACACGCACATTTGTTTGTTTAAGTTTTTGCTTGAAGGTAACACATCCATACGTAATGAACATGTATGTACATTGTACATCCATATTTAATTCTCATCTCTTTCAATTCTGATCTTTTTTTCTGTTTCGATTTTACTTATTTGAAGAGAAAAAATATTACTCATATACATATGTAGGTACACTTAAAAACTCTCATTGCTGTGCTTATGTTTTTATTTGAAACAATACTTACTTAAGTAAAAGTGTGTATGTATATATTTTTAGCACTTGTAGTGGTTTCAACTTTAGGTGCCTTTTATTCCATTAATACTGAACCGATTTAAATAATATATAGTCGTGTCACTAAAGCTCAAGAATGTCTACCATTTAATAAAATAATGAAGAAAATCAATAGGCAAACAAAGGAGAAAAAGGGATCTAAAAATTTGTCTTTTCCTGTTTATATAATCTTTGTTATTAATTGGCAAACACGTTTTTTTAGATCCCTTTTACGGTCGTAATACTGAACCCATTTTGGAAAGATTTATACATTTTTAAACTTTAAACTTTTAAACACACTTATTACACATGCATGTATCTGTATGTATTTATGTAAATGTTTAATTTTAATTTCTAGAATGCGGTCGGTTGAGTAGACCGCTGGATACACTAGTAGATAATAAATTTATCAAGAAAAGAACTTTTTAAATTATAAAGAAATGGGTAAACTGAGATTTCAACTCAAGCCAAACAATTCCTTCCTTTCAATATAAAAAATTATATATTATTTTCAAAAAAGCCACGTTTGTTACTTTTTGAAATTTCTAGAGCATATTTTTGCTTTTTTACTGCATATTTAATGCGCATAAATTTCTCTTTTAGGGCATATTTTCAGTATTTGCCTGGTAATCGTTAATCCATCAAATATACACAAGAGTTACTGCACTGTAGCGAAGGTTATGTCTAAATTACTTTAAAAATAACACTATAATTTGGTTTCGACAATAATACATTGTTATGTTGTTGTTGTTATTCAGAAGTTTTCGGAATAGAAGTTGCGTAATATTTATTTTTTTTATATTTCCTTAGTTGCTAGTGTTTTAGCCTTAAAATTTATTGTAATGTTAATTATAATAAATATCTAAATAACTAAAAATAAAATAAATATTTATTATATTACGAATATAATACTATTTTTTGTTTAATTAGTTTTTTTTAATTAATTATTTTTTTAAGTATTAAATGTGAGTTTTAAGATTCCTTAATAATTTTGAACATTTTTTTTTATTGCAGATTTTTCAACAAGAATTTATACTGCAGAATATTGTACAGGGTGAGTTGTTTTCTTTTATAAAAAAAATTAAATTATTTTTTAAATATTTATTTCCATTTCTTGTTGAAATTTTATTTTATTTGATTTTTATTTGGGGATTTTCGATTTAGATTATAAATTTTTATTTTCGGCATTTTGGGGGGAAATCAAACTATTTTGTGATTTTTTAATTGCATGGTTTTGGCGATTTCTGCTTTTGTAGTGAATTCAAGAAGTCTTCGGCGAAATAACATTTTTTTTTGTAGTAGTTTTTAAATTTTTTATTTACAATTATTTGGTATAACTTTCATTCCGATTGGTAAATTTTTAGATTTTTCGAAAATATAGATTCGGCAGAAAATGTTTGTAAATCATCACAAAATATTTGTATATATTTGCATTCATGTATATTAACGATCTATTAAGAGCACTTAAGTCGATATTCATAATAAGTGTTTCGATTCAAAATGAAACCTTGTGGTCACTGGTTAGAAAATTTATAAATATTCGTTGTCTGTTCCCGGCCAGATGTGTTGTTTGATCGCCTTAAATTATGAATGTGGTTTTTGTGGTAATGGCATCACATTATCTATATTTAATATTATTTATAAACAATATTTTCTAATTAATTAACGTACTTGAGGTCTTTTTTATATAAAAAAAATATCCAAATTTATTTCGCTATTTTTTTGTGGCACTTAATCAGGATGAAAATCGTTTAACAATCTAAATAACAATTAATTAACAAATATTTCGTATAAATGAATAATTTTCTTTCCCGTTTTTTTTTAATTTTGTGTAAAATTGATTGTCAATTGAAAAGTTTTTAAAATGAGGACATGAACTAAAACTGAGAATTTGAAAATATTAATATTGTAATATTTTATTTTATTCTTTACAATTCATTTTAATAGAAATAAAAAATGGAAAAAGAAATTCTTCATTTATTGTATTTGTTAATTAATTTTTATTTTAATTGCTAATGATTTTTCATCCTGAGGAATTAAATCTACGAGTACATTTGAAAAGATATAAAAGAAATACTTTTGTGTGATGAATTTCCATGTTATCGGTTTTATGTTAAAAAATCTAAAATTACTATCTCCAAAAAACCGATAACATTGAAATTCATCACACAAAAGTTAAAATGAAAACAAAATTTCCGGTCAGAATTTATATTAAAACAAAAAAAAACAATAAAAAAAAGAGTATTTGGTTTTTCTTTTGCAGATGAACTTTTGTTTTCTTTTTTTATAAAAACATGCAGTTACCAACTGAAAAAGAACTTCCAAAAAAGTTATTGAGATCCTGAACATGTCATCCGGAATCAGTTCAAATTCTCATCATTTGTAATAGGTTTGTCGTTACAGAAAGTACTTTTTTGGATGATGATTATTAAAAACAAATTAATTCTGATTTTTTGCAATTAAAATTACATTTTAATTCATAATCTGGATGTTGTAAACAGACTACTTACTTTGGAAGTAGTTGAAATGACTTGCAATTCTTGTCTCACTGGGTAATATTGTCGTTGGCTGTATTCGTAAATGCAATAAATTTATGCAAACGGTTTGCAAACTATTGCAACAGTAACTGAAATGCTGCCGCAGCTGCAGACATGTGTGTGGCAGCCGTGTCCATTAATTTTTTTTTGCCATAAAGAATTATGCTGGCAAGTGATACTTTTCGAACGCCAAACTTTCACTGTCGCACAACTACTGCATTTACGAATGTATGCTTTGGGCTTATAGTAAATAAATATTTCCTAAATAATTGCTTTGCACGGCTTGTAAAATATATTTTTTTAAATAAATAGAAAATTTTAAATACAATTAATTACGTCATTAAGCCAATTAGTTAATCGCGTTATCAAACGCCATATTCAATTTAATGTTCAATTTTCGCAATCGAAATTAGATAAACATTTTCTTTTTTGTGTGTTTTATTTCAAGAGTATTGATGACTTTTGTTTCTTTTTTTTCATTTTCTGTGTATTTAATATTTTTATAATTTTCATAATTTAACTCACATTGATATAATTTTCTTGGTAGAAGTTTTAATCTCATCATATGCTGACGCCGCCTGCTGTTGATGAGTAAGAGAGGGTTGCTCCAATTTGATCGCACATGTGCATGTGTGTAGAAGTAGTATGTATTTTGCTTTTTTGCCGAAATATGGGTCAATTAAAAAGTGCCCTTCTTTAGTCGGACACACAAATCAATTCAATTTGCACTATTTACACTAAGCAACAGGTTTGAAAACCTTCTTTCTTTCCTATAAAAATTAAAATGTTTGTGTGTGTTGCTATTTTTTATTTTTTATTTTTTTCACTTAAAAAAAACATTCACCTTGAAATGGTTTTTGTGGCGGGGCTTTTGAGGTAAAAAGAAAGGCACTTTATTACATTTTGATTTTCTTCTTAAAGAACTTAAATAAAATAAAATTTTAAAGGCTTACAAAACGTTTGTTATTATAAATATTTTTTTTTCGTATTAGTTTAGTTTTGTGGGGCGCGCGTTTATGCCGCAGCTTATGACAAGTAGCCGTATTATTATTATTATTTTTTTTTGTTTGTTGAAAGTTTTGCTATTATTTTTGTTTTTTTTTCGGCTATTTGTTTGTGGCATTAGTACGTCTATCATGAGTAGCTGTTTTCGTTGAAACTCTGTAGACGCGACTGACGAGACATTTCCTTGGCGGCTTTAGCAAAAACAGTCTGTTCTTCTGAAAAATCACCAAAGAATTGTTGTAAAGTGTTGTTTGTTATAATTTCTATTGCTTAAGTCTACAACCAGGTGGAAACCACCAGCAAAAACAACAACAACAACAACACCATTGGCAACTAGCAATAGGCTCAACAGAACTAAAACACAAAAACAACAACGAAAAATAAAGTCCAACAAAAAAAAAACTGAATAGATTCAAAAACGAAGTAACCACAATTATTTAATGGGGGATGGAAGTGTAGGATTACGCGGAATAAGGACAATGATTTTTAACTATTAAAGCACACGTTTGTTTATCCACTAAACTGACTTACTGACTTTTTGACTCTTATTATAATTTCTTTATGATAGTTTAAGCATGTTTTCTTTTCTTTTTTGTTTTTTTTTTCAACAACAATATACTTTTGTGTATTTTTTCGCTGACCTGGCACCGTATAACTTGCCTGTTCTGTTCAACGAAATCAAAAAAAAAAAACGTTGCCGTTATGCAAATTAAGTCACGCAATCACCGTGTTAGGGTCACACCACCTTCACTCACACTTAAAAAAAAATGTTGCATACAAAAGAGTTTTTATTTTCTTCTCCACTCTGTATCTTGCCAGCAGTAAACTGTTGCTTAATTAATATCCATAAGTGAATAAAAAGGACTAAAAGTTTTAGAATTAAAAAAGCAAAAAAAAACTCAAATCAAAACCGCCACGATATGTTACTTCTTGTTGCTGGATATCTCGTTTGTACTCTAATCAATTCTAATTGTGTACGAGTGCGATCTTATTTTTTGTTTCTTCTTCTCTTATTTAATGAATGAACAGAATATTTAGATGCTTTCAATTGTTTTCCACCATTGCACAGTGGGTCCAATGAACATTAAAGTGAACTAGCGAAGTGGTTGCTCGCAGAATTTTTTTTATTCGTAGATATGTTTTTTATTCGCAAGTTGTAAATAAGAGGGTGGCAAAAACTGCGTTACAATAAAAAACCCGACACTTTTATTTATTTATGGTCACATATTTCTACTTTCCGAACGAACGTTCATGTCTGGTGTTCATTATCAAAATTAACTTCAAGAACAAATTTTTATTTTCTTTATTTTCTTAAATATAATCGGTGTATATTTTTGTAAAAGTTACAAGCTTTAAAAGTTTTTTAATACACAAGTTAGTGGATTTTGCCAGCCTGAAGTTCAGCGTGTGTGTAGTGCATGAAAATGGTCAAAAGCTTGATGTAAAATTTAAGTTCTTATCTATGAATTTTGCCCAAATTACTTTGTAATCCAATCAGTAGCTTAGAAGATAAAGATTTGATAAATCAGATCCTTCTTCGCATCTTCTCTTTTACTTTACTTCGTCGGATTATGGTGTTTGCACGATCGCTTAAAATACACAAATATAAGTGCAGCTACAAACCTGCAGAGTTATGCATCTTGAAGATATCCTTCATTTAAAGTGTTAGCACTTGAACTAGTCCCTTCCGCTTAATGCGTAATCATATGACGAGTTATTTGTTAGTTTCCTTTCACTTACAGCAGCTTAAAACTTATATGTACGAGTATATCTCGATCGCAGCCACTGTGCGTTGTTTCACAATACTGAGTAATTTGTTTTCAGTTTTGTGATTTTTTTTTAATTAGAACCAAAAAAATACATAATATATTTTATTTTATAGCTTAATCATCATCCGTTTTAGTTGTCGCTCTTTTTTTTCTCTCTTTTATCATTCGTAAATTTTCAAATCTAAAATATAAAAAAATGAAGAAATATATAAAATATTAGTTTGAATTTATACATATTTTTGAGACACCAAACGACAATGTCTTATCATCTTAAAGTACATAAACTTTGAAAATATAAAGTTTTATCAAATTCCTAAGCAAATAATAAATACAGTCATTCCTCGCTTAACGCGGTATATACATAGTTTTCTGAGAAATTTGTTGGAATCTAAACCTAAAATTTTTTTCTGAAAAGTCGTGTTAGTGGAAGATGTATAAATCTGTTAATAAAATGTTTTTGAGTCTAAGTGAAAACATGATCCTTGCTCTTCAATGAGATCGCATCGGTTTCTCTGTGATGTCAACCAGATTGTTTTGGAAAAATTTAACTAATAACTTAAGAGTCGAGAATCTGTTGGACAATCTTGCGGGATCTCGTTTTATATTAAAATTCAAACGCTAAGCCCTGGAAAAAAGTGTCATAGCAATAGAGGGTGGGGTAGTCTAGTATTAATCAGGGTACGAAAATAACTATTTTTAATTCCAACATTCAAACGGAATTTTTCTATTCGATATTTGAAGATGGCGATATGATGCTTGTTAACTAATGGAGATTTCTTTTCTAAAAAAAAAATTCCAACATCTTTTTTTTTTATTGAAAATTTGCCATATAATGATTTTTTTGAAATACTGGGGGCAAATTTCGGCATTCGATATCGAGTGAAATTACAATACAAACTCAAAAAAATTTGTGTGTGATTTCGTTCGATATCGAATGCCGTAATTGGAAATTATTGTATCATCACTTACGAGGTAAAACTTTTGTTTTAAGAAAACTTTGAACTGCCTTTTATTTTAATAAAAAGTAAAAGAAATGTTTAAGTTTTTTTAGGAAAGAAAACGCTATGAGTAATAATAATGATCTTAAACCATTTTGCTTTATTTTACTTTTTTCAAAAAAATCAAGAGGTATATTTTTCAGTAAAAAAATAACAGTTAAAAATTTTCGCTAATTTTTCGGTCAAAAATTTAGGTTAAAGTTTGATATATTTTTTTTGTACAAAAGCACCATTAGAAGCCGTTGGCGAAAAATATTTTCACTTAAATTTCGTTAGTAATTTTTGCCAGCAAAAAATATCAGTTAAATGTTAAGTTTTCTTCTTGACCTCAAAAATATCGTTAAAATGTTATGTCAGTTATTTCTTAAACAAATATTTTATACAAATTAATTTTAAAAATGTATGTAATATAATTTAAAAAATTATAAGTAGTTTTGGCGTTTGGCGGCAATAACATTAATTTAACTCAACCTTTAAATTTCGCAAATTTGCAGATTCATTTCCCAGAACCACAACATCCTCTTTTGGTTCTATTAATTCTACGGTTTTCACAAATTCCATGATTTTGAATGCTACAACCTTTTTGCTTTCTTCAAACTTCTTGATGAACTGTTCCTTAATTTCCTCTTTTGATATTACAGGACTTATGCTCACAATTTTTAAATGTATTGTTTTTATTAATTAAATAGACGATCCCCCTGAAGAAGCTGACAAATAATCTACAAAACGTCGGAAAAATTGTAATGAATAATAATTTTTATTTACAAAACATATTCAGGACTATTAACAAGGTAACTACTTATGGCGTTTTCTTTTCTAAAAAAAGGAGCCCCTTTTATTGAAAATTTGCAATGTAATGGTTTTATGAAATAGTGAGTTTATTAGAAATCATTGTATCATCACTTACGAGGTAAAACTTTTGTCTTAAGAAAACTATAAGTAGCAATTCTTTAATAAAAAGTAAAAAATGTTATACATTTTTTAGAAAAGAAAACGGCATTAAACTTAAAAAAAATTTTCCAAATAAGCAAGATAAGTTATCGGTTATATTTTACCGAAAAAATATCAATGAAATTTAACCCCAAAAAAAATTTCCATAAAATTTTAAATTTTATATTTTTTGTATTTGATTGTTATTTTACTTTAACCATGTCTATAAAATTTCTGTAAAATTTAACTCCTATTTTCACTGAAAAAATATCCGCAAAATTTTAAATGTCAGTTATTTTTGATCGAAAAATATCCCTAAAATTTTAACTGTTAATTTTGGCCGCAAAAAATATCATTAAAATTTTACGTAGTATTTGTTACCGAAAAAATATTAGCAAAATATTTTTTTTACCAAAAAAAGAGGTCCATGCATTTAACTCGTTTTTTCGATGGATAAAAATGAGTAAAATTTTAAATGCCTGTTATTTTTAATAAAAAAATATCGCTAGAATGTTAAGTTATTCTTATATATTTTTTCGACCTTTTGTTTTTTAAATGAATCTAATTTATCTCGAGCTATAGGTAAATTTTTTTATAAAAAGCGTTTATAAAATTTTATTATTGTCAGGTCTGAAAGGGATACGGTCGACTTATGTAGAAAGAAATCAATCAACGAGTGCTTTTCATTTAACTTTTTGCTTAAATTTTCTGAATTGTGAAAACCATATTTTAATCTGTCTCAGTGAAGATAAAAGGCTGCCATGGAAAAAATCATAAATGGAGCATGTATCCCTGGATTCAAAAATCGAGGGCATATTCTCCAGACATGTTCCATTATAATTCTAAAACGTCCATGATTTCTATTTCTGTCACTATGGAAATCGTTAGTTGGCGGGCGATCTGTTTGCACGAATTAACCATTAAAGCTCTATTAATATCTTTTTCTATTTTTCAAATTTATTTTGTAATTGTTTTTGTGTCGTTACGCTCATTCAAAAATTTAAACTACAAATTGAATTTTTTTTTTCGTTTTTGCTTTATTATGGGCCATAAAAGTAAACACAGATAGAGCACTTCCTTTAATATTTTTATATTTTATACAAACATTTTGCTTATTATATTCGTATTATATGTTTGCAAGCAAGTACGTCGAATCGAAAGAAATATTTTATTAAAATCATTTCTTATTTCTAATATATGATGTTATTGTTGTTGTTTTTTTTTTGTTTGTTTGTTTTTCTATTTTTTTATTGTTTTGATATACTTGAGTTTTTATATTTTCGATATATTCATATAAACGAGCGAGTAGATCTCTGGTATATATAAATGGATCTACATGTGCAACTGGGCGTTTTATTCATATTTAGACCATGATTATTTATCTTCATGGTTTTTCTTTTTACTACTGTATTAAAAATGTATTTTCGTATTTAGTACTTTATGTAAATTTGTATTTGAACATTTTTATACGGACGAGTATCTATTTGAATGTAAAGTGGGTCACCATTAATCGTATCGCATCCCATGTACATGCGAGTAATTGTGCTGGTATGGGTGACTTAGTTTAGAAATTGTGCTAAATTTTTTTTATTACTATCAGACTGCAGTGGATAATTATGGCTGCCGACAACTGGATGTTTTCGCATTAGCAACACAAATCAAGTATGTCCATGATAAGTAATTAAGTCGTTCATGTTATAAATGATTTTATTTTTTTTTCAAATTGAGGATGCGATCGTTTTGTTTAAAGAGAAAACAACGATCGGTTGCAAAACAATTGTTCTATACCGATAGCTCAGACGATTTGAAGATGTTTTTTAACAGTTAGACCGCTTTTCACTTTTGCAAGATTGTTTATATTTGCGAATGGCATCTAATTCCCATCTGAAAATGTTTTGCTCATAAAAATAAAAGTTTCTTATTTTAAGTTTTTTATTTATTAATTATTATTATTTATACGTAATTGTTGAACTGTTTAAGGTATATATTGAAATGAAAATTTATAGCTTGAGTTCAAATCTGATTTTACCCATTTCTTCTTAATTTAAGAAATTATTTTTGGATAAATTCATTATTCATTATTTTATTTAGAGATTTTGATTGACAACAGAAGACAATTTAAAAGCAAACAGCAAAAAAAAAAAAAGTGTTAAAAATTTGTGGTGTTGATATATTAGAGTGTTCATATTATCGCGAGTGCACTGTATGTCTAAATGACGAACGAAAAAGAAAGCAACTGTGCGAGTACATGAAAGCCTGTACTCAATCCCATTCTTCTTTCTCTTCTCACCAACAAACTAAAGACTTTGGAAAGTGAACCTTTGCGAATGGAAAGCGGCCTTATTACAAAAGTTCTCAATTTAAAATGTCAATAAATCAACAGAACCATGAGGCTTTCAAAATAGCGCCTGATGACTTGCTCAAGATTTTTCAATTGCTGCGGCTGTTTGTATCAAAACTGCTGCTATGATTTTTTTTTTTGATACAGAAACATGCCAAACATCTTTTTTAGACTGCAATAAATGATAAGCTGATGAACTTTGGTTTTAGCGCGACAGCACTACACAACGAACACAAAAACGAACCTTTCGTTACCTTTCGCAGAGTTGTAGTGAATTGAACACCAAGATCATGTTATTTGCCACGCTATATTGTTTCCTGTTGGATATTCAGTAATTGCTGGGATATGCAAATAAGAAGCCTTGAAATCCAGGACATCGTTCAAATTTAGTCTGACCTATTTTTTAGGGAGCGGCATTTTTAGTCAGAAAGAATTGAATATGAGGCAATAGTGCAAGGAACAAAGCAAATATTAACAATGCCAATCGATTTAATTAAAGTTTTCCAATCAATTGGGAGCACTTGGAATCATAATAATTCTTGTATTCTATTTCCTCAAAAGATTTGCATACATACATTTTAATGCTGTTTCCATCTGCGGTTTAAGGTTGCAACTGATTGACGTCAATGCTTCCATTTTTTCCTTCAAATAGTGTCTCATTTTCAATTCTTTCTTCAGCAAAAATGTTACGAACCTTGGCCTAATATAAATTACTTTCGATGAGAAAAAAACAAATGAAGTTCGAAACAAAAATAATATTGAAAGAAATTAGCATTTTTATACAAAATTGTTTAAATACTTCACAAAAAGTTATTTTGATTGTGATTAAATTAATTATAAGTCCAGATAGATCGAACGATTTCACCGTCTCTGACCCCAAGCATACATCAGCTAAAAGAAAATCGGCTGCCGCTGACTCATAGAATTTCCGCACCTCCTCTTCAATAATTTTGCTATCCAATGAATGTAAACAAAGCGGCAGAAAAATTCCGCTTTGCCGCTCTTTCCAACATACATTTCGGTACTAAGAAGAGAAGGATTACATTGCTCCCAAATGTTCCCGAAATCTGTCTGTTGAACCGTTTAATCAACCAAGTAGCTTTGCACGGTTTGTGCGTTCTTACGCGGACTTTTGATAGAGCACAGCTTTGAACGACATACATATCGTCGCCTTAAGCGCAAACGGACGTAACTTTACAAATTTTCGAAACAGAATTTTTAATTGATCGTCATGTCAAACTACCCTATTCACGGAAAATTGTAGACTCCTATGCAGTGCCTTCAGGTATTTCTCAACAAATGTCTCGGCAAAATCTTACGGATTTTCTGCCCTGAAACAGTATTCAACAACCAACTCTGGATGGTGGCAAACAAGCAGCCTATTAAAACGGAAATAAGTAAGTGGAAATGGAGTTGAATAGGTCACACCATCCGAAAATCAGACGACGATATTGCTAAGAAATCCTTAGATTGGAACCCGCAAGAAAGCAGAAGAGTTGGGAGACCAGCGCACACATGGAAGCGACAACTAACAACGGAACTTTCGAGATTGCCTATGAAGCGGAACGAAGTCAAGCTTCGAGCCGAAGATCGAGATTATAGGAACCACCTTGTTATGGCCCTATGCTCCCCCGAGGAGTGAAAGGAACATATATATACATATATATGCAGCCAACTTGACCAAACGAATGATGCAGAAGTTCTTCTTTTTGGGGCTACTTTCACGTGCAATTCTCAGAATTGAGTCCCAAAATCATGTGTTGCACTGTGTTATTCAACTTATGTTGTCTTTATGACTTTCGAGATCTAGAGGCTGGAGTGAGGAAGTTTCCATCTCTTGGCGAGGCCCCATTGCGAGTAGAGGGACCTCAAAATTTCATTATTACATATTTAAAATATTAAACCAAAATTTTAAGCTATTTAAACAACAGACAATTTAAATCCAGAAACCAATTCATTGTTACTTGTGTCTAATGTCATTTATAAAAATAAATAATCTTAAGATTCGTTTATATTTTATTTATTCCTTTACGGTTAAACCCCAGAATTACCTTTTTGTCCATAAACATTTCAATTTTCCTTCTATTTTATTTATTATGTTTTTTTTGTTTGTTTGTTTATTTGTTTGTTTGTTATTGTAAATCTGGCATGATACATTAATGCTGGCAGCAGAGGTGCGATACCATTCCAACAAACAACCTGCTCTCTGTGTAGGGAAGAGGCAGAAAGAAGGGAATAAAATACAAATATTACATTAAAATCAGATGCCACTAGTAAATTATAAAGATTTTGTGGTGGGGGAGGGGAAGGTGGGATACCACAGACATCTACTTTTAAAACTTTTGTGTACGCGAATTGTATACAGATTCTATTTTATCAAATAAAATGATAAAAACAGTTGTACGTGCAATTCTAATGACGGGGGACGCCCACAACCCCTATATTGCATGATGGTGTATCTGAGTGTGTGCGTGTGTGTGTATGCGTGTGTGTGTATGCGTGTGTGTGCGCGTTTGTATGATGCTCTTTTTTTAATGGAAAGAAAGAAATACTTAATGAATGTTACTTTTTTATATGCATGTGTGTGTGAGTGTATGTGTGTGAGTGTATGTGTATGGATGTTTGTATGAATTTACCTCGAGATGTTTTCCACTCTTATTGTATTTACAATTCCACACAGTGAAAAGAGTGCCGTGACTGGCGGGCAATACTTACAAATGCATACACGAAGTGCTGTAATCTTTATATTCTTATCTCTCCCCAATTATCTGCCAAGTGAATACACGCACGCACACACACACACACACACACATGTACACAACAAGAAAACTTTTGTTATTTGTTTAACAAAGTTTGCCACTCCGTTCAGTTTTGGCTGGCAGAGAACTTGCTCAAGCATGCGCTTTTCTCCAAAAGGGGCGGAGTTTGGTTAGCTTTTGTTAAAAATGGATACATGATGTTTTTTCATTCAATCTCAATTAAGTTTATGAATGTTTTCGCCACTTGCGGCGAATTCCCTAAGAATGCTCAATTTTATTTTCACTTGTTTGCTGCTGCTGCTGCTTTATTAAGGTCGTTATTGCTTGATGTATGTCTGTCTGTCTGTCTGTCAGTCTGTTGTAATTGTTTGCAGATTTTTGCCGCCCGCTTAATCAAGTGCTGGGAAATATGTGTATGCATGTCGTATTTGTTGCAAAAGTTTTCTTTTTTTCTTGTTTATTTGCCCATTTTTTCCCCTGCTGCTCGCTCGTTCGTTCGCTTGTTCTACTCTGCGTTAAAAAAAAACTAAAGAAATAATCAACTAATGAAGTGTGTTAAGAGGGCAAACGGCCGATACCGCCACTACAGCAAACGCAAGAGCAAAAAAAGCTGAAAATTTATTAAAAAGACGAGAGTGTCTGACGACGATTAACCACGAAGTTGAAAAAGTGTTGAGGTCTAAAGACTTGAAAGAGGAAAATGCAAATACAAGAAGCAATAAGAAAAAAAAAACTACAAGGCCGTCGCACAGTGGCTGAAAATCGTTTTTCATTGGCCAAAACTCTGTAACTTTTGAACCGATCAAAATATTGAAGTAATTTTTTTTTATTGGATAGATATTTAGTTCAGCTTGACTCAGTTTAAATTTTATTAAAATTGATTGAGGACTTTTTAAGGAATTCTAGGTCAAAGTTGAACTTTTGAATTTTTTTTAACTTTTTGAGTGAAATATGGAATTATTATTTTTTTATTTATTAAAAAAATTGAATATTTGGAAATTAATAATAATTATAAATAATTTTTGTAATAATGGAATTTTTTTTATGTTACACTTAAAAAAAATTTTACACTGAAAAAATAGTAAAATCAACTGGAGATTTTGCTATTACAGAAAAATTAAAAATTTTTTGCTGACAAATTTGCAAATTTGTTTACACTCAAAGAATAGTTACACTTAAAAAAAACACGTTAATAATATTATCTAAAAATATTACTATTACTACAGAAATATTTATTATTTTTTGCTGTCAAATTTGATAATTTTAAAAACATTTTAAAATAAAAACTGCAATAAATTTTAATAGCATTTGTAACAATGGTAGGTTCGTTTATTATTATTTTTTACTAATACTATGTTTTTCGTACTTAAATAACAATGAAAGGCAATTATAATTATTATTCATTTGACTCAAATATTGATTGCAAATATTCCATATTTTGTTCTGTGCTATTTCTGTTCTTTAGTAGTTTTTTGGCTTCTTCATCTAAATCCCGATGTTACACTTTCCATTGATTTCGAATACTGGAGATAAACGGATCTGACGTTGCCAATAATATATTAAATAGATCTTCATTTGTTGAATTTCTTGAAATTTTTCTAGTATTGTGCTCTCTATAAAATCTGTAATCCTTGTTCCTTTTTTCCTGAGCCTCCTCTGATAGATCTCCAAGTGGCACCAAATGATATTTAATGACATCTTCTCCATGATAAAGGATTTTGTGAACTGTTGCAGACATATTTCTCCATGGGTAGTTGGTTGTATATATTTTTGCAGTTTCCTTTGCATAATCTCCAAATTTTCTAGAGTCAATTTCTTCATTGCACGCAAGTACTTCTAGGATTATTTTAAATCTGAAAATAAGGTTTAAATCCACTCCTGTTATTTCAGATGCTGTTTCTGGATCTGAAAAGAATCTTCTTGCGGTATTGCCATCATTTGTATTGCCTGACCATTGTTTTGGCTGATCTATAATCAATCCAAATTTGCGATATTCATCTTGAACATGTTTCTTTTTTGAACTTCTTAACTCTTTGTTGGTTTCGTTGTTTCTTATTGATCCTGAAGACCCGAAATCCAAATCATAACTGATTTTTAGTATGTGTTCCATAAGTCGTATTCTTGCATGTAGTGGTGATAATCCAAATTCATATGCATCTTTATTATCTAATGATTTTGTCGGGACCTGGTTTAATTGGGTTGATGTTGCTTGGCATATAATGCAGCTGGATGCAGCCTTCGTGTTAGTCAAAGCCTGACCTACTTTTCCATCTATCATTGTCAGCACTAATTGGTAGCTTACTTCAATTTGCTGCCCATCTAACTGTAATTGTAATGGCTGTAGTGTTGCAATTTGGGCCTTAATATCACTAACTTCTTTGTTAATGGCATCATGAGTTTCTTTTTTGAAAGTTTTGTTTACTGTAGCTAACTTCTTTGTAGCGTTTTTTTAGTGCTTTGGCGAAATTATATAATTGCTCTTGCATTTCGGTGCTACACGAATTTAAGATTAATTTTATTTTAACGTAACTAAGAACATCTTCCTGGTTTTTGTTTCTAAAATACTCTTCGGCCAGTTCTTTATAACTGAAGCTCTCCATATTTTTCTGAATATTTTTATTTGCGTCTGTTATGTTTTATCCGTACACTTAGAGGATTAACTTATTACTGAGTAATCCCTTATCGAATCCGTAGTTTTATACATTTTTAGATACATGTTATTCACACATTGATCTTTAATTTCATAGCAGGTAGTGCTTAAATTGCACAAAACTGCACATGTTATCCAGACCTTAATATCAGGTAAAACTGATTAGTATCTCGCCAATATTTGTTGTTGTTGTTGGGTTATTTTTTTTTCTTTAGTGCTTTAATGTCGCGATTATTGTTATAAAATTGTTTATGACTTTGGTTGACCTAACATTTGATAACAGGTAAATTTAGAAAGAGATCATATGTTTACTTTAGAATTTTGTGATAATTTTATGACTTATTTTTGGCTGATCAAAGCAAAGCCATTAAACCCTTTCGCAGGTATTATATTTAATTTTTTTAGTTTTACGTAGTCTAAAGTAAAAACATAAACTTTTAGGCAAAAAAGTGAAAATTATATACACCATTGTATACGAGTACTTTGGAGTAATTTCATTAAAATGAAAAAAGTGTTCTACAGACGGCTCGTCGCGGGTGCAAAAGTATATATAGCGTTAAAGAGGACACTTTCACCTTTCTCCGGGTGGTATACATTTCTTGTTCCCTTTTGTTCCCTAGAAGTTCTATTCCACTAAAGTTTAAATTTGAGAAAAATATAGTAGTTTCATAAATATTCCGTAACGCCCTTAATATTAAACGCTAGATCTCTGACCACTTACAAAAACTAAAGACTATAATCCTACCAATATTATAAAAAAGACCGCAGGCCATTATCGATGACAGCTTGCGAGTAGTAACCATTTATTTTTGATAAAAAACAACAGAAAAACACCTTTTTCTCAAATTAGAAAAAACCGTTGAGTTTGACAGCATGCCACGCTCACAATTATCAATAGTTTAACCTAATTTTTTGGCTACCTTAATCTGGATATATTAGCTGCAAAAGGGCGTAAAAATTTTAAAAATCGGTGACAAAAAAAAATTTGAGTTTTGGCCAATGAAAAACGATTTTCAGCCACAGTGCGTCGCCAGCAAAAAGTCCTTGAATTTTATTAAATTGTTTGTTTCAAAGTCTCTAAATAATTGTATTAGTTTCTGGCAGAAATTACTTATCAAAGTGCGTGCGAAAATTTCAGATTTCCATAATAAGTACGAAAATCTCCGGCGGCTTAAGGAAAAATCGATCGATATTTATTCGCTAATCGTTCAAGATTTTTCATTTTGTTTGTTTATCTCAATCGTTTGTTGTTGTTGTTAAGTGAGCAATGGAAAAATCTTGCAAGTGCGGATGGGCAATTAAGCAAATGATATGTATAGATACATTTGTATCTATATTGTATGTGTGGGTGAATGTGAGTGCGTTTGTGTGTGTGTATGTGGCTGTGCTTGTGTGTGTATCTGGCTATGTGTATATGTGCAAAAAAGGGCGTGTCATTCATTGTCATCTTTATTTAAACTTTGCACCCGTTCAGTAATGAAGTTGTTTGGTCATTCAATTATCATTTTTATCAGGAGCGAAATATTGTGCTGTTGCTGTCTAGTCTGTAAAGAAGACAACAACAACACCAACAACTTGATTTCGGCTTAAAGTTCGTGTACAACTAGTACAGTTAATAATGAATGTATAAAATATCTGTGTATGCATGTATGTATGTCTTTAACAATTTTCTTGTTTTGGCCAATACAAAACCGAACTTTTGTTGCCAACAGATAAAAAAACTTGAAAATTGTGTATTTGCTCTTTGAACAGGGAAAAAATTACTGAAACACGCTTGAAATGAATGCCCCTAATATAAACTTTGAACACGTAAAAATGTGCCATTTAATAAAAAAAAATAGCAACTTCATATTTCACGCACGCATGTTTTTGTTATTTAAAACATCAATTACAATATTTTTTTTATTTAATTCTTTTTAATTGGAAAATCTCGCACTTTCAAGAATCATAACTTATTAAATAACTGACAGATTTTCTTGCATTAATATACTAATTTGTAAATGTTATTACAACCACTTCTTTAAGTTTTTCATTATAAGTACTTAAGCAAAATGTTATTAAAAAAATAATCAAAACAAACAAAGTCACCACAGTACGAGTGCTATATTCGGCTGTGACGAATTGTAATGAAACTTCAACATAGAAGAAAAGAAAGACAGTGGGTGTTACAAAAGAAGATTTTATATGAGCTCCAGATCTTAAAGGACTGTTCTTTAACAGTATTTTATTTATTCGCCTATATGTTTTTACACTCACCGGATGGAAAAAATTAAAGTTTTGTCCAATTTTTCTTCAATTAAAGTGAATTAAAAAATTGTTTTCAATTAATATTTTCATTGAATCAAACTGTGCTGGTTATACGGGTTGCAGGGGGCAAATTACGGCATTCGATATCGAACGAAATTTCCATAAAAATTCAAGAAAAATTTTATCGGTTTTCGTTACACATCGGATGCCGTAATTTGCCCCCCGATCTTAAATTAAAATTCTATATAATGGTCAATATTATTACATATTAATTGTGTATAGATAACACAGTGCGACAAAAAAAATACCTGGGAAGTGATATTATTTTTCTTGCAGGTGCTGTCGAGTAGATCAAGAATCTGTATATGAAATTTCCGGGACACCCGGAAAATCTAGAGTTACGGATAAAAACCCGGTTTTTGGTACCTCTATGCACTTATATGTCTGTAACTTAATTGAATATTAACCGATTTTTTTAACGGATTTAGAAAGAAGAGATTGAGGCCTTTAAAATGATGTATATGATGTTCATGTTACTTTCAAAAACATGTTAGTAATTTAACCGCAAAGGCATTTTCCGTTTAATTTTTACGCTATTTTTCATATTCGGACGTGTTTTCTTGCAGTATTTTGCAAAAGAACCCTATTTTTATACACATAATATGAAAGTATATTTTGTAAGGAAAAAAATGCTACTTTGGTTTTTTAAATCCGTGAAAAACTAATTGATTTATAAAACTTTTTATAAAAACAAAATATATTCAAAATTCCCTACATTGAGTTCTTTTAATACGATATTTGTTTTGTTTTTTTTTTTATTTTTATTTTAAACAAAAACGATGTAATAATAATAAACCATAAATATAATCATTGGTACATCAGTGTTCGCCAAAATTTTTATATTCCAAAACCCCATTTGTTATTTATACAAAACTTTATATTCCTTTAAATTAAATTAGCATTAAAATGGATACAGAATTGGTCCCTTTGTGATGCCTGATACGAAAATGTGGAGAGAAGTCTTTCACTAACCTTCATTAGGGTCGGTGTTTAACCAACTTGATATCTATCTTCTATCTATTATATAAATAGGCAAAGACAAATTTTTAGATCCCTTTTGCTCCTTTTTTTGCCAACCGATTTTCTTCATTCTTTTACCAAATCGTCAACATTGTTGATATCTAGTAACCCGATCTATATATTATTTGAATTGGTTTAGTATTAAAGGAATAAAAGGCTCCTAAATTTGACACCACTACAAATGCTAAAAATACACACGTACATTCACTTATGTAAGTATTGATTCAAATTAAAACATGCGTGTTTGTATCCAATTTTATTTTGTTTTTTCCATGGGGAAAGGAAACGAAAAATTAGGCAGAACACCTGTCCTTTTTTCTCAGTAAAATTTTTTCGTCACTGAGGAAACTGACAAATTCCAATTCCAAATTTGATGTCCTATCAACCCTATCTACTATGTTCTTAAAATACAAAATACAAACTACTTCTATTTATTGTATGTATTTAAAATACAAAATACTTGCACGTCCTTTATTTCAAAAACTGCCCAGCCTTGAAAACAACACATTTCTTAATTGAATCCTTTTTTCTTTTTTTCGTGATTTCTCGGTCAATTTTCTACCCATTCAGAAAGATCTTTATTTATTTAATATTTTATACTCCAGAAGTAATTTCAGTTTGAACAACACTCAACCGTACGGGAACACAAAACAATTACTAATTAATGTACATATCGCTCCTATATTGCAACGTAGTCATATCTCAAAACACTAGATTTTTGAGTTAAGAACGCAGAATTATTCATCATATCATTCGTCATTTTTTGTGAAAAATTCTTACAAATATCTTTTTTACTTGCCTCTTAAGGAGGGAATATGTTTTTATTTTTCCATTAAGGTGTGTGTAAATTAAAAGCTTTAAGCTCGTTTTCTGAAGAACGAGTTTTCTTTTTAAATATGACTATGTTGCAATAAAGGAGCGATATGTATCTGCGTGTATCTGGAGCAACAGAGTCTTCGAATATAGCTAATGTGCGTACACCACCAGATAACAGAAGGTATAGGAGCGATAGGAGGTATAACCCCCATTTGAGAGTCTAATTATGGCATTTCTTTAAGGCTTTATCGCATACATATTTTGCTTAAATCTCGTTTACAATTTATGCATAAAATAGCAATAACAAGTTCACTCCTAGATGTCTCAAAAAGTCCATTTAAACATTTATTTTTTTCCACTTATTGTTCGTTACATTATGGCTTCTTTTATGTTTGTGGTCGTTGGTTGTCCCTGTTGATTTGATGTTTTTATTTCAAGTCTTTTGTTCGTCGGTCGGTCGCTATGTCTTCATTATATGGAAAAATATTATGACACAATCTGTTTAAAATTTATTTTTATGTCTTTCTGCCACTGCCTTTAATTTGAAATTTGAATTTGACTGTGTTTTAGGGTTTCAGAAACTCAAGTTCCCGGCAACGGATGCACTAAGATTCCTGGGAATTCCTGCGGAGAAAGGGGAATTTCAAATATTTTATTATTTTGAATAACAAAAACCGGACAATACCGAAACAAAAAAAAAACTACGTATTCGAAAAAAATATATACACCAAGGGTATTTTAGTAAGAATGAATGCACTTTTTAAATTTAGTGTTAATTTTTTTTGTGCCAGCTTACTCAGGAGCTTCAACCAAAAGACTATTGAAAATGCCGGCAATTCTTTCAATGGTTAATGGAGCAAAGTAAAGTCAATGCCAATTTTTCGAAAAAAAAAGCCATCTTCGATGAAGCGCATTTTCATCTGAATGGCTTCGTGAATTCACAAAATCGTTGAATTTGAGGCTCAAAAAATCCTCATGCAGTCCATGATAAACAAATTCACCTACAACGAGCAACCGTCTGGTGCAGATTTTGGTCATGCGGACCCTACTTTATTGAAGATGAGACCGCAATTGCAGTACCTTAATTGGAGTTCTTGCTGCCTCAACTGGGCAGCATAGCATGGATCTGGGCAAGTGGTTTCAGCATGACGGCGCCAGCTGCTACACAACGCATGAAACAATCGATTTATTGCAGCAACGATTTCCAGAACAAATTTTCTCAAGAAATTGTGATGTCAACTGGCCACCACGATCATGCGATTTAACGCCGTGCGAGTTATTTCTTTGGGAGTTTCGTGAAATCTCCGGCTTACGCGAATAAACCAGTAACAATTCCTGTGTTAAAATCCGAAATCCAATGCGTCATCGGTGAGATACAGCCACATCTCTGTGAAAAAGCCATGTAAAATTTCATGAAAAGAATAATGGCCTGTCATTAGAGCCGTGAGGGCCATTTGACAGATATTTTATTCCATACTTAATCGAAACATGTTTTCTTTACAATCGAACAAAAAATCACAACTATTTTAAATAATAAGTGTTTTTAATTTAAATTGAGACACTCTTTTATATGAAAATCATATAAAATGTAAACATTATGGAAAAGCGGGCATTTTGAATTATTTATAAATGTGTGTGTAGGTTAAGAATATGATACGATTTTGAAAAGTTAACTAAATGTTTAAAAATCTATTAAGAACGCCATGGGCTCCTTGAGCTGTTGCAGTTGTTTTAGTAAAAGCTCAACCTGAAAACATTTCGTAGATATTAACCTTTCCTTTCCGATCTGATATTCGATTTCATTTAGATCCAAACACAAGAAACAATGGTAGCCTGTTTTAATCTGAGCAGGAATCGCATTGCAGTGAAAGATGTGGCTGACATCTTGTAAGCCCGCTCCTTAAGTTAGACAGATATCAGAGATGGGATTGTATGAATATCGTCGACCGATGGAAGATCAACCACGAACACCATATCTTTCTGACTTTTCCCAATAACTCTCTGACTTTACGTGGTGGTTCCTCCTTCTTGTCGGCAATAAATAAAGAATCGAATCCTTAATAATATTCATGCAACTATGAAAAATATTTAAGTTTATCAAATTATAAATTTCCCATAAGATGCAGTTTTGTGGGCCACATTACGAACAAGGCCAAATTATAAACTAATGTTCTACCTTATTTAACAAATGCTCGTGAAAGGAATTGTTTAGCTTAACTTCTTTTTCCATTTTTTTCTTATTTTACTTTGCAACCTTAATTAAGTTAGAAATTTTAAATTATCGCCAAAATGCATTTCATTCGTTTGATTTACTCGTAACTTAAAATAAATGTTCGGAAGATGCGAAACCCTACTGTGTGTTTTTTGAAAAACGACTACAACAGCCAGACTTTGGTTGTAAAATAAATAAACAATGAATCTTTGTTGCAACTTAACAAAATAGTTTACCATGCCAAATTGGTGTGGCACAACAATCTTACATAAACAGAGTCTGAAAAGAAAATAAACATGATTCTACGCTTTTGTTGATTTTTAATAGACAAAGTAAATTTACTGAAATTGAAGATTATTGGTTGACACAAGTCAAACAGGGAATATTGGGAACCTTAAAGAACTTTTAAGTCAAGTCCTAAAGATTTTATGTGTGATGTACATATTTTGTTCATGAAGCTTTTTGCTTTTTTAATAATACACTTTAAATTGATTGTGATTAATTTATTTGTACAAGATGGTATAAAAATGGTATAAAAATTAAAAAAAATATATAAAGAATTAAAAAATTATTTTACGATCATTTATCGATAACGAAATTTTGCTGAGAAAAGAACTTTGAGCCAAAATTATAAAGAATTTATAAATTAAACAATATTAAGAAATATTAATGTCGCGAATAAATCGATAGAAAATTTATTGAAAGAAAAAACTACTTCTAAGGAAATATATCGAATGTAAGAATTTCTATATAGAAATTTGGTAACATTTTTTTTTATATTTACTGAAAGCATAATAAAAATTTTAACAATTGTCCAGAAAATATTTATCGATTAAAAAATATATATCTACATAAATGTATTCATATCGTTAACAAATATTTTGTATAGAAATATATCCAAAATTTTCTATAGATATCTTATCAATAGATCCACATAACTGTTTTTGATTGCAAAATCTTTCTGTAGAGAATTTATTCATACCAAAATTCGTCTATAGAAAATGAATTTCTATTCGTAGCAAAATAATTTTTAGTATAATTTATCAATAGCAAAAGTGTTATAAAGAAAATGTATCGATAGCAAGCAAATAATTTAGCATTAAACATTTCAAGATTTCTATAGCAAATTAGTTGAACATTCATCGAAAGCAATTTTTTTATATAATAATTTAAATTTATAGAAAAACAATTTTGCTAAAAATTTAGCGCAAGCAATTTTTTTTTTTTATTTTCTATTCAACATTTATTACTAAAAGAAATTTATAGATAAAAAATTTATTGATAGAGCGTTTTTTCTATAGAAAACTTTGTTTATATAATTTTGCATAGAAAAAATATACTTTCGATAAAATTTAGTTTTTGCTATTGATATCAAAAAATTTTTCTAAAAAATATATTTGTTATCGACAAAATTTATAGAAAAAATTTATAATTTTTGCTATTGATATAAAAAAAAAGTTTTAAAAAAAAAATTTTCGATCGATAAATTTTGTATAGAAAATTTATGTTATTGATAAAATTCATAAAAAAATTATATTTTTTGCTATTGAAATAAAAAAAAATTTCGATAAATTTTCTAAAAACAAATTTTTTATCGATTAATTTTGTATAAAAAAGATATGCTATTAATAAAATTCATAGAAAAAATGTATAATTTTTGCTATTAATATCAATATAAAATTTCGATAAGTTTTCCAAAAAAAATTCGATCCATACATTTTGTATAGAAAATTTGTGCTATTGGTGAAATTCATAGAAAAAATTTATCATTTTATCAGTTTTCCAAAAAAATATTTTCGATCGATAAATTTTTTATAGAAAATGTATGCTATCTATTAAATTGAATGGAAAAAGTTATAATTTTTGCTATTGATATAAAAAAAATTTCGATGTTTTCTAAAAAAATTTTTGATCGATAACTTTTGTATAGAAAATATGCTATCGATAAAATTTATAAGAAAAATTTATACTTTTTGCTATATATGTCATAAAAAAGTTTTAGAGAAATTTTCTAAAAAAAATTTTCTTGATCGATAAATTTTATATACATATAAATAATTGATATCGCTCAAATTTATAAAGAAAATTGTTATTACAAATGAAAAACACATGTATATATCGATTAATTTCCAACTGAAAATTTTTATTATCAATATCGGAAATTGTAAATAAAAAATTTAACGATAGTAAATACATATGTACATACTACACAAAATCTATCGATAACCAAAAATTTCTGTAGAAAATGTTGCGATAGAAAATATTTGCTATCCATATCAAAAATTATCTATAAAAAATTTATTGGTACCGACAATTTCGTATAGAAATTTAAAAATTTTTCCATACAAAAAACATAACAAAATTTGTTTTCAGGATATTTATCGGAAAAAAATTTGTTATCGATAGGAGAAATGTTTATAGTAAGTTTTTTATATAACATTTTTTTAACAACTTCTTTTAGAAAATTTATTGTACAACATTTTTGCTATCGATACTAAAAATGTTTTACTACAAATTGATGGATGGGAAAAATTTTCACTACGGATAGAAATTTTATCGATTGCAAAAATTTTCTATGGAAATTGTAAGATTATAAAAATTTTCTATACAAAATTTATTGATAGCAAAAATTTGGTTAGAAAGTTTAATGACAGAATAGTTTTGTTATCAGCAGCAAAAATGTTTTAATGCAAATTTATCGATAGCAAAGATTTCTCTAGAAATCGTGCAAAAATATTTTTTTTGTCAAATTTATCGATGGCATGAATATTTTTACAAAATTTATCGATAATTTTTTTTTTTATCTAAAGCAAAAATGTTTTATTGTAAATTTGTCTAAAACAAACATTTCTCTAGAAATTGTGCAAATATATGTATATATTTGTTACAAATTTATGGATAGAAAATTGTTGTTATCGATAGCAGAAACTTGTTTTAGACATTTTAACTTAAGAAAAGTTATCGATAGCGAAAACTTTCTGTTGTGGAAAATTTATTGAAAACAAAATTTATTATAGAAAGTTTATCAAAATTTTTCGTTGTCACTTGAACGACCATGAATTGTGAGCTAAAGAAAAAAACTATATCAATTTGTTTTGCTTGAGATGGTGGATGTTACCATGTACCTTTACTTAACTATTCTGATTTTTTCAATTTAGTAAAGCCATACCACGAATCGCTTTCACTGGTAAAAAAAGGATTTTGAACCCTTTCCCAACCCCCTCAAAAAGATATCTAGCTACGCCAATGCAGATATCGAACTTTAGTGTATGAGTAAACTCTTTTAAGTATCTTCTACAGTTTCACTGTAAAAACAGACCAAGAAGAACGAAACAACGAAATAAAGATAAAATTGTCACTGAACGAAAAACTAAAGCGAATAAAATTCACGTATCCATTCTCATTTGCAAATAATGGCTTTTCGTTACAATTGTTTTGTTTTTTTTTTAATGAATTCTGTTTCCAGTGTAACTCTCTCTGGTCATAACTTCAGATGGCAAAAGTAATTGTCACAAATGGATGCTTCGCTTCAATATTATCTGGCAATTTGTCACGTTCGAAAAGTATAAAAATGTGATTTTTCCAAAGCAAAAATATAATAAAAACAAAAACTTTAATGAATTACAAAGAATTTAAATGAACAAAGTTTTATTGGCCGTAAGAAGCAAAAAGGATTAAAAAAAAGGTTTATCATACTCGTTTCAGTAAGAAGTCGTATTTTAAATGTTTCTGGAATATGATTTCACCTTTAGACTTTTCAAAAAAAAAAAAAAAAATTATGACATGCACGGCAGACATTGGCCAATGGTAGAAAAAAACTTAAAAAGGCACAACAATAATAGAATAAGGAAGCACTTTGTAATGACAATCGCTAACTTTATTGCTGCCTGCCCACAATCCAATGCGGGGCGAAATGGAGTATAAAAACCAAACAATAGAGAAAAAGGAATATAAAATTTTGTTCGTGCCGCATGAGAGAAACGACCCAAAATTAACAAACTACTAACTTTTGTTTTTTTTTTGCTGTTACAAAAATCCCTTCGCAGCAGAGGCGATTTATGTGCGAACATGCATTACGAAAAAAAAAATCAAAAACAAAAGGAGCATAAGAAATACACGTGTCACTTTTTACTTTGTGCGACCAAAAAAAAATAATTGTCTTGGCCAAGACTTCCAGTTGAATAGAACCACGACGTATATCACCTGAAGATTGTTATCATTTCGGTTGGACGTACACTTGCCAACGTTGTAGTCAGTGTTGGAGAGCTTCTTAATGATAGTAATATTGTCGTAAATTACTACTGCGAAAGGAAAAATGCTTTATGTTGCAACTTAACGTTCGTTCGTTTCTCCGTTCGTTCATGTTGTTCTTTAGGTTTGCGTGTTGCAAGACAAAGAAATTATACAGAGTATTCTTATGAATCTTTTTAACCAGAGTAGGCCAAATAGAATTCGACATAAATCTTTTCTTGTCTTGTCTTGTTTTTTTCTTTTCTTTTTATTGCAAAGATTTCTATGGGTATTTCAATATGTATTGTTGGCTTTGTTAGTTTTGCGCTTTAACAATTAGGTATTTCTAGATGCTAAGCAGCCGATTAGTTTTTGCATTTTCATTTGTAGCACGCATTTATTTGGGCTTGTTGCTCAAGGATTTCTCTTCCTTAAGTTTTAACTATTAAATATTTGTCAAATTCACAATCTATTGTATGAGTCGTTTGTTGTATAAATCTTGTTGGTAATTTCTATATAAACATGTGTTTAGAAATATTTTTTTTGTGCAAATTATCTACAAATACAAGATATTACTCATTAGACTTGGGTCCAATCCGTTCAGTCTCGTTTAAATTGGGTTTGATCGAAGGTTTTGATCTAAAACGAGCGACTGAACGAGTTGGACCCAAGTCTACTACACATTCCAGAAGATGTGAATTAAACAATTTTGTATATTATTGTTGAAAATTATTATTTTTGTTCAATAATTATTCGTTCTTCTACTTGTTCAAAATCTACTTACTGAAATCGTAATTGAAATACTTATTTTAATTTTATATTTAAATCAAACTGAAAATAAATTTCCATTCATTGTAAATATGTACATCAAACAAACAACAAGTCGATTCTCTGCTAACAATTATATCGTATGTTGTATATTAAATTGTATAAATACATTAAATGCCGGTGACCTATAGAATATTTTGTGCTGCATTTACTTCCCGCTGGAACAAGCAGGACTGCCAGTAATATTTTCAGAAAAATCGGCAAATTTTGTAAAGTCGTCAAAATCGTCAGTATTTAAAAAAAAGTCGTCAAAAAATCGTCACTCAAAAATCATCTGTTTTATACAAAAATCTTTCATTTAAAAATTAACAATTCAGAAGATTTATTAAAAAAAACAAAAACTAAACATTTTAGTCAATTCAAAGCAAGATTTCAAGAGATTTTGTGTCGAAACAGTTTAAATACTTTCCAAAATAAACGTCAACTTTTTTATATTTTAATTTAAACTTAAATAGAAATTCATAGAATATACTCTTATAGTTTTTCATAAACTTGCAATTCATGTGTGGATTCGAATTAATTTTTAAATTCTGACTTAATCGATTTTATACGTGTACAAACATATTTACATATAAAGTAAAAAGGACATATGATGCTGATTTAAATTGGGTAATTACAAAATAAAAATAATGTACATACATGTCATAGTTATATTTTTTAATAATATTTTTTGTAATGCTAACATGGTAGCATTCAGAGGAATTATTTTTTAAATAATCTTTTGAAAAAAAAAAGAATCCCCTCAAGGGTTCCTCTTTTCAATGAATTTCTTATCTTGATTTTATTAAGATTAATTTTGCTAAATATTTTTTTTTCAATATTAGCTGAAGAGTTTGGCAAAGGCATTAAGTTATTTACAAATTAACATCAATTTGGAAAAACAGGTTTATTATTTGGTAGATTAATTGACTTTTCTCTTTTCAAAATTATGTGTATCTACATTTAATGCGCTGTCTCCAAAATCCAAAAGTCTTAGTTCACTTATTTAATTTTTAATATCTTGATATTTTTCTTTAGAGACTAGATTAGGAAAACTTTTTCTTAATAAAGGAAGAATTTCAATTCAAATTTTTTATAAATCAAATCTTTTTTTTAACTGTTAACACAATTCAACGTAAAATGTCAATAAATTTACTGAAAGTTTCAACATCAATTGCATATCGTCTTGACATTTCTTTTACATACACACCAATATAAACTTCTTCTTTTTTTTAATTATACAGTTATGGAAATCAATTTGATTTCGAGGCGTATTTTTTATACAATCATCTCAAAAAAAAATTATTAAAAAATTTAAAAAAAATTCTGTCAATTCATAGTGCATGTTGTGAATTTAAATTAATTCAATTTTATTTAGATTTTATTTATCAAATTAAGCACATATTTAAAAAAACAAAAGTGAAGCTCGTTAATGTCATTCAAATTTTTAAATATTTCTTCATCGATATTGGCCGCAAAACAAAAATATATTTTTAGAGCTTGACATTTTCCGATACGTAGAGTTTAGGTTGAGCAAAAAGTAGCGAAATCAAAAAATCCAGGACGAGGAAAAAAATATAGTCCTGCAAACGCCTGACTACACACTTCCGCAGAGGTCTTCATATTTTTTCGTTAAGCTAAACTTTGTAGGACAAACCGTAGTAATAGCTGTTTCTGGCAGCTTAATGAACTCCAGCAACTCCAAGCTGATTTGAAGGATCATAAACAAGTTATCCAATTGGGTTGTATCTGCTGCAAAGTAGAGATTTCAGCCTATAATTATACAACCGAAGCATGGAATTCGTGTTTTCTGTGGCTCTACACAGATAGTTCTCATTCTGAGTTGCATTGCAACCCAAAAATTTGGGAATAAACGGAAATTTTCTATTTCTAATTGGTTTTCCAAAATCAGCACAAATTTTCTAATAACAACAACTTACACGTGCTCATGTTGGCACCGTTGGGGGAAGCGTTTTAAGTTTGATAAGATATTCCATCATTTATAAATGTCTTGACAATCTATTATGAAATGGCCACTGACAACTTTTTTTTCTATTCGCTTGTTGTTAGCAAAAATATAAAAAATCTCTAAGATATTGTATGTATGTGTGTGTGTGTGTGTAGCTAACACACATATACAGAGGACAAGAACCAACACGACAGGAAACTAGATAAGAACATAATTTCCAAGTTAGAAAATTCTAATAGTTGACTGACTGACTGGACTTGCCACCATACGCCGCACTCAATTTCTTTCTCCCTAATTATATTTCACCGGATGTTGTTGGTCATTTTTTCGTTGCTGTGTGTGAGTGTGTACGTATGAATATGAATGTGTGCGTGTGAGTGTGTGTGTGTTTATATGCATGAATCGTGTAGTGTCACGCTTCTTAATGCAAATGTGCTTTCTTTCATATATTTAGTCATTTAGTCAGTTAGTCATTTAGTCAGCCAGTCAAGCAGTTGGAATCTATGTTCTATAAAAAAAAGTCAAACAAGCAAGTAACCTAAATTGTTCTATATTGTTTTTATTTTATGTTCTCTTTCAATTTTAGAGGCAGGTGATTTATCCATTTTCTAGGTAATGTAGTAGCGATTGGTCTTTTTCTTTTCCTAATTTGCATATGAATGCTCATATAATCTTACATAAAGATACATTTTTATTGTGTGTATATTCATAAACTTTGCTGGATATATTAAAAATACTAGATATAAAAGGATATTACAGTGTTACCTGCATAATAGGGATATACATGCATATAAAGACTAAAATTTTGTTTGCAACTATTGGAAAAAATTAAATGAAAATCTCAACAGTTTCGAAATGTTGAAATAACTAGTGTGCGGACTAAAGAAGTTGTACTGTACATTAGTTAGATAAAACTAATTTTTAATTTAAATTCATTTAAAATATAATATTCAGGGAAACATGAAACTTCTAAAAGTAATAAACTTTCTTATTTATTTAAGTAGACATGGCAAATTTGTTAGGCCAAAGGGGAAAGGCAAAAGCCATTCAATTCTTTTAAAGCGTCGTAAATATGGAGATTAAAAATTAAATAGAAGAATAGATGTGGGCTTGCAATTTCTACAATATTCGTTTGCATTCCCATAAATTATGTTATGTACACATGTTGTGGATCCAAATGGGTAATGGGGCTATTTTAACGGTTGCTATTTTTAAGCCGTTGAAAAGTCGTTTTAGAAAGTCTGCAAACCTGTTTGTTGGACAAATCTGTCACACATTTTTCAAGGATTATTGCACTTAGAAAAAAATATTTATATACATATTACAAATATAAATTTCTTAATTACATACAAAAAGAAAAAAAAAACTAACATTCATTAAGAACTTGAAATGTAACCGAAAAATCCAAATTTCAGAAAAAAATCAAAGCACAATAATTTATCTATATAAAAATAGGCAAAGATAAATTTTTAGATACCTTTTTCTCCTTTATTTGCCAACCGATTTAGTTCATTCTTTTGACAAGTGGTAAACATTGTTGAGCTTTAGTGACCCGACTATATATTATTTAAATCGGTTCAGTATTAAAGGAATGAAATGCTCCTAAAGTTGACAACACTACAAATGCTCAAAATACACACGTACAGTATTGGTTCAAATTAAAACATGCGGGTTTGTATGCAATTTTATTTTGTTTTTTCGATGGAGAAGGAAATGAGAAATTAGGTAGTTTTTTTCTTTTTAAATGATTGCAACTAAAATAAGTTATATGCTTAAGCTGGCGGTCGAATTTCGAAATGCGAACTCTAGTACTAGTAAAACTACTTCAACGAAAAAAATAGTCCACTGAAACTTTTTTAATGAAAACAGCTAAAAAAAATCGTATGAAAAATTACAAAATTGCAAATAAAAATTACTTGAATAAAAAGTTTTCCAAATAAATTATTCAAAAATAAAAATTACGTTGTAATTTTTAATTATGTATTTAACTAGTAATAGTTAACGACCAAGTAATATTCGTTAAAAGTTATTACAACTTTGAATAAAAATTATAGCAAAATTATTCAAATAAAAATTATAATAATGAAATTATGTGAAATTATTAAACAATTGAATAAATTTATTAGAAAGAATATGTTTTGCCCAAATTTATTCGAATAAAATTTATTGAAAATAAATTAATTCGAAAAGAAATAGTTCTAATAAAATAGTTCGATTAAAATTATTTATCTAGTGATTTTTTTAACGCAAATATTCCATTAAAATTATTGATGCTGCGAATAGAATTATTCGAATAATTTCGTTATATTATTTAAATTATAAGAAATTATAAAAAAAAACAATTCGAATATAATTATTCGAAAATTATTGGCATAAAATTATTCGTAGCAAAATCGTTCGAAATAAATTACTCGAAAATGATAAAATAAACGAACCAATCATTTTTTGAGCAACAAACTATTCGAACTTTAAATTAAACTAATTCAATTAAAAGTTTGCGACTAAAAATTTTTTTTAATGAAAACATACGAATAAAAATTTTTCGAACTAAATTAGCCATTCGAATAAATATAAATAGATCAAAGTTTTTCAAATAAATTTGTGTCAGCAAAAATTACTCGAATTAAATCATTCGAATGTAATTATTCGTGAAAAGAATTGCTGCTGCAAAAATGTTGAAATAAAATTTATTCGAATAAAAAATAATCGATATAAATAATGGAAAAAAAGAATAAAAAATTTTTTTACAAAAAAAAATTTCGAAAGAAATTATTTAAATCAAAATTATAGGAATAATATTATTTGGGTAAATATTATTTGAATCATATTATTATAATAGAAAATATTCCAAAGCAAATTATTCGAATAAACATTTTGTTGTGGAATTTTTTATCGAATTGATGGACAAATCGAAGGCAACTGGAATTATTATGAAATTATTTTTTTTCAGTATAAACATGCATTGTTTTTGTAAAATTCCAATTTTATTGAGTTGTAGTGAATTTTAAATTTTTTTCTAAAAAATTTTTGAATTTCGGCGGTATTTTGATTTATTTTTTTTTTAATTTGAATGTTTGTTCAATTTTTAAATTTATGTCCATAATGAAATTAAATTTTAAAAATAATTAATTTTTTTTTTTGATTTTTCGATTTTTGTAGATTTTGCCAATCAACAGCGAAAACATTCTATTTCGTAAGAAAAAAAAAACATTGCAAATATTCTTCATTAACAAAATGTATTGAAGATAAAATATTCTGTAATATTGAAATTTATTTCATTATTGATTTTTTTTACAATTTCCCTGTTAGCAAGCGGCTGGATTGCTTGATTGTTTCGATGCCCACATAAATGGAATCATCTCTCTTCATTTGTGTATTATTTAATTTCTATATAGATAAACAACGCAAATTTAATCGTTACACATGTACTCGTATTCTCCTACACTCGCTTTGGTTCATGGTTGTTTCTTCATTTGCAGAATCAAGAACGTGACTTTTAAGAAATTCATTCTCTTCTTTTAGAGACCAGACATACAATTATAATTCTTCTTTTTTTTTATTATTGATGATAATAATCGAATTTTTCGCTGCTGAATTTGAATTTGAATACTCGTCAGATATCAAATTTTGCATGATCATCAATTCAGTGTTCTGCTTTGTGCCTGGTGGTTAATAAAGTAGATCATAACAGAATAGATACAGAGAAATGTTCTGACTGAACTAATGTACTAATGTACTAATGTTGTGTATACATGTGTGTATGTATGCGTACATATATTTATATGCATGTATTTCCTTTTTTGTTATTAGTTTTCCTTATTTCATAAATTGGTTGCCAAGAAATTCAGAATTTTATACATCAACAATTTTTAAAGAGGATTCACTTCTTATTTTTTATTATTTTTTTTTTATTTTTTTTTATTAATTTTTTAATAAATATTTCACAATAATACGAGCGGAGCAGCTAACGAAATAATTAGTTCTTAATTTAAATAATTTCACCATTTTGAAAAACATTTTGTCCATTTTTCGAGCATTGACTTGAAGAAGAAGCCAGTAATTTATTTATGTTGCGTTTTAACATCAAAAATCAAAGTGGCATGAAAATATATGTTTAGTACGAATGAGAGTGTAACGTTGCAATTAAAATGTTACAGTTACTTACCTTTGCAAAGCGTTTTTTATGTATTTTATTTATTTTTTTTTTTTTGCAAAATACATTCTCTAAAAAAAGAAGAATGGCAGAAAATTGAAATTGAATTTAAGGTTTGTTCAAACAGAAAAATAGCTACAGTCAGCTTTTAAAAATTATAACAAAATTTATATACGATATTTTTGCATGACAAGTCAAGGGTGAAATAAAACATTTTCATTGTTACTTTGATGATGTGCGAGCCAAAAATAAAAAATAAATTAAATATACATTTCAGGATAATTGAAAAATATATTAAATTATTAAAGTTAACCCACCATTGGTGATGGAAATTTGTCTTTGATCAATGGTGACGCCGGTCTCAAGCACCGCGGTTTTCAACTGAAGATTTTTTGAAACGTGTTACTAAAGCTGGATTCGCCCATAAGAGTGGTGTAAGGACAATTTTTTTTTTTCAAATTTAGTTTGATGCAGTGATGCCAGCAGAAATTTAACAAAATCCCTACATGTCTCGAAAAAATTCCCCACATTTTCCCCTACACACAAAAAAAGTTCCCTACATTTTTCCATACTCTAAAAATTCATTGATTTTAGGAAAAAATACCATTTTATTTGTGCTTTTAACATTTTTACAAATATATCGCCACACAAAAATATTAAAATATAATAAAAAATAACATAAATTTGTAATTTTAACAAACTCCAATATCAGCCTTTGTACCATCATAGTCCTCAAACGACTGTACAAATTACATTTCTTCAAAAATTATTTAATTTTTAAGCGAAGTCTTTTGACTAACAGTCTGTTCATCGAACACAATTAACTAAAACAATGAGTAAAAATATCAACGTTTCTCCTGTTTGGGTTCATGCAACACGAATGTCAAGTATTTAAACAAAACACGTAACAATTGGCACATTTTTCTGGTCTGTGTATCGCGTTTTTAAATGTCAAAGATTTGAAAACAAAACGAATATAGTGAATTATTCGCTGTGGAAAAATATAATTAGACAAACTAAATAAAAATTCAAAAAATATATATAAAAAATTGTTCAAAATATTAATTTAAATGTCATACAACGACCAATTGAATTCGTGTTACACAAACCCTATATGTTACGTAGTCGTTAACGTGTCGCCCAGTTTCGTTTGTATTTTTGACGTGTTCCATGAACAGGCTGTAACTTAAGAGCTGTTGCACCATTTTTTATAATTCTTCGCATTCATTGCTAATATAGATTTCTTAAATTTTCAAACTCAGGATGTGGAGATCTTAGAAGGTAATTAAAATCTTAATTCTGAATTCCTAATAAAATATTATCCAAGTTAAAAATATCGTGCCCAAAATGGAAAGAATGAAAGTTTTTTTATTTCTAAGAGCGCATTTGAATATTTAAAATATCTTAATATATATTTTTAAAAAGTCTTAATTTATATAAACAAAAAAAATCAAAAATTTTTAAATGTGTTTTTATTTTTCATACAAATTCTATTCCCAAGAAAATCGGACATTCAGTTGCCTTTCGTTGTTTCTATACCATATTATTTACCAAAAGGTGTTTTCTGTCTGTATGAAATATCTCGCGTAATACTGTAAAAAATTTGAATTTTAGATTTTTATATGTGTTATAACTTTTATGGAGTGTTTTACGCAATTACACCGCAATATAAAAGGAAGAAAAACAAAGTTTTAAAAGTTCCCTACATTTTCCTTAAAATGAGTAATCTGTCATTTTTTCCCTTCCCTTGAAATTTTCCAATGAATTTCCTACAAGAAGGGAAAATTCCCTACCCTTGGCATCACTGGTTTGATGCATAGATGATAAGTAATGATTAGTAATCGTAATAATCAGTAATTTGATTACATTTTTTTGAACTGTGAAGTAATGAATAAATTACGATTATATTCAGTTTCCCACGTTTACTAATTGATTACGATTATTAATAATAGAAAAGTAATCTGAATTACTTGAAATTACAACAAAATAATCAAAAAATAATCAAAAGTAATCAAAAAATAATCCGATCACTTTTAATTATTTTCATTATTTTGTTGTAATCAAAAGTCATCTTTGAAAGTACTCCGAGTATTTTTGTATACTTTTGATTCTTTTTGATTATTTTGTCGTGATTTCCAGTAATCCAGATTACTTTTCAATTATTAGTAATCGTAATTAAATAGTTATCAGAAATTGTTTTAAAGAGAATTATATAATCAGCACAATTATTTTTAAAACGTAATCTAATTGATTCCTAATGAATTTAATCGGTCAACTCTCAACTTGAGTTAGTTGATTATTAATTTCTGTCCGGACAAAGTTAAACTGAGCTGCTACATTATAGTGTTTGTCCTTGGAAAGAATTTCGCTTTATTTAGTTCATTACCGGTTAACAGAAGCACTTGTCTTTTATAATTTTTTCTACAAAATTTGTAACAGATTTTTATTTTTTATTTAGATATCTCATATGGTAGCCTTGATATTCCGGAAAATGTTTTTTAAATAAGTGAATGGTACATTTCAGAAATCAGTGACAACACCTACTATTTTTGTCCCATCGTTATGTGCGATCAAAGCACCGTGAATCTTGTGTTAATATTCAGCCGGAGTTGCTACGAGCCAAGTGTTGTTTTCAATATAACTGATTGTGGGTGATAAACATGGAATAGATTATAAGAACTTGCAATGGAATATCTTCCGCAGAACAAGCCTTTTAACCTTTTTCCGTAATGACGAGTGTTATAATTTGATAAACAAAATTAAAATTATTCTGATTTATTCGACCTTTTTATTAAATTTTATTAAATAATTTATTCGAACTTTAAGTCTAGAAAATAAATAGAATGATTTATTTTATCCGATATTTCGCTTTCTCAATTTTTAATTAAATATATCCCTGAAGAAGCTTTCCATTGAGAAAGCGAAATGTCGGATAAAATAAATCATTTATATTTATTTTCTGGACCTAAAGCTTAAATAAATTATTTAATAAAATTTGATAAACAAAATTTTTAAAAGTTAATTTTTAAAAAGTTAATTTTGTTCTCAAAAAAATTTTCACTTTTTTCTAGAGATGGGATCGTGATAAATATATTTTACTCATGCTCATTCACGACCTTATATTTTTGGCCCCCATTCATGCACGCTCACGTGAGTGGAAATGGAACTTAGTCATAATCACGAAAGTTCACGCTCACGAAATAATTGCAAAAAAAACTATGAACAAAATAAAAAAAAAACTAAAAATCAAATACACACTCATGTGAGTGGAAATGGAATAAGTCACGATCACAAAAACTCACGCTCACGAAATAATTACGAAAAAAAATTTTGAATAATTAAAAAACTGTAATACACGCTCACGTGAGTGGAAAACTCACGCTCTTGAAATAATTGCAAATAAAAACTATTAAACATTTAAAAGAAATTTTAAACTTAAATGCACGCTCACGTGAGTGGAAAAGGAACTTATTCACAGACACGAAAACTCACGCTCACGAAATAATTACGAAAAAAAACTATAAATAATTAAACAAAATTACAATAAAGCGAATAAAAATCTCAAAACAAAAATCTACTAATGCGCGCTCACCCACGCTCGAATCATGCATTCTCTTGTGAATGAAACAAAAAACTAATCACGATCAGGAGTGATCACGTGAGCGGTGCCCATCTCTACTATTTTCTGTGTAGTGTTAAACGAAATACACTTATTTCAAGCATTTGAACTATCTTTGGAGTGCTTGTCGGATCCTTCTAAACATGATGGACCTCCAGAAAAATGTAATAGAATCATTGAAGCCTCAATCGACAACAACAAATCACTAAAGTCTACTACATAAGCATTTTTAATAATAAAAAAGATATAAAAAAAATGTTATTCGACTTAAAACTAATTGTTATGGGATCTTTGTTATATTCTCTTGTTTTTTTTTTCTCTTAAATTTTAATTTCAAAATCTAAAAAGAAAAAATAAAACAATTTTATGGTCATTCCCCTTTTTAGTTTTGATGATTCAATGTTAAAAAAGATTGAAATTTATCATCCTTAACGGACGGCAATTATGAATGCATGTTTTTGTGATGACAATTTTTTTTATTTTTTAATTGTGAAATTTAATACTTTTGAAAATTGTTTTACTTTGCGAGTGTACGACTGCGTAGTCAAAACAATTAAAGCTGTGGATGTTTATAAAATACTTGAGCTGTGTGTGGAGCGACCAACCATTCATGATGTTAAAAAACATTTATATTTTTTTCAATTATTAATATTTTAAATACAAATCGAGTTTTAATTAGAAAGACATAAAACTATTGATGAGACACTTCAAACAAGGCCCTTAATTGTTTTTCTCTTAAGTTTTAATAAATCTGTTTATTTTTTCTTTTAATCTCAACTATTTGAAAAAACTTTAAGATTTGACTTATTAGATAAACAAAATAGAAAAACAAATAGAACTATGAGTACTAAATACTCTTGAAGTCATGTACTTTGTTAATTTTATGTAAGTAAGTTTCTTCTCCTTTCTCCATTTTCTGAATTTGCTTAATAACCCCCCAACACACACACACACACAGTTACACATACATTGTAACATTGTTAAGTTGTCAGTATGGGTTGGGGTGTCTTTTAGAGGCGGCCGCGGGGGTATGAGTAGATATTGTTTGGTGGTCAAGTAAGTATTCATTCCTTCAACTGACATTAGACACGACAAAAAGACATTAAACACGACAACGATATAAAACATTTCGAGTCTTATCAGCACTTCCGTTCGTGACCAATGTCTTGTGCATGAATAGATGGTTGGATAGATGAATTTAATTTGCTTACGTTCGGTCTCAATGTGAGACTTCATTGGATTCTTAAGACATGAAATGCCGCAGGCAAATGTGGAGGCTCTTTGAATGTTCTTAATTTGAATTATTCTTGCCTTGCGCAATACTTTAATTCTCACCGGGTTGACTAAATGAAGCCTACATTGTCAAGAGGGGTTTTGGGGGGTGGTGTGCTTTTAATAAAGCGGCAGGGAAAATAGAATATAAATATGAATTTATTCATTAAATTAATGTACTAAATATGAAATGAATATTTTAAAGATAAAATCAGAAGACTTAATTGGAATCGCATGCCAACATTTCTGGCTAATTTACAGAAAACTTAATTTGTATTAGATTAATTTTCATTTCATCTTCTTATACTTAATAATTCTATCAAACTTTAATTTAGCATAATTTTGAGTATGTGATATAACAATTAGACAGCAACAATTTTTATTATCAAGTAATATCATAATTGTATGATAAAGTTCTGCTTAATGATCTCAAGCTTCTATGCGCTTGAATGAGTAATAATGGTAAAAGCTTCTACCACCTTTAAAAGTCCTTCGTTAATATTGTAGACCTTTGTTAAGAACTATTACAAAACGATCCCTAAAGAAATTCGATATACAAGGTGGAACAACATGTTCGAACCGATACGTAGTAGATTTCTGTTAAACAGCTTTGTTCGAGCTAATTGTTCTTATGCTGGCTAAAGACATTGCTACGTGTTTATGCAACCGGTTTATCATTCATGTTTCATATTTTGAAACAGACACTGCAACCAAGAATGAAACCATGAACGCAAAATAATTTCTGTATTTTGTATTCGCATTGAACATCGCGCAAAAAACAGTTGAAAAACTGAGCCGTGAGCTAAGTGAAACAGTGGCAGTTATTATTATTGATAACTTAATTTATGAAGAGGAGGAAAATGAGGTACAACCAAAAAAAATGACATGGTAAAAAATTTCTATTTAAAAAAAGAAGACTTTTCAAATGAAAAACTGTTTGTTTGAAAGGAGTTCAAAGAAAATGAGCCAAAAGATTACAGAAATTATGTGCGAATGGACGAAAAAACTTTTCTTAAATTAAATTAAAATTACAAAACTCATTAGTTTTTACGTGGTTGACAAAAAACAAACATATGCACACGTTGCTGGTTTTCAATGAATAAACAAGACTACAATACTATGCAACCAACATCAATGCAACCAGAAAATATCAAAATATTTTGATGTTTATGAAACCTCGAATGCAACATGAAATGAAATCATAAACACGATTACAGATTATGCAACCTACAATGAAACAAGCCTGGTTGCATAAACACGTTGCAATGTGTGTATCCAGCATTACGTTCAAATCAAACTTTAATTCAAACACATATAATTTACATTAGACTTGAATCCGACTCCTTCAGTAGTCCGTTTTACATAAAATCCTTTGATCAATCCCATGTAATTTAAATGGATTTGATCAAAATTTTTTGTTTAAAACGAGCGACTGAACTACTTGGGCTTAAGCCAGGTTTACATGCAGCTTTTTTGCTTTCACTTCTCTCCAACAGCTCATTTTAGTTGAAAAGAGCTGTTAGACATACGCCTTTTGTGATGCAATTATAATGGAAAACTTGTGCCCAACAACTTGGTTTGAACAAGTTGCTCTTACGTTCGAATCAAACCCTGTTTCAAACTCATTTAATGCACATCAGGGATGCAAAAGTTGGTACAATTGTACTTTTTTTAGCACTATTTGAAATTAAAAAGTACAATAGTACCCCTATGCCTAATTTAGCACAATTTCATATATTTTTATATTTCATATATTTTTTAATTTTATTTCGTTATACGAAAGTATTTTAAGTCTTTATTCCATTATGGCAACTCCATGTTAACCATTCGTTGTGAATTGTTTTATACCCAAGGCGGAATTATATAGATGGTGGCGATTCTACAACAGGTACATTGCAATAACAACTGACATCTCAACCCTTATGTTAAATTTTGACATACGAGCCTCTAATTTGTGGAAAAAAGTAGAACACCTGTTTAAATACGCCTTGTTTTGAACGAAAGTATCAGAGACGAAAAATGAACTAAATGAACCGATGTTTACTGATATTTAAAGAATTGCTAGAGGAATACTATCCATCCCACATTCTTCTGCAATATGGAAAGATTTATTTTCGTTTCAAAATTTAATAAAAACAAAAGAGAGGAACAGGTTGTTTGTTTCGACTGTCTCTAATCTGATCCAAAAAAGGATTTGCTGAAGTCATCTAATTCGTGCTGCTACAATTTAGAAATGACTAAGAGTTTGTTACCAAGAAGTATATCATAAAGTATAATTTTATATTCAGATCTCAACAACTGACAGTCTTTTGTGTACCTTTTCGAATTAATCATTAAATTTAATTGTCAACTTTGTCTACATAATATACTCGTACAAGTACTTAGTACAAATGAATTTCAGTGTACCTTTTTGTTAATTGTTAAGTTTTTTACACACATATATGTATGTACAAACGAATTTTTATGTACGTTTTTAGTCAATTGTTTTAATAAAATATATTTAAAAAATAAAAAGTACAATCGGACTGAAAAAAGTACACTTTTTCTTAAAACTTAGTACAATTTGAAAATTTCATTTTGCATCCCTGATGCACATTAACGCTTTTGCTTTGACAGCTCATTTCAATTCAAAAGAAATGCTAAACAGTCCAGTAGGGGCTTGTTATGTAACATGTGATATACTTTAACTCCAACTCATTCAAACCCATTTCAGTTGTATGCATCTGATAAAACCAATTTAAATTATATGGGATTGATTAAAGGTTTCTGAAAAGTTTCATTTGTTGTGGGTTGAGCTAGTCTACATGTATTCCATATTCTTGAAAAAATGCAAACCTCTTATTGTATACCAGTGTTGAAAAATTCAGTACTTTAGTATTTTTTTCAGTAGTTTTTTATTTCAAAAATACCTCGGTACTACCACGACATTTTCAGTAGTTTTTCATTACTACATACATTACATTTTGCGCAGCAGTGCAACTCTATTTTAATTCAGAATCAGTTCGGATTAATCTAAATTCTTTTCGGCTGTATGTTGAGCTTAAGTTGCGCCGTCTTCCGATTATCAGTTTGCTGCAATTTCCGCTTGACTTTCATACAGTAACTTTAACACTCGTCCGACTAATCAAGTGATCTTCCGAACAAATATGTTTATTTTTCTAATTTCGCATTCCGATAGGTCTGTCTTACTTTCCGATAGAAATGAACAATGACATTTGGAAGATTAATAATGCTGTCTTTACACAATATGTATTTTACAGTGTGTTTGTCAGCTTGAAAATGCATCTGCAAGTGAGCATGTTTGTCAGAAATATACATTTACAGACGGTTTATAATTTTTGCTTTTTCACTTGAGTTTTTGGTTTCATCTGACATAAACTATAATAGATTACAACAGTATGAACAATTGTATTTAAATAATTAAAAATTTAGTTTTTTTGCAGAATACATTTTTAATAATTTGCCGAATCACAAACGCTATATTCTTGCCGCCATATACAATTGACTTGCAACACAGGCGATGTTAGATGGTTTGTCAGTTGAAAATAGAATACGCTCTAATTGAAAAATTTTGCACTGTAAAAGCGGTCTGACATTTACAGAAGCAAATTTTTTTTTGCTTTTACACACAATGTATGCATTTTGCAGTGGGAAATTTGACAAGCACACTGTGAAATACATAGTGTGTAGGTCCCACTGACGCAAGTCCAACTGCCGAGCTCATATCCAGCTATTTCAGCATGAGATCGGTAGAAAGCCAGCCTTAGGACTTCAAAAGCCAAAGAGCAGCTTTAATAAGACAATAAATTCTTCTTTCACATTACGCAGGTCTTACGATAAACACAGTGAAAACCAAGTATATGCACAGATCATACACACGTCAAGAAACAGCAGATCTCGTCATTGATGACAAGAGATAGATATTCACATAGCAATGTGACTGATATGAATACAATCTGCAAATACTCGTAGAACCTAGTTTTTCCATCTAAAACTCGTTAGATCCTCTTTGTTATCTAATGGCGTTTTCTTTTCTAAAAAAAAACTGCAACATTTTTTTATCTTTTTATTGAAAATTTGCAATATAATGGTTTTTTGAAATAGTGAGTTTATTAGAATCGATTGTATCATCACTTACAAGGCAAAATTTTTGTTTTAAGAAAACTTTGAATCGCAATTTTTTTTATGAATAGTAAAACCAATGTTACATTTTTTTTAGAAAAGGAAACTGCATAAGAAACTCAAACTTCATCTCTGCAGAACACTCATAAGATCAGTTTTTACATATGGGTATGAAAACTGACCCTAAAAATATCTGATATAATTCAATTACTCTGTTTTGAAAAAAAATACTTCGCATTCTTCACGCGTATACAGATCAGAATACAATAATGAATTGTAGGCAGTGAATGAAAATCAAAATCTCCTAAGTTTTATAAAACTACAACGAATACGATGACTCCTTCTACTAATCTCAAACTCTTTTATATCTAAAGGGTGTCTGCCGGGAAGGTATACTACTTTGTTTTGCCTCCATTTTGGTAAACATTAGTCTTGACAGTTCATATTTGGCAGTCGTGAAGTCGACACTTGGCAAATTTGTTATGGAAAAATAATCGACAAATTAACGCGTTTTAATCGTTAAGACATTTTATCAAAATCAATCATCGATTACTGTGACGATGAGAAAGTTACGTTAAAATTTTGGGAGAAACAATCTGCCAACAAATGGCACTATTTATCGTGTAGTGAATTATTTCGAAGAAAGAGGGCCTGTAGGTGATAGGCCCAAGCATGGACCTCAACGTATTACAAGATCGGCTGAAAACATTACTGCTGCTCAAGAAAGTGTTCAAAACAATCCATCAACCTCAATTCGACGCCGCACTCAGGAGTTTGGTCTTCAAAGAAGAACTTTGGTCACAATTTTGCTCAAGGATTTGCATTTGTTTCCATTTATGATTTAGTTGACACAAGAGCTTCTTTCACAACACCATTTACGCCGCTGCACATATGCCAATAGGATGTTACAGCTCGCCCATGACAACCCCGATTTTAATGAAAAAATCATAATGAGTGACGAGGCTCATTTTCATTTGAATAGAAATGTGAATAAACAGAATAGTCGGTTCTGGGCAATGGAAAACCCTCAAATTATTCATCATTCACCTTTGCATTCATTGAAAGGGACAGTTTGGTGTGCAATTTGGTCAGGAGGAATCATTGGATCTTAGTTCTTTGAAAATGAAAACGGCGTAATGGTAACTGTGATCGGAGAGCGATATCATGATATGATTGAAAACTTTTTAACGCCACAACTGCATGCTGTGGGCTTGATAATAACATGTGGAATCACCAAGACAGTGCCACATCGCATACAGCCAGGATTACAATGTAATTACTGCAAGACCTCTTTCCACAACAAGTTATTTCAAGAAATGGTGATGTTGATTGGCCACGGTCGCCTGATTCGACTGCTCCATACCTCTTTTTGTGGGGATATCTGAAAATCAAGGTTTATGCAAACAAACCAGAAACTCAAACAAAATATTCGTGATGAAATTAATGAAATACCGCGTGAAATGTGTGAGAATGTAATGAAAAATGTGATCAAAAGGGATCGTATTTGTGAGGCTAACAGAGGCGGACATTTATCTGATATTGCATTCCATACATAATTGGCGACATTACATAAAACATTTAAACATTTATCAATATAAGATCCATTCTCTTTTATTTAATCAAAAATTATAAACAAACAAAGTATACAAAGTATACCTTCCCGGCGGACACCCTGTAGTACTACCGAGATTTAGAGCAAAATCTTGTTGATTTTTACTTGATTTCCAATACAAAACAAAATCGACTTCACTGGAATTATACAAAACCTACTCCAAACCTCGTAGTACTTAGTGATGCGACTATGGTTTTTCCTAAATGGTACTGAAAAATAAATGGTAGAATAGTACAGGTAGTAGCGAAGCGTTAACGGACTTTTGTTTTGGGTTCGCAGCTGTCAAAATTTTATTATGTACTAAAAAAGCACACTTTAACATTTGTTTCAAATGCAAATAAGAAAAGGAAAAGAAACAAAATTCTTTATAGAACGGAAAATGCAACCAAACGCACATCTGAATATACAATTTTGTACCATTTTTCTTTTGCGCTTTTTGACAACTTCGAACCTAAAAGCAGTGTTGTTGTAGCTTCGACACTACCTGTATTATTCTAACATGAAAAAATACTACGCTGTTCAATAACAATACTTTTAAGGGTGTGCTCGTCAGCTGTTTCTCATGATGAATGATGATTTTTTGTGTGGAGTTTGACATTACAAAATGAAAATACCAAACAACTGTATTTGGTATGGATACAAAATCTTGAGAAATATGACGAATAACGCGGTGTAAACGGTATAGATTTTGATAGAGATTTCAATTGAAATCTACTAGATTTCGTGCAGGTGTAAATGCACTATTACGAATAGAATAATGAAAGTTAGAGACTACAGACAAAAAGCTTTACAAAGTGAGCAGTGGAGAGCAATAGTTGCAGAAGCATTGGTCCATAAAGGTCTGTAATTGCTAATTTATATGCATTCTTCTTTAAGGATTGTATTAAAAAACAAAATTTATAAGCCAGGAACTTTGATTATCGATTATCGAGGTATAGGCAAATGCAGCTAATAAGTCTCGGAAAATTCCTGCAGTTGAGTGTTTTCTCTTAAGGACTATAAGCAACTACGATTTTGCTCAACAACATTTTTTTTCTAAAGAGTTTCCCATCAAATACAATTAAGTAGTGGTTTTATGGTGATAAATAAAAAATTGCTCGTAAATATTTAATGAATTTGTTTAAACAAAACTCTATTACAAATGAAATGAAGTGTGCAAGAAACAGATCCTGCTACGAGATATTTGAAGGATGTGAAACAATTATTTTCTTATAGAGCGGAGCGTGTTTGTGTGATTTTTTTTGTTGTTGTTTTTTATTTATTTGGTTAAGTAAGAGCGTGTGTGTGAAGATTTTTATTATTAATGTGTATAGACTTTGTAGTTTGAGGGAAAATAGATGTGTTAGAGAGAGCCAAGAGGGAGGTGTGTCCATTCATTTATTTCACAAAAATTGTGTAATTGGCCGTAAAATTTTTTCAAAAGCATATGTTCCACAATATTGTCATCGTCAGCAATCATCGTCATCATTCATAAATGTTGTTCGCCACACATGCAACGCTCGCCAAGAAAGAGAGCAAATCCAATGCGTTATTAACACACGATTTGTGTCTGTTAGATTGTGATTACTTTCTTCATTTCTGTGAAATAATATTTGTAAAGTGCTTGGCATCATAAATCATAATTTGTGTTTTAATGCTCATTCTGTGAGAATTGCCATGTAATATGCTTGGCCGCAGTTAAAGCACGGATTGCTTCAACACCACCCTCACATACGTTTTTATTTCCAACTTGTTGTTTTTTTTTTGGTATATTTTTTTTTTTTTTGTTATTATCACTCGTAATGTTTGGTGGCTTCTTTTGTAAAGCGAGAATAAGAAAAGGATACGTTATAATATAGCAACGATTTACAAACAATTTGTTTCATTTAGAGGATAATGATGTTAATGCAAACGTTTAAATTTCACCCCCAAACACAAAGAGTCGGACGATTTAAACTTCTGCATTCCCTTTCATTTATTCAATCGCTGGTTCGTTCGTTCTTTCGTTCTTCCTTTGCACGTTGGTTCGGTTTCAATAGCAGCACAGCAACTACAAACATTTCTACTTAAGGTTTAAGCAAACCACTGATTCTTCCTTCCGCTACGGATGTTCAAATTGTTGTTGCTGTGCATTCGTTGTTGTACTCTGAATATTTCACATTTGAGAAATGAATTTTTTTTTCAAATTACTTTTTTTTATATAATAATATTTTACAATTTGCGTCTGTGCTTGTTGGTTGGTTTTATTTAAAAGCCCACTAGAAGAGTATTTTTACACACCACATTCAAGCCCAAAACGGAAATACAATTGTGGTATTGTTTGACATCTGCTTCTGTGAATAATATATATCATCATATTAACACAACATCATCGTCATCATGATCATCAATGCAATTTGCAATTTGTTTTCATTTTTTTTTTTTTCAAAAGTAATGAATATACATTTATAAATTTTAATTACAAAACTGTTAATTTTTGCCAAACATTTCAATTAAAATATATATTTTTCATATCAGACCAGCAGACTCAAAGGATGGCCGATATTAATTTAAAGCATTCTTTTGAAACTATTATAATCTTTTAAAGGGTGAAATATCCCTGTTAACCCTTGACCCAATTATAATAATTTCATACATATTTTTATTAAGCGACAAATTTTATGCTAATCCCCTGATTTATTTCAATATAATTTACTTTTATTAATCATATTCAAAGTGAACAGTTTTTAATTGTTCATAATCTCAAAGAAATGTTAGCTATCATTGTCACTCACCATTCTTCCATTGATGAACTGGGAGAATAATCATTTTATGATTGACAGCAGCTGTAAAATATGAAATTTTAATCGACAAGCAAAGAAGAAATTGAATGATAAAAAATTCAGCACACAAGAGGAAATAAATAATATTGTAAATGTTTTACATTCACTCTTCATTTTTATGTCAATGATGGGGGCAAAAAAAATTCAAAACTTGAAACTGACACTCAATCACAATTAACTATCAAAACAAACGGACAAAAATTACAAATTTATTCGGCTGCAGGAGATTTTTTAAAATAATTATTTCAAGTCAAAACCTAAAACGTTCAATTAAGGACTCGTAATATTATGAATAACTTGTGTATTGTAGTGATTACCGCTGTCCGGATTACCGAAGTCCGGAATAGCGAGGTTTTACTGTACTGTGTCATTTAAAATGATTTTTTTTAAATTTACTTCGTTAAAATATAGATTCCTTAATGCAACTTTTAATGCAAAAGTCCTTTTTTAATGCCACTTTTTTTAAAAAGTCCTTTTTTAATGGAAACATTTTTAACAAAATACTTTTTCAAGGTACTTTTTTGAAAATATACTTTTTTGAAAAGACACTTTTTTAACATTCTTTTTTGAAAAGATACGTTTTTAAAGGTATTTGATTTAAAAGAAACTTCTTTTTAGTGTTTCTTCTTAGAATATAATTTATTACAAGATATTCTTCTTAAGCGGTACTTTTGTGGAACGTATTTTTTAAAGGTTCTTGATATAAAGGGAACTTCTTTTTAGAATGTTATTTTCTTAGCAGATACTTTTTTAAAATGTACTTTTTGTAAATATATTTTTAATCGTTATTTTTAAATGCATTTCCTAAAAGCATTTTTTGCGGTAATTTTTTTAAAAGGTTTTTTTAAAAGGAACTTTTTGGAAAAGGTGTTTTACAAAAGGTACTTTTTTGGATGACAGTTCTTTTTTAAATGTACTTGCTATAAAACCTATTCTTGAATACACTTTTTTAAGGGTAATTTTTTGAAGGTACAATTCTTAGAAATTTTTTCAAAAGGTACTATTTTGCATGTTACTTCTTTTAAATAGTACTTTTCTAAATGTACTTGATGTAAAACATATTTTTTAATGTACTTTTTTAAGGTGATTTTTGAAAAGATACTATTCTGAAATGTACTTTTTAAGAAAGGTACTTTTATTTAAATATAATCTGTTAAAAGGTAATTTTTTAAAAGGTTTTTTAAAGGAGCTTTTTAGAAAAGGTGTTTTACAAAAGGTACTTTTTTTGGATGATAGTAATTTTTAACTGTACTTGTTATAAAACCCATATTTTAATGTACTTTTTTAAAGGTATTTAAAGTTACGAGTTTAAGTAATTTCTTCAAAAAGTAGTTTTTTGCATGATACTTCTTTTAAATAGTCCTTTTTTAAATGTACTTCATGTAAAACATATTTTTTAATGTACTTTTTTTAATGTGATTTTCTTAAAGTACGATTTTTGGATGGTACTTCTTTTAAATAGTACTTTTTTAAAGTAATTTTTTATATGTACAATTTGGGGGAATTTGTTTAAAATGTAATTTTTTCAATGGTACTTCCTTTAAATATTACTTTTTTAAATGTACTTTATGTAAAACATATTTTTTAATGTACTTATTTTAAGGTAGTTTTTTAAAGGTACGATTTAGATGGTACATTTTTTACTGTATTCTTAAAATGTACAATTTGGGGGGAACTTGTTCAAAATGAACTTTTTTTATGCGGTTTTTCATTTAGAAGGTACATTTTTAAATTTACTCGTTGTAAAAAATATTCTTGATGTCCTTTTTAAGCTAATTTTTTAAAGATATGATTTTAAAAAAATTCTTCAAAGGTACTTTAATGCACGGTACTTCTTTTTAAAGGTTCTCTTTTAAATGTGCTTGTTATAAATTATATTCTATAAGGAACTTTTTTCAAAGATACGATTTAAAGGTACTTATTTTAGGAGATACTTTTTCAGTTGAATTTAATTAAATGCTACTTCTTTTTTAAATTACTTTTGAAAAGTTAATTTTTTTCTACAACCAGGTATGTGATGGAAATCCATTGGGTTCTAAAATACCGTTTTGAAAACGTGTGATGAATTTCGAACGATTTTGAGAATCAAGTTTGAGTCAATCTCAAATTATTAACTTGAGGAAAGCAGACCAGAAAATAAAACACAAAGAATGTAAAGGAAATATTGAAAAGAACTTTATCACAAACCATTTAAAAATTTATTAAAAAATATTTTTAAAACATTCACAAAACGGATATAACGAGCACATCACGACCTTTCTAGGTCTTAAATCATTTCGTTTTTAAGCCCGATTTCCATCGCATACCTAAATATATTGTTTTTAAAAGTAAATTTTTCGAAATCTAGGTTTTTAAAATGTAATTTTTTTAAAAGGTACTTTTTTAAAATGTACTTTTGAAAAGAATTTTTTTAAAAAGTGAACCCTGTTATGGTATTTTTTTGTACAACTACTTGTATTTGTACAATGTTTTTTTAAAGGTACTTTTTCAAAAGTGTTTTTAAAACGGTACTTATTTCAAAAGATACTTTTTCAGTTCGGGTTTAATTAAATGCTACTTTTTAAGAAAACTATTTTTTAATGAAATTACTTTGGAAAAGGTAATGTACTTAAATGTACTTTTAAAAAGAATTTTTTAAAAAGTGAACACTTTTATGGTATTTTTTTAAATACTCTAAGGGTTCTATTATATGTGGACTTGTTTTAAAAAGTACTTTTTTAATTGTACTTTCTTTCACAAAATACTTATTTCAAAAGGACCTTTCAAAGGTATTTTGTTTAAATGTTCTTGAAACTTCCTTTTAGAGAGTAATTTTTTAAAAATACGTTCTTAAAACTTATTATTTTCTTGTTTTTTCCAAGCGTGTCCTTTTAAAAAGGTACTTATTTCAAAAGATACTTTTTTAAATGTACTTTTTATGAAAGGTTACTTTTTCAAAATTATTTTTTAAGCGGCACCTTTGAAAGCATTTTTTTTAAAGTGCTTCATTTTTTAAAAGTTCACTTTTTGCGAAGGTTCTTATTTGAAGAGGTTTTTGGAGATGCGTTTTCTAAGAATTGCTTTTTTAAAGGAACTTTTGTGTTGTAAAGCACTTTTTAAAAATTAATTTTTTTATAAGGCATTTTAAAAAAAAAAATTTTATTAAGAAATATTTTTTCTAAAATGCTCTTTTGAAAGGATTTTTCATGGGTTTCTTCTTTAATGTAATTTTATAAAGTACTTTTTAAAAGATGCTTTTCTAAGAAGTATATTTTTTAAAAATTACTTTAAAAAACACTTTATTAAAAATTTACTTTCGTTAAAATGTAAAGGGTTATTAACAATGCAAAGTTGTTTATAATTTATCCTTGACGATCGCAATTTGAAAATGTCTCCTGCTTCACCCTGATGCGTTTAAAAGTATTCGCATTTAAATCTGTTAACCACTAAACAAACTTTTGCGTTTGCTCTTCGAAACAAAAGAATTAACAATGAAGTAAGTAACATTAATAGAGGAAGAAAAAAAACACAAAAACATTATTGAGTGGGGTTAAATAAAAAGCATGCAAAAATGTGTGTTCTAATTGTTTTATGCATTCATGTTTATAAGTTTTTACTCTCACATTTACTTTCGGCCGGATATTCATTGAAATCTTGTTTAAATTGTACTGTCAAAGAATATCCCTGATTATATTTGTATCACATTAAATGTATTCATTGCCCTGGTACTATTTTTTTTCTATAGAATTGGTTTATGATGTCTGCTGTCTACTGGGATTTATTTGAAATTTTAAGCTTCTTCATTCATATTCTTGTGAATGCAAATACAGTGTACTCTCGCTTTTCGCCACTGATTACAACACGAAATCAGGCGCGTAAACTGAATTTTCGCAATAACCGAACTTTAAATTTTATTCTAATAATAGTACTCGCATGTATTTATTATTTTTTATGTATATTTATATTAATTGATCGTATGGAATCTCAACTTTTAATTGTTTTTTGGAATCTCAAATTTTGCGGTAATTTTGGTCTTTAAACTTTAAACTTTTACCATATTTGAATAATGCACTGAAAATATAACAGGCACGAATAAAATGCTAAAATAAAATAAATTATAAAAAAATGCTAAAATTATCCAAAAAGGATCATGTAAAAAAGCCAAAAAAAATAAAGTCTCGCAAAAGAAACCTTTTTCCTGCCAACTGTTGCAATTATATGTAGAACCTTCAATGCTAAAAATTAAGCTGTCGCAAAAAAAACCGTCGCAATAATGGGTAGTCGCTAATAGCGAGCGTGCACTGTAGTCAAAAAGTTGTCCTTATTTATTATTAAAGAAATCATTAAATTTATGAAGAAGTAATTCTTTAAATGCATTAATTGTTAGAAACGAACTTCATGTAAAAATAGGTCCTGTGGCAGCGATTCATAGTCGAACAAGATAAAGCAAAAAAGTCAGAGTTTTAAATAAAAAAGAGCATAACTGGATAGAAAGTATATGCAGCAGCGTTTTGCAGGTCACGGCCCAGACTGTCACTAAGAAATAGGATGAAAAGCACTAATAACTTCTAATGGTTAGCATCCGTAAAACATGAAAAGGTCGCAGAAGACGACTGCTTGTCGGAAAGTTCGTATGAGCTCGAGAAGCCGCTTGGAATTATGGCATTTATTATTATTATGCTTTTAAAGGTAACAGGTACAAGATGTGACACTTTCCTTTTTTGCAAGCTCAATTCGTGTCTTTATTTAAGTTTTTCTTTAATTTTTTTGCGAGCTTATTTCAGTCTAGTAATTGTACAAACTTGTAACAAGGCTGCTTTTGGCTGAAGTAGTTAGCGCGTTGACTACAAAGCAAGTAATGTCTAAGAACGTGGGTTCGAGCCCAGTTTCAGGCAAGTCATAACATCCAGCATTTTTCAGATGTGCATTACTGTGTCATTGTATTCGGTGTTGTTGGACTGTTTAAGTGACGGAGGCATGACACTGGTCACTAAAGAGTACCGACAGCAATTGATACTGGTGTATGTTAGCGGACATCACAGCGCCCTCCTTCGTCGGTATTGTTGTAAAATCGCCGGCGAAGTAAAATAATTAATAAAAGCATGGCTACAACCAGGGTTGCCGTTGACAATTTCAAAAAAGTGTCATAAAAAGGGTATTTAACAAAAAAAAGGATCAAAAGGCATTTTAAAATAAAATAGGGCCAGAACAGAAAAACAATATTTATTTCAATTAAAAAGGTCAAAAGCGAATTTTAACAATTAATTAAATACATTAGACTAAAATAAAATTAATTATACATACTTGAATTATAAATCAATGCTAAAATTAAAAAAAAAAACAATTCACAGGTACATTTCAATATTATTCTTACACTCACAATATTATTACAGTAACGGACTGTACGTTATTCAAGAAGTAATCCGTTCAGTCATTTTTAAAAGAATAAACATTTAAAATTGTAAGCAATTTTATTTTTAACTGAATCCAACATTCATTCAGAAAACTAAGGACATATTTATAGGGATTTTCGGTTACATTCAATATTATCCGTTGTTTTGAAGTGCTGTTTTTTTTTCTTTGCTTGCCTTATTTAATTTGTTTGAGATTTCCTCTCCTACACAAACAAAGGAAAAGTCTTTTATTTTTACGCGCTTAAGTCAATTAATTTTTTAACATTAAAAATTAAATGAAATTTTGGTTCAATTTAAATGAAAAATGAGTAGACCGGGTTTTAAGTAAACTTTCATTTATTTTAAATTACAATTTCAGTTAATTTTACGTACAGAATATTTTGAGTGTATTATCAAAAAAAAGAAGTTACTTTTACAAAAACTTTTTACAATGTTTTACAGTGCTTTTTAGAAATGCGTATTCTATGTTTTGTAATTAATTTTTCACATGGAGTCCCATTTTTTCAGCTCCAATTCGAGCAAATTGAAAGAGGAAAGCATGGACTCACAAGTTTCTATTTTAAGTTTGTTTGTAGGTTTATTTTTTATCACTGATGGTTTTGAAAAAATTCGTGCATCAGAAGCAAACTAAATATATTTGTAACGAATTCATATAAATTTGAATATATATTTTTATCAAATCTATTTTGAAAAAACGTTTAATGTGCCTACTTGACATCAGAGGCGCTGCAACACTGGGGGCAAATTACGGCATTCGATATCAAACGAAATTTCCATACATTTCCATTTCCATACATTTTCGATATCGAATGCCGCAATTTGCCGCCTGATCTAAAAACTAACGCAACGCGCAATATCAGAGTTGCAAAAAAATTAAGCTTTCTCACTTTCACCATCTGTACTCTCTCACTATCCCCTTCCCAAAGAAGGTAACACACCTACTGTTTGGAGGGCATACTAATTGCCTGAGTGTTACTTCTCTTAAAAAAGGTCTATATAATTCTCCTGAATCTGCAACGATATCCATAATTATTTAAAAATCATAACTGATTTCGAACAATTAACCTCCGAACTTCATAACAATTAATACAAATTTAATTTATTTTTTTTTACATCTTTTTCTCAGGAATCGAAAACTTTTGTTGCGTTGTCAATGCTCCACAAAGGACCTTTAATTATTTAACATTTATCACAGTTGCATGAAAATTATATTTTACATTTATAAAGCGTTTATTACCGTTATTCATCTGCTGTAATTGAATATTGAAAGGTTTCCTTTTTCCTCAACTGATAGACCAGACAAACAAAAAACACACACATCTACACGCAAAAGCCAAAAAACCATTCCAGTCAACTGACGCGTCATGACGTCTCAAGCATAAATGACAATAAAAACCTTGAGTTTAGTAACTTCGTAGGTGTGGAAGGGGCATGAATCTCTTACCAACACAACTAAATCATTTTCTATGCTGTTTCTGTATCAACCAGAAATCCAGCTAAAGAGTCCAAATTACAAACCAAAAAAATCCAATAATAAACACACGAAGCCGAAGCCTTTACAATATCTCACTTAACTAATTGAGTTCACGTCTTGGCTATAACATAAATTTTACAAAGAGTTTCATTAAGACAAATTATTGTCTATCAATATGTTGCCATAATACATTTATTTCAGTAACATGAAACAAAAGAAACAAAAACAACAGAATAAGTTAAAAGAAATTGGGCCACTCACCCTCCCCCCCTTGGGTGCAAACCGGCTCGGCCCGTTACCATTTAAAAACAATGACTGTTGCAGCAGCAAGTGTAAAAGAGTGTAAGACAAAGCAGCAAAAATTTACCCTTCTGTAGAATTTGGTGTTTTATTGTTTTATCGTTTTACCCTTCAGCAAAGAAAAAGACTCCTGCGTTCACACAGGATGCTGTTGTTATTGTTATTGTTTTCGTCATGGTTATAAGGAAATTGTAAACAATTATTGTTAACAACTTTACAAGTCACCTTAAAGGTATATTATCTTGTAAAACCTGCCACCACCGAAGCTCATCTACCTTCCCCCCCCTCTTGACATTTTTGGCAATTTCGACAATTTCCTTGTTATTTATGATTATATTTTCGACTCAAAAATATAATAAGTTGTTTACTGTTAAACTATGCGTGGCTTTTATTAAATTGAAAGCAATTGGTTTCTTTAAATTTGACAATCTTAATCTACGACAAGTTAAGGGAAGGAATCAAAGTATCTTTTGTTATTTGTAGTTACGAATTTATTGTACTGAGTGGCTAATGGCGACTTTATGTGATTGTATGCGTAACTTTCTTTCTCTCTCTCTCTCTCTCTGTTTTTGTATAACAAAACCTGAGATTTTTGTTTTCATTTCATAATTACATTAATATTTAATGATTTTTAGCTAAACCATCGTCACAGCAGCCAATTCGTTAAATGTATTCTATTCGCCAACCCCCTCCTTCAGTTCTATTGTGATTATCTAAGGCTGACCCTCGTAAGTGTATTTGTTACATTGAGTTTATTGTGTTTTAAATATGCGAGGGTCAAACCGAGAAAATTTACTCGAGAAAAAAATAAAGATTTTTAAAATCAATTTTCAACTGGAACTCAAAAGAACTCTGCCTAGACGAAGTCCCCAGTATGGAACCAACCACAGCTCATTAGCTCATAATCCCGTTTGATTTTTAGAAAAAACAGCATGAAAGTTGACAATTCTTCTATCCGCTTTACTTCTACTCTATGAGTCATTAAATGGCAGCCGTATCTTATAGAGATATGCGTGAATTGTAGCAGTTGAGCTGGGCTTTACAACACACACTTCCCAAAAGTTTAAGTTTGTTGTGGCCGAATGTATTTCCACTCCGCTTAAGGCCGTGATTCACTATCCTACATAATCGCACAATCTGCCAAATATGACATGTGTGCTAAAAAAGTATGATATTGTGGGCTAAAAATGCAACTGTGTGGCAGGTTTTTGTGGCAAGTCGCGCGATTTGGTAAATTTTGTAAATTTTATGGGCACATTAGTTGTGCCCATTTCCAATTTATACTGAGAAGTAAATTTTTTATCGCTATTTTAAGTGTCGCACCGAAAGTTCGGATTCGATGTCGGAATCCCGTTAAAATCTATGCACGCTTGATGTTCGGCGTTCGGTAAAATTTTTCCAGAACACCGGGATAAGTTGTATACGTTTTTTTGCGTCAAAGATATGGAAAAAGCCAACTCTGTAAAGTTTTGATGTGAAAAAAGTGCCGAGTAGCCAAAATCAAAGCCTTTTCAAATTAAATTAAAATTGGTTATTAATATTTATACGTAATTGTTGAACTGTTTTAAAATAAAAAGTACTCTCTTAATAAAATAATGAATTTATCCAAAAAATAATTTCTTAAATTAAGAAGATATGGGTAAAACTCAGATTTGAACTCAAGCCATACAAATTTCATTTCAATACATTAAAATTGTTTCTATTTCTTAAAAAAAAACCATCAGTTCGGTTACGATTTCGGGTTCGGGTTCGGGTTCGATGTGAAAAAGCTACTCAAGTACAGATTCGGTATGAAAAAGTGCGTTAATTTTTACGCTAATTTTTTTCTTCGCTGTTTTGTTTTTGCAAAATTTTTTTTTTTTAAATTTCAAATTCAAACTTTTCAAATTTATCTTTTAAATTAAAAATATTTTTTTTATATACACACACATATGTACATTTAGATGCCTTTCACATTTGTTTTCTCCTTTCTGTTTTGTACAATAACGATTTCTTTTAAGTAACTTTTATATATTTTTCCAATTCTTATGTCAACCGCTAAAGAAAAGATTTTTAGTTAAAACCAAACAAAGTACGTATTTTTGGAATTAAAAATAATAGTAATAATACGTAACAGTTTTTTTCCCCCAAAAGTTTTTCACTTATCCCTCGTATAATTTTGATTCCCATTCTTGTTGCTGCAGCCTTAAACCCACACAATCACGCACTTCATTCAACTGTTTGTTGCACACGCTGACATTTAATTAAATGCGCCTAAAGCTATAATATAATATCCATCCATTCTGCTACTAAATCCACAAAATACTTAAACACACACGCACACACTCATGCATGCCTACACCCACACACACACACACACACACACACGCATTTTGTTAAATATAAACATTAATAAAAAACATCGATCGACCGCTTAAATGTTTGTTGGGCATTTACTTTGTGTGGTTTATTATGGATTTTCTCTGGCCTCTTTCCTTGCACACGTTACATACTCGTGGTGTTTCAATTACATACATATTTGCATTTGTTTACAAGTCCTGTCGGCTATTTTACAGGTTGATTGTTTGGAGAAGAAATTATTAGACAATTGTGAAACAAATGCGATTGTTTATTTTAGCTTGAAAGGAAAAAGGAAGAAGGGACTGACAGCGCTGCATCCAGTTAATGTGCTTTTGATGGTCTTTTGGGTGGATTTTTTTTAGATACCAAATAATTTTTTTGCGTATATTGTGTGAGCGACTTTTGCAATTAAATCTGAAATATAAAACTTGTTGTTAATTGATGGAAATTAAATATAAACTGTTGTGCTCGTAACAAATTTATGTTTACTATTTTACTGTTTCCTCCCTCCCCCGGGGGATCCGAGTCTGTAACATAAATTGCTTGTTTTATTCTATTTATATTTATCGATCTGGCCGATAGTGGAAACACCTGTACCTCATAATGAATTCCACTTTCTTATGCTTCTGTTATATCCAGTCTTTACTGTACGTAACTTAACAACTTTGGCTTCCGCATATAAAATTGGAACGATCGTATAATCCTCGCGGTTGAGTGATGAGACGGAGCCACTGTTGGAGAAATTATTTAACAGGCTCTAAATCTAATTGTCAAGTAGTGCAAGAATAGAGTTCGCTAATCAACTATGAAAACACAATTATTATGTAAACTTCAACAGACGGAGAGAGTCTCGTCTCACGGAGTCGATTCTAAACGGCTCGGTTATTGAGTTCTCTGAAGAATATTTGGCTTCTTCAGTCATCCTTGATAACTCACTTTGAGACCAAAAAGGCTACAACAGCACTTTATCACTTCCCGCTGCTCTTTGACAAACGGCTAAAATGAATAGTCCTCTGATCCATCAACATCATCGTAAGATCAATATTGACATCGGGCGACCTTGTGTTGTGGCTACAAACTAAAATATCACAGCTAGGCCACTGTTCCACTAGCTTTTCAAATACAGACATATGAAGGTGTAGGGGTACTGCTGGAGCGAATTGCGGTTACCAGGTGTTTCCCGCATGAAAGCTGGAGACTGGTGGGGCATATGAAGATATTAGGACAACTTGAGATCGAAATGCATCAGAGCAATTGATCAAATACCACCGAGTGTTGCACAAACAAATTCATGTTATAATTCCTTAAAGAAGTCAATGGTCGAATTAGATCCTGTGACATAAACGTGCTTATCAGTTTCGGTTCACTTATGGCTGCAAATCTGAAACTTGAAATACGATTGCAGATGTTTACGGTTCTAATTTTAAAGGGACGTTATCATCCTTCAGGCTGAAATCTATGTACACTATACTCCATCCAGTTAGAGAATGTTTGAGGAGAATACCTTTCGTTTGTAAAATATTCAGAGACGTGGGAGTTGTTAAGCACTGTTCCACATATCATAATGACCTTGGTGGCCAATATAGACTAATATTATCTTGATGAGCCACAGGCAGATAATCTGCGGATTTTTTAAAAATGTTTGGGTAAATATAATGTTCTCAGCGAACAAAACGATTTAAAAGCTTCTGCATCTAAATAATCACAGGGTAGACCAGAGATGAAACATTGATGTTATGCTTTAGCTTAAGTCAGGTTTTTCCCCCATCATATTATAAATGAAAAGAGATAGCATTATCAAGTATCATGTAATATTAGACACTCGTGCGACAGAGAGAGAATAACACCAACTACAATATTATGCTGTCTCGTGACATCTCTGGTCTTTTTGCTGTTAGCTGAAATAGTTATTTATAGCACATGGACTGCAAGGCAAATGATGACTGAGAGGATGAGTTCGAGCCCAATTTCAGGCAAGTAGGGTTGTCAAACCAGTTTTGAAATTATTCGCAAACCCGGTTTATTAACCCGGTTTTCAATAATTTGTCTATCGAAAATCGGTTTTTAAAAATTACGCTTTTTCGAATTATTGAATGTGTCGAATATTTAATAACTGTACCGAAAAGTCATCAACAACCTGAATTTTAGTGTGCTATTGTGTTAATTGTTTTTGAAATGTTTAAGTGGGACCATCAGTCCTCTATACATCCCTTCCTTAACCCCTTCACAATTACGGTAACACACAAATTGCCTACAACTGCCTGAGCATTATATGTATATATATGTATAAGGTTCCGTCGTTCCTACAAGATACACAGCATCTCAATAAAATTTTTGAACATCTCTCTATTATTAGCTGACGCTTTCACTTCTCCCCAACTCTTGCCACTGATATTTATTTCGACCACAAGCTGTCTTCTCCATGTATGAGCTGGGCGTCCCCTTCTTTTGTTGCCTTACGAGTTCCAGTTCTAATGATGTCGTTACTCTGCCTTCTAAGGGTGTCGCCGATCCAACGTCAATTTCATCTCCTTATTTTAATCGATAGGATTTGTTGGCTTGTTCTTTCCCGGATCGTATGATGAGATATGATTCTCGGCCAGAATACACGTAGGATCTCTTTTTTTTAGGACCAGTACTCGGGGGATGACGCCTGAGGATAACGCATATTGCTGTAAATATCAAAATAGGTTATGGGAAGGAGGATAGAGTGAGTTGTGTTTGTGAACATTCGATTTGAATCTTCCCACGTTGAAAGTGACGGAAAAGATCTCGGCGGGGAGTTTATTCCACATACAAACTGTGCGGCCAAAGAACGAATGTTCGGGTATCGGGAACAGGTTCCCTGATTTCATTAGAGCACATTATATTGTAATAACGATAAAACATCGAAACACACTCCACGTTGTGACGATGTTCCAGTGAGTCAATAGAAGTAGTCAATTCTCTGTCACCGATGAGCTTCTTCGCCCTCACCTGCACGTGGTCGAGTAACTTCAAAGACTTGGAAGCACCGGCCCATACATAAGAGTTGTATTCCATTTTCAGTCGGATATAGGTGGTATAAATATTAAGGAGATCAGCGGCTCGCATATCAAGTTTCGCAGCCTGAGCATTATTTCTATTTTAAAAAAAGCCCGGTAAGGATCTCCGTCCTTATAATAGTTTTTTTTTAATCGAGCACTTTTAATTCGACTATACAGAATAGGAACGAATAATGTCCCTGGAAATATTTTTAAGTCATGTCAGTCCTGCATGATCACTCGTCAATCAAAAGCTAATCAAGGTCCATTAACTCAGGTGATATCGTAAACAAAGCTGATCTATTTTATTTTCCTATTTAGGGGGGGTTCTTGCGTCAAAAGTTGTTTATGGTTTTAAATAATTTTTCACATAAACACCAACCAAAAATAGAAACAAAACAAAAAGTTGTTGTAACATGAACTAGACGTGTATTATTGCGCCATGGGGCTGATCATGTGCGAGTTGCTTATCTCTAGTGTCATCAGTATCATTTTCATGCATAAAACTATTAGATATTTAAATTATATGCCACGTAGCGAAATGTGCGTTGCAATATTTCATCTGCCATAAATATTGGCATCTTCTGAAAAGGTGGTGGGCATGAAACGCGAAATAGCGTTCTTAACGAAAATGTGTTTTTCATTATTCACTAATTTCAAATTAAACCCAACGCAATTTTCATGGCGTTATCATTTTCTCTGCCTCTCTCACTCACTGGCCTTTCTTCAATGACAATCGTTTAGAAGGAGGGAACGAACTGAACAGAACAAGAAACTCCTCATATTCTTTTTTATTTCAATTTTATTTTTTTTGCATAGAAATGGAAGATTTAATGCAGTGAACAGTACTCACGCTGACACCGCTTAACATCTGTCGGAAGTTATTGACATTTAATTTTTTTTTTGTTTTTTTGTTGTCTGTTACTTGAATAATTTTCAAGTTTCAAATTTACGCAGGGTGTTCTCGTACACCACGTAGTACGTAGTGTGTATGCATGTACAACAAAGTTGTCTGAATATATCGCAGCTCGTGTTAAGGTGAAAATAATGAACAAAAATAAATTCATGAAATCAAACGTTTTCCAAACAGCCAGAAAGAAGGAAAAATAAAACGTGTAATAAGCAAGGAAGTGGCTGCTTTGGGAAAACAGTTTATCCCATCTGAAGCAAGAAAAAACAAATTCAATACATTTAAAATTATGAAAATTATATATTATTTTGACATTGTCACGGGTGTTTTGAACATTTACAGACACATTTATTACTTCTTGTACCATCGGAATATTCTATTGTAATATTTTAAGGTGGCTGGCCGACAACTTACTGCCTTTCTCGTTGCAATGTCAGTAGATGTCATGTTATGGTATGCCGTTTGTCGTCTGTACGTGGTATGTCACACACATTTTGTTAGATAAAGACCCGTACAATTTGTTTATTTGTTAGATGAAAGAAAAAAAAATAAATGTAAAATAAAAATAATAATAAAAGAGAGTGATAATCAGATGTTATCTTGTTGCTGTTAATAATTTTCAAGTTAAAAATAAGGGTTGTTGGCCAATATGTATCGGATTTAAATAATCAAATTGTTACTTATTACACTTCCTTATCGTAGAGAGAAGGCCAGAGTTTTTACCCTTTAATTTTCAGACATGTGTGTTTTCAAAATGATAGATATTTCCAGTCAAAAAGTGAAGAATAACATTCTTTTTCGTTTAGTCATTTGCAAAATATTAAATAAGGTTATGGAACTAAATGATTTAATACTCCGTATTGTTTGTCGTCTATTTTACAGAAGGAACCTGCATCAATGTGATGTTGTTGGCAACATGGAATTATAAATTAAATGTCATCACTCATATTTCCCCCATCATTGTCGTTCCAGCAAATAAATAATGGGTTTTTCTTTATGCGGTAGTTTTTTTCAGGAGAGCTTGAGTCGTTTCAATGTCTTGGGCTATTTCAAATTGTAAGACATTTGAGGAGCCTCCGTAGGCTAGCGGAAAGTATACTAGACTATTAGTTTGGGGTTTGTAGGTTATATTCCTGCCTATACCCTGGGTGTTTCTGCAAACAAACCAAAAATGCATCGCAAACGAAAAAAAATTTACGAACTGTAAAGCGTTTTGAATATCCTGCAAAAGCAGTCAGAGTCTTTGGCTGGCATTGAACTCGAAACCGAACAGACTGGCACAATAAAAAGATTTTTTTTTATTAAATTAATGTGAAGTATAAATGAAAGTGTTTTTCCTACCTCCAAATGAGTCACCCTTTATATATTTTGTAACTTTTAAAGTGATAATTGTTTTTAGCTTCTTGGTTGTTTCTGTTTTATTTTTGCTTCTTCCTTAAATAAACCCTCATTTTTCATTTGTAATTTAGTGTTGTTTTGTTTGTTTTATTATAATTTTTTTTTATTTATTATTATTATTTTTTTTGTTATTAAATCATGTTTAACAATGTCTGTTAGTGTATTTGTGCTTAAATGTCCTGTTTGTGGAAACCGTGCAAGTGACGTTAGATTTTGTTCTTCCTTTTTAAGTGCGTTAATACAAAGGACACCTGTGGTGATGTTTTAATTACATTTGTTTAGTTTATCTCGCTGCCCTCTCATTTTGTGCTCGCTTTGCTCTTTGACATAATGATGTGGTGAGTGTGTGTGTATGTGCCTGCGCCTGTGCCTGTGTGTGCGTTGAATGCCAAAGTGCTAAACTTAAAAGGTCGTTATGACAGCTTTGTAGATACGTTGCTTTTCAAACTTTTGATTTCCTTGATAAGTCATCTTTTTGTCAAAGTGTGAACTGTAATCAATTTCCTGCGGTGTCAAGAACACACAAAATCAATTTAAAGAAAATGTCTTTTAAATGGAAAATTAATTTATATAATTTTTTTTTCTTTGTCAAGATTTAAAAATTAGAAATTAATAGTAAAAGTCTTCTTGGAATTTTCTTGGAAACATTGTCTAAAGGTTCTTTCATCTCAGGATTCAAATTAGTGAAATATAAACAAAAATAATCAGTTGCTGTAATAAAAGAGATCGAGCAGAAAAGTTAAAATTTAATGCTTTCGAGATTGTATTTGTGCAGCAACATTTTATAAGATCGAATAATCATGTGTTGGGTGCAACAATTTATAAACAATTTTTATAAAATTTAATTATTTTTCATTATCATTATCAAACTAGATATGTATAGATATCGATTTAATTGGGGCTTTCATGTGTAGTTGTTAAATTATTTCATTAAAAAGAAAACACAGGAACGCTATGGCAGGACTTAACAGTCACTGTTTTCGGAGGCCGCAACATCCTCTCATCAGCACTCATGTGTGCTGCCTCGCAATTGTTATGAATATTAATTATGTAAGCGAATTGTTCAATGATAGAGAATACAATAATTTTATTACTTCTTCATATTGTTGGCTGAAATGCAACACCGCGTAAAAACGAATTACACGGTACAACACAAAAAATAACAAGGTTCCAAAGACTGATTCTGGTAGAGGGCACCAAACAAAAATATATGTTTATCGGAGTTTTGAAAGCTAACAACTGGGATTCCTTTAAATTTCAGTTACAAATGCGCCCTTTCCCACATTGTTACAGTGAATCGGCAATCTTGTTGTCTTATTGCTAAAGGTGAAAGTTGTGTTCAGCTCTTTTATGTAAAACACCACGAGAAACATTTTCGTGGATCATTTTAACCTTATAACTCTTCGATTTTGCCCATGTTTTGAAAAAAAGTTTAAACGACATTCATCGTAGAGTTAGATCAGTGTTGCCAAATTATCCTGAAATTTTCAAAAGGAGAAAAGCTAAATGGTAAATCAAATTTCATTAATATTTAATACATGAAAGATGTATGCGTATTTGTAGCTAAAGAGCACAGTCCCAACCGGATATCCTCAGGACACCTCGCGTCTTTTTATTTATGTTATTTATATTGATTTGCATTTCAGCCAACGATATACATTTTATTGTAATTCGTCGCACGGGCGCTTATGTGTTCGATATGCCATTTTGACAATTTTGAGGTAAAGATGAAAACAGAACTTTTTTGTACCATTTTGCTCTATACGTCATTCAATGACGTAAATAGCCAAATTTCCGTACAAAATCCTTAAATTGATTAATATTGTTGAATGCTAATATTTTTCAATATATTTTATTAAATAATTTATTCAAGTTTTAGGTTCAGAAAATAAATATAAATGATTTATTTAATCCGATAATATTTCGCTTTCTCAATGGAAAGCTTCTTCAGGGATATATTTAATTAGAAATTAATAATAACAGTTATTGTTTTCACAAACCAATAAAAACTTATTCTAAATTTATTTGAAAAAATAATAAAAAATTGTCAAAAAAAAATTTGATTACAAAGACCCAAAAAATATTCAATTTCCTGTTTTATTTTCATAAATTAAGTGTCTGTAATTTTCTGTATCCATTTTAAAGTTAATTCTTTGTTCTGTTGGTGTATTTATAATATGTAACATTTCTAGCATGAAACGACGTTTGTAGTTTGTTTCTGTGTTCAAAACTGTTGTGTTTTCAAAATCTGCTGTATGGTGAAACATTGCACAATGTGATGTTAATGCAGTTTTCTGAGTTGATCTGTATTTGTATTTCTGATCAGATTTATGTCCGTCTAATCTAGTTTTTAGTTTATTTTTAGTACAGTAGAATCTCACAAATTCGAACTGTCACAAATTCGAACCGTCCAGAAATTAGAACCGGCCATTTAAATGTATTGGACGCTCTGAAATTAAAAACTGTGGTTCTAATTTCTGGAAGTGTTTTTTTTTGTTTGTTTTTATTTCCACTAGAAAATATTTTTTTTTAATGATTTTGAACTAAAATGATGAAAAACCAAATTTAACGCTCTAAAATTAGAACAGGTTTTCTAATGTCTGAAAGTTTTTTTTTTTTTGTATTTTCAATTCATTCAACGAAATCAGGATTGCAATGAAGTTCTTCAAATAAATCTTGATCTTTTGAATGAAATTATGCCAAACAATTCCGTAAAAGTAAATGAAATCGAGGAATGGAATGAAGATGTGCTTTCTGACGGATCTGATGCAGAGAATAGCGATGAAGAGGCTTCAGATACCAGCGACGTCGATATTACCAACATAACGGCAGCTATTCCTCATTTAAAAGTCCTTGAAGGCATCAATAATGTTATAAAATGGTGCAAAACCAGTCATATATTTTCTAGTGAACACATGTCTAACCTTTTGGACGTCCGTAACGATATCGTTGTATCCAGTTTAAATAAATAAAAAAACAAACAAGTATTACTGATTTTATGTTAAAAAACAATTAAATAAATAATAATTAAAAAACTTTTAAAAAGTTTTTCTATGAATTTAATATGTTCAATTAATTAAATGTTAATAAATAAAAACTGTTTTGTGTTAAAATAAAGCTTAAATAACTAGTTTTATTATACTAATTTTATAATTTTCTGTAAAAAAAATGTGATTTAAAATAAATTAAAATAATTTTTGTGCCTTAAAAATAATATTTAGTAATTCAATTAAATTAATATAAACAATTTTATATAAAAAATTTTTTAAATAATATTTATGTGACGTTTATTCATATTGTAAGTCATTAATTGTAAATATTATATTATTGCAACTTTGTTGATGTTTTTGTCTTTTTAATAAAATAGACAAAAATCCCTTGAAAAAGTGAACATACAATTCACGAAACGTCGGGACAATATGGAATAAAAACTTGCATTTTTATTTACATAAAACGCGGTAGGCCAATAGCTGAATCAAAAAATCAAAAATAAAAAAGGAATTATACTTGGCCAATAATAATAACAACAACAAATGTTCAGAAATTCGAACTTTTCAGAAATTCGAACTGCCCGGTGCACAAAGTGGTTCTAATTTGTGAGATTCTACTATAGTACCTATATATACTTTATTACACTCTCCGTTATTATTTTCCTTACATGGTATTTTGTAAACTACATCTAAATCTGTCTAATATTTCCGTCTTATCCTTAATTTTACTGAATAAACTTCCTAATGTATTATATGCCTTATGAGCCATCCTATAATTATTAAAATCGTAGATTTTAGAATTCTCCAATCTTTCAGAAATTATAGGTACATAAGTCAAAGACTTAAAAATTTTTGGTTCATTCCCAGTGGTCGTACTATTGATCCTCTGTCTTTTGTATAGGATAAGACGGAAATATTAGACAGATTTAATGTAGTTTACAAAATACCATGCAAGAGAAATAATAACGGAGGGTGTAATAAAGTACATATAGGTGCTACTAAAAATAAACTAAAAAATAAAATTCAAATGATATCCATAACAAATCTAAAAGCTCTTTCAGATCATTTACAGGTCAAAAGTGTTACTCAGAAATTTGTCTAAAGAAGTTCATAGCATATTCTTCAATATATTCAAAACAGCTTCTTCACAATAAAATTTAAGAATCAATTACTAACAGCATTAAATAATTTTGAAACAGATTTAAATAGCGTTAAGAGAAAAGTGAAAAACTAAAAATTAAAAAAATTCAGATTTAAAATTGTTATTCAGTTTTATATTTGCAACAGACAAAAATCATTACCGAATTCGAATAAATCAGGAGGTTAATTTTTAACTTTGTGACGAGTTTTTATTTTTTGGTTGTTTTGATAAAAAACTGCTCTACGTGTATGTATTAGCAAAAAAATACGCTTAAGGTAGCGTATAAAGCAAACATTATTATTAATATTATTATTAATATTTATTTAATGCAAATTTAATTTACAGAAGATGTGTATAGAAAAAAGGACTGGTCTATGAGAGCAAACATAATTTCTAGTAACGTTAGAAGATATCTCGTTGTAGATGCGATCGGGAGATACAAATATTTCTTTAGAATCATCTTTTTACAACAAATATGTGGTATAAAGATTATTGAATACTATCGAGTAATTTTTTTCGAAAATTTATGCTAAAATTTAACATGGGTTTACTCAAAATGCATTTTTGGCACGTAGAGCACTTAAGGCCGGGGCACATGCTTTTTTCAACTGACATTAAAGTATCGGCGGAGGAGGTTGACACAATGAGTACTTTGTTGACGGGCAGTAAATCAGCTTCATTTGATTAAATATCACATTTTCAATAAAGGATATTCTGTTTTTTTTTGTCACCACACAACAAAAAATCTTAATAAAAACAAAGCAAAAAAATATTTTTCAAAGTACTCAACGCACGTTAAAAGTTAAAAGTTGCCCAACTTTAGTACTTTGCGTTGACGGAGACGTACCGAATGTGACAAAGCTCATAAGAAAACCTGTATTTCAACTTAGTTGTCAGTTGAAAAAAGCAAAGTATAACGTACGACGGATTCTATATGACCTTAAAAAGCTTCTACTTTATATCTACGAATTTTGCTTTTAATACAGTCTTAGCGTTTTCTTGCTTTAGTAACCATTTATGAGATTACTTGGAATCGATCATGTAACTAGTCCCCTGTAATAAGGATTTACACCAAACCGAAATCTACTTGTTTTCAATTGAAATCTCTATCAAAATCTCTACCGCTTACACCGGGTTATTCGTTACATTTTTTAAAATTTCGTATCAATGAAAAAAACAGTTAATTGGAATTTTCATTTTCAAATGTCAAACTCCATACGAAAAATTATCATTCAAATGCGAAACAGGTGGCGAGCATACCCTTCAAAGAAATGTTACTAAACAGCGTAGTATTTTTCTGTACAATTTACGAAAAACCACAGTTGCATCTCTAAGTGCTACGAGATTTTGAGTAGATTTTGACAAAATCTGGTGACGAAGTAGATTTTGTTTTGTATGGGAAATCTAGTCAAAATCACCAAGATTTTGCTTGAAATCTCATAAGTACTAGATTTTGGTCTGGTGTAAATGTCATATAAAGTATTAACTGCCGTGATACAAATTAATTTTATTTTCCCTCGTATATGCAAAACACAATCATTTAAATATTCAATCATCAGAGACCATACATTTTCATTAATCTATTTACATTTCAATACAATCTGTTTTAAAGTCAAATACGAGTAAATATTGCAAATATAAAAAACATGTATAATAAATAGTTTAAATAGCAACAACAACAACAACAAAAATAAAAAGGTAATAAAAAAAAACATTTTACATGTGTTGCAAAATTGATAAATTGTCAAACATTAAAATCCATACAATTGTCGACAAATGCGAAGCAAAAAAAAATCATTTTAAAGTGAAACAAACAGCAAAAACTGGATGAATGCAAACGGTCTGACACACTTTTCAAAACCACGAAAGGCACGTGACAAACAACAATATCTTCTCAATATTGCACACAGCTATCAATTTTAAGGTTTTAGCAAAGTTCTTCCTTTTTTCAATAAGGGAATCGAGGAGAAAAGTAAAAGTTTTTAAAATTCACTTGTTTTGTTAATCTAGCAAAGAAAACCCAGAGCGAGAGCAAGAAAAGGAAACAAAACAAAGATAGCACACGCCCTTCCACAAACCAGCCACGTGCTGCATCTAAAAGTGAAAGATTGAAAAACGGACAATCATTTTTTTCACACAAAATTGAAATAAGAAGTGCAAAAGGAAAAAAAAAAGTTAAAAGGTTTTGCTTCAGTGATAATGATGAGTAAATTAACACAGGGCACAACGATGATGAGTCAGTCAGACGTTCGTTCGTTCGTAATGAACAAACGTAACGAAACGAAATTTTTTTAATTGGGATTGTGTAGAAATGTCACACTGCACGAGGGTGGCAAGTCAAGTGTAAGTGTTGACAACAGCCATTATCTTTAATTGTGGCGCAAAACAATTAATTTCTGGAAATTGTAGACAACAAGTGTATTTTATGGCCTCTATTAATATTCCTTTTTGAATCCAATTGGAAGGTATTTTGCATTTGAAAGTGAACAAATTTTGTTTGGTTATGAAGTGAAGAATTTGTGTCTGGTTTATTGGGGATTTAAAAATATCCACAAAATAAAATAAAATTTTTACAATGCAACAACACGTGAAAAATTATACCTAAATTTTTTCAAAATTGAAAATTAGTTTTAATTAATTCCGTAATTGAATCAATAACTTATATTTTTTATTTAATTATTTTGCACCATAGTAAATCATCACTGTCACAATGTTAATAATTTATAGTTTAATTTAACTATACAAATTTGTGATCTTCTAATGTAACTTATAATCATTGCTTTCTTGTACTTTAAATATAAGATTAAATCTTGTTGTACAGGAATTGAATACATAATAAATAAATAAAATAAATAAATTAATTAATTAATTTCTAGTGGAATATAGGGCCGGGTATCAGTTACGAGTATGTACTCGTACTTATTTATGCATGTAATCAAAACTAAAATTTTCAAAGATTTTTTTTTAATTTAGAGCAATTGAAAATTGGTGTTTCAATATGTAATTGAATAAACAATTTTCGTCGTTGCTCGAATTATATAATTGAGTCTGCAGTAAAATACGATTTCAATTACAAAAACTGCATATTCAATTAATTGTGTTGTTGAAGCTCAACATAAATTTCTTCAACGAAAATTGTATATTCAACTACTAAAATTCGAACTTTCAACTGCACAAATTTTTTTTTAATTCTTACAGCATTTTATGTTTGCATACAAGAGTAATTGATTTAATTATGAAATTAATTGAAATCAATATTTTTTGTGATAAATTGAAATTTGTTGAACAATTATTTTTTCTGAGTCGCATATCGTGATAAAATAAAATACAATTAATTGTTTAATAAAATCAAAGTTTCTAATTGAATCTTGATTTTAATTTTGTGCACTGATTTCACTCCGTTTTTCGAAAATCTAGTTTTCATCAGATCGTGATATTTTGAGCCCATGAAGCATTTTCTGATTAAGGCTGTATGTGTGTGTGTGTTTGTGTGTGTGGGTGTGTGTCTATAAACCTGTCGTAATCTATGAACGGCTAAGCTGATAGGAATACAATTTATGGCGTTCTAAATAGTTTAACTTTATTTTGATTTCGTTTGAGTAGATTTCGAGTCAGTAGAATTTATAATTTTTCTAATTTATTTAAATAAATTTTATCAGCTCTTAACAAAGTTCATTCAAATAGATTGACCGGCAATAAATATATTGGCAATAAAGCAATAACGCCGGCAGAATAACGGAACAATATTACTTATTGCTTTGCTATGGGTAATCGTATTTATGTTAAAACACAATTTAAAAAATTTCAAACAGGAAGGTTCGATAATAAAGAAGAAGAAACTGAAAGACTTTTTAAATTTTCATCTGAAAAACTCATCCTGAAATAAGAAGTTTTCCATTTTTATGTATTTTTAATATCTTTTAATAATTTATTTTGTTTTTTTTTTTTGCAAAAAATTTCTTCTTTTTGTTTTCTGGTGCGTCTTTTTTTTTCTTTTATTTGGAAATGTCAAACGGTTTATGACGTCTTATATTCGCAATAATTGTCAACGAAAAACTGTAGACAATTATTGCCGTAATTATTGCCAAGTACGAAGAAGATGCGTCTTCACTGGACATAACATAATTTTGACATTTGCTGCAAAATATGTCAAGGAATTTATTGCCAGTCAAAACGGGGAGTTATCGAAACAAATACATATCGGAAAAGTTTGTTTTTAATGGCCATAAAAATATAACTTGATCTCAATCGTTTAACTAGTTCGATAGATACAAATTAAAAAAAAACTGTTTTGTATTCACTTTTAAATAGAACTAGATTAAGATTAAGCCGGTGCGCTTTGCTACGCCCCCCTCGTCAATTTAAAAAAAAAATTTTGTGAACCTTTTCCATTTGTAAAAAAAAAGAAAAATTAAAATTGGTCCACAAACGACAAAGTTATTTGATAATAAATTTTTGGGAGGGTTTTGCAACCCCTTCCCAATATCCAAAAGAAAATTTAGTGGACCTCTTCTTCTATCTCTCTCTGTCTTATATTATAAAATCTGAAAAAAACTATGTGGAAAGAGTAACATAATTTAAAAAAGTGGGCGTGGTTGGAAAAAAGTAGCCTATAATTCACCCCAGAGTCCCAGTTAAATGTTGTGAAAATTTCAGGAAGAGCGGTCCAGAGGTCTAGTCTCCTATAAGGTACAAATATGCCATGACCCTGAGATTTATTGATATTTTTAAAATTGAGTTACGATTTCGGAAAATATTTTTGAGTTTTTGAGATTTTTTCAAATCAAATTTTGATTAATCTGAATATTTGAATAATTTATTAACACCGCATTCCTAAACAAAATATAATTAAACAATTCTAACAGCCTGTTCATCGAACACAATTAGCTTAAACAACGAGTAGAAATATCAGCATTTCTTCTGTTTGAGTTCATGTAACACGAATGTCAAGTTTTTAAACAAAACCCGTAACAGCTTGCACATTTTTTTGTCTGTGTATCGCGTTTTTAAATGTCAAAGAGCTGAAAGCAAAACGAATAGAAAAAATTATTTGCTGTGGGAAAATATATGTAGTTAGACAAACTAAATAAAAATTCAAAAAAATATATTAAAAAGTTGTTCAAAATATTAATTTAAATGTCATACAACGAACAATTGAAAACGTGTTACACAAACCCTATTTGTTACGTAGTCGTTAACGTGTCGCCCAGTTTCGTTTTATTTTTGACGTGTTCCATGAACATGCTGTAAGTTAGAAATATGAAAACTATTTTCACATTTTTAATTTAAATAATGACGTCACTTTTTTTATGTAGAAAAAACGATATAAAATATTATTGCCGATGTTTCGCTAATCCTTTGTGTAGCTTCTTCAGGACAAAAAGTTTAATGAATTAACAGTTACAAAACAATTAAATAAAATTTGATTTGTAAATACATATAAAACAATTTCGATTTATTTTTCTTGTCCACATTTTAATTGATTAACTTTGTAGTGCTGGTTCGTTCACACACATCAAATTTGACTCTTCAAGTTTTAAGGAGAGAGCGTGGAAAAGAGATTGGAGAGGGGTGCAGACTTGACCCTCAATTTTTACTCTTTTTTTGTTTGTCATCCGTATTATTATACGAGGTTGATTTTGAAATAACGAAAATATTTGAAACGACCTTTTCGTGTATGAACGTGAACGCAAGTTCAAAAGAAAATTTAATAAAAACTGATCAGCTAGCTAAACTTGATGTGTGTGAATCAGCACTTAGTATAAATGAAGAGCGCAATTGGGGTTTTTTGGGGATGAAAATTCAAAAATTGGGCATAAAGCTTACAAAAAGACTGGGAGTACTGAATAAAGAAAATGTTGAAAATATGTTTGCATACATTTAGGGGCGATTGATTACTATTTCCTTTCTGTGCAAAAAAAAAAACATGAAGGTGCAGAACCAAACAGTTGTGAATATATTATAATTCTGCAACCAGCCTCTATAATCTCCAATGGGTCCACTAATTTTTCCTCATAAATAACAAGTCTGTTTTTTGCCAAGTCAGTAGTAGCAAAAAGGTTCGGGTCTATAAAAAATGTCAGCCCGTAGAAATTCCATTTTTTTTGTATGCATTCCTTTGAATTTTTCCCGTAAGTTTTGATTTTGAAAGATTTTCCATATTCAGTATTTTCATTAGATTCCATGAATACAATTCAAATGAAAATTTTCGCTATTCTATAAATAATTTAGAAATAAAATATTGGAAATTTTATTCTTTAAATGCATTTGCATACTTAAAAATGTAAAAGTCAGGGCAACCAAAAATATGCTCTACAAAAATCTTGAAAAACCAAAAAAAAAAACTTTTAAAAAGATGTATTTTTTTAAAATTTTCAAAACTCAAAATTATTATATTGTAAGGACCATTTACATTAAAAATTTTCAAAAAAGAAAAAAATTTTGAAAGAATATATCGAGGTAATCTCGATTAATAAATTTAAAAAATTCATAAAAAATAATTTTCATTTAAAATGTATTTTAAGACAAATTTTTCGTAAAAATTTTCCTTAAAATAGATTGCAAACCGAACATATTTTTCTATGAATACGGCAATAATTGTTTTTAGTTTAAAGATTTACGGCCTTATTAACAAACGATTAATAAAGTTAATGTGTGCATTAAAACTGGTTTTCCCATATAAAAATCCAACATTAAACCTACTATAACTTTATTAATCGTTTGTAAATAAGGGCATTGTTTTTTTCTTTGATATTTTCGCTTCTTATTAAAATGAAAGCAATTCTCCTCAATTCGTCAAATAAATTCTGTTAAAGACACAATAATTAAAAAAACAACGATCTGAAAAACACAAAACTCGTAAATAAAAGTTCCAAGCGATTTACAGGAAAAATATGATTTTTCTTTTAATTTTCGGTTGCCCTGCTGTCAATGAATGAAGCCTTTCGAATAAGAAAATCTAGGAAATTTCTAATTTACACAGTTTATTAAATGCAAGAACATAAAAAATAAAAATATAAACTTAAAACTACATATTTTTGTTTATTTAGAAAGATTTAAAACAAACTAGCACGCGCCTTAACTACTTACTACGATCCTGACTATCATCTATGGTGGGATTATTCCAATTACATTATGACAAATGATTTAATACACATGTATTTTGGAGCTCAAAAGTGCATTTTAGCAAAAATGCATACTATTAAATTTATTGCGATCATCGCGCACCATGTTATTATACTTCCATTTGTCGTTGCCGGAGGCGTTCTTTGACCAAGAATTATTTGCTGCACTATTGGAGGAGTTTGTACTTGAACCAAATGAGCTTTCATATTTGGAGCCGGTTGAAGAGCTCTTTGTTGCATTTGGCTCTTGAGTTGTCGAACATTTTTCGGTGCGATTTGTGTAAACCATTTTCTGTGATTTTTTTCAACTTTCGTCCTTGAACTAAAATTCTGAAGTGAATTTTCCTTCCAATAGTCGGTTTATCTTCTTCGATATAATGTCACGGCACGTACTGTATGTGTGTAAGAACTTTAAGCTCTAAATTGTTGGCGGCTTTACCGGAGCGTGAGCCTCGATTTCTGGCAGGATCGTTAGTTAAACTATAAGAAAAGGGGAAAAATTAACGCTAATTAGTAACTGGTTTTTTTAGCAAATTATTTTTCTGCATTTTTCTCACCGTAGTTCACGTGATTTTGCAGTGGAGGGTCTAAACATTGACACCAAAATTTGTGTTGTTTGACATGTGTAAAATTTAAACCGAAATTCAAGTTATGGCTTTAGTCCCAATCAAATTAATCCAATTTTATTGTTAATAATCCTTTTTGTTTTAAAGCAAGTTATAGATAGTATTTATTGCTGCTTGGCAAATTTGTTGTAATTTTTTTGGCTTCTTTTAAAAAAAAATAAAATTTTCACTGCTTTAAACTTTATTTGCTGAATTTTGAACCACAACTAATGCACTCTCTGTGTGAATTTCATGTTTAAATAGTCGTCAACTTTGCAGAGAACTCTCTGCATTTTAGTTTAGCTCAGTTTAAAATTTTCAGTTTATTTGATTTGAATTGCCTTCTAATGAAATGCAGTGGAAACACCTGACTAATTTAAATTCGTCTGGATGTCCGTCTACGTTGTTGCTTATTTTATTTGTATTTCATTTTTTCTTAATTATTTATTCATAATGAATTGTTTGAATTCGAACTGGTTTATAAGTCATTTTTAAATAAAATTTTTACTCAAATATATCTGCTTACACTCACGTACTGTTTTTAGGATAGAAGTGTCTAAAATACTATATTTATGACAAATATTACTGGTTTTTATCGTGGCTCTAAAATTGCCGGTTGGAATATTTTCGAATACTCGTTTTCGTAACTAATTTATTATATTTTCTAATTAGTATTTTTTTCTTGTGTGTAAGTAATAATTGGACTCTTAATTTATTGTATGTATGAGATTAATAAAAGTAAAACATGAAAAAATAAAGAAACTAATCAATCATTCTCTAAGCTGATCAATAATAAATGGTTACTTCTTCCCCAGCAAAAACTATCCTGCTTCGTCCGAAACGAGCTTGTAAGCGAGAGTTGTAGATTGTTGTTGCTGCCCTGTTTCGAAATGCGCTTCCAGAAGACACAATTTTTGTTCGGAATGTTCCATTTGGGAGCTCAAAGCCTAAAAAATGCGCTAAAATCGTGACCCTTCGTCTTCGTCATCCCTTTTTATCATCGAGTGTTGTGAAAGTAAAGAGTACTTGAGTACCCAATACCTTATATATTTCCTGGTACTCAACACTCAAAAACTAACTACTCAATACTTTAAGAGATCCTTATGTAAATAGGATAATTTTACTTGAAAATATTTGAAAGTAATACAACTCCGTTTTGAAAAATGTTATACAGTGCAAGCTCGGTTTTCGCGACCACCCATTATCGCGACGGCCCGGTTATCGAGACGGATTTATTTTTATAATTTCAGGTTCTGTAATCGCGATAGTTTGAGGAAAAGGGGTTCTATTTTTACGAATTTCATTTGTTTTTCTAAATTTGATTACAATGTCTAAACCAAAAAAGGAAAATTCCGTCTTTTGGTATATTAACCTTTTTGGGTGAGTTTATTCTTTAATTTTGTCAGTTTATTCCTGTTATGTAAATAGATCTTTTAAAATGGAAAAAGTTCCACATATTTTAAAGTCAATGACTTCTTAAAAATTAGAGAAAAATTTGCCAGTCCAATTAAACAAAATTAAAGTGGACGATTCTATGCTTTGGAAAATGATGAGCCGCCGACAACAGAACAATATGAACCACGTGATTCAGCTGCTATTTTAACAATAATTTGCCAAAAAAGCAACTGAAAATCTCCGATTTCTTTAAAAATGTTTAAAATGTAAATATATCAATAATAACAATTCTAGTTTTAAAAATTGCATAATATTTGTCAATAAAATTTTAGGTTCTGTTATCGAGAAAATTCAATTTTCGCAACCGGTCTGTTTTTTAATTAGTCGTGAAAATCAAGCTTGCACTGTATTACTATTATTGTTATTATTTAATTCCCGTAGGTCCTCGTCGTTTTTTCTTTTTGGATTCGATTTCTTTAATCAGTTGTGTTTAAGATGAGTAGAGGATTCCTAAAAAAATAGCCGAGGGTTAGTATTCTGTCTCCCATTGGCCATTAGATTGTGTATAACAAAATTGCCCAGTTGAAACTCCCTCTCTGCTCAGTCGCCACCTAATGTCAAATGCGGATTGGATACCACATCTTAAATTAGATTGCTCGAGTTTTCAGGATGCACCGCGTGGAGGTGAGTGAAATTGGCCCATATTTATACAACCAATTAATTAAAATAATTTGTAAGAAATGTATTTTTCCTATATTCAATTTGAATACACTTTGTGAGATGGAAGTTCATCAACTTTAACTCCTCCTTTTTTGAATTCTCTTTATCAATATTTTTACTTATATACCAGAGATGGAAAATTAAATATTATTGTACTTGTTTGAATACTTTTTGATAAACGAAGTTGCTCTCAAAACAGTACTTTTATCCCAAACAGAAATATTAAACCTAAGGCTACTTAAAATTATAGCAAAATTAACTTCATATATTCAATGAATCTGTTTAGTGGGCTCGAGTTTGAATCCCTCCAACTCATTGGAGAATGAAAACTTTTTATTTGATCTTTTATCATGTTTTTATGACTAAAGAAGACAGGAAAGTTCTATCCACGAGTGCAGATTTTATTCAAACATCATCATGACTTTAAGTTACACTTTTCTGAAGAAGAAAGAATATCAGACTTACGCCTCTTCTTCATTAAGGGTTTCTAATATTGTCCTACTGTTTGTTTACTCATTATCTATGTACTTCTCTTTTCATATGTTGCTACTTTTAAGTGATTCTTATTCGCGAACTTTTTGCTTACGCTAGAAGCAGCTGTAGAAGATAAATGGTTTTAGTTTTGCTTTTTTTTATCTGTTATTTAAAATCCATCGAAGCCACTTTTAACATTATAGAATATGCTCTGCTTTAACCAAACATAAATTTTCATTTAAATTCGAACTGTATTGACCCACTTGAAAAAATTTCTTTGTTCGAACTCGAGCCCACTAAAAGTTTTCGTTAAGTTTATCAATATGGTTGGATTATTAAGCACCCCATACAAGTTTCAATCCAATTGGCAACTGAGTCAGTTGTTGTCGAGTTGGTTGAAGAAAAATAAAAAGATTTTGATTTCTTAATTTCTTTAATTTCATTGAATTTGAAATAAAAATATATATAAATGACGTTTGTGGCAAACATGGGCGCTTCATTTGAATTGTTTTTTTTTTTCTTGTTCTTCAACCATTCTTTCGACCAAATTCTTGGTCGCTTTTCTATTTTTTATCATCAATGCATTCTGCCAATAAAGAAATAAACCTTAATAAATTCAAAAATCTTCCATTTTAAATAGATTCAAATGCAAATATATCTGATTAGCAACAAAGTATATTTAATGTCTTTTTTTCTCCAGGAACCGGCATAACAATTTAAGCATGATGTTTCCTATAATTTTTTCTTACACAGGGTGTCCGCCGGGAAGGTATACTACTTTGTTCTGCCGCCATTTTGGTAAACATTAGTCTTGACAGTTCATATTTGGCAGTCGTGAAGTAGATACGTGACAAATTTATTATGGAAAAATATTCGATGAACCAACGCGTTTTAATCCTTTAAACATTTCATCAAAATCAATCATCGATTACTGTGACGATGAGAAAGTTACGTTAAAATTTTGGGAGAAACAATCTGCCAACAAAACGCACTATTTATCGTGTAGTGAATGATTTCGAAGAAAGAGGGTCTGTATGTGATAGGCCCAAGCATGGACCACAACGTATTGCAAGATCGGCTGAAAACATTACTGCTGCTCAAGAAAGTGTTCAAAACAATCCATCAACCTCAATTCGACGCCGCACTCAGGAGTTTGGTCTTCAAAGAAGAACTTTGGTCACAATTTTGCACAAGAGCTTCTTCCACAAGACCATTTACGACGCCGTACATATCTCAATAGGATGTTACAGCTCGCCCATGATAATCCCGATTTTCATAAAAAATCATAATGAGTGACGAGGCACATTTTCATTTGAATAGAAATGTGAATAAACAGAATAGTCTGTTCTGGGCAATGGAAAACTCTCAAATTATTCATTTGCATCCATTAAAAGGGACGGTCAGGTGTGCAATTTGCTCAGGAGGAATCATTGGATTGTAACTGTGAATGGGGAGCGATATCGTGATATGATTGAAATCTTTTTAACGCCACAACTGCATGCTTTGGGGTTGATTAACATGTGGTATCAACAAGACGGTACCACATCGCATACAGCCAGGATTACAATGGAATTACTGCAAGACCTCTTTCCACAACAAGTTATTTCAAGAAATTGTGATATTGATTGGCCACGGTCGCCTGATTCGACTGCTCCATACCTCTTTTTGTGGGGATATCTGAAAATCAAGGTATTCAAACAAAATATTCGTTATGAAATTAATGAAATACCGTGTGAAATGTGTGAGATTGTAATGAAAAATGTGCTCAAAAGGCTTCGCATTTATGAGGCTAACAGAGGCGGACATTTATCTGATATTGTATTCCATACATAATTGCCGACATTAAATAAAACATTTATCAAAATAAGATCCATTCTCTTTCATTTAATCGAAAATTATAAACAAACAAAGTAGTATAGCTTCCCGGCAGACACCCTGTATTAAATCTTAAATGGTATTTATATATTTTTGTCTCAAGGCTAAACGTTAAATAAACCAGAAATCTATTTTTAATTACGATTAACATCAGACAATTTAGAATATTTTTAAAAAATACATACAGTTTGATATTTACAAAGTTTTAGGAAATTCTTTAAAATGTTTTATATAAAAAATTTTGAATTTTCTGTAAACTACAAATTATAATGATAATTCTTTAGAAGACAAATGGATTTCTATAACAATTTTATTACATTTAATTAAATATTTTAATGAATTGATTAAATATTTAAATACCAGTTTCCTAGCAATACCCATCCATCCATCCATCCACAACTACTTATCATCTGATTGTAATTTTATATACATAAAGACAAAAATTTTTGTATTTTTCACCTGCTAAGTTTTCACTATCTGAAAAAAAAACAGACGTCTACAACGTCTATCGACTACAAGAGTTGTTTTTGTGTCAAGAGAATTGGCTGATGCAATGAAACTTGTACTTTTCATCAGTTCTCGTGAGAAATAAAAAAACCAGTATATATTATATAAATAAATATACAAACACAGGTATATATGTATATACAAACATAAATATATTAACGATATGCAAATTTAGGATATAATGGCATCTTAAAGTGCAACATTGTATATAATTTAGTTTATTAAAAAAAGAACATTTAATCGTATATTAGGATCAGCATGGAACTTTTTTGTGTTTTTTAATTTATGATCGCTCCTTTTCTCATAATTAATATTTTACATTTTCACTAAAATATATATTAGTTGCTTCATTAAAACACATTGAAATTGAAACCCTCGTAACTAGCTCCTCTGCGCATTTCACTGTTGTCAAGGCAGATCATCCGGGCACCTTTTACCCAAATATTTCTAAGAACAACTAGAGATTTTATATTAAACTTTTGTTAAAACAAATAAAAATATTTAAAAACTAATCAAAGTTCAAACAAAAATACAATAATCAGTGATGCCAGTTTAGCCTTTTCGAGGCTAGATTTTGCTTTTTTTTTTGCCTTTTAGCTTAAAAATTTACGTTTTAGCTTCGTGGCATTTTTTAGCCATTTTTCATTTTAATTTTAGCCTCAAAAAGGGCTAAATTTTTATTTTCTACTGAACCCATAAAATCATCTTGAAACCAAAAAATTAATCCAATGTGCAAACGTAAATACGCTGAAGACAAAATTAGAGATGGGCATCGCTCACGTGATTAACGTGAATCATGCGTGATCACGCGTTATCATGTATGATCGTGAGCAGTTTCTTGTTTCAATCACGTGAGCGTGCATGAACGTGAGTATAAAAAAACTTAACGTGAGTGAGCGTGCATGAGTAGATTTTTTGCGTGATTGTTTTGTGATTTTTTCGATTTCAAAATTTTTTTCATATTTTTAATAGGTACGTGGTTTTCAATTTTGTCATGAAGACATAAAACATTGCGCCGGTATGTATTAATGTACTGCTGTGAATGAACGAGTCAAAGTAGCAGTACAATTCCGAGTTTCGACTGTCGAACATTTGGAAGAAAAACATCTGCAATTCTTTTTGGTTTTTTCAATCGCGTTCACAGAGACGAACCAGACCTTGAAATTTTAAGTTTTTGGAAAAATCTAAAGATCTTCCAATTCTACAAAAATTGGCTAAACAAATACTGTGTGTACCATCCAGCTCAGCTACAAGCGAAGGAGTTTTTTCAACGGCAGGAAGAATACTTGAAGAGATGTGAAACAGACTTCTCGGGAAAAATGTTGACAAAATTTTATTTCTGCATAAATCTATTTATCTATTATCTATTAACGCTAAAGCACAAGATCCTACTTAATCTTAATATTTTGCACAGATTGCTTATGAGCAAGAAAATTAATGATTTTAATCAAAATATTTTAAATGTTTACATACATACATAATTTTAAATTTCACTTCAAAAGTTTAAAATAAAAGAAAATCTATATTTTTTGATAAGTATTGCCCGAAATTTTGTCTGTACTTGTATTATGGATTTCGTTGCGTAATTATAATGAAACAATTTCAAGCAAAATGCGATAAAGTTGTATTGAAAAATGCGCGGTAACTTCAATAGTGTACAATTTTACTTTGAAGCAAATTTTGCAAACATTTTTTAGAATAACAAAAGCTTAAAAATGGATGAATATCCATCCCTAGTTATAAGTAGTGACCGAAACGAAAAAAGTAAGCTGCTCGCAAAAATTGCGAATATCCGCAAAAATTTGCATAATTAAAAAAATTCGTAAAATCTTCTAAAAAGAACTAAAAGAGCAGCGAATGTTGATATTAAGTAGACATTTGCAAAAATTCGCCAAAACTTCCAAGCCTTGGAAAACTTAAAATATTTAATATCTTTTGGAAGTCAATACAGCAATGAAATAACAAGAAATCACTCATTTGCAAAAATAGCTAAAAACAGCGAAAAGTTAAAAAAAACTGTGAAAAGGAGTAAAACTTTATAAATAGAGGTAAAAACTTAAGGAATGTGATATACATAGTGTATACAAATTCAAAGAAGGCTTTGACAGCAATTTAATTTTTGCGGAATTTCGCGTTTTTTGCAATTTGGTGACTTTTTATATTTTTTATTGCTTCATCGACTTTTAAATGATATTAAACATTTTCATTTTCTCAGCTATTGGAATTTATTGCGAATTTTCTTAATTTTTGCAGTTATTTGCGAGTTTTTCACATTCCTTGCATTTGTAGCTCGTTTGAGAAGATTTTACGGCTTTTTCTAAATTTTGGAAAATTTTGCGTATTTTCGCGATATGACTCAGTGACTTTTTAATGCTTTAATGCAAAAATCATTTTTACACAAGAACACACGAGTAATACCTAAAACAAATAAATATAAGTTAAAAATAAATTATTTCTTATTGTTATATTTCTGCAATCAATTTTTTTCAAACACTACAACATTGTTTCTTATAGTCATATTTATGGATACCCATCGATACATATCTATATTTGTACGTATTCCTAGCGATACAAAAAGCATTTTATATTTATTTGTGCTATACCTATCGATATGCGCACTTTTTTATATTGTAACCCGTTTGTAGTCATTGCTCTCTGTGAACGTATTTGTTTGTACCCCTACATTTTAATTATCCTACACTTTTGAATATCGATATGTGCTATGTATTGAAAATTGTATACCTTTGTCGTTCACTGATAAGTATGTGTAAGTCCTGAGTGAGAACCCTACATTCGTATGCGTTTTCATATTAATATATAAAAATTGTTTGGTATTTCAAAAGAGGTACCTTCAACTTATGCATGGTGTTTAGTGGGATATAAGTATACTTTCGAATGGCATAAAAAATAATTTTTTAGCAAGTATTTGTTGCGAAATAATTGATCACAAAGTTTTGTGACGCACGCTACTAAAAAACAGAAGTAACTTTAAAAGTTAAAATGTGTTTTCGTATTTTTTTTGCGAATTTTGCATAATAAACTTTGACTGGTCGAAAAGCCATCTAAGCCCCGGTTCACACACTTCAACTTTTGCTGCTCAACTCGTAATTCAGCTGTAAGAAAGACGGAGATGGAAATATCTCTATTTTTCTTACAGCTGAAGTACGAGTTGATCAACAAAAGTTGTCACAAAAATAAGAACTTCTGCATCATTCGTTTTGTCAAGTTGGCTGCATTTAATAATTTAATTTACATTTTAAAACCAGAAAAACATTGAATATTTCGATATGGAAAATAACAAGTATACGTGCGATACACCGAGATATAATCGCGTTAAAATATAGAAAAAGTGATAAAAATTCATCTTGAACAAACAAAAATTCGCATGGCCATTAATTTATTAATGCCAGCCAACTTGACAAAACGAATGATGCAGAAGTTCTTTTATTTTGTGTCCACTTTTAGTGCCGGTTCAGGCTAGGAAAATTATCATTTTGAAATTTTCTCTAGTTTTCTTTTGAACTTTCTTTAATGTCTACACATCGAAATTTTTTTGTAATGAAATTCAAGATTTTTGCATGTTCATCTTTTCATAATTTTTTTTTACACAAATTTTTGATCTCACCAACATGAAAGAAAAGAAAATCATTAATAAAGCTGCAGCCATTTTCAGGTTGACAGTTCCGAATAACAAAATACAAGAGAATTTCAAAGTACATGAAAGAGTGTACTCCTTCCCAATCTTCTCTCCCCGTGCAACGACAGACTAACACTTTCAGAAAGAAAACTTTCATAGTGTGAACTGTGACTTATGTGCAGTTCTTAGAATTGTGTCCCAAAATCATGTGTTGTACTGCGTTATTTTCAAAAACTGATGACAGCAACAAAAAGAAGTAATAGTTCTGTTCATTTACTTAAAACTCTTAAGAATTTGTGGCAATTGTTAATAGAAAGAAAGTGTTTATTAACTCCAAAAGTTTTCAAGGAGAGTGCGTCAAAAGGGAGCAAAAAACTAAATTACAAAAGATTCTTACCGATCTGGAATAATGTGAAACAATTTTAAAAGGTTATTTCCTAGACTAAAGTTTTGGAGTTCCTGGAAAAGGTTCACTGAAAAGGAAAACACCTAAAAAAACAAATTTTTATTAGAATATTCTTGTGTTCGCTTAAAACCGTTAAGAAGCAAAATTAATTATTTTCTTCTTCAAAGATAAATGACGTCAAAATGTGTAAGTCACACACAAGTCTTCGAAGAGATACAAAAGTAAATTAAAACAATTAATTTACACGTCAAAACAGGATTTTCTGATGCTTTACAAGATTTTAGTAAATTAACATAAAATTGTGAGCGATAAAATGTATACAATGTTTAAAATAAATTATTATTTTGATTTTGTTATGATTTGATATTATCTGACTTCACCACACGATGAGTGTTATGCTGATTTTTTTTTATTTTTTTATTGTTTAGTTTCCAAAATATTAAAAATTATTCAGCTAACATTTCAAAAACCAATTAAACTAGTTTGGTCTCAAAAGTCACTATTTAATATAAAACGAAATAATTTCGTGTATAAAATCAGGTAGACAGACGTATAGAAATTAATTGACAAATAACTAACACGCCGGTAGCGCGTGATACTCTTACTAAAAAATTTAAATATAAAAAAGAACGCAAAGAAAAATTGAAATATCATTTGAGTTTTAGTAACAAAACCGAAAACATCTTTTCAAGTGGAATCATCGAATTTTATTATTTTATTTTAAACTTCAAGAAAACAAAAAAACAATTTATGTGTCAATGACTAACAGCGCCGACACCAAAGTGAAATTAAATGCTAATTTAAGGTAAATTAATTTTTGATATCTTTCAATAAGTTTTCTTCACAAAAGGAATGAAATTAACTTCTTCTTTTTGTTTCAGTCTCTCTAAACATTTGGCTTCCAAGAAAGGTTCAAGAACCTCCAACTGCGGCAATCATTTGGAATTTTCCGTTCTAACACATTTACAAAACGTACCCTGATTAATTAAACTTAAGAAAAAAAATTTATTTCAAAATGGTCCATAATCGTTCTACTCGCAAATCCTGCACCATCCTAGATGCCAGATCATTACGGAATACATTAACTGTTTCAGACAATAAACATGAAATGTCAACTAGTCCACGTTTCGGCTTCAAACTGGAAGTGCCCAGTCGTTATGCTGTTGGCAGTGAAGTCGCCGCCTCATCTAATCAATGGGTTTACAATAATATGATCAATAATAATCGCCAAGATTTCAATAATTTACATTTCTCTTAAAACTCTTAAGAACTATCATGTCCAGTCATATTGTAATTCTTAGTAAATCAATTAAAATATATTAAAAAATTAAAAAAGAAGTGGGCGGACTTAATAATATTTAAAGGCTTTAAGAAGAAATAGTAGTGGAGTATGACTGTTTCTCTATTCCTGTCAAACAAATTTATTATTCACTTTAGAGACTGGTTGTTCTTTTAGTCGGCTGTCACGGTGTCTACTCCTGTTTAACCAAAAAAAGCCAGCAATATTATTCAATGTTTTCCAAAACAATTCGTTCACAAATGAAAATTTATTGCCAACTTTTTATTCCGCAATTTTGTTTTTTTACAGATTAGTGCCAACAATAATATATCAACGTTCTCCATTTAATCCAAAATCCAATGTCACGTGTCTTTCCTACGAATTTAATGCATTTATGTTTATTAAAATTTATGAAACAAAGAAAATCCCTGCAAAAAAATATATTTTTATTTGCAAATAATGTTTTTGGCGCAGACATACTGACAAGAACAAAAACATACGAGCATTTATTTTGAAATGACAAAATAATTACAGTAATCCCTTGTTTAACAGTGTTGCAGATTGGTTGCAAAAAATCAAGCATAAAATATCTCGTAATTTTTTAAGTTTAAATATTTCACTCTGTTGCGATGCTTGATTACAATTACAATGTTTTTATGTATTGAATTACCTACACACATGTGGAGGGCTTAGAGCTAAAGTGAATCAACTCACAAAAATGCGAAGATATTTTGAGTTTCAGTAAATGAATTGCCTTAAACAATTTATAGAAAGAGAGCTATTGACTTGGGATTTTTGCCGTTACCTTAGGAGCGAGACACTATTTTACTTAGTCCGTTATAGAACTAACTGCCTGTTCTTATAAAATGAAAACAAAATTGTGAGTGAGAATTTATATTGAAAACAAAAACAATTTTTCGCATTTTGTTGTAGTTTTCAATATTAATTCTTACTCACAATTATGTTTTCATTTTATAAAACCAGGCAGTAAATAGAGTGTTGAAATTTTTCATATTTTATAACTTGGTTCACTTCAGCTCTGAGCCCTCCATGTCATATAAACACCATCAAAAGGTACATAAATTTAAAAACGCGAAACTACTTGTTTTTTCTAAGCATTAAAGCGACATAAACCCAAATGACGACGCACGACGAAGTGGAAACCAGCAAAAATTTTGCTGACGTAAAGCGAGTGACTAGGTTAGATTAGATTGGAAGGCCGGTGTGAAGTTTACTCACCCAGAGACCAATATGGTCCCTTGTGATGCCTTATTTTAACGGAAAGAAAAAGAGAAATAATGAGAACAAAAGTAATAAAAAATAGGAAGAGAACAACCCTGCTAACAAAACATTTCCTTCACGCGCCATGCAAACAGTTTCCCGCTACGCAACCAGGACATTTCCATTACGAATCCAATTAGATTCTCGAACTCAAAGCGCGAGACATCCCCAAATTCGCCAAAGAATCTACTGCCCAGCTATCAGAGCCTGTTATTCTGCAGTCTGGGACAGTGACACAGAATGTGTTCCACTGTATCCATCTTCTCACACAAACAACCCGCACATATCACACAAGCCGGATACTATTCTCACCGCCATTCTGCCTATCAGACAGTAGCCCGTGATAATACCTATTATGATCTTAACGAGGAGCTTACTTCTGCCCAGCAGCGAATCCGAATAGGACCTAAGCACTGGGCAAAGCGCACGTGATACCCGGCAGTCCGATCGGTTCCTTTAGGCCCTATTAGTTCCGCTCAGAATGTCATTGCCGATGATGTTGCAGTGACGCGGTACACAGCATAACATCAGCATGTACCCCTCTATGATATCACCCAGAGCCCTTCTACAATCATCTACTAGCTTGAAGTTAACGTAACAGCCCATTAAGACCTTAAGATTCGCCTGGCTGTCCACATACATATATAGTGATATCCGAGCCCCTAACAATGCTGTCCCTTACCAATTCTGCAGCCCTCAAGATCTCTAGAACCTCCGCCTGAAAGACACTGCAGTCGTCAGGAAGTCTATATGACCTTCTGATGCGCAGCTCCTCAATGTAGACCTCCGTGAAATCGAGGGATTACTGTACATGTATATATGTATGTATTCGAGTGAAGAAATTTTGAAGCATATTTAAGTAGATATTTTAAAAGTTATCAACAAATTTCAAATTTTGTAAATTTTAGTGCAAATGTTGAATTTTATCTTCGACCTTCTTATGATTTTATGATTTTGGTTTTATTTGGTTTTTATTCCAAAAATTCAGGCTTTCAAGGTCATTTGAAAAATATAAATAAATAAAAACTACTTATTTCGTTTCGTTGGGGTTTTTCCAACTTCTTCAGGGATGTTTGTTTATTACAATCTGGCAACCATATTAATATAAAATTTTAAATTAAAAATTTAAATTTTAATATCACACATTTTATGGCTCCATAACATTTTAATTTCAATCATGAAATAATTGATTACAAAATGTCGCTTACGATCATTTTGCAAAGAGGGCTCGATATAAACGTAGTGTAGTGTCTTCGGAATACAACTACTTTGAAGAAATTAATGTAAAGCTGGATTCACAAACATATTCCGGACAATGTTTTTATCAGGTCAATTTTTTTTATATGTACTTTGACGTCTCTCTTCTTGAGATAGATAGAGAGAGAGGAAAATGATTTTGTTCGGACAACTCTCAAAACTAAATTTTTGTAATTTTATTTTTTTCCCGGACAAAGTAGAACTTAGTTGCCACGCCACTTTATAGTGTTTCAAAAACTGTTCTACAGCAGTACTTTGCAAATACGTACTTAATTACGCTTTATTTATTTCATTAGTTATTAACAGAAGCACTTACTTGTCTTTAATGTTTTTTTTTATACAATTTGTAACAGAGTTTTCTTCTTTATTTACATATTTCATATGAAAGCAGCGCTCTCAGTTTTGGGGATTTGTTGCAAAATATGGGGTTTTCTTTTGAGATTGGGGATACAAATATTGGGGAAATCCGCAGGGAATTTTTTGGGAAAATAGCACTTTTTTCGCCGGGAATTTTTGGGGATAATATATTATAATAAAATATGTTATTTAGTTTTCCTTTTTTGTATTCAAATGCATGTATTGACAAATCATATTTTTCTCCGGGATGGTGGTAAAGCTGAAAAATCTTAGTATATAAAAACGAGTAATAAAATATATTCTTACGATGATTGTAAGAATAATTTATAACCAAGAAAATGCGTGTCCAATTCACTCACTATGTTGCACAATTGGGCCTATTGCGAAAATAATGGTGATAAATACACAAAATCTGTAAAAGAATGCACAATAGAAGCTGCAGGGTATCAAAGGCGACCGCATCAGGCCTTGAAATCCTTTTAAGTTTCGTAACTTTTAGAAACGTCAACCGATGTTCATGTTGCTTTTCGTAAATAATAATATCGTTACACAAATTATTAAAACTATGCGGAAAATAAAGATGCGTGACAATAAAAAAAACGACACTTTTACCCTTTCGATGAATGCATGAAGTGAGATATTCACCTTATTGTGATTGGCGCACTCGCATTGCGTCAGCTGTCGTAGTTGCTATCGAATTTAAAATCTTATGGTACCCTGTAAAATTTTCGCCCGTAAAATGTTTGTAAAATAATCATATAAAAAATTAATTAAAATTTAATTAATTAAATTGAATTATGTCGTGAAGAAAATTCTTAAAGACAATTTTAGAAACTTTTCACACACAAATACGCCAACACTTTACCGTTTTAACGTCAGTTTATAATAGATACAGTGTCGTATATATTGGCGTTTTTGCCAACTACGGTACCATTTTTTTAAATCGTCCGACTTTCGCCACAAAAACGCCAATCACAATAAGAGCGATTGTCATTGCTGTAGTTGCTGTTGCACTTATTTAATAAATATTTTTTGTGAAAACACCTTCAAAACATTCCTTAGCGAAGTTTATTTTTTATTTAATTTCTTCGTTATTAGTATTGCCCCTAACAAGAATTCATTTTTCTTTTCTATTTCAAATAAAAAAGTAAGGAAGATATACATGTACACATTTAGAACATAATTTGCAAATGTAAATATGATTACTTGTGTATTTAAAATGAAAATCACTTAATCATTTGCACACCATTATCCCCAACAAACCACCCAAACAATAAGTTGCACAAAACCTTACATACTCTACCAACAAAAGCCACCAACAAACAAGCAACCACTTACTTATCCTTTGCTCACTCATAAAATCTCTGTTGTATTGTCTTTATAGCTCGGCCACATTACAAGTCGACAACATGATTATTAACAAACAAAATAATCGAAATGGAAAAACAAGAGCGACAAAAAAATCATTCTTCTAAGGAGCAACATATTGTACTTGGGTCTTAAAGCAACTTAGAAAAGGAAACTTGTGTTGCGCTTACACCGAATTCACTTCACGCTACACAAAAATTATTTGTTGATAAAAAATTGCATTTATATTTTTAGTTCTTACTCGTAGTTATGAACTCAATGATTTTTTTTCTTTATTGTCTACTCTAAGGCACACATTCATAATCGCTTTTAGTTCCAACTTAATTTTTATCAATTTATGTTTGCTGCTAAAGTTATTCATAGTCTGTTTAGTTTCAACTTATCTGCTTATTTGTAATTAAAATGTTAGTTTCAGCTGAAACTAAAATTAAGTTAAAACTTAAAAATGAATCTAATTTTTCTCGAGCTATAGGTAAATTTTTTATAAAAACGTTTATAAAATGTTATATTTATTAGTTAACCTATATTTCGCCACATCCTTGTGTGACTTCTTCAGAAAACGTTTATAAACGTTTTTTATAAAAAATTGACCTATAGCTCGAGAAAAATTAGATTCATTAAAAAAAAGGTCGAAAAAATATATAAGAATAAAACTTAAACAAATATATAATAAAAAAAATACGATGAAATTTGATTACGGATACAGATTTTACAAGCAGCCAGCAGAAAAATTTATTGTGGATACAATTTCACAGTTTTTTTCAAATAAACTAGAGATGTGATTTTTACAATATGATATTGATAAGCAGTGTTTTCTAATGTTTCAAAAAATATTGAAAAACAAAACAAATTTCTTTTGCTTAATACATTTAAAATCCAGGAAAGATATTAATCTATATTATTAATAGGCAAACACGGTTTTTAGATCCCTTTTATGGTCGTAATACTGAACCGATTGTGGAAAGAATTATATGTTCTTAAAGGGGGTTTTCGTAGATAAGCGCAATCTTAATTTTATTCAAATCGGTTCGATATTTAGGGAGCGATAAGTGGTTAAAGTTGCTACCAACACATGCATGTATCAGCTTCAACTTGAAAAAAAAGAAATAAAGTGTGCATGTGTGTTTGTCCAATTTGCTTTTTCATAGAAATGAGACAGAGTTTTAAGTTATTAAACAAGGCGAATTAAAAACAGGTGGTTTCGTATGTAAACTTCGAAGAAAACTCACTACTATTCGAACTTAGCAAAGTTCAGTTTGGAAGAATTGATCCGAGCCAAGGTCTCTCCTATTTGGTAATACAAATAGCTTTGCGACAACATTATTGCAACATTTTATTCTTACTACAGATGCAAGTTAAAGCACATCAGGAAAACATTTACGTTTTGTAATTAAGATTAAACTCAGAAACACAAAACTCTTAGCCTGCTTGTCAAATTCTTTGCAGGATATTTTTTTCTCTACATAAAAGTAAATATGGAGAGGGGAAATAATTTCGTTTTAGCAAATCGTATGTGTAAATGTGTTGATAGAAACGACGATGACAAAACCTTTGAATTTGTCTTTTAACAGCTTTTACACAAACGAACATATTTATTTATGTCTTTATGATATGAAGTATTTTAAGTACATAAAAGTATAATGCGATTATTACACATGTAATGACATGATGACGATGTTGTTTCAAACATTTTCTAATGATTCATGTTGCTGTTTGTGTGTGTGTGTGTGTGTGTGTGTGTGTGGGAGTCCTTAAAATATTGATTATAATTTTGAATTTATTTTTGCTATTTTCTTTCATTCGCACACAAACAAGAACAACAGAAACTTGAATGTGGGTGTGTGTGTATGTGTTTCTTGGACTTTTAAGTGAATATTTTTTTTTTATTTAATTTTACATTAAAGGCGATTAATCATAAACGAAACATCAATTTCAGCTTTTGACCCCTGCTGACATTACAACACACTCACTCACACGTGAACCTTACATCCTTCCAAACTCACAAAACACCCTCAATTAAATACACGCACACTCAAACATACACATGTTACTTAACTGAATATTATGATTGTCGTAATAATAGTTTTATTAATACAAAAAACCACTCGAACTGTGTCCTTAAATTTGAAATGAAACCAATTGCTGCTGCTGCTGCTACTTATTTTATTGGCTCAATTTTTATGGATTAATGTACAAAAATACATACTTATAAAATACACAAACGTTTTATTGCAACCAACCACACACACATACAGAAATATGTTTGCAAGGATTTTGGAATGTCCTGCCTTGTCACACATGATAGTCGTCGTCTTTGATTTTTGTTAAGAAGCATATGAGCTGTTCGTTTCAATTGACGCACATCATTATTATTCTTTAAGGGAAACAAAAATGATATCTTGGCTTTGTGGTCATTTTGTTAAGGAATTCTTAAAAAGGTTATTCCTTTATATTTGTTAATATACTATATTTTTATCAAGTGTATTTTGTCACAGCATGATGTGTAGTTATTTATGTATGCATGTTTGGATTAAGCTATTTTTGCCATTGAGGTGAAAATATTTTCCATTTGAAAAATTCAATTATGTACACATATTGAAGTTCCAATTCTAAAAGGACATTACAAATCAAAAGATTTTTCCAAGCAATTTCGACAAGTTGGGTATGAGGAATAAAATGGGCATGCATATGCATGATTAATATGGAATTAAAGGAAAATATAATTATAAATTTCGGTCTTGTTGGGACAAAAACAATTCTCGTATTTAATTTTGATTGAGAACACAAGCCTGAAAGAGGCGTGGCACTGTTCGTGGCACTGCCCACTTTTCTAGTCGTTAAGTTAGTTGTATTGTCAAGGGAACTCAGTGTGCGTGCAACGTTTCATAAGAAGCGTCTAAGCTTAAGTAGTTGAAAAGATTATGAATTAAATATGGGCGTGGCATCTTTTTCGTAATAAAGTTGTATATTCAAGGGAACTTAATGCGTGCGCAAAGGTTTATAAGAAGCGACTAAGTAGAAATAGTTGTAAGAACATAAGTAGTTGAAAAGTTATATAAATTATGTATGGGCGTGGCACGGCCCACTTTTTTTGTAATACACTTATATATTTAAGGCAATTTAATGCACGTGCAAATGTTTATAAGAAGCGACTAAATATAAATAATTTAAAAAAAATATTATTTTTGTATGGGCGTGTCACGGCCCACTTTTTTTTAGTAATAAACTTATATATTCAATTGAAATAAATGAGTGTGCAAATGTTCATAAGAATCGTTTGATTGGAAATAGCTGGAAATAAAAACAACGTGTAGCAATGGGTTAATTTAACGTTAATTAGTCATGGTAAAATTTGAATATTGATCGTGGTGAAGTTGTGTTTGCTTTAAAAACAGCGAATAATACCTTCTACAATACAAAATAACTCTCGTATCTTTTTTCGAGTCCTAATTTTGTATAAATACAAATTTGAAATCACATTCAACCGAGCCACCTAAATAGTGGCGGATACATGGAAAACACACATGAACACTGATGATGGGAATGTACCGGCTCCCGAAAAACAACGTTGTTTCTTTTCTGCCGTGTAAGTTGAAATTAATCAGTGTTAAAATTTTTCTTTTCACTTTGGATTAAGAACCACTAACACTAAAGTAATCACATTACAGTGGTACTGCCCACTTTTATCAGCATACTGTTGTATTGTCAAGAGAACTCAATATGCGTGCAACGTTTCATATGACACGCTTAATCAAAAGTAGTTACAAAGAAATATATATTGTGTGTGGGCGTGGCAATGTTTTCTTTTCTAACCATGATTTTGTATTGTCAAGGGAACTCGTTATGTGTTAAGAAGAATTATGGGGTTTGAAGCTGTGGCCCAATCACAATTTCAAAATCTCTCTAAATTGAACTTTAAAAAAAAAAATTACATCCAAATGTAAAAGTTTAGATAATAATTTTGATTCATGAAAATTAATTGATTGGACTTTCTGCCAGTCCCACGATGTCTCAAGTATGCGTTCTTTAAAAATTTAATTTGTTTTTGTTTTAAATGTAGTTGTACGAAAGATCGAATATGTGTGACCTCCTGGGACTGGCAGTTAGTTTTAATTTACGTTTAGGATCGGTGTCGGAGTTCAGCAAAAACCTACGTTCGGTTGATGTTCGGCGTTCGGAGAAATTTTCTCGCCAAAAACCGAACTTTAAAATAAAGATTTCTATGTGTTTTAAATTATTTTTTATTTAAACAAAAACAATCTCTAAAATTAAAATTATTTTTATTCAATGAAAAAAAATCGGTTTCGAATTCAGTGTTCGTTCAAAATTACGAAAATTTACCCCAAAAGTTTTTTTTATAGTTTCTTGATTTTTTTATTATATAAAATATATCAAAAATATTTTATGTAAACGATAGCAAATCAGTAAAGTCCAGTAAAAAATATAAAAATATCAAGAAAAATATAAACTGATGAGTTGTAAAATATGATAATACTTTGTTAGATAGACAAACAAATAGGAAAATGTTTTAAATATTAGTTTTATCCCCTCTAAATTTTTCTCCTAAGAATCTTTAACCCCTAAATGTGCCAACAAGTGAAATAATAACCTCTAAATCAAGGCGAAATAAAACCCCAAAATTCCAAATCTGTCACAAACAGACAACCGAGCAGTTGTGTTTAAATGTGAGTTATTATTTCCACATTTAAAATTTTAACAACTAAAACTAGACGAGTCTATCAAGAATTAGGGGACAATTAGTATTGCCTGGAAATGATCACGGAGGATTTCTTGTGAATAATAAAATGACGTTACAGATTGCGCAAGAGTGATTCTAATGGATCAATTAAGGGTTGCCTGGATCTTCACGGGGTTGAAAATAAAAAATCTGCTTTTTCACTTCAATATATTACTTACATAAGTATATGAATATTTATTACAAAATATAGTTTCCCAGTACAAATTATTGATGAAAGAGTGAAGGAGCCGTAGGACGTTCGGCAGATGTCGATGTTGATTCGATGAAGGTTGTTGAGATAGAGAGGGCAAAAAAAGCAAACTCGTTACGTGCAATTTCATCTGACAAATTGCGGCGACAAAAAGCAAATTTAATTCTAAATCACGAATTTTAAATGCAGAGATGGAAGCCCCATAAAATACAAAAGTACTTTACTTAAAAAATAGAATTCAGTGCAATAATTCATGGCATATAAATAAATATAAATAGACTTTGGTTCAAATAAATCTTACATTCGCGAAGTTGTTTGAATAAGCTGAAACTATATAAATAAAAATCTTTTTCATAATTTTTTTTATAAATTATTTTATTAATTTATATACAGAATTTATAAAAAATAATTTAATTTTTAACTTCAACTTGAATACATCTTCCCAGAAACCAAAAAATAACATAAATTCCTGTTGTTTAACCATCTACAGCAAACGAAAACGAACGATTCACAAACCAATTAGCCTTTTTAATCACGCTCTTTTGTACAATCGCCACCCCCCCCCCCTCTCCTTTTTGACATTCTGTGTATAATTCGACTAATTTGTCCCTTCTTTTCGTAGTAAGATGACTTTTGGTTCTTTTTGTCATTTTCTCAAAATTTATGACTTTCATAATTTCGTTAATTTTAATGTTTTCAGCAAACGTCTCGCATATCAAAAACACTTCGCACCTTCTAACAAAAGAGAAGAGAAGAAAATGAATGAAAATTGTTGCAATATGGAAACTTTAACTCACACAATATCCCTCCCTTTAAGAATTTAAAAGAAAAAATCTCATCCCCCAACCTTCCTGGAATTTCTAACTTATTTAATAATTATGTTTATTTTTATTAGACATGAAAGTTATTTTCAGCACTTTTTGTTTTAATTTTTATCGCCTGAATTGCTGAGAGAATAAAAATGGAAAATAAATGTGTTTTAATTAAAGATGTTGTTTTTTTGTTCGTTTTTTTTTTATTTTATTTTTTTGTGAACTAAAACTTTTTGCCATTATGTCGAAAGATATTGACACTGTGTCATAGAAAGTTGACTAATAAAATGAGAAGTAATTAAAAAGTACATAAATATTTTTGTTAAATTTTATGTGCAAGAACGAAAAAGATATTTGCTTTCAATTGAGTTTCCGTGATAATTTCGTATGCTGTGTATTTTATTTGGCATTAAGATAATTAAGAAAAGAAAATCTGTTGTCCTTTAACTGTTTAATTTTGCAATGAAATTTTTGTTAAGAGTTAACAGTCAACATATATAAAAAGTTTGCATTAATTGTCGATTAAACGCACTTGCTTCTCAACAATTTCAAATACGATGAAATAATTTTAATTATTTAAAAAAAGAAATTTCAATCAACTTTTTTTTCAACTCACTATTGAAACAATCTGGAAAAATATTTATGCGCTTTCTTTATATTTTTAAATGAAAATATTTTCATACATATTTTTTTGAATTGGCTGAATGAGTCCGTACCGTACTGTTAGCACGTTGGTCCACTTTTAGAACATTTAAAAACGTACGTTTGTTCCATGATCTCATAATACTGGTCTGTTTATAACTACAACAATTCCACAATGAAAAAAACAACAAGAAAGTATGAAGTTAAAAACAGCTGACTACAACATAAAGAAATTGTATTTTGTATGTTAGTGATGGAAAATTAAATTTTTCTTCGGTACAAAAAATTTAAAAAAGTACTTTTTTGACCTCCACTGTACTAAATTAAAATCTTTGTAATTTTTTCTTTATTAACTAAAAACATATAATAATTTGCATTTGTTCTTGCTTTTATATTATATTATCGAAACAACCACAATGGTTTTATCTGATACCAAACGTTATTCTTAATCCCTTTTCACACCAAGATAAAGGATTGAGATTAAAGTTTAAAATTCGATTAGAATTCCCATATCTGATGATTGATTATTCCATACTTCATTTCAGTTTTTCAATTATGTATGTTTACTTGGTTTTCATCTTTTATAGTTGAATTTCTTAATTCAACCAAATGTGACAACGTAAACATGGAGTTTGACGGTTGTCATAGTTTTAAATATTAATGTTTGCGCGTAATTAGTTGAACTGTTTTTAGTTTATGTTGAAAGGAATTGTTTGGATCAAGTACAAATTTGACTACACATATATTTTTTAATTAAAATTTATTTTTTGATTAAAATATTTTTATTAAGAAAGTATTATTGAAACAATTTATTCAAGAGACAAGCACAACGGATCAGTAATAATAATTTTTTTTATAATATAAAATTTTTTTCGAGAGTATTTCGTGAGCTTGAGTTTTCGTTCTTATGACTAACTTTCTTTCCACTCACGTGATCGTGTATGAACAAGAGTCAAAAATATCTGGTCGTGTATGAGTAAAATTTTTATCGTGAGATTGCATGAGCGTGAGTGAAAAGTCACTCACGATCCCATCTCTAGCACATATAAACGCAACTTTTGACATAATACAAGTAGTCGGCCATTAAAAAACACAACGCTACAAAAAATCAGCTGGATTATTAAACAGACCTGTATTATTGGATCATGGTTTGTTCTATATTGTTTGTTTTATTGCCAGAAAAAAGGAACAGCTGTTTACAACATAGTGATCGGTATTAAAAATTTTCAATTGGTGACTTGTGAAGAAAAAGTACCTAAGATATTTAAATGATATTAGAACTTTATTTTCTGTATGTATGTATACACAAATTATTTATTATTTCACATTTATATTATAAAATTATAATATAAAATATAAACAACAAATTAGTGTTTATATGTGCATACAAAAAAATTTATACCATTTAAATTATTTTATATGTACATATATACGTACATATCACATTTATATAATATATGTATTTGTTTATTATATACATCTAAACATGTATATCGTCTTATCAAATGCAAAAGGGCCTATCTACATTATAACAAAATTTTCACTAGAGATAAAAAACTTAATAAAAAGCAAACTATTGTGATAACAAATATTGTCTTTTTCCGCATAGTATCATTAATTCCGATTTTATTAATGATACTACCTACAAAAAATAGTTTTTTTGATCACAACAGTTTGTTTTAAAAAAATCAGTTAGAAGTTAACAATTCTACGTGGTTATTACTGACTGATTGATTGATTGTTTATTGAGTCTTGAAAAATTACATTACAATTTTGTTATTTTTAAACATTAATGGTATTGAAAACTTAAAATTATAAAGTAATATTTTAATTATTTAAAAAAAAAAGAAAAGAGTGCACGTGCTTAAGGAATTAGAAAAAGAAAAATTAAATAACTAAAAAATTAAAATATTACACAGAAACAACAATGTTTGCTCCCGACATTTGCATTAACTAATAGATTAACTAATCTATTTATAATATACTTATAACTAAAACTTAAAATAAAAAAAATCTTAAAACTAAACCTTAAATCCAAAAAAAAATTATATATTACCCTCTATGAATGCCAGGAGTAATTCTATGATAAAAACTTTGTCCAGAAATACCACCAGAACGCTCCCGCAAAATACCTACTGCGGAAAGGTAATTTGTATTATACCAACTCATTTCATGTTCACTAAAAAGTATATCCTGCATTATATTGCCTTCAAAAAAATGTAGTCTATCAATAAATCTCTTCATCAGATTTAAAGCATATTTGGAAATGGGACTTATTGAAGCCTTGTCATAAATAAAAACGTTTGAAAATCTTTTCAAGCGTGTTTTGTAATTTCTCTGTACACATTTTCTTAAAATATGTCTTTCAAATACTTAAATTTTTTTCATAAAAGTCGGTGAAATACTGAACCAAATTGGAAAAGCGTATATTAATATCGGTCTTATACTGACCTTGTATAAAAGTATTTTAGTCTTCACCGGTAAAGATTTATTATTAAATAAGATCGAAAGATCCCCTTTTACTCTATTAGCTTTTTCAATATTGTATGAAACATGTTTATTAAATTTAACAAGTTTGTTGAAATTAATGCCAAGATATTTTATATCATCTCTAAATGAAATTTCATTTCCATTCAATGACAACTTCAACCTTTTGCTTTCTGGAACAACTTTATAATTACATTTTCCAGATGCATTTCGTAAGCATATTGCATGACTTTTTAATACATTTATTTTTATGCCCCAAAACGAATAGAAATCATTAACGTGATTAAGATGTGATTGTGCATGTTGTAGCGCAACTAGTGGTGACTCATCGTGAGCATATAAAATGAAGTCGTCCGCATAAATAATGCCCAGCGAATTATTAAACACGTGTGGAAAATCTGATATAAATATGTTATATAAATGAGGTGACAGAATTGAACCCTGAGGAACTCCACAAGTTACATCCCCATGTTGCGAAAGAGTACTATCCATTTCAATGCAAAACTTTCTATTTTGAAAAAGCTTCTAATAAGCTTTATTATGGAAGCCTTAAAGCCTAATGTATTCATTTTATACAAGATTCCATTATGATATGCTCTATCAAAAGCCTTTTCAATATCAAGAGAAATCGCAACAGTACATTGACGATTCCTAAGATGTTGTATTACATCGTTATGGAATTTTAATAATGCGTGTGTTGTAGAACTTCCTTTTTTAAATCCAAACTGATATTGAGAAATATAAGGTTCTGCCAAATCTAGATCCATCTTTTCTCGCATAATTTTCTCAAACAGCTTACCTAAGTTAGATAACAGAGAAATCGGTCTTAAGTTTCCAATGTCAGTATCATTCTTTTTTTTCTGTATTGGAATGATTTTGGCTATTTTCCAATCTTTTGGAAAATAACAATTATTAATACAATTGTTATAAATTATAGTTAAATATTTGAATGCATTTTTTGGAAATTTCTTTATCAAAAAATTTGATATATTGTCTAAGCCAAATGATTTTTTGTTATTAATCAATTTAGAAAATTCAATAACAGAACCAAATGAAGTAAAATTGGGATTACTTTGAACATTCAATGAAGAAAAATTGTTATCAAAGATTATAATATAATTTGGTACTTCCGAAAAAACATTATTAATTGTTTGCTCAATATTTGATGTATCCCTATCTAACGGCGAACTTTGGTAAATAGAAGAGAAATGATTCTTTACGACATTTAACTTTTCAAATTTATCCTGAATAATCAACGCGTTGACGGAAACATCTTTAACACCTGACAATTTTTTCTTGCCAACAATTTTAAAAATGTCTTTGTAAACAAAAGGTCCAGGAACTATTTTCTTAAGTCTTTTAAGTGATTGGGAACAAGTTTTAAATCTATAGAAATTAAGCAAAAAAAAGTTTGAAAGGGCAGAAAAAATGAAAAGAGGCTATTAGAGTTTGAGTGTAAATTACATCTAACACTGTAAAGTATCAAAAGTAAGTACTATAAATTTCAGCTGCAATTACGTGACATTCCAATAATCAGAACGATTTCAATGCCTTCATCTTTTGCATAAATTACATACATCTTTCGATACTTTTAAAACGTCAATGTTTATTTGGCCAAAATCTGTATGCAATTACGTGCCATTCCAATAATCAGAACGATTTCAATGCCTTCATCTTTTGCATAAATTACATACATCTTTCGATACTTTTAAAACGTCAATGTTTATTTGGCCAAAATCTGTATGCAATTTCTAATATTTTTTGCGATGTATCAAGTGTGTTGTTCTTAACTTGCATGCGAAATTTCAGACATTTACGTACATGAACAACCTAATTTTTTCGATACTTTTAAAACATCCATGATTTTTTGGCCAAACCCTGTATATACATATATTCCAAAATTTGAATGACCAATTTTTTTTAGATCACTTATGTTATTCTTTATTTTTGGACCGAATTTCAGGCACTTACATTACTTACATGCAATTTTGTTGGTCTTTTATAACGTCCATGTGTTTTTAGCCAAACTTTGTATTTGAACATCGAAATATTTATCCGTCGATCGGTTTTGTTATTGGTAATACAAATAATGAAGAAATAAGAAGTTATGGATTTTTGGCCGGAATTGACCACCATGCATTGGCATCATTTATTGTGTAACTCAATTCAATAAATAATTACAACTTTAATCAAATTAAATATTTAACTCACACAAAAATAAATTTTTTTCAATTAAATGAAATATATTTCCAATCAAAAAGAAGGGCGGGCTTGATTGAAAAATCCATAAATAAAGATTTTTTTGTATGTACAAATGTCGGCATAAGAAGTGAATTTTAATATTATAAAAAGTTTCAATTTTTTTTATCTTTTTGTATAAAATTGTTTGCTTCATTTGCGCAAAAACCAAATTAAATTCTAAATTCAAAGAATTTTTCAGGCAATTTCGCCAAACACACACATTGAAAAAACATTTTACACACGTTTCTCACATAAAATTGTTTGTATCCATATCCATTTAACAGCTTAAGTGTGCGTAGAAATGCCATAAAAGAGTTGAAGATAAGATCTCGTTTAAACTTTAAAGCATTTGATAATATTATCAATAAATAAATGATACTTTTCAAAACAAAAAATAAAAAAACAGAAATATCAGGGAAAAAATAGATTTTCTTCAATTGATTTTAAAATGTTCGTTTCAATTTAAAATAATGTCGGATTCCGTATTCTTTATTCGTCGATAAAAGTACGTTTGTATGTATGTACTTAGATACGAGTTCAAATCAATTGTTATTCAAAAGGGTTGCAACGAACGATTGCCTCGTCCTTGCCGGCTTATCTAAATTTTTTATTTTTTATTTATTTATTTTTTTTTAATATTAAGTTAAATTACCTTTAGTGTTGTTTAAAATTCAATGTAATTGATGTTTGTCATTATTTCCCCAAAGATTTGGAAAAGCAACATAATAAAACTTTTCACGTGTCCTGTAAAAATACTTTTCGTGAAAACCATTTTAAACTTTTGGCAGTCAAATACAACATTCATATCTACAGTAGTTGGCTAAATTATTAGGTACAGTAGTTGGCTAAATTATTAGGTACAGCAGTGCTTATGTTTGGTGTCGGGTAATAAGTCTCTGCAGGTGGCCTTGTAGGGAAATTTACTCGGTTACTAAGTGTAATTGTATGTTCTGTCATCTCAGGCAAAGGCATGTGGGAGGCATAGTTGCTTTGCCGCTACTTAAGGATCCATCAATCGCTATAAGCGATGAAAAATTAAATTTGTGCTAATACGAGTGCTACTATTTATGTTTCGGAAATAGCAAATAATAACAAACATTTTTAAATGAAAATGGCTTTATTGTTATTCGAAATATTCCCCTTGATTATCAATACACTTTTGCATTCGTTCAAACCATTTGTCATAGCAGTTTTTTCAATTCATTCCTCCTGAGCAACCTCCAAAAACTGGTTTTTAAACACTTCAACTGCTTCTTCGGCGCTCGTACATCGTTTAACTTTGATATTCGGGATCAAGAAGAAGTCATTGGGTGCCAAGTCAGCACAGTACCGACGATGAGTCATCAATTCGATGTTTTGACTGCTCTAAAGTTCACTTGTTCGACGAGATGTTTGAGAGTTCGCATTGTCATGATGAAGAATGATTCGTCTTCGGGGTTTAGTTTTACGAATTTCTTCAAAGACTTCCGGTAAACGAATATTCGTGTACTACTCGGAATTTACAGTTCAACTTTGCTCGAGTGGATCAGTGGCCACATGACACATTCGGCCGAAGAAACAGACGACCATTTACTTCGCTGTGCTTCTTTCACGAACACCTTTAGTTGGATTTGGCTCGTCCTGGAATATCCACAAGGTCGATTGCATATATCCATGATTCATCACCTGTCACGGTTGAACTTTTTAATAATTTCCTTACACCACTTGACGCGATTTACATATAATCATTCCATACCTGATAAAATTGATAAGAGCCCTTTTCCACGATCAAAGTTTTCTTTGACAAAGTCTTTTCAATTTTCTTTTAAATTTTGTTTCGTTTTTCTACACGCAAAGTTTACTTTGAAAAATTTTGTGTTCGTTTGGTGGATGAACATGCAACCGAAACACATCCATGCAACCAAATACAAGTATGTGTAAATGACGAACGAAGTGGAAAGCAATTTTGCGAGTACAGCAAAGTGTGTACTCACCCCCTCTCTTCTTTCCCTCATCACCCACAAACACAAAACTTTGCAAAGTAAACTTTGAACGTGGAAAAGGGAAAATATAAATACTTAAATTGTAAAATTGTTACTGTGAAAATTTTTAATATGATATAAATAAAAAGAATCTGATTTCATTGCATTTCCGTTCACACCAAAAGTTATACAAAATTGTTGTTATAAATAAAATGCAGAATTGCAATTTCGTGAGGTAAATTAAAATTAAAGTTTTAACCAATGAAAATTCGTTAAACATGCAAAAGTGCAAGATCAACAATTTTAGGAATAGAAAATTTTAACAATTTTAGCCAATCAAAATATGCCAAAGCAACAATTCATAATAATTGAAACCAACATTATAAACTTAAGAAAAATGTAAAGTCAGTCTTGTTTCTCCTGTTCATTTGATTAAATCAAAAACTTAAATAAAAACTAAAAACAAAAATTTGCTTTATTTTACGCGTAGTTTTTTTGATTTTTGGATATAAAACGTTTTTCCACTTTAGAAACAATTTTATCCTATAACTAGTTTGCGTTTTTACATAGATATTATTTTTCTAATTTATTAAGTTTAAAAAAATGTTTTATTCATAATACACAAATAAAAATAAGAAATTTTAAAAATATATATTTGCAAATGATTAAACGGGTTTTTCTATTTCTGAACTACAGTATGACCTCGGTTACTGCAACTAATAAAAACCAAGGCAGTTGCAAGAACCGCGGTTGTTGCATTGACCGAGTAACACATATATAAACACTGCTTTAAGTATTTATATACAAACAATATCTAGTTTATATTGTCCTAAAGATAATTTTGTGCATAATTAATATATTTTTTTAAATAAAACAACTTTAGTGTTATCAATTTACTTCTAAAATGATAATTTTTCAAGAAAATTTAATTCATTTTATTAATAATAATATAAAACACAAAACATACAAACATATGTAATTTAATTAAACAAAAAAATAAATAAATAAATAAAAAATACACATTCTTTTGTACAAAATATGATTAATGGGTCATTTGTTCTAGTTTTAAAAGAAGTCAGAAATTTTAGACTGTTTTTTGGTACTAGAAATATGTTTCTGAACTGCAGTTTCGTGAAGATCTTGAAGAAGCAAAACTTCTTTTAAGCTTCTTTAAAACTTTTTTTAATACATATACATACATACACATAGTATGTATTTGTATATTCTGAGAAAAAACGGTAAAAAAAAGTTAAGAAAAAAACAAACCACCTGACTGCAAAATTTAAAAGTTGCGTTTACTGATTCCCACATTTTTGCCAAGTTGCATACACTGAGTCTATAATGTAAATATTTTAGTTATAGCAATAATCGAGGAGTTGCGCTCATCGAGGGTTGCAGTATTTTTCGCTTACATCATTATTCGTGGTTCCCCTTCAATTGCGAATAAAATGTAAATACTGTACCTAATACGATGCCCAACTACTGTATGATTATATATGAATATATCGTGTGTATGCGAGCTGTTAAAAATGAAATTATATCCCTTTTTGCCTTTTTAAGTTTTGGAACTTTTATGTAAACAGGAAATTGTATATTTTTGCTTTCTTCCAAGCATTTGCAACTATTAAATCAAAGTTTTTACTTCTGTATTCAACTTTTGTAATGTACTTAGCTTTTCTTTTTATTTTTCTTTTTGTCTATCTATCAAACACTTATTATTATTTCAAAATATCCTTCTTGTCACGTGATCTATTAGTTTTCATTTGGCTGACTTCAAATCGTAACGTGCCGTTTAAACCATCGTAAACTTATTGATTGAGGTGTTCATGTTTTTCAACAATATTATTTTGTTATTTGGAACAATTAAATTGAATACAATTGAAGTAAGAAACATTGTGCGAAGAAAACTTTCATGTTTCTTTCGGTCGGTCGGTCTTACAAACTCTTGGGCTGGCTGGCTGGATGGCTGTATTTTTTGCTTAAAATTAATCAATTATTTTCTATTAAGAAAATAGAGCAAATAAGTTTGGGGAATAATAAAGGAATGCAATATTTTGTGGGCTTTATACACGTTATCTGCATGTCCTTTTGCAAATGTTCACATGGAGGACGACAGTTTCAAACATCATTCTTAATTAGAAACTTTCTAATTAGAGTGGCTCTAATATAAGAATTGCAGGAATAAAATATATTTACACTAGGGTGATCGGTTCGGGTTTTCAACCGGTTTTTAAAACCGAATTTTCTTCAATACGGTTGTCGGTTTTTTAAAATTGTTGATTTTTCGAATGTCGAATGGTCCGGTTTTTTTACAATTAAAAAACCGGCTCAGTCGAACACTTCAATTTGTATGTTTTTTAAATAAAATTACTTTTTACTATATTAAAACTCCCCTTAGGGAGTAGACTTGACATGCGTGCATGGACTAGTCGCGTTATCTGCAGGGTTGGACAAACACACATACACACTTTGTATGTGTAATAAGTATGCAAGTATTGTTAGCAACTTCAAACGCTTATAGCTCCCAAAATACTAAACCGATTTAAATAAAATTAAGATTGTGCACATCCATCTGAAATCCCTATTAAAATCATATAAATCTTTCCGAAATCGGTTCTGTATTACGGCTGTAAAAGGGATCTCAAAAAACGTGTTTGCCTATTAATAATATACAGGCCTGTTTTGAAATCACGGTGATTTCAAACCACGTGATTTCCAAAAATAAATTATTATTGCTGTTTTTACCGTTTTTGGTGTTCACAATGAAATATTTTATTTGATCTTCGAATGTCATGAATCGTACGATTTACAAATCACTAAAAGGACTGCTTTTAATTTTTAGAAATCACGTGATTTGAGATCTCGTGATTTACAGAACAGGCCTAATAGATAAGATACTTTTTAACATAAACAAATTAACTTACGCTTATTTGTCGTCCATTTTAATTTCGTTTTGTTGTAATTTATACCGTGTCAACGATCGAATATCAAAGCATTAACTTTAAAACCGATGCCCTGATTGCTTTTTTACTGCTTTCCTAATACCAGTCGACGTCGTTTTGAAAGATTGTACATTGTACTACACTTTGTTCGAAGACAAATCAATTGGCGTTTTGGAAGTCAGCCTTTTTGTTTGTTTTCATAATAAACAAAAAAAGAGGAAATTGCTCTGCACTCTCTATAGCCTGAGTAAGGTAAATTTCTATCTTGTGATGTACTTGAAGTACAACTTTTTTTAAATTAGCAACCATATGGAAGCCCTCGGAAAGACGGAATTTTGACGAAAGTAGTGATTCCGGTTATTATTTTATCAGCACACGAAATTCAAGCGTTTGTCTGCACATTACTTAAAACTTTTCAGCAGTCTATTAACAGATGTGAGTTGACCTTTAATGAACTACGAAGGAGTTCAAAAAGTCACGATGTTGTGTAATACTGCATCGAAGCTTAATTCCGCATTTTGCATTTACCACGGTTAAACTTTATCAGCTCGATTATAAACTGAAATTCCTCATGAAATTTTTGGCTTTTTCCTTTTCTCATATGAATAAAAATTCCCTTATTTTAATTCTTATTCCGTTTTTATCAACCGTGTAAAAGGGAGAAAAAAAACAAAAAGCTTAAAACTATTTAAGTTTGGGTTTTCCCAAACAAAAATTCCCTTACAAAGCCGAAGGAAGTTTGAATTAATTGGAGAAATTTTTTCTCGAGAAAAGACTTCCTCATGAAACAAATTCCTTCCGAATACTTATAATTCCTTTTTTTTAGTGTATTTGATAACTATTTTAAAATAATTTTCACTTTCTTTTATTTTACAACCCTCCTTCCTTCCTTCCTCTCCACAACTAAAACAAGAATCTCAATAATAATTTGAAAAATTATTGTAACTACATAATGATGTATTTATTTAATTTAAACTATAAAAAAGGGGAATTTTAACTTTTATATATATATATATATAAGTATATATTTGTTGCTTTATTGATAATGTCATCGATCCGTTACATACACAAATCTTGTGATTTATTGAATTTTTTACACAAAAAATAAAAACAAGTATTTTATTATAATTTTATACAGTTTCAATGGGAAATATTTAGAACTTATGTAAAACAAAAAAGATGAGGTTATTTTAAATATAGTATGTATTGTATGTTTGTATGTATGTATGAATAGTGTTCATAACTCTTAAGATATAAAGTGTAGCAAAACGAACAATGTAATGGGAAGCAATTGCGAGCCAAAAACTTAAAAACAAAGTTTCGGTTTTTTTCTTGCCATAATATTATAAATCCTTAAAAATAGAAGAGAAATAGCAAAAAATAAAATAAATATTCATACAAAAGCAACAATTTAAAAAGAATAAAAATACAAAAGTTAAATATTTTAAAAGCATTTTGTTTTATAGCACAAAAATCAAAATATGCATATTGTAGCATTTTGTGAGTTAAAAAAGATAAATGTTTTTTATTAAGTAAAATACTACTAGCGAATTTTTATTACAATTTATATTAAATTTAGACCAAATTTATACGATTTCAAAAATGTCTTAATTGTATAAAACTTATAATAATTTGATTTTAAAAATTCTTTTTAAATTGCTGCCTTCATAGTTGTATATGTCTGTATGTATGTATGTATGTGTATACAATATGCATTTAATGCATCTTCTTTGTGATATCATGTTACAATTATATACAATATACTCCTAGCGACCAAAGAAACAAACAGCTTTAATCTAATTCGTAGATGTTGAGGAATAACCAGCGATTGCAGAAGATGTGGTCGTAGCTGATGTATTTGTTTGAGCGGTATTTGATGTGGCTGTTGTTATAGTTTTTGTGTCCATACTGGCCATAATAGAGCTTAAGAGGTCCATGGGAGATTTTGAATTTTGTTTGCTGGTACTTTTCGAGCAATTACTTTTTTGTGATTTTGTTGCCGTTGGAGAGAATGTTGATGAGGAGTTTGATGTTGACACTTTGGTATTTTTAACTTGTATAGCATGTTTTTTGGGAGTTTCGTGGTTAACAGAGGGAGGTGGTGGCGGTGGAGGTAAAGGCATTTGTATGGGCGGAGGCGGTGGTAGTGGTGGCAGAGGTGGTGTTGGAGGCTGAAGAGCACAATTAGCTGCGTGAGGTGTTGTTAAAAAATTAACAATTGCCACTGGAGCGGCTTCTACCGCTGAAGTATTGGTGGTGTCAATTGCATCTGTTACTGTTACCTCCTCCTCATGATCAACAACTAGCTGCGGCTGTGAAAGTACAACCTCTTCAGCCATTACAGTTGGTGCTAACGCTTCTTCTACAATATTGATTATATGATTTTGGGTTGATACAATATCTAAAGATTTTGCTGGTGCTGGTTTTGACGGCAACGACGATGATGTAGCCGGTGGAATTTCTTTGGGAGTTGCGATTCCAGGAACACTAGTACGAGGTTGATCGGATACTATTTGTACTTGTATTTTAATTTCGGGCTCCTTTTGATTCAAACTATTTTCATAAGCTTCTCGGTGTGTAAACGGATTTGGAGGTACTAAAGGCAAATTTAAAGTAGGAGGCACTATTGGTTCGATTAAATTGGTTATATTCTTCATTGTCGTTGCATTTGACTCCAAAGTATTTTGAAGGAGAGGTATTGTTGCTGCATTCGCACTGGAGTTAAGTGTTAAGTCATGTATTGTAGACATTTTAGGCCGTTTAGAAGCTACTGGATTTTTACTCTTTTTCTCTGCCTTATCTCCCATTTCCTTATGTTTACGTTTTTCCTTTTTCTCTTTACGCACACTTGCTGCCTGATCAACATTATTGCCTTTAGCATTTTCCGTTTGAGGCAATGAGACAATTTTAGCCACAACCTTATTTATTAAATTGTGTTCAATAATCATTTTTCTCATGTCTATTTTGGGCTCATCTTTTGTAAGTTTCTTTTTGGTTGGCGAAACAACCAGTTCATCTTTAATAGCAATCATTGAATCATCCGTACCGCTTTCACTGGAACGCCTGCTTACACCTTCGCCTTCAGGCTGTTTTTTAACTTCACCCTTTTTAGCTTTGCCTTCAGAGGAACGTTTGCACACAATTTTCTTCGAATCCTCATGTGAAATGGGATGCGGTAGTATTGTTTGTTTTTCCTTATATTGCGGCGGCTCCGCAAGAACTGGGTTATTTTTTTCATTTATTACCTCCTGGCCTGGATAATACTGACGCAAACGCAAATGCCAGGCTACAATAAACAATTCCATATTAAAAATAAACTTATTTAAATAGAAATTTGTGTCATAATTACCAACACTAGTTACTGCTGTTACGGTGCGAAACTGATGTATGATATTACGCGGTAAAAAGTAAATGTCGTTATCAAATAACTTAATGCGAGCATATCGTATACCATCTCGCCGTAATTGATTCAATTTGGCATCTTCAATCCACTGTACACATTGGGAAATTGGTGGCTCGTGTAAATCGAGCTGTAAAGTTTCAACCAACTGATTGAAATCTTGTGCTGCAAAAGCCACTACGTCTTTGGTAATACGATTTTGCTCGTATGTTTGACCACAATGAACTGCTTTCAGAATACCTGGCGGGAAAAACATATTATTATGATTATGAAAATTTTGTAAGAATGTTCAGTTAAGCTTTAACAAGGGTAAGACCAAATAATAACACTTGCACTAGGACATCATGTGACTCTTTGTAGATTCCCTTTAAAAAAAAAGAAAGATCTGAGAAGTCGAGATCAAAGTCCCACCCTTACAGCTGTACCATCAAACCTTAAGCCACCTGTTTTCCATTATAAAGCCGTTTATATCTTCAAGTTTTCACTTAGAGATATCACTTAGCTTTTCGTGGAATCGTCTACTCAGCCTGTGGCATAGTATCGCACAATGAAAGAGATAATATTATGCCTAGTTTTGAGTGATTGGCTTTAAAGACTCTGCCGCGCTTCAGGGCTGATTAGTGCTGTCAAAAATACAGCTTTTGAGCTCTTTATAGCATTAGCCGATTGCTGTTTTGTACTGCACACTGTTTTGTACTTGCTAGAAGTGAAAATTTATCTGCATTTTGCGGATTTTGTCCCCTTAAAAAAGATTAAAAGATTTGAAAATGTTTGAAAGAAAATATTCAGATTTTGTACGACTAAACATGAGGCACTTCTTTCTTTTACTATGAAACTCATTTTTTAACTCTTTCTAATCTGAATATAAAACTCTTAAAAAAAGAGAGAGAAAAGCAGCCCGTTCAATTTTCTAAATTTCGGGTATTTACCTGCGGATTTATGCAGCTGAATTCCAATTTGTTGGATCAAGTATAAAAATATTCGATTTTGAAAATGAAAAGAGATCTCTAAGTATTATTAGTCCAAAAGTAATAATAAATGATGACGTGACACCGATTCAATTTTCATTATGGGCATTTTCATTATCGTACGTTATTTTTATTGTCTGAAATATTGACTAACAGTCAGTATCATACGTCCGCTGTACAAATTGAATTGTTTTAAGCTTGAACAACGTTGGGATATATTGCAAACTTATTATCGGAGATCGAACTCGATCACTGCAATGACAATTTATCGCCTTCGAGCAGCGGTTCGACCCCTTAAACCTTTTTCTTTTGTGATGCTGTTAAAGATCGACGTTATGCCAATAATCCGGAAACGATCCTTATCCTTAAGGCTAATATAATCCGAGCCATTCGTGAAATAGAACCAGAAACCGTTAACAAAGTCTTGGAAAATTTTACTGCCAGGATAGCGAAGGCACTTGAATGAAATTGCCGTCCACAAATAATGGGAATATTTGGATCACCCGATAAATAGCTGAAAAACACAACTGTGAAAGTATCTATATATCTATCTAATCTATCGTTATACTCAATACTTTCAATCTGGTTGTAAGTAATGTTCGAAAGAGTTCTTCATCGTTTGATTAGTATTTAAATTGAGGTGGTTCTTCTCAAATCCTGATTGACTATTCCACTTTTTGACTTATTGCACAATTTGAGAAAATAGTTTTTTTTTTTAAAATGCAACCCGAACTTTTGTGCATTATTAAGGACGACGACAAGATTACTCATTGCTTTGTACAGGATTCAAAAATTTAGTAATAATGTATTTTGAATAAATACAAAATTTGAAATAGAATAATCTCATTTTGTGGCAGCTGATTGGAATAATCAAGTTTAGTTATGTGCTCTAGAGGAATAATGTTTTAATTCAAACGACAAAAAAAATTTATCACAGTCAGCCCAATTATAAAGAAAAATTCCTCAGGAAATTTTTCCTTTTTCGTTTTCTCCTATTATGAGTAAAAATTCTTTCATTTTACTTTTTTTTTATTTATTTATTTATTTATCTCTTTATTTTTTTACTTTCATTTAATTTTCACTTTTACCATGTAAAAGGGAGAAAAAAATAAAAAGCTAAAAAGTTGTTATTATAAATATATTTAAGTTTGGGTTTTCCCTAAAAAAAATTCGTTCACAAAAGAGAGGAAGAAAGTTGGAATTATTTGGAGAAATTTTTTCTCAAAAAATTCTTTTCCTCATGAAACAGATTCCTTGCGTATATTTATAATTGGGCTGAGTATGTTTCATTAATTTATTTATTATATGGAGTAATCATATTTAGTTCCAAAAATGTATATTTGAAATGGGTACCGGTGGGTAACCCCATTGTTGAATTGGAATAATCTGCTTTTGACGAAATCATGCCTTTTACGCTTTTTTCTTGTGTAAATATAGAACTTTCCCCAATTTTTTCGCGGTTTTTATTTCAATGTTACCAAACAAACAAAAAATTAAAAACCATTTCTGTTGAAATTGGAATAATTAAGTTTTGAAAAGAATCTGCTCAATTAATATACAATTCTCAAAAGACTAAAAGTTCGCTTGAAGTATTAATTCTGCATCTTTACTCTAAAGTGAATCTTCCAAGAGCATTAAAATCCCTTATCAACGCTCTATTTTCATCTATTCATAATAAATTAAATTTCGTAAATCCATAGAAGGAATGAAATAAGTGTCCCTCCCTTTGTGTACTGGTTTTTGAAGCCGCCATAATGTCGTTAGCTATTTTCGAATTCACTTAGTGCCGTGAATTCGTTTTAAAAACTGTTATCCTAGAATACACCATATTTATTTGAGTTTCTAAACGGTCTCTGCATGTTATCAGGTTCAACGCAAAGGTGCAGTCGAGTAGATCAGGAATCTGTATTTGAAATTTCCGGGACAGCCCCAAAATCTAGTTACGGGTAAAAAAAAACCGGTTTTCCTACCTCTATGTTCTTATAGGTCTGTAACTTAATTGAATATTAACCGATTTCACAGCGGATTTAGAAAGAAGAGACTGAGGCCTTTAAAATAATGTATATAATGTTGATGTTACTTTCAAAAAGGCATTTCCCGTTCAATTTTTTCGCTATTTTTCATATTCGGATATGTTTTTTACAGTATTTTGTAAGAGAACCCGATTTTTTATACACATAATATGAAAGTATATTTTGTAAGGAAAAAATGCTACTTTGGTTTTTAAAATCCGTTAAAAATGAATTTATTTATTAAACTTTTTATAAAAACAAAATATTTGCAAAATTCCCTACATTCAGTTCTTTTAATACCATATTTGTTTTGTTTTTTCTTTTATTTTAAACAAAAACGATGTAACAATCATAAACCATAAATATAATCATTGGTACATCAGTGTTCGCCAAACTTTTTATATTCCAGAAGCCCATTTGTTATTTATACAAAACTTTATATTCCTTTAAATTAAATTAGTATTAAAATGGATTTTTCTAAAGATAGCATAGTTAATAGTTAACATTGGCGAACACTTATGAACCAATAATTTTATTTATGTTTATTACATCGTTTTTGTTTAAAATAAAAAAAAGACAAAACAAATATCGTATTAAAAGAACACAAAAAACTGAATATTTGGGATATTTGCAAATATTTTGTTTTTATAAAAATTTCAAATACTGATTCTTGATCTACTCGACAGCACCTACAAGAAAAATAATATCACTTCCCAGGTATTTTTTTTGTCCCCTAAACTAACTCATTTAAATAATCCTAGATTCAACCTATCGAAATGGAGTAACATGTAGTGCCAACCATAGTACAATTTTTTAAAAAACGCTAATCTTTCGACACAGAAACGACAATCACAAAGAAAACGTTAAATTAATTAGAGCAATTGGACTTACCTACGGCTGCCGTCGTGATACGTTCGTGACCATGTCCCACATGATCTGCATGTGCTTTAGTACGATCCTCAATCATTGTTTCACGTGCCTCAGAAAGTCGTGGCAAATATTGCAAATTACGCAACTCATTAATTCGAGTCCTTAAAGTGTCAAAAAAGAAATGAGCAAATTAAAACTTGTATAGATAAAAAAAAGCTTAAGAAAGCACCATCTAACCTTTGTCTTTTTAAAGGTGTTTTACTGTTCAACTCAGCTGTTGGCACCAACTGTTCACCGGAGCGTATCCATAAAATAGGACCATCATTAGATAGCCGAGGATCAGTTTGTAGTATTGAATATGGACCCCAAGGCATTGTCTGAATATGGCACAAAGAAATGACACAGTTGTGCAAAAAAATTTCAAAATTTTTTGTTTTTGTATTTTTTTTTTTGTAAAATTAAAAATGTTTACAGGCAGAACATTTTTTTTAAATATTATTTAAAATTTATAATTTAATTACCTTTCTCAAAAATGGACTTTGTTCTATACGTCCCAATAAATCTGGAAAATAGCCTCCAACTTCTTCGTGAACTTTACCAACTAAACTGATTTGATGCAGTGGTCCGTAACGAAAAGTTCCCTGGGAGTAATTACGAACAACCTAAGAAAACAATAAAGCAACAACAACCATCATTATCATTATCTTAATTTATTAATAAAAGAAAAAAAACTTTAGCAATCTACCTGATCATAATATTGCGACATAGTACAAGTTTCTATATCAGAATTTCGTCCTAAGACTCCTGATTTAACAGTTAGCGTTGAATAATTATCGGCCATGTGTTCCAACAAATCCGGTAAATATTTTGCCGCATCATGTACTATGCCCATGACATGATGAGCGTAGCCCTCCTCATCTTCAGCAAAACAGATTTCGAAAAATTCAGTTACCAACTCTTCCATTTCGTCCGGTGATAAATGTTGTAGTTCATCCTGATATAAATGTACTACTGATGCACCGCCATTTGGATAAATTTCTACCTCGAAGTACTGGCCATATTTAAGGTGCTCCAGACCAACAGGAGCGTGATTGTGATTGTTATTTCGGCTAGAACGTATGGTGTTTGATGCAGGTGCATATTTCGTACTTTGCGTTCCTACGCTGACGCGCCGAATTTTAGATCTTCTGTAACATCTAGAACATTCGCGGCTACGGGATGACGAAGAAGAGGTGGATCTGTTCAAACTATGTTTAGTGGACGAAGATATCGAAGAGGACAATGAAGATCTGTGATGATGATGTGTATGATTACCGCTGCCAGAAGAAGAACGTCTTGACGATGTAGCTGAGTGTGATGAAGAAGTTGTTGTCGAAGTAGAAGAGGATGTGGAGGAAGCATTTGAAGTAGTAGAAGATACTGTCACTGAGTTATTTGTTACTGTGGTGGTGGTATTCGATAATGAAGTATTATGGCCAGTGCAATGACTGTTAGTTATGGTATGTGCAGCTGCCGTCGATCCTTGGCATAGCGAAATGGCTGTGCTTAAAGTTTTTTGAGACGGCGAAGGCATTATCATAGTTTCAATAGACTTTTTTGTTTCACCAGATATTGCTGGTTTTAATTCTTTTTCATTTTTTATTTCTTCAATTTTTATGGGCGTTGAGAGCACCGAAGCATTTCCAGTCTCCAGTTTATTTTCACTACAAAAATTTAATTGTCTTGCAACATCGTTAGGTTTTTTTGCAACATAATTTTTGAAAACTTGTTCAGGTTCCTTTTTAATGTCCATAATATTTTCATCTTTTATTTTTAATTTCAATGGTGATGTTTCTACGATTTCATTTGTAGTTTTTTGGGATTTCATTGAGTGTTTGTCAATAACTGATGAGTTGGTATTTATTTCTTCTTTGCAATCCTTATTGCCCTCCAAAGACATTTTCCGTGAATCACCAGGCTTCTTTTCCGCAGAGCTATTCTTTTCCTTCAATGATATATCATTGATTTTCACCAACGATTGACTATTTGCAGCAGTATCTGGCTTTTCAATTTCTTTATCTGACAGTATATTTTCGGAAGGAATTTTTGTACCACTGCTTTGGCTGGTTTTACTACTTTCGGAGCTGCGCCTGCGGTTATTTGATTCCAATAGTGTCTATAAGGTAAATTTATACAGACAGTAGTTTTGACACGGTTTCAATAAAAATTAATATAACAAACTTTTACTTCAAAATTTATGTATTTTAATCAGTTGCATTCGATCACTAAAAGACAAACTATTGCCAAACTACTTTCGATTCAGAAAAAAGCGATTATTAAAATAAATTTTACTTAAAGTAATTTTCCGATTTAACGGACCTAAGTGTTGTCATGCTTGTTCGTTATAGTGAATTGTTCGTTATAGTACTAAATTAAAAATGAATATCGTCGTTTATTTTATTAAAAACTTTAAATATGTATAGTATTTTTTTAATATTTTATTGAAATTATAGTAATTCAAAACGAATATTTAATTAAAAATATGTAGAAGAAAAAATTTATAAAAAGACAATAATACTCGTATAAAAATAATTTATTTTAAAAATTGGTTAAATGGATTTGGAATGGATATCTTTATTCAATGGCATCTTTTTGAAGCTCTGTCAAAAGCATTAAATTTATTGTTTTGCTGAGCCCATTTAATACAATTTTCGAAGTGTTCAATGACATCTTCGTGTTTTAGTTTGGGCTCTAGCATTTAAGTTTCATCAAGCTCCTCATTATTTCCGTTTTGTTTTAAATTTCTTCGTTAAGCCGAATACAAAATAATATTTTTCTTTGTAATATAAGGTACTCAGTAGAACCAATTTGTGGGTCCGGGTAATGCGATGTTCATTAAACCGAATGTTCGTTAAATCGGAAAACTACTACTGTATTTAGAAATTATGCTTAACATTTTCTATGAATCTTGTTTTCCTAGTGGTCTTCCATTTCATATACCATTTTAATTCTTTTTGCGTATTTCTTCAATATTTGTTCATTTAACTGAAAGTTAAGTCAGGTTTGAGTTGGTTAATTTAAATCAATTATTTTATTAAATTTAAATTAGTTCTGACAACAGTAAAGAAAAACGACGTCCTTTGGAATATTTTGATTTTAATACTTACGAATTTGATAGATATCTATTTTCGATACCAAGCGTTTCAATTTATTGTATATTATCTTGTTGTTGTCTTTTGCATAAACTATTTTCAACACACAAAACATACAGCACGGCACTGTCGGTTTAATGCATAAAATAATTTAAAGATTGTAAAACTTATTTTGCCTTTTGGGATCTATGGATTTAAAAAATTAAAACAGCTAAAAAGACTAAAATGAAACTAAAACAAAAGAGGAAGCCAATGCAAATTTATCCTCGAAAAATTCTAAGCCGACTACTCGATTCTTCGAGAACTCGATCACGTTCAAATATTTTAATTTGTATACCTTCTCTTTGTCTTCATTTGGATTCGACGATAACTTCGGTATGTAGGCACTACTGCTAATAGTTTTCAATTTTGAACTAGAACCACTGCCAAGTTTATTGCTAGATAAGCGGCATTCCTTAGGATCAGATTTAGAGCTTGAGCGATCAGAAGAACTTTTCGATGAAGATGATGAAGAATAACTTTTGTATTTATCTTTTTTATGATGTAGGCTTTTGTCTGATGAAGAGGATCCTTTGTCCTTGTCTTTAGATTTTTTCGTAGGATCAGATCGATCTTTGTCTCGTTCTTTATCATAGTCACGGTCCTTTTCTTTCTTCCTTTTCTTGTGGGACTTGTCTAAAAAGATAAATGCATAAAAACATAATTACATCAAACGAAAAAAAATTTAATTAAATTTACCTTTATCGCCGCTATTACGTTCCTTACTTGTTGAGGTTGTAGCAGTAGATGAAGATGACTTAGTAACATTATTATGCTGCTCATTAGTTATAATTGATTGAATTAATAGTGCGTTCGTATTCTTTGCCATACACTTTACTGTCTGCAATTCTTTTTCAATAATTTTTTCTTCACTTTTATTAATAACACTTTCTTGTTTCTCTTCTATTCCTGCCATCGTTTTCTCTAGGAGTTGTCCTTTTTCTTTATCACTACCACCGGCTAAATGTTCATTATTTATTTTTGTATTTGTTGTTATATGTGGCAGTAATTTTTGTTGTTCTTGTTGCGACTTTGAGGACGTCACATGAGTTTCCACAGTATTCGACATTGCGCGCCACTTCCCTACGTTGATATCAGGACGTAAATTTTTTTCAACAAGAAAATTTGCCGAAGTTCACACAAAAATCGATTTTGTTTGGCCGCCTTGATAATATGAAACACTAAGCGCCAAATAATGTTAAATTAACAATTAACGTTCACTTTACATTTATTTTACTGCATTAATACAAACTTTAAGTCATTATAAATTTATTCTGACAAAAATTTTCCATTTTCTTTGTGCAACGCATGCAATACATTCTTTTCTACTGCGTCACAAGAAAAATTGATTTTCAATTTCTTTGAATATATATATATATGTATATATTACGTATACTGCAAGTTTTTTTGTTTATTTTCACTTTTTACTTTAACATAATATAGTTTTATTTTATATGTAATTAATTATTTTTTCAGTATTTTTGCAAATTCCATTTCACGCGTCCATTTTACCATAATAGAAATTACTAAACAACATAGTTGTATTCTGTGGAGATAGTGGGGCAAAAGAGTGATGCCAAGCACACGGTTGCACCAGCAAGCAATTGGAATTAATTGACAGGACTGCCAGCACTCTCATATAAACGTATATTCCCTGTTTTAACAATCCAAAGTGGAACTGTGTTTTTTTGTCACTGTTTCACAGAGTGTAAAATGATTTCGCCTTGGAGTGGAGTACACAAGAGAGTTCGCCTTAAAAAGTAAGGCGAATTCTCACACTTTGAATATTAACATTATATTATTTACACAAAGTAAATAGAATACAATTCTCCTAATATATTTCTTTAGTTTTCACTTAAACGTTTTTTAACTCACAAATGACGCCTCGTGCTTTTATTGAAACAACCAAAACAATTTTTGACCGTCCAAATGAGAGAGAATTCGTAGTCACCTAAGCTCTTAAGTGCACCTGTTGTGAATTGGCCTTCTTGCAAGTCTTGGTGGAAATGATACGATAACAGGTGATAACGCGGCGTAAACAAAAATTTTTATTTTTGGGCGCTTAATTTTTTTTATAAGAAGTTTGACAATTACGATTTCGATATGTACTAAAGTAACATTTTAAATACTTCAATAAAAATTACTTTCTATATATGTATCAATAGCGAACGTGGGAGAAAGTAGTCTAAAATAAAAAGATATAATAAATATAAATGTCTCGCTTAAGGAGCATTTACTTTAGATATAAATAAATATACATAGATAAATGATAAGTTAGTCTCGCTGTTGGCACTAAATAAGCTTTGAATTAAGGCAAAGCATAGTTTTTTCCAGAAGTACGATGCAGTTTTACACACCCAAACTTCAAAAACTATCCTAACTATATATATACCTATGTACATATATCTTCTATATTATTAATAGGCAAACACGTTTTTTATATCCCTTTTACGGTCATAGTACTCAACCGATTTTGGATGGATTTATATGTTTTTCAACGGGTTTTTACATACATAGATGTGCATAATCTTAATTTTATTTAAATCGGTTCGATATTAGGGAGTTATAAGCTTCTAAAGTTGCTACTAACACATGCACACTTATTACACATCCTTGTATCAGTTTTAATTTGGAAAATATACAAAGTGTGCATGTGTGTTTGTCCAATTTGCTTTTCCATAGAAAAATGAGAGAGTCTGTCTTAAGTTGTTTATTTAGAATTTTTCTGTTTTTGTATTTTATCGTATGTGTTTATGTAAATGTTTAATATTAATTTCTAGAATGCGGTCGATTGCGTCGTCCATAGGAAATTCTAATATATACGTAATTATTGTAAAATATATTTTATTAAGCTATGTAAAACTTTAAGAAATCAAACATAGCTGAATGCTGTCATTGCAATGAGCTAGGCTTTATTTAAGAGATAATATTCTGCATTTTTATTTGAATATAATATCTGGTTTATGGCACCCAAACAAAACTCGGAGTGTCTCCGAAACGTGGTGGTATATGCATTTACATAAATGTACGGGTTTCAATAAAATTAACATAAATATTAACAACGTTTCCGTTGCCGTTTGAAAAAGGAGACAAAATCAAGAGCTGAATAGTACTTGATATATAAACAAGATTTAGCTAATGTAACAGAAAAACTATTAAATTTAAAATTACCTGTAACGGAATTTAAGGAGTGTTTTAGGTGCTTAAGATATTTTATTTGAACTTCGAATGGAATAAATCGTGGGATTGTTTTTCAGTTGTATAAAAAAAGCACATGATTTAGAATCCCTCGATTCACTAACAAAACTATTAACAAAATATGAATGCACATGTGTCTTTCAATGGCTCACATACATATTTTTTTTAAAGACGCTACAACAGATCTTTAAATACTTTTTCTGGCATCTCTATAAACGCTTTTTGTATACATGTGTTAAAAAAAAGAAGAGTATCTAAAAGATTACGAAAATATATAAACAAAATTCTCTTTAATAAACGTTCAATATAAATTGAATACGTACGCAGGCATTTTCGCAGTTTATAGTCGAATATCGGAGTGTGAAGATTACGTTAAAGAAAAGCGGCAACAAAAGTAAATCTAGAGTGAATCTGTTAAAAATATTCGTGAAGTAATGAAAGTATAAAATAACAGTGTATAGATTAAAAGTAAAAATATGAACCGATTACAAATTGAAATATAATCATAAATATAATAAAAGATAACCAAGACTTGTCGTTGCATCACAATCAAATTTATTACTTTATCGTGTTTTTTATGTAACTAAACGAAAATCTAAATTACAATTGTTAAAATTTGTTGTAGTCATTTTGTGGACTACATACATACACACATATATTTACATGCATGTTTATTAACGTACATGTTGTACACTAGAGCCCTGCGCAAGATATCTTGATAGAGTATTTAAGGCATTGGCTCTATTTCAAATGCTTTCGCAGCAGTAATGTTGAGGCAAATAGATGTTTATATACTAGAAAGCCACATTGGAATAACATTTTTATTTAACTTGTGCGATGAAAGTTTCTACACATTCTACAAGTTAAAAAAATGAGATGAGCACCGGTTACGAGATCTGCGTGATCATGCAATTCCATGAGTGTGCATGCACTTTAGTATAAAAACATTTGGCGTGAGTGAGCGTATATTGATAAAACTTTTGCGTGGTTGTTAAGTGATTAAAAATATAATTTGAAATTTGTGAAAGCAATTCGAAATTTCTGAATTACATATAGAAATTGTGTGCCTGCAAGAAATAGTTTCTTTGAATTTACTTATTTTGTGATCATGAGTTTTCGAATACGTTCCAGTGATCGGCAATGCACCGTGTTTTCGCTATTCATACCGACTCATGAAATTTTAAATATAAGTGAGTAGCCATAATTGAATTTCAACTACTCTGATTTACTCATACTCACGATTAGACTTGGGTCCAATCGTTCAGTCGATCGTTTTAGACAAAAAACTTTGATGAAACCCATTTAAATTACTTTCGTGTGAGTATGAAGTTGGACAACATTGCAATAAGTATGAGTGCGTATGACTACAACATATTATAAGTCATCATTCAATTCTACTCACTTTTTCACTACTTATTGCTGATCACTGATACGTTCTTCGCAACTGTTCACACATGCAAGGCAATTTTGTCGATTTTAAACCTCCTCCGCTGTTCGAAACGAATTTTGAAGGTTTTTCAGGGTAAATTATAAATTTCCCCACAGAGTACATGATGTAATAAGTGATCATTCCTTTCTGTGAAAATATTTGAAACAAAACAAATGTCCTAAACACTTTATCAAGATATCTTGTGCAAGGCTCTATCGTGCATAGGTGTATACATGAATAATTCACGATCAAATTTACCGAACTTATTTCAATTAATTATCATTGACTTTGAGTTCTGTTAGTTCAAAAGTGGGAATGCTTTTTATTTTATTTTTTACTTTAGTGTGTATATAATGACAATAATATGAATTTGTTTTGTAACTTTTCTTTTGTCATTCTTAAGTAATTGCACAAATTTAAAGCATGTTTGTAGTTGACCGATTTAGTTTTTGGCTGTTCTTTTTTTATCATTTTGAGAGAAACACAAAACAGACGTGTATGTTGTTGGTTCACACACATAAATACAAAAACATACATAGAATGTGTACACAGTGTCGGTTAAAACTGAGTGCAGCCTCTTTTTGCCCGTTTTTTATTAACATATTATGAGGAGCTTAGAAGGAAAGATGGCAATGTCTATTGCAGTCATTTTTAAAACTAAATTACAAAAAGTTTTATATTTATGCAACTTATAATATGCAATCAATCACTTAAATAATCGAAAAATATTCTGTTAAATTAATGTACAATGATCCTTATACTTACATATATGTACTTACCAGGGCTTGTGATTCGCCAGACTGTTTCACATCTCGGGAAAAGGGGAATTTATAAATTGCAGTAAATAAGTAAATTTATCAACTAAAAATGGGCGTACAACTCATTATTTCATTAAAATTTACATTATTTGCACATAAAAACAATTAAGTCTTTTGTCTTTGCCGAGGATATACAATTACTATTTAAGGGTCATCGTCAGCTCCTGAATGTATTCGGTAATGATATCAATACTTTATTGTAAAATGTGTCACGTTGGATGAGAAATTATAATTTTCGTATTAACTCTTCAAAGACTATGGCATTAATTTTTAAACTGCCAAGCACTACGATTGATCTATCTAGGATCATCGATGGCCAGGCTATTGCCTTTGTAGATCGTATGAAATGTCTTGGTGTGTTATTAGACAATAATCTCAGATTTGAGCACCATATTAGTGGATTAATTTCTAAAATCAATTTCACCCTAAGGAAACTATGTATATGCATTGAATTTATATTTACCTCTTCATATCAGAAAGATCGTAGCTCACTCCTTATTGATGTCTAATTTATTGTATTGTTAAGAGGTCTTTTCGGGTTGTAGTGCTGAAGACTTAAATAGGTGTATCTTACTTTTTAACAGAATATTGCGTTTTGTTTACAATTTAAAAACTCATGATCATGTTTCTATATATGGGAAGGATTTTTTTGGGCTGTAGCTTTAAAAGCTTCTTAAACATTAGATCGCTTCTATTCTTTTGTGAAGTTATAGTCTCTGATTGCCCTGAGTATGTTCGGAAACATTTTGTATTTTTGAAGACTGATAGAAGCCCGCAGCTTTTATTCCCAGCTAAAAATCGCGTTATATAATACAGATCCTTTCATGTACGAGTTGCCAAGTGTTGGAATTCTTTACCACGCTCATTAAGAGTATTTAACTTTAATCGTAATTCATTCAAGATCAAGCTTGTTGAATATTTTTCCTTGCAGTTGAACTGATGTAATGCAAGATCAAACAGGTTAATGTACGCACAAAATAGAAACTTTGTATGTTTATATTATTATTTTTTGTTTTTTTACCTTTTACTGTTTTTAATTTGCTATGTATTATGGTTAGTTGCTTATGAGTTGTTGCCTATATATGAATTTAATATTGTAGTCCACCAGCTATATAAGGCCATAAGGGGTCGGCTGGTTACTTTAATAAAAAAATAAAAATAAACTATTTCCGTATATATTTAGTTGAAAACTTAATTTTAACACTTCCAAAGCATTAAACAAATCACTTATAGTTCAGTTTCTTTCTTTTAATAATAATAAAGACCGTCGGCTATTAACAAATTTAAGTTCCGACCACTAAATATGTATATCTACATCATCTTTAGTAGGATTTAGTAAAACTTCACTAAACACCCCCCCCCCCCAACTTTATTTTATTTGCGATCAGTGTCAAATTATTCTTTCATTTATTTTTCGAAGAAAGCAATTTTAAGATGGGTTTTTTTAGCTAGCATTTCATTGTTGGTAAAGAAAATTAAATAGATTGATATCGAATATAATAATTTGTTTGTTGGGATTTTTGAATAAGTTTCAAAGCCTATTATGCTTATACTAATGTAATTTTTATAATTCTTATTGAGTTTTTAAAAGTTCTTGTATACGATAAGAGGTTTGAAACATTTCAAAAATATGGTTTAATGTCTACTGATGATTTGGCTTTTGCACCAATGAAATGCATTTATATCGACTAACTAAAAAAAACCCTCAACAAACAAAAGTTTTTGAAAATCTTTGAAAATAATTAAATAAAATAAGTTTCATTCCGGTAGTATATACATGGATATATAACATTATTTTAAATTTAAATTTCTTCTGTTGTTTGATGCACATTTCCAGACTTTGATATTCATGTTCTGAAATCCGGACTATAAAATGCTATCAAACCGTATTAATTTAATGTCTATCGCTGTCCGGATCACTTCATAGTCCGTATTACTGAAGTCCCTATTAGTGAGGTATTACTGTATACATACATACATATGTATTCAAATTCACGAAACCAATTATATTATACATACATGTACATATGTATGTATTAAATACTTCCCATTCACTATTTTCCAAATTTAATTATATTTACTGTTATTAACTAGTTTTTTATTTGGACAAACAATGTTCAAAGTGAAGGTTAACGAGAAGTGTGAAAACATGTGCTAATCAATAAATAATTAATACAGAGATGGGCACTGGTCACGCGATTAGCATTCGTCGTACATGATCGGGGGCATTTTTTCATCCAGTCACTTGAACGAGCATGAGCACGATTATAGAAAGAAAACACGATCTGAAAAATAAATCATTGTTTCATTATATATTTTTCGTGAGTATTTTGTAGACTTAGTTTGCTTGAAACTGCGCAATTCAATATACCTAAAATAAACAAACAAAAATATGTACATATGTATGTATGTACATACATACTTATCTAAGTATGTAGTACATACTATGTACATATCGCACTTATTCCTCTAAATTTACTAATTTTCAGTAGAAGTAAAAAAATATTTTTTAATATGCTTTTATAGCAAGACGAGGGATTCAACTGTATTTTTTTTTTGCGAATGAGTAGAGAAAATGATATAACATTTTTACAGTGGGTAGACATGACCACTGTACATCGATTTCTTGGAAAAAAGTGTAAATTTAAAAATTTCCACTTGAATCTCTTTAAATGAACAAGTGCAATATGAAAATAAAGTAGCAAATTCATCATTATTTTTACGGAGCTGCCACCACTTGACTTAAATAAAGAATAACAGTCACCATTAAAAATAAGGGAAACGGAATTACGAGAAATTTAAAAAAAAATAGCGCTATTAATACAGAGACAGTTTCTGTTAATAACGTAGTGGTGGTAGCAACGCCACTCGGACAACAAAACGCGGCAATTCAGCTGTACCAGAGAATAAATTTATAGTAAATAATTGTAGGTACATATTATATGAAGGCATCATGTCCACTCAGGAATTGGGTTGTGTAGTACTGCTGGTACCCATCTTTCCTTTCCATTCAACTTTTTAAGTCGTGACTATTATTATTAGTATGTACATTAGGGTATAACCAATTTTTGGCCCTAGCACCACGCGATGGCGAAGGTTGTGTTATTTACGAAAAAATAATTTTGGGGTCATTTCGGATAAAAAACCTCACCCACGAAAACGATTTTCTAAAATCTAAAATGAATTAATTTTTCAACTTTTCTGTTTACTGATTTAGTTTGAATTTTTGGTAGTTTCATCTTACTCCACAAATCGCAAAGTTCTTTTGAGATAATTTTATACCTCTTTGTTTTTGATTTTTCTGAAGCAGCTAAAGCATGAAATCTTCCAATTATAATTTTTTGGGTTGGCATTTTGCTCAATTCATGTAATGGAATGACGATATCTGGAATGTTTCTCGACATTGTTGTGCTATCTTTAAATTTGGTCAAAGCCTTTGTCCAAACTTTTGCATTTTTCAAAACGCTTAAACGACTTCTTTTAAAATCCATTGTTTTTAAGTATTAAACACAAACTCGGAATATTTGAAACACATTTATAATTTTCTTTGAATAATAAAAACAATTAAGGTACTAACGTAATTTTCAATGACATACATTCAGCTTCCTAAGTATTTACACAAATGTTAAATGCAGGTTGATATATTGATAAAAAAACTTGTTTGCGCCTTTTAGGTAAATAAATAAAAAAAAATCATTTAAAAACTTTACCGCGTTTGGTGGGTGAACTTTTTTGACAACTGCGAAAAAGTAATAGCATTTTTTTATATAATTTTCAATGGCCTATTCGACTATGCTAGGGCCATTATGATATTTGCAAAAAATTGCAAAAAGTTATACCCCTAATGTACATATGTATTTGTATGACGATTTTGGACTAAGCGTCAAGAATTCAAAATAATTACGCATGTACGTTTGCATGTATGTATGTATGTGTATGTGTGTGCATAATAAAGTGTTTTAAAGCCCTCATTTGAAACAGAAACAAAAAAACAAGCGCCAATAATGGCACCGATTTCGTGGGTCTCGATATTTGCAATCATTCTTTTTGCAACATCATCGATAGAGGGAAGACGTAAAAAAATATTGGGACTGTTCCCACATCCAGGCGTTAGTCATTTTCATTTCTTTCATCCTATAATGAGAGGCCTTGCAGAACGTGGCCATGAAGTAACAGTCGTCAGTCATTTCCCTGATAAAAGTCCACCAATTGGTTATACAGATGTTCCTTTAACGGGCCGAGAAACGCTGACAAATAGTGTTGACTTGAAGGTATGTAGAAAAAGAAGCATTTGCTATATATTCACTTTAATTTGCATTATTACTTAAAGGTATTTGAAAATCGTCGTTTCTACAATCACTTTTCTGAATTCTTTATGCTGTACGATTGGGGAATAGAGGCGTGTAATCATACCTTAAGATCAGATGCTTTACGGCAGGTCATGCGACAAGGTACTCGTTATGACGTGATCTTAGTAGAGCAATTTAATACGGATTGTATGATGGGTGTAGCGCATTTACTCGGTGCTCCAGTGATTGCCCTTAGCAGTTGTGCAATGATGCCGTGGCATTACGAACGTATGGGCATGCCCATTATACCATCTTATATTCCCGCCTTATTTTTGGGTCAATCGGAAGAAATGGATTTATTTGAACGCATGGGAAACTGGATAACTTTTCATACTATGAACTTGATGTATAAACTGTTGTCAATGCCAGCCGCTGACTCTTTACTTCAATACAAATTTGGTCGCGATATGCCACCTGTTGCTGAATTGGTGAAGGAAACTAATCTCATGTTTGTTAATCAACATTTTTCATTAAGCGGTGCAAAGCCACTACCACCATCTGTAATTGAATTGGGCGGTGTTCATATACAAAAAGCCAAACCTCTTGATGTAAACCTACAAAAGTTCTTAGATAATGCTGACCATGGCGTCGTATTTATAAGTTGGGGTTCCATGATTAAAGCAGAAACTATGCCAGAGGCAAGACGAGATGCTATTGTTAAGGCAATGAAGCGATTGAAGCAAAGGGTCATATGGAAATGGGAGAACGAGTCCCTAGCTAATAAGCCTGATAACATGTATATAAGTAAGTGGTTGCCGCAACGAGATATTCTTTGTCACCCCAATGTTAAAGTGTTCATGACGCATGCTGGACTTATGGGCAGTTCTGAAGCAGCCTATTGTGGTGTCCCTGTCGTATCTACACCCATGTATGGTGATCAATTCCTTAACGCAGCTGCTATGGAACAGAGAGGCATGGGAATCATTATGCATTATGAAGATATTAACGAAAATAATGTAATAAGAGCAGTAAAAAAAGTTTTAGAAAAACAGTAAGTTTTTTACAATATAAGTCTGTATTAAGTAGGTATCCTCAAATTATTTACTTATTTGCTTTTCATAGGTATTTCGACAATGCAAAAATGGTATCTTATTCCTTCAAGCGTCGCCCTCAGGCTGCTTTAGACACCGCTATGTGGTGGGTAGAGCATATAGCTAATACAGAGGGATCAACTCTGGTGAAATCATCTTCAATTCATATGTCACGTTTTGCTTACTACTCCTTGGATGTCTATCTAATTATTACCTTGGTTATTCTTACATCGATGCTATCTTGGTTTTTAATACTGAACAAATTATGTTCAAAACGTAGTAAACTCAATAAAATTAAAACTAAGTAAAGGTTTTATATAATTGGTGATTAAATAATTGTTAAGCTGATTAAACTTTCTTGTTAACATTTAATTTGTGATATATGTATGTATAAAAAAATGCATTAAAAAACGTGATTCATAATCTTTAAAAGAAAAAAATTATACCATTGTTTTTAAAATAACGTATCCGATGATGGCAAGAAAAAGAAATTTGGAAAATTGCGTCTATAGCTTTTAATATACATACATACATACATATGTATGTACATACATATATTTTTTTAATGTGAGTAACTAATTACATAATAAGTTATGAAACATGAGCAATTCACTTATATTTCATCACAATGCCCTTTTTTTAAAGACGTCAAACTATCGACTGAAATACGACTGCTAAAATAATAATGATTAAGAAAGTAAAAATTCTCCAAAGAAAACCACAAGGAAATAAATTTTATTTCAAAGCTGCTACTCTAGACGTCTTAAAATGGATAATTGCGTTACGACGAAGTTCTGTATTACTATTAAAATTGTAACTCGCATTTACAATTTCTGGGGACATAATTAGCCAACGGAATTTATATCGCTGCGATTTATCGAATAATTACCACCTTCATTTGAAAAAGGTTTTGTAATCAACAACAGAAAACTGTCATCACTAAAATAAAGTGCTGCCAAATTTGATTCTGTTAGCAAAATAAGAAAATATTCCAGAGCCTCTATCTGCAGTCGCTGATAGCAATTAATATTAACAATTTTTACAGCTATTGTGGTTCGTTGAGGAAAAATCGTTTCAGTTAAATATTGGCAGAAATAGCTAAATATTAATTTAATCTTCAAGCACAACATTCCGATTTAAGCAAATAAAAAATGGCCAAAACCCGTGTGTATGTTGTTGGTGTTGGTATGACCAAGGTAAGAGTAGTGGAATTAACGAACTTTTGAACTTTACCCACATTAGTAGAGGCCATCTTTGTTATATTGTAGGTATGTAAATTTATTAAACTCGGGTTAAAAACTTCCAAAAATATATAGTATTAGCAGGAAAATATGTCCTTACGTTTTGTAAACCGGATTAAAGCGAACTAAACTATTGATTACAACAGACTTATCTTGAAAAAGAAGGGCACTAAGTGGACTTTGCTTTGCTACTGATAATAAATTTAAATGACGAAATATTTGGTTTAGCTTCGTATTCTTGGCAGAATATTTATCTTGAGCCTCTGTTTTAAATACTCTAGTCGAACATTTTAGCAATAAATGTCAATTATAGCACTAGAAAATATATTTTCTACTTTTCAAAAAAACTATATTAATCGCATAAATAATATTTTTTCAAGTTTGAAAAACCAGGCCGCCGTGCTGATGTATGTTATCCAGATATGGCCAAAGAGGCCATTACAAAAGCTTTGGCTGATGCTAAAATATCTTACAATGAAATCCAACAAGCTACAGTTGGTTATGTTTATGGTGATTCCACTAGTGGACAGCGTGCACTGTATGAAGTGGGCATGACGGGCATTCCAGTGTATAACGTGAACAACAATTGCTCAACTGGCTCTAGTGCTCTATATTTAGGTAAACAAATAATTGAATCTGGTAATGCTGATTGTGTCTTGGCTCTTGGTTTCGAAAAAATGGAGCGCGGTTCTTTGTCAGCGAAGGTACATACTTTCATAATTATGACGAAATTTCAATTGAGTTTTCTTGTTATTTATTCAAGCTAATTCTTTTTCTAGTATTTTGATCGCGCAAATCCTATGGAACGTCATATCACTGAAATGTCAGAATTAACTGAAATTGGCACTGGCCCAATGGCTGCTCAAATTTTTGGCAATGCTGGAAAAGAACATATGAAAAAATATGGCACCAAACCCGAACATTTTGGCAAAATCGCCTGGAAAAATCATAAACATTCTGTCAATAATCCGTAAGTCCGAACAATTTATATATTTTTTTCATTTCACTACATTTCTTGCTCATATTCAATCAATGTCGCAAATTTGAATAATCTATCAAAATTTGGTATTTAGGATTAACTCTTTTTGATTATTAGTTGCATTAAACATGCCGTTTGATTTTCTTAGAAACAAATCTGAGGTCTTTTAAGACGAAAATTTAACTTCGTAAGGGATGATACAATAAGTTCTAATAAACTTACTACTGATGGTTTTTGGCTAGTCTATATATGTACATACATGCATTTCATTGGCGCTAATGCTAAAAACCCTCAACAAAAAAGTTTTGGAAAATCTTGGAAAAAAAGATATCGAGGCAATCTCGATTAAAAAATTTAAAATATAAAGCAAATTTTTATTAAAAAGGGCAATTAATTATTATTTTTTTTTTTAGAAAAGAAAATGCCAATAGTTTAGAATACGTAATGTATACGTTAGAAATGAGCTGATCTGTTTTCCGTACCAAAATTATAGGTCTTCTGTAAAGTTATTAGAATTTCTCTCCGTTTTTACGTATCAGCTGCTCTTTATTAAACAATGTTGCCGACAAAATTTTTCATGATTTTTATTTTTAAATATTTTTCAATTCGATTGGGCCCATGGATGTATTACGTATTCACAGTAAGCGATATATTTTGTATCCTTTCCCGTTGTTTACGTATCCGTAACACTTACATATGAGCAATGGAGTCTAGGCGTTTTGAGGTCCTATTAAGATATTCTAGCTATTTTTACAATGATGTTTGTATGTGTAAATGTCTTCCTTTTTTTAAATTTTATGTTCGAATCCTTCGTCAATCTTGATTAGGGCTTGTTTCTTTATTTAAAAGGTATTTTAAGCTGGATAATTTCGAAAACATCAAGTTCCAAGCTTAAGGTCTACAATAACAATGTAAAAACCTTATTTTCCCTAATATTTCGCTTTCTCTATGAAAAGCTTATTCAGGGTTATAAATAAAATTGATAATGAAATATTGGAAAAAATAAAGTTTTTATATAGTTATATTGTTGTTCTTAAACCTTGAGATGTTTTTTAAATAAAATATTATTAAAATGGTCGAAAAGTTAGAATAATTTATCAAGTATTTATGTTTCGCTTTTTGCTTAGCTAAATTCAATTCAAGCTAAAAATTAATTTTTCTTTTATTTTAACTTTATTGGAAAAATATTCGGGGGTACAAAACTGAAATTGCTTTCAAAAAGTTATTCAGCCCAATTATGAAAAAAAATTCCGTGGGAGATTTCTCCCTTTTCCCAAAAAGGGGCTGTTCACATATATGTTTACATATTAATTGTTCGCATATTATATGTGAACAGCCCCTTTTTGGGAAAAGGGAGAAATCTCCCGCGGAATTTTTTTTCATAATTGGGCTGATTATTTTGACAATTTCAAAGTTTTTTTTATATAAACTATTAAATTCTGATTCTTTATCAGCACGTAGTTACCCAAACTTGCCGACAAGCTTTTCTTATATAAATTTTGTATTGAAAAATTATATGTTCCAAATATTATTATTTATTATTATTATTACAAAAACTGGTGCTCTTTATTTCAAACATTTCCATATTTCATGAATCTAACAAAAAAAAACAGGATAAGATAAAACCACTAATAATGATAACATAAATGCAAATTTCCTTTTAACCAATCCAAATCGAGCTTCAACATTCATTCACTAATTCTTTCCCCTCTGCCAAGAGTGCATGATAAATGTAAACTTTGAACTTTTTTTTGTTTTCTCTTATCAATAATAACGATACATCAATAGCTATTCCCAATTTCGTGATGAATACACTTTGGAACAAATTATGAAATCTCCAACTGTTGTGGAAGGGGTTCTTACAAAGTTACAGTGTTGTCCAACGTCTGATGGATCGGGTGCTGCCATTTTAGCATCTGAAGCTTTCGTACGCAGACATGGATTGGAAGCACAAGCTGTTGAAATTATTGGCATGGAAATGGCTTCTGATCCGGAATCGACTTTTAAGGATAAATCTTTAATGAAAATCGCTGGTTATGATATGACCAAATTGGCAGCTTCTCGGCTTTTCGCCAAATCTGGCTATAAACCAACCGATGTGCAGGTTATTGAATTGCACGATTGTTTTTCTGCCAATGAGTTAATTACATACGAAGGCTTGGGTCTCTGTCCGGAAGGCGGTGCCGGGGAGTTAATTGATCGCGGCGACAATACCTATGGTGGCAAATATGTAGTCAATCCCAGTGGAGGTCTCATCTCCAAAGGTCATCCTTTGGGTGCTACTGGTTTGGCTCAGTGTGCTGAATTGTGCTGGCAGTTGCGTGGTTTAGCTGAAAAACGCCAGGTAAAGGATGTCAAATTAGCTCTACAGCACAACCTGGGCTTGGGCGGTGCTGTAGTTGTTGCCTTGTACCGTTTAGGATTTCCTGCTGCAGCTGGTGTTAAATACAATTTGACTGCCGCAACCAATGTTGATGGCTTTAAAGTTGCCCCACTGTTGAAACTTCTTGAACAAGCTATGCATGAAGATGAGGACAAACTTATTGAAAAAGTACGTGCTATATACGGCTTTAAAGTTACAAATGGTCCGAATGGAGAAACAGCTTTTTGGACTATAAACGCCAAAGAAGGCAAAGGTAGAATCACATTAGACGGAAAGGAAAAATGTGATGTTACATTTATTATCAGTGACGAAGATGTCACTGATCTCATGTTGGGCAAACTTCCTCCCCAAAAAGCTTATTTCCAAGGCAAAATTAAGATTCAAGGCAACATGGGTGTTGCTATGAAGCTGATGGACCTGCAACGCTCATCTGCTGCGCGCATTGAAGCCATACGCTCCAAGTTGTAAATTATGTTATAAATCGATTTTTTTCTTTTGTTCTATAGTTATGTATTATTTTTATTGTTATAATATAATTTTTTTTATTTTTACAAAGGAAGAGGTAAACTTAATATTTTTATACACGAAGTTTTTGTTAAAGCAAATTTTATATCTTAATTTTTAAGTTTGAATAAAATTGCATACTTTTTATTATAATTTATGTGTAGTTTTCGTTTTTACTTTTTTACGTTTTCTCACACATAAGTGCTCTATTTATGGACTGAATTCTAATATTTTTATTTGAAATGGCATCTTACAATATAAACTAGAACTAAACTTAATCCCTATTTGCACCCGTTTGCAAATTATACCGCGTTATTTCAGTTCTTCATTGTTTTTGCAACATAGCAAAATAGCAAAACTTCTGTGGCCCATTTTATAATTCGAATCCGACAAAATTTTCAAATATTTTAATTTAAATTATAAAATTAAATGAGAAATTTTTGAAAACTACTCGTAATAAATAAATAAATTTTAAAAATTCGAGCAAGCAAAGCTGCTCGTTTCGATTTTTCCGATAAATTCGTTCTAAATAACAAAAATGGTACTTTGTATTTAAAATTAAATAAGTTTAAATTATTTAATTTAAATTTTTATTTATTTTAATTAAAAAATATTAAAAATAAAAATAAAAAATTTGTTCTAAAAAATAAATTTCAAAAATGCTCTCAAAATTATTTATATTAATAACTGATTTTTCGACCTTTTCTTGATATACATATTTATATAATTTTCTAATTGATTAACGAGCTTAAAGTTACTTTTATATAAAAAAAAAACACCCAAATTTATTATCGATATTTCGTTACTCCTTTGTGTTACTTCCTCAGGATGAAAAATTTGTTAACAATTAAAATAACAATTAAATAAATTAAATTAAATATTATTAATTAATTTAAATTAACAATCAATTTTTAATACAAAAAAAAACGGAAAAGGAAATTATTAATTTATAATAATAACATGCTTAAAAATAAATTGTTTATCCAATTTTTATTTTATTTTTAAATATTAATTTTATTTTTAAATAATAATTTTATTTTTAAATATTTTTCCAAAGAATTTCAATGCAATCTTTGATAATTTTTCTTAAATTATTTGCTTTCGAATGCTTTTATAAGTATTTTTGACGTTTTTTTAAATTGCATTTGTACTCAATTTCTACTGCATTAAATCGAACGATTTACGGAACGGCAACTTAAAAATTATTCCGTGTTAAGAAAACACTCGATTTAATATCGGCTCGGTTTACACAACAGGGAGGAGGACTATGTTTCCTTTTGCAAAATATTCACTGTGTATTTTCAATAATTTATGTTAAAAAATAAAATTGGCAAAGCAATGTATACTTTTGTACTTCTACACAAAATATGATTTCAACAAAAAGAAGAGATGGACAATGTAAAATGTGTGTTTGCTTGTTTGAAAGTTTCTCTATGTAACGTTTTTTTCGCATATTTGATTAGTTTTTCTTAATATTTAATATATTGGATAAATAGTTGGAATCATGATTTTGCGTAGACTCAAAAATAATACGGAATGTGATGGAAATGGAGCGATTTAAAAAAACAAATAACTGATGTTTTCTTGATACTTTCGATGTTTAGAATATTTTATTATAACTTGAATTCCATTTTACTACATCGTCCGATTTACAACATCTGCATTTGACAATTATTAGTTTTGCGAAATCGCATGCGGGAATAAATGATTTGAATGCTGAATTCAAGCAAAAAATTATTTGTGATAAATATTTAATTCCATAAATCAGCAGTTTCGAAAATTAGAAAAAAATTCCCGGGCCAGTTACTGTAAAAACTTAACATTTTGGAGGGATACCGTGTAAAATTACTGCAAGCCTTATTAATTTAAAGGAAGAAACTTAAAAAAATGTGGAACGTGACCCGGAGAAACTATCAATACTCTCTGTCTTAGATTAGAGATTAGTTCCTGAGCAGTTAGTTGCAGGGCAAATGATGATGGTGTTCTGATCTCAATGACATAGAAAATCTTTGAGAAATTGAAGATCGCAAAATACGAACCGAAAATTAAACCAAGAGGAACGACTTTGTCAGATGCGGCTGTTTGCAAGCGAATGGCAAAAAATATCAAAATAAACGATTGAAAACTGAATTTGATGAGATATGGCGCGATTAAAAACAAATGATATCCCACAATATATTATAGCCAATTTTTTTCAAAGTATAACTTTAGATTCCATTGTTTTGTCAATACCACAAAATTATTGATTTTTCAATTAGTTTTTCTACTTTAGGAATTTTATTAATTATGTAATAATTTTCTATAAAAAAGTTAGCAAATTATTAAGCCCCAATTCACACTATTCCAAGTAAATATGATTGCAATTTTTCATTTTCTTCTTTGAATTTTCTTTGGCGTTCACACAATACAAGTCTTATTACTGAAATGTATCCATGCTGAATGAGAAAGGAGAACGAATTTCATGGGTACGCGAAGGTGCGTACTCGTTTCTTTTCCTCCTGTCTCACTTCGCAACATTCTAATAAGTTTATCAATAAAAATTGCTTAGTGTGAATTTGGATTTTCATCCATTAAAAACGAATATATGAATATTTGGAAATGTTTCTGGTGTACTGTCGCTTATGTATGTCTTTAATTGAATGGATTTAAAAAAATGCCGCTTAAAATTTCTCCTAAGAAAACCGAGATTCTCCTTTGTCAGCTGTAACAAACCGATTTCAGTTCGACCGACCCAAGGTCCGTCCATTAAGACAGGTCATGTCGGAAGCACAGCTGATATTATTTTTTTCGTACAATAAGTGTGTTCGAATACCCAAAATTTTTTACAAATTTTTACTGAATTTTAATGCATTGCGTTCGTTTACTCAAGTTACAGTGAATGAGAACACAAATTGACAGCGTAAAGTGACAGTTCATGGCTGAGAATTTAAAAAATTTTAGTGCAGAAATTTCTTGTAGTAAAATTTAGTAAAACAGAAAAACATATGATTCAAAAGGTAAACAAACAAAAATAAGAAATTAAAAAGTATACAAGAAATTAAAAAGTATACAATTTGTGAAAAAATTATTTAAAAAAAGAAAAACTCAAACAAAATAATAAACAATAATAAGTGAACAATTATATTTAAACGATTCCAACAAGAAAAAGAGTTGAGTAGTCAAAAGTTTAAATATATTTCAAAACTATATTGATTTGCAATCATGTTTCCTTAATCTTACTAATTTTTACAATTTTTTCGTTCGCGTACTTTTTTGGGCAACAACTTTTTTTGAGAGTAAATTTTTCAGCTTACGCGGTAATTACTCATTTACAGCATTTTACTGTAAAAGTACTCGAACACACCTAATATGGATTCTTGCGTCAAAAGTTGTTTACGGTTTCAGATAATTTTTTGGCATAAGAACCAACCAACAAAAGCAATAAAAAATTATCTTATATTTACTATTCCTGTATTTTAACACATTGACTGCCAAGGCACTTTCAGCGTATAAGATGCTGGGCTCCACAGCATTTTTTCCGTAATCTCTTCTAAAACGTTGGAATTTAGGCTACTACCAGTAATATTTACTGCTTAGAAACCGAGAGTTTTTTTTACAAATAAAAGTGTCGCACGCATGTGTCGGACGTGGCGCCTCCCGACTTTTTTTAATGCAGGCCCATGCGCGACAAAAAACACACACAAAACTGCAACAAATTGGGTTCGCTCTATATTATTTCTTATTACGTGCCCGGTTAGCAAGAAGAGTTGATAGCATTATATTATTCCATAATATTTGCCTTACGAAATGGTGAAAAGGAAATTTTTATCGGATACTGAGTTAGAAAATATACTTGAAAGGTACAGAAAGTGATGAAGAATATGAGGATTACGACTGTATAAAGGATCCTCTATATGATCCTACTCCAAACTTCTCGGAAAATGATGAAGATGAAGAACTTGCAGACAACATAGAAAAAATTCCTGAAATTCTAGCACTAGAAGAAAGAAGGCAGAAAGAGTATACACGTATTGTCCAGACTGGCTGCAAGATCCTTTTATGTGTTTAGAATGTTTTGGAAATCACCACAAACAAGTTTAACGTGTTAATTTGTGTCTTTTCATTATAAAAATAATATGTAAAATAATTTTTCTTTTACTTGTTTTCATACGGTGTCTAATAAAATAAATTAGATTTTTTTTCGAAAACAATTTTTTTCAATTAATTTTTGAGCTGCGCGTAAACCATTATTACAAAAATTTCATGGGGGGGCCATACAACATATTACTGCAATAAAATCCTATTTATCGTCAGCCACTATTGTGTGACATGGCTGGAGATAATGAAAATCGGGTCGGACATATGAATGTGCCTGACGTGGCAGTCAATGTGTTAATGTGCCATGGACAGACCATAAATAAGTTCGTCAAATCGGTAAGTACTATTTTGTTCTCTATTGGCGGTGGACAATTAAACAATAGCAGAATGTAATACATGGAATTTCCTGTGCTACTCGTAGATGTCTGATTGCAGCGGCGCACAGTGGCTGAAAATCGTTTTTCATTGGCCAAAACTCTGTAACTTTTGAACCGATCAAAATATTGAAGTAATTTTTTTTTTATTGGATAGATATTTAGTTCAGCTTGACTCAGTTTAAATTTTATTAAAATTGATTGAGGACTTTTTAAGGAATTCTAGGTCAAAGTTGAACTTTTGAATTTTTTTTAACTTTTAGAGTGAAATATGTAATTATTATTTTTTTATTTATTAAAAAAATTGAATATTTGGAAATTAATAATAATTATAAATAATTTTTGTAATAATGGAATTTTTTTTATGTTACACTTAAAAAAAATTTTACACTGAAAAAAAATAGTAAAATCAACTGGAGATTTTGCTATTACAGAAAAATTAAAAATTTTTTGCTGACAAATTTGCAAATTTGTTTACACTCAAAGAATAGTTACACTTAAAAAAAACGTTAATAATATTATATAAAAATATTGCTATTACTACAGAAAAATTTATTATTTTTTGCTGTCAAATTTGATAGTTTTAAAAACATTTTAAAATAAAAACTGCAATAAATTTTAATAGCATTTGTAACAATGGTAGGTTCGTTTATTATTATTTTTTACTAATACTATGTTTTTCGTACTTAAATAACAATGAAAGGCAATTATAATTATTATTCATTTGACTCAAATATTGATTGCAAATATTCCATATTTTGTTCTGTGCTATCTCTGTTCTTTAGTAGTTTTTTGGCTTCTTCATCTAAATCCCGATGTTCCACTTTCCATTGATTTCGAATACTGGAGATAAACGGATCTGACGTTGCCAATAATATATTAAATAGATCTTCATTTGTTGAATTTCTTGAAATTTTTCTAGTATTGTGCTCTCTATAAAATCTGTAATCCTTGTTCCTTTTTTCCTGAGCCTCCTCTGATAGATCTCCAAGTGGCACCAAATGATATTTAATGACATCTTCTCCATGATAAAGGATTTTGTGAACTGTTGCAGACATATTTCTCCATGGGTAGTTGGTTGTATATATTTTTGCAGTTTCCTTTGCATAATCTCCAAATTTTCTAGAGTCAATTTCTTCATTGCACGCAAGTACTTCTAGGATTATTTTAAATCTGAAAATGAGGTTTAAATCCACTCCTGTTATTTCAGATGCTGTTTCTGGATCTGAAAAGAATCTTCTTGCGGTATTGCCATCATTTGTATTGCCTGACCCTTGCTTTGGCTGATCTATAATCAATCCAAATTTGCGATATTCATCTTGAACATGTTTCTTTTTTGAACTTCTTAACTCTTTGTTGGTTTCGTTGTTTCTTATTGATCCTGAAGACCCGAAATCCAAATCATAACTGATTTTTAGTATGTGTTCCATAAGTCGTATTTTTGCATGTAGTGGTGATAATCCAAATTCATATGCATCGGTATTATCTAATGATTTTGTCGGTATTTGGTTTAATTGGGTTGATGTTGCTTGGCATATAATGCAGCTGGATGCAGCGTTCGTGTTTGTCAAAGCCTGACCTACTTTTCCATCTATCATTGTCAGCACTAATTGGTAGCTTACTTCAATTTGCTGCCCATCTAACTGTAATTGTAATGGCTGTAGTGTTGAAATTTGGGCCTTGATATCAATAACTTCTTTGTTAATGGCATCATGAGTTTCTTTTTTGAATTCAAATTTGATTGGCCTGCAGTATTTCGTAGAAGATGGTGTCTCATTTTTCCAAATATCCATTGTTTGCGTAGTTCTAGTCGAAAGAATCTTCTAAAATCTTTTTCAATCGCAATGGTACAAATGATACCATGAACATATCTGAGTCCGAAATATTTTCACATACAACTTGTTTGTATTGTTTTTGTCCCGAAGAACCATCACATCCCCATTTACAAAAAAGAATTAACTTTGTGTTTCCACATTTCTTTAACTCATTTCCTGTTATTGATTGTAGCAAGCGTTCTGCTGTGTGATCAAGTAGAGATTGTAGTTGTACCTCTGCCGAAATTGGTGTGATTTTCTGCAGCCCTCTAACCAGTTTGCACTTTTTATATAAAAGTTTTGTTTACTGTAGCGAAGTTCTTTGTAGCGTTTTTTTAGTGCTTTGACGAAATTAGATAATTGCTCTTGAATTTCGGTGCTACACGAATTTAAGTTCAATTTTATTTTAACGTAACTAAGAACATCTTCCTGGTTTTTGTTTCTAAAATACTCTTCGGCCAGTTCTTTATAACTGAAGCTCTCCATATTTTTCTGAATATTTTTATTTGCGTCTGTTATGTTTTATCCGTACACTTAGAGGATTAACTTATTACTGAGTAATCCTTTATCGAATCCGCAGTTTTATACATTTTTAGATACATGTTATTCACACATTGATCTTTAATTTCATAGCAGGTAGTGCTTAAATTGCACAAAACTGCACATGTTGTCCAGACCTTAATATTAGGTAAAACTGATTAGTATCTCGCCAATATTTGTTGTTGTTGTTGGGTTATTTTTTTTTTCTTTAGTGCTTTAATGTCGCGATTATTGTTATAAAATTGTTTATGACTTTGGTTGACCTAACATTTGATAACAGGTAAATTTAGAAAGAGATCATATGTTTACTTTAGAATTTTGTGATAATTTTATGACTTATTTTTGGCTGATCAAAGCAAAGCCATTAAACCCTTTCGCAGGTATTATATTTAATTTGTTTAGTTTTACGTAGTCTAAAGTAAAAAACATAAACTTTTAGGCAAAAAAGTGAAAATTATATACACCATTGTATACGAGTACTTTGGAGTAATTTCATTAAAATGAAAAAAGTGTTCTACAGACGGCTCGTCGCGGGTGCAAAAGTATATATAGCGTTAAAGAGGACACTTTCACCTTTCTCCGGGTGGTATACATTTCTTGTTCCCTTTTGTTCCCTAGAAGTTCTATTCCACTAAAGTTTAAATTTGAGAAAAATATAGTAGTTTCATAAATATTCCGTAACGCCCTTAATATTAAACGCTAGATCTCTGACCACTTACAAAAACTAAAGACTATAATCCTACCAATATTATAAAAAAGACCGCAGGCCATTATCGATGATAGCTTGCGAGTAGTAACCATTTATTTTTGATAAAAAACAACAGAAAAACACCTTTTTCTGAAATTAGAAAAAACCGTTGAGTTTGACAGCATGCCACGCTCACAATTATCAATAGTTTAACCTAATTTTTTGGCTACCTTAATCTGGATATATTAGCTGCAAAAGGGCGTAAAAATTTTAAAAATCGGTGACAAAAAAAATTTGAGTTTTGGCCAATGAAAAACGATTTTCAGCCACAGTGCGGCGTCAACATCTGCTATCTGAATCCGTTTCGAAGTACCATAAAGAAGTCGCAGTAGATAATTGCTTTTATAATTGTCGAGCGTATCATTGTCTTCTTTCTACTACTTCACAAAAATCTCCTTTTAGTAGATCTTGTATTTTTCACTTTATGATTCCAATTGGTATTTAATAAAATAAAATATTTCATTTGCAAAACCTTTCGGTATTAAACTTACATATTTGTCTGAAATTTTGCATAATTCCCAAAATTTGTTGTATTTTTTCTTAATGTTCTCATGCATTCCAAAGTTTGTTAAACATCCTGTTATATTCTTAATAATATTTCCTTAATTTACCGACAATTCTTTAATTCTCTAATTAACAATTCAGCTAAGGTCTAATCGAATAAGACATACCATCATGCACCTTCGAAAATCATAAAACTTCTGTATGAACAAAAAAAATAAAAAATAAAAAAAACAACACATGTACAGACAAAATGCCCAAACTAAGTCGACATTTTAGGCGCTCTTCATTACATTTTGAAATTACAAGAAAAATGAGATTTTGTGTAACAAACCAAACCACTTGTCCGTAATGCCAAGTAAGTCGTTCGTCGGCTGTTCTTTTACACTTTGTTCGATAAAATACTTTGAGGTCCGTTTAATAAATCATTTGAATCTTATAGTCTCTAATAAAATTATTTTATTTATTTTGTTTGTTTTTGTACACAATGATGGCTTCTTAGTGCAATGTAAAATCATTTCTAATAATTTATACATTTCAAGACATTAAAAATAATGTCTCATGTACGCTTTGCATTTTTTGTGACTGAATATATTGTGAACAGTAAATTTTTAAAGCGTTGATGCACAAACGCTTCTGATACTTATTATGCACATGGCAAGGCGCGCTTAAATAATTTTTATGAGAAGAAAAAAAGTTCTTAACAAAATACAAAAATGAGTTAAGTTACATACAAACATTTTTTTTACACTTTTTCTTTATTTTTTTATTTTTCTAAATCCGGGTATTTTCTTTTAATTTTCCAAATTTCATGTCATAAATTTGATTTGATAAAAACTCACAAGAAATAAATAGTATTTGTGTTGTGTAACAATTTGAAACCAAATTAATGGAATTTTGTCTTGCTTGCATTTGCATTGAACAAAAAATCTTCCTAGCAAAAATTACTTGCTGCTTGCCCATAAGCAGCTCTGCAAGTGATAGATTAATGCACTGCTTGGGGAAAACTTGATTTCAATGTAATCAGCTACGACAAATAATATGTACTTGCATTGCCACAACAAAATTCCCCCGGGCAATCTCGAAAAAAGGATATTGCTAAGCAAAAATTTCAATTCTAAAATTAAAAAAAAATCGCAACACGTTCTCAGAGAGAAAAATTAGAATTAGCCCAACCAGCAACGTCTAAGAAAGGCAGATAAGTAAGAAAACACTGAAGTTAAACGTTAAAACGATTACAGAAATTTATATTAAAAATCCATTCTGTTCCGAAGTCTGGGAATTTTTAATTTTTTTTATTTTATTTGTTTATTTGTACAAAAATTCAATTAAATCTATGAATTTGTCCTCAGCGCCCTTTAGGCATTATTAAGGAAACTTTGTACAAAAAGCAAGATAATTAAGTAAGTTAAAATAGTTCCATTTAACGTGAAAAGTAATAAAGATTTTAAAGAGAAAAAAAGATTTTTTTAAAAATATTTTAAAACCTATAAAGTTACATCAAAAGCGCTTCAAATGTTGAGCATAAATAATTCTTAAGCGATACTTTAAACAATGAAATTCGATTACATGATTTAACTCATTAGGTCATGAGGGTGGCATTGGCTCAAGTACGTTAACTACAAACCAAAGGACCTGGGTTCAAACCCAGTGTCAGACAGAGTCATGAAATAAAAACACCACGTATTTCTCTGATGTGCATTAGTGTGTCAGTTGTTGTCGGAAGGTTTCAGTGGCGAAGGCGTGGTCACTGGTCCCTGAACAGTACCAACTTCAGCTGATACAAATTCCAATGTAACATCAGAGCGCCCTCCTTCGTTGGTACTGAGTAGCACAATCAACGGCGAAGTAAAATAATTAATAAAGAAGTGGCTACTAAAACACAGCTTAAAAAAAATCGTAATTCTCCTCCTAGACACCAGAGGCGCTGCAACACTGCTCTATGAATAAAACGTGCAAAAACGCAGAGTTGTAAAAGAAGAATGAAGCTTCACCTCCTGTCATACCTATCACTATCCCTTTCCACTAGTTCCAGCACAATGCATTGCATGTGTAGGGGTCATCCCCTGAGTGCTGGTCTGGTCCAAGATAAAAAAAACTCATTAGGTAATTCATTATACAGTACAGTGCCAGCTCGCTAATCCGAATTAATGATTGCAGACACTGATTCGGAATAACGAGATATTCGGATTACTAGATGTGCTGTTATTATGTATTATAATTCACTATATTCGAATATAAAACATAAGCCAGGATTTCAAAACAAATTTATTTTATTTTTATTAATCAAGAATGAAAAAATTAAAGCTTTTTTTAAATATTATGTTTTTTTTTAAACATAGTAATTTCTGATGTATGTTTGCTTCTCCTTTAGTGCGAGTGCTTCCAAAGACTTGTTCCGCAATTCTTTTAGCATCAATATGTAAACTGCTTTCATACTTCATATTTAAGGCCTGCACAGCTTCACGATTTTTAACGTGTTTCACAATTTTATGCTCTAATTCCACATTTTCTGTGTCCGCCTCTGAAATACTACACGAAGTATTGCCAGTTGTCAGTAAGTTGGTTATTGTGCCAAATTCTTCTGTTTCTTCAACACAATAATTCTCAGGCAATTATTGTTGTAACAATGATAATGGGATGTTATCATCTGAAGCCCACATCTGCGAATGAATATGCTTCCAACAAGACTTTATATATGTATGTACAATGTCAATCATAGAAGGCTCATGGTAGAATAACGATTTTTTTTTTGGTTCACATCTGTCAAAATTTGTTTATGTTTTACCAACATATACCCACACTACTAAGAAAGCACACGACCATTTGTTTACGAATGCAAATAAGAAAAGGATAATGAAAGAAAATTCTTTATAGAGCAGAAAATGCAAGCAAAAACACACATAAGAAGAATATAAAAAATAAAAATTCGGTTTAGCGAGCTCTCAACCAATGCAGACTATGGAGTATGTAATGCGTCATAAATTCAATTCGGTTAATGGATAATTCGGATTACACACCTTTGGATTAGCGAGCTAGCACTGTATTTAATACCAGCCATATAGTCAATGGGTTGTTTTGATTTTTCTAATCTACATCTTGGAACACGTAAATTAGAACTGTTGCGAGTACTAAAATGCATTTGATTTTGTTGAAAAGAAATGGTCCGGTGTCCAATATTGTGAAGAGATTTAAAAACATAATTTAAGAGTTGTTAGTTATGTAAGCCATAAACTGGTAGGATTGTTTTACATATATCACTATACAGAGAAATTGTTTAATATGTTGTAGACAAATTATGTACGATCTTTAGCGCCTTATTTTGTAAACGTTGAAGAGATTCAAGTTGAGCATTTCTTTTGTTATAGGCATAAGCAATAGCTACATAAGTAATTCAAATGCGACTGTATTAATGCTTCATCAACTTCGCTCTTAAACTTATCTTGCGGCTTAACTTATATAATATGCCTATTGCAGGTGCTATTTTCTTTTTTTATATTTGTTATATGCCTATCCCAGCTCAAGTTGGATTGCAAGGTGACTCCCAAATAGGTAGTTGAACAAATTTCATGTATTACTTCCCCATCAACAATTAGTGAAAAGTTACTATGATTTGATTGTGGCCCAAATCGAATAAGTTTAGTTTTTCTCTTGTTAAGTATCAACTGATTAATCCGGGCAAACTCAAAAATGAAAGCGGGGTCTCTTTCAATATTTATTTTTAATACCAAATCACTCTTGTAGGGATACAACAAACATACATCATCAGCAAACATATATAGTTGATCCCATAAACCAAGATTTTGTAAGTCAGTCATTTAAATAGACTGAAAACAATAGTGGAACCAATCCACTGCGGAACTCCATATTCCACATTACCAACAAAACTTTTTGCGTTGTTTATTTGAACATATTGTCTTCTATTGGAAAAATAACTTCTGAATAGTAAAAGCTTGGACACCATAATATGATAATTTTTTCAATAAAGTTTGGTGATCAACTGACTTTTCGAACTTACCTCGTAGTTATAAGAAATGCAACACCGTTCCCATAAAGTACCACCTGTTAATAGACTACTGTCAAATTTTGAGCAAGTGTCGTCATTTACTTTGCCTTTATTTTTTGCGAAAAAAACCGTCAATCAAACCAAGGAAAAGCTCGATAAATACTGTGAGGACTCTGCACCATCGATTTTCTTTCGTTGTGGGTCGCACAAGTACAAATGACGCTGAACGTTCTGCACGGCCAATTGAGGTCAGTACACCCGAAAATGTCGAAAAAATCCACGATATGGTGTTGGCCGATCGAAGAGTAAAAGTGCGTGAGATTGTTGATGCCATAAGCATTTCATATGGCAGTGTGTTTTCGATTTTAAGTGATCAGCTGGATTTAAGAAAGTTGCCTGCAAGATGGGTGCCGTGTTTGCTCTCAATTGGCCATAAACGTAAACGTGTGACAATTTCAAAGGATTGTTTGGAGTTGTTTAACCGCAATCCAAATTGATACCTCATCCGCCATATTTTCCGGATTGAGCCCCTAGTGACTACTTCCTTTTTCGAAACCTAAAGAAACGGCTCGGTAGAAAGAGATTTAGCTCCAACTATGAAATTATTGACCAAACAAAATTGTCTATTTTAAGGACCTCGAAAAATCCTAATTTTTGGAAGGGATACAAAAACTGGAGAAACGTTGAACGAATATTGAGTTAAAAGGAGATTATGTAGAAAAATAAATTTTTGTTTTGAAAAAAAAACTGTGTTTCATTCAAAAATTCACGGACTTATTGGTCCGCCCTCGTATGATATTACGTGATAAATGATATTCCAGTTGGCGACATCGACGTCACGTCAACACAATAGCAAAAAATTGGGCTTGTTTACCCGTTGTCGAAAACAACTGACTATATTTACAGGCTCATGTTATTTCCTGAACCTTAGAGAACAGAAATAGACTGTCAGTAGCACAAAATTGTTTTCAAAAGCGAGTAGACAAGCTCCAATTTTTTGGTGTTGTGTTGACGTGACGTCGATGTCGCCAACTGGAAAAAGGATGATTGCTATCTCTTTTCATTTATTTTATAATCTGTTTCGCGCTTTGTCTTAGGCCTGTATTCATAAAAAATAATTTGTTTTTGAAATGTATTTTAAGACAAATTTTTCATACAAATTTTCCTTAAAATAGATATCAAACCCAAATTATTCTTTTTTTATAAATACGGCAATTAATGTGAACATAAAAAGCAATTACACATGGCGGTGGATTTTTCGATGCATAGTTATAATAGTGGTACCTATTTTAATGACCACACATGTATCCATGTATGTATGCATGTAAACGAGTGCGTAGCATATTCTTCTTTAATTTCTTTCTGTTTTTATTTCATGTAGCGGTTAATTTAATGCTTCAGCATTTTTTCATCAGTTCAAAAAATCTACTACGAGTACATTGAATTCTACTATTAAATAAGTAACAGCAGCAAGAGCTTGTAATATAAATTTGTATATTCTTATGCGTACTATACATACATATGTACATACATACGTAATTGAATACACACTTACTCTATACAAACATATATGTATAAAAAAACATGTGTAAGTATGTACGAGTATGTGTGTACTGTATCAAGTGAAATGATCGTAAACACTTTGTTAAAATGTGTTCATTTGCATTGTACAAAACACATCAAGATGTGCATACAAATTATGATCGGCAAATGTAACAACACAAATGCAATCAACAATGACAACAGCGGCAACAACAACATCAACAGCAACAATAATAAAATGTTCATTCAATTCCTTCACGTGCATGTTCTCTATACAAATACTTATTTATACAATCTGTTTGTGCATGTGTGTGTGAGTATGTGTGTAAATATGTATCTATGTAGTTTGTGTGCGACTAACTAAAGCAACAAATGCGCCTGCGTACTGCTTACAAAATAGTTATTTGTTCTAAAAGGTTTTCAAATAAAACTTCTGCGGTTACAAAATCCATTTGACTTCATATTAACTTTGAATCAAGTTGGGCCAGGCCAAAAAATTAAAAAGAAAAAAGAAACAAAAGAAATAAAGTTATAAACCCAATCAAGTAACCAACCCAAGAAAAGCCAATCCCTAATGAAAGTACATACATGTATACAGGTAAATATTATGTGATAATAAAAAAAATGAAAAGAATAAAGAAACAAGTGTAGGTGCAATGTCCGTTTGAACGTTTGTCCATCCGTGTCGTCTTGATTCTTGTGACCAATCGAATCATTATACCACAGCCCACGTCGTCCCCCTTTTAAAGCTTGTTTGCATACAAGATGATGCATGCACCTTCAGAGCCATACAATTTCTTCCTAATCAAAAAGGTATTTGACTTTGTACTCAATGTTTTGTATATGGATGGACTCATGTACGAGTGCATACATGTATGCATACATATATTATATGATGATATTCTGTTAACGTTTAATCATTAACTGTCATCGTCTACTGTCACACAACACATCTATACACACATACATTCATACGTACGTACTTGCACAAACATTATATGATTTTCAATTGCGGTTGTTGAACGATTTGCTTCAACATATTTATTTATATCATTCGTCCTATACTATTTATTGGATTCTTGTTATAAGATTTTGAATTTCACCTTTCATTCCATAGAAAATCCAGAAGTGTTTGTTTTGTTTGTTTGTATGTCATAAAGTTTCTTGGGGATTGTGTGGACGTCATAAGAAAGGTAGGGTCTTAAAAGCTTCGTATTGTAAACTAAGTAGGTACGTAAATTTAAAAGTTTTCAACAATGTGCCATGAATCCCTAATTAGTCTAACAAATAAAATTATGGGAATTTTGAACGCCACTTTGAAATACACTTGTACAGAGGAACTTATATTAAGTGGAGTTGAATTTTTCTTAACATATTCTTTTTTTTACAAAATGTATTAAATTATTCGAAATGTTATTTTTTATTTGCATATTTATTTTTTAATATTCTTGTAATTTTATGAGAATCACCTTAATATCACTAATAGACCTTCGGTTTCCGATAAGTCTTTTGTACTGCTTTGCAATCCGTTTCCTTGGAAGTGTGATAAGTTTGTTGTAGTTCTTTAAAATTCGATTATAGTTAAATTTGGAAGTTAGAAATCTATAAAAAAAGTAAAATATATAGTTGGCCTGGCTATCTATATTCGTCCGTGCTGCTTTTTATATATCTTGCATCAGGATTGGTAATTATTATGAATTTTATTAAAAAAAAGCCAATATATAATTTGTATTTTCGGACCGATACTTTTTCGGTCGAAAATAACGGTTAAAATTTAATTCATTTTTTTAATAAAAAATAAAAGTTAAAACGACTTTTTTATAATAAAAATAAATGTCTTGAATTTCTTATTTTAAATCAAAAATAATAGTTTTAACATTTTTAATTACACTGCACAACAAAAAAAAGTGGAATTTTTAACTTTGGTGATTTTTTGGCAACTTTCTTTTTGGCATCACTGTTTTTGGCAGTTCAGCTGTTTTCGTGTACCATGTTACTGTTAAACATGTTCAGTTTGGTCTACAAGTTAACCATGAATCGACATATAAACGAGCAACTTTTGCAGATTATTGCATTTTATTATCAAAATTCATGCTGGGTTAAGAAAGTACTTCGTGCGCTTTTTCCATTTTATGGTCAGTTTGGGCGACCTTTTGAAATTATTGGACATAAAACCACCAACACGCATACATAGAGTGCGGATAGAGCAGCTGTATCCGCCAGTGTTGTTGAATTAAAATTTTTGTTCGTCCAAAATAGAAGAGCTGGACTTGGCTGGCATGCGGTTTCAGCAAGACGGTGCTACATGCCACACAACACGCAAAACAATGGCCCAATTGAAAGGCGAGTTCGGTGAACAGTTTATTTCACGTTTGGGGCCGGTCAATTGGCCGCCTAGATCGTAAGTTTTAAAGCCTTTAGACAAATTTTTTGTGGGGCTATGTTAAGGTTCAGGTCTATAGGGACAAGCCCGAAAATTGAAGAATTTATTCGTGAGATACCGGCCGATATGTTGGATAGAGTATGGCAAAATCGGACCCAGCGTAGATACCATTTGAGGAGTAGGCGCGGTCAACATTTACATGAAATCATCTGCAAAAATTGAATTATATAGATTTCATACATTTCATTAAATAATTTATTCAAGCTTTAGATCCAGAAAATATTTTATCCATAAATAATTTATATTTATTTTCTGGACCTAAAGCTTCAATAAATTATTTAATAAAATTTAATAAAAAGGTCGAATGAATCAGAATAATGATTTCATACATTTCTCAAAATTTTTTGTGTTTTTTTAATCAAATCAAATCCGAAAGCTCTTAAAAAAATCACCTCTTAGTAAAATTTTATAAAAAATAATTGTGTAGAAAATTTTAACCCACTATATTCGTGCTTATGAATATGGTTTTGTTTTTGTCCTTGTTTAAAAAAGGGACAAAAAACACATTCACAGAAAAGAAACGTATTCGCATTAAAATTGTACCACGAGTATAAGTTTCTCAATACACCAAAGCTCAAAATTTAACTTGACCCTCTATCTCTTCAATGACCCATACCTTCCTTTTTGCCCCTTTTTTTAAAAAAAGAGGGCATAGACGATTAAAATATTTAACAAAAAGTTTCGTCTTAGTGTTTTATATTAATCTGCTAAACACACTTCCTACCAGTGATGTTATACGTAGGGAAAAATCCCTATTCGTAAGGAGTTTCTTCTACAAAAAATGGCCGTTGGGAGAAAATGACAGATTTATTTAAGTCATTAAAAAGTAGGGACTCTTCAATAATGCGGCAAAAATGTATTAATTGTACAACCTTATTCGATTTGTGACAACATACTAACGAAATTTTTAATACGGGAATATTACAAATTGTCATATTTTTTAAATGATCGCTTGCCACCATTTCAGCTTTCTTATTAAAGTAAATTTATATTATTGAAATTATAAACTATTGCCTTTTTTATATTTATATATAATGAACTCTTCGTTTTGTTCAGACTTTTCGGCGTGCTTAGAGGAAACCGAAAAGTACTGAAAACAAAAATTCAGCAAAAAATGATTGGAGGACGATAAGTTTAAAGGCTGGCTGGAAGCTGTCTCTGAGGAACCGTTCAAATACAAGTGTTTTGTATGCAATAACATTTTAAATTGCGGCAAGTCTGATATTCTGAAGCACGCAGAAAGAAAGATACACAAAAAATGTGAATTCTGTAAACAAAATAAACAAATTGATATTTTTTTAAAAAAGAAAAGCAGCGAGTCAGCTGTTTTTCGCTGAGCACGATGTAGCGTTGCAAATCGTCGACCACTTTTGAAAAAAAAAATAACTAATTTTAGTACGTAAAGACTTCTCAAACAAGTATATAACATCACTGCCTCCTACCTAAAATGTAAGATTTCCTATTCACTATAACAATGTGCGAAAAAAGGAGAACTTTAACCCCCGAAACGCATATTTTATTTGGTCCTTTCTGCAGAAATCAGTTGTTAGAACCTCGTCATTTAAAAAAAGCATTTTGTTGCACAGTGTTATTATTTTCCAGCTTACAAGTATCTCATTGCTAACTATATTGTAATTTTGAAAATATGTAAATGTTATTATCGAACCCTGTATAAATCTTTGATTTTCTTGAATAACAGTGTATCTCCATTTTTGTGTGCTATTCAGGCCGAATTTCCTGATTTCAATAGCTTGATGATGAGCTTTCTGGGATAGTCATTCATAAGCGCTCTAAAATGTGTGTAAATTTTATTAGTTCCACTGTAACGGCCTAAAGTATTTTTTTTACTCACAATCTTTATCCTCTTCAAACCATTTAATGTTGTCAAATCCTTTAATCGTTTTTTTTTCCTTCAATCCCTCTACCACAAACAATGTTTAATGCAAAAGTGAATATTTATGGCTGATTGAATACACGGAAGTTGTTGGTTTCATTAAAAAAAATAACTTGAATTTAAAAATAAAAATACATAAAAGTATATTGAAATACTTGCGCTGACTTTATTGCGGCAACTGTTAAGATGATTTTTGCGGAAAGGAAGTAAATTTTATTAATATTGGCGATAAGTGGAAATTTTTAATCTATAAATCGTAATTAAAAAAAGTTTATTAACTTTTCTAAAGAATATTTTTCTTAAGATGTTGAATTAATCGATCGTTTTCATGTCGGTGATATATTCCATGCGGTATCAATTTGCATCGATACCTGTAGTTTTCTATACACAAAATTATCGATAACTTTATTCTAAAAAACATCGGTAGCGTAAATGTTTTTTTAATAAAATTTATTCATTATTATACTTTTGTAAAAACTTTGTCGAAACGCTAAATCCTTCATAATAAAAAATTATTGCATTTCAAATAGTTTTTTTAAAGGGTATCGGTTACTTACCAATAACAAACATTTTCTGAATAAATGTAAGTTTAATTTTCTATACAAAAAATTACACTATCTGACAAAGTAACTTTTTTCCAAATACATCAAAACTCGTATATAGCGAACTCCACGGTTCCAGCGCAAAAATACTTCGTTATAAGGAAAGTTCGTTATAAAGTTAGTGACATGCAAAATAAAAACAACTTTTAGCCAACGAATTTTATTTACGCGAATTTTTTAAGCTATTGCATTGCTTTTATCGCGGGCTTTGAGCACGGCAACCGAATCAAGAAATTCCGTAACGAAAATAAAACCTAACACTAAGTTTGTTTCTTAAGTCTTTTGTTTGTTTGAGTATTTGAATCGCCTAGGGTATGTTAATCCCTAAAGTATGCTATTGATTTCAATAACATACAGTATTGCCAGAACAGATTTTTACATGTAGGAAAACACAAAATGGTGTACTTACGAGCAATCGTGGTTAACAAAAAATGATATACACATACAAACAGATAATTCGTAGGTTTTTAAGCTATTGCATGGCTTTTATCGCGGGTTTTGAGCGCGGCGAACGAAACAAGAAATTCACCACGCTCAAAAAGTGTAACTTGAATTAATATCAAAGAAAAAACTTAAATTAATATCAAAGAAAAATACTGCATAAATAAAAAATAAATAAATAACTATAATTGCACAAGTTGATAAAAAAATGCTATGTAATAGCTTTGCCGCGGCAGTCCCCGAGTGCCACACGTCTTTTTTTTACTTCAATTTGATTTAACGCGATTCCAAACAAATATTTCATTCTGTTCTAACGCGATTTGATTTATCGCGGTCTAAAATTGTGGAAAATGTGTGTAATAAGTGTTCTATTATGAACTCTAACAAACATGCCGGATTAGGGATATCAGAATTAAAACAATCAATGTTAAACGCATGTTGGAGTGCAGTTTCCCTAGATTGCGTCAAAATAGCAGCCCAGTGCCTTCTAACACGCTTGAGTATTTCAACTTCATGGCAATTGGCTTTGATGATTTATCTCCGTCAGATATTCCCGAATTGTTGTTAAATAAGGCACTTAGCGATGATGTAATCATCGGTTTAGCGCATGAGACACCCGATACCAAGAAAACCAATGATGATGACGAGGAAAGAACAGCGAAATTTCAACGTAATGTGAAGTTATTAATGGTTAACTATAGTGGATTCATCTTTTACATTATCATCGTCTGGATCAGTTGGTGCGTAACATTGCACAACAGACATTTTACGAAATTTACAGTTGAATCTCGCGGTTATTATACTTTCGAAGATTGCTCTGTATTCGACGTTCTACGTGAACATTTTCTTTAAATATTTATTTTACATTTTTGTATTTATATTATTTTTAGATTAATAAAGGACATATAGATATATATATATATACATATATATCGTGAACTACATAACAGTCAAATAAAAGCAGCAAATAAATCGAATTTGTAACTGAAATCTCTGAACCTTCACCACCAATTCAGTATGATTTGGAAAATATTTCTAGCGATGAAGGTGATGTTTCTCGTAAACGAATGTGGTTATCAGAAAGTGATACTGACTAAAAATTAATTTTCATATGTTTTTATGTTTTATGATTTTCGTGATTTCTTATTCTAAATGAAGTATTTTTTTTATTTTTTTTTTTAATAAAATATGTGCATGAAGCAACATAAATTTTAATTACATATTTAATATGTTCGTGAAATCAATCCTGTAATTTTACGTTGGATACTTTTTTACACGATTTTTCTACGCGAGCTCACGAGAAACATACCAGGGCAGTTTGATAATTCCGTGACTTTCTGGATAAAATAAAATTCTTCTTTATATGCTTTTTACAGTGAACAACAGCTTTGTGAAACGCACGGAAGATGTTGAAAACGTGAAAGGGCATCATTATCAGAACTTATTTCTTTAAAAATTTTAAGGTCATCGGCATACAATAAAAATTGAGAACCTAAAAAAGAGTTTCCAATGTCATATATAAAAATTAAAAACAGCAAAGGACCTAATGTGCCACCTTGTGGTACCCCAGAAGTAGCAGTATACGGTACGGATTCATAACTTTCTACAATAACTGTATATGTCCTATTTGATAGATATGATATCAGCCAATGGGCGAAACGTTCCATGAAAGCCAATATTATTAAGTTTGAGGCACAATATTTCATGTGCTACCTGATCAAATGCCTTGCAAAAGCCCATAAAGATAGCATTAACTTGATTACGTCTTTGGAAAACTGAAATACAAAAGTGGTTAAAGACTGAACAATTAGTGGCAGTTGAACGACGTGGAAAAAATTCCTGCTGTTCTTACAGATATGGCGCTTAATTGCAAAATACATTTTTTCCTTAATAATATGTTCAAATATTTTTGACACATTAGATAATTTTGAAATCGGCCGATAATTAAAAGTAGCACATTATAGGGGAAGGATCCCAATTGCCAGAAGTGTGTTCAACAGTTCTAATTTAATTTCAAGTTTGCGAAAATATTATAAAATTTACCATGATTTGGTTTTTAAAAACTTTCATCGAGTAAAATAAATAAAAATTAAAATATTTTTGTTGTTGTTTAAAATATTACAAAGTGGCAAACTAAAAGAATTTTATTTTCGAGTGTCCCGGTAGGCCAGTTTGCGAAAACGCTTGCCGTCAAAGACGCACTGCACTGGCCTGTTTAATTACAACGAGCGAAGATTTTTGTTACTGCACTCGATAAGTCAAATTAGAATACAATTTGTAATTGTATTGCAACGTTTAATAAAATAAATAAAATCATTTTTGTTCAATAGTTAACATCCATAAAGGATAAAACGTAAAATAGCGTAAAATGAAAATGAACAAGCCATAAAGGATACCTCGATTGTATCTAGATACTCGGAAACTTTTGTATTTATGTTTGTGCATGAATGTAAATAAAGCGAAATAAACACAAAAAAAATGCTCGTAAGCCATCACTTGAATGCAAGAACAATGAATGAGAGACAGAGGATAGTGTACAAACTAAATGAACTGAATAAATAAAACCAACCAACGAACATGAGTATTAACAGGAACTGTCAGCAGGAGGTACAAACACACGGAAAAGAGGATGTTGAACGGGTAAAGATGTAAAAGGCAACAAAAATATTTAAATGTGGAAACAGTTGCGGGTGGTGGTTGTAGGCCGTTCTTCTTAATGCAAATAGTAAATGGTAACAGGGCGACGTACTTTGTTTCCTGAAAATGTTCTCGAAAATGCAAAATGTTACAATAAGTTGAGAGTATATCCCGGAAACAGGAAGTTAAGCATTTTCAAGGAAGCGACAGTATTCAAAAGCCTTGAAGCAAGGAAGCAAACACAAAGGCCAACACATACATACGTGCAAAATTTTACATTTGTGTGTATAAGTGTGCGCAATATAAATGTACAGACACTATAGAAAAGAAGGCTAGCTATCAAGCCAAGAGATGTAATGTAAAGGAAGTTAACGAAAAAGCATGAGTTGTGTGGCATTTTCGTAGCGCTTCTTTTTTTTTTGCTTCTTTGTGTAAAAGTAAGTTTCAAACTTTAATTTTCATTTTTCAATAATTAAGTTCTATTGAGTTTCGGCTTAGAAGATAGAACAGCCTGGATTTTTATTAGTTCCTATTAGATACAGTTTTCATTGTATACGAAAAAATCTTAAAGATCATATCTTAGGAAAATAATGAAACTGAAAAATTTCGATTTTAGCCTTCTAAAGTTCTCATGGGGAGCCCCCGTAGACTAGTGGATAGCGTACTAGACTATTAGTCTGGGGGTCGCAGGTTCAATTCCTGCCTTGACCTTGGGAGTTTCTGCAAACAAGCTATAATGGCTCCGCGGTTTGTGTTTGTTCTTTAAACAAAAAAGTGATTTCTAATCTTAACATCGTTGACCATGAAAATATGACGACTTTTTCCAAATGTCTCACTTACCAATGATCCACTTTTCGAAATTTTATTTAAGATTTCTGTCAACAGTCAATATTTCTACACTCACCAAAGTTAAATTTGAATTTTGAAAAGATATCCAATAAGTAATTTTTAAATTAAATTTGAAAAATTGAAAGAAAAATCGACAAGATCGGTCAACAACAAACAGCGCAATGAAAAGGGAGTGCTGAAATACATAATTGTACCTCACAGCCACCACTTTATCTTTCCTGTAATGTTTAACAAGATTCCAAAGGCAACTTACATCACATACAAATAACTAGAGCAAAATCTACAAAGTGAAAGTTGGTTGGATGGTTGGAGTTTATGTTCCTGTTGATTTTGTCTTGTTTGGAAAGGAAAAAGATGTTAATGGCATAAAGGACGGCTTGTATGTACATATATTTATGCGTTTGTTGCTAAATCATTCTACAAAATACTGTACATTAAAACTTAAGTACTTTTACTTGCTTGTGACAAGACAAACCCAACCACAACTACTTGTATATATAAAGACATTCAAAGTAGTAGAGTTTCCTTGAAATCATCATAACATGAAATTTATTATTTTTTGACCAAATTTTTTTAAAACACTCGTAACATTTCTAAACCTTTAAAATTTGTACAACAAATACTAAATATCGGTTTGGCTAAATTTAGATCTAAAACATTTGTGCTGACAATTTGCGAAAAAGATATTCTTAAAATTGGCCTTGAAAATGAAGCTCTTGAAATAGTTAGTTCCTTTTTAAGAATATGCCATCTCAAAAATATTACTTTCGAATTCTTTTTTAAAAATTATATTTTTCAACTCGACCCTTTTTAGGCAGTACTTTAGATAAAAAGTACTTTATAAAAAAATATGTTTCTAATTTGTAAGCTCCTTATTCTACTAATTCCTGCAAAGAATAACCGACTTCAAAACAGATGGGCGGAAAGGACAGACATATGGAGACTTCATGAGAAATTAAAAACGAAAAATCGAAGTTCTGAGGGAACAAACTTAAAAAAGCTCCAACCCTTTCTTAAAGTCGGCTAAAATAGATTTTTTCAAGTACTTTTTTCGGGGTCGGAGTTTGATAAAAAAACTACGTTCGTTCGGTGTTCGGGATTCGGTAAAATTTTAATCGAACGCCAAACTTTGGATAATCTTTTTGCACATATTTGTATGCCATAAAAGATACGCAAAAATGCAACCCTGTAAAATATTAAAGTAAAAACGTAAACAACGTTGCTGAAAATCATTTTTTTATGTGCGTTAATTTTTTTTTTATTAAATAAATAAATTACAGGAATTAAATTTCTTTCTGTTCAATAAATAAAATGGTAAAGTAAGAAAACAAAAACAATTGGTTGATTATTGAGTTCTTGTTACAACTTTGATATTGTTTAAACTTTTAATTTGTTTTAATGAAAGTTTAATATAATATCTCCAGTTGTTCTAAGAAATATTTGGTTAAAGTTCCCTGATGATCTGCATTAGCAACAGTGAAATGCGCATTGGAACAAGCTATACCCTTCAATAATCAATTTCAATTTGTTTAAATATGTAAAATATTAATTTTGGGAAAAAGTGCGAATAAAAATTAAAAATACTAAAAAGATGCGTTTCTTGTACGCGTTAGATTTGAAGAATCTCTGTAAAACAGCGTTCGTTTGGGCACTAACATTTTCTGCAAATGCTACGAACTTTAGCTTATAATAATCATTTTGGATAACAATTATTTTTTGCACAATTTTTTGAACTTGCATTAAAAAATAACTTTTTTATTGGATATTTTTATAAATGAACTATTAAAAAATAACATTTATTAGTTTTTTACTTTTGCCATAAATTTAATTTTTAAAAATGTGTTTTTTCTTATAAAGTATTTTAAAGTATTAAAAATTTTATTTTTTCAAAAAGATTAATATATTATTTTCAAAAAGTTACTTTTTTTAAGAAGCGTTTTTTTCGTAAAAGTTATTTCTCGCAAAGAGAAATATTTTTTTAAAAAGATACTCTTTTTCAAGAAGGTACTTTGTTCTCCAAACTATTCTGCTCAAAAAAGTAAATATGTCAAAAAGTATTTTTTTCATAAAGAGCCCTTTTCCACGATCAAAGTTTACTTTGACAAAGTATTTTTAATTTTCTTTTAAACTTTGTTTCGCTTCTCCGCACACAAAGTACACTTTGATGTTCGTTTGTTGAATGGAACATGCAAACGAAAAAAGCAAATTAGTACTATTTTTTTACTTTGGAAAAAAGTACTTTTCTCAATATAATATTCCTTTAATAATTTTTGTTATATAGATTTCAACTTTTTGTACTTAAAGCTGATCTTTGGAGTTATGGCGATTTTGCACAATCAAATGTTTATTAAGTTCAGGGATGGGTCGTTGTTAGTCTATAATAAATACCAATTAAAAATGTTTAAACTTTTTATACAAAATACAGACAGACCTTGTGAAAATTTGATTGATTGATTTTATTTCCCGAAACTTATCAAATAAATTAGAAAGTAAACATAATATCTATTAAATTAGCCATCCCTGTAAATCTGTTGATGCTTTATATTACGAGTACTTAAACTTTTTCCATAGACATCTATCGTGTGATGTGTTTGTAGGTTTTTGTTTCCCTTTTTGCATTAATATAACTTTTTGTTGTTGATCTAAAGTGATGACAGTGTTAGCATCGCCCTTGATTCTAATTATTTTAATGCTGTCTACACATATTAAAACAACTTTTAATAGTCAGTCTCGTGAATTGTGCGGAAATGACGGAAGTTTAAAAGTTCCTTTTTCAGGAAATCATTGTCCTGAACGTAAATTAGATTTGAAATAAAATGAAAAAAGCAAATATGTATACATCATTTTGTTCACTGCTGTCAGTCAATAAACACAGAAGCAAAGCACGCAATATCATGGAAATTATTAAGTTCAAATGAAATGCAAGCTTTTATAAAAAATACTGGACTACTAGTAGAGAAGATATCGTTAGTTTGAACCTGTGATATTCATTAAGAAGTGCAGATGTCCTAAAATCAATTTGTTTTATTAAATATTTTGATGAAAAGTTTCAGTCTTAAGCCTTTATGACACTTGCGTTTTTATTATTATTATTTTAAATTTTGTCACACAATGTTTTGGAGAGGAAGGATATCATCTACCCCCTGCAGTGGTACACCTACGGAAGTCAAACTCACGGTTGCTAAATAAACTGTTGGACTCTAAATATTCTACAAGATGCAAAAATTAACATCTTAAGATTTCTTGCAATTTACTCTTGTTGAATATTATTTTATGTTCCTTTTTTGAGTCACTTTATAATTGAAACAAATCTTTCTCAAGCACTAAATTTTTGGTTCTTTTGTTTTTCACCCCAGAAAAGAGCTGTCTGTAACTAATGATTTCAATAAAATACGTTACAAATTTAGTCCTACAGCTCTTTAAAATATCTGTTTCCTTTTGTCAGTTATGAAACATTGCTTCCTTAATGTCAATCCAAAAACAAAAATTTGTGTGTTTCTTGTAATAAAAGAAAGCCAGAATAAAAACAAAATGAACCCCTCAGCGTCTGCGTGACAATCTTAAAGGAGAACAAACACCAACAAAAATTTTCTAGTTACAGCAACAATCTGCAGCAGCAGGTCCTTTTTATCGACTACTTTAAAGGAAAGTAGAAACCGTGGGAACACTTTTAGTGCACATGTGCTTAAGGAACAAAAAATAAATAAATACTTAATATCCCTACAAAAGCAAATAACAACAATATAAGCCACCACCACAAAACTATCATTGTCCCTCGTACTTATGTACATATAAAAAGTATTTACACATATTTATTTGCTGTGGTATACGAGTATATAAAGAAATATTTCACTTGTATTGATCTTTATACAAACTACACTTGTGTAAGAATTTCTTGAATCTCTGTAAACGTTGTACATGGATTACAAAAAAGGATGATAAGCATTTACTTTATATTTTTAAGGACCTATTGCCTTGCTTTTGGATTAAAAGTGATCAAATCAATAAAAATTTATGTGTGTGTGTGTGTACATAAGTACCCTTAAGAAAAAACATGAATGTACAAACAGTGATGTTGAAAGTTATAGCAGGAATGCTACAAATTAAATGGGGCACTCAAATTTGACTCGTCTGCAGAAATTAGGCACAGTTTTTTTTTTTTTTTTATATAAAGAGAAGTAACACTCAGGCAATCAGTATGCCTACCAACCCGTAGGTGTGTTACCTTCTTTGGGAAAGGGATAGTGAGAGAGGACAGATGGTGAAAGAGAGAAAGCTTAATTTTTGCAACTCTGATATTGCGCGCTGTGTTAGTTTTTTTAGATCAGTGTTGCAGCGCCTTTGATATCAAGTAGGCGCATTAAATGTGTTTTTAAACTGTTGTATCCATTTTATTCATTATTTTACTTCGCCGGCGATTTTGCTACAATACCGACGAAGGAGGGCGCTGTGATGTCCGCTAGCATACACAAGTATCAATTGCTTTCAGAAATGTTCAGTGACCAGTGTGCTACGCCTTCATCACTTAAACAATCCGACAACAACAAATACAATGGCATACTCTAATGCACATCTGAAAAATGCTGGATGTTATGACTTGTCTGAAGCTGGGCTCGAACCCACGTTCTTAGACGTTATTTGCTTTGCAGTCAACGCGTTAACTACTTCAGCCAACAGCACCCTGACGACAATCAAACCAGCAACTTCCAAATTGGCAATATATTTTGAAACCAATTAGTCTACCGGAGCGCTTATTGATGCGGTAAAATGTCACTAAGGAAAAATTTTTAGCCTGACTGCTGATATTTAAAGATTATTGAAAATTTAACGTTGAATTAAGTATAAGTATAAAATGTCAATGTCTAAAAGACATCTGACAAGTTTTTAGGAAAATTCATCATTCAGTTTACTTTTATCAACAGATTTTTGGAGACAACTTCTGCCGTTTCTTTTTGTTAGTTAAATTTTATTTTCGAAAATTCTCAAAATCATTATCTCACGAGATCTCAGTGAGCTCAATGTCTTTAGCATGCCGCAAATCTAGTTGCAATCGGTTAAGCAATTCTTATGTTATGAGACAAACATGCATCTATTCGAACAATATCGTAAAAATAATCCCATGAACTCAGAACTTCGAGATCTGATGAAAATTTGATTTTCGAGAATCGGTATAAATTCAATAACTTCATATTTTCGATGGCGGCTTAATTTAAAAAAAACAAAATTTTGCCTCATGTTCCTTAAGATGCAATTACCTAAAGCTGCTTGGCAACTGTTGATTTGCTATAATTTTCCCCGCTGCTGTATGTATAAGTTTATTAAACAATCTGTGCGTGTTTGTTAGTAATCGATCGCTTACAAAGTGCATAGAATATTATGATTTTCGTATGAATTAAAACATAAAACTAAACAACATTAAGAATAACAGCAACAACACCAACAACAAAAACAACAACAATAGAAACACCAAACAAACGTTAAAGGTACTGGTTGTAACTCAAGTTAGTGAAAGGTTTCAAATTTCATGGAAAAGTGTATAAAGAACGATACAAAAATCGAGTACTGATCCCTTCTTCAATAGCACACTGAGAACAAAAGGTTATCAGCATAACGAATGCACACAAATACTATATGAAATGAAGAAAGAAAAAACTAAAAAACCAAACTGATGCGACATGCTTAAGGATACGCAAAGAACACATCCCAGTTGGCCACGTCTTGATAATATATTTAACGATGGCTACAAGAAAATCGATCCTCAGCTCATATAAATGGCGGCGATGTTGAGGCTGTGGGATACGAATCTGGACCGACCAATTGATAATAAGTTACAAGCCCACGCACTTACCAGTTAAGCTATGGATGGCACCATATGAAATATCTACAAATCTTCATTTATTTGAAATGTTATTTTAAAGTAGTTTACCTTTTTGCTTTTAATTGTTCTTTAATCAAATGAGTTTGTATGCGATATACCTGCAATTTAACTGGCTCTGAAATACCTAGAGAACTATAATTTTCTAAGAAGTTTAAAAGAAGCGGTGCAAAAGCAATTCCTATTATTTTGTCTTCGAGGATTAAGTTTTAACCCAGTTAACTTGCCTTCTTACTCTGATCGACTTGCCCTTATTAAGCTGCCTACTTTAAAAAGCCGTAGAACTATTCTAAATGTATCGTTTGTCTTAAATATTATTAATGGTGACAATACTAGCCGATATTGCTTCTACCAATCATTCCTTTCATCTTCGAAACTTTAGTCATGGTCACTTTCTTGGGTTTGGTTGAACATCCTAACGATTTCATCTTCAGATGCAACGGCAAACGTTGGCTCGCATTCCATCCACTTTGCGATGTCATCAGCCATATAGCCAAACGGTATTATAACATCTGATAGTATTTCAACACAATTACTTAGATATAAATAATTAACTGGTAAAAAATTGTTGCACGGATAATAGAGGTATAAAAAAAGGACGGATGGTGAAATAGCGGATAATAGAGGTTGTAAAACAAAGCTCGGAGCATGCCGGCTACTAGATGTAGGCGATTAATAGAGGTCCGGACAAGGTTTAACTATATATTTATTTGCAATCTATTTACACACATTCAAATAATAAGCAAATTTTAGAAACCCTTAAAAATAACAGACACGTTAAAGTCCATTGAACTTAAGCAATAATTAATTTACATCTCTATATTTTTAAGTGGATCTATTACAAAAATTTAGATAAGTTTACAATTATAAAACAATTTACATTGATAATTACCTTAAATGCATTTTGTTTAAAGTAGAAAAGGAAGGTCAGCGATTATTCCTGAAGTTGCAGTCTTTGTTCTGTTAGATCATTTATTTGTTTTTAAATTCCGTAAATATATGAGTTTATTTTAAATACATTAAACACATTTAATAGACATCAGTATTTATAAATTTTTTAAAAAATGATAAATTGGCACAATTGGAAATTTTTTTTATTTGTGGACTGTGCAGAGCCCCATCTGTGTTCTACAAAATGTTTTTTCAGTATTGATTTTTTGTATATGTGCATCGCAACATTAATTTTGCGGAAGTGTTTCAAACGCAACAAATGTCTTAAACACATGTTGAAGTATGCTTGTGCAGGGCTCTAGTAAATAAGCCACAACGTCGTTCAGATTGTTCTCAATAAAGTTTGATTAAAGACAAAACACTGTCGATCAGATTGTCGGGAACGACGATTTTCTTTCACACGTCGATTAGCAAACCTAATCGACAGACGACAAACCGTACATGAATCGTCGAAGACAACGTGGTTTCGTGCTCCGCGATTTGGTCAACAGGGACTCGTTCCAAGCATGCATTGTGTGTGTTTTCGTATTGGAGTCGGTGTTGGTGTTGGTGTTTGTCTGCTTACAACATCCGCTTAGTGATTTTTTGAAACGAACTTAAGAATTTCCATTTTTCAATTGATTTCTAATCATAGCATGTCATAAAAAAGAAATGCCACCGACTCAATATCTAACAATGATTTTCGATCTTGTAAAATTCTTGGAAACCATTTACGTACGCATGTATATCTTTTCTATTCATAACGAAATGAAACAAAAACAAAAAGAACTTTGAAATAAATGAAGAAAGAAGGTGAATTGATGTTTTACTATTTAAACTATTTAAGAAAAATGTTAAGAGCATAATCAGGGGTAAATGTAACTTTTAAATGTACGTGATATTGCCTCAACACGTAGTGTTATGATTTCAAACAGGTGATAGACTAAAAAAAACTTTTAATGTTTGTAATTAAAATATGTACGTAAAATATAAAATATTGCTGCCAGGGACCGAAAACAATCATATGTGGCTGTAGTTTTTCAACCAAAAAAATTAACATTAACATATTGTGCAATAAATATGATATTTTTGATCATGATTTCGAAATACCTATACAAAAAAAAATATTTTCAATTTATGAAAGATATTTTTTAAGCCTTTTAAATTAAAATAAAGCACATAACTTGTGTTTATTGCCATAAATTTGGCTTCATTCGAAAGGTGATTCTTTGTGATTAATTTGAATACGGCTTCGTTCATGTGGCTACCGCCATATTGATGTCCAATTCGCATACACTTTTCGCCATAATTGCAGCCGTATTTCGACAATAATTTGCCGAATGTTGAGTTTTAAGTGTTTAATCGTCGCTGGTTTATCAGCGCAGACAAGTGATTTGACATATCGCCAGAGAAATAATCTAATGGAGTTAGATCGTACGACCGTAATAAGCAATTAAAAAAAACTCTGTGAATTTTTATATATTTTTTGTTGTTAATTTTTTTCAGTATTAAAACAATTTGTAAGAGTTGGTGTGTAGCGTGAATCTATTCATTATAAAATGGCAATCCAAACTAATCACAAAGCAACTGTCAGCTGTGAAATCGGCTATCAAACAAAGCATTGTTGCCAATTCAAAGTTCTATCGGACTTAAACACTATTAAAAAACATTTAATACAAGATATATTGAAAACAGGTATAATCGACAGTACAACAACAAAAACATTATCGTCTAGTTATGTCAAAACCAGGAAACACAATTCACTTTAGTAAACACAAAACGGAAATTATTTAAACAATTTTTGAAAGTTTTTAATATTTTTCTTTTTGGAAATATGAAATTAAGAAATGGAAATACAGTTAAGTAATGGAAATTCGTAAACACAAAACGGAAATTATTTTAACAATTTTGTATTAAAAGCAAAGAAATTTTGACAGCTCTGGGAGATAAAAAAATACAATAACCTGATCACTTAACACTACCTGTTTTTAATATATCTTGGTTTAATAAGAACTACTTCAGTTTAATTTTTGGCTCGTAAAATAATTTGTATTTTTTAATTGACAAACAACGATTATTTTTAAGAAAAACTTTTTTATGAAAAAATATCCTTTTTTTATATTTTTCTTTAAAATAACCATTAATGTAGATTAAAAAAAAGAGAAGTAACAACTCAGGCAATTAATGCTTACCAACGATTAGGTGTGTCACCTTCTTTGGGAAGGGGATAGAGAACGAGAACAGATGGTGAAATCAGAAAGCTTAATTATTTTACAACTCTGCTCTTGCGCGTTATTTGAATTTGTAGAGCAGTGTTGCCGCGCCTCTGGTGTCAAGTGGTCGCTTTAATTTGTTGGATCTGTGTAGCCAATTTTAGTAATTATTTTACTTACAATGTTATTTTTATTTTATTTACAATAACGACGAAGGTACTTAATTTCTGAAATGCAAATTTTCTTTGCGCTTGTATCATTATAAAGCGAAAAATAAATACCATTTTTAAGCAAAAAAATATTGAAAAACATGAAAATAATCTTTATTTGTCAATTAAAATTAAGAATTATTTCACGATCGCAAAAAGGGACAAATTACGGCATTCGATATCGAACGAAATCCCATACAAAATTTTTGGAATTTGTATGTAAATCTCGTTCGATATCGAATGCCGTAATTTGCCCCCTGAATTCAAATTTAATTAGTCGGAGCAAATTTAAAATGACACGAAAATTTACAATGGTATCAACAAGCGTTTTCCTCGTTTTGAGGTCTTTGCAGTCGGTCTTGACTAATTTCGGGATGATGTCCGTATGGGTGTATTTGTGAGTGTGTGTATGCATGTAAAAATCTCATAACTTAAGAATGGCTTAACAGAATTTGGCGCATTATAAAGGCATTGAGCTCACTTAGACGTCGGGAAATATTGATCCGATCCGATTTAATTCGATAGATTTCGAGAATTTTCGAAAATTAAATTTTAAAATATTCAACCAATTTTGTTCTGTTCATAAAAAAACAACGTCGATTGTTGCATATTTTATAAAAAATCTTTTGGTCCTTTCGAGAGTTATCGTTGACGAAAATTTTCGAAAAAACACGTTTTCTTTTAATGAATTAAAAATGCTTCGTCAAATAGATTTTTGATGTTTGCTGCTTCTTGTGGACTTAAAAAATCACGTCAATCGCTTCAAATTTTAATCATAATCAGTACAGCAGTTTGTGAGATATCGTCCTCGAAATTTGTCCAAAAAATAGTTTTATTTTAGTAGTTTTTAATCCAAAGTGATTATTATTTTTTGGCTAATGTTCGTAACATTTTTAGTCAGAAAGAATTGGACATGAGACAAAGGAACAAGGGAAAATTTTAACACTAATTAATTTCAACTTACACGGCAGAACAGAAGCAACGTTGTTTTTCGGGAGCCGCTACACTCCCATCATCACTGTTCATTTGTGTTTCCATGTATCCGCCACTGTTTAGGTGGCTCGGTTGAATGTAATACCAAAAGTTTTCGTTATATCAATTTCCAATATTTATTGAAAAATGTATACATTTCCCACAGCTTTTTAAGGTTTGCTTAGCAGGATGTTTTGGGGATGTCCCGCAAGGTTAACCAAATGCCATCTGTTTTTTTTTTGTCGGAATCTTTAATTTGTTAACTCTTAAATTCTCATTTATGGAAATGCCTTTGGTTTGTATTTTTGCAATGTTTGAACATATACGTACGCTCTAAAAAAACTTAATTTAACAAAATGCGATTCAGGTTTTCAAAATGTAAGTTGTTTGAATTAAACTGAGATATCGATGGTCATACGTTGACAAAACGTAACTGATTTTTACAATGAAAAAAAAACGATGAAATCATAATATAATTAGCTTTCTTACTACGAAATAAAATAACTTAAAATTAACTAGTTGATACTAAATGGAGTGGTTCAAAATATTCTCACTTTCAGAAAGGCCTTCTAGAAAAAAAATAAATCCTCAAGAAAGCAATACATTGGTAAGAAAAATATTAAATTGTGCCACCCAAAATAAAAAAATGCGAACCTGATTGCATTTTAGGAAATTACAAAAGCCGACATACAGACATACATAATAAAACAAACAGTTAACATTTATAACAAAAAAAAAAGAAAACCAAGCGATACATACTCGTATTATTTAATGTTTGTAACACATGAACATTTATTGTTTATCTCGTACAGACTGCCATGCCACTCACCTCATTTTAGTTAAAAAAAGAAAAAAAAACACTGACTTACTGACTGATTTCTCAAATGCACTTTTCCTTCAAAAATTAAAAAAAATATATATATCATAAAATGAGCAAATAATTCCGCTTGTATAACAACTGAAATCAGGAGCGGATTTCGGTTGAGAAGTAAAAGAAAATTCGCCTTTGCGAAACGTATGGAAAAGCTCAAACAGAAAAGAGAAAGTAAAACAAATTGTTAGCGCACCTGGATGCAAGTGTATTATTGATTGCAGTTTGTATATAAAAAACGTATAGGATACATAATGCATAATATAATACGAGTATTGGTTACTTACATACTCTTTAATGTGTAATATGTGGTGTTCTGTTTTGCAATTGATGTGTAGTATGGATTTCTAATTGCCCAAACGAGACGAATAATGCTTTAATTTCATTTTATAATTACTAAGGTTTTTCATTAGACAACATTTTTTTAATTTCTAATACTACTGATGTCATAAATATAGAACTTCCGTTCCTTATAAGACTTTGTTATTACCAGGTAATGGTTTTAAATACCTTAAAATATGGTAAATAGGCCCTAAATAATAGTTGCAAAAAACAGCTTAATAATGTCTCGTTACCGCTCACTATTGTCTGACAAGTTCCGATCATCATCACTTTTAAATCTACATGAAGCAACGATTCCACTTGCCCATAAAGCGCACTAAACGGCGACATTGCAATGGTCCATACCAGTGATGCCAGCAGAAATTTAAAAAAATCCCTAAATGTCTCGAAAAAATTCTCCCTTTTTCCCTACGCATTTCTTGATTCGGTAGCCGCTCTCAAAGCCCGCTATAAAATTAGGTGTATAGACCTTTGAAGGCAATCAAATCATAATTCGAATTCTTAATAAAATGTTGTCCAAGTTTATAAAAAAATGTGACCCGAAATGGAAAGAATGAAAGTAATTTTATTTTTTGTTTCTAAGAGCGCATTTGAATATTTAAAATATCTTAATATATATTTTTTTAAGAAGTCTTAATTTACATATTTCATATTTTCTAAATTTTCCAATTTGTTTTAATTTTTCATAAAAATTCTATTCCCAAGAAAATCGGACCTTTCTTTGCCATTCGTTGTCTCTGCATATTATTTACCAAAAGAAGTTTTCTGTCTGTATGAAATATCTCGCGTAATACTTTAACAAAATTTTAAATTTGGATTTTAATATGTATTTGCACTTTTGTGGGGTGTTTTACGCAATTCCACCGCAATATAAAAGGAAGAAAAACAAAGTTTCGAAAGTTCCCTACATTTTTCTTAAAAGTTCAAAAGTTCCCTACTCTTGGCATCACTGGTCCATACATCGCTCCAAATTAGAGACGAGTGAGTGACTTATTACTATGCTCATGCATGCTCTCGATAAAAAAATTTTACTCTTGCACGCTCATGGACGACCTCATATTTTTGGCTCATGTTATTGTACACTCACGTGAGTGGAAAAAAAGTCTGCCACAATCACGAAAACTCACGCTCACGAAATATTTACGAAAAAAACATAAAATAATTTAAAAAAATTAAATGAAAAAATTACAATAAAGCAAAAAAAAGACGAAACAATCACGCCAAAAAACTCCTCGTGTACGTTCACTCACGCTCAATTTTTTTTGCCCACGTTCATACATTTTTACGTGATTGACACAAAAAAGTATTTACGATCATGCAAGTTCACGCATGATGCACTCTAATCACGTGAGCGGTGCCAAATACGGGAATTTTTCCTATTGACATACGACTATAATATTATCTAAACCAAAATTCGCTTTACTAGTCTAACAAACAAAACAATTGATAACGAATGTTTAAAGTTAGCAGGGACTTATGTGTACCACTATGACCGAAAGGGTTAAGCCTGAAACATCATAACCAATTCTTACGGGAACATTTCCAGATCTAAAAGTTTATTACTTCAATTTCTTTTAAAATTTTGGTTATTTGCCAAAAATTATTATTAAAAAAATGCTGCACAATAATAATGTGCATCTGAATTGAAAGAGAAAATTGTGAAGTACATATTTATAAATTGTGTATGTTAAAACTCTGGTGTGAAATGTACATAATTTGGAATTTAATTTAAAAATAGTGAACTAAATTCACATATTCTGCCTGAAATCCATAATAACGTATTTTAATTATTATCCTGGTGCGGTTAATATTGAAAGAGGAATTAAAAATTCGTTTAATAAATTGCAATTTTCTTTCAGTTGCAAGTTTGTGGTAACAAGCAATGAATAAGAAATACAGTATGTGAAAAAATATTTACACGAAATAAATTCCTAAAAATTCCGATTTTTGAGCAAAAGGTACATTTTTTTAAAAAACGTTAACAAAATTTTTATTAAAAACACCGATATTTCGCCAATTCTTTGTGTGGCTTCTTGAGGGATATATAAAATTTTATATCGGTGTTTTTAATAAAAATTTTGTTAACGTTTTTTTTAAATTGACCTATTGCTCAAAACAAATTAGATTAATTTAAAAATTAAAATTAAAAAACAACTAGAATATTCTCGAATTCCATGGAAAATGTGTACTTTTATCAAATGAATCTGATTTAATGTCCATCAACAAAGTACTGATTGTGTCAACCTCCTCCGCCGATACTTTAATGTCAGTTGAAAAAAGAAATACAAAAATTTAAAAACTAGAATTTCATAATGTCGACACTAATGTAATTTCAAAGCAGAATTTTAAAAAAATGCAAGTCTGGACGGCGACCAACCTACATAAGATCATTGACTTCGCTTATTGAAGATTATTTGCATAAAAATATTTTTTTTTTAATAAATAAATATCCAAGTTTGTGCTGTAAAAATAATAAGTAACCACCGTTCTTTTAAAAAACACAAAAAACATTTAATTTTATAAATTGCTAAAGAATATCTTGACGCACTGTAGATCCATATGAATGCAGTGATTGTTTATGCCCAACATGTTGCTCATTTAAAGATCACCTGCAGTTAACTTAAGTATCTTCTAAATGCATCTACACATATGTCCATAGACGTTTCATGCAAACAAACATCCATGCATACTTACACACACACACACACACACACACACATCATTTTTCAGATACGAATATAAAGAGTGTGTGTGCAAGTGTAGCCGTGCATTGTCTTTCCGAGTGTGTGTACATCTGATACTGATGATAATTTGTTTTAGTTCTTGTAAACGTAATGTGACGGTATTTCGAGAGAAATGGGTATAAGAATAAAAATACACACACATGCATACTAAAATACATACATACATACGTATTTGTACAAGTTAGTACGAGTGTATATTTCGTTTTTTTCATTTCGTACAAGTAAAAATTTTGACCCGCTATTTACGCGTGCACTCGTGTACACGAGATGCACAAAGGCTTAAAATGATGATGATAATGATGAAGATGGAACAGATGACAGTCTGGTTTGCGTTGTGTGTATTTCTTTTGCTTTCCATCTATCTACTCGCTTGTGATTATGTGCTCGGTTTGTCTAGAGTCTAGACCTTTAGACAAATGGAGGGCGTTATCGTATACGGAAGTAGTTTTTGCATTTTGTAATAATACATTTTGCACTTATTTATATTCATTCGTATATTTGTGCGTAAAGTCATTTTTCAATTATTTATGATGAAAAACTTAAATTATCACTTAAAATTGTCAAACATCAGTTTTCGAGATGTCATGGCGGGAAGAATAAATAAAAATAAGAATAAAGAATAAATAATTAAATCGTATAGAAAATATGGGAGTCAATGTTCAATTTGAAGAAAATATATTTATGTATTTAATTTGAAATTAAAAATAATTTTCTTAAAACGAAAAATGTAAATATTTAAAATCGAGTTTTTAATTTTTTTTATGTATTAAAAATATTCATGTGCTCAACATAATACTTTAATAATACTACACGCAGAAAAAACCAATGTAAAATCAACATGATGAAATGTTGACATCAAGTTATTGTTAATATCCAATTGAATTTACTTTTAACATTGTTTTAAGTGAAATCAATGGTTAAAATCGTTAATTTAGTATTAAAATATGTTGATTTAAAATTAATCACATTGAAATAACATTGTACATTTTAAATTTTACCTTTAATATTATGTTAAACTAACATGAAACGCTTATGAAGCAAAATTGTTAACAAAAATAGTTGAATCAACTCTGTTTTAGTTGATTTTACAATGACTTTTTCTGTGTGTATTCTCAGGTATTAATGGTGAAATCATAAAATTTTATATTGAGAGAAAATTCATCTCAAAAATTATTTGTTTCTACATTTTCCGTTTGGGAAAAAATTTCGCAAAATATTTTTCTGATGAACTATTTTTATAATCCAAGTGAGGAAATCGTCTATAAAATTCATATATAAATCAATTTTGCTCAATTGGTAATCTTATCAAACCTCCTAAGGACCTTAAGGAAGGAAGGACTTCAACCAGTCTGCTATACATATGATGTCATCATATGGAAGGAAAAGTTTAGTCCAAATATGACTCAATGGCTGTATAATAATTAGACCAGTTTTACCCAGCATAGATTTTTCTTAAACAGGACGTCGGTGTCAGTATTATAATTCGTTAGGACAGGTAGGCAGACCCCATATAAGCGAGTTCTTTTGGAGGCCCTTAGGCCCATTGGAATACCGAGAGGACTATCTTTACCCTGTACATTCTTATGAAGTTCTGGAATTCCAGCTCATTAAAGCCAACCAGAACTTAATTTGAATTGGCCAATAAGTGGTACATCCCTGATGCAGTCCAGGTCGCGAAAAAACTGTTTGCCTAGGTGTGTCATCCTGCGTTCTTACCAATCCGGGCACTCGTAGAGAAGGTTTTGGGGTGACTCTTCTTTGACGAAGCAACTACTGTAGTTTCTCTCAAAGGAAAGGAGTTGCTTAGTCCTAATTCTTTTTGATGACGTCTTGGAAATTGGGAACCATCTGAATGCTGCTATCTTCAGCGGCATGTGCTTGATCTCATTTAGCAGCTCAATGTCTGCTTGTAAGTCAGCCAAACCCAAGGCCGAGATTGTCCCCGCACATTAACCAGCCATTTCTTTTCCATGGATACCTTCATGACACGGAATGCAAAGTATCCTTACGTGCGACTTCACATTAAATGAATTTAGGTTTCTGACAGCTGTCTCTCAACTCTCAATCTACGCCTGAAACACGGTGGAGGTGCCGGGTAACCTGAGTGCGTCCGAAAGATCAAGATCGTAGCACTATTGACGTTGTCCATTTTATATGCGTCCGTAAAGACCGAAATTTCCTTATCTCGACATATAGACAAGAGTCATGTAGTCCGTTTTTTCTTCCCAGAGCTTGCCCTCCAACGCTACATTAAATGTTGCCATTATCAATACGCTCATGTGTTACTTAAGTCAAGCATTGTCTCTCAACTGGCCTGGGAAGTTGACCTAATAGCCTCAGTAATAGCTGACATGCTGTCCTTGCTATCCTTGCAACTTGCTTGGAGTGGAGAGATATCTATTCACGCAAGGAATCCATAATTTAGAATGGGTCTGATCACCGCCGTTTACATACAATGTAAGATGTACGGCTTAAGCCCCATCTCCTAAATTCTCTTTTACAAGCATAGAAAGCGCACAAGGAATTCCTCATCTTCTTCTAATTTCGTTGCCGCGGAAACTTGAAGTCCAGTGTTACACCGTTGATACTTAGCCTTTTTGGAGAGTTCCAAAGCCAACGTTCTTGTTGCAAACTTCCTCTTTGTACGTCTTGTTAGATGTTGTTCACCCAAACCAACATCATGCATCTGCTAAGTCAATTGCGACCCGATCCATCACATTTAGATTTTGGATATAAAACGGTACCAAAGGACTTTTACAAATAACTAATCCAGGATAAAGTTATAAAGTTCTGGGGTCTTGCTGATTTCCATGGTATCAGAAACGAAAACCGAACTGCTATTTTTCGCATCAAAATAAACACGGAATTACTGTTGCACAGATCAGGCATTTAAATGTTTGTCTTGAATTTTATTATTACAACAATTACGTAGTCATACAAATCAACAAAAGCTGCAGATAGATAAAGTGGAAGTGTTTTTGCACATCTGTACATACATACATAAATACATTTTTATGTGCATTAGGGGTATAACTTATACCCATTTTTTGCAAATATCAAAATGGCCCTAGCATACTCGAATAGTCCTTTGAAAACTATTAAAAAAAAATTACATTAATTTTTCCCGTTTTTCAAAAAAAAGAGCACCCACAAAACGTGGTAAAGTTGGAAAATTTTTATTTGTACTTATACATTTAACCAAAAACTCCCGCACATTAAATTTGAAATTTATGTCCTTAAATAATTAAGAAACTTTTTAACTTTTTTGCATTTATTAATGAAATATTAAAAAATTTTTATTAAATTTTTTTCTTTAGGGATTTTAGAAAATCACTTTTGTGGGTGAGGTTTTTATTATCAAACGAACCAAAAAAATTGTTTTCGTAAATAACACAATATTCGCTATCGCGTAGTGCTAGGGCCAAAATTTGGTTATACCCCTAATGTGCATATACTAAATGTTAAATTTAATGTAAAAGTATGAAAGTGCGATTGTAAATTTTTCAAGTATTTTAAAGTACAAGAAATTAATATGATGTCGTGCGTGGACGAATGTGTGCAGCTTGATTGGCTCAATTGGTACAATTTGAACTCTGACTGTTGGGGAATTTAGGGTTTTCGTTACACATTAATTTCTACTTTGCAAACAAATAAATATAAATACATAAATATGTATGTACGTACGAACATTGCGAACAAATTTTAATACACACACAATAACTTGTCCTACAAATTAACTTTAAATGTTACAAACATACAACCCGTTCTGTATCTCCGCTATTTACAATTGAAGAGGAATCATAAAAGAAAGTTGCCCCGATTGGTTTGCTCTGACGTCTTTTTCAATTAAGCCATTCTTAGTGCTGCTGGATGGATACTTAAATGTATATACGTACATACATATGTACGGAGGTATGTATGTATATACGAGTATAAAGAAAAAGTGGATTGTTCAAATATAGTCAGTCTTAATCTAAAGAACTAGAGTTTTTTGTTGTTTATTTAGAATTATGTTATTTAAGAAAGCAACTAAATATGTTTATCACATCGTTCACATAAGTTTTTTGTCTGTCCACATTTTCCGGATACTTTTATTTTTGTTGTAAAGCGGATTTGTGATGCCATCAACTTATAAGTTTGTCCAACACGTTCTCATCATTTAAAAAACTAAACATTTTTCCTCTACAGCTTTTAAATATGTTTCTTTTTAACTGTGCCAACTAACATTTCAAATACTTATATTTTTACTCAATGTTCCTTGAGACTTCTGCAAACTTGATAATTTGTTTTTCTTCAACTCTTTTTCGTATTATTGCCGTCGTACTGACTAAATCATATAAGGAAACTGGAACGGATTTTTATATTCTAACAAACATAGTAATGGGGAACAAATTAAAACACAAAAACTATAAAATTCTAGTTCAATGCCTGATTGAATTTTCTAACCATATTCGTATTTGTCAGTAGACAAAAAAGTAGTGGTACAAATTTAATTAATCGCTTTTGTTAATTCAATAATTTGCCATAATTCTCTTATGCAATTTGGCACATCATTGACACAACAAAATAAACAAATTTCCAAAATTTCGTTTACATACATATTTATTTATCGCATACAATTAGAATGTTTCAAACACTACACAGTGGAGCTTTTTACAAAGCAAAAAATGTAATAATCAATCAAACCAGTTCTAAGCTACTGCAGATTCGATTCCTGCCAAGATCCTAAATGTCTATAAGCCTAAAAGGGTTAAAGGGGCAGTTTGAATTTGTATGTTTTTAGGTTTTCTCTAAACTTGGAATATTGATTGCGTGAATATTCAGTTTTATCGATGAAATTTGGCAAGGCTATCCGTAAATTTTATATTCGTTTAATTCCCACTACGTCAAACTTAACAAGGGCTATTGTCCGGGAAGAAACGAACTCTTGCTAGGAAAATTAAAAAGTAAAATTGAAAAAAATCGCTGAAATCACAGAAAATAACCTAAATTTAAAAGATAAATAAATTGCTAAAATTGTGAAAAAATTAAAATTGGAAAATTTACAATAGAATATCCAACATAAAAAAGGCGGGGATGTCTTGAGGACTCCCGCTTATAACTATATTTCTTAGCGACACACATACATACATACATATGTATGTACATATTTCATGTATTAAATTATTTGTTGCTTTCATGTCGTATCGTGGGCGCATAGAGAATGTATTAAGCAATCAAAGCAAATTAAATTTATCATTTAGTGTAACATTTTGCCATATTTTTTTATTATTTAATATTCTAACAGTTTAATTTTCTGGCAACACTGAAGACTAACAAATGAAATACAAATTAGAGTCCCTAAAGTATGTTTTAAAATTGTTCAGAAATAATTAGATTGAGCTATTTGTAAAAGTGTCGATTTTGTTTGTTACGCGTTTTTTTAATCTTTCACAAACGCGCAATAAAAGACATGCCTTGTTATAAAAATAATGTATAGCCCTTAGCCCTCAGCACCGGGAAGTGCAGCTACAAATTTACTTCAACAAAAATATTGCAGTACTGCTGTGACGTACTGCAGAGGTAATTAACAAAAGCTTAATACTATTATGGCGTTTACACCAGACCAAAATCTAGTACTTATGAGATATCGAGCAAAATCTCGTTAATTTTGACTAGATTTCCAATACAAAACAAAATCTACTTCGTCACTAGATTTTGTCAAAATCTACTCTAAATCTCGTAGAACTTAGTGATGCAACTGTGGTTTTTCGTAAATTGTACTGAAAAATACTACGCTGTTTAATAACATAACTTTGAATGGTGTGCTCAACAGCTGTTGAATGATAATTTTTCGCATAGAGTTTGACATTTGAAAATGAAAATTCCAATAGTCATGGATACGAAATCTCAAAAAATGTCACGAATCACCCGGTGTAAACGGTAGAGATTTTGATAGAGATTTCAATTGAAATCAACTAGATTTCGGTTTGGTGTAAATTCCATATAAAACATTTTGCTTTGGTGCTCACATAAATTTTTTTACGGATGAGGCTCGATATATGTTAGATAGCTGGTTTTATAAACAAACTTTAATCCCTACAACGCACTATATACTTAGGTAATTTATTAAATTTTCTGACCAAATTTAATAACAGCCATACTGGAAAGTTTTTCGAATTGCAAAATACATTTTTAGATTAGGAAGGCCCTAAGCAAAAGATTTGGGTGGATCTAAAAAATATTAACTTTAGTTCTCCTACTGTTCCAAGTTTAACCAACCTTGGATTTAAACTTTTTAATTAATATAATACGTATAATAGAAAATTCTTGGACATAATTTTAATTCAGTTTTTATTATGTTCAAATAAAATTGTGCACAGATTCGCGTAAGAACATAATTTTCAACAATTTTTTTAATGTTTCAAAAAATAATAAAAGAACACGATGGCACTGAATGTTCCGTCTCTGTTCCTAATATACGAGTTCAATTTTTTAATGTTAACATTTTTTCTACACTTCTCTGACTTCCCCATTGTCCGTTTTCTTTCAGTTCAAAACAGAAAATTTCCGTCTAGTGAGTTTCTTACAGAAAGAACTGCCAGGTACTTGTTGTCTTTGTTCCCAAAGAAATTAAAAAAATCCCCAAAATTTCTCAATGGAACTTTTTAAAAAAAAGATTAACATAAAATTTTTATTTTGTTTAAATGAATAAATTTTTTAAGTTTTAAGTAAAGCAACTTTCGGCTGAATATTTATTTATGTATGTGCATATATTTAAAAAAAATTTACTACCAGTCCCACGATGTCACACGTCTTCGTTCTTTCGTACAATTACATTTAAAAACAAATTCTAAAATTTTGTTCTTGCTTTAAATTAACGAAAGAACGAATACGTGTTGTGACATCGTTGGCGTAGCAGTTTTTAATTTTTTTGTTTTGATATGAGTGTTCAATTGAAATGTACTTTCGCATTTGGATAAATAGGCCCTACTGATTCAATATGTCATACAAAATTTTCGTTTGTCTCGGTTGTTTATTATTATCTGCAATAAGGTTTCCAATAGTACTGCACATTGTTGCGTAAATCTTGCTTTGTTAAATTTAATCTATAAAATATTCTTGCTGAAATCTTAAGGATATCGTGTACTGCTTCAGAAAGTTCCTTGCGGTACAATGTTTTGGCAGCATCTTGGCAACTGTACACCTTTGACCGGAACACAATAGATTTTTTTGGAAATTCCTTTCAGAAATAACTATATATACTAAAATGTGAATGAAAGTTTATTTGACCGAAATTCGTCCATTGAAACCATATTTGTTTATAAAAAAATTAATCCAATTTTATATTTCATTAATACTTAAAGCATGAAATATGTTTATAGGTAAATAAGTAACATATCTATAACCGGGTGTCCCCAACACCCTCCTCACTTTATAAATAAATTCATGTTTTTCGGCATACGCTTTTGTATTTGGGATATTAGTTTTTATGCATAGAAAATTAATTTCTTTTAAATGAATTCTAGGTAAAAACTATAAACCTCTTCAAGATTTCCGGAGCGGAGCTATTGCAATTTCTTCTCGATTGTTACTTTTGAGTTGGTTATGATCTGTGACTAATTTATGTACTTAAACACGTTTTTTCTAATAACCCCTAAGGAAAAATACGAAAGAACATTTCATTGAAAATGAGCATCGCCACTCATCAGGTTTTGTCTATTAAAATCATGATTTTTTTCGGCATTTGACTTAAAAAAATCGCAAAACTAAGACGCTGCTAGTAATCGGTGGGTTTTAGTTCTTGAGCAAGCTATATTTTCCATTTCCAAAGACTTCTTCAAAACAAACTAAAAAATTAAAGAAAATCATTTTAAATTAATGAAGTTGAAGACCATTCATTTCTTTTGGAACACCCTGTATATCCCAAATTCATGTGTGGCCATAATTTTGAAAGTGATCTAAATTATATCTAAGCGAACTGGGGTGGTTAATGGTTTATATTTCCATACCTTTAAGACTACATGAAGTCCAAAATTAGGGCACACATCCATACTAAGCAATAAGTTCTAAGAATTTAGTTTATGGATTTAATAATAGATTTCGATTATAATAACACCTGCGTCCAGGGGAAATTATAACACAAACCCCAGTCAAAAATATCAAAATATCTGTTATTTTTATTAGGCTAGTTAAAAAAATGTTTGGTGTTATGCACAATTCATTCCTGCCCTACAAAGAAACTCAAGCTGAATCAGTAATTAGGCGTGTGTAAAAGAAAAACGCAGGGTGCTATTAGCATTCATTTTATTGAACTATCGACAGACAGTAAATGTAACTTAAATACTATTATGTATCTCCAAAAAATTTACATAATTCCAGAAAATCCGATACACCAAACGAATTTTTTCGTCCCCTAGTAATTTGAAATATCTCAAAATTGGGGGACTCTGCTTACGACTGCGGTCGCTAGTGTGTTTGTTGTTCGGCTTTTTCTTCTCAGTCAAAAATGTACAAAACACGCACATACACATGCACATGTTTGCCGCTGCCGCACACAACCCGTGTTATCGGCTACACTTTGTTGTGTTTTCGAAATTTGTTGCCAGTCGATTGTAAGCCGCCGATGACGTCGGTTTGGTGAGAGAGAAACAAAGAAGTTAATAAACAGATATTGTTATTTTTTGAGTTTAAATGAAATATATTTATTCTTATAGTGACTAAGTGAAGAAACATTTTTAAGACGGTTAAAAAAAACGATAAACAAATTCTTTCCGTGTCGAAATATTTTATATGCTCGTATGTATTAAGTTTAGTAAAACACACCACAATTAAACAAAAGTGATATTTTTATTGCTTGCATGACAATTATAGAACTAAAGAAAAAACAAAAACTGCAATAACTTGTTAATTTGCATTTCTATTGTATCTTTAGTGTGTGTTGTCTTCTCTGTTATAAATTTAATTTATATTAAAATAAAATAAAAAATTTATTATAACAGTCCTCAAATTGAATGAAAATAGAAAAAAGCAACAATACTTTCTTTACATTTGTTTTTTGATATGATAAACAACATCAATTAACACGAATCAGCAAAATTTGACAGATAACGTTAAAGTTTAAATAAATACAAGCATAAACACACTCAGTTTCAGTGTTAGTGCTGGGTTTATTTATAAGTTAAGGCAAGTTTATTGAAAAACAAACGATAAAGTAAAGAAAATATAGTATTATTTTCTGTGGAATGATAAACGGAAATACCAAAGTAATAGAAACAAAAAATATAATCAGAAGAAGGCAGTCATAACAAATCTACAAAATAAACACCGAATCTAAGCGAACAAACAAAATAAATAATAAAAAAAATAATAAAATATAAAAAAGCATCCAGAGAAGAGTGAAGAAACAAACAGCAACTAGATACAAAGGGCACTTGCATTATAGAGAGCAAGAGATAAAGCGAATAAAATCTCGAAGAAAACTAGAAGAAACAATCAAAAATAAAATTTGAAAAATAAAAATAAAAATAAAAACGTAATAAAAACCAAATACTTAAAGCAACAACAGACGGAAGTAATAATATTTTATAAAAAAAAATACACAAAAGTACGTAAACACTACGTACACACTGTAGGAGAAACACACCAACAACAAAACAACTCTCAGTGCATTTTACTAAAGAATAGCACACTGTGCAAGAGTCACAGCTAAAATAAAAGGAAACCTAAAGTGTAAGCACTAAAAACAATTAAATAATCAACAATAAACTAAAGCATTTAAAGAAGAAAGAAAAATATATTTAAAAAAACTCATTTTACTCTCTTGCGCTCAATGCACTTCAAATTAAAAAATATTATTAAAAAAAAATAGAGGAAACAAGAATGCTGAGTGGACATTAAGCAAAACAGCAAAATAGTAACAATAAAAAACTCATCAAATTGCAAAAGTGTTGTTGCTATTAGTTTTATTATTTGCGAGCTGTGAAATTTCAAGCCGGAACTTTTCCCACTTTTAAGACATTTGCGAAATAGAAAACAACCGTCGTCGTCGTCGTCGCCGCCGCTACCAACACACCAGCACACCACATCCACCTTTAGTTGTTTACATTATAAACTTAGAAAGTCTGGATTGGTTGAATAGAAGTGATTTAATTATAACACAACAACACAAGCATTTGAATATTGCTCAGTTCAGCTGAATGAAATTGTTTTTGGCTTAAATTAAATTAATATACATAGACGTACATACACACTATAATTCATTTATTTCCGCATTTGGTTGGGACTTCACCTGCAATTCGTGCGATAAATTGAAATTGATGATCGCAACTAATCCGATCCTTTTCAAAAGGCAATAAACATTATCGGTAAGTAGAACTTATTCTAAAATTATTAGTTGTAAAAATAGTACAATCAGAACCGCTTATCCGAATCTATTAACTACATTCTAGCCTTTTTGGTTTAAGAACCATATTGAAAATTATTCGAGTTTACGTATTTTAGAGTCACCCTTATCGTACATAAAATGTGTTCCCTTTCCCTAAAATTGCGATGGCCAATTTTGTATTTTGGTGTTTGTTTACTAATTATTTTGATAATTTTATTAGCCAGTTTTTGTTCATGGGAACTAATTCATGTAAATAAAATCTTCGTATTTTATGGGTATATTGATCGCCAAAATATTGACAGTATTTAGAAGATCATCATCCAAGCGAGACTTCTTGGAGTACTTTTGATGATCAAAATTTATTCATTATTGGCAAACTTCAAAAAGACTCTGAGAGGATTCATGCTGAGGTTTGAAAAGTGCTTTATGAAGGATCATGTAGGGTTTTAAAATACAGTACAACCTCCTTAAACCGGACAGTCACTCGCTAATTCGGACTATCCAGTAATCCGGACATTTAAATTTTTCGGACAGCTTAGAAATTTTTGCTGTACAGTCCGGACAAGTGTTCTTTTTTCTCAGTAAAATTTGCGCGGCGAACTGTTTCCAAAAGCTATTTTATGTGCTGAAGAAACCAAAGCGACAGATAAGGATATTTTATTTTTAAATGAATTTAAAAATACTTGTAGAGCTGATAAATTACATAAAAATTTTATTTTTCAAAATGAATATTTTTTATCACGTTATGTTTTCTGTAAATAAATTATATACAAATGAATTCTTATTTTTCTTTTCGGTAATAAAAATAAATTATATATGTACATTTATGTAGTCGGGACTAATCCGGATTGTAGCTGAAACTAGTATATCTGTCCGGATTATGGAGGTTGTACTGTATGTACTTTGTAGTAATAATTTAAGCATCTGTTGCTGTTGTTTTTATTTTTAAATCGGCATTTTTTAAATCGCTTGAAGTGACTATTTCAGCATAGAAAGTTACTAAAACAGTTTTTCTAGTAAATATAATCGGTAAAAAACTGTACAAACCCCGCACAAAGAAATACGATTTTTTTTAAGAGCAAAAATCAATAAATGGGCTTTTAATTGGAGTTTTAAAATACTCTAGTGGAAACGTTTGTCGTATGTATTATATTACGGTCGTTAAATTTCGACTACGAACAATCGTCATGAAGCCCAATTAGATTTAAAAAAATTAAAAATTTAGAAGTTATATAATACGAACAACTATTCGAAATCTATAAAATAAGATTAAAATGTGTGTTATATAGTTTTGATATGATTATTTCTGGTGCTAAATCAATAAAATCTTATCAAACAATGACCACGTTGAACACATTTTTCACAAACCTGAGTTTACCCATTTCTTCTTAATTTAAGAAATTAGTTTTTGGGTAAATTCATTATTTTATTATTTCGTACTAACCGAAATTAATTTAACTTGTAAGAAATGAATAAGTTACACTTTTCGTATTCTAATTCGTTAAATAATACGGTTAAATAATTCCTAGTCACTAGTATCCACCGTCAAAGGTGGTAAAATCGAACAAAGAACGCTGATGAGATGGTATAGCGACCTCGAAATCAGTACTGATCCGTTCTGCTAGTGTGATGAATAAATTGTTTCAAATAAAAAGTACTCTCTTAATAACAATGAATTTATTAAAAAAATTATTTCTTAAATTAAGAAGAAATGTTTAAACTCGATTTGGACTCAAGCCATAAATTTTCATTTCAATATAAACCTTAAACAGTTCAACAATTACATATAAATATTAATTTTTCACAAACCTTAAATTTTAACATTTCATTCTATTTACATAGAAATTTTTCCACTTTTCAATTGTGGACTCATTGATTTTCATAATGTGTAACAATACGATTATAAATATTATGTAGATCGAGAGTCTGTTTAGGTTTCAACGAAACCGAAGTAGATAGAAATACATACATACAATTTTTCCTAGATTAAAGAAAATATGCACATACTTTCATTAATTAATTGCAACTACGGTAATGAGCCAGTCCACTGTACTTAGAAAGCTGAAACTTGGCAGGCCTTGATCGGAAACTATTAAGAAAAATTTTAAAAATGGTAACTTTTGATCTAAGGGAACTGGGTTGCCCCTCTTGAAGTAATAACTTGAAAAAGTGGAGTGAGATTCGCACAAAAACACATATAAAAATAATGCCAAGTTCATCTCTAAGAAGTTCGGACTTTGATAGATATAGTACCAGCTCATTTCCAAGCACCCTGCTGGCCTGGTGATATTTTTTTTACCTTTTTAATATGGAAAATAATAAAGGGGGGAGGGGTAATGTTGCCAATCAGGTTGTCTAGAAATGAGATGTTATTGTACCTATAAACATTTTGGTCTTCATTTCGATCTCAGTACTTTTGACATTCAAAAAGTTTTAAATAGGAACTTGGCCTTATTTCACATTTATTTTTTTTTTCTTCGCACTGCTTTCTGGTTCCCAATTTGTGCGAAGCTGCAAGACAATCTAGTGGTTCTCGTCGTTCACAACGCTGCAATCACAACAAAAAATTCATGGTTGTTCTATTCCATATCTATAAATCCCATCAAACACCTCTTACTGCAAATTAGGCACTAAAATTGCACCAGTGCAAAGTGGACGCTATGCTGCGGCTTCAGCGAAACCCAAATAGAAAAGATAACGAAAATGCTGACGAAGTGTGTAACTTCACAGAAAATACGTATGTATTTCATTTCCCCGGATGTCTTTTTATTGCCCACAAACGCTGCATTGCAATTTGTTTAGTGTTTGTCAGTAGTATCGATGGATGATCGTATTGTGTAATTTAAGTATATAAACAAATTTTAGAGTAATTCTGGATGCGCTTACATTTCAAAAATATGGTTCTGTTCTGTCCATTCAGTTCAGTTCGGTCGCTAGAATACCGTATTATATTACATTTTTGATACCATAGATTTTATATTAGAACTGAATCAAATGAAATGATCATGATTTTAAAATTCTAAGAAAAAAAGGGAATAATAATGTATTCTTATTGAATAAAAGTCAAGTGTTAAAGTTATAAATAAAATCATATAAATGAAATTTTAAATATAATCTTAATAGATACATGCATGCATCTGCATGTACACAGGCATACACACATCTATACATCCATACATATCTTCTCATACAACATACAAAAGCATTTAAAAAATAATAATAAAAATCTTATCTGAATAAGAACATTAATTTTGCTTTTTTATTAGCTTTACGACAACAACAAAAAAAAAACTCAAGACAGTTCCTGTTTCTGATAGAAACGTTTAGTTCGCTTTCTAGTTGACCAAGTGCCTGCTGTCGGTTGGTTTGTTTTATTTTAAATGTGCGGATACAAAAATATTAAGTTTTATTCGTAGATACAAAAATATCGCACCTGACGTTGTTGCTACTTTTAAAGCCTTTACTTGTCTGTCTGGCATTCTTTAACAATAAATGAACAAGCCCCCTGCTTACATCTCTACACACTCCCCCTATACTACCGTAATTAATGTTCTTACGAATATAAATTTTATAGTGTGTAGTTACACAGCTTAACAATTAGCAAACACGCTGAAGGAGGAAACAAAATCACACTACACTTAAAAAATACAATAATTAAATTTTTTTTTTATTTTTAAAGTAGACATTAAAAACTTAAATCGGAATGAAGTGCTATCACTATATAGAGAAACTATATATTTAAAAAAATAGGAAAAGTTGTTTGCAGAAAATGTAATAAATTTCTCACAGTGTAGCTACTTTAAATAATATTTTGCACTCATTTGCTCTTTTAATTCTCTCTACTCTAGTAATCTGTAGGTTAATCAACTACAGGCACGGAAAGTAAATATTTTGAATTCGTATTAAAGTTCAACTTGAAAAATAGTTTTTGTTGATATTCAAAGTACACATTTTATTAGTATAAAAGTGTAAGGTAATCGATTTAGAAGAACGTAAAAAGTATATACATATATCTTATACGCACACAGAAGAAACCTTCCTGATATTTAGTTTTTTAACTCTTTTTTTCAAATGTTCGTTATAACTGAGTCTGAGTCTTTTGTGGGTTTGAAAGCTCATCGGCGCACCATTATTGAAACCTCTTCGGATTGCTCTTCGCCCTTGTGTGCTGAAACACTCAATGTTTGAGCAAGAGTCAAACTCGCGAATCTCAGACTCACAGTCCAGCGCACGATTCACTAGTCCACGGACTTATAGTAAATTTTCGGGCAAGATAAGAGAAAATTGATCAGGAAATGCATTTTTAAATAGAATGTGTTCAAAATTAATAAAGCAGTTAAAGAAATACATAAATTTAATAGGCCGATTATGAACAACAACCAAACTGTGGTTTTCATAAATAACTGCTTAAGTCGACTTACATCGATTTCGTGTTTTAATGCCAACTAATACTATTTTCAACACTTTTAGCGTGCGGGTTAAAATATTCTACTTTTAAGTCTTACAGACCAACCTGAATTAGCGCTTCAAGCGTATCGTTTTCCAACGCCTAGTTTTTACGCTGAAATGACTTACTTATATAAGAGCGTCAACGCTATAATGTTAACTTATCTATATATAAAAAGGCAAAGATAAATTTTTAGATCCCTTTTTCTCCTTTGTTTGCCAACCGATTTTCTTCATTCTTTTACCGAATGGTAAACATTGTTGAGCCTTAGCGACCCGACTATATATTATTTAAATCGTTTTAGTATTAAAAGAATATAAGGCTCATAAAGTTGACACCACTACAAATGCTGAAAATACACACGTACACGCATTCACTTATGTAAGTATTGGTTTAAATTAAAACAAGCAAAGCAATGAGAGTGTTTAAGATTACCGAAATTCATATGTGTATGAGTAATAGGATTTTTTATAAATATGCGTGTTTGTATGCAATTTTATTTCGTTTATTATTTTTCCCGTGGGAAAGGGAAAAAGTAATTAGGTACTTTTTTATCTTTAAATGAATGCAACTAAAATAGGTGTCGAAATGTTGCGACCCGCGTGGGTGTTACGATGCATAGACACAGATATACATATATCACACCCCTCTTTTTTGGTCGGGCCATAAAAAGTCCTCGGAGAATGATTATTTCTCACTTTTTTACCAATACACTTGCACTTTTAAAATTTGACGAAAATGTTCATTCCATAGATTGTTTCAAATTACAGTCAAGAAAACTGTTGATTGCAGTTTTTTGCTCCAAAATTTTTTTGTTGTTTTCTTGATGGCATCTTGCAAAAAAATTGCTCTAAATTTTCATACAGCCTACGTTACAGCTTTAAATTTTTGTGAATTTTTACTAGCAGTGTGTGTAAAAATCTTGAATCTTGAATTGAAAAGTAACACAGTACAGCACATGATTTTGCGACTCAATTGCATGCGAAAGTAGCCCCAAAAATAAGAACTTCTGCATCATTCGTTTTGTCAAGTAGGCTGCATTAATAATTAAATGACTATACGATTTTATTTTTTTGTTCAAGGTGGATTTTTATCGTTTTTTTTATATTTTAACACAGTTATGTCTCGGTATTCCGTACGTATACTTGTTATTTTCCATATTAAAATATTCAATGTTTTTTCTGGTTTTAAAATGTAATTACAGTAAAAATTCGATAATCCGAATAATTGATTGCAGACCCCAATCCGGAGTAGCGAATTATCCGGATTACTACGCATGCATGTATTTATTAAAAATTATTATAAAAAATTATAATAAAAAATTGTTTGTACAGTTCAGTTAAAATAGATAAAGTCTTGTGTGCTCTCTTCACTGAAGGCATCTTGCATCAATACTAAACTAAAAACACATGTGCAACGTTCCAAAACATACTAATATCACACTATTCTAACTGTATTTTTCAAAGCATGTTGTGATTTGAATAAAAAAATAAATAAGAACGGGTGTTATTCAAAGAGTTGCAATCAATCCCGGTTATATAATACGCAATGCTGCAAAATTCTGCCCGGATTACCGAATATTCCGGATTATTGGAGTCCGGATTATCGAATTTACACTGTATTAATTATTAATGCACTCAACTTAACAAAACGTATGATGCAGAACTTCTTATTCTTGTGACTAATTTTACGTGAAATTCTCAGAATTCAATGAGCTGAAAAATGTACTGTGTAATTGGATGGTGTGGTGACGGCAGTGTTATAAAATACGAATAAGATCAAATTTAAAATTCTTGAAGCAAGCGAATTTTGGTATCAACCATTCTTAAAACAATGTTATGCAAATCTCATATTAATAACGAATCAATACTTAGAATCAAATTTAGAATTCCTAAATCAAGACCTACAACAATTTCAACTGCTCTCAATTACGGCATTCGATATCGATTGAAATTTCCATACAAATTCCAAAAAAATGTTGTATGGGATTTCGTTCGACATCGAATACCTTAATTTTCCGCCAGTATAAATTCAAAGTTAAATTGATCCTCGACTGATATTCTACAACATGACTTGCCCTAAGTTAATTACATATGTCCTTCCTGAAATCACTTAAAAAAATTAAATAAATAAACACAAATAGAGATAATGCTAAGAATTGAGGTCTAAAGCCACTCGATTCTTGAATCAAATATTTTGTAGAGAATATAAGAAAATCCGCACTTTTGCATTTGAGTGCTCAGTATATTCATTCCATCCCTGATCGACTACTCAGATAAAAAATAAAAGATCTATCCATATGGCAAGTTTACGTTAAGCGATCGTTATAATTATCGAATCGTTGCGGTTGCTGCTGCTGTTGCTAAAGATTCTTAAAGATATTATACTGCATACACGTACATATGAATAATATTGTTTGTCGGGCACTCTCTTAATTCAGATGATGATGATGATGATGATGATGAGAATAGGAATGGTGAGGATAGTATTCGTATATGTAATCATATGTTGTACTCATATCTTGTGGCTGTGTTTAGGGAGGTGGACGGGTGGATCTGTCTGTCTGTCTGCAATATTTCTTAAATATTTGTGTGTGCATTGATATGTACGTACATACATATCCATAGCCTGCTACATAGTACAATGAGCGAGCACAAATGTTGTATTTTTTTTTTGTTAATTCACCACAAAAAAAGAGCACGAAAGTTAAGTAAATACAGAAAAATAAAATATATAAACGCGAATTTCACTTCCGCATTGCTCCACAAAAAATAAACATACATCCATGCATACATACATATTTACATTTACAAAAATAAAGACAAACGGCTAACAACAACTACAGCTGAGAAATATTTATCGATACAAAACTTGTAAGCGACTGAGACTACAAGAAAAAAAATAAATAAAAAAAATGCTATATGTACTCGCATTCATACATCCATACGAACAAATGCTCACTCACAATCAGTTAAGAATTACGGAATAGTAGGAAATGTACTTTTAACATATATATGGATGGATGGATGGATGTGGGGTGGATGTGTGTTCCTACTTGTACGACGACGAGTACTACACAATATAAACAAATAATAAATTATTAAATACACTACATCGGTGATACAAAGATAATGTTATATTGTGTCGTTGCTGTTGTCATTCTTTGCAATGTCTTCAGGGGGGATAATGCAAAATATAGAATATCAATTTCCGCCATTATTAATAGCAGGCGCGGATCCAGGCGGAGGTTATAAAAGATATTTCCCCTCCCGAAGTGATAAAAACATAAACTTTTGCCATTGTGTGTTTTACAAGTTTTTCGTTTCATATATGTACCCATGAAAGCTTCCAAAAGAATTAAGGTGAATCCACCAAATACTACAGCAAAGACGTTTAACCATTTGAAAAAGTAGGCGACTCACGTTTGAATTTAACACTTAACTGTAGTTTGTTTCATGATGCGTTTGCTAAGGAATCTAGCTTTAGATCGAAATTGTTGATTCTCGAAAGGGAAATCGAATAACTCTCGATCTTTTAATGCTTTAAAGGTCTGCAGAAAAGACTATAATCCACATGCACGTTTGTACTTTTAGCGAAATGATTTTTTTAAGGCAGGAAATTATTTCTAAATGACTATTATTTTTAAAAGCTCCCCAAAAGGGTTCCAAAAACAGCTTTTTTGAAAGTATGTTTTTTTAAACAACAAACTTTTGTTAAAAAGTCCTTTTTAAAAAGTATTTTTTAAAGATAATTTTTTAATAAACTTTAGTGAACAGTTCTCATTTTAAAAAGTACTTTTTAACACCAATTTTTAATGTAGTTTGCTTTTAAAAGTACTATTTTTAGACATTGAAAAAAACCTACGTGATCTCAAAAGTTATTTTTTAGTAATTTTTTAACGGGCCCTCCTAAAAAAACTTCCTTAAAATGAATGTTTTTAAAAATATTGCAATTTTTTTAATTTCTAGGAAGATGCATTTTTAAAACACAATTTTTTTATATTTTTTCTTAATAGTTACTTTTTTAAACATATTATTTATTTAATTTATTTATTTATTTTTTTATTTATTTATTTTATTTATTTATCTATGGAAAATAATCCTTACAGACAGTTCAAATTGTATACATATATTTTTACATATTAGTGATATAAACATAAAATAATATCTACAAAAATTTTCGACATATACAAAAATTACGAGTTTAAATAGATTAATGTATCACTTTTTATTGTAGTGGGGCACCAAGAAAAAATTTGAATATTTTTAAAGATACCGTCAGTCTTTTTGATAGAACCTTTTCTAATTTTTTTTCCGAAAATGTACTTTTTCGAAATATCCTTTATCCGAGAGATACTTTTGCAAAAAAAAATTTGTGTGTTTTTTGAACAAATGTACTTTCAACAAAAAGTACTTTTTGCAGATCTACTTGTTAAAAAGCAGTCTTTCGCATAATTAAAGAAAATTAAAGATATATGTACATACTTACATACATACATACATATGTATGTATTTTTGAAATGACACAATTTTTTAAATGCAAAGAAACGTGTCACCTACAAATATGCTCTTTTCAAATGTTGTATTTTTAAAGGTACTTTTTTAAAAATCGTTGGTTGAAAAGGGAACTTTTTTAAAAGTACATACTTGTTCAGAAACTACTTTTTTAATTTTATTTTCAAAATGTACCTTTTTAATGTACCTTTTAACTTTTAATTTGAAAAAGATTTTCTATTAAATTTAAAAAAAATGGAACTTGTTTAAAGTAGTGCTTTTCAAAACATGTACTTTATAAAAGTTTTTAAGGATATTTACAATAAATGTTACCTTTTTTTAATCTGCTTAAGAAGGCAAGTTAATTTTTTAAAAAGGGGATTTTTCATTGTTGTATGTTTTCTTAAAGTGAACTTTAAAACAAAAAAGAAGTATTTTCTAAAAATTAAAAATATCGAAACGAAATTAAAGAACTCGAAGAAAAGCTTATTTATAACATCTCAGCTTCCCCTTTTTTTAGATTTGCTAAATCTTTCAGCATTAGCCTTGTTTAATAGAAACTTATCAGCATTTAATGTTATTATTGCATTATTCTCTGAATTCAATATACGAGCAATATAAATAGTTCGTACATATTTCTCTCATTTAATTGAAGTTCTCTTCACATTTGTCTTTAGGTTTGTGTGTCCAATATCGTTTGCATGTACGATTTTTTCGCTTTGTTTTCTTTATTCCCATATTTCTTTTCTTTATAATTAATCTAACCACTGACTTGAGCTAATCACTGGCACCGTATGCGGAAGCAAAACTAGTTTTCACTTGACTTGTTATGGATGTGCTCCACTTACAACTTAATGCAGTTGTTGTTATTGTAAAATTGACATAAAGTGCAACACAAAATGATTTCGTTCTTTATCAGGGCTGCCAGATTAAATGCAAAAAAAATTAATTTATATATAAAAAAGAAGGAAGTTGCAAATGTTCTTAAAAGTAATTAAAATCAATGCCTTCTCATGCATTGTTGCGAGTATCTTAACGAAAAGGAAATCATTTTTTGTTTAGTTTTTTTTTCTTATTTATAATTAATATTGAAGAGGGGATATTTGCAGTAATCGAGAAAATCTTTTTTTTTTAAAGCAAATTTCCTTTCCGGATGCTTCAGTGGCACCCATCGTACATAGTAAATATGCGCTTTTAATCGCCAGTCTGAAGAACTTTAAGTACTAAGATTTTCAAACTTTGCGTCAGTAAAGGCAGAATTAGTTTGTACGTTCTGTTCTGTTACGGATCAGCTGTTTTGTTTCTGTTCGATTAAAAAATTATGTGTGGTTTGTTGCTACTTTTTCGTGCTGTTCTGTTGCGGACTATTCTATAGAAAATAGAATACAAGGTTAAGTGACAGCCAAGAGTGTGCATGTATTAAAATTTTGTTGTGTGATATCCCTGCAGGAAAAGTCAATAGTGAAATTATACTGATTATCTATTGACGATCTCACCAGTACTACTGACAAATTATACCCCAACTAATGCTATCTACTATTGACATTTAACACAGGCTTGTCCTACGAAATCTACCAGTAGACTACGTCAATCCTGAGCAGGTAGTTCTTGTGGGACCACATAGAGAAAATGTCAATAGTAAGATTGTACTGACTTACTATTGACGATATCACCACACTGTGGGAAATTTCCGTAGTAAAACTCTACTGATTCATTATAGACGCTGTTATATATTTTTCTCAAATAAAAGACTGCAAACATTTAGAAGATTCATTCCTATAATTACTTCGTCCACATTCACAAGTTCAGCCACAGAACAAGTACGTGAGAAATATTTTCTACAGAAAAATACGGCACAGAAAGAACGACAACGAAAAGTAAAAACTATTGAGGCCTTAAGTTTGATGTTATAATCACAAAAGGTGTTGATAGGATTTTAAAACTCTGTACAAGTTAGTTTGCTGTCAAGAGACTGAATACCAGATCTAAAGTTGTCGCAACAGGAACGGGGGTGTGTCATACTAGTAAAGGCAAATTAAGGGAAACACTGAAAATTGTATGTGTGCCTATTAATATTTTTTCAACACTGTATTACAAATTACAAATGGTAAATTTCTTGTATTTTTTGAAATATATTTTATTAAATTTTTATGAACAAATTTATTTTTTTGTTTATTTGTAAACGTTGTTTGATAAAAGTTATTTTTGTTATTTATTTTCCCCCCCAAGGAATGTAAGAATTCCGGTAATTTGAGAATCCTAGCGCAAATGTGTATTTCGTTAAGAAAAAAGTCTTTGACAAAAAATATTATTAAAAACATACCAAGTGGTCTGGGTGCGATTCCTACTAAATACTCTGGTCGTTAAATTGAGTTTATGACAATGGTTTGGCGCATATGCCAAAAAGTCGGAATGGAGCAAATCAACAAAGACGGTTGTTTGCACGAAGTTTTCTAAAATTATACCCGATCGAAGTTTTTTGGTATTTTTAGCACTGCTTCCGGCATATGTTTTCAACAAACTGTTAATTTTGGTGAACTTTCATGAATGTAGTTGAAAAAGTTAATGTTGTTTTCTTGGAAATTCAAAAAAAAACTTGTTTTGTGCCGCACATGCAATTTTCTTTTTAAAAAGTAGCATTTTGTGCTGACGTGCGTTGAGGAATTCGTTGTGGAGATGAAAGTTTCTATTCTGATGAAAATAACTTTATATAAAAATTTAAAAATTTTTGAAAATCTTTGAAAAAAGATATCGAGGCAGTCTCGATCAATAAATTTAAAAAATAGAGAATACTTATTTAAAAATTGTTGATTGTAGCAAAATGAATGCTTGATATCTCAGAAACCGTAAAAAATTTCGCAATGCAAGTTTATGATTGAAAAAGGGGTATTCAAAATATATGCATGTATATGTCCCATTTCTAACACATTTTTTTAAATGATCTGTGCTCCAAAACAGTAAAGAGCTGACTTTTCAATAGATAAATAAATATCTATTAAGAAATAGTTTGTTAAGAAAATCTTAGACTGGTGGGAAAAAACATTTCTGCTGAGGTCCGGTGTTCACCTACATTGATTTTTAATGCTTACTTCGTTATATATAACAAGGATTTAATAAATAAAGTGTGCAAGGATCAGCGAAAAGGATTCCAGAGGGCTTGTTATACGAACGAAATGTTTGTCCATAACTTGTACACCTTTTCTTTCCTTCTTGCAACAGGTTGTTAATCCCTAAAGGCAGTCATTCAGTCTTACATAAAAATACATTTTAAAGTAAGTAGTTGCAGTTGAAGCGAAATGACAGTGCAACTTCGTTGGTTCACATTCAAGCAAACATTTCAATGAATCAAAAATCCTAATAAAATCAATATTTTTCTTAGCAGCAGCTTTTCATAAAAGTTATTTATTTGCATGTAACTATATAAATACATACATAAGTATGTACAATATGTACGAGCATTTTCTTTAATTACAAACTCCTAGTAACCCAAACAAACAAACGAATAAACCAAATTTCCATAAACAGTAAACGTACTCGTACTCGTATGTTAGTCAGTATATTTTCAGATAAATGATATTCAGTTAGTAAGTCAGAGCGCCAATTGTACGAAGTGTAGCTAAATTTAGTTGGGTTCAGTCAGTTAGTGGCATACACGTACATAGCCTGGAATACCCAGTAACCTGTTGTTGTGAATTATGTTACAACGTAAATAACGTAACAAGTTTCGAAATATAGGAAGTCTTGTTATAAGTTACGAATGCAACACAACAACAGCACAGCACAACACGTAGATACTTGCACTATTCGTACATTCATGCACTCGCTCACTGGCTGCACACAACAACAAAAAACATACAACTTGCTTTTTCTTCTTATTCATCGGCTGTTGTTGCTATTGCTATTACTGTGTCTGCCTGTTGCTGCTCATTTTGTTGCTTGTTGTTGTTGTTGGCTCTGTGTGATGTTGTTAGCCTGCTAGTTGTTGTATTGTATTCTGTAACGCTTAACGGTCTCTTACGTATTCACAACAATTTAGTTATTATTATCTAACGAATGATGACTATAACAACAACAACAACAAAAGCCAAAACCGAAACTGCAGCGCTTCTTGAAACATTTTATAGTGCTTGGGATCATTTTTTTGTTTTTGCCCAAATCTTAGCTTTTTGCTATGCACATCATAAAAATATTTTTTAAATTTTATTGTATGTATGTGAATGGATGTGTGTGTGTGTTTGTATGTATATCCCATCCCCCACACGCCCCCATATAAAATTTTGTATCTGACATACATTTCGTTTACTCTCTGCCTGTCGGTCGGCGTATTTCTCTCTGCCTAAGGTTTCACTCGATAGCTGGGAGTTTTAAAGCCACAATTAGGTAACTTATTGAACAGCATAGTTTTTATTTTTATTTCGGTTTTCAGTTGCTGCCGCTGCAGCATTGGGGAACAACACAATAATCGCTGTAATGTAGGTTCAACTCGGTTACATGCTTTGTGCATTGTTTGGATAAGTTGCCTCTAAGGAAGGTGTATTTGATTACAAATCTAGGAAATGTTTGAATAGTGCATAAACTGCAATAGGTTTGCTTTAAGAAAATATATGTATGTATACACTATATAGTTTTCTACCTGTTGTACATACACATGTATTTACAACTACAATGACAACCCGCAAGTATATGTATGAGTATAAATTACGTTCGAATTTGCATTAATGGTGTTGTGTAATATCTTGGTCTAATGTTAACTTGGCTTAAAACCTTTTGTCTAACCTGTTGCCTACCACCACTTCCTTATGGAAACAAGAATTTGTAATACAAAAACATACAGTGTTCGATGTAAGTATTCTATATAAATGTATTACGAGTATTAATTTTAGCTTCGTTACATTTATTTGCTGCTCTTTGAAATGTGCACGTAGATATGTATGTACCAGGGATAGAAAATTACAATTATTTTCGGAATTTCAATTCAAAAAGTCAAACGGAAATAATTTATCTATTGGATAGTTGTGATAGCAATGTGAGGCTTGTTAGATCAGGATTAATAATGTGTATGAACACTGACAGTAGCTACTTGGCAGATATTATATTTTCCACTTAACAGAAAAAATTGAAAAGGTCCTAATGCGGACTTCCATTACTCAAAGTAATTTTTTTATTTAATATAAAGGATTTCAAAAACAAAATTGCATGATTAATTTTGCGGCACCTTGTAAGTTTTTTCAAAATTTTTTATATTTTTATAGTTTTGAAGATCGATCTCGTAATTTTCGCCTTTTCTTGCACATTTCGGCATTCTTTATAATTTTAGGCATGATTTTTATAAATATTACACGCTTGTTGGCAATTTTTCGCATAATTTTTTCTTGTTTCTAAGTTTTAAGAACGCTTTACAGTTTTAGCGATTTCGATCAATTTTTGCAATCTCCATGGCTGCCAAGGATTACCCTAGAGGAAAGTGGACCTGTCACAAAACAAGTCGCGTGACCAGTTCTCAAATGCTGGCTGGCTACCGGTTCTAATTCTGTAACTTTACATGGAAGGAACATGTCACTTTTACACGACGTTGTCGTTGGAAGGAACCAATTGGTATAATTAAGATATTCGGTGACAGGCCCATGATCTAAACTTAATATGCTTTTCTTTATTGATACTCTTTCTACATTATACATGCATACATCAAGAGAATAAAATATTTTTCTCTCATGAAAAATCATGATGAATGTGTGTGAGCTTTTTATATGTGTTGGAATTTATTTCAAACATGCGGCATGACAACGCTTTGTTGCAAGCTGGAATGACACAGTGCAACACGAAAAAAAAAACCATCTGCGGGCACCACTACGTGATAAAAGATAAAAAAAGACCCGTATCTCCCAGTTTTGCCCAAAGTCATGCACTTTTTTTATGGGCCACCAAAGATTCAGGGCCTCGGTGTCATTTTTGCAGAATACTGATCATTTTCTCAGGCTCATATCTAGCAAATCGTTCGGCATTTTGATTTACTCTCTGAGGAAACGTTGTAGATCTTGTCATAAAAAACAAAAATTGTGAAAATATTAAATCAAAAGTCTTCATCTTTAAGATGAAAATCGCAAAAAATTAAAAAAAATTTATTTTTCCCCCTGTTCAGGTCCATAGGTAGTACCCCGTTAAAAATTCAACAAAACAATGAACGACAAAAATGTACGTAAGATCTCAATAAACAACTTTTTAGAACATATGAACTTCCTAGGAATGATTCTTAATACCGTTTAGGTAGCGCTCAAGTAGCCGCAAAAGTGAAAAATTTCCCGAAAATTTTTTTAATTTCATTATCATAATACTAAATAAAATTGTATTTATTTCAATATTCAACGGTAATAGGACGGGTACGTTCAGAACAATTGACACAAAATTTTCCGCAGGATAAAGAAAAATTTTCAAAGCTATTATTCAAAAATTTGTGTTTCAAGTTGTAACTTAATTTGCTTAATCAGATTAACGATTAATATCACAGTACATTTTTTCAGCTCATTAATTTTTAACTTAATTTTGAGAATTGCACCTCAAAGTAGCCCGAAAAATAAGAACTTCTGCAGCATTCGTTTTGTCAAGTTGGCTGCATTAATAATCAACTAGTGTATCCAGCAGTCAACTCAATCGACCGTATTCTAGAAATTAATATTAAACATTTACATAAATAATTACGATAAAATACAAAAACCAAAAACATTATAAATAAACAACTTTAAATTCTGTCTCATTTCTATGCAAAAGCAAATCGGACAAACACACATGCACAACTTGTTTATTTTACAAATTGAAGCTGATACATGCATGTGTAATTGGTGTGCTTGTATTAGTAGCAACTTAAAACTCTTATAGCTACCTAAATATCGAACCGATTTAAATAAAATTGGATTTGTGCACGGGTAAACACCCGCTTAAAATCATATAAATCTTTCGAAAATCAGTTCGGTATTAGGGCCGTATAAGGGATCTAAAAAAACATGTTTGCCTATTAATAATATAGACAGATAATTACATTTTAAAACCAGGGGCCAAATCACGGCATTCGATATCGAGTAAAATCCCATGCAAAATTTTTTGAATTTGTATGGAAATTTTGCTCGATATCGAATGCCGTGATTTGCCCCCAGAAGAACTTTGAATATTTCAATGTGGAAAATAACAAGTATACGTACGGTATACCGAGATATAACCGCGTTAATATATACAGCCCAATTATGAATAAAAAATTACGCGGGAGATTTCTCCCTTTTCCCAAAAAGGGGCTGTTCACATATAATATGAGAACATTAATATGTGAACATTTAAGTGAACAGCCCCTTTCTGGGAAAAGGGAGAAATCTCCCGGGGAATTTTTATTCATAATTCGGCTGATAGAAAATGTGATAAAAATCCACCTTGAACAAAAAAATTCAAATGGCCATTAAGTTATTAATGCTGCCAACTTGACAAAACGAATGAGATGCAGAAGTCTCACAGCCCTGTTATCATGATTGATAAATATATATTTCTAACTTACCCATAATGAGTAAATGACATATAAATATGTATACATATTTTTAAAATAAAACGTATGCCTTAAACTAACAATAGTTTTTAGAATATAAAAAAAATTCTTAAAACTATTTTTTGTTTGTTTTATTTACTAGCAGCACATTGCTTTATTTTCCCGCTTTGTGCCTTCATATTCATATTATGGGATTATGTTGTTTACAATTCAAAATTTATACTATTTTAAATTTTGTACGCTGTTACTATGGTAGCCGGGACACGGAGCTGAGTTTGTTATTCACATATTACTTTTTACTTGTTTTTTACTCTAGTATTATAAAAACGTTACTATCGGCAACTACATACTCGTACATGTATAAATTATTAAATCTTATCAATTGCGAGTTAAAAATCTTCAAGTGGTTAAGTTCCGACAAAAATTATAAAATAAGTGGAAAGAATTTCACATAAGTATAAGTTGACTAAAACTTATAAGCAGTTCAATTAACATTTCAAAAACAGTCTAAACAAACAAACGTGTTTTCATATAATAAATCCTTAGGTATGTAATTATAACATAATAAGCAATAATATTGTACAAGAAACAACAAGAGAAACCACTACTAGACACTTGAGCAACAATGACATGATAAGATGACACGAACATATTTTTTATTTATTTATTTTTCTTTTTTTTAAATTTAACATAATAAGAGCCATCAAAAGATATTCTTATTTGATTGCATCACAATTATCGCCAACTCGCTTCTTAAGTAATGCAGTTGCAACTTTTTACACACACCTTTGTGTAACGCTTACAGGCTCAATTCAATTGTTGTACTGCTGCAACTGTAACAATTGCAATTGGTAATTTTATAAACAGCAACCACGACAAAGACAACGCAAACTTTTTAAACTGTTTCTTTCATATGTGACAATAATGCACATTAAGAAAGCTATGACAAAATTTATAATTGGTACTGCAAACAAACAAATGAGTTGTTGGGCTGCCTACGGCAATCTCAACTAATCATCTATGAAAGTAGATAATACGAAGAACACCTTCCTATATCACATTAAACTTTTTGTTTCGCTTTGTTTTTCATTAAAAAAACAAAAGAAAATGAAATGTGTTAAGTATTTTGCAGTTGATTCTAGCACTTTTTCAAGTTTTCTGCTTAAAAAATATGATTTTAATTACACCGCTAATTGGAATTTAGAAAACCATAACATATACATATATACATAGTGTGCATTCTAATTATTAGGGTGTTCACTTGAATGAATAATCGCTACTCGATTAATCGAAACATATCACAAGCAGTTGTTAATAACCGACCGCAGAAAGGTGGAATGGCTTTTGGTTAATAACACTGTGCACGAATCGAAGACTTTTTTCCCTAGACACGGGGTGCTTGGTGGGATAAACTGATTCGAGTAGGCTGATTTTGGTTGTATCACGTTCATACTTCACAGAGTAATTTTTGAGTAGAAAAACTGTTTATACATTGTGTATATTATCTATACAAACACATTTTTTAGATCCTTTTTACGCTCATAGTATACCGACAATTTTTACTAAACTTATATAATTTTGAAGATATTTATTCACAAATGTGCACAATCTATATTTTGTTAAAATCGCTTCAGTATTTTGGGAGTTATAAGCGTTTAAAGTTGATATTAAATATGCACACTTATTGCACATGCATGTATGTTGGTTTAAAGATGAAAAATAAACAAAGCATGCTTGTGTGTTTGTCCATTTTGTCTTTGCAAAGAAATGAAACAGAGTATTTGCTATAAGTATTTTGTAATACGAGAGAGGCTAACTAAGTAAGAGAGCTAATAAGATTCAAGTTGTTTATTTATAATGATTTTTATGTTTGTATTTTATCGAATATATTTATGTAAATGTTTAATATTTAATTACTAGAATATAGTCGATTGCTTCGACCATAGGAAATTTATAGTTAAACTAGATATAGCACACTTCTTCTTTGCTTCTACGGAGTATTAGTTGACATTTGAGCGTATTAAATATTTCCTGGGAATTAGCTCTTAACGAAACATGTCCGAATTTTTTAAATTTCAGCTGCGCCTCTGAATGCAGCATAGATTTCTGTACGGAATTTCGTGCAATTCTCTACAGAATAGCGTCTTAAGTCTTCCTAAAAAGGATTTGTGGAATTGAACACTTTTATCAGAAAACTTCTGTTACAGTATTTTCGCGCATAAGAAAATTTTTGGGTGAACTTTACCGAACACAAAAAAATTTAAATATTAAGCTTGTGGAAAATCCGATTGAAAAAATAAATCAAAACCGAGGAAAAGAAAATTGATAGAGAATATTGTTGAATATAAAGGAAGAAGTCTATGTACGCTCAAATAATAAAATATGGCCGAGGTGACCATAATCTAGTAGAAACATATTAAGAATAAAAAGAAATTTAATAAACTCTTTTTAAAAAATATAACAGCGTTATAGAAATATTGCCGCTTTCTAAAGGAAGGAGCAATAAATATACATACAGCCAAGAGTTAGGAGAGGTTTAAAAAGTTTCATTACTCTGCTGAATATAACTAAAAAAATAAGGATTACAAGATAGGGATTCAGCATAACAATATACAAAAGGGGGGATCTTTAACTCAACCTAAAATATGAACCAGCTGTAAACTTTCAAAATGCTGATGTACGTATAGCTTCTTTCGTTATTGTTATTTTGCAGAGATTTTGATTTTTTAGTAGTTGAATATTTTCAATTACAATTACTTGTAAAACGTAATCCATTTTTCTCAATTACCATTAAGAGTAATTGTTATTGAGATTTTTCAATTATAATTTATTTACACTACATAATTTTGCTGCATTCAATTTTTATTTTAAGCGAGAAAGACAGAAAAAGAAATACAACTTTCACTTAAAATGAAAATTGTACTTAATAAAGTTGCGTGGTGTAAGTATGGAATTATTTGTAGTACATAATTGAAATGCAATTGAGCTCTCCCAAATCTGATAATAATAAATTTGCGTTGTTTATTTTTTCAAATCGCTTTTTGATGTGAAATTTTTCAACCGAGCCACCTTAGCTGTGGCGGATACATGGAAACACATATGAACACTGATGATGGGAGTGTATCGGCTCCCGAAAAACAACGTCATTTCTTTATCCCTTATAGTTTTCAAATGTGATCTCATATACAATTCTTTATACAAAATTGTAACGAACTTTAGACAAAATAATAATCACTTTGGATTAAAAACTACTAACAACCAATTTAGTTCGAAAAATAGTCAAATTAAATAAGTAAAACATAAATGCACGAGTAAAAATGGCGGCTATTGAAAAATTGATGTATTTATAAAATTAAATTCTTTTAACTCCATAACCACGTCGCTGTAACAATTTACAATTTGGTTTTAAAACAAATTTGTATTAAATAGTATATTTGTTCAAAAGATCCGGTCTACACTTTTTTATCTTGTATTTACTCGTATTTTGTTTAAACTTTATCGCCGATATGTTTAATATTTGATTGCGTGTTATAGCCGATTGAATACAGATTTGTTTACTAGAAAGTTATTTAAATGGAATTTTCCATGGATATCGAATGCGAGGATTTTTGGAGCCCGGCTTGTTCTGTTTTGCTAGTGTCATTAGCTTCTCATTATTCCTTTCTAATAATAATTTAAAAAACTTTCCAAATCCAGTTCAAATAAACCACCAATATACGAATACTTCGAAAGCCATGTAAATATGATTATTTTACTTTTACACAAACTTTCCGCGTATCCCTCGCATTTACTGCAATAAAACTTTTGCTAAGAATTAAAAGAGGAAAAATAGTCTCAATTTACTAAGACCAAAGTGCTACAGACATCAGTATTAACTGGACTTGCATGACTTGTATTGCAGCTAGTTATTAAAAGTCATTTTCAACATCCGCTTCCGCATTTATTTTATAGCATATTCTTTGTTGTTGGTTGGTGATTCTGTTTGTATTTTCTGTTCTGCTTATTGTTTTTATTTTTTGTTCATAATGTAGAACATATAACGATGTCCGTCTCTCTTTGCTGTTATTGTTTTTATGTTGATTTTAGTATTCGCAGTAAGTTAGAATATTTTCTACTAAGAATTCTTAATGGAATCAACAACTTGGTTGACTGGTTAAACGCCAACGTTCATTTTATTTTGTTTGCTTTTTTTTGTTCTTCTTAATTCCGTATTTTTAATATTGATACCATGATTGTTGACGCTCATTTGCGCGAATAACGTCAGAGTTTAGAAAATAAAATAATGATAGAAATGGTTTTATATGCACTGGTGTTGCCAGCTCTTATTTTCATCGACGGGATACCTTTATTTTTAGAGTTCTGTAGAAACGGCATCCTAAGTTGTCTGTCCGTCTCTCACAGGCTTCTATCTCGTGAGCCATAATTAGACAACTGAAGTTTTCACAATGCAAACATATACTATATGTACATTTACATATATATATATATATATATATATATATATATATATATATATATATATATATATATATATATATGCATGTATTTCTATGCCCGCTATAACAACAAAACAATAACACTTTTAGATATATATATAGACATATATTTAATTCGATAGAGGATAATAGTGACACCTTAAATAGGGAACGCTATTATCAACTTAAATGGGGAACGATTTTATCGACTTAAATAGAGAACGCTACTATCAGGCGGTCCAAATAATGCTCCTTTTTACGTAGATCTTGAAAATATTAATTGTACCCATCGGGTACAATTCTTCTAAATTAAATTTCTCTTCATCTGAAAAGGCAACGTAATGCCACTGAATGCGGAGAACTACAACAGCGTTCAAAACTTATTTTTAAATCTAAAGTGCTATTTTCAGCACGATAATGCTCCAATCCACACAGGCCGATCCGTGAAATCGTGGATTCAGAGTCAAAAAGTTGGCGTGCTTGAATGTCGACCTAAAGAACGCCTAGGGATGGCTGGCCAGTAATGTGACGAGCCCAGAGAACAATACAATATAAAAGCCGAATAAATCGGAGGCATTAAATATGCTTGATCCACTATTTCTTTGAATTCAGTTCCCAATCCTTAAAATTATTTCAAATATAATATGTAAATATTAAAAAACTATATAGTTGCTCAAAATACTAATCAAATTTAAATTATCGAAGATGGCGCATAATATCCTGTTGACCAATTTCTTAATGAGTTATTATTTATAGTTTTTCTAAAAAATTAATTAAAATATCATCTCGAATGCTACAGCTGTCATTGTTGTTTCATGTTAAATAGAATCGTTAAGAGTCTACTAGATAAATATTTTAATGCTATACTCGTAGCACAAATGGTTCAGATAATATTTAACATTAACGTTCAGTGATGACGCGCAGTTTATTCTCATTTGTTTGTTAACCGATTTGCTTCTTGCCTCTTTGTTTGCTGGCAGAATGTATGTATGTTTTATTAAAAACTATTTTATATCTTAGGAACTATTTATGCTTCAAATGAACATCATATAGCCAGCAAACGTGCATGCACTGGAAATTCTAACAGGTTCATAATAAAAAAATACGAAATATACTAATCAGTAAAAAATATAGTCTCTACCCGGACTTGCACTTGACTTATTTTATTACTCGTATTATGATGTGAATTTGATTAAAAAGTGTTTGGAAAAATAATAGTTAATATTAGTTATATTTAAACAAATAGATCATAATTAAATATAAATTCACAACAGAAATTTCGAGTTATAACGTTTTGTAGTTAAACGAATTTGTATATACTCGTAACATACATACTCGTATCAGGAAGGTAAACAAATAAAAGTAATTTTAGCATATATTAGAATCGTTTAATATACATACATACTTCATTAGTTATACAACTTTCTTATGTAAGTTAAAGAAAAAAAAAACTTTTATCTTAAATATTTAAAAACATTTATTTTAGTTTCACGTCTTGTATTTTTTTGTTTTGTTTTTTTTCGAATTTAGCATAACAAAAGCTTAAAAAAAGGAACTGACTGGTTGACTGGGGTTATCGAACGTTTGATTTAGTCATATTTTTAACTTAATGCTTTGTTGAATACTTACCTACTATTACCACTATGAATACTACGATAGTTAACTTTAATACGACACTTCTATATTTAAAGATTAAAACAAGTTTTTTTCTCATTAAAAAAAATAAATAAAAATTTACCGCATACAAATATATGTATGTACGTGTGTATGTATTCGTGTTGGAACAAATATTCAAAATATTTTACTGAGATCGAACATCATTTTAATAGATTGTATAATTGCCCCACGGCTTAAAAACATTTTAAATATCCTTTCGAAATCTGCTGATTGTGGAAATTTAGGATTGAAAATGTTGAAAAGATTTCGACTTTTCATCATTGGAATTAAGCCTTGCCTTGAAGGGCTAAAGGGAGTACAAAAACAGTTTCTAATATTTCATTTCATATCCAAATGTATCGATCAATCTATCGGTTAATATCCCACCTATCTTCTAATGGGAAATGCCACTCACGTTCATGCCGTTGATTGTACATAAAAACTAATTGAAGTGATTGCATTGAGTCTATTCAAAAACTATTTCTTATTTTCTGCTTTAGAAATAGCTATCTGTTCTGCCGTGTAAGTTGAAATTAATTAGTGTTAAAAAATTTCCCTTGTTCCCTTGGAATATTTTCTCACGTCCAATTCTTTCTGACTAAAAATGATACGAACATTACTTTGAATTAAAAACTAATAACTATCTAGACTTTGTAGAACTTTCATCATATTCAATAATATTAGCTGAATTAACAACTTTTAAAAATTCGCAGAATCTGGCTAATATTTCTTTCATAGTTAAGCTTATAAATAGTAACTAAGTAACTTCAATATTGCACAATGCTCATTACGGTATTTTTATTTATGACATATAATATTGAGAAAATGATGGTGTAGACTTTTCTATAAATACGAGTATAAACATCATTATGCGGAATCTCATTTTATCTATAGAATTAATATGCAAACATGTTTTATTAGATCCCTTTTACGGTCATATTATACAGCCGATTTTTACTAAACTTATATCTTTTTGATGATATTTGTTTACAAATGTGCACAATCAATATTTTGTTCAAATCGGTTCAGTATTTTGGGAGCTATAAGCGTTTAAAGTTGCTACTAATCCATGCACTCTTATTGCACATGCATGTATCAGCTTCAAGTTGACAAAAAAATAATAAACAAAGCGTGCATGTGGGTTTGTCCAATTTGTATTAGCAAAGAAATGAGACAGAGCATTTTCTAAACATACTTTGTAAACAAAAGGGAGCTAATAGGTTTTAAGTTGTTTAGTTAGAGTGTTTTTTTTTGTATTTTATCGTATATTCGAGTACATATCTATGGAAATGGCCGATACAATACCAGTATATTTATTTTTATGCAATAAATAAATAAAATAAACTCACTCTTACGCATTATTATCGAACTTGATTCAAAATATTTTTAAAATCATCTTTCTGTCAGCTTTTAAATGAGACGCCTCAAAAAAAAAGACGTGACAACGACACTTTTACATTGACCAATGTATTTATTAAATTTTTTTTTTGAAAAAATTCCAACCATTATTTTGGAATGTTTATTGTTTATTTTAAATGTAAAATGTTGAATGGATAACATGGAAACACACATGAACACTGATGACGGGAGTGTAGCGGCTTCCAAAAAAAAAACGTTGTTTCTGTTCTGCCGTGTAAGTTGAAATTAATTCCCTTGTTCCTTTGGAATATTGTCTCATGTCCAATTCTTTCTGACTAAAAACGTTACGAACATTAGCCAAAAAATAATAATCACTTTGGATTAAAAACTACTAAATTACATTTCATTTAATACTTGAAATGTACATATTATTAGATGAAATTAAAAAAAAAATGCAACCACACTTTTTATAATTAAAAAATAGAAGGAAATCGTGTTAGTAGTTCAAAGTCTTAACTTCTGTTTATAATGTCGCTGATTTTAAAGATAGAGGTTTAAAAATGTGTAGGAGCAACAATAATAATTAATTAAAAAACGCGATTTGAATTTTTTGTCAGTTGCATGGTCTTACATATATGACGATATGTAGCTTAGAAACATAGTTCTTCTAACCGGGTGTATTCCGAAATATTTCTCGTCTTGTTTAATGACCTGCTGCCCATAATGCGGCACTCGCATTTGTATTTCGAAATTCGTTTTACAGAAATTTTAAATAACATTTGAAACGAAATCTAAACAATCGAAAAAATTATACTAATGCAGGCTTACACACGGCAAACATTTTCATACACACATTCATGTGCCATAACGTGATGCAGAGTTATATTCTAAATCATGGACGAGTTGATTGAAAAATTCCTTCCGAAATGACAGCGTCATGGGCTTGTCGCTTTTCAAGAATATGGAAATTAAAACTACTGAGTTCAAGTACTTGCATTCATACTTTGATGCACACTAATACACCTGTGCAACTGGGGATGTTTGTATGTAATAAATATGTACATTTAAAATTTCTTACACGTCCATTTCTTTTTGTAGATTTTGATTTACATTTATAGATCTCACCGTTAAGCAAAAAGATCACAGCTATTACACACAGATATACAATACATACATACATAAATACAGTCAGAGCTACAATGTTTATAGACACATACACTCATACATGTATAGAAACATACACATACATATGTATCTATATATGTAAATATATAATATGTTGATGTTTTTATACCCGGAATTTGTTAAATGAATAATATTTTTTTTTTTATTTGTTAAGTGGTTGTTCTGGTTGTTTTGCTGTTGTTGTTTTTGTTATTGTTGGTAGTAGCAACTATCTATATTTCAAAATTGAAGAATTGATTTTCTAGCTTAAAACCACGTGCTGGCTTCATATAATCTTATATTGTGTTGTTTTTGTTTTTTGGCAAATTGTTTTCAACAGGTCGTTGACTTTAAATAACTCTATATTCGTTAATATCTATTTCTGTTTATTTAATGAATATTTGATATGAAATCATGTTCCTCTATTCTTGTTGTACACAAAAGAAGACGACACTACAAATGTATAGAATAACTTGTAAATATGTACATATATTTTATTTTTATTATATTTCTGCTTTTGCATTTTTAGTCATTATACTTTTTTAGTAACATAATCTACACATACAAATTAGTTAACGACAGTCTTTAAATATGGATGGGAAAATTTCAATTTGTGGTTAAATGAACTTTATGCCAAGAATATTTGATCGGTTTCCGGTTAATTTCTTTTTTAATAAAATAATGATTTAAATGTATTATCTAATAGGTTTGTAATTTTTTAAGGCTGTAATAATACTTTGTGGAAAATTTATATGAACATATATTTAATTTACCTAGTTTCCTTTTAACTCCCCGCTATCAAAAATGGACAGTTACTGACTTTAACCTGATTTTCGAAAATCGAATTCTTATCAGATATCAACTTTTAAGGTCAGGGGAATCTATTCTCGCTATTTTTACCATGATGTTTGTATAGATGGATCTCTGTATGTAGTTATGTGTACGTATGTATGTAATTTTTCATAACTTAATTATGGCTTAATCGATCGAAAACAAATTTGCAGCATTCTAAATAGATTAATCCTACTTAGATCTCTTGATCTACGTACATAAAGTTTTCGGTGTAATAAAAAAGAAATTACAAATTTCGTTAATCTCATTTATTTCATTTCGTGTGCATTTTGTGATCTTAAATTTTCCTGATATATATTAGCATGCTCGATCATGGATAGAATTGATCGTGAATGAAAACTTACTCACGATCCCATATTTATAACAAATACATTCATGTGTTTTATCTGCGGTAAATCTTGTGGCAATTGTTCTAAAAGTACTCGTCGGTCCCATGACTTGTGAAAATGGAAGTAGTACAGAAATGTATGAGTCGTGATTGGCAAACAGAGGACATATCATGTAAATTGTCATATTTTTACCATCGAATCTTCAATCAATTTAATTAGAACTCGGGATAGTATTACAGTATTTGGCACTGAACAAGTCCGTCGATAGGAATCGATCTGAATTATGTTAATTGCAATGACAGCGTGTTGTTAAATTGTTACAGAATTATTGCAGCTAGAACCAGCCATTGTCACCCAGGAACCTGTACAATTTTTATTTTATTGTAATTGGCATCTACAATTAACAAATATTAGCCAAGCTGTTGTTCGATTTCCACTCTGCTTCATAAAGTTAAAAATTCAACAAATTTGATACAGTATTTGTATTAGTCAACAGCTTTTATCGCAGGCTTTGAGCGCGGCAACCGTATCAAGAAATTCCGTAACGAAAAAAACCTAACACTAAAATTGTTTCTTAAGTCTTTTGTTTTTTTTTAAGTATTTGAATCGCCTAGAGTATGTTAACCCCTAAAGTATGCTATTGATTTCATTAACATACAGTATTGCCAGAACAGATTTTTACATGTAGGAAAACACAAACTAAGTTACAGACCTATAAGTGCATAGAGTTACAAAAAAACGGGTTTTACCGGTAACTCCAGATTTTGGGGGTGTCCCGGAAATTTCAAATACAGATTACTGATGTACTCGACAGCACCTACAATAAAAATAATATCACATCCCAGGTATTTTGACTTCGTTCTTTTTTTGTAACACAGTGTTACTTATTATTTTAAAATTTTATTAATAATACAAAATTAAATACCAAAAAATATATATACACAAATAATCGACAATAACTAAGCGATTCCATCGATCAGATAGTCGAGCTAAAATTAATCGGTTAAAGATTACAGTAAATTATATGATTAAGAAAAAATTCACGAGTACTGGTGGTAAAGGTCACTATAATGTATCTGCATACAACAGCTACAAAAACTAACTGGTTAATTTCAGTTTTTTTTATTATTATATTTGTACTATAAGATTACAATTTTTATAATTATTCAAGCATTAATTTTATTCACTTATAGGGGTGAAAATGTTTTCATTAAAGCAACATGTTTGATGCGTTCTAACATTTGAGACGATCATGTCGATCAAATTTCTTCTTTTTGGCTTATGTAAAGAAAGTACAAAACATTTTTATTTTTAACACATTTATCACATTTTTGTTATACGAGTATCACTCACCACTGGCTGACTTGACTACTCAAACAAAATGTTCTTAAACATTTTATATACTATAATGATGTCATTTTAAATTGTACAATTGACCCGTTATAAATTAAAGATTCACTCAATATATTGCAAAGATACAACACATTCATTTCTTCATACATCATTAAGGAAATTTGTATCAATTTCTGCTCGTAAAAATATACAAAAAAATAATAATAAAAAAATAACTACAAAAATGTATGTAGTATGTACGAGTATGTATGAATGTGCTACAAATGTACTACAAAATTAAAAACGATAAAAGTTGGGGGTAAAAGTCATTGAAGTATGTTTTAATTTTAATTAACCTCAGACTTGTGTTTTTCTTTATACCTACATACTTCGTACATATTTTCAATAAGTTAAAAAAAAATAATAAATAAAATTCACTGTCCAGAGAAGAGTATCGAATTTTTGAATATCAAAGAAACCCTAAAAATGTTGCATTATATGCCAGTTACACCTTGACTATAAACAAAATGTGAGAACTTTGACTTGAAAAAAAGTTTTGAACGTATCATAAACACACACTCATCCATGCATATACATACAGTCATACGTAAAGTAAAGTACCATCGTACGCGATCAATTGAGTAGAAAATATTGTTAAAGTTGTATATTCAACAGATTTTAAACTTAAAATTTAAAGCCATGTGGGTAACTAAACACTCATCTACATACACTTGTATGCACTGTAGTATGTACATATTTATAACTAGTATGGTAGTATGTATGTACATATTTATGTATGTATGTGTGTTTCAGGCTAAATGCTTTGATCAGTAATCGTGATACCCTTTAATCAATATTTTTCAAGAAATGCTTCCTCCCCTCATTTGTATTACAAGCAACTTGTTTTGGAATTCCTGTATAAACACGAATTCTTTTCTGTGTAAATTAGAGTGGTTCATATTTTCATGGAAAATACTAGATTTACTTGTTCACAATTTTACATATCATCTGATTGAAGCAATTCTGAACATACTCTGTACCAAACAAAATTTTTTTGCAAATTGTGAAATTGGTTCTATTGGAACTTCGTAGGTTAGAAGAGATTCGCAGAAGAATCAATACGGGGAACGTTTGGGTCAGTGTAAAGGGGTGTTTAGCATGTTAAAGTTCGCACTCCTGGAAAACACCATCACTGCCAGTGTCTTTTGATGATTTCATCCCATAAAAAAATGTATGTATGCATGTATGTATGTATATGCATAATGCTTGTTCCAAGGATCATGTTAAATCATATAATCATACCGCCGCGTATCAAAATGAGTAACTTTACAGTGTAAAGTTTACACTGAACAATGTTCGTAAATGCTGGTGGAAACGTCAGCTCAGTAAACGGCAAACGCTACAGAGCTATGATTACCGTGTTATTGCCTGAAATGGAAGATTTGAACTTGGATATGCTTTGGTTTAGGCATGATGGCCTCCGTTAGAAAGTTTCTTGTGGGGTAAGACCTATGACATATGAAACGTTGTACAATAAATCGTCCGAGCCATTTATGAGATTGAACAAGCCACCATCAACAAAGTTTTAGAAAATTCGAATTCATATACAGTCTGGCAATAATGAGTTTGCAGATTGAAAATAAACACGATTTAGTTAAATTATTAGCAATTAAATTATACTTTTTGTTCAAAAAAATATACCTATTTAAAGAGATCATGCTGAAAAAAACTAATAATCAGTTTCAAATAAGAAAGAAATACCTACAAGAAAAACAAATTTATACTCATTTCACATTGTCAAGAAAAATTACACAAATAAAGTTGGATTGTGTTGGGGACTCAAATGCAATTCGCCATATAATACTTAAGAAAATCGGGGGCTACCAGAATTTTTTTAGGGAATTTCCAAAATCCCAACTTATTTTTGAATGCAGTAAAAGCTTCAATTAACAGAACACGACGGTTTCTCTTTTTTGATTTTTTTTTTTGAGTTCAAATGAATTTATTAATTTTGCCGCACGGGAAAACAATTTTTTTTGAATAATTGCAACATTTCAAAGTCGTTTTCTGTAAAAATCAGTTAAATAAGCGATATGGCCTTTATATGACTAAAGTGCTAGATAACCCTTTGATATCCTGTTGTGAATAGATACATAATTGATTCCTTATTTAAGTGATTCGCAGTGTACATATAGACACATATGTATGTATGTATGTACATACGTACATATATATTTATATTCTTAATATATGGATGTATGGAGCTATGAATGTGTATAAATACTTGTACCTATATTTTTTGTAATTTCAGCTTTCTTTATTTATAATATTGTAGTAAATGATCATTTTATTATATGTGGCTGGGTTAAGTATTCCTACTCTCCAGTTGCTGCTGCTGCTTCTTAATATACTTTAGTTTCCGTTCAAACAGGTTCTTTCATCCGCATACCTAAATTCATACATCCATACAACACCAACAAACGTACATATATACATACATACTCTTGTATGTTCCAATATTAACCGAACAATAATACAAAATATCCAACAACAGCAACAAGAACAACAACCAATATCACAACTACCTGCCATTTTTTCAGTTCTACAAATTGAAATCTAAAAAAAAATCTGAAGTGATATGAAAAAGACGTCGCATTAAATCCAAATACTTCATGTTTATGCTGAACGTGTACAAAAATCGAGATTCCACATTTTGAATTTGTATGCATGTGAGTGAGTGTGTGTATGTGCCATGTATCTATGTGTTTGGTCTGCGTATATTTTATGTACCATAAACAAAAGAACAACTCATGTATCCGACTATTACACTAAACAATTGGTGAAACGTCCCGTCATTCAGTCAGACCAACACAACGTTAAATAATTTTATACATACATATGTATGTTTGACTGATCAGTTGGGTTTTCTCTATATATCTGGCAAAGAGAACAATACATATTGTTAAACTCTTTAAAATGTTTGCGTCGCTCTCACTGGATGTTGAGACCCCCTTAAAGTAAAAAATCTTTCCTTGCTTATTCACGTGAACATATAGTTTTTTTTTTAGTATTTTCTTAACGAATATACAAAGTTGTATAGGTACATACATACTTTGGTGTATTTCAAGTAAAGTAAGTTCGAAATATGAAAACATAAACAGTATGTTGTCATAAGATCAACACTACTCTATACAAAAATATACATTAGCCTGGTACAAAAAACACCAGCATTCCCATCGTAAATTAAATCTAAAGTAAATATAAACGACATAAGCAGTTTCATAAATACATATCACTCCTCGAAGAAAACATAGTAGGTAGTATCTCCAAAGATCAAAATTGTAAAGCCACTGAAGCAAAAGTGTTCCTTAGGAGGTACATACATACATACATATATTCTTATATGTACCCACTACGTGTGCAAAAAAAACGTCTGAATTAAATCTATATCTAAAGCAAAGCTATGCACTTGTATCCACAAATCAGCTAATACCACCCACATAGAGTAGTTGACAATACAATGGAATATATGTTATTTAATTCCGCTGCGTTATTTCAGTTTTAACACTTTTTGCAAAATAAATAAAACGCATAAATGAAGATGTACTTGGAAATGTTTCCATTGCATTGCCTCCTGCCGTATATCTATAAGAAATGCTTGAACAAGTCTCAGACTATATTGCGCAACAAGTTAATCATGACATACATATCGTCGTGGTGAATGCAATATGCTGTATGTCACTAAATCATACTTTTGCAGAAAAGACAAAAACTGAATATTTCTGAGAAAAATTGTTTGTTTTAGTTTCGCTGGCTAGAATATAATAATAAATCGCCACGATTCATACTGTATCCAATGTTAGTATCCAATGCAGAATGACACAATTTATAGGTTTTATCTCGAAAGAACACTCCACGCCACTGTCAAATCAAGCGTGCGATTGACATACGTCCTTTTGCAGTAACCAAAAGAAGCGCGCAAAAGCTCTCTTCTGATTGCCTGAACGGCACGAGATAAATGCAAGTTGTAGGAGCCCCAATTTTGGTTACAACGCTACAATAAAACCAAATTCAATTTTTTTTGACATACAGCCTATTGCATTCACCACGACGATATGTACATGCATATGATCGATTCCTGTCAAACGCTGATAAATGCTCTGACTTCCAAACCAGAGTTATGAGGAACGAACGACAATTTCGATGCTGTTCTGCGTGTTATTATTTTTTTTTGCAATACTTAAGAATGGGACCATCTTAATGTAGCATATGTTTACATCACTATCATGGAGATTTATTTTTTTTCTTAAAACGTTTGTTAGAAATTCAAAAATTCAAATTGATGACGGCAGTAAACGTTAGCTGGTTAAATCAAATTAACAAAACGATCAAATGCTGTGTGAATATGGTTCTATACCCCTAATATGCATATACATACATACATACATATGTATTTATAATTATGTGTATGATCACAGATCGATGATTTCATGTTTAATAACATCAAATAAATACTCTTACGTATGAGCGTATGTTACTAATTTGCCAAGTTAATTAAAATTATATTACATACGCACATACATATGTACATACATATGTACATTCCAATTGCTTAAATAGAACAAAATATTATTATGTGCTAATAGTTGTTCCACTGGCATATTTTTCTAATTGTTGTTACAAGCCTGGATTGTAGAACAAGTATCCTTAATCCTATAGAACTCTAAATGGTGTGTGGGGGTGAGTTATTGAAATTAGTTGAGTGTTTTCAAAAACAAAAAAATCCATTTGTAAACACTTTCTAGTTTCTTGAAAACCTTTTATTCTAGTTTCCCAAAAACCTTTGTCTACTTATGTATGTATGTATGTACATATAATTGATCTTTAGTTGCTCTCCTTTTCTAACTCTCTTGTTTTAAACGTATGTACATACATATTTCGAGCCTATTGACACGATCGTTTACCTGGATTCCTAAAAAAATTTTTATGGAAACAGTGACAAATTATAATATATGAACATATAAAACAATATAAAATTCCATTAATGCATGTAAAAGTGTTTAAAAAAAATGTGAAGTAATAAAATATCTGTTCACATTTTCACCAAAAGTTCAAAGCACAGTGGTAACCTTTATCTAAAAGCGTTAAGGATAACGCTGTGGTTTTTATGATTATGTCCACTTTCGTCGATTTTCAGCTATTCTCTATATGAGATTCTTTGTTTAAAAAAACTAATAATTACGGCAGTACTTTTAATACTTATTTTTTTCTTAACGAACCGCCTTTTTGATTTGGAATCGAACCTGCGACCACCAGTCTAATAATCACTACCGATTAGGTCAAGAGAACACTCCGCCACAGACTTTTATCTGGACTTGCAGGTCAAAGAAAGTTTTAAGCACGAACGTTTTTAGCTAAATGAAAAGTTAAGAATTCGGGAAAACGTGACTAACGACCATGTCGGATAAAACTTTTGCTTCGCGTTGCGTTAGCGAATCGCTTTGATATGTATATAAGATTAAATGTACACATTTATACGAAAAATTCAACATAAAGTACTTTTGCTTTCATCTTTTTGTGCGCTTTGATGCGCTCTATGCATTAAGAGCACAATTAGAACCAATTCCAAGGAATCGTCCAATAACATTTTTAACTTTTAGTGGTTTTTTTAATCCAAAGTGATTATTATTTTGGCTAAAGTTCGTAACATTTTTAGTCAGTTATTTTTTATAGATAAACAGACAATGTGTGAGTGTTGTCAAAGTTGTTATTGTGTCACTTCACGCAAAGCGAAAAATTTGTACATAACACGAAATTTACGCTGAGCCAACATTAACGAATTATTCCGTAAAAAAAAATCAAAGCAATTGTGTATTCCGCGTTCTTGGGGAGAATAGCAATCGATCCATGACTTGTTGACATGTGTTTTGTATCTGTTTACTTTACAAATGTCAAAGTAGAATCGACATTTGCCGTCACTTAAACAAGTTATAGCATCTTACAATAGAGTGACGGATTTTGCATATAAAGTTTGAAAATATTGTTTCCTACCCAAGTGATTCGTAGTGTACGCCGGATGGTGAAATTTTGCTAAACTGTAAATAAGTGAGCGATGTTTTTTTCTAAAATGATCAGTTTTCTTTTGAGACTCGTATTTTGTTAAATTCTTTTTTATTTATTTATTATTAATATAATTTGGTATAATTATCATGTATTAATATTTATTTATGCATGTATGCACATAAAAATGTTAAATACACAAACAGACAATTAGTCATTATCAAAATATACATATATATATATTTTTCTCTGATGTTGTTTAATTATCCAAAAAGATGGCGACACTGTAAACATTTTCTACAAAATACAATTCCACGTTTTGGTCGCATTAAAAGGGTTATTTTTGAAATATCTGAGAGACCTTATAAAATATTATTCTAGTCTTCTTACTCGGTCAGCAACGTTTTCTAAGTGTTTGAAACAAGTTTTACGAGCTGCTATTTCTCTACTATATTCAACATCAGCTTTTGATAGTGGCATGCATGCATAATTCGATCGATTTATCGTTATGTTGTTGTTGTTGTTCTCTTTGTTTTGTTGCATGTTCAGTTCTTCATATGGAAGTTTAAATGCTGCATCTCCATATGCATGTATAGGCATTTATATATGCCATAAGTATGTATATACATATGTGCAGATGTATGGATGCATATGTTTCTGTGTGTGTAGTAAACATTTAATGATGTTTTTGAAAGGAATGCGCACACTTCCGTTTAACGTCTAGGCGCTCATCATCATGACCGACCGTAAACACCAACAACATAACAACACACAGGTAGACAGTCGCAAGTTGAACAAGAAAAATATCTTTTTTTCTTTATTTTTTAAGAAGAGGTACAACGAAATCGGTAAAACTCTCTAAATCCACGTCTGTGTGTGTGTGTTTAATTATTTACCCAGTAAACACTTGTTTGCCGACCTGTGTGATGTCAAAAATAACCTGAAACTTAATCAATCAACCAACCGAGTTGTCTGAAATTCTCTTAAGTCTATATCATTTTAAGCAATAATATTTTTATAATATTTACTATTTTGAAGTAAAATAACTTTTTTTTAAATCATGAGCTTTAAATACGGTAAACGGTAATAAAGCAAAGAAAATTTCTCTATGAAGTAAAAGCAACAAAGTGTAATGAATAAATTATTTTTATTAGAATAAAATGAGTATGCGAGCTATGAGCTTTTTTACAATTTCCATATTTATTTATTTTTAATTTTTTTCTTAGTATTTTTGTATAAATTTTATTATGAATTTTGATTGAATTATATATTTTAGTGATATTTTTCATCAGAAACAGGGCGTATTAACCATGTACATAGTTTTGCAAAACACATGGTTTGCGGTATTTAAAATACAAAATACTTTCAGGTTATGTATTTAAAATACAAAATACTTACACATCATGTATGTATTTAAAATACAAAATACTTCCATTTATTGTAAGTATTTCAAATACAAAATACTTCCACGTCATGCATGTATTTAAAATACAAAATACACCATTTTTATTTAAACCAAAAAATACATTAGATAAAACTAACCAACGAAACAATTGTTTCCTTTCATAAATATCAGATTTTTTTTAATGTAGCATTAGAAAAAGAGATACTCTTTCTTTTAAGATATGTTTGATCTGTTTTGTGCAGACTTTCAAAAATGAATTCCGTAAAAAATGTTTGTTGGGTACATGCATCTATCTGTGTTTCCATATATGTTTATGTGTGTGTATCTCAACGTTCACATTTATGTGTATGCGTATGAACATTTTAACTCAATCAGATCCCAGACCATTTGAGACTTTGATGATTTGTTTGCCTGCAGGGTAAGAATGTGTGTATTGTTTATGGGATATTAGGACAGAGCGCAACACAGCGCAACACAACACAACGAACGACGCGTTAAGACAGTCTGACTGTCAGATCTTCCTAAAGGCGTTTCATGTTTCTGTTTTCGCTGTTACAGAATGAATCAATGTCCGTTCTCGCCACTTAAATTGTATTGAATTTTAAGATCCGTGAGGCTGTGCTACGCCCGACTATTGAGTTCAAGTTTGTTTTCAATAAGAATTTAAACGTTAAATAAGAAACATCATCGTCATTGCTGCAACATTAGTCATTTTGTTTTGGAAATGTCGCAATGGTGACTTTAGTTTCGTTCACGCATTCAATATTTAGTAAAAAAGCTGCGCTCCCTAAAACATAAAGTTAAGAGAAAAAAGTATGTTAAAAAAAAGTATAAAAATATTTACATAAATAAAAAGAACACCAGTGATAAAAAATTCAAATAATTCGAAAATTTAATACCTACTAAAGGAGAATAAATTACGGATTTGTGTGATTTTTTTTTTCGCTTATAGTTTTTCATGTAAATGTTTGATTATTCATTTCGTTCTTAAATATAACATCTCCACAAATATTGTGTGGGTTGATTTTTTGTGAATTTTAGTTATTTTTATTTATTTGTTGGCAACCAAAACTGGAATGTGGCGGATGTGATTGTTTATTTATTTATTTATTTATTTATTATTATTTTTTCTTTCTATTCCGCTTTATATCGGTATAATTTCCTACATCTAGTGTTCATATGTATGCAGCGTTGTAGTGTTGTATGTATGCATGTAGATATTGTTAATATGCATGTATTCTTACGAAAATAAATATTCTAGGTATAAAAAAACTATTCAATTTTCTTCAACGGAAGTAACTTAAGCAATACATTTATTTAGTTTTGTTAAGTTGGAAAAATCGAAACCATAAAAAAACTGTAACTCAGATAACAAACACTATGGGGTGAATATAGTCCATTTTATTAAAAAATTTCAAATAATTTCTAAAATTACACTATTAATTGGGGTTCTCTGATTGTGTTAAAAATATCTACTTGGACATGTTGAATAATTTACTCAACATAAACACATATGTAACTGTTCAAAATTAGGCATTAAGTTTTGATAACTTCTGATTGAAGAGATGGAACGTTAAGTTTATTATGGGAACTTAAAAAAAATATTAGAGAAGTTATCCCAAAATGCACGCAATATTTGAATTTGCCGCCATTTAAGCGTAAGTGATAAAACAAAACCACTGATAGGAATATTCATTTAACTTCGTCAACTGTGAAGATGTTAATTAAAATATTCGGAGAGACTAGACCGATTGAAGGTGTTAAATAAACCGGTCGTCCAGTAGCAATCAGCGCATGAGAGTGTGGTGTAAATGCAGAAACATCGATTCGCCGTTGCCCGTGAAACAATTTAATTACTGGATGAGAAATTTTCTGATCTCTGGTTTCTGTGGCCAGAATTTGTCGCCTTTGAATGCATACTTATTTATATCTAAAATGTTACAAAAGCACATTTCACACTATAATACAAGTATGTATTATGTAAATTAACAAAAATGCAATGCATTAAATTGTTATTGTTTTTTATGTTTTTCAAAGAACAATATCATAAGCGTTGCATTTGTTTTAATTTACGTAACGAACCTAATTGCAGTCAAGCTTGTTCGTTAAAGTGATTTGTTCGTTATATCCAGTAGTAAATTAAAAATTAATAATGTCGTCTATTTTATTCAAAACTCTAAATAAATACAGTATTTATTTTTAATATTTTATTAATATTAGAGTAATTTAAAATAAATACATATTTCATTAAAAATATGTATAAAGAAAATGAAAAATGCATAAAAACACTGTAATACAAGAGTAATTTATTTTAAAAATTGTTTACACACACATACAGTCTCTTTTCTTGGAATGGATGTCTTATTGAAAGTCTCTCAAAAGCCTTAAATTTTTGCTACTAATATTGTTTTGCTAAGCCGATTTAATAAAAACTTCTAAGTGCTTAATGACATCTTCGTGTTATATTTTGGGTTCCAGAATTTCTGTTTCATTAAGCTGCTCATCATTTTCAAATTTTTATCATCGAATTCAGCATCTATTCAAATCGTCAGCTGATATATTTTACATATGTACATATGTTCGTTAAACCGAATACAATATAAAATATTTGTTTGTAATATAAGGTACTCAGTAGAAAATATTTGGATGTTCGTTGTATACGATGTTCATTAAATCGGATGTTCGTTAAATCGGGAAACTACTGTACTTGTATTATAGTATGAAATGGACTAAAGCGATATTTAAATTTGTTAATTTTTAGTGAATCACATGTTTTCTTATTCTGCACAACCTTTCCTTTAAATATGTATGTACATATGTATTAGCAGCATACATATTTATTCCAACTCATTGAATTATTATTTTATTATTATTATTATTACTGGCTCTCTTCCTTAATTATCTTTTAACAATCGCCCAATATTTTTCAATTGGATAATATGGCGTTTTGTATAATCATAGAATTAAATTCGGATTGGCTAGGCAGCACCGTCCCAGGAAATTCGACTGATTGCGTTCATGAAATTTGTGAGTTCTTAAAACGAAAACAAATTGGAGAATTTGAGCTCGAACTCTATATTAAGGGGTCAAGAATTGAAGTTGTGGGAACCCGAAACTTGTGATTTCAGGAGTTACAAATCTTTGTACTTTTTCATTGACCACATGGGTCAATACGTTGTTATAAACTAGCTTTTTAATAAAATGTTATAGTATTAAAAAAACGGCAAAGAAAGCCGTGAGGTCTGGTATTAAAAAAAATAATTTATATTTTCGAATTAGGAGTATTCTCGTGTTTTTGGATACTCTATAAAGTATTCTTTTAAAAAAGGAACAAGAAATACTAATTATTCTAATCTTATTTTTCATGCCAAATTTCGAAAAGGGTTCGTTTCATGTTTTTATTTATAGTACATAAAAACCTTATAATACTTGTAATACGCCGAATTGTTATTAAGTATTATTATCTTTTAACAAGAAACCACGGCGGAATACAAATCATAGTTTTTATCGTTGCCTGGTGTTAATTATTACATAACTAAAATATGATTGTACTCTAAAAATTTGTATTTCTTTTTTATTTGCAGAAAACGGTTTTGGTGATTGTCTTAATAATATTTTAAATACATACGCGTACATAAATGTGGCCGTTTATAAAGAAAGCAATAAATAAATAATTTAAAATTTGTTCAATTGAATTCAAAATGAAAATGCTTCCGGTACAATTATCGTTGAATCCGCCTTTGGGACTGTGGAGTGATATGTTGTGGCGTTGTCCTCCTGCTCCGCCAAGTCAATTAGCCGAACTAAAGACACAGTTACCACCCTCGCTGCCATCAGATCCCCGCCTTTGGAGTCGTGAGGATGTTGCGGTATTTTTGCATTTTTGTGAGCGTGAATTTGACCTGCCAAAAGTTGATTATGATCTCTTTCAAATGAACGGTAAAGCTTTATGCTTGCTTACACGTGCCGATTTTGGTCACCGTTGTCCCGGTGCCGGAGATGTTTTACATAATGTTCTGCAAATGTTAGTGATTGAATCACACATGATGCAGTGGCATTTGCCAAATAGCCCTGTGACTCCCACAAGTCGCTATCCGTTGTCGCCGCACAGTCACCCACCCACCCCCACATGGCCACCAATTGGCCCGCCAGAAAGTGCCTTTCATCAAACCTCACACTTAACACCCCATCATTTTATGACACCAAACTCAGTGACATTAAGTCCCCCGCCTTCAGTAGATTCGCAAGCCAGTAGCCCGCCTCAAAATCAGGAACAGCAAAATGGTTCTACCACCCAGTCCACCAGCAACAGCAGTAGTAGTAGCAGTAGCAGTTCCAGCAGTACCACCAGCTCGTCATCAGCTGCCGCTGCGGCAGCTGCTGCTGGTTTAGGTACCCCTAACACTTTTAGTTCGTTAAAAAACAACATCAATAACGCTGCTGGTCAACATTCAGATTCAGAGGAGGAAAGTTATTCAGAACCTTCCACAATTAATAGCACGATTGTTAATTACGCCAATCATAATTACTCCGCTGCAGCGGCAGCTCAATATAACAACAGTCCGCCTACAACACCAATTCTAAAAGACATGCCACAAAGTCTTAAACAGCAAATTAAAAATACATTTGTTAATTCGTGGTCTCAACAGCAGCAACAGCAGCAACAACAACAGCATCAGCAACAGCAACAAATGGCCCTTGAACAAAAACTTCCGCAGAGCGGCTCTGTATCGGCACCAACTACGCCCAGCTATGCTCAACCGGTTAAAAGGGAGTTTTTCCCCGAAAAAACTGACAATCGTTATATGCAGCCAGTAAAACGTGAATTCTTTCCAGAAAATACAGAACCAAATACTAGTAAGTTACATTTTATTTTGTGTGTGCGAAAAATCTCAGTATTATCTATAAAAGAATAAATTATTAAAGGACATTATTTATATCCTGCTGCTCAAAATAAAATTATAATAATATAAATACATATTGGTATCTTAGCATTATCGTTCTAGACATACAATAGGCGACAATGCAATGGATACATTTCGAATACTCCTTTATTCCTTCTTAAAGGTCGAAAATCAAAAATAATTTTTAAACAATTCGCAAATATTTTGTATTTCATTAATTCGTACTTTTATTTGCTTGCTAATCATGCATACTTAAACATTTTCAGGCATATTCTGGGTATCGGAACGTCTTACGTTTTCATCTTCTTGCTTTCGTTTACATCAATCTTTGCTTTAATCTTCACTTTCATATACATATACATATGTACATATGCCTACATATTTGTACATATAAGTACAATTGTTAGATTAAACAATCATATAAGGCCAAATGAATAGGTCCGATTGTAAACCATCATTGTAAATTGTAAATGAAATGAAATGAAAATTATTAAATATGTAATTTTACAATGAATAAATCTTTTAAATAATCGAGTGATCTGAAATCGTACGATTTCAAGTCGTATTCATTTTCCACATTTTACGTAAAATGTCAAAAGGAGGAAAATAAAATTTATTTAAAATGTATTTTTTAGCAACTTTTATCAATATCCCCCAAACCAAAAATATTTCTTTCTTCAGTGCAACATATTATTGTCTAGAGCCAAAAAATTATACCCATTTCTTAGCCCGAAAAACACCCCACAAAATATGTAATTTCCAGCCTCTTTATTCAATTGTATTTATAATTTTCCGAAAAGAGGACATCATTCGTCCTGTTTATGTGTTCTTCCGATGGGCTTTAGTAATGCTGCCTTTACACACTATGTATTTTACAGTGCGTCAGCTTGAAAATGCATCTATAATTGCACATTTTTGTCAAAATTGTACATTTACAGACCGTTTATCATTTTGAGTTTTTGGTGTCATCTGACAAAACCTATATTAGATTACAACAGTATGAACAATTGTATTTAAGTAATTAAAAATGTTTTTTAGAAGAGTATTTTAATACATCTTTAATAATTGCCGAATCACAAACGCTATGTTCTTGGCGCCATATTCAATTGACTTGTAAAACAGCTGATGTCAGGTGGTTTGTCAATTGAAAATAGAACACGCTCTAATTGAAAATTGTTGCACTGTAAAAGTGGCCAGGCATTTACAGAAGCAAATTTTTTATGCATTTTGCAGTGGGAAATTTGACAAGCACAGTGTGAAATACATAGTGTATAAAGGCAGCATAACCGAGACCCTCCTAATTTGCCATGCGTCTAACTGTTCGAGAACGAATTTATATATATATTTATATATAATCCAAGAATATTGATTTTGAATTCCGGCTTGGAATTTTCGGTCATTTTTTTAAACTTTCTTGCTATAAAATTATCTTGTCCTTTATTATTTTGATTTTTAAATCTTCACAAACTGTCACGCAAAAAAGCATTAAAATAACGATAAAACATCTTACATTTCGCAATCCTTTTTTGCTTAAATAAACTTTCGTGCAGAAGTATAAACGTAGCCATTATTTTGTAACCTTATATTTCCATTTTTATATATATCTTGTAAAAATCTTTATTGTTGAAAACTCAAATAACGCAGTGGATTTAAAAAGGTTTCCATTGGATTGTCAGTAGGGTATTAAATTAATTGCACTTCTGTTTAACGGTTAACCGATTGAGTACCCTAATTGCCGCCTACTGTATATTGGTAACTCCTTCCTCCCCAAACCTTTTAAACATTAATATTTTCGCATGATACTGACTTCTAACACAATTTCGGTTTAAAAAATTTACATTTATGTACATATTTCCACACGCATTTTCACAAATTATATTATTTTCTTAAAATACAACGAGCGAAACAGTGGCAAATTAATTTAAAACACATGACAAAGAAATGTTAAAAATTCCGTGACCAAAATATTATCTGTACATTAACTCTTGCTTCAGTTTAAGGAACAAAGTCGAAAGTTCCTTGTACTTTCCTTTTGACGTATGTTTAAGCTCTACCTGAATTTCCGTAGGTTTTTTTACACACAGTTTTTATGGGAATGTAAAATTGAGGCAGTAGTCAGTATCAAAGGTCATTAAGTAAAAATTGCGTAGTAATAGTAAATAAATTACACTTTTCAGATGGACGTTTGTTATGGGATTTTCTCCAGCAATTGCTAAATGATCGCAATCAAAAATATAGTGATTTAATTGCTTGGAAATGTCGTGACACGGGAGTTTTTAAAATTGTTGATCCTGCCGGTCTGGCCAAATTGTGGGGAATACAAAAAAATCACTTATCTATGAATTATGATAAAATGTCGCGTGCTCTACGCTACTATTACAGAGTTAATATATTGCGTAAAGTTCAAGGCGAACGTCATTGTTATCAATTCCTGCGTAATCCAACAGAATTGAAAAATATTAAAAATATTTCGTTGCTGCGACAATCCGTTAATCAGAATAACGCAAACAACTCCAATACTGTAAATAGCAATAGCAACAATATTGCTGGCAATCATAATAATACTTCAGCTTCAATTACAACTTCGCCTTCGACGAATGGTACAAACTGGGCTATGCCGGTTCAACACCCAGGAAACAACCAACAACAAACTCCCCAGCGCTCGTCGTCATCACAGGGTAATAACAACAACCACTTAACCCTACCAAATGGAATTTCGTCTGCTGCCGCAGCTGTAGCTGCTGCAGCAGCTGCTGCATATGGTCCTCCGCCCTCTTCACCTCTATTTATGCATGCCATAAATGGTGCCTTCCACTACCTGTCTTCCAATGGTGTACCACCAAATTCACCCGCAGCCTTACCAACCACACCAAATGAGAAGTTTCAATTTAATGTTGTTAAGCCAGAACAGAATCAAACATCGCCTCAAAGCAACAACACAGCCGAGGAAATGAAACCAACCGATTTGAGTCTGTCCGGAAATAATGGTTTAAATGTAACCGAAAAAAGGCCTTATTCCAGTCCATCAGCCAACGATGACTGCTTTCCGTAAGTCTTTGCTGGTTTGTGATTATCATTTTAAATTTGTAATAAATATTAATTTTCATTTCTTAATCTTCAGATTAATACGCAACGCTGATGGCTTGACCACAATTAAATTGATACGTTACAATGATAACGATGGTGGTGTTGGATCTCAGTTTTCCGTTGTTAACGATTCAAATGATAATTCTCAACACAATCAACAACAACAACAACAGCAGCAGCAGCAAAAGTGCGGTACACCCATACCCATGGATAGTGAATCTAGTGAAATGGATTCAAGTCATTCGCATGATATTATGGCTGCAACCGATTTAAGAAAGTAAACGTATAATTTACTTAAAAGAACTTTAAACGACAATCATATATGTATGTACTACATGTGTCTTTATAATCACCAACTTCATGTTGCAACAAAAACAAGTGGTAAATATATTTTATACATGAAGGTATTACAACAAAAGAAAAAACAAAAACAAACAAATTGCATAATTATAGTACCTCATTATTATATACATATAAAAAAAAGATAAAAATCCACATGTTCAAAGGTCCTTCCTTCTTCTATCATCTATTAAATTGCCTATTTTAGCATAATTGTAACTTAATTTTTAATAACAAAAAAACGAAATTTTTCAAAATTAGTTTTTTTTTACAAATATTTAAGATTGCTAGTAAATAAGAAATGTGCCAATTTTTCATTTATTTTTTAAAACCATTAAAACAATTAGTAGTTTAACAAAATCATCAATCAGCCACTCTACTCTGTCTACGGGTCGCGGTGGTGATGAAATGAAAATTATGGAAACATAGTATTTAATTTAAGCTAATTTTTATAGCACAGCCAATTATTTCCTGCTCTATTATTTACCGGAACTTTACTATTGCAAAATAAAAAATATATATATTTTAACAATATTCCCTTGCCACCATTCAAACCTAACAGCATTTTAGAACTTTCGAAAGTAAATTTATATTGTCAAAAAGAAAAGTAACGTCTCATATTTATTGGTTAAAAAAAGCTTTTTATTTTATCAGCTTTAACAAATTTAAAATTTTTTAAAATTTATTTACATTAAAAATTAAATAATTGCAAACGAATGTGATAGCAAAAGTTATAATAAAATCGAAAGAAAAAAAATTAAAATAAGTGTAAAAACAGAAACAGAAAAAAATATTTTAAAACTCAAGTGAAAATCTTTAAAAAATATAAGTTTTTAATTGTAATAACACACATATTTTTTAAATTGTCGCAAAAAGTTTTGTTTCTTTCTGGCCTGTAACCACCTAATTGGCAGCATAGCATGGCAAAATGTTGAATTTGTCTATTTTGTTAAGAAAACTCAATAGTGGAAAGAACTAAGTGACATTTTGAAAATGTTAAACGAAGACGTTATTAAATGTCAGTTATAACTTCAGGCTCTGTCTACATCATATTACAGTTTGTTGCCAAGCTTAGCTTTGGCGAAATGAAGATATTTTGTTATTTAAAGATATAAATATAATTTATTGTTTCAATTTTTGTTGTTAATCAATCCCCCTTGGCTTCCACAGAACAATTTGTTCTCGATATACAAAACTAAAATTTATTATAATTTTTACTTTTTATTTTAATTTTAAGTTTAGCTGAAAAAATAGTTATAAAAATATTGCTTTAATTTCATAAATCAAATATAAATTTAAATATAAATAATTACTTAAACGTATTTCTATTTACAAACAAAAATATAATATCGATATGAATATTTTTGTTTCATTTTGTTTATAAATATTTTTTAAATTTATTTTATACATACAATCTTTAGCTGTAGTAATAGTTAAGTAAGAAAATGTGTAAATACAAAATATAAGTTTGAAATCTTTACATACAATACCGTATATAATGTATATTTTATTAACACAACACACTTTTTACACTTAGTTTTAAATAATAAAATAAAATAAAAAAAATTATAATGAAACTTTTATATTTACATTCTTTCTTATACAATAGAATTCATATATTTACAAAAGACTTAAACAAATCTTTTCTTTAAAAATATTTGCTTTAACTTAATAGCTTAGAACTGTATTACATTTTAATTGAACAAGTTACAAAGGATTAATAATAAATAAATTATAAAGTAAGTAGCCAAAAATACTGAAAATGAGTAGTTTGTTTTCATAACAATATAATACTGTTGAATTTTGATTGTGTGATTGGGAAAATCAATTTTAAGATCAGCCAAAATAATGAAAAAAATTGCAAAGTAAAAGTTTTGAAATTATAAAAATAAAAGCTGACTAGAAATTATAATTTTTAATAATTAAGCCCTACGTTTTGAATGGAATAAAGTTGACTATCGTATAGATAAGATTAAAATCTATAATCTGTAAAAAAATCAACAAAATATACCAAACGGTTGCTGAGATATTAGCGTTGAATGATGTCAGTTCACACTTGTAGAACTTAATCAATAACTCGGGAGCTTTTTCAGCTAGAGGAATAAAAGTGCACAGGTATGTAGAATAGGATTTCATCATTCGTCCTGATGCAATTAGAACTTTCTGGGCTTATTACTTTGACAGATATAAGGCTTAAAGCTATAAACACCCATTTTTTTCGATGAAGACGGTAGTTGAGGAGGGCCAAAGGTTGCCCCTCGTGTAGCCAAAGTTCTAATCTATCAGATGGTGAAAAATTCATTCAATTATCTCAAACGGTTTAGGAGTTAGAGCAATTGAAAGAAAATAATTTGCCAAAATCCACCTTCTGCAAAGTTCTGTTGGCCTGGTATTTCACAAAAAAAATAAAGGAAAAGTTATTTTGCAAATTTTTCATGTTGTACGTTTGAAATTTTACTGGCAAATAGGGAACTTAATGACGATTTTTTTCGGATCATATTTTTTGCCACTCCCATTTATAATTTAAGAAGGTGGGCATATTTCATGAAATGTTTTCGGATAAGCTTTTAAAACTCTTTTAGCTAGTGAAAAAAACTACTAATTGCTGGCAATTTCTTATTAATATATCCGGTCGTATAGGGATATTCGGCACATTTATAGCAAACAATTCTAATAATAAAATAATTTCCTACCATTTTTATTTATTCTACTTACGTCCTTATTTATAAACTGAGAATTAAAAATTAAAGTTTAGATGTTAGAAAAATTAATGCAAACGTTTGCGAAAATAATATATTTTTTATTAAGTCTTACAATTTATTATAATAGTATATAAGCCAATCAAATAATTGAATGATTAATTAGGAGTTTAAAGTTATTACTATTTTATTTACTTAAAATGACTATAAGTAAATAAATGCCTGCAAAATTTTTAAAGTATTAGTAAATCTTGCAATTAACTATGGATGCCAACCGAACTCCGGTTGAGTTGCCAGTTGCTGAAGTCAATATTATGGACGTCAGCCGATAGTTGTCGGTTTCAGTTGATATTCACTGCTTTTCTGACAACGCAACTAAAGTTCGCTTAGCATTCATAATCGACTTTTAAGATTTTGATTTGAGTAATTTTAATTTAGAATTATTTGGGTTAATCATGAATTTGAATTAGCAAATTTTTTTGATAAATCGGTTGAACGATTTCGGTTTGGGTTTTTTTTCATAAATATCAAACATTTCGGAAATGCATGTTTATATAAGACTGGTTTTCTCTTGTTCATAATTCTTAAGATTTCAACACATAATCTTTTAAAATTATACAGAAAATACAATTATTTTTTATGACATTTAAATAATTAGCGAGCAAAATATTTATGTTTTTTATACTTTAGTAAGGAACTGGAACTTTTTCAAAATATTTCTAAGTGTTATTTTGATTACTAATTATTTTGAGACAAGAATGCTTTCAAAATATTTCTGCAAGCCGCCAATAGTGATGAATTAGATTTTCTTTTACGTTTCTTATTTACTTGTGACCTCATTGTATTGTCAGTTTCGTGCTTTCCCTTTAGTTTAATCTCGCTCCTGTCTACATTCACCACCTGGTAATGCATTAGCATCATACCGACCACAGCCGTCAACTCGTCTTCAGAATGCTCGTGTTTTCTGCAAACTACTGCACAATTTAAAGTTAGTTATTGTTTTAAACATCTTCGCTAATGTTTCAAACTTACTTTCTTCTTGTAGTTGTGTCAAAAGCTTTTCTTCTTCTACCAACACCATATCTTCTTTATTAGACTGGCCATCATACGAATAATATTGTTTTTCCATTATAAGATGCAGCAAAGTTAAACGTGATACTATTTAATTTGTTGCAGTTGCAGGATACTTTATAGAATATCTTTGATCTACCTGCGCCTAATTTGTTTTATTTATAATCATCTACCGAAATTACCTGCTTTTTATATTGAACTTTATTAACGCGTGTCATTAAGTAGAAACAATTAGGTTTTTCTATTTTAAAATTAATCTCTTTCTATTGGAATTTTGGGAAAAATAAGAATATGCAGCTGTTAGATTTGTCCGAAGGCCTAATATATGTGTTTTTGCATTTGTTTTACAATTATGACAATATTTGAATTCTTGCATGAAAGACATTGAAATAACAATAAAAATAAACATTTTTACCTAATCGAATTACAATTAAATTAAAATTAAGGATTTATCTACGAATGAATTTCAAATAGTTTGGCGACTTCATTTAGGTCATCATATTTTTTGTTCTGATTTATTATAGTACGTGCTAGTCCTATACGATTGAAAATATTCCAAAGCAAAATGCCAACAATTTTGTCATCTTTAAGATAAAATATTACACCTCGACCATAATCAGAATTTTTCGTATCTGCAGATTGGCTTGAAACAGCAACCGAATTAGATTTGCCTGCAGATTTATATATTTTTGTTGCTGTTGCCTCCTCGGTTTCGTCTGGTTTATCATTTTCTTTTTTAGCAATATTGTCGGAGGTGTTTATTTTTGTTGTTGCCTCATCAATTTCTACTGGTTTATCATTTTTATTTTCAGCAAGATTGTCAGACCTGTCCTGGTCTTTGGAAGGTAGTGCAAAAACACCTACGGTTGGCAATGATGAATCCACTAAACCAATTCCTTCATAACCGATTTCAGGGCCCAAGTCAGACCAAAACATGCTTTGGTGGGCATACGGTTTTTCTGATAAAATTACAACTTTTCATTTATTCTGAAATAAAAATTTTAATGAACTTACTTTTTCCCACCATGTTTTCTCCTGCCAAACGACCTGAAACAACGGAATGATCGTGATGTTCAACACGTCTTCTACCCAATAGAGGATCGTAGAAGCATGAGGCATCTCCAGCTACAAATAAATTACGACGTGCTTCTAGTTCAGCATTCACAACAAAACCACCTAGTTTGTTATCGACTTCCAACCCAGAATGACTTGCCAAATCCGTATTAGCTTCACAACCCACACAAACAACCACCTTTAACAGACAATAAAATATACTGTTCTTAATGCGATAACTATATAATATTTGATACTATAACTTACTATGTCTGAAAAAATTATTTCACCTGTGCTTAACGTCAATTTTATGGAACTACCATCACGTGTCGCATTTTTAACACAGGCGTTTGGTAATATACATATTCCCTGCGATTCCATTCTTTTCATTGTCCATTTGCTAAGATAATCTGGCAGCACCTTTGACATATTCCCGCTTTCCGGAAATATTTGATATATATGTGCTCCATTACCTTTTGAATAATTAGACAAAGAGCACGCTAATTCGCTACCAATAAACCCATTGCCAACAATGGCAACATTCTTTTTGCCATCAACGTAGCTTTTAAGACGTTCGAAATCATCAGGTGTTCTATATACCATGACTTTATCTTGAATACTGGGCGGAGCATTTGCAAAAACTTGTAACGATTTAGGTCTACAGCCAGTTGCTATCAAACATTCATCATAACCAATTTCGTAGCCATCACTTAGGGTGATAGTTTGCTTTGACGGATCTATTTTTTTAACTGTAAACCCTTGAGCCACAGCAATACCACCTTTTTCGCTTTCAATTAACTTTGCTGGTTCGATAAAAAATTCCTCTGGTTCAAAGTACAGACTGCGCTCAGCACCGGTCCACTGTTTAAATCTGTAATCACTTGTTAATTGAGTATCTTTCGCTGAGTACCATAGCTCTTTCGAAAGTGGTGGTCGCATATAAGGATTGCGACTTTCATTTGTTATGATAAGAACCTTTAAAATATATAAAACCAATTTAGTATTTCTACGTGTGCATTTATCCCGAAAATACGCTATATTAAGGATATATTTAAATTATAAACACCTTACCTTAGCTCTGGAATCGTTAGATTTTATAGCGCGGAATGCTGAAAATGCTGCTGTTCCACCTCCTATTAACAAATATGGTATATGTTTTGGTAAATCTTGCGAACTTGTTGGTTTTTTGGGCTTTATTTCTTCATTTTTATCGCTACTGTCCTTAATTTTATCCTTTCCCATAAGATAGTAAGCCTGCAAAACAAGTGGTCAAAATTTATTTAATAAATTTATGTTGTATCTACAATATACTTACTACACCACCAATACCTAACGCAGCCGCCAAAGCGAGTAAAAGTTTTGTATTCCCACCATTACCACTACTTTTTTTGTTTGAATGATCACCAGAATTTTCTTTTCCAATTGTAGTCCCGCCAAAATCCTTTGCTTCATTTTGCTGTTTGACATTTTTTAGACTTACGTTACAATTAGCAGCCCTTAATACTTCAGTGTTATGGGAAACCTTAGGCCGTCGCTCTTGCTGAATGAAAAATATTATTTTTAAGACATAAAATACCTTTCAATATACACATTAGATTTGTTACCGCTATAAAAGAGTTAGTATTGGCAAACCGCTTCGGAGCTAGAAATAATAACGTAGTTAAAAAGGAATTATTGCACAAAATTGCAGTTTCACATAACCTCAATACAAAATCATGTATCATTCACTCACCATCATCCTTATGGACACACACCGGGCTTGGTTTCCTGTTGGCTAACAAAAATGCACGTTTGCACAACTGCAAATTTACCCCTTTAAAACTACAAATGCTCATTTTGTTTTTTATATATAAAATGTTATTAAAAAACTAGTAAATAAATAGCAGTATTTATGACAATATTCTCTAAGAGTTTCTGGCTGGCATTTTAATGTGTCAGATGTTTGTTAATCACAAGGAAATAAGAACAGAGATGGGAAAGATTAACCAATCTAAAATTGTAATATAAAAGCCAACCCCAAGACGTATTAATTTTATAACTGGCAACAGTGGCGAACTAAAATTTGACTTGTACTGTACAGTGGATGTCGAACTCTCAATAGTATTTTTGTTAATACTGCTTATATTTTATATATGTATGTATGTAGGTTTGACAGTAATCAAAACAATATACATTTTTTACTGCTACCGGGATAAGGGTCAAGCCCATCACGCAATTATTACCAGGTAAGAACAGTAGAAAAACAATGTATATTGGCTGCTGAAAATTTACCTGTAGACTTTCAAATTAAAAAATAAAGCACAATTAATTAAAATGTTTTCCATGGTACAATGATTACCAATTAATTTTATGTACAGTTCCTATCAAGGAGTATTAAACAGGGAAAGTTATTAAAACATCAATTAAAACAATACAAGAACAGAATTTTTTTATTCGGCTCTGTCAAAAACAATAGAGAAAACAAATAAAGAAGAATTTTTGACATTCAATTTAGAAAGCATGTCCAAGCTAAAGAAATCAGCTGCCCCTGGTTAATTCATAACAACAAATAATCACCATAACAATCAAATAATGATTACCAATTAATTTTGTGTACAGTTCCTATCAAGGAGTATTAAACAGGGAAAGTTATTAAAACATCAATTAAAACAATACAAGAACAGAAGTTTTTTATTCGGCTCTGTCAAAAACAATACAGAAAACAAATAAAGAAGAATTTTTGACATTCAATTTAGAAAGCATGTCCAAGCTAAAGAAATCAGCTGCCCCTGGTTAATTCATAACAACAAATAATCACCTGAGCTGTCAAGACCACCTTTTATGCATTTGCCTTGGTTGGATGTAAAATTAAACTATCCAAGGCGAATTTTAAAACAAGAAAAATTTATCAAAAAGCACATCTTGACAATGAAAAAGTATAAAACACATTGAGTCAGCGGAGCTACCGACTTCACCTGGTATGAATTCGCCCTGGTTGGCAGAAAATGTCAAAAACAAGAAAATGAAATTTTTTATATGTTTTTTAGAGATGGGATCGTGAGTGACTTTTCACTCAGGCTCACGATAAAAAATTTTACTAATGCTAAATTTGCATTTTCTCTAATTCCAATATTTATTGAAATATGGGTTCGCATTTATTTTAAATAGTATGAAAATAGCATTTTGCGGCATAATTGACTTCATTTTGTGATATAAAAACCAACTTAAATCACACTAACCCTAAGCAAAAGTAGTGGTTGTTTGTTTGTCAAATGTGACCGTACCTTTATATTTTTGACTCGCATGAGTGAAAAAAAGCTAGTCACAATCACGAAAACATGCTCTCGAAATACTGAGGGGAAAAAATTAAAAACATATGTACATACAAATTCACGTGAGCGGTGCCCATCTCTAGAGTATTTTCAGCAGCCTTTATCACAATCCAAGGCGAATTCACAATCCATATGTACATATATACATCCATACATAGATATGTACATACATATGTACATACATATCCACGAGTATGTATGTACATATGTATGTCCCAAACAAAAAATTTATTTTTTTATGTCACCATATTATTAAATGTCTGTAGCCAAATAAACATTTAAAATCACCAGAAAATAAATAAAAAATGCTGGGTTTGAGTCAAGAATACTGTTGAAAATGAAAAAAAAATCATGACGTAGAAGCTCTTTTTAATGTGAAACTTCAGCGTATTTTTTCGCCGCTCTCTTAATTCCGGAGTTCAAAACTTTTATTTTCAATTGGTCATAACTCCTACAGTACAACACGGATACAAAAAGTATGGGTATAATTTTCAAGTGCATAAGATACCTTTCTACTGGTATATAATATAATAATGTAATATTCATATCCACCAAGTGTAAACATTTAGCATTGTTTTGACGACTTATTCACCAAAATAAAAACATGAAATAAAATATCAAATTAATTTACATAAGTATTTTGAGATGTGACTGTGCCCATGCTATGATTTGATGTAGTATTTTCAATTGTTACTTTTTAGTTTAAAATATAATAGTTTCTGTTATATAACTTTTAGATAAGAAAATATTTCAAAGCCGATGTTTGAACTCTGGCAACTGCGATATGAATACGGTTCGAAAGGTAAAATCGGTAATTACAGTTATTCTGTTGGCGGCACTAATTGTGCTGTTAAAGCTCAACGTAAGACGAAACTTAAAATTTAATAAAAATTCAATAGCCGTTCAGAAAAACTATTAAAATAAATGAAATTATGAAAGTATGTTTAAAATACATTTCAAATCCAAATCGAGTTACTCAAAATTTTTAAAAATTGTTAGAAAACTCATCGCATGAATAATTGATTTAACTGCAAAATCAAAAATAATTAATTTTAATTTTAGATTAATTTTTATAAATATTTTTTTAGAATCCTGCTAAAAGGAACACGTTTCTTCTGTGCCCTATACACTAGAATAGAGCAATTTTGAAAATCCTATGTCTTTAAATAAATTTTATACCCTAAAAATATATTGTACACCTAATTCTCTTTTTACACGAATTATTTTTACACGAATTTTCATTTAACACGAGTTAAAAAGTTAACATTTTTCTCTTTTTACACGAATTGTTTTGTTTTAACACGATTTTAAATATTCTACAAATTCTTTTTATAAATTTTTATTTTTTATGTTCTATGATTTTTTTTTATTCTCACTGCTCACAAATTACACATTTCAATTAATTTAACGGTATGGCATCCCGTTTATGTCGATTATATTTATGCGTATGTATTTTGTCTTTGAGTGGGATTCCCCGAATTAAACATAAAGTAAAAATGCAATGTATTATGTACGCAAATTAGTATGGTTTTGAGAATAGAAAAGAAAGAAACTTTAACAAAAATTTTTTATTGTTGTTTATTGTACTTTTACGTTATTTTTTAGGTCTGGAACCAATCTACTATTTTCATCTTTGGCTAGTATCTTTTTTTACACGAATTTTTTTTACACGAATTTATTGGGAACGTATCTATCGTGTAAAAAGAGAATTGGGTGTATTTGGATCGAGGACACATATGTGTACATACATACATATATAAAATTTCACCTTTTGCTACATGTAACAAATAATTCAAAAATATTTCTAGGTATTATAAAAAAATATTTTGAAATAAATAACGGACGCATGCAAAAAAAAAAAGTTGACACTCTTTAGGAACCATTGTTATGGAGTTTATAATTTATTAAACATTTTTTTTAACATTTAAAAATATCTTTATTTTTGTGTGTAGCAAACGAAAAAAAAATAAAGGAATTCTACAGCGTTGAGAAAAAAATACAAAGTGATTTGGTATGAAGATTGTTATGTGTGTACGAGTAAATGTATAGACTGATCAGTCAAATGTTTATTGATTTAATTGATTAATGAAAATTTAACATCTATGAGAATAAACATCGCCTTAAAGTAGTAAACAAAAATTTAAAATTTAATTTAAAATCACTTTAGTAGTTACTTCATTATACTACATATATACTATAAAGAATAGCCTCTATTTATTTGATATATTATTGAAAATGTGTAACCTTTATTTTTACTGCGAATTTTATAAATCAATATATTTTCAAAGATTAATTTTAATGGAGTATCAATGCTTAATTTAATAAAAACAAACTGAACTATTTGTTAGATTGTTGAATATTGCCCCTGCGCTCTCATTATAGAATGAGCTTTGTTGTAACTTTTAATCGGTAGATTTTCATATTAGTGATTAAGTGATAAAGAAATTAATACCAAGACACGGGTTGGATGTCTGCTTTTAATTTACATGAACGTACGTACGTAAGTAATTTACTTGTAAGTATGTATGTACGTGTATATCAATCACGAAATGTTATAAAAACTGCAACGTGATAAGCGCGTGTTATTTTTAGAAAACAATTTTACAAAACTAAACAATTATAGCAATTATAAATATTTGTACGTATGTAGATTTAATATATTTTTACAAGAATATTTAATATAATAATCCTTATTTTCAAAAATTAATACATAATTAAACAATACGTACATATGTGTTACAACAATTCAAATGTGTAATATACACAGATATTTTCCAGTTGCTACAAGAGAGTTACAACTCCAAAAAAAATTTTTGTTACTATCTATTGAACTGAAGAGTGCCAATATTTTTTTAACTTATTTTTTTTTTTTGATTTTTTATTTTCATTCAATACTACTAATTTTGAATAGGTAAAACAAATTTATGCAAAATGTTCTACATGAGAAAAGCTAAATGGTAAATTAAATTTCATCATTATTTAAGATATGCATCATATATGTATGCCTAAAGCAAACGAAAAAAGTTCTAACCAATTGTCTTCAAGACACCCCTCGTCTTTTTTATTATTATTTTTTGGAAGCTATTTATATATTAGGAAGATGATATAAAACTTGTTATAGAATTTATAATTTAAGCGCACAATTTTCCCTGGTTTTACTCATAAGAATACAAAAATCGCACATTTTAAGTTATGGTGTTTTTGTCACAAATTAACCAAAAAAATAATTATTTCAAGTTTATTCACATTGAGATAGCTCCATTATAAGTTAAATATAAAAAAGAAAAATTACATCGATGATTATTTGCGGCCATTACAAGGTTAAACCATCTAAACGCCTTAAGACTTGCCGATAACAATTAAAAACAATTATATAGAAATGGTATCTACCCGTGGAAAATTGTAAGAAAATTCAAACAACAACAAAAAAAGTGTTTTACACCGCCATAGAAGCACACTATATTGGTATTTTGTTTAATACGTTTCTCGAGTAATAATACATATATCGATGGTCTCATGTACAAAGGCCCTAACTCGTATTTTTACGAAATTTCAGTTTTTCAGTGATGCCAATACATTTCACACAAATACATCTTGTTACAAACATTTACTGCAATAACGCTTTTACAAGCAGTTGTACAGTTTCTTTTGTTGTTATCTTCCTCTGTAAAGTTACAATTATTTGAGTTAGGGCCTTTCTACTTGAGACCAACGATATGTATGTATACTGGTTAAAAATATTTGAATGCCGCTATCTGCTATGTAATGAACTGAATGGTATCAGACGAACGAAGTGAATGGTCTTTTCCCTTCAATTGCTGAGTTAATTGATCCTTCTAAGCGAATTATCCGAGTTCGTTGTGCAAAATTCTCAGCGGCTGGTGCGTGAAGTACCGAGTTGTTGAGATCGATGGACTGTGTTCCTGGGTTCCTGCATATAAAAACTTTTATGACAATGAACAAGTGGATGATAGATAGCATAATTTTATTACTTGCAAAGCCTACAAGAAACTGTGTCATTGCGCTCTGAACTACTCATAAACACCAACCGAAAGTACATCTCGAGTCTCATCGTAGTGGTGACGGAACGCTGGGTTATAGGAAAACAAGCTAGTATACTGGCTTCCTTTTAATGCGTTCTGCTGTAGCTGCCGATAACAAGGTAGGGAAGAAACAATTTCCCATATTCTCTTCAAGTGCCCTGATTGGGAGTGGTGGTTTTTTTTGTCAAAGCGGAATCGTTTGATTCTACTTGAATGCTTGAGTATCGAAAACGTTAATTCGAATGCATTTGTACTTACGAGTAAAAACTCGCAGGGATGTATTCAAATGATCACTCGCTATCGAATGCCATCATTAGAAATTTTGATACATTTTACTCGATAACGAATAAGAGAATCCCAAAACTAAAAAAAACTCGCACGTTCGCGTAAGAACTCGTTCGTATACGACTGCCAGAATTACCCCCAGTACTCTTGATTAATCGATTAATCAATATTTTGCTCAATCAAAACGTTCGATTAATCCAATAATCGCACTTCTCTAACTACATATTTTTTTTAATTATTCTAACACACACATCATAAATAATACAAATTTTAAAATAGATTAAACATGAAAACTTAAGTGTTAAAATATTTTCCCTTTTATTTTATTGAATATATGTATGGCAAAATCAAAAAGTGAAGCCAGTATAAAAAAAAGTCGGAGGCGCAAAAAAAACTTAAAATTTTTGACGTTACAAACATCAGCTGAATTCTATAAGACCCATTTGAAGGCATACAAATATAAATATTCGCACTTGCTCCTTTAGAATCATACTAAAAATCTTCAATGGTCGGTCATACAAGTAAATTTTATTGCTCATTTTTATAATATGAAAACAACATTTCGTCTGAGAATTTATTTGGAAAACAATACGAAAAATACGAAAAATGTTTTTTGGATTCGATAGAAATTCTCACACGAAATTTTGTTTTAATTTCATTAAAGCAGGCAGCTAATAGTTGATTTCTTTTAGGGTATTTTCACATTTTATTATATCGAAAAGTGTAATTTACAAAAGAATAAAACTTTAGGAAAGTGGACGAATCTTATGGTTTCGTTAGAGCATTTGATTTAAAGAACACACAGATGTTTGAATAGAATTTGTACATAACATATTAATTGTTTTGGATTTTTTTCGTTTGTTTTGACTGATAGAACGTTGAACTTATAATTGGCATTTAAAATAAATAAAGAAGAATTATCTTTAACAATTATAGTATTGGACACACACGGCAGGCGATCATGAAATTTTTCGAACCCTACAATACAATTCTGCTTTGCTTATACCACAAAATAATATTTATTTTGTTTAATATTTGTTATATATTCGCATTAATACAGCAAACACAACGTATGTGTACTGATTTTAAGAATTTTACACAAGTGCCTTAAAAGTAATATAATACGAGTACTCAAGTTAATCCAGTGTTTTGATATAACGATTGATATGTGCATCAAAAGAAGAAAGAAATTGTTTATGTAATTATCCAATATTTACCTTTTTCTAAAAATTTTAAACGTTGGACTTATTGTTTATTTGCGCTTGTGTAAAACTAATCATTTGTTTTAGTAAAAAAAAAGTAATATAAAAAAGATAAGAGTTTAGTTAGTCTTTTGAATACCCCGCGGATTACTTGCGATCCTATTGTATTTCTCATCTGTTTTTGGAGCTTTAGTTTTTAACTGATAAGACAACAAACGTATACGTTAATGATCGATGCATTAAACTGCAACCGAGCGTTATAAGTGATAATGAGCTGCCGTTTTGGCACTGCACTAGGTTACTTGCCCACTGCCTTTTTCATTCAGAACACTTTTGGTTGTGATTGAATACTGATCTTAATAAATAGTATCTCGTAATACGGAAGAAACTATCGAGAAAGTGTAAAACGTGAGATTGCCAATTTGAAAAAGGATTCAAATTAATTTTTTTTTAATTTGATATAAACATCTTTTAACTGTAATTTAAGTGAAGCAAATAAATAAGAAAAATTAATAATATAGTTTTACAAAAGTGACTGAAAAAATGGCTGATACAGAAATCATTATTACCAATAGCTCAGAGCCAACAACCAAAGCTAGTCTTATAGTGGTATCAAATCGTTTGCCGTTCATATTAGTGAGAAACCCCAACACCGGAAAATTGGAGCGAAAAGCAAGGTACGAGTATGAATTAGTTTTAACCAGTTTAAATGGATGTGCGTGCATTAAAAATTAGATTGGAGACATCACTGAATGTCATTGACATTGGGTCCATTGTCATTGTGTCCTCACAATAATAAAAAAATATATGTATATACAGATATATTAATTTTACATGGCCTGTATGTGTGTATAAGACAATCTAATACAGACACATTAAATGGCAATGCCGATTGTAATTCTTATCAAAGTTGACTCTTAGCGAATTTCAATTAATTTGGTTGGTATGTTTGCATGTCTATAAAGATTAAATTTTATTTTTATTAGTAGTAGTATATGCATACGAGCATTCACATGTATGCGTATTATATATTATTTATATATTTATTAACACTTTTACAAATCAATATTAACTAATTTTAAATGAAGTGTGGTATATAAATGTTTAAGCATAAATAACGAGCCCCTTTTTGATAAAAAAATCAAAATTTGTTTTTAAATGCACTGGAGGTGCTTTTGAACTATTAAAAGTTCTTTAAAATTAATATGAAATTTTACTTTTGCAATAAATTGCTATTTTTTTAGTAAAAGACTAAATATAATAATAATAATGCAGAACTATTCCTGATTGGAATTTTCACATATTGTAAAACATTCATTCTATTACATTTGAATATATCGCGTAAAAATTTTTTCTGAAATGGAATATTAGACTTTATTACGCTTGTGGAATTTTCATCTTCGAATAGAATAATGTTGCGAGCTTCTTTAATACAGTGAAATTTATCGAACTCGAAAGCAAAAATCCAACAACCGTAATAAGACACATAATACACTTTTTAAATTAAAAACTTTTTTGCAAAATCTTTTTATGAGTTACTACTGGAAACGTATTGGGTGTTGTGAAGGAATTTACACGTGATCATAATTACATATACATATGTACATACGTATTGAAAATTGGTCACACATGAATGCGAGAGCTTGATAAGAAATTATATAATTTTTCATAATAATTCTACGGCAGAGTTAAAGAACTTGATAAAATGCAAACTAGGGTGATTATACAAACGCTTTTTTAGTACAGTATTATTAATTCGACCTTTTTTAATGACTCTATCCAGGGAATCGTTTGCATAACTACAATAGCTTGTATTTTATTAAGTTTTTAACTCCACTGTAAATTATTAAAAATCAAGTTAGACCCTTTTGCATTGTGTATAGCGATATACAAATTAAGATTGCCCTTGAGGAGAAAGTCTTCAAATTCTCAACGAATAATTCTAAAATTAATGTGTACCAAGTTTTAAATCGATTGTGAAGTTATGATATTAAGCTGGATTCACCCATACAAAATATTTTTCCGGACATAGTTTTTTTCATTCGAGTAATTAGTTTGAAGAAGAAAATTTGTCCGGACAATCATTTAATGGGTGAATCCAGCTTTATATCTATCAAACCAGGTATTTAATAAAATTGTACTAACTTGCCTTCTTCTGTACACATCAATATTTTTTGTAAAAATATTGGAAGTCGAAGGATTTTAAGCACACTTTCTGATGAAAAGGAACTTGAAGTATTCATTAAATATTTTTTTATTTTTGCTTATATAAAAAAGGGAAGCTTTTCCACTCATTAATCGGTGTTTCACTAGAAATAAAACTTCATACTTTCATCAAAGATTTAATTTAATTCATAGTGGTTTATTTTAACTTTATAAATTGTTTTTTCATTTCGGCTCATTTCTAAGACAAAGTGATTTTTTGGAATATTGCAATGTCTTTTTTTCGTAGTTTTAGTGATTCTCAACTAATTTTGAAGCTTTTAGAAACTGATGTTCATCGTTTCAGTTATAAAATTTAATTTTTCGAGTTCAGCTTTTTATGCAATTTCAGTGGGCTTTCACACACGGGCTTAATTATGCTGGCATTACATGGCAGCTTGTGGGAGAATTCGGTGAAGAGAATGGTTTTTGGTTGGCATAATTTTTCAAGCAGCTATAACCCCGCATTAGCAGCACAAAATTAATACATACACAAATAAAAAAAACACACATGTAAAATGAATAGAAAAAACACTAATACACACAAAGCTGTGTATGCGTATACATTTTATGCCAGTCGAATTAGCCTCGTGTGTTATGAAAAGAACCAAAAGTGTACGTCTTAAAAATTGTTCTCGTCTGTGAATGCTCAGTGATTATGAAGCAATTTTTTCGATTCAAAGGTTTTAAGAATTTGAGCTTGAGCTTAATCTTTTTTAAAGAGATTTTTTCGAGGTTTCGTTTTGCTTCAGTTTTTTTTAGCAAATTTTAAATAAATTTTCGATTTTGACAACTATTAACCTTCTGTACAGTTTAGCGATTCTTTTCATAATTTTTTAGAATATACATACATACGTACATAAATGATTTTCTAAAATTTTTGCCTTTTTTGTGTTTTGGCGTTTTTAACGGATTTTAGCACTTGTAGAACATTTGCAAAATTTTCTGCGATAAAAGTGAATTTTTCCTCGTTTTCAATCATTTTTGTGATTTACCATATAAGAGACCTTTAGCGAAAAATAAAGCAAACTTTTCTCGAGGTGTGGATGTAAAAAAAGAACTTATTATCTGCAATTTATTTATTTATGACGTTTTGGAGCTCAGCCATAGTTTTTTATATTAATTTTAAAAAATCCCAATAAGAAGCCGTTAATTTTATTTAAATATGAATTAGATAAGGTATATATACTTATATAATATAGTTTTGAAAGACCTCTACCGATTGCATTTCTACAACATATTTTTTTCTATAGGGTTTACGATCATACATATGTACATACGAGTACATGCACTAGTAAACAAGTTTTTACAGAAAATGCGTCTTATCAGAAATAAACGTCTGTTTTGATGAGGAGACATACGGAAGAGGTTATTTACTTTTGAAGGGGATTATTATTTTACAATTGTTAATAATACATTTGTTGCTGCTGCAAATAAAGTTTAAAATAACAAATAGTCTACTTTTGCACATTTGAGCGAAATGTAAGTTACGAGTACTTAGTTTCATATTATTAGTTTCGGATTGTAACAAAAATCGTATTAAAAAAACATAAATTTAGTGTTGGACCGGTTAATCGAACTCAGCAAAAATCGTCAAACGGTCAATACGATTATGAAATTCTTTTGTAAAATGAACTTTTATAATAAATATTTTTTATTTTTGATTCCATGCATACATATTTTCTTTTTCAATTATTGATTTTTTATTAAGCTTGAGATCGATCATAAAAACTTTTTTTAAAAGCACGCCCGCGTATGAGCAATATGCATTCATTATAACAAGTATACTCGTTGAAGCGAAAGTGTTCGGACAACATTTTGGTTTCTACATAAAATAAAGTCCCAAGAAAAAATAGTGAGTAAACTATACTTTAGAGATCAGTATCGACTCTTCGAATACATGTACAATAAGAGTTTTGTCCAAGAGCAATAAAATAAAACAAATTACATAATTTCTCTTATTAACTTCAAACTTCATGGAGTTTGGTACACATGATACGCCTAGCAAAGTTTTGCGTCAGTATATCCTCTGCCCCACGAATTAAAAATTTTAGAAATTCATGGACAATGGTCCTAACTTAGAGGAGAATTCGGCAATAAAATATGGTCAAAAACAAATAATGAAGATGGCTTCAGAATTGGGGAAAATGGTACCAATATGTAGTGTTGTTTTTCTTAATAACATTTTTAATCCATTTTTATTTTTCAGCTTTAAATTTGCCAGAAGTATTTCGTTATTTAAAATGCAAAATCACGTAATTCCACTTTCTTAAATGGGAAATTTTATAAAATAGTTCAGCTGAGTGAACTATATATTTTCGTATATATATACATATACAATTTAGCTGTTTTTTATGATAGTTAAAAAATTTGCAGGACATTCGTTTTGGTGTAACAAACACGAATTAATAAAAAAAAGTTAGTTACGTGGTTATGCATTTCAGCTAACGATGTTTTAAAAAATGAGGTTTGAAAAATTTTTATGTTACCGCTTTCAGCGGAATTTCCCGGGAATGGCACCTAGCTAAAGCAATTTCTTGCCCCAAGAGCCCCTAAACTGTAAATTACATCAAAATTGTTTACATTAACTCTCTTTTCGTTGTTTGTCAGCGAGTTCCATAATCACAAACTAAAAAAATTATATATATGTATGTATATCGCATCAACTCGATTGACGATTCTGATTCTGTGAAACTGTAAAATTAAAAAAAAAATTCAATTTCGTTTTCAAAAGAGCTTTTCTTATTATCATTTCACATTTCCACAAATTGCGATTCCCGTTCTTTTAATGAAAAAGTGTTTAATTCCATCGCAGCCGTGAACCTTTTGTATCTATGTTAATAAAATGTAAAATTCAAATGCAGATATCAAATGCTTGAGCTGCATATATTTATTTTTGCTGAAAGTTTTTTAACCATTTTTAGCCATTTTTGTCCATTTTTTTTATTAAAATTATTTCGTATTAGTAACAATGAGAATGCATATAACAAACTTAGGCATAGTATGGGCCACAACACGGAATTTCTTCCGTTTTCATTAAAATCATGTAAAAACCACATAAACAACTAAAAATTAAAATAAAATAAGTATAAAAAATGTTGAAGCTAAACAGTTTTATTGAAAAAAGGATAATGTACTAAACGCTAACAAATAATTAAACCAATCTAGGGCATTGAACAGACAACAAAAAAAAAATAAAATCATAGAGCGATCGTAACCTAAGTTGACTCTTGATACAAATTTCATGCGCCCCCGAATTTATTTTGTCTGCCCTATTATTGATTTAATTATTTTTTAGCGTTTAGTACATTATCCTTTTTCAACAAAACTGTTTGATTTCAACATTTTTTATACTTAATTTATTTTTAAGTTTTTAGATTTTATATGATGAATAAAAAAATTTTCTTCGAGTCAAAACCTTTCATTTGATACCCACCCATATTTAATAGTTTGTGAAAAAAATAATATATGTAACCCGCCATTATGTTGGCGGCCATATTGTATTTACAATTTCTTTCAATGTGTACTCTATTCTACTAGTCAAGCACTTTCATTTAATAGCTACATATAGTGAGAGAGTTGTGAACAATAATGTAACCCGCCATTTTGTGTAAATATGCATTTTTAAGAAGATTATTGTTATTAGTTTTTTAAAACTTTACTTATGGTTGGCAATTTACAAATTTTCCTCTAAATAATTGATTTAAATATCTTTTTGATTCCTGCTTGCATGCTTGCCTCTCCATGCTTTTTCCATTTTTTCACCGTTAAAATGAAAGTGTAAAAATATGTAGGAAATGAAAATTTTTTGACACTTCTTTGTACTGTTACACAGAACAAGAATAATATTACTGTGAAATTGTGAAAACAATTTGTTTTATTTATTTTTCATTTTTTCACTAAACGAGAATCAGAAACTCTATGAAAATATGGAAAAACTTTTAATTTTACAGTGTCACAGAACCAGAATCGACCCCTTGTAACTTTTAATTGATATTTAAAATGGTCATATTAAATTTTCCAGTGCTGGTGGTCTGGTTACAGCCGTGTGCCCTGTAGTTATACGTGGCAATGGTTTATGGGTTGGTTGGTCTGGAATTCATTTGGATGATGCTAAGGAGCCCATACCGGAATCAAATCCAAGCGATCAAACTCCTACAGCTGGTCTTAAATCTGATCAGGTACGTACATATATTTATAATTCAAAAAATTATTTAGAGCGGAAACATTAACAGAAATGTCTGTTTCAAGGTATATGCATACATATATGTAGGTACATATGTACATATATTAATTTGATGGCGTTTTTCTAAAAAACAGTGCAACATTTCTTGCTTTTTTTTATTGAAAATTTGCAATATAATGATTTTTTGAAATAGTGAGTTTATTAGAAGTTATAGTGTCATCACTTACGAGGAAACATTTGTGCCTTAAGAAAACTTTGAATAGCAATTTTTTTGATTAAAAGTAAAAGTTTAGAAAAGAAAACGACATAAGTATATGCATCTATACTACAAAAAAAAAACGTACAAGTCAAGACGTCTGATGGCCAAACAAACTCAATTAAAAAAGTTTGTTTATTTTTTTTATTTGGCAAACAGACGATGTGTTTTTCTAATGCAAAATGAAAATGAGCTCTGAAAACCAAATGTGTGTAAAAACCACACTTGTGATTTTCCTCCTATAAACAGTTTTCTAAATAAATGAAGTTTTGCTTTTCTAACTCATCTTTTCCATTTTCATGCAGGTCGTTTCCGTGAACATAAATCCAAAAATCTTCGATAGCTATTACAACGGCTGTTGTAATAAAATCTTTTGGCCATTATTCCACTCAATGCCTGGTAGAGCAACATTCGGTGCAGACCACTGGGATGATTACATAACAGTAAATAAACATTTTGCTACCCTTACAATTGAAGCGTTGCAAAAATGTTTGAGTAACAATAAGGGAAGTGAAAAGAACCCACCAATTGTATGGATTCACGATTATCATTTGATGTTAGCTGCCAACTGGGTGAGAGAACGTGCTGAAGAGCTGAATTTACCTTGCCGTTTGGCTTTCTTTTTACATATACCCTTTCCACCATGGGACATTTTTCGCTTATTTCCTTGGTCGGATGAAATTTTACAAGGCATGTTGGGCTGTGATATGGTGGGATTTCATATACAAGATTATTGTCTAAATTTTGTTGACTGTTGCCAGCGTAATTTGGGTTGTCGTGTCGATCGCAATAATTTGTTGGTAGAACATGGTGGACGGACTGTAAGGGTGAGACCTTTGCCCATTGGCATACCGTATGAGCGGTTTGTAAACTTGGCCAAAAAAGCTCCAAGTGTTTTGAAGTGTAAGGGGGAACAACAAACCATTCTGGGTGTCGATCGCTTAGACTATACTAAAGGATTAGTGCATAGACTAATGGCGTTTGAAGTGCTGCTGGAAAAATATCCTCAACACAAAGAAAAGGTGTCCTTATTGCAAATATCTGTACCTTCTCGCACTGATGTCAAAGAATACAGGGAATTAAAAGAAGAAGTTGATCAATTGGTTGGTCGAATAAATGGTCGTTTCACAACTGCTAATTGGGCTCCAATCCGTTATATTTATGACTATGTGGCTCAAGATGAATTGGCGGCCTTATATCGTGATGCAGCAGTTTGTTTAGTAACACCTTTGAGAGATGGCATGAACTTAGTAGCTAAAGAATTTGTAGCTTGCCAAATAAATCCAGTCCCCGGCGTTTTAATAATTTCGCCATTTGCTGGTGCTGGTGAAATGATGCATGAAGCTTTGCTTAGCAATCCCTACGAAGTACACGAAGCCGCAGAAGTCATACATAGGGCACTTACAATGCCAGAAGATGAGCGAGTCTTGCGCATGAGTCGCTTGCGACGACGTGAAGCAGAATGCGATGTCAATCATTGGATGCGTTGCTTTTTAAAGGCCATGGGAACATTAGAGACAGATGATGTGGGTACGACCACAATGCAACCGGTCACTGTCGATGATTTTGATGACTATTTATTAAAGTGAGAGCAATCGATTTATTAGATATAAAACCTTGTTAAATTAACTGATTTCTTTTAGATATATTGGGTATAATCATAAATTGGCTTTACTCTTGGATTACGATGGAACATTGGCACCTATTGCTCCTCATCCGGATCTGGCTACTCTGTCACCAGAGATTAAAAATGTGCTTTTTAAATTATCAAATCACTCGGAAGTTTACGTTGCCATTATTTCTGGGCGCAACGTGGATAATGTGAAAAAGATGGTAGGAATTGAAGGAATAACGTATGCCGGTAACCATGGTCTGGAAATTTTGCATCCTGATGGTAGTAAATTTGTACATCCCATGCCTATTGAATTCGAAGATAAAGTTAGCCAATTATTAAAATCCCTGCAAGATTCGGTAAGTAAAGATAGTGATTCCCAAGTGCGAAAAGGCGTATACATTAAATAATTATATTTTTATACCAAATAAGGTTTGTCGAGATGGTGCATGGGTTGAAAATAAGGGTGCCTTATTAACTTTTCATTATCGTGAAACCCCTACACAACTTAGACCTGCCATGATTGAAAAGGCAAGAGGTCTAATAACAAAATACGGGTTCAAGCCTACCGAAGCTCATTGTGCATTAGAAGCTCGGCCACCAGTACAATGGAATAAAGGTCGTGCCTCTATTTATATACTTCGTACTTCATTTGGTGTTGACTGGAGTGAGCGCATAAAAATTATTTATGTTGGTGACGATTTAACAGACGAAGATGCGATGGTCGCTCTGAAAGGTATGGCCAGAACGTTTCGCGTTACATCTTCTGACATTGTAAAAACCGCTGCCGATCATCGTTTACCCTCAACCGATTCTGTTTATACTATGCTTAAATGGGTCGAACGTCATTTTATGGGACGCAAAGCAAGAGCAAATTCATTAACTTATCGCAATCCAAGGGGTGATGGTGTACGCTCTCAAATGTCATTGGAAATTGCATCAAATTCGAACAATCTGGACGTTGAAAATGTTTAAATAACATTAATTATATTTACATAAAATATGTTGTACCTTAATCTGCTCATATTAATATATGTACATATGTATGTATAATAAAAAATTATACAAACGATATATGTACATATAAATATTTGTGCATAGTTTTAAGAAACAGAATAAAAAGTTCGCATTTCATGTTAAAACATAATAAAACGTAAATAAATCATAAGACCATATTATTATTGAACATTTTAATTTATGCTAGATTACTGCTTACATGGATTGTAATGCGTAGGGCGCTTACGTCGACTTGAAGAGTGAAGTATTAACTTATTCAAAATCATAGTTATATTTTTATAAAAAATATTGAATGATAGTTGTAATGAATTTGAGAATGGCACTGTGTTTTTGGAAATAATTTTATAAAAAAAAATCAATTATACGACTGCTTCTTCTATCTTCTTCTTATAACGAATAATTAATTCAATGGGAGTTAGAAGAACACATACTTCTCTATCAAAAGTTTAAAATTTTAACTATCTGTAAATAAATATTTTTTTAATGATCTGTATTAGCCTCAGTGAAATAGATAGTAAGCAGTTAAAAACCCTTCAACAGTCAGTTTAAATATATTTCAAGTTTCTTACTTTGATTTTAGGTTAACAGGTTGCCAGTGAGAAAATAAGAGAAAGAGTACTAGCGCACTTGGGTCCCAAGTAATTATGATCCCTGTGTTTTTCTTTGATTTTTAATTTATTAATATGACGCACTTCACATGTATTTAAGGTTGTTCACGTATTACGTAATGCTATTTATGGACTTACGAATGCCCTTGGTCTTCGTAACACATTTTAAGTAAATGTTTTAAATTTTGTATAAAATTTTCAACTTTTCCGCTCCTTGTGCGATACGTACTATATGAATAGCACATACGAAGCTTTTACTAGTAGTGTGGACATTTTTAAAATCTGATTTATGGAATATGAATATCCAAGTTCTGTATACATATTATTTTATTTCCAACGTTGCACACTAAACTCTTTAAAATTTGATGCAGAAACACTTTCGTTTTATTTTAAAGTTAAACATTTTACTGAAGTTTTAGATTTTTTGCAATCTTATAACAATAGATCGAAGGATTTGTATATTATGTACTTCGATTTAGAAAATAGAGCTCAGCTAATGCTTTATTAATAGCAATAAGAATATATATATATATATATATATATATATATATATATATATGTGTCTATAAACCAACAGCAGCGCAACTTTTCTTATTTTAGGCTACTTTTTTTATCATTTATTTTTTAATTACATAGTTATGAATAAAAAGTAGTATTATATAATTAATTATTTGATATCACTAACCATGATATAATAAAGAAAAATAAAAATATTGGGTAAACTGCCAAAGGCTTGCGGTTTGGTGGCTGACTGTTACCCAAAAATATAAAAGAGGCTATAAAATATATAAATAAGATAAGACGACTTCCATATATTTTTTTTATTTGATTCTTACCATATGTTGCCCAGGAAAATCCTATCGTTGTGGTTAAAAGACGCAAAAAGAATAATGACGTACTTTGGGTTGACAGTAAAATAATTCTGCAAATTATTAATGCAAGAGCCACTGGGGTTAAACAGTAACCCAAAACACATACAGACTGAAAAAATGAACTTCAAAAACATGAAGCTTTATTAGCATGCGAATTACATTTACTATAAACTTTTAACGTACATATTCCCACCCAAAAGCTTCGAATTCAATGTAACAATAGCCGCACCTATCCACACTATTACGAATACCTGCGCGAATTCAGGCCCACCATCATATTGCGAGTCCGCAGAGCCTTGTAAAATTGTAGCCATAAATGTACAAAGCACTAAAGGACCCCAAAGATCCCCTAAAATATATTGCTATTAATATTTGTACTTTGGAAAAACATCGCCATTTCTACTTACAGTCTTTTAAGAGGGACGTTTTTTCTTTGGGGTATAAGACATGGTAAAATTTCACACCTACTGCACGAATGTCACGCAACTGTCGAAATTATTCTTTTTGTTTTATCCACAATAAAAAATATTAGATGAATTAAAAGGTACTCACTATAGTTTCCTTAATAGGTTCATCTAGAGTATTAAAGTCAGGTGCTCCTATTGGTGCATTTGAGCGTGCTGCACCCGGTACAGACATGTCACCTTCCAAACTAGCATTAGAGTAATCCTCCATCTATATATATTTGTTGTAAATTTAATAGTTAATATTATTAATACACTTATAACTTACGTCTAGTTTGGCGTCCATTATAAAAAACTGTGTTTCTAAAATAATTAACTTAATAGAATTTACAGAAAATTGATGATTTGTCTACGTTCTGTTGTTTGTTTACTTTATGTTTACAATCTACAGTGTTACCATAATGAGCTTGAACAGAAATGTATACGTCAAAAATGCCAGAGGCGGAAAGTTGGTAACATTGAAATTTGCCTTGTAGCCTCCAATATAATTAACACAAGAAAAGAAAGAGGTTTGAAACATTTCAAAATATGGTTTAAGGTGTACTAAGGATTTGGCTATAGCACCAATGAAATGCTAAAAAAAAATCCTCAACAAACAAAAGTTTTTGAAAATCTTTGAAAAAAGATATCGATGCAATATCGATTAATAAATTTAATAATTACAAAAAATATATTATATAAATAAAGTCTGATTAAAATTAAATTTAGGTTTTCAAGTTAAAAAATGTATTTTAAAATAAAATCGTCATGCTTTTATGCAAAAAACTTTAAAGTTTTTATTTTTCATTATATTTGAAAATTTGCATTAATTTTTTTAAATTAATTAGCAGTTCGAAAACTAAAACCATCTTGCATGTAAGCATGAAATTGAACTTTAAAAATAAGATAAAAAACTTTTTACTTTTGAACTTCTATAACTTCTCCAACTCGGACTAATTCGGTTGGTAGCGTTGACAAGTAAATAGTTTACAGTTCTCCTTCCGTAACCCGAACTTTCATAACTCGAACGAATATTTATGTATTACATATGCATTCTACAACTAGAAGTAATTTGTCAGCTGGGCTGTTGCATGCACATTATTAACACACATTATTTTGAATTTTATCTTTTTACTCATTGTATCCAATCTTAAGGGGAACGACGAATGATGGATTCGGCGGAACAGACTATTCATACCCTTCCAGAAATGATGTAGAAAATTCTTTTCGAACGTTGAACTTATATTTGCAAACGAATGACACTAAAACTGATGAGCACTTTGAACAATTAGAGTAAATTTTGAGTCACTAATTTCAGGATAGTTTGCTTCACTGTAACCTATTTATTATATTGATGGTTGAGAGCACGTAGAGTTTTACAATGTTTTAGTTGATGAAATCGTATTGTAATTAGGATGAAAGCATTACTAAACACGGAATAAAATAAATTTAAACTAATTAGTAGATTTAAATAAAAACACATATTCATCATATAATACACGCACATGTTAGCAATTAATTTTATTTTCAACAAAAAAGTTCTATAAGTTCTCCGCCATCAAATTTTTTTTTTAATAATGGTGATTCGAGTTATGGAGTCCGACTGTATTTTAAAATTCGCATTATTTTTTGAAAATAAATTTTATTGTATTTTTAAAAATGAAAAAAAGTTTCAAGTAAGTTCGAAAACTGGAATAAATTTTCCAAAATGAATATTGCTTAAATGCAAATAAGATATAAAATTTTGCTTTTAAGTTTTCTTGCCAAATAACGTTTTAAGATAATTCGCTTTTCCAGTTGATAAATAAATCACAAATAATGTAGTTACTGTTTTTTTTACTCCACTTAATTTATTAATTAATTTAATGTTTTTATTATTATAAAAGCAATATAGTATATAGAAAATTTAGTTTTCACCAAAACAGGTTGACCAAATCAACACGACTTTTATCCAAAACTATTATATTAAAATAGTTAGTTCTTCTTCTTTTCGTAATTAGCTTGAATAGCCTTCAATAGCCAGCCAACTTCTTCAACGGTCTTAATTTGATAATTTGCATATGTCTTCAATGTGGGTAGTTCAGAGACTCTGAATGTTTTTCCAATGCCGAAAAGCATTTTCATGGCATCTTCATCAGTGGTATCATCACCGCAATAAATGATTTTCAAATCTTTGGCCCAATCGGCACTGAATTGTTTTTCCAAAATCATCTTCGAACCCTCACCTGTAAAAGTATAAATAGTAGTTTTATTAATTAAATACGCTATCAGGTTTATATAGCATATTTTGGAAAAATTGTGAAATATGAATTATGCCAAAAATACCAGTTTCCACTTTTTCCCTGTTTTCTTTGGCTTTATATTTTAAAATGTAGGGTATATGTATATAATATGTATGTATATATGTACAATGTATAATGTACAATGTATAGAGAGATTTTGTGTGTCTTAAATTTTAAAATAATTATTCAAAAGTTGAATATGTTAAGATTAATAATGCTAAATAAATTTATCACGAGAATTTGATCGTTTGATGTTTTTTGAAGAATTCTTTAATTAAATCTGGCCCATTTATAGTTTTAATTGTGGACATGTGGGTATAATATATGTATTAATATAATAGACTCATTTGTTGATGTTTATAAAAGAAAAAGAAGAAATATCTATTATTAAATATGCACAGTACGCCCTCGCCTTGAACAACCCGCAAATACAGTAACACCTCGTCTACTGCAATAGCCAAATTTTTTTTTACATTACAGGCTCTATTAACTCAACTCATCATAATTTTGTGACTCAATTAATATAACTTTTCATATTTTTTCTCAGTCAGTTTGTGTTTGTTTCATGAATAAAACTGTTTTTACCGTTTATATTTTAACAAAATTTGTTTTAAAAAAGATTCTAGTTCTTCAAGCTTCCTGAATCTGCATTGCACAATTACATTTCTTGTAATAAGAAACAATCGAAAATGTATGACTTTTTTAGATTTATAAACATATGTACGTTTTTCTATAACTTCAGTATTAATCTTTTTATACCCATCTACATTTTATTTATGTTTTATCAGTATTTTATGTTTTATGTTACGAACTTTAATTACAATAAAATATATCTACATACTTATGTACATACATATATAAATGATTTTATAGGAAAAGCAATAGCCCAACATTTAGTAAAGGAAAAAAATCTAAAGGGCTCAAAATTATATCAAGCATTATAGTGGTATTGGTGAAAATTCGTTATATGTGTGACACCGATGATGCTGTGTGGAAAATCCAAAAATTTAGATTTTTGGCATCTTAACGAGCTCTTTAAGCGCATATAGTACACTTTTAACAAAATCGAAAATAGAACAGGTGTTTGTCCGCAACACAAAACGCAAAATGAATGGTTGACAAATGTATGACTTAACGTTGTACACACGTACACGAACTTGCTGTGAAACAATTTGACAAATGTAATAGTGTCTTGTAAGGTTTTAAAATACAGTAGTTTTTCGATTTAATTTAAAATAAATACATATTTCATTAAAAATATGTATAAAGAAAATGAAAAATTAATTAAAACACAGTAATACAAGAGTAATACATTTAAAAAATTGTTTACACACACACATACAGTCTGTTTTCTTGGAATTGAAACTCTCTCAAAAGCATTAATTTTTTGAAAAGAAAATGTATTTTCTGAAAACAAAATGTATAACTGCATGGAGGGGCCATTGTTGAAAAATACTGCAATACATTGTTCGTTTTGTACAATGTAAGTGTACCACAGAAAAATTACACGGTTCTAAAAATTTATTCTGGTAGAGGAGGAAAAAATATACCTAGTATGTACGTCTTTTGAAAGTTTACGTCTGAGTCGTAGGAGAGGAGTAGGAGAAGTTAAAATTCCCGCTTTTTGCACTTTTTTTACAGTGAATCGCCATAGCAAATATTTGAAGACCATCCCTTGAACAGCGATATAGCGGGCTGAAATGTCCTACAAAAATATTGTTCATAGAGTTCTACTTATATATGTATATAAGTGTGTTCAACTACCCAAAAGTTTTTAAAATTTTTTAATGAACTTTACTGTATTTTACTAAATTACTCAAGTTACAGTGAATGAGAACACAAATTGAAAGCGTAAAGTGACAGTTCATGGCTGAGAATTTAAAAATTTTTACCGCAGAAATTTCTTGTAGTAAAATTTAGTAAAACAGAAAAACATATGATTCAAAAGTTAAACAAACAAAAATAAGAAATTAAAAAGTATACAATTTGTGAAAAAATTATTTAAAAAAAGAAAAACTCAAACAAAATAAGAAACAATAATAAGTGAACAATAATATTTAAACAATTCCAACAAGAAAAAGAGTTGAGTAGTCAAAAGTTTAAATATATATTTCAAAACTATATTGATTTGCAATCATATGTTTCCTTAATCTTACTAATTTTTAAAATTTTTTCGTTCGCGTACTTTTTTGGGCAACCGCTTTTTTTGAGAGTATACTTTTCAGCTTACGCGGTAATTACTCATTTACAGCATTTTACTGTAAAAGTACTCGAACGCAGCTAATGTATGTACATACATATGTACATGTCGTCAGTTTTCGAACTGTTTAAATTCAATTAACTACTAAATCATTCCCAATTATATTATTAGATTTATTTTTACACATTTCAATTTAGTACGTTATTAAACATTTTCACAAAAATGTTTCCCACAGTACTATCGCTGCCAAATATTAATATTTGTTAAACTGAATTAAGCACAAAATCACTATTCCATAATTTTTTAAGTGGAACGACTGAAATGGGGAATAAGTGATTACTATAAAGGGGACTTTCTTTTTAATATTATAAATACAAATACATACATACATGCGTATGTACATATGTATGCCCATATGTATATAGTCATGTGGATATATACTTATGTAGGTAAATTTTGGTAGCCAAAACCCATTTTTTGTGTAGCCGCAAAATATATTTCTTAAAATCATTAATCAAAAACAAAAAAAAAACAAGAAAAACTAAAAACAATAAAAATATAAGTAAATTAGAAAAAAAAGAAAATAGAATATACATATTTTTATTTCTTGTGTGTTTAATTCAGCCAATAATATTAAGAATACACGTTGAATATCACACGTACAAATTTATGTATTTATGTATATATACAAATATATATATGATTGCATGTATTTTGTACATAATAAGTATATATTTATGTAAATATGTACATATGTTTGTATATAAAAAATTCCAAAAATTATAACAACGACACAATGTGTACGTACATACAATGATGAGACTCGTTTCATTTTTCTCATTTTTCCTTTTTTTCATATTAGAACAAAAATATTGGTGCCGTCTGAACAGTTTAGAAAAAAATGCATAAATTGTTTTGTTGATTGTGTAGCTTTATAAAAAAAAAATTCAAATGCACATGCATATGCAAACACCAAAATTAAAAATCGTTGGATTTTGAAAATGGGACAGTGTGGTGGCGGCATTTAATTTTTCCTTCTACTAACAAGGTATCATTTTATAGTTCCCTATTTTATAACTCTTTAGAGATGGAGTATTATAAATGTATGGAAAAAGCTCACAAAATAGAATAGAGAAAAATTATAGCTCTAAAAATATCTACACATGTTCCCTACTAAGAACAATGTACTATGTACATTTGTAGATCTTTTAATGACACCTTATCATATTGACGCCCTTAATGTCAAATAAAAACGAAAATTTATCCATGATTTATACTTAAAAACAATATGTGAAATAAGATCAACTTATTTATTCTAATAGTCGAAAAAAATATTACATTATATCACAGACTATTTTATTGTAATACATACATACTTATATATGTATATCGCTCATTTGCTAAAACAATGCCATAACTACAAAAACGTGATTTTTAAGTTAAGAACGCAAAATTATTTTTCGTATCATTCTTGTGTAAACAATTCATATGTTACAAAGCAACTATATGTTTCCCTCGTCAGACCTGTCTTAGAATATGCATCTATAGTTTGGGATCCTATATACATGACTCACAACAATTACATTGAATCTGTACAAAAGCAATTTTTGTTATTCTCCCTTCGTGGTCTACAGTGGAACCCATTAGATCTTCCGTCATACACCAGCCGTCTTGCTCTAATCAAACTTCCAACTCTTAAAAGCCGAAGGACTATGTTGAATGTGTCGTATATATATATATATATATATTTATTTAATGGTGATATTTGTTCTAATTTCCTGCTCGATAACATTTCGTTTAATGTTCCTCATCGTCCATCTCGACACGTTGAATTGCTAGCAATTTAATTCTTCAGATCAAATTACGCAAATGCTGATACATTTAGAAGAATGTGCAGTCAATTTAATAAATTTTATAAAATTATAGATTTTGCTTTAAATGTAAATGTTGTTAAACTTAAAATTATCGTCCTGCTCAATAATCAATAATTTTGTATTTTATTTGTATTTACTATACATATGTATGTAATTATATTGTTAAACTGTCTGTAAGTATATTATGTACATCTATAGACAAAATAAAAATAAATAAATAAATAAATAAATAAATATTTGGTTTCTTCACCTCTTGAGAGAAGAATATTTTTCTGTTGTTTTTTTCCATTCTGTGCAAATTTTCTACATTTTAAAAAATTTGGCCTATTAACGAAAATTATTCTTGCAAAAATAAAACTCACATTAAATGCAAAATAGAAACAAAAACTAATTTTTTAAATTTATATGTAAGAAAAACGTAAAGATGGACCGAAATCTATGTATATGTATAAGTGTGCGATCGAACGTTCTGGTTCGGTGCCGGAGTTAGGTAAAAAAACAATGTTCGGTTGAAGTTCGGTAAAATGTTCGCCGAACACCGAACTTTGTATAAATTGTTCGCACATATTTGTATATCATCAAAAATAACCAAAAATGTGTGTAACCCGGTAAAATATTGAAGTACAAAATCTAAAACGATTTTTATGTGTCTTAATTTTGTTTTTATTAAATAAATAGTTGGCAAAAATTGATGTAAATTATTTAAATTCAATATTTCAATATTTCGATCTGAACAATCTACCAAAGTTTGTAAGTAATTAGTCGCTTCAATATGCATATATACAATCTACCGTAGTTTTGGTTCGGGTTGGAGTTTGATCTGCCCGTTCAGTCAGGCAAAATGTGAACGTAATTTAATTTACAAATTATATCTCATAAAAGGGATTTAACCTGGAGTCTAATTGTCGCTTTCGATAACGATATTCGATATTGAAAAATGTACTTACATTGTAAACACGTGATCGAATCATAAAATACATGAACTCTGCTTTTCACCGACTTTAAGATTATGTACACACTTTTTATGTTTGTTTCTTCAGAACTTGCAATGTTTTAATTTCAATTGGCCCCTTTTTTATTTTATTTCGGATTCGATGCTCGCCATTGTGTTCAAGAATTGTTATTAATTAAAATTTTAAGACACTTATTTTTCTAAATGCGTTTTAATCCATTAAACTTTGTGAGTATCAAGTCAATTATTAATTTTCGTTAGTAAAATCTACAATAACTTAAAATTTTAAGCTTTTATTGCCTTTATATGCAATTTTCTTCCTTTCTCCTCATTTTCTTATTTCCCCTCATTGAATGAAATCTTTAAAGTGTTAGAACTTGTGTTATGAGCTGATAGCTACTTTGAAGATAAGTTGTTGTTTTTTAAAATTATTTTTCTAGGAATCAGAGATTTTTCCGAAATATCCCATATGAAAGTACCACACTATTCCCAATCCAAGCAAGTTACAACCAAAGTAACAAAGTATAGAAAAGAATAGATGTGTTAACATGCAAATAGCCAGTAGCTACATGAAGTTTTGACAGCTTTTAGCATTTTAAAGTCAATTCAAGTTGTTTGCATTTTTATCTTTAATAGCTCAGAACTCCGCAGTACAAAAAACGATTTATTTATTTTTCATTTTCGATTTGTGCGTCTTTCTGTTTTGAATTTGGTTTTATATGCAAGAAATATTTATGTAATTATATTCAATTATTGATCTAAAAACAAATATAAATTTACAAAATTTCGCATTCAGCACAGGCTTTTAAAAATGTCTCTCTCGTTCGAATACCACTAATTTTGTTTAACAATCTCTGTGCAACTCAGGTGCACGTGCAGGTGGCTCTAATAATACATCTATCATAATTATGTTTCGCATTAACAGCATAATTTGTCTTAATAATTAACCACCTTTCGGCATAATTATTTAAAAATATTTTCGATTTCATTTATCTAATGTCTGTGCATGTTGGTACTATTCACACACAAACACGCTAAACTTAGCGTCTGATGAAAGCCATTGACCGATATGGGTAAAATCTATCAAGAAAACTTTGCTTGTACATATTCTTAATTTAATTTCATAAAAATACTAAACGAATGCATGAGTCATAAAGATGTTTTTAAACACTTAAGTGCAATAATATGTATTATGAAAATGCAATTTTTGAAAAATGAATTTTCGTTTCTAATGACAGAGTTGAACACACACACGTTAGTCTAGAAGACAGATCGTCATTTCTATGATTTTTATAAATTTTTATTATTGTTTTCCTTTTCCTGATAGACACATACACAAGATACACATTTTATTTTTTGGCTCGCTTTATCTTCTAACGAAACGCCAACGCAAAAAATATTACCAAAAAAACATTATTCATCTTCTTACTTTTTTTGTTTGTTTGTATGTATTAACCATAAAAATTTAACGAAAAATTATGTCTATCAAATTTAAAAATACATATTTTTTATCCCACTAAAAAGTTTATAGTATCTTGATTTTTTAGTACTTATTGCAATAAATACTTTGCTAAGTATTGACGAAAAAAAAACTATTGGCACCAAATAGTTTTTCACAATTTTTTTAAAGTGACTTTTAAATGACTTACCCTTATCCCAATTTACACGTGGCTTGCCTTCCAAAGCATAAGGAGTTTCAATCAATTGGAAACCATGACTTTTAATCAAACCCTTGGCGGTTTCAACCAATTTTGCTTTCAATTTATCATTAACTCCCTTGTAGTGGTATGTAACGGAGATTTTTTTATCTTCTACCCAGGCACCGGAACAGACAACCTGTTTGAAAATTAAAAATAAAAAAATAATAAATTGTTAAAGTTTATAACAATTAAAATAAAAGTTGTTTTCAAATACCTTTTCCCTTAATTCAGCCACTAATTTATTGTGTTTTTCCAACAATTCCTCTGGCATTTCAATTTTGAATTTCTTACCAGAAGGGTACTCAACTTCGAGACCATGGTTACCGGCATAAGTAACATTGGGGAATTTCAAATGATTTTTGATTTCACTCAACTCGCGGCCAGAAAAGACACACATGAAGACCTTATCGTTAGCAGCCAATTTCTTGATATTGATTTCGGTGTCCTTTGGCATAACTGATAATTCTTCGGTTAAAGGAGCTAAAGTGCCATCATAATCCAACAAGAGAGCTACTTGATCCTCAGGTTTTATAAAACTATTGTTTGCAAAATAGATGAATTTTAAAGTTAAGCTCAAAGTATAGCATTTTCTTAACTTGTACTCACCCATCAATAGCTTTTATAAAATCTTCTTCTTTTCTTAATAAAGGAGCCTTCTTTTGTTCTGCCATTTTGTTTTATTTTTTTTGTCTAAATTAAAATTTTCTAACAGCAATGGATGAGGCACCTTTTAATAACTTGACAACTTTTCTAATACTGTTCGTAAATTTTAAAAAAATATCCTAAACAGCCTCTTGTTTTTTAAAAAAAGTCTTGGCGTTGGCGTATCTTTGTCTCATTTTTAATATATTGAGAGATATTCCACCTTAAAAATCTCTGTGCGCAATTTGTATTGTCTAAATTTAAGTATGGGTGGATGGACACACAAAAATTTTAAGATTTTCTATAATACACACTCATTTTCAAAAAAAGAAAAATAAATAAATACATACATAGATCTTGCAGTATTATGGATCAATATGTTTTCATGTACATATGCAAACATATAAGAGATGTTATATAGATTTGTTGCTTTTGTTTTCCACTTGAAAAATTATTATTTTTATTTTATTGTTTTGGAAAATTTTTAGTCTTTTTTATACATTTAATTTGTTCATATTTTTCTGCACATTACAGTAAATCTTTAAATGATAGAAAATATTTTCAGAGACGTGTTACAAAATATTTTGATATTAAGAGATGGGTGCATTAGTATGCACTTGTAGACTTAAATACCATTTCAAACTTTGTTGAAATAATTAGGGAAGCATGGATACGCCTTTTTGCGATACGAATGCGTATTCAAATTGAAAGTAACAAATTAACAAAGCTAATGTAGGATCATTTAGTATTTGAGTATTATACAAATTACAGCCTAAAAAGTTATTCATATTTAAAATCATTTGTTCAATTCACAAGCTCGTATTAACTTCGTATGTGTTTTGTAATCGTCTAATTATACAGTATTGTATTTTTGTTATTTGTAATTTTCATACAAAAGTATGTTATAATTATACATTTGAATTTTATATATTTTATAAATGGTTGTATGGAGGACAGGTATGGAAAAATTCTATTTGTAAAGCTAAGTTTAGACGATATACTGAATCAGCATATTTATGCTGAAAAATTTGTTAAAAGTCACCCATATTGCAAAAAAGCGGAATTCCGCCAAAAGTTGCAAAATTTAGGAGAAGTCGTAATATCTTCTAAAACAAGATAGAAATGCAAGGAATGTGGAAAACTCGCAAAAAAATACAAAAATGGCGAAAATTCACAATAACTTCCAATTATTGGGAAGATTAAAATGTTTAATATCATTTAAAAGTCGACAGATCTGCATATTTCTGGCACGGTTCCTGGTGAGAAGGAAAAAAGAATATTCTCCTCCCACAACTAATGAAATACAGCTAATTTCTAGATATATAAAGAGTCTTATGCATCTTTATTTAACAGAACTACAGCTTAGAATGAATAAGGGCTCGGATTAAAAAAAAGATAATAAATAAACATACAACGATTAATGGAAACATACATATAATAGTAATTCATAAATATTTTGGGACATGATCTTTGTTTACAATAACGGCAGCGTATCGCTTTGGAATTGAGCTTACCAATACTTCACATCTCTTCTTAGGAATTCAGTTTTTTTGGACATCACAGCAACGATTCTCTGTCAAATTTAACTCTGGCGATCCACTAGGCCAATCCATTGTCTACAAATCATTTCATAACCATCCTGGTTGTACAGAGACATTTCTTCTTCTAGATATTTGAACGTGAATTTGTTTATAAATTACTGTTTTTATCCAGGAAATTGGTCACACTCTGTATTATGAGAATTATGTTCACCACCCCTTAATAACTCAAGCACGATATTAAGTAGCCTTGGATTGCTATTCAGTATTATATTCCACCTTCAATTTTCACGTAGCATGCGCAAGAAAACTTGTTCTGTTCGCCAATTGTAAAAATTTTTTCACATCCGTTCATAAAAAGTTAATCCATATTCTAGGTGTGTCAGTTTATTTGTCATTGTGTGAACATTATTCGTTTATTCACATGTCGTACAGTCTATAGTGTAACAATTCGTATGCTAGAGGCTTTTCTCGCAAGTGATTCTGAACCGTATGAACACGCGACGTTATCTACAGATAGTTTTTTAGCTCAAATGGAGTCCTTTTGCTTTCGGGAACCAATTGCTTGGCCATTACAGATTTTTCCAGTCGTTTCAACGTGTTTGATATAAATTATTACGTTGAGTATCATTTTATTTGAACAGTTAATAATTTGGCATACATATTTCGTCACCGGTTTAGCCTTCCGAAATAATTGTTTTGTATAATTTCCCTTTTTCCTCATTGTGGTGGTTTCCACAGCATATATTAGTAATTCTTTTCAAGACCTTTGCCAACAAACTATATTATATTGATAGGAACAACTTATATTATTATGCGATATACTTATTATTTTTTTTTTATTAAAACCAAAATTGCTAAGGAAAATTATGATTTTCAAAAACTTTTGTTTGTTGAAGGTTTTTAGATAGTCTATATAAAAAAACCCTCAACAAACAAAAGTTTTTGAAAATCTTTGAAAAAAGATATCGAGGCAATCTCGATTGATAAATTTAAAAAAGAATAAGAAATAAGAATCAAAACGACATCATTATTAATCATTAACATCACTGCATGCATGCATTGATACATATAACGGCAAGTGTCGGTTTTTGATTGTTACGCATGTTTTGTACTCTCTCATTTACAGCGTGTTCGAAAGTACATTGCTCAAAAAGGTATTTAGAAGAAAATATTTCAAATATATATGAATTTTCAATGAAAATATGCAGCCTTGAAGTTTTTACTTGTTTGTGATATGATGAAAAACCAAAAATTTCATTTTTCTCTTTTGTTTTAACAAAAGTATTCGACATCCTGTGGTGTCGATAACGATTACTACTCTCAGTCGAAGAAAAACAATTCGAGATATTACAATGCTGCGATGACATAAACGCAAGATCACGAACATTTTACTAGCTTGTCTTAAATATTGTTTAAACAGCCAATCATTGTTAGTATCGATTCAATGTAACGTTAAACTTCCCCTATTGCTTGGGCATTGTTTCATGTTAATAAATATGGCTATCAGCTACAAGCGAAGTCAATTTAAAGTATATATTATTATTAGAAAACATACAACGATACACATACGGATGTGTTAAAATTAATAAATTTTTCCCCTTGATTTGCTTGCACTGCATGCTAATAAAAAATTCCCCAAAAAATTTATTAAATATTTTTAAATTGTAAACAAAACATATCAAAATTTTTTTTGAATGACTTCACGTTTTTAATTGTTTTGGCCTTGGAATATTCAAAGTGCAAAGTACCCTCAAAATCTGCTACACGTACTTATTTATGATATCGAAAAAATCCTAATCGAAAAGAAAAAAAACAACAAAGACGGATGATATTCTGCTACAAGTAGTTACTATTTAATATAAAGTAAGCCAGGAAGATCGAATAAATGATAATTACGATAAAAGTTTAAGAAAATACTCTGAGCACACGAACTTCTACATTTTGAAGGCAGTTAATATGCAGCATTAAGCTGGCCAATGTTATTCAGAAAAAGTTAAGGTCTCCTGGTCTCTTGGTTATATAGCGCAAAAGACAAAATCTTTGAAGTTCGCTAGTCATTCAATTAATATCTTCCGCCTGAACCCTGATCTTGTACTAGAGGGACGATAGTACACAATTAAATGCACACTTTGCCACATAAATATATTTGCAATCAAAATATAATAAATATTTATTTGTTAACACTTAAAAGCTAATAATTTTTAATAATATGGGCATGATTGTATGGTGTGTAATATTTAAATAACAGTAATTATTGAAATATTTAGATAATAAAATATAATATTAAATAATTCAGACTCCATATGCAGTAGAAATCCACTTCAATAGATCACTTACTACAGCTTGACTTGACAAACGGAAATCGGCAAATGTTTGAATTTCTGGATCAGTGGAAACTCTAAATGATTTTCCAATACCCTGCAGTTTCTTTTAAAATTAACAAAAAAGAAAATGTATTTTTGAAAAAGAAGGTTTACAAAATGATTTTAATTACACTCACTTTCATGGCATCTTCGTCTGTTGTGTCATCACCGGCAAATACAACTTTAACTGCATCGGCCCAATTGTCGCCGAACTTGTGTTTCAATATGAACACAGCCGCTTCACCTTTGTTCCAATTTACCGGTGGTTTAGCTTCTATAGCCTCATGAGCCTGATTAGCTCTAAAGCCATAAGATTCTATAATTTTAATAGCCACTTGCTTTTGGGATTCTTTAAGATCCGCGGGTGTATCCCTATAATGGTATGTTAATGATACTTTCTTATCCTCTACCCAAGCATTGTTTTTTTCAACATTCTGTCTTAGTTCCTTAACAAGTTTGGAATAGTTCTCTTGCACTTCAGCAGGTAATTTATAATCATGTCTGCTGCCATCAGGATCTTCAATTTCAATACCATGATTACCGGCATATGTTATTCCACTAATGCCCACTCTACCTTGTACATCTTGAATGCCTCTGCCGGAAATGACGGCCAAGAATATTTTGGGATGTTTAGCAATTTTATTTAAGATCACTTCGGTGGCTACAGGCATGGCAGTTTTATTAGGATTATCAGCGATTGGAGCTAATGTGCCATCATAATCGAACAGTACGGCCAGGGGTTTGTTTTTATTCAAAAAACTGAAGTGATAAATTATTAAGTTATATATGTACATATTTTTAATTTTTAGTTTTATACGACTGAAATTTTTATTTTTTTTAAATCTTATATTTAATGATGATTGATCGATGAGTTCATGTTTACATTTGCACACATGCTTACTTATAATGAATGGAATGAAAGCTTTAGTTTTTTTTTTTTTTAATTTAAATGCACTAAAGGGTTTAACACACTTGCAAAATGTAAAGTACACTCCCACAACAACCCCATAATTGGTGTAAATAGGAGCGGTATAATAAGTTATTAATCGGTAGCAGTAAAAGGTTTGAAAACGACTATTTTATTTGTAAGGTTAGAAATTGAGCCCAATCATAGAATATCTAAATAGCGGCAATTGACACTCTCTCTCTATCTCTCTATATATTTCTATATTTTCAGTAACTTTATGTGGTGTTATAGTTCGCACTGAAGAACTATTATGAAAATTGGGAATCCGTTTAAATAGTAGAAAAACGCTGAACATTATATAACGACTTGTATGTTGTTTTCTAGATATTTTTGCACTCTGAATGAATTTCCAATTTTCGCACAATTTTGATTTCTGAATTCAGCAGATGAAAATACATAAGAATTAGTTATTTTAATTGCGGTATATCCAAAAGGTTTAAAATTGTTGAGTAGTATGATCCGCAATCGATCGATTCAAAATCTATCCGTCATTATTGGAAAATATTTGATTAGAAAAGGAATATGTCCATATTTGCGAGCCTAATTTACACAAGCAGTAGTAACACTTTTCAAAACTATGTTTTTTATGATACATATATAAAAAAATCTTATTACTCATATACATATGTGTGTATATAGGGACTCTTAAACACTCTCGTCGCTTTGTTTGAACCAATACTTACATAAGTGAAAGCGTACGTGTGTATTTTTAGCATTTGTAGTGGTGTCAAATTTATGAGCCTTTTGATACTTTTATACTGAACCGACTTAAATAATATATAATCGGGTCACTAAAGCTCGACAATGTTTATCATTTGGCAAAAGAATGAGCAAAAATCGGTTGGCAAACAAAGGAGAAAAAGGGATCTAATAATTAAAAATATTAATCATTTAAATAAACATATACGGTAAAATACAAAAACAAAAGACAATCTAAATCAGTGTTGCCACCAACGAAATGCTAAATTACACATGCATCATGCCAAAATTACACATGAAATTAGAAATTACACATGCTTTTTTTATAAATAAATAACGTGCTTTTACATATTATTCCGACGTTTCGTTGGTATTTTTCAACTTCTTCAGGGATTTTTTTCATTTCTGTAGATATATAATCTTCTTCAGACCAATTCTACATCATTCTCCTTAAAAATATCACAGTTTTATTTTGTGTAAAAAATACGATCACAAAAAAAAGCTTAATAAATTTAAAGCAAAAAAATGCAAACCGGTTCATAAATAAATTAAAATATCACAGCCAATTCATTTTTTTGTCGTCATCACAATAAAATAAAGTAGTGCTCAAAAACGATAACATTTTAAATCACACATGATTTACACATGGGATACATATGAAAATAAAAATTACACATGATATGTGTAATTACACATAAGGTGGCAACACTGATCTAAATAAACAACTTAAAATTCTCTTACTTATCTCTCTCTTTTTACAAAATTCATATAGAAAAAACTGTCTCATTTCTACACAAAGCAAATTGGACAAACACACATACACACTTTGTATTTGTAAAAAGTATGCAAGTATTGTTAGCAACTTCAAACACTTATAGCTCCCAAAATACTTAACCGATTTAAATAAAATTAAGATCGTGCACATCTATGTATCTAAAATCCCTATTAAAAACATATATGTAAATCTTTGCGAAATCAGTTCAGCATTACTGCTGTAAAAGGGATCTCAAAAACCGTGTTTGCCTATTAATAATATACATAGATACTATATTTCGGCTCTTGTTTTCCTTTCAAAATTAAAAAAAATATATGAACATTAAAGGTAGAATTAGTTTGTACGTTCTGTTCTATTACGAATCAGCTGTTTTGTTCAATTGAAAAACTGTATGTGTGGTTTGTTGTTACTTTTTGGTTCTATTCTGTTGCGGACTATTCTGTAAAAAATAGAATACAACGGTAAGTGACAGCCAAGAGTTTGTATGCATTCGTGGAATTTTGTGAAATTAAATATTACAAATTTTGTTTTAAAAGTCAGAATATTTTATTTTAATTCAAATTATTAAAGATTTATATATTTCTGTCAAGTAAAAAACATTTTGCAAACATTTAGAAAACTCAATCCAACAAAACAGAACAAGTAAGTAAGAAATATTTTCTACAGAAAAGAACGTTACAGAACGACAACGAAAAGTAAAAACTAATGAGTCCTTAATTTTAATAGAATTTTCCTATATTATTTTTTCTTTAATGATTATTATTTAAAAAAAATCTTTTGTTTGTTGAGCGGTTTTTTTGAAGTTTTTTAAAATCTTTGAAAAAAGATATCGAGGCAATCTCGATTAATATAAATTTAATGATTATTATTTTCTTTATATGAAAATCACAAGCCTTTTCTTTTTTATAATAATAAAATGGTGTTACACCACTGAAGTTTATATGATATACATATGTATGTACCTATAATATAAAACTTAAAAGACTCTACATACATATACACAATATGTAGTATGTAGTATATCGTCACATAAAATGCAAAACAACGTATCATCAAAAAATTAAAATTTAAGTTTGTTATTGATTACGATTTACTGCATCATATTATATGTATATGTGTGCAAAATATCAAGCTTCTGTTAACAAAAACCTAAAAGTTATGACCCAAATTCAAACTAACGTACCATCAAGTGAATGATTTTATTAAACAAAAAAAAAACGTATCATCATTAGTATTGTCAACTATTTACATAAAAAAATTCGCTGTCCTTTTGCTCAAAATTCACTAGAAAGCGCTAAAGACCGTGAAAATATGATTTCAATATCTCAAACAGTTTCCATATTATACAGTTTTTTTTTTGTTTCTCCTGTAAACTTATGAAAAGTGATGTTACGTTATTTTGCATTTTATATGACGATATGTAAATACATATATCGCACTTGATCAACAAGAGGGTATTAACTCGAAATTTCAAAATTTTCAACAGAAGCAAAATACTTTTTGATTTCACATCAAAGTTATATGAAAAATAGATTTTAAATCATCCGTTTCATTAGCGAAACATAGACAAAACAATGTGAAATTTTTACAGCAGCTAAATATGAATATTAGAATGCAAGTTTTGGAGAAAAGTGAAAAAATTAAAATTTCGAGTTAATACCCTCTTGTTGATCAAGTGCGATATGATGTTTCTTTTCTAATAACCCTTTCACGACCATAAGGAAAATATGAATATAAAATAAACAAAAAGACAAGTTAGTTCTAGCAAAATGAAAAACGACTACAAAACAAAGAGACGAACATACGAACATCGAATTTAAAATAACAAAAAATAAATAAATAAATGGTACAACAAGAACAACTAAAAAGTATATACTTTCAAATAGAAAATCCTATTCGGTTTACAAATGGCATAATTCTGAGGTAGAAAACATTTATAAAAATATACACGATTCGATAAAATCCGCCTTTTTTAAGTCGAAACTTTACTTTAAGGACTTGACATTTTAAATTTGGAAAAATACATATTATTAATAATGTTGATACTTTGAATTAACAAAAAAATATATTCCAAAAGATCATAGCAATGTCACAAAAGCACACGTGTTAAATTTATATTGCTCAAATCTGTTAAATAAGTTATTTACTTAGTAAATTTTTTTTCCATTTTTTTTTTAATTACTATAAACTTTTTGTCGTATGTAATATAAATTTTTTTCTATTTCATTCTCTTATCAGCCATTATAGCATTACCACGGCCAAGTGCATTTTAAACAACGTATGTAATAAATAATGATTCACATAATAAAACTGTATTGCATTGGAAAAACAATAGTAAAGTAAAAACAAAAAAATATTTACACTTACCCGGGCAATTTCAATTCGAAATCCTCATAACTGTTGATGACAGGAACAACACGTTTCTCAGGCATTCTGCTTAAATTTCTCTTTAATAATAAACTCGTAGTATGATTAATATTATCTTCACTCAAAACAGATCCTTGATATATTGATGAGTTAGTTCTTTGTGACAAAACAAAGTTAGACCACAACGGCAACAATAACAGCGATGAAACTATACCTTTATTCACTATTCACCACAATTTTGTAACAAACATTCAGTGGATTCCGGAATTTATTGAAATGAAAAAATATAAAAAAAAGAGAAATTTGTTTGTTAGTCCTGTAATTTGAACTTTTGATTCTTAAGGGAAGATATACTAGCAGACGACTACACTCTCTAGGTGCTTTACTTGTTGCTTTTAAAACTGAAATGCTGCTCGATCGTTAAATGTTTTATATTGAAACACAGATTGCCGGTCTATCACCCAGAACTACTAATGCGAATCACACTTAAATCGCATACAAAACACAAACATTTAGTCAACTTATATAGAATAGACAGACGACTACGTTCAGATAACAAGAGTTCTAAAAAAATAACACTCACTACTACCATCACGCACAAACACAATGATTATCACAACACAACTAGACGAATTATATTCGTAACAAGATCAGTGCAAATAAAAAACAATAGCTTGTCAAGTGTAGACCCTCGTCAACACAACATGGAATAGATGGACAAATTGATAACAATATTCTGGCAGGCACTTAAATTTATAAGAGCAAAATCGATACATAAATAGGCATTTGAAGAGCGCTAGGCACATGCCCACAAAGTAGAGGTGTGTGCGTGTCGTGATTCTCTCATGGTTCGCGTGACTGAGATATGATCATTCTTGAATTAAATATTAATCACGCGTGAGTGCGTGATTGGAAATAATTTAACATATTTGATTACATTTAAGGAGTCACGCAGAAGTTTAAGCACGCTCATGAACTAAATACCCTGATCGTGATATTTTTATATATTTTTTTACGCGAAATATTTCCCATGAAGAAAAATGTATGAAAAAAAATATTAACAAAGTAGCACATGAACACAACAACAATACAAAATTGGTGATCGCAATGGGACAAACACATTTAACGTGAACTTTTATTCCCATTAATGGTTAATATTTAATAATATTGATGGCAGCGTTGCCGTTTTGGATAGTTTAACCAATTCATGACCAAAGGCCGCATATATGCGTCCAGCAGTTTTTTGTCAGAAGCCGCGGATTTTCAGTTTGAATTTAAAATTTTCAGATAATTTTTATCTTTTCCCGAGTAGCATTGATTTTTGTGAGTTTTCGATGTATTTCGTACAATTAATAATTTATTATTTGTTAGATTTTAAATTTTCGGAGATCTTTCGACTTTTTCGGAGTGACTTCATAATGCTCGAACGGATGCTTGTTTTTAATAATTATCAGAAAATCTCTATGCGAAGCATTTGTTTGTAATCATGGCACTTTTTTCAATGTTCGATGTTGATTTTTTTTTTCTATCATATTTCTAACTTTATCTTTTAAAAGTTTTTTACAAAGTGTAATATAAAAAACTTACTTAAAATTTACTGCCAGTCCCACGATGTCACACGTATTCGTTCTTTCGTACAGTTAATTACATTTAAAAGAAAAACAAATTCAAAAATTTTGTTTTTGTTTTAAATATAATTGTACGAAAGAATGAATACGAGTAACATCGTGGGCCTGGCAGTTAATATTTTTTTCAAATTAGAAAATGAAAAAAATCGAATATCGAATAAAATTTCAAACATTCTAAATAAAATCGTGAATATCGTGAATGAAATTTTGTTTGCAAAAGTTTCCAAAGTGGGAAATTAAAATGAAAAATACATAACTTGAATAATTTTATTTACCGAATTAAAAGGAGCTCTCTTATCACAGTGATTTATCGTGAGCTCACGTACACATCTCCCATACAAAGTTCAAATACAAATGTACGTCAATGCTCATAACGACAAGTGCTTATAGGAAAATTTATTCCGTTTAATTAATTGTTTAGCAAATTTTCAATCTCTCGATGATCTTACGGAATTATTCTTTTAATCTTATTTTTTTTCTTTTTTTAAATCAGCTTGGAGTACATAAATTGCTGAGAAAAACGTTTTCGTTTTGTCGAGGAATTAAATACAAAACACGTTTCCGATCACAAGTTTGTTTTTCTCAATATTAAGCCCAAGGTTGGTTAGAAAAAAAGTATAGGAAACGCGTTATTATGGCCAAAACGTGTGGTGCTCATACTTTTGGCATCTGCATACATGTGTATGTATGTAAGCATGTATGTATGTATGTATGTATGTATGTATGTTGTATATTGAAATCGAAAGTACATTTATGAATGTATAAACATTTACATACATATGTATGTATGTATGTACGTGGATTTCTGCATACGTGCGTGTGTGTATATTTTTATAATACATTTACATACATACACATAATATGTTAATGTATGATTTAATATTTAAATTTTGTTGACAACAAACGCTAAGTTCTGCATCACACCTCTATTCTCATCACATGAAAATAACAAATATTAGAGTCCGACCGAATGCACCTTTTCAAACCGAGCCCGGAAAATTGGAAACCGAACTTTGTTTTTATTTAAATAGGATCAATTCAAATTATTGGAATTTGATTTATTTAATAAATAAATAAATTAACGCATATTTGAACTTTTTTACAGGATTCCAAATTTGCTTATCTTTGATGACACACACGAGCATGTAAAAAAACTGATACGTAGAACATCAAACCGAAAGAATATAGCTTTTTGCCGAACTCCAGACACCGAACCTGAACATTCGGTCGGACATTAATAAATAAATTTGTTTTAAAACAATTAATTTTAATTTATTATGTTGTGCTAATTTTCTCAAAATCTTCTCAAATAAAATTTAAATTAATTTGTTAAGTTGTAGAAATCTTAAATACAAATTATTTAATAACAAATTGTATAATTGTATGAAATTTTTTTTCTAAGGCCCAATTAAATATTGAAACTAAGCTGATATTAGTAATATATAAGACTATGCCTAAATCAGTGTGGACCCACGACATTTAGTTTTAGGGAACTGTAAGCAACTCTAAGGGTACGGCCACACTTGTCAAATATTTGCCGAAAAAAACGTAACCAACAGACAAGCTAAATTTGCATTTTCTTTAATTCCAATATTTTTTTTAAATATGGGTTCGAATTTATTGAAAATTATATAAAAATAGCATTTTGCGGCATAATTGACTTCAGTTTGTGACATAAAAACCAAGTTAAATCACACTAACCCTAAGCAAAAGTAGTGGTTACGTTTTTTGGGCAAATGTTTGGCAAGTGTGACCGTACCTTTACCCTTTCGGGTACCTTTGTCAAAAATAATATCAATACATATTCTTTAATATGTTAATCATTGAAAGTACAGTACTTTTCCGATTTAATGAACATCGTAGTTAACGAACACATAAAAATTCTCTACTGAGTACCTTATATTACGGACAAACATTTTATTTTGTACTCGGTTTAACGAACAAATGTAAAATATATCAGCTGATGGTTTGAAAAGATGGATTGAAAATAAACCTTTACCCGATGATGAATGCGATGATAAAAATTTTAAAATGATGAACAGCTTAATGAAACAGAAATTCTAGAGCCCAAAATAAAATAGGAAGATGTCATTAAGCACTTAGAAGTTTTTATTAAATCGGCTTAGCAAAACAATATTAGTAGCAAAAATTTAATCCTTTTGAGAGAGTTTTAATAAGACATACATTCCAAGAAAACTGACTGTGCTAAACAATTTTTAAAATAAAATATTTTTGTATTACACTGCATTTATGAACTTTTCATTTTCTTTAAACACATTTTTAATGAAATATTTATTTTAAATTACAATGATTTTAATAAAATATTAAAAAAATACTGTACATGTTTAGAGTTTTGAATAAAATAGACGATATCATTAATTTTTAATTCAGTACTGGATATAACGAACAAAGTTACACTTTTTAAGCGAGGTCGCCGCGCTCAAAACTCGCGATAAAAGCTATGCAGTAGCTTAAAAACCTACGAATTGTCTGTTTGTTTGTGTATATCATTTTTTGTCAACCACGATTGCTCGTAAGTACACCATTTTGTGTTTTCCTAAATGTAACAATCTGTTCTGGCAATACTGTATGTTAATGAAATCAATAGCATACTTTAGGGGTTAACATACGCTAGGCGATTAAAATACTTTGAAAAACAAAAGACTTAAGAAACAAACTTAGTGTTAGGTTTTATTTTCGTTACGGAATTTCTTGATTTGGTTGCCGCGCTCAAAGCCCGCGATAAAAGCTATGCAATAGCTTAAAAACTTTAAAATAACGAGAAAGAGTGATTCCCGGTAACATGATGATTTAATACTCATTTCGCGGGAAGTAAACAAGTCCAGGAAATCCCAAACCCTAACGGAAATTTTTATTAAAAGTTTTACAGTTTTAATAAAATTTCTTTGCAGCCATAAAATTATTTCTTTATAGGTCAATATCACTCATTCTCGATATCCGAAATCACTGCTGTGTCAGAAATAGACGTAGTAGAACGTAATGTTATTAAGGGTGAAAAATATATTTTTTCTTTAATCTATTGTTTGATTAAAACAAATTATCGAAAATAACTTTTTAAAAAATACATATTACTTTTTTAAATTATCATTTTGATCGGTGACCGAAATAACAAAATTATAGAAGTATGTATATGAATGTGTGCATGTTGTGCATGTTTGTATGCATGTACATATGTATGAATGTGTTTATATTAGTATAGGATTTTTGGTAAACACCACCACACCCACTTTAAAATACTACAAAATTGAAAAATATGATATTTAATTTATAAAAATACGAGGATTAATGAGGGACTTGGTAGCAGCCAGATGATACTTCCAATAGAGAGTTTCACATCTTTTACTAAAATCGAGTTTAGTATTTTTTGTCATTTGAACATTTGAGTGAAAGAAGTTTGCAAAACAATTTTGTATACGGATTATTAAAACAAGAGTGCTTAGATATACCGGGTGGTCCAATTACAAGTATATTTTTAAAGCATATATTATTTTGACACTGATAGTTTTATTTTTTGTGAAAAGACCCTTCTCAAGCAAATGTTGTGCCACACAATCATTGATGTTGGCCATCACTAAAAAATGAGTGCGTTCTAAAGTATTCCGAGGCATGATAAAAACATTTGATAATACATTGAGAAAACGAACATCTAATTGTAACAGGTCTATTAGGAAATAAATCACTGCGCTGCATCAGTGAATCAGATATCAGATCAGACATACGCTTAACCAAATCCAACTCTTGGCATCCAACGACTATTTCATAAAATTCTTTGTTAGCAGAATTAAATTGTTTCAATATTACTTTCTTGATAAAAAATATATGAAATTATCCAAAAAATTCTTAAAACTCAAAAAGAAATGGGCAAAGTCAGATTTGAACTTAAGCCAAAAAATTCCTTTCATCATAAAAACAAACTTTGATGTAATATCTATCATGTTTTGGATGTGTATCCAGCGGAATAGAAAATTTATTAAGACAAGTGGTTCGAACGCATGTAAAAAGTATATGGACTATAAAGAAAATTATTTTGCTAAGCAATATATGGACCGGTTCTAACAGGTTTTCCAATAGGGATGATATGATTTTCAAGTGATCATGATATGTCATCATCTGCCATTTGTTTTTCATTGTACTCCGTAGTGTTTACAATTTCATCATGGAGAAATATACGCAAGGACAACGTTTATAAATTATTTAGTTTTATTATCAAAATAATCGTTCTCCAATTGCAACTTTTCGTGCGCTTTTGCCATTTTATGGTCGTAATAATCGTCCAAGTGTGCTCGCTATTCGTCGAATTGTTGAAAATTTTGAGCTTACATTTACTTTACATAATTAATGTTCAAGTGCCAATAAGACAAAGAACCGCTCGAAGTATTGCAAATATTGCTGCTGCTCACCCAAGTGCTGCTGAAGACCGCAATTTGTCGATTCCAAAACGTTGTTGATCAATTGGGACTGTCTGAAACCACAACCTGGCAGATTTTGAGAAAGGATTTGGTTTTACATCCGTATAAAATTGTTCTCACTGCAGAACTGGAGATTCGATTATTTCAAGATATTGTGATATTGAATGGTATCCAAGAAGTTGTGATTTTAACACCATTAGACTATTTCTTGCGCGATTATTTGAAGTCATTTCTCTTTCAAAATAAACCAGAATCTATTCAAACTTTACAAGTCAATATTGAACGTGCCATTCATGACATACGACTTGATTTAGTGGAAAAAGTGCTCAAAAATTGGGTTCATCGAATTTGTTCCTGCAGAAGAAGTCGTGGAGACCATTTGAATGACATTTTATTTAGAACTTAATTGTATCGATTGTACTTCACATTGAATAATAAACTTTTGAATTTCCTTAACAATAACTGTGTTTTTTGTTTTAAAGAAGTCATATCACTCTTATTGGAAAACCCTTTATAAATCACAAATGTTCAAATCACATGTTTTCGAATAGTAAATTATGACTTATTGTTGTTTTTTTACGTGTTTCACATTTACCATATGATATTTTATTCGATGCTCGAATGCTTTAATTCGTTCGATCTACAATATACGCAATTACTTGGTTATTATTAATTTTTGGAAATCTTGGCAGTTACCCTCGTATTTTGGTATTTTAGGGATTTATTAAAAAAAACAAAAATGAATTCACCGAAACACAAACTATTTATACACATGCGTTTGATTTATAAGCGATCGTTGTCCGGAGAGTGTTCTTTTCAAGCGATATAGAAAAATATGCCTAATTATTTTTATTATTATTATGTATTTTATTTTCACAGTTACCAATGTATGTATGTATGTGTGTGAGTTGGAGCGCGTTTGTTTTTATATATGTATGTATAAAGAAATTTTTTGTTTTCTTAATTAGACCTGGAAGCACACGCGGCGGAGCTGTTTAAAAATTGATAAACGGTTTTCTATACACTTTCCAACGCGTCTGGTGGCATGCTACTAAAATTTTGATCTTATATAAATTTTGATTCCAGAACAAAACAATTGAATGCTCTATAGTACATGTCAATATATATGTACATACACACATACATCCAAACACATATACGTATTATGTACGTTAGTAAAAATAAAACATTTTTAATACAATAAACGCATCACGCTTTTGTCACCTATACTCACACAAACAAATAATTATATGCAACTGGACAAGAATATTAACCGGAACAAAGGCCCAGACAACGAAAATGTCGGAAATAATACAAATTATTTTTATGGATGTGTGTATTATTAAATGCATTCATTTAAATGGAGAAAAAAATATTTATGTATCCCACATGTTCAACAAACAGGGTATTAAATCAAAATTTGAAAAATTTCAAAAATGTTTTTTATAGACATACGATTACATACATATCGTCATATAAAATGCAAAATAACGTAACATCACTTTTCACAAGTTTACAGAAGAAACAAAAAACTATTATACATATGGAAACTATTTGAGATATTGAAATCATATTTTTCATGGTCTTTAGCGCTTTCTAGCGAATTTGGAGCAAAAGGACAACGTATTTTTGATGTAAATAGTTGACAACACTGATGATGATGCGTTTTTTTGTTTAATAAAATCATTCACTTGATACGTTATTTTTAATTTGGGTCATAACTTTTTTGTTTTTGTTAACAGAATCTTAAAATTTTTCAAACATAGGCATGTAATATGATGTAGTAAATCGTACTCAATAAAAAACTCAAATTTTAATTTTTTGATAATACGTTATTTTGCATTTTAGCTGACGATATGTACTATTAAAGATAGAACATAAATTTCAATAAAAAGGTCATTGTTACGAGAGCAGTCCCCTTTCTTTGTATATCAAAGAATATTTTTTGGTGACAAAAGAACTTCGTGTAGGTACCAGATATGTCGGGATCGGCATTGATTTTTAGAAATCCCTTGTTTTGGGAAGAGAGTTTTGATATTTCGGTATCTAATGTTTTTCTTTAATATTCAATATTTTTGGCATAAACAGTTTTTCAATACCATTTTTTTTTATTTACACATGTAAAAAGATAATGGTGATGTTTGTTAAATTTATTTCAGAAAAAGTATTAAGAGAGATATTTTTCATGGTATTGTACTCAATAGAAGAACATTATCAAAATTAATAAGTCAAATAAACAATTTATTAATATAGTAAATATAGTGATGTACAAAACTTATCAAAATACAGATACACCGAAAATAAAGTTTGATTGAAAATACGTACAAGTAATTACTTTTTGATTATCGGGTAATATAGTTTCTCATATTTTCATCAGAAATATGCAAATGAAAATATTTAAAATATATATACATACATACACATATATTCTAGTATATTAAAAATATATTAGTATAAAATTATTCTGATTTATTCGACCTTTTTATTAAATTTTATTAAATAATTTATTCAAGCTTTAGGTCCAGAAAATATATCCCTGAAGAAGCTTTCCATTGAGAAAGCGAAACATCGGACAAAATAAATCATTAATATTTATTTTCTGGACCTAAAGCTTGAATAAATTATTTAATAAAATATATTAGAATAAATATTTACCGATCTACTAAATATATGTAACTTCTAAACTAATGATTGAATTTGTATGAAACTTGGAATATTTAAGAGGAGATAGCACAGACGGAGGGTAAAAAATTTCTCCGGCTTACAAACTTTCTTAATTATCAAAAGATCTCAATCCCTACATTTTAAAAACTTTAAAAGCTGTGGTCACATTTCTAATTCTAATGTTCTTTTTTTACATGATTAGAATAAACAGAAAAAGCTAAGATCACTTTTACTTGCGAGTCATCCGTTTAAGCAGATTTACTCAAACATTATTAGTAGTTAAAATAACTTTCTATGAAGAAAGCATATCGTCGGTCACAGGTTGACAACTCTTAACTCGCAAAAAAAATCGAATCGGGTTTTTGATGCCAAAAGACTGTGTTTGTCCTTCTGCATGTTAATACGTTTCATTTATATTTAAAAAAATTTCCTTCCCTACTTCTCTTACTAATTTTATTTTTTTTTTATTTACTTTCAACACGGTTTAGTAACGAAGTAATAACGTTTTTTTTGTCCCCTGAAAAGTACAAAAAAAACATGTTAAGAGTTGTCAACCTGTGACCGACGATATGCGACTTGCAAATTTTCTTCTTTCATTAAAAACATTTTAATTATGAACAAAGTTTGGGAACTCTCCCAAAGCTTTCTCTACTTATTCTAGCGTTTCTTATCGACGAGAAACTGTATAAAGTAAATGTTATTACTGTTATTGTCATTTCCCAGTGAAATCCCATTAAATTACATTCCCAATTTATCATTATTAAGCTGTGCCTCGTATATGATTAATTATTAAAACTTTTTTTTTGATAACTCATGATATGTTCACGTGATCACCAAAACACTAAATATGGTCCATTTATTTATCAATATAGATCAACTAAAAATAAAAGTAATAATATATCTTTTAAAGAGATATTTAACATAAACAAAATTTTGTTTTTTTCTTTGACTTCTTTTTATTTATTTTTTTTGTCTATAAGTTTTCTTAATACTCATTTCGAAATTGTTTTTGAATACTAAATCACACAGCATAACTAAATAAATCACAAAATTCTAAAGTCGCAAAAAAAACAATTAAGACGCTTATTTCAAATACATTGACCTACATACTTTCTGAGACTAACTAAATTTAATATGGTTAGCGAGCGATAAGAAAGAGTAAAATTTAATGGTCCAGTGAAAATTTCAATAAAATACTAAATGAATGTGTTCAATGCAAATTCACAACCTTAAAGCTGAAAGTGGGCACCACGCGTTCTACGCGTCTTGCTTTTCATGCGTTTTAAGCTTTTGACGCTTTAAAAACTGCACGTTACGTACCACGCTTTATACACGTTTTTCTTTATCAAATTTCAAAAAAATTGCTGGCTTTTTGTTAGCTTTTTTTAAGTTTTATGCTCTTTAAATTGTTTTAATTCGTTTTTCATCAACTGCTGAAAAGTTTTCTTTCTGAAATTTTCTTTAATTCTCTTTTTAACTTTCATTAATGTCTACACATTGAAATTTTTGTAATGAAATTCCAGATTTTTGCATGTCTATCTTCACATTCTTTTTTTTTGTACACAAATTTGCTCTCACCATCATGAAAGAAAAAAAAAAGTAAAAGAAAATCAAAAATAAAGCTGCAGCCATTTTCAGTTTGACAGTTACGAATAACAAAACAGAAGAGAATTTTAAAGTACATGAAAGAGCGTACGTACAACTTCCCAATCTTCTCTCCCCGTACACCTACAAACTAACACTTTCAGAAAGAAAAATTTCATAGTTTGAACCGTGACTTACGACTTACTTGCCAGCACTAACTGATATATTGTATACTACGCTTGTGACGCGTAAAAGTAGAAAGTTGTTTCACTTTTTACGCGTCACAAGAGTTGCAGACTTTTGTTTTGTAACTTGCTTTATGAAAATACTCTAATTCAACTTTTTTGAAAGACGCCAAGGGTAAACCAGAGATGAGGTTATGTTTTGGAGTAAATCAGTTTTTTTTTCACACGATTTTTTTTGTGGAAAAGAGATAACAATATCCAGTAAGAACAAGGGCAAATAAACAATACAAAATTGAAGCATTTTGCAAGTAACTAAAACACAAAGGAGAAAAATATAACAAATTATAAAACCTTTTACAATTTAATATATAAAATAATTAATATAAAACAGAGGAATTGTTAAAAGCCTAGATGAAATATTTTAATAGTGTGTGTGGGTGTGTTTTCTACATGTACGCGTTTGTTCAACGAAAGTGGTTATTGAAAGTTACTGTAGAAGAATGCAGAAGCTAAGAAAAATATGTGACATGAAAAATTTTAATTTTCCTGTAAATAAAACAATAATTTACCTGTTAATAAAACAAAGTTTTTAAGAAATTAGAGTTAAAAATTTCTTGCGGCAGAAAATGGATCAAAACAAAACAAGAAAAATCTTTGTTTAGTTTTTCGTGTGACAGAGTCAGCAAAACAACAACAATAGCATGCCGTCTCGTGTCACCTCTGGTCTTCTTTGTGGAGACGCGTAGAACGCGTGATGTGGACTTTCAGCTTAAGAGCTCAAGCTCATACAAAATGTATGAAGCAAACCCAAATAGCGCGGCGTCAACGCTTTGCAATTGAAAAATTCGATTTTGAAAACTCAAACTTTTGGAAATAAATGAATAAACTGTTTATTCTGAAGACTCTTCTAGTTTCAAAGGTGATTATATAATTTATTTTTATGTAAATACAATATTTATTGTATTACTTTCAAGGACAATACTTCAAAAAGCTACGAAAAATGTTCACCTTGTATGCAATTAAGTGGCATGATATCTCCTGATGTTCAGACATTGTTTTAATAAATGATAACAAAGCGATATCATCTTTGTTGAGGGCCAATTCCATGGTGTTGCTTTTAAATGACAATAACAATAGAAATTTGTTTACTTTAATGTTATATAATTTTAATGTATTGATTGATGTATTTATATTAATTTTAATTTATTTGATTAAAATAAATATGACAACAAATTATAAAGTATTTTTTTAATAAGTAATTAATTGAAAAACTATCTGCATGATAAGGAGAAGAAACCAAAATATTTTTGTTTATTTCTTAATTAAAGTTATTATTTGGAGTGAAATTATTTATACATACATATATTGATCTACAAATAGTATGTATTAAACAAATTTTGACATGACGTCATTGTATCCTCGTTTAAAATCTTAAAATTTCATCATGCATTTAACACATCAATGTATTGTAGGTTGCACAGTGGGGACCTTCGCGAAAGAATTGTGAGAAACCAGGTCACGCTGTATTTCCTGTGTGTACTTTCCATCTACACTATTTTACTTTACTTAATTTGTTTTTTGTGTTGCAGAACAACGCGTCACAAAATTCCGTGGCGTCGGGTAAAATTAATTTCAATTTTCAATAAATCGGCACGCGAGATATGAATGTTCACATTTTATTTCAATAACGAGATTTTTTGTTTTTACACTTCACAAATGTTTTTAAAAAATTTATTTACAATATATTTTTAACAATTTCATTGGAGGGGGATCACATGTGTTCTCAGCATGTTTACTGTAATATTGTTAATATTGAGCCCTTACTACCAAAAAGACTTAAACGACGGAAAAGTCGATTTTCCGTTTTCCACGGAAATCAATAATTTTACAGCATTGGTATGAGTTACTGCAAAAGTAATTAATAACAGCTATCTCCGATAAAATCTTGGGTTTGACGCTTAAGTTTTTTCATTGGTTAAGGCTTAGTCTTTATTTTTTCATACACATATTAATTAACTTTATAAAACAACAAAATATAATTTCTTATATCAATAGTTTTTGAACTATTTTGTACTCCAGATTTTATTTTCTACTCACTTACAGATTGAGGACATTTTTTTAAAGATAATAGCCATACAATTGCACATACATATCGCTACATAAAACGCAAAATGTCCTAACTAACAAAAAACTCAAAATCTATTTTTTATTGATTCCAGAACGTTTCAGCAAAATAAGCTCCCCTCAAAGAAAATTCGTGAGAGTCTTTATATTATATTGGATAAATTTTAATTTAAGACACATTCCATTTGAACACGTTTTTTGCTTCTAATGTAAAATTATTGAAATTGCAGTTAGGGCGTTTTGCGTTTAGGTAACGATATGTACACGTACATGAGTACTATTCAAATAGAGCTCAACGTTTTTGAAGCAGATAAGACATTTTCTGAAAAAAGCCATAAAAACTTACAGTTTTTGTTTTCAACCAAAACAGGAAGACGCTTTTTGACGTAAATAAAATTTAAATGATTTTCAATAACACAAATCTGCAGACTTTATTTTCAAAATACGTGAACAATATTATCCGTAGATTTTCTTTTTGGTTCTTGGGAAAGACTAATTTAAACGCATTTTCAAGAACGTATCGATAGTGTTTGTAATTTGGCACTGATTTCAGTTTCAATTTGGCTGCGGTGATATTTCAAATGTTTCAAAATTTATTTAATATTAATTTAACAATTAAAAATTTTATTTTTTTCAGATCACATGAGTGCAAAAGAAATTGCGAAATACTCACAATCACTCCTCTCATCTTTTATTCTCACCCACATGCACGCTGATTTTATTATGATCGGAACTTCGAACTAAGTTCCAAATAAATCGATTTTAATTTCACATAAATGCAAAACAACATAAAAAATAGTAGTAATAAAAATAAGAGAAGTTAGAAATATGCTCCCTAGATATATTCATACCTATTGCATGTATTAAATAACAATAAAATTACCTATTTAGCACTCCATCAGTTTCATTTTCTGACAATATCAAATAAAATAAAAATAAACATGCCTAAAGTATTCTTTGAAATTTTCTTTAAAAAATTTAAATAAATAAGAGTAACAACAGCAACAACAATGCATCACTACATACACTGACTTGACAGAAAAAATGTCGGTTTTTTATTGTTACGAGTTTTTCCATCTTCTCATTTACAGCGTTTCATAAAGAGCACATGACTGCGTTAAAAAACTAAATGAAATAATTTAAAAGCAATTTTAATATAGTTAAAGACTACGACGACTGACTTCCAAGACGTATCAACGTAAACTTTGTATACAGTTATGCTTCCGTATTTAGCAAAGTTGTGAAAGATTGCATCAACTATGAACCCGACGCCCTGATTAATTTTCTGCGGTGTTATAGAACACTATACTTTGTTCGAATACAAAGCAAGTGATGTTTTGGAAGCCAACATATTTAACTAAGAATGAGCATACCATCGAAGAGCACTATTGATTTCAATTTGTTATTCAAAATTGCTAATAAACGATTATCACTTTGAGCCACTGTACTTGCTTCCACGCATATATGTATGTATGTAAACATGGAAGCATGATTATGTGCATATGTACATATATGATTTTAACACATGTACTTATTTATGATGTAATTTCTTGCATTATATTTTTGAATAAAATCAATTTAAGTACTCACTTAAGATATCTCTAGAAATATGTGCCATTTTAATTAGTTTAAGTGACATTTTTTATATTTATTTTTGTAGTTATTATTTATAAGTATGTATATTTGATTAAAGAATGCACTATCGCTTAAATCGCACAACAATGCACACTGCATGACAGCTGGCAGTCGACATATGGTGGCAAGCGTGCCACATCTTTTAGTTAGGTAACCAGAACAAATTCTGTAAGGTGGTATTATTACCATGGATCGAAAAAAAACTGTTATTTTTGAAATTTTAGTACAGTCAGGCGGAAGAATGCGTCTATGCGGTATTTGAATATAGCAATAAGTTGTTTGTTAGCTAAGTATGTAATAATACTTTGTCTGTGTTCACACAAAGTAAGTTAAGGCAGAACTTGTTTGTACGTTCTGTTCTGTTACGAATCAGCTGTTTTGTTTCTGTTCAATTGAAAAACTGTATGTGTAGTTTGTTGTTACTTTTTCGTTCTGTTCTGTTGCGGACTATTCTCTAGAAAATAGAATACAACGTTAAGTGACAGCCAAGAATTTGTATGTATTATTTTTTTGTGGTGTGAATGAAATATTACAAATTTTGTTTTAAAAGTCTGAATAATTTTATTTTAATTAAAATTATTAAAGATTTATATATTTTTGTCAAGTAATAATTACAATTATAATAATAATAATATCGTTCACATCCGAAAGTTCAGACACAGAACAACTAAGTAAGAAATGTTTTCTACAGAAAATAACGGCACAGAACGGCAACGAAAAGTAAAAACTTATTAGGCCTTTAGTCTTATTGATAAGATTTTTACTTTTTCCTCTTAGAACTTTCACACAATGTTCATTGCTAATTAATAAATATGTAATATATAAAATAATAAATAGACAAAACCCTTGAAAAAGTCGACAAAAAATCGACGAAACGTCGGGTAATATTATAATTAAATTTGTTTTAATTACCTTAAACTATAGGACTTACTAGTTTCATAGACGTAGTCTACATTAATTAACTATACTATTGGCCAATTTGAACCATCATATATACAGTAATAATCCGATTTAACGAACATTCGATTTAATGATTTGACGAACACCCAAAATTTTTATTTCTATTAAGTAAGTACCTTATATTACGAATAAAAATTTTATTATGTACTTTGTTTAACGAACAAATTTGAAACAAAACGAAAATGTTGAACAATTCGATGAAACTGAAATTCTAGACCCCAAAATAAAACACGAAGATGTGATTAAGCACTTCCAAATTTGTATTAAATGTGCTCGGCAAAACAATGTTAGTAACACAATTTAAAGCTTTTGAGAAAGCTTCAAAGAGATGTCATTAATAGACATTCTAAAAAGCAGGGGCCAAATTATGGCATTCGATATCGAACGAAATTTCCATACAAATTCAAAAAATTTTGTATGGGATTTTATTCGATATCGGATGCCATAATTTGCCCCCAGCCTTTGTTTAACAAATTTTTCAAATAAATTATTTTTGTACTAGTGTTTTTATGAATTTTTCCTTTCCCTAAACAAATTTTTAAAGAAATATTTATAATTAATATTTATACGTAATTGTTGAACTGTTTTAAGGTATATATTGAAATGCGATTTTTATGGCTTGAGTTCAAATCTGAATTTACCCATATCTTCTTAATTTTAAGAAATTATTTTTGGTTAAATTCATTATTTTATTAAGAGCGTACTTTTTATTTGAAACAATTAATTCATCAGACTAGCAAAATAACGAATTCGTTAAGTAATACGGTGAAATAGTTGATATTCCTTGTCACTAGTATCCACCGTCAAAAACGGTAAAATCGAACAAAGATCTCATCAGCGTTCTTTGTTTGTGGTGTAGCGACCTCGAAATCAGTACTGATCCGTTCTGCTGGTCTGATGAATTAATTGTTTCAAATAAAAAGTACGCTCTTAATAAAATAATGAATTTATCCAAAAATAATTTCTTAAAATTAAGAAGATATGGGTAAATTCAGATTTGAACTCAAGCCATAAAAATCTCATTTCGAAATATTTATTTTAAATTACTATAATTTTAATAAAATTTAAAAAAATTAAATTAAATTAAAAAAAATTATGAATAAAATAGACAGGATATAAAGAACAATTCGTTTTAACGAATAGGCCTGACAACAATTAGATTCGTCAAATCAGAAAACTACTGTATTTTAATTCTACATGATTTTTTAATACGTCAGTTATTCTTGTTCGCAATATAAAATTATAAAAATATGTTTGGGCTTTGTAAATCAGGGACTTATGAATAATAATAATAAAAGTGTGACCCTAAAACTGATAAAAATCGCGAGTTATATTGTTCGTATAGATTTGAAAATATTAAACTTATAAAAAAGTGTGACCATCACTGGATGAAACCAAAGTAAATTTATTCATGTACGTGTATGTTCTATATACATATGTACGTACATATGCTATTTTGCAGCAACATATTTTTGACACATTGTCCATTTGTCAAACTCCATATAAAATAAAAAAGATAGAGATATGCATATACTTGAACAAACTGATAAAAATTTGCGACAATTCAAATGTCTTGAAAAATAAAATTTCATGTTTTAATGCAAATTTAGGCGCTCGGTAGTGCGCCAGGCCAAGTTCAGGCTTATGCAGACCGTGTATATTACACGAAACCATTTGCATGTTTTTGTACCAATTTACTCACTGACTCATCAATATTATGCGGTACTTCCACTATAGATAGAAGGTCATGGATTTCATAAAAATCTATTTAAATCTTATTAAGTAAATGCATGTCAAAAACATTATGTCAGAAAAAGTTGTTGAGGAAGATGACATGTTGTTGCTGATGATTACCACTTAGAAAAAGGTGTAAACAACTCATTATAAACAAATGTATTCAAGTGTAAGAAATTAAAAATACACATATACAAGCACTTACACGATATTGTGCAAATGATTAAAGCTCTTCCTTAAATCGAATGTGAATTATAAGTATTAAAATTATTGAATTTAGTTTAAAAAATCTTGAATTAGTAGTTCATAGCACATCCTTTTACTAGCAAAATATCTGCAACTTCCGTCCGGATTATTGTTATTGTATTTTATTATACTTTTGTAGGAATCGTGTTAAACTAGGATACTCAATAATTTGACTACCACCTCCAATAGTATGGCCAACTACTGTACTTATGCAAATAAGTTCAGCATAATATTCAAATATTTAGTGCCCTTGTCATACATCGTGGGTAAAATAACTTTAATTTAAGCAATATCTTTTAGCCTTAAAGTAAAACTTTGTTGTTGCCACATAAGTAAAAACATTTGTAACGCACTTTGGAATCCTTTCGTATTACCTACCACAAATAAAACAATAAAAAACCACTTGAGTTTTACTATACAATAAGTAAATAATGCGAAATTGTTATATTCCCACCACCTACACCTTAGACAAGGCCATATAACGGGTGGTCCAAATATAAGTATATTTTTAATTCATATTTTATTTTGATACTGATCGATTCCTTCCCGTCCGAATTACTAACTATCAGTCAGTATCATGCCTCTGCTTTACGGTTGAACAACTTTGGAAAATATACAAACTTATTATCGGATATACACATGTACATACTCGTACATAGATCATCAAAAAATCATCACACAGAAAAATACACAATGTAAAACCGGCGAAAACAAGGTTGATTTTACATTTTTCGTTAATGATTTTGCTTCATAGTCGTTTAGTGTTAAATCAAATTTCTTTACGATAACTTGCAAACAACAGCAGCACATTTCAATATAAAAGTGAAGAAAAATGTACCCACATTAAATTAATATGATGAATCTTGTTGAATCAAAATTATTTCAGTTTGATACAGCATAAATTACATATTAAATGAATATGTTTTCAACATGAAATTCATTTAATATGTAATAATTATAATGTTGAGTTAATACCAATGATTGATCTAATACGAAACTCTTTTAAAATTAAACCGATACTTATATTAAAATAACACTAAATGTTTGCTGGTTCAAAATGATGCCCTTAATTAAATAACCCATAAATAATTTGATAAAAACGATTTCTATTATGTATTTACTTTTTTAATATTTGTTTTATTTACATACATACATTTGGTGCTAACGTCAAATCATCAGTAGTACTTAAACCATATTTTTAAAAAGTTTCAAAACTCTTATCTTATACGAAAACTTTTCAAAAACTCAATGAGAATTTCTTATACTTTTGTAATTTTTGAAATTCTCATTGAAATTCGTGGAATACTTGTTAGCAATGTTGATTTAAAATGAAGAAATGTTGTCTTTACACTAGTCAATGTTGATTTTATCAAATCCAAAGTTTTTTTTTATTATTTTACTACGAAGCAGAGTTGTGTAAATTCAACATTGCACAATGTTATTTTAATTACGAAAAATGTTTGTTAGTTCAAATTCAAAGTTTTAAACATTGAATCAATATGAATATATGTAAGCTTTCAACAAAGTCAATATTTTTGCAAAAAATTACATGACATGAAATCAACATTGTTTAATTTTGGTTTTACATTGATGTTCTTTTCTGTGTGCATGTTATAAGCCGTCTTGGCGATGTCATCTGGTCGTCTCAGAGCTGCGATTCGACCCCTTTAGACTTTTTGTTGTGCATTTACACCAGACCAAAATCTACTTCTTATGAGAATTCGAGCAAAATCTTGTTAATTTTGTCTAGATTTCCCATACAAAACAAAATCTACTTCGTCACTAGATTTTGACGAAATCTACCCAAAATCTCGTAGTACTTAATAATGCAACTATGGTTTTCCTTAAACTGTACTGAAAAATACTACAGCGTTCAATAACAAATCTTTGAAGGGTGTGCTCGCCTGCTGTTTCTCGCATTTGAATGATAATTTCGTATGGAGTTTGATATTTGAAATTGAAAATTCCAATCAACTATTTTAGGTATGGATACGAAATCTTGAAAAATGTCACGAATAACCCAGTGTAAACGGTATAGATTTTGATAAAGATTTCAATTGAAATCTATTGGATTTTGGTCTGGTGTAAATGCCATATCAAATCTAATATCATCGTCCGAACCGTAAACTATTACGAAGTCAATTGAATGAAATCGTATTCCATAAATAATGAGAATATTTTTATAATTTTCTTAAACCCATAATATACGAAAAGAAATTAAATTTGGTTAATTTTATTTAATTTTTTAAAATATTTGAATTTGGACCACCCGCTACAAGTAAATGCATATGAGAGCATATCAGTTTATCATATCGTGTGCACCATCGTTTTCAGACACGAACAAACATAGTTTTGATAAATTTTTTTTGAAACTAAGTATGTGTGGATATCGATTTCGTCAGAGATAGCAAGCATTAACTAAATAGTCTCCAAATTTTGCGTTTCCTATTTTTAGATCCGACTAATTAATAAAATGTCATTAGATACAACACAACATATTTTTAAGGTATAGTGCCGATTTTATCACTATTACTTGTATTATTTTATAAATTGTTATTTTGTTTTTGTAACCACTCCCCAACATTGGCAATGAAGTTAATATAAAAAAGCGTTGTAATGATATTCGCAACAGAAGTAACCATGGACATGTGTGTTATCATTAGGGTTATTACTTGTAGATTTTTCTTAAAACCGGGTTTGGACACAGTAACACAGTAAACCGAGGGACAACTGAGGTTTGAAGAAAAGAAACTCGCTTTTGTTATGTATTACTGCTCAACCGAACGTTTGGGTTCGATGTCGGTGTCGGAGTTCAGCAAAAAACTATGTTTGACTGATGTTCGACAAAAAGCTTAACTCGATTGATATTCGCTATTAGGTCAAATTTAACCGGACACCGAAATTTGTAAAATTTTTTGTGTATGTGTGTGTGTATATCATCAAATATACGAAAAATGCAACCCTGTAAAATATCAATGCACAAAAAGTATACTGCAACTTATTAATTTTACTGCATAATAATTTTTACATAAATTGTCATTCCAATAAATTGAATGAAACTTGGTTCTCTTGGCCATTTTTATTAAAGTTTAACAGGTTATGGGCCCAGAAATATCTCTTGATTTCCGAAGACGAAAAGAGTGTAACCTTAAACTATTATTGATTGAGGAGGGGAATTCTAAACCAATCAAGGTGGATGATGACATAGCAATTAATAATGATATTTAGAGCTCTTAACAAAAATTCGATATTAGGAACACAGTGATTCTAAAACGCATACACCAATCGTTAGAGTTTCTAATAGAGAGAACAAGGCCTAAGAGCCTAAAAGATTAATAGAAGAAATTTGGTTAAAAAGGGACTTTAAGGAACCGAAGTCTTATCAAGAAGCTGTTGAGAGTGATGAAAAAGAGCAGTGGTTAGCTGCCATGCAGGATGAGATGGAGTCAATGAAAATTAATCAGACGTGGGAGCTTGTAGCTTTGCCAAATAAAGTTATACCAATTGGGAGCAAATGGGTGTACAAAATTAAACGTAACGCTGATGGTGATATATGTCGTTTCAAAGCTCGCTTTGTGGCTCAAGGTTTTTCACAAAAATATGGAATTGACTATGATGAAGTTTTTGCCCCAGGGGTATCTCACATAACCTTTAGGATTTTGCTCTCGGTTGCAGAAAAGAACAATATGATTGTTAATCATATTGACGCCAAAACCCCTTTTTGAATGGTAAATTGTCAAAAACAATTTTCATGAAACAACCTCAAGGTTTTCAACAGGGAAACGAAAAGATTGTATGCCTATTAAAGAAGAACATTTATGACGTAAAGCAAGCGGCAAGATTGTGGAATAATATTTTACACGAAATTATTTTAGGAGTTAAGTTTGAACAGAGTCTTAACGATCCATGTTTATATTATAGTAATATTTATGGAAAGGTATGCTATATAATTGTATATGTCGATGATCTCATATTAGCCTATTCTACAATTCTAATGTTCTAATGTTTTTTTAATGTTCGAAGATAGAATTACATGCATATATCGCTTATGAGTTAGGACAATGGTTGCGAAAAGCTTAAACGAGTTTACTTTTTGCGAATTTTTTGCTCCAGAGATTCGGATCTTATTCAAAGACTATTCCAAATTTTAGATTTTATTTTAGTCATTTCTGGACTACAGTGTTTTTTCCGGTTTTAGGTATTTTATTTTTTAAGGATTTTAGCGATACTTTATGTAAAATTTTAAACAATTTTCTGCACTTTTAACGGCAGATAGTTTTTGTTTGGATCTTTGAAGGGCATTATGATCTCGAATTCCTCGATTTAGACGAATTGCAATATGTATGCAAAACAATATTTTTTTCGATTTTAAAGCCGGTTAAAATCGAGTCGAACACTCTAGTATTATGAAACACATACATAGATACGCACACATACATACCAAAAATGTATTTATATTCTTTTTGTGGTTTCGGCTATTTCCCTCGTACGAGTATTTTTGCGTTGATTTTTATTCTAGATATATGTAGGTATATTTGAAATTTATTCCGTTGAAATTTGTTTCGTTATATTAACGTGCAAGTACATCTAACATGGATGTACATACATTAGGGGCGCACCATTTGCACAGAGCAAACATTTTTTTATTAGTTTGTTTTAAAAAGCTTTAGTTTATTGATCTGTTTCCACGACTTTATGATTCTGTCTTAAAGCAAGAATATGTGTATGTGTGCTTCTTTAACGTAGTAAAACTTGGTCAAGTCGAAAATTCTATAGCCCTAATAAGGCCCATTATTAAGACATGAAGAATCATGCAAACATCGAACAAAAAGGTTCGAAAATTGTAGAAGCTTCAAAAATTGTGAAATTCTGACCCCTAAAGCTGTCACATCGTTTGATAATTTGTAATAGCTTCCACAGACCTCCAAACATACATATGCACATACATTTTTTAATCTCTTTTTTTCTATATGAAATTTATTTATTTATTAAAATTTATTTATTTATTAACCAGCAGTTTTTTGGTACCATCCTAATGTACATACGAGTACTCGTATAATACGAATATTAAGTTGTAGTAAAGTTTCGATGCAATAACATATGCTTGTATTTATACGTGTATGGAGAATATTGTAGATACCTAGTAAACATCCAAAGTTCCAGATAGAAGCAATCAAAATTTTATTAGAAAATAGATTTTTATTACTATTATCGGAGCTATTATAACAATGCGCTTTATGGGATGCTGTAATAAATGAAGGGGTATAAAAACACGTAACAATAAAAACCGACACTTTTTGTAAAAAATATCAAAGCATACGTAAGCGATTTTTATTTTATTTACTCGTTATCAGAGTTGTCAGAATTCTAAATAGCTAAAAAATATGCTGAAATGTTCTACAGGAAGAAGCTAAATTTCGTTATTATTCAATACGTGAAATAGGTATGTATATTGGAGTGGATCGATTGACCAATCGATATTGTGCCATAGATTTTTCGATAGCATTTGGCATGAGGAAATAAAGTTACAAATCGGACCACCCTAATGTATGTAGCTAAGGATCTTAGTTCTAACCGAGTGTACTCAACACAATTCTTGTTTTTTTTTATTATTGTTTTTTTTTATTGTTTTTTTTCAATTACGAGAATTTAATTTTCTATTACACAAATATATACATTATTTTCTGTCTCTATTAAATTATTTATCGCTCAGCTCATTTTACAATCATGGAATTATGTGTGAAGTAATAAAGCGCGCTTATCTCTTTCAAAAAAACAGTCATAGTTGGGCATGGTTCGCGGTATTTAAAATACAAAATACTTGCTGGAAATGTATTTAAAATACAAAATACTTTCAGGTTATGTATTTCAAATACAAACTACATATATTTGTTGTATGCATTTAAAATACAAAATACTTGCAGGACATGTATTTAAAATACAAAACGTCATGTATTTAAAATACACAAAATACGTATTTGTATTTTAAATACATGTATTTCAAATACTGCTCAGCCCTGAATACAGTGAAACATTTCGCGAGAAGAATAAGTACGATTTTAAATTTATAAAACTCATATGAAAGTGAAAAGAAAAAAATTTAAATCTTTACTTTAATTATATACCTGTGAACTGGCCGATTCAAATTTAAAATCAACAAAATCAACAAGTTTTCTGCCATTCAAATTTCTGTTTACTGGGTTGCAGATTTCGTTAAGTAATTATTGATGTCCCATTCGCACGTTGTTGCTTTAAATGTTGTTCATGTTGTTTATTGTTGCAATTTTTTTGCGTCTGACTGTTTGTTGTTTATATAAACAAAAGCGATGATTTATTTTATTTTAATCACCAACAAGCATCGCTATCGAACGGAGATAGATTTTTTTTCTCGCGGTTATTAAAACAAGCTTTATAACGAACGTTGTTAATAAAGACGAGTGTTGCAAATTAATGAATTAAAAAAAATACAGAAATTTATACATAAAATCATATTAAGATAACAACTTAAGAACAATATATGTGTATGTAGTTATTAAATGTGTTAAATAAATGACATTGTAAGTTGACTAAATTGTAATTTAAGAATACAAATAAATGATCAACAATCTATCGTGCATGCATTGTGAATGGTTGGTTACATTTTTGTGGTAAACATGCAATTATGTATTAATATTGAATTTTTTTAACGAGTATTTTCCATTTGATTGGAGGGTACCGAGTGCCCAGTGAAAAATGTTGAGGTTTGAAGAAGCAGACAGAGCAAACATTTTGAAATGAATTTTATGGTAAACGAAGCGATATTAAATTTGACAAGATTGTGAAGTAATTTTTGCAAAAAGTTATTTCCTTATACAAGTAGGAATTCGGCATTTAAAAATAATGCATCCTGTAAGCAAGAATAGTTTGCTTTCCTTTCACCCCCTTCTTACCTGGTAAGTGGTAAGTGATGGAAGTAAATAGAAAAACCAAAATTAAAAGGAGAAGCAGGGAAGGAAATATTTTAAAAATATAAATGAAACGTACTAACATGCAGAAGGACAAACACAGTCTTTTGGCATCAAAAACCCAATTCGATTTTTTTGCTAGAGTAATTTATTTATTATTGTATCGTTTGTCCTTCTCTGATGTGTATATATTTTCACTTTTACCTAGTTACTTATACTCGGAAAATCATCGTTTTTCGTTTTCGATTTTTAGGCATTAAACATCGCGGATTCGGTTTCGATTTCGGTTAAAATCGATCATGAAAAGGTGGCGAAAATATCTATAATCTTTGTTTTTCTTTTTTTGTGCTTCTTTGGAAAGATCTACAATTGCCAAAATGTTGTGTTGAATGTTTTCTCCATGATATAATATTTTATTCCTCATGATAACATATTTCTGCAGTAACACTCTTCATTATATAGTTCTGCCGTTTCATTAGCGTTTACCTTTCTACTGCATGATATAACTTTCAATATGATTTTAAAACATTCTGGAGAGTCTATAACCTTTTAACGGAGAGGAAAATTGCATCATATACTATAAGTACAATAATAATGAACAAAATGTTAAAGGGGTTGCTAATTTGTCCTATGGGTTGACTATGCCTAACGCAAAGGCTAAACACTGAATAAACCTTAAGAAGTAAATTATCGTATACATACATACGACTACATACATATGTATGTATGTACTGTATATATGTATAAAATTTAAGACTCTGAATCAGTAAAATCGGTACAGTTCCAAGAGGGAATAGCACGTACTACGAGTATAAGTTATTTTTTAACGTTTTGCAAAGAAAAATGGTGCATTTCACATAATCTGTGGATCTTCAATTTAAATTTCAAGTCGCTATAAATTATTTAATTTAAGAGGACCGCACGGGACAGAAAAAAATTTCATCTAAAAATGTTTAAAGCACAGAATTTATGCGTATTTAAAATTTAAACTAAAAAAAAGACGTGTGGCACTCGGGGACTGTCGTGGGAAAGCTATTGCATAGCATTTTTATCAACTTATGCAATTATATTTTTTTATTTTAAAGTGATTATTTTTCGAACAAATTGGTTGTTTTAGTAGTTTTTAATCCAAAGTGATTATTATTTTTTTGCTAATGTTCGTAACGCTTTTAGTCAGAAAGAATTGGACATGAGACAATATTCCAAAGGAACAAGGAAAAATTTTAACACTAATTAATTTCAACTTACACGGCAGAACAGAAACAACGCTGTTTTTCGAGAGCCGCCACACTCCCATCATCAGTGTTCATGTGTGTTTCCATGTATCCGCCACTGTTTAGGTGGCTCGGTTGAATGTGATTTCAAACTTGTATTTATACAAATAATGTCTAGAAAAAGCATACGAGAGTTATTTGTATTATTAGTTGTTATTACAGCAAACACTGCTTTACCACTATCAATATTCAAATTTTACCATCACTAATTAACGTTAAATTAACCCATTGTTACACGTTGGTTTTTATCTCATGTACCATTTTTTCTTTCTAATTTTTGTTTTTACTTAAGACAAACTTTTATGGTTTGATTAATACTTAAGTATTTTTGTTTTATGTTTTTTGCCAACTAGTTGAGTTTTTTGATTTATTTGATCAATTTTAACTAGTTATGTGACAGCAAACATTGTAAGGCTCAAGCCAGTAGCTAATTGTTTTTTTATTTTAAAGTGATTATTTTTCGAACAAATTGGTTGTTTTAGTAGTTTTTAATCCAAAGTGATTATTATTTTTTGGCTAATGTTCGTAACGCTTTTAGTCAGAAAGAATTGGACATGAGACAATATTCCAAAGGAACAAGGGAAAATTTTTAACACTAATTAATTTCAACTTACACGGCAGAACAGATAATTATTTATTTATTTTTTATTTATGCAGTATTTTTTTTTTCTTTGATATTAATTCAAGATTTTTCTTTGATATTAATTCAAGTTATACTTTTTAAGCGTTGTCGCCGCGCTCAACGCCCGCGATAAAAGCTATGCAACAGCTTAAAAACCTGTTGTTTTTGTATATTATTTTTAGTCAACCACGATTGCTCGTAAGTACGCCATTTTGTGTTTTCCTACATGTAAAAATCTGTTCTGGCAATACTCTATGTTAATGAAATCAATAGCATACTTTAGGGGTTGACATACGCTAGGCGATTCAAATAATTAAAAAAACAAAAGACTTAAGAAATAAACTTAGTGTTAGGTTTTTTTCGTTACGGAATTCTTTGATTCGGTCGCCGCGCTCAAAGCCCGCGGTTAAAGCTATGAAATAGCATAAAAATTTATTTAAACTAAGAAAAAATCAAATTTTGCATCACCCTTTTTGTATTGAAAAAAGTGAAATAGATACTTGAATTTTCAACTTTCGAGGTTCGCAAGTGTTTACTTGTATATAAAAAAAATTTTTAATCGGTGACAAGATATTTTTAAGCCTTTAAGGACGCTTTCTCGCAAATGGCGCTTTGTGAGCCGTACGTCAAATAAACATCACATCAGCAGATAACATCACCATTGTTCGTGAAAGCGTGCAGGAGAGACCGACAGTGGTTACATCAGCACGAACGGCAAGCGCTATATATCATATAAACAACATGCATGAACGACCCACCCGTATTGCAACACCGTATTGCAAAGCCGGGCACTTTAAAAATTGGAATTGCATTTAAAGCTTTTTCAATTAATAAACATTTTCATAAAACAGTCAATTGACTGTAATAAACATTCATTAACAAATATAAGAATTAGTCACTTGATCACACATAAATCATAATTTGTGTGAATAATGCACTATCGAGTCTATATTATGCCATTCGAAACATGATTTATTTATAATCATGCTTTTGTCTCTCATTAACGTCTTTTGTCCACTGAACTGACAAGTGTTTAAGTTCACATGACCTTTGCTGTTAGTTATAACTACATATTTAACATGCGATTATACACTCATATTTTTCTACCTCTTCATACTCTTTCATATTGTTTATTTAGTCTTTTGAATTAGTTATTTACGTTGCTAACAGAGCTGCCAGATGATTTTAATGAAAAATCAGCACTTTTTTGAAAAAAATCGGCCTTTTCGGCACTTTAATTTTGAAAAATCGGCAAAAAATCGGCACTATTAAAATAATCCATTTAAACGATATTTAATATACTTTTATTTAATAATAAAACATAACAATAACAATTCATTGTAAAATAATAGCTTTTTAAACATAAAAAATTAACATATGCATTAAAATAAATGGTTTTAAGTTGATTTAATGTTAAAAACAAAAAAAAATTGTATATATTATGCATAAAAATTATAAATTTATATATTTTTAATCGTACATCTCTGAATTCATCAGTTTTATTAATTCCTGCTTAATTTCCGCGTCAGGGCAATTTTTATTATTTAATTTCAAATAATCTTTGGAATAAAGAATTCCTTCTAAAGTTTCGTTTTCTAAACAATTTCGAAATTTGGTTTTATTCAAATTGACGTGACTGAAAATGCGTTCTACATTTGCAGACGAATGAGGCAAAATCATAATTTGTTTAACAAAATTAATTAAAACTGGAAAAGCATTCGTGGAATCATCTCGTTTAATTTCAGAAATTTTATGCCAAAAATTACATAAATTGATTTCACAATTTTCAAATATTTTATCAAATTTCAGATATTGTAATTCCCTGAACTCAGAATCCAATTCCTGCTTTTCAGATCTATTTATAAAATTAGGAAATTCTTTTAGAATTTCAAAGATAGAATTATTTTTTTTATTATTATTTTTGGTTTTAACAAAAAATCGGCAATTTTTGACCAAAAATCGGCAAATCGGCATTTTGCCATTTTTCAACAAAATAATCGGCAAAATGCCGAAAAATCGGCAATTCTGGCAGCCCTGGTTGCTAATGCGAGTATTGCATATATGTATGCATGCATGTAAGTATATCCACTTGTTTACACCATGATCATTTGACATATGGAATGTCACTTTCTCACTTTTGTATACATGTATACATGATGCGTTTAAGGAGTTGAGAAATTTCTTTTTGGCAGTTTGTTACAATGCGAACGAACGTTAAGTACGGCAAAAATAGTGTACAGTCCCCCTGGATAACAGATTTCGATTCCGATCTTAACTAAAAGTCACTAAACGACGCAAAGAGATCACTTTTATTATCAAAACTGTAAAAATTTTCTAAATTGGCCAAATAAGGGCGAATAAGCGAAAAATAAATCAATTTCACGCAAAACATTCAGAAATTTTAGACTTTTTGGTTTACGAAATTATTGAAGTTGCGGAATTTAAGACACTAGTGTATCCAGCGGTCGACTCAACCGACCGCATCCTAGAAATTAATATTAAATATGTACATAAATACAGACTATAAAATACAAAAACAAAAATATTTTAAATAAACAACTTAAAACTGTCTCATTTCTATGCAAAAGCAAATTGGACAAACACACATGCAAACTTTGTTTATTTTTCAAGTTGAATCTGATATATGCATGTGCAATAAGTGTGCATGTATTAGTAGCAAATTTAAGCACTTATATTTCCCTAAATATCCAAATTAAATAAAATTAAGTTTGTGCACATCTATGTAAAAACCTGTTTCAAAACATATAAATCTTTCGAAAATCGGTTCAGTATTACGGCCGTAAAAGTGATCTAAAACAACGGGTTTGCATATTAATAATATATATAATATAGATATTCCATTTTAACACTACGAAACTTTGTTGCATGCAATTTACATTTTAAGTGAGAGTGTTGAAATAGAAATGTATACATTTAGTATTTCTTTTTCTGTCTTTCTCAATTAAAATTAAAATTAGCTTGCAACAAAGTTGCGTAGTGTAAATATGAAAATATGCGAATAAACTTTTGTGGGTAGAAAGAAGTATGCTGGTTAATTACTTCATAGTCCATCAAAATACATGTAGATTTTGAGATTTCGTTAGATACTGCTTTTAGGATTTCAGGCGACGATATGGAAATCGCGATAATGTGTGTATGTTTGCTTGAAGGCTTACAGCGGTAGGTCAATCTAGCTAGTACGTATTAACACTACGAGTATATGGACTATGAAAGAACACCCCCTGAAATACATTAAAAAAGTAAATAAATAACTTCCAATAATGTTCATACGTTTAGAGAGTTATTTATTTACTTTTGGGATTTATTTAATTTTTTTTATGGAAATAATTCCATTTTCTTTTGAACTTAATTCATATTGTCAAGAAAGTGAACTATTTATTATGGGAGCTATTTCATCACGAAATAAGTTCAGAAAATTGGAACTTATTTAATTTTAAGTTTTTTAATTAAATTAGTTTTTTATTGATTTCATTAAGTTTTGTTGAGACTTTAAGTTTTTAAGTTTTTTTGATCCCATGTTCACAGTGAACTGGTCTACAGTAGTCCCTCGACTTACGTTGTTACAAATGAACGTCAGCAAAATTGTTATTCCTTTCTAATTCGATTTGAGTCGCCATACGATTTACGTCAACCAAATTGTTAGAAAATAAAAACAGTTAAAGCTCGTTTTTAAATTTTTATGCCCTTTGTTTGCATTTACATGACATTTGTGTGGGTAATTCAATACATAGATGCATTGTAATTGTAATCATGCAAAGCAAATGTGTTACATTTTATTTTCGATTTACGTCGCCCTTTTGTCGGAACCACATATGACATAAATCAAAATATTATTGTATTTTGCAAATCTGCTGCAAGGAAAAAATTTTATATTCTATATTGAGAGAAAATTTTTGTGTTGCATTTTATCGATTAAATTCTTTTATGTCATTTCAGCTTATCCTGCCAAATGAATAGCAGTTCACCAAAGTCTTCACTGGCTAAACTTGGAATTCATACCAAACAAAAATCGTTAAAAGTCATGGTACTGGGCCAAAGTGGCGTGGGAAAAACTGCAATGGTGGTACGTTTCGTAACACGACGTTATATTGGCGAATATGATCCAAATTTAGAGAAAATTTACACATTCAACACGACATTAGACAACGATTGTGTGCACTTTGATATTTTAGATGCTATTGGACAGCCAAACGTAAGTTTGTAAAATATTTTCAAAAAGAATCTTCATTAGTAAAAAATAAATAAAATTTAGGGCGCGTGTAAATGTTCGAATGACATGCTCTTTTACAGTTTGAGGAAAAAGCCTTTATATTTTAAGCCATCATATTTTAAGAGGTTTAAGAAAAACTCTATTGCGATGCGAAAGCAATTTCAGTGTATCAATTGTTCGGTTTCGTACCATTTTTCTTTCGCGTCGTAATAGAGAGTAACGCCTCCGATCTATTTTACAATGAATGCAAATTGGTATGGCAAAAGTACCTCGACGAGCAAATGAAACAACTTTATTTCCGAATGGATCTTCTCTGCAATAATTGTTTCTCGTCCTAATTCAATAATGTGGTTGCGGTGTTAACAGGAGGTCTTGAAGATCCACTACTTATACCACAATTTTGGTTCAGTACGAGCGATTCGAGGGCATGTTTAAGTCATGTAATTTCTACGTGAACTAGGTTGTGCGATTTGACCATGTTGTACCGTTTTTGTGGCTTTTTCTTAAGTTGCAGGTCTATAAACTGCAAAAAAGCGGCGCCCCCATAGACAATAAAGGTCGTGCTTTCATCGAAATTCAGCATGATAAAAATTGCTTCATAACGAAAGGAAGACATTCGAGGGGTGATTTTTCCATTCCTGGTTTGAGTTAGAGCAAGCGATAAATGCAAGGATAAAATACACAGAGGGATATCGGGAATATTTTTAAAAAATGAATCAGCCATTTTCTAAAAGGCATTATTAAAAGGCAAATTGACATTATGTTTACAATAATGTTAAGGAAAATTCAAGTTTACCTTTGGTGGTGGAACTCCTCAGATTCTTAGAGAATATTATAATTAGCAGACCACTTGTGCCTAATTTTTTAGAGCCATGTTCTTCACGATGTAACAATATAAAAGTCGACACTTTTATCGTTAGATCAATGCATGTAATGATGCATTAATATTGCTGTTGTTGTTATTCTTGTTTATTATAATATTAATACTTTAGGGATCTTTAATTTAGTTTTAAGTGTTCGTTAATCAGTGTTGCCAGGAAATAAAACTGGTATAAAGTTAAACAAGTAAAACAAAATTATACAAAAAAATGTTCTGCATGAAAACGTATGCAATATGTGAAATATTTATGCAAGCATCTAAGAAACAGAGTGCTAACTGTGTGTGTCGTCAAAACTCATCTCGTTTTTTAAGCTATTGCATAGCTTTTATCGCGGGCTTTGAGCGCGGCGACCGAATCAAGAAATTCACCACGCTCGAAAAGTGTAACTTGAAATGATATCAAAGAAAAAACTTGAATTAATATCAAAGAAAAAAAATACTGCATAAAATAAAAAATAAATAAATAATTATATTTGCATAAGTTGACAAAAAATGCTATGCAATAGCTTTGCCGCGGCAGTCCCCGAGTGGCACACGTCTTTTTTATATATTTAATGTTTGTTCCCTCAGAACTTCGTAACTTATTAGTCGATTTGCAAAATGTTTGTTTGTTTGGAAGGACTAACTTTCAGATTGATTCCGTTTATTTTTTTAGTAAAAATCAGTTAGCGTTTGTAACCTTTGCATATCAAATTTAAATATTTACGTTAATAATTAATTATTCTTATATATTTAAAAAAATTGACCTATAGCTCCAGATAAATTAGATATAGTTAATAATTAATTAATAATTAATTTAGGAAGCCGATTATGTTAATTTGGAATCAAACATTCGATGGGCCGATGCATTTATTCTAATGTATTCAGTTACTGACAAGTGCAGCTTTGACGAGTGCAATCGTCTAAAATTTTTAATCAATTACAATAAGCGAAGACGAAAATTAGGTTCTAACAGTAAAGATGCCATGGCTGAAGTTCCGGTTATATTGGTAGGAAACAAGACGGATCAAATTGGTGATAGAATGGTAGCGCTGGAGGAAGGACAACGCAGATTCAAAGAATTGTCTTGTGTGTGTTTTCACGAAATATCTGTTAGAGAAAGTGTCGATCAAGTGAGTATAACAAATCCTAATATAACAAACATTTATTGATGTATGCATTTCAGGTTCAATCGGTATTTCGAGATGTTTTTTACTTTTGGCGGGTATTTAGTAAATTTCCAAAACTTAAACGCTCCACTAGCGATGTACAAAATGAATCATTAAGTCCAGACTCTGGATGTTCCTTTTACGATACATCCTATTTGGGTAATGAAACCAGAAGATCATTTCTGGTTATTGGCAAATCTTGCTTAAAAGAGAATGATCATTCCGAGTCCACCGATGACATTGGCAGGAGCAGTTTGAGAAGTTCAAACAGTGAACTAGAAACACCATTTCGTAGCCGTGCCTCTACAGATGGAACATTGTTGTCAAGACCACGTAGATGGCGATATCTTCCACCAGGTTGCCTCTTATCTCATACAAATCGTGTAGAGAGACGCATGAGTATTTCTACACGCGGTAGTAATGCCAGTTATTAAAATTATACAGGGTCTCTTACATAATGCACGCAAATGCTGGAGGTGGTTAAAAATTTGTTAGGGAATTTATAATTTATATAAAAAATGGCGTTATTTAATAAATGTGACCTTCTCCGAGAAAAAGGACCTAGTGTGACAAAAAACCGGTTTGGACTTAAGAGTGGATTCTGGTACCTAAAAGGGTGTAGAATAAGATGAAATGAGTTAGATTTCTGATAAAAATTTATTTACCCCATAAAAACGTACAAAACGAACTGGGAAAATCGATAAAAATGAGGAAAACATTAAAATTTTATTTTTTTTTTGGTTTTAAATTGTTTTTTTTTCAGTCTTCGAATTTTTTTGGAGTTTGGACGTTTTTTTCGGTGTTTCGTGATCTGGTACCTCGAATTTCTTCCGTTTGACAATTTCAGTTTTTTTTTCTTTTTTCGGCGCATTGACTTCAGCTTTCTTTTTCTTGTGATCCGGTGCTTCGATTTTCTTTTTCTTGCTGGCAGGTTCAGATTTATTATACATTATTGCCGGCTTTGTATAGCAAGATTTTCTGGAAATTATCTTATTACATTCTTTCAAACAACATGCTTCGGATTTTTCTCCGTACATCAAATCGATGTTCATCGACTCTTATTTATATATCTTCAACAGATTCCTCCTATTCAGATATAATATTGGATTCGGAAACATCATGCAAAAAACTTTGATTTTCAGTTAGTCCCGAAGTATTAGCACCGACACTTTCAGATAACGTCATATTGATCTCATCATCGTCATAAACCGAGTCTAGTCTTTTTAAATCATCATCAAAACTGTCAGAAATATCCATTTTTATAAAAATTACTTCAAATTAAGATCAGTTTAGTAACAAAATTACAAAAGAACAAAAATTACGAAACAACTTTTGAGATATTGATAACACTCTTTATACAGTTGGCACAAGACTGAAGCGTCACTTTATTCTTTCCCTTTCTTATAGTTATTTTTACAATGTGTACAGAGCAGCAACAATAGCAAAGTTATTGTCACACTGAAACCGAAAAAAATACGTCACCTCATAGGTATGACGTCACCAAAGTTGGCACCCAATCATAATTAACAATACCAAATCACATCTCCCAACTGAAGTTGTGTTCAAAGTGATAATGCGTTATGAAACTTTAAATGCGTTTTTCTCGAAACTTAATTTTCACACATTAGGTCCCTTTTCTCGGAGGTCACATATGTATGAACAGACCCAAAGTAAATGTTATAAGATTTCAACAACCCACTGGGTCAGACTTACCACTATTTTGGAAAAGAACTAGTAGCAGGACCTGTAGAGACTGAAAGGTCGCTTATGTACGAAGACAAAAGTATTCTTTTTTACGGGCAAAGTAAAAAAAATTACGCCAAATCAGCCACACAGCATTACATGCAAAGTTACATTGATATACGTTACTAATAAATTAAGATCTATAATCAATAGTAATTGTATTTATAAAGAGGAATTAAAAGTGCATCTAACAGCCCGCTATATTAGTGTTTAAGGGGAGTTTGCGCCCTTTTCAAGAACAGGAAAGGGTCAAAAAAGACACATACTAAGAAAAGTTAGTTGGAGGGTTGAAATATTTCACAAGAATCTTCCTCATAGTATACAGTATTCTGCTGAACACACTTTGCGATAATACGCTTATATATATTTTTTTGTCCTCTCTAACAGAATCGGCCGTTGTCTTGCTTTTTTGCGATGCACCGTGTAATTGATCTGTCTGACCATAACCTAAAGTATTTAAATAATTTATTATATATTTAGCAAAACTTATAGTCTATATTCTTGTATAATAAATATTTTGTGCAAAAGGATTTTTGTTTTATTTCCGTAATGCGACAAAAAATATAGAAACAAATAATTTTAAACGAGTAATATGATTTACAAATAATAAATATTTAAAGTTGTTTCAATCTTCATCAATTTTGAGTAAATATTCTTCAGCTCTTAGGGCCAATTCACGAATATTACGCAAGCAACCAGCAGCCGCCAATTGGAGCTCTTTATTCGTAGAGCCAACACATTCCAGTAAAAAAGGAACAACGCCACTCTAAAATATGATAATATAAATAATTTAAAAAAAGGAGAGGTGTCCTGAAGCCACCCGGTTAGAACTATGTTCCTTAAGGTTAGTGTGATTTAAATTGGTTTTTATATCAAAATATTATGTCAATTATGCCGTAAACTGCTTTTTATATTATTTTTAATAAATGCGAACCCATATTTAAAAAGAATATTGGAATTAAAGAAAATGCAAATTTAGCTTGTCTGTTGGTCAGGTTTTTTTCGGCAAATATTTGGCAAGTGTGACCGTACCTTAAGCTACATATTGTTAATTTAATTTAAAAAAGGCGCCTCGTAACTTTTAAAATAATATCGTACAGATGGAGAAAACATTTTAATAAAAAAACTTTCGAAGAGTCTTGTGCACAGTTTTGAACTTTTAAAACTATATCAGCCCAATTATAAACATTCGCAAGGAATTTGTTTCATGAAAACAAAAAAGGAAGTCTTTTCCCGAGAAAAAATTTCTCCAATTAATTCAAACCCCCTCTGTTTTGCGGGGCAATTTTTTTTAGGGAAAACCCAAACTTTAATATATGTATTTAGAATAACTACCCAGCAGTCCGCAAGTTGTTATAAATTGAAATATTATGTAAATACAACTTGCATCCGATTCGGATTAGTATTTTCCTATTGAATTGTAAAATTATATGAACACTAGAAGAAAAGAATAAAATAAAATTTAGCCTTGGCATTAGCATCTGATTAGTTTCAATAATGAATTTCATTTGTTTTCTATTTTCTGTCTTTTTTTCATTATTTTTTCCCAATTTGTTTCTTTTAATTCAAGGCCTTGTTGCTCTACCCTGTTTTTATTCTTCCAAAGTAAAATGTCAAAATTAATTTTAAATTAAAAAATTAGAAACTGTTCCAAAATTCATAAAGCCATATGCACCTCCGTAAGCTCTCCTATGTACAGTAAAAAAAAATTGGAAAAAAACTAATTAATTATATTATTTTATCAATTAATGTGATAAATAAATATAATAAAAATAAAACCATCTGAAGAAAAATTTCTTGTTTGTTAAAATATTTCATAGTTCAAACCCATCCTATCATTAATCCTAATTGGAGCCATCTAATATTAATATAATGTCTGCTACTAAAGACTAATTGCATCCAGATACATCTTAATGCCCTCCGAATCACCATAGTAATCGGACATATCCTACCTTCGCTTACAACGTCGGTAGTGTTGGATCTATCTGACAGCCTAGGCCAACGCTGCGTAAATGTAAGTAGGAATTAGATACAGACTTTGGACGGGTCGCACTTACATTGTCATTGGTCTCAGAGCGAAGATGTACTCGTATGTGATAGAAATTCCACTGGTACTTTTTATTTTTTTATTTTTTTCTCCCTTTTATATGGTTGATAAAAACGAACAAAAAAGTAATATGCACAATTTTTTATCATAATAGGAGAAAAGGAAAAAGGGAAAAATTTCATGAGGAATTTCTGTTTATAATTGGCCAGTATATGGTCATCTAAAATGCAAACGGACGTGTAACTACTTTTATTCAGGATTGCAATTCTTTCATAATGTAGAGGAGACTTATTTATTTTTGAACAACACAAAGCAACACTTATTTTTTTTACAAGAGTGTATGTACGAGTAGTTACAGCTTTTTTAAATAAAAAATACATGAACTTGTATTTACTCCCGTTTAAATTTCTTTAATAAAGGGGCGGTTTTTGATAGTAAGAGTCTAAAACTTTCCGTGAACATGTCAAACTGCAAGATGACGATATGTATGTACATACATATTGACTTATGTACATATTGACTTTTTTATAGTTATTTTATTAATTTTTTTTGTCTAATAGTTTTCTTTTACCTATTTGGCATTCTAACAGTTTAATTTTCTGACAATACTGCTAACGAAGAAACACCACCTAATGTGTGCTTTGATATATTTTACAAAAAATTAAAATGAACAAAAATAACAACATCAATAACAATACATTAATACATGCATTGCTCAAACGGCAAAAGTGTCGCTTGTTTTCTACCAATCATTTACAAAGCGCCATAAAGAACATAGTTCAAAAAAATGTTAAGTTTAATGTAACATTTCCCATTAAATGTTTGCTTAAAGAATATAAGTATGTAGTGTTTTTAATATCACCTGATGCATTGTGATGCAATTTTCTGGATCCATTGATAGTTTTTCTAAGGCCATCGCTGTTGTACGATGAACTTCGGGATCATCACTTGTCATATACGATACAATGGGGGTAACACTTCGTAAACGTCCCAATTCTTGCGTGTTATTGCCAAATGTTGCACAGCTGGCTACTGCTGCAGCCAGATTCTTACGTAATAAGTCTTCCGTTGTATTAACTTAATATTTAAAAAAAACATTTGTTTTCCGTTAAGTTTTTCTCTTCAAACTGACTGACTTACCAAGTCCAGCTAACTTGTATATGACTTTCAGGTCAGTCAGAATAGCTAAATTGGTACTATCTTTAGCTATGGTAGCAATAGCAGCACATACTGCAGACAAAACTAATATATTTTTGGATTTCAAAAGACCAACTACCAGTTCCATGGCCCCCACCAAACTGCGCACAAGTTCTCCAGACTCTTTGGCGTTTTGCACACAGGGGCAAATAGCGTAAGCTGCATGTGCTTGAACACGTGGATTTGGATTCTTAAGCAAAGACCATATTAAACGTACAGCATCTAATTCTTCTAATATATGCATACTCTCCATATCTTTAGCACACTCCTTTAAAGCTTTAGCCAGATTTTCTAATAGGGGGGCATGCGAGGCATTTAATAAGGAAACTAGTGCCGGCAAACCATTCGAATTGCGCAACACAACACGATTATTTTGAAAACGCACACACTCAGCGATAGCACCGGCCACATTTGTGAGAACGGTATCGGACTCATCGCTAAGCAATGAAATCAAATGATTAATAGCACGCAATTGATCGAATTTCTTGACATTATCTTCAGATTTGGCGCACATCCAAATAGCACCAGTGGCTCCTATCAACAAAGGTTTATTATCTCTTATAGTTTTGTCTTTAATAATTGCTACCAAGGGCTCTAGGCCGCCCGCTTCTCTCACTAAATCCCTAGTGGTTTGATCAAAAGCGCATTTGTACAAAGCAGTGCTGCCTTCAATTTTCAAATCCAAATTGCTAGAATTTAAATGATTAACAATATCGGCTATCATGCCTTCAGTAGTAATGGCCAATTGAAACTTGGGCTAAGAAAGATAAAAATATATTGTTCTTAGATAACTTTAATTTAGCAAAGTACATATTTATATGATCGTATATGTAGTGTACGTGGTGTATATATGTACCTGTGAGGCACATTTCTGTATGGTGCCCATTATGGGTATGACAACATCTATGTGACAGGATTTCAATAAACGTGCCATAAGCGGCACAATGCCACTTTTACGCATCAATTCTTTATTATGTCTAGAGTCTGATAAGGACCATAAAGCTCTTGCTCCTGCCCGTGCCATATTAAGTTGTTCTATTTCTTCAAGTGATAGTTCTTCTCTTGGAGTTTGCAAAATACTTGACAAGAAACAAATAAGTGGCCAATTTGTAGAGCAGTATGTATGTCAGACATTTATACTTACTACAATTTAATATCCAATAAATCCACAATTTTTGGTATTCCGCCGCATATACGCACATATTTCCTAGCTAATCTTACTTTTGCCACATTGGCTAAAGTCTCAGCGGCCACGGTCTTTAGATCCTTCATTGAGGAATTTAAAATGTCAATTATCAATGGAATACCATCCAAATCTACTATAGTTTTGCGTATGTCTATATTTAATGATATATCCGCCATGACAGTCAGCGCTCCTAAACGACACTTAGCATCATTGCATTCCAAAATATTAACCAAAACCTCCAGGCCACCAATATCCTGTATAGCAAATTGATTTATTTGTGTCTTCAAATCGTAATCTTGCAGACAACATAACGACACAATAGTTGCTGTCTGATTGCCAGCTTTAATGTACTTAACCAACTTCTGTATATTATAGTATTCAGCTGGGATTTCAGCAGCCCTTGCAACATCCTTCCAACGTTCTTCTTCATCGGTGGATGATTCCACTTCTGTTGAATCTGATTCTAAAGCATTAAAGGAATTTTTTATATTTGTATGACGTTCGGGACAGCTACCACATTTTTGTTGAATTTTAGACTTCCTAAAGCGTGCTTTTGATTTAGTTTCCATTTGGGTATCTTCGTGCTTTTCCATGTTTTGTTCTACAATGATGATCTTAGATGCAGTATTGCTACTGGGTGTTTTTTCATCATGCGCATGTTCATTGATTTGAATTTTTGAATGTGTTTCTGCCATTAAGGAGTTTTATTTATTTATGTATTTTTTTTGTTCAATTTCCAATAATTTGAAAATAAAACGAAAAACTTTGACAGTGATTAACAATTGTATTCATTTGTTATTAATTTATTTATTTTTGTTTGTTTTAAGAACTTTAAGCACCGCAAACATTATATTTTAGATATAAAATCCACCTCGCAGGCAGAGGATATAATGATATTGTACCAATTGTATTGTACGAGGGAATGTATACTTTTCACATAAAAGCAAGATCATAAAAGGAGGAGCACCAAGGCGAATTCATAACAAGTGGACTTGATAGCGCAGCTGATAACTTTTTTTTTAAGTTTTATTCAAGGCGAACTATAGTTGGATGTCAAAATTTATTTATTTCTTTTGTTTACATTCAAGTTGAAAATTTACAACAATAAACATTTAATTGTGATAACAAAGAAAAATTAAACGAAAATTTAAATAAAAAGATAAAAAGATTAAAACATATAAAACTAAATTCATATCACAGCAGTAGCAGCTGCAGTTGATGAACCAAATTCTGAAGAAGCAACGTGCTTTGGCCATGTGTAGTCATAAGATTTATTAACAATAGCTTTCAGTCATATAATATTTCTTAAATTACATTACAGTGCAAAATAAAACTAATTTCCGATTCAGCATCCACAGCACAGGCCATCAAAGCATTAACACTTTGTTGCTCAATGGAATTTCAATGTGTACTTACATCTGTGGAAATTTTTTGGGTGGGTGGTGAGGCAATCACGGATTGACAACGACGTTGAACGACATCACGGATGGCAGGAGCCAATAATTGATCAGAAGATCTTTAAAACATTTCCACACAACAGTTTCCTTCAACAAAATAATATTTGTTAAATATTTCAAGGGATTTAAAAAACAACCCTTAAAAACAAAACTTTTTGAAATAACAATAATTTTCAATATTTTATTTTTTCGCCTCAATAAAATAATTTTGACAATGTACTTTGATTTTACAAAAACAAAATGCTTGTGGTTTTTGTAGTATTAAGTGCACTTGTTATGAATTCGCCTTGAGGAGGACTAAGAATTTAAAACAAAGAAGATTTTTCAAAAAAACTAGAGTTATAAAAAACGCCTTGAAACTTTTAAAGAAACTTAGTTTATTTTAGCGGATTGCCGGGGAATGTTCGTACCTGTGGGTTTTTCCAACAGTTAAGGAATATGGAATAAGGCCCAATTTAGACGAAGAAAACGGAGCTTAGAAAACGACATGTTTTCCATGATTAATTTTTATTTCCGTTTGTATTCATTCTCGTACTTGTTGTCATGTCTTATTCTTTTTCTGCTCTCAAAGTGAAGGCAGGTGTGATTTTGTATATATATATTTTATTGTATACAAATCACTGATGTTAAAATATGAATGACCCAATGAAGAAGTTTAAAAATCAACCCTGAAATAAAAATATTTATGCATCATAAGCCCCCGAGTAAGTGTAAGAGTTTTTTAGATGTTACTTTTAAAGAAATGCAACAAAATCATGATTAAAAATTCTTCGTCTAAATAGTGCAAAAACCTAAAATTGATCTGATTCGCGCATGAGCCGAAAATGGATATCTTTTTTAATGACATCTTTTTGAAGGAAGCATTTAATACAAATTTCGAAGTGCTTAATGACATCTTCGTGCTTTATTTATTTTTGGCTCTAGAATTTCAGTTTCATCAAGCTCTTCATCATATTTATTTTGTTTAGCGTTTTGTATTACATTTGTTTGGTAAGTCGAGTTCAAAATAAAATTTTTATTCGTAATATGTATAAGGTTCCTACTTAGTAGAAATAAAAAATTGGGTGTTCGTTAAATGCGATGTTCATTAAATCGAATGTTCGTTAAATCGGAAAACTATCCCATCACTGTTGTGGCTGTATGTAGATTTTTTTTCGATAAATTTTTAACATTTTTGCTATTGTTGTTGTTATTATGTTTAAGAGTTACTTTTACCTATTTATTAGAACCCTAAATATTGACATATATTTTTTTAATTTTCTTCTCCACTTCCCTCAAAACCAAAAATTATGTGATATATGTAGAGTTTTTTCATTAACTGTACGTAGAGGTGTTTTTTTAAATCTACTAACAATCCTGGGTCAAAATTAGGAGCCCTTTATTTGATACAACTTGAAGAGATCAAAGGTGAGTCAGAGGTCGTTCACAAGCATATCTACACCAGCGCGCTAAAGCGTTGAGCAGGCTAAAACAAAAATAGCAATTATTAAGAGGCTTAAAAAGATTGAAGGTCCTGGATTTGAATCTTAAGACTTTAGCTGATATTAGATCTATAAACGGAATACATTTGGCAGTCAGTGTACTGAAATTAATACATAAAAAAGTAAACAAACTTTATGTTACCATAACACAGAAAAAAAACAGTAACCTACATGGGAATGTGTGCCACCTGCATACATTTATAAAACTTTAAGGATACTTCGTCTGCAACTGTTAGACACTAACAGTTATGTTAAATACTATAACAAGCAACCCTTTAAATTTCTGACAATTATGGCCAACATAGGTCATCGCAAGGTTTAATTAAAGCTGTCATTCCAAAAGAGAAAAGCAAAAAAAAGGTCCAAATGCAATGTGTGTCATTAAAAGAGCTCAAACTAGTACTTACTAGTTGCTCTTCGAAATAACAATGTTAACAAAGCGGAAGTTTTACTATATACTACTACATTTGACAATATTTAATTTGTGTTTAAGCAAACAAGCGTCCCCCCCTTTAAATCAGCTAATGTGAGTGCCAGTATTATTTTTGCAAATAATTAATAACGAACAAGACTTTAAAAAAATTTAATTTGTTAGAGTTCAAAGTTTCCGCCAAGAGAATCCTTTGAGAACCCTTGTATCTGAAATACTTATAAAGGTTCAGGTCCAGCGTTGTTTTGTTATCATATCCGATGAATGGTATAGCAGCATTTATGATCATAATTTCTTTCAATATTCTCGCAAACCTTTAACACATTTTTACATACGAGTTAAGGACACCGAGGACTTAAAGGCCCCCAACTATAACACTGTACGTGTGCTGAAGCAAATCAGGTCCTTTAATTGTGACCTGCATATTATTACAATATTAAATGGCATACAAGTGAAACGTTTTCTGTTATTTCTCGAGCATTTTCGTATTTTAAATACCAAACGAAGATTCCTTTTTCTCCATGATGATCGACTTTTTGAACATAATATGTTTGGTGTGTGGAGCACAATGATTTTCTCATTTTTCATTAAGCCCTTGGAGAATAAAAATAAGTAAGTGACATTAAAATAATATACATAAATTAAAATAATAATTTAGGCTTGAGCTAATTAATTTAAAGTTTTATGATTTCCACCATTGCTTTTCCCAATATCTTGTCGAATGGTGTTATAATTCCTAAGCAACTATTTGTGTGGTTTAAGGGAAAAACTTTAAATAGAAATATTTTACTTGAAAATACGTCCTCAAATTTAAAGGGTGAATATGAACGTAATTAAATCATAAGCCTGGACCGAATTATCACATTCAAGATCGATTAAAATAATTTTCTTTTTTATTCTACATATTTAAGGAATTTTTATATTAATAAACTTTTAATAGCTTTATAACATGTACTATGTACATTAGACGGTTATGAAAAATGTGTTTGTTTTATAACGATTTTCAAAACACTTTGGGGTTTCTAGCGATGGTTAGATATGCGTAAAGCTGAAAGTCCACACCAACCGTTCTACGCGTCTTGCGTCCTACGCGTCTCTAAAAAAAGTTGAATCAGAGTATTTTCATACAGCAAGTTACAAAACAAAAGTTTGTGACGCGTGAAAAGTTAAACAGCTTTCTACTTTTACGCGTCACAAGCGCCGTATACAAAATATCTGTTAGTTCTGCCAAGATCCGAATTTAAAATTTTTTTGACATTAAACATTTAATTATTAGAAAGCTATTTCTGTAAGTTGATGAAAAACGAATTAAAACAATTTAAAGGACATAAAACTTAAAAAAGCTAACAAAAAGTCTGCAAAATTTACTTGAAATTTGATAAAAACTTTCATAAAAGTCGGTAAAGCCATTTCAGAGAAGTTCAAACACAAACACAATGATAAAAGAGTTTTATATACATGATTTTCGAATAGTTCGAGACCGGTTTGAAAATCCGACAAGTTCAAAAATCTGCGATTTCGGATAATTCGAAATTAAGATATTTTTTACCTATTCAACATTTTCTGGTAGCACTACTACCGAGCACATAAAATAAAAATAAAAAATATGCTTCGAACATTTTCACAAAAAATTTAAATATATAAGAATAACAACATCAATAGTAATGCATTCCCACATGCATTAATCTAGCGATGAGTGTTGACTTTGTGATTGCTGCGGATTTTCTTTTCTTTTTACAACATACCAAAAACCACATCTATTCTATATTATAGATCCCTTTTACAACCGTATTACTGAACCGATTTTGGAAAGATTATATGTTTTTAAATGCGTTTTTACAAAGATGTGTACAATCTTAATTTTATTTGAATCGGTTCGATATCTTGGCAGCTATAAGCGTTTTAATATTCATTTCTAGAATGCGGTTGCTTGAGAAATATCACATTGCGAGTTTCAAATTATCTAAAGAAAATGCAAAGAACTAAAAAAGGACCCCCAAAAAAATTTTGGGAAATGTTCGATCCATAATTCTAATGGCAGCATTGCACTGGCTTATTTTAATTTTATCTTTTCAATAATTAGTTTAAATTCGTTTAGTTTTTAAATAGGAAAATTGAATCGGAGCAAAAGTTTACACGATCACGAATGAGTTAATTCGGCGCTCGAACAAAATTAATGACTTAATAACTATTGTACATAATTTATGCAGGTGTAAAATTACCGGTAGCTGTTTTTGCACATTTACCTATGGTCGTACATATAAACCAAAGTGGATCGGAAATGAGTTATAAGGGTGTTGAGATTGAAATTGTTCTGGCACTTGGTAAAGCTATGAATTTCAAACCGCAATTCTATGAAAGTCCAAATATTCAGCAAGAACGTTGGGGAAGGGAACTGCCGAATGGATCATATACAGGACTTGTAGGGCAATTGGTAAGACAATTATTTATTTCATTATTGAAGGAGTAATTTCAAGTTTATAACATATTATTCGAATGCTTTGCTGAATAATTAACCGTAGCTTTTATGAAAATAATCGTTAATGATCCGAAGGATCTTTTTAAATTTTTCTCATGTCAATTTAATATTGTTCTCCTATAAAGCGATATCAATAATTACATTTTTAAAATTTGAATTCAATAAAACTTTTGTTTGAAAATCTTTGAAAAAAAATATCGGGTCAATCTCGATTAATAACTTTAAAAAAAAATTAATTTAATTTTAAAAGCAGCAAGAAATTTGCATAAATATAGAATTTTAATAAATATGTGCTCACGATCATGCACGCTCACGAAAACAATATTTGTTCAACAATTTTAGGACTGTTATTTCGCGAGAGCACGCTATTTTATTTTTAAATTTAGCCACGATCACGTGTTGCGAAAAAATCACGACATTTGCACACCTTAGATTTGTGTGATAATCGGGAAATAAAATAACAAAGGATGGCTAATCTTTAATTCTTGCATCTCCTAATACATTTACATACATATTTTCAGAGTACAAATTCTGCCATAATAGCTATCGGTGATTTGCATATTTTCAATGCATTCAGATCAATTATTGACTTCAGTACGCCCCACAGTTACGAGTGTTTAACGTTTTTAACACCGGAATCATCACAGGATAACTCTTGGAAGACATTTATACAACCATTTAGTGGTAGTATGTGGGCTGGAGTTTTACTATCTTTGATTCTAGTGGGAACTATATTTTATATTTTATCCTTTCTGCATGCCTTGTTGATGGGTAAGACATCATCGCGTTTTGGGACTAGAAAGTTTTTTAAACTGTTTCGCCGCCGAAAGTTGATAAGTCGCATATCAACAAAAATGTACAAAGATGTCAAATTTCGCAGTTACCTTAATCAAATGGTGGTTTCGTTAAAGACAGAAGATTTGTTTGATAATTTTGAGAACTGTATACTACTGACGTACTCCATGTTAATGTACGTTTCATTACCAAGAATGCCGCGTAATTGGCCTCTGCGCGTTCTTACGGGATGGTATTGGTTATATTGCATTTTGATAACAGTTAGCTATCGGGCAAGTTTCACGGCCATATTAGCTAATCCGGCACCACGCATCACTATCGATACTTTGGAGGAATTAATGCAAAGTCGTTTAACACTAACGGTAGGCTCCATAGAAAATAAGAAATTGTTTGACAATGCATTCGATGAAATTCTCAAAAAGTTGGGCACAAAAACGGATGTAGTAACGGACATAAGCGATATAGTAAGTGATTATCAATAGCTCATACGAGTAGTTTCAAAATAACAACACTAATAATAACTCTCATATGTATATACTTTCAGCCTGACAAAATCGCTAATGGTGGTTATGCTTACTACGATAATCAATACTTTTTAAAGCATTTACGTTTGGAGGCTGCCGCATCCGATGAAGTTTTACACATTATGCGAGATTGTGTTGTGAAAATGCCCGCAGCTTTGGGTTTAATCCGCAATTCGCCTTTGAAACCTTCAATTGATAAATATCTGCAACGATTAATGGAATCCGGTTTATTAGCCAAGTGGCTTCAGAATACCGTTCAACATTTTCCAAATGAAAAAGTTATGCCGCCGGAGGCCTTAATTGACTTATATAAATTCTGGAGCTCATTTGTACCTTTAGCAATTGGTTATTTCTTCAGTTTTCTGGCCATATTATTCGAACGGTGGCATTTTCGTCACGTCGTTTGTAAACACCCGTTGTATGAGAAATATAATCCAAAATTGTATTATAATTTTAAAATAAAATTTCCACAGAACTAAAAAATTAATAAATTCGCTCATGATTTAATTATTTTAACTTCTTTATGTTTCATTTTTATGCAAGATAATTGACTTTATAAAGGATTTCTTATAATGTATCCCATATGCCACAGACTTTGCACGAAACTGACAAACATTAAACTGAAAATGTTTATTTTTTCATTAAAAAGTTTTGACAAAAAAGCTTTTATATAATCAAAAACAGTAGAAATGTTTCTTTAATAATACTAGATTACGCCCATCGCATCTATTTAAAGAGAAAAAAAAACTACCTAATTAGTTATTCCCTTCCCCATGGAAAAAATCTTATTGCTCACACACATATGTATTTATGCAGGTACTCTTAAACACTCTCATTTGCTTTGCTTATGATTTTACTTCAACCAATACTTACATAAGTGAATGCGCGTGTACGCGTATTATTAGCATTTGTAGTGGTGTCAACTTTGTGAGCCTTTTATTCCTTTAATATTGAACCGATTTAAATAATATATATTCGGGTCACTAAAGCTCAACAATGTTTACTATTTGGTAAAAGAATGAAGAGAATTGGTTGGCAAACAAAGGAGAAAAAGGGATCTAAAAATTTGTCTTTGCCTATTTATATATAGATAATTTCCCCTTTTTTATTTTGGAGTGGAACTATAAATGCATCGAATATGTTTAAGTTGCTCGTTTCGAGAATCTGGGGGTAAAATCCTATACAAAATTCTTTGATTTTGTATAGAAATTTCGCTCGATATCGAATGCCGTAATTTGCCCCCTGAACTCAATCACTACGATGGCGATCGATCGGACTTAGCGTGGCCACAAACCGAATTATATATTTCCTCCGAATGAATTTATCATACTCGAAAATACACCAAAAGTCCAATAGAAACAAAATTCACTAAATATATCGAAAAAAATTAAAAAAACTTACTTAAAAATATATTAAAAATGCTCATAATTCAAAACTCTCCAAAAATTTGAAACTTAAATCGTAAATTTTGCTGAAAATTTCTTGATATTAGGTAGCGGAGTTAAAGACGTTTTATTTGGACCAAATAATTGCTCCTGCGGAATAAATAATTTAACTTCATTTTCCATTTGTTTCTAATATTTCCATATTTATTTAAAACAAAATGGAAAAACGTAGAGATGTGCGTCTTATTACACAAAAAAAGCTTAAATAAAATTACGTATAGTATAAGTGCAAAATAAATTATAATACAAAAAATTATTTAAATACAACAAAGTTAAAGGAACATATACATACATTACATTAATAAAAATAAACATACGTACGTACACACTCATATGAGTGTATACAAGAAGTATGTTCATTATAAATAAAATAATATACTTTTTTATAATACATCACAAAATTATAAAATAATAAACTACTGGAGACAGTATACATATTTTTACGTCTTAATTTTACGACCATTTTTACCAGGATATTTGACACGATCCAGGCCATTGTGTTTATTTTTTAACGTGCCGTTTAAGCGTAAACTACCATTTGACTTCGAACGTGATTCAAATAAAACATCTGAATCAGTTTCGGAATCAGTCAAAGAAGTGGTTCGAGAATCTAAAAATTGTGAAAGTTGTATTTGTTTGCGTTTTCAAAGTTAGTGGGTTATTATTCTTACAATTCGGTGCCTCTTCATCTTGGTTTCCAATTAGAGAATACTTTTGTAGCTTTGGTCTTGATCGAGGTTTTTTCGTTTGCCTACAGGCCACAGCTATGAGCCAGAATATGACTGACAGTATTAGTAAAGACCCTATAACACCAACAAAAACATACAGTACCGACCAATCTAATATTGGTTGATTATGAAAAATTAAGAATTTTAACGAGTTAGTGATGTATGGATTGGATTGACAAATTTTTTTATTACCACAATTGGCTTCTTCGAATCCCCAAAAGTAGCCAAATGACGGCATCCAAAAGGCTTCACAGAAACAAGCTCTTGTATCATCGTTGCAAACACCATGACCAGAACATTTATTTTGGCATACCACAGTTCGCACATCTGCAAATACCGTACCGAGAATTGAAGCATCCCGCTGCAGTTTGTCTTTCAGTAAGTGCTCTATTACCAAACCATCCATAGGTTGTCTTCCCTTACTGTTTTCTAGCTACATTTAATTTAACATTATTTACATGAAAATATTTTTTAATGCCAAATCACAAATGATTTACAGACCTCCACATAAAAGACCAATATAGCTGCATTTGTTCTGCTGTCATGCTGCAGGTCGCGTACTTGAATCTTTAGATCGCCTAACAGTAAGCCAATCTTTTGTACAATTGTGTTTCGAGCGGAATGTGTCAGCATGGAGATATTTGTAGGCAGTGTTAATTCTACTAGATTCAGCAACATGGGATCAGGATGCACAAATACACTAGCTGTATCAGAACTGGTTAAGCCTTGCTCATCGCTTACAGTTAATTTGAAGACATAACGTCCCGAAACAAGATTGGTAAGCTTCAATACAGAATGTACATACAGATCATGCATCATGTATAAAGATTTCAAGTGTACTTACTATCATTTGTGGTTGATTATCAGTGTCAGAAACTATTTGACCAGCAGCCAGACTAGCGTCCTCTCTGGTCCACTTATATTTCACAACTCCCAAATCATCGGACGATAAATTACCGTTAAAGAAGATTGCCGATACTGGTAATGTAATGCTTTGGTCTCCACCAGCATTAGCGGTGGGAGCAGAATTTTTCTCTTGCACCACTTTCAACCACATACTATCCGAGGCAGTGTTGTTGCTTTCATCGGCAACAATCAGCACGAACTCATATAAGCCCAAAGTTAGACCAGTGGCATTTGCAATCTAAAATTTGAAGTTTTTATTCAATTAAAAGTTGCTTGCTTGCTGGTAAATTATTTGAATTTACCGTCTCATTTGCTTTTAATATAAGCGCCTTATTAGGTCCGGATACCTCTTTCCATTGATATGTTTTAATACCAATATCATCTGTCGAGTCTGATCCATTTAACATAATCCAATTCATGGGTAAATTTATTGTCTAAAAATTTAAATTAAAGAAAAAATTGACATGCCCGTATGACAAAACTTTTATCAATTTACCATGTTAGCTCCAGCTATTGCTTTAGGTGGCGAATTTGTAGGAGGTTTAACAAATACGTGCACTTTTGCTGTACTGGATTGACCGCTGCCGTCTGTTACTTTGAGAACAAATGTATACATGCCTTCTTCCAAATTGGATAGCTGGACATATGGTGTTCTGGTGTTTTGCATATCAACGGCTTTTGCTTCATCACTTGCATCTTTGGTCCATTCCCATGCAACAATTTCATGATCATCTGAGCTGGCGGTACCGTTGAGAGTAACATTATTGTTGGGTAAATATAAAATCACTGCATCTCCGGCATTTGCCACAGGAGGGTAATCTGTTCCCTTTAAGACAGTTATAGTTGCCGTGGTAAAATTAGTTACATTGTCTGTGTCCATAACGGTTAATTTGAAAGTATAATTCCCGGGCGAGGTAAGATCAGTCAATTGTAAAGTGTTCACTTCAGGCAATTTAGGTTGATACCCAATCGGGCCAGAAACAACTTCCCAATGCCAGGAAACAATTTTGTCATCATCTGTACTAGTGCTGCCGTCTAATATAGCATTCGTGGTCGGTTGCCTTATAGTTTGCTCTCTGGGTGTTATAATTACCTGCGGCACACGATTTATTCTTTTCTCCGGTAATACGGTTACATTCGCCATAGCTTCCCCATAAGTTCCATCACCAGTAACAGTGACTTTAAAGGTGTAAAGACCTTCTGACAGGTTTGATAATTTTACTTTTGATTGACTTTGGTCGGATATTGTGCCATTCATTGGACTTTTTGGTTGATTTATTAAGGTCCAAAGATATTTATACTTCATATTGCTTGATTCTTCGTCAGGCACTGTAAACGCAGCCAAAGTAACCTCTTTCTCGGGCAAACGTACTTCCTTTGATACCACTGACACCATTAGTTTTTTGGTAGCTTCCGTTTTAGGCGTTGTTTCGGCATTAGGCTTTAACTGCATTGTGGCTTCATTTGATGTAGCCGATTCCATGAGCACGTTATGGCCCGCACCAGACTCGTCCAATAAATTGTAATCTACTGTATCAGGTACACAACCCCTCAAATGATTACGAACAAAGCCCCTTTTACATTTGCATATTCCTGTATTCACATCTACACGTACAGAAGTACACTCTTCATTCAATGGACATCTGTTTTCTGTCGCCGACGTCATTTCCAAGCTACATGTTATATAATTGGTTACTCCTGACGATTCTGGAGACAAATTTTCCCTGTAGTAAGATAAGTCTTCTGGCAGCATACCATCATTATCATCCAAAGTCGTTGACATGAGTAATTGCTTAACTCTTTTGTCAGCTAATGGAAAATCTTCTTCGTCGTAGTTGCTACTTTCAACACCAGATCGTGTAAAATAGGGAAATTTATGTGGCCGATTCCAAAAATTTAATGAATTAATATTTTCATCTGTTTCTTCCATAGGCATCATTTCATTTAAAACTTTTGATGATCTAAGAGAATTCAACCAAGATTGTTGTTCTTTATCGCTGTGTGTTTGCTTAACCGGATTAACCAATACCATTTGTATGCGTTCTGAAGTTCTGTGCTCTTTGGGCAGACAGGACTCATTGCTCACGCACCTGACATGATAGCACTTGCGCTTGTACATAAAAACGATATTGCATGTATTATTTCTGGCCTTTTCACAACAAGCTTCCACACATGAACGTGGATCTACCTCATCGTTCAGTGGTGCATCTTCTTTAGAGGGATACTTTTCAAATATACCAGCTTTGAATTCATCCCTTGGCATGGCACTTTCAAATACATATCGTACCATATTGGGACATAATGCTGTCAAATCTTCATCACCAACATTACGTGTATTAACGGGTGTGTGCACTTCTTGAGTCGGTTCATGTAATGTTGCAGAAGTCTCCGTAGTAACAAATGTCTTTTCACATAATATTAAAGGAACACAAACTGTTAATAATATAAAAACGTCACGATAGTTATAAAATCTAGTAAAATTCATATTGGAAAAAACGAAAACGTATTTCTCTTCAAAGCAAATAAGCCAAATCAAATAATTGTTTCTCCATTTGATTGAGGATAAACAAATTCTCCTTATTTTAATATATATGATATTTTCCTCGTAATATAATTTATTTGTGTTTTATGTGTTAATTTTTTCTTTTATTTAATACGCTGCAAAGCAAGAGCTGTAACACAAAATATTGAACAATACAAATGAAAAACAACCACCATTCACAAACGTCAGTTCATTCTAGATAAACAGCTGTGACGACGGTTTTACACAATTAGTGAGGAATAACACCAGAATAATCGATAGTACTGCCTTTGATAGCTCGACCATTTAAAACAGAGCCGGAAAGTTCTATACTGTAATTAACGAGCATTTCGCGTGGCGATTTCAATCACTTTCTACAAATTTCAAGCCCGAAGCTATCGAAAATCTAGCCATTATTGAGTAATTAAAAACACATTTTTCGAACCAATTCACCGATTTAGATGGAAGCATGTCGAGTATTGAAAAATGATTTGACAAACAAATGTTTGGCGATTTTTGAGTAATTAAGAAACTAATATTTCGAAAACGATAACTCTGGAACTAGTTCAATGATTTATATGGAATAAGATGGAGTTTAGAAAAATTATTTGACAAAGAATTTTTAGTTATTTAATAACCACTTTTTCAAACATTTTTCCATGTTATGCCCCGAAAGAATTATTCAACGATGTTTAAAAATATAATCGAAAAACAAAAATAAAAGCACTCAACTACTATCACTTAAACGATTTTATAACGTTTTTTGCTTCGCATATAAAATTAAAAAATTCATCTGCATTCATCTGACGATATATGAATTGAATATCGGTTTTTGGTGTAATTTCGAATTTGCTCAAATTTCCGTTCTTTGATTTCGCAATTACTTGCTGAAACTTTTAATGAAATTTCGTTTTTCGATTTAACAAGAACTATACAATTTTTATTTAGAGAATAATGTTTTTATTTTGGAAGAATTTTTCGTTTTTTTGCAAATAAAAGTCGTAGCGGAATTTCGATTTGTTCGGTGGATGCTTTTATTCGTGTTTTCTTGTGTTTTTAAATAATGTTTTGACTATAAAGTAATAAAGAAATATTTATGTTTGGGCATATGGATTGCGATAAAAGCTGCTTAAAATACATTGTCTTCAAGATACTTTTTTTTTCAAAGTTCAGAATTTTTTTTCTATTTTTCATACGATGTGGGCCTATTATTATTAATTATTTGTAACAATTTCGATTTTTCTCTGAACTTTCTATATTTTGTTAAAATCTGACTGTAGATAAAAATTGAATTTTAAGCAGAGTTTCGCGTTTTGTAAAGGGAAATTCATTGCGTTCCTGAAATGACTTTTGTTTACAACCGCTCCTATCCCTAGAGTTTAGGAAAATTCAGGATATTTTTTTTCATACGATGTGGGAGTATTTATATGTATTGAAAGAATTATTTATTTAAAAAAGATTAATTTAAAAATGAAGTAAGTAAATTTAACAACAAATCTAGATGGCCTTTTAAATACTATAATTTTTCGATTTGGCCGTGGTATATTTTTTGAAATATGTATGTATACGAATTATTAGAAAATAGCATCTCTTGACCTCCTCGAGATACAAAGTGAAAATAAAACTGAACTAAAAAGTCAAATTAATTGTTCAAACAAGTTTCAACAGACAATAAACCCCAATGCTAAGAAATAACACTTGTCTTCTCATTTAAATCCCTGCACCTGTTTTGTGGTTTTGTTTGCTTTCAATACATTCAAATCCAAGCGCTTAATGCAATACGTTTAATACAAATCCAAATCAGAATACAACTTGTTATATAAACTGGAATGTTCTTAAAGAACATTTATGTATCTTTCGTTTATTCTGTTTGGTTTTCATATTAAGTATGTTTATATATACATACACCCAGTGGGATAAACGCATGTACCTTAGCCCTTTATGGTTCACAAGTTGATCAGTCGTATTTGAACTGTAAAGAGTGAAACATATAGACAGGTGGAGCAAACAAATCAAACTAAAAGGTTTCTTTAAAAATGGCCGCAAAAGCAAAACTGGTTAAGAATTTGCTTGTATTGACTTTAATTTGTGCTGAAATATTGTGCATAAATGGTATGCGAACAAACAAGGAGGAAGAAGATACACCTGATGCACACATAGTTTATGACCAAAGGCAAAGTGGAAAATATAATATACATATAGTTATTAAAGATGTGGCCATAATAGAAATGGATCAAAATGAAATAGCTGATGTGAGTAGATAATTTGTAAAATGTAAAGAATGTACTAAGTTCATATACATATGTTCATACATGCGTAAATTATTTTACCTATTTGCAGCAAAATTACAATGATCAAGAATACTATTACGACGAAGAAGATTTAACGGTTAAACCTCTGCACATCAAGCCCACCACAACTTCTGTGAACCCTTTAGTTTATACAACTAACAGCAAAACAACTACTCCACTTATGCAAACCACAGCTTCAGCTGCTGAAAACCAAAACAACGAGATAACTTCAAATGCTCCTCCATTAACTTTAAATTCTAATCTATCTGCTAACACTTCAAAAACAAACCATAAGGAATTCAATAATAATGTAGCAGATTTTATGACAATTTTATCCACACACCCTCCCATCGTTGACCCCAAATCACGTAGCAAAATCGAACCGATATATGCGATTGAAGAGCCTGTTCTTCAGCCGAGACATCATGTTGAGGATTTCAATTATGACTTGCCAGTCAGAGCTCAATCTAGACATTCCACTTTAAAAAAGGAAGACTCGAATATTTTTCCAAATTCAAGAATTTTTAAAGTAAAAGTTCATCGCTCTCATCGAGCACCACAAATTACGCCGCAAAGACAACGTTGTCGCTCATATCAATATAGAGATTCCAGAGGTAACTGTCATGGCAAGAGATCTTCATCGGGATCAATACTGTAAGATGAGTTTTACTTATAACATGTACATAGATACATATTAGATAACCCTTTTTAATGAAGCTTAAAAAGTTGTCGATGTTTTATTTTAATGTAAGAGTTTAGTTACTCGTAGTTTCATTATCCCAATTTAAAAAATATCTGCTTTTGGCCTGTTAGAGAGATGTATAAACGAAAAAAAACTATTTACTATTTATTTTAATCTAAACTACGAAACTTCAGTATCAGATAAATAGTCTTTTAAGAATTTTTTTTAATTCAAAAATTTTAATTACTTTACACCGACATATATCCATGACATACAACTCATCTTGGACAGTTTCCCCCACTATGTAAGGTTCATTTCTATGTGTGATCACTTACATATATTGTACAAATATTAAAATATTTTTATATATTTTTGATCACACATTTCTCTTGGTGTAAGGGAATGAATGACAAGTCTTAATGAAAATAAAAATATAAATTTTCCATAAACGAAGAAAGATTTTCTTTAATATTTTTGCAGGCCCTTTTTGAATCCAAAACCTGTTTCACGAAATTGTTTATGCATCAAGCACTCATTTTGTTCTATATCAACAATTTCAAGGTTTAATAAGGGTTAATTAATTTCTGTAACAAAGTACGAGTAGTTAAAACTAAAGCAAAATAAAAAAGGCCTAAAAAGATAGGAGACGTAACAAAAATTCAACGGCGACGGATAAAAAAAACTAAGAATACAAAAATGTATAGTTTTGTTCAAAACAATTGCCGGAAGCAGTGGTCAATTTTCTGAACTTGGTGAATTTTTTTTCGCATATGTGCTAAACCAATAATAAGCTGACGTTATATCCAATCTATGATCTCGAACCGAAAATGTGGATCTAAATCATATTTTTACTATAAAATGTGTTCAGAACTTGTCCGATTTGTATAACTTTTTGAAATTATGTATTTTGCATGTAAAAACATACTTTTTCTTTTTTTCTTTTTATTGATTTTTGCTATTTTAAGAAAGCGCCTCTTCAGGATGCTGGTAACATTGCCGTTCAAACAAGATGAGCAGCAAATCGATGTCTAATATATATATATATATATATATTTACATATACACGAAGGAACAATTTTCACTTTTAAAACATATTTAAAGGCTGAAGTCATGTTGCTCCCAAATTCATGCTTTTCTCAACTTCTTCAGCATCACCGACAAGTAATTTATAGTTACGACATTTTTACATAAAGGTAGCTATGTAATAATTTAAGAAACAAAGGCATATATTTCAGATATGATTTAAATACATAAATAATTATAATAGTTTAATAGTGATTTTATATAAACAATATATAATACTTTACAATAAGATATGTACAAGCTACAAAGGACATGATTCAAATAAAAAAAATAAATGAACTCACCAAAAAGTTATAGAATGTGTGTAAACTAATATCAATGCCTTATAAAGAATAGCATAATATCCTGGCTTAAATAGTATCTTAAATATCGCAAACATTTAAAACAACGACTATATGTAGACTACACATTAAAAAATTACTTATAGTCAATGGAAAAAAAATATAATTAAAATTGGTTTAATAAATATTAAAAGTATAAAGTTTAGCATACTTAAAACATTTTGAAACGAAAAAAAATGTGTGAAACATTTTTCGAAATTTTGAATAATAGCTTCACAAATGGATTTTCTCAATATAAAGATATAAATAAGAAGGAGGTAAACAAGAATTGTCAGAACATAAGAAAAAGATAAATAAACAAACATATTAATGGACAATATAAAGTAAAAAATGCACCAAAACAGTGTTTGAAAATATTCGATTATTTTTTTGTGGTATTTTTTAGTTTGTAAAAACGATCAAAATTAATTCTCTATTAAAAATCTTAGAGTTTAAATATTTATAACAATTTCTTTAACCATAACACACATGGTTCTTACGTGTGCATAACATTATATTGCGCGTTGATTTATTCCTAAACTATTTTTAGTATGTAACTATTGTAAAACTAATTTAAATTGTTAAAACATTATAACTAATGTCTTTAACTGCAGCTATATTTCGCATTTAAGGACGTGATGTATGGGTGCAGCACGTACATCATGTAGATATCGTGGTAGTAAATATGGATTGAGGTGAAGAAGGCACATTTATCGTTTGTAGAAATATAAAAACTCTATACTACATTAGAATAAAAAATGCTTACCTTATTAAACTGCCTTTATTTTGTGACTAATGATGATAATAATAATGGTTCCGAAGGTGAAGTGTTTTCTTACTAGATAAATACGATTTTTCGTTTAGTAATTTATGTATACCCCTTAACTCGAGTTTGATTCCCAGTAAATATATTTAAATTAAGGTATTCCTTGTAATCCTGTACAACTAGGTCTTTGCTGTTGCTGCAACATATTAGCGCGCACTCTTTGCTGTTCGAGCCGTTGTACGGATGCAGTAAGATGTGAGTTTTCAACATACAAATCTTTAACTAAAATATCAGCATTTTGTAAACGCTGAACTTGCTCGGCTATCAAGGCACCCTGTGCTTCTAGGCGTCCATGTAAATCATTCAATTCGATTTGGTGATGACGCCAGGATTCTAAAAATTAATATAAAGTTATATGTATATGAAACAAAATTATTAGCAGCGTTTCCAAAAAAAAACCTACGTTGAATTATTGTTTCAGTATATTGTTGCTGTTGCTTAACCACGTTTTGTAAATGTCTGTTTTTCAGTTCCAGTTGATTGACTCTTTGTATTAAAGAAGGATGAGCGGTGCGCTTGAATTTTAAAATATTGAAAATCAAAATCATTAGTTTAAATAAACAAAAATTAAACAAATAAAACACTCACTGCATACGCCTTTTCTAACACTGGTTTAGCTTCTTGCAACTGCTGCAATTCCATAATCAACCCATCTCTTTGCAGAGACAAATCTTTAATTTGTTCTTTCAATGAAATCTCAAAGTATTTTAAACGTTTAAGCTCATCTTTTAAGACACTTGGCGTTGGACTAGGTGAACTGTTCTTAGTGCTAGTAATCGATTTAGTTATCGTTTGGTTATTTCGTTGTTTATAGCTTTGATTCGAATGAATACTGTGCGTTTCAAAACTTTTGCCGGACGTAGTTGAGGATGTTTCACAATCAGCAACATCTCCAGCTTCTGAATGTGTGGATTGTGTTATTGATTGTGTGGGCTTTTCAATGGGAGACTGCAGTGATTGAGTTTGCAGTGTGGTACTGAATATTGTTGTCTCAGAAGTTGACAAATTAACACTGAAATTAAAATTAAGTTTTCATGTACTTGTAATAACAAAAACATTTTTCCTTAAAAATTATCAAATGCTTAAAAATTTCTTTCTTAATAAAATGATTTAATTAATAAAAAATTTGTTGACGTATATAATCGGATTTAACATAAATAACTTTGGATTAAAATCCGGGCTAAGGAACGATTTAACCAACCAGAAATCTTAAAATTTGTATTTATTTATTATTTCAATTGAAAAGTATTTTTGTCTTTCACGTAATGATTTTTAAATTGTATTCTGCATTTTCCTTTTTTAAAGCTTAGATTATCTATTTTGTAGACAAAATTTATGCAGAATCTGAAGAGCTAGAATCCGCTCTTTAAGTTTCAGCTGCGATTTTCTTGAAGCAGATGCCGCTATTTTGTAATTCGCTCAAGAATCTAAACTATTAACCGGGATAAAATAAATTAGGTTATTTGGATTTTCTTTTTTTTGTATATAAAGGTCAGGGCAGCTTTTTATGAAAAAACTTGGAAATTAAAAATCGCATTCTCGGGAATTCTACGAAATATGCATTTTCAAAAATAATTCAAAGTCAATTCATCAACTAATAATGAGCGAAACCTTCATTATTTTATAAAAATAAACATTTCTTGTTAAATTAAAATTAATATAGCAATAAGTACAAATTTCAAGTTTTCAGTATTGAAAGACCAACTGTTTCCGTAAATATTTAGTTCAAAATTGACAGCCTGGCCCACTATGTCGATCGAATTCTATCTTTCTTACAATTGCATTTAAAACAAAAACAAATTCTAAAATTTTGTTTTTGTTTTAAATGTAAATGTACGAAACGTGTGACATAGTGGGCCTAGCAGTGAATTTTAGGCCGGCTAAAGTATTTAATAAATCTGTTTTCATTATGTTTCTTATTTTTGTTGCCAAATTTGCAGCGGTAGGAAAATTATTTGCCTTATACTGAGGAATATACGTCCCAAATAAAGATTGAATTATCCTATTTCTTCCCTAAGGGGAAGAAAATCATGTTTGAAAATGTGAATAACCGACCACAAAAATATCAACTAAAGCTATTTACTATTCACTAATATGTACAATTAAATAGTTAAGACCAATAAATAAACATACACACACTTAAACCATAGACCAAAGACTTGACTTCAGATTGATTAATTATTAATTTTCATTAATGTTTGCATAAACGTGGCACCGACCACATAGCGTAGTACGTATGATTCCTGTTTAGGGGAGTGTAGCGGCCACCGAAAATGTCTTGTGATACCTCAGTAGGGTTTTCAGTTGCGGCTGACAACACAACTGAAGTTTGGTTGATATCCATAATCGACCTATAACTTTCTATTTGTAATTTTGATGTTTTATTGGTTATTCGGTTTTTAGTTCAGTTTTATATACATTTCTTTTTAAGAAAATTTGGAATTTAGTTTTCTTAATTCTCAATTTTCTGTTGAAATTTCGATTTATTAGAAAAATTCTGATTTTTTGTAAAATTTAAATTTATTATTATTTTTTTTTTAATTTTAGTTTCTTTGGAATAATTTGATTTTCGGCGAATTTTGATATTCTGATAAAATTTTTATTTTTTGTGAAGTTTCGATATTTTTTACTATCTAAATTTCAGTTCTTTGTAAATTTCATTTTGTGATATTACGTTTTTTTGTGACATTTCTAAAATTTTAGAAAATTGTATTTATTATTCTAGCAATGTTTGATTTCATTCTTAATATTTCGTCCTTTACTAATTTTCGATTTGTTAATATTGCTATTTTTGGTAACATTCCGATTGATTTTTTTTTTATTTTTAGAAAATTTTAAATGAATCTAATTTTTTTATTTTATTTTTTTTTTTAATATTTATATTTCCTTGAAGAAGCCACACAAGGATGTGGCGAAATATCGGTTAATTAACAAAATTTTATAAACGTTTTTTATAAAAAAAATTGACCTATAGCACGAGAAAAATTAGATTCATTTAAAAAAAGGTCGATAAAATATATAAGAATAATTTAGAAAATTTTAAATTTTTTGTGAAGTTTTGATTTTACAAAATTCAGCTTTTTCGTGAAATTTAAATTTTTTGCAGAATTCAATTTTTTACTGAAGTTTTTTTTGGTAAAATTTCTATTCCAAAATTTTAACATTTGACTATTTTTATGAAATTTTTTCTTAGTGAAACATTTTTTAGAAAATTAGATTTTTTCGTTTTATTATAACATAACCTACGTTAGATTGCATGGATTGACAGTCAAGTGTTGAACTGCTTTACCAAGGCCTTATTTTAGTGATTATTAAAACGGTTAGGTACGTTTCTTAACGTGATTGATTCTATTTTACCCAAAATTTATTAATAGTTTTATACAATAAAGATATGAAGTAGGCTTTCTCTTTATTTCAAAAAACTTTGACCATTTCATATTTGTGTTGCCAAATTTATAGCGATTTTAAATAAGTATTTAAAATTTTATAAATTTCATATGAATGCAAACAAATATCGTTGTCATTTACATAATTTTTGATCTAAGATAATATTTAAAAGAAAAATATAAAATGTGTCCTTTCCCGGGAATTTCCGTTAACCAAGCCCTACTGGCGATATATGAATACACAGTCAAAGAGCAAAATTACTTTGAGAATTTTTCGTCCAACTAAAATTCTTCAATCGACTGGTCCGCAAAACATTTATGATAAATAAAAACTCAAAACAGAAGTGATAAAATATTTTTTATTTAAAAAATTAAAAAATATCGGAAGCATAAGTTTTTATTATTTTTTCAGTTAGAACTTTTTGGTTTTTCTATCACGTATCACTAAGAGATTTGAGAACTAGATCATTATCATTGTATATAATGGAAAATTTAATTTATTTTTATATGAAAAGAGTTTCAGGAGTTGTTAACTTATGATTTGAAGTGCCGTTCTCGAATCAATTATATGAAAATTTTTTTGGGTTAGTAAAGAGATATTCACATACATATATTTTCTTATTATAAAATTCAAATAAAAGATCTTTTTTATTAACTCATAAATATAATTAAAATATGTATTCTTATAGAAATTATTGAATGTTTGTTATATTGAATTCGAGAATAGCACTGTAAAAATTATATATCCCTAATTAACGTTTTTTATAATGCAATAAAAAGTTTTTTAGTTCTAGTTCTTGAGCACATTTTTCTGGTGCACAAGTCAGATCTTCAACAAACCTTTAAACCACATATTTTGCTTCACATTTAACTATTAAATTAGATATTACCAATTAAGCGATGTAAAGCTCTTTTAGAGAATTGCGAGGGCAGAGTTAGAGATAATAAGAGCTAGAAAAGAGTGCATGGAATTTAAGAATTAAAAAACCTATTTCTAGATTAAGTGCAAGTAACGATGGATGCATAAAAGAATGCTTAGAAAAATTTTTTTTGGGAAAATTGTACTCACCGTACTGCTGTCTGATTAGTTATAGGCAAAAATGCACCCATTTCTGTTAAATTTGTTTCTAAAGGCTGGCAGTTTTTAGAAGGTTCTTGTATAGTACTTTGTTGCCACAAATAGCTTATAGGAGAATTAGCTGGACTATTAATTTCATTTAAGTTCGAATTAGTGGCAACAGTTTCTGGCTTGAGCTCATAAGCTCCAGTTAAAATCTCAACACTTTCACCTAAACGTGCTTTCAAATCTTCTATCTCTGCCTGTAAGTTCTCAATTTCTTGTGACTTTTCTTCAAATATTTTACGAGCATTATCTCTTATTTCCTCTGCTTCAGCCTCTAAGTCGGCATATTGTTGTTCGAGTACATCTTTCTCTTCAATAGGCGACAGTCTGCCATCCTTACTAAACTGTTCTTCATACTCTCTAACTTTCTCCATAAGTTCTGTGAATTTTTTATCACTCTCTTGCTGTTCTTCTTCATAAATATGCCGCTCCTTTTCAAATAAATTTCTCTCCTCTGTAAGTTTAGCTTGCCAATAATCTTCACACTCTTCATAAGCTTTTTGCATTTGTTCCAAGCTTGTTTCTAATTCTTTGCACCGCTCTTCATTTGTATTCGATGTTGAGGAAGTTGTGGGAGATTGAGTTTGTAGCTTATCTTTAGCTTGTTTGAGTTGGTCTTCCAAATCTGAGATTCTTTTTCTAAAGTTTTCTGTTTCTTTTTGCAGTTGAGAGGATGATTTTGTTTGTGAATTATGTAACTCGGAATTTAGGGCCATCCATTCACCGCTAGTGTCACTATTTTCACTACAAGTGTTATTCGAATCATTGGTACATTTTCTTAATTTTCCCAGACGAGGACTCTCCTCAATCAGTCTTGTTTTGGAGGGAGAGTCACCCCTTCTCTTAATAGCTGCACTGGAAGAGCTCATTTCATTTTCATCTAAATCTTGATTTAAAACTTCTAGATTTAGGCTAAATTTTTTCCACTTCAATTTCATTTTATTTAAGTCGTGACTTAGAGTTTCAACTTCAGCTATTAATTCATCATTTTTGTCTCGAAGATTGCAATTTTCCACCTGCAGTGCTGAAACCTTTTCCACTAGTCGTAGAACTTCTTCGTCGTCATTAGATTTTTCGAATTGTTGTTTTCGACTATTAGAATGATTGGTTTCATCCATTTCTGTTAACTCTGTTTGCAAGTCAATATTTTTTTCCAGCAATTCAGTGATTTGTTTTTGCATTTTTTGCTTTTCGCCGTCCAAGTCCTCATTTTCTTTTCGCACTAGTTCAAGCTCTGTTTTCATCTTTATTTCATCTTGCTCAAATAATTTCAGCTTCGATTCCAAACGAGAATTTAGACTAGACCAATTTTCACGATCATTGGCCAAACGTGCAGTTAGATCTCTTACCACACCAGCATGTCGTTGTTCTAAAAGGCGTATCTAAAATATAAAAAAATTAAAATGTAAAAATAAAGATTAATTTATATTTATATTAATTATTGCCAGCCGTTCTTTAGAGGACTTTTTAATAGTTAAATTGATTTAGTAAATTTAATGTTTATTACAATTCACTTCCAGTTTATTCAAGTATTTAAGGTAAGTTTAAAGGTAAGTATATAAGTAAAGATATCTTTAAAAGAAGATCTTTAAAAGATAAGTTAGATTTCTAGTCGTATTCTTCATAATTTAATAAAAGTGGATTTTACGAATTGAAAGTTTAATTATACACGGCTTGTACTCAATTTTTAAGTATTGCCAAATTTGCAGCATGCATACTTTAACAAAGACTTATATTAATTATACAAAATGTACATCCGGAATTATAATATATTTTATAATTTTAGTGTCCACACTGAGTTTGGACAAAATGTAATCATTTCAATTTCAACGCTTTGAATTCAAATGGAAATTGCATCCAATAAAGTTGCGTATTGTATTAATAGACATTGTTTTATTTATGCACATACTGTTTTCGGAGGCCTCAACACCATCGCATTTATCTATATTATGCTTGTGTTTATTCAACTTTTTTAATTCTTTTAAATTCTTAATAAAATATTTTAGAGTTTATTTTTCATATTAAAATTGTTGATAATAGTTTACCTCTTTCTTGGTAGCATCCTCTAAACAAGCATGCCTTTCATCGATCTCCGCTGCCAATAAAGCAATACGTCTGTTAGCATCCTTATTATCAGCCCTTAACTTGGCATTTTCATCACATTGTTGTTTGGAAAATTGCCTTAAATTGTTGAGTTCCTCGGATTGGAGCACTAAACAAGCTTTCATTAAAGCCATTTGTGGCTCTTCTTCGAGATTATTAATTTCATCTTCCATTACTTTGTTCAACTGCGCTATATTTATTTCATCATTATCGAAGCCCAGTGCCAATAATATACCACGACCGTTGGGTATTGATGACCGTTCCCATAAATCTAAAATGCTATTTATGGGCAAAGTTTCCATAAAACCTGGTGATTCTGCAGTGTGATAAAGATTTTAAATTTAATTTCGTATACATTCAATGACTAAATACAAACTAAAAACCAAATTTCAATACAACAAATTCATGATTAAGATTTCTAAAAATTATAGACTTGTAGGGAGGGGTTTTGGAAATGTAATGGAAATCATTTGGTCTAAAAATATTTGTAAGTCCTGAAGGTAGCCTTTACAAAGAAATTTAGAATAAATAGATTTAAAAAAACAAATCAGAGTAAATCTAAGGTAAAACTTTCTTCAACCCAAAAGAAAAAGATGATAAAAAGTTTTAGTGTAATTTTCTAGGTGCATCAAAAAAAAAACTAAATAATACTGAAAAAGGGTGCCAATTTTTATTCTACAACTAGCCACTCAGTAAGAGCGTGCGTTTTATACCACCAGCCGTTTTTAATGAATTTTTTTTCTTCTTCTTATAAATCAATGCCAAATAATTTGATTCGGTTGAAAGAAAAAACAAACCTTTAGCCAAATATCCAGATTTAAAAAGTTTTTTGCTAAACTCCCAGTCATAGGTACTCCAAACAGCGTGCATAGCGGATGAAAGATTTTTCAAACCTATATTTTAGATATATGGTGAATGAAGTTGAAGGTGAATATAACGATTGTTAAGAGATGAAAGACAAATTCAAAACTAATCAACTTAACAAAAAGTTAAAGCATAATTATAATCACAATGTATCAGCATGTCAGACATTAATATACTTTAAACAATTACGGCAGCCATAAGAATAATATAAACGAGCACAGCGATGCATTTTATAGAACAAACACAAATCCACATCAATTACTGTGTTTAGTTACGCTTTTTAATATATTTAACAAGGCATCCGTAGTGTATCGTACATGTATTTATGTTTAAAAAAAAGTGAATTTTTATATAGTACTTTAAGCAGAATGAAAGTTAATGGAGAATAATTTATGTGCATTTGAATATTTAAATCAAAGAAATCACTTATAGACAAAACTTTGAATGAAAAATGAGAATTTGCTGCTATTCATGATTTATACACCTAAAGCCTAAAGCTGTGTTCTGTGAAGATTTTTTAAACTAACCCAGCCCTTTAAAAATTAATACTCATTTAATAAATTTTGAAGAGTAACGATAGTTGAGAAAAAAGATATGATCAAACAAAAGCTTTGATGTTAAAAAAAACAAGACGAATTGACCAGAAATTAAAAAATCACTAAATAATGTATGCATACCTAAAGATTCCACGCTGCTACTGAGTGTGTTTTTATTTAATGGCATTAAAGAATCTTTTCCCATTTTTCCTTTATTAGCCACCAATTTGGGTTTGTTTTGATTGAAAAAGTTTCTTTGAGCAGGCAGAGAGGCACATCTTTTTAGTTTACTTTCAGTTACGCTCGTGGCAGTATGCCTTCTTGAACCTGGAATATCGGTTTGAGATGTGGATCTTTTCACTTGTTGCGTTTTGCAGTTTCTGTGAGAATTAGATTCTTGATCGTCATTGGAATCGTCGGAATCTGAAGCCGACCGGTCATGTAATTTATTTTGAGTGTGAGGGCGTGAACGACGACCATATTTCTTTGTGCCAACTATCAATTTGGGTGAAACTTCACGATCCGATAATTCTGGAGGACTGTCCACAATGATATTTTCCTGTTCATCGGATATTATTAAAGCGCGTTCTGAAATTTTTAGAAAATGTTTATTAAAATAATATTTAGGAAAACATTATTATTTAAAATTATTCAATACAATTCTTACGAAATTGTCTAGCCAATTCGTCTACAGTGGGATCTTTATAGCATTTAGCTTTTTTGTAAAAGAATTTAGTGCCCATCTTACATACGACTGATGCCTAGTATAACATTATTCTGCTATTTATACTATATAAATAATTACTATTTTCCACAGGTAATATTCATCCTTATCTTTAACGTAAAATATTTCCCACGAACTACAAATAGTGAATAAAAGGTGATCATAATCCTATACAAATACACCAACAATATAAAATTGGCGATCGCAATTTAGGGAAAGGGAGGAACACATTTCATTCGCGATAAAGGTGATTATACAAATTAAGTACATATGTAATTAGCATTTTCTTAGAATTAAATATTAACATTCTTCATAAGCACATGTCAACTTTAAATGTGCTTAAACAAAGATACAGGTAAACATAATAAACCTTTTTAAGTGACAGGTGTTTCAAATCTTTAAATACCCTACAAAGCATTCAAATGATTCTAAAAGTAGGTAGTATGTATATATATAACAAAAACAACAATTAGATACAATTCAGGTAATTTTATTAAACAAGCATAAGCATTTTATGCTTATCGCGAATTAACTAAGGGACCATCTGAATACATAAACATTTTTTTATGCAGTAATTAGGAAAATCTTTTTTACGTTGCTTGGAAAATCCTTACATTCATTATGTTTCTAGTTAATTAAGTAGAAAATTTATTTCATGAAGGTGCGATATTTTGGTATCCAGCACAAATTTTAAATACACAAGAATAAACAGACTTTTTAACGGAATAATTTAGACTTTAGAATCTTTTCATGGTTATTTGTTAAGTTGAAATAAAAGAAGAGGTTTATGAAAAAACAAGAGTATCAGTATAATTACATAACAAATTAGTTTGCCTCCGAAGATGCGCTATTCCTGGCACCATAGCTGTATGATTTAATATTGGACAAAAAGTTTTCAGTTAATTTTCAAACAAACCGATCCTAAACTAATAAGTTTTCGATGGACTTAAGATTCATATATTGGAAAAGTCATTTTATATTTTGTTTTTTAACATTTTAAAGTCAAGTTTTAAGTTTTAACTCCAGGAACACCATTTTCAACTCACCATACGATAATATTACACTATTTAATGTGTCACTATACGACTATACTTATGCTGCCGCTATATATGGTAGTTGCAATACAATGACCCACTTTATACTTGAACTTAATAAGTTTCTTAATCCTTTGTTCGCATTGAAAATGTTATTTGACATGACACACTTTAAACTTTTGCTAAGATTCAAAAGTGTGTTTATAAAGGATTCCGATGTTATTAGACGAGAAACAACATTTAAGATAACAAGATCAAGTCTTTGATATTTACCTTGTGTAAAAAAATTTACATCAACTTTTAATTCTTCGCATTTGTACCTATTTATTCATTCTTACTTTGGGTTGGCTCAAAGAAAGACAATGTACAAAATTAAAAGTATAAATATTTAAATAAAAGTTTATAACAAGCTAAGAGTAATTGAGGGGTTTTCTATGATATAAATTTCTTATCATACATCAATACATTTTATATTGATTAAAATTTTGACGTAATTTTAAAGATAGCAAAAGGCCAACGCAAAGTAAACAACAACAAACACACTTACCACTGCAACATTTATCCACATCGCTTTTAAGTTTAGAATTTTGTCCTTTTCTTTGCTCTGCTGTTGTATCATTGGAATTAGAACTATCTATTTCGGTTCCTAAAAAATTTAACAAAGCCTCCTTAAAGTTCTCAAAGGTAACATGTGATGTACGTTCTTCTCTAGCTAAATTTTCAATAAGCACTGCACCCTTGTCACGTAATTCTAATTGAGCACACAAACGTCTCAAAGAGTTTTCGTCTAAGTAACCACACTGATTTGTATCACAACTCTGGAACATTTGATATAATTTATATTCATATGGGTCGGCAGAAAATTCCATTTTATTTTTTAATCAAGAAACCAAAACACAGTATTTTTTTAACTTGTGAGGAAATCAATAAAATATACAATCTGTTTTGTTTTTCTTTTTGTCTTGAATGAAACGTTAACGTTTTCTTTTGCGCTGCCAACTCGCTGTTCTTTACATTACTTCTTTACTAAGCTGCTCTGCCGTTGGTGACCCCCACATACAAAAAAATTTTGGTGTCTATTTTGGTTTAACAAATTGAGTAATTCGCACTTTTATTTAAAATGGTTTGTTTTTTTACTAAACAGCACCGTGTAAAAAAATGTGACTTAAATTTAATTAGCAGATTAATTTAAATTAATTAAAAGTAAGAAAAACTAAAACAAGAAAGCTAATTTGTAATGTCTACTTTTGTTGAATTATGTCTATGTGTATGCACATGTACAAAGAAATCAGTGTTGCTGATTCGGGAGATTTTTTCGATACTGGAACTAAAAAAAGCCAGAGGCCTAACTATGGGCTTTTTTATCAAAGGTTGGCACCTGAAAGAATATTGGTATCGGCAGCGATATTGATTCTTTTTATTTCGGTATCGGTATTTATAATATATTGCATTTTTCATGGGAGTCAATAAAGATATTTACAATATTTTTCTCAGTCAAAAATAACAGTTTTTTATACGATGTTTTTCGGTCAACTTAAGTTAAAATTCAAAACTTATTTATTGACTTTTTTCGTTTGGCATTTTGATCTTAAATTTCAAAAATAATCAATTCCTGAAAGACGCGATTTATTACTTTTGTCGTTGAAATAAATCTTTTTAAATTAAATGGAGTAGTTTTAGTTTTTTTGTTTTAGTTCGGAGCAGGAGCCTTTAAATTTTATCTCTTAACTACTGTATTTCTGTGCTGCTGCAATTGTTAACCAAGAAATATAACCAAAAGTAAAAAGTTGATTCTCCAATAATTACTTTGCAATTGCTACTTTTTAGACAACATATTACGTAACACATTGAATGGGATGGTGTTGAAAATTTACGACGGAATTTGTAATTTATATTGAATTTTCTTCAAATGCGTCACGAATTGGCAGAGAGTTAACAACGCAAAAATTGCGATACGAAATATTCGAATACACCCGAAGTCCAATATTAGAAAACTATTGATACGATTTAATTTAAAAAGTACATATTGTGATAGTTTGCAGCTAGTTTAGAAGTCTAAAAATGAAATAATTTATAACATAATACCTAGTTTACAAGTTTCGTTTGCAAATTAAATAAACAAAATCAAAACGTACTCAGTATTTTTTTAATCTTATTTATTTGATATCGTTTACTTCTTTTCAATGTGTAATATATTAAATTTTAAAGCATTTTGTTTTTTGCGCCCTTCTTTATTTTTAACATTTTTCCCTTTTTTAACTCTACATGATGTTGATGCTCTGACATGAGCTGGCAACACTAATGGAAGATGAAATTTGTATTCCTCTTTATTATTTTCCTTCTCGTTTATTTTTTATGTTCAAACTCTCCACACGATACAGACCTGCTTCAAAACAATTCAAATCATGACATATCATTGCATATAAACCAGGTAGTAGCCTTTCTACAAGAATACCAATTATGCTGTAGAGAAAATGAAGAAAATGTCAACCGGTCAATGTCAGGTTAATTAATTATACAGGTACCAGCTGTTCATTTTCGCTCTGCTTTATTGCTGTTAGCACGCTTTTGATAATTTGTTTTGCTTACGCACAAGCAAGTATGAGTTTGTGTGTTAGTGAATCGACTATTTTTAACATTGAGCAGCAATAAAATTGATATTCAGGTCGAATTAATTCTACAGGTGGTGCTAATATTACAACAAACACTGTCTGAATGGCACAATATGCTAAGAACAAGAAAATAAAATTCATTTGATGTGTATTTTAAGTAACTTATATTACAACTATATATATGCCTCAAATAAAAAATCTTTAAGTTATATTCAGATTTGCAAACATGCTGTTGTTTTTTCAAACTTTTTTCAAATCAAACGTCGTGTCACCGAAAATTAAAAAAACACCAAAAATTAAAAGCACCGAAAATTTCCATGCTGAGCACTAAGCTTTTCTTTTCCTCACAAATAATATTTTTCTGGTCAACATTTTTCTGACATTTATAATGTATGCATGCAAATAAAAATCTTTTTCTGATGGTTTTCTTTAAAATGCATTCTGTGTCAAAGAGCTCACATTTAATACAATGAATAAGGCATGAGACAGTAAACAAGGTATGGTCGTTAGTACAACAAAATCGCTTATACTTTCTTTGTGATAAACAAATTTCATATAAAAGTTGTTTGTTTTCTTCTTATCAAGTTTTACAATCGGAAAATACGATCAGCGGTTCTAGCGGGCTTATCTTATACCATGAAGCAGCTGTTATTATTCTACAACAAGGCAAAAACCAGGTGCACTTTGATGGTAGGAAATACAAAATTGTCAAAAAATTAGAAAATAAGGCAGATCAAGCAGGTAGCAGCATTCAATTATCAATTATATCCCACGAAGTATTTAAATATATAAGAAGAAATTTGTTTCTTTCGCTGGGGAAATTTAGTACTATTTACTATTGTTTAAAAAAAGACGATTTTTATAATTTTAATAATTTAATTTTAATCCGAAATTCCCATAATATTTATTTACGACTTTATTAAAAAAACCTCAAAATCATAACTTGTTTTGACTGTCTTTATTTTTAAGACTAGCTGTTAATGAAGAACATATACAGTACAGCCGCCATATATTGTTTTTAACGGCGCTGTAAGCATACAGCACAGTTTTTTCCTTTCTCTTTTAGATTCTCTTTCTCAGTGGAGAGTTTTCGATGAGGAAGAAATAATATTTTCTTTGGGTTTTTTTGGTTAAAAAATGGTTGTTGTTTTAATTTAATTGCAATGAATGCAATTTTTGATAAAAAAGTTTAAAGTTAATGTTATTTTTTGAAACATAAACCTATAATAAAGGAAAATCGGCAAAAACAATTTTCATTTACTGCAGTGTGTGTGATTCTGACGCGGTTATTGATGATCGGGGAACAATTCTAATTGACGCAAGCATCTTGGTGATTTTGCATAAGCAACACGATTTGGTTGTCTTGCTTTAAAAATAAACTATTAAAATGAATTCATATATTAGACAGTCAGCAGTGCCCGCCGATCAAATGCACAGCTTCCTCAAGGACAAACAGGCGTGGGAGAACGCCATTGCTTTATACCAGGGACCGGATCCTTTGGATCATTGGTGGAACTATATATGTTGGTATGAAAATCATGGTCATGGAGATCCAGACAATAAATTTCGAGAAACATTGGAAAGGTGTTTGACTTTATATGAGCACAGCGACTACTATAAACAGGATGTAAGGATGGTGCGTCTATGGCTTAAGTATATTGATATGCAAAATAATCCACTACATTTTTATCAAGTACTACATCAGAGAGGCGTGGGTAAACAAATAGCTTGTTTTTATATTGGCTGGGCAACATATTACGAGTCAGTGAATGCTTTCAAAGAATCTGAAGCAGTCTATAATTTGGCTTTTCAAGAAAAAGCTCAGCCCTATGCCGAATTGCATCATGGACATAGCAAATTGATATATAGTAAAACAATGCACGCTCAAGCCCAACAGCAGCAATTGCATCATCCCCAGCACAATGCGTATCAAACATCTTCGGCTGCCTTGCAATCTACAAATACCGTTGCTATATCTACAGCTTCCAATGTCAGTAACATGGAGATTCATCATCAGCAGCTACAGCAGCAGCAATATCGTCAACAAATTTCCTATCATAACGCTGGAATTCAACCACAACAACTGCAACAACAATCTCATCCACCGATCACTCATCATCATAATCAACATCCCATTCCCTCACAACAGATGCCGACACATGTCTATCACAACCTACCGAATCATAATCATTATCCACCACAACATCAAAGCGTACAAGAAGCTCAAGTTTCCCATCATCATCACCAAACTCATTCACAGACACATACACCGGCAGATGTCCCTCAGCTAAAAGAATCTATCGATCAGGTAAAGCTCTTATCCTTTTTATAATCTTTTGAATTGAGTTTTACATTATGATGAGAGTAAGAAATTTCCATGTTTGACTGTTACTACCAAAACTACTAAAATTATATCACTCATCGAACTTCTAAAACTGACATATTTGTTAATGATTTGATCCTGATTCATTTATAATAATTTATAAAAAATAAAATTTGATTTCTTCACTACAATCATTTGTATTTCGATAAAAGTTTGAAGTTGTTTTTCTATGCAAATGCCATTTTAGGTTTCCGAGTCCCCAGTTTACAATGCGCAAACCAAAATTGTGCATATTTCCCACCAACAACAAAACGTTAACACGCAACATATACAACAGCAACAAACCGATGAAAATCAGTCACATCAACAACAATCGCGGCAGGAACAAGTAGGCTATAGTGTTCCAATAGAACAACAACTGCCTGCCGCAACAACGAGTATGACTCGTCAACAGTACGAACGAGCTATAGAGGCTTCCGTTAAACGAAATGCAGTTCCAAGCACTCAAAATGCGAATGGTACAACAAACTTTCAGGTGTCAGGTATAAGATTGCCAAAAACATTTGCTACATGCAGTCGAAACAATCATGAAACATGGCAACCAGCTTTATTCTTAGAAGAAGCCGATGACCCGCAGAAGATATGCCATTATGCAAAATCCACTGTATATCCAGCTGATATGGGTATAGAATTTAGTCCAGAAGAGATAAAGGCGGGGCATTATAAGAATAAAATGGTTGAACTAAAACAGAAGTTTATGCAACAAGCTCAATCACAACAAAACTATCAAACACAACAGCAGCCGGAGCGGGATTTGAGCAATAGAGAACTAAATAATAGCACTTCACAAGCGCAACAGAATATAAATGCTCAAATGCAAGAAATTGGTTCAATTAAAGCAGATACAACAAAATATCAACAACACCAACCACAACAAGCGCAGCAATTTTACTTACAACAGCATTTACAACAACTTAATAACAATCATTTATACTACCAACAGCAACATGAACCACAAATTTATCATCAAGAGCAACATTCGCAAGTAATTCAAACGCAAGTGGACTCTCAACTTCGACAGCAACATCAGATACAACAACAACAACAACAGTATCATGTAAGTCAGTATGATCAGCAGAGATATGAGCAAAAGCTTCAAAATCGCCCACAAGAGCAAGAACAGCAGGAGCTTTACTCTAAAGGACAGACGGACGAAACTGAAGGTGACCAAGAACAAGAAGAGGAGGACGAAAATCAGGATACAGAAGATGAACAACAATATAATCAACTGTCCCATCAGTCACAGCAACAACATCAAAACTATCAGTATCAACAGCCAACAACAAACTCACAAAATATAAACTCTTTAGATGCTGAAGGAGATTTAGAAGATCAAATTGAAGCGTCTACAATACGTTTTAGTATGCATACGCCCAACAAAGGATCTCAAAACAAAACGTTAAAAATTAAATTTAAAAAAGAGAGGCCCTCGGCTGTTAGTAACACTCCCAATGGCAATAACTATAGTGCTTACACAATTGAGCGTACCTATCAGCCAGAGGTAGTACAAATTCACAAATATATCTATTTCGCCTTCTTTAATTAATTTATTTTTTGTTCTTATTTAGCTGGACTCGCCTTCGTTAAACGAAAACGTCCCCAAACGCAATGGTAACAATAATAGTTTTCATCCCTATCTGTTGGGCCAAACATCCACACCAAAGACCTCAACTAAGCGTCAGAAATCAAAATTGAAAAAGCCTTCTAATAAATTCCAAATGTTGGGCTGTACAAATAGTAATTCCTCGTCGGCAGAAAATGGTCACACTGCTGCGAATAACAGTTATGTAATGGAAAAAACTCCCACAGCTACGTCGGAAAGTAAAACGCATCAACACCAGTTGGAACGTTCAGTTCAAAATGCCACCTTTAACGACAATGCCAACTATTCATTTTCTTCTGCGGTAGCATTAGACAACTCAAATTGTTCGCTAAGCAATGCTGTCGGACGACTTAACTTCCGTGATGCAGCCGCTTTAAATAATTCCACTTTAAATCAAAGTCATGTTGCCGATATTTCCACCTATCAAGAAAACTCATATTTTTCAACCCAAAATGATGCTGAAGCCAAGGAACTGCGTCTAGCAAAAGCTTTGGAGACCATAGAACGTCATATGGCCAAAGAGGCCATTGATCCGTTTAGTAGTGAGTTATGTCGAGCATTCCTTACTAAACTCGATTTTCCCGGCGCAAACGGAGAAACACACGCTAATTATAAAATTATACAAACTCCTCTACCCAAAATTGCCAACACGCGTCAATTGAATTTAGCAGATGGCATACAGTTTAACATCGACAAAGAAATCGGTCGAGGTTCATATGGTTCAGTATATAAAGCAACCGATGTATCCACTGGTGCTGTTGTTGCCTTAAAATTTCAAAAGCCAGCAAATACTTGGGAAATTTATATATGTGATCAGGTGAGTTTTGTATGGCTTTATAACACTCATAGTTTTTTAAGCTTTTTTAGTAACGAAAAACAAATAATTTATCAAGGGTCCCAATGTTTGTTTAGTCTTCAATTAGGGCAGCTACATGCATTGACACTGTCTAATAAATTTCTCCCGGGATGGTTTTTCTTAATGGTTTCGTGCAATGAAACGTAAAGGATACTTTCGATAACAGTTATTGGTGAAGTTTCCCTTGGGAGTTCACATACTTGCTGTGGTTTAAACATAAATCACTGCAATGAGAACTTTGAACCAATGTGCTGCTCCATTGCAACAGAAATTGTCGTGTACAGACACCAATTCCCAATTACAGCTTGTTCCCCCATATTTATTCTTTCTTTTGTCCCAACATTTATCTATAAAAATTCGTTTTCAATACAAAATTTCGTTTCAACGATATTTTTCAGTAAAACAACTTTTGTTACTTTTTGATAAATTATTTGACATTTCCTGGCGCTTGAAATACTATATTAGTAACTTTAATTGCAAAAACCTATTAAACTTGAGTTGAGTACACACATTTAAAATCAAAGAAATTTTCCCTTTTTTACAGGTACTTAAAAGAATACAATCGCCAAATATTTTACCAGGTCTCATGGATATATCAACCGCTATAATTGCTCCTAACGCCAGTCTTATTGCTACCGAGTTTTCGCCATATGGCTCTCTTTTGGATATTAACAATAAAGTGCGACAGGCCACTACCAAAGTAATGCACGAATCATTGGTGATGCATTTCTCGGCACAAATTTGTAATATCATCCATCATCTACATCAACATAAAATCATTCATGCCGATATAAAGCCAGACAATTTTCTGCTAATGCGTGTACCCAGTACAGATTTTCATTTTCCCTCGTTGCGTCTAATTGATTTTGGCTGTGCTATTGATATGACTCTGTTTCCGGAGAGTGACAAAACGAAATTTCGCAAAGTTATACAAACAGATGGCTTCACATGCATAGAAATGCAGGAAGGTCGCTCATGGTCGTACGAGACTGATTTGTTTTGCATTGCAGGTACAGTGCACGTCATGTTATTTGGAGAATATATGCAGTTGCAAAAACGTGCTGAAGCATGGGATATCAAACAAAAACTACCAAGATATTTGAAAAAGCACGTTTGGACTCAGTTCTTTGGCGATATTTTAAATATAAAACCTAAAGAATCTTTGCCAGATTTGAGACAAATGCGAAATGTTTTTGAAGAAGAAGCTTCAAAAATGGATTCAGAATTACAAAAACAAATGCGAACTTTGTCCAATATTCTTCATAGGCGATAATTATTATTTTTTTAATTATATTCATTACATTTTTATTATAAATAAAGTTAAGAAGAAAACAATATACTTATAATCTAGCCACACCCACATCCTCACACTTTTATTTCTTAACTTTTATTTATTATATTAAGTGTGTTGTTTCTTGTTCTTTTTTTAAATCTTGTTTACTTAATTCTGCTTAAACATTTTGTTTTCGAAATTTCAACAACAAAGATCACACAAATAAAGTATAGCAGTTTTAATTTTTTTTTTTCAATAAAAAATTTCAAGTGAAATTATCTTATAAGAGCAGAATTTTGTCTTATCTATTCTAATAATATTTACATATATATGTATATCTCTATGCTTACTTGCTGCAACATTTTTAACTAAGTAAATACCCATTAAGGAAAAAAACACTACTTACTACTTACTAACTTGTAAATTAATGTACAACAATTACCAATAAAATCAAGACATTAACTTACAAGTTGGCAATAAACATATATAGTACATAGATACTTATATCCCTTTTAAAATTGTATGTAAATAAATTTAAAAACAACCATATGAAAAGTTAAATCTAATAAAAATTAAATATTAATTGTAAAATGAAAAAAAGAAATATAAATTCATTATTAGCAGAGAGATTGTAATTTAGATTTTCAAATCCAATTCCGACTAGATTGATTTCTGTGACAAGCCTGAGTATTTTTCAGGGATTGAAAATAATTACATATATCTGAATTTCTTAAAGAAAAGAAGAAAAAGCACCAGCGCAAAAATATTGGGGAAACACGTCTCGCACAGCACATCATTTTGATATTTTTATAGTAGATTTTTATAATATCGTACGGTTTTTATATTTTGAATTTTTATTAATTTTTCAATTTCTGCAGAAATTGTTAATTATTTTTTAATTATGCAGAAATAATTATTTTTTTTAAGAGAAATTAAAATTATTTTTCATTCCCATTTTTCACCAGCTGTGCCCGCTCGGGAAACATTTTTTGACTCTTAGTACTCTGTTCAAATTTGCAAAAATGTTGACCAACATTTTTTTATTTCATTTGAAAATCTTGACAACTGATCAGTGGCGACAATACAACGATTTATAACAAATTTATCGGTTTTATTGCCTTGAAATGAGCAACATTGTATTTCTTATGAAAAAAATGTGTTTAAAAAAAATTAAAACAAATGGACAACAAAATAATTTTAGGAGCTTGTACTGCAATGTATCAATTAATACATCTCGCAGCTGCTGCGGAGGAGCTGATGAAGACACATGTTCTGCAAAAAGCACTCACCTTCATTTTATATTATATTTACATTATTTGCCATTTCAATTATTTCTGGGCAGCAAACTTAAAATTAACACCACAACGCCAAGAAATACATATGTATCTGATCAGCTGTTGTTTGCAATTCCGCACGACATAAGTGGTGCTTACATTAGCTGGGTTCATTTACTAAAAATTTGTAACAATTGTTACTAGAAAGCGTTCATTAACACAAAAAATTTTGCAACGAGAGAGCGTAAAAATTGAGAGACAGAAAAATTCTTGCAAGTTTTTGCAAGTAAAATTTTTACTTGCAATAATTATTCAAGCAGCTGTTTTGTGTTTGTGTTTACAAAATAATATTTCGAAATTAAGTTGAAAATAAAAAATTTTGGACAATTTAAGAAATTGTAAATAAATGTAAACTTTTAAAACGATAAAAACTATTAAAAAGATAACAAATTTATTTTTGTGTAACTTAGGAACAATAGAAGCAAAATAACATGTCTAATGGAAATGAATTATGCAACACAGTATCTGGCACATCAGTGGCAAAGGATGTTCCGGCAAACAGAGAGACCAGATGTTATTTTTAGTTTTGTAAATATTATGAGTACCTAGCTACCCGGTAGTTCACACTAAGCAGGCAAATAAATTCAATTAGTTCAGATATATATTTGGAAATAAATTTAAATTAACACATAATTTATTAAATTACTTTTTTACTGCTTTTGGGGCTTAATGCTGTCAACAACATGATATCTTATTCTAGATAAAGCTTTTTTTATTACAATGAAACTGAAAATTGCTTAAATTTGTTTCCTTTAAAAAATATATTTAACCCGTTTTTCGCCGGCTGTTTACTATTTTATTTATTAATTAGCTAATCACCCTTATCGTGTTTAGCGCATTTCGACTACGCCTACTACTAGATTAAATAAAACTGCAAAACTTTTCATTATTCTATTACAACCGTACTCGAAAAACGCCAATCACGACAATGTTGAATATAAATGACCATAATCACATTATATTTATAATAATATACATATATGTATAATTTGTCCAAAAATATAGGGGTAGTTATTGAGTACTCGTATATATCTATACATTACAACACTACCTTAACTTGCAAATTTTTACTAGTAGTGTTCATTTACTTTTTCATATTTTTGAGAGTAATTTTGGAACATTTTTTGTTACTCTCTCGTTGCTAATTTTTACTTAGTAAAGTAAATGAACACACCTATTATTTCGCAGTTGAAGAATATGTTGCAAGAAACATTTTGTGGTTGAAAAAATAATGTTGCCAGAAACATTCTGTATGTTTTCACAAGATGAACAGAGTACAACTTCGGCCATATTATTTTGCAATTATATCGCATGAAGTTTTTTATATGGACTTTTGACAGCAACTCGTACGAAATTATGAACAGAGTACCATGCTTAATATGACGAAATACACAGGTAGCATTACTACGCCCTATGATAATTTTTTGCTCTAGCATTCTTTGTTCAATCTAATGTCAATTTTGTTTATATTAGAGATGAGCACAACTCACGTGATTAGCGTGAATCATGCGTGATTAATTTTTTGTTTTAATCACGTGAGCGTGCACGAAAGTGAGTACAAGGAAATTGAGCGTGCATAAGTAGATTTTTGTCGTGATTGTTTTGCTTTATTGTTATTTTTCCTATAATTTTTCTACCCCCCTTTCTTCGCTACCCCGTTCGCTAGGAAACCAAAAAATACGTCGAAAATTGGACGTCAAAAATTCATCGTGTGAATCGAGTGTTAGAATTTTTTTTTATAAATAAAAATTATTTTTATTAGGGTCATTAACATAAAGTTCAGTTATGTTTATTTAATTTTAAAGTTTACTAAACTTAAATTTTAATTGGAAATTAAAAATGTTCATTAACAATAAAAATATTTAGTTAACTCACAACTATTGTGAATCACACCAGGAATTTATTTTTGGGAAATGCAAAAAAAAAAATAACACCAACATCCAAGGACATCTAAGCACGATTTCTGCACAAAGATGTGCATTTTTCAGATGGTAAGGCTTAAATCACAATTTTTTTTAATAATTAATTTTTATATGTCATATTTTTTTTTAAGTTAAAAATTTAAACTCAGAAAGTATTTCAGCTAATTTTATTTAAAAGTTAAATATTAACAGAGCTTCGTGTTAATGAATTTTCACTAACCAAAGTTAAAGTTTTGAGTTTAGTGTTAACTTCAAGTTAACTTTTTTATTGTTAACGGCCCTTAATAAACAATTTATTCATCAGACTAGCAGAACGGATTACATTAGCGTGAGTTTTCGTGTTGTAACTTTTTTCCACTCACGTGACCGTGCATGCACGTGAGCCAAAAATATAAAGTAAAATTTATTATCGTGAGCGTGTATGAGCGCTGAGGGAAAAGTCACTCACGATCTCATTTCTAGTTTATATTTACAAAATATCCAAGTTTTTGGTGCTTTTTATGAAAGGTGCTAAAATTTTAGTATTTTAAATTTTTAATCGCACTATTTCCCATAATTAATATTTTACCTACATGTGTAGCAAAATATTAACACTTTTATTAAAAACAATTGAAATTGATTATTGAGGGGTATAGCTAGTTCCTATCTTCTATATGGCTCTTTGATGCCGCATTAGATCAGCAGCAAGATCAAATTCAATATCACCATATTTAGTTTAGTTTCAATTAAAACAAGTTTCACCGTTTGTGTGCGCAGCGCTTCAATTTAATTTTTGTTTACAATAATTTTCGACAAAGGGTTTGACTTTACACAAACAAAAACTCCTTTTTTGTTGTATTGTTGTAGTTGTATCTCTAATAATGCCACCTGTTTATTTCATCATGATCCTTAATATCGTTTCGGAACAGAAATGTTCTATTTGTTTTCGTTTCAAGCAACAAACAGATTTAGAGAAAAGAATCGGTCGGTCTTATGGAGAAAGTGCCTGTCAAAATAAGTTTAAGTTTTTCTGTAGCAAATATATCGGGTCAAAGGATAAAGTTGCATTCCAAGCCCGTTAAAAGGATTTTCTTTCAAGTCAAATCCATCTTTAAATACTAAAATGTGTACATGTGTACATAATATACATATGTAAGTAAATTCAAGATCATGTACTCGTATGAGTTTCCGTTCAATAATTTAAAATTTTTCTAAAGTTTAACTCCGATTTTTTTTCTCGCAGATAAAATAAAAATAAAGAATTCATAACAGAAATGGAGCCAATTAAATGCATTCGATGTAAAAAAAAGAAGAAAAAAAAAACACTGAAAAAGCCAACACAATAAACTCTAATAACAATAATAAAACATGATATTGCGCTTGGCCTACTTTTTCCTACAACTAACAGCTTAAAACAATTGGCAAAAAGAAAACTGCAACACAAATACATCACACTATGTACTTGTATTAGCACACTCAGAGAAAATCTGAAGAATGATCGTTTGAATTTCATTTCTAATAGTGAAAGCTTTTGCTAACGGCAGAAATTTTAAAATTTCTTAATTTTGAGCATTTTAAATTTAAAATTTGGGAAGATATGGGTAAATTCAGATTTGAACTCAAGCCATAAAAATCTCATTTCAATATATACCCTTAAAACCGTTCAACAGTTACGTATAAATATTAATTTGGAAAAATATTATAATTTTCCCTCAATTGTGAATGGATGATGCTTTTTTTGATTTACTTGCTTTACAATCGAAAAATATTTCCGAAAAACTCTTCACACTTTTCTTAAGGTGTATGCTAGCAACAACAACATGCGAACACATACAAACACACAAAATACAATAGACAAACAATAAATGAAAATGCATGCAACTAATGCATACAACATCACCTTCATCATCCTTATTACCATTGCCACGGCGTTGATGATTATCATCAACTTTAACATTTTCTTCATTTAGCAACAAGAGTAACAAATAGCAACAACAACAATAGCAAAACCAAAACAACAACAAAAGCAAGAGCAAAGCAACAAATAGCTAAATAAAATTAATGTTGTTGTATGTTGAGTGAAAGTAAAGTGGGCCAAATGCAACAATCATTATTACATTTCGCTGCAAAGCAAACCAACACGTTGAAAATGCATATAAAAAATGTTTGCAACAAAGTCTAATAACGTTAAAAACATGAAAGTTTCTATTACTATCTCTGGCTGATCATCATCATCATCATCATCATGATGATGAAAATAAAACTAATACTTTGAAAATAATCTTAACAATTCAAATGATCGCATGTGTGACATCCATTTTCATTTAGTTTGCATGTGTTTGTGCATGTTACTGCAACAAGTAACTGGCTGCCGTTTGGGTTGGCTTTAAAAATGTGCAACTTTTACACAATATTTATAATTTTTTATTATATTTTTTTCTGCAAACCAAATAAACGGCAGAAGAGAAAATTATTGCATTTTTCTGTTTTTTTCTATATTTTTCTATAATTTTATTTTTATTTTTTTGAACAAACAACAATCAAGTTTACAAACCAGCCCTAGTCAACCAGCCAACCGACTAACCTACAATGGAAGCTTTTGTATTGAAAATCTATGTACGAATATTTATGTATGTGCATCTAATGCAATAGAAAACTTTCTTTTTTTTCTCGTATGAACAAACATACTTGCATTTTTTTAAGCTCTCATCATGAATAAAGTATCTTTTAGCATAAAACCAGAACTGAGTTATAAAAGAAAAGTTTGTTTTTGGCATATAACACTGATCAACAAGGTTTTTGCCACACGGATTCTGTATGATAATTATTACTTTACTATATACCCTTACTGCAAAAGACAGACTAATTTGTTTCTGTCACGCACAGATTTGTTGTGGCACCCACTTATGATTTTATCTTATTTTCCGTTAATACTACTGTACGAGTACGTACGGTTTAATTGCATCAAGTTTTCATTTAAAAACATTTTTCATTTAAAAAAGTATAATATTTAGAGTTTAGAACACAAAAGCTGATCTCAACGATCTGGTTCGCGACTTACAATTGTCAAAAAATCAGTCTGAATTACTAGGATCTAGATTGAGAGAATGGAATTTCCTTCATCCAGATACTAAGGTGTGCCGTTTTCGTAGCCGTGACGAAGAACTATAAAGTTCTTTTTTCAAGAATAAAATTTAATTTATTGCAATGATATAACTTCGGTTATGAACTTCCTAGATATTGAATTTGAACTTCAAGATTGGCGTTTGTTTATAGACTCGTAAAAAACCAGTTTGAAAGCCTGACTATTTCATAATGAAAATATATTTTCCTCTGTTCCAGTAGCACATGCTTTCGGTATGAAAGAAACTTACGAAAACATGAAATTGGTTCTAGAAAAAATCCAGTGTAATAAATATTCATTTCAAGGTGTATTTAACCAGGTGACGGCATTACATCAGCTGACTATTCGTTGCGAATGTCAAAATACATACAAAATACTTTTCCTTTTTTTTGTATCTGGTTTCTTTGATTTATGGGTTAGTTTTTTGACTCAATGAAACTACACAAAAAAATGTCTGTTGTTCTTGTGTTGTTGTAATTGTTTTCCTAATGCTGTCACCTAGTTAAATACGCCTTGATTCATTTAAACTATGTGAGGACTTAAAAGTCATTGGAACAGTAGAGATCGAAACAATCACTGCCACCAGAAAGACTGGCCAAAGCGCGAGGTCCTCACTCCTGGGAAAAAATGTTTTATGCCGCCTTTTTGTCGAGCCCACCAGAGTACTTTTACCACCACTACATATTAAACTAGGTTTGATAAAAAATTTTGTCAATGCTATGGACCGCATCGGCTCAAGTTTTACGTACTTAAGAGAAAAGTTTCCTGAAGTTAGTGACGCAAAAATAAAGGAAAGAATTTTCGTCGGACCTCAGATCAATGGAATTGTTAAAAGATAATATAGTCAAAGAAATGTTAAGTTTGTTAGAGAAATCTGCTTGGAAAAGTTTTAAAAATATCGCACAAAATTTTTTGGGCAACCACAAAGCAAGTAACTACAAAAATCTGATAGGAGAACTACTTTCGACGTATCAAGCATTGGGTTGTAATATGTCACTCAAAATACACTTTCTACACTCCCACCTCGAAGCCGTTAGCGACAAACACGGCGAAAGGTTCCATTAGGATATTTCCAGCATGGAAAATGATACCAGGGCAAATGGAGTCCTCGAACGTTGGCAGATTACTGTTGGACACTTGCGAGAGACCAGCCTCAGGCCAAATACTCCAGAAAATCATAGCTTTTAGTTTAAAAAAAAGATATTATCAAGTATAATTGTATGTAAAGTATCAGTATTTTTTATGAAATATAAAATTGCTATCAAAAAAAAAACTATGGGTGTCAAATTTTTTTTATCTCTGTTTTCCACCTTAGGAAGTCAAAATAAAGTAAAAAATACCAAAAAACTTCATGTGACAAATTAAAAGTTAATTTTTGTTAAACAGTGTAATCATCTTTTTCTAATATGAGAATAACAATTTTCGATTATTCTTAGATCAAGCGATCACGGAAATATTTTCATAAATCTCATCTGTGGTATCACTTTCTTTATTGTAATAACCGCTTTGGGGATCGCCAGGCTATAAATAAAAATTGATTTCATTTCATTTGATTTTTAAAATACAAATTAGCATCACGATCTTCACTAAAATATTTGATTATTTTCGAGCAATATTTAACGCTTTTCTAATAACTTTAACAAAAAGGATATATGGGACTGGCTTAATCCTTGCAAAATTTGAAATGAAATATGTCACTACTACACACTTTTGCTGCATTTTGATCATAATTGTAGCTAAAGTTCAATTTTTAAAATTAAGGATGTATGCTTGGAATGAAATTTAGCACAGAGTTCAAAAGTACAATTTTAGAAGCACTCACTAATTTTAGCTGCATTCTGGTCATAATTTTAGACAAAAACATTTTTGAGTTAATGAACTATTTTTTAAATCAAAAATATAAGGAAGTTAGGCATGTCCTTGTGCCGATTAAAATTATATCTATGATAGAACTATAAAGTGCAGTTATTACTTTCAGCTGCACTCTGATCATGATTTGATTGATAAAATTAAGGATGTATGGGAGGTAGGCATGTCCTTGCATGGACTGACATTAAATCTATGACAGAGTGTGAATATATAGTTTTAGAAGCAACTACCAAATTTATGCTGCCATTCTGATCATAATTTTAGCACTAAATTAAATTTATAAAATAAAGGATATATGGGAGGTATGCATGTCCTTCCACCGACTGAAATAAAATTTTGCGAAAGAGCTTAAAATAATTTTGTTATATTCCAATTTTTGCTATATTCTAATCAAAATTGATACAAAAAATAAATTTTTAAAATTAAGGATTTATGGGAGGTATGTATGTCCTTGCAACGATTTACTGCACTGAAAAAGGGAATGATTGGGATCAGTGTTGCCATGCAATTTACCAAAAATTCCTTTAAATGTACTGGTGTACTTAAAAAAGAGGCAGTGAAATTCATTCACTGCTTTTTTCAATTTTGATATAAAAAAATTCTTTTTATGATTTTTTTTTTACTTTTTACTTAGAAAATCTATTATTAAAAATATTATTTCGCAAAAATAAGTAACTTTTAAAATTTTCTTCTATTTCTAAAACTTCAATTACAGTTTTCTCTAATTTATATATTTTTTATTTTACTGCCTTCTACTTAAACATGACGGTGTAGTTTATATAATCATTTTTATTAAAAAAATGAACTTGACTCAGATGCTCAATTATTCTACTGATGCAGAAATTGGAATTGCCTTAAAAAGCCCTCTGATTTTTCCCTTTAAGAATTTTCACCGCCAAAAAAAATTGCCACGAAGTGAAATAAGGAACCCTAAACTAGCAACTTTAACTAGGAATACGCATGAACAATCATGCTTGACAAAAAAATATCAAGAATGTTCAATACTGTTTAAATAAATCGTTATTTCGTTTTCTTTTCCTTGCCCATTCCTGGGTGACATTTGACCGAAGCAAGGGAAAAGCCTTAATTTCTTTAGCCGATTTTAATAGAAAATGCTCTTTTAAAACCCACTATTTTCCTTTCTCTCACCTACATGCATAATTATGAATCTCAGCTCGTTTTGTCTATTGAATTATGTATATTTTTTCCATTTACTGACCAACTTTTCTTTAACACTGACAATGACAATGAATACAAGAAATAAATGTTTGCAATTGTATTGTATATGTGTATGTATGTAGATGTGTATGCAACTATGTGCGAATTTATGGTATATGCAACTAAATATTATTGCAAAAGTTAACAACCAAAACTGAACATATGAATAAAAAAGGAAAAATATCATTTATACAAACAAAGTCATTACATGTATTACGATTATATAGTGTAATTTTCCAGTGCACGTTGGGCCTGAAAGCTGGGTTTTCAATTAAAAAATTTAAAAGCAACATTTAGGATATTACTTTACTTTAAAATTCTGGTTTAGACTTTATGTCAACATTACGTAATGAAATTTTTTGGCGTTTTCAACCACCCTTCCAAAAACAGTAGTTTTCCTTAATGGAATAGTAAATTCGATCCATGTCCCACATGAAAGTGTTAGAAGTCGGCGCAATATGCATGCGTACATGAGTTGCCAGTTTAGATGTTTTCTTTAGATTTAAGGAGTAAAATTTATTAGGGGTTAACAGGCTGATGCGTTTTTAAAATATACTTTTATTACAAGGTAACTTTTAAATAGATACTTTCTTAAAATTATTTTTGTTTTAAATTATAGTTTTTAAAAAGTATATATTGAAATGAAAAATTATGGCTTGAGTTCAAATCTGAGTTTACCCATTTCTCCTTAATTTAAATTAAATTCATTATTTTATTAAGAGAGTACTTTTTATTTGAAGCAATTTATTCATCAGACTAGCAGAACGGATCAGTACTGATTTCGAGGTCGCTACACCATCTCATCAGCGTTCTTTGTTCGATTTTATACATTTTTAAATGAGTGATGTGATGTATATTTTCATCCCACGAAAATCGTTCCAAATTAAAATAATTTTAAATATTTATTTAAAATTTTTATTATTTTGAATTTATCAATTTCCATAAAAAGCACCAGTTTAAATATTTATACATATTTGCCTTTATAACACTTGTCGACATCGACGTCAGGTCAATACAATACCAAAAATTGGGACTTGTCTACTCGCTCTCGGGAACAATTTTGTGCTACTGACAGTCTATTTCTGTTCTCTAAGGTCTAGAAAATAGCATGAACCTTTCAATAGTAGTCAGTTGTTCTGGACAACTTTTTTGGTATCGTCTTCACGTGACGTCGATGTTGACAACTGCAATAAGGATGATTGTTTTTGACTAAAAATGCTAATTTATGCAAGAATTTATCTCAATGAAATAATATAGTATAATAAATAGACTAAAGGCCATTATTACAACTTGTTTTTAGTTAAAGGTAGGATTTTGTCTGTCCGCTAAATTTCTTTGCATTATTACAAATTCCATTTTTGATTGTTATTATTACAATTTATAATAGAATTTAATGGATAAAAAAATAATAAATGAATGAATGAAGGTTTGTAAAAAAAATTGCGAAATTTTTTTCCCTTTTTATTGAAAATTTGATATATAATGATTTTTTTGAAATAGTGAGTTTATTAGAAATTATTGTATCATCACTTATGAGGCAAAATGTTTGTCTTAAGAAAACCCTAAATAGCAATTCTTTATTAAAAAGTAAAAAAATTACTTTTTTTCCCTTTTTATTGAAAATTTGATATATAATGATTTTTTTGAAATAGTGAGTTTATTAGAAATTATTGTATCATCACTTACGAGGCAAAATGTTTGTCTTAAGAAAACCCTAAATAGCAATTCTTTATTAAAAAGTAAAAAAAATTACTTTTTTTCCCTTTTTATTGAAAATTTGATATATAATGATTTTTTTGAAATAGTGAGTTTATTAGAAATTATTGTATCATCACTTACGAGGCAAAATGTTTGTCTTAAGAAAACCCTAAATAGCAATTCTTTATTAAAAAGTAAAAAAAATTACTTTTTTTCCCTTTTTATTGAAAATTTGATATATAATGATTTTTTCGAAATAGTGAGTTTATTAGAAATTATTGTATCATCACTTACGAGGCAAAATGTTTGTCTTAAGAAAACCCTAAATAGCAATTCTTTATTAAAAAGTAAAAAAAAATTAAATTTTTTTAGAAAACAGCATTAGTTTAATTTAAACCCAACAAACCCCTATAAGCCTAAAAAAACTGGGTGGGTTTTTTATTAAAAAGCCCGGGTTTTTGCCAACACTGTTTTTAGAGGTACTTTGTTAAACAATTTTTTTATATTGTTTGTCATATCCAGCAAATATCAACTTTTGTAAGTCCTCATGCTAAAACTATTTGAAATATTTTATATCTCAGTGCTACTACAAATTGCTATTATCTATTTAATATAAAAATAAGAAATTGCAACGTCATTTTCCTTAAATAGTATTCAACTCGTGCATGTTATACAATAATTAAAATATATTTTTGTGCTATATTAGCACATTTTAATTTCTTGTGCTACGAATAATTTTAACAGCAATTTGATTTTTTAGTTGTGCTACTGGCAGCAGCAAATAATAGTTGTACTTTGTAGCAACTTGGTGCTGCCCGCTGCTACTTGTTCATTGATATTTACAAAAATAAATTTCAAGACTTTTAAAATTGTTTTTGTTTTTCATACGAATCTTTCATCGAACAAACGTATGGAAATTCAGGTATTGCTTTAACAGAATTTGTGCGAAAACCACATACAAGTTTATAAAACTTAAATTTCGGTTTTTTGTTTTCCATTTAAATATCAATAGGCAAAAAGATAGCAGCACAAAATTACTAAAAACTACGAAGTAATTGCTGCTCCCAGTAGCACATATATAAAAATTCAAATAGCAGCTAGAAACACTCGTAACAATGGCAAATAAAATTAATACTTGTGGCGATATTAGTTCAACAAATTCTGTGTATAAGCTGCTAAAATTCTGTGTATATGCTGCTATCTTCTATATTATTAATAAGCAAATACGTTTTTTTATATCTATTTTGGAAAGATTTATATGTTTTTAATGTGGTTTTTAGATAGATGAGCACAATCTTAATTTTATTTAAATCAGTTCAGAGTTTTGGAGCTATAAGCATTTAAAGTTGCTACTAAACCATACATAATTATTATTACACAAGTTGAAAAATAAACAAAGTGTGAATGGGTGTTTGTCCAATTTTGTAATAAGAGAGACAGCTAAGTAAGACAGTTTAAAGTTCTTTATTTAGAATGTTTTTTGATTTTGTATTTTATCGTATATATTTATGCTAAATACATATTTATATAATTACTAGAATGCGGTCGATTTGCCATCCACCGCTGGATACAATAGTAGTATATAATGTATGTTCCTGCTATTGCAAATTACAATTTTAATGGTAATACGAACATGTTGTACAAATATTTCTAGTAGCAGAACGATGTGAAATGAAAAAAATCATATACTTATTGTCGCCCCGAAGTTATCTTCACGTATCGCCAAAAAAAATTTCTTTAGGATATTAAGTCTAAAGTTTCAACTTTATATACAAAACTAAAATATTAGATGATCCGAATTTGCACAAGTTCCTGATCTTAGACCCGTTTCACACACGTCAGCTTTGACTCGTCAAGCCTTGAGTTTTTAGGAGAAGCGGTCTTATCTAATTTTTTTTTTTTTTGATTTTGTGATATACGTGAATATAACTTCGGGAGTACAATATCTGTGTACATATATTGCATGATCGTATGTAAGAAACTGAGTGCTAGTGCTGGCAATTTTTTAAAAAGGAAATTTTTTTTAATCTCTCGACTATACCGATATATCAGAACATCACTGTAAATTAAGTTTTGAATAAATAACACAAAATATGGGAAACTATCTCAGTTAAGTAATGGTTAAATGATTCAAATAACAAATATACATATAAATAAAAAAGAAAACGTTTTTAGCAAGAAGAGAAATTATTACTGTTAACACACATTTCAAAAATTAAATGCAATTTTTATACACTGAAACACACACACACAAACATAAACACATCATACTTATTCCATACATTTGAAAGCAACAAACAACTTAAATTGTGGCTCATGATGAAATTGCATGTGCCTTTTGTTGTTGCGGTTGCTTTCTTGGTACATCCGTTTGTGTTTGACTGCACAATAACTGCATCACAATTGGTGCAAGTACATTTAATGCTGACAGATCGACTTACTGACTGAATCTCCATCTCTCTCTGTCTCTCTCTTTCTTTAGCAAACTTAAAGATCAGGCTGTAAGTATTTATGTGTGTCTGACTTCATTTCCATTTATTACTCTATTGAACAAGCATGTACATACTCGTACATATGTATGTATGTAAGCATATTCAAAATGTCTAAATATTAAGCCAACTTATTTTCATTGCTAATGCAACACAATCTTCTGCGGATATTAGATATTATGGCTTACAATTATTCCACCAAAGCGATTTGCTTTCTATTGCATCTAATGCCAGTTGAAGATGAAGAGAAAAAAAACAGCAACAAGAAAATTAACTCATGGAGTTATTCAGTTATTTGAGGGGAACAGATAACTCCATTTGTTTGTGTGTATCTATTGGATTGTGTGATTTGTTGTTGTTGCAGAATTAGCATTAGAAAGTGTATGAAATTCCTGCATGAGTGACTCTAGCCTGCTGTGCCGTATTTTCTTTTATATTGTGTTGCACTTTTTTTTAAACCATTATCATTTGCAACATACTGTAATGCAATCGACATTTAAACACACATACAATAACAAATAGATACAAGCAGAATTTCTCTTTGGCCTAGATATCTATGTTGTCATTATGATATTAACAAAATGAAAATTGACTCAATAAGGTTACTTTCTGCTTTTCTTGTATGCTTGAAGCTGTAATTATGATTTATGTTTATAGATTTGAGTTTTTGTAAAAGCTTGTAAGCATGTTAGTTGGTAACAAACAAATAAATAAGCAGGGAAACCACAAAATATGCAATTGCAGGCTTTTTCCTGTGCGATGCATGGAACTGGAAATAATATATTCGTGTGTTGCAGGACTTTATCATAATTTTGACATCGATTCAATAGTGCATATTTTTACATATTTTAGTCTTTACAACATATTTCTGCATATTTGAGATTTCTTAGCATATTTACGACCTTTTCCAATCTTTTTGTGCACATTTTAGGGGACTTTTTTAGAATTTCTGCATCGATTATTAGCATATTTACGGACTTCTTCAAATATTTTGTTCAAATTTTGCAGGAGTTTTTCAGAATTTTAACATCTATTTGATAGTGCATATTTTTGCATATTTTAGCCTTTACAATATATTTCTGCATATTTGAAAAGGACTCTTTCAGAATTTTGACATCTATTTGATAGTGCATATTTTTGGCACATTTTAACCTTTACAACATATTTCTGCATATTTGAGATTTCTTAGCATATTTACAAACCTTTTCAAACTTTTTGTGCACATTTTACGAGACTTTTTCAGAATTTCGGAATCGATTTGATTTTGCATATTTTTGGCTTTACAATATATTTTCTGCATATTTTCTGCATATTTTAGACTTATTAGTATATTTACGGAATTTTTAAAATTTTTTGTGCAGATTTTGCAGGAATTTTTCAGAATTTTGACATCGATTTGATAGTGCATATTTTTGCATATTTTAGCCTTTACAACATATTTCTGCATATTTGAGCTTTCTTAGTATATTTACATTTTACGGGACTTTTTCAGAATTTCGGAAACGATTTCATTTTTCATACTTTTGGCTTTACAACATATTTTCTGCATATTTGAGCAGATATTGCATATTTTTGCATATTTAACCTTTAGAACATTTCAAACTTGGTGCACGTTTTGAAACTATATGGACTCTTATTTTTTCTCTTTTTATATTTTGTAAGAGCTTATAAGCCAGTTGATAGTTGATAATAAATAAGCAGGGAAAACAAAAATATGCAGTTGCATATTTTTTTCAGGGCACTGTATGAAAACATGGATACGATATTTATGCATTTCAGAATCTATCTGAATTTGGCCATCGATTTGTTAGCCTTTACATCACTTTTTGCATCTTTTTGGCTTTTAAGTGTATTTACGGAAAATTTTCGGGCATATTTTGATTATTTACAGAAAATAGTAAAACGTACTTGGCTGCTGTTAAAATAATATGTAAGGCTATTTTTTGGTATATTTTAACTCCACTCCGTCCTACGAAGCACCTTTAAAAAAGTCTGCCCTAATCATAAATCCTCTAAGAAAATTTTAACACTCCCGACTGCATTAAGTAATATGTGTTCAGTTGCTTGCTGCTTTGTATAGACGCATAAGAATTTGATTTAACTTAATTTTACGAGAGAATGAATTATATTGGTACCATTATAATTGAGTTACACAATATGAAATAATTTATATAAATTAATTTAAGAAGCCATAGGTACTGCGACCCACAGGATTTTTTTGTCGCAACGGAATTCAATTACCTGGTTCAGTGGTAGCTATAGATGCTTCTAATAGGAATGTTATTTTTGAGACTTTAGAGCTGGATATACACAAAACAAATGTTGGGGAGTCTCATGCGCTTGAAAAATATGCCAGATCTTCAGTCTTTGCAGTAGAAATAACCGGAAAACGTAGGGCACTTCTGTAAGTATTGTAATAAAATTTTTGAACCAGTTTTGTACTATTCTATTTTTTGCAGAAAAATAAAAAAAATTAAAAAAGCAAATTTAACAAACTATATTTAGAATTCCTTTCATATTCTCTTGGTATTTGAACTAATTTAAATTTAATTCTTCAATCAGAATCTCCAATGTTATACAAACAAAAAAATTAAGTTATAAAAATGCTTAATTTTTTTTGTCTAATTATATAAAAACAGATTATAAAACAAAAAAAAATATTTTTGATTAATCACACAAGTTATTTTCTTGTATAACAAAATTAAATGTATATTCGAATCGCTGCACAAAAGGATATTTAATTTTTTTCGGAATCAGAGCAACAAAAAATGTATACTGATTTCAGAAATTTTTACATTTACCCAAATTAAAAAAAGATTCAATTTTGATGATGACCTTTATAGCTTTATAGATATAGTAGACCCAAAATTTGCACAATAATTTGAAATAAAATCGTTATTAAAATTTAAAACCAGATATCCTTCAGTTGAAATTAATTACCAAAAATTAGACAATGAGTGGCGCGAACGTGTACATTTGGACCACAAAGAGCTAAATCTTTCTAAGATATCGAAATATATTGAACTAAAGTTTTTAAAATAAAGAAGTGTGCTGATGAAACTCTCTTCCCAAATTTAGAAACTGTTGTCAAATTTCTTCTAATATTATCATTTTCGAATTCTTCCGTAGAAAGGGTTTTTAGTAAGTTAAACAATATTAAAACCGATTCGAGAAATAAATTGTCAACTGACAAAATTCCATTTACCCTTTTTACGAAAGAGGGTATTCAATAAAATCGGGGTGCAAATTTTGAACCTACTGGAAAAAATAATTCTTACTTTTTATTTCATAACAAAAATCTATTGATATTTTGACAGTACAAAAACAGTGAGCAAAAAAATTAGACTTAAGATGTTGTAACAAAAATGCACTGAAAGTTTTCTTTTTAATTTTTTTGCAAGATGATAATTGAGATTTTATTTCATGAAATACAGGGTGTCCGCCGGGAAGGTATAGTACTTTGTTTTGCCGCCATTTTGGTAAACATTAGTCTTGACAGTTCATATTTGGCCGTCGTAAAGTAGACACGTAGCAAATTTATTATGGAAAATTATTCGGTAAACCAACGTGTTTTAATCGTTAAAACATTTTATCAAAATCAATCATCGATTGGTGTGACGATGAGAAATTTACGTGAAATTTTTAGGAGAAACAACGTGCCAACAAAAGGCACTATTTATCGTGTAGTGAACGATTTCGAAGAAAGAGGGTCTGTAGGTGATAGGCCCTAGCATGAACCACTACGTACTGCAAGATCGGCTGAAAACATTGCTGCTGCTCAAGAAAGTGTTCAAAACAATCCATCAACCTCAATTGGACGACATGCTCAGGAGCTTGGTCTTCAAAGAACAACTTTGGCCACAATTTCGCACAAGGATTTGGATTTGTTTGCATTTAAGATTCAGTTGACACAAGAGCTTCTTTCACAAGACCATTTACGCCGCCGTAAATATGTCAATAGGATGTTACAGCTGGACGGACCATGACAACCCTGATTTCCATGAAAAAATCATAATGGGTGACGAGGCACATTTTCATTTGAATGGGTATGCGAATAAACAGAATAGTCGGTTGTGGGCAATGGAAAACCCCCAAATTATTCATCAGTCACCTTTGCATCCATTAAAAGTGACAGTCTGGTCAGGACGAATCATTGTACTTTCCTTCTTTGAAAATGAAAACGGCGTAACGGTAACTATGAATGGGGAACGATATCGTGAAATGATTGAAAACTTTTTAACGCCACAACTGCATGTTTTATTGGCCTGTCGCCTGATTTGACTGCTCCGGACTTCTTTTTGTGGGGATATCTGAAAAGCAAGGCTTATGCAAACAAACCAGAAACGCTTGAGCAACTCAAACAAAATATTCGTGATGGAATTAATGAAATGCCGCGTGAAATGTGTGAGAATGTAATGAAGAATGTGCTCAAAAGGGCTCGCATTTGTGAGGCTAACAGAGGCGGACATTTATCTGATATTGTATTCTATACATAATTGCCGACATTAAATAAAACACTTATCAATATAAGATACATTCTCTTTCATTTAATCAAAAATTATAAGCAAGCAAAGTAGTTCCCGGCGGACACCCTCTACATACAATACAATAAAATCCAAAAATAACTGCACAACCGTAAAAAGTTCAAAAGTTCAAATCTGTAAGGACTCCGAATGAATTAATGGGGCTTAAGTTTTTATCTAAATAATAGATAGTATGACCACATACATATATTTATATAAATAGCAGTAGATGTGCATTTAATAGGTAAACGATAAGGAAGGTGATTTTTCGTAATAACCATTTAATGATCTCCTTTATTTTGTTACGAATCAAGATACAAACATACATTTGTATGAACTCCAGTATAAAACAAGATAAAATAAAGGGAAAAAAAACACACACCCGCACACACACAAAGACACAAATTAAGTCAGAGCCGAAGATATTCTACGAAAATCCACAACTATGTTCACACTCATACATACATACATGCATACATACATAGATACATACCTGCATACATACATACACACATACATACGTACCGACGCGTCGGTTGGCGTCCTTTGTGCACTAACATTTTTCCACCAACTTTTTCAAGGCTAAATCGCAGTAAATCAGCATGTAGTCCAATGACATTAAAACTCATAGATGATACATTTGCACGCATACAGTAAAGGAATTACCACTACACCATCGCACTGCAAAACAACTGACATAAGTTCAGTCATTTGCTTGTTAGTTCATTGCTGATTTACAATCGGTTGCCATTATTATAAAGTTACAAAGTTTGTCCTGACAATCATACATACATAAGTATGAAACTTGTGTTAATTTTTTTTTAGTTAGAAGGGTGGCGCAATGTTGATGACTTTTACTTTACCCCGTTACCTCTAGCAAGTCTCCTGATTTGCGTCGTACATTTTTTTATATTATCTTTGTGTATTCTTCATTGATTTAGCCACATTTACCAGTGTCTCTTTAAAATATGAATCAAGTTATTATACAGTATAGTTTGCATAAAACGAATACAATGAACAGAAACATTTAAGAAGTTTTAAATGGGATTTTATTAAAAAAGAATAAGGAAAAACTCCCCTGATCTGAAAACCGAGCCGATTTTAAATCGAGTGATTTCTCAAAGCCTAAAAAAATGTCAATTTTTTCCCGTAAATTGAACGATTTACTGCAGTAGAATTTGAGTTGCAATACAAATTGCAAACTTCATAACTACTTGAAAAACATGTGAAAGCACATAATTTGTAGACGCAGAAGAAACATTATTAAAAAAGTAATAATTAAAAATAAAAATTTATTTATTTCCTCCAATTTATTTTTGATCGTATTTGCAGTAAATATGTAAATAATTTGGAGATCCGCGTTGCCTACAGACTAAACTCAGGGGCCTAATCGTCGCTTTCGATATCGAGCTGATTCCATCGAATTTTCTTAGTTTGAGATTATTGCATTCGCTATCGAACAATATAAACACACAAACTAAGAAAGCTCGATCGAATCAGCTCGATATCGAAAGCGACGATTAGACCCCAGGACTGAGCAAATATGTGAAATCCCGGATTCGATGTGCTTTCGTTCAGATATGTTTACTACATTTTAAAACGAGTAAAATAATGCGAATTCGGTTTAGAGATCATCAACACGTGTGGATTCGTTTTAGAACGAAATCTAGACGGATTCGATACGAGTCGATTTTTTTGCAGTTTTGGATTTAAAAAATTATAATATTGATTATTTAATCTATACAAAGAAATTATGTAATTTGTTTACTAGTTAGTAATTGAACTTCACTGTAAATGTGTAAAAAATATAAACGTACAATGTCATAACAAGCAAGCTCGTGAAAACGATTAGTAGCATTTCTTATATACGGTCCTTCACATTTAATTCGGAGCGGCCCTTCTTATCCTTTTGCTCAATAATGTTGTGAAATTATACTCAGTAGAATAAGTGCTTTGTCTTCATATTATGTCATTGCCCCTTGCAGCATTGCACGGTGGGATTTAATGCAAAATAAGTGGACAATCATATAAAATTTCATACAAATATATCTGATATGTTTATAATTAAAAAAGCGCTAGAAAAGTTGTTTGGGTCTGTTCATATAATACGTAACGCCGTTTGTGCCGATTTTATTTCCTTCCCCGCCCCTTCGTAAAAAATTTTAAAAAATCTTTTACAAAATGTTCAAGAAAAAAATTAATAAACTTCGTAGCAAATTTTCAACCGCATCGACCGTTAAGTGCGTTACGTGATATATGAACTGCTCCTTTGCCATACACGATGACTTAAATGTCAAGAATTGAACGGAATTGCTGAACTTCAAGCTCAAAACCAGTTTAGATTGATTTTTGCATAAAACTCGTGTTTTTGCCGAGTTGTAATAAAAATACAAGCTTTTCCCACAATCCTTCAAACAAACGAAAGCATTTCTTTAAGCTGAAGTAGAGTCCGAACTTTGGCATATTTTTCAAATGGGTAACGAAATTCGAATACAAAGTTCTCACTTTATTTAATTAAATCAGACTACTTTTTAACGACCTCAAAGGGGGGCATTTTTTAATTTTTGCTTTATTTGGAAGGACTCCGTTCCAAAATTGCTCCCTTGTTTTTAATTTTTTGTTTCTGTCGGGTCTTCCTATTTTGGAGTCGATTGTTTTTTGCACGAACTCTTTTATTTATTTATTTTTTTACATTAATTCATTGAAATATATTCATGAAAACATGTTGAAGAAAAATTCAAATCATGATATTTAAAATAAATAATTTTTTTAATTTAAATTCAAAAAGTTTTGTTTGTTTTGGGTTTTTAGCTAGTCTATATACATACATTTCATTGGTGCTAATTAAAACTTTGTGAATTCTTTGATAAAAGATATCGATACCTGTCTCGAATAATAAATTTAATAATTATTTAAAATTTAAATTTTATTATTAAATTTAATTTTTCGTCTGCAATTTAAAATTAAAATTTTCTAAAGCTCTGAAACCACTGTGGTCTCAGCTCTCGCATGTCCTTTTTTATTTACTCGAATATTTTCAAAAATTGTGTTTTTTAGATTTGTACTCTTTTTATTATTTCTGTTCGGTCTTGTTGTCTAGATTTTTGAACTTCAGTCGAAAGGGAAAGGTTATTAGACCGTTCTCAGACAAACAATATGTACATAAATATTATACAGTCTACAAAAACGAAGAAGATGACAATCAAAAAACTTTCTATATACTTGTCTATACATATGTATGTTTAAGTTATGTACCCGCTAACATTAGGGACGTTCACATACAAGAACTTAAATTTCTATTATCTTATTGAATTCAATACATACAAATCACGTGTCACACAAAATAAATAAATATACAAGGTAATCTCCTAAAAGTCCTTATGAAATTCAATCAAGTTTTGTTAATGTGAATGGTTAGTTGTAGCTCAAAAGACAAGCTACTCCTGGAGTTCATAGGTTAACAATAATAAAAAGTGTTTAAGAGTTTTAACTGGGAACATTTTAATAAAAATTAACTTTAATTTAAATTGTTGTCCGTATTTATTGAAATTGTATTGGCTTAAATTAGGTTCAGTAATGCCAAGAATTGGAAAATTTCAAGGGAAGGGGAAAAGGACAAATTTCCCATGTTAAGAAAATTGTAGGAAATTTTTAGAACTTTGTTGTTCTTCCTTTTATACACCCCACAAAAGTGATAATATATAAACAAATCTAAATTTAAAATTTTATTACAGTATTACGTGATATTTCTTGGGATTTTCTTGGGAATAGAATATTTATGAAAAATAAAAACGAATTTAAAATTTTGGAATATTATTTTTTGTTTAATATATAAATCAATTTTTTTTAAATTATATACGAGTATTAAGCTATTTTAAATATTCAAATGCGATCTTAGAAACAACAAAAAAAATAACTCTCATCTTTACATTCGGGTCCTATTTTTTTTTAACTTGAATAAAATTTTATTAAGAATTTAGAATTAAGATTTTGATTAACTTTTAAGATCTCAACAGCTTTATTTTAAAAATTAAAGAAATCTATAATAGCAATGAATGCGAAGAATTATAAAAAATGGTACAACAGTTATTAAGTTAATCCAAAGACTCCCTTTAAAAATTAAATAATTTTTGAACAAATATAATTAGTAGAGTAATATTGTAAAAAGCAGCTACTTTTGACTACTCAATACTTTTTCAAATGAGTACTCGATACTACTCAATACTTTTAACGTTTTTTTTATTTCAAAATAAAAATATGTAATAGGGGAAATTCGATTTCATTATTACACGTACTACATAATAATTCGTGGATTAGCAAACTTAATAATCCATTAAAAATATCTAACTAAACGGCCAGGCTTATTTATTGTTGCAAATGATTTAATCATTTGCGCTTAACTTTCCTCAAAACCAAGTGGCATTAATTTAAAACATTTTCAAGTAAAATTTGCATATTTCAATATAGAAATGCATCTCTGAAAGTATTGAGTAGTTAGTTTTGGGTATTGAGTACCGGGAAATATATACGGTATTGAGTACTCGGTAATCAAATACTCAATACTTTTACAACACTATAGTGCAGTCGTTTGAGAACTATGGTGCCACAAAACCCAGATATTGGAGGTTGTCTGGCGATATAAATTTACAAAATTTTAAAAACCTAAATAAAATGTTCGTCTTTCCTAAAATCAATGAATTTTTAGAGTAGGGAAACATGTAGGGAACTTTTTTTTGTGTGTAGGAAAAAAGGGGGAGTTTTTTTTCGAGACATGTAGGGATTTTGTTAAATTGCTGCTGGCATTACTGATCAGATTCCACTGGTTTGATTTAAGTTTAAATTTCGAATATTCAGAATTAATAATTTTTCAAACTATTTCTAATGATTTTTAAATTCTTTTTATATGCAAAAAACTCAACATCTCATTCAGAAATGTTCAGCTTCTTATCTCAGAGACGTGGCTGCAGTTTGACTATCGCTTACAACTACACCATCTCTGTTCGATGTTATTAAACTATTTTAACTATTATTTGTAAACAACTAAAATAATATGAGCCACCCTAATAGCGACTCACAAGCTACATGAATATGCTAGACATTAAAAAACAAAGAAAGTGCACATACATACATGCATACACACGTAGCTATATACTTGCATTAGAATTTTATAGCTTCGTAACATTCCACCTGCTCGTTACTTTCTGTTTTACATTTCGCTAACAATTTCGTCCTTTTTAGATAAATTTTTTTTTCGAGAGTTTGAGAAAGTTCAATATCATGTAATATAAAGGTGCATTGACTTTCGGTTGTTTAACTTCGACATTTGACTTTAGAACATTCAATGACTTTCACTTTCTTGTTGAATAATCTAATAGTGTCTGTTTGATTTCATATTTAGTGCGTACACTAAACAAGTCAACGAACCGGAAAATTTTGTGTACAAACTTTAGGTCCTGACGCATCGAAGAATTTATCAAAACTTAATGTTAAATCAGTATTAAATACTAAAGGCTTGAGCAGATGCCTTACAATAAGGATTTCTTATAATATGTTTATCTCTACAAAGACTCCATCTACACAGAAAGAAAAACGCCGTGCTAAATTCAAGTATTTTCTACTTTCTTTGAGTACGAGTCGTAGTCAAAATTTTGAGTACAAATAACAATAAAATGTACTCTAATAAGGCCGAAAACGGGATTACTTTAGATAACCAATCCTGCAGTTTCTTGAAATGAGTACAAAATTATTTCATCACGTGAAAAATCTTGAATCAACTAAAAAATTCTTAAATTAAATTGAGCATTTAAATTCGTCCGTGCTTAAATCAATCGTTCTGTACTTGATTTTAGTAAATCTGTGATTACAATTATCGTACTTTTAACACCGCTTGAGATTGATTTAAGTACGGATGGATTGATTTTTCTTTTTGAGTGTATCGGTTCGAAAAATATCCTGCCTCTCAAGACAAAAATTTAATTGAAATCGGTTGGGCGGTTACGGAGATAAGAGAAGAGTGATTTCAATATATTAAGAGCCTGATAGATAATTCTGTCTAGTTTAATCTATGATATTCGTGGCTGAATGTGTGTCCTGTAGCGTTTCAACGATCGAATCGACCGGCACAGATCAGCATTCTAAGGATTTTCATTACATTTAGTTTTCGTGAGAATATTAAGCGATTCAGCGTGTTCGACTTTGAAATTTTTTGAAAATAATCATTTCGAAAAAATGTGTTTTTGAGATTCTAAACAATAAATCGAATGGAAAATCGAATTAGTTCTTGAGCTAAAAAGCAACGTCGACAGTCGCAAATTTGATTACAATATGTTAATCGCTTTTTTTTAAATTTAAAATTCCGGCAAATAGATTTTTCTATATTTTGTCCCTTTATTTACTTAGAGAGCTGCGTCGAATGTTATAAATTTGATCTAAATAGGTTTAGGTTATACAAATGAAATCGTTATCGAAACAATTTCGTAAAAGTATTTTATTTTAATAACTCGGAAACTCTAGAGATTTTCGGGCGTTTTGAGGTTGAAATTAGCGGGAAGTTCCAGGGAGGGCCCGAAGAATCGACCGCTTTCAATATATTTTTTATTTACTTATTGGACATAAAACTGTTTTTTTTAAGTTCAAAAAAAAAGATTACAGAGACGACACCAGATTTTAAAAATATAACCGAAAATCATTAACTTAAATGTCCATTAAAGTCCCAGCACGCTATAAGGTGGGATTATTGCACATGATTGAATGGACCATGTGCAAGAACCATACTTAGGTGGTGGAGCTATCTAATCAATCACTAAACTCACTAAAGATGCCAGAAGGCCACGGGGCCGGCACTAGCTTATTATGCCACCACTGGGTGGCCACCAGTCAGCTATCAAGTTCAGTAATAACGGAAGGATCATCCAAAGAATTCTCCAGATATTAAAATTTATACCATACAGTTACCGCACAAGGTTCTTCTATTAAGTAGCAGCATCAGTTCGGGAAATTTTTCACTTTTACGACTACCTGCGCGCTACCTAAACGGTATTAAGAATCATTCCTAGGAAGTTCATATGCTCTAGAAAGTGGTTTTTTGAGGTCTTAGGTACATTTTTATAGTTGATTGTTGTTGATTTTTAACGGTTTGGTACCTATGGACCTGAACAGTGGAAAAAAGGTAAAAAAAATCTATTTTTTTTAAATTTTTTGCGATTTTCATATTGAAGATGAAGATTTTTTGATTTTATGTGTTCACAATTTTTGTTTTTTATGACAATATCTACAACTTTGCTTCAGAGAGTAAATCAAAATTCCGAACGATTTGCAAGATATGAGCCTGAGAAAATGATCAGTATTTTGCAAAAATGACATCGAGGCCCCGAATCTTTGGAGGCCCACAAAAAAGTGCATGACTTTGGGCAAAACTGGGAGACATGGATCTTCTTTTTTTAGTCTTTTATCACGTAGTCCTAGCAAAAAATAAAGCTTAACGTGGAATATTTTAAAGTCTATTGTCCTCTTACAAACAAACAAAAAAAAGTATAATTGGGGTCACTCGACTCGCAATCACACATACATATTTATCTGTTTATAAAACATGTATGAGTATGTTTATTAGCCCAATTAGCAAATCTATAAACAAATGCATTTCATTTTTTTAACCATCGATATTTCTTTTGTCGGTCAAATTTTTTTTGTGTGGATCAATCATTAAGTCCATTTGTTTATGTATTCAAAACCAGAACTTGGCCAAAACAGATTGTAATAATAAAAAGAGAAAGCGACTTTTCTACATAAAGAATAAAAAAAAATTAAAAAAAAAGAAAAAATAAATAAATTAAAACAAAAATAAAACAAACAGCACCAACATTTAACAACAATTCAATTCGAACAAACAACTGCACGATCAGAAATATCTAGCACACAATGAAAACAAGTTTGAAGAAAGAAAAATTCAATATACAAACTTGCATGCATATGTATGGATTTATGAATGTCTGTATAAATATATATTTTTTTTATTAAGAAAAAGAATAAACTGGGTCGGCCGCTAGAGTTACGTTAAATTCTCACTCACTTACTCGCTCGCTCATTGATACAAAAACGCTGTTGCACAAGTCTTGCAAGCGAAGCGACAACTTGCAACCACCAAAAAGTTTGGTCAAGTCCATGGAATAGTTAATTTTGATAAAGCCAATCAATAAGTAAGAGAATTTCAATACAACAAAGCCAACATTATCAAAAGCAATTGCTAAATGGTTAAATTACAGACAAGTTTCTAGCTTTAACTAACTTATATATCAGAAATGGAAAGTTTAGTAATTTATTTTAGACACTTTTTAATTTTGCATTTTTCTTTTTATTATATTTTACGATAGTTCTGTTGAATACCAAAAAAATTTTTGTTATACAAAAAACCTTAGAACTGGGGAACGTTTTGAAACCGCTGTATGCAAAACCTTCCCAAAGGATAGATTATACATAGCGAGCCTAAACATATTTAGTTGTAACAGAGACATAATCAGGGGAAGTTAAAATATGCTCCTGCGCATAAAAAATTTTCTGAAAAAAATTAAAATATGCTCTCAAAATATGAAAAATATGCTCTAAAAATATGCAGCGTTTTATAAAAAAATAAATAATACGAGTAAGAAACTATAAGAAAAAAGTGGGGCTGCTGGTATATAACCTTCATCAATGTACTCGTATGAGGTAATTAATATAAAATCAATCGATGGAGACTTTGAGAAAAGGGTTCATCAAACATATTTTTCATGAGAGTCGTGTGCTCAAGAACAGCTTACGTGTGTTGTTTGGCCTTCGATAGTTTTTCGTCCCGCTCGCACTGTTTGAATAAGTACTAATAAATAAATAAATAAAATATTTTTCATGAGATATAACTTTTTTACTTTATTTTATACATATACATAACATTTTATCTAAATAGGTTGAACGGTTCGAGAGATATCGTTGTCGAAAAATGTCTATAAAACTATTTTTATTTATTTTCGTCGCAAAAAGTAGGAGAGATTGGAGATTTAATAAATTTTTACCACTTTGGGGTTGAATTTAGCGGTAAGTTCCCAGAGATAGTCAAGCATTTTCCATATTTTGGTTATTCTTCAATATTTTGTCATATTGAATAATTTAACTAGAGCTACAGGTCAATTTTTTAAAAAACGTTAACAAAAATTTATTAAAAATCGATATTTCGCCACTTCTTTGTGTGGCTTCTTCAGGAAAAATAAAAAATTGTGTAAAACAATTTTTACTTTTGTAAAACAATTTTCAATTTCCCTGAAGAAGCCACACAAAGAAGTGGCGAAATATCGGTTTTTAATAAAATTTTGTTAACGTTTAAAAAAAAATTACCTGTAGCTCGAAATAAATTAGATTAATTTAAAAAACAGAAGGTCGAAAAAATATATAAGAATAATTTTGACATATTATTAAAATTGAATTACTTTTATTATTGTTTATTTTATTTTTACGATACATATTTGCTCTGTTTTTGCAAATTCGCCATTCAGGCGATTTATTTCACATTTTGCTCCTTTTAAGTTAAGCTTTTCCGATATGAGCAACCTTTACAATACTTTTCTTTATTTACAATTTCAGAGATTTCTTTGCAGATATTAATCATTCTTCCGCCTTAAGTAATTTTTCTCACCTTTTTTAAAACTTTTCGAATTTATGTCTTATTTTCTCGCAGGTTTTTCCCCCAACTTATCTTTTGCTTTTATGGGTTTCTAACTAATTTAAATTTGTTATATCTATTAAATTCGCGATAACACGGTGTGTGCCGTCATACAAAAGAGAAATATATTTGTAAAGTGCCAATATATAATAACAGATGTAAATTAATATTATTGTGTTATTTGTACCGTTATATGTGTGACAGCCGGTGGTGCACAGATAATATAATTTTACTCAGGTGGCATGTGCACCACCGGGAGTTACAGAAAATATATTGAATTGAATTCGCAAGTACCTGTGCACCGCCAGCGGTACACATGGCACTCTAATAAAAGATCAGTTTGCTCCGCCATCGTTGCACATGGCACTCAACAGGATGTATGTAAATTTGTTTCTGACTAGTTCTTAAGAGTCTAGCAATATTTATTCAGTTTTAAAATTTCATTGCTTTTACCATTTTTTTCCTATAAATTTACGAAAAAATCAAACAAATAATAAACAATAAAAAAAAAAACAAGGAAAAGCTTCTCCTAAAAAATGCTCTCAAAAGCAAAATATGCTGTTAAAGGCGAAATATGCAAAAATATATTCTAACGAATCGATGCCAAAATTCTAAAATTTTCTGAAACGGAAAAATAGGTTAGATTAGGTTAGAAAGGATAGTGCCTGTGGCACGTCCACCCGGAGAAATGTACAGGAACATTATGAAGCCCTTGCAAAAATTACAAGATAACTGAAGAAAGAAGTAGATAAAGATATAGAAGACAAACGAGTCTAAAGAAAAATTCATGTTTTGTTTACATTTAATTTGACTGCTTGATAATAAATTAAAATCACAGTTTTCCATCTCTGTAATCATCTATCATCAACCAACAGCAATTTATAATTTATGTAAAAAATAATTCTGTTGTAGTTTTCTTAAAGTTAAAAGATACAAAATCCAACCTACATTTAGTTGTAATATTCGTTTCAAACATGTTCGTTAATGGGTTTGTTTCAAGCCGCAACCTAAAATTCTGTATGTGTATGGTATCATTTTTTTGCAACAATTTTAATACTTTGTTCGACAGCTTTGTTGTATATACAACGTTTATAAACACATTTCAAGCGAAGCCATCGATTTTCCTCGAACTTGAACATTGAACTTGTTGATGTTTCTCTTTCGGATACAACAAAACGTAAACAAGTTTTTGTGAATACTTGCCAAAGTAGCCAAATAAATAAAATTATCCCCAAATTGAGAATTTAAGCAATGAGTTAAAATTGTTTTATAATCAGCTAGGTAAATAAACAACAACACAAGTTGCTAGACAACCCAAACGACATTTATCGCCTCTACGAACCACATTTAGGGGCCTTCACGCATTTTTAATGTTTGATTTTACAGAAATAAAGTGCCCTATTTAGTAAAGCCCAACGACGAGTCCCAATTCACACTATCCAAGTAAATAAGATTGCAATTTTTCATTTTCCTCTTTCACACAATGCAAGTCTTATTTATGAAACTGAGAAAGCAACACGAATTTCATAAGTCCACGAAGTTACTACGCAATTCTTTTCCCCTTGTCTCTCTCGCCTAAAAACTAATAAGCAGCGTTGTTAACTCAATGATATTATCACTGGTTTTACTGCTTTTTAAAATTAAGTACGCGAAAAATTTGCTTTTAATTTTTATTTTTAGTGTTTTTTATATTTATTTTGAATGCTCCAAAGAATTTATTTTTCAATCATAAAATATTATTTTCCAAGAGTTTTTTTCTTCGAATCAAGGAATAGCTAAAGCTCAATAAATTTCTTTCAATGTAAATTGGTGTTCTTAAAAATTATTAATACTCTGTGTCCGCCGGGAAGGTATACTACTTTGTTTGTTTATAATTTTTGATTAAATGAAAGAGAATGTATCTTATATTGATAAGTGTTTTATTTAATGTCGGCAATTATGTATAGAATACAATATCAGATAAATGTCCGCCTCTGTAAGCCTCACAAATGCGAGTCCTTTTGAGCAAATTTTTCATTACATTCTCACACATTTCACGCGATATTTTGTTTGAGTTGCTCAAGCGTTTCTGATTTATTAACCTTGCTTTTCAAATATCCCTACAAAAAGAAGTCGAATATTTTTCTATAATAAATTTGCCACGTGTATACTTCACGACTGCCAAATATGAACTGTCAAGACTAATGTTTACCAAAATGGCGATAAAACAAAGTAGTATACCTTCCCGGCGGACATCCTGTACTAATATTTCCTTTGTATGTACATTAATAGGTGATTGTACCGAAATTCGACGCAAATCCCAGCAGTGGTATATTGCTAAGCCCTGGCGCTACAAATTACAAATTGATAATAATTTTAAAAGAAAAGTTTAAAAAATGTTTGTAAAGTTGTGTAAGTGCTTGTTACTTCCCAGCTGGCATTTTCAATCTTGAAAGAGCCTACTGGGAATCTCATGAAGAACGTTTTTGATCGTCGACGAGCGCATTTTTTATTCGTAAAACATTCCTTGCACGGGAAAAACTGTTACACGAACTGATTCTTCTCTGAGATTCTTTTATAACACAACGAAAGACGCTTAAATTAATCGTAGAGGGAATCGTTTGAGATTTGTGTAGTTAAAGAAAATGCGACATTGTTATTTTCGTACTCTTCAAATAATCATTAGAAGATTTTTTACGACTTGCATATTAATCATTTCAAGATTAAAAGAAGAATGTGTCAGGAAATGTGTAAAAAGTAATAATCAAGAAATAAAAGTAGATATTTTTGTTATTGTTATTCGTCAGATCATCATCTAATGATTCTTTTAGGAGTCGTATATTAAACACAATCGTCTAACAAACATCCTATGCTAGCTGGGTTAGAACGATAATGTTTTAATGTTGATATTTAAAAAAGAAAGTTGTACAGCCGAACCCCAATTTTAAGTTCTAACGCAGATTAGCTTTGTTCTGAGAATGAAAGTGCGCTAAGTTGCTGTTCGATCCACAAAAGCGTCTTCCATATCCTAAGCTTTCAGTTAATTAATTCATATAAGTTCAGTAAGCCAAAAGAAAAAAAATATTATCTAGAGATTGTTTTTGGAAAGCATTCACTTTTTCCTGAAGCTTGGTGCTTTTTTAAATTCAATAGTTGACAAATATGTCAATAAGATTTGCGACTTGGAGTTGATAAATTTTATATTCAACGCTTAGCGTTTAAATGACGCAACTTTCCGCTGTCTAAACTCATTGCAAACTAGAAAAAGTATGTTTGTAAAGCCGAGTGTTTAGTTTATTTGACTTGTACTGCCTGTTAAAAAAAATAAATACAGTGAAAATAATTAACTTTAGTAGTTAATGTTAAGTTTCAGTTCTATAAAGTTTACACAAAAATATTATTTAATTTTTGTTTGTTCAGCTGAAAACGATCATTTCTGGAGCACATTATTTTTCCATTAATAATATGAAGTACATAAGTACCTACTCTTCACTACTTCTACTTTACCACCTCGGATTACAAACACCGACTTAATTAACCCTTTGATGCATATGGCACTCCGGTGTTCCAAAAATTTAACAAGTAATTTCTTTCAAATTTAATGATTTTTTTTAATTTTAAGCACTAGCCGGAGAACTTTGGGTTTCTCGAAGGTTGAGAGGCTTTTTTAATACAAAATGATTATTTTTTTTTTGGCTACAGTTCGTATCATTTTTAGTCAGAAAGAATTTGACATGAGACAATATTCCAAAGGAACAAGGGAAAATTTTAACATCAATTAATTCCAGCTTACACGGCAAAACAGAAACAACGTTGTTTTTCGGGAGCCGCTACACTCCCATCATCAGTGTTCATGTGTGTTTCCATGTATCCGCCACTGTTTAGGTGGCTCGGTTGAATGTGATTTCAAATTTGTACATTTTTCCATGTTTCAAAATTTGTAGTGATAGATATTGTGAAAATTGATATTTATTATGAATTTAGCGTTTTTTTTATTATTTCAAGTGCTTTTGAAGTAACTAAAATTGAAAAATATCATATTTTCTGGCATATTCTTCCAAAAAGATTTCTTATAATTTATCAGCCCAATCACGAATAAAAAATTCCCCGGGAGATTTCTTCCTTTTCCCAAAAATGGCCGTTCACATAATAATATGCCAACAATTAATATGAGAACATATATGTGAACGGCCCCTTTTTGGGAAAAGGGATAAATCTCCCGGGGAATTTTTATTCATATTTGGGCTGTATATGTTTTTAGTTTTTTAATAAAACATATATTTAAAACACACAAAACATATATGTATGTAAACCAAAGCCCATTCAAATCCATGAAAGCTTTTTCGAAACAGTTTAGTGCGCGAAAGGGTTGAAAAAGCAATCAAATTAAATGTCTGCAGGCAGCATTGAACTTTTGCTTTTAAAATTATTGTTGTGTTTTATGTCAACAGTTTTTTCGGATGTGTATTACAGCACTAAGTTTTTGGGTATTAAAAACTTATTTTAACGAAGACACACGCATAGTTTAAAAAAATACGTTTCCTTTCCAGAAGTTGAACTACCGACCATTTGTATGAGAAGGGCACACTCTACCACTGCGCCACTCAGAAAATAATTTACACATTTATTTACTAGTAAATAGTTATATAATTACTGAAAAGTAATTCATACGGTATGTAGTTTGAGTGGGAAGTTATTGCAAGTTTTTGATGGGATTATGTCACACAGAGACGTTTGAAAATTAGACATGGAATTTTTTGCGAATTCTTTTTTAGTTTTTTTTGTATTTCTGGTAACACTCGGGCAAAATGTTCATTGTTATTTTTGTAATCGTGTGCTTTTTTTATTAAGTCATTTATGTGAATCGCATTTGATTGCCCTCAAGCAAGCACGAGGAAACTAAAGGCCCGTTTGGAAATACTGAGGAACAAATTAAGAAAAATTAACAGCAAAAAAGTTTTCTGTAGCTAAGTGATTTTCTAAATATGTACCAGAAAGAAAACAATAACGATTCGTAGATGAATGATAAATAAGGATTTAATTCGACTTGTGTTGCTTTCGCAACGTCGAAAATTAAAAGTTTCCATTGATATGTCGCCCACGTATTTGCGTTTATAGAAAATATTTTCGCATTAGCACTGCGTCACATTTGTATACAACAAATAAGTTTTCGTCTCCCACCGGCGATCCAATTCACTCACTCACGTTGGTAAAAATGTGCCAATTAGCTCCTTAGAACACTTTAGAATCAGTGATGCCATGTCAGCGCTTTTGATGCTATTTTTGAAGCTTTGCATATACTAAATTTTACGTTTCAATATGAGAGCACTATATTTAAAATATTTTTCATAAAAGTTTGTTAATGTTTTGAAAGTTTCGAAAGTAAGCAAGACGTAAATATATATTATACTTCTTTGTCTTTGCTAGCTGGCGCGTGCTTGCACTGACTGGACAATTGGAAATCGATTGGCGGACTGATTGTATTATATTTTTTAAATTAATTTTATGCATAAAGAAATCTTCATTCATTATAATTTATTTATCATTTGTCTTAACATTCTTTAAATTATTCTCGAACGTTTTCATTTGTTTTTCATTGTTGCTTTGCATGTGATATACATACGTGGCTACTAAAATGGGTACAGCTTTACTGCCAGTTTTTATAAAATGAAAACAAAATTGTGAGTGAGAATTAATATTGAAAACAACAATAAAATAGGAAAAATTGTTTTTGTTTTCAATATAAATTCTCACTCACAATTTTGTTTTCATTTTATAAAACCTGGCAGTTAATATTTATCAAAACTATTTTTCGATTTCATGAGAACAAAAAGCTGTTTTTTGTAAAATTTTATTTCTCGAAGCATAAAAGTAAATAAAAATATACGAAATTCCATAACATTAACTTTATTTTGCTGAAAACAGCCGTTAAGTAATTTAGAAGAGTATTTGGATTCGTTATCTTGCTGAAATCGCTAAGGCAGTGGCAGTTCCGCCTCCTATGCTAACACGACATTTTCCAGAGACTTTGTGTAGACATAGTTTTTGTTAAAACTTTGTTTTAATTCAACATTTTTTTAAGATCCATATTTTTTTGTGACATAAAAAGCAATGGACGACGAAAAGTTTATTGGCAGGTCTGGCGTACCGACTCCGCTGACGACACTTCTTCTAACACTTTATTGGTTGATACAGTTTGACCACATTTATAAAATTCTTTTCTACAATTGCATCGTCTACATCCGAAAGCTCAGAGATAGATTCATACAAAATATTAAGTTTTTTTATTATTAATTTGTTTCTTTTTTATTTTTGATTTTTTGATTCAGCTATTGGCCTACCGCGTTTTATGTTAATAAAAATGCAAGTTTTTATTCCATATTGTCCCGACGTTTCGTGAATTGTATGTTCACTTTCACAAGGGAGTTTTGTCTATTTTATTTATTGTTTCTTTTCTTTTTGTTAATTTAAACAAAAGCATTTTTACAAAAACTTTTTGTTCACAATTTCAATCCTTTTCTTTTGATTATCTTTTGTTCTTAAATCGAATCCACTTCGTTTCACAGAACAAGTAATTAACAAATACTAGTGTAGCCATTATATGAGAAAAGTGGGACATTTCCTCCTACAAAACGGTCAATATACCAATTATTTCTGTGGAGTTATTAAAAACAAAGAAGTTTGGTTTCATATAGAATTTCCTACCAAAAAGTTGAATCTGAATCCTGTGTGTTTGTGTGGCTGCCTGTGGCGCAGTAGCTCCTAAGATTCTGAAACGATTTTGCTTTAGATTTTGTTTGTTTAAAAAGCTTAGTTTTGATTCAAAATAATCTTTTCTGGAATGTTTCCGAAATTTATTAATGCCAAGTGTTGCATTTTAGAAAATAAGACGTTTTTGCAGACAGAAACCCGAAAAGATTTATCAGTCTGGAAGCTTGTTTAGGCGAAAAAATGGCTAAATTTCTTGATAACCGCCAAAATACTTTTCTTCCACATAAAAACGCAACGACTGGCGGAAAAATTTACAAATTGGCAACAGTGGCTGGGAGTGAGAATGATTCTGATTTTTATATATTTTATGTAGTGCTAATAAGAATTGACTGGCTGCTTGCTTTTGAACAAAGAGAAACAACAATAACAAATGTTACGAATATAAAAGCATGCATTCAAATACATCTCTGTATGTGTGTATATATATGTGTGTGTGCAACTACATTGGTATTGGAGGGGACGAAAACGAACATGGAATTTCATCATACAAACTTGAAAACGCAACAGTGTGAAAAAGAACAACAAACAGAGAACTAAACAACTCGGTGCAGCAAACAAATTGACAAAATTATTTCACTATTTGTTTTGTTAACAAATATTACGAAAGTTACAAAGCCAATAAACAATTAATATTTTTGTACAGTGTTTGATAAAATTTCAAGAAAAAAAATAAAAGAAGAAATACATGTACCCATAACAACGACACATTTGCTGTTGTTGTTTAATTGTATAACGAATTTCTTAAATAATATTGTGTAATTTTATAAATTAAAACAAGGCGCAAAAAGACATATTTTTGGTTTTAAAAATAAAAATTATAAACCTAACAAATAAATTACCAAAACAAGAAAATAATACAAACAAATTAATGCGCCATAAAAATTCAATTTAAAAACAATTTGTTGTTGTATTGCCTCAATTCAAATGGAGGGTATGTATAATGGCCTAAAAATACCCAAAAACCCCTTTTCTATCGATCTACTAAAAAACAATATTCATCATACGTCAGCAGGCAAAAAAACGTGATGTTGCTAATATATACTCTACTCACTGCTATCAGCACACACATATCTACCCACCACTGTAAAATAATAAGAAAAAAACAACAACTTCAAGAGTGCTACTTTGCCGGCCTTTCGATTTAAAACAACAAATGTACATACTACAAAACACATTTGATTGCATTAGATACTTTAACAATAGCAACAACAGCACTTAGCTATAAACGTGAGTACAACAGAGCATAAGCATCATTTGTATGTGTGCGTGTGCATATGTATGCAGCATGCTTGAAGTGGCCCAACAAAAAATAACGTATGGATGTGTGTATGTATGTACATATGTATGTTTGCATGAGTGTGTCTAATAGTAAATGCGATTTTTGCAGAAATTATTAATGAAATAATTATAAATATAGAATGTTGACTTTCTTGTATTTTGTATTTGCAGCCGTATCATTAAAAAATTAAAAATGGTATAAATATTTATTCGTATATCCCTCAGCTTTTTTGCAAACAAACTTTTTGACCACAACAAAAAACGATAAACAATAATTTCATTCATAAAAATTCACTATGAAAACGAAATTGTGTGTAAAGTAGAAAGATGAAATGGGTGGACACGGTACCAGAAAACTAAAAGAAGTCGAAATTGGTTTTTGATAACCATTTAGTTAATCTGAAGGATATACTATGTATGAATGTATGTACCTATGTATGTATATATTTAAATTTGCAAATTTTTACAATTTGTTTGAAATGTTTATGTAAAAACGTAATTTTGCTAAATAAAAGTGATTTAAGAATCATTTTCGTAAATTAAATATGAATTAAATAAATATTAATAATAATAATAATTTTAAACCGTTTCCAAATATTTACATTTTTATAATTAAAAATCACTCATCCGATATGCTCCACTGTGATTATTGCTGTGGAGTTAGTTTTTTAATTCAAAAAAATTAGAGGTCCTTCCTGTGTAAATCACAAAATAGCATGGACACTGGTATAGAAAATTTGTTTTTGTTGCTGATGACGTAATGATTGCATGACTGTCAATTGATAGACACAACTGTTTTAAAATTGCTCTGTAAGTTACATATCGCACTGCTTCCTCTAAAGAGGGTCAACTCGAAATTTTTCAGTTTTCACTTTTTGCAATAACTCGATGTACAGAAGTCACATCTACCCACTGTAAAAATCTTACATCATTTTCTCTACTCTTTCGCCATAAAATACAGTTGTATCCGTTTTTTTATATAAAATTTTGAGTTGACGTTCTTTAGAGGAAGCAGTGCGATATGTGCTGTCAATATACATAAATAAAAATTTAAGAATCACACTGTACGGAGTAATAAAAACAGTGCATTCAGTCCCCTGTCAGAAATCAATAAAATTAAGTAAAAATTTTCATGTAAAAAATGGTAAAAGTTTTTTTTCTATACATTAAACACAAACGATTCGCACAATAAGCTTCTAAGGACGATTATTATAACTTGGCGTTTGTTAAAGTTACGATATGCACAATAAAAACCATTTTTTCATTATTGCAACTCTACTTTGGGTGTGTGCCAAAATAAATATTTACTTGCGTTGAACAAATTTCATGTTTCTGCTGAGTCAAATTATATCTCTTTTGACAATATAAAATTTTGATGTTTGTGAAAAATATTCATGTTTCTACTGTGTAAAATGCCATCTATAGTTGATCGCTTAAATTTTACAAATGAAAAATTCACTTTGGCGGAGAAACAAGCTGATGAAAAATTTGCTGCGGTGGCGAGACAAATAAACAAAATAAACAATGCCTTTTTTACAGTCTAACTGCATTTAATTAGATGTATTGGGCGACGGCTCGACTTTCCAAAAACGGCGGCGGTTAATTTTTTTATTAAATAAATAAATTGCAAATATAAAAAAACAATTATTTAGAATTCGGGTCCCGTCTTAAAGATATAATGAGGTTCGAGCTCGGGCAAGAAAAAAATATAAAATTTCAAACATAATTTCTAATTATCGAATTTAAAAAATTTTCCAAAAATTTTCGAATTTAAAAAATTTTGTACACACAGAAAAAATACCATTGTAAAATCAGCATGAAGAAATGTTGATATCAATATCCAATTGAATTTACTTTTAACATTGTTTTAAGTTAAATCAATGGTTAAAATTGTTAATTTAGTATTAAAATATATTGATTTAAAATTACTCACATTGAAATAACATTGTACATTTTAAATTTTACCTTTAATATCATGTTAAATTAACATGAAACGCTTATGAAGCAAAATTGTTAACAAAACTAGTTGAATCAACCTTGTTTTAGTTGCTTTTACCATGATTTTTTTCTGTGTGTACAAATACTTTGAAAGTTACTACGGCCGAAAATACCGCATTTGTAAAAAATTTACAAATCATAAAGTTTTGAGTGATCTTCACTATTAAAATTTAATAAGAAGGTTCCAAAAAAAGTTAAAAAAAATATTATAAATTTCCAATATAAATTCGAATTTAATACAGTAAAAATTCAATAATCCGGATAATTGATGCAGACCCCAATCCGGACTAGCGAATTATCTGGATTACTACGCATGTATGTATTTATTAAAAATTATAATAACTCATAGCAAAATCACTTTTTTTAATATCTCAAATAGTGAAAGTACCAATCCCATATCTGTCAGCCAACACCCTTCCAATCATACGACTACCTTTACTAAGTTCTTCAACAATTTTTACTTTATCTAAAATAGATAAAGTCTTGTGTGCTCTCTTCACTGAAGGCATCTTGTATCAATACTAAACAAAAACGCATGTGCAACGTTCCAAAACATACTCATATCACACTATTCTAACTGTATTTTTCAAAGCGTGCTGTGATTTGAATAAAAAATAAATAAAAACGGGTGTTATTCAATCCGGACTAGAGAGTTGCAATCCATCCGGATTATAGAATACGCAACGAGCTGCAAAATTCTATCCGGATTACCGAATATTCCGGATTAGTGGAGTCCGGATTATCGAATTTACACTGTAGATCATTTACTCTATAAATAAACTCCGTATATAGAATTAGTGTAAAAGCTTTAAGTTTCATTATTTGAACTGTTAAAACTTAGATTTGAAATTTGGAAACATTTATCGAAAATTTTCCAAATCATAGGATTTTGAGTATTCGAATGTTGGAATATTATATAGAAATATCGGAAAACAGCTTATAAAATATGACGATATGTATTTTGTATTCTGTGTATCCTGTTTAAAGTTATGAAATTTTTCTTTTCCTGACAAATATGTGGATGCACAAGAGAGACACTTTTTTTTATTAATTTCGAAAATTTTCATAATATTTATTGCAAATGTACAAATGTAGGTTAATCGTGGAATTTCAAAAACTACATATTTCATATAAAATTTCTCCCACAAAAAGCTTAAGCTGGATCCGCGTCTGATGTACTCGTATGTACATACATATGTAGGTGCAGCAAAAGTTTTATAGAAGTCCATTAATATACTCGTAATAAATTATTAAAGCGTTTAAAAAGCCGTTTTCCTCTAAAGATAAATGATGCAATAAGTACATTAAAATTTGTATTGAACATAAAATGTTACAACACGTTAGAACGTTTGAGAACTTTTTTCTACGTATGTATGGATGTGTATGCATGTATGAGTTTAGTGGCACTAATGGCCGGCCACAATAAAATTTTAATTTAGACACATGTACGGGCTAAACTACCCGTATTATTTATTTATTTTTTCGAGAAATTGATTATTTAATACTTATTAATTATTCTTAGAAAAATGTGAGTAATACGTTCAAATCACACGCACACATGCCGTTTGTGTGGTTGTGTTTTTAAATAAATGACATTGAACTTGTTAAAAAAAGTTTATGCATGTAGATATTTTTTTATTTTTTGTATTTTTTTATTATTTTATTAATTTTATTTTATTATTTTAAAGGTAAATACAAAAAGGTGAAAAAATATTACTTACATACAATTAAAATTTATTATATTAGGCTTGAATTCGTTAATTCAAATTATTTATTGAAATTCATTTTATGAAGAAAGGAACGCAGGATAAGCTAATATGGTCTTAGGAGTACTCGACACCCTTTTACCACTCATGCCTTCTCTGATAATCAGCTTTTATTCCCTTTTTTTCTTTCTTTTGTTTAAAAATAATAAAAAAAATATATTGTATAAATTTAAACAGACTAATGATGGGGGTCACAGGTGCTATTCATGCCAAGGTCATCTGGGTTTCTGCACACAAACGAAAAAGGCTTAAGCAGTTTGTTTTTGTTTGTTTAGATTACTATTTTCGGTCTGTGAAATTATGGGACGAATTGTCTCGAAATGTTATTTTGAATTTAAAAGATTGGAAACACTAGTATTAAAATTAGCACGCATTGTATATTTCTAGTAGCAGGAAGATTAGATATCACAATAATAAAAATACATACACAGAGTTTGTTGAACTAATATCGCCACAAGTATTAATTTTATTTGCAAGTGCTACGAGTGTTTCTAGCAGGTATTTGAATTTTTATATACTCGTATGTGCTAGTGGGAGCAGCAATTACATCGTACTTTTTAGTAATTTTGTGCCGCTATCAATTTGCTTATTGATATTTAAATGGAAAACAAAAAACCAAAATTCCAGTTTTATAAACTTGTATTTCCCTTTCACTCAAATTCTAAGATTGTTAAAGTAATACCTGAATTTCCATACGTTTGTTCGGAGAAAGATTCGTATGAAGGATTCGTATGAAAAACAAAAACCATTTTAAAAGACTTTCGAATTGTTGTTTTGTAAATATTAATGAACAAGTAGCACCAAATTGCTAAAAAATACAACTATCAATTGTTGCTGCAAGTAGCATAATTTAGAAAAAAAACAAACAAACTGCTGCTAGAAATATTCGTAGCACAAGGTAATAAAATTAATATTTGTGGCGATATTAGTTTGACAAATTCTCTGTTTGTGATAATATATATTATTTGATTATTGTATAACACGAAAGCCACATGAAGGAGTTGAATACTATTTAGAGAACCTACTAGAAATTGTAACCTCACTTTCGCATAATAATGTTGAACACAGAACAGCAGTTTTTTAGTAGTTTTCAAAAATCTTCGAATCGAACAAAAAAATTGTTTTCTTGCATTAGAAATTTTTTTAAGGTGATTTTATTGAAATTAATTTATGCTCAAATTAGTTTTAATTAAAATAAAATATTTATTACATATACATATAAGGCATATATATGTATGTAGGTTTTTAACTCAAGTTCATTCACCCTTTTCAAATCAAATTCAGGTATTTTAAAACAAATTCAGATTTGTCCAAATTAAAACACATTCAGTATTTTTACGACCGAATTCGGCCTTTTAAAGATCAAAATCAGGCTTTTTCACAAGAATTTTATCTCAAAGGGGCCGACCTTGGTTTGAAAAATGCTGGTTTTGATTTGTAAAATACGGAATTTGTTTTGGAAAATTCAAAATATATTTTTTTTAAAACCTGAATTTGATTTTAAAAAGGCCAAATTTGAAGTTAAAAGCCTATAATTAGAGTAATAACGTATTTATATTAAATTCATACATTTTTTATGGTTACATTATACATTTCTTTATTAATCTTGCTAATCATTTTTTTTGTTTGTTCAAAATTTGTACGATCAGATTTTTTCAAAAAGTCTTTGGTCCTTGAAATACTACACAATGTTTGTACTCGTGTATCAAATTTATTTCTTAGTTTTTTTCCTATTGATATTGATTTGAGAAAAAAATTCTTTCGACGTTAGCTGTTGCTACTGGTATTGACAAAACTGTGTAAACTAATTCTTTCAAACAAGGAAAAGCTTCAGAGCCATCGCAACGATTTGCATTCAAAATAATTCCCCAAAATTTTTCAATATTCTTTTCATCCAATACATTATATTCTTTCAAATTGAAGTGGAGCAATTCTCGCCATTTGTCATCAATTTGTTGAATATTATTCGAATCGATAACATTTGAAAAGAATTTCGTTAATTGGGAAATACTTTTATTATTGCTTTTCATAATATTAGAAGGTGCCAGGAACTCAACACATTTAAAAAAATCGCTAAAAAATCTTTTAATCTTTTTGGCACCTCAAAAAACTTCAAAAATAACATAAATCTTTACATACTCGTATGGTAACACTGAGTAGCACTGATATTAAAAAAAATATTTCAAATATTTTTAGCATTACGGGAGCCCCGTAGACTAGTAGATAGCGTACTAGACTATTAGTCGAGGGGTCGCAGGTTCGATTCCTGCCCCCTGGGTGTTTCTGCAGACAAGCCAAAATAGCTTCGCGGTTTTTGTTTGTTATTAAAAAAAACTTGGTATTTCCTGCAAATACCCGCTAATATATGTAGTGGCAATTCTAAACCCTGATAATATGTATGCATGTATGTACTTCTCATTACATACATACAAATATGTTTGTATCTTTTTTGCAATCTAATCAATACTGATTTGAGTATTAGAGTAGCAAAAAAAAAAAAACAATCCCAAAATGTTGTTACACTTTCTTATGATAAGCAGTAAGGGACCTTAAAACGTATCCCATTCCTTCTTAATGCATTGATTGTGTCTCTGAACTTTATTTGTTGGATTATGGACATGTGTGCGTGCCTGCGTTGGTTTGTATGCACAAGTTTACTTCGTTTTTGTTGTTATTTAAAGATACAGAAATGTGTTCGTCATAGGCGGCGTTGTGCATAAAAATACTCGACCAAGTTGGATGGATGTGTGTAATATTTTTCATATTATTTTTTTTTGTTTTGTTTGTACTCTTACTTGAATTCTTTTTTTTTTTTTGCAGTCTGGCTGGCGCACATACAGTTCTGTTTTGAAATTTGCTTGTTGTGTTTTTATTTCTGTTGTGTTCTTTGGAGTTAATGCACCCCAGTAGAAGTTCAAGGCTGAACAAATCAGTCGTACATTGTTGTTGTTTATGTCGTTTTAGACTTAAACAAAAACAACGCAGCCCAATATAAGAAAAATATTGTAGAAGTACTAGTAAAAATGGACAGACATTAAATATGTATGTGTGTTTGTATGTACATATGTATGTATGTATGTATTTTTAATGGTACTTAAATAAGAATGATGTTGGTGGCTTTATGTATAAAGTGGAAAAAAGAGAACGAGGTACCTATAAGGAATAACTTTATTTCATCTTTTAGTTTAGAAGACATACAGACATACATACATACATACTTACATCTGTATCATAAATTGTATTATGCAATATCATACATACACATTATGTATGTATACACATGCAATGAATAAGTTTAGTTTTAACCAAGTCCCCTTAATATTTTAATTTTATTGCAAAAACTCATACTATAAACAAGGTCTTACATTTGTCCTAATGACATTGAATGGCTGCATATTTTTTTAGTGAAATAACAAATTTTCAAAAATAGTAAAAATCGTCCATTAAACACAAGTTACAAAACATTAAAATTAAGGAAAGCACTACCCGAAAGATATCAGTATTTAAATTTTTAGTACCTATCATCTCAAAATTTAAAAAATCCTGGTAGGGAAATTTTTGTTTAACAAATTTTTGGGCAAAAATAGATTACCACTCAAGTACTATTGACATAAATTTGTAAGTAACAAACAACTTACAAAAACTTCTTGGGGTTTTGGCTTTCAAGATGTGTAGTTCTGAAACTAAATACAGCCGAACTTCCCTATAATGAAACTGCATAGGACCAGAAAATCGCTTCATAGATATAGAAACTTCATAATACAGAAATTATATTTTTTTTAATTTTATTTAAATGCCTTCTTTTTTTGATAAAGTGCTGGGAGGAATTCCAAACTGCTTAGCTTATCTTTTTTCTCCATCTTCAACTTTATTAATTAATAATAATTTTATTTTAAAAAGATATGCTAATTCGATTAGTAATTTTTGTTCACTGAATACGGACAACTACTGTCTAAATTATTAATGATGGGACTTTGTTTGTTTTCGTTGTTATGTATTTTCATCTTCTGGGAATCCCCTATTTATATATTACTTTTTTCTCGTCGCACAGTGCTGTTAGTATGCGTAACGGAAACATTTTTAAAATAATTCATTATATATTTAAATCTAAAAAATTGCTTCATTGTGAAGAAAAATTCGCTGTATAGAAATTCACTATAAGGAGATGAAAATAAGATAACATTGAAACGAGAAAGCTGTGTTTTTGAAATAAATTTATGGTAGGGAGAGCTTCATTGTATAGAAGTTCACTATAGAGAAGTTCGACTGTAACTGTATTTTCTTGATTTTAACGTACAAATAAATAAAAATAATAATTTTCCAAACAGTTTTGGATGTAAAATTAATCCTTGTTGCAAAACATCAGCAAAAAATTATTGCAAAATGTTATGTTATGCGAGTAACAGAAAACACATACACAAATACATACATACATATGTATGTATGTACATACATATGCATGTACGTCTGTATGTACCCTGAAGGAAACCTGGGGGCAAAGTCACCACGTCTCTCTACTATTTTGGTGACTATTTGGCGGCAGTGTAACTATAAGAAAATTTTAAAAAGACTAAAATGAATTAGTACCCTATTCTCAGTACTTATATTTTTCAAAAGACTGTTATGAATTAGCGCCTTTTAGTTTTTTATTTTTTTTTATTAAATTCCAAAAGTTAATAAAATTTACATATTCATTATTGACATCTACTTCAGAAAAATACCCAAATTGTAGACTAGAAATACTAAAACGTACTAGTCCAATATCTGCATATGATCCTAAAAGAGCTACCTAGTCAATAGTATCAAGGTCAGTAGATTCAATGATACGCACATGTTTAATGTCTATAGTAAATAGCATTGTCTGGGGTATTATAATTCGGTAGTACTGCTGACTGTGTCAATAGCAAGTCAGTACAGTTTCATTATTGACATTTCCTGCAGGGTATGTATGTATGTACATAACATGGAAAATTCTTATTACTAGTTCTTTTTAACAAACATAAACTAGTTAAACGTTGAGGATTGTCTACAGATAGAGTCGAGATCTTGGCAGGAATCGAATGGGAAATTTCATACAAAGGTTTTTGATATGATCATGTACTACATACATATACCGTCGTGCTAAAGTTATCTTCACGTATGTTACCAACATGACGTCTGTAAACCGGGTCTAAGAGCCTGAACTTGTGCTCCGGATATAGCGCAAATTCGGATCAACTAATAATTTTTTTCGTATCGGTATAATGTTGAAACTTTAGACTCAATTTCCCAAAGAAAGTTTTTTAGAGATACGTGAAGATAACTTCAGACCGACGATATACTATTTCACATTTACTCGAATTACGCGTCATATCGGTCTTCACCTTGTGTAAAAAATGCATACCTTGCATACATAAGGTAGATATGGGTAAATTAATTCGTTTTGTGAAGGAGTTTTCTGGAGAAAAATATATGTACTATTTATGTACTTATCTATAAGTATATGTACCTACATGCATAAATATGTAAATACGTATCTCTATTCTAATTCATAAAACCGTAATTAAAAGAGAATAAATTCCTCTTTATGGGAAATATTTTTTTATACCGTTTTCGAAAAACATAATATCTTTTAAACCCTTTTGGCGTAACTATATGAGAAATGTGAAAAATTTTTCAATTTCCCAATATCCTTGTTGGGATATTTTTTATGCAAACAATTTTTGAAATAAATAACATTATTTTTATTTGTAATTTAATAATGTTTAAATTAAAAAAAATCATTAGATAAAAATATATAGTACCTACTATGTACAATGCAATTTCGACAATCCGGACACATATAGTCTCGGTCGGATTAACGAGTTGTCCGGATTATAGTAAGTGAAAATATTGAAATAATCTGAGTGAATATTTAAATATGTGCATACATGCATTGTACTATGATTTATTAAAAAACAATAAATTATTATGTTAAATTATTAAAATATGTAATCTTTTTTTATTGTCACAAACCGTTGATGGATTTTTTGCGGCAACCCACCTAATAGTTTTTACCTCATCAAGACTTTTTAAATATCACACTTTTCCTTTAAGGTTAGTGCTTTATGTTTGCGTTTATTATTTAAGAACATGGCACATGGAATGGATTTATATAAATACGCTTGCAAAAGAATGAACCGAATCTGAAATAATGATAGTCCAAAATGTAAATCAAAGTATGAATAACAAAACACGCCTTGATTTTAATTTTTGTGCTCGCATAAAAAAAATATTTGCGGATTGTAGAGGTAAAAATTTTAAATTGTCCGAAATGTAGAGGCGTCCGAATTATTGGGGTGACCGGACTGGCGTATGTCCGGACTGTCGAAGTTGTACTGTATTTGATTTATGAGTAAATTTTCATTTTATAAAATATTTGCATACTGGAGTTATAATATACACAGGTAGTAGTTTTCTATATATTTCGTCAGTTTTGTTAAGATTTTCGAAAATTTCCCAAAGAAAAAGATTTTCCCATTAAGGGATATGTACCTACATATATTTATTTTAAGGCGTTTTTAAAATAAATTACACTGTTGAATAAAAATGCTTAATTATGCGAAAAATTTCCTTAAGCAGTATTTTCAGTATTTTTAAAAACGACAATGCAGGCTTTATTCTCGTTCTCTAATTAATAAAAATTATTTAAATAAGAAAATAGTCTTAAGGAAAAAAATTGTCTCAAAGGGAAATTTTTATTTGTTACTATCTTTCAGATACGAGTAGATAGATACACAAAAAATAAAAACATAAAAACATTTCTCAAAAAAAAAAATACAACATACATACATATATGTATGTATGTACCTATGAACATATGTACATATACATACATATGAATGTACATATGTATGTAAATAAAAAAACTATGTAATGAAATTTCGAAACCCCTTTCATAAGGTTTTTGAAGAAAACTAAATTTCAATCAAATAAAGGATGAAGGGCAAAAAACTAAATTTTACCACAATTTCCTTGGAGTGGTTTAAGCTGGGTCTAGAACATGTAATAGATGACAAATGGATGCAAGTAAATTCATACATACATACATATGTACTATTAGCTTGCATCTGCATGATTCATCATGCGTCATTGCATGGATCCATGTGTGTATCTATTTACATACACACATATGTAGATCTCCAACAATGAATAAGTGCAAAAAAATATGCCGGTATAAATATTAAGCTAAAATAAATAAAACATTTTTTTTTTGTTGTTTACACTCACACACGACACAATGAGAACTGTTTGTTGGTTTTTGCATCAAGAATTCAACAACAAAAAAATCCTGAATTAAACAAATTTCTTAATTATTACAAAACATACATACATATGTACATGCATACATACTTATTATTATTTTTAAATAAGGGACAATCTAACTTGAAATAATATTACATCATCTGTTTATGTATATTTTATTATCGATTCAAGAACTCTGCTTCACCCCACCGCCATGGCGCGCCATTCGTTCATTCCATTATTGTTATTATTATTATTATTTTTAATTTAATGCGCCATAATATTGTTCTGCTTTAATTAAGATCACCTCTTTTCTGTTTTATCACTTTTTTCAGCCTAATGGCCTGCATTCTTTATTGTTAATGCTTGATTGGTTTGTGTACTTTTTTATATAAATAATGTGCATATGTACTCGTATATTCGTCCTCTTTGCAAGTAAATGCCATCTACTATGACTTAGCATATACATATGTACATAATAAAAGTCCCTACAAAGGAGGAAAATATCCTTTTTGTTGCGAATTGGTAAATTTTCATTTAATGGTGAAGAGAGCTTCTTTTCTTTCTGAGATTCAGTTTACTTTCGCTTTTTTTCTTCTAAGTGATCTAATTTTTGGCATGTCTTTCCAAATTCTGGCTTAAAATGATCTTTCTAGGCTATTAAGAAAGAACTTTTACATTATGCCGGTACGAATCATGATTCAATGCAGCAACATCTCAATGCTATCTTGTTCGATTATGTATGTACTTTGTAATAAGCTTATTTTAGAATTCAAAGAAAAATTAAAATAAAATAAAATATAGCAGATAAAAAGCAATGAGAATAAAAATGCATGATTATATTAAGGGAATAACTTTTTCTTGTCTTGTATTGTTCAATAAATTACTATAGCTGCTCTAAATTAGCAAGACATATAGCGGCTTAATGCTTTGAATATCAGAGTTATCAAATATTCGACATACAATAGTTTTCCAAATTAACGAACCTAATGGTTGTGAGGCCTGTTCGTTAAAGCGAATTCTTCGTTATATCCAGTACTAAATTAAAAATTAATAGCGTCGTCGATTTTATTCATAACTATAAATATGTATAGTGTTTTTTTAATATTTTCTTAAAATTATAGTAATTTAAAATAAATATTTATTTAAAAATATGTATAAGGAAAAATTTATATAAACACTGTGGTACAAAAATAATTTATTTAAAAAATCGTTTGAGCACAGTCGGTTTTTTTGGCAGGGATATCTTTTTTTAATGGCATTTTCTTGAAGCTCTATCAAAAGTATTAAAGCTCTTCATCATTTTCGTTTTGTTTTACATTTTGTACTTAATTAATAGAAATAAAAATTTGAGTGTTCGTTAAATGCGATGTTCATTAAATCGAATGTTCGTGAAATCGGAAAACTACTGTATTCTAAAAGCCGATTTTCGAATAATTCGAAAAGGCTTATTTTTTTCTATTAAAAACCTTTATGTGCTATGAAAAGAAGCTTAGAAAATCTATATATTTACTAACATTTACATACTTGCGAACGGCCCTACTGTGCAATGTAGTATTATTTTAGAAATCTATTTGGATGTGAGAAGATTTTTAGAACTACGATTTTTATGGCACGATGTAAATGGCCGAGTTGAAAAAACGCGAAATAATAAAGAAACCGACACTTTTACCGTTTGAGCAATACAATTCAGTGCTGCATTAGTATTGTTGCTGTTGTTATTCGCATTTGTTGTATTTTTTTGTAAAAAATAAATATAAATACGCATGGATATCCAAGCTAAGGAAATATCCTAAATCATCTCCCATCATTTTTTGTAAAATGTCCTAAAAATATGAAAAAATTTTATTATCGGCACAATGCTGACCTTAATGGTTAAGTTATCTCCCTAATCTAGACACATATGTATATGTGTATGTTCCCGTACTCTGATTCGGGCAAAATGAAACTATTTATGTACATACATCCATACATACGTACATACATATATATATATATATATATATATATATATATATATATATATATATATATATATATATATATAGTATGTATGTATAAAAGGAATAAAAGACACAAGCAGTCAAGAACAACAATGTTCTTTGTTAATTTTTATTCTATTTTATTTTTTATTTTTTGTAGTCTTAACAAATAATAACAAAAAAAATCCAGAGATCTCCAAAGCAATATAAGAAAAATCCAGGCTATTGCAAAATACTTATGTATATTTTTCGATTGCAACATTTTGAATTTAAAGAAAGAAACGGACGCAAATATGTATATGTATGTGTATACTTGTACAGACTTCCATGCCTATAAACGAGTTGCATATTATTATATAATATAAAATGACAGACAGACAGCAATTGCTCAGTATCAACAAAAACAATTGAATTACAAAAATGGCGTTTTATGTAATTTTATTTTTATTGTATAGTATGTGGATGCTATGAGTACAGTGTGAGTTAAATTCTAAATCAGACAATAAGCAATAATGCAATTATACCTATTTGGAATTTAGATTTATAGTCCTGGAGCCTGCAGTATGTGGGAGTATATATTTTTTATTTTCTTTGAAATATTATTGTTATTGTTAAGAGTCTTTCGCATTCATAAATTTTATGGGTCCGTTGTACTGGAAGCTTTTGCTACTTTTAATTACCCAATACAGAAATTTCCGATTTAACGAGCATTCGATTTAATGAACATCGCAATTAAAGAACACCCAATTTTTTTGCTGAAGAAAAATTTTATTTTATACTCGTTCAACGAACAAATGTAAAACAAAACGAAAATAATGAGGAGCTTGATGGAATATGATAATAATTCTCAGGCCCAAAATAAAACACAAAGATGTCATTAAAGACTTCGAAATTTGTATTAAATGGGATCAGCAAAACAATATTGAGTAGAACAAATTTAATGCTGTTGAGAGAGCTTCAGAAAAAGAAGATATCCATTCCAAAAATAAAAACAGACTGTGCTTAACCAATTTTCAAAATAAATTATTTTTGTATTATTGACTTTTTATGAATTGTTGCTTTTCTTATGCATATATATTTTTAATGAAATATTTATTTTAAATTACTAGAATTTTAATAAAATATTCAGAGTTGAAACAGAATCCAATGTAGTGGGAATTGGATTTGAAAAGACGACAAAAAATGCTTTTGTGTGATGACCTTTAATATTATCGGTTTTATGTTCAAAACAGATAGTAATTCTAGATTGAACATAAGCCTGATAACATTGAAACTCATCACACAAAAGTATTTTTTTTTTGTCTTTTCAAATCCAATTCCGAATACATTGGATTCTGTGACAATCCTGATTAAAAAAAAATTCTATACATATTTAGTGAATAAAATAGACGACGCTATTCATTTTTAATTTACTACTGGATATAACGAACAAGCCTAACAACTCTTAGGTTCGTTAAATCGAAAAACTTATGTACTTAAATACTTTCGATTTCGGTACACACTAACTTTAACGGACGAATACTCTTAACAATTTTTTTAACGTAGAGTTGTACTTTTAATTAAACAGACACTTTATTTTTGGTGATGAATTTTCCTTTCGATTTAGTTGCAAAAATACAACTCTTAAAGTATCGAGGAGCCAAAGTAACAAAAGCAAGTACTCTATACCCGGTACCCACAACACAATACTTTGCCTGCACTATTGGCTAGATCACTGTGCAAATGTATACAGCTTGTGTTAACCAAATTGTTTCATTAGACACTGTACAGGCTTACCCAGATGCTCGTCTGTATGCATATTGCATTATATCCCATATAATATGGCGATCTTCTGTAACATTTATGTCAGTTGCTGATCGATTCAGAAATTTTAAAGGTTCATCAACAAGTTTTTTTGTTATATTTCTTGTTTTAATTGTAGGTATTACGTATATTATATTTGCACATGCACATAGATAACACATGGAATATGCGTCAATCGAGGGGTTCTAGAACCTATTGCAAGGCAATGCACTATTGTGAAGGGCTATTTTATAATTTTCTTGTTATTTGTGGTTAACAACTCTGTTGTTTTATTTTTGCACACACACACACACACACACACATGTACCTCCTGTGCCGGTTAAGTGTTTGCTCTTGTTTGCTTGTGTTAATGAGGGAATACAGTTAAAGATGGCATGGCATGGCAATGGCACAGTACAAGGTCACTTTCGTCGTGTGTTTCTTTATGGTTGCTTTAGTTGATTATTATATCAATGCAGCACAATGTTGTTATTGTAGCTGTTGTGGCTGTATTGTGGCAAAAGGTCTGTGCACTCTTACAGAATAATATTTTTATGCCATACACAGGCGTACAATTTTTATTTTTAACAATGTCCATGTATGACTTTATTTACACACCTACATACACACAACACACATAGGAAACACATACCAACATTTATTTCTATAAATATTTAATTTAATGCACATGGATGTAGTATGCCCAGCAAACATTGGGAATTAAAGTGCTTTGGGGGAGGCGTGCTTACCAGATTATTCGTATTCTGAAAGCTTTGAACTTTTAGACAATTTCCTTTCCATTTCTAAAAGTTTTACTATTTCCTGTCAAATTACAACATTTTTTTTATGAAAAATAAACACATTCATTTATTAAAATGAAAAAAAAAATTAAATTTTCTCGCAAGAAGTTAAACAACAATCAAACTTTATTTAATGTGATTATTTTCAAACTTTAGCTTGTGAACAGTTTATTTCAAGTACTGGACCAGTCTAATGGTCCGTTAAAACTTCAACACTTTTTTTGCAATGATCTTATGCTTGTTTTAAGTACTATAGGTATACAGTGGAATCTCCCATTACGGACATTTCTTGGACGGATATTTCGTTTGTATTTGTCAGATTTTTTCATGTTATAATTTACAAATAAGCTGGTCAACACTCTTTTAATTTGATCATTTTAAAAACAAGGATCGATTTGTCATATTTACTATATCACAAGACATACAGTAGTTTTCCGCTTTAACGAACATTCGATTTAATGAAGATCGCATTTAACGAACACCCAAATATTTTCTACTGAGTACCTGATATTACGAACAAATATTTGATTTTGTACTAGTGCTGGCAAAGTATTGAGTAGTGGGTGGCGAGTATCGAGTATTTCCTTTTTTTTGGTTACTCAATACTCAAAAGTAGTTACTCGATACTTTCAGAGTGGCTAAAATAGTGGATAAAAATACATCACTGTATAAAAAGGCAACTAGGTGTAAGATTCTTTAATCAAATCAAAACTAAATAATTATTTTTTAAGAACAATTAAATTATTTCTTAAGTTGTTGTTAACGTTAAATTAAAAGTTAGCTTTACATTATTTTTTATTTAATAATAAAAGACATACAAAACCAATAATACTTGAAGATCTATTTTTAATTTTTGAAGAAACTACTTCAATTTGCAGATAAAAACTATGCGTTACAAATTCACAAAATCCGTTAAAAGTATCGAGATGTATTGAGTACCCAAATGAAAAGTACTGAATATTATTGTGTAATGAAAAGTAGTAGAATTTGCCAGCACTATTTTGTACTCGGTTTAAGGAACAAATGTAAACTATATCAGCTGTTGATTTGAATAGATGCATTGAAAATAAACCTTTAACCGATGATGAAATTTTTAATATGATGAACAGCTTGATGAAACAGAAATTCTAGAGCCCAAAATAAAACACGAATATGTCATTAAGCAAATAGAAGTTTTTATTAAATAGGCTTAGCAAAACAATATTAGTAGCAAAAATTTAATGCTTTTGAGAGAGTTTCAATAATACGTCCATTCCAAGAAAACACACTGTGCTTAAACAATTTTTAAAATAAAATTATTTTTTTTATTACAGTGTTTTTATTAATTTTTCATTTGCTTTATACATATTTTTAATGAAATATTTATTTTAAATTTTAATTTTAATAAAATATTAAAAAAAGACTGTACATATTTAGAGTTTTGAATAAAATAGACGACACTATTCATTTTTAATTCAGTACTGGATATAACGAACAATTTACTTTAACGAACAAGCTTGATAGGAATTAGGTTCGTTAAATCGAAAAACTACTGTAGTTGAATGTAGTATGTAGTATGGTAAATATTTTCTCTCTCACATAATGTTTTCAATCTAATCCTTCTGCTTACAATACTAATTCCTGCATTGTTCGTGGTGCGAGCGTATGTATGGTGCACAAACCTATTTGGCGTTTTTTTGTTGTAGTTTGGAAAGCAGTCTTCATTTAAAAAAATTTTATATTGTCGATAATGATTTACCAGTTTGGAGATCACTTTTGGAATTACGCGTTCGATTAGAAGAATAAATTTCTGAAGTTCAAGGAATATCGGATGACTCAACAGATGAAATTGAATCTTTAGATCTTCAAAAAGCAAGAAACAACATACCTATTAACATATAAAGAGGCTTTGGCTAAAGCACAGGATCTTAAAGCGTTTGTGAAATGCCAAGGTGATAAAGAAGCTATGAATATAAATACTTTGATCACTTGACTTACATTTTCAAGAAGTTATTGCTAGGATCAAAACACGCCAAACTGGGATGTAGGAATATTTATTGCAATAACTTATAAATACTCATTAAACATTTTAAACTTTAATTACATATGAGATACATATTAACTGCCGTATTCATAAAAAAATAATTTGAGTTTGAAATGTGTTTTAAAAAATTTTTTTATGAAAAATTTGGCTTAAAACACATTTTAAATATTCGTACACATTGTTTTTTACGAATACGGGCCTAATGAACTTTTGCTATTAAGCCCAATTGAATTGTTTATATTAAAAGTATTTTTAAATAAATACTAACCATCTTAGATGAAATTTTACTGATTTAAATTTTTAGTTTTCTTTTGTGCGGACCACCCCCTTTTACAGACACAATTGAGTGGTCCCTTCTGTGTCCACTCTCAAAAGAGATTCCACTATACATGCATACGTATGCTTATTCATACATACTCGTACATACTACGTATATAGAAAAACATTTAATAAATTTTCAAAGTGCTTTAAGTCTAATAACTGACGCATAAAACTCAATTTGGATATTTTAAAATTAATTAAGAGTCAAGTCCACCCCTAAATTTCAAAATTAAATTAGATTTACATAAATGAATAAAATGAGTGACCACTCAAAATGAGCGCCATATTACTTTTAAGTGCTCTCATTCTTTTAATGAATTGTTTTTTTTTATTTTGAAATAAATTTGTTGATCATCCGTTTAATTGAGAAACATTGAGCAAATATTTCTTAAATTTCGAATAAAAAATTTTGTTTATTAGAAAAACAGTTATTTTGTCACGGATTAATTGGACAATATTTCTTCGGATGATTCCAGGTTTATAACTAATTTGTACAAATGTTTTATTTTTGTTTAAATGTACATAAATTAAAAACTACATTTTTTATGAAATATATATGTACATTTGTACGTAGATAATGACGAGTAGTTCAGTTAAGCTAATAATTTATTTCCCTTAGTTGATAGGAGAGATGACATCGTGTATAAATTGTCACTCACAATCATGCACGCGCACGTCTTTTTTTTGTTTAACGAAAACTCACGCTTACAAAAAAATATATATTTACAAATATCTATAATATTGAATCAGATCAGAACGCACACTGTTTACAGGCGCTTTTTAAATTTTGAAAACAAGTTAGCACATACAACATTTAGTACACTTTGTGAATTTTCAAAAAAGAATCATCTAGATTCTACTTGAAAGCCTACGTGAGAGGGCAGCCACGTAAACTAACCAACACCTTGTGCATTTCTTTAAAAATATTAAAAACTTAAGAACACTTTTATGGAGTTTTTTTCCAAACATTTTTTAATTGAGTGATTTTTTTATTCTTAACTTTTAGGAAAAATCAATTAAATTTTTTTTTCTAGAGATCGGGTTTATTTTACTTCATATTTACTATCTACATATGTAAACGTTTGTGACGGTCGGTTATTCGGATAACCGATTAATTACTACCGGATTAACTGTTCGATTGATTTAAAAACTTGAAAACATCAAAGCATGACGGAGTAATGGCACTGTGGAAAGTTTTATATGCTTAAAGAAAAAACTAACAAAATTACTGAGAAATTGGATATTCGGTATTATGGATTGTTTTCGATTTCTGCAACATCTTCGGCAAATGAAAGGATTCTATTCTAAGCCAACTTTCATTAAAAGTACAGAAAAAATCGTTTAAAACCTAAACATTTTAACCAAATTATTTCTCTAATCGATTGATTCAGAAGATTTCCTTGAAATATGAAACTGATTTTTAAAAGAATATCAATAATTTTTAACTTTTTATTAACACATATTTATGAATTCTTTTTCTGCCTGGTTGTTGTGTTTGTTACTGTTATTGTTGTTGTTATTGTTCTTTGTTTACTAATAAATACTCAAAATAATAAATAACTCATGCACTTTTATTTTTTGCTGGCAAAATAATTCTTTTGTATAAAATTTTTATTAATCCTTTAACCGATCAATCCCAAATTAGCCGACAGAGCCAAAACATCGGTTTATTAATCGAGCGATTAACCGATAAAAATGGAAATTGAATACAATCAAATTTATTCAATATTTTCAAAATGCTGACGAGCCTAGTGTTCGAGTTTGTGGTAAGTGACAGCCTGTGCCACTTATTTTGTGTTAGGAAAAAACTTAAAATCGATGTATTCGAAAACAAAAATTATGATTTTTGGAACAATTCACGCTGAGTTAATTGAAGGGAAGAATTAGTGAAGATCATGCGTGATCATGTGAGCGATGCCCATCTCAAATTGCGTCTGACAATCACAAGACAGTAGAATTAAATAATTTACGCAATTCGAGAACAATTACAAAAACAAATAAGAAACTAATATACCTAATAAAACAAATATTTAATCAAATGTGTCAAAAAAAAAACAACGCTTGCCTTCTACCTTTTAGTTGCTTAAAAAATTGTTTCTATGAACTTATCATATCTATTGTAGGTATAAATCCATGAAATAAAAACTATAATTTAAAAAAACTTTATCTTTATGCTTAAATAATCCAAAAACTTATGTAATCTTAGATACCTATTACAAAAACAAATATTAATATTCTCGAGAGAGAACACATACTTATGTGAATAAATAACTATGAATGTACATATGTATGTAAATTCTTATGTTTGCATGTGTATGTAACAATTTGTATCTGACTTTGATGCTTATTAAAATTCATAGTAATGTGTTGCTACTTTCACCAAACACGTCATTTAAGTAGTTTACTACATATTATACTTAGAACGTTTTAACGATTAGCAGGGCAACCAAAAATATCATCTAAAGAACGTAAAATATTCGTTTATTTGCTGGCAGGCCAGACCGTCACAACTAAAACAGACCAAAAAACGAATTTAGGATTTTCAATTTATACTCAAAATTGTCATAACATTATCCTCTCATCGGTATTTGAAATCAGTGTTGGTATCTCTATGAAGAACAAAAGCACCGTAAGCTGCTCTAAAAAGGGTAAAAAGCGCGAAAAAAATGGCAAAAAAAGGTAAAAAAGGACCATAAAAAATATTTTAAAAATTTTAGTAATGCCAAATACTAAGCAATTTATAAAAAAGTTGAAGTAAATACCCAAAATACAATTTAAAGTTTTTGTTTAAAAATACATAAAGGACTTGACATATAGCAGAATTTATTAACATACATTCACAACCATTTAATAGAAGTAAAAAAACATAACAAATCAAAAACAGGAGTAAAATAATATACATGGTACATAGTATGTTAGGTACATATGTATATAAAAAATAAAATAAATAAAATAGTTTGTTTAGGCAAAACTAAAATATATATGTATGCATTTATGTACATATCGCTCCTTTATTGCACCGTAGTTATTTATCATTGGCTTTTTAGTGGGTATGCATTTAATTTGGATTAAGCATACATATGCTACTGAAAAACTTTTTACATATAAAGAAATACCTTCAACATCATTTTTTTCTAAGTAACTCAAAAGATTTGGGTTTTTAAGATGTGATCATGTTGCATTAAAGGAGCGATACAAATCTCTGTAAATTCTAAATAACATGGAATCGATTAAAAAAGGAATCCAAAGTCGAATGAAATTCATCATACCATTCGATTTTTCGTTTCATTTTCGTTTACTTTGCTAAAGTATTGAAATTTTTGATATGATTCGTTCGAATTTATTGTGCTACAAACATTTAAAGGCAGTGGGAAATTGCTAAAAAATGCATTTTCAAATTTTAAACCGTATTTAATTTAATATGCAGTAACGCATTTTAAGGATAACCGGTGTCTAATTTTTGTTTTAAACAAATTCATCAAACCGAATGTTCTTTCAACCTCAGTGGAAAAAAGTCAGGGTTGCTAAAAAATAAGTATTTGCGCTTAAAAAAAGTAGCCATTTTTTGTAACTAAAAACATTTCCCAATTTTACAAAAAAGTACAAAAGGCACTATGAAAATTGTGAAAAGCATTGTAAAAATCCGTTTTTTAAAAACGGGTATATAACAATATTTTGCGCGTATGAAGAGGGAAAAAGAGCCATAAATACCCGAAAAGCACCAAAATGCCATCACTGTTTAAAATACTATATTCCAAGCAGCAGGAGCAATGAAAAAGAGTCTAGACAAAAATTGTAAAAAGTTCGAAGAACTTTAGTTTAGTAGCAGCAGCTTAAAAAGAAATTATTAAAAGTAGAGTATTTTACAATTTGTTATTGTTATGCCACCTTTGAATTCTAGTAGTAGTAAAACTAATATTATATTAATAATTTTCACTGCTGCTTACCTTAGTTGCAGTAGAGAGAGAGAGCAATTGGATTAGCATTTGAAATAGCAATAGAACTATAGTTGAGGTGGCAACATAGTAATATTGAAGTAGCATTAGAATAGCATTAAGGTAGAAACCGAGTAATTGTATGTTTCTACTACATACTCATTCGTAATTTACTCGCTCATTCGTAATTCACGCTGCAATTAGATACAGAATTATGTACTTACTACGAGATAGAAAATTTTGAGAGAAAATTATCTCAGTTGTAGTAAGTTCAGTTTAAAACACCGCCTGAATTGCTAAAGAAATAAAACGTTCAATAAAAATTAACAAGAAATTATTAAAAAAATATAAATGCGAGTAGGTATAAAGTGCAAACAGTATAAATACTAAAATGAATATCGTGAACAAGAAAAAGGAAAATGTAGGAATGTCCAAACAAATTACAAATATGTAGTATAAGCAAATTAATTCATTGGCGAAATTGAGTAATTCAATTTGTAGTGGAAACATGGTATAACAATGAAATAGTAGAAAAATAACATTGGAGTAGCACTGGAAGCAATTAAAAAAATGTGTGTGTGTTTGATTTTCTGGCACCACAGATAACGAACAAATACAATTAAAAACCTCTAAAGTATGCTTTGAAATTTTTTACAAAAAAATTAAACAAATAAGAATTACAACAATGCATTTCTCTAGCATTAAAAGTGTCGCTATTTGATTGTTACGCGTTTTTTTCATTTACTATCTGTCACAATTAACATAAGTATGCAGTATTTGGTTGCCCTGATGATTAGACTTTAACTATGCATACCTAAATATATACATACATATATAGTTACAAATAGAGTCAACAAATTTCTACATCATAATTTTAAGTTACAATTATGAAACTTTCTTTCTTCTACTACTTGCCCCCTCTCCCCATTCGCCCACTTGCTAAGCATTTTAACTTTTTTATTCTTCTTTTTCACTTACTTTTTAAATACATATGTACATATGTATGCATGTACATACACATATTTGTATGTATATTTGTATGTCTCTTCCAATTTCTTAAGATTAGTAACGTAATATTTTTCTTTTTCTTGTTTTGTTTTTGGTGGTTGGCGCTTTCAATATAGAATTGGGCCAAATAACGGCTTATACGTTTTACAAAACAAAAAAGGCAAAAACCACTTGAATACGCAGACATTTCTTTAAAAATTCACTCTCAAAAAAAATTTTAAATAAATCTGAGAGAAAGAGTTCCCGAAATTTTCAGTTTTAAATACGGAACAGTGTTGCCATGTATTTTTTTCAAAAAACTGTTTTTTAAGAAAAAACTGTTTTTTAAAAAAAGAATAAAAAACAGTAGAAAAAACTTTACTACGTGCATTTTGATTCAATTGTATTTTATTTAAACATAAAACAACATAAAAAAAATAAAAACATAACATAAAGCATTTAATGTACACAGAATAAAAAAATTTTAGTTATACTAACAAAAAAAAAATATTTTCAAATTCTTTTATTATAGATCACAAGTTGTGCTTTGTTATAAAACTACATTTTAATTAACAATAAGCCTAATATGTTTTATTCGTTTGTACTTGTTTAAAGTAAACAAAAATATAAAAACAAAACATTTATTTTCATATTAATTATTTAACATATAGCAAAAAATAGCTATAAAACCATAAAAAAAAAATAATTCAATAATCACATTTTGAGATCGTACTTAATTACATAAAAATATCATTTATACATTTTTTGATTAAATTTGATTTTCATTTCGTTTGATTGCAGCCAGCGCTTTCAGCTCGCAATTACAAACTTTGCAAAAAGCCATATTGCTTTCACTTTTTTTAATCCATGACTTTAATGAAGGGTGTTCTTCCCACGATTTAAGGTAGTTTCCAAATTTTCGTTTTTTTGATGGCTAAAATATAAAATAATAAACTTCTTGGAATACTTTTTTCGTATAAATAATTACCCGAGGGGGAGAATCCAAAGCGTTAGCACTCGAATCATTAATATTTCCGTCTCTACAAACTTAAAAAAAAAATTATTTTATTTATTGAAAAAAAAACAATTCAAAAGCGATAAACTTACAATTTTTTGTTAAATATTTATCCATTTTTAAAACACAACACAAGAGAAACGTCAACGAAAACAGGCAGAAACAAAACAACATTTCAGGGTTTCAACACAAACAAATGCTAAAAAGTGAGTTAAAACTTAATACACAGTTGCATTCAATGGGTAGTATTTCAATGCCAAAAAGAGATTTAAAACTAACTACACAGCTGCATTCAATGCGTTGTATTATTTTTTGTTGAAACATTTTATATATTCCAGTAAAAATAGAAAATTGAGCAGGTAACTGTTGAAAACTGGAAAAACTGGAAAAAAGGTGGAAATCGAACAAAACCTGTTTTTATTCATGAAAAACTGTTACGCATCCTAAAAAACTGGAAAAAACAGTTAAAACTGGCAATATGGTAACGCTGGTACGGAAGTACATACAAGTATGTACATAAATACATATGTATGTACATATCTACATATGTATTTATATTCGTAATTTCATCCATAAAAAGAGAAGTAATTGCTAAAGAACCGGTTAGCTTATTTAACATGCTTTAAAAGTAAATGTACACGAAGCTTTAAAGTTAGTTGTAGTGTGCAGGTATGGAAAATGTAATAGTTTTGCAATATTAATTTTTCTTATACTTTATACACTGAACAACATCTTTGTGAAACGCACGGAAGATGTCGACAACGTGACACATGAATTTAAAAGGCGCATGATTTTTGTTAAAAATTAAAAATATTAAAAAAAGGTTTTGAAAAAAGCATTAATCATTGGAGTAGTTGTTGCTTTGCAAGAACCAAATCTAAATTTTAATGCAGTACATTGAAATATTGATGGCCATTCTGGAATAGGATGATAATGACGAATTTTTGTTAGGCATAAGTTTGTTTATGTTCAAAATTGTAGAGTTGGTCAAAATCGTTGATTATATGGAATCGTTCCGACCGATCCGAAAGATGAAAGGAACTAGGTCGTTCCTTTCGTTCATCGTTCCTTTTTTACTTTGAACAGTGTAGAAACGAGGAACGAGTGAAATTCTCTGTCGCTCCTAAAAACATCAACATCTGACTATATTTAACAATTCTATAAGTGCTTTCGTAAAATATTTGTAAAAAATAATAACTGTAATAAAATAAATATTAAATATAATATATTGTTCAATAAGTCTTCAACACTGATCTCTTTACAAAAAGTCAACCTTGTTCTAAACGTACGGAATAGTATGTGAACGAAATAATTATAACAAAAAGTCTTAATGAGTCAACGATTTGCTTTTCATACTAATTGTGACATTTATTAGAACAAGTTAACGATTCCTCAAGATGGTTTGCAATTGCGGAACGAGGAATGATAAAAAAGGAACGTTTGGAGCGGTCCGCATCGTTCCAATTAGAGAATCGTTCAATAGAACTAGGTCGTTCCGGAACGACACAACTGTACCACAATGTCAGTTCGTTAGTAATGTCACAAAGAAAATCAATTTTTTGCAATTTTTTTAGTGGTGACAGTTAAAATAACGAAAAATGTAAGATAGAACAAAATGAGAAAAGATCATCTGCTGTCGATGTAGAATTTTTGACCTGGTATATAATTCTTATGGGAAGATGTTAACATCTTTGTAAATTGATGGAAGATGTAGGCCAGTGGAAACAGCCTATTAATCATTAATGTTCAATATCGCACGTGATTAAAAAGAGGGCATTCACCCGAAAACTTAAAATTTTCAACAGAAACAAAGTACTTTTTTGATTTTTCATCAAAGGTATATGAAAAATAGATTTTAAATCATGCGTTTTATTAGCAAAACGTAGACAAAATAATGCGAAATTTTTACAGCAGGAAAATATAAATATTATATTGCAATTTTTTAAGAAAAATGCAAAAATTAAAATTTCAAGTTAATACCCTCTTGTTGGTAAAGTGCGATATAGAGGTACTGCATAAATAAACTGAAATACTTAAAAAAAAAAACATTCAAACTTTATTCTCCTCTAGGTTTCCTTTAGAATCGATGGCATTCGAGCTCGGGTCTACCATGTCATTTGAATTTTTCTTAATTTAAATATTCGATATCAAAAATCATATAATAGTAAAAAAGCTGGGTGCTGGTGTATGGGATTTCGTTCGATATCGAATGCCGTAATTTGCCCCCTGTTTTATAAATAACATATTCGAATAAAATAATTGAAACGTCAGCAAAATTATATATTTTTTATATGTTATACAAAGATATCAGTATTAAACTTTTTAAGAGTTTTGGCATCGATTTTTTATTTTTGCATATTTTGTCTTAAATATCATATTTTGTTTAATAAATTTTTTCGTTACATATTCATTATTTTATATCTATTTGATTTTCAAACTTACTTCGGAAAACATTTTCAAATCGAATTCTCCGAAAAATAATTTTGGGGTAAAAATAAAAAATCGGGTAAAAAAAGCTGAGATCGGAAAACTATTTGTAAATGGTTAAAGAAATCTCTTAAAACTTTATATATATAAGGAAGAAAAGTAGGGAAAAGACACTTAATTCACAAGGGTTTTTGAGCGGCTTTAAAGATTAAACGAAGAGGCAAAAATTTTTTATAAGCAGAATCGCAAAATTAAAATCAGATAACATAAAAACTAAGTCAACTTAGTCTAAGTTATTTGTCGTTTTTACAAAATATTGCTTCCCTGAAGATAACAAACAAAGTTGGAGGAAATATTGGAAAAATAAATTAACAAAATAAAAACTTTAAAAAGATTTCTGCTTTTTATTTTATTTATTAAACAAAAGAGACACCCACCCCTTAAGCCGAACAATTATTTCTTTAACTCATAAAATATAAAATCGTAAAAATTAAAAAATGTTTTTAGTTTTAGTAATAAACTAATAAATGCATTATTTATGGCTTATATGCATTTACTGCTTTTAAGCATTGGAGAAATTTTAGTTTCTTTTTTGAAATACACGCGCGAACAATTTTTTTATTAGCACTTCTCGTTTATAAGCAAATTAAGGCTCATACTTTGAAAAATGCAACGATAAAGATATCACAAATTTTCAATGTGTTTTTTTTTGTATTTTGGATTTTTTCCATAAAATTTATGAACTTTAAGCGTTGCATTTTACGAGAAGGGTCATAAGAAATGAAGATAAGTGATATATACAATAATAAATATGAAAAGGGGAAAAATTAATAACGACTAAAACTCTTTAACTTAAAGAAATCTTTAATATCTCATGAGAAATAAGACCGAACAAATTAAAAATAATTTTATAAAATGAAATTTTTTGCAGTATATTTGCTTGTTGCCTTGACCATCTGCCTGTAGCAGGGGTGGCAAAGAGATTTTTAAAATTATAACAAATCATATTCCGGTCTCAATATTTTTTCGTTTATATTTATTACCTGTATGAGAAAGGAAAAAATATTGATTTATTTTATATTCAATTCCAAATACTCTCATAGACTTGAAAATTTATACTGGTCTATGATATACAAAACGTCCCTACCGACTTTACATATCTGCTAAAAATATATTCTGGTCAAAATTTAAAAGAATCGGGACTTAGCGTTTTTCTACCAAACATTTATAATTAAATAAATGAGATCAGTAAAAATTTTTGGATGCTGAAATTATCTAAAAAAAACAAAAGTGAAGAAGTTCCATCAAAGAACAAAAAATTTTAATTTTTTGCGATCTCAATTTTTGTATACTGTTCTGAGGAAGAATCAATAAAAAAAAGAAAGCAAAAGATGTCTTGACGAAACCCAGTTAAAACACACATATTTCAGGTATTAAATAACAATAAGATTAAGTTTAAAGGTTAGTTTTTCTCTTGCAAATCATTTATCATATTTTTTTAAACCGTCAATTATTCTACCAGTTTCATTTTCCAGCAACCGTCATAAAGAAGAAATTAAATAAAATTAAACATCCCTAAGGTATGCTTTGAAACGCATTGCTCTATTCATAATTGTCAGTTTTTTTGCTTGTTACGCGTCACCCACAACGTGCCTGCAAAAATATATGTAGTTGTAAAAAATATTAAATTTCTGCAATTAAATTTTTTTGTATTTGTATTTTATAAAAAAGATAATGTTGTGTCAAAAACTTGAATTTCTTTAGATTTTCATTTTAAAAACTTTGGCACAGAAATTACCAATGTTTTAATTTTTTAGACTTTAATATTTCTATTACACCGGCTTTGCCATCCCTGGTGGTTTGTCATTCTGGCAATACCATGTTAAGGGTGTGTTATTTTTGTACACAAATGTTTTGCTTTTAATTCTCATTTCATTTGTAGATTTACTGATACAAGTAATTGAGTTTCACGTTGTGTCTTCAAAAAGGGTGCTCGTCTTTGCACACTACAATTCGTAACGCAGTTTTACTTAAAACTGACGGTGCAGACGCATTGCAGCATTGCTATTTATACAAGCATTGATTTAATAAAATTAATGTAAATGGTTAATGCTCCAGTGGGGTATGGCTTTGCATATCCAGTACGTAATTTTTGAAAGATGGGAATTGAGGGCTGTCGAAGAAAAGTGAATTGCAGTTGATTAACTTGCGTGTTGCTTTTGGACGCCCTTGATTCTCATGTATAAAATACATTCACAGATACAGTGGTCGACCTCTGTCTACGTAGTACTTACGACACGACACCTACTTTAGCCTTTTGAGCAGTGTTGCCACCTCAGGTGTAATTACACATATCATGTGTAATTTTTAGTTTCATGTGTAGCCCATGTGTAATTGGCTGCATGTGTAACTCATGTGTAATTTAAAATTTGTATTGTGATGACAACTGTGATGACGACAAACAAGGATTGGCTGTGATATTTAAATTTATTTATGAACATGTTTTGTATTTTTTTGATTTACATATATTAATAGCCTATTTCTGATTTAAGAAATAACGTCATCATTGATTTCGATTTCTTTACTTTATTTCTCATCGAACAGTGACTCGATAGACAACTCGAATGAAAACGTAAATGTTTTCATATAAAATCCGATGTGGTTGTGCTTTCGCAACAAATTTTTTATATTTAATATAAATAAAGATAATTTAAAAATTATCTGGAAATAGCTGTCCAACAATTTAAATTCGCTTGGGCCTCCCACTGGTACTATTTGTTAATGAAAAAAAAGATTAGTACTTTTGTTTGTATGCTATAGAAGAAACATATTGACACTATCTGTAAAGTAAGTTCGAGTATTGTGGTATAGAACTAGAAGCTGACAAAACCAGGATTGATGAATTCAAGATCTCAGAATTCAATAAATAATTTGATTTGCTTTTTGGAAGCTATGCAAAGCGGTGGTAATAAAAAAATTTAATAGTCGTGTGATTTACTTTTTTTGGGTTCACTGAAAAATGTCAGACATGCCAAAGAAAAGTGAAATAAGGTAATGAGAAACAGAAAAAAGGAAAAAAACGATATGTTTAGATAAAACAGGTATTTCATTGGCCTGAACAGCATTAAAAATCCTTATGAAGTACTCTAAACTGTTAAGCTTAATTGTATTCCCAGTTACATAAACAAATTTGAGACATTTTTTTAACTACCCGAACATCACTTGTTACGGTCATATATCCATTCAAAATCACCATCGGCCACTCACGCTAATGTACAACATTAACAGAAAAATGTATAACCCACCAATTTTTTCAATTGCTGGTTTTGCCCTTTCACTCAAATATTTATAAAACATGGGCTCCAAAGACTCTTTCACTTTCCTTAACATAATCGAATTAAGTTTCAAACCAAATAAAAATAGGTATTCCACATTATTCGAACTTACTCTAGACGTGGGCAGATTTAGTCACAGACTAAAAAAATAGGGAAAACCAAGAGTCTTAGAGAGACGGGCTTATACAAGACGCTGTTTCTATTGTCAACTAAATTACCCGGGGGTAAAGTGTTTGGTGTAAATCCACTAATCAATTGATGATTATTTTGTTGCAATGGTGGAGTCACCAACTAGGTGCATTAAAGCTGTTGCAGTGCTTACACAAAATAGTAACCCGGAAACTTCCCAGCACAAAAAATTTATGTAACAATGAATACTTGTGGCCACAAAATGGCCAGCAAATATATAAAAATTATCAAAAAATGTTACTGCGACAAAACATAACCAAATTTTTTTTAGTGATAATGAGCAAAAGGCGAAATCCGCCGACAGCTAAGAGTAGCAAATAAACTTGCGGAGACAGAAAAAGCTAATTCTTTAAAAATAATGGCTGATGCTGGTGAGGTGCAAACTGAATCAGCAAAGAGGATGGCTAACGCCGCTGAAACAACAGCAGTAGGTTTAATGAATTAGTTAAATCCACAATAAGGAAGAAAATATTTGAGAAAATTTTATAAATATTTTTTTATTATTTTATTGGCATACGTATGTACGTAAGCTAATGCGAATGAAAGTGAGTGCCAATTAGAACTCCAAATTGGTCCGAATTCGACCGAGTGGCTTTCATTCGCTTAAGTTTACTTTCTTAAAATAGAAATAGGCTATAAGTTTTTGTTTGTGATTGTCCTTTTTATACAAAACAAAACTGTGATATTTTTAAAGAGAATGATGTCTAATCGGTCTAAAGAAGATTATATATCTACAAAAACAAAAAAATTTCCTGAAGAACTTGGAAAGTACCAACGAATCGTCGGAATAATATATAAAAATAATGTTTTATTAAATGACCTTGAAAGCCCAAATTTTGAAAATATATTCATCATAAAATAATGTTGGAATTACATCAAAAAGGTCAAATATTTAATCTAAACAAATCAAAGCACAAAAAAAAGAAATCATGTGTAATTCCTACTTTCATGTGTAATTTTGGCATGATGCATGTGTAATTTAACAGTTCTTTGGTGGCAACACTGCTTTTGAGCATTTTATCAGTGTTGCCACCTTAGGTGTAATTACACATATCATGTGTAATTTTTATTTTCATGTGTAGCCCATGTGTAATTGGCGGCATGTGTAACTCATGTGTAATTTAAAATTTTGTCGTTTTTGAGCACCACTTTTTTATTGTGATGACGGCAAGTGTGGATTGGCTGTGATATTTTAATTTATTTATGAACCTGTTTCGCGTATTTTTGCTTTAAATTTATTAAGTTTTTGTTTGTGATAGTCCTTTTTACACAAAACAAAACTGTGATATTTTTAAGGAGAATGATGTAGAATTGGTCTAAAGAAAATTATATATCTAAAAAAATAAAACTTCCCTGAAGTTGTTGGAAAATATCAACGATACGTCGGAATAATATGTAAAAAATAATATTTTATTAAATGACCTTGAAAGCCCAAGTATTGAAAATCATCATCTTAAAAATTTTGCAATTACACCAAACAAGGTCAAATATTTAATTTAACAAAATCAAAGCACAATATTTTGCGAAAAAAAGGCATGTGTAATTCCTAATTTCATGTGTAATTTGGACATGATGCATGTGTAATTTAACATTTCGTTGGTGGCAACACTGCATTTTATACAGATAATTGAACCAAAGTAATTATGCAGTTTTGTTTGAAATCTATTTTTATTAAAATTAAAAAAATATATATTTCATGAAAATCATTTAAAAAGCAATATTTCGTTGGGCCACCATGGGCATCTATAAATGCCAGTAATGGTCGGGGCATGGAAGAAAACAAATTTTCGAGTTCTATGGGCGTAATGTTTTGCCATTCCTCCTGAAGCTCCTCTCTCAGCATTGCGGCACTAGAAATATGATTTCTTCGGATTTTTCGTTGTAGAATTTCCAAAACGTGATCAATGACAATTAAGCCCGGAGTTTGAGGTGCAGTGTACTGGTGAAAGTAAGAAAGCTTAATTTTTACAACTCTGATAATGCGCGTTGTGTTAGTTTTTAGATTAGTGTTGCAGCCCCTCTGATGTCAAGTAGGCGCATTAAATGTGTTAAGCTGTGTAGCCATTTTTTTTATTAATTATTTTATTTCGTCGACGATTTTGCTACAATACCGACGAAGGAGGGCGCTGGATGTTCGCTAGCATACATCAGTATCAATTGTTGCCAGTACTGTTCAATGACCAGCGCTATGTTTTCATCACTTAAACAGTTGCAACAACAACAAATACAATAGCATACTAGTGCACATCTGAAAAAATGTTGGATGTTATGACTTGCCTGAAACTGGGCTCGAGAACCCACGTTCTTAGACATTATTTGCTTTGTAGTCAACGCGCTAGCTACTTCAGCCAACAGCTTTAGAGGTCAATGCCGATTTTTCGAAAAAATTCATCTACTCCGATGAAGCTCATTGTGATTGGGCCTTACTTTTTTTGAAGACGAGGCCGAAATTGCAGTGACTGTAAGCGGCATTCGTTACAGAAACAATATAAAGGAGTTCTTGAGGCCTCAACTGGACGGCATGGATGTGAACGTCATGTGGTTTCAGAAAGACGGCACCACCTGTTACACCGGGCATGACCAAATTTATTTATTGCAAGAACGATTTCCAGAACAAATTACCTCAAGAAATTCTGACGTCAGCTGACCACCAAGATCATGTGATTTAACGCCGTGCGATTTACTTCTTTGGAGTTTTGTGAAATTTCGGGCTTATGTGAATAAACCAGAAGCAATTCCTGAGATACAGCCACACATCTCTGTTGAAAAAGTCATGGAAAATTTCATGAAAAGAGTAAAAGAGGCTGACATCAGAGCGATGGAGGCCATTTGACCCATTTTTTATACCATGCTTAATCGGAACATGCCTTCTTTACAATCCAATAAAAAAATCACAACTACATACATAAAACAATTCGTGTTTTTATTTTAAAATGAAAACGTGCACTCTTAATGAGACATTTTTTATCCTGTCGTTCCTGCAAGAAGCATAGGGTCCCAACTTTTTTCTTATTACATAATTATTAAAGCCTTGGAATCGTTTCTGAGACATTTAAGTTCGTAGTTAGTCTTAAATAACGTATTTCGGGATAGACAAAATCAGCTATTTTATTTTTTTACGTTTAAGATTGAAGCAATTAATACTGTTCAACAATTGAGATTTTTAAATTACACGAAAGAAGTCGCGGTAGCAACACGGTACCAACAAGGAGCAAAATGTATTAAAAAAAAGTGCAATTGTACCATAATTTCCATCCTCGCTGTCAGCATCATCATGGTTTGTGCTATTGAATTAAAAATTCTTCACAGGGAGTTTATTTAGCATATGAAATTGTGTCTTAATAAAAGTTTCTGTGCAGAGAAAACCACGCTATTTTTTCTCTATAGCATTGAATGGAAATGGTTGCAACAATATAGTGTTTTGAAAAACAAGACGTTATAGAGAAGAAAAAAATCGCTATAAAGAAGTTCGCGCTATAGAATAGAGTAGTTCAGCTGTAACTTCCAATTCTGTTGTTGTTGCTGTTTAACTATATTAACTTCATTGTGTATGTTCTATGTATGTATGCATGTTTGTTTTAATGTTTGGTTAGAATGGTTGCAATTTCGTAAAATTTCAAAGTAATCACAGTTTTTTAAAAACTAAAAAAATCCGCGAGTTATTCAACTAATCGATATAAATTACTCGAATAAATCTATACGAAATTGGATATATTTAATTTGATAGAACATAATTTAAATTCAACTTAACGATTAATCGATCAAACATTATTCGAGTGAATACCCTAATGTAAATGTTACCGTCATCTCTGTATCTGGCAGCAATTACTTTAAAATATTTATGGGACCTTATGGTACATACAATTATGGGAAAAAATTCAACATACGTGGTACAATATACCTGTAGAAACTTGCCGCAATTTAATTTCGTCTATGCCTCGAAGAATAGAAGCTGTCCTTGAAAACAATGGCGGCTATATAGGATATTAAACATCGACTTTAATGTTAATTAAAAAAATAACCTACGCGTCCAAATTAATTCATTAACTTTAAGATTTTTTGTGCACACCTATTGTCCACATCAGAAACTATGAACTTCTTGAATTTTCGTTATTTTAAGTTTTTTACTTTCATTTTAACTCTGAATTAATTTTAAAATGCATAAAATACAATTACGTAATAATTAAAGTATTAAATATTTAAAATAATAAAGAAAAATGTAAAAACATTCCAATATTTACTTCACACCTATTTTTTTGTCCATGTGTGTACATAGTTACTAAATCCGAAATTGAAAGCTAACAAAGCGTTTACAAAAAAGCGACCACAGACTGGTTGTCAACGAAAATAAAAACAAATACAGTACAACCTCCATAATCCGGACAGATATAGTTGCAACTACTATCCAGATTAGTGAATCGTTTAAACGCAATACACAAATGTACATGTATATAATTTATTTTTATTACCGAAAAGAAAAATAAAAAATTATTTTTATATAATTTATTTACAGAAAACATAAATAAACACACTAAAAGAGACCAAAAATATTATTTTTGAAAAATAAGACGTTTTATGTAATTTGTCAGCTCTATTTTTAAATTCTTTTAAAATAAAATATCCTTGTTCAGCCCATAAAATAGCTTTTGAAAACAGTTCCCCACACAAATTTTACTGAGAAAAAGAACACTTGTCCACACTATAGAGAAGAAATTTCTAAACTGTCCGAAAAATTTAAATGTCCGGATTACTGAGGCTGTACTGTACTAGAACTTAAAACTAAATGCCAACGAGCACTGACTCGAACATTTTTCGCGCTTACAATTTTATTAAGCACTAAGAACAGTGCTAAAAACACTGAATTGCCAACACCACTAGACAGAGTTGACACAAAGATTGTACCCCCAATAAAACTAGTCTTAAGATCAACCAACAACTTTTTTAAATTAAATTAGAACAAATAAAATACGATAAAAGACTTTCGACAGCGAAAAAAGTAAAAGGAAAAATGTGTACGATGACATAAGCTTTTATACACCGTATGAAAAACAAAATATTAAAATAAAAATAAATATACTTCCCGGCATACGAAAGAATTTTAAACACAAGAACAACATAAAACAAATCCATATAACTCAAACCGATCGTACAGCATTTATTTCCGCCTTATCTGTGTCTACCTTTCAAACTATTAAGAACGTTGCGTCAACTGCACCATCGGACCGGTAGAAAACTTTTTTCTTTGTTTTTCCAAAACAGTATTATTCAGTTTTTAAATTGGTTGCTTAGAAGACGAGTTATAAATATTTGGTATCTATTTATCTACCTTCTGCTTCTGTCTATAAAGTAAGATTAAATTTATTTTGTTTTTTTCCGTTAAGAAAGGAGAAAGTGTTACACGCGCGTTATTTTAAAATTTTTTTATATTTTAACAGTTTAATCTAAATAAAGTCATATAAATAAAAACAATATTGTATTTGTATAAATATTTTAATACGCTCGAAGCATACTTAAACCTCTGACAGTAATTTTCATAAATACAATGATTGTCATTATCATGATGACGTGGGTAATAATGATGGTCTCTTTAAAAGTGATATTTATTTATTATGTCAATTTAATTACGCATATGTATGTATGTATATGTATGTACATATGTATTTGCAGAATTATTGCATATTGCTAATAAATCCATAAATGTTTGTCATTCTTTCGTTGCAATTCTTCTTTTTAATTTCATTTTCATTTTTATATTTAACTATAATTACATACATGCATACATATTTCATATTCAAAGCTGTATTTAATCCAAAAGAAGTAACGTTTTCATAGAAACTTATGTAAATCAAATAAACAACATGTTGTTTGCACAGACAGACAAACGGACAGTCATTCATACATTTAATTAAAAAGGTTAATGAACTGTTTTTGTTACTATAATTTCTTTTTGAAATTTCTCCTTCACTAAAACGTAAATAAGAAATTTCTTTTATGTTATAAGAGGCTAAAGATATGACGCATTAATAAGATTCTCTTGAAATTCTTTAAAAAAATCAAGAGGTTTTTTTGGGGTTTCAACGGAGCTCATTGGTTATTCCAGTCGCTTAATTTCATAGATTTTCTGTTTTGTATATTCAAGCTTTCAGTTTTGAAGAAAAAGGTTTATCAGTAAAAAAATTTTTGAAAATGTGTTTTATTTTTTCTTTGAGGAAAATTTTTTATAGAAAAACTCATAAAATGATCTTTGTTTTTTTTTATAGAAAACTATTAGGAACAAATATTTTTGAATGGGAAAATTATTGAAGCAAATATTTTTGAGTTAAATATTTTCTCTATAGAAAGTTGGTTGTGATCAAATTTGTCATTCACAAATTTCTGCTTCAAGTCTTTATTATTTCATTAAAATTTTATTATGGAAAATATTTTCTACAGAAAAACTTTTCTGTCAAATATTTTCTAAAATTTTTCGTGGCGAATATTTCTCTGTAAAAAATTTTTGGGACAAATATTTTTGTCTATTTTATTTTATATAAATTATAGTGCCAAATGTTTTTGTGGAAATATTTTTTGTGGCAGGATTTTTTAGAGGAAGCTTTTTGTGACAAATTTTTTTCTATATAAAAGTATTTGTGACAGATATTTCATAGACATTTTTGTGCTAAACATTTTACTACTACAAAATATTCTTTTTTAAATTTTTATTAAAGTTTTTTATGTGAAATATATTTATACAGAAAACGGTTTGTGCCGAATAGTTTTTTATAGAAATTCGCTTGTAACAAATATTTTTCTACTAAAACATTTTTGTGATAAATGTTTTACTAAAGAGCACTTTTTGCGACAAAGTTTTAGTAAGATTAAGTAATATTTTATGCTTTTATAAATATTTATTAAAACTTTTTTGTGAGAATAGTTTCTCTACACAAACAAATATTTTCCTATAGAAAAATTTTGCAACTAATTTTTTCCATAGAGAAACTTTTTTCATGTCATGTATTAATTACTACGTAAAAATAATTTAATGTGTAAAAATTTTTTTTTTAAATTTTTCTGTAAAAAATTATTGTGTTTTTGTGACATATATTTTTATTACAAAAGTTTTTGTGTCAATTATTTCTCCATAAAATTATTTTTCATAAAGAAATTTTAGTGAAAACTGTTTGAGCGGTATATTTTTCTATAGAAATTTCTTTGTGACAAATATTTTACGGTAAACCAATTCTTTGGTCAAATATTGACTATGAGCTATTGAACAATTATTGTAAGAAAAATTTTACTATAGAACCTTTTTTGTGATAAATATTTTTCACAGAAAAGTTTATCTAACAAATATATTTCTATAGAAAGTTTTCTGGTAATATTTTTCTATAAAAAATTTTCTGACAGTAGTTTTTTATACACACAGTCACATTTTTGTGGCAATATTTTTCTACAGAAAAAATTTATGTAACAATATTTTTCCACAGAAGAAATTTTTGTGACAATATTTTTCTACAGAAAAAATTTATGTAACAATATTTTTCCACAGAAGAAATTTTTGTGACAATATTTTTTAATAGAAAAAAATTCATGACGTTTTGTTTTTATACATGTGCCAAATATTTTCCTTATAAAAATTTTTTGGTAAATATTTTCTTATAGAAATTTTTTCCAACAAATATTTCTTCATAGAGAAAGTTGTGTTAATGCCACATATTACTACGAAAAAAATATTTACTGTGTAAATTTTTTTTTATAATTTTTTTGCGAACAATTATTGTGTTTTTATGACAAATATTTTTTCGTTAAAAATTTTGGTTATCAAATATTTTTCAACAGAAAATATTTTTTAATGAATATTTATTTTTGGTACATTTTTTACCATAAAAATTAAAATGAATTTGAGGACAAATAATTCCTAAAAAATTTTAAAAAGCCTTTTTTGTCATTCTTATAAAATATTTATGCACAGATATGTTCATATAAGCTTATTAAAATATGTATTCCTAGCAATTCACGTTAATCAATAATTTGAACAAAAAATTCTTACTAAAAATCTGCGTGTACAATAATATTGAGCATTTCCATCCAACTACATGTGAGCAACACACGTGAGTTTTAAATAACAAACAAGTTAACGTGACACAGCATTCCACATTTATTTAAGTTATTGCCTATAATAGATATTAGTTAGTTATTAGCAGAAGTACTATTACAAATAAAACGATTTCTGCTAACACGTAAATACAAAAAAGACAGACATTCAAATACAGGGTGCATCACATTTTCAATGGGGTCTTTTTGACAGGCAAAAGATCAAGCTGAATCGTTTTAAACTTTCAAGCTATTTTATGCCTTTTTCTTTTCTAAAAAAGTGTAACATATCTTTTACTTTTTATCTAAAAAAAATTGCTATTGAAAGTTTTCTTAAGACAACATTTTTGCATAAGTGTTGATACAATAATTTCTAATGTACTCACTATTTAAAAAAATCATAACATTGCAAATTTTCAATAAAAAGGGCAAAAAAATGGTGCATTTTTTTAGAAAAGAAAACGGCATTAGTTTAGTTTTACAAAACATTTTATTTTGTAAAGCCTGAGCACAAGGTTCGATTCGCATCGTTAGTTCCCGACAATAAAAAAAAATACGGTTAACCACGCATCCTTGATTGGAAAGTAATCTGAAGGAAACAATTTTTTATAAATATATATTGAGAATAGCTTCTTTGTGTGAGAAAGTAAGTTCCATAAAATTCATATCGCAGTGAAACAGCCCTTACATATACACTGAAGTTTAGCCATTAATTGGCGGAATATTATTCCAAACAAATTGCTATGAAGAATTGCCAGTTTGTTCCGGTAGTGCGGTAGTAGAGTTAGTAGTGTACTACTCTATTACTGCTAATTGTACTGCAAGATTTAAGAAATACTTGTAGTTAAATAACAGTTTTCATTAATTCTTTGTCATCCTTATCAGTAATTTGATACAATTAAAAGCCAAGCAATTGAAGATTTTCGTACTAATAGCATTTTGTTATTTAATTTAAAAAATCATTGTTTGCATTTCGATAAGAAACTAACAAAGACAAATTTAAGCACCCAAATCTAATTTCGAAATCAAAATGTTTAAACAAAGATTGATAACATGCAATACGAAATTGTTTGTTAAGATAACTAATTATATGTGTAGGGTACCAGCTAATTGGAAGATGCCGACCACATTTTTTGTTTTGTTTTGTTTTATTTTACTTATCATATTAACAAGGTTGTGTAATAATATTGATTATAAGTATTACAACAATAAGCATTTTTATTTTCACACAAACACAATTAAACGTTTATTAATTAATGACTACATTATCTAAAAGGAGAATGTTTAAAAATAAATTATTATTTATTCTCAATATTGGCGAATGCCAGCCAGTATTATTCACATCTATTAACAATGTACAAGTCAGTAGTTTAGTATCATTGAAAATAGTGTTAGTAGAAAATTTCCGGTTAATAAAGGGGCACAGAAAGATGCGGAAGGAGTTGACAAGTGCACAAAATCAATTGAATATTTTTCAAATTTAATTTATACACACGAAACACTTGTACAAGTCACGTTTTTAAGCAACTTGTAAACAAACATACGATTAACCCTACAGCAAAACAAGAGTTCAGCAATTAGAGCACATACATATAACCCCTTGGACAACCTTCTACAATAGATCTCTAGATAAAAGAAATGCATTTATTTTATAAGAAAACATTGTATTGCTTATTAGAACAATATTTGTCTTATCCATAGAAAATTCATTTGGTAAAAATTTTTTAATGAAAATTATAAGAAAAAGTAATTGAAAAATATTGGAAAAATGTGAAGAAAGCACAAAGCGAAAAACAGTTTTCTCTAAGCTTCATATTTTCTATTGGCAAATATTGCAAAAAAATAGCTTAACAAAATTATTTAGCACAAATTTAGCATGGTTGAAAAATATATGTCCTAAAAATTTTAACATAAAAAATATTTGTCGCAAAAAAGGTTTCTATAAAAATATTCGTTATAAAACTGCTTTGCAAAAAACTGTTACGGAGTAAAATATTAGCAAAAGTTTTTCCACAGTAAAATATTTGTCACAGAATTGTTTTCCTTGCCAAAATATCTGCTACAAGATTTTTTTCCATTGTAAAATATTTGTCACCAAAAATATTTTATTGAGAAATACTTGATGAAATTTTTTCATTTTTTCTATAAAAAACTGTTTATCACGAACATTTTTATATAAAAAATTTTTGCAATAATAATTTACAATTTAGACAAATCTTTGTCATAGCAGCTTTAATAAAGAACAATATTTTCTATATTCTAAATATTCGAAAATCAATTTTTATATGTTGTTTAATATTTCAACAAAAAAAATTTCAAGCAAAAGATTTTTGGATAGTAAAATGATTTTTCATTTTGTTATAAAAGCGTTTCCATAGTAAACTATTTGCCAAAAAAAAACTTTTCTGGTAAGGAACATTTTTCTATAAATCGAATATCATAGTAAATCTATGCCGAAAAATTAATTATATGTTAAAATATTAGTCGCAAAAATTTTTAAACTATATGCCACACAAGTTTTTCTATTGAGAAATATTTTTCTATCAAAAAATATTGGTCACCAAATTTTTCTATTAAAAAAATTTGTCACAAAATTTGTTTATTAAAAATTCTGGTCACAAAAAAATTCATATAGAAAACATTGGTGGCAAATATTTGTCGTAACATTTTTCTATAAAAAAAATTGTCACAAACATTTTCTATAGAAAAATATTTGTCACAAGATTTGTCTATTAAAAATATTTGTCGCAAAAAGTTCATATATATAGAAAACATTGGTGAGAAAAGTTTTCTATTGAGAAATATCCATCGCACAATTTTTCTATCAAAAAATATTCGCCACAAAATTTTTCTATCAAAAAATATTTTTCGCAACATTTTTCTATCAAAAACTATTCGTCACAAAATTTTCTATCAAAAATTATTTGTCACAAAAACGTTCATATAGAAAAACATTTGACACAAACCACTGCCACAAAACTTTTACTATGGAAAAATATTGTGAAATAAATGTTTCTATTGAAAAAAATTGTCTTAAAATTGTCTTAAAATTTTTTCTAATTGAGGGCAGTATTGTCACAAAAGTTTTACTACGGAAAAATATTGTCAAAAATTTTTTTCTGCAGAAAAAAATTGTCATACAATTGGATCTATAGAAAAATACCAGCGCAAAGTTTTTATAAAGAATATTGGGAGATAGATGTTTTTGCATAGAAAAATTGTTTAGTAAAATAAAAAAACAATATCAAGGCAAACATTTTTCAGCAGAAAATAATTATTGCGATGTAAATATTTTTTTTTCATTAATGTTTATAAGTAATTAGTCGAACTTTTTATTAATATTTTTATATATTGAAACGATTAACTTGAGCCAAAATTAATCGTTTCAATATATAAAAATATTTTTTTTTCTAAAATAGAAATATTTCTCCAAAAGCATTCTATTTGGACATTTTCATTTCCTACAAAGATAAAAATATGTAGAAAAAGGAATAACATTTTATTTTACTTATTTAAAAAAAACATTCCAACGCCTTGGAAAATTTTTAAAAATTTTAAGTTAAGAAATTTAAAAAATAAAAGTGAATTTCTAATCTCGTACTGCATAAGTACATACATACATACATACATACATACATACATACATACATATGTACATACATACACACATACATATTCATATTCCCAACTAAATATAATAATAAACAACTTATGATGTTTATATTACACATTTAAATAACTATTATTCAAACAATATTATTAGTCACAAAAAGCCGACAAACATCTCATCATCATTTCTGTTTCCTAAAAGTCTAACAAAACGATTGGAAAGAAAACAAAAATATGGAAGTTGCCGCCAAGCTCCTCCTCTGGTAGCTCTCAAACCTTTAACTTGTTAAACATTAAGCTTAAATTTTGTACGACATACCAAATATTTTTGTTTTTGGGTTGCTTTTTTTAATATCGTTAATAATTTTTGGCCAGCTAAATAAAGTGGAAACAAAACGTTAAATATTACGACTACCGAACGTTAAACAGAGAAACACAAATACACAAATAGCACTTTACTCCGCAGCAGATCATTGAACTTTAGATGTGAAAACTGGAGCAAGACCCAAATTTTTATAATATTTTATTTTTAAAAATTTCTTATTGTTGTAGTTGTTATGCATAAGAGATTGGAGTGTGTGTATGTATTGAATATTGGACAATTTTTTCGGTTTGTTGTTGTTGTTGTTGTTTTTTAATGGATTCAAAAAATATGTGAATAGACTGTTAAACAGCATTGTTGTTTCGACAAGCGATAATTGTTACTTGTATGAAAATCAAATCAAAAATATATTTAGAGTGTTTCTTATTGTTTGGATTTTTTTAGTGTGTTGTTGGTGCTTTAACGAACCCCACAATACATGACACAAAGAATGGCAACAAACTTTGTAACGGTACAGAGAAAGTATATCTATATCATTCTGTTAGTCGCTTACAGTTCACAAATTCTGTTACGATCTCGTCGAAAAGCGACTACAGGTGCAATTTACAATTGGTTTCTTTTCTTTGATCCTTCGAAACTTATTGTGTTTGCCGGATTTCGCGATACTGTCCTCAAAACAGCAATCTGGTTCTTTTGGGCTGTTCTAAATGCCTGATACTAAAATTGCACCAGTACAAGGCAGGCCAGCAAGCAATGAAAAATACATTGGCCTAATCATCGCTTTCGATATCGAGCTGATGTGATAGAATTTTCTTAAGCATTCGCTATCGAACAATATAAACACATTATTCGATATCGAAGGTCATAATCTCAAACTAAGAAAACTCGATCGAATCAGCTCGATATCGAAAGCGACGATTAGACTCCAGTTAACCGTCGTTTAAAATGGGAGTTACCTACCGTCCAACAAAATACCGTGTTTACCAAAACCTTGTTAAGCGATACCAGAAACCAGTGCAATAAAACAATTACGTTCCACGATTTCGAAAATAAATGCGCTTGCTAAATATTTCATATTTTATTTGATTTTACATACGACTGCGTGTACATAAAACCATATAGAAATCTTCATCATAAAATTTATTTTTCTTCTCTACATATTGTTATATTTTTCTTTAAAAAAATCTGTTATTTTTGTTTGATAATTCGATAAACACGAAAGGATTCGTGTAAAGTTCTTTGTCTGGTAAAGTGAATTTTCCAGCTCACTTTTAAATGTTGTTCGCCGCTCAAAAGATGGATCAAGGTTAAAAAACTACATACATGAATTAAAATCTATTTATGGAAACAGTGTAAACAGAGATTTTTTTCCGTGTTATCGAAGAACGTGTCACAAAAACATATGTTAAGCGAGGTCTACCTGTACTCACGAAAAATAGGCACGAAATTTTTGTATTGTATTGCATTGTACGAAATATTTCGTTATTTCGCACCACGAAAGTTTTTCGCAAACATTACGAAATTGTCGAAAATCTTGTGCAGATTTACAGTGGGAGACTACTCTTGTTGAAAACTCTAGATGGGTACGTTTGAATAACAACACTTTTTACAAGATAAATATAAATTTGTCGGTGGGAAATATACTGTCAGTCCCACGATGTCACAAGTATTCGTTCTTTCGTACAACTACATTTAAAACAAAAACAAATTGTACGAAAGAACGAATATGTGTGACATCCTGGGACTGGCAGATAGTGTTACTATGTTTCCTTTTGCAAGAGTGAATTTTGAGAATTTTTAAGCATTTATTAAAAAAATATAATATAAATAGTGGTTATTATTTTAACATTGGCAAAAGAATTGATACATTTGTATTTCTGCACGAAAGATGGTTTGAACAAAAAGAATTCATAAAAAACACAGCAAAATATTTGATGTTTTACCTTTATTAATATTTATACATAATTTCTTTCATCTGTATGAGTTTAAGTTGAAAGTAACATTTTCAATTTGAGTTCAATACTTCAACTAAACAAATAATTTATTTTTATTAAGAAATTTTGATAAATTCAGGGGTCAAATTACTGCATTCGATATCGAACTAAATTTCCATACAAATTTATAAAATGTTGTATGGGATTTCGTACGATATCGAATGCCGTAATTTGCACCCTGGTTATTTTTATTATTAGGAAAGTAATATTGAAACAGATAGTAATTCCAGATTGAACATAAAATCGATAACATTGAAATTCATCACACAAACGTATTTTATTGGTCGTCTTTTCAAATTCAATTCCGACTACATGGAATTCTGTGATTGATAACCCTGAATGACATTTTATATTCTAGCCTAAAACATATTTTGTAGTGTGTTTCATAATTAGCATATGCTGTGAAACAAATAACTACCGAAGTACACACTTTGCAAACTCATAAAATATTGACTCTTTAGTCAATAAAAAATAAATAAAATAAAAATCAATTTGCTGCCCGCATTTGCTTAACTTTCTTTTACTTAAAAATAAAAAATAGAAAATTCCAGAAACTATTTTATGTGGCTTTGATGAAATATTCTTAAAGAAATTTCAACATTCGAAGATGTAAAAGAAATCGATAATAAATCATAGAAATAAGGATAATCGAAATGACCAGCAAACAAACATAGAAGTAAAAGAAAAATTTAACACATTTTTTTTTCTTTATTAATATTTAATTAAGTACTTGTCTTTTCTATTTTTTTTTAAGAAAACAAAAACTTTCAGATGTTTTTTTTTTTGTTTTGTTTTTGATATATACATAAATAAAAAAAGTTTCTACATGTGGCAGAGTTATTTATCTTTGTTTGAGGTTTTCTTCTTTTAAAACTGCAGTCACGTAATTTAAAGCGTGAAAGTTATTATTGAACCAGAATTTCAGTTAAAATGGCTGTTGCTGTTGTTGTTTCTGCTGTTTTGTCAGTTGTGCTGTCCTAAGCTTTTTTTAACTTTTTTTGTTTGTTTGTTAATTTTATGGCCAACTAAAGTAATACTTTGTATGATTGTTTTCGTCGTCATTTTACCATAACTTTATTCAAGTTCATTCACATTTGCACTCGATTTTGTTTCGTTATTTTTTTTGTTTTTGTTTTTGTTTTAATTCATTTCCAACATGTTATGTTGGCTTTTTCAATTAAATTAATTTCGAAAATTATATGTAGTACTTTGAAATACAAACGTACATACATACATATCGCCATCTTAAATACAAACGAACGTAACTCCACTTTTATTTATATATAAATAGGCAAAGACAAATTTTTAGATCCTTTTTTTCTCTTTTGTTTGCCAACCGATTTTGTTTATTCTTTTGTTAAGTGGTAAACATTAGTGAACTTTAGTGACCCGATTATATATTATTTAAATCGGTTCAATAAAAAAGGAATAAAAGGCTCATAAAGTTGACACTACTACAAATGCTAAAAATACACACGTACACGCATTTACTTATAAATAGGCCGTCTGTGATCGTAGGATTCTAAAATTTTCCTTGAACATGTACATAGTTTGACAAGACCAAGGCGTATTAACCGCGTGGCAGCATTACCACAAGGTAGACCAGAGATGAAACTTTGAGATTATGTTTTGGTCTAAATCAGCTTTTTTCCCCATCTACTTTTTGTTAAAAAGAGATAGCAATATAATGTAAGAATAAAGGAAAATAAACAAAACAAATTTAAAGCATTTTGCAAGTAACAAATGATGAATTGTAATGGAATTTACTTCTTCTATAGATCATGAAATAATTCTTAAAATATTTTTTTTAATGTTATATTAGCATAAAAATGCTTAAATTAATATTTTTCTACAACTTTTTTTATTGAGCCAGAAATTAACAAGAACGCAAAACCACAACAAAACATGAACAATTCTTTGTCAGAGTCAGCAAAATAACAATAATAACATGTCGTCTCGCGTCACCTATGGTCTTTTTTGTGGCATTATGGCAGCTGATTTCTTTGTTTTGCATATGATTTCTATTTTAAATGTCAAAAATGGTGCCCTTTATATTTTTCTGTAGAAGTTTTTGACAGAACCAATATAAAAAATGTCTTTTGTTATTGTATTGTTGTTGGAATTGTTGTACGAATAATTTCACCTGTTTAATACGCCTTGGACAAGAGGATCCATAATCAATCAAAAACTCTATTATTTCGATTATTTGTGTAGTTACGTCCGTTTGCATTTAAGATGCCGATATGCACATACAAGCTTGTTCTTCAAGGCAATGTCAAGCATACAGTCTTATGTATGTACATATGTGGATATGTACATATGTACATATACGAGTATGTATGTATAATTCAGAAAAATTACAAAATATTTTGAAATTATTTATGCATATTTTATGAGAACTTTTTAGTTAGAAATTTCACATAAAAAATGTTTAAAAATTAGTTTTAACTTTTCCTTTTTCTTTCAAACCTGCACCTGCAAGTTTGCTCTAATTAACAATTGCACAATTTAGTAAATAAATTGCCTTAAGTATGGAATTATTTGACATCTAAACATCAAACGTGTAAAATTTAGTTTTGAAGAATACATTCTGCAGAAAAGTGAAATTCCAGCAAGAAGCACTGCGTTGACCTAATAAAAGGTCTCCTAAAATCAAAACAAGAAATAAGTTGTTTTAGGTTTCAAGTAGAAAAGGCACCAAAAACCATGAATGCTGATGAACTTGCGCAATGTCTAATTAAAGTCCACAAATTAGGCTTTGATGCCGCCAAAAAGAAGTAGTAATTGTAACTTGTGTATGGTCCTTTGAAGCGGCTTGTTGCTTGCTGGCGCACTATGGGACATTTCACGAGATGGCGGTTAAAAGTCTAAAACTTTTGGTAAAATGAGAATACTTAATGCCTTTTTTTGTTTGTTGGATAGATGAGATTTTTAACTAAAATTCAAAGCAGGACAAGATTTTTATAGGCCATTTACTATGGGTATTTGCCATTTTTTAATTAGATATTCCGTAAAAAACCTTTTTAAATCTACCTTAACATAAAATGCCACTTTTACAGTCTGACATTTTCATACTACATACATATTTTTGATCGATAGCAACAGATATTTGAACAGCAGATATGAAATTTGCTAAACAAAAATATATAAAATGTTATTAAAATAACCGTTTTTGAAAATGTTAATTAATCACAATTTTCCAAATAATTCGAATAATTAAAAATCATACGACGATCCTAAGAGCAGGACCTTCAGTGGTCTTAAAATGCAACATATTCATAAAAGCCACATTTTGTTTCTACTGAGTCTAAATAATTACATCTCAGTTTAAACCGAATTACATTTCCAAAGCCTTCATCGCATTTCGCCATGTTTATTTTTTTAAGAGTAATTCAAACAAATGGCATTTCTTTCTATCAATGAACATTTAAAAGTTGTTGATTGTCTGAACAAAAAAAGATTCCTACAAAAGAAAAAAATTTGTTCATAAATTCAGGGGGCAAATTACAGCATTCGATATCGAACGAAATCCCATACAAAATTTTTTGAATTTGTGTGGAAATTTCGTTCGGTATCGAATGCCGTAATTTGGCCCTGTAAAACTTTTCAATTGAAATACGTAACAAATGAAGATATTTTCTCGGTGAAAATATAAAAAAGTACATGATTGTACGCGCAATTAAAATTTAATAAAATAAAGTTGTCTTAAATTTATATTTTTTAGTTTGATTTTTCGCAATTTTTAACGTTTTTTGGAGCCATTATATAATTTTTGTGCCATTTTAAACTTGGCCAGGCTATACGGGTTTGAAAATGTGTTTTTTTTTAAATTTAATGCATACTCGATTGTAATAGGAACGACAGCTTGTGTATGTGGTCATTCTAAATTAAATTCTATAAGAACTAACGTTACATGAGATAATACTTGCGGGCGTCTTACCAAGTCCACTTTCGTTTATTCATTTGCAGCAATGTTATATTATCCATTGAAATTTATCTTGAGACAGCAATTTTGAAGATAATGCAATAAACTTTAAATCTCATAAATCCTCTAACTAGATTGATATTATCAAAAATTTTCTTAAAAAAGTATAATTTAAAAACAAATTGCCTTATTGAATTTTAACGTAATCGGCCGGACCATTTTTAGCCATGAAAGGGGCGAGCACAACACTGTCTAAACAATTTTACAAAGTTTTGCGAAGAAAAAAAGGAAACATTTAGGGAACATAATCTTCTTATCTTAGGGAACATAATTTACCTATATTAATTGGTATTTTTTATGTATATAAATTAACTGGAACTATAATTTTTTATTTATTAAATAATTTTATATTTATATATGAAATTTTATACTTTTCATTAGTAATAGCTTTTTTAGTAAAAATACCTATATTTTTAGTTCATTTATGATTACCTAAAGCTCATGTTGAAGCTCCTGTTTCTGGATCAATAATTTTAGCTGGTATTATATTGAAATTAGGAGGATATGGATTATTACGTGTATTTTATTTTTTACAATCAATAGGGTTAAAATATAATTTTATTTGAATTAGAATTAGATTATTAGGAGGAGTTTTAGTTAGTTTAATTTGTTTACGTCAAACTGATTTAAAGGCTTTAATTGCTTACTCATCAGTTGCTCATATAGGTATTGTATTATCTGGATTAATAACTTTAACTTTTAGAGGAATTTGTGGATCTTATGTTTTAATAATTGGTCATGGTTTATGTTCTTCTGGTTTATTTTGTTTAGCTAATATTTCTTATGAACGTTTAGGTAGACGAAGATTATCTTCTTATCACTGATCTTACACAAAAAAACATTAATCAAAATATATTTAAGAAAATATATACAAAAGATTAAATTTAATGCCGTTTTCTTTTCTAAAAAATGTAACATTTCTTTTACTTTTGATAAAAAAAAGCTATTCAAAGGTTTCTTTATTTTTTGACGGGGGTTAAAGTTTGCCCCCCTTTGGCCTCTTCGTGCAGCATATTGATATATGAAAATATTGTGTTCTTTACATCTGAGGTGAAGGATGTGTTCAGCAACTTTGTAGAAAATATTAAAGCAAATATTTTTGTGGAACATATTATGCTTGTAGCACTCCCATATAACGATAATTTTTGGCTCTATTCTAACAAATCGTGAAAAACACCCCCCAAAAAAGGGTTAAGGCGGGGAAGAAATTTTGCTATATAAAGCTTAGTACTCTGTTCAAATTTGTGAAAAATGTTGAGCAACATTGATTATTTCACTTGGAAATTTTTACATTTAAAATGTCCTGTTGACGGCTAAAATAAGTTGTCTCTTCTCCACTTCACTAAACTTTTCTTTTCAATATTTGCCATTTATTATTTTTATTTATACATATTTATTTCTATTAATTTATTTTAGATTAGTATTTTATGTCCATATGTATTTAGATCAGCTGTCGAAATTCCGTATGAACTAAGGTCAATTTGCTTTATTTCACAGCTTTGATAAAATGTTGACAGAAACATTTCATATGTTTTTCCACAAGAAAACACAGTACTACCCAGGCAAAATTTTTTATGCATGCATTTTGACAGCATTCCTCGTGGAAAACTGAACACTGCACCAGCCTTAAGTCAGAACACACTAAAGCCCAAAACTTAACACAAACACCAAAAAACAGCCAACTCACGAATTAAAGAGTAACCTCACGAAATTTAGTGGAAAATATATACATATATTTTTGTCTACGTAAAACTTTTGTAAATTATACGAAATATTACGTTATGAAATCTATGAAAATCTTTTATAAAATATACAAAATTCTCGGCGTACATTTTTTATGAAAAAAAAAATTTCTTATCTGGGATACGAACACGTGCTCCTCGAGTTTGAGGACAAGTTCTCTACCGACCGAACTGTTGTTTTGATATACTCGTACTTACAGCTCAAAAATATATTTAAAAGCATGTAAAAGAAATAAAAATTTAGAAAAGAAAGAAATTTTTAGATTAAAATTTGTTCGCAAGATGAACGAAAGTTTCTTATATTATATGAAAAAACTAAACACGAACGTTTTTTTTTTTTCGCAAAATATCACTTAAGTCTTTTTATAAAAACATTTCAGTACTAATTGTGCTTGTTGCTGTGTTTGTTGTTCATACAAAAAATTTTCAAAATACTCGTACTACATAATAGTAGTTACGTTTGCTTGGATTTTCTCCGAACGTATCTAATGTTCTGAAACAGTTTATAAAAACCCTTAATGCTGGCAACCGTCGTCTATATTGTTACCTCTCTCTGCACTACAAGTTTTAAGTGTAATCAGCGTCGCGTCTGTTCTAAACATGTGAGCTGTGGGATCGTTGTACTGGACTTTAAAAATTGTGCACATTTTTTCAACACGTGAGACATGTGCTGAGACGCTGTACTCATTGTTGAATGGTAAAAATAACTTCGGGCCGTTTGAGGGGATTTAGATTTTATGCCAAGGAATGGGTGGCAGGGAGGTTAAGTTGTTGCAAAATATGTGTATTTGCTTAGCAAGTAAGTCATTTCGTCGTTTAGTTTGTCAATCTATTACGTATTATTCTGTATGGCATTTTCGTTTTGTTTTTTTATTCAGTTCGATTCGATTAAAGGTTTCGTAACATTTTCACAATGATACCGGTATAAATAAATGGAATATACTATTTTCATTACTAAGTATTGTATGTATGTATGTACGAATGAGTGTGCATAGAACGAGTATAAAGATTGTAGCTGTTTAGATTGTATTTATTGAATTCAATGTAAAAGCTTAGAACAACTGCAGTCGAATATGATTACATACATAAATTTTTGTACTTACAGCGAAATGGATTGCAGCAACAATTGGTTGGTAAACGTGAGAAGAGAATAATTATAACAGCGAGTATAGCAAGCTGTTGCTGGTTTTATGTACAAACTTATACCTACTACATTTATTAACATGTGACATACACGACGTGAAATGCGATTACAAAACACTGAAGTAGAGTGTAAACTTATTAGAAATTATGCAAAAAGTAGTTAGTGTTTCTTATCCAACTGGTTCCATTGTCTAGTTTGGGGGCACATTTTAAACGAAGATCGTTTTTATATAAAAAGGAACCTTTTCAAATGTTTCCTTTAGGGAAAAGCCAACAAAATCAAATAGGGAGTGCTACTTGTCGAGGATTGAAACAAAAAACGATGGCGAAATGAGTAGAAGCACCGAAAAAAGATTTTAAAAAGTTTTTTTTTTGTAGCAGAAAAACAGAGCTAATGAGCAACACGTAAAGAAAAAAACATAATTGAGGCAACCATAATCCAAGAGCAAAATTATATGATTAAATGACACATATGGTTATAGACGAATCACAATATGATTGAATTATATGATTAAACTCAAATCACTTTATGCTCTTGCGTCAATCATATCCACAATATGATTGAGTAATAATATTTTGATACATAAAACAGTAGTATAATTAATAGAAACACATTATGATAACGAGTGACAATTAGAGCAATCGCAAATATGCAGTTGCATGTTTTCTCTTGTGAAAGTTGTGGTTCCAGCAATTTTTATGCAATTCGACATCGAATTTTTAGCGCATATTTTTTGCATATTTGACCCTTTGTCGGATTTTTGTTGGCATATGTATTTCACTTTTAAGAGCATATCTGCAGCAGTTTTTAGAATTTATAAAGCATCTTCGACCATTCTAGAACATATTTTGATGCTTTATTATATTTATTGATGTTTTTAAATACGCTTACAAAAATATTAAAATTAATTATTAAAATTAATATTAAAATACATGAGATAAACCAACGTGTAACAATGGGTTAATTTAACGTTAATTAGTGATGGTAAAATTTGGATATTGATAGGGGTGAAGTTGTGTTTGCTGTAAAAAACTAATAATACGAGTACCTTCCACAATACAAATAACTCTCGTATGCTCCCTGCAGGAAATGTCAATAGTGAAACTGTACTGACTTACTATTGACACAGTCAGCAGTACTAGTGAATTATAATACCCCAGACAATGCTATTTACTATATACATTTAACATGTGCGTGTCATTGAAAATCCACTGCTGACATTGGTACTATTGACTAGGTAGTTCTTTTAGGACCATATGCAGACATTGGACTAGTACGGTTTAGTAATTCTAGTCTACAATTTGGGTATTTTTCTGAAGTAGATGTCAATAATGGAAATGGAAATTTTATTAACTTTTGGATGGAGTTTAATTAAATAAAATAAAAGACTAAAAGGCGCTAATTCATAACAGTCGTTTGACAAATATAGGTACTAAAAATAAGGTACTAATTCATTTCAGTCTTTAAAGTTTTCATATAGTGACAATGACGCCAAATTGTTACCAAAATAGTAGACAGAAGTGGTGACTTGGGGACACATACCCCCAGGTTTCCTTCAGGACTCTTTCTAGTCTTTATTTGTATAAATACAAATATGAAATCACATTCAACTGAGCCACCTAAACAGTGGCGAATACATGGAAACACACATGAACACTGATGATGGGAGTGTAGCGGCTCCCGAAAAACAACTTTGTTTCTGTTCTGTCGTGTAAGTTGAAATTAATTGATGTTAAAATTTTCCCTTGTTCCTTTGGAATACTGTCTCATGTCCAATTCTTTCTGACTAAAAATGTTACGAGCTTTAGCCAAAAAAAAAAAAATAATCACTTTGGATTAAAAAAACACTTAAATTAAACTAATTCAAGTAAAGAGTTAAACTATAAACACATTGACGGCAGCAAGCTACAAGGCTACATGCCCTGTAGCCAGCTACTTAATTACATATTTCAAAAACGACAGCTACATAATAAGCAGCTGATTCATTTCTTAATATTTCAGTGGTGCCACTTTAGATTGTTTGCTTTTTTAAGTTACGTTTTCTTACAAAAGTACAATTCAGAAATGTACAATTTGCAAAACCCCTTTACCATGGGTAAATTTTCCATAATTTTTCAGACGGAAATCCTAGTTTGTGTTAATAAATGTTTGAGAAGAAGCCAAGAGCTTGAGTGTACAATATTTTTTTTATAATTAATTAAAGTACCATACTTAACAAGAACAAGAGCAAGAACAATTTCAACACTCTCTCCGTAACAAATTTTCAACAAATCAGTTTTCAATACACAATTTGCTTTAGCCCATCTATTTATTTTTCGCTATAAATTTTTAAATACATGATATGACCCAATGAAATCTTAAAGTCCTGCTTAGTAGCTTAAGCACGATCACAATAAAATAAGTCTATAAGAAAAGAAATTTGAATTATTGCTTTGATCAAATTTAAAAAGTGGGTCAGTAGTAAATTTTAATGATTGTTTGAACAAACAACAGTTTAACCCAAATAAAAGAACATCGTGAGCTAACAGACAGAAAATAAAAGAAAACTTCTAGTTTTTCAAATAGAAAGTTATAATATTTCTCAGTTATAAAACGATCATGAAGACCACAAAATGAGAGAGTTAAAAGAAAAGAACTAACACAAAATGTGAAGGCTACAAGCTATTCTTAGGTTTGCGTCATTGGTAACAGCCATACAAATGGTAACATAGCTCTCTATCTCTCTCTCTATCACCCCTCTTGCTTTCGCCTGACCCCTTTTTTCCAGAAACTATTTCGAAATTACGCTTAGATTACGTTGTAAGATTTTTTTGTTTGTTAATGTTCATTACACGAGAGCTTACGAGAGGCATAAGAATCATTCCAACAAAACCAAAAAAACCGTCTACACACACACACAACACAACAAAAATATTACAATTGATTACTCAACATCTGTCTCTGCAATGTGATCAGTTAGCACATAAACCAACAAGTTTTTTTTATTATTTTAATGATTAACAAACCATAGACGAAAATAACGAAACACATTCTTCCAACATCGAACCAGGTCTTTCTTTATTTCTTTTTAGTTGCGAAAGAAGAAATGGGTCTGAGGCAACTTAAATTACGGAAAAAATTTCACTTTTACCTAAAAAATATGGGTTGCAACCAGAAGTTTGATATACAACTTGCGAAAGAAACAAAGAATATATTGCGATACATTCTCGTACACGTACATCCATACATACATACATATGTATGTATGTATGTATATGTATCTGCAATCTAGAAGTTACAAACAAAGAAAGCAGATAGAAAGGCAGATTTATTTATGAGATACTCTGATCAGAGTTGGAAAGCCAAGACTTTATTTGGACTATCAAATTTTTTCTTTTCTTTTTTCATATTAAAAGGTATTTAAAATGTTTAGTGCATTTATAATGTGATATTTATTATTTTAAGTTGTGTGTTTAATTTAATTTTAGGTTTCGTACACCCATTTAAATACAGTACAACCTCCATAATCCGGACAGATATAGTTTCAGCTACTCTTCGGATTAGTGGATCGTCCGGACTATAGTTAAAATATAATTTTAAACGCAATATATATGTAAATGTACATGTACATATATTAGTGCTGGCATAGTATTGAGTAGTGGGTACCGAGTATCGAGTAGTTCCTTTTCTTTTGGTTACTCAATACTCAAAAGTAGTTACTCGATACTTTCAGAGTTGTATTTTTAAGCAAGTTGTGTGGCTAAAATAGTGGATAAAAATACATCACTGTATAAAAAGACAAGTAAGTGTAAGATTCTTTAATCAAATCAAAACTAAATATTTTTTTTTGAGAACAATTAAATTATTTCTTAAGTTGTTGTTAAATTTAAATTAAAAGTTAGCTTTACATTTATTTTTTAATTAATAATAAAAGACATACAAAACCAATAATAGTTGAAGATCTGTTTTAAATTTTTGGAGAAATTACTTCAATTTGCAGATAAGGACTACGCGTTACAAATTCAAAAATCCGTTAAAAGTATCGAGTAGTATTGAGTACCCAAATGAAAAATATTGAATATTATTGAGTACTGAAAAGTAGTAGAATTTGCTAGCACTAATGTATATAATTTATTTACACAAAACATTAAGAAACATATTAAAAGTGACCAAAACTATTCATTTTGAATAATAAGATTTTTTATGTAATTTAAATTCTTTTAAAAATAAAATATCCATATCTGTCGCTTTGGTTTGTTCAACCCATAAAATAGCTTTTAAAAACAGTTCGCCACGCAAATTTTCCTGAGAAAAAAAGAACACTTTTCCAGCATAGAGAAAAAAATGTCTAAACTGTCCGAAAAATTTAAATGTCCGGATTACTGGATAGTCCGACTTAGCGACTGTCTGGATTAGGGAGGTCGTACTGTATATTTTATGTGCTAAATTACTAAATAATTTAAAAACACACCCTGAATATGTCAACAAATAATTGACGAAACGTTGGGAAAAGATGTAAAATTTTTTATTTACATAAATATAATAGTACCATTTAGCTTATTGAAAATCCTTCAAAATATTCCAAATAACTTGGCCAAATAATAAACAATTCTTATTAAATACTTAAATTTTTTGCACAACTCCATGTCAATTTTTTTACGGAATTATTCCCAAAATTTGTCATTACTTTCCCCCTTTAATTGATATTCATAATACCTACTTTTTCCCGGGGAATCATTTCCTATTTTCGAAGTTCGTTTAGAATAAGGGAAGAGGGTAAAGAGAATAATTTCCCTGGAAGGTTTTATTAAGAAAATGAGAACGGGGAATAGGGAAAAAACTCCCAGGGAATTGTAATTCAGAATTGGAGTGCATAATATGTTTGAGTATTATTAAAGGCCGTGATTTACTATCCCACATAATCGTACGATCTGCCAAATATGGCATGTGTGCTATAAAAGTATGGTAGTGCGGACTAAAAATGCTACTGTGTGACAAATTTTTATGGCAAGTCGTGCGATTTGGTGAATCTTATGAAAATTTTCAGAAAAATATATTTGTCGTGCAATCAGATTAGTATTTATAGTTAAACAGCTCCAATGATGACAATATTTGAACTTTTTCATCATTCGTTAACATTTTATACCTATTCACTTTCTTATTTTTAAAACAACGAAAGCAAAGTGCAGTAGTTTTCCGATTTAACGAACATTTGATTTAACGAACATCGTATTTAACGAACACCCAAATATTTTGTACTGAGTACCTTATATTACGAACAAATATTTTATTTTGTACTCGGTTTAACGAACAAATGTAAAATATATCAGCTGATGGTTTGAAAAGATGAATTGAAAATAAACCTTTACCCGATGATGAATGCGATGACAAAAATTTGAAAATGATGAACAGTTTGATGAAACAGAAATTCGAACACCCAAAATAAAACACGTGACATCTTCGCACTTAGAAGTTTTTAGTAAATGGGCTAAGCAAAACAATATTAGCAGCAAAAATTTAATGCTTTTGAGAGAGTTTCAATAAGGCATCCATTCCAAGAAAACAGACTGTGCTTAAACAATTTTTAAAATAAAGTATTTTTGTATTACAGTGTTATTATGAATTTTTCATTTTCTGTATACATATTTTTAATTGAATATGTATATGTATAATATCTAAATTACTACAATTTTAATAAAATATTAAAAAAAAATACTGAAGATATTTAGAATTTTCAATAAAATAGACGACACTATTAAGTTTTAATTCAGTACTGGATATAACGAACAATTCACTTTAACGAACAAGCATTTAGTTTCGTTAAATCGAAAAACATAGCACACTGGTCACTGAACATTTCTGGCAGCAATTGATACTGGTGTATGCTAGCGGACATCACAGCGCCCTCCTTCGTCGGTATTCTAGCAACAAAAATTGCCGGCGAAGTAAAATAATGAATAAAATGGCTACAACAGCTTAAAAATACATTTAATCCGCCTACTTGACATCAAAGGCGCTGCAACACTGATCTAAAAACTAACACAGCGCGCAATATCAGAGTTGCAAAAATTAAGCTTTCTCTCTCTTTCACCATCTGTCCTCTCTCACTATCCCTTTCCCAAAGAAGGTAACACACCTACGGGTTGGTAGGCATACTAATTGCCTGAGTGTTAAAAAAAAAAAAAAAAAATAATGGATTTCATGTATGCATAGGTATGTATACAAAAAACAACAAAGAGATGTTTGTGCTTCATTATTGTTGAATAGTGCGGCACCTAAAACGCCATTTCGAAGCGATTTTGTAGGATAGTGAATCAGGGCTTTAAGCTTCCACATAAAAATCAGTGTCTAAAGAATGTACCCCTAGTTATTTTGTGAAGCCACGGTCAAGTTTATGAGAAAATTACGTGCGTGGAATATGTTTATTGCTTTTGCACATTTCTCTGGAGAACTAATAAACATACACATTATGTTATTTAATTTTTTTTTTTGCAAAAAAATAACAAATTTAAGAGATCAGTTTAGCTCATTTCAATATTTAAACAAATTGCAATGGTGCCAAAAATGCCGTCCCTGCTACAAGCCCACAAATAATTACCTCCCTCTCTTTTACAATGACCTAGAAGAGAGCGGAAGAGAGAAAGAAAGTTGAATTTGTTTATGTGTGCGTGTGTGAGTGTGTTGTATTTATAAAATAAAAATTTGTTGTTAATCAAACGAACATGTTGCTTTAAAAACGTTTCAAACGTTCAAGAGGTGCTAACGTCATTGCCTACAACCATTCGTGTTTCTGCAACGTGACCACAAGTAACACTAAGAACCATAAATATATTGGCCAAAGTGAAAGAGGTTGTATTGAGAAAGCTTTTCTATTCAATTGCGTTTTGGCAGTCATAGCTAACGGTTGTGCTTAACATCTTACAGCGGATAACAAATATTTCCAATTGTCGTTTTTAACTTGATTTGTTAAACACCAACCCAACAAAAAAAAAAAAAGTAATACAATTACAAATAACTCGTTAAGCAAATAAAAATATACTATATATGTTAATTAACATAATTATTTAAGTGAAATAATGTTTTCATTATAAACAAATACTATACGTTCACTCCTATTTATTATACCGTATATGGACTGCTGCAAAATAAATAAATACTACAGAGTAAAATTTTATTATTCTTTTTTAAGAACAAAACAAAAATCAAATACATAATAATTTTTAAAACGCAAATAATAATTTGCATAGTTTTGAAATTCAACGGAAAATAAATGTGTTGCAATTTTAGCTGAGAATTCCTGTGAATCATTCATTACTGCTTTAAAAATAAAAAAAATTATTAAAAATATAATAAAAAAAATAAAAGAGCAAAGAACTTTAGAAAATGTGACGTGTTTTTCCTCTACATATTTATTTATTAATGCTAAATTCTACACAGCGAGTGTAAGCAATTAAATTATATTTAAACAAAAAATTAAATATTTGAATTTTTAACATTTTGCTGAAATCTAAACAAGGCAACAAGGCAATCAAACAATATGCGCAACATTTATTCGCAAATTATTCCACAAACATATTAACAATTTATTGTAAAAGTGAAATACAAAAGTAAACAAGAGAAAAAAATAAACAAAATTATAAAACAAAGTCAGTCAAACAATCAATTGAATTTAAAATGTCGATTGTTTGTACTCTAGAACCCAAAGTGAATTTATTTAAAGGTCCTGTGGCTACAAAAAATTTACTTGTTTTAAAAAATAACATTGTTAACAACAACAACAACAGCAACGGCATCAGCAGCAGCAGCCACAGCAATAACTACAATAATATTGTGGTTAATAATCAAATAACAACAACAACAACAACAAATTCTTCTAACAAACCACTAACGGATACAAATACAACAATTCAAAATTCATCAACAAATATTTGTATTAAAGAAAAATGTACGTACCAGCAATTAAAATAATTTATTGACAATTATGAATTTAGAAGTGTTCATTATTTGTATTAAAAATTACATAGATAACGACCACTTAAAGCCTAATTATCGTAAGCACAAAAACACAAAAAGAAGATTTTTTCTATTACAAATTTGAAATGTAGTTAGGTATTAATAACATTGTTGAGATTACTCCCAAAGTTGAAACTTAAAATGTATTTTTGTGGGTAAGCTAGTCCATAAATGTACATAAGCTCCAACGAAATATTTGTAATTTATAGATTAGCTTACCCACAACAATAGATAACAATAATAATTGTTTTATTGGTGCTTTTTATGGGAATCTTTCAAATTTTAGTGTTAAATTTTTATACGCACTTTTTCCCAAAATTAATATTTTACTTATTCAGTAAAACATTAACCATTTTGTTAAAAACAAATTGCAATACCCCTCAATAATCAATTTAATTATATCAATCTCCTGGTAAAGCAGCATTTAAGCAAAGCGCGCTTTCTACAATTTCTTTTACTTTTGTAATATAAAAATAGATAATTTTTTCCATTTCTGATAAATAATAACGGCGGGTTAATTGTGGACAGATTACTTGTGGCCAGTTATATAATGAGTGTTAAATGAAAAACAAATGCAGTGTTTTTCCTTTTCAAGGAAAAGGACTTTATGATTTATTTTATTGTTTGAAATATGAGCAAACTATTTTCGCACAAAATGAGTACACGACCGGTTGATTCGTTTTCTATTTAAAAATCTTTTCTTACAACTAACTTAACTATAACAGATTGATTTAAATTTCCCAGGCATATTGACAAATCAGATCTGGGAAATTGTAGAAAGAAGAAAAAGATGACTCTACGTTAATTCAATTCAGTGAAACAAAGATAGAAAAAGCGTAAATGTAAAAGAAAGCTAGAAAGGATAGAGGGTTCTAGAATAAGTCATTATATGACTTAAACAAATAGAATCAATCACAAACTTTACTTTACACGTAAACTATTACTGCCTGTTTTTGGAAAATGAAAACAAAATGGCGAGTGAGAATTTATGTTGAAAACGTATTTTTATTCTTCTTTTCAATATTAATTCTCATTCACAATTTTATTTTAATTTTCTAAAAACAGGCAGTTAGTTTTATTATGGTCTCGAGAAGATCAATTAAACGTCGAGAGGATCAATTAGACCATGATTCTCAGTGACATTCTGAGATTTCCGGTTAAAGAAAAAAACTACTCACACATCTTCCAGTGATACATTGCAGCGATCAGTTTAAATTTTGCTTTAAATTTAAAAATTCCTGATATATAGGGTCCGCTAGATAACTTTTTTTTTTGAAAACAGGGCGCAAAACATCGAGTGTAGCTTCGGCTGTGTGGCACGTAGCGCCGTCCTGTTGAAATCAAATGTTGCCAATATCTTCCTCTTCAATTTTTGTGAACAAAAATTCGTTCAACATGGCCCGATAACTGTAACGGCCACTCCTTGCTCATTTTCGAAGAAAAATGGCCCAATTATGCCTCTGGACCAAAATCCGCACCAAACAGTGACTCGTTTTGGGTGCGTCGGCTTTTCAATGTATGCGTGCGGGTTTTCTGTGCCCGAAATGCGACAATTTTGCTTGTTTACATACCCACCAAGATCAAAATGAGCTTCATCTGAAAAGATGATTTTTTTGGCAAAATCGGCATCTTCTGTAAGTCGATCGCAGGCAATATTTCCCAGCGTTGTTCAAGCGTATACACAACCATATTCGTTCAGCGGAAGGATAAAACTAATTATCTGTCAAATCAGACATGAGCTAAGTGTTACCATTCACGAAATAAGCACTAGTTGAAAAAAAAACGTTAGATGGCAGACCCTATATTATCGAGCAACGGAATGAAAGGTATTGGCTACTGCTGGGTAATATATAATTCTTGCAAAAGGGATAGATGAAAAAACAAAGAGATGGACAGATGTGTAGAAGAATGAAACAACGGGTCCACATTAGAAGTGGGTAAAAGTTCTGATGTAACTAATGTTAAAAAATGCACATGAATTGATATCCTCCTCATTTTTTGAAGTCGGTCAAAAATAGTACAAACTTTTGCTGAGCAGAAAATGTTGAAATAACTTTTCCTTTTGTTCGTTTAATCAGCTCCAACATTATCATCACACACTGTGCGTCCCATCATACAGTATTCGTTAACTAATGCTATCAGAAATCGCACAATGGACTTTCTCCGAACTGACATAAGTTCATTTATTATATTTTTTCTTTTTATTTGATGCATAAAAGTGATAAACATGGAATCTCTTTCACTTTCTTTCTATCACTGAACATGGTGACTGAGTTGCTTCGTAGTCAAGACCTGGAAGAGTGAATATAAAGGCCCTAGAACAGATCCTATGTTATATCGCTTATGCGATAATACCCAGCAAATGTGCCAGCAGCATTAGCACCTACTCCTTAATTATGTATGTATATACGACACCCCCCAAACAGGGGACCTTTGATGTCCCCTTGTGAATTTACTACACTGAAATGCAAACAGTTCTTTATACATTTATCGTTCCCATAAATTTTTCACTTAAGTGGCTCCGAAGTCTCTACAAGTGGTCGGTTATTTAAGTAACACGCTCAGTTTATTACCTAAGGGGATTGTTCACGAATTACGTAAAGCTCTTAGAGGGGGGAAAGTTTTGAAAATTTGTTACGAAGTTGACAAATTGTACTGAGAATTTATTAGAACTTTTAACAAAGGGGAGAGGGGTTCAAATAGCATTACGTAATATATGAACAGCCCCTAAAATAAATAAAAAAATCTTGTTATGTTTTTTTGTCACACAAAGCATTTTAGATTAATTAATTAAAATTCAGCCAACAACTAATTAACCAGCCACATCAAATAAATGTTTTAAATGAAATAAAAGTTTGCGAATAGTTTAAGAAATTTCAAACTTTTTGCTCTTAATATTACTGTATAAAAACTAAACAGAAATTGGATCTAAATAACTCGTAAGTGCTGTTTACACAATACGCACGTTCCACTTGTCGAAAAGAATTTTTTATATAAAACACCCAGTTTGTTTTATTGATTTCTATATAAGTTTACTAGACTAATTGACTTTCTGGATTATGTAAACTATTTATACTAAATAGCAAGCTATCAGTCGTTTCAATAGGCTACTGGTATAGAATATAAGAATAGTAACTACTGTTTCGATAAAAAATTATATTAATAAAGTATCCAAATGACTTACCCTCGTTTCACGGAAACTAAATCGCCGAATCATATAAGTTTTAATTTTAAGATCATTCCGCTAACCAGACTTTTCTAGAGAATACTGGAAATATTACTGGCAGTTGTTGAGGAAGGTCATATAAAGCTATTTCATTAGTACATTTTTATTTTGCTGATAACATCTACAAATAAGCAAATAAAAACTTAAGATTATTACATTACACTATTATAACAACAAAGCTGCAATAAAATAATATTAAAAATGACTTAACTTTTAACGAAACAATTATGTACGTTTGTATATTTTTGAAATGCAGTTAACAATAATTTACCACTTGAACTAGCAGCAACAAATATTTGTTTCTAATGCAATTAAATAAATATGGAATTTTTAGACAGCAAATAATATGAAAAACATTTTAGATTTATTCAGCTTTTTAAGGCCTTTTCATGTAAACAATGAATTTTCTTTGAACTGTTAAAAATGTAAAGTTTATTTAAAAAAAATAGGACAAAAATAAAATAATTTGTTAACCAGAGAATTTATAATAAAAAGGTGAAGAAAAAAGTTATTTTCTTATTCGTGGCGGTTTAGTTTTTGCTTTATCAGGTTTTATACGTTTGCAACAAAACATTCTGCCACAAAAACTTCACATTTCTTTAGGTGCCACTCTAAAAACATTTCCTTAGCAAGTAAGGACAATGCAGCAAGCCTTCACTTGTTGCTCCTAAAATTATGCATTTAATTCCATTTCCGATTCAAAGCAAAAAAATTTACTGCCAGTCCCAGGATGTCACACATATTTGTTCTTTCGTACAACTACAATTAAAACAAAAACATTTTAGAATTTGTTTTTGTTTTAAATGTAGTTGTACGAAAGAACGAATACTTGTAACATCATGAGACTGGCAGTTAGTCTCTCTTTTCCATCATCGTCGTTTCATCTGGCCTTAAAGATCAGTCAATGTTTACATGAATGCCTTAAGGTACGGTCACACTTGGCAAACATTTGCCCAAAAAAAACGTAACCACTACTTTTGCTTAGGGTTAGTGTGACTTAACTTGGTTTTAATGTCACAAAATAAAGTCAATTATGCCGCAAAATGCTATTTTTTATATTATTTTTAATAAATGCGAACCCATATTTAAAAAAAATATTGGAATTAAAGAAAATTCAAATTTAGCTTGTCTGTTGGTCACGTTTTTTTTCGGCAATTGTTTGTCAGATGTGACCGTACCATTTAGATAAACATCTTCAAATACTTTTACTTATGAAATATATTCATTATGGAGTTTTTTTTTCTAGAACAAAGTGCAAAATTTTTTGCCCTTTTTATTGAACAATTTTTTTTAAATAGAAAATGCAAATTTTTTGTCTTAGAAAAACTTTGAATAGCATTTTTTTTGATAAAAACTAAAGGATATGTTAAATTTTTTAGAAAAGAAAATGGCATTTGTTTACTAAATTCAAAACCATTTATTTAATACATATTCGATTTTATTTTAAATCATCGTATTTTCGTATTTTTAATTTCAGCAGCTCATAATACAAAAGGATCCGATTTTAAATCTCGTCTGTCGGTAACGGAGTTTGTGAGACGCAACACGAACGTGGGATCGCCCTTGACAATAAACACAAACAGCGATCTATTAGATTTACAACATCAACAACAACAACAACAAGCTCATCATTACCAGCAACATCAACAACAGCAACGCTCCATAACGGCTGCAACAAGCAATATGCCCGAAGTATTACATGCAGCTGCCGTTAATAGTCTGAATACAGCGAAATATCATCACAACAATAATCATCAAACACTGGCACCAGTAACAGCAGCAGCTGCTGCCGCAGCCATGGCCATGAATACAGTGCGCATGTCCACCATATCGCCGACACTGTCAATGAATGGCAGCTCAAATGAGGCTACAAATAGTAAGTTGTATGACTTTTTAAAGATCGTTTGAAAAACGTTAATTAACTTGTTCTTTATCACAATTGTTTCACCCTCTAGTGCATAGTCTTTCCATGTATAATGGACCGGTCAGTCCACAATCTAGTGATTCTGGCCATAGCATGTCGGATATGCACATTTCCCGGGATGGCAAATATGTAACGTTCAATGGCGAGCACATGACCAAACAACAGGCGAATGCCGCAAAAGAATTATTTTCACAGCGCAAACAACGGGAATTTACACCCGATTGCAAAAAGGACGATAGCTATTGGGATCGGCGTCGCCGTAACAATGAGGCGGCCAAGAGAAGCCGCGAGAAAAGGCGTTACAACGATATGGTTTTGGAACAGCGTGTCGTTGAGTTGACAAAAGAGAATCATGTGCTTAAGGCTCAATTGGATGCAATTAAAGATAAATTTAATATATCAGGAGAGAATTTGGTCAGTGTTGAACAGATTTTGGCTTCACTCCCCACCAGCGAGCAGGTCTTGAGCATAACCAAGAGAGCCAAAATGGCAGCGAATGCCACAACAACACCACAAAACAATTTCAATTCCAACACTAATAATAACAACTTACTCTACAGTTCCTCCCAACAAACACCTGCAACATCTCTTATGCAACAAAAAACCTCGTCAGAGGTTTTGAGTTCCACCAATGATAAGATACAACAATCTCAAACAGTTATTAAGCCCAATGGCATGAATACGATAGTGACATCACCCAGTACGCCATCCTCATCAGCTGCAGCAAATAATCTGCATGCAAACACTCCGATGACATCGGCCGTTCAAACATCTCAGACTTTATATGCATCTGCGAACCAAGCAACTGCGGGACTCTATAATCCAGGCAGTTTAAATGAAAATAATATCACTACTCAACATCATGTTGTGACAGCGGCTGCCTCTACGACAGTTAACACGCAGCCAGCCACAAATTTACAAAATCTGCATGTGCTTCAAGCCCTCAATCGCCGCTGTGATTTGGACAATTTGAGAAAAGTTGTTGCCGTAGTCGATGCCATCAATACAAATGTTGATTTGCCTTCCTCGGTGAGTGGCTTATATACAAATGCTCAATCTGCAGCTCTTTATGCGGGCGCTGCTCAACATGTTAATCCACTGTATGCGCAATTCAATAAAGAGGATCACGGCTATTTAACCAGCGCTGAGACTACTGCGGCAGTCAGCTCGAATGCGGGCGATTCAGTAACATCAACCTCCGCCCGGGCCACAGCTAGCGTTTTAAATCTTTCAAGACGGCCTAGTACACCCACGGCCTATGAAAATTTGCTTTCTTCAACTACCTCCTCCCCAAGGCTATCTTCAATGTCTTCGGCCTGTTCAACCGGTGCCGTTTCCGGTGACGATGATCATGAAGCCGACCATGAATTGCCGGAAGAATCACATGAACACAATCTCGCCAGTACAACTACCAGTCCCTTAAGCACCGACTCCAACAATTGCTTGCCGCTTAAATTAAGACACAAATCCCATTTGGGTGATAAGGATGCAGCAGCGAATGCCTTGCTTGCCTTGCAACACATTAAACAGGAGCCCATTAGCAGCAGGGCCTCACCGCCCGCTTGGGCCGATAACTCTGGTGATAATAGCAGTGATGAAAGAGATTCGGGTATTTCTATACCCAGTCCCGAATGGACAGCTCAATTTCAAAGAAAAGTTCTAGTTTCCGGCAAAGAGGCTTGTACTGCTTCTGCCGTGGTGACCGTGTCTCCAACTGAAAGAGAACACATTCTAAAGTCTCAATTGGCCAGATTAGAATCAGAAGTTGCCAGCATTAAAAACATGATGATTTATACATCCGATCAAAATTTGGCACAACAAGATCTTAAAATATAAAAAAAAACTAGTTTCTCTATAAGACCGTTACGAGCTCACAATTGTTAAGCTAAAAAGTAATTGATCCAATTTTTTTTGTGTTCTTTCTTTTAAGAAATAATTGTGAGTTGTAACTTTTTGTTTGGGATTCTGTTGGAAACGTCTTTAAAGGGACTCTTTTCAGATTTTTTTATATTTTTCTTATTTTTCTTTTTTTAAGGAGAGAGAGGATAGACAATAAATCATATCAAGTTATGCTTTAGTAAGAGAGAAATGAAAAAGAAAAATTCTGCATAATTTTTTTAATAATTAAATGGGGTTTACAATTTCATGAAACCTCAGATCTCAATGTTTTTACTGGAGAAAAAAATAAAAGAGAAAAGAACTTGATTTCACTTGTATGTATGTAGATCACTACAAATAGCGGTATTACAAAATTGCAACCTTTAATATTTAATAGTTGTTTTAACAAAAAATTAAAATATATTAAAAACAATAAAACTATGGGAATTCCATTAACGAAAATGGCACATTCCCTTTAACTTATTATTTTATTAAGATTTTATATATAAAAGAAAAAACTCTACATTTGTACAGAAAAAACAGCAATGAATCAATTTTTAGAAGTTTTATGGAAGAAAAAAATAAATAAATATAGTAAATGTTGTAATAAGAAATATTAAAAAAAATTGTTAATGTTTTGCTATGACTTGTCACTTTTGAGTGTCTTCTTTTTTCAACAAATTAAATTTGAAATATATTATTTTCAAATAATGTTCTTTTTCAAAGTGTTTGTAAGTTAATTGAACAGGGTTTTTTTTTTGTTGTCAAACTAAGAAAAACACAAAATAAAAGTTTCCTTAAATTAAAATGTTTATAAACATACAATTATTATTATTATTAAATTACAATTAATTAATTGTACATACAAAGAAATTTATGTATGTAAGTACGTACATACATATATATATCTTTGTAATTATTGAACAAGCGTACATACTGGAAAATAATTTCAATAAAAACTATTAATTAGTATACGAAAGAAAGTTTTATATATTTAAAAAAAGGAAACATTTTTTTACGAAAAGAAATGAAATATTTAACACAAAAACAAATTAAAAAAAAACTCTAATTACATATTTATATTTCTACACAATTTTTACAAAACTATTTGTAATTTTACTCTAAGTTTATCGTTATTATTTTATTGAAAGTTTTTAAATAAAAGAAAAAATATATATAAATAAACTATGTGACTAAAATGTTGTTAATGTAATAAATACTTTTAATTATTTTTCTTTTAGAAATATTACAAAACACATACAACAGAAACTGAACGTAAATTTCTTATATGTACTTTTTTTATATGATGCCAATAATAAAATTTTAAATGAGAATTAAAAACGTTATTGGCAGCCGTAAAATATTTTTAAATTTTTTTGTTGCAAAAGTTGTAATTTGATGGATAAAAGAAGATATTTTAAATGTTAATATTTATATAATCAGCAAAGTTTTCATTAAAAAAATATATATAAAAAAAACTTACTAAATGCCTTTTATTTGTTAAACCGAACATTAGGTCGGTAATTTCAGAGATGTGATGCCAATAAAACCGATAAGTACATATTTTGAAAACTTGCGATTTATTAAGAGACTACTTAACGCTTTGTTTGGGGTCAACGCTAAAAACGAGAGCAATAATAGTCCGATAGTGCAACTTACGCACCACCAATTCTCATGAAGTACTGGGACAAGCACTGAAGTATCCATGAGATAGCATGAATGAAAAAACAAGATTACGCACTCAGCCGTACAAAAAAAATTCTACTGCGAATCTACGTCATCATAGAATACAAATGAGTGTTTGTTGTAAAAAGTGTCTGAGATTTTTGGCACAAAACTGGAAATAACTACATAATTTCTAAACGGGTGCATCGATTTGAACAATATTTTAAATGGCCATAAAAGATATGCAGTCGCGATAAACTTTTGATTTTGGCCTTGAAGCTCGGCATACCAAAGTTTAACATTTTGGCTTATAAAAATACAATTCTTAATACCAGCGAAATTGTTATTCAAGATAAAATTAAAATAAAAATGTTTAAAATTGAATTTAATTTTTTATCTATTATAAATACGCAAAGATAAATTTTTAGAATCCTTTTTCTCCTTTGTTTCCCAGCCGACTTTCATCATTCTTTTACTAAATGGTAAACATTGATGAGCTTGAGTGATCCGACTATATACATATTATTTAAATCGGTTCAGGAATAAAAGGCTCCTTAAATTGAGACTACTACAAATGCTAAAAATACACACGTAAAGCAATGAGAGTGTTTAAGACTACGAGTACTTACATATTTATATGAGTAATAAGATTTTTTTCTTCAAAGAAGTGAAGTTGAAAAAGAGATTAGAATTGAAAGAGATGATAATTTAATATTTCAATATTTTTTTTGTATTGCTACTACTAAAATTTATATTATATTATATTGTTTGTTCATTCATCTTGATTATTGTTTTAATTTAAATCAACCTTATCCTTGGTTGCGTACGTGCGTCTAAATTTGTGGTTGACAAAAGCACCAATAAGTACTTAATAGTTTTTTTTAAACGCCTTACATACTTTTGAGGAAACTACGCCAACCGAGATAGGGCTGAATGTTTATCAAAATATAGGGAAGTGTTTAATATTTATTTAAAATCCAACAAAACATTTCTATAAAAAATAATATCAATAAATATGATATGTGTGATAAATGATCAGCCTGATTTAATAGCTCTTTTGTTTAAAATTATTCGAGGGCATCAATAACTTTCGGCACTTTCTGATGGCCTACAGGATTTGATGAAACTGTTTTTGGTGTCTCGTTAGATTCGGAGGTAAACGTGTTACCGAACTCTTGCATTTTCAAAATTAGCATTGCAAATACTTGAGCTGGCAAAGTTGTCTGCACAACTTTAAATAAGCTAGCTGGTTGTCCGCATACAGCGAGTGCATTAGCCAAATGCTCCACACCATCCTCAAAGTCGCCCCTTGCGTTTAATGTTTCACCCATTTGTATTTCCTGAAGAAAATATCTTTCAATTGAACCATGATCGTTCAGGTTACGCATTCCGTTCCTGGATGAATTTCCAATTTTTCCGATTTTTTCTTCTTCGCTCTCTAACTTTCTTTTTGTAGTCAGGATCTGCACGCCGCTTTGTATCAAAATAAATGCAATATCCTAAAAAAAGAGTTCCTGCAACTCCAGCTACAATTCCAATATTTAATTTTTCCAATATTTAATTTTTTATCGTGCAACAAAACTGTTTCCCAAATAATATGGATGTACATGTTCCTTACGTATGGATGTGTTAGATTCAAGCAAAAACTTAACAAAATAAATATACGTGTTTGTATGCAATTTTATTTTGTTTATTGTTTTTTCCACGGGGGAAGGGAATAAGCAATTAGGCATACGTTTAAATTGGCGGTCGAATTTCGAACACTCACGAACAGTTAGCCGTAGTGCAAAAGCTTACTCTCTATTGCAATGCGAAAGCAATTCCTGTGTAACAATAGTTCAATTTTGTGCCATTTTTCTTTCACATGGCAATAGAGTAACCCTCCAGGTCCTTCCTTGTTAGCTGCCTTCTAAAAAAAATCTCGTTGCTCGTGTTAAATTTGCTAAAGTACACATAAACTGGTTAAAACAGAAGTGTTCTCTTTAGGGATGAATCTAAATATAATTTGGGAGGCAGTTATGGGAGAAAATTTATGAGATGACCAAAGGGAAAGCGGCTACACCCCAAAAGCACGAGTAACACAGTCAAGTTTGGCTGTGGCAACATTAGGATGTGGTTATTTTCTGAGTCCAATTGACTTTTTAAACTTTGCGATGGCCGGAAATGGCTGCAGATCCATTTTAAATGCAGCAGAGGACATTATAAATCTGTTGGGTTACAATACAGCAAACCCCTTGGCTTGGAGATTTCAGCACGATAACAAACCCAAACCCACCTCTAAATTTATGTAGCAAAGTGGTTGCAACCCAATGAGGTATTTGTTTTGAAGTGGTCGCGCCCAATCATCAGATCTCAATCCCATAGTATATTTATGGGAAATTGTAGATTTAAAAATTCGAACCCGAAATTATACCAACAAGAAAGGTATGTTACATGCGGTTAGAAGTGAATACATATCAAAGGAAACGTTTAATTTAATTGGATCAATGCACCGTTTCTGTGACGCGGTGATCAAAAACAAACTGTATCCCACAAAGTTATGCAATAAACGAGGCAGAAATTCTTCTTTCTCAATTCTAAAGTTTCCATTGTTTTGCTAATGCCACAAAAATTTGTAAAATACTAATAAAAGGAAAAAAATTAACATTTCGCAAATTGCTTAAGCATTATTTTGGAAAAACATCGACACGGAGCTGTCAAACATGAAACTCAAAAATATGAGTTCCTTCATCGGGAGCAGTGGATGGTTTTCTCGCTCACTCTCCGCATGTCGTAGTATACATGATTCCTCCTGTACGGAATACTTCTCTTTCTCCCTTAGGCTGCTATCTCTCTCTAACCTCATCTCCGACTCTCCTGATCTATACTCTTCTTATATCATTTAATTCTCCCTTTACTGTCTCCTTCTTTTTCTCTTCCCAGGTTAGCACAAATGAATCATGATTATCTGCGGACCCAAGTGGGTTGGTATCTCCTCACCCTTTCACATTTCACCAGCAACCTGAGAGGTAAACCTAACCTAGCTTAGGGGCAATGTTCGACAGTTTTTTTTTTAAGTACTGAAGTACCGAGATATCTGGCCAAAGTTTTAAATGATAATTTCGAATAAATCATGTTTATTATATTTAAATATTAATTAATAATTTATTTTTGAAAATGTTTAAGAATTAGACAAAATCTTAAAGAAAAAATCAACACTTTTTATTAACAAATAACATTGTTTGGATTCGATAAATTTTTAAGACTAGAATCGTAAGTATTTACAGACATAAGAAGATACAATTTCATATGAAGTGTATAAAGTCATCGCGGCAGCAGCATCATTTATTTTATTAATTCATATAAAATGAAAATTTTTAATCCATATAAAAATATTAAAAGAATATCATGACATTTATTGCACATCAGGATGACTGACACCAAGTTATTTAAAGATCCAATAAAACTGGTTTAGTGTCACGAGCACATTTCAACATTGAACGCATAAGTTTAATAAAACCAGTATCTTTAGGTTTTTCCAGACCACGTTGAACGCGATTTTTCATAACCGCAATAAACTCACGGTTACTCAGTTGGTTGTCATCTAGAATAAAAGATAACAATTAAATAATTTCATAACAATGAGAGACCACCACCCGTGAATAATTACTGCATACTTACTGTTGTCATCAAATATGGTGAAAACGACATCAATAATATGATCCGATAGCTCGACCATGGCCACAGTTTTCGCCACATGTTTCAAAGTCACTTGATCTATGGAAGCACCAGCAATATGATAAAATGTCAAAGCGGTATCCACATCGTTTATATTGTTAAGGAAATGGAAAAAATCCAAATAGTCCTTTTTCGATACACCAACAGAGTGATCACGGAAACGTCTCTTAACCCTCTTCAACTTTCGTTGTTTCTTCTTAACCGTATAACCAGCATAAGCCAGCAAAAGTTCGGCAAAGTCAGCTTCCGTAATCATGCCCTCTTCATTGGGATATTTACGTTCAAATTCCAAAGACAAGATTTCACGTTGCAATTGTTGTTGGAAATCCAAAAATTTTTGTATAGTCAACTTTTGATCCAAGTTCGGACCAAAGAAATACGTGGTCAAGGCGGAGTTTACACCCTATTTTATTTTTATTTTAAAGTAATCTATTATTTGTGTATACGAGTATTTCTTTTATTTTAAATGAAAATTAAACACTTTAAACTTAAAATTTATAAATAGCTTTTAACAGAAAGCCAGACAAGGCAACTGTGCAAAAGGCTTGTGTTAAAGCAAAATGAAGGTCAGTTAAAGCAAATGAAACCAAAAACATGAAAATGGACGTGGAGTGTGCGTGCTTGTTAAAAATGGCAGTGTAAAGATTTCAATCAAATGGAAAATAAACTTAAAGCAAAATGAAAATCCTTAAAAACCAAGTACCTTAGACTTTTAGCAATTATTTTACAAAAGATTAAGAATAATAAGAATTAGGAAAAAATAGAAAGTAGTAGTTGTTTAATAAATATGGATAGATAAAATTATTTCGTTTTTCGTTTTAATGTTAAAACAAGGTTTTATTTAATCACACACATAAATATGAGATGTTTAATTGAGGAAAACTCACCTTAAATGTGTTTCCGGTATTGGCATGATCACGATGACGGCTGCCAATACTTGTCTGTTGTCTGACAAGCGTTGCTACCATTTCAAATTCTTCGCAATCCACATCACCGTCACCATTCAAATCGAACATTTGAAAAGCAATTTCGAAATGACGACGAGATGCTGAAAATAAAATTAAATTTATAATTAAGTATTAAATAAATAAATGAATAAATAAATAAACACGAGTAAATAAGTCAATAAATTAATTAATAAATAAATAAATAAACAAATAAATAAAAAATAAATAAATAAGTAAATAAATAAAAAAAAAAATAAATAAATAAATAAATAAATAAAATATAAATAAATAAATAAATAAAAAATAAATAAATAAGTAAATAAAAAAATAAATAAAAAAATAAATAAAAAATAAATAAATAAGTAAATAAATAAATAAAATATAAATAAATAAATAAATTAATTAATAAATAAATAAATAAACAAATAAATAAATAAATAAAAAATAAATAAATAAGTAAATAAAAAAATAAATAAAAAATAAATAAATGAGTATATAAATAAATAAAATATAAATAAATAAATAAATAAAAAATAAATAAATAAGTAAATAAATAAATAAGTAAATAAATAAATAAGTAAATAAATAAAAAAATAAATATATAAATAAATGAATAACAAATAAATAAATAAGTAAATAAATAAATAAGTAAATAAATAAATAAATAAATGCGAAATCAACGCTAAAACACATTTTAGGTTTTGACTGATCTTTTCGGGCTCAAGTAGCATTTTTAGCTTTGTTGTTGTATTCAGAGACTTATAGTAAAATTTTATTAAAAAATACTTTTGTTCAACATTTTAACTTGTAGTAAAATTTAATGAAAAATCTCCATGTTTTTGGGTATTATTTAGTACTTTTTTAAAACAGGGACAAAAACGACCCATGCATACATTGACTTGTAAAATGCTCCGCTAGCACCCCTTTTCCACAAGCTAAGTTTACTTTGCAAAGTCTTGAGTTTGCCGGTGAGAAGATAAGCAAGAATGGGGGGGGCGAGTAAAGACTGAAGCATTCTTAATAATCGATTTTCCTGTTTAATTGATAACAATGTTGAGTTGTACTTTTAAATATTTTTTATTTATATGTAATTCATTTATTCAAAGATTTTATAAATAATTTTTAAATAATATAAGAAAAAAATTCGAATTTTGAAAAAAAAGAGATTAAACGAAAGACTTCGTTTTACGTAGATTCTTAAAAAAATATGAAATTTTGTTTGTCTCTTCATTTTCAAATTCATATTTTCGTTATTTAGCTTTTCAAGAATGCGGTAATTTAATTAATTTAATTCGATTTCATTGCGTCTTTAAAAATCAGATCTCAAAGCATATGAACAAAAATAACATAAATGATGATAAACTTAAAACTATACAGTATTATCTATATATAAATAGGCAAAGTAAAATTTTTAGATCCATTTTTCTTCTTTGTTTGCCAACCGATTTTCTTCATTCTTTTACCAAATGGTAAACATTAGTGAACTTTAGTGACCCGACTATATATTATTTAAATCAGTTCAGTATTAAAGGAATAAAAGGCTCATAAAGTTGACACCACTACAAATGCTAAAAATACACACGTACACGCATTCACTTATGAAAGTGTTGGTTCAAGAAAATATATAAATATTCAAGACATTATTAGTTCTGAAGAACGCTGCATGCTTAATTAAGCTTGACTGAGATATGAGATTTTACAAGAACTGATTGATAGTCAAAATTAAATCTTATAGTAAAACTTGAAATTAACACTAAAACTTGGAGTTTATCTTGCTATGTAATATCGAAGCGGCAATGCCATGGCCCTCTAAGGGCCACTTTTGGACTTTGAGATTCAATTAACCTTAATCTTTATTTGTGGTTTTTGGGTAGTCGATTATATAGTTTTGCTTGCTAGTTTAAGCGGCCAATCGTGGTGGTTTAATCTTAAACTAGAACTGTCAACATACACATGCTTAACATAAACAGTTGTTGAACCAATAAAAACAGAACAAAAAAGACAGAATTTTAAGAAAACCAAATAAAAATGGATTATTCTAGTGGAGATGAAGATCTAAGTGGGAAGATTTTAGTGATTCCGTAATATATAAAAAATCTGTATTCCATCTCAACAGGGTTTAAACCACCAGCCAAAAACATTATATTCATTTGATACTACATTAATTTAATTGTCAGATCAGCTAATTAGAGAATAAAATTAGGTTTAATCTCAAAGTCAAAAAGTGTCTCTAAGAAGTCCAGCAATGTGGATATAAATATGTATGTACTGCTTCTTTGAAGTTCTTTTTCTTCAATAGATAAAACTGTCTTTTTGTTGAAGCTGCCATTGTAGAAATAAACAAATATGATTCGTACTTATTAAACGTCATGTTTCTGAGTCATCTTATTTAAACGAGGAAATTTTCCCTTTCCGTTTTATGTACAGTACAACCTGCATAATCCGGACATATATAGTTTCAGCTACTGTCCGGATAGGTGGATCGTCCGGACTATAGTTAAAATAAAATACATAAATGTACATGTATATAATTTATTTTTATTACCGAAAAGAAAAATAAGGATTCATTTGTATATAATTTACTTGCAAAAAACATAAAGAAACATACTAAAAGTGACCAAATATATTCTTTTTGAAAAATAAGAATTTTTATGTAATTTGCCAGCTCTATTTTTAAATTCTTTTAAAAATAAAATATCCTCATCTGTCGCTTTGGTTTGTTCAGCCCATAAAATGGCTATTGAAAACACTTTGCCACGAAAATTTTACTGAGAAAAAAATACTTCTAGATTTTAAATTAGAGGAAAAATGTCTAAACTGTCCGAAAATTTTAAATGTCCGGATTACTGGATAGTCCGAATTAGCGAGTGGCCGGATTAGGAGGGCTGTATTTACATTGAGTTTGATTGTTCAAAAGCAATAAAAAATGCTTAGAATGCCGGATAATTGCGGTTAATCGAATCAAAATTTAAAATCACGGACAATAATAGAGGTTAATCGATGCAAAAAAAAATTAAATTTATAGAAATTATTAAAAATTTTCTTTCCAGGATAATCGACGTTTCCGGTTAATCGAATAACGGATAATCAAGGCCCCACAGTACTCGTATTTGGTTGCATGTTCGTCCAACAAAAGAACACACAATTCATAAAAAAAAACTTTGCAAGTGGAAAAGGCGTCTGTCTGTCAATTTTCGGATGTGTTTTGTTTTTATAATTTGAATTTTTCTTCCCCAATAAAATTTATTAACACTAAACGCTGCATTTCAGAAAATAAGATTTTTAATATTAAAATTTAAATTTAACAGATTCTTAACGGAAATAACAAATCCCCTGAAACAAACACAACCACAGAGAAAATTTAATAAATATTAGTAAATAGTAAAAGTCGGAAACGCTCAAAAGCAGATAAATTGAAATAATCAAAACAATATGAAAATAAAAACAAACGATTATAGCCCCCTCGATAGCAACTCTCAGGATGAAAAAAAAACTACTGCAACTTACAAATTTAACGCCTGCGTATATTCTATTAATTCTCCCGTATTAACAGGCCAGAGGAAAAAACGCGCCAGGACTTCTAACAACAAAATTTTATAAACTTTCAAAGCAGTTAACAGTAAACATTTAACATTTAACGAGTAAGGAACAACAACTGGCAAGTTAAGCCATCATTCGAATGCCCGAACAAAAGGATAAAATATAAGAAAAAAAAAATAAAAAAACCAGTGAGTAAGGATGAAGGAATCAATGAAAAAGACACAAACTTATGGAATACAGACACAAAATTTATATATTGTCAAATAAAGTAGTTGATTTTTAATTAATAAATTAAATAGTTCAACCAAAAAGCAAATAAAATATGTATGTATATAAACACAAGTATGAATATTATCTTGAAAAAATTAGCCAGTCCTTTTTTAACATTAATTTCAATTGTAATTCGCTAAAGTAATCAAGTTTAAAATAATTCATGCTCTTGTGCTCCTTGAAGATTGCGTGTTTGAGTGCTTAAGTGGCCCCGTTTAAAGAAAATTATTATAATTAAAATTAAAATGCTTTAAATTTTCCACAAAGACAAAAAGAAATAGAAAAGAAAACATTTTTGCTGGTACGAGATATACACACATACAAACATACATAAATAAATTTTTCGATGGACATTCAACAAGGTGTTTATTTCTTCTTTTTTTTTTCTCTCAACATTACGCCCTAGTTTATTTCACTCTTTCCTTGTTCTTCTCGTTTTTACGTCATCAGAACAGGCATGTGTGTGTTGTTGCCAAGTGAAGTAGTATCATTTAAGAGTATTTTACCACAAAGCAATTGTTCAGTCTTTTTCTTTTTTTTTACTTCCACATTTTCTAGGATGAACTTTGTCCTCCTTGTGGTTTGTGATTTTTTCAAGATTTCAGCGGCAAGCCACAAGTGGCAACCTTTCTATGTAACTGCTGATTTATACTTGGCGGATTTGTAAGCACATTCAACTTATTTTGCTCATGAATAAATAAGGGACACAAATTAGGTTGCTATTAAATATGAACGAACAGAATCACACAAGGAACTCACCCACCCACGCACAATTTTGAAAATGCTAATTTGGTTAGAAATCCTAATTTAAAATTAAACAATGTTGAATTGTATAACATTAGGGGCATTCATGTTACGTTTCTCTTTACAAAAGTGTTTAGCTGACGTTGTGTTTGCAATTTTGCAAATTAAATCTAGTGAATTTTTGGCAAATGAATTGAATTTAGATACTACAATTAATTACCCCCTACAAAACCAAAAAAAAACTTTTTAAATTTATTATGTACATATGTATATATTTGTTTTGCCAAGTTCAAGGCGAATTCATAACAGGTGGTCTCGACAGCTCAGCTGATTATTTTTTGCTCCTTGCATCTCCTTGCATTTTGATCTGTTTTGTTTGTCAAAATTTGTTTATGTTTGATTTATATAAAGTGTTTGACGTTGATTTTGACAAAGAAAGCAGGTATTTTTCAAAGCGAATTGAGGCGAGCCTCTAACTATTATGAATTTGCCTTGGCTAAGTTTTCCTTTCAATTTTAGATTTTGAAATTACGCCACCAAAGAAGCATTAGTTCTGAATAATTTTAAGCGCAAGTGATTGAAGTGACAATGATAATACGCCTGTGCTATGGCAGACGTGTACAAGCTTCTTTAAAACTAATTGCCTGCATTTTGATTGCTGTATTTTATTTTGGTTTTCTATTCCGGGAATCGTTAAATGCCTTCGAACAAAACAAGGATAAAGCCGAAGCAGCAGCTGCAGCGGTTGGTTTGATTCAAAGCAATAAAGTAGAGGTAAATATTTCTTCGGCTCTATAAACAATTTTTATGTTTAAATAAAGATTTATATTTGGCTAAACGAAGTAACATTTTCATTAAATCGGAGCTTTTTAAAGTAATTTCACAGCTTTTGTATATTAAAATAATAATAATAATTTTCGTATTCTTTTAACATAAATGATTCGTATAAGGCTTTAATTTGCATTCAATCAGCACTAACTGAAACTCCTTATCGTGAATAAAAAGCGAAGATTTTTTAAAGGTGAATTATTTTTCATGAATAAAAAAAAAATGCAGAAAAAGTAAGAAAAATAGTAAACAACAACACAAAATTGGCGATCGTAGTTTTAGCGACAAAGAACAAATGTCTCATACAAATTTATTCGTGATAAGGGGGTTGCGGGCTCCGAAAACAACATTGTTATATTCTGCCGTGTGTGCTAGATTTAATTAAATTTTAATTGGAAAATTGTCTCATATGCAAATCTTTCCGAATAAAATGTTACGCCTAATATAGATTGTACGCCAAATGTAATATATAGTTCGTTCAAACTAAAAATTACATTTAAATAAATTACTTTTTTTTCTTCTTAGCCGAAAATTTCATTTGTCGGTTTGAAACACTACCAAAAGGAGCTTTTTCTGAAGACAGACGACAACACGGGTATAAAAACTACTTTAGCTCCTGCCGTCACAAGCACTTTAAATCCAGTTTATGAGTATTCAGAAGAAATTCATAGTGCCACCGAAAAGGATTTGAAAAAGCGCCGTTTGCATGCTCTACAAGTTTGTCAGAAACACAATTTGCAGACGATTTACCCACCGAATCCGCGTGAATTTTTCATCTCTCCTGGCCATAATTTAGTATGGTGTAATGTTTTTAAAGCTGCCAGCAGTACGTGGATGTATTATTTTAATATTTTGGGTATGTTTTTCGTTTTCATAAAATCTTAAATAACTCAAAAAGATATGATCTACAAAAAAAAATATATTTACAAATTTAAACTAATTTTCAGGAGGCTACGACATCAAATATTTACAGCGAACCGAATTCCAACCGTTAGAATTAGCACGTAAGAGATTTCCAAGACCTTATATGTCAGATTTGGCAGATGCTTTATCTTCGTCACTTTCATTTCTGTTTGTGCGTGATCCCTTCGAACGAATTGTATCCGGTTATCGCAACAAATTGGAGGGTGGCAAGAACACATACTACAAAACTTTGGCCAGACGAATTGTCAACAGATTTCGTAAGCATCCAATAGCAGGTGGTGGCAGAGGCAAATCGGGACCAACATTTAACGAATTCATACACTATTTAATCGAACAATATGCGCAAGGCAAGACATTTGATGAACACTGGTCACCGATTTATAGCTTTTGTACACCATGCAGTATCAATTTTACAATCATTGGAAAAGTAGAAACATTTAACAGAGATTCAGAATTTATTATAAGACAAGCCGGCTTGGAATCTCTACTACTGGGTAAACTACCCAAGACTTTATCCAGGAAAATTGGCAATTTATCCAAGGGAGCTAAAACAAATAATGCTCTCGAAAAGTAAGTACTTAAAATAATAATTCATCAATATGACACTTTGTTACTTATGATTTCTTTTAATAATAATTTCAGATATTTTGCCGAAATCAATCGCTCAACTTTAGACCAATTAATTAAAATTTACAAATTAGATTTTGAATTATTCGATTATGATTACAACAAATATTATAGATACGTAATGATGGATTCAGAGCTTATTTTGCCAACCACATTAAAAGCTCAAGAAAATTCTACTATAACAAAAACTTAAAAGAAAAAAAAACCAAAACCAAAATGCCAACTTTAAGTTGCATGGAAAAATTACAAATATTAAAATATTTTCATAAATTTTTTTTACAACCAACTACGCCCACCCAAGTACCTCTCTTCAAAAAACAACAACAAATATTTATAAATATTAATTGAGAAAAAAAGAAGCAAAAAAAAAATTTGGAAAAATCACACAAGTTCTCGAACTAAAAAAATCTTTTTTTGACAAACAAAAAGCCAAATTCAAAAGTTTTCCAAAAATTAACAGTTTAAGAAGACAAAAGAACAAATTTATTATAAAAAAAAGAAAACAAGGCCAAAGACTAATCTTAGTTATAAAGTTTTTCTTATATACATGCATACATACACGTTTTCTAAAAATATGTTTTTATTTTATAATTCCCGTATACTATTTTTTTTATATTTATATAAATATAATTTTTAATACGAAAAAAAGAAAATAAATACTATATTGTTCACGAATTTCATTTAAAATTCCCAAAGCATTTATAATTTAGATGAGAAAGAAATTTATTACTTCGACTTCATTTTTACGTACATTATTATACTTGTACAATTAATGTGATGTTATTTAACAAAAAATAAAAAATATAAAACAAACAAAAAATTTTAATAAATAATGTTCTTATATTAATGTAAAACGAAATTATTAAATTTATTCCATCTATTTCGATGAATTTACTGTACTTTATGATATTTAATAAAATAAAAAATAATTAAAAAAATCAAATATCCGATTTTAATTATTCTTTCGTTACAAATGTAAAACGATAATTTTTACAATTGAGCGGTCTACGAAAAATTCAATTAAATGTTGAAACAGAACACACGACTGCTTTCTTTCGATTTTCGATGTGGGAAAAACGAAATTCATAATAGAAACAGCCATAGCAAATAAAAGAAAATTTAGATGGGTCGGTCATACACTTCGAAAACCTGCTGAGAAGATATCGCTCCTTTGTTGCAACGTAGTTATAACTCAAAAAAACTTGTTCCTAACAAAACGCGATTAAAGATTAAAAATAAAAAAAATATATATTCTCCTCTCCAGAGGTGAGTACACAAAATGAAAAGCATTCTTAACTCACGTCTCTCAGGTGTGTATAAAAAATATGTAAGCTAAGGCTTAAATATATTATAACAATATTACTTTGATTATAAATAATTGTTTAACTCACAGTTTAACAGCCTTATTCATAAACGATTGTTAAAGTTAAAGTGTACTTTAAACCGGGAAGGAAGCCGATGAGTTTTCGGCGGCTGAGTAAAATATAGACGTCAGCGGTTTATACTATGTTCCCAGTGACTTGAGATCAACTGGATTTGAGTAAATTACTTTAAAGTGTTTTCACGCAGTTAGAAAGAGATTTGAAATAACCGATTTTTCAATTCTTGCTTTCTGTTTTAGTTCTGTCATTTTAAAATAAATTTACATAACAATTTGCACTACTCCTTTAACAAATCTTCACTCGACGAAGAGTTCTCGGCAGTTAAAACACCTTAGCGATGGCAGTTTTTAGCCGACTTTTATCTGATAGGCTTCGTTCCCCACTTTAATCCAACTATAACTTTATTAATCGTTTATGAATAAGGTCGTAAATTTGTAACTTATATTTTTAGAGTTATGTACATAAATAAAGAAGCTCCCACAATTCTCGCATTTCGACTTCGACTGCTTGTACTAGATTAAAGAATAATTAATATCGCAAGTATCTTTAATTTACTACACAATATCGAAGTCAAAGTGGAAAATTGACCACCGAAATAATCTTAAATTTTAATTTTTTATTATATTTAACTTACTTGACAAGACAGTCAGCAAAAAAATGTAATCGGAAAACGTAATCAAGCCATATGAACCCAATTTATAAAAAATGCTGTTCTTTTCCAAATGTAAATTTAAGCATTCACCAACAGACTGTTAAAAAGAAATTATAGAATATGAATATTGTTAATCATGAAAGAAATTTCAAAGCAAATAAATCAGCTATGAGAGAAACACAAAGTTCCATATTAAAAGCGAAATAACAGATTCTGAGCAGGATATGTACGTACATACGTCTTCGTATATTTATTAACACAATAAAGTAATTTGGAAAAGTAATACATACAACCTGCTGGTCAGAAATTGTATTTTCAAAATAGAGCTTAAGAAATATACCTTTCCAGAGACTTGCTTTTAAGTGTTTCGTTTAAGCAATGTTTAAAAAAAAGATAAGATTTAAATGTGTATATGCATACGTAACACGTTATTTAGTAATATCTTTTCAATTAACTCACCTTGGGATCATAACGTCGATATTGGTCAAGGCCCAAACCTGCAAAAAGAAATTGTGTTATCATAATGCATATATTTATGTGTGTATAGGTAAATGAGGTAATTGTTTAATATGAATTAAAATTGAATTATGTTAACGTACCCTCTGGCTGTTTCATACCAGGTGTCATACTTGTTAAAAAGTCAGATGGTGTCATAAAGATATCATGACGATCATCCGATGTTGGTACTTGTATTGTTGCAAAATAACGAAACACCTTATCGGGTGTTGAGAATTGGCGAATACGATTTTCATATTCAATTATCTAGATTTACATTAAAAGTTGTTTAATTTAAAAATGTGTACATAAGTTCAGAAAACTAGATCAAAATTAATCTAAAGCAACTGAAGTAAATTTAAACAGATGATAAATTGAAAATAAATACAAGTACGCCAGAGTTAATTAAAAACATAACGTAAAATAAAATCAAGTGAAGAATCCGTTTCAAAATACACAATATTCAATAAAAAGGTTAAATATTATAAAGAAAACTAATTTTTATTTTTCTTTCTTGTTTTCTCTGCAAAAATATATATTTTAATTTGGGAAAAACTAAAATAGTTTCGATTTTATTTCGAAAATTTATTATATTGTGTTCCGCATTTTGACAAGAATTCCACCCACAAAATAAAAATTACCCTCTGGTTGTTTAAGTCCCGGATATATAGAACGTAGAAAATCATCTGGCGTCATACAGACAGTTGTGCCATTAATTGTCGTCAAACGGACAGTGGCAAAGTAACGAAAAATTTTGTCTGGTGTGGAAAATTGGCGAATACGATTTTCATATTCAATAATCTTAAAAACAAAAAAATTAACATAAAAAATGAATTTTATACAAAAGAATAAATAACCGAAAAATTAAAAATAACAAAAAGATGAATTAAATAATAACATACTTTTCTCTCGCGAAAACCAACTTTTTCTTTTTCCGCCTTAGCAGACCTTCCAGGCTGTTCGCTGCCTGATATTTCATTGTCGCTTTCGTCTTCAGTGTCTGTGTCACCATTTGTATGATGTTTTCCATCTTTAGCTTTTCTTTCCTCTTTTAACTTCTTACGAGATTTTTTCTCAACTTCATTAGAATTTTCAACGCCAGCATCCGCATCAACCTTGGGTACAAACCACTTTTTTACTCTAGAAAATAAAATCAATAAATTGATGACAAATTATACTTTTAACAAAACTTACTTCCTGAAATCAATTAGGCAGAAAATAAACATTGAACCGACTATTAAATGGAAAATCTTGGTAAGACGTGGGGTTATTTCTTTTTGGTGTCCAAATTTTTTATGACCTCTAGAGCCAAAAGGAGTGCCGTCAGAAGCATTTAAGGTTTGACGTTTTTCAACTGCCGGTATAACTCCAATAAAATTATTTAATACGCGTCTTTGAGGTGTAATTAATTGGCGTGCTACTAAAGCACCACATTGCCTCAAGACGGACATTTTAATATGGCCAATAAATCTGCAATCCAGTCACTGTAGTTACTGCAAGAACAAGAGAACAATCTTAAGAATATGCAATTCTTTGATATGGTATAGTACATATCTTTCAATTTGTCACATACTTACCCTTTCAAAACCAACAATTTATTAACACATTCGATGAAGTTTTGTTAACAATTTTCTCGATTTGCTAATTATTTTTATTTTTTTATACTTTATTTTTCCAATTTTGTTTAACAGATTTTAGAATCGATGTGAAGAAAACATTCTTTTTTAATTTTTCGTATTCAGAGTTGTATAAGAAATGGTTAAAGAATAAACTACATTTTACTTACCAAAGCAGAATTAGCAGCTGCCATGATATAATAAACAACTTTAGTACAATAAAAACATTTACAAATGTTTCCTAACTGTCAAACTTCATACATAAACAATACGGCTTATATTATTGAGTGGGACACTTAGGAAATTAATTACAAGCAACCAGCTGCTTGTTTATTGTATCATGGTGTCTTGTATGCTTATTCCATTGTTTCTTTAAATACATATAATTTAAACAAATACATATTATTACGCACAAGGATTCATAGATGGTGTTTCTCATAATATTTTTCATTGTGATTTTTTGTTTGAGGATTGAGAGATAAATATTATTTTAGATCTCTGGTTTTGTAGCAAAACAACTATGCAGCCACTCGTTCAAATTTTTCACACATACTTACTTGGTCATACATACATACTTAAACGATCAAATTTTCATTAAAATTTTAAATTTTCTCTCACTTTTTTTACCAACACACTAAACAATTTCAAGATTTGACGAGAATTTGCTTTCATTCCATAAAGTGTTTCAAATTACAGTCAAGAAAACAGCTGATTGCAGTTTTTTCGTCCACATTTTAAATTGAAGGAACATTAAATTGAAGGAAATTGAGAAATTTTCTTTAAGTTTGTGTGCAGCTTACATCACAGCTTTTTGTGAAATCTTAAATGAGAATTGAAAAGTAATTTGATGGTGTGACTGCAGCGTTATCAAAATTCATATAAATTGATAGCTGTGACGTAGGCTGCACGCAATTTCAAAGTAATTTTATTTTTCAAGATATCATTATCAAGAAAACAGCTTCAAATGCACATCGCACAACATTATTACTTATTACTTTTATTTGATTTCAATTATTAGTTTTGCAGCAGAATACTTGTAAAAAAAAACAAACCAAAAATTATAAAAAAGCACAAATAGAACACAAGTTGCCAGATAAATGGATAGATGAAATTGATACCAATATAGTTTTGAATTTAAAAAGATTGACTTTGTTAGTAAAAAAAGTGTGAGTGTATTGCAAATTGATAGGAAGGGAAAAGCAAAAATAGAACATGCGGCCCCCCGTGTAACTAGATGGAATAAAACAAATACACAAACAAACAAAATGTTTAAAATTTGTTTAAAATTATTGGAAAATACAAGTTTTCTTAAACCTTTTAATATGGAAAGTTGTTAGAACTTCGAAATTTGTAAAAATCCATTTTCTGATAAACTAAACCCAAATCAAAAACTAAAAATCAATAAAAAAAATCCTAGAATGGTGGTCCAAAAAGTGGAATTAGTTCAAATATTATTTAACTGAATTTATTAAACGTTTTGCTAGGTTAAACTTTGGTTTGTGCTAAATCTTTTACTACCTTCTTTATTTAGTGGAGATACGTATTTTGAATAGGTTCTATTCTTTCTCAAATATTTGTTTTGCATTCGAACTTTCTCTTGCCTGGCTGCTGCACTAATTGAATTGTTAAAAATATTACATGTGGCATCACTCAATGCCAACGTAATATTGTAGTGCAATCATGAACCACGATACAACAGGTTCTTATGTCGGTAGTATAGTGCTATAATGAAAATGCGGTTTAGTATTGTAACGATAACACTGTTCCAACGCATGTATTTGCAAAAATTAAACGGAGTACATATTGCAAATAATACTCAAAAGAAGGAGAGCAAAATTAATTTAATTTAAAATGAAATGGAAGTGATTTTTCATGTTAAAAATTATAATAAGTATTTATTTATTTAATTTATGGTTTTAGTTTATTTTCTACTTTTATATATTCCACAATTTCATTTTATTTGCACTAGTCTAATACAAAGTATTGCTATTTAATAACTCGCTATTTGAAAATATTGATAGTTATTAATTTTATCAAATACATAAATGCAACTTCATACTTCACACAGCGTATCCACATCATAATTATTAAATTATTTAGTTATTTCTATAAAAGGAGGAGTAAGCAAGTGGTCATTAAGTAAAAGTTTGTATTCACAACTTTCATCTACTTCACTTGCACCTCTTGCCACCATAAATACTAAATACTACATGAGCCACTAAAGTAGCGAAAACAGAAACCTGCCATTAGAAAAAAAACATATTTTTCTATAAAATATTTATTAAAACACATAAATTTTTGATGACACGAACAAAGGCAATTGTGAAAACAGACAGCTTTGAGAACTTGGTTAACCAAAAAATTAAATATAAATAACAAATAAGTACACTTGGGTAGAAAGACAAGTAGGTCCACGTATTTTGATGAGCTACAATCAACTCTATATGTAGTTTTATATTTAATATTGCTTGGTTTTGTCTGCTAAAAATTAGCACTGTTTAACTCTAAAATACGCTTGATTACATACAATCATGCCTGCATGTCATGCACTGTTATCTGCAAAAGTTAAATTTCATTAAAAATACAAATATGTATTCACCAAAAGGATGAAAAAAAAAATTAAAAAAAAATTAACAGAAAAAACTAAAATCGTTCCGGTTTAATTGCACGACTTCTTGTCAGACGTCAGAGTGCTTTTTAGTTTCTGATGCATGATGACGATTTTGAATAGAATCTTTCAATATATTTTACAAACATCAGATATTTTTATCATAAAGTAGGGGATATAAAAGACTCCACACAGCCGTATAGAGCACTAATGTTTGTTAAGACATAATTTTTTATTTCTCATCACCTGCTAAAAAGAAATATTCAGTTTGTACCAGGACTTCCATTGAACAGTTTACTTCTGGAGTTAAGTAAACAGTTAATAAATTATAAACACCTTGATATTAAGTTGTCTTCCACTTCTGCTGGTAACAAACGATTTAAGTGTTCTTTTTTTTGCAAATAAGTTCAAGAAGTTGTTAAAGTTGATGTGGAAAAAAGGCTTATGAGTCACAGCGTCTCTTTTTTTATGTTCATGTTTGATTGAGAAATATGTGTGTATTTATGTTGTGCATCCAGTTGGCTAATAAAGCAATAAATATTTATTATATTGTTGCAATTAAACAAGTAGAATGTTGTATTTAACATATTATGCTGCTGTGCTGAATTTCTTTTAAAACGAATTTATTATTCAAAAAAGTTTTTTCTACGAGAAATAATAATAAAATATTCTATTAACTAGAAAACAAAGAGATATTCAGGGTTATTCTAAAATACGCGCTTCACTTCGTTGCCGTCGAATGTTCACTTTCGACGGCTCGACGGCGATAGATTCTAAAATACGCACGAGGATATATCGATCAAATAATCGAGTTTTTGTAATCACTTGCAAAAAAATTTATAAAAGTAAGCAAACAAAATGGACTCAATTGCTTATTTTATTAATGAAAATAATGAATCTAATGAAAGTAATCTTCGGAGAGTTTTAAAAACACTCATGTCCAATAGAATGGATATGTTTAAGATGGATGATACAATGTAAGTAATAACATACAATAAATATAGGCATACTTGTACTTTTACATAACAATTCTTATATATACATAGATTTGCGAAAAACTTCAGCATAAATAAGGATGCTTTTAAATATATTCTGAACGAAATAGACGGAAAAATGGGCACACATCGTCTCGGAACTTTGAAACCAGTGGATAAATTGGCAGCTTGCCTCAGGTTTCTCGCGGAAGGTAATTACCAACATGGTGTAGGAAAAGATTGGCACCCCAACGTATCTCAATCAACATTTTCCAAAATACTTTCCGAGATGTTAATATTGTTGGGATATTGGGATATTTTATCCCAAAGACAATTTTGCTCCTCAGCTCGTAGCTCCGTAACTCCTCTTCCAATATCAGGATGTTGGAGCATAAATTCCACCATTGCCTTAAATTGTTCTGGTGTTGTTTGCTTTTTCGACCTGCAAAATATTTAAAGATTTATTTATATTTATTAATGTTTTATTATTATTTAAATTTTATGTATACTTACATACATTTTTTATACAAACAATTTGCAGTAAACGCGTCAAAAATGGTGTCGAAAGAAAATGTATGAATTATTCATTCAACGCGTTTTTTAGAATATGTCGAAAGACGTCAATCACAATGACTTGATAACAAAAAAATATCGATGGTCACTTGCGCGTTTAATGGAATACTGAAGTGTCATTTTAACGCGTTTTTGTGGTGAACGCGTATTTTAGAATAACCCTGATTAAAAATGTGATCAACAAATGGTGTGACATTATTTTGTGAAACTTGCGATTATTGCTTTTTAAACGAACTAATTGATTAAAGTGGTATGTTAAAGTTTGAATTAACGCTGAAGGAAATCTGGAGGTATGTGTCCCCAAGTCACCACTTTTGTCTACTATTTTGGTGACTATTTGGAGTCATTGTGACTATAAGAAAATTTTCAAAAGACTGAAATGAATTAGTACCTTATTTTTAGTATCTATATTTTTCAAACGACTGTTATGAATTAGCGTCTTTTAGTCTTTAATTTTTTTTATTAAACTCCAAAAGTTAATAAAATTTCCATTTTCATTATTAGCATCTACTTCAGAAAAGTATCCAAACTGTAGACTAGAATTATTAAAACGTACTAGTGAATCACTGGTTCCAATGTCTACATATGGTACCAAAACAACTACCAAGTCAATAGTATAAAATGTCAGTAGTAGATTTTCAATGACACGCCCATGTTAAATGCCTATAGTAAAAAGCATTTTCTGGGGTATTATAATTCAATAGCACTGCTGACTGTTTCAATAGTAAGTCAGTACAGTTTCACTATTGACATTTCCTGCAGGGAATAAACAAAGTGTGCATGTGTGTTTGTTCGATTAGCTTTTGCATAGAAATGAGACAGAGTTTTAAGTTGTTTATTTATAATGTTTTCTGTTTGCGTATATTATCTTATATATATTTATGTATATAAATGTTTAATATTAATTTCTAGAACGCGGTCGATTGAGTCGACCGCTGGATAAACTAGTTATTAAAAGTTAAAGTTATTATGCTGCTGTTGCCATCAGGCTCATTTGTTTTTCTCTAAAAATACGAGTTATTATATGTCAGATGATAAGTAAGTAAGTCATTATTTAAGTACCTGCAAGTAATGCAGAAGATATGTTGTACAGCATTGAAAGTATGTTGCTTGATAGCTGCAACACATAACCAAGTTTTTATTTCTGGTATACAATCTCTTCATGTCCTTAATATTTCGTAGGTAGCCTGTGACACGAAACCATAAATAAGTTTCAGCCGATTTTTAGAAAAGAAAAAAAGAAAATTGTTGCACTCAATAAATTGTAATTTTTTGTAAATCATTACAAAACTACAATTGAAACATTATTTTACAGCATTTGGATTATATCGGAATATAACAATGAATTTCAAATAATAAATAATAAAACATGATAAACTATAAAGTTAACTTCATTGACTAAGAAACGTAATTCACTACTCGCTTTTCTATCGCCGAATAATTCGATTGAGCGAAAATTCTTTTCACAAAATTCTTTCACCAAAACTGCTTTAAAATCGAAGAATCGATTTCTCAACAATTCTTAGACATTTGCTTAGTAAATGTCTCCTTGTCTTTTAGACTTTACTAATTTACTTTTAATTACTTTAACCCACGACGTGCACCAAAAATTTGTTAAACAATTTATATGATTCCTTGCAGCCAGCATGAGTCACGTATCTGTCTGCTCTTCTCCTTACAAATCCACCGAAAGGTGACTAAACAAATACACAAAAATATTTAATAAAAATAGAAAAGGTTTTTGTTTTTGTTGGTAACGTTAACAAAACGAAACAAAATGAATTAAAAAAATAGAAACTCTAAAAATATCAACAACAAAAAAAGGGGAAAAGCAACATCGTTAACAATAGAACATGTGGAACACCAAAATAAAGAAAAATCAAAGCATTTGAATTGAAGTGGAAGTGGAATTAAATCGCATCGAATAGAGTCGAATCGAATCGAATGCCGTGAAACAACAAAAAAATCAAAGAGACAAAAGAAGGAGGGAGGATCTTTAGAACACAACAAAAGTACAACTACAACAAAGAAAGAGTATCAAACAAAACAGGAAATGGACAAAATGTATTTTGCAGTCGTTGTAAAATTTTATAGCAGCAGTTCATAAAATGACTAAATGGCTGGATAATAATTGTTTTATTCGATTGGAGTGTTTGTCAGTTTAACTTGAAAGCATTTGGATAACAAAAAGAAAAAGAAAGAAGTCGTCATTTCAAGCTGATGTGGCTGGACTAAAGGCGAGTAGTAAATACAGATGTCAGTCAGTCTGACCGATAAACAATTGTTATTTATGACAGGCGTCACACACAAGGGACAGACTAAAAGACTTTTTACAGTCCTCGTTTTACTTAAATGTATTTAAGTAATTTGCAGGTAATGAATTAACATAAAAGTCATACATTTGATATTAAAATAAAAAGCAAACATTACGAGTACAATTCCCCAAACAAAAAGGTTTTCCTTTAACAGAAATAAATGATTATTTTACTCAAATTAAAGAAATAAAAGAACATATTAAAAAAATATATACATTTGTATATCATTGAAAATCTAGTGCATAAAGAAAATATTGCACATCAATATGCGATTTCTCAAATAAGAAAAATATATATACTACAGAAAAAAAACCATGAGGACGTGTTACGGCATTCGATATCGAATGAAATCTCATACAATATTTTTTTTAATTTGTATGGAAATTTCGTTTGATATCGAATGCGGTAATTTGCCCCCTGATTTAAAAAAAAAGAGAAAAAGTGTTTTGAGGACACCACGCGCTTAGGAATACGGCCGATTGCTGTTGACATACATAATATAATTAAAAATATTAAATATTATTTCATGTACATGGTGATCCTGCCAACTGGGATATTAATTTAATTGGGCCTTTGCTTTAATCGGTTAATCGCTCGATTAATTAACCGGGGCTTTGGTTTAATCGGTTGATAATCGGTTAGTTTTGTTATTGATCGGTTAACCGATTAATAGAGTTTTTTTTATAAATAAAGTTATTTCAATAATTAAACCGACTTAAATTATTTATTATTTGGAGTTTATTAGTAAAAAAACAATAACATGACAAACATAACAATTCTTAAACTGAAACGAAAAAATAGAAATAAACTGAGATCATTTTATTAATTATTTCAATGGTTTAAGCAGATCTTATAGAATACTCTTAAGGTCTCATAAAAGAAAAACGATTGTTACTTAAGCCAGAAAACTTGCCTGGAATATTAACTCTTAACTTCTTTGCAGGAAATGTCAATAGTGAAATTGTAGTGACTTATTATTGACAGTCAGCAGTACTGAATTATAATAACCCAGAAAATGCTATTTACTATAGACATTTAACATGGGCGTGTCATTGAAAATACACTACTGACATTTTATACTATTGACTAGGTAGTTCTTTTGGGACCATATGTAGACATTGGAACCAGTGATTCACTAGTACGTTTTAATAATTCTAGTCTATAATTTGTTACTTTTCTGAAGTAGATGTTAATAATGAAAATGCAAATTTTATTAACTTTTGGAGTTTAATTAAAAAAAATAAAATACTAAAAGGCGCTGACTTACGAGATAGATAGGTAGTTGCTGCAACCAGTATCTATCTCTTTCCTTTAGAATCAAGTGATCAATCTGGTAGCATGTCGTAGATACTGTTTCCGGCATTTTGGTACACATAAAATTTGTTCACTTTAATTCTGTCCACAGCCGAAAACAGAGGTAATTAGCCCGTAATCCAATAGATAATTATATAAAGAAATCCTAAAATCTATCCTTTATTCTTAAATTTCATTTCCTATTGGGGTTTTTTTGTTCATATGTTCTGAGAAAACAAATTAAGTTAAACTTAGTTTGCTTATTGGGTCAGAAGACTTCATTGGTTTCCCGATTTCTCTCCAGTATTCCACCTCCTCCTAACTGAGCTCATCAAAAACAGTCGTTTGAAAAATATAGGTACTAAAAATAAGGTACTAATTCATTTCAGTCTTTTCAAAAATTTCTTATAGTGACAATGACGCCAAATAGTCACCAAAATAGTAGACAGAAGTGGTGACTTGGTGACACATGCCACCAGGCTTCCTTCAAGGTTTTTAAAGTTGAAGCTGATAGATACATGCATGTGTAATAATAAGTGTGCAGGTTTTAGTAGCAAATTTAAATGCTTGTAGTTCCCTAAATATCAAACCGATTTAAATAAAATTAGGATTGTGCACATCTATGTAAAAACTCGTTTAAAAACATATAAATCTTACCAAAATCGGTTCAGTATTACGGCTGTAAAAGGGATCTCAAAAAATGTGTTTGACTATTAATAATATGGATAAATTCCTAGACTACATAACATTAATATAAACTAGAGTACGCCTAGTGGTCGAAATTCGACCGAAATTAGTTGCATTCATTTGAAGAGAAAAAACTACCTGCATAATTGCTCATTCCCTTCGCCATAGAAAAAACAATAAACGAATTAAAATTGCTTACAAACACGTATATTTATAAAACAAATCTTATTACTTATACACATATGTATGTAGCTACTCTTAAACACTTACTCTTACTTGAACTAATACTTACATAAGTGAATGCGTGTACTTGTGTATTTTAAGCATTTGTAGTGGTGTCAACTTTATGAGCCTTTTATTCCTTTAATACTGAACCGATTTAAATAATATTAATCGGGTCACTAAAGCTCACCAATGTCTACCATTTGGCAAAAGAATGAAGAAAATCGGTTGGCAAACGAAGAAGAAAAAGGTATCTAAAAATCGGACTTTGCCTATTTATATATAGATAAATCACGAATAATTAAAACACAAACCAAGAACAAAAATCATTACAAATGTAAGTTCAATGTTTAGTGCTTTAATTTTAGAATCAAGCTCAAAAATTCAATAAAAAATATACAACTAAATTGGCTTGAAACGCTAAAGATAATAATGACGTTCATGTCATGCCATTTAGCGTTCGTTTAAATGCCAAATTAGAAGTGGTGAAGGTTGTGTTCATTAGCGCTTTAACTCATTAATTTTACACCAAAGTTTTTGCTGAGTTGTTTAAATTTTTTTTAAACAATTTCAATGCCCTGTTCCACCATCTAAAAAGTTATCCTGCGCTGGAAATTTAAATGAATAATAATAAATTTAGCAAATTGAAAAACAAATAAATAAATTCATATACGAACGATTCAGCCTACTTTTTCTATTGTAACCCCAGTCCATTCATTAGATGGTCATCCCTGCACTATTTAAATAAATTTGCATGTGTTTCGTATAAAATCGTCTGTATAGAAATGCTATTTAATAATTAATTTAATGACATCGTGTAAGTAAAAGGACATTTTGTAAAAGGAATTCTTTTTATACATATTTCACATCCTCTTTAAATAATAAATGCTTTATAAATAATTCTTATCTGTTTTCTTTTGTTCTGTTTGTTCTTGGCTTTTTTACACGGTTTGTGGTTGATTTTATTAATCCTTTCTACTCGCATTTATTAAAGGTGAGTGAGTGAGTGAGTGAATGAGAAAAGAGAGCCAGATAAAATGCAAATACATAAATCCTTTTAATATATAATTTTTTTTGCATTTCCTTTGTCCTTTAAAAAGCAATAAATTCAAATGAATTTCGCAGCGTTTCCCTGCTGACATGTTTATTTGTCTATAATTTTTTTTTTATTATTCAAATTAATGTTTTTCTTTTCTGTTTAAAATAATATTTTGGGGGTGAAATTTAATTAAATGCATTTTGGCTTTATTCACATCAGGATAAACGAAGATTTATGATGTTTTTTTTTGTTTCTGTGAATTTGTGAATTTGTAATATTTGTACTAAATCTTTTGGCACTGCTTCACGTTCAATATATATTGAAAGCGATCTAGTATCGCGATATTTATTGAACGTTTAGCATGCAGTATTAACCCACTCAATATTTTGAAATCCGGAATATGGATCGCGATCTAAATATCACAATATATATATTGAAAGTGTAGCAGTGTCCTAAAATTCTCGAGTAAATTTTCGAGTTATTATGTACGAGAAATAAAGGTTCAAAATTATTTTTTCGAAATGTCAGCTTTTGGATATTTTTTTGCTAAACTTAAGCTTTTTGGTGTATTTTTTAAAATAATTTAACACATATAAAATAATTTTTAGTCAGTAAAAAAAATTGTTAAATATATAATTAAAAAAATTAAATTTTGAGTGAATTAAATGTGAAATCTAAAATAGATTTTTTTCATTTATGTTTTAATAAATCTCGAGTTTGGTAAATTTAAATCTAAAAGCCTGTTCATCGAACACAATTAACTAAAACAACGAGTAAAAATATGAACGTTTTTCCTGTTTAAGTTCGTGCAACACAAATGTCGTTTTTAAACAAAACACGTAATAACTGGCACATTTTTTGCTCTGTGTATCGCGTTTTTAAATGTTAAACTGCTGAAAGCAAAACGAATAGAATAAATTATTCGCTGTGGAAAAATATTATACAAACTAAATAAAAATTTCAAAAAGTATATAAAAAAAATTTTTCAAAATATTAATTTAAATATCATACAACGAACAATTGAAAACGTGTTACAAAAACCCTATTTGTTACGTAGTCGTTAACGTGTCGCCCAGTTTCGTTTTATTTTTGACGTGTTCCATGAACAGGCTGTTCATTAAATTTATTTTAAATTTATATTTTTGTGAATTTTTAAAGAGTTTTTGAATTTTTTAAAAGTTTTTGATAACTGAGTTCCGAGTTATGGCGAAATTTCGTTTTTTTGAAATCGAGATACAAATACAGATTTTTCTCAAAAATTAAATATGTCGGTTATTGGATTTTTTTGTTGATGTTTTGACTAAATATTTAGTTTTTGGCGAAACTTACGGCCTGCCCCACAATGTTGAACCATCAAAAAAAAAATAATTTTTAAATTTTTATTTTTGTTTTAAATGTAATTTTAGAAAAAAACGTTATCGTTCGCCATCGTTGGCTAAACAGTTACACTTTTTATGAAATTTAGATTTGTTTTTTCAAATCTCACTTTTTTTGTTGAATTTTTGATGAATCTTCTAGAAAATTTCTGATTTTTTTGTCAAGTATCGAAGTTTGGTAAATTTGAGATTTATTTGTTTATTTTCGGCTGTTTTTCTGGTGAATTGAAATCAAAATTATATGTGTGTTTTTTTAATGAGATTTTGGTCATTTGTCGTTTTTAGAAAATATTAATTCCCTGAAGATGATCAACAAAGTTGCTCGAAATATTGAACAAATAAATTAATAAAATAAAAACTTAAAGAAAAGTTGTGATTTTTATTTTATTTATTAAACGACAGAGACAGACCTCAAGAAGAACAATTCCTTAACTCAAGATTTTGGTTTTTATCAAATTATTGATATTTTAACTAAACAAAAATTAAAATACAAAGTTAAAAATTTGTTTCTAATTTAAGAAATTTTTGGTTGAATCGATATCGAAATTTCGTTTTCTTTTTATAATTTTTGGCGAAATTTTTTCATGAGATTTCGGTTTTTATAAAATTTTCTAATGAAAAAATATCAAGCTACAAAGTTTAAATTTGTTTCCAATTCAAGACATTTTTTGGTTGAATCGATATCGAAATTTGCGTATTTTTTTATATTTTTGTAATTTTTTTATAAGATTTCGATTTTTATCAATAATTGATATTCTAACTAAAAAATCAAGCTGCAAAAGTTTAAAATTTATAAAATTTTCGATATTCTAAATAAAATTTAATTTGGCAAAGTTTAAATTTGTTTGTAATTTAAGAAATTGTTTTGTTGAATCGATATCAAAATTTGTTTCTTTTTTATAATTTTGGCGAATTTTTTCTATGAGACTTCGGTTTTTATCAAATTTTTTATATTCTAACTAAAAAAAATCAAGCTTGGCAAAGTTCAGATTTGTTAATTATTTAAGAATATCGAAATTAGTTTTTTTATCATTTTAGAATTTTCGGTGATTTTTTTTAGTATATTTGGCTTTTTGAATTTTCGCTGAATTTAATATTTTTGCGAAATTGTTTGTTTGCTTATTTTTTTATAAACGAATGTCTTTCCACCTGTGAAACGTAACAAAACTAATTATTTTCTTCAGCCACCTGCTTCTGCTCTTTCGGTCTTGCACTTCTTTTATAATCCTTGTATGAAAAGGATAAATACTTTTACTTTAAAATTTGAAAAAGTTCATTAAAGAGAAGGAACTGTGTGTTTTGTTATTGTGGAAAACATAAAACAGAAAGCTTCAAAGCATTTTAGTAAACAAGAATGAAAGTATAAATAAATAAATTAATGTGCAAACGTTTTGTGTGGCTTTAAATACGAATAGTTCTTCTTACATTCCTTTTTAAATTTTCTCTAATTACTGAGTCGTGATTTCAATGTTTATAAGTTTTTATACAACCTAGAAATTTTTTCCACGGACATTGGCTGGAGGCAGCATTTGTATAACAAACCCACTTGAAATACTGTAGAACGCAACACTTTTTTTATCTGCCAGATGCAACAAGAAGCAAGATCTTTTTTGTATGATGAATGAATTCAATTGAGTTGAGTGTTTTGTAATAAAAACAGTATTTATCAGGTCGATATGTTGTTTTGTTTTGTTTTTTTTTACCACATGTGTCAGCTTGTTTTGGCTTGTGGCTAAGAAAAATGTGCCACAATTATTGCAAAATTAATTACAAAACAATTAAATATAAATAAACCAAAATATATAAAGAAAAAAAAAACAGACACACGCACTCACACAATTGTTGTTGGCCCACTCAGTCACAATCACGCACACCCGCACTCGCATCAACATTTAGCATGATTTATTGAATAGAATAAATATTTATTTAGTTTTGCTATTCTCTTGAGCAGCACAAAAACAATAAGAAATGTGTCTTTAATTTAATGGAATCATCTCTCCCTCCACTTAATATTTGAATAGAATTTTATTGCAAACATTTTTCAAAACTAAAGTCAACAAGACTATTTCCATGGATATACAGGGTAAATTATTTGCTGTTTGGTTTTTCAGTTTCAGATTCTTGACTGTACGTTTGTTGTTCGTTTTTGTGCTTTTTATATTTAATTAAAAGAAAAACCAAGCGCTGGAAAAACTACCTGCTGCAGTGAAATATTTTTGGTTTTATTTGCTTTTTCAGTCTCTTATCATCCACTTTGCCGGAATTAATTCCATCACAGTTTTGAAGGTATTTTTTGTATGTATAAAACTGAATGTTTGCGTGCTTGTATTTATTTAAAAGTGGGTGACTGGCAGTTTGCTGTTACCCATCATCATCATCAGAAGCAGCAGCAGCAGAATCATCATCTTTAGCAGATGATAAAATTTTAAAATATTTCATTTGCCAGACGCAGCTTTATGACCTGGGTGAACAAAAAATAAATAAAAAAAATTATTCAATATTTTTCATCATCACCACCATCGCAACGCCATGACCTTCAAAAGATTTATTTTCATTTCCCACTTAACAAAAAGGCAGCATCGTCGTCAACCTGTTGTTGATTTCTGGGGAATTGATAAAGAAAATAATTCGCTTTTCTCTCTCTCTCTCTCTTTTTTAAGCAATAAAATTTAATACTTTCAACTTTATTTTCATTATATATGTATAATTTTTTTGTCAATTAAAATACTGTATGAAAGTGAAGAAACACAACTTTTAGTTTTTGTTCTAAAGTAGAATAAACTGCTGATAAGATTCGAAAGATTATAAAAAAAGAAAAAAAAATATATTAAGGAATTTACAAATAAAATTAAATACATATTTATTTAGCATCAACCATAAATTGCAATCAGAAATAAAACAAATACACTGAAAAAAAATCATGCAACATTTAAACGACACCTGACAAAACATTTTTCGAATAATATTATTAAATACAGTACAACCTCTATAATCGGGACACTTGAAAACCCGGAATATCCAGTAATCTGGACAACGCAATATTTTGAAGAGTTTATAAATTTTACTTCTATAGTCCGCACAAGAGTTTTTGTTCTTCTTATCTATATAAATAATAGGGAAACACGCTTTTTTTGTTTCCATTTTACGCCCGTAATACTGCAACGCTTTGGGAAAGATTTGTATCTTTTTTAAAGTTTTTTTTTTGCCCAGATGTGTACAATATTAATTTTATTTAAATCGGTTCAGTAATTTGTGAGCTATAAGCGTTTAAAGTTGCTACTAATACATGCACACTTAGTACACATGCTGGTATCAGCTTCAAGTTAAAAAATAAACAAAGTATGCATGTGTGTTTGTCCAATTTGCTTTTGCATATTGTAATTTGTAAAAAGAGAGAGCGTAAGTAGGAGAGCTAATAAGTTTCAAGTTTTTTATTTAGAATGTTTTCTATATAATGGTTCAAATTGGTTAATAGTTTAGTTAATTAATACAGAGCTCCTCTGTCAAGCCAGTAAGGCCTACAGTTTAAGGTAATTAAAACAAATTTTATGAACCGGGACAAACATATTTAATCAATTTTGTTTGAGGATTGAAAAAGTATAAAAATTCGCCTGGTAGCGCTTGATGATTTAAGACAAGAAATCTTACTTTAGAAATGCGTTTGGTTTAAATAAAAAAAATCAGAGAGCAAGAAAAGCAGTCTTGATTTAAGACACAAATTGGATGATGGCTTTAGATTGGATGAAGTGATAAGCTTAAATTAGATGGATGAATTGGCATTGGATAAAAGGGCCCTTCATCATCCCTGCACTTCAATCCATGGCCATCATACATCCGATCCAAAGCCGTTTAATTTGTGCTTTAAATCCAACCTGCTTTTCTTGCACTCAGACTTTTTTTTAATGAAAATCAAACTTGACCGTGCTTAGACGGCTTTTCCACAGTCAAAGTAAACTTTGCAATGTTTGATTCATCCGGGAGAAAGACGGAGTAAGAAAATATTCATCTCTGTTTCTCCCAGCTAAATTAAAACTTTGCAAAGTAAACTTTGACTGCGGAAAATCCGTCTTACTGAATCAGTTCTTAAAACAAGCGTTCTGCACTTGACTTTAGAAAATTAGTAGTTTTGACAAATCTTTGGCTTGATTTAACCACGGATGTCTAGATTTTCTATCGAGGTTATTTTAACGGAGGATCCATCATTCAACATTAATAAAATTAATATTTGATTAAAGCCAGTTTCATGGTTATTAAAACCATTTTCTTCAAGTTCAGCTACTCAAAAAAAAAAAACAAATAAAAAATTTAAAAAACAACCGCCTCTTCTGTATAACATGGAATTTTACAGATTTTTTAAATTTTTTTCTTGAACATTGAAATGAAAATTTAAAGTTTTTAAATTGATGTTTATTTAATTTGTTTTTCTTTACTTTCTGTAAAATTTTAAGTGAATTAATGTTGTTTACTGAAACGCTTAATTAAACGTTTCGTTTTACATCAACAGAGTCTATAATTTGTTTACACTGCTGCTGTTGTATTTTTTATTTATTTGATTCCCTTTGAAAGGCGGCAATTTCCTTTGAATACATCTTGGATGGGAAACGTTTAAAAAAGGCGAAAAAATCAATTCCAGTTTTGCATACCAGCGACTTCAGTCAAATCCGTACATGGTAATTTATTTACGCGCTTGCAACTCATTGTGGCAGATATGTGTTTTTTCCTCCTTTTTTTTTTTTTTTTTTGCCTTAAAAAGCCTTAAGAATTATTAAATTTTTAGCACCACCACAGGTGTTCTTAACGCAAAAGGACTGATTCAGTTTTGCAACCGGCATATATATTTTTTTTGGTTTATTTAATAATAAATGTAGATGGTTTTGTTGTTGTTGAAAATTCGTTTTTGGCATTTGTCGACACTTTAATAGTAGTTTCTGCAAAAAGAACAACTGATTTATGTGATGTACGAACTCAATTTGGATTTGTATTGTGTCTCTAGTTGTGGCCAGGGCTGCCAGTAAAAATTTTCAGAAAAATCGTCGTTATTTTGTAAATAAAATCGACGAAATCGTAAGTATTTAAAAAAATCGTCACTCAAAAATCTTATGTTTTATACAGCAATCTTTCATTTAAAAATTAACAATTCAACAGATTTCTTAAAAACAATAAAAACTTTAAACATTTTATTTAATTCAAAGCAAGATTTGAAGAGAATTTGTGTCGAAACAAATTTTCCAAAATAAACGTTAATTTTTTATATGATATATTTTATATTTTAATTTGAATAGAAATTCATAGAATATAAAATTTGTTAAACAGTTTTTCATAAACTTGCAATTCATGTGTACAGTCAAATTATTTTTTTGATTTATTCGATTTTATACGCGCACAATCATAAATTATGAAAGAAGGACATATGATGATATTGATTTAAATCTGGTAATTACAAAATAAAAATACTATACATACATATCAGAGTTATGTTTTTTAATATCTTTTATAATTCTAATTCATTCAGAGGAATTATTTTTAAAATAATATTTTGAAAAAAGAATCCCCTCAAGGGTTCCTGTTTCCAATGAATTTTTTATCTTGGTTTTATTAAGACTAATTTTGCTAAATCTTCTTTCAACATTAGCTGAAGAGTTTGACAGTCATTAAGTTATTTACAAATGCAAATAAATTTGGAAAAACAATTTTATTGTTTGGTCAAATAATTGACTTTCCTCTTTTCCAAAAAATATCTACATTTAATGCGCTGTCCACAAAATCCAAAAATCTTAGTTCTCTTATTTCATGCTCAATATCTTTATATTTTTCTTTAGAGACTAGATTAGGAAAACCTTTTAATAAAGAAAGAATTTTGGAGTTTTTTTTTCAAAATCACAGATGGTGTAATTAAATTAAAATTTGTTATAATTTTGTCATCGAAATAAAATCTTTTTTGTTGATAACACAATTCAACGTAAAATGATACACAACTATCAATAAATTGATTGAAAGTTTCAAAACATCGATTGTATATTGTCTTAACATTTCTTTTACATACACACCAATATAAACTTCTTCCTTTTTTTAAAAAATGTTTACGTTTATGGAAATCAATTTGATTTAGAGGCGTATTTTTTTATACAATCATCTACTAAAAATTTTATTAAAACATTTTAAAAAAGTTTCGTCATTTCATAATGCATGTTGTGAATTTGAATTCCTTCAATTTTGTTTAGATTATTCATCAAATTAAAAACATATAAGAAAAAACAAAAGTAAAGCTCGCTAATGTCATTAAAATTTTTATATATTTATTTAGTAGTATCAATATCATCGATATTGGACGCAAAAGAAAAATTTATATTTAGAGCGTGACATTTTACCGTAGAAGTTAGTGTGAGCAAAAAGTAGCGAAGTCAAATAGTCGTCAAACATCATTTTGTGAAATTCGCTGTAAAAAAAAATCGTCAAAATGACGTAAAATCGTCACGTTTGGCACCCCTGGTTGTGGCACAAGACTGAGATTGTGTTGAAGTTAAAGAAGTATTTTGGTTTTGTAATTCAAAAAGCCAGTCATACACTCAGAAACGATTTAAAATCGTTTTTGGCATTTGATCCTGATGTATGAGTACGTATTCATACGTATTTATCAGTCTGGGCCTGTCTAATTGCCGTGATTATGTCATACTGACACTTTTGGGCGTGTTTTATTTAATTGTATTTAAGAAAAAAAAAATCTATTTTTTTCCTAAGTTCAATTGCATTGCGATCTTTTGTAACAATTTTCCAATGAGCCATTAATCAATTAAGTGTCTTAAGAGGTTGAAATAGTAAATTAAGATTTTGTAATCTGGAGGAGCAATAAATTAAAAAAAACGATTAGAAGCCTTTTATTTTGTTATTATTTTATTTATCCCAAGATTTTCAAAGGTTAGAAGAATTGTATTCATCTCTATTAAAATGCGAGCTGCCTAAATCAAAGATTTTTAAAACTTTATTGCAATATATGTAAGTCTTAAATATGAATGTGTATGGTCACACGGATCAAGTAGTTTTATGTTTGGTAATAGAACGAAGTTTACTTATAGCAGAATTAGTTTGTACGATCTGTTCTGTTACGAATCAGCGTTTTTGTTTCTGTTCAATTGACAAACTGTATGTGTGGTTTGTTGTTACTTTTTCGATCTGTTCTGTTATGGACTATACTGTAGAAAATAGAATACAACGTTAAGTGACAGCCAATAGTTTGTATATATTAGATTTTTGTGGAATGAAATATTACAAATTTGTTTTAAGTCAGAATATTTTATTTTAATTCAAATTATTAAAGATTTATATATATATGTTTTTGTCAAGTAAAAAACATTTTGCAAACATTTTCAAAATTTAATCCTATAATTATATCGCCTATATCCGAAAGTTCAGACACAGAACAAATAAGTAAGAACTATTTTCTACAGAAAAGAACGGCAGAGAACGGCAACGAAAAGTAAAAACTAATGAGGCCTTTACTCTGCCTAAACTAAAAAAGTTAAATTCTTAACAAAATTATCAACATTGAATTATACGGGTTTGTGATGGAAATCGTTTTCGATTTGAAATCGATTGAAAAACGTACAAAGTTGTGATGCACGCATTTATTTCGATTTCATTCTGGGGCCAAATTACGGCACTCGTGATAGAAATAAATTCGTATCTAAATTAATTTCGATTGTACAAGTTTTTCTGATGATGGGACTCGATACATTGCGAATCGATTTTTAGTAAAGTGTTTTAAAAGATTAAAAAAAGACTTTATCAATACCATAAATAAGTAAACAAAAAAGATATGCTTAAAAAGCAAAAACAAAAAATAAATTATCAACAGAAGTGCTAATTTCATTTTTAATTTTGAAAGTTTTTCTTTTTGTTTAATCGGTGACATGGACGCAAATCCTAATTTTTATTCTTCATCATCAGAATCGGACAATGAGTGTGATATTAATTCAATTAGAAGACAAATCCGAGACATTAGTGACCCATTTGACAACTCCCGTACCACCAAAAATACAGTTGGGCACCACTTTATTGCTTTAGGCTTCCAGAGGCTTTCAAAATACCGTCGGAAATGATTTTCTTATCGGTATTAATTAAAGCACACTATCAAAAACGCTCGCAAGAGTGCTGGAAGAAATGAAGCTGTGTCTAAAATTTATAAAATTCAGTCCCGATGGTTGGGATGAAACAAAAGCATTTAAAAAAAATAAAATTTCGACATCAAATTTGCTATCGAATTTAAACGCGCATGGTTGCATTCGAATGTAAGCTCGCTATCGAGTGCCATCATCAGAAATTTTGATACAACTTACTCGATAACGAGTGACAGAATCCCAAAAGTAAAAAAATCGCAACTTCGAGTAAATCTCGCATGATATCGACTGCGAAAATTAGCTCTCTGGTTTTGCTTTAAATCGATTTCATTTCCCATCTTGTTCTATGACAATGTGAGAAAAAAGATGTGATGGAAAACGAATTTTTGTATTGTTTTTGCTTTTTTATATCGAGTACGCGAGGGTTCACGATTTAAAAACTTTTGTGTATTAAAACAAAACGGTGTGCAATAACTTGTGTTAAAATGTAAGCAAAATCCTTTGAAATAATTAAAACAGATTTACCAATATACATATGTCTGTACATATTAATATTTGTAGGGGAAATCATTTTGTCTGGCAAATCTAATGGATTGGATGAGTCTCGCAGTTTTCTCCGTTTGATATTTTATTATTTATTTTCTTCATTAATTAGCATTAATGATAAAACCACAACAAAAGCTATTTTTTAAATTTATTTTTATTTCAAACAATTCAATTTTAAAAGTTTATTGTATGCAAGATGAAGCCGATCGGCTAAAATCCACAGTCGACATGTATTGAAAACACTTAGCCGCCGACGTGTCCAATTTTTTTCAAGACTTTTCCATTGTTTTAAAAATAAAAGTTTTTTCAATATAAAACAGGGTATATAATATTAAGAAATGTAAGCCATTTATTACAACATTTGCTTCAGCAGACCACGATCCGAGGATTTTCGTTTAGTCGACGCCGCAAATATGTTTGGCAACCTGCAATCGGCTTCAACTTCGTAAAAAATAAAAACAAAACAACTGCTGATTTTTTTCTAACCAAATGAAACTGAAACACAATTGGAAAATAAAATCGATACGTTTTTTGTCACACCTAATACCATTTTCCATGTTTTGAGCTTACGATTTCATTTCAAATCGAAACGATTACCATCACATACCTGATAGTCACAGTTTGATTATAAACAAAATATTCGATGCTCCCACTTTTGCCGGAAAAAAGTACTCGTCCTCATGCATGCATGATTCACTCCAACAATGTGAGAAATTCTCTCTGATTCTCTAACTCAAATCTAAGATCTTGCATTAATTCCACTCTTTTATTTGGTGTTAATTTCTAAAATTAATTTATTTTTAATGTTTGCATAATTAAAACAATCACACTCTGTGCATTCAAGTTTGTTTTAATAGGTTCAGTGTCATTTACTTATTGTAATCAATTGTTTTGTTCCCTTGTGTCGTCTGCCTGCAGCGATTTCGAAAACATTTGTAACTAAAGAATCTAACTTATAAAATAGAAATAATTAAATCATCATCTTATAAATATTTTTACTTTGTAAAATCTCTTATCAAAGAAAAAAACCCAAACACAAAGACACATTAAAAAGTTGGTTATGCAAATAAATACGAGTATTATTGTTGAATATTTCACATGATTGAAATTAGAATTTGTAGTCAACCAAAAATGTACGTTTCTTTTTTATTTGAAATAAAATTTAATACAATGAATTTATTAATATTTATACGTAATTTCTTGAACAGTTGAGGTTTAAGTTGTAAATGTTGTTGGCTCGGCTCGATTTCTATATCAGGAATTTACAAATTTCTTTTTAGATTAAGAATTTTTTATAAATTCAAATTATTTTAAGAAAGTAATATACTCGAACGCAAATTACTTACATACATTAATTTTTACAAGTTAAATCAATTTCGGTTAGTATAAAATTATCATCTTTGATGTTTAAAAATTCCATGTACAGTAATATCTCGATAATCCGGATACGCGGTTCTTCGGGCACATCTATAAGCCGGACACTGTTACATACCGGACAGTATTACTTTTTAAATTTTTTTTTAAATCCGAATAGCATTCATTCGTTTATTCATTCGTGTGATTCTCTTTGCTTTGGTTTGAGTGTATTTGGTGACGATTTAACCCCTCAGAGAAACATCAGAGTAAGATACAATTTACAATTTAATAAATTCTTTTCCTTATAAATAAATCCTTATAAATAAATAGATAATTTATTGAATTTATATTTTTAACAAAAATGTGTTCTAGTATTTATAACAAAAAAAATACAACATCTATAATCCGGACACTCGAGTAATACGCTCATATTAAGAATTTAGGTTGTCCGCATTATCGAGATACTACTGTATTATTACTCTCTTTGCTTTTTCCAGCGCCATTTGCTGCTGATATCAAGCTTTTTCCAATTGTGTTTATTTGGTTTTTATCTTTTGCAGTTAAATTTTTATTTTTAGTATACATTTTATTATAATTTTAAAATTTTATCATAATTTTAAAAGAAGAGCTTCAAGTCCCAGAATTTTCAACATTTTCCACGCGCAAAGTTTACTTTGTACAGTCGTGCGTTTACGGGTGAGAAGGGGCAGAAGAATGAGGCTGAGTACAAAGTTGCTTTGCTTGTGGTTAATTTGCATGTGAACCCAACAAAAGAACACAAAATTTGCCAAAATAAACTTTGCGTGCGCAGAAATGAAAGAGACCTTGAAGGAAAGTTGAAAAGACTTTTGCGTGTGGAAAAATGGTCTAATTATTATATTTTTTAATCTACAACTAAATTCATTTCAGTAATTTAAAATGTTTAACACATTATATGATATTTTTATGATTCGTTCCTCTCAATAAAGTTTCCGTTTAATTTGATTAAGAAAAATAAGTGATTGCTGGATGCGATTCCTCAGTAGCAATTTCGAAATAAACGGGCATGTCATGATTCGTTTTTCGCCTTTACGATTTTTGTCGGTAGACGAGCGAGCATCGTTTCGTCTATCTGCCAATCACTCTTATCGCGAATAAAAGTTCACGTGAAATGTGTTCACTTTCCCTGAAATGTTGATTCTCAATTTTTATTGTTCTTATGTTTGTGTACTATTTTATTAGTTTTTTCACCATTTTGTTTTCATGGGAAATATTATCACGTAAACAAAATGTTCACCTTCCCGATAAAGGGGGAATAACTGTGTACGTCTGGGATTCCACAACGGCTGCTTCTTTCATGTTTGATAACGATAGTGTTGTAGACAAAAGAGATTTCAGCTCTCCATCTCCTGGTCAGTCTATCCACTACCGGAGGTGGCTTTATGTAAATTAGCCATTTTTACTGCCTTTTTAGTTTTTAATTCATTTCAAATACTTTTTATGATTTAATTTTTATGTTTTTATAAACTCTCGATTTTTGGTAAAATTAATTTCTGTATGAATTTTAAAATTTCTTTGTAATGAAATTTCGAGTTTGTGGTGAAATTTCTTTTAAACATTTGTTTAAATTCTTATTAAAATTTCTAACAGCGCCAGTGTAACCAAAAGAAGAGCCAACTTGGCTGTTGTCTAAATATATTAAAATACATACAATTATTTCCTCTACCTCTAGAGTGAATACTATTTATTTTATTACAAAAATATTTACTGTATTTAACTATTAAAATAGAACTAAACAATTAAATGAATACACCTTTTTTTATCTTATCTCAAATAGATCTGCTACAAACTGTGTTTATTTAGATGCCATTTCCAAGAAGGCTGAACGGTTGCATATTATCATTGTAATACGAGTTGAGTGAATTAGCAGCATCAACAAAAAAAAAAAAAAACAAAAAACAAACCACCAGCCACTTCAACATGAGGCAATTGTATTAGGCAGCAATGTTTACATAGTATAATGTTTAGGAACATTTTTATTCTGTTGATAGTATTTCTCTTGTGTTAATAGATGTTTATGAGTGGATGAAAATGTTGCAACATTAATGAATGCCTTCTTCTTTATTGTGTCCATTAGAGGTCTGCACAAGATAACTTGATGGCGTGTTAGAAATAGATTTCTTTTGTTTCTATAACTTTTGCAACACTAATGTTAAGAGGAGTGGGGTAAAAACCGGTTACTTTTGACTGTTCAATACTACTCTATACTTTTTCAATTGTTTTTTCGATACTACTGATTTGTTCGTCGCGACACTACTGCAGCAAAAATGTTTAAAGTAGAAACACATGTCTTAAGCGCGTGTTTAAGTGTATTTCATTATTGCGAGCTAAATTTATTCTTTTTCCTATAAGCCCCCTAAATTTCTCCTAAATATAAAAGTTTAGACAGTCATTTTATTTGTAGTAAATTAACTTGACTCAGTTGTAAGTTATTTAATACGACCAAAGAGGCATTTCTTAGCTTTCGGATCTTCGAAGCGCAGCTCTTTATTACCATTCAAGCGAAACCTAATCCAGAGTCTCTTTGAAGCAATCATTCGGCCTTCAGTACGATTTTTTATTAGGTTCTTCTGTTTTTTATTTATATTTTAATTTTGTTGAAATAATTGCTGCACACTCCACTAAGATTGCTAGTTGAGGCCATTTCACAAACTTTATTTATAAGAAAATAAAAATCGCGCATTAAACAAAAAATAAAAATAAAAAGAACGCAAAAAATCAGCTGCTATGAAAACTCAGAGGTAATGTCGAATGCAATTACACATGTACGTTTAGAAGACAGACAAGCGATGTTACAAATGGCTCACAAAACTGACTGGTGAGATGTGAAAAACATGCCACGTAAAGGCACTTTAAGATTGTAAATCTAATGTGCGTATAATCCACTTCTAAGAATTAATTAGTAGCTAATTTGGTTCACTGATTACCGAAAATTTTTTACGGTATTCGGTGGAAAGCACGTTTACAACACTACGACCCACTTAGTATACTATAGAAACAAGAATGTAAGCGAACTTGCAGAGCAAGGAGAAGGATTTGACTCATTCCATATTTTCATAATATATTTTCCCATTCTGCTTCATAGTATATCTACGGGCTGTTCACACATTACATAACGCCTTTTTCGGCGCTTTTTAAGGATTTAATGAATTTATAAAAAATGTTCGGTATAAATTATAAATTTCATAACAAGTATTCATTTCCTTTCACCGTTAGTGTATTGTGTAGTATATGAACAGACCCTCACGCATATTCGCGGCAACATTAGTGTTGCGAAATTGTGTGGATAAATTCGTAACTGCAGTAATTGTACAATTATAAAAATTAGCGTTCGCAAAGAACCACTTGCAAGCACTTTTTTCGTTATGCAAACAATTCACAGGGGTGACAAGCAATTCTGCAACTACAGTGGTTTTTCTATTTAACGAACATCCGATTTAATGAACATCGCATTTCTACTGAGTACCTTATATTACGAACACAAACAAATCGTCGTCCCGAAGTTATCTTCATGTAACCAAAAAAATTTTTCTTTTGAAAATTCAAGCTAAAGTCTCAACATTATATACAAAAAAGAAATGTTACATGATCCGAATTCGCACTACTTCCGGAGCACAAGTTCTTCACTTTTTAAGAGAAGCGGTCTTATCTCACTTTGTTTTGATTTTGTGATATACGTAAAGATAACTTTGGGACCACGAAATATAAAACAAAACGGTGAAGCAAAGGAAAATGATGAAGTGTTTTATAAAACTAAAATTCTAGATTAAATCAAATATGTATTAAATGGGCTCAGCAAAACAACATTAGTAGCACAAATTTAGAGGTTTTGAAAGCGCTTCAAGAAGGTGACATTGAAAGAAAAACATCTCTTAAAAAAAATAGACTGTCCTTAATCCTTATTTTAAATCAATTATTTATTTATTTTAAAGTGCTATAATTTTAGTAAAATAAATAAAAATACCATACATGTTTAGAGTTATGAATAAAATAGATGACTCTATAATTTTCCATTTAGTACTTGATATAACGAACAATTCACTTTAACGAACAAACCTGACAACAATCAGGTTCGTTAAATCGAAAAATTACTGCACTGCAATATTTCATTTATTGTTTAAGATTGCAGAAACTTACTGCATTTCCGAATCCACCCTGTAATAAAAAAAATTTAAATGAGGTCACTCAACAAGATATCTAGTGCAGGCCTCTAAAGTCGGATACAATACCCAGTACATATTGTTTGTGTTTTTTTTGTTTACTATTTAAACAGCTGTTTTTTGTTTTGATTTTGTGTGAGTGTTTTGTTTATGGATTGCAATGTTCATATGTTTTTGTTTTTCTCCTTGCTGTGTTTTTACTTATAACTACTAGTGGATTCTATTGTTTATGATACTGCGTGTCAACATGTTGCCAAACAGCAAAATGTTGCGTATGTAACTGCATTTCGTATTTTTTCTGTTTTGCTTTTGTATACAATGTAATGGGGGAATACAACACAACGATATTGTTTCCGTTTGTTGCCTTTTTATAATCTATATGTTTGTTGTAGTTGTTGCTGCTGCTGTGGCTTTGTGTATCGGTATGAATCAGTTTATAACGTGACGTTCAACTGTTCAAAACGTATTTACGGTGACAGTAATAAAATCAAGAAGTAAAATATAAAAAAAATATACGGAGAGGAAATATAATAAAATCAATGAATCTCTGTTGTTCTGCTCTCTGTTGTGTGATTTGTTTTGAAGTGATTGTTTATAACGCATTCACACCAACATTCCTTAACATGTTCAAGCACGAAAGTGCATGCAAATAATTAAGTAGAATGTTTTCGGTAATTTTATTGTATTGTATTGAAAGCAAAACAAATTGAAACGTGAAAAAAAATTAAAAAATAAATATTTGTTTTCGCAAAAAATCAAAAAAAAAATAATTTAAAGGTTATTTGAAAATATTGTAATTTTTACCTTTTCTGCGATTGGATTTGCAATATTTTTCGTGAATGAACTTGAATTTCAAATTCGCGCGCGTTGCACTTTTTTGTGTGTTGCATGTTGTGCATAAATTTGAATTTTAAACAAAATGTTTGTCGGTTCTTAAGAATTTTCTTTAACAACGCTAAGCAATAGAGGAAATCTTTTGCAAGACATTTGGCTTTTTTAAAAGTGGTTTTTTAGAAACAAAAAATTGTGTTGGCTGTTTAAAGATTTAACTAGTTGTTTGTAGGCTTAAAACTTAAAGAGTTTTAATTGTGATTTTTAAATAGAGGTGCGCGTTTGCCGTTTGGCAATTGCTAAATGTTTCACATGATATAATGTTGACGTTGTTAAAGCGCTGTCAGCTAGAGTGTGTCAAATAAAGTGTTTTTCCTTGGATTAATGACAAATTTGTCGCTCAATAAAACGTGAAACTTTATGTTAAAAAAGCCAAGTGTGAAATAAAAATTGTTAATAATTAACAAAGCGATCTACAGGCAAAAAAAAATTGAAATTAAATAAATAAAAAATCGACTTATAAAAAGTTATAATTATTTGAAGCCAAGCAAAAAGGAATTTAAATTTAATTGAAAACATAAGTGCAACTAACAAAAAAAAAATAAAAATAAAAGAATATAATAATAAATTCAACAAACAAGGAAATTCTTTTGTAACTAAAATTAAAATAATGGCTTCTCATCTTAAAAACATCTCTAATAAAAACTTAAGGCCCGACTGGCAAGCCAACGATCATATGACGAAGAGAAGAAAGAGGTATTACAACAAAATTAGTTTAATGCTGTTGATATTTGTCAGCTGCTGTTTAACTCTGAGTTTAAGTCCTCTTCATGTTCAAGCCAAAGAATTGTCTAACGCAACGTCAAAAGGTGAGAACATGCTTAGCAATGATCGCCAAAGCCATCAGCACGATGAAGGTGAAACAAACATTAATGCAGATAAAACTAATGATAATGGCACTTTCAAGAGACTACAACTAGCAGGCATTGAAATTGAAAATGCCGCGCCAGAGGAGGAGGAGCAGGAGGAGAATGGAGATGAACATTCCACTGAAGTCATAGAAATGATACAGCCACCACATACATTGCGACACCAGGAACATTATAAGCAACGCATTCTACTGGGTGAAAAACACAAACAGCAACAATATTTACATGGAAATTCTAACGACAATAATGGGCATGATGATAATGAAGATAATGATGATGACGATGCTGTTGATGTTGCAGTACAAGAACGAGAATTAACTCAGTACAATAGAAATTTAAGATACACACAAATTCAAGAAGCTTTAAGGGAGCCCATTGCATCTACTGCACCACATCATCGACGTCATGAACATCACTTAGCCAAGCAACGATTGGCAAAACAAACGGATTTAAGTTGGCCGCAACAACAGCATCATTTGAGACATCAACACCACCAGCAGCAGACTCAAGAATTTCAAAGCCATAGTCAACCGCAATTACGCCATTTGAAGCATGAAATGAGGAAGCAAAATATTACGGCCACAAAAATGAAACAACCTCTGCTGCATTCACGTTATTTTGATCGTGAAAGCTCCTACATGCATCCCATGGACAATATGCCAACAACCGAAGGACCCCACTTGAGACACACAGGATCAAATCTACACTGGAAGTCGATAGCACATTTAAACAATCCCCACAATCATTTATTTGGCGATGATGGTAATAACAATCAAAGAGCAGAGGAAGAAGATGGAGACATTAAACGGTTTTCATTGTCGTTAGATGGTCATGAAACTGAACAAGAAAATGTTAAAGCTAACAAAGGCAAAGAAACATTAGATGAGAATACGGGCAACCATGCCAATTACGATGCCAATGACAGCGACAGCAACAGTGACAGTGACAATGATTATTCTTATGAAGATGACGATGTTGATGATGGCAATAAGGAAATCAATAGACAAAATAACTACCCCTCCATAGCAAGCTATAGCAAAACCAATGTCAAACGTTACACAAATCCACAGAAACCTTTTGCACACAAACCTTCTGTAACCTCCACAACCTTCGCCTTGCGCCACCAACAGAATGGTCATCACTCAAGGCATAATATGCCAGCGCATAACATGGAAGTTCTAAAACTCAATTCAAATAACAATAAAGATGAGGATGAAGACTATGATGATGACATTGAAAATATGCAAGATGATATTGATGACTCCTCTTCCACTTCTGATGAATCTTCAGATGCTGATGATGAAAATAATGATGATAATGATGATGATAATGATAATAATGGCGATAAGTTGTCCGATGAAAAGTGGAACAAAATAGAACATGAACATTATCGCAAACAATTACAACATCAACGTGCCATGCAAGCACTACGATCTCGTCGACCACCACAAAATGATAACACGCCACATACAGCAACAACAGTACATAACAGCAACAACAACAACAAATACGAGTACGCTTCATATTCGCCTTCATCTTTATCAGCAATTTCCACAACGCACAACGCCGCCTGGAAAAAGCGTCAAACTATAAATGAGGTAAGTGTATCCCCTAAATAACACATCTTTCCATATAAAAGCCAGCAGCAGCTCTTGCTTGCAGTTTCAGTTTCTTTTTTCTTTATACCAAAAACACTTGTATTTGTTCAGAATTATAAATAAAGAATTCTATCTGCATCTATACTCGTATATATTTGTACAAGTATATTTAATAAAAAATAAATAAATAAATACAAAAGCAGCTATTGTAGCATTGACCGCTTTTGTTTTAAGCTTATTGTTGTTGTTATTTTTGTTGTCATAGGTTACTTATTCAGCGATCCATCCATCCATCAATCCATATCAACCCATCCATCACGTTGTGCATGTACAAGCCGCAGGTTGACGCATATCTATTTTAGTCTTTGTTTTCAGGATACTCTCTACCCCGACTTCTAACTGGCATTCTCTACTTTAGCACAATTATCTTTTTTTTTGCGGTTACAATATTTTACACTCTCATTGTTGCAATATATTTAAAATACATGCACTCGCAATCGTAAATAGTTAATTGTTAATTTATTTTATTGTTGGCTGACTGCGTTTTAATGCCACATTAAGCGTTGTTGAGTGACGATGAGGGAATGCAAAATGGACCAGGGGTTCTTATGCAAACCAATTAGGTGTGGTAAGTAGATAATTCGCCATACACAGCTGAATGAGTTTGCATGTTTTTAGCCCCGTGATATTAAAAGGGATGGGAAGTAGCGATACGAACTCCCAGTTAAAGTTAATTTTCTAAAAAAGTAGTTGTGCGAAATTTACTCTTCTCGGGAGAAATTCTCGTTTGATGCTTTAAACACATAGACGACAGCAGGCTACCGACTGCAATCTGTCAAAATTAGAATACAAATGTTTATATGAGGGCAATAAGTTTGAAGCCATCATGGCTACACGAGCACAGTTGTCGCTGCCGCCAACTTTGGCCGATGTCAGAGTGCTCGCTATAAGCAGAGCGTAGCTAGAAGCGATAACACTTTGTGCTACATCATGCTAAAAGGTGTCACACTGAACGCTATATTGAACAAAGCGATTTTTTCTGTTTATATTAATTTTTTAGTATTTTATAAATGCTTTTGTATGAAAGATGGATTGTGACTATCAAGGCATATTTAAGTAGGTGGCTGTTTAGTAAAACCGTTACAACAATACAAGAACAACAGTCATTTTCGTGTGTGAAGTTTGACTGCATCTGTCAAAAAAAAAATACAAACACAAATACACACAAAGAAAACAAATGCAAAAATATTTTATTTACAATTGTGATGATACAAACCCTCCAGATAATATTGGACTACGTGGTCCAATATATGTAGCTGAAACGGACTAGTTACAAGGTGGTCCGATGTAATGCAGTCATGGAGTATGTCATTGTCAAACAAGAACTTATTGCTATACAACAGTTGTTCGTGCTTTCACGATATTACGCGTGCCGAACAAACTATTTACGAGTGGTCCATTTTTAATAACATGGAGTAGTTTTTGGGTTAGTCCGATATAGTGCAAACCTGGACCAGATGGTCCAGTCCTTGGACATCTTAATGTTAAATAGACCATGTTTTCTTCATACTTTTGAAACATAAAGGAATAATCATACTACATCAACGAAATGTCAATATCAAGCAGCAGCTTCAAATCCAAAATGATGTGATATTGAAAAATAAATCGTCACTCAAAAATCTTCTGTTTTATACAACAATCTTTTATTTAAAAATTAACAATTCAACAGATTTATTAAAAACAATAAAAACTTTAAACATTTTATTTAAATCAAAGCAAGATTTGAAGAGAATTTGTGTCGAAACAAATTTTCCAAAATAAACGTTAATTTTTTATATGATATATTTTATATTTTAATTTGAATAGAAATTCATAGAATATAAAATTTGTTATACAGTTTTTCATAAACTTGCAATTCATGTGTACAGTCGAATTAATTTTTTGATTTATTATTCGATTTTATACGCGCACAATCATAAATTATGAAAGAAGGACATATGATGATATTGATTTAAATCTGGTAATTACAAAATAAAAATACTATACATACATATCAGAGTTATGTTTTTTAATATCTTTTATAATTCTAATTCATTCAGAGGAATTATTTTTAAAATAATCTTTTGATAAAAGAATCCCCTCAAGGGTTCCTGTTTCCAATGAATTTTTTATCTTGGTTTTATTAAGACTAATTTTGCTAAATCTTCTTTCAGCATTAGCTGAAGAGTTTGGCAAAGTCATTAAGTTATTTACAAATGCAAATAAATTTGGAAAAACAATTTTATTGTTTCGTCGATTACTAAATTGACTTTCCTCTTTTCCAAAAAATATCTACATTTAATGCGCTGTGTCCAAAATCCAAAAATCTTAGTTCTCTTATTTCATGCTCAATATCTTTATATTTTTCTTTAGAGACTAGATTAGGAAAACCTTTTAATAAAGGAAGCATTTCGGAGTTTTTTTTTTCAAAATTACAGATGGTGTAATTAAATTAAAATTTGTTATAATTTTGTCATCGAAATCAAATCTTTTTTTATTGATAACACAATTCAACGTAAAATTATACACAACTATCAATAAATTGATTGAAAGTTTCAAAACATCAATTGTATATTGTCTTAACATTTCTTTTACATACACACCAATATAAACTTCTTCCTTTTTTTAAAAAATGTTTACGTTTATGGAAATCAATTTGATTTAGAGGCGTATTTTTTTTATACAATCATCTACTAAAAATTTTATTAAAACATTTTAAAAAAGTTTCGTCATTTCATAATGCATGTTGTGAATTTGAATTCCTTCAATTTTGTTTAGATTATTCATCAAATTAAAAACATTTAAGAAAAAACAAAAGTAAAGCTCGTTAATGTCATTCTAATTTTTAAGTATTTCTTTAGCAGTATAAATATCATCGATATTGGCCGCAAAAGAAAAATTTATTTTTAGAGCGTGACATTTTACCGTAGAGGTTATTTTGAGCAAAAATTTGGGAAGTCAAAAAATCGTCAAAGTATAAGGGAGATACCAACAAAAATCCTCAAACATAATTTTGTGAAATTCGCTATAAAAAATCGTCAAAATTACGTAAAATCGTCACGTTTGGCAGCCCTGCCTGGAACAAGAATTACTAAATAGAGACCCAGGACCCTTGGGAAAAGGCTTGAAGCAAATGAAGCAGAGACCGAAATCGGTAGATTGCATCTTTGAAGTACTCGTACATGATGCACAAATACCTCTCTCTGGCCGTAACCCGGAATTCCAATGCCGTAAATTATGAACTGTTATCCGCCGAAGAATAGAGCTACAAAATATCAGGTATTAAAGAAGTTGTAAAATAGGAAAGAAACATCAACAGAGTTTTGATATAATTTTCAATGTAAGCACTGTGATCACCGAGGAAAATCGACGGAAATTTAAAGCAATTTTACAAGCAATAAGTTTTAAGTGAAAAACTTCAACACATTGGAAATATATTCTGCAACTACTCTACTTTTTTCAAAATGTTGGTATGAAGCGACATCATCTCTCTGATAGTTGGACTGAGGTAAAGCGTTCCTTTTGAAAACTATACTAGCGGTCTTTAAGGAAATTTTGGAGAATGTCAATTGATAGATGAATTAGCGCCGTATAGCACTGAGGCGCACGATAACTCTTCTTCGAAGATCTCTGATCTCTGCAGCTGTCAATTACATCTGATGTCTCTGTTCGGCAAAGTTTGTGGTCGGCCACAACAGCAGAATAAAATGTATTTTCTACATCGTGAAATACTTGGTCAGCATTTTTTGTGTCATTTTGTGTCATCTATTCTAGTTTTCGTTCAAGCATAAAATATTGCACCTGCACTTTCGAAGTGCTCAATTTTCCGTATTATGCAATTGAAACAGTTTAGTGTAGTTAACATTTTAAATGCTGCGTTTGAAGTTGTGGTTGTGAACCAGAAAAAATTAGCAGGAGGAAGAGCATCTTAAGTGTTGCTTGTGTCATATTAGTTTTTCGTATTTAAGAATAGTGCGTGCATCTTAAGTTTAAACATTTTAGCTCAGTGATTGCCAAACGCTCACAACGACACGTTTGGTTCGTATTTTGATGTAATGATGTGCGTACACTGAACAAAATTTCTTATTGAACACCAAATATTCGCGCCATTTATTTCGCTAAGATAAACAATTAGGAACTACATGTAATGTAATAACTATTATTAGAATTTTGTTTTTTGCTCGGCAAATTGTCTATTTTTTAATAGTTTTACTAGTTTCCTTTAATTTTTTTATAGTTTTAAATTTTTTTTTATAGTTTTTTCATTTTTGTTTTTAATAGTTTTTGTTAAAATTATTATTTGAGATATTTTCCAAATTTTATTTGTAAAAAAGTTTTAATTTTTTGGGGGTTAAGCATATCTATATGTTAAAACGGGGAAACAAGTGCACATAAACGCTGGTATAAACAGTTCATTTGTTTCGTTATGTGTATACAATAAAACAAGCCTCGTTCGATAGTTTGTATACGACTGAGTAAAATAATCATTAGTTGCATCAACGATCACATGAAATGAAATGCAATTTTTCGGGAATTAGATTATGATTTCAGCTGAATTGGTCCCTAGATTAATTTCAGAACAAAGCCAAGTCTTTCATCAGGTGTTACGTGTTAAGTATAATCAAGAAATGGTACATTCTTTTTTCTCGACGCTCCAGGAAGAACCTAGAAAACTTTTTTACTGAACATTTTATTTCCGCTCATAAGAAAACACCAGAAAATAGCTGTTCCCGTTGTTATTTGCCAATTAAGTACTGTTTAAGTACACATATATTTGTAATATAAATATGTATGTATAATAAGTGGTGCATAATATTTCTTCAAATGTGTAATTTGGAAGCCAGTGATGCGAAATTATTCATTGTCAACACTTTTAATATTACTTAAGTTCGGTTTTCCACTTCGGCTTCACATGTATAAAACACTAACTTATATGCGCTGTCCGCGGGCGTTCTACTGGCAAACACTGTTTTAGCTCTAAAAAAAAAACTCGCATGACCTCTCCTTCCTATAATTTCTAAAATTATTCAGCAAATATTTGAGAATGTTTTGTTAAGTTTTCTTTTCGTTGACAAAGCTCAGATTGTTTTTAGTACTATCAATAAATTAAAAATTATCATAATGCAGGAAAATAAATAAATACAAAGAGTGCATCCACTTAGAAATTGTCTGACAGTGAGTTTGTGTGGTTTTTATCACACAATAATGCGTTTTCAAATACAAAACATTTTGCAATCAAGTAAATCCCCCGGGTAATGTTGTAACAAAAACCAAACCAAAAAAAAAATTACAAAATAAATATGGTATTAATCGCAATAAGATACAAGTACATACTATAAAATGTTACACGCCCATGAGAGGTAAAGTAAAGATGAGAGCAACAAGACATGTGCATTAAATAATAAAAAAAGCAAATAATAAGGAAAAGCAAAAAAAAAATCAAAATGAGTTTCAAGGCATTATTTTTAAAATTAATTCTTTTTAGATTGTATGTTAAGAAATCCAACGAAATAATCAAACTATAAATATTCCAGACGTTGCTGTATGTCTATTAAACTTATATACAGTTTAAAAATAATTTAATTTACATTATTTCTATTTTGCAAATGGCATCCAGACAACATAGTTTATTAATCGAACACGTTCGAAGATGAATACTTAACGAAAACGTTAGCAACACCCCCACTTTTTGTGAATATTATGAAAAAGAATTAAACACAAAATATTGGGAACATTTTCAAAGAGCATTTACAGTGGCACAATGCATAAAGGAAACGTTTAATTTTTTGTTAAGTAATGTTCATAAATCTTTTTGTAGATATTTTTGGAATTTTTTAAACTTTGTGCACATTTTACTGCTCAGTATTATTGTTGAGTCTCTAAGTCTGCTTCGAGAATGTTATATTAAAATAATCTGGCACATGGGAATCTTTCAGGAATTATTCTTCCGACTCCCATTGCGGTTTAAGGAATTTTAGAAAAGAAAAGAATATGGATCTTTTCTACTTCGATGTTGTTGTTAATCAACAATTTGGCCAATAGTGCTGTGTAGTCTTGGGTAGTTCACGATCGAACTAGTTCAATTGAACGATTCAATCAATTAAACTAGTCGAACTAGATGAAATTTTCATTTTAAATAGTTCAGTTTTGAACTATGATGCCGCTGTACACAACAACTTGTATAGATCGGCTTGGCATCGCTGTGCTAATGTTGCTATTCTCCTTTTTTGAATTTGAATCAAAGGCATTTAATGCAAGTATATTTATTATATAACAATAATAAATAGGCAAAGACAAATTTTTAGATCCCTTTTTCTCCTTTGTTTGCCAACCGATTTTCTTCATTCTTTTACCAAATGGTAAATATTAGTGAGCTTTAGTGACCCCATTCTATATTATTTAAATCGGTTGAGTATTAAAGGAATAACAGGCATTCACTTATGTAAGTATTGGTTCAAGTAAAAACATAAGCAAAGCAATGAGAGTGTTAAATAGTACTTACATACATATATGTATATAAATAATAAGATCTTTTTATAAATGTGCGTGTTTGTATGCAATTTTATTTCGTTTATTGTTTTTTCCATGAGGAAAGGAATGATAAGTTAGGAAGTTTTTTCTCTTTAAATGAATGCAACTAAAAAACGTATACGTGTAAACTAGTAACTCTAGTAACAATAATTGTTTATATGTCCATGAGACTTTTCAAAATTCAACTTAAAAAATTCTTATGCTATCCAAAGTTAAATGACTTTTACTTTGAATTTATTGCCAAACTTAAAACAGCTGGTGAGTATTTTATCTAATGCGCGTACCTGTATAAATATGCAGGAAATATTCTGTGATTTGAATTTGAAACAAAACGTATTTTAATATACATATAAAAATATTTTAATAATAATACTAATAATTAAACAAAAAATAGAAGAAAAAACAAATTTATATATGCCTGGAAAAAAATATTGCGACATATGCCTGCATTTTACTAAGGATGGTACTGGCCGTGGCAAATTTATGACACTTTTAGATTCTTTTTAAAAATATGTTTTTCTGGAAATTTTTATACAAAAACAACTAAATCTTACTAAAATTACAAGAAATTTAATAAATTTTTATAGAGCAAATTTCATTCGTCTATAAAATTGAAATTATGAATTTTACTAATCCAAATTAAAGAAAAAATGTGATTCGTAAAGATATTTTGTTTTCGCCGAATTTAGACATAAAACATGTATTTACATGGAAATCATAGCCCCAGTAATTACTATAGAATAAAATTTCTAATAATACTTACTAAATAATACTTACTAAAGTATTTTGATAAACCCTTATCTAACTGACAGCATGCTTACACTTGGTCTTAATTCCCCGAACATAAGTAATGCTACACATTATACGAGTACCAGCAACACACTTCTTGACCTTTTCTTTATCAGTGATATTTCGAAGGTGTTGCTTTATGACCAACTGTCGGCGTCTTGCTTTTCTCGACATGACCTAATTTTCATGACATATAATTTTAAGATACATGTGCCCGATGAATTCGTTAGATATCGGGACTTTAAAAATATTGACCATAGTAGGTTAGAAGCAGAATTCTGTAGTATTGATTGGAGTGTGCCTTATAATTTAATTTCAGTTGATGATCAGCTCTCTTTTCTACAATACAACCTAGATTATTTATACAATCTTGCGGTTCCCTTAAGAACAAAAATTTTAAATCGACATAATAGGCCTTGGTTTTCTCACGACATAAAACAAGCTATTAATCGCAGGGATTTTCTATATGCTCGGTGGAAACGTTTTAAAACCGCAGAATTGCATGAAGGATACCGAGTATCACGTAGAATAACAAACAGGCTGATTAAAAAAGCCAAATCTGACTATTATGCTTCAAAGTTCTCCACTGCCATAAGCTCGAAGAAAACGTGGCAAACGATACGTGAAATCGGTATTGGCAAACCTGATAGCCAAGAACACTGTACAGTCGATGCAAACACCCTAAATGCACAATTTTTAAATAGTTCAAATGTTCAACCGAATTCTGATTACTATCACTTCACTAATGACATTTTAAACAATAGCTTCAATTTTGCAAACGTGACTCAATGTGATGTTCTATCCAGCCTGTTGTCAATAAAATCCAATGCAATTGGTGTGGATGGGATAGATCCTAGGTTTATTAAAATTCTCATTCCAAGACTTCTTCCCTTTATAACATTTGTTTTCAACAAGATCCTTACAACCAACTGCTATCCCAGAATCTGGAAACTTGCTAAGATTGTTCCTATACCTAAATCTAATTCTGATTATAGACCGATAGCAATCTTGCCATTTTTATCTAAGGTCTTTGAAAGGTTAATTCACAACCAAGTTTCACAATATCTTGAAACAAACAATATGCTCACTGACCGGCAATCTGGTTTTCGTAAAACCCACAGTTGTATAACGGCCCTCGTAGATGTTGCTGAGGATATAAGACAACAGGTAGATCGCGGTAACGTTACATTTTTAGTTCTCTTGGATCATTCCAGAGCGTTTGATATGGTTGACCATAACATTTTGTGTCTCAAACTTAAGCATATGTTTAGATTCACATCAACTGCCACAACTCTAATATATTCATATCTAAGAGACAGATATCAATATGTTGAAACACCTACCTCAGTTTCAAGCTCTCTGCCCTTAAGTCGAGGTGTTCCGCAAGGCTCGATCTTAGGCCCTCTGCTTTTTTCATTATACGTTAATGATCTTCAGGATAAACTTGAACGTTGTAGGGTTAGATTGTATGCAGATGATGTTCAGCTTTATATCAGTTGCAGTAACGTTGCGATTAATGAATGTGTGAGGACCTTAAACCATGAATTAGGTCGTGTTTATGGGTGGGCCACAGCTAATGGTCTTGATATTAATCCTACCAAGTCCAAGTGTTTAATTATTAAAAAGAGGTTATTAAAACTTGATTTCAATCCTATCTTAACTTTAAACGACCAGCCCATTGAAATTGTAAACACGGCCAAAAATCTTGGTATATACTTTAACAATACCCTAATTTGGTCTACACACGTTAATTTTGCATGCGGTCGAACATTTGCCATGTTAAGGAATTTGTGGCAAACTCAGTATTGTACTCCAATTAAAATTAGAATACTCCTTGCCAAATCATATTTAATACCCATTTTATTGTATGGCTGTGAACTGTTTGCCAGTTGTGATAGTGAAAGCAAAAGGAAGCTTAATGTGGCGTTTAATAACATTATTCGTTATGTATATGGTTTAAGAAGATATGACCATATATCCCCCTACGGCACCTTGCTTTACGGAATTGCTTTTGAAGATTACTTACGAGTGCGTATCTTACTGTTCATGCACAAAATTATATATACGCATCATCCTGACCATCTATATGCACGATTGAACTTTTCAACACTTGATAGAGGTAAAAGAATTCTAGCATTTGGCCATAGAACACTGATTTCTAAATATCATTTCTTTATTCATGCCATTAGTCTCTGGAACGGAATCCCTTATTCATTACAAAACATTAGTAACGCACGGCAGTTCAGGAAGTATATTTTTTGTCATTTTTCACGATGAATGTACATATTTGTTTTTGACAAATTCTGATTGTATAACAATGTATGTTCTCAACTTTTCGAGTTTTACTTTTTTCTATTTTTTTTTGTAAGCTTATTAGATTTTGTTAACATTATGTAATTAAATATCATTAAATTTTATTTTATATATTAACATTCCTTAAGTAAATTTAAAATATTTTATCATGTTTCTGATTCATTGTATTCGCATATGCTCAGTTCTATACTGTAATATAAGACTTAAGTCTTGTGTATGGGACATCCAAAAGAAATAAATAAATAAATAAAAAAATAAAAAATAAAGTTCTGGTAACAAGTAGCTTTTTCTTGCATGTATTTAAAATATCAAATAGGTAGATTAATCGTTCTGTGATTATCCGAAATATGCTGAGCTGTGATTTGATTGGAGAATTCAAAAATTTTATTTTAGCTGCAATATAAATGTTTGGTTTTACGTGGGCTGAGTGGGCTTAGATGGCCGCGATTCGTTGGTTTGGTGTCATTCCATAAGCTTTTTAATGTAAACCAAATGAACGTTTTTGCCGTTATTAAAGTTTCAATTAAAATCATGTACAAACTTAAAGGAAAACTTGAAGTACCTTTTATAAGTTTATGATCTTTTACATTATTTAATTAATATTTTTTTAAATCGAAATTTTCCTTGTTCGTGTGTTTGATTAACGTCAGTAAAGTTGCTAATAAATAGCAGTTCCTTTCCGTTCTACCAACAATCATTCCTAAAACTCACAGGAGTTTACCGCCATCATCACGTTTATTTAAATTAATAGTATGCAAATCGATAGATAGTTTAGAAGATTAAACTAGTATTCAGTCACTCATCTACCCAAGGCTAACTTACACCGTTGGCCGTGGTAATAACTTATAGAATATAATTCAACTTCATTATCCTTTACCATTTCATATGTAGACTTAAGATTGTTTTCCTAGCTGAGAAATATAAGGCGGAAAAATCAAGTTTAATCAAAATTAATCTCCACAAACACTGTTATCTTTGTTTTTTTTTCTAAAAAAAATACGAAACAAGTCACATTAATTTATTTTTATTGAATTCAGAAATTAATTAGTTATAAGCAATGAAATGTAAACAAGCTTTGCCATACCATCAAAAATCACCGGAGCATTTAAGGTTACCAAGTTTTCATATGGCTCGACAAAGATTATGCAATCAGTTCAACGTTAAAAAGAGCGATTGAACTAACTCAACGACATACTCGTAGTTCAAATTTAAGGATTGAACTAAAATAATCGATCACTAAAAGAAACTAAGATGACACAAGTCTAGTGCTGTGAGAGATTGTATTTTTTTTTCTCCATTACCCCTTTTGGGAGCATATGGCTTCCACAAAGCATCTTCATCTTAAATGATTTGTTGCATGTATTCTTTGGTCGACCACGGCTTCTTGAGCATTGAGAGTTGCAATCTAGCGCCATTCCTGTTATACTGTGAGGATTCTTTATGACAGTATGCCTTCATTTTCTGCGTTTTATTTGTGTTATTATGGGTTCCAGAGATCAGCTATGCTGATGTTGTTAGGCCAGAATATACTGCATATGATTCTAAAGCACTTGTTGATGAATACCTGTAGCTTTTGTGTGAAAGTCTAGAGTAGACTTTACACATGCGTTGAATATTGTAAGCCTGGTTCGTCTGGATAAGGGATTATAATGAGAGATTATTTATATAGCTTCAACTCTTCAGCAAGAACTATGATCTATAAAGCCATATAGTGCAATTGCCAACCATGTGTCGAAAGGCAGGCAAGGACTCTGGTGAAGTCATTTTGCGTACAAGATATTAAGATTGCCATGGTCAATCTCAGAACAAATCTTTAAAACAATTCCTTATAAATGTTTTTATATAAAATATTTTTATCTATGATGAATCAATCTTTTCAAAATTTACAATTCCTAAAACTCTATACCAACAAAAATTTAGCAAACATTAATGTATCGCTTATTTTGTGTGCCACTGTGTGCTCGTTACACTTGTATGCATATAGTTGCACGATATTTAATAAAATATCAAACCTAGGAGACAAAAACGAACAAGTAAAACAGAACCATTTGCATAAAAGTTTTTACTTCTCTTTTTTTAATACAAAAAGCAGCGTTTAGCATAAAAAATATATTTTTTCTAGTTCTTAATGTTTAAAAAATTGCAATTCTTGACATGTGCATTTTCGATGACGATTTTTATGTAAACATCTAAAGAATACCTACCAGCTCCTAAACTGGGCGTTTTAGAGAAAACAATTGAGCACACACCAGCACAAATATTAATCCAAAAGAAAGAAGGGAGCAAAAAAAAAATATTAATATATTTTTAGAACGAGTTTCAGTGGCTTAAAAAACAAAAAAAAACTAACAAAAAATTTCTTTAAAGGCCTCTCGGAAAAGTTTTGTTGTTTTTTCTTTTCTAACACATGCTCTTAGCTTAGTTTCCATTACCTTAAATAAGCATTCCTTCCCTTCACGTACATACACACGCATGCATGCAGAAAAGACATTTTAATTTATAAAAAAAATAATATTTCAAACGGGAGCACTAATCGCATTCATTAATGCTTTTTCAGCACTCTTACACTGGGGACAATAAATCAAACATACTCTACAAAGAAAAAGCAAGTGGACACATGTTCATACGTCCAAGATGACTAAGCATTCGATTAGAATTCTAGATTTGCAATGCACACATCTTAACAGTCGGCATGAAATTTTTCATTGGCAATTATTTCATTAAAAAAAGAGGGGAATAAATTCCAATTAAATCTGTAATTACACTTGTCAAGGGAATATTTGAGTACTTGTTTGTTTTAAAGGTTTGAAAGCAAATCAATTCTAACAGAATAAAATTAATTGTTAAAATTTGACATCAAAAGGTAAACGTGCATTAAATATGCAGTAAAAAGTGAAAACGTGCTCTAGAAATTAAAAAAAAAACTTGTAAGGTGTATTTGCAAATGCGGTAAATTTGTGCAACTTGTTTGAAAAATATTGCAACAGTAAATAAACGTTTGCCGTAGTTGCTACGAATAGCTAGCCGGGAATTTCATTCTAAAAATTTCCCGCTTTCCCGTGCTTTTTCATGCGGGATCCCGGAAAATAATAAAAAAAATAATTGACTACTTAACGGCAGAAAGTGAGCGGTCGTTTTCGGTAGCAAGGAAATTTGTTAATAAAATTATAAATAGGCTTTCTGACGAGTCCATAAACGCTTTAAGCGTTTTAAAGAATTATATCCAAAACCAAAAAATATGAATTATATTATTAAAGTATTTTCTTATTTTCAGAATTTTATATTTTTGTTTTGGAATTCAAACCTTGAGTAAATTTTTATTATTTTTTCTATATTATTTTATGTTTGTTTTTATTAACTGAATTGTTATGTTTTTGTTTATGTTCACCTATTGCTAGGAACACAACTAAGACGAACGACGAATTTTTGGCCGCGAATATTCGTCGTCAAAATTAAAATACATTAGTGTATATGAAAATACACACAATCATGGCGACGGCGAAATTCGTAGAAAAAATAGATTTATTTCTATTTCTTACGCCGGCGAACGACGAACAAATCAAATGTAATACAAAACAAGCAAACGAAATAAAACTTTAATAAAAATTGTTGGTGCACATGGAAGAATTATTTGCTTAGTTGCATTTCGTCAAAAAGCGACCCCATTTTATATAAATATATTATTTACGGAAACTTCAAGCTTCTCCATGCAAGAATATCAAGAAAGTGTGCTCAATTTGGAATTATGCAATATTTTTCGTCTACTAACGCCAAGTAAAATTTACGATTCAAGAATAAAGAAAGATGATATGCGTGAATTAAATTTAATTATAAAAATTATCTCATTTCGGTTCCAATGATGTTTGACTCTTTGATAGCTGTGCGGAATGACAATTATGATAATACTACAATTACAATTACATAGAATATTTAAAACATTTTTGAACATTGATCTTAATTATTAAAATTATCTAATTACTGCATTAAATTTCTTTCTGCGGCATTTCGTTCCATTCACACATAAACGGAGAATGAAGGTTTTTAAGGATCTGGCGGTGGTTTGCTTGATAATTGCGAAACACCTGTTATTCCAATGAATTTGTTTTATTAAAAAAAAGGTCTATATGTGTATATACATAAAAAACATCCGATACAATCGAAACTATACTGTTTACTTTTCGAAAAGTCGTGATTTGTTTCATTGTGTTATATACCATATAGGGGAAAAAAACATGATATTTATTATTTAAAAAAATTTGAAATTATTTGATTCGTTTTTTTTTATAATTTCCTTTAACTGTACACAATACCCGTCAACTATAACAGCTGTTACTTTTTTCGTCGTTATTGTGCTTAATACGACAAATTTACACAGCGAATTTTCACCGACAAATTCGTCGCGTTAGGCGAAATTCGTCGTTCGTCTCAGTTGTGTTCCTAGCATATACTATTTGTAAGTTTACTTGGATCTCATCTAATGAATTTAAAAACTAAAAGTTAAAAAAATAAAGTTCCTGTGGTAATACCCAGTTAAAATTAACATATTAATGTATTACTAAAACATATGATTTGTTTTAGTAAAGGCTGTGATACACTATCCTACTTGGTCGTGCGATCTGCCAAAAATGTCATGTGTGTTCAAAAAGTATTTATAATAGTGTGGCCATAATAAATGCACTTGTGAGGCAGACTTTTTGACAAGTCTGTCCGACTTTTGCATATAATTATGCAAATTTCTATAAAAGGATAGATTTCATGCGATCAAAGATGAATCCTTTTAAGAAAATGCAACGAAAGGAAAATTAAATTAAAACTATTTATTTTATAAATCTGCTATTAATATATAATTTTTCGACCTTTTTTTAAAATATTAGTATTATTCAAAAGTTTTTGTATAAGTAGAGAGGTTTGAAACATTTAAAAATTAGGTTTAAGGTCTACTGATGATTTGGCTTAAGCACCAATGAAATGCATGTATATAGACTAGCTAAAAACCCTCAACAAACAAAAGTTTTTAAATCTTTGAGATTAGTATTATTCTTTAAATTAAGTTTGAGTTCACCTTTTTAAATAAAATAAATCTGCAATGATTTAGTCGCCAAAATCAATAAAATCTAAAATTACTTGAGTGAAAAATACACATGTGTGTGTTTTCATCTCCTTTTTGTGTGATAGTGTGGCAAATTCAACGCGATTTTTAAAAGTGGGACAGAAATCTGTCAGATTTTCCAGTGAATGAATCGTACGACTGTGTATGATCGTGTATCACGGGCTTAAGTGTTTCAAACTTTCTAATACGATTTTTGTTAATGCCTAGCAAAATTTAATTTTTATTATTTCATGGAGCGGGATCCCGGGAAATAAAAAATTGCGGGAAGAAAAACTCTAGTAGTTGCAGAAATGTATAGCAGCATTGTCAATTGTGTTGCATATTTGCTACTAAAGGTACCCGTACACGACATGTTTTTTTACCTCTGACTTGTCAGCTTTGTGACTCATATGCAATTGTGAATATTTGTCAAAATTATTATTTTACAGAAGATTTATCATATTAGCTCACAAACGTTCATGTACAATTACGTCTGACATTGACCATGTTGCTTTCTCACACAATATCCAAGTCATTCGATTCCAAAATGGCCTGTTGCAGTTATGCAGACGTACTGACAACTTTAACAGTTTTTAAAGTTTTTCTTTTCGAAATTCGAATATGTTAAGTTTGCACTAAACACTGATATATGATTTATATAATTCTCATTACATAAAAACGTAATCATATCGACCCCTTTGCGCGAATTTATCGTATGTTACACTTATTTCGAAAGCGAGTTTTTTATGCAAATTAATTGTAAATCCATTAATTCATCTGTTGACAAAATATTATAGCGATAAATGTAATAGTTATGGAGATAACAGAATGCACATTTTATCGTATATAACACTTTTATAGTATACCTATAATAGTAATAAAAATGGTAATAAATATGCTCTCCTGTAAAATTGAGTTTTTTAACATACGATAATATCGCGCAAAGGGGTCGATATATTGCTCTTGCGAAATATTACCATCAGCAGGCTAATTCTTTCGCCAAAAGGCAGCCGCCGCTGACTGTTTTCTCTATGCCCTGCATTTTCCATAAAAAATTTTCATATAACAGTTTAATTTTCTATTTAACCTCCTTTTGTTGTTGCAGCTAATTTTTGTCAATGACACAAACACACAAATGAAATACATATGTATACATAAGTGTGTGCGTGTGCGTAAATGCAAACTTTGTTTACAAGCCAAAATAACAATTAAATGGGTTGGTTGGTACCCGCAATTGAAATTTTAAAAACAACTAATTTAATTAGTTAGTAAATTTTACTGAACCATTATATTGAGTTCTACTCCAAAGTACATGAATACTGTTGCAAGTGCACACACACACACACACATACACACACGGTCGGTTACAAAATACTGACCAAGTTGTTTTATGTTCTTTTTTTTTTTGTTTCTATTAACAGCAACAACAACAACAACTGAAAAAACCATCCGGTCTTTATTGCACACATACAAATGTGCATGCTCGTAAAACATTTTTAAAAATTAATTAAATCAAATTTTAATCTAAATTAACCTCAACAATATTAAGCAGTAACAGCAGGAGCAAAAACAGCAACAAAAGCACCAGCAGCAGTTAGACCAACTAACAAAACCAATTTGATTCGGGGTCAACAATGTAGAGTGCTTCTTGCCGGTGAAGTGCTGTTTTGCTAGTGATACTGACTAACGATAATGACGATGGGAAAACAGCAAGTGGCCAAAGTGTATGGTATACACAAGCACATCCATCCATGCACATTTGTAGCTGCATGTTTGTAAACAAGAGACAGAGAGAGCGAGCCAGCCAATAAAGCTAAAGAGAAACACCACTTGTAAACTTGTAAATTATGGTACGAATCGGTTAAAATCTGCTGTGGTTGTTGTTGCTTTCAGCGTTTTTATTTTATTTGTTTGGCACACAAATAAAAGTTATAGCCAAATGTAAAATAAGTTTCATTTTCGGTTTGTTGAATTCTCCAACGAAATACAAATGAAAAGAATTAAACAAACAAAAAAAAAAACAAAAGTTAGCTAACCATTCGACAAAGTTTACTCTCAATTCAAGTACCATGAAGCAGATGATGATCAGGGTAGTTGTGGTGGGGGCTGTCCAAGCAATACTTTTTGCAAATAAACTATTAACACCAGGAATCATCATCATCAGCGCGGCCACCACTTTTAAACTGAACGTTACACGAAAATTCATTTTAAGTGTGTTTATTTGTTTTGTTCTGTTGGCAAAAACACGAATACTTACAACCAGCTACACACAAATGCCTCTTTTGAAGTCGTTTCATATTTAATATTTTATTCATAAATTATCATTTAGACTTAATGGAAATGAATGCAAAGCAATTGAGGGCACAACAATAGCGGAGGCCACATCATGACAATGTGATAAAAAACAACATTTTGCTTAATGGTATCCTCCAATGAAAATGTTTCAAATATTATGCTTAAAAATTTTGTATAACAGTTTGTGATCTTCTTTTTCAGTAAAAGAAAAACACTTATGGCAACATTTTTCCGAAGAAATCCTTTTGTATGACAGTACAGTATTTATCGCTTATATGCATTTCAAATTTTGCACATCTTTTGGTTCTTCTAGGCGAGAAATGCATTTATAAAAACTCGCTTATATGCATTGGCAGTGCTTATAAAAAAACTCACTTATATGCTTCAGTGGTGCTTGTATAAAAAAACCACAATGAGTAAATAAAACACCAAATTTTGTTTTTACAAAACATTAATTAAAATTATTATTTTGTACATACAAGGAAAAAACCTGTAATAAAAAGTAAATTAAATAAAAAGGTACGTTACATTGTCTTTCTGGCAATTAGATACATTTCAACACTTTTGAAAAATAGTTTCAAACGTAAATTTGAATTTTGGAATGCACAAACAAAAATTTAAAATTTTTAAATTTAATTCAGTGTGATTTTAACTGTATATTCTATAAGTTAATCTGTTTGAAAAAAATCGGTTATTTTTCTTTGTACATTTCCGCAGAATTTAAAAAAATAAATTGTTCAATTGTTTCTAATTCTTCAACGCATCCGTTTTTTGATAGGAGAAAAGTACGAAGAGTATTTAAAGATTCCAAAGCATTACTTAGCGGTGGTATTGGCACATATATATCACTCTCATCCACCTCATCATCTGATTCTTCACCAGAAAAAAGTTCAGTGGTAGTGCAAAGCATGGCAAATCATTGTCAATATCGACGAATTTTTCGAAATTGGTGTCGAGGTCAGGATTAGTAATCGTCGTTATCGTCATTTCATCTTCTCTTATTTTTTTAATACAATTGAATAATATTTTTCTAATTTTTTCACTGCAGTTTGACAGCTGGTGTTACACAGAGATGTAAAATAAAAGTTTTAAATTGAGATGGACCTTTTTGTTGGCGGTCGAAAAATTACTGCACAAATTTTAATTTTTGGAATATGCACTTAATATGTACCGTGCATATATGAGTATATTTTTAATACATTTAATACATAAAATGTACATTTTTTTACGTTGCATAAAAGCGATAAATGCATATAAACGAAATGCAAATACAAAAAATAATTAATGTTTTTTAAATACGAATAGAAAATTGTTCCTGTGTTCGTGCATATAAACGTTAAATGCAAATAACCGACTTGCATATAAGCGATAAATACTGTATTGTCAAAACGAAATCGCTTGATCATATAAATCTGGTGTTGAACATTCTATCATTATAAAATGATAGAAGAACGCATTGTAATATTAAAATTATATTAATATTACATATTTATGAAAATAAATTATTATTCGGAGGGCGGACGGAAGGACGAATGGAAGGACAGACATAATGGGGTTCAGACATAATAAATGGAGGACATATGGAATGAATGAGGGACATACAGATAGTTCGATGGACGGAAAGACATTATTGAATTGAATGACAATACATAAACGCATACCGACCCCTCCCAGTCAAATTATCGTAGACGATATTATTTTCAAAACTTGTTTAATTATGGAAATTTTAAGGATCTAGCGGCAGTTTGAAATTGTCAAATTGTAAGCGACAGTTTTTGTATACAGAATAGGAAATTGAAGTAGGAAAGAAAAAATGCGTAGCTGCAGCATTTCTAGGCTTAAAAAAAACCTTCGGAAATTATCAACAGAGATATATTACTAAATAAACTGGAAAAGTATGGTGTTCAAGGAACTGAGATGTTATGGTTCAAAAGCTATTTAAGTAACAGAACTCAAAGAATTCACTTCATCTTCGAAAGCAATTGACACAGGAGTTCCTCAAGGTGCTGTGCTTGGAACACTTTTATTTTTAATACACATAAACGATATGGAGCAGATTGTAAAAAATGTAAATTTTGCATGTTCGCGGATGACACGCTTATGTGATGAAAATCTGGATGAATGTGTATTTAAATTATATGAAGATCTAACCAAAATTGAAATATAAGGGGTTTTTCAACAGGGACGCTACAAAAGTAGAGCGACAGGGACAGCAAACGACGCCATATTTCTTGCCGCTCTTTTGACATTTCTCTTCAGTAAGGTTTACCATTATTAAAATTTATCTTAAAATAAATAAAATAAAACTAAACACAAACAAAACAAAATCCATGTTAATAAATGGAAATTCAAACTATAATATTCGTATGGAAAATGTAGATATTGAAAGAGTTAAAGAAATAAAATATTTGGGTATAATAATGGACGACAAGTTAAATTTCTTACCACATTTTTAGTATGTGTGCAAAAAGATTTAAAAGAAAATTGCGTTTTTCAGAAGAATTCGATGTAAAATTTAACATATACAACACAATTATAAATCCGCATTTCGAGTACTGCTCCACTGTACTGTTCTTGGGTAATCAGCAAATGAAGGATAGACTTCAAAAGTATTCTCAGATGCAATTGACTGACCCACATAAGGGATATGATAACTACATTGCGGTGGCTTTCAATCGATCAACATCTAGTGATGTATACTTTATTATTCATATTTATGATTAAAACAGAGAGCCTGCCCTACTACTGCCCAGCCATACAACATAAGAAACGCCAATGATTACAGACCAGGGATGCAAAAGTTGGTACAATTGTACTTTTTTAGCACTATTTGAAAGTGAAAAGTACAATAGCACCCCATGCTTAATTTAGCACTATTTCATAATTTTCATAGCTTTATTTCATTACACGAAAGTATATTGAAATTATATGATTTATACTATTTTCTATATGGAAACTCCATGTTAACCGTTCGTTGGAAATTGATCTATATCCAAAGCGTAATTACACAGATGATGGCAATTCTACAACAGGTACAGCATTTGCAATAACAACTGACATCTCAACCCCTATGTTAACATATAAAAGTTTTGACATACACTCGCCTCTAATTTGTGGAAAAAAGTAGAACACCTGTTTAAATAAGCCTTGTTTTGGACGAAGTTATCAGATATGAAAAATTAAGTAAATGAACCGAGTTTACTGATATTTCAAGAACTGTTACAGGAATATTATCCATCCCACATTCTTCTCCAATTGTGGAAAGATTTATTTTCATTTCAAAATTTAATAAAAACAAACGAGAGGAACAAGTTATTTGTTTCGACTGACTCTATCTAATCCAAACAAAGGATTCGCTGAAGTCATCTAATTAGAATTGACTGAGAGTTTGTTCGCAAGAAGTACATATGTATGTACCTATGTATATCATAAAGTATAATTTTATATTAAGATCTCAACAACTGAGAGTCTTTTGTGTACCTTTTGGAATTAAGCATTAAATTTAATTGTTTACTTTGTCTACATAATATGTAAGTACAAATGAATTTCAGTGATATACATATTTACAAATTAATTTTTATGTATGTACATACGTCTTTAGTTAATTGTTAATAAAAAATATTCAAAAATAAAAAGTACAATCGGACTGAAAAAAGTCACTTCTTCTTAAAACTTAGTACAATTTGATAATTTCGTTTTGCATCCCTGTTACAGACTGACTTTTGCAACAACAAATTTTAGACAAAATGCAATATTCTATAAACGCTTAAGGATTTTCAATGAAATGCCTCCTCAAGAACTAAAAACCGAAAGCAATTTATATTCATTCAAACATAAAATTGTCGATTATATTAAAAGAAATTTCTAAATTTAGACTAATTCTACACCAAGAAAAATGATTGGTTGGAAAGTGGTTAGTCCTATAAAATATTAGTTGAATAGACCACATATAAACTCACGCTATCATCTTCCTATGAATCCAAAAAACAATACATGTTCATTACCATCAGATCATAATTGTAACAATTCTTAAATTGATTAGAACAACTCAATCGTATGCTTTTGTCATGACTAAATAACGAATATGATGAGCACAACCGAATAATATATTATGAATTGGATTTTAGTATCAATTATTGGTATTTGCAACTAAAAAAATTTTCTATCTAAAGTTACGCTAAAATAAAGACTTTCTAGCGGTTGTTGCAACTAACTATTGGTTAATTTTATTATCATAGTTTACAGCAGCAAATTAAAATTAAATGTTATGGCTTGGTTGATACTCCTAACCGATTAAACGGTTCCTACAAGCAATTATTTGGTTTTGTAAAATTAAAATTTTTTTCAAAAAGTAAATAATAATAACTATTAGTTAAAAATATTCTCCTATGTAAAAATTAATAATTTATAACCATATTTAAATTGTATTTATACGAGGGCGGATTGATATTGAAGCTACCTAAGTAGGCAAAAAACATTTTTTTTCAAAAATCATTTATTTCTCAACATAGTCTCCTTTTAGCTCAATACACTTAGTCCAACGTTTCTGTAGTTTTTGTATCCCTACCAAAAAATAGGATTTTTCGAGGTCCTTAAAAAAGGCATTTGTTTGGTCAATAATTTCATCGTTGAAGCTAAGTCTCTTTCCACCGAGCCATTTCTTTAGCTTTGGAAATAGGAAGTAGTCACTAGGTCCCTAATCCGGAGAATATGGCGGATGAGGTACCAATTCGTAGCCCGATTCATAGAGCTTTGCCATTGAGACTGCAGACGTCACACGTTACCGTTTATGGTCAATTGAGAGCAAACGTGGCACCCATCTTGCCGATAGCTTTTTCATGTGCAAATGTTCATGCAAAATGTTGAACACACGTTCATATGATATGTTTACCATTTCAACAATCTCACGTAACTTAACTCGGCGATCATTCACAACGATATCGAGGATTTTCTTGATATTTTCTTCAGTAACCACATCTTTTGGCCATTCTGTTGATGGTATTGTTGCAGTGCTTGTTCGGTTCGGCCGCGTTTAAATTCAGCAATCCAATATTTTACCATGTAATCTGACATAGCAGACTCACCGTAATGTTTATCCAGCTTTTCTTTTGTCTCTTTCGCTGTTTTTCCTTTCAAATAATAGTGTTTAATCACTGCACGAAATTCACTTTTTTCAATTTTTCAAGAAACACAAAAGTTGTTTACTTCAACAAATAAACTAATCGATGAATTTGGGTGAAATATAAACAGCTGATGTTTGACAGATCACAATTTAAAAAAAAAAAAAAGATTTTTTGTGTTTGTGTTGACATCTAGCGCTAGGAAGCTTCAATATCAATCCGCCCTCCTGTGTAATAGCAATAAGAAATGCTAAATAAATCAAATCAATAAAAAAAACCGGTATTTAAAAATCAATATTTTTTATATTAATCCTTCTCTTAAAAAATTAAGATATTGTCATTTGCGATAATTTACTCTAAGAGGTCGATATATGTTGTTTTTCTGTGCAACCTGGAACTTTAAATAATCACTTTTATTCCAGTTGGCGTCATCGACGTCACGTTAACACAATACCAAAAAAATTGGAGCTTCTCTACTCGCTATCGAAAACAATTTTGTGCTTCTGACAGTTTATTTATGTTCTCTAAGGTCCAGAAAATAACATGAGCCTGTCATTAGTAGTCAATTGCTTTCGACAACGGGTAGACAAGACCCAATTTTTTGGTATTGTGTTGACGTGACGTCGATGTCGCCAACTGGAATAAGTTTGAATATGTAAGCTGTATTTTTTGATTAAATTTTTAATTTCTTAAAGTATTTTTGCCCCATTTTTTTGTTTTTTTTGTTCTATTTTGTGAATACCTTTTTTAATAGTATTTCGTGCCATTTTAATTATAAAATTTTTGTAACCACTGCAGTGTTGCCACCACCAAAATTTTAAATTACACATGCATCATGCCAAAATTACACATGAAATTAGGAATTGCACATGCTTTCTTTCTTTTTTTGCAAGAAAAATAACGTGATCTGTTTAGATTAAATATTTGACCTTTTTGGTGTAGTTCCAAAATGTTTTTAATGATGAATATATTTTCAATATTTGGGCTTTAAAGGTCATTTATTAAAAGATTATATTTTTTACATATTATTCCGACGTTTCGTTGGTATTTTGCAACTTCTTCGGGGAATTTTTTTTTTTGTAGATACATATGTATATAATCTTCTTTAGACCAATTATACATCATTCTCTTAAAATATATCACAGTTTTGTTTTGTTTAAAAAGGACAATCACAAACAAAAACTTAATAAATTTAAAGCAAAAATATGTAAAACAGGTTCATAATTAAATTATATTATCACAGCCAGTCCTTATTTGTCGTCATCACAATAAAAAAAGTAGCGCTCAATAACGATAAAATTTTAAATTACACCTGAGTTACACATGTAGCCAATTACACAAGGGCTACACATGAAAATAAAAATTACACATGATGTAATTAGTACACATAAGGCGGCAACACTGAATCACTGATAATACATACACTATAAGGAAACTATTATGTACATATAAAATTTTTTTATTAAAAAAAAGTTTCCATGTTTTTATAAAAAATACTTCTGTATATAGAAGATTTTTTTCTGTAATAATTTTGAATTGAAATAATTTTGCATTTTCTTTTCAATTTTTTCATATTTTTCACAAACATTTTTACTCATAACAGTTTTTCATTAAAACTTTGTAGAAAATTGCTAAAAGTTATATATTCTTAAGAAAGTATTAAGTTTAATTTTCATATAAAAATACCTTCCAAGTGAAGTAGTTTTTTTTGTTAATAAATTGTAATAACAGTTTGTTCTAAAAAACTTTTTTATATAATTTTTTTTATATGTACATACTCGTATAAAAACATTGTGCAATGTTATCTTGTATAAAAGTTTTTTTTCCCCAAAACGAAATCATATGTAACACTATTTTTCAATCATTTAGCATCTATCCATCTATTTAATAATAAAAAAACGTTTTGATATGTTTTTCCTGAAATCAAGACAACTTGATGAGTCGCTGTCAGTTTTTACTTACAACAGTCGGCAAAAGCATTTTTCGTTTAAAGCTTTAGCAGCATTATAATAAACATCTGAATTATACTCATATAAAATTCAACTGAATGAATGTCTGACTGGCTGAATGAATGAATGAATGACTGACATATGAAAAGGAACGATTGTATGTGAGTATGTGTACATAGTATAAGCATGTGTTAACAACATGTTAGAGCCGAATTAGTTGTTCAGTCTTTCAGCCGTTCAGTCATGTAGTAAGCCATTAAGTCTGAGCCGAGTCTAGCTGCTTGGCAAATTTTCACAAATCAATGTATAATTTGAGTCCATATTTAAAATGAAAAAGTAGCTGAGCAGCATCTTAACACAAGATTCTTATTTTATTTATTTATTTATTTTTTATGTGTAAAATTTTCAACGTAAGATCCTCCTTTTATTGGACGCGCTGTAAAGATGTAGTAGGAAGCATTCCAGGAAATTAACAATCGTAAAACTCAAAAGTTTATAACCTCTTAAGCAGCAAACACAGAATTTATTACTTGGAAGTGGCGAAAAACAGCATCTTCATTTAGATTTTAACACATGGTCATTATAAGATTGATGAATCGGAAGTATCGTTCTCTATGTTATTCTTTATGTATAAAAATTATCTTTCCATCAAAGAAATTTACAATATGATTAACAGAAAATACTATTTAAGGTTTTCTTTTTAAGACTCTACGGACACAAGAACTTTTTGATTTTTTTCTTTATATCCCAGGTAGCATTTTCAGTCGTCATAGAGTCTACTGGGAATCTCATGAAGAACGTTTTTGATCGTCGACGAGCGCAGCAGATTCCTTGCACGGAAGAAACTGTTACACAAACTGATTCTTCTGTGGCATTCTTCAATAACACAACGAAAGACTCTTATTTAATCGTATAGGGAATCGTTTGAGATTTGTGTACAGTGTTGCCGTTTTGGTACTTTTGGACCAAAATTGGTCCTTTTTTTTAGACATTTAGAATTTTGGTAACTTGGTAAGCTAATTTACGTTTTGGTAACTTTTGGCTACATTTTCCAAATATTTAAAAAATTCCTTAATGTTTCATTGTTTTGCACATATTTTATTGTGATTTTATTCACAACTTCGTATACAGTTTTATTCCTAAGATTTCTCATTATGAATATGCAAACTTCGCGCATATTTCATTGTTGTTGGCAACATTTTGCTATTCTTACTTGAGATTTGTTAACTTTTCGACTCTCAATCACTTAATGCTAGCCAAGGAGTTAATGAATCGAAAAATAGAAGGAACTTATGTTTAGTCTGCCAAAAATGAACTTTAATTAGTGCAATGTGCTTGACTTAAGACTGTGTCTGAAATTCAGACTTCTATAAATATATATATTTCTTAAAAATAAATAAGTCATTTAATTTGTTATGAACAAAAAACCATTACTTAGTATTTTCAAAATGAAGTACTTTATGCCAACATAACATGTTGCGATAAACAATAAATATAAATAAAATTATTTATAAATTATAATACGTTGTGTTTAAAAAAATAAATTTACGTACACAGTAAAAAGTTTTGGTTTGATTTTAATGCCGAGCAGGTGTGTATATATAACAAATCCAAAAAAGAATTAAATTTATTCCAAAATAGTATATTTGTAATCTTAAATGGAGTTAAAACAATAAACTTTTTCGGAATTAATTGTAAATTTAATTCCAAAGTAGTTTAGAATGAAAACTGCTAAGTTATAAAAGTTCTAAAAGTGAATTATTTATTTTTTTGGCGAAATATCGATATTTTTAAAAATTATATAAAAAAATAAATAATACACACAAATTGACCTAAAGCTTGGAAAAATCTTTTATAATTATTAAAAAAAAAAAAAAGGTCGAAAAACTAAGAGAATATTATTGTTCTAAAAGTGAACCAAAACTTTTTACTGTGTAGTCATTTTACATAAATTTTCAAAATGTGTTTTATTAAAAAAAAGTACTTTGAAAATTAAAATAATTAATATGTACGATTTGTTTGTTTACAATAAAAATTATTTAAAAACTTTTACAGTTGTAATTTTTTTACAAAAATATAGCAAGACAAATTTTGGTACCTTTTTGGTAACATTTTTGTAACTTTTTGGTCCCGAAAATGTTAGTCTGTGGCAACACTGTTTGTGTAGTTAAACAAAGTGTAACATTGTTATTTTCGTACTCTTTGAATAACCATTAGAAGATTTTTTTACGACTTGCATATTAAACACTCCAAGATTAAAAGACGAGCGTGTCAGAAAATGTGTACAAAAGTAATAATCAAGAAATAAAAGTAGATTTTTTTGCTACTCATCAGATAATCATCAGAAGATTCTTTTAGGAGTCGTATATTAAACACAATCGTCATCGCATTTACACCAGACCAAAATCTAATACTTACGAGATTTCGAGCAAAATCTTGTTGATTTTTACTAGATTTCCCATACAAAAAAAATCTACTTCGTCACTAGATTTCGTCAAAATCTACTCAGAATCTCGTAGTACTTAGTGATGCAACTATGGGTTTTTTCTAAATTGTACTGAAAAATACTACGATGTTGAATAACATAACTTTGAAGGGTGTGCTTGCCAGCTGTTTCGCATTTGAATGATAATTTTTTGTTTGGTGTTTGACACTTGAAAATAAAAATTCCAATCAACTGTTTTTATCATGGATACGAAATCTTAAGCAATGTCACGAACAACCCTGTATAAACGGTAGAGATTTTGATAGAGATTTCAATTGAAATCTACTAGATTTCGGTTTAGTGTAAATGCCATATAACAAACATTCCATGTTAGCTGGGATACTACAAATCAAAGAACTCCAGTATTTTTTTTATGTGCCTTCATATTTTCATTTTGTTCTTTCTCTCCCAGAACATTGTTATTATTTAAATAATTTGTATTGTGCAGATAATATATCACTTGTATCTATAAACATCATCTGCAAACTTACAACAATATTTTTGATTGACTTTTGCTTGATTAAAGCTGAACTTAAAATGCAGTTGCGAAACATGTTCGCTATAAGCAAAAATAAAAAAGAAAAAAAAAAACAAAATCAATTGCAACTAGTTTTTTTTTGTGGCGCCACAGACCATCATGAGGGCAACTCAGTACTTATAGTATGTACAATAAAAAGGGAGATCTGCCATTTATGTATTATTTTTTTTGGCAGCAGTAACAGCAAACAATGACATCAGATAGCTAAAAGCAGACGCATCGAACAAACAGCTTACAGTGGAACCAATTGCAAAATACATGTCTAGTATGTAATAATTATGGTTCCCGATTAGCTGCTTGTGCTAAATATAATTTTGAAAAAACCTTTTTACTTTTTTGTGGAAAACTATAAGTAATCGGTATTTTGCATTTTTAGCAATCTTTTGAAGAAATCTTTTCTTTTGGATAGAGCGCAGCTCTTCCAGCACGCAAAAAAAATATGTATATGGCTGAGGTGACCATAATTTGAAAGCAACATTGAAGGCTGATCTATGAATCATATTGTTGTCTAGGTTAGGTTAGGTTAGGTTGTACAGGCTGCCGATTTCAAGCAACCGGCCCACTTGGGTCCAGGAGAATAGGTCCCTTTGTGATGCCCGTTATGGATAGCGAGAAAAAAAAAAAAATAAAAATATTGGCTATCCTATATTCTGGTCAGTATTGAACCAACCGGTTTTCCGAATAAACTTGTTTATTCCCTTCAGATTGCATTCCGTAAGGTCTGCGAGTTCGGGTAAAGTTGAGTTACCTAGATACATGGCTCTGTGATGGGACAGAGCTGGACATTGACAGAGGAGGTGCTTTACTTTGTTGTCTAACTTAATCTTAATCTGGTTTTATCTGGGTAATCTACGAGTATATATAAATATGCAAATACAAATTTTTACATCCCTTTTTCTCCTTTGTTTGCTAACCTATTTCCTTCATTCTTTTGCCAAATGGTAAACATTGTTGAGCTTTAGTGACCCGATTATATATTATTTAAATCGGTTCACTATTAAAGGAATAAAAGGCTCATAAAGCTAACACCACTACAAATTGATCTCTAGTCGTAAAAAATATGTCTCTGCCAATAGTACGATGTCGAATCTGAAATATGTCAGGCCTGGTGCTCCCCAGGGTTCTGTGCTTGGTCCGATCTTATTCACTCTGTTTCTTAATGACTTTTTTGATTATTTCGATGACTTTAATTGTAGAGCTTTGGCTTTTGCTGACAATATACAACTGCTTTGGAATGGAGCTATTCTAAATTCGGAGACTTTTAAACACACAATAAATCATGAGCTATCTGCATGTAAATCCTGATAAAACCAAGGCTTTGCTTCCAGGCGGTGCTTCCAGTGCGTACCGTCTAAGCTGGAGATCTCTGATTCGCTAGTGGAAATAGTTAGCAGTTTAAAGTGTCTTGGTGTCATTATAGATGACAAACTATCTTTTGGACCCCATATTAATGGTTTGTATTTGTTAAGAAAACCTTAAAAAATGTCCTTATAAAGTCACAAATAAATTACATGCCTGTTCGCCGATATCGAAACAAAATTTTCTTTCGATATCGGCAAACAGGCACTACTGCTTGGGGGTCTAATGTGGTTGCAATATGGAAAATTGGAACAGAATTAAATCTATGATTCACAGAGCGTCGAGATTTCTCTACGGATTTTGCTTAACAACCCATTTGTTCAATCATTTGAAACAATTCTTAAATCTTAAATTTGATGATTATCTTAGATTTCGTCTGTAGACTTGGTACTGATAATATCTTTTTAAAAGATCTACTAGAAACACCTGAATTTTTCTTCTCCGTACATGGTACAATTATTACAAGTAATAGCGATTCTACAACAAATTACAACACCAAAAAACACGCGCATTTTGTTGGTAGAAACGTACATTGTTTATGTCAAAATCTATTGTCTGTGTGACGCACACATTCTCAAATTTACTAAGCCAGCTGTGCCATTAGTATTACCTTGTATTATTGTACATATATTATAATACAATATATGAAATATCTTTTGTTGTGAATTTTTGATCAGTCAAAACATCGAATTGATCCTCCGTACAGTCCTAACTTGGCACCCAATGACTCCTTTTTGTTCCCGAATATCAAAGGTAAACTGTGTGGTCAATGATTTACAAGCGCCGAAGAAGCAGTTGTAGCGTTTAAAACCATGTTTTGGAGGTGTCTCAAGAGGAATAAATGGAAAAACTGCTACGACAAATGGTTTGAACGAATGTAAAATTGTATTGATCATCAAGGAGAATATTTCGAAAAACAATAAAGCCATTTTGATTTTAAAATGTTTGTTATTATTTACTATTTCCGAAATATAAATAGTAGCCCTCGTATTACAAATGTATTAATAAAAATGAAATGAAAGTAACGTCGAGCTTAAGGTTCCAAAAGGCAGACGATCTTACAGCAAAGCAAAAAAAGTTAGACTCGAAAGAGCAAAGAAGTTGTCACGCTTGCACGAATTCGATAAAAAATTTTTTTCTTATTAAGCAGTTCATAAACTCTCAAAATGATCGTTGGAAATACACACTTGAATAATAACAGCTCTTGGAAACATAACTTGGAATAATTGTCAACGAATTTCCATTAATAATTTTGACAAAATAATTTGTAGTATTAATTTGTGTTCCATATTCTTGTATAGTTCGTTCGGAAAAATGAGTTAAACTGGAAAATGATATTTAAAAAATATTTAAATGGTGGAAAATTGTATGGATAAATGGGTTTAATGGATAATAAATATTATTTTTAAAATTCTTAAAAAAATTACATTGTTTTGCCTAAAATGCACAAGAACCTGGCTTGATCTTTTTTAAATTGTGAGTTAAAATAACGACGTGATCTATATGATTAACATAAGCGATGTCCTGTGCAGCACATACTTCGTCAGCATTATTCAAGTCATGTACATATACTTGGACTTTGTTAAAATCCAAATATAGAGCTTCGAATTGTACTGGTTCAATTTTGAGGGAAAAATGTTTCGAAAAGATCGCTACAGCTACTGTTGCAAATTCGGAGCAACACAATCTAGTTTGGAGTACCATAAATAACTTTGTGAAGATCAACTGCGCTTGTTAGTTCTGCTTATCGAAATCGAAGCATTTCTACAGAACAGTAACTTGAAAGCTATCAGAATGGAATGCATTCGCTGTGCCGTTCTACACTCTCGTCAGCATTCTTTGTGCCATTTTTTTGTGTTTTGTAGAGACACACACACAAGTTTATAGTACTAATTTTGCACAAATTTTCTGCTAACGTACAACTATTTTTTTTTTCAACCAACTCACCGTGCAACGGATGTTAATAATGTCTGCAGATATTGACAAATACATGCAACAAAAATTGCTTTGTGACTAAAGTTCCTGTCATCCACAAAATAGTAGAAAAGGTAGCAAAAAATACAATTTATTTTTATTTCATCTTCATTGTTATGGTTGTTATGTTACGACAATATGACGACAATATAGACGAACGACAATGATCTTAAAGGAAAAGTCAAAGAAAAAAAATTAAGAAAAACATTTTCGTAATGATTTTACAGTAGCAAACATGTCCAGTGGCGCCATAGCATGCATGATCGCCTTCCTTCCTACCCCATTAGTGATCAATATCAAATTGCAATTATAACAATTAAGTCATTGATCTACAGGATGGTTGTTGAACAATTTGCAACAATTTACCGGCGAAGAGAATACCATTATTAAATACTATCTCACTTGTAAATGAATTACAAATTGTTGATGTTGTTCAACATTAATTTTGTTGTTTTTCTGTTAAGTTGAGATTTTAGCAAAAAGATTTTAGGTTTAAATTTTAAAACAAGAGAGGCGATATTTTTCCCGTTTTCATTTCTTTTGCAGTCAACAAACTTGTCTGTCTCGTGCTGAGAGGGTGTTAAAATAATTAGTTGTTTTCGTTTTTATAGTAAATTAAATGGAATTAATTTTCAGTTTCTTTTGGCGGAAAATCAATAAATTTTTGTTTTATTTTTATGAACTCAATAGAAATTTTCACAGTAATTGCAGCTGATCATTTTAATGCCTTTTGTTTTCGTTTTTTTTTTGTATAAAAATTAACGGAAGCGCATTTAAACACTTTATAATAAAATTTTGTGGCATAAAAACAAATTACTTTTTGAAAATATTTCTCAATTCACAGTTTTAAGTTTTTTGTTTTTTTATAATTTTATTTTGTATTTTTATTAAAATTTTTTTTTTTAATTTTTTATATTTCTGATGTAGAGAGAGTATTTGTGTAAAACACAGTGTTCTTTCATTTGTTGACCTATTTTGGGTGCATGTTTAAATTTGTTTTGTTTTTTGCTTCTGCTTGATGTCTTAATATAATTTTTACGCAATTTATGTTCTCTAAATTGTTTTTAATTAACAAACATTAATTTTGTTGAATGATTTTTTCTAATATATTCAGTAGAAGCAGTCGGCGGCACTTAATCGCCCAGATAGAGTTACCAAACTATAGAAAATCTAATCAAGCGTTTCCAAGCGTTTACAAACATTGATTTGTGTGCCATTAATGGGCTTGATAGTTTATGTTTAGAAAAAATAAATATTATTAGCGAAGAACATTAACTCGGGAAATGTAAGAGTGCAAATTTTGTGGGGATAATAATAAACTAAATTATGAAATGGTTAGAAAGAAGGACCATAAACAAATTGCACTATTTGTGCAGTTGAATTAGTCATCGAAAGAATGCAAGCAGCTGAATTAATTTAACCAAGAACTCTTATCAAATCTCGAGAAAAATTTTCAGTGGTGTCCTGTGTAATTGTCATAAAATGCTTATGTTAACATCAGCTCACACTACCAAGATAATGGAAACACACTAGAAATGAGCACCGATAAGGTGATCGTACATGATCGTTTCAACCACGTGAGCGTGCAATTTACCGTGAGTGAGCGTGCATGAGTAGATTTTTAGCGCAATTGTTTAGTTTGCTTTATTGTCATTTTTTTTAATAAAATTTTTCATTTTTTTTATATTTTTGTATTGTTTTTTCGCGAGTATTACGTGGGCGTGAGTTTTCTCGATTATGATTAACTTTTTTTCCATTCAAAAGAGCATACCTCCACCTGACTCAAAAATATAAGGTAAGATCGTGATAAGTTTTTTGTTTTAATCACGTCAGCATACATGAAAGTGAGTATAAAACAATTTACCGTACGTAAGCGTGCATGAGTAGATTTTCAGCGTGATTGTTTATTGATTTTGTTTGATTTATTGTAATTTTTTCATAAAATTTTTATTTCTTTTTTTTAAATATTATTTTATAGTTCTTTTTTCGTGAGTATCTCGTGGGCGTGAGTTTTCTTGATTATGACCCATTTTTTCTATTCAAAAGACCGTACCTGAACCTGACCCAAACATATAAGGTATGGTCGGGATAAGTTTTTTGTTTTAATCACGTCAGCATGCATGAAAGTGAGTATAAAACAATTGACCGTGAGTGAGCGTGCATGTGTAGAGAATAAGCGTGATTATTGTAATTTTTTTCAATTAATTTTAAATTATTTTATAGTGATTATTAAATTTATTATTCGAGACAGGTCTCGATATCTTTTTGATTATTTAAATTTTTTTCGTGAGTATTTCGTGAGCGTGAGTTTTCTTGATTATGATTTACTTTTTTCCATTGCAAAGAGCGTACCTGCACCTGACCCAAAAATATAGGGTATGATCGTGATAATTTTTTTGTTTTAATCACATCAGCATGCATGAAAGTGAGTATAAAACAATTGACCGTGAGTGAGCGTATATGTGTAGAATTTTAGCGTGTAATTTTTTCCCATTTAATTTTATTTATTTTTTTTATTATTTATAGTTTTTTTCGTGAGTATTTCGTGAGCGTGAGTTTTCGTGATTCACGTAAACGTGCATGAACGTGAGCCAAAAATATAAGGACATACCTGCGATTTTTGTTTTAATCACGTGAGCCTGCATGAATGTGAGTACAAAAAATTTACGTTCTCGAGTAAATTTTTGGAGTGATCGTCGCGTGATTTTTTTTCATTTTATAGTAATTTTGTTCATATAATTTTTTAATTATTTTAAATGTTTTTTTGTGAGTATTTTGTGAGCGTGAGTTTTCGTGATTGTGACAAACTTTTTTTCCATTCAATGTGCATGAACGTGAGCTAAGAATATAAAGTCATGCATGAGGAATTTTTTTTGTGGTGAACGTGCATGAGCGTGAGTGAAAAGTTACTCACAATACCGTCTCTAAAATACACAAGAACGCTAAAGAGAGGGTGTACCGACCTCCGAAAACAAAACATGCTGTTCCACTCTCCTCTCTGTCAGCATAATTAGCATTTCCTTTGTTCCAAAAAACAAAAATTCTTTTAATAAAATTACAGCCATCGTGTTTATAATGAAAAGTTGCACAACTGTCTGTGCACTGAACTTACCCCGTGCACAAATAAAATATATCTTAAGCTTATTTATTCGTTATGTTGCAGTTTATTCATAATACTTTTATACCCACTGTCTCGAAGAAGAAGAAGTATAACATCCACGTTTACAAGAAAATTAATTGTGTTTTTGAAATAACAAATTATTTTTAAATTGTTTTAAAAAATCTCAACAAAGAAAATGGAGTCAAAATTTTACTCGAAGAAAACAGAATCAATATGGAATTGTGATGACCCATTGTCTTTTTCTTCGTTTGTTTTTCCATAAAATATTATGAAATGACTGAAGTTTAATGGCCTTATTCACAAACGATTAATAAAGTTAAAATCGGTTTTCCCATATAAAAATCCAACATTAAACCTAGTATAAGTTTATTAGTCGTTTGTGAATAAGGCCATAACTTTTTAAACTTTAAATATTCTCTTGCTTTAAAGTAATAAATTGTTATCGTAAGCGAGTAGTGGAGAGATAACTTGACGTGCCGCCGACAAATAGTTACAGAATTAGAGGTGGGATGCCTTCTTCATATTCGCAACAGTACTGAAAACACAAGGCCCCTTAAAATTGCCGTTCGTTATAAAAGATGCTCTCTTCCAAATGTCGCTTTTATAATTGTTCGCAACTTAAAATTAAACTCAGGTTAAAACAAAATTATTACAAAAATTTTCTGCTTGAAATAGTGCAAAATATGGAATCGTAATCGATCGATTAATACTTACATTACGATTACAACTAAATGATGCGATTAATCGGAACTACGATTATTAAAATTAAACTCAGGTTAAAACAAAATTATTGTCGAGGGGTTTTACAAAAATTTTCTGCTTGAAATAGTAAAAAAATTGTAATCGTAATCGACCGATGCGATCAATTGCGACTACGATTACCATTATAATCGATTTGCAAGCCCTAAAGTGTAACATGACTCTTCTGTTAAGCTCATTTAAACCCATTTTGCTGTCTGTCCAAAACTTAAAAATAAGATTTCTCTTATACGAGTATTATGTAATTTGTTTTTATTTTCACGCCTTCTTTTGTTGTGTAATAATGGGAATTATTTTTCGGAAACTTTAGCTGCTACTTTATTGTGTGCTCTCTCTTTTTTTTCTTTCTTTCCCAATTCCCAAAAGGGTTTGGTGTGAAACACGTTTGTTGTCAGTTTAATGCTTAAACGTTTATTGTTATTTTCATTTTTTGAATTTTTTTACTTGTTCTATGCCATGTCTATTTAATGTTTGTTTAATGAACCACAAACCTCTGAGATCATTAACAGCAACCTAAGGGGTCATAAATTTTCCCAGAAAAAAAACTTAATACTTTTCTAATTATCTCGTTGTCTACTGAATAAAGTAATTTTCAAGCTTTTATTTTCTGCTGCTTCATGCAGTAGCCGGCAAATGATTCGACAATTGTGCTTTTCAAAAGAATTCGAAGCTGGTAAATAATTTGATTATTTATCACAAGACGCAAGTCATAATTGTATTTATTAATTAAGTCCATTATACACATATTTAATTGAATTTTTATAATCTGATTTAATGACTATATTACTTTCAATTTAGACTTCTTTAGAGCTTAAAAAAACGCAATTGCTGAGAACTTTTTTATGATAATTTTTTATTATTAAAAAGGTGCTTTTATATGCTTAATAACCCAGCAAAAAATAGCTCGCTAAATGCTCTGAAGAAATTTTTTTAAGCTTACGCAAACTTTGACAAAAAATTTTGCTTCATATGATTGTACTCCAAGTACATACCGCTCCTTGAATACAACGTAGTCATATATCAAAAAATTTTTGTTCTTCAGAAAACGAGTTTAAAGTTTTTAATTTACTCACAGAGCAATAGAAAAATCAAAAAGTATTCTTCTTCCAAAAGATGAGTAAACAAGATATTTGTATGAATTTTTCACATAAGATGAAGAACGATACGATAAATACTTCTGCATTTTTAACTCAAAAATCAAATTTTTTGATATACGACTACGTTGCAATAAAGGAGCGATACAATATATTGTGTGCATGAGTGAGGTGGTCTAGGTTGGGTATGGTGACGAACCACTAACTTCACCACAGATAAATAATTGTACGAAAGAGCCAGAAAACTCGCAAAAATTAAAGCTAATCCGAGTTAATTTGAAGTTCTCCGAAAATAAACTAAAGTATCCTTAAATAATTTAAGTTGCTTGAAAAAGAGGAACATTTTCCGAAAATGGAATATATAATATATTTTCAAAAATGTACCGAAAATGCTCTGAATCTACCAGAAACACATCACTCCGAAAACTTCTCCGAAAATTTAATATTAAACACATGTTCGAAAATCCACCCAAAATTCATAGCTTCACCCAAGAAATCAAAAGCTCACAAAGAATCAATTTGACTCCGAAATATTTTTTAACTCTCCGAAAATTAGAAAATTACCACACGTTCAAAAATGAATCAAAAGTGCCTTAAATTTATCATAAAACCAAAAATGATCAACAAGCATTACTCCGAAAAGAAACGAAAGTTTTTCGAAACTTAGATGTTAACACAGTTTTGAACATGCAGCATAACTACCTTAAAGCCACCAGAAACCCACAATGTTACGCCAGAAATATAGATTACAATATATAAATTTGATTGAAATATACAAATTGTAGTGATCCCCAAAAAACACAAATCTAAAAATAGCCAATAATTGAAGTTACTCCGAAAAAAAATTTTAAATTCTTTGAAAATACCCATTTTCTTGGACGTGAATGGGTTAAAATAAAAATTATCAAAAGGGTGTAAGACATTCTTTATGGTCATGTTTTAAAATCATCTATAATTGTTTCAAATGTGTTTTTTTTTCATATTTTTGTTTTGCTGTTTTATTTCCATGTTTGCGAATGATTAATGACTTTTTGAAAAAAGAGTTGAATCTTTGTGGCACAAAATGCCATGATAAATTTCCATTTAAATTATTGTTTTGCAGTTTTTTTCGTCTTCTCTTTTATATTTTTCACACAATTCGATAATTAATCAAAATAAAAAATTCTTAAAATTTTAAATGGCTTTTATAAATGAATTCTCAGTTCAATTGTTATTATTTGTTGGCATTTTAAAGATACAAATTTATAATAAAAATAAAAAATAAAAAATACGAATCAAATAAAGAAACAACAAACATATGTATATACATACAAAAATACATACGCATGAATCTATTATGTATGTATGCGGTTTGCATGAACAGGCGCGTAAGTCAATTTTTGCCAATTTCATTTTGAGAAGCTCTTTCTTTACGTTTATCTAATGTTCGGAATAGTAAGGAACAAGTTTAATTATCTTTTTTATTAAAAAACAAAGCAACTCCTACATTTATGGAAATAGTTTTCAGCAATAACGAAGTACGACTCATGTGACACAAATTTCCTCTTGAGTCAGTACAAATATTTAAACTGTTTTTGGGGATCTACAAAATAATAATTTTTCCAGCCATACGCTGTTGTTCATTGCAACCGCTGAGGTATCTTTATCTCTTATGCATTGCAAATCATTTTTACCGTAACGAATTGCATTCAAATACTTTTAAATCTTAACTACAAAAGATAATGCACAAAGAAAAATAATTTAATAATGAATGAACGGGGGAAAAAAATGACAAAGAAACTTTTTGTTTTAGCTTGATACATTTATTTAAATGAAATTCTATTTGATTACAATTACATTAATTTGTATGCAAATTAAGTTGATATATGAATAAGAAAAAAATAAAAAATGAAAGTGAGTGTAATGGCCATAAAAGCAATTAGTACTCGTACTCAAAGTACCTTGATAAAATATTCATTTTATTGGGAAGAAAATAAAACTTAAAAAATATATATTTTTAAAATATTTTTTTCGAAAGGTAAATTTTGAATTAGAGCAAAAGAAAGTATGTTTTAAAGGCTACTTTTCTAAAATGATGTTTTTAAAATTATTACTTTTTAAGTACATACTTTTCAATAAGTTTCGCAAAAAAATTATTACTCAAAAACTTTCAATAAAATTAATTTATCAAAAATTCAAAATGGTCTCAATTGATTTCATGGTTCGAGCAATTATTACTCTTATAATCGAAAATAAAATTATCTAAGCATTTTTACTCACTTCAATGAAGTGAAATTTATAATTTTTATTTTTGAATACAATACGACAATTTTCGTCGTAGGTTGAATTTTAGCAACCCAATTAATTGAATATGCAGTTTTCTTAATTGAAATCGCCTTCTTTGACTTGTTCGCAGGAACACCCAGAGTGTTGGCAGGAATCGAACCTGTGGCATTCAGCATAATAACACGATACAACACAAAAATAAGATTAAGATTCCAAAGAGTAATTTTGTTAGGGGCGTCAAAAAATTCTACGTGTAGCGGCGTCTTGAAAGTTTACACCTGTGACACATTTTAGAAGAAATGAAAGTTCTCCTACTTTTGAAGATTGTCATAATTAATCGGCTTGGGAAATTTTTTAATCCTTTCATTCAAATTATAAGATGTGTTTAGCACTTTTATGTGAAACACTACCAGGAATATTTTTGTAAAACATTTTACGCTTCCAAATCTTCGCAGTATGAAGGGCAGAAAATTGCCCTTCAACGGCAATGTAGCGGGCTAAAATGCTCTACAAAAATATTTGTCATAAAATTCTATTATAAGTCTTCAAAAATACCAAAACTCTAAACTAAACTTGAACGCCTGAAGCGCTAATTTCGTATTTATTTACAAATAGCTTTTAGCTGTGACTTCGTTCACGTGAAATTCAGTGGCAGAAGTTACCTCCATCCCCTCGAGGTCCTATTTTTGAAAAAAATTTAATACACATGTATGTGTCCTTCCAGACTCAGATCTTTCGAAGATTGAAATTTCATTAAATTTGGTTAGATGGTCAGAAATAGATAGGCAGAGATTGTCCCTTACTCCATTCGTGGTTGTATTTTTGAAAAAATATATATAGTCTGTGTGTTCTTCTAGACTCCGCTCTCTCCGTCTACCGAATTGCATCCAAATCTATTGAGCGGTTATCACCTCATAGTGGATCAAACATCCAAACTCACAAACAGGGTTACCGTTGGGATTTTTTGAAAAGTCTAACAAAAGATCGTTTTAAAACAATGAAGTCGCACAAAAAAGTCGTTTGAGAAAATAAAAGTCGCACATCTTTTTTTAAACTTTTTCTTATCAATAAAAAGCATAACCAAATAAAAAAACAATTGAAACAAAACAAAAAGCTTGTTACAGAATCCATTTTTATCATATTTCGTAACATATACAGTTGCATTATATATTATTCTATACATGTTTTCATGTGTACTAAACAAGTTTAGTTAAGTTTTATAAACTTGGCTGTCGTATGCTGCCAAGGTGACAGGAGAATGACTTCTGTTGAAAACCAAGCCAAGAGAAAGATTATTGTTTTGGTTCACTAAAAGCTGATTACAAACAATGCAAAAAGGGCGCTTTGACTCCATGTCTTGCTTAATCTATTTATACTTCAGTTCCCAGTCTCTCGAACAGACTTCGTGGTCTCTTCTGCCTCTAAGCACGTATTTCTAGCTTTATTTTCTTTTTCGTTTTCAGACTTTCTTTTCGTTCTAATAAGAAATCTTATTTTAACGGATGTTCATGTTTTACGACAAATTTTGCAAAATAAGCACTTCAAAACGCACAATTTCTTACGTTAAAAAGCTTTTTTGCTAAAACTGTTAATTGAAACATTTACGGAAAATTTGTGAACAAGTTCTTGAATACATTGTGTACATGACAAGGTTGCAAAAAAGTGATAAAAGTGTTCCCAAATGAACAATAATCTAAAATTTGCTTTCATATTTGACCACTTTTTTTTATAAATTTACTGCAAATTAAATGTTTTTTGTCAGAAGCAAAAAAAGGATAAAACGACGCAACAAAATTAAAGAAGTCGCAAAATCCTCTAATAAAAAAAGTCTCACAAAAAGTCGCAGACCGCTAAAAAAGGTAAAATTGCGACTTTAGTCTGGGGAACGGTAGCCCTGCTCACAAGCATACGAACTCTCTCATTAATAATAGGTGTGTTCGAGTACTTTTACAGTAAAATGCAGTAAATGAGTAATTACTGAGTAAACTGAAGATTTTACCCTCAAAAAAAGCTGTAGCACAAAAAAGTACGCGAACGGAAAAATTGTAGAAATTAGTAAGATTACGCAAGCAGCCGCTTGGAAATTAATGTAGTGCTGAAATATATTTACATTTTGGACTACTCAACTCTTTTTCTTGTTGGTACTCGATGCAATATTTTAATTATAACACGAATATTTTAAGAAAATATAAGCAAATTATTTTCTGTAATCTTTTCCATGTGTTTATTTAAATTTTATTTGATTTTCCTAATTTGTGTCTGGTTAAATTTATTCAAAAGTATGTGATTATTTGTTTTTGCTATTGACCACCTTAACAGCAAGTGCAGTACTAAGTAACCATATACTTAGCATTTTCACAGCTCCAACGAAATATCAAAATAACAACGAAAATGGCAGTAAATGGTTTTTACAACATTTATGTATTTCGTTTAACGAATAAATAGTTTAAAAATAATTTGCTTATTATTTTATATTAGTTTATTTCAAGCTTTCCTTTTTTTAAAAATTTGTTTCACAAATTGTATGCTTTTTCTTTTCTTACTTTTGTTTTTTTACCTTTGAATCATAGGTTTTTTTGGTTTTACTAAATTTTACTACAAGAAATTTCTGCAGTAAAAATTTGTAAAAATCTCAGCCAAGAACTCTCACTTTACCCTCTCAATTTACATACATATGTTCTCATTTACTGTAACTTGAGTAAACGAACGCAATTTCGTAAAATGCAGTACAATTTAGTAAAAATTTGTAAAAACTTTTGGGTACTCGAACACACTTAATATTAAGTGGAATTAATACAAAAATATCCCACAAGAGTGGATTTTATGAGGCTATTTTGTATCAAAAAATGTGTCAAATGTTAAATTTTACTATGAGTTTGTCATACAAAAGAAAGCTGCAGGTATAATGTAAATTTCTTAAATTGAAAGAAATGAGTAAACTCAGATTTGAACTCAATCCAAACAATTCTTTTCAATATTTTTAATTTTTTTTAATTATTTTATAATGCTTTATAATCCGAGAGTATGTCGTTATTGTTACTAACTTTTTTGCTTCCACTCACGTGCGGGTGCATAAATGTATGTAAGTCAAAAATAAAAGATCAGGCATCAGCGTGATTGAAAAGTTACTCACAATCCCATCTCTACTTTGTAACTAAATTTGAAATTGTTTTGCTTGTTATATTTTACAAAAATCAATAAATTTGTGTGAATAAAACAACAGTTTTCTACACAGTTCGACATGATTATTTTTGCGTGTTGATGTAAATGTAAATTGTCAAAAGTGAATTTCGCAAGAACTCCGCACAGGCCCTTTTTTAATTGTTAAATTTACTTAAATACTTTTTTATTTCAGAAATACTTTTCGTTCGTTGTTAAAATATTTTGTTTGCAGTTTTTATTTATTTAAGATACAACTTTGCGAAAGAACCACTCTTAATGAGATCTATCTTAAAATAAATGTTTTTTTATTAGCATCTTGCGTCATTCACTATTTTATCTTCGTATAAACGTGCTCATACGCCGAGCCTTGCGTTGCTATTTTTGTTTTTTTGTGCACTTGCCAATTTTCATTATCGCCGACAAAACAATAAAATCCATAATTGCTTTAGAATTTTCCTATTCATAAATGATGCAAACATGTGAGTGTAAAAATTCATGTATCATACACGCACACATGTACATACTATGTACATATTTACAAATGTGTTACCAATGGAATTTCTGGCCTAGACGAATGAAAAAGAAACTTCCATTAAATAACAGCAACATAAACAGTTTTATTTATAAATAAATAAATAAATAAATAATTCGAAACACAAACTACAAATTGAAATTTAGAATTCAATAACATGTTCGATTGTTAAAAATCGATTGTTAAAAAAAGAAACGAAACATTCAAGCATCGATTCCTATTCATTCAAATGGATCTTCTTTACACTTTGAAATGCAAAACGAAAAGAAGAAAAAAAAACTACAAAACCATATTTGAACATCACATGCCAGCAACATGAAGCAGCATGACGCGATATGAAACAGGAACAAGGAGAGCAAATATATTTATGATTTTTGTTTGCATGTAGCGAATCGTTAATAGCACTTTTTTTGATAAACATTTTTCTATTTTGGAAAAATTTATTGGAAATAAAAGCCATTTTCATTAACAACAGTTTTTGTAGTAAGTTTTCATAGCAAAATGTTTGCTTCATGCCACAAACCACTACGCGTACTTAGTTCACTCTTAGATACTTTTTCTTTGTGTTCTTGTGTTCTGCTTGATCATGCAGCAACATGTTAAAGGAAACTTGTTTATCTTAACTTCACTTTTAATTCAATAAACTCGAACAACAAAGAACTTTCAATAAAAATAAAAAAAGAAAAACTGAAAAGAAGAATTCTAAAAAAGCACACAAACGGATACAAAACAATAAACTTTGGAATGTTTCAATCGTTGCTGTCGTTAAAATCATTTTTATTTCTCTCTCTCTAAACTCAATGAAGCTCATAATTTCACTTTACTATTTAACATCAGCACATCATGCATCATGATACATATTATGAATTGCAACAAATAGAACAGAATATAAGTACCAACAAACAAAAGAATTGCATACGTGTACAATTATTTATGTAGATAAACTCCATGAGGAGGAGGAGGGGGAGTGGGCAATAAATATGTAGTTTCTAGACACATTCATGTTATAAGATCATAAAAATAATGACGAGAAAACACAAAATGTTTCAACAAATGGCTAAATGTTTCTGTTCCACCCTTCACAAAAAGTGCTTTTTGTACAATATTTGTAATACTATTCAAAGAATGGCAGATGATACATTTAATAAATAAGAATAGGATACTTAAATTTATAGTTAGAAAAACCAGTGGCAAAAAGAAAAAACTTTCTTTAAATTTCTCATTTGTTTAGCAAGTTTTAATTGGCAATTTATAATTAGTAGTATATCCAGCGGTCGCCTCAATCGACCGCATTCGAGAAATTAATATTAAACATTTACATAAATTTATACGATAAAATACAAAAATAAATAAATAAAATACTTACAAATCTGTCTCATTTCTATGCAAAAGCAAATTGAACAAACACACATGCACGCTTTGATAGATACATGCATGTGTAATAATAAGTGTGCATGTGTTAGTAGCAACTTTAAACTTTTATAGCTCCCTTAATAACGAACTGATTTAAATAAATATTTATAAATATAAATAAATCTTTCCAAAATCGGTTTAGTAATCCGTAATCAGTAAAAGGGTTATAAAAAACGTGTTTGCCCATTAATAATGTAGATAAGCTTAACGTACATACTACATACGTATATTTTTTAGAGAGAAGAGCAGCTTTTTTGAAATTAAATGATTAAATAAGCCCATTCAGGATCAATTCCTTTTCAACATCTTGGTTTGTTATTGAAACTGTAATGGTGTTTCAATTCATGGACTTAAACCGGAAAATTGCTTAAAATTCTTTTAAGTTTTTGTGTCGCATCATTTTTATTAATCCGAAATTTTCCTTAAACAAAGTTCATAAAACGCAGGTGCTGTAGCAAAAATAAGCTGAAACGGTTTTTAAAACAGGCCAGAAGCCGCTAGATACGTGGGCAGTTTGATAATTCCGGGAGTTTTTAGATAAAATAAAATTTAAAAAGCAAAAAATCGTTTAATATCTCAACATCGTCTCGCTTAAACTCGATACATTTAGTTCAGCGTCTTTCTATTTTTTTGTATTCCTTCCAAGTAATAAGATTTCACAGCAACCTCAAAATAAGAGTTTCTGGTAATGGTCGCGTTCATAAGACGTAAGTGTTGCGCAACCGCAGAGTTAAGTAGTTCCGCTTCCTGCAACAGTTGAGTGTTTGCTGGCATTTTCCCCATCATAAATTTTTTTCATAAAGTAACGATAAAGTAACGAAAATAAAGAAATTAAATTAATATACTATTTTATTAAATATACGTCGGTTTATTATGGTGTCTATTTATTTTAATTATATATTTAGTTCAATATAAGGCTCGAAGATTTTTTGAACACAGTGATGGCTTAGCGTTGAAATATAAATACTATCGACGCAGGCGATTTTTATGTTGTGAATATTGAATTTGTGGTGCAGATTTTAATATAAAATGGAAAATTTCTGTACTGACTATAGCATTTATGATATACTAGTGTATCCAGCGGTCGAACTCAATCGACCGCATTCTAGAAATTAATATTAAACATTTACATATGTAAATACGATGATATATATAAAAAAATAAAAAAAACATTCTAAATAAACAACTTAAAACTCTTTCTCATATCTATGCAAAAGCAAATTGGACAAACACACATGCTCAGTTTGTTTATTTTACAACTTGAAGCTGATACATGCTTGTGTAACAATAAGTGTGCATATGTTAGTAGGAACTTTTAACGCTTTTAGCTCCCTAAATATTGAACCGATTTAAATAAAATTAAGATTGTGCACATCTATATAAAACCCTGTTTCAAAACACACAAACCTATCCAAAATCGGTTTAATATTACGGCCGTAATACTATACGATCACAACGAAACTCAGTGAACAACTTTTTAAACACTAAAATTGGTGGTGCAGAGACCCCATATTATTTATTAAGAAGCCTTTCTTTGGTTTCTGTGATGGTTTTTATACTTAAAAAATTATTTTTAATCACCCCACAAAACTTCCTTCTCTTCATTTTCTTTAACACCTTCAAAAGTGGGAAAATCAAACAAAGAACGCTGATGAGATGTTGTAGCGACCACTAAATCACTACTGATCCGTTCTGCTAGTCTGATGAATAAAAATAACGAATTTGTCCAAACAATTTCTTAAAAATTAAGAAGAAATGGTTAAATTCAGATTTGAACTCATGCCGAAAATTCATTTCAATACAAATCTTAAACAGTTCAACAAATTACTCATAAATATTAAAATTAAAATGTTCAATTATTTAAAATTTTTTAAAGTTATTAGAAAATTCTCATCACATGAGTAATTGATTCGATTACGAAATTAAATGAAACTGGTTTTTGATAAAATGTATTAATTAAGAATTCTTTTTCCTTGGAATAATTTTGCATGTAAATCTTATTTTTAGTGTTTTCTGTGTGGGGATTTAAATTCAGCTTATTTATATTTTTATGTCTAATAAAAGGAAGATTATTTCTTTTGCTGTCGATTGGTGTAATATTTGCTATTATTTCATGTTGTATTTATGAACAATTACTTATTACATACTTGCAAGTGTTTCTTATGCATTTTCCTTACATTTTGAAAATATTTTTTCTTTCAGTTTGCTTAATTTCCACTTGCGGCACGGCACTTACGTCACCCACAATTTACAAATTTTCAAACTAACACCTTTTAATGACACACACAACATACACAGTGAAACTATACATCCATACAAATGCACTTGTCATTTATGCTTCTGTATTTATTTATTTATTATTTGCACATGTGTTTATGTTTTATTTCAACACAAATACATACGCACAAGACTTGATTACACAGACATAAATTGTATCGTATGTTTAAATAAAAATTTTATTTTAAATAAGTAGACGACGGACTTTTATAAATTTTTGTTTGTACATTTTTAAATCAAATTTAAAATTCTAAACAAATTATTCATTGTAAATAGAACAAAACAAAAGTGTTGGGCTACTCAGCTGAGATGGGCTTTTAAGGAATTTCATCATTTATAGTTGTAACATTTAATTATAATTTTATTTATTAGATACTTTTAACAATTATGTGCTAAACAATTTCGGATTTGTTTAAGTGCTTTAATTAGTAGCAATCAAACTTTCGAACAAATTTAAAAAAATCCATGATGTCAGAATTAATTAGCAGAATGAATAAACCTCAACAAACATGATTGAACAACTTTTAAATAAATATATTTCTTGCACAAATATTTTTATTTATGACACGTTGTGAATGAGGGGGCGGTGCATGTTTCAAAAGATGAAAAAATAAGATATCTCATAAATATTAGATTTGATATTTTTGTATTCAATAACCCCTAGCGGCCTTCGAAAACAGCATGTTGTTTCAGTTTTGCGTGTTGTCAGTTGGTTGGTTGGTTTACGTGGCTGCCCTCTACACGTAGGCATTTAAGTAGAATCTAGATGATTCCTTTTTGAAAGGACCACTACACTCGTCGGTGTCAACCTACATATGTATAACCGTCTCTAAGTACTCGGATACGGTGATTGTTACTAGATCCAACCCGTCGCATTGAGATATCTAATAAGATCACTTAGCCCTATCTCTGATAAATCTGAAGGTCCTCTAGTACATGACTGCCTAAAAATTTGTGTCTCGAGAGATGCAAAGCTGGACATTCGCAAAGAATGTGGAAGATTGTCTCTCCTTTGCTTTCTTCTCGACAACTACGGCAGAAATCATTAAAGGACAGGAATATCCTACAAGCATGTCTGCCAGCCGTCCAGTGCCCCGTCACGACTGCGACCAGCCTTGAGATGTCCTTGCGCTTTCTATGTGTTAATTGTAATAAGCGCTTATAATTATAGCAAGACCACATTTTCTTTGCAATCTTGCACGTGTCTATATTGCGGCGTGTTGTCAGGAGTAATTAGCTTTTTCTATGTTTCCATTGTTCCTTGAAAATATCACATGCTAAAAAAAATATTTTCCTCATAAAATTGTTCATTAAAATTAAATTAACAAACTGAAGACCCGTTTAATTAAAATCAAAATAATTTACACTTTTAAAGCTTTCAAGGTCAAAGATGCATTTTTCCAAAGAGAATTTATTGGTCTTGATACTGCTGCTCTAAGTTTAGATTCTGCCTTTGAACATCTTGATTTCTTGTAGTTGCAGTCCAAAGTGATTGTTATTTGGCTAAAGTTCGTATGATTTTTGTAGAAAGAATTGGATATGAAACAATATTTCAAAGGATCCAGGGAAAAATTAAAATCAATTATTTAATGTGATTATTTTTCGAACAATTTTGTTGTTAGTGGTTTTTTAATCCAAAGTGATTATTATTTTGGCTAAAGTTCGTAACATTTTTTAATCAGAAAGAATTGGACATAAGACAATATTCCAAAGAAAATTTTAACACTAATTAATTTCAACTTACACGGCAAAACAAAAACAACGTTGTGTTTCAGCAGCCGCTACGCTCCCATCATCAGCGTTCATGGGTGTTTCCATGCATCCGCCACTGTTTAGGTGGGTCCATTGAATGTGATTTCAAAATTTTATTTATACAAATAATGACCCGAAAAAGAATACGAGACTTATTTGTGTTGTGGTAGGTATTATTAATTGTCTTGAAGCAAACAAAACTTCACCACTATTTTGATTTCTATTTAGCAAACTTATTATTATTCGGGATATGCCTCAATATATCATTTCTTTTCGTTTTTTAAATTTATAATTTGAAACTTTAATGCTCTGACTGCAAAAGAATTTTACATGTTGTTTATTTCATTGTAAAAAGTAATTAAAATCATACATATATATTTATATTGCACTCATCTACATACATACATACATACACATTTGTAGATTATGTAAACATATTCCATATACATTTAATTACAATTCCCGGCAGTTCTGATGCACCCTTTCCCATTGCAAACTTTAAATGATTTAGCACTATAATAAGGAAAAACTTTTTAATGACATTTCACAGTTAAAAAATCAATTCATAATTTGTGTTTGTGAGCTTAAAAGGAAAAGTTTTGTAAATCAAACTAAGAAAATTTCCGGTGGGCTCTGAGATATACGGTCATAGACTGTTTTATCTTTTCGTTTTGCTTCACACCCAAATAGCTGAAAAGTCAAGCTAAACTAATACTCACGCCTTCCGAAAATATAGAAGCCATTGATTGGTTAATTTTATTTGTGAGCTTTTTTATAGAAACTAGTATATCCAGCGGCGGACTCACTCGACTGCACTCTAGAAATTAATATTAAACTTTTACATTTATAAATAAAAAACTTAAAACTCTTTCTCATTTCTATGCAAACGCAAATTGGACAAACACACATACACAATTTTTTTATTTTTAGTTTTAGTTGGTTTTTGAAAGTGGTTGGCCATATTCGGACTCATCTTTCTTTGTCACTCATCTGAATCATATGGACGAGTAAGCAATTAAGCTGCTCCACCATCTAAAACTATAAGTGAGATTTTTTCTAAGCTTTGTAAAGAAAAAAAGGAAATCAAGCCTTTTAGAAGACATCAACTTGGAAATTTGCAATAAAGTGATACCCGCCGATGACACAACCAGCTTAAGCTTTTGCAAGTGAAGATTTTAAATGACGCATATAATTTTATAGATTTTTTTCAGCATCGCAATGAAAGTGAAAGACATTTTATTCGTTTTGGGAGGGGAGATATCTCATTTTCCCTTCGTCAGCTTGATACCGTGTTTTACATATAATCCGGAGAAATAGGTCAACACTTTTGGCCACTTTTTCATTACCAAAGATAACTTCTTAGGCTATCAGGCAATTAAAGGTTTTGATGGATTTGAAACCTCCCGATTTTTTTTAGGCAATTTTTTTTTATTTTAAGATATGATCCTATTTTACTCTTTTATTTTACTTTGAGCATTCCTATTCTTTCTTTATATGTTAATTAAAGTAAGTAAACAAATTTCTAATACGTGTAATTTGATACTCAAATTTTTCTATGATTTTGTTCAGCATTTTTTGTTGATCTATCAGCTGCTAATGGGTTAATCATATAGAGCAAATTGCTTTTCATCTACTACAACTGATTTTCTTAATGTAAAATTAGGATTTTCTGTATATTTGATTTTATCAGTGAAGAGTAATTGCTATTCCGCAGATTCTATATTGTACACGTGAAAACGCATATTAATTTGTAACAATAATAATTATAATAATAATATGATAATAATAAGATAATTCCGAACATTTTGAAATCAATGGCGCTTTCTTTTCTAGAAAAAAGTGCAAAATTTTCTTAGCTCTTTTTATTGAAAATTTGCAATAAACGATTTTTTTAAATAGAGATTTTATTAGAAATTATTGTATCATCACTAATGAAGCAAAATTTTTTTCTTAAGCAAACTTTAAATTGCAATTTTTTGAATAAAAAGTAAAACAAATGTTAAAGTTTTTTTAGAAAAGAAAACGGCATAAGTGAAATTCGAAACAAGCAGATATATCACTTAATAAGCAGACCAAACTTCAGAGCTGCTGGGTAATATGCAACTTTTATATATTTCTTGCTCATGTTAAAAACATTATAAGGGAATAAAACCGCATGGAATGGAAATGACACAATCCACTTTTTTTCAAAATGTTAAATAAAAATGAAATTGACTTGTTGAAATAGAACAGAAGAGTTGAACAGAGTTGAAAGTAAAACAAACATGACTCTGCTGGCAATTTATTTGAAAACTAGAGAAAAAAAAGAAAATTAGTAACCAACTGCTTCCATTTATTTAATTTAAAAGCAGCTTTATTTTTTATCTCTATCATGATAATAAATCTAAATTATTTTTGGCATTTTCCCTTTTTTTCTTCTACTTTTCAATTCATTATTGAAGATCTATGAAATAATATTAATAAAGAAAATTCCTGCCAAATAGTTCAATATGACAAATTAAATATTTGTAATAATTGTGAACTGATAAAAAATAAAATTCCTTGTAAAACAAAGGATTTATTCTTTTCTTTGTTAAATATAAATCTTTTGTTGTGATTTTTATTAGAAGACTTTTTTTAATGATTTGTAAGCATTTATACATACGTAAATTATTAAAGCAGATGCCTGTCAGACATAAGATTTTATACTTTTTTATTAATTGCATCAGGTGTAGAGCGGAAAATATTTCCTTACAAAAAAAAAAATTATAAATAAAATAAAATGCCATAGAAGAAAAAATTTTTTCAATAAATGATTTTTAATAATCCATTTTATAAGTCTTTGTTTATAAAAAAATTACACTTATTTCATTTAAGCTTTTCTTCTCGAACTGATGAACTCTATAAATTAAAATTGTTTAAAGAAAATTATAAATTTGTTTAGTGATTTTTATGGGAGTTGCTAAAATTTACATATTTAATAAAATAATAATAGTTTCATTAAATACGAAATTAAATTGGGCAAAGATTTCCTGATGATTTCCAGTAGCAACAGTGATATGTGTATAGCAGAGCTGTAAATGAATCATTCTTTTTTTATTTTATTTCATTACGAATTAGGTAAGTTCTTTCACATCAAAAAAGCATTGAATCAAATTCGAAGCAATTCAAATGAATTAGGCAGGAATGAATTGCAATTCGTTTCCAATTCAAATGAATTTGTCAAAGAGAATTTAAATTCATTTCCAATTCATTTGAATTGAATTAATTTTCAACTAATTCAAATGAATGTTTCAAACCAATTCAAGTTTCCTCAGTGCAACTTTAACTTTACAGCTTTTGACTCTAGCCCTGCTTTAAGAACAGACCTCGTAAACATCCCGCTATGCTGACACAGACCAGTCTTCAGCATCCGAAACATTTTTTGATTATCCTCTTTCAAATAGCATAAATTATATTTGTACGTTTTTCATGGTTACAAGTATTTTCAAGAACAAAGCAAGAAATTGCTAAAGTAATTTTCAGAAAACTTTAGCAAAAATAAAACAAATTTATGAGTGAACACGTACCAGGGCAAGATGATAAAAACAATAAAGAAATGTATGAACTAAACACTAAAAAAGCCTAAGCAAACAATCAGCCAAGTTCTTGGCAGACGGCTCAAAATAAGAAAAACAATAAAACAAAAAGCAAAATCAAATAATAAGAGTCTTTTTGAAACGTTTCTTGCAAACAATCTTTTTATGGCGCAAAAAGGGAGAATAATGTATAAATGATTGCGCCATAAAAATACGAGTCCGTATTAAAGAAAAATTACATGAAAACTGTAGGATGTTGTAACACACTCGTATTTGGAATGCAAACAAGAAGATTTAACAAAAAAAATTAAACTTCCAACATCTAACAACAAACAAATACTCAAATCGCATTACAAGTCAAAGTCGGCGACCAGGCCGCAAGTAGTTAAGAATATTTGAACATACAGTGTCGGACAAATGAAAACCAAGTGGTTTTCTTTCTTACAAAGTTGTTCAATCAAAATGTGAAATTTGCTTTCTTTAAACTTTATTTTATTTATTAAAAAATTATTATAATTTTTCGATTTTTTTTTTATTGATACTCGTATTTTATTAAAAAACTTCTTCAAGCTTAAGGTCAATAATGAAGTTTTTTTTATTTTGTTATTATTGATCTTAAGCTTGGAGAAGCTTTTTAATTAAAATATACAAAAGTTATTCGAGCACTTCGTACTCGTACAAGGTGCTTTTAACAACCGTGAAATAGGATCTATCGGTGGAGCCCTGCTAGAAGTTGGAAGAGAATACTTAATGTTTTATATGTAACATTATTTAACTATAGAGATTGAAGGCCTACAATTATCATTGTTCGCCCCTGTAGAGCTTATCACCCTGATTATGTATGTATGTCGAAGTCGAATTTTCGACAGTAAAGACACAAAATTAAAGCATTTTGCAAGTAGTGATCATGAAATAATTCTTATTTTATTTTATTTATAATATTATATTAGCATTTTTATTGCTTAAATTAATATTTTTCTACAACTTTTTTTATTGAGCCAGAAAATAATAAGAATACAAAATCACAACAAAAAATGAAAAATTCTTTGTTTATTACTTTCTGTGTGACAGAGTCAGCAAAACAACAACAATAGCATGCCGTTCGTGTCACCTCTGGTCTTCTTTGTGGTAAAGATTTGGACTAAATTAAAGAAAATGTGTGTGGCTCCGTCCTGTTAAAACCACATTTCAGTGATATCAATAATAGGCCAAAATTGAGTTAACATCTCGCGATAGCGGCCCAATCACGCCTCCAGACCACAAAGCGCACCATACAGTGACACGTTCAGCATGCAAAGGCTTCTCAATAATCGCTCCAGGATTTTCAGAAGCCTAAATGCGGCAGTTTTGCTTGTTGACGTACCATGGCTGACAAATGAAAACGGGTTTCGCCTAAAAAAAATATTTTTTTTTCCGAAAAACCAGCGGGTTGTTCCTGAATGAATTGAGCGAATCTACGGCGAGATGAATGGTCGGTCGGCTTCAATTTCTACACCAGATGAATCTTGTAAGGCTTCAAAGCCAAATCCTTACGCAAAATTCGTCATGTGGCGGTTTTGGAGAACCCCAATTATTGAGAACGTCGAGAAATTAAAAAATTTGGATCTTCTTCAACACTGTGGATCACGGATGCGATGTTTTAAGTTGAACGACCCGGTCAAACACGCGTTGGTGTTGGCACATTTTGTGTGGACTTGTACACTCAAATTTAAAGACCACGTACTTAATAGCGGTTTCGGAAGAACGATTATGTTGTCCGAAAAGATCACGAATTTATCGAAATGTAAGCTTAACAGAACTATCATTTTCATAGTAGATTTTAATTATTTTAATACGATTTTGGAGTGAAGTTGTATCATTGTAACAATTGTCTTATTGACATGATTGCTACTTTGTAGGCGAGAGCGACGAGGAGAGAAGAAACGAATACACACATGCATGAACTGTCATTACTTTTTGCTTTCTCTTTCGCAATTTTAAGCATGAAGGTATTTGCAAGAAAATGCCGTCAACATGATATAACGCGTGCGAACAACAATGAAAGTTCAAAGAAGAAAAAGTAAAAATCATGTCAATAAGACATGACGCGTCTAAACACAGACTAAATGTCAAAACTATCACGTTGTTGGTGTTGAAAAACAAAGTCCTTGTAGGAAATCCCTTTACATGATTTAAATACGATAGCATATTTTTATACAAACTTTGTATTGATACGTTCATGGTAGAATAATACTGGTAGTGTCGAAGCTACAACAACAATGCTTTTAGGTTCGAAACTGTCAAAAAACACAAAAGAAAAATGGCAAAAAATTGTATATTCACATGTGTGTTTGGTTGCTTTTTCTGTTCTAGAAAGAATTTTGTTTCTTTTCCTTTTCTTATTTGCATTTGAAACAAATGTTAAAGTGTGCTTTTTTATTACATAATCAAATTTTGACAGGTGCGAACCCAAAAAAAAAGTTCGTTAATGCTTCGCTACTATCTGTTTAAAGGCCCCGTTAGCCGATCGTTGCTGTAACCGTACCGTACCGTACCGTACTGTTAGCACGTTGGTTCACTTATAGAACATTTAAAAACGTACGTTTGTTTTATATTGTTTGTTTTATTGCCAGGAAAAAGGAACAGCTGTTGACGATATTCAAAATTTTCAGTTGATGACTTGTGCAGAAAAAGTACCTAAGATATTTAAATGATATCAGAATTTTATTTTGTGTATGTATGTATACACAAATTATTTATTATTTCACATTTATATTATAAAATTATAATATAAAATATAAACAACAAATTAGTGTTTATATGTGCATACAAAAAATATTTATAACATTTAAATTATTTTATATGTATATATCACATTTATATAATATATGTATTTGTTTATTATATACATCTAAACATATATATCGTCTTATTAAATGCAAATGGGTCTATCTACATTATAACAAAATTTTCACTAGACATAAAAAACTTTATAAAAAGCAAACTATTGTGATAACAAATATTGTCTTTTTCAGCATAGTATCATTAATTCCGATTTTATTAATAATAGAATCATTGATTCCGATTTCATTAATTATACTACCTAAAAAATATAGTTTTTATGATCACAAGAGTTTGCTTTTTATTAAGCTTTTTGTCTCTCCTGAAAAATAAAAAAAAAATAGATAGGCCGTTTTGCATTTTATATGACGATATGTATGTACATATATATGCAAATATACATTATTTGAAGTTGTTTTGTCAAAAGTACACAAATATTATTATCAAAAAGTACCAAAAAATAAGAGCGGAAATGCCCCCTTAACTTGTAAGAAGAAACAGCCCATCACTGGCTTACAAATGTCACGTAACAACGTTAGGAATTTCTAATTTATACAGATTGTTACGTTGTAACTACGATATATTTAAATTCGGTAAGCTTTTGTAGACGAACTGCTGATACAGTACAGTACGGGTGCGCTCCGATATTTCTGCCTTTATTCTACCAAGGATACGTTTTGGAAGTCAACCAAAGTAACATATCGAAATGGTTGGTAGGCATTAATTGCCTGAGCGGTTACTATTCTTTAGAGAAAAAATTGAACCGCATATTTTTTGTAATGCCGAAAAAGCTCACCTCAGTTTTGCCCAACACTGTGTAGATAATAACATAAGTATGCATGTTGTGACTAGAAATGTACAAGTGAGAGTATTTCAGTTATCAGAAGGGAGATAGAAATTGGCATTACGAGTATTATTAACAGCATCAGCTATTGAGTAGGATGAATTTTTTATGTGCTGTAAGATGTGGATAAGATGAACAGTATTTGTGCACAAGTAACGGGGTCGATAGAGTTATTACAAGAAAAGCTGCACAGACATGAGACACAAGTTTACGATGTTGAATTATTTTTTCTATTTTTACTCTTAAAAAATGTTTATTATTCAACTTAATCTATTGGTAATTCCACGAAACTGTTATTGAGTTATTAAGTTGTATTTTGCTAGAATAATGTATGTACACATATTGAATTTCTTAAGGATTTAGTGAGTCAACGGTCACAACTTAAAGTACTTTGAAATTGTTGGAATTAAAAATTAAAATCTAAAAAATAAAAAGATATATTTCATAACTTCAGTTAATTGGTTTTTCTTAAATTAAAGAACCTGCAATTAAAACGCTGTATAACTAAATATGTGTCTAAGAGTGCAACTAAGTAACAAAGGAAACTATTCACAGTTTACCACAAAAATCGCTTTAAAATCATGGAAATCGATTAGTGTAAAGTAGGGATTTTCCAGTAGTTCCTCGTTACCGTTGCCGTATGATAAACACCAACTTCAAGCACACACATGCAAGTGTGCACCTCAAGTCCCACATTCAATTGCACACTTACACATAAACAAAAGTCCTTGGGTGGTTCATGAGCATTGTTGGCTGAGTTTTGCTTTAAGGCCTGTTTTTTTTGGTTTGTTTTTTTTGTCTTTAGCTTTGCTACATTTGTGAACTCCAAAGAAGGTATCATTTGCATATTTGCCAGTCTATTAAAACGCTTTCATGCCGGCAAACAGTAAAACTCTTTGCAAAGCCATTAAGCAAAAGTAGAAAGAAAGAAAGAAAGAAAAATAAAGAAAAACAAATCGTAGAAACAAATGCGAAAATGCAAACAATAAATAATGAGATGTGGGCATAAGACCTTTAAAATATTAATCCAATTTATGCTCAGGCAGAAGGTGACCAGTTGGACGTAATTTAATGATTATATAAGAGAGGTTTTTCGTTCTACATAAAATTTAAAATTGTTTTTCTTAGCTCAAATAGTAAACAGAGAACCAAAAAAAAGTAGAATAAACAATGCGGAAATAGGGGGGGGGGGGGGGGGGGGTAAATAGGAATAACAACAAACAAGGAAGAAAAGGCAGTTGAAGTTTAATCAAAATAACACTGATCCAGGCGATAAAGATCAGCTTCTGTCCGAATTTCACATTTTGTGTAAAGTAGAGATGGGATTCACGATTACTCACGGTAACTTTTAACTCATGCTCATGCTCATGCATGCTCACGATTAAAAATAATACTCATGCACGACCTTAGATTTTTGGCTCACGTTTATGCACGCTCATGTGAGTTTAAAATAAAGTTAGTCAGAAAGACGAAAACTCACGCTCACAAAATACTCACAAGAAAAAAATAAAAAAATAGTCTTTATTCTGATTTATTTGACCTTTTTATTAAATTTTATTAAATAATTTATTGAAGCTTTAGGTGCAGAAAATAAATATAAAATAAAACATTATTGCTACAATTAAATGCATTCTAGTGACATTATGGAACTGTTTCCCGATATCCGCACATTTTTGCTAGCAACATGCTCTTCATTAAGAAAACTCATGTATTTATTTGTCCACTGAATCACAATACACACTGTAGCTACAGTGGTCCGAAAGCTCAAACTCGCTGTGTTATAGCTCTTCCGACTTTAAACTTGCCACATGCATAGATTTATTTATTATTAATATTTACACAAAAAATAACTAAAATAATACTAAGGGGAAAAAAGTTCCCCTCAGAAGCATAGAAGGTACTTCTGAAAAACTAAATTTTTAAAAATATTTCATACTTTTGTTAAGCCAATGAATCATTTTTGTGCTAAGGAAATTTGAAAACAATGCACGCGAACCCAGGAAGTATGAAAAAGTAATTTTTATTAATATTAATTTTAAAATTAAAAATGGTAAAAAATTTATTAAAAATTGAATTTTCAAGCTTTTATGGAGTTGGTTCTTTAGCAGAAAAATTAAATTTTTTTTATAATAGATGCACTTGTTGGAGAAGAGTCGAGAGTTTTAAAAATACTCGAAGCATGTCTTTTTCAAAACTTGTAGAGGCTTGTTTCGGTCGACCAATTCTCTAATAACTGGATGTAGAAGGTCGATTTCGAGATCCTTCACCATGAGATGTTGAAGAAATATAAGGTGGAATAACAAAGGCCCATCTGTCCAATATTTGTTTGCATCTTCGAACGGTAGTCTTGTTGGATTGGCTTGCATCCACATCGAGCAGATTGCTTTACTCGCATCCATCCGTTCCGTTATTCTCAAGCTCAATTTTAACAAAAAACGTATGTACGTTGCAGCAGCATTTGATTTGCTGTTTTGTTGTTTTTCAATATACCAAGCATTATCATGTAGCTCCCTCTTTGTAATGGAAATTTTAAACTATAAACTAGTTTAACCAAAAATCTGCAACTAATTTTTTAAACATTGACAAGATACAATCGTATAGGTGAACGCAACACAAAAATAAGAGCTTAAATCCAATAAATTCACATTTAAAATTTTTATAGAACTTCGGCATTGACATTAACAGAAACAATTGAATTTTTTTGACGCTACAAATGGACAAGACAGTACAAATGGACAAGACAAGGAAGTGTGGATTACTTTGAAAGTGTTGCGGTCCATATAAAAAGTAGTGCCACTCTCAAAACAAGCGCAAATTATTGATAATTTTATAAAAAAATAAACAGAAATTAAACAAACAAAAGCTTGGATATTTTATATATATAAACTAGAGATGGGACCGTGTGCGATTTTTTACTCACGCTCACGATAAAAAATTTTACTGATGCACGACCTTATATTTTTGGCTCCCGCTCATGCATGCTTATGTAAGTAGGAAAAAAGTTACGCACAATCACGAAAACTCACTCACGAAATATTCACGAAATTTTTTTTAAATAATTAAAAAAATAGTATTATCACTGATTCATTCTGCATAAACTTAAAACAATTTAAGTAATTACGTAGAAATATTAATTACAAAAGTATACAAAAAAAACAATATAGCAAAAAACATCACGAAGCAATCACGTAAAAAATCTACTTATCCACGCTCGATTTCTTTGTACTCGCGTTCATGCACGCTCACGTAATTGAAACAAAAAATTAATTACGATGACACGCTAATTACGTGAGCGGTGCCCTTCTCTAATTTAAACAAAACTGACATAAGATTGGAAAAACAATGCTAGAGCAAAAAATTATCATATGGCGTTGTAATGCCACCTGTTTATTTCTCCATTGTTACACCAAAAAATATAAAATTTTTTTTTTAAAAATAATTTTTTCACAATTACTTCACTTGCGCTTTTAAATATCACTTGAGCTGTTAATCCATAAGCTCAAAAGAAATTAACTGTATTTGAAGCATTAAAGCAAAGCTAATAAATATAGATATTTAAAGAAAAATAATTATGCTTTTATGCACTATGGACACTTGTGAGGATATCATTGAACAAAATATTTGCTTTCGAAGTTTTTTTTTTAAGTTTTGGACCCCTGTGTGTAGGGAAGATTTGTGTTGAAAGACAAGAGGAATGAACTCACAAACTTAAGAACTTTCTGTAGAGAAAGAACAATCTAATTAAGTGTTCAAATTTATTCTTAATTATTATCTCAAACATTATGTCCTTCTTAAAGATTTTGCCAAATAATCAATGTTTGCCTTTATTCCGAGCTGATATAAATTTCTCTTTGACCTGTTTATTTCTTTATGAGTCAAGGTTGTTGCTGCTAACGATTTATTACACTTCACAAACAAACTAATTTGATTAAATTGAAATCCAATTAACCCCTCATTTAATGTGCACTTGGTCAAAATTAGAGCATGCAGCAACAATGTCTGTGTTACACATGAAAAGTTCTCAGGTAATTTTGATTTTTTCTCTTCTTTTTTTTTCTTTCTTGTATTTATATTCACTGACATGATGGACGAGTATGGATGATGAGTATGAAGCCTTGTTTGTGTAGTAAAAATTGTTTTTAGAAAAAGGATTTTGTGCAGAAAAATGCCTGAACTGTGTATGTGTGTGTGTTTTTTTGTTGTTCACAAACTTTCTAAAAGTGTGTGCTTGTCGGTTTCAAATGCGATAAAAATAATCTGCAGGCGAATTCGATTCTTTTTTGTTCTCTACTCATGAAATGAAAATGTTTTGTTTCGAACAAATTCTATGAATTTTTTTTTCTACTACTCAATCTTACAACATTAAAGTTTGTGGAAATTTTGTTTTGTGAAACCTTGCAGGAACAAACAAACAAACAGTGAATGCAGCAAAGGCAATTATAAAGTATTTTCAAGGAAAAGCTGCTTACCAAGTTCACTCGCGGAAAGAGTTCACTGTTTTGTTTTTTTCCCTCCACACAAACATGCAAAATCCCCATTTGTAACATTCATTAAAAACGATTTTTTTGATTTCAGTTTTGTTCCAGCTCAGTTATAATTGCTCATATGTGTGTGTGTGTGTGTGTGTGTGTAAATGTAAATTTTTGCATTTATCTAAAAAACAAATTCAACTGTGTATATGTGTGTGTGTTTGCCTTATTGGCACTAACGCTGTTGTGCAACATTGGTCAATGGTTCCACCAGGTTTTGCCTCCGTTGTTGGCCTGTAAACTGTGCAAAGAAGAAATATTTTTGTTTACCTTTCACTATAAATTAGTTTTTTTTCTCGCCACATTTTACTCAGTGTTATTGCAACTCGAATTGTTTGTTGTAGGTTTTAACTGGTTGTTGCATTTATCGCATGTGTTACGATTTATGGTGTAATTGTTAATTTTTAATAGTTTTTTTTTCTGCTCGCATCTTTCTATCCCATTCAGTTTTTCAATTGGAAGTTCAGAAATGACATTTAAAAATTTAAAAATGTTTTATTGTGCATATTTGAGTTTTGTATAATTTAATTAAATATATTGTTAAATAATATCTTTGGAAATAAGAGTCGCTAAAATTGTATAATTGTGGTGATATTTTCGGCAGTTATAGGGTGATCTTTTAAGTGTTTCTTGAACAAAAAACGTAGACAATTCTTGAAAAAGTACACTGAAAATATTTTTTTTATTTATTTATTTACAAATTTATTATAATTATAATTAAATAAAACAAAAGCTAAAGCTAAAGGCACTAGCAACAATTGCTATCGGCAATCGATATTGTGCCATCAATTTTTCGATAGTTTTTGGCATGAGGAAAAAAGTTCCACTACGGAATATCGAAAAACAAATTTTCGAGGCACCTAAATTTCAATTAAAATTTCAAATAATAATTCAATTTCATTAAAAATAATATAGTAATAATTCAAAATGATAATAATTCGAAAAAAAAATTCACCTTCGAAAGGTAATATTTAAAAAAAAATAAATCAGCCGATTTTTTTATTACCTACTAAAAAACCTTCAAAATAAAATTGATATTTGGGAGCCTCAAAAATTATATTTTTGATATGTCGTAGTGTAACTTTTTTTCCTTATGCCAAAATCGATGGCACAATATCGATTGCGAAATCGACCCACCGCAATGTGCACGCATGTTTCATGAATTTAATAACAATTACATTTTATTGGCCATTTTTATTTACTACAGTAGAACATTGTACCATAATTTTCCTTTTTTTACCTATTTAGCATTCTACTAGTTTAGTTTTCTGGCCACACTGATTGCCCACAAAAAAAATCAATAACAATAATCTGCACTAAATTATTCTAAGAAATTTTACACAATAAATTAAAATAAATAACAATAACAATGCATCACTATACAAAAAATACACTGCTTCAATGGTAAAAGTGTCGGATTTTTATTGTTACGCATTTTATTTTCTACCAACTCATTCACAAACATAGAGAATATGGTTCTATAAATTTCACTCTCTGATGAAGCCTGATGGCAATTGAACTTAAGCTAGAAATTATTTAGTGTAATAAAGTGTTCGCTTCGATCTGCACAACAAACAATTTTTTTAAATATAAATTTATTAAAATTTTGTCTATACTTTATTAAATAACTTCTTCAAGCTTAAGGTCAACAAAATAAATAAAAATTATTTATTTTATCTATACTTTTGTTTATTTTATTATTATTAAATTTCAATTTAATAGTTTAAATTTTTTAATATTTAAATTCTTTAACTGTTAAAAACACACGGGATATGATGATATTCTTATAATTTGACAGGCCGACTTAATGCAGTAAATATAATTTATGGTCCAGGTGCCACCGTTTTCATCTTTTTGTGTTAACTTCTATTGTTGCCCGAAACAAAAAAAAAACACAAAACAAATATGACAAAAATAATAAGAAAAAAATGAAAGTGTAAAAGAGTTTTGAAAACATTTTAAACACGTTTGGAAATTTAATTTAATCACCCTTTCAAAACGGTCCTACTGTAGCAAACAACTGACACATGAAACAATGTTTTGTTTTTCAGTGTCCGACCAATTAACCAGGTTCGTCTGAGGTTTCACGCAAATAATGTCAAACAGTTATGTGGCATTAGTTTTGCCGAATTTCGTTGCTGGCCGAATATTTTTAGGCAAAATATAATTTGTTTTCTTTAAATTTTTTTATATTGATGAATTTGTTTTTGGCTTTTCTTTTAATGAAAATAAAGTGGAAATCGGTAGAGCAGTGACAGGATCTTGCGGCTTCACTTATCAGGATTGCCATAATTGTTAAGAGATTTTTTCATGGAGTGTAATATTTGCTACAAAACTGATATTCCATGGAGAAATGCCAACCCTTCGTTCTTTCAAGATCAAAATTGTATCAATAAATTAATAAATATTTTTCTATTTATTTTTATAAAACTATGGACCCCGAAAGCAAATATACACATTTACATAGATACATATATATGTATGTACATATGTATGCACATAAGACTGGTCTTACATTGAGTAAGCTTTCTTGCCGCAAGTTTGATTTTGTAGCCAGAAGGAAGCAGATGTGAACACAATAGTTACCTACATCTGTAAGTATTTCTATTTCAAACAGTCGTTAAGCAGATCTGGGCTGAAGAACAGCTCTCGCGTCATCGTGATTATTTCTTAAGTGCGGTCAGGCTTGCGTGTGTTGTTTGGTCTTCGAGAGTTTTTCGTCTCACTCGCACTGGTTGACTGATTTGCCACGGATAACCGTATAGTCTTGCGATTCTTTTGAGGAATTTCGTTAACAACCATGTTGCTACTTCCTATGTGAAGGCATAGATCGAATACAGTCAGTCACAAGAACATATTTAAGAATACTGAGGTACAGCTCGTTCCTATGGGCAGATCATCAGGGAACTTTACCCAAATAGTTCAACTCGATTTTATTTTTTTTACGGATTTCAGTAAATTTGGCTGAACTTAGAATTTGTCAGTAATCTTGAAAAAGTGTCTTCCTTCGGCCGCACTCTTAACTTTTTTTTCAAACGATTTATTAAATTGATTTGGCTTTATGAATTCCTAAACATCTATAAAGTATGTATGAACATAAAAATTTTATTTTTTTATTCTCTTAATTATAAAATATTGCTACCAAAATTTTTTCTTTAGTTTTTTTTCTTCATATTTTTTTATTTTTTATTTCATGACACAAAAATGTCAGCCGACTTGAAGGTGGCTTAAATTTGTTTGGCTTTGATCTTTTATGTGTTCATGCATGCATGTGTGTGCGTGTGTTTTAATAACTTTGTTTGTCATAAAAAAATAAAATAAGAATATTGACAATAACAAAATGAATGTAATTTGAATATTAAAATTCAATAGTGTTGCTCCAGGTGGCAGTTGTGTGTTGAACATAAATAAAATAATGAAAAACAAAAAAAAAATAAATGAAAAGAAACGATTGAATATTTTTATTAAGGCATTAAAATGAAATTAATGTTGAGATTACTAAAGACTTTTGGGAATTTCATTTAACGATTTTATTAACGGCTAAACAGGCCTAACAGACGTAGAAAGGGGTGTTAAAAAATGACACCAACAATTTTCTCCTGCTACACCAGTTTTTCACCTTAGAAAAAAAATATAGGATTTCTGTCAATAAAATCCATAAAAACGGTAAAAGGCGAAGTCGTACAAACTGAAATTTAAAATTTTATTTTTTTGTAACACTCTTAATTTATCTCTTTTAAATTGGAAGCAGATGTAGATTCAGGAGGGGGGGAAGCAAATAAGGTAAAATTTCACCATCCCCCTTCCCAAAAGGAAAAAATAATAAAATATCCCTCATTTCTGTGGCGTATTTTAAAGAACGTTTTTTTGAATTATCTTTTTCATTTAAATCTACCCCTCCCTATCTAAAATTTAAGCCTCTGATTGCAGGACACTAAAACTATTTATGCAATTATTTGTGATATATATTTTTTATTTGTTCTTGTTTCTATTACTGAATAAATTAATGTCACGAGTTCTCTAACATGTTTGCGATACATGCCAATTTAAAAAAAGGTGGACAAGCAAAAAAGAACAATTGGTCAGTGGTGTATGAAAAATTGTTTATGAAACAATTTTATGTAAAAATTTCAACAAAAAAAAATAAAAAATAGGTCATAATATTTGCAGTAAATAGAAAAAAAACAAATGTTTTTTCCAATCAAATCTGCCAACCAATTCAATTAAGCCCCGAGGTATGACTACGTGAAATAGTATTGTTTGCTTTAAGCCACTTTTATACTCTTCTCTTGGCAAAAGGTTTTGATTGTACAAAAATTATTTTGGAGGTTTATTCGTAATTAGCCCCTTTTCCAAATAAATCCCATGAAAACCAAATTCCCATTTTTTTGTAAAAAATAACTTTTAAAAAGTTTCAAATTGAAACCTAAAACTTTAGATAACAATAACAATTGATAACAATTTGTATTGCATTCACAGTTGTTTGCAAAGTTAAGCACTTTTTTGCTCACATTTTTAATCAAAAATATCAAAGAAATTTGGAATACGCTTTACAGCTTCAGTTACTGACATTTTCTTACAAACTTATATAAAATAATTTACTTAAAGATTTCTCTCATTTCGATTTTAAATTAAACACTTTCTGTTTGATCTTCAAATCTTTGATAAAATCTTAATAAATATTTAACTATAATACATAATAATCGTATTAATAGCAATTTAAAATACTTCATTAATTTTCTTTCGCAACATGTAATAAAAATGTTTTTGCTTGTCAGAAATCAAGTCAATGACAAACTGAAATTTTTAAAAATCCACTTTCATAAAATTTGTCACACAAGAATTTATTAATATCTTTTTTATTTTTTTTATTTTATTTTTTCTTTAATTAAGAAAAATATCAACAATTTATTGAAATTTTTTTAGCAGATATTTTTTTAATGCTAGATATTTTATGTCAGCAATAATGTTGCATAAAACTGAAAAGATATGCGGCATAATTCATTTTTCATTAACACTCAAGCACCTGCGTCAGAACATTTTGTTTTTCTTAACAGCTTCTCAGCTTCTTGCTTTTTCAAATGAGCCATTCGTAACCTTGATGACTTTTGTTTGTCACTTTGTCTCTGAGTTTGAGAAATTCTTACTAAAATTAACAATTTTACTACATTATGATTGAAAGCCAATTTGCTGGAGAGTTTTAAATAGATTTATGAAAAAAATAATAATTTATCGTTGAATTTCTTTCTGCGAATGTAGTCAAAGTATTTTTTTTAAAAGGAATCTTAAAAACTACATTTTAAAAAGTAATTTTTGCAATAAAAACTTTGTGAAAAACATTTTTTTTGATAATTCACATCTATAATCTTTATCTTATAGAAAAATACCGCTTAAAAAATTTGCTTTTGAAAAAGTAATTTTTAAAATAGTACCTTTTAAAAAAGCACCTTTTGAAAAAGTACTTTTTGAAAAAATTACCTGAATAAAAAGTATCTTGTAGCACAAGAACATTTTGAAAACGTACTCTTTCTAAAAATACATTTGAAAAAAAATTTTTTTTTGCAAAAAAGGAGTTTGATAAACCTTCTGAAAAAAGTACATTTAGAAAAAAGTACCTTTAAAAAAATCACCTTTTAATAAATAAGTTTTAGAAATGTAACTTTTAAAGTTAAGCTAATTTTAAAAAGAGTGCCTTTCAAAAAAGTGCGTTTTGAATAACCTACTTTTTCAAAAAAGGACTTAGTTACATAGGGACTTTTTGAAAAACTTTGCATTAAAAAAAGTACCATTTAAAAAAATTACATTTTCAAAAAGTAAGGTTTGATAATTTTTTTTTTAAAAGTGCCCCTTGAAAAAATGTTTTTTTTTCCAAAAAAGTACAGTTTGAAAAAAGTACCCTCTGAAGAGAGTACTTTTAAAACGCCTTTTGAAGGAAGTACTCATAGAAAAAAGTAGCGTTTTGAAAGAGAACCTTTTAATAAAGTACCTTTTGAGAAAAGTTGTACCTTTGGATAAAAGTAGTACCTTTTGGGAAAAGTACTTTTTGAAAAAAGTACCTTTTGAAAAAATTATCTTTTGTAAAGGTACCTTCTAAGAAAAATTACATTTAAAAAAAGAAAATATAAAAAAACGATCGTTTTGAATAAAGTACCTTTTGCAGGAGTAACTGTTCAAAAAAGTACCTGTTTCAAAATGTGATTCTTGAAACAAATAACTTTTATAGAATAAAAGTGCTTCTTGAAAAAAATACCTTCTTAAAATTTAATCTATAGAATTTAAGTAAAGGCTAAAAGGTAGTTTTTGAAAGAAAAAAAGTACTTTTTACAAAATTTAGTTTTTAGAAAATTACTTTTTGAAAAATGTGTTTCTCGAATGCCTTTGAATAAAGAAGTTGTAAAACAATCTGAAAAAAGTACCTCTTTAGAAAAGTACTTTATTACCAAAATAAAAAAAAACCTTTTGAAAAAATCACATTTACATTTTGCAAAAAGGACTTTTTGAAAAAGTTGGATATATTTTATAAAAGTACTTGGAAAGAAGTACATATCGCAAATATTTGTTCAAGAATTTTTTACAAAATTTAAATATTAAAACATTTTTTTTTCGAATACACTGTTTCAAAGTACCTTTTGAAAAAGTTGGATATGTTTTATAAAAGTACTTTGAAAGAAATACCTTTTGCATATATTTTTTTCAAGAAGTTTTTACAAAATTTTGTTATTAAAAAATTACGTATCGAATTAATTATTTCTTGAAAAAGTAACTTTGAATAAAGAAGTTGTAAAAAACAGTTTTTTGAAAAAAATTCTGTCAAAGATTATATTTTGAAAATATACTCGCACCTTATAAATATATGCGTACCTCCAAAACAATTTACGTACAATTTACCTAGTTTATTACATAACTTAAGAGATTTTTTTTTCAAAAAAATTTTCTTTCGAAAATGCCTTTTTTATTACTTTTTTTCATAAGTACTTTTCAAGAAAATTACTTTTTAGCAAACCTATTTTTATTACAAAAGTAGCAGTGAAAAGTGCATAATAACTACTTAATGGAATAAAGTAGTTGATGAGAAATATAATTTCAAAAAAATTTACTTTTAATATAATATATTTTCTTTTATAAAATATACGTTTAAAACAAGTACTCTCTAAAAAAATTGCCTTCATTACTCCAAACACCTTTTAAATTTTTGTGTGTCCTAAGTGTTGACATTTGTAAGTCTTTACTTTTAGCTAAACTGACGAGGAAGTATTCATGTACATGTAATGACATCGACCTGATAAAGAAATGAGTTAAAATGCGAAAGTAGAAGGGCGTACTGAAAATTATATACTTAAAGCCACCAACGCTTTTGCTACCGAAAGAAGAGTGTCTTTAAAAAACTACAATTAAAACAACTGTTTTCAAAATATAACTTTTTAAAAACTTAAGCCTTAAAAACCCTTTTAACAAAAACATACAAACGTATGCATCCTTTTCAGAAGTACCCTCTAACATGTGTGTGCGTACTACAATACATGTGTTAATGTGGATTGATTATAATTTAAAAGACTTTTCTTTGTTTATTCGGTTTGATAAAGTAATCAAATATACCTAAAGGATGATATTTTAAATCGTTGTTTAATTGAATGAAAGTTCAAATAATACTTATAGATTAATTTTAAAATCAAAAAGACGTCTGTCTCGCAATACAGGTGAAACAAAATTGCTCCCTCTTCTACTATTCCACAACATATACCGTCATTATATCTTTCAGCTCTTTGATTTAATTGAGAAGAAAATAAAAAAAAAACATTTAATAAAGTTTGCTCTGTGAGTGCTAAGAATGTTTTAGTAACAAAATCAATCATTTCATCAACAGCTGCTCTGCGAACAAATATGCAGTTGCAAGGAGAAATTGAACATTAAAATAAAATCAAGAAACATCTTCTGCATCCCAGGCCAGACTCAAACTGTATGAAGTAAAGAGGGCAAATGTCAAAACTGAACATTAAAAAAAATGAACAGGAAGAGATCAAATTGTTCTGATAACAGAAAGTTGTTGTTAGTTGTTTTTTATTGTTTTTTGTTAAATAAAATAGAATTGAAATATAAACATGGTCACTTTTCAATTTCGGTGATTGATGATGTTCTAAGAGAAAATAAATATTAAAAACTGTGTGTGATTTTTATCATCGCTGGAAGGAGTCAACACATATTTTGCTGTAAAAGGAATTTAAAAGGAGGAATAAATTTAAACATTTTAAGCCAAACATTTTTCAGTTGATTCTTTTATTGTAAGTTTTATAATATAAGAATAAGGAAAAGTAGAGGTTCAACTCTTAAAGGAACTTTTAAAATTTATTTTTTATAGCAGGTACATTAAAAAAATACACCTTGTTAAGACGGTGCTTTCGAAATACAGTTTTTATAAGACTTACTTTTGGTTCAAAATCGTTTTTATAAATCTTACTTTATTTAAAAGTACGTTTTGTAAAAAGGTACTTTTTATAAAAGCAACATTTTATGAAACGTAGTTCTTGTAAAATATACTTTTTGTAAGATACTGGTTTTGCCAAAAGTACCTTTTGTAAAAATTACATATAATAGAGCACCTTTTTATAAAATGCACATTCTTTAAAAGGTACTTTTTGTAAAGGTATTTTTTCAAAGCGGTACTTTTTAAAAAGTCCTTTTTTTATGATTTACTTTCTGTTCAAAGTCATTTTTATAAAATTTATTTCTTTGTAAAAATACTTTTCGGAAAAAGTGTTTTTCATGAAAGGTACCATTTCTGAAAGATAATACATATTTACAAAAGATAATTTTTGTAAAAATTTCTTTCTGCAAGATATTTGTTTTGTAAAAGTAACTTTTGTAAAAATAATTTTTGCAAAAGTTGTTTTTAATACAAACAATGCATTTTTTATTTGAGGCTGCTGTTTCCTGAAGTAGTTAGCGCGTTGACTACACAAAAAGTAATGTCTAAGAACGTGGGTTCGAGCCCAGCTTCAGGCACGTCATAACATCCAGCAATTTTCAGCCGTCATCGCCGGCGAAGTAAAATGATTTATAAAAAATGGCTACTCAGCCTTAAAACACATTTAATGCGCTAACTTGACATCAAAGGCGCTGCAACACCGATTAAAAAAAAACTAACACAACGCGCAATATTAAAGTTGTAAAACAATTAGGCTCTCTCACTTTCACCATCTGTCCTCTCTCACTATCCCTTTCCCAAAGAAGGTAACACACCTACTGGTTGGAAGGCATACTAATTGCCTGAGTGTTACTTCGCTTTTTTTTAAAAAACTTACTTTTTGTAAAAGGTCCTTTTTTCAAAAATTACTTTCTGTAAAATATTCTTTTCGCAAGTTGTCCTCTTTGTAGAAAGTGGTTCACACAGATAGAATGTAGTTTTTACAAAGTAAAATTTTGAACAAAAAGTAATTTTAATAAAATGTTCTTCTTTAAAAAGGTATTTTTCGTAAAAGATACTTTCTGTAAAAAATAATTTGTGTTGAAGAATGTTAAAGCACGAATAAAGTACATTTACATAGACCAACTAAAAACTATCACCAAACAAAACTTGTTGAATTCTTTGAAAAAAGATTTGGAGACCAGTCTCGAATAATAAATGTAATAATTACTTTGTGTTAAAGTTAGTTTCTATATTATATACTTTTTATAAAATTTACTTTTTGTAAAAGGCACTTTTTTACAGTTCTTTGTATAGAAGGTGCTTTTTATACAATTCAAATTTTATAAAATGTACTTTTTATAAAACACAATGTAAAATGTTAAATGTACTTTTTATAGAAGATCTTTTTATTAAATCTACTTTTATAAAATGAGTTTTTTATAAAATGTGCTTTTTATAAAATGTGCTTTTTATAAAATATCTTTTTATAAAATGTACTTTAAATAAAAGATCTTTTTATAAAATGTAATTTTAGTTAAAGGACCTTTTTTATAGTTCCTCATATAGAAGGTGCTTTTTATAAAAGATCTTTCTATGAAATATACTTTTTATAAAGTATCTTTTTATAAAATGTACTTTTTATTAAAGAAAATTTTTGAAAAATGGATTTTTTAAGTACTTTGTATAGAAGATGTTTTTATAAAATACACTTTTTATAAAGTATCTTTTTATGAAATATACTTTTTTTTAAGTAAGAAAATGTAAAATGTAGCTTTTTTAAGTTCTTTGTAAAGAAGGTACTTTTTATAAAAGATCTTTTTATAAAATGCACTTTTAGTTACAGGACTTATTTTCAAAGTTTTTTTACAGAAGGTATTTTTTATAAAATATCTCTTTTAAAATATTATTTTATTTAAAGAATATTTTTCTAATTTTATTTCTATAGAAGGTACTTTTTATAAAAGAACTTTTTATAAAATATACTTTTCATTAAATAATATTTTTGTAAAATGTACTTTTTTTAAGTACTTTGTATAGAAGGTAATTTTTATGGAAGATAGTTTTATAAAATCTACTGTTTATAAAATGTCTTTTTATAAAATGTGCTCTTTATAAAATATAATTTTTTTGAAAGCTACTTTTCGTAATAGATACATTTTGTAAAAGCTACTTTTTGTTAAAGGTACTTTTTGCAGAAGGTACTTTTTGTAAAAGGTACTTTTAGTTTAATTTATTTTTGTAAAAGGTACTTTTTGTACAAGGTACTTTTTGTAAAAGGCAAAAATTACTTTTATACAAAGTATTTTTTTAAGGTTTTTCAAGTACACACTTTTTGTAAAGTACTTTTTATAAACAGTATTTTTCTTAAATTGTACTTTCAACAAAAGGTATTTTTTATAAAAGGCACTCCCTATTTTGAATTAGAACCACGGACGTTTGTTGCTATTATTATTATTATTATTATTGCTTAGTGATGTTTAAATAGATAGAAAACTTTAGATATAAATTCGTCATACCATTGGAACTTGTTGAAAGAATAAAATAGAGAAACTTTTTAAAAAAATATGTCTGTCAATGTGTTTTTTTATGTGTGAAATGCAATGTCTCCGGGGCATAAAACGGCGATGCCGCCTATAACTTTAGCACGTGACTATGTGAAAGAATTTGGCCGTCAAATGAAGAGCTCAGCCCCATATGAATGTTGGTGGGAATGTTCTGCATTCCCATACAAGCACATGTGCAAATGATTGTGTGTACTATTAGTTCCATACACTCACTTGTCCATACAAACATTCACACGTACGTGTTTGTCGAATTTGTGGCCAACTAATTTGATAATCAAAAATCGAATCTACAAGTCGCGAACTAAACATAAATTTGAACATGAGAATTTTGTGGCTGATAAAATTAAAAACAAAAAAAAAACACAAATGCAATTAAACTGTTGTGTCTGTGCGTACGTGTACGTGTGTGTGTGTGTACGTGTTAAAAACGCACTTTGACTTTATGCCCGCGCATACACTTGTATAGCGCATACACTTGTATACAAGCGAAGTTCTCGCTTCCAATCTCATTACGGACTGACGTTGTCATGTCCCCTTTTGGCATTTGTTTTGGCAGTTGCTTTGGCCTAATGGTCATTTTGATGAATTTATGTTTCAAACTCATGATTATTATTTAATTTTTACCATTTTGTTCTTCTTCAGCTTTTTTTTTCTTGGCGTACGTGCATGAACGTGGTTCATGCGTGAGCATTGAAAGCTTTTAATGTCATTATTTAATTTATAATTTAATTTCATATATTTTTGATATATATTTTTTTCTGTTCTGCCATTAAATTTAATTAAATTCTTTTCAACGTTTGAATTGGATGTTCAAAATGGTTGTGTGTGTGTGTGTGCGTGTGTCTATGTGTGTATATGTTGAGAGTGTTAAAAATAATTTAAATTATTTCTTGCATGAGTGTGCGTGTGTGTGTGGACTTTTACATATTTTTCGTTCTATTTTGCAACTGAATGTGCCAATATTTATGCTGCCATTTATTTAAATTTTTAATCATTTCCGCTCTAACGATTTTTTAGAATTTCGTTCTTAAATTACTCTAAAAAATTCTATGCATACAAAATTGCAATATTTTGAGTTTTCAAATATTTATAATATGTTTGTTGTTAAATTAATAAATTCACACAGAAGTAAATTAATGGCTTTTGGAAATTTGATTTCCTCTCAGATATTTTTTCACCTAAACGCAAAGTAAATAATAAATTAAAATCGGACATAACATTTTTGAGCAACAATCAATTAAAATTCATTAAACATGTTAAGATAGATTTTTTAAAAAAGTACCTTTTAAAAAGCCAGCAGAAAAAAGTTTAAGCAAAATAAATTAGATTTTAGCTGATTAGTAACTTTATAAAATTATATCTTTCAAAAATATGTAAAAAATTACCTCGAACTTTTGAATAAACTTATAATAATAGACTTAAAACAATTAAATAAATAGATCCGCAATTATCATCACGGAAATAAATATTTATTTATCATATTCCAGAGGTCAAATAATAATCCGAATTTGTCCATGAGGCCACAACACCATAAAAAAGCCATACGTGATGGCCCTTGACAGAACTTATTTGTTTATCTATTAAATTTCCCTTAAATGTTTTTTTTATTATTTCCCCTTTAACATTTTCCATTTATAACTTTAAATATAATTTTATATTTAAACAAAATTTTTAAATTTAGATTTAAAGCGTTTTCGAAAGGTTGTGGTTGTTCAACTTGTGGATTGTTTTGAGCAAAAAAGAGGCATTAAAAAAAACGTTAAATTACTTGAATTGAATAGTCTGCTTTTGTTCTGAAAATTCAGCTTCACTTATTTCTTTTTGTTAAATAGAATTCGAACAAAATGTCAAGGTAAAATAAGAAGAAAAAAAAACAGATAATGAAAAACCAGTAAATTAGTTACAGGCCAACAAAGAGCCTAAAAGTGCAAGCAAATAAAATTATATTATATTTGAAATGCAATAGGGAGACATCGGCTAAATAGTTACAAGCTAAATAATTTAAAATAATAGTTACAATTTAACCCAACTTTATAAGAAGCTGTTGCAAAAATTAAAAGAAAAGAAAAAAATAACAATCTTTTCATTTGCGTATTCATAATACCTTTTTTATATTTAAGAAAAATATTCTCTTTAACATAATCTTTTTAAAAATCGCTTTTTTGAAAAAATACTTTTGTAAAAAGATGAATGAAAAATTCTTTGAAGTAAATATCACAATTGAAGAAATTGACTTTTAAGTAAATTCAATTTTTTATAAATTACCTTACAAAATCTTTCTGAAAAATTAATTTATTAAAAAATAACATTTGATGAAAAACTATTCTAATTTTAGACCTTTTTATTGATATTTTATTAAAAAAATTCTTCAAGCTTAAGGTCAACAAATTAAAAAATAGAATATTGAATATTAGTGATAATGAATTTGATAAGAAATATGTTGGAGAATAATAAGCTCCCCAATCAACTGACTAATAATTCAGAATTCTTGAAATAAAAATGGTGGCGAGCGCTGTTCTCAGAAGTACGTTCTGTAAAACCTTTGAAAGCATTAATGAAATAACATTAAAAAACTCTGTGCATCTGTCGCTTAATTTGATCTTGTTAACCAAAAAAAAAATCTGTTAAAAATTATTTAATCCGGCATTTACGAGTGCGGTCCTTAATCTTTCTTAACTGCTTATTAGCTGTACACACAAATAATATAAAAATAGTTATTAATTTTTTAAAATCTCTACATAAATAACACCAGCCAGCACGTCCGGGATAATAAACGTTTTATTAGCTGCAGTTAAAGAGGCAAACATAGACCGTGAAGTATTTTTAATCTCATGCGGCAAATTATAAAATTTGAATAGAAAAATGATGTGTTTAATAAACCAACAACAAACAGTATTCGCTTTATCACCTTCACACCTTAAAGCAAAAATGTTTTAAATAAAATTTATTTTTTGTGGATAAAAAATTATTTTATTGAGTTGTTACAGATAATTATAGTTTCAGCATCAAGTGAAAATTAAACTGGGTCTGAATATGAATAACTAAATATGTACTTAGTGGCACTTTTTGTTTTTGTTTTATTTTTTTTCATTTGCATGCGGATACAGATACAGATGCAGATACAACTGTGTAACCATAAAATGCTGCCATTACAGATTGTGTTTGCATATAAATTTATATATTTCGACTTACTGCTAACCATGTCTAGTCTAGTTGTTAAGCTGTTACTTTCGAAAATAGGCTTAAAACAATAAACACAAATGACAACAGGCAGTTAAACAGTCGAAACAGCCAACAACAATAATAAGAGTTTAATAAACTGTCAAATAGTTTCAAATGCTACGATCCCAGTGTACTTTGGTATTTAAAATTTTTTAAATAAACAAAAAACAATGCAACGAATTATTGAATGTTCAAGCAAATGCACTGAGTGGAATGTCATGATAATTGTTTGAAATAATGGAAGAAAACGTGTAAGTAGTTCAAATATTTTTTTGTTTTTCAAAAATACCCTCTGTAAGGTTAAAAAAAATAAAAGTTTGAAAAATATAATTTATTACTGGAGAAACAAAATCTAAAAAACGTAAATGAAAGTTTTATAAATATTCGACCTAGAAATAGTTATTAAAAAAATATATAAAAAGACGTTTCAAAACAAACCGAGTGTTCTCATTTAACCATTCCTCGCTGCACCTTGTGTAGTTTTTTTTTAATTACCTTTTTAATCGAAATGTTTTTAATCAACTAATTTAATTTTGTATTGTTTATTTTTTTAAATCAACAATTGTTATTCTTATATATTTTTTCGACCTTTTTTTTAAATGAATCTAATTTTTCTCGAGCTATGGGTCAATTTTTTTTAAAAACGTTCATAAAATTTTATTAGTTAACCGATATTTCGCCACATCCTTGTATGGCTTCTTCAGGGAAATATAAATATTAAAAAAATATATATTTATATTTCCCTAAAGAAGCCACACAAGGATGTGGCGAAATATCGGTTAACTAATAAAATTTTATAAACGTTTTTTATAAACAATTGACCTGTAGCTCGAGAAAAATTAGATTCATTTCAACAATTGTTATTATAAATTTTTCATTTATATCCCTGAAGTAGCTTTCCATAGAGAAAGCGAAATATCGCAAAGAAAAATTAAAGTTTTTATTTTGTTATTGTTGGTTGACCTTGAGCTTGATGAAATTTTCAATATAATAATTAAGTATTTGTTATTTTTTTTTTAACAATTAAAAATCAGTCTTACAAAAATTTTTGGAATTTCATAAAATATCACTGTAGTGCGCTGATGCCAATAGAAGGGAATTTCCCCTCTTGGCAGGGAATTCATTGGAAAATTTCAAGGGAAGGCAAAAAAGGACAGATTTCTTATTTTAAGGAATATGTAGGGAATTTTGAAAACTTTGTTTTTCTTCTTTTTATATTGCGGTGTAATTGCGATATTACGCGTGATATTTCTTATTTGGAGGATTAAAATGTTACTCACAGTGTTTTACATAAGTTCGCTGAACACATTTTTTACTTAAAATATAAGATTCCTATACCGATTCTCAATAAACATTCTGCAAAGTGGGGCAATTTTAAGCCCCCGAAACAAGATGGGACCAGACGTTACACTTTACGACGACATATTTTTCTTAGTCTTCTCTGCCAGAATTTGTTTGTCAAAACCTTGTTGTACAGTGTAATGAACAGAAGTACTCCAGTTTCTTATTACAAAAAAAAAAAACAACTTATTTCCGCTGTACCTTCTAACAAGAAATTTAAAAAGAATTAACAAAAGTGTTAGATTCTACACGTTGTTTTCTTTAATAGCAAATTGAAAATGGAAAATATTCACATTTTCCAAGTGAAACATTAAAAAAAGCAACAAATAAGAAATAAATCATATTGAATTAGTATACTGAGTTGTATCAGCAAAGAACGCTTAAAAGCTGCAAAGAAAAAGTTGTTGGTTGTTTGTTGCACACAGAGAAGTGGGAAATTTCAAAGATACTTCTTCGCAACAATAATGCGTGTAAATTATTACGTTTTTCCTCAGAGTGATGAACATCCGCTCGGCAAGAAAACATGCACTTAAATTAACTCTTTTGACCACTGTATCTCTCTGCATCTGTGTATCTGTGTAGGTTCTCCTTTTACTATTTTTTTGTTGTTGACTATTTACTTACACAGCATATAGAACGCAGGTGTAAGCAACATTGCAACACGTATGAATCAACACATCTTGCGGATGTTTGAAATAATTTAATGTCTTTTTGACATTCTGTTGTAGTAGTACGAGTATTACATATCAGTCTTTGTTCATTGGAACGCAGTAACTGACGGTCGCTTCATTCCACCAACCACTCCTTTACACGATACTAAAACTAAACAAGTTCATTAAATGACAAATGCATCAAGTAATGAATTTTGTCTGTGTCTTCATAATCATGCTGGTGGTCTGGCACTGGGTTCGTTGTTTCTACCCTTCATGTTTGGCCAACAATGAAGTTAACGAACCATGAAATTAATGATTTTTATTTAAGTTTTTCTATTTTGTTCTGTTGTTTTTCCGCACAGTGTTGCCAACAGCCGTCAATTAATTCGAACCACAATATCAATTTAATATCCTCTACCGGTAAACGTATTTTTTTTTATTTTGCAATTTTATTTTTTTATTTTATTTTTTTAATATTCTAACAAGTTTAAAAGGAAATTTATATTTAAACATGTTCGGTCAGGCGCTGCAATTGCAATTGAATAGAACTTTAAAAGTGTAATCAGATATTAATTTATTCATGAGTAGGGACATAATAGTTATAGCGATGCTATCAATCAACAGGTAAATGACTTCAAAATGTTAATTCAATAGATTCGTGGTTGAACAAAACTGAAGCTAAATTGAATCAATAAATCAAATGCATAATTGAATGAAAAGTGAAATTGCACAAAGAGAAATTACATGATTGTAGGCTGTTTGCTACGATGTATGATTGTGGCAATCACATTTTAGATACTTGCAATCATAAGTGTATTTGTTCTTCATCCTCCAGGATATTCAGCCTCAGGAGTTGCAATACGATTGGTCCACAATCATAATTCTAATACGAAGTTTGTTTGTTTGCAATCAAAGTATGATTTAAAATTTGTATTTATAATTTTCTAATTTTTTTGTTCATAAGAATATTTTATGTTGCCACAACCGTTTTTAGTTCCAACACAATTTTGTTGTTTTTAGTTTTTAATCCAAAGTGATTATTATTTTGGCTAAATTTCTTAACATTTTTAGTCAGAAATAATTGGACATGAGACAATATTCCAAAGGAACAAGGAAAAATTTTTAACACCAATTAATTTCGAGTTACACGACAGAACAGAAACAACGTTGTTTTTTGGGAGCCACTACACTCCCATCATCATCAGTGTTCATGGGTGTTTCCATGTATCCGCCACTACTTAGGTTGTTGTTTTTAATTGAACCGTTTCAGGATCTTATTTATCCCCTTCACGCTAGAGTGCATCTACTCAGGGAAAAACTTGCAAAACTTTTCTTTTTTTCTGAATTGATGAAATTGAATTTAGACAAATTGATCAAAACTGTCCCTGCCAAGTACAAGATTACGAAAAAAATATGGCAGGTGCAGCCAGCTGGATGTTTAAAATGGAATTGACGCAATTTTGTTACATCGTACCGCTTAATTTTAAATGAAGATTCAGTACACAAGTGTTTTTAGTCAGACGAAGTGAGTTCCAGATGAAAATTATAGGATTTTCTTTTCTAGAAAATTTTTCATTGAAAATTTGCAATAGAATGATTTTTTGAAATACAGTCGAAGCCCGGTATAACGAATGATATAATGTCAGACGCATTTGTTAAACTGGTAGATTCGCTATACCGAACAAGAGTCATATGGCATTGAATTCAAATTTATAAATTTATCTCAGTAAGCGTACTTGTGAATTAACTCACATCAGCTATTTAAAAAATCTGTAATAAATGATTGTTTATATGTGAGAAAATTTTGAGTAATCAATTTTATTTTGATCACACCATAAGATGCAGCCTTCAAACCGTTTTATAGCATCTATATTCTTTATAGATCCTACTTCTGGCTCTACTGATGGACCATTATTTTTGTTTTCTTCATTCTCAATCGATGTAAACGACGTCTACATTAAATGTTACCTAAAATTTTATCAAATAAACTAAAATATAAAGAAAGTTACTTGCTAATTAATAAGACAGTGGAATATTTTTTTCCATTATGGGATATTCACCTTTTTTAAGAGAGTTTCAGTTCCATTGTTTGTATATTTAAAGTTTTCCACAATTTTATTATCTATCTTGTTTAGAGTACATTTGAAGATTTTGGTATCCCAAATTTTTGAAATACCACTGAAATGCTTAACACTTTCTTATAATGATCCAAAATATTGATCTTTTCACTGAATGATATTCTTTTTCTATTCAGCATTCTGTTTTCGCAAAACATCAAACTCAAGTTAAGCTTAGTACTCTGTTCAAATTTGCGAAATATGTTGAGCAACATTGATTATTTCGTTTGAAAATTTTGACAACTGATCAGTGGCGACAATGCCACGATTTATAATAAATTTATCGGTTTTATTGCCTTGAAATGAGCAACATGGTTTTTCTTATAAAAACAAAAAAATGTCTTTATTAAAAAAATTAAAACAAATGGACAACAAAATAATTTTAGGAGCTTCTACTGCAATGCATCGATTAATGCAAATCGCAGCTGCTGCGGAGGAGCTCATTGAAGACACACGTTCTGCAAAAAGCACTCACCTTCATTATATATTATATTTACATTATTTTCCATTATTTTAATTATTTCGGGGTAACAAACTTAAAATTAAAACCACAACGCCCAGAAAGATCTGAGCAGCTGTTGCTTGCAATTCCGCACGAAATATGTATGTAGTGCTTACAATATTGCGCAGTTGATAAATATGTTGCCAGAAACATGTTGTGGTTGAAAAAATAATGCTGGCAGAAACATTTCATATGTTTTCACAAGATGAACAGAGTACAACTTCGGCCATATTATTTTGCAAATATTTCGCATGAATTTTTTTTATATGAACTTTTGACAGCAGTTCGCACGAAATTATGAACAGAGTACCATGCTTTATGCTTGAAAATAGCCAACATGCGTGGTCTCCCACTAAAAAGTGAACAACAAAAACCAAGAGAAACACTAACGTCATCATTGTAACGACTTTTGGTTTTACTTTTTCTGTACCATTCGCTAAGCCGGGCGTAAAATATGTTGACCATTCGTAATATAAGGTAGCTAATGGAAAAATTTCGTCATTCGTTATATCGGATTTTCGTTAAAGCGCGAATTCGTTATACCGGTCTTCGACTGTAGTGAGTTTATTAGAAATTGTTGTATCATCACTTACGAGAAAAAATTTTTGTTTTAAGAAAACTCTGAATTGCAATTTTTTTGAGAAAAAGTAAAAGAAATGTTAAAATTTTTTTTAGAAAAGAAAACGGAATTGGTCTAAAATAAATGCATTTTTTATGAGCTCTTACGCAGAATCCTCAAGCAGCTCATGAGAAATTTTCAAAGTGTGCTTTTGTTGCTGTCAGAGAGCTGAAAAACGATTAATGATTTCGTTAGACAATCTTTCCAGCTGCCTGCACAAATGTTCATACATCAGTTAAACTTTTAATAACTTTCCATCCAAACTATGTGGTTTGAAAATGTCGGGCTGCCTTGCAGGTCCGAGGAGTTTAAGCAAAATTTCCTTTTGAAATTTGTAAACAAAAATAAGTTACAAATACTTTATGCTGAGTCTAAATTTTCAGGTTTTTTTCCTCATCTGAAATATGCGATTTAAAGACACACGCGCGTTTATTCATTAAAACCACAGATCTCTGAATGGAAAACGTGTCACAATAGAAAACATAAATTTCCTCAAGTCAAAGACTTTTACTACGTTTCGAAAATATTGGAAATAATAAAAATCTAATGACTTTCAATAACCAAACAATAAAAAAACATGTCAATTTCTTTTTTTTTAATGACCAAACAATCATTCAATATTTCAAAGCCTAAACAAACAAAATATGCTGAAGAGGAACATTTATTTTTGGGACGACTAAAATGAAATTGTTAAAAAAATTTAATCCACTAGAAAAGAAAAAAAAAAAAAATGATTGATGAGGCCACTATCAACATGTTGTCAAACAAAAACAATACGCATATTTTATATAAAAATTGAATTGGAAAAGGAAAAATAATGAATGAATTGGGAGAAATTACAAGATTACAAGCTAAACATGACAAAAGGTTTTTTTTTTGGGAACAACTATGAAAAAAAAAACAAATTTGCTGTTAAATGTTGTTAAACAAATTTATTGTTACATAAATAATTGAGGAATGAAAAAGATATTAAACATATTTGTTCTATTATTTAATTGCTGTTTTTATTGGAAGATTATATGGCACTTGAACCCCGTACCCCTCTTCTAATCGTCACACAACCACAGAAAAATTACAAGATTGTGCTGTGCGAACATTTCATATTCAATTCAAAGTTCAAAAAGTTCATATTCTTACATACTGACAAACGTATCGATGTATATAATTTTTCTTTTAAGACAATTTTTTTTCTTAATATAAAGTTTAGTTTTTTTTTAAATGCATTTTATGACGCCAATTGGTGTCAAATTCCATTGTACACTCCATTCATTTGTACAGAATGATGTTGCTGTTGTTAATTGTGTCTTGTTCGTCTGCGAGTAAAGGAACACAAAAAGAAAAATAACAAATTACTTACAGTGAGACAGTTTTATATGATGCTTATATTGTCTCAAATTAAAATTGTTGCATGTTGCAACATTTATAAATATGTGTGGCACAAGATCGAAGAAGAAAAACCCAGCTTATAACGTTACGATACGAGATTTTTTTGTTATAAATATTAACTTTTTCAAAAAGGTACCTTTTGCAAGTATATACTGTTTTAAATAGGACTTTTTTATATAGAACTTTATTTAAATTGTACTTTTCAATGTACAGTAGTTTTCCGGGCTCTTCGTTAAAGCAAATTGTTAGTTATATCGAGTACTAAATTAAGAATTAATAGCGTCGTCTATTTTATTCATAACTATAAATATGTTTACTGTTTTTTTAATAATTTATTAAAATTACATTTAATATAAATATTTCTTTAAAAGTAGGTATAAGGAAAGGAAAAATTCATAAAAACACCGCAATGCAAAAATAATTTATTTGATAAACACACACAGTCGTCTGCTTATTGAAGTGGATATCTTTTTTTAATGACATATTCTTCAAGCTCTCTCAAGAGCAATAGAATTGCGTTACCAACATTGTTTTGTTGAGCCAGCGAATTTGACAAACTCAAAACTCTTAATTAAAACTGGTGAAAATAACGTTCTCTCAAATCCATATAAATATGGTAATATTAATTCGAACTTATAATTGACAATTATCTGAAGTTTGTAAATGCCATTCGTATAACTTTTTCATTGCATTTCCGTTTTGGTTATCTCTCTTGAATTTTGATCGCCATTGCAGAAGCGTTAAATAAATATTTTCTTATATTTTAATGATAAAAATCTTGTGTTTTCATCTGGGCATCTGCGATAATTTTTAATATTTGCTACAACAAAATCTTTTTTTTATTGAAACTGAGACTGGAATACGAACCTGGACCGACCAATCCATTACTCAGCTTACCACCTCAACTCAATATCAAGAGCACAAAATTATTATATTCGTTCCGTAAATTGAGGACAAAATTTAAGATATTGTCGATCATCTTGTTTTAAACAGAGTTTGATATAAAACAGCATACCAGACATCCCTGTAGATAATATTGGACTACGTGGTCCAATAAAGCTGAAACGAACTAGTTACACGGTCGTCCGATGTAATGCAGTCATGGAGTATGTCATTTTCCAACAAGAGCTTATTGCTATACAACAGTTGTTCGTGCTTTCACGAACTTACTCGTGCCGAACAAACTATTTACGAGTGGTCCATTTTTAATGACGTGTAGTAGTTTTTTGGGTTAGTCCGATGTAATGCAAACCTGGACCATATGGTCCAGCCCTAGGACATCGTAATGTTAAATAGACCATTTTTATTTCATGCATTTGGGTTGCTTTTGGACTAGTCCTAGTCCTTTATAGAGTATACTTTACACGCGTGTTTGCACTAGTCACGTTATCTGGAGGGATACTTCGTCGTAATCTCTTTAAACGATTTTTATTAAAATATGAAAGATTACGTCGCTCATCTTATGGTAAAAAATGTTTGATAGAAGAAAAACTTTCAGTTGATTGCACGAATGGATCCTTTCGTGTGATGTACTACAGTAGTTTTCTGTTTTAACGAACCTAATTGTTATCAGGCCTGTTCGTTAAAGCGAATTGTTATAATATGTAGAACTAAATTAAAAATCAATAGCGTCGTCGATTTTATTCATAACTATAAATATGTATAGCGTTGTTTTAATATTTTATTAAAATTATAGTAATTGAAAATAAATATTTCTTTAAAAATATTTATGAGGAAATAATTGACAAATTCACAAAAACAATATATTTAAAAATTTTTTTAAACACAGTCTGCTGATTGGAAGGGATACCTTTTTTAAGGCATCTTCTTGAAGCTCTTTCTAAAGCATTAAATTTGTATTACTAACATTGTTTTGTTGAGCCCATTCAATACAAATTTCCAAGTGCTTAATGACATCTTCGTGTTTTGTTTTGGGCTCTGGAATTTCAGTTTGATCACGCTCTTCAACATTTGCGTTTTTTTTTTTGCACTGCTTCTGCAGCACAAGCTCATAATTTTAGACCCGGCTTACACAGGTCAATTTTGACTCGTCAACTCGTGAGTTTTTAGGAGAAGCGGTCTTAATTTTTTTTGATTTTGTGATATATGAGAAGATAAATTTTGGGACGACAACATGTAAAAAAGCGATCTCATTCAGCGATCTTAGCAAATACACAAAAATCTGCTCAGCGGCAATGAAGCCACAAGCACAAATGTCGGGAGTTTTTAAGGATACTTTATAAAAAGCAAATTAAAATTTTTTTTAAATATGCTTTATTGAAAGCTAAAGCTATTTTTTGGAAAATAGTATTTTTTTTTGTACTGGCATTTGTTGCTAAAAGTCCATTTTTCACAAGTCTTTTGAAATTTTGTTTGGGACATTGGACTTCCAACAGAGATGCAGTTAGTGCAGAAATTTCTCTTTTGGGAGTGACCAGAAACGATTTCTTCGTTTGACTGGCCAAGCAGCTACTACTTCCGGTCCTAGACCAAGTAATTCCGGCTCAAAGGCTTTTCTGATTCCTCTGAGAGAAAGCGACCAGTCATTAAGCCTGAATGGTTAAAGTACTTCTACACGTCTCAGGCAAGATAAATATTTACTGAATCATCGTGGGATTGGACACAAAGATAGCAGCTCTACCACCAATATAAGAAAGAAGGGCCAGTAACCCACTTTTCTGTAATCCAATTTGCTAACGAATCGGCTAACAAACAGGCGCTCCATGCTCCAGTATAGCAAACTTAATTTTAAATATGATGTGTTACATTTGCATGAAACAACTTATTGTGCTCCGAAATCTTAAAGTTAATTATTTTAATTTACATAAAAATGTAATTGTTGCCACTAAAGCGTTTATTTTTATTGTTATTATTGCAACTGCTGTTGCAGCTGCTGCTGCTGATGTTGCACAGACAATAATGCAACAACACATTAACATTTATTCTATTGTAATTTATGAAGTATTAAATATTTGACATGATTTACGATCTGGTTTTTTCTCCACTTCGACTCAATGAAGATTTGTATTTTTTTTTTGTAACAGCAAATGTGTTGCAACAAGCAGAAGCATCCCTTTCAGAAGCATCTTTCAACGTAAACTTATTAATTGAATGTGTTAATTTATGCGAAAAGTATTGTCGATGTTGAAACAAAACAAAAAAAAAATAAGTTTGTTTTAAATTCATTATGGCCAAACGACATAAATTTAATAAATTGTTTTTTCATACATTCAGAACAGAGCAAATAGACAAACAAGTAAGTAAAGGGTGCAGCATGATGTGTGCAGCATTAAGCAACATTGTTTATTGTTCGTTGTTGCAAGCTGATGATGTCAAAAAGCTTCAATTTGTTTTTTCTGAACAGTTTAAACTTTTGTAGTTTGTCAATATGTACATTTAAAATAAAAAGATCTAATAAAGAAATGAAAATTGAAGTCACGTTTTGCTTTTAATCTGTATGAAATCAAAAATCTATTTTTAAATTAAGTAAATTAACTTCAATTAAAAGCAACGAAATATTAATTTTATACTCGAATTGGTAAGAAAACATCTTCTGTACACACAAATACTTTAGCAACTTCCCTGTGGGAAATTTACGACTATTGCTCTAAACCTTTTCGTCCTGCGCATTCTGAAAACGAGAGAGTTATATTCAAAAGAATACAATTAACACATTTCTTAAGTTTCATTTGGACAAATTCCCGGTACACAAAACAAAATTCTACCTCAACTTTCGGAAATTCCTACAAGTTTGTAAAATTTGCATAAATACTGCACAAAAAAACAACAAAAAAGAACTAAAGTCGCATGTTGCAAATTGCGCAAAATAACAAAAAGACATTAACGCATTTTATTTCTTTTTTGGATTTTTATTTTGCCTTAAAGTCATTTAATTTATTGCACATTTGGTAAAACACGATATTAAATCTACCAAAAAGGGATTGGCAGACACGCAGTACAAGCAAATTTTTCCAGTTGGTTTATGATCGTTAGAGACAATTGACTGCGTAAACAGAACTTAAACGTCTGGCGTTAACAAATTACTAAAATCAGATGCAATAAATGAATAAATAAATAAACAAATTTTGAAAGTGAAATAAACAAAGAAGCAAGAATGTTTTAATTGCAAAACTTTGGTAAATTTAAATTGCAATTGATCGAAATTTATTCATACGTAAAAGAGTAGAAGGAATGTTGAAATTCAGAAATGTTTCGTAATCTGTGTGGTGCCAAGTAGAATATATTAGTGATGGCAAATTCTACTACATTTCATTACTCAATAATATTCAATAATTTTCATTTGGGTACTCAATACTACTCGATACTTTTAACGGATTTTGTGAATTTGTAACGCTTAGTTTTTATCTGCAAATTGAAGTAGTTTCTTCAAAAATTAAATATAGATTTTCAACTATTATTGGTTTTGTATGTCTTTTATTATTTAATAAAAAATAAATGTAAAGCTAACTTTTACTTTAACGTTAACAACAACTTAAGAAATAATTTAATTGTTCTCAAAAAATAATTATTTAGTTTTGATTTGATTAAAGAATCTTACACCTAGTTGTCTTTTAATACAGTGATGTATTTTTATGCACTATTTTAGCCACTCAATCTGCTTAAAAATACAACTCTAAAAGTATCGAGTAACTACTTTTGAGTATTGAGTAACCAAAAAAAAAAAGGAAACACCTGATACTCGGTACCCAATACTCAATACTTTGCCAGCACTAGAATATATTGTACATGTGATTTAGTAATTTTACATGGCAAAACAGCAGATTGGTGGAGTATTTGTGCATGCGTACAATGCGCTTAGTGCTCCATGAAGGTCAAGTTAGCAAAAACTTAAGCGTTAAAACAGGTGTAAGACGAGGGTGTGTCTTATCCCCTTTACTGTTCAATATCGTGCTTGATGCTATTATGAGTCAATCGTGAATCCCATTCCTGGGACCACAACAGGATTGGTTGGCAGACCCTGACTAGAGTGATGACAAAATGATAATGCTGTCACACAATCAGCAACACATGCAACAAATGTTAAATAGCATCACTGCAAAAGCGACGAATGCAGGACTGATTATAAATACCGAGAAAATAAAATCAAGGCGTTTTCATGTAACGAACAGTGTTCGCTTTTCACTGCTGGGAGAAACAGCTTGAAGATGCCACAACCTTTTGCTACTTTGACGGCATTATTGCTACTTCCTTCCGGTTGTGGCTGTAGTGAAGATATTCAAAATAGACTGAAGAAGCCTAAACAAGCGTTTGGATTCTTGAATAAAATCTGGAGGGCAGCTAACATTTCAGTATCTACAAAAATTGAAGTATGCAATAACAATGCAAAAGCAGTACTGCTTTGTGGTTTGGAGACTTGGAATTTAACAATCCTTGATATACAAAAACTAAAGGTCTTCGTCAATAAGTGCCTTCGTCGAATCCTCAAATATTTTGGCCTCAAACTATAACAAATTCTGAGTTTTGGCTTAGAGCGCAACAGCCTCCAATTTACCATAAGATAAAAATACGCAAATATAAATGGTTGGGTCATACCCTCCGCAAGCCAGCCAATGACATCAATAGGAAATTCCTCGATTACAACACACATGGAACAAGAAAAAGGGGACGCCTTAAAAATACGTGGAGATGCCAAATCCAGGCCGAACAACAAACTGCTGGATTAACCGAGAATGAAGCCAGAAGAGCAACATCGGATAGAACTAGATGGAGAACAGTTATTGAGGCCCTATTATCCTTATAGGGATTTAAAGGTTTATATATATAATATCAAGGAAGTAGTCGGGCAAAGCAGAAATGTAATTGGAAAGTGCACCTGTTGCCTGTGTTTGGTGGCAAAGTATTTTTTTTATAGACCGTACAGTTTAAGCCAGTCCAAGTAGCAGCAACGATATTTAGGCGTTTGGTTATAGTTGTAGTTACGGCGTTGTGATTACCAGCAACCACAAGCCGGTGCGAGGAGCCACAAACTAGCAGAAGTATCCGATACATTTTCAATTAAGCGGCCCAAAAAATTTCACCACCTTGAAGTTAAATCTACAATTTTATCGCTCAAATTGTTTTTTGTTTCGCTTTCATTGTGTCTTCTTCCTTTCTCTCGCTTTATATTTCTTTGCCACCGTCAATGTTAATGCTGCTTTCATGCAATATTAAACAAGGGGTTTGTTTGCCTGTCACTCGTTCAGCCAGCAATTTGGGTTTTGTGTTAATTTGTTAATGACTTTGTAGTCTTGTCTTCGTTGCACATTTTTGTGCAACATATTAAATTGTTCCATTTAATATGTATGATGCATGATGCATGTACATAATATGTACGTGCTGTTGTCGTTTTGTAATTTTTTTTTTGCCAGTTTGTTCTTTGGAAAGATGTTTTAACACGACAGCTTTAAATTGTGTGTTTTATGTTGCATATAAATTGTGGTATAATGCACTAATTGTCATTAGTTTATTTATATATTTTAGTGGGTGGTATCTGAAAATTGTCGTCGTACATTTGGGTTAAGAAAGAAATAAGAAAGAGAAATTTGTTTTTTTGTTTAAATTAACTTTTCAATATTTAGCTCAAATGTGTTTCAATTAAATTTCATGACAGCTTTAGTTGGAAATCAAATGAGGGCTAATAAATAGGTAATGCCAAAGTAAAGAAAACATAATAAAAATATTTTTTTTACTTTGCCTTTTACTTTGGGCCCACTGTATGTGTTTTGGCTTAAAAATTGCTAAGAATGTTTATTAAATTAAGGAAATTGTAGACATTTAAGCAGAATTTATTGATTTGCACTAAAAGCTATCAAATTAAATATTTTCTCTTACGAATTTTTGTTCAAGAAAATTTCCCAGTTTTTTTTTTTTTTTTTTTTTTTTTTTTATCTTGGACCAGCACTCAGGGGATGACACCTACACATGCAATGCATTGTGCTGGAACTAGTGGAAAGAGATAGTGATAGATATGAAAGGAGGTGAAGCTTCATCCGTTCTTTACAACTCTGCTTTTTTTTCTGCACGTTTATTCGTAGAGCAGTGTTGCAGCGCCTCTGGTGGCGAGGAGGACATTACTAGTTTTGAAGCTGTGTTTAGTTTAGTAGCCACTTCTTTTTTTTTATTAATTTTATTTTACTTCGCCGTTGATTGTGCTACTCAGTACCAACGAAGGAGGGCGCTCTGATGTTACATTGGAATTAGTATCAGCTGAAGTTGGATAAATTCCCATGCAAAGAAAACTATTTTGTTATGAGTAAATCTTAGAAAAGAAATATAAGTATTAATATTAAAATTTAATTGAATTTAATTTAATCAATTATTTCTTCATTATTTTTTAGTTCAATTGCGTAAATAATGACTTGTGACATTTTGCTTAACAATGAGTCTTAAGTACTTTACTATTGGAAAATGTTAGTTTGTTTTATGATTTAGATCTTTTTCATATCATAATGATGGCATATATCATACATATAATTAGTGGAGTGTGTTTTGGCAGCGCATTTTTTTTCTAATTTACCAACAAATTGTGGCACAGTGCACTTTACAACTCCCACAATCGGAGGGCTGCTATATTTGCAACGATTGATTTCTAAATAATTTTGCAAGTTTATTTTTATTTTTTGTAGTGGAGGATGAAAAAACAACTGAAATCAATCCAATATAAGAGCACTTCAGTCAAGACAAGTAATAACTAAATGTATTCGTAGCAAAAAAAAATAATAAAAAGAAATCAAATAAAAATAAGAAAAATCTGAAACCAATTGAAGTAATTGGAGTGCAAATAAAACTTTTAAATGGAAGAACAAAAAGAAGAAAATTTACAAAAAAAAAACAAAAAGAAAAATTCAACAAAGGAAACAAATATTCAATTCAATTTGACTATGAAATGCCAAACTGCTGATGTTTTCCGCATAATAAAATAGTCGATTAGATGACCGACCAGATTGTTTTGTAAAACGTACAACTATAAAGTAGAAATTCATATAAATGGACTCAAACTAAATGGTTACCGAATGAAATCATTAGTGGGGACTGTATTTGATAAAGAAAGAGAAAAAAATAAATAAAAGAATAAAAGTAGTTTTTAGCATTCAAGTTTTACAACATTAAATAAGTACAAAACAAATGAAGCAATTTCAATGAATGTTCGATTAGATGTTAAGTACACGATTAAAATAAAAAAAATTATATTTTCATACTGACTGCAACTTCAAAGGAGATGGCGGTTAGATGATGATATCTTAAAGTATTTCCAAATGTTTCTAATTAAATATGTATTCAGTTTGGGTTGGCAAATATTTGCCCAGGCGATGGTTTCGATATTAAGATTTAAGAGTTAAAGGTGAAAAAAAGCTCAAAAAATGTCTATAGATCATTTTATGGAAAAAAGATTGAATAAAATATAATAAATTAAAAATTTTTAATTATAAAACCCAGCGACATTTGAGTCGTTCAGTGGATAAAGGGAATGAGTCCAAAAATATGAAATGGAGAAAAATGACAGAACAGTTGACGTTTACTTTAAAACTAGTTGTTACAACAAAACTCAAATTTAAAATTGCAAAATTAATTATTACGGCTTCTTTTACAATTTGTAAATATATAATGTTAGTATGTAAGTGTATGTGTTCACAAAACCTGTTAATATGATACAAATACATACGTTTTTATTGATAAGAGTTTCAGTGGAAAAAGGGAATAAGTCCACCAAATGTTTTGTTGCTAAAATCGATAGCTTAAAAATGCAAATTAATTATGTTTTGACTTTGAGCATTCGTTCGGAAATAAAAAGAAAAACTATCCATCTAAATATTGGCTTACTTCGCATAGTGTTTTAATTGAATTAGTATATTTTGGAAAGAGTACATTTTTTATAATTTTGCAAAAAAAGCTGCAGATAATTTGTTTTTTAGTTCAGTGCATTCGCACAGTTTTATTTTTAATGAACTTAAAAAAATAACATAAAAAATGTCTTCTTTTTAAAACGAAAAATAACTAAAAAAAAAATTAACAAAATATTATGTCTTTTTCAGAATAATATTTCTGACTTGATACTGTTTTTAAGTTTTTATAGAAAGTATGGTACATGGGAGGGATATATTTTAATAAATCAATCATATCCTTTTTCTTTTCTTTTGTTACAGCTCTAGTTTAAGGATACAATAAACTTTGACTCAAGCTATTCAATAACATTACTTTACCTTTCTTTCTTATGTTTATATTTTCAAATCCAAAATTTTCATCGAAATTATTTTTATATTGTATTACACATGGTTTCGATCTCTCTAGTTTGATCCACCTCATTTGGAGCCAGTTTACCGTTTTTCCCGCGGTATTGATTTTGCGAATGCATACGTTATTTTCCAAAGATTTTGTAGAGAAAAATTCACTCGAAACTGGTCCTTTCTTTTGCATGTTGCGATTATATTTATCCAATCATTTGGCGAATAAATGTGCTGAATTTTTTGCGTTAGACTCAATAATAGCAAAATCGGCGGCATTTGGTAAATAGGTATGTCCGCTTACTAAAAATTTCATTTCAATCGACTTAGCTTTTATATCAGTACTTTGAACTAATTTGAGTAAACTTAAGACAGTTTTGATATTTCTATTTTGTCCAATACAATTTAAAGAACACAAAAAATTGGCAGGTAGCGAAAGCTCGAAGAGAGGCAAGAAATAGAAACAAATAAGAGTGATTAAAAGCAAAGTTAACAATCACGATGAATATATTAATGCAGTATAAATGTAAGCGTGTACTTATTCCCTTTTTCCACTGAAAATAAAAATTTTGTGTTTCGTACAAAAAAATGTTTTGTCTTTAAAAGGGGTTTCCGTTGAAATTTGAAAACAAAATTTTTACCATACATTGTTAGTCATAAAATGAAGTGTATCTACGCTAAATCTCAAAAACGCAAAAAATGGACTCATTCCCTTTATCCACTGAACGACTCATTTGTATGTGACATCATAGCTCATAGCGAAGGCAGACAGAGCCCGCTACATCTGAAAAAGGGCCATACGAAATAGGGCCATAAAACGTGCAAGTGGTTCTTTGAAATGTTCATTAAGCTCATATTAATGTATAGAGTAATCAACTGCTGGCCGGCTTTACAATCACTGAAAAAAATATTACGACCATCTTGATTTGGTGATCACGGGTGCACCTCGCACTACTCCGTCAAAAGCTTTATTCGCAATGTTACAGTGGCACCCTGCCGATATAATGATCAAACAACTGTCCATGAAGTCGGCAGTAAGCGTCCGTGCCGCTGGAGCATAAAAATCGGCAGGCGATGACCATGCGAATATTGTGGGACACAGGATAATCTTCCGAAACTCATAAACTAACGTTCTCTTTTCCTTACGCCTGATAAAAGATTCGCAGTGTTAAGCATTGTTACACTCACTCCAATTAATGATCTTCAATACCGAGGGGATGTACTCGAGGTACTCGTATATACTAGACTTGGGTCCAACTCGTTCAGTCGCTCGTTTTAGACAAAAAACCTCTGATCAAACCCAAGAAATTTAAATGTGTTTGATCAAACACTACTAGTGTTTGTAATATGTATAATTTATACAAACGTATATGCGAAACGAGTTAAAATTTGAAATTACATTTGCAAGTAATTACAGATGGGCAACGCATGCAAAATATTACATGATTTCAATAAAAATCGTTTCAAATGAATACTCTCTTTGTGTTGAAGAACTGAAGCAAAATGTTCTCACTCAAGGTATGAATAAAGCAACAGTTCATTTGGTGTTTTTATTTTTATTTGATATGAATATGTTCATTGATGACCACGTTCATGCAACTCTTTAGTTGATATATATTAGTTTTCTTGTTTCATATAAGGGATAGAAAAAGGGGCGTGGATTTCGTACTAATTAGAAAAACAAAATTTTTAAAAATTTTGCAAAAAAAACACTTAATCCACTTTTAAGATGAATTTTTAAATGATACTGATTTTATGCAACATACAGTTTTGTTGCATGATTAAATGTGAGCAAATATTTTAATGTATGATGAATGATGTGAGTAAAATACATATGTTCGATCATTCGACTGTCTTTTACTTAAATGAAGCGTTCACCACTACGATGATGATTTTACTGAATGTTGGTTTCTTTTGCATGATTAAAAGTGACTAACAAATTTAATGTATAATTAAATCAGGAAAAAATGATTTTTTCCTCTCTCTGCCAGATACACACTTCAAATGTATTTTTAATTGTTAAGGAACAAATAATCGATTTCCGTTAGATTTGGATCCAACTCGTTCAGTCGCTCGTTTTAGACAAAAACATTTGATCAAACCCATATAAATTAAATTGATCAAAGGTTTTTGTCTAAAACGAGCGACTGAACGAGTTGGACCCAAGTCTAAGTTTCTTTTTCGATTTATATATTAATAAAATATATATAATTTCTGTGACTTACTGTGTTGGTTTGTGTCTCGACTAAGTCTGATCACGTTGTAGCTGCACCACGTTTTTTTCATATTAAAATCTATAAAGAAATTTTAAATAAATTGCATTAAATTAATCTGTATGTTGAGACTTTTATTGGCAATTTAACAAATATTTTTAATAATTTAATTTATGAGATATTAAATGAAATCAACTGAGGGGTCCCACAGAAATATTGAATAAATTAACATTAGTTTGAAATTTATAGTCTATTCCGTTTTATAAAAAAAAAATAAAATAAAACAGTAGCACTAGTTGTCTTGTAAAAGTATTTAAATAATATAAAACACAATAGCATTTCCCGCCCACAAACTCACAATTTTTATTTATTTTTTGTTATTAACAAAAATGCCATCATTGTCATTCAATATCACCAATTATGCAGACGATTTAAATTGGACTTCTTTTATTGTAATAAAAAAAATTTAACAAATGAAATTTAATATTTCAAATAAAGAGCCAATAAATAGTTATAAAAGCAACTGAGAAAAAAATCTCAGTAGACATTAAGCTACCAGCAGATAACACAGGCTACAAGTTTTATTGCTTTGTATGATTAAACTTATGCCGCTTTCATTGTTCGTTCATCTTCAATGACTTTTTTGTGTTATTTTGGAGTAAATAAAACGTGGCTTATTTTTTTATGAAAAATTTGAATTTAATGAAATTTTATGCGCTGTCAAAACAAATTTTCTGCTCAAGTTGTAGTAACGAGTCGAAAAGGTAACCATTCAGCTACTTTTGATTTGTTATACTCGTACACACATATTTATATTAAAATATTTTTTTTAAATTGTTTACAAACGTTTTTGATATTGAACTGGTTTTTTTGGAATATTTTCTTTTGTTTGCATTACAAATCTCATCGATCAAGGTGTATAATTTTAGCCTTGATCTTAACCGAGATCGTGTGGAAAACAAGTTTATAATAATTATAAAATGTTTAACATACATATTTTATCTTATAACAGGGGAAGTATACCCAAAATATTAATCAAAAATAAATAAAGTAAATTTAAAGGGTTTGTGCCAATCGGTAGCAAAGTACTGTGGTGAAAAAATATTTTCTTGTGGGGAAAACATTTCATGTTTCTGCTGTGCCAAATGATATCTTTCTAGGCAACATAAAATTTTGACGTCTGTGAAAACAAGCTGATGAAGAAAATGCTGCGGCGGCAAGAAAAAACATTTACTACAAGCCGCTGGCTACCAAAAAGAACTTTTTATACACATTAAATAAAATGCTCTGCTGTAGCGAAAAATTGTATAGCGTGATATACAATTACAATCGCAAATTATAATAAACAATGCATTTTTCAGTGTAACGACATTTAAGAGCCGTAAAAGTTCAAAGTATTGGGCGACGGCTTGAATTTTCAAAAACGACGGAGATGGTTTAATTTGTTTGGTGATGCCATGCTTTTAATTTGCTGCTTGTCAAAAATTTACAAGTTCTGTAAAAAATTATACTAGCCCCCAGGGCTAGTGAAATTTTATTCACCTCATCAGTGTACTTTACTACCGATTGAGACACATCCAAGATAAAATTTTATTTTTGTATTTTTTTATAACACCCGTTTTTGACGAGTTTGTGCGTAATGTTGAACAATTCTATTTGAAATCTGTATTAAAATAGCATTTTCCAGCCACAAACATTTGCAGCCAAAATGGCTGCTGATTTTGAACGTAGTTTCAGTATTAGAAAGTCACATATAAACTTCTTTATAGATAGTCAGGCTGCAATCAGGGCGTTATTCGCTGAATATACATACTCTTCGATCGTTCAAGAGTGTAAGGACTCATTGAATGAATTTAGCACCAACAGACGAGTACACATGTATTGCGTTCGAGGCCATTAAAGCATAGAATTTAACGAGGAGACGGACGAATTATAGGCTTTTTACACTGAACAACATCTTTGTGAAACGTATGGAAGATGTTGAAAAAGTGAAACATGAATTTGCATTGGCGACATCTTTCATCTGCCATTTATTCAGCTGTCAAAATAATGAAAGAAATAGACGCATAGTTTTTGTTAAATATTAAAAATATTAAGAAATGGATTTAGAAGAAGCATTAATCATTGGAGTAGTTGATGCTTTGCAAAAACAAACCCAAATTTTAATGCAGTACATTGAAGTATTGATGGTCATTCTGGAACAAGATGATGATAAAGAAGAAGTTTTGGGTTGACATAAGTTTGTTTATTTTCTACAATGTCAGTTTGTTATTGATGACACAAAGAAAATCAATTTTTTCCGCCATTTTTTTTTAGTGGTGACACTTGAAACAATGAAAAATATAAGGTGGAACACAATAAAAAAAGCTCATCTTCTGCAGATGTAGGATTTTCTGCCCTTTATGTCTGCATTTAGAGAGAGAAGCGTTTAGAAGGGAAACACTTAGTTGGATGACCAGCGTTGTCAACTTTTTATAACCAAAACGCGCCATACAGCTTCTCGAAACGCGCTAAATCATGGCGTTAACAGATATTCATAACCAAAACGCGCTATTCCCAAACGCGTTAAGTTAAATTCTGATGAAAGTCAATGCATATATTAGAAAAAAATGGAATATTTATTGAAACAAAATAATAACTATCTATAGTACATATTTGTTTTTAAATACATTCAGGTACAGTAAGAGGATACTTACAACTGTTAACAACGTGTAGGAATCTTAAAACGACAACAAAACTTAAAATATTCTTTTAGTATATCAATAAAAAATTTAATGTTTTAAGCATTTACGTGGTAACGTATTAATTAGGGAATTTTAGGGCCTTATTCATTATAAATTATCAATTGTTTATTAAAGCTTTATGAAACAGTTTTACATACAAAATTTGTTTTATAAACCAAATATACACTTTTGGTAAGTAATATAAATAAGAGGGTTAATATTTTCATTGATTAAAAGCATCAATAAGGAACTTTTTAATATTTTAAAAATAATAAAAAAATACTTTCGTTTACACCGTCTGGCCCATATTCTGGCCACAAAACTGATTGTATGTAATACTTCGAGTTGTTATAGGATTCATTTGAATTTATTAACTACTAAAAACGCTCCAATTCAGCGCGTTTTCTATTAAAAGCGCTAGTACGAAAAACAGCGCGTTGGGCACATTTAAAACGAGCTAAATTGGCAACGCTGTTGATGGCAAATAATAAGGAAATAATAATGAAATGTTGCCGAAAACATGTTCGTTTGTGTGAACGCGAAAGTAACAACAAAAGAGAATTCCTGATGTTTTCCTTTCAAAGGTTCGCCTGTCTAAACTCGGACTATAATTCTTATGGGAAGATGTCAATATCTTTGCAAATAGATGAAAGATGTAGGTCAGTCGAAAACGCCGAAACGGATGGTTCAATTACCGTATAACAGGGTGACAGATATTCCAATTTGTACTATTAAGAGAGATACAGACTTTACTATACAGAGGAAATCTGAAGCGGTTTGGGGACACACTGAAACGTCCAAGGTATCTAAAGTTATGTGGAGTTCCAAAGTCAACCAAACTTCTACTATCGCTATTGAGAAAACTCTGTAGGCTTCTTTTAGGTTCTTTGGGAGCCCCCGTAGACTATTGGACAGCTTACTAGGCTATTAGTCTGGGGGTCGCTGGTTCGATTCCTGCCTAGACCTTGGGTGTTTCTACGGACTCGTCGAAATGGCTTTGCAGTTTGTGTTTAAAAAATAAATAAAAAATACCGGGTCTTTGTTGCACCATAGGGCGGGGCAACTAACTAGTGACAACTGTAGATTCTATAAGGTACCAGGGAAACAAGAGACATTGGAGCACATACTACCAAGATCCTGGGGGAATCTCTGGAATTGTACTAATGAGACTTTCAGCATTCGTCAAGAGAATGTGGAGTATTCTACGTATCATCACATCGAACTAACTTTTTCATTTACGGGTTATCGTACATCGTGGTAACGCTAAACATCAACATGGTCTATGCGAGGTCTTTATGACCGGCCATATCAACCCAACCCAACCTAAGGTGGCGAGTGGTTAATATAATTTTTCCGATAAAAATATATCTCGCGATAGATCAAGGATCATACAATCAAAAGCACGACTGACTGCTAGAATGACAATCCACCAACTAATACAACTTACACCGGAGTTTAGAGAGTCCAAGTGTCAATCACTTCCAATTCGAAATAACAATTAAAATTCTATTTAATAAAAAGAAGAAAACCTTCGCTATAATAAAACATATTTTTGTGATTTGACATTAATGTGTTTGCACTTGCTAAAAATGTTGATTATCTTGCTTTTAGTTTCCATTCATTCAAATAATTTGTTTAAACGAAAAACTAAATAATTTTATCAATTTAAATAATCTATGATACATAAACTTTAACATTAAGTTGAAATATTCTGAGAAAATAGCAATCATGATTGTTATTAGATGTTAGGGGCAATCACAGACTGCCAAACGAACAAATCGAAAATAGAATTTTTAATGGGATTTTTATTATGGACAGTGATATACTTTTTTTTGTAATTTTCTTTTGATTGGGCTTTTATATCATTTTTAATTTAAAGCGCCGTCCATTTATTGGCCCTGAGCCTTTCTTCAGCGTTACTGTCGGTCACATTAAGGGGACGTTACAAACATGGTGCGAACGTGAATTCGTTCTCACATGGACGACCACTTCTGGGTTAAGACAGTCGTAGAGATTTGTGACCCTGTCCCGTGACAAGGAAAGTAGGCTACTTATTTTTGAGAAGGCGGAACTTAGGCAACTTGTTGGCCTATTTACTGGGTAGAGTGGCTTTACATACCACCAGTTTAGACTTGTTGTAACTCGTTCAGTTGCTCGTTTTAGACAAAAACCTTTGATCAAACCCTTTTAAATTGTATGGGTTCGATCAAAGGTTTTTGTCTAAAGCGGGCAACTGAACGAGTTGGACCCAAGTCTACTTAAAATTCTAGCAGTTGTGTGTGTGTGTGTGTGTCACTTGTGTTTGTTTGACTACAGAAGACCTTATTTTGGAAACAGGTCTGGCTGGCCCCCAAGAATATATTTTTGGTATAAAATTCAATATAAAAAGTTCCCAACTCTGGTAGACAAATCCCTTTTGTAGAACTTTGCTCTAAAGGGCGTCATATTCTGCTGAATGCAGCAATAAATAAAATATTCATTTAAAATCTCATCCCGCCGACTGTGATTGTCCCTACGAATAATTTTATGCTACGGACAGTGTAAACATGGCACACTTGTGTTTAAAAACTTGATAATTGATTGACGCAATTCCTACATTGCAAATGTTCGAAATAACAAAAAAAAACAAAAAAAAAATGTTAAAAACCAACAAAAAAAAACAACAATAATAATTTGCAAAATCATTACGTACAAATGTTGCCAACATGTCTGGCAGCGGGATTGTCTCAATCAAAAGAAAAATAAGTAGAAACACAAAAAAAACACAAGTACTTAAAAATATTTAGAAAAAAAATAAATAAACAACAAAATTAAATGTATGAATTACTTGCACATATTACTCATGTACACGACTGACTTCGTATGTAAATGTGTGTTGTATTTGTTTAAATAAAATCACAGCAATTGATTTTCATTTATATTTTTTATTATTTTTTTTTTAGTTGGTATGACGAAGTATCTGGTATTTTTTTTGGGCTCATTTTGCTAATTTACTGCTTACAGTGCTGCATAAAGTTTATTGCCACCAATGACTGAGTAGTTGTTGAAGGCCAAATACATGCATCATTTTCATACTATTAATATTCATTTGTTGCTTATTTTTAACACAAGAAGTATTAAGAATTTTTTTATTTGACAACTACATGAAAGATATTTGTTAAGAAATAAAGTGTTTGCATACACAGCTATATTTTTACCCTATACTGTTTAAAGGGTGATATCAAGAATGCCAAGCTCCGTAAGATTAGCAAATAAATGAAAATTATTTAGTCAGTTTCAAGGAATAAATTTCGGTTCGTAAACGCCGGCAACTAAAACAGTGGTTAAGTTGCTGGTGGACATTATCATCAGTTTAGGGATGGCGGGTTTGATTCCCGCAAGGACTCTCTGGGTGCCTCTGCACACAAGTCATATGGGCTACGCAATTTTCAAAAATACCTTACCTTACATAAAAATTTAACTTTTGACTTTTGTTTTATTTTTTGTCACTTCTTTCGCAAATCGGAAAAAATAGGTTTTTAACTGTTCTGTATTTAGAGTGCGGCGCATCTGCTATTTTAAGAATATCTCTCAACGTGCTAGAGCATGTTTTTTTGTTGTTGTTTAATTGTACCACTACTCAGGGGTAGACCCCTACACATGCAATGCATTGTGGCGGAGCTAGGAAACTGGTTATGGGAAGGAGGATAGAGGGATTTGTGTTTGTGGACATTCGACTTGAAGTTTCCCACACTGAAAGTAACAGAAAAAACCTCTGCAGGTAGTTTATTCCACATACGAACTGTTTGGCTACAGAACGAATTCTCTCTGTTTTCTCAATGCTACTCAATACTTCTTCAATTGAGTACTCGATACTACTTAGTAATTTTAACGTTTTTTTATTTTTTTATTTTTTATTTCGAAATAAAAATATGTAATAGGTTGAAATTCAATTTTATTATTACACGTACTCCATAATAATTCATAGATTAGTAAATTTAATAATCCATTGAAAATATCTAACTAAACGGCCAGGCTTATTTATTGTTGATTTAATCATTTGCGCTTAACTTTCCTCAAAACCAAGTTGTATTAATTGAAAACATTTTCAAGTAAAGTTTTCGTATTTTCGTATGGAAATGCATCTCTGAAAGTGTTGAGTAGTTAGTTTTTGGGTATTGAGTTCCCGCAACTATATACGGTATTGAGTACTCGGTACTCAAATACTCAATACTTTTACAACGCTACTTTGTAATGCGTAATGCGATTCACTGAGATATCAACCACAAATGAATGTGTTTTTTACGAAGAACGTGTTGTTCGCAAAAACTAGTGGGTTTCGGGAACAAGGTACCCTTATTCATTAGAGCAGATACCATTGTAGTAACGATAAAACAGTGAAACACATCCCACAATACGTCGATGCTCCAGTGAGTCAATAGAGTTGGAGTTCTTATTTTTTATTCTTTTCACAAGCCCAACCCTAAAGAAGTTTCCTATATTTCAAGCTTATGCTCTCTAAAAGAAAATGATATAAATTTAAAACCGGAAAAAATCGAAACGAAAAATTACAAAAAAATAATTCACTATTATTGTTTTAACACTTTTTATCCAGGAAAAAACAAGCCAGCTCATGGCCAAAATTATCAAAATATTATGCGTTTTATATATTTATGGAATAAGACATTTTAAAAAGACGTTAAGTTACAATTACAAGTTTCGTTAACAAAAATAATAACGTCCACCAAAATATTTTTTTTATTAATTAAAATTCCCTCTCTTCTTCAAATCGCTCCGTTATTGCAACACGTTTTTCAGCAATGGAAAAATAAAAAGTTGTTCTCCTCTCAAGAGCTGAGTGAACCAGATATTTATATGCATTGATACGATGAATAATTCTGCATTCTTAACTCGAAAATCAGGTTTTTTTGAGATATGACTACATTGCAATAAAGCAGCGATATTATGTACGATTTCCTTATTTTTGATTAATAATTGTTAAAAAAGACGTTTTAATTTATATAAAAATTACACTTTTTATGCTTGAAAATGTTAAATCGAAGCAAATACCTGCACATGATTACCTTAATATAGAAAGGCCCTAACTATTTTTTTTTCAATATCGAGTTTTTCTCGTATATCAATAGAAATAATCGAAATATAAAAAAATCGATTTTGAAAAAAGTAGTTAGGGCCTTTCTATATTAAGGTAACCATATGGATTATCAGCTTCGATATATTCTGAAAGTCATTAACAAAAACATTATTATTAATAGAACGAAATGTAATTTTTGTCCATTATTTCGGGTTAAATTACCTACTGTGCACTGACCCAATTCGCCGGAGTGGGTGTTTGGTGCAGTTGACAGAATCTATCAAGTTAAATCTTCTGCTTCGCATGAAGCACAAGTTCCTATTTCGAAATACAGTTCCAGTCAACATGAATTTTGTTTGCGATGTCCCATTTGGAGTTGTTCTCTTTTTTAACATAAAACTGCGGTAACAATTGACCCCTTGGAGGCCAACATTGTTTGTGTTAGTCGTGACTAAAATCTTGCTAAAAAATTGGACGACCAGAATGCACTTCCTCAATCCCGAAATTATTTTCATATATCAATGCAATGAACAATAAAAATTTAATTTTTAAAATAAAATGATATTATGTACAATTTAAAGTTGTATCGGGCTTAAAAAGGACACCCTTTACAATATTAAACAGGTAGACTTGGGGCCAAATCGTTCAGTCGCTCGTGTTAGACAAAAACTTTTCATCTAACCCATGTAATTAAAATCGATTTGATCAAAGGCTTTTGTCTATAACGAGCTACTGACCGAGTTGGACCCAAATCTACAATTAGGGAATATAAAAGGGCATCACAACTGAATTTGGGAATTGGTGTATCTTTATATATACTAACTGCCATACGGTGCCAAAGGATCACAACCAACAAGCAGGTTCGAAGGAAAGCAATCGAACATGTCCCTACTTAATGTAACCCAATGATTTGGGTCCAAATCGTTAGACAAAAACCTTTGATCAAACCCATGTAATTTAAATGGGTTTGATTAAAAGTTCTTGTCTAAAACCAGTGACTGAACGAAATGGATCCACGTCTAGTAACCAAAACAATTCGCATATATTTGGCATTTACAAAAGGAAGCTTTAAAGCCCCTTTTACAATTTAATGTTAACATTTCATTCAACTTAAATGTCTTTTCCTAGATTGGTAGTGCAACTCCAAGACGACTTGCTGTTGCCGCCTTAATTAACTCATTTTAACACTTGTGCGAATTTATACTACATGACTGAAATTCGAAAAGTACATGAATCAAACAACAAACATTGATTTGGAATTTATGTTGATGTTTGAAAAACAAAATAAAAAATATAAAAAATGTTAAAATTTAATAGGAAAAATATTTGCCAGCATTTGCAGTAGTTCGGTACACATGGGAGTGTTTTTTTAAAGCTTTTCAAACTGATATTTCAAGGTTTTCAATACGTTTGGTTTTTTTTTCAATATTTTTCATTGACTTAGTTTTTGGTGGGTGCTGCAAGAATGTTACTGTTTTCTTATCTAGTCGCCAGTTGTCAAACAATTTTATTTAATTTGATTTACGAGTATATACATACACAACTCGTACATGCTACACACACATAATGTAAAAATAGTTTTGCCTCAAATTTTTCTGACACAGACCTGTTGAAGTAGAAAAATATATGGCTTGGAATTGGCTACAAAAGAAGGAGTTCATAGATAACGAAAATTAATGTGACTTGTATGAATATTAGCCACTGTTAAAGTTGAGCTTAAGTCAACAAAAGAAGCTCTTTAAATTTGTCAAAAGCTTTAAAACTACTTTACCTATTAAAAATAAATCTTTGCTGTTTAAAATTTCATGTATAATACGTAAATTTTGAACAGCTCTGCTGGCAATTTCTTCCGCTAAATGTTCCATTGGGAGAGTGAAGGGGGAATACCAAATCGCTAGATACTTTTACTTGTATAAATAATATATAAATATTTTTAAACTAAATAAATTAATCTGTTAAATAATTTTACTTTTCATTTCAGGTAAGTCAGCGTCTTTGAATCACTATTTTCATCGGTGATCTTGGCAGACATAACGGAGGTAGTTTTCTTAAATACATAATTCATTATTTTATTATTTATAAGTGTGATAAATTAAACCGAGTTCCCAGGCCAAGCAAAACCTGCCACCACAAATAGTTAAACCAAAAATTTATCCATTAAAATTACAACAACAACAACAACAATGACAAAAAGCTGTTAAATAAAATCATATAAATATTTAACACAATTGAAACAATAAAAGAAATGCATTAAAATATTTTTGCACTTCACTGTTTTGTTATAGAAAAAGCGCCAACATGCCTTTTAAATTGCACGAATAATTCCCATAAGGATAAAAAAAGACTGTAGCAGATAGATAGATACTCTTAGATACTCTTTCATATTAAACTGTCCGAATTAACAAAGTGAATTGGTTAATTCAATAAAATGAATAAATGTTTGATAGTTAATCCAGTGAGAAAAAGTAAAACTTTCACATATAAAAACAAGGAAAAACTTACAAAAATAGAAGAAAAAAACAAATGTTTAAATGTTGATGGAAAAGGAAAATTTCATTCGAATTTCTTAAGCGAAATGTTGGCGTTTTTATAGTTTTTATTGTTGTTGTTTTCATTAATAATTCATTGAATTAATGACAATTGTTAGCTGCATGTTTTTTTCCTTGCTTTCTTTAAAAGGTACAACATTTTAAAATATTTGAAATTTTGATAAAATCACATAAAAAAATAACAAACAAAATCAATCAACTGGAGTTTGTTTTTTTTTTGTTGCATTTATACGATTGCTTAAGAGGGTTTCTCATTTCATCATATTTGTACGATTGTGTATAATTTTAAATGATGAAATGTTTCAATGCAATTCCTGTAAATACACCTTAGACTGGCTGAGAGACCCCAGCAGAAATACACAATAATATTTTTTTTAATTCATTTTGTCCGAAATGTGCATAAATTGTAAATGCCAATGACACACCTTGAAACATATCAAACGTTTTTAATAATAAATTTATTATTTTATAATTTAAAATGCATCAAAAAGTTATGGAAAATTATAAACAGGTACTCCGTAGATTAATTAAAAATTTTTTATTATTATTCTTTGAAAAGAACACAACACATTAATAAATGAAATTATAAAATTTTGCCACTATTTTTAAATTGAGCGATTTACATCAATGTTACTCGTATTGGGGGTTGGCTTAAGCAACACTACAGTGGTGGAAAACAAAATCGTTTTTCTGCGATCTAATTATCAACTAAAATTCACATGATTATAAATGTTTCTCTGTTGTATTTATGTCATATGTCCGTTTTTGCTATTGATTGCTTGATTTTTGCCAGAAACAGTGACCGAGATCTTGATGTTACAAAAATCTCTAAAAAATTTTCTTTCTTTTGATTATAACAACGAAGGTCTTTGTTTCAAAGTATCTTGCTGACGTTTCAATGATATTCTAATTTTTTTATTTCAGTATGATTTTTTTCGCGTTCGTCATTAAGATCGCATACAAACAACAACAAAAAAAACATTTTTGTATATATATTTGCTAAATTGAAGCTTGTGCTTACCCACAACAATTCATAATAAATTTTAAAATATTGAAAAGGTTCCGATCAAGAAAAGATTTTTTCTACCTCTTTGCCAAACAACAGCCACTAGCGAAAGATATTCCGGATTGTCTCAGAATCCAATGTAGTTCGATTGGGATTTGAAAATATGAAAAAAAAAAATTTTGTGTCACGAATTTCAATGTTATCGGTCTTATGTTCGAAACAGGTAGTAATTCTAGATTGAACGTACTTTTTATAATGACTTGTTTTAAGAGGTACTTTTTTATAACATATTTTGTAAAGGTACCTTTTCCAAGACATTTTTTGGAGACACTTTTTTTCATATGATACTTTTGTTAAAATATATTTTTTATAGCTACTTTTTTAATAGGTACTTTTTGAAAATTTAATTCTTTTAAGAAAATGATCTCTAAAAGGTACGTTTTATTAATTTGTTTTAAGGTACACTTCTAATAGAAATTTTTTAAAGGTACTTTTGTAATAGACATTTTTTTAAAGGTACTCTTTGTATAGGAAATTATTTGAAAGTAGATTTTTTACAGTAGCTTTATTAAAAGGTACTTTCTCTAAAAGGTACCTCCTTAAAGGTAATTTTTCTTAAAAATGCCTTCTTTGAAAGCAAATTTTTTAAACTTCCTTTATTTGAAAGATTTTTGTTGAAAAGTATTTTTCCAAAAGGAACTTTTATAAAAAGCACATACTTTTTTGAAAAGCAATTTCGTGAAATGTATTTTGAAAAAAATTTTGTTTTTTTTAATGTATATTTTTTAAAAGGTCCTTTTTTATAGATTCCTATTTCTCGTTTGTTGGCCAACCTATGTTCTTCATTCTTTTACCAAATGGTAGACATTGTTGAGCTTTAGTGACCCGACTATATATTATAAACACTGCAGAACAGAAACAACGTTGTTTTTCGGGAGCCGCTATACTCCCATCATCAGTGTTCATGTGTGTTTCCACTGTTTAGGTGGCTCGGTTGAATGTGATTTCAAATTTTTATTTATACAAATAATGTCTAGAAAAAGCATACGAGAGTTACTTGTATTGTGGAAGGTATTATTAGTTGTTTTTACAGTAAACACTGCTTTACCACTATTAATATTGAAATCGTACCATCACTAATTATCGTTAAATTAACCCATTGTTACACGTTGTTTTTATCTCATGTACAATTTTTTTTCTAATTTTTGTTTTTACCGGTTCAGTATTATTTTGGAATCTTTAATTGTTTAAAGTTGCTACTAACACATGCACACTTATTACATGCATGTATCTATCAGTTTCAACTTGAAAAATAAACAAAGTGTGCATGTGTGTTTGTCTTGCTTTTGCATAGAAATAAGACAGAGTTTTAAGTTGTTTATTTAGAATGTTTTTCATTTTTGTATTTTATCGTATGTATTTATGTAAATGTTTAATATTAATTTCTAGAACGTGGTCGATTGAGTCGACCGCTGGATACACTAGTATAGAATTTATTTTATTCAACAGCGATTAAGTTTCTTTTAGATGGTTAAGTTACACGTCACAACAAGCATACAAATTGACTTGGTCGCCTTTTAGGCCATCAGCAAGTTATATTGGCAGATTCCTTTCATATGAAAGGTTAGAACATGATAAATTTTTGTTGCAGTTGCTTTACCCCTAGAGTTGCTAGATATGCCATAATAATAAATTAGTTTGCATTGATTTTGTCACGTTTATTGTTCCAACTACTCCAATGATTGAGTGGCAAAAAATTAAATTAGAAAATGTTTAAACAGCTTGTGTTAATAGGAAGTTTGTTTTTAGATAACTAGAAAGATACTGTGATAACTTCCGGCAAATTGATCCGGTATTTTAAGTCCAACTCAGTTTGATATTAGTTCAGCCAACTAAATCACCCTAAGGGTCCATATCTGGCCTCTCAGTCCAAGAAGAAAAGTGCCATAATGAAATTCAGTAGGCGAGAATATCGGAAGTTTTTACTTGCCTTCGGGAAAATAATTTGAGGGCCCAACAAATGACCACTAACGTCATCACTTAAAGACGTATCCCCAATTGGTTTTGTTGCCTTTTTCTTATGTATATATATATATTAAACATAAATGTCCAATGTTTAATTTGCATGCTCCCCTAATTGTGCCAGCGTGTGTATTAAATGCTTTTCTTTAACATTTTTTTTTAATCTCGATAAAATTGTCGCATTAAATAAATTTCATTTCATAAAATGTTCAAGTTATTCTTTTGTTTTATTATTAAAAACGAAAAAAATATATATAAAACAAAAAAATATTTACGAGTATTTGCATGAATTATGCTGTTTTCCTTCAACTTATTTCCCACAATAAAATTTGCTGCTGTCAGCTTCTTCCGTATTTAAAAATACGAGTGCGTTTTTTGTTTTTTTATTACAACCCTTCGGGTCATTATCCTTATAAGATTGTTACATAAAGTTTAAGCAAAACAAATTGAAGTAAAACATGGAAGTCTCACAACTTCAGTACTTTTCATATCAAGTGTTTTTAAGTTGGTTTAATGTTATTTTCTCATTGCAGTTTTCCCCTTCGGGTGAAGAGTTTTTTAAGTCACAGTCGGCAAGGGCAGTGGCGAAACTATTGTACATTGAAAAAAAAAATAAATTAACTGGGGTTGTCGTATCGGTGGGAAGCACTTTGAAGGGATAGTCAAGCAGGCTTTAAGCTGGTCTAATAAGGCCCCACCAGCAAAAGTTATCTTTCTATAGATGTAGATTTAAATATAAATATCTTTGAAATGAGCCAGTGAAGAACCTTATTTTTTTGCTAGAAGTTAATGAAAAGTTTTGGGTGTAGTTTAATCCTTTCAGCAATCTGCAATTTATTAATTTTTTTTTTTGATTGGAAACAATCACAGCAATCTTTGTTAGTGGCGCAGAAAGGACGCTTGTCCTTTTGGTTTTTCATTTCAGTGTAGTTTCAGTTGCTGTTGGCAATCATTTTGTATATGATTTATCTTTAGAGTTGAAATACTTAAACTCTTAAATTCTTATCCCCTACAAAACTTTCAATTTTTATATGTTCGTTTAATAATTTCTGTATTTTGCTCAACTTTCCGCACTTGTACCGGTACAGATGTACAGCATGCTAGTGGCAGCCAGCAAGTATCCTTTTGGGTACCATTTAAAATCCTTAAGCTGCGGGATAAGGCCAGTCACTCACTGTAGGTATAACCAAAACATTAATAACAAGTTGATGTTTTGTTGTTAGAATTTATGTGTGATACTGCGAATGTTAGAAAATCCGACAACGAACAGTTTTATGTTTTCTACCAGGAGTGAGTGACTCCCGTTTGTTTTTCATGTTTCAGTAGCGCTTGTGTGTGTACGCTGCTCAGTTGGAAAATATACTTGTGCTCTCATGCTTTTAAACGTCATCATGTCTAACAGTCATACCGTAATTCAGTCTCTTGAGATGGCAGAGTATATTTATGTAAGATTTATATGTCATGACAACAACAACAGCAGCTATTACAAGGATATTAATGTTTGTTTCTGCCCGGTATCACAAATTTTCGCCCACCCTCGTGTTGCATGAAAGCTTTGTGATTGTTACAAAAATAAAGTGACCATGAATTGTTTGTTAAAACGATTTTTTATTTATTCTTTACTTCTCGTTTATAGAGTTGGATCAAGAGATGGGTGAGAAGAGAAGAGACGAAGAACGGATAGAAAATTCAGAAAGGAACTTGAAACTAAGTCGTGCTTCACACACATCAGGCTTGGCTCGTCAAGTCTTGATTTTTTTTTAGGACAGAGGAAAAGAGAATGGAGCAGAAACTAAAATCCGCTTCACACACGTCAAGTTGGGGTGGTCAAGTCTTGAGTTTTTATTAGAAGAGAGAGAGAGCAAAATAGAATGAAGAGTGGTACAGACTTGACCGTACCAGTTAATTTTTACATTTTTCCTTTCCTGATATAAAAATTTTTGGCTTGAGTTCAAATCTGAGTTTACCCATTTCTTCTTAATTTTTAAGAAATTGTTTTTGGATAAATTCATTATTTTATTAAGAGAGTAATTTTCCGCAATATTAGACGAAGTTAATTTTGAAGCAAAATAAAACTTAAATAGTTAAAACCGATATCTCTGTGTGAACATTAAAGGCAGAATAAGTTTGAACGATCTGTTCTGTTATGAATCAGATATTTTATTTCTGTTCAGTAGAAAATTTGTATGTGTGGATTGTTGTTACTTTTTCGATCTGTTCTGTTGCTGACGAATCTGTTGAAAAAAGAGCACAACGTTAAGTGACAGCCAAGAGTTTGTATATATTAGTTTTTTGTGGTGTGAAATATTACATATTTTGTTTTAAAAGTCTGAATACACTTATACCCGGGCTAGCGTCGCCAATGGGGAACGGAAAAACGAGACGCAAACTGAAACGACGCAAACCGAATTACAGTTTTCCATTTTTTTGCATTAATTTTCATTTAAGTCGTTTCAAAACTCATAATTTTAGTAAAAAAAATTATTTCTTAATAGAAAATACCAATTTTTTATTATTATTTGTGTGATAATAGTTTTTATTAAAATGAAAGACTTCACTTTACCAAATGTAATTTGAAACTTCCAACGAAGACAAACTTGTAGATAATTTTCACATACAAAATTGCATTAGACTTCCATGGGAAATCCCCTTTTTTCTATTTTTGCATTGTAAAAACCGACATTTATTAACAACGCAAATCGAAGCACTAACGACGCAACTTCGAAGACATGAGGAGACGCAAACTGAAGCAAAAACGACGCAACATCAAAATCGCGGAAATTTTAAAAAGACGCAACTTCGAAACGACGCAAACCGGGGTATTAGTGTATATTATTTTAATTCAAATTATTCAAGATTTCTATATTTTTGTCAAGTAAAAAACATTTTGCAAACATTTACAAAATTCATTCCAATAATTATATCGTCCACATCCGAAAGCTCAAGCACAGTAAGAATTATTTTCTACAGAAAAGAACGGCACAGAACGGCAACGAAAAGTAAAAACCAATGAGACCTTAAGGCAACTTTAGAAGAAAATTGAACAACACATGATGAGCTAAACTTGATCTGCGTGCGCCGGGACTAACTAAAATCATTCATGGATCTATAACTAAAGCTAAGTCGAATAAAATCAAAAAGCGAACATGACAAATTGCACAAAGTAGAGCGAAAAAATATGTTTAATTGTTAATACTTGTTTCAATTATACCAGAGAAACTCAATGCAGATAGATGATACAGACAGAGCTATAAGGATCAACATCAAGGAAGAGAAACAGATCTATAGAGATCAATATCAAGATAGAGAACTGAAAAACGAACGTGAAAAATATGCAATTAGTCGATTAGAATAAAATTTTTTATTAATCAATATTGTGATTAATCAATTAATATGTTGATTAATCAAATAAAATTAAATTTTATTATTCAGATTTTAGTAATTTTAGTCTAAAATATTATAAAGAAAACTATTTCAAGTAAATACATGAAAATTGCAAATGAATCATTTGCAAAAAAAAAAAACGTTAAAAATAATAATCAAAACGTAAAAACAAAACCGAAAAAATAGCGTTGACAATTAAATATATTTCGCCGTACCTGGCAGCGATAAAATCAATAAAATCATTGCAAATTAATTAAAATTTTTATTATTTTAAAAAGTTATTTGTAATAACTTAAATTCAATAAAAAAATTACTAATTTTACTAATAAATATGGCCACTTTATAGTAAAAGTATTTTCGTTTATGTGGGTCATTATTGTGGCTTTATGTCCTTTTATCAATGACAACCATATTTTATTTTTTATTTTTGTGTCTTTTTTTTGCTGTTCATTTATGCTCAAAGTCATTTTGGATGCCACCCAAGTTGCCCAGAAAAAAACTCAATTTAATAAACACATAAAATGTTGTAAAAAGTCGGGAAACACCCATTTTTATATGTAAGTATGTATTTTATGCAGGTAGAATAGCAAATAAATTGATTCAATTCAAACCCTTATGTTCATGCACACATGCAAATATAAATATTTGGAACATTTTATATCTGTATTTTTATTTAAAATGAAAATTAAAAGTATGACAAAATATATAATTTAATTTAAAGTGACTTTAAGACAAAATAAGAAACAAACGGAGATTCATACAATTACAATGCGAGCCACAACTACAAATTTTAATAACCTCATAAATTATTAAACATTTAACGAATATATTGCCGCCTTAACATTAACTAATTGCAAAATATGAGTTTTCTTTTCTTTGGCATTAGAAAAATTAATGCTTTTATGAATTCATTAAATGACACCCACAAAAAATCTATTTGCTGTAACTCGTATAAAATAATCTTGTCGTTTTTGAAATAAACTTGCTAAATCAGCACAAAATAAAAACAAACAAACATAAAATAAAAAAAGTTTTCTTGTCTTTTAACTAAATCTTATTATATTTTTCTTCCATCAGTGGCCTCTGAAATTAACGATCAATATTTTATAATGTTCTTTGTTAAGGTTCCAATTTTGTTTTTATGAGTTGTTAAAGCAAATGAATGGAAATAAGAAAAAAAAACTTTGGGCCCCAATTGAAAAGTGGAAAAAAACTAAATATTAATAAATGCTCAAACGTTTTTTTATAATTTTTAAAATCAATAAACTTGATAACAAACTTAATAAAAGAATAAAGAAATAAAATAATAGCAAGAAAGGGTGGGGCATCCTTTTGTTTTTCAAATGCGCTTTGTGAAAATATTTGGCACAAAAAACAAATAAGTAAAATTGAATTTACATGAAAACGGAATTTCAATTTAATTTCAATATGAAACGAAACGAAAAAAAACAAGAAAAATAATAGAAATTTCTAAATCAGACATGTAGACAAATTACAATTGGTAAATTGCACTGGTGCAGTTTTTGGGGAGTGCAATTTACAGAAGCAGGCGTTTTGGGGCAGAATTGTCAACGCTGAGATTATGTATGCCAGGAATTAGCCGATCTAAATAGTTTCACCGCCATAAATGCTGACAAATAGAATTAAGTTCGGACTTCGAGGAATTAATACAAACCAAGGCCGATCTACCAGATAGTAACGATTCCACAACAATACAAAATTTGTTGTAAAAATACCTGACAGAGTGTCAAAACTTGTACAGAATCGGGTGGCACTGTTAGCACAGTTTAACCTCTAACAAATTGTCGTCCCGAAGTTATCTTCACGTACTCCCAAAATATTTTTCTTTGGAAAGATGAGTTTAAAGTTTCAATATTATATAGAAAAAAAATATTACATGATCCGAATTCGCACTACTTCCAGAGCACAAGTTCAGGATCCTAGGCAATCTTAAATGTACAAAAGAAATGCAACCGGGTCATATTTTACGGAAATTTCATGTACAACTCCTTTGTCGCGGCGCGAAGCAAACGCGTTTTTGGCATATGCGCCAAACCAATAATAAGCTGACGATTTGCTTTTTTCCTATTTTTTTATGTGTCCGTAAAAAAAATTTATGTTTTGAAGTGGAACCCTTGGTATCAAACACAACAACAACAATTTCAAAAGCATGAGTTCAACACTGATAGCAAACATTTAATTTTTAATTGTTCAATTCACAAGCTCGTATTAAAGGACAACAAACAAGTTTGTCTCTTCACAAGCACATAAACAAATATCGTATTTTTTTAAACGACAAGCCATACGACTGAGCTTGTGAGTTGAACAATTGTGATTTGACATCTTTAAATCATTCTTTGTAATCCGAGGGGCCTAACACTTGTCTCTAACGGCTTCGTCATGTCAAAGTAACGCCAAAGCAGAAGTAGTGAAAATTATGTAGTTCACAATAATCAATAGCAACGCATTAATTTACCATCAAAGTTTTTACTGAATATTATTAAAAATTTTGTAAGTCGCTGTATTTTTCTGAAGTTAAATAATGTTTTGTCTTGTTCAAATGCGTTTTTCACTCTTTTACAATAAAATAACAAAAGTACTATTTTTTTCTAATTAATAAATTAAGAAATAGTATGCGAGATGCTCGTAATAAATTTCTTACCAATAATCATTGGGTTGAGTAAGAATGTACCGAATGCTGCCTTATAAAATGTTACGTTGTACCTGGAAGCAATTTTCAATATATATGTTGACTACTGTAGAACAGCTTGAATTATTATACAATTTGCGTTTCGCTAGACAGCATTTCTCAACTCTATTAAGAATACGATTTTTTGTTTTATATATGATAAGAAGACAGACACATTTAATTAGAACAATTTGCATGATCTACATCTTTTTTTTAATTTTAAGGAATATAATGCTTAAACTATTCTCCAGATTATTATGTTGTAATATTTCCAATTTTTCTTGTCCGTATTTATATTTCATCTTGTTATTTTTAATAATAAAACATTCTGTTTTACGTGTAGTTCCCAAAATAAAAAAAAACTGAAAAAAAAATTTAAAAAAATTGTAAAACTACATAAATTTCTATTTTTTTTTCTCTTCCGTTTTTGTCTCCCATTTTTGTTTATCGTCTTTATTTTTGCAAATTTTACTTTAGCAAAAATAATATTTGCTGTCTGTGTAAATGGGTCAATCGTTTAGTCTTGAGGTTTGAGCAAAAATTTTTTTTGCGTTTATTTTTTCCTAGTTTTATGGAGACAACTATTTTTGTGTTATTTTACGTTTTGTTGTTCATTTACCCAGGATTCTATTTATTTATTTAAGTTTCATTATTATTTTTATGGCCCAGAGAAACGTGGAGTAGTGTTATGCCAAAAGTCATAAAGTAAATCTGTTTTCGGTGGGTGACCCATATTTCCATTTTTAAGAAAAAAATTACTTTGTTGTTGAAATATTCTTTTTCAAATATTTTAGTTTTAGTTTTGATGTAATATTTGCTTTTTGCAAAGACTTAAAGTTATTTTTGGTGTGCCCCAAAAAGACATCTTATTCTTTAAGAAAATTTCGTGACAAACGGGTGATAAAATTTTGCAAAAATTTTTTGTTTTATTAAATTAAAAAAAAAAATTATTTTTATTGTGTTTTATTTTATCGAGATTAGCAAGTAAGACCCACTCTCGTTTGTATTGAAGTAGACAAGAGTCTAAACTGGGCATCGAACCTGAAAGCCACAGCCTGATCGACTATTACTCTACCAACTATTCTACCGGAGTACCGATTAATTATAGTGTGAGTTCCACAATTCTAACGGTCAATTTAAATGGAAATCTTGTGTGAAAAGCAATGAGTTTTTTTGGGAGTTTTCCAGAGTCTGACCCAACGCACCTTTTTAGATCGAGCGCAACTTTGGTATATTTTTCAGGTCGAACCCAAACTTAAAATCGAAGTTTTTTTATTGAACACAAAAGGTTTTAGTTTTTATTGATTTATTTATCAAATAAAAATTAAATTGATACACATAAAACAAAAGTATATTTATTCAAATACCACTCATTTCGGCAGCTGATTGAAAAAATAATAACGAAAAAATAAATGTGGAATAAGTGGTAAAATAACGGATGGACATAATTTCCCAACACTGACGTACTAAATTTACCAAAACAGACGGACAAAAATTGAAAGTAAAGAATGTGAAATTTGAAAAAGAAAAAAATTCGTTGTATAGCAAAAGACATACGTTGTAAAGTTGTATCAAGTTGTTAAGTCGTGCTTACTTCGGACGGGAAAAATTTGTGAATTTAAAATTAAAGTTGATTCGAACAGACACCTTCATAAGCTTCCCTCTTATAATAGTTAAATATTATTATCCCTTTTATAAAAACTACATGCAAAAATATTTTTTATTAAAACATTGAAAAGAAAACTTATCAAGTGAATTAAATAAATATTTTCAAATTAGTATTAAAATATAAAAAACAATCTGTATTTCCTTATATTTTTCCCTACATAAATACTAATTACATTTATATTTGTGTGAGAAACAAGGCAAATGCGTACCAAGTAGTCGCAAGAGAATTCGCCTTGTTAAATATTAATCTTGAGTGTCAAAATAAATTGTTCAAGGCGAATTGAAAACCAGAAAAATGTACCAAAACGCTAATTTTGATAGTGAAAAATTATAAAACACATTGCTGCATATTCAGAAATCACCACTAAGTGTTAACTTTTTTAAGTACCTGCTTAAGTTATTCACAGTTGATTACTTTCAGCACGAAAAGTTTGCACTTAGTTATGGGTGACGGACGCTGTATCTAAATGATGACTAACTAATACATTCAAACAGCTGACTAATTTCTAGAGATTACTTTTACAGCCCCTAATTTTAATTGTTTTCTATATAAACAAACTATGAACAAAAAGTGACTTTTTTATGATTTGTATGAATGTTTTAAAGAATAAAAATTGTTTTTAATAGCTTCCTTCACAAGGCGAATTCATAACAGGTGGTCTCGACATCTCAGCTGATTATTTTTTTGCTCATTGCATCTCCCTTGTATTTTGATCTGTTTTGTTTGTAAATTTTTTTTAATGTTTGATTTATATGTACTCGTATATAGTGTTTGACGTTGATTTTAACACGGAAACCAGATATTTTTCAACGCGAATCGAGGCGAGTATACCTGTTATGAATTTGCTTTGAAAGCTTCACAAGCTTTTTAATTAATTACAGTAAGTATCGTTTAAAATATTATCGACATTTTAATATTTCTACATGCCAAAATGCAGGCTTTGTATTTCTTACATCAGCTGAAGGCAATTGCTGCACGAGTTATAAATTGTGAATAAGATTTATTTTTGTGAAATTTTTTTTTTTAGTTTCTGTTTTATAAGTTTCGACTTTGGTTATGATTTCTGAACATGCGCCATTGAGTCAGCTGAGCTGTCGAGTTCATCGGTTGGTATGAATTCACGTTATTGAAAATTATTTAATAGGTTTGTTCATTTACTTCTGCATCAGAGACCAGCAACGAGAGAGTAAAAAGAAATTTATTAAATTTGCTTTAAAAAATAATAAAAAGTAAGTGAACACTTTACCAGCCATCCAGCGTAAAGTAGCGAGTATTTCGGTACCCATAAATAATACAAATACTAAAACTATCAGCTGATCTGTGAAAAATTATAAATTTTTGAATAGGAAATATATTAGTTTACAGAAATCATTAACATTTGTTGCAGCAGCCTCTGACCCTGATGCACTTTTAAAACCTAAATTCAATTGCTTTAGACATTTTATTTTTATGCTGTTGATCTTAAGTTAAACTTAAATTGGTTTTCCTTCACATAAATAGATTTTGTTGTTTCAAAAATGTACATTTAATTATAATTTCTTAAATTTAGCAATATATTTTGATTATAAAACTGATTTTAGAAAAATTGATTTGTAAATTCAAACACAAAACAGCGTTTTGAGAAGTTCTTAAAAATAAAAATTATACTACTAAGAATTTTTTTTTGTATCTAAATTTTTTGCTCTTATTTGACGCTCTTTCCTTAAAAAAACTTTTGGTGTTAATAAACAATTAACAATTATTAATATTAACAATTGTTACAAATTCCTAATTAAAATTTAAGTAAATGAACAAACCTATTACTTCTTCGTGTTGGTGTCAGCTATTTTCGACATTTAGAGTGAAAATTGTTGTTTTTGTTGCTGTAGAATAGAGCGTACTTGAATAAATATACTTTGCAAATAAGCTTTTATTTTGACAAGGTTATACGTTTTGTTTTTTAATATTTTACAGGTGGCCTCTAGAGTTGAGGCCTTTAGTCGAAAATAAATAAATAAATAAATATACTTTTACAAAAGATCTATACAAAGTTTGATATTCGTCAAAATATTATTCGAATGCCGAACATCAAAGGAACATACCATTTTGCCGAACTCCGGCAACGAACCTGAACGTTTTGGGAAGACACGTAGAGGTTTGCATACAAAGTGCTGACTTTGTTCCTACCATCTGGGTGTTGGAGACCGTTCTTAAATATAAACTTTAAAGACGTTATTTAAAAACATTCAGTATTTTAAAAAAATAATGCCTTGACAGAATATCGCTTTAACTGCAGATGGAAAGTGTCTTAAAAGTGTAGAGCCTCGATTCCTATTAATAATTAGTTTGGTTCCAATAATATATTTCGAAATCATTCGTGTGGTTTCCGAAAATCTTGCTGACTGCACCTGGACGTGATAAAGTCTAGTATACTTCAGTAAAAGTGATATTTCCAAGACGTTTGATAGAAAAGTATGCATACTCGTACTTTAGCAAGAAGCTATACATTCCTTATATGCAACTTGGTTTTGGCAAAAACTATACATCTAGAAACATTTATATCGTTTATTTTTTCTAAGAAATGTGCAACCTTTTTTTATTAGAAATTATTATATCATTTTTGTCTTAATAAAACTTTGAATAGCATTTTTTTAAATTAAAAGTAAAGAAATGTTACATTTTTCTTCGAAAAGAAAACGGCATTAGTCTAATTAAAATAGAATAGAAATACATATAAAAATAAATAAATTTCTAATTAAAAAAAAATAGATTTTTGCAACACATACAAACGTTCACTCATCTCATACACTCGTTGTTCAAATACGTTCCATTAACAACGTTTGTACTCAATTTTTTTTATTTTATTTTTTTTAGCAACTTGTATTCATACGTCACTGAAATGTCTATTTGTTAAGGTAAATAACGTATGTTGCTGCCTGTGTGTAACACATCAACAACATAAATATTGTCAACATGCAACCAAAAATATTTTTCCAAGTTTTAGGCAACACCGTCAGCATCATCATCTTTAAAATAATTTTCATTGCAGTCGACTTCATTATTATCAGCATCACGTTAAAATATTAGAAACATTATCCACCACTAAAAGACAAGCAATTGGTCACGATCAGTTAGTCATTCATTGTTGCCAGTTTATTTCTGGCGTGACTGATGTTTAAACAGAACAGGAGATTTGCCACATGCAGCAGCAACAGCAGCCCCAGCATGCAGTCGTTCAAATGATCTGTTTTATTTAATTTTTTTTCTCTCTGTTTGCAGTTTATGTAAAATGCACGTGGGGTTTTACGGCCAAATGTTTCTACCGGTAAGTTGTTAAAATTGCGAGTGCAATTTTTTCCCTCTATATGCATGTGTGTATGTTTTCTGTGAAGTTATATACGAATCCACACATACATCCATAAGTATGTACATGAATGAGGTATTTGAGGTTTTTGCTCGTGTGATTTGTACATCACCCTACAGTTAGTTGCATGTTGCTACTCACGAATCATGTTGCAATATTTTGTTATTTTTGTTGTTGTTGTTATGCTTGAAATCTTCTCATTATTTATATCAAAATAAAAGAAAGTTTAATTCAAAATTTTCAATACACACTTTCAATCATTAAGCCATGAATGTGGTTTACTTATTAATTTATTTATTAATTAATTTTGAAAACTTCTAAAATAAGTTTTAAGACTTTTTGTCCGTTTGTCCAAAGAAATATGTTTTAAGCTCCAGCGGCATTATTGTTAAATTGCTGAAAGTTTGTTTAGTTAACCATTCAATCGCCAATTAAATTTGGAAAAAAATATTTGCTCCTTCTGACCGTAACTTAGCGAGGATTTATAATTACTTGGCATAATAAATAAAAAATTAGCTGCAGCAGAAGAAATGATTCATTAAACAAGAAAGAACTAAAAAAACTTTCTCTGATTAGGGATCCTTAAAACTCAACAGGACTAGAAGCCACACAAATTTTATTAACAATTTTCCACAGTTGAAGAAAACCACTAAAAATTCAAAAAGGGTCCTCTTTTATTTATTAAGAAAGTATTTAAAAAGAAAAATACATATTTGAAAAAGTACCTTGCAAAAAACGATTTGCTTTAAAAGTACATTTTTAAAAAAGTACTTTGGAAAAAGAGTACCTTAAATAGGTACCTTAATAAATAATGCCTTTTAACAGAAGTTATTTATATAAAATTACTGTTTAAGGAGTCAGATTTCTAAGATTATAGAAAAAAATACCTTGTTCAAAAATTTAGTTTTTTACATACCTGGGGAGTACCTTTACAAAAGTACTTTTTATTAAAAGTTTATTTTTCTGCAAAAAATTTAAAAAAGGACTAAAAAAGGAATTTGTCATAGGACCTTTAAAAATTTTTTAGCGAAAGTGCTTCTCTAAAAAAATACCTTTTTACGAAAATTATTTTGTTTTTACACAAAAGTACCTTTTTGGAGAGGGGGAAAGTATTTTTTTTATTATAGTTATATAAATTGAAATTGAAGTACATTGCTAGAATACGCGCATTTTTGGTAGTAAATTTTTAGGAAAAATACCTTTTTAGGAAAAATAACTTTTTGGTAAAATTATTTTTTTTAATTAATTTTTCTTAGAAAAAGTATCTTACAAGAAAAATTAGCTTCTTACAAAAAAGTTCCTTTTTTTACAAAACAGCGTTTTTTGGAAGAGTTTATTTTTAGAAAAGGTTTTTTTTTTAAGAAAAAGTATGTTTTTAGAAAAAGTACACATTCCTAGGAATATTATGTATATTTTTGCCGATGGATAAAAGTTACTTAGATTTCCCGCGAATTCCCTTACAAATTCTGAGAATTTTCGAAAATAAATGAAAAAAAGAACTTTTAATTTTCTATGCCGATCGAGACCCAAGTGTAATTAGCTCTTAATCCCACAATGCAACGTAGCAAGATGTATTGATGGCAAGAATTATTGTTGTCAAAATTTTAATTATCACACAATTTTTTCTCAAAAACTTTCCATAATTCGTTGGTCTCTTTCTGGGACCTGGAAACTGCATCGAATACTTAAAATTATCTAAATCACTTAATTGCTTCTAGAGATATCGCAATCGAAAAGTGTTGGAAAAGTGTTTTATTCAAATTTTTCGAAATTAGCGCGTAGTTCTTGTGATGTTCTTCAAGGCAGACCGTTTTGTACAATATCCTTTTCAAACTTAATCAAACTTATCAAACTGTTTGACACTGCCTGCGATATTCTAAGCAGATATGGGCTCATCTTTCTTTGTCACTTAAATACCTGAACCATTGCCGAAGAATTGGGTGTTTATGAAGACACAAACTCGTTCCTCTATCCCAGGCGAATGGACTAATTGAAATTACTTTTTTATCCAAAGATATTTTATTATTCAATTTTCAGTTTTGTTGTAAAAGGATGTAAGTATTTTAAGACAGAAGACATACATATTTATAAGAATATAATTCACAAGCAGAACTTTCTGGATTTCTCCTTTTCCAATTTTCTTAATTTTTCTTGAAATTTTTTGACTGAACTTCAACCAACTAGTCCCCTTTTACTACTTGATCCATATGACTCCTGAATTTTCTTCAGAATAGTTCTGTTTTTCTCTAGCTTTGCGAGGAAACCAATTTGAAATAAATAGAAACCGATTTTGGCAAAATTTTTTTTTGGTGAGAAAACCGTGTTTTCTATGGCACATTCTAAATATGGAGGGGAACGTGTAGCAATAAAAACCGAAATTTTTAACGTTCGATTAACGCATGTACTGATTTATGTATGGTTATTGCTGTCGGTGTATTTATTCTAACTAGTGTAGCCAGCGGTCGACTCAATCGCCCGCGTTCTAGAAATTAATATTAAACATTTACATAAATACATACGATAAAAAACAAAAACAAAAAACATTCTTAATGGTTTCTTTAATCCAAAGTGATTATTATTTTTGGCTAAAGTTCGTAACATTTTTAGTCAGAAAGAATTGGACATGAGATAACAAAGCAACAAGGGACAATTTTAACACCAATTAATTTCAACTTACACGGCAGAACAGAAACAACGTTGTTTTTCGGGAGCCGCTACACTCCCATCATCAGTGTTCATGTGTGTTTCCATGTATCCGCCACTGTTTAGGTGGCTCGGTTGAATGTGATTTCAAATTTGTATTTATACAAATAATGTCTAGAAAATAATACAAGAGTTATTTGTATTATTATTTGTTTTTACAGTAAACACTGTTTTACCACTATCAATATTCAAATTTTACCATCACTAATTAACGTTAAATTAACCCATTGTTACATGTTGGTTTTATCTCATGTACCATTTTTCTTTCTAATTTTTGTTTTTACTTAAGACAAACTTTTTTGGTTTGATTAATACTTAAGTGTTATTGCTTTTTTGTTTTTTTTTGTCAACTAGCTGAGTTTTTTTGATTTATTTGATCAATTTTAACTAGTTATGTGACAGTAAACATTGTAAGGCTCATGTCAGTAGCTAATTTTTATTTAATGTGATTATTTTCGAACAATTTTGTTGTTAATGGTTTCTTTAATCCAAAGTGATTATTATTTTTGGCTAAAGTTCGTAACATTTTTAGTCAGAAAGAATTGGACATGAGATAACAAAGCAACAAGGGAAAATTTTAACACCAATTAATTTCAACTTACACGGCAGAACAGAAACAACGTTGTTTTTCGGGAGCCGCTACACTCCCATCATCAGTGTTCATGTGTGTTTCCATGTATCCGCCACTGTTTAGGTGGCTCGGTTGAATGTGATTTCAAATTTGTATTCTAGATAAACAACTTCAAAGTATGTCTCATTTCTTTACAAAAGCAAATAGGACAAACACATATGCACATGTTGTTTGTTTTTCAAGTTGAAGCTGATAGATACATGCATGTGTAATAAGTGCACATGTGTTAGTAGCAACTTTAAACGCTTATCCCTAAGTATTGAGCCAATTTAAATAATTTTAAAATTGTGCACATCTATGTAAAACCCCGTTTAAAAACACATAAATCTTTCCAAAATCGGTTCAGTATTACGGCCATAAAAGGTATCTGGAAAAACATATTTGCCTATTAATAATATAGAAGATTATCTGTGCAAAATTTCAAAGTGCATTTTAGAGATGTTTATTATAGTTTTTAGTTGTCAGAATGCTAAATAGCTGAAAAATTTATGCTGAAATGTTTTAATGAAGAACTTCATTGTTGAGTGTCAGACTGGTTTAAACCACAAAACTTTCAAATTACAACGTTAGTTGATTTAACATTTCAACTTTACTTTATAAATATTAGAGGGCTTTTTCATGTTTTATGTGTTAGATCACTCTTGTACTCATCACCTAATTTAAATTATGAAATTTAGCTAAGGAAAATAGATCTAAACCGCATGACCTCAAGATACCGCTCACATTTCTTTTCTACCCGCGCAGTTTTCTTATCCCAATAGGCTGCAAAAAATAGTGCAACCCGCACTCCGTTGCTCAACCAAATTGTCATTACCAAGTAGCGTATTTCTCACTCGATCTAAATCTAAATCTATTTCAATAATTTGTAACATGTACGTTTTTTTGTTAATTTTTTTGTTCAAAATAGTTTTGCTTGGAAATGTGTGGGCTTGTTTCAGTTTATCGGTAAATGCGGTTCAGGTTCAGGGCTGCAACATAAACGTGCATTACACCTTTTTCAAACCAATCACAATAAGAACCAAAAAAAAAAATTAAAAAAAATATGTATATAAAAGACCAACAACAACAGCAACCACTCAGAGTAATAAAATAATGCCTTGTGGCCTTAAACTGTGGTTGTTGCTATTTGCACAGTGTTTTCGTGTGCATGAATTAATATTTGTGTATTTTGGTGCTGTAATTGTAATTTCGTGTACTTGAAATGAGCAAAAAAGTAATTTTTTTTTAATCTTTTAAAGGCTAAAGGAACAAAACAACCCACAGAACGAGCGATCGACCGACCGACCACCTTTAAATTTTAACATGCATTTTGAGGTTTTTTTATTGGGAAAAATGCTAAATGTTCAACATCTTTAATGGAAAATTGCTTAAATGTTATTTTTTCCAGGATAAACATAAAATTCATTGATCTTTTTATCATTATACTCCCATACTCGTATGTACGTTTAAGTTTATGAATTAAACTCGTATTCATGCATGATTCATTAATTGGTTTTTCTTTTTCGTTTTCTTTTTTATGTCTAAACGAGTAAAATTAATTTCAATTCATCAAATAAAAAGAAATATGTTTGTAATCATACAATACAAATGATTGAAATCTTTATGAGTTTATTTATTTATGATCGTATGTAAGAAAAAAAAAACAAAAAGAAGGCCTTCAACATATTCATGGACAGCAAGTCGTAGTCCAGACGGAGACGGTTGCTATTGAAGTTACACTCAACGACAAGCTGTCTTTTATTAAAATTTCAAGAAAGAAAAAAATTATATATATTCCGATGGAACTGTGCTTGTGATTTTAGGAGGTGTATTTCTATTTTAACTATTCATCACTTTAATATTTTTTTTTATTAATACTATTATTTCGTTGCCATTTAACAATTTAATATAATAAATATGTTGTAGTTTTTATAAGAAAATTTTTAGCAAAACAAAATAATTTTATTTTTCTTCACAAAAAAAATGTCAAGTTTGATAGAGAAATTATTATGCTTATTGGATTGTAAGTGTTTGAATGGATATAAATGTTTTTATTACTTTTGTAATACAAAGGAAATTAATTGGTTCCTTTTGGATTTGCAAGAAACTATAAAAATAATTCGAGGCTTGAACAATCATAGATTTTATTTCAAAAGCTTTATGTATAAATAACTTTAGCTAATAAAAAATAAGTTTCTTGAAAAATAAGTATTAAAATTTCCTAGAATTCCTTTAATTCGTATGAAAAGTTTATAGCTTTCGAAATCATGTTTTATTAATATCATACATAATATGCACTGAACAACTGCATTTGTGCAGAACAATTGTTGTGTGTTTGCTTGTTTCTTTTTGGGGGGTTTTTATTTTCTACGTGTATCTGCTAATAATCATATTTATGCATTCAAACACTCATTCGTCCTGCAAATTCAAAAAGATCAATGGTTCACATTATTCAATGCCAACAGTAGCAATGAACATGTTTTGTTATATTAAAAACCCAACAGTCATATTCTAGACCCATCGAGATGCATTTTAAATCAAGCACGATTGCATGACATTTAATGTCAGATTTTTTTTTCTCCCCGACTTTGGTAAATTGTGAATGTAAGCAAAGTCATCCATAAAATCAATAAGAGAGAAGTGAAGCAAAAAAAAAATAAAAAAATCTAGACAAAAAAAGCACGCCGATATAAACAAATATTCAATGCCGACCCAATACCATTGGGTTACTGGCAAATATTAGGCGGGTATTCTTTTGTATGCAAAACGTTTTTATTTAATAGAAAAAAAAGCATTATGTTTCTATTCTGCTCCTTTCTTAATATGAACAGCAAAGACTGCAATCTCTACTGGTCTATACAATTTCGTAACTTATTTGCTGCTAAACTTTTATATGAATTTGGTTCAAACTAATCGTATCTCTTTCGCCAAATCTATTCTACCTCCTTTCAGATCTGCCACTAAACTTCTGGGAATTTTTTCATAATTTTTGGAATATATGTTCTCTATGTCGTATGAAAATATAATCAATGTTTATGTTTTATTATTTTTATATCCTACAAGGATTTTCAGGACATGCACAGTTGATACATCTCATTAAAAATTTTTAGCCAAAAGGCTATTTTATTGCATCAAATGACGGCCATGGGCCCATGAAAGGAGCAGCAGAGGCCCTCCAGGCCAATTCATCCGCTTCCTCGTTCCCCGCATAACCGCTATGGCGAGATATACAGTAAATGGAAACTTCGTTCCACATGGATAGCGTTTAAGGTTCCGGCATCGGGATTTCCCGGGAATTTCAATCTAAAAATTTCTCGCTTTCCCGGGATTTTTAATGCGGGATCCCGGGAAATAATAAAAAATAATAATTGACAACTTAACGGCAGAAAGTGAACGGTCGTTTTCGGTAGCAGGGCAATTTGTTAAGAAAATTAAAAATAGACTTTTTGATGAGTCCATAAACGCTTTAAGCGTTTTAAAGTATTATTTCCAAAACCAAAAAATATGAATTATATTATTAAATTAGTTTCTTATTTCAACACTTTTGCATATAATTATGCAAATTTCCATAAAATTATAGATTTCATGCGATCAAAGATGCATGTTTTTAAGAAATTAAGTTGCAGCGAAAGCAAAATTAAATTAAAATTATTTATTTTATAAATCTGCAATTAATATATAATTTTTCGACCTTTTTTTAATACATTAGTATTATTTTTTAAATTAAGCTTGAGGTCACTTTTTTAAATAAAATAAATCTGCAATGATTTAGTCGCCAAAAATCAATAAAATCTAGAATTACTTGAGTGAAAAATACACATGTATGTGTTTGCATCTCCTTTTTGTGTGATAGTGTGGCAAATTCAATGCGATTTTTAAAAGTGTGACAGAATTCTGTCAGATTTTCCAGTGAATGAATCGTTCGAGTTTCAAACTTTCTAATACAATTTTTGATAATGCCTGGCAAATTGAATTTTTATTCTTTCATGGAGCGGGATCCCGCGATCCCGGGAAATTTTTTAAATGAAAAATTGCGAGAAAAAAACTCTAATAGCGTTTCTAATGAGTCAAAGCACTCTAAAACCTTGCTGGATCGGAATTCCCATAAAAGGAGGGACTTGAGAGCTGCCTGACAATCGGAAAAGATAGCTATATGCCCGCTTCTAATGCCCCTATTTAAATAAATGTCAACTCATTCGGTGATTGCCTGCATTTCCGCCTGAAATACCGTAGGCCATTTGTCCATGGGCAAAGAGATTTTTACGTTGGGTTCAACAACTCCAGCACCAACTCCATCTTCCGTTGCACACTTCATATCGCTCCTTTGTTGGAACGTAGTCATATCTCAAAAAACGTGATTTTTATTTAAAGAATGCAGAACTATTCATTTTTATTTGAATAAAAACTATTTTGTGGAAGCAAAACTAAAATTTGAGTAAAAAGTTTTGTCGAGTTGACTCAAGAAATTAATCAAGAATAAAGTGATTAAAGTTATTGGAATGAATGATGATTTAGCAAATCTAATAGTTGTTCATTTAGCACTATAACAATAAGGAAATTTAGAGTTGCATGTATTTGGCTTGCGATCAGCGTTGCAATTTATTAGCAAACTCTCCCTTAAGCCAAAAAATGAATATTCATACAAAAATTTCATTACAAATAAATTCAAAAAATACAAATTAGTTTTTAATAGGTTACAAGTAATAGTATGTTTGTTTTAACACAGATTTTTTTTAAAGATCTGCTGCAGTTTCATCAGAAGGAACGTATTCGATATCGATGGTTTTGTCTTCATATTGATTACGGATAAAGTTATCTCGTATATCAATGTGCTTACTCCTTCTTAAACGCCTAAGATTGTTGTTGGACAGGCAAGAAGTTCAACAAAACAGAGATCCTTTTACAAGTTTCAGCGGAAAATTACCTCTTTTGCCCCTTGACATGAAGTCACATTATCTGGTTCCATAATACCTTGTGCTACAATTACCTTCTTAGGGGATTTTCAAGCAGTAATGCCAGGAGCTAGAGGAAAAAGAGGCTAAATCGGTTTTTTAAAAAGGCAAGAAAAAGCAAAATCACCCAACAAATTAAAAGCTAAACAATGCAAAAAATTTTTTATTCATAATTCAACGTTTTATTTATTATTAATAAAAAATGCTTTAAACATGTTAAAACTTATTAAACAAAAATGCACTTCAAGTGCATAAATAAAAAAAAGGCAAGTAAAAATCATAATAATTTCCTCATCGACAGTAGAATCGGAACTATCATTTGCATAATTATCACCAGAGTCTAATAATTTTAATAAATCACCGGAAATTTCTAAATCATGGCCACATTTTTGTAACCTTTTTAAAGAATGTTCCTTTTTTTAATGTACGATTAGTACGATTTCTTTCTATATCGTTCTTCATCTTGTGTAAAAAATTCAGTCAAATATCTTGTTTACTCATCTCTTGAAGGGAGAATACTTTTTTATTTTTCCATTGATGTGCGAGTAAATTAATAACTTTAAACTGGTTTTCTGACGAACGGGGTTTTCTGAGATACGACTACGTTGCAACAAAGGAGCGATATGTTTGCTAGCATTTCAACTCACTACGCTGCCGTCAAACTTCGGAAGCAACAATGTTCTTATGGGAACGTGAAATTCAGACAGAAATCAGTAGCAGCCCTAAAACAACAAGTAAAGTGCTGTAATTTGTGCCATACTTAATGTACATAAAATAGACAGACAGGCAAACAGACAGACAGACAGCTGCTAAAAACATAATAAAAAATATTTATTACTTCTAAGAATTTGTTCAATAAAAATACCAAAAGTTATTATAATATTAATACGCTTAAAAGAAAGAAAAAAGAGAAAAAAGAAACTACTGCCAACAAGTCAATAAAAAATAAATTACAAATACTTATGCATGCATAACGCGTGTGTGTGTGTGTGCGTGTATGCGTGTGTTTTATTTAACATTAAACAGTGAACATTAGATGTTAAAATAGTTAAATGCCTCGAGAGCCATCAGAAAGATCACTTAAAATGCAGAGTTTATAAATGATCGGTCCGGCCAATAATCTTATGATGTCAGTCATTCCGCCTGCCATGATTACAGAGTTTCAGTGCAACGAATTTGTTGATGATTTTTAAGCTGAAAATTGTATTTTTTATCGAATTCTGCAAGTAGTAGATCAAATATTTTGATTTCGTTTACAACAAATGATGGACAGACAGCTGATGTATCATATGGTCGAATGCCATATTACAATGTCTTTTATTTGAAAAACGGTTTTCATTTAAAAAAAAAGTTTTGCATTCAATTTCATTTCAATTGCTTTTCAATTAATCATTTAGTAAAAGGAAATAACAAACGAACAAGCGATCAGACAAACTAAATAATAATAATAAAAGTAATGAAAGATGTGATGGTTTCGAGACACTTGCTGATGGTGATATAAAATCATCATACGAATTACGACAGGCTTTTGATGAACATGTCTGCCTGCTGGCCAAATTGCTCCACTGCCTGCCTGTCTGCCCACCTGCTTTGATGTACGGGCTTACAACGAAAATGCGTAGTCGTCGTCGTCGTATGTATTATAGAATGCCGTTTGAGTTGTTGCCATTGTCATTAAAATTGTTGCAAAGCTGATATTTGCCGCTTAGTAAATAAATAACAAAAACAAACAAATAAACAAACAAAAAAAGTGAAAAGTGATCGTCGTTTTGAATTTCGCTTTTGTTTCGCATCATTTATTGTGTTTTTTTTAAATCATTAAATAATTAATTATTTATTGCTGGCAATTTGAATCATTTTTGTTTTACGCTTGTTGCTGCAATTTGCAACTTACCGCTTTTAATTGCAGCAGTTTTAATGTTGCAGACAGTGCGAATTAAAAACGTTTTGTGCCCTGTAAACATTTGGAAGAAAGATAAATGGAAATGATAAATGTTGTGTGGCATAAACAAATAAAAGTGTTGCAATTTACAGAAATAAAATACATTGTTGCCGCATTAGTATTCAGTGATAGCACGGGGATAGTAATCACCATCCGTTATGAAAACCGCAATAGTTATTCCTTCACACAAAGTCACAGTGGAAGCTCCTGGCATTAGTTTCTTCGTGTCTTTTTAGCATTTAAATCCTCATAATATATCACCCCTATTGATAAGAATTAGGACAAGTTTAACTATGCACAAAAATTTTTCAAATATGCATGTAAATAGTCCTAAAAAAAATTTTAAAATAAGCACAAAAATATGCAAGCGAAAAAACACAGACTAATAATTTTTAATCAGTTTCATTTGAAAAAATTTTTATTACAAAGTATAATCGGATATTTGTTCAAGTTTTCAAATTCAAAGGATCTTCGATGGTCGCACAGCACGGTCGAATATATTGCAAATACGTCAGTCGACGTTACTTTATATGTTGTTTTTAATCTTGGCCAATTTTTGCAGGTCGATATTTCGATTTTGTACTTTGTTAAGTTTTTCAATAAATATTTTTGTCTTAATATTCTGAAGTTTTTCTTTAACAATTAATGTTCGTAAGTAATTAGTCGAACTTATATATATTGTATATATGTATATTGAAACGATTAATTTGGCTCAAGTTCAAACCCGAGTTTATTTATTTATTTATTCTAATTTTTTATTTCATTTTTATTAGATTTTTTTTTGTTGATAATTTCATTATTTTTATTTAAGAGAGTCAAAAATTTATTTAACCCAAAATACAAAATTTTTTCCTAATACACACAAAACTATGTTCATCTTTTGACTCCGATGAAGATAAATATAAAAGCATGGTGGATATTTGTTGCTTCATTTTCTATCAAATACAAACTTTTATTCAAAATAAAAAAATTGTATTTCCTAATTACATTACTTGTATTTTGTTTTATTTATATTTCATTCAATGTCAACATGAACAAATTACAATAATCTGCTACAAATTTAATAAAATCTTTTACAATTACTATGAAAACTCGATTCGATAGCGATCGAATGCCATCATGAGGCAACTCGATAGGTTTCGAGTTTTATTTTTGCTCGATAGCTCATTCGATATCGTAAGCGGTAATTGGACCCCTGATCTTCTGAAGCACGCAGAAAGAAAGATACACAAAAAATGTCAATTCTGTAGAAAAAAATTAATAAACAAATTGATAATTTTTAAAAAAAGAAAAGCAGCGAGTCAGCTGTCTTTCGCTGAGCACGATGTGGCGTTGCAAATCGTCGACCACTTAAAAAAAAATAACTGATTCACGTACATAAAACTGTTTGTATTTAAATAAACTCTATACGTGTACATCATTTAAAAGTTGTAGGGATTATTTTTGTAGAGACAAATTTTTTGAACGCGTAGGGAAAAATAGGGATTTTATTGGGGCTGCATAAAGACTTCTCAAAAAAGTATACAACATCACTGCATGGGCCAGACATGTAACATGCAACATTTTTGTGGTAAAGAATTTTTAATGATCGCATTGCGGAAAACATATATGAAGCTGCGTGAGTTAGCACAAGCAATTTTTTGTTAAACAGAGTTGCACGCCTGCGTAATAGGCATATTTATTCAAGTTATATTAAAAATGGAAAAATATGCAAATGCATATATTTCATGCAAAAAGCGTAAAAAACTTGCACTGATAATAATAATAAAAATTTATTTAAATTACTTAATATAATTAATTTAAATAAATTAAATTAATTATATAAAATTTAATTTAATTTTAATTAGTAATTCCTCATTTTTGCCATTTCCCCAAATCATCACTAGTTCCCTTCTTGCTGCCACTTTATCGTGTCTACCAAATGTCACTGCCATAATGGCAAACACCTTTTTCCCCGTGTATATCACTTCTCAGTGACTTTGCCAATGGAAAATGTTTGCAGGGATAAATGCGCTTTTCTTTACATAAGCTTGTACTATTTATACAAGTTCATGTGTGAGTGCGTGTTAATTAAACACTGCAAGTTGTCTTTAATTGCTCGTATGTACGTTACTGAAACGTGAGAGAAAGACCAAGATTATCGCTTAATGTGACTATTATTTATTTTTATTTTAACTTTGATTTTGATGGAATAATGATGCATTTTGCATGATTAATGACAGACAACGTACAAAAAAACAAAAAGAAGTTCAAGTCATATTTGTTTTCGTCGAGATTGGCTGGCGCGATACATCAGGTTTCATTATTTCATTAAATGTTTTCATTTTATTTTTTCATTTATTTCTTGTTGCTTGTTTGCTTTTATGCTTTTATGCTTTTTTATTCATCCACATCACAGGTTTTTATGAATTTGTATTCATACGAGGTTTAAGTTATTTAATTGCTGATGTTAATCCTCCTTATTAAAGCAATTCAATGTGTGGATTGTTTGCATTTGCTTGAATTATTTTTCATATAAAAAATCATGTTTGAATTTGTTAATCAGCATATTTTCATTATGTGTATGAAAAACAGGTTAAAGTGCCAAATTCAAATATGAAAAATGTTATAAACTCTTCCAATCATCACGGGAAAAAAGACATTTCCTCGTTTTTATTTTTAATTAATAAAATATTGCTGCAGCTGAGTACAACGTGTGTGGTCTTTGGGGATATTTTTCTTTTCTATTTCTATTTTTTTAAACAATAAGAGGATATTTTCAAGTTTTGCTCAAACATTTCCTTAAGAATGTTTCCAACAAGGAATGACTATGAATGCAAAAAAAGGGGAACTTATCTTTGAATAAAAAATAACCATTACCTAATGACTTTATTGGAAAAAAGTCATCATAGTTACACTGTAAACCTAATTAAATACTCGTATGTTAATAGAAACCTCTACGTCTTTTGTCACCTTTTCAGCCATCAAATTTCTAATACATAAATAAACAACATCTGACACATAAATAATTTCCTCAGCAAATAAGTAGACATTCATTTGGCCTTTACAAATGGCATAAAAATATGCCAAATTAATCATTAAAAAAACAGTTTTATGTGTTTTTATGCTCTTTGGCACCGTTTTTTCTTTTTCTTCTTTATAACGAAAATCATAAATAATTGACATCCCAACATAAATATTTTCCCCAAAATGCAATTTTGTTTACAACCACTAAATACCGCGTGCAGCTTTGAGACACAAACGTGACCGCAGTGCAATTTAATAGTTTAAACAACAACATTTCATTTAACAAATCAATTAAAATTTAAACCGCAAATAGAAGTGTAACAATATGAAATTATTAATAAATCTGATTGTGCATGACAGGGTGGCTCTACAAAAGGGCGACAGGACCCAGTAGACAAAAGTTTCACAAGGATATTTAAATGCATTTCGAAAATAATCATAAATTAATTTCTAAATTTAAAATACTGTCGCTGCAATAATAAACACGCGAATAAATTAAAATAAAGTTTTTGTAAAATTTTAAATATCACCACAAACTTTCAAATTGAAATGATAATTTTACAAAAATTATTGTTGTTTTTTCTCTTTAATGTTTGAATTTGACCCCAAATAATTTCATTCATTTGAACATTTGATTTAATGCAATTGAACATTTTTGATGTGTGGCATGTTCATTGTCAGTCAAATGACGTATTGAAACAAATTAAGAAGTGTTGTTGTTTTTTTTTGTAGTTTTTATTTGATGAGTGCTTCATTATTTCAATTTAATGGCCATATTCGTTAGATTTGATAAAAAAACTTGAACAGCTTTTTGTAAAAAGGCCCTTCAACAAATAATGCCTTCAAAAACACCTTAAAAACTTAAAAAAAATTGCTTGAAAATTATTGTTGCTTAAAAATGTACATTTAGCACAAACAAAAATAGATAAAAGTACTTTTCAAAAAGTGAAGTTAAAAAGGGTCTTCAAAGTGTTTCTTCTAAAAAATGTACTTCAAAAAATATCTATTAAAAAGAGTAAATTGCAGCCAAATCCTTTTTAATTATCTTTAAAACACAGAATCTTTTAAGTACCTTTTAAAAGAGAACATTTAAACAAAATACATTGTAAGAATAGTACTTTTTAAAAGAGGGCATATAAAAAAGCACCTTTGACGAATAGTACCTTTTAAAAGACATCATTTAGGAAAGTACCTTTTAAGAATAGTACCTTTTAAAAAAGGGTAATTGAAAACAGTACCTTTTAATAATAGTACCTCTTAAAAGAAAACAATTAAAATAGTACATTTAAAAAAGTACCTTTTAAAAATAGTATATTTAAAAAAAGTACCTTTTAAAAAAAGTACATTAAAAAAAGTACCTTTTAAAAATAGTACATTTAACAAAAAAAGTACCTTTTAAAAATAGTACATTTTAAAAGATAACAATTAAAGAAAGTACATTTTAAGGAAAGTACATTAAAAAAAAGGTATTTCAAAAAGAACCTTTTAAGAAAAGTACCTTTTAAAAGATAACTTTTAATAAAAGTACATTTGAAGAAAAGTACTTTTTAAAAGAGAACATTTAAGAAAGCACATTTAAAAAAAAGCATCTTCCAAAAACGTAAATTTTTTGTAAAATACCTTTTAAATAAAGTAATTTTTGAATAAAAAGTAATTTCAAAAAGCGTTTTAAAACCAAGTGCCTTTAAAAAGTACCTGTTAATAAAGTATGTACTATTTCAAAAACTTATCTATTAAATTGCTTAAAAAACATCTCTTAACGCAGTACATTTTAAACAAGTACAATTTAAAAACCACTTTTATAAAAATGCCTGTTAAAAAAGTACCCACTAAAGAAAATACCGTTTAAATGAAGCACATTTTAATAAAGGCATCTCCTTAAATTAATTAAGGTCAAAAAAATAACTCTTAACAAAGTTTCTTTAGAAAAAGAAGCTTTTTAAACAAGTGCGATTAAGAAAGTACTTTCAAAATAGTGCCTTCAAAATAGTACCTTCAAAAAAGAACGTTTTATTTATAATATCTTTTACAAAAAGTTCTTTTGAAAAAAGTATATTAAAAATATGTCCGTTTTAAAAGAGTAATTTTTGAAACAACTACTTTTGAAAGAAAGTACTTTCTAAAAATTTTTTAAAAAGCACTTTTTTGACAAAATTATTCTTTTAAAAAATTACCCCTTTTTAATAAAGGCTCTTCTAAAAATTTACTTTTAAAAAGAGTACATTAACCAAAAAAGGTTTTCTTAAAAAAGTGATTTTTGAAAAATTGCGTTTTTTAAATTTACCATTTAAAAACGTAATTTTTATATACACATATTGTCTTTTACAAAAGTACCTTTTAAAAAAATTAAAGAGAGGCATATTTTAAAAGTCTTTAGGAAGAAAGTATTGTTTTGAAATAGTAGCTTTTTAAAAATTTATTTTTTTAAAGTATTTTATTAAAAAACTTAAGGTCAATAATAACAAAATAAAAAAATTAATTTTTTCCAATATTACGATTTTCTATGGAATAACAATTTTAAGTTTTTTTTCTTTTAATTTTGTAGAAGTATCAATAAAACAGTAAAAAAATTAGAATAATTTTTCTAAAGTATATTTTTAAAAATATATTAAAAAAAGTTGCTTCGAAAAACTGCTTCTAAAAAAGTTTCTTAAAAGAGACGAGAAGTATTTTGAAATTTTTTGGTTAGAATTATGTTCCAGATTTTTTGTATTATATGCCAAAATCTAATTTTTTTGCTTATGTACGGGCGTTTTATTACAATATTTTGAGGTCTAACAGTTTTTCTGCTTCAGTATCTCCAGCGATCCAGTAAAATTAAAATAAACAGCCTTAAAGTGCGCTCTGAGATGTTTATACAAAAATTTAGAATACCAGCAGCAGCAACGACAATGCATCATCACTCCTTGCCTTGATATAACAGCAAAAGTGTTGGTTTTTAGATTATTACGCGTTTCCCAATAACCTTTTAGCAGCATTACACTTATTATTTTTGTTCATAGTTTTTGTTTGCCATTTAAATGTTCACATAAAATTAAATTACATTATGTTTTAGATCGACTGCATTAATTTAAATACCCGTCACACGGGGGGGAAAACCACGCTTTTTGAGCACAACATGTGCAAAATTACAATTTACATTTTCAATTACAATTACAATATGAATACAATTTATTAATAATACGTGATTCTTCATTGAAATCACTTGTAGACAAAAGTGTTTTGAATTTTTAATAAATTTCATATAAAATATTTAATGTTAGTTATTTCCCATTGTTATTTAAATGACTTTTAGCAGCAACAACACAAACCGTACACAAATGAATTTAAAACAACTTTTTTTTTGTTTTATTTGCCTCAAAAACATTTATTACCAGAAACGCCCACTTTCTGTATTCACTTGTCCGTCCTTCCGCTTTTGTATTGCAACCAAATATCCATTTCCAATTAATTAAATTTGTTACAATTTAAATGGAGCCAACCAACATTTAAATTATTGGGTTTCTTTAAATAAATTGTTACACGTATCCTCATCCTGTCAGTGCGACTGATGTCACTTCATTTGAAAATTGAAATATTTTATGAAGTGTGATTGTTAGTGTGTGTTTTTCTTTGAATTCCTGGACGTACATTTTATTTTTTATTTTTGTTTTATAATTATTTGTGTACAATTTACAATTGAAATTGTTAATTATGATGGGTTTGTGATTGTGTTTTTTTTGTTTTTGTTTTTTGTAATTCTTTAAAATTCATGTCAATAACGTCTGTTGACTTAAATGACATGTTTTGGAAATTAAACACGAATTCGCTCGCTGGTTTCTTTATAAAATAAATATTTATTGAAAATGCGGACAATATGGTTATTTAAATTTTATTTAAGTGTAAATACGAGATTAAGTGATTTTTATATAAAACAAAAAGTATCTTTTATACAAAATATTTTGGTTTCACGTTTATAAAGTTTTTGTTAAAAAAAGTAGTAATAATAATAAAACTTTTGTTGAAGAAAGCGTCAGTTTTATTAAATATCTATTCAATTTAAAACTACTGTTGTCATATTTTTTTTTATTTAGTTTTGTAATTTCTTGTTATAAATGATGTTTATGCTTCCTTTTTGCCCCTATAACGCTTTTTGAACGTTTGTTTGCCTAAATTTTCTATTTTTTCTTTCATTTCTAATGTTGCATCATGAGAAACTTCTGTTTAAATTTTCCACACGTCTGACTCCATTTTCAAAGCAATTAGCTCTCGCAAAGTTTTGCTTGTTTGTTTTCAGATTTTTCATCTTTCCCCCCTTCACACAATATGTAAAAGTCTTGCCGAGCCTTTTTATAATAAATTTCCCAGAGAAGTTTATTAAAGTGCCCAAAAGGTTTGAGTCACAAGAAAGTTGCAAGTAGAAAGAAATTTGAAAGTTGCTGCCTAAAATGCCAATTCTTAAAACATTTCAAAGTAATTGAAAAACTAACGACTTTTATGCAGACATTTAGAAAAGTAACTACTTGGCGTTTTTGTTCTTTTTTTCATTTACTTCTTCTTTTCTCTTAGTGTATTCTCGTATTCATTTGTATTAAGCCAAAAACAAGGATAAAGTTTTTTTCTTATAATGAAAATACGAACACTTTCTGTGGTTTTTAATCTCATTTTTTGTTTTTTTTACTTGCAACCAAAACAAGTTTATTTTTTTTTGTCTGAAAAACAAAAATCTAAATATTTAATATTAAGGAAAATTAAAAGCATACAACTTAATTAAAAAATATTGGATTTTGTCTCCCATTGAAGCGTAATATATTAACTGAAGAACGTGTAATAATTTAATTAAAATTTTACCCATCATGAATGCTACTTCGGCTAGACAGTGAGACAGACAGACAGCCAGCCGAAGGTATACAATCAACCATCATACATTTGAATACATTAGTGTTGGCTTCGTAGTAGAGACGTTGTCAAGATTTTCCAACATCATAATTTTCACAGGATAAACAGTAGAGCTTAAGTTCGCCGAATAGATGAAGGAGATACGAGTTGAAAAGAAAACTTATTAAAGGCGTAATTGGTGGGTGTTACTAAATGTTTTCAAAAACGCAAGCAAATGAAAGCACATCACAGCTCGCGTTTTACTTCATAAATACAAATTAAGAAAAGCAAAGCGAGACAAAAATAATTTTAGTTTAACGATTTTTTTTCAAATATTTTAAGTTTGAAAAAAAATTTAATTAATAAAGGACAATTATGTTTTTGCAAGAGAAGTACGTACATATTTCTTAGCTGTGTTTTGTTGATGAATATTTTGTTTTAATTACAATTTTATTTTAATTAAAATGTTAATGGCGGGAGTGAAAAATAAGCTGAAGTGAAAATTAAACAGCAGAGCAGATTTAAAGGACAATTCAGTTAAATTCAAATTTCTCTGCGAATAATGACCAAATAATTATAATCTAACGGCTGTCTTATTTAAATAAAAAATAATATCTAAAAGCTTAAAAGGTCAAAATAAATTCTCTTATCTTCACTACAGCTTGTGACCTTGTTTGTCACAATATTAACCTTTAACCAACCCCATAGAAAGTGGAGTTAGCTTAATGATGATCTCCAGTTTGTTTGAAGGTAGACACACACACACAGAAAAAAACCCAATGTAAAATCAACATGATGAAATGTTGATGTCAAGTCATTGCTAGTATGTGGAAAAAAACCAATTGAATTTACTTTTAACATTGTTTCAAGTTAAATCAATGGTTAAAATAGTTAATTTAGTATTACAATATGTTGATTGAAAATTAACAACAATGAAATAACATTGTACATTTTAAATTTCACCTTTTACACAGTTGAAAAAACATTAATCAATGTTTAATTTTGTAATTTCCTTTTTTGTAGTAATAATTACAGTTTTTCATGTAAAATTAACATTGCATATAGTTGAAACAAGATTAACTATTGTAAAATCAAAATTGTTGCAAACATTAAAAAATGACATTGGAATACTTTGAAAAAACTTTTGTCAATTTTATATATTAAGAAACGTTGGCTTATGTTTAATCAACATGTTAAAAAAGCTAAATCAAATTTGTGAAATTGCTGTATGTTAAAAAAACATAAAACATGTTTAAACAACGTGAAACATGTTGAAATAAAATTAATTCATGATAAAAGAGAGAAAATTCAAAAGGTACCTCTACTTTACAGCATTAAAGAAACAGTAAATTTGATTCTATCGCAGCTTTACTACGTACCAGAAGGGCAACGTTATAAATTTTAAGTGAATTGAATTCTTTATTATGTCTGCAGCTCACAATGATAATATGAGTTTAACAAGGTTTGTGGAAAAATTTTCAACCGGAGAAGAAAATATTAATCTTGTTAGTGACGAAGACGGAAATATTATAGTAAACATTCCAGTTGACCAAAATACAACACAAGTTTTCCAATTAGACGAACTGTTGAATAGTTAATTCATAATCGTAAAATATAATTAAGAAACAAATATTTGTAAACCGAAAAAATATTGGTGCTGTTTATGGGAATCGCAAAATTTTTTAGTATTTTGAATTTTTATTCGCACTATTTTTCCTAATATTAATATTTTACTTATTCAGTAAAACGTTAACAATTTTGTTAAAAAACTAATTGCAATTGATTATTGAGGGGTATAGCTTGTTCCTATGCGCATTTCACTGTTGCTAATGCAGATCATCAGGGAACTTTACCCAAATATTTCTTAGAACAACTGGAGATATTATATTAAACTTTCATTAAAACAAATGAAAAGTTTAAACAATATCAAAGTTGTAACAAGAACTCAATAATCAACCAATTGTTTTTGTTTTCTTACTTTACCATTACTACCTAGGTTGACTTTTTTTCAACTCTAATTGTAGTTGTAAGAGGTTTGTAGAAAATGTACAAACAACAACTGCTATACATTTGTATAGAGTGATGCCAAACAAAATTTTTTGTGACCGGGTGCTGTCAAGTTAATAATTGGTGCTGTTTATGGGAATCGCAAAATTTTTTAGTATTTTGAATTTTTATTCGCACTATTTTTCCCAATATTAATATTTTACTTATTCAGTAAAACGTTAACAATTTTGTTAAAAAACTAATTGCAATTGATTATTGAGGGGTATAGCTTGTTCCTATGCGCATTTCACTGTTGCTAATGCAGATCATCAGGGAACTTTACCCAAATATTACAACTACAATTAGAGTTGAAAAAAAGTCAACCTAGGTAGTAATGGTAAAGTAAGAAAACAAAAACAATTGGTTGATTATTGAGTTCTTGTTACAACTTTGATATTGTTTAAACTTTTCATTTGTTTTAATGAAAGTTTAATATAATATCTCCAGTTGTTCTAAGAAATATTTGGGTAAAGTTCCCTGATGATCTGCATTAGCAACAGTGAAATGCGCATAGGAACAAGCTATACCCCTCAATAATCAATTGCAATTAGTTTTTTAACAAAATTGTTAACGTTTTACTGAATAAGTAAAATATTAATATTGGGAAAAATAGTGCGAATAAAAATTCAAAATACGAAAAAATATTAATTAAACGCTTTTACATGGGGTAAATGTTATTTCAATACAGCAAAAAAGTTAAATTAACATGGAATTTCCTGTAATTTTAACATCTTTTCATGTTATTTCAATATGGCTGTAATATTAATTCTAAATTGCTTAATAGTTGACTCGACATTAAATTTATTTTGATTCAACATGAAATTCATGTTGTTATACATTTTTAATATTGTTTCAATAAGGATCTTAACGTTATTTTGACATGACAATCTCTTTGATTTAATTGACGTACATTGTCAATTCATCATGATTTCTAGTTGTTTTAAAGTGGATACCTATAACTTTAATATCATGTTAAATTAACTTGAAACGCTTATGAAGCAAAATTGTTAACAAAACTAGTTGAATAAACCTTGTTTTAGTTGATTTTACAATGATTTTTTTCTGTGAGCACTTTTTCCAAAGACCTTAACTTACTCATCCATTTGCTGGTCTCAACTCTCTAATATAGTGACGCAAGTTTAACTTTGAATTTGTTGAATTAATGCAAAAAAATATATTTTTTCACATTAGTTTCAATGCAACAATAAGTACACACAATTACATTCCATCAAATATTTTTATAAATTTATACGTTTTTTCCCCCCATTTTGACTCATAATGCAAAAAATGGTAAAAAATGGCCCAACTTCAGGAGGCCATAAAAATTAAATTAGTGTTAACTTTTCAAAAACCTTTGGCAGTTCGGTTTACTTAATGGTCTACTTTCATTTCCCATTGGAATTGTTAAAGCTACTTTTTCTTGTTGCAGTGTGTTATTATTATCAAGAATTTGTGTTAAAATTATCACAAATTTGAAATTTATTCTTACAAAAGAAAATGTAATTATTTCCCTTCCTCGGCGGATAATATTTAAAAAGCTTAACTGCTCGCCCCTCTATTGATTTCCTAAAATTGATATGAATTCGAAATCATATAACGCTCGGCCCCATTGTGCAGTAGCGTATATCGTGTTGTAATTGTGGACGTGCCATGTTACGACTTAAGTAAAACCAAAAAGGAAGTAATCAAGTAGCTCAAGTTATACCATATTATTGTTTTTTTTTAATGTTATTTCCTTCAAATGCATCTTGCACCTTTAAAATTAATTTCCTGTCTACAATTTGCCAGCATCGGTGGCATTCAAAAGAATCATTGCCAAGAAATAGAAAAACATAAAAAACGAAAGTACAAGATACTTGTTAAAATTAGCTAAAGCTACTAGTCTGTATGTATGTGTGTTATATGTATATGTACTTGCAACATGTATTTGGTTGGTGGTGCTACCCTGCAATGCTGAAGGCCGCTTTTTGGTAGTAGCAGTAAAGGGAATTTATTTAAAGAAGTGTGAATCCGATTTGGGTCCAAGTAGTTCACTCGCTCGTTTTAGACAAGAACCTTTGATCAAACCCATTTAAAGCAATTTTAGCAGTGTTATTTTGCTACACCAGCCGCCGTCAGCAGTATTATAGGAATTGCGATGGTGTACAAGTTCTCAGCAACAAACTGGGTTTTGGCATCAGACAGCGAGCGTAGCAGAAGGCACTCGCCAGAAGGCTAGAAGTTGCTAAGGTTGCTAAGGTAGCCTGGCTTAAAGAGTTTTTTACAATCACAATAATTTGCAAGTTATTGTCAGGTACTTTAACTCGGCTGTAAAATTATAAAAAATGCTCTTCTATATTTTATATGACGATATACGAGCAGGGGTGCCAAAAAAGACGATTTTATGTCATTTTGACGATTTTTTATAGCAAATTTCCCAAAATGACGTTTGTCGATTTTTGTTGGATAGTATCCTCCGTTATACTTTGACGATTTTTTGACTTCGCTACTTTTTGCTCAACATAAACTCTACGTATGGGAAAATGTCACGCTCCAAAAATATATTTTTGTTTTGCGTTCAATATCGATGATATTGAACTGTTAAAGAAATATTCAAAAATTTGAATGACATTAATGAACTTTAATTTTGCTTTTTTTAAATATGTTCTTAATTTGATGAATCATCTAAACAAAATTGAAGGAATTCAAATTCACAACATGCACTATGAAATGACGAAACTTTTTTAAAAAATTTTAATAATTTTTTTGGTATATAATTGTATAAAAAATACGCCTCCAAATCAAATTAATTTCCGTAACCATAAAAATTATTCCAAAAAGGAAAAAGTTTATATTGGTGTGTATGTAAAAGAAATGTTAACACAATATACAATTGATGTTTTGAAACTTTCAATCAATTTATTGATAGTTGTGTATCATTTTACGTTGAATTGTGTTACCAAATAAAAAAAATATCTGATTTCGATGAAAAAATTATAACAAATCTTAATTTAATTACACCATCTGTGATTTACAAAAAAAATCCGAAATTCTTCCTTTATTAAAATGTTTTCCTATTCTAGTCTCTAAAGAAAAATATCAAGATATTGAGCATGAAATAAGAAAACTAAGATTTTTAATTTTGGAGACAGCTCATTAAATGTAGATATATTTTGGAAAAGAGGAAAGTCAATTAAGTAATCGACGAAACAATAAAAATCTTTTTCCAAATTTATTTGAATTTTTAAATAACTTAATGACTTTGCCAAACTCTTCAGCTAATGTTGAAAGAATATTTAGAAAAATTAATGTTAATAAAACCAAGATAAGAAATTCGTTGGAAACAGGAACCCTTGAGGGGATTCTTTTGTTTTAAAGATTATTTAAAAAATAATTTCTTTGAATGTTACAATGTTAGCATTACAAAAAATATTGTTAAAAAAAAACATAACTGTGATGTGTATGTATAGTATTTTTGTTTTGTAATTATCCATTTTCAATCAATATCAAATGCCCTTCTTTCGTACTTTATTTGTTCAATTGTTTGTACGCGTATAAAATCGAATAAATCAAAAAATTAATTCCAATCCACACATGAGTTGGAAGTTAACGAAAAACTGTGTAATAGTTTAATCTATGAATTTCTATTTAAATTAAAATATAAAATATATCATATCGCACTTGATCAACAAGAGGGTATTAACTCAAAATTTTAAAATTTTCAACAGAAGCAAAATACTTTTTGATTTTACATCAAAGGTATATGAAAAATAGATTTTAAATCATCCGTTTCATTAGCGAAACATAGACACAACAATGTGAAATTTTTACAGCAGCTAAATATGAATATTAGAATGCAAGTTTTGGAGAAAAGTGAAAAAATTTAAATTTCGAGTTAATACCCTCTTGTTGATCAAGTGCGATATGAAAAATTAACATTTATTTTCAAAGGTTTGTTTCGACACAAAATCTCTTCAAATTTTGCTTTGAATTGAATAAAATGTTAAAAAATTTTGGTTGTTTTTCATAAATCTGTTGAATTGTTAATTTTTAAATGGGAGATTGTTGTATAAAACAAAAGATTTTTGAGTGGCGATTTTTTGACGACATTTTTTACATACTGACGATTTTATTTGAAAAATTTTACGATTTTTTTGAAAATATTACTGGCAGCCCTGGCTACACATTCTAAACGAATTTAATGCGCCTACTTGACAGAAGAGGCGATCTAACACTGATCTGATCTAAAAAAAGAACTAACATAACGCGCAATATGAGAGTTTTAAAAACAATTAAACTTTCTCACTTTCAGCTTCTGTCCACTCTCACTATCCCTTTCCCAAAAAAGATAACACAGCTACTGGTTGGTAAGCATCACGAATTAAGAAAACCAGATTGCGCATTGCGCAGGTCCGTTATTTTGTTGTATGTGTTATTGTTTGGCGTTGTGACGTAGACATAGAATATATTTTGTAAGCAAAAGTACATTTGTGTATGGGAAGTAAGCAGAAATGTAAAATTTTGGTAGTCCAAGGAAGCTCTTACTCAAATATCTTCAAGCCCAAACTCAAAAGTTTTACTCGACTGCATCTCTTTTCTGTCCATTTAAAAATTTCTTGAGATCGATGCACCCGTTTATTTATTTAGTTATTTCCAGTTTTGCACCAAATATCTCGTACACTTTTTACAACAAACTCTCATTTGTATTCTATGATGACGTAGATGTGCAGTAGAAAATTTATTTTGTACGGCTGAGTGCGCAATATTGATTTCTTGAGTCATCGGTAGGCATATTAATTGTCTGAGTGTTATCTTCTATTTAAAGCAAAAAAAAGTCTGAAGAGACTCAGTTAGTCGTAGAGTTCCTTTACGTTATCTCGGAGGACACATCAAGTGCTCTTGTTACTCAATAGGCGTGGCTTAAGAACGTTCACGGTTTGGTTCACTGAACTCTGTGGTCTTAGTTGCCATCATTTCACGATTGGAAACACTAACATCAAATTTTGTAGGTTCTGTGACTTCTGCTCGAAGCATGTATTATGCGAACGCCCTGCCCTGCTATTTCGCTGGACTAAATTCCTAGGAGACAACTTCATGACTCCAAAGACATTTATTCTTAAATTTTTGTTCCAACCAACTTTTCACGATTAAGGAACGTAAGCAAACTTTTCTCTGTGGAGATCAAGACTGCCAGGAAATTATATGATATCTCACTGTGCAGGGTAATTTGCTGCATACGCAGCCCAGGGCTGGGGCAGTGAATTTAGGGGCTGTGCATAAGATCTTTTGGCTGCGGTACGTGGGACCCCTTACAGATAAATTAATAGACGCGTCGTTGATATAAGACCTTTTCTGCCACTTTCAAAACTGCCGGGCTTGCAGAGATAACTTAAGGAAAGTCTTTTGTGTCTGTCTCAGTGCAAGTGTTTAATTGAGGTTTATGTTTTTCTTTTTCTCTTCATATTTGTTGGCAGCTACGCTGTGTAATAAACCAAGAGCAAAGTTTATTTAAGAACCTTTGGTATCATCATAAGCAGCACCCAATTATTTTTGCGCTTAATTCTTGTTGCGTCTTTTTTTCACGTTTACAGTTGCACAAACGCTTGTTGCAAGCAACTAACCCGTTAAAGTGTTCTTATTTTAAATTCAATTTTGTTTATAAAAGGTTTGTTCGTTCGCTGTTTCATTTGCTTGTTTGTTTATTTGTTTGTAGGATTGTTATTTTTTTTTGTTTTAATTTAATCCTTTATTATTTTTTTATTTGTTTTATTTTTCATTTATGATGACGGCTCCCCGTAAAATGAAAACTGTCCCGGCTCTTTGTGATGTTTGCCGTACACCGTAGATTTAAAAGAAATATATTTATATTTCTTTTTCCTTTTTTTGTTGTTTTGATGTTTGTGATCTCCGCCTCCCTTTTATAAACATGAATTTATACATGGTTGATCTATTTGCAAGTTTGATGATGGTGATGATGATGATGAATACGAGGATGACGATGATGTTGGATGACGGTATGACTGTCAGTTTGCTTGGGCTTGTTTTGTTATTTGCTTACTTGCTGGCTTGCAACAACAATGATATACATACATAATTCAACCGATATGTGATTATTTTTCGTGTAAACATTTTTATGGTTATTTGTATCGTGCACTGTGAAGTTCTGCGTTTGTTTTTACTCGTATTATTTTCCCTACAATATCACACATTCTCTCCCATTCATAAATTGATAAACAAATACAAACACAAGCACAAGTGCAACTACATGTCTATGCATGCATTTGGTTTGTCTGTATGTTCAACAAAGAGATAAACACATCAGTATAAGAGATTTTCATTATGCATTATCCGCTATAATTTTCCATTGTACGAGTATGTGTTCTTCTTTCCTTTTTTATGGTTTAATGTGCAATTGTTGTTGCATTAATAACATTTATTGTTGTTGGAATTTTTAATGTAATTTTTCTTTAATAGTATTTTCTTTCGTGTGTGTTTTTACATTTAATAAAAAGGATTGTTGCCGCGTCTGCTCTCCCTCCCTGTCTGTCTGTCTGTTATAATAAATTAATAAAAATGCCAAACAAAATTATGTATATGTATTTATTAGATTTCAATAGATGCAACGCAGCGTCAAACTTTGTGGGATTTAATTGTTTTCTATTTTTTTAGAAAGATAAATTAATGATAAATTGTTGATTTTGTGGAATTTTATAGAACAAATAACAACCAAATTGCCCCCGAGGAGTTTCAGCTCAAATTTCACAAAAAAAATGCCGATAACAAAGGTTTTTATTTTAATTTTAACTTAAATTAATTAACATCTTGTTTATTGTTGGGTTAAAAAAATCAATAGAACTAATAACTATATAACAGGATGTTATGTTAGGATTTTTAATTTTTTTCATCAATGTACAACAGATCGTCTATATAATTAAACGACAAGCAAGATTTTTTGATCCCTTTCACGCTCATATTATACGGCCGATTTTGTTCAAAACTTATATAATTTGGAAGATATTTATTTACAAATGTGGACAATCTATATTTTATTATAATCGGTTCTGTATTTTGGGAGCTATAAGCGTTTTAAATTGCTACTACTACACATGCACACTTATTGCACATGCATGTATCTATCAGCTTCAACTTGAAATGTAAATTTGAAAATGTTTTGAATAAATAAATAAATATATAAAAAAAACAAAGTGTTCGTGTGTGTTTGTCCAATTTGCTTTTGCAAAGATATGAGACCAAGCTTTTTCTGTAAGCACTTTGTAAACAAAAGAGATCTAATAAGTTGTAAGTTGTTTATTTAGAACATGTTTTGTTTTTGTATTTTATCGTAAATGTCTTATGTAAATGTTTAATATTTAATTACTAGAATGTAATTGATTGCTTCGGCCATATAAAATACTAGTAAAAAAATAATGCGGTTCTAACGGCCAATGTTTTGAAAATTTACTTCTGAATCTTATTTTAGGGAGAGCTAAAGTCTTTCCTTTTTGACAAATTGTTATAGTCTTCTTGTAATCCTTACGTAAGATCTGTTCAGAACATTGATGTAAAACACCACGGGGAACATTTTTCTGAAACATATTAACCCTTTAAGTGATTGCTATTGGAAAGCATAATATCTAAAAACGGAGGCAGCAAAGAGGATATCCAAAATAGATTATGCAAAGCTAAGTAGGCGTTCGGAGGGCCAGCAACATCACAGCTCGGACAAAAATCATTGCCTTCAAACGCAAAATTCAAAGCTTGCAAGCCTTTGTCAGCCGATGTCTTAGACGTATTCTCGGAATTTTCTGGTTCAATACCATCTTCAACATCGATATTTGGCATCGATCACATCGAAGACCACTAGATGTCGATATAATTCAAATGGCTAGATCACTCGTTGAGAAAGCGACCTGATGATATTACGAGACAATCCATCGAATATAATCCTCAGAGATCCAGAAGACCTGCTAATACCTGAAGGAGTCAAACTGAATGCGAATTGCGCGACCAAAAAGGCCGAGCCAAAAGGGAATCCGACGTACTTTATTCGTCGCTTTTTTCAACTGACAACTTAGTAGAAATACAAACTTTCTTATTAACTTTGCCCCATTTCACACGTTTCCGTCAACGCAAAGTACTAAAGTTGAGCAGCTTTTAACTTTTAACGTACGTTGAGTAGTTTGATAGCTATCAGTTTTGTTTGTGGTGACAAAATTTAATTAAATTAAAATTACAATTAAAAGAAACATTCTGAGATTTCGTCGAATTCTATTAAATATGCTGCTTTAATATCCGTTAACAAAGTACTCATTGTATCAGCCTCCTCCGCCGTTACTTTAATGTCAGTTGAAAATAGCAGCGAACATATAACGTACGACGGATCGTATATGCCTCTCTGCCTTAACGTTTCGTGCAACCAAATGAAATGATTGACGACAAATATGAGAGTTAAAGTACGAAAAATAAGTCATTGCTGTATGATACTTTTTTGCTTCTTTCTTAAAAAAGTGACAAAAACTCCCCTTAAACAGCAGTGCAGCAGGCTTGAATGTCCTTCAAAAATATTTGTCATAAAATTCTACCAAAAGACTTTGAATGCACTAAAGGAAAAAATTCAACTAAAAGCCAGAAATGAGTCAAAAGATAAAATATGCTGAAGGAATAATACTTTCGTACATTTTTCGGAAGTGATGGCAAAATGTCCCAAAAACCCGTCTTTACTTACGTGCAATTATAATTTGAATTACTTTGCAAAAGAAAACGAGGACCTGAATTATCAAAATGCTTATAAACGGTTTGTTTTCAGTTACAACCTTTTTATATTCGCAAGAGTTTCATTTACTTAAAAGCTGTAATTTAGAGAAAATTTAAACAACTAAATGTGGTTTCTGCACTACAAAATGCCGAAACGGCAGGAATATATATAAAGTTTGGATCGATGTATGGATTTGTTATTCAACCACGCCAGAACAGCTTAACGGATCGGAATGAAATTTGACAAAGAAATCGATTATGGTCTGGAATGGCACGTGAGCTACTTTTTATCACGGTAAAATATATCGTTGCTGTGGGAACAGGGTTCAGAAGAGAACACAGAGGCCCCAGGTGTAGTTATTAAATTAAAAAATACCAGTTGTACAGAAAAGGACATAGAGAAAAAGAACATACTTTTTAATCACGATTAACACCTCGTGGCGCAGCTAGTATATAATAAATACATAAAAAGATCTCGGTTTTTTGAGCAACTCTTTTCACTTTAACTAAATATCGTGGATCCGAAAACAACTAAAAATCTGTTTTTAATTCAAAGTAATTGTTATTATGCTGAATTTCGCAAAAATTTGCAGTCCGAAAAGATGAGACAATATTTCAAAGAAAAAGAAAAAAAATTACGTTAATTACAGAAATAATGTGCCGCCGATATACAATTACTAATTAAGGATCATCGTCAGCTCCTGGATGTATTAGAATATGCTATCAATACTTTATTGTATAATGTGTCAATTTGGATGAGAAAGTGTAACTTTCGTATTAACTCTTCAAAAACCAAAAAATTAATTTTTAAACCGCAAAGCACTACGACTGATCTAATTATAATCATCGATGGCAAGCAAAGCCAATTGCAGATCGTATGAAATGTCTTGGTGTGTTATTAGACAATAATCCTAGATTTGAACACCATATTAGTGGATTAATTTCTAAAATTAATTTCACTCTAAGGAAACTATATGCATTGAATTTATATTTACCCCTTCATATCACAAAGATCGTAGCTCACTCCTTATTGATGTCTAATTTATTGTATTGTATAGAGGTCTACTCGAGTTCTACTCGGGTTGTAGTGCTGAATTCTTAAATAGGTGAATCTTACTTTTTAACATAATAATTCGTTTTGTTTACAATTTAAAAATTCATGGTCATGTTTCAAAGCTTCGTAAACATTAGATCACTTCTACACTCACAATATTATTACAGTAACGGACTGTACGTTATTCAAGAAGTCATCCGTTCAGCCATTTTTAAAAGAATAAACATTTAAAATTGTAAGCAATTTTCTTTTTAACTGATTCTAACATTCATTCAAAAAACTAAGGACATATTAATACGGATTTTCGGTTACATTCAATATTGTCCGTTGTTTTCTTTCAAGTGCTGTTTTTTTCTTTGCTTTCTTTATTTGATTTGTTTGAGATTTCCTCTCCTACACAAACAAAGAAAAAATCTTTTATTTTTACGGGCTTAAGTCAATTAATTTTTTAACATTAAAAATTAAATGAAAAATGAGGAGACCCGTTTTTAAGTGAACTTTCATTTATTTAAAATTACAATTTCAGTTAATTTTACGTACAGAATATTTTGAGTGTATTATTTTATAAAGTTATGGTCTCAGATTGCCTTGAGTATGTTCGGAAACATTTTGTACTTTTGCAGACTGAAAGAGACCCACAGCTTTTATTCTCTGTTAGAAATCGTGTTATATACGACAGATCCTTTTATGTACGAGTTGCCAAGTGTTGGAATTCTTTACCACGCTCATTAAGAGTGTTTAACTTTAATCGTAATTCATTCAAGATCGAGCTTGTTCAATATTTCTGCTTGCAGTTGATCTGATCCAATTGCAAAATAGAAACTTTAAATATTTATATTTTTATTTTTTTACTTTTTACTATTTTTAGTTTGCTATTTATGATGTTTAGGTTCCATTATGATGTTTAGTAGTTTATAAGTTGTTGCCTATATATAAATTTAGTATTGTAGACCACCAGCTATATAAGGTTCTAAGGGCTCGGCTGGTTACTTTAATAAATAAATAACAAAAAATGTTTTTTGGCGGCCACCACGCCACCGTCAATCAGTGCTCATGCATATCTTCACTCATATGACACCTTTCAGGTGTTTTTAAAAACCTCCCGTTGAGTTATTGTGACTCTAAAAAATAAAAGTTACTTTTCTGAACTTAATAATTTTTTACCGGCTTTAAAACTAAAAAAAATTACTTAACAAATTTAAAAAAAATCTGCCAAAAATTTTAACTTTATTTGAATAAGATCTTGGTTGACATTTGCAAAAAAAAAAAAAAATTAAAAAAGCATAAAATAAAATAAAATTCGTGGTGCAATTAAATAATTGAAATTAATGTTTAAACCACTTTGTCAGGCTTATTTAATAAATTCATTTAAACAAATTGAGAAATATTTGGTCTAGTCTGCACTTTTAAGACTGTACAGTAGGGTGGACCTAATTTTGCTTAAAAAATAATTTAATGTCATCAAAAATACTCGAATGACAATTCAAAATAATAAGAATTAAAAAATAAATTTCACGTTGGAAAGGAAATATTTAAAAAAATTAAATCAGCCGATTTTTTTATTATCTAATAAAGAAAAACCTTAAAAATAAAATTTAATCTTGGGCGTCCCGAAAAAGTTTTTTTTTGATATGTCGTAGTGGAACTTTTTTTCTCATGCCAAAAGCTGTCGAAAAATCGATGGCACAATATCGATTGCTAAATCGACCCACCCTACTGTACATCCCAGTAGGAAATTTGAGTTTATTCATACATATTTTCTTTCAAATAATCATGTAAAATCGTTACTCTTTGTAAGCGAATCATTTCCTTCGTCCTGCTTTACTTCTTAATAGAGCATGTGACTACAACATAAATGATGAAACAGAACTGGGGCTGACGTTTGTTTTCCATACAATTTGACATAAAATTATGCCAGAGAATGTGGTCGTGAAATAGAATCTATTTTATTTTTACAGCGTTTTCTCTTATACTCTCAATTTTAGAGTCTTATTCTCTCAACAATTTTACGGTGTTTTCATGAAATCACATGCATGTTTCATACGAAAAATGCAAACAAAAGAAAATCAAACAATAATAAGAGAGAATTTAAAGTCACTGCCGTCGATTTTGTTATGGGCCACCAAGCGATTGTTCCTGAAGTTGCAGACTTGTTCTGTTTCATCATTAATTCTCCAACGAGGACTGTTTTCAGTTGCACCTGCCGCTTGATTTTTACTGAAGGTCATCTCTATGTGTTAATAGGCCGACCATGTCTTCTAGAATATTTTTTCAGGCAGCATTGAATTCTTTTTTATATTATTTTGTATTAAAGATAACATGCCGGTCACAGGCATGGAAAAACGCCGAATGTTTGAGGTAAATGGAGGGACTGGTTTGCAGTAAAATTTACTGATAGCTTGAGCACATTCGTAAATTCTGAAACTGTGCAATAAGCACCATTTGGCAGTACAGGTTTTCCGTCAAAACTTAATTTATTTAAACAATTGAGAGAGTTGCTGCATATTTCTGCAACTACGGCAACATTTAACTCACGCTTGCAGTAGTTTGCAGAGCGGTTACACAAATTTACTGCATTCACAAATCCACCTCCTAATGATATTACAGCGTAAGCAGTGGCAAAGTGTAAACTTTTTCTAATATATTTATAAAAGGTCCTTCTTTGGTAAAATGTAATTTTCATTTAAATCTGCCTTCAGTTCGTTAATTTAATTTTTATTAATTAAATTATTCTATTTAATGACACATTTTTAACATGCAATAATTTTTAATAAACAAATAAAACCAACTAAAAGGAGCTAAATATTTTAACAACACAGCAGAACGTAACAAAAAGCTGTTTTCGGACACCACAGCACTCAAATAGCAAAAATATTTTTTTTAATGCAGAAATGCCTCTTTCCTAATAACGAAACTTTTCCAACCGGTCCTATTATAAATTTACATAAAAAAATCTTGATAAATCAAAACGCTTTGTCTATTCTTTAACTTATTTTGTGGTGGTTAAATAAAGTTTTCAAAATCTAACTTGACTTTAATAAACTTGCAGCTTAAATTTTTTGTGTTGTACAATTTCAATTCTCAAAAATAAAAAATCTAAAAAATTAACCAATTTTCATTGTGCTTTAATGCATTTTTTAAACGTAAATTTTGCGTAAACAAATTTTTTATTGCAAAATTTCATTAAAATTCACGCATTTACAAAGAAAAAAAAGTTGTTTGTGTGCTGTCTTTCTAATGTCTTTTTTTTTCTTCAAATACATTAAGACACAAAATGTTTGTTTTGCTATTAACTTTTTCGACATTCTTGTCTGCTCGCACTCAAAACACACGAATTTTAGGCAAATACCCCCCGGCTTGTGTCATTCGACAATAATAAAAGCACATGATTCTGCACAGTGGTTTAGAGACTTTTTTCATTTATGGAAATAAATGCGAAGATTGTTAACAATTAAATTCTACATACTCCGTCAGTTGGGTGTATTTTTTCCTTGGGTTATTGTATGTACAGTGAGGTATCGCAACAGAGGTGGTAGGCAGTCTACAATGGTGAATTTAATTATAATTATTCTCAACGAATGATTATAATTCCGGGGTTGATTTGGGAAAGAAGTGAATTAAATTGGGTTTAGTGTAGGTCACTGTTTAAAAAGCATTTAGCTCACCTTTGGGCAAATGTTTTCTTGGCAATAAGAAGTAAATATTTAATTCTTCCATACAATTCAATTTATTTAATCATTAATTTTAGTGATAAGAATTTAATAATCTGGATTATCGGTAAGTATGTATTTAAATGCTTTAGCGTTCGTAACAGAGAGTATGCTCTTGTTCACATAAATTGCAAGTGAACAATTAATTTAACGAGATCTCTACTCGTGTCTTTCGTGTTTTTTATAACAACAAGGAATTAACAGATTGAAAGTTTTAATTCCACATATCTGGTACTAAAATTTAAGTTCAACCAAAATAATTATGAATATTTCAATTAATTGTTATAGAAAAGAACTTATATTAATCATTGGGAAGGTATTAAAAAAAAGCAATTATACAATTTTGGGTAATAATTTTAGTGTCCAAAGCTAAAAGTGTTCAAACTTTGCATCCCCAAAAATCCGTTTATAGTCTGAATAACAAAATTTTTTAGTCCTGGAAAATATCTACAAAAACTCGCTTAAATGCATAAACTATCCCTTTTTAGAAATAATTCATGTCGTTATAATAACTGTAGTTAGTCGGCAAATAACGTAAACTTTCATCACACTGGATTGCAGTGTATTTATTTCGTCGGCTGGGATTGCTTATCATAACCAAGGAAACCGAAAATATGCTCTAAGAAAAGTATGTTCTGCGTATTAAATATGCAGTAAAAAGTAAATATATGTATATGCATTAAAAACTTTAAAAAATGCGCTCTTAAAAAGAAACCTAAAATGGCTTGTTTGAATGTGATATACAGGTAACACTCCTCTAACACGGGATTCCTCAATGCCGTTTCACTCCAGCACGAATTGAAAATTCTGGACCACCCTTCTTTGACACGGTACTTCAGCAAAATGCAGATTTTTTTAAGAAATGTTTATTATTTGGACAAATTATATAGAATATTTTGAAGGATTTTCAATAAGCTAATTGGGATGAAATGCAAATTAATATAAAAATGTATTTCTGTTTTTAAATTATTTAATTTTTTTTTAACTAAAAAAAAATGTTTTTGTTAATAAATTATGTAGATGGCAAAATGCCATTTCTATTTTTGATCTCTCTCTTTATGTCTCATATGACGCGGTTTCACACATGACTTGATTTTTTGAAACGTATTTACTACGTTATAGGAAGCTTACCTGTGCACATATTTTTTATTCAACAATTTAATAAGATGCACAATTAAAATAAGACAACAATAAAAAAATTAGAACAGGTAACAAAATAACGGAGTAGAAAACAAAAATTGTACTTCAATCTCTACGAAAATCTCATTATAAAAATAAAAAATTTTTCGGAATTAAAAACTTTTTTTTGTTTCGGTTGCAAAAACATTGCAAGCATATTAAAGAAAATGTCAATAAAGTATCAAAATATGCAATAAAAAGGTTGAATGCGCTTCTCAATTTCAATATAGGCTGGAAATAGGCTCTTAAGATTAAAATATGCGAAAAAGAATTATAATGCTGTGAAGGTTAACAAATCCAAAAATATGCTCTAGAATTTGCATAAAAATTTCTAAAACGGATAAATATTCCACAGTGCAAAATTTTTCAGCTCATTGATTTGGGACTCAATTGTGAGAATTGCACGTGAAAGTAGACCCACAAATAAGAACTTCTGCATCATTCGTTTTGTCAAGTTGGCTGCTTTAATAATTATAAATTTTTGGACCTACTTTCACTAGCAATTCTCAGAATTGAGTCCCAAAATCATTTGTTTTACTGTGTTCTATTAACGTCTCCAAGCAATATCGTGCCATTGAATATTTTCGGTTTCCCTGATCATAACCAAAGTGCTAAGAATTTTAGAAGTGTTAAAATTCAAATTCTTCAATTGAACCCTGACTATTTTGACCAGTCGATTATTTTAATTTTTTACTTTGCTCCTTGAGTGGTAAGTTATCGAGAGTTCACCGTATGTACTTGTAAAGAAGTATGGAAATATTGATAAGAGATTGAGAGATTGAAGAACTCATTCGAGGAAATAAAATAGATTTTATTTCAACGAATGATGTGACGGGTAAGAAGTTCAAAAATATGTTTTAAAAACAGTATTAGAATTTCTGAAACCAATAAATATGTTATTTCCGTTTCCAAGCAAAATCATGCAATTGCATATTTGCGGTTGCCCTGATCATAATCAAAGTGCTAAGAATTTTGGTATTTAAAACTTCAAATATATGCCAATTGTTAACAGTCGTCTTGCAGAAAAATGTTCCTAAGAACTACCGAACTATTTCCAAAATAAAAATGCTTCGTAACCACTGTGCACTGTCAAATGAAAACATAAAATGGTATTTGTTTTGTCAACTTGCAAAATAAATAAAACATTTTGGTGTCAAATGAAAACGTTTGAAAATCGTGAACCCGTTTTTAGTGCCATGATATTTCGTTAACAAAAATATATTAAATTGTCTTCTTCAGGGTGGCCAAATTGTATGAATATTTTTTTTTATTTATTTAGATTTAGCAAAAATGTAAAGATGTAATATTGATTGCTGTTTGTCATCTTTACTCGTATGTGGGTGTCGGTTGGCGGGTGAGTGTGTTACAACTGCTTGCACTTTTTGACAATACTAGACCGAATGTTATTGGTATCCGTGTCAGATGTGGTCATAAAAAAGAATTTTTCTTATAATTTTTGTGCGTGAGTAGGCGGTGGTATGAGTGTGTATGTGCGTACTACAATTTTTCTGATTGCTGACTGCTTAATTTAAACACACAAAAATTGCTTGAAATAAAACAGCAACAAATAGTTTACGATACTGTAATGATTTTATTAATATATTTTTGAAATTTTGCAATTCTTTGTGAGCTAAATAAGATAATGAAATCTAAGTTTTCCGACAAGTATGAACCACTTGCTGTGTGTATTGGATTTAAATTAATATAATTTTTTAAAACAAAATTTATTTCATTAATTGAGGTTTTAACAATGAAAATAAGACGAATAAAAAAGAATATTTGATATTGTTAGAATTTTGATAATAATATAATTGATTAACAAACAAAGAAACTTAAATATAAAGTACCTGCAATGTGGTTTCTAGCTTTTTTCCTGTGCATCATTTAATATAATTTATTTTACCAATATATTTACGTCTGATGTGGAGGTTCAGAGAAATCAGGTAACAGCATTTTATGCTGATGACAATGTGTCTAAGATTTGTGCTGCTACACACGCGTACCAATTCGAAGATACGTATTTGGATATGCCTTCCCCCTTGATTAGGGGCGGAGCCTATCTAAAACTCCTACCGATCATTGGGTCTCAGCACGCAGTTGCAATGCAACTCCATACCGAGATTGCGATTTGGGCTTAAACCACTGTCACCACGATGCTCCCCGAGGCGCCACAACCATTGTTAGACAAGAACCGGGGCTCCTGGTGGAAAATAAAAGTAAATGATAAATAAAACGCAGGCCATTATATTTCCATATAATAGTTCACGTGAAACGCATTCCTACAAATTTTGTTGTACTATCGGGGAAACATGATCCCCATCAAAAATGATATTAAATATCAGTGTGCCCATTTTAGCACTTTCGGTGCTGGATTTAGCACTTCTTTTGTTGATTTAGCAGCACAATTTTCGATTTAGTACTTAGCACTTTTTTTAGCACTTTCCAAATGTTCATTTTTCCATTAAATACCTTCCAACACTTCAAAAGAAGTACATCTAAGTAGCTGACAAGACTGTAAAAATTCTGTCATTATTTGATAAAAAAACTAAGATTTGGATATTTTTTTTTATTTTACTAATTCATCCTTCATTTTAGCCGTTCTCAGCTTGGATCCTTTTGACATTATATATATCAAGTAGAAAGGCCCTAACTCGTAATTTTTACGAAATTTAGTTTTTTAGTGATTCCAATACAATTCACACAAATACACCTCCTAACAAAAATTTAAGGCAATTTTGTCAAAATTAGCGTTTATTCAAGTAATTTTCTAAAAAGCCCTAACTTATTTCTAAAAAAAATATATTTTTTTAAAGCCCTATCTCGCCAAATTATGTGACGTTGCATCGAGTTTTCTTAGACTATGCAATAAAGAAAAAGCAAATCTTTTTTGTTTATTGTGATACAATGTTATAACGTTACTTTGAGCTTATTATTGCACTTTATAACAACAACAAACATCAACATAAATATTTTTTTTCTGTTTGTAGAGAAAGAACTGAAATAAGAATTTAATAAATGTTGTTGGAATTGATTTTTGTAAACCACTCCATCAGAAGAACAGTTTTCTTTTAATTGTGCAGATCAGTATATTTTGCTTTATATGTTTAGTTATTATCACTTTTAAATTAATAAGAAAATAAAATATAAAAAGCATATAAAAATGGAAAATGTAGATGAAAATTTAAATGTGTTTTTACCTTCTCCTGTAAAGTTTCAAATATGCGAGTTAGGGCCTTTCTACATGAGACCAACGATATGTACACATGTGCACAGGATCGCAAATTTACCCATAATTTAAGATTAAAAAGTTACAATGTTATGTAAATGACTTATTTTATACTGATGAAAAAGAACATGATAAGAAGTGCACTTGCATTGCTTGATTTTCAGCAATTTGGATGACTTCCCTCTAATGTCAACTACGTGTAAAATTCATCAGTATTTCAGTCAATTTTTCACTACTTCGCTTTCATTAATTGTAGTGAATAAGTGATTATTGGTAAGTTCTTTTTTTGCTGGGAAATAATAGCACCTGAAATGTAAAGTTTACTACAATTGTCAAAACTTACTAGAAATGTTAATTTTTGTAGAGCACAAAGCCTTATAATTTATTTTCAACCTCTTTAAGCATTTTTTGATATTTCTGAATTAAAAAGTTGTAAATTCAAATCCTACTGCGGCTACCTAGAATAAATTTGCCTGAGTATGTGATATTTAATTTAAAGACTGAATTATTATTTTGTTGTGTTTTTAAAACTTTTTATGTTTAAAAAATAATTTATTGTTTTAAGAAATTTTGTTTTATTCAATGGAAATAAATATTTCGAAGGCAACAGAAGCGTAAATGATAAAACTATGAACTTCCAAAGAAAATATTTGCTTAAAATTAAGACATTTAGCAATTTTTAGCACTATTTTGGTGCCAATTTAGCTCCAAAAATTTTTGAATCTGGTCACACTGTTAAATATTTAGATATCACTTTATATCAAAATATTTAAACTCACTGTCAGTACGTTATTTGTTGTATTTCTATTAGGGTTGTCATTCGAATAAAAATTATTCGAATAATTCGGAAAGTTTTTTGTTCGAACGAACAAACATTTTTCAACTTACTGCTTGTTTGTCGATATCGAAAGAAAAATTTCTTTAGAATTATTACATTTGAAACAAAAACAACTTTTAAAGAATTATTCGAACAACGTTTTTTGAATAATCGAAGATTCTAATAATTAATGAACGACGTATAAAATCATTAAATACTTTAATATTATTCCTGAATGCTATGAATTTTCCATCCATTCATACTACATTTTTTCCAATTATTCCACAAGACACTAAACATAGAAGTACGCAAATACTCTGTTTTCACGATTATTTTGTGATAAAAATATGTATTACGAATGACCTCAACTACGATGAAGAATAAGATGACGTTTCTGAGGTGTCTGATAACGTTTTATTAATTGATCTAAAAAAGTTTATAAATAAAGTAAGAAATTGTAACAGTATTGTTAATGCTCTGAAATATTTAGAAAAATCAAGGAAAAGAACAAACAAACTTGATATGCTCTTTAATGCTGTAAATTATGTATTCTTTGTTCGTTCGAATTATTTGAACAAAATTTCAAAATAATTCGTTTATTCGAACAAAAAAAAATTATCATGAAATTTTATTCAAACAAATAAAAAACACGAATAATGAAAACCCTAATTTCTATACTTGAATGATTCCACAAATTTAATTGTTATAATTGCAGCTACGTTGTTTGAAAAATCTGCAATTACTTTTTATATATAAGCAACAAAGTTTATTTTGCACAAATTCCCACATGACTTCATGCATCAATGTTTTGTAAATAAATACTCGTACCTTTAACCCGCAAAAAAAAAAAGAAACGGATATAATGTAATTTCAAACTATTTTTTTATCCGTTTTTTTCCTCCGTTTATTAAATGTCCTACATAAATTTTTGATAAATGTTGACAAAACTTATCTATTACAAACCACCATCAGCGAACGATAACTCACAAAAAAGGGTTACTTGCTGCTTGCCTACTTCTTCCTGCTCGCTACCTTTTAAAGGAAATTTGTAATTTCTATGCGGTCATAACATATTAAGTCCCGGCATACACATTTCACTTGAAGCTAGAAGGCAGTTTGTCATCCTAAGCCAACTATAGCAACCATCTAACCGAACATCCAGCAGTAGCAAATAAGCCAGCAAAACCAAGGGGTACCCCGTCATTCCAACCAAACAACCAGCCACGCAACCGGGCAGCCAGCCAGTCTGCTGTATGCTGAAAACAAACTTTAGGGCATCTCACATATTTTCAATGCATCCACAAAAATGTGGAGAAGATAACATCACAAAAAATAAGAAGAAAAAAAAATAATAATAAACTGAATCCAGCAGTGTAGCAACCAGCTCAAATAAATTTTGTTTAAAAAACGGATTTTGCCACAGAACACATGCAAAAGGATGAAAATATACGAGTAGCATTCATTTCTTCGAAAGAGTAACTTTAAATCAAATATTTTTCCAAAAAAAATCAAAAATGAATAAATAAAAACAAAAATGAGAGCTTGTTTTACACTTTTTACCCTCAAAAGACTTGATGCTACACTGTAGCTACAGCAATTTCTTCTTTCTTTGCAGATTTACATACAGAAAGCAAAATTGTTTTTAGTCCTTTACAAAACAACATCATGTGCAACCACAGACATATTTCCATAGACCAAAACTGGAAGGATGAATAAAGATTATAAAACCATAAAATACATTCAAGCACATGCAAGTACATACAAGTGCAATGGTACACACAACGAAAGATTCTCTTTTTTATTTATTTATTTTTTTTGTGAAACTTTTGTTAAGCGGACGTTTTGCTTTGCCTGCTGCTGGTTTCCAAATAAAAAAATCATCCTGTTGGCATTTTATTCATGTTTAAGTTGCGTGATTTACTCGGCGAATGAAAATCAACAAATCTTTGAATTTACGAATTGTTTGTTTAGAAATAGGAGCTTGTGCAGATAGAGGGTTTTACAATAAAAGCGGGTTAGTGTTGAAATGAAATTTTATGATATTTTATTTATGTATGTATGTATATTAATTTGAAAGCCTAATGAGCCGCTAATAATTACGAAACATGACATATTACAATTGTTGAGCGGTGGCACGTACCCGTGAAGTCGTCTAATTTTAAATGATTCCAATAGTGCATTTACACCTGCACGAAATCTAGTAGATTGCAATTGAAATCTCCATTACAATCTATACCGTTTACACCGGATAATTCGCAACATTGTTCAAGATTTCATATACATACCAAAAATAGTTAGTTGTAGTTTTATTTTTCAAATGTCAAACTCCATACAATAAATTATCATTGAAATGCGAAACAGTTGGCGAGCACAACTTTCAAACAAATATTATTGTGCAGCGTAGTATTTTTTAGAACAATTTGAATTGAAAACCTATTTGAATTAGTTAATAAATCACTTGAATCAATTAAAAAGCTAATCGAAATTAACAAAAATTTATTGAATTCATTAAAAAAATAATTAAATTAATGCAAAAATTAATTCACTTAACACGAATTAAAAACTATTTGAAATAATTTTAAAATTAATTGTATTGATAAAAAAGTTAATTAAGTTAATTAAATTAATTAATTGAACTAATTAAAAAAATTATTAAATTAATTAAAAAAATAATTAAATTAATATAAAAATGAATTTAATTAATACGAATTAAAAATTATTTGGATTAATTTTAAAATTAATTGTATTGATAAAAAAAATTAATTAGGTTAATTAAAAAAAAATTAAAAAATTTATTGAATTAATTAAAAAAAATAATTAAATTAATATAAAAATTAATTCAATTAATACGAATTAAAAATTATTTGAAATAATTTTAAAATTAATTGTATTAATAAAAAAATTAATTAGGTTAATTAAAAGAAATTAATAGAAATAATTAGGAAATTTATTGAATTAATTAAAAAAATAATTAAATTAATATAAAAATGAATTCAATTAATTCTAATTAAAAATGATTTGAATCAATTTTAAAATTAATTGTATTAATAAAAAAATTAATTAGGTTAATTAAAAGAAATTAATTGAAATAATAAAAAAAGTATTTGAATGAGTTAAAACAGATCGAAATATTTTAGTAAAAAATATTTTTTTTGAACACCATGTGGCATACTCTAAAAAACTGGATGACTATCCCATACAGAAACAAAACTTTTTTATTATTATAATTTTGTTTTTGAAAGAACAAACAAAAACTGCGATATTATTTTGGATTGTGTGCAGAAATAGCCAGGGTCTAGGCAGGAAGCGAACATACGACCCCCCGACAAATAGTCTAGTACGATATCCACTAGTCTACGCGGGCTTCTACAATCAATATTTAATAATTATTTAAAGATTTTAAAGACCGCAATATTAATTGAAAAAAACTGAACAATAATTTTTGTATCTGAGTACCACTACTTCGTTGCGTTTATTTTGGACACTCTTGAAGTCTCAGTGAGCGCATTTTCGCTAGACCCTTTAGAGTTTGCTGAAGCCGATTGACAGCTGACGCTAACTATTTTCTTTGCTGACTCTCTAGGTAATAGCCACCATTTCCTGCAGGCTAAGGTCCTCTTACTATCAAAGTAAAATAACTGTAATGTCATTTACTTTGAGGAACTTCACAAGAAGTTAAAAAATTATTGATCTATTAAGAAAATTTCTAATTTTACAGATACGAAAACTATAAAATGAATGACTGCAACCAGCAGCAACTTCAGAAAATGTTCGGCACCATTTATTTAAACGCACAAAAGTTTATTGGTCTTCTCTTCCGTTTGCATTTCATACACTTTTCGTTCTCGTTTTAATTTTATTTAATTTGTTTTTCTTGTTTGTGTGAACTTTAGGGTGAACTTTAGTATTATTTCATTAATATTGTGCCACACAGTTAAAGCAGAATATGAAAGCGGAAACAAATACTCGTACTAGTAGATAATATTTTCTGCTTTATGCCAATTTAAAATATACAAAAAAGGAAAATGTAGAAGAAAACTTGTTCTTTTCTTTTCTCAATGTTGTTAAGCAAGTACTTGCTGTAGCACTTTTTTATTTGTTTGATATCATATTATTTTATATTTTATTTTTATTATTTCTTTTTGTGTATTTATTTTTTTTTTATACGATAAGTTCCTTAAAATAGAGTCGAGTCATTTTTGGCAGTAATTGCTTTATAAATCAAAATCATGGAGAGGAAAAAACTTCAATTGCAGTGAAAAGAAGGAATACAAAAGAATAGAATTCATTTTGACTGTAAAATGTTTGAAAATTTCTACCAAAGAAACGCATTCTTCAAGGGGTTTCTCTTTTAAAGTAAACTTAATAAAAGAAAAACGATGCTATTAAATTCCTGCGAATATTGATTTGAACAAAAGCATTTTGCTAATGAAATCATTTATTCGTTGAAAAAGAAACATGTTTAAGGATTTCATTATTATGAAAATAGAATCCTTAAATAAATATTGATTTCATCAGCAAAATAGATTGGCCAAGAAAATAAATTAAAGAGTTTTATTAGTGCTTCAAGCTGTATGTTATTCGATTTTAGTGTTGGCCCTAAAAAAGTTAAATAAATTTCAGTTATTCATGCAATTAAATTCATATAAATCATGAAACTGTTCGTTATATTTCTAATTTAATTAGTGCAAGGTGTCAAGTTTTAAGATGAGTTGCCGAGCAATGTAATCGGTCGAAAGCTCGCTCTATCAATTCTTTCTCCGATATCACAAAACATACAGAGGTGACTGAATGACTGAATTTTAATTATTGGGGAAACACAGGACACTGCGACCAAAGACGATCTATTGTATCGCTTGCCAGATGCTAGAGCACCTCATCTAGACCTACTCTCCTGAGGAAGCTCAAGATTGCCAGTGTTTCTAGTGTTGGCAGTTCCCAATCCTCCAATAGGTGCTTGCCCAATTAGCTTCATTGTCTGTGCCATAAAGCCTGTGAGCATTCTTAGATTGTTTTTACTTGGGGACATGAGAACAATTAAGCAAGTTTGGTTATACGTTCCAATCATTAGCTTTGAATGCATTTACTCCCCCACTTCCCTTCTTTTGACCAGTATGGTTTCAAACCTCTTCAAAACTGCGCAAGTAGGGGAAATTTTATTGCCAGGGATGATTGATCCCATTATCTCATCAAAGGCGTGAGTTCACAGAAATGTTTTATTAACGATTCACTCTATACGCACAAGCGACGAAAGAGAAATGCAAAAATTATTTGCATTCTCTGTGGCTCTATATTTCGCACAAGATTGAGAAGTATGTGATATTTTGTGTTAAATAAAAGAGCATCACATGACTGAACTATACATTTACAAATGACTTCCTAGTTCAGTGCAAATTAAGAAATCCCAACTTTCTGGAATGTAAATTAATTTAGTAGTCCTTGTCCAGGTCTTTTTACTTTATTTCTGTATTTATATTTTATTTAATTTAATTCTACACCAAATAATAAGTTTTCCGAAAACTGTTTTGATTTTTTTGCAAAAACTTTTTTGTTTTATTTTAAAATTTTCACACAAAATCCTTCTTGTTTTATTCAAATTTACTTTACGAAAATCCTTTTTAAATTTTTAATTTAGTTTACAAAATTTAATTTTTAATTTTTTGTCTATTAGGGACACAACATTTTTTTTTTGTAAAGTTTTATTTTGTTATGATTTTTTTGTAAAACTTCTTAGTTTTATTTTTAATTTTTATTTTTTCACACAAAATCCTTTTTGTTTTATTTGAACTTAATTTGAATTAAATTAAAAAAATCCTTTCTAACAGTTGATTCTTTCAGGATATAATATTTGAATTTTCTATAAAGTTTTATAAAAATAATTTTGGCAATTCCCTGTAAATAAAGATCAAACTTATTAATGATTTATGACTGGTTTAAACTCACAAATTGATTAATGAATGAATAAAAAAACAACAAAAGAGTTAATATGAGCTTTTACTCTAAAAAGCATTTCTTAACATTTATTTTCCAAATTCTTAAGCCATTGCTATGCGAAATATTAATAAAAAATCGACTTTTTAAAAAGTAACAAATTGAATCAAAATTTCATTCACTTAGTAAAAAAATTATTCAACAAGTCTGTTTCGTTAACTTATATAAGCATTATTTCGTATATACTTTTAAATAGTTTGGACGATTTTCAACTGTCAAATTCTTCATGTCTGTTATTAGTCTGTGCCGATATACATATGCCGACCCTCCGAAAATAGACTGCACTTTATATTAGAACCACCACATCAGCATTATCCGGTAGTGGCTTCATCCTGCGAGTTGAACAAGAGAGTCTTCGATATAATATCTAGACTATATTCATAAATACTAAAAGATCTGGAAGAGTATGATAAATATTTATGCAAAAAATTACTGAAGTCATAGAATACACCTTGAGCTAAATTGTTTTAACGCAATAGAGAAATTGTTCGCAAGTTGAATACAATTTGTCTACGTTATTTTCCAATTACTTCGTATTTTTTAAATTTTAATAAATTTAATTAAATAATTAAATTTTTAATAAATATTATAGAAGTATAAATGGAATTTAACATCTCAATATTTGATTTCCTTTATATTGAAATTAAATTTTTGCTTTGAGTTCAAATCTGAGTTTACCCATTTCTTTTTAATTTTTAAGAAATTGATTTATTTCCTGTAAATAAAAACTTTAAGTTCTAGGGAATTGAACTGTGCATAACTTTTTATTCTCATAATTGATTGCTCACAAGCTTGAATAACTGAAATCTTTGGCCATTTTTGTGACAGATAATTTTAAGTCACTTTCAGTTTTATTAACAAAAAAATAACAAAAAATAAATTCTAAGGTTCCAGCAACACAAAACTAAACAATAAATTTCGAAACATAATAAACACAATAAAACAACTTTTTATGGCATGACAAGTGCATGACAAATGTCAGATCATTGTCGTGTTTGTATGTGGTTCTGTAACAGTGAGTCAATAGGAATTTAAATTTAACTAAAACCATTCAATTTGCCACTGTACTCTATTTAAGTATCTTTTATGCCACAAAATATTGTGTCGAAAATGTTCATTTGTTTTCTTGTTTACAGTTACTGAAAGGCTTTTGCAACATATTTTCTGTTGAAAAAAAAAATAAATTTCAATGAAAAGATACCATATGGATTGTGTTGACAGATTTATGATTTATGTGATAAAAACTCAATAATTGATTGGATTATTATTTGTTAAATTTTTCTCTTTTTTTTTAATTGTATGAAAATTGTGTGTGCTTCAAGTCTGATAATATTTAGTCAGTTTATTTAAGAGGAATTGAAATTTATTATTTGCAAAAAGCCACAATATGCAAATATTTCCTTTGCTAATACGATAACATTTTATCTTTAAGAATTATTTTTTTTTCCTATATTTTTCTTTTAAATTTAAATATTAATTGTTGATTTTTTAGCAATGACATAAACAAAGAAAAACGCTTAAGTAAATACTATCAACATTTACCGCTGGATAAAAAAAGTAGCCTAAATTTTTAATTCATTTAAGCAGAGTTAAAAAATTTTTAAGGATTTTTTAAACACTTTATGAAATGTCGCATTATTTAATTTGCAATTTAGAAAAACAAGGAAAAAAAATTTGTGTCAAAAATTTTTCTTTATAGAAAAAAATTTGTATAAGAAAAAATTTCGTGTATAGAGAAATTTATTCTATATAAATAAAAATTTTGTGGACAAAAAACTCTACACAGAAAAATTTTGAATGAAAAATTTTTCCCTGCAGTGATTATTATTCACGAAGAATAGAACATACAGGAATAATCCAAAAGAACAAACATTAATAACATTGTTTTTCGGAGGCCACTAGATTCTGACCTTCATTGTTTATGTGTCATTATGAATTCACCACCTTTCAGTTGGTTCAGGTGGTGAATAATATTTAAGTTCTGTTTATTTTAATTTTGGCCAATTCGAAAGTTTGATGATTGTCGATGGTTGTTCTTCAGCTAATACGGCCTAACTTGGTTTATCTCAATAATTTATTTAATTATGACCGGAAAAAGAATACGAGAATTATTAGTAGTATTGAGATGGATGTTATTAATTGTTTTAAGCCAACACAATATTACTACGATAAATATTCTTATTTTAACACCATTAATTCAATGTTAAATTAACCCATTTCTACACGTTGTTTTTACCTCAGGTACAATTTTTGCTTTAGGAGAGTGAGCAATTATGTAATGTAATTTTTGCACATCTCCCAAAACGCTCCGTGCGGACAAGATCTAAACCATCTCCCCTCCCCTTTACTGTGTTACATAAAATGTGAATGGCCCCTTATGAAAAAAATGTGACCAAAGTTTTTCATTACAGAAAAAAAATTGTTTATAGAAAAAATTGTGCGTAAAAAAATTCTTAAGAGAAAGCATTTTGCGTTACCATATTTTGTTTGGAGAAAAAATATTGTAGCCAGAACTTTCCTTTAGCGAAACAACCGTCTCAGAAAATTATTTTTATAGAAAGAAGTTGGTGACATACATTTTTGTTTTGAATATTTTTTTGTCAAAAATTTCTTTTCATAGAAAAAATGTTTTTTCAAGAACAATTTTGTATGGAAATTTTTTTTTCAAAGATTATTCTTTATGGAATTTTTTTTAATTATTCTTTAGAGGAGTTTTTTTGTATCAAAAATTATTCTTTCTGGAAATTTGTTTATCAAAAATGATTCTTTATGGAAATTTTTCGTCAAAAATTATTCTTTACAGAAATTTTATTGTGTTAAAAGTTATTCTTTATTAAAATTTTTTTTCTCTAAAATTTTTTTGTCAAGAATTATTTTTAATGCAAATTTTTTGTCAAAAATTGTCAAAATTTATTTAAAAATTTTTTTGTCAAACACTATTCTTTATGGAAATTTTTTGTCAAAAATTATTTTTTATAGAAATTCTCTGCTCAAAAATTATTCTTTATAAAAATTTTTTTATTAAAAATTATATTTATGGAAATTTTTTTGTCGAAAATTATTATTTATTAAAATTTTTTTGTCAAAAATTATTATTAATAGAAAGAGATTTTTTTCGACTATTTTTCTATTGAAACAATTTTTTTTCAAAATATTTTCTATACAGAAATATTATGAATCAAAAATTTTTGCTTAAGGGCTGTTCATATATTACGTAGTGCTATTTTCGTCGTTTAGAGCACCTCTTCCCTTCGTAATGATTTAAAAATTTTTTCGGTATAAATTATAAATTCTGTAATAAATTTTCAAAATTTTTTCTTTTTAGAAAAAATTTGTTTGTATCGAATTAAAAAAGTCCTAATAAAAAATATTTGTTTAAAAATCTAATACCACATTAAATTTTTTAAATTGTACTTCTCAAGAATATAATCTGAAAAAAAGATTTTCTATGTTGCTGTGAAACTGTCACTCTAATGCACACTTTTCAATTATTTTTTAGTGTCTGTTTGATCAGCAAAGGTAAACGTGTCCATCTATTGTTGAACGAGCTGTCATTTTAGTTTGTTTGTTTGTTAGTTGCCCACCATGATGGATGGGTATGTTAGGAAATTTGTTCATAAGAACTGAGTATTTGCAGAATTAAGCCCATGTCCATGTAAAGATAGATGTAATATTTTCCTGGCACCCACATAAACAACAACTAACACTGGACTACAATTTCACAGATATACATGAATATGTACCCGTATTTTTGTTGCAACTGCTATAACCAGTACTTGCAACAACAACTAAGAGAAACTGCTTTTATGTGAAATGAATGCTGTTCCAAAGGATTAAAATTTGTTGGAATGCTTGAAGCTCGTTTTCATATTGTTGATGTTTCAACAAAACTATCCGTTACTAAGTCGTCACGAGTACGTTTTTATGCGAAACCACATTCATTGTTATCTGTTAATATTATTATTTTCTTTTTTTAATTTTTTAATTGTGAATGGGAATAACATTTTGAGAATTAAAGAAAAATTGTGTCCATTTTAAAGATGAATTGCGGGTACATTTTATAAAATTTTTTATTTTTTTCTTGCCAAGAAAAAGAGCTGATTGTGTAACACTCGTACTAGTGTATTTAATTTAATGTGCTTAAAGGATATTGAAGGACATTGAAAGAAAGAGAAAACATTTTATTTTATGTTTTTCCAATACTCATACTAACAGTAAAGCATTAATGTATCCTGTTAAATGAAAATGTAAAGCAGTGCATGAACACTAATTACAGATCAATTGTTTTCTTTGTTGCTGTTACCACGTACGTAACTACATGCTCCATGCAGTAGTTATACAATTTAATTAATTAAATTGCTTTAAAGAAGTTGTTATTGAATTGAAATCACTTAACACAGAGAGCAACAATTATAGTTGCAAAATAATGAATATGGAAAGCAAATTGTATTAAAATTGCAAAACAATCTGTTGCTGAGTAGTTTCAAATTGTTTTCATATTAATTCAGCAATTTTGAAATGAAGTAAATTGAAAAGCCGGATCAAATAAATATCATTATTTTATAATGACTCATAAACACTTGATACGCAAGTTATAAAAATATGGACCCGTGAACAATGAACATTTAACCTGCTTTATAGATTAAACATTAGGGTAGTGGCAAATGATGTTAAGGAATTGTTTAAGACTTCTAAAAGCTATTACTGGTTGTTATTGTAATTGTGAATATTATTATGGTGAAGATCTAATCATAAATAGTTTATATTTTGACGTTTAATCGATAATTGGAAATCATAACATTTTATTTGACTCTCACAAAATGGCTGCACCTTAATCTTCATGCGAATCATCAGAGTCATAAACAAAAACAATAAAAACAATAAAAAGAAAAAAATGTAACATGTAACATGTGTTTATGTTTTTTATGCTGTTTTTCTTTTTATTTTAATTTTTATTTTTATTTTTTTTGTGTCATTGCAACAACATTGTATTCTTTAGAGCTGGCTTGATAATGACAATGTTCCGCTGGTTGTTAACATGACAATCAAAATGTCAGAAAAGGAAAAAGTTTATGTTTAATACACAGCTGAGACAACAAAATCTTATAATTCGCTCTTCTCTCGTTTGGCACAGAAAAAGTGATTTTTTAATAAACATAAAGGATTAAATATAAATAAACAGGATAATAAAATAAAATTAATTAATTAATTTTCTCACTACATTATTGACTAGTTGGGGACAATAAAGCGTCAAATAACTTGACAAGGGAACTTCTTGAATGCAAAATGTGGTTTAGCTGACTTGCAGTCACATTATTAGTCACAGCTAAATATAAGTTTGCAATTATACAACTTTCGCTCAGAGCCGATTTACAAAGAGGGTGATGTCGCTGCGACAATGCTTACGTTGGCTTTTGTAGTCCCTTCTTAAATACACACACGTTTAAATAAATACTTTTTTATCGCAAGCGTCAGGGGACTTTTATAAATTTAATTAATGAATTCTTCTTGATCCTTCATTCGTAGCAGTTTTGCCACAAAGAAACATTTTCTTAATATACTTACACAGAAAGAAAAACGCCGTACTAAATTCAGGTATTTTCCACTTATTTTGAGTACGAGTCGTACTCAAAATCTTGAGTATAAATAACAATAAAATGTACTTTAGCCAAGCCGAAAACGCGATTCCTTTAGATAACCAGCCCTGGAGTTTCTTAAAATGACTACAAAATTCTTTAATCACGTGAATCAGCTAAAAAATTAAATTGACCACTTAATATTCCGTACTCAAATCAATTTTTCTGTACTTGATTTTAGTAAATATGGGATTTAAGTACGGATAGATTGTATTTTGTTTAGTGTACAGACAATACTTGCAATAATTTATAAACCAAAAGTAAATGATGAAATAGAACAAATCTGCAACTTCAGAAACAAACGATGATGGCCCATAATAAAATCGACGGCAGTAACTTCAAATTCTCTCTTGTTATTGTTTGATTTTCTTTTGTTTACATTTTTCGTATGAAACATGCATGTGATTTCATGAAAACACCGTAACATTGTTGAGAGAATAAGACTTTAAAATTGAGAGTACATATAAGAAAAAACGCTGTAAAAATAAAATAGATTATATTTCACGACCACATTCTCTGGCATAATTTTATGTCAAATTGTATGGAAAACAAACGTCAGCCCCAGTTCTGTTTCATCATTAAAAGTAATTATTTAAAAACAAAATATTGCCACAAATAACATAATCACAAATATCCAAATACAAGTCAAAAATTGGTCTCACTGCCATTACTACCTTATACATATACTTTCGCCCCGAAAACTCGAGTCGCAAGCCACGTGTCGCAGCGACATGACCCCCTATGTAAACATGCTCTTTCTTAGAGATTGTTGCTTCTTTCAGAACTACTGGAACGTGGATGACAGAGCAACCTCTATGCTAATTTCAAATATATTGTATAAATGAAACAACAAGAAAACACGCATTCTGAGTTCACAATACAATACGGAAAAATTTTAAATTGTTCACATGACATACATTATGTTGTCATAAACAGAGGCATTTGAAAAAAAAACATGACGTTTCAATGAGAAAACAATAAACAGAATATTTCCATTTGTTCTGCTCAGTTGATAAATTGTTTCAAGGCTTGAGAGTGTAGCAACATCCTTGCATTTTCGTGGCCATGAAAGTAAACTGGGCTGGAAAGAATATTATTTTAAATGTAGCACTGACGAGAATTTTGATTTAAGAACCGGACAAAAGTGAGATATGCAAACTAAGTTAAATGTCTCGCAAATTATTGTTTTTGTATACCTGAATTACCGTACTATTATAATATTATAATGACATGCACCCCTCTTGCGGCCACGCTCCACCGACCATGTCAAGCGAATCTAAACATGTACGACAAGTATTCTTAAGTGGTTGTCCGTGGAGGCTTTTAGAAGGGGTCGGCTAAAGACTACATGAAAAAGAAGTCTGCTTAAAGATATCGAAAACAGCGCCAAAAGATGGAATGAAAAAAGAGAACTTTCGAGAGATCAAATATCTTGGAGAATTTTTGGAGAGGCCGTATGATCCACAGGGAGTTAGTCGAACTGAAGAAGAACTAGAAGAACAAGAAGTAAGGAAGCTCAAAAATTTTGGCTTTACCCGACAAAAGCCACTTAAGTGTAAAATGCAACAACAACAACAACGAACAAACAAAATAATGAAAAGGAACTTAATAAATGCTTCGTTTTCTCTTTTATATGTATAAATATAATTCTGTCGTTCTTATGACTAAAACATCTATTTTAAAATATAGAATTTATTTAATGTCAGTTGGAATTGCTTTCGTTTATGGTGTTTGCCTTTTATGCTATTTAAAAAGCAAAAGAAATGCAAACTAATGCCTTTTCATGTTCAAGCTCGTAAATTTTATATCCCAAATGAATTGATGATTGCAAAATGAAAAAAAACGAGAACAAAAATATACTCGTACAAGATGTATACACAGACGAAATAAACTGCAAAAATAAAATTCTCTTTTTTAAGCACACTCACACACACGCACAAGGCACATACACACTCACACAAGCTCAAATGTATCTTGACAAATGGCTCCGTGTTGCACATTTACTCGTAGTCGATGTTTTAGTAGAATAATAAATAAAATAAAATTGGCCATGGCTTAGATGCCATTTGCTATGTTTAGCAGGACATTTTTGTTTTAAAAAATTTGTGTTCTTCTTTTTTAAATTAAAATAGCAGAGGTACACACAAACACACATATACATACACTCGTTGAAATGAAGTCTTCAAACAAAGGATTTTAATTGAGCTCCGATAATTGTCTGGGAAACCAAAAGATGTTTCAAATTGTAAATCTACATGCAAACTTTTAGAGAATTTTTAATATTGTGTGTTTTTTTTGGTTTTAGGTCTGTGAAAGACTTTTACAAATGTATAATTTAATGATCGCTGGTAACATTTTTTTTTAATTTCGATTTTTTCATAAAACTGTAAATATTTTTTTTTAATAAATCACTATTCGTAGCAAATATTTCGTACAAATTTTTTCAGTCTGACCCCACATTTAATTGAAAAGAAATTATATTAATACATATATTTCATTCGGAATTTTCAATATAAATACTAGGGAGGTAACGATACGCCTTTTTGCCAATGCCGATACGCATTTTAACTCAATTTAAAATTAACAAAAGTCAAGTAGAGCAACACTTTTTATTATACAAAATTACAGTGTTATGTCGTTATTCACAAACGATTAATAAAGTTATAGTAGGATTTTTATATGGGGAAACCGGAAATAGAATATTTTTATGTCTTTGTAATAGATTTAAGCAATTTTGTATTTTTGTGCAATTTAATTAGCAATTTTTTTTTACAATTTTTTATAAATTTTTAAAAAATTTTAGAATAAGTTTTTATTGGTTTGTGAAAACAATAACTGTTATTATTAATTTTTAATTATATACATCCCTGAAGAAGCTTTCCATTGAGAAAGCCGAATATTGGATAAAATAAATCATTTACATTTATTTTCTGGGCCTAAAGCTTAAATAAATTCTTTAATACAATAGTAATGTTTGTTAAAGTTAATATTTCAAAGGGTTTCAAAAAAGACAACCCTCAACAAACAAAACTTTTTGAAATAATAATAATTTTTAATATTTTATTTTATCGCCTCAGTCAAATGTTTTGGGAACGTACTATGATTTTACAAAAACAAACTGGTTGTGGTTTTTGTAGTCTTGTACTTGTACTGAGTTCACCTGTATGAATTCGCATTGTTATAAAATTAACAAAAAGAAAATATTTTTTTCCCAAAATAAGAATGTCAGAGATAATTAATGAGCCAACTCAAACTGAATGTCATACTGTTGATTTTCTAAAATCATAAAAATGTTCAATATATTTCAATTTCTAAACTTCAAATTTTCACACAACAAAGTGTATGTAAAATTTTTATGATTTTACAAACCAAAAAAAAAATTACATTTAGTTTAAATTGGTTCAGATTTGAAAAACAACGAATTAAATTTGAGATCATGGTAAAATTAACAAAAAATAATAATTTTTTTATAAAATAAAAAACACTGTCAGCCCAATTATAAACAGAAATTGCTCATGATATTTTTTTCCTTTTTCCTTGTTCCTTTTCTTCTATTATGAATAAAAAATCCCTCAGAAAAAAAATAAAAAGCTAAAAAGTAGTTATTCTATATATATTTAAGTTTGGGTTTTCCCAAAAAAAAAAAATCCCTCACAAAACAAAAGGGAGTTTGAATTAATTGGAGACATTTTTTCTCGAGAAAAATCTTTCCTCAAATTCGTTGCGAATATTTATAATTGGACTGTGTAAGAGATTAATATTTAAAATTAATATCAATAAGATTTTTGTTTAAAAAACAAAGTGTTTTCAACTTTTGCGGAGATAAACGAATTTGCCAGATCCATTCGAACCAGACCTGCAGTGGAAATAGTTTCTCAGATACGACAGAAGTCATTTGAATGAAAACTTAAGTATTTCTGCGCCATTTTCCTTAAGTTTGGGCAGGACATGTCATTGCAGCAGTAAACAAGAGAATCTGCCTGCGTTTCTAGAAATATTAGGAGTTCTAAGGTATCTTTCGACTTCTTCTTTAGCAGAACTACAGCTGAGGATGAATGGAGGCTCATGCTCTTTGGAATCTCTTTTAATTAGTTCACAAACGCTCCAAAGACGAGTATTTCTCGTCGACTTATCAGAACTTTTACGAGGTGTAGGTGGAAGTTTGTCTTGAACACTTTCGGAATGGCGAGTCATCTTAAAGAGATCAATGAAAGTTTTTTTTCGATAGGATTGAAGTCGTTTGTCTTTAATATACTCGAGCTTTGTATCGAGGATCACCCACATTTTCCATCATTTACATTCGTCTGTTGCAAGTTCTACTTTGCATTTTATATGAGGTAAACAAGCTTGTACCGCAACAAATTTGCTGTAGCAAACGCCTTAAAGCCTGAGGTGTTGAATCCCAAAGGGCAGATATGTCCTGCATGATTCGAAATATTCTGGGCATTTTGCTATTTTGCATTTCTTTTAAAATTTTAGTGCTGCTTGTGGAATGATTTGGTAATCATTTCAAACAGACTAAGAATTAGAAGAAGCAATTTCATTATTCTGTTTTGATTTTTTTTGTTCTGCTCTTAATATGTTATTTCTCTTAAATGCTGTTTATAGAATCCAAGCAATCGACTTGAGTAGAAGATATGTATTTAAACCACTCGAATAACTGAGTGGTTTTCATATAAATCTTTCACCCAATTCGATTGCCAATATTCGATAAACCGCACATTAGTTGTTATGCAAAAAAGGCGTTAAAAAATTGAATTTCTTGCTCGAAAAAAATTCTAAAAAAAATTTAAGAAATATCGCCGTATCGACAGTAAAACATCGCCGATATCAATGTATCGGAAAACCTGAAGTATCACCAATATATCGGTATCGGTTACTTCCCTAATAAATGCATTCAAAAGAAAAACATTTCACTTATTCGAGTATTAAAGTTTTTTTATTTGGAATTTATCAACAATATCCTGCTTGTAGTAGAACACAACTTATTAAGGACTTTATCCTGTAACGGTATCATAAAATAAGTTAAATTCTAATTTTAGTTTAGTAAATTTCTGTAATATTATTCGCCTGATAAATAAAGCGCCGGTGTTATTAACATGAAAGTGCTTGTAGCTAAATTATGTATCTTATAAATACGTGAGAGTATTTTTTAGATAGTCGCTTTTGTGTGTGAACGTGTAAGTGAGTAAATGTTCGAGGGTTTATTTAAACAATAACTGCACTTTGCTTGTGCATAAGTTCAGGGTTATTTCCACTTCAGTACTCAACGTTCAAATTTCGTAAGGTAAAACAACAAACTCAATGTTTTCCTCCAAATACTCGTATAAAACTTAAGCAAGGATGTTTTGTGATGTGAAAATGTATGTGTGTGTGCTGCTCCTTTAAATACATATGAAAGAATGTTTTTTGCTTTTAACAGCAGTTACGGGATTTAAGCATAACAAAATGCTATCATTTTTGTTTGAACATAGTTTTACCTAAAAGCAAGATCATATCCTTTTAAGTAAAATAAGTAACCATGAATGGCAAGTTTATGGTAGTTATTCCTTAAGTTTTTTTTATAGCCTCTCATTTTTGGTAGAAATGTTGTAACAAAAAAAAAGAATTTTGTTATTAAGCTTCCAGAGTCGCTGATTGAATTTTAAAATTGTCTATCTTAAACTAAAGCAAAATAAGAATTGTGTAAAAAATAGCAATTCTATCAATAGTTATACACATCAGTGTTGCAACGTCGCGACGTTGTAAGCAACTTACTTTTTGGCAACACTGTGTTTTTGGCAGCTCAGATGTTTTCGTGTAACATTTTGCTGTTAAATATCTCTCAGTTTGGTCTATAATTTAATCATGAATAGACTTACAAACGAACAACGCTTGCAGCTTATTGAATTTTATTATCAAAATTCATGTTCGGTTAAGAAAGTGGATCGTGTGCTTCTTCAATTTTATGGTCAGTTTAAGTGAACTTCTGACGTGGCTATTCGGAATCTTGTAACTAAATTTCATATCAAATTTACATTATTGGACGTTAAAGCATCAAAACGCATACGTAGAGTGCGGACAGAGGAAAATATCTCAACTGTATCTACACTCAAAATATTCTGTACGTAAAATTAACTGGAATTGTAATTTAAAATAAATGAAAGTTCACTTTAAAACCGGTCTAATCATTTTTCATTTAAATTGAACCAAAAGGTCATTTAATTTTTAATGTTAAAAAATTAATTGACTTAAGCCCGTAAAAATAAAAGATTTTTCCTTTGTTGTTTGTGTAGGAGAGGAAATCTCAAACAAATCAAATAAAGAAAGCAAAGAAAAAAAACAGCACTTGAAAACAACGGACAATATTGAATGTAACCGAAAATCCGTATTAATATGTCCTTAGTTTTTTGAATGAATGTTGGATTCAGTTAAAAATAAAATTGCTTACAATTTTAAATGTTTATTCTTTTAAGAATGACTGAATGGATTACTTCTTGAATAACGTACAGGCCGTTACTGTAATAATATTTTGAGTGCACCACTGTCCTTTATTTATGTCCTTTATTTATGTCCTTTATTTATCTAAAAATAATATAAATACAAAAATGTAAAATAAATATTTTAATAAAATCTTCACGTAGAACATAGGGCGTCAAAATTTGAATTTGTTGACGTTTCTATAATCGTTTGAATATGGGAAGATTGACTGATTAGGCCAAAGCTTCCGAACCTAGAGTTGGGGCTGACAACGTACCGCTAGGCCGGCTAAATACAGTTGAGTTTCAGCGACTAATTGTTATCAGGTTGTCACCTATTTTCCAGAGACGCGTCGGTGTTAGTATGTACTGTACGCCTTCTCACTTTAGCTGCCATCAGACGGGTGCCTGAATGACATTACCAGGGAGCACTTGGTCTCAGACCGGAAGTTGTGAGATGCTTGGAAATTTCGAGCATATGAATCACCTCTTTCTATCCTGAAGTGGATAGCAGACAGAGAGCTTTCAACCTCTGAGGAAAACCCCATCCCGTGCAATATCAATTCGGGTTCAACAAGACGGTGCCACATATCATGCAGCACGTAAAACAATGGCCTAATTGAGAGGCGAGTTCGGTGAACAGTTTATTTCACGGACTATTTTTTGTGGGGATATGTCAAGGCTCAAGTCTATAGAGATAAGACCGCAACGATTGACGGTCAATTGGCCCCCTAGATCATGCGATTTAACGCCTTTAGATTAGTTTTTGTGAATCTATGTCAAGGCTCATAACTATTGGGACAAGCTAGCAACGGTTGATGCACTGGAAGCCAATATTGAAGAATTTATTCGTGAGATACCGTCCGATATGTTGGAGAGAGTATGCCGAAATTGGACCCATCGTTTAAATCACTGAGGAGTAACCGCGGTCAACATTTACTTAAAATCATCTATAAACATTGAATTATATAGATCGTTCTATCGACTCAAATAAAGATTTCATAAATTTTTCAAAATTTTATGTGTTTTTTTTAAGTCAAATCCAAAAGCCCTTAAAAAATCAACGATTATCGAAAAAAAATTTAGTTCTTGCGAAAACGCGGTAAAAAGTTTTTCATTTATTTACACCACAGTGGAGCAATAAAAAAGCTATTCTCCTTTTGAAAGGCGAGTAAAGAAGTTTTTTGTATGAATTTTTTACAAAAGATGAACAAGGATACGATGAATATTTCTGCTTTCGAAAATCAAAAATTTTGACATATGACTTTGTTACATTAAAGAAGCAAATTAAACATATTCGTCTTCTCGTGAAATCCCGCACTTTGCGAAGTTAATATGGACTATACTTTAAGCCGATGTGTCAGCCTTTAAATGGCTGAAATATCTTCAGGATTTTTTTGGAGTTTCAACCAGAAAATGTGCTTGATTTGCTTTAAGAATTAAAGTATTTTTTTATAAGTTTTATCACTATAAATACCAGCATTATTATCCAGTTTCAAAAACAATTTATTGTTGTTTATTATATTGTTGTTTACAGAAAAGTATTCGAAAAGTAAAGTGGGTCCTTAAAAAAGTTTGCAATAAAACTTTTTCTTTATATGAAAGGTAAATGGATTAAAAATAAAGAATGTTGTTTATTGTAAAAACAGGAAAAAAGATTAAATAAAAAATAATAAATAAAGCACAAACATAAGAGAGGCAATAAGCATTCGAAAAAGAAATGAAATTAATTTAAGGAAATTGCAGTTTTCAATTCAAATACGACTGCCGGCCGGTAAAAGATACTAATAAATTATTAAAGAATATTATAAACATCATCAAAGAAATATTCTTAGTAGATGGTAATTATATTAAAGTTTAAATTATTATTTATGAAGCTGTGAAATAAGCAATAATAAAATGTATGAAGTTTTATTCAAATCTGTTCGTTCTCCCTAATAAATTATTTATGTTCAGATGTTTCTTTGGCTACAATAAATTCCTTCTGTGAATGAATGTTCTCTCAAAAAATAATAAAATTTAAAGATTTCAATATACAGCAACATGTTTGTGTCTTTGAAATTTATCATTTTACGAATGACACATTATTACGAATGTGTCCTTAATTAACACACGAGTACAAACATATTTGCTTCTTGCATAAAGAAATATGCAGCCATTTAAAGCTTTGCATATTTTTGCCAGTATTTTTATATGTTTGCTAAAAGTTAATTAAATGGTTTAGATATTCTCTTTATCGCTCAAATATGTATGAAATGCATCATCATAAAATATGCAAGAAATAAGTTATTCACATCCATCGTAAACGTGTGCTTGCATGTGTTGCAATAGTATTAGTTAAATATATTCTTACGAGTAATTTAAGCAACAAAATATTCACAGCATTCGCGTGGGAGTTAATAAATATTGAAATACTATAATAAATTATATTCTAACTGCAGTCATGGAGCACACTATTAGACCAACCTAAATCAGCGCGTCAAGCGCTTTCTATCTGTCAGAAATTCTCATGCTCATACAAAGTGTATGAAGCAAACCCAAATAGCGCGGCATCAATGCTTTGCAATAGGAAAATCCGATTTTGACAGCGCCTTCTGTAGCGAAGTTGGCGGTTAAAAAACTGTTTTTTTTTTGTTTCCTTTTGTTATTGATATATTTTGCGGTTTGTTGAGCAGCAAAAGTTGAAGTGTGTGAACCGAGACTTACAAGCCTGCATCGGGCGAAGCATTGATTTTTTGCTGGGTCATTACTTTCCCATCAATGATTTATTTTTTTAAATACCTGGTCTGGCTTTTTAAATTATATTTAATAAACGGTGACAGTTTAATGACAAGTAAGTTTTTTGTCTCCTTGTTGACCGATATTTCATATTTCTTTGCGAAAATCAAGCGACGACTGGTTTGATGCGTTCAAAAACTATAAAATATATTATGATATATTTAATGTTTGAAAATCTTTGCAAAAGACTTAAATATCATACTTGCCGAAGCAGTATCAGCAGTACTGTAAACGTAAACACTGGTTTAGTCGAGAAATAATCAAGTTTAATTAGTTGTCAACAGCTGTGTGTTTATTATTTACAAACATCAAAACTCCAGTCTATACTTTTAAATAGAGTATTCAGATAAATCCGACCTTTTTTTAGAAAGCGGTTTTCGCTTTATTTGGAAAATAGGGGGCTTTAAGACTCCGTTTTATTTAAACTAGTATATCCAGCGGTCGACTCAATCGACCGTATTCTAGAAATTAATATTAAACATTTACATAAATACCTAAGATAAAATACAAAAACAAAAATCATTGTAAATATACAACTTAAAACTCCGTCTCATTTCTATACAAAAGCAAATTGGACAAACAAACATGCACACTTTGTTTATTTTTCAAGTTGAAACTGATAAATACATGCATGTGCAATAAGTGTGCATGTGTTAGTAGCAGTTTTGAACTCTAATAGCTTCCAAAATACCGGACCGATTTAAATAAAATTACAACTGTGCACATCTATGTAAAAGCCCATTTAAAAACATATAAATCTCTGCCAAATCGCTTCAGTATTACGGCGGCAAAAGAGATCTAAAAATCGTGTTTGTCTATTAATAATATAGAAGATTTTATGTTTAGAAAGTAGGGAAAGCAAATTTTATTATTTATTTAGGGAACATGCCACATTTTCGTTGCCGCGCATTACAACTCATCAGCACCATCCTTGTCAGGCATTTGGGTTGATTTTATACAAACATAATTACTATTTTTTCAAACTTGAATTATAATTATTTAATGAATCTTCAGTTGTAAATTGAACTAATAATAAGTATTCAAACCTTAAATCTAATACAGTACCAGCTCGCTAATCCGAATTAATGATTGTAAGCCCTGATTCGGATTAACGAGATATTCGGATTACTGCATGTATTAAAATTCACTGTATTCGAAAATAAAACACAAGCCATGATCTCAAAAGAAATTTATTTTATTTTTATTAATCAAGAAAGAAAAACATTAAAGCTTTTTTTAATGTTTTTTACTATAATTTGTGATGTAGGTTCTTTCTTTGCACAAGCTTCCAAAGCCTTGTTCCGCAATTCTTTTAGCATCAATATGTTATCTGTTTGCATACGTCGTTCCTTTGCCCTATCTATCCTTTTTTAACGTGTTTCATAATTATATGCTCTGATTTCACTTTTTCTGTGTCTGACTCTGAACTACTACACGAAGTATTGTCAGAGTTAATAATCCAGATAAGAATAATTTCTTCTTCAGAGATTCGCACGCCATTATTGCGGTGAAATAAGTTGGTTATTGTGCGAAAATCTTCTGTTTCTTCAACACAACCATTCACAGTCAATTCTTGTTGTAATAATGATAATGGGATGTTATAATCTGAAGCCCACCTCTGAGAATGAACATGCTTCCAACAAGAATTTATAGAAGGATTGCAACAAGATATAAAGCATACATATGTATTTATAAACAACTACATACATACAATATCAATCACAGAAGGCTCTACATCTCAATGATGTCCTTCCCGTTAGTTTTAAAATTCCGCACGTGGTTTAAAAAAAAACAGACAAAAAAGAAGAAAAATAAAAATAATAAAAATTCGGTTTAATGAGCTTGCAACCAATTCGGACTATAGAGTATGTAATATGTCATAAATTTAATTCGGATTACTGGATAATTCGAATTACATACCTTCGGATTATCGAGCTAGCACTGTATTTTTAATTATAAGTCCAATCAATTCTTGACAAAATTTGAGTTTCCACGGTTGCCTACTATTACTATCATTATTATTTAAACTAAAATTCAATCAGAAAATAAAATGCGACTTGCAAATGATTCAATATCATCTCTGCTCTCATCAAAAGATTTAAATTAGGAAGGCAGCCTCCTTCCTCCACTTATTTTGTCACAAAATATCGGCCTGTCCAATTATTCGAAAATATAAATTATTCGATATTGTTCAATTTGCTTAAGAGTATTAATTGGTGACACGGTTTTCGATTTCGGTTTGGTTTCGTTTTCAGTTTTTGAATACCCTACCTTTGTCTTAATAATGTATGAATTTTGTTTGGAAATGTTCGTACATGACTAAAGAACATTTTTGTTTGACTAAATGCCAAAAGAATTTTTCAAAGTATTTTCTTGAAGGTATTTATTTACTCTAAAGAAAATTTCTTATGCAAGAAAAACAAGTTCACATTAAATATTAATCTGAATTACAAATGATTAAAAGTTTACAAAGTGTACAGATGTAAGAGTGTAAGAGGATGTGTTTGATGAAAAAAGGAAGAAGGAAAAAGGAAAAAGGAAAACAGTATGTCACCAGGCTTAATTAAATGTATGCAGCTATTTTTTTTTGCATTAAGTTATATATACAATTAAAATATATTAAAGTGTTTACTTATTATTTACCAATCGACTGATATCTAAAACGTACATTTATTTATGTGTATCATCCATTTCAAATAGTAATTGGGAGCTAACGAAGACTAATGAATGATATAATAGACTATAAGCCTGGGCGTAGCAGGCTCGATTTCTGTCGAAACCCAGCTTGTTTCTGTAGATAAGTCAATGAAGCTCCGCATTTTGTGTTAAAAAAATAAATTAACCCGAATTACTGGCAGTAAATAAAAATAGTGTGCGCAAGCGTATGATGCTTTGTGTGAAATTCTACATAACGTATACGTAATGTTCTTAATTATTCTTATATTCATAGTTGGGCAAAATACATGGTTTGCAGTATTTAAAATACAAAATACAAAATACTTCCATTTATTGTACGTATTTAAAATACAAAATACACCATTTTTCTTCAAACCAAAAAATACATTAGATAAAACTAATCAACAAAACAATTGTTTCCTTTTATAAATATCACATTTTTTAATGTGGCATCAGAAAAACTGTTTCTTGTTGGAGAATAAATAAAACTTGCTGAAGAAAATATTCTGTCTACAGGTCCTGATGAGCACAAACTTGTATTAAATTCTATGAATACTCTTTCTATATTTGGATAGCTGTCAAGAGTGATAATGTCTTGCTCTTGTCACTGAGAAAACTGACAAATTCCAACCCCAGAGTTAATGTCCTAGATTCACCATCATCCCTATCTACGAAAACAACAAAATCATCGTCTGGTGCTTCTACTTCAGATGTCATTTTAAGTTTTTTGTAATTTTCCCCCAGAGTATAAATTGCAAGATTTTGGATTCTTTGACTTTCTTCTGTCGTGATGTTTTCTGGCAGCCAACGCTTCTTATAACCACGATGATAACAGGAAGCCAAAAAGCTCTATTTATTTTCGGTTATAGTTAAAAAAAATTTATCGAATCTTTTTTCCAAGCTCTCTTTTAGTAGTGATAGGACTTAAATGTCTTAAATTGTTTGACACAGAATAACATTTAATTTATTTTTTCAAAACTTAACTAGTCAGCCTGAAAAATTGATCTGGTTGAGTTATTGAATTCATTAAATCGTTTAATTGAGTTTCTAGTTTCCTCGTGAACTACCCAACTCTATTGTTTACTTTACAAAAAAACATGGTTTCATTTTTGCAACATTTCCGAGCTTTAGTGGTCAGCTTTTACACCCTACAGTTCACTGTGTGGCTCAACAGAGTGACCAAGAAATTGCTATGCCGAAAGTTTTTTATCTTTTTTATGACTTTTTGCTATACTTTTTTGATTTTATCTTTAGTTTAGATGATACATATTTATTTGCATTTTTATTATTATTGTTTTTTCATAAATCTCAATTTATTGTAAATAATGTAAATTTTAAAAATAGAAAATATTATTAAATCTTCTATACAGACTGAGTTGCCTTTTGGCCTCTACAAAGCCTTAGAGGCACTGAGGCGCTAAAATTATTATTGCATAAATATTATATTGAATAAAAGAAATAATAAAAAAAATATAAATTTTTCATCATTCCCATTGTGCACTGGTGCTAACGGAACTACTTGCGGAAATACTTATTTCCCTTCATATTGCTAAAATGCGATTTTCAGTTTTTATTATAATAATTTTTAATAGAAAATTATACTTAAATTGAAGGAAGGCGTATTTGGAAGCTGCTGTCCAAGTTGTTGAAGGTTATTTTAATACTACAGGAAATGACCAGGATATTGTAGTGTGGTTTCTCTTAAACATACTAATCAGCTTAAAGACATTCATACCCAAAATTTTTCTGTATTAAATTAAGATGATAAATGAGTTTTGTTTTTCGGCTCTACAACAAAATGGGTTTTCCTGTTTTTTTTATTTCTATTGTCTAAGGCAACACAAACATTTTATCTGTAAGAGGATTAAAATGTTTCTGAGACCGCTTGTAAAAGTGAAAAGAAAATATTTATTTGCGAAAATAAATTTGAAACTAATGACAAACTTATTAAATATTTAATAAATTATGTCACCAGGAAGAGATAATAAAAAAAATTAAATATCAAATACATACAAACTAGTTATTAAGTACATACATTCACACATACAAATAATTCAATAAAAATCTGAAAATATGTGCATGAATGTGTGTGTGTGTGTGCATGTGTGTTTGTGTATGTAAAAGCAGGTGGTCGAACGAATATTTGTTTATTTTCGATAGTTGATTGCAAATTAGAGGTGTTGGCTAGTTAAAAGTTTTAACCTAAAATTGACTTATGTGTTCAAACACAAAGATTCAAACGCCAATACAGTTTTGCATACAAAACACAAACTTTGAAAGAAGCTAAATTAAAAATAGCTTTAAGCTGTCAAATAGATAAACGAGCTGTCGCCTCTTAGACGAATCAAGTTATTTATGCTTTCATTTCATACATATTTTTTTATTTTTTTTTTCATTTTGTTTGCCTAACTTTTGATTTCAGCAACATCAGTAAGTATCATAATCATATTTCCAATAAATGTTTTCAAACAAATACTGTTTGTGTGTCCGTCCAGCCATTTGTCTGCCTTGTATTAGTACTCGTATTGTATTTTCAAAATCCTGTTAAAATGACAAATATTGTTTGTGAATCAATAATAATGTTGCATGTGCTTGTAGCATTATAGTTGTTGTAAGTACAAGTAAACATTTTTATGTAGGAGCCGAACAACAGCAGAGACATTTTTCATGCAGCATTATGAGTTGGACACATAAAAGGCTCAATTTACAATCTGTTATCGGCTCGCAATGCAGGAGCTGTGCTGTCGTAGTGATAGAAACAGTTGAGGGTAAAAAAATTTAACAAAAGCTCTGTTAATGTGGTCTAAATAATAGCAGTTTAACTGCCTGTTTTTTTAAATTGAAAACAAAATTGTTAGTGAGAATTAATATTGGAAACAACAATTAAATACGAAAAATTGTTTTTGTTGTCACTATAAATTCTTACTAACAATTTTGTTTTCATTTTCCTAAAACAGGCAGTAAATGAATTTCAATTAAATGACTTTAACATTTCTTTCAAGGTTATTTCAAGGTTTATTATCGAATACGTCACCTTTTCAGTTATCTTAAGAGATGTTAGATTTATTTATTTTTATAAGTAATTCTGGTAGCAAATTACGGCATTCGAATCGAACGAAATTTCCATACAAAATCAAAAACATTTTATGGGATTTCAATCGATATCGAATGCCGTAATATGCCCTCTGCCTTATTTTTCACAATTTTCATTCCAAATTTTCCACTTTGAATTTTTTTCTTGAAAATATTGAAAAATTATTGAAGACATTTTGAAGGTCTTAACAATTTTATATTTATTTTTTTTTAATTTTGCATTTTTTTTTTGTAAACTCCTCAACAACTTTCACTATAAACTATTTATCAAAAATTAAAACTGGTTTCAATTAACTCGGTAATTGAATCAATTTATTTTTCACATGAGTAAATAAATAAAATTTTCTAACAATTTTTAGAAATTTTAAATAACTAGAATACAAAAAAAATTTATGGGATTTCATTCGATATCGAATGCGCAGAATGCCCCTTGCCTTATTTGTCACTTTTTTTAAAATTTTCTACTTTGAATTTTTTTCTTGAAAATATTGAAAAATTATTGAAGACATTTTGAAGGTCTTAACAATTTTATGTTTATTAATTTTTTTAAACACCTCAACAATTTTCAATATAAAGTATTTATCAAAAATTAAAACTGGTTTCAATTAACTCGGTAATTGCATCAATTTACACATGTGAAAGAAAACAGAATTTTCTAACAATTTTTAAAAATTTTAAGTTACCGAAACCTCGAATTTTAGTAACTTAACGCTTTCAGTTTTGGCGTTGTTTGTTATTAAACTCCCTTCTCCAAACCGTTAATTCGTGCTATTGAGCCAAATACAAAAAATTTGGTAAGTAACTCTATTATTCCTGGTGATATCAAATATATTCATAAGAAATCGTGGAATTTTTTAACGAGATTTTTTCATATCAGTGCAAATTTTTCATTTATTGTTTTTTAATAAATTACCCCAAATAAACTAAAAACTCACGATTTTTATTAAAATGGCTTGATTTACCAGTACTTTGCTCGTCCCACTGTGCTGTCTAGTAGAACAAAGAAACAACTATTTGTTAAGATTTAATAAAAATGTGTTTAGCCAAAATTGAACATTTTGTTTTTGTTTTTTTTTTTGTTTTAAATCTAATTGTACGAAAGAATGAATACTTGTGACATCGTGGGCCTGACAGTAAATTTTTAGGTCAATAAAACTTTTCATTAAACTTTTAATACAAAGAAATATTAAGATTTCTTTTGAAAAGCTCAAAAACAAGAAGCAATTATCTGCCAAAAAGGAATTTTTGGGGCAACACAAAGACATTCGTGCCAATCAAGAATTTTGTCAAACAGCTAAAACACCTGTTTCATAACAGAGTTATAAAACATTTTGTTGCGGTAAGAGAGCAATCTAAAGAAATGAATAAGAAAGAAAAAAAGTAAAAGATTTAACAAAAATACAAGCGTTCAAATAGCTCGAGGTCAACAAATGAACACAACTTAAAAACACGCCAAACAGACAGACGGACGATACGAGTCTTTCAAAATAAAAATCTGAGGGTGTATGTTGTGTTTGTTGCATGCATGTTGCATGTTTCATGCCCCAATAATATGAGGAGTTAAAGAAAGAAAGAAAACAAAAATTGAAACGTGCCAGTATTTTTTTAAGAAAGTAAAAGTGTCAAGGAAGTTTTGCGACATGCATGCTAATGCGTTAACATGAAAGCAACTTTCAAAATAAATTGTAACAGATTATGAAATTTTATGAATTTGTATGTGTGTTTTTTTTTTGTTTATAAAAATTTAATTTAAATTGTTATATTGTTTTTTTTTTGTACTTTCATTACAGGACGAAACTGACAATATTTATTCACGCCATTATGTACCCGGCTCGGTGACACGCAAAAAGGAGGAAGAGTTGGGCTCACCAGCGGCGATTTTGGAATCGAGAAGACAATATGCTTTACAGCAGCGTCAAAATAAAGGTAAACAAATATTTTAAGGCCGTACTTATGTGCTGGAATAAAAGTAATAACCCTCGTATCCTATTCCATAATAGTCGTTTAAGTTTTCAAATTACTTTTCTTAAAATAAAATGAATATTTGGGGTGTTCACACTGTGGTCATATCAGTCATATTGTCATAATGTCTTATTATTTTACAATGGTTTAAAAAAGTTGTTGTTGTGCTTCAAGCAAAAAAGTCATAAAATAATAAGACTTTTTAAGGTATGTTTTTGGTTTGTCATAAAATAACAGTAGAAATCTTAGTCGAGCAGCTGTAACTCCTTATTCGAGCCGGCAATAATATTAACAAGCCGCCGCTACAAATAACACAAAATGAAAACAAGGCAAATTCATTACCAGGAGGCGAATTAATTATAAGGTGGTTGCAGTGGCGAATTCACGTGAATTTATACATTAACTGTCCTGTCAAATTTGTTACATATTTTCCATGGTGTAATAATATAAGGTGCTCTTATCAAACAACAATAAAAAACAACATGCATTTTGTTTGTGTAAAATTATCACAATATTGTCAAAAAAAGCTGTATACAAAACATAACAAAATGTGGTTTGTATGTATTTAGTGGTTATGCAAAAACAAAAAGCATAACGTAAACAAAAATATTCATAATGGCGGCCAAAAATGTAAACAACTTTTGACAAGACCGTGAAACTTACCATTTTTTTTGCAGTTTATTTAACGGTCAAAACACAACCCCACAAAAAACCATATTCCTTGTTGCGCACACCTGATATTATTACACCATGATATTTTCCGGCGCCATTTTAATGTAATTTTCGTGCAAAAGGCAAATTTATTACGACTACAATAAATCAACAACAAAGCAAACAACAGGCATTTTGTTTGTGTAAACGGTGAATTCATTATATACGCAGTCAAAATTCTCCATGCATAAAAAATTACATTAAAATGGCGCCGGAAAATATTTAACAAATTTGAAAGGGCAGGTAATGTATAAATTCACGTGAATTCGCCACTGCAACTACCTTATAATTAATTCGCCTTGAATGAAAATTATGCGTTTGTGTAAGCTATCTGCCTGGCAACTTATGGATGTTTTTCTACTTGCCGCCGTAAGAAAAAATATTTCGGCTCATTTGTTCTTCCTCCTCTTCATCACCTAGAAAAGGGTGCATTTAAATTTGAATACATACATACATGAATTTTTTTGTTCATATTTACTTGAGGTAACCATTATCACGTTTAACATGTAATTTTCGCACAAACCAGCTATTATTTTACTTTTTTCACTTGATTTCGGCATTTTGATATGAAATTGTATTTTTAAATGTTTTTTTTTGTATCAGCTGGCACAATTATGACATAGCACACTAAATTATGACGGGGTTGTTCACACTTGTCATATTTTGGTGTGCTATTATTTTATGACATATGACTTATGACTACAGTGTGAATACCCCAATTATGTTTTAGTTTCGAATCGATTTTTTAAGGCTTTAATTGCTCCAGATTTATTTTACAGTTAAACGTTTTATTGCTTCTCTTTTTTTTTTTCTTTATTTTTTTTTTTTTGAAATCGAGTAAATGCAAAATGAAGAAAATAAATCTCCACAATCTATATACCGTTTGAATTCGAACGTTAAATGTGCACCATTTGTTGTTGACTGTTATTTGATCCTACCAAAAAGGTTGTCATTCAGTTGTAGTTGTTTCTTTGTTCTTTGGCTTTTTTCCATGACGTTCTTTGTCGTTAGTGTTGGTTGGCATTTGTCGAAGTGCTAAATTGTTTTCTGGGTGTTTGACTTTAGGAAAGAAAAATAAACAGAAAGATACGCTTACATAAATATACTAACACGAGTTGAAAAGTTTTAAAGTCAACTTATAAAATTTTAGATTAGAAAGTGTAGAAACACAACAAACGCCGGCAACGGAACGATTTACTACCGCTGAGAAGATGGAGCTGTAGCAAAAATGGCACGCCGATGACAATGTCAACAATAAATTCTCCAATAATAAATTCATTTTATATCTTTTGATTTTTTTCAATCAATTTTTCACAAATATTTTGGTTTATGTTTTCAATAATTTTCACGAATTAAATAAATTTAATTTTTTATTTTAAAAACTTATGACGTTTTTATTTTATTGTGAAAGTTTTTGTTCAGAAAACATATTTGTTCGTAGCAAAACTGTTGGGAGGATGAGAATGATTCTAAAACAGAGAATAATGAAAACTGACAAAGTCTGAGTTTAGACAGGTGAAAATCTAGCCTCAAATAATTTTTGTGCATATTTAAACTTGCCCTGATTATCATTATTTGTGGGATAGAACCAGAAACCGCCTACAAAGTATTGAAAAATTTAACTGACAGAAAAAACTGCTGCGAATCCAGTTGCGTTAGTAACAAGAATGAAATTCTGTTCCATAAATAATGGATATGTGTTATTTCTAATGAAATCATAATATAAATTAATTGATTTTATATGCATTTTAAGGATATACCTTTCGCATTTCCAAATATTCATGTAAAATGTTATATGGCCACTCATTTCGACGTCTTAAGCATTAACCAACTCAGGCCCTTATTTCTAAAATTTTACAATATCACATCATGAACGATTATCGATGATCTTGGAAGTAATGATCCGTTTTAGGCGGCCCTTAGCATTTTGCGTCACTTGTAATATTTTAGAGCCACAACCGAGTTTGGTAAACCAACTTTTATCGCTGATACTCCAGCCTTTCCTCGGTTGCAGGAATGATTCTTTATTCCGAAGAACTTTGCCTTATTATTTGCATTTTCTTTAAACAACACATTGGCATAGAAAGCGTGTTCTTCACTTTCCTCCTCTTTTGTAAATTGGAGCCACGGCTGAAATCATTATACATACTGAACTTCTAGTGATTGTGCGTGCCTTAATTTTAAAACAGTTTATGGAGATTAGAGATGTAGTAGCTCCGACAGACCATCATCTCATAGCAATTATGCAGTCATTTTAAGTGGCCCATTTACTGTTTAACTCCTCGCCGAAGTCTAAGTTTGCTAGCAAACAGTTCACGACTTCCCAATCTAGTGGTAATTAAATGTCTTCACATTAGAGTTCCTGCTCTAACGACCCACCTTTAGGAATCCCCTGTGTCCATTTGTTCCAATTGATCATAATCATCAACTACTCAGACATCTACAGAAATGTTTTCATATTCTGTCTTTCCTCAAACCAGGAACTTTTCAATTCTAGTATTTATCTGGCATAAAGTTTACACTACAGACTACAATTGACGACGACGTGCTGGCATGTTTCCGACATACGTTCATTGATTTTAAGAATCACTTTTCTTTTTTTTTTTAAGCGTAAATATGCAAGTTACGTACGATGCTCGTAAATATTGCATAAGTGGAGATAGTAACACAATAAGAACAACAATAACAATAATAAATGTTACAAAAGTCAAGGTGCCCTGCAGATCTGAAAACTGAAGTAGTTAGAAACAAACTTATGACATCAAACATAATTATTTTGATGGCCGTGGATGATTTGCTTTAACAGCAAATGCTGCAGATAGCTGAGCATTCAGCTTAAATTTTTGAGAGTGGGTGGGAAATTTGACGTTTTACTCGTATATATAAATTAGTAAATATTCTTTAAACCAAGCTATATGTTCATAAATGAGGGAGGGATCCTTTATTCCTTTTTTGGGAGGAATAATAACTTTTTCGATCCCAACCGTGACTGTAGATCTGTATATATATTCATATGAAAGGGTTTACAATAAGGGCGCATCGATTTCGATATGAAATAAAACTGGCTGGAATGTATACGGTGTACGAACTAAATTCTTTTTTTATGTTAAACAGTCATGTTCGCCATCATGTGTGGAGTATGATATCATTCAAACATCGGCAGCGTACTATGACACGTATACAGCTTTCAATGACTCTGCCGCAAAGATGCGGCTGAAATGGAACGATGGCCTAAACCACTCGAATGTTGACTTTAAGAGCATATCGATCGCACCTTGCTGGCGGAGACCTGCCACTTCATAAAACTTTATAAGAAAAAGTCCAATGGTCACTCTTTAGTTCGATTGTAAAGATAATGCTTCCTAATTTTAAACTAATTTAGATACCAATTCGAACAGTTTCCTCTTCGAATCGAATTACAGAGTAGCCCTTCCTGGTAGACAATATGTGAGAGATAAAGCATGATCTCAAATTCTTGATCCAGAATGTATTTTGTGGCGATCGGTGTGCGACTTCTCTACGAAAATTGTTGGACTACGGGATCAATTGTAATCAAAATGTAGTGACTACAACATGGTACTTCGTAGTGCATCTTTAACAAACAACAAATTATTGTTATGCGGCCATGTGTTCGCGCTTTGGCGATCGTATTCGTTGCAGACGAACCACTTCAGATTAGTTAATATTTTTTTGGGTTAGTCCGCTGTAAAGGGTACTATACATGTGCTTAACGTTAGTATATACATTGGCTTGAACGCATGTCAATCATTAATTTTGTAATTTACTCTGAAGTGTCAACAGCGGGAGCAACAAAATACAAAAACGATAAAAGGTGTTAATTAAATTTTTGTTTTTCATCCAAAGCACATTTTTCATCCAAAACATGTTTTCTTTCATCCGACATTTTTAGCGCATGTTTTGTTTAAAAACTCCTTTAAAGTGTGTACGTGCATGAAGAGTTAAACCTATACATTCATCAAAATCACTCCTCAAGGATGCCAAAAATCTAAATTTTTGGGTTTTCCATCATTCATCGTCGGTGTCACACATACAACAAATTGTCACTAATTTTGATTGTGATTTTGACCAATGTGCCCTTAATGCAAAACTCGACCACATTATCCATCCCTTAGACATCGCAGTTTACTTATATTCATCGTGCCTTGTTGAGTATACTTTTAGGCACGTGTATGGAGTAGTCTCGATTTTTGTCGTCTTAGTGCCGTCCACGTCCATGTCGCTTAGCAAAGTCACTCACAAAAAATCTGCTGCAAAATTTCAAGTTGGTTAAGATTGTTCCAGAAACGGCAATTATACTTTTTAGGATAGAAATTCATCAACAATTTCACCTTTTTGCTAAAAATTATCTATTTCTATATTATTAATAGCCAAACACGATATTGTAGATCCCTTTTACGGCCGTAATACTCAACCGATTTTGAAAAGATTTATACATTTTTAAACGGGTTTTTATATAGATGTGCACAATCTTATTTTTATTTAAATCGATTCGATATTTAGGGAGTTATAAGCGTTTAACGTTGCTACTAACACATGCACACTTATAACACATGCATGTATCAGCTTCAACTTGCTTTGCTTTTGCATAGAAATGAGATAGAGTAAATGTTTAATATTAATTTCTAGAATGCGGTTGATTGAGTCGACCGCTGGATATACTAGTTATTTTTAAAGTACAAATTGGGGGTTTCTTTCAAAAGCAACTTTAATTTGCTCCATTATCCTTTCGTTTTTACATGTCGCTTTGGTTTCAGTGAGTCAATAATATGACGCCACAGCAACATGACGATACTCATACGACCTAATCGCTACGTTTCTAACAAATATCTTAGCAAAGAGGATCCTACAGAGAGTGTTAGAGAGAAAGAGAGAGAAAGCGTTCTGATTGGCAGCACTCATAAACATCTTTTATTATTAGTTAATTAAATGCTACTAATTAAGCTTAGCAAATTGTAGATAAGTTATATTTCGGATATTATCTCTACTAAATAGATGTTGAGTCGTAGACATAAAAGTTTTCGCACATGATTTCTTGGAGGATCGAAACGATTTACCGTCTCTGTACCCATAGTTTTGTTCTTTGTAGCTCGGTTTTGTTTAGTGTTCTCTGTTTAGATGTTCGGGTATGATAGACGGAAGGAATCATTGCCGCTACAACCGGTACAAAGAACCAAGTGACTTGACATTATAAAGTTGTTCTTTTAGAACTGCTGGATAACTTGATCTATATATTTGCAAGTATGTAATGGTTTGTAATCAAGCAAAGACTTTTAGAACAGTCAGTGTTAAAGTCTGTAGGTGGACACTTTGTAAATGTTGTTGCACCAAATGAAGCGACTGACTTCCAGGTCTTTTTTGTTCTTGTGCTGGCATAAAATATTAACACACATTGATGCTGTATCCTCCGTTCACAATATTTCTTTTTTTTCGCAATAAAAAGAACATTGTGTAACACCTTTTTTGAATTACATCCTTTAAAATCATTTTTTCTCTCTCTATTTTAGCAACCAAAATCCTCTTGAGTGCAAAGTAATTTTTAATATTTTTTATTTTACTTTTATATCGTTAACATTTTTCAACGTCATCATCATCTTGCTTCCTTTTGTAATTGTATATCTTTTGTTTTTTTTGTCATTTTTTCTTTTAGCTTTGGCCAGTGCCCATCATCGCCGTATTGTTACGGAAGGTACTTGCCGTTGGCCACAACCACGAGTGGAGCGCATACGCAGAGACTCTTGGAAAATTTATACACCCCATTGTACGATTTTACATCGTTGTGCTGACGATGCCGGCTGCTGTCCCAGTGAACGTCAAACCTGTGCTCCAAAACGCACCAAGAATGTGGATTTATATTTTTTTGTAAGTAAATTATTTATCTTTAGTACTTTTTTGTATGTATTTTGTATTTTGTACTTTTTTATTATTTTTTTTTTAATTTTTTTGCTTTATTAAGCAAATTTGCATTTTTATTTTTGCTGCTGTTTGCTTTTTCTTGACAGATACTCTTGTGCTGCGCCATAGTTTTTTTTTGTTGGCTGTTTTGTTCTACAGTGTTTAATTTTACTTTTTAATTTGTATTCTAATGAAACTGGCCAGAGATTGGAAATAGTTTTAGTTTTATCTGCTTTAGGTTAGTTAGTTGTTGTTGTTGTTGTTGTTGTTGTTATTTCATTACCTTCTTAATGAATTGTAATGAGGTCAACTGTAGTAGTGTAGTCTTGTGTATGCTGTGTTGTTCAATTGAGTTGTTTGCTGAGCATTTGATTACATTTGAATTTATTTTTGGGGGTTTCCCTTTACACTGATTGTTACAAATTAAAGGTATTTTTTCGCTTTGCTTTCAGTTTAGCAGACTTGATTGCCAGTTTTTGCTCTTGTTAGTTAAATAAATGGACTCTTGAGATAAAAATTCAGCTATTTGCTGTTTGTCGATAGTGAATAGTACTCGTACTCGTAAGTAGTTTTTGCTATTGGAAAAAGTTTATTAAAGTTTTCCTGCAATCACCGCTAAAGTTCTTTATTGGGTTGTTAGATAAATAAACACTTCTCAATTTGGAAACTGTTTTACTTTATTAAATCAATTGATGTTGTCGTATTAGAATAAATAAATTGAAACTGTGATTGCAAAATATTAAATTTCATTAAAGGAGAAATAATTTAAAAAAAAATAAATAAAAAAGTAAACAGAAAAGGTCAGTGCTGGAATACAGAAAATTTCTGCAGTTCTTGGAATTGGTTCAGCAAATGTGTATGTTTACTTTTTCGACAACAAATTAATTAATCCTTTTGACTGGCCTGATGGCTTTATGCAGTGATGCCCAGAGGAGCGAATTTTCCCTTTTTAAAGGGAATTCATTGGAAAATTTCAAGGGAAGGGAGAAAAAGACAGATTTCTCATTTTAAGGAAAATGTAGGGAATTTTGAAAACATTGTTTTTCTTCCTTTTATATTGCGGTGTAATAGCGTAGAATACCCCACAAAAGTAATAATGCATAAAAAAATTTAAATTTAAAATTTTGTTACAGTATTACGCGAGATATTTCATACAGAGAGAAAACATCTTTTGGTAAATAATATATAGAGACAACGAAAGGTAAAGAAATGTGCAATTTTCTTGAGAATAGAATTTGTATAAAAAATAAAAAGTAATTTGAAAATTTTGGATATTTTTTAGCACAACAACACTTTTCATTGGACTAACTGATTTGATCAGAAAAAATCTTAATGAGAAGAAATTTATTGTGTTGCTTTCTCTGGATTTTTCGAAAGCTTTTGATAAAGTTGTACATTAAAAGTTGGTTTGTAAATTATTTGGTGTGCTTCATTTTTCTAAATTAAGGATCAGTGATTGACCCGATTTTGTTTATGATGTACATGAATGATTTTGTTAACTTATTTGATAATACTTCAATTAAAACATTTTTATATGCGATGATGTTCAGATTTTCTTCTCGTCAGAATTTTTAGATGTGTTGATGGCAAACCTGGAATATTATCTTAGACAAATGGATGTTAATTCTGGTAAAACCAGGGCAACGTGCTTTGGGTTGGCTTCACGTGATCTAAATGTATCTTTCGATAAATCCAGGCTAAACTTTGTCTCTGAAATGCAATGTTTAGGTGTTTTTCTAGATAATTTGAGTTTTTCAAAACATCTCTTTTGATGTTGCAGTTGATATACGCATGGAAGTATTTTCAGATACTAACAGTGTTGTGCTGAGAAGACTATATCTTATTTTTAATCGTATTATTACATACATTTACAAATTGAGAACAAGAGATCATGTTTCTACCTGTGTAAAGGATTTTATTGGCTTTTCTTTTGAGAACTTTGTTAAATTGGTAATCCTCTTATTATTTCGGGAAGTTGTTATGCGAAACTGTCTTAAGTACATTTTAGGTAATTTTTATTTTTCAAAGTCTTGTCGAAACCCTCATATAATTTGTCATCGTATATCTTCATCTATTTATGAAAGATCATTTTATGTACAGTGTGGAATATTCTACCTATACATCTGAAACTATTTGCATTTACAGATGCCACCTTCAAACGTAAACTAAAACTTTATTTTAATGCTCTTTAATTTGACTTTTTTCTCATCATTCTATGATTTCCAAAAAAAAAAATATACATACAACTAAAGTCAAATATTTCAATTATCAGTAAATTATGGTATTTACATATATATATATATATATATATATATATATATATATATATATATATATATATATATATTTTTAAATATACAAATTACTAGTTTTAAAGTTTTTGAGCAATATAAATATTGTTATCCATTATATACTTGAAACAAGTAGCTTATGAACTATATTTAGCCCTAAGGGCTTGGTTCTTGAATTTTGAAATAAATAAAAAAAATATATACATAAATTAAGACTTTTTAAAAATATATAAAAGTAATAAGCTATTTTAAATATTTAAATGCGCTCTTCGAAACGAACAAAAATAACTTTCATTCTTTTCATTCCGGGTCACATTTTTTCACTTGGCTAAAATTTTATTAAGAATTCAGAATTAAGATTTTGATTACCTTCTAAGGTCTCCACATCTTTATTTTAAAAATTGAAGAAATCTATTTTTTTATCGTTTATTTATTTACAATATTTATGCTTAATCTATTATAAACACTAGTTAACAATAACAATTTCTATATACAATGTCCCATAATCGAGCTCTCAAGTATTATTTATATAATAATAATTTGGTTTTTACAAATTTGTTTATATTTTTTTTTTTATTTACAATAGATAAATATATATCAACAGCTTTTTGCAATGAAAATTAGTTTAAAAACATTGCTTAAATATCAAGTAGGCAAGGAAAGGCTAGTGTCAAGGGTTAAAAAAAAGGAAAATTATGTGTTTATTCAGAAAACCACCAAAACTTTTTGGTATTAGATTTTTGTGTAAATTTCAAATCTCTTATTGATATGCTAGTGCTATATCTCATATTTAAATTATCTGAATTACAGTTTACTGCTTTTATATTGGCACGTCTATAGTCATGGTAAAAGACCGGTATGCCATTTTCGTTTTGTATATTTTTTTTGTTATCAAGGCAAACAAAAGCCTCTGGTGGAACAAATCCCTTTTGCAAGGAGTCTATTAGATATTCATCATTTGTGAAGGGGCCATTATAGCATTATTTTCTGTATATTGGCTACACCTTAATATATTATTTCTGATAAGGTTTATTATAAAATTATCTATTCTAATTATATTAGCATTATTATACAATTTCTCATTAGATATGTATTTTAGATATTCTCTTTGTGGATTCCTGTATAATGATGTACACGCTCTTAAACATCTTCTTTCAAAGACTCTTATCTTTTCCATGTATGAAGGCGATATATTGAACCAAATTGAGCAATGAATGCGAAGAATTATAAAAAAATGGTGCAACAGCTCTTAAGTTAATCCAAAACTTCCCTAAAAAATTCAATAAATTTTGAAGAATGCTAATTAGTACAGTCGTTTAAGGACTACGATGGCATACATAAAGGCAGAGATATTTAAGGTTGTTAAAATTACAAATTTATGTTGTTTTTTATTATTATTTATTTTTTTTTGAATTGTTCAAAATTTTAAAAACATAAACAAAATGTTCTTTTTTCCTAAAATCAATGAATTTTTAGAGCAGGGAAAAATTTAGGGAACTTTTTTTTGTGTGTCGGTAAAAAGGGGAATTTTTTGAGACGTAAGGATTTAGTTAAATTTCTGCTGGCATCACTGGGTGTGGCATTAGCAAGCCCCCGGGATTTTATAATGTCTAACCGAGCAAGGATTGATGTTTGGCGCTCAAATACCGAGCTTTGTGTACACATTTTGTACATGTTTATATATCAACAAACATACGCAAAAATGCAACCCTGTGATATATTAAAGTATAAAAAGTATAACGTTGTCAAAATAACTACCTTTTATGTAGATTTTTTTTTTATTAAAGGTGTTTTCTTTTCTGCCGAAAATGTCATTACAGAAGATTTGATTTAGTTGCCTTTAGTTTAAGAGCACCTTTGACTTAACTGCATAAAATTAATAATTTCTGTCACTATTCCTTAAAATGCCATAAAAATTCCTTTTGTAAGTTCCCTTTTTGTAACTGCACATGTAAGATAAATACCCAATATTTTTGGCATTTTAAAACTAGTTTTATGCAACAAATCAACGTTCAACAAATCAGCTGCGTTTTTACTTAACTGCCCAAAAATATATATTTTCTGAAATTATTATTCCAAAGCCTTGTTTAAGTGCATTTTGACTTAACTGCATAAAATTAAACATTTCTGTCAATATTCTTAAAAACCCCATAAAAATTCCTATTTTAAGTGCCCTTTTGGTAACTGCACAGACATACTCAACATTTTTGGCATTTTAAAATTTTTTCATACAAAAAATCAACGTTAGCTGCGCTTTAACTGCCCAAAAATATATATTTTCTGAAATTATTATTCCTAAACCTTGTTTAAATGCATTTTGTACATTTGCACACATCCATCTTTTTTGCCAGTTTTAAAATATTTTCATATTTAAAATCAAAGTTAGCTGCACACATTAAAAAAAACGGAGATCTATTTTTCACGTAAACATCAAACTTAAGTCATTTATAAATTAAAAAATCGCAAACATTTGTGTGACTTGCAAGTTGTTATTATTTCAATGTATTTTTGAGTAAAATTTGGGACAATTAGTACATATAAAGTGCATCTAGAATACTTAATAAAGACAAGTTTTCTTTAACTATAAATAGCCACTGGCAGAACATGGCCTCTCTGTGCTGGCAATTGCTGTCGACACATTGCCTTCACACTACGATATTAATCTTGATAGCACATCTGATCCTTTGTATCGTTTTATGAAATTCCGTTTTTTTATTTGATTGTTAAATATTTTTTTTCGTGATCGGGATTTAGTTTTTATTTTAACTCACTTGAGGTCTGCAAGTATTTGAGTACGAAAAAGTTTGTGCATGAGCGTGTATTACAAACTCTACTTTACTCGTGATCGTGCATGATCGCCAGCGCAAAATTAAGCATGATTCCATCTCTAATCAAATTATAAAAACAAAAGTTTTCTCATCACCAAAAAAATATTTTCAATATTTACCCGCAATTTAATCCATAAAATGTACTTCCTCAATGACATTAATAATAAATTATTTGACCCCAGACCGCCGGCAAATTGACACTAGTAAATCTTAATTTTTTTTATATAGAAAACTTAAAAATGAAACGAATAAAAAAATCTGTGTTTAAATTAAGTATTTTTAAATTAAAAAAAAAACGAAAAACACAATTGCATTTAATGTCAATATCATTGTAAGTCGATTTCATTGAATGAAATGCATGTAGCTGTTTGTTATAGACGTTCGATTTTGAGTTGCAAAAGAAAAACAATAAAATAGTGAAACAAATTGACGATACAATGGCAAAGGATTCGAAGATTTTTTTGTCATTTTGATTGCGTTTTTTGTTTGCTACTTTTTTCTTTCAAAGTCAAGCATTCATTGCATTGAAAGAAAAAGATTTCAATTTTTTTTTCTATGGTTGGATATCATAAAAAAAAAGAGAAAAAGAAATGAATTGCAGTTTTGTAAAACACGTGCATAACAACGTATGTGAGATCATAAAAGAAACAAGTGCAGAATTATGCACAGTTGACATATTATACACATACATATTTACATAATTAATGGCAAAGCAAAGTAGACTGACGTTAATAAGGAATTATGAAATTCAAAGTTGTCTCAAAAGTTTTCACAAAGTTTTAAATTTTAATATCATAAAAATTTGGATGGCAGTTGGTAGATGGTTAAGCTGATGCCAGCTTAATTTGTTTAGCTTAGAAATTGTAAACTTTTCATTATGGCTTTGAACAAGTCTAATGTATTATTGACTGCCTGAATGCGTATTCGTATCATGTGCATATGTAAATAAGTACTACAAGTCTTTTCTTGCTTGAAAATAAATTCGAGAAATCATTTGCACTTATACTTTTCGATTTATTTCTACTCCCACTTGCCATACAAATGCGATTTGTAAGTGAGCTATTTTTGTTGTTGTTGTTGGTTGTGTTGTTGCTGGATTTGTGGCTGCTTTTTCTTGTATAAGATGCCAATGGAATTGTAAAATCCTGCCAAATTCCTACATGCATGAAGTGTTAGAATGAGTAACTAAACTGACTTTGGGAATACATTAACTTCAATAATATGAACAAACTTTTGTATGAGAAAAGAAAAACGAAATCTATCTGAGTGGGTTTGGTGGAAACCTAAGCCAGGCGCTGTGGGCAACTTGGAGGACCGAGCGCGCCGTAATAGCTGAAGTTAAAGTTGCTGCTTATAGAAGTGCGGCATCCATAATCAATCCGGCATAAGCAAAAATATAAGCATTAAGTTAAATTTCACTATGAGCCCAAGCAGAGTTTCTGGATAAAAAAGCCAGAATAAAAATCGGAAGGAAGAGTTTTACTTACCAAAATAGAAAAAGATAAGTTAAGGAATAAGTCATTTCACTCCATTTGTGTGTGTAAGAGGGGTGATATTTTAAGAGCTTTTAGATTTGATTTAAATAATAAAAAATCACATAAAATTTGGAGAAATGTTAAATCTTAAAATTTTTCAAAAAGTAATTTTTAAATTTTTCAAAAGCTATGACTGAATAAAATCTTTTCTGTTCTGAATCTTCCGATCTCTTGTGCTTCTTTCCTATTTTCCGCTTTGTCCCCAGTATTTCGATTGTGGCCGATTTTTTACTTTAGTTGAGTCGATAGAACGATCTATATAATTCAATGTTTAAAAATGATTTCATGTAAATGTTGGCTGTGTCCGATTTCAGTATATTCTTTCCAACATATCGGTTGGTATAATAATAATAATAATAATAAACTGTTCAGCGAACTCGCCTCTCAATTTGGCCATTGTTTCGCGTACTGTGTGGTATATGGCACCGACTTGTTGAAACCACATGTCAGCCAAATCGAACTCTTTCATTTTGGTCGAAAAAAAATTTTTATCAACCCATCATCGAATCGATAATTCACGGTCATCAACAACACTGGCGGATAAAGCTGCGATATTTTCCTCTATCCGCAATCTGCGTCTGCGTGTTGGTGGTTTAATGTCCAATAATGTAAATTTTGTGCGAAATTTAATCACAATATGCCGAAGAGCCGCCTCAGAAGGACGCCAAAACTGACCATGAGATGGAAGGAGTACACGATCGACTTTCTTAACCGAACATGAATTTTAATAATAAAATTCTATAATCTGCAAGCGCTGCTCGTTTGTAATTCGTTTTATGGTTAAATTATGGACCAAACTGAACATGTTTAACAGCAACATGTTAAACGAAAACATCTGAGCTGCCAAAAACACAGAGTTGCCAAAAAGAAAGTTGCTAAAAATATCACCCTTTACATATCAACTTTATTTTAGCATTCCAAAAGTTTCGGTCTACAGTTTTTCTCAACACTTGCTGCTATTTAATATTATTTTCCATCACCATAATGATCATAAAGATGATGCTAATGCTGTTGCATGCTGCTGCTGCATGCATGCAGATGCTGCTGCTGCAATAATGTTATTCGCATCTGTGCTCTTAAATTTAAACGTTTTAAGCTTTAGTGCAATTAAATGTTTAAAAAAAAAATATTTATTCTTTTTCTCTCCATTTGTTTAAACAATTCAGCATTTTATTGCTTTCCCCATTCGATTTCTTTCATTCGGTTTCAGTAATTATTGTTCCCCATGCATTCAATGAATCGACATTATCGAACAAAGTTGATTGTATAATAACTTTTTGTAACTATTTTCTTTTTTTTTTTGCTTTCTTTAATGCAATTTATACTTTCATACTCAATAGTATTTAAAAAATTGCATCATTGTTTTTATAAAGCATTTTTGTTGCAGTTGCTGTTGCAGCATTATTGCACGCCTGTCATAATTTTTGTTTAAGCGCAGTTCCCACGCACCATCCGAAGGATTTCGAATTTGTTATGCGTCTATAATGTTGGTTTTGTATGTTTGTGTGAATGTGTGTGTGTGTTTTTAAGCAAAGGAGTTAAAATATGGCCGGGAAATATAAGTCTGACTGAAGCAAATGTGAGAAGCAGCACAACCCCTGAGGCTTCTGGCTAATTTCATAATCGATTCTCGGCTTTATGATTAGACTTGTTTTTGCTAAGGTTTCGTATGGATACAAGTTCAATTGAAATTGATGGACGAGGATTTTCTTTAAACAACTTTTCCTATAACAAACATGTTCATGTACGTATTCATATATGTATTGGTTCGGTCACACGATTTTTAGCACAATTGGCTCATTTTGTAGCTTAAGGTGTCTGCTTCCTGGAGAAAATCTGTGGTGGCCACAAAAAGCCAGCAACTATTGTGTCTGACCAAACATATTTTCCTCCACATGAAATTCCCAGAAACGTTTCCCGAATTTTTCCCCAGTTTTTGTACTCCCATAATCGACGCTATTTCGTCGACGCTATCTTGGCGCGCGTTGTCCAGTTTGGTCAATAATTTAACCATGAAGCTTACAAACTTACAAACTTACAGACTTACAAACGAACAACGCTACAAAGATTATTGAAATTTCATGTTTGGTTAAGAAAGTCGATCGTGCACTTCTTCCATTTCATGATCAGTTTGGACGACCATCTGACGCGGCTATTCGGAATCTTGTTACTAAACTTCGCAACAGATTTATATTAATAAAGTAATTGGCATTAAATCACAAACAAGCAGACGCAGATCGCGGACAGAGGAATATATCGCCGCTGTATCCGCCAGTGGTGTTGAGGTCCATGAATTATCAATTCGGCGCCGATTATGCGATGTTGAAATTTTTCTTTTTTGCTCGAAATGGAAGAACTGGACTTGGCTGGCATGTGGTTTCAACAAGACGGTACCACTCTCCATACAGTACGCGAAACAATGGCCCAATTGAGAGGCGAGTTCGGCGAACAGTTTATTTCACGTTTGGTGCCGGCCAGTTGGCCGCCTAGACCGTGCGATTTAAAGCCTTTAGACTATTTTTCATGAAGCTATGTCAAGACTCATGCCCATAAGAACAAGCCCGCAACTGCTGACGCATTGGAAGCCAATATTGAAGAATTTATTCTTGAAATACCGGCTGATATGTTGGAGAGAGTATGCCAAAACTGTTTTTTGAGGTGTAACCTCGATCAACAACTAAACTATGAATTATGTAGATCGTTCTAATGACTCAAATAAAGATTTTAAAAATTTCTAATTATTCTATTTTATTTCTTTTAAGTCAAATTCGAAAGCTCTTAAAAAAATCTCTCCGTACATTCATTTATTGTGAATGTCTGAAACTTCCCGCAAGAGCTTTTAAAAAATAATTACCTCAAAAACAGTACTTTTTCAGCGAGAACCGTTTGAGCCGGGCCAAACTTGTTGGGCAATTGCTTAAATGTGTGGCTTTCGCTATTAACTTAACTGATTCAAATAAATCAATTAATATTTCTATATTTCTCTAGATAGATAAAACCAATAAGCCATTTCAATTTCAGTCTCATACAAGCGAAACGAGCTAAAAAGTATTTCATTTCATTTCATTTTATACGGTCAAGTCAAATAAAAGACACGAAGCCAGACGGGACATGTAGACAGGCAGACTCCAATTCCAGACTATAATTTAGCCAAAAAAAGAAAAATAATAAAATAAAAGTGAATTTGTTGTGGCAGCAGTAGGTGGCAGGCAGTCAATAAGTTTTTGTTTTTGTGTTTATGTTTTGTTTTTATGAATTATTTAATCATTTGATTTCTCTACAAACTTACTTGTACGTACAATAAGTAAGTAGAGGCCGTGATTGGGCACTCGCAGTGGAAGATACGATTACATACGGCTTTACACTGACTTTGACACGACATTTCACATTACAGCATTAAGTAAGTAAATATTATTAAACTAGTGAACATAGTAAGTAGCAGGAGAAGAAGTTTTACTGCTGGTGCTACTAACTGCTGCTGTAGTGGTACTAACTAGCTGGAGTTTACGAGTGTATTGACGGACAGCTGCTTCAATTCGTTTGTATTGACGCTTCAGGTGAATGGAAACTGAAATAAGTGAGTGGGTGGTATTGAACTTGCGGTTGCGGCTAAATCATGGATTATGACCAAAAGCAAAACACACGTATTAGTTGTTGCTCGTTTCGTTGTTCCTGTTGACTCTTAATGTTGCGATCTTTCAGGTGACTAATGTTGTTTAACAAAATTTCAAATACCTTCTTGCGAAGTTGCAATGTTTATTGCCTGGATGCCAGGCCATTCCAGCCGCTTAGACTACGCCAATCAACGTTCAATGGTTAAATGCTCAACTATTTATATGTTAATTTATAATCATGCTCGTTAATTTTTATTTATTTATTTTTGGTCTACGTGTGTTTCTTTTTTTTTTTTTGCTCATTCATTGGAAATGTGTAACATTAAACGTAATAGTTTGCAAGTTGCAGCCATTAAAAAAGTATCAACTCGTATAAATTCATAAACAGAAACAACTTAAAAATAATAAGCTTAATTTTTCAGCAATTTACATTTCGGTTTGTCGTTGCTTTGGCATTTTGTTGAAAGAAAAAGAAAATACGTTTTTCTTTACTTAACTTTTTTTCTATTATTTTTTTTTAGCAATTTGTTTTATTGATTAGTGGTTCGAATTTTGAAGGATTTAATTATGGATCATTTAGTAGTCAACACGTTAAGCTAGTTCACATGTAAGAAACTCTCCAATTTGAATGCAGTGAAAGTAGTTATTTTTTGTTTTTCTTAATCAAAGATAAATATATACACAAACACGCGCGCACACACACACATACATACAATCATTCATAAATATTTATTTAAAAAATTTCTTTATATGACTTAAGGTATGGTCACACTCGCCAAATATTTGCCGAAAAATAACGTGACCAATAGACAAGCTAAATTTACATTCCAATATTATTTTTAAATAAGGGTTCGCATTTATTAAAAATGATATAAAAATAGCATTTTGTGGCATAATTGACTTCATTTTGTGATATAAAAAGCAGGTTAAATCACACTAACCTCAAGCAAAAGTAGTGGTTACGTTTTTGTTTTCTTGGCAAATGTTTGCCAAGTGTGACCGTATCTTTAGATACTACCAAAGTAATCATATTAATCAAAGCTTTCTTCAATACATACATACATAAATACATGCGCCATGTCAGAGAATTTATAAGATTTTCTTCTTAGTTGAAAAATGTTTTAAAAATTATTAATTATTTTGTGCTCTCGCAGGTATGTGTTGCAAAAAGCATTCATTTAAAACTTCCTTGATGTCATAGAAATGTATTTTTTTTGTTCAATTTCAGAGTTGTAGCTTCCTTTGTAGTAAAGCCAATGATGCTAACTTATTGCAAGCGCAAACGCTTAACAATATTTAAAAATTCATAAAACGATTTTGAAATAAAAAAACAAAAACTTTCAGCCCAATTATTAAAAAAAATTCCCCGGGAGATGATTTCTCCCTTTTCCCAAAAAGGGGTTGTTCACATACATATATATTCACATATTAATCGTTCGCATGTTATATGTGAACAGCCCCTTTTCGGGAAAAGGGAGAAATCTCCCGGGGAATTTTTTGTTCATAATTAGACTGTTTATTTTTGCAGAGAAAGAATTTGATCGATTTAGTTTAAAACTAATCGGTTTCGAATTTCAGACTTACATACTCGTAAATCCATTCAGCAGTCTAATAAACACAGTTTCGATTTGAATAAAAACAATCAATAGAAATTTTTTTAAATTTATCAATTAAAATTGTCACAGTAGTTAAAAACAGTTTCATTAACTAATAGAAGCTCTCGTGCAGGGTCTTGAGTTATTAAAAATAATAAACACCATTTATATTCGTAATAGCAGCAAAGTTTTCTAAAAAAAAATACATCAAACAACAAAAATTTAATCGTAATACAGACAAATTTAATTTAAATTATTGCAAGAAAAATAATAAAATATTTTATTTTAAAAATAATTTATTTATGTAACGACACGTTGAGGATTTCTTTATTTGCCGACTGGTGTCATTAAAGCAAACACAAGTGAAGTTTATTTATTAAAATTTTATTAATTTTATTACGGGATTATTGAAGAGACTTAAAACAATAAGTCACCCTTATTCCAGTTGGCGACATCGACGTCACACAATACCAAAAGTTTAATTTTAATCAGTAGTGACCACTGTTAACAGGTAGTAATTATGCGCAGAATATACTAAGTTATGCCCGGAGCGAATAAATTATTTGCCACCAGGAAGAAATCAACCTTCAGTTAGGTAGTGTCTCAAGTAATTGGCCCTCACTAGCAATTTGCAGACCAACACTCGTGGCTGTGGCTGTGATACCAGCAAGAAGTCAACCTTTAGTTAGGTAGTACAAAGTCTTAGACGGGCCGTGTTACTATTTACACTAATGGCGTTTTCTTTTCTAAAAAAACGCAACATTTTTTGCCCTTTTTATTGAAAATTTGATTTTCTGATATAGTGGATTTATAAGAAATCATTGTATCATCATTTACGATGCAAAAGTTTTGGCTTAAAAAACTTCGAATAGCAATTTATTCATAAAAAGTAAAAGAAATGTTACACTTTTTTCAGAAAAGGAAACGGCATATGTTACTCGCGGAGCGAATAAATTATTTGCAGTCACTATAAAACAAATTTTAAATAGATTCGAATGTACTTGTCTCCTGTTCGGCGTTGACATTTGCCAAGTTTTTTGAGATGCAAAAAAGTTTTTAATTAACTGGCTGAAAAAAACAAGTTTTTTTAAATATATGCAGTTTTTCAAGTTTTTTTTTTAATTATTTAAAGTTTGGAATATATTTTATGAATATATGCTTGACGATATAATGCACATTATACAATGAAACGACCTTATATTTTTTACTCCCTTTTTATACAACAATGTTGATTTGTTATTATAAATTGAAAGTTTGCAACTTATTCGTTGTGTAGAAAATTAAACTGAAGTTTTTTTAAGGAACATGAATAAATACTTGAATGAAAAACGGTAAAAATATTGTAATATTTACAATCATTTGTAAAAAATTATTGATTTTAGGAACCTCGTGCACAGGATGTAAGGAAATTACTATAGACGATGTAGTGCGCAGACGAGATCCCAAGTTGTTCAACAAAATCCTTATTTAAAAAAAGTAGTTTATTTAATTTTGTCGTTGCATATATCTACAACAACCGTAGAACGAATTTTTTCAAAAAATAATTTAAACAAAAATAATATTAGAAACAAATTAGAAATTCCCACTTTATGCGGTATTTTGAGAGCAAATGACATTTTGAAAAAAATAACAGTGATTGTACAAAATTTAAGCAATCTAAAGAAATGGTTTTGAAGTTTAAAAAAACAATGTACAAATAATAAAATAAATACATGTACATATGTGATATTATTACACAATATTAAATGACATTATAGAATAATCTAAAAATAAATTTTAGTAAATATTTAAGATTTCTTCTAAACGACAAATTAGATCTTAAAAAATGTTTTATTATTATTTATATAACGTTTAACATACATACATATTATGTATGTAATGTTTGTTATGTTATGTTTTCTTTTAGTTAGAAAAAACATGTATTTTTTTATAAAATATTTTTAATAAAAATTAAATCTAATTTTTCGTTTATTATTTTGACTTAGTTAAAGAAAAAGTTTTTTTATTAGAAAAAAGTTTTTTTTTTGGAATGGCAAGTTTTTTGAAACAAAATATGGTAACGCTGCTCCTGGTAACCAAACACCTCGCTCATTTACTCAAACAACGCCATAACACAAAAAAACTCGATCTTCAGAAAACGAAATTAAAGTTTTTATATTACAAACACCTCAATGGAAAATCACAAAAAAATTCTGCTTTCAAAAGGTGAGCAAACAAGATATTTATATGAAATTTTTCTGAGCTCAAAAATGAGATTTTTTGAATTATGACGTTACTCAAGTAAATGAGCGATACGATGAAGAGCAACAAATTATAAAACTATTTCCTTTAACTGTTAAAAGAATTTTACATTTTTAAGCATTCAAAAGTACGACAAATAGCATGAAAAGCGCTAAGTTGACACTATTGATTATGACTTGTGTCACAACAGTCATTTAGTAAGTGTTATTTAGAGTTCACTGCACTATTAGCAATATACATTAGGGTGGCTCACTGATGTATGAGAAAAAAATAAAAGTTCTCAAATCATATTTTAGTAGCAATAATTTTTTCTCTTACGTTAAAACAAATAAAACTTGGTATAAAAAATTACAAAAAAAAGTTGTAACTTGAACCCGCGCCGTAGCTCCAAAGAATTAAGTATTTTTGAAAAAAGCGATTTTTTTAATTTTAATATTTTATTTACTATCAATTATTGTTAATTAAAACTAAAAGCATTTTTAATTAAACTAAGAAAAACGTTGATTCTTATACAACATAAAACAATAAAATCACGAAATTATGTTATTTATTTTTCGGTCATAAAATCTTTTTTACTGTAAAATCTGGGGGTCTCTCGTCTTGATTCAAGTTTCGTCTGTATTAAACATTCTCTTAATTTTATATCGCATGGAGTCATGGGCGCTTCTGACACTATTTGCACCGTTCACTCCAACGCCTGAGTATGACATGGTAGCTGGGTGAAAATTAGATTAAAATCTAATAATAATAATCACTATCTGGACACTCAACTACCGCATTTATTTCTTCAGTAGTGATGTTCCGAAAAATTGGTGGATCGAAAAACTTTTGATTCCAATTTATAACTTCAAAGTATTAGCTACTTGCTACGACTATCAAAAGTCGGGACCTCAAACACGCGAGGTTGCTTTCCAGTATGAGGTGAGCTTCGTACTTCTTGTATTATTTTCATCCCACAATATCGACAGAAACAAGTTTTCTGGGTGAGCAAAATAGACGTTACGTTGAATTACGCGATCTATTAATAGCTTTAACTCTGCACGAAGGTGTCGTGAGTTTGTTGCCAATTTCCAAAAATTTTTAGATTTATGTTTGCAAGTTCGATTTTGGTTTTCATTTCAAACCATACTGGAGCATAAACTTTTACACAATGCTCTGCTTAAACTTGTAGCTGATATGTCGGATTTGATGTAGGAATATATTAACGTAAAATTATATTTGCTTTTTTTAGCCATTCTGGCACTATCCACTTATATCAGATATACTTATTTCATACAAATATTTTTGATCTGTACTTAAGCCCTCAAATTGTATTTCGGGAAGCTGACCTTCTTCAATTTTCTCGTAGTTGGCTATCGGTAGTTTCTCGAGAACTTAACAGTTGTTAGGATACAATAATATGCTTTTCTGCAAAACAATTCTACGTTTTCATGTTAAAAAAGAATATGATCTTTATATTAAAAATTTAAGGAAATTGATGATCAAAGCGCGGGCTCTTAAACTAAAAATAAATTAATAATATTTTACACGAATCTAATGTAGACAAAAATTCAACATATTTACGCTATTAGAAGCCGATAAGAGAAAAAACATTTTTTGACACCTCCTAATATACATACATACATACTTATTTTAAAAAGTTTCTTTGCTGTCAGTTTTCCCAAAGAAAAAAAGAAAAACACTTTTGCGACTACTTAGTAGAATTTAAGAGAGTTTTCTTAAGGTAGAAATTAGCTCATGTTATTTATGTCGTCTTCCAAGCAACCAACCAACCGACTAATAGACAGACGTACAAGTTTATAGCAGAAACTACCGCACATTTATTGTGACATCATGATGCCTTCCTTAACTTTAATGTTCTACGCACAATTATAGATGTGTGTTGTTAAATTACAAGTATTCGATTCGCTTGGAACATCTTATGTCAGTTAAGGGATATTCAATGTCTAAAATAAATGAGTTGAGGATCGACTTCTGTTTATATAAATTCAGTTTATTTTCTTGTTTATGTTTCAAGCGACTTTTTTTTAAGTGTTTCCAAATTTAAAGAAATGTTTCGACAGAAAAATATTCGATTCATTTGTGCAGCAGAAACAGAAAACTTGCATGTTCGTATATCTTATTTTTCGGAGTTCTCCAACGAGTTACAGAATCGCGGTTTCGGAAATTATGCGGGCAGAGTTAAGGTCTCTTCATAAAAGTACAAAAAAATATATAAAATATTATTCGTCTAAAAGTATTCGAATAAGTTTTAACCCTAAATGATGTCTGTAGGTGCTGTATATAGCAACACATTGCACAACTACAGGGATGCGCAAAATTAACATTGTGGTATACATGTTTTATAGTTTATCTAACTAATATTATAAATGTGAAAGTTTAGTTGAATCGATGGATGGATGGATGTTTGTTACTCAATCACGCCAGAACGGTTAAACGGATCTCGATGAAATTTGACACAGTGATAGATTTTAGTCTGCAATAGCACATACAGTAGTTTTTATTCCGATAAAATGTATGGTTTTCATGAGATAGATTTGTTTTAATATTTCATAGAACAAAATATCGACATGATTTCTTGCGTAGGTAGTGGTAGTTTAGGCGTCAGAAAATGACATAGAGGAAAAGGACATACTTTTTGATCGCAGGTAACACCGCGGGGCACATCTAATATTTATATAATTTTCTAGTTAATTATTAAAAAAAAACATCCAAATATATTATTTAAAAATCGGTAAACATTTAAAACAACAATTTTTCATTTAATTTAATTTAATTTAATTTAGTTTTTATTGAGACTTTAAATATCAGATCACAAACCAGATGAACAAAAATAACATAAATGATGATAAACTTAAAACTATACAGTATTATTTTAATAAATATTTAATACGTTATAAGTTCTGAAGAACGCTACATGCTTACTTACGCTTGACTGAGATATGAGATCTTACATTAATTGATAAACATAAAAATTATATTGCTCAAAAGCATAATAAAAGTTTACAAGGACTGAGTGATAGTCAAAATGAGAGATCTTATGGTAAAACTGAAAACGAACACTAAAACTGAAATAGAAACATCTTCTATATCCTATTCGAACCCAGAATAGAATGAGAATAAAACCCTGGTAAAGAGTAATTACTTGAGATAAGTAAGGATTTGATGTCCTCTTTTAAAGTTCCAACCAGTGAAATATATAAGCTGTTACTCCAACCAAAGTCCTCCTGCGTGTGAAAAACACTTATAATAAAAATTGGACTGCAACCCATGGGCGATAACGGTCCGAGGGCGCCGTGTAAGTTGAAATTAATTGGTGTTAAAATTTTCCCTTGTTGCTTTGTTATCTCATGTCCAATTCTTTCTGACTAAAAATGTTACGAACTTTAGCCAAAAATAATAATCACTTTGGATTAAAGAAACCATTATCAAAATGATACAATTTTGATTGATTTTTTGGCGGAGGCGGTCGCAAACGAATTTTTGCATTTCACATTTTAAGTTTGAGTAAAGCACATTATCTAAAAATTATATTGTTTTTATGTACTTATCTAATACTTTTTATAAACATTGTTTATTAAGTGGTATCAGTAAGCGCCATAATAGTGTGCTATCATCATAGATGTTAAAAAATAGTTCTCATAAAACATGCTTTAACATCCATGTTAAGAAAGAAAAACATGATTGCTAATCTGGACCTGAAATATCCCCCAAACGATGGTCATTTTATTCTGTGAAACTCTGTGAAATATTTATTTAATTGGAGAATATCTTCATAAAGAAAAACTGAGTTTTCAAAAGTTCTTATTTTATCAAATTATAATAAGAAACTAATTTGGCCTCGAACAGGAATAAATTAATTTTCATTGCAAAATTAAAAGTCGAACAAATTTTATTTGTTTTTTAAATATAAGAATTAAACAAATATTATTCAACTGAGTTAAAGTTTATATTAATATTTAATTGTTAATTGTTAATAAAACGTTTTGAATAATTTTCTTTTGTGTAAATACATATTTAAGTTTTGAATTAAAAAATATTTTAAGAAATAAAATGAAATTTTTGTAAAACTTTGTATACCACGGTGAAGCATTTTATTTAGTCCAGGGCGCTCACACTTGTTACTGCGGCCCTGATAATATGACGAAAGAGGTTTTACTTGAGCTTTTCCGTAAATTACTGTATTTGAAAATTTTTAGACGAAATTTTCAAAATTCGCGTTAACACAAAGTCTCATGCAGCTCCTTTCAAAATCTCGAACTCCGTTATAACGGTCGGAGAAATCGAGACTATATAGCATCACGGAACGGATGCATACTTTGTAATGTAACAACTTATCTCTTTAAGTGTCTGTTAGCAGGCCACCTCAAAAACATACCCTTGATCCGCAATCCCTTAACCTTGGAAATTCGGCCATATTCGTTGAAGTTAAATAGTTTATTTACTACACTTTATACGATCTTTGAATGGTGTATTTGAACCATGCAAAGAGAGGTTCAATATTTTACTTTGTCTACTTTTACGCTCCGACGACCTTTACCAGAAGCGTTACGAAAATAAATGGCTCTTGATTTCTTTGTATTAATTCGAATGCTCCAATCTTTATAAAAGTTATTGATTATAAAAACGTGGATTTTCACCTTTCTTAAAGGGTTCACAATATTACTATCGTTCGCAAAAAAAAAAAATAATTGAGTCATCTGCAATAAGGATACTTTTAGATTCATCGTAAATCGGGCATGTTCTGAAAATCACATGCGATTTTAATTTTCCTATTGCACAGAGCATCAAATATCATCTATGAAAGAAATTTATCGTATATGATTTTGATAACGTCTGCACGATTGCTTTTGAAATCACATGTGATTTATAAAATGTGATTTTCAGAACATGCCTGAATATTAGAGAAATCATAAACAAGAATATTATATAACATTGGAGCCAAGCTAACACCTTGCGGTACACCACAAAAATGTTACGAAAATGGGATTTTGTATTGTTTATTTCAACAAAATTAAATCAAAAAGTTATAAATCATTAACACGATGCCGTTAATTTTGCGCCACCCTGTACATAGCGAAACATCTATAAAACATGCGTTATACATTTGTATGTTTAAATTTATATCCCAATAAAATATTGTTTGTTATCCAAAGCTGCAACAAATTAGGAAACTCTAGCAAATGTATGGATGGTACAAGTGCCAACATAATTGCTGCACGTTTAGGTTTTAAGTTATTACGCTTTTGGCCACACCAGCCAGCCAGCTACTTAGTTACAGCTTTTAGGAGAATCAATTAAAGCCGCCAAACTGCTTTCAACACCAAGATGCGCAGCATGCTCGTAAATAGTACAACTTTCTTTGCTGGGTTGTTCGTATAAGTGATGTTATGATGATGGGTTTTGCTTTACTTTAATAGCTGGTTTATTTCCTTTACGACAGCATATACTCGTATATTGTTGTGTAAAAGTTTGTTTAAGTAGCACTCATCGTCATCGTCAACATCATCATTATCAGCAACATTATCATCATAATCATCATCATCATCATCATCATCATCATGTTGGTTGTCCTTCCTTCTGCCCCGCCTACTTTGAAACACACAAAAGCACCAACAGAGCAACTAACAAACGTATCTTTTAACTTCTTAAGTGCAACCTGTCTGAAGTGTTTACACATGATGTGTTTCTGTTTGTTTGTTGGTATATGCTATTCTCTGAGACTTCTTTCTGTTGTTGTTGTTATTGTGTTGGAATGTATTGTGGCAGCAATAGATGTTTGTAGTTGCAAATGCATAGAGCATACCATCGCCACTCACTGCAGAAAGGATTTGTACAAATAAATGTGTGTACGTACGAGTGACAGACAATGTGCAACAGTGGCTTGTTATTTACTTTCTTTACATCCTGGTATCCTCCAAAAAAAAAAACGAGCTAGAAGCTGTATTCCATGATGTACTACATACATAAATGATAAAGCACACTAAAGTGATGTGTTAGTAGTTCGTCGGTTTTATATTTTTTTGGTTTTGTTTTGCATTTGTTTTTTTTGGGCTCCTTCATTGTAATTCTGTAAGCCTTAAAGTGTAGGCGGAAGGATTTATATCAAGGTTCTTGTACTCTTGGCTGAACAAAGTATTTAATTTCTTACCAGTCTTCTTCATGTGTACAATAAGTTGTTGCTACTCGTATAAATTAGTTTTTATTTTTTTGCTAAACGTTTCTTCTTCCTTGAATGTTTAGTTAAACTTTTTAGCAATAAAGTCGAACATGCTAAAAAAATGTTTCTATTTAACAAAGAGTGCACAGCAGAACTATTTAAATTAAATTTAAGATTTTTAGTCTTTTTGAAATAGAAAACATAGTTTAGTAAATTTAAATTTATTTGGATTCCAAGGTCCAGTTTTCTTTGCACTATTTCTTGCTTTAGCTTTTAGAAATTAATTTTAGAAACAAATAAAAATTGCTAAAAGTTTTCAAAAACTTTTCTCATATTCTTCGTGGTCTCAAAGATCATTTGTATTTGCTAATTCGCCTGTGAGTATGCAAAGAAAAATGTTACAATATAAAAATGCCGAAAGACAATCGTTAAAGAAAAATTCTATTTATTTTATAGTTTGCAACGTTTTGTGCTCGGAAGGTTGCTTTTCTTTCTTTCCAACATAATGTTTAATTTAAAAGTTTGCATCCACATTTGATACATCAAAATTAGTGTGGATATCGTGAAACAATTAGTACTCACGAGCGAAAATAAAGCACTCGGGCAGCTTCAAATAATGCTCCAGAATAAATGGCTCAAGCTCAAGTGAAGATCTTTCTGATCGTCACTCACGACACACTAAAACAGATTTAAGGATGACTTATACACAGAAAGAAAAACGCCGTACTAAATTCAAGAATTTCCTACTTGATTAAAATTTTGAGAACAAAAAATAATAAAATTTACTTCAATCAACCCGAAAACGGGATTAATTTAGATAACCAATCCTGGAGTTTCTTAAAATGACTACAAAAGTTTTTAATCACGTGAATAATCTGGATGCAACTAAAAAATTCTTAAATTCAATTAAGCATTTGAATCCGTCCGTACTTGAATCAAAATCTTTCTTTACTTGATTTTAGTAAATCTTGGATTTGCGTACTTTTAACACCGCTTGAGATTGTTTTAAGTACGGATGGATTGATTTTTGTTTTGAATGTATAAAATATCGCAACATTTTCATTAATCTATAAAACTTTCAAATTTTAAAATGACATTTTGTATTTTCCCATTTCCCATTGAGAGTTACAGCCTGTTCATGGAACACAATCAAGTAAAACAACGAGGAAAAAGGTTTCTCTTGTTTGGGTTCACGCAACACGAATGTCAAGTACTTAAACAAAACACGTAACAACTGGCAAATTTTTTTGGTCTGTGTATCGCGTTTTTAAATGTCAAAGAGCTGAAAGCAAAACAAATAGAAAAAATTATTTGCTGTGGAAAAATATATGTAGTTGGACAAACTAAATAAAAATTCAAAAAAATATATTAAAAAGTTGTTCAAAATATTAATTTAAATGTCATACAACGAACAATTGAATTCGTGTTACACAAACCCTATTTGTTACGTAGTCGTTAACGTGTCGCCCAGTTTCGTTTGTATTTTTGACGTATTCCATGAACGGGCTGTTAGTAATCCGACTCGACTTCGAGGACTGAAGTTTGAGATATTCAATCAATAAACAAAATACAAAATTAGCTAAATTGCCTAAAAGATGTCCTCCTCCGATTCGAGCCATAATAATAACGTTTACGGAAGCCAATCTAGTTTAAAGATTGTGTTAAAAATAATTTCCCGTTTTTATTTTATTTACATCAAATGAAAAATTCAGCATTAAAATTTTAAATTCACCGGCAAAATTTACGATTGGCATCACTTACGGCAATCACGTGACTGATGCACATCTCTAATCTAAATATGTGCACAAAATACTAAAGCAAAGAAAAAATAAAAAGCATACAAGAGCAACAATTTTCAATTCACTTGCAACATTCAGGTTGGAATCTGCCACATTAAGGTGGCTCAGAAATTAAAGAAATATAAATTTTAAAAAGTAAGTTTTGGACTAATTACGCCGATCAGCAGATATTTAGCCAAGGATTGAGTTTTCAAAGATGTTGCTAATTCTTCACGACCATAAAAGACAGATAACGACGACCTGTCAGGTCACAAGCCAAATACGACTTCTGGCTCTATTTTTCTAAATTTTATCCCGCTGGCATGTGTCTGTTTTTCCTTTTTTACCCATACAGAATCTAAAAGCAGCAACAAAATAGTTCAAAAAGCAGCTAATAAGGAGCAAAACTATTTACAGAGAAATAATATTTTAAGGCCTCATTAGTTTTTACTTTTCGTTCCCGTTCTGTGCCGTTCTTCTCTGTAGAAAAATTTTGCTAGTTACTTGTTCTGCATCTGAACTTTCGGATGTGGACTGATTATTATAGGAATGGATTTTGTAAATGTTTGCAAAATGTTTCCTTGTTTGATCATAAATACCATTTTAGAGTGTTGAATGAATTAACTAACTATTTTTACAAATGATATGAATGTGGATTCCAGAATATCGGCGAATTCCACAACTAGTGAAATGGAATAAGGTTTTCATATATTTCGGAATCACTAAAATCTTCCTCTCCACTAGAATAATCCATTTTTATATGGTTTTCTTAAAATTCTGTTTTTTTTTTGGTCGGTTTTTATTGGTTCAACAACTATTTATATTAAGCATGTGTATATTGACTATTCTAGTTTAAGATTAAACCACACCACCATTGGCGGCTTAAACTATCAAGAAAAACCTTATCATCGACTACGCAAAGCCGAAAATAAAGATTAAGGTTAATTTAATCTCTAATCCCACAGTCAAAAGGTTGCCCTTAAAGAGCTTAATAAGAAATGAAAATGAAGAATAGTTCACTTGCAATAAAAATTTCTTGTGCTTCTAAGTCAGGGTTCACATTATTAAATTTTTCTTTCTGAAAGTGTTTGTTTGTGTACGGGGAGAGAAGATTGGGAAGGGGTACACTCTTTCATGTACTTTGAAATTCTCTTTGTCTTTTGTTATTCGTAACTGTCAAACTGAAAATGGCTGCAGCTTTATTTTTGATTTTCTTTTACTTTTCTTTTTTTTCATAGTGGGGAGAGCAAAAATTTGTGTACAAAAAAAAAGAATGTGAAGATAAACATGCATCTTGAATTTCATTACAAAAAATTTCAATGTGTAGACATTAATGAAAGTTCAAAAGAGAATTAGAGAAAATTTCGAAAAGAAAACTTTAATAATCTGAACCGGGACGAAAAGAGATTCCGAATAAAAAAAAAATCTTAAACCGAGGAAAACTTCGAATTTCTTAAAAAAAAATACAAGTCCTGTCAGAGTTATTCCCTGTATATCAAAATAACACCGAGTTCAGCACAAAGATTTAGTCCTATACCAAAATAAATTTTTTGAACTGCCCTAATACAAAAATATATACTTAAAGTCTTCCATGTGAAATGCTACATGCCAACGTACCCAACAGTTTTGAAGAGGGCATACAGCTGCCTTTTTTCCGACACTCGCTCACTTTAATAATGATTGATTGAAATTATTGATTTTAAGACGATGTGACGGGAAACTGTCCCAAACGGATTACAATAGATTATCTGGAAATGGCTCAACTGGAAAACTACTAAACTATTACTTACAGATGGACTAAAAGAAGAATCTCTTTTTTTCTCTTTCTTCTTAATAAAATGCAAATTGATTTGCTTGTAAGTTATAATCAAATTTAATTTATAAATTCCAAAAGACTCTTTGACAAGCAATAAAAATCTAGTAGAGAATCGTCAGTTCTGCAGGTAGATTTTTTTATCTGTATCTTCTGCAATAAATGTATGCATAGTTTTTTTTTTGTTTTTTTGTTAACTTTTATGAGTAAAATGTCGGCATTTAGTCGTGTTGCAAGTACGAGTATTTTGATTAGAATATTAACATTTAAACAACTTTAACAAAGTGGAACAGCTGTAACATTGTAGCAGCAATACGCCCATTTATTTATTTTATGTTCTTGCATATTTCATGTAAGAAAAACTCGCCTGCCTTTAACAATGAAATTACATAAAATTATTTGAAAGCAAATTTAGCCTGAATTGTTTTTGCTCTCTAAAATGTTAAGTTGAATTTTTAAAGACTGGCAGGCAGTACACTAGACTGCAAGTCGCAGTGTTGCAAGTTTAGATTTTAGCCAAATAATCCAAATGCCAAGAAAGAACACGTTGAGTTTGTTTTAGTGGGAGGAAAACTATTTACATATTAATAAGTTAATAATATAAACCAAAAGAAAAGTTCTGCAAACAAACTTATGAACGTTAATAATGATGATGATGATGATGGTGTAGTGACTGCCGAAAACCGTACTGTTCTGTTTCATTATTGTAACTGGCTTTTCTTTATTCTCTTCTTTATAAAATTAATTTAAAAAAATTTTTTGTATGAATTTATCAAATTCAATCCTCGTACTCGACTCACTTAATGCCCACATCCTGCAACTAGTGAAAACATTTTACAGGATAATTTATAAATTAATATGAAATTAAAGAAAGTCAAATTAAGGTTTCTTATTACTCATTCTGATTTCACAGCATGATAATCGGAGAAAACGGCAAAGAGCTTTCATGAGCATGAAATATGCATTAACAAAAAGAAAACATGCTATAAAATTTAAAAAAAAATATGCTCTTAAAAAACAAAATTTGTTTGGTTGAAAATATAATATATTTAATTATTTCAAAAAAGAAAAATCAATGGTACCGGAAATATATGCCTTAAATTTCTAATTTTTCATTTATAAATTGATATTTATTTACAACTTATCTTTACATATAAAATTACAATTTCGAGATTTAACTACACTCAAAATATTCTGTACGTAAAATTAACTGAAATTGTAATTTAAAATAAATGAAAGTTCACTTAAAAACGGGTCTACTCATTTTTCATTTAAATTGAACCAAAAGTTCATTTAATTTTTAATGTTAAAAAATTAATTCACTTAAGCCCGTAAAAATAAAAGATTTTCCCTTTGTTTGTGTAGGAGAGGAAATCTCAAACAAATCAAATAAAGCAAGCAAAGAAAAAAACAGCACTTGAAAACAACGGACAATATTGAATGTAACCGAAAATCCGTATTAATATGTCCTTAGTTTTTTGAATGAATGTTAGAATCAGTTAAAAATAAAATTGCTTACAATATTAAATGTTTATTTATTCTTTTAAAAATGACTGAACGGATGACTTCTTGAATAACGTACAGTCCGTTACTGTAATAATATTGTGAGTGTACAGATACTACAGCGAATTTCATTGGTAATCACAGATCTTGATGAAAGTTTTGATCTTTTTGTAAAATTTCCTTTCGAAATTCAAGTTTTCTATGAAATCTGGTAACAAAAATCACGTTTCGAAATATTTAATTTTTACACTTTTGAAAAATTTAAATCTGCACAAAATTTTCTTTCTATTGAAAATGTTCTATTTGGAGCTTTGTCCTGGTAATTTCGATATGTGTCGACAAATTGATTTTAATTGAAAAATATGTACCATAAAATTTAGTCAAATAAAATTTGCAATATCGCTGAAATACTATCAGTTGATCCTTAAAAATATAATACAGTACAACCTCCCTAATCCGGACACTCGCTGATTAGGACTATCCAGAAATCCGGACATTTAAATTTTTCAAACAGTTTAAAAATTTTTCCTCTATGGTCTGGACAAGTGTTCTTTTTTCTCAGTAAAATTTGCGTGGGTTTACAGCGACAGATATGTAAGTATATTTTATTTTTAAAAGAATTTACAAATAGAGCTGACAAATAACATAAAAATTATTATTTTTGAAAATGAATATTTTTGGTCACTTTTAAGGACCCCATACACGTATCGATTCAATTGTTAATTGAGTCTTTCAGTTGAATTGATTCTTGGCCACACACTTCATAAACTGAATTAAAAGATTTTCATTCAACTACAAAATTTTGAAATTAAAAACTTTTATTGCAATGGCTGAATGGATTTTGCATTTTTCACTTTATTTTTATATTATGAGCTTTTAAGGTGCTGGATTTTCGTTGACCAATTGGAAAACTTCAATGTCATTTTTATATTTTTTATCTAAAATTCAATAAAATTCAAGACAATTTTAAAAACTTTTAATTTTTTCTTTGTAAAAGAAAACTACAAACATAAATTTTGACAGCTAATCAAAAGACTCGAACACACAGCACAATCGAATTGAAAGACTTTCTAGCCAACTTGAAAAAATCAAAATCTTTTGGTTTTTCTTCAGCCAACTCGAAAACTGCCAAATTAATCAATTGACAGAGCCATAAACGCCTTGATTTGGACAACAACCGACTCAGTTGCCAATTGGGTTGAATCGTGTATGGGGTGTTTCTTTATGATTTCTGTAAATAAATTATATAAAAATGAATTGTTATTTTTATTTTCGGTAATGAAATTATATTATATACATATATGCACATTTATGTATTGCGTTTAAAATTTTATTTTAACTGTAGTCCGGACGATCCATTAATCCGGACAGTAGCTGAAACTTAATCTGTCCGGATTATAGAGGTTGTACCGTATATATATACATTTTTAATTTTTTGGTTTGTTAACGGGACCAGTGTTGCGTTACAGGCTGGTGCTTTGGAAATATAAAGAGTCACGGAGTCACCAAACTGCCGTCGTCGTATTTTGCTTCATTTAGGAAATTTTTTTAGATTTTTTTTTTTATTTTTTTAAAAGTATGGTTCCATTCGGTTTTAGTCTTTCTCATATGCTTTGATGGGCCACTCTAGGGGAACTATTTTCTCCTCCAGAATTTCCATAATTAAAATTGCAAAAGATATTAAAATCACAGAATGTTAATAAAACAAGAATCATTCACGTAACTACAATTGAAGTAAACAACTTAAATACAACTTTTCACCTGTAGCAAAGGATATCAAAATATCATGTTACACTCCATGAAAATTCTTAATTAAAGCAAAGAAATACAACATTACAAAATCATCTCTCACTCCTAAAGCCATCGAACACAAAATAAATTAAAGAAAGAAGAGATTAAAAAGCGCCATGTGTTTTTTCAAATCTTTTAAAGTGCTGACATTCATTCCACTGCTATAGTCGTATACAATGTAATTGTATTACAACATATTGTCGTTAAAGCCAATAATATTTGTAACAATAACATGGTTGTATCACATGCATGTATCTTGTATTCATTAGTTAACATTGTCCTCGTCATCATCAACATCAATATCATCATCATCATCAGCCTCATAGAGTCAGCTCTAAACTCGTTAGAGTAAAATGCTAGAGTACAAAGTGTTGACAGTTTTTACTTTTATTAGTTTGTTGAGCCAAGTAAACATACAACGGCATACAACAACTACACACAAATACTACATAATATGGACAGCAATTGTCCATATAATGACAAAACTAAATAGCACACATCTATTTATCTATCTACATAAATATCCATCCACAAAGCGAAATGCAAATTAAACAACATCATTAACACCACTGACTCCACCGCCAACGATGACGTTTGCAACCCAAAACTAGTGACAACAATCAAAAACGAGATCACATGTGTGTGACTTGCATTTTAATAAATGAAATAAATAATGAGACTAACATATTTTATTAAATGGCTGAGTGTCAAAATGATGGAGTGAAGCATTTCTGATGTCTACTAAATTCAGCCAAACACACACACAAACTCACAAACACACTCACACAAGCAAATATGCACTCACTTTCAAATTCACAGAAGTATTTTGACTTTTTTTAATAGCACAATTTATGAATTACAATTACAGAAAAAGCGACATATTTTTTAACTGACGTCATTCACTGAATTGTCATAAATAAGACTGTATTATGGAAGAGTTGTATTTTTTTTTTAATTTAAAGTATTTAGTAAATTATTCAAGATACTCGTATGTGTTATATAAATAGGAAAAGAAAAAATTTTAGATCCCTTTTCGTCCTTTGTTTGACAACAGATTTTCTTCATTCTTTTACCAAATAGTAGGCATTGTTGGGTTTTACTGATCCGATTTTATATTATTTAAATCGGTTCAGTATCAAAGTAATAAAAGGCTCCTAAAGTTTACACCATTACAAATGCTAAAAATACACACGTTCATTCTTTTATGTAAGTATTAATAGAAACATAAGCAAAGCAATGAGAGTGTTTAAGAGTACCTACATATATGTATGTACGAGTATATGAGTAATAAGACTTCTCCTATTCATATTTGTAAAGTTGAAAAAGAAAAAAGTGATCAGAATTGAATGGGATGAGAATTAAAAATGGATGTACATGTTCATTACGTATGGATGTGTTAACTTCAAGCAAAATTTTAACAAAATAAATGTACGTATTTGTGTCCAGTTTTATTTTGTTTGTTTTTTTCCATGAGGAAGGGAATGGAAATTTAGGTAGTTTTTTTCTCTTTAAATGAAGGCAACTAAAATACGGATACGTTTGAACTGGCGACAGTCGAGCTTTGACCACTAAGCGAAATCTAGTGAAATAAAATTATATATCAATAAAAGTTCAGCACAAAAAACTCTATGACATGATATTAGGAAGTAGAGTTTCCAAAAGAGATGAACCATTAAAATATGTCCGTAAAGTGGGGTTGTCCGGTCAAGAGAAAACTACAAAATTCAAATCAGTAAAATTTTACTATTGTACTAAAAATAAGCCAAAAATATTCTATCATGTAATCCCAAAATATGTGCAAAATGCAACATGATTGGTCAACGTTGACGGATTTTTCTATCACCAATGACACTCATATGTTTGTTCAAATGTTAAATTCCTTTAAATGTATTAGTAAGAAAACTGCGAACGTATTAGTTTCGGTCATCAATTTCTTGTAGGGATACATACATGTAGGTACTCTGAAGCACTCTCATTCCATTACTTACGATTATGTTTTTATTTGAACCAATACTTACATAAGTGAATGAATGTGTGTATTATTAGCATTTGTAGAGGTGTAAACTTTAGGAGCCTTTTATTTCTTTAATACTAAATCGATTTAAATATTATATAGTCGGGTCATTAAAGCACAACAATGTCTACCATTTGGTAAAAGAATGAACAAAATCGATTGCCAAACAACGGAGAAATAGGGATCCAAAAATTTATCATAGATTATCAGTTAACTTTTTTACTCTGTTCTTTTTAAATTAATTGCTTGTCACAAAATTGACTTCTTTATCTTATATGAAACAATAATAAGTAAAAACTTCTTTAAACGGTTTTAAAGTTAAACGTTATCAAAATTTTTATTAAAAAATACATAAAAGTAACAAAAGTTAATGAGTGTATTCGCTACGCAAAACTCTTTACTCGTTCCAATTGTGTGTTTATACTATAAATATGTTTTAAAGAGAATTTGAGAACTCTGAAAGATCGGAAACAAATCTCTTCAAATAACTCTCTTCGATAAAATCACGCTTCATGTGATTGCACTTTAAAACTTAATTTTTTTTACTACCTGGTATTCCTTAATTTAATGTTATTAAGAACTTTCAATGACTACAAATGAAATACTGAATATTTAAATTATTCATTTGTGGTTAAAAATAATGCCACACATGGAAAAAAACATTAATATTTTTTCTACTTTCAATAGTGAGAGCCATCATATTTCTGGCTTTTTTTTTTGTTTTCATTTAATGACTGCGATGAAGTTGCAGTGCTGAAAAAGTGTTGTCATGTGGCAAATTTGTTCACTGCAATAAAGAGTTTGTTGTCATTTGGTTCATTATTAAATCGTAAAAACTAAACATTATTTAATATCCATAAAAAAGAAAATTGTTGCATTTTTATGTTAATTATGCTAATTTAAAATACTTCTTTTTAAACTGGTGTAAAAACCGACTTAACTGGAATTCAATGATTTTACTTGCTCACCAAATGTGTTTTCAACTCAACAGATGTGAAAAGTTTTTGTAAAAAAAGAAAATATCATTTTTCTAGAGTTATCACTTTGTGCCTGCAAATGGCTTAAGTGCAAGACAACTATTAAAGTACCATCATGTTTAATATCCTTTGTCATCGTACTTAATTCATTTCATTTCATGAACCTGATGTCTCGGAACCTCTCCATCAAGTAATTAAACATGCCCACTCGTACATTCATACATAATTTTTAAATAAATTATTTAATTAATTGTTTCAATATTGTGTTCGCAATCATTCTCACATGTTCATCCTTTGCGGCAGTTTGAAAATCATCATCTGGAAATTAAGACATACTGGTATATTTATTATTTGCTCATCTTTATTAAAATGATTTTATATTTTATGTGAAATACATAAAAACAGTTTTATAAAGGAATTGAATCTTGAGTTTCATGCTCTGTCAATAACATATCAAATACAATGAAAACCACTGACGACAAACTGCAATAGAGGGGGGCTTAAAACATAAAAGCAAACAAAACAAAAACAAAAAATAAACATTCAAATTTGTTTTGACAACATTGAAAGACTGTCTGTTTATTAATGATTCGATTATCAGTGAATATATTCGTTAGATCACACAGAGTCTGTGAGGTATACCAAAGTCAGGGGAAGAGGAATACGACTCCTAGTTGGCGTGTGACTCTATGCTTATATCTAACTCTTATGAAATTTATAGACCTATAGTTCATGTAGCAATATCTGTGCCACACAGGGCCGCATTAACAAGTGTGAGCGCCCTGGACTAAATAAAATGTTTCGTCGTGGTATACAAAGTTTTACAAAAATTTCATTTTATTTCTTTAAATATTCTTCAATTCAAAACTTAAATATGTATTTACACAAAAGAAAATTATTCAAAACGTTTTATTAATAATTAACAATTAAATATTAATATTAACTTTAACTCAGTTGAATAATATTTGTTTAATTCTTATATTTAAAAAACAAATAAAATTTTTTCGACTTTTAATTTTGCAATGAAAATTAATTAATTCCTGTTCGAGGCCAAATTTTTTTTCTTATTATAATTTGATAAAATAAGAACTATTGAAAACTCAGTTTTTCTTTATGAAGATATTCTCCAATTAAATAAATATTTCACAGAGTTTCACAGAATAAAATGACCATCGTTTGGGGGATATTCCAGGTCCAGATTAGCAATCATGTTTTTCTTTCTTAATATGGATGTTAAAGCATGTTTTATGAGAACTATTTTTTAACATCTATGATGATAGCACATTATTTTAGCGCTTAGTGATATCACTTAACAAAAAATGTTTATAAAAAATATTAGATAACTATATAAAAACAATTGTTCAATTCAAAAAACACGATATTTGTTTATGTGCTTAAGAACAGACAAATTTGTTGTATCGTCATTTTGTGATATTTTAAATGTCAATTCAGTGTAGTTAACTCATTGTGAGTAAATAATTTATGTCGAACAACAAATTTCTTTTTATCAAATAAAACAAACATGAAAAGTGAAAGTGAAAAAAATTAATTAATTAATGCATTTTTATATCCACAATAGTCGACACTCAATTCAGTTGATACCATGAAATTAAACCAGATATGGGAACTCTAATTTTGACTAAAATGGTTTGCAAACTAAATTGAAATGAATCAAGTACATATTTATCATTAAGAAGAATGTATTTTCTGAGTTTACTTATCACATATTGAAAAGATTTTTACAAATTAATCTAACAAATAGAATTTTTCCATACCTGGCCTCCATACACCATTTATAAAACATATAAAATTACCAACAACAAAAATACATAATGCTGTATAATTAGACGATTACACAACAAATACGTCGTTAATACGAGCTTGTGAGTTAAACAAATGTAATTTTGAGATAATGTGCAGCAAAATTAGCCCTCTGATTAATGGGGACCTGGTGCCGTAGAGCGTGCAGTGAGATGACGGACGCAATATGTTTACTCAACGACAAGACCACTGCCAGAGCTTTAGCTGTCAAAATGTTTAAAAACGCCCTGATAAGAGAAGCAGCTAATCAAGTGCCGATTTAAGGGGATGTTAAACGATATTTTAACCCCTCGTAGGAGAATATTCGAACGCATAACGGCGGTGTGCACCACAAAAACTTTCAATATCTAATTTTTTGGTGAAAAAATATAAAATTAAAAAATTGTCAGGCCTTCCGTGGACAAAATACCTTCTTGTCAGAACGACTCAGCAACTGTTTTGAGCCGTTGGCACGCAATAAAGACGTCTGAAAATACAATCGACAGCTGCGCAGCAACGCCTTTTTTCTCTTTAAAAACGCCAGTTATTTTACAAATCTGCTGTTTCATTTGAAATTTACCCAGCAAAGCTTAAGCTCCCTCCGCATCTGACAAAATTCCCTTCAGGACTTATTTCATCTCTTAAATTTTGATAATATTTTCGATATTAAGGCTTCTTAAAGTATTTTCCCCTAAATTGATATTAATAATAACTCCACTCTTTCATCTCACTGATATTGAATTTAAAATGCATTTTAAACAAAAGCTATTAGCGATTTAACAGAACAGAAGAGAACAGAACAACAAAAACAAATAAAAAATTGTTATAATTTCTCGGAACAATAAATGTTTTAAATAGACAACAAGTGTATTGGCAATTTTAGTTTTATAGTTTTTCTACTAATTATTGTTTATGCAAATAATGTAAAGTTCAGTGAGGCAAATGATCGGAATTTTAAATGAAATGAAGACAGAAATTTAAAAGCTTTTGTGTGGCCCTTCATGGTTTTGCTACTTTCTGTTGCATGAGCTGCTGTAGAAGCGGAGAAGTCTACTATTAGCCGGCTTTATTTTGAACGAAAATGAAGAATCTCAGATTTACCTCAGGGTAAATAACAGATTTTCCAGAGCTCTATTAAGTTGCATAGACTGTCAGTCCTTATAGAACCCTATCAGTCCACTTGGAGCAAAATTGGTCGAAGATCTCTTTTGTTGTCTATAATTTAAATTTAAATCTTGAGAAAAGGGATTCGACCTCTGGTTGCCGAGAATTTCAATGTGCCACTATATTGTTAAAAATGCTACATGTGTGCTGAAAGGCTGGCAGTGCCGACAGTAGGCTCATTATGCTGAGCCAGTGGTATGATCACCGTCGAGTAAGATCATCATAACCGGCGCCATAGCAAACCTGGACCACATTTGTCCTGTAATATTCACTTCCAGGCAGGGCCAGTAATATTTTCAGAAAAATCGATAAATTTTGTAAATAAAATCGTCAAAATCGTCAGTATTTAGAAAAAAAGTTGTCGAAAAAAATCGTCATTCAAAAATCTTCTTTCTGTTTTATACAACAATCTTTCATTTAAAAATTAACAATTCAACAACCAAAAACTTTAAACATTTTATTTAGTTCAAAGCAAGATTTGAAGAGATTTTGTATCGAAACAAACTTTCCAAAATAAACGTTAATTTTTTATATGATATGTTTTATATTTTTATTTAAATAGAAACTCATAGAATATACAATTTGTTATACACTTTTTCATAAACTTGCAATTCATGTGTACAGTCGAATTAATTTTTTGATTTATTCGATTTTATACGCGCCCAATCATAAATTATGAAAGAAGGACATATGATGATATTGATTTAAATTGGATAATTACAAAACAAAAATACTATTCATACAAATCATAGTTATGTTTTTTTTCTATATTTTTTGTAATGCTAACAATGTAACATTCAGAGGAATTATTTTTTAAATAATCTTTTGGAAAAAGAATCCCTCAAGGGTTCTTATTTCCAATTAATTTCTTATCTTGGTTTTATTAAGATTAATTTTGCTAAATATTCTTTCAACATTAGCTGAAGAGTTTGGCAAAGTCGTTTTAAGTTATTTATATTTATAGTGACGATGAGAAAGTTACGTGAAATTTTTGGGAGAAACAACGTGCCAACAAAACGCACTATTTATCATGTAGTGAATGAGTTCGAAGAAAGAGGGTCTGTAGGTGATGGGCCCAAGCATGGACCACAACGTACTGCAAGATCGGCTGAAAACATTACTACTGCTCAAGAAAGTGTTCAAAACGATCCATCAACCTCAATTCGACGCCGTGCTCAGGAGCTTGGTCTTCAAAGAACAACTTTGGCCACAATTTTGTACAACGATTTGCATTTTTTTCCATTTAAGATTCAGTTGACACAAGAGCTTCTTCCACAAGATCATTTACGCCGCCGTAAATATGCCAATAAGATGTTGCAGCTCGCCCATGACAACCCCGATTTTCATGAAAAAATCATAATGAGTGACGAGGAACATTTTCAGTTGAATGGATGTGTGAATAAACAGAATAGTCGGTTCTGGACAATGCAAAAACTTCAAATTAATCAGCAGTCACCTTTACATCCAATCAAAGTGACAGTTTGGTGTGCAATTTGGTCAGTAGGAATCATTTGACGTTACTTCTTTGAAAATGAAAACGGTGTAACGGAAACTTTGAATGGGGAGCGATATCGTGATATGATTGAAAACTTTTTAACGCCACAACTGCATGCCTTGGACTTGATTAACATGTGGTATCAACAGGACGGTGTCACATCGCATACAGCCAGGAATACAATGGAATCACTGCGAGACCTCTTTCCACAACAAGAAATGGTGATGTTGATTGGGCTCCACGGTCGCCTGATTTGACTGTTCTGGACTTCTTTTTGTGGGGATATCTGAAAAGCAAGGTGTATGGAAAAAACCAGAAACGCTTGAGGAACTTAAAGAAAATATTCGTGATGAATTTAATGAAATACCGCGTGAAATGTGTGAGAATGTAATGAAAAATGTGCTCAAAAGGGCTCGCATTTGTGAGGCTAACAGAGGCGGACATTTATCTGATATTGTATTCCATACATAATCGCCGACATTAAATAAAACATTTATCAATATAAGATCCATTCTCTTTAATTTAATCAAAAATTATAAACAAACAAAGTAGTATACCATCCCGATGGACACCCTGTATAGTGTCTTAACATTTCTTTTACACACACACCAATAGAAACTTCTTCCTTTTTAAAAAAATTTTACTGTTAAGGAAATTAATTTGATTTAGATGCGTATTTTTTTATACAATCATCTACTAAAAATTTTATTAAAACATTTAAAAAAAGTCTCGTTATTTCATAATGCATGTTGTAATTTTGAAATCCTTAAATTTTGTTTAGATTATTCATCAAATTAAGCACATATTTTAAAAAAACAAAAGTTAAGCTCGTTAATGTCATTCAAATTCTTAAATATTTCTGTAGCAGTATCAATATCATCGCTATTGACCGCAAAGCAAAAATATATTTTTAGAGCTCGAAATTTTGCCATACATAGAGGTTATGTTGAGCAAAAAGTAGCGAAGTCAAAAAATCGTCAAGCATAAGGGATACTAAACAAAAATCTAAACATCATTTTGTGAAATTCGCTTTAAAAAAAATCGTCAAAATGGCGTAAAATCGTCACGTTTGGCACTCCTGCTTCCAAGTATTCAAAAACTCTCCAGCAAAGTTTTATAATATTTACTGCAAGAGTTTTTTGAATACAGTTGACAACTCAGTTGCCGATATTGACCCCTATTTACGATTATATCATAAACGACAATTTAACGAAATTCTCCTGTATTTTATTTTTATTGCAAATATGTCACAAGGACTAACAAAAGTAAGATTCAGTATCGCTTTGGAGGAAAAGTGGGGTGCATTTTATCGTCTGCTTTGTTTACTGCTTAAAGAAAAAATTGAAAACTTTTGCTTGCTTTTGTCGCTTAAGATGTAATTGTAAATACTGCTCGATATTTATAAAATTACACTTATTCTATTGTGAATATTGATCTTATTATTAATTCTGTTTATTTCTTTGCTTGAAATTTATGTGAAACTCTTGTTTATTTTGTTTTTGTTTAATCCAGGTTATCAGCCTTAACGAAACTCAAGGATCAATTGAAAAACTAAGTTTTGCCAATCACACAGAATGCCATTGTATCAATCGTTCTAAGCAAAGGGCTCCCGAATATGCCAGTTCAGGAGCCAAAGATCTAATGGGAATAAACAATCAAATACCATACTTAAGACGTGCAACGATACTCAATTGCTATTGTCCCAATTTGTTTGAGAAAATTTTGCAAGAAGACGGTTACTGTCGCTGCGATTGTTCGTCGGGCAATTTGGGCTGCGATTGGCTGAAAAGAGGCATGGAACATTTCTCTATGAATGATCGAAAGTGAGTTTTTAAGAACAAACAATTTCGCTTTTCTTATGCAACGAGAAGAGAAAGAACATTTTGCCTGCTATTAAATTATCATAATTTTTTTTGCTATTCTTTTTCAGGTGTATCATAGAGGGTCGTTGCAAATTGCCCACCTGTGAATACGGCCAATATATAAAGAAGCATGGTCGCTGCCCCCGACGAGAGGAACGACATATTTCTGCTGATGGCGATTGGTGAGCTGTTTTTTAGAGGCATTAAGTGGTTTTAAGGCAATTAAAGTAACACTTAAGCATTTTCTTTTTGTGCGTGTTTTATGGCAAATTTATGGCGTTTGCCCAAAACAGTCACACACACACACGCACATACACACACAAACTTTCGAAACGACAGCACGACAGCAACAAAAAAGAAAATCTTATTAAAAAACTTCAAAGTATTACAAATAAATAATTTATTAAACTAATGTAGATTTTTTTGAATTTAAGAAATGTTTAAAGAAAAAGGATCAAATACAAATCCAAACGACAAAAATACTAAACAATAATTATTATAAAACGATATAAAAATAAAATATCAAAAAATATAAATAAATATATTAACTTTTAGCTAAAAAAAACACAAACATTAAGAATATTAACAATGTTAAACGAAGAAAAAAAAAATTAAGAAATGAAACAAATAGAAATTTATTTAGTTCTAAATTAACTCCTTTTATAGTTCTTCTAAAATGTTTTTAGGAAATATTTATATTAATAATAACCAGCATATCCCTTTTACTCCCTCCTATGAAAATATTTAATTATTTTTAAATTAATAAGACAAAAATCATTAACTAATGAAAGTAAATTTAGTAACATTTTTCTACTCAAACTTTTGAAACGATCAATTTATTAATTTATAAGAGTTGTGTAGCTCAAGAACTATGAAAATTATAGATATTTATAAATCATATGCGACAGCTAGTGTTTGTTTTGCCACTTTGCCACATTGACAAAAATATTAGATTTTTAATTTGTATGCCTCGTTTTCAAAATCTAACTGTGTGCAGCTCATTAGCAAGTTTGCAAATTTTATGCAAATAAACATCGATTTTATGCTCATATAATATGCGCATATGCACTTAAATATGCAATTATTTCAATATTAATTAATTTTTTTCGCATATTTATTCCCTACACCATAAATCTGATTTTGAAATATTATGATTTTGATTTGTTAAGTCCCGATTGTGATATGGAAAAGTCCGAGTTCGAAGTTAAAAAACTAATTTCTCTGCTCATTTCCGGCAAAGTTGTCGTAATTTAATTTATCACGATACTCTAAAAACATTAGAGGTATTCCCGAGGGCGTATGGCACCAACCGTTGTATCTGATGTATTCGCTAAAGCTTCTCACAGCACTCTTGTTGATCAGGCAAAAGAAAACTTTATAAAAAAGTACCAATTACAATTTTGTAAACAATTTCACTTACAACAATTTTACTTGAACTTGAGCCAAACAATTCCTTGCAATATAAACCAAATATAAGTTCGACTACTTCCTTACAAACAATAATTATTTAAAATATATATATTTTTAAAATTTTTAATGATCAAAGAAACCGTTTGGTTGTAGCAACTAAATTTGTTGTGCATTGAAAAAAATTTTTTTTTTTTTAAATTATGCGCCTTTTTTTATTTCCTGAAAAATTTTGTTATAAAAAATATTACAAAAAAAATATTTTATTAAAAATTATTATTCCATGAACATAAAACTTTGTTTTGAAATAAATTGGAGTTGTAATTTCTTTTTAATAAAAAGCTAAAAAATTATACAATGTGGAGTTTGCTTATAACGAACAGCAGCTTCTCCGGTACCAACAGTTCGCTTTAACATTTCATATAAATTACTATAATCGTAACGAACTTGGGTTATAGCGAATATGCGCTCATAGCGAAATCTTTTTGAACTGTGTCAAATGAAAATGTATGTAAATTTATATGCTTATAACCAGGGAAATTTTAAATATGCACAAAAATTATTAAAATATGCATGCAAATATTCCTAAAAAAAACTTTAAAATATGCACAAAAATATGCAACCGAAAAAACACAGACTAATTGTTCAATTCACAAGCTCAATCGTATGGTTTATCGTTTAAAAAAAGACGATATTTGTTGATGTGCTCGTGAACAGACAAATTTGTTGTATCGTCATTTTGTTGTATTTTAAATGTCTATTCAATGTAGTCAATTCATTGTGAGTAAATAATTTATGTCGAACAACAAATTTCATTTCATACAACATTTTTGCGGAGACCATATATGGAGCTGCGTCAATTACCACAAGTAATTTCCGTTAAAAAGAGCTGCCAACCTGCGTAATATGCAAATTTATGCAAGTTATATCAAAAATGATTTTTTTGGGAAAAATTTTAAAAACATGCATATGCATATATTTTATGCAAAAACCATAAAAAACTTGCCCTGCTTATAACGAACAGAAGAAAATGCCTTGCCCTCGATGTTGAGCGATATACTTCTTTTTTAAAATTACATTTAAAACACGAACAAAATTTTAGAAATTGTTTTTGCTTTAAAAAAATTTTACAAAAGAACGATATCGTTCGAAAACGTGGGTCAGGCAGAAAATCTAAAATTTACACTGGGTATATTCTAAATCATTTAAATTATTACTCACTATTATTTGAAAAGGCGTATAGCGAAAATAAATTAATTTTAATTAATTAAATAATCATATCGAGAAATAACGAAAGATAAAATATTTTCCTTCCGGTTACAACGAACCTTTTAGAAAATAAAAAATCATTCAATTGCAAAAAAAAATTGTTAAATTTATTTATAATTAAATTCAAAATAATCGAGAGCTAATAAAAACCTGCGAATACAAAAAAAATAAAAAATCTCATTGTAGCAACCCAACCAATTGGTCTGCGTCAATAAATATTTTTGTTATGAATTTTAAATTGGAATTATGTAAGTAAATTAAAAGGCTTATTTATTTCATTTCAAATTTTTCATTATAAAAATTAAAAAATTAGTTTAAATGAAATTCCTGCCGTTACAACTCAAAAATAAAATTATCACAACGAAATTATTTGATCGAAAAAAAATTGAATTTCTACAAAGGAAAAATTTTTCGATGCGTTAATACTTGGTTTTTTACGTCTCGTTTTCATTTTTTAATTATTAATACTGTGATTTATGAATTATGCGAAATAAAAACTAATGACTTACTTTAATGACATTTCTGTACTTCTCTTAAGCAGGGAAACCGAAAATATGTTTTAAATATGTGTTTGATGCTCAAAAAAATTGTGCTCTAAAATTGAAAACAAAAATAATTGCTCTTAAGAAGAAACAAATTTCATAAATTTTTAAATAAAAATAATATTGAATTTTTGAATTCTTTCAACTATTTGTGGACGTAACATTAAGGCAACGCCAAAAATTAGCTCTTGTCTACTCGCTGTCGACAACCATTTGTTACTGTGCCTCTTACAGTTTCCGCGGGCCTACAAAACGGCAGGAGGGTGTTAAAAGTAGTCAGCTCTTGTCGACAGTGAGTTGAAAAGAATGGCTTCTTTCTTGGTGTTGATTTAATGCGACGTCGCCAACTAGTTACGGAACAAGGGGAATGCCTCCCTCCCTTTTTTATTCAAAGATTCAAAAACATATTAATTTTAAATTATATGAAAGTAAAATAAACAGAGCAAGAAACAAAACTTGGACTTCAATTTCAAAGGAGATCTTGACATCGAAATTGCAAATTTTGGTTAAAACGAGATATTGGGTGATTGTTATTGTAAAAAACCAGAAACAAATGTTGACATAGATTTCCAAATAAAAGAAAGGCGCTGTCTCTAATACATTTAAATAAATATTTGTATCTTAAAAAAAGTTTTTGGAAATCTTTAAGCGATTAGATTTCAACGTCTACTGATGTGTTTAAAATAAAACATTTCATATTTTAAAACTGCTTTAGTTAAAGCAATTGAGATCTGCAAATAACATGGAGGAGGCAAAATAGTAGCGACATGTTTCACCTAATAGATACGCCATATAAAAACCCCCAGTTGCATAAAATTCAAAACAGACTTTGACTCCGTTTCGAAAAAACAAGCTGCAAGCATATTAAAAAAATGGCATCAAAGTTCCAAAATATGCTCTAAAAGAAACGAAAAAGTTCTTCGAATTAGAAAAATACTGCAAATTTGCTTTTAATACTCAAATATGCAGAAAAATGCTGTAAAGAGTAAAATATGCAAAAATATGCAATTACAAATCGCTGCCAAAACTCCTAAAAGTTTCTGAAATGCATAAATATTTTACATACGCCTTTATAGCTAGCTGCAAATTTAAATATGCAAAAAAAAGATGCTGTAATGAGTGATATATGCAAAAATATGCGCTAAAAAGTCTCCCAAAACTTTTAAAAGTTTCTGAAATGCATAAATATTTTACATATGACTTTATGGCTTGCTGCGAATTCGCTTTTAATACTAAAATATGCCAAAAAAATACGCTGTAAAAGATAAAATATGCAAAATTATGCACTAAAAAATCGCTGTCCAAACTCTTGAAAGTTTCTAAAACGCATAAATATTTTATGTATGCCTTCATAGCTTGCACAGAAAAAAATATGCAATTGCAATTTTTGGTTTCCCTGCATATGTTGTATGTATATTTTTGTTGCTTTTTATTAGTCGATGGCAAACTGCTTTATATCAAATATGTCTGTATTTGAAAAGGGTATTTGACACAACATCCAGCAATTTTGATTTGTTTTAATTAATTAATTAAATTGTTGCTAGCATTAATGATTGCAGTTGTTTAAAGTAAAGTAAGGCCAGTTGATAACATGAGATTATTAATAAATATATATTTTTTCTTATTTTTATTTAAAAAATATTTGAATATTTTACTTTAATTTACTTTTAGCAAAAAAATATTATCCAGATGAAAAACGTAAAATATTTTTTTTCAAGAATAAACAAAATTTTACCATTGATTTTGACAACTAGTAGAGTTTAAATGAGAAGAGAAATTCTTGTTTAAAGAAATGATAGAAAGGCAAATTTCAGTCTTTTAAAATGCATTGAAATTGTATACATTGAATTTTCATTGATTAATTTGATTGATGGTGTAAAAAAAGTTGATGTTTGTGCTAACTTGTACCAACCAATTAGTGAAAATACTCATGAATGCAAATGAGGGAAGGTAGAGGCTTCCGAAAGAGGCATATTGTGTTGTCAACTTCATAAGACTTTACTTTGTGTAATTTTTAGCAAAAAAAAAAAAACTATCACAAAATGTCTTTTTTAAAACTTAAAATTAGAGAATCATTTAAACAAAAAGTGTTTTAATGAAAGTTTAATATAATATCTCCAGTTGTTCAAAGAAATATTTGGGTAAAGTTCCCTGATGATCTGCAGTGAAATGCGCATAGGAACAAGCTATACCCCTCAATAATCAATTTTAATAAGTTTTTAACAGAATTATTAATGTTTTACTAAATATGTAAAATATTAATTTTGGGAAAAAGTGCGAATAAAAATTTAAAATATTAAAATTTGAGCGATTCCCGTAAAAAGCACCAATCTAAAAGTGTTCATTTGGAATCAGAATTGAATTTACTGCTATCTATGCTGACAATATAGAACGACTTTGTTTTTGAGGATGTCACCTCCTCCATCAACAGTGTTGTTGTGTATATCTGTGTTTCACTCCTTTTCAGGTGGTGCTGGATGTAGAAAAATTCAGGGCTTTATTTTAAAAATCTTTTTGAAGAAATAGAATACGACAATTTTATTTCAAACAAACAAAATTCTCAAATTCGTTTTAAGGCTTAAACTTGCCGTTAAATTATCCTTTGCTGCTCATTGACTAATTCATGCATCTTTCTCTTCCTTCTTGTGTTACTTGTGTTCCACTATCAACTTTTGTTGCATTTTAATTTTTTTTTATTTCAACCGGTTATGAGACAACAAAATAGAATTCGAAACTAAGATCCCATTAACTGCCAGCTGGCCCGCGATATCGAACCAATTCTATGACGACTGATTGGAAGACGCGACGATTACTTTTTCATAATTTTAAAATTAATTTTTTGTTGTTACAACTTTTAACAACCGATACAAAAAATTAAAGCTTTATTGAATTGTTCTTGTCACTATAAGAAAACTTTTAAGAAGACTGAAATGAATTAATGCCTGTTAGTCTTTTAATTCTTTCTTAATAAAACTCCAAAAGCTAACAAAATTTTTATTTTCATTATCGACATCTACTTTAAAAAAGTACCAACATTGTAGACTATAATTACTAAAACTTACTAGTGAATCACTAGTTCCAATATATATATGTTGTCTCAGTAGAACTACCTTTTTCAATTCTAATTTCAAATGTGAAAAAACTCGTTGAAAGAAACAATTAGTTCGATATCGTGGGCCAATTAGTATATAAAAAAATTTTTCTAATTCTTAAAATAAAAAAATCAAATAGACTTTAAAGCATTTAATTAACTAGATCGATCTCCTTTAATTCTTGTTAAATAATCAAAATTGCAGTATCTTTGATTGTACTGTTCGTTTCATACAATAAATAAGAAGGTCATTAATTTTAATTAAAACTCAATGGCGCCTGATTGATTAATTTTCGCATAAATTACTTAAGAATTTGTTTTTTAATTGCAAATACGAGAACAAACTAGTTTCACTTTTATTTTTTTTCTCATTCACTATTTTTGATTATTCAATCATTTAAATTTTTAGTGGCAAACATGATATGGAAAAACTGTCAACAAATTAGTAAAACTTGTTCATTCAACTTATAATGTTTAAATTGCAATTAAATAAAAAATTAGACTAGTAGGAAATTTTAACTGCCAGCTGAAGGATTTTTCTTAATACCACAAAAAAATATCAAATGATCATAATTAATCTTTGTGTTATCGCTCAAAATCTTTTTTTTTTACTTTTATATTTTTAAATGAAATTTAATTAACTGATCTGTGCAACTTTGCGGAATTTTCATGCAGCTGAGATTTAAAATTTCCTATTGACTTTGATATTGACTTCGACTTGATTTATTTCTTGTTTATATATTTTTTTTACTGGAACTAACATTTAGTCATAGAGAGACATTTCCTCATTAGTGTCAGCAAAACATTTTTTAAAATTAGCTTTTACTTTTTTATTTAATGAATTTTTGTTATTAAATATATAATTTTAAGTTAGAATTTAAGTATAATTCCAATTCCAATGGTAACTCGACTGGTTTCTAATTTTAATAGACATTTAAATATAAATTATAAACGAATATACTGAACATATTTTGTTGTTAACAATTTACTTAAACCTTATTTATTGAGATAAGTTTTACTACGGTTTACATTATCTTAAGTAATGCAATTGTTCAAACCAATTAAAGATTTAAAAGCTAGAGCTTTTTGTACCCTCCTTTCAAAATAAGCTGCTACATTTAGACAAAATAAAAATTGTTTCTTAATAAAATCAATTTTCAAAATTCGTATTGTAAAACTTTTATCAACTAAATTTTTTTTATAAGGCCAAAAATATATTGAAATATTTATATTTTGATTGTCCAAGTTTCCAATGTAATGCATGCGCGATTTCCGCAAAAAATAACTCCGTGCGTTTCTGCTTCTCAGTTTGTGTTAAAAAATACATATAAACTTAATTTAAAATATGGTTGAATAACCTAAAAAATTAATTAAAATTTTAATTGATACAATTAAATTAAATCAATAAAAAAGACTTGACTAATTTTCACGTTTCCTGTTTCTTTTTACCAGACGCAATTTTTCATATATTTTTTTTTCCTGGAGGGTATAAACAAACCACTAAAACCTTATTAACATTTTCTTAGTTCATAATTTAAAATTTTAGTTAAAAAGGCTTGGCGCTAGCTTTATGAAATTGTATAAACATTATTTTTATAGCATTTTTATTATAATTATTAGCAATAACTATGATAATAAAGATTTTTAAATTAAAATGTAATTTTAATCAAACTTTCATAATCGTAAAAATATTCATTGTATTTTATTATTATTATTTTTTTTTATTATTATTATTAACAATAAGTCTTTCTTTTTAGTTAATAGAAATTATAAAAATCTAGTCGCAATTACACAAATCAAGCATTTATAAAAAATATATTAATTTTATATGAAAAAAATTATATATAATTATATAGTTTCTGTTAAAAAGTTAATTAAAAACTAACCATGTACTGCCTACTTCCCACTTCCACCCCAGCCCACCTTCAGACCTTAAACACTCACTTGGCGTCAAAAATGAGTTCAATGTGAAAAAGATTTTACTTCGCCTGCCAATTATGTTCGCTCAAAATTTGTTGAGCAAAGACAAAAATTAATGGAAAATTTAAGAAACTTTTCAGGAGTTATGCCGTTTTCTTTAAAAAAAAATTTTACATTTCTTTTACTTTTTATAAAAAAAATTTCTCAAGACAAAAATGCTGTCTCTTAAGTGATGAAACAATAATTTGTAATAAACTTAATATTTAAAAAAATGATTATATTGCAAATTTTTAATAAAAAGGGCAAAAAATTTAGTACTTTGTTTCAGAAAAGAAAAGGGGATTATTTTAGGCACTATGGGCCTAAAAGTTACTTATTTTAAAAGGAAACTTTTCTATAAAGTACAGAAGGCACCTTTAATAAAAATAACTTTTATTAAAAGTACATTTAACAAAGTTTACCTTTTTTAAAAGTACCTTTTATACAAAGCATCCTATATAACAAATACAAGGAGTTTTTTCTAAAAATTACTCGTTCCAAAAAGTACTTTCTATGAAACGTTTCATATAAAAAAATATTTTTTTATTAAAACTTTATTTTCCAAAGAAAAAGTCTTGTATGAAAAGAACTTTTATAAAAAGAAATTTTTATTAAAAGTACCTTTTTGAAAAGTAATTTTTAAAAGCTACCTTTTCAAAAAGTAAATTTTTAAAAAGTACTTTTTTAAATAAGTAAATTATTAACAGGTCCTTTTTTAAAAAGTACCTTTTTCAATAGTACCTTTTCAAAAGTGATTTTTTCAAAAGTAACTTTTTCAAAAGTACCTTTTACAAACACACATTTCATAAAAACTAACATGTGTAAAAAGTACTCCTTAAAAATTTACTTTTTCAAAAAGTACCTTTTTAAAAAGTACCTTTTACAAACATACATTTTATAAAATGTAACATGTGTAAAAAGTCCCCTTAAAAAATTTATCTTTTATAAAAATTACCTTTTAAAAATTGTACGCTTTATAAAATTTTTTTTAGAAAGGTACCTTTAATACAGAGAATATTTTATACAAATTTCTTTTAATAAAAAGTATATTTGATAAAAAGTACTGCTACAAAAAGTGTTGTTTATAAAAAATGCCCTTTATAAAAATTTCCTTTAAAAAAATTACCTTTTATGAGAAGTACTTTTAAGTATATTTTATAAAAATTCGATGTTGTAAAAAGTGCATTTAATAAAAAGTACCATTTATTAAAATTCATTTTACAAAAGTTATTTTTTATGAAAAATACTCTTAATGAAAAGGATATTTGATAAAAGGCACCTTTTATAAAAAGTACCTGGTATAAAAAGTACGCTTTATAAAAATTTTCCTTTTACCAGAAGTAGCTTTTATAAAAATTTCTTTAACAACAAGATTTTTAAAGATGTACATTTTATAAAAAAATTTTCTTTTATAAAAAGTATATTTTTTTAAAAGTACCTTTAATAAAAAGTATTTTTAATAAGAAGTAATTTTTATATCTCTTATAAAAAGAACATTTTATAAAAGGTACCTTCACCTAAAGTACTTAATAAAAGAGTAGCTCTTATTAAAAGTACATTTTATCAAAAGAAACGTTTTTAAGAAATACTCGCACCTTTTAAAAAGTATTTCTTATCAAATGTACCTTTTATAAAAATTGTGTTTCGTAAAAAGTAACTTATTTATCCAGATAACATTTTTTAAAAGTACTTTTTTTACAAAGTACCTTCCATAAAACGTACTTTTAACAAAAAGTGCACTTTACAGCAACAGTTGGTTCTATAAAAAATATTTTTTTTACAAAAAAGTATCATCAAAAGCAAATAAAGTTTTACCCACACCCTAAATTTTGCTACATTGGCACAGTGCTATAAACTACTTTCTAGTTTTATTTTATATTTTAAATTTGTAATTAAAATAGAGATGAAAAGTAATTTAAAGATTGAAACACGAAAACTCTTAATTTTAATAATAATAAAAAAAAATTATATAACTTGATTTGTTTGCAAAAAAAATATACTTTATTATCACCTTATATTTGATTTAAACACGAGACAAACACAATTTCAATATTTTATTTTTTTATTATCTGCTTTAACCACAACTACAACAACAACATAACCTTTATTATGATTTGAATAAATTAAATTTGTATTTATTTTATTTATAATTTTTTTCTTTCTTAAGTACTGACTAATCTTTTGATATTTCGATAAACATTTAGAGTTTTTTTTAACACATATTTTTTAGTTTAAATTTTAAATCATTTTTGCTTTAATTTTTATTTTCTGTAGTTAAAATTTAGCTGTTGTTTTCATTAAACACTTGAATACACAATGAAAAGCAATAAATATTGTATTTTTATTTTTTATTTTTTTTATTTTTATTAATTGCATTTTGATTATAAAAATATTACTGTAATTACAATAGAAATAAAATAATGATATTGATATTATTGAATAAAACAAAAAGAACCTATTAAAATAAATATTATTAAATTATGAAAATTAATAGAAAAATACATGTGTTTTTTATTTGGATTTGAAAAGCACTAAGAAATTAAATAAAGTGCGGCTTAAATGCATGACCATTTTGATTAATTAATAAAATTTATTTATTGACTAATTTCGGTTTAATTTTACCGGAAAGTTGTAAAACATCTCTGGTATACAACTATATAATTAATAGGCAAACACATTTGTTTACATCCCTTTTATTCTCATTTTGGACAGCCGATTTTGACAAAACTTATTTTTGAAGATATTTATACACATACGGGTACAAGCTATATTTTGTTAAAATCGCTTCAGTGTTTTGGAAACTATAAGCGTTTAAAGTTGCTACTAACCAGGCACAATTATTCCAAATGCATGTATCAGCCTCAAATTGAAAAATAAATGAAGTGTGCATTTGTGTTTGTCCAATTTGCATTTACATAGAAATGAGACGGAGCATTTTCTATGCATATATTGTAAACAAACGAGAACTAGAAAATTTGAAGTTTTTTATTTAGAATTTTATTTGTTTTTGTATTTTATCGAATATAGTTATGTAAATGTTTGATATTTAATTACTAGAATATGGTCGATTGCGTCGGCCATAGGAAATACTAGTAAGACGTCCCTGCGTTAGGGACAGCCTTGCCGCATTCGTGCAAAGACACTATTTTCATCTAAAACTATTGACGCAACATGATAGAACATTTTGATTCTGAGGCCTGATACCTGTTATTTATGGAACCAACTGGAAAAGCGCTGATAGTCTGCAAACGGCTAAACAGATTCTCTTTAATCTTGGCTAAGAGCATTGTCGATCAAAAAAAATCGCTTGGTTTTTTGAGAGCCACGTAGTCTTAGACTGACTAGCAAACTAAATGATCAACAAGTCACTAAAAAAAACAAAACAAAATTCTCCAAAAAATTTAAACTAAAGCTAAAATATCATATTCAATAAAAATAAATAAAAAAATTATTATTTGTAAATTCGTTTCCTAATCAAGTTGTCTTAAGGATGTGCTCCAATAAAAACTCAACACAAACAAAAATATAATAAAAACTTTTCATAAATAAATATTTATTTAACATTAAATGGCAACCAGTATCCTTAGATCCTGTACTGGTTACAATTGAAAGTTGAAACAGAAATCTTACATTGCAATGCAAACTCAATTTTCCAGTATTTTTCTATCATTCAAATATTAAAATTTTTTATGAAAACTACACTTGCCCAACACTCACACGCACAGTCTGCACATACAAGTTTTTATTTACATATATTTTTTTATATATTTTTTTCTATGGCTGTCTGTATGTCAGTAAAGTAAAACTTCGTTTTTTATACAGAATATTTTACGTATTCAAAACGAATTCACAAATAAAAGACAAATACGTGAAAATGTTAGTAATATTAGGGGTATTCACTGCAGGATTATTGCAAGATTTCCTGAGAATAACTTTCCGCTTATTTTGTTAATCGTCATTGGGAAACAATTCCCAAAATCGGTCACGACATTGTCGTGATATCATCAATCAAACAGTGCTCTCGTCAATTACCAATGAATTCAGTAGTTTTGTTTGCAGAAACAGGCAATGCTGTTGGCATTTTCCGGACCTGTCATATTTGTTACAATTTTTTGGGCCTCTATTCTTTTTATGCAAAGCATTATTGTAATTGGAGAGTCAGTCACTCCTCATTTTATGACTTCATTTAAATAATCCAAAATATAAAAAGGTAAATTATGTTCCGCAACAAACAAGCTTAACATAATTTAAAACTTTTTCGTAAATTCTATAATGGCGCCTGAAGATGATTTAAAAAAATTATTTAGTTTTGGTGTTGTTTTTGCGCTATTTCTTCTTCTTATGTGGCTTTCAGATGCTTGACATGAATTTGAAAAATACCGTCTGTGATAGGTAAACTGCAAATATAACACCTTTTATTTTGACCGTCCTTGATTAACCACGAAAACTGCATTTCCCATTCATCTCTGAATGGTATACGGCTTTTTGGTTTGTTTACTTGCTCTGTAAAGTAATATTTTTGTTTAAATTTGTCAAAGAATTCAAATAAACTTAAAAAAATAACCACGACCATCAGTATCCATTTTGTGACATTAAATATGTACAGATGAATTTAAGACAAATTGAAGTGAAAATCGATAACTTTTTAATCAAACGCTCCAAATATTAGTAAAACACAGAACAACACAACAGATGAATAGACAAAACGTACAAAACCAGAGTACACTCATCTGAATTGGTATAAAATAAGGCGTATTTAAACAGGTGTTCTACTTTTCTTCTCACAAATTAAAGGCTCATATGTGAAAATGTTAACATAGAAGTTGAGTTGTCACTTGTTATTGTAATGTTGTACCTGCTGTAGAATCGCCACCAACTGTATAATTCCGCCTTGGGTATAAAACAATTCACAACGAATGGTTAACATGGAGTTGCCATATAAAAAATGGGATACTGCTTTAAAATAATTTTGTGTAATGCAACAAATTTGGGAAAATTATGAAATAGTGCCAAAATAGGCATGGGGGTGCTATTGTACTTTTTACTTTCAAGTAGTGATAAAAAAAGAAAAATTGTACCAAATTTTGCATCCCTGGAATCTATTATATTTTTAATGCATTTTTTCCTTTGCTCTCTATTTTAGAGACTCATTCTTTCAAAAATGTCGCCGTGTTTTTATAAAACTTCATATCAACCCCTATTCGCGATATTTTTATTACCATTATATCGGCCCCTGTGCGCGAAATTATCGTACGTTACACTTTTTATGTAATCAAGTTTTTATGCAAATCGGTTTTAAATCTATTAATTAATCTGTTGACAAAATATAATAGTTATGGAGATAATGCAATGCACATTTTATCGTATGGAACAGTTTTGTAGTATAAAATAGCAATACAAATAGTAATAAAAACGGTCTCCTGTAAATTTTAGTTTTTGTAAATACTATGAAACTGTTACATACGATAATATGTGTACTGTGTTATCTCCATAATTGCTAAATTTATCGGTATAATTTTTTAGTAGTTTTTAATCCAAAGTGATTGTTATTTTCGCTAAAGTTCGTAACATTTTTAGTAAGAAAGAATTGGACATGAGACAATAATCCAAAGGAATAAGGGAAAATTTTAACACTAATTAGTTTCAACTTACACGGCAGAACAGAAACAACGTTGTTTTTCGGGAGCCCCTACACTCCCATCATCATGTGTTCATGAGTGTTTCCATGTATCCGCCACTGTTTAGGTGGCTCGGTTGAATGTGATTTCAAATTTGTATTTATACAAATAATGTCTAGAATAAGCATACGAGAGTTATTTGTATTATTAGATAAATTCATGGGTTTCGAACCAATCTATATAAAAAACGTGATTTCGAAAAAAGTGCTATATAAGATAATTTTGCGCACAGGAGTTGATATATTTTTCATTAGAAAAATATAAAAAAAAAAAAATCATGTGATAGTAAGAAAATATTTGAAGCTACTGCCTTCCATTTATTTACAGGCCATCAGCACGATTTTCTCTGCAGCTTCCGACATTGTTCTATTTCATCATTTAGTCTTAAAGGTAGGAATCATATCGGTCCTTTATTGAACGTAGTCATATCTCAAAAAGCGTGATTTTTTTTTATTTAAGAATGCAGAATTATTCATCGTATTGTTTTTCATCTTGTGCAAAAAATTCATACAAATATCTTGTTTACTCAACTCTGCAGTGGCTAATATTTTTTTTATTTTTCCATTGAGATGTGTGTAATTCAAAAACTTTAAACTCGTTTTCTAAAGAACAAGTTTTTTTGAGATAAGACTACATTGCAGTAAAGGAGCGATATGTATTACATTCCAGATAATTATCACTCCTTGAAATAATGTTACTCCCCTAATATCTAACATACACCAAGCATTATTTTCGTTGGTAAGAACACCCTCAAGCAGTGGTTGCTTTTAAATTTATAGAATTTAAAATGAAACTGAAACTACTGCCGGTTCATATAAAGAAGGATGCGTTTGAAAGTGTTACAACAAAAATAAATAAAATAAACTTTTAATGTTACATTTTTATGAGAAATTTTATGTGTATTTTTAACATCTCTATCGTTGGTGTAAAAATACTCATAACAATTCCTTAACATGTTAAAAAGCATTTTTTGCCCAAAAGGTAAATGGCGCCTGCTAGCAGCAATTACCTGCCTTTTTGTCATTCCGATGAGAACCACAAAAACAAATGTAAAGTGTCCCAAGCAAAAAAAAAACAACCAGAACAACAACAAAAACACCAACAGAAATCGTTTCGTTAAAATTACTGAAAGTGTGATAAAAGTTTTTCAGGCAAAGTTTTCGCCGTGTACGAGAGAATTTGTAGCGAGCGAAATATTATTTCTTACACATGACTGCAGTTAAAATTCAAATGATTGCAACATGTGTTGTGGCATATTAAATGAAGTTTTTTTGTTTGCTTTTTTTGGAGAATAAGTAAAAAAATCTAAAAACAAAACGTGGACATGGACAATTTAAACAGAATTTTTTAGAAACTTTTAAAGTATAAACGAATATGAAATTAGAATAAATTAAGAGGAAGACGAGGTAGCACAAGGCAGAGAATATTCTAAAAAATCAAAAGCGCAGGCATATAATAAAAATAATGGAATATTATGTTGCAAAATATAAATATATATTTTACAGATTTTTCCTAAGGTCCCTTCCCTCTACAGATCCGCCCGTTAAAAAATTTAATTGGCAAAACATTTTTATGAAACTAGTCAGAAGAACCACAGCTAATATAATAGAAACATGCGACCTTTTAATTTTTTTTTTTGGCGAAAACACTAAATTGTGCCCCCAAATTAAAAGTTTTTAAAGAGTAATAAAAATTGCAATTTCCTCAAAAACAAAATTTTTTCTGAGAGACTGCACAACAAAATGTTTGCAAATATGAAAATCCAAAGATTTAATTTCTTGTTTTCAAACAATGATAAATTTTTCTTGAAAATTTAGGGCCGTAAAGTGAACAAAAATAATGTTGTTGTCCTACGAAAAAATTTCGTTTTCCAATGAAATACTTTAGTGCATAAAGTTTTTTTTTTTTTGGAAACTACAGATTCTGTCACAACAACGCACAGTGGGCCGAATATAAACTAACGCTGCGTTTACATTTCAGATTTTAAATGCGTTTAAGCAAAATTATTCAGGGTTGTCACAGAAGTCGGAATTTGATTTGAAAAGACGATAAAAAATACTTTTCTATGATGAATTTCAATGTTATTGGTTTTATGTTCAATCTAAAATTACAAGCTGTTTTGAACATAAAACCGATAACATTGAAAATCATCATACAAAAGTGAATACCGAGTATCGGGTATTTCCTTTTTTTTTGGTTACTCAATACTCTAAAGCAGTTACTCGATACTTTTAGAGTTGTATTTTGAAGCAAGTTGAGGGGCTAAAATAGTGCATAAAAATACATCACTGTATAAAAAGACAACTAAGGTGTAAGATTCTTTAATCAAATCAAAACTAAATAATTTTTTTTTAGAACAATTAAATTATTTCTTAAGTTGTTGTTAACGTTAAATTAAAAGTTAGCTCTTCATTTATTTTATATTTAATAATTGAAGACATAGAAAATCAATAATAGTTGGGGATCTATTTTAAATTTTTTAAAAGTAGTATTGAGTACTCAAATGAAAAGTATTGAAAACTATTAAGTAATAAAAAGTAGTAGAACATACAATCAATTAATAATTAATTTTTTACCGTAAACATAAATTTTTATTTTAATTTATTAATCGAGATTGCCTTAATATCTTTATAAAAATTTTTTAACAAACATAAATTTATACGGAGTAGAAAATATTATAATTGTTGTGATCATGCTGCAACTACAGCAGTACTATCTCGGCGACTATGATAGAGATACAGAGCTGCAAAGACATATTTATGCAATAGAGGATAACAAATTTTAAAAAATCCCCAAAAATCGTTAACCTTCTCTAAAAAAAAAGTTAATCGAATTTCTTCTTAACACTATTTTCTTCGTTTCTTCGAAAGTCTAATGTAATGCCCAACACGGAAAAGTCCTAAATCATTTAAGAAATACTATAAAAAAGATAAGTTTTCCACAAATATTGAACACAAGCTGGCATGACTCTTCCACTTTTTGTCAAGCTCTTTTTACTTTAACGATATGCCAACATTTTGAATTTGTTACAATAATCGAAAGCACTTCAGATAAATTATGAAACAGCCTTTAATTGAACACGTTGGGACTTTTGTTAAAGCGACACGCTTTAAAATTATTTACCATTCACTGTAAAATAACATGAAATACGTTGTCTTTTAGTAGACACAAGTCAGTAAATTAATTTAAACTTTATTACTTGTTACAATTACAAGCCATGTTAAATGGAATTTATTACAATACAAAAACCGAAAAGCAAATCCCCTTCAGTCATAATAATTGCTTTTCTACCAAAAAAAAATAAAAAACACGAACCATTCCGTACAACTCTTAACAATTTTCTCCTTGCGCCTTTATTGACGTGCATTTATGGGAATGGGAGTTGTTTTCTTTCTGCTGTTTTTTTTTTTGTTTTAATTTTCTATTTATTTTTTCACTTATAATTTGTTCTACTCCCACGCTTTAAAAAAGTTTTTGCTCTTTTTTTTAAATTTCAAATACCCTTTAGGCGCCTTTTGACATCTCAGTCTTGAGAGCGAACAAACAATAAAAAAACAAACACTTTCAAAAGAAATCATTTGCAGCCCATATTCATAAAGTAAAAACCCTTGTCGTCAAACTAAATGTTCACAGAAAATAATACAACCATCCCGAATTATCTGTCTGGTTAAAGGAGAGAAAATTAAAATAAAACAAGAAAAAATAAAAGTAAAACTATAAAAGCCAAATTGAGCAAAAAGCAAAAAAAGCAACTTAAAACAAAACAGTCAAATGTTTAAACATTTTTCAATAAAAATCCCACTGAAATTGACTGCAAGATCAAAACAACAACTGAATGGGTCTGTGTGTGAATTAATGGAAATTCACGGTGTCAAAAATACAGCAACAACAACAAAAAAATGAAGATAGATTTACACAAACTAAGTTACTTAAAGTAAGTACGAGGGTCATACTGGAATTAGACACCAATAGAAGTTTTCTTTTAGCCTACTACTTTATTTGAGGTGATTTTCAAGAGGTCCTCTTTTGTGGAACTAGGAGACCGAGGCAAGCTGATTTTGTGAGACCTGTGAGAGTGTGCTGTGGAGTTTTGTTGGTCCCGGTGTTTCAATAAATCCGAAGATCGCATATATGATCCTTTAGAGAACAAGATTGGATTATATGGTTTCGTAAGCCATCTCGGATTTTCATAATGTTGATTTCGACAGACATATTGTGGAAACTACCAACGTTCTATTTTCTTTACATTTTACTTTCCACGCAGGGCATACAAATTTAATTTATGAGACGAACGACGAATTTTTGGCCGCGAATATTCGTCGTCAAAATTAAAATACATTAGTGTATATGAAAATACACACAATCATGGCGACGCCGACGAAGGACGAACAAATCAGTACCATGTGACCATTTTCGTTTTTAGTTTTTAAGTTTTTTACTAAATAAAATTTATTATTACTTTAGTAATTATTTTATCGTTATTTTGTAGCATTTGCAATATACATATATACAAAATATTTAACTACAAAAATTGGTTATAGTTATCTTTTTGTTAATGTTTCATTTTTAAGTATGAATTATTTTTTTTAGTACGGTCACACTATCAGCTGTTATACAAAACAAAACAAACGAAATAAAACTTTAATAAAAATTGTTGGTGAAAACATGGAAGAATTTTTTGCTTAGTTTAATTTCTTCAAAAAGCGACCGCATTTTATATAAATATATTATGTACGGAAACTTCAAGCGACTCCGTGCAAGAATTTCAAGAAAGTATGCTCAATTTGGTATTGCGCATTATTTTTCGTCCACTAGCGCCAAGTAAAATTTGCCATTTAAGGATAAAGAAAGATGATATGCGTGAATTAATCTATAAAAATTATCTCATTTCGGTTCCAATGATGTTTGACCCTTTGGTAGCTGTGCGAAATGCTAATTATGATAATACTGCAATATTACATAGAATATTTAAAACATCTTAATTATAAAAAGAATCTAATTATTGCATTCGACTTCTTTCATGCGGCATTGCGTTCCATTCACACACAAACGTAGAATAAAGGTTTCGAAGGAGCTGGCGGTGGTTTGCTTGATGATAATTGTGAAAGTTTCCCATTAACTAATTAATAGATTTAGATCACTGCTGCTTGATTTGTTTAATTAAACGTTTAATTGATTCAAATCATACGTTCACTAATAAATTTTCGTAGTCCATTTATTATCTTATTTGTTTTGGGTTTTATTTCAAATTTTACAAAAAAAAAATAATATGCTTCAAAATGTCAACATCATAAACAGTTTATCAAAACTCCAAATTGCATCCAATTAACTTTGCTATTTAATCAACTAATCGCAAGATCAGAAATAAAGTTATCGAAAAAATTTTACAAGTTTTGTGTAACTGAAAGTTGGAACTTTGTGAATTGAAATTAAATTATATCTACATGTTCTTAATTGAAATAGAAATTCAATTTTATCTTAACCCAAATCAATTAAGATTAAGATTTGGATTACATGATCCAATCAATGATCCAAGAATACAGGTCTGTTTAATAGTCCAGCTGATTTTGTGAAACGTTGTGTTTTTTAGTGGTCGAAAATTGTTAAGCTGTCAAAAGTTTTGTGTTGAAATCAGTGATGGAAAATTAAATGTTTCTTCGACACACAAAAATATTTTAAATAGTGCTTTTTTGATCCCAACCAGAGTACTAAATTGAAATCTTTTTAATTTTTGCTTTATTAACTAAAAATATATAATGAATTGTATTACATATTATGTTATATTTGTTCAATTCACAAGCTCGTATTAACGTCGTATGTGTTGTGTAATCGTCCAATTATACAGTATTGTATTTTTGTTATTTTTTAATTTTCATATAAAAGTGTGTTATAATTATACGTTTGAATTTTATATGTTTTATAAATGGTTGTATTGAGGACATGTATGGACAAATTCTGTTGAATCAGCATATTTATGCTGAAAAATTTGTTCAAAGTCACCCACATCGCAAAAATCGCGAAATTCCGCAAAAAAGTAGCAAAATTTAGAAGAAGTTGTAAAATCTTCTTAAAAGAGATAGAAATGCAAGAAATTTGAAAACTCGCAAAAAACTACAAAAATTGCAATAACTTCCAATCATTGGGAAGATTAAAATGTTTAATATCATTTAAAAGTAACCCACATTGCAAAAAAAGGGAAATTTTTGACATTTTAAATACGGCAAAACGACGATACATAAAATTTGTCTGTTTACAAGCACATAAACAAATATTGCCTTTTTTAAACGATAAGCCATAAAATTGAGCTTGTGAGTTGAACAATTATTACATTAACCTATAAAATACAATTTTCTTCAACTGTTTTTGCCATTTTTACGATTTTATACACAAACAAAATGCCTGTTGTTTTTTATTGTTTTATTGTTGTAATTGTGAACAGACCGGTATTATTAGATCATGGATTAGACCATTTAATAAAAAATAAATTTTTATTTAAATCAATTAAAATTGCAATTAAACTAATTAAGCAGCAGTAAGCCAACTCAATTTGTTAATCAAAAACTTCACAAAGTACTTTAATATATTTTTACTTTTAGTCCTTTATTGAATAGCTCCCAGATACCCAATAAAGTCTGTATTTTTTTGCCCAGCAAACAACTAATAATATTGCCGATTTTCCAAAAAAATATATAAACCACAACAGGTAGTTCTGGAAATCACCCTCGCTATTACTTTTGAAGTCATACTCTATTAGCACCTCCAGTTTGGTTTATAGTTCATGTACGACACTCATATTTTAAGGCGGTATTTCTTTTCAATCCACACAAAAATGTCTACTCTTGCATTATGGGATGCAAGACTTCAACGGAATACGAATACAAAAGAGCTGGTTTATAGCAGCTTAAAAGTTTGTTAGAAAATCAGAAAACAGAAAATAAAAACAACAAAACTTTTTAAATAAATTTCGTTTAAAGTTGTTTTTCTTTTGACACAGAAAGAAAGGAGTGGATGAATTTTATTGTATTCCGAAATACAGTCAAGTCATTAACAAATTTATGTTAATCAGCTGAAGAAAAAGTCATCTCATGTCACCAATAAAATTCAATTTAATTGTAAAGGTTTTTCGACGTGTTTTTTTTTGTTTATTGCAAAAATTTAAACGTACAAATAATAATTAAAAACTTAATGGCACAAACTTTACAAAGAAGTCAAAATAACTCTAAAATTAACCGGATTATTAAATAATTTTTTTTTTAATTTTATGATTATATAAATTTAGTTTGGGGTGAAAGTTAAGAGCAATTAATTAAGAAAAATTGTTTATGCAAAACAAAAATTGCCTAGTAAAAGATAACATTTTTATTTTAACTGTGTAACATTTTTATGTCTGCTCTAAGTGTCTTTAGGATTTGTAGATTTTTAAGAAGTCCTTCTACAGCCTATAAATGTAATTATAAAAATTAAATTTTTATAAAAAGTACTCGTACCCTTGAAAAAAATATTTATTAAAAACAGGAAACTTTCTGAGAAGCTCCAGCATTTAAGGACAAATAACTATCTCCTAAGCAAAGAAGATTTGTAAAAAGCTTTCAGAAAGCGTTTTTAAAGCAATGTCTTTTTCTAAAAGGTCTTTTTTTAAAATGCTTATTGATAGCAAAAATAGATTTAAAAAATCAATTATAAAATTTTGCTATTTTTTAAAAGAAAATTAATAAAAGTCGCTCCTTAAAAGAATATTTTTAAAGTACTTTTTATAACAAAAGTATGTACCTTTAGAAAAAAATTGCCATTTAAAAAAAATCTAATTTTTCTTATAAAAATATCTTATTAAAAAAATTATTTTAATAAAAAAGCATAATTTTCTGAAACTACTTTTTTTAACACTTCTTTGAGAAAAGTGTCTTTAAAAAATTCTTTTAAAAAGTATATTTTTAATAATAATTTTTTTTCCAAAAGTTGCAAAAATGTAACTTCCAAAAAAAATCCTTTTTAAAAAGGTAAAAAATACCTGTTTGAATAAGGTAACTTCTTACGAAAGTACTTTTTAGAAACTGGTATCTTTGTTATAACCACTTTTTTTTACTAAAGTACCCGTTTGAAAAACACATTTTTAAAGATATAAAAATATTTTTTTTGAAAAATTTACCTTCTTGAAAAAGTATTTTTAAAGAAGTACCTTTTTGAAAAAAGCATTTTTAAAGAAGTACCTTTTTGAAAAGCGTATTTTTAAAAAAGTACCTCTTTGAAAAAATTATTTTTATATAAGGACCTTTTTTGAAAAAGTATTTTTAAAAAAATACCATCAAAACAAGTATTTTTAAATTATACATTTTCTTATATATATTTTTTAAAGTACCTTTTTTGAAAAAAGTATTTTTTTAATAGTATCTTTTTGAAAAACACTTTAACAAAAACATACATTTTTAAAGAAATAAAAATAATTTTTTTTTAAATTTAGCTTTTGAAAAAGTATTTTTAAAGAAGTACATTTTTGACAAAAGTATTATTAAAAAGTACCTTTTTCAAAAAAGTATTTTTTTAAAAATACTTTAAAAATTTTGCTTAAAAAATTACATTTTCCTTAAAAAAATTTGTTTAAAGTATCTTTTTTGAAAAACGTATTTTTTATTAGTATCTTTTTTAAAAAGTGCCTTTTTTGATAAAGGTGTTTTTACAAAAGTACCATTTTTTAAAATTGCATTAAAAAAATTACTTTTTTTGATAAAGTTATTTTTTTAAAGTACCATTTTAAAAAAAGTATTTTGAAAAATGTACCTTTTTAAAAAATAATTATTAAAATGTTACTTCTTTGAAAAATGTACCTTAAAAAAGAGTACGTTAAAAAAATTTTGAAAAATTCGCCCTTAAAAAAGAGATTTTTAAATAAAAAAAAAACAAAGAAAAACTCATTTTTTTACTTGGTTTTTAAAATTATAATTACAAAAAATTTAAAAAAATAACTCTTTTACGATTAATAAAATATTTTTTTTCGAAAGTGTATTTTCTTACAAAGTACTTTCTTTAGAAAAAGTATAAGCAAAATAAGCAATAATATAAGCATTTTTTAAATTAGTTTTTTAAACAACTAACAACAATATCATTATTAAAAAGTATCTTTCTACGACAAGTACTTTTTTTGATTACTTTTTAAGTATAATATAATTCACAAAGACATATCAAATAATACTCGTACTTATTTAAAACAGAATATCTTTTTTAGTACCTTTTTGAAAAAGGTTTGTTATTAATACATGTAAACAAAAGGTTAAAACTTTTACTACCTCAAAATGTGTGTGTGTGTGTTGTCTACACACAACAAACAAACAAACAAAAGTTTCTTTACATCCATAAAAACTGCTGCATTTTATTTCGCTTTCGCACCCCAACTTTTTTTATAAATGGCCCAGAATTAATAATAAAACGAAACTGTTAATCAAAAAGTTTTACAACTCAAAATTGTCAAACCATTAATTTTATTACTTATTCTAGTTGTTTTTTTCTCTCTCTCGACTTTTAACAAATTGCAAAAATTCTTGATGACAAAACAACATGCATTAACAAAATTTTTTTAATTTATCTCTGGTTCGATGTGTCTGTCTAAATTTTGTTGCATACAACATACAGCTGGCCTAACGAGACAACATTTATTTTTATTTTTTTATTTTTTGCTGCTTTTTTCTACTTGTAGTACATAACAGTGTGCAAGTAACAACAATTACTGCACTACACATTTCCAAAACCAGACAACAACGCTGCAACGGTCTCTGACACCTCTACCGCCAACCAACAGAAACTTTATATTTATCAAGTAATAGAAGATCATGTGATATGAAGTAAAAATGCAAGTGCAACAAAAGCGACATTTGCGACATGCAAAATGCCGAGAGCTTTAATGAATTCATGCATTACAGTCTACAAAATATGATTATGGACAGTGATGGCAGGCATGAAAATTTATTTGTAAACATGAGATCTTTTTAGAAATTAATTGTGTCTTTTTAAAAAACTACATTTTGTTAAATAAACGTATTTTAAATATCTATTTAAAATTAGATACATTTTTAGAAGAGTGGCTTTGAAATAACTTTCTAAAAAAAGTGTATTAACCAATATATTAACCAAAAAAAATTTTTTTTCAAATGTAACAATTTGGTATCATTAAGTCGAAATGAGAATCGTTTAGCACACACTGTTATTTATAAAAATCACAGAATTATCTTTCTCTCCACAAGCCACTGCCACTGTCACGCGGCACTAACATTCGTTAATAATAATTTTATAACTTGTCTTAATGAATTGTATGTTAAATGAAATTATTATCTCCAACTTACCCGATTTTGCAGGCAGCTTTGGTCTGTCCTTCTGCAAATTTTATTGACTGTAAAAGAAAAAGCGAAAACAATTTGTTACTAAAATGCTTATATTGCAACATTAATAAAATAAAAGTAACAAACAAAAATGTATGCTCACACTGAATTAGAATATCACAAACCAACAATTGCAATATTAAGACAGACAGTCAGCCAGACAGACAACCAACCTGCCAGCCAGCGAGCGAGCGAGGTAGCCGTTCTGTCTAAGTGCATATTGAAGAATTCCCAAATGCATTTTCGTTGAAAATTGTAAAAAAAAAACTAACAGACAACATGTCTAATGGAAGTGTGTTAAATGCAACAACAGCATAATTTGTTAGAATGTATCTAGATCACAAATAGTAAGTACAAGTATTTCAGTATCCATTGGACAAGACATACATGAATACGTAAATAGATTTTTGGCGAAATGCCGAATATTTTCTTGATGAGAAAGATTTAAACTAAATATTACAAAATTGTAAAACTTTGAATTTGTTTAACATGATTTTTTTTTGACTGTCAAATCTGTAACTGCAGTCAGTCTGAGCGGATTGATTATTTGTTTTAGTTTGCTTTAGATTCTTGTTTTAACGATCTTCTATTGAAGTAAGAACGTACACGTACTGTTTTCTTTTTTCTATGTTTTTGGCCAATTATTGTATGAGAGAAATGTGAATAAATTTGGTTTGCAATTGTGACCTTTAAAGATGGCAGCTTGCTGATGCATGCAAGATTTGCTAATTATACAGTGAGACAAAAAAAGAAGTAAAAATTCTTGTGATGTTATCCTATTTTCTGGTAGGTGCTGTCGAGTACAACATCAGTCTGTTTTTTGCAATTTTCTTGAGTTACGAATAAAACAATGAAACAATTTGTTAAAAATCCTAACGGCAAAGCTTTTAAGCATCTTAAATTGATGTGCCCAAGATTAAGTGAAGCCAAAATAACAGGAGGTATTTGTGTATTTACTTCGAAATAGCATTCAGTTTCAAAATTTTTAGATCTTCTGATTAATTTTAGGTATTTTTGTTCCACTAGCGCTGTTCGAGCATCAGGCGTTTAACCACCGCTACTCCCAGCGCAAATTTTTGGTTTAACCACAGCCACTACGTGCTGTGACAATATCCGGTCGCAGAAGTTATCCCCAATACAGTTAAGCACGAAATCCATCTTCAGAGCATCAACCATTAATTCCCAAAGGGGTCAGAACGAAGTCCACCAACAGACGGTGCACTGGATGAAGATGCGACGAGCATTAACTTTTAAGCCTGCATGGAGAATCATCTGCGGGGCTAACAGATCCCGTAGTACCAGTTGTTAGGTAACCGGCCCCTCCTCGAAATTCCTTCTGTAAGGACGAACACTGCTCGAAGGACAATGAACAAGTTGCAATCTGTAATTGAAATTGTTCTCTCCGTTTGGCGGCATCAGAGCAAAGTTTGAGGATTATTGTTGGACAACAGCAGAATATTACATGTAAATACATATCGACGTCCCGAAGTTAACTTCACGTATCTCCAAAACACATTTCTTTGGGAAATTAAGTCTAAGGTTTCAACATTATATAAAGAAAATTATTATATGATCCGAATTTGTAGTACTTCCGTAGCATAAGTTCAGAATCTTAGACGCGGTTCACACACGTCAGCTTTAAGTCGTCAAGTCTTGAATTTGTAGGAGCAGCGGCCTTCACTAATTTTTTTTTAACTTGAGAAACACGTGAAGATAACTTCCGGACGATGATATTTAGATTATTCTGTGCATTCATTTTCTAATACTAAAAATTTCTTAAATTTATTAAAAATCTCTAGTAAAACTGATCTTGAGTATCGTTCATTGACTTGGGCTGGGCTTGCATTACCAATTAGACTGAAGTGTCAAAAACACCCAAAGTAAATATTTTTCAATCAGTTAAGTAACCACAAATGGTTAAAAGACTTGTTAAGCGGCATTCTTAAAGCTGCTGAAATCTTCGTTATTGAAAGAATTTCAACAAGTTTTTGCTTTCATTTCAAAGTTTTTCGCAACATATTATTTGCTTTTTTATTCTCATTCTGCTTTTCAGAACATATTTTATTTGTTGACTTTATTTAGTTGACTTTAACCCTCTTATGTTCGTTGGCTAAAATGTCAGCTAAACACACATTCACACAAACACACAATTTAAACTGTAACGGTGACTTATCGTGTCTTAAAGTGTAATTGTGGCCGTGTTTTCAGTACAAAATTTTGTTTACCTTTACTCAACAAATATGTACAAACAAACGCACACAAACTGAGTAGAATTATTAGAGGTGTTCCAATCAAACAAATTAAATTTTCACTGTGAGGTGAAGATCTGTTCAGACAAGTGTACCAGAGAAAATAGCGCAGATTTTTTTATTTTCGCGTTATTTGTTGAACTGTTTAGGTTTGAGTTGACATCTGAGTTTACTAATTTATTCTTAATTTTAAGAAATTTTTTTGGATAAATTGGTTATTTTATTAAGAGAGTACTTTTTGGAACATTTTTTTTATTATTCATCAGACTAGCAGAACGGATCAGTACGGATTTCAGTTCGCTGGGTGTGTTGAACAGTGTTTGTAATTTTGAAGGTAAGTTTTTATAAATCGAAAATGTTGTGAATACTGGGATAGGTCTTAGACCCGATCTAAACTATTTTGATTCTTCTGCGAATCTCTTCTAACCTACGAAGTTCCAACAGAACCAATTTCACAAAATTACATACACACGTTCAGTTATTCCAACATGATTGGAACTATGTTGTCCAGTCTAATGCTACGCCCTAAAACTTCTTCTAAATACGCCCTCCCACTAACAAATCGTGGACATATGAAGAACACGTTTTCGGCATCTTCTACGACATTATCATCACAGCTTGGACAAAACGGAACACTGTCATGTCCGAAACGAAACGAAACAACCATGTCCACTCATAAATTGTGTAATTTAGAAGTTCAAGTCACCAAGTCTTGATGTTAGGTATCAGTAAGTAAGTCCTTCTTCCCAATGTATATATGTATGTATGTAAAATATTTCTTTTTAATATTGATATTTTTCTTCCATACTAATGAACAAATTTCATAGAGATTTTCGTAGGGACAATTTTTTAACGAGTAGGGAATCTGCGGACTTTTCTTGTGACCTCTGTAGGTATTTTTTAAAAAATCTGCTGGTAACACTAGTTTAGCCGCGGACCATACATGCCTTCCATCGATAAAAGAAACAGTTGGAAGAGCCGCAACCAGTAAAATGGTGCTGGCGAATTGTGCCATTCCCATTTTTCTTTTAATCGGTACACAAATTTATAAATATTAGTTGTCATACTATTCGTATAATTTTAGAGGTTCGGACCTAAATTGTTCTCTTCATAAAAGAGCATTATTACGTAATGCACTTTTTGCCAAATTTACAAAATTCGTAAAAAATTAAAAAAAAAATCTATATAAATTACCATTAACTTTTGAGATGCCTCCCCTCTCTTAAGTTCATTACATAGTGTAAGAACAGCACCTTAACCATGCATTTTAGTAAAATATATCTTTTCAGTTCTGAAATATACATGCAGTGAGATGTTGCGCTATACTCTCTTTCAAAGGGACCAGCCTAATATTTTATTTCAAGTACAGACTTATAAATGTACCCATGTGCAAATAACATCCCAGCTAACCAAAATGTTCAAACGCAATATCGCGATTTGTGACAGCAAAACTTTCGATTTCGATGTTTTGCTTATAAATCAATAGCGAACCCTGAGTAATATCAGGCCCAGAACAAATAAACCGTTCAGCAGCAATCGTCGACTTTTTATAGTTTGCAATTTTATCAAAGCAAGTCTGCTATGATACGGCGGCAAGACATAAAAATTCCTACCAAGACTACGGAGACAGAAAATTAGAAATTGTTTTTGTACCGATTCAATACTATTGATATGAATAAAAAAAAACCAACATCCCAAAAAATTAATCCAATATAAAATCTACCCATCTGTACGGCTGCAAATGTGGAACGCTGCCACTCATGATATACGCAAAATGTAAAGAATTGCTGAACCTCCGTCTTGGCAAGATCCTACGTGTATTCAGGCCGAGAACCAAATCTAATCATACGCTCTGGGAAAGAACCCGCCAACAAATCTTATCGATTGAAATAAGGAGACGAAAATGGCATTGGATAGGCGACACCCTTAGAAGACATACTAAGGACATCGCTAGAGCCGTTTTAACAAGAAATCTTATTTTAAAGAATGTTCATGTTTTACGACAAATTTTGTGAAATAAGCACTTCAAAACCCACAATTTATTACTTTAAAAAGCTTTTTTGCTAAAACTGTTCTTTGAAACATTTGCCGAAAATTTGTGAACAAGTTCTTGAATACATTGTGTACATGACAAGGTTGCAAAAAAGTGATAAAAGTGTTCCCAAATGAACAATAATCGGAAATTTGCTTTTATATTTGACGACTTTTTTTTTAATTTTCAGCAAATTATACGTTTTTCGTGAGAAACAAAAAAAGGGTAAGAAGACGCAACAAAATTAAAAAAGTCGCTAATACAAAAAAGTCTCTCAAAAAGTCGCAGATCGCTAAAAAGGGTAAAACTGCGACTTTAGTCTGGTGAACGGTAACCCTGGACCAGATGTAAACTTTCAAAACGCCCAAACATTTTTCTTTTTTGGTTCCCAGAAACAGTGTTAGAAAATTTTATTTATTTATTTTTGTTATTGTTCGCAATTCGAGCAGTTTTCATGCGAACTTTTCTTCGCTTTAGCGAAAATTCATTTATTTTCGAATCTCAGGTTAGCTGGGTAACAAAATAGCTGCCGCACACATAGTTGCTGGTTATATGACAGCACGACTTGCTGCTAAACATACAAAATATTTAGATGAATGAATGAATGCGTGTGTTTCTTTTGCGAGATGAATTCTTTAAATGTTTACTGCATTTATTTGCATCATGATTATTTACCACCGGCCAACGACTGCAGACGCCAGAAGTCAACTTTGTGAAAATACACGCATGTAAGTTGACACATGCACACACACACACACTCTCACTCACATACACTCAACCACTGGCAATCGCATTCGTTTACATGCCACATTTACAGTAACTACAACTAAATATTTGTTTATTTACCTGAATTTGTTTTATCTCGCGTCTCTACTGTTCACTGTTTCACTGTTTAACATACAAATAACATTTATGTTTGTTTAAAGTTTGTTGTCTTATATGCACGTATGTATGTGTGCATGTACTCCTAAGATTAACATTCGAGTGGGAAAGTCGGATGGCCTTTTTTTGTACAGACCTTTTAATAAAAGAACTAATTTTGATTTTCTTAGAAGATTGGAAACTTTCGAAATTTTGTGGCCCCAGGAACTAAAGCTTCTTCATATCTGTCAGATTTTTTATAGATTTTGACACTTCGAACAGAGTTTTAGAAATAGTATATTTTCTATGTATGGGAAGTTGACATTGAGGGGCTAATTAAAAAATCAGCGTAACAGTTATAAAACCGACATTGTTGCTATTAGAACACTGGATTTAGGGTCGCATTGTTATTGTGGTTGTTGTCATTCTTATTTATTAATATTTTTTTAGCTTTAGAGACATTTATTTTCATGTAATTTGTTCCTTGCCAGTATTGCCAGCAAATGAAACTGGCAGACTAATAAATAAATGAAAAAAATTAAACTAAGCCGTTCTACAGGAGCAAATGAAAATAGTAAATTAAATTCCATTGCTATTAAATACAGTAGACTCGGGGTAAAGGGAACTATTAATGCAAGACTTATACCCTCAACCGAGACTTCCCCCCTCAAATTCAATCCCTCAATCAATGCTGGCACTGAGTTTTGACCAGAAAACAGCTTTTTGGCGCTAATTTTTAATAACCTAATTTCGAATCTGGTCTTGAATGAATTAAGCCGCTCACAGCTTGCAGTTGTTTAGCTTTTTCTATTATAAGATTACAAAAAACGAAAAGTGTCGCCTCCTTTAAGTAACGAACCAATTATATAGCCTTCTTTCCATGCCAGATGAATCACCCTTCTTCAATGAATTTCGTTTTCTACTGCACGCTGGCGATAATTTCAAAACTATTTTTTTTACCATTTTCAATGCGTGATAAGGTTGATTTGGTTATATCGTATTGATCTGCCAAGGATTTTAATTTAATGTGTTTTCGTTGGAACTTCTGTATAATTTCGCATTTCGTTTTAAGTGTGAAAAAAGTTTGTAAATTTCCGAGTGAACCATCAAAAGCTCACGTTATCACCAACTTAATTCTCTCTACCGTGAGTCTACTGTATATGAAATATATGGAGGGCCCAGAGCTGAAGTGAAGCAAGTCACAAAAAGATAATTCGAAAATATTTTGAGCTTAAGTAAATGAAATTCTTCGAAAAATATATAAAATGAGAACCATTTACTTGGAGTTTTTTATCGTTACCTTAGGAACGAAACACTTTTTTACTTGGTCCGTTATAGAAATAAATAGAGTTAAACTTTGCGGACAATTACGCACTAATTTTGAAATTTTTTATATTTTATGACTTAATTCATTTCAGCTCTAAGACACCCATATGTATGAGTATGTATGTATGCATGTAGGGAGCATGGTTTGGTTCCATCTTTGTATCCTGAAGACATTTCACGGCCTTTTTGAAAATTCAGGTGTTGCTTCAGGGCACCACTGAAGAATGCTCCGCCTACTTTAATTGAATGCTCATCTAAGTGAATTATTTTGCAGAGAAATTAAAAATTATCATCTCAAAAGAAATTGCTTTTTCATAAAGGCCTTTAAAATACACTTTTCCCCCGTTTACACTCTCAAAAACGTAACTTATTTGTATGTGTAGGAAACAAAGCATTCGAAAATGTTTATGAATGCAAAGTTTGTGAAACAAAAAGTTTGCCTTGCCTCTGCTTTATCTGACAGATCAGGGAAAGAAGCGCAATAAACACTTTCCTTATTGTGACTTTGTTCTTTTTGTTCTGATTTTTTTATGACCTGCAAACAATACAAAAAAATATTGTATCAGTCAATACAAAAAAAAAATATATAAAAAATACTTGCAAGTGAAATGCTAAAAAATTGTGCTCGTGTCTTCTTTAAAATTCTTTAAGAAATATTTGAAAAAGATCTTGTGCAGATGCTGTATTTATATGAGAAAAGAAGCACAAAAGATGCTGCTGACGCAAAGAAAAGTCTGAGAATGAAGTTAGTTGGAATACAAGAAATGGGGGGACAAAATAATAACCACCACAGAACTTTCGAATGATGTGTGGTCTCAGCAAAGAGTTGCCAGGTAGAGATTTACACGCAAAGTTAAGGTAGGGGAAAGCAAATTAGGGCACTTAAGAGAAATTTATGGCACAGATTAGTGCCATTTTTTTATAATAAAATTAAATGGACCAAATGGAGTACTTCCTATGGATGACTTAAGGCTTTTTATATATCACATCTGTCGGTTTTCGTTCCTATTCTCAGCGAAGCGAAAGTGTAGCTTACGAATGCCAAGGACTTCAGACTGATTAGTCCAACTTGCATGCTATTGCGGAAACGTAAGATCGTGATCGATATTCATATAAGAACGGCGATCGGAATTAATTTTCTTTCAATATTGACATAATTCTTGGGCTCCGATAGAATTTAACGGCGACTGGGAAGCCCCGCAACGTCTTAGACAAGCAAAATGTTCCATTACGTTATCCCAAAACAAATCCCAACAGTTACTCCTGATGGATAGAAATGGCCTTAGATTTCCAACGCGATGGTCTACCGGACAATGCGGTCTCAGACGACACCAGTTTATCATTTGTAATCCAGAGCTAATTCTCTGTGACTGTCCGGCGGTGCCTATAGCCTTTGCATAATAATAATAAGAAGAATACTCAACAGTAGTCAATCTGGTGGCTCTGCATTTACAGGATAAGAACAACACCTAGAACTCCCAGTATACTCTACTTAATGGAAGAAGTATCGGGAGAGCGCATACTTTGAAATCACGAAAAATAGCAGAGGTTCCCTTAGAAATGAAGAAATGGCCTTTATCCTGCAGCAAGATTTTTACACCTCTCAAAATTATCAAGAGATTAAAAAAAGTCTTTTATTAGCAGCATTCGATGGTTTTATCGTTGTCTTCCTTTCTGGCGTAACTTTCACAAACTCTCCTTCTTTGTTTTCAAATATTTGCTTTAGTCTTCTCTATATTCCGACTGTCCTTATCTTAATTCCTTCCCTGTTCTTTTCCTATCAATTATTTTTTGTAATAAACAAGACCGACAAACTATCCAAGCTGTCAATTCTTGCTTTAAAAGAAATATTTTGATTAAACATAAAAAAGCGGCAACACGCTGATGCCACTAGTTTTTCTTCTACTTGAACTTCTTTTGTTGGCATTTGTAATTCTTCATATTTTTTTCTTCTTTCCATAACACTATTTAACATTTGTCTTAATTTGTTTGCATTTGCGAAGCGTATTACTGTCATCTCTTTATTTAATTTCTTTTCAAGACCTTTAACACGATCACAAACACGTACGTTCACATACTTTAATCGCTTATTTTTATCTTTCTCTAACTCTCTTTTTTTAAAAAAAAAAAACCTACAAGAGTAAATAATTACAAAATGTTACGAGTATTTTTCAAATCATGCCACCATGCTTCTGTGAACGCTATTTGTATGTACAACATGTAAACATGCCACATCAAACCTGACAACGGTAACTTTGTTGTAACAACCGATCCTAAATGATCCTTATCAACATTTGAAAAAAAAAAACAAAACGAAAACGAAAACATCAGCAGACAATAGGAAATAAAAATATGTTTACAAAAGATTATTTTTTTCCATCAGACATCACAAAACAAATTATTCATATTTAAAGTCAAACCCTCGTTGTATTTATTCCCTTTAATGATTACTCACGCGCATGCGTAGCCGATCTCATTCAACCTTTTTGGTATGTGATTCAATGTTGGTTGGGCGTTTTATGTTTTTCCAATGATCGCGTTTTGAACGTTTAAAATACAATTCTAAGACGATTAAATTTCAATGAGAATACACGATTTTGTGTGTCTGTGTAATCTTTAGTTTTCTTTTCGGATGAATAAAAACAAACAAACAAACAGATCAGGTTGCGTAGGAAATTTGTAAATTGTTTGGCATCCATCAACGTGGGAATTATAGAATTTATAGATAATTACAAAATGTTAAGTGGACATTCAACCGAACATCAGCCTTCAAACTTTTTTCGAAAGCTTTTTAATGCAAAATCTGGAAATCAGTGCATAAATTAAACATGGAATTTGGCTTAAAAAGAAGAAAGTAAATCGAAATCTTGAACATTAAGTAGCCTTGCCTAATTTTGTCCTGTAGCAGAAAATCTGTTTTCAATAACCTTTCTGCTTAATTTATTTAGGATATTCTCATATTTATCACACAAAATTGCATTATTTCATATTTAACGCTCTTCTTTTCACACTTTTCGCCTTCAAACTTCTTTGTAATGGAAATAAAATGCATTCTTCTTTGCGAAACAAAAAAAAATATTTAAAAATAGACACACCTTTGCAAACTTATTTATTGCTTTCGAATCACTGAAATGATTCTGAAATTTTACCAGAAAAATAAATAAGATTAAAATTAATGAAGAAACTTAAACAGGAACACACGTCGAAATAAAAGAATTTTTAATGAAATAAGAGAAGGATGAACGCATCGAGTTATTTTAAATTAAAAAAAAACTGCACTTCCCGCACGCCCCTTAAAAGCAAATATTTACATGCACTAAAAAATATTTAATTATTGATTCTAAAAACAATTCGAAGGAGAAGGTGGGGGTGGTTTTGTAATGAACACCGACCGACCACGTGGTTGACACGAATCGTGCATTAGTCACAAAATAAATGTTGGTATTTTAAAACACACGATACGATTTGGATTACAGGTTTTTACTGGGAAATAGAATATTGTCAAAACATGTTTAGATCTAACCTCGAAAAGGCTAAGCTGGCAGCGCTGGTTCTGATGGTCGACCGCTTAATATATACATAAATATTTTATAAAAATGTATATGAAATAGAAAATTGTTTTTTAAAATTTGTTATTTTATTTTACATCAAATTTAAGTAAAAATATTTTTGCTTTAATAATACAATCTCATCAATCATTCGGTCTTAAGTGCACTAACAAATTATTTTGATAAAATTTTTGGAGCCACAAGAGATAGAGGGTTTTTTGAGAGCTCTGCTTTTGCTCAAAAATATCGAAGTTTGAAAAGAAATAACACAAAAAAGAATTCAAAAAGTTTATTTTGCCTTAAGCATGGTACTCTATTCATCATTTCGTGCGAACTGCTGTCAAAAAAACATACAAAAAAATTCATTCGAAATAATTGAAAAATAATTTGGCCGAAGTTGTACCCTGTTCATCTTGTGGAAACATACGAAATGTTTCTGGCAACATATTTTTTAACTGCGAAATAATGTAAGCACTAGATACATATTTCGTGCGGAATTGCAAACAACAGCTGATCAGATATTTCTGGGCGTTGTGGTTTTAATTTTAAGTTTTTTGCCCCGAAATAATTAAAATAATGGAAAATAATGTAAATATAATATAAAATGAAGGTGAGTGCTTTTTGCAGATCGTGTGTCTTCAATGAGCAACTCCGCAGCAGCTGCGATTTGCATTAATTGATACGTTGCAGTACAAGCTCCTAAAATTATTTTGCTGTCCATTTGTTTTAATTTTTTTTTAAATAAACACATTTTTTGTTTATTTCAAGGCATAAAACCGATAAATTTGCTATAAATCGTGGCATTGTCGCCACTGATCAGTTGTCGAAATTTTCAAACGGAATAATCAATGCTGCTCAACATTTTTCACAAATTTGAACAAAATTCGTCAAATGTTTGTCAGAGGTGTCCGCCGGAAAGGTACACTAATGTGTTTATTTATAATTTTTGATTAAATAAAAGAGAATGGATTTTATATTGATAAATGTTTTATTTAATGTCGGCAATTATGTATGGAATACAATATCAGATAAATGTCCGCCTCTGTTAGCCTCACAAATGCGAGCCCTTTTGAGCACACTTTTTATTACATTCTCACAGATTTCAGGCGGTCTTTCATTAATTTCATCACGAATTTTTTGTTTGGGTTGCTCAAGCGTTTCTGGTTTGTTTGCATAAAACTTGCTTTTCAGATATCCCCACAAAAACAAGTCCGGAGCAGTCAAATCAGGCGACCGTGGAGGCCAATCAATATCACTATTTCTTGAAATAACTTGTTGTTGAAAGAGGTCTCGCAGTAATTCCATTGTAATCCTGGCTGTATGCGATGTGGCACCGTCTTGTTGATACCACATGTTAATCAAGCCCAAAGCATACAGTTGTGGCGTTAAAAAGTTTTCAATCATATCACGATATCGCTCCCCATTCACAGTTACCGTTACGCCGTTTTCATTTTCAAAGAAGTTAAGTCCAATAATTCGTCCTGACCAGACTGTCACTTTTAATGGATGCAAAAGTGACTGATGAATAATTTGAGGGTTTTCCATTGCCCAGAACCCACTAGTCTGTTTATTCACATATTCGCTTTCAAATGAAAATATGCCTCGTCTCTCATTATGATTTTTTCATGAAACTCGGGGTTGTCATTTGCGAGCTGCAACAATCTACTGGCATATGTATGGCGGCGTAAATGGTCTTGTGGAAAAATGTTTTGTGGCAACTGAATCTTAAATGGAAACAAATGCAAATCGTTGTACAAAATTGTGGCCAAAGTTGTTCTTTGAAGACCAAGCTCCTGAGCACGGCGTCGTATTGAGGTGATGGATTCTTTTGAACACATTATTGAGCAGCAGTAATGTTTTCAGCCGATCTTGCAGTACGTTGTGGTCCATCACCTACAGACCCTCTTTCTTCGAAATCATTCACTACACCATAAATAGTGCGTTTTGTTGACACGTTGTTTCTCCCAAGAATTTCACGTAACTTTCTCATCGTCACAGTAATCGATGATTGATTTTGATAAAATGTTGGCTCATCGTATATTTTTCCATAACAAATTTGCCACGTGTCTACTTCACGACCGCCAAATATGAACTGTCAAGACTAATGTTTACCAAAATTACGGTAAAACAAAGTAGTATACCTTCCCGGCAGACACCCTGTATTATGAGTACCAATAATACACATACAATAATACATTAACAAATATACAAAACTTTGAATTAAAATATGGGGCTTCTATAGAAGCATAAGAGAAGGAATACTTCCGCCTAAAAATCTTCATGGAAAAAGATGAACTCCCACTTGGAAGCATAATAATTTAACAAGTATTTTTTTTTCTTGCAGATTTGAAAGTCTTAGCAATAAAACTTGCTCCCTGGTGAGCGAGAGCTGTAAGCACAAATATCACAAACAGATTTACATAAACGCTTCCGTTCGTTGCCTGCTTTGAAAGATCTACAAATTTTTCACTGAGTCGTCACCACAGGAAATTTAATCAAAAACAAAATTCACTGAAGAATTGTGGTCAATATAAATTCATCTATTTACCAAAAATTTATGATGTGACAAATAATTTCAAACGAAAATTTGAATGGAAAAGATGACTAACTAAAAACGTAAACAATGTTGACAACTATGAAACATCATAACACTAAGCAAACACGCTTTTGTTAGGAAAAAAAAATATTATTCATAGAACTTCTTTATATTTATTTTGCTTTTCACTGAACAACAAATAGTTGAAAGCAGTAGACACAAAATATTCACACGTAAATATTTTCCAAAAGACACACATTCGCTGAAATTAAACTAAAATTTGTTTTTTTTTTTGTTTTTTCTTCTTTGTGACAAACATCAGCATTTAATACAACATGAAAACATTTAGCTGAAACTCTTTTAATAACAAGTTAAAAGATACAAATTCAGGCGACTTTTTAAGCACGAAAGCAGGCAGCCAACAGCAACAAAAAATAAGATTTGTTCTCTATGTATGCGTGTGCGTGAGTGTGTGTGTGCCATCAATTTTAAAAGTAAAACATGATAAATGACATGCCTAAACAACATCACGATCCTCAGGAACAGGCAAAAAATAAATAAAAGAAGAAACATGGTCAGACAAAAACTTATCGATAGACAGAGAGACCGCCAAACCGACCCGTCTGTCTGGTAAACGAATGATTCAACAAAAGTTGACAGCGCGACTACCGCAACTAAATTCTTTAGTTTTTGTTTTCTTTTTTTTTTGTTGTATTTAGTGAACGACAACTTAATCTTGCAAAGTGGTAAATGAGGATCAACTCTTTCAAAATACTTTGTAACTATTTGTAATGGAGTTTGCAGCATTTGTTAAGGCAGTATTTTTTTAAATAAAATTAATAACTAAAACTTGACTAAAACTTAACTAATAAACTTTAAAAGTAATTAACTTATTAAAAAGTTAGTTTAAAAAATTGATTATATAAAACAGTGTAATATTATTAAACAACTTTTAACTACTCTTTAAACAGTGAACTCGCGAAAACGTGAACACTCGAAAGTGTGAACGTCTCAGGAACGTGAACAAATTTATTTTTCCATATAGTATTCTAAAACGTGAACAAAATCTGAAAGCTCTAAAACGTGAACACTTTGTGTATTGTTTTTTAATCTGTTTTTAAAATGGGGAATCCCCGAATTAAAAGTTACTCGTTTGTTTACTTATGATTAAACGTTTCTTTGTTCGTTTATGTATGCGTTGACCTATTTGTTGCTCTTTGACAATTGCTGCGTTGATGTAGCAAGTGATTAAAGAATGGTAATTAAGTTGTTAGTGGCTTGGCAAAGAAAATGTATATGTAGCTGTAAAAGCAACAGTTTTTTCCTTTAAGAAAAAAAAAACGGAAAACTACTAATCGTGGTAATAATGCACTTTATGGCACTGAAGAGCGTTAAACATTACGTGCCTTTATAAATGGTTCCTTCGCATGCGAAAAATGTGGACTGATGTTAGAAGCCAAAACCTTAGAAATTCACGATCGAATTAAATAAAATTATCATAGTTTTAATGCCAGTGACGATGGCTCCAAAAATTTAAACAAAGTTTCGCTGTTCGCCTTCTTAAAGTTTTCCGAAAGCGGCTTTCTGCGCAGCCGCAACCATTGAACCATTTAAGGATAAACTGAGAGCAAAAATAGAAGAGCTCATCCAAAAAAAATTTCCTATTAGTTTTACTGCCAGTCCCACAATGTCACACATATTCGTTCTTTCGTACAATTACATTTAAATCAAAATCAAAATTTTAGAATTTGTTTTTGTTTCAAATGTAATTGTACGAAAGAACGAATATGTGTGACATCGTGGGACTGGCAGTTAGTTTAATTTTTGTTGCTTTTGTTAATTGAATATGAATTTCTTGTATCCTTTATTTATTTATTATTTATTTTTTTTTTGTTATCAATCGAATGCAAATTAAATTGAATAATTTAATATACTGTTTGCCATTGTATAATTTTTTATATTAAATAAGGAATTTTTTTTTTGTTTTAAAGTTGGGTAGTCGATAACGTGAACAAGCTCGAAAATGTCATGGTAAATAATTCTGATGGTCGAATTTTCGTTAACGCTTTTGAGCCCAATTTTTTGTAGGTGGGTTGTTCTTATAGTCTCTAGAGTTTAAATGACAACTAAAGGAAAATTTTGAAGAGTGATCAACGCCAGTGTTTCTCGCACATGTCGGGTGCACAAAGTTTTATTTAAAAAAAATCGATGTGAAATTTTATTACAAAACTTGTTAGCCTTCTTTGTTCCATACCCAGAATTATAGATCAGATTGATGCGAATCTCCACCTCTCGCATGTGATTGCATATCATTGTTAAGACCGAAGTTTCTAGCGCAAATCACCCTACGTTGCAAACTAGCCTTGCAATTGTTGCTTATATTGCAAGTCTAGCATGCGTGCAAGATCACAACAACAAAGTACATGAAGCAGAGATTAGCATCACTTGAACAAATAGTGTGCACAATCAAAACCCGTTGCAGATTGGTAATTACAAAGGTTAGCAACGCTATAACAGCTGTGCTTTATGTTTTATTTTTGCAATCAATACAATTAGACTCCTGCGCCTAATAAAATTTACCTTAAGACTGCTGAAAGAAATACTGGTAAAATAATAAAAATTTAATCTCAAAAAAAAAAAACCTTTATAAAATTTTAGAAAATTTATACAAAAATGGGACGCTTTCATCGCGTGAAAATTTTATCGGCGGCGCTTGTGTTGAAATATTGTCTGCGGCTTAGCTTATTCCATGCGGCAAAGTTATTCATTCAACTCTGTAAACTCTAAAATCAGCTGCTATAATTAACTTGCTAAACGCTTGAAAAATACACTCACTCTTTGTAGTAGAAAATCATGCTATAAGTGCGAAAATTTCAAATGTGCAACGAAGGGTGATTTTCGCTTTTGTCAAGCGACTTGAGTGCTCAGAACGAATAACTCGTCTAAGAAAAATGCAAAGAAATCACAAGCAAAAAAAACAACTGAGTATCACTATTCTAGACGATTTGACCGCCTGCCTTGTGTAAACAGCACTTCATAGTTTCAACAGTTCACTTTCGTCTCTATCCAAAAATACTTTGTGCCCTTAACAACTACAACTTCAGTCGACAAGTTGCGTGAGACCTTGACTTGTTTTCTTTTTCAGTACATTAAAAAACATTTACATTGCACAGTGGGAGCGAACGTAAAATGTATTTATCTATACGTAATATTTTAGAATTTATAAATATTTATTAAACTACAGTGAGAACTTGATTATCCATAATGGTCGGGACCGGAGGCATTCTGGATAATAAAATTTTCCCGGTTAATTGATAACAATTTTGAGTTGTACTTTTAAACATTTTTATATCGTCATATGAATTCATAAAATCCCTAAGTTACATTGAAAAAATTTTAGAGGACAAGTAAAAAACTCTCTAATATGGAAATTTAATCAATATCTTTCAACATTTTTTTAGTTTAAGTTTATTTCTTATTGACGAATTAGTACAATTTTAATAAATAAAAATTTCCAGGGACATGCATTTTGATATGGTAGATCGAAATCTACCAAGAAGTCGTTTTTGAATTTTTTGTAACTTTGGGCTTTATTGAAATCATATGACGATATGTAATTCATTTATTCAGAGATTTTATAAAAATATTTAATTTTTGAGCTTCAAATCAGCTGCCACAATGCTGCCGCCTGTTTAATACGTCTTGAATAATTTAAGAAATCAATGACAATTTTGGAAAATAAACATTAAACGATACATAAAGATTTCATTTTACGTAGTTTCTTGAAAAGAAATGAAATGTTGTTTGTTTAATTTTTTTCAAATTCATATTTTTTCTATTTATCTGTTCATGAATGTGATAAATTTGGAGTTTATATTGCTCTATAATATCGGAGGCGTCATGACTCGCCAAGAAGTCCATCCCAGCAATATACTCGATGCATGTACTCCTTCTTTTAAAGTTATTTTAGGAACAATTAAATCATCCTCATCAGATTTTCGCGTATTATTTTCGACCTCAGGTGGTTCATCTGAGGCTGTGACAAATGCCTTTGGAATATTGTCTCATGTCCAATTCTTTCTGACTAAAATTTTTACGAACTTAAGCCAAAATAATAATCACTTTGGACTAAAAACTACTAACAA